>OZ018328.1:84783900-90638900 GCA_963969495.1 Ceratothoa steindachneri
CACTACGCCACGGTGTTTTTTTATCATGGAGACTCTCCACACGATGGGGGTGAGGGGACGCCTCCCAATGTTTATATCTGAATTTTTGCGAGATCGTCGATTTCGCGTACGGGTTGGGGTGCCCTCTCCGGCCCAATGGAATAGGAAGAGGGTGTCCCGCAGGGAAGTGTCCTCAGTGTCACACTCTTTGCCCTGAGCATTAACGGCATCACCTCGGTGCTGCCGGAAGATGTTCTCGCTACGTTCTACGTGGACGACCTTTCGATCTCTTTTGGCGCGGCCCAGATGCCAACTCTGGAGCGTCGACTCCAACAGGCATTGAACCGCGTCTCTCGCTATGCCGAAACGCACAGGTTCCGTTTTTCTTTGGTCAAGACTAAGGTGGTGCACTTTTGCCACCATTCACTGCTCACCCCGATCCAGATTTGTTTCTTAATGGGGCGCGCCTGGAAGTGGTTGAATCGCACCGTTTCCTTGGTCTTGTATTTGACCGACGCCTCACCTGGGAGGCTCATATTTGCAGCCTTAGGGTCTCTTGTACCCGCGCCATGGATATTTTTTTGTTCCGTGACGTTCAGCGCTTGGGGCGCTGATAGGGGTACTGCCTTACTTTTTTATCGATCCTTTGTTGGTTCGAAGCTCGACTACGGGAGCGAGTTGTATGCATCCGCAGCCGAGCGTTTATTGCGGAAGGTGGACTCGATCCACCACACCGGCCTTTGCCTTGCGACCGGTGCATTCCGCACTTTTCCCATTGAGAGCCTGTTGGTCGATGCTGGGGAGATGCCACTCGCTCTACGCCGGGTGCAGTGCTTCGCGAGCCCGGCGCCTCCCTCAGTCGTCAACAACTCACACTGCATCCGCAGCTGATCTCGACTGTGCCTATGCCGCCGCCGAGAGACACCAGTCATACCCTACTCCCTTTGGGTTTAGGGCCAGGAAACTCCTTCGAGAGCTAGATATAGCTCTCGGGCTGGTTGCGCCCCTGGTTCTTTCCAGGATGCCACCCTGGAGTGTACCACATTTGGCTATTTCTCGTAACGCCTCTGCTCCCAAAGCTTGTACAGCGCCGGGAGTATTGCGTTCGACCTTTTTGGAGCACAAGTCTTGTCACGCTGGAACCGTACCAGTGTATATGTATGGCTCCAAGTCCCAAGAGGGGGATGTCTTCCACGCCGTATCCCCTCTGTTTGAAGTCAGCGGGGCTCTGCCAGGCGCTGCATCTGTCTTCAAGGCCGAGTTGGTGGCAATACACCACTCGGTACGGGAGATTACGCGACGACTGAATTGGGATCTATAGTGACTCACAAAATGCCCTTAGTGCTCTCAGGGAATTGGAATCTCTGCACATCCTGGTTCGCGATATCTGTGACGCCACGGTTTTGGCGAACCGGGCGGATGTTGAGATTATCTTCTGCGTTTCGCTCTTCCTCACACCGACTACATGGCAGGAATAATGGCAGCCCTTCGGACTGCTTGACAAAGAAGATGGGAGATGGTCGAAGGCAACTTAAAGTCGCGGTGCCGCACAGCCAATTGATGGAGTGCTGTCCCTTGTACTCGGGATGAGTGCGTGCACATTGACTTGTAGACTTTGGGGGGGAGGCCGGCCTTCTCCTGTTTATTTAACGTTTTGGGTTTTTTTTTACTTTTTTTTTCCCTTATAGGTCGCACGTTCCTGCGCCTGGGCGATCTTTCCCCCGACACAGGAGCTTGCTTCCTGCTCGTTGCGTTTTCCCTTTTTTTTTTAAATTTTTAGTGTTGGGTTTGTTTGTTTTTGTTTTTTTTAATATGGCGACTAATGCCCAAGTCGGCAGTCGCCAGATGAGCTCTTAAAAAAAAAAATGTTAAATTTTACATTTGTTTTCTTATCACTCATCCAGAATCTCAAATTATCCAGTATGGCTAATATCACCCAGATTAAAGACCACTGGGTAAAAGATTAATTTATTGGGTGTTTGGTCGTGATGCCTTCATTGGTTGCCCCCTCCCCCTCCCAATAAGATAAAAATAATATTTGTAATCTGTTGTATACTTCAAATCCTAACTTGATTAGATGTCGCGAAATCTAGTTTTGGCAGAGTGACTCTGTAATTTTCGAGAGTAATAACTTATGTCATAAGTGATGATCACTGTTGAATTGATGCGCTCTTTTCTCGCCAGAATGATCCTTGGGGTTCTCCTGCTTCAGCTCCTCCTTCTCGAGTCACATCACCTCCAACTACAAATGATCCCTGGACTCCTGTTCCTCCAAAGTCTCCAGATCCTCCAGTCATAGGTCAGTTCCTTATCACTTTGATTAATGAGCTTTTGGGACTTTCATGTGGGCTCTTAAAAATGAGTTTGGTCTAGTCTGGTTTTTATTTTCCATATAAGTGGGTTTAAATTTGTACTTTCAGTGTTTGTAATCTTTATATTCTGCTTTTTCATCCCAGGTATTTAGAGTTGACTAGGTTTTTCTATTGCATTCTTTGTTATCTTTTGCCTTTTTCATTATTCCTTATATAAAGCAATATTTTCCTTCAGTTCTCATTTCCCTTCATTTTTCTCTAGTCATGGCCAAACGTTTTGGAAGAGGCATATTCTGTGGTCCTATGTTTTATTGCTTTTGATTATTTAACTACACCATTCACATGTTCATGGAGTATTTTTCCAAGTAAAAATTATATTTTTAAGTTTCATCGGTTATATGAACCATCCTGCAAGGACTTTTGCAATTTATTCTGGGTGGTTGGGAGTTGTCATATGTCTCTTATGCTTCTCAACCTGTCATTTTGAGGATCACCTCTAGGTTCTTTAATAGATTAAAATCTAGGGAATTTCCAGGCTATTCTCCCTTATACAGATAGGGTGGTGGTGTCCAAACTATCTGGTTACTTGGGCCTGATGGCACCTAACTACTATGCTGGAAAATGCAATGATGTTCACCAAAATGTTTATTGATTATTCATAGTTGCTCTTAATAGATATTCTGGTACCATTCTTTGTTTATGCCTGTGTTCTTGGGGTGGTCTGCCTCTTCCATTACTTTTGCACATGACTGTATGTGAAAAGGCCATCATCTCTTACACTTGTTTCCTTGAAAGTTTTAATTTATCAGTAATGTTTTGCCCTCCCTCCCTCCCCGAAGATGACCCTTGGACTCCAAAACCTTCCAATGACCCTTGGAGTTCTGTGAGTAGCAGTGGGCCTGCTGCTGTTCCCAAGGTAGATCCTTTTGCAATTGTGGCTTCCGAGAATGCTGACGAGTTCTCTGTGATTTCGACGAGAGAGAAGCCTCACAGTAAGGAGCTAATGGAATCATTAGCACTCGTTGCCAAATATTGGTTGAGTCTACTTATAATGTTTCCTGTACCTAGTTGCCCTCATGTTTCATACTTTGTGGGCATTTTTGCATGGAAGCTGATTTGCTCTGAACTCCCATGGTAAAAAAAAGTATGGTGGAAAGAGAATAAATTTTGTCACTCCTTCTCAGGTGATTCTGATGAAGCTTTCGATTTTGGAACCATGCAGCAAAACTTATCACAGTACTCCGAAAATGGCTTGTCTAAATCCAAGTCGCCGACAAGATTCCTTGGCGAGAATTCTGGTCTCGTTAACCTCGAAAACCTGGTTTCCGTAAGATCAGCATCCGTTGGCATGGGTAAGTTGATTGCCAATGTCACTTAGGGTCGTGGAATGCAAAGATTTGGTCCTACCCCAAAATAAATTCTGTTAAATTTACAGCAGTATCATCCCTCCCCAGTATTATCGGGTAGTCTTTCTAGGTAGTTCCTGACTTTTGGGGAATACATTCCCACCGTATGATTCTTGACCTCTCATTCTATTTGGTCCCATCTAAGCAAGCATTCATCTTCCATTATTTCAAATTCCTTTTACTAGATTTTTGTCACAGTACGAAATAACATTTCTTACAAGTAACTAATTACCTGTATGGCTAATGCTTTGCCCTTAATACAACTTTTCATGTTAAATGCTTCCAGATCTGCCCTAATTCGTTTGAATTGAGGATCTAGTTGGCCAAATTGGATTTCCTTGGAAGTCTTGTTCATACTGATTCTTGTCTTTTCATGTGTGATTTCTTGCCTTCATTACTTGACTTAAGGCTCGCTTCTGCATCCCTTGCCAATGTCTCCTCTATCTTACATCTCATCTTAATGATGTTCTCATGCTCCTGTTGGTGGTATATTCTGTATTTTTAAATTGCAGTTAGTATAGAAATGAAGAGCCACAGTCACATTCCATCGATTCTGTGTACTGCGACGGCTAAAAGTGATGATTGAAATACCCAATTGATACAGTTTGATTGGTTCATTGGATACAGGCTCTTGCTGGCCGTGAAAGAAAAGCGTTGCCTCCCAGATGTACTCAATGCTGTGTAAGAGTGGCATCTACTCTGCTATAGTAACTGCAATTGAAACTAGTTATTTCTGTGCTTTTAATATTCCTTTTTAGATAATTCTGAGTAAAAATAAGGTAAAGCAATACACAATTTTGTAATTATATGAAGGAATCCTACTTGATGTCATCAAACCAGTTTGATGTGATTCATTTATGTCCAAAATATGATAGACTTTCAATGTAAATTACTGTGAAATTCTTGCTAAACTGGAATCTCTACTGTCCCTATCCAGGAGCTTGGATAACCACTACCAATGGTCTCTAGTTGTTCCTACCCTTAGGATTTAGGGTTGATGCTATTGTATCTTTTGCTGTCCATAATCTCTCTCTTCTATTTATTTCCCATTTCCTTCTCTATTCATTAACCTATTCTCCAGTTCCTAAAAGCTCTCATTGCTTATACAGATTTCCTTCTTGTTTTCTAGTCATTAATTTTGCTTAGCGGTTATAATACCCTCGTTGTCCTGACTTTATTTCGAGGAACAGATGGGAGCACAACCGTCTCTCCACCCCTCGTGTTCATCTTTGTGATGAGATAAATATTACTGTGAGCCTTTGGACAATATTTTTTCTGTTCTAATATTCTGTCCTAATTTTCACCATTTGGTGTTTGAAGCCAGCTGATAAAAGGACAAAGCAACCCGCTTAGCTTCTGATGATGTCAGAACTTGACTTTAAACAACAAAGAAGCATTTTAAAGGTTGATTCCTGTGTGGCATTATTCTGGTTTCTCCTTTCAGAAACCTAATAATTTGGTTTCCATATTTCATTCTTTCATTGGTATGCTGGTGAAAACCAGATATTGGATGTATTATTCAATAAATTATTGTTTCTTGAAAATGGACAATTTGAACGTTTGCTTGATGAGTTCAGGATTATTAAATTCATGGATTTCAATGGATGATCTGTCTTATTGATAATCCTGGCTATTTTTAAAAGATAGTGGTAGAAAAATATTTGATAGAATTTTGAAGAAGAGTGCAAGAGGCTCTGGGTTGGTAAATTCCTATCCCGATCTATAGTCATTTAACACACTCATTTTTGGTCTTTTGATATATGTGTGAGGTCACATATAATACCCTTCTACGATGAAGAGCTGACATCAGGGGGGTAGTTGTTTTATTAAAAAAAAAAAGGGAATTCTATTTTAAGCTAATTTCTTTTATTTTTACTAAATTTTTATCATTAAAAAGAAATTATTTTTAGATTCATATACAAATTAAAATATGTAGATCTTTCATTAAACCACAAACACATGATTAATCTTGACTTTGCGTATTTCACACACTAGCAAACAAATAGTGGTGCAGTCATCCCTAATACCATGTTTGCAATTGAAATAAGGTGTGTACCATTGCATGTGAAATGTTAAGGAATGCTCTTGCATGCTTACATCTTGATTGGGGCTGTATCCTCCAATCCCACTTTAGAAGCTTGTTTAAGCTCATCCTTTCATGCATGCCTGGAAAAACCTACTTTTGCACACTTTTTTCTTCTTTTTTTTTCTCCACCTGACTAATGGAAATGATTGTGTAAATTTGGTTGGGGGGTTTAATTTGAATCTGGGGCTACCTTTTTCCCAGTCTCATTGTTCAAATGGGGGTTATTTTTTGTGGAATCTTGTCCAGTTATTTTGCCCCCTGGCTAAGGTCCATCCCTTAAGTGGGCAACTGGTCAGGGTTCTCACAGAGATCTAGCAATTTGTATATTTGCTGGTTTGGCTGTTTTGCTTGGTGTTGTGAATGTTTTGAACTGTATCTGGTTCATGATGGCAACAGCAGCTGATGACATATTAGGTGATGATCGCACTGGAGCATTGTCAAGGTGATCCATGGGGGTGGGGGGTGGGGTCACGATCTAGTGGAGTTGCATTGAAGAGGTGGGTTAGACACAGAGATTGGATGTTATGTTGTGTATGTACAAATTATTTTCTAGGTAGAGGTTAGATTCCTTGAAATATCTCTATGTAGTTCTTTGAGTTTTGCGGACATTTCATGAATGCTGGTAAGGGTTTTGTGTGTAATGGCACGGGTGGCTTAAGTTTTGTGCACTATGGAGAAATTGTGTTCCTAGGTCTCGATAGTTTTAGGGTTGTGACCTTTGTTTCATATTTTAAGTGATTTATTGCGGTGCGTGTGCAGCCTGTGGTGAAGTGGTGCTTTTCTTTTTGTGTGCTGAAGTGAGTGGATGTGAAATTGGGTGCCCAAGCTGCAGATGCATAATCGAGTAAGGGATGGATATGGATATGTGTGGATGTTAGACTCCTTGGATTTCCCAAATGTGCTCATTTTTTTGTCGGCTTTATTTAAGTTGTACGATAGTCCTATATCTATGGTGAGGGGCTTGTTGTACTCCAGTTCGTGAGATGGGAAGAGGGTAACCTGATTTTGAAGGTGAGACAGTCACTAGGTTCTGTTGCAGTCAGTAATAGAACTACATCTGTGATTTGGTACCTCACTACTGGTAAAATGTATTATTCCATTACTACCAGTTTCATGGTCGGGTTGTCGCCAACTAAACTGACTCCCCCCCCACCCCCTCTCTTCCTAGTTATTTCATAACTAGTTGAAGGGTTACTATTAGGACTATAAACAATACCTGATACAGGGCGTGTACTCTATGCATAGCATGTTTACTATTACCACCCATTAATTTTGAACCACTAGATGAACAACTTCATTCATCACTGGTTGCTCTTTAGGAGTGGGTCGTGCAGTGCTTCCATAGTCACGCATCTGAGCTTCAGTCGCTGTAACATACCTTGCCCTCAGGGGTGTACCCTGTGTAGATTTACCTATGGTTACCAGAGCAGCAGCATGTTCTCTCAGCCCTAGAGCCAATAGGGAAAGCCTGGCTCACCAGGCTGAATTGAACTCTCAAAAGCTGGGGAAGGTGGTGCATTCTCCCCTCTCCCTCTAAGGACCCCGGCTTTTTTCTAAGAGTATCCCCTCTCTATTTTCTCTAGGTTCAAGGATCTGACTAGTTACCTCATGCTGTCTCAGAAGAGGCGCTTTGGAACCTCTATAAACAAAGCCTTTAACACTGGCAGGTTGCAAGAGACGAGGACTATAAGGGGTCCTGTGGATTGGGGCATGATTAATGTGAAGATCACATATGTCTTAATAATCCCTTTGCTGTGCAATGTGGGGTGACTACCTCAATGTGGTTGTTTTGGGGGTGGATAAGGCTTCACTGCTTCTATGGAGGGTGGATTTTACTGCCGTGTTTGCTGCCAGGCCAACTTAAGTTCTCGGGGTCTGAGCCCTGGGTGGGTCACAGAGCTTAAGATCCTTGTCGTCTTGATGATTAATACGACTTAGTAAGGGATCCACCGTGTGACCCTGCCTCTGACTGCTCATTTAGGAGCTGTGGCCTTTGGCCAATTTCTGGTCGGTGTGTTGTTGCTCACGCGTCAACATTACTCTTTAATATGCTCAGGGTTATACATATAGCACACCACTCTATGGCTCGATTTGGCGAATCCCCTTAGAGTCAGGGTTGACGGGGTTCTAAGCCTCCCCCCCACCCCCACACCTCTATCCGACACGCGCCTTGTAACGTTCTTAGAATTTTCCCGATGGAAGTCGGTTCGCCGACTTTCCTCTACCATCTTCTAAGCTGCTTTCACTGGCGCCCCCCACCCCCCAAACACTCGACACTGAGGGAGTTCCCCTTTTCTAGTGAGATGGCTAAGGGGACTTTGCCATAACCCCCTTTTACTCAGTTGCCCCCATGCAATTCCCTTTCCAGAGTGGAGGCTATCCCCGCTCTGCTTTCAAAAGGGCACCCCAAGAATACCAACTTTTGTAGAACACTCACTCTTCCAATAGGAGTACAACCAATAGAAATCCCCTGAGCGTGCAGCCCAATGGGCCTCGATCACCACTTTTTAATTAACAGATAGTGGCGTTCTTGAGAGCCACAGGCTCAACGTGTTTTCCCATGTAAACCGGTGCGACCTGCCGGTTATTGTGGCCTTCATTCAGGATAATAAATATGAGAGAGATGGACAGAGAGAGGCGCCCCCAAGACGAACCTGATCCGGATAATGCGACTCTGACTCCTCCTACCCCTCAGGAGCTGAGGCTTTCCTAGCCGAGTCAGGGACAGTGAGTCACCCCCTCGGAGAGTATAGAAAAGAGGGACAAATCCCCCCCCCCCCCACATACGCAGTCACCTGAAAAAGTAGCCTTGAGGGGGTTGGGACCCTCATGAGATGCGACCTAGTGTCTTTGAGGTCGCCAGCTTCAAATGGTTTCTACTTGTCCGTTAACCTTTAGCGCAAGGTTGTCCACCGAATACATGTTCCATCTGTGTCAGCCTTACCTAGGCTTCCGTAGAGCGCCAAAGGTCTCCTATTTGTTTCTCAGACTGATCCTGCACAGAGCGTCATACTCGGCGCACTTTCCGACACTCTATGACCCATTTCTGCTCGTAACTCCACACACTACTATGAATTTTATCAAAGGTATATGTGGAAAAGAGGAGAATGCTAGTCACTGTCTTTAAAACGGATATTTAAGATGCTTGTTCTATGTGAGACAAACATGAATGGAATTAAGTTTGTGTGGAATGGAGTGCGACAAGGTGAGATGAGTAAAGGTCTGGTAGGGCTTTTGATCGATGAAGTGCATGATGCAATGGCTGAGTATGAATGTGTGAACTTCGAGAATTATGTAGGTGAAGTTTAGATTTGTAAGCCTGAAACTGTATGTGGTTTGAGTCTACCCTTTAATGATAGAAGTAAAGCTGAGAAAGAAACGTGGAGTGATTTGGAATGAGTGGTGGATGGATTTGGGAGATATGAATGGACGAATAGGTGGCAGAATGAAAGAAGAGATAATGGAGCTTTTGGCACACCCGGAGTGAATGGAAATGGGGAGAGTGTGGCACGGTTCTGTACTGAAAGAAATTGTAGCAAACATTCTTTCAGCACAAGGATGTGCATAAATACAGATGGGTTAAGAGTATGATTAATCTATGGCTAGTAAAAAAAAGATGCTGTAAGTGATATGAGTATTGGGACTATTTGATTTGGTTGGTACATGGATGAGAAGACGAGAGTATGGTAGAAAGTTAGAATGAGAAGCGATAGGTTATTGAATCAAAGGGAACTGGAAATAAACAGGCGAAGAGAATGTATGAGTGTGAGAAGGTTTGTAAGACCTCGTTTGAGAAAGTGCCTACCGAGGAGGAATTGTGCTAGGGGCCTTCTGCCCTGGGATGAACCCTGACTGGATGAAATAAGCCCCAATTCGGGGAAGAAAAAATGATGGATGGCTTTGTACTTTGCATAACATAAATGTTGGGGGGTAGTTTCTAATGGCGTTGAAGCGCGCCAACCCCGCTTTGTGGAAAACTGATCCATGTTTGAATGGTGGTGTATGCAAGGGGATTGCAGGACTACTCCCTAGATGACGTAACCGAAGGGCTGGGTGGTCAAAATTAGGATGTTAGTGAATGAATCTGCGAGCTGGCTGGTATCGTTACCGTGTGAAGTTGTTCGTGGTATTACCACAGAGGTATTACCACCCTCCCACCATTTCGTCCATATGAACAGAAACTGTCCGTGTAAATAAGGGTCAACCACAAATTAGCGTAATCTGCTTCTCCAAGGCTATGTAATGTGCATGCAAAGGAACACTGCGCAGCCAAATGTGTGCATTGCAATTCCCATCTTTTCGAAAAAGTGGTTCTTCCCGTTCAGGCCGTGGACGATAGTTAGTATTCATATGATACGGAGGAAGTCCTGTTCCGGTCTGGTCTATCAGACATCTCGTACGCCTCTAAAGTGAAAAAGGAATCCTTACGTTTTTGGCTCTTCTAGGCCTTTCTGTGAGGGCTACATCATCCGGGTGGCACCCTCGTACGACGCGGCAATAAGGGCTCAAACCGTGCGTCTGTCAAAACTGGGACCACCACTCTTCCCCAACACGAACTGTTCGCACAAAGGAATGCGGCTGCCCACCTTTACGGCGTTTGTATGCACGGGGCCAGCGATTCCTTCAGTCGCCAACTGCTCTCATTTCATCCGCGGCTGATATCGACGGTGCCTATGCTGACATGGGACGCCAATTATACCCCAAGCTTATCGAGTTTAGGGTAAGGAAACTCCTGTGAGAGCTTCACGTAGCTATTGGGCCGCTGGTTCTGCCCAGGATGCCAATCTGGAGTGTATAACTTCAACGTTTGTCGCCACGCCTCTGCTACCAATGCTTCTACACCACCGATGTGTCGTGTTCGTTTTTCTTGGAGCACATCTCTTGTCATGCTGGAGCCGTGACAGTGTACAGAGATGGTTATTTCTAAAGAGGTGGGTGGCTTCCACGCCTTCTCCGTGTTGTTGCTGGTGAGTACGACCACTTATGCCCAAGTAGGCAGTCGCCTGATGGGCTCCTAAATTTAAAAAAAAACCCGTGTTAGATACCGGTGGGGCTCTTCCGGGTGCTGCGTCTCTCTTAACGGCCGAGCTGGTCGCAATACACCGCTGGGTACGGGAGATAACGTGCAATGTCGGGTTCGGAGACCAAATTGTTCTTGCGATTCACAGAGCGCGCTAAGTGCCCTTGAGGCATTAGATTCTCCGCACCCTTTGGTTCCCATATCCGTCACGTCGAGATCTTCTTCTGCTAGGTTTCTGGACATATAGGGATTGCGCGAAACGACCACCGTTTTGCTCTACCCCGCTGTGACTACTTAATTTAAAGATGAGTGTCCTTGCCTAGAGGGAATTCTCCCGTTGACCTACCACCCAATACCTCACGAGTTCAGGTCGTTTTCCGTAGACTAAATAGGGCACACGCCGGCATGCCGCAGTTTGAGCGCTCCCCTGCACCTTACTCTGGCGACTGTTTGGTCCCTCATACTTCACCACATTATAGTCGAATGTACCAGTCTGGAAGAACTTCGCTCGCGCTACCTGTCCGGGATGACTGGGGTCGCTATCTCCTGTACCATGTACTCGGAAGGTCTCTTGCACTCCCAATTATGGATTGTTGGAGTTTTGGGGGGTGTTTGAATGTTGGTTGCATGTTCAGGCCCTCTGTGAGAGGCGGTCCTCCATCCATCGCCTGAGCGTGCCTTTTTTGGCCTTTTGTCTTTTAGGAGTTGTATATTTTTGTTTCGCGCTTTTGGTTTATTATTTGTTTTATTTTTCCTTTTTATCTCTTAATTTGGCGTAACGATAGGCTAGTTTGATATTTTGGCAGCTATTTATTCCCTAGATGGCAGTCGCTATTTGGCGCGGCTCAGACCCTACCTTGGAGCATCCAATCGAACATGCTCTGAAGCGCATGGGTTTGTTTTATTTGTTCATGACTAAAGTGGTGAACTTTTACCGTCGTCCACAGCTCCTCTCCGACCAGGACCTGTTCTTAAATTGAGCTTGCCTGTTGACTCGGATCGTTTCTTTGGTATTGTTTTCTACCAACACTTCACCTAGGAGGCGCACCTTCGCAGCCTTTAGCCTTGTACGCGCCCCATGGATATTCTTCGCTTTCTGGCTTTCATCACTAAGGGTACTGATAAGGATACCATTCTAATGTTATGCCACTCCTTTTCTCGCTCTGAGCTAGACTACAGATGAGATTTACTCATCTGCATCTATTGCAGAAGGTTTCCGATTGTCGACCGCTGCATTCCGCACGTCCCCAATAGAGATCTTCCTTGGCGATGCTGGGAGGATGCCACTCGCTTACGCGCAGTCTCGGTGTCACTCGCACTCGCCAACGGCCAATCTAGACGATGCCTATGCTGAGAGAGGCCAATCATGTCCTATGCCTTTCAGGTTTAACTCTAGGAAACTCATTCCAAAGTTTACTTTAACTGTCCGGTAGTGCCGTTGGTTCTTCCCAAGAAGCCGCCCTAGAGGATGCCTCCATGTCCCTAGGAAGAGTTATTTTTCATGGTAGCTCCTTCTTGTTTAAAGCCGGCGGGGCTCTTCAGTATGCTGCGTCTCTTGTACATGTTCTTGCGCGCCGTGCTCGGTTCGCATACCGGTTTGTAATTCACCGAGCCTCATAGAGCGTTCCAAGTGCGCTTGAGGCATTGGAATCTTCACCCTACCTATTTTGCACCATCCGTGATACTGCGATTTCGGAGGATATCGAGGTTGTATTATGCCGAGTTCCTGGAATTGAAGGGAATACGGTAAATGAGGGCTCTAGTCTGTCTACTCAGATTTATGGACCGGGACGGCGTTTTGCACTTCTCGACCATGACTACATGGTAAGCTCTTCGGGTTGCATAGCAAAGAAGATAAGCGAACGGGAATTTAAAATTCAGTGAAATGGCGTCCGACTTTTCCCGTGGACCGACAGTATCGGGTTATTTTTTGTCGCCTCCGAATCGGACACACTCGCGGGACGCAGCTGCTTTTGATGGATCACTTCCCTGATAATTTTTGTCAAGATAACTGTGTGCTCCAGACGTTAAGACACCTTTTAGTTGAATGTATTAGTCTGTGTGAGCTGCGCGAGCGGTACGATCACAGTACCGCGATAGACGGGATTACTACCATCTGCTTCTAGTCTTTGGAAGGAAACCCTCCACACAGGATTGTAGTGTGATTGAGCTTTTGGAGAAGGTCGGCATCATTATTTATTTAAGTTGTTGAATTCATCCTCGGGCCCTTCGAGGGAGGTGGGCCTTTCTTGGGCACTTGAGTGACCAATCAACAATGACAATCATTGTTGATTGTCATTGTTTGGGGTGTTGGTTTCCTGTCCGTGTTTTTTCGATTTTGTTTATCATTTTAGGTTTGTTAACTTACGCTAAATTCAGTGTTTTTGTATTTTCAACGGCTATGGCAAGGCAAGAGTAAAATGAAAAATAAAATATGTAGAGTTTCCAGGTTGTTTAGGTAGCTAAGTTTAGTGAACAGACGGTAATATCCGGGCAGGTCTCGAAAGGTTTCCATGTTGAGGTGGACGGGTTGCTCGAAGGAAAGAGTAAGTTCTTAGCGAACTTAATTCACCCCTCCCCTTCTCATGTATGAAATCCAGCTCATCCACCTATCGCTAGACTTCCACCGACACAATCCTGCCTTGAGATGTCTCTCGTCTCTGGTGAAGCGCTATTGGTCTTCACTTGAGCGGTATCCCAGGCGGATTTCGCTAGCAATGACTTACCGGTTTCTCTCTTGCACCTCTCGCGTCTCTGTCGCTCGACACAGCCACGGAGACGGCAATTCCTCAGATCAGATTAGCCCGGTTACTCTAGTTAATGAGACTCTGACCTTCCATAACTCATATTCAATTCTGGTTCGGTTCTACTTTTTTCCATCTTTTAGGACAATAGACCCTCGGGTGGTATCCTAGTGGTCTCCCGTGTTTAGTAAAGCAGTTCGCATTAAGAAACGTACATCTCGCCTATACTACCTTAAGGTCCATTTGAACCATGCAAGAACTGTGTCACGACACTGTTTCGAAGAGGCCCGCCACCTTTCTCCTCGGCTGGCGACATATGGCACAACTTAGCAGTAGAAACAATATTATCGTAGTTCATTCCAAAGTGGACTTTGGCTGCGCGATGTACAACTCTGCTTCCTCCTAAACCCTCTGCCGCCTTTGCGCGAAGTGCAACATCCGTTCCTTTTCAGATAAACTTGTCTTTTTGGCAACAAGACATTTATTTGCTTGCACCTGATAGTAACATTCCCCGTGTTTCCGAACCTGTCTATTTCCGCCTTCACTGAAGATGACTGCTTTTCTCCACCTTCACATTTCCTCTGCCGCCAGTCTATCAGATCTTTTTCATGGGTGTCCCCGTAGATGAGGACTCAAAAAAGAATTTACAACTACCTTTTTGGAGTGTCTGCCAACGAGGTGGCTGAGCAAGGTGCTCAATCAGCCCCCCCGTCCTTCGTAAGGCGCGCGGCGATTTGCGTTCCTGGCCACCGTTCTGACGGGACTCAGCGCCCCGTCCGGCCCCAGCTTAGCCTCTTATCCTTCTTTCAGACAGCCTGTATTTCTTCCCTACTTCCTCGCTTTTCATACAACCTCTCCCACAACTTTCTCTGATCAGCCTCTAATTTCACAGGGTAGATGCTGACCTTCTTCTCAGCCAACTATCCCGGATCGGGGCTGAGGGGGAAGGGGGCAATGATCCCTAACCCCTGAGCTCCGGTTTGAGATGGTGGGTTTTTACAATCTGCTTCATCCCCACCCATCCCTTCCTCACATTCCTTTTCCTTCTCTCTTCACACATTATCAATTTTATGCCACCCATACTGGGGTGACATCATTCGAAATGCCAAAGGCAGTTTTTTAGAGTCTCTTTTATTATCCGACCTTCTTTGTGTTTTAAACACTGGCGATTTTACCTCTTATCATGTTCAGACGGACTCTTTTAGCTGTGTTGACCTGTCTGTTTGTTCCCCTGATTGCTTCACGGAATTTCGATGGTGAATTCTTGACGATCTCCATGGTAGTGACCACTTCCCTATTGTCTTGTCGGCCCTTCAAGTTAGCCTTCATACAACCATGCCCCTTAAGTGGGACTTAGGTCATGCAGATTGGGAAGGTTTCCAAGAGGCGTCCTTCACAAATGCATCTTTGGGGACCTTCAATGGAGTGGACGCGGCAGTAGAATACTTTACATCGACTATCTACAATGCAGCAACACAGACCATCCCACGGAGGCGACCAGTCACGGGCCTCTCAACCGTGCCCTGGTGGACCTCTACGTGTGCAACAGCTATCAAAAATTACAAGTTAGCCCATGCCCGATTCCGAAAGAACCCAACTTTGTGCAACAAGGTCGACCGAAACCGAGCTCGTGCGCTTCGCCAAAGAACCCTTCGTCAAGCTCGCCGAAATTCATGGTGCAGATACGTTTCATCAATTTCCTCTATGACACCTACTGCTAAGATCTGGAAGAGGATAAGATCAGGGGCCGTTACGCTAATCATCATACCCCCACACTCAACTTAGACGGTTCCTTGGAGAATGACGGCCTGGCGGTCAGCAATGCTTTTGCTGACCATTTCCGCGCCGTCAGCAGTGTCAGCCGTTACGATAAGGCTTTTCAATCCTACAAATCAAAGGAAGAATCTCATTCTCTCAACTTCACAACAAAATCTAACCTTCAGTATAACGCTCTATTCAGCATCTATGAGCTGCAAAGCGCTTTGTCCCTTTGCAGATCTACTTTCCCTGGCCTTGATGAGATCCATTTCGACATGATTCGGCACCTACATCCACACTCTACTCTCTTCCTGCTTGATTTGTACAACCTTATATGGGTGAAGGGTTTTTACCTGTCATCATGGCGCATTGGGATCATCCTTCACTTTGTCAAACCAGGCAGGGACGGGTTGGATGCAGATCACTACTGCCCTATAGCTCTCACCAGCTGTTTGAGTAAGTTGCTGGAAAAAATGATATTGGAGCGCCTAAACTGGTTCCTAGAAGCCAATCACCTTCTCTCTCCATTTCAATGTGGCTTCCGCAAAGGTCATAGTACCCTTGACCTACTAGTACGTTTCGAGGGATCAGTCCGGAAAGCTTTCTCATTAAAGCACCGAGTCCTGGCCATATTTTTCGATATTGAGAAAGCCTATGACACAACATGGAGATACGGCATCTTGAAGCAGTTATACGTCTGGGGGATGAGAGGCCTTTTACCATAATTTATTCAAAGTTTTTTAGCATCTCGATCCTTCAAGGTACGTGTTGGAGACGCATACTCTGACCTGCAACCCCAAGAGGAGGGAGTTCCTCAGGGCAGTGTTTTAAGTGTCTTATGTTTTATAATTGCCATCAATGATATTATTTCGTCTCTCCCAGAGGGTGTATCGGCACTTCTGTTTGTCGATGATTTAGCTCTATACTGTTCCTCATCTCGCCTTCCATCAGCAGCGTGTCGGCTACAACTGGCGGTCGATGCTGTCAACAAAAGAGCACAACTTAAGGGATTCCGCTTTTCCACGAACAAAACCAAAGCAATGTATTTCCACCGGGGCAGAGGAGTTCTTGTTCCGCCATCTATCTTCCTACAAGGCGAAGATATAGAGTTTGTCTCCAAGTTTCGGTTTCTTGGCGTAACTCTCGATCCAGTTATCCTGGTTAGCACACCTACGCCGACTTCGAGCGGGCTATCTGAGGGCTCTAGACATTTTGAAAGT
Source organism: Ceratothoa steindachneri (assembly GCA_963969495.1). NCBI lineage: Eukaryota > Metazoa > Arthropoda > Malacostraca > Isopoda > Cymothoidae > Ceratothoa > Ceratothoa steindachneri. The sequence continues at coordinate 84,800,426 of OZ018328.1, forward strand.
GCTCTCACACACTTCGTGGGGTAGTGACCGACAAACATTGTGGACATTATACATAGCCCTCGTTCAATCCAAATTGGATTATGGCTGTCAAATTTACTCATCGGCTTTCCCTTCAGCCCTTAAAATGCTGAACCCTATTCGAAACCTTGGAGTTTGCCTTTCTAGTGGAGCCTTCCGTACTTCTTCTGTCAACAGCCTTTACTGCGAGAGTGGGGGTACTCCCTTTGCCCTACCATAGACTTCAAATCTGCATGCGATACCTCTGCCGAGTACAGCAAGCCCCTGTATCAGAGATCTACAGATGCCTGTATGCTGCCGAATCAACGGCGGCATATGATAAGATGCCATCTTTACCCCGCCCTTTGAACCTTCGCATAGGAGATCATCTCTCTAACCTGGGTGCTCCAAGGGTCCTTACCCTTCCATCCTTACTGACCCCTAGGTGGCGCGCTCCTCTCCCCACAGTATGTACCAACATGTGGAGCCTGGGGAAGTCCTCCATGGACCCTCGCATCATTAAAAGCCTGTTCTTAGAGCATTCGACCTCCCACAAACAATGCTGCCCACTATACACGGATGGCTCTAAGTCGGACGGTGGCGTGGGCGCCGCAGCCATCTACCCAGGAGGAGAATTCGTAACTCTATCTTTGCCACCAGCAGCATCCATTTTTACCGCTGAACTTTCAGCAATCCTTTTAGCCTTTAGACTCATCCAAATTTTACCTTTTAGTGATTTTGTCATTTTTTCCGACTCAAGGAGTGTCTTACAGTCAATTAGATCTTTTAATGCGTCCCATCCCCTGGTCACAGAAATTTGCAACTGCCTGATCCAAAATGCATCCCGATATAGAATTATTTTTGGCTGGGTCCCTGGGCATGTGAGGGTCCTGGGCAACGAGAAGGCTGATCGGCTGGCCCGCTCAGCACATTCTGTGTTCCCTGAGAACTCGGCTCTGTCTTTTAGGGACTACTTTCCTTCAATAAGAAAGTATATTTTTCAACTGTGGCAGAATGAATGGGATGACTGTTCATCATCCAAACTATACAAAATAAAAAATTCTATTCGCTCTTGGCCCTCGAATCGTCATAGAATGCGGTCGTTGGAGGTGGCCCTTTGCCGAGTTCGCATTGGCCAAAGAGACTTACTCACGGCCATCTTGTTTCTGGTGATGCCCATATCAGCCCTTGCTGTCGTTTTTGCGGTTGCCCACCTTTTATTGGATTGTAGTCATTTTACCATTCTCTGGTTGTCCTGTTTCCTGACCCTTTTAACTATTCCTCAACATACCCGTCTTCGATTCATATTGACGGAGGAATCTTTTAACCCGTCGTTTTTTAAATTTTTGTCACAAAGTGATCTCCTCCACCTTTTTATAGATGATATTTCTCGTTTCACCCTAGCGGCCATATAGAATCCACTTGGATTGGGCAGCAACCCACCGGTAACTTATCTTAAATCTTAAATCTTTCCAGCGGCAGTTACCCCTTTACTTTCCAATGGGACTGCCAAGAAACCAGCAGATAGCCCATAGCCGACCGCTCCCCATTGAAGCGGCTCGGTAGAACAAACCCCCTTAGGGGAGAGAGGGAAGCCAGTCCCATTCGGTCGCTTCCCCGAAAAGACCTGCTGGCAAGAATACTAAACCTAGTTGGGGTCAAGGCCTGTGTCTACCAGGACAAGACTAATGACACTGCTGCCAATAGGACCTGTGATGTCCTCGGGAGGGGGGGCAAATAGAGGCCCCACCCGAGATAGACATGGTCCTTGAGGCAACCCAGCCTCACACGGTAGGGCCTTCCATGGGAGCGAATCCGGGCTCGGCGCCAATCACCGAACTCTAGTCCGCCCCTATACAAGGTCATCTTCAAACGGCTAGGGTTTCCAAGGCAGTACAAGGAGGGGAGGGATCTCCTCCACCGACCGGTGCCCCTACGACTGCCAGGACCTTCTCCATGCCGGAGAAGGACCTTGCTGAGACCGGTTCATCTGGCCTGGGGACTCGTGCCGGCGGAGGGGAGAAGAGGGTTCATTCCTCGCCATCCTCTCATAAAAAGACCCGGGGCTCCTCTCCATCCACGGGGGCTGCGGGGACGGATGGGTCTGGTGCCATTTCGGTAAGCGACCAATCCAAGATCGGCACATCCGGCCCCTCTGCCCCCCCTTGGGTGCGGAGCCCCTGACTATAACCAAAAGTGCTAGAGCGCAGAGCGGAGCCTCGATTACAAAAAAAGAGGCCCCTCATTCAGAGATTACCTGGCATTTTCGAGCCCACTGGCTTCAAACGCTTACTCGTTATTCGCTCTACTGATGGCACCGTGTTGGCTAAGGGCAACATGATCCATCAGAGGAGAGCTTCAGCTAGTGTGATTGGTAGAGAGCCGAAGGTGACCTGTTTCTCGGACGGGAGCCTTCTTGCGAATGCGGCGGATGCTTCCGAGGTGGCCAAGATAAGTGCTCTTGGGACACTTGATGGCACCCCAGTGAGTGTGACGCCGCTCTCTACCATGAACTTTGTAAAAGGAGTAGTTTATGCGAGGGAACTCGTGGACTACTCCAGAGAGGATATCAGTCTAGACCCACCCCTACACTCTTCGTCACGTTCGACATTGACAAGCTCCCTAAGTCGGTGCGTACCGGTTGGTACCACTACCGCGTGAAGGCATTCGTACCACTGCCGCGGAGGTGCTATTACTGTCACCGCTTCGGTCATACGAATAGCTCATGTAGACGTGCAAGGTCGGGGTCACCCGAATTCTGTGTAAATTGCTCCAAGGCCGTATACGACAAGTCCAAATCGTGTGTGGCCAAGTGTGTCAATTGCGGAGAGCCGCACCCCGCTTCTTCGAAGCAATGTGGTGCATATCTCCTTGAGAAAGAAATCCTGGCTGTTCAGGCCCAGGATCTTCTCTCATTCCGTGAGGCTAAGGTCTTGCTCCTGGACCATCCAGGCGAACGAGCACGCGTGGTTCTGCCTACGGGAAGCGTACGGCTTTTTCCGTGAGGGTCTTCTGTTCGAAGAGGGCCCCGCGTCTCCTCCGAGCTAGGCCTGGAGGGCATATTCCTTCAATGTAATTGCCGTGGACTCCGGGCCAACTGGGAGGAGCTGCGGAGGCTCGTCTCGTCCCGTTCCCCATTACCTATCTTTTTGCAGGAAAACATGCTGGGGGCATTCTCCCTGCCCACCCTCTCAGGGTATAAGGGTTTTGCCACCCCACCACCACGGGATCAGGGCAGGGCGGGCGCATGTGCGATTTACACCCGGCATGATGTCTCCGTTCTTCTCTTCGCTTTAGATACCTCCTTTCAGGCAGTAGCTGTGCAGCTGCACCTTGATCGTAAGTATACTGTTATTTCCACGTACATTCCACCGTCAGCCGACTTCGACGCGGAGGACTTCCGCCGCGTTCTGGCACGGTTGCCGAGGCCCTATCTCTTGCTCGGATATCTAAACGGTAAACACCCCCTCTGGGGAGACTACTCTATCAATCTCAGGGGACAAGTCCTTGCCGTTCTTATCGAAGAGCTTGAGATAGGTGTCCTAAATCTGGATGAGTTTACGCATCACTGCCCGAGAACCGCTTCATTTTCTTGCCTTGACCTATCTTTGTGCTCTTCGGATGCACAACCTGATTTTGTTTCGGGGATGGTCGATGACCTCCATGGTAGTGATCATTTTCCCATTCAAATATCATTTTCTGGGCGGCTGTTGCCTGAGAGCCCACCTCAGTGGTGCTTGGCGCGGGCACGGTGGCCTGCATTTCAGGAAATGACTGAATTCTCTATCTCAGTCGAGGAGTTTAGGTCGGTAGATGAGGCCGTTGAGTTCTTCTCCGGCAACCTCATCGCCGCGGGCCTGACTACTATTCCCAGAACGTCTGGTCGTTTTGCACGCCAACCACTTCCGTGGTGGTCGGCCGAGTGTGAGACGGCCCTAAAACATAAGCGTTATGCTTACATGGGCTATAAGCGCCGCCCGAACGATTTAACTGTCAGTGAATTTCGTCGGGTTAGGGCTAGGTTCCGGTATGTATATTTCGAAGCACGCCCGCCGCTCTTCTTGGCGGGCATACGTGTCTTCACTTAACAGGAAGATCCTTTAGCAGACACGTGGAGGCGAGTCAAAAGGATTTGGTGCAAGTTCTCGCAGAACCCCCCTCTCGTTCTCCAGGAGAATGGGACCGCAATCTCGGACCCCACCTCCTTGGCGGAATCCTTCGCGACCGCTTTCTCCGCATTCTCTAGCCAGGATATTGCTCCTCCAGCATTCAATGCACGTAGTGATGTCGTGGAATGCCGCCTACTGGACTTTACCTCCTGAGGCGGAGAACCCTTCAACGACAAGGTTACTGTGAGTGAGTTGCGTTCCGCTCTTGTTTCGTGCGCGGACACCGCCCATGGTCCGGACGATGTCCCGTATGCCATGCTTCGACATCTGTGTGAGCGAGGCATGGCCTTTCTGTTAGATTTGTTCAACAGGATCTGGGTGGAGGGTCTTCTCCCAGATTCCTGGCGAATCGCTTCTGTGCACGCCTTTCACAAACTGGGGAGACATCACTCTACTCCGGCCTGTCCGCCCAATCTCTCTAATCTCTTGCGTTTGCAAGTTGATGGAGAAATTGGTAAATGTTAGATTAGCCTTTTTTTCTGGACAGAGGAGGCCATCTGTCTTCTGCACAGTGCGGGTTCCGCAAGTTCCATTCAACGTCGGATGCTCTGCTCCGACTGGAAAATGCCGTCTGCGAGACCTTCCCTCGTAGACAGCACTACTCCACGGTGTCTTTCGATCTGTAGAAGACCTATGATACCACACGGCGATACGGCATCAGTGAGACTCCACACGATGGGGGCGAGCTGTCGCCTCCCAATGTTTATATCTTAATTTTTGCGAGATCGTCGATTCCGCGTACGTCTGGGGGGAGCCCTTTCCGGCCCAATTGAGGAAGAGGGTGTCCCGCCTGATGATTGTGATGCCCCAAGCATCAACGGCATCACCTCGGTGCTGCTGGAAGATGTTTTCGCTACGCTCTACGTGGACGAACTTTCGATCTCTTTTGGCGCGGCCCAGATGCCAACTCTGGAGCGTCGACTGCAACAGGCATTGAACCACGTCTCTCGGTGTGCCGAACCACACATATTTCGGTTTTTCTTGGCCAACGCTAAGTTGGTGCACTTCTTCCGCCATCCATGGCTCCACTCTGACCCACACTTGTTTCTTAATGGAGTAGGCCTGGAAGTGCTTGAATCGCACTGTTTCCTTAGTCTTGTATTTGACCGACGCCTCACCTGGGAGGCTCATATTCACAGCTTTAGGGTCTCTTGTACCCGTGCCATGCATATTCTCCGTTCCGTGACGTTCAGCGCTTGGGGCGCTGATAGGGCTACTGCCTTACTTTTTTATCGACCCTTTGTTCGTTCAAAGCTCGACTACGGATCCGAGTTTTATGCATCCGCAGCTGAGCGTGTATTGCGGTAGGTGGTCTCAATCCACCACACCTGCCAAGGCCTTCCACACTTTTCCCATTGAGAGCCTATTAGTCGATGCTTGCGAGCTGCCACTCGCCCTACCCCGTGTACTGTGCATTATTCACCTGTACGCGCGATCCCGTCGCCTTCCCAATGGCCAATAGCTCTCACTGCATCCGCAGCTGATTTCAACGGTGCCTAAGTCCTTTGAGTTTCGCGCCAGGAAACTCCTTCGAGAGCTAGGTATAGCTCTCGGGCCGGTGGCTCCCCTGGTTCTGCCCAAGACGCCACCAGGGAGGGTACCACATTTGGCTATTTGTCGCCACGCTTCTGCTCCCAACCTTGTACGGCGCCGGGAGTATTGCGTTCGACCTTTTTGGAGCACACCTCGTGTCACGCTGGAACCGTGCCAGTGTAAACGGAGAATTCAGTTGTCGCTCTGATGGTGAGTGGCAACGACCTCTACCTCAGAGGGGGTACGGTGATGGGAGCCATGGATGACGTAGGGCTTGCTTAAAACGCGCAACATGTCGTGGTTGGGATGCTTCCGAGAAGAGGCCCATCCCGAACCGCTCACGAGAGAAACGTCGCAGTGAACCGACGGTTGGCGGATCTATGCACGGCAGAAGTAGTCTTCTTTGTAGACCCCTACCGAACCTTTTACGGGACAAACGACCTGTATAAAAGGGACGGAGTGCATCTTTCCTTTAACGGGAAAGCTGTACTCGCAAACATGATCCAGGATGTTGTGTAGCGGACCCAAAGAAGTGTCAGGCCCCGAGTAAATGAGGACGTACGCCAGTACACCCGTGTTACTCTAGGAACGACCTTTTTTGAGGTCACAAAGAGGGGAGTCACCCCGCCACAGATAAGCAAAGCGGGAAACGGAAGAGCGTAGGGAGTCGGGGACTCCCTCAAGGTTCTTCTGTTTAATGCGAGGTCTATCAGAAACAAGTTTCAAGAACTTCGTGGCCTCGTAGAAACAGAAGAACCTGAGATGGTGGCCATAACGGAGTCGTGGATAAAAACCTCAAGCCGAGATTTTGAAGGTGAATTCACCATTGCCGGTTACCGGCTCTTCTTGAAAGATAGGCCAGACAGAGAGGGTGGCGGTGTGATGTTGTATGTCAAGGATACTCTCAACTCGACGGATTGCAACATCGTATCCGACCATGAACGACTAGGTGTTGACCTAGAGGTAGGTCCTGCCAGATACAGGACCCTGGTGCTTTACAGACCCCCTGCTCAACTCTTAGAACAGGACAGGAGTCTGTACCAGCTGTTGGGCGAACTTGTAAAAGACAGAGTGTGTATCGTCATAGGGGATTTCAACACACAAGTTGACTGGCACAAGTTGACTGGGAAACCAGAGAACCCTGTGGCGTACAAAGAGTTCCTGACTCAATGGGTAAGAGAGCCAACGAGAGGAGACAATATCCTCGACTTGGTTTTCACCTCTGAGGATGACATCGTTGAGGACCTCTTTGTTGGCGAAGAGCTTGGTGGCAGTGACCACCGACTAATTAGATTTGTAGTCAGAGTCCCGAAGGCAGGGCCTGCTACTAGTAAATCGAGGACACTTGATTTGAGAAGAGCAGACTTTGCAGGTCTTCGTGCTGGACTGACTGACCTGAGGCTAGAAGTGTGTGAGGCTGTTGAAGACACGTGGAACAGTTTCAAAACCACATTCATGAATCTTCAATCTTTTTCATCCCTCTGAAATGCCCTCGTCGGTCTTCTGTTCAACCAAAGTGGTTTAATCGAGAAATCGGCCAACTGCTTAGGGAGAAGAGAAATGCGTACCGGCATTCGAGGATCTCGGGTGACTTTGTCGAATACCGGAGGCTATCCAGGAGAGTGAAGTCCAGCATAAGGGCGGCTAAGCGGTTTGAGGAACTCCTAGTGGCGAGACTATGTAAAGAGAATCCCAAGGAGATTTTTGGATATGTAAACAACCGTAAACCAATCCGTCGAACGATTGGCCCTTTGAGGAATGAGGAGGGGACATTAAAGCACTCGGATGCAGAAAATACTAACCTCCTCAACGACTACTTCTCTTCAGTGTTTACTGAAGAGTGTGGTCCCATCCCCCAGCCAAGGGATTCCTACTCGGGGGGAAAAGCTGGAGGATATGGACTTCACCGAATGAGAAATAAAAAAGAAGATCACTGACCTAATGACGAATAAGCCATCTGGACCAGATGGGTTTCTACCTAAAGTGTTGAAAGAAGTGCGCGATCAAGTGTCACGACACCTGAGCGCAATCTTCAATATGTCAATCCGGACCATATGCGTTCCTAGAGACTGGTGTGAAGCAGAGCTGACTACTATTTTCAAGAAAGGAGACCGTAGCCAACCGTCGAACTACCGACCTATCAGTCTGACTTCGATAGTCGGTAAACTCATGGAAAGCATCATGGTGGACAAATGACGTCGCATTTAGAGTCAAAGCTGCTAATGAGGAGTTTCCAGCACGGCTTCCGAAGGCAACGGTCATGCCTGACGAACCTTGTGGAATTCTTCCAATTCGTGTTCAGTGAGCACGATCGGGACAAGGCGGTGGATGTGGTGTACTTAGACTTTCAGAAAGCCTTTGATAAGGTACCACACGGCCGCCTTCTCCGGAAAGTGCGAGCCCTGGGCATAGACGGAAAAGTAGCCGGTTGGATAGAGAACTGGCTAAGTGGCAAACGGCAACGGGTGGTGGTGAATGGACAGGCTTCTGAGTGGGTACCAGTTACTATCGGGGGGCCTCAAGGTTCTGTCCTGGGACCACTACTATTCATCATCTACGTCAACGATATGGACGGTGACATGGTTGCCAAGATTTCCAAATTTGCCGACGATACCAAGCTTGGTATGAACGTTGCAAAGGATGGAAATAATGCTCGCCTGCAGGAAGATCTTCGGAAGATTGGGGAGTGGTCGGACACGTGGCAATTGCTTTTTAACGTGAGCAAATGCAAAGTGATGCATATCGGCAACCGAAACCTCCAATCTCAGTATATCCTTAAGGGCACTGCTATTGAATCCACCGACACTGAGAAGGACTTGGGTGTAACAATCATTAGTGACCTCAAGTTCTCGAAACAGTGCATTGAGGCGGAGGAAAAGTCCCAAAGGATGCTAGGCTACATAAAGCGCCAGTTTGGATATCGGAACAAGGAGATTGTACTGTGTTTGTACAACTCACTTGTCCGACCGCACCTGGAGTATGCCGTGCAATTTTGGAGTCCTTCATTTAGAAAGGACATCGCGAAATTGGAACGCGTGCAAGCCAAGGCAACCAAACTTATTCCCTCTATCAGACATAAAAGTTATGAAGATAGATTAAGGGAATTAGATATGTTCTCGTTGGAAACCCGTAGACTGCGTGGTCAGCTCATCGAAGTTTTCAAAATACTTCGAGGGTTCGACAATGTTGACTACAGGGATATTTTCACACTTGTTGAGAGCAGAACAAATAATCTTGGCTTTAAACTTGAACTGAAGCGTTGTAGCCGCGATCTGTGTGGAAAATTTTTACCGTACAGTATCTGCGGTAGGTGGAACGCACTTCGAGTGGAAGTTGTCAACAGTGAATCTGTTGACCAGTTCAAGTCAAGACTAGACAGGGTCTTGAAAATTGTCCGTTTAAGGACGTAAAGCATTTGAGCAGAGATGTGCCTGCTCGACTTCTCGTCCAAAGGTACCTTCTTTGAATGGACCGTAAGGTCTTCTAGGGTACTTTCTTTCCTTGTTACTCCTTGTTACTCCAAGTCCGAAGAGGGGGTCGGCTTCCACGCCGTATCCCCTCTGTTTGATGTCAGCGGGGCTCTGCCAGGCGCTGCGTCTGTCTTCACGGCCCAGCTGGTGGCAATACACCACTCGGTACGGGAGATTACGCGACGTGCCCGGTTCGGAGACCGGATTGTGATCTATAGCGACTCAAGAAAACGCCCAGAGTGCTCTTGGAGCATTGGAATCTCCGCATCCCCTGGTTCACGATATCCGTGACGCCACGGTTTTGGCGAGATTATCTTCTGTTGGGTTCCTGGACATGTAGGGAATGAGGGCGCCAGAGTCCGCGAGGACTGCGACCGGACCAGCGTTTCGCCCTTTCTCACACCGACTACATGGCAGGAATACGGGCAGTTCTTCGGGCTGCTTGGCAAAAAAAGATGGGAGACGGTCGAAGGGAACTTAAAGTTGCGTGCCATTGCGCCGCGACTATTCCCATGGACCTACCCCCAATGCCGCGAAGGCTTCAGGTTGCTTTCTGTCGTCTGCGAATTGGACACACTCGCGGGACGCACCGCCATTTGATGGAGCGCTCGCCAGCGCCTTACTGTGAAGACTGCGTTGTCCCCGAGACTGTTCAGCGCATTCTTGTTGAATGTCCCAGTCTTGGCGATCTCCGCGCTCGTTACCGGTACCGGGACGAGTTCGTGCACATTGACTAGTGGACTTAACCTCAAGACTCTATAACACTTACCTAGCGGAGTAGTAGAGCGCTCTTATTTTTTAATTTATTGCGAGAGCTCTACTACTATATTTTAGAAGTAGAGCTCTCGCAATAAATTGAAACCAAGAGAGCGCTACCACTCCGCTAGGTAAGTGTTATAGATCTTGTGGTTGTAAATTATAGCGTAGGGATAGACTTTTGGGGGGAGGCCGGCCTTCTCCCCTTTATTTAACTAGGTTTTATTTTTGTTTTTTGTTGTTTTCTTTGTAGGTCGCAAGCTCCTTCGCCGGGGGAAGGCGGACCTCCCCCGACACCGGAGCTTGCTTTCTAATTGTTGCCATTTTCCCTTTATTATTGTTGTTTTTTCATATTCTTATTTTAAAGTATCCCAGTGCTAGGCTGTCGTGATTGCGGCGACTTATGTCCAAGTGGGTAGTCGCCAGATAGGCTCCTAAAATTAAAAATAATTAACAGCCCCCCCCCCTCCCTTTCCCTTTTCTGTTCACTGATTTTTCATTCACAAGTGGGAACGCGTCTTGCATCTAATCTTTACCAAAGCATCCTGGTTCTCCGTAAATCTTTTCTCTTTTGGATGTAATCGCACTTCTGTTCTTGCGTTTGCGTCATTCGTCCCTCAACCCCCTCCCATTTAAAAATTTAGTCCTGATGTCTGTTTGCTTTTTTTAATATTTTCGATGTGCACACTTTTCATAATGTTAACAGGGTGTTTAAAGTGTGGCATCTGCTTGATTATAACTTTTGCGTTGTTGATAATGTGGTATACTGTCAGAATGAGTAAAGTAGCATGTTTGCTTGTTCTGGCAATTTCTCTTGCGATTTTGACGGCTCTTATCACCAACTAAAAAGGAATTGAGTGATTGTCGGCATCTTTACGATGATTCGCAAAACCAACCCGAGGAAGTTGTTTATTCGGCGGTTAAAAGTGTGATTTGTTTAACATCCTCTCCTGAGGTATTAATAGGTAAAAGTACTCGTGGCGGAAATCTTACTCTATGGCTATTTAATCGGAAATACTTCTGTTAACCACGTCAAAACCATTTTCTTCTCGATCCTCAATTTACAAAGGATAACTAGCATTCATTGCCTCGGGGCTAAAACCCAGATTAGCTTCGAGGTAGTGTATTTTGCCCAAACACCTTCTCTACCATTTTTCCTATACTGCAAATATTAAAAATTCCTTAATTGACAGGCAAGTCAATTAAATGGACCCAAAGTTTTATGTACCATGTAAAAATATTTCATCTTACTATTTTAGGGGAGATTTTATGGGAAAATGAAGAGAAAATGGAGCCAATTTTACAAGTAGTAAACGAATGACTAAAACTGTTTACTACTACTAAACGATTACTAAAAATGCACCGAATCATAAAGATCTTACTTATCCAAAGATTTGGAATGAGTTGCGATTCAATTTTATTATTTCTGGTAATTTACGTCCTTGAGCTTCTAGCCGCGTATTTCTAACCAGCGCATTGAGTACAGAAACCGCTTCCTCTCTGTTAATACCTTTTCACTAGCAGCACTTTAAAGGTTAGTCGCAGTGTCTGATTCGGTGTCCTTCTATTGTGGCTGAAGGGTATCCGCTGGCTTTTGTTTGGGGGGAAGGGGGTTGTCTCATTTTCCTTAGCATCAAATTGCACCCTCCACTACCTGGATATTTTTTAATGCTGTCATTTAGTTTGATTTTTTTTCATTGCTTTTTTACTGAATTCGCATTAATGAATTTTTTCCCCTTCTCTTCTGTCTTTCTCTTCGCCTGTCTGTCTACCCTCCCTTTTCTCTTTCTCTCAGGAGGAACTACTTCTCCCAGCTACCAAAATATGAATTCTCTGAGCCACCTTAACAACAACTATTCTAATGGAAGCACCTTCGCTACAGAGCTTGATTTCAGCACCACCTCCAAAGTTGCAAACGCGAATCCTCCCCAACTGCTCCACAACACCGCCGCCATCACCACCACTGTCATGAACAATTTGCAAAACAACAACAACAATAACAACAGCCACAACCCTTTCCTCTCTCAGCCCACTACCACCCACCACCCGCCGCTTGCCACGTCTTTCGTTCCAGGCGCCAACCCCTTCAGCGGACCCTCGCCCCCAAACCCCTTCCAGGCGCAGCAAGCTCCCAAACCATCCCTCAATGAGATGCGCACTCAAGGACCTCCCCCTACCCTGAATTCTCCGTGGGGCCCCAGTCCTACGCCAGCTACTAACAACCTGAACTTAGAGGGTCCCTTTATGATCTAATCAACTGCCTTAAGATGAAAACTAGGATTTGACGAGGATCACAGATGGACGCTCTTCCTCGACAATCCAGAGGGACCCGTAGCCCCCACCCCCACCTCGCTCGCTGCGAGGTATATGTTGTTCCAGCTTCCGAAGAACGTCCGGTTGAGTTGTATCATTTAGAAAGGGTGGACAATAAATAGTACGCTTGAGACTCTTCCCTCAGTGACGAAAAAGAAAGATGTTTATCCATTTCCCCTTCATATTTGTCCTTTCCTCGTCTGGACTCTTTGGTTAGTCCGTATTATAGCTCCCTCAATGTGGGAAATATTTTATGGGTTTTGCCTTATTTTTTTTTCCGCTTTTTACGTTCATTCTTCGTGATACGTAAGATCACAGTGGTAGGTTAGTGATTCTCCGTCAGTTCTAGTTTTTTCGAATGATTTGGATGTACTGAAAATCCCCCTCCCGTGAATTAGCTAAAGCGGTTATTGGGAGTGATTTTATTAGAAGGGTGGAGTTTACACCCTATTTAGTTTCATTACAATGTACACCTAAATGGTTCTATTTTTATACAAAATTTAAGAAATTTAGCCATTACATATTTATAATTTACTAGTAAAACAATTAAGACCCCTTAACACACATCCATCGCTAAAGGATGCTAGAAAGAGAAATTTTGTGTACTTCACTTGCAGGTATTTCTCTCCATGTGGCGATGTACCAACACGTATAATTACTATTAAGTACTAATGACTGGCCTTATTATTTACTTCAGTCATCCAGTTAATAGACATATTTGCACTCACTACGCAATTCAAAGGTCATCGGGAGGAGACTAACTTGAAATACTTTGGACCGTCTATGAAGGATGGTCACTTTAATACCATTTAGTTGGCACTATTAAAAATTACCCTACTAGAGCATCTCGGCTCTCTCCTGTGCATCCCTTGGCTCCGGCATTCCACCCACACGTGCTTCACCGTTCCTTAAACTTGATTGTCTGGCTGTTTCGAGAGTTTAATGTAGATTTTGAGACCTGACCAAATTGGCTATATACCGAGTTTCAGATTCACTTCGCTTACTTCCTTAACATCTTTTAATAATCATTGTTCCAGTTTTGAGATCTGTTAGCATTTTGCATTGAGTTTGTGTGTAATGTAAAACACAAAATATCAATGGATATATTTTATGGAGTTTACAGGTATTTACTCTAACCATTTTTATTTAAAATGAGTATATCTTTTACCGGCACCTAACTTAGATTAATTATCTATCATAAACCTTATGTCGGTAAAACTTTACAATTTCTGTGTCAAGAATTTGAATAGTTTTAACTTGTGTTCACTGATAATTTACGTTTTGGAAGTTGGTCTAGTTTTCAATATTCAATTATAGTTCTGTAATATTATTTTAGACAGGTCTATATCACTCATGCTCTTAGAAATATTTAAGTAGTTTATTTATATACACTATAATTTTTGATTGTTTAAATCAATAAACATTTACAATTTACTAAAACAACTATTGTTTACGAGGTTTGAAGCAACAATAAGGGAGTTATTTCTCGTTATTGTCTTTTTTTTTAATTTTGGAAGATGGAAAGGCAACTGGTGCTTGGAAATAATTAAGATTAAGCTAATCTACATAATACATCGGGAATAATGTTTTAGTTAGATAAATCCCTATCCCGGCAAATTTAGAGATCCCGGTATACTATTTTTTTTTTGAGTATAAAGTTTTGTATTGATTTTTGATCTTGGTGAGAATAACTCGTTAAAATTAAGATTATTTATTCGAAGCAAAGCTATCGGTAGAAGTCTTGTGGCAGTTTCTAGATAGCTTTCTTTTATTTAGGTGTATATATGAACAAAGAAAATTGCAATACATTTGACTGCATTAAACTTAATCGCTGTAAATACAAAAGTCGTTAACGCTTTTGATAAACTATTTTTGCGTGCATTTTTTTTGAGAATATGTGGGAACATCATTATCTTTAGGCCCTGGTAATGACCATCTTTTGCACTGATGTGTATTTAATCACACCATCTGTTTTAAGTTACCATTCGTGTGAATAGCATATTTGATTCTATATTTATGAAAGTTAAGTATATGATAGGTAATGCAGTTTATAATTAGCCTTCAAATTATAATGTATTTATAGACAAAATTATATATTGCTTTTCCATATACTGTACGTAGCAAATAAAAATCTTTAACTATATTCATAAATAAATATACATTTTTTTTCTTCATTCCTTTGATTTGTTGGGACAATATGTGTAATTAGGTCTTGGTGGGAGTTAAACTGAGAGGGAATTAGAGATTTAATTCCTTCTATCCCTTAATGGATCAAGGGGAGAGGGGGGATCATCATCATGAAATGCTTCGCCACAAAATCAGATCGATTCGCATTTAGACCCCTAGAACTACTACTCCGCTCCACCCAATGTAATGCCCTATTAAGCATCAGACCACCCAACATTAGGTCCATGCCAAAGGACCTTCATAATGATGGTGCTATGTGGCGTTCCATCTCGAACAGGCGGTGTTTATCCTCGGGTAGAAGTCCACCCATCCTCCATAAACCCTTCCTGCACGCATCGGTCAGCATTTTCTCTCTCAAGCATTTATTCATATAGGCAACCCCGTAAGGGGCGCGGCGATTTGCCTTCCTAACCGCGCCGTGCTGACGGGACTCAGCGTCCCGTCCAGCCCCATCTTAGCTTCTTCTTTGAGACAAACTGTATTTTCTCCCCTACTTCCTCACTTCCACTACAACCTCCCACAACTTTCTCTGGTCGGCCTCTATTTTCACAGGGTAGACGCTGACCTCAGCCAACTATCCCGGATCGGCGAGAGTGTAGAGGGGACAATGTTTCCTAACCCCTGAGCTCCCGTTTGGGACCCCGTAAGGGGCGCGGCGATTTGCCATCCTGGCCGCAGTGCTGACGGGATCCAGCGCTCCGTCCGGCCCCAGCTTAGCCTCTCTTCCTTCCTTCAGATAGCCTGTATTCCTATCCTACCTCGTCGCTTTTCATACAACATCTCCCACAACTTTCTCTGGTCAGCCTCTAATTTCACAGGGTAGATGCTGACCTTCTTCTCAAGCCAACCGTCCCGGATCGGGGCTGAGGGGGAAGGGGACAGTGTTCCCTACCCCCCCCCGTAAGGGGCGCGGCGATTTGCCATCCTCACCGCCGTGCTGATGGGACTCAGCACCCCGTCCGACCCCAGCTTAGCCTCTTCTCCTTCCTTCAAAACACTTGTTTCCTCGCTTTTCATTCAACTTCTCTCACAACTTTCAATGGTCAGCCTCTAATTTCACAGGGTAGATGATGACCTTCTTCTTAAGTCGACCGTCCCGGATCGGGGGAGAGGGGACAATGTTCCCTAACCCCTGAGCTCCGGTCTGGGGTGGTTGGTTTTTAACAACCTGCTTTATTCCCACCCATACCTTCCTCACATCCCTTTTCCTCTCCTCTTCACAATCCATATATTTTTTACGCCGTGTTCAAGGTGGAGCTGCCAGGCCACCAGGCAGGAGGGGTGGTCTTAAATGGCGGCGCCGGGCTTGTAAGCACCTCTCGCAGTGCGGGCTACTGCGAGAGGTGATGCACGATTGCATCCCGTGTCAAAAAGAGGGTCACCATGCCCAATGATGAGTATAAAAAAAATCCCCAACCCCCAATTTCCCCTATAACATCGACGTAGCCGCCCTTGGGCAGCTCCAGCAAAAAAAATAGAGGTCTTCCTCCCTGTGCTTGCTCAGGGGACCCTCCGTATATCTCTAACCGGAGAGGAGGCTTACTCCTCTCCTTCGCTTGCAGGTGTAGGGGACTCCCCCTCATCCCCTTCTCTGGAGGTGCCTTTGGGCGCCTCCCTTTTACCAGCGGCAGTCCCCTCTGTTATTTCCAAGGGGACTGCCAAGAAAGCCAGCAGGCAGCCCTTAGCCAGCCGCTCCACATCGAAGCGACTCGGTAGGGCAAACCCCCTTAGGGGGGAGAGGGAAGCCAGGCCCCTTCAGTGGCTTCCCTCAAAAGACCTGCTGGCAAGAATACTGAACCTTGCCGGGGTCAAGGCCCATGCCTTCCCAAAGAAGACTAGTGACGATACTGCCAACGAGACCTGCGATGTCTTGCGGGATGGGGGGGGGATGGCCAACTGGGGCCCCCCCCTGAGATAGACATGGTCCTTGAGGAAACCCAGCGACAGACGGTAGGGCCTTCCATGGGGGAGAATCCGGGCTCGGCGCCAAGCACCGAACCCGAATCCGCCCCGATGCAAAGTCCTCCTCAAACGGCTGTGGTTTCCGAAGCAGTACAAGGAGGGAAGGGATCTCCTCCGACCGGTGCCCCCACGACTACCAGGACCTTCTCCATTTCAGAGAATGACCTGGCTGAGGCCGGTCCATCTGGCCTGGGGGCTTCTTCCGGCGGAGGTGAGAAGCGGGTTCATTCTCCGCCCTCTCCAAAAAAGAAAAAGACTTGGGGCTCCTCTCCATCCGCGGGGGCTGCGGAGACGGATGGGTCTGCTGCCACTTTGGCAAGCGACCAAGCCAAGATCGGCACATCCGCCCCCTCTGCCTCCCCGGTTGTGGAGCCCCTGACTAATACTAAGAGTGCACAGGGCGGAGCCTCGATGACATCGGGGTCCCTCATTCAGAGGTTACCTGGCGTTTTCGAGCCCGCTGGCTTAAAACGCTTCCTCGTTATTCGCTCCACTGATGGCCTGTTGTCCAAGGGCAACATGATCCATCAGAGGAGAGCATTAGCTAGTGCAATTGGTAGAGAGCCGAAGGTAACCGGTTTCTCGGACGGGAGCCTTCTGGCGAATCCCGCGAGGCGGTCAAGATAAGTGCTCTTCGGACACTTGATGGCACCCCGGTGAGTGTGACGCCGCACTCTACCATGAACTTTGTGAAAGGAGTAGTTTATGCGAGGGAAATCGTTGACTACTCCATTGAGGACATCACCCTAGAGCTGGCCGACCATGGTGCGGTCAAGGTCGAACGTGTGATGAGAAAACAGGGAGGGGCCTCGAGACCCACCCCTACACTCTGTCACGTTCGACTGTGACAAGCTCCCTGAGTCATTGCGTGCCGGTTGGTACCACTACCGCGTGAAGGCATTCGTGCCACTGCCGCGGTGGTGCTATTACTGTCACCGCTTCGGCCCCCGTAAGGAGCGCGGCGATTTGCCATCCTGGCCGCCGTGCTGACGGGACTCAGCACCCCGTACGGCCCCAGCTTAGCCTCTCTTCCTTCCTTCAAAACACTTGTTTCCTCTCTTTTCACACAACCTCTCCCACAACTTTCTCTGGTCAGCCTCTAATTTCACAGGGTAGATGCCCCCGTAACGGGCGCGGTGATTTGCCATCCTGGCCGCCGTGCTGACGGGATCCAGCGCTCCGTCCGGCCCCAGCTTAGCCTCTCTTCCTTCCTTCAGATAGCCCGATTTCTCCCCTACCTCGTCACTTTTCATACAACCTCTCCCACAAATTCTCTAGTCAGCCTCTAATTTCACAGGGTAGAATGCTGACCTTCTTCTCAAGCCAACCACCCCGGATCGGGGCTGGGGGGGGAGGGGACATTGTTCCCTAACCCCTCAGCCCCGGTTCGGGATGGGTTTTTTTTAACAACCTGCTTCATCCCCACCCATACCTTCCTCACATCCCTTTTCCTCTCCTCTTCACAACCTATATTTTTTACGCCGTGTTCAAGGTGGAGCCGCCATGCCGAAGGACTGCCAGGCCACCAGGCGGGAGGGGTGGTCCCGAATGGCGGCGCCTGGCTCTGCCGGGCTTGTAAGCACCTCACGCAGTGCGTGCAACTGCGAGAGGTGATGAGCTATTGCGTCCCGTAAAACAAAGAGGGTCACCATGCCCATGTATGACAAAAAAAAACAAAAAACCCAACCCCTAACTTCCCCAAGAAAATCAACGGAGCCGCCCTCGGGCAGCTCCACAGAGAAAATGGAGTTCCCCCCCCTTGTGCTTGCGCAAGGGACCCTCCATAATTCTTTAACCGGAGAGGAGGCTTACTCCTCTCCTACGCCTACGGGTGTATGGGTCTCCCCCTCACCCCCTTCTCTGGAGGTGCTTTCGGGCACCTCCCTATCTCCAGCGGCAGTCCCTCCTTTGCTTTCTAAGGGGACTGCCAAGAAAGCCAGCAGGCAGCCCATTGCCGACCGCCCCTCTTGTAAGCGGCTCGGTAGGGCAAACCCCCTTAGGGGGGAGAGGGAAGCCAGGCCCCTTCGGTCGCTTCCCTCAAAAGACCTGCTGGCAAGAATTTTAAACCTTGCTGGGGTCAAGGCCTGTGCCTCCCCACACAAGACTGGCGACACTGCCAAGGGGACCTGCGATGTCCTGGGAGGGGATGGCCAACTGGAGGCCCCTCCTGTGATAGACATGGTCCTTGAGGAGACCCAGCCTCAGATGGTAGGGCCTTCCATGGGGGGGAATCCGGGCTCGGCGCCAAGCACCGAACCCGAATCCGCCCCTATGCAAGGCCCCCCTCAAACGGCCGAGGGCTCCGAGGCAGTAAAAGGAGGGGAGGGATCTCCTCCGACAGGTGCCCCTACGACAACCAGGACCTTCTCCATTTCGGAGAGGGACCTGGCTGAGGCCGGACCATCTGGCATAGGGGCTTCTGCCGGCGGAGGTGAGAAGCGGGTTCATTCCCCGCCCTCCTCTCCTAAAAATAAAAAGACGAAGAAGACTCGGGGCTCCTCTCCATCCGCGGGGGCTGCGGGGACGGATGGGTCTGCTACCACTTTGGTAGGCGACCAAGCCAAGATCGGCACATCCGGCCCCTCTACCCCCTCGTAAGCGGAGCCCCTGACTAACACCAAGAATGCACAGGGCGGAGCCTCGATGACATCGGGGCCCCTGATTCAGAGGTTACCTGGCGTTTTCGAGCCCGCTGGCTTCAAGCGCTTCCTCGTTATTCGCTCCACTGATGGCAGCATGTTGTCCAAGGGCAACATGATCCATCAGAGGAGAGGATTAGCTAGTGCAATTGGTAGAGAGCCGAAGGTAACCGGTTTCTCGGACGAGAGCCTTCTGGCGAATCCCGCCGAGGCGGCCAAGATAAGTGCTCTTCGGACACTTCATGGCACCCCGGTGAGTGTGACGCCGCACTCTACCATGAACTTTGTGAAAGGAGTAGTTTATGCGAGGGAACTCGTTGACTACTCCATAGAGGACATCACCCTAGATCTGGCCGACCATGGGGCGGTCAAGGTCGAACGTGTGATGAGAAAACAGGGAGGGGCCTCGAGACCCACCCCTACACTCTTCGTCACGTTCGACTGTGACAAGCTCCCTGAGTCGGTGCGTGCCGGTTGGTACCGCTACCGCGTGAAGGCATTCGTGCCACTGCCGCGGCGGTGCTATTACTGTCACTGCTTCGGCCACACGAATCGATCATGTAGACGTGCAAAATCGGGGTCACCTGAAGTCTGTGTAAATTGCTCCAAGGTCGCACACGATAAGTCCAAATCGTGTGTGGCCAAGTGTGTCAATTGCGGAGAGCCGCGCCCTGCTTCTTCGAAGCAATGTGGTGCATATCTCCTTGAGAAAGAAATCCTGGCCGTTCAGGCACAGGATCGACTTTCATTCCGCGGGGCTAAGGACTTGGTCCTGGCGCGCCCGGCTCTGCCTGGGACGTCATATGCCTCAATAGTTAGAAAAGCACCCTCTGCTCCTGGCCCATCCAGGCCAACGAGCACGGTTGTTTCCGCGCCCATTCGGAGCCCTTCTGCGGGCTCTACTACACCCGGGCGCTCCCCTGGTAGAGCTGGCGGCAAAAAGGGTTCATACCCAGCCCCGGCTAAAACCAGGGCTCCCCCCTCTTCCCCCAGCGTGACCGTTTCCCGCAAGGCGAAACGGCCACGCGCCTCCACAGAGTCGTTAGACTCACAGGAGGCAACACCCCTGAAGATGGTCGCTAGGCCATCTTCCGGGGTTCCTAAAGCTGTTCCCCGAAAGGAGGACAGCAACAAAGGAGTTTCGGCCCCGAGGTGGAGCGAGTGGCTCGGAGACGGTGGTTCCTCGAAAAGAGGGCCCCCCTGCCTCCCAAGCCGCAACGCCCGCCTAAGGTTTCGAGGCGGAGGGAGGAAAAGACTCACATGGCGAGCCCAACCTCCCCCAAAAAGTCCTCGAAGGCGACAGCGCTTAGGCGCTTTGTCCGGCCAACAGCGCCCGGGAAGCGTACGGCTATTCCCGTGAGGGTCTTCAATTCGAGGAGGGCCCCCGCGTCTCCGAGCTAGGCCTGGAGGGCATATTCCTTCAATGGAATTGCCGTGGACTCCGGGCCAACTGGGAGGAGCTGCGGAGGCTCGTCTCGTCCCGTTCCCCGTTAGCTATTTTTTTGCAGGAGACCATGCTAGGCGCGTGCCCGCTGCCTGCCCTCCCGGGGTATAAGGGTCTTGCAACCCCACAACCGCGGGATGGCCGGGCTGGGGGATGTGCGGTTTACACCCGGCATGATGTCTCCGTTCTTCCTTTCTCTTTAGATACCTCCTTTCAGGCAGTGGCTGTGCAGCTGCACCTGGATAGGAGGTATACTATCATTTCTGCGTACATTCCACCGTCAGCTGACTTTGACGCGGGGGACTTCCGCCGCGTCGTGGCACGGTTGCCGAGGCCCTATCTCAAGCTTGGAGATCTGAACGGCAGGCATCCTCTCTGGGGAGATTACTCCATAAATCCCAGGGGACAAGTCCTTGCCGATCTGATCGAAGAGCTTGAGATGGGTGTCCTAAACGTGGATGAGTTTACGCATCACTGTCCGAGAACTGCTTCATTTTCTTGCCTTGACCTATCTTTGTGCTCTTCGGATGCACAGCCTGATTTTGATTGGGGGGTGGTCGATGACCTCCATGGTAGTGATCACTTTCCCATTCAAATATCATTTTCAGGGCAACTGCCGCCTGAGAGACCACCTCGGTGGTGCTTGGCGCGGGCGCGGTGGCCTGCATTTCAGGAAATGACTGAATTCTCTATCTCAGTCGAGGAGTTTAGGTCGGTAGATGAGGCCGTTGAGTTCTTCTCCTGCAACGTCATCGCCGTGGGCCTGACTACTATTCGTAGGACGTCTGGCCGTTTTGCAAACCGACCACTCCCATGGTGGTCGGCCGAATGTGAGACGGCCCTCCAACAGAAGCGTTATGCCTACATGCGCTATAAGCGCCGCCCGAACGATTTCACTGTCGCTGAATTTCGTCGGGCTAGGTTGCGGTATGTTTCGAAGCACGCCCGCCGCTCTTCTTGGCGGGCATACGTGTCTTCACTTAACGGGAAGACCCCTTTAGCTGAGGTGTGGAAGCGAGTCAAAAGGATTCGGGGCAAGTTCTCGCAGGACCCCCCTCCCGTTCTCCAGGAGAATGGGACCACAATCTCGGACCCCGCGTCCGTGGCGGAATCCTTAGCGACCGCTTTTTCCGCATTCTCTAGCCGTGATGCTGCTCCGCCAGCATTCAATGCACGTCGTGATGTCGCGGAAGGCCGCCGGCTGGACTTTACCTCCAGAGGCGGAGAACCCTTCAACGACAAGTTTACTGTGAGTGAGTTGCGTTCCGCTCTCGTTTCGTGCGCGGACACCGCCCATGGTCCGGACGATGTCCCGTACGCCATGCTTCGACACCTGGGTGAGCGAGGCATGGCCTTTCTGTTAGATTTGTTCAACAGGATCTGGGCGGAGGGTCTTCTCCCAGACTCCTGGCGAATCGCTACTGTGCTCGCCTTTCGCAAACCGGGGAGAGATCACTCTACTCCGACCGGTTGCCGTCCAAACTCTCTAACCTCTTGCGTGTGCAAGTTGATGGAGAAATTGGTAAATGTTAGATTAGCCTATTTCCTGGACAGCAGAGGCCATCTGTCTTCTTCATAGTGCGGCTTCCGTAAGTTCCACTCCACGTCGGATGCTCTGCTCCGACTGGAAATTCCGTCTGCGAGGCTTTCCTTCGTAGACAGCACTACGCCACGGTGTTTTTTGATCTGGAGAAGGCCTATGATACCGCATGGCGATACGGTATCATGGAGACTCTCCACACGATGGGGGTGAGGGGACGCCTCCCAATGTTTATATCTGAATTTTTGCTAGATCGTCGATTCCGCGTACGTGTAGGGGGAGCCCTCTCCGGCCCAAAGGAGCAGGAAGAGGGTGCCCCGCAGGGAAGTGTCCTCAGTGTCACACTCTTTGCCCTGAGCATCAACGGCATCACCTCGGTGCTGCCGGAAGATGTTCTCGCTACGCTCTACGTGGACGACCTTTCGATCTCTTTTGGCGCGGCCGTGATGCCAACTCTGGAGCGTCGACTCCAACAGGCATTGAACCGCGTCTCTCGCTATGCCGAAGCGCACAGGTTTCGGTTTTCTTTGGCCAAGACTAAGGTGGTGCACTTCTGCCGCCATCCACGGCTCCACCCCGATCCAGATTTGTTTGTTACGGGGTGCGCCGTGGTGTGGTTGAGTCGCACCTTTTCCTTAGGCTTGTATTCGACCTACGCCTCACCTCGGAGGCTCATAATCGCAGCCTTAGGGTCTCTTGTACCCGCGCCATGGACATTCTTCGCTCCGTAACGTTTAGCGCTTGGGGCGCTGATAGGGCTACTGCCTTACTTTTTTATCGATCCTTTGTTCGCTCGAAGCTCGACTACGGATGCGAGTTTTATGCATCCGCAGTTGAGCGCTTATTGCGGAAGGTGGATTCGATCCACCACACCGGCCTTCGCCTTGCGACCGGTGCCTACCGCACTTCCCCTATTGAGAGCCTGTTGGTCAATGCTGGGGAGATGCCATTCGCTCTGGGCCGCGTGCCGTGCATCGCTCGCCTGTACAAGCGAGCCTGGCGTCTCCCTCAGTCGCCAACAGCTCTCACTGCATCCGCAGCTGATATCGATGGTGCCTATGCCGCCGCGAGACGCCAGTCATCCCCTAAGGCCTTTGGCTTTAGGGCCAGGAAACTCCTTCGAGAGATAAATATAGCTCTCCGGCTGGTGGCGCCCCTGGTTTTGCCAAGGACGCCACCCTGGAGGGTACCACATTTGGCTATTTGTCGCCACGCCTCTGCTCCCAAAGCTTGTATTGCGTTCGACCTTTTTGGAGCACACATCGTGTCATGCTGGAACCGTGCCAGGGTATACGGATGTCTCCAAGTCCCAAGAGGGGGTCGACTTCCACGCCGTATCCCCTCTGTTTGAATTCAGCGGGGCTCTACCAGGCGCTGCGTCTGTCTTCACGGCTGAGCTGGTGGCAATACACCACTCGGTACGGGAGATTACGCGACGTGCCCGGTTCGGAGAGCGGATTGTGATCTATAGCGACTCACAAAGCGCCCTGAGTGCTCCCCGAGCATTGGAATCCCCGCATCCCCTGGTTCGCGATATCCGTGACGCCACGGCTTTGGCGAGCCGGGCAGATGTCGAGATTATCTTCTGCTGGGTTTCTGGACATGTAGGAATTGCAAGGAATGAGCGCGCCGATGAGGGCGCTAAAGAGTCCGCGAGGACTCTGCGACCGGACCAGCGTTTCGCTCTTCCTCACACCGAAAACATGGCAGGAATACGGGCAGCTCTTCGGACTGCTTGGCAAAGAAGATGGGAGACGGTCGAAGGGAACTTAAAGTTGCGTGCAATTCCGCTGCGACTGTTCCCATGGACCTATCCCCTAATGCCGCAGAGGCTTCAGGTTGCTTTCTGTCGTCTCCGAATCGGACACACTCGTGTGACGCATCGCTACTTGATGGAGCGCTCGCATGCGCCCTATTGCAACGACTGCGTCGCCCCTCAGACTGTTCGGCATATTCTTGTCGAATGTCCCAGTCTGGGTGATCTTCGCACACGATACCTGTCTCGGTACCGGGATGGGCGGGGTCGCTACCGCCTGTCCCTTGTACTCGGGACGAGTGCGTGCACCATGACTGGTGGACTTATTGACTTTTGGGGGGAGACCGGCCTTCTCCCTTTCATTTAACCCGGTTTTATTGTTGTTGTTGTTTTTGTTATCGTTTTTGTTATTGCTTTGTTATTGTTATTTCTTTTTATTGTTGTTTCCTGTTGAATTATTTTGAAGTAGCCTAGAACTAGGCTGTTTGTTTACGGCAACTTATGCCTAAGTCGGCAGTCGCCAGATAGCCCCTTAATCAAAAAAAAAAAAAATAAATCGTGTGACGCATCCTTTTTTGATGGAGCGCTTGGCTGCGCCCTATTGCAACGAGTGCGTCGTCCCCTAGACTGTTCGGCACATTCTTGCCGAATGTCCCAGTCTGGGTGATCTTCGCGCACGATACCTGTCCCGGTACCGGGATGGGCGGGGTCGCTACCGCCTGTCCCTTGTACGCGGGACAGATTCGTGCTCATTGACTTGTGGACATGTTGACTTTTGGGGGGAGGCTGGGCTTCTCCCCTTTATTTAAGGTTCTTATTTTGTTATTGTTTTGTTTGTAGGTTGCACTCTCCTGCACCGGGGTGAGGGGGACCTCCCCCTGCTGTCGGAGATTGCTTCCTGATTGTTAGGTTTTTCCAATTTATATCGATTGTTAAGTTTTCATATTTTTATTTTAA
The DNA here is from genome assembly GCA_963969495.1 of Ceratothoa steindachneri. NCBI lineage: Eukaryota > Metazoa > Arthropoda > Malacostraca > Isopoda > Cymothoidae > Ceratothoa > Ceratothoa steindachneri. The sequence continues at coordinate 84,825,149 of OZ018328.1, forward strand.
AGTAGCCTAGTTCTAGGCTATCGTGTTTTTCGGCGACTTATGCCCAAGTGGGTAGTTGCCAGATGGGCTCTATGAAATTTAAAAAAAAAAAAATGCCTCCCCGGTTGCGGAGCCCCTGACTAAGACCAAAATTGCACAGGGTGGAGCCTCGAGTACATCAGACCCCTCATTCAGAGGTTACCTGGTGTTTTCGAGCCCGCTGGCTTCAAACGCTTTCTCTTCATTCGATCTACTGATGGCACCATGTTGGCCAAGGGCAACATGATCCATCAGAGGAGAGGATTAGCTAGTGCAATTGGTAGAGAGCCGAAGTTGCCCCGTTTGTCGGACGGGAGCCTTCTGGCGAATGGGGCGAATCTCGCTGAGGCGGCAGAGATAAGTGCTCTTCGGACACTTCATGGCACCTCGGTGAGTGTGACGCCGCACTCTACCATGAACTTTGTTAAAGGAGTAGTTTTAGCGAGGGAACTCGTTGACTACTCCATTGAGGACATCACCTTAGAGCTGGCTGACCATGGGGCAGTCAAGGTCGGACGTATGATGAGAAATCAGGGAGGGGCCTCGCGACCCACCCCTACATTCGTCGTCACGTTCGACTGTGACAAGCTTCCTGAGTCGGTGCGTGCTGGTTGGTACCGCTACCGCGTGAAGGCATTCGTGCCACAGCCGCAGCGGTGCTATTACTGTCACTACTTCGGCCATACGACTCGATCTAGTAGACGTGAAAGTCGGGGTCACCCGAAGTCTGTGTAAATTGATCCAATGCCGCACACGATAAGCCTAAATCATGTGTGGCCAGGTGTGTCAATTGCGGAGAGCCGCACCCCGCTTCTTCGAAGCAATGTGGTGCATATCTTCCTGGCCGTTCAGGCCGAGGATCGAATGTCATTCCATGAGGCTAAGGACTTGGTCCTGGCGAACCCGGCTCTGCCTGGAACGTCATATGCCTCGATAGTTAGAAAGGCACCCTCTGCTAGTGGCTCATCCAGGCCAACGAACACGGTTGTTTCCGTGCCCATTCGGAGCCCTTCTGCGTGCTCTACTCAACCCGGGCGGTCCCCTGGTAAAGGTGGTGGCAAAAAGGGTTTACACCCAGCCCCGGCTAAAACCAGGGCTCCCCCCTCTTCCCCCAGCGTGATCGTTTCCCGTAAGGCGAAACGGCCACGCGCCTCCACCGAGTTGTTAGACTCGCAGGAGGCAACACACCTGAAGTCTGTCGCTAGGCCATCATCCGGGGTTTCTAAAGCTGTTGCCCGAAAGAAGGACAGCAACAAAGGAGCTTCGGCTACTTCGCCCAGTAAGGGCCGCGGCGATTTGCCATCCTGGCCGCCGTGCTGACGGGATCCAGCGCCCCGTCCGGCCCTAGCTTAGCCTCTCTTCCTTCCTTCAGATAGCTTGTATTTCTATCCTACCTCGTCGCTTTTCATACAACCTCTTCCACAAGTTTCTCTGATCAGCCTCTAATTTCACAGAGTAGAAGCTGAACTTCTTCTCAGCCAATCGTCCCGGATCGGGGCTGAGGGGGAAGGGGACAATGTCCCCTAACTCCTGAGCTCCGGTCTGGGGTGGTTGGCTTTTAACAACCTGCTTCATCCCCACCCATACCTTCCTCACACCCCTTTTCCTCTCGTCTTCAAAATCTATCTTTTTTACGCCGTGTTCAAGGTGGAGCCGCCATGCCGAAGGACTGCCAGGCCACCAGGCGGAAGGGGTGGTCCCAAATGGCGGCGCCAGGCTCCGCCGGGCCTGTAAGCACCTCTTGCAGGGAAAGCTACTGCAAGAGGTGGTGAGCGATTGCGTCCCGTGAAACAAAGAGGGTCACCATGCCCAATGATGTAAAAAAAACCCCATCTCTTAATTCCCCCTAAAACAACGGAGCCGCCCTCGTGCAGCTCCACATAAAAGATGGAGGTCCCCCTCCCCTGTGATTGCGCAGGAGACCCTCCATACCTCTTTTACCGGAGAGGAGGCTTACTTCTCGCCCACGCCTACGGGGTAGTGGACTTCCCCTCACCCCCTTCTCTGGAGGTGCTTTCGGGCACCTCGCTTTTTCCAGCGGCAGTCCCCTCTTTTCTTTCCAAGAGGACTGCCAAGAAAGCCAGCAGGCAGCCCTTAGCCAGCCGCTCCCCATCGAAGCGGCTCGGTAGGGCAAACCCCTTTAGGGAAGAGAAGGAAGCCAGGCCCCTTCTGTCGCTTCCCTCAAAAGACCTGCTGGCAAGAATATTGAACCTTGCCGGGGTTAAGGGCTGTGCCTCCCCACAAAAGACTCTTGACGCTGCCAAGGGGACCTGCTATGTCCTGGGAGTGGATGGCCAACTGGAGGCCCCTCCTGTGATAGACATGGTCCTTGAGGAGACCCAGCCTCAGACGGTAGGGCCTATCATGGGGGGGAATCCGGGCTCGGCGCCAAGCGCCGAACCCGAATCCGCCCCTATGCAAGGTCCCCCTCAAACGGCCGAGGGCTCCGAGGCAGTACAAGGAGGGGAGGGATCTCCTCCGACAGGTGCCCCCCCGACTACCAGAAACTTCTCCATTTTGGAGAGGGACCTGGCTGAGGCCTGTCCATCTGGCATGGGGGCTTTTGCCGGCGGAGGTGAGAAGCGGGTTCATTCCCCGCCCACCTCTCCAAAAAAGAAAAAGACAAAGAAGACTCGAGGCTCCTCTCCATCCGCGGGGGCTGCGGGGATGGATGGGTCTACTGCCACTTTGGTAGGCGACCAAGCCAAGATCGGCACATCTGACCCCTCTACCCCCTCCGTGTTCGGAGCCCCTGACTAAAACTAACACCAAGAGTGCACAGGGTGGAGCCACGATGACATCGGGGCCCCTCATTCAGAGGTTACCTCGCGTTTTCGAGCCCGCTCGCTTCTAACGCTTCCTCGTTATTCGCTCCACTGATGGAACCATGTTGTCCAAGGGCAACATGATTCATCAGAGGAGAAGATTAGCTAGTGCAATTGGTAGAGAGCCGAAGCTAACCCGTTTCCCGGACGGGAGCCTTTTGGCGTATGCGGTGAATCCCGCCGAGGCGGCCAAGATAAGTGCTCTTCGTACACTTGATGGCACCCCGGTGAGTGTGACGCTGCACTCTACCATGAACTTTTTGAAAGGAGTAGTTTATGCGAGGAAACTCGTTGACTACTCCATTGAGGACATCACCCTAGATCTGGCTGACCATGGGGCGGTCAAGTTCGAACGTGTGATGAGAAAACAGGGAGGGGCCTAGAGACCCATCCCTACACTCTTCGTCACGTTCGACTGTGACAAGCTCCCTGAGTCGGTGCGTGCCGGTTGGTACTGCTACCGCGTGAAGGCATTCGTGCCACTGACGCAGCGGTGCTATTACTGTCACCGCTTCGGCTATACAAACCGCTCATGTAGACGTGCAAAGTCGAGGTCAACCGAAGTCTGTGTAAATTGCTCCAAGGTCGCACACGATAGGTCCAAATCGTGTGTGGCTAAGTGTGTCAATTGCCGAGAGCCGCACCCTGCTTCTTCGAAGCAATGTGGTGCATATCTCCTTGAGCAAAAATCCTGGCCGTTCAGGCCCAGGATCGACTCTCATTCCGCGAGGCTAAGGACTTGTTCCTGGCGCGCCCGGCTCTGCCTGGGACGTCATATGCCTAAATGGTTAGAAAGGCACCCTCTGCTCCTGGCCCATCCAGGCCAACGAGCACGGTTGGTTCCACGCCCATTCGGAGCCCTTCTGCGGGCTCTACCCAACCCGGGCGCTCCCCTGGTAAAGCTGTCGGCAAAGAGGGTTCATACCCAGCCCCATCTAAAACCAGGGCTCCCCCTTCTTTCCCCAGCGTGACCATTTCCCGTAAGGCAAAACGGCCACGCGCCTCTATTTGTCGCTACGCCTTTGCTCCCAAAGCTTGTACTGCGCCGGGAGTATTGCGTTCGACCTTTTTGGAGCACACATCGTGTCATGCTGGAACCGTGCCAGTGTATACGGATGGCTGCAAGTCCCAAGAGGGGGTCGACTTCCACGCCGTATCCCCTCTGTTTGAATTCAGCGGGGCTCTACCAGGCGCTGCGTCTATCTTCACGGCCGAGCTGGTTGCAATACACCACTTGGTACGGGAGATCACACGACGTGCCCGGTTCGTAGACCGGATTGTGATTTATAGCGACTCACAAAGCGCCCTGAGTGCACTAGGGGCATTGGTATATCTGCATCTCCTGGTTCGCGATATCCGTGACGCCATGGTTTAATCGAGCCTGTCGGATGTCGAGATTATCTTCTGCTCTGTTCCTGGACATGTAGGAATTGCGGTAGATGAGCGCGCCAAAGAGTCCACGAGGACTCTGCTACCGGACTAAATAGCAGGATTACGTGCAACTCTTCGGACTGCTTGGCAAATAAGATGGGAGACGGTCGAAGGGAACTTAAAGTTGCGTGCCATTGCGCGGCGACTGTTCCCATGGACCTATGACCGAATACCACGATAGCTTCAGGTCGCTTTCTGTCTTCTCCGAATCGGACATACTCGTGTGACGCATCGCTATTTGATGGAGCGCTTGCCTGCGCCCTTTTGTGACGACTGCGTCGTCCCCTAAACTGTTCGGCATATTCTTGTCGAATGTCGCAGTCTGGGTGATCTTCGCGCACGTTACCTGTCCCGCTCCCGGTTTCGGCGGGGTCGCTACCGCCTGTCCCTTGTACTCCGGACGAGTGCGTGCACCATGATGGTGGACTGATAGACTTTTCTAGGGAGGCCGGCCTTCTCCCTTTTATTTAACTAGGTTTTGTTTTTGTTTTTTGTTAATTTTTCTTTTTACGTCGCACGCTCCTACGCCGGGTGGAGGGGGACCTCCCCCCGACCCTGGAACTTGCTTTCTCATTGTCATTTCTTTTTATAGTTTTCTTTTCAAATTTTTATTTTAAAGTAGCCTAGAACTAGGCTGTTTGTTTGTTTGTGGCTACTTATGCCCAAGTGGGCAGTCGCCAAATAGCCCCTTAAATTTTTTTTCTTAATGGGTTGCGTCTGGAAGTGCTTGAATCGCACCGTTTCCTTGGTCTTGTATTTGACCGACGCTTCACCTGAGAGGCTCATATTGGCAGCCTTAGGGTCTCTTGTACCCGCGCCATGGACATTCTCCGTTCCGTGACGTTCAGCGCTTGGGGCCCTGATAGGGCTACTGCTCTAATTGTTTATCGATCCTTTGTTCGTTTGAAGCTCGACTACGGATGCGAGTTTTATGCATCCGCAGTTGATCGTTTATTGTGGATGGTGGACTCGATCCACCACTGTCCTTCGCCTTGCGACCGGTGCCTTCGGCCCTTACCCCATTGAAAGCCTGTTGGTCAATGCTGGGGAGATGAAACTCGATTTACCTAGCGTGCAGTGCATCACTCGCCTGTACGTGCGAGCCCGGTGCCTCCCTCACTTGCCAACAGCTCTCACTGCATCCGCAGCTGTTCTCGACGGTGGCTATGCCGCCGAGAGCCGCCAATCATGCCCTAAGCCCTTTGGGTTTAGGGCCAGGAAACTCCTTCGAGAGCTAGATAAAGCTCTCGGGCCGGTGGCGCCCCTGGTTTTGCCCAGGACGCCACCCTGGAGGGTACCACATTTGGCTATTTGTCGCCACGCCTCTGCTTCCGAAGCTTGTACAGCGCCGGGAGTATTGCGTTCGATCTTTTTGGAGCACAACTCGTGTCACACCGGAACCGTGCCAGTGTATACGGATGGCTCCAAGTCCCAAGAGAGGGTCGGCTTCCACGCCGTATCCCCTCTGTTTGAAGTCAGTGGGCCTCTGGCAAGCGCTGCGTCTGTATTCACGGCAGAGTTGGTGGCAATACACTACTCGGTACGGGAGATTACGCGACGTGCCTTGTTTGGAGACCGTTTTGTGATCTATAGCGTCTCACAAAGCGCCCTGAGTGCTCTCGGGCCATTAGAATCTCCGCATCCCCTGGTCCGCTATATCCGTGATGCCACAGTTTTGGCAAGCCTGTCGGATGTCGAGATTATCTTCTGCTGGGTTCCTGGACATGTAGGAATTGCGGGGAATGAGCGCGCCGATGAGGGCGCCAAAGAGTCCGCTAGGACTCGGCGTCCGGACCAGCATTTCGCTCTTCCTTACACTGACTACATGGCATATATACGATCAGCTTTCTGGGCTGCTTGCCAAAGAAGATGGGAGACGGTCGAAGGAAACTTAAAGTTGCGTGCCATCGCGCCGCGGCTTTTCCGATGGACCTATCCCCGCCCCTTCTTGCCGCGAGGGCTTCAGGTTGCTTTATGTCGTTTCCGAATTGGACACACTCTCGGGATGCACCGCCATTTGATGGAGCGCTCGCCAGCGCCCTATTGTGAAGACTGCGTTATCTCCCTGACTGTTCGGCACATTCTTGTTTAATGTCCCAGTCTGGGCGATTTCCGCGCATGTTACCTGTCCTGGTGCCGGGATGGGCAGGGTGTCTACCGCTTGTCCCCCGTACTCGGGACGAGTTTCTGTACATTGACTCGTGAACTTATAGAGTTTTGGGTGAGGCAGGCCTGCTTCCCTTTATTTAGCTAGTTGGGTTTTTTATTGTTGTTTTTTTTTTTTGCTTTAGTATGTCGCACATTCCTGCGCCGGGGAGAGGCAGACCTCACCCCGATGCCGGAGCTTGCTTCCTGCTTATTGCCTTTTTTATTTATGTTTGTTTTTTTGCATCTTATTTTAAAGATGCCTAATAATAGGCAGTCTTGAATACGGCGACTAATGTCCAAGTAGGCAATCGCAAGATGAGCTCTTAAAAAAAAAATCATATAGGCACCCCACTTTTTACGCTGGCTTCCAAATCTGACACTTTCTCTTATATTTTTATTTAAGTCTACTTCCTTCCATTCTACTTTGATGGCCATACCACTCCAGAACACTTTCAGTCCCAACCTTATTTACACCATAAACATTTCTTACAAAGCCGTTCCTCATCACTTTTCGCGCACCAACCAAACCTCTGTTTGTCTCTTTGCTCTGCTCTCACAAGATTTTTCATTCTCCCATATCATAGTCTCACCCCCGTACACCACCGTTGGCCCCATCCTATTACCATGCAGCTTCCGAGAACATTTCACACTAACCTGAAACACATACTCCCTGGGCCTTTCCCAAAACCCTAGCCATCCAAACCCAGTTAATACTCTTCCAGAAACCCCCCGTAGGAGGGTAGCCTGTTGCCCGGAGCAGTTGCACATCCACCACCCAGCCTGAGTGCAAATTAGAGGGTGGGGAGGCTTGTCATTGTGTTGACTTGAACTCTGATGGAGCATGGTAAAGTTGCTGGTGCGCTTTTCTCTTGTCCCCGCTCAGTACTATTTTTATTATTATTTTATTATTACGACTATCTCCTTAAAATTTGTCTGTCAGCACTTTGTACCAGAAGGAACTGTTCTCACCTAAACAGAGTTCTGTCCGCTAGACATAGTGCCTGGGTGGAATGCATGCCATCCTGGGATCGCCTAGTGGCAGAGTATGATGATAATAGGTGATAATCCACCTTACTTGTTAAGAGAGCCGCCTTTCTCTAATTATCTTTAGTACATACCCGCCTACTTCCTTCCCAAATTTGCTCTTTTATCCACATAAAAAAATCCTAGAAGGCACGTTCCAACATCAGGAGCCAGCACAAGATAATCTCGATATACACCCGGCTCGCCGAAACCGTGGCGCCACGAATACCGCGAAGTAGGGGAATTGAAGATTTTAATGCCCCGAGAGCACTCAGGGTGCTTCGTGATTCGCTATAAATCACAATCTGGTCTCCGAACAGGGCACGGCGCGTTATCCCCGTACTAAGGGGTGTATTTCAGCAAGCTCAGCCGCGAAGACAGACGCAGCGCCTGGTAGAGCTCCGCTAACTTCAAACAGGGGATACGACATCGAAACGACCACATCCCTTGGCACTTGGAGCTATCCGTATACACGCACGGTTCCAGCGTGACAACAATTTACTCAAAAAAATGCTGAACGCAATACTCCCGGAGCTGTAGAAGCTCTGGGGGCAGAGGCGTAGCGACAAATAGGCAAAGGTTACAAGGAGTTACAATGAAAGAAAGTACCCTAGGAGACCTTACGGTCCATTCAAAGAGGGTACCTTTGGACTAGCAATCGAGCAGGCACATGGCTGCTCAATTGTTTTGCGTCCCTAAACGGCCGCTTTTCAAGACGTTGTCTAGTCTTGACTTGAACTGGTCAACAGATTCACTGTTGACAACTTCCACTGGAAGTGCGTTCCACTTACCGCAGATACTGTAGGTGAAAAAAATTTCCACACAGATTGCGGTTGTAACGCTTCCGTTCAAGTTTGAAGCCATGATTTTGCGGCTTGTTCTCACTCAGTGTTAAAATATCCCGGTAGTCAACATTGTCGAACCCTCGAAGTATTTTGAAAACTTCGATGAGCTGACCACGCAGTCTACGGGTTTCCAGCGAGAACAGATCTAATTCCCTTAGTCTATCCTCATAACTTTTATGTCGGATAGAGGGAATCAGTTTGGTTGCCCTAATTTGTACGCATTCCAACCTTGCGATGTCCTTTTGAAACGAAGGACTCCAAAATTGCACGGCATACTCCAGGTACGGCCGAACGAGGGAGTTGTACAGACAAAGTACTATCTCCCTGTTACGGTATCCAAGCTAGCGTTTTATGTAACCTAACATCCTTTGGGCTTTCTTCTCTGCCTCGATGCACTGTTTCGAGAACCTGAGGTCGCTAGTGATAGTTACACCCAAGTCCTCAGTGTCACTCGATTCAAGAGCAGTGCCATTGAGGATATAATGAGATTTGGGGTTTCTGTGGACAACATGCATCACTTTGCATTTGCCACGTGTCCGACCACTCCCCAATCTTCACAAGATCTTCCTGCAGGTGGGCAGTATTTCCATCCTTTGCCACGTTCATACCAAGCTTGGTATCATCGGCAAATTTGGAAATCTTAGCAAACATGTCACCGTCCATGTCGTTGACGTAGATGATGAATAGTAGTGGTCCCAGGACAGAACCCAGAGGCACCCCGCTAGTAACGGGCACCCACTCAGAAGCCTGTCCATTCACCACCACCCATTGCCGTCTGCCACTTAGCTAGTTCTCGATCCAGCCGGCTACTTTTCCGTCTATGTCTAGCGCTCACAAGTTCCAGAGGAGGCGGCGGTGTGGTACCTTATCAAAGGCTTTCTGAAAGTCTAGGTAGACCACATCCACCGCCTTGTCCCGATCGTGGTCGCTGAACACGAAGTGGAAGAATTCCACAAGGTTCGTCAGGCATGACCGTTGCCTTCGGAAGCCGTGCTGGGAACTCCTCAGTAGCAGGTTTGACTCTAAATACGACGTCATTTTTTCAACCATCATGCTTTCCATGAGTTTACCGACTATCGAAGTCAGACTGATAGGTCGGTAGTTTGACGGATTGCTGGGGTCTCCTTTCTTGAATATTGGAGTCACCTCCGCCTCACGCTAGTCTCTAGGAACGCATCCGGTCCGGATTGACATGTTAAAGATAGCGCACAGATGTCGTGATACTTCATCGCACACTTCCTTTAACACCTTGGATAGAAACATGTCCAATCCAGGGGACTTATTCGTCTTTAGGTCAGCGATCTTTTTCTTTATTTCTACTTCGGTGAAGTCCATTGCCTCCAGCTTTTCCCCCGAGTAGGAATCCGTGGGCTGGGTGGTGGGACCACACTCTTTAGTAAACACTAAAGAGAAGTAGTCATTGAGAAGGTTAACATTTTCTGCATCTGAGTGAGTTAATGCACCCTCCTCGTCCACTAACGGCCCAATCCTACGATGGATTGGTTTACGGCTATTTACATAGCCGAAGAACTCCTTGGGATTCTCCTTGCAGAGTCTCGCCACTCGGAGTTCCTCAGTACGCTTAGCCGCCCTTATGCTGGACTTCACTCTCCTGGCTAGCCTCCGGTACTCGTCAAAGGAATCCGAGATCTTCGATCGCCGGTACGCATTTCTCTTCTCCCTAAGCAGTTGGCCGATTTCTCGATTAAACCACTTTGGTTGAACCGAAGACTGACGGAGGCATTTCAGAGGGATGCAACTTGATTGAAGACTCATGAATTTATTTTTGAAATTGTTCCACGAATCCTCAACCTAATTCGCATACCGCTAGCCTTACATCAGTCAGCCCAGCACGAAGGCTTGCAAAGTCTGCTCTTCTCAAGTCAAGTTTTCTTGATTGACTGGCAACAGACCTTACCTTCGGGATCTTGACGATAAATCTAACTAGCTGTTGATCACTGCCACCGAGCTCTTCGCCTACAGAGACATCCTTAACGATATCATCCTCAGAGGTGAAGACCAAGTCGAGGATATTGTCTCCTCTCGTCGGTTCTCTGACCCATTGAGTAAGGAACTCGTTGTTAGCGAACTCCAGGAGTAGCGCGCTCTCGCCACAGGCTGCTTTGGTTTCCCAGTCAACTTGTCTGTTGAAGTCGCCCATAACGATGCACACTCTGCCTTGAACAAGCTCACCCAGCAGCTGGTACAGTTACCTGTCCTTCTCAACGGGTTGAGAAGGGGGTCTGTAAAGCAGCAGGGTCCTGTATCTGACAGGACCTATCTCTAGGTCAACGCCTAGGAGCTCGTGATCGGATATAATGTTGGAGTTCGTAGATTTGATTGTATCCTTGACATACAACATTACACCGCCACCCTCTCTGTCTGGCCTATCTTTATGGAAGAGCTGGTAGCCAGGAACCGTGAATTCGCCTTCAAAGTCTCGGTTTGAGGTTTTTATCCACGATTCTGTTATGGCTACCATTTCGGGTTCTTCCAGCGCTACGAGGCCACGGAGCTCAGGAAACTTGTTCCTGATTGACCTCGCATTGAACATAAGAACTTTCAGGGAGTCCCGAACTGTATGACTCCCTACGCTCTTCCGTTTCCCGGCTTGTTTGTTGGCGAGGCACCCCTCTTTGCGCCCTCTGAGAAGGTTGTTCCTGGAGTAACACGGGCGTACTGGCGTACGTCCACCCTCACTCTGGGTCGGATACTCCTTTAGGGCCTCTCTACGACATCCTGGATCATGTTCGACAGAAAGGCCTTTCTTTTAAAGGAAAGATGTACCCCATCCCTTCGGTAGAGATCATTTCTACCATAAAAAGTGCGGTACGGGTCCCCAAAAAAGACCCCCTCTGCCGTACACAAATCTGCCAGGCACCGGTTTAAAGAGACATTCATCGAGTGAGCGGTCCGTGTTGGACCTCTCCTCGGGAGCATCCCGACTACCACACGCTTGCGGGTTTTCAGCCCACAGTCGTCCACGGCACCCATGACTGTGTGGAGGATTTTATCTGTAGGGCCTACCCTACCTCCTTTCAGATAGAGGCCGTTTCCACTGACCATCAAGCAAAGGCTGAGCTCTCAGAAATCTGTGATTTCTCAGCCTCTACTCTGATGTGGTGGTTACCACATCCTGGCAGGCAGCTTACCTTCCCACTAGTGCGAAGGCGGGCCGCTAGCAGGGACTGAAGGCCCCGTGCGTGAGAATCACCAATAAGGGTGACTCTTGCACATTTGTCTGCAGGCGACTTAGTCTTTCCTCACGGAAGCGACTTGCCGCTTTCCTCTTGTATCTCTACATTTTTATTTTTCTTCTTCTTATTTTTCTTGTCTTCATTTGTTTTCTCTTCTTCCGTTTCTCTTTTCTCTTCTTCTCTTTCCACTTTCCCTTGCGCACCAGTAACGCTCGAATCCTCTACACTAGGGTGAGCTGCATTAAGATCGTTATTCTTCCTTTTATTCCTTTTCTTTTTCTTCCTCTCATTTGCTTCTCCGCATGGCTGAAGTGGGACTGCCAATGCAGTTTCACCTCCTTGAGCTGGAGTCACAACGGCGGAACCGACCAAGTCAGTGGGACTTTCGTCTCGAGCTTGAGCTGACTGGGCTTCTAGTTTAGAGGCTAGCTCTAGGATTTTTTCCTCGAGAAGCCGAATCTAAAGCGCGTGCTGCGTTTCTAGGGTATGTATTCTACTTTCCATTGCCCTAGATTTTTCTTCAGAGGTTGTGAAGAGATCCTTGAGTTCAGTATGTCACTGCCTCTCGGACCCCTCCTTTAAGGATGCAGTCGGTGCATATACTTCCCGGGTGGCATTTCGAAAAACATCCTTCCGGGAAGTCAACGCACCACTTATCCTTCTGGCATATCGCACATGTATATTTGAGTGCAGCTGGACCTTTTTTTCCCTGTCATCTTGAACACTTTCTCTCTTTCAAAACATTGCGACCAATCAATAGAAAAAAAGGGGGTTGGTGAGTTCTCCCCGCGTGAGTCGCTCCCGCCTATCGATCGGAGACGTTTCGGATCTTTCAGAAGGCACGCTCCATGTGCTGCTGTTCGTCCGACCGAGTCGTCAAGCCTCGGCGTGCCGTGGCTCCCAACCAAGCAGCACAGACGGTCCCCGAAGGGGCCATCGATTTGTCACCAGGTGAACAACAACGAAGCACGCCCCGTACTAAACTCCTACTAGTTCCCTTCGCGACGGCCAGGATCTCGACGCAGCGTTCAATGGATATACCGCCACACCAAGAAACTCGACCCAAGGCTTTTTGTTGGCCTGGCAACCAACATGGGAACAAAGGGCCGTCACCACCGACCAATGCTACCAGAGGCACCCGTCAACGGTCACTAAGAATGGTCAATAATTATGCGCCAGGAAAAGGGTCAACGGGGCACTACCCTCATCCCATTCATCGTGCCCCAGCGCCTAAGACCCCTCAAGTCTTAGTCTCTCGCAACCAGTGAGCGTCGATTGGCGTTGTTTATAGAGGTTCCAAAGCCTCTCTTCTGACGCATGAGGTAGCTACCAGGTCCTTATATGTAGATAGATGAAAAAAAGGTAAGAGTGACATGATAGGAATAGGCGTTGTTTTTTGTTGTTTTTTCTTTTTGTATAAGTAGAAGAAAAAGGATTACTGTAAAAAAAGAGAAAGGATAGAGTTGGATAAAGAAAGACGCACTTAGTCTGGAACTTAATTTCTGACCAAATCGACAAGGAAAACCCTGTGGTACCAGAAGATAGGTACCCCCACCGACATAGCTCGAAAAGTTAAGGGTACTCACAAGCTCTCTTCCCCGACAAGGGGGCGTCACCTCTCCCTCTAATGGAGAGAGAGAGAGGTGGTACCCTCCAGGGGAGCGTCCTAAACCCAATGGACTTAAGGTATGACCTAAGCATCGTCGATATCGGCTGCATATTCAGTGAGAGAGGTTGGCGACTGAGGGAGGCGCCGGGCTCTCGCGTACAGGCAAATAGTGCACGGCGCAGAACGACTGGCATCTCCTCAATATCGAAAACTAGGCTCTCGCGGGAGGTGGGGGGGGGCGTGCGGAAGGCACCAATCGCCAGTGGGGTGGATTGAGTCTACCTTCTGCAATACACGTTCGGCGTCGAATGAGTAAAACTCGCATCCATAGTCAGGATTTAAAGGAACAAAGGATCGGTAGAAAAGAAAGGGAGTAGCCATATCAGCAACCCAAGTAGTGAACGTCACAGAACGAAGAATATCCATGGCGCGGGTACAAGAGAACAAATATGAGCCTCACAGGTGAGGCATCAGTCAGAAACAAGACCAAGAAAACGATGCGGTCCACCGCACCCGCTCCAAGCACCACCGAGGCGTGTTTTCACGCGGCAATGCCCAACACTACCCCACCCAAACTCACGTTGTGTATCCAAAGGGCACAGCCCAGGGACACATCTAATTTGGAAATTGAATCGGCTTTCGGTCAGTGACGCGTAAACTTATCCAAATTTAGGAAACCTATCCACAGCTCGTTGATCAGGTCTGCAAGGACCCGAATCTAGGGCTTTGTATGTGTAGTATCACCAGATGTGTACCATTTAAATCCTCGAGCAGGAGAAAGGGCTTCAGCAACCGTGTTACTAGACGACGCCAATCTCTTCCCTACAAGTCGGAGTCGGTGAAATGTACGCAGAAATTACAATATACCTCTTATCCTGATGTAGATGCACTGTACTGCCTGAAAGGAGGTATTGATAGCAAATAGAAGAACGGAGATATCATGCCGGGTGTAAATCGCCCGGACCCATCCCTTGGTGGTGGGGTCGCAAAGTTCTTATACTCCAGGAGGGTGGGCAGGGGACACGGGGAACAGAAGGATATGAGCCTCCGCAGCTCCTGTCAGTTGGCCAGGGTTCCATAGCAATTACATTGAAAGAATCCTCCTTCCAGGCCTAGCTCGGAGGAGATGCGGGGCCCCTCTTCGAAGAGAAGAGCCTCGCGGGAATAACCGTACGCTTTTCGGAAGCATAACTCCAGCCGCTTTTTGCAGAACAAGGCGCCGTTGCCTTCGCGTACTTATTTGGCGAGGTTGGGGTCGCTATGCGAGTCTTTTTCTCACTCCGGTTCACAATATTTGGGAGGCGGAGCGGGTGTCACTGCTTTGAAGGATCTAACGTGTCCGAGCTTTCGGTTGGAGCGTAGAAGTCCAAGCTTTAGTTTTATCCTCCTTTGGCAGGGGGGGGGGGGAGGGGGACCTTAGGTACCCTGGAAGACGACCTTACGACCATATTTAGGAATGTTGCCTCATTTAGTCCAGCGACTCTGTAGAAGAGTGCTGCCATTTAGCCTTTTTGGAATCGGCCAAGCTAGGGAAACGGGGGAGTTTTTCCAAGGCCGAGTGTAAACCCTTTGATTCGCCACCTCTACCAGGGGAGCGCCTGATGTGAGTAGAACTCACAGAAGGGTTCCGAATGGGCGCGGAAACGACCGTACTCTTCCTCTGATGACGTGATGACTTCTTGATGCTTTTTGACGATTTTGATGGGATGAGATGAGTTGAGACGAGTTAGCCCTTGAAAGTCGTATTTCCTTGAATTCCGTTTTCTTTGAACGCGGTTTTCTCTCGAGTCGATTTCTCGGGCCTTCTGGATTAGTTAGTCCTTGAAGCATTCTCCGTTTTCTTCGAGAATTTTCTTCGTAAAAATTTGTGGACTGTATGGGATCGATCTTGGGTCTTTGTAAACCGAGGCAAGCACTCTACCGTTACGACACGGCTTAGTCCGTCTTGACTTGGTAATTTAACGGGCTATTTATATTCTCGCGTTGGAAGGAAGTTTTTCTCTTATACATCTTCGCACCCCTACACAGGCTCCTCCCTAGAACGCGGAGCGAATTTGAGTAAGGCGCAGCAAGCGTACTCCACTTATGACAGGGAACTCCTGGCTGCATATCTTGCTGTGCTTCACTTCAGGCATATGATCGAAGGTCGCCAAGTGACTTTATGCACGGACCATAAGCCACTAGTCTGCCTTCTCCTCGCCACTACGTGCAAAAACGGGCAGGCAACAACGGAACTGGACCGCAATTTTGGAGTATATCAATGACATAGCTTATGTACGTGGTGAGGACAATGTGGTTGCTGACTGCCTATCTCGGAATATCAATTCGGTCCAACTGGACTCATTTGATCTCCATTCTTTGGCAGCAGCACAAGAGCAAGACGAAGAAATAAAGTCATCTCGATCTGGACTGAAGGCATTTGCTTTTCCCGGTGATTCCCAACTCTGGTGTGAGGTAACATCTAAATACCCACGACCGTTTGTTCCTTCATCCTGCAGATCAGTTATTTTCAAACAACTGCATAACATTTCACATCCAGGAATTAAGCCATCGCTTCGGTTGGTGAAAGCGAGATATTTCTGGCCCAATATAGACAGAGATATACGTTCTTGGACTCGTGAATGCCTCTCCTGCCAATCTACTAAAGTAAATCGCTACACTAAGTACCCAGTCCTGCCTATTAATATACCCACTTCGATATTTGAGACGGTTCACATAGATATAGTTGGTCCACTCCCGCCGTGTACCCTGCCTGGGCAAACATACCCATCTAATAACCGGTACCTGCTGTCATGTATAGACAGAGCCACCAGGTGGATTGAAGCAATACCGATTCCAGACACAAGTGCTGCAACGGTTGCTTTAGCCTTCTTGGGCGGCTGGATATCCAGGTTTGGCGTTCCCTTATACGTCATCACCGACAGAGGAGCGCAATTTGAGTATGAACTCTTCAAAGAATTATCGGCCCTCGTTGGTTTCCATCGTTTGCGAACCACGGCGTACAGACCTACCACTAACGGGATCGTGGAAAGGTCGCATCGGACTTTGAAGAGCTCTATAATGGCTCACCGACAAGGTTGGTTGATGGCCCTACCAATCGTTCTTCTGGGCATCCGGTCCTTGCTCAATGATTCGGGTTTTTCACCCTTTACAGCAGTCAAAGCCCTTGGTCACCTCTTCTTCACCCAAAGCCGATTCTAAATTCATCTCTGAAATAGCGAAGACTATGTCGCAAATAGATTTCGCACAGACCTCTGAAGGCCACCTGCACTCGGTGCCCAAAACGTTTGTACCCAAGGAATTAAGGGACGCCACGCATGTGTGGGTCCGTGTTGATCGCGTTCGGAAGCCACTAGAAGCGCCTAATGCAGGCCCGTTCCGTGTTGTCGAACGCGACAACAAAGTTTTTAAATTAGAATTCCCGGATGGCCATCAGAACACGGTGTCTATAGATAGAGTAAAACCAGCTGCATTGCCTAAGGTAAATAATGAGAGGAATATAAACTGTTCGCACCCCTACAAGTTGACCAGCTTTAAGGTGATGTCATCTATAAAGTAGTCCAAGAGTTCCCTCACATAAACCACTCATTTCATGGTAAAGTGCAGCGTTACACTAACTACCGAACCATTACGTGTCCGAAGCGTCCCGTCCGTCCGAGAAACGGGTCACCTTCCGCTCTCTACCAATCAAAGTTTGTTAATGCTCTCCTCTGATGAATAAGGTTGTGCTTGGCCAACACACTGCAATCCGTGGAGCGAATAACCAGAAAGCGTTTGAAACTAGCTGGCTTGAAACCGCTGGTAATCTCTTAATGAGAGAGCCGATGCAAACGAGGACCCACTCAGCGCCCTTGCACTTTGGTTTTGGTCTGGGCTCCCCGCCTCGGTGCTTATCTTGGCCTGGTCGCTTGCCGAAATTGAAGCGCACTCGTTAGTTTCTGGAGCCCCCGCCGAGGGAGAGGAACCTTTAGTCCTTTCTCTTGTTGCTCTTCTTTATCTTTTGGGAAGAAGGGGGTGGGAATGAACTCACTTCTCTTCACAC
The DNA here is from genome assembly GCA_963969495.1 of Ceratothoa steindachneri. Classification (NCBI taxonomy): domain Eukaryota; kingdom Metazoa; phylum Arthropoda; class Malacostraca; order Isopoda; family Cymothoidae; genus Ceratothoa; species Ceratothoa steindachneri. The sequence continues at coordinate 84,842,287 of OZ018328.1, forward strand.
CACCGGAGAGAACCCCTAAGCCGGACAGACTAGCATCACTAATATCCTTCTCCAAGATGGTCTTAACTGTAAAAGGAGCACCAATTGGGGGAAGGTCCATCCTCTCATCGAGTCATTGGGGGCCTCGAACCACGTAGAGAAGCTTGCACAGGGGCGGATCTAGGTTCGGTATCTGACATCGAGCCCAGTAGCTACGCCCGCAAGATCCTACCATACGCGGCTAGCTCACTCCGGGACAATTACCATCTCACGTGGCAGCCATGCACCCCGTCCCCCCCCCGAGGCATCACGGATCCCAATAGTTGTTTTTTTTGCTCCTTTGAACCCTGCAAGGTTAAATGCAGGAATGCATAACGTTATGAGGCATTGACCAACGGCCCTGCTCTCCTTTAGCCCCCTAAGCGGGTTGTCTCTATCGTGCAGATTCTACCGGTAGCGGTCAATTTTGGTCCGTCTGCCTTCTCTTTTGGCAGTCCCCTGTTATATGAAAGGAAGAACTTACGCTGGTAAAGAGATGGAGTCGCCAAAGGGCGCCTCAAAATAATTGAGTGATGTGGAAACCACCACACCCGGCTAATGTCTCACCCCGATCATCAACATGCCACCACTGGGGTAGATATTCAGGAGGCGAAATGCCGAATATCCTGAAGAAGCGGGCGGCGGGTATTATTAGGGGAGTAAGAATCCCCGCCACGAAGGCTTTCAAGGGCCCGGTACTACTGCCGCATGAGTTGCGACCGGTGTCATCTCGGAGAACATATAAGGCTCCAACACGCCCCCAATTTTAACCCAACAAGAGCTTTCAGGGTGGGCTATCTTAAGTTTACAAATATGGACTAAATTAGACCAGTGGTGGCCTTTCCCTTACACACGATAAACAGGATCAAGGAGTTGCCTACACTCCACCTATACCAAAGCACAGTAACAAGTCCAAATACAAACAAGATCGTCATCAAGCTCAGTCCGAAAGAAGGGAGAAGAAAGGGACAGACAGAAATAGTGGGAGGGCGAATATGAACAAAAGGACAGAAAAAACAAAGATAGAAGGGGAAAGTAAGACGATATAAATGACATAATAAACCTAAAATAAATACATACTTAATAAAAAAGATAAATAAACTAAAGGGAAAGAAGGAATGGGACAGTAAAAGTTCACTTCATCACCATCAGTAGAGCGAGTGTGGAACCTACTCGCTGCTGGAAGGCAGGAGACTCTCTGCAGTGAGTCCTGAAACACCGTGGCTCGGGAATGGGAAAGGGGGTGGTATGGGTACGTAAAAGGTAGATTGTGTGAAGAGCTTGAGAGGAAAACGACCGACTGGGGAGCAAGTGGAGGATACGCATGCATGGGTAGGGTGGGAGGATTCTGCCCAGAATGAACTATGAATAGACCAGATGTTACAATAGATATGACCCCATCGCTGTGAAGAGCCACTTTGACGTGGAAAATGGGTTTGTATGTTGGTTTTTTTTGATACGGGATAGAGCGGGAGTTTTCCTTAGTAACGTTGATGCGCAATGAGCACTGAAGGAAAATGGTTGACGATGATGAATTTCCAAACTCATCGCTTAGTCATTCAATTCCTGAGTTATAATACTAAATAAACCAATAAGACATCAACGATTATCTTAAAGAAACTACAGATTCCCTCATTGGTTATCACTTCCCTGGTGTTTGTTTCAACTCCCTCCTCCCCATGATTCAAATCCCGGGATTATGTGCAAACCTCCACAACACGACCCCACCCCTCTGTCTTTGGTTCTAGATAAACACGCAAAGTTATTTCAGCACAATTTAATTCACGCACACACTCGCCTCCCCGCCCCCCTGCTTATATGTGATATATTACACATTAATCTTATCATCCCTACCACACTTGGTAGTTAGATTTTTACATAAAAATTACTTCTGCAAACTCTTGCTCTCGAAGCGTATTTATTTCCTTTAATAATTAATAAAATATTTTAGACTGATGATCTTCACGAATATCGAAAATATCAAAGGATTCGAAAATAAATCGGAAAACCTGGAAAAAAAGGTATGTCGCATCTAAGATATATTAAACCCAAATCATTCACATGGAACGAGATGCTCTGCTTTTCGAAAATGTAGGATTTAAACAAGATGAACGATGGAATAAGGATAAGAGTAAGGATTATTCCAGAGTTTAATAGAAAATACAAGGCAATGGCGATTACCTCTTGCATTTGAGGGGATGTCAAGTGGCGTTCTACACGACTTCCACAAATGCATGGAGTTCAAAAACGAGATTGATTATATATATTTTTTTTAACCCGTCCATCTGGCGGCTGTCGTCTATAATAACAAAAGTAATGTTAGGAGTAGACAGACAGATGCAAAGATCATGAGTTGTTTAAAATGAAGAGATTCCTCCCCTGCAAATTTTAATGCAAGGTTGAATATTTACATGTAATGCAGTGAAAAATCCAAACACTAGGCAAACATATTGACCTCTACACGCCCCCCACCTCCGACAAATTTAGCCAGCATTATTGGACCACCTCCCAATGTAAAAACACTCGTTGCAGAAGACTGAGATGCACACAATCCCACCTGTTTCGAGTCCCAAAGATCCTGATAAAGGGCCTACCAAATCCAACCTCCACCCTTATCCACAAACTCTAAGGTTAAACTACACCCCAAAACACCTTCCCAGACATAATTGCATGTATACCGAATTTATCCATCTAAACAGCCTGGAGACCTGATCTTTCATTATCCTTAAACTAGGTCCCAATTATTATACAATATTCCTTTAAAGAGTCTATGTCCAATCAAATCTACGCACTCCACCAACTCCAACCTAGCGAACTGGATCATTTACGACTATACCAAACAAACTTCAGTAGGTAACAAATACATTGCGTGAGTAAAATACAAAACATTACAAATGAAACTTCTCTCCAAAGATCAGACAATTGAGTAAAACTAGAAACAATCTACAAAAACAAGCACGAATCCAGAAAATCGACAATAAAAAACAAACACGAAACGTCCAAGTACTGAATCAGCAACAATAGAAGCGACACTGGAAAATCTCTCTGGACAAACTAAACTATAAAAGAGACGGATAGAAATTCTGGAAAAAAATCAAGGGACTTTCCTACTCACACAACGCGGAACAAGACACGTGAAGCCATCTACCCGAAGGCGAACCTGCCTAATTTCACTAAACATACTGAGTTCACGCACAGAACCAAACTAGCTCAAAACTGATCACGACACCCTACCACAATTTATCGCAGAAAGTGGTATCCCAAGCTATACGGGCGGCAAACATACATGTGAAATAGGTTTGTCCTAAATGCATAAGGATTCGCACGACTTTCCAACCATCCTAACTAAAAGACCTATCCAAACACATGGCAGCAGCCGAGAGGTTGACTCGAATCACATCGGCTTCATTGCGGGTACCGTACGGTGTAGACAGACGTGGTTCGGACCCCACGTTAAACTGTAGATCCCCATTGAAATATAAAAGACCTGAAAATAAAAGAAAACTGCAAATCGACATTAAACTCCTCTATGAGGTTAATCGTATCCAGATATCATTGACGCGGGATGACCAACTTTTTCGAATTAGATAACAAATTAACTACAAAAGTGAAAAAATACTCCTATAAATATAATATGAATTGAAGTCACTCTTCTGCGTTAAAAATGAAAACCAATTCTGATGAGGTTTGTCTCAATTGGGCAGCTGATTGGGGAGAGACTGATCAGGCGCGGAAAGTATCCTGTAGATAAAGTACTCGAGATGAGCCAAAACTTGAAACATTTCTTGAGCCCCTTCTTGGTACTGAATGTATCTCCTTATGACACTGAGGGCATTCTCAACCTCGGAAAACGATGGCAAAGATACTACATCTGGACTGAGACCATTTTCCTTATCATGTTCTTCATCTTCAGAGTATTCATCGTCCTCATCCACGACGCCTTTTACTTTAGCCAAGATATCGTCGTCTCCCATCAGGTTACACACCTGAACCTCATCATCAAAGTGCACGAAGTCGTTAAACGTAGTCTCGGGACTCGGGACGTCTTCCAAGACGTGGATGGCACTGAGGAACATCTCTTGAAACCCAGCTGCATCGGTATTGTCAGTGGGAACAATCATGCCCCACAATCCGTATTTAGTGAGGCCCGACCGCTGGAAGCTGCTCACAATAACGCCATCAGCCAAACTCTGCCAAGCAGAGGAAAGCAGCTGCAAACACTGCAAAAATGAGAGTTGAGGACTAAAAGATTTTGGACACTTGCCCCCTCTTGAAACAGCCAACATAGACTCCTCAAGAATTTTTTTCCGATAATATTTCTTGAAATAGGGAACCACAATTTGCTTAAGGGGTGAAGGGTAACCAGTGGGCATCACCACAAATTTAAGGGCGCGACACTTCGGCGGATTAGCGTAAATGGGAGATGGGGGAGCGAGTAAAATAACCTTTCGTCCGAGTTGGAAGAACCAAGAATCGAGATCGAAGAGCCAGGAAGTAAAGATCTCCGAGGTAATCCAGGCGTGTTTATCAAGAACACAGTGGACAGGCAAGTTTTTAGTGGTTTTAATATCAGTGGCTTTCTGTGGACACCCAACTACTACCAACGGAAACTTTTCACTCCCATTCATATTTGTGCACATTATGAGTGACAGCCTTTCTCTCGATTTCACACCACCGGGACACCGATCGCATTTCAGGGTGTGGGCTGCAGAAGGCAAAGCGCGGTAAAACAAGCCCAACAACTCAACTGCAAATATATCCATCGGTTCATAATCGATGAGCATTTGAGGCAAAATAGAAGAAATACAATCCTGAGTTGTCTTATCTTCACGTTTTCTCTTCGATGCTCCTCGACCGAACATTATCTTTTTTCGCTTTTTAAAACGATCGAGCCAGCCATGTGTGGGCTTAAAATCGGTATGCCCTAATTTCTTGGCAAAATCTATCGCTTTGGCACACAATATTGCTCCCGACACGGGGGCATCATTCTCTAGAGCTTGTTTATACCAAGAGAAAAGCGCTTCTTCAACATCTTCCCTTTTGGGTCCTTTCAGTTTTTTGGAATCGGGCTTAAATAATCCCTTTTTCCAACACAAGAGGTACGTATCAGCCTTCTTCATAATGGACTTAATAGTAGAGGTATTCACGCCGTATTCCTCTGCCATATCAGCTTTTCTTTCGCCTGAATTAATGCGTTTGATTATCTCTATCTTGAGTTCAAGGGGCAGCCCATTTCGCTTCGAAGTTGGAGGCCCGTGGTCGAGTAACTGGTGTTGTTTGCAAGCCTCCTCCGACTTCAGCAACGCCTTGCATTTGCCACACGGGAAGTTTGTTTTCTCAAGGGGCGTACTAGTTTCTGCTTGAGGAGAGTCGCCGTCCATCAGCTCATTGGGACTATTCTCAGGCACTTTCTGCACGCTGTTATTCCTTCTTTCTTCTCTAGCCTGTGGGAGCGATTCACTCACTGGGGTTATAGAGTCATTTAGCGACTCGGCTACAAAGGACGCAGGTGAAGGCGGCGGGCCAGTTTCCTCAACGGGGGTAAAATGCAATATCTGAGTGTTAGGAGAAAGAACGTGAGAGTAGGACTGTGCGGAACCTTCGTGAGTTTCATGCTCCGTTTCATACTGGACACCGCCCACAGTAAAATGAGAGATGGGTCTCTGAAACTGCACATTTGAAGGAGGATTTCTGTTATTGCCAGCGACCATAACAACACGCGACCCCGCAAGTGATTGCACCCCCTGCACTTGATCTTGAACGAATGATTGGGAATCATATCCCCTAAGTGGAACAAGATGATGGCCTTTGGGAACATGATATGGTTCGATATATGAAATTACTTGCGGGATACTTGTTATGGGTTGGGAGGGCCTTAACTGCCTCTCCAGAACCATTTGATTGTGCTGTGGCGCTAGTGAAGGTCCGGTTGGATGCGAGCTATTTTCAGGGGAGGGCTGAGTTTGTACTTGGGGCAATGTGTGTGTGTAATCCATCGCTGCGGCTGCAGCTGCCAGACGCTCAAGTTCACCACACTGAGCATTATCTAACGCCTGTAGATTCTCCATGATGTGTGGGGGTGTAATACCGTTACCTGCGAAGAGACTTGGCATCAGTATGGCCTTAAAAACTTCTATAGAAGCATAGAACAGTATTAAAAGTCTTAATCACCAATATTACTCATTTTTAAGGGGTCAGAGTAACTTAGAATGCTGAGGTATTGCAAATGTGTAAAGGAGATTCAAATTTCTCAATATGTACACTGGCTCCAGAGTATTCAATCTTAATACCACAATTTTTTGCTATAGTTCATGAGAGAAAATAAAGGAATAACAGTTTTTAGGAAAATAATTGTAATCAAAGTATAACCTTTTTGCCTACTGACACTACAAATGATTATTTTAGTTTTTGACAAGGATCAGGAAACTTTGGATGGAATTTTATCACACTCACTTTGCAAAACTTCAATTCATTGATGGTTTGGGGTGTCTTGCATGAATGCAGACCTTCAGTTCATGCCATTCCAAAATATTTATTTTACCTTACTTCAGCCAGGAGCAATTTTGATGTGTTTAGGGTTCGTATCATGTTGAAAGACCATTTTCCTAGGTCAAGCATCACTTTTCAGATAATCTTCATGAATCTTTCTCAACTATTCTTAATTCATCATTCACTTGATTCAATGAACTGTGCCAATGCTGTTGCACAGAAACTGCTCCATAGCATAATATAATAAATCTACCTCTATATTTTACTGTGGAAAGTGTTTTTTTTTGAAGACCAACCACATTTGTGTCAAACAGCTCAAGCTTTCATGCACCCAGCAAGCAAGGCTGTTTTTTAAACTATAGCCATCCTGTAAGGCAAAAGAAGCAGAGTTGTAGAGTGGTCAGATCATTTCTTTTCTTTTTTTAAATTTTAAGATCCCATCTGGCGACTGCCTACTCCTACTAGGGCAAAACTCGCAGTAATTAACAGAAAGCCTAATACTAGGCTATATTAAAAACAAGAAATTAACAAATATAAAAAAGGAACAACGGCAAGACAAGCTTTTTTAAAAAAAGAAGTAACAAGAAGGAAACTCGCTTCCGCGTTGGTGGTAGGCTTGCCTCTTCCAGGTGCAAGAATGTGTGACCTAGAACAAAGAATCAAATAGAGTGGAGGAGACATGTCATTTCTAAGTGGATATGACATGATCACCCCACCTGGATGCAATTCTGGTATGAGACCATCCTACTTAGATGAAATCTGCTTGAGGTTAAGCTGCAATCGAACTTCCACTTCCTAATTGTTGCATGGACCGCTATAAAGTCCCCACAGCATGCAACAGCCTCCCTCCACTCTAGCCCAGCTCCTCAGGACAGTTTCATAGAAAGCACATCTCCACTTAATTTGTGGTAATATTTGATGAGGACTAGAGCACAGGCTGTAGGTTCAAAGGCTTTCTCCCTTAATCTCCCAAGCAGTCGGGGGTGAGCAGAGGTCATATGCTCCTGAGATGTAATACAACAACAACAATCTTTGTTTTATCTGACCATAGCAAATGGCTCCAAAAATTGAGATCTTTCTCGGAATGATCATTAGCTTACTTCAGACAGGCTTTCAAATGAATGCTTTTCAATAAAGGTGTATTATTTATGTAACATTGGACAGTGTTCAAACTATCAACAACACCTTCCTCTTGATTGTTCATCTCCCTTCTTGTCATCCTTGGTCGATATAAAACAATGTAAGATCATATCCGCTGAACCCAATTGATTTAGCCAGTCTTGTTATTCCAGAAGAATTAAAAACTTACAATTCTAGTGGAGAACAAATGGAAGAATTTTTGCTTGCAGACAGTGGATGTTCTGAAAGTTCTTGTAGAATTCTAATATTTGGACATAAAAGTAACCTGAGATTATTAAATGAGTGTGAACATCTTTTTATTCATGGTACTTTTAAAATTGCACTAACTCCTTTTGTCCTAGGTTTATGCAATTTAAGGTGAGAAATACAGGGGTGTATTATGCTCTGTCTGGTCCCAAATAAAGTTTGTGGAACTTATGAAAAATAATTCAACATGATTTAAAAAATTGGACCTAATTTTAGTTCAGCAATTATTACCCACAACTATGAATTGGCAAATAATTAATAGCTTAAAAGTGCATTTCCCTTCGCCAGATATCAGAAGATTTTTTTTCATTTGTGTCAAAATATGAAAAAGCATGTTTGTGCTTTAGGACATTTTCTTTAATAGAGAGAAATGATCCAGAGTTTAACTTAAAATGAAAAATGCTCTGTGCTTTTTAGCTTTTATTCCAATAGAAGACATAAATGAAGCAATCTTGCAGGTAAGTCATGAATAACCTGATGATCTACAAGAACTTCTCGATTGGTTTGAAGGCAATTATGAAGGAAGAATGGACAGAAGAACAAACAACAGAAGAGACAGTCATTTTCCTCACACAATGTAAAATCTATATCACTGAGTACTGAAAGAAGAAGACAGGACAAACAATCATGTAGAAGCAGTAAACAGGAGGTTGTAATCAGAACTTGAAATGCAGCATCCAAGTATATGGGAATATATTGATCGTTTGTGTAAAGTACAAAGAAGAGACCTTTATTATGAAAAATTTGTTGCAGGCAATAATCCTCCCTTAAAATTGAAGAAGTTCATCTATGGAGATATTTAAGATTGAATATTTAAGAGGAATTTCTCACAATTATGAATAGTGTGCATGTTTAAAATCATGGTTAAAACAAAATGAAAAAGGTTAGCGTACTGGGCTTTTATTGTGATGGACACATCTACTAAGGCTTCTAGTTTCTCTGCGATTATTATTATTAATTTATGCGTTCTATTAGCGTCATATAGGTATGCCAATATTAAATCTGTATAGTGTTATTGTTATTTTACCATTACATATATCTAGATTTAAAATTTTGAGATGCTTAATAAATTTAAAACATTTAGTTGTTTATATAATTTCACATATTAAGAAGGCTTAGCATAGCAAAATATATATATATATATATATATATATATATATATATATATATATATATATATATATATATCTTAATATGCATTCAATATGCTTAATTTTTATATCGGGGTAAATAGTTTTCATACACATTGTAAACAAATTAAAAAACATATTAGCAATTACATAATCTCCCCCAAGTTAGATTGGCAAAAGAACTAATAGTTTCCTTCTAGTGCTCCAACCATATTTGGTAAAAATTAGTCCAATAGCTTTTCTGACTTCCTCATCAGAGATTTATAGTAATCACCTTTCTTCTCAATTAAAAAAAGATCTGGTTGACTTTAAAGTTTTTAATTTAGCAAGGTCTGCGCCGAAATGGGTCTTGCACCAAACTAGACCTGTCTCAAAATAAACACATGAATGAATACTTTTTGGTTTCAGATTTCTTGTAAAAAGTTATTACTCCTTTATTTGTCTAGCCAATCTGTTGATATTTTTTGAATGTTCATAAATACATTATCTCAATGCCCCAAATTTTGTTGCCCTGCAATAAATGGTTCATGGGCAATGGCAAAAAATTGTGGCATGAATACTTTTGGGAGCAAGTGTACTGTATTTTTTACCATTCTTATCTATAAATAAAATTACACCAAGTGATTTCAGGTAGGGAGAGATCAACATGTTTTTGTTATTTAAGTGTTCCTCCTTGAAATAACTTTATGTCCCTACAAAACATTGGCACAATAAGGAATAAAAAGATGTAGAAAAACTTTAAATTTATTTTTTACAAATGAGATTAAAAAGAATAGACTTATACACCAAGGCAAACTTTTGAAAACAGTTTCATATAAGCAGTTGGTGCTCAAGCAAAAATCTTCAAAACCATCATAACTGCTTTTCATTCATTAGTACTCAGTTCAAGACTAAATAATTTTTAATAAAAAACAATACCTACATATAAAGCACTAGGGTGTACTGGGAAAGAAGCTCATCCCTAAGGGCTTTCTTATGGATTTGAAGAAAGCCACATACCATACCGGGATGAGAATTTAATGTCTGTATGCCAAGGATAGATAATGGGTATTTGAAATGAAAGATGCGAACGTTAGGGGCATAACTGACAAAATGTGTGGTACAAGATGAGAAAAATTATACTTACCAAAACATTGTTTGTTTATGATTTATTTAGTGAAAACAGCAATTATATATATATATATATATATATATATATATATATATATATATATATATATATATATATATATAAATAAAGTATATTAGATGTTCAAAATTCAAAACAGACCCATTTAATTTGACAGCTTTGAAGCTGGAAAGAGTAGGGGAGAACTATGAGACCAATGCCATTTCAATCTTATATAACCTCTACACACGTGTGTAGAGGTAAAATATAGAAATTACCTATACCCTTCCCCAAAATGCTTGCTGGTCGGGTCATTTTACCTTCAAATATTTTAGTGGCAATGGCAGCCAGAAAGGAAATAGCTTGAACCATGGGTTAACTACAACATTTCCCAGTTTCACATTAAAAGTGGGATTGGTTAGCTTCAATGCCACTAAAAGGTACCAGCCCCTCCATCTCCTTTATGCCCTATTAGGCACAAAAGCACCCATCATTTTTTCCATGCTAAATTGCCCCTTCATAATGATAGGATGCTGTGCTGTATTATCTAGTCTAGCCAGGGTTCAACTGTGGGTAGACGACCCTTAGCACACCCTTTCACAAATACCCTCCATGTAGACCCATCATAAACAATATTATCCACTTCCTCCTCCACTGTTACATAATCACCCACCTTTTACACAGTCTTCCAAGCCCTTTCCACCTGATACTCATTCTCTTTATAAGTTTATTCCATCCACTCTTTTTATATGACCATACAACCTTATAACACTTTCAATCCCAACTATATTCACACCATAATATCTGTTTCCCATTTATTCCACTCTATCCACCTTTCGCACACCAAGCATTCCTTTTAAGTCATCCATTTGCTGCTCTCAAATCAAGATCTTTCCTTCCATAAGATAGTCGCACTCCCAAACACTAATGTTGACACCAGCATACTCTCATGCAGCTTCCTGGCACATTCCACACTCAAACCTTTATCATTCACTAATGCTCTAATTGCAATCTGCTTCATCTGTACCACCATTTTTTACAATGCATCCTAGATACTTAAAACTTCCCATTTGTTCAAGATTCAGATCCCACACCCATTCTCACCGCAAATACCATCATTACCTTACTCTTTTCTGCATTCACATTTCAACCCTCTCACACTCCATGTCAAAAGATACAAAAAATTTCCAAATCCTTCTCACTCAGCCACTAACACCAAGTCATCATCAAATACCAACAGAGAACCTATCAACCTCACACCCCTTTCCCTCTAACCATAAAAGTATTAAACAGCAATTGGTGACATTACACAACCTTGTCTTACATCCCCACATATGTCAAATCACATACTCCAATAATCTTTTAGCCAACATAAATACTCTTTACACTATCCAATAGTTTACCACACACTAAATACATTCTTAGTACCTGCCATAATGCTTCTCTATCTACACAGCATGAACTTTTATCATCTCTTATCCCTTGTTTTTTCAGGTAGCTTTCTCAGAGCAAATACTTCATCCACACACACACACACAGGCTCTAAACCCTCTTGTTCACTATACATCAATCCCTCAATTATCCTTCTCATATGCCCAAACAGAATTTTTCCATACATGTTACCTTCAACACTCAATAGAGTTATCCTCCTTAGTTCTTGCATTCATATTTCTCCCATTTAGACATACATCACTATTACTGCCTTTTTCTCCCTCCTCAGGCACTGTTCCAATTTCAAATGTCATACAACACAGCCACCAGACCAACTCCATAACACAAACACTAGCACCATTTTTCTCATCTTAGCAATTATATCATTTACAGGGTTTTGAAAAAATTCCGTTGCACTTGTTTTTTTTAATATATTTCAAGAGGTTTCCCTATGTGATAGGAAAAGTTCCCTCAAACAAACTTCAAGTTCTACTTTCATAGCATGTATCATTTAACTGTCTTTTCCATTGTGTACAGGTGTGTTGAGATGGAAGTTAAAAGAATCAAGATCTATGCTCTCCTGCATGTGGGCCACAATAGGCCCGACATCGCCAAGGGGCTCAACTTCAGCTAGATGACAGTCCCAAGAGTTGCAGAAAGGCCTAAAAGATCAACCTCGTACAAGCAGACATCAAGTTGTCAAATGCTTGGTGTGAGAAAAGCCTTCAAAAGTGCTCTGAAGCTCAAAATGACTGCGCTTGCAAAGCAGAAAAACATCTTGTGGCCACAGTGTTCAGGGACATCAAGAAGAAGGGTGGCAAGAGCTTGAAGTGCATGGAAATGCCTCTGTTCACCTGCTGTATGTGAGAATAATGTCTGAAGCAATGTCATTGCTCAATAACTAGAAGAGTTATGCCAATCATTTTTTTTTCTGATGAAAAAAAACCTTCACAGTCGATCTGGTCATCAACAAGCAGAAGGCGGACTAAGCCTTTCAGCAGGATGGTGCCCCAGCTCACCCAGCCAAAACCATGCAAGAATGGTTGGGGTTGAACATAAACTTCTGGTAGAAGGACTTTTGCCTGCCGCAGTCACCTGACCTAACTAAGTCCCCTTGACTACAGCATGTGGGTGCATTTTGAGGGTAAGAACTGCAAGGTCCACCACAGCAAAGTCAATGAACTGAAGTCCTCCATCAACTCTGTGTGTGACAGCATGAAGAAGGACTTCATTTGCAAGGTATAAGCAACCACATTGGTTAATATTACAATTTAAACACATTTCTATGTTAAAACAATAAATGTGTGTCTAACTGCATCAAAACTATCATTGTGCCCTTTGTTGAGAGCATTATAATGAATGTAACAGGACTTTGGCAATACCTACTACTCCAGCTGCCTTCCCATTTTTCACACATCACACACCATTAACAACCTCTTGCATGTTTATCTCTTTCATAACCTGATACAGCACCTGATTTATGGCCTCAAAGCTCCTTTTCATTGTCTTGTATACACTCAACCATATCACCCAGTCATTCTCACCACCACTATGAAGCATTTGCATGTATGCTTCCATTTTGCTTTCCATTATACACTTCATCTTCAGCATTTTGCCTCCTCTTTCCAGTTCTGGCACATCCATACACAGCCTTTACACTACATACTACCATTTCCTTAAATTTGCTCCATATTTTATCTCTCTTACTCTGAAGCATTCTCACACACTTCAATTTTTTTCCACTGCTCAGATGGCACACCTCATTCTTGCATATATTCCTTCACAAATGTGTCAATTGTATATGAGAATTTAGTCAAAATAAAATATGGAGTAGACAACTTTTAGGTGTAAGTCAATGAAAGAAGAAAGATAAAATTTTCAAAATTTGTGCCAATAGAAACACCACATTTTACTCTCAACTACAAAAATTGTCCTGCAAAATTTCTCACAGGGCAATTATGGTATCCCCCACAAGGACCTTTTCCATCGTTCACCCTCCCCCAAACCCCCCTTTTCAGCTAGGCAGTAATGGAATCAATATCCTCACCCAACACTAAGTATTCCAAGCCACTCACGATCGACAACTATCACAACATTCAAATACTGACAGCAAAATAACCAAGTGACCGCCTAACCTTCAAAATCTTCAGTTATCCTCTTCACAAGATAGGTACAAACAGAAGTACAACAAACACCCTTGCACCATCATCAAATATTGCACCCCTTTTAAATAAAACCTTCATTCTTCAGCATCACACTAGATACAGAGACAAGCAATACAGTCAATGTCCATCACTTGCCTATGCCTTTTGGGCTGTGGCACCCAACTTTGCATAGACTCACCCCAGCACACTACAGAAAACACCAGAGAGCACTCTGGCTAGCCATAGGAGGGAACCACAACATTCCCAATAAACCAGTCAAACAAAAGTCACACCCCTATATAGACCTGTGTGGGATGCAATTTATCCATAGTATGTTAAACCCAAACCCCTCCACTCCTCCTAACATCTCACTTGAAACAAAAAAATCCAAGAACTAATTAGAATAATACTTCAAGGAACCCTAACTTCCCATAATCAGACTATCTTTAACTCACAAACACAACCGCATAGCATCCAATCAAAACCACCACTTCAAAGTCACCCCACCTGATAATGAGCCAGAAGAAACCCTCTACATCGCACACAGGTAGGGTGCCTTGGAAAAACACTATGATAATTACATATAATTAAAAATATCATTACCACACTATTAAGACCAATGCAGATATCTGCAAAAAGGAATCAGGGTTCAAGCGTTTCACAATGGGCTCAACTCATCAAAACAGACAAAACCTGCAGATAAATGGAGTTATCAGGACCCCCATGGATGATGTATTAGTATCCCTAACAGGGGTGCTCATATCTATGTAACCCAATGTGGAATGGGTGCCCAACCATAGGACCATGTCCGAAAACACAATTACCACCCAGACCAAACCCCACCAACTAGGACTGGGTCATGCTACTTTAGTGTTCATCATTCTGATCTTATGTGCCTTTTATTATCCTGTCTGGGATCTCATCTGCAATTTACAGTGCTAGATACCTGGGTGAATCTCATCGGTTCAGTGGATTTCATTGAAGCTGCAGGCTGGTGATGCACAATAGCCAAGGGCAACACAAGTGCAAATGGGCTATTTTATACTCAAGTTCGTTTCCTCACAATAAAAAATTCTGAAGAATAAGTACTTCTGAAAAATGAGTACTTCTCTCAGGAGAATTTCTATATCTTAAGGTTAGCAGATGAGAGTTTAGACTTGCCTTGGCTGATGCTTATCATAGCGCAGAGGGAGGATAAGCGAAACAAGATGTGGTACAAGGCTCTTTTTTACTAATGTTTCACTCTTCTGAAACTACACACACTTAGGAAGCTCCAGAGGAGTGAAATGTCAGTAAAGAATAACCTTGTACCACATATCGTTTCTCATTATCCTCTCTCTCCATTTGTTGTTGAAGACACTCATCAATATCATAGTGCCCACTATTCAGCTAAATCACATTATGAAAACCCTAGAAAGGTACAAAACATTTTGCTACAGATAAACCTAATCAGAAATAATTATGTTATAGCAAACTTACATAATCAATGCAATCTTAAATCAGGGGTCTCTCCGACTGCGATACAAAATAAATAAAAACTGAAAAGCGACTGGATAATTTTCATTCTCATTGTGGTATATACAAGCGAAAGCAACTTAGGCCTGATATTACAGAAGCAACACTACAGCAAATAAAAACACTATGGCCATCTTAGATCAAACATCTAACACCCATTGCTGCAAGAATGTTCTGTTATTCTATTTCATTTACATTGATAATTCCATCTTTTCCATTGACTCACTCCTACTCCAAGAAAAGGGCTTGGGACAAACCTCACAAAATATCTTAATTATATCTGCAATTTGCATTATTTTGTTGCCCCATTAGTTTTCCTCAGTCAAACCCAGCAGCACCCAGGAATGACACCACAGCACATGGTCTTTACCAGAACTCTCCTAGAGAGGTTATGTTGAAAGTAGTTTTGAGATTACTATGGAAGGCAGGATGGGAATGAGCTGGGAAGTTTTCAGATTCATGGTGGTTGCAGTCAGATGGGGGATACTTTTTTTCTTGTAGGGAGGGGAGGTGTCCTAATTTCAGGCAGGCCAGAGAAACTCTGGTTTGGTGGTATAAAGTGGTTGCAGATTGGGGAATGTCTGAGTGGGGAGAAAGTTTGTTAATAATTTGGTGTAGTGGGTGGTGGTTTTTAAGGTTCTTGGGCAGGGAATGGAGGGTCTGTAGAGGGTGCCAAGGGGCATCGCAGCTTGCTGAAGAATTGTGTGGTCGAATTATAAGGGTCTGTTCCAGATCTCAAGTCCAAATCAGTGGTGCAGTAAATTTGAGTCAGTTTCTTTCCTGTGGCAGGGATGTATATGTCCATGGTGATTTTAACAAAATTCCCAATAACAATATCAGTGCGATAAACATTTAGAAGTTTATGGCAAACAAACATGAAAAAAAATCTAAAGGAGCCTGAAATGTGACACCAAAACCCAACTGATAATTGCACCCCATCAAAATTAAAATTCTATCTTTGCTTGACCAAGTCAATGGGTGAAAATAATCTTGCCCAAGAATTTCTTAAAAGACAAACTTCCAACCCCCCAAATTTAAGTGAATTTGGATCAAACCTAAATTGCACTGGATTTTCAATCCTTTCAGCTCTCATCTCAGGCTACATTTTTAATATTTTTTTTAGGTTTGAAAGTAAAATCAGAAAAATTAATTTGAGATCAGTGAGGCACTGACATGTGCCTAACAAAATCCAAGTTCAATCGATGCTAAACCAAATTTCATGATTTTCATTAATACAACTAATATTTTTACCTATTTACCTTCTTTTATTAATTTGCTCTAAATCAATAAGTGTGAAATAATTATACTCTGAAATAAAGCCCAAATTTTCTGGGTGGTAGTAAAGACATGTCTAGTTAGTCAGCAAAGCTGAATCTACATATCACCTTACAAAACAAGTGACTAGTAAAGTGGCTTAAAAATAGCCAGGAAAGAGAATCATACACAAAATGCTGGGTAGGAGGGGAAAGGACAATATACATGGGTGGGCATTATCGCAATAACAATATTGGGTTATCCATTTTTTTTTTCTGCATTATCGATTAATCAGTATCGCTGATACTTTTGGTTCCAAACTAGCGATAATCGTTAATTTCAGTTGTTTTTAGTTCCAGTTTAGCACAGGGGCGAGCCGCGTGTACCTTGGGGGCAGAAATATGTAGGACCGAGCTATGAGGAGGATCCTTAAAACTTACAAGGAGATGAAGGAGAGCCTCACCAGGTAAAAAACTAAGAAACAGTATTCAAATATTTTTACTATTATATTATAAAATAACGCTATATATAGTCAATAATCAATATTGTATTATAATTTTGGATTTATCGGTTATCGCACCCATCTATGGATATATATATTTTTTTTAACCAGAACTTCAGCACCTTAATCACCCATTTGAATTGCTAATTAAGATGGACACCTTTTCCTTCATTATAATTGTACAAAGCTTGTTGATGAGCAAAAGAATCACAAGACAAAGAATCAGGGGGATGATCTGTCACTCCCAAATATCCAGTTTGGTGTGCAAAGGATTATAGTGAAACAGTTGGTTATGGTATCAGTAGGATCCTGCAATGTTTAGTCTTCCTTCCCGGATGTTGGCAAGGAAGTTCCTGCAGGAATTTTTAGGGTCTGGCGCAACAAATCTTCCAACTGGGATAGGATTCCAGACATTTCCTGGAGTCCTTTTGGCTGGTGGGTGATATAGTTCCTCAAAACAGTTAGATTTGCCTCCACATCTGAAAAGGGGGGAGGCCTGCAGCCCTCTGCAGTGGCCTCTAATGCATTCTCCTCCCGAGGTTCTTCATCACTATCTGATGACTCTATATCAGCACCTGTCACCGAAGCTATGATGTCATCATCATTCATAAAATGACACACTTGGACTTCATCATCAAAAGTGATATAGTCATCGAAAGTAAAGGATGTTGGTACCTTCATCCCATGTAACTTGAGCCTGTATAGTATCTCTAGATTTTCTGTCCCAAGTGTGTTTTCAGAGAGAAGATGCATCCCCCAAAGACCATATTTGCCCAGGGCTGATCGCTGGAAGCTATTACTGATTGTTACATCAGTAACAGCATGCCAGGCTGATGCCAGCTTATGTAAACACGTTAATAAACTTAGTTTGATCGGAATCTTTTTCGTTTTCTTCTTCATTTTGATATTTTCATCCATCTTTCTAAGGAAAAATTCAAGTAGTGCCCTTCTGTAATTCCGCTTGAGAGCATGGGAAATGCCAAGTTTGGAAGGTCCCACGAAGTTTGATGGACTAACCAAAACCTTCACTGCACTAAGTTTGGGGGATTTGGGGTGTATGGGAGAACTAGGAAGCACAAGAAGAATCTTACGGTTTTGCTGAACAAACCATGCATTCAAATCTGCGAGCCAAGAGTTGAAGTTTTCCTTTGTCATCCATGACTTGTCATTGGATACATACTGAACAGGCAAGCTCTTGACATTCCGAAAGCACTTTGGTTTTGAATGTTTACCTATTATGAGAAGGGGAAATTTCTCTGACCCTGTCATATTAGTGCAGAGTAGGGCAGTAATTCGCTTCTTACTGTTAGTCCCACCTGCACATCTTGTTCCCTTGAAATCGGAGGCCTTCGAAGGAAGGATCTTATAAAGGAGTCCAATTTCACTTGCATGAAACACATCATTGGACTCATAGTCAATCATAATATTGGGCAAAATTATATCAGCAAAGTCTTCCTTAAACTCTTCTGTGTCCTCTTCATTTTCCTTCTCCTTCAAGCACTTTATTCGACCTAAAGTAACATTATTTCGGCGTTTAAAGCGATCAAGCCAGCCGCGCGTTGCCTTAAATTCTTGATAGCCTAACTTAGCAGCAAAATCTTTTGCCTTGCGGCACAAGATTGGGCCAGAAATAGCAATCCCAACAAGAGATGCCTGTTTGTACCACTCACACAGAGCTGCTTCAACATCTTCCCGCTGTGCACCACGAAGCCTTTTACTCTCAGGATGGAATTTTCCTGCCTTGAGCACACCAAGAAATTTCTCAGCATTTTTCATTATAAAACTCAGGGTTGAGCGACCAACATTGTATTCCATGGCAAGGTCCACTTGCTTTTCACCATTCTTTATTCTTTTTATAATTTCCGCCTTAGTCTCCAATGAGAGTGCTCCACGGCGTTCACCTGTATGAAAAATCTGGTGCCGTTTGAACAAATATTTGCGTGCAAATTTGTCATTGCAAATACCACAAACAAAATACTTCTTTCCATTGATTTGGACAGGATCAGGGAGAGGGTCAAGTTTGTTCTTTTTCTCTTGCTGGTTCTCTTGTTCCTGGTTATTTGAGTCTTTCTTCCTTGTTCTTGTTGTTTTGCTCACTCGTTTCTTCTTCCCAGCTTGACTTTCAGATGCGACCTGGTTTGCTGTTACTACAGGAATGCTTGGGGATGGCAGTCTCACTAATTTTCCTTTTGGGTGTTGTTCAGATGAATCTGAAGGGGCTTGGTGCTGGGGGGGTGGTAAAGACTGCTGGTTAATCGTTGGTAAAGGAGGAGGAAGCTGGGAATTAGGGGAAGATTGTTGAAGTGGTGTTGGTTGCGAAGGCATGAAATGGATTACAGGCTGCTGAGTATTCATTTGCCCAGAATTTGCCAGCTGAAGCCCAGAAGGTGACTGAGATACAGCAATTGCAAGCGTTTCTGATGGAGCAGAAATATTGCGTGTTTCAACAGGTAAGTAATGGACAGGAATAGCAGAGGTGGCTTGAGGTAAATTCAGGTTCTTAGTTGCCACAATGGGTTGACTAAACCCTTGACCACGAGGGAGAACCAGATTGTTTGCATCGGTTCGCTCAATAACAGTATAGTGGGTGCTCACTCTTCCAGGATTTGGGGATGAAGCGATCACTTGCTGATTCAGAACCTGACCCCCATGTGGGGGGTCAAACACAGCCTTCATCTGGAACTCAGCAAATCGAATGGTAGTGAATTGATGGGACCTGGACAAATCATAAGGATCAGTCGAGTACTGGGGCACAATCGTTGATGGCATGGCATTGGTAGCTGCCATGTTTGGGTCATTCCCACCTGTAGTCACATTTGTATTTACAATCTGAGAGGGAACAGTGAGTGGGTCTGAAGAATAAACCATTGTAGCAGCTGCAGCTGCCAATCTCTCAAGATCAGCACATGGGGTAGAATTGATAGAGGCCAATTCCTCCATTGAATTCCTGAAAATAAAACCAACTCGTAGAGCTATGTCACATATGACAATTTAATTTTTCTTACAAAAATGAATAAAGTGAAAAATGGGTTGAATTCTAGTGGTGAATAAGCATTTACACTTTATGAGACCAAATATATTTAGACGGTATTTTTCCAATAGGCAGGAGGAATATGGATAACCAACCTAAACATTTTCACTAAAAGATTGAGGAGAATGACATACAGAAGAGAAAAGATAAATAAAAAAAAATATATGAATAGGGAAGGATAAGTAAGGATAGAGAATAGCAACCCTCAACCCAAAATAATGGTAAGAAACAAGTTCATATAAAGAGCACTGTAAGTACAAAATAAAAAATTTAACCTCTTTGCATTGGAGATAATTATAAAATATAATGTGAAAACAGTAAGACTAACAAAGAAGGAAATTTTTTCACTATAACTCACCCTTCAAATCAGCACTTTCAGAGAGCAAGATGTACACAATGATGCAACTTCGCAAGACTGAAAAAGCCACTTGTCAGTCTGTTTCAAGGAAAAATACATTGAACAAATATGGGGAAAAAATCTTTTAACAAGTTGTTATGAAATGATGTTAAGCTACAGAAGGAACAATATACATTTTTCTTTAGCTTTAATTAGCAGAAAATTTCCTCTTAACTCCCCTAGTTGATATCTCAAAGATACTAATAAAGAACTTGAGAGAATGAAGCGATATCAATAAAAATACCAATAAAAAATGCAACAGAACAATAAATTGTTTGAATAGTGCTTTTCAGGGCCATGTGCCTTCAGGATACATTTAAAAGCACAAAGGGAAGAGGATCCTATAAATGCACTAAGATCTTTCCTCATCCTAAGAGTGAAAACTGAGAAACCATAATCACCCATACAGCATAGGTGAGTATGAGGTACAAGGAGTCAGAGCCAGAATGTAGGGTTCTTAGGGGTTGGAATAGGTTCAGTGATGAAGACAGGTAAGAGGGGTCTGTGGCATTTAAAATTTTGCAGGTAATGAGGACTTCAAAAAGATTTCAAGTTCCCTTCTGGCATGTGCCAACAAGGGTACAGCGAACAAAAATACAGACAGCACAAGAAACACATTTGGGCAAACCAAGGAATCTATTACCCACACATACAAACAATATATTCATCATCTCTCACTTGCCTATGCCTACAAACTCCAGGCACCAAACTTCACTACATAAGACAAAACAATGTACTACGATTATCAACAGGCTAGACCCACAGAATCCTGATTAACCACAAAAACTGTAAAACAAAGGTCATAACACTAAAATACCATCTAGATATCCAGAGAATTCAATTTCTCCACAGTATAAGAAACCCAAACCACCAATGCCCTCATATGCAAGACCCAAATCACCCCCTATGTGATATAAACAAAACTACAAAGACATATGACACTGAGAAATCCCTACACCATGAAACGAGGCCCCCAAACCACCACCTCAATGCCATTCCATCACACATCAACACAGAAGAAAGATTCTCTCCTACACTATGAATGTGTCACTCTGGCATGGCCAACACCCAAAACTAAACCCATACAAGTGAGGTACCAGTATGACTGACACAAAATATGCCTTAATGCAAACAGGAACCTAGAATCTCTCCAACATTTACAACATGCTTAACACAGCTAAGACAAAACTAAGATATATGGAGTGAGGGATCTCTGGAAGAACGCAGTCCAGGCAGTGGAGTTCAGCATGGTTGTGAGCTTAGGTCAGGGACACTAGCCAGGGACAACATAATTTAAGGCCACTTAAAAATTTTACAAAAATCAAAACAAATACAGTAGAAATTAAAAACAAAGAAAAACAAAAATACCCATACAGGGACCCAAGGTGCAGCCAAAACTAAATAACATGGAGGTAGTCTGCCATCCCAAAGAATCTATCATGTAGCAGTAAGGCATTCATGAGTGAAACTCCAGCATGAGTGACATATGACAGCACACCCACTCAGCATGGTCCCATGCACAAAGCTCCCTCTAGTGGCATACAGTTTGGGGGAGACCAAGTGGTCTTTACAGAAAGGTTCAGGTGACACTGGTTTCTGTGAGTTAACAATAAGAAGGCACAAAAATTACTTAATACTGCTGAGGCATTGCTGGATAGATCCAAAGGAGTTTGTTTTATTATTATTATTATAATAATAAATAATAATAATAAGATAGCCAACAGGTGACTAAAATTAATTCAACCTATAATAAAACATGCAAAACAATATATTAAAACAAAACCACATCACAAAACAGAGCTAAGCCAACACCTAAAAAGAGAAGAAAAAAAAGGCTGCTTGTGCATCGGAGGGAGGCATGAAAATGCATCCAACACCAAAAGCTGCTAAGTACAATGGAGGCAGCCCACCTCTTCCAAAAAGTCTATTATGCTTGGAGTTGAGGCTGCATACACCCATCTCAAGTACAAGGGACATATGGTAGCAACTGTACTCATACCAGTACTGGGATAGGTAACACACAAAATCCCAAGCCCAGACTCTGGGACATAGGACAGGAATGTGCCGGATAGTCTGGGGGAGTGGGTAGTCATCACATTAAGATGCACCACCTTCCCCAGGCAAATCCCCCTTATTAGCACTCAGGCTGGGAGGATATGCCACTCCTCTGGGTACCAGGTGTATAAAGGACATCCCTGCTGCAGGGCCCAATGGCACGCAACTTTAAATTACCAGCCACTATCTTACATCTTCTTTGCTGAGCAACCCAAATGGCTGTCCTGATTCATGCCATGTAGTCAGAGAGAGGGAGAGCAAAAAGGGGCCTGTCCAGTCACTAAGTCAAGGCAGACAGTCTGGTGGCCTCATCCATGTGCTTATTTTCTGCCCCCCCCCCCTATTTCTAGGAACCCAGTCTCCGACCTGGGCATGGCACATAATCACTGGTACTGAGTGGTGTATTGAAACCAGCTCTGACATGAAGTCAGATGCACTAAAAAGAAAAGCCTTGCAGGCTTCAAGCATGGGAAAAGTTATGGAAACCAGGTTCATCAGTTTGGAGCCATCTATCATCACAGCCATGAAAGATATATAGCTACAAATGTTCCTGCAGGCATTGGGGCCAGGAGGGCAAACAGCAACAGTTTGGACTGGGATGGCATACCAGTTTTCAGATGTCCACTGACATCCTCTTGCAGAACCAAATAGAGTGGTGAACCAGCACCTGCTCTCTCCCAACCCACCCTGAGCAGGGATGAATGGATGAAAGGTGGTCGGTGATAATAGCCACTATTCAAAAAACAAATATAAAAAGAGGCATGTAAAAAAGTGGCAAAAGAGGGGTAAAATAGAAATGATTAGAAGGAATAAAGCCTAAGTAGTCTCACTCTAGTTTGAGAGTGCCAAGGGCACTATAACAGGAGGAAGTGTCGTTCCTCCAGATACCAGGTATAACAGCAGTATACACAGGGCCCCCTAAATATCAACATAATAGTCTTGGTGCAGTAGAAGGTTTGGAAGTAGAGGTATGGTGGCCAACATTCAAAGGTGGTATCCTAGAGTGTGATGTCTTGTGTAGAACCATCAGAGCCACTAGCCCAAGAGTTAACACAAACTCTTGAAAGTTTCCTCACACCCTGAACCTGAAAGGCTTAAGACATGATTGGCATTCCTAGTCAGACTAGGCAGTGTCAAGTTTTGATGCAGGTGAAATAAGAGCTATTGACACATGTAGGAGATGATGAACATGCACACAAAAGCATAATAGAGGAGTTTAGTGGTAACTCCCCAGCATCAACAAGGAAGTTCTCTATAGAGGTCATGCTGGAAGGCACCAGTCAACATCAAGTGACCAGTGCGGTAAATCTAGCCAAGCATTCACAAGAGATGTTCAGGTGCAAGAGTAAATCTCACACCTGAAGTCACATTATGAGCAAATGAAATATCAGTTAAAAAGGAATAGGGTAGCCCTTTCAACCTGCATGTACTGTACAGTCATATGACCTCACTTCAACCAGGAACAGAACACTGTCCAACCCTTATTTAGATGCTTAACACAGCTAAGACAGAAGCTAAATATACATCTCTGGGACAATCCAGTCTGATTGGCGGAGCTAATCTGAGTTGCCAGATTAGGTCAGGGACCCTAGCCTGGGGCAACATAAGTAAAGCAGTGGCAAGCCTCCTTGATACTATATCAAGAATGCCTGGAGGACACTCATCATCCAAGCCAAGCGAGTGACTGTGCCAATAGACCAATCTAACACCCCTAAAAAGAACAGTTTCAATTAGCTATCTTTAACATACACTCTTGCAATGAGTGTCAAGACTTTCCATTGCTATAGTAACTGTAAAACCAGGCTGCATTCAATAGTTTAACTGAGTTGTATCATTAGTATGCTACCAAAAGTGGATGGTGGTGGATAGCTGGTGTGTGAATGGAGAGTATATTTGGGAGCCATTCACCCCATTTTGTCTGCTATGGATTTTTCACCACTTCGCCTTGTCTGTCCTTTTACCATACTTTTCCTTGTTTATGATAAAAGAGTGCAAGTGTTTCACTAGGAAGGGGGGGGGGGGGTAAATTAGAGGAGATAGATATTAGTGTAGATTGTTTTGTTTTTTTTATTTGTTGTTTAAAACATTTTCTCTTTGTTGCAGGAAATATATTTAGTTTAAATTTTTCATAATAGGGATATTATAACACCATATCCTGATACAAAGGGTGGCATAGCAACCTGTTCTATATCCAACCACTGTACTGTCAAGGCTGCCAAACCAAGGCTAAATATTTTGTTAGCCAGGCCAATTTATTTTGGCATCCTAACCCAGCCTACAGAGTAGATCTTCTTGGTTGATTTAGTTGGCCTACCTCCAGTTGTAAATTGGAGAAGCACCGCAGCTGGCCATTTGGGTCAAATTGGCTGCACCTGCTTCCCAGCCAAATTGTGTAAAGGGGACGCCTTGAGACACTCTAGCAGGTCAGAACCAGTTCAGTTCAAAAACATCTTAACCTTCAATTTCCCCCACTCCCTTCGTAGATTAAGAGGGCCTGATAAATTTTTATCTTCTTCCAAAGAACAGGCTGTAAATTGGAGAATTATTGTAAGGCTGATGTGGCCTTTAATATCTCTCCAATATATATATATATATATTTTTTTTGCCATAAATCTATCTGCTCGCAATTTATTCATTTTGTAAATATTTATTTGTATACAGTAAACCCTTGATATAACGAACTATATGGGGTAGGGGGTTGTTCGTTAAAGGCAAAAGTTCATTAAACCCGATGGGCGTTAAAAACAATGGAAATAACGAACCAAGTTCATTATGGATATGTAATACGTATGTAATTACTAATAAAGTTAGTGGACTACACAACATAGTATTGATATGAATCTTAACATAAGAACATAAGAAAAGAAGGAGACTGCAAAAGACCATTCATGGCCTACACTTGGCAGCTCCTGTTCCAGTCAATACACAAAAGATTTCTTACCAGAGAAAAGTCATCAACATTGTCACCCTTTACAGGAGTTCGTCAGATCTAATCTACAATATACATAAAATGCATCCAGAGGATTATGTCCATTCATGCAACCGCAAAATAATCTCCCCACTCCGCAGAAAAATATATACATATGTACATAAAAAAAGTCAGTCCCATCTAGCAGCTTCATTCATATATTTATCTAATCTATTCTTAAAACTACCCAGAGAGGAGGCTTCTATCACATGTCTAGTGAGCCTATTCCATTCATCTACCACACGATTTGTAAACCAATTCCTCCCAATCTCCTTCCTAAACCTATACTTATGAAGCTTAAACCCATTGCTACGTGTCCTGTCATGTTCACTAAGTATAAGAACCTTACCCAGATCCCCTTTATTATATCCTTTTACCCATTTGAAGACTTCAATCAATTCCCCTCTGACTCTTCTCCTTTCCAATGTATGTAGATTTAGTTTTCTGAGCCTTTCACCATAAGGTAAGTTCCTTAGCCCACCAATCATCTTTGTCATCCTTCTCTGCACAGACTCAAGCAAATCAATATCCTTCCTATAATATGGTGACCAAAATTGTACTGCATAGTCTAGATGAGGCCTAACTAGCGCCAGATACAGTTTTAGAATGACTTCAGCAGTCTTATTGCTTACACTCCTCCTAATGAATCCCAATATCCTATTAGCTTTATTCTTAGCATTTAGGCATTGCTTTCTAGGACGAAGGTCTGAACTTACCAAAATACCCAAGTCCCTCTCACAATCGGTCCTCCCTAAATTTCTCCCATTTAATTTATAACTATTCAGTTGATTATTTCTACCTATACTAAGTACACTACATTTGTCTATGTTAAACTTCATTTGCCATTTCTCAGCCCAATTGGACAGAATGGTCAATTCCTCCTGCATTACAACAGCATCAGAATCAGCCCTAATGGCCCTACCTAGCTTAGTATCATCAGCAAATTTACTCAGGTCACTACTTATACCTATGTCAAGATCATTAATATAAATTAAGAATAACAAGGGACCCAAAACAGATCCTTGCGGAACTCCACTGCTAACACACCCCCACTCAGATTTAACTCCATCTATACTAACTCTTTGCTGTCTGTCACCAAGCCATGACTGAATCCACCTAAATATACTGCCATCGATCCCGTGTGCTTTAACTTTGCTCAGAAGCCGTAAGTGTGGCACTCGATCAAAAGCCTTACTAAAGTCCAAGTATAAAATATCATAGTATTCATCCTTATCTGCTGCTTCATACACCTTACTATAAAAAGACAGCAAATTAGTCAGGCAGGATTTACCCTTACTAAAGCCATGCTGTGATTCTTTTATCAACTTATGCTTATCCAAGTGATCCCTAATATTCCTTGCTATAATAGATTCCATCATTTTCCCTACCACTGATGTCAAACTTACTGGTCTGTAATTAGACATATTTGTTTTATCCCCTTTCTTAAATATAGGTATCACATTGGCTTTCTTCCATGCCACTGGCACAATGCCACTCTCCAATGATTTTCTAAAGATGCATGCTAGGGGCTCACTTAACACATCTTACATTCTTTCAAAATTCTAGGTTAGACCTCATCAGAACCGGGTGCTTTACTACTTTTGATTATATCAATTTCCTTTGTCACTATCTCCTTTGTGATCAAGATATCCTTTAATTTCTCTTCAACATTACCCCGAAAGATCATTGACACCTCGGGTATATTTAGAGTATCCTCCTGTGTAAATACTGAGAGAAAAAAGTCATTTAGCATTCCAGCCATTGAGTCCCTATCACTCACTAATTCTCCATTGGAATCTATAAGTGGGCCTATTTTATCTCTAACCTTAGTTTTGTATAATTGATAAAAACTTTTAGGATCTTCCTTTGCCCTATTTGCCACTTTAATTTCATAATTTCTCCTTGCTCCTCTAATTAACTTTTTAACATCTCTTGCTAGTTCATTATATCTCTGCCTTAAGTGATCCTCTCCATTTTTTATTTTCCTATAAATGCCCTTTTTAATGCCAATATAATGCTTAATTTTATCTGTCATCCATTTTGGGTCATTATTTTTAGTCCTAATCTCCTTATAAGGAATGTTAATCATCTGACCTGTAATTAATTGCTCAATTATTCTTTCATACTCCTCTTCAATTGTAATCTCTTCCTCCTGGTGATTATTGTCTCCACTAACTGATATCATTGAATCTATTCCTGAATTGATTTCATTGCCTGGTTTCTGTACAACTGCCTCCAGGTAAGTCCTTAGCCCATTATAATTTGCTCTTCTAAAGTCAGGAATTTTAACATTGTTCATGCTACTATCAATACCATTCCATTTCATCTTGAATCTAATTTCACAATGGTCACTATTACACAAATTTCCTCCATTCTCAGTATCCTTAATAACTTCTTCCCTATTTGTCAGAACTAAATCCAGTATATTATTACCTCTAGTGGGTTTGTTAATAATCTGCCTCAGAAAATTATCTTGGACAACATTCAAAAATTCCTCAGCCTCCTGATCACCCACAAGAGCTTCCCAGTCTATATTTCTGTAATTAAAATCGCCCATTATACACACATGCTTACTTCTACATGCCCGTTCAATCTCTTGCCACAGAAGATTTGAAGCTTCCTTACTAAGATTTGGTGGTCTGTATAATAATCCTATGTCAAGCTTGTTTTTACCTTCCTTTACATTTAGCCATAATGACTCTGTGTTATCATCTAATTTAATTGTACTGTTTACACAACACTGGAGATTATCTTTAATATAAATAATAACCCCTCCTCCTCTCTTCCTATTCCTATCTGTATGGAACATGTTAAAGCCCTCAATCTTGCACTGTAGGAGACATGTGTCACACCAACACTCACTCAGGCTGGTTGTAACGCTTGCCTGTTAAACCCGATGGAGTTCGGGCAGAAAATTTAGTTTGTTATATCCAAAATTTGTTATATTGAGGTTTATTATATCGAGGGTTTACTGTATATTTATTGTAAATTCTTTGGGTGAAATAAAACTAGATAAGGTAGAAGTTGAGTACGTCTAATTTGTTGCCAGAAGTTGACTTTTGCTTACCCAACAGTTTGAATCCCCAACCTTAGTGAAAAAGTTGTGGAAGGTACATAGCATCCTGCCACAGGGTGACACCAAGAGTGTTAAAATTGCTAATTAAAGGGGTTTCTTAGGGCTGTTAGATTGGTTTATTGGATGCAGTCAGTTGCTTAGCATGGATGTGTATCCTTCAAGTGTGCCCTATGCAGTATCAAAGAGGTTTACCATTGCTATAATAACTTAATTTATTACAGTTCAACTGAGTTATATTGTGGGGGTCGAAGATCAAACCCAGCAAACATTTGATTGAAAAATTAAACGGTTCACACATGAACCTAGGAAACTGAAATATTTAAAAGGTTCACACATTGAACCTTATAAATAGGAAGATAAACTTCCCGCTGTTAATAAAGTTTTTTGCAAATAGGAAGATAAACTTCCTCCTTTGCAGTATTTCTCCTTTGTAAACAGGAAGTTAGACTCCCCAGTACGCCTTACGATATCTTGTGTTGGCCATACGTAGCTCCGTACAAAATTAGATCTTGTTCATCAAGTCCGGTGGAGAAAAGGTGAAAATCAATGGCGTTCTTGACATTCCTTGCCCTTGACTTTTCCTCCTTTGCCATCCATGAATTTTTCTGTGAGCTCAATTTTTGTTGATTTTTTCCAAGTCTAAAAATTTGGAAAACTGACTTCGGACGTGTTTATGTGCAAACGATTGAAGCGTTAGTAGCATTAAAATCTATACTGGAACCTGATTGGTTGAAATGTTATAGAGTTAAGTTTAGATGAAATTACTATTTATATAGGTGAATTTTTCTGTAAAAATCAGTCAGAATCTGAAAATTTATTGTTATTTTAATAAGAAAAATTATATTCCTTGTTCACCATTTTAAAAGCTACTTTAAAATCAAATTCAAAAGGATAAAAAACAATACCCCCCAAAAAAGGGGAAAAGGAGGCGAGCAGTAAGCAAGCTCCTGCGTCGGGAAGGAAGATTTCCACGGCGCAGGAGTGTGCGACCTATAAGGAAAAATAAAACAAAACAAAAAAACTTGGTTAAATAATAGGGAAAAGGCCAGCCTCCCCCCAAAAAATCAACAAGTCCACCTGTCAATGTGCATGCACTCATCCTGTGTACAAGGGGCAGGCGGTAGAAACCCTGCCCATTCCGGTACCGGGACAGGTAACGTGCGTGAAGATCACCCAGACTGGGAAATTCAACAAGAATGTGCCAAACAGTCTGGGGGACGACGCAGTCGTCACAATAGGGCGCTGGCGAGTACTCCATCAAATAGCGATGCGTCACACGAGTGTGTCCGAATCAGAGACGACAGAGGGCGACCTGAAGCCGTCGCGGCATTGGGGGATAGGTCCATGGGAACAGTCGCGGCGCTATCGCACACAATTTTAAGTT
The DNA here is from genome assembly GCA_963969495.1 of Ceratothoa steindachneri. Lineage (NCBI taxonomy): Eukaryota > Metazoa > Arthropoda > Malacostraca > Isopoda > Cymothoidae > Ceratothoa > Ceratothoa steindachneri. Next base: position 84,872,175 of record OZ018328.1, read on the forward strand.
CCGTTCAACCGTCTCCCATCTTTTTTGCCAAGCAGTCCAAAGAGCTGCCCGTATTCCTGCGAAACGCTGGTCCGGTCGCAGAGTCCTCACGGACTCTTTGGCACCCTCATTCGGAGCAATTCCTACATGTCCAGGAACCCAGCAGAAGATAATCTTGACATCCGACGGCTCGCCAAAACCGTGGGGTCACGGATATCGCGAACCAGGGGATGCGGAGATTCCAATGCCCCGAAAGCACTCAGGGGGCTTTGTGAGTTGCTATAGATCACAATCCGGTCTCCAAACCGGGAACGTTGCGTAATTTCCCGTACAGAGTGGTGTATTGCCACCAGCTCAGCCGTGAAGACAGAGGCAGCAGCGCCTGGCAGAGCCCCGCTGACTTCAAACACAGGGGATAGGGCGTGGATGTCGACCCCCTCTTCGGGATTGGAGCCATCCGTATACACTGGCACGGTTCCAGCGTGACACGGTGTGCTCTAAAAAGTTCGAACACAATAATCCCGGCGCTGTACAAACTTTGGGAGCAGAGGCGTGGCGACAAATAGCCAAATGTGGTACCCTCCAGGGTGGCGTCGTGGGCAGAACCAGAGGCGCCACCTGCACGAGAGCTATACCTAGCTCTCGAAGGAGATTCCTGGCCCTAAACCCAAATGCCTTAGGGTATAACTGACGGCGAGGGCTTGCGCAAACAGGCTCTCAATGGGAGAAGTGCGGAAGGCATCGGTCGCAAGGCGAATTCTTTTGACTCGCTTCCACACCTCTGTTAGAGGGGTCTTCCCGTTAAATGAAGACACGTATGCTCGCCAAGAAGAGCGGTGGGTTGCTTCGAAATATACCGGAACCTAGCCCTAGCCTGACGAAATTCAGCGACAGTGAAATCGTTCGGGCGGCGCTTATAGCGCATGTAGGCATAACGATTCTGTTTGAGGGCCATCTCACACTGTGCCGACCACCATGGGAGTGGTAGGCGTGCAAAATGGCCAGACGTTCTAGGAATAGTAGTTAGGCACGCGGCGATGAGGTTGCCGGAGAAGAACTCAACGGCTTCATCTACTGACCTAAACTCCTCGACTGAGATAGAGAATTCAGTCATTTCCTGAAATGCAGGCCACCATGCCCGCGCCAAGCACCACCGACGTGGGCTCTCAGGCAGCAGTTGCCCTAAAAATGATATTTGAATGGGAAAGTGATCACTACAATGGGGGTCATCGACCACCCCCCAATCAAAATCAGGCTGTGCATCTGAAGAGCACAAAGATAGGTCAAGGCAAGAAAATGAAGCCGTTCTCGGTCAGTGATGCATAAACTCATCCACATTTAGGACACCCATCTCAAATTCTTCGATCAGATCGGCAAGGACTTTTCCTCTGAGGATTTATTGAGTAATCTCCCCAGAGAGGATGCCTGCCGTTCAGATCTCCAAGCAAGAGAAAGGGCCTTGGCAACCGTGCCACGACGCCGTGGAAGTCCCCCGCGTCGAAGTCAGCTGACGGTGGAATGTACGCAAAAATGATAGTATACCTTCTATCCAGGTGAAGGTGCACAGCCACTGCCTGAAACGAGGTATCTAAAGTGAAAGAAAGAACGGAGACATCATGCTGGGTGTAAACCGCGCATCCCCCAGCCCGGCCGCCATCCCGCGGTGGTGGGGTCGCAAGACCCTTATAGCCCGGGAGGGCGGGCAGGGGGCACGCGCCTAGCATGGTCTCCTGCAGAAAAATAGCTAACGGGGAACGGGACGAGCCTCCTAGCTCCTCCTAGTTGGACCGGAGTCCACGGCAATTCCAGTGAACGAATATGCCCTCCAGGCCTAGCTCGGAGTTGACGCGGGGGTCCTCTTCGAACAGAAGACATTCACGGGAATGGCCGTATGCTTCCCGGAGGCAGAACCCCGGGCGCTGTCGCCTTCGAGGACTTATTAGGGGAGGTTCGGCTCGCCATGCGAGTCTTTTCGTCCCTCCGCCTCGAAACCTTAGGCGGCCACTCAGCCATCCACTAGGCGTGGGCAAAGGAGCCGAAGCTCCTTTGTTGCCGTCCTCCTTTCGGGGGACAGCTTTAGGAATCCCGGAAGATGGCCTGGCCCGGTGACCAACTTCAGGGGTGTTGCCTCCTGCGAGTCTAACGACTCGGTGGAGGCGCGTGGCCGTTTCGCCTTACGGGAAACGGTCACGCTGGGGGAAGAGGGAGGAGCCCTGATTTTAGCCTGGGCGGGGTATGAACCCTTTTTGATGCCAGCTTTAACAAGGGAGCGCCCGGGTTGAGTAGAACCCGCAGAAGGGCTCCGAATGGGGCGCGGAAACAACCGTGCTCGTTAGCCTGGATGAGCCACGAGCAGAAGGTGCCTAACTATTGAGGCATAAGACGTCCCAGGCAGAGCCGTCGCGCCAGGACCAAGTCCTTAGCCTCGCGGAATGAGAGTCGATTCTGGGCCTGAACTGGCCAGGATTTCTTTCTCAAGGAGATATGCACCACATTGCTTAGAAGAAGCGGGGTGCGGCTTTCCGCAATTGACACAGACTTCGGGTGACCCCGACTTTGCACGTCTACAAGAACGATTTGTATGGCTGAAGCGGTGACAGTAATAGCACCGCGGCGGCAGTGGCATGAATGCCGTCCCGCGGTAGCGGTACCAACCGGCACGCACCGACTCAGGGAGCATGTGACAGTCAGACGTGACGAAGAGTGTAGAGGTGGGACTCGAGGCCCCTCCCTAGTTTTCTCATCACACATTCGACCTTGACCGACCCATGGTCGGCCAGCTCTAAGGTGATGTCCTCTATGGAGTAGTCAATGAGTTCCCTCGCATAAACTACTCCTTTCACAAAGTTCATGGTAGAGTGCGGCGTCACACTCACCGGGGTGCCATGAAGTGTCCGAAGAGCACTTATCTTGGCTGCCTCGGCGGGATTCGGCGCATTCGCCAGAAGGCCAACATGCTGCCATCAGTGGAGCGAATAACGAGGAAGCGTTTGAAGCCAGCGGGCTCGAAAACGCCAGGTAGCTTCTGAATGAGGGGCCCCGATGTTATCGAGGCTGCACCCTGCGCTCTTTTCCTCTTAGTCATGGTCGGGGCTCCAGACCCGCGGTGGCAGAGGGCCCGGATTTGCTGATCTTGGCTTGGTCGCCTAACAATGTCGCAGCAGACCCATCCGTCCCTACAGCCCCCCCCCCCCCCCCCGGATGGAGAGGAGCCAGGAGTCCTTTTCTGATTATTTTTTTTCTTTTTAGGAGAGGAGGGCGGGGAATGAATCTGCTTCTCCCCTCCGCTGGCAAAAGCCCCTAGGCCAGATGGACCGGCCTTAGCCAGGTCCTTCTCTGAGATGGAGAAGGTCCTGGTGGTCGCACGGGCACTGGTCAGAGGAGATCCCTTCCCTCCTTGTACTGCCTTGGAGAGCCCAGCCATTTGAGGAGGACCTTGCATAGGGGCGGATTCGGTTTCCGTGCTTGGTGCCGAGCCCAGATTCCCCCCCATGGAAGGCCCTACCATCTGAGGCTGGGTTGCCTCAAGGACCATGTCTATCACAGGAGGGGCCTCCAGTTGGCCATCCCCTCCCCCATTGGCAGCGTCAATAGTCATATGCAGGGAGACACAGGCTTTGACCCGGGCAAGGTTTACTATTCTGCCACAGGTCTTTTGAGGGAAGGGACCGAACGGGCCTGGCTTCCCTCTCCCCCCTAAGGGAATTTGCCCTACCGAGCCGCTTCACTGGGAAGGGGGGGTTATGAGCTGCCTGCTGGCTTTCTTGGCAGTCCCCTTTAAAAGAAAAGAGGTGCCCGACAGCACTTCCAGAGAAGGGGGTGAGGGGGAGTCCCCTACACCTGTAGGCGAAGGAGAGGAGTAAGCCTCCTCTCCAGTTAGAAAAATATGGAGGGTCCACTGCGCAAGCACAGGGGAGGGACCTATTTTCTCGGTGGAGCTGCCCGAGGGTGGCTCCATTGATGAGCAAGGGGAATTGGGGAGAGATCTGGGTTTTTAAAGCAATAGCTCATCACCCCTCGCAGTAGCCTGCAATGCAAGGTGTGCGTACAAGCCTGGCAGGGCCAGGTGCCACCATTCAGGACCACCCATCCCCCTGGTGGCCTGGCAGTTCATCGGCATGGCGGCTCCACCTTAGACACAGCGCAAAAAATATAGATTGTGAAGAGGAAAGGAAAAGGGACGTGAGTAAGGTATGGGTGGGGATGAAGCAGGTTGTTAAAAACTACTCATCCCAGACTGGAGCTCAGGGGTTAGGGAACATTGTCCCCTCCCCCCTCAGCCCCATTCCAGGATGGTTGGAGGAGAAGAAGGTCAGCATCTACCCTGTGAAATTAGAGGCTGACCAGAGAAAGTTGTGGGAGAGGTTGTATGAAAAGCGATGAAGTAGGGAAGAAATACCGGCTATCTGAAGGAAGGAAGAGAGGCTAAGCTGTGGCCGGACGGATCGCTGGATCCTGTCAGCACGGCGGCCAGGATGGCAAATCGCCGTGCCCCTTACAGGGTTTAATTCAAAGTTTCATACCACAAGTCATTGAGCTTATGCTATGTCATTGGGGCAAAGTGTGGCTGAGCATTATTGTTGTTGTTGCTGCTGCTGCTGATCATCATCATTAATCTGTGTGGCCAAGCAGCCCCAAGAGCTTCATGAAAGATACAGCCTGTACTGGGTTTTCCACACACCACTCTCAAAGAACATTGAATGTCTTCCATTATGTGTGGTGGCATTGTATTCTGGGTAGGCACCCATGATGGCCTCATTCAGCCACTTTGCATAGATCAGGAGGGGTGGATGATGTCCATACCACAGCCTGGCCAGTTGGACTGTCCTTATGAGGAAGGATTCAGAAGTGTGGATATCAGGAGGCTGTGAACACAGCAAGGTGTTGGATGGATGGAAGTATTGATGCTGGTCTCATGGCACACACTTCAGCGTGATCGCGCCATAATTCAATTTAAGATTTTATTTTCAAATTTAAAAGATGATAATGGATTGATGATGTTTGATAGGGTGGATATTTCCATGTGCTGATGATTTTGAGTGAATATATGTTGAATGAGTTAATCACAGTAGGGTGTTGAATAAAAGTGACTGGATAGAGAATGAGTGAAGTGCATGGCTATGATTCTGGAAGCTGGTTTGGCATGGGTGAGTTGTTTATTTCTAATATATTAGGTTGAGGAATAAGTTCTTGCATTTTTTTAATGTTGTGTTGATTTAAGTTTTGTTGATGTGATTTGTGCACATATTAAGAAACAATAATAAATAGAGAGCAATATTTGCAAAGGTTAGGCTAAGTCTCTTAACAGCGTATACTATTAGGCTTTTGCTTAGGCTACGTCTTGAAGTTGAGTAATAAGTCATTGCGGTTTATTTAAAAGTTGTGTTAATTTAATTTTTGTTCTGTACTCTCAAAATGGAATTTCAAGTTGAAAGAAAGGCACATTTTCGACACTTATTAATTTTCAATTGAGATGCAACAATGCAAACGCAGCCAAAGCTCGTTGCGATATTTGTGCTGTGTACAGAGAAAATGCTTTATGACGAAGAACATTCTGGTCACCCCATTAAGTTGGATAAAGATCGATTGAACGACCTTCTTCATGAAAATCCTTGTCAATTGACTAGAGAATTAGCTATACAATTGGCGTGTGATCAGAATACTGTAGTGAATCACTATTTGATGGGGAAATTTCAAAAACTCGGCGCATGGGTTCCGCACACTTTGAGCGAAAGCAACAAACTTCAACGCTCCACGATTGCCGCAGGTTTGCTTGCTCGTCACAAGGCTACTTGTGGATATAAGGATAGATTTCTTCACCGCATCATCACTGGCAACGGAAAGTGCGTGTTTATGTCAACATGAACCATCAAAAACAATGGCTTAGCCCCAATAAAAAAAACTACTTCCACGATTAAAGCAAGCCACGAAAGACGATGCTGTGTGTGTAGTGGGATTGTGAAGGCATCATTCTTTATGAGCTCCTTGTGAACGAGATTGTCAATGCAGAACTCTACGTTCAACAAATGTATCGACTCGCTGAAGCTATTCATGAAAAGCGACCTCATTGATGTTATGGAGTCCTTCTGCAACATGACAATGCTCGTCCTCACATTGCTAATATGACAAAAGACGCCATCCAAACGCTTAATTGGGAAATCCTGCTGCATCCTCCACATTTGCCAGACTTGGCTCCATCGGATTTCCATCTGTTCCGATCGCTCTCCAACAATTTGCGCAGTGTTTCATTCAATACTGATGTGGAATTAAGAACCTGGTTAGACGAATTTTATTGCAGAGGCATCGAAAAACTAGTTGAACATTAGGAAGTCATAAATAACAACGGAAAATACATTATTGATTAAATTGCATATTGTTATCAATTAAAAATGAAGTTTTTCTAAAATTGTTAATGGTAATGAATAAATTTGATAAAACCGCAAGAACTTATTCTTCAACCCAATAGTATAAATTAGGTATTATTTAGATGTTTGTGTGGTAGTTGATATTCTGCCATGTAGTGTAGTGGGTGTCTTGGGTTTATGGAAGCTGGGGTTAGTATTTGTGTGCGTCTCATGCCAAGGTGATCTTTAACCTTGAGGACTTTGGTTTTAGTTTGTTGGGTGGTCTGTGGGTGTATGTATAGCTGTGCAACCTGTGATTGTTTTCAGGGCTTTGTTTTGGATGGTCTGGAAAGCATTGAGGAATCTTTGAGGGGCTTAGGGACCTAAACAGGACTTGTATAAGTTCCAAATTATTTATGTATTAATTATATTAGTTATTAGATTAGGCAGAATATATGTTATTAATTTGATAGGACATACCTAATGATTCTTCCTTGTTTTTTGGAGATATTATACAGTTTTGAGAATTTTAAATTTGATTCATTCTTTGAACTTAACTAAAGTAGAACAAGAAATGATTCAAACTACAAGGTATTGTGAAATTAACATAACTAAAAAACATTTACAAGGTGCACAGCAATAATATAAAATGTTTAGATAATTATTTCCAACAGAAAGGTATGTTTTAACTTACATAATTGGCCATGAGTGGAACATATGGTCTTTGCTGGCTCTTATAAACAAATACTTATGAAAATATAGAATTTGCAACTTACCTTGAAAGGAAAAAGGCTTAGAGCTTCATACTCAGTAGTTATAGTGGCACTGATGTTAAACTATAAATATTATATGAATGCTATCCATTAGGATGTGATACTTGTTTATCATTTCTTATAAAATAATAGTATTCTTGCTCTAAAAATAATCTCCATTAGAAAGGACAGGTTCAACTTCAATGCATAAACCAAAATATTTTTCATAAGTGAACCAGAAATAGGTGATTCAGGCTTTTATGATAACATTTTAATGTGTACGAGTATACATGTATGTGGAAAAAAATTCTATTTACAAGTATATCAAAAACTTAACTTTTTAAAACAAATTACTTGTATTGGTTTTCCAACTTACTTCTTTGTTAAAACTGTATCCTAGACATTGATGCATACAGAAATGGAAGAACTTTTACTAGGCATTGACGCATACAGAAATGCAAGAATTTTTACTAAGCATTGATGCATACAGAAATGCAAGAACTTTTACTAGGCATTGACGCATACAGAAATGCAAGAACTTTTACTAGGCATTGATGCATACAGAAATGCAAGAACTTTTACTAGGCATTGATGCATACAGAAATGCAAGAACTTTTACTAGGCATTGATGCAAACAGAAATGCAAGAACTTTTACTAAGCATTGATGCATACAGATATGCAAGAACTCCCAGCTTTTGCCTTTCCTCTCAGATATAAAACAATACCTCAAAGGATGTATTAAGGCAGAAAGTTTATAATGCGATCTGTAAAAAAGAGTGGTGGAGTGAGAGAATGGAACATATATAGCTGTAGATCCTCCTTCAGGCAGTGGGGCCAGGTGGGCACACACTCCTCCAGATGTCAACAGTAGCAAGGTTGCCCTTGCTATACCTGACATCCCCTCACACCTGTGTAAAAGGATAGATAAGAAAAGAAAGATGGAAGCAGTAAAATGAGAACAGGTTGGGATAAATGCAAGCATGCTAACCCTGCCAAAAGAACCAGGACAGGGGTGAACTAGACCCCCTCCCACTACTCCCACCCTTAACCAGGAATGAATTCCTTTGCATTTAAAATATACTAACTGCAATTTGGATAAAAGTTCTGAATAACAAAATATGCATTCAGGGGCATATAAATAGAGCAAATCATATAACATTTCAGTTCTAAAATGAGAGCAGCAATTGCTTGCAGAGTGGTAGGTAGATGAATCGGCTATGCAGAATATTTAGCATTTATTAGCAATATTCTCCCATATAAATTCAACCAAAATTTGGGGAAATTTTGCATGACCCTCTCATAGTTTTCTGAAAATTTGTGACCTTATAGACCTTGATGAGATAAATTCAATCATGTCTCACTGCTATAAGTCAAGCAGTTCCTGAGATATGCCCCTCTTGTACTTAGCAATCTGAAAGAGGTATATGAATACTTCAAAGGCAAGTAACCAGAACTAAAGATTGGATTCTCAAAGTTTGCAGAGCTGAGACCAAAAGAATGTGTTTTCGCAGGAGCCAATGGCACACATTCTATGTGTGTGTAGTAAACATCAAAATGTGAAACTAAGTATGGCAGCTGTTGAGTTGAATCTGTGTTTCAGCATCAAGAAACACCTAACACTTCTGATGATACCCTAAATACTAATCATATTTCAAATTATAGACATTGCCTCACCCTTCTCCATTGCAAACCACCTCGAAAAAAGTGCTATTTTGGTGAATGTGAACAATGCCCCCCAAAGGAAGAATTTTTGGATTTATTAGATAAAGTGTTTGACAGAAAGGGACTTGAAATTGATTTTAGGCAGTGGGTTACAACAGACAGATCAACTTTAAACTATTAAAAATTAACAGCAGAAGATTTTATTCCATATTTCCATGAACAATTAACAGATCTCCTGCAACATGATTTCATTGCCAAAGCTCAAAGTAATTTTTAACAAGAAAAGAAGCAAGAACTAAGTGAAGGTGAAATTGTAATTGTGTGGGACTTTTCAGAGAATTATTCTTTTATTGTGCAAGATGCAGTCCAGTCATTTCATTGGAATAATTGCCAAGCATCACTACATCCATTTGTTGTTTACTACCGTAAAAACAATGAGTTACAACACCAAAGTTCTGTAGCAATTTTTGACTGTAATCAGCATAATGTCATCGGAGTTCACCTTTTTCAAACAAGGCTAATAAATTTATTAAAGTCATATCATAAAATCACAAAAGTATTTTACTTCAGTGACAGGTGTGCTGCCCAATATAAGAATCGCAAGAACTTCATTAACCTTTGCTATCACAAGAATGATTTTGATATTGAAGCAGAATGGCAGTTCTTTGCAATGAGCCATGGTAAAGGACCCTGTGATGGCATCGGTGGAACTGTGTGGGCGGCTAGCCGCCAGAACAAGCCTTCAGAGAACATGAGTTAATGCTAAACCTATTCTAGACCCTAAGGCACACTTCAATTTTGCAGTAAAAGCTCTTCCTTCAATTACCTTCACCTTCACAACATCAGAAGAACATGAAGCTCACTGACAGAAGTTGGTAAAGCGCTTTGACAATGCAAGAACCATTCCAGGTAACCTGGTCACCTAGCCATTTAGTTATTAAAGTCACATAGTTGCTTAGTAATTTAGTGAACTACTACTACTAATAAGTAATTTTCCTTGCCCCTGTAAGGGAAAAGGTTTAAGTGGGAAGTGCCACTCTAATGATGAACAAAGGAAGTTAGATTTATAATTCACGGATTGATAAGATTTAAGATGCTCTTGTTTAATAATCTTCTTTCTTAAATTAAATAACTTAAATTCTTAAATAATAACTTAGCAAACTGAAAGTTTAGAATATAATTATGTACCTAATGTTTCTTTATTAGGAACAGAGAAGATCCATTGCGTCAAGACTGTCAGTGAAGAAGTCTTGGAAGTTAGTGCATATTTGACTTCAACTATTACAAGATTGGAAAGAACCTCTATTCTTCAAAGCAGCACAATTTCATTGGCATCTATAAAAAGGTTCTGTTTAGCTATCTATGATGAGCACCGGTATCACACATGTGTCCTGGAGGTTAAGCACGAGAGCCATGAAGATCGGTTGAGCTTCCTTAACACAACTCATTTGTGCCAACTCATTTGTGTATCTTGCACCACCTGATGAACTTCTTCTTGATGCTAATGATTTTTTTTAAGAGCTCATCTGGCGACTGCCTATTTGGGCATTAGTCGCCGTATTAAAAACTACCTAGTACTAGGCTACTTTAAAATAAAATTAAAAAGAAAAAAAAACAACACCCCTCAAAAAAAATGGGAAAGGGAAGCGAGCAGTAAGCAAGCTCCTGTGTCAGGGGGAGGTCTCCCCCAGCGCAGGAGCATGCAACCTATAAGGAAAAAAAACAAAAACAAAAACAAAAAATGGTTAAATAATAGGGAGAAGGCCAGCCTCCCCCCAAAAGTCAACAAGTCCACCAGTCAATGTGCATACACTCGTACCGAGTACAAGGGACAGGCGGTAGTGATCCCGGTACCAGGACAAGTAACGTGCGTGAAGATCACCCAGACTGGGACATTCAACAAGAATATCCCAAACAATCTGAGAGACGACGCAGTCGTCACAATAGGGTGCTAGCGTGCGCTCCATCAAATAGCGATGCGTCACACGAGTGTGTCAGATTCAGAGACGACAGAGGGCGACCTGAAGCCATCGCGGCATTGGGGAGCTAGGTCCATGTGAACAGTCGCCGTGGTATGGCACGCAACTTTAAGTTCTCTTCGATCGTCTCCCATCTTCTTTGCCAAGCAGTCCGAAGATCTGCCCATGTTCATGCGAAACGCTGGTCCGGATGCAGAGTCCTCGGGGACTCTTTGGCGCGCTCATTCCCCGCAATTATTACATGTCCAGGAACCCAGCAGAAGATAATCCCGATATCCGCCAGGCTCGGCAAAACCGTGGCGTCAAGGATATCGTGAACCAGGGGATGCGGAGATTCCAATGCCCCGAAAGCACTCAGGGCGCTTTGTGAGTTGCTATAGATCACAATCCGGTCTGCGAACCGGGCATGTCGTGCGATCTCCCGTACCGAGTGGTGTATTGCCACCAGCTTGGCAATGAAGACAGATGCAGCAGCGCCTAGCAGAGCCCCGCTGACTTCAGAGGGGATACGGCGTGGAAGCCGACCTCCTCTTGGGATTTGGAGCCATCCGTATACACTGGCACGGTTCCAGCGTGACATGAGGTGTGCTCCAAAAAGGTCAAACGCAATACTTCCGGTGCTGCACAAGCTTTGGGAGCAGAGGCATGGCGACAAACAGCCAAATGTGGTACTATCCAGAGTGGCGTCCTGTGCAGAACCAGGGGTGCCACCGGCCCGAGAACTATACCTTTCTCTCGAAGGAGTTTCTTGACCCTAAACCCAAAGGGATATGGGTATGACTGGCGTCTCTCGGCGGCATTGGCACCGTCGAGATCAGCTGTGGATGAAGTGAGAGCTGTTGGCGACTGAGGGAGATGCTGGGCTCGCGCGAACAGGCGAGTAGCATCTCCCCAGCATCGACCAACAGGCTCTCAATTGGGAAAGTGCGGAATGCACCGGTCGCAAGGCGAAGGCCGGTGTGGTGGATCGAGTCCACCTTCCGCAATAAACGCTCGGCTGCGGATGCATAAAACTCTCATCCGTAGTCGAGCTTCTAACGAACAAAGGATCGATAAAAAAGTCGGGCACTAGCCCTATCAGCGCTCAACGTCACGGAACGGAGAATATCCATGGCGCGGATACAAGAGACCCTAAGGCTGCGAATATGAGCCTCCAAGGTAAGGCGTCGGTCGAATACAAGACAATGGAAACGGGGCGCGAGTCAACCACATCCAGGCGCACCCCCATTAAGAAACAAATCTGGGTCGGGGTGGACCAGTGGATGGTGGGAGAAGTGCACCACCTTAGTCTTGGCCAAAGAAAACCGAAACGTGTGCGCTTCGAAATAGTGAGAGTCGCGGTTCAATGCCTGTTGGAGTCGACGCTCCAGAGTTGGCATCTGGACAGGGCAAAAAGAGATTGAAAGGTCGTCCACGTAGAGCGTAGCGAGAACATGTTCCGGCAGCACTGAGTGTAACACTGAGGACACTTCCTTGCGGGACACCCTCTTCTTGCTCCTTTGGGCCGGAGAGGGCTCCCCCCCCACCCGTACGCGGAATCGACGATCTCGCAAAAATTCAGATATAAACATTGGGAGGCGTCCCCTTGCCCCCATCGTGTGGAGTGTCTCCATGATACCGTATCGACATGCGGTATCATAGGCCTTCTCCAGATCAAAAAACACCGTGGCGTAGTGCTGTCTACGAAGTAAGGCCTCACAGACGGCATTTTCCAGTCGGAGCAGAGAATCCGAAGTGGAGTGGAACTTGTGGAAGCCACACTGTGCAGAAGACAGATGGCCTCCGCTGTCCAGGAAAAAGGCTAATCTAACATTTACCAATTTCTCCATCAACTTGCACACGCAAGAGGTTAGAGAGATTGGGCGGAAACCGGCCAGAGTAGAGTGATCTCTCACCGGTTTGCGAAAGGCGAGCACAGTAGCGATTCACCAGGAATCTGGGAGGAGACCCTCCACACAGATCCTGTTGAACAAATCTGATAGAAAGGCCATGCCTCGCTCACCCAGGTGTCGAAGCATGGCGTACGGGACATAGTCCGGACCATGGGCGGTTTCCGCGCACGAAGCAAGAGCCGAGCGCAACTCACTCAAAGTAAACCTGTTGTTGAAGGGTTCTCCACCTCTGGAGGTAAAGTCCAGCCAGCGGCCTTCAGCGACATCTCGACGTGCATTGAATGCTGGCGGAGCAGCATCCCGGCTAGAGAATGAGGAGAAAGCGGTCGCGAAGGACTCTACCACGGACGCGGGGTCCGAGATTGCGGTCCCATCCTTTTTGCCCTGAATCCTTTTTACTCGTTCCACTCCTCTGCTATAGGGTCTTCCCGTTAAGTGAAGACACGTATCCTCACCAAGAAGAGCGGTGGGCGTGCTTCAAAATATACAGGAACCTAGCCCTAGCCCGACGAAATTCACCGTCAGTGAAATCGTTCGTGCGACGCTTATAGCGCATGTAGGCATAACGCTTCCGTTTGAGGGCCATCTCACACTCGGCAGACCACCATGGGAGTGGTCGGCGTGCAAAACGGCCAGACGTTCTAGGAATAGTAGTCAGGCCCACGGCGATGAGGTTGGCGGAGAAAAACTAAACGGATTCAACTACCGACGTAAACTCCTTGACTGAGATAGAGAATTTAGTCATTTCCTGAAATGCAGGCCACCATGCCCGCGCCAAGCACCACCGAGGTGGGCTCTCAGGTGGCAGTTGCCCTGAAAATGATATTTGAATGGGAAAGTGATCACTACCATGGAGGTCATCGACCACCCCCCAATCAAAATCAGGCTGTGCATCCGAAGAGCACAAAGATAGGTCAAGGCAAGAAAATGAAGCATTTCTCGGACTGTGATGCGTAAACTCATCCACGTTTAGGACACCTATCGCAAGCTCTTCGATCAGATCGGCAAGGACTTGGTCCCTGGGATTTATTGAGTAATCTCCCCAGAGAGGATGCCTGCCGTTCAGATCTCCAAGTAAGAGAAAGGGCCTCAGCAACCGTGCCACGACGCGGCGGAAGTCCCCCGTGTCGAAGTCAGCTGACGGTGGGATGTACGCAGAAATGATAGTATACATCCTATCCAGGTTTAGCTGCACAGCCACTGCCTGAAAGGGGGTATCTAAAGTGAAAGGAAGAACGGAGACATCATGCTGGGTGTAAACCGCGCATCCCCCAGCCCGGCCATTCCGCGGTGGTGGGGTCCAAAGACCCTTATACTCCAGGAGGGTGGGCAGGGGCCACGCGCCTAGCATGGACTCCTGCAAAAAAATAGCAACTGGGAATGGGACGAGAGGAGCCTCAGTAGCTCCTCCCAGTTTGCCCGGAGTCCACAGCAATTCCATTGAAGGAATATGCCCTCCAGGCCTAGCTCGGAGACGCGGGAGCCTTCTTCAAACAAAGGCCCTCACAGGAATAGCCGTATGCATCCCGGAGGCAGAACCCCGGGCGCCGGCCAAAGCGCTGTCGCCTTCAAGGACTTATTAGGGAAGGTTCTGCTCGCCATGCGAATCTTTTCCTCCCTCCGCCTCGAAACCTTAGGCGGGCGGCCCTCTTTTCGAGGAACCACCGTCTCTGAACCACTCAGCCCACCACTAGGCGTGGGCCAAGGAGCCGAAGCTCCTTTGTTCCTGTCCTCCTTTTGGGGGACAGCCTTAGGAACCCCGGAAGATGGCCTGGCGACCAACTTCAGGGGTGTTGCCTCCTGTGAGTCTAAAGACTCGGTGCAGGCTCATGGCCGTTTCGCCTTACGGGAAACTGTCAAGCTGGGGGAAGATGGGAGAGCCCTGATTTTAGCCAGGGCTGGGTATGAACCCTTTTTGCCGCCAGCTTTACCAGGGGACCACCCGGGTTGAGTAGAGCCGGCAGAAGGGCTCTGAATGGGCGCAGAAGCAACCATGCTCGTTGGCCTGGATAGGCCAGGAGCAGAGGGTGCCTTTCTAACTATTGAGGCATAAGACGTCCCAGGAAGAGCCGGGCGCCCCAGGACCAAGTCCTTAGCCTCGTGGAATGTGAGTCGATCCTGGGCCTGAACGGCCAGGATTTCTTTCTCAAGGAGATATGCACCACATTGCTTCAACGGCCACACAATTTAGACTTATCATGAGCGGCCTTGGAGCAATTTACACAGACTTCAGGGGACCCCAACTTTGCATGTCTACAAGAACGATTCGTATGGCTGAAGCAGTGACAGTAATAGCACCGCCGCGGCAGTGGCACGAATGCTTTCATGCGGTAGTGGTACCAACCAGGACGCACCACCTCAGAGAGCTTGTCACAGTCGAATGTGACGAAGAGTGTAAGGGTGGGTCTTGAGGCCCCTCCCTGTTTTCTCATCACATTAGACCTTGACTGTCCCATGGTCAGCCAGCTCTAAGGTGATGTCCTTTATGGAGTAGTCAACGAGTTCCCTCGCATAACTACTCCTTTCACAAAGTTCATGGTAGAGTGCGGCGTCACACTCACCGGGGTGCCATCAATTGTCTGAAGAGCACTTATCTTGGCCGCCTCAGCGGGATTTGCCAAAGATCATGTCCAAGAAACGGGTCTGATGGATCATGGTGCCCTTGGCCAACATGCTGCCATCAGTGGAGCGAATAATGAGGAAGCGTTTGAAGCCAGCGGGCTCGAAAACGCCAGGTAACCTCTGAATGAGGGGTCCCGATGTTATCGAGGCTCCACCCTGTGCTCTTTTGGTCTTAGTCATAGTCATGGGCTCCGCACACAGGAAGGGAGAGGGGCCAGATGTGCTGATCTTGGCTTGGTCGCTTGCCAAAGTGGCAGCAGACCCATCCATCCCCGCAGCCCCTGCGGATGGAGAGGAGCCCCGAGTCTTCTTAGTCTTTATTTGTTCCTTTTTTTTTTTGGAGAGGAGGGTGGGGAATGAACCCGCTTCTCACCTCTGCCGGTAAGACCCCTCAGGCCAGATGAATCAGCCTCAGCCAGGTCTTTCTCTGAAATGGGAAGGTCCTGGTGGTCGCAGGGGCACTGGTTGGAGGAGATCCCTCCCCTTCTTGTAGTGTCTCTGAGACCCCAGTCGTTTGAGGAGGACCTTGCATAGGATGTGATTCAGGTTCTGCTTGGCACCGAGCCCAGATTCCACCCCATGGAAGGCCCTACAATCTGAGGCTGGGTTGCCTCAAGGACCATGTCTATCACAGGAGGGGCTTCCAGTTGGCCATCCCCTCCCAGGATATCGCAGGTCCCATTGGCAGCGTCACCAGTCATGTGTGGGGAGGCATAGGCCTTGACCTCGTAGGTTCAATATTCTTGCCAGCAGGTCTTTTGAGGGAATTCACTGAAGGGGCCTGGCTTCCCTCTTCCCCCTAAGGGGTTTTTGCCTTGCCTAGTTGCTTCAATGGGCTGCCTGCTGGCTTTCTTGGCAGTTCACTTGGAAAGAAAAGAGGGGACTGCCGCTGGAAAAAGGCAGGTGCCCAAAAGCACCTCCAGAGAAGGGGGTGAAGGGGAGTCCCCTACACATGTAGGCATAGGAGAGGAGTAAGCCTCCTCTCTGGTTAAAGAAATATGGAGGGTCCCCTGCGCAAGCACAGGGGTGGAGACCTCCATTTTTTTCTGTGGAGCTGCCCAAGGGCGGCTCCGTCGATGGAACAAGGGAAGTGGAGGGTTGGGTTTTTTTTTAGTTTTTCATCTATGGGCATGGTGATCCTATTTTTTCCACGGGATGCAATAGCACATCACCCCTTGCAGTAGCCCGCTCTGCAAGGGGTGCTTACAGGCCTGGCGAGCCAGGTGCCGCCCCTCCCACCTGGTGGCCTAGCAGCCCTTCAGCATGGCGGCTCCACCTTGGGCACGGCGTAAAATCAAGGATAGATGGTAAAGTGAGAAGGAAAAGGAATGTGAGGTAGGTAAGCGTAGGGATGAAGCAGGTTGTTAAAAAAAAAACATCCAAAACCGGAGCTCAGGGGTTAGGGAACGTTGTTCCCTCCCACCTCAGTCCCTATCCGGGACAGTTGGCTGAGAAGGTCAGTATCTACCCTGTGAAATTAGAGGCTGAGCAGAGAAAGTTGTGGGAGAGGTTGTATGAAAAGCGAGGAAACAAGTGTTTTGAAGGAAGAAGAGGCTAAGCTGGGGTCGGACGGGGTGACGAGTCCCATCAGCACGGCGGCCAGAATGGCAAATCGCCGCGCCCCTTACAGGGTTGATGCTAATGATGTATTAATGATTGTAAGCCCAACAACCATTACAGGCTGAACCTATACATTGCAAAATTGGAAATGAAGAAAGCTACCACTATGACAAATACCCGCAAATAGATTAATATTGAAATATATATATATATATATATATATATATATATATATACAGTATACTGGTATATATTTTCAGTATATTCAAACCATGATTTGAATCTCCAGGACTCATTTCAGAATTATAAAGTCTTATCGCATATTAGTTCATATACATAGTAAATTGCTTATCATCCAATTTCAATGTGACATCCTAAATAGTATTTTAATATAATATACATATAGAGCAGTATTTATTAAAGCATACATTACATATTTATAAAAAGGCAAGGGTACTGGTATGTATCATAGATGGTGATTACAATAGTGTATTTAATAGTACACGTCAAATACCAAAATCATCACTTTTTCAGCTAAGACGTGCTTGCATAAAAATCTGTAGCTCTTAAAATAAACATTTCTCAAAGAAAATTCTTCATGAACACTTTGCTATACATATGTACAAATTCTTAGGCAGAGTTACAAAAAAAAAATGGATTCTAAGTCAAGTGACCTTTTCAAGGTCAAAGGTCAAATTAAAGGTCAACTTTTTGTTTGACCTTGTAAGGAAATATATGCAGTAATAAAAGTTGTAGGGAATCTTATTAGCTTTAAAATGTTATCAGAATTAGCTCTGTAGGTTAAATAGTCTCAGATATTTGACTTTTTCACTTTTTGCAAAAATGACCTTTTCAACCCAACTTTGAGGGGTCATATCTCGGAAACCATTTGACCTACAGAGGTGATACACATACAATTGAATTTGCCACATTAAGGTCTACAAATACAGTAATTTGCAAGAAAATCTGAGTCAGTGGCAAAAAAAAATGGCAGGTTGAATTGAAATGGAATGAATGACCCAGCATGGAGTTGGGTTGTATGTAGATAATTCCTATAAAGTTGGCCAGCTATTTAATAACCACCTTAATACCTGTTGTGTCTTTTTACCAAGCTTTAAAGTTCATGTCATGGTGGTATATAGACCTCCTAGCTATCCGTTGTTTGATAATGCTATGTTGCTTTCATTTTTGGAATCTTTCTGTTTTGGTAAAGATTTAATCATAACATAATTTCACGGATGACAAAAGCCACAAGGGCCTATCAAAAGTCATCCGTATCCATCAAATCCCACCCACATAATGCATCCATAGGATTTTGTCAGATCATGCATCTACAATATATAATTTAAAGCCTCCATAGGAGTCTGTCAAAAACAAAATCAAAGTTCCCCAAAATATACAATAAAAAGAAACTGCATTCACAGCAATGAGTCAAGAAACATACCCCTCATACCAAAAAGTTAAGAAGTTAACCCTCCATCCCCATATAATCATCCAATCTGCGTTTGAAAACATTCAAATTTGGGCTGTCGACCATCTCAGGTGGCAAACTATTCCAATAATCCACCACTCTGTTAGTGAAAAAATATTTTCTAACATCCAGTCTACACCTCTGTTTTTTAATCTTTAAGTGGTAACCTCTACCTGGGTGACTTCAACCTGCCTGAAATTGACTGATCTGGCTTAGTCCCTGTTGCACACTCATTCCTCTCTCACTCTTTTTAACTCTCTCGGCCTTACTCAATGGGTCAATTTTCCCACTCATTCGTTCTAATAACATTCTTGACCTGGTGTTCACTTCTTGTAATGCTAAAATCTCTGAGTGTCACGCTTGGACCCTCCTCTTGGTTGTGATCATGAAGGTGTCAGGTTTAGGTGTCCTGTGGTTTCCCCTGAAGTTATTTTTTGACACCATGTAAACATCTTGACTGGTTTTGGACTAAATTTTCCTTAATGAAAGACTATCTCTCTACTTTCAACTGAGAGGAGGTATTTCATGGTTGTAATATCGAACAGAGTTATACTAATTTTTTGTCCATTTGTCCTCTGCTATTTCCTATTTTGTACCCTGTAAAGAGGTGAAGGAATTCAAGCATCCTTGGACTAGGGAGTTGTCATTGGCCATTTCTAAACAAAAGTCTAATGCCTGGCGTAGGTATAAGATCCAGCATAATGATCATAAGAGACTCCATTGCTATTTGAGGAATAAAAAGACTGACAAGCCTGCTGTGGGATCTTTGATCACTAATGGTTCCTGGGTATATGATAACTGTTCAGTGGCCAACCATTTGGCTGACTATTTTTCATCAGTTTTTGTAAGGAAAGCGCCCTTAGCTCTCTTTCATCACCAGTTTTCTATTTCAAAGTTGACATTTGAAGATCTTACAATCATTGATGTGCTAAATGCATTAAAAATCTTTAAAAATTCTCTAAGTTGTGGCCCAACAATATTCCTCCCATTGTTCTAAAAAATTGTGCTACTGTTTTATGCTATCCCTTATTTCTTCTCTTTTAGTAAAAGCCTCTCGTCAATGACTGTTCCTTCACTGTGGAAGGTTGCTTATGTGCTACCTTTATTCAAGAGTGGTATTCACTCCAATCCATCTAATTATAGGCCTATTAGTATGACGTCTATAATTGTTGTAAAACAATGGAAAGTCATTGTTTCAAAAATGTTTAATTATCTAGAGTCAAACTTTTTACTTTCGCGCTCTCAATTTGGCTTTCGTGTTAACCTATTTGTGCCTGATCAATTACTACTGACTTATAAGTATATTAGCAAAAATATGGATCTTGGAGCATTAGTTGATGTACTTTATTTTGATTATATTAAAACCTTTCATGTTGTTAATCATAGATTGCTTATTATCAAACTTTCTCAACTTGGTATTTGTAACCCATTGCTTGGATGGTTCAGCAATTTCTTAACAGACAGAAGTTTTAAGGTTGTAGTGCAGGGTTCTTCCAGCTACTCAGTTGATGTTACTAATGGGGTTCCACATGGTTCTGTAGTGGGTCCTGTTCTTTTTTTAATTTATAATAAATGACATTTATGCTGGTCTCAGCAGTAAAATCATCTTTTTTGCAGATTTAAAATTGTATTTGGCTCTCCATGTTGATCTGAGCAAGTTTAATAATAATGGTACTTGTGTTTCTCTACAAAATGACATTTCTCTAATTTACAATAAAAGTAAATCCTGGGGCTTTTCCTTTTCTATAAATAAATGTATCCACATCCGCTTTTGTCGTTCACCTGCTGTTCTTATAGGTGTGTACTACTTGGGCGATGGTCCTATTCCATCTAAATCTTCCTTTAAGGACCTTGGCATTTTGGTAGATGCAACTCTAAAACTCCATCTTCATGTTAGAGAGGTCTTGGTTAAAACTAATGGTGTTGCTAATAATATTCTTTGAGATACAGTTTATAGATCAATTCAGTTTATGTGTCAGGTGTTCATTATGCATATTTGTCCAATTATTGACTTTAGCTATGTTGTATGGAATACCAGTTATATTGGTGATCTGTACCTTCTTGAATCAGTTAAAAGTTAGTGGCCTGGGTAATTGTGTAGAGTATGGCCGGATCCGAGTCCTAGCTTATTTTGTGCTATTTTTCCTAGCTGCTTTTTCTGAGCTGAAATCTATGTAGACAAAGTTTATGGTGATTTCCGATTATATACTGAAGGGCAGTGCGTGCCAGAACCTCACCCCCAAATGATTGAAATCTCAGGAGCCGACTGTCAAAATAAGCTAGAATCGCATCCGCCAATACTCACAACATTTACCGTGGACTGGAGAATCTCCCATGTGCTGAAATATTATCAAGATTGGTTTTTTTTTTCTGGTAAATATGTAGATTGGCGGTTCAAACGATGGGAAGTACTATTTTGTCTGTGTTAAAAAATGTTTCACATTTTTGGAGTAAATTTAAGGGGATGGCTTGTGTGGGGGTAAACACAATGGGGAGACCACCCTAAGATGATCCTGAGTTTCAATCAATGGGGGAGTCTAGGGGGCATAGCCCCAAGTATATAATCCTAAATATTTATAGAATAATGTTCTAACATTTACAGAAATGAATGATTTAACCAAAAATGGCATAAGTAAACAGCGTTTTTCATTTGTTTAGTTTCAGGCAATTTTTTTTACAAAAAAAAAAATGGCGTCAGCTATATTTCAAATAGGACTCAAATGCACATGATGAAATATAAACACACAAAAATCCACCTTTTTGGCCGAACCGCTAATCTACATATTTACCTTTTCTCAATCAAAAGCCATCTTATTCGTGCTGACTTAATAATGGTCTGGAAGATTTGAAATGGTCATTGCACTTAATTGGCTGAGGTCTTGATCGAACTAGAGGTCACAATAAAAAAATCTTGGTCCCTCTTCACAATACTGATGTCAGAGCTCGCTTCTTCTCACTTAGAACTATCAATTTATGAAACTCTTTGCCTGAAGAGGTTGTTTCTGCGAGTTCTGTGCATATTTTTAAGTGCAAACTTGAAACTTTTCTGGGTCCATTACTTTTTGAGTTTTGTTAGTTCCATCTTGTTATTGGTGTTCTATCTGCATCTGAAATTAGCCAACCTATGGTTAAATTACTTGTAATCCATTCTGTTATCCTGGTTAGAAGATGCAGCAGAGACTGATGAGGGGGAAGTCCCTCATCAAGGTGGTAAAGACCTATAATACAGCTTGAAATTGGCTTCCAGTAACGAAACACAATAAAACATTAGGTAAAACTGTAGAGGTAAAATGACACTCAAATGAGACAGTTAGGTGAAACATATTAGGAAATGGTTCAGGAATAGTGTATTCCAATGAAGTCTATTAGGAAGAAATATAGGAAACCATTATGGTGGAATCAAGAAATAGCTAATAAAGTTTCAGAGAAAAAAGGGCATAGCAGAGATTACAAAGTGAGAGTAGTTTAGATAATTTAAGCCATTATAGGTCAACCAGAAATGAACTAAATAAGATTATTAAGAAGACCAAAAGGAACGCAGAAATTAATTATGCTAAAATTAATAATAAAGATCCTAAAAAATCTTTAGCCATTATAGAATCAATAATAAATCTAACTGATAAAATAGGGCATATTAAATATGAAGGGGTTTTGAAAGAATCTGATGAGGAAATAGTAGAGGTCCTTAATGATCATTTTGCTTCAGTATTCACAGAAGAGAAACCAGTTAGATTAATTGATGATAATTCTAGGTCAAGGGAAGTAGTGATAAATTCTATTAATATAGACAGAGAAGAAAGTAAAGGGCTTATAATGCAGTTAAATACTAGTAAGGCATCTGGCCCTGACAACATTCATTCTAAGATACACATTTTTTTTTTTAAGAGCTCATCTGGCGACTGCTTACTTGGGCATTAGTCGCTGTATTAAAACTAGCTACTGTAAAATAAAATTAAAGAGACGAAAAACAGCCCAAAAAGGAGGAAACGAAGCAAACTCCTGCGTCGGGGGGAGGTCCCCCGGCGCAGCAGCATGCAACCTAAAGGGGAAAAAAACAAAAGCAAAAAACTAAAAAAACAAACCTGCAGTCCAGGGCAATCCCATTGAAGGGATATGCCCTCCAGGCCTAGCTCAACAGACACAGGGGCCCTCCTCAAACAGAAGGGCCCCTCACGGGAATAGCCGTATGCTTCCCGGAGGCATAACCCAGGGCGCTGTTGGCCGGACAAAGCGCTGAAGGCGCTCGCCATGCAAGTCTTTTCCTCCCTCCGCCTCAAAACCTTAGGCAGGCATTGCGGCTTCGGAGGCGGGGGCCCTCTTTGCGAGGAACCACCATTTCCGAGCCACTCACTCCACCTCTAGGTGTGGGCGAAGGAGCCGAAGCTCCTTTGTTGCTGTCCTCCTTTCAGGGGACAGCTTTAGGAACCCCGGAAGATAGCCTAGCGACCAACTTCAGGGGTTTTGCCTCCTGTGAGTCTAATGACTCGGTGGAGGACGAGGCCACTTCGCCTTACAGGAAACGGTCACGCTGGGGGAAGAGACGGGAGCCGGGGCTGGGTGTGAACCCTTTTTGCCACCAGCTTTACCAGGGAAGCGCCCGGGTTGAGTAGAGCCCGCAGAAGGGCTCCGAATGGGCACGGAAACAACCGTGCTCGTTGGCCTGGATGGGCAAGGAGCAGTGGGTTCCTTTCTAACTATTGAGGCATATGACATCCCAGGCAGGGCCGGGTGCACCAGGACCAAGTCCTTAGGCTCGCGGAATGAGAGTCGATTCTGGGCCTGAACAGCCAGGATTTCTTTCTCAAGGAGATAAGCACCACATTGCTTCGAAGAAGCAGGGTACGGATCTCTGCAATCCACAAATGATTTAGACTTATCGTGTGCAGCCTTGGAGCAATTTACACAGACTTCAGGTGACCCCGACTTCGCACGTCTACAAGAATGATTTGTATAACCGAAGCGGTGACAGTAATAGCACCGCTGCGGCAGTGGCATGAATGCCTTCACGCGGTAGCGGTACCAACCGGCATGCACCGACTCAGGGAGCTTGTCACAGTCAAACGTGACAAAGAGTGTAGGGGTGGGTCTCAAGGCCCCTCCCTGATTTCTCATTACACGCTCGACCTTGACCGCCCCATGGTCGGCCAGCTCTAAGGTGATGTCCTCTATGGAGTATCAATGAATTCCCTTGCATAAACTACTCCTTTCATAAAGTTCATGGTAGAGTGCGGCGTCACACTCACCGGGGTGCCATGTAGTGTCCAAAGAGCACTTATCTTGGCTGCCTCAGCTGGATTCGCCGCATTTGTCAGAAGGCTCCCATCCAAGAAACGGTAACCTTCGGCTCTCTACAAATTACACTAGCTAATCCTCTCCTCTGATGGATCATATTGCCCTTGGCCAACATGCAGCCACATAAGTGGAGCGAATGATGAGGAAGTATTTGAAGCCAGCGCGCACAAAAATGGCAGGTAACCTCTGAATCAAGGGCCCCGATGTTATCGAGGCTCCGCCCTGCGCACTTTTGGTCTTGTCATATTCAGGGCTCTGCATCTGGGGGGGGGGCAGAGGGGCCGGATGTGCCGATCTTGGCTTCGTCACTTGTCCAAGTGGCAGCAGACCCATCCGTCCCCGCGGATGGAGAGGAGCCCTGAGTCTTCTTTGTCTTATCTTTTATTTTTTGAAGAGGAGGGCGGGAAATGAACCCGCTTCTCACCTCCGCTGGCAGAAGCCCCTAGGCCAGATGGACTGGCCTCAGCCAGGTCCTTCTCCAAAATGGAGAAGGTCATTGTGGTCGCAGGGGCACTGTCCGGATGAGATCCCTCCCCTCCTTGTACAGACTCAGAAACCATAGCCGTTTGAGGAGGACCTTGCATAGGGGTGGATTCAGGTTCGGTGTTTGGCGCCGAACCCAGATTCCCCCCCATGGAAGGCCATACCGTCTGAGGCTGGGTTTCCTCAAGGACTATGTCTATCACAGGAGGGGCCTCCAATTGGCCATCCCCTCCCAGGATATCGCAGGTCCCCTTGGCAGTGTCGCCAGTCTTGTGTGGGGAGGCACAGGCCTTGACCCCGTCAAGGTTTAAAATTCTTGCCAGCAGGTCTTTTGTGGGAAGCGACGAAGGGGCCTGGCTTCCCTCTCCCCCCTAAGGGGGTTTGCCCTAGCGAGCCGCTTACACCAAGGGCAGTCGGCAATGGGCTGCCTGCTGGCTTTCTTGGCAGTTCCCTTGGAAAGAAAAGAGGGGACTGCTGCTGGAAAAAGGGAGGTGCCTGAAAGCACCTCCAGAGAAGGGGGTGAGGGGCAGTCCCCTGCACCCATAGGTGAAGGAGAGGAGTAAGCTT
The DNA here is from genome assembly GCA_963969495.1 of Ceratothoa steindachneri. Classification (NCBI taxonomy): domain Eukaryota; kingdom Metazoa; phylum Arthropoda; class Malacostraca; order Isopoda; family Cymothoidae; genus Ceratothoa; species Ceratothoa steindachneri. The sequence continues at coordinate 84,896,779 of OZ018328.1, forward strand.
CCTCTCCGGTTAGAGAAATATGGAGGGTCCCCTGCGCAAGCACAGGGGGGGGGGTACCTCCATTTTTTCGCTGGAGTTGCCTGAGGGCGGCTCCATTTTTTCGCTGGAGCTGCCTGAGGGCGGCTCCATCGTTGTTTCAGGGGGAGTTAAAGGGGTTTGGTTTTTTAAAGATTCATCCATGGGCAAGGTGACCCTATTTGTGCTATGGGACACAATAGCTCATCACCTCTCGCAGTTGCCCCCGCACTGCAAGAGGTGCTTACAGGCCCGGCAGAGCCAGGCGCCGCCATTTGGGACCACCCCTCAAGCCTGGTGGCCTGCAGTCCATCGGCATGGCGGCTCCACCTTGGACACGGCGTTAAAAAATATAGATTGTGAAGAGGAGAGGAAAAGCGATGTGAGGAAGGTAAGCGTAGGGATGAAGCAGGTTGTTAAAAAAAACCCATCCAGAACCGGAGCTCAGGGGTTAGGGAACGTTGTTGCTTCCCCCCCCGATGCGGTTTCGGTTGGCTGAGAAGAAGGTCAGCATCTACCCTGTGAAATTAGAGGCTGACCAGAGAAAGTTGTGGGAGAGGTTGTATGAAAAGCAAGGAAACAAGTGTTTTGAAGGAAGAAGAGGCTAAGCTGGGGTTGGATGGGGTTCTAAGATACTCAAAGAAGGTGTAGAAAGTATTGCAGTAGCTTTTGAGAAGATATTTATTAGATCACTAGAGTCTGGAGAAATACTAAATGATTGGAAATTGGAAATGTAGTGCCAATTTTTAAAAAAGGGAAGCAAAGAGGACCCAAAGAACTTTAGACCAGTAAGCTTAACTTCTATAGTCTGTAAAATTTTTGAGAAGATGGTTAAGAAGGGAATTTCTGATCATCTAGAGAGTAGCAGGTTAATTAATGATGCTCAGCATGGTTTTAGAAAAGGTAGATCGTGTTTAACTAATTTACTGGATTTTATGAATTATGTAACTAAAGAATTAGATAGGGGTGAGAAAGTTGATGTGATCTACTTAGATTTCAGCAAAGCTTTTGATAAGGTTCCACATAGAAGACTAGTTCATAAATTAAAGCTGCATGGGATATGTCGGAAGGTTTTAAATTGGATAACTGAATGGCTGAAAATAGGAAACATAGAGTTGTACTGAATGGAGTGAGGTCAGAGTGGAGGAATGTTATTAGTGGTGTACCTCAGGGATCAGTTTTAGTCCCTTTATTATTTATAATCTATGTAAATGATTTTGGGCAAGGTGTAAATAGCAAAGTGTCAATTTTTGCTGATGACACTAAATTGGCAGCTGTAGTCAAAGAGGTTGAGGGTAGCTTTAAAGTGCACGGTGACTTAAATAAGTTGTTAGCTTGGGCTCAGAAGTGGCAGATGACTTTTAACCTTAATAAATGCAATGTTATTAACATGAGGAGAGATAATAGGGAATTTAGCTATGAGATGGATAGGGAATTGGCTTAATTTAGTTCAAGATGAGGACTTAGGAGTAGTAGTAGATAGGTCACTGAAATTTTAAAAGCAGTGTAGAGGCAAAAAATAAAGCAAATAGGGTGCTAGGTTACATTAAAAGAAATGTTAGCTACAAGAGTAAGGAGGTCATCCTCAAACTATACAACTCTTATGTCAGGCCACATTTAGAATGCTGTATACAGGCATGGTCACCACATTTTAGACATGATATAAACTTATTAGAGTCAGTACAAAGGAGGGCAACAAAAATAATACCATCTCTGAAGCACCTTGAATATGAAGATAGACTGAGGGTATTAAATATGTTTTCATTTGAAAGAAGGTGTGTGAGGGGAGATATGATTGAGCTTTTTAAAATCTTTTCTAGGATGGATAAATTAGATTTCAGCAAGTTATTTGAGTTAGAAGTTAGTAATAGAACTAGAGGCCTCCTCTTAAACATTAAAAAACAGAGGTGCAGACTGGGTTAGAAAATATTTTTCCACTAACAGAGTGGTGGATTATTAGAATAGTTTGTCACCTGAGACTGTAGACAGCCCAAACTTGAATGTTTTCAAGCGCAGATTGGATGATTATATAAGAACATAAGAACATAAGAAAAGAAGGAGACTGCAAAAGACCATTCATGGCCTACACTTGGCAGCTCCTGTTCCAGTGAATTTCTTACTTTTTGGTATGGGGATATGTTTCTTGACTCATTCCTGTGGATGCAGTTTCTTTTTATTGTATATTTTGGGGGACTTTGATTTTGTTTTTGACAGACTCCTATGGAGGATTTAAATTATATATTGTAGATGCATGGTTGGACATAATCAAATGGATTCTTAAATTGTGTATTGTAGATGCATGATCTGACAAAATCCCATGGATGCATTATATGGGTGGGATTTGATAGATATGGATGACCTTTGATAGGCCCTTGTGGCTTTTGTCATCTGTGAAATTATGTTATGTTGTGTTAATGTGAGCGGGTTATAGATCTTCAGGTTTACCCTTTGCATAGTTTTATGAAGGGTTAGGATTTTGGTGGTTAAGAATATCTGGGCATGTTGTCCCCCTAGATAGTTCCCAGTGGATTTCAGTGAACTTAACATTATAGACATATGACCTTTGATATTATGGGAATGGAACTATAATTAAAATTATTTGATTATATATTTGAGATTGCCTTCTAGGCAGGTTTGTTTTCTTTTTGCTAAAGGTGACCTTCAAGGGACCCTAGTGGACCTTTGTTATCTGGCATTATGTATGTCAATGTAAACTGAACCTTGAAAAATAACCCACTCCCCATGGTCACTTTAAACTGAACCTTGAAAATAAAGCCCCCCCCCCCCAACGGGTTTAAGGAAACAAAATGGGTAAACTAGGCCCGGGTAGTCGAATGCAAATATTACAATGTTCTTGAAGATATTAAGATAAAGGCAGTGAAGATTTCTAGAAAATCTGATAACCAAAGTTCATTCTATGGTATACACATTCTGTATCTTTATAATAGTGTCCATAAGAAATGGATAGCAAGAATGTCAGTTCGTAATAACCGAGCATCGGAAAGCCTCGTTTCATTATATTTTTACTAATAATTTTAAGTCAATCAGTAATACTATAAACTGCTAACTGACAAATCTTAAAAGGACAAATAGAAATATTTCAGAAAATAAATCCTTAGATGTGCATTATGTTTCTTAAATAAAATATTAGAATTGATTCACTATATACGTTGCAGCTTGGAAGTTTTACACAAAGCACGCCAGAAGAAGGGAGAAAGGTGAGCAGTTTTAATGACATCAGCGGGGGAGGGGGTTGGGGTAAGCTTGAAGTTGTTCATTTATAAGTATGTCAAAGGTTATTTCTGTATTAATACACATAAAAATAACCTTTCTTGAAACACTTCTATTATATTATAATAGGAAAAAATATCAATATAAACCACAGCTGAAAAGTAAAGGCAAAGAAGTTAGAAACATTATCGCGCATCATAATAGCGTCGCGAAAAAAATGAGCTCGGACGGAGCCTAGATTACGCATACGTTCATATCATGAGATGACTGGAATATGTTATTTGACGTCCTAGACATCCAGCTTTAGGAAGTGATCACTGCATCCATATTTGCCGCAAGGCATTGATTATAGCTGCAAAAATGAGCGTTATTAATACGAACGTAAAATATATAAAGAATGAAGATAAGAAACTACCTCGATACCGATCTCACCATATATTAAAATTGTATAAAAGATCTCACTCACAGTTGATTTTCTACTTAATGATATTTAAAAATATATTATTATCACAAGAAGAGAGATGTGTGATTATTCATTTGGGGGTCAAAGCTATAAGTTATCACTTATCAGTAAACCCAATCGGAAGACATCATTTCTACAAATTTCCGAAATATCTGTAATAAGAAGAAACATTCTACTCTAAAAAACGACATACCCAATTTTGATGCTGGTACAGATAAGGTCATTATGTTGACTGATCTCACCATAGTCATCTCGTGTGTAAAAGAATAAGAGAGCAGATGCAACTTTTGAAAAAAATTACAAAATAGAAGTAACAAACAAAGTCTGAAATGAAGAGGATCACTCCAGCAAAACTGATTACCCTTATACTCGTATGTGTAACTGAGAGTCCCCCCCCGACATCCGAACCCTGCAGGAGCAAGTATGTACATACAAAGGGGACAGGTAGTCAAAAGTACGAATTTGATCTTCCTTATGATGTGTAAAGGAGGTTTTAACTTATCAAAGAAACAATAAACTATAGAACAATAACAACAAAATGCAAGAATACTAGGGATGGTGGTAAAAACGGCTGAGATCAACATAAACAAAGAAGCTGTTGCAAATAGTGTATTTATTTAGTAAAAAGATAAACAACTCTAAAACTAGAAGTGCATCAAGACGCTTTCGAAAAGACTCGTAAACATATTGAAGTTAGTACTGAGCCTGAGCGGTGCAGAAACCAGAGAAACAAACATTTTCAAGCTCGTCCAGAACAAGATTACATAAAGATTAAACCTTAAGCCTTTCCTGTTAGCGGGAATTATTATGGCAGTCATTTTCCTTCTTCACAACCCTCAGTCACCACAATTCACACTTATACCAGTCAGATACACTTGAATAAACATTCACCAAGTTTACCAACTGACTTTCGCGTTGGTGAAGTTAGGTTGCCTAGTTGTTATGGGCCATTACCATGAAATACCTGGCAAGAGGGTGGCCATATATATAGGTACTCTTAAAAACAGGGACTCTACAATTTTATTCCCGGAGTCTTCAAATATGACTTCCCGACGCCAGCATTTGGGTTAATGAGTCTGTTGTATCAATCTTTATCCCAATATTTTCCTTGTCTTTAGTCTTTTATCTCTTCATCTGCCTGTTGTCCTCTCATTCTTTCCATATCATGGCTAGACCCTATTATAGTTGAAGGAGTGTGTTAAGCAGCCTATAGAAACACTTTGACAGAAAATAATATAATGCTACACACACATCTAACTTCACCATATTTAGAAACCTTTTTAATAGCATTTCTGACGCCGATTCTCTCGTTGGTTTTCGTTTTAATTTATGAAACCAAATGCAAAAGATTTGGCACGCTTTTATGCATTCACCTTGATATCCCCCCTATTGCAAAGGTTAAAAAGAGGAAAGGCCATTTAACAAAAAGGAAAAGCAGAGTGGAAGAGCCTAAAAATACATAGAAGAGTTCAATAAAGAATACATTAATAAGGAAGTCTAAAGTAATTGGCTAAAATGGGAGTACTGAGTTTTGAGGGTGAAAGGCTTATGATAGAGGCCCAAGATTCTACAGCACGGGGTTGGGTGGCCAACCAGATGGGGCTACTCGTCCTTTAAGCGAGGCAGTCAGTAATTCGCTTCTTGTCACCCCCCTCCGTGGCGCTTCTTTATTTTCCAACCAGCCGTTTTTATCTACCATCCATCTTTAGTAAAACTTCGCATACCTAACACATCACTCTTCCGTTCCGAAACGTGGCAATAAAAGTTCACATATCCACACTCCCTTGACGCCGATTGTGCCCCTCTAATTTAAAGCGAAAACTAGCAAGGGAATCTCTCGAAGAAAGTTGGCAAGTAGACATCTGTAAAGGAAGTGGAAGTGGAGGAAGTGAAAATATGTGGGGCATATATAGCCACATTTTCCCCCAGGATTTGGGGGCTGTAGGGCGCGTGCAATCATCCAGATGTCAGCCGTAGCATGGGTTTCCATGCTACCAGTGACATTCCCTTGTGGAATAGATAAGGAAAAGAAATAGGAGGGGGGCGGGTGCAGGCGTGTTAACCCTCCTCACCAATAGAGCGAAAGGTAGGAGGGTGACCCTCTCTCAACCCCAAACATGGATGATGGGTAGTCGGCGACTAGCCTACAAAACAAGCTACCAGCCAAGAAAACTAGGCAAGAGGAGGCTTGTAAAAGAAAAATCACAAAATAAGGGTTAAATGGAGATAGATGTACAGAAAAAGCCCAGTTAATCTCAATCTAGTTTGAGGCTAGTGGGGGCACTGAGGGCATGAGGAGGGGCTGATCCTCCGAGTGCAGAACTTTGAGGCGGTGACGCTGAACTGGTGGCACTCCTTTGGGCCACGCAGGGTGACCTGTCTACTGGCTGGAGGCAATACTATTTTTTCTCGACCTTCCTTTTCAAGAAGGACCGACCCTCGGGCTAGAGTGTCATAGTAATCTTTCTGTTAATTTCATTATTCGGTCTGAGGACCTCGTCGATATTAAACGGGCGGATGTACTTAATTAAATTGATTACTTTTCCCCAATCTCTTGGATACGCCCGATCATGTCTTAGTGATTTATTGAGTGGCATATATCGGGTACTCCCCAAAGTTCTCATTTTCCAACTAGTCGTATCGCAGCAACATATATAAAAGATATTTAAACACAATTTACACCAAAGCCTTTTATCACAATGGTTGAAATTTCAAAACGATATCACTTATGCTTTTCTCGCAATTTTTTTTTTTTAAATAAATACTTGTGTCAAAATGCAAATATCAATTGTAGTCTAGGTAAGCGGTCTTTGGGGGAATTTTAGACCACGCGCACGCCACGATGCCAGTTTCAGTTTACAAACTACATAACATTTGGTATTTTAGTCACAACCAGATCGTGCTCTGATTAAAGCTATATTAACAAAGGATGGAGGAATGGAAGATTAATAAGAGAGTTTCCAGGAAAAGACGTAAGTTGGCCAAACTGTTAAAGAAGCTTGGTGATACAAGAAGAACCATTAAAAACAACAGAAAACGTCGATTGCATAAATAATAAAATCCGATCTCAAGAAAATGAACCAGGTACTCACCGCAACGCACAATTTCCAAAAATCTGGATATTGTTAGTTTTGTGCAGCGTATAGTAAAATCGGTGAACCTAAAACCATTCCAAAGGATTGGTACATCTATGAAAAACAAAAATGTTAAGGATAAAAGAGAAGAAAGATGCAGACTATTGCTTTAGAAGTGTTCGTCTAGTTGCTAAGATGATAGTGTTCACGCATGAGAAGCATTTGACAGAAACGGCACAACTGGTGTTCATTTTTAATGATACCGCAACGACGAAAGTGAATTTCATAAATTGCATGCAATTTTTAAACGCAAAGTTTGTTGACATACAGCCGTTGTCTTTATCCGGGATCCGGGAAATGATTTGTGTTTCCAGTAAGATGGAGCACCTTCACACACAAACAAGGCTCACAGGTTTTTCTAAATAATAATACAACCAAATTCATTGCTAAGAATGACTGACCGCCTCAAAGCCTGGACTGCGTCCCAATTGATTATTCGATTTGTGAATCGCTGAAAGAAAAGGTTCATATCTTAGACATGGGGAAATTTTCACTAACTATGAATTAAATATTAATATCATGGCAGGAAATTGCTAAAAATGAGGTGCAATCTGGTAAAGATATAAGTATGAGGGAAATGGGCAGAACGCCCAGGGCGGCGTCTGGCCAGGGTAGGCATGGATTACCAGGAAGAAAAAAACGAGCAACCAATAGCAAAGGCGGCCGCTATACTGGCTTTTAAAGTATTTCACATACCTGAGGTATCCCCACCATACCCAAAAATTTTCATTGAGATTCGTGTACTTTTTCTGCAATCGTCCTAACATATCTCCTCCAAATTCCGTTAGGGGAGTTATAAGTCTGCTCTGTTCTATTTGTATAATGAAGGATTTTTGCAATTCAGTTATTTCGTTCTGTATTTGATGTCTTTTTATTTATTCACTAATATAGCCTACTTTTTTCTTTTCATGTTTTTGTTACATAATTATTGTTTTAATTTAGGTATTTATTGCACATATATGCATAATTACACATGTATGTAGTTGTAAATGTTAAGACCATAACGCTCAATAAACAAGCTGGTTTGTACATAATTGTTGGAATGTTTATTTAAAAGTTTTTAGTTCTATATGTTGGAAGGTGGAGTTCATTCTGAAAGGGGGCGCTGAAAGAGGATTGGCTCATTGCACCATATAGGCTAGGACTGCCACTAGGTACACTAGATCATTTAATTGGTTAAAATAAAAACTAATTGTTTTTTGGCACGATTTTTTTTTTGTTTACAATTGTGGGAAAAAATTGAATTATATAAATTTCTAACTATAACTATATTCGGACAAGGCTTTGGGGTGAATTGTGCTAATTTTACTGCTAAACGATATACTCGGAAAGGAGCGTATTTTGCACCTTAAAATCTCGTCTCTACAAGTTGTTGTGATATGACGTCGAAAAACGAGAATGTTTTATGGGGCGACCCGATATATGATTAATATCAACAAAGATGCCATGCTGATATCTATCACATTTGAAAGTCACCTATGATCAGGTTGTATTTCAGTCAAAGAGCTGTATGTACTCAAGGAATGTCGTTAGCCGTTTACTCCCTTACTGAGACGATATTTTTTTAAGCGCCCGATAAAGGATTAAACCCTCGTCTAAACTCATTCTTTCTTAAAACAGTACAACAGGTCACCTCCGTATCTTATAAAATGGGATGATAGAAAGGATTTTAATTTTGTTTAAATGCAAAATATTTATGTTCGACAATGTTGTTATGTTAGTTTTAATTGCGCCTAGCTGTCGCTTTTCAATCTTGGACGGGGTCCCCCGTAAAGATACTCTTACGAATGATAATTTACTAATCGCTGGTAAGTCCGAGGGACTTCATGCACTTGGATGGTTACCTGTTCCGCTTCAGGAACAGGTGTGACCAAAGAAAGCAATTCGGCAGGTTTTGTGATGAAAGGGTGATGTGATGTGTGGGCGAAGTGAGGCGTAGACAACGTTGTTTGGATTGGTTATCTGTGTGTGACGACGCGTTTGGATGGATCCTCCTGCACCTGCGCGTTAGAAAGTGCAACGTCTATAGCAGGGGTGGGCAACCTTTTTGAGAGTGCGTGCCAAAAGCGGCAAAATATCTAACACAAAATTTTTTCACGTGCCAACCAAACTTTTTGGAGAACATATTATTTGATATCTCTTAAACATTTGAAGAACTTTTTAAATAATAAAGAATCCCCCAAGAGCAGTAAAGACACAGTATTGTAAGTCATTATGTAAATTATGTAAAACTGACTGAATGTAAAAGATTATAACAGGCTTTACGAAAAGGTTCTTTGTGTGGATTTTTTCATTAGCCTCTAAGTATAACTGTAACTTCCATACTTATTCACACAATTTAACGACTATTATTAAAATCAACACAAAAAATTAACATGGATATTTTTTTCGATTAATCAGTCATTATTTTTTCCAAGTTATACCTCTGTATTACTAAATCACAGTAAAAGGTTACTAACAGATAATCTTTTGCTTATTTTAAATCCTTTACAATTGATGTATAAAAAAAGAAAATATATTTATTTACCTTCAAAACTACATTCAAATAACCACTTTCAAAAGAAAACATTAGATAAAACTAGAGTCAGAAGACTTGTTGACTCTTTCTATATATTATTTTTCAGCGGGATTTCTGCCCCTGTATCACTGATGACAGATTTTATATCGGGTTTATATTTAGTAACCTTGAGAGATATGCATGCACAATATTTCATCCATCAGGTTACTCCTCTTACGAAACTCAACAAAGTTCATCCCTGAGAACAAAGATTCATAAGCATATGTAGACGAAAACATGGATAGTAATGCTGTTGCAAAGTTCTTTAAACAGATAATTTTCTTGAATAGTATTCTTAATCCTTAATACTTCGTTTTCCGCATTTCTCTCTGTTACTCCCATCTCTAATCGCTCCTTTTTCACTATTTTCTAAGTCAACTCTAAGATCAAAAAATTTTTTTTTTCCAAATTGAGCTACTTTGAAATTCAATCAAGTGCATTTCAAACCATCCATGTCTATCCAATGAAAACATTTGCAAGTTTAGTTCATCCAGTTTGATACTGTCTGGAAACTTAATGAATTTTACCGTCTCTTCCAGTTCTCTAAACTTAGCAAATCTTGCAAAGAACTGCCCAACACTTGCCTCAATAATTTTTACAAACAGCTTTTGAAGACATTGGTGGTCTGTTATGTCATCTTTCGGGAGATCATCGATGTACCTCTTTGTGTTTAGAAAGTATCTGAATTTCTCATCATTCTACATCCTTCTTAAAAACCTCTTCGAAAAAAAACGGTAACCTGTGCTTTCGCCTGCCAGAAATAAGTCATCGGCGTGCCACATTTGACACGCGTGCCAAGGGTTGCCCGCCCCTGGTCTATAGGCTGCAAGCTCTCTAGGAAGAGATTCTTTTGTGTCTGACTCGCTGAGATTGCACCCGATACCGAAAGCGTGGACATCCAACGCCTTTATCAATAAACTAACGAGAGCTCCCTCGCTGTCATCAAAGCTTGACTTGATCTCGCTTTCCCTCCCGCTCGAAATAGGATGAACAGGTTTACTCGCGAAATTTTGTTCATCATTTCGTTTCTGGTAAAAACAAACAAACACATCTCTCCATCTCCGCTAAAACACTAATATTATTGAGTTTAGTGTGAAGAGAAAGGATCATTCACACCTGACTAACATTAAACTTTCGACTCATCCCAGAATCGACGAGAAGCTGGTGAACGATCCTTTCTTCTCTGCGTGCGTGCGCTGAACTTTAAATTTGGGATTATGCAATATAAGAAAATTAGTTTTTCTTAAGTTTACATCAATGCATCAATTATTTCACGTTACCTTCAACACCTCGTCGTAGCATCTTCATTCGTCGAGAGAATGCTTAGCATAATATTGACATTCTTTAGGCCTTCGGCTATAAAACATGACGTCATCAAATTAAAAAGCAAATCTTCGCTGGCGTTGTTGAGGTCCATTATTGAAGATTTTTGACGAGTCATTCACGAAAAAGATGTCTGAAATTATCATTTGCATGTATAAACAGGGACAACCTTTAACATAAAAATAGAGCTATAAAAAAGCATAAGAACACCGCTAAATCAGTACCTTTTATCCCAGGGCCAGTTAAAACTAGGGTATAAATCATTTGTTTTATTGGTTTGAATAAATTTATTTTTTCAATATTTGATAGTATCAAATATCATATAAATGATATTCCCTAATCCTTTGTATTTTTTAAGTAATTCTAATGTTAAGGGGAAAGCGAAAGCTTTATTTCGAGATATTATTGGAACAAATCCATACTCTCGATACATTAAAGTGAAGAATCGAAATAAAAAAAAAAAAATTCAATCGGAAATTTCAATGGCCTTGGCAAAGAGGATATAATTGCACTTAATGACTCGGAATTTTAACCAGACGGTGATAACATTTTCACTACTTTACATTTTCATCTTAGAAAATATTATTTTGAAGGTTAGCTTACATTATACTCCGCACATTTTTGTTTGACACATCCATGGGTAATGGGAAGGTCCTGTTATTTGTTTGTGCAAAGGTAACCAATTTGTGGGTGCGTGCACGGTAACTATAAGAGTCCTCGTTGCTGTTGCACTGCTCAAAATCACCCGCCTAGAGCAATGTGGGGGGGGAGAAGGTTCCGATAAAGTTGACTCGAAGGGTAACGAGTACCTTAAGTAGTGGGTCTACTGTATATCCCTGTTGAATTGGCTCTGACTCCTTATATTCCTTATAGTTTCTCACGAGTGATGATGCGTTAGGCTGGGCTTACCGAAGGTGTCTTCGTGATCGGGGTAAGAAAATGATGTCGAAAGTAAGCGGCAAAAGAAAATAACTGTATTCTTAAATTGGCCTACTAATACGGGCAAGCGGAAGCGTCTCGAGTTATTTGCGGTCAGTGAGTAGGCTTCTGTTTTAAGCGAAGTATCAAGTCTAAAGGCAGCAGGATTTAGACGAGTTAACGGGGCTTCGTAACGCTAATAAGGGACTAATTGATTCTCTGATTAGCCAATTCTGATTGACTGATCTTGACTACTGAATTTTTTACTTAATGATCAAATGAATTAACTGCCGAAATTGAATGTATCTCTCTCTCTCTCTCTCTCTCTCTCTCTCTCTCTCTCTCTCTCTCTCTCTCTCTCTATATATATATATATATATATATATATATATATATATATATATATATATATATATATATATATCTACATATATATATATATATATATATATATATATATATATATATATATATATATCTATATATATATATATATATATATATATATATATATATATATATATATATATATATATATATATGCGGTTAAAAGGCTATTTTTGGCAAACCAGTCTTCCTCAAAGCCTTCCGAAGGAGCTCTTCTCACATACACGATTTTAAGTGCTACCTTTTCGTGTATGTGAGAGGAGCTCCTTCCGAAGGCTTTGAGGAAGACTGGTTTGCCAAAAATAGCCTTTTAACCGCATAATTAATTGCGTTACTGCAATAATTTTTCTATATATATATATATATATATATATATATATATATATATATATATATATATATATATATATATATATATATAGTGTGTGTGTGTGTGCCGTCTCCAAGGGGCATGACCTTGACTTGTCCGTGAGGCGGACCCAGTGGTCTAATTTGTTTGTTACTTCCACCCCTTGGGCGGAGTTCCGACAGTTATGTGTATCTGTTGTACCTACATATTTCCATTCCCATGCTTCAGATTTATCTTAATTATATGGAATCGCTTGTCTCTTACAATTCTTTGTGAAATTTTGCTGTCCAAAGCCTGTATTTGCTTAGCTTTCCTGTTGTCTTCCGTTGTAACCTTTTTGCTGATAACAATTCTCTGCACGCGTATGTTTGTGTGTTTCCGCGTGATTTAGACGAATCGCTTGTTTTTATATTTATTTGATAGATGTACAATTTATTACACGTGGCATATTATTTCCTTAATTTATACAAATAGCCAATTTTAGGATTTGATAAATCCAACGAGCGTCCATTTGTGGAGTTCCTCGCTCGGACTATTAAATCCTGCAATTTGGGTGCCATAGGCCTACCTATTTTACATCATGAGCTCCACAAATCTTTACTTTTTTACAATCCTTTCGTGAGGGCTCTTAGATTTTTATGCTTTGTCCACACTTTTCACTTTCTTTACCTAATCCTTACTTTCACTTCACTCCCAGGAAAGAGTTTTCCTTCTCAAATCTTCACAACAAATCTCGCTCTTGACAAACTTTCGGTCGGGATATCCTTGTATTCCTTCATTCAGGTGAAAAAAGTTAAGGTTGCTATTCATCAGGAAAGATATATTAGTGGTTACTTATCTTAATCCTGTAACGCCTGAATTGAATATTTCTGAGGTAAAATTCTTTTTAAGTTCTTCCTATTTCATAAGAAACCATTTAAACAAAAAGTGTCATTTTTAATAAATTTTAGGGCAAATTTGGAATGAGACTAAATAGTCCAGATTATCCAAAAGGTTTAAAATCCACCGAAAATGGAAACCTTAAATTTCTGAAAATATCTATGGTTTGGGCCAAATTAAAATATGTATGAAATTATAACCTCTATTTGCATTACAATATCTATAACTAGTAATAAAAAAAATGTTTAGGGGAAAATAAAACTAATGGGTGCTACTTTAGCATGTTGTCTAGAGCAGAACCGTAGTTCACGCTTTGAAAGGACCTTTAGTGTGCGGTTTACCTTTCATGTGCTCACCGCATCTTTCCCTTTTAACCTAATTTACCCTAACTAATGAATTCCACCAAAATGATGACCATTAAAGCATTATTTCGCCTTTTTTATCATTTTGATTCTGAATGATTTGTGTGATTAAGTTTAAGTCATTAATACTATATCATTATTCAACAATATTAAATTTGTTTTTATCATCCTTTAGTATAAATTTCTCATATTGGAGGTAGGCTGTACACTGAAGTGTAAATGTCATGGTGGGCCGCACGCTGAGCTGTAAATGATCAGGTAGACCTTACGCCAAAGTGTAAATGACCTGTAGACCACGCTAAAAGGTATACAAATGTTTATTGTAATAGAAATACTTTTTTCTATCAGATCCATTTTATTTTTGCCCAAAACATCAGGGTTGTAAAAATATTAGTTGGTCAAATTTCTGTCCAAAAAAGTGTGTGGGTGGGAAGGGGGGTTGTTAGGCTATTGCAATCGCATCATAATGTATTATATATCATTTGTAAGATAACTTCAAAATGGAGGGATTCACCCCCATACACTCTGGTTGCACCCTCTCCCCGCTATTTTTAAATAAATTCGTAGTTTTCCTAATTCGAAAGCCTATCATTAGAATCAAATTCAAAGGTGATTGCCATATGCCGTTAGGGCTCTAGTTATTCCGAAATTCCGAAATTCTACTGCGTTGCCTGACTTCAGACATATAAGACTCTCCCTCAAATGCTATTTAAATCAATTATATTTCCTTTAAAATTGATTAATATGAAATGTCCATATCATATTTTAATTCAGAAAAAATTCCCTACAAAATAATATTTAATACAATATAATGTGATTCCAACTAACAATGTAATGTGGCTCCGAAGATGGCGGCCAATCTATTTTTCGTCATAACATCATAATTAGAAATTTGCCCGCATTATTAGTGAAAGTGCATTTGTGTTTGTTTTTTTTTTTAAGAGATATACCAAAGCGCCCACAAAATTCGATGGCAGTCATTTTCCGAAATTTGACTAATTAGTTTTTCCAGGTTTTATGGATTCTAGCTCGTCCCCTCCTTTTGATGTCTTTTAGTTTTGTGTTCTCATAGCCTAAAGTTAGGTTAAGTTATATGTAATATTACCTCTACTCTTTCTAAGGGTAGTTTACCTTCTTGTGAAGAAAATTGAGGTCTAATATCTTCAGGGGAGAAAATTCGGGGGTAGTTATTCTTCAGGGGTGATTTTGCCGTTGCCTTGTCTTTAGGTGGTCCCGTAAATCAGTTTTGTACTATTGCCCCCCTTCCCCACACCCTTGAATAGTTTTTGCATTATTTTTAAAATAACTTGTGGATGCAAAACGCTCAACAAGGGAATAAAGGAAAGCAGTTTCGTCTTTATTTACAAAGACCTCTCCCAGAATTTGCCCTTTAATTCTTGTTGGATATTTTTGCATAAATGTGACTCGTGCTACCTTATGAGCTTTTAATTGTTACCACAAGGGGGTGTAAGTTGTACATGGGCCACCATTCTGCAGCCATCTGAAGCAATAGATAGCCTCCCGGCGAAAACGTCCATATGAGCATTTGATGAAAGGGAAAGTGATGTGAGAAGTGGGAAAATGTGTAGTAGGTATATAAAGATAAAAAGAGTTTTAGATTTGCCCTGGTGTAGAGGGCTCCTCTCAGGTTTTTCTTGTCTTGTCTCTTATTATTCTTTCCTTTATTTGTTTTTTATTATTTCTATATATATTTATATATTTTTTAAAATTTTTTTTATCTAACATAAAGTAAATAAATAAGTATATTTGTTCTTTCCTCCATCGTGGCTTTCAAGCCTTTCAAGTTTCTTACCTGCTATATATATCTTCTTATTTTATATTGCTATCTTATTAGGTAATATATCTTATGACGGGGTTTAGGTTTTAATTCTTGATTGTTTAAATAGGTTTTATATTGGGCACTACGCCTCTTTTACTCTTCGTTGTAATTTCTTCATTCTTTGGACTTTGGTGATCTTACTTCGTGTGTCTAAGTATAAATTCCGACTTGGTGTTCTCTGGAGCAGTTTTTCCACTCGGGAATAGGGATTTTCTGGTGACACGACCCCTGACTGCTCTCGGTATGTCGAGGTTGTGGTTCGTATTCGGGAGTATTTCCTCTTCTATTTTGTCCCAGGTCTTTCTCCCTAGCCTTTGGAGTTCTATATCTAGAGGGGTAGTCCTGCTCTTGCGTGCATGACTGTCTGCTGAATATAGTCTGTCCTTTTCGCTCCAGCTATAAACAGGGTTGCTTTGTTCTGCACACTCTGCATTTGTCTGAGAGAGGTGGAACTCGCATCCTGCATGACCACTGCCGGGTACATTAATGTTGAGCGTACCAGAGCAGTGTACAGCTTTTTTTAAGTTCTTGGAGCTGAAGTTTTTAAACCTATACAGTTTGCCAAGCTGTATTTTGGCTAGGGAGATTCTGTCCCAAATGTGAACTTTGTACCCTTTGGAGGTAAATTGTAAACCTAAGACTTTTCCTTTGTTACCATATGGGTAAACATCTCCATTTACTGTGACATCCACACGTCTTCGGCGGTTAATTGGAAGGATTTGGAACTTTCGGCGGTTGGTCTTGATTTTCCACTTTCGTTCATATCGACTGATGTTGTCGATTTCGATGGCTGTCTGCCTTGCTTGATATCCGGCATGTTTGTAGTAGCTGGGGACGATTTGCGTGAGGTCATCTGCAAACTGCAGGTACATCACTTCCTTCCCTACCGGATCAGGTAAGTCCAGTGTGTACAGAAGGTACAGCAGCGGATTCAGACAGCCACCTTGTGGAACACCTGTCTCAAGCTCAAACTCGGGTCCTCTGTAGCCCTCGATCGAAATTCGGGCTTTTCTGCGGATGATGTAATCGCAGAGGACCCTTTCCAGGATTGGGTTCAGCTGGAGGCCTAAGATCTTGTGTTGTAAGCCTCTTAGCCAAACCTTATCGAAGGCCTTTTTCACATCTCGCATCACCACGTCTACGTATTTCCTCTCAGGTTTACACCGGGCAAGCTTTTCGGTGAGAAGGGCAAGGGCTGTGTCCGTCCCCCTTCTCTTGCGGAACCCGTGTTGCTGAGGGTTGTGGGCTTCTAGCTCGTTCAGTTGATCTTGCAACCTGTTAGCCAGAAGCTTTTCGTAAACTTTGCCTATAATCTCCAGGAGGGATATTGGCCTGTAGTCGACCAGTTGATTAGGCTTCCTCCCTTTGGGTATAAAGATGATTTTTGCGTTATATATCTTCTACACATTTACACTTCCTATTTTCAAGGATTTTCTTTACAGATCTCTTCTTACAAACCTTTTGCATGGCAACCATCGTCAGCCTTCACTTTTATTTTATTTAATCTTGATTTGTACTCTGAAATATATTTGAGGAGGGGGGGGGGGGTAACTCTACTGACTAATTTTTCTTCGGTGGATAATTCTGTCATAATTTCAATTGATAATCTTTGTTCCGTATAGTAATAGTGCAGTTAAAAAAAACAATATCGTGAAAGTTTTTTTTGCAATTTAATTAAAAAATAAACCATTATTATGTATTCATTGTATGTAAACTGAAATATTTCAACTCTTTTTGTGTTTCAATGGGGATTGTTATTATTTATAGCTCATGAAAATCAGAAATCCAGTAGAATAAATAACGTGTATCTTTCGCTCTATTTATGTACACGACTACACACAACCATAATCTTGGAGAAGAATGTTGGCTTGACAGTTGTCCAAAAGAAGATCCTCGACCATGTCCACATGGAGGTTAATACACAGAAGGCCATTGCTAAAAAGCCTGGCTCTTCATCGGGTGATATACCGAAATATATTAGGGAAAAGTGTTGTAAGAAAAGGCGCACGAACAAAAGGGATGACCCATCCTCGGGAGGATTGTCAAGAAATGTCGATTCAAGAACTTGGGAGAGTTTCACAAAGAGTGGACTGAGGCTGGTGTCAGTATATCAAGAGCCACCACGCACAGACTTCTTCAGGATATATGTTGCAACATACGCATTCCTAATATCAAGCCACTCCTGAACCTCAGAAAACGTCATAACCGTCTTCCCTATGATAAAGAGAAAAAATAACTCGACTGTTGCTCAGTGATCCAAATTCCTCTCTTAAGATCAAAGTAACTTTTGCATGTGAATGCAGGTGGAGTCATCTCACAGTTTGTGAAGGCACCATTAATTCAGAGATTACATACTGCCCTCAGCCTAGACCTCTCCAGAAATGCCCGGGATGTGATTTTCCAGTGGTTCCGGGACAACAATATCACTATGATGGATTGATCACCTGTCTCAGGATATGAATCCACCGGAAAACCTTTGGTATGACCCGAAAGAGGCGTCCCCTATGAGGACACTCATATCCACATTTGGCACACCCCTGACGCGGAACGGGTGATCATCCTCCACTGGGGTTACGAACGACCGTCCCCTGGTGCCTTCGGGTTCACCATCATTATCATCCTGATCTTTATGTGGTTTCTTTATCCGGTCGTGGGAGCTCCATCGTCATGAAAGGGTCGAATGGCCCTACCTACCTATTTTTTGTTCCTTAAATATAGCCTACTACCATTTTTACCATATTATGTTTACCAAAATAATATAAAACTCAATCCTAAGTGTTTAAGTAAATTCGCCTGGCGTTCTCTCATTTCCAAATGAGTTGGGCAGACAAAAGTCATTTACTTAGCAATTTGCGTGATTGAGGGACATTTTAACAAATTATCTAAATTTCCATTTGTATTATTAATTAAAAAAATAATAATTGACTTTTATACAATTGAGGTATTAAGACAAACGGGAGCTTTACGATTCAACCTTTTCTATTTAGACACGAATGATAAAAGACTATGAAATTATTCGGTATGTATATATGTGGCAACGATGCAAAATCGGCTGATCTTCAGTTGATGGGAAAGTTGCGTAATGTGAAATCTATGCAGTTGCCATGTTGGGATTTTCTAGGCATAGGAGCAAAGAGATATATACATATAAGCTTTGACATAATTACCACATATCTTCTGTTGAAGACTTTTAGGATTTGACTTAACTCCCAATTTTGACTTCTTTGAAGACGAACCAAGATTTTATATCATATAGAGGAAAGTTATTTTTATTATGAGATAAAATTAACCTGGTGGAATTAATGAAGGCATTTCCACTTAGTTGGGAAGGAATGATGAGAGAGGCAGACAAGTTGGGTGCTCAATACTCCGTAGGGAAATTACAGTGGCGGATCCAGGATAAAGATTTTTGGAGGCTAACCTGATTTCCTCCTCTGAGGAATCAGAAAAGGGCAATGATGATTAATAATGGTTATCTTACACACAACATTGATAATTATAAATCACAGTATATCAAACTGGAGTTGAGCACTATCAGATCCGATTTTTTTCCACACATCATAAAATTAGGAATTGCTTTTTTTGGACGTCAGCTAAGATATACTACTGAATTCAAGAATTAGTTTTGAGATTTACCTGCATTTTAAACATGTATCATATAAGATACATTCAATCGGAACGGTTTAATTTTATATATATATATATATATATATATATATATATATATATATATATATATATATATATATATATATTCTATATTATTACATAACTCTATCTGAATAGCAGAATACAAGTATGGCTTAAAAAAAAAGAAATATAAACATAAACGGGTCTGGAATTGGGGTGGGTGGGCCCTTGATCCGCGCCTGGGAAGTTAAGAATTTATTAGGCATTTATTTACCTTTAGCTTAAGCGAAAATCTAGCTAGAGAAATGCTTAGATAAGTAGAAAAGCATTAGTTTAACAAAGTTAGGCCGCATTGGGGATGATCAGATGGAGGATGGGGCCCCGATTTGGAATCCCATGCACACCACGTTCAAAATGTAGGTGGTTCTTCAATTACTACAGTAGTTGAAAGGTTCTTAAAAGGTACAAAAAAAAGGAAGGAAACCTGGTACCAAAGGATGATTTGGTGTTGTATTTCCCGTCTAGGAGATGACCGGTTCACCCCCAGCCCCCACAAATTAAAGCGCAATAGCAACGAGGCCACATCCAGAAGAAAGTTAGTAACGAGAGATATATAAAGACAATGGTGAAGTTAGACGAAGTGAAGAGTGGAAGATATATACATAGCTTCAGTGTCCTGCAGGTATTGAGACCGGGAGGATGCACAAGTGCGGGCACAGGGGCATTATACCCCTGCTACACCATCGAGTCCTTACAGGGGTGGGAGGATAAGAGCAGACGTAGGAAGAATAGGGAGAAAGTGAGGGGTTTAAGAGGTGCAACAGACGACCCAAGAGGGGAGTGGAATACTCGTTTCCCTCTGGGGCACTGGGGTCAGGAGGGCAAGCCGCTTGTCCAGGTTCCAGCTGTAACAGTCCACACAGCGCAAAGGGGCGGGGGTTGCCTTAATTGTATTGTCTCCCCTATCCCTTGTACTCCAAGTCAACCCCCCCTATTGAAACTAGTCCTTTATTCCTTGTACCCATTTTCCCTTTACCCATCACCGCCATTTTCTTCTTGAGCTTTCCGGTTGCGGATGCCCTCGTTAGTTTTCGCTTCTTAGTTCTAAGTCAAGATCACTCACTGTTTACCTCCCCCTCTTTCAACGGCCTAACGCCTTCCTTCGACCATAGTGGGATACTACGGTAACACCTGCGACATGGGTATTGAGATATAACTCTCAGAAAGGGCATTTTATTACAAAATTACCTCCAGCCTGAGTATTACGATAACAACCACATCAATGGTGAAGCGATAACACCTTTAGATAGGATATTACGATAGCCCCCCGCCCCCACTACCCTCGGCCAGTAAAGATATTACGATAGCCGCCCATAGGCTCAGTGGGCAAGTGATAGAAGCGTCTTCATTGCAGTCTTAAGAATAGATTTATAGATGAAGATGCTCGTTGGGACTGAACTGGGTGATGGGAACAGGGGCTGCCTCGTATAGGCTACTGATTAGTCTTTTGCAGACTCCTTTTCTTAGGTAAGGATATTACGGTAGCACCTTCAACGTGGGTATTGCCATAGCCCTCACATAAAGGATATTACGATAGCACACTCATAAAGGGTTTTACGATAACTTCCCTCTCCCACAAATTTATGGCGAGAGCACCTCTAAAAAGAGCTATTACGATATCACTAAGAGAAATGGTCTTGCAAATCACCGCCATATTATTATCCTTAGGCCGAAAATGCTCCCCCTGGTTGGTTGAATTCCATAATCCCCCCGTGAAGAGGAATATAACAGTAATGAGCCCCATTGCTTATGCTTTAAACATACTACAGTTTGATAAGGAATTAATTTACGGTGTTTTTCTAACTACACTTTCGGCTGTTGAGAAAAAAACTAATACGCCTAAACAATGAACCTCTACAATACTGCCAGCCACTGTAAAACGCAGTGATGAAGGTGTTTTTCTACCGATTCTCTTCAATTCTTAACATAGAAATACCCCATGAAACAAAATTAGCAATTCTGGCATCAGTATTCCAAAATTCAAATTAATGACAATAAATAATTGACCCAACAGAACTGGTATGAAAAAAGTGTAAGAGATGCTCGTCATATAAATTCTCTTCAGGATAACCATGAGTCTCCTTTGATGGATGATGCTGCAGAGGAGTGCTGATGATTTTTTTTTTACTATGAACTGAGTGCTAACTGAATTCATCAATTCCAGCGGAGAGAGAAGCTGTTTAACTTAGCTGGAGATATTCATTCTCCGAAGCGAAACCAGCTCTCAGATAAAATGCTCTGGAGCTTACTATTCCTAAAAGGAATTCTGAATATGTTATTACCTTAAATTCATCTAGAATATATATATATATATATATATATATATATATATATATATATATATATATATATATATATATATATATATATATAAATATATATATATATATATATATTATATATATATATATATATATATATATATATATATATATATATATATATATATATATATATATATATATATCATTTATAATTAATAGATGTTTGTTAATTAGTATCCTCATATATTTGTGATGGTCACTGATTCAGTCATATATTTTCACAGTTATCTGATTGAATTTCTAATTAAACTCGAAATTTACTTATAACAAAAATGAGTTTTCTTCTTCACTCATAAAATTCTACATAAATGTATCTAGATACATGTATCGATATCGCTTAGGAAGTTGTCAAATTATCGATGAAGCTGTATCGCTCTGGGCTATTTTCCTCTATCGATGTATCCGTATTGTTTTTCATATTTAAAGTAGGGATGTCCATCAATGTTTTTTGAGACTATAATACACAAAGCAAACATCTATTATAGTGATAATTCAAGTTATGTTGTTCATAATAGAACTACGGTGGTAAAACACCTAATATAATAATAATGTTCATAATAGAACAAAGCTAAGGTAAGCGAAATAAATGATAATGATCGTTGGCAACTTGGTTACTACAAAATCAGTTGTTAAACTTGGGTGATTGAATATAATAATTTTAGATTACCCTCTATGACAATTAAATACATGGAATCACCGATGTTTCGAAACGACTGTTCAAAAAATATTCAGTCTACCAGTGAATGGTGAACAACGTGATACTTTCTTGCACTCGTTTTTCATAATCTTTGCAACATTTTAAAATCTCTATGGTAAACTATTCGACAAACATTTGTGGAGTTTTTCCCCCTAACCGAGTGGAAAAATCGAATCCAGTGGTCAAACCCTATGAATCATCGCGGGATGGCGATCCGAATCTGATTCATATTCTCTAGTGATATCTTATTCGAATCCCGCATTAATTAAACTGTTCTTCACTGAGAAAGATCTTGAAAGCTTTTCATATCGGTGAAATGTTTGATTCATTTCATCAAAAAACTTGGAAAACGGCACTCTTTTGAATAATGCACAGATTTTCAAACTTATCAAATATCTGTTTCCGAATATAATCAATATTAAGAGAAAACATATCCCCAAACCATTTTTTAAATTATTGCTGTACTTCTGAACGGTGGTTAGTTATAACTTCAGACACCCAGATACTTGGGAGTGCCCTCCCCCAAATTGAAACCATGTGGAGAAAGGTAACAGAAAAGTCTGCAGAAGAGTGATTGGGTAGAATGAGTTGAGAATGCATGCGTGAAGAGAGTGTAAAATGAGGTGGATCTGTTCAAAATGATTAATAAATGCAATTAAGAACACTGCAAAGTTGTTAAAGTAAAAATAAAATCCACGAATCCGGACACACCAAGGATTGCTTTACAGATCCTATAGTACTTATGAAATTTCATCCAATTTGCGAAAATGTATGAGAAAAATTCCTTCCAACTCGATTCCCCCCCCCCATACACCCACTATGTATTCGGAAACATCCCTATTAATATTATACAAGTACCTATGTGCTTAAAAAAACGTCTACGGAATTGTGGTCTCTAAATGTTCCCCGGGTATTTCCCTTTCTGTAGGAAATTTATCCTGTTACCATCTTTCCCCAATATTCTCATCTCTACAAATTCAGGTTCGGATGATTATAGTTAGTTATGTTGAAAAAAAACACAACAAAAAAAACGAATTTCCATTTTTTGTTTTTCTTACATGTCATATCCTTTTGATCTATTCAAAAAATATCTTGAGGAAATATCATAATTTTTTATTAATTATTCGTCTAAATTTTTAGTCACTAGAGATAGTTAGCAAGTTGTTGAATGCTATTATCTTAATCAGAAAAGCCGATTTAACGTAAGGAAATCGGATATTTTTTAACTGCAGAGAAGATGACTTGGAAGATTCTACCTGAATTGAGTTACCCTTACTTGCTCTCCCTAAGTTTGCTATTTTATTATTCGATATATTAATTACGTTTCTCAAGTTTTGGAAGAGTGATGAGCTCGTATAGTCACTAATTAATTTTACATTTGTTATTATAAAGAAAGTACATATTGCTTAATAACGTCGATATCGCTTTATCGTTCTTTATCTAAAGAAATCTGGCAACTGTAAAATCTGGCATCTGAAACAGACCTGTCACTTGGCGTTATGCCGCTTCTCATTTCATGATACGCTATCGTTCGCTTCTCTGTTTATTTCACCTGGTCTTATTACTAACTATAAAGTAACATACCTTTTGGGATTCGTCGTGATAACATTTTTCTTTCATTTGTTTTAAGTGATCTTGTTTATCCCTTATCGGCGACATGTCTGAACAAAAGTAAGTAACTTTCAAAAGAAAATAAATTGACAGAGTTTATTATTTACTAGTTTGTATGAAATAAATCAGTAAAGTTATTTCGTAACTTTATAATTTAATTACGAAATAATGTATAGGTTTGGCGCTCATGAAGTTGCTTTATTTATCCTTGTCAAATGTATGTTTAAATAATTTCGTGATTTTTAATAGCCTCGAATGGTCAGCATTTCTATTTGTAGACTAAATAAATGTTGGTCTATCATCAATTCTTTTATTTTTACTTCCCTATTCGTTCTACTTAAGATCCCCATAGAAAAATGTCACCACTTTCACTTATTTTGTTGCCGTTTACGACACGGCTATTTTCGATTACAGCGAAGTTAAGAAACGTCGACCGTGTTGTTATCCGTGGGAAGGATTCCTGTTTCGGGTCCGCCGTAATGCACCTATCATACGCTGTATAGACCGTTGGTTCGGATTCCACGTTAACATAACATAAATTAACAGATGACAAAAACCACAAGGGCCTATCAAAGGTCATCCGCATCTGTCAAAACCCACCCACAAACTATAGGTCAAAACAGAAAAAAAATAAATGACCTCTTAAAGAGTTCCGATCGATCGGTGGTAAAAACATTATCTATTTATCTTCTCAACCTTGTTAAGTAACTTTGTTTCAATTTTTTTTGTATTAACATATTTATTCATTATCGAGCATGATAAAAAAAAGCCCCATTTGATGAGGTTTGGTAGTGTCCTTAATTTTATTTTGCTGGGAGAAGTACTTTATATTTTATTTTTTTAGTAAAGTACTCTTTGACATGCAGTGATGGGTAGATCTTTCATATATTAAAAAGTAGGTACTTCCTCATATCACTTTGTAAAAAAACTTTACCTTATTTTCTAGTACCGACAAATAAAATCCTTTCAAGGAGGATTTGAAACTATTTTAACTACATTAATTTAGCCTTCTTTTAGCATCCTTTCTTTAACTGAAAACATAAACTTCTGCAAAGTCTCTTAAAAAATTAAGAACATAAGAAAAACCTAATTCACTAAAAGCCACTGGGACTTATCTAGGTGAACCAACTGGTAAGAAATATTCTATCACCTAAACCCAATCATAGAACCATCTAAAAGATTCAGTCAATCATATAAAAATATGAACAATGCATCTAAAGGTTGTTGTCAATCCATAAATGCAACCAAAATTATCTATAGACAATAAAGTGTAGTAAATAGTCAGTCAAAACATACCTAAACCTAAACTTTGTGGCTTAACTTGGACTTTAACTTATTAAGGGTCTCTCTGCTAACCACCTCACTGGGCAAACCTTTCCAAAACCTCACCACCCTTTAAGTTATTTTGGATATCCCTGCCCATGTTTGCAATTGCCAGATAGAGACCTTAAAAATAATTGGATCTACCTGTTTGCAATTGCCAGATAGACCTTAAAAAAAAATCGGATATCCAACCCAGACTGCTTTATCAGTTTCCTATCATGGCCCAATGTCACTCTCTCCATATAACTTAAAAAAAAATTTAGCAAGGTGCCCTCATCCGAATCTGTGAATAGCTTAAATTTGTAAATCATATCACTGGTAGGAAAGTTGCATCTAACAAAACATTTTTTCAACCCCTTTAAAGCATCTTTATATCCTCGTCCTGGCCTAAGCTTAGTATCTCTACACTTAACCTTTTCAATCATATTCAAATCTTGCCCCAGGTGGGAAGCCCAAATAACACCACAATATGCCAGAATATCTTAGATAAGAATTATATAACCTACAAATTGTCTTTGCTTTTATGATACTTTTTTCTTTACTTAATATTTTTTTAGCTTTGTTTCTTACTTTAATGCAGTGCTTATGTTATGTACTTTAGCATCCTTTGAGATAACCCTTGTCCTTTTTTCACTAACTTTCTTTAACCAGTTACCATTCTAATCATAAAAAGCATATCCCTATATCGTATACATTTTCTTACTTGCCGCATCTACAAGTCTTGCTAAATCTTTCTGCAGAGGCAGCAATTTTAGTACCCATCATCACAAACTTCCAAGCTCTGTTCTGTAATGCATTTTCTAGATCATAAACATAAAATATAACCAATACTGGACCCATGACGGATCCTTAAGGCTATTAAGAGGATGCTCCCAGCTAAACTTATGAGCACTTAAAACATTTTTGTATTTCCCAACTTCCCAAGTATTCACCAAGCAAACTAAGACAAAGACCCTCCACTTTGTTTTAGTTTACCATCATGTTTTTGTGAGATACACTATTGAAGGCCATACTAAATCCAGCTAAATTTTATCAACAAATCACATATTCAAGGAAAGTTAACAAATTTCTTAATATGATTTACCCTGACAAAAGACCATGTTGAAGTTTTTCTATCAAACTATTACTCCCTAAGAAATAATTAACCTAGCCTGATAAATTTCTTTAAATTATTACTAACAATTAATGCAAGACTAACATGGTGATAATTATTAACAGACTTGCTACCCTTAAAAATGGGAACCACAGTCAATTTCTAATTGTCTGGTACTTTGCATGATGACTGACCTATAAAAATTATACTAGAGTGCAGGGCCAAGTGATCTAATCCTTTGTGAAGAATTCTAGCATATTATTTAGTCCTGTTTTACTAGGTTTCTTATCCTTTAACCTTTTTCTTCCAAATCAAAAGTGATACTTTCATCCATTACTTTAATTCTCAACTCTTTATTATCTCAACTAAACTGATCACTGATAAATACCAAAGCGATCATTTAAAACTTGCATCGCAGCACCATTTCCTAATTTATATCAACTATTCAGATCTCCTGTAGACCCTCTCTTGCTTATGTTAGTCCTGGCTAGGCTCCCACCCATAGGCAGGGGGAGATGGGCTAGCTGGCTCACTCCTCCCCCATTGGCTCCTGTTGGTTTGGTGGGTTTTAACGTGTCTGTATTTCTTATTCTCCTTCTTCCCCTTTTTTTCTTTTATCTATCCTTTTATGCACTGTCAAGGGGATATCAGGTGAAATATGGATGCTGCTTGTATGCCCTACTACAAATGCCCAAAGTTCCCTTTCAGCCCCAATGCCTACAAGATGATTTGTGGCTATATATCTTCCATACATTTTGACTCTCCTGCCTTACAACCTTTTTACAGATCTTTAAATTTGAGAATAAAATTGCACTAATTCCATTTCCAATTTCACTATTTAACTGCATGTGTTTACTAGGTTTGGAATTTCTAATTTCTAGAATATACATTAACATTGAATAGTTTCTATAATAAGTTTTAACTTCCACAATCAAATTCAAACAAATATTTTTCCTTAAAATTTCATCTTTGCAGTGTTGGCATGAGCTAAGCACAAAAAAAAATCAAAATAAAACCTTGGTATGTTATGATTAATACAACCTAGTTTCTCCAATATCAAGTTCTATCCTATGTAAACCATCAATAAAAAGTCAAATTTCTATCATTCTCTTCTAAATCTGCCCAATTTACATTGGGTCAATATAAAAACCCCTCTGATAACACTTCCTCTCCCTTATCAATTTTCTGACATTTGGAAATATCCAGTTCATAACTAGTGTATGAAAAGCTCCAACCCTTAACTTTCTTGATATCAATCCAAACTGATTCAATCCTGTTAGTCTTTTTTTATATCAATCAGATGACAGGTGTAAGTATTCATTATATGATTAAAACCCTTCCACCTCGCCTGATACTTCTTTCATACAAATATAAATCATAACCATCAATCTCATACTTAACTTTCTGATCATTATCATCATTTAAGTCTTTAACTCCTCTATTTTATTTCTTAATATTTGTACATAAAAGTTTGAACCTTTTGAGATTTCCCAATCCTGCCTTCCCCTAATATCATTGCTACCTCTTTCCCTGCAAAGGGGAGCCCTTTGTAGTGTAGACTTACACCTGGCACCTGAAAGTGAAGCATGCCCTCAGTATGTCTAAAACTAGGATGAGACAACCATGCTTGTAATCTCCTGAACAGTTTTTTCCAACCCTGTTTTTGCTACTTTCTTACAAGCCTTTTCTCACTTATTGTTCTTGACTGACTGATAATTTTGCAGGCTGGTCACTGACCATTTTTTTAATTGCCTGCTTTCAGTCCTCCCTTCTACTGTTGCATCTTTCCTTTAACCATCTGTTCTTATGCACTCAAATCCTGCTTGCTGCCATACCATGCTGAAGAATGTTTGGTTATTAGGTTGGAGAAATGGTACCAACTAGTACCAAGTTCATTTGACCAGCACCCTAAGCACTCAATTAGAGTGGGTATTTAGTGTTTGCATCCTGTGTTTAAAAAAAGATATGCATATTTTATCTCACTACATTCCACTGTTAGCCAGCTTTGCAAAAAAAAGATGGAAGCCATTCAATGGGAATTTAAAGTTGCATGCCATCATGCTGCTACTTCTCATGGACCTATCTTCCAATGCCTCTACAGTACCAGATAATTTTCTGCTACCTCAGGATCAAATATTTGCAAGTGTATCATCATCTGATAAAGCACCCCCTGAGGTCTATTATGACTTTGATTCCCTTGACTCTACACCACTTGCTTGTGGAGTGTCCTAGTCTGGGGTAACTTAAGGTGCGTTACTGTCCTGGTACCAGAATAAATTGGCTCTACAATGTTCAGTCACTATTTAACTTTTTACTTTTTAAATTGTTGTTTGGAGGCTGCAAGGAATTGTCCACAGCATCACTCTTCGCCATGAGCTTCAACATTCAGTTCACTGTTGCTAGTGGATGTTCTTGCCACACTCATCCCAACCACTTTCCTGTGTAGACTGGGTGGCCAGTTGGAGGCCCCTCTTGAAGTTGAAAAAGATCCAATTGGTGCCCCCATCCCAGATGGTAGGGTCTTCCATATGGGTGCCCTGCCATGGTGCACCCTGTTACAATTGGTACCCGGAGGAACAACAACTCCTCCCAGCCTGAGTGCAAATAAGGGAAGCCCAGTTACTGGGTTGAACCAAACTCATTGACAGAGCCTGGGGAAGTTGTTGGTGTGCTTCCTCCTTGCTCCCTCTCAGCATTCCTCTTTCTCTATCCCTTCAACCCTCTTTCTAGCCCTAAAGACCTGACCAGCTACCTCATGGTGTCGGAAGAGACTTTGGAACCTCTATAAACAACATCCCTTAATGCTCGCAGGTTGAAAGAGACCAGGCCTTGAAGGGACCTAAGTGTCGGGGTGCAGATAATGGGAATATCAGCTTTGCCCCAATAACCGCTTCCTTGCATGTAATGGACAAACACACTTCCTGTGGTTGTTCTTGCGTGCATAAGACTGTACTGCTTGTGGCAGACATTCTTTCCTGGTTAGCTGCCAGCCCAACCAAGTCTAAAGTCTCATCTCTGGGTCTGCCACAACAGATATTCAGATCCTGGCCTGTCCTTTTGAAGATTTTCCATTCTACTATGGATGGATATCTAACCTGTCACCATGCCTCTCTGGCTCCCTGCAGAGGATTACCCGATGTAGCCTCTTACACTTAGTAGAAGGAGGATTTATTTATTTTTTTTAAGAGCGTATCTGGCGACTACCCACTGGTGGTATAAGGAGGAGCTGTGCATCCTCCTGTCCTGAGTCCAAAGTAGGGAGGCCACGTTACTGGCTTGATTTGAACTCTCTGATGGGGCCTGGGAAAGTTGTTGGTGTAACCTTCTAAGTTATTGGGTTGTCATAGTATCTTCTTTCCACGAGTTCTCCTTTTCTTTCTCAACTCTGGTGACAAGCAAAAAGGATAGTGGATTGTGCATGTGGATCTACATCCAAGTGCAGACTCGCCCTCTCCATGTGTTGGGGAGGATAAGGTAAGCTGAGACACCCTTTTGACTGGTGTTGGGGCCTCCCCTCTCATCATCTGTATCCTTATCCGGAGGTGCACTTGGGTGACTCTATCTCCCTAGCAACGGCATTCCCTCCTTTACTATCACAGGGGACTGTCAAGAGAGCAGGCAGGTGGACCCAAAACTGACTGGGCCAACCCTTTAGGGAGACCCAATGGATAGCACAGCCTGCCGTCCGTATCTGCTACAGCCCTGCATTTACAGTTAGAAGGGGGTTGGTGTGTCTGCTCCACTCTCTTACTCGATGGAGGTCAGTTTGCCAGGCAAAGACGACACAACAAAAAGTAGCACAAATGGGTTCTGTGATGCCTTAGGGGGAGGGGATTGGCTACATTGAGGCCCCCCATCCCTGAGATAGGGTTCCAGAGGTGATCCAGACTCAGTCGGTAGGATCTTCCATAGGGTCAAACCCGGGCTTGGTGCCAAACACGGACTCAGGGAAAGGAGGGACCTCCTCCCCCAGCTGGTGCTCCTTTGACAGTCAAGACCTCCATTTCGGAGAAGGATCTTGCTGAGGCCAGTCCCTCCGTCCTAGGGTCTCCTTACGGCAGTGGAGAGAAGTTGGTTCTTTGCGCACTCTCTACCCAAAGCGAAAGTAAACTAGTGGTAACTCTCCCTCTGCTGGGGCTTCGGGAAAGGACAGGTCCGCTGCCGCTGGCTTCAAACGCTTTCTAGCTATTCGCCTCACTGGCAGCATGTTGGCCAAGGGCAACATGATTCATCCGAAGAGTGCATTAGCTAGCTTGATTGGTAGAGAGGCTGATGTGACACGTTTCTCGTACAGAAGCCTTCTGGCCAATGCGTCGGATCCCACCGAGGCGGCCATGATTAGTGCCCTTCGGTCACTTAATGGCTTGCTGGTGTGACGAAATACAAAGCTCGGTACGGGTGATTAATCTTCGTGTCTGGTTAGGAGACGAAATTGATATATAGCGACTCAGCGCCCTGGTTTCTCTCGTGGCTATAGAATCTTCGCACACCATGGTTCGCTGTATCTGTGACGCCACAGCTGCTGCGAGCCGGAGTGATGTCGAGATTGTCTTCTGTTGGGTTCTTGAACATATAAGGATTGTGTGGAATGACGGCGCCATAGTCCGTCAGGTTTGGGCGACCGAACCAGCGTTTCACTCTACCCCACACAGACTATATGGCAGAAATCAAGTCACCCTTCATGCTGATGTGGCAAAGAAGATGTAAGACAGTCGACGGGAACCTAAAGTTGCTTGCCATCGCGCCGACTGTTCATTGGACCAACCACACAATGGCCCGTCGGTTGCAGGTTGTTTTCTCTCTTCTCATCGGGGACACTCGTGGTACACACCACCATTTGATGGCACGCTCCCCTCGCCTTACTGCGACAACTACTTTGTCCACCAGACTATTGGGAACATTCTTGTTGCATGCCCTAGTCTAGTGTATCTTAGCGCTTGCTCTCTCTCCCGGTATCGGGAAGAGGAAGGGCGTCTACTGCGTGTCCCTTGTTATCGGGACCTGTTCGTGCAACCCGTATTATGGCATGATCACATTTTTGGAAAAGGCAAATCTCCTCCACTGTATGTATATAGTTGTTTGGTGTTGGTTACACGCTCGGCCGCCCGAGGGAGGCTGACCTCACTCCTTCGCTGAGCTTGCCTTTTCTTTGGGGTTTGATTTTGTTTTTACGTTTTCGTTTTCTTGCCGTCTTTTAGGTCGCGTACCAGTCTAGTCGTGGGCGACTCTACATCTCACTATGTCGGTCGGTCGGTTCCCGCTTTGCTTTTTGTTTTTGTAATGACACTGCAACTCTTCGGCCGATTCTAACGAAATTTGAAACCTTTGTTGTTTTACATTCTCTTTCGAATCATCACCTACAACACTAACAATACCTACGCAACTACCACTTGCATCACCACCACCACCACTTGCATCACCTCCTACATCACCACCACCACCACCCCTACACCACCACAACCTAGAGTTATCCCTGGAATTATTTTGTTTTGACAATAACTTCATAACTATTCGTCAGATACTAACTAAATTTGAGACCTTTAGGTTGTTTTACATTCTCTTTCGAATGATATAATTGACAAGGTCCTCCCAAGGTTAGTCCGGGAATTATTGAAAGTTTTGAAGGTCGTAAGGTCATAAATCAGTATAAATGAGAGCACGCGACTTTTGGTCAGCAGACCTTGTTTTTCTATCAGTTGCTTCTTTTAATATCGCCTAAGTATGGGCATTCCATCTTCTTTGCTGGTCAGCACGAAGGAGTGACCGGATTTCTGCCCTGTAGTCAATGTGGCGAAGAGTTGGAGGGTTTTGACGGATGCGGATGACCTTTGATAGGCCCTGCGGCTTTTGTCATCCGTGAAAATGTTATGTTAGGTTCGCGGTGTACTTGAACGGCGTGTATTTTACCAAAGGTTTTCGTGAACTCTCGGGTCGTCTCCTGATCAAAGACGGCTACAATTTTGAGGTGATCAATTTAGAGCCAAAGGGGTAGAGGGGGGAGGGGGATAGACCTTATTTTGGCCTTACAACCTCTTATCTGCTTCTTCCATATGTTCCATTCTCTCCCCATGACCGCACGGGGTGCGTGCT
The DNA here is from genome assembly GCA_963969495.1 of Ceratothoa steindachneri. Lineage (NCBI taxonomy): Eukaryota > Metazoa > Arthropoda > Malacostraca > Isopoda > Cymothoidae > Ceratothoa > Ceratothoa steindachneri. Next base: position 84,929,065 of record OZ018328.1, read on the forward strand.
ATTCGTGTAATTCCTACACGTCGTGGTTGCCACTGTCCCCGTTATCCCAACTCGGTCTCCAATCTGCCTTCATTGGCGTCTAAGTGGGATTAATGTTGAAGCCGCAATCCTGACCTGAACGGTGCTGCCGAACTGACCTTTTCCTCCTCACAATGTTCCCTATTTTAGTCTATTTTTAAATACATAATGAGTAACAGTACTATCAGCAATTGCGAGAAATGCTTCAATAAACCTTATCGATTTATTGTTATTTAAAACGAGGAAGTGGAAAACAACGATGGCATCTCCCCAAGAAACGTTCATAAAATAGGGGGAAATGAAAAAGTGTTCTCGACTAGTTTCCTGAGGAAACTACTAGGGGCGGTCGAGATTGAAAAGGCCCGACCTCGAACCTGCCCACCTCATTGCCAGGAATGTTCGCTTATTGCCCCTCTTAGATAGTTACCGGTGAAAAGGACCGTGCCTCGAATGACCGAATTCCTCAACGAGTCTATTCTCTCCACCACTGGTTATCAGTAACGTTGTTGAAAAGCCTTTGTGTTGTTGAGTCTCGCCGGGCATATCAGTTTCTCAGGGTTAGAGCGCTACCCACATATGGGGGAAATACATATTCACTGGATCCCTTGTTAATAAATGCAAACGCACTTGGGGTCGCCTTTTCATTTTCCTCTCGGTAAATTCCCTCTTCAGTCTTGCGTGATTTATGTGAATACGAATGTATGGCGTACATATGCAGTGTAGTAGTTGAGAAGCGAATCATTGGTCGATTATTCGTTCTTTTTATTTTCTCAACCTTGAGTTGCAATAGCTTTTTGCTCGCGTGACTTCACTTCGACGTAACAATCTCCCTCGCAAATGATAACCATTGAAGGGGGGGGGAGGTCCGCACTCACACCCTCTCAATTGTTGGTTATCTACAAATCCAGCTGAATGTTGATTTTTTTTTCCTGGCGAAAGGGCTTGGGTCATTTTGTAATCCATACTCACTCAGCGCGGCAAGTGCCCTTGAGGCATTGGAATCTGTAACAACCCCTTGGTTTGCGGTTCCGTGCCACCATGGCTACTGTGACTCGAGGAGTTGTAGACATGGTCTGATTAGCGTTTTACGGCGGCATAGGCACCGTCGAGATTGGCCTCTGACGAGATGAGAGCCGTTGGCGCCTGAAGGAGCCGCTGGGTTTGCGCCGACAAGCGCGTAATGCACTGTGTACGACGTAAAGTGAGCGGCATCTTTACAGCATCAACGAGGAGGCTCTCTATTGTGCATATGCGGAAGGCATCGATGGCCGAATTTGGACACCACTGTGGTAATATGTGGCGGTTGTTGGGAACGAGCGCGCTGATGAAGAGGCCAGACGTTTCGCTCTTTCCTACTGTGACTACATGGTAGGGATCAGGTCAACTCTTAGGGCTGCGTGGATAATAAGATAGAGACTGTGCAAGGGGAATTTAACTCGTCTCATTGCGCCCCGACCTATCCTTTAATTCTCTCCCCTATGTCTCGACGGTATCACGCCAGTTTCTGTCACCTTCGATGCAGTACTCCCCTCAACTTTTCTGCGAAGACTCCTTGGTCCCAAACTGTACCCAATATTTTGGGTGAATGTCATTCTGGAGGAGCATTGTGCGAGGTAGCGTGAAAAGTGGGGTTGCTACCTCTCGTGGTGTTATAGTTTTGGGAGAAGACACTCCTCTTACATACTATTTATGCAAATTTCTCAATTTGTAATTTGTTAGTTGTGCTCCTGGGTACCTTGGGTATCTTATTGTCGTGGTTTCCTTTTTATTTTATATTAGCCTGAACTGCGTTTGTTTGCTAAACGCTCGTAGGTCGCCGCCAGATAAGAACATTGAAATAAAATAAAAAAAATCTTGCCTCCGAATCGGATGGAACTCATTTTTAGATTTTTTTTTTTTAGGACAAAAACAGAGGTGACTCGATCCGTGAACGTTCCTCTCAGCCTTCCGCTAACACTTTTCTCCCTTTCTGTATCACCTCTCCTCCTCTCCCTTAAAGCATTTTGTTCGACTAGATAGAGCTGTTCCGCGGGTTTGGACAGGGTTGAGAAATCAAAAAACCCATCCCTAAAAATCCCGGGTTTTATTACCCTTTGTTGTTTTTTCAAGTGAAATTTGAAAAACCTGTTTTTTTTTTCAAAATTACACTTTTTTTCAAGAAATGAATCCTACTTATCACTATTTTATTCAAAATGCATATTTATGTTTATAATTTCAACAAATGTGTATCAAATTAAGGTTATTTCTCTGATACTGACTCGTAATTCATCTCTCCTTCTACAGGTTATGGCTATCATGGGTACCCACAGTTCTCGATCAGTGATCTGTTCTTACCTTAATATAATTATTAAACTAACTAATTACTATATAAAAATAGAGATGGCTATTCTTTTTCTACGTTATTCTAATACTTGTAGTGTTTGTTTTTTTGAAAACCCCCAGAATAAAACCGGGTTTGGATCCGGGTTCGTAACTAGTTGTGGGGGGGAGACGTGATTCTTTGGTACTGGCTCTGGTCCCCCCGCCCCTCGGTAATTGCAGCGGAATATTGGCAGCTACCAACCCCTTCCTTCCTCTCCCGTCCACACCTTTTTTTTTTGTTTGCTGTCAAGAAGTGGAACTCCGTAGTCGACGTTTGGTCAGCGAGACCGGAGTAGGTAAGGGATAATGACCCATCAGGATACCTCCTGCACTGTCCGCATAGGTTAACGTTACCCTATGTGAAGATGTCCGTGGCCCCTCTACATAGAGCCTAACGTCCGCGCTTACAGGCCGAGTGTGTTGTGTAGAATCGACCTGTTGTCTACGCCAACGGGGATCCGCAATGGTTACTGGAAACCATACTTGTGGTGCCTTTCTCAGGTTTCTGGCCTCTTTGCCCATGAGAACAAGCAAAATGGAACGTTCATGGATGGAGCCAACTGTTTTTGTCGCAACAAATTCTTAATTTCTAAAAGCAAACCCTTAAAACCCAATGGATAGGACAAATGCAAGCAAAAATAAAAGCAGCGGACCCCCCCCCCCCTTCCTTCTCCAACCCTCTTCCATATATCCCCTAGTTTGCTAAGTACTGATCTTGGTGCAGGGGCTTCCCTCTCGCTACACTCAACAGATAGAGGAGCTTCATCATCTATCCTTTTTCGAGCCTCCATCGGGTAGCTCCGGCTCTTCTAAGGTGGTGGCGCCTCCTGTCTCAAGGATCCCTCCAAGTCTCCTAGCGTAAAGGGTGTTCTCCCTCTCGAATATATACGGGTTCGCTAATTCCCCCTTACCCCCTTCTGTAGAGATGTATTCGGACGAATCTAGTCTAGTGGCGGGAACCCCTATACTTTCGCAGCCTCCCCCCCAGAAGATTCTTAGCGGAGAAGGCACTTTCCCCTCTCCAATCGTGACAGGTTCGGTGGTTTCCCATTAATCCCTTTCGCAGAGTTGCCACTTGCTTCCAAACGACTTTCCACTTGCGGCGGGGCCACCTTTGCTTTCTAAGGGCCCTGCCAAGAACACGGATAGGCAAAGGCGGCGCCGCCTAGCTTCTCGTCATCCCTGATGAAGGCAGATGAACCGCATCAACTCCTTTAGAGGGGTAAGAGGCGTTGTCGTCTCCTAGTTATTGCCAAGACACCTCGTCGATCAGAGATTTGTCACGTTAATGGGAGTCTACATGCTCAGTCTCCTTCTCTTCCTATGCATGTAGAGTCCCGTTCCCCGTTAGCTAATTTTCTCCAGGAGACCATTACTAGGTGCGTGCTCCCTGCCCACCCTCCCGTGGTATAAGGGTTTTGCGACCCTACTACCAAGAGATGGGGGCCGGTTTGGGGGATGCGCGGTTTACACCTGGCATGATGTCTCCGTTCTTCTTTTCACTTTAGATACCTCCTTTCAGGCAGTGGCTGTGCAGCTGCACCTGGATAGGAGGTATACCTTCATTGCGTACATTCCACCGTCAGCTGACTTCGACGTGGGGGACTTCCGCCGCGTCGTGGCACAGTTGCCGAGGCCCTTCCTCTTGTTTGGAGATCTGAACGGCAGGCATCCTCTCTCGGGAGATTACTCAATAAATCCCAGGGGACAAGTCCTTGCCGATCTGATAGAAGAGCTTGAGATGGGTGTCCTAAACGTGGATGAGTGTACGCATCACTGTCCGAGAACCTCTTAATTTTCTTGCCTTGATCTATCTCTGTGCTCTCCGGATGCACAGCCTGATTTTGATTGGGGGGTGGTCGATGACCTCCATGGTAGTGATCACTTTCCCATTCAAATATCATTTTCTGGGCCGCTGCCGCCTGAGAGCCCACCTCAGTGGTGCTTGGCGCGGGCGCGGTGGCTTGCATTTCAGGAAATGACTGAATTCTCTATCTCAATCGAGTAGTTTAGGTTGGTAGATTGGGGCTGTTGAGTTCTTTTCCGGCAACCTCATCGCCGCGGGCCTGACTACTATTCCCAGTACGTCTGGCCGTTTTGCACGCCGACCACTTCCTTGGTGGTCGGTCGAGTGTGAGACGGCCCTCAAACAGAAGCGTTATGCCTACATGCGCTATAAGCGCCGCCCGAACGATTTCACTGTCGCTGAATTTCGTCGGGCTAGGGTTAGGTTCCTATATATTTGGAAGCACGCCCGCCGCTCTTATTGGCGGGCATACGTGTCCACTTAACGGGAAGACCCCTCTAGCATAGATGTGGAAGCGAGTCAAAAGGATTCGGGGCAAGTTCTCGAGGAGAATGGGACCGCAATCTCGGACCCCGCGTCCATTGCGGAATCCTTCGCGACCGCTTTTTCCGCATTCTCTAGCCGGGATACTGCTCCGCCAGCATTCAATGCACGTCGTGATGTCGCGGAAGGCCGCCGGCTGGACTTTACCTCCAGAGGCGGAGAACTCTTCAACGACAGGTTTAATGTGAGTGAGTTGCGCTCCGCTCTCGCTTTGTGCGCGGACACCACCCATGGTCCGGACGATGTCCCGTACGCCATGCTTCGACACCTGGGTGAGCGAGGCATGACCTTTTTGTTAGATTTGTTCAACAGGATCTGGGTGGAGGGTCTTCTCCCAGATTGCTGGTGAATCGCTACTGTGCTCGCCTTTCGCAAGCCGGGAAAAGATCACTCTACTCCGGCCGGTTTCCGCCCAATCTCTCTAACCTCTTGCGTGTGCAAGCTAATGGAGAAATTGGTAAATGTTAGACTAGCCTTTTTCCTGGACAGCGGAGGCAATGCGTCTTCTGCACAGTGCGGCTTCCGCAAGTTCCACTCCACGACGGATGCTCTGCTCCGACTGGAAAATGCCGTCTGCGAGGCTTTCCTTCGTAGACAGCACTACGCCACGGTGTTTTTCGATCTGGAGAAGGCCTATGATACCGCATGGTGATACGGTATCATGGAGACTCTCCACCCGATGGGGGCGAGGGGACGCCTCGCAGTCTTTAGATCTGAATTTTTGCGAGATCGTCGATTGTGCGTACAGGGGGGGGGGAGCGCTCTCCGGCTCAAAGGAGCAGGAAGAGGGTGTCTCGCAGGGAAGTGACCTCAGTGTCACACTCTTTGCCCTGAGCCTCAACGGCATCACCTCGGTGCTGCCAGAAGATGTTCTCGCTACGCTCTACGTGGACGACCTTTCGATCTCTTTTGGCTGGCCCAGATGCCAACTCTGGAGCGTCGACTCCAACAGGCATTGAACCGCGTCTCTCGCTATGCCGAAGCTCACAGTTTTCGATTTTCTTTGACCAAGACTAAGGTGGTGCACTTCTGGCGCCATCCACGGCTCCACCCCGACCCAGATTTGTTTCTTAATGGGGTGCGCCTGTATGTGGTTGAGTCGCACCGTTTCCTTGGTCTTGTATTCGACCGACGCCTCACCTGGGAGGCTCATATTCGCAGCCTTAGGGTCTCTTGTACCTGTGCCATGGATATTCTCCGTTCCGTGACGTTCAGCGCTTGGGGCGCTGATAGGGCTACTGCCCTATTTTTTATCGATCCTTTGTTCGTTCGAAGCTCGACTACGGATGCGAGTTTTATGCATCTGCAGCCGAGCGTTTATTGCGGAAGGTAGATTCGATACACCACACAGGCTTTCTCCTTGCGACCGGTGCCTTCCGCACTTCCCCCATTGAGAGCCTGTTGGTCGATGCTGGGGAGAGGCCACTCGCTCTGCGCCGCGTGCAGTGCATCACTCGCCTCTATGCGCGAGCCCGGCGCCTCCCTCAGTCGCCAACAGCTTTCACTGCATCCGCAGCTGATCTCGACGGTGCCTATGCCGCCGAGAGACGCCAGTCATACCCTAAACCCTTTTGGTTTAGGGCCAGGAAACTCCTTGGAGAGCTAGATATAGCTCTCGGGCTGGTGGCGCCCCTGGTTCTGCCCAGGACGCCACCCTGGAAGGTACCACATTTGGCTATTTGTCGCCACGCCTGTGCTCCCAAAGCTTGTACCGCACCGAGAGTATTGCGTTCGACCTCTTTGGAGCACACCTCGTGTCACGCTGCAACCGTGCCAGTGTATACGGATGGCTCCAAGTCCCAAGAGGGGGTCGGCTTCTACGACGTATCCCTTCTGTTTGAAGTCAGTGGGGCTCTGCCAGGCGCTGCGTCTGTCTTCACGGCCGAGCTGGTGGCAATACACCACTCCGTACGGGAGATTACGCGACGTGCCAGGTTCGGAGACCGGATTGTGATCTATAGCGACTCACATAGCGCCCTGAGTGCTCTCGGGGCATTGCAATCTCCGCATCCCCTTGTTTGCGATATCCGTGACGCCATGGTTTTGGCGAGCCGGGCAGATTTCGAGATTATCTTCTGCTGGGTTCCTGGACATGTAGGAATTGCGGGGAATGAGCGCGCCGATGAGGTCGCCAAAGAGTCCACGAGGACTCTGCGACTGGACCAGCGTTTCGCTCTTCCTCACACCCACTACATGGCAGGAATACGGGCAGCTCTTCGAACTCCTTGGCAAATAAGATGGGAGACGGTCGAAGGGAACTTAAATTTGCGTGCCATTGCGCCGCGACTGTTCCCATGGACCTATTCCGCAATGCCGCAACGGCTTTAGGTCGCTTTCTGTCTTCTCCGAATCGGACACACTCGTGTGACGCATCACTAATTTATGGAGCGCTCGCCTTCGCCCTATTGCGACGACTGCGTCGTTCCCCAGACTGTTCGGCACATTCTTTTCGAATGTCCCAGTCTGGGTGATCTTCGCGCACGTTACCTGTCCCGGTACCGGGATGGGCAGGGTCGCTACCGCCTGTCCTTTGTACTCGGGACGAGTGCGTGCACATTGACTGGTGGACTTGTTGACTTTTTGGGGGAGGCCGGGCTTCTCCCTTTCATTTAACTAGGTTTAGTTGTTGTTTTGTTATTGTTATTGCTTCATAATTATTTCTTTTTATTGTTGTTTTCTGTTCAAATTTTTTAAAGTAGCCTAGAACTAGGCTGTTTGTTTATGGCGACTTATGCCTAAGTGGGCAGTCGCCACATAGCCCCTTAAAAAAAAAAAATGGACTTTACCTCCAGAGGCGGAGAACCCTTCAACAACAGGTTTACTGTGAGTGAGTTACGTTCCGCTCTTGCTTCGTGCGCGGACACCGCCCATGGTCCGGACGATGTACCGTACGCCATGCTTCGACACCTGGGTCAGCGAGGCATGGCCTTTTTGTTAGATTTGTTCAACAGGATCTGGGTGGAGGGTCTCCTCCCAGATTCCTGGCGAATCACTACTGAGCTCGCCTTTCGCAAACCTGGGAGAGATCACTCTACTCTGGCCAGTTTCCGCCCAATCTCTCTAACCTCTTACGTGTGCAAGTTGATGGAGAAATTGGTAAATGTTACATTAGCCTTTTTCCTGCGTCTGTCTTCACGGCCGAGCTGGTGGCAATACACCACTCGCTACGGGAGATTACGCGACGTGCCCGGTTCGGAGACCGGATTGTGATCTATAGCGACTCACATAGCGCCCTGAGTGCTCTCGGGGCATTGGAATCTCCGCATCCCCTTGTTCGCGATATCCATGACGCCACGGTTTTGGCGAGCCGGGCAGATGTCGAGATTATCTTCTGCTGGGTTCCTGGACATGTAGGAATTGTGGGGAATGAGCGCGCCGCAGAGTCATCCTCACACCGACTACATGGCAGGAATACGGGCACCTCTCTGGGCCATTTGATGGCGCTCTCGCCAGCGCCCTACTGTGAAGACTGCGTTGTGCTCCAGATGTTCGGCACATTCTTGTTGAATGCCCCATTCTGGGCGATCTCCGCGCACGTTACCTCCCCCGGTACCGGGACGAGCGGGATCGCTACCACCTATCCCTTGTACTCGGGACGAGTTCATGCACATTGACCTATGGACTTTGACTTTTTGGAGGGGGCCGGCCTTCTTCCGTTTATTTAACTAGGTGTTGTTGTTTTTTTTTTGTTTTATCTGTAGCTCGCACTTCCCTGCGTCAGGGGAAGGCGGACCTCCACCCGACCCTGGATCTTGCTTCATGTTAGTTGCCTTTTTCTTTGTTTTAAAGTAGCCTACTACTAGGCTGTCCTGGTGAGTACGCCAACTTATGCCCAATTAGGCAGTCGCCAGATGAGCTAAAAAAAAAATTAAAAAAAATCAAATTGCACCCCTAGAGGCGGATAACCCTTCGATGACAGTTTTACGTTAAGTGAGTTGCGTTGCGCTCTCGGTGGACACGGCTCTGGTCCGGACGATGTCCCGTATGCCATGCTCTGATACGTAGGTGAGCGAGGCATAATATATCTGCAAGTTTTGTTCAACAGGATCTGGCCTCAGGGCACCATCCCTTACTCCTAGCGAAACGCTAGTGTGCTCGCTTTTCGTAAATTGCCGTGAATTTTAAAGTATCATTCTACTAGGCTCAAATTTTAATTGCGTCGACTTGGGCCTTTATTGGCTGTCGCCAGATGGGCGCTGTAAAGGAAATAGCCCCACCTTGAATCGGACACACTCGGGAGACGTAGCACCATCGAATTAATATATCCTCAACCTTTTGGTGACGACTGCTCGTTTCCCCAGACTGGACGTCACGTTTTCCTCTGAATGGCCCCGTCCATGAGTGCTTCGTACTGTCCCTGAGTATGGTCACTACAATTTCTGCCTGTGGTGGAGACAGGCCACCTGACCATGCAATTTTTTTTTTTTACTTTGAATTTCACTCTGTTCTTGATACAAATCTTTCTTTTTTTTCTATTAGCGTGAAACTAGTCTTGTGTACATCGATAAAATGTAAAAAAAAGGGTTCGATTTCGAGTTGTGTGTTTTTTCCTGTTTAATATTGCTCCTCTATAATTACATGCGTTGTATATGTACCTCCCAACACACCCGTATGGCAAGAAGGTGCATTTGGAATATGCTAGGCCCAAGAAGAATTGGCCTTATTGTTCTCTATCTTTGGTTATTTTTTTCATCTTAATCCTTGAGTTCCTTTCGTCAGGCTTTATGACGTCGTAGTAAACTGATGACCTCCCCACCCTAGCAAGACCCCACGAGGGCGACCCGCGCGGTTACACTTCCCCGCAGAGTCCTTTCCCTAAATACCTGACGACGCCCCCATGAGTGACGGCGTTGTTCGTGTGTTTGTTCCGCGCTTTGTTACACTAGTTTGCAGACGTGACCCAGACGTGCCAGTTTAAGCTCGCTCCCAGCCTACTTTGTCGCGTTCCCTCGATTACGGTGGTCCTTCCAGCACGCTTTCGGATTCAACCAAAGGCCCAGGTTTCGATAAAGTTACTGGCCATTGTCCCGGTGCCATGTCGTGGCCGAATCTTGTGTTTTAATGGTTATTGAGTGATCCGAGTCAATGAAACTTTCGTAAACCAATCCGGAGTAGAAATCAATTTTGAAGACTGGCGTTCGCTCGCGCGTATTCACACGATGGGTAATATTCCTTGCAAGAATGCCAAAACAGCCTCCATAACGGAGGATCCTGTGTAAGTAGTTTCTCTGCCATAGGCCGTTTCTTTCAATATGCCTTTTCTCAATTTCGCCATGGGGTTATCCTAAAGTCTCTCCCAACTCGCCCTTTTTGCATACTCTTCGTGCCTTTGTTATGTCATTTTCCCCTCGACTTTAAAAGGCAATAGCAGCGAGGTCAGTTAAGGCAGAATTTGTGAAGAGATCTGTAAATAAGGTAGTGAAGCTAGAGGAGGTAAAGATGTGTGGAAGATATATATATAGGCGCAGATCATGTTGAACGTGTATAGGCGGGAGAGGGGGGGGGGATTAGAGGTGTGTAAGAGGATATATAAGGGAAAGAAAGGAGAAAGAGAAAAGGATGGGAAGAATGCAGGAATTTTAAAACCCACCACCTCAACTGGAGCAAGTAAGAATTGGGAAACCAGCCCCCTTCCCTCCTTCCTGGCTCCTGGTAGAGATGAATGGACGAAAGCCGGTCGGCGGAATAACGCAGACAAAGAAAATGGTGAAGAGCTTGCAAAGAAAGCGGAGGAAAAAAGTAAAATTGAAATATCTAGAAGGAATATAGCCAAGGTAGACTCAAACTAGTTTAAGACATTGGGGTCACTGTGACCGAGAGGGCGTGCCACTTCTCCAGGTACCAGGTGTAAGAGTCTCTAAGGGACGACCCGTCGTGGGTTCGTTCTTCGTCGGATCTGTTTTTTTTAGTTTTCCATTTTTATTTTAGGTATTCTCTTTTGTCTTCTACACACACAGATTCCATGGCAGGAATCGGTTTATTCCTTATTGCTACCTGGCAAAGAAGAGGTGGAACGGCTGACGGTGAGGTAAAGTTGCGCGCCTCGCGTTACGCCCCCCTCCCCCCTCACCAATTTCCCTTGGGCTTCAGGTTCTCTTCACTTTTTTCCTCCGAATCGGCCGCATTTGCGGGGCGCACCGCAATTGGATGGAACGCCCCCCTGCTTTTTACCGCGACCCCTGCGAGTGTCGCAGGCTGGAGAATCTTCGCGCACGTTACCTTTCCCGACACCAGGACGAGCGGGGTTGTTACCTCTTGTCCCTTGTACTCTGGACTAGTTAGTGCAACCCTGACTGTTGAATCATTGCATTTCTGCAAGAGGCAGACCTCCTCCACTGTCTCTAGTTGTTTGGTATGGATCGGGCGCTGGAAAGAGGCGGGATTTCCTCCCGACGCCCAAACATTCCTTTTCCTTTTTGTTTGTACGGGTCCTTATGCCCTTGGTATCAGTATCCAGATGGGCGCTATTAAAACTTATTTCCCATTGTCATTCTCTTCCCTTCCCTTTATGACATACTTTGCAAGCTTCATGCCGCCTCTCGTGAATGGCGGCTAATTTTACAGGCTACTCGCCGACCAGCTTTCGTCCACTTATCCTTCGTCGGGAGGGGGGGGATTTAACGTGCTTGTCTTTTCCCTAGGATCATCCTCAGGTAGGTGTCGGCTGTAGCATGGACAACCATTTTGCAGGTGACATCTGGAGGATTGTTCCTTTGCTCCCATCGCCTTTCCGCACCCAAAAATATGAGTCCAGAATGTTATTCTTCTCCTTTAATCATGATCGGTGTATCCACACGCAATTTACTCTATCGCTGGGTACATAATAGGTTCCCGCCTGGTACCTACTCACCTGGTATGTACCTCCTATTAACTACGCGGTAATCCCCGATATAAAATACCCGCCCGGTACAAAAATTATCGACTGGCTTTAGTGGGTAATAATAATCAAAAGTATTGATCGATTGAATTTCCAAGATTCACTCGGACTTTCTCCTTAATTTCTTCAGGCAGAATCGACGTGGCTGGGTAGATTCTGCACTTGATATACATTTATATGAATCGGCTACGAAATAATATTAATAGGTCAAGCCAAATAAGAAGAAAGCCTCGCAACCTACCCACCCCTACCTCCCCAGAAACTTCCTCAGGCGTTCAGTTGGATTAATGCCGCCACCAGAGGCTTGGATTGGAAAGCTAAATGTGTAAGATTCAGTATATATCCGCATAGGTATTGGGGCCAGGATAGAACGCACAGAGGGCGTGGATGCTGGAAGGGCAAGCAATCCTCCAGATCTCAGCTGCAAAATGGTTTTTATTCTGACACCCCCTTGTGTGGGATAATAAGAAGAATTAATTTGAAAAGGGGTTGCATTTTGAAAGGGATTTAATTGATTTGACAGTACGTGGAAGGGAAACGGTCTTCTGCAACTTTAATTATTTGACAGTACAAGGTTACACCACTACAAAATAATGAAGCCACACACTTAGCCTATTAAACAAATTAGCGTAAATTAACCTTCCGTCAATTCACAAATACTTTACAAGTATTATACTTAAGAGGTTAATTGGACAAGGTGAAATGAGTTAGCGAAAGAAACGAATCCAAAGTTTCGTTTCCTCTCCAGGAAAAAAAAGGAGCCATCCAATACAAAAGGCGTCTGCCCTCCAAATTGTTGGCTCTTGACATGCTTCTTTTGAAAATGTGCAACCGACTAAGAGGACCCCCACCAGATGGGTGGAGATTGAGAGAATACCCCTCCTGACCCTTCCCTTGTAAAAAGTTTGCACCCCACCCCAACCCTAATTAGGAGGTGGGATGCGTAATATCATCAAGAATCTTTTGGGGTCAGTGTAAACGCGTTGACCACTTAGCTATCGCATTTCAAAAGCAATAACAAATACTGACAACAGGTTTTTACACAGGAAGGGGATACTCACATGCGTGAAAGATAGACAAAAAGTGATAGATGATGAAGGAGGGAAGGGGGGAAAGTACCAGTCGAAAATATCTAATTGTCGAAAGTTGGTCGGCGACTAGCCTGCACTCGTAAAAAGTAAAGAATTTTAAATGTCCTAAAACACTGCGTAAACATCTTATAAACAGAAATAAAATGTTGTTTGTGTGTCACATCAACGTGTGAACAAAGTGTGAATATTGCTTCATCTCAACTGGCTAGAAGTTTCCATAAGCCATTTTGGACAGGAAACGATGGCAAAAAACAAACAAACAAACAAACAAAACAATATTCCAACTCCTAGACAGACGTGGTATCTAACAGCAGGGGTGTGAAAAGAGTTATTCATTATGATCCCTTGAGTAATTAGCAAACTATTACTACAAAAAAATATGTTCAACAATTGCAACGTCTCAATGAAGCCCTTAAACACAAACGTCCTTTTCAGGCTGTTTTTTCCTCTTTAATGGCAATGCTCGCCCACACATGGCACGTTTTCTCCAAGAAAACAAAATGAATAACGTATAACATAATTCAACGGATGACAAAAGCCACAGGGGCCTATCAGAGATCATTCGAGTCGCCCCCTGCCCCACATAAATTGCATCTACAGAGTGGCCCATAAGTCCCTCTCTCATCCATATATCTTATTGTATCCAGGGTGTCACCAGTATTGTTGCGTTCATGTACCCACGTACTTGTCCCAATGCGCTATTCAAGTGTAAATGGACTTTCATCTGCAATATTTTCTCTGAAAAAAAGAAAAGAATTATCCATACATCCATAACTAAATAGAACATAATAATATATGGTGGGTAGGGACTTCGGGGTCACCATCATGGCTTGTCAGAAACTAAATCATGCAGCTACTTCTTAATAAAGAATCACCGCCATGGCTCATTAAAAAAACTAAATCCTGCAATACACATTTCAATAATATATAGCTAAATTGATATTAAAATGTGTGTTTTGCCCCAATACAACTTAAAAACCATGATGGCCTATCCTCCCTGTATAATCATCTAACCTGCGCGTGAAAACCTTGAAAATTGGACTGTTTATTTTCTCCTATCGTAAACCATTCCAGTAATTTACCACTGGTAAAAAAAACAAAAACAATCTTTCACATCCAACCTACACCTGTTTTCAAGTGATGGTCCGTAGTCCTATTATTACCTTCTAACTCAGAGCTCGCTAAAATCCAAATTATCTACTCAGCACACCTCTCACACACCTTTCAAATGAGAACATATTCAGCACCCTCAACCTATCTACACATTTAAAGTGCTTCATGGAAGGTATTATTTTTGTTTCCTTCATTTGCACTGACTCTAGGTTGATATCATGTCTAAAGTGAGTGTGGGAACCATGCTTATATACAGTACTCTAAATGTGGCCTGACATATGACTTATATAGTTTAAGGAGGGGGCTTTTTCAAGTGAAATTTGAAAACTCCCGGGTTTTTGTTTTTTTTCAAAATTACTTCTTCTTTTTTTTCAAGAAATGAATGCTACTTATCATTATTTTATTCCAAATTCATATTTGTTTATAATTTCAACAAATATGTATCAAATTAAGGTTATTTCTCTGATACTGACCCATAAAAATTCATCTCTCCTACAGGTTATGGCAATCATAGGTACCCATAATTCTCAATCAGTGATCTGTTCTTACCTTAATATAATTATTAAACTAATCAATTATTATTATAAAAATAGAGATAGCTATTCTTTTTCTAGGCTTGTAGCATTTGTTTTTTGAAAAAAACCTGAGATTTGAAAAAAAAACAGAATAAAACCTGGGTTTTTTCAAAGTTATACTTTTTTCAAGAAATAAATGCTACTTATCATTATTTTATTCAAAATGCATATTTATTTTTAGAATTTCAACAAATATGTATCAAATTAAGGATATTTCTCTGATACTGACTCATAATAATTCATCTCTCCTTCTACAGGTTATGGCTATCATGGGTACCCACAATTCTCGATCAGTGATCTATTACTGTGATCTGTTCTTACTATAATATAATTATTAAACTAAGTAATTATAATATATAAAAATAGAGATGCATATTCTTTTTCTATGTTATTCTAATGCTTGTGGCAGTTGTTTTTTGAAAAAAAACCCAAGATTTGAAAAACCCCAGAATAAAACCCGGGTTTTATTGGGCTTTTTCAAAATTTTTGTTTTTTTGCCAACCCTGGCTTTGTCACGCTCCTCCCACCTTTACCGCCTCGAACCTCAAGGATCCCCTTTGCTATAGAACTTGCATAATTATAAAATCATTACCCCGTAAGGGGCGCGGCGATTTGCCATCCTGGCGCCGTGCTGACGGGACTCAGCGACCCGTCCGGCCCCAGATTAGCCTCTTCCTTCAGACAGCCTGTGTTTTTCCCCGACTTCCTCACTTCCCCAACATCCTCTCCCACAACTTTCTCTGGTTGGCCTCTATTTTCACAGGGTAGATGCTGACCTCAGCCAACTATCCCGGATTGAGGCAGGGGGAGGGGGCAATGTTCCCTAACCCCTGAGCTCCGGTTTGGGATGGTAGGTTTTTAACAACCTGCTTCATCTCCACCCATACCTTCCTCACATCCCATTTCCTTCTCACTTCACACTCTATCAATTTTACGCCGTGCTCAAGTGGAGCTGCCAGGTCACCAGGCGGGAGGGGTGGCCTTAAATGGCGGCACCTAGCTCTGGCAACCCCGCTGCCATCCTGGCCGCCGTGCTGATGGGACTCAGCACCCCGTCCGACCCCAGCTTAGCCTCTTCTCCTTCCTTCAGATAGCCTGTATTTCTCCCCTACTTCGTCGATTTTCATACAACCTCTCCCACAACTTAATCTGGTCAGACTCTAATTTTACAGGGTAGATGCTGACCTTCTCAGCCAACCGTCCCGGATCGGGGCTGAGGGGGAGGGGACAATGTTCCCTAACCCTTGAGCTCTGGTCTGGGTGGTTGGTTTTTAACAACCTGCTTCATCCCCACCCATACCTTCCTCGCATCCCTTTTCCTCTCCTCTTCACAATCTATCTTTTTACGCCGTGTTCAAGGTGGAGCCGCCATGCCGATGGACTGCCAGGCCACCAGGCGGGAGGGGTGGTCCGAAATGGCGGCGCCTGGCTCTGCTAGGCCTGTAAGCACCTCTTGCAGCGCGGGCAACTGCGAGAGGTGATGAGCTATTGCGTCCCGTGGTAAAAATAGGGTCACCATGCCAGATGATGAGTCAACCAAAAAACAAACCCCTTTAACTCCCCCTGCAACAATGACGGGGTCGCCCTCGGGCAGCTCCAGCGAAAAAATGGAGGTCCCCCCCTGTTCTTGCGCAGGGGACCCTCCATATTTCTCTAACTGGAGAGGAGGCTTACTCCTCTCCTTCGCCTAGGGGTGCAGGGGACTTCCCCTCACCCCCTTCTCTGGAGGTGCTTTCGGGCACCTCCCTTTTTCCAGCAGCAGTACCTTCTTTTCTTGCCAAGAGACTGCCAAGAAAGCCAGCAGGCAGCCCATAGCCAGCCGCTCCCCATCGAAGCTGCTCGGTAGGGCAAACCCCGTTAGGGGGGAGAGGGAAGCCAGGCCCCTTCGGTCGCTTTCCTCAAAAGACCTATTCGCAAGAATATTAAACCTTGTCGGAGTCAAGGCCTGTGCCTCCCCACACAAGACTGGTGACACTGCCAAGGGGACCTGCGATGTCCTGGGAGGGGATGGCCAACTGGAGGCCCCTCCTGTGATAGACATGGTCCTTGAGGAAACCCAGCCTCAGAAGGTAGGGCCTTCCATGGGGGGGAATCCGGGCTTGGCGCTAAACACCGAACCCGAATCCGCCCCTATGCAAGGTCCTCCTCAACAGGCTAGAGTTTCTGAGGCAGTACAAGGAGGGGAGGGATCTTCTCCGAAAGGTGCCCCTACTACTACCAGGACCTTATCCATTTCGGAGAAGGACCTGGCTGAGGCCGGTCCATCTGGCCTGGGTGCTTCAGCCGGCGGAGGTGAGAAGCCGGTTCAAAAAAGACCAAAAAAACTAAAAAGACTCGGGGCTCCTCTCCATCTGCGGGGCCTGCGGGGACGGATGGGTCTGCTGCCACTTTGGCGAGCGACCAAGCCAAGACGGCACATCCGGCCACTCTGCCCTCCCGGGTGCGGAGCCCCTGACTATGACAAAGACCAAAAGTGCACAGTTTACCTGGCGTTTTCGAGCCCGCTGGCTTCAAATGCTTCCTGTTATTCGATCCACTGGTGGCACCATGTTGGCCAAGGGCAACATGATCCATCAGAGGAGAGGATTAGCTAGTGCAATTGGTAGAGAGCCGAAGGTGACCCGTTTCTCGGACGGGAGCCTTGTGGGGAATGCGGCGGATCCCTCTGAGGCGGCCAAGATAAGTGCTCTTCGGACACTTGATGTCACCCCGGTGAGTGTGACACCGCACTCTACCATGAACTTTGTGAAAGGAGTAGTTTATGCGAGGGAACTCGTTGACTACTACATAAAGGACATCACCTTAGAGTTTGCCGACCATGGGGCGGTCAAGCTCGAATGTGTGATGAGAAAACAGGGAGGGTTCTCGAGACCCACCCCTACACTCTTCGACACGTTCGACTGTGACAAGCTCCATGAGTCGGTGCGGGCCGGTTGGACCCTACCGCGTGAAGGTATTCGTGCCACTGCCGCAGCGGTGCTATTACTGTCACCGCTTCGGCCATACGAATCGTTCTTGTAGACGTGAAAAGTCGGGGTCACCGGAAGTCTGTGTAAATTGCTCCAGGGCCGCACGTGATAAGTCTAAATCGTGTGTGGCCAAGTGTGTCAATTGCGGAGAGCCGCACCCTGCTTCTTCGAAGCAATGTGGTGCATATCTCCTTGAGAAAGAAATCCTGGCCGTTCAGGCCCAGGATCGACTCTCATTCCACGAGGCTAAGGACTTGGTCCTGGCGCGCCCGGCTCTGCCTGGGCTGTCTTATGCCTCAATAGTTAGAAAGGCACCCTCTGCTCCTGCCCCATCCAGGCCAACGAGCACGGTTGTTTCTGCGCCCATTCGGAGCCCTTCTGCGGGCTCTACTCAACCCGGGCGCTCCCCTGGTAAAGCTGGCGGCAAAAAGGGTTCATACCCAGCCCCGGCTAAAACCAGGGCTCCCCCCTCTTCCCCCAGCGTGACCGTTTCCCGTAAGGCGAAACGGCCACGCGCCTCCACCGAGTCGTTGACTCACAGGAGGCAACACCCCTGAAGATGGTCGCCAGGCCATCTTCCGGGGCTCCTAAAGCTGTCCCCCGAAAGGAGGACAGCAACAAAGGAGCTTCGGCTCCTTCGCCCACGCCTAGTGGATAGCTGAGTGGCTCGGAGACGGTGGTTCCCCCCAAAAAGGGCCCCCCGCCTCCGAAGCCGCAACGCCCGCCTAAGGTTTCGAGGCGGAGGGAGGAAAAGACTCGCATAGCGAGTCCAACCTCTCCCAATAAGTCCTCGAAGGTGACAGCGCCTTCAGCGCTTTGTCCGGCAAACAGCTCCCGGGCTTCTGCCTCCGGGAAGCGTACGGCCATTCCCCTGAGGGTCTTCTGTTCGAGGAGGGCCCCCGCGTCTCCTCCGAGCTACCTCTAGAGGGCATATTCCTTCAATGAAATTGCCGTGGACTCCGGGTCAACTGGGAGGAGCTGCGGAGGCTCGTCTCGTCCCCTCCCCGTTAGCTATTTTTCTGCAAGAGACCATGCTAGGCGCGTGCCCCCTGTCCGCCCTCCCGGGGTATAAGGGTCTTGCGACCCCACCACCACGTGATGGCCCGGCTGGGGATGCGCGGTTTACACCCGGCATGATGTCTCCGTTCTTCCTTTCTCTTTAGATACCTCCTTTCAAGCAGTGGCTGTGCAGCTGCACCTGGATCGGAGGTATACTATCATTTCTGCGTACATTCCACCGTCAGCTGACTTCGACGCGGGAGACTTCCGCCGCGTCGTGGCACGGTTGCCGAGCCCCTTTCCCTTGCTTGGAGATGGGTGTCCTAAACGTGGATGAGTTTACGCATCACTGTCTGATAACTGCTTCATTTTCTTGCCTTGATATATCTTTGTGCTCTTCGGATGCACAGCCTGATTTTGATTGGGGAGTGGTCGATTTCTTCCATGGTAGTGATTACTTTCCCACTGAAATATCATTTTCAGGGCAACTGCCGCCTGAGAGCCCACCTCGGTGGTGCTTGGCGCGGTGGCCTGCATTTCAGGAAATGACTGAATTCTCTATCTCAGTCGAGGAGTTTAGGTCGGTTGATGAGGCCGTTGAGTTCTTCTCCGGCAACCTCATCACCGCGGGCCTAACTACTATTCCTAGAACGTCTGGCCGTTTTGCACACCGACCACTCCCATGGTGGTCGGCCGAGTGTGAGACGGCCTTCAAACATAAGGTTATGCCTACATGCGCTATAAGCGCCGCCCGAACGATTTCAATTTCGCTGAATTTCGTCGGGCTAGGGCTAGGTTCCGGTATATTTCGAAGCACGCCCTCCGCTCTTCTTGGCGGGCATACGTGTCTTCACTTAACGGGAAGACCCCTTTAGCAGAGGTGTGGAAGCGAGTCAAAAGGATTCGGGGCAAGTTCTTGCACGACCTCCCTCCCGTTTTCCAGGAGAATGGGACCGCAATCTCGGACCCCGCGTCCGTGGCGGAATCCTTCGCGACCCCTTTTTCTGCATTCATTTTATCCGGGTTGCTGCTCCGTCAGCATTCAATGCATATCGTGATGTCGCGGAAGGCCGCCGGCTGGACTTTACCTCGAGAGGCGGAGAACCCTTCAACGACAAGTTTACTGTGAATGAGTTGCGCTCCGCTCTTGCTTCGTGCGCGGACACCGCCCATGGTCCGGACGATGTCCCGTACGCCATGCTTCGACACCTGGGTGAGCGATGCATGGCTTTCCTGTTAGATTTGTTCAAAAAGATCTGGGTTTATGGTCTTCCCTAGGATTCCTGGCGAATCGGTACTGTGCTCGCCTTTCGCAAACCGGGGAGAGATCACTCTACTCCGACCGGTTTCCGCCCAATCTCTCTAATCTCTTGCATGTGCAAGTTGATGGTGAAATTGGTAAATGTTAGATTTATCACGGTGTTTTCGATCTGGAGAATGCCTATGATACTGCATGACGATAGGATATCATAGAGACTTTCCACTCGATGGGGGCGAAGGGACGCCTCCCAATCTTTATATCCAAACTTTTGCGAGATCGTCGATTCCTCGTACGGGTGGGGGAGCCCTCTCCGGCCTAATGTAGCAGGAACAGAGTGTCCCGCAGGGAAGTGTCCTCATTGTCTCACTCTTTGCCACTCTCTCTACGCCGTGCACAATGCAATATTCGCCTGTATGTGCGAGCCTGGCGTCCCCCTTCCTCAGTCGCCAACAGCTCTCACTGCATCCGCACCTGATTTCGACGGTGCTTATGCTGCCGAGAGACGCCAGTCATATCCTAAGCCCTTTGGATTTAAGGCTAGGAAACTCTGGAGAGCTAGGTATATCTCTCGAGCGGGTTGCGCCCCTGGTTCTGCCCAGGACGCCACCCTGGAGGTTACCACCTTTGGTTATTTGTCTCCACGCCTCTGCTCCCAAAACTTTTACTGCGTCGGGAGTTTTGCGTTCGACCTTTTTGGAGCACACCTCGTTGAAGCCGATCCCCTCAGTTCTAGGTCAGCGGGCCTCTGCCAGGCGCTGCGTCTGTCTTCTCGGCCGAGCTGGTGGCAATATTCCACTCGGTACGGGAGATTGCGCGACGTGCCCGGTTCGGAAACAGGATTGTGATCTATAGCGTATCAGAAAGCGCCCTGAGTCCTCTTCGGGCATTGGAATCTCCCCGTCACCTGGTTCGCGATATTCGTGACCCTACAGTTTTAGCAAGCCGGGCGGATGTCGAGATCATTTTCTTCTGTGTTCCTGGACATGTAGGAATAGCGGGGAATGAGGGCGCCATATAGTCCGCGATGACTCAGCGACCGGACCAGCGTTTCGCTCTTCCTCACACCGACTACATGGCAGTAATACGGGCAGCTCTTCGGACTGCTTGGCAAAGAAGCTGGGAGACTGTCGAAGAGAATTTAAAGTGTCGTGCCTTTCCGCCGCGACTGTTCCCATGTACCTACCCCCATTGCCGCCAATGCTTCAGGTTGCTTTCTGTCGTCTGCGAATTGGACACACTCGCGTGACCCACTGCCATTCGATGGAGCGCTCGCTAGCGTCCTACTGTGAAGACTGCGTTGTCCCCCAGACTGTTCGGCACATTCTTATTGAATGTCCTAGTCTGGGCGATCTCTGCGCATGTTATCTGTCCCGGTACCGGGATGGGCGGGGTCGCTACTGCCTGTCCCTTGTACTCGGGACGAGTTCATGCACATTGACTTAGACTTTTTGGGAGAGTCCAGCCTTCTCCCCTTTATTTAACTAGTTGTTTTTTTTGTTATTTTAGTAAGTCACAAGTTTCTGCGCCGAGGGGAGGCGGACCTCCCCCGACCTTTCTGCTTATTGCCTTTTTTCTTTGTTTTTTTTTTTGCATCTTAGTTTAAAGATACCTAATATTAGACAGTGATGAATACGGCGACTAATGCCCAAGTAGGCAGTCGCCAACAGCTCTCACTGCATCCGCACCTGATTTCGACGGTGCTTATGCTGCCGAGAGACGCCAGTCATATCCTAAGCCCTTTGGATTTAAGGCTAGGAAACTCTGGAGAGCTAGGTATATCTCTCGAGCGGGTGGCGCCCCTGGTTCTGCCCAGGACGCCACCCTGGAGGTTACCACCTTTGGTTATTTGTCTCCACGCCTCTGCTCCCAAAACTTTTACTGCGTCGGGAGTTTTGCGTTCGACCTTTTTGGAGCACACCTCGTTGAAGCCGATCCCCTCAGTTCTAGGTCAGCGGGCCTCTGCCAGGCGCTGCGTCTGTCTTCTCGGCCGAGCTGGTGGCAATATTCCACTCGGTACGGGAGATTGCGCGACGTGCCCGGTTCGGAAACAGGATTGTGATCTATAGCGTATCAGAAAGCGCCCTGAGTCCTCTTCGGGCATTGGAATCTCCCCGTCACCTGGTTCGCGATATTCGTGACCCTACAGTTTTAGCAAGCCGGGCGGATGTCGAGATCATTTTCTTCTGTGTTCCTGGACATCTAGGAATCGCGGGGAATGAGGGCGCCATAGAGTCCGCGATGACTCAGCGACCGGACCAGCGTTTCGCTCTTCCTCACACCGACTACATGGCAGTAATACGGGCAGCTCTTCGGACTGCTTGGCAAAGAAGCTGGGAGACTGTCGAAGAGAATTTAAAGTGTCGTGCCTTTCCGCCGCGACTGTTCCCATGTACCTACCCCCATTGCTGCGAATGCTTCAGGTTGCTTTCTGTCGTCTGCGAATTGGACACACTCGCGTGACCCACTGCCATTCGATGGAGCGCTCGCTAGCGTCCTACTGTGAAGACTGCGTTGTCCCCCAGACTGTTCGGCACATTCTTATTGAATGTCCTAGTCTGGGCGATCTCTGCGCATGTTATCTGTCCCGGTACCGGGATGGGCGGGGTCGCTACCGCCTGTCCCTTGTACTCGGGACGAGTTCATGCACATTGACTTAGACTTTTTGGGAGAGTCCAGCCTTCTCCCCTTTATTTAACTAGTTGTTTTTTTTGTTATTTTAGTAAGTCACAAGTTTCTGCGCCGAGGGGAGGCGGACCTCCCCCGACCTTTCTGCTTATTGCCTTTTTTCTTTGTTTTTTTTTTTTTGCATCTTAGTTTAAAGATACCTAATATTAGACAGTGATGAATACGGCGACTAATGCCCAAGTAGGCAGTCGCCAACAGCTCTCACTGCATCCGCACCTGATTTCGACGGTGCTTATGCTGCCGAGAGACGCCAGTCATATCCTAAGCCCTTTGGATTTAAGGCTAGGAAACTCTGGAGAGCTAGGTATATCTCTCGAGCGGGTGGCGCCCCTGGTTCTGCCCAGGACGCCACCCTGGAGGTTACCACCTTTGGTTATTTGTCTCCACGCCTCTGCTCCCAAAACATTTACTGCGTCGGGAGTTTTGCGTTCGACCTTTTTGGAGCACACCTCGTTGAAGCCGATCCCCTCAGTTCTAGGTCAGCGGGCCTCTGCCAGGCGCTGCGTCTGTCTTCTCGGCCGAGCTGGTGGCAATATTCCACTCGGTACGGGAGATTGCGCGACGTGCCCGGTTCGGAAACAGGATTGTGATCTATAACGTATCAGAAAGCGCCCTGAGTCCTCTTTGGGCATTGGAATCTCCCCGTCACCTGGTTCGCGATATTCGTGACCCTACAGTTTTAGCAAGCCGGGCGGATGTCGAGATCATTTTCTTCTGTGTTCCTGGACATGTAGGAATTGCGGGGAATGAGGGCGCCATATAGTCCGCGATGACTCAGCGACCGGACCAGCGTTTCGCTCTTCCTCACACCGACTACATGGCAGTAATACGGGCAGCTCTTCGGACTGCTCGGCAAAGAAGCTGGGAGACTGTCGAAGAGAATTTAAAGTGTCGTGCCTTTCCGCCGCGACTGTTCCCATGTACAGTGGCGGCAACAAAAAAAGTGACATGTGACAATTCGGGGAAAATAAAACAGAAAAATGTAACTTACATATTTTATTATGAATATTTCATGAAAGTTATTACTTGGTCATGTTGCCCTTGCACTTGATGACCATCCTGAGTCGATTGGGCATTGATTCAGTGAGGTTTGCGAAGTAGGTGGGGTCGATCGTAACCCAGATCTGCTTCAGTGATTCTATCAGGTCCTTGATGCTGCCGGGTGCTGTCTCTTGAACTTTGGATTTCATCAGATTCCAAGCATTCTCAATAGGATTTAGGTCCAGAAAATTACCAGGCCACTCCAAAACACTAATATTATTATCATTGAAGAACCTTTTTACTAACTGGGACCTGTGAGCAGGGGCACCATCATACATGAAAAATTCACACTAATGAATTTCCCAAAATGGCAGCATGTGCTGCCTCAAAACTTCAAGATAGTTAGTCCCCCTCATGGCTACATTCTTGGCAAGGAAGTACAGACCTCCTCTGCCCTTTTTTCCACTAAAGGCACCCCACACCATCACACTATCAGGGTGCTTCACAGTTTTCACGGTATATTTCGGGTCATCCCGAGACACAGTGCTGGGACGACGCACGATCTTTGACTCTCCTCTGACCAGCCTAAAGGTGCTCTCATCACTGAACATGACCTTCTTCCAATGGGCAGCTGTCCAATGTTTATAGGTCTTGCAAAAATTGAGCCTTTCCATCTTCATAGCCTTGGTAAGAAGTGGCTTCTTGGCAGCGCGGCGAGACGGTAGGCCTAAGTCCTTCTGTAAGCGATGACTGATGGTCCTGAGGGCAACGTTCTCGAGGAGGTCTGGGTGTTTTTTCTTGATTGAAGCGGAGGTTACAGAAGGGTCTGACATCACTTTACGCCTTAGGATATTATCAGTCCTTGGAGATGTCTTCCTAGCTGCACCAATGCCCTCCTTCCTCTTTGGTATGGTACCTGGTGGCAATAACTCAGCTGCACGTTTTAGGCGATGAATCGTATTTTTGACGTTACTAAATCTGCTGCTACATCAATAAAAGACTTTTCCTGCTCTAATAGGGTCAAGGCACGGCTTTTCTCTGTCATAGAAAGCTTTTTCCACCCCATTGTATCCACTTGCACAGAAGTTATAGCACGTCAAATGGAGGCACGAATGCAGATAATCAGCACGCTGGAGTGCCATATACTAAAACGTCGTTGTACGAGCTCAAACGAGACACTGAGTTCCAATAGAGCGCAGTTCTGTTGTCTTAGCCCAGGAGAGTCGTCCACTTGCGGCATAAGCTCAGCACATTTTCATTGGATTGTTGGCAAGTAAAATAGTGAAAGCGATTTTGTGTATCGATTTCTGTTGCCAATATTCAATGTCACTTTTTTTGTTGCCGCCACTGTACCTACCCCCATTGCCGCCAATGCTTCAGGTTGCTTTCTGTCGTCTGCGAATTGGACACACTCGCGTGACCCACTGCCATTCGATGGAGCGCTCGCTAGCGTCCTACTGTGAAGACTGCGTTGTCCCCCAGACTGTTCGGCACATTCTTATTGAATGTCCTAGTCTGGGCGATCTCTGCGCATGTTATCTGTCCCGGTACCGGGATGGGCGGGGTCGCTACCGCCTGTCCCTTGTACTCGGAACGAGTTCATGCACATTGACTTAGACTTTTTGGGAGAGTCCAGCCTTCTCCCCTTTATTTAACTAGTTGTTTTTTTTGTTATTTTAGTAAGTCACAAGTTTCTGCGCCGAGGGGAGGCGGACCTCCCCCGACCTTTCTGCTTATTGCCTTTTTTCTTTGTTTTTTTTTTGCATCTTAGTTTAAAGATACCTAATATTAGACAGTGATGAATGCAGCGACTAATGCCCAAGTAGGCAGTCGCCAGATGAGCTCCTAATTTTTTTTTATAAACATTACTTAATTATCCCTCGGTTCAAACTTAATTGATAGTGTCAATCATCTTAGCAGTGAACCGTCAATATTTAATTGTATTGCTATTTAACCTGCCCTATATGTATATGTATTCTTTAGTCCTATTAAAGTATATTTTTCTAGCTGTGTTTGAATATTCCTTGGCCTAGCAACTGTGTATTTAACGCACTCTTAGAGCCATACCCAGGTGGAGCCTTAATTTCGGTCTGCCAGTAGGCCAGTCTGCATATAACGGCGTACACACGGTCACACCACGACACAGTAATGAAAGTGTCTTAGTCCTGTAGCTCTCCTCTCCCAAGGAATTTGTTTTGGGCCTGCTCCCAGTTCTTTTGGATCTGTTTAAAATTGTGACTTCAATTTACAACGGGGGGCTAGAAAAAAAACTGTTCCCTCGTTTACACTTTGCAAACACTTTAGGGTAAATATCCTTTGCAACATTGGATGCTCGCTAGTTTCTCACATCCACATTTCAGAACGTCAACCGGAGTTTGGATTTGAGATGGCAACAATCTGCTATTTTCAATTTAGGTGTTCAAATGTGTGAATATCGCTAGTCTTGTCCTAATTTTGAAAGCAATTGTAAGTCAAATCCCACTGGTAGGATGGTAGTACTGAGGGCCACGTAATTTCAGCACACTGATGAATATGTTTCAAATGGTGAAATAAGAAAAAAAGAAGTGAAATAGATATAATTATTAATATAATAAGTCATTTAATTTCCTAAGATGACAAAAATGAGTCAAAACTTTTAAGTAGCTAACCAAGTAGAACTAAAATTATATTAAAATAAAAAAACTTTAGAATTCATAAATAGGGTTGCAAATTTTGAGCACCCCTCATTCATGTGATTAGAACGTTGAAAAGATTGACACACACTAATATAATATAATATACCATAGTAGATTAGAGCATAGTATATTATAGAATATTATTGCATATCATAGCACAGCATAATATAACAGCATAGCACAGAATAGTATAGCATAGCCTAAACGTGCCTAGTATAGCATATCATAGCACAGCATAATATAACAGCATAGCACAGAATAGTATAGCATAGCCTAAACGTGCCTAGTATAGCATAGCATAGCATAGTATAACCTACCCTGTTTTACCCTAGTATAGCCAAGCCTAAAATAGAATAGCCTAGCTGTGCCAGGCCTAACCTAGCATAGTGCCTACTATATCCTACCTTATCTTAGTATAGTCTAGCCTATCGTATCCTAGTATAGCCCAGCTTAGTAGACGATTGTCTAACCTAGCATATTATAGTATAGCCTAATGTAGCCTATCCTAGCCTAACCGGGTATGACTTAGCATTGCATGCCAGAGCCTAGCCTACCCCAACCTAGTATAGCAAAGCTAGAATCGGCTACTATAGCCTAGCCAATATATCCTTGCATAAGATAGCCTATCCTAGCATAACCACACCTAACATAATATAGCCAAGCGTATCATATTATATGGTAGAATAGTATAGCCGTGGTTAGCTAGCCTATCGTATCCTAACATAGTATTACCTAGCATAGCAGAGCATAGCCCTCCCTAGCCAATTATATTTTAGCCTACCATAGCATAGTATAGCTTAGCATAGTATAACCTAGCCTAGACGAGTATAGCCTATACTATCCTATTATACCCTAGTCGAGCATAGCTTAGTATTTTCTAGCCTAACATACTATATGCTATACTAGCATAGCATTTTATAGCCCAAATTAGCATAGTATACTTTACCCTTGTACATTATATCCTATCATAGCTTAGCATTGTATAGCCCAGTGAAATGCTTGGAGGTGGGGGTCTGACTACCACGGACTATAAGCGGGTCTCGGGGGTAACCATGCTGCAACTGACATCTAGACGTTTACGTGCTCCCAGGGGAATCTGCCACTATATCTTAAACATACTTTCCGTTCATCTTGACCACTTGACAAGATGAACCGAGATGCTCGCTTTAGTTCTATCTACATTTTAAGTAACACCAATAACCACTTCATTATCAAGTGCTGACGATGTTAAAATTAGAGAGGGATTGGGCATGGCAATAAAATGCCCAAGCTAGCAAACCTGGGTTTAATCGTCTGAGGAAAGAACGATTGGATCGGCAAAGGACGACTGTGAAAAAAGTTAATGATAAGATTGCAAAAGCCAGCCTCTCGTTCTAAATAATAGGGCCAGGTTGGTATTTAATTAAACTATAGGCCGACCCGGCCCCCGTCCTCAGCTAACCCGGCCGTTTTTTTCTACCTCGGCCCCCGCAAAATTACGACCCCGTTTGGTCTCTATTAAACAAAGGATTTTCTTGGCCAGCCTCTCGTATCTAAATATTAGGGCAGGGTTGGTATTTAAGCTGAAAGATTTGCTTGACTTCAAAGCGGAAAAAGAACGAGGCTGTGCCACGCAGAAACTTAGCACAGAGACATATCTGTAAAGAAAATAGCTAAGGTAAACGAAGGGGAATATATTGAGCTGCAGGCCTTGGGGCCAATAGGGTATACAATTGTGACCACTGTAGCCTGGAGGGTGTGTCGTTCCTCCAGGTTTTACTTGTAGCAAAGGCATTATCCGGAGAAGTTGCACGTCATCCCAGCCTGAGTGCCGATTAGGGAAGCCCCATCACTGGGTTGACTGAAAACACATTGATGAGGCCTGGGAAAGTTGTTGATGCGCTTCCCCTCTCCCTCTGAGGGCTACTTTTTTATTTTTACCCTACGATTATCCCCTCGACCTTTTGTCTACCCTCACATGGTCCAGGAGGAACAATTCGCACCTGGTCAGAGTTCGGTCCGCTACACCAGGGTGGCCGAGGTAACACTACGCACCCCTTAGACCAGTGAATGGGCTCCCCTCTCACCATCCCAATGGGTTTTCCCCTTGCCATCTTTAAAGCCACTCTCGGGCAGATGCTCTACCCTCTGTGCTTTCTTTTTCAGGGGCTGCACCAACCTATTTTTAGCGAAGATGAGATTTACTCCTAGTGTTTCTACAGGTGAGGTAGTTTTCCACCCAATTGGATCCCCTCACTCCCTGAGTTGAACATGCTCCCAGAGGTGCCGCCGCCCTCCAAGATGGCAGGATCCTCCAGAGGGGCAAACCTGGGCTCAGTGCTAAACGCCTAACTTGAATCAACCCCTGTGCAAGCTTCTTTAGGCCCGAACAGCCCCTTCGACAGCCAAGCCCTTCTCCCTTTCTAACTTGAACCCTGATTCCGGGGGCGGAGAGAAGTGGGTTCATTTCCCGACCTCCTCCTAAAAATAAAGATTAGCAAGAAGTAAAAAAATGACTAATGGTTCCTCTCTCTCCGAGGGAGCTCCGTGGACGGACGGGGTACGCTGTCTTTTCGGTAGGCGACCAGGCCAAGACCGGCGCGTTTGCCCTCGAGGAGCCCTCGAACGGGGAGCCTAGACAAAGACCAGTCACAAGTGCGCTGAGCGGAGCCTCGAATACGTCGCCCCGGTAATTGTTAAGATTAGTGGTGCGCGCTTTCTTTTGTTGGCTACCCTTCTAGCTACTTTTCCCCAATTCCTTAACTTTATGTCGGCTTGCCTACAATGCCGTCTGGCAATCGCCTTTGAATTCGAATCTAATCTAGGCTTTCGAATTTGGAATACTACTAGATTATTAAAAATAGCGGGGGCAGAGGTAACCCTCCACATTTAAAATGTGGGGGTAGGGGGGGGCGAAGCACCACATTTCGAAATTACAATATGATGCGATTCCAATAACCGAACAAAAAGCACTTTTGGAATTTGCTCAAGAAAAAGTCTTAAAAAAAAACAACAACTTGTTTTGAAGCAAATATATATGAATATCCACGAAATAGAGGACGGCCAGTTTCCGAAATACCAGAGAATAAAAGAACAGTTCCACGAATTCTTGCTTCCTGCAGCAAAACTTTGACGACCGGCCTAACTCAAGTAAACGCATTTATAGAAAGTTTTACTAAAATAAAACAAAACTAATAAAAACTGTTCAAACAAATAACAGAAAAAAATATTAAAATAATAACGAACTGCCAAACAAACTTACAAACCAAAAACCTAAAAATAAGCATACGTCATGCGTAACAAAACATTTGAAAACGGGTAAAAAGGGAGTTTATTTTTGAGAGATCGATAATAGTCTTCAGAAAAAACATCGAAAAAAACAACAAACTAGTTTATACCCATCTTTAGAAGCCCAAAAGGAACCTGAGAAAATAAACGCTTTATGATTGCTCAATACCAGTAAATGATGCAATTCGCTGATTGGCCAGTGGACAAGCTGAATAACGTAAGAAAATAGCAAAACTGTAGCAAAAATCACTATCAAAATCGTGCGCCACTAATCAACAATTACAGGGGCCCTTCATTCAGACTACCTGCCGTTTGTAGCCCGCTGGATACAAACGCTTTCTAGTTATTTGCTCCACACAGATTGCAGCATGTCGTCCAAAGGCAACATGATCCATCAGAGGGGAGCATTAACTAATTTGACTTGTAGAGGGCCAAATGTGACCCCTTTCTTGGACGGGAGCCTTATGCGAATGCATCGAACCCTTCTGAGGCGTCCATGATTTGTGCCCTTCGGTCACTCAATCCCTCCGCGGTGAGTATGAGGTCGCACTCTACCACGAACTTGGTGAAAGAAGTTGTATATGCGAGGAACTCGTGAACTACTACTTAGAAGACTACTGAAGAGTTGGCCGAACATGGGCCGTTCAAGGTCGAACGTATGATGAGAAAACAGGGCTGGACACAGAGACCCACCCTTACACTCCTTTATGTTCGAGCACGACAGTCGCCCTGAATCGGTGCGTACCGGTTAGTATAGCTACTGGGTTTAGGCCTTCATGACAATGCCGCGGAGGTACTACTACTGCCAACGCTTCGGCCATACAAATGGCTCATATATATAGGTACAAAATTTGATTTAATTGTTGTGTGTGTACGTTGCTCCAAGGCCGTCTTCTGGGATTCATATTGTTCTCGCCCGAAAGGAGGACAGCAACAAAGTAGCTTGGGCTCTTACGCCCTCACATATGGCCTATGGCTGGACTGGGTGGCTCGATGAGGCAGGATCGCTCGTTAAGTTCTCAAAGGCGACAGCGCCCTGAGTTCGGCCTCCGGCAAGTGTACGACCAATCCCGTGAGGGTCTTTTCGAACAAGGTCCTTGAATCTCCGAGCTAGGCCTGGAGGGCATATTCCTTAAATAGAATTTCAGCAGACTCTTGGCCAACTGGGAAGAGCTGCGGAGCCTTGTCTCATCCCGTCCCCTGTTAGCCATCTATACAGGATACCATGCTGATTGCACCAGCACGGGATGGGGGGCGAACAAGAGGATGTGCGATTTACACATGATATATTTCCTATTTGCAATAAATACCTCATTTCTGTCACTGGCAGTGCAGCTAAACCTTGATAGGAGTTATACTGTAATTTCTGCGTACATTTCACTGTCAGCCGACTTCAACGCTGTAGATAGGCGTCCTAAATGTGAATTAACTTTACGTATCACAGATCAAGACAGGAAAATGAAGCGGTTCTTGGGCAATCACTTTGTTCTCCGGATGCATAACCTGATTTTGGTTAGGAGGTAGTCAATGTCCGCCATGGTAGTGATCATTTTTTTGGAGCGAGCGCCGTGGTCCGCATTTCGGGAAAATACTGAGGGCTCTGTTCGAGTCAAGGAGTTTAGGTCGTCGGATGAAGCCGTAGAGTTCTCCGGCAACTTCATTGCCGTGAGCCTAACTAGTATTCATAGAAAGTCTGGCCCTTTTGTACCCCGACCGCTTCCTTGGTGGTCAGCCGATTGTGAGACTGCCGTCAAAGAGAAGCGTTATGTTTACGTACGCTTTAGCGCCCCTTGAACGATTTCACTGTGGGTGAATTTCGTCGAGCTAGGGCTAGATTCCGGTATATTTCGAAGCATGCCCACTGCTTTTCCTGGCGGGCATATGTGTCTTCACTTAACGGGAAGACCCCTCGGCGTGGAAGCGGGGCAAGTTCTCGCAGCTCCCCCCCCCTCTCTTGTTCCAGGAGAATTTTTACCGCATTCCCGGCCCCCGCGACCGCTTTCTCTGCATTCTCTATCAAAGATTTTGATACTAATTAACGGTTTATTCCAGAAGCTGGCAGCCATTTGGCTGAAAATATACATTTAAAGTAAGAGGAAAAACATATAGAACACCAAAACAAAAAACACATACATAGTGAAATATGAAAATAGCTAGACATATCAGATGTTAATGATTATTTTTATTGATAATTTTAGTTAGTGTGGGAACTGCAATGTTCTTGTAGCGCTCTGTGTGGGTTCTGTTTGGGACGAGCTTGTTGTAGGCACGAAGGGCAAGGTGGAGGCGTGGAGCGTCAGGGTGAAGTATCTCGCGATGACGAGGGTTGTTCAGTAGTTTATGGCTAAACTGTTCGAGACTGTGGAGTACTGAGCTGCTAGATGGGTGAGTTATAGGAAAGAGGTGGCTTCGTCATACTTGGTGTAATTGGCGCCCAAAATGATCTGCATGGCGCGTTTCTGTACATACTTTCTCTAGGCGGCCAAGCTGGGTAGCAGTGAGACAGTGACGATGCAAGGAGACGCATACATTAATTTGAGGAGAATAAATATTTTGTAAATGTTTGAAAGTTCCAGTGCAGGGACGCCAAGGGACTTCAGTCTACGCAATATGTGAAGCCTATACGAGGCAGAGCTATCAGTATTGCCGATGTGTGGGTCCCAGCTGAGCTTATCGCCGATAGTAACGCCAAGCAGCTTTGTGGAATGGACCAGATCGAGGGTGTGGTTACCAAGTGTGAGGGTCGGAACTGGGAAGGGAGTAGTGGAAACGTCGAACTGCATAACGACTGACTTCTGGCGGTTGATAGTGACGTAGTTAGAGGTTGTCAATTCTAGAAGGCCGTTGAGGGAGCGTGGAAGGAAAATGTAATCCGGGAGTGTTGTTAATGGCCGCAGCAATGGTGAATCATCAACATACTTCCAACGGTGTTCGGTGTCCAGGAGAGCGTCGTGCACGCCGCATGTGAGGAAGAGAAATTGGAGGCCGCACCCTGTAGCCGAACAGCCTGGCGACGCCCTGAGAGGAAATCTGATAGCCAGGAGATGAGGCATTCCCGGATGTCCGTTGATATTGCGGCTTTAGTGAAGGCAGTAGTGTGATCAACCAGGTCGAATGCCTTACGAAAGTCGATGGATGCGCAGACGGCTGGGGTTCTAAGTTTGTCCAAGTTTGAATATACAAAATTAAGGAAGCTAACGAGGCGGTGTGTTGTGGAAGATGCTAGCATTTTGCCGAACTGCCGTACGTTAACCACTGGAGCCAGATCCTTGTATACCCTTTTACCCACGAAGCTCTCACACAGCAGGCTCGGCAGGTCGCTGAAGGTACCGGGGTTGGTAGTCTTAAAGTTAGATGGACACTTGCACTGCTGAAGAGAAGCGTTGATAATGGATGTCAGGGGGGATGCTGAGCTCCACGGAAAATTCTTTGATAAGGCGCATGAGAAGATCATTTAGTGATTGAGCGTTTCTCTCAGAAATTTCTAAGTCTGTAGTACACCTGAAGCTGGGAAACGGTGGGAGGTGCGGAGCGGAGTGGCAGTTACGCGTTGAGTCCTGTGGGGTCGAGGGGGTGGAGCTGTTAGCAGATGGAAGCGAAATGAGTTAAGTGCTTCGGCCGCTTCCTCCGAAGTAAAGTGGCTGGTGCATGGGAGCAAACTAGGCTGAGTGGCCAAGCCACAGAGCTCTCGTACCTTCCAAAACCACTGATTAAGATTTTGCCCCCCCTCCCCCAGCATTCAATGTACGTCGTGATGTCGCTAAAAGCTGCCAACTAGACTTTGCTTCCAGAGCCGGAAAACCCTCTAAGGACAAGTTTACATTGAGCGAGTTGCGCTCTGCTCTCACTTCGTGCGCGTTCACAGCCCCTTGTCCGGACGATGGCCCGTATGTCATGCTTCGACACCCTGGTGAGAGATCACTCTACCCCGGCAGGTTTCCGCCCAATCTATCTAATCTGCGTATGCAAGTTGAAGAAATTGCTATATGTTAGAATAGCCATTTTCCTGGACAGCGGAGACCACCTGTCTTCACAGTTCAGCCTAGGCAAGTTCGACTATACGTCGGATGTTCAACTGCCGCTGGAAAATGCTATCTGCGATCCTTTCTTTCGTAGACAGCATTACGCCACGGTGTTTTCATCTGGGGGAGGCCTAGCGATAGGGTATCATGGAGACTCCACACGTGGGTCCACACTGACCCGTACTTGTTCTTAACCGGGGCTCGCTTGGAAATGGCGGATTCGCAGTTTCCTTGGTCTTGTTTTGACCGACGCCTGATCTGAGAGGCTCATATTCATAAACTTAGGGTCTTGTATACACGTCATCGACATTCTTCGTTCCTAACATTCGGCATTTGGGGTGCCGACAGGGGCTACTGCCTTTTCTACCGATTCTTTGTTCGTTCGAAGGTTGACTACCGATGCGCACTTTTACGCAAGCGAACGTGTAATGCGAAAGGTGGACTCGATCCACCCCACCGGTCTCCGCCTGACGGCCGGTACCTTCCGTACGTCCCCCATTGAGAGCATACTTGTTCATGGTGGCGAGATTCCACTCGCTCGGCTGTGCACAGTCCATTAATACGCGTGGGCCAGACGTCTCCCCAAGTCGTCAACGTCTCTCACTGCATCTGCAGCCGATCTCAACGGTGCCTATGGCACCGAGAGACGTCAGTCGTACCCTAAGCCCTTTGGGTTTAGGGGTAGGAAACTAATTCGAGAGCTCTGTGTAGCTCTCGAGCCGGTAGCGCCTCTGGTTCTGCCTAGGACGCCACCCTGGAGGGTAACACCTTTTACTATTTGTTGCCACCCGAGTATTTCGTTCGGCTTTTTGGAGTACACTTAGTGTCACGCTAGATCCGTGCCAGTGTACACGGATTGCTCCCAGTGCTGGGAGGGGGGCGTCTGCTTCCACGCCGTATCCCCTGTTTGAAGTCAACGGGGCTCTACAAGGTACTGCGTCTGTCTCACGGTCAAGTTGGTTGCAATACACAGCTCAGTACGGGAGATAACGCCTCTTGCCCCGTTCGGAGACCGGATTGTGATCTTTAGCGACTCACAAAGCGCCCCGAGTGCTCTTAAGGCATTGGAATCTCCACACTCCCTGGTTCGCCCTATCCGCGACGTCACGGTTGCCGCGACTTGGCCGGATGTCGAAAAAGTGTTTTCTCATCTTTAGTCCAGAGCTGCCCCAACAATGCAAAAATTATTCTGTGCCGAGGGCTTTGATTTCACATGAAAATGCTGTTAGTTTTAGGAGGCGCCCAAAATAAACGCTCCGCCCCAGTCCACCACTTTGGCATGCCTAGTTTGGTGCTTAATTTTTCGTCACTCATCCCCCTCCCTCCTTTCTCCGTCTCCCCGCAGCCATTGCTCGCATGAATCCTGGTCACGGCATTTCCTCCACCAAGCTTCATTTAACGAGGGCAGGTGCAGTATAGTTTGCTCGCCCTCCTAATACCTCTTACCCAGTTTATCTCCATGTATTCTAATTTTCTCTGCATTCACCATTTTCTTTACAACCTTTTCAATAATTATGGTATAGATGGCCCGTTGGTTTTCTCTTTGGGGTCGGTCCTTAGGGTCACCATGGAAACGCTGACACTTTCATTTGGTCCGCTTTTGGGCCGGGATGGGTCTCTCGGGCTATTCGCCTGTAACGAGTGTATCTGTGATTGCAAGGCGAGGGTGTGGTTGACCCACACTTTCCAAGCAGGTTTGTGTTTGCGCGTGCTTGGGTACTTAGGCGATTTTGATCTTATTTGTTCCCTTGCGAGTGATTTCTCCTGGTCTGGAAGTGGCCTGATTCGCTCTAGCGTTCCCCGCTGGGTGACTGGCCATCTCTCTCTGCCTCCTAAGCGGCATGTCCTTGTTATGCACCCGGCAGAAACTGCTCTCATGACACTCTCATCTCTTCGAATTTTACTATTATTTTGGCGAGCAGTGGATCGCAGGTGACCTTGGGAGTGGTAGCAGTGTTAGGTACGAGAAGCTCACCTGTCCGAGTCGAGAAATATCCGGCGTTGTGAAAGTCTGCCGGAGGAAATGACGTCACCATCGCCTGATCACTTCCCGCCAAGTTGCCGCTGACTGGAAATTCCCGCCTTCTTGGAGCCAGCCCGGGCCTATTGGAGCGCGCCTCTTCAGGGGAACGTCTGTTTGTGTGGTTCCATTACTATATGTTAACATATATAATGGTGTTAAGTCGCGTATGCCCCCATTAGTTATCCCCATGGCGAGATTTAAAAATATACTGGAGAGTTGAGCGACCCAGGGATCACTGGCGATTCGAGAGGAACCTTGGCTGCCTACTCGAGCCATGCAAACCTCACATTTTCCTTTGGCACTGTACCTTGAATGACGGTTCCCCGCCCCTTCACATGTGTAAAAATTCAGGGTTCCCTCTCCCCGCAAGGGGGTGGGGGAGTTATTCCCGATTGTTCCTAGAGTTTCTTTTCTACCCTCGACCTTCTTTTCTATTCATTCTCATTTTGTCTTCTTAGCAGAGCCGTAGCAATGTTTAGTCTCCCCCCCTCCAATCAAGATTGTGGGGCCCCCATAACAATATATCATACATTTACAAGTAGTGCCAGGCACGACAAATACCATTCTCAGCAGTGCCAATGCTGCGGAATACTTACAGATAATGTGTATGGATTACGCAGGCTTTCCTCTCTTTTTAACTCTCACCCCCCTTAAAAGTGGCGCTGAATGTATGTGCAAAAAATGGCAGAAATCCATATTAGATTAACTGTGTGTTCGTTCTTATTAGCTGAAGGCTGAAAAAAACTCTTCCTGCCCGATATTATTAAGTTAAGAATTATTCACTGCCCATCAAAGCACCATTAATCCCCAGACTAGTATTAATACGACAATAATAATGATGCTGATCATAATGATAATAAAAATATTAATAATAATATAATGAACAGTTCCATTTTGATTTTTTTTCCTCAAGTGGTTCGATGGTATTATAACTAGGGTAATGCTCCTCCTACAACGAAAACTGGAGTAGCCGCGCATTCTCCCCACCTCGTTGCCGCAGGAAGAAAGTGGTGCACTCTCTCCGGTCATATTTTGCACCTATAAAATCTACTTTGACGCGACTAAATAGACCCAACCCAGTGTGAAAGATGTTATTAAACGTTCTAAAAACTTTTTTTCCTAATTTTTGTAAAATCGACATGAAGGTGAAAGCTGGTTTCATTTTTATAATTGAAGTTCAATTAATACGTAGGTGAGTCAAAAAGTTCTCAGACAAATGCCAGATTATTGAAATGTTCGATTTTGTACAAGTAAATACAGGGTCAAACACGACTTTCATGTTTTCTGAACAATTCCTACAAAATTCGTCATTCAATTTGTCGAGACTCTTTGTATTAGATGTGCTTCAAAAAGGTTACTTTTTTGAACCCATAAAATGGCAAATTTTGAGATAAGAGCGAACATTAAATTCCTGACTAAACTTGATTGGAAGCCTGTTAAGATTATTGACGCTCTACAACAGGTTTATGGTGACTCTTCGCCATGTAGAGCGGTAGTTTACGACTGGATTAAGCGCTTCAAGGGGGGCAGAGAAGAAGTTGAAGATGATCCACGTGAAGGGAGACCCTCCACCTCCATTAACCCAGAAAATGTCGAGCTTGTGAGGAATCTAGTGGATAAAGATCGCCGTATTACTATTGATGAAGTTGCCAATGCATGTGAAATCTCTCATGGCTCAGCATTTGGAATTCTAACTGAAAATCTTGGCCTGAGCAAGCTTTCAGCACGTTGGGTCCCAAAAGCGTTGCGAGAAGACCAGCTGAATCATAGGGCCAACCTTTCTTTGGCTATTTTGACCAAGATTGAAGCAAACGAGGATAGTTTTTTTGAGCGCCTCGTAACGGGAGATGAAACTTGGGTGTATCAGTTTGATCCTGAAAGTAAAAATCAATCAAAAGAGTGGCACCCAAGGGGGGCAGCAGGGCCTATCAAGTTCAAGACAGAGAGGTCCGTTAAGAAGATAATGGCTACAGTTTTGGGGGATTCGGAGGGAATTATTTTAATAGACTTCTTAGAAGGACAAAAAACTGTTACATCCAGCTATTACGAAGGAGTTTTAAGGAAGCTGAAAACTTCAATAGCCAAAAAACGACGAGGAAAGCTCCACAAGCAAATCTTGTTCCACCATGACAATGCCCCTGCACATTCGTCCAAAGCTGTGAGATCTCAGCTACGGGAATTTCGATGGGAAACTCTTGCTCATCCCCCTTATAGCCCTGATTTAGCACCCTCTGACTTTTTTCTGTTTCCAAATTTAAAGGGACACCTAAAAGGAACCCGGTTTCAATCATTAGATGAAGCAAAAAAGCAGGTCATTACTTGGTGCCAGAGACAACCCCGTGAATTCTACAAAGATGGTCTTTACCGTTGGATTCATAGATTAAGAAAGTGTATAGATGTTAATGGAGCTTATGTAGAAAAATGATTACAGTATTATTACAAATAAAAATTTTATGCCATTTATCTGAGAACTTTTTGACTCCCCCTCGTATATACTTTTCAGTATCATCACACCAATTTAGTCTTAAAACCAATAAACAATATCACCGCCCCATCATACCACAGAATTTTATATAAAAGTTAAATGGAATTTGAACCATTATATTTCAATCACAAAAAGTCATTACACAATGGACAAAAATCTATATATATTAAAAGCATCATCTATTTTCTTTTATTAAGAATTATACTAAAATAGTCTGTTCTTTAACTGGAGGTAAAATGTTTAAAGTTCACTAGTAATCATTATAATAAGAGTTGTGTGTTCGTCACTATTGATATAAATGAATATGGCTAAATTTGGTCTTTATCCCGGACCTAGCACAGTTGATTCAGAAGCTTTCACCCCCGGGGATGCCTTGATTTTTGAAATTTAAGAGGAGCTCTTTCATCCCTTTTTTTAAGTGGGCCTTTGGCCGTCCACCAACATGAACCTTATTGTGCAGTAGAGCACTGCTTCGCCCAATTCTTCTGGCTATCTCGCTGTTACTCAATCCCTCTCCTTTTAGTACAATAAACTTCCCCTGCACAACGTCGAACAGTTTTGTTGCTATAGGCATATAAGCAATGTTATCCAGATTGGCAATAACCTAGTAGTTGCGCCACTCAAAACCAATCAACCAATTATTCAGATCTCTGCATCAATCTAACGTCAACAAGATTTGAATAAACCTGGAAAAAATGTTGATCCCTTTATTATAGTTTTGAAGATAATGATATGCTGGATAAGCTTAAAAATCTTAAATTAATGAAAAGATAACACTTTTACTTCAGGATATATATTAAAATACTAAAATACCAGAGGGCAATAAAATGGGCTGCCCAATCACCTTTTGTAGTACGCTTCACAATCTTTGACTAGATCGTGGCTTTGTTTTGAACTCTAGTTTACAGTGTGTATCTATTTTCAGCAGTTTTGTCAGCTGTACTATGTCATAGTTTCAATACTTATTGTTATAAACATATATCTAATCTATTTAAAATGTCTAGAAAAATATTGCCATTTTCTGTATTGTTTTTAAGAAAACTATAAAAAATTGCAGTAATTATTTACATGGGTGTACTAGTATTAATAGTAACAATAATAATTTAAATATTTGGCCTCATTTTGGGGGGTATTGGTACACTACTAAAACTTCTAACCCAGAACTTTGTTTCTCCGTGCAGGGCCGACATTGCATTGATTGGGTTGGCGGTGATGGGTCAGAACCTGATCCTGAACATGAACGACCACGGGTGGGTGGTGTGCGCGTACAACCGCACCGTCGAGAAAGTGGACGCCTTCCTCCTGAACGAGGCAAAAGGCAGCCGGGTCGTGGGGGCCCGATCCCTCGAGGAGATGGTGGCTAAGCTCAAGAAGCCGAGGAAGGTCATGATCCTCGTCAAAGGTTCGTCATCTGGAACTCCGTCTCGCGACTCGCTTTCCCTGGGCGGTTCGGGAAATTTGCTAGTTATCTTGGTCTCTACTGTCCCTACTCGCGTATTCTACCTATTACTTCACCCCACCTTAACTTTACCATTTTAGTTACTTTTTTACGGCTTTTCGGTAAATGTTCTTCGTTGGTTTTTGCCTTTTAAAAGGAAGATACAAATCGTTTTATTAGATATATTAATCCCACATTGGCTATAGTATCGATCCTTGAGATTCCCACAAAGTCTGAGGGAAGTAATAAAACCACTGTTGTCAGTTGTCCCTCGTAAAAGGCGAGTAAACGTGACTGTATTCATACTAGCGCCTCCACGCCTGCGTTGACACCCAGACTATTCGGCACATTCTTGTTTAATGTCCCCAGTCTGGGCGATCTCCGCGCAGGTTACTTGTTCCACTAAAGCGACCAGGGTCATTACCGCATGTTCTTTGTTCTCGGTTCGTTCATACAGACTTATGGACTTTCTGGAGGTGGCTGGCCTCCTCCATTGTTTTTTGCTCTTTGGTGTTGATCGCATGCTCTGTTGGAGTAGCATGTCTCCTTTTGTTTTGTTTTTTTTGTTGCTTGTTTGGTTTCGTTTTGCTTTGATTTCTGTTTTTTTTTAGTGTACTTTTTTGTTTAAGTAGCCTAATAATAGGCCAGATAGGCGCCATATAAATCGTAGCGTAGAGGGTGTTTCTCCCTCTCCAATTACTACGGCTTCGGGGGTTTCTCCCCCTTAGCCCCCTTATGTTATTTCCTCCACGCGATTCTAGCCTAGCGTCGGGTTCGGTTCCCCTTCACTTTTTCTGTGCCCTTTCAAGAATCTGTTAGCAAAGGTGTTTCTCCAACTCTTGCCTATAGGTTTAAGGGTTTCCTTCCCCCTTAACCCCCGTCCTTAGTTACCTTAAACGAGAACCGTTAAACAAGAAGTTTACGCTGAGTGAATTCCGTTCCTTACTCACTTCCTGCAAGGACACCTACATAGGTGAGCGATGACTGGCATTTTTTTGATTAGTTAAACAGGATCTAGACAAAGGGTATCCTCAGACTCTTTGCAAATGACTATTGTGCTCGCTTTTCGCCGAGCTCCTTCGAGAGATCGAGGTATATCTCGAAGCGCTCCCGGTTCTGTCATGTAGGGTACCACCATTAACCATTTGTCGACACGCCTCTGTTCTCAAAGCTTCTACAGCCATGGCAGTATTGCGTTCGACCTTTTTGGAGTAAACTTCGTACAATACACCGCTCGGTATGAGAGAGAACGCCTCGTGCCCGATTCGGAGACCATATTGTGATCATTAGCGACTAACAAAACACCCTGATTGCTCTAGAATCTGACTGCATTAGAATTTCCGCCCCCCCTTTGTTCTCGGTATCGGTGCCCCCACGGCTGACGCATGCCGGGTGGAGTTAAGAGATTATTTTTACTGGGTTCCTGGACGTAGGGAATGAGAGCGCTAAAGAGTCCGCGAGGACTGTTCGACCATACCAACCTTCCTCTCTCCCTTATACCGACTACATGAATTGAATTAGGCCATCCCTCCGGGCTGCCTCACAAAGAAGATAGGAAGACTATTTCCGTGGAACTTCTCTTAAATGCCTGGACGGCTTCAGGTCGCTTTCTGCAGTCTTCGAATTTGGCACACTCGGGGAAACGGGGCACTCCCCTATACATTGCATCGACTGCGTTGTTCCCCATACTGATCGCATGTCTAGTAGTTGGGATAGGATCGTGCACTCTTGACTCACTGACTTTTTGGAGGAGATGGTCTTCTTGGTGTCGGGTGTATGCTCGGGTGCGCTCGGAGGTGGGCTTCACTCAGTTGCTGGAACATGCCTACCTTCTTTTGCCAGTTCATGCCCTTGTAGAAGTCGTTAGGAGCCTCTTTATTAAAAAAAAAAACCCAACGATTAGGTGTATGGTGTGGAAGGAGATGTAAGCTTGGCTACTGATTGCCCGAGCGATTCCCGACAATCCGCGTGGTGTTTTGGTTTTGACCTTTATGTTCGCGTTTCCAGCTGGTGCTGCGGTGGACAGCTTCATCGATCAGCTGGTCCCCCTCCTTGAGCGGGGCGACATTATCATCGACGGCGGCAATTCAGAATATCAAGACACTCAGAGAAGGTGAGTCCTTGGTTTGGGGCCCTTGCGGGGACGAGGAGATTGA
Source organism: Ceratothoa steindachneri (assembly GCA_963969495.1). Classification (NCBI taxonomy): domain Eukaryota; kingdom Metazoa; phylum Arthropoda; class Malacostraca; order Isopoda; family Cymothoidae; genus Ceratothoa; species Ceratothoa steindachneri. Next base: position 84,970,411 of record OZ018328.1, read on the forward strand.
TGTCATTAAGGATACCAGGGACGGGTGGAAATGACAAGCAAGAGTCGCCAGGTTAGTGAATGCAGATCGGGCGCGAATTGCGAGAGTGGCTGAAATTAGATCCTGTCAATTGATCATCACGTTTCGAAGCTTTAGTTAGAGGAGTAAATTTGTTTCTCCCTACACATTTTTTTCCTTTTGTCTTCCACTTCTTTTCATAAAAGGATAAACATAGCCTCGTTGAGAAAACAAGTTTCGTTTGGTGAAACCTTTTCTCCATTGCATTTTCCTTTTCTTTTGTACTTTCTTTAGCGGTCTTTCCAACCTTTAATGCCCATTTCTCTTTTATTCTCTTCAATGGAAAGGGATGATAAGAGAAACCACATGTGCAAGGTTCCTGTTATCCTCCCTTTCCACCTGTCGAAAGCGCACATTATTCCTCTTCAATGCATGAAAACTACCACAAACTAAAATTAGAAATAGACGAAGCTCTGCTTAAAATATCATCGTTTTTCATCTTGGTCCCGCTTGTGCAGAGTTGGGGTGGTTTTATGACTCTTCTCCACCGACTTCGGCCCATAAAGACTACTTTATAGCATTGTGTATGTTTTTCGGCGGCCGCCATACACTACCCGTGGTACGGATTCCACGTTAATTAGTTGGGCCCCAATGAGAAATAAACTCATCTTAAATGATGGGAGTTGGGTGCTAAATCACCTACCAATATTTTGTGGGGGAGGGGTAGACAAAATATTGTAACGGTAATTGTTAATTAAAAGTAAATTAGTAATCTAAGTGATTAAAATATAGTTACCTTATAAATTTGAACTACTTATGCCAAGTTCTATTCTCCAGCGGATTTGATGCACTTCTGAATGTGTTCGGCCATAGGCAGAATATGTCTTTATACTGCCTTGAATCTGTCAGGCTTAGCCGATTCGCTCAAAAGAACATAGTCAAGGGAGAGATTTTCAGCGGAGTTAATTGAAATTTATATGAAAATAATTAAACAACAATTGGATTACTTAAATTACTAATTTTCTCTTTGTTAATTTCTGTTGTAATTTGTCTTCGTTTCGCACCCAAGTTTAATAAATACAGGGCGTAATTCGATAAGTGATGTCAGGAAATTAATTAGTAGGAGTGACCAAAACATTATATTTAAAATTCCTAAACAGCAAATAAATCTGTATTTCAATCATTTCTAAAAAATTTAACGACACTTGAAAGTATTTTGAAATTTGCTTCTCTGCATTGTGAAACCTAAATCAACTAAGAGAAAGATTGCAGACAGTGAATGAAGAAATGAGAGTTGCCATCTCAACTATCCGTCCCAATATTAAAGAATTATGTGATACTCAAGCTCAAATTTCCCATTAAACATACGAGTAAGATTAATTTTTTGTTTGTCTTATTTTGATTAAATTAGGTAAAATAACAATCTCGGTAAATTTTGGAGTGCTTTACACATAATTATTTATATGTAAATTAATTTTTATTGGGGGTGCCACGGCTGCTTCTAGTTAACAATTAAGGTGCCACGGCTGCTTCTAGTTAACAATTAAGGTGCCACGGCTGCTTCTAGTTAACAATTAAGGTGCCACGGCTGCTTCTAGTTAACATTTAAGGTGCCATGGTTGCTTCTAGTTAACAATTAAGGTGCCACGGCTGCTTCTAGTTAACAATTAAGGTGCCACCATCATAAAAAGGTTGAAAAAGAGTGCCATATACTTTTTTATTTAAAGCGAAAACTAACGAGACAACATCCCCCGCAAAGTCTGTAATTAGTGAAGATGAAGAAAATGGTTACCATGGAGGAGGTGAAAATGTGTGGAAGTTAAATAACCCCAGATTTTCCTATCGACGAGGGCTGGGAGGACACGCACTTTTTCAGATGTCAGCTGCATCATCGTTGCCATGATATACCTGTCGCCCCCTTGTTGAGCCATAGAAAGGAGAGGCAGAAAGGATTATGGAAAATAAAATAGGCGGTCAGGGCTCTTGACCCATCAAAACAAGCCCAGAGTATCATTTTTTTTTAATCATTGAATCATTCTACAAAGTTGTCTCAACGTTGTTTCCCCTCTTTTGACGCATGTGTGGAGTCGATCTCCTACGACGCGCAGCTAACCACAGTTTTACTATTCTTACTCCACTACAGGGAAGTTGTGCGTGTACGAGTATATTGTTAAAATGTAATTTAATTCAGAATTTTCTTTGAATCAATTAGTGCTGTACCACCAGGTACCATTCAGTAACCCCTTGTAAGTGAATCAACTTGCTACATTCGTTACCAGGGACCTAACTTGACCCTTTGCCTTCTCGGCTGTGGCCCAAGTTTTGTGCTACGGCCTCCTGGCTACTAAACGGGGATCGAAGATGAGTTAACCTCTCTTACATGTTCCCATATGTTACCTTCACTGCCATTAAGTCTTGATCCCACAGGTGCAAGGCACTGGCCGAGAGGGGTCTGTTGTACGTCGGTTCAGGAGTTTCTGGGGGAGAAGAGGGTGCCCGCTATGGCCCGTCGCTTATGCCCGGAGGAGACAACGACGCCTGGCCTCACATTAAGCCCATTTTCCAGGTAAGTTTGAGACGTGTTTTTGAAAGTTCTAACTTTTTGGTCTCTTTCGGACACTGGCGAATCCACAAGGCTTGATGGGGGTTTTGGAAAGAATCCTGCAGATCAGGAGTGGGAATGCAATGTTAGTATGTTTTTCATTGCTTGGAAAAATAGTGTTTCATTTTTCCCGCAAGTGTGGTGTCAGCCATGTAGGCAAGATTTGATCAAACAGTCATTTATAAATGCTTGCTTTGACCCCCGATCCGTTGCCCCTGTGTAGACTGCTACACCTGGTACCTGGAGGGGTGGTAGGTCTTCCCGGCTCACTGAGTTGACCAACTCGTCTTGACATGGCGAGGTTGGTGCGTTTTCCTGTTCCTATATGCACTCCTTTTCTTCTATGACTATCCCCTTCTTTGCCCTTCCTTATTTCTTCAATATACGTTTAGTGATCTTACCTCCACCACTCCCAGGGGAGATCCTTCCAAGTTGCCGCAGGTCCCCGTTGACTCGAGGGGAGGAGGGCCAGGCCCTGCTCTTTACGGCGTGGCTCAGCAGACGGCCGGGTCCATTGACATTTGTACACCTTTCTCTTCTTTGGCGGGCGGTCGTCGTAGCCTAAGCCTTTGGGTTTAGAGCAGGGGTCTCCAAACTGCGGGCCAGATCCGGCCCGCCGCTGCACTGTGCCACAAATAAACATTTGAGAGCAATTCTCTTGATTGGATGCAGCAATTTCAAAACAAATATTGATGATATCTTAAAAGCTAAACGCCAGTTTCACAAATCTCACTAACCTTTTTTGCTGCTTAGTTTGTGAGACTCAGATATGTGCGCATTGGGTGTGATAATATTATCTTATTGCTAACGACATCTTCCTTGATAACTTTTTGGTAAATAAATATGTATGTCATTATTTTTTGTGTATTTTGTGTATTGGTAAATAAATATGTTGGTTGTCTTTATTTTTTGTGTATTCACTATATTGTATTGAACAAAATGGTTATGTGGCCCGCGCTCGTCATTCTCTTGGTTATCTGGCCCGCTTTGAAAAAAGTTTGGCGACCCCTGGTTTAGAGCAAGGCAACTCCTTCAAGACCTCGATGTAGTGGTTTGTGGCGGCGCTGGGTCTGCCCAGCACGTCACTCTAGAGCAGGGGTTCTTAAACGGGGGCGTGGCGCGATCCAGTGTGACGTCTTTTTTGCTGGTAAATCTTGAAGTGACTGAAAGTCAGGCAACATTTCAAAGGCCAATTTGTCAATTCATTTTTTCAATTTTCCAGGTGGTTCACCAATACATAGAGAATAATAAGCTCTGTAATAATTTGGTTCCCAAAGTTTTATCATGTGAGGCTGTGTATAAAAATTATTTTGTAGAAGTTTCTATGGAAAATATATGTAATTACCATAACATCAACGACATTTAATAGGCTGGATTTTAACTTCGATTGCTGAATATATAATTTGCATAAGAAAAGCCCACGACGTTCGGGAAGTATGTGAGACGTTATATTCAGACGAAGTGTTAATGGTAGCGTGCATCAACTGTGTCATCTTGAAGTACAAGGTGCAGTAAAGTGTTGCTATTTAAGTGTATTATTTTGTGTGCCTCATCGGAGAATTCAGAGGGAAAACGCGGCTTCTTTTCCCAACCTCGATGCAGCTCTTGAGGAAAAAGTTTCTTCTGAAAGGCGAGTTGAAGTTGCAAGTGGAGGAACACCTCGAGCTTTGAAACGAGAATTCGAGCGCTAATTTCCAGACCCGGAAAACTCTGAACTCCCAGAGTGGAAGTCGAGGAGAAGCCCCTTTGGATTCAACGAAGACATCCTACCGGACGATCTGCAGGATGAATTTTTGGAATTGAAATTCAACTCTACCGCAAGAGACGATCCGATGAATGATGCTAAGGGGGGCGCGGCCGAAAAAGTTTAAGAACCCATGCTCTAGAGGGTACCACCATTGAACGTTCGTCGCTATGCCTCTGCTCCCAAACTTTTACAGCCCCGGGAGTACTGCATTCGAATTTCTTGGAGCGCACATGTCACGCTGAAGCCGTGCCACTATACACGGATGGCCCGAAATCCGAAGGGGTGGAGGTCGGATTTCTCCCCCAACCCCCTTTGTTTGAATCCGGCCTGGCTCTTTAGGACGCTGAATCTCTCTTCACGGCTGAGGTGGTTTTCAATACACCGCTTATTACGTGAGATTACGTTTAGTTCCCGGTTAGGAGATATGATTAATTTTTTTTTAATGACTCACTGAGGCATAGTCCGCCAAACAGTCTGCGAGGACGGCGACTGGACCAACGTCCAAAAGACAGATGGACTCTTGGTGACTAGAGCCCTGATCCTAAGTTCTTTACATTTCAGAGCATAGCTGCACGGGCCGACGGTGAGCCGTGCTGCGACTGGGTGGGCGAGGATGGGGCCGGCCACTACGTGAAGATGGTCCACAATGGAATTGAGTATGGAGATATGCAGCTCATCTGCGAAGCATATCACCTCATGAAGAACGCGCTAGGCATGACGCCCGGAGACATGAGTCAGGTACGTGGGGCATGGGGGGGGGGTTAAAAGCTTTCTCGTTCTTTTATTGGATATTCACTTAAAACTTCGTCCACTCTCCCACGTTAACTATACCACTTGAGACACGATCTGTTACTCTATTATTTCGCCGTCATCCAACCTGATGAGCATCCGTTAGGCCAGTCCCCTCGATGAATACCTCCGACCGGATGGAGCGCTCTTCCCGAGATCTAGCACTCCATGTATTTGTAAATTTCGTCTTAGCCGTGCACTTGTCCGGAATGTTGTAAATATGTCGAAGTATCTCTGGTTTATGGGGGCAGTGGTGTACGTGTTAGCTTATTGAACTAATTCCGTGTGTATTTAGTTCTGGATGGCAACTACATTAGAGCCTTGCCATGGCGATCATTGTGTGGTGTGAGAGGGGTTATTCTTCTGGGTAAATGTCTGGTGGAATAATTTAGGAGTTTTGATGGGTCCCTGGGGTCTTGCACATGGTTCGCGGTGGATGGTATTGATTTTGCATGCAGTGGCAATGGAATTTCGGGTTTAGTGTTTAGAAGCTACATTCTCCCGAGGACGAGCTGTTTTATGGGCACTATTTTCGTTTTCCAAGTGTCGGTGATATATCTGGGTGGTGTTAATGCATCCCTAGCCGAGTTATGTTTTGTGTCATTTGTCGGGTATTAAGGTGTGTGACTGCGAGATCTGGTCCCCAGACCATACTGGTTTAGGCGCGTGTGTGGCAGATGTACCGCTTGTTGGTTTAGCTGAGGGATTTCTTGGTTGCCTCATGTAAGTGTTTGGTCTTCATTTTTATGTATACTGTTTGTGTTATATGAATTTTGGTCATGTGTCTGGAAAGACCAGAGGTGCCGTTGTTTTAATGCTGGAGTGAATTTGATGCCTACCGGAGGATCTGCTGTTCTGTATCTTTCACACATTTTCACACTCTTTATAGATCTCACTACAAAATTTCTGGGCGATGCATCCTCGTTGATATTCTGCTTTAAATTTGACGGTCAGTTTTTATCCTTCACCTCTCCGTCCTTCACTTAATGATTTCGCTTTATTTCCTTTTAATAAAATTCTTAAATAAAAACTGTCTAAATAATCATATTTTTAGATAAGAAAATCTACCTTTCCGTCGTCCTTGATGCAAAGTTCCCTAATCTTTGATTTTCACTTTCGTGTCCCGATTGCGGCGATGCTTTTTCAGGTTTTTGCCGATTGGAATAAAGGTGAACTGGATTCCTTCCTTATTGAAATCACTGCCAATATCCTTAAATTTAAAGACACAAAAGGTGAGTTGATGTGCGAAATTGTATGTTAAATATAGATTAAAAAGGCCAACAGACCTAAGTCGCGTGATCTCAATTATTGTCTTAGACCTTCAAAACTTTCAACAAGTGGGTCAATCCGACCCATAGTTAGTTTTATTTTAATAATTCCCGGACTAACCTTGGGATAACCTTGGCAATCATATCATTCGAAAGAGTGTAAAACAACAAAGTGTTTCAAATTTCGTTAGAATCGGCCAAATAGTTACGATGTCATTGCTAAAAAGCTCGCTGAAAAGTAAAATGGTTACTATCTGACCGACCGACATAGTAACTTATAGTGCACGCGATTAAAAAGGAGGAAACTACACCTCCCCTGAACAAAAGGTTGTAGGTTGTTACCTGCAGAAATATGATAAAAGAGATTCCAAGCGCGCTCTTCTTTAAAGGCAAAGGCTACAACTTGGAATGGGGTTATTTTCTTGCGGGTAATTTAAACCGATCTCAGACAAGCGTTTCTTGAAGCTTAAGTAGTCTCTAGTTTTTATGTCAGGTGGGGGAGGGGATACTGGGAGAGTTTTCATGTGTAGGCCTTCGTCCAGAATCTTATTCCCATGATACCAACGATACAAAATTTGACTATTCCCTCCCTGAACTATCTCGCAACATAAGGCGATTCTATGTCATATTTTAATGTTAGTTGGTTTTACCACTGATCTGTACTCATTTCAGTTAACTTTATTTCTCTCTGGGAACTTACTGATTAACGTGGATTCCGAACCTCGGGTATCTACTGGGTGGTCCGAAAGTGTTGTCGCCCCCTACCTTAATTGATCCTGTCAGAAACGGTTTATGTTCCCAACGCGATATCGTCCTCTTCCTAAGGGCTAGTCTGCCGAATCTTGCAGTGAAGTCATGTCGCACATCCCCCATGTTCTTGCCAGAATGCACAGGATCATGTGCCCATACACTTGCAATCAGCTTTCTCCCAAACTGTAAGAGCTCGTGTCAGCCATCTGAAATAGAAAATTAAAACAACATTCACAGGGGATGAAAGAGACTTTCGGTCATCTGAAATGTAAAATTAAACGGTTCTTTCGATGGCAGGTGCTTTCTTGGTGGAGCAAATACGCGACGCCGCTGGACAGAAAGGTACCGGCAAGTGGACGGCAATTTCCGGCTTGGAGTACGGGGTTCCCGTCACACTTATTGCGGAGTCCGTTTTCGCCCGCTGTCTCTCTGCCATCAAGGTGAGTTTCAAGCAGACCTTTATGAAAGCTTTTTTTTAGGGACTTTTCTCTTAGCATTGGTGGCACAGTGCAGCGTCTCTCCTAGGGCAAGAAGGCTATGTTCACCACGAAGTTAAGTCTAACCGAAGTTGGTATGGCCAGGCCAAATTTGGTTCTCAGCTGGCTTTGGAGTTTGTCTTCCTTTGGAGAAATCGAAGGTTGTACCCTTTAGGCTTCATGCCTCTGTTTATAATTGTCTATAGCGTTTATAATTATTTCCGTCTTTCTTTCCTTATCTGACCTCACTAATGTAGCTCTAGACTCACCTGGACAATATGGTGACATTCCTGGGGTGCGCCCGCCTCACAGAAAAGAGGTAGGGAGGCTAAAATGTTGCTATCGCGGTTCATTTCCCGTTGTAGAATCTAGCTTTGTTGTTCCTTCAGTTCACTACTATGAATGCAGAGGTCAAATGACGGCTGTGATTTTCCTTGTTTTTGACACGAGGAAATGATTGGTTTCTCTCTTTCAGTCGAGGGGTTTAGGTTGGTTGATGAAGACGTTGAGTTCTCCAGCAGCCTCATCGCTGAGGGCCTAACTTATCCTCCTCGGCCGTTTTGCAAGTGACTAACGAGTGTGTGACTGCCTTTCGAAAGAAACTATTTACCTGTAAACGCTACAGGTGGCGTCCAATCTATTTACCCGTGTGTGAATTTAGACTAACTGAGGCCATATTCAGTTTCGTTTAGAAGTATTCTCACCTCTCTTCATAGCAGGCACACGTGTTGTCTGTAACTCTGGCAGTACTCCTGCGTATTGGAGGCGCCTTCTGTAAGTCTCACTACACTTAGCTCTCGTTACCCAACTGGATATTGGCAAGGAAACTCTTAGAGTGCTTGACTTAGCTCTTGGGGTCGGTGGCGCCGCTGGTTCTGTCCAGGACCCACCTTGGGGGATAACACCCAAACGTTTGGTGCTACGCCTCTGCTCCTTTTGATTCATGTCCAGTGGAATGGTGTTGAAGCGGTGGTTTTGACCTATTGATTGTATGCGCGTGTGGATAGTTTTGTAGATTATGGGCGATGCCTGGTTTCAGATTGGATTGGTTTCTTGGACTGTCTCCTAGTAGTATGTCCTTGGAATTGCGTGCATGTTATGTGGACGGTGGTATGTGTCTTGCATATTGTGACATGGTCTTGTACTATGCAGAAATTGTTTTCTCTGAGTTAGAAATGGTGTCTTAGCAGCACGACCTTTGTTTCGTGTTGAAAGGCGATTAATCGGCGTGATCTGGGTGCAACCTTTTGCTAGGCGGAGTGCTTTGTTTTGTATTCTGCAGTTTGCTGAGGTGAGTGGCTGCGAGGTTTGGTGCCCAGACTGTAGAGGCATAGGCAAGTGAGGGGGTTGATAAATTGCTTGTATTTGTGTGAGATAGATTCTTTGGATTGCCCTAATGTTGTTTTAGTGAGTGCTTGAAGCTTGTTAGCTTTGTGTGTGTTTCTCTTTTTGTCGGAATTTTAGTCCTGTATGCACTGTAGGCGTTTTATAAATAATGGGAATGGTGTGTTTGCTAAAGTGATCCCGAGTTAGTTTGAGGCACTCTAGTTGGTAGGTAGGTTGCGAAAAGTAACATGATTTTTAAGGCGAGACGATCATTTGGTTTGTTGGATCTAGCGTTCGAGTCTTGTGATGTAGAGTGAATTGCTTGGGTGTTACTGGTGCGTTGTGCGAGATTGGTGATGTCATCTGCCCATCTGTAGCGTGTAATGTTAAGGTTGCGGAAGAAAGTATGGATCCTTGTGGGACACCGTTGTGTATTTGGTGTGTCCGTGATAGCTTGTCGCGGAAATTTACTGTTTTGTCTGTCTGTGCGGAAAATAGTGAGCCATTTTTTACAGTTGGAGTAGAGTGTGGTGTTTACTATTTTTTTGATGTGTCTGGCTACAGTGTCGAGAGCTTTGTTTATGTTGATTGTTGCCATTATTTTTGTGAGGGGTGGTGTGGGTTTGTTGAAGCCTTGTATGAGTTGATTGAAGTAAGTACAGGGCTCAGGAACGATGCCACGGCTTGTCATCTTCTCCAGAGGTCTCTTATATGGGTGTCGTAGAATAGGGTCAAGTTAACAATTTCTGCGTTTCTCAGCCGAGGTCGATGACGGCTATGTGCGTGGGAGATTAACTGAATGTAGGCTGGCCAAATAGTAGACTATCTTGGAGGTTCCGGGAAAATAGAAAAACGGGTACGAAAATAACTTACTAATATGCACATTATTATTCTTTTAAAAGGTTAAAAGGGTTTTAAAACCAGCTATATAACATTATACGTACACGAGTCTCAGCGGCGGGGACGGTCGCCGTACAAACAAACCATATTGACCGAGGGTCGCTTGAATGACCTTGAGCGTATACGAAGCTGACGCTGAAGGCTTACACTACAAAATAGATGGAGCTCATGGGAGGGGGAGAGGGTTGCACCATACATATACACAAGGTTATATAATGCTACTGCATTGTTGCCGAAGGATATTTTTTTCTATACCATTAAGTGAGGCTCACTAGCCCGAGGGTGAGTTTGTCCTACGACTATACAAAACTAAAAAAAAATAAGGATATAAAAGGAATTCATTGTACACAATGAAAACCAATATATATATATAAAGGATACGCGTTTCCTTATTATATGGTTGAATATACAAATTTATTTTATGAACAAATATTAATACATGGGTAAAAAAAGAAATGGCTCAGAATTAGTTTGGAAAAGGATCTAATGGGTTCCTCCTTAAACTATCAGTCATACAGTTATTGGTGCCTTTTAAATACAAAATGCGGAATTGGAATTCCTGGAGGAACAAGCTCCAACGCATCAACCGACCGTTATTATTCTTGACGTTACATAGGTATGATAGGGGTTTGTGTTCTGTTTCCACTACAAATTCCATGCCTAATAAATACATTCTAAATTTACAGATAGCGAGTGCTTCTCTCTCCATTGTCGCATCATTTTTCTCGCGCGCGAGTAATTTTGTGCTTGCTTAAGGGATGGGGAAACTTTCGCCGTTATTCTCATACTGGAGGAGGACACATCCTATACCATCATTACTGGCATCGGTGCGAATGCCAAACAGCTTGTCCGGAGTAGGGAGGCGGGGGATAGGAACGTATGACAACTTCTCCTTGAGTTGGTTAAAGCTGTGAGTCAAAAGTGGCGCCCACTCGAGGCGTTCGGTGGCTTTCCTTAATAGCTCGCAGAGGGTGGCGGAGATAGTCGCCAATTTGGGTATGAAGCGACGATTGAACGATGCATAGCTTATGAAGGTTCGCAGCTGCTTTTTGTTAGTGGGCAAAGGCATGTCCACGATGGCCCGGATCTTTTCTTGCTGGAGAGCTAACCGATTATTCCCGATATGGAAGCCGAGGTAATCGATAGTGCTAAAAGCGAAGTGGCACTTGCCGGGTCCAATTGTCAAATTGTGTTCCCGGAATCGATACAGAAGGGTGGTCAAATGTTGAACCCAACCTTTGGTGGTCAAATGTTGAACCCAACCTTTGGTGGCCACATAAACATTATCAAAATAGAAGGTGACGTGTAAGCCTTCTAAAATAATCCTCATCATCTGGTTATAATTGCTGCAAGCCGTTACCAGACCAAAGGGGAGCTGTCAGAATTACATAAGCTCCATCTCAGTTCGGAAAGCAGTAAATTTCTTCACTTCATCTCTCAGGGAGGATCTGATAATAGGCCTTGCATAAATCCAACTGGGAGATGAACTTTGTCTTCTCAAAGAGGTGGAGGTTCTGATCTATGTTGGGAATCGGTTCGGCATCGAATAAGGTAATCGAATTTAGCTTTCTAAAATCTATGCACATTCGATAAGAACCATCGGCCTTCTTTACCATGACAACCGTGGAACAATAGCTTAGCTCGACTCCGAAGGTTCGATGATCTGCAACCTTAGAAGTTTATCAAGTTCGTTATTGAATGCTTTCCCGAGGTGTATAGGCAGGGTGTATGGTTTGGAACGGATGAGTTCCATGGTGGTTAGTTGGATATTCTGTTTAAAGTGGGTAGCACAACCGGTGATCTCGGTGATGACGTTATCAAAACTACTCTGGAGTGCTTGCAGTTGATCCTTTTGAAGAGATGATAACTGGTTGCATATCTTAATTTCCGCAGGCGGGGAATTATTAAAGTCGGGCAAGACATGCAACAGGTATTCCTTGTCTTGCTCTACGCAAAGGAGGTCCAGAGGGTCGCCAGATTCCATGGGGGATTCTTCGTCGATGGCAACTATCTGGTTGATACTCGCGCGCCGGTAGTACCGCTTGAGCATATTAACATGGAAAAGCTATATTCCCGAGGGGGTTTCAATAAGGTAATCGACGGGGCCACGCTTCTCTACTATGTTGTAGGGGCCATTCCACTGGCTCGACAATTTGTCGTTTTCCGTGGGGAGGAGAAGCAAAACCTTCTCCGGGGTTAAATTTCCTTTCTTCGATCCTCAACCCTGGAACAATAACCATCAGTTCACTACCACTACTAACCATGGGTATATCCTACCCGATTTGAAAAAAAAAATGTAAAGCTTTAATGGACTTTGACTTAACATTAAGAAAAACTGACAATGGCGTCGTTGCTCTGTGTCGTAGAATGGACTCTCGACGATATACCATATATAACTATTCGTTGAGGGAACTTCTTTAATTATCTTTAGAGTGCGTGGATGTCTGGCGGGCCGATATTATGTATCTTCGATATGCTTAAGAAGTGGAACTGAGCTCAAGGATAATAATATTGCTAACATTAATAAAATAGAGTTTTATTAATAATAACTATCAACAATACACAAAACGGAAAATATTGACATAAACAGAGATTTGAAAGGGTCGTGGGGGCTCGGGCTAATCCGAGGATTAAAGGATTTAAAAAGGTAAAACAAATATAAAGTTAAAGAGATGGGATGGTTCGCTAAACCATTTTAAGCACATGATAGAATTGACAAAAGGGTTAAATACTCAAAGGTAACGTTCGGCTTATGTAATTTTATACTAGTGGTGCAGAGGAAGTCGACGTGAAGGAATTTTCGGTCCGCTGGCGAGTTCCAGCCGAAGGGGGGGAATAAAATGATCCTGACGTGGCGTCTTGGGAATGAGAACCGTTTCTCGACGAACGGCTTGAAGAACAATGGCTGTTCTACGTTGTTCTCTTCTGAACAACAGGGGGGTGAGAACCGTCTCTTGTCTACGGACTCAAGAACAATGGCTGTTCTAATGTTGTTCTCTTCTGAACAACAAGGGGGAAGGGTGAGAACCGTTTCTTGGCGAACGGGCTTAAAAGAACAATGGCTGTTCTAATGTTGTTCTTTTCTGAACAACAAGGGGGAAGGGTGAGAACCGTTTCTTGGCGAACGGGCTCAAAAGAATAATGGCTGTTCTACGTTGTTCTCTTCTGATCAATCAGGGGAAGGGGTGAGAACCGTTTCTGGTCAACGGGCTCGAACGAACAATGGCTGTTCTAACGTTCTCTCGACGAACGGCTTGAAGAACATTGGCTGTTCTAACGTTGTTTTCTTTCTGAACAACGAGGGGGAAGCCTTGCAGACTTGGCGTCACGAAAGGCTCGAACTTTGGCACTCAAGGGATATTGTCCTTCTTCTGGACAAGTGATGGTGAATCTCGAGGTCGAGGTCCCTTGGCGCACAAAGTGAGAGAGGGTCGTGGTGATGTTTCGCGACGAAAATCTGGATCTCCAATCTGCTCTTAGTGGTAAGGTTTCCATCTAAATAGTCGAGACACTCCCTTGGCGTGGGGGGACAATGGAGTGGGAGCTTCGAGGGAATGCACAGCCGAGCCTGGGAACAATGCCTTATCTGCCCATAAGCCTTACTCAATCTGGCGAGGTCGGCGTATGGGGGCGAACGGTGGGAAGATAAACCTCCTTGTTTAAACATTGACTCAGGTGGCTGCGATAAGGCGCCAAGCTTTGAAGCGAAGATGCACGTTGGAGCATCGTGGTTTTAAATAACATGTGATAGAGTTGAAATTAACGCGGCCTCAACCCGTTCTATCACACTCTGGGTACCTCCTACCCATGGTTAGCGTTCTAGGGTTAAATCCAGTAAATACGAGTAAGATGTCCGGATATTTTGATCCAAGTTCTGATTGGAATAAAGTTCCTTTAGGATACTCAGGGGGCCTCTGACGTTTCTACCATATAAAAGTTCAAAGGTGGCGAATCCTAATGTACGATGGGGGACTTCACGGTAGGCAAGGAGGGCTACCGGAAGGAAGTGGTTATATTCAGTGAGCTAATCTGCACACAAATTCCTGAGAATGGCCTTGAGGCTTCCATTTGGCCTCTCGCACATTCCATTCCCACTCGGGTGAAAAGGAGTGGTAAACAGGTGCTTGATCATCAATAATTTAACAACGTACTCTATTAATTCAAAGGTGAATTTGGCGACCATTACCCGAGAGGATTTGTTTGGGCAGGACCACACGGGAAAAGATGGAAATAAGGGCTTCGGCGCAGGAGATGCTATCGATTTTCTTGAGGGGCACAGCCTCGTAAATCGGGTGGCAACCTCGACCAGTGTCAAAACTCTACGGTGGATGGATCGATCCGATTAGGTCGATAGCTCCCCTTTGCAAAGGCGCAGGTCTTACTCGTCTTTTTATTGCCGTCTTTTGGCAAATGTCGCACGAACGACAATATTGCAGAATTTCGTCGGTCGCGCCAGGCCAATAAAAATATTTGAAGATCCTCTGAACTATCTTCGTGTGACTAAAGTGACCAGCAAATAGGCTATCGTGAGCCGTTTGCAGGATTGGAGGGACGTGGGAGCGGGGTACTCTTAGTGTGTGGGGTTCGGTGTCGTTTTCCTCGATGCGCATTCGATAGAGAAAGTCGTCCTTGATGAAGAAGGAAGTCACCTTATTCCCTCTGATGGTTTCGCGTATTTTGTTCTGGGCTTTGGACCACAAGTGTCCAAGACTCTCATTCCCTCTGGCTTTTTGCAAAGTCATGGGTTGCTGACCCAGGAATGGTCGCTGAGATGTTTTGGACTATACTGCTTTGCCACTCAATTTTGATAGAGACGAGGACGAGAAATATAATAAAGAATTAAAATATGCACTAAGTACCATGAGCCAACCCATCATCTACCCCTGGTGAAGATGGAGTTAGTTATATAATGATAAAACACTTACCGAACATCACTATAGACTATATACTTGAGCTGTACAACCGTATCTTGATAAACCACAGACTTCCAGCATTATGGCTCTCAACCATCGTATTACCATATGACCTCTTCCCTCTCTGGGATTTTTTCTAAAAGGGTTGTTCCCAGAGAGGCTCTGGCTTTCTCTGGGCCCCTTAGGGGTCCCATGGTGCTGCCAACAAGACTTTTAACATGCCCCTCTTTCTTTCCTCCCCTATTACGTTCTTCCACTGCCCTTTATTTCTCCCTCTTCCTTCACCTATCTAGTGGCCCTTATGGATGCCCGAACTCTGCTCTTCTTATGGATTAATTCCGAATTGTTCTTTCATGAAGGTGGAAGAGGCTGGGCATCTCCACCGCCTTTGTCTACAGAATGCCCAAGGAGAAAGACTTCGTTCGCCCCCTTTTCTCCATGCGTAAAAGAAATCGGGCAGCCTCTTAGGTTTCTAAAGATTGTGTGGTGGATCCGTATCCATCCTCCATGAGGATATATACCGGACCTAACTGATTGTAGAGTTGCAGTAGTGCCGGGCCCTTGTAGGCCTCCATGGTATGGAGTCCTGAGAGAGAGTGCGAAGTTTTTTTTCTTTTTGCAATGGCTAGCCATAAACCAAAAACCTCCCCTTCTCATAAGGGTTCTCGTGCCAAACATTCCTTAGCTTCCCTTTCAGCCTTCCCTTGCTCGTTGGACCCCTATTTCAACGAAGTAGACCCAGATTTAGATTATCCCCGTTTTCTTGTCATGAGTTCATCATCCGACATCCTACTTGCAAAAGTCGATGTATTTGACGTCAATGAATCTTTTGAGTCCCGCTGTGGTGAACCCCGCCAGATGTGGTCATGAGGTAGTGGTGATGTCGTAGTCGAGGTGTCATCCCACTCTCAACACAACCTTGTGCGAAATCTATCTTCGACAGGTGAAATTCCAGTAACTGTCTCGCCCCATCCGCGTCTGAATTTTGTCAAAGGTGTCGTCCGTTCAAACGAACTAAGGGACTATGACATCACCCGCCTTCAGAGCAAGCTTAGTACCCAACGTGTCACACGGACACAGGGTGACTAAAAATTAGGCTTCACTAGAGTCCCAACAGCCACACTGATTTTAACATTCGAACGACAAGAACTGCCGCAGTATATTTAAGCTGGGCACCTTCGTATCCCGGTAAGTCCCTACATCGAACTACCCAGACGCTGCTTTAATTGCAATCAAGTTGGACATGTTGGCCGTGCCTGTCGGCACCCCCGCTCCTTCGTGAATTGTAGCTCTGACTACCATGGCCCCGAATGCACCAAAACACCCCGCTGTGCCAACTGCGGAGGTACCCACAGTGCTGCGTCAAAACTCTGCTCTATATTTTTATATGAAAAGGAGGTGCTCGCTTTGCGCGACTCCCTACGTCTAGATATAAGAGAGGCCCGCCAGCGTCCCCGAGCACAAACCTCACCACTCGGCCGTCTCTTCTCTGACGTTTTACGTGACACTGGACCCAACCGACCATCACACTCGAGTTCCGACCAGCCTGAAGCAATTCATCCTACATCTACTCACAGCGGCATAAACAATCAGGATATGCTCTAGCTGGGAGAGACTTTTCAGGGCGAAACACTTGAAGACATCAGACGCTATTTGAAAAAATCCTCAACATCGACCAGTGAAGGTTCATCTACCCGGCCCCGAGACCCAAACCCAAGTGGTAAGAGGAAGGATTACTCACCTGGGTCATCGACCACCAATAAGCGGACAGCCTCTGCAGCTGACTCGGCCGAACCCCGAGAATCTTCAATGGACTCTTCCCCTATGGCTGAACATTCTCTGCCCTTAAGTCCGTCCCACTCTCCACAGGACTTAGGCCCCATCCTGATCCAAACGATGGCAGATATACACCCAGCTCCACACACCTCGCTCAGATCGCCTGTTCGTTCCACTCACCCTTATACCCATGATCCGATGGAAGCAGTTGATACTCCAACATCACCAATCGAGGCGGTTGGACCAACCCCTCAGACACCGAAAATATCCTCGACCCATGATTCTGGATCTACCGGCCGAAAATCCCTCCTCGATCTTGCTTTTCCGCCAGGTTGTGAGCCCGAATGGCAATCAAGGGCTTCGGTTGGATCTCGAAAACCCTCGGAAAAGGCCCCAGTTACTGATCCCTCTAGGATCTCCCCTGCAAAAGCAGGCTCCTCAAAATCTCATCTCCGTTTCCCAAGCTCTTTGGGACGAACCTCAAATACAATATCGGCCACAAAAGAGAGAAAAAAAGATATCCACAGTGGTATCTAACTGTCCCACATAATATCACATTTTACATTAGAATTGTCAAGGCGTTCTTCCAAAGTGGAAAGAACTCAAAATTATTTTGACGACTCTCCACTCCGCTGTTATTTGTCTTCAGGAGAATAAACTGGGTATACGACCCATTCCGCCGGTACCCGGCTTTCTCACTTTCGACTCTATTGCTCCTGCTGAAAGCTCCTCTCATGGATGGGGGGCGGGTGTCAATCATGGTATCTTTATCCCACCACGTTTCTCCCATCCCCCTACATACTACCCTCCAAGCTATTGCCGTGAGGGTTTTTCTTACTAAGCTTTTTACCGTTTGCTCTATTTACCTACCCCCTTGTTTATCATTGTCAAGACCCGACCTTTTATAACTCATAGACCAGCTGCCCTCCCCATTCTTATTACTAGGAGATTTTAACGCCCGTCACCCATACTGGGGTGACATCACTCGAAATGCCAAAGGCAGTGTTTTCGAGTCTCTTTTATTATCTGACTTTCTTCGTGTTTTAAACACTGGCGATTTTACCTCTTATCATGTCCAAACGGACTCTTTTAGCTATGTTGACCTGTCTGTTTGTTCCCCGGATTGCTTCACGTAATATCGTCGATGGTCAATTCTTGACGATCTCCATGGGAGTGACCACTTCCCTATTATCTTGTCAGCCCTTCACGTTAGCCCTCATACAACCATGCCCCTTAAATGGGACCATGCAGATTGGGAAGGTTTCCATGAGGCGTCCTTCACAAGTGCATCTTTAGGGACCTTCAATGGAGTGGACGCGGCAGTAGAATACTTTACATCGACTATCTACAATGCAGCAACACAGACCATCCCACGGAGGCGACCCGCCACGGGTCGCTCAACCGTGCCCTGGTGGACCTCGGCGTGTGCAACAGCTATCAAAAACTACAAGTTAGCCCATGCCCGATTCCGAAAGAACCCAACTTTGTGCAACAAGGCCGACCGAAACCGAGCTCGTGCGCTTCGCCAAAGAATCCTTCGTCAGGCTCGCCGAAATTCATGGCGCCGTTACGTTTCATCATTTTCCTCTATGACACCTACTGCTAAGATCTGGAAGAGGATTAATAAGATCAGGGGCCGTTATGCTAATCATCATATCCCCACACTCAACTTAGACGGTTCCT
Organism: Ceratothoa steindachneri; assembly: GCA_963969495.1. NCBI lineage: Eukaryota > Metazoa > Arthropoda > Malacostraca > Isopoda > Cymothoidae > Ceratothoa > Ceratothoa steindachneri. The sequence continues at coordinate 84,988,638 of OZ018328.1, forward strand.
TGGAGAATGACGGCTTGGCGGTCAGCAATGCTTTTGCTGACCATTTCCGCAGTGTCAGCCGTTACGATGTCTTTTATATCCTACAAATCAAAGGAAGAGTCTCATTTTCTCAACTTCACAACAAAATCTAACCTTCCATATAACGCTCTATTCAGCATCCATGAGCTGCGTAGCGCTTTGTCCCTTTGCAGATCTACTTCCCCCTGGCCTTGACGAGATCCATTTCGATATGATTCGCCACCTACATCCACACTCTACTCTCTTCTTACTTGATTTGTACAACCTTATACGGGTGAAAGGTTTTTACCCCTCATCATGGCGCATTGGGATCATCCTTCCCTTTGTCAAACCGGGCAGGCGCGGGTTGGACGCAGATCACTACCGCCCTATAGCTCTCACCAGCTGTTTGAGTAAGTTGCTGGACAAAATGGTGTTGGAGCGCTTAAACTGGTTCCTAGAAACCAATCACCTTCTCTCTCCATTTCAATGTGGCTTCCGCAAAGGTCATAGTACCCTTGACCTACTAGTACGTTTCAAGGGATCGGTCCAGAAAGCTTTCTCATTATAGCACCGAGTCCTGGCCATATTTTTCGATATCAAGAAAGGCTACGACACATGGAGATACAGCATCTTGAAGCAGCTATACGTCTGGGGGATGAGAGGCCTTTTACAGTCACTTATTCAAAGTTTTTTTTATCATCTTGATCCTTCAAGGTACGTGTTGGAGATACATACTATGACCTACAACCCAAAGAGGAGGGAGTTCCTCAGGGCAGTGTTATAAGTGTCTTATGTTTTATAATTGCCATCAATGATATTATTTCGTCTCTCCCAGAGGGTGTATCGGCACTTATGTTTGTCGATGATTTAGCTTTATACTGTTCCTCATCTCACCTTCCATCAGCAGCGCGTTGGCTACAACTGGCGGTCGATGCTGTCTCCAAAAGAGCACAACTTAAGGAATTCCGCTTTTCCACGAACAAAACCAAAGACATGTATTTCCACCGGGGCAGAGGATTTCTTGTTCCGCCAACTATCTCCCTACAAGGCGAAGATTAGAGTTTGTCTCCGAGTTTCGGTTACTTGGCGTAACTCTCGTTCCAAAGTTATCCTGGTTAGCACACCTACACCGACTTCGAGCGAGCTATCTGCGAGCTCTAGACATTTTGAAAGTCCTCTCACACACTTCGTGGGGTAGTGACCGACAAACATTGTGGACATTATACACAGTCCTCGTTCAATCCAAATTGGATTATGGCTGTCAAATTTATTCATCGGCTTTCCCTTCAGCCCTTCAAATGCTGAACCTTATTCGAAACCTCGGAGTTCGCCTTTCCAGTGGAGCTTTGTATACTTTTCCTTTCAAAAGCCTTTACTGCTAGAGTGGGGTACTCCTTTGCCCTACCATAGACTTCAAATCTGCATGCGATACCTCTGCCGTGTACAGCAAGCCCCTGTATCATAGGTCTACAGATGTCTGTATGCTGCCGAATCAACGGCGGCATATGATAAGATGCCATCTTACCCCGCCCCTGAACTTTCGCATAGGAGATCATCTCTCTAATCTGGGTGCTTCAAGGGTCCTTACCCTTCCATTCTTACTGATCCCTAGTTGGCGTGCTCCGCTCCCCACAGTATGTACCAACATGTGGAGCCTGGAGAAGTCTTCCATGGACCCTCGCATCATTAAGAGCCTGTTCTTAAAGCATTAAACCTCACACAAACAATGCTGCCCATTATACACGGATGGCTCTAAGTCGGAAGGTGGCGTGGGCGCCGCAGCCATTTACCCAGGAGGAGAATTCCTAACTCTATCTTTGCCATCCATTTTTACCGTTGAACTGTAAGCAATCCTTTTAGCCTTTAGACTCATCCAAATTTTACCTTTAGTGATTTTGTCATTTTTTCCGACTCAAGGAGTGTTCACAGTCAATTAGATCTTTTAATGCGTCCCATCCCTTAGTCACAGAAATTTGCAACTGGCTGATCCAAAATGCGTCCCAATATAGAATTATTTTTTTGCTGGGTCCCTGGGCATGTGGGGGTCCTGGGCAACGAGAGGGCTGATAGGCTGGCCCGCTCAGCACATTCTGTGTCCCCTGAGAACACGGCTCTATCTTTTAGGGACTACTTTCTTTCAATACGAAAATATATTTTTCAACTGTAGCAGAATGAATGGGATGACTGTTTAACATCCAAACTATACAAAATTAAAAATTCTATTCACTCAACCCTCGATCCGTCATAGATTGCGGTCGAGTTCGCATTGGCCACACAAGACTTCCTCACGGCCATCTTGTTTCGGTCGATGTTCAAATCAGCCCTTCCTGTCGTTTTTGCGGTGGGAACCAATCGGTTGCCCACCTTTTATTAGACTGCACCCATTTCGCCACTCTCTGGTTGTCCTGTTTCCCGACCCTTTTAACTATCCCGCAACACACCCGTCTTCGATTCATATTGGCAGAGGAATCTTTTAACCCTATGTTTTTTAAAATCATCTATGCACAGGATGCTGTGGTAAAATTGTGGAGACTTCACTGATTACTAATGAAAATAAAGTACAGCTTAGGACGCTTCCCTGTGAGACACCCTGATGTTGAATATGCTGAGTAGTTTTTATTGATCTTTACTTTAAATGTCCTTTTGGATAGGAAGTTATTGAAAAATTTAGGCATGTTGCCTCTCAGTCCTGCTTTATGGAGATTTTGTAGTATTCCTTCTCGCCGAGTAGTATCATATGCCTTTTGCCTCGTTTTATCCTAGCTGCCATATAGAATCCACTTGGATTGGGGAGCAACCCACTGGTTCCCCCCTAAACCATAAACCTTATTACTATATGAGAAGCCAGGGAAAGACCCCTTCATTGCTGGAAACTATAGACCAATTTCACTAACGAGCTGTATGTGCAAGTTGATGGGAAAAATGGTCAATAAAAGGCTTGTATGGACTCTGGAGAAAAAGAAGAGTAATATCAGAGAAGCAATATGGATTCTGCCAAGGTAGAAGCACAACAGATGTCTTAGTTAGATTAGAGAGTGCTATCAAAACAGCTTTTGCAAATAAACAACATAGAATCGCTGTGTTCTTTGACTTGCAAAAGGCATATGACACTACTCGGCGAGAAGGAATACTACAAAATCTCCATAAAGCAGGACTGAGAGGCAACATGCCTAAATTTATCAATAACTTCCTATCCAACAGGACATTTAAAGTAAAGATCAATAAAAACTACTCAGCATATTCAACATAAGGGTGTCTCACAGGGAAGCGTCCTAAGCTGTACTTTATTTTCATTAGTAATCAGTGAAGTCTCCACAATTTACCACAGCATACTGACTGCATCCTGTGCGTAGATGATTTTGCTGTTTATGCTCATCGTCCTTATTTGCCATCCCTAGTCCGCCGAGTCCAACTTGCGCTAAACAGAGAGTATAGTTTGCTAATAAATCATGGCTTTATAGTTAATCTTACCAAAACCAAAGCAATGCACCTAACAAAACTAAGAGGAATGTATCCTGATCCTGACCTATATCTAGGTGGAAATCAGTTAGAAATGGTTGACCAAATTAAATTCCTCGGAATGACTATAGAGATGAAACTCTCATGGAAGCCACATATAGTAAATCTACAGAATCAATGCCTCAAGAACATGAATATACTGAAAGTATTGTCATATAAGAACTGAGGTGCTGACAGAGGATCTTTGATCCACATCTATAGGACGATCATACGGAATAAACTAGACTATGGATATCCTATATATGCATCTGCTCCAAAAAACAACCCTACAACTATTGGGCCCAGTACACCATCCCGGAATTCGTCTATGTACAGGAGCCTTTCAGAACATCGCCAATTCCTAGCTTATATTGCGAGTCAGGAGAACCTTGCCTTTTATGATAAGAGAAACAATTAAGCCTCCAACTATATAGTAGACTCTGTGGAATGCCAGGAACACCAGCCCATGGTATCATTTCAGATACTAGTAATGACCACCTGTTTGCTAACCCAAGAATATACACAACTCTTGGATATAGAATGATAGAATTAAATTCCCAGCTCAACTTATCAAATATTCCAACATCAATTATAGCCTCTGTCCATCACTATAGAGAGCCGTGGTGTCTATCTTTGCAACCCCAATGTGAGAAATATACTGAAAGCAGAGCAGGTACTCCTGACTCTATTTTACTGATGGAACATGAAACCCATAGACTCATCAAACATAGAGGACAAACCCCTATCTACACTGATGGATACAGGCAGGCGGAGGGTGTCGGATGCTCAGCTATCTTTCCAGACCCATCCTACTCAAGACGTCTGCTGGGAGCCACCAGCGTGCTAACTGCAGAATTGCGAGCAATATATATGGCGCTTCCATATACCTTACATACTGGATCCTTAAACTTTGTAATATTCTTAGAGTGCTATAACAAATAAGTACTCCACCCACCCTCTAGTTCAAGAAATTCATAACTGGATGGGAATTTTATCAGCAAGAGCCATAAACATAAACCTTTGTTGGTCTCCTGGACATGTAGGCATTCCCGGAAATGAAAGAGCAGATAGAAAGGATAAAGACGCAACAAGGAATAGAAACTTAGACACTAGAGTAAAAATACCTGCAAAAGATCTTTACCCTGAAATCAAGAGGATCATATTAAGAAAATGGGAAGAGGAATGGAGAGAAATACCTGAACCGCAAAACAAACTGAGAAATAAAGACAAAGTGCAACCATTTAACACCTCACTAAAAAATACGCATAGGGCACACTAGAATCACTCATGGCTATCTACTGACAGGAGAACAACAACTTTTGTGTTAAGATTGCTACGTACCTTTGACAGTCCATCATATTTTGAGTGAATGCCCTAATTATAGGCAGAGCCGAATAAGGCATTACAGAACGGATGGCCTCATTACACCTCAGCCTAAAAAGTATGCTAAGTGATGACTCTAACGTAACAGAAAAGATAGGAAAATTTGTGGAAGAGGCTGAAATGCTGAATGAAATATAGAGGACCCGGAGAGGATTATGTTGCCTTCTTGCGAATATGATGGGTTTAAAGTGTTGCCTTCGTGGCATGGTAAGCAGATGCCGAGAGGTAAAAAGAAATAGGCAAACTATTTCCTTTTTTCTCTCATTATTTGATTTGTTTACCCAATTTACTGCCATATTTCATTCATGTTCATACTTTAGAGTGCCTCCTTTTGTACAAGCTTATTCCTCGTGGTATTAGTTTTAAGTGTTAACCATGATGCTTTTGCAGTCCTATTATTTTTTATGTAACCACCTTTTCCCCACTCCTACCCCTCTTCTGGTTTTCCCCTGAGGTAAATGCCTTCTTTATTTGTATTACTTTTCTCTCTTCAGTCCCTTGCCTGGGCTGAGTTGATATCGATCTCTTCCCCAGGATGAAAGAATTGTGGCCAGTAAAGCTCTCCCAGGACCGTCCGAAACGAAATACACCGGGGACAAGAAGAAATTTATCGAAGGCATTAGGAAGGTAAGGATGGCACTCAGCGTACAGCACCTTCAACCGGCCCCTGGTGGGCACAACGAATACCCCATCCCTCTTGTCGTAGAAAACTAAGTGTGATGGCACCTTCCTCGTGTGGGGACTTCGCTTCTATAATAATCCCATGAATAGGCATCATGCGCTTTTTTGAAAGAGTCGTGGAGTCTTCGCGGCCTCCCTAATTACTTCTACGATCCTCATATCGGTGTATCAGGCATGGCTTGGGGTACCATACTACAGCTGACATCAGGATAATTCACAGGAAGATCTACCTTAACTGTGAAGGTCGAGTTAGTTCAGGAGAGTTGTTCACCTTAATTTCGGTCATTTATTACAAGCTTTCTGGATAACCCCGTAAGTTTTCGTTTCTTTCGTTCAAGTAATCCTTATTTCAGGCACTCTACGCCAGTAAAATAGTGTCCTATGCCCAAGGATTCATGCTGTTGAGGGAAGCGGCCACGAAGTTCGGATGGAAGCTGAACTACGGTGGAATCGCGCTAATGTGGAGAGGAGGCTGTATCATTCGAAGGTAAATCCGCTCGTTTCCCACAAAGCCGCCGGTGAATGACTGGACGAGTGGTTGATGGTTGCCATAGAGATGAATGGAAGAAGAGGTGACAGGAAGTTATGGGACAACTGTAGCAATGGACGTAGAGGTGACAGGAAGTTATGAGACAACTGTAGCAATGGACGAAGAGCTGACACAGAACGTGATGGGACAACTGTAGCTCAGGGAGAATGAAAATGGGGAGAGGGTGTTAGTATTTTCTGTGATGAAATAAAACGTGCATGCCAAACATGTTATTTTGCACATGGATATGCATGAATACATATGGAGGTCCAAAAAAGAAGGTGTGAAGTCGAGTATGATTGATCCGTGCCTAGTAGGAACAATGTTGCGGGATGTATTTTATGTGAAAGCTGTGATGGGTATGGATTTTTGTGGGGGGACTATACGATCACGTAATTGTTCTATGTAATGTTTAATTGGTAGGTGCATCGATGAAAGAGGAAGTGGAAAGAAAGAACCTTAAAAAGTGAAATGTTTTTGAATTAGAGAGTGAATAATATTTGAGAATTCTTAAGATTAAGGAGAGAGAGAGAGAGAGAATGACATGACGATGCTGTATATGTGGAACAAAAATAAGGAAGTGAGAATGGGTAGTTCATGGATTATATGCGGGTGTGCTGGAACTGGAAAGAGAGCAGAACGCTGAGGGATGGAATGGCGTTGTGAAATGTGTTCGAAAATGCTTAATAGTAAAGAGGAGAATGTGGGAATGCATACAATGAGGCAAAAAGAGTGATTAACCTAAAAAATAAAATGAAGATGAATGAGTATTCCGGATGAGATCATGAAGTTTTTCTGGAAGGAAGCGAGAAACCAAGAGAAGAAGAGCTGTGAACATCATGGATAAGAATGGCAGGATACTTGCGAACAGTGAGATCAAATAGCGGGATTACTTTGTGTCGTATGGTGTGGGTATGGAAAATTAGGCAAATATTAATGTTAGACTTCGTTGATGTAACTGTTTTTCAGGGTATGGAAGCAATAAGCATGCAAAAGGTGAAGTTTTTAGTGTGAGGGCTCTGAAAATGGGAATGCAGCTGGAGTAGATGATATAGTCGCTGAGATTCAAAACATGGTAGCGTTTGTGTTATGGAATGGGTCTGGTGGCTGTGTTATAAAAGCATTTAAGCGTAAATAATGCTGTGATAGTATGGTTGTATAAAGATAAAGAACAAAGGTCTATGGAATATTTCTGATTGGAGGGAATATGAAGCATAACTGGGATTAATAGGGAATGAGCAAGGTGGATTTAGCACATGTTGAGGGCGTTTAGATCAAATATTTGTATTGAAACAGCTAGCGTAAAAAACTAGGTGGAAAAAAAGATGTGAAGTTTATGCTGGGATCATAGATCTGGAGAAAGCTTATGTTCGTGAAATGTGAAACCTAATGGCAGGTTCTAAAATGTATGTAGTGGTAAACTATTGAAAAGTGTAAAGACTATTTGCTGGAAGAAAAGGGTGAATGGTTTGACTCAGATGGTGAGATAAGACGAGGCGCTCTGATCTCGCCTTGGATGTTTAATAGTAGCCAGATAGGCTCCTATTTTTTTTTTTTAAATGGATGTTTAATATCTTTATGGATGTATACTGAGAGAAGTGTGAATGGGAATGAGGTAAAGGAGGGCGAGATCGGTGAGGGATTGTTTTTATGTTGGCGTATGCTGATGATCTGGTGTTAGTGGCTGAGAATGGTAGGGATTTGGAACAGTTTATCAATGCCTTTGACTAGATCTGTGCGAATAGGGGGTAGGGGCGTTGCGGGAAGGGTGGAGTGTGTTATTAAAGTCCTCGGTGTTACCTTAGAACAAGTGCGAAGTTTTGAATGGTAGGAAAGTCTCTGGGGTGATCATAACGTTAGTAAATGTTATGGGTTTGAGTGTGACATGTGCCAGGAAGATCGAGAAGTAGGGTGGTGCCAACGTTGGTGTATGGGAGAGAGACTATGGTATGAAAGGAGAAGGGACAAATTTAGAAGTATGTTTGAGGTTTGCGAAGGGGTGATAAAGTGAGGAAGGATTTATTAAAAGATGTTTATGGTGTCAACGAGGTTGTGACCGTTGGTTTTTTTTTTTTTACAAGTGAGAAGAATTGATAGATCTGTGAAGAGAATATACTAAATTGTTAGGGTGTCTAAAGGGTTTGGAAGGCTGCGTAAAAGTTGTTGATTATGTGAGTGAGTGTGTGTGTTTGCGCGTAAGAGTGCGCGCTTGGGACCTTCTGCCCAGGGTTGAAACCCAACTTGACATAGCTACTAAAGTAGTACACAACACCTCATCACTTCGGCGTGGCCAAAATTATGAGTGGTTCTGTATTTTATACGTCATAAATGAGGTCGGTGGTAGATTGAGTGGCGTTGATGCGAGCTTACCATATTTGTGGGAAAGTGGTAGATGTCGACGATTGAATATTTGTATAGTTCATTTTGTGTTCGAGAAAAGGGATGAAGAAATATTAAACTCTCCCCAAAGCTGGCAGTTTTTCACCTCTTGCTACATACGACCTATTATTGAGTAGTAGCTGATGTAATAAGAATGCTGAGGTGAACAAAAAATGCAATTGTAAAAGTGTTGGCTCAAGTTAATTTTGTACGCTCCCGGTTCCTATTTATTCTCCACATTTTTACCTTCCATAACTTCAGCCCTCTTTTACTGATCCTTTCAAAAGCTTTGGGCATGCTTAGGGTATGACAGACATGTTTCCATTACAGTGTCTTCCTCGGAAAGATCAAGGAAGCATTTGACAAGAATCCCCAGTTGAGTAACCTCCTCCTGGATGACTTCTTCCGCGATGCCGTCACCCAGTGTCAATCTGGGTGGCGCGAAGTTGTGTCCCAGGCTGTTCTTCTGGGCATCCCGACCCCGGCATTGTCTTGTGCCCTCGCTTTTTTCGACGGGTATCGGTCTGCCCGTCTTCCTGCGAACCTCATTCAAGCGCAGAGGGATTATTTCGGAGCTCATACGTACGAATTGAACGACAACCCTGGTACTTTCATGCATACGAATTGGACTGGAACTGGTGGCAATATATCCGCCTCTACTTACCAGGCGTAGACTGGCTGGAAAGTATGGCCATTTAGTCTGTGTGATAGTGTGTATGCGAATATTTCTACGCTGTGAGTTCTTTCCTTTTGTCTATTTTACAATCGCCAAGGGTTATATATGGCCTTTCGTGGGGACGGCCAATTATAATCACTCTTTTCTCAGTAAGAATGAAAAGAGAAGAAAGCGAGAATTAATAGAAAGGAAAAACCCATCCTTGTTGAACATTCCAATTTTATGATAGTTCGCGCAAATCGAATTTAAATTAATTTATTTTTCTAGGGCTGTTGCTCTTGTTAAACGACTTATCCGATGAAATTTATTAGTGCTCAATATTGTTGGTTAATGAGAAATCTTTATGTAGAAATTACTCACTGAGTATGAATGGAAAACTAAAAACCACCAATATTTCCTTCGGTTCCAGAATTGTTTTTCCTTTTATTTGTTTTTCCTTTTATTTGTTTTTCATTCAGCCCAAAACATCTTTAACATGGTTAATGCTTCTTAGCGCTATTTATGCAACGTCTCATTATATGCGGAACGGGTATTATGCTCGCTGGCCGTCTGAGGACGGTACTAGTTTTTAAAGGGGTGCTTAAGGAACCGTTTCATGCTGCAGCCAATTTGTGTATTGTTGCAACGAGTTATCAGAAAAAAAATTTAAGCTAATTTATTGTGACATGCGAATCATAGCATAAAATATTTTCGCTATATGTTAAGAAAATGGATGTCGAATTAATAAAAAACAACAAAATACGTTTAAATATTAATACTTCTGGTGTCTCCGTCTGGTTGTCCAGAGTAGAAAATCCAGTCCGTTCGTACTTGTCTACATCTGCCTCTATTTTCATGATAATTTTGAATCTTCAGAAGGGTCGGTTTTAGTGCAATAATGCTGGGATTGTGAGATTGGGTAAGAAACATTTTGTCTACTTAAGGGTGAAACTATATTTTCATACATTTTAAGGGAGTGCCGGAATTGATTTTAGATTTGTAATAAATTGCGTAACAAACCAAAATTGTAATCTTATTTTATGCCCTATGATGCGCTCTCCAGGACCCCCCCGGACGTCCTTAGCTTGTCCATAGTTATTATTATCATTGACGGCGTTGCACGGCTCAATGGTAAAGGATGAAAAAGAAAGCGTTATTATTATTTATGGGAATAAAAACCATATCGCCCCTCCTAGTCCGCGGACGGGCTCTTGCCTTTTTGTAGAGAGGGGGGATCGGTCCTCACTTTTCTGTTACAGAAGTTCCAGTGTCTGTTACCCTCCATCCCAGGCTTAACTTCTTAAAAGGTGGGATGATATCAAAGATTTCGCTTGGCCTGAACACCAGGTAAATATTGTGCTACTCACAGCTCGTGCCAAAGCAAAAATTATAAATTAATTTTCCTTTGCTGAACGATTAGTGCTCAATAGTGTATCATTTATCGTTAAATTCTTTTATTTGTTTGTATAATAGTGAAGATTATTTTATTTCCCTTGTTTAAATTCCAGGACCACACAAAAAGCCATTGAACTATTTGACTAAATCGGCCAACGGTAGAAAACGCACTCGCATATCCCGCGTATAGCGTACGAGAAGTGCAGGCGAGCGGCTTAAAAGTTTCGTTTGAATGAGTCTTTTTTTTTGAGACTCGGATGGCCGAGTGGATTCTCCGCTGGCTAACAGTGGTCTAGCGACGTGGGAAGCTGTTCGCAACTCGCCTACGCTATCATTTTTTCTTTGCCCCTTTTCCTACTCTATCTACAATGGTGCCCAGACCCGGGATGGGGAGCGTTAGCCCTTGGATAACATTTCCAATCGGGCTCTCTTTATTTCTTCAAAATACGCTCCGCTTCTAGGAGGGGGGGGGTGTATAGCGTACGAGAAGTGCAGGCGAGCGGCTTAAAAGCTTCGATTGAATGAGTCTTTTTTGAGACTCGGGATGGCCGAGTGGATTCGCCGCTGGCTAACAGTGGTCCAGCGACGCGGGAAGCTGTTCGCAACTCGCCTACGCTATTATTTTTTCTTTGCCCCTTTTCCTACTCCTCTATCTACACGCGCACTTAAAAGGGGCACTCCCCCGCGTCTGCTTGTAGCCTCTTCCTCCGCGTCTAGGGAAGGCAAGTGAAGGTCAGTGAAGCCTACCTGACCTACGACAGCCAGACACTCGTATAGGGTGATATAGTGAGCAACCGTCAAAGCAGTCTCCTTGAATCTCTTATCTACTAATCCTTTAGCCAGTACGTAACTTTGGTCACCCCGAAGGAGAGTGTAGGGGTGCGAAAAAGTATGAGAGAAATTCCTTCCAACTCGATAATATAAATGGCCGATAAATTTAACAACAAAAAAACTGACTACGGCCAGTCGTGTGGCTAGAGTATTGGCATTTAAATCAAGAGGTACCGCGTTTGAAACTCAATAGTCCCAAAACTTTTAGGAAGACCACTCAAGAAAGAAAACGGAAAAAACGCTTGAAGGACTAACTCAAAAAGAATCAATAAGCACTAAGAAATCATCAACTCAAGAAAATGCAAGATAATGAAGATGCATTAAGATTAAGGACCAACCCAGTCAAGGAAAATGGAGAGAAAACTTTTGAAGGGCCAACTTAAATAAAAGGAAATTCAGTCAAGAAGAAGAAAATTTCGAGGAAAGAGAGAATCAAATGAAAAATCAAGTTGAACAACCCGCCCCCACATAGGAGTACCCTGTGTAGCCTCTTACACTTGGTACCCGAGTGCAAACTAGGGAAGCCCTGTCACTGGGTTGACTTGAGCTCTGATGGGGCCTGGGAAAGTTGTTGCGATTTCCTCTTGTCCCCTCTCAACAATACTTTGCCTCTTTATTATTAGCATTATTATTATTCTTTATTAGTATTTATTTTTATCATTGTTACTATTTATGATTATTTTTAATATTGAGCATTATTATTGCTATTTTGTATTATTATTGTCTATTATCTATTAGAATCATTATTAATAGTATTATTAATTATTATTTCATAGCATTTTTATTACTTTATGGGGTCCAAGTTGCCAAATGGAAAAGGGGATCATCTTGACGTTTCGTAGGCTGGGTAATCAGGCGATCGTTGCTTCCTTTAAAGGTGAAGGAAAACTTTGAGCTGGATTCACTAAGGCTTTATTCTGGTAAGAGCGTGGATTGGTCTTGATGTATTTACAGGAAAATAAGTGCTGATAATCCCCTTTTTCACAAAATGCTGCTCTATATATAGTTATTATATGTAAACATAAGCTATACAAGATTGAGCCAATCTCAGGATTAAGCAGATTTTAATAAAAAAAAAATGCTTAATTTATTCTCGCCATCATAGGCGTTACGTTAGCTGATTCTCTAATACTAAATTGACCAATCAACGTGGAGACGAATTTTAAAGGAACATTTATGTTTAATTTATTCTACCAGACATTAGCGTTACGTTTCCTGATTTTCCAAACATAAACTAACAAGGTCCTCGAAAAGATACTAAATCAGAGACTAGTCGCTTTCCTTGAGGAAAACGGAAAATATAACGAACACCAATTCGGATTCCGAAAGGAAAGAGACGCGACTACGGCAATTGCTATAATGACAGAAAAAATCGCATAGGCCAAAGCAGGAAAGGGATACGTGGACGTGGTCCTCCGCGATGTCGAGAAGGTATTCGACAAGGTCTGGATTGAGGAGCTTAAATATAAGTTCCTCCAACTCGGTCAAGACATCAGGATGGAGAGGATGTTGGTTGATTATGTCCCAAATAGAAAATCCTTCGTCTCGATCGAGGACAACGTAGGACCATTCTTAAATTTACAGACGGAGGGTCCTACAAGGAGGGTGCCTGAGCAACACCCTCTACGCCATCTTACGAGTAACAGCTGATCTCCCGCACCCAGTAATAACAGGATGCTTAAAAATCCAGTATGCGGATGAAATCAGCCAAATAATTCTAACAAGATACACAAACCCAAGATGCCAGGCCAGAAAGACGGAAAGAGAAATTAGAAATATAAATGATTATGGAAAAAAAATGTAAGATAAAAACGAACATTCACAAGTTCAAGGTCATTCCAATATCGACTGAAAAAGGACCAAATCACCGTCGATCGAACAAACTACAACTACGCAACGGAGGAAAGTGTGCTGGGGCTACACATTGGATCAAGGGGTTACCACGCTCATACAAAGGCAAGGATAACCAAGGCCAGGAGTAGCCTGAGATTGCTATACTCCTTCGGAAATATGAGCATAAGAAGGAAAAGAACTTTATACAAGGCCTTTGTAGAATCAGTATAGTATACCCCCCTATCCCTTTGCACACTATAACAAAAACCAATATAAAGAAACAACAGAAGATACAAAATAAAGCAAATATATATATATATATATATATATATATATATATATATATATATATATATATATATATATATATATAAATGAATTATAACTAGCGTTCCAGAAGAAGGTACACACAAGCAAAACTCACATAAATTGACGGAATTAGAATTTATAGTAACTAAAGAATTAGAACCTACCTACTCCCAAAGGTACACCAAAGCAAATCTTACAAATAAAGAGCAAAATAGAAGATATCAAAGAAAGAAGATCAGCCAATCTCCTAGCAAATATATACTCATTACACATTCCCCCCCTCCCCCTAGTAAGAAAAAAAAACAAAAAAAACCTCTCATCCTATCTACCTATCAACCCCTCTACTTCTCTCACTAACCAATCATATTCACATAAAATCATAGTGCGGATAATGTTCTACGCGATTATACAATTTCATAATACATACAAATGTTCATCTATGAGGTATATTTTGGGTCACTTTACTTTAACAAATATTATCAATTCTTGCATAAAGTAATACATACATAACATACAAGAAATTAATATAAGTAAGCTGTCTAGTTTTTAATTATAATACAAGAAGTATGTACAGTTTGTAAACTGAGCTCTCTTCAGAAGACTTATTAATTTACCATTTTATAGAATGTTACCTTGGTTTACTGTGTGTGAGGGTATGGAACGTACATACTCGCATGCCGCCAGACAATCGTGGGAACGAAAGAAATTGGCCGTTTGAGTTGACCTTCGTCTCCTCTCTCCCCTCCCCCCAACTGGCGACAGGAAGTCTGACGAAAGAAGGCCTATCTCACAGAGAAGCCTAAATTCTATTTGCCTTCTTTATGATAACATGGAGATTGTGCAGAAGGCGCTGCGATAAGCGAATTGTCGTGAATGGAATCTCTCTTGATTTCCCACAATCCTTGGTATAAATAATAACGCCGTTCATCTCTCTAGAGCAGTGTCCCAAACCTACTCGCGTAATCCTCACGTTGAACGAGAGTCGTTGCCGTAACGTATCGACTGTCAACGCGCCGCCGAGATAACTTGGTCGCTGTCTCAAAGTGTTCCTGAAGTAAATCCCTCCCGCAGAGTCTGTGACTAGAAGAATACGCTCTGTTGCTCAACGTAACTTGAGAAAGAAAAGGAACATGCAAATAGTTACTGGAAGTTACTATTTGTTAGTGCCACATCCAGTTAGGAGTGAACTAACCGGAACTGCAGCCAGCAGCCCCGAACCAGTCGTCTTATCCCTCCTCTCCCAGAGAACTCGTGTTAACGCCACCCGAACCACCCCGTCTGGACCTGAGTAGTCGTCTCTCTAATCCATCACAATTAATGGTAATCTGTAAACCCAGTGTCCCTCTATTCTTAAATTACCTATTTAATTAACAGTGATTGATACTCCCATTGAGTCATTATAGATCTAGACGCTTGACGTCAGTGTTTAATATTTAATCCTTAATTTTGCCCGTTTAACTATTGCTAATTATTATATTTGTGTAAAGTAAAGTTGATTTTTTTGTACGTGTGTTAATTTGTAGCTCCTCCTTTTTAAAGTACCCTTGGCAAGATTTTAATTAAGAATCTCTTACGCTAATTTATTCAACCTGTATTATGCACTCTTAGAATTCAACAATCACAGACCTCCCCCCAGTAACAAGTGGGACTATTATAGTGAGAATCCTGGCTACGGCACAACCCGCCTCTAACCAGCTTTCGCACGTTCAGTAGGAATTAAAGACTACCTATAAATATATATATATATATATATATATATATATATATATATATATATATATATATATATATATATATATATATATTGTGATAGAACGGGTTGAGGCCGCGTAATTTCAACCACTATCACATGTTATTTAAAACAACGATGCTACCCACGTGCATCTTCGCTTTGATGCTGGGCGCCTTATCGCAGCCACCTGAGTCAATGTTTAAACAAGGAGGTTTATCTTCCCCCGTCCTTCCCATGCACCGGCCTCGCCAGATTGAGTTAGGCTTATGGGTAAATAAGGCATTGTTCCCAGGCTCGGCTGTGCGTTCCCTCGAAGCTCTCACTCCATTGTCCCCCACGCCAAGGAGATGTCCCAGCTATTTATATGAAAACTTAACCACTAAGATTCAGATTGGAGATCCAGACTTTCGTCGCGAAACATCACTAAGACCCACTCTCACCTTGTGCGCCAAAGGACCTCGACCTCGAGATTCACCATCACTTGTCCAGAAGAAGGACAATATCCCTTGAGTGCCAAGGTTCGAGCCTTTGTGACGCCAAGTCCACAAGGCTTCCCCTGTTGTTCAGAAAGAGAACAACGTTAGAACAGCTAATTGTTCTTTTGAGCCCGTTGAGAAGAAACGGTTCTCACCCCCCCCCCCTCCCCTTCCCTGTTGTTCAGAAGAGAACAACGTAGAACAGCCATTGTTCGTTTGAGCCCGTTCGCCAAGAAACAGTTCTCACCCTTCCCCCTTGTTGTTTAGAAGAGAACAACATTAGAACAGCCATTGTTCTCGAGCCCGTAGACATAAGACGGTTGTCACCCCCCTTGTTGTTCAGAAGAGAACAACGTAGAACAACCATTGTTCTTCAAGCCGTTCGTCAAGAAACGGTTCTCATTCCCAAGACGCCACGTCAGGATCATTTAATTCCCCCCCCCCTTCGGCTGGAACTCGCCAGCGGACCGAAAATTCCTTCACGTCGCCTTCCTCTGCACAACAAGTATAATTACGTAAGCCGAACGTTACCCTTTGAGTATTTAACCCTTTTGTCAATTCTATCCTGTGCTTTAAATGGTTTAGCGAACCATCCCCTCCCCTTAACTTTATATTTGTTTTACCTTTTTAAATCTTTTAATCCTCGGATTAGCTCGATTCCCAACGACCCTTTCCATTCTCTGTTTATGTCAATATTTTCCGTTTTGTGTGTTGTTGATAGTTATTATTAATAAAACTCTATTTTATTAATGATAACAATATTATTATCCTTGAGCTCAGTTCCACCTCTTAAGCATATCAAAGATACATAATATCAGCCAGCCTAGACATCCACGCACTCTAAACATAATTAAAGAAGTTCCCTCAACGAATAGTTATATATCGTATATCGTCGAGAGTCCATTCTACGACATATATATATTTATATATATATATGTATATATATATATATATATATATATATATATATATATATATATATATATATATATATACTATTTAAATATATATATATACTATTTAAATTTGGTGTCAAGTGTCTAAGGTTTAACGCTATATCTTTGCAAACACTGGTCTCAGTCGAGTAAAGCATAGTGTTATTCGTTATAATAATAGAGTATAGTAGTTCCCTTTTGTTTTAGCGATTGCTATCCCCTTTTTTGAAACCTAAGAAGCTGGAGTAGCTCAAGGAACTGTTATAATAATTTGTTTGTGTTTTTTTTTGTGATTTTAGTCAGTGGTTATTTAGATCGAGAAACCAAGTACGAATAGGTCAGTGCTTATATTTAGGTAGGCTAATTCTATAGAGGCATAATTCTTATTGCAAGGAATTTTAGTTGGTTGACTAGTGCGCCCCCAAGTGCAAAGATGACTCAGTTCGAAATCTTTAAAGCGCAAGGAGAATCCTTGGGACTTTCCGGAAAAGAACTAATTGAGTACGTTCGAGAGGAGCAAAGAAAAGAGCGAGAAGAAAAAGAAAAAGAAAGAGAAAGAGAAATCCAACGAGAAGAAAGAGAAAGAGAAATCCAACGAGAAGAAAGAGAGGAACGGGAAAGGCAAGCTGAGCTTCACCATCAGATTGAATTAGCTCGTGTTGAAGCAGAAATACAGTCATCCAGTTCACGTTCTGAAGCCCTCCCCCCTAATCTCCCACTAAAACTCCCCAAATTCAAGGACGGAGAGGATTTCGAAGCATTTTTAGCCCACTTCGAAAAGATCCTCGAAATCAATAACATGGATCTGGAGGCTGAAGGTGTAGTCAGATTACTTCCCTTGTTAAATTGTAAATTGCGCGAAATTTTTATATCTTTGCTATATGAATGTACAGTTAACTACAGCACCTTAAAAGCTGAGTTATTGGCCGCTCATAATATGACTCCCGATTTCTACCGCCAAGAATTTTGAGGAGGTCTTATTAAACCCGGACAGACGTTCCGTCAATTCGGATACATTCTTCAGAGGAATTTTATATTTTAGTTAGAATCCTCAAAGGTTGATCCTAACTACGAGTCCTTAACCGACTTCGGGTTGCGAGATCAATTTTTGGCGTCTCTTCCGACGGAGATCCGCGCGTTCGTCAAGGATCGTCGGTGCCAGACCTTTAAAGAATGTACCGAAGAAGCGGATGTCTATGCCGCAAGCCATAATTTATACCCACAGGAGAATCAAACTTCTCACCAACCCCCAAACCAGGAAAGAAGGAAGGAGTCGCGCCCCTTCCCAGGAAAGCTGACGAAGTTTCCGGACCCCGTAAAACCCCAAAACTTCATTCCCCAAAACCAACAACGGGACTCCAAACCTCCCGTTAAGATTTCTCCTCCATCTCTCTTCCCGAAGCGACCCATCATATGCTTTACCTGTGGTGTAGAAAACCACATGAGCTGGAATTGCCCCCAAAATTCTAGGCTTAAAAGTGGACCAGCCCACCAAGTTCACCAGATTAATGCTACCCCGGCTCCCCCGGTGGTGCAGACCAAAGCAGCAACTTCTTCCCCTCCGTCAGGCCACCAGGTAAATTATATTTTTGATAAAAGTTCATCGGGAACTTTGAAATTTGAGGAGGGCAGCGTGAACGGCTGCCGAGTATCGACTCTCGTCAGGGACACAGGATATACGTGTTTCATCGTGTCCGACGAACTCCTCCCCCCAGTGGACCCTAACCACGAAAAATTTGCGGTGGTACATGACTACCTTGGGTGGGCGAACCAATTCCCCGTCGTTAGATGTTACCTGCAGTGTCAATATTATGATGGCTGGGCTGAAGTCATTTCAGCACCCATACAATTCTGTTCCGTGCTTATAGGACAGAGCCCCTAAGTAAGTTCCAACCCTGTGTCTCAGGCCGCCCTTCCTCGAGGCCGAGCTTAGAAAGAAGCCCAGGAGCCCGTCCCCATCAGAACCCCGATACCGTCCGATTTCTCGGAGACCCTTAACCAGGACTTTAGGACGGCACAAAAGGAGTGTGAATTACTAACACCCTTAGGCGATAAGGACCAAGACAAGGACACGGAGACTGTCCGTGGATCCCGAGAAAAAAAGTACCCCAACGCGCCCATGGAGATACCTTCGTAGCACTGGACGAAACATCGGCGCTTGAAGAAGATTACCCCGCGGAGTCCCTAAATGTAATACAGATAGTGTGCATCCAATCTGATGCCGATTACCCTCCTCCTTCCCTACCAGGCGAGTCTTTTGAACCCTCTGACATGGATATTGACGCGCAGCTGACACCACATCAAAAGAGTCAGCTACAAGAACTATTTGAATGGAGTCACCATTTAACCACCCTATTAGCTCTTTTCGAGCGACTGCGCGAAAATGGCCTCACCATTGGCCCCAGCAAATGCCATTTTGCCCACGAAACCATAAAATACTTGAGTTTCAAAATAGGACAAAGCAAGTTAGGTCCCCCAGAGGACAAGATTAAGGCAATCGCCGACATACCCCTCCCAAATACTTAGAAGCAATTCAGATCGTTCCTAGGATCAGCTTCTTACTATCGGCGACTTGTTCCGAAATTCGCAGCAATTGCGGCGCCCCTCAGCTCGCTTCTAAAAAAGAATTCCCCCGATCGTTTACGTTGGAATGATGTCGCTGTTTCCCATTTTAATCAGCTCAAGAGTAAGCTCATTTCTGCCCCCATTTTAAAGTTGCCCACCCGGAAAAATCCTTTGGGATTAAGACCGATGCGAACAACGAGGTTATTGGAGGTGTACTCCTTCAATACGAGGATGACGGAACGAGTTATCCAGTTGCATATGCAGGTCGCCATTTATTACCACGCGAAAAGAGATATGCCCCTATAGAGAAGGAAGCTCTATCAATTATCTGGGTTATAGACAAATTCAAAATGTACTTCATAGGAAAAGTATTTCAGATAGGAACCGACCACCTTCCGTTAGCCTATACTAGGAATGTGCGACACTCCAACGGCCGAATCATGCGCTGGAGTTTACTCTTGCAAGAGAATCAATTTAAAATAAATTATATAAAAGGTTCCGATAACCAGGTCGCTGACGCACTCAGTAGGAATGCGTTACCGAATAGCGTAGAGTAATTGTATTCATAGGATTAGTATCTCCATCTAGGTATATAGAGTCTTGTACGACTTAAATTAGATTCTCTTGTAATATAATTAGTTAATGTATATGTCTGAATTTTGTAACGCTCAATGTCTATTTTTTTGTATGTATATATATTTGTACACATTAAATTACCGATAAATTATTTTGTCCCATATGTACTAATTTTATATCATTTCATTGTTCCATGCCCCTTATTTTTATTAAGTTTGTATTAAAGGTTATTTTCCCCTGTAATCAAAAGATCAAAATAATCATATGTATTGAGGTAATACTAGTTAGGTGCAGGAAGGTACGGTTGGTACAAGAAAACGAGTTCCCCACAACGGAGCTCTATCATTCTCCCTTCTCTCTTTTTTTTCGAAGTGACAACTTCCCCTGGAATGGAGGAGTGTGATAGAACGGGTTGAGGCCGCGTAATTTCAACCACTATCACATGTTATTTAAAACAACGATGCTACCCACGTGCATCTTCGCTTTGAAGCTGGGCGCCTTATCGCAGCCACATGAGTCAATGTTTAAACAAGGAGGTTTATCTTCCTCCGTTTCGCCCCATGTGCCGCCCTCGCCCGATTGAGTTAGGCTTATGGGCAGATAAGGCATTGTTCCCAGGCTCGGCTGTGCATTCCCTCGAAGCTCCCACTCCATTGTCCCCCACGCCAAGGAGATGTCCCGGCTATTTATATGAAAACTTAACCACTCAGATTCAGATTGGAGATCCAGACTTTCGTCGCGAAACATCACTACGACCCACTCTCACCTTGTGCGCCAAGGGACCTCGACCTCGAGATTCACCATCACTTGTCCAGAAGGAGGACAATATCCCTTGAGTGCCAAGGTTCGAGCCTTTGTGACGCCAAGTCCACAAGGCTTTCCCTGTTGTTCAGAAAGAGAACAACGTCAGAACAGCCATTGTTCGTTCGAGCCCGTTGGCAAGAAACGGTTCTCACCCCCCCCCCCCTGTTGTTCAGAAGAGAAAAACGTAGAACAGCCATTGTTCGTTTGAGCCCGTTCGTTAAGAAACGGTTCTCACTCTTCCCCTGTTGTTTAGAAAGAGAACAACGTTAGAACAGCCATTGTTCGTTTGAGCCTGTTCGCCAAGAAACGGTTCTCGCTCTTTCCCCTAGTTGTTCAGAAGAGAACAACATTAGAACAGCCATTGTTCTCGAGCCCGTAGACAAGAGACGGTTCTCACCCCCCCTCCTGTTGTTCAGAAGAGAACAACATTAGAACAGCCATTGTTCTCGAGCCCGTATACAAGAGACTGTTCTCACCCCCCTTGTTGTTAAGAAGAGAACAACGTAGAACAGCCATTGTTCTTCAAGCCGTTCGTCAAGGAACGGTTCTCATTCCCAAGACGCCACGTCAGGATCATTTAATTCCCCCCCCCTTCCTTTGGCTGGAACTCACCAGCGGACCGAAAATTCCTTCACGTCGCCTTCCTCTGCACAACAAGTATAGTTACGTAAGCCGAACGTTACCTTTGAGTATTTAACCCTTTTGTCAATTCTATCCTGTGCTTTAAATGGTTTAGCGAACCATCACCTCCCTTTAACTTTATATTTGTTTTACCTTTTTAAATCTTTTAATCCTCGGATTAGCTCAATTCCCCACGACCCTTTCCATTCTCTGTTTATGTCAATATTTTCCGTTTTGTGTGTTGTTGATAGTTATTATTAATAAAACTCTATTTTATTAATGATAGCAATATTATTATCCTTGAGCTCAGTTCCACTTCTTAAGCATATCGAAGATTCCTTAATATCGGCCAGCCTAGACATCCACGCACTCTAAACATAATTAAAGAAGTCTCCTCAACGAATAGTTATATATATATGGTATATCGTCGAGAGTCCATTCTACGACATATATATATATATATATATATATATATATATATATATATATATATATATATATATATATATATATATATATATATATATATATATATATATATATATATATATATGATCGTAGATTGAGTCATATGGTCAATACCATCGACTTAAACAATTGCGGTGTGTCAAGATCAAGGACTAGAATAATTATTTGACCAGACTATGAGCAATTCTACGACACTGAACCAACTATAGAATTTTTGAAGAACTCAAAAGGCCCATCTTTGAGGTGGTTCGAGTCGGATGCGATTCTATAATGTGGTTCTAGCACCACATAAGTACCTCACGAGTACACAGTGCGTTACCATTTTAAAATAAATACATCTACGTACAAATTATAACTTATACTAAGTATTTAGAGGTTATTTAGGGCGTTCAGACGCAGGAAATGCAACTCTTAAATGCGAAAAATATGCTTGTGCGCGTGTGTGTGTGCTCCACAACTTTATTATGCCTATCATTGACTTTTCTTATTGGCTGCAGTATAAATTTCAAAGGCGCTCCTGAGGGGTTTGTACCATTTGTATGCATACCTACAGCTTCGCGTGCGCGCCCACAACACAACATTAATTATGCATTCCGCATGTAGTAGCCGCAGTTTCGCATCGCGACCTAAACCCTTTCTTTTATGTACCTTTCTTTGTCTATAGGCACCATACCATTTTTCTTAAACTATACATAACGGATTTAACTTTTTATTGAGGTTTAAGGTAAAGAACTAGTGGGTTGCTGCCCAATCCAAGTGGATTCTATATAGGCAGCTAACTTTATATTGATATATAGACAAATTTACACACCTAATTTAGTCTCACAACATTCCTATTATTATTTTTATTACCGAACATAGGAATGTTTACTATTTACACTTGAAAATAATACTGAATTTACACTTTTGAATTAGTTCACACTGGGATTTTTAAAGTACCATTACTGCTATTCTAAAAAAAAAAATTATAACTGCCCGTACGAAATGCCTGAGTTCATGCGTTGGTTTAACCTTGTTCCAGTGTTGCTCGAAGTAGTCCGATGGGTAAACATCTAGCTCCAATCATTCTTGCCGCAGTCTCGCAGAGCTCGATGAAATAATCGTAGGTGGAATTCGATCCACGGATACTTAGGTGAAGACGGGAGGCTCGCTGGTGGTGGAACTTGCACCACCCTCTCGTGCGGTAAAGCAGCAGATATCCATGATTTTCGACAACCCCGTAACGGCCGCTTAGTTGAAGAATGGAGGCTCGATGGTGATTGAATTCGCTCCCTCCTGTTGGGTGGTAAGACCCCAAAATCTATGATCTTCGCCATCCCGTATCGGCTGCTTCTCTGTAAACGGGAGGCTCGATTGACCTGGATTCACTAAGGCTTTATTCTGGTAAGAGTTTGGATTAGTCTTGAAGTATTTACAGAAAAATAACCCGATAACTCTCTTCTGATGTACTCAATAGTGGAAGATATGGATAGTAGTAGAAGATAGATGATAAAAAAGGGTAAGGTTTGCCCTAGTTTGAGGGGCATCGCGGGCATTTGTTTACTTTACTAATTTTTCCTTTATGTTCGTTTTGTTTTATTATTGTTGACTTGTCTGTTTGTTTTTGTGTGTGTTCTTCTTTATATTCTTCTGTGTATTTGTCTCCTTGTTTTGTTTATTTAGTCTTCATGTATTTTTGAGCTTTTGTGCCTTTATTAGTGATTTAATTTAGTGTATTACCTCGTGGTTTGTTCTGGTTGTATTTGTTTGTTTTTCATTAGTTGTGATTTTAATTTCTGTCTTATATTTGTTTTGTTGTACTCTATCTTGTTTATGTGTAAAGTTGTGTATTGTTTTCCTCGGCGCAGAGTCTAGTGCTTGGGAAAAGTCGATTTCGGGCGACTTTTCCACACAATCTGGCAGGGATGTTTATGTTTCCACTTGTTCTTCTTCTTATTAGCACTGGAATGATATCATTGACCATTGTTGACCAAACCTTTTTGGCCAGTTTCTACGTTGCGACATTGATGGGCTCCAGACGTTGTCTGCGGTGCAGGTCCCGTTGCCGAAGATATTCTCTTCGTTTGGTTTTCTTTATGCATAGGGATGCAGAATTCTGCACTCGCTGGAGCCTCCTGGCCTTTTGAGTCACTACTGCAGGGTAGATAAGCTTAGCCCGGATAAACATCTGGTATATTTTCCTGATATTCGCCGAGCTAAGATTTCTAAACCTATATAGCTTAGATATTTCTCTCTTCGCCATATTCTGCCTCTCCTTGTAGTGACTCGAGTATCCGTGGTCGGAGATTTTTAGGCCTAGGATGGTGCCTTCGGCTGAGTAGTCATATCTCCTCCCATCTATTACAATGGGCCACGTCGACTTGCGGCTCAGCTGGAGGATCTTAAATTTGTCCCTATTTGTCCGGATTTTCCATCTGATCTCGTATCGGTTGATGTTAGAGATCTCTGCCATAGTGTTGATTGCCTAATCCCTTGCTTTCCTCACCCTACTGGGGAAGATCTGCGTGACGTCATCTGCGTACTGCAGATACATCGTGTCACTCTCTTTTTCACAAAATGCTGCTCTATATATAGTCATTATACGTAACCATAAGCTATACAAAATTTAGCCATTCAGGATTAAGCAGATGTTAATAAAAAAGTTATGTTTAACTTATTCTCGTGATCATAGGCGTTACGTTAGCTGAGACTGCTAATAGTCTGCTGTACCGCTGTGCCAAATTTTTTGTTCGGAATTTTTGCAAACTAAACTTTTGCGAAAGTGAAATTGTGAGACTCGCTTCGAGTAGTGAAAATAAAAACTGGGTAAAGTGAAAAAGCACGATACGTTTGAAAAGTAGACCACTGGTATTCGATCTAGGGAGGTGAAGGGCGAAATCTTCACTCTTTCGTTAGATACAAGGACCGGAGCCTCATATGGCCCACCCGCAATCCCAAAGGAAGGAAAAATAAGGTAAAGTTCTGTAAAATTACTTGGACCTTGGCCCCTAGTTCTTCCCCCCTCT
This sequence comes from Ceratothoa steindachneri, assembly GCA_963969495.1. NCBI lineage: Eukaryota > Metazoa > Arthropoda > Malacostraca > Isopoda > Cymothoidae > Ceratothoa > Ceratothoa steindachneri. The sequence goes on from OZ018328.1 coordinate 85,013,313, forward strand.
TTTTTAAACCGTCTCTCAGTGTATACATATATACTTATACATACTCATATTATAATTTCATCCGCTATCTTACGATAAGATGCAGGAGAAATGAGGGAAACTCCGCATCACTCTCCGGGTCCTCTCGGAGGGCTCAAAACCGGACAGAGAAAAGGTTTTCGAAAAAGTTTACGAAACACTACACATTGCACTGGTGAGACTTATATGCATTCAAAATGGTTACTCGGCCATTTGCGCGAGGGAGGCCGACTGGGAAGCCTTGACCTCAAGCAAAGCTGTTGAATGCCTGAAGACCACCAATGGGCAAAGGTAGCTGAGGTTATCAAATTCAAACATTACACGCACATGTTTAAGGTATTCGAGGACACGGCTATGGCTCAAAAAGCTAAGGAAATGGGTTTGCTTCCAATTCAACGTAAGAATCTGCTCAGAGCAGATGGAACGTGAAGAGTTTGTCGACTTGCAAATGTGCTTTCGATGCTATAAGTACGGCAAATACACCACTTCCAACTGCCCTAATAAAGAACTTACGCTATGTTCTTTCTGTGCGACCATTTTTGGCATGACTGTAAGAGTACCTCCCCCAAATGTTTTAATTGTGAAGGCCCCCACCGGACTATGTCTATGGCATGTATGATCAAAAAACAAGAAGTCCAAAAACAAACACAATTAAAACGCGACACAAGAGAAGAAGGCCAATTCGACTTATGCGAAAGTAGCCAAAGCCGCCATTGCTGATACAAACAAAAAAGACATTCCTACACATCGAAAGTGAACATTCAACAAAAATAATGTGCTGCATCTACTATGCACATATTGCAAACATCACACGCCCAGGTACTTTTGCCACGGAGGTCAATCGCATGCTCGTAAAGAACGGGCTGCAGGAGATGTGGTCTCCGGACAATCCTCCTTCAGAAGATGTTATGCGAATAAGCGTAGCCCCTCACTGCCAGGAAACGTGCCAAAAAGTGCCCACGCCACAAAACACAGCCATCACGCGTGATCCCCGTCTAAACAAATCCAAGGTAAGACAAACAGCAAAACAGGCGCCACTTTCACCCAGGAAAGACACCACCGATACAACAAACACGCAAAATCATACACCAAACAAGGAAGCAGTGCGACCCAAGGAGACCAGGTCTCCACGGTCGAGAAAAAAACCTCAAAAAATCGTTGCTTAAGGTCATGCGAGAAGTTTTAACCTCAAATTATATGCCCCCGAATCGGCTCCCTTCTCACCCGAATTCGATTCCCGCGAAGTAGCTGAAGGTCTCAGGACCGGAAGATACAAGTGGGAATGCTCAGATGAGGTTCCCGAGCGGCAGGTTGAGGATGCTCTCCTCAAAACATGATTAAACTGACCACGGACTGCTTCCACACGATCACGGATACCGAATACAGAAAAAAAAGAAACGGCAGGAAGCACACCCCGCTCAGTACACCTCATGGGGCTAAAGTAGATTGCGAATAAGCGTCTACTCTAATCCCACACACTAGAGAACCAGCATTACACAAAATGACGGACAGACTTATAATTATACACATGAATGTCAATGAGTGGGACGAAAAGGTTACATCTATGGCAATATTATGCGACAAAGTGACCCTGACATAATACTTATTTCTGAACACGGACTGACCCCGCAAAAACAGTTAAAATGATTTAAATACGACATCATTAGAATCATAGCCAGAAACGGTATGACCGCTGCGCAATAGCAGTCAAAAAAGGACTAAAATACAGAAAACTGGAGGACTTAGATGAATCATACCTTGCCATTGAAGTAGGTCCTGCCCTAGGAGGACTGGTCGTGGCCACGAGGTACCAACCCCCAAGAGGCGGCTATTTGCCCATGCACAACCTCTTGCAGATATTTAGCCACAAAAAACGTAATTTTTGCCGGAGATCTTAATGCAAGGTGTGCAGCGGCAGGATATACCTCCTACAACAATGCAGGCAGAAACATCAAGGTACTATTTGACAGACAATACATGACAAGGATCGGACCAGAATTCCCGAGGTACATAACGGAAAGATCAGCAACGAAACCTGATATAGTCCTATCAAACATCAGGTTTCCTTACAACTACTACAATGAACCGGGCCCTATAATTTCGAGTGATCACCAGGCTATCAAAATTACAGTAGGAGCATAGGTGGGCGCGATAACCGATAAATCGATAATCGATACATCCAAAATTTTAATACAAAATTGATTATTGACTATCTATAGCGTTATTTTATAATACAATAGTAAAAATATTTGAATACTGTTTCTTAGTTTCTTACCTGGTGAGGCTGTCCTTCATCTCCTCATAGGTTTTGAGGATCCTCCTCCCAGCTCAGGCCTACATATTTCTGCCTCCAAGGCACGCGCGGTTCTCCCCTGTGCTAAACTGCTACCAAAAACTGAACTGAAATTATCGATTATCGCTAGTTTGGAACCAAAAGTATCGGCGATCCCGATTAATCGATAACGCGGAATAAAATATTGGATAACCCGATATCGTCCACCTATGAGTAGGAGTAAATCCCATTCAAATTGCAATCCCAGAACGCAAAAGCTATAAGCAAGCGAACTGGGAAAGCTATAAAAATTACCTTGTAAATTATATCCCCGACCCTTTATTTGATACCAATTTAGAAGAAATAGATGAGGAGCTGGATAAAATCACTGACTTCCTCGAATTCGAAACTGACACAATCCAACAGCTAAACACACAAATACACAAAACCTCTCCTCACCACTGTGTGTCGCAGGAAAGAGTGATGGAGAGTATAGCAATGCCCTCTAGGCATTCCTATAATAAAAACCTCCTGGGAAACTTATATATATATATATATATATATATATATATATATATATATATATATATATATATATATATATATATATATATATATATATATATATATATATATATATATATATATATATATATATATATATATATATATATATATATATATATATATATATATATATATATATATACATCAATTATTATGTAAAATTCATACCATGAAATTCTTTTACTTTTGTCAATTAAATCGTTTAATTATTTTACTTAACTTTTGTAAATTAAATCATATTCTATGTACAACTTAATAATTAATTAATTCATTTACTTTACTTAACTTGTCAATTTATTTAACGTACTACTGTTTCACACACAAACAAACAAACACACGCTTTCAGCTCGACCAAATAGCACACTATTCTTTCCCATTCGACTCTCGCCATTCTCCGCATAAAGCTCGGTAATCATTCCTTCTACAATTAGTCATTTACCTCCAAACAAATCATACTTAGTTTAATTCCACTTTCTCTCACAATTTTCTGCAAACGGCCATACGAGAGTAGGTCCTAATTCTATTAACTTTTCGTATTTGCAGTCCCCAATTCAGTCCATAGTCACCATATTATTTCATATTTATTTCACGTACTTCATTTCTCTTCACATCTTGTTACTCAAAATCATATTTTACCATATCTTACATTGTATACCTAATCCAACTTATCTCATTGTACATTCGTTGATTCTATGAATATATTTATTTGTTTAATTGTTTTTCTTAAAATCCAGTTCATTATTTCAAAATTCATTTCGCTTTCGTCTTAGGCCTAAAAGCATCGCAGACGACAACTTCGATCAAACAAATTTATGGTTATGGTTTTCGAAACGCTATTTAGGCTGATTTATTAACAGGAAATAAATCCCATGAATAACCATATACTATAAGGGCTATGGCAGTGAAATAACTGCCCTAGAACTCTCCGTTCCTCTAAAATCCTTTCGTCAAAGAGTACCGGATACTACGGGCTGACCCGCGAGAATTTCATCAAGGCCCCGCCTAATGTTTGGAGTGGCCTTCTCAACATCATGAACGTCGCTCTGAACACGGGCTACTTCCCCGATCAGTGGAAAGTGGTCAAGATGATTTTCATCCCAAAACCGGAAAAGCCCCTGGACTGCCCTGCCAGCTTTCGACCGATATCTCTCCTAGAATTTGCTGGCAAAGTCTTCGAGAAGATATTGGCTAATAGAGTCAACTCTTTTCTCGACGAAGCCAACTTGCATAACGAGCAGCAACACGGCTTCAGAAGGAAAAGAGGGACTGACAAGGCACTAGCCGTTGTCACCGAAAAGCTTGCTAAAATCAAAGCAGATAAAAGGCATGCGGACCTGGTGCTCCGCGATGTCAAAAAAGCCTTTAATAAAGTTTTGAAGAGAGGACTACAATTTAAGATCCTTCAAGTAGGCCTCAACGCCATTCTTGAGAGGATTCTATGTGACTACATGATGGAGAGGAGAAGCATACATTCATATCAGAGGATATAAAGGCCCCGAATTCGAGCTCGAAGCAGGTGTCCCACAAGGGGGCTGTCTCAGTCCCCTTTTATACAACATTTACACACGCGACCTACCACAACCTCTCTCCGAGGGTACGATATACGTACAGTTCGCTGACGATATATCCCAAATTTGTATCGCCGCTTATGTTCAAAGAGAATTTATGGCGAGAAATACGGCTAAGGAGATATCTAACATCAACTCTTTCGAGAGGAGATGGAAGATATTAACCAATGCCCCCAAATTCAAAATAATTCCCATGTTTTGCAAGACCTTCAATGATATATGGGTAGAAAGGTAGCGAATCCTCTACTGCTTGGAAGGGACGGTTCTGGGGCTCAAAATTACCACAGAGGGATGCAAGAGTCATATCGAGCGAACAGTCGCTGAACGAGAGCGCCAAGACCCAAATTACGAAACTACAAATTATCCAGAATAAAGCGGTGTTTCTCCTTACAAACACCCAAAGAAGAGAACAAAAACGACAGAGGGAGCTCCACGACTCGGTTGGATTATCTTCGATCAACGTGGCGCTCCACGAGAGAGCTAAGAGGATCTAGTAAGCCATTGGCGCCCGCTTAACTCCTGAGTTGTCTCGTACACACTTAGACATCGAGGTCGACCGACAAATAAGACCATTTAAAAGCAGTAAAATACAGTCTGACGGTGACGTGACTCCAAAATACACATGGCAAAATTGACAAAACACAAAAACGACTAGTGTAATGCTCATGCTTCTTTAGTAGAAATTCAACTTTGCAAAAATTCAAATGAAACTATAAATAAACTTTTTCGAAAACCAACAGCGGGAATAAAAACCTGGCCTCAAATAAAGGTTGAATGCCAAAAAGATCAAAGATCATTAAGATCTAAAAAATTAAAAATTAAATTAACAAGATTAATTTAATTGAATAAACTATAAATTTTATAGCTTATTAAATAAAAACAAAAACAAAACAAACAAAATTCATCCAAAAACAAAAACAACAGAGCTACCCTTTAACCAGGGAACTATTTATTCTGTCTCCCACACATCCTCTATTCTTTAAACTCACACTACTTCACCACTTTCCTCTCTTACTATCATTCTCTCTAACTCTCGCTAAATCTTACCACTTTTTATGTCCAAGGTACAAGGCGTTACCTTAGCTGATTCTCTAAGATCATCTGACTCTTTTCCCGTGCTTACGCTCTTGTAAAGTTTTCTGGTAAAGGAGGCAAAGAAAAGTGAAAGTTGGAAAACGTGATTTTTTTCACACAACTTTGCTTTACTGATTATTTTTGGAAGAATTCGTTCCATAAACTCCGAAGAAGTTCTACCTGAAGAAATATATGTGCTCACGGGGTTGATTGGAGATCCCACTAATTAAATGCATAGAAACCCCTAATGGATTCACTGTGACTTGCCCCAAAGAAAAGGATGTGGAGCAACTACTTTTGACGGCATGGAGTATCATCTTGAAGAAACTGGACCTGGAAGCCAAAACCCACTGCAAATCATCGCAAACAGGAACTTCGTCTACAGGAAAGTGGAAGCATGGGAGGGCGCTCATTCATGTGAGGAAATAAGAGATGAAATAATGGACAAACAAAGATGGATAAAGATACAGGAAGTAATTAAATTTAAAGAACACACCTACGTTTTTAAAGTGGTGTGTGAGACGACGGAGATGGCATCAAAAGCACAAGAAAATGAGTTGATGTGCTTTAACTGTTATACCATGGAAGAACATACTTCGTCCAACTGCCCAGCCCCCGCCCCAAAGTACAAATTGTGTGTTCTGAGTGCGCCACAGAGGGACACGACTTTAGAAGCTGCACTAATACTACGAAAAAATGTGTTAACTGTGGAGGAAACTACCGGACGATGGCAATGCTATGCCCCAAAATAAAATGGGTAATTAAAACAGAGGAGAGAGAACAGCAAGAAAAGAAACTCATACTCAATGACAATGCTATGCCCCAAAAGAAAAGAGGTAATTAAAACAAAGGAGAGAGAACAGCAAGAAAAGAAACTAAGACTCAAGGTAAAACTACAGCGACATTACCCAACATTTCAGGTGGCATGTTTATGAAGATATATGCATGTGTCATCCATGCTGATGTACAAAACACTCTGCAACCTGGCACATACGAGAGAACACTCAACGCAGTTTTAAAGGCGAACGGACTGGAACCGATAATTGTTCCCCATGAAGTGAACTTAACAACAATTTTAAATATGCAGGCAACAGGGAAGGACGTTGATGAGGACGCTCAGCTAGAAGAGAGCGTAACGAAAAGTGACAGTAAGGAAGGAAGCTCAGAATCAGCGGAAGAACAATATATGAGAGTAACTAGGAAAACCCAAAGAAGGAAAAAATCCAAATCAGGGAGGAGCCCAAGCCAGATCATGAGAGAGAACTCACCTAGCCCGGCTCCCACCACCACAAAGAAAAATACACATACCAACGGAAACAGGAAGCAGGTAAAGAGACGGAAGTAAGTACCACTTATTTCAACGGATGGATTCAAACGATCAAATGGACCGGCAACGCTATAGGAATTACCCAACTACAATGGACAAGGAAGACCTCAACATACTACAGATTAACATCAACGGCTGGAGAAATAAAAGACAAATGTACTGAAACATTTTTAGAAAATTAGACCCAGATATTATCTTAATTTCGGCACACGGAGTCAACCTAGTAAATGATGAAATTAAAATATTGAACTACTATGTCATAGCCGCAAACCCCACGGGACAAGCACACGACAGAGCTGCTATAGCAATTAAAAAAGGCATCGAATTCAGAACTCGCGAAGACTTGGACGAATCCTACATCGCAATAGAAGTAAAAATGGAACTTACGAACATCATAATTGCAACGGGATATTAACCACCGAGGAGAGACCATTTGCCTATAAATAACTTTATAAACATCTTTAATAGCTCATTGTCAAGTGAGAGGATACAAGACTAAGAATGCAATGGGTAGACACCTTGAGGCGCTATTCGCAAGAGGTCTCTATCAATGACTGGACCCCGAATACCCAACCTTTGTGACTAGGACCACAGCTACAAAGCCGGATATCTGCCTAGGCAATAATCATCTCCCGTTTAACTATTATATGAGACCGAAAGATATTCCTTATATAGATCATACAGAAACTATTCTCACCATTAACCAAAGACCAATACAAGTCCCAGATAAGGTAAAAAAAGCCTTTCATAGAGCAGACTGGGAGAGATACCGAAGAGAACTTGACTCATATCAACCTAATCCATTAGAAGGAACAACTTTAAAAGAGATAGATGCTGAACTAGAAAATATTAGGAAATTGATGCAAACAGCAGACGATAAAGCCATCCCCCAAAACCGCTACATGACAATTAAGACTTTCACATGGACTCCCGAGATGGTACAGAAAGACAGACGGCTAAAGGAGATCTCAGAGGAAATAAGAAGGAACAGATCAACGAGGGAGCTACAAACCGATATGAGAAGGACAAAGAGGGAGCTAAATTCGGAAATAATTTAAAAACAAAAGGAACATTGGAATGAAATAATCCAGAAGATCGACAATGATGCGCCTGTTTCGGAATTTTTTGGAAAAAAGTAAATCAAATGAAAGGTAACGCAGGAGCAAGGAAAATGGTAATTAAAGACAACCACGGAAACAACATAGAAGACGAAGACAAGATAGGAATGATATTCAGGCACCACTGGATGAGGATATTTTAGATAAGCGAAGAAGAAAATGAAGAATTTGACTTCGACTTTGAACGCAACATCATAGCAACACTCAATGAGGAAACATATAAAACACACCCTCACCCAACTCTGGATGCAAGAAGTCAAAAACACTATTTCGCAATTTAAACAGAAGGCACCAGGAAGATCGGAACTCACCAAGAAGCACCCGAAAATATACTACAAGGAATTACTTTGGAATTAAACGCTAACTGAACACCGGCTACTTCCCGAATGTATAAAGGTCGCAAAGATGATCTTCATCTCCAAAGCAGGAAAACCACCAACACGAGTGGAAAATTACAGACCAATCTCTCTACTCGACTTCATCGGGGTGTTTGACAAAATAATAAACAATCGACTAAGTCAGAACCTGGAAAAAAACAACCTACTGAACAATTTTTGAATTCGGATTTAGAAAAAAGAGGAGCACAGAAATGACTCTCACGGTCATTACCGAAAAAAAAGACAAAGCTAAAAAAGAAAAAGCTAACATTTATATCGTCTGCATGGACGTTTCAAAAGCATTCGGCAGAGTTTGGATTAAAGGAATGTTATACAAAATATTACAACTATGTACGTAGGAACAACAAAATCGAAAGACTAATCTGCATTCATCGAGATAGGGAACCATCGAGGAAAAGAATTTAAGATAGAAGCAGGTGTACCGCAGGAAGGAAGCCTGAGTACATCAATATACCCAGTGTATACTTCAGACATCCCTCCACCATTTACGTATGGATGTCTTAACATACAATTTTCAGACGACGTCACACAAATCGTCGTCTACCCATAAAGGAACCCCGAAATGCAGGCTAGATTAAGAGCAGAGGAAATAAGGATGTCGTAGAATGACTCCCGACGATACCATATATATAACACTATTCGTTGAGGGAACTTCCTTAATTATCTTTAGAGTGCGTTTACTGTCTGGCGGCCGATATTATGTATCTTCGATATGCTTAAGAAGTGGAACTGAGCTCAAGGATAATAATATTGCTATCATTAATAAAATAGAGTTTTATTAATAATAACTATCAACAAACACAAGACGGAAAATATTGACATAAACAGAATGGAAAGGGTCGTGGAGACTCGGGCTAATCCAAGGATTTAAGGGATTAAAAAAAGGTAAAACAAATATAGAGTTAAAGAGATGGGATGGTTCGATAAACAATTTAAAGCACAGGATAGACTTGACAAAAGGGATCAATACTCAAAGGTGAAGTTTGGCTTACGTAACTTTGGCACTAGTGGTGCAGTGGAAGGTGGCGCAAAGGAGTTTCGGTCCGCTGGCGAGCTCCAGCCGAAGGGGGGGGGGGATAAAAGGATCCTGACGTGGCGTCTTGGGAAGGAGAACCGTTTCTCGACGAACGGCTTGAAGAACAATGGCTGTTCTAGGTTGTTCTCTTCTGAACAAAGGGGGGATGAGAACCGTCTCTTGTCTACGGGCTCAAGAACAATGGCTGTTCTAATGTTGTTCTCCTTTGAACAACAGGGGGGGTGAGAACCGTTTCTTGGCGAAGGGCTCAAAACGAACAATGGCTGTTCTAGGTTGTTCTCTTCTGAACAAAGGGGGGGATGAGAACCGTCTCTTGTCTACGGGCTCAAGAACAATGGCTGTTCTAATGTTGTTCTCCTCTGAACAACAGGGGGGGTGAGAACCGTTTCTTGGCGAAGGGCTCAAAACGAACAATGGCTGTTCTAATGCTGTTCTCCTTGAACAACAGGGGGGATGAGAACCGTTTCTTGGCGAAGGGCTCAAAACGAACAATGGCTGTTCTAATGCTGTTCTCCTTTGAACAACAGGGGGGGAAGCCTTGGGGACTTGGCGTCGGAAAGGCTCGAACCTTTGGCACTCAAGGAATATTGTCCTCCTTCTGGACAAGTGATGGTGAATCTCGAGGTCGAGGTCCCTTGGCGCACAAAGGGAGAGAGGTTCGTGGTGATGTTTCGCGACGAAAATCTGGATCTCCAATCTGATCTTAGTAGTAAAGTTTCCATATAAATAGCCAGGACATCTCCTTGGCGTGGGGGAAAATGGAGTGAAAGCTTGGAGGGAACGCACAGCCGGGCCGGAGAACAATGCCTTATCTGTTCATAAGCCTAACTCGATCTGGCGAGGTCGGCGTATGGGGGCGAACGGGGGGACGATAACCTCCTTGTTTAAACATTGGCATCCGGTAGCTGAGATAAGACTCCAAGCCTCGAATCGAAGATGCACGTGGGCAGCATCATGGTTTTAAATAATTTGGGATAGGAGTTGAAATTAACGCAGTCAACTCGTTCTATCACACCCCTCCATTCCGGGGGGAAGTTGTCGCTTCGAAAAAAAAGAGAGAAGGGACAACGATAGAGCTCCGTTGTGGGGAACTCGTTTTCTTGTACCAACCGTACCTTCCTGCACCTAACTAGTATTACCTCAATACATATGATCATTTTGATCTTTAGATTACAGGGGAAAATAACCTTTAATACAACTTAATCAGAGAGAGAAAAAAAAGGGCATGGAACAATCAAATGATATAAACTTAGTACATACGGGACAAAATAATTTATACGTAAATTAATAAGAACAAATATATATACATACAAAAATTAGACATTGAGCGTTAAAAAATTCAGACATATACATTAATTAATTATATTACAAAAGAATCTTAAATTAAGTCGTACAAGACGGTATATACCTACATGGAGATACTAATCCTATTAATACAATTATTCTACGCTATTCGGTAACGCATTTCTACTGAGGGCGTCAGCGACCTGGTTATCGGAACCTTTTATCTAATTTATTTTAAACTGATACTCTTGCAAGAGTAAACTCCAGCGCATGATGCGGCCGTTTGAGTGTCTCAAATTCCTAATATAGGCTAACGGACGGTGGTCGGTTCCTATTTGAAATTCTTTACATATCAAGTACAGCTTGAATTTGTCTATGACCCAGATAATTGATAGAGCTATCTTTTCTCTAGTGGCATATCTCTTTCCGCGTGGTAATAATTGACGACTAGCATATGCAACTGGATGACTCGTTCTGTCATCCACGTATTGAAGGAGTACACCTCCAATGCCCTCGTTGATCACGTCGGTCTTAACCCCAAAGGATTTTTCCGGGTTGGGCAACTTAAAAATGGGGGCAGAAATGAACTTACTTTTGAGCTGATTAAAATGGGAAACAGCGACATCATTCCAACGTAAACGATCGGAGAAATTCTTTTCCTGAAGGGGGCATAGGGGGGCCGAAATTGCAGCGAAATTCGGAACAAATCGCTGATAGGGAGAAGCTGATCCTAGGAACGATCTTAATGGCTTCTTTGTAATCGGGAGGGGCAGGTCGGCGATTGCCTTAATCTTGTTCTCTTGGGGACCTAACTTGCTTTGTCCTATTTTGAAACCCAAATATTTGATGGTTTCGTGAGCAAAATTGCATTTGCTGGGGCCAATGGTGAGGCCATTTTCACGCAGTTGCTCGAAAAGAACTAATAGGGCGGGTAAATGGTGACTCCATTTAATTAGTTCTTGTAGCTGACTCTTCTGACGTGGTGTCAGCTGCGCGTCACTATCCAGGTCAGAGGGTTCCAAAGACTCGCCTGGTAGGGAAGGAGGAGTGTAATCAGCATCAGATTGGATGCACACTGTCTGGATTACATTAAGGGACTCCGCGGGGCAATCCTCTTCAAACGCCGATGCTTCGTCCAGTTCTACGAAGGTATCTCCATGGGCGCGTTGGGGGTTCTTTTTTTCTTGGGGTCCAGGGACAGTCTCCGTGTCCTTGTCTGGGGCCTTATCACCTAAGGGTTTTAGTGATTCACACTCCTCTTTTGCCGTCCTAAAGTCCTGGTTAGGGGTCTCCGAGAAATCGGACGGTATCGGGGTTCTGATGGGGACGGGCTCCTGGGCTTCTTTCTTATCTCGGCCTTGAGGAAGGGTGGCCTGAAACACAGGGTCGAAACTTACTTGGGGGCTCTGTCCTATAAGTACGGAACAGAATTGTATGGGTGCTACAATGACTTCAGCCCAGCCATTATAATATTGACACTGCAGGTAACATCTAGCGACGGGGAATCGGTTCGCCCGCCCAAGTTGGTCATGTACCACCGCAAATTTTTCGTGGTTAGAGGCCACTGGGAGGAGTTCGTCGGACACGATGAAACACGTACATCCTCTGTCCCTGACGAGAGTCAATACTCGGCAGCTGTCCACGCTGCCCTCCTCATATTTCAAAGTTCCCGATGAACTTTTACCAAAAACAAAATTTACTTGGTGGCCTGACGGAGGGGGAGAAGTTTCTGCTTGGGTCTGCACCACCGGGGGAGCCGGGGTTGCATTAATCTGGTGAACTTGGTGGGCTGGTCCGCTTTTAAGCCTAGAATTTTGGGGGCAATTCCAGCTCATGTGGTTTTCTACACCACAGGTGAAGCATATTATTGGTCGCTTCGGGAAGAGAGATGGAGGAGAAGTCTTAACGGGAGGTTTGGAGTCCCGTTGTTGGTTTTGGGGAAAGAAGTTTTGGGGTTTTACGGGGCTCGGAAACTTTGTCAGCTTTCCTGGGAAGGAGCGCGAGTCCGTCCTTCTTTCTTCTCGTTGGATTTCTTTTTCTCGTTCTTCTCGTTGTATTTTTCCTTCTCGTTCTTCTCGTTGGATTACTCTTTCCCGTTCCTCTTGTCGGATTACTCTTTCCCTTTCTCTTTCTACCTTTTTTCTTTGAACTTCTGCTTTAATCCGAGCTAATTCAATCTGAAGCTCAGCTTGTCTTATCCGTTCCTCTCTTTCTCTTTCTTTTCGTTGTATTTCTCTTTCTTCTCGTTGTATTTCTTCTTTCTTCCTTTTTTCTTCCTCTTTTCTTTGCTCCTCTTGAATGTACTCAGTTAGTTCTTTTCCGGAAAGTCCACAGGACTCTCCTTGCGCTTTAAAGATTTCAAACTGAGTCATCTTTGCACTTGGGGGCGCACTAGTCAACCAACTAAAATTCCTTGCAACAAGAGTTATGCCTCTATAGAATTAGCCTACCTAAATATGGGCACTGACCTATTCGTACTTGGTTTCTCAATCTAAATAACCACTGACTAAAATCACAAAAAAAACACAAAACAAATTATTATAACCGTTCCTTGAGCTACTCAAGCTTCTTAAGTTTAAAAAAAAAGGGGATAGCAATCGTTAAAACAAAAGGGAACTACTATATTCTAGTATTATAACGAATAACACTATGCTTTACTCGACTGAGACCAGTGTTTGCAAAGATATAGCGTTAAACCTTACACACCTGATACCAAATTTAAATAGTATATATATATATATATATATATATATATATGTCGTAGAATGACTCCCGACGATACCATATATATAACAATATTCGTTGAGGGAACTTCCTTAATTATCTTTAGAGTGCGTTTACTGTCTGGCGGCCGATATTATGTATCTTCGATATGCTTAAGAAGTGGAACTGAGCTCAAGGATAATAATATTGTTATCATTAATAAAATAGAGTTTTATTAATAATAACTATCAACAAACACAAGACGGAAAATATTGACATAAACAGAATGGAAAGGGTCGTGGAGACTCGGGCTAATCCAAGGATTTAAGGGATTAAAAAAAGGTAAAACAAATATAGAGTTAAAGAGATGGGATGGTTCGATAAACAATTTAAAGCACAGGATAGACTTGACAAAAGGGATCAATACTCAAAGGTGAAGTTTGGCTTACGTAACTTTGGCACTAGTGGTGCAGTGGAAGGTGGCGCAAAGGAGTTTCGGTCCGCTGGCGAGCTCCAGCCGAAGGGGGGGGGGATAAAAGGATCCTGACGTGGCGTCTTGGGAAGGAGAACCGTTTCTCGACGAACAGCTTGAAGAACAATGGCTGTTCTAGGTTGTTCTCTTCTGAACAAAGGGGGGATGAGAACCGTCTCTTGTCTACGGGCTCAAGAACAATGGCTGTTCTAATGTTGTTCTCCTTTGAACAACAGGGGGGGGGGGGTGAGAACCGTTTCTTGGCGAAGGGCTCAAAACGAACAATGGCTGTTCTAGGTTGTTCTCTTCTGAACAAAGGGGGGGATGAGAACCGTCTCTTGTCTACGGGCTCAAGAACAATGGCTGTTCTAATGTTGTTCTCCTCTGAACAACAGGGGGGGTGAGAACCGTTTCTTGGCGAAGGGCTCAAAACGAACAATGGCTGTTCTAATGCTGTTCTCCTTGAACAACAGGGGGGGATGAGAACCGTTTCTTGGCGAAGGGCTCAAAACGAACAATGGCTGTTCTAATGCTGTTCTCCTTTGAACAACAGGGGGGGAAGCCTTGGGGACTTGGCGTCGGAAAGGCTAGAACCTTTGGCACTCAAGGAATATTGTCCTCCTTCTGGACAAGTGATGGTGAATCTCGAGGTCGAGGTCCCTTGGCGCACAAAGGGAGAGAGGGTCGTGGTGATGTTTCGCGACGAAAATCTGGATCTCCAATCTGATCTTAGTGGTAAAGTTTCCATATAAATAGCCAGGACATCTCCTTGGCGTGGGGGAAAATGGAGTGAAAGCTTGGAGGGAACGCACAGCCGGGCCGGAGAACAATGCCTTATCTGTTCATAAGCCTAACTCGATCTGGTGAGGTCGGCGTATGGGGGCGAACGGGGGGACGATAACCTCCTTGTTTAAACATTGGCATCCGGTAGCTGAGATAAGACTCCAAGCCTCGAATCGAAGATGCACGTGGGCAGCATCATGGTTTTAAATAATTTGGGATAGGAGTTGAAATTAACGCAGTCAACTCGTTCTATCACAAAGGAGGATCAATACTTACGAAAGACGATAAAAAAATAAGTGTAAAAGAACAACCTCTGACCCCCCCTTTCCCAATTTATCGGAGACCACGTGCTAATGGTATCACGCCATGGACGACGTCATTTCATGTTCGAACATTCTCGAATTTTCGACTCCTGAGCACGTTGGGACAATATTTTCCAATCTTGCGAATTCGTCCCAAGGCATCCCCGTCCCTCCCGGTGACGAAGGGGGAAAGAAACGCTGTCTCGCCCCTTGCTGCTAAACGATGAATCGACTCCGCCTCCGAATTAAGATGTCTGAAGCTTGTGACTCCTTTCTCTAAACTCCCCCTCCCTCTTCAGAATCGGACATCCAAATACTCGAGTAATTCTGTAGTTCGAAGAGTCTAGCCCGCACCTCAAAGGCCATCCTTATCATCTCGTCCCATGAGCGTTCATCAGGCACCAGACTTCTTCAGCTGTGATTTTACCCAAGTCAATTGGTAGCTTCTGTGAACGGCAAGCCTTTGAATTTGCGAAACAGTCTCCCTTCGTTTAATCGAACCGAAGCAAATCTCCATTTATTACCTTTGAGGAAAAGAAGATTCCTCTTCACTGGAATTACGAGAATCCCCACATTCCCCGTCGAACGTCATTTTTGAAGTTTGGCTATCTTCATCGGAAGGTTGGTTTGGATCGTGCCCTACCTGCCTTATTCGGATCGTGCCCCACACGCCTAATCGGATCGTTCCTCATTCGCCTCATCGCAAGAACGACCTTCCTCGAAGTCATCGACTCGTAAGTATTGTTAAGTTCTCCTTTTGACCTGAGCCTAGTTTCATTAATCAATTAATTCCATTTGAGAATCCCTCCTCATAATAATTATCAAGAGACTCTTTCAATTTATATAATTCCCCTTTGCCTGTTATTATTCTTATTTTGATTTTTGTAAATAAAATTATATTTTTGTTGTTTCATCTTTAACTAACCTTGAAAGATACTCTCGGCCTATTCAAGTAAATCTCGCCAAGCATTTATGCACTCTGTTTGATTATTAAGGATTTGAAACCCAACGCCTCAAGTGTGACCTCCTAGTCAGTCGTTAATCCCTGCAAACAATCCTTCAACGGTTCGCGTTGCAGTAGGTGATTAAGTCACCCCCATCCCTCACATAATATAGGAGTAGTGCATGGTATAGAGCGGATGTACCACGACAATAAGCCCTAATAGAAACAAGTTCAAAATAGTGCCAATTTACAGGAGGAAACTCAGAGACACTCATCGCAGGAGAGAGATACGACTATGCTAATGAAGCTAAAGTAGTAGGACTGACGGTTACCAGAACAGGATACTCCAAACACGTTAAAAAACGAGTTGAAAAAGGAAGGGGAATTGGTTTACTATACAGGCTGAAGTCCCTTAACCAAAGAAACAAGAAGAAAATATAAAAAAGCGATCATCCAGTCAGCAATGGTATATCCAGTAATCCCTATGTACACCACTTCAAAGAGTAGAATTATTGAACTGCAGCGTATTCAAAACAAGGCAGTATCAGTAATCATCGGCACGAGAAGAAGAGACAGAAGACGACAAAGAGACCTACATAGAGAAGTGAAGATGAAACTACTAAACAAGATACTAGGGGAAAGAGCAAAGAAACTTATTCAGAAAACACAACAGGAAATAGGAGAGGAGATCACAAATTTGATCACCCATAAAGAAGATAGGGGAGCACATAACCTCTTCCCCACTTATATAACAAGATTTGACCAAGAAGAGGATGAAACTTTCACAGGTTAACTTGGAAAGTTAAAGAGAGAGTAAGTAACAAATTGATTAATCTACAAGAATTAGAAAAGGTTTAAAGTAAAACAAGGGAAAATAGCAAAGAGAAAAACTTTACCAGTAGTAAAAACATAAAGAACACCAAAGACGGTTTGAACGCCTAATATCAAAATAATAACAAAAAAGATCACAAAACAATTAAGTAGTTGCCTGAAGCTCAGGCAACTACTAACCTAATATACCGTATTTCAAAACTAAGAATTTCTAAAATAAAAGAGATTAGCATGACCTCCATGCACCTTAACATTCAATTGCACCTTACTACTTCCTTATACTTCTCCCTACACTTTTCTTCTATCCTTCACGCCTAAAGGAATTAACACAGTATACGTGGGACAGGGGCACTATAAAAAGATTGAGTAGTAAAAGGATATAATGCACACCGTGGTTTGGAACCCACGTAAAGCTGTAGGGCCACCGACCGGCTAGGTCACCTAACAAGTCTACTACGCTATTTCAAACTTTGCTATCTGTATCCTCTCCTCTTCCTATCCCCCCCTCTCTCTCTCTCCTCTGGTTGTCCTTTAAACAAGCCACAGTTGGGGAGAGGAAGGCCTGGGGGGCCGGGCTCCCTCGCCCCCCCCATCCGGGGACTGGCAATCTTTCTCTATCTCTCCTCCCAAACCTTTTCTCTTTAATTAATAATAATACTAAATTGGCCAATCAACGTGCAGATAATGTTCTACCCGATTATACAACTTCATAATACATACAAACGTTCATTTATGAGGTATATTTTGAGTCACTTTACTTTAACAAATTTTATCAATTCTTGCATAAAGTAATACATACATAACAATACAAGAAATTAATATAACTAAGCCGTCTAGTTTTTAATTATAATACAAGAAGTATGTACAGTTTGTAAACTGAGCTCTCTTCACAAGACTTATTAATTTACCATTTTATAGAATGTTACCTTGGTTTACTGTGAACCAACTATAGAATTTTATAAGATCTCAAAAGGTTCATCTTTGAGGTGGTTTGAGTCAGATGCAATTCTATGTGGTTCCACCACCACAACTTAATAGTATTATTTATTATTAATATTATTATGCCGGCTATTCCCTCAACATTTTCTCCCCGAACTTTGTACCAGGACGACTATTCCACCTAGACAGAGTTCGGTCCGGTAGCCATGGTACCTTGGTAGACTGCGATTTGGGTCTGTCTTTTTTTCCTTTAGTTTTGACTTTTTTGGTGTTTTTTAACATTTTTAATAGCCTAACAATAGGCTTTGTAATTACTGCGACTATGTCCCCGATAGCAGTCGCCAGATGAGCGCCTTAAAAAATGGTGGTGGCTAAGCTGAAGCTGTGCGTTAAAGGAAGAGACCAAAGGCGAATCTATTCATGCATAGAATGGATGGGCGCGTTAAATGGGTTAGACTCAGGTTAGATGACTCATCGGCCATATCTTGTCCTAAGGTGGCCCTTTGCGTCCTATATTTTTTCAAAATTCTCTTTTTTTTATCCCTTGCACTATTTTTTTTTATTTCACATCGCATAGCATCGATGCATCCCGCTGCATAGATAGTGTACTTATTTAGATTTTACGATGAGTGGCAGAGAGCATTAAACTTTATTAAACAAATTGGGGTGTGGTTAAACATACAAGTCGATTTCAAATGCTACAACACAACCACACGTTCTGTCTACGCATAAAGTGGTTAATTTCTGGAATTGTTTGCCAATTAACGTCACCATCATCTATAAATATATTTAAAAAGTCGCCTGGGTTCTTATTCTAAACGTATAGGAATATTGTGAAGAGGGGCCAGCCTAGAAATGGACTCCAGGGTGTTTTGCTGACTCCGTTCTGTTATAATCGCAGAAAAGTATCGGGATTAAGGATTGGCTCCTGAGTCCTTTCATGGCAAATGTCAAAGAATTCTAAATAACCTTTAAAGGGTAAACAAGGAAGCTACATGATGGGGATAATTTCCATCCGTATTTTCTTTATTATAAGATTACAAAATAGGTAATCATCAAATCGTCAAGTTAATTGGAAGATGCATCATCCAATTAACTTGACGATGTGATGATTTCTTCTTGATTCATGATGACGTGATGAGTTCTGCTTAATTCTTGATGACGTTGAGATGAGTTAGCCCTTGAAGTCGTTTTCTTCCGATTTTCTTTCTTGAGACGATCCATATTATCTTGAGTCTTCTTGAGTTGTCCTTAAAGCGTTTTCCGTGGTCTCCGTTTTCTTCGTGAATTTTCTTCGTAAAAATTGTGGACTGAGGAGTATCGATCGCGGGTCTTTGAATCCAAATGCCAGCACTCTGCCGCCCCGCTACGGCGAGTCCCTTCTGAGTTGGTAATTTAATGGGCTATTTATATTATTGATTGGAAGGAATTTTCTCTCTGATACATCTTCGCACCCCTACACGTCCTTAGTCGCATTTTATGACAAGCACAGGGAGTAGGTATGGGTATTTTACGCTCCAACATACACCCCTCCACAGTCGTCAGATGGGCTCTTAACCCCCCCAACTCCCCACCTCTCACGCTAATATGTGTTGGCGTTGATACGCCCCGACCACAATTTGTGGCAAAGTGGTTGACGCTGATAAAAAAGCAAATACCAATGGAAGTATCTAGAGCAGAAATGTTTTTAAAAAGTTATTAGTACTGAAGCTGGATGAAGTGGAGATGTTTGATGGATACGATGCCCGAGTACCCAAAATACGTGACTATTGAAGAGTTAAAAAGAGATCGCAACTTCCCTCATTGATGTGCATAGGTCGTCTGAGACAGTCTCATCCTCTTCCTCGTCACTTTGGTCCGATGATCTCGGACTGAAGTCCGGGAGAACACCTTTGACCACAAATCGAAGTTGGTTTTTGAGCCTCCGCTGTTTCGATGTCCCCTGTCGATGCCGCACCCAATCTCTAAGCCGATAGAAGCAAACTCGAAGCAATTTCCTGTCGAAGAAATAAAAGATTAATCGGAGCTTCCGACGTTGATTTATTTCGGCAACACATTTTTTTAGCTCTGACGTAGTGGTCTCAAAGGTTTTACTAGATTGTATACAAATTTTTGTCCGACAAATTACATTTATTCAAGAAAAACTTAAAATTATTCATCTTCAAAGGATAGAAAGTCCCTATATGCAATGGCTAGCCTACGCATAGCGTTATAGACGTCATACACTAAGCATAGCGTTATACTTATATTAAATACATCAACAAAGGCTCCGTGGTCAGATATAAAGTTAACCAAAGCGTTGCTTTATGCATATTAAATAAATCAACCGAAGCTCTGTAGCCACAGCAACTTCATTGCCTCCACATATTGTTACATATTAAATAATTCAACCTAATTTCCGGAGCCCTAGACTTTATGATTACAAGAATATCTGTTTATTTGCCTGATAAATCTTTTATGCAATCTTATATTTACCTCAGCCGAAGGAAAATACAGAAACTCCACAATTACGTTAAAATTCATACATTTGAAGACTTGTGTTTATGTACGAACCTACTTCTTACGTTACTATTCCGCCTGGCTCAGTGTCTTGTCACAGGCCCGTAGGCCCGACGAACTTTTCGAACCGGGCAGTGTTCTACCGGACATCCAGCACTCCGTGTAAATGAAGATTCTAAGTTTCGCGAATGTTAGTCATGTTGTGAATATGTGCTAGGATGTGTGTGGTTACTCGGGGCAGCGGGTGTATGTGTCTTTGTTAGTCAAACTGCTGTGGCGATGAGTTTTGAGTGGTAACCGTATCAGAGCCTTGGTCAAGGCGACCGGTGTGTGGCGTGAGAGGGTCTTGTGTGGTGTTGGAAAACTGCACAGAACGGAGGTCGTTGTTTTGGTTGTTTTACACTACCTTTGTTTCGGAGGGTATGTGGCTAATTGGGTGAGTGGGGTGGATTATGTGGCCAAGCGTAGTGCTTTGTTTTGAGCCTTTTACAGTTTAAGGAGTGCAGCTACGAGATCGCGGGGGTGGGGTCAAGGTCACACTGGCATATACAAGAGTAGGGTGGATTTACTGCTCGTAGGTATGGACAATGGAATCTTTGGATTCGCCCAAAGAGTTGCTGGTACCAAGTTTCCTTCCCGGCCCCAATATTTAGGATGGAGGATTTCTATATTAGATCGTTTTATTCATATTCACTATTTCTTTCCTGTTATTTCGTTTTTTCCTTTTCTATGTTCTTTACTGATCCCTAACCTCGTAGACTTGGATGCAAGGGAAAGGGGACGTTTAACTACGAACTATTTAGATTGTGTACATTTTTATACCTCTGGTAATTCTGGCGAGCCAAATGAATCTTGGTTCTTGTAAGGAGCTTTTCATCTTGTGTGATTCTTTGCCAACGAGCGAAAACTCCATGCAGGAGATGAATGGCGAAGTGCTTCTCTGCTTTCTTCTCTGCCTCCACGTGCCTTCTTTGTAACTAAATGGGAAATCATAATTATTTTCAAGGTGGTCATTTTAACTCTGACGGTTTTAATAGCCTTATACATCTATGTTTTTTAACTAAATAGAATAGAATTTAGACAAAACATAATTGAAGGGTATATATTTAATTACGTTTATAAAAGTTCATGATTAGTTATAAGTTTCTCCGAGATTTCCATCATTTTCGATCATAAACTAAGGAATACAAGCTTACACCTAGACGCAGGGGTAGGGACCTGACGTAAACTGCACAAAAGAAGACCCGGCTACGAATTGTGCAACAACTTTGATGTATTTTATACGATATTTCATCACTTATTCGCTTTCGTATAAGTCCAAGCTTTTGTCCCGTCATTTCATTAATTCTGTACATACTGGCTTTTGCAAAAGTTCTGTTAGACTCGGTGTGATAGAAAAAGTTCCGTCAAAGAAACTTAAAGTTCTACTTTCATAGCACGTATCGTTAAACCGTCTTTTCCAATGTGTGCAGGGGTCTCGAGATGGAAGTGAAAAGAATCTAAATCTCTGCTCTCCTGGGCACGGGTCACAACAAGTCCGAAATCGTTAAGCGGCTCAACGTCAGCCGGATGATATTCCACAGAATCGCGGAGAAGCTCAAGAACAGGGAAGACCTCAAAGATCGATCTTCTTCAGACAAACCTCAAGTTGTTAACTACTTAATAGTGAGAAAGGCCTTCGAAAGTTCTCCTAAGTTCAAAATAATTGCGCTCGCGAAGAAGAACATTCTGGTGGCCCCGGTGTTTAGGGCCGTCTAAGAGGAGGGCGGCAAGAGTTTGAGATGTGAAGAAAAGTCTCAGCTCATTGACCTTATGCGAGAACAATGTTAGGAGCGCTCTCGTCGCCTTCTCAACGACTTGAAGAGTAATAGCAATCGAATTCTCCTTTTTAATGACGAAACAACATTCAGGCTCGATCTAACCATCAACAACTAGAACGACAGTGTGGTAGGCTTCGGCCAGGACGTCTCCGAGGTCCGCTACGTGTCCACGACCAAGCACCCGGCCTCCTTGATGAGGCTTAGCGTCGTGTCTTCGAATGGCGAGAAGATGCAGCAGGTGTGTTTCGTGGCCAGTTAAAAGGATATCTAGGCCACGAATGTTCTACCCTGGGTGGAAAAGATCACGAAGAAGGCGGACTGTGTCTTTAAGCCGGATGGAGCCAAGCCCACACAGTCAAGACCGTGCAAGAGTGGTTATAGTTGAACATGAACTTCTGGTTAAAGAACATTGGGCCACCACAGTCGCCCGATCTCAATCCTCTTGACTAGAACAGGAGGGTGCATGTCAACTACAAGGCCTACAAGGTCCGCCAGAGTAACGTCTACGAACAGAAGTCCTCCGCCAATCGCGTGTGGACCAGCATGAGGAAGAACTTCGTCCGCAACGTTTGCGCGGCAATCACGCTTCCCCTGGGGCGCGTGCTCACCGACGAGGGCGGTAACATTCATTAATATTATAATTTAAACCCATAATTCTACGTTAAAATAATAAAAAAACGTGTCTAGCCGCATCAAAACTATCATTGTGTCCTCTGTTGAGAAGGTCGTAACGAGTGTAATAGGACTTTTGCAATACCTGGTAGATAAAACAGTTTAATGAATTTTTTTATGTATATACCTAACTTAAGTTTAAATTTTAGTTGATTTCCTAAAAAAAACTTGATAACCTATTAAATAGTCAGGGTAAAAAGGCCCACCTGCATATATTGATGCCGTAGTATCTACTTACGTAAAGTGTACGTCACGCTCTTAAGCAATAGATAGAGAGAAATTCAAAAGAGTGAGGTTCCGAAATTCCATTGGATCGCTATTACTTCGTTGCTACAGTGAGAAGCAATAGGATGAATATGTAGATAGGTTGTTAAATACATGATGAATATGTATATAGGTTGCTAAATATGTTCTCATGTGAAAGGAAGTAAGCGAGAGGGGATATAATTGATCTTTTTAAAATTTGTTCTTGGATATAAAAGTTGGATACATTCCTGTGAGTTGTAAGGTAATAATACAATCACTTGGAAATTTAAAAAAAAGAGGTGTAGTTTGGATGTGAGAAAGTATTTTTTCGCCAACAGAGTGGTAGATTAATAGAATGATCTACCACAAGAGAAAACAAGCAGTCCAACTTTAAATGTTTTCAAACTCAGGTTACATGAGTATATGGGAAGGGTAAGTTATCATGGTTTTTAAGTTGTATTGGGAGCAAATTACATATTGTAATATCAATTTGTCTATATATATTATTGGTATGTGTATTGCATGATTTAGTTTTTTGACAAGCCATGAAGGTGACGACTTTTTAAGACGTTAAGACGCAATCTTGTGTGATAGAGTTTATGGGGTGTGTTGACTCGGATGACTTCGGATAGGCCCTTGTGGCTTTTGTCATCCGTTGTATTATGTTATGTTATCTTAAAGTGAATTTAAATGGGAAAGCATGTTTATTTTTTCGTTTTTGAAGCAATTACTATGGCGGATATTATTCTATCAAAATGATCTAACCTAGGTTATGTTAGATTACAGGTAAAGGTTATATGTTACATTGATGCAAAATTGGACGATATGTAAAAATGTAACAAAAAGATAGCGTGAAGTTTAAGTGATCCATTTAATTAATTAATACTTTTACTATTACTGCCCAACTATCTTCTTCAATATGAATATGGGGGGGTATTGGGGATTCCAAGTAAGTAATGGTAGGTATTGGGGCGTACAGGGTACTTACATGCACATACCTGGCATGGATCTGCTTAGTACAGGGTACATGTCGCCAATTAGTGACGACCCTTGGATTATTACGGCGGTCAATAAGTTTTGCAATTCGGATATAAGGAAACAAGATATGAGGAAAAATGTTTTATTAATTTTCAATATAACTACCCTCGACTTCAATGCACTTGCGCCACTTGTCTCTGAGGCTTCGAATTTCCGACAACCAGACATCTCCCGACTGCTGTTCAATCCACTCCTGTACGGCGAACTGGACATCTTCATCGTCCCCAAACAGGCGTCCACGCAGTGCAACCTTGAGCTGGCGAAATAAAAAGTAGTCGCTAGGGGCCACATCTGGACTGTAGGGGAGATGGTTGAGCTCCTCAAATCCGCACTCGCGCAGGGCAGCTTGTGCAACTCTGGCCTTGTGGAGAGGGGCATTGTCGTGGAGGAGCAGGCCACCGCGTGTCAACTTGCCACGCCGCTTCTGACGGATGCACTTCTTCCACCCAGCCAGTTCCTCGGTGTAATATTGGCTTGTGATGGTCCTTCCACGAGGCGCATAGTCCACAATCAACACTCCCTCAGATTCCCAGAAGATGGTGGCCATGATCTTCCCGGCTGAGGGTTGGGTCCGGAACTTGATGGGGGTCGGAGAGCCCCTGTGCTTCCAGGCCATGCTTTCGAGCTTGGTCTCGGGATCCCAGTGATGAACCTACGTTTCATCACCTGTCACTATGCGTGACTCGAATCCCGCCGGGTCTTGGTTGTACAAGAGCAGCAGCTCCTCCGAACTTTGACGACGTTGAAGTCGATCATGGGGCGTGAGGTTTCTAGGGACCCAACGGGCAAAGATCTTGGTCATGGCCAAATTGTCGTGGATGATGTTGATAACACTTCCATGTGTTATTCCAAGTTCTCGCTCGATTTCTTCGACCTTCACCCGTCGATTTTCGAGGATCATCCTCTCCATACGGGCCACATTGTCCTCGTTGGTCACGTCTGGCGGGCGTCCTGGACGGGGGTCATCTTCAAGGGACTCACGACCATGGTGGAACTCCCTATTCCAGCGAGAAATAGTTGCATGGGAAGGGGCGGTATCGGTGTACACTGCAACCATGCGTTCATGGATCTCTTTTGGATTCTTGCCTTCCTTGGTCAAAGATTTGATCACTGCGCGGTGCTCGACCTTCTCCATTGTTGACAAACTTGTGACTGACGATCTTCGATCAGCTACTGCTTCTTAAATAGACGAGGCAGGAGCGTGCGGCTGCAGGTCCTGACTTGTCATAACTTGTCTTAACACCCCCACAAACAGCCATCCCCCTTACCGATTCGCAAAACTTATTGACCGCCCCTCGTAAGTCGGAAACTTTCGTTGCCCTGTTCTATCTAGCACCTACTTTTTAATTTTTTTTTCATCTGTTTTGCTATTTTCAGTTTAGGGTATTGATGCATGCCATACACCCTGTATTTCAGACTTTTTTGATGCGTCCGTTAACTTCCCTGTGGTGAAATATTTCACTACAACTATCGTTAATTTAAGTTCTAGAAACTCATCGTCTCATATCATGTAAACTTACCTCGATAAAGACCATTAAATATTTTCTGAGAATTCTTTTACGCCAGAATTGAGTAGCAAATTTATCCCTTTTTCGAATGCTGTCAGCACAGTGAGATTTCAGCTTTCGCATACATGTCGAAAGGAGAACTTTAGTGTGATGGAAGAGAGCTGTATCTTCTTTCTGCCTTCGAATTTCCAAGGGCTTCCTCAGTTTAGCGAAGTATATCCTCAAAAGTAATTTAACGTGATGATCTCTTGCGATGGTCATTGCTTCACGTAGTTGCTTTTCTCTTATTGACCGTTCTTGATCCATCTGCTTTTTGCGCAGATATTCTTGCTTTAGGGCATCGAGTTTTTGCTGGTGTTTTTGTCTTTCTTTTTGGTTTCTCATCTTTTCCATCTCAAGATTTTGCTCAATTTTCCTTTTTTTCAAGTCCAACTGACGCTTTTCGAGAGATCTCCGTTTTATTTTACGCTCTTCTGCTCGGGAAAGAATATTTAAAAGGGGGTTGGATAATTGCAAAGTAATACCGGGGCTATTATCATAATCTGTCGGATTCTTTTCTTTCTGAGATTCCCTCACTAAATAATTATAGGTGTGGTAGTCTTTATCTTTAATTTGGTATGTCTTTTTGTTACCTGATGCACTTTTCTCGTTGATTCTAAGTTTATTGTGAAGATGAGCTCTCAATTCCTTTAAATTTAAGCGAGCCAAATTGCCAGTTTCTTCCCAAGGATTCATCTCGCTTTTAAAACGAAATATTCACTTTATTGCTTTTGAAGGTTCCCCTTGGAACTTAATATATTATTGTCTGAAAAAGTGTAAGAGTATCAGTTCACACTCCATAAGGAAACTACTTATTCTACTTATAGAAAGGGTATATAAGCAAGACATGATTACCTTTATTTTTTTCTGGTGATTTTTTAATTATTGAAAATTTTTGTTTGTTTAATCTGTATCTAAAATGATGAATTGACGGGATCATTTGAGTTCTATAGCCTCATATCTTTTTCACTTTCCATCGGAGACAAGTTAGAATTTCGGAGAAACTTGTTCGGTGGTACTACTACCCAATATCCAAACTATTCTCTCTCACTTTCCATCCTTTTCCGATATCCTAAACCAATCTTTTGTACCTAATGCTGTAACCCCCCCCCCCTCACATTATATATTTAATATCTCTAATGAGGTTTCTCAAGGTTCTCTTTTTTTCTCCCCTACTATTTTTATCTTATCAAGATTCGGTCAAATTCGATTAGATTCTACACTTGATTTCTCTCTCTGTTTTGCTATCTTACTGGAAATATAAAATCATGCACTAAATCACGTAAAGGTGTTTTTTTTTTTTAATGAGTGGTGTATACTTTTGTTTGCTTACCACTAACGTGGTTGGAATTTTCTGGAAAGCCCCAGTTCTGGAACTTCAACTCACCTCAAGTTCCGCCCTGCAGGTTTGGAATGGAGTCCATTTCTTTCTTAAAACACAACAAATATATGTAGCTAAATTATATCCAACAAACGGCATTGAAAACTCGCAATCCTTATTAGCAGAAAGAAAACAAACCACCTTATGGTGGCGAACTAGACTTTCACTCACGAGAATAATCATGGGTCGGCCTTCTATTGGCCGTTCCCATGGTAACGAATATAATGGGGAAAGAAATGCAATCAATATTAGTAGAGTTTCGTGTGGAATCACCGGAGTAATTTAACTAACACCTGTTAATATACATATAAATTTGTGTAAGAAGAAAAACTCTCAAGTTCGAATGGCTTTAAGTTTTAAGTACATTTCCTTACAATCGAGGATACCAACCTCTTTCGTTTAGGGACAACCAAAGAAAATTATTGTAAAGGCGAACGTGTTAAAAGTAGATACACACAATTTATTTTTCAAATCCCTGCCTTTATATTCAGATTATTGTTACAATTAATATCATACCTTTATATTAAGACCAGGCAATGGCTTCGCTGCTAGAGCTTGCGCTTCACTACTAAGATTAAAAATTTAAAATCTAAAAAAAAGCAGCCATGGTTAAATTTTTATAAATTTTATGAACTTCGCCAATTATAATAATTTTAAAAAGGAACTCTGAACTAAATTTCCCCCCTTTCAAAATATCACGTTGCTAAAATATAGTTGTAGAAGAAGAAGATATATAAAAATCAATTTTCTAAACTTCACCATTTGTAATTCTTTGGGTTTTAAAAAATTCACAAAATTTTGATACTTATATTTATTTCTGAACTTCACCATTTTGTTTTTTGATATTATAAAAGAATTATTAGAAATAACTTTGATAAAACAAACATAAGTCATAACCAAACTAAGATGAAATTATTATTATTCAAATACTCAAAAAAATCCCTTCTTAAATTATAGAGTTAGTGATGATGATGATGATAATGATTATAATTTCCCCATCTTAGAAGAAACAGAAAAAAATCTGATTTTCAAACGGATCCAAATTTTTGGCCAACCTAGAAGTGGATTATTCCAGTCTACAAAAGTCAGAAAAACTATCGTCTACATAATATAAGACAATTAATAAAAAATTCAAAATAAAGTATTTATTTCTTTTCATGTTTAACTTGCTTAGTTCATCCTCCTCATGCCACACCTGTCCCCACAAACTCCACAGGAGCCACGGCTCCGTAAAATATCACAAATGCAAAACTTGGATACACACACACTCTCGAATCTCCTCTCCATAGATCAATACACCACAAAATGAACTTGCATTGAATGTTCACCCCCCAAATACCCACAAATAATAAGCCTCAAGAATAAGACATTCTTAATCTCCTAAAACTAAACATTTTCGGTATCTCCCACAAACACGCTGAAATACAAGACTTTCTACACAAACACACATATATCACTCATCCAAGAAACAAACCTAACACCACAACAAAGACTTTGCCCATCACAATTCCATTCACTGAAACTACCAGCCATATAAAAAAACTTATAAACAACGACGCCCACAAGGAAAGAAAATCCATTAGAACAAAGTTCAAAAGCTCAGAATAAACCTGATAAATATATACACCCCCCTTCTTCAATAAAACCTCAAAACTACGCACCCATCCTCGAACCGCTTCCACAACTTTACAACATATTCATCTGTGGTACCTTTAACGCACACCACCTATCTTGTCTCAAAACCCAAACAGCAGACAACAGAGGCACCCACACAGCAAAAAAACTTCAGACACTCACCATATTTAACAATACATCACTACCAGCCAGACAACATCCCCGACACACGCAAAATAGCTCATCCCCCCAAAAAAAACAATCTGATCACATCACCTACACACTAGAGCCACATGGAACACCATAGTCGACCTTCCCTAGACCACGTTCCAAATCACGCACCCACAACCAACCTCCTTCAAAACCCCATATATAAACTACAAAAAGCAGACTGGCAGAACTTTACCCAATACATAGAAGACAAACTTTGCAATTTTACCTTAAACAACTACCCCTCACTAGCCAAAGCACTAAACTACATTAACAATACCATCACACATGCAAGTAGTAAATTCATCCCCCAGGACCACAATAAACATAAAACCCGAATTTCACAAAGGAAGTAACAAACTGCATTCAATAGCATAATATTAAAAAACAAAATAGGCCTCCTCAACAAGAAATACAACACAGCAAATACTCAACACCCCCATCACCAACCTAATCACTAAACAGCAAACATAAACTGGAACTAATACGTCAGCATAATAGACCACAAAAAACTCAACCCAACTCTGGAGAGCCATAAATAAAATATACAAATCACGTACCACCCCTGCCCCCACACATGCCATTAGTTACCAGAGGGAACCAAATTGCAACGCCTAGATAGCACTAACATTCTCACGAAACACTACTCGGACATTAGCTTCCTCCCTATGTATAAAACAGACAAATTTCTCCAAAATCAAGAGCACACACAAATCGAATGACCAAACACCTACCTTTACCAGAGAAAATGTTCAACAAACCATCAAATAGCTCAAAAACTCTAAACCCATTGATCCAGACAACATATCTAACATCCATCTCTAGTACTTAGACAACATAGCAATCTCAGCCATCACACATAAATTTGTAACTACTACTGGCTCGCCAACACAATCGCCTCAAACCCAAACTCAAACCAGACAAACCTCCAATACAAGCCAACTCTTACCGCCTAGTCTAACTTCTGTGCACACTATCAAAACACTCGAAAAACTAATGTACTAAGGAATCAGCACAAATAAACATCTTTCTCAGTCAAAGCACAGTCTTAGGAAGGCACACTCAACCATGACCTTATTCACCAACCTCACACAACACATAATCGAAGGCTTCAACCAGCCTTTGCCACCATCACGTGCAATCATTGCTGCAATAGACATTAAGCCTTTGACACACATAACACCCCACAACCACAAACTCCATTAATCTAGACCTACACCTACGCAGACATCTCACTCACAGCACAACACCCGTCAATCGCAACAGCAAACAGGACATCCAACAGCATGTATACACACTAGAAACCTGGCTCAAACAAAACCGCATAACCGCCTCAGACAACAAATCAACAGTAACTCTTTTCACACCCGACTACCATGAATCGAACCAAAAACCCCAAGATCCGACTAAACGGACTACACCTCCCACGAAACAAAAACACACTCTTCTAGGAGTCACTAGACTCCCACATGGCATTCAAAACCAACATAACAACCATTGCAAACCAGGCCAGAAAGAAAATCAACTTCCCTCTCAAAGCATTATCAAACATTACATTTGGACAGCAGAAAGAGCCTCTCACCACCCTATAGAAACAATTTATCCACACCACCCCCACCTACGCAGCACCAGCATGACACCTAACCTAACTACAGCCTAATCTCACGCGAACAAACTTTAAACCATTCAAAACAAAACAATAACATGATGTACACGAAGCACACTCACCCCACACATAAAAAAATACTCCTAATAAAAATACATCTATATGATTGAAACCCAACACTTCACTAGAGCATTGACGTGTCTCCACGCTAACCAACATCTGACAGCAAAACCCCCCACCACCAAGAAAAGAAAAAAAAAGCCTCAGCATACAACACCACTACAATAACCTCCCTCATGTATTACCAAACTCCAATTTAGCCAAACACATCCACACTACCTTTACCCAAAGATAATTGAACACACTGCCACCAAACGACATCCTAAGCGAGCAACCTCCTTCCCTTAATAAACCAATTAGCAGAGGTAGGCAGTATTTAAATACTTTGTATTTAAATAGTGTATTTTAAAATTATTTGTAAATACATTTAAAATCATGTATTTAAATACAATGCATTTAAATACTTTTTGCAAATACTTTACTGATAATAGGTTTATATAGTTGTTAAGAACGTGTAATGCATGTTTTAGCTTGTCACAACTTGTATGAAACAAGCGGTTGACTGCGTGAGCCGGTGAGGGAAGATTGCTTGCATCAGTTCAAATTCAATTAACAGATAATCACAGTTGTGTTCGGTTGTATAGTGAGAGCGCTCAGTGTTATTTCAACTGCTGCATGGCAACTTCAGCTTCTTCGACAGAGTGTAAAATGGAGAGATTAGACAATAATAAAGAAGAGGAAGATAAAACATCATGTAATTATAGTCATCCTTTACTAGATGGTAATTTTTTTAGAGTGAAATCGTCCGACGTAAAAAAAAGTGAAGTGTGTATGTACATCATGCAATGGCGAAATCTCTGCGTTTGTGGCGAGCAATGCTACTTTCAATCTACGCATTCATTTGAAGGTAAGAATTTATTAAAGCTAATTATATGATACTTAATTAAATTGACATGTTTCACTATTTCTTATTTTAAAAAATAGCAAAATTGCTAGTAGCTAACGATAATATTAAGTAGCGTAGATTTACCATGCATGAACCTACCCGCTTCCTTTTGCAACACCTTTATTTATAGTATATGCTGATTGAATTTAACGTGAATTATGGCAACGTGAAACAAATGTCCTTCAATTATCTGATCATGTACATTTATCAACAGAGAAAGCATCCTGCTTTGGTACAAAAAGCGGATAACTACGTGACAGCTCAAAGAAAAGATTAAGAAAAAGTATTCAGTATTACACGATGGTCCTTCATGCAGCGGTGTTAAAGTAAAGATATTACCGGAGTGTTTTGCGGTGAATACTAAGAAGATCAAACAATCTGTTGTTGATAAGCTGATTGCAGATTTTATCATAAAAGGTGTGCATCCCCTATCAACCATGGAACAACCAGCTTTTGTGAAATTAATTAAAGGTGAGCTCTGAGTTACAAATGTTGTTTACAAATATAGTATTAGTAGTACAGGTTAAACTCTTATAACGACCGAATATTAAAGCGTTCGGATCATTGGTCACTACGTAGGCTATATAACGAAGTTAAATAAAGGAAGACATATACAAACAACAGAGGTTAATATATCGCAATAATTTCATGAGAATCCACATACGAGTACATATATTCTTAAAGCGCGCTATCATTTACTTGAAGATATTATTAAATACATTTTTGTTAGGAATAATTAGTACAATTATTGATCGATTATATGTAGTTATTAGATGAATTCCTATAACAATTTATTTCGTTATAAAGGGTGTTCCATTAAGACGGATCGAAATTAGCAGTAAATAAAAGTGTTATTGGTGAAAAATTATTGATTTCACTATTGGATCATGTTATTTGAGTCATGGCAATTATGTGTGAAAAATAATATCGCCGAAATGTCCGCCAAGGCTTTGGCGGCACACCTCCACTCGATGGTCAAAATTTTGGATGACGTCTCTGCATAGTTGCTCCTCGATCTCACCAATATGCCTTATTATCTCATCCTTCAGTTGTTGAATTGTTGGCATAGACCTTACTTTTGAGATGACCCCAAAGGAAGAAATCTAAAGGCGTCAAGTCACACGATCGTAGTGGCCAATTGACCTCGTTCTTTCGAGAGATGATGAGACCTGGGAACTTCTCATTCAATAAAGCCATTGTTGCATTGGCTGTGTGGCATGTGGCGCCGTCCTGTTGAAACCCCAAATCTTCGACATCCATAGAATTCGATTCAGGCTATAAAAAGTTGGTTATCATGACACGGTATCGCTCGCCTGTCAACGTAACAGAATTCCCGGCATCATTTTCGAAGAAATACGGCCCAATGATTCCGCTAGCAAAAAATGCACACCAAAAAGTGACCTTTTGTGGATGCAGTGGCTTTTCAACAATCGTCCTTGTATTTCCATCAGCCCAAATGCGACAATTCTGCTTATTAACTAATCCACCAAGATGAAAATGGGCTTCATCACTATAGATGATTTTTTTGCGAAAAATCATCATCGGCTTGTCTCTGCTCGTGCACCCAATTGACGAATGTACGGCGCTTCAAATGGTCAGCAGTCTTCAGTCTTTGTGTCAATTGAATTTTGTAAGCGTGTAGAGACAAATCTTTTGTCAAAATTCGATGTAATGTTGTTGTGGAGAGGTTCAATTCCTGCACGTGATGACGAATAGAGGTGTCTGGATCTTCGGCCACATTCTCGCGCACTGCAGCAATGTTTTCAGTTGAACGGCGTAAACGAGCACGCAATGGCGTTTTCATATCTGCCACCGACCCCGTTTGTTTGAATTTACGAACAATTTTCCCAATTGCACTCTCGGTTGGTCGATTATGTTGACCAAAAAAATCGCGAAGTGCCCGAAATGCGTTTCTGTTTGAACGTCTATTTTCGTAATAGGCTTCGATAACTTTAACACGTTGTTCGATTGTTAATCTTTCCATGGTTGAAATTGCCAAAGACTGAAGTTGTTAAATCTGAAAAAAAAAATCATTAGACGCTTAAACTTAACTCACATTTAAAATCGGTCCAAGTTATTGGAACACCCGTTAGTAGTAATATCTTTATATCATTATGTCATAACTAGCATGCCCGCCCGTCAAAAATGTATAGGAAATAAAGCTTGATAATGTATATATTTCTAACAATACTAAAAGTCAATATTTTACTATATAATTCTGAATATGAAGGAATAATAATATATTTATGAATAAATGTACGAGTCTTATATAGCTATAGGTTATTCATATAGCTACATTTTATATATAAAATTTTATATACATAACATATATTCTCATTTCACTCACAATAATCACACATTCTACTACCGCAGGTCTAAATTCTTCAGTTAACGTCATTTCAAGGCTGAGAAGAGAAAGTGACAAGAGCTTTACTGAAGAATAAACTAGACAGCACCTCTTACTTATGTCTTACTGCAGATATTTGGTCAACTCGTCACCGTAGTTTTTGGGGCGTTACAGTTCATTGGGTATGTTAAGATTTTGCTCTTTATGAAATATGAAATTGAAAATGTCTTTACATTTAGGGAGTTATCAGCTCTTGGCTGAAAGCCGACCTCTTTATCTGACGAACCATTTCAGCAACTGATATTACTTAAATGTAATGCTTAAATAAATAGCTAACTGAAATTTCATTCTATGGAACTTTCTATTTTTTTTGTAGTACCTAAGTCCAATTGTCATCAAATCCTACATTCGTAGTTATAATATACAATTTCATTTTAATAGATATTTTTTTGTTGGGATACCAATGGTCCTTATCGATTGTTATTATATATCATGTATTTGAAATGTATTTAAAAATGTATCTAAATACATTTAATGTATTTAGTATTTAAATGCTAAATACATTTTCAAAATGTATTTAGTATCGAAATACATTTTTCTCATGTATTTAATATTTAGTATTTAAATACTTTGAATGTATTTAGTGCCCGCCTCTACCAATCCACCACACTACAACAACACAAACACAGAATAAACCTTTCCCCGACAACAACATTAACAAGATGCAACCAAAGCCAAGACACCATCAAACACCTCCTTTTATACTTCCCAAATCTTACACAAACACGCACTACAGACAATATCTTAAGTGAAAAGATATAATTTTTTCGCTATATAAATTTCCCTCGTTTGTCCTCATCTCAAATACCCAATGCAATTTGGGTCCGCTTCTCTGAATAAAGACGTAGCGAAGTTAAAAAGGGTGCAAAGTGAGCAACCAAACTAATTCCAGATTTTAAAAATAAACCGTACGAAGAAAGACTTCGATCCTTATACTATTGTCAATCTTAAATATGGGATTACGTGGACAACTGATTAAAGTGTTAAAAATACTAATGTTCGAGATAGATTATAGAACAAACATTCGTCAAAATGAATTTAAATTGGTAGATAAGCACTTAACAGGGCTATAGTTCAAAATTATATAATCAAATCACACAAAGATGGCATATTTTGCTTACTAACAGAGTAGTTGACAGGATATCAGTTAATATGTTTAGAATTGACTTAAGTATTGTTGAAATGTAAATATTACCTGGCAGGAACCACAGTGAGAGCGTGCACTGAACGAGTGAGAAAGGTAGTGAGGAAAACAATAAAGCAAGTAGTTAGTCTTTCGCACTTTCCTCTCGCTGTATTCCTTTCGACCTTTGCAGGCGATAGTCTACGGGAAGGACTTTCACTACCGTCTCCTGAGACTGTGTATTCGAGGGAAGGTGACTGTATTTGAGTTCCTTTGGAATCTTTCAAATAGGGCAAAACAGAGATAAGTGTGTATCCCTAGCCCAAGATCAGACCCTGCCCCCTCCCCCAAAACAACAACAACGAAAACCAAAAACACAAGAACAAACAACCAAGGGAGCATAGTTTTAGTTTGGTAAACATATCAGGGTGTAACAGCACTTATCTGCCTAACATCAGAGTTAAGGGCATCTAATCGGGCCCCTTTTAATTGTAAGATCAAGTTAGTCGTCTGAAGCAGTTTGTTGGGTGTACTTTTCAACCTCTCCAATCCTCTCGAACAGGGCTTGGGTGCATTGAAAGGTCTCTGCTGACTTCATTCTGCCCTCCCTCTTCTTCGCCATCATCTTAAATTTCATCATCAACTTTCTTTTCTTTTTTATTCATCAACTTCTTCTTTTCTTCTTCCTCATCTTATTATTCATCATCAACTTCCTGTTGCTGTTGTACATCGATATCATACGTACATGGAGATGAAATACCATACGTATATGAAAATGAAGTAATATTATAGGTACATAGAGATGAAATAATATCATACGTACCTACAGAATATCATAAGTGCATGTAAATGAAATTATATCATACGCTTATGGAGATAGAATAATAGCAGACGTACTTGAAGATGAAATAATATCAGACGTACATGAAAATGAAAAAATAATATACGTATATGGAGAAGAAATATAGGTACTAGATAAGAGATATACGTACATGGTGATATGAAAATATCATACGTACATGCTATAAAATGATATTAGACTCATATGGAGATAAATAATATCGTAATTACATAGAGATGAAATAATATACGCACATGAGATTCGATAATAACATACGTATATGAGAATGAAAAACATAATGCGTATTTAAAGATGAATTAATTCTATACGCACATAGATGAAAGAATATCGTACATACAGAAAAAAATGATATAATACGCACATGGAATTAAATATACGCATTAGTTGCAAGAGATAAGGAAGAATAAACGAAGAAAAATAAAAAATAAGAATAAGAAAAAATGAAGAATTGAAGAAGAATATATGAAAAGAAAAATAAATGAAAAAATTTAATAAGAAATAAAAACAAAAGAAATGAAGAAGAAAGGAAAAAGGAGAATAAATAAGAAACAGGAATAGGAATAAATTAAGACGAATAAGAAAAACTGAAAATGAAGAAAAGGAGAAAAATGAACAAGGAGAATAAGAAAATAAGAACAAGAAGAAATCAAGAAAAATAAATGAAGAAGACGAAGAGAAGGAAAAAAATGAATAGAAAGAAAACAATAAAGAAGAAAAAGAACAAGAAATGAAGAGATAGAAGATAAGAATAAGAAATTAAGAAAACGCGGAAGTAAAAGAAAAAGAGATCAGGAGGCATAAGAAATAAGTAAGAGGAAGAGGAAAAAGAAGATGTGAAGAGTAAGAAGTAGGCAGTGATGAAGGAAAAGAAGAAAAGTAGAATAAAAATAAGAAATGAAGTAGAAATACAATAAATAGACTGAAATAAAAGAGATAAAGATGAAAAAAATGAAAGAAAAATAAGAAGAAACGAAGAGGAAGAATAAATCAAGACGACTAAAAGAATTAAAAAGAATATTAAATGGAAATGAAAAAGAAAGAATGAAGAAAAAACAACAACTACTACTACTGCAACTACTTCAACTGCAACTACTACTGCAACTACTACAACCACAACTACTACAACAACTACAACTATTACAACTACAGCTATTGCTACTGCTACTACTAATGAGATTGACATGGAGGCGAGGAAGGAGAAAAATAAAAACTCTCCATGGTTTGAATTTCCTGCCTGTGCCTGGAAAGAGGTAGAGAACGCCATCCGTTTCTTGGCTAGGAACGACCCCACCTCACGACTGAATAAAGAAACCAACATAAAGATTAGCATGCTACTTCTGGTGACCCGAGGGTACCAGTTTTGTTGCAATTGGCTATGTGTTCTGACTCGTGCAAGATCAACCTACCCCTGCGGGAGTAAACACGGCGCATCCACTAATCAGTGACCAGACCTCTACGTAAGGTTAGGTTAGGTTGTGTTCGCTCTTACTTGGGATCCAACCCGACACCTCGACGCCAGAAGACCAACGCTGTATCTACTAGACTAGTGAGAGCTCGTCTTGGAGGCTGGTACTGCCTACCCTCACGGTTCTGCCTCTTAGGCAGAATCTTTTTTATTCTTTATTTTTTTGTTTTGTTATTCCTGTTCTCTATGGCCTGTATGCTGCAGCTGACATCTGGTGAATTTCGTGCCGCCCGGCCAAAATTTCCACAGGGGAATCTGCGGCTATGTATATTTCTTCATCACATTTTCATTTCCTTCATCTTCGCTACTCTACAGATCTTTTCTAACAACATTCATGCGAGAGATTCTTTCGTTGATTTCGCTTAAAAACTTTCAGTTTTTTCTTTATAATTTCTCTTCTTTTTTTTCGTTCTTATAATTTCTCTTCTTTCTTCGTTGTCTGTACCCTCTTTGGATTAGACATTTTTTTCTCCGGTTAAATAATTAGCAAATTAATTTTATCGTTGTCACCCAATTTTTAAAGAGGCTTAGCTCCCTCCTTCACCGTTGGAAAGAAGGAGATGGACAGACAGATAAATACTTAAAAAGTTAAAAAAATAAAAATAGGAGTAGTATGAAAGTTAGGGATAAGAACAGATTTAGACAACCACCTTCATCCACTGGGGACGGGTGGGCACGTTTCAATCCATCAGGAACAAATTTGAGATCATGTCAAGAATAGATGAGATAGATCACTTTAACAATCTCCCCAAACCAAAGGTTTGGCTTTGGGTAGGTTAGGTATCCAAATGTTAGGTTAGATTAAGTTCAAATAACCTTAACCTTAACCTAACCTAACCTAAACGAAATTCCCAGTTGCCCACATTCTGTACTTATGCCTATTTTCTCACTCCATCAATATAAACGCAATTAATGCCTTAATGGAGGCATCTTGATTTGGTCCCTAAAAGCTCCAGGTCTTACGAAAGGTTGTGCTCTTGAAGCGTTTTCCATTTTGGTTGGTCATTTCCAATCAAACTCATCCGATCTTTTTGGCGTATATGGGCCATTTCATTCTTTCAGCACAACTGGGCGGGAGGCCACTGCAAAGTAGAGGAAGTACGGGAATCTAGAACGTGTTGTCACCCAATTTGACCATGTCAAAAATAGCGAACACAAATGGTGTTGGTTTTGCTACTCTTGACATAATCCCAAATTTCGCCCTAGTCCGGGATGGTCCCCCACAAACCCTTTGTGAGCTACTTGCATCACCCTGCTACTCTTACTCACCCTCTTCCACCGATGAAGTATCCAATCTTTCAAAATCAGTGGATCAAATCGCTCCCAATGATTAGAACTCTAATTTGGCTCTAAGTTTTATGCTAATAGAGATTGACAAGAATTTCTCGACTATGCGGAGCCAAACACCCCAAGTAGCTCACCCCCTTGTTGTCTACTAGGGTTATGCACCACATGCACATTTTAAATTCACCACTTTAAGCACCTACACATACACACACACACACACATATATATATATATATATATATATATATATATATATATATATATATATATTTGAGATGCCCTCGTTAGTTTATCTCCCTTTTTAAAGTAAATAATTTCTCCCTTTAACTCTCCCTCTCATAGTAATTTCGGGGTGTGTATGTAAGTCTATGCTATTTTATGCTTAAATATCTAATTTAGTTGTATGACGCAATGATGAAATATTTCAGTGATGAAATTTAAATAATTGCGAGTATATCAATTAAAACATTATCAGCATCAATTGTTTACCTTGTTATTCCTTCGGTTTGAGCAAACAAAGTAATCTCAACCAGGAAGAAATTACCTTTAACGCGTCTGATTATTTTTCCAACATGAAGGCGAGTAAACACTTGTATCTAGGCCCAATCTCATTTATTTCCGCTTGTGAGGAAAGTAGGAAACATCCTGACTATAAAATGTAAGATTAACTGACCTTGCATCTCACAAAGACTCAAATTCTTTCCGGTAAATGTGTGATTTTCTCCAATTACCTGTGCAAGAGATGCGATAGGAGCGAAAGATTTCCCTTGCTATATTATGATTCGGATAACTTATATTTGGAGAGATTCGGTGCCTAACCAACTCAAATTAACTTAAGTTCTCTACAACTGTCTTAGAAACCGAATTAATTTTTGGTTACGTGTTCCGTGTACGTGGCGAGGAGTATTCATCGAAATTGTTTCCAGTAAAGGTTATTGTGTCATGGAATAATTTGAAAACGACACGAAAACATCTCACAAAGATAAATAATAATAAACAAATAATAATAAGAAAAAAATCGTCTTTTGATTGAGTAAACACGCAATTATAATTTTCCATCACCACCATTTCAAAGTCCAATTTATATCTTACAGAATATCCTTCGAAATCGGTTCCTTCAACTAGAGCCAAAGTCAGAGACGAAAGTTCAGTTGAAATTAAGAAAAACAATGCTTGTTTTTGTTTTAATTACTTGTTTACTGCTGCAAGCTGCAGCATTCCTTGGGCATGGAACTTGGCTTCCAAAGCAGAAGGATGTTTTCCACATCTATTGCGCCGATTTTGATGATCGTTTCACGAAAATTCATCATCACAGTGACATCACAAAAATGGCTCTCCGGAAAGCATCTCGTCAAATCCTGCAGGTAATGATCATTATTATTATTATTATTATTATTTATATATATATATATATATATATATATATATATGCAAAATATCCCTTGAGAATGAACTGAACAAGTTCGAAAGTACTTGGAATCCGCCTTTCATTTTCCTGTGGGATTTTTGCAATTATTGCTCTACTCATGCGCTACTTTGTGAGTTTCTCACATATATATATATATATATATATATATATATATATATATATATATATATATATATATATATATATATCCAGAGATGTACAGTATTGTCCACAGTATCAGGATCGATTTATTGAGAAACCAGGTTTCGACGGACACATCCGCCCTCTTCAATCGCTAGCAGACTAATGAATACCGAAAAAATGCTTAGCCTAAGGACACACAAATTTACAAATCGGAATGTAATTAGGGGGGGTATAGGAAAGCAGCGTCATTTTTTATCAGAGGCTGGACGAGTCTTCTGCTTATCAAGGTATTAGTATTGAATTGCCCATCGGAAGTATTAAAGTTTGGGATTTCCTTATAAGAGCTGATTCGTTTAGACGCCTATGTAGATAGTTGTGGGAATAATAAATTATTTTTGCATTATCACTGTCAATTGAATGGTCTTCATTTGCCATGTGCCGCAGATTATCCAAGAGAATGAAGTAACACAAATGCGACATGCGCCGTGAAAGCCTATCATCTAGCCTGTTCCTACACATGTGAAATGAAGACCATTCAATTATAGTTACTTGATGCACAGAGTCATTATTTACAATGATGTGCCTTGTTCTTCAGGTGTGCTTCAATTTGCTTTGGCGAGCTGGAGTCTAAATTTGGGATGATATCTAGACACAAATAATGTATTGGGTCCAAATATAGTGAATTTCAGGGCCTAGGACCCATAAGTTCAATCTTATTTTCAACCAAGAACTTTCTTATTGTTATGTGATAAAGTGCGCTGGAAAGTGTGCAACCCTGTCTCCTAGACATCGAACCACTGGGAATGGTGCAACCCGGTCACCGAAAATGTAAAATGCTGAAAATGCTGGAACTCTGTCTCCTAGAAATAGAATAGCTGGAAACAGTGAATCCTTGTCCCCCAGAAATCGAATCGCTGGATGAGGGTGTGAACATGTCCCATAGACGTCGAAATGATGAAAAGGATGTACCCCTATCTTCTAGATATCGAACAGCTGGAAAAATCTCGACACTGTCCCCTAGACACCGATTAACTGGAATGGATAGAACCCTCTGCCTTAGATATCAAAAAGTTGGAAAGGGTGTAACCCAGTCTCCTAGACATTGAACATTTAAAAAGGATGTATCCCTGGCCCGTAGTCATCGAGCAGCTGGATAGGGTGCCACACTGTCCCATAGAACTCTAACTGCTGTATAGGGTGTAACCCAGTCACTTAGAGATCGAACTGCTGGGAAGGGTAAAATCCTGTCCCTTAGATATCGTACTGCCGTGAAGGGTGTAACCATGAACCATATATATATAGAAAAGTTTGAGAGGGTGTACTCGTACCTCTGTCCACTAGACATCGAAAAGACGGATAGGATGTATCCTGGCCCCTTGAAATCGACCAGTTCGAAAGGGCAGAGCCCAGTCTACTAGACATCGAAAAACTAGAAACGGTGTAACTCTGTTTCCTAGACAACAAACAGCTGGAAAGTTTGATTAAGGCTCCGAACAGGTGAGTGCTTTCAAGGACACAAGTCGCCGTAATTTAAAATTTCAGCCTTGTGCTAAGTTACTTTAAAATAACCCAAACTAAACTAAATAGATTAAAATCCAAATTCGGTATGTTGACTAAAAGTCGCGTGCTCTCACTTATTCTGATTTATGACCTTACGAACTTCAACACTTTCAATAAATCCCG
Organism: Ceratothoa steindachneri; assembly: GCA_963969495.1. NCBI lineage: Eukaryota > Metazoa > Arthropoda > Malacostraca > Isopoda > Cymothoidae > Ceratothoa > Ceratothoa steindachneri. The sequence goes on from OZ018328.1 coordinate 85,054,966, forward strand.
GCCCAACTTTGGGAGGACTTTGGCAATCATATCATTTGAAAGAAAATGTAAGACAACATAAGGGTTTGAAATTCCGTTAAAATCAGCCGAATAGTTATGATGTTGGTGTCAAAACAAAATAATTCCCTTGCTAACATTGACAATTATATCATTTGAAAAAGAATGTAAAACAACATAAGGGTTTCAAATTTCGTTAGAATCGACCGAATAGTTATAATGTTATTGCAAAAGAATAATTCCCGGGCTAACTTAGGGAGAACCTTGACAATTATATCATTCGAAAGAAAATGTAAAACAACAGAAGGTTTTCAAATTTCCTTACAATCGTCTGAATAGTTACATTGTTACTATCCCCCCCAAAAAAAAATGAAAAACGGAGACCGCCGACATAGTGAGATATAGTGTCGGCCGTGAGTAGACTCGCACGCGACTAAAAAGAAAAGCAAAAACAAACAAGATGTAATTCTTCTCTAAAAAGTCTGTGCACATGAACCCATCCCCAGTACAAGGGAAAAGCGGTAGCAGCCACGCTCGTCCCGATACCGGGACAAGTAACGTGCGTGAAGATCACCCAGAGTGGGACATTCAACAACAGTTTGTGAGACAACGCAGTAGTCGGAATAAAGTCCAGTCAAGCGCTCAATCAAATGGCGGTGCGTCCCACGAGTGCGCCCAATTCGAAGACGAGAGAAAGTGACCTGAAGTCTTAGGGCTTTGAAGGATAGGTCTATAGGAACGGTGGCGGTTCAATGACACGCAACTTTAAGTTCACCTCGGCATTCTTCCATCTTCTTTGAAAAGTAGTCCGGGAGGGCTGCCCTGATTTCTGCCGTGTAGTCGGTGTGAGGAAAAGCGAAACAGTGGTCCAGACTTCCAGTCCTTCCGGACTCTTTGACGCTCTCATCGGCGCGCTCATTCTAGGCAGTTTCCACGTGTCCAGGAACTTAGAAAATGATAATCTCGACGTCCGCCCAGCTCGCGGCAACCGTGGTGGCATGGATACCGCGAACCAGGGAGTGTGGAGATTCCAAATGGTCCAAGAGCACTCAAGGAGCTTTGTGAGTGACTTTATATCACAATCCGGTTCTACGAATCTGGCACAACGCGTTATCCTCGATACCGAGTGATCCATTGTAACCAGCTCGGCCATGAAGAGAGACGCATATAGATCCGCTGATTTCAAACAGAGGGGATGCGGCGTCGAGACTGACCCCTTCATAGGACTTGGAGTCATACATATACACTGGTACGGATTTAACGTGAAGCGAAGTGTGCTACAAAGAGACCAAAAGCAATACCCCCGGCGCTGTAAAAGCTTTGGGAATAAAAGCGTGGCGACAAATAGTCAAAGGTGGTACCCTCCACGCTGGCTTACTGGGCAAAACCAGAAGCGCCAACAGCTCAAGAAGCTATACCAAACGCTCGAAGGAGTTTCCTAGCCCTAAACCAAAATGGGTTTGCAGCATGACTGGTGTCTCCATGCGGCATAGGCACCCTCGAGATCGCTAGTGGATGCAGGGGGAGCTGTTAGTGAATAAGAAAAGCGGCGGGCTTGAAACTCATGGCACAAAATGCAATGGAGGACGTTTGGAAGCCACCGGTCGCCAGGCGGAGACCGGTGTAGTGGATCGAGTCCAGCTTCTGAAATACACGCTCGGTTGGGGATGCATAAAACTCGCATCTAAAAACAAGCTTGGAACGAAAAATGTTTGATAGAATCAAGATAGTTGCCCTACTGAATGTTCATGATGAGGGTACAAGAGACCCTAAGGCTGCGAATGTGAGCTTACCACGTGAGACGACGGTGTAAAATAAGACCAAGTAAATAGTGCAAATTCACCCCTTCAAGGCAAACAAGGTTACCAAAAGTCCGGGTCAGGGTGGAGCCGTGGATGGAGGCAGAAGTACATCACTTTAGTCTTGGGCAAGGAAAACCGAAACCTATGCGATTAGGTATAGCGAGAGATGCGGTGCAGTGTCTGTTGGAGTTGACGCTCCAGAGTTGGTATCTGGGCCGTACCAAAAGAGATCGAAAGGTCTTTGACGTAAAACGTAGCGAGAACATCTTCCGGCAGCACCGAGGAGATACTGTTGCTGCTCAGGGCAAATAAGTGAAACTGAGGACACTTTACGGGATATCATTTTCCTAGTCCATTTGGCTAGAGCGTGCTGGCTCCCTCTTTCCGTTCGTGGAATAGAAGATCTCGCAAAACTCAGAAATAAAGTTTGCCAGGGGCCCTCTCACCTCTATCATGTCGAGAGTCTCCATGATACCATATCGTCATGCGTTATCAGAGGCTTTTTCGAAATCAAAGATCACGGTAGCATAAGGCTGTCTACAAAGGAAGCCCTCGCAGACGGCCTTTTCCAGTCTGAATTGAGCATCCGACATGGATGAAACTTGCAGAAGTCTCACTGTGAGGAAGACATGTGGCCTCCGCTGTCCAGTAAAATGGCTAATCTAACATTTACCAATTTCTCCATCAACTTGCACACGCAGGAGTTTCAGAGAACTTCGACGGAAACCGAACTGCTTGAGTGATCTCTCTACAGTTTGCAAAATGTGAGGCCAGTATCTATAGGCCAGGTGTCTGAAAGGATCTCCTCTGCCAAGATCCCGTTGAACAAATCTAACAGAAAAGCCATGCTTCGCTCACCTAGGTGTCGAATCATAGCATACATGACATAAACCGGACCAGAAGAGGCGTCCGCGCACGAATCGAGTGCGGAAAGCAACTCACTTAATGTAAACCTGTCATTGAAGAGTTTTCCGCTTCTGTATGTCAAATCCATTCTGCGGTCTTCAGCGACATCACGATGTGAAATTGATACTCGCAGAGCAACATCCCTCTAGAGAATGCGGATAAGCGGTCTCGAAGGATTCCGTCACATACGCTGGTTCCGAGATTGCATCCCCATTCTTAGGGAGAACGAGATAGGGGGCTTGAGAGAACCTGCCCCGAATTCTTTTGACTCGCTCCCACACCTCTGCTAGAGGGGTCTTTACCGTCAATTGAAGTTGAGTATACCTACCAAAACAATCGGCGGGCGTGGTTCGAAACATACCGGAACCTAGCCTGGCTTGAGGAAATTCACGGACGTTGAAATCCTTCGGGCGGCTTCTATAGTGCATGTAGAAATGAAATTTCTGTTTGATGGCCCTCTCACGCTCTAATGATCACCAGGTAAACGGTCGGCGTGAAAAACGGCCAAAAGTTCTAGGAATAGTAGTTAGGCCCATGGCGATGAAGTTACCGAGAAGAACCCATCGGCATCATCTACCGACCTATATTCCTCGACTGGACAGAGAAATCATTTATTTCCTGAAATGCGGATCACCGCCCTCGCGGCAAGCACCACCGGGGCGGGCTCTCAGGCGGCAATGGTCCAGAAAATGATATTTGAATGGGAAAGTGATCACTACCATAGAGGTCATCGACCACCTCACACCCAAAATCAGGCTGTGCATCCAAAGAGTACAAAGATGGATAGGGGCATGAAAATCAAGTGATTCTCGGGCAGTGATACGTAAACTCATCCACATTTAGGACACCTTCCTTAGCTCGTCGATCAGGTTGGGAAGGACCTGACCCCTGCAATTAATCGAGTAGTCTCTACAGAGAGAGTGTCTACCAATCATATCTCCGAGCAGTAGAAAGGTCTCAGCATCTATGCCACGATGTCGTGGAAGTCCCTCGACTCGAAATGGTCTGATGTTGGGATGTGCGCAAAAAAAAGGGATACCTCCTATCCAGGTGTAGCTGCACTGCCTGAAATGAGGTATGCAAAGCAAAGAGAATAATTGAGAAATCAAGCCGGGTGTAAATTACGCATTCTCCTACCCGTCACCCATCCCGTAGTGAGGGGGTCGTAAAACACTTTACCTCAGGAAGGTGGGCAGGAGGAACGCGCCGAGCATGGTCTCCTGCAAAAAGATTGTTAACGGGGAAAGGCAGCAGACCAGCCACCGCAGCTCCACCCACTGGGACCGGAATCCACTGCAATTTCATTAAAGTAATATGCCGTCCAAACTTAGCTCGGAGTAGATGCAGGGGCCTCTTAGAAGAGAAGATACTCGTGCAAACGCCCTTACGCTTCCTTGAGATTGAACCCCGGGCGATGTTGCCTTAACAAATCACTGAAGGGGCAGACACTTTCGAGGACTCATTATGTGGTTTGGGATCATTATGCAAGTCTTTTCCCTTCTCCACCTCGAATATTTCAGCGGGTGGGGAGGCTTTAGAGGCAGGGGGCCCTCCTTTGGAGGATCCGCTATCTCCGAACCACTCAATACAGGCTTAGGTATGGCCTTGCAGCAAAAGGTACAACCCTGTCCCTTTAGAGCCTCCTAAGTAACGAATAGTTCGAAAGGATGCAACCCTGTTCCCTAGAAATAGAACAGTTAGAAAGGGTTTAACCCTTTTTCTTAGACATCGAACAGCTAGAAAGGGTTTAATCCTGTTCTCTTGATTTCCCACAGCTCCTAAGGGTACAAGTTTGGGACACGAGACTTAACTCTTTGATTAAACATATAGAGTATCAGACGCGACGACAATAGTTCGGTCTCTTCTCGCTAGAGATTACGACAGTTCTCACTCAACTGATAGAGGTTTCAAAATTCTACGATGCTTCGAGAATATTAATACCTAGAAGTTGTTTATCCTTAGTAATATAGGACTAGGAACCAGGGGTGGAAACTTGTGCGTTTGACGGTAAGGATTACTTCACATATAGAATACACTACCTATCAAAATAATGGTGAAATTTGGTCAAACGCTTTTTTCGTCTTCCTTAACAAAATAAAAATATAATATTGTGGTTATAATTTGATGCTCACCGAATGTCGTTACGATCGAGTTTACTAATTTTAAGGTTCCCTTTTGTAACCACAGAATAATTAGTTCCATTGCAAGTTTACATTTTCACCGCGATTTTGGTCTTTTCGTGAAATAAAAAATGAGAACGGTTCTAAAATATCCTGTTACATCTTACAATGTTTCATTTGAGTTTCCTTTTGTTTCGTTTCACACACATAAATTAATTACATTGACTGAGTGTACACATTACTACTTCATGGGTTGGTGTGTGCACATATTGTGTGCACCGCAAATTCCTTAATCCGCTAGAAAAGTTCCCTAGAGATCCCCAACCCTCTTCAGAAGCGCCACCCATACGCGAGAAAAATAACCCACCCTCTCCATGCCATGGGCCTCAGAGCAAACCCACCACAAAACCGGGACATTTCGACTACATTCTCCTTACATATCTCTATTATATACTCCCTACTTTGCCATCCCGTCCACCACAAAAAAATAGCACAGACACAATTCGTCCCACAACACCTATACTATCTTCCAAACAACACAGTATTAGGAGCATACCAGAACGACCTTATATAATGCTTGGGTTTTGCCACCACACTTCCCTACGATATCACAAACACCCAATAAATCAAACAAACAACACAAACTGACCAATTTTCCAATTCCTCACAAACACAGCGCATCATCAGTCAGACCTATGGGTCCATCTTACAGAGATAGCTGCTCTCTCCTTATTACCCTACACCAAACATATAGGGTCAGGCACCTATATAGGTTTGCAGTTTATAGGCTTTAATCTCGGATTAGGGATACCTCAGTTCGGGCAAACGAAATAGTTGAGTTTCAGTGGTTCGTTTGTGTGTTCCCGCCTATTGGCTGACTACCAGTGTCAAAGTTCCGTGTTTCTTGTAAGTCTCCTTCTGCATCAGCTTATTGGGACTATGGAAGGATGGACTGAGGACGAGGAACGGACTCGTGACGCTATTAATGTACAAATCAGAATGAGAATAATGAAGAATTAAGAAGGCGTGACTTCTCTTCTCTTAATCTGGACGCGGGGCGGAGTTTATAGGTTTAGAGGTATGTGCGTGTGTTCTCTACTTAGACTACTGGGTGAGTCTTAGGGTTTATGCATGTTCAGTGTAGGCATATGTGGACCAAGAAAGAATTTGCATTTTGACCACCTGACCGGGCTTATCATGCCGAAAGCCATAGCAAGATTTATTTCGTCGTTTCACAGGTTCATGTAAACTTTGGCTGGTCAGATCAGACTCCGTTCTATGTTTGTACAGATGTTTTCCACTGCCTTCATTATCTGTGTCCAGACCTTCGGCTCACACCTGTTTCCAAATGTATGTATGTTTGTCATTCGCGTGGAAACCCCAACGATTTCGCTTCCCTTATTACAACATATTCTATTTTGCCTTAATACATATTATTGCGATGTAACAATATTTAAAAGTATTTTCTTTGTTCTACATTAGTTCACTGAAATAATATGCCATGCTGTAGCATGGCATATTATTTCAGTGTTCGATTTGTGTGCCCAATTTCAAAATTTCACTAGGTTCAACGGAGTGCACATTTGTGAGGTTCCTTGTTGGGTCTACTCCACCTTGCAATTGAGCACCACACTTCCACGCCAAAATACGTTGATATCGTGGGGGTGCTTACAAGTTACGTTTAGTTTACTAAACTAGGACTTAGTTTTTATAAGATACACGCCGAAACTCGATGTGGGTATTCTCCGCCCTTAAATAAACCTTATTCCATCCCTTCCTCTCTTTGTTTTATGTCACTAACATACCAACTCCTAGTTATTAGGCAGAGTGTGATTGAGTCCTCTAAGGACTCGTTGTTGTGATGTTCGGGCCTAAGTAAGTGTCGGATCCACCGCGTTGTTGTTTGCAGGCGAGTCCATTATTGGAAAAAAGAAAACCAAAGAAAGATTTTAACCAGAAAACTTTTACTACAAGATTTTTATGATAAAATGGTAGGTAGAAATGCAAATTTGCTCAAGGTAAATAACCGGGCAAGCCAAGTTACTACGTGGATCGTAAAATTAAGGGGGGAAAAAAATTATTCCAATGTTCAGGCCATTGTGCAATTATAAAGGTCTTAGCGTGATAAAACTGATCTTTTTTTCTCCACTATACTCCTGTGTTCGCTTGCAGGCCACTGTTTCCTCTGGATTAAGTAGTCTTAACTGCCAATTTGTTATTTTAAATTGAAAGAGGGACTAAGTAGTTTTAGAGGCTTTATCTTAAAAAAATCCAAAACAATAGAAATGCAAAAATAGAAAACGGAAAAAGTCTTCTTAGCTTAAAATTCCCTGATGTTTTTTTTACTCACACGGAAAAGGTATCGGCCAAGGTAAGCTAGGATTGTGGTCTGAGGCGAGAATAATTATTATAGGTTACTCTTTATTAGACTACTCGTATCACAAACAAGAACTGGATTTGTAAAAATGAGGCATCCCAAGAGATTTTCGACCCTAATATAACCTAAGCAAACTTATCCTAACTTAAACTAACCTAGGTTACCTAGCCTATTATAGATTAGGTTGGATTAGGCTAGGTAAAATTAGGTTTAGTTAGGTTAGGTTATATAGGGTCGAAAAAAATCTTGAGATAACTCATATTTAAAAGATTCTAAGAACTATTTAGACGAAAATATAATGCTATAACTCTCAAATTGGCAGGCAGACAATGACGTAGCGACTAGAGGCAAATTTCCTAATGATTTTAGAGTCGTAAATCACGAAGAGGCCATCGACGAGATCGCAGAATATGCAGTGGATCATCAGACTCGGAACCAAAATTTGAACACAAGGTAAGACCTCTAAAATATATAGCTGTGGGAACAAAATGGAGCATTGGCGGATCCAGGATAAAAATTGGGGGAAGGGGGTGACATGAATTCCTCCCTATGAGTAGTCTGAGAAATGGCGTTGATGATTATTAATGGTTATCTTACACAGCATTGATAATAAATAGCAGTGTATCTCATACAGGAGTGAGCACCAACTCACTCAGATCCTAATTATTTCCACACATCAGAAAATTAGAAATTGTCGTTTTTGGACGTCAGCTAAGATATAATACTGAATTTAAAAATTATTTAGGGGACTTACCTGTAGTTTAGACATGTATGTTATGAGGTACATTCAATCGCAACGGTTTAAAAACTGTTTTTATATATATTCCATAATATTACATAACTCTTTCTGAATAGCAGAATACAAGTAGGGCTTAAAAATGAAATATAACCATAAAGGGGTCTGAAATGGACTACTTTTCCACCAGAATAAAACCACTCAATAGGTGTATACAAAGTGGTTACATTTAAAATCAAATATATGCATTCTTTCTTACTTATATGATCAAATCAATGAAGTACAAATAAAATATTATAGAGGTTATTGCTTAAAGCTTCCCCAATGTTGCTTAACCTTGCCGCAGCGCTGTTGGGAGGTATTCAGATAACGGGCGTTGAGCTTGGGCTAACTCCAATTGTAGGGGAAATACTCACTCCTCTTGCTTGGTTTTAGTGAAGTAGGGTGTGGTAGGGGGATCGAATGGATTCTTTTTAGGAAAAGTACTCACGGAAAGAGGATTCAAAAGTCTTTATTGGGCAGAGGACTCGGTAGGCTTAGGTATAAAGAATTTGATGGAATTTGTGTTGGGAATTTGTGGAAAGCCTACTAACGTATAAGCCTGTTTTTTGATTAGCTTTTCTGACTACAGCACCGTTTACCTCTATCGACTCGCTTGACGCTCCTGACTCTCTGAATGATTGACTGATTGACTGACTGAATAATAATAACCATTCTTGAAGTTCGTCGTTTAGTTGTACTTCCTCGTTTTGCGCTTTAATTTGTATTTTCTCTTTAGGTTGCGTTCCCCGTAGTCTTCTGTATTGTTTCCATAATTTGGGAGGGGGGGGGGGTCACCTTCTATGTCCATCTGTTCGATTATTTTGCTCCAGACCGGTTTAGCCTTGTCTTTTATTATCCTACCTGTCTTCTGACCGTTTTTAGTCTGTTGTACCCTTCCCTCGAGTTGCCCAGTTCAATTATCTCTTCTGTGAGTCTTTTGAAATCTTCCATTTTTTCTTTAATATCATTGTCCCACTGCAGTGCTGGTAAGGTTCTGTGTTCTATTGACGGTGTGTATTTTTTATCTGTTTCAGTTATTTTTGCGGTTATTCTTTGTACTTCTGCTTCTATTTCATTGACTTCTTGGTTATTTAGTGATCTGGTTTCAATGGGGCTTAAGAATTCTTAGTATTTGTCGCAGTCTGTTTTACTTGGCGCTTTTCTTTGGGGAATCATTTGGATGGGGGAGGTACATATGGTTGTGACCATACTTAGATTGTCAGATGGGGTTGCGGGCCTCGGTTCCGTTTGAAGATTGAGATTGAAGTTTGAGTTGACGAGGATGATGTCTAGCGTGGTGGAGGGTCTATTGGTTAGGAATGTTGGGAAAAATCCGGTCTTTCTTTGTGTACCAAGTTTCTTTTCATAAATAGTTGGAGGGTTCGACCTGTGCCGTTCATGTGGGCAGTGTACGCTGCTTCTCTGCACCAAGCGTTAAGATCTCCGATTAGTATTGTTGACGCTGGTCGGCGGAAGAGTTTAATGAAATTCGGAACTTGGAGGCTGGTAGGCCCCGGCTATTATAAGGTTTCCGGTTGTCATTTAAACTTTGATTGCAGTGTAGGATTCCTCTAAGTCTAAGACTTCGGTGTAATGAATCCCCGTTTTGACGCTGATCATCACACCATCGTACCTGTTCTGGGTGTGGATTCTAAATATAATTTTGTAGTTTGGTATTTCCATTCTTTCGGTTTTCATGTTGATTCCGTGTTCTGTTAGGATAACTATGTCTGATTATGTTTGAGTAGATAAGTCTTTTGTTTGACCAACCGTTCACTTTGAGCGTAAATATTTTTAGTTTTCGCTGAAACTTGAACATGTTGGGTTTAATTCTTGCCTGTTTTTATTTTGTCTGTTCTTGCTAGGGAACGGGCACGACCAGTTCGCTTTTTCCTAAACTGGTCATTTGGTAAATTGAAGCATGATTCTGGGAGAATGAAGACCATTCCTTGTTTGAGGGCATTGTGTACTCGTACTTCTGTTTCATCGACGTCTGCATCGTGATCCCATTTGTATCTTCCTCTAACTAGTCCGTCCACAATGTCTTTTTGTTGGAAGGTTTTGGGGAGGGGAGACGTATGATATCTGTATATTTTAATGCTTAGTTCTTGTGTATTTATTTGGGCCTTTGTTTTTACTTTTCCTTTTCTAGTATTTTTGCAATTTCTTTGGTTGCTTTGTAATTTCTTCGTCGGAGGTTTCTTCTTCGGATTCTTTGTCGGTGTCCATTTGGTCTTGTTCTCTTGTGCAGCTGGTTTCATATTGATCTTGTATATTTCGGTAGAGGGTGGGTTCTCGGGGAACCACATTTTCTTCAGGCCATTTTTCTCAAGCATTGTGTTTAGTTCCGTAGCATATATTCCGGTTTTTGCGATGTTTACGAAATGTGCGTGCATAATACAGAGTATGAGGTCTGTGCGCATGTTTCCTTCAATGTTTACTGTAATGGTTTGCGGTGTTATTATCTTTGTCGTTCCTCCTAGTGCGGCAGCGGCATACGAAGTATTCTTTGTTCTTTCTTTTTTTGGATATTTCTGCTTTCTTTTTCTTTATTAGTTGTTTTTTAATTGGGCACAACATTGCCAGTGTTCTGTGCCATTCCTACAGTTAAGACACTTTTTTTGCTATTTTTGCATTGGTCCCAGCGATGTTCTGTGCTGGCGCATTCGGAACAAGGTTTTCCTTTGTAGGTGCATTCTTTTTGTTGTGTATTGGTCCAGGGTGTAGCAAGTGAAACACACCTGGACGGAGACGAAGGTTTCTCTTTCAATTTGGTCTGGAGATATTTTGGTATTGAATGCAAGAAGGCCGTGTTCAGCAGCTTTTTTGCCATTTCGGTGGTTCGGAAAACTACATTAAAGACATGTGTATGGTTCTCACCATTCTGGTTTTTAAACTTAACTACGTCTTCAATAGTGGCCCAGTTTTGTTCTTTTTCGAGTTTATTCTTGATTTCGGTGGCTGAGTGTGCTCCGACCCACCAGTCGGAACATCGGCAGATTACCGATCTCTTCGTAGTCACATTCGTGGGTGTTCGAGGGGCGAGTTCGATTTTGGCCAGTTTTTTGGCTGCGTCCTCTTTGTCGCAGAGTGCGACATATCCATCGTACTGATCTTTTAGTCTCAGTAGTATGACTCCGATGTCAGCGTATATTGTCTGCAGGGTTTACTCCCTCGAAGGTGTATCGTTCCCGGGGAGGATACGAAGAGGAACCTTCTTCGCACCCTTATAATCTTCCATGGTGGCTCGTAGGGAGCCTCTTTCTTGACGTTGCGTTCCTTGTACCTGTTTATGTTTTGCCTGGGTATAAGTAATATAGTTTATGAAAATGAGAATGAGAATGGGCCGTGTGCTCCCACAATCCTTAGCAAAGCCGGTGTAACTACCTGGATGAAAATGATGGATGAATGGGATGATGGACCCGGGGAGGACCTCCAGAAGGATGACTCATGGCGGACTTGACGATGGATGGTGATCCAATCAACTATCACCACCCGGGGTGCCGCCTCTCCTTGGGTTTGGTTATCGAGGCTACTTCCGGCTTACATAGAGACAGTTGTATGTCCCTCTATGGTCCTGGCTGGACCGCTAGAGATAGAGGTAACTCTTCCCCAGCGGAAGGTTCCACAGTGGGCTAGTCCACAAAACTGCTTTCCCAACCGCCTCGAATTATGCCTTGTCACATGACGGGCATAGTTCGAACTAGGTTATGAGGGGCAGTACACACGGCTACGTCTTAGAAGGCGAGAGCGGCGGGTGGGATGAGTTTAGGCAGCCATGAATAAATTATGACAGCCTAGTAAAATAATCTCTTTCTTAAGTCCCCCGTGGGGGGAAGGAGGGTGGTGCTGGAGAGTTTTGTTCTCCGAGAAGCTCGTTTAGCAAAAAATCCCTTTTATATTTTGCTAGTCTTCGAATTCTTCTCTTCCCAAAAAGTCGGCAGCTACAAGAGTTCAAAAGAAGCGTACGAGAGGTCCTTTGGTCGTCAGAGCTTAAATTATGGGCGTCTGTACGGTCTGGGAGCGTGCAGTCAATAATCATGAGAATGTTTAAGCTCGTCTATTTATACCACCGTCAATTAAGGGGGCGTGACTTCTATTCTTTAAATCTGAAGGCGTGGTGGAACCTATCAGGTCAAAGTGTGTTCGTTTGTTCTTTGTTACGACTGCTTGGCGAAGTTAAAGGGTGTGTGCGTGTTCAGTATGGATACGTGTGTATTAGAAGTGCATTCGCATTTAGCCACATTCAGGCTTTATCAGGCCAGCATTCATAGCACGATTGATTCCGCCGTTTCATAGGTTCACGTAAAGTCTAGCTGGCAGATCAGATATCACCCTAGGTCTGCCCAGCTGCCTGTGTTATCTGTTTCTAGACCTTTCAGCTCACATCTGTTTTCTTATGTGTATGTTTGTACATCCGTGTGGAAACTCCAACGATTTCGCCTACATCCTTACAATATTCTCTGTTTTCTCTTCATACATATTAAATTGCGGTTTAAAATTATTTACAAATATTTCCGCCTTGCTCTCATTATTTACATAGACGAAAGCTATAAATTATTCTTAATTATTGAGACTGCTATACACTTTTTGATTATTAGTATATGCATAATTATTTGCGTGCCCTTCTCAATGCTTCATAGATTTATATGACACTCATTTGTGAGGCTTATTGTTGATCCTAATCCACTTTGCAATGGCCGCTACAGGGTAACAAAATTCATTGAAATTTCCATTGAACAAAACTACCCTAACATTCCCTATGTATAAACTTTAAATAGACATAATGAATTACTTTAACTAAAAAAAAATCATTGGTAATGGCTAAACTAGCAAATTAAAACCTATACAGAAGTAAATAATTAAAAATTATTATTACTCAAAAAACGACAACAAACGAGGAACATTTCGCAAGAAAGATTTAGAAAACAGAGGTTTGTAAAGAAAGTGTAGATGTTAGGAGAATTAAAATGAAAGGAATATAGCCCGATTATGCTAAAGAGGAGATAACTGGGTTATTATTTACTCTACAGTAATCACTTTTTTGTGTGCATTTTATTCTTATTTTTTGGCGGCCGAAACGCTAAATGCAGAAAAACAGAGTTTGATTCCGATTCCGTCGAAATCGGAGTAAACCTCGATTTTGCCACATTTTGCTTTTGACCCCAAAGGATGAAGAACAGATTTTGGTAAATAATCTAAAATATTTCAAGAAAAAATGACCTGAGCTAACATAACATAACCCTCCATTTTCAAATTAACAGTTTCGACATAAACCTTTTGTACTTACCCAATAATGGAGGGACTTTATCCTCACTTACTCCCCCTTTTTGGTGAGGGGTTCTACGACCACCCCAAACGAATTTTAAATTAATTCGTAGTATAAGCAACTCGAAAATACAAATAAGCCTCCATTTTGCTGCATTTTGCCTTACGACACCAAAATAGAAGAAAATTTGGATAAATAACCTAAAGCTGACACCGCTTTTTATTACGCACAACTTTATTTGTGCAGCAAAAACGGCGATCTAATGGAAATGCCTCATACTGCGTCTAACATTCGCGACAGCTATAAAAGTTGCGAATCACACCGGGTTTTTCCCCCAAATTTACAAGGCACGATTAGGGTCAATGTGAACCTCTTTTACGAGGTCTTCAAAATATATTTCACATCGACAAAAAGTCATAAGGCAAAGCTATCTGAACCAAAACAGATGAAAATGGGGGAAAAGGTGACGAAGTAAGCTTGATCGAAATTATATGAATGTGACGTCACAGGTACCATTTTTTGGCAAAAATACTTATGCACTGCGACGTCATCGCAATTAAAGGAAGCGAAAAATATTGAAATTCAAACTGTTATTATAATAATAGTAACATCGATGGCTCATTAATTTCTATTTTGATGGATTCGCAAATATGTATTTGAGATAAAAGTAGTGATTAAATTTGTTTTTAAAGCGACTTCAGTTTTCTAGATATTAACCGATAACTGCGCCCGTTAGGGACTGAGGACAGGGTGGGATTTAGGTATGGGCAATATGGGCAGCCGCCAAGGGCGGCATGGATTGCCGGGGTATGAAAAAGAGACCACCCAGTACCGAAATCGGCCCTCCTTTTTCTATCCTCGTTACTTTATTTTTATTTATGGTTGTTATTGCATATAGTTTCTATACTTATTTAGTATTTATAAATAAATTTTGGTTGTCACACGTATAGGCAATGATAATAATGTGTTATTGTTCCAAATATATTAATAATAAGCAAAATAATAGTTACTCGCAACTGTTTTGAGGGAGGACCAAACAGTTCAAGAGTGGCGCCAAAAGGGTGTTTCGCCCAGGGCACCATACCTACCACAACTGCCACTAACTGAGGGTACACTCTTCCGAAATCGGTAGTATTGCGACAAAGGCAGATCACCTTTGAGAGGAGAATGTAGAAGAGGGTATCTATGGCCTTGAGACTCTGTGGTATAAGGGAAGGAGGGTATCTATGGCCTCTAGAGGCTCTGTGGTATAAGGAGAGGAGGGTATCTATGGCCTTGGGGCTCTGTGGTATAAAGAGAAGAGGGTATTTATGGCCTCTAGAGGCTCTGTGGTATAAGAAGAGGAGGCTATCTATGGCCTTGAGGCTCTGTGGTATAAGGAGAGGAGGGTATCTATAGCCTTGAGGCTCTGTGGTATAAGGAGAGGAGGGTATCTATGGCCTCTAGAGGCTCTGTGGTATAAGAAGAGGAGGGTATCTATGGCCTTGAGGCTCTGTGGTATAAGGAGAGGAGGGTATCTATGGCCTTGAGGCTCTGTGGTATAATGAGAGGAGGGTATCTATGGCCTCTAGAGGCTCTGTGGTATAAGGAGAGGAGAGTATCTATGGCCTTGAGGCTCTGTGGTATAAGGAGAGGAGGGTATCTATGGCCTTGAAGCTCTGTAGTATAAGGAGAGGAGGGTATCTATGGCCTCTAGGGGCTCTGTGGTATAAGGAGAGGAGGGTTTCTATGGCCTTGAGGCTCTGTGGTATAAGGATAGGAGGGTATCTATGGCCTTGAGGCTCTGCATATAAGGAGAGGGGGGTATATATGCCCTTGAGGCTCTGTGGTATAAGGAGAGGAGGGTATCTATGGCCTTTAGAGGCTCTGTGGTATAAGGAGAGAAGGGTATATATGGCCTTGAGGCTCTGTGGTATAAGGAGAGAAGGGTATCTATGACCTTGAGGCTCTGTGGTATAAGGAGAGGAGGGTATCTATGGCCTTGAGGCTCTGTAGTATAAGGAGAGGAGAGTATCTATGGCCTCTAGAGGCTCTGTGGTATAAGGAGAGGAGGGTATCTATGGCCTCTAGAGGATCTGTGGTATAAAGAGAGGAGGGTATCTATGGCCTCTAGAGGCTCTGTGGTATAAGGAGAGGAGGGTATCTATGGCCTTGAGGCTCTGTGGTATAAGGAGAGGAGGGTATCTATGGCCTTGAGGCTCTGTGGTATAAGGAGAGGAGGGTATCTATGGCCTTAAGGCTCTGTGGTATAAGGAGAGGAGAGTATCTATGGCCTCTAGAGGCTCTGTGGTATAAGGAGAGGAGGGTATCTATGGCCTCTAGAGGCTCTGTGGTATAAGGAGAGGAGGGTATCTATGGCCTCTAGAGGCTCTGTGGTATACCCCATCTAAAATTGATTGAATAAAACAAATAACAAAAAATGAAGAGTTTAATAATGATGAATAACGAGTGTATCACGTGGACATAAATGGTAAATAGTAATGAAATATAAAAATGGGAATAAGGAATTCTTTAAAGTAATGCAAAATTATGTATGGCTAAAAGTCGGGAGGAGGGGGGGTGCTCAAACGATTAGAACTCAGAATGGCTTTAGACAAATTTTCTAAATAATTATATTTAATAGTTAAGAAAATGTTTATTTAAATCACTCACACTACCGAGATTTGGTCGAGGTCCTTCCAGAACTTCTGCAATCGGTTGTAATCAATTTACTGCATTTATTTATGGGGGCTTAGCCGAGTGGAAGCACCGCCTCAGATTTTAGCGGTGGTAAGCTATATCGGGTGTGATTAGTAGCCAGATAGAGTCTGGATTAGGGTAGCATCCCGCTTTAGTTACCCGTGGTTCGAATCCCACGTTAATCAGTAGGACGCCACTGGGAAATAGAGGAAGCTTAAGTGAGTGCAGATCTATGGTGAACAACCCTACCATTAAAAACAAGGTCAACAGACCTAGGTCACGTGCTCTTCATTATTCTGACTTATGACCTTATGACCATATAACCTTCAAAGTTTTCAATAATTTTAGGACTAACTTCGGTAGAATCCTGGTAATTATTTCCTTCTAAAGAGAATCTAAAGCAACATAAGGGTTTCAAATTTCGTTAGAATCTGCAGAATATTTACGATGTTATTACCAAAAAAACTCATTGAAAAGTAAAATGGTTACCATCCGACAGTTCAACCTACGGACCCAGATAGTAACTTATAGAGTCATTTGCACGTGACTAAAATTACGAAACTTTCCCAGATTAAACGGCCAAGAGAGGGAGGGACTAACCTTTCTTCTCGAGGCCCAGGGAAAATGGGAGAAGGAGAGCGCGGGGTGTGAGTCATTGAACTCAGAAAGCTTCGTTTTGTAACAGCAGGAAAAATACAACAATGTCGATATATAAAAAAAGGTATCCAGCTCCAAGATTTCCTTTTTCCTTTTGAGGAAACTACAATCACCCAACTACCCAGCTTACTAAGCAAGAAGAGACCCTTTTCTACTTTGGAGTCGCCGCCTTCTAAATACAACCCAGTTACTGAGGAATTCACATGGGCCAAACCACCCCTTATAAAATCACTTCACAGGGCAACGTCGAGATCAGTTTAGTGGGCGAATCAACATCAGAGGTCAACTTGAATTTTGCGGAAGAAACTACGAAAACTAATAATTTGTTTACCACTCTTTAGAAATTCTGATGTAGTACATGTAGGCTGCTTTGGAGGAGATTGAAGGAGATGAGTGCAGAATTATATTTTCAGGCATTCTGCTCGGTAGGGAAAGTAACAGTTTCTACGGAAAAGCAGCGTACATTAATAATTGTCTTAGAGTTATTTGTCAGGGTGAAGTAGCTAACTTCGCTGACTGGTGGAATTTATTTTTTTTTGAGTTTCTGGTTATATTTCGTAATCTCCCGAGACTGGGGAGATTACTAAATAATGCGAACATGAGGAAAACTTATCAGCAAATCGGTAATGATTCAAAAAGGATCGGTCACCTATCGTGCTTTTACACCAGAGATGGGCCACCTGCGGCCCGCGTTTCATTTCAGAATTCGACAAAATATTGAAAATTAATTATTAAACATTTTGCCAAAATATCATGTTAGATTCTGTCAAATTTTGGAACGCCTTGGAAATTTTAATGGTTTGCGTTCCCCAACAAATTCACCTCATATAAACTAGTTTTATTCATATAAAACTAGTTTTATATTTTTGGTCATTATTTAAGTTTGGCAATATTGCATAATACGTCAATAATCAATTGTAAATTGTGGTTTTGATTCCACGGTAAGCTGTAATTTCCCTCTCTGATATTAGCCTGAAAACAGTTTAAAAGGGGTGGCAAAACTATGACAAAAAATTCCCTTACTTCTTAATGTGTAGCTATATCTATAACTATGTAGTATATGCAAAAAATGCACAAAAGTGATTGCACTTAACTTATGTACACTGTTTAATTGTGCCCGCAAAGCTTTACATAAGCTTCAATCTGGCTCGCTGCTTAAAAGTTTTGCCCATCCCTGTTCTACACAAATGCACGAAACGTAAGAAATAACATGCACGAACTTCAAGCTGTAATAGAGATTTTTAAAAAATTGATATTATAGCAATTAGTGAAAATTGGATTAATACATTATATAAAGATAGGATAGGAGAATTTCAAATAGAGGATTACATAATGTTTAAGAAATACAGCCTTGGCCAAAATTATGGGGCAGATATGAAAAAGTAAAGAATATGATTGGAACCCATTGCTTTCATACTTGACATAATAAAAATAATTTTTGGGGGGTATATTCTATCAATAATTTATATCTGACGTATCCTCATTTTATTTTGATAACTGCTTTAATGCATTTTTGCATATTGTGCATAAGTGGTTGGGGCAACCTTCTGCCATTCAATGTGTGATACTAACGTTTATTCCTATGTTTTTCAGTGATTATCTTATTGTTAACTTACAAGTGGTAATTTTTTGTTACAAATATCTCCGAAGAAACAGATTCTTGAAGCTCAACGAGTTCAAATCATTGCATTGTCCAGAGAGGAATTATCCCAAGTCAAAATTCCAAGAAAATTGAAATACTCGAGAAACGGTGTCCTAACAACCATTAAAAGGTACAATGAGACCAATTCTTTCAAAAATTGTGATGTTCAAGGTCGTAATAGGTGTACAACTCCGAGGAAAGAAAGATTGCTGAAAAGGACATCTCTGGCCGATAGGAAAAAAGTCTTCTGATAAAGCTGCTGAGTTTCGGGCAGCAACAAACAGAGATATCAAGACGTACAGTGAGAAAGATGTTATTTCGAAGCGGGGCTCAAAGGATGTAAGGCTAGAAAGAAACCGTGGCTGTCTCAGGTGAACAACAAGAAGCAATTGTCTTGGGCAAAAGAGCCTGAAGATTGGACTGATGATGATTGGGCTAAAGTTGTTTGGTCTGATGAAAACAACTTTAAGGTAGATTCTCCACATTAGTTTCCACCAATTTATTACGCTTGTATACATTTTTATTGGATACCAAAAATGATCAGTAAAATTTTTATTTCTTCTCAGAACTTTGGAACCCCTGGAGCTGTTTATGTTTGTTGAAAAGTTAGGGAGACTTATGATCCGAGATGTGTTGTTCCCACAGTCAAATTTGGAGGTGGCAGCGTAATGGCTTGGTGTTGCATGTCTCCTTCAGGTCCAGGATTGTTGTTTACTTGTGAGGGCAAAATAAATTCCAACACTTACACCAGCATGTTAGATCAGGTTTATCAACCTTCCTTAGGTAAAATTTTCAATGATGACATACCAGATGGTGTAATCTTCCAACAAGACAATACTCCATGCCACACATCTAGAGTCTCAAAGGGTTGGTTTAAAAAGAAAGGGAGGACGTTGATGGAATAGATGGCCCCCTCAATCTCCCTACCTCAACCCCATTGAACTTTTGTGGTCACACTTGGGCACAAGAGTGAGGGTGCACAAATGTTCTTCATAACGTGAATTAACAGCCAATATTCATGAAGAGTGGCAGAAAATTGAGCCAACCACCTGTGTCAACTTAGTTTCAAGTATGAAAAAACCCATGAAAGGGGTTATAAAAGCAAAAGGAGGACACATCAAATATTAATTATTGATAGAATATACGCAAAAATGTTTATTTGTATTATGTCAAGTATGAAATAAATGAGTTTCAATCATATTCTTCACTTTTTCATACCCGCCCCTAATTTTGACCAAGGCTGTACACATAAATAAGACGAGATGGAGAGGCATACATACAAAATACCCTAAACCCTCTAATAAAATCACGGACTTAAACTTATGCTCGGATGTTTTAAGAGTAGTAGTAGTGGTTTGTCAACCTGCTTTTATCCAGGCGGATCCCGACCAGATAATGAAATAGAGATAAAGGTAAGTACGACAATCGCTGGTGAGCCCGAGGACACCAGGGGCCGGTCCATTTTGGAGAAAGGTGCAGGAGGTATTACATTTTGACACCAAACAACGTTTAAGTGGGAACCCCGAGGCAGAGTGACCTATTCCGCATCAGAGGTATGTGGATATAGATACCCATCCGGGGGATTCCTTGTGTGTGTTGTGTGTTTGTGTGAACTGCGAAGATGGGAGAGGAAAGAAAATTGGCTATGTGTGTGATGAGCAGTGTAAGATCTACCCACCCAATCTGCCCACTCTAGTACAGCGCGTCCACCAATTGGTAGCCAGATCTCTCCTTGCGCTAACGTTTGTGTCCGCTCTTGCCGTGATCGAACCCGGTACCGTGATGTTAACGGACCGACGCCGTATCCACTCGGCTAGCAAGAGCTCTAGTGTTTTAGGGATGGAAAATAAAACCGCCTCATCAAAACTAGAAGAAGACGGTCGTATGTTTAAGCGGATACGTCAATGGGAATTTGGTACTTTTCTACAAAACAAAATCTTATTTTTCAGTGAAAAATTCATTTTTTGTTTCATCATTATTTATATTAAAATTTTATTTTGAATTCAAAAATATAATTTTTATTTCGATAAAACTACCGAAAATAAACGTAAATTGTACATTTCCATATATGGGTCAGTCTGCATACACGGCTCGAGAATCGCACCGCGCTAGAGAGAAAACATATGCTATGCGGAGTTGAATTCGAAATAAAACAAAGAAACAAACTCTAAATCACAGAGTTCACTTCACAGTTTCCTTCCCTGCCCCCAATATATTTGTTTTAACTTTATCAGAACCTCTCTGACCTCACACACAGCTGAGGCGTCTGAATTATGTCACAAAACAACTGTGGATTCCAACAAAGCGTATTTGCCAAGAGTATAGGGTTATCCTGTATTCAGGTTTAAAAAAGAATGCTTGTCTCGCAGGGAAAAATCACGAATGAAACAGAGACCAAAAAGCATAACAAAACAAAAACTAAACTAAGGGATGATGACTATTGGCCTGGAGCATCCTAAGTAGGCACTTTCGTAACTCTTCTTCTTCTTTGATCATATTCAATAAAATTAGGTAAAATATTCAAAATTACTGATGAATTTGTGTGTGTATATATATATATATATATATATATATATATATATATATATATATATATATATATATATATATATATATATATTAGTGATGGAGTCGTTCCTTGGGAACCTTATTCGTAGTAGGAATATGAAGACATATGTGATGGTTAGAAACATTTAATTTTCCGGACGCTTCGGTCATTAACGATGACCATCATCAGCGAATTCTGAATACAAAGAATTATTTTTATAAGAATAACTAAACACAGCAATAAAAACAAAGAAAATAAAACAAAACAGGACAGGAATCGAAAATGATAACCGAAAGCAAGAAGTTAAAATGAAATATATAATCCTAAACCGTTGAAAGCAAAGGGGTGAAATCTATTGATAAGAATTTGATTAATGTCGTAAAAATAACTAAATTAAATAATAATCCCATGAGTATAAAATATGCATAATAAACATGAATTAAATTCGTATTGCAATACAAAAATTATAAACTATAACAATAAAGTCGAAAGCAAGGGATGAAGAAATCGATTAATAAGAGTGACAAAAAAAATGATGTTAAATAAACCCATGAGCAGCAAATTTGAATAATAAACACGAATTAAATTTTAAGCGGAATACAAGAAATTCAATATAAACTATAGCAAGAAAGAATTATAAGGGGAGGGCGAACAATCCAAAATAAGTTAGATCAGGGGCTATGTAATCAAAGCGGCCTAGTTCCCAGAAATGGCTCAATGACCCACATTATCCGTCCATCTACCCATTAAATCCTCGCCATTCAACCCCATCGGACTGGCTTTCAAACCTGCAACTGCCCTTTATAAACCTTGTCTATAAGCACCTCGGAATCTCACAACCTTTCTACGCTTTGCCTGTAACTGCCAAAGGCATTCCACTTGATTTGAGCCTCGCCTCTGGGGTTCTTCAAAAACGCCGTCGGATCCATCTTTTGACTTCAAGTTTTCTTCGAAATAATTTCTAGATCCCATTGCTTGCCCCGGATACCATGCTAAACATTAAAAAAATCTTTGACTTCATCTCTTCGGAATAAATCAAGTAAATTATACCCTATTTTTAGTTTAGTATACAAGAAAACCACACGAAACAAACCAGCGATCCACTAGCCATTCAGAAATCATTTTTAATAACTCAATAAAAATTATCGGTGAAGAAACAGTAATTTTATTAGGGAAATTAATTTCATTCAGATTTTGCATTCATACAGATTTTGCTGAGTTAATAAAGTCTTATAACTAATCATTAGTTACACCATTATTTTAAAAAATAACGTTTAAATACATTCAATTTTAGTTTATGTTAAATTTTATTTTCTGTATTTAGGCAGTTATTTATCTGTTATTTATTCCAAGCATATTTTGCTAATTCTTTTTTTGGAGACCATTTATCAGATTGTCGATCTTCTTACCTTAACTTCATCTACATTTTCCGATCCATTAGGTTAAAACCAAGAAGCAGACAAGAAAAACATAGAACAATAGAAAAATATAACAGGATAGAATAAAAAGATAACGAAATAAAAAAATATTATAAACTATATTAAATTTTAAAGTCGGGTTAAATGCTATACGAGGGGCGGTCAATAAGTTTTGCGAATTAGTAGGGCAAAGCAGACGAAGGGGGATGGCTGTTTGTGGGGGTGTTAGGACAAGTTATGACAAGTCAGGACTGCAGCCGCACGCTCCTGCCTCGTCTATTTAAGAAGCAGTAGCAGATCACAGATCGTCAGTAACAAATTTGTCAACAATGGAGAAGGTTGAGAACCGCGCAGTGATCAAATTTTTGACCAAGGAAGACAAGAATGCAAAAGAGATCCATGAACGCATGGTTGCAGTGTACACCGACACCGCCCCTTCCTATGCAACCATTGCTCGCTGGAATAGGGAGTTCGGCCATGGTCGTGAGTCACTTGAAGATGACCCCCGTCCAAGACGCCCGTCAGACGTGACCAACGAGAGCAATGTGGCCCGTGTGGAGAGGATGATCCTCGAAAATCGACGGGTGAAAGTCGAAGAAATCGAGCGAGAACTTGGAATATGACATGAAAGTGTTATCAACATCATCAGTGACAATTTGGCCATGACCAAGGTCTTTGCCCCTTGGGCCCCTAGAACCCTCACGCCTCATGATCGACTTCAACGTTGTCAAAGTCCATATGGCCAGAGTTGCACAAGTTGCCCTGCGCGAGTGCGGATGAGGAGCTCAACCATCCCCCATACAGCCCAGATCTGGCCCCTAGCGACTACTTTTTATTCCGCCAGCTCAAGGCTTTACTGCGTGGACGCCGGTTTAGGGACGATGAACATGTCCAGCTCACCGTCCAGGAGTGGATTGAACAGCAGTCGAGAATTCGAAGCCTCAGGGACAAGTGGCGCAAATGCATTGAAGTAGAGGGTAGTTATATTGAAAAATAATAAAACACTTTTCCTCATATCTCGTTTCCTTATATCTGAATTGCAAAACTTATTAACCGCCCCTCATATTTATTTGAGTTACAGTTTATTTGTCTATACCTGTCTCTTCCTATAAACAGGGTTCATTTTGATTACTCTGCTTTTGTCATCAGAATATCATGATTTTTTTCCTTCCTTTTAATCGAATCCCTTAATTTTTAGCTTCTTAATTATTCTTATGGAAACCACTGCTATTATTTATATTTTCTCCGCTAAATACATTTTTTAGAGTTTACCCGTTGACCTTTTTTTATTAGTTGGTTGAGTTTTTTCCTTTATTTCTTTAACACTTTGTCTTCAATCAACCTATCATATTTGTTTAGTCTAGTTTTTATACATATATGTAATAATAACTTTACCTAGCCTTATATTTAATTTTATTTCAATCACCGAATCAATATATCCTTTGTCTAATTCAGGGGTGGGGAACGTTTTCAGTAGCAAGGCCGAATTGAATATACATAAAAACCTGTGCGCGCATAACTAATGAACTTTCACTTTACAAATATATAGATATGTACCATCTCAAACTAGGTAACACTAATTAAAATATTATAATTTAATCTAGGTACCTAATCTTATATTTCTAACACTTGTAATTACAAAAACATCAAAGACAATAAGGTTTTATATTTAATTAAATTTTTTTACCTTGTATTTTAATGAGAGGGTTGGTTCTGCTCCGCTTTGCAGATTTACTGTTTCTTTCCTATGAGTTTTTACATAACTTTGTCAGTGGGCTGCAGGCGTGTTCACATTTGAGCGCGAGCGAAATTTCTCTCGTGGGCGAGGGGCCTAGTCTACATTAGCTACCTGTCTTAGAATGACCCTGACATATACGTCACTTCTACCCAATAAGCGTGGTCACTCAAGGTCAAGGCGGAACCTTGATTCTACTCTGGTAACGGCAAAGATGTCGGAGAGAAGTGAGGGGGTGAGGGGACGAGTGCGAAAGATTTTTAAATTCAAAAGATTGAGTGCAGTTGGCGATATTAAACTAATGAGGATCCGGTTATGAGGTTTATGAAAAATAGGTACAAAAATAAACTTTAATATATACACAGTTATACACAATAAACATATTAAATGAAATAATGGCAATAGATACTCTATGTATACAATGACCGAAAGTATCAGGGCTACTCAGAGCGGGCTCTACGGAAAGGGGGGGGATGAGGAATAGCCAATAGGCGTGGTCGCTCAAGGTCAACGCGTGACCTTGATTCTACTCTGGTCACAACAGAGATAGGGAATATAAGTGAATAGAAATGAGGGGGTGAGGGGATGAGTGCGAAGGACTTTTAAATTTAAAAGAGTGAATGCAGTTGGCCGATATTAAAATAATGAAGGCTCTGGCTATGAGGCTTATGAACAGTGGGTACAAAAATAAAATTTAATATATACACAGTTATACACAATAAATCGATTAAATGAAATAATGGCAATAGATACTCTATGTATACAAGGACCGAACGTATCATGCTACTCAGAGCAGGCTCTACAGAAGCGGGAGGGAGGTCGAGAGGCGATACGAGCCTCTGTACATACACACACCGGAATGACTGGCCGGAATAGCCACATATGATTCGTCTCAACCTGGCTTGGGTTAAGGCTTTAAGAGATGAAATGGAGGATCGGATGGTCATTCAAGGGGCTTTAACCACAGGGAGTTTAACCTCTAGGAGTAACACTAACTGGAGGGAGTATTCGTGCCAAGCGAAATGTACCGAAACCAAGGATGGGCCAATTGACTGGGGCTCAGATCCTTTCGTATAATTCTAGCCTTCGGCTCGTCGAGAAAAACAGAGCGCGATCGAGAATAACGTGTTTTGTTGTAAGGAGCAGGCATATACTGTCGACGCCCTATTTGGATCAGCAATATATAAGGATCAGCCAGATCTGTTACTGCGTCCGCCAATGGAGGAGGGGGAAAATCTCTCCACGAACCAACACGGCGCTTGAGGGATGGGAAGTACTCCCGCGGGGGTTTCTTGATAACACCCTGGGAGACGACAGAAGCGCACGTTGGATATTTCAATCCCTCGCTTATTGCGGAAAGCAGTTCAGTATTCTGACTGTTCTCACGGTCCTCGCTCACGTGGGCTGACCTCGAGCCTGACTTCGTGGTTTCGACGGGTCACATGACCGCAATAAGCCTCTATTCTCAGCATTATCTTACATCGTGAATTTGTTTGCCTCTCAGTATCCTTTCTATTTTGGGGGCATTCAGCAATTTCATGAAAGGGGTTTGCTATGTTAATTCCACATCGTTAACATCTGTCTGTTAGGCCTTGCTTTCAATTCTAACTAATCATTCTATGGAAACTTAATTCGTTTTCTTCTCGCTTTATCGCTTATTTCCGTCTAACTACATCATCATTCAGTACAAACCTAAATTCCATGTGAATTTATTCTATGTATTTCCTTTATTTATTTCCATCTCACCTTTACCAACATATGAAATATTTTGTATAAAAAACATACTAGTTCTTGATTTCTAGCTTTTACTTCCAAAAGGAACATGCGTAATAGAATGCCAACGGATAACTTTTCTAAAGATAACACCACCAAGTCAAAAACTCTTACTCTTCTCAGCTCCTACCAGACCAAATACGCTCTTTACTTTTTCCTATATCTAAATTATCGAAACGAATCTATGAAATCACTCGATCTTCCATATCAAATATCCCTTTCGGATATTTTAAAACTACAGTTAAATATTTTTTTAATTTTCATCTTAACCTTATTATATATTTTATATCGTTAAACAGGTTTCATTTTTAATTTTACTCTGGATCGATGTGATATTAGGAATTTTTAAAGAAAGTATATAAGATGTGTTTATATACTTTTTGATATAATAAAAATTTAAATGTACCTTTTCATATGGAAGAATGTGATTTTCGATATGCTAAAATGTATTTCTTTACATGATGTTCAATAGTACTTTTGCACGTGATAGGATATACTTTTCGACAATATAAAATTTACCTTTTTGAAAAGAACAATAATAATGTTTATGTTATATTTGGGGATTTCTAAGGGAAAAAACATGTATATTTTAAACATTTATTTTAAAATTAACTATCAATTTACTCCCATTTCTTCGTTGATATAGTTGTTACATATAATTAAAAAGAGAAAAACCCTTTTTTTAAGAAAATGAATAGTTTTAAAACGCTGGTTGCCCAATAAATAAATAAATAAAAATCTAAATTGTCAATCGGCATTTTAAAAACTGTTCTCTAATAAAAAGAGAGGCTTAAAGCAAGGAGCTGAGTTTGATTTTAAAACTGTTAATTAATTTTCGGAGACTCGAAATCCCTCATTAAAAGTAAAATAAAAATTTAAATTTTAGCATTATCTGACATAAATAGAAAATAACTCTTTGTATATTTGAGCGCCTCATTTAAATTAAATTAAATTAAAGGAGCGGCACAGGAATATTTGACCAGCATATGGGAAGCAGAGGAGAATAGAGATCAGCATTGTAGGAGCATACAGAGATAAAGTCAGAAACCCTCGTCTTTGCTTAAAAGCTAGTCTGATTCCCATTAGTCTTTGATCATATTTTGGCGAGATTTAACGACCAATAACTATCCTTCTTTTTACACTGGCGACCTTGCCAGGACAATTAGTTTTGAAGATTAACGACTGAGGCTCCCTCCTTTTTATATAATGCTTGGTTTTATAAAGCGTAGGTTAGCTTTGACCTGTCTATGAAAACGTTTGACAGCCCCTTTTCTCTGAGCGTGGTAGCTCGCAGCACAGATAAAAAAAAATAGCCAATTATAATTAACATGAGCACTTACCATTGATTGGATTCAAAGGGAATCATATGGTCGGTCATAATAGTGGAAAGGGCACCAAATCGAGTAGCCCAACCCAAGATGAAGGTTTGAGTGACCGTTGAATATCTTGAATAGGCACAGCCACCGCGTAAAGCAATCGATCATACTTAGAAGCTGGATTCCCCCCCCCCCGCGATAAGGTCCAAATAGATCGATGTAAATCACGTCTTAACGCGACGAAGGATGAGGAAAAGGGACCAGAGGGGTTTGGTGTGACGATGGAATTCGACACTCTAGCAAGACATATTACCTAGTCCATTTGGCCAAGTAAGCATTCAAGCCAAATGATTTGCGATGAAATTTCTAAAAACACGACCCCCAGGATGAGAAAGACTATGTATTTGGTCAAAAACATGCTGATAGTAAGAAAGAAGAACAAGAGGACGAGGACAGTCAAGTAAGGAAAAGTTAATCAGGATACCCCTGGAAAGGCTTTCTGTCAAATCATCTTATCAAACACCTAGTAGCGAAGATTTATAAGATCACTTCTGGCGGCTTCAAGCAACGGCACAGATGCCGAAATTATATATATAAAAAATTTAGGTTACTTTAAATTCAACAGAGAAAAACAATAAAAACAAACTAGACCAATAAATAAAACAAAAACAAACAAAAAACCTAAACAAAGCTAAAATGAAAGGATCAGGTAACGGAGGGTGCTTCGCCTCCTTCGGGGACTAGGACATGCAACCAAAAACCCACAATCCGGTATGCATGGGTTTCCTCCCAAGAATCGGGACCGGCGGTAGCAACACCACCGATCGTGACACTAGTACATGTAACGTTCCTTGAGCTCTCCCAAACTAGGACGTGTAGCCATCATGTGTTTGACACTCTTGGGAGGACATCATAAGATAAGGTTAGAGAAAAAGTCGCGGCGCAATGCCACGTAATTTTAAATTCTGGTCGACTATCTCCCATCTTGTTTGTCATGCAACCCGAGTGGCCCTCCTATTTCCTGCCATTTAGTCAAAGTCGGGAGAAGCAATAGGCTGGTCATGTCGGTCAATCTGTGCAGGCAGCCTACGACCATCATCAGCAAACTAAACTTCTCGAACGAGATATGGAAGTCAGTCTTCTCCTCGACTGAGGGTTCACTCTTCCAGCTGCGAGCACCACCGCGATGTCTTCTCGGGTGGTAGTGACTAGACAAAAGATACATGAATGGGTCAGTGGTCGCTACCACCCCCAACTTCCACCTATAATCTGAAAGTGCATCCGGAGAGCCTAGGTAACGGCAAGAAAAGGAAGCGATTTTGAGACAGTGATGTGTGAATTCATCCAGATTTGAGACACCAATCTCCATTCCATCGATCAGATCCGCTAGATCTCGATCTATGAGTTAGAATGTGTAATCGCCGCTGAGTATTTGCTTGTCGTTCAAGTTCTGATGAAGAGAAAGGGCCGCAGCAACCTTGTCCCGATGGAAATCCATTCATCAAGGTCAGCTGACGGTGAAATATAGACAGGGTACATTCTGCCTAAATGTAGCTGCACCGCAAGAGTAGGTATTTAAAGTAGAATAAAGATCATTTCGGGTATAACTCGTGCATCCACCAGCCCGTTATCTATATCTCGAAAAAAAATTATACCCCGGATACGAAAGCTACCGTGCTCGTGGCCTGGAAGGGCGAGGGAACGTTGGTTACTTTCTTAAGTTAGGAGACAGATGAGGCGCTTGGTCATGCAGACCGTTGACATCACACACTGGGCTTTGTATGGCATTTTTTTCCAGTGTAGCCTTAAAGCAGTTATCACGTAACTGTGGATGGCCCATCTTGGCCTGTTTACATGTTATGTTAGTATGATCAAAGCAGTGGAAGTAGTAGAACCTTAGCGGTAACGGTACGAATGCCTTGGCGTCTTAGCAGTACCAGCCAGCTTGAACTCAATTACGGAGCCTGTACATGTAAAAATGGATGAATGACATTGTCGTAGAATTCTTTCTGATAAAAACCCTACTTACCTGACACCACTTTTATTTAGTGTCGTAGAATGCTCCCCCTTTTTTTTCTATTCTAAGAGTGCTAAGAGTGTCTAATATATATTGATATTATAAGAATATCTTAAAAAACAGAGCCGTTACCAAACACGTAAGGATATAAAAGAAACGCCCACTAATTCACAAAATAAACTTATATTTTATCTTTAACCCTTGAATACACAACCTTTATACATTAGCTACAGCAATACTCTAAATATTATTATAAACAAGAATTAATTAAATTAGTTTCCCCACAAAAATTGGTTAACGTTTTCTCTAGACAAAACAATAATATAAGAATTAGGCTTACGGACTCATGTGGAGTTTAAAGGGCCTCAGAAATGTTATTGACTCACGACGCGAGCCGTGTGTCCAGTTGTAGATGGGCGAAATTCCACGGTCGTTTTGGCGAGGGTAGCAGCTGGGGGGTCCACACGTTCTTCCGGGGGGGAAGGGTTCTTTAAGGACGAGAACCAAGACGGTGCTTTATGCCACACCTAGGCAGTCGTGGTCTCTCTGGCGAGAGTGAGTCGAACTTGTTTCTTAAATCAAGTTAACTTGGAGTGCGGTGTGCTCACCGAGTAACGAGCTCGAGGAGGAGCTTTTCTCCTTCGTTACTAATTTCCTTATGGACGAGGACTAAACTCGGGGAGGGTCTTCTTCAAGGGCGAGGATGATGGAGGGGGGTTTCTCTGGCGAGAATAGGTTGAACCTGGTTCCTCACCAAGTTAACTTAAGAGTTCGGTGTGGCCACCGAATAACGGGCTCGAGGGGGAGCCTTTTCCTTCTTCTTTTCTTAATTCCTCAAGGACGAGGAATACCCCTGGTGTTTAAGGTGCACCAGGATATGAGGAGTCTCTCTGGCGAGAGTAAGTCGAACTTACCAAAGTTCACTTATCGTTTGGTTTGATAACCAGGGACTTAGCTCAAGGATGAGCTTTTTCTTAGCCCCTTAAGGTAGGTAGCCCTGCCTCTCTTGCAGGGTACTTCTTGATCTGGCGAGCCAAGTATTCTACCTCTCTAGTCTCGGTAGTTCGGTTTGATCCGAAGACTTCGTCACCTAGAGACTGACGTATACTACCTCGA
Source organism: Ceratothoa steindachneri (assembly GCA_963969495.1). NCBI lineage: Eukaryota > Metazoa > Arthropoda > Malacostraca > Isopoda > Cymothoidae > Ceratothoa > Ceratothoa steindachneri. Next base: position 85,085,116 of record OZ018328.1, read on the forward strand.
TTTTCCTCAGAGTTCCTCATTTATACCTCGTCACCCCACTGGGGGAGTGGTAAGGGGGGAGGGGCTTGAGGACGGCCCCAGGAGAGTTCTTTTTCCAAACGGTCTTTCCCACGAAGTCAAACATCGGCTCCTCATTAGCCTTCGAGATTGGGAGAAACACGTCTCCAATTTCTTATTCGACGTGAAACTGGATCTCACTCTCCTGGGGGAGATCTTACCTTTTTGACCTTTAGGGTCTTTCATGGCACTGGGTGGTGCCACGTTGTGGTTACGTTTTTGACTCGCCGACGCCTGGGGCGGATGTCCTTGCGGTAACCGCCTTGGAACTGCACCAAGAGTGATCGAGGGGGGGGGGGGAGGGAAGTGACCATTCCCTTACACACCTCCCACCGAAGAACTTAATGGGGAGCGGGGGATGCCCCCGGGAACTCAAAACAACTTACTCAACCTAGTCGAGCTTAGCAAAGTTATATTTTTTTGAGCCCTCTCTTACATTAAGTTTCCTTACACATGAGCGCCCACGCGCGCGTTTACACAGGCAATGTGTCGAGCTAGACCTACTCGCAATACAATTTTACATAGAAAATTAAAAAACCTTAATTCATCGATTACCCACAAAAAAAACAACAAAACAAGCTACTTCCTTACCTTTCTAAGTTTTTGAGAACTTAAATCCTACCGATAAATATTAACATGAACAACAAATGAAAACATGGTTTCACGCTCATTAGGTACTGAAATAACCCTCAATGGTTTTTCGTCTCCACCTATAGAGTAGCTGTACATTATCGGCTCCTTTGATGTAGCTGATCCTAAAATGGTGCTCTGTGACCATTATTCTACCGCGCCTGAGTCGGCCGTTCTGGTTATTGAGTCTACCCAAGTATGGTACTAAATGGTAGCGGTATTTCAACCTACTCGAATTACCCTTCTTATGGTACTTGACTACCTTTAAACTGAACATTATGGCTAGAGCGGCCTGTTGTAGCGGGGCATAATTGATGGGAGCGTAGGTCCCATAGCTCTCCTTTAACCAGGTACACGGGAAGATCGTGTCTGGGTTCGATCTTTGGGGATCGAGAAAACTTTTCCCGGCGAGGTCGTTAATGGGCGTGGCGCTCACTACGACTTGGCGATTTAGCGGTAACTCCGTGGACGTTCCGTTCGGGGAGGAGACTACTAGGGGTAGGGGATACTCATCCGTGTCTACCATTTGATTAGTCTTACCTGGGTGTATCGCAATAGCACCTCTTTCCTCCTTCCTTGTCAACTCATTTGACTCGATTCTCTTCGCCGGTAGTTCCTCAGGTACACCTGCTCGTACCTCTACTCTACCTTCTTCCGTGATAACCCCATTTGGCTGGGTTCTCCTCGTAGGTTTTCCTTTAGGTACTCCTGCTGGTACCTCATTCCTACTTCCTACTTCTTCCATCGTTACCCCATTTGGCAGTGTTTCCCTCGATGGTCCTTTCTTAGGTCCAGGCCGGGCTACAACTTCCTCGGCCTCTATGAGATTCTCGATAGGTGCTCTTTCGAGTGCGAGCAATCTTTCCTTTTCTTCTCTCTCTTCTCTTTCAGCTTGAGCACGTTCTTTTTCCCTCTTCATTCTTCTTTCATCTATTTCTTTTTCAATCTTTATTCTCCTCTCTTTCGACTCTTTTTCCCTCTTCATTCTCCTTTCCTCGGCTTCTTGTTCTGCTTTCGCTATTTCGTTTTCCCGTCGAGTTCTTCTTTCTTCATCTTCCAGCTTTATCTTTAGTCTTCTTTCTTCATCTTCCAATTCTATCCTTATTCTGAATCCTCGTGCTTCTCTTTTCAACAGTATTATTCTTTCGCTTGTTTTACCTCCTCTCAGCATTCTTCTTTCCTCTGTTTCAATTTTCCGCTGTATTCGGGATTCTTCACTTTTCCGGTTCATCCGTATTTCCATTAATTCACGTTCTCTTTTACCCTCTCTTTTTATATCCTCTGTTTCTCTCTCAAACTTTATTAATTCTTGTTCTTTTTCTATATCCCAAATTCTTTCTTCTTCTACACAATCTATTCTGAGTTCTGCCATGACGTAGTCATGCATTTCTGTGCCTTCAAGTCCCAGACTTTGGGCTTGTTGGTAAAATCTTTTGACTGGATCCATTTCGTGTTGGTCCGTCGATTTTTCCTTTCTGTATTTTCAGATAATTATGCCGCCACTCACCAGGTAGCGCTCAGCATAACTTACCCTTAATCCCACTACTATGTTGATTGAAATACCACTCCCGACAACAAATTTACCACTTGACCTACCAATTACCTTGAGATTGTTACCACCCCTAACTCTACCAATTTTCCTCTCGTCAATTATTCTCTTATTCCTGATCTGATATTCCTTTACGTGTTGGCTCTTTCTTAATTAGACACTGCTGGGTTCTTTCTAATAACAACCTACAAAACCTGACACCACTTTAATTATGTCGTAGAATTCTTTCTGATAAAAACCCTACTTACCTGACACCACTTTTATTTAGTGTCGTAGAATGCCCCTCCTTTTTGTTCTATCTCTAAGAGTGCTAAGAGTGTCTAATATATATTGATATTATAAGAATATCTTAAAAAACAGAGCCGTTACCAAACACGTAAGGATATAAAAGAAACGCCCACTAATTCACAAAATAAACTTATATTTTATCTTTAACCCTTGAATACACAACCTTTATACATTAGCTACAGCAATACTCTAAATATTATTATAAACAAGAATTAATTAAATTAGTTTCCCCACAAAAATTGGTTAACGTTTTCTCTAGACAAAACAATAATATAAGAATTAGGCTTACGGACTCATGTGGAGTTTAAAGGGCCTCAGAAATGTTATTGACTCACGACGCGAGCCGTGTGTCCAGTTGTAGATGGGCGAAATTCCACGGTCGTTTTGGCGAGGGTAGCAGCTGGGGGGTCCACACGTTCTTCCGGGGGGGAAGGGTTCTTTAAGGACGAGAACCAAGACGGTGCTTTATGCCACACCTAGGCAGTCGTGGTCTCTCTGGCGAGAGTGAGTCGAACTTGTTTCTTAAATCAAGTTAACTTGGAGTGCGGTGTGCTCACCGAGTAACGAGCTCGAGGAGGAGCTTTTCTCCTTCGTTACTAATTTCCTTATGGACGAGGACTAAACTCGGGGAGGGTCTTCTTCAAGGGCGAGGATGATGGAGGGGGGTTTCTCTGGCGAGAATAGGTTGAACTTGGTTCCTCACCAAGTTAACTTAAGAGTTCGGTGTGGCCACCGAATAACGGGCTCGAGGGGGAGCCTTTTCCTTCTTCTTTTCTTAATTCCTCAAGGACGAGGAATACCCCTGGTGTTTAAGGTGCACCAGGATATGAGGAGTCTCTCTGGCGAGAGTAAGTCGAACTTACCAAAGTTCACTTATCGTTTGGTTTGATAACCAGGGACTTAGCTCAAGGATGAGCTTTTTCTTAGCCCCTTAAGGTAGGTAGCCCTGCCTCTCTTGCAGGGTACTTCTTGGTCTGGCGAGCCAAGTATTCTACCTCTCTAGTCTCGGTAGTTCGGTTTGATCCGAAGACTTCGTCACCTAGAGACTGACGTATACTACCTCGATTTTCCTCAGAGTTCCTCATTTATACCTCGTCACCCCACTGGGGGAGTGGTAAGGGGGGGAGGGGCTTGAGGACGGCCCCAGGAGAGTTCTTTTTCCAAACGGTCTTTCCCACGAAGTCAAACATCGGCTCCTCATTAGCCTTCGAGATTGGGAGAAACACGTCTCCAATTTCTTATTCGACGTGAAACTGGATCTCACTCTCCTGGGGGAGATCTTACCTTTTTGACCTTTAGGGTCTTTCATGGCACTGGGTGGTGCCACGTTGTGGTTACGCTTTTGACTCGCCGATGCCTGGGGCGGATGTCCTTGCGGTAACCGCCTTGGAACTGCACCAAGAGTGATTGAGGGGGGGGGGGGAAGTGACCATTCCTTTACAGACATCGAGATAGGCCTACAAACCCTCATTCTTTCCTCGACACTCAGCTTTGACCGACCAGCTCTTCTGTGTTGTCACCACTGAGTAGTTTACCAGTTACCTGACATACACGCTCCCCTTTACAATATTCATGATATGTGTAGTGTCATTTTACTCGCAGAGACGTGTCATTGAGTGTCATAAGATGACTCAATTTGGCACTCTGCGCCGAGTTAGCCCCCCTTAACATAAAGGCTCCCTTCATCTTTTTTTCCCAAATAAGGACCGAAGCTAGGCCCTCGCCTAGCTTTACAATATTCATGATATGTGTGGTGTCATGTCACTCGCAGAGAGGTCTCATTGAGTGTCATAAGATGACTCAATTTGGCACTCTGCGCCGAGTTAGCCACATTAACGAAAAGGGTCCCATCATCCTTTGTTCCTAAATAAGGACCAAAGTTAGGCCTTCGTCCGGATAGAACATGTCCTTCAGATAACCTTCTTCCATCATTCTCTCAAGTATTTATCTGATCCCCAAGGCTCTGCCTACCTTATCGTTGTTAATTTTTCCCCTCAAAGAGAATAATGAATTCTTTAAGAAATGGAAAATGGCTAAGTCGGGGATTGACTCAAATGGTTAGAATTAAAAAATGACCTTATAAAAAATTTCTAAATAACTCCATTATTTTTTTATTCAAATAGTTCATAACAAAGCCTAGATCGAGGTGCTTCCTGAATAAGATACCATCAATTCATTATTATTACATATGCTTATGGAAATTTCCCAGATTAAACAAACAGAGGAACTAGGCTAAAGGAGAGCGCGTAGGGCGTAAGTCAGACTGTGCGCTCAAGTGAAATCCAAAGCTCAAGTCTTTTAAGAGCTGATCTTTTTATCGCCGTCGGAAAATACAATAGTGTAGATATAAAATAATGTATCAGATAAGGTTTGCTACAATAGCCACATTGATGCGCAATAATTATTGGGGATAGACATCATTCCTATGAACTCACCACATAAGATCAAAGGACGTTATTGGAGTTAGCGAACTCATGGTATAAAAAAATACAGGATTGTATTCATAAATTTCTAATGTGAATAAACACATATATTTTTGTAATTATGAAGTACAGGTGCGGCCAAAAGTTTCCAGACACCTCGGAAATTTTAGGAAATAGGATAAATGCAGAGTAGTAAATTTGTTGGGGTTTTTTTTGTATATCAATATAAATATAGCAGTGAAATAAGTAGGAATAAATATCAATAAATTACATATGACACAGACAATCAACAATAATTAACCAAATACAAAATTTTCCAAAACATGTAACATCAACAACATATAACAGATAAACAGATGAAGCTCTGAAAATTACAGCAACACCATGAAGCTCAGTAATGTGTATAAATTCACTTGGCAGTAATGAAAGCAATTATTCTTCGATGCATGTTCTCCACAAGGGTGCGACACTTCAAGGGAGGTGATCCTGGCCCACCCCTCGTTGATGACTGCCTTCAGTTGCTCATTCGAGGCTGGCTGACGACCTCATACGGCCTCTTTCAGGTTTGCCAGAGGTTTCCCAGTGGATTCATCATATTCGGAGAGTGAGGTGGCCAGTTCATGACCTTGTTATTGTTGTCCTGGATACCATATCATATTAATCAACATATATGAAGACATTTTGACTGTAACATACCGACCGCATACTGATACCAGGATTTCGTACATTTCAATAGCATCGCTATTTTAGATATTTCAAAAATAGTAATAGGAAGCTTGTACCTGTATTTTGCTTTATAGATGTATTGGACACATACATGCAAACTAAACTAACATATACATACACATACGCATGGAATATGAAAAAATCCTAGTATCCGAAAACTTTTGGCCAAGGCCGTATTTACGATTACGAAAATTCGCCTAGCCTACGTATAACGTAGTGGTTTTCTGAAACAAATGCTATTTTTTGTACAGAACTTTATATAAAATCCTGTTGTAAAATTATTGCTTAAAAATGAGAAATTTCAATTTAAAATTATTGATAAGCGGGTTGTTAGGTTGAATTGGTAAAGATGAAAGCTGAGGCCGACTGGAACCCAGGAAAAAAACGGACTGAAAGAGGCCGATCGATTGTTAATTGCGACAAGCCCATTGTCAATAGGGGACGAAATCCCTCGACCGGATAATGAAACTCGCATAAAATCCAGAATGCCTATCGCTGGTAAGTCCACGATCACTAGGGGCTGGTCCTCGTTGAAAGCGATAATACTGCATTTGCCATCAACCACCAATTCAATCGCTTAGTCAATTTTAATGGAAGGGTACGTGATATTTTATTTTCAGACAGCCTTTAGAACATTTTCGCACACAGAAAAAAGCATCCAAAAGTACGAACTTAATTCCTCTCCAGGGAAATTGTAATAAAAATGCAAGGGACTTATCTCCATAGGAATGTCAACCAATTGCCCCAATGACGACTAGTTTGTTCTTAGGGTTAATTTCAAAAACGAGCAATTCAGACAAACTCAACAATGGCTGATTGGACAAAGAAAGCTTCTCCAAGAATACATTAGCAGAGGGAACGTGTTCGAAGCACGGCCAATCTTAGGAACCATTCTCGCCGTTATTCAAGATTTCTACAGCTCCTCGAATTGGGTAGAAATTGGAAACGAAGAGATACTTAAGGAATTGGGTATGGTATATTTTGAAATTCCTTTCAAAGGCTCTCAACAAACCGTTTAAGGTGTATGGATAATCTTGCTTTTAAATATAGATATATAGGGTTTATTGATAGTATTAAGGATTTGATCTTTCTTTCAGGTTTACCCGAGTTCAACTTTAGTAACTTTGCTAATCTGAATGAGTCAACTTGCAAGATATGTCCTTCCATTATAGAATCCGAAGAATCTGGAGTAATAGGCTGCCAAAATAACGTCCTATGGATACGAAAAGACTCCCCTATACCCATTCTTACATCCTCCTATGAAGAGGAAGCTATTCAAACTGGTAAATTCAAGATTCCCGAGGAGATTGGTAGGTGCAAATGATGTACCTCATAATTGGTAAATACAGATTAATATTGATTTCATACTTGCTCCTAAAAATTACATCGGGCTTATAGTAATTTGGTGAATATTTATTTTTGAGGAATCTTTCTGTGACATAAGCGATCCCTAAAACGAATGTTAGTTAATCTCGTGTAAATCTCAATCTATGGATCCTTACATTGAAGGCATCTCATCTTTCCAGGAAACACCATTAAGTTGAGATGTTTTTTTTTGGCAAAAAACTAGTTTACAAGTTTACTAATTTACAACTCAGATAACACCTGTACAGCGTATTTTGTTCCAAGGTGGTTTCAATTTACAGAAAAATGTGTGGACGAGATAGGTTCTGAAAACAAGCTTGTGATAAGCAGAAATGGCGGCCTTAATAAGGATCTCCCTACTGCTTGTTTTTCTGCTCACCACCATCTACATTCTCAGTCAGCATCCCTGGCCACAAAGGTTAGTTCTCTTTTTAAGTATCATGTCTTTTAGTCACTCAATATTTATTATTTCAGGACAATCCAAACATCTATTGCTCATCTTGGTAAATAACATCAACAAAATTATTTTGCAGGCATCTGTCCACTATCTACTCGAGCTGGCATCTGAGGTGGATCTTCTGAACTTAAAAAGAACTTTGGGATTATATGTTGACGATCGCATTATCATAGTGTTTGAAGCTTCGGCTTTAGATGAGAAAGCGAGGAGGAAGTTGATACAAGTAATCGACAACCTAGAAGCCAAATCAACGGTGGGAGAAGATGACATTCAAACAAAACTTCGAAAACCGAAAATTGATTTAACTTTGGTTCCATACGGGCTGCTTGGTAGTATGTACTACAATTATCTTTTGATGGACATTTATTATTCCATATTGATTTTCCTATTTTCCCTCTTGAATTGATCGGGCGCTATTCTGTTATCATGTTTTATACCTTGGAAGTTTGCGCATTTTCACTTTACCCATGTTTCATCTTTACACTCTCGCCGGGAGTTGAGGTATGAAATTGGGGAAATGCAAATTTTCGCATGAACTTGTCTCTGGATGCTTAAAATATTCTTTTGGCCCAAGTACTTAAGATAAAAGGGATCCCCTATAACACTTTTTGTTACAGACTTTTTAAAGATGTAATTTTTTTCTACTGCCTGTCTTACAACCCTTCTTTGTCATTTCAGTAAATATAGTCATTTTACCACTACTATCATTTGCTTTATGACTGAGGAGTCTTTTTATATTTACTATTAAGAAAAGCTTAGAAAATAACCAGATATTTTTTTAATCTTAAAATTAAACATTTAATTTACTCCATTTTTTGCAAAGAAATATTTGGATTTCCTATTCCAATTATTGTTTTGACTTCAGAAGACATCTCAGCGCGTAAAGTGAGTAAGAGCGAAGAGGCGGCAAGTTTTCTTAAGTCACTTCCACTTCTCCACACACCCGCAGAAAATCCTGTAAGCCCCTTAAAACCAATATTCTATGCTTTTAATAAAGTTTACTTACTAATGTAAAATGGAAATTGACATCAACCAACGCACTTGTCTGAAAGTATAAAGATTTACTTAGGATAAGAGTAGTGAATAAAAGCTAAGTAAGCACCATTAAGTGGATTTTCGATGATGGTATCGCAGTTCTTGCTCACTCTATGACTTTATCTCATTGATTTAGAAGAGTTTGCTAAACAAATATCAAAATGATGGCTTTTGCGACGGTTTGGGTGAAGTGAGTACGGAGCAGGTGGCTTATAAGCTCTTGGTGAGTTGAGACTTTATGTGTCAGCTGTTCACAACCCTACTTGATGGTATATTCACTCTTTTGAAAGGATAGTAGTAGATAAAAAGATGGTGAAGTGGGGGGGGGGAGCCCTTGTTTTAGGGGCATCGTTAGCTTGCTTTATATTTTAATTGAGATCTTTTTCTTTTGTGTGAGTATTGCGTTTCTCATGTTTTCGTTTTGTGCGTGTTCTTCTTATTGTTTTTCAATGTATTTGTACTTCTTTCGTCTGTGTTATTTAGGCTGTGTGTTTGAGCTTTCAAGCCTTTGTAAGCTCGCAGTCATGTGTTTATACCTCGTGTGAGTTATCTTCTTTAGTTTTACATGTTATGAATCGTGTTTTGTGTCACCATGGTGTGTGTTGCTGGTGTCTGGTGTTTTTAGGTGTAGATTGGTCTTATGTTCTCCTCCGAACAGACTTTGGTGCTCGGGAATCGCCGGTTACGACCGACTAGCCCGTGCAACCTGGCAGGGATGTTTATCCTGCGTCCAGTTCTTCGTAACTCTGGTAGGATATCATTGGCCATTGTGGACCAGACTTTCTTGGCCAATTTCTGGGTAGCGACATTTATCGGCTCCAGCTTCTGCCTGCGTTGCAGGTCCCTCTGCCGAAGTTGATCCCTTCTTCTGCATTTGTTTATGAAGAGGGACGCAGAGTTCTGTACTCGCTGGAGCCTTTTCATAGCTGTTTTGCTGGCCGTTTGAGTCACTACTGCGGGGTAGATAAGCTTAGCCCGGATGAACGACAGGTATAATTTCCTGATGTTTGCCGAGCTGAGTTCTCTGAACCTGTATAGCTTAGAGATTTCTCTCTTCGCCATATTCCGCCTCACCGTGTAGTGCCTCGAGTATCCGCGGTCGGAGATTTTTAGGCCCAGAATGTTGCCTACGGCGGAGTAACCGTATCTCCTCCCATCAATCATGATGGGCCACGTCAACTCACGACCCAGCGGGAGAATTGTGAATTTCTCCCTGTTTGTCCGGATTTTCCACTTTTTCTCGAAGTTGTTGATGTTCGAGATCTCCGCGATGGTGTTGTTAGCCTGGTTCCTTGCTTTCCTTTCCCTACAGGGGACGATCTGAGTGATGTCATCTGCGTATTGCAGATACACCGTGTCCCCGTGGATTGGAGTAGGGAGGTACTTAGAAGGGGAACGTATTTTCATTTAAAGCAGTCTGGGATCGTTAAGCATACCATAAAACCCCACTCACCCCTTGGTCACCAGTTATAAACGGAAAGTTGTAGAAAGGAAAAGAACGAGCAGAAAAAAAACGAAAAATCGGAGCGATGACGAGATTCGAATCTATGACCGGAGAGATCAGTGGATATTAGGTTTATTCCAATCTGCCATCCCTGAATCTAAATAGATTTAGTTCACGTAGAGCAAACAAGCCCTTCGCCTCGAACTCACTCTGATACAACTTCAATCAAGACTAGGGTTGTATTAATCACCACGTGAATAGAAGTTTTGATTGATACATTTCTGTACTCGCTACACTTTGCAGCAACCCCTACTCAAGAGATCTTTACCTTTGAGTGAGTAAAGACTTCAGGCTAGCAAATAGTTCATTAGCAATTGACAAATGGGAGAAGAGATTGACAGTCTAGAAAGTTTCTTTCGAGAGCTCTCCGATGAAGGAAGGAGACGAAAAGACGAGGGAGGAAAAATATTTGAGAAAAGTAACGCGAATCCAACCATGACTCAGCGTCGCTGAGATTAAAGAGGAAGGCGCTTTACTTACTAGGTGGTAGCTTAAAAAAGCTGCGATTAGACCGAGCTTATAAACCATCCGCTTTTTCTTCGTCCTGCCACCCGCGCCGTCGGAAGCCTGGCGTTTTAGTGGTCACCCATTTTTGTGCATCGAAGAGGATGAAATCTGAATTAACTTGTACTACCTCACCCCCATCACCTGTTGTTTGTGTCCAGCAATAAAAGATTGGTTTCAAACTCAAATACATAATTCATATATATTATCGTGGCCAAAAGTTTTGAGACACACACACACATATATATATATATATATATATATATATATATATATATATATATATATATATATATATATATATATTTAACTGCTTTTAAATTTTATGTAACAGAAAAAAATATTCTAATATTTAAATTATTGCAGGTTTATTAGAGAGTCAGCATTTTTTAAAAGTAGAAAAAAACAGTGCATTCCGACGCTGAATAAAAAATTGCACTCTGGTTGTGTTCTTGTAGGACAGGGGTGGTGAAACCTTTTTGAGTCGTGGCGAAAATTTCTCTAATGAAAGAAGTCGGCTGGCGATAAATAAAATTTGATTCTCGTATCTTTGTAAATGTTGTTTACATTTATTACATGGTGCGATAGACTCATGCATTAATAGGTAAAAAAATTAGCACGCAACATTTTTATTGATTGCCCCCACGGAAATTGGGATAGTATTACTTATGAATATTGCATTTTTTAATATACCCTAATATTGGGAAATTAAAACAATTAAGCACAAGCTGAACGAAAATCTCGAAATAACTAACAAATTTAAGCTATTTAAAAAAAACAAAACCCCAAACTAATTAAGCTTACCTTTAAATTTGTCTCTTTAGTGAGAAGAATGAAGCTGCCTTTTTTTTTTTTAGCAAAGTTTGGATATATTAGCTCTCTTTAGTGAAACTGCTATTCGCTGTTCATTAGCCAGGTTGTCGTCAGTGATTCTTGTACTTAAGCGATTTTTTGCATAATTTAATTTGAAAAAAACTCTTCACATTGATAAGTTGTGGAAAATTGACAAGTTCATTTCAAAGCATTTTTATGCAATGGAGGAAATTTCTCAGGATCAATAGATTTGTAGAAGTCCAAAAGAGGTAGATTACTATATTTCGATTTTAGGAAATTAGAATGGAATTCATTTAATTCCAATTGCATTCGGGTGCCTACATACTTAGGGCGCACATTAAAAGGTGTTTCAAATATTGGTAGTTCGATTCTGTTGTTTAGCGTTTCTTCAAATCTGCCTTGAAATTGATTCAAAGGATTTTTACATTCATCGAAGTATTCCTTGGTTGATTTGGGAATGTGCTCACTTAGAGTAGGAAAATGTGTGAAACAGTTATTATTTTAATTGTGTAACAATAAAATGAAACATTGATTCAAAGCTTTTGAAATAAGAAGGCAAAGAAGATATTAGTTGATTGGGCCCTTATAGTTTCAAGGTTAGACTGTTTAAATGACCAGTTATATTTACTAAAAATGCAAGATCACTAAGAAACTTTTTATCTTTCCATTCTTCGACAAGAATACCTTTATGTCATGAAAATTTCAATTCTTCTTTCAGTTTATAAAATCACTTGCGCATTTGGGCCTTACTTAGCCAAATATAAATCCCCATATTCGGCTTCAAGATCTTGGAGAAAAACTTTAAATTCCCTATTGTTCAACCCTTTGCTTTTCATGAAATTAACGGCCTTCGTTACAACTTTTATCACATTTGCCATCTTGAGTGATTGCGCACATAAATCTTTCCTGTGAATAAAGCAGTGACACAGAATTAAAGTATTTAGGTCCAAAAGATACTTCTTAAATTCATTCTTAATCACCGCTACTAGCCACTTTGAACGACCTACCATAGACGGAGTGCTATCTATCGCAAGACCACTCAGTTTTTCATACGGTAATTCAAGATCCTTTAATGCTGAGTTTACCATTTGAAATAAATCTTCACGTCTAGTTGTTCCATGTATTAATTTCAAAGCAAGAAACTCTTCCTGTATGTTGAATTCTACAGTTATTCTACGTATAAAGATCGCCATCTGTACATTATTAGATAGATCTGCTGTTTCCTGAATAGCCAATGAATAAAACACAAATACTGTTGATTTTGCTTTTAAGGAAGTCTCAATGTCATCAGCCATTTCCTTAATACGATTAAAAACAGTTCTTTTCGATAAGCTAATATTTTCAAACAATTTAAGTTTATCTGGGCATAAAATCTCAACAGCATTAAGCATACACTCTTTCACGCATTCACCTTCAGTATGTGGTTTAAGTTTTTAGCAAGTTTTTTCACATAACGCATAACTAGCTGGAGTTACAGATTCACTTTCGTGAATAGGTTTTTTAAAAAGAGTTTGTCTTTTCTCCATATTTTCTCTCAAGAAAGCTATCTTGTTTAAACGTTCAGATCCTTTCAAATCTGCTTATTTATTATGTCTACTCATAAAATACCACTAAAGATTATACTTCTTATAAACAGAAACATGTTCGTTGCACATAAAACAAATGGACCTATCATTAAATTCAATAAAGAAAATAGAGCTCAGTCCATTTTTCACAAAATGCAACACTTTCACCAGCACGTTTTCTTGTACGATTTTCACTACCACTTGCCATATTGATTATGGTATTAAAAATACATTTAATAATGATGTAAATTGGTTAAATTTAAGTTATCAATGCAGGAATTTTCAATACTACCATTGAGAAAAACAAAATCAAGCTAACTAGGTACAAATTTACAAAACAGTCCAATTTAAAACATGTCTCGCAAAGTTGCCAGATACGCCTGGCAACATTCTGATTGACTTTTCTAATTCTAATAACTGGTCGGATTAAAGTAACATTTATTTTTATTCTTTTCGTTGTAGACATACAAATATTATTTAAATTTCAGTATTGAAAATTTGTGCATACAAATATATCACTCGGGGGCGATGAAAATAGGGCTCGCGAGCGAGGGTTTCCCCACCCTTACTGTAAGAGGTGAGTTTCACTACCTAGGTTTTTTTTTTGTTTATTTAGCTTCCATCTGTTGACTGCTTACAAGAGCATAAGTAACCGTTTCAGTCCCTGAAGCTTTGCTATTCAATCAAAAGGGTAAAATGATGATAAATTATGGGTTAAATGAATGATGTGTAATTATAATGTATTTCGTAATATTTTTTGTAAAAATAAATGTGTAAAGGTTTTTCAATTCTAAAAATGGTTCTTTCCAAAGAAAAGCGGGCAACCATTGTTGCTCTGCACCAAAGTGGCGCCTGAAATGCAAGGAGATAGTTGCTAAGAGCATTGCATTAAAGAGCAACATCTGGTTACCTCCAGTGACAAGCTCGCTAACGATTGAAAAAAGACTGATGTGAATGATTCAGCGCACTCAGTGAGGCGGAGACTTTTTAACAAAGGCCTGAGGTCTAGAAGGATTGCGAAGAAGCTTCATCTCGCCCCCCAAAACCTTATGTATAGGCCCCACTTTTCTATGAACTATAGAGAATGGACTGTTGAAGACTAGGGGAAAGTGATATTCTCTAATCAAGCTCCCTTCCGCTTGTTTGAAGCTCCTGGAAGATTCCTCGTTATGAGGAAAAAAGGAGAGCACTTTCATGAGTTCTGCGTCGTACCCACGGTGAAGCGTTCAAACATTCTCCTGGGGCTGCTCTCATATAAGTGAACTGGAACCAGTGGCTGCTCCTGTATAGGCGCTGCGGAACTGCACCCCCGCCCCCCACCTATTTTCACTCGATATTATAGATAACATTCAATATAATGAGTCCTTTTTTTCGTTAATTCTTTCTTTCTGGAACACTAACAAGTTTGACAAAGAATACTGCAAAAACGTGCTTCATCATCGCCTTTCCCAACAGTTCAGGATAAATTATGGACGATAACTATTTTTTCAGCATAATGGCGCATCTTGTCATAAAGCAAAAACAATAACAAAATTCTTGGTTAAAAATAATATCGAACTTGTGGGAGATGGCATCGGAATTCGAGAGATTTTGACCCAATAGAGAATGTGTGAGTGATACTCAAACTGGCGGTTTATAAATAGGCGTCATCCAATTATGAGCATTTGCGGGTGCTTAGTGAATAAAAATGGACCAATATCAGTCAAGATATCATCACAAATTTGGTTTCCACCATGCCAAAACGAATTGAAGCAGTTCTGAAGAACAAAGGACATAATTTTAAATATTGACTGTATTTATTAATACAATGAGTTTGTGTTCTAAATTTTTATATATTTGACCTTCGAATAACGATACAAACATACAAAACGAAATGCAACGTTTGATTAGTTCTATTATTTTTTATATGAAAAAATGTAGTACATCGTCTCAAAACTTTTGCCCATGACTATATCTATCTATCTATCATTTCTCTCTCTCTCTCTCTTATATATATATATATATATATATATATATATATATATATATATATATATATATATATATATATATATATATATATATATATATATCGATGCTATTCCTGATCGCTCAATAGCAATCAGGAAACGGATTTCCAAGTTGAGTTGTTAGCCAATTTAATCAAACATATATCTTTTTAATTGCTACTGTCTCAAATGTAATAATTTACAGGATGGAATTAAGTCCCTAATTGACACGTTACGTCATCTGTCATCACCTCACTGTCGACTTTTCTTCATCTACGAGAGTCCATTGGAAGACAGTAATTTATCCCAAGCTCTTGATCTTGCCATTAGAAAGAAAATAAAGGTTTGTTTATTAACACAAAGCTTAGTAACAAAACGAACTAGTATGAGCTGATTGGTAACCAATTTAATAACATATTTGTATGATAAATCAGGACAACATTAGTCTTATGCTCTAAATGAAAAAAGTATATTTGGGTTGTCAAGAAATTAATGTCAGTTTGAATATGTCGTATATTAGAGCGTTTATCAATACTCTCAACTCTCCCAATGCTAATATAACTATTTCAAAGAAGCGCCTCTTGTTTTAAGCTTTAAATTAATCGGAACATTTATTACTGATGTTAAAAATGATAATTAATTTTCTACATGACGAGTACGACCATATGAATGGGGAAGAGAGGGAGTAGGCAATTGCCCGAGGTTGGTGAGTTCTTTCTCCCTTTCCCCTTCACAATGACCAAATAATTTTAAGGATGACAAATCCGCCAAGGCCTATCAAGGGTCATCCGAGTCAATCAGCCACATCTTGCAGCATCTGATTATCACCCCTCATTTCGATCACTACCACATCATTTTAATGGGAAAATGGGTGGACGAAGCGAATAATATCAATGTTTATATTTCACGAAAATCAGCCGATAATGGTAATGATCATGGTAATTACTTAATTTAATTAAAGTTCAGATTTAATACATTTAATAATGTTTTATTTTCCATTTTTATAAAAAAAACGACAATAACTTCTTGACAACCTAACCGTTAATTCAATAGGCTATACATTACCTAATTACGGATAGCCTCGTTTGGCTCTGCTGGCTTCTCTTGGACAAAACCTGCCATCTTGCAGGTTTTAGAATCCTGAGAAGAGATTTTTCGAGTCTAAGGCCCTCCTTTACGCTTGCTTGAGTCAAAGGCCCTGCTATACGTTTGCTCGAGTCAAAGGCCTTCTTTTACGCTTGCTTGAGTCAAAGGCCCTCCTTTACGCTGTTTGAATCAAAGGCCCTCCTTTGCGCTTGCTTCAGTCAAAGGCCTTCCTTTTCGCTTACTTGAATGTAAGGCCCTCTCTCCTTATCGCTTGCCTAGCTTTATCCAGATATTTAAACGAAGAAGTGGAGTACAAAAATAAATACAGGAAAAACAAATCGAAAAGATAGTATTACGCCCCCAGTGTACAGTAAACTAATCACACCTACAGTAGATATTGGGGCCTGAAAGGCGCTTTATTGCCTTGAAGAACAATATCGTACATAGAGTACAGGCACACAAAACGACGAAATTGGACACCTTTGAAGGAAAATTGGAGTAAATAGCTTGGCGCTGGGGACCTCTAGCCATAAGGACACGGCTCTCTTTAATCAGGCAAAATATATTTAAGCATCATTTCTTTTAATAATGAATTAACTAGATGATAATAATTAGTAGGGTATTTCATTA
Source organism: Ceratothoa steindachneri (assembly GCA_963969495.1). Classification (NCBI taxonomy): domain Eukaryota; kingdom Metazoa; phylum Arthropoda; class Malacostraca; order Isopoda; family Cymothoidae; genus Ceratothoa; species Ceratothoa steindachneri. The sequence continues at coordinate 85,101,757 of OZ018328.1, forward strand.
TTTAAGATAATTAATAAACAGATACTCGAGTAGGAAGAACTTAAAATATTAGTATATTTTATTTATCAGATTACCACGATATTTAAATCAAATGATAATTGTACTGACGACGATATTTTGGCAAACGAGGAAATACAACGGAAATCTGCAACGAAACTGAGGAAAGTAAGTGCTGTGACGGGAGGCATTTTCATCTCTGATAACTGCTACCCATCGAGCTTCCGCATAATCAACACACCAGTCAAATCAAGTCATGTACGTACTGAAATTTACTTTAATATTCTACCTTCCCTCGTTTGAATCCATCTACGTAAAATTATAGGGGTGGGGGAAGGCCCTTCAAAAGAAAATATAATTTCCGAGCCTTTGTTCAATTTCGTTCCGGGTATAATGTTTTAGAAAGTACTTTTTCAAAGTACTCGTATGAACAGTATAGTCCCTTCTTGTAAAATGAAGTAAATTAAAGTATAAAATATGAATGGATATTTGAGTTAGATAACCAAGTGACCACTAGAAATATCTTTTTAAACCTTAACACAAGGATCTAACAAAATTTTTTCTCGTCTATAATTATTCAGCTATGGAAAATTTACCCTAAACCTGTCGCTAAACGCAACTCAGTCAATTTATCTAAGAAAATATTTGAGAAACATTATTTATAAACATTATGACAAAGTATTATTGCGTTTAATTGCTACTTTATTCATATCATTCTTCCGCCCTGATCATTCTTTTCTCAACGGCAACTTTTGTCCTATTAGGTAGTCGCTGGATGGGCTCTTAAATATAAAAAAAATCTTTTCTTTTTACTTCTCTTCCTTTCTTGGACTGGCTTCGAGTGGATCTTAGGGTCTTTGCTAGTCCATAATTCTGGATTTTTGTATTTAATATTATTAACTGTAGTTTTTCCACATATTACAGGTTGTCTTGACAAGAATTCTAGAAATGGATAAAGAATCTTTTGTGGAATTTTCTATAGATTCCCTTCTTCAAGATTTCCATGTATCGGTCGCTGGTTCATTGGTTAGCTGTATTCTTATAAGTCCTCAGGGTAGGTTCCAATTTTTGAATTTCTCTTTAGCTGTTTTAAGTCTTAATCCATAAATGATTTGTAACTCGTTAATCTTCCACTGTAGAGATAAGTGGTCTTCGACCAGGGCGAGATTACCCGCTACTGGTAGAGTCAGTTTTGGTTGGGCAATAGGAAATTACTGAAATTATAAAAAATTAACTAATTTACAATTTTGTAAATAAAACTAAAACTCTGTTTAAAATCTGCTAACTAAATTAAATTATATACACAATAAATATACCATACATAATTTTTAAAGTTGAATTTTTAATTTGTGTGAGTGGATGGCTAATTTCATTCGAACCCAAAGTAGCAAGAGTAGGCAGTGAGAAAACTACGGTTGACCGGCACTGGCCTAAATTCATACAACTAACTTAAAGTAGGTAGGGCATTTATGGTTGATCCTGGTTATTGATTTTTAGGTGTTGTAGGTAGGTGTCATCATTCGTCCCTCGCATTGAAGACGAGACCTCCCACCGGATAATATAATGCACATAAAGATCAGAATGAAGATCGTTGGAGAGCCCTAAGGAACCAAGGGCAGGTCCTGATTAGGAGGAAAGTAACCTCGTCATATTGGGTGTTTTTGTCAAGGCTATGTGGGTATGAAGGTACCCATAGTGTACACTAGTACTCCATCTGCAGGGTTCCGAAACATATGAGAGATTGAGGATATATTAGGTATGTTTTGCTGTAAAGACGGAGAGGGAACGATAACGCTGTTGTGATTGGCTATATGAAGGAGGCGTATGAAGCTACTTACCCCCGGCGTGGGTGGGGAGCAGTCACTGAAAGTTTTGTGTTATTACTTGCTGGGATTGAACCCGTGCCTCGACGTCAGAAATCCAACGTCGTATCCACTTAGAATGCGAAAGCTTCCTAAGTGTCTACATTTTGCATATTACTGAGGCTAGGTTAGGTTGTGTTGGGGGATACACTGGTTCCGACTACCATTAGGCGTATTCTCACTATCTACTGTTAGTTGTTTGTATTTTACAAGTTAATTAGTTTAGGGTATGTTAGTTTCATTAGTCAGAGAGGCTTAACTAAGTAGCTTGTGAATTACAAGTACCTAAAACTCACAATAAGCGATAAGACCTAAAAAAGCCAACTGTTTACGCAAAAATGCTGTATTATGCAGTATTGGGGTCGCTGGGTAATTTGTCACCTAACTGAACACAAAAGAAATTATAACAAATTTATACAGATATATTTACCGATGTTACAGGTGAAAGATATGAAGGATTGCTGTACTATTCATTTTATTCAATGAAATCACCGTCGGCTTCAAACACGGCCTCTAGGCAGTATCGGAACCTGTAGAAGGCCTTCTTAGGGTCCTCCTCTTTAAGTGGGTAAAAACTGTGGTCGTCTTGGACCTAAGATCCACCTTGGTGGTGAAGGGGGACTTGTTGGTCTCTCTCTCTCTCTCTCTCTCTCACCCACCCACGCCCCATACATAATAGTCCAGAGGCTTGCAGTCTTGGGAGTTGGGAGGCCAGATGTTCGGAGTGTTGTGTTTAAAGAAATTGTCTGACAGCCAAGCTTGGGTTCTCCTGCTTGTGCTCTATGTGACAGAGTCCTGCTGCCACACGTACTGACTCCCAATGGCCACCTCTTGGATCCAGGGCAACACCAACTGCTCCAGGCACTTACCGTAGCCCTCCGGGAAGATAAACAAAAGCATAACGGGGCACTCAATACTACCCACCACGAACATCATGATGTGGACCCAAAACTTGGTCTTCAAAAACTAAAGTATGCTTTGAAAAAACCAAAGCATGCCAGACTTGAGGTGAGGCTTCAATTTGTTCGCAAGCTTCGAAGCACATCCATTTCCCTAGTTCTTCAAATTCTGCGACAGAAGATCGCCCTTTCTCATCTTTTTTTGACTAGTAGTGGGTGTTCTCATGCACTAACTGCCTGATAAGAGACTGATACCCCCTTGTTCCTGGCTATAGACCCCATTAACTTGCTGGGATTATTGGTAATGATAGCTTAGATTTACGCGACATATTCGGGGATTCTTTTCGTATTAAAACGCTTAAAATGAGGTTTCTGAGCCGCCGTACCCCCTCGTAATCAGGGCCTGACTCATCCATCTCTTTCCCGATCCTCTGCAACGTCCTCAGATTGACACCCAGGCATTCGTAGACATTGAAGTTACCGGCGTAGATTCCAAGCAGTACAGATTGCCTTTTCCCAATTTTGGGAGGTTTGAGTGCAGCCATATTATTGCTTCCTTCACAAATGATGAACAACTGAATCTAGTATGGTAGGAAGAAGGGAGAAACGGCGTTAGACAACACGCATACGCTGAATTGAGAGTGGCCAACGGAGACAAATTACCCACCACACCCTGTACAACATTTGTGTTTTCTAGCTGGTCCACTTCATTGATTTTTTACAACAGTTTTAATAATAAATCTTGGAACTTGTATAGTATTTTGAGACTTCTAGATATCCTTTATCTTATTCCTTTTGTGAAAGCCTTTTCTGTTTATTTCTATCAAAAGTAACAATAAAGAAACTAGAAAACGCAAAGATATATCGAGTAAAGTAGAAGCAGAATGTAAGAAACCTAGAAAAATAAAATCTGATATGTTTCATTTAATAATAAAAATTATTATTTTCAAAAAACATAATTGAAAACTAACGAGGGCTTCCCCTTCAACAAAGTTGTGAGTAGTAGTTCCTGAGCATCACTTCTCTCATTTTGGTATATTTTTTTGCATTTTAGGAAGCCATTTCGATCTTCTGCAAGAACCAGTCATGAATATCGACACCGATCTCTACGTTTTCATTAGAGAAAAATCTGTTCTGGAGGTAGTTCAAATTTGTCACCTAATCACTAATTTTCGTAACGATTTTCGGACTAAGACCTAACCAGGATTGACGAAGTTAGACCAGACTTTGCTTATTAGATAATTATCTTTAAGTGATCTGTGATTCGGATCAGAGGTTAAACTGTCGATCCCAACTGAGGCCCCCCCTCCCCCATCCTCCACACACACACAAACAGGCAAATCAATTTCCGGCTACAGAACGCGTTGTATTTATCATCTCTCGCATGGTTCTATATTTTGGTATGGTCCTACTTCAGGCTAGATTTTCATATTTTGTTTTCTTGTCATTAAATTTCTTGTTTTGTAAAAGAAATTCAAGTATCATATTTACACCGTGTGCTATTTATCGTGTCATTCCAGTTGTGTTATTTAAAAAGAAATTTCTGCGGGGTAAAAATTACAATTAGAAGCGTCTGTATTGTGGTATCATATGATTTACTCGAGACATGCTGGAACTATGTTGCGCCATTCGTCTCTCGCTCTTGAACGAGAACCCTCCCATTAGATAATGAAATCAACATGAAGATCAGATATATTCAAGTAGATCATTTTCTTGGGCATTTCATGAATCTTTCATATTTCTAAATTTCAAAACATTTTTAAGAATACTTTTTGCTTTATAAATCAATCATACCATTTACCTATCTCAGTTCAGCGTCAGAATTCGTAACGAGGGCGAATTCTCGTTCGGAAACTGGAGTCTCTTCATCAGGCCCAAATCAACTTCTTCGGTGGTTATTTGGGGGAGGTCAAAAATCCACTGGAAGCCATCGTTCTACGTGAAACGCGCTCACAAAACCGCCCCATCGCTATTAAAAGTCAGTACGATCGACCTCAACACCAGCCCTGAGTTTTTAAGCATCGAGGCTTATATACTCAAGGATGACTTGAAAAATCTGAGTAGTCTTTTATCCTTGAAACGGATATCCCTCCTCGATTGCCTTGATCCGAATATAACCTTGGTCAAGATCGATGTGGCTGAGGAGGACCTGATTCGTGAGACCTACTTATCGCTACCTCAATTCATTCCCTCACTCAACAACCCCTTTGCCGTAGCTTTGGATGGGGAAGATAATATTGGTAAGATATGTTCTTTTACTTCAGTCTTAACTACTATTCAACAATGTAGGGTCAGCGTGCATCAATGCCATTGCAAATTAATCATCCTGAGAAATCCTTTAGGCATCTTGGCGATTTCCCGTTGACGAATCTAAGCTTAATCATTCGCTCCCTCCTTTACCAGCACGAATCTGTGCCCAGCCCAAGCGGGATGCCAATTCCAATTTAACATGACATTTGGAGCCAGAAATGAACATTTCTTGCAGTGCCGCGAACGAATTGTTATTATTAATATTAGTGGTACTAGTTCCTTTCTTGCAAAGTCTAAATATGGTTCTTATTTACAGGGGTGACTCTCCGGCGGATCCATCCATTCTGCTTTCAATTTCAAGCAAGAAACTGGAAGCCTTTGAAGGAGACGAGGAGGCAGTTATTATTCAATCAAAGCATAGAAGGGTAAGGAGGTTTTCAAGAGCCTCTCGTAGAAGAGCAGCTTGAGACCAGAACGGAGGCCGAAGAGACAAACTCAATGGCGATTTCTTTGGTTAACAAGCCTCTTTTTTATGTGTTCTGGGAAGTCTTACGTATTGGAAAAGTTAGAAGAAAAAGTATGTAGTAAGAGTAGAGTAAAGTGGTGAAAAAGAATGAATTTAGTACTGGTTGTAGTTACTAGGCGACCAGCCATCTCTTGGGTTGTATTTTGGGAAGGATTTAAAAAAAAAGCAAGAAAACAAACAAGCATAAAAACAACAAAACGATCCAGTGATAGTTTAAGTTCGTGTTTTTTTCTACCTGTGTTTTTTTATGATGTTTCTTGAAAACTTGCTTTGGCAGTTTTTATTATCGTTACATTTCGCGATTCTGGTCTCTAAAAAATTGCCGGACTGAAGCCTGCCTGCTCATCATCAAACACCTGCTACGGGGGGCGGTCAGGTGTAGCAAAGGAAAAAAATGCTGTAGCTAACATGTGTAGAATTTTGCACCCTCCCAGCCCCAACACACATAAGTATATCTGCGGCTACAAATCTTCCGCTCATTTTTACATCTTCACTTTCTTTATAGATCTCTTCTTACAAAATTTCTGGTGGAGATGCCCTCGTTTGTTTTCGCTTCCTGATTTTAAGTCTCAAACAACAACAAACATAACTTATTTTTTTCGCCCTCACTAAACCCACTCTACGTTTGCTGGTTACACAACTCTCCCATTTCACACACCGCACCATTGGCTCTCTTTAAACCAGGTGAGGATGGTGCGCCATTGAAAACATTCATGAGAATATTATATAAACGTGTGTTTTATAAAATCAGCTTCTCCACCCTTAATCATATAGGTGCGGTAGGCAAATCCTGGCACTCTAATATTACAGTTATATTCTCTGTACCTCCCCAATCCCTGACCCTCCCTCATCCCCCCTCATCCCCCCTCATCCCCACCTCATTCCGTTTGTTCCTTTTCGGGTGACTTTTGTTACATCAATTCAATGGTATTGAGGACAATAATGGCTATAGATTAAATAAGTTAATATCTCGAAAGAATGTGTTAAGGTCTCGATTAAAGGAATTAATATTTCCATTGAATGTGTTAAGGTCTCGATTAAATGTGTTAATATCTCAAGTGAATGTGTTGAGGTCTCGATTAAATGTGTTAATATCTCAAGTGAATGTATTGACGTCTAGATTAAATGAATTAATATTTCGGTTGAATGCGTTAACCTCTCGATTAAATGTGTTAATCTTTCGATTGAATGCCTACGTATCGATTAAATGTGTTAATATCTCGTTTGAATGTGTTGACCTCTTGATTAAATGTGTTAATATCTCGAGTGAATGTGTTAACGTCTCAATTAAATTAATTAATATTTCCATTAAATGTGTTAAGGTCTCGATTAAATGTGTTAATATCCCAAGTGAATGTGTTGATGTCTTGACTAAATGAATTAATATTTCGGTTGAATACGTTAACCTCTCGATTAAATGTGTTAATCTTTCAATTGAATGACAACCTCTCGAATAAATATGTCCATATCTCGATTGAATATGTTATCGTATCGATTGAATGTTAATATCTCGATTGAATGTCTTAACCTCTCGATTAAATGTGTTAATATTTTGATTAATATTTCGAGTGAATGTATTAACTTTACAATTTTGTGTTAATATTTTGATTGAATGTGTTAACTTTACGATTTTGTGTTAATATTTTGATTTAATGTATTAAAATATTGTTAAATGTGTTAATATCTCGAGTGAATGTGTTGACGTCTCGATTAAATGAATTAATATTTCGGTTGAATATGTTAACTTCTCGATTAAATCTGTTTATATTTCGATTAAATATGTTAATGTTACGATTTAATGTGTTAATATTTCGAGTGAATGTATTAACGTCTCTATTAAATGTTTTAATATCTCAATTGAATGGGTTAACGTCAGATTAAATGTGTCAATATTTCGATTGAATGTGTTAACGTCTCGAGTAAAGGTGTTACTATCTCCATTAAATGTGTTAATATGTGAATTAAATTTTTAACATCTCGATTTAATATGTTAACTTCTCCATTTTGGGTTAATATCTTGATTTTAATGTATTAACACCTCGATTAAATTTGTTAATATTTTGACTTCACTTAATTTCCAAGTTTCTTTTTCTTTTTCTTCCTCTGATCAGGAAATGGAAAGAGGCAGGGAAGAATGTGAGGAAGGAAACCACGATCGGCAGAAGCGCATCGAGTCATTCATTAAAGAGAGCCAGTCTGGTTAGTTTTTAGCTTGGTTTGATTTAATTTTAATTTATATGAAAAAGAAAACACCAACGATGGCATCTCCTTACAAAAGATTTTGAGGAGCGGTTCTAAAATAAGCATTGAAGTTAGGGAAAGTAAATACTAGAGGGTATAAAGGGTAGAAGTCAAAGGAGGAGACTTCTTGGGTGGACTAGGAACCGGCAGAGAGTACATTACTTAATAATCCACACATCTTCAGCAAAAAAGGTAGGTCCCGTTGCAGGAGGACGGGGACGGGGGGAGGGGGAGAATCTTCAGTGAAGAAATCTGACTTTCAGCGGGATGAGAAACTGCGATTCATCCTCGATGACAAAGTGCCAAGGAGAGAAATAATCTTAGTGGGGACTGGTAGAGGATACGTATGAATCATTGGTAGCTAGTAGTAGTAGAGGACAATTAATGAGACACGGTCGCAAGAACTGGTAGATGATAATTGATTAATCCTCATACCAAGGACTGGTAAAGGAGAGATAATGAAATGGTGGTACGAATGTCGAGGAGTATTAACGAATCATGGTAGCTTGGACTGGAAGAGTATAATTAATGCACCATTAGCAGAACCAACTGGTAGGGAACAATTAATGAATCATTAGTAGTACCGATGGGTATAGGACAGGGTTCCCTAAACCTTTTTTGCCCATTGACCCCTTCATGGAATCTTGGACTCCTCATCGACCACCAGGCATGTACTTGAAAATAAATAAATAGAAATTAAGTTCATGTGGCAATTCCGATGTCCATCAATAAGGAAAACCAAACCCCACGAAACCGTCGTTCTGTGTTCTCCTCCTTTGTAAATATCTCCCACTAAATATGAGGGAAAAAAAAAACTGCTTACTGTCATTGAGGAGATCATGGAAAATTAGCAAAATTACTCATCGACCCTAAGAAAATCGACCACTTTGGAGACCACTGGTCCGTATAGGTAAATAAATTAATCATTAATCAGCACCGAATGTTAAAAGGACAATTAATGAATCCTTAGCACCACCGACTGGTAGGGGACAATTAATGAATCATTAACAACATTGACTGGTAGGGCACAATTAATGAATCATTAGCAGCAATGACTGGTATACGACAATTAATAAATCACTGGTTTTAATGCACTATAACATTTAATAATAACTTGTAGAAAGGAATATTTGAGGCCAAAGACAAGTAGAGAAAAATTAATTAATCATAAGTAGCAAGGAAAGGGTAGATGAAAATTAATGAATAATTGTTAGCAAAGAGTCCTGGTAGCTTGACCTGGTAAAGGATAATTGATGAGTCATCTTACTAATACCTGACTAAGAACAAATAATGAATCAATGATACCAAGGTGGAGGACAGTTAATGAATTAATGGTAGCAAGGACTCGTGAAAGACAATTAATTTCTCATTAGTAGCAATGTCTGATAGAGGACAACTGAGGAATCACTTTTAGCAATGATTACTTCTTACAATTAATGAATATAACGCCGTAAGGAAGTATAGGCAATTAGGGAAATTCTAGTAGCAATTAAAGAATCTTGCTAGCAAGAACTTGTAGAGAACAATATATTTATCTGGTCCGGATTCTCTCCTCCAAATTAGATTGACCAGAACAAAGTTATAGACGGACGTTAAATCCATCCAAAGAGAAACCCTTCTCTTTTCCTCATATTTAAAAACATATGTACATCCCTGCCAGTATAGGAGCCTCCAGAGTTTTCAGTTACTTGCAAGTTTTAATTGAGACTAGGGTTTCTGGAACTCAGCCAGTTTTACACTTGATATACCCTAATTAGCCTGGTCTTATGTCAGTGATATTTTTTAGGTTGAACCCATCAACGGACTATGAAGTTTGGTCAAATTTAGTGAGCATAAAATGAAGTGTAGTGAAGCTTAATTTAAGAATAATTAAGTATGGGAAAGTTTAAAGGAATTGCGGTGACACTTTAAAAAAAAGGATGCTGTGGTATAGTGAAGCTTAAATCAAGTGTGGTAAAGTGTGCTGATGCTTTATGAAACGTGAAGTACCATTTATAAAGTACATACAAAAATATTTTCTTAATATAAACGAATTAATGCCATTACAAATAACCAATTTTCATTAACTTACAGTTAGTAGATGTCGAACCACCAAGAATGATAGTTCGCTCTCGTAGTCCGTGTGGAGACTTCTATTTGCAAAGGAAAAATTGTGACCAAAAGATTTGGTCAGTGACACTGGAAATCTATGACGATGGAGGTACGTACCATTATTTTCTTATGTACCACTTTACCACCGCATCACGCTTGGAAAGGATTTTCTATTCTGATCCGTAGGATTCAATATATTTGCAACTTGTTTCTCCTGCCTTTTTACATCATGCAAGAATCTAATGAGACCACAATAGTAGCGGATGCAGAATAAATATTTGAGAGGGGAGGGGGCTAGCCTGAATTCCTCCTTCTGAGGAGTCTGAGAAAAGGACATTGATGATTAATAATGGTTATCTTACACAGCAGTGATAATAAATAACAGTATATCACCTGGGAGTGAGGATTAACTCTATCAGATCCTCCCTAATTTCCAGACATCAGAAAATTATAAATTGGAGTTTGGGGATGTAAGCGAAGGTATAATACTGAATTTAATAATTATTTGTTTATTTACCTGTATTTTAGACATGTATCATATATGGTACCTTCGATCGCAACGGTTTAAATACTGTTTATATATATATATATATATATATATATATATATATATATATATATATATATATATATATATATTCTTACATAACTCTTTCTGAATAGCAGAATACATAAAACATAAGCGGGTCTGATTTTATTTTGGGGGGAGAGGCTTCAGCCCTCTCAGCACCCCTAGATCTGCGCTTGGACAACAATTCCAAATGTGTCTGCTTTGTTTCGTTTGCAAGGTCTACAAAATATAAGGACAGAACCAGTAGCATCAGTGCCTTCGTTCCCACTGGGTGTGCCCAACGTTGAGTTTGTTTACAGCAATGAATGTTGTGAACCTGATGTCAAAGTCTTTGCCACCGATATGTCCTCAAACACCAACACGCTTGAAATCAAGGCCGGCAATCTGAGTAAGTGAAGAGGAAGCTTCCTTTAATCTTTTGTTGTTGCAGTTGTCACCCTAACGTCATAATAGTCTTCGTGAACGTCTTTGTCAGAACGCGTAGCAGTCTTAACAGTTCTCATGACAGTCCGTAACAGTATATCTCATCGATTTTGTGGCTGATCCTGATAATCGATAATTATTAACACATTTTAGTCCGCGATTGGCAGTAAGAAATGGCAATTTTTACATCCGAGTCATCTTCTGCTTTCTCTCTGTGACCACTTTGGCTGTGATGATTGAGAAGGCTTTTGAGCATTGGTTTTTAATATTGAATTCAAAACTAACACTAACTAGGGCATCTGCCGCAGAAAGTTTGTAAAGAGGGATCCGCAACGAAAGTGGTGAAGATAGAATAAGTGAAAATGTGTACACGATATATAGTCGCAATTCCTTCTGCGGTAAGGTAGAGAACCTATCCTCCAGATGTCAGCTACAGCATAGTTTTCCCTGCCACACCTCACTCCCCTTTGCGTGTTTGGAACATTGAAATTTAAAGTGTTACTTGAAGCCTTTCACCCCCTCCCCTGTATTGGACGAGATTCCCACTACCCGGAGATGAAATGCACATAAAGATCAGAATAACAATTGCAGTGCTGATCCACATTGGGGCGAGGGGGGTCTGGTTCCGCCTCCGAAGCATGCGGATTTATACCCTCGTATGGGAACACTAGAACTCAACATCAAGATATGTGGGTATGAGTCTATATGAGATACTAGTACTCCATCAGCAGGGTTTCGGAACAGAAGATAGAGTGGGTATGCTACACTGTGAAGATGGGGAGGGAATGACAGCAGTGTTGATTTTATATTTGCGTGTGGAACTAATTACCCCCATGGGAGGGTAAGTTCAGCATACCCGCCAATGAGCCGCTAGATCGTGACGCCACTGAAAGTTGTGTGCCCGCGTTCGCTGGAATTGAACCCGTGCCTCGACGCTGGAAATCCGAAGCCGTATCCTCTAAGTTAACGAGACCGCCTTGAAGTTTATTAATTAACCCGAAAAAAACCTTTAAAAAATAACAAATAAGCAGGTTTCCAATTTTTATTATCATATTATTAGGTTGAGGAATAAGTTCTTGCGTTTTTTTTAATGTTGTGTTGATTTAAGTTTTGTTGACGTGATTTGTGCACATATTAAGAAACAATAATAAATAATGAGAGCAAAATTTGCAAAGGTTAGGCTACGTCTCTTAACAGCGTACATTATTAGGCTTTTGCTTAGACTACGTCTTGAAGTTGAATAATAAGTCATTGCGGTTTATTTAAAAGTTGTGTTAATTTAATTTTTGTTCTGTACCCTCAAAATGGAATGTCAAGTTGAAAGAAAGGCGCATTTCGACACTTGTTGTTATTCATTTTCAATCGAGATGGGAACAATGCAAACGCAGACAAAGCTAGTCGCGATATTTGTGTTGTGTACTTAGAAAATGCTTTATCAGAAAGGACAGCTCAATGGTGGTTTTCACGTTTCAAAAACGGCCATTTCAATCTTAATGACGAAGAACGTTCTAGTCGCCCCATTAAGTTGGATGAAGATCGATTGAACGACCTTCTTCATGAAAATGCTCGTCAATCGACTGAAGAATTGGCTGTACAATTGGCGTGTGATCAAAAAACTGTAGTGAATCACCTTCATTCGATGGGGAAAGTTCAAAAACTCGGTGGATGGGTTCCGCACGCTTTGTGCGAAAGCAACAAACTTCAACGCTCCACGATTGCCGCAGGTTTGCTTGCTCGTCACAAGGCTACTCGTGGATATAAGGACAGATTCCTTCACCGCATCATCACTGGCGACGAAAAGTGGTGTTTTTATGTCAACATGAACCATCGAAAACAATGGCTTAGCCCCAATAAAAAAACACTTCCGCGATTAAAGCAAGGACTTCATCCACGAAAGACGATGCTGTATGTGTGGTCGGATTGTGAAGGCATCATTCTTTATGAGCTCCTTGCGAACAACGAGATTGTCAATGCAGAACTTTACGTTCAACAAATGTATCGACTCGCCGAAGCTATTCGTGAAAAGCGACCTCATCGACGTTATGGAGTCCTTCTGCAACACGACAATGCTCGTCCTCACATTACCAATATGACAAAAGACGCCATCCAAACGCTTAATTAGGAAATCCTGCCACATCCTCTATATTCCTCAGACTTGGCTCCATCGGATTTCCATCTGTTCCGATCGCTCTCCAACAATTTGTACGGCGTTTCGTTCAATACTGATGTGGAATTAAGAACCTGGTTAGACGAATTCGTCGAGTCAAAATCCAGAGATTTTTATTGCAGAGTCATCGAAAAACTAGTTGAACATTGGGAAGAAGTCGTAAATAACAACGGAGAATACATTATTGATTAAATTGCATATTGTTATCAATTAAAATCAAGTTTTTCTCAAATTGTTAATGGTAATGAATAAATTTGATAAAACCGCAAGAACCTATTCCTCAACCCATTAATAAAATAGCTACTTCACCTAAAGATAATATAGAGTATTTGTCAATATAATCTGAATACAATTTCAAAGAGCTAACTGAATCTAGGAACGCTGTTTATGGTTGGTGTGAACTAAACTAATTTTCTTTTTGCTTCAGTTCCGGGATTACCCATATGGCTAATTTGTTTGATTGTGGTTTTGGCCCTACTTCTGCTCATTTTGGTGGTTCTTCTGATTGTTTGCTGCGTCCGGAGACGGAGACAAAGTAGCCAAGATTCTATAATATTGACTAACCGAACAAATCGTAGGCTTCCGTGAATGAGCTCAGAAGAGAAAGGTAACTTGCACTTCGCTGTAGCACATTCTACATGCATTAGCATAGGAAACAATGGAAAAATATATTAAACTTACTTTTTATGCGTTTTTTGAGAAATATCATTTAAATATTTCGTTTCCATTGATAAGAAGACTTTGATATTGTGTTTACGCGACCAAAGGTTCAATTGCTTTTAAATATATTATTTCTTACTGTAAAATGCAACATTATCTGATGGAAGTCTAGTGATTATATAAATAAAACAAAATATTTCAGTTTATTGGGAGTTGCGGCTGTCCGTCCAGGTTCATAGCACGAATTTTAAAAATATCACATCTTCACTCAGGTATCTTTTGTTTTTAAAGCAAAACTTGCTATGTGTAAAAATTTAGTAGGAAAATATCATGAGAATAAAATTACGCAGAAACAGTAGTTTGTATACTTCCAAATGACTATAGTTTCCAGTTCGAGGTTGAACTCGCAAATTTTCTCTAAAAGCTTTTACCAAAAAAAACATGATAGTGATTAACCAATATACACCAAATTATTGAAATAGACTGACCGCATTAAAAAAATATTTATTCTGTTGGAATTTTGATGTGTTAGGTTGACATAGATTAATAAAGTTTACCAAGAAACAGCGTTTATCCTTCAAGAATTGTAAAGTTCGTCACAGAATGAACGTTTCAAGTGCTATAAAATGAAAGAAATGAAGCTATAATTTTCAACATACAAAATGCAACATGACGTTTTGCGCAAAGTGGTAAGTCAGCAACTCTAAAAAAAAAACTGAGCCGGAAAGTGGTGTCAAATATAGGATGGAAACCATGCTGCGGGTGACATCTTGAGGATGTCAGCTAGAGAAAATATTAAATGCATACAAATAATGTGGTGTTATTTTTGTGCAACGTGGTTTAGTCGACAACTACCATCAACAAAGCCGATTCGGCAAGGAGTGTCAAGTATAGGGACAAATCTAAAAGGCTAACCTAGAATACTTTTCCTAGTCACCAAGCGAGCGATATATTGTCCCTAAGCACGACCACTATCGCACAGAAAAATTAGTAAAGTGGTGGCAGGAAACATCAGGAATTAGGATATATGTATGAGTTGGGGTGTTCGTGATAGACTTTCAGCGACCAGTTATGTGGGAGGCCAGAAAAACACCTAGACTTTCGAGGGAATTATATATAACAATAAACCTTCTTCTCTTAAAACATTTAATTATAATTCACAATACTAAACCGGGGCAAATTTGAATAAATTGGATGATAATCTGAGGGCTGATTGCGGCCTTAGTGAATTCAACTATGGAAGACGAGACGCACCAAATAATAACAATGATGATGATAATGAGGAACAGCTAGTAAAATCTAATTAGCAATTACCGTAAGCCAGTTAGCCAGTGCAAGGGTTGCTTGATTAGACTCGGGTACTCGAGTATAGGACTGCCTTTGCGTGGGTATAGTCTCCGCATTGTGGAATCACCATTGGTGAAGCTGATCTATGCCCCAACTGCTAATAACTGTGATCATTTATCAGGGCATTAATGCCTTGACTTATATTAATTGTTAATATACTGAGAATACCTGCGTAGAGGTTTGAGAGGTTATCCTCCTTGGACAGGAGCAAACTCATTTCTAAACAACCGTATCTGGATTTTATGATGGATTGACTTTCGCGGCTTACACGTGCGACATTTATTACGGCTATGTAAATTTTGCTATCCTATAGAAATTCACTACAGACCATTAACACTTGTGATGGAGACCAGATGGTAAATAATTAATGAGATCGTACCGCGAACAGAATGAGTGGCAAAGGACTATATCCTACCTCATAAGTGACTGACGGGATGGCGCTCATTTAACATGGGGTAAATATCTTTACACTTTTACATGAATAATAATGATTGCATTCTAAATACAATTCAATAATTCATAGGAACAATTATCTCTCGTTTCTCACATAAACATGGTTTGAAAATATGAAAACCACACTTTAGTAAAATCATTTTGTTAGATTACAGGAGTAGTTTCGGTATCTACTACCATCTTCAAATGTCCAATGAGAAGACAACAAAAATGCCTTATATATAGGAGCGGATTTGAGTTCAGTCTTCTCATTGTACAGTGTATCATACACAGGAAGTGTATGTGTGTATTACACACAGGACGATATGAAGCATCTAGTGCGTTTGCGTTAGTGTTAAGGTCTTTGCTCGCATGCCTTCTCGCTTTCAGCTCCCGCCGCCGGTTAGTCTAGTGCAAAAAGGAAGCCGAGTGCGTAAGTCTTTCCTGCCGGTACACAGCGTCTCGATCGTCAAGACTCCCGGTGTGCCTCCTAGCGACCACACACGGATACTGGGCGGCCCGCCGCTCCAGGCTAAAACCAGGGGATCTCGGAGCAGCAGGTGGCCCCAGAGGTCTTGTGCTATGGCCCACCGATGTGTGAACACTCCCTGACGAGCTACCAACTCCTGCCCCAGCTATGAGCTAAAGAGCAGCCTGGGATGGCTATGGCCCTATACCATGGGTTCTCCAGCAACCCCGCGGGGAAAACGTCTCCACAGGGCGGTTCTCTTGATTACAAGCAGGTTTTCCCGCCACCCCCTGCAGACGACTTTCAGCAACCAGGCGTCTGGACTCGTCCTGCTATTGGCACCAGCTTGGTCCGTCCAAGTGTGTGGTACTGATGACTGCACAACCTCTTTATCGCCCTAATCCTATCTCTGTGCAGGCCTTCTCCCTCCCCTCTCCAGTCACCTACCAACCATCATCCCTCACCCTTCGTCAATCCTTGAAAGCCCTGTGGCGATGGTGTTGCAGTGACAGGGGCAGGTCCTGGATGGGGCCTGCAGCCACCAGCTTAACTACTGCACGTATGACGGTGCAGACGTGATGGTCGTTACGAGGCTGAGACGGAGCGACAGCCTCTCTCGGCAGCTGTCTGCACGACCAAGCAGCTATTTTTAGGGACCTCGCTGCTCGCCTCCATTCGAGGACGGGTCTAGAAAAGGTGGCCTAGACACCGCTCGCTCCGAACTCCTCCTGGCAGGGGGGTAACTGCGCCCACTGGGACATCCTCCTAGCGGTCAGAATAGAAAAAAGAAATCGAAAGACAACACCAACTCCCGAAACCTGAAGATAGCAACCTGGAATATACGCACCTTGTCAGACCCCAGGGATCACACTGCTGACCGTCCGCACAGGCGCACTACCCTTATTGCAGCCGAACTCAAGAGGTACGACATTTATATCGCTGCCATCAGCGAGACACGACTGACATCCTAGGATTCCCGGAATGAGATCGGTGAGGGATATACCTTTTTCTGGAAGGGCCTTCCAGAAGAGGCACCCAGAACTCATGGTGTAGGGTTCGCAATAAGATCATCTCTCCTCCGCCACTTACCCGAGTTCCCTGTTGGCATTAGCAAACGCCTCATGAGTCTCTGTGTCCCTCTGGCTTGCAAAAGGTACGCCACCATCATTAGTGCTTATGCTCCCACGTTTTTCTCAGCCGAGGACGTGAAAAATAAGTTTATGAGCTACCCGATCACACACTTCGTACCATTTCTATAACAGAAAAAATCATTCTACTTGGTGATTTCAACGCCAGGGTTGGCTCCAACTATACCATCTGGAGTGGCGTTATCGGCAAGATGGGTGTAATCTTCCAACTCCAATGGCCTTCGCCTTTTAAATCTGTGCACTGAACATGACTTTACCATCACTAATACGACTTATCAACTCCCCAATAGATTGAAAACAACTTAGATGCAACCCAGATCTAAGAAATGGCACATGATAGATTACGTTATTGTCAGGCGTAGTCATCTACAAGATGTCACCATTACGAGGGTATAACGCGGCGCAGAATGTTGGAGCAACCACCGACTAGTCAGCACGATTTTTCAACTTAAGATACGATCACCTGTCCGCAAGCGCGGTGGAAGGAGACAAATGAACCGTGGTGCCCTCCGGTACCCTACAAAATGCCAAGACCTGCGGCAGGAGCTTGCAAGTGCCCTGACCGCTGTTACCCCAACTCGTACAGTTGGACCTGATCCCACAAATAACTACTCATCAACATACGCATAGAAAACTTTGACGAACACCATCATGGGAGCTGCTACAGCCGGACGAGCCACACTCAAAGACGCCACCAAGATTGGTTTGACGACAACTCTCTTGAAATCTATCAGATATTACAAAAAAAAAATGCAACACATGATGCTACTATAAGAAACCCATCTTCTTCTGCATTGCGTGCCAGATTTGCAGAACTCCGCTCTGCTACGCAAACAAGATTGAGGCAACTGGGAATGAATGGTGGTTTGCTAAGGCATGTGAAATCCAGCGCCTCGCTGATGACCACGATCTCCATGGCTTCTATAACGCTGCCAAAGCAATATACGGTCCAACTAGAGTCTCCACGGTACCTGTGAGGTCTGCTGACGGCCAAAACACTTATAAAGGACAGGCAGGGCATGTCAATCCACCAGACCCTGAGGCAATCGACTATCTCCCCGCCTCCCTCCAATAAATGAAATGGACTCCACTCCAACCTTAGACAAAACCATAAGAGCTATCAAGACGCGGCAAAATAACAATGCGACAGGAACTGACTGAATCCCCAGTGAGGTCTTTAAGTACGGAGGATACCTGCTCCATCGGCAACTCCCACTGTTGATCTGCGACCTATAGGAAGCAGAGCATCTCCCTCAACAATAGAAGGATGCCAAAATCGTCCCTATTTACAAGAGGAAAAGGGATAAGTCCACCTGCAGGAATTACAGAGGGATCTCCCTTCTCTCTGTAGCTAGGAAACTCATAGCTAAGATTACGCTAAACCACCTTCTTTCTCTCTTGGTTGAGGTAGTGCTACTCGTACCAGAAACACAATGTTGCTTCCGCAGGGAGAGGATCACCACAGATATGATCTTTGTGGCCCGGCTTTTACAAGAAAAGTGCAGGGAACAACATAAAGACTTTCTGCCTTCGTTGACCTCACAAAGGCATATGATACCGTAAACCGGCATTTCCTATTGATGATTCTAGCCAGGTTTGGTTGTCCCCTCAAATTCCTGAATATCCCAAAGGGATTTTACACGGGAATGTCTGCCCGTGTAGTTGTAGGTGATCTGGAGTCAGAGGCTTTTGAGGTCAAGGTCGGTGTGAAACAGGGGTGTGTACTTGCACCAGTCCTTTTTAACATCTACATGGCAGCTGTGACATTTATATCTCGGCATATATTTCAACTAGAGGACGGCATCGCCTATCGATACCGCTTGGATGGCACTCTGTCCAATCTGCGACGACTACAAGCAATCACGAGAAGCAGAACTGCGACTGTATTCGACCTACAGTACGCTGACGACGCAGCCTTTATCAGTCACTCAGCTGAAGGGCTGCACAGGATACTTGACACTATTGATGACACTTATATCAGCATAAGGCTCGTCATCAATGCCAGAAAGACTGAGCTTCTCCACCAGCACTCGGATCTGGAAGACCATCCCCCTCTTGCAGATTTCAAGGTTGGAGAGGATGAAATTAGCCAACCCAACAACTTTGCCTACCTTGCAGCATCTTGTCCTCATCCCCCCACATCGATGATGAAGTAGAGAACAAAATCGCAACATCACCATCCCCACCAAGGCTGCTGTCTATAAGGTTGTGTGCACTTCTGCCCTCCTGTATTGCTATGAAGCCTGGGCTGTATACAGGGCGCACATCAAGAGTCTTGAGGCTCTCCACATCAGATGCATCCAACGAATACTTGGGATCACCTGGGCAGACCGCGTTCCTCATGTCACCATCTTCCAGCGCACAAGTGACATCAGCATTTAGGACCTCATCGTCCAGCGCCAGCTCAGATGGGTTGGCCATGTCTATCGTATGTCAGATAACCGACCTCCCTACACTCTCCTCTATGGAGAACTTGCCACTGGTCGCCGTAGTGTAAGAGGGCAAAAGAAGCACCTCAAAGACCGCCTGAAAACGATCCCCAAGAATAGGAGTGTACCCATCCGGCTTGGAGCAACTTCCCAACGACCGGAACACCTGGACGGAAACCTGTTTCCGAGCCGTAGAAGATTTTGAGGTATCCGGGGTGCATGCCCGCGACGAACAGCGCCAAAGGCATCATAAGCGGCAAAATGGAGATCCTTCCCCTCCAAGGAGGCATTACATGCCCCACATGTGGGACAAAGTGTGACTCAGAAGTTGGACTTCATAGCCATCAAAGAAGTCACAGGCGCCACCAAAACTGATCTCATCTTCATCACACATATAGTCACACTACTAGTCATCAAACTATTTCACAAGTCATCACCACCCATCACAAGAGGAGAAACGTCGTCATCGAGTTCGATGGATCTCCATAAGCAAGCACAGTTGAAGATGGTGGTAGATACCGAAACTAGTACTGTAATTTAAAAAACTGATTTTACTAAAGTGTGTGTTTTTTATACCTTGAAATAAATTCACGCTATTGTGAAGTTCTTCTGCATGAGAATAGTTACATTTTATACTTGGATGAATACGGTTAACAAAAGAGCCTCGTTTGCATCTCACGGAATCTGGATAAGTGAAGGATGACTAAATAATTACGTCATGGGGACATTTATACAATGATTGTTTGAATAAGGCTACAATTGGCTAATAATGCATCTTAGTCATATTGCATTGTATAAAATATCGCTTGCATACAAATTTTGAAACATGAATTGAAATTAATGAAATATCACAATAATTGATTAATGGAAAACGTTATTCTCGTTGGATGAATTTAATAGATGCAAGTCTACGAAACTGAGTAGTTAGATAGGGCCTGATTGGGCTTATGTATACATTACTACCGCCTGAGACGAAAGAAGAGGTTAGAGTGAGAGCGATCTTACGCAATTAAAATGAAATTGAAGGATCGGCTCGTGATTAAATCAATTCCTCAATGGAGCCCTGAGCGTCAGCGAAAGAGAGCTTCACAATCCATGGTTGCATATGGCGGAATGAAAGGAGAGAGCTGTTTATCATATCGAGTCAGAAAATTGCTTAAAATGGAAGAGGATAATGAAGATTCATGTTATGAAAGCTTATCATGTTGACCCACAATTGAATGTGCCGAGGTATTTAACCCAAAGAATCCATTCCACATTTTGCAATTACGAGGGGGGGTCAATAAGTTTTGCGAATCGGTAGGGCAAAACAGAGGAAGGGGGATGACTGTTTGGGGGGGTATTAGGACAAGTTGTGACAAGTCAGGACCTGCAGCCGCACGCTCCTGCCGCGTCTATTTGAGAAGCAGGAGCTGATCGCGGATCGCCAGTCACAATTTTTTTAAACAATGGAGAAGGTTGAGCACCGCGCAGTGATCAAATTTTTGACCAAGGAAGACAAGAATGCAAAAGAGATCCATGAATGCATGGTTGCAGTGTACACTGACACCGTCCCTTCCTATGCAACCATTGCTCGCTGGAATAGGGAGTTCCGCCATGGTCGTGAGTTCCTTGAAGATGAGCCCCGTGTAGGACGCCCGTCAGACGTGACCAACGAGGACAATGTGGCCCGTGTGGAGAGGATAAACCTCGAAAATAGACGGGTGAAGGTCAAAGAAATCGAGCGAGAACTTGGAATATCACATGGAAGTGTTATCAACATCATCCACGACAATTTGGCCATGACCAAGGCCTCTGCCCGTTGGGTCCCTAGAAACCTCACGAAAACTCACGCTCCATGATCGACTTCAACGTCGTCAAAGTTCGTAGGAGCTGCTGCTCCTATACAACCAAGACCCGGCGGGATTCGAATCACGCATAGTGACAAGTGATGAAACGTGGGTCCATCACTGGGATCCTAGACTAAGCTCGAAAGCATGGCCTGGAAGCACAGGGGCTCTCCCTCCTTCATCAAGTTCCGGACCCAACCCTCAGCCGGGAAGATAATGGCTACCATCTTCTGGGATTCTGAGGGAGTGTTGATGGTGGACTATGCGCCTCGTGGAAGGATCATCACAGGCCAATATTACGCCGAGGAACTGGTTGGGTGGAAGAAGTGCATCCGTCAGAAGCGGCGCGGCAAGTTGACACGCAGTGGCCTGCTCCTCCACGACAATGCTCCTCTCCACAAGGCCAGAGTTGCACAAGCTGCCCCGCGCGAGTGCGGATTTGAGGAGCTCAACCATTTCCCCTACAGTCCAGATCTGGCCCCTAGCGACTACTTTTTATTCCGCCAGCTCAAGACTGCACTGCATGGACGCCGGTTTGGGGATAATGAAGATGTCCAGCTCGCCGTCCAAGAGTGGATTGAGCAGCAGTCGGGAGATTTTTGGTTGTCGGGAATTCGAAGCCTCAGGGACAAGTGGCGCAAGTGGATTGAACTCGAGGGTAGTTATATAAAAAAATAATAAAACACTTTTCCTCATATCTCGTTTCCTTATATCTGAATTGCAAAACTTATTGACCGCTCCTCGTATGTCATCCTTAGGCAATAATGCATTTGTGCCTACAAGTTCATATAAATATCTCATGTTGCATTAATTACGGATAGTTATGGGACATCAATTAATTGGAATAGTTTTTATTGCTTGGCAGGACGCTCAGGGGCACAACTTATTCACATTTTGACTCGAGGAAGGTTATCTTATTTTTCTGCTTCCAACGGATTTGTTCTTAAATGTGGGTCGCTTGGATCTGACAGAGTAGCACCGTTTCCTCGGTCGCGTTTTTACCAACGCCTCCTGGAATTCACCCCTTTGCAGCCTTAAGTCTCTTTCATCATCGCCATGGACATTAAGCGTGAATTGT
The DNA here is from genome assembly GCA_963969495.1 of Ceratothoa steindachneri. NCBI lineage: Eukaryota > Metazoa > Arthropoda > Malacostraca > Isopoda > Cymothoidae > Ceratothoa > Ceratothoa steindachneri. Next base: position 85,124,176 of record OZ018328.1, read on the forward strand.
GGATGATAAACTCGATCGAATACGCTGGTCTCAGTTTAACGACCGGGGCCTTCCGCACATCCCCTATAGAGAGATTCCTTGTCGATGCTGCTCGCTTTACGGTGTACACATTTCATTATGTGCTTGTACGCGCAAGCTCAGCCAACGCCTCTCATCTCATCTGCGTCCAATTCCGATTATGTCAATGATACCGTAAAACGCCAATAATACGCATTTTAAAAAAAATGTTAAGAGCTCATCTGGCAATTGCCTACTTGGGCATTAGTCGGCGTATTCAACATTGCCTAGTACTAGGCATCTTTAGAATAAGATACAAAAAACAAACAAAAAACAAGAATAAAAAGAGGAAAGGAGAAGGCAATAAGCATGAAGCAAGCTCCGAAGAGGGAAGTGCGATATACTAAACTAACAAAACAAACAAAAAAACACAACTAGTTGAATAAAGGGAAGAAGGCCGGCATCCCCCCAAAAGTCTATAGGTCCAGAGTCAATATGCACAAACTCGTCCCGAGTACAAGGGGCAGGCGGTAGCGACCCCACCCAGCTCGGTACCGGGACAGGTAACGTGCGGGGAGATTGCCCAGACTGGGACATTCAACAAGAATGTGCCGAACAGTCTGGTTGACAACGGAGTCTTCACAGTAGGGAGCTGGCGAGCGCTCTATCAAATGGCGGTGCATCCCGTTAGTGTTTCCAATTCAGAGACGACAGAAAGCATCCTGAAGCCTTTCCGGCACTGGGGGGTAGGTCTATGGGAGCAGTAGCGGCGCAATGGCACGCAACTTCAAGTTCCCTTCGACCGTCTCCCATGTTCTTTGCCAAGCAACCCGGGGAGCTGCCCGTATTCCTGCCATGTAGTCTGTGTGAGGAAGAGCGAAACTCTGGTCCGGTCGCAGAGTCATCGCGAAATCTTTGGCGCCCTAATCGGCGCGCTCATTCCCAGCAATTCCTGCATGTCCAAGAACCCAGCAGAAGATAATGCCGACATCCGCCCGGCTTGCCAAAACCGTGGCGACAAGGATATCGCGAACCAGGAGATGCGGAGATTCCAATGCCCAGAGCACTCAGGGCGCTTTGTGAGTGGCTATAAATGAAATCCGGTCTCCGAACCCAGCACGTCGCGTAATCTCCAGTACAGAGTGGTGTATTACCACCAGCTCGGCCGTGAAGACAGACGCAGCGCATGGCAGAGCTCCGCTGAATTCAAACAGAGGGGATACGGGGTGTAAGACGAGCCCTTCTTTTGGACTTTGAGTCATCGCATACACTGGCACGGTTCTAGCATGACACAAGGTGTGCTCTAAAAAGGTCGAGCTCAATCCTCCCGGCGCTGAAGAAGCTTTGGGAGAAGAGGTGTGGATAAAAATAGCCAAAGGTGGTACCCTTCAGGGTGGCGTCCTGGGCAGAACCAGGGGTGCCACCCACCCGAGAGCTAGGTATAGCTCTCGAAGGAGTTTCCTGTCCCTAAACCCAAAGGACCTAGGGTATGACTGGCGTCTCTCGGTGGCATAGGCACCGTCAAAGTCAGCTGCGGATGCAGTGAGAGCTGTTGGCGAATGAGGGAGGCGCCGGGCTCGCGCGTACAGGCTAATAATGCACTGTGCATGGAGTAGATCGAGTGGCATAACCCAGCATCAATTAGTAGGTTCTTAATGGGGGAAGTGCGGAATACACCGGTCGCCAGGCGAAGGCCAGTGTGGCGGGTAGAGTCCACCTTTCGCAATCCACGCTCAGCTGCGAATGCATAAAGCTCGCATCCGTAGTCGAGCTTCAAACGAACAAATGATCGATAAAAAGTAAGGCAGTAGATCTATCAGCTCCCCATGCGCTGAACGTCACTGAAAGATGAATATCCATGGCGCGGGTACAAGAGCTCCTTAGGCTGCGAATATGAGCCTCCCAGTTGAGGCGTCAGTCAAATACAAGACCAAGGAAACGGTGCAATTCAACAACTTCAGGCGTACCCCATTGAGAAACAATTCTGGGTCTGGGTGGAACCGTGGATGGCGGCAGAAATGCACCACGTTCGTTCTGGCCAAGGAAAACCAAAACCTGTGCGCTTCGGCATAGCGAGAGACGAAGTTAAATGCCTGTTGGAGTCGACGCTCCAGAGTTGGCATCTGGGCCGTGCCAAAGGAGATCGAAATGTCGTCCACGTAGAGCGTAGCGAGAACATCCTCCGGCAGCATCGAAGTGATGCTGTTGATGCTGAGGGCAAAGAGTGTGACACTAAGGACACTTTCCTGCGGGACACCCTCTTCCTGATCCATTGGGCTGGAGAGGGCCACCCCTACCCGTATGCAGAATCAACGATCTCGCAAAAATTCAGATATAAAGATTGGGAGGCATGCCATCGCCCACATCGTGTGGAGTCTCCATGATACTATATCGCCAAGCGGTATCATAGGCCTTCTGCAGATCGAAACACCGTGGCGTAGTTCTATCTATGAAAGAAGGCCTCGCAGACGGCATTTTCCAGTCGGAGCAGAGCATCCGAGGTGGAGTGTAACTTGCGGAAGCCGCACTGTTCAGAAGAGAGATGGCCCCCGCTGTCCAAAAAAGGCTAATCTAACATTTACCAATTTCTCCATCAACTTGCACACACAAGAGGTTAGAGAGATAGGGCGGAAACCGGCCGGAGTAAAGTGATCTCTTCCCGGCTTGCGAAAGGCGATCACAATAGCGATTCGCCAGGAATCCGGGAGACCCTCCAACCAGATTCTTTTGAACAAATCTAACAGAAAGGCCATGCCTCGCTTTCCCAGGTGTCGAAGCATGGCGTACGGGACACCGTCCGGACCATGTGTGGTGTCCGCGCACGAAGCGCGAGTGGAACGCAACTCACTCAAAGTAAACCTGTCGTTGAAGAGTTCTCCGCCTCTGGAGGTAAAGTCCAGCCGGCGGCCTTCCGCGACATCACGACGTGTATCGAATGCTGGCGGAGCAGCATCCTGGCTAGTGAATACGGAGAAAGCGGTCGCGAAGGATTCCGCCACGAACGCGGGGTCCGAGAATGCGGTCCCATAAAACGGGAGGGGGTCATGCGAGAACTTGTCCCAAATCCTTTTGACTCGTTTCCACACCTCTGCTATAGGGTTCTTTCCCGTTAAGTGAAGACACGTATGCCCGCCAAGAAGAGCAGCGGGCGTGCTTCGAAATATACCGGAACCTTGCCCTAGCCCGGCGAAATTCACCGACAGTGAAATCGTTCCGGCGGCGCTTATTGGCATAACGCTTCTGCTCGAGGGATCATCTCACACTCCGCTGACCACGCCGGAAGTGGTCGGCGTGCAAAACAGCTACACCCTCTAGGAATAATAGTTAGACCCGTGGCGATGAGGTTGCCGGAGACCAATAATACCCAAACGCTTTAATGTTTAAGGTTGAATCCCCTTCTCTGTGCTGAACGTAGCTCTCGGGGCGGTGCCACTGCTGGTTCTGTCCAGAACACCACCTTGTAGGTTACCATCTTATGAAATTTGTCATCTTCCATAATATTTATCTCTTACACCCAGGTTTAAGAACCAATAAGAAAATTCGCCGCGAGAATTAAGGAATTTCAGGAGACTTTTCTAGCGGATTAAAGAGTTGTTACTATTATCCTTACCTAACCGCATTGCCATGGACGTTATAGTTCATTAAAAAAAATTAATAGGTTGGTTAAGAGCTGCGAGAACCTTTGAAATTTTCTCGTTTTCTGTTCAATTTCAAACGCCAACGCGTACAAAAGACTTTTTGAAATTTATCCTTTTAGAGAAATGGATGGCAGCCCAATCATAAGGGTGGCGCTCCTGAAGAGGGTTGAGGAACTCTAGGAGACTTTTTAGCGGATTAAGGAATTTTTGTGGCCTTATGACGGGCTTTCAAATAATGTTTTCAATAATGATGTCTTCTTCATTTCCGTATTATGAAGCATATTTGGCACTGTTCATACTAATATCGGCGCATTCCTCTACTAAGGGATCGTTCCTCTTCCTTCCAGACACCCTTGTGTGATTTTCAACAGATCTAAGGATCGTTCAAACAGTGTGTAGTTGAATGTTCCCAAGGAGGAACTAAATGAAGGAGGTTTGCAGTTGTCACAGATTTCTTAAACTTTCTCATTATTGACTGCACCGTAGACTAGGAAAATTTTATTCTTTAGAAATTTTCTTTTAGTTCATTTTATCTTTGAATTTCATAATTATTCGCCATGGAAATTTTTCGGAAAATAAGATTAGAGTTTGCGATGTCAAAGAAAGAGTGTTTTTAGAACGTTCTAGAGTCTAGACCAGGGGTGGGAAACCTTTTCATGTGTGGAGGCCACATTAAAATTTGCCGCCCGCAATGAGGCCGCAATCAATAAGTGTGACTATTTTTTACTGTAATTTTTAACCTTTTGTTAATATTATTTAAATTAATAGCCTGCAAGGAGTATATGTACATGCATTTTAAGACGAATAATTATATTTATTCACTTACCTTTTTAATAATTCAATGACTTCTTTGAGATTGCTTCTGGTGAGACAACATTTTGATGTCGGGTTCTAACATGGAGGTTTAAAGTTTTAATTGGTCTTTCAGGTGTTCATTTGTCATCTGTGTTCTCAACGAACCCATAATTTGTGTTAAGTATGATAATGTGGATTCACAAAAGTATGTCGTAGAAAAGCCCGAAATCAATCGGCGAGCATGTTCGCGAAGGCGAAGGTATTCTACCGCCTTTTTTCAAATTTCAACGAGATCTTCCTAACTAAGAAACAGAGATTTCAGTATATTATCTTCAGACAACTCACTAAGCTCCATTTGTGAATATTCTGGTGCCTTTGATATATCAACTAAATCTGTTGAAAAGCTAGTTTTAGGGTGATATCATGCTTTTCAAAATCAATGAATCTTTCATTGTATTCTCTGATTCATGAGTCTAAAACAGATTCGTATATTTCGAAAGATTTACATTTATACTATTCATTTTCATTATTTATTTTTGTCAACTGGTGAAAGTATTCTTCTGAAAGTTTCGACTGAGAAAGAAAAGATTTGAAAAACGACAACTTCTTTCTAAATGCCCAAATTCTTTGCCTTGCCACATATCATATATAGATTTAGTTTTGCCTTGCAGCGAGATATTTAACTCATTTTTCTTTGACATTAGATCACATAGAAACGCAACATCTCGGTGAAAATTTGCATCTGATAATTCACAATGTTGATTGTTCCCTTGAAAAAATTCAATTATTTTCGCTCGCAAAGATAGAATTTTGACTAATACTTGTCCTTGCGATAACCAGCGCACTTTTGAAGGATAGGGTAAATCTACACTGGTTATCTCATCATCCATTATGAACATGTTTCCAAACTGGCGATGCCTCGCAGAATTTGCTCGAATATAGTTCACAATGCCTATAACTTTTTGCAAAGTGTTATTTAGAATGACAGATTTGGCACAGAGATTTTGCTGATGCAAAATGCAATGAAAAGAAATAAGTGCATTTGGATCTGTGAGTTCTCTTTTTAGATGTGCAATAAAGCCTTCGTTCTTTCCAGTCATAGTTGGAGCACCATCTGTACACACACTCACCAAGTTAGTAAAATTTTGTTCAGCTTCAGAACATTTATCTTTAAAGTTGTTGAAAATATCAATTCCTCGCTCACTTCCCTCAAGGCTGCCTAAAGCGAGCAATTCTTCAAATAAATGAAAATCTTCAGTTACAGAATGAACAAAATACAATACTTGTGTAGAATCAGTTGAATCTGTCGATTCATCCAAAGCTATTGAGTAATATACATTTTCTTTTGGGATTATTTTTTGAAGTTGCTCAGTTACATTGCGAGCTAACTCATGCTGCCGATCTGGATTAGTTCTTCTTGAAAGAGGTACGTACGTCTTGATATTTATTAACTCTATCTGGATCTAAGCATCTTGCTACTTCAACGATGCATTCCTTTATAAGTTCTGCATCGCTAAATGGCTTACCCTTTTCCACAAGCAAATATGCTACTTTATAATTTGCCTTGGTCGTAGCGTTTTCTTGATGTAGGCCTAACAAGGAATGGAATATTTAATTTATTCAATGCAATCTTTCGAGCCTTACCCTCTAATTTGGCATATTTATTGTCCTTATGAGCAACATAGTGCTTGAGTGCATTGCATTTCTATAATGTTGAAATTACGGTATCACATAACAAGCAAGTTATTTTACCATTATTAAAAACTACAAAAATTGTAATTCCCATTCCTCATTAAACATTCTTTTTTCTTGCAGCGTTTTTTTTTTTAAATTTAAACATGATGGGTAGGCAAATGAAGAAATAAAATTAATCTGAAAAACATAAATTATTGATTAATGGTAACAAGCCAAGCAACCAAATAATCAACGCAAATAGCACACATTGATAGATGGACGCATAAACATGTACAACACCCATGGGATCATATCACTGACTGACAGTTGCCAACAACCGACATTATGGGTCTTATAGTTACGTGAAAACAGCCTATTCTAGGCTATTTTGCCAGTTCAGTTCCGTCACCGACGACATATATACTGTCCGTCACCGACGACATATATACTGTATACTTTGCAATTTTTATTATTTATTATCATGCGTCTTCCTTAACATGTATAAAAATATAAATAAGTGAATATCGGAAAAATGTAGGTGTACGAAGAATTCTGGAAAAGCTTCAAGTGAATTTGACAATCAGCTCAAATGACGCATCATTCATAAAGGTGAGTTCTAGACTAATCCAAATGATAAATAAGCTAGAGAAACTACAAGTGTTACTTTGAAACTGTCATAATGTAACCTATGAAACATATGGATGTGAACATTACATATATCGTATGAATATTTTTTGGTTGCGAATTTCGTAGTTATAACCCTTTATTTTTCTACCAAACTTGAAATTTTGAAAGGTGTCTACTAATACATTCATCTCAATGCCTTCAAATTTCGTTACCATGCAATACGGGGAAGAACTGTGGTATTGGGGAAGGTTATGAATTCTTTCTGAATCAAGTTTATCTTCAACTATTTTCGCCCTTACGGCTCATTCTATAAAATAAGTAGGTCTCTAGTCCCAAATTACAGGATTTAATAGGTTCAGTGAGGAACTCCACAAATGGACGTTCGGTGGATTAATCAAATCATAAAAATTCCTATGTGTGTAAATTAACGAAATAAAATGCCAAGTCTAATAAATAAAGAACCAACGATAATTAGTAAATTAAACTATATATGTTAAACTGTACAAATAGATCTGAGGCAAACGGTTGTTAATGTCGCGCGGAAGCCTACGAACATAGAGAAGATATCAAATGTGACAACCTGGTCAAATACGAGGATTGCACACAAAAAAAACATACGCGTGTTGGGAATATTTATCAGCAGCTGAACAAATATAGTCTTTGAACAGAGAAATTTCAAAGAGACCTGTAAACAGGCAATTTCCTATAATAAAGCTAAAACTATGGGAAATATGTAGCCACAACAGGTACACAGAGCTGTCGGAATATGGGGTGGAGAAACGAACGAACTAGATCACAGACAAATCAAGGTCACATCCCTTTGAGACGAAACAAATGGATTCAGAATCCTTATTCCTTAGTAGCGTTACAGAATCCCGTTTACTCGCTTAATTCCTGCCACCTTTAGACTAGATACTTCGCGTAAAACAGTAAGCCTACACATTGACCGCAAAGAACTCGAGACATTTGCGCTTGCCCCTTCAGTAGGCCGATTTAAGAATAAAGTTACATTTTCTTAGCCGTGTCCTTTACTTACCCCGATTACAGAGCTACCTTCGGTAAGCACAGCCTAACGCACCCTCTTGAAAAATTATAAGTAGTCAGAACCAATTCAATAGAGGCGTAAAGTAGGCCCACTGCCTGAAGTCCTCGTCACTCGTCGAGCGCAATACCAACGAGGACTCTTCAATACACTCCCATATAGTTACCGACCACGCACCCCAAAACCGGTAACCTATACCGCAACATAAACTGGAAACATTCACTCAGTACTATATACCCCTCTCCCTCCCCATACGTCTACCTTCATTCATTACTTTCTTTACAATTCTCTTCATAGTAACTTTCTGCTTGATACGGCCTCGGTGATTTTGCGCTTTATAAATTAGATCAAATTGTAACTAAAAACATTTGTTCCATCCCATAATAGCAGTTTTACTCTCTTCTACTCTTACATTCTGATTCTTTCTTCCTTTCCACCCCTTCCCGTCTTGTTATCAATGCATCAGCCAATTTAATCTTACATAGCACAACCATGTGATCAGATATTCCCATACTCACCACTTAAAGCTTTCATTTCAAATGTCTCGCAGAATATTCATTCGGTTTTTTTTTTCATTTTGGAGCCCATCTGGCGACTGTCAACTACTAGGCTATATTAAAAAACAAATAACAATAAAAAGACAAAGGCTAAAAATGAACAACAAGAAAACAGAGCAAAAAGGCAAGAAGGAAGCGCGCTCTGGCTTCGGGGTTAATCCCCCCCCCCGGCGCAGGCACAAGCGACCTACAACCCTTCCCCCCCAAAAAAAACTATAACAACAGTCAAGTAATGGAATAGCAATGCCCTCTGGGCATTCCTATAATAAAATCCTCCTGAGAAAATTAAATATATATATTATGCATAAAATTCAAATCATTCATTTATTTTACTTAACTTTTGTCAATTAAATCATTCATGTAATTTATGTATCACTTAATAATTCATTCATTTATTTTACTTAACCTTTGTCAATTCAATCATTCATTTATTTTATGTAACCTTTAATAATTCAATCATTCAGCACTCATACTGCTTCAATGGCAACATGCCATCATTTCATTCAGCACTCATACAGTGCTATGACAACACGCCATAATTTCATTTAGCACTCATACATTGCTATAGCAACACGCCATAACACATTCAGCCCTCATACAGTGCTATGGCAGCACACCATCAATCTATTCAGCTCTCACACAAACTATTACAACATGCCATTAAGTCACTCACACACAGCATGGACAACACGTCATCAAACTGCTTATACCGAAAATGTTCATCTAAAACTACTATCACCTCATTCTCCTCCTACTATATCCCTTTACGGTACAGTAATCCCCCCAAACAACCTCAACCCCACCCTTTTAACCACCCCTGCTACTCCATCTCCACCTTTCGTTTTGCTGCCTCCTCCTCTTTTGTTGCAGACACCCTCGTCGGCAGAAGTGGTCAGTCAGGAGCAAATCTCTCCCCCACTGGTTACTCCGTCAGCGGACAACAGGACTCAAGACTCCCACATCCCGCTTGATACCATCTCGGAAGGAACCAACAAGCGGATCACCTTCGCTCCATCAACCTTCTCTCGTGCCAGTGTCTCGTCCAACGCTACTGGCACTGCCACAACAAATCTGTGTCCCCATACCCGCAGCCAAACCAATGGTACTGTCATCACGCGCTCCGGCCGCGTCGTCAGGAGGTCTCGTCGGTACTCGGACTTGTAATCTCAAAATAGAAAAGGGGGAGGGTAACTTTTTTAGGGGGGGGGGAGTGTTATAGCAATGCCCTCTGGGCATTCCTATAATAAAATCCTCCTGGGAAACTTAAATATATATATTATATAAAAAATTAAAATCCTTCATTTATTTTACTTAACTTTTGTCAATTAAATAATTCATGTAATTTATGTATCACTTAATAATTCATTCATTTATTTTCCTTAACCTTTGTCAATTCAATCATTCATTTATTTTATGTAGCCTTTAATAATTCATTCATTCCGTGACGAGAAACAGATTTCATTTAACGCACTGATACAAACATCTCTTAGAATTTCACGCACATACAAACATACGCATTTCACCACTTGTGAAATAACACGAGATGACTCTCATTTGTATTCGCGTCGCCGTCGTATTAATGTATGTTAAAAACTTCCCTCTTCACTTATTCTCTAAAATCACCCCATACTAGAGAGAGATCCTAATTCTCATTCACATTTTCATTACAGCCCCAATTCACTAATTATAGTCGCTACAGAAAAACGATTATGGGGTTGCTTTCCTTTTATTTATTTATCAATATCATTCTTCATCTTTGAGATTTCTATATTCGACTCTATTCATTACTTCTTGACTGAAGTTGCCCCTTGAAACATTTTGTCTTCCATTTATCTGACTTTTGGTATTTCTTATTAGCTGATATTCCTTCTTCTTTAAGTTGGCTGGATTAGTTCTTGATCTTCGTTTTTTCTTTTCTTAATGTATCTTCAAATTAACTTGCATTTATGAGTTTCATTATTCTTGGTTCTTGATGAGTTGAAATGAGTTAGCCCTCGAAGTCATTTTCCTTGAGTTCCGTTTTCTTCTGGAGGCGATCCATTTATCTTGAGTCTTCTTGAGTTGTCCTTAAAGCGTTTTTCGTGGTCTCCGTTTTCTTCGAGAATTTTCTTCGTAAAAATTTGTAGACTATATGGGATCGATCTTGGGTCTTTGTATCCCGAGGCAAGCACTCTACCGTACGACACGGTTTAGTCCGTGTTGACTTGGTAATTTAATGGGCTATTTATATTCTCGCGTTGGAAGGAATTTTTCTCTGATACATCTTCGCACCCCTACACGATTACATTCGCTACAAAACGATTACATTCGCTACAGCAAAATCATTTTTCCACATTCAACATCCATTGACAAAATTTATACGTTACACTTCATCTCGTCACGCGAAGTTATTTTCGACTCCAGTTCAACCTTGCCTAATTTATATATTATTTTCTTTAAGAACTCGTTGCATTTATTTTTCATCCCACGTGAAAAGCGTTTCCTTTAGCCTACATTATTCCTAATTCCCAAATCCCTTCAATCAAAGTTTATGCGTGTAGAATATTGTATCATATCAAGGTTGCAGTCGCCCAATCCTAATGGACTCTCACTGGCAGCACTGATAAACGGGGTCGCCCGAAAAAGGTTATAAGGGGCGTGGGAAAAACTCAATAAAAATGGGCAAAAGGGAAGGATTAAAAGAAAACAGCACAACACACACAGACGCACACTTAAATTCAGAGCCGGGCGTTGCGGCAAAGAGTTGCGACTTTGCCGCACTATGAATTTCGAAGTCGCAAACGTTTTGAAAAAGTCGGACTAAGCAAAGTCGCACCGCCAATTTTCCGCGACTTTAAACTGTAACAAAGACTACTTCTTTGAAATAAATTGCCGCGGCTGTTTTAAAGCCCAATTTGGCTAAAAATGTCAAATTTGAGTTTGTAATAGTTAACTTTATTTTTGTTTTTTAAATTCCCTTTTGCGATAAATTACATTCTTCACATTGTATGAGATTGCCGTTACATGAAACTACCTAAGGGTACCGCAAAAAGTTTGTCATTCTGAATTTTATTATAGATTAGTAAAATTACATACACTTTTCAGGCGTGAACCAAGTTTTAAACCTGTCTTGAGTTAAAAACGTTCGAAAACGTGTTATGCCTTGTGGCGTTCATCGTGCGAATTAATCTCATTTTCTCGTATTTTAATATGTGCTTATACTTTTCTTGTGGCTAAGATGAAAAAATTACTAAAGTGTAAGAAGTAATTAAAATCTAGCAGCATTCTACCTTTAACATGCCTAAAATTAAACAATAAAAGTAAAAATTGGACCATCGTGCGTAGACTAGGCCTTGGTTCAAAATTTAAAGATCATATTGATATAGCCTATTAAACTCAGATGGTTTTATCTTTCTTTAAATCCATTAGGCCACCCAATGGGCTTAGAAAATCTCGATTATTTAGTAACTTAAACCGGTAAAGGTTAAGAGTGATGTCCTTCGCCTATCTGAATCTCTATGCCCTGGAGAGCATTGCCTTTGACAAGGTGGAGAGATCAGGGACACGATCACCAGGGAGCTAAGGGCCATCATCAAGAACATGGAGGAGGAGCAGCAGCAGCGTCAGCCTGGCCAGCCAGAAGTGCAAGAACCCGAGGACTTTGACACCCGCCTCTTTAACAAGTTATTTGCTAGAGGCCCGGCCAACCAGCAGCAGGGTGTGGGGGAGGTCCTGAGAAAGTCCATGGAGGAATGGGTGCCCTCTAAAGGCGAGCTGGCCAGGTCCCTCTTCTCATACCAGCACAAGGAGTTGTGGGTGGAATTATTCATAAAGTACAATATCCCCCATCCCTAGATATGCAGCTGTGGAAAGGCTGATGACCTGTAAATATTAATTTAGGCTGTGTTTTAACTAAAAAAAAATAAGTGTTTTTCTACCTATTAAAACCATGTTTTTTATCGCGCTAAAGTTTACTTTATAATTTAGTGGTCTCACCGGGAGAAGGAGGGGGAGGGGCAAAAATAGAGTTGCAAAGTCGCAGTCGGACCAGATCCGGCGGCAAAGTCAAAGTTGCACCTGAAAAAATTAAAAGTCGCTCCCAGCTATGATTAAATTACAGGCATACATCACACATTCTAAAAACAAGGGCGGCTGGGGCAATAAACAAATACATTTGCACGGGAGGGTGCAATACAAAACAATAAACCTAAACATAAAAATGGAAAGACAATTTATAAAAGGGATAAAACGCCACTTCGTGATAGAAATGTAAGAAGGGAGTCCTCTGTTCAAAGAAAGCGAAGTCGAGCATGGGGGGCGACGCCAGAAAGGGTAAGTAAGCAAGAATTTCGAAGAGAAGCAAGGCGGGGACAAACTACTAAGATGTGAGCCACAGACTGCTCGCCACCGCAAAAGGGACAACCAGGGGTAACTCTGCCTTCACCCAAAACTAGATAGCCATGGGCGAGTCGCGTGTGCCCAATCCGCAACCGGCAAAGAGCAACCTCCCAAGATTGGAGTCGCTGAGAGCGAGAGGAGCAGGGACGGACAGAACGTCTAATAAGGGACAGCTTAGAAGGTGGGAACGAATCCCATTCTCTGCAACAAACGAAAGATATACGCCCTGATTACGGGGTAGGAATCCTTAAAGGCCAGATGGGCGGCCGATCGGCCTCCTCGTTGCCTGGGAACCCAACATGAGCCAGAACCCAACAAAACGCCACCCTGTAACGGGAGGCATTTCTAACCAGCCAGGAACTAAGCCGTAAAAATAAAGGGTGGGTGGACGTAAAAGAACGAACCGCCCCCAAAGCAGGCCGGGGATCGCTAAAAACAATAAAATCCAAAGAATTGAGGGATAAAATAAAATTAAAAGCCAAAAGAATGGCCGTCAACTCTGCGGTAAAAACAGAAGATACAGCAGGGAGAGCGGGACGAAGGGAATCCGTAGAAGACACCGCGTCTGCACCAACACCGAGGTCCGACTTCGTGCTGTCAGTATAGATTTAACGTTGGTGCGCATTAGAACACGCATGTTCAAGAAACGGGTACTTTAATAGACTGGAGTCACTAGACCCTTTCTCAAAATGCCAAAAAGCAGTACAAACCTCATGAGGGCAAACGCTCCAACATGGAGACGGCGGGAATGGGCGGGACAACACCACGGGAACACCCAAGGAGGAGAGATGGTCCCTAACCCGGAGCAACAGATGCCGGGAAAAAAAGGCACTCATGGACTGGGAATGAAGGGTATTGCCGAACACGAAGCAGGGATCGTAAACACACCTGCAGCTGGTGATATCACAAGGGAAGCATGCCACCCTCCACAAAGAGGCTAGGGATAGGCGAGGTGCGAAAGGTTCCACTACTAAGACTGGCCCCAAGCGAACGAGCAGAGTCAAGTAACTTCAAAGCTGAAGGAGACGCTGAAGAGTACACCTGGCAACCGTAGTCCAGCCGGGATTGAACCAGCACCGAATAAAGTGACCACAAGGGGCATCTATCACTACCCCAAGTGGTGTGGGATAAAAACCCGAAGCAAATCCATAGCCTTCGAATAAGAAGCCCCCAAGCGAAGCAAATGGGGCACCCGAGTGAGCTTGCTATCAAGCGTTAAACTCCAGAACCTAAAAATGGGGACATACTCAATCGCCGTGCCGTGCAAGAAGGGAGGGGGGGGGACCAAGGACACCACGACCCCAATAAAAATGCATGGCCTTCGTTTTGGTGACCGAAAAACGGAAACCCTTGGAGTCAGTACGACCCAACACGGAATCAATTGCCAGCTGTAATCAACGGGCAGCAGAAGGCAAGCGGGGAGATGAACACAAAACGGCAAGTCATCCACGAAGAGAGAAGTCAAAACCCCCTCTGGAAGAGTGGACACCAGACTATTAATGGCAACGGCGAAACATGTCGCACTTAAAACACCCTCCTCTTGAACCCGCAAGCCTGAGAAAACATCCCCAATATGGATCTTAAAATTACGGGAGCATAAAAATTCTTGAATAAAAACTGGTAAAAATCCTCTCATACCCCAATCATATAACTGACGTAAAACACCATATCTCCAGATGGTATCGTAAACCTTCTGAATGTCGAAGAACACCGCTGCTAACACCTCATGCCTAGAGGAAAAGGCACATAAAACGCAGTCTTCCAAACATATATGAGGTGGTCGAGAGTACTAGGGCCGCTGCGAAAACCGCACCGCACTGAAATGGAGAGAGGAGAGAGTTGGACTCCAAAAACCAAGTGAGGCGAACTTGAACCATCCTCTCAAATCACTTACTGAGGCAACTCGTAAGAACAATCAGGCGATAGTGACTGGGGTTCAAACCGTCCCTGCCGGGCTTGAGAAAGTGTAGAACAACCCCCACATGCTTTGACCCAAAGCAGGTTGTAAAAATCCAACCAGAAATAACTCGGAGTGGGGATAGAGACGACTGAGAAAGTCGTAGTGGATGCAATCATCACCGGGAGAAGTGGAACCACAGTGAGACAAAGCATCCCGCAGCTCATAGACGGAAAAGAGAGCATTATAAGAGTAGGTGAAGGACGTGGTAAAATCTAAAAGGCTAGACTCTATAGCAGCCTTATAATCAAGAAACCGTCGAGGATAGCTACCAGCGCTACTCACCGAGGCAAAATGGTCAGCCAGAGCTTCGCTGATCAATCAGCCATTCGACACAAGCGAGCCTCCGATATTCAGATTGGAGATGGCACGACCAGCGTAGCGACCACGGATCTTATTGACCCGCTTCCAAACCCGAGTCAACGATGTGGACGAAGAGATGGAAGATACGTACCGGCGCCAAGACTCACGGCAGGCACGACGGAGGGTCCTCGGGTGGATGGCACGAGCCCGGTTCCGATCGACCCTATAAGAGACGGTCGGGTTTCGCCTATAACGGGAATGGGCCAACTGATAGGCAGAAATAGTCGACGCGCAATCTCTCGACCACCAGTGGACGGTGGAGCGCCCCACAACAGGGCAGCTCCGAGGAATAAAGCGTTCAGCAGCCTCGAAAATATGAGACCGCTGAATCAACGATATCGAAGGAACCCTGGGCGGCATCAATAAAGGAAGCCTCCCGGAACCCAACCCAATTTGCTCGCCGCAGATCACAACGAGGAGGGAGGGAAAGGCACGGGCCAGGAAAGGCGGCCAACAGGACGATCGGGAAGTGATCACTCCCGGAGAGGTCATCCCTAATCGACCACCAGAAATCGAGGAAACTGTCGGGTGAACATAAGACAAGTCCACAGCACTAAAAGAATCCGTTTGAACATGGTAAGAAATTGCCGGAATTAAAAAGACAAAGGGAATCAGATAATAAGAAGGACTCAACCACTTTGTCCGAAGATTTCGGGCAGTATAACCCCAAGATGGGTGGCGAGCATTAAAATATGCAAGTAATAAAACAGGGTAGGTAACTGACTTGTTAGCCCTAAAAGGTCAGACCCACTCAAATTAAGATCCGGGGAGATGTATACGGAACAAAGTTAAAAGCTTGGAAATGAAAACCATCGCAGTAACAGCTTGCAAGGTAATTCGGAGGTGAAGTGGCGCAGAAAATAGTGAAGAGGTAATTAAAAGAGAAGCACTACCATGGGACACGCCCCCGGCGGGGGGATGGAATTAAACACCCGGAAGTGCCAAAGCACCGGGAAGGGGCGAGTCCAAAACTTATTTTCTTGCAAGCAGGCTATCAAAGGCCGAACGCTAGAAAGCATGAGCTGGAGTTCCTCTCACTTGGGGAGAATCCCTTTACAATTCCACTGTAGTATGACATACATTACTGTCATCTCAACACCAACGTCGGGATTCTAGTGAGGAAACCGTCGAAGGTTTCCGACGACTAGAAGACCCAGAGGGAACAAGGGACAAATCGCGATGAGCCGGGGACGCACCCGGCACGAAATTGGCATCGTGAATAGCGGGAGGCGACAGCTGAGGGCCAGACCGAACTCCCAACGTGGATGGCTTACGGCCCGGAGGAAAAGGAAGATCGAGCAGATACGGACGAGGACTAAGATGGGAAGAAGATGGAACAGAAGGTGAAACATGGACAGAGGGTGAGAAGGAAACAGGGTCAGAGGGTAAGGAGGTAATTGGGTCAGTTGGAGAGGAAGGAACAGAGTCAAAGGATGAGTAGGGAACAGGATCAGAAGGAGATGAAGGGAAAGGGGTAGGAGGCAGGAAGACGGAACTGGGGTAGGAGGCATCGAAGACTGAACAGAGGTCAGGGGCAAGGAAGGAGAAACCGGTGTAGGAGGCAAGGAAGACGGAACCGAGTGAACCTCCACCCACACAATGACATCGGTGATGCCAAACAGAGTATTAGGGCTGCTGCAAAAACAGCCCTGAAATGAAGAGAGGAGCAAGTTGGACTCCAAAAACCAAGTGAGGCGAACTCGAGCCATCAAAACGGAACGCACCACAACAACTGACTCGGGGACCAAACAAGGCTCATCAGAGGCTGTGCGCTTGGACTCCGAACGGGGTGAAGAGGAACCCTTCCGTTTGCACTGAGGCAAAGGAACGGAAGGAACAGCGGGGGAAGACACCTGGAGAAACTGCCGGATATCCTCCAGCGTCTCAGCTCTGTCGGTCCATGACAGAGGGAAGAACATGAGAAGAGGGCAAATGAGAGGGCACAACGGAGGAACCGCGGGGAGGCCTCTAAGGCAAAGGAGAGGGAGCAACAGAGGGACCGCGAGAAGACAAAGAAGGAGTAGGACGACTGGGAGGAGGACGGTGGGAACCCGCCTCCGGTAGAACGTCAGAGAAGAGACAGCCGGAGGGGGCAAGCTGCCCCCACACCCTACTATGGTCCTCACATAGGTCCAGCCTGAGGGAGTCCCGAAGAGCCAGGACCTCATCCTCAAAAAGGATTACGCGACAAGAACGCGAAGGCGCGCTATGGAAACCTCCACAATTGGCACAACATTCATGATTTTGACAAGAGGAGCCATGGTAAGTTAATGCACAGGCCACACAACGACGAGCCTGCCTACAATTGCTGCTCATATGGCCAAACTGGTAACAATTAAAACAACGTCTGTGGAGTTCGACATAACGGGACACGCAGATAACCAGCACAAACAAACTGGGGCAGATCCTGACGCTCAAAGGTGACGATGAGCGTACTCGCAGGAACCTTAGCGGGACCAACATACTTAGACACGCTATAAACGTCCGTAACCCTCTAAGACGAAAGTTTATCCTTTAGTCTCGAGACATCATATTACAGTAATTAAGGCCAGGGTGGAGAACTGAAACCGGGACCTTGGAAAGGGAGGACAAATCCCGCACGGCGCCACACTTTTCTCGCAAAGATACCTCAACCACTAAATCGCCACTACCACGGAGCCACATACGACGGGGCGCACAACAGCGGGACTCAAATCCTCATTCAAATCAAACACGTCCAATTTAGAAAGCGGAGACCCGAAACTGGAATTCAGCACCAGAAAATGAGGATAATCCCAAATCAGTATATATCTCTTCTGCGAAGGGATCTAACAAGTGCGGAAAAGAGGACTTATTGACAGGCGTAGTACGAGAAGCAGAAGTTTTTTTTGAATTATTTCCAATATAAAGTAAAGTATAAAAGGGGGTGCAAACTCGCGCAGCGCAGTCACTGTCTACCGTCGCGACACCTAATCCGGAACGCCGGTCCAACCAGGAAGGAGGGAAAGCCGGTCGACCCCTGAACCGACCATCGTTTTAAAAATGGCCGGCTAGCCTCAGAAATTTACAGGTTTGGAAAGCAAAGACCCCCCAAGAGCGCCATTCCGGATCAGGCGCCCACCAACCAACACAGGCAGGACCCAGCCATGAGGTCGCGCCCCTTAACATACAGCTTTGATACACCGACATCGCCAAACAAACGTAGATGGAAGGGACGATGCAGTGTAAACTGTAAGATTTATATTTTTTTATATATTTTTTTTAAAAGCTCATCTGGCGACTGCCTACTTGGGCATTAGTCACCGTATTAAAACTGGCCTAGTTCTAGGCTACTTTAAAATAAAATTAAAGAGAAAAAAAACAACACCCCAAAAAGGGGGAAAGGAAGCAAGCTGGTGCGTCGATGAGAGGTCCCCCCAGCGCAGGAGCGTGCAACTAAAGGAAAAAAACAAACAAAAAAACAAAAACAAATGCAAAAAACAAAACAAAAAAACAAACAAAAAAAACAAATGCAAAAAAACAAAACAAAAAAAACAAACCTTGCTTAAATAATAGGGAGAAGGCCGGCCTCCCACAAGAAGTCAACAAGTCCACAAGTCAATGTGCACGAATCTGTCCCGAGTACAAGGGACAGGCGGTAGCGACCCCGCCCATCCCGGTACCGGGACAGGTATCGTGCGCGAAAATCACCCAGACTGGGACATTCGACAAGAATGTGCCGAACAGTCTGGGGGACGACGCAGTCGTTGTAATAGGGCGCAGGCGAGCGCTCCATCAAATAGCGATGCGTCACACGAGTGTGTCCGATTCGGAGACGACAGAAAGCAACCTGAAGCCGCCGTGGCATTGGGGGATAGGTCCATGGAAACAGTCGCGGCGCAATGGCACGCAACTTTAAGTTTCCTTCGACCGTCTCCCATCTTCTTTGCCAAGCAGTCCGAAGAGCTGCCCGTATTCCTGCCATGTCGTCGGTGTGAGGAAGAGCGAAACGCTGGTCCGGTCGCAGAGTCCTCGCGGACTCTTTGGCCCTCTCATCGGCATGCTCATTACCCGCAATTCCTACATGTCCAGTAACCCAGCAGAAGATAATCTCGACATCTGCTCGGCTCGCCAAAACCGTGGCGTCACGGATATCGCGAACCAGGGGATGCGGAGATTCCAATGACACGAGAGCACTCAGGGCGCTTTGTGAGTCACTATAGATCACAATCCGGTCTCCGAAGCGGGCACGTAGCGTAATCTCCCGTACCGAGTAATGTATTGCCACCAGCTCGGCCGTGAAGACAGACGCAGCGCCTGGTAGAGCCCCGCTGACTTCAAACAGAGGGGATACGGCGTGGAAGCCGACCCCCTCTTGGGACTTGGAGCCATCCGTATACACTGGCACGGTTCCAGCGTGACACGATGTGTGCTCCAAAAAGGTCGAACGCAATACTCCCGGCGCAGTACAAGCTTTGGGAGCAGAGGCGTGGCGACAAATAGCCAAATGTGGTACCCTCCAGGGTAGCGTCCTGGGCAGAACCAGGGGCGCCACCGGCCCGAGAGCTATATCTACCTCTCGAAGGAGTTTCCTAGCCCTAAACCAAAAGGGCTTAGGGTATGACTGGCGTCTCTCACCGGCATAGGCACCATCGAGATCAGCTGCGGATGCAGTGAGAGCTGTTGGCGACTGAGGGAGGCGCCGGGCTCGCGTGTACAGGCGAGCGATGCACTGCACGCGGCGAAGAGCGAGTGGCATCTCCCCAGCATCGACCACAGGCTCTCAATGGGGAAGGGGCGGAAGGCACCGGTCGCAAGGCGAAAGCCGGTGTGGTGGATCGAATCCACTTTCCGCAATAAACGCTCGGCTGCGGATGCATAAAACTCGCATCCGCAGTCGAGCTTCGAACGAACAAAGGATCGATAAAAGAGTAGAGCAGTAACCCTATCAGCGCCCCAAGCGCTGAACGTCACGGAACGGAGAATGTCCATGGCGCGGGTACAAGAGACCCTAAGGCTGCGAATATGAGGTGAGGCGTCGGTCGAATACAAGACCAAGGAAACGGTGCGACTCAACCACATCCAGGCGCAACCCATTAAGAAACAAATCTGGGTCGGGGTGAAGCCGTGGATGGCGGCAGAAGTGCACCACCTTAGTCTTGGCCAAAGAAAACCGAAACCTGTGCGCTTCGGCATAGCGAGAGACGCGGTTCAATGCCTGTTGGAGTCGACGCTCCAGAGTTGGCATCTGGGCCGCGCCAAAAGAGATCGAAAGGTCGTCCACGTAGAGCGTAGTGAGAACATCTTCCGGCAGCACCGAGGTGATGCCGTTGATTCTCAGGGCAAAGAGTGTGACACCCTCTTCCTGCTCCTTTCGGACGGAGAGAGCTCCCCCCACCCGTACGCGGAATCGACGATCTCGCAAAAATTCAGATATAAACATTGGGAGGCGTCCCCTTGCCTCCATCGTGTGGAGAGTCTCCATGATGCCGTATCGCCATGCGGTATCATAGGACTTCTCCAGATCGAAAAACACCGTGGCGTAGTGCTGTATATGAAGGAAAGCCTTGCAGACGGCATTTTCCAGTCGGAGCAGAGCATTCGACGTGGAGTGGAACTTGCGGAAGCCGCACTGTGCAGAAGACAGATGGCCTCCGCTGTCCAGGAAAAAGGTTAATCTAACATTTACCAATTTCTCCATCAACTTGCACACGCAAGAGGTTAGAGAGATTGGGCGGAAACTGGTCGGAGTAGAGTGATCTCTCCCCGCCTTGCGAAAGGCGAGCACAGTAGAAATTCGCCAGGAGTCTGAGAGAAGACCTTCCACCCAGATCCTGTTGAACAAATCTAACAGAAAGGCCATGCCTCGCTCTCCCAGGTGTCGAAGCATGGCGTACGGGACATCGTCCGGACCATGGGTGGTGTCCGCGAACGAAGCGAGAGCGAAACGCAACTCACTCACAGTAAACTTGTCGTTGAAGGGTTCTCCGCCTCTCAAGGTTAAGTCCAGCCGGAAGCCTTCCGCGACATCACGACGTGCATTGAATGCTGTCGGAGCAGCAACCCAGCTAGAGAATGCGGAAAAAGCGGTCGCTAAGGATTCCCCTACGGACGCGGGGTCCGAGATTGCGGTCCCATTTTCCTAGAGAACGGGAGGGGGGTCCTGCGAGAACTTGCCTCGAATCCTTTTGACTCGCTTCCACACCTGAGCTAAAGGGGTCTTCCCGTTAAGTGAAGACACGTATGCCCGCCAAGAAGAGCAGCGGGCATGCTTCGAAATATACCGGAGCCTAGCCCTAGGCCGACGAAATTTAGCGACGGTGAAATCGTTCGGGCGGCGCTTATATCGCATGTAGGCATAACGCTTCTGTTTGAGGGCCGTCTCACACTCAGCTGACCACCATGGGAGTGGTCGGCGTGCAAAACGGCCAGACGTCCTAGGAATAGTAGTCGGGCCCACGGCGATGAGGTTGCCGGAGAAGAACTCAACGGCCTCATCTACTGACCTAAACTCCTCGACTGAGATAGAGAATTCAGTCATTTCCTGAAATGCAGGCCACCGCGCTCGCGCCAAGCACCACCGAGGTGGGCTATCAGGCGGCAGTTGCCCTGAAAATGATATTTGAATGGGAAAGTGATCACTACCATAGAGGTCATCGACCACCCCCCCAATCTAAATCCGGCTGTGCATCCGAAGAGCACAAAGATAGGTCAAGGCAAGAAAATGAAGCGGTTCTCGGACAGTGATGCGTAAACTCATCTACGTTTAAGACACCCATCTCAAGCTCTTTGATCAGATCGGCAAGGACTTGTTCCCTGGGATTTATGGAGTAATCTCCCCAGAGAGAATGCCTGCCGTTCAGATCTCCAAGCAAGAGATAGGGCCTCGGCAACCGTGCCACGACGCAGCGGAAGTCCCCGGCGTCGAAGTCAGCTGACGGTGGAATGTACGCAAAGATGATAGTATACCTCCTATCCAGGTGCAGCTGCACAGCCACTGCCTGAAAGGAGGTATCTAAAGAGAAAGGAAGAACGGAGACATCATGCCGGGTGTCAACCGCGCATCCCCCAGCCCAGCCATCCCGCGGTGGTGGGGTTGCAAGACCCTTATACCCCGGGAGGTTGGGCAGGGGGCACGCGCCTAGCATGTTCTCCTGCAAAAAGAGAGCTAACGGAGAACGGGACGAGACGAGCCTCCGCAGCTCCTCTCAGTTGGCCCGGAGTCCACGGCAATTCCATTGAAGGAATATGCCCTCCAGGCCTAGCTCGGAGGAGACGCGGGGGCCCTCCTCGAATTGGAGACCCTCACGGGAATGGCTGTATGCTTCCAGGGAGCAGAACTCCAGACGCTGTTTGCCGGACAAAGCGCTGAAGGCGCTGTCGCCTTCGAGGACTTATTGAGGGAGGTTGGGCTCGCAATGCGAGTCTTTTCCTCCCTCCGTCTCGAAAACTTAGGCGGGCGTTGCGGCTTCGGAGGCGGGGGGGGGCCTTTTTTCAACGAACCACCGTCTCCGAGCCACTCGCTCCACCTCGGGTCGTGGGCGAAGGAGCCGAAGCTCCTTTGTTGCTCTCCTTCTTTCGGGGGACAGCTTTAGGAACCCCCGAAGATGGCCTAGCGACCATCTTCAGGGGTGTTGCCTCCTGTGAGTCTAACGACTCGGTGGAGGCGCGTGGCCGTTTCGCCTTGCGGGAAACGCTCACGCTGGGGGAAGAGGGGGAAGCCCTGGTTTTAGCCGGGGCTGGTTATGAACCCTTTTTGCCGCAAGTTTTACCAGGACAGTGCCCGGGTTGGGTAGAGCCCGCAGAAGGGCTATGAATGGGCACGGAAACAACCTTGCTCGTTGGCCTGGATGGGCCAGGAGCAGAGGGTGCCTTTCTAACTATTGAGGCATATGACGTCCCAGGCAGAGCCTGGCGGGCCAGGATCAAGTCCTTAGCCTCGCGGAATGAGAGTCTATCCTGGGCCTGAACGGTCAGGATTTCTTTCTCAAGGAGATATGCACCACATTGCTTCGAAGAAGCAGGGTGCGGCTCTCCACAATTGACACACTTGGCCACACACGATTTGGACTTATCGTGTGCGACCTTGGAGCAATTTACACAGACTTCGGGTGAACCCGACTTTGCACGTCTACATGAGCGATTCGTATGGCCGAAGCGGTGACAGGAATAGTACCGCCACGGCAGTGGCACGAATGCCTTCACGCGGTAGCGGTACCAACCGGCACGCACCGACTCAGGGAGCTTGTCACAGTCGAACGTGACGAAGAGTGTAGGGGTGGGTCTCGAGGCCCCTCCCTGTTCTCCCATCAGACATTCGACCTTGACCGCCCCATGGTCGGCCAGCTCTAGGGTGATGTCCTCAATGGAGTGTTTAACGAGATCCCTGGCATAAACTACTTCTTTCACAAAGTTCATGGTAGAGTGCGGCGTCACACTCACCGGGGTGCCATGAAGTGTCCGAAGAGCACTTATCTTGGCCGCCTCGGCGGGCTTCGCCACATTCGCCAGAAGGCTCCCGTCCGAGAAACGGGTCACCTTCGGCTCTCTACCAATTACACTAGCTAATCCTCTCCTCTGATGGATCATGTTGCCCTTGGACAACATGGTGCCATCAGTGGAGCGAATAACGAGGAAGCGTTTGAAGCCAGCGTCCTCGAAAACGCCAGGTAACCTCTGAATGAGGGGCCCCGATGTCATCGTGGCTCCGCCCTTTGCACTCTTGTTATTAGTCTTAGTCAGGGGCTCCGCAAACGGATGGGCAGAGGGGGCGGATGTGCCGATCTTGGCTTGGTCCCTTGCCAGAGTGGCAGCAGACCCATCCGTCCCCGTAGCCCCCGTGGATGGAGAGGAGCCCCGAGTCTTCTTCGTCTTTTTAGTCTTTTTCTTTCTTGGAGAGGAGGGCGGGGAATAAACCCGCTCCTCACCTCCGACGGAAGCAGCCCCCAGGCCAGATGGACCGGCCTCAGCCAGGTCATTCTCTGAAATGGAGAAGGTCATGGTAGTCGTGGGGGCACCGGTCGGAGGAGATCCCTCCCCTACTTGTATTGCTTCGGAAACCTCAGCCGTTTGAGGAGGACCTTGCATCGGGGCGGATTCGGGTTCGGTGCTTGGCACCGAGCCAGGAATCCCCCTCCATGGAAGGCCCTACCGTCTGAGGCTGGGTTTCCTCAAGGACCATGTCTATCTCAGGAAGGGCCTCCAGTTGGCCACCGCCTTCCAAGACATCGCAGGCCCCGTTGGCAGTATCTTCACTAGTCTTCTTTGGGGAGGCATGGGCCTTGACCCCGGCAAGGTTCAATATTCTTGCCAGCAGGTCTTGTGATGAAAGCGACCGAAGGGGCCTAGATTCCCTCTCCCCCGTAAGGGGGTTTGCCATACAGGGCCGCTTCGATGTGGAGCGGCTGGCTAACAGCTGCCTGCTGGCTTTCTTGGCAGTCCATTTGGAAAGAACAGAGGGGACTGCCACTGGTAAAAGGGAGGCGCCCCAAAGCACCTCCAGAGAAGGGGGTAAGGGGAAGTTCACTACACCCATAATCGAAGGGGAGGGGACCTCCATTTTTTTTTGCTGGAGCTGCCCAAAGGCGGCTCCGTCGATGTTATAGGGGAAGTTGGGGGTTGGGTTTTTTTTATACTCATCATTGGGCATGGTGACCCTCTTTTTGACACGGGATGCAATCGCGCATCACCTCTCGCAGTAGCCCGCACTGCGAGAGGTGCTTACAAGCCCGGCAGAGCCAGGCGCCGCCATCTAAGATCACCCCTCCACACTGGTGGCCTGGCAGTCCATAGGCATGTCGGCTCCACCTTGAACACGGCGTAAAAAATATATAGATTGTGAAGAGGAGAGGAAAAGGGATGTGAGGAAGGTATGGGTGGGGATAAAGCAGGTTGTTAAAAACCAACCACCACAGACCGGAGCTCAGGGGTTAGGGAACATTGTACCCTCCCCCCTCAGCCCCGATCCGGGACGGTTGACTTAAGAAGAAGGTCAGCATCTACCCTGTGAAATTAGAGGCTGACCATTGAAAGTTGTGAGAGAGGTTGTATGAAAAGCGAGGAAACAAGTGTTTTGAAGGAAGGAGAAGAGGCTAAGCTGGGGTCGGACGGGGTGCTGAGTCCCATTAGCACGGCGGCCAGGATGGCAAATCGCCGCGCCCCTTACGGGTGTGAAGTGAAAGAGAATTGGTACAGAAGACGAAGTAGGGGTTAGCGGAAGAAGAAATGAGTCCCGTCAGCACGGCGGCCAGGCGAGAAAATCACCGTGCCCCTTACGGGGTCAGGAGTACAAGGGACAAGCGTTAACGTCCCGGAACCGAGACAAGTAACATGCACGAAGATCACCTAGTCCTGGACATTCACCAAGAATGTGCCGAACAGACTAGGGTAAAACGCAGTCGTCGCAATAAGGCGAGGGAAAACGCTCCATAAAATGGCGGTGCGTCCCGCGAGTGTGTCCAATTTGGAGACTACAGAAAGCAACCTGAAGCCGTCGCGACATTCGGGGGTAGGTCGATGGGTGCAGTCGAGGTGGAAGTGCACATAACTTTAAGTTCCCGTCGACCATCTCCCATCTTATATGCCAAGCAGCCCGTATTCCTGCCATGTAATCGGTGTGAGGAAGAGCGAAACGCTAGTCTTGTCGCCCAGTCCTCGCGGACTCTTTGCCCCCTCATTCCCAGCAATTCCTACATGTCCAGGAACTCAGCAGAAGATAATGTCTACATCCGCCTGGCTCGCCAAAACCGTGGCGTCACGGATATTGCGAACCAAGGGAGGCGGAGAAAACAATGCCCCGAGAGCTATAAATGGCAATCCGGTCTCTGAACCGGGAACGTCGCTTTATCTACCGTACCGAGTGGTGTATTGCAACCAGCTCAGCCGTGAAGACACACGCAGCGTCTGGCAGAGCCCCCTGACTTTAAACAGAGGGGACACGGCGTGGAGAGACCTACTCTTGGGACTTGGAGCCATCAGTATACAATGGCAGGGTTCCAGCGTGACACGAAGCGTGTTCCAAAAAGGCCGAACGCAATACTCTTGGCGCTGTAGAAGCTTAAGGAAGCAGAGGCGTGGCGAGAAATAATCAAAGGGGCACCACGGGCCCAAGAGCTATACCGAGCTCTCGAAGGAGTTTCCTAGCCTGAAACCCAAAGGGATTAGGGTATGACTGGGGTCGCAATAGGCACCGTCGAGATTAGCTGCGCATACAGTAAGAGCTGTTGGCGACTGAAGGAGGCGCCAGGCTCCCGCGTACAGGAGAATAATGCACTATACACGGCGCAGAACAAGTGGCCTCTCACAATATCAACAAGTGGGAGTTACGTAAGTCACCGGGCGCCAGGCAAAGGCCAGTGTGGTGGATCGAGTCCACCTTCCGCAATACACGGTCGGCCTCAGATGCATAAAACTCGGATCCGTGGTCGAGCTTCGAACGAACAAAGGATAAATAAAAAATTAAGGCAGTAGCCCTATCAGCGTCCCAGGCGCTGAACGCTACGGAACGAAGAATATCCATGGCGCGGGTACAAGAGACTCTAAGGCTGCGAATATGAGCCTCCCAGGTGCGGCGTCGGTAATATGCATGACCAAGGAAACTGTGCGATTTCACCACTCCCAGGCGAACCCTATTATGAAGCAAATCTGGGTCAGGGTGTAACCGTGAATGGCGGCGGAAGTGCACTACCTACGTCTTGGTCAAGGAAAGTCGAAGATTGTGCGCTTCCGCATAGCAAGAAACGCGGTTCAATGTCGACGCTCTAGAGTTGCATCTGGGCCGCACCAAAAGAGATCGAAAGGTCGTCCACGTAGAGCGTAACTTGAACATCTGCCGGCAGCACCGAGGTGGAGCTGTTGATGCTCAGGGCAAAGAGTGTGACACTGATGATACTTTCCTGCAGAACACTCTTCCTGCTCCATTGGGCCGGAGAGCTCCCCCACGCTTACGCGGAATCGACGATCTCGCAAAAATTCAGATATAAACAAACAGTGGGAGGCGTCCCCTCGACCCCATCGTGTGGAGAGTTTCCATGATACCGTATCGCCATGCGGTATCATAGGCCTTCTCCAGATAAAAAAAACACCGTCGTGTAGTGCTGTCTACGAAGGAAGGTCATACATGCCGCATTTTTCAGTCGAAGCAGAGCATTCGACGTGGATTGGAACTTGTGGAAGCCGCACTGTGCAGAAGATAGATTGTGTCCGCTGTCCAGAAAAAAGACTAATCTAACATTTACCAAATGCTCCATCAACTTGCACACACAGGAGGCTAGAGATATTGGGTGGAAACCGGCCGGGGTAAAGTGATCTCTCCCCAGTTTGCGAAAAGCGAGCACAGTAGCAATTTGTCAAGAGTCTGGGATGATATCCTCTACTAAGATCCTGTTTAACAAATCTAACAGAAAGGCCATGCCTCGCTCACCCGGGTTTTGAAACATGTCGTACGGAACATCATATGGAGAAGGGACCGTCTCCTCGCACGAACAGAGATCGGAACGCAACTCACTCAAAGTAAACCTGTCGTTGAAGGGTTTCGACCTCTGGTGGGAAAGTCATATCGGAGGCCTTATGCGACATCACGACACGCATTGAATGGTGGCAGAGCAGCATCCAGGCTAGAAAATGCGCTCGTCGCGAACGATTCCGCCACGGACGCAGAGTCTGTGATTGCGGTCCTATTCTCCTGGCGAACTTGCTCCAAATTCTTTTGACTCACTTTCACATTTCTGCTAGAGGGTTCTTCCCGTTAAGCGAAGACACGGATATACGCCAAGAAGAGCGGCGGGCGTGCTTCGAAATATACCGGTACCTAACCATAGCTCGACAAAATTCCCCGATAGTGAAGTCATTCGGGCGGCACTCCTAGCAGATGTAGGCTTAATGCTTCTGTTTGAGGGCCGCCACACACTCGACTGACCACCACGGGAGCTGACGGAGTGTAAAACGGCCAGACGTTCTAGGAATAGTAGTTAGGCCCACGGTAATGAGGTTGTCAGAAGAACTCAACGGCCTCATTTTCCAACCTAAGCTCCTCGACTGAGACAGAAATTAGTCATTTCTTGAAATGCTATCCACCGGGCCCGCGCCAAGCACCACCGGAGCGAGCTCTCAGGGCGGCAGGGGCACACAAAAAAAGATATTTGAATGACAAAGTGATTACTGTCATGGTGGTCACCCCCCCCCCCCCCCTCCAAAATCAGGCTGTGCAACCGGAGAGCACAATGCTAGATCGAGGCCAAAAAATGAAGCGGTTCTCGACAAGGACTTTCCTCTCGGAATAATTAATTGAGTAGTCTTCCCAGAGGAGCTGTCTACCGTTCAGATCTCCAAGCAAGAGAAACGGCCTCGGCAACCCTGTCATGACGCGGCGGAAGTCGGCCGAATGTACGCGGAAATAACAGTATACCTACTATCCAGGTGCAGCTGCAAAGCTACTGCCTGAAAGGAGTTATCTAAAGCAGAGAAGAACGGAGACATCATGCCAGGTGTAAATCGCTCATCCCCGTGCCCGGCCCTTATCTGGTGGTGGTTGGGTGGCATAACCCTTATAACCAGGAGGGTGGGCAGGGGGTACGCTCCTAGCATGAACTCCTGCAAAAAGATAGCTAGTGGGGAACGGGAGATGAACCTCTGCAGCTCCTCTAAGTTGGCCCGGAGTCAGCGGCAATTCCATCAAAGGAATATGCCCTCCAGGCTTAGCTCAGAGAAGATGCGGGGGCCTCTTGAAAGAGCAGACCCTCACGGGAATGGTCGTACGCTTCCCCGAACCAGAACTCCGGGCGCTGTTGGCGGACAATGCGCTGTCACCTTCGAGGACTTATCGGGTGAGGTTGGGCTCGCCATGCAAGTCTTTTCCTCCATCCGCCTCGAAACCTTAGGCAGGTGGGGTCCTTCTTTTGAAAGATCCAGTCTCCGAGCCACCCAGCCTACTATTGGGTGTGTTCGTTGGAGCCGAAGTTACTTTAGTGCTGTCCTCCTTTCAGGAGGCAGCTTTAGGAAGTCCGGAAGATGGCATCACGACCAACTTCAGTGAATCTAACGACTCGGTGGAGGCACGCGGCCGTTTCGCCTTAGGGGAAAACGGTCACGCTGGAGGAATCCTGGTTTTAACCGAGGCTTGGTGTGAACCCTTTATGCCGCCAGGTCTACCAGGGAAGCGCCCTGGGGTAGAACCCGCAGAAGGGCTCCGAATGGGCGCGGAAACGACTGTGTTCGTAAGCCCGGAGGGGGCAAGAGAAGAGTCTTTCTTAACATTGAGGCATAGGACGTCCCAGGCAGCGCCGGGCGCGCCAGAACCAATTCCTTAGCATCGCGAAATGAGAGACGATCCTGGGCCTGAACGGCCAATCATGGGTCAGCTTTAGGAACCCCAGAATATGGGCTCATAACCAACTTCAGGGCTGTTGCCTCTTGTGAGTCTAACTACTCGGAGGAGGCAGTATAGCACTTCCACGGTAGTGGTGCAAATGCCTCCACGTGGTAGCGATACCAACTGGCGCTCACGGACTCAGGGAGCTTGTCACAGTCGAACGTGACGAAGAGAGTAGGGGTGCGTCTCGAAGTCCCTCCATTGTTTTATCATCATACGCTCGACTTTGACTGCTCAAGGATCGGACAGCTCTAAGGTGATGTCTTATACTTTCACGAACTTCAATGTAGAGTGCGGCGTCACACCCACCGGCGTGCCATCAAGTGTCCGAAGGGAACTAATCATGGGCGCCTCAGAGGGATTCGATAGAAGGTTACCGTCCGAGAAACGGGTCACCTTTGGTTATCTACCAATCATGCTAGCTAGAGCTCTACTCTGATGGAACATGTTGCCACCCGTAGAGCGAATAACGAGTAAGAATTTGAGCCAGTGGGCTCGAAAACCCCACGTAACCCCTGAATGAGGGGCCCCGACATAATCGAGGCTCCGCTCTGCGCACTTACACTTATAGGCTTGGTCAGCGACTCCCTGCTTGGGTGAGCACCAGGGCCGGACGTGCCGATTTTCGCTTGGTCGCGGACCGTCCCTCCCCGCGGAGGGAGAGGAGCCATTAGTCTTGCAGGGTTTTTTTTCTCTCTTTAGGAAACGAGGGCGGAGAATGCATCCGGTTCGCTTCTCCGCCGGAAGGAGCCCCTAGGCGGGATGGATGGGCCTCAGCAAGATCCCTCTCCGATATGAAGGTCCATTGCTGTCACGTGGCCACCCACCGGGGTAGGATATTCCTCCTCTCCTTGTGAGGCATCGAAGGAGCTTGAATAGGAGTTGACTCTGGTTCCGTGCTTGGCACCGAGCCCAGGTTCTACCCCATGGAAAATCCTACCATCTGGGGTTGGGTCACCTCAGGGACCATGTCCACTTCAAGGAAAGGCCCCCATGTGCCCTCCCTCAGACATCACAGATCCCATTCGAGGTCATCTTGGGCCGACATCCGTCGGGGAAGAGAGGGCGGCACGTATAGTGACCCCCTGTCAGCTCGATATTCGCGCCCGCAGAACTTTGGAAGGCACGGGCTGTCATCCTTCGCCCCCTTAAGGGGGTTGGCCCTATCGAGCCCCTCCCGGTCAATTATGAGACGCCTGCCTGCTTTCTTGGCAGTCTTCTTGGAAAGTACAGGGGGGACTGGCGCTGGAAAATGAGTCACCCATGGGCGACTCCAAAAAGGGGGTGAGGAGGGCTCCCCTGCACCCGTATGTAAAGGAGAGTAAACCTCCTCTCCGGTAGAAGAGATTTGGAGGGTCTCCTGAGAGAGCACAGGAAAGGGAGCTCCATTTTATCGGTGGTGCTGGACGAGGGCGGCTCCGACGATGTTATAGGAAAAGGTAGAGGGAGTTTTTTTTTTTTTTTTAAACTCGTCATTGGGGATGGTGACCCTATTTATGCCATGGAGTGCATTCGCTAATCACCCCACGCAGTAGCCCGGTCTGACTGGGGTCAGTACGGGGCCGACAAAACCAGCTGCCGCCATTTGAGGTCACTCCTCCCACCTAGTGACCTGGCAGCCCAGTTATGGCGGCTCCACCTTAGGCACGGCGTAAAATCTATAGACATTGAAAGGAGAAAGAAAGGGGATGTGAGGAAGGTGTGGATGGGGATGAAGCAGACCGGAGCTCAGGAGTGAGGGGACGTTGTCCCCCTTCAGCCCCGATCGGGATAGTTGGGTGAAAGGAAGCTGGTCTGCGTCTACCCTGAGAAATTAGAGGCCAACCAGAGAAAGTTGTGGGAGAGGTTGTAGGGAAAGAGAGGAAGTAGGGGAGAAATAGAGGCTGTCTGAAAGGAGAAGAGGCTAAGCTGGGGCCGGACGGTGCGCTGAGTCCCATCAGCACGGCGGCCAGGAATGAAAATCACCGCGCCCCTTGAGGGGTTCGTTCTAGAAACACAAAGATGTGCTGCAAGAATGAGTTTCCACAGGTTTCTTACAACACAGAGCCCCACCACTCTCTATTTTAATTCTTTCGGAGTGTACCAAAGGTTTTCGTTATTCCCCCTCTCTCTCTATTCATATCTCCTACAACCATCAACCGATATGTTCCCAATTCCATCCACACCACTCGTCGCAAGTCCTTCCAGAAGACTCTTTATCTGGAATTCTCTATCACTGCAGGGATCATACACAACAATCGCTGTTTCACCCTTGCAAATCTAAACTTTACCCACATGATTCTAGAGATTACATGTGATCAGTCTTGCAGAGGCCAGGATCAAAGGAGCAACTCCGTGAAGATTTCTTGAAAAGAGTGCACGGTTCTCCACAGAGGGAGCGCAGGATATCAAACGGGAATATTGCAAATCACGGCAGTCGATGGAACCGAACTCCCCCCCCCCCCTCCCCCAAGTTTAAAGAGGAAAACAGGTACATCAGAAAAAAAACCCAGTGCAAGGATAATGCACATCATTAAAGCTTACATTTACAGTCTAGATTGCAGCTTTTGGGTTAATAAAATCAATAAAAAAGAACCACTTTAATAATAAATCTCAATTATTTACACGTCATTAACAGTTTTGGCGTCGGCAGCTCTATGCCAACGACGTATGTCCAATTCGGGCGGAACCGGAAAACTAAAATTAAATCATAACAGAAAACATTTGTGGAACACTTCTCGCTCTACTTTACGGCACAAATGACTATTTATCGCATAAGAGCGACCAAACAACTAATTTATGGAGTGAAATTGAAGCATGATTATGTGGTATCTATTTACAGGATGAGATAGTAATGAGGGTGAGTGGTGATGAAAAACTATGTCAAAAATGGAAATTACAAAATAAGGCAATAGAAAAAAACGGAAAAGCTGGGTTCGTTTGACCCAATTTTTCTCTGAAATTGATCGAAAAAGAATTAAAATAAGCAATTTCACAGGGAGTAAAACAAATGCGTAAATCACATTAGTCAATTGCTTTAAATGTTTGTTTTTTCGTTATTCTCGCTTATGATTCCATAGCAAGAGTGGCGGCCATCGTCCCTAAGGCCATTGTTATGGGTCCGCGTTGGTGGGGGTAGATTCAGGACCCAATATCCGGTAGATGAATTCAGCGAACCTTTTGTCCGGGTCCTTGGCATGGGACACGATGAAAGGATGCTCTAACAAGCGAAGATAATTGGGTCGTTCACTCACGTTCTTCACCAAGCTAAGGGGAGACGAACGCAAATGAAACGACTCGGCCTAAAAAAAGATATCGCCCTAATTGACAAGCCAACCCCTTAAGAGGCTTGTGAAGAAGGCTGAACCGAACAACAATGGCCATTACTTACACTTGTTCAATGAAATTGTGAAAATCATCCGAGAAATTCCACTCGGGAGAATGCGGAAGACGCGGAGGATCGTCAAGGACAACTTGCTTCAACTGTTCGAATGGACTGCCCCAGGATGGGTATGGGAACTTGCCCAGGGCAACCTCCACAAGAGAAATCCCCAAGGACCAAACGTCAGAGCGAATATCGTAGCCCGACGGCACAGACTGGGGGTCAATCCTTTCAGGCTGAAATAATGGGGTGATTTAGTTTAGCCTGGGTTCCCATCTGATAACTATCCATACCTTAACTCCGTTTATGGAAAGGAGTCGACCTCCATAAAACAGGCTCAGAAGGGCAAATATGTCAAAATTAGTATGAGCAGAGAACCCACATTCCAACCCATTTTGTTTCTTATTCTACAGCAATTACAAAGTTGTAAAAAAATAACTATTCAAAAAATTAAGTGAATCCTTCGACTTCAAGTACACTGATATAATTTGAAAAGTTGTCAAACTTTATACTTACTGCCATGTATGGCTTACATCCTGCCTGGACAGTTTTAGCCACAGAGTCCACAAGGTATCCAGAAATGCCAAAATCGCACATCTTTACTTGGCCAGATCGATTAATTAATATGTTGGAAGGTTTTACATCTCTGTGTATAACCCTGAGTTGACTATGCAAATAGTTGAGAGCATTTACGACCTGTAATAAAATGTTAACTACACATACCTTATCGATGGGAAAGTTATATGTCAGTATATAAAAAGCAAAAACTGAAGATTTAATAGCAACTTACAGAATAAGCAATTTTCCCCAGAAATTCTTCCAGGAATTTTCCACCGTTAAGAAACACCTTGGGGTAAAATTTGTCTAGAGAAGTTTCCATGACCTCCATGCATATCCACACATCACCATCGCGAAATAAAGCACCATAGAAATGAACGGTATATGGGCAATCTCCTGACCTCATGGATACATCGAGATCCATCAATAAGCATCTCTGCTCTCGCGTATCAACGGTGCTCGTGATTCTCTAGATTTAAAGACAAAAATCAACATTATTATTATGGAAGCAGGAAAAGCGGTCAAGAAAGGCTTCAATGCTAGAGTAAAATAGAAAATAAGACAATCAAAGGAAGTAAAATTAGATTAATGGAAAGCATAATACTACCTCTACCTAAATTCACCCTCCCATCGTTTACACTCTTTGCTCTGCGTATCTTTTCAGACTTAACATATCAAGCAACATTACTTTTTTTCTCGGTTTAAGGACAAAAAATAATGCTATTAATACTATGCAGCATCATTTTTTCTATGTTCAAGGAAAAAATAATACTATATATAATATG
This sequence comes from Ceratothoa steindachneri, assembly GCA_963969495.1. NCBI lineage: Eukaryota > Metazoa > Arthropoda > Malacostraca > Isopoda > Cymothoidae > Ceratothoa > Ceratothoa steindachneri. The sequence continues at coordinate 85,158,233 of OZ018328.1, forward strand.
CAACATTATTTTTTCTAGGTTTAAGGACAAAAATAATACAATGCAACATTATTTTTCCTAAAATATTTGCTCTTGATAGGCATTTTACCACCGATTTGTTTTGAGGGCAGATTCAAACCAAGGTTTGTTATGGCATATGGCAGCCGCCGAAAAGACCACGGAATTGTACCCCAGCTGGCGAGTAACCACACCCATGTGGCTGGCTCAGGTTCATTACGTCTGAAAGCGGTCTTCTCACTCGGAGAGGGATTCTCCCAAAGATCAAACATTCCGTGCTTTTGTACTTCCTTGCGCCTCCTCAAATTTAAAGCACAATATCAACGAGGCCATGTCACGCAGAAAGTAATTAAGGACGACGAAGTGAAAATATGTGGAAGATAATGTAGATAGATGGGTGTAGGAAAAGGGACGAAAAAAATAAAATAAAGAAGGAAAGTAAAGGAGGCGAGTTGCGAACAGCTTCATGCGTCGCCGGACCACTGTTAGCGAATCGACTGCGCCGTCCCGAGTTTCTCATAAAAAAACTCATTCAAGCGATGCTTTTAAACTGCACGCTTGCACTTCTCGGCACGCTACAGATCCTTCTGCAGACGTTAGGGTGAAAAGGGGCAGACAAGCCACCACATATCACCTCACACACCCCTGAGGTTGAGTAAAAGGATAGCTAAGGAAAAGATTGTTGTTTTTTAATTTTAAGGCGCTTATTTTGAGGTCGTCAGCCAAATCATGGGTAAGCGCATCACTGTATTAAAAAGGATAAAAGCAAAAACAAAACGAAAGAATAAACGCAGAAAAAAAGGCACACGCAAGGGTCCCAGCATGCAATCAAACACTATGTAGGAGACTAGACAAGGGTGGGAAGAATGATGGCATATTACCCCCCCCTCCAATTAGACCCAAGAAAAGGGGGTGAACCAGCTCACCCTCTTATCCCACCCAGGAATGAGTGGACGAAAGCTGGTCGGCGCTAAGCCTGCAAAATTAGCTTCCGGTCAATAGGTGAGAAGAGACTTGTAAAGAGAGTGGCAAAAAAATGGAAAGGACTCCATCGAGTTGAGACTGGTGGGAGGGCGTGTCCCTCTCACAGGTACCGGGTGCAAGACTACCCTCGCGGGTAGCAGAGAGAGAGAAAAGGAGACATGTTAAACACCTTCGCCCGGACAAAAGGGAGGGTCGATACTCGGTGGAATGGCATTGAACGGGTTATTTGGTCCCGAACATTTGACCGGTGTGGGTAATGGTAGCCTGGTTACGAAGGGTGAGGCGGGGGAGAGCTTAATTCCTTGAATTCACAGCGAAGTTAAGGCACACCCAAAGTCGCTGGACGGTTCCAAACCATGGAGCTTTCTGAGGGGCTGCCCAACGTTACAAATAACCGTGGTTCGGATCACGTGTTATAAAAGGCATCTTACACGAGTACAGATCGATGATAACACCCGAACCTTTTTTTTTACCACTCTCGGTAGAGTTCTTGGAGTTTTGACTCCTATGTTTCGTGGAGGATATATATATATATATATATATTTTTAAGAGCTCATCTGGTACGTGTACTATGGAGAAATTGCGTTCAACAGAGCTCAAGATAGTGTTTTATGTAGTTCCAAGTCCAGTTCCTTGAAAGACTAAAACACACCGCAATCTGGTTTGGATGAACCAGCCTCCAGCTCCAGGGACAAACGGTAGAGACCTTACTCGTCACGGTACCGTGGCAAGTAGCGCATAAAGCTTCCCCAGACTAGAATATGGATCAAAACGTGCCATACCAGGCTGGTGGACCAAGCAGCCTCTGCATAAAGAGATGGAGAGCGCTTCATCCGATTCAGAAAAGACAAACACACGAAAAAATGAGTCGATATCATCGAGGCTTTCGGGGGTCAGTCAACGGGAAAAGTCGGAGCGCAATGGCACGCATCTTTCAATTACCCTCCGAGGTCTCCAATCTGTTTTGCCCGCAACACGAACGGCAGAAATGAGTTCTGCCATGCAGTGAGAGGAGAATAGCGTAACGCAACGCCGATTGATCCGTTTGTACATTTTTCTCCCCTTTTTATAGCGTCCATCTGAAAAGTGCCTACAAGGACATAAGTTGCCGTACTTAATTTCAAGATAAACAATAAAAAAAAAATCAAGAAGCACGTCCCGGCGTTGTGAAGAGCGCCCTCCCCTTCCCCACATCGCAAGATGTTTGACCAACAGCAAAGAGAGTAAAATAAAATCGAGGCCAGTTTCCTCCAAAACGACAGATAGTCCACAAATTCGTTCCGAGTAGAAGGGACAAGCGGGGTCGCTACTGGCACAGGAAACGCGCGCGGAGATAAACCCAGACTGAGACATTCAACAAGAATGTGCCGAACATTCCTGGGAACAACGCAGTCGTCGCTCTAAGGGGCAGGCGAACGCTCCATCAAATGGCGGTGCGTCCCGCGAGTGTGCCCAATTCGAAGGCGACAGAAAGCGAGCTGAAGCCGTCGCGGCATTTGAGGGTAGGTCCATGTGAATAGTCGTGGCACGAGGCACGCGATTTTGAGTTTCCCATGGCCGTCTCCCATTTTTTTTTTGCCCGACAGCCAGGAGGGGAGGCCTTATTCTTGCCATGTACTCGGTGTTAGGAAGAGCCAAACCCTCGCAGAATCTTTGGCGCCATCATTCCCCACATGTTCAGGAACCCAGCACAAGATAATCTCAACATACAACCGGTTTGCCATAATCAGGAGCAGAGGTTGCCTTTTTATAAAATTGAGGCAGAAGACGTGCCAAGCAGCGCCGGTCACGCCAGGACCAAGTCCTTAGCCTTGCAAAATCAGAGATGATCCGTAGCCTGAACGGTCAGGATTTCCTTCTCCAAGAGATATGAAACACACTGCTTAGAAGAAACGGGGTGCGGTTATCCGCAATTAAAATCCGTGGCCATAAACCATAGGGACTTATTGTGTATTGCCTTGGAGCAATTTACACATACTTCGGGTGACCCCGACTTTGCACGTCTACATGAGCAATTCGTATGGCCGAAGCGGTGACAGTAATAGCACCTCCGCGGCAGTGGCACGAATGCCTTCACGCGGTAGCGGTACCAACCAGCACGCACCGACTCAGGGAGCTTGTCACAGTCGAACGTGACGAAGAGTGTAGGGGTGGGTCTCGAAGCCCCTCCCTGTTTTCTCATCACACGTTCGACCTTGCCGCCCCATGGTCGGCCAGCTCTAGGGTGATGTCCTCAATGGAGTAGTCAACGAGTTCCCTCGCATAAACTACTCCTTTCACAAAGTTCATGGTAGAGTGCGGCGTCACACTCACCGGGGTGCCATGAAGTGTCCGAAGAGCACTTATCTTGGCTGCCTCGGCGGGATTCGCCGCATTCGCCAGAAGGCTCCCGTCCGAGAAACGGGTCACATTCGGCTCTCTACCAATTGCACTAGCTAATCCTCTCCTCTGATGGATCATGTTGCCCTTGGACAACATGGTACCATCAGTGGAAAGAATAACGAGGAAGCGTTTGAAGCCAGCGGGCTCGAAAACGCCAGGTAACCTCTGAATCAGGGGCCCTGATGGCATCGAGGCTCCGCCCTGTGCACTTTTCGTCTTTGTCATAGTCAGGAGCTCCGTACCCGGGGGGGGCAGAGGGGCCAGATGTGCCGGTTTTGGCTTGGTCGCTTGCCAAAGTGGCAGCAGACCCATCCGTCCCCACAGCCCCCGCGGATGGAGAGGAGCACCGAGTCTTCTTAGTCTTTCTTGTCTTTTTCTTCTTTTTAGGAGAGGAGGGCGGGGAATGAACCCGCTTCTCTCCTCCGCCGACAGAAGCCCCTAGACCAGATAGACCGGCCTCAGCCAGGTCCCTCTCCGAAATGGAAAAAATCCTAGGGGTCGCAGGGGCACCAGTCAGAGGAGATCCCTCCCCTCCTTGTGCTGCCTCGGAGGCCCCAGCCGTTTGAGGAGGACCTTGCATAGGGGCGGATTCACGTTCGGTGCTTGGCGCCGAGCCCGGATTCCCCCCCATGGAAGGCCCTACCGTCTGAGGCTGGTTTTCCTCAAGGACCATGTCTATCACAGGAGGGGCCTCCAGTTGGCCATCCCCTCTCAGGACATCGCAGGTCCCCTTGGCAGGGTCATAAGTCTTTAGTGGGGAGGCACAGGCCTTGACCCCGGCAAGGTTTAATATTCTTGCCAGCAGGTCTTTTGAGGGAAGCGACCAAAGGGGCCTGGCTTCCCTCTCCCCCCTAAGGGGGTTTGCCCTACCGAGCCGCTTGCACGAGGGGCGGTCGGCAATGGGCTGTCTGCTGGCTTTCTTGGCAGTCCCCTTAGAAAGCAAAGGTGGGACTGCCGCTGGAGATAGGGAGGTGCCCGAAAGCACCTCCAAAGAAGGGGGTGAGGGGGAGTCCCCTACACCCGTGGGCGTAGGAGAGGAGTAAGCCTCCTCTCCGGTTAAAGAGGTATGGAGGGTCCCCTGCGCAAGCACAGGGAGGGGGGGGACCTCCATCTTTTCTGTGGAGCTGCACGAGGGCGGCTCCGTTGTTTTAGGGGGAATTAAGGGAAGATGTTTTTGTTTTGCATCATTGGGCATGGTGTTCCTCTTTGTTTTACGGGACGCAATCGCTCACTACCTCTTGCAGTAGCCCACACTGCAAGAGGTGCTTACAGGCCCGGCAGAGCCAGGCGCCGCCATTTGGGACCACCCCTCCCGCCTGGTGGCCTGGCAGTCCTTCGGCATGGCGGCTCCACCTTGAACACTGCGTAAAAAAGATAGATTTTGAAGACGAGAGGAAAAGGGATGTGAGGAAGGTATGGGTGGGGATGAAGCAGGTTGTTAAAAGCCAACCACCCCAGAACGGAGCCCAGGGGTTAGGGGACATTGTCCCCTCCCCCCTCAGCCCCGATTCGGGACGATTGGCTGAGAAGAAGGTCAGTTTCTACCCTGTGAAATTAGAGGCAGACCAGAGAAAGTTGTGGGAGAGGTTGTATGAAAAGCGACGAGGTAGGAGAGAAATACAAGCTATCTGAAGGAAGGAAGAGAGGCTAAGCTGGGGCCGGACGGAGCGCTGGATCCCGTCAGCACGGCGGCCAGGATGGCAAATCACCGCGCCCCTTACGGGGTTGTCACAGTCGAACGTGACGAAGAGTGTAGGGGTGGGTCTCGAGGCCCCTCCCGGTTTTCTCATCACACGTTCGACCTTGACCGCCCCAGGGTCGGCTAGCTCTAACGTGATGTCTTCAATGGAGTAGTCAACGAGTTCCCTCGCATAAACTACTCTTTTCACAAAGTTCATGGTAGAGTGCGGCGTTACACTCACCGGGGTGCCATGAAGTGTCCGAAGAGCACTTATCTTGGCCACCTCGGAGGGATCCGCCGCATTCGCCAGAAGGCTTCCTTCGAGAAACGCGTCACCTTCGGCTCTCTACCAATCAGGCTAGCTAATGCTCTATGATGGAACATGTTGCCCTTGGCCAACATGCTGCCATCAGTGGAGTGAATAACCAGAAAGCGTTTGAAGCCAATGGGCTTTGCTTGAAAACGCCAGGTAGTCTCTGGTGTATTGCAACCAGCTTGTCTGTCAAGACAGACCCATTGTCTGATAGAGCCTGGTCACTTCAAACTGAGGAGAAATGGCGTTGAAACTGACCCTCCCTCCCTTTGGGACTTGAACCATCCGTATACACTGGCACAGATCCAGTGTGACATGAAGTGTGCTCCAGAAAGGCCGAACGCAATACTGAAGACGCTGTGGAAGCTGAGGCGTGGCGACAAATAGTCAAAGGTAGTAGTCCCCTTTAGGATGGCATCCTGGCCAGAACCAGAGGCGCCACCGGCCCGAGAGATACACAGAGCTCTTAAAGGAGTTTCCTAGCCCTAAACCCAGAGGGCTTAAGGTATGACTGGCGTCTCTCAGCGGCATAGGCATGGTCGAGATCGGCTGAGGATGCAGTGAGAGCTGTTGGCAACTGAGGGAAGCGCCGGGCTAGCGAGGACAGATGCATATTGCACTGTACATGGCGCAAAGTGAGTGACATTTATCTATCATCATCAAGTAGGCTTTCAATGGGGGATGTGCAGAAGGCACAGGTCGACAGGCGAAGGCCGGTGTGGTGGATCGTGTCCACAATACGCACTCGGCTTCCGAGACATAAAACATGCCTCCGTAGTTAAGCTTCAAACAGAAAAAGAATTGATAGAAAAACAAGGCAGTAGCCTTATCAATGAAGAATATCCTTGCGCGGGTACAAAAGACCCTAAGGCTACGAATATGAGCCTCCCAGGTGAGGCGTCAGTCGAAAACAAGGCCAAGGGAACAGCGTAAATCCAACACTTCTAGGCGAAGCCCATTTATGAACCAGTCGTGGTCAGGGTGGAGCCGTGCTTGGGGACAGAGGTGCAAAACCTTAGTCTTGGCCAAGGAAAACCGAAACCTATGGCTTTGGCATAGCGAGAGATGTGATTTAATGCCTGTTGGAGTTAATGCTCCAGAGTTGGCATCTGGGCTACACCAAATGAGATTGAAGGGTTGTCCATGTAGAGCGTAACGAGAACATCTACCGGCAGCGCAGTGAGGAAACTTCCTTGCGGAACACCCTCTTCCTTCTAAATTGGGTTAGAAAGGACTTTCCCCACCCATACATGGAATAAACGATCTTTCAAAAACTCTGATATAAAGATTGGGAGGCATCCCTTCGCCACTATCGGGTGGAGAGTCTCCATGATACCGTATCGCCATTCGGTATCATAAGTCTTAAGATAAACATGTTGTTGAAGGGTACTCCATCTCTGGAGGTAAAGTCCAGTCGACGGCCTTCAGCGATATCACGATGTGCTTTGAATGCTGGCGGAGCAGCATCCCGGCTAGAGAATGTGGAGATAGCAGTCGCGAAAGAGTCCGCCACAGAGGTAGGGTCTGGTCTGAGATGGCGGTCCCATTCTTCTGGAGAACAGGAGGATGATCCTGCGAGAACTTGCCCCGAATCATTTTGACTCGCTTCCACTCTTTTGCTAGAGGGGGTCTTACATTAAATGAAGACATCTATGCCCGCCCGTGCTTCAAAATATACCGGAACCTGAGGGCCGTGCATATAGCGCATGTAGGCATAACGCTTCTGTTTAAGGCCAGTCTCACACTCAGCTGACCTCCACGGAAGCGGTTGGCGTGCAAAATGGCCAGACGTTCTAGGAATAGTAATTAGGCCCACGGCGATGAGGTTACCAGAGAACTCAACGGCTTTCTACACTGACCTAAACTCCTTGACTGAGACAGTGAAATGCGGACTCGGTAGCACCACTGGAGGTCTCCCAAGCGGCAGCAGTCCAGAAAGGGATATAGCAATGAGAAAGTAATCACTACCATGGTCATCAACTACCTCACACCAAAAATCAGGCTGTGCATCGGAGAGCACAGGGATAGATCAAGACAGGTAAATGACGTGGTTCTCGGATAGTGATGCGTAAGCTCATCCACATTTAGGACACCTATCTTCAGTTCGTTTATCAGATTGGCAAGGGCCTAACCACTGGGATTGATTGAGTAGTCACCTCAGAAGGGGGTGTCTACCGTTTAAATCTCTGAGGAGTAGAAAGGGACTCAGCACTGGGGTACCAGAGTTGCCGTCGAAGTCAGCTGATGTTGGCCAAATAAGGTGCTTTCGCCTTAAGAGGATTTATTGGGGGAGCTTTGGCTCACCATGCAAGTCTTTTCCTCCCTCCGCCTCGAAACCTTAGGCAGGCGAGGCCCCTTTGGAGGCAGGGGTCCCCTTTTTAGAGGATCCAACGTATCCATTGCTTCGAGGAAGCGATGTGAGGCTCTCCGCAATTGGCAAACTTGGTCTTACACAACTTAAACTTATCGTGTGCGGTCTTAGAGAAACTTACACAGACTTCAGGTAAACCCGACCTAGCAATTCATATGGTCGAAGCAATGGCACTAATGCCTTCACGTAGTAGCGATACCAACCAGAACGCACCGACTCAGAGAGCATGTCACAGTCGAACGTGATGAAGAGTGTAGGGCTGGGTCTTGAGGCACCTCCCTGTTTTCTCATCACACATTCGTTAGACCTTAAGCGCTCCATGGTCGGCCAGCTCTACGCGATGTCATCTAGGGAGTAGTCCATAAGTTTCCTCATGTAAACCACTCCTTTTACGAAATTCAAGGTAGAGTGTGGCATCACATTCACCAGAGTGCCATTAAGTTTCTGAAGAACACTAATCATAGCTGCTTCAGAGGGATCTAACGCATTCGCCGAGAAATGAGACATCTCTGACTCTTTGCAATCAAGCTAGATAATACTCTCCTCTGATGTTTCATGTTGCCCTTGACCTACATGCTGCCATCATTGGCGCGAATAACCGAAAGCATTTGAAGCCAGCGGGCTTTAAAACGCCAGGTAGTCTCTCAATGAGGGCCCCCGACGTAATCGAGGCTACGCTAAGCGCACTTGTGACTTTGGTTTTTGGTGTTGGTCTGGACCTCCCCACCCCAGGGAGCCTTGAGGCTGGATATGAGAGTATTGGCCTGGTCGCTTTCTGAAATGGTAGCAGCTCTAGAGCACCCGCGCTGGGACAGGAAGCCCTTGTCCTCTTTGATTTCTTCTTACATTTTCTTTTTTTCGAGAGGATGACGGGGAATGAATCCCCTTCTCCCCCCACCACCCCTGCCGGAACGGGCACCAAGGCCGGACATACCAGCCTCGCCCAGATCTTTCTCCAAGATTGAGAATATCTTGAGCCAAGGCTCAGACTGACAAGAAGCTACCCAGTGGCCAGTCATTCCCTAAAGGTCACAGCTCCCAAATGAGCAACCAAAGAAGCAGGGAAACTGCGAATATCCTTCCTGGGACGTACTAATCCTCAACAAGATGGCCAGGATCAGATGATCTGTTGTAGCATACCTAGAGATGGGACTCGCGACTTTTAGTTGGCCTACCTGCCTGCCAGCAAGCCCTAAAACAATAAGGCCATATGCACCAGAGATCTCCTCCACAGGGAGGTGGTAAGCTCATTACACACAGGGAACTGTATATTGGGGCAAAACAGATATTCCCATTATTTCACGCCCCAATGCCCAGGTCCCCTCAATCCCTGGTCCCTTGCGCCCTGCACGCTTTAAAGAGTGTGGGTTATAGAGGTTCCAAAGCCTCTCTTCTGACAGGGCATGATGTAACTGGTCGGAGGCTTTCGAACATGGAGCCATCTGTGTACACCGGCAGGACTTCAGGGTGCTAAGATAAACGCTGCAAGAAATGCGAATGCAATACTCCCACTGCAGAGTGGAAGGTTTAAGAGGAGAGTCATGGCAACAAACATTCAAAGGTGCTATTCTCCAGTGTAGCGGTCCGAGAGCAACATTGAACTCTCGAAAGAGTTTCTTTGCCTGAACTGGAAATATTTATGGATTGAGTGGTCTCTCTCGGCAGGAGAACCACCGTCAAAATCGGCTGTGGGTGAAATAAGTCATTGGCAACTGGAGGAGATGCCCCGTTGTACAAGCACATCAAGCATTGTGCCTGACATAATGCAAGTTGCACTTCCCCTGCGTTGACAAAGAGGCTCTCTTTAGGGAATGTGTGGAATGTAATAGTCGCCAACTATAGAATAGCGTGGTTGCAGCATGGCAAATAGTGATGCTGAGGACAGTTCCCTGCCTACACCTTCCTCTTGTGCTAATCCCACCAGTATGTTGAATCAATGAATTCATAGAAACTGAGAAAAATGTCCCTCTCACACCAAAAGAATGGTTTCCATGATACTGTATCATAAGCCTTTGGCAAATAAAAACAAAATACTGTGGGAAAATGTTGCTTGCTAAATAAATCCTAAAAGATAGCAATCTCCAGCCAGAGGAGAGAAGCTGATGTCAAGTGGAATTTACAGAATCAGCACTGTGCAGAACTAACCTCGCTGTACAGGTATCCCCTACAATAATATTCAATAATATTATTTCCCCCATCCCCCCATCCGACTTCAACCTTTTTGGACTTGTCGCCAGGTCTCCGCAAACTTCACACCGAGGTATGACGCTGAAATTGAGGCTACCTCCCGGCCGTCTCAATCTTCCCCCCCCTCCCTCGGGTCGGGAGATTTCACATCTATTTTTTGGAGGTTTGCCGTGAACATCTTTTATGGCTCCAGCCGCTGGTCGCCCGTCTGGCCCGCTGATCCTTGCCGTTGACACTTCCCCGTAAGGAGACACTCGGTTTGTCACGCCCGATAACGAAGGTTAGAGGTCTCAATCTCTTTCCCTGTTTTGGAGAACTCCGGGTATATATGCACCCGCTCCAGGATTACAGACAGATTTGGTTAGATGAGACTTCCCCGAAAGGAGTGCAATTAAACGAGCTCTCTCCCGAGAAGTGTGAGTGACGGTCACAAGCCACGGAAGAGCTGGACATCACACCCGTATCTTCGGGTCAGATAGAAGAGTCTCGTGAGGCAACGTCAGCCTTTCTCAACCGCCTTCGGATCAAGGATTGGAGAAGCCGTCCTCCGAAGTTCTTCTGGTGACCTCTTGAGGACAAGAGGTCCGTTAGCTCTCTCAAGCCGAGTGTGGAGAAGTCATCTCCCTCCCCCCCTTTGAAGTCCATCCGGGGACCTCTTGAGGACAAGAGGCAAGCATCTCGCAAAACACAAGTTCGAGAAAGTAGCCCCACCAGCTGCTGTTTTTTTGGCTACCCAGGTGAGTAATCAAGGTCACCAAAACCTCCCCCAAGTTTTCTCCGCTTTACTCTCGAGTTTCAAAGGAACTAAATCACTCATTAACTTCAATCCCCCATTATAAGCATTCCATAACCACGGTTATCTAATTAGTATTCAAAACCTAATTGCGTCTTATTCATGTACTTATATATCCATATTTATTGTGTGCCTTTTATTTAGTATGTATTAAAATCTACTTTTGTTGATGTGTTTGGTATATTCCTTGGTCACAGCTGCCGCTATGTATTCAAATCGCACCCTTAGAACAATAACAGTTGTAGCCTTGCTTAGCCTACCTTAGAGCCTGTGTGCACATATTCCTGTACACTTGGCCATACTTTGACACTCGCTATCCAAGAAATAAGCTAACCTAACATATATCAATTTTTCAATCAACTACACAAGTGGTTAGAGAGAGGGGCCTGTCATTTAGTGTGCCTTCCAGAGAATCGACTATGGTCTAGAGAGCCTTAGGAAGCATGCAAAAATTCTCCTGCTCATTCGTTAGACATGGGTGGCTCTGAGAGGATCGGGTGGTAAGGGGATCATGCTTTACCCCATGATTCTGGGAAAGGGCAATGAGTAAGGGTATTTATTTTTTTTAATTTGGACTCTGGGGATGGTCTTTTTGAAAGGGGAGGAGTAATTAACTCCTTGCCTTGGAAGTGGGGAAATAATACCACAATACTATGGTGCCAATTGTACATCACAGAAGACAACTAAATGTGAAGGCACTTATGTGTTTTAATTGAGATGATACCCTGGCTTGGGGGTTTTTTGCCCAAAGGACAACAGCAACTGGATGTGGTCATCCCAAAGATCCACTACTCCTTGTATCAGTAGGTGAGGTAAGGTATAGCCAAGTGTACAGACCAATTCTAATTACATCAAAGTTGGAAGTCACAAGAAGCCGTCCAAATTTGGGTCATACATTAATCATTAAGTGACGCTGAGAAGATCGGTGAATGTGTGTGTGTGTGTGTGATGTGACAGGTTCCTGATAGTAGCATGTTTATGATGTGTGCATCAGATCCTTGTAAGGGTGTCTGGTGGAATGTCATTTTGGAAGAGGGTTCAGATCCAGATATTGAATGAAAATCTGTATGCATAATAAGTGATGGGAGTGAATCCCAAACTTGGATCGGAGTGGGGCTTGCCAGAATTGTTTTGCCTTAAACTGGACTGATTAATCACCTTAATTCCCCAATTCTTTTTCATTCTATGGCATCCTTAGCACATAGCAATGGCCAGTCTTGGAGCAACAAAGTTATGAAGAGAAAGAAGTAAAATGTAATAATCTTCAAATCTCGGATTAAGTCAACAACACTGACAATTAGCAGAGCCTTAATGAAGAAAACCAAACTCTACACTGTACCTTGACTGCCATAATGGTGTTCGAAGGTCTATGTTTCATTTTCTCGACGATTCCATAGGCACCTCTACCTAACTCAGCAAGAAGTTCTAAGTCCTCCGCCCTCACCTCTATTTCCTCTCCATCCAAGGTGATGGTCGTACGACTGTCCAAATCTCGCGGAGGCTTGCTGCAAGAAAGACCTCCTTCAAAAGGGGTGGGAGGTGAAGTTTACTCCTTTGGCGATGGTGCGACAATGTTAACAAATACTCAGTAAGGGGGTGATGGTGTAGCAGGGGTAAAGCCCAAGCTACGCCTGAAATCTGGAAGAATAGGACACCTTACCGGTCCCAGTGTGTCCCGACAAGTTTTAATAAAAAAAATTCTCATGGGGGTGCCAACCAGGGCACAACAGTCAAAATTACAGACAAGCCTATTTTGAGGCTAATTAAAAAAATAAATAAATCAAAACAAAAGGTCACAATCAAGTGCTGTCATGGGGGCAACATGCCACATGTAATATCTGGAAGATTGTGTGCTGTCCTTACCCTAATGCCACTCAAGAGGATCGGAGGCTACTAGATCTTTGACACATTTTTACTTCCTCTATTCTCATCACTTTTTCTAAAGATTTCTCCTTACAAACTTCCTTTGGGAAATCGTCTTTGTGATTTTGCTTTTAATTTAATTATATGTAAGCAAATACACTCCTGGTGAATTGCTAGTGTGAAATCTTACTACATTATTAACAGTGAGACAAACAAACCTGTAATTTTGACCATTCTCCCACAAGGTGGAGGTGTGCCTGAATGCAAATTAGGCAGGGTCTGAGACAACCCCCACCCATTACCTCCAATTCATGTTAGGCAGCTACTAAAGTCAGTGAGCCTACCTGACTTGGTCACCTTTTATGAGCTCTGCTAGAAGATGCTGCATGTATTCTCCAAGCCATACGAGACTAAACATGGTAAACATTTTGTAGACATTTATTCCTGAATACGTCTAGTTCTCTTCAGTATTTAATTTTTTAATACCCTTCTTTATCTTCAGCATTTTCCTTCATCTGTATGCCTGAATATGCAAAGTCCCAATGGATATATCAATTTCCTTACATTAACTCAATTCAGGGGTAAACAAAAATAAGTGCTGCAATACCCAATATTTGACAATTTTAGGGTCATTATACTAGTGTTGTTAAACCTGCCTTTGTTGGGGAACAAGAGCCGGTTGTTGTTGTGATGCTGATCAACAAGCTGCATTGATGAACAGCCCTGAGACACTGAAGAATGATATGTCTTCTACTAGGTTTTCCAAGACATCAAGGAGTGTATATTGTGTACCATTGTGTGTGGTGCATTCTAGACAGGCAACAGAGACAGTCACATCCAGACTTTTCAGGGAGCTCAGGAGGGCTGGCTGGCTAGGTGGATGCAGCAGAGGGTTGTGTGCAAGTGGCTGAATAGAATGGTGAATGAAGTGGGTGTGGATGTTTCTGGAAGCTGGTTTGGGATGGGAAAGTTGACAGTTTGTCTACAATGTAGTGTGAATTTGTGATGTCTTAAGGTTTCTTTGTATGAACGGATGTTCTGCCATGTAGTATAGCAGTAGGTCTGTGTTTGTGGAGGCTGCGGCTATTTTTGTCAGCTTCTCATGCCAAGGTGAGCTTTGACTGTGAGGACTGTGGTTTCGGTGGAGCTGGTGTGTTGGTGTAATAGCTGTGTAACCAAAATGGCAGTGGACCCGACCCATGCATCCCTGAAGCTCAAGCAGAGGGAGAGGAAGGCTTAGTCTTCTTTTCTTTTTAGCAGAGGAGGGTGGGAAATGAACCCGCTTCTCTACACCTCCAGGAGGAGCCCCAGCAAGATTCTTCTCCGAAATGGAGAAGAATTTTGGGTGTCAAAGGGGCACCATCCTGGGGAAGAGGTCCCTCTTCTTATGATTCCTCGGGGGGCTGAGCCAACATAAGGGAAGCTTGCACACAGAATTTGATACTGAACCCAGGTTCTACCCCATGGAGAATTTCGCTATCTGTGGCTGGGTCACCTCTGGGATCATGTCTTGCTCAAGGGGACATCCCCGTGGCAATAGCAGGGTATCTACTCATTTGGTGATTTTGAATTCAAGGACTTTTCAAGGTTTTCAAGGACTTTTTAAAAAATAATCAAGGACGGGTTTTAGCTATTGTTTTTTTTCTTTAAATTAAAAAAGTGCAATAAACATTATATGACATTGGTGAAGGTGAGGTATTTAAGGAAAAAATAGGTTATAAGCAAAGCATAACCAAAATCAACTCACCAGCGCAAAAAGACAAGAACAAGGTATCCAAGCGACAGTCACAGAAGTATATCGAGCATCCATCATAAAATACAATGCATCCAAAGCATACATATGTTCACTCACATTAGTGAGTAGATTAGCTTAAATATTACTATTTTCCTAAATAGTGAATTTGAAAAATCATTGGAACAATCCCTCAATGATTTATTTTTTAAATTCAAGGACCGTCTACCCTTTTCAACAAATGCAAGGACCTTACAAGGATTTCAAGGGCAGTAGACACCCTGCAATCACTCCCTTCCCCTTTAAGGTATCACAGATCCCATTGGAGGTGCCTTCAGTCAGAGTTATGTCTCCAGCCGGTGAACTGACCTCCATCGGGGAAGAGACGGGGGCAGGCACGCTGATCCCAGCAAGTTCAAAATACCCAACTGCAAGGGGCATGCCCCCTCCCTAAGGGGGTTGGCACTTTCAAGTCACCTTCTCTGGGAGCAGTCAATTTTGGGCCAAATGCCTACCTTTTTGGTATTCCCCTGGGATGAAAAAGGGGGATTGCCATTGGTCGAAAGATGGAGTCATACATGGGCAACTCCACAGAAGGGTTGAGGGGAAAGCCTCTGCACCTATAGGCCTATGAGAGCAGATAAGCCTCCTTTCCAGTAGAAGAGGTTTGCAAGGGTAATTGAGAAAGCACAGGGGGCGGCCGGGCACCTCCTTTTCAGAGCTGAAGCTGCACCAGAGTGGCTCCAAAGATTTCAAAGGAAAAGCCCCTTTGCCACAAGCATATAGTGAGAGGTGAGCCCCCTCCACTAGGAGTGGTCTCATATTACCTCATTTTCAAGACTTAGGGAAGGTGATGCCATGCTTAGGGGTGGATCCCTGTGTGCTGTCTCATTAGTGCCTTCTATGGTCAGCATAGAAAAATAAAAAAAAGGCACATAGAAAGTAGAATGACCCCCTGATGACTTGGGAGGTTAAGAGAAAAGTCTCAATAGGATTAGAAAATTCCAGAATGTTATCATTTATACAGGGTGGTGGGAAAGTCTTGTTACCCCCTACCAAAAAGTAATAATAACGAGAGGACTAATATTAAACGCATGTACTGGTTTTAGAGTATTCACTTTCATTGCAGTGAAGTCATGTTGCACATCTTCCATGCTATTTCGAGAATAGAATACACACAATCATGTGCCCATAGATTTGCAATCAGCCTCTCTCCCAAACTGTATGGCTCGTGTCAGCCATCTGAAATAGAAAATGAAAACAATATTAACAGAGAGAGAGGAGACTTTCAGTTATCTGAAATATAAAATCAAAACAATATTTCAAATACAAAATTAAAACAATATTTACAGGGGGCAACAAGACTTTCGGACCACCCTGTACACACTTGGTCCACAGGTTGAGCCTTGGTGGGCTCTGATAACCATGACTGCCATTTAGACGAAATTGTCCTTGAGCCTTAACCATAGAGGATGGTGCCAGTGTAGCCTTCTTATATGTGTACTGGAAGGTGAGGAGATTCGCCGGGCCAACATACACTGTACTTAATACTTGCCCTAGCCAGCCAGCTTTCAACCCTCACTAGAGGACTAAAGGGTACCGGGCAGCCAGAACCTCTGTGGATAGAAGGGGGTAGGAGGGTATGTAATAAAGAGAAGTAGAGATGGGTGGGTCAAGGTCCACTAACAGGTAGGGTGGGTGTCGTAGAATGACTCCCGACGATACTATATATAACACTATTCGTTGAGGGAACTTCCTTAATTATCTCTAGAGTGCGTTTTACTGTCTTGGCGGCCGATATTATGTATCTTCAAAAATGCTTAAGAAGTGGAACTGGGCTCAAGGATAATAATATTGCTATCATTAATAAAATAGAGTTTTATTAATAATAACTATAAACAATACACAAAAACGGAAAATATTGACAAACAGAATGGAAAGGGTCGTGGAGACTCGGGCTAATCCAAGGATTTAAGGGATCAAAAAAAGGTAAAACAAATATGGAGTTAAAGAGATGGGATGGTTCGATAAACCATTTAAAGCACAGGATATAATTGACAAATAAGGGATCAATACTCAAAAGGTGACGCTTGGCTTACGTAACTTCATTAGGGTGCAGTGGAAGGTACTTGAAGGAATATTCGGTCCGCTGGCGAGTTCCAGCCGAAGGGGGGGGGGGGATAAGATGATCCTGACGTGGCGTCTTGGGAAGGAGAACCGTTTCTCGACGAACGGCTGGAAGAACAATGGCTGTTCTAGGTTGTTCTCTTCTGAACAAAGGGGGGGGGATGAGAACCGTCTCTTGTCTACGGGCTCAAGAACAATGGCTGTTCTAATGTTGTTCTCCTTTGAACAACAGGGGGAGGGGTGAGAACCGTTTCTTGGCGAAGGGCTCAAAACGAACAATGGCTGTTCTAATGTTGTTCTCCTTTGAACAACAGGGGGAGGGGTGAGAACCGTTTCTTGGCGAAGGGCTCAAAACGAACAATGGCTGTTCTAATGTTGTTCTCCCTTGAACAACAGGGGGGGGGAAGAACCGTTTCTTGGCGAAGGGCTCAAAACGAACAATGGCTGTTCTAATGTTGTTCTCCCTTGAACAACAGCGGGGGATGAGAACCGTTTCTTGGCGAAGGGCTCAAAATGAACAATGGCTGTTCTAATGCTGTTCTCCTTGAACAGCAGGGGGGAATGCCTTGGGGACTTGACGTCACTCAAGGAATATTGTCCTCCTGGACAAGTGATGGTGAATCTCGAGGCCGAGGTCCCTTGGCGCACAAAGGGAGAGAGGGTCGTGGTGATGTTTCGCGACGAAAATCTGGATCTCCAATCTGATCTTAGTGGTAAAGTTTCCATATAAATAGCCAGGACATCTCCTTGGCGTGGGGGAAAATGGAGTGAAAGCTTGGAGGGAACGCACAGCTGGGCCGGAGAAAAATGCCTTATCTGTTCATAAGCCTAACTCGATCTGGCGAGGTCGGCGTATGGGGGCGTATGGGGGCGAACGGGGGGACGATAACCTCCTTGTTTAAACATTGACGTCCGGCAGCTGTTGATAAGACTCCAAGCCTCGAATCGAAGATGCACGTGGGCCTCCTCGAGGTTTTAACTAATATGGGATAGGAGTTGAATTTAACACAGATTCAACTCGTTCTATCACACCCCTCCATTCCAGGGGAAGTTGTCACTTCGAAAAAAAAAGAGAGAAGGGACAACGATAGAGCTCCGTTGTAGGGAACTCGTTTTCTTGTACCAACCGTATCTTCCTGCACCTAACTAGTATTACCTCAGTACATGATTATTTTGATCTTTAGATTACAGGGGAAAATAACCTTTAATACAACTTAATAAAAAAAAAGGGCATGGAACAATGAAATGTTAAAAACTTAGTACATACGGGACAAAATAATTTATACGTAAATTAATAAGAACAAATATATATACATCAAAAAAAATTAGACATTGAGCGTTACAAAATTCAGACATATACATTAATTAATTATATTACAAAAGAATCTTAAATTAAGTCGTACAAGACGGTATATACCTACATGGAGATACTAATCCTATGAATACAATTGTTCTACGCTATTCGGTAACGCATTCCTACTGAGTGCGTCAGCGACCTGGTTATCGGAACCTTTGATATAATTTATTTTAAATTGATACTCTTGCAAGAGTAAACTCCAGCGCATGATGCGGCCGTTTGAGTGTCTCAAATTCCTAATATAGGCTAACGGACGGTGGTCGGTTCCTATTTGAAAATCTTTACATAACAAGTACAGCTTGAATTTGTCTATGACCCAGATAATTGATAGAGCTATCTTTTCTCTAGTGGCATATCTCTTTTCGCGTGGTAATAATAGATGGCTAGCATATGCAACTGGATGACTCGTTCTGTCATCCTCGTATTGAAGGGGTACACCTCCAATGCCCTCGTTGATCACGTCGGTCTTAACCCCAAAGGATTTTTCCGGGTTGGGCAACTTAAAAATGGGGGCAGAAATGAACTTATTTTTGAGCTGATTAAAATGGGAAACAGCGACATCATTCCAACGTAAACGATCGGAGAAATTCTTTTCCTGAAGGGGGCATAGGGGGGCCAAAGTTGCAGCGAAATTCGGAACAAATCGCTGATAGGGAGAAGCTGATCCTAGGAACGATCTTAATGGCTTCTTTGTAATCGGGAGGGGCATGTCGGCGATTGCCTTAATCTTGTTCTCGTGGGGACCTAACTTGCTTCGTCCTATTTTGAAACCCAAATATTTAATGGTTTCGTGGGCAAACTGGCATTTGCTGGGGCCAATGGTGAGGCCATTTTCACGCAGTTGCTCGAAAAGAGCTAATAGGGTGGATAAATGGTGATTCCATTTAATTAGTTCTTGGAGCTGACTCTTCTGACGTGGTGTCAGCTGCGCGTCACTATCCAGGTCAGAGGGTTCCAAAGACTTGCCTGGTAGGGAAGGAGGAGGGTAATCGGCATCAGGTTGGATGCACACTGTCTGGATTACCTTAAGGGACTCCGCGGGGCAATCCTCTTCAAGCGCCGATGCTTCGTCTAGTTCTACGAAGGTATCTCCATGGGCGCGTTGGGGGTTCTTTTTTTCTTGGGGTCCAAGGACAGTCTCCGTGTCCTTGTCTGGGGCCTTATCACCTAAGGGTTTTAGTGAATCACATTCCTCTTTTTCCGTCCTAAAGTCCTGATTAGGGGTCTCCGAGAAATCGGACGGTATCGGGGTTCTGATGGGGACGGGCTCCTGGGCTTCTTTCTTATCTCGGCCTTGAGGAAGGGCGGCCTGAAACACAGGGTCGAAACTTACTTGGGGGCTCTTTCCTATAAGTACGGAACAGAATTTTATTGGTGCTACAATGACTTCAGCCCAGCCATTATAATATTGACACTGCAGGTAACATGTAGCGAAGGGGAATCTGTTCGCCCGCCCAAGGTAGTCACGTACCACCGCAAATTTTTCGTGGTTAGAGGCCACTGGGAGGAGTTCGTCGGACACGATGAAGCATGTACATCCTGTGTCCCTGACGAGAGTCGATACTCGACAGCTGTCCACGCTGCCCTCCTCATATTTCAAAGTTCCCGCTGAACTTTTATAAAAAAAAAAATTTACCTGGTGGCCTGACTGATGGGGAGAAGTTTCTGCTTGGGTCTGCACCACCGAAGGAGCCGGGGTCGCATTAATCTGGTGAACTTGGTTGCCTGGTCCGCTTTTAAGCCTAGAATTTTGGGGGCAATTCCAGCTCATGTGGTTTTCTACTCCACAGGTGAAGCATATGGTTGGTCGCTTCGGGAAGAGAAATGGAGGAGAAGTCTTAACGGGAGGTTTGGAGTCCCGTTGTTGGTTTTGGGGAAAGAAGTTTTGGGGTTTTACGGGGCTCGGAAACTTTGTCAGCTTTCCTGGGAAGGGGCGCGAATCCGTCCTTCTTTCTTCTCGTTGGATTTCTTTTTCTCGTTCCTCTCTTTCTCTACCTTTTTTCTTTGAACTTCTGCTTTAATCCGAGCTAATTCAATCTGAAGGTCAGCTAGTCTTATCCGTTCCTCTCTTTCTCTTTCTTCTCGTTGTATTTCTCTTCTTTGCTCCTCTTGAATGTACTTAATTAGTTCTTTTCCGGAAAGTCCACAGGACTCTCCTTGCGCTTTAAAGATTTCGAACGGAGTCATCTTTGCACTTGGGGGGCACTAGTCAACCAACTAAAATTCCTTGCAACAAGAATTATGCCTCTATAGAATTAGCCTACCTAAATATGGGCACTGACCTATTCGTACTTGGTTTCTCAATCTAAATAACCACTGACTAAAATCACAAAAACAAACAAATTATTATAACCGTTCCTTGAGCTACTCCAGCTTCTTAAGTTTAAAAAAAAAAGGGGATAGCAATCGTTAAAACAAAAGGGAACTACTATATTCTATTATTATAACGAATAACACTATGCTTTACTCGACTGAGACCAGTGTTTGCAAAGATATAGCGTTAAACCCCACACACCTGATACCAAATTAAATAGTATATATATATATGTCGTAGAATGACTCCCGACGATACTATATATAACACTATTCGTTGAGGGAACTTCCTTAATTATCTCTAGAGTGCGTTTTACTGTCTTGGCGGCCGATATTATGTATCTTCAAAAATGCTTAAGAAGTGGAACTGGGCTCAAGGATAATAATATTGCTATCATTAATAAAATAGAGTTTTATTAATAATAACTATAAACAATACACAAAAACGGAAAATATTGACAAACAGAATGGAAAGGGTCGTGGAGACTCGGGCTAATCCAAGGATTTAAGGGATCAAAAAAAGGTAAAACAAATATGGAGTTAAAGAGATGGGATGGTTCGATAAACCATTTAAAGCACAGGATATAATTGACAAATAAGGGATCAATACTCAAAAGGTGACGCTTGGCTTACGTAACTTCATTAGGGTGCAGTGGAAGGTACTTGAAGGAATATTCGGTCCGCTGGCGAGTTCCAGCCGAAGGGGGGGGGGGATAAGATGATCCTGACGTGGCGTCTTGGGAAGGAGAACCGTTTCTCGACGAACGGCTGGAAGAACAATGGCTGTTCTAGGTTGTTCTCTTCTGAACAAAGGGGGGGGGATGAGAACCGTCTCTTGTCTACGGGCTCAAGAACAATGGCTGTTCTAATGTTGTTCTCCTTTGAACAACAGGGGGAGGGGTGAGAACCGTTTCTTGGCGAAGGGCTCAAAACGAACAATGGCTGTTCTAATGTTGTTCTCCTTTGAACAACAGGGGGGGGGGGAAGAACCGTTTCTTGGCGAAGGGCTCAAAACGAACAATGGCTGTTCTAATGTTGTTCTCCCTTGAACAACAGCGGGGGATGAGAACCGTTTCTTGGCGAAGGGCTCAAAACGAACAATGGCTGTTCTAATGCTGTTCTCCTTGAACAGCAGGGGGGAATGCCTTGGGGACTTGACGTCACTAAAGGCTCGAACCTTTGGCACTCAAGGAATATTGTCCTCCTGGACAAGTGATGGTGAATCTCGAGGCCGAGGTCCCTTGGCGCACAAAGGGAGAGAGGGTCGTGGTGATGTTTCGCGACGAAAATCTGGATCTCCAATCTGATCTTAGTGGTAAAGTTTCCATATAAATAGCCAGGACATCTCCTTGGCGTGGGGGAAAATGGAGTGAAAGCTTGGAGGGAACGCACAGCTGGGCCGGAGAAAAATGCCTTATCTGTTCATAAGCCTAACTCGATCTGGCGAGGTCGGCGTATGGGGGCGAACGGGGGGACGATAACCTCCTTGTTTAAACATTGACGTCCGGCAGCTGTTGATAAGACTCCAAGCCTCGAATCGAAGATGCACGTGGGCCTCCTCGAGGTTTTAACTAATATGGGATAGGAGTTGAATTTAACACAGATTCAACTCGTTCTATCACAGTGGGTGATCACCTATTATTATCATACCCTGGTGATAGGTGATCTTAGGATGGCATGCTGTCTACCAATTCACCATGGTTACCCGGCCAAACTTGTCCAGGTCGGAATGGTGCTCCTGGACAGAGTGAGGGGAGAAAATTTTAATGGGATAGCTGCAATAATATATAATACTACTAAATGATAAATACTTATAGTAAATAATAAATAATAATAATCCTAATAACAATAACTAATAATAAAAGGGTAAAGTAGTGCTGACATGGTACAGAAATGGGAAGTGTCGTAGAATTCCCCACCTTTCGGTTCTATTCTAAGAGTGCTAAGAGTGTCTAATATATGGATATTATAAGAATATCTTAACGAACAGAGCTGTTACGAAACACGTAAGGATATATAAGAGAAACGAACATTAATCCCCAAATAAACTTATATTTTACCTTTATCAATTGAATACATAACATTAAACATTAATTACAGCAATGCTCTGAATATTATCCTAAACAAGAATTAATTAAATTAGTTTACCCACAAAAATTGGTTAACGTTTTCTCTACACACAACAATAATATAAGAATTAGGCTTACGGACTCATGTGGAGTTTAAAGGCCTCAGAAATGTTATTTAATCTCGACGCGTGCCGCCGGCCAGATGTAGATGAGCGAGATCACACGGTTGTTTTGGCGAGGGTGGCAGCTGGGGGGTCCACACGTTCTTCCGGGGGGAGGGGGGGTTCTTCAAGGACGAGAACCAATACGGTGCTTTATGCAACACCTAGGCAGTCGTGGTCTCTCTGGCGAGAGTGAGTCGAACTTGGTTCTTAAATCAAGTTAACTTGGAGTGCGGTGTGACCACTGAGTAACGAGCTCGCGGAGGAGCTTTTCTCCTTCGTTACTTATTTCCTTATGGACGAGGACTGAACTCGGGGAGGGTCTTCTTCAAGGGCGAGGATAACGGATGGGGATTTCTCTGGCGAGAATAAGTTACTTAAAGTTCGGTTTGATAACCGGGAACTAGCTCGAGGATGAGCTTTTTCTTAGTTCCAGTCTTCTTCAAGGGCGAGTATAACAGAGGGGGATTTCTCTGGCGAGAATAATTTGAACTTGGTTCCTTACCAAATTAACTTAGGAGTTCGGTGTGACCACCGAATAACGGGCTCGAGGAGGGAGCCTTTTCCTTCTTCTTTTCTTAATTCCTCAAGGACGAGGAATACACCTGGTGTTTAAGGTGCACCAGGATATGAGGAGTCTCTCTGGCGAGAGTAAGTTGAACTTACCAAAGTTAACTTATCGTTTGGTTTGATAACCAGGGACTTAGCTCGAGTTTTTTTTTTTTTTTTAATTAAGGGGCTATCTGGCGACTGCCGACTTAGGCATAAGTTGCCGTAAACAAATAGCCTAGTTCTAGGCTACTTTAAAAAATTGAACAGGAAACAACAATAAAAAGAAATGACAATAACAATAACAAAGCAATAACAAAAACAACAACAACAATTAAACCGGGTTAAATGAAAGGGAGAAGGCCAGCCTCCCCCCAAAAGTCAATAAGTCCACCAGTCAAAGTACACGCACTCGTCCCGAGTACAAGGGACAGGCGGTAGCGACCCCGCCCATCCCGGTACCGGGACAGGTGTTGTGCGCGAAGATCACCCAGACTGGGACATTCAACAAGAATGTGCCGAACAGTCTGGGGGACGACGCAGTCGTTGCAATAGGGCGCAGGCGAGCGCTCCATCAAATAGCGATGCGTCACACGAGTGTGCCCGATTCGGAGACGACAGAAAGCAACCTGAAGCCGCCGCGGCATTGGGGGATAGGTCCATGGGAACAGTCACGGCGCAATGGCACGCAACTTTAAGTTCCCTTCGACCGTCTCCCATCTTCATTGCCAAGCAGTCCGAAGAGCTGCCCGTATTCCTGCCATGTAGTCAGTGTGAGGAAGAGCGAAACGATGGTCCGGTCGCAGAGTCCTCGCGGACTCTTTGGCGCCCTCATTCCACGCAATTCCTACATGTCCAGGAACCCAGCAGAAGATAATCTCGACATCTGCCCAGCTCGCCAAAACCATGGCGTCACGGATTTCGCGAACCAGGGGATGCGGAGATTCCAATGCCCCGAGAGCACTCAGGGCGCTTTGTGAGTCGCTATAGATCACAATCCGATCTCCGAACCGGGCACGTGGCATAATCTCCCGTACAGAGTGGTGTATTGCCACCAGCTACGCAGTCAAGACAGACGCAGCGCCTGGTAGAGCCTCGCTGACTTCAAACAGAGGGGATACGGCGTGGAAGCCGACCCCCTCTTGGGACTTGGAGCCATCCGTATACACTGGCACGGTACCAGCGTGACACGATGTGTGCTCCAAAAAGGTCGAACGCAATACTCCCGGCGCAATACAAGCTTTGGGAGCAGAGGCGTGGCGACAAATAGCCAAATGTGGTACCCTCCAGGGTGGCGTCCTGGGCAGAACCAGGGGCGCCACCGGCCTGAGAGCTATATCTACCTCTCGAAGGAGTTTCCTGGCCCTAAACCCAAAGGGCTTAGGGTTTGACTGGCGTCTCTCGGCGGCATAGGCACCATCGAGATCAGCTGCGGATGCAGTAAGAGCGGTTGGCGACTGAGGGAGGCGCCGGGCTCACGCGTACAGGAGAGTGATGCACTGCACGCGGCGCAGAGCGAGTGGCATCTCCCCAGCATCGACCAACAGGCTCTCAATGGGGGAAGTGCGGAAGGCACCGGTTGCAAGGCGAAGGCCGGTGTGGTGGGTCGAATCCACCTTCCGCAATAAACGCTCGGCTGCGGATGCATAAAACTCGCATCCGTAGTCGAGCTACGAGCGAACAAAGGATCGATAAAAAAGTAAGGCAGTAGCCATATCAGCACCCCAAGCGCTGAACGTCACGGAACGGAGAATGTCCATGGCGCGGGTACAAGAGACCCTAAGGCTGTGAATATGAGCCTCCCAGGTGAGGCGTCGGTCGAATACAAGACCAAGGAAACGGTGCGACTCAACCACATCCAGGCGCACCCCATTAAGAAACAAATCTGGGTCGGGGTGAAGCCGTGGATGGCGGCAGAAATACCCCACCTTAATCTTGGCCAAGGAAAAGCGAAACCTGTGCGCTTCGGCATAGCGAGAGACGGGGTTCAATGCCTGTTGGAGTCGACATCTGGGCCGCGCCAAAAGAGATTGAAAGGTCGTCCACGTAGAGCGTAGCGAGAACATTTTCCAGCAGCACCGAGGTGATGCCGTTGATGCTCAGGGCAAAGAGTGTGACACTGAGGACACTTCCCTGCGGGACACCCTCTTCCTGCTCCTTTGGGCCGGAGAGGGCTCCCCCCACCCGTACGCGGAATCGACGATCTCGCAAAAATTCAGATATAAACATTGGGAGGCGTCCCCTCGCCCCCATCGTGTGGAGAGTCCCATGATACCGTATCGCCATGCGGTATCATAGGCCTTCTCCAGATCAAAAAACACCGTGGCGTAGTGCTGTCTACGAAGGAAAGCATGGCAGACG
Source organism: Ceratothoa steindachneri (assembly GCA_963969495.1). NCBI lineage: Eukaryota > Metazoa > Arthropoda > Malacostraca > Isopoda > Cymothoidae > Ceratothoa > Ceratothoa steindachneri. Next base: position 85,183,473 of record OZ018328.1, read on the forward strand.
GCATTTTCCAGTCGGAGCAGAGCATCCGACGTGAAGTGGAACTTACGGAACCGTACTGTGCAGAAGACAGATGGCCTCCGCTGTCCAGGAAATAGGCTAATCTTGCACACGCAAGAAGTTAGAGAGATTGGGCGGAAACCGGTCGGAGTAGAGTGATCTCTCCCCGGCTTGCGAAAGGCGAGCACAGTAGCGATTCGCCAGGAGTCTGGGAGAAGACCTTCCACCCAGATCCTGTTGAACAAATCTAAGAGAAAGGCCATGCCTCGCTCACCCAGGTGTCGAAGCATGGCGTACGGGACATCGTCCGGACAAGGGCGGTGTCCGCGCACGAAGCGAGAGCGGAACGCAACTCACTCACAGTAAACTTGTCGTTGAAGGGTTCTCCGCCTCTGGAGGTAAAGTCCAGCCGGCGGCCTTCCGCGACATCACGACGTGCATTGAATGCTCGCGGAGCAGCATCACGGCTAGAGAATGCGGAAAAAGCGGTCGCTAAGGATTCCGCCACGGACGCGGGGTCCAAGATTGCGGTCCTATTCTCCTGGAGAACAGGAGGGCGGTACTGCGAGAACTTGCCCCGAATCCTTTTGACTCGCTTCCACACCTCAGCTAAAGGGGTCTTCCCGTTAAGTGAAGACACGTATGCCCGCAGAGAAGAGCGGCGGGCGTGCTTCGAAATATACCGGAACCTAGCCCTAGCCCGACGAAATTCAGCGAAGTGAAATCATTCGGGCGGCGCTTATAGCGCATGTAGGCATAACGCTTCTGTTTGAGGGCCGTCTCACACTCGGCCGACCACCATGGGAGTGGTCGGCGTGCAAAACGGCCAGACCTCCTAGGGATAGTAGTCAGGCCCACGGCGATGAGGTTACCGGAGAAGAACTCAACGGCCTCATCTACCGCGCCAAGCACCACCGAGGTGGTCTCTCAGGCGGCAGTTGCCCTGAAAATGATATTTGAATGGGAAAGTGATCACTACCATGGAGGTCATCGACCACCCCCCAATCAAAATCAGGCTGTGCATCCGAAGAGCACAAAGATAGGTCAAGGCAAGAAAATGAAGCGGTTCTCCGACAGTGATGCGTAAACTCATCCACGTTTAGGACACCCATCTCAAGCTCTTCGATCAGATCGGCAAGGACTTGTCCCCTGGGATTTATGGAGTAATCTTCCCAGAGAAGATGCCTGCAGTTCAGATCTCCTAGCAAGAGATAGGGCTTCGGCAACCGTGCCACGACGCGGCGGAAGTCCCCTGCGTCGAAGTCAGCTGACGGTGGAATGTACGCAGAAATGATAGTATACCTCCTATCCAGGTGCAGATGCACAGCCACTGCATGAAAGGAGGTATCTAAAGAGAAAGGAAGAACGGAGACATCATGCCGGGTGTAAACCGCGCATCCCCCAGCCCGGCCATCCCACGGTGGTAGGGTCGCAAGACCCTTATACCCCGGGAGGACAGGCAGGGGCACGCGCCTAGCATGGTCTCCTGCAAAAAGATAGCTAACGGAGAACGGGATGAGACGAGCCTCCGCAGCTCCTCTCAGTTGGCCCGGAGTCCATGGCAATTCCATTGAAGGAATATGCCCTCCAGGCCTAGCTCGGAGGAGACGCGGGGGCCCTCCTCGAATTGAAGACGCTCACGGGAATGGCCGTACGCTTCCAGGGGCCAGAACCCCGGGCGCTATTGGCCGGACAAAGCGCTGAAGGCGCTGTCGCCTTCGAGGACTTAGTGGGGGAGGTTGGGCTCGCCATGCGAGTCTTTTCCTCCCTCCGCCTCGAAACCTTAGGCGGGCGTTGCAGCTTCGGAGGCGGGGAGCCCTCTTTTCGAGGGACCACCGTCTCCGAGCCACTCACTCCACCTCGGGGCGTGGGCGAAGGGGCCGAAGCTCCTTTGTTGCTGTCCTCCTTTCGGGGAACAGCTTTAGGAACCCCGGAAGATGGCCTAGCGACCATCTTCAGGCGTGTTGCCTCTTGTGAGTCTAACGACTCGGTGGAGGCGCGTGGCCGTTTCGCCTTACGGGAAACGGTCACGCTGGGGGAAGGGGGAGCCCTGGTTTTAGCCGGGGCAGGGTATGAACCCTTTTTGCCGCCAGCTTTACCAGGGGAGCGCCCGGGTTGGGTAGAGCCCGCAGAAGGGCTCCGAATGGGCGCGGAAACAACCGTGCTCGTTGGCCTGGATGGGCCAGGAGCAGAGGGTGCCTTTCTAACTATTGAGGCATATGACGTCCCAGGCAGAGCCGGGCGCGCCAGGACCAAGTCCTTTGCCTCGGGGAATGAGAGTCTATCCTGGGCCTGAACGGCCTGGATTTCTTTCTCAAGGAGATAAGCACCACATTGCTTCGAAGAAGCAGGGTGCGGCTCTCCGCAATTGACACACTTGGCCACACACGATTTGGACTTATCGTGTGCGACCTTGGAGCAATTTACACATACTTCGGGTGAACCCGACTTTGCATGTCTACATGAGCGATTCGTATGGCCGAAGCGGTGACAGTAATAGCACCACCGCGGCAGTGGCACGAATGCCTTCACGCGGTAGCGGTACCAACCGGCACGCACCGACTCAGGGAGCTTGTCACAGTCGAACGTGACGAAGAGTGTAGGGGTGGGTCTCGAGGCCCCTCCCTGTTTTCTCATCACAGGTTCGACCTTGACCGCTCCATGGTCGGCCAAGCTCTAGGGTGATGTCCTCAATGGAGTAGTCAATGAGTTCCCTCGCATAAACTACTCCTTTCACAAAGTTCATGGTAGAGTGCGGCGTCACACTCACCGGGGTGCCATGAAGTGTCCGAAGAGCACTTATCTTGGCCGCCTCGGCGGGATTCGCCAGAAGGCTCCCATCCGAGAAACGGGTTATCTTCAGCTCTCTACCAATTGCACTAGCTAATCCTCTCCTCTGATGGATCATGTTGCCCTTGGACAACATGGTGCCATCAGTGGAGCGAATAACGAGGAAGCGTTTGAAGCCAGCAGGCTCGAAAACGCCAGGTAACCTCTGAATCAGGGGCCCCGATGTCATCGAGGCTCCGCCCTGTGCACTTTTCGTCTTTGTCATCGTCAGGAGCTCCGTACCCGGGGGGGCAGAGGGGCCGGATGTGCCTATCTTGGCTTGGTCGCTTGCCAAAGTGGCAGCAGACCCATCCGTCCCCGTTACTTTCGGCTCTCTACCAATTGCACTAGCTAATCCTCTCCTCTGATGGATCATGTTGCCCTTGGACAACATGCTGCCATCAGTGGAGCGAATAACGAGGAAGCGTTTGAAGCCAGCGGGCTCGAAAACGCCAGGTAACCTCTGAATCAGGGGCCCCGATGTCATCGAGGCTCCGCGATGTGCACTTTTCGTCTTTGTCATCGTCAGGAGCTCCGTACCCGGGGGGCAGAGGGGCCGGATGTGCCGATCTTGGCTTGGTCGCTTGCCAAAGTGGCAGCAGACCCATCCGTCCCCGTAGCCCCGGCGGATGGAGAGGAGCCCCGAGTCTTCTTCGTCTTTTTAAGCTTTTTCGTCCTTTTCTTTTTTGGAGAGGAGGGCGGGGAATGAACCCGCTCCTCACCCCCGCCGGTAGAAGCCCCAGGCCAGATGGACCGGCCTGGCCTCAGCCAGGTCCTTCTCCGAAATAGAGAAGGTCCTGGTGGTCGCAGGGGCATCATCCGGAGGAGATCCCTCCCCTCCTTGTACTGCCTGAGAATCCACAGCTGTTTGATGAGGACCTTGCATAGGGGTGGATTCGGGTTCGGTGCTTGGCGCCGAGCCCGGATTCCCCCCCATGGAAGGCCCTACTGTCTGAGGCTGGTTTTCCTCAAGGACCATGTCTATCACAAGAGGGGCCTCCAGTTGGCCATCCCCTCCCAGGACATCGCAGGTCACCTTGGCAGCGTCATAAGTCTTTACTGGGGAGGCACAGGCCTTGACCCTGGCAAGGTTTAATATTTTTGCCAGCAGGTCTTTTCAGGGAAGCGACCGAAGGGGCCTGGCTTCCCTCTCCTCCCTAAGGGGGTTTGCCCTACCAAGCCGCTTGCACGCGGGGCTGCCTGCTGGCTTTCTTGGCAGTCCCCTTAGAAAGCAAAGGAGGGACTGCCGCTGGAGATAGGGAGGTGCCCGAAAGCACCTCCAGAGAAGGGGGTGAGGGGGAGTCCCCTACACCCGTAGAGCGTAGGAGAGGAGTAAGCCTCCTCTCCGGTTAAAGAGGTATGGAGGGTCCCCTGCGCAAGCACAGGGGGGGAAACCTCCATCTTTTCTGTGGAGCTGCACGAGGGCGGCTCCGTTGTTTTAGGGGGAATTAAGGGAAGATGTGTTTTTTTTCATCATTGGGCATGGTGACCCTCTTTGTTTTACGGGACGCAATCGCTCACCACCTCTTGCAGTAGCCCGCACTGCAAGAGGTGCTTACAGGCCCGGCAGAGCCAAGCGCCGCCATTTGGGACCACCCCTCCCGCCTGGTGGCCTGGCAGTCCTTTGGCATGGCGGCTCCACCTTGAACACGGCGTAAAAAAGATAGATTTTGAAGACGAGAGGAAAAGGGATGTGAGGAAGGTATGGGTGGGGATGAAGCAGGTTGTTAAAAAAAACCCATCCCGAACCGGAGCTGAGGGGTTAGGGAACAATGTCCCCTCCCTCCTCAGCCCCGATCCGGGGTGGTTGGCTTGAGAAGAAGGTGAGCATCTACCCTGTGAAATTAGAGGCTGACCAGAGAAAGTTGTGGGAGAGGTTGTATGAAAAGCGACGAGGTAGGGGAGAAGTCGGGCTATCTGAAGGAAGGAAGAGAGGCTAAGCTGGGGCCGGACGGAGCGCTGGATACCGTCAGCACGGCGGCCAGGATGGCAAATCGCCGCGCCCCTTACGGGGACTTAGCTCGAGGATGAGCTTCTTCTTAGCCCCTTAAGGTAGGTAGCCCTGCCTCTCTTGCAGGGTACTTCTTGGTCTGGCGAGCCAAGTACACTACCTCTCCAGTCTCGGTAGTTCGGTTTGATCCGAAGACTTCGTCACCTAGAGACTGACGTATACTACCTTGATTTTCCTCAGAGTTCCTCATTTATACCTCGTCACCCCACTGGGGGAGTGGTAAGGGGGAGAGGGGCTTGAGGACGGCACCAGGAGAGTTCTTTTGGCCAACGGTTTTTCCCAAGAAGTCAAACATCGGCTCCTCGTTAGAATTCGAGATTGGGAGAAGCCCGTCTCCAATTTCTTATTCAACATGAAACTGGATCTCACTCTCCTGGGGAAGATCTTACATTTTGACAATTAGGGTCTTTCATGACACCGAGTTGTGCCACACTGCGGTTAAGCACTGAACACGCCGATGCCTTCGACGGATGTCTTTGCGGTAACCGCCTTGTGACTGCACCAAGAGTGAACGGGGAGGGGGGGATTGTGACCATTCCCCTACAGGAAGTGCACCAACATCTTTCTCAGGCCCCATCAGTGTGTTCATGTCAACCCAGTGAGAAGGCTTCCCTAAGTTGCAATCAGGCTGGGAGGATGTAAAGCTCCTCCTGGTACCAAGTATAACTGGTTGCACAGGGTACCTTACTGTGGAGGGGGGGGGGTTGCTGGCATTTGTTCAGTGGTTGTGTTTGGACAAAGTTTTGCATGTATTATTTTCTGATGTAGTACTTTTTATTTGCATGTTAAGAGATGGAATTTGGCAAGCTGAGTCTAGGGTGTAGAGGGTTAATCAACGATGCTCACGATAGCTTTAGAACAGGTAGATCATGTCTAACAACTTTATTAAATTTCTTGCAAAAAAAACAACAAAAAAACAATTAGATAAAGGAGAGAATGTAGATGTGATTTACTGGAATTTTAGCAAAGCCTTTGACAAGGTTCCACATAGAGTTTACAAATTAAAAACATTTGTGATATCTGGGAGTGTTTTAAATTGGGTAGCTGCAAGATAGGAAGGAGATGGTGCTACAAAATGGATTAAAGTCACACTGGAATGCCTCAGGAATTAGTTCTGCGACCATAATATTTCTAATCTATATCAATGTTTTGGAGGAGGTAGTTAATAGCAGTGTTTACAGTTTATTTTTGCTTGTGACACCAAATTGGCAGCATGGGTAAAGTTGAGGGAAACTTTAAAGTACAGGTACAGAGTGATTTAAAATAAATTAGTATTCTGAGTACATATGTGGCAGAGGACTTTTAACTTCCAGAAATGTAAATTTATTAACATGGGAAAGGATAAAAGGAATTTAGATATAAAATGGATGGGCATTGGCTAAAGTAAAGTTCAAAGGGGGCCAACAAAGATGATACCTTCCCTGAGGCAGTTAAATATGTAGATAGACTGAGCTGTTTTCATTTGAAAGTTATGTCAGAGGGGATATGATTGAGCTTTTACATTTTTTTTTCTGTGATTGATAAATTGGATATTGGCAAGTTCTTTGATTGGTAGGGTAATAAAAAGACTAGGGCTCACCACTTAAAAGTTACAAAACAAATGTGGTTAGATTTCTGAAAATGTTTTGACACCAATAGTGGTAGACTCCCAGAATAAATTACTGTAGAAGGTTGTGGATAATCCACATTTAAAGGAAGGTGAGATGAGTGTATGGGATTTTTTTTAAAAATTTTAGGAGCCTATCTGGTGACTGCTCACTTGGGCATAAGTCGCCGCAATCACGTCAGCCTAGCACTAAGCTACTTTAAAATAAGAATATGAAAACACAACAACGATAAAAAGGGAAGATGGCAACAATTAGGAAGAAGCTCCAGTGTCGGGGGGAGGTACCCCCCCCGGCGCAGGACCGTGCGACTACAAAGAAAACAACAATAAAAAATAAAACCTAGTTAAATAAAGGGGAGAAGGCCAGCCTCCCCCCCCCCCCAAAGTCTATAAGTTCACCAGTCAATGTGCACGAACTCGTCCCGAGTACTTGGGCATTAGTCGCCGTATTAAAAACCTGCCTAGTTCTAGGCTACTTTAAAATCAGATTCAAAAACACACAAAAAATCAAACCCAACACTAAATTTTTTTTAAAAAGGGCAAAAGCAACGTGCAGGAAGCAAGCAGCTGCATCGGAGGGAGGTCCCCCCGACGCAGGAACATGCAACCTATAAGGGAAAAAAAAATGGTTAAATAAAAGGGAGAAGGCCGGCCTCCCCCCCAAAAGTCTACAAGTCCACCAGTCAATGTACACGCACTTGCCCCGAGTACAAGGGACAGGCAGTAACGACCACGCCCATCCGGGTACCGGGACAGGCAACGTGCGCAAAGATCGCCCAGACTGGTACATTCAACAAGAATGTGTCGAACAGTCTGGGGAACAACGCAGTCTTCACAGTAGGGCGCTGGCGAGAGCTCCATCAAATGGCGGTGCGTGCCGTGAGTGTGCCCAATTCGGAGACGACAGAAAGCAACCTGAAGCCTTCGTGCATTGGGGGTAGGTCCATGGAAACAGTCGCGGAGCAATGGCACGACACTTTAAGTTCCCTTCGACTGTCTCCCATCTTCTTTGCCCAGCAGCCCGAAGAGCTGCCCATATTCCTGACATGTAGTCGGTGTGAGGAAGAGCGAAACGCTGGTCCGGTCGCAGAGTCATCGCAGACTCTTTGGCGCCCTCCTTTCCCGCAATTCCTACATGTTCAGAAACCCAGCAGAAGATAATCTCGACATCCGCCAGGCTCACCAAAACCGTGGCGTTGTGGATATCGCGAACCAGGGGATGCGGAGATTCCAATGACACGAGAGCACTCAGGGCGCTTTGTGAGTCGATATAGATCACAATCCGGTCTCAGAACCGGGCACGTCGCGTAATCTCGCGTACCGACTGGTGTATTGCCACCAGCTCGGCCGTGAAGAAAGACGCAGCGTCTGGCCGAGCCCCACTGACTTCGAACAGAGGAAATACGGCGTGGAAGCCGACCCCCTCTTGGAACTTGGAGCCATCCGTATACACTGGCACGGTTCCAGCGTGACACGAGGTGTGCTCCAAAAATGCTCAACGCAATACTCCCTCGCTGTACAAGCTTTGGGAGCAGAGACGTGGCAACAAATAGCCAAATGTGGTACCCTCCAGGGTGGCGTCCGGGGCGCCACCATCCCGAGAATTATACCTAGCTCTCGAAGGAGTTTCCTGGCCCTAAACCCAAAGGACTTAGGGTATGACTGGCGTCTCTCGGCGGCATAGGCACCGTCGAAGTCAGCTGCGGATGCAGTGAGAGCTGTTGGCGACTGAGGGAGGCGCCGGGCTCGCGCGTACAGGCGAATAAAGCATTGTACACGGCGTAGAGCGAGTGGCATCTCCCCAGCATCGACTAGTAGGCTCTCAATGGGGAAAGTGCGGAAGGCACCGGTCGCCCGGCGAAGGCCGGTGTGGTGGATCGAGTCCACCTTCCGCAATACACGCTCGGCTGCGGATGCATAAAACTCGCAAGTCGAACTTCGAAAGAACAAATAATCGATACAAAAGTAAGGCAGTAGCTCTATCAGCGCCCCAAGCACTGAACGTCACGGAACGGAGAATATCCATGGCGCGGGTATAAGAGACCCTAAGGCTGCAAATATGAGCCTCCCAGATGAGGCGTCGGTCAAATACAAGACCAAGGAAACGGTGCGATTCAACCACTTCCAGGCGTACCCCATTAAGAAACAAGTCTGGGTCTGGGTAGAGCCGTGGATGGCGGCAGAAATACCCCACCTTAGTCTTGGCCAAGGAAAACCGAAACTTGTGCGCTTCGGCATAGCGAGAGACGCGGTTCAATGCCTGTTGTAGTCGACGCTCCAGAGTTGGCATCTGGGCCGCGCCAAAAGAGATCGAAAGGTCGTCCACGTAGAGCGTAGCGAGAACATCTTCCAGCAGCACCGAGGTGATGCCGTTGATGCTCAGGGCAAAGAGTGTGACACTGAGGACACTTCCTTGCGGGACACCCTCTTCCTGCTGCATTGGGCCGGAGGGCGCTTCCCCCTCCCCCTCGTACGCGGAATCGACGATCTCGCAAAAATTTAGATATAAACATTGGGAGGCGTCCCCTCGCCCTCATCGTGTGGAGAGTCCCATGATACCGTATCGCCATGCGGTATCATAGGCCTTCCCCAGATCGAAAAACACCGTGGGGTAATACTGTCTACGAAGGAAGGCCTCGCAGACGGTCTTTTCCAATCGGAGCAGTGCATCCGACGTGGAATGGAACTTGCGGAAGCCGCACTGTGCAGAAGACAGATGGCCTCTTCTGTCCAGAAAAAAGGCTAATCTAACATTTACCAATTTCTCCATCAACTTGCACACGCAAGAGGTTAGAGAGATTGGGCGGAAACTGGCCGGAGTAGATTGATCTCTCCCCGGTTTGCGAAAGGCGAGCACAGTAGCGATTCGCTAGGAATCTGGGAAGAGACCCTCCACCCAGATCCTGTTGAACAAATCTAAGAGAAAGGCCATGCCTCACTCACCCAGGTGTCGAAGCATGGCATACGGGACATCGTCCGGACCATGGGCGGTGTCCGCGCACGAAGAAAGAGCCGAATGCAACTCACTGAGAAAACTGGTCGTTGAAAGGTTCTCCACCTGTCGAGGTAAAGTCCAGTCGGCGGCCTTCCGCGACATCACGACGTGCAGTGAATGCTGGCGGAGCAGTATCCCGGCTAGAGAATGCAGAGAAAGCGGTCTTGAAGGATTCCTCCACGGTCGCGGGGTCCGAGATTGGGGTCCCATTCTCCTGGAGAACGGGAGAGAAGGGACTGCGAGAACTTGTCCCGAATCCTTTTGACTCGCTTCAACACCTCTGCTAGAGGGGTCTTTCCGTTAAGCGAAGACACGTATGCCCGCCAAGAAGAGCGGCGGGCGTGCTTCGAAATATACCGGAACCTAGCCCTAGCCCGACGAAGTCGTTCGGGCGGCGCTTATAGCGCATGTAGGCATAACGCTTCAGTTTGAGGGCTGTATCACACTCGGCCGACCACCGCGGGAGTGGTCGGCGTGCAAAACTGCCAGACGTTCTCGGAATAGTAGTCAGGCCCGAGGTGATGAGGTTGCCGGAGAACTCAACGACCGCATCTACCGACCTAAACTTCTCGACTGAGATAGAGAATTCAGTCATTTCCTGAAATGCAGGCCACCGCGCCCGCGCCGAGCACCACCGGAAACATCATGCTGGGTGTAAACCGCGCATCCCCTAGCTTGGCCCCAATCTCGTGGTGGTGGGGTCGCAGGGGGCACGCGCCTAGCATGGTCTCCTGCAGAAAAAATAGCTAGGAGAACGGGACGGGACGAGACGAGCCTCCGCAGCTCCTCCCAGTTGGCCCGGAGTCCACGGCAATTCCATTGAAGGAATATGCCCTCCAGGCCTAGCTCGGAGGAGACGCGGGGGTCCTCTTCGAACACAAGACCCTCACGGAAATGGCCGTACGCTTCCCGGAGGCAGAACTCCGGGCGCTGTTGGACGGACAATGCGCTGAAGGCGCTGTCGCCTTTGAGGACTTATTGGGGGAGGTTGGGCTCGCCATGCGAGACTTTGCCTCACTCCGCCTCGAAACCTTAAGCAGGCATTGCAGCTCCGGAGGCAGGGGTCCCTCTTTTCGAGGATCCACCATATCCGAGCCTCTCAGCCCACCACTAGGCGTGGGCGAACGAGCCGAAGCTCCTTTGTTGCTGTCCTCCTTTCGGGGGACATCTTTAGGAACCCCGAGTCGTTAAACCCTGAGTCTAACGACTCGGTGGAGGCGTGTGGCCGTTTCGCCTTACGGGAAACGGTCACGCTGGGGGAAGAGGGGGGGAGCCCTGGTTTTAGCCGGGGCTGGGTTTTAACTCTTTTTGCTGCCAGCTTTACCAGGGGAGCGCCCGGGTTGAGTAGAACCCGCAGAAGGGCTCCGAATGGGCGCGGAAACACCCATGCTCGTTGGCCTGGATGGACCAGGAGCAGCGGGTGCCTTTCTAACTAATGAGGCATAAGACGTCCCAGGCAGAGACGAGTGCGCCAGGACCAAGTCCTTACTTAGCCTCATGGAATGAGAGTCGATCCTGGGCCTGAACGGCCAGGATTTCTTTCTCAAGGAGATATGTACCACATTGCTTCAAAGAAGCGGGATGAGGTAGGGTTGAGTGGTAATGTGGTGGAGCTGGAGGAAAAAAACCAAAAAACTAGCTGGAACAGCAGGGGAAAAAATGGGGATAATAGGTGGGGTTGTCAGAGAGAGAGAGAGAGAGAGACCCTATCTAATCAGGCAATATACCTTATATTTAATTTGATTTTATTAACTTATTTTATCTTAATTTTCTTTTTTAAATTTTTGTATTTGCCCTTTTCATCCCCATCCCCTCCCCTCCTAATGTTCTGTGGTGGTGGCATCCCAAAATGCCTCAAACTGGGAGTTGGTAAGCATGATAAGGGAATTAAGAATAGCCACCCTTGAGTTAACTGCAAATTGTATAAAGTGAGTATATGTAACCACACCTGTGTCAAATGGGTTATGAGAAAGCCCCACTCTTATATAATAATCTCATGAATCCACTAAATTTTGGGGGGTCAGGGAAAAGGATATCTACCACTTTATGACCATTATGCTGAAGGGAAGAGACTCAGTAAGTTAAAATTGCCATCTAATAGCACAATCAGCACATATAAAGTGATTTATCTTTTAGAATTGTAAATGCTCCTTAAATCCTTATATTTATTATCCGATTGAAGTGTCAACCACCCTCCTGTTAAGGTGTTTGAATCACCCCATTCAGAGGGGCAAACACTTCAGGTAATAAGCTTGGATGATTCATAGAAACGAGTGAATTTGAATAAAGTTCCTAAGCTAAAACAAGTGTTAATGATAGCATGAGTAGAGTACTCACATTTCCTGAGGTTCATTTTTGTTAAAGTTGAATTTTAAATCTGGACCTTTCTTTCGCCGACCTGTAATGAAAACAAAAAACAGTACTTTGAAAAGATGAAATTTTGAGCTATCATTACTCAAAAGTAAAAAGGTTTAAATATATACTACTGGCCACAGATACTGGCACCTCTAAAAAATTACAATAGAACTCAAATTAACACAAAATTCTTATCCAAATTGTGAGAATCAATTTATTATAAATTCAAATATCAATGCTTTCTTAATTGAGCAATTATTTAATTTCTGCCAAATAATTTTAAAAATTTACATCTATATTTATGTTGTTAATCCCAAACAGGTCATGGTAAATTTTTTTTTACCAAATTTGTCTTCCCATTTTTCAGTATCACAATTTTTGTAAGCATGTATACTCCAAAGTCATCTAAATCTGTCCTGAGTGCTCAAAATCCATTTTGGAATGGCAAAGTCAGAAGGAAGGTATGTCATATAACCTCTCCCCCCCCCTAAAAGAAATCACATACTGTTCAGTACAATGAAGAAAGGTATCAAGAGGTCTGAAGAAATGGATATACTACAAGGTACAAGAGAAAACCCAGAAAGACCTGTCACAAGATAGCTTTACCAGTAACACCTCTACAAAACTATTGCCTTACTGATCCAGAAATAACTCAGCAGTGATGGAGCAAAGGTCTCTCCCACAATGGATGCCTTTTGAGTAAAGTGAAGTATCCTTTTCCTCTATTTATTTATTTTTTTTTTAAATTGCAGGGCCAGAATTTATGATATAATCAGAACAGGACAATATAACAATGAATGCCATTTAGCCTGACAAATCACTTCACACTTTTTCCATCAAGACATGTTTAGCTTTGGAGCCAACCAAAAGAAGCTTTCAATCCCAACTGTCTGATCCCTCACCCTGAAGCATGGGGACAAGATTGTGATTTGGGCAGACATATCATGTAACTTTCTTATTCATGCTGTAACGGTACATAGGATAAATGCATTGATTTATGTTTTGAGTGACTGGACCATCTGCAGTACATTGTCCCAACAGTGGTGCAGCCTTCCAAGATGATAATGCAGCAATTCACACCTTTAGAATTGTTAAAGGCTGGCACAGAGGGGATGATAATGAAGTAGCACATATGGATTGACCTCCATTAGAGCAGGGTCTTATCAAAATCTATGGTGTATATAGGAGCAAGAGATGGAGGCACTGCTTTCCTTCATCAGCATCACAGAAGGATCTGGAACAGGGCTTCAGATTTTAGTAAAATTAAGCCACATCAGGTGTGGTGAGGAATCAGATGGAGTACCAATATGGGTCGATTTCTTTACGGCTACCATATGCTATAGATACTTGAGATTTATTTTTTTTTAATCTTATATATCTCATCTGGCGACTGCCTTCTAGGGCATAAGTCACCGTACTCAAGCTAGCCTGAATCTAGGCTATATTAAAAGCCAGATTAAAAAAAAGAAAAAGAAAAAAAAATACAAACAAAAAGCAAAAGAAAAACAAACAAATTGAAAAAATATGGAGTGAGCTCCGTCGACAGGGAAAGGCCCGCCCTCCCCAGCCGAAGAAGACCGCGATCCATAGTTGAATTTTACAAGCGGGGAGAAGGCCGGCCTCCTCCAAAATGTTTAAAAGTCCACAGGTCGGTATGCACGAATTCGTCCCGAGTACAAGGGACAGGCGGTAGCGACCTCCCCATCCCGGTACCAGGACAGGTATTGTGCGCAAAGATCACCCAGACTGGGACATTCGACAAGAATGTGCCGAACAGTCTGGGGAAAGACGCAGTCGTCACAATAAGGCGCTCCATCAAATGGAGATGCGTCACACGAGTGTGCCCGATTCGGAGACGACAGAAAGCGAACTGAAGCCGTCGCGGCATTGGGGGATAGGTCCATGGGAACAATCGCGGGACAATGGCACGCATCTTTAAGTTCCTCTCGACCGTCTCCCATCTTCTTTGCCAAGCAGTCCGAAGAGCTGCCCGTATTCCTGCCATGTAGTCGGTGTGAGGAAGAGCGAAACGCTGGTCCGGTTGCAGAGTCCTCGCGGACTCTTTGGCACCCTCATCGGCGCGCTCATTACCCGCAATTCCTACATGTCCAGGAACCCAGCAGAAGATTAATATCGACATCCGCCAGGTTCGCCAAAACCGTAGCATCACGGATATCGCGAACCATGGGATGCGGAGATTCCAATGACACGAGAGCACTCAGGGCGCTTTGTGAGTCGCTATAGATCACAATCCGGTCTCAGAACCCGGCACGTCGCGTAATCTCCCGTACAGAGTGGTGTATTGCCACCAGCTCGGCCGTGAAGACAGACGCAGCGCCTGGCAGAGCCCCGCTGACTTCAAACAGAGGGGATACGGCGTGGAAGCCGACCCCCTTTTGGGACTTGGAGCCATCCGTATACACTGGCACGGTTCCAGCGTGACACGAGGTGTGCTCCAAAAAATTCGAAGGCAATACTCCAGGCGCTGTACAAGCTTTGGTAGCAGAGGCGTAGCGACAAATAGCCAAATGTGGTACCGTCCAGGGTGGTGTCCTGGGCAAAACCAGGGGCGCCACCGACCCGAGAATTATACCTAGCTCTCGAAGGAGTTTCCTGGAACTAAACCCAAAGGGCTTAGGGTATGACTAGCGTCTCTCGGCGGCATATGCACCGTCGAAGTCAGCTGCGGATGCAGTGAGAGCTGTTGGAGACTGAAGGAGGCGCCGGGCTCGCGTGTACAAGCGAATAATGCACTGTACACGGCGTAGAGCGAGTGGCGTCTCCGTAGCATCGACAAGTAGGCTCTCAATGGGGAAAGTGCGGAAGGCACCAGTCTTCAGGTGAAGGAAGGTGTGGTGGATCGAGTCCACCTTCCGCAATTCACGCTCGGCTGCGGGTGCATAAAATTCGCATCCGTAGTCGAGCTTCGAAATAACAAAGGATCGATATAAAAGTAAGGCAGTAGCCCTATCAGCACCCCAAGCGCTAAACGTCACGGAGCGAAGAATATCCATGGTGCGGGTACAGGAGACCCTAAGGTTGCGAATTGAGACTCCCAGGTGAGGCATCAGTCAAATACAGGCCCAAGGAAACGGTGCGATTCAACCACTTCCAGGCGCACCCCATTAAAAAACAAATCTGGGTCGGGGTGGAGCCATGGATGGTGGCAGAAGTGCACCACCTTAGTCTTGGCCAAGGAAAACCGAAACCTGTGCGCTACGGCATAGCGAGAGACGCGGTTCAATGCCTGTTGGAATAGACGCTCCAGAGTAGGCATCTGGGCCGCTCCAAAAGAGATTGAAAGGTCGTCCACGTAGAGCGTAGCGAGAACATCTTCCAGCAGCACCGAGGTGATGCCGTTGATGCTCAGGGCAAATAGTGTGACACTGAGGACACTTTCCTGCGAGACACCCTCTTCCTGCTCCTTTGGGCCAGAGAGGGCTCTCCCCACCAATACGCGGAATCGATCTCGAAAAAATTCAGATATAAACATTGGAAGGCGTCCCCTCGCCCCCATCGTGTGGAATTTACATGATACCGTATAGCCATGCGGTATCATAGGCTTTCTCCAGATCGAAAAACACCGTGGCGTAGTGCTGTCTACGAAAGAAGGCCTCGCAGACGGCATTTTCCAGTCGGAGCAGAGCATCCGACGTGGAGTGGAACTTGCGGAAGCCGCAATGTGCAGAAGACAGATGGCCTCCGCTGTCCAGGAAAAAGGCTAATCTAACATTTACCAATTTCTCCATCAACTTACACACGCAAGAGGTTAGAGAGATTGGGCGGAAACCGGCCGGAGTAGAGTCATCTCTCCCCAGGTGCGGAAGGCGAGCACATTAGCGATTCGCCAGGAATCTGGGAGGAGACCCTCCACCCAGACCCCGTTGAACAAATCTAAGAGAACGGCCATGCCTCGCTCACCCAAGTGTCGAAGCATGGCATACGGGACATCGTCCGGACCATGGGCGGTGTCCGCGCACGAAGCAAGAGCGGAACGCAACTCACTCACAGTAAACCTGTGGTTGAAGGGTTCTCTGCCTCTGGAGGTAAAGTCTCGCCGGCGGCCTTCCGCGACACCACGACGTGCATTGAATGCTGGCGGAGAAGCATCCTGGCTAGAGAATGCGGTCGCGAAAGATTCCGCCACGGACGCGGGGTCCGAGATTGGGGTCCTATTCTCCTGGAGAACGATAAGGGGGTTCCTGCGAGAACTTGCCCCGAATCCTTTTGACTTGTCTCCACACCTCTGCTACAAGGGTCTTGCCGTTAAGTGAAGACACGTATGCCCGCCAAGAAGAGCGGCGGGCGTGCTTCGAAATATACCGGAACCTAGCCCTAGCCCGACGAAATTCACTGACAGTGAAATCGTTCTGGCGGTACTTATAGCGCATGTAGGCATAACGCTTCTGTTTGAGGGCTGTATCACACTCGGCCGACCACCACGGGAGTGGTCGGCGTGCAAAACAGCCAGACATTCTGGAAATAGTAGTCAGGCCCACGGCGATGAGGTTGCCGGAGAAGAACTCAACGGCCTCATCTACCGACCTAAACTCCTCGACTGAGATAGAGAATTCAGTCATTTCCTGAATTGCAGGCCACCATGCCTGCGCCAAGCACCACCGAGGTAGGCTCTTAGGCGGCATTTGCCCTGAAAATGATATTTGAATGGGAAAGTGATCACTACCATGGAGGTCATCAACCACCCCCAATCAAAATAAGGCTGTGCATCCGAAGAGCACAAAGATAGATCAAAGCAAGAAAATGAAGCGGTTCTCAGGCAGTGATGCGTAAACTCATTAACATTTAGCACACCTATCTCAAGCTCTTCGATAAGATCGGCAAGGACTTGTCCCCTGGGATTTATTGAGTACTCCTCCCAGAGACGATGTCTGCCGCTCAGATGTCCAAGCAAGAGAAAGGGTTTCGGCAACCGTGCCACGACGCGGCGGAAGTCACCCGCGTCGAAGTCAGCTGACGGTGGAATGTACACAGAAATGAGAGTATACCTCCTATCCAGGTAAAGCTGCACAGCGCCTGCCTGAAAGGAGGTATCTAAAGTGAAAAGAAGAACGGAGACATCATGCCGGGTGTAAACCGCGGATCGCCCAGCCCGGCCCCGATCTCGCGGTTGTGGGGTCGCAAAACCCTTATACCGCGGGAGGGCGGGCCGGGGGCACGCGCCTAGCATGGTCTCCTGTAGAAAAATAGCTAACGGGGAACAGGACGAGACGAGCCTCTGCAGCTCCTACCCAGTTGGCCCGGAGTCCACGGCAACTCCATTGACGGAGTATGCCCTCAGGCCTAGCTCGGAGGAGACGCAGGGGCCCTCTTCGAACAGAAGACCCTCACGAGAATGGCCATACGCTTCCCGGAGGCAGAACCCAGGGCGTTGTTGGCCGGACAAAGCGCTGTCGCCTCCGAGGACTTATTGGGAGAGGTTGGGCTCGCCATGCGTCTTTTCCTCCCTCTGCCTCGAAACCTTAGGCGGGCGTTGCGGCTTCGGAGACGGGGGGGGGGGGGGCGCTCTTTTCGAGGAGCACCATCTCCGAACCACTCAGCCCACCACGAGGCATGGGCGAAGGAGCCGAAGATCGTTTGTTGATGTCCTCCTTTCTGGGGACAGCTTTAGAAACCACGAAAGTTGGCCTGGTGACCAACTTCAGGGGGTGTTGCCTCCTGTGGGTCTAACGACTCAGTGGAGGCACGTGGCCGTTTCGCCTTACGGGAAACGGTCACGCTCGTGAAGGAAGGGGGGATCCCTGGTTTCAGCCGGGGCTGGGTGTGAACCCTCTGTGCCACCAACTTTACCAGGGGAGTGCTCAGTTTAAGTAGAAGCCGCAGTAGGGCTCGTAATTGGTGCGGAAACAACCGTGCTCGTTGGCCTGGATGGGCCAGGAGCAGAGGATGTCTTTCTAACCATTGAGATATGACATCTCAGAAAGAGCCAGCCGCACCAGGACCAAGTCCTTAGCCTCGCAGAATGAGAGTGGATCCTGGGCCTGAACAGCCAGGATTTCTTTCTCAAGGAGATATGCACCACATTGCTTCAAAGAAGCGGGATGCAGCTCTCCGCAAATGACACACTTGGCCACACACGATTTGGACTTATCACGTACAGCCTTGGAGCAATTTACACATACTTCGGGTGACACCAACTTTGCATGTCTACATGAGCCATTCGTATGGCTGAAGCAGTGACAGTAATAGCACCTCCGCGGCAGTGGCACAAATGCCTTACTGTGGTAGCGGTACCAGCCCGCACGCACTGAGTCAGGGAGCTTGTCATAGTCGAACGGGATGAAGAGTGTAGGGCTGGGTCTCGAAGCCCCTCCCTGTTTTCTCATCACACGTTCGACCTTGCCGCCCCATGGTCAGCCAGCTTTAAGGTGATGTCCTCTATGGAGTATCAATGAATTCCCTTGCGTAAACTACTCCATAAATAAAGTTCATGGTATAGTGTGGTATCACACTCACCGGGGTGCCATCAAGTTTCAGAAGAGCACTTATCTTGGTTGCCTCGGAGGGATTCGCCGCATTTGCCCGAAGGCTCCTGTCCGAAAAATGGGTCACCTTCGGCTCTCTAACAATTACACTAGCTAAAGCTCTCCTCTGATGGATCATGTTGCACTTAGCCAACATGTTGCCATCAGTGGAGCAAATAACGAGGAAGTGTTTGAAGCCAACAGGGTCCAAAATGCCCGGGGAATCTCTGAATGAGGGGCCCCCGATGTTATTGAGGCTCCACCCTGCACCCGTGGGGGCAGAGGGGCTGGATGTGCCGATCTTGGTTTGGTCGTTTACTGAAGCAGAAGACCTATCTGTCCCCGCAGATGGAGAGGAGCCCCGAGTCTTTTTAGTCTTTTTTCTGTTCCTTTTCTTTTTTATACTAGGAGGGCGGGGAATGAACTCACTTCTCTAACTCTGCCCCCAGGCAAGATGGACTGGCCTCAGCTAGGTCCTTCTCTGAAATGGAGAAGGCCCTGGCAGTTATCGGGGCACCGGTCAGAGGAGATCTCTTCCCTCCTTGTACTGCCTGGGAAACCCTAGCCGTTTGAGGACCTTGCATAGGGGCGGATTCCAGTTCGGTGCTTGGCGCCGAGCCTGGATTCCCTCCCATGGAAGGCCCTACCATCTGAGGCTGGGTTGCCTCAAGAGCCATGTTCTCAGGGCAGGCCTCCAGTTGCACCCTTCCCCCCCTGGACATCACAGGTCTTGTTGAGAGAGCTGTCTCTAGTCACATCTGGGAAGACACAGGCCTTGACCCTGGCAAGATTTAATATTCTTGCCAGCAGGTCTTTTGAGGGAAGCGACTGAAGGGGCCTGGCTTCCCTCTCCCCCCTAAGGAGATTTGCCCTCCCGAGCCGCGTTAATGGGGAGTGGTCGGCTATGGGCTGCCTGCTGGCTTTCTTGGCACTCCCCTTGTAAAGAAAAGGGGGGACTACAGCTGGCAACAAGGAGGTGCCCAAAAGTACCTCCAGAGAAGGGGGTGAGGGGGAGTCCCCTACACCTGTAGGTGAAGGAGAGGAGTAAGCCTCCTCTCGGGTTACAAAGATTTGGAGGGTCCCCTGCGCAAGCACAGGGGGAGGGCTCCATTTTTTTTGTGGAGCTGCCCGAGGGCAGCTCCATTGATGGAACGGGGAAAGTTGTCGGTTGATTTTTTATTTGTTCATCATTGGGCATGGTAATCCTATATTTTATATGAGAAGCAACCGCTTATCACCCCTTGCAGTAGCCTGCTCTGCAAGGGGTGCGTACAGGCCTGGCAGAGCCAAGTGCCACCATTTAAGTCCACCCCTCATGACTGGTGACCTGGCAGCTCCATCTTGGGCACAGCGTAAAATTGATAGAGTGTGAAGAGAGAAGGAAAAGGGATGTGAGGAAGGTATGTGTGGGGATGAAGCAGGTTGTTAAAAAACCACCATATCCCAAACTGGAGCTCAGGGGTGAGGGAACATTGTTCCCTCCCCCCTCAGCCCTGATCCGGGACAGTTGGCTTAGAAGAAGGTCAGCATCTATCCTGTGAAATTAGAGGCTGACCAGAAAACCGGTGGGAGAGGTTGTATGAAAAGCAAAGAAACTGGGGGGAAACAAGTGTTTTGAAGGAAGGAGAAGAGGCTAAGCTGGGGTCAGACGGGGTGCTGAATCCCGTCAGCATGGCAAATCGCCGCGCCCCTTACGGGGGATACTTGTATAATAAAAGGAATCTTAATGAGTGCGCTAAAACTTGTACCATTAAAAGAATACAATCAATTAGGAGTGCCAAAGGAGGACCAACTCCATATTAAACAAACTTAACAGTGGTCCCATTATTTAGTCCACCCGAGTACATCTAATCTAGAAATGTATTTGCTTTAATTCAATAAAAAAAACTGACACTAATCAGCCATACATTCAAATAAAATTTAGTTTTTAATTTTAATAAAAGATGAGAAATTTGAATAGTTGCAGATCCTCTTGCAGGTATTAAGATTGGGAGGGCAAACTGTGGGCAGGTGCTGAGAAGGTACACAAACCTCTAGATGTCATTTGATAATCCCTTGCAGGTTTGCAAAAGGTGAGTTAAGGAAGAGATATGGGAGGGGGAAAGAGAAAAAAAAGGGTGGGAAGAATGCAGACATGTTAAAACTCACCGCTACAAATGGAACCATGGGTGAAACTCGATGGAGGCTTATAGATAAAAGTCCTTTGATATTAGGAATAGCCACATGTCAGATTACTAACTGATGAAAAATCATGAATGATCACCCACAAAACAATACCATCCCCAATATTAAAGCTGCATGCCTATTCTTTTATTTATAAATAAAACAACAAGGACTTACCTGCCATCATGAAGTTAGGGATGGGACATGAGTCAAAATTTGGACCGAGTACAACAATTAGGTCTTATATAAAAAGGTCACTATGCTGGAAATAACAGAATATAAAACAAAAATAATTAGATAAGCATATCATAAATAAGTCTAGCTCATTACTTATAACACACTCAAGCAAACTTTGCCAAATTGTCATCAGCTCTGCAGTAAAATAATTGCAGAGCTGAAGAATAATCTCAAGAATAATTATATTCTTGAGATTTTAACATCCTCCATTTTATCTAAACTTCTTGACTTTTTCAAACTTTACTCTCTCTCTATCAATATGCGTCTTACCGGACTTACACTTGACCTTATCCCTTCTCTTTTAATTATGTTTCTCTCTTCCTCTTTCACTTAACCTAGACACTAAGCCTTATCATCAGCTCTCTTCCATTAACTAAGCACGGATGAGAAGAGATTTTGTGCCCTTAAACAGCCATTACCTCAATGTGTCCCTCTGATCTTTCTCCCATATAATCTCCTCCTGCCACAATGTCCATTAGGCCTGGTTGTAATTAAATCAAATAGTTGACACAATTGGTATTACAAAAATAATTTTGATTTATACAAAGAAGCATCCACTTTAGCTGAGAGGTTCTGCTGTATATTACCTAAAAAATATCATTTTTTATATAACAGGAAATATACAAAATGGAAAAACATATATTTAATGGTTTGCGGGGGTTGAAGATCGAACCTAGTAATCATTTGTTTGAAAATTTAAACAGTTCACACATTGAACCTTATAAATAGGAAGATAAACTTCCCCCTGTTGATAGCTCTCTTTTGTAAATAGGAAGATAAACTTCCCACTTTGCAGTATTTCTCCTTCATAAACAGGAAGCTAGACTCCTCAGTACGCAGTACGATATCTTGTGTCGGCCAAAAGGAGCTTCGTACAAAAATAGATCTTGTTCATAAAGTCCTGTGGAGAAAAGCTAAAAATTGATGGCGTTCTTGAGGTTCCTTTGCCGGCTGTGAACTTTTTGGTGAGCTCAATTTTCTTGTAGATTTCTTCCAAGTAAAAAATTTGGAAAACTGAATTTGGCCGTGTTTATGTGTAAACGGTTGGAGCGTTAACACTTTAAATCTATCCTGGCGCCTGATTGGTTGAAATGTTATAGTGTTAAGTTTAGATGAAATAACTATTTATATAGGTGAATTTTTCTGTAAAAATGAGTCAGAAGAATCAGAGAATTATTGTTGTTTTAAGAAGAAAAGTTATATTCCTTGTTCACCATATTCAAGGCTTATTCCGGCTATAAATACATAGGAATAAAGAATCCAAATAATATATATATATATATATATATATATATATATATATATATATTTTCCCTTCATCCCATAAGGAAGCTGATGATCACTTAACCCAGCCTGCAAAACTAGAGAGAGAGTACCATAACTTACTCAGACCCTATAGGTTCATAATATTCACATGCAGGTAATATTGATTAAATGTAAATTTAATTCAGTATTATATATATTCCATCTGATATTTGCTTGATGCAAGCTTTAATTCAGGGTGTCTACTTGTTTGGTGATTTTGAATTCAAGGACTTTTCAAGGTTTTCAAGGATTTTTAAAAAAATAATTAAGAAGGGGTTTTAGCCATTGTTTTTTTTTTTTCTTTAAATTAAAAAAGTGCAATAAACATTATGGGACATTGATGAAGGTGAAGTACGAGGGGCATTCAATAAGTTTTGCAATTTGGATATAAGGAAACGAGATATGAGGAAAAGTGTTTTATTATTTTTCAATATAACTACGCTCGACTTCAATGCACTTGCGCCACTTGTCCCTGAGGCTTCGAATTCACAACAACCAGAAATCTCCCGACTGCTGTTCAATCCACTCCTGGACATCTTCATCGTCCCCAAACCGGCATCCACGCAGTGCAGCCTTGAGCTGGTGGAATAAAAAGTAGTTGTAAAGGGCCAGATCTGGACTGTAGGGAGGATGGTTGAGCTCCTCGAATGCGCACTCATGCAGGGCAGCTTATGCAATTCTGGCCTTGTGGACTTTGATGACGAAGTCGATCATGGGGCCGTGAGGTTTCTAGGGACCCAACAGGCATGGCCAAATTGTCGTGGATGATGTTAATAACACTTCCATGTGATATTCCAAGTTCTTGCTCGATTTCTTTGACCTTCACCCGGCGATTTTCGAGGATCAGCCTCTCCATATGGGCCACATTGTCCTCGTTGGTCATGTCTGACGGGCATCACCGTCAAGGTCACGACCATGGCGGAACTCCCTATTCCAGTGAGCAATGGTTGCATAGGAAGGGGCGGTGTCGGTGTACACTGCAACCATGCGTTCATGGATCTCTTTTGCATTCTTGCCTTCCTTGGTCAAAAATTTGATCACTGCACGGTGCTCAACCTTCTCCATTGTTGAAAAATTTGTGAATGACAATCTGCGATCAGCTACTGCTTCTTAAATAGACGAGGCAGGAGCGTGCGACTGCAGGTCCTGACTTGTCATAACTTGTCCTAACACCCCCACAAACAGCCATCCCTTCCTCTGTTTTGCCCTACCAGTTCGCAAAAATAATTGACCGCCCCATCCATCATAAAATACAATGCATCCAAAGCATATATACTCTTATGTTCACTCACATTAGTGAGTAGATTAACTTAAATATTACTATTTTCCTAATAGACATTAAAAAGTATATAAATAGTGAATTTGAAAAATCATTTGAACAATCACTCAATGATTTATTTTTTAAATTCAAGGACCATCTACCTTTTTCATCAAATTCAAGGACTTTTCAAGGATTTCAAGGACAAAAATAAATTCAAGGGCTTCTCAAGGACACCAAGGATTTCAAGGGCAGTAGACACCCTGTAATCACTAACCAATTTCATATTATTACAACATAAGAACTAAAAATACAAAAATTTCCAATTGCTTGACTTGATAAAAATTTATCAATGCTAGATGATAATATCCCTATGAAATGATAAAAAGTTTTATACCTCTCATACATAATTTGTTTACAATTTTACTTAAACTTGATATAATTCTTAGAGAAAGTTTTTAGAATATTTTTGCTTTTATTCCTTAGATAAAATCAGGAAATGTCTTTCCTTTAGGCTGTTGCCTTTTTTGGATGCCTCTGAAGTTATTTTGAAATCTCTTTCAAACACTGGCTATGGATCATGAATTTGGGGGCTTGAAATGACATTTGATCATTTCTTTTAGTTCTTCATTTTTAAACTTTAACAATGGAGGCTCATAAACTTTTATGTTGCTATCTAAATCCTCCCATCAATCAGTATCCAAATTGATCTTTGGTATGGTATTGAGTCCTATTCCTTAACCCCTTCGATACGAAAGTGTGGCAATAGTGTGATTATTACATTCTAATCCCTTTGAAATTAATTTTATTAAAAAAAACAAGTTATTATATCAAATCACAAAATTATTTGCATACTCAGTAATTTTCAAGGAGAGTGGTGCATGATACGAGGGGCATCAATAAGTTTTGCGAATCGGTAGGGAAAAACAGAGGAAAGGGGGATGGCTGTTTGTGGGGGTGTTAGGACAGGTTATGACAAGTCAGGACCTGCAGCCGCACACTCCTGCCTCGTCTATTTAAGAAGCAGTAGCTGATCGCAGATCATCAGTCACAAATTTTTCAACAATGGAAAAGGTTAAGCACCACGCAGTGATCAAATTTTTGACCAAGGAAGGCAAGAATGCAAAAGAGATCCATGAACGCGTGGTTGCAGTGTACACCGACACCGCCCTTCCTATGCAACAATTTCTCGCTGGAATAGGGAGTTCCGCCATGGTTGTGAGTCCCTTGAAGATGACCCCCGTCCAGGATGCCCGTCAGACGTGACTAACGAGGACAATGTAGCCTGTGTTGGCCATGACCAAGGTCTCTGCCCGTTGGATGCCTAGAAACCTCACGCCCCATGATCGACTTCAACGTCGTCAAAGTCCACAAGGTCAGAGTGGCGCAAGCTGCCCTGCGCGAGTGCAGATTCGAGGAGTTCAACCATCTCCCCTACAGTTCAGATCTGGCCCCTAGCAACTACTTTTTATAACGCCAGCTCAAGGCTTCACTGCGTGGACGCCGGTTTGGGACAATGAAGATGTCCAGCTCGACATCCAGGACTGGATTGAACAGCAGTCGGAATATTTCTGGTTGTCGGGAATTCGAAGCCTCAGGGACAAGTGGCGCAAGTGCATCGAAGTCGAGGGTAGTTATATTGAAAAATAATAAAACACTTTTCCTCATATCTTGTTTCTTTATATCCGAATTGCAAAACCTATTGACTGCCCCTGGTATTTGAGTCAATTTGAGGGCTAGATTTTAACCATTTTTAGCTTTCTTTTCAGTTAATTTATATGTTTAATATTCCAATGCTAAAAAAATGCTAAAATCTAGCAAAGAAACAATAAAAAAAAAAAAGCTAAAATATAGTGCACCACTCTCCTTGAAAATTACCTACTCTAAGTATACATGTAGAATGAATAAACTGAGTACTATACTCACTAATATGCTTACTCCTCTTTTGCTTTTGAATGACAATGCCAAAAATGATCGATTGAACAGACCTGGCTTCTCGAACATCCAACAGATACTCTTGTTTTGTCTTTTTACTGTGTGTTGCAAGTTCGGTACCAGCATAATTATGCAACACAGCATGTAAATCTTTAGGCTTAACATCAGAAAATATATCTGGCACATGTCTCCAAACTGTCAACATTTGTACAGCTTCATTATCATCAGTTAGCTAATGAAATTACAAATCTTTTTGGACTCTAAATGGCTTGATAATTCAACATATTCACTATCATCATAACCAAAAATCGTTCAAATTACTTGAGGCCATTATCAAAAACAATTTTTTTTCAGAACTATTGTGCAATGGAACTACCTAGATGCATAAGAAGACTGCATGAGAAATAATGCATTTTATAAGTAAGCCCCATCCAGTTTTTTGATTGGCTAAGTGAACTAAACAGTCTGTATGATGGAAAAGACATGTGAACTCTCATGAAAACATATGAAAAGAAACAAATATGAATTGATGGGCAAAAACATTTTGCAGAGCATGGTTACACAGAGAGTAACAGGTGATTTTCTCTTATATTGAGGATAAGTTCAGAGCTTTATTTATCATTATGAAGGGATTTTTTTTTCTGAATTAAAATATGAAATGGACATTTTATATTACTCAATTTAAAAAAAAATATGATTGATTTAAATAGCATTCAAAGGCAGGGGCCTATATGTCTGAAGTCAAAAAATGAACATTGAGTGACTAGCAAAGTCTGGCAAAGTGGGAATAGCCTTTTAATTCGAGTCTAAGGTTAGGCTTTGGAATTATGAATACTACTACACTGATACCTAAATTCAACGGATTTCGGAAGCAATGGACAAAATCTATAGCTGCACCTTGTGACCTCTGTCACGCGAGCAGATAACCAGTCAGTTTATTTACATTCTTGTAACCATACAAATTAAACCATTGTTTTTGCCCTTTTTTATGTTTAAGTGTGTTTCACGATATAAATGATAATTTTCTAAAAGCATGTCCTCTAGGGCGGCCGTTAAATGTTGAGATTAGGGGTTCATGATTTATTAGTTTTTTTTCTGGCTACAGTTTTTCAGGTTACCCACTGGCCAATCAGTGATATGCTTATAAAGATATAAAGTATTTTTTTTTGTTACTTTCAATTTTTTTTAAAGCTTATTAATTCCATCT
The DNA here is from genome assembly GCA_963969495.1 of Ceratothoa steindachneri. Taxonomy (NCBI): domain Eukaryota; kingdom Metazoa; phylum Arthropoda; class Malacostraca; order Isopoda; family Cymothoidae; genus Ceratothoa; species Ceratothoa steindachneri. The sequence continues at coordinate 85,209,853 of OZ018328.1, forward strand.
CTTAAATTATTTAAACCAGCCCTGATACTACTTATTTTACCTTAGAATTTTTTTTCCTGAAATCCCCTTTTACCTGTTTTCAAATGTTTGGTTATGCATGTGATGTAAATATCATTTTGAAGAGAATTGTGTTTGACAAATATGGCGTAAAAAAAAGAGAAGTAGTTTCAGATATATAGAAGGCAAATTCTAAACTTATTGGATATGTTCTGAAATACTGTGTTGATGAAAATTGTGCTAGATTAAAAGTAGTGTACAGAACTATTATTCCTTTTTTGTAATATAATTATTGATATTAGCTACTATGTACACATTAACATAGGAAACTATGGACAATCAGCATTATAAGATTGAGGCCCCCCTCCCTTTTTTGTCAGTTTAATCAAGGTAATTAGTGTATATGATTAAAAATAGCGGGAGGTGTGGGGATACAACCTCCCTGCTATTAAAGGGGAGCAAAGCCCCTATTTTGTATTTGAATTCAATGCAGTTGTCAGACATTGTTAGGTGCTCAATGTTCATTGTTTTTATGCAGTGCTCAGCCCTGAATATGTGGAGCTAGAAATGGAGTCATCAAATTTTCTTGAAATCGGTGGCTGTGCATTCAAAATTTACCTTTATGTATCTTGATCAGGCCCAGTTAATAGAGAAACAAGCAAATCAGAGAAATGGTATTCCTTTTTAGGACAGAAAACTAAGTCCTGAACCTTTTGACTTTCATGAAGTAGACCTCTGGAGCATGAAGTATTTTATCTTCCTAATGAAGAACCCCATTAACTAATAGACTTCCTATGTGAAATCTTTTTTTAATTTGAAATCTGATGAGTGCTTTCAAGAACATAAGTTGACATAGTAAAAATTCCACTTAAATGCTAGGCTACTCTAAAAAAAAAAAAAAATAGCACACTCTTGCATCGTGGGGAGCCCATCTGCACGAAGAAGCATATGACAATATCAGTCAAATAAAATGGAGGAAGCCAGCCAACACCCAAAAGTCAGATAGTCCACAAGCCTGTCCTGAGTACATAGGACAAGTCGTATAGACCCTGCTTATCATGGTACTGGGATGGGTAATGTGTGCAAAGAACACCCAGACTGGACATTCAGAAAGCTTGCCCAATTGAAAGACAAGACAAGCGACCTAAAGCCATTGCAGCATTGTAGGGTAGGTCCATGTGAATAGTCGCAGTGAAATGGCACCCAACTTTAAGTTCCCTTCAGCTATCTTCTTTACCAGGCAGCCCATTCCTGCTGTGTACCAATGTGAAGAGCAAAATGTTGGTCTGGTCACCCAGTCCTCGCAGGCTATATAGTTCCCTTATTTTTCCATGATACATCTTGAAATAGCATGAGATGGCCTAATTTCCACTCGCTCATTTTGTGTGAGGATAAATCCAAGTTTATTAACTTCCTTTTTGAATATAACATTGTACTAAACATTTTTAAATACCATACTACTCCTAACCTTCTATATTATTGGTTGGGAAATAACAAGTAACTAATATTAAGAGGCAAAACAGGGGGAGGGGGGTTAATGTTCTGAGTAATGATTTATAAGGTTAGGGGTAGCATGTTTAATTTTTGTAATTTTACGGATTAACACCAACAAATTGTATAATGTGAATGCATTTGCATTCTTAGCAGAGATGTATAAGGTTAGTAGTGGTAAGTTATCTAAACAGGTTTAGTTTTGATCATTTTACAGATTAATGCCACAAAATTGCCAAGTTATTTTTACTAAACATGCTTAAATACCCTACTACCCCTATATTGTCGTTCAGAAAATAAAAATTAATATACTTATTAAAAACTAATGTGTGAGCATGGAAGAATTCTTGAGGTTGAAATATTGACTTTTTGTGACTTTACATATAAAGCGTAATAGACTTTGCCAGCAAAATATTATTCTTGGAAGACTATTAAAATAATAAAAAGAAGTATTACAGGCTTTATTTGCCTAAAGTATGTGCGCCACTCTTATTCAAAATTACACTGGTATGTTAAGTAGGTTAATTAGTTTTAAGAGGTCTTTGGATGGAGAAATATTAAGAGTATTACTACACACTGCCTGATTTACAGTATTTGATAGTTTTAACTAGTCATCCACAAATAAATGCAAGTGATTTTTTTTATCCTAAATGTCTTTACTTTAGTTAAATTGGTTTTGCAGGTTTGCCTACAATGACATCTGGCAATCACCTTTAAATTTCAATCTAATGCCATGCTTTCAAATTGGGAATACTACTAGATTATTATAAATAGTGGGGAATATGGAAATGCCTCCAAAGTTTCAAAATTCCCTTCAAAATGATATATAATACAATATGATACGATTCCAATAACTAAACACAAAAAAACTCACTTTTTTTAATTTGCCTAAGAAAAACAGTTTCTAAAAACAACAACTTGTTTTAAAGCACAAATATATATGAATTATCCACAAAATAGATGGCAGTCACTTTCTGAAATACCTGAGCATAAAAGAACAGTTCCAAGAATCTTGCTTGCAGCAGCAAATCTTTACCCACTGGACTAACATAAGTAAATGCATTTATAAAAAGTTTAACTAAAAATAAAACAAAAAATCTAATAAAAAACTATTTAAAGGAATAACAGAAAAAAAACAAAATAAAAATTGGGGATAAACAAAGGAACAATTTCTGAGGGCACAGGCCAAAATTCCCTTCAAAATAATATATACAAAATTGTGTGCCAATCTTAACAATTACCTTAGTAATTGTGGGACACTTTTAAAACTATATTAAACATACATAGTCCAAAAGCAGTGTGTTCCAATGAAGGCTATTAGGAAGAAATGTGGTGGAATCAAGAGATAGCTAGAAAAATTTCTGAGAAGAAAAAGGGGTAAATATGTAGACGAGTGGCCCGGGTGATAAGATGTACTATTTCATCCGTGTTCCAAAATGTTTCATGTTTTTGGAGTACATTTAAGGGGACGGCTCGGGGAGGGGGGGGGGGGTAAACACGATGCGTGGACCACACTACGATGACCCTGAATTTCATTAAATTGGGGGAGGGCTGGGGGGCACAGCCCCCCAGTATATAATCCTAATTGTTATAATGTTCTGACATTTACAGAGATGGATGCTTTAACAAAAATGGCGGCAGCTATAATTTGAAAAGGACTCAAACGCGCATGAATATTCCGATACGGGTGAACGATAATATTTACACAAAAAAAAATTCCAGCCAGGCCACTTGTCTACATATTTACCGAAAAGGGCATACCAGAGATTACAGAGAGAAAGTACTTTTGACAATTTAAATTATTATAGGTTGACCAGAAATGAGCTAAATAAGATTATTAAAAAGAGCAAAAGGGCAGCATAAATGAATTTAGCTCAAAATAATAATAAAGATTGAAGAAAATTCTTTAGCTATTATAGAATTAATAACAAATCTAACAGTGATAAAATAGGGCCATTAGATATGAAGGAGTTTTGAAAGAATCTGATGAGGAATAGTAGAGGTTCTTAATGATCATTTTGCTTCAGTATTTACAGAAGAGAATCCAGATAGATTAATTGATGATAATTCTAGGTCAAGGAAAGTAGTGTTGCATACCATTAATGTGAACAGGGAAATAATTAAAGGGGTTATATTGGAGTTAAGTACTAGTAAGTCAACTGGCCCAGACAACATTCATTCTAGGTTACTTAAAGGTGTAGATGTATTGCAATAGCTCTTGAGAAGATATTGACTAGATCACTCGAGTTTGGAGAAATATCTAATGATTTGAAATTAGCAAATGTAGTACCAATTTTTAAAAAGGGAAGTAAAGAAGACCCAAATAACTTTAGACCAGTAAGTGTAACTTCTATAATTTGTAAAATTCTTGAGGAGATAGTTAAGAAAGGAGTTTCTGACCATCTAGAGAGTGGTAGGTTAATAAATGATGCTCAGCATGGGTTTAGAAGAGGTAGATCGTGTTTAACATTTACTCTATTTTATTGATATGTAACTAAACAATTACATAAGGGTTTTTGTTGATGTAATTTACTTATATTTTAGCAAAGTTTTTGATAAGGTTCCACATAGAAGACAAGTTCACAAATTAAAAATACATGGGATATGTGGTAGCACGTGTTTTGTAGAGCTCTCAGAATATTTTGATTATTTGCTATACTTTGGTGTGTGACATAGTAAACATAAATATTAAGTTATTAGATTGTATATTTGGTTAATATAACCAAGTTAAATTGTGGTTATTTTGTTTTGGTGAGAAAGTGACTTTTGTTTACTTTGGTGGCCATCTTGATTAGCAGGTTTTAAACTTGCGCACACAAATTCGGGTCAAATTCTTGTTGTTCGTAAGTTTTTGTTTCTATTATTGTTCTTGTTTAAGTATGGCTGACTGTTAGGATGTAGAGAGCATACCTTTTGAAAGTAGTGTGTATGTAGTGTGCGATGTCTGTGGTGTAGAGAGGAGAGTGAATGTGTCTGAGTGCCGTGTATGTGCTTTGACTGAGGAGGTGAGTCAATTACATGCGGAATGCTTGAGACTGAATGATTTAGTGTCTGAAGTGAGAAGAGATGCAAGTGTACGTTTGAAGAGTCAGATTGGGACCAGGTGGGAGGAAGTTAGGCCTAGAACAGGGACTGGAGAGAAAGCAGTAAGTGAAGTAAGTGATGATGAGTGGTGGGTGAAAGTGAACAGAATAGATAAGTTAGGACAGGTTAGGTGTGTGAATGAGAGGGACATGGAACCTGTTAGGCTAACTAACAGATTTGATGCCCTGAGAGAGGAAGAATTTGAAAGAGATTTGTCTGGTGTGGCAGTGCCTGAAAGTAGAATAGGAGGTCGAGTGAGTGAGAGCAGGACGGAGGGTAATACTAGGCCTAGAGAGAATAGGAGAATGACTGAGGTGATTGTGATGGGTGACTCTCAGATTAGGTATTTAGATAGGAAGTTGAGTGAAAGTAAATGGAAGGGAGTGAGAGTTTGTCTGCCGGGTGCTGGTGTAAATGATGTGTGTGAGAGGTATGATAGGTTGGTGTCTGGGTGTGAGAGGGAAGCAGTTGTGATTACACATGTCGGAGTAAACGATGTAAAGAAGGTGAGTACTTGTGAGTTACAACAGTGGTATAAAAGGCTGATTGAAAGGATGTGTGAAAGTAGAGTAAAAGGCGTTGTTTCAGGTGTGCTTCCCAGAATAGATGTGGGGATGGAATGGTTGTCTTGTGCAATGGGGTTGAATGAATATGTGAAAGGTTTGTGCGAGGAGTCAGGATTGGTGTTTGTAGATGTTTGGAGTGGATTTTATGGGAATAAGGGTTTGTATGCGATGGATGGACTCCATCTGAGCCGAGATGGGGTCGAGGTTTTTTGGCGGGAATTAGTGTTATTAGGTCTTTAGAGGCAGGAAACTAGGTTTTGATAGTGGTCAGGGAAATTTAATGGCTCAAAGTGAGGCAGGGAAAGGAAGGAAACACAGATTTGTAGAAGGTAGGCAGGCTAATGGAAGTGCTTTAGGGTTAAATTACTTGAGTAGTGATAGTGGTCAGGGAAATACAAGATTACAGGGTCGAGGAAGGAGAGAAAAGAGATGCAGACGAGATAGGCCCTCAGGTGCTTCAGGAAAGGGGGGCTGAGTTATCTTTACACAAATGCTCGTAGTCTTAGGAAATAGGAGAGATGAATTATTTTTTAGTTATATCATTCATGAAGATATAGATATATGTATAGTTGAATCATGGGTTTATGAAAATATATTTAATGATAATGTCAGTGAATTTGAACTAGAAGGTTATACTATGTATATTAGTCAAAGGAGAGATAGGACTGGTGGTGGGTTGATTATTTATATCAGAAATAGCATTTCTTCAAATCTAAATAACTCTATAAAGCAAGGAGAAGGTGAATCATTATGGATAGATATTAAGGTTGGTAAAAATAGGAAAATACACTAGGGAGCTTTTTATAGACCACCAGGACAGACTGATTGCATCAATGAGTTAATGATTAGGGAAATAAGTAAAGGATGCAAAGAAGATACAGTTATTCTTGGTGACTATAATTTAACTTCTGAAGACTGGGAAAATATGATAGGAGGAGATAGAGCAAGTTGTAAGTTTATGGAATGTTTTGAGGATAACTTTTTGACCCAATTTGTTAATAAGCCAACAAGGGGTGCCAATATATTAGATCTAATTCTTTCAAATGATGATCACTTAGTTCAAGGATTGAGTGTAGGGAAATCATTAGGAAACAGTGATCATCAGATGGTTAGGTTAATTTGCAAATAGTTAAGGGTAGAACAACGACAAACTCCACAAAAATTCCAAATTTTTATAGGGGAGATTACGATAAATTACGCAGCATGCTAAATCAGATTAGGTAGGATATAGAATTCCATGGAAAGAATACTTATGAGATGTGGGATATTTTTAGGACTATATTAAACATGGTTCAGGAACAGTGTATTCCAATGAAGTCTAATAGGAAGAAATGTAGGAAACCATTATGGTAGAATCAAGAAATAGCTAATAAAGTTTCAGAGAAAAAAAGGGCATACCAGAGATTACAAAGTGAGAGTAGTTTAGATAATTTAAACCATTATAGGTCAACCAGAAATGAACTAAATAAGATTATTAAGAAGACCAAAAGGACAGCAGAAATTAATTTAGCTAAAAATAATAATAAAGATCCTAATAGGGAATTTAGCTATGAGATGGATGGGTATTGGCTTAATTCAGTTGAAGATGAGAAGGACTTAGGAGTAGTAGTAGATAGGTCACTGAAATTTTCAAAGCAGTGTATTGAGGCAAAAAATAGAGCAAATAGGGTGCTAGGTTACATTAAAAGAAATGTTAGCTACAAGAGTAAAGAGGTCATCCTTAAACTATACAACTCTTACATACATAACATAATTTCACGGATGACAAAAGCCACAAGGGCCTATCAAAGGTCATCCGTATCCATCAAATCCCACCCACATAATGCATCCATAGGATTTTGTCAGATCATGCATCTACAATATACAATTTAACAATCCATAGGAATGTCCAACCATGCATCTACAATATATAATTTAAAGCCTCCAAAGGAGTCTGTCAAAAACAAAATCAAAGTCCCCAAAATATACAATAAAAAGAAACTGCATCCACAGGAATGAGTCAAGAAACATATCCACATACCAAAAAGTAAGAGATTAACCCTCCATCCCCATATAATCATCCAATCTGCGCTTGAAAACATTCAAGTTTGGGCTGTCTACAGTCTCAGGTGGCAAACTATTCCAATAATCCACCACTCTGTTAGTGAAAAAATACTTTCTAACATCCAGCCGCCTGCACCTCTTATGTCAGGCCACATTTACAGTACTGTATACAGGCATGGTCACCACATTTTAGACATGATATAAACTTATTAGAGTCAGTGCAAAGGAGGGCAACAAAAATAATACCATCCCTGAAGCACCTTGAATATGAAGATAGACTGAGGGTATTAAATATGTTTTCATTTGAAAGAAGGTGTGTGAGGGGAGATATGATTGAGCTTTTTAAAATCTTTTCTGGGATAGATAAATTGGATGTTAGCAAGTTTTTTGAGTTAGATGATGGAAATCGGACTAGAGGTCACCACTTGAAAATTAAAAAGAAAGGGTGTAGGTTGGATTCAAGAAAATATTTTTTCACCAATAGAGTGGTAGACTTCTGGAAAAAATTGCCGTGGAGGGTAGTAGGTAGTCCAAATTTAAATGTATTTAAGAGTAGGTTAGATGAGTTTATGGGGAGGGAAGGTTGTGATGGTTCATAACATAACATAACATAATTTTACGGATGACAAAAGCCACAAGGGCCTATCAAAGGTCATCCGTATCCATCAAATCCCACCCACATAATGCATCCATAGGATTTTGTCAGATCATGAATCTACAATATATAATTTAAAGCCTCCATAGGAGTCTGTCAAAAACAAAATTAAAGTCCCCCAAAATATACAATAAAAAGAAACTGCATCCACAGGAATGAGTCAAGAAACATATCCACATACTGAAAAGTAAGAAATTAACCCTCCATCCCCATATAATCATCCAATCTGCGCTTGAAAACATTCAAGTTTGGGCTGTCTACAGTCTCAGGTGGCAAACTATTCCAATAATCCACCACTCTGTTAGTGAAAAAATATTTTCTAACATCCAGTCTGCACCTCTGTTTTTTTTAATCTTTAAGTGGTGGCCTCTAGTTCTATTACTACCTTCTAACTCAAATAACTTGCTGAAATCCAATTTATCCATCCCATCATCATGGTACGGGCTCATGAAGTAATCCTGTAGTTGCCCGATCATTGTTATGAAAATTTCTATGATGCTGGCTACGTATAGCTATACCAGTTAGCTTCCAGTCATTGACAATCCTCTGGCCAAATACATTTTCCACACCATCTTCTGGCAATGGCATTTAAATAGTTTATTGGAATGACCTCGCGTTGCTGAATATTCCTGAGGCATGAAGAAAAGGCCAGGGTCAATTCTCTCCAATCCATTTAGAAGCTTGTAAACTTGAATCATATCACCTATACAGCGTCTATAGTTCATAGAAAAGAGTCCAAGCTGACGCAGTCTTTCGCTATATTCTTGATCACTCAATTCCGGAACCAATTTTGAAGCTCTTCTTTGTACGGATTCCACCTTCATATCATCGGCGATGAATCGTGGGTACCAAATGATGTTGCCATATTCCAGATAGGGACGAACTAATGCATTTATTAACAGTGGCAAGGTATCTCTGGTATCTCCCCTCAAACACCTTCTTTCAAATGAAAACATATTTAATACCCTCAGTCTATCTTTATATGCAAGGTGCTTCAGGGATGGTATTATTTTTGTTGCCCTCCTTTGTACTGACTCTAATAAGTTGATATCATGTCTAAAATGTGGTGACCATGCCTGTATACAGTACTCTAAATGTGGCCTGACATAAGAGTTGTATAGTTTAAGGATAATCTCCTTACTCTTGTAGCTTACATTTCTTATAATGTAACCTAGCACCCTATTTGCTCTATTTTTTGCCTCAATACACTACTTTGAAAATTTCAGTGACCTATCTACTACTACTCCTAAGTCCTTCTCATCTTCAACTGAGTTAAGCCAATACCCATCCATCTCATAGCTAAATTCCCTATTATCTCTCCCCCTGTTAATAACTTTGCATTTATTAAGGTTAAAAGTCATCTGCCATTTCTGAGGCCAAGCTAACAACTTATTTAAGTCACCCTGCACTTTAAAGCTACCCTCAACCTCTTTGACTACAGCTGCCAATTTAGTGTCATCAGCAAAAATTGACACTTTGCTATTCACACCTTGACCAAGATCATTTACATAGATTATAAATAAAAAAGGGCCTAAAACTGATCCCTGAGGTACGCCACTAATAATATTCCTCCACTCTGACCTCACTCCATTCAGTACAACTCTCTGTTTCCTATTTTTCAGCCATTCAGTTATCCAATTTAAAACCTTACCACATATCCCATGCAGCTTTAATTTATGAACTAGTCTTCTATGTGGAACCTTATCAAAAGCTTTGCTGAAATCTAAGTAGATCACATCAACTTTCTCACCCCTATCTAATTCTTTAGTTACATAATCCATAAAATCCAGTAAATTAGTTAAACACGATCTACCTTTTCTAAAACCATGCTGAGCATCATTAATTAACCTTCTACTCTCTAGATGATCAGAAATTCCCTTTTTAACCATCTTCTCAAGAACTTTACAGACTATAGAAGTTAAGCTTACTGGTCTAAAGTTATTTGGGTCCTCTTTGCTTCCCTTTTTAAAAATTAACACTACATTTGCCAATTTCCAATCATTTGGTATTTCTCCAGACTCTAGTGATCTAATAAATATCTTCTCAAGAGCTACTGCAATACTTTTTACACCTTCTTTGAGTATAATAAGAACATAACATAAGAAAAGAAGGAGACTGCAAAAGACCATTCATGGCCTACACTTGGCAGCTCCTGTTCCAGTCAACACACAAAAGATTTCTTACCAGAGAAAAGTCATCAACATTGTCACCCTTTACAGGAGTTCGTCAGATCTAATCTACAATATACATAAAATGCATCCAGAGGATTATGTCCATTCATGCAACCGCAAAATATAATCTCCCCACTCCTTAGAAAAATATATACATATGTACATAAATTAAAAGTCAGTCCCATCTAGCAGCTTCATCCATATATTTATCTAATCTATTCTTAAAACTACCCAGAGAGGAGGCTTCTATCACATGTCTAGTGAGCCTATTCCATTCATCTACCACACGATTTGTAAACCAATTCCTCCCAATCTCCTTCCTAAACCTATACTTATCAAGCTTAAACCCATTGCTACGTGTCCTGTCATGTTCAATAAGTATAAGAAACTTACCCAGATCCCCTTTATTATATCCTTTTACCCATTTGAAGACTTCAATCAATTCCCCTCTGACTCTTCTCCTTTCCAATGTATGTAGATTTAGTTTTCTGAGCCTTTCACCATAAGGTAAGTTCCTTAGCCCACCAATCATCTTTGTCATCCTTCTCTGCACAGACTCAAGCAAATCAATATCCTTCCTATAATATGGTGACCAAAATTGTACTGCATAGTCTAGATGAGGCCTAACTAGCGCCAGATACAGTTTTAGAATGACTTCAGCACTCTTATTGGTTACACTCCTCCTAATGAATCCCAATATCCTATTAGCTTTATTCTTAGCATTTAGGCATTGCTTTCTAGGACGAAGGTCTGAACTTACCAAAATACCCAAGTCCCTCTCACAATCGGTCCTCCCTAAAATTCTCCCATTTAATTTATAACTATTCAATGGATTATTTCTACCTATACTAAGTACACTACATTTGTCTATGTTAAACTTCATTTGCCATTTCTCAGCCCAATTGGACAGAATGGTCAATTCCTCCTGCATTACAACAGCATCAGAATCAGCCCTAATGGCCCTACCTAGCTTAGTATCATCAGCAAATTTACTCAGGTCACTACTTATACCTATGTCAAGATCATTAATATAAATTAAGAATAGCAAGGGACCCAAAACAGATCCTTGCGGAACTCCACTGTTAACACACCCTCACTCAGATTTAACTCCATCTATACTAACTCTTTGCTGTCTGTCACCAAGCCATGACTGAATCCACCTAAATATACTGCCATCGATCTTGTGTGCTTTAACTTTGCTCAGAAGCAGTAAGTGTGGCACTCGATCAAAAGCCTTACTAAAGTACAAGTATAAAATATCATAGTTTTCATCATTATCTGCTGCTTCATACACCTTACTATAAAAAGACAGCAAATTAGTCAGACAGGATTTACCCTTACTAAAGCCATGCTGTGATTCTTTTATCAGCTTATCCAAGTGATCTCTAATATTCCTTGCTATAATAGATTCCATCATTTTCCCTACCACTGATGTCAAACTTACTGGTCTGTAATTAGAAAATTTGTTTTATCCCCTTTCTTAAATATAAGTATCACATTGGCTTTCTTCCATGCCACTCTCCAATGATTTTCTAAAGATGCATGCTAGGGGCTCACTTAACACATCCTTACATTCTTTCAAAATTCTAGGAAAGACCTCATCAGGATCGGGTGCTTTACTACTTTTGATTTTATCAATTTCCTTTGTCACTATCTCCTTTGTGATCAAGATATCCTTTAATTTCTCTTCATCATTACCCCGAAAGATCATTGAAACCTCAGGAGTGTAAGCAATAAGAGTGCTGAAGTCATTCTAAAACTGTATCTGGCGCTAGTTAGGCCTCATCTAGACTATGCAGTACAATTTTGGTCACCATATTATAGGAAGGATATTGATTTGCTTGAGTCTGTGCAGAGAAGGATGACAAAGATGATTGGTGGGCTAAGGAACTTACCTTATGGTGAAAGGCTCAGAAAACTAAATCTACATACATTGGAAAGGAGAAGAGTCAGAGGGGAATTGATTGAAGTCTTCAAATGGGTAAAAGGATATAATAAAGGGGATCTGGGTAAGGTTCTTATACTTATTGAACATGACAGGACACATAGCAATGGGTTTAAGCTTGATAAGTATAGGTTTAGGAAGGAGATTGGGAGGAATTGGTTTACAAATCGTGTGGTAGATGAATGGAATAGGCTCACTAGACATGTGATAGAAGCCTCCTCTCTGGGTAGTTTTAAGAATAGATTAGATAAATATATGAATGAAGCTGCTAGATGGGACTGATTTTTTTATGTACATACGTATATATTTTTCTAAGGAGTGGGGAGATTATTTTGCGGTTGCATGAATGGACATAATCCTCTGGATGCATTTTATGTATATTGTAGATTAGATCTGACGAACTCCTGTAAAGGGTGACAATGTTGATGACTTTTCTCTGGTAAGAAATCTTTTGTGTGTTGACTGGAACAGGAGCTGCCAAGTGTAGGCCATGAATGGTCTTTTGCAGTCTCCTTCTTTTCTTATGTTCTTATGTATATTTAGAGTATCCTCCTGTGTAAATACTGATAAAAAAGTCATTTAGCATTCCAGCCATTGAGTCCCTATCACTCACTAATTCACCATTGGAATCTATAAGTGGGCCCTATTTTATCTCTAACCTTAGTTTTGTATAATTGATAAAAACTTTTAGGATCTTCCTTTGCCCTATTTGCCACTTTAATTTCCTAATTTCTCCTTGCTACTCTAATTAACTTTTTAACATCTCTTGCTAATTCATTATATCTCTGCCTTAAGTGATCCTCTCCATTTTTTATTTTCCTATAAATGCCCTTTTTAATGCCAATATAATGCTTAATTTTATCTGTCATCCATTTTGGGTCATTATTTTTAGTCCTAATCTTCTTATATGGAATGTTAATCATCTGACCTGTAATTAATTGCTCAATTATTCTTTCATACTCTTCAATTGTAATCTCTTCCTCCTGGTGATTATTGTCTCCACTAACTGATATCATTGAATCTATTCCTGATTTGATTTCATTGCCTGGTTTCTGTACAACTGCCTCCAGGTAAGTCCTTAACCCATTATAATTTGCTCTTCTAAAGTCAGGAATTTTAACATTGTTCATGCTACTATCAATACCATTCCATTTCATCTTGAATCTAATTTCACAATGGTCACTATTACCCAAATTTCCTCCAATCTCAGTATCCTTAATAACTTCTTTCCTATTTGTCAGAACTAAATCCAGTATATTATTACCTCTAGTGGGTTCGTTAATAATCTGCCTCAGAAAATTATCTTGGACAACATTCAAAAATTCCTCAGCCTCCTGATCACCCACAAGCTTCCCAGTCTATATTTCTGTAATTAAAATCGCTCATTAAACACATGCTTACTTCTACATGCCCGTTCTATCTCCTGCCACAGAAGATTTGAAGCTTCCTTAGTAAGATTTGGTGGTCTGTATAATAATCCTATGACAAGCTTGTTTTTCCTTCATTTACATTTAGCCATAATGACTGTGTTATCATCTAATTTAATTGTACTGTTTACACAACACTGGAGATTATCTTTAATATAAATAATAACCCCTCCTCCTCTCTTCCTATTCCTATCTGTATGGAATATGTTAAAGCCCTCAATCTCAACCTCAGGCTTAAAGTGATTACCTGCCAAATCAAGCCATGACTCTGTTATCGCAATTATATCAAAATTCTCTTCACTCGCTAACGCTATTAAGAGATCTATCTTATTCCTTATACTCCGACCATTTGTGTAGTATATTTTTAAGTTTTTTTAAATATTCCCATCTTCATTGCATTGTGCTTTTTTATTCTTAGTTATCTGCTCATTCACTTGTGCATTAGTCCCCCTATAATGCATCAGTATGCCCTCCCCCCTAGCTATTCCTCTATTTCTGCATCCCATCCATTTCCTACACCTGCCCTCTATTCCTGTTATTCCCTTACCTCTAACAGCTTCTAGTTTCCCACCCGTAAGGACCTAATCACACTATCCAGCTCCCCCCATAGAACCTCAACACCTGCCCGACTAAGATGGAGCCCATCCATACCATACAACCTCCTATTCCCGTAAAACCCACCCCAGACATCTACAAACACCAATCCTAACTCCTCACACAGTCCTTTCACAAATTCATTCAAACCAATTGCATGCGACAACCATTCTACCCCCATATCCAATCTCGGAAGCACACCAGAAACAACATCTTTTACCCTGCTATTACTCATCCTTACAACTAACCTTTTATAATGCTCACATAACTCACATGTACCCACCTTCTTTACATCATTCACTCCCACATGCGTAATCACAACTGCATCCCTCTCACACCCAGAAACCAGCCTATCATACCTCTCACAAACATCACTTACACCAGCACCCGGCAGACAAACTCTCATTCCCTTCCACTTGCTATCACTCAACTTCCTATCTAAATACCTAATCTGAGTCACCCATCACTAGCACCTCAGTCATTCTCCTATTGTCTTGGCATAACATTACCCTCCCTCCTGCTCTCAGTCACACTACCACCCATCCTGCTTTCATCCACAATCACACCAGGCAAATCACTTTCACACTCTTCCTCTCTCAGGACATTGAATCTGTTAGTCAACCTAACAGGTTATATGTCTTTATCGTTCAAACACCTAATCTGTCTTAACTTATCTATCCTATCCATTTTCCTCCACCATTCATCATCACTCACAACTTCCACACTGTTCCCAGTCCTATCTTCCACCCTCTTAGCACTAATCTCACCCTTCAATCGCACACTTGCATCTCTTCTCACCTCAAACACCAAATCATTTAACCTCTTACATTCCCCACTCAACCTCCTAACCTCCCCTTCCAGAAAACACACACGGCATTCAGTTACACTCTCCTTTCAACTCCATATGCATCACACACCACATACACACTAATTTCAAACGGCATGCTCTCACCATCTATACAAACAGCCATACTCTCAGAAATTTACTAAGGAAAAAGTTAACACTCACCCCCAAAAATTTCTTGCTCAGGATTCTTCCCCAAAAGTATTAATCACTAATGTATTTATTATACAGTGATTGATGTATTAAATAAATACAAGAAAAACTACACACCCAAATCAGTATTATATCCCAATCTTACAATAAGAATCAGGAGCTTCCTGTAAGACAACCTTCCAGAACAAAGCCAGACAGCCAGAATGAATGTTGTCAGGACCAGATGCCTTACTAGTATTTAACTGCATTATAAGCCCTTTAATTTCTTCTCTGTCTCTATTAATAGAATTTATCACTACTTCCCTTGACCTAGAATTATCATCAATTAATCTAACTGGTTTCTCTTCTGTGAATACTGAAGCAAAATGAACATTAAGGACCTCTACTATTTCCTCATCAGATTCTTTCAAAACCCCTTCATATTTAATAGGCCGTATTTTATCACTGTTAGATTTATTATTGATTCTATAATAGCTAAAGAATTTTTTAGGATCTTTATTATAATTTTTAGCTAAATTAATTTCTGCTGTCCTTTTGGTCTTTTTAATAATCTTATTTAGTTTATTTCTGGTTGACCTATAATCGTTTAAATTATATAAACTACCCTCACTTTGTAATCTCTGGTATGCCCTTTTTTCTCTGAAACTTTATTAGCTATTTCTTGATTCCACCATAATGGTTTCCTACATTTCTTCCTAATAGACTTCATCGGAATACACTATTCCTGAACCATGTTTAATATAGTCTTAAAAACATCCCACATCTCATAAGTATTCTTTCCATGGAATTCTATATCCCACCTAATGTGATTTAGCATGCTGAGTAATTTATTGTAATCTCCCCTATAAAGATTTGGAATTTTTGTGGAGTTTGTCGTTGTTCTACCCTTAACTATTTGCAAATTAAACCGAACCATCTGATGATCACTGTTTCCCAATGATTCCCCTACACTCAATCCTTGAACTAAGTGATCATCATTTGAAAGAATTAGATCTAATATATTGGCACCCCTTGTTGGCTTATTAACAAATTGGGTCAAAAAGTTATCCTCAAAACATTCCATAAACTTACAACTTGCTCTATCTCCTCCTATCATATTTTCCCAGTCTTCAGAAGTTAAATTAAAGTCCCCAAGAATAACTGTATCTTCTTTGCATCCTTTACTTATTTCCCTAATCATTAACTCATTGATGCAATCAGTCTGTCCTGGTGGTCTATAAAAAGCTCCCAAGTGTATTTTCCTATTTTTACCAACCTTAATATCTATCCATAATGATTCACCTTCTCCTTGCTTTATAGAGTTATTTAGATTTGAAGAAATGCTATTTCTGATATAAATAATCAACCCACCACCAGTCCTATCTCTCCTTTGACTAATATACATAGTATAACCTTCTAGTTCAAATTCACTGACATTATCATTAAATATATTTTCATTAACCCATGATTCAACTATACATATTATGGTAACACTTCAGATTCGGGGCGCATGGTAGATGGCGCTGTTAGTCGGCTACAATTTTGGGCTACAGCATATCTCTTAACATAACATAACATAATTACACGGATGACAAAAGCCACAAGGGCCTATCAAAGGTCATCCGCCTCCGTCAAAACCCACCCACAAAAAGCACCATCACCAGGGGAAGACAAAATCAAAGTCCCCCACAATATAATATAACGGATGACAAAAGCCACAAGGGCTCATCATATGACGTCAGACGGTAGCATCAGCTGTGAACAATATCGGCGTAATATTTTTTTGTATATGAGTATATACTGGGAAGCTATGCCCCCCAGACACCCCCCCAATTGATTGAAACTCAGGATCATTGCAGGGTGGTCCCCCTACCGTGATATCTCCCCCACGAGCAGTCCCCTTGAATTTACTGGGGGTTTTTTCTTCCCAACAGCTTTTTACTGGCAGAAAAACCTAAACTAATAACAAACAATTCTTACTTTTATAGGTTTCTTGATTAGTTTATGCGCCTCTAGATAATCTAAAAGTTTTTCTTGATTATACAAAGTAAAGCCAAATTTGAATAACAAAGAAGCACATGGAGAACATGAAAGCACAATAACGAAAGAAAAACATTTGCAAAACCAGTCCTATTTATAAGCTACGATGTTGCCAGTAAGAAGCTGTTATCGTTCGCAGTAAACAAAAAATACGAAAACAAAACAAAAAACAAAAGACATCAAGAAACCTTACCTAACTTAGAAAAAACTATAAACGAGCAGAGTGCAGATATTTAGTAAATAATAGACTAAAAGTTACAAATCCCCAAAACAACAAAAAAAATATAACGCAGTGATTGTCACATCTGACGCTACCGTCTAGCGTCATAAGAGATATGCTGTAGCCCAAAATTGTAGCCGACTAACAACGCCATCTACCATGCACCTCGAATCTGAAGTATTACCCATATTATATCTATATCTTCATGAATGATATAACTAAATAATTCATCCCTCTTATTTCTAAGACTACGAGCATTTGTGTAAAGACAACTCAGCCCACCTATCCCTGAAGCACCTGAGGGCCTATCTTGTCTGCATCTCTTTTCTCTCCTTCCCCCATCCTGTACTCTTGTATTACCCTGACCACTATTACTACTCAAGTAATTTAACCCTAAAGCACTTCCATTAGCTTGCCTACCTTCTACAAATCTGTGTTTGGTTCCTATCCTTGCCTCATTTTGAGCCATTAAATTTCCCTGACAAGCCTTGATTGTTGATACCCTTGTTTCTGGACGCAATCCTCTGGATTTAGTTTTCTTGGGAGTTTGGGTGCCTTAAAAAAGAGGCCGTTTGACTTGGATGACCTATGATGGGCCCTTGTGGCTTTTGTCATCTGTTATATTATATTGTGGGGGACTTTAATTTTGTCTTCCCCTGGCGATGGTGCTTTTTGTCGGAGGGTTTTGACGGATGCGGATGACCTTTGATAGACCCTTGTGGCTTTTTTTCATCTGTGAAATTATATTATGTTATGTTATGTTATAGCTGAATGGCTGAAAGACAGGAAACAGAGTTGTACTGAATTGGGTGAGGGCACAGTGGGGGTTGTTATCCGTGGTGTACCTCAGGGATCAGTTAAACATAACATAACATAATTTAACGGATGACAAAAGCCACAAGGGCCTATCAAAGGTCATCCGTAACCATCAAATCCCACCCATATAATGCATCCATAGGATTTTGTCAGATCATGCAGCTACAATATACAATTTAACAATCCATAGGAATGTCCAACCATGCATCTACAATATATAATTTAAAGCCTCCATAGGAGTCTGTCAAAAACAAAATCAAAATCCCCCAAAATATACAATAAAAAGAAACTGCATCCACAGGAATGAGTCAAGAAACATATCCACATACCAAAAAGTAAGAAATTAACCCTCCATCCCCATATAATCATCCAATCTGCGCTTGAAAACATTCAAGTTTGGGCTGTCTACAGTCTCAGGTGGCAAACTATTCCAATAATCTACCACTCTGTTAGTGAAAAAATATTTTATAGGCCCTTTATTATTCATAGTTTATATAAATGATCTTGGGGAGGCTGTAGAAGGAAAGTGTCAATTTTTGCTGATGATACTAAATTGGCAGCTATAGTCAAAGAAGTTGATGGTAGCTTTAAGGTGCAGAGCAACTTAAGTTATTAGCTTGCGCTCAGAAGGGGCAGATGACTTTTAACCTTAAAAAATGGAAAGTTCTTAACATGGGAAGGAATAATATTGCTTTTTGCTGATGATGCAAAAAAAATTTAAGGAAATTAGATCCCAAGAAGACATTGAAGCAATGCAGAGAGACTTGAAAAAACTTAAAAATTGGAGTGTTAAATGGTTGTTGGACTTTAATGCTGATAAATGTGTCACCATGCACATTGGTCACAGAAATCTACATAAAAACTATGATCTCAATAGAAAGCAACTCAAAGAATCAAATGTAGAAAAGGACTTAGGGAGTTTATGTATCAGCAGACCTAAAGCTAACTGGATGGTGGGGCTGATTAAGAGACATTTTCCTGAAATTGATATAGATACTTGTCATACTTTATATTGTGCACTTGTTAGGCCACACCTTGAATATGCTGTCCAGAGCTGGTCCCTGTACTACAAAAAGGACATACTTGAACTTGAAAAAATCCAAAGATGTATGACTAAGCTTGTTCCAGAATTGAGGGATCTTGAATACGAGGAAAGATGTGAGTGAATGGGTCTCACAACAATTAAGAGGAGACGAAGAGGTGATTTAATAGAAACTTATAAAATCCTTAATGGATTTGAGGATATTAACTATAAGCTCTTCTTCAAGTACACTGAGACCAACACATGTTCAAATACTTAAAAACTAAAGAAAAGAGGTCATTGGAGAACCTTAGCTAGAGGTAACTCCTTTAGTGTCAGAGTAGTTAATAGTTGGAATGCACTGCCAGAAGTAGTAGTAAATGCAGCAACTATTAGTTTGTTCAAGTCAAGGTTGGACAATTGTGATTATGATTGTTATTATGGAGGTTATATATGAATAGCAAAATAAATTTTGATATATTTTTACATATTGATATGGAAACTATATTTTAGTATTGAAAGGGGATTATATTCTAATGAATTTATTTTTGAACGAACAATTTAAATTTTGTATTGTGTTGGAGTCAAGATGGGAGAAATACAAGAGAAGTCTCAAAGCCTCCCATGTTATTGAAATGGGTAAGCTTGATGTTCGTGTCAATATACTTAGCAGTGCAATACTTTTCCAGAAACTACTAAAGTGACAAGCATAATTATGTGAACTAACTTAGCAACAAAGTGTAGAGTTGCCAAATCAGATGTTCGAGTTTCACTAAATTTAGCGTGCAAAACGCGAGAATCGCTGATACGGGCCAGAAATTAAGATAAAAAGTGGCCTAAACACTGGATCCAAACCAACAACCCACACCAAACATCAGATTTTGTGTAGAAGTATCTCCTTTACATCGACACGTCCCTTAATTTAATAATGAATGAGGTCCGGGCAGCTGGAGTAGGGCCAGGAATAGGTGTGAGGGTCCCCCCACTGTCGGGCCGGGGACGAGGTCGGAACAACCACCACCAGGTCACGGAATAAAAATACTTCCGAAGGAATGACTCATTTATTCCGCGATATTAAAATAGTATTTATTATACTTTGTAATATTTCCAAACAAATTGACAGCCAAAAAGCAAGGTTTTCATCAATTACCCGACTGAGGTTTTTTATTCCATAATTTGTTTTTGAGCCCAATAGATAGCATATATTACCATTGTGATTAAAGGTTTTAATTTCTGCTTCCTATACATTTTGCTGCCAATGAAAAAGCAGTTGATTAAAAACACTACTTAGATAATTTGCAACTGCACCAATATAATGATGAACTATACAAATCAAATATATTACAGACACTAAATTCATTGTGACTTTTGAGAATTCATAATCTTTTAAGGGGGAATAGATTCCAAGGGGTGAATAGATGGCTCGACGTTTTTGTGTTTAACTTATTTATATTTTATTCTGGAATACTTCCCAGTGGTGACTAGACTGTTCAACTTTTTTATGTTTATCTGATTTATATTTTCTTCTGAGATACTAAATTATGCGACTCGAAACCATCTATATCACGTAAACACTCCCTTCTTGACGTCAGTTCACTACCTTAAAACGCCCCAACGCCCACCTAGTCTTTAGAATGTCCCACTCAAAGAGGTATAATTTTCTCTCTAGTTTCTTCTCTTTATTATGTGTAAACTAAATTTTCTAATCATTTTACTTTCAAAAGATTTTACCCAGATTTATTGTAATAGTAATAATAATTTCCTAACTCTTTTTAATTTGGTTCTGGTTTTAATCTCTTATTTCCGTATATTTATTTTTTTACCAAAATAAATAAATTTCAAATTAAGGACAACGTATCTTTATTTTGTTCTTTTTGGTGCTAAAACCATATTATAGAATCGCACTTGATTCAAAAGTACCTCAAAAATGGACATTTTAAAGTTTTATAAAATTCTCTAATGGGTTCACAGTAAACTAAAATATAATTCCATTTAAAGAGGGTATAGGGGGGCGGGGAGGCGAAGGTTTTATGCATATAAGGAGAATGACCACCGATAACTAGTTTTTGGGTAGAGATAAAAGCTTGGCGAGAATCTCATCTGCACACATAATGAACACTCAACATTTCGTTGACCGCCTCAACCACTTGCAATTACCGGATGGAAAACTTGTGAGCTTTGATGTAAACTCTTTGTTTACCAAAGTTCCGGTTGACCAAACCATGGGCCTTCTGCGGGAAATCATGCCTAGACTTAATTTGGATCTTCCCATTTCTACGAGTAAATTTATCGATTTAGTTGAATTATGTCTCTCTGACAATGTGTTTCGAGTAAATAATGAGTTTTATAGACAAATATTTGGCCTTAGCATGGGAAATAGTTTATCTCCGATATTGGCATGTCTCTTCATGGAATATTTTGAGACTGAACTCCTTTCCACAATTTCTCCCCCTAACTTTATATGGTTAAGGTACATTGACGATGTATTTTCTGTATGGCCTAATGGCCATAATTTTGATACCTTTTTTAATAATTTGAATAATTTGCATGTATCCATCAAATTTAAATAGGAATGGGAATATGATAATAGATTACCCTTTTTAGATGTCCTCATTAATAAAGATCACCATGAATTAAAACTTGACGTGTATAGGAAACCAACCCACTCGAATGCCTATATACATTATTTTTCGTTTCACGATAATACTGTTAAAAAACCGGTAATTTCTAACCTTTTCCTTAGAGCATACAAAATATGTCATCCTTCCTATTTAGATGAAGAAATTGTCATTATCAGGACCATTTTTTCTAATTTGTATTACCCCGATTGGTTCATATCGTCTGCCCATTTTGCAGCTAGGAAAACATTCTATGGTAATAAGCCTTCCCGCGCTAATGACTTCAACAAATGTATAACATTGCCATTTAATAATAAATTAAATAGTTTAAAGGACATATTTGGAAAAGCGGGTATTAATCTAGCCTTTAAATATAAGAATTCCTTAAACCAATTGATGATTGCCAGGAAACTCAAAGAACATATTAACATAGGAGTATATGCAATACCATGCAACGATTGCCATAAAGTTTATATAGGGAAAACGGGGAGAAATCTAGACAAGAGATTGTATGGACACAAAAGAGATATTAGAGTGGGCAGCGAAAGCAGTGGAATATTTTGCCATGTTAGAGACAAGAATCATACGATTGATTTCAATGGAAGTAAAATGGTATTTAAATCGGCTAACTATGTTAAGAGAAGAATCGTAGAATCGAGCTTGATATCGTCAGTTCCTAATTTAAATCTATCTGAGGGTCAATTTTGTTTTAATCCTGTAATAAGAAAGCAAATAAACAAAATAGTAAAATGTCAGTTCTTCAATATGTTTAGGCTCCCCCCCCCCTCAGATTAGCCACAAATAGGGGATTGGGGAAAAAAAGAGGGGATCTTTCACGACAAGACCTTGTGTTATGCTTATATGCACTTTCATATATTTTCTATCCAGTGTCAGTTAAAAAAGGGTGTGAAATACACCGAAACTGTTCTGAATTAAATTGTCTTCAGAGAATGTGGTTTAATTCCTCATATATATATATATATATATATATATATATATATATATATATATATATATATATATATATATATATATATATAACAACTTTATTGCGGATTTCGGTGATCAATAAAAAAAAAATAAAAAAATAAAATAAAATAAATAAAAATACATTACAATTTTGAAGTATACCACTATCTTACTGCTAGTAGTCATTCACCTATTTACATGAACTGTCAATCTACTAATATTTAATTTTGCCGGATTAATGCAATGGGTAATATTTATCATGTGAGTAGTAATTTCAGAAAGATACCTACAGTCTGAGTGAAAAATACCAGACACAATTTTATTTGAGCTGCTTTCTAACCTATTTAAAAAAAACAATTACAAGTTTTCTGATTACTTCTTTAGGCGAAGGTATATTTCTACATACATACATCGGACTAGCTCTACAATACTTAGGTTCACCACACAGAATTTTTGAGACAATTGTTATAGGCAACAATAAATCTACTATGGGTAGCGTTTGCATAATTCCACCATAGATGAGCTGCGTAAACTGACTCACAATAAGACCTAAACAGTTTAATTTTTACACTTTCAGTACAATGTCCGAAATGTCTTTTAATCATGTTACTTTGTCTATACAGCTTGTTACGCTGGCGTTCTATATCTAATGTGTCTTTGAGATCATCATTAATTATATGCCCTAAATAGTTTATATTGCTCACTATTGGAATTGTATCATTACTAAGCTTAAAACTATCATATTTACAACATTTAAGAAATTTAGATTTAAAAACTAGCACCGCACTTTTAGAACTATTAAATTTGATATCATTTTTTATCCCCAAATCATTACAAACGTTAATTAATTTATTTAGACCACTTGCAGATGGTGCAATTAGTGCAATGTCATTTGCATAAATAAAATGATTCGTTTTTGCATTACCTATTATACAACCTACTTTAATTTTGCCTAATTTTATGGATAAATCATTTATATACATACAGAATAGGTAAGGAGAAAGAATTCCTCCCTGTCGAACACCATTACTTACGGTAAAGAAGTCAGATATGGTATTTGACCATCTTACACACATTTTTTGAGTAGCATACCAGTAACTAATTATTCTTATAATATATGATGGAACCTTAAATTTACTTAACTTATCTATTAGAACTCTGTGATTTACTCTGTCAAAAGCCTTTGACGCATCCAAAAAACAGGAATAGATATTGCTATTAAGACTATTATATTTCAATATCATTTCTTTTAATGAGTAAATACATGTATCTGTACCATGATTTTTCTTGAATCCAAACCGGTTGTCCGTTGTTAAGATAAATGATTCTATTCTACTAAGTATGATTCTTTCTAAAATTTATTACAGATACTAGCTAACGCAATTGGCCTATAATATATATATATATATATATATATATATATATATATATATATATATATATATATATATATATATTGTCGTAGAATGGACTCTCGACGATATACCATATATAACTATTCGTTGAGGGAACTTATTTAATTATCTTTAGAGTGCGTGGATGTTTAGGCTGGCCGATATTATGTATCTTCGATATGCTTAAGAAGTGGAACTGAGCTCAAGGATAATAATATTGCTATCATTAATAAAATAGAGTTTTATTAATAATAACTATCAACAACACACAAACGGATAATATTGACATAAACAGAGAATTGGAATGGTCGTGGGGAATCTAGCTAATCCGAGGATTAAGAGATTTAAAAAGGTAAAGCAAATAGAAATTAAAGGGATGAGATGGTTCGCTAAACCATTTAAAGCACAGGATAGAATTGACAAAAGGGTTAAATACTCAAAGGTAACGTTCGGCTTACGTAATTATACTTATTGTGCAGAGGAAGGCGACGTGAAGGAATTTTCGGTCCGCTGTCGAGTTCCAGCCAAAGGGGGGGGGGGGGAGGGATTAAATGATCCTGACGTGGCGTCTTGAGGAATGAAAACCGTTTCTTGACGAACGGCTTGAAGAACAATGGCTGTTCTACGTTGTTCTCTTCTGAACAACAGGGGGGGGGGGTCAGAACCGTCTCTTGTCTACGGGCTCGAGAACCATGGCTGTTCTAATGTTGTTCTCTTCTGAACAACAAGGGGATCGGGGTAGTGAGAACTGTTGCTTGTCTACGAGCTCGAAAGAACAATGGCTGTCCTAACGTGTTCTCTTTCTGAACAACAGGGGAATTGGTGAGAACCGTTTCTTGTCAACGGGCTCAAAAGAACAATGGCTGTTCTAACGTTGTTCTCTTTCTGAACCACAGGGGGGGGGGGAGAACCGTTTCTTGTCAATCGGCTCAAAAGAACACTGGCTGTTCTAATGTTGTTCTCTTTCTGAACAACAGGGGAAGCCTTGTGGACTTGGCGTCACGAAGGGTCGAACCTTGGCACTCAAGGGAAATTGTCCTTCTTCTGGACAAGTGATTATGAATCTCGAGGTCGAGGTCCCTTAGCGCACAAGGTGAGAGTGGGTCGTAGTGATGTTTCGCGACGAAAATCTGGATCTCCAATCTGAATCTTAGTGGTTAAGTTTCCATATAAATAGCTGGGACATCCCCTTGGCGTGGGGGACAATGGAGTGAGAGCTTCGAGGGAATGCACAGCCGAGCCTGAGAACAATGCCTTATCTGCCCATAAGCCTAACTCAATCTGGCGAGGTCAGCGCTGGGGCGAACGGGGGAAGATAAACCTCCTTGTTTAAACATTGACTCAGGTGGCTGCGATAAGGCACCAGGATTCAAAGCGAAGATGCACCTGGGTAGCATCGTGGTTTTAAATAACATGTGATAGTGGTTGAAATTAAGTGGCCTCAAACCGTTATATCACACACACACACACACACATATATATATATATATATATATATATATATATATATATATATATATATAAATATATATATATATATATATATATATATATATATATATATATATATATATATATATATATATATATATATATATATATATATATATATATATATATATATATATATATATATATATTTGAGGAATTAAACCACATTCTCCGAAGATAATTTAATTCAGAACAGTTTCGATGTATCTCACACCCTTTTTCAACTGACACTGGATAGAAAATATAAGAGAAGTGAATATAAGCATAACACAAGATCCCCTCTTTTTCCCCCCAATCCCGGACTTGTGCCTAGTCTGGGGGGGGGGGGTTGACCTAAACATATTGAAGGGCTGACATTTTACTATTTTGTTTATTTGCTTTCGTATTACAGGATTAAAAGAAAATTGACCCTCAGATAGATTTAACTTAGGAACTGACGATATCAAGCTCGATTCTACGATTCTTCCTAATTTAAATCTATCTTAGGGTCAATTTTCTTTTAATCCTGTAATAAGAAAGCAAAAAAAACAAAATTTGTAAAATGTCAGCCCTTCAATATGTTTAGGCCTAGCCCCCACCCAGATTAGCAACAAGTAGGGGATTGGGGGAAAAAAGAGGGGATCTTGGGTTATGCTTATATGCACTTCTCTTATATTTTCTACCCAGTGTCAGTTGAAAAAGGGTGTGAGATACACCGAAACCTTTCTGAATTAAATTGTCTGCTGAGAATGTCGTTTAATTCCTCATCTTTTCTTGCGATATTGCATTAATTTTCATCATATATATATATATATATATATATATATATATATATATATATATATATATATATATATATATATATATATATATATATATATATATATATATATATATATATATATATATATATATATATATGAGGAATTAAACCACATTCTCCGAAGACAATTTAATTTAGGACAGTTTCGGTGTATCTCACACCCTTTTTCAACTGACACTGGGCAGAAAATATAAGAGAAATGCATATAAGCATAACACAAGATCCCCCTTTTTTCCCCCCAATCCCCTACTTATGGCTAATCTAGGGGGGGGAGTTGTAGGTCGAAACATATTGAAGGGCTGACATTTTACTATTTTGTTTATTTGCGATCTTATTACAGGATTAAAAGAAATTGACCCTCAGATAGATTTATATTAGGAACTGACGATATATATATATATATATATATATATATATATATATATATATATATATATGTTCATATATATATATATATATATATATATATATATATATATATATATATATATATATATATATATATTTATGGTGTTTCAAAATTATATGTTCAAAATTGGCATATAAGTGGAACTGGTTAAAATAAGCATTTTCTATTTGTATGAACATGTGTCGGCAAATGCATCGTTAAGGAGATATTTAAAGTTTAAGTCTAGCAAAAGTGGACCAAATAAAAAAAATAATTATAAAATAAGGTTATTTCTTGATAACTATTTATAATTTTTACTTCAATTATTCATAAGCACTTCAAAGTGAGAACCTCCAACGTTAATACAAAGCTGTAACCTCCTCCTTAAATTTTTATGAACATTATCAAATACTTCTGGCGTTTCTGAAATTTAACCAGCAGCCGCAACTACTCTTCCAATTAAATCTTCTTCTGAATCCACAGGAGTTTCATAAACGAGGTTTTTCATGTGTCCCCAAAGGAAGAAGTCAAAGAGGGATCATATCAGGACTTCTTGCAGGCAAATGAACCGGACCATTTCTTCCTATCCACTGATTGAGAAATTGATTATTTAAATACGCTATTACATTTTGATGGTAATGAGCTAGTGCTCCATCATGGTAAAACCGCATTTCTCTTCTTGCAACAAGTGGCTCATCTTGCAGAAGTTCAGGTAGAACTTCTGATAGAAAAAATACCATAGGCATTTCCTGTGAGTGGAGACGGTAACATGTATGGACCAATTAATTTGTCACCTAGAATTCCAGCCCATATATTAACTCCAAATCTTTGTTGATATCCACGCATCCGCACAATTCGTGGGTTGATATGATGCTACTCATGATTATTATGCTGATTAAAAACACCCTGAAGGCTAAAAAGTGTCTCGTCTGAAAATAAGACATTTATGCTAAAACCATGATGTTTGCCTAAGAACCAATTAGAAAAATTAACATCTCCTTAAGGATGCTTTCGTAGAATGACCCTTGGTTTTGATCCCTCTACTCTTTGACACCCTTTTAGTAGCGGTATGCTTTAAGGGGCGTGAGTTACTTCTATGATGAAGTAGGCTTTGTTCTAAGAGTGCTATTTTAGTGGTTTAGTTCTTAAGGAAGAGCTATTTTTAAACACATAAAGATAAGAGGAAACACCAGAATCTACCAAAATAAACATGTATTTTAAATTAAATATTACAAACCAACAGTAAACACATTTCTATCTTTGGCCTCAAAGATCCTTCAATGACAAAACATAAACAAGTAGGCTTCCAGTAAACATACCAATTGCCAATTAGTATTTTTATCACGACCCTATTTGATTAGCATAAAACATTAAATTAACGTACTCTCATCTACAAACACATATGACCTAGGTTCAAGAATAATGGTTTCTACTCTCCTTTAAAACGTGGGACGTACTAAACTTCTACTATCGCAATAGAGATATAAATGTTATTGTTAACTTACAGGTAGGTATTAGGGATTGCCGGATGTCGCTGGAGGACTTATCTCTCGCTTTGAAGTGTGGTGGTCGCTAGTGGAATTTTCGTCGCCTGTGACGGGGGCTGATTCTTCAACGTAATTAAAGAACGGGAGCTCGTTGGGGCAGGGTTCTTCTCCTCTCACTCTTACGGTGCTTGAGATGTGAGAATCACTCGAGTGTGAGCGGCTTTGCTTTTCTTCAGTCGGACTTCTTTGCAGACTGAAAAGGCTTCTTCGGTATGGCACCGATATAAAACTTGACTATTTAGGTTAATACGGCCCTGAAAGGGGGGATCGATTTTCTTAATCTGATCCTCTCGTTTCTCACTGAAATAGTCTTGTATGGCTGAAGGATCGATCTTCACGAACTACCCTTCTTCTGGCGTATCGATTTCTAATCTTCTTGTCTGGCTGAAAGATCGATCTTTACAAACTAATCTTTCTTCTGGCGAATCGACTACTAATAATCTTCTTGTCTGGCCGACGGATCGATCTTCACGAACTAATCCACCTCTGGCGTATCGACTTCTGATAATCCCTTCTCTTTCTTTGCGGGGCTTATTTATAGGCGGATTGCCGCCCCATCTAAAGGGGGAAGTGACCAGGCCACAGAGGCAAAGGGGGGGGGGGGAGCGAATGGTGAGTTAGCATCTGGGGAGAGCGAGAATTCCTGAGGTGGCACTGGGGTGCCCAAGTCAGCTCGCAAATTATAAGCTCGCAACCGCACCGCTACTTGGCGTGCCTTCTGACTCGCAGCGCTTTTTTTCCCATAACCACGGGTTTATGGGTCTCGTAGGTAATTCGATCGTTAGAGCGTCGTTTAAGGACCTCAGGTGGTCGCCTTCAAACAGATGTAAGCTCCAACTGCCCACAGCGGCGGGGAGATCACACATGGTAAGCATTTTCGCCGGCTACCTTTCCCACGCTTCTCCTGGTCAGGTAAAATACAGAAAGCCGTGAATTCAGATATCAATGAAAATTTGGCTTGGCGGCAGTGTCTGAAAAAGGAATTAAGCCGAGACAGCTGTCACTGCAGCAGGTGTTATAAAATTTATATCAAGAAAACATCATTTTTTAGACGCTATGGATCCATGACCACGGGAAAGGGATTAACTTCAGTCAAGGAAATCGCGACCAGCGGGCAGAACTAAAGACGGCGTGCCCTGGAGGCAGGAAGTCGTCATGCTTTTCTCCTGCCCTTCTCATAGAAGAAAAATGGAGAACGCATACTAATTCTTGATTCTAACTCTCGATCTCAGAGTCGCCCCGTTATTAATTACGTTTCGCTTGGCGTAGTGAAGTCCCCGTCTTAACCGACTAAGTCTTGTTCTCTTTATGGTATTGGTTATTAGTGGTATTGATTTTAGTTAATAAATCAGCCTATATATATATATATATATATATATATATATATATATATATATATATATATATATATATATATATATATATATATATATTTTAATGCTAAGGCCATGATCTCCACAAAGAAAATCATTAAGTCTTGTGAAGGGAGCAGAGATTTTGAAGCAATCATTTAATGATTAATTCTCCCCATAAGATGTTGTATTATATTTTTCTTAAGTGAGAATATAAATTCACCGTTAGGCTGTAATTTTTAGTCAGCGGTGCTCACAGTCCTTTACTAAGCTGAGGCGTTTTTCGTTCCTACCATAACCGTTCCCTCTTTTACCGTGTAGCTGGATGGAAATAACTAATATATTTCGTTCAAGAATTCTGAGCAGCTAAAAATAATTAATCTTGATTCTTTCTTTGTTTCTTTAATGAAAGTGATGAAATTTTTGGTATGTTAAATAGGTGTGAAGTAGTTTTCTAGGTTATCCTGGTGTTGAGGGCATCACTAGCATAACTATCTTTTTTATTGTTTGTGTTGTTTTTGTATCCTCCGTCAATAATTGTGCAGACCATCTATTACGGTCAGGTTCTTCCATTGGTTTATAACTTTCATTATTCCTTTTGTAGGTTCAACTGTCGTGGCTTTCAAGCCTTTCAAGTAGTAATTTTGCTAACTGGTTGTTTATAGTTTCACAGGGGCAATTCACCTCTTTTATTTGAACTTTTTAACTTTGTTGTTTTTTTATTTTATTTTTATTTCAATTTTAACTTGGGCACTTTGCCTCTTTTTTATCTATGCTATTTGTTATTCGTAATAATTAATCTTTCTCTTCTTTTTATTTCTATTGTCTTTGTTATTTATCTACTTATTTCTTATTATTATATAAATCTTTATTTGAGCACTTTGCCTCCTTTTGTTTATGTTTTTTGTTATTGCTGTTAGATTATCTTCCTTTTCTTATTATCTTTGTTAACTTTGTTGATTATATATTCTTCTTTTTATTTTCATTTAATTTTAGCATGGGTACTTTGCCTCTAAAATCTAAATTCAACGACGTTTCAACGATCGTAAAAGATAGGGAAAAATGTGGGGATAGAGTTTACAAAAAATGTAGAATAAGGGTTGTTTTAGTGAGAGGAAATGTGTGTCAGGTTGTATGGCGACCTCATTAGATGTTCATTCATCTTTGGTCTTTGCAGTGCCGTTAAGTTAAGCATTCAAACCTTTGTCGTTGATGTAAGTCCTTCTAGATGCTATAAGACTTAATTTGCACTTACTTGTTGGATGTTTTTGGTCTACTTGTTTATATTTTATCATTAGTTTATCCAGTTCGGGTCTTTTCTTTAAGAGTTGTCCACTTTGGATCTTTTATTTAATTGTTTATATTTAAAAATTTGTCCACTTCGGATCTTTTGTTTACTTTATTTAATAGGTATGGCGTATTTTGACGTTATAGGTACTTTTTATGTGAAATGTGCGAAAAAGGGAACTCTTCTTGATGTAGTAAGCTGGGTTATGTTATCAACCAGATTCCTTAGAATAAAGGAAAATATTGAGCTGGATTCTTTATTCCTTGGTAAACAGCGGAAACAAGCCTCGAAATGGCGAACGGTAATGGCAACTTCTTTCTTCTTGACTAATAATGATTGCTAACTGTCCTTCTCTTGTATTTGGGCATATAAAGTGAAGAATAGAGTAGTAGAGGATTTTAGTAGGAGAAATAGTGGGGAAAATTGGGGAAAAATAATAGGAAAATGAAAAGTAGAATGAAAGACAGGTCCCTGGTGATAGGGTCTCTCTGGCTTTCTTTGCGTTTTGGTGTATATATATATATATATATATATATATATATATATATATATATATATATATATATATATATATATATTTGTGCATATATACATAAGTAGGAGGGGCGGTCAATAATTTGGAAATTCGGATATATGTAAACGAAATATGAGGAAAAGTGTTTTATTAATTTTCAATATAACTACCCTTGACTTCAATGCACTTGCGCCACTTGTCCCTAAGACTTCGAATTCCCGACAACCAGAAATCTCCCAACTGCTGTTCAATCCACTCCTGGACGGCGAGCTGTACAAATTCATCGTCCCCAAACCAGCGTCCACGCAGTGCAGCCTTGGGCAGGCTGAATAAAAAGTAGTCGCTAAGGGCCACATTTGTACTGTAGGGGGGATGGTTGAGCTCCTCGAATCCGCACTTGCGCAGGGCAGCTTGTGCAACTCTGGCCTTGTGGACAGGAGCATTGTCGTGGAAAAGCAGGACACCGCGTGTCAACTTGCCGCGCCGCTTCTGACGGATGCACTTCTTCAACCCAGCCAGTTTATCGGCAAAAATATTGGCCTGTGATGGTCCTTCCACGAGGCGCATAGTCCACCATCAACACTCCCGCAGAATCCCAGAAGATGGTGGCCATGATCTTCGCAGCTGAGGGTTGGGGCCGGAACTTGATGGTGGTCGGAGAGCCCCTGTGCTTCCAGGCCATGCTTTCGAGCTTGGTCTCGGGATTCCAGTGATGGACCCACATTTCATCACCTGTCACTATGCGTCACTCGAATCCGCCGGGTCTTGGTTATACAAGAGCAGCAGCTCCTCCCAACTTTGACGACGTTAAAGTCGATCATGGGGCGTGGTATTTCTAGGGACCCAACGGGTCAAAATGTCTTGGATGATGTTGATAACACTTCCTTTTGATATTCCAAGTTCTCACTCGATTTCTTCGACCTTCACCCGTCGATTTTCGAGGATCATCCTCTCCACACGGGACACATTGTCCTCGTTGGTCACGTCTGACGGGCATCCTGGACAGGGGTCATCATCAAGGGACTCACGACCATGGCGGAACTCCCTATTCCAGCGAACAATGGTTGCATAGGAAGGGGCGGTGTCGGTGTAAACTGCAACCATGCGTTCATGGATCTCTTTTGAATTTTTGCCTTACTTGGTAAAAAAATTGATCACTGTGCGGTGCTCAACCTTCTCCATCATTGAAAAAATTGTGACTGACGATCTGCGATCAGCTACTGCTTCTCAAATAGACGAGACAGGAGCGTGCGGCTGCAGGTCCTGACTTGTTATAACCTGTCCTAACACCCCATAAACAGCCCCCCTCCCTGCCTCTGTTTTGCCCTACCGATTTGCAAAACTTATTGACCGCCCCTCGTATGTTAAAAGGCATTCAAACCTTTATAGTTGAGGATTTTTCGATCTCTACTGCTTTTGGTGAAAAGATTTTTTTTTGTTGGTATCTGAGTTGTTAACGCTCAGATTTTGAATGTTTTTTTTATTATTTTATTTATTGTTTGTTTTTGATATTTTTGGCATGTTAATCACGCTAAAATTGTGGGGAAATTAGCACTTAACTAATTAAGTAAAAGGTAATTGTGTTTGGCTTTGTGTTTGTTGGGTTATGTAAAAATCTAAGTGAACATTGGGTCTATGTCATTGTCAATGAGTAGTCTGTTGCTTTTAAAAAGTTTTGTGTGTCCTATGTCATCAAAGTTCATATGCTCGAGTACAAACTCAGAAGGGAGGTGTCGGTGTGCGTTGTCTCAGTTCTTGCTTGCTCTTTGGTGAAGCTCCACCCTTATCAGGGTTAACTCCACTTCACCATGGAGCTCACTCTGCCTTCTCCATTCTCTCCTTCGGGTTCGCGTTATAATATAGACAGCCTTATTTTGAACACTTTGCAGTTTAAGGACTTGGGTCTCGTGACTCACGTTTGTAGGGACCGGTGGATTCAGGAGTTTGGATCGAATGCATGCATTATAAATCTTTAGTTTGTTGGAGGTACTCAGGTTTAGGAATCTGAAAAAATCCCCCAAGTCCCTCCGTGCATTCGTTGTAGTTTTAGCCACGTGACTCCCATATCCACGAGTCGTAATCCGGAGTCCCAGAACCGTGCCCTCCATGCGGTATGGGATGCGTGCTTTCCCTACACGGATGTCTGGGAGGGTCCGCCTGAATAGTGGAATTACACGGAACTTTGGGGCATTGGTATATATCTTCCATCTTCTCTTGAAAGAGTTTATGTTTTCGATTTCTACCGCCGTACTCTGTGCCATATAATTCACATTCCTATAAGGTGTCGTGCAGATCATCGTTATATCATCCCCAAATTGTACGTATAACGAGCCTTCAGTCAGAGGTTGGGGAAGGTCGATGGTGTATATGTTGTAAAATAAGGAACTTATACACCCGCTTTGTCGCAACCCCGCCTCAAGTTCGAACTCGGGGTCATTGAAATCTTTAATGTTCACAAACATTCTCCTTTCCATTACGTAATCGCAAAGAATCATTTCAAGTATGTGATTGAGCCCCAGTTGTAAGATTTTATATTGCAGGCCTCTCCTCCATACTTTGTCAAAGGCCTTTTTGACGTCGCGGAGTACCAGATTTGCATGGCGTCTTTCTGCTTTTACTTTTGCTAACTTCTCGTTCCTCGCTTCCTTCGGAAGCCATGTTGTTGGTTGTTGTGCGAATTATTTTCTTCCAGGAACGTATTCACCCTGTTGGCCAATATTTTCTCCAAGACTTTCCCTGCAAATTCTAAGAGAGATATAGGCCTGAAGCTAGCTGGACTGTCCGGTGGCTTACCGTCTTTGGTAATGAATATAATTTTTGTTAGCTTCCAGTGGTCAGGGAAGTAACCCACGTTCAGGCACGCATTCATGATATTCATGAGCCTCTGAAGAATGTTAGGCGGGGCTCGAATAAAATTCTCCCGTGTCACTGCTGTACTCCCTGATGCTCGTTGACGAAAGGATTTTATGGTTTCGGAGAGTTTTTCGGCAGTAATTCTACCTCCGAGTCCCTATATATCCCTTTCCTGTGAAACATAATGGTGAGGATGGGTTTTGTATATCTGGACTTTCAGATCATTTATTATTCCGTCTTCGAAGTCTAAATCAAAGTCATCATTCTCTTCCAGGGATATCTTAAATATAGATGCCCAGAAGAGTCTGAATTCTTCTTCGATTTCTTTTGCGTCCGTAATTTCTGTATTGTCACGTGTAAGTTTTATGGTCTTTTGTGGCTGTCCGATTCCAAGTCTTTTACTGTCTCACAGAATGTACGTGAGTCGTTTTCTATATTTAGTCCGTCTATCAAATTGTTCCAAAGTACATTCTGTTGGTTCCTAATAAGAGTCATTACTTCGTCGCGTATCTGTCGTGTTCGTCTATGCGTAGTGATATTGGGGCCTCTGAGGTTCCCTTCATTGATCTGTTCCCCGTATTTCCTCACGAGGGATTTCATTCTAGTGGTCCAAGGAGGAGCAGGAAGAGTTTTAAATTTAACTCGGGGAATAGCTTCCTTATCGGTTTTGATAAATATTCAGTAATTTTATCTAACTCATCGTCAATTTCTTCTACAGTAGCATTAATTAAGGGGTCAGGGTTGTAATTTTCGAGGAATTGTTTATAAGTATCCCAGTTGGCGTGAGCGTAGCTCTTGTGTTCTGGGATGGGAACCTGAATGGGGGCAGGTTGAGATTTGAATAAGGATAGCCTGGTGGTCGCTGAGGATAGGAGGGCCTGGCTCAATGAAGTAGTTGTAGGGGAACACAGTGCTAGTGAGCACTATGTCTGGTTTTCTTAGGCTGATCTATGTGTAATGAATGTCGGGAAATCTGGTCCGATTCTTGTCATAATTTGCCTGTCAATAAGTGTGTCAAGATTCATACCTGCTGGGTTGATCGACGTATAATCTGAGGTAGCATTCCTCGCATTTAGGTCGCCGGTAAAAAGAACGGTTCTGCCGTGACCACAAAGTTGCAAGAAGTTGTGAAAGGGTAAGTACCCTCTCCTTGGGGGCTGGTACCCTATTGCCAGGAACAGGGGGCCCACTGCCGTACGAACCTCCACAGCTAGGTATGACTCATCCCTCGCCTCGAGTGCACTTATTGATCTGAAGTCAAGACCTCTTTTCAAAGCAATTACACATCCGTCAAAAAGTTCTCCGGTGTGATTTTTGGTTAAGACTTCGTAGGGAAATATTTTTATCCTGTTTGTGTCATTTATCCCATGTTCGGAGATAAATATTACGTCTAAGTCACATTGTCGTATTACGTTATCGTATCTTATTTTTTTGTTCGTCCAACCGTCTGAGTTAAAATGTAATATTTTTAATGTGTCCATTGTCCTGTTCACAATAGATTCCTGTCTGTGTTTATGTTGTTTTTTAGGACTTATTCTCTTACGAGTTTAGGTCCTTGTGGAGTGGATAGGGGCATAATTGTTTTGCCTGGTCATTTATTTCTGTATTCGCCGTCCGTGAGGGTTCTGAAAGCTTTGAGAGCCAATCTAATTAAGCATTGGAGTAAAGCCTCCTCGACTTCCTTTTGAATACTGGAGACTTTAACTTTTCATTTACAAAAGAGAGAATAATACAAACCCTGAAGTCTATCTTCCCATTTGCGAAAGAGAATAATACAAAGCTGGAAGTCCATCTTAGGAAAGAGAATAATACATACCGGGAAGTTTGTCTTCCCATTCATAAGGTTTAATGTGTGAACCGTTTAAAGTTTTCATTCGATGGTTTTACTTGGTTCGACCCCCACAGCACTAGGGCCCCAGAACACGGAGTGTTTAATACATAGATAAAATCCATACCTTACAATTCTAAATATATATATATATATATATATATATATATATATATATATATATACAAATAAACATATTTTGATATGCTCTGACGTACTCAAAAATAATCGTATGAGGGATTTCTCGCAAATTTTATGCATCTACCCGAACGAGTTTAAACGCTCGATTCACTACCATTATCCTGCGTATTCGGAACAGATTCCACGTAACTGTAGTTTCTGCCACTACCTTCCGATGATACTTCCTCATTTTGCTGCGGGGCATCTAATTCTAAAGCTCTATTTTTGAATGGGTCGATTGTTTGAGGGTCGCGAACAGTTTATATTTCTCTCGTTAAATGCAGTAGGCAATTTAGCTGGTTTCACTCTATCTATAGACACCGTGTCCTGACGGCCATCTGGGAATTCTAACTTAAAAACTTTGTCGTCGCGTTTGATAACACGGAACGGGCCTGCATAAGGCGCTTCTAGTGGCCCGAACGCGATCAAAATGGACCCACACATGTGTGGCATCACTTAATTGCTTGGGTACAAACGTTTTCGGTACCGAGTGCATATGGCCTTCAGAGGTTTGTGTGAAATTTATCTACGACATGATCTTCGCTAGTTCAGGGATGAATTTCGAATCGGCCTTGGATGAAGAAGAGGTGACCAAGGGCTTTGGACAAAGAAGGGTCGTCCCTGTGACCGCTGTAAAGGGTGAAAAAACCGAACCATTAGGCAAGGACCGGATGGCCAGAAGAACGATTGGTAGGGCCATCAACCAACCTTGTCGGCGAGCCATTATAGAGCTCTTCAAATTCCGATGCGACCTTTCCACGATCCCGTTAGTGGTAGGTCCGCACGCCGTGGTTCGCAGGCGATGGGAACCAACGAGGGCCGATAACACTAAGGAACATACATTTTGTTACAGAGCAGAAACTAGATGATTCTAGATGATTTTTAGGCGCTGATTACAAATTTGTCCTTAGAATTTGCAATCACGTCTAGTTTTTGTGTAATTTGAATTTTCTTTTTCAAGCCATTTCACACTTTTGCTCAATATTGTACTAATATGCAATTTTCAATATATTTAATATATATATATATATATATATATATATATATATATATATATATATATATATATATATATATATATGAGGAATTAAGCCACATTCTCCGAAGACAATTTAATTCAGAACAGTTTCGGTGTATCTCACACCCTTTTTTAACTGACACTGGGCAGAAAATATAAGAGAAATGCATATAAGCATAACACAAGATCCCCTCCTTTTTCCCCCAATCCCCTACTTGTGGCTAATCTGGAGGGAGGGGGGGGGGGGTAGGCCTAAACATATTGAAGGGCTGGCATTTTACTATTTTGCTTATTTGCGATCTTATTACAGGATTAAAACAAAATTGACCCTCAGATAGATTTAAATTAGGAACTGACGATATCAAGCTCGATTCTACGATTCTTCTCTTAACATAGTTAGCCGATTTAAATAACATTTTACTTCCATTGAAATCGATCGTATGATTCTTGTCTCTAACATGGCAAAATATTCCACTACTTTCGCTGCCCACTCTAATATCTCTTTTGTGTTCGTACAATCTCTTGTCTAGATTTCTCCCCGTTTCCCCTATATAAACTTTATGGCAATCGTTGCATGGTACTGCATATACTCCTATGTTATGATGTTCTTTGGGTTTCCTGGCAATCATCAATTGGTTTAAGGAATTATTATATTTAAAGGCTAGATTAATACCCGAACACAAAAGAGATATTAAAGTGGGCAGCGAAAGTAGTGGAATATTTTGCCATGTTAGGGACAAGAATCATACGATAAATTTCAATGTAGGGAAAATGTTATTTAAATCGGCTAACTATGTTAAGAGAAAAATCGTAGAATCGAGCTTGATATCGTCAGTTCCTAATTTAAATCTATCTGAGGGTGAATTTTCTTTTAATCCTGTAATAAGATCGCAAATAAACAAAATAGCAAAATGCCAGCCCTTCAATATGTTTAGGCCTACCCCCCCTCCAGATTAGCAACAAGTAGGGGATTGGGGGAAAAAAGAGGGGATCTTGTGTTATGCTTATATGCATTTCTTTTATATTTTCTGCACAGTGTCAGTTGAAAAAGGGTGTGAGATACACCGAAACTGTTCTGAATTAAATTGTCTTCGGAAAATGTGGTTTAATTCCTCATCTTTTCTTGCGATATTGCATTAATTTTCATTATATATATATATGTCGTAGAATGACTCCCGACGATACCATATGCATACTATTCGTTGAGGGAACTTCCTTAATTATCTTACGAGTGCGTTACTGTCTGGCGGCCGATATTATGTATCTTCAAAATGCTTAAGAAGTGGAACTGAGCTCAAGGATAATAATATTGCTATCATTAATAAAATAGAGTTTTATTAATAATAACTATAAACAAAACACAAAAACGGAAAATATTGACATAAACAGAATGGAAAGGGTCGTGGAGACTCGGGCTAATCCAAGGATTTAAGGGATTAAAAAAAGGTGAAACAAATATAGAGTTAAAGAGATGGGATGGTTCGATAAACAATTT
Source organism: Ceratothoa steindachneri (assembly GCA_963969495.1). NCBI lineage: Eukaryota > Metazoa > Arthropoda > Malacostraca > Isopoda > Cymothoidae > Ceratothoa > Ceratothoa steindachneri. The sequence continues at coordinate 85,248,636 of OZ018328.1, forward strand.
AAAGCACAGGATAGAATTGGCAAAAAGGGATCAATACTCAAAAGGTGACGTTTGGCTTACGTAACTTTTCATTAGGGTGCAGTGGAAGGTACTTGAAGGAATATTCGGTCCGCTGGCGAGTTCCAGCCGAAGGGGGGGGATAAAAGGATCCCGACGAGGCGTCTTGGAAAGGAGAACCGTTACTCGACGAACGGCTTGAAGAACAATGGCTGTTCTACTTTGTTCTCTTCTGAACAAAGGGGGGGGGGGAATGAGAACCGTCTCTTGTCTACGGGCTCAAGAACAATGGCTGTTCTAATGTTGTTCTCTTTAAACAACAGGGGGGGTGAGAACCGTTTCTTGGCGAAGGGCTCAAAACGAACAATGGCTGTTCTAGGTTGTTCTCTTCTGAACAAAGGGGGGGGGGATGAGAACCGTCTCTTGTCTACGGGCTCAAGAACAATGGCTGTTCTAATGTTGTTCTCCTTGAACAACAGGGGGGGTGAGAACCGTTTCTTGGCGAAGGGCTCCAAACGAACAATGGCTGTTTTAATGCTGTTCTCCTTGAACAACAGGGGGGGATGAGAACCGTTTCTTGGCGAAGGGCTCAAAACGAACAATGGCTGTTCTAATGCTGTTCTCCTTTGAACAACAGGGGGGGAAGCCTTGGGGACTTGACGTCGGAAAGGCTCGAACCTTTGGCACTCAAGGAATATTGTCCTCCTTCTGGACAAGTGATGGTGAATCTCGAGGTCGAGGTCCCTTGGCGCACAAAGGGAGAGAGGGTCGTGGTGATGTTTCGCGACGAAAATCTGGATCTCCAATCTGATCTTAGTGGTAAAGTTTCCATATAAATAGCCAGGACATCTCCTTGGCGTGGAGGAAAATGGAGTGAAAGCTTGGAGGGAACGCACAGCCGGGCCGGAGAAAAATGCCTTATCTGTTCATAAGCCTAACTCGATCTGGCGAGGTCGGCGTATGGGGGCGAACGGGGGGACGATAACCTCCTTGTTTAAACATTGGCATCCGGTAGCTGAGATAAGATTCCAAGCCTCGAATCGAAGATGCACGTGGGCAGCATCGTGGTTTTTAATAATATGGGATAGGAGTTGAAATTAACTCGTTCTATCACACCCCTCCATTCCAGGGGACGTTGTCACTTCGAAAAAAAAGAGAGAAGGGACAACGATAGAGCTCCGTTGTGGGGAACTCGTTTTCTTGTACCAACCGTACCTTCCTGCACCTAACTAGTATTACCTCAATACATATGATTATTTTGATCTTTAGATTACAGGGGAAAATAACCTTTAATACAACTTAATCAAAGAAAAAAAAGGGCATGGAACAATGAAATGATATAAACTTAGGACATACGGGACAAAATATGACCCAGATAATTGATAGAGCTATCTTTTCTCTAGTGGCATATCTCTTCCCGCGTGGTAATAATTGACGACTAGCATATGCAACTGGATGACTCGTTCTGTCATCCACGTATTGAAGGAGTACACCTCCAATGCCCTCGTTGATCACGTCGGTCTTAACCCCAAAGGATTTTTCCGGGTTGGGCAACTTAAAAATGGGGGCAGAAATGAACTTACTTTTGAGCTGATTAAAATGGGAAACAGCGACATCATTCCAACGTAAACGATCGGAGAAATTCTTTTCCTGAAGGGGGCATAGGGGGGCCGAAATTGCAGCGAAATTCGGAACAAATCGCTGATAGGGAGAAGCTGATCCTAGGATCGATCTTAATGGCTTCTTTGTAATCGGGAGGGGCATGTCGGCGATTGCCTTAATCTTGTTCTCGTGGGGACCTGACTTGCTTTGTCCTATTTTGAAACCCAAATATTTGATGGTTTCGTGGGCAAACTGGCATTTGCTGGGGCCAATGGTGAGGCCATTTTCACGCAGTTGCTCGAAAAGAGCTAATAGGGTGGATAAATGGTGATTCCATTTAATTAGTTCTTGGAGCTGACTCTTCTGACGTGGTGTCAGCTGCGCGTCCCTATCCAGGTCAGAGGGTTCCAAAGACTCGCCTGGTAGAAAAGGAGGAGGGTACTCGGCATCAGGTTGGATGCACACTCTCTGGATTACCTTAAGGGACTCCGCGAGGCAGTCTTCTTCAAGCGCCGATGCTTCGTCCAGTTCTACAAAGGTATCTCCATGGGCGCGTTGGGGGGTCTTTATTTCTTGAGGTCCAGGGACAGTCTCCGTGTCCTTGTCTGGGGCCTTATCACCTAAGGGTGTTAGTAATTCACATTCCTCTTTTGCCGTCCTAAAGTCCTGGTTAGGGGTCTCCGAGAAATCGGACGGTATCGGGGTTCTGATGGGGACGGGCTCCTGGGCTTCTTTCTTATCTCGGCCTTGAGGAAGGGCGGCCTGAAACACAGGGTCGAAACTTACTTGGGGGCTCTGTCCTATGAGTACGGAACAGAATTTTATGGGTGCTACAATGACTTCAGCCCAGCCATTATAATATTGACACTGCAGGTAACATCTAGCGACGGGGAATCGGTTCGCCCGCCCAAGTTGGTCATGTACCACCGCAAATTTTTCGTGGTTAGAGACCACTGGGAGGAGTTCGTCGGACACGATGAAGCACGTACATCCTGTGTCCCTGACGAGAGTCAATACTCGACAGCTGTCCACGCTGCCCTCCTCATATTTCAAAGTTCCCGATGAACTTTTACCAAAAACAAAATTTACCTGGTGGCCTGACAGAGGGGGAGAAGTTTCTGCTTGGGTCTGCACCACCGGGGGAGCCGGGGTTGCATTAATCTGGTGAACTTGCTGGGCTGGTCCGCTTTTAAGCCTAGAATTTTGGGGGCAATTCCAGCTCATGTGGTTTTCTACACCACAGGTGAAGCATATGGTTGGTCGCTTCGGGAAGAGAGATGTAGGAGAAGTCTTAACGGGAGGTTTGGAGTCCCGTTGTTGGTTTTGGGGAAAGAAGTTTTGGGGTTTTACGGGGCTCGGAAACTTTGTCAGCTTTCCTGGGAAGGAGCGCGAGTCCGTCCTTCTTTCTTCTCGTTGGATTTCTTTTTCTCGTTCTTCTCGTTGTATTTTTCCTTCTCGTTCTTCTCGTTGGATTACTCTTTCCCGTTCCTCTCTTTCTCTTTCTTTTTCTACCTTTTTTCTTTGAACTTCTGCTTTAATCCGAGCTAATTCAATCTGAAGCTCAGCTTGTCTTATCCGTTCCTCTCTTTTTCTTTCTTCTCGTTGTATTTCTCTTTCACGTTCCTCTCGTCGGATTACTCTTTCCCTTTCTCTTTCTTCCTCTTTTCTTTGCTCCTCTTGAATGTACTCAATTAGTTCTTTTCCGGAGAGTCCCAAGGATTCTCCTTGCGCTTTAAAGATTTCAAACTGAGTCATCTTTGCACTTGGGGGCGCACTAGTCAACCAACTAAAATTCCTCGCAACAAGAATTATGCCTCTATAGAATTAGCCTACCTAAATATGGACACTGACCTATTCGTACTTGGTTTCTCAATCTAAATAACCACTGACTAAAATCACAAAAAAAAACACAAACAAATTATTATAACCGTTCCTTGAGCTACTCCAGCTTCTTAAGTTTCAAAAAAAAAAAAGGGGATAGCAATCGTTAAAACAAAAGGGAACTACTATATTCTATTATTATAACGAATAACACTATGCTTTACTCGACTGAGACCAGTGTTTGCAAAGATATAGCGTTAAACCTCACACACCTGATACCAAATTAAATAGTATATATATATATATATATGTCGTAGAATGACTCCCGACGATACCATATATTACACTATTCGTTGAGGGAACTTCCTTAATTATCTTACGAGTGCGTTACTGTCTGGCGGCCGATATTATGTATCTTCAAAATGCTTAAGAAGTGGAACTGAGCTCAAGGATAATAATATTGCTATCATTAATAAAATAGAGTTTTATTAATAATAACTATAAACAAAACACAAAAACGGAAAATATTGACATAAACAGAATGGAAAGGGTCGTGGAGACTCGGGCTAATCCAAGGATTTAAGGGATTAAAAAAAGGTGAAACAAATATAGAGTTAAAGAGATGGGATGGTTCGATAAACAATTTAAAGCACAGGATAGAATTGGCAAAAAGGGATCAATACTCAAAAGGTGACGTTTGGCTTACGAACTTTTCATTAGGGTGCAGTGGAAGGTACTTGAAGGAATATTCGGTCCGCTGGCGAGTTCCAGCCGAAGGGGGGGGATAAAAGGATCCCGACGAGGCGTCTTGGAAAGGAGAACCGTTACTCGACGAACGGCTTGAAGAACAATGGCTGTTCTACTTTGTTCTCTTCTGAACAAAGGGGGGGGGGAATGAGAACCGTCTCTTGTCTACGGGCTCAAGAACAATGGCTGTTCTAATGTTGTTCTCCTTGAACAACAGGGGGGGTGAGAACCGTTTCTTGGCGAAGGGCTCAAAACGAACAATGGCTGTTCTCGGTTGTTCTCTTCTGAACAAAGGGGGGGGGGTGAGAACCGTCTCTTGTCTACGGGCTCAAGAACAATGGCTGTTCTAATGTTGTTCTCCTTGAACAACAGGGGGGGTGAGAACCGTTTCTTGGCGAAGGGCTCCAAACGAACAATGGCTGTTTTAATGCTGTTCTCCTTGAACAACAGGGGGGGATGAGAACCGTTTCTTGGCGAAGGGCTCAAAACGAACAATGGCTGTTCTAATGCTGTTCTCCTTTGAACAACAGGGGGGGAAGCCTTGGGGATTTGACGTCGGAAAGGCTCGAACCTTTGGCACTCAAGGAATATTGTCCTCCTTCTGGACAAGTGATGATGAATCTCGAGGTCGAGGTCCCTTGGCGCACAAAGGGAGAGAGGGTCGTGGTGATGTTTCGCGACGAAAATCTGGATCTCCAATCTGATCTTAGTGGTAAAGTTTCCATATAAATAGCCAGGACATCTCCTTGGCGTGGGGGAAAATGGAGTGAAAGCTTGGAGGGAACGCACAGCCGGGCCGGAGAAAAATGCCTTATCTGTTCATAAGCCTAACTCGATCTGGCGAGGTCGGCGTATGGGGGCGAACGGGGGACGATAACCTCCTTGTTTAAACATTGGCATCCGGTAGCTGAGATAAGATTCCAAGCCTCGAATCGAAGATGCACGTGGGCAGCATCGTGGTTTTTAATAATATGGGATAGGAGTTGAAATTAACTCGTTCTATCACAATATATATATATATATATATATATATATATATATATATATATATATATATATATATATATATATATATATATATATATATATATATATATATATATATATATATAAAGTGAACTATATTGAAGCTCAACTATCATTAAATTATAATTACTGTTTTTTTTCAGATTTTCAGATTAATATATACTTATTTGTGATAACTTTTCTGCTACTGATAACTAGTAACTGGTAAAGAAGATAGCACGTTTATCAAAATTTTTCTTTGATAAGAACCTTAGGCTTAGGATCTCACATTGTGTATTGTTTGCTCGCTCAAGTTAGTATCTGAAATCTTGTCATGGCTTCAAGTTCTAGACGCGGATGTGTAAACAGCCCCAACATATTTTGTTATGTTTGTGGGCAATTCACACCAGTGGCACAACGGAGAAAATCAGAAACAGCAGTAACGATGAAGCAAGTCTACAGATACTATTCTGGGCGCAAAGTAGGGGACCAGGATAAAGATTGGGCCCCTCATATTTGCTGCACGCAGTGTAACACAATGTTGACAGCTTGGTTAAATGGGAAGAGGAAGGCAATGCCATTTGCTGTTCCCATAATATGGTGTAAGCCATCAAATCACTTTGATGATTGTTATTTCTGCCTAACTAATGTGTCTGGATTTTTAAAGAAAAACAAATCTAAAATTGTTTATCCAAATTGCCCATTAGCGTTGAAACCGGCACCACATGATGAATCTACTCCTGTACCGAAGCTACCTACTATAATGAGTGAATATTTGAGTTCAGATGATGATTCTACATTGATTTCAGGAGAAATTGAAGAAGATCCAACATATGTTCCAATTGATCAAGATACAGAACCAAATTAATTTTTCTAACAAAGTTTAAACGACTTTGTACGAGATTTAGATCTGAGTAAAGAAAAGGCTGAGTTACTTGCCTCCAGATTACAAGAAAGAAATCTTCTCCTTCGAGATGTCAGAGTTTCTTTCTTTCGAGATCGTCACCAGAAGTAATCAAAATTTTATTCACAAGAAAATACTGTATGTTACTGTAACAATATTAATGACTTGATGCAGGAAATCGGCTGTGACTATGATCCTAATGAGTGGAGACTTTTCATTGACTCTAGTAAGGTAAGTCTTAAAGCTGTTCTACTACACAATGGGAATGAAAAAGCTGCAATTCTTGTAGCCCACGCTACAGCTCTTCAAGAAACATATTCATCAATACAACTATTGTTGAAACTTATTGAGTACAAAGAGCATAACTGGAGCATCTGTTATGATTTGAAAGTTGTATCACTTCTTCTTCGGTTACAGTTGGGATACACAAAGTACATGTGCTTTTTATGTCTATATGATAGCAGAGATGATAAAAATCCCTATAAAAAGCGAGAATGGCCAGACAGAGAAGAACACATTGTTGGCAAACAATGGTAAGCAGGATGCTCTAATAGATCCAAAAAGAGTTCATCTTTCACCTCTTCACATTAAATTAGGGTTAATGAAAATTTTTGTAAAGGGTATGAATAAAAAAAGTGAAGGCTTTCAATATTTGCTAAACAAATTCAAAGGATCATTGACTGATGCAAAAATAGAAGCTGGAGTTTTCACAGGACCACAAATTCGCAGAGTTGTTTCTGATGATTCCTTCACTTTGTGTTTCAATGAAAAGGAACGCAAAGCATGGACATCCTTTGTGTAAGTCACTGAAAACTTTCTCGGCAATTTTAAATCTCCAAATTAACGAGAAATAGTAAATGATATGCTGGAAGCCCATGAAAAGATGGGGTGTAGAATGTCACTTAAAATGCATTTTCTGCATTCTCATCTCGAATTTTTTCCTGAAAATCTGGAGTGGTTAGTGATGAACATGGTGAACGTTTTCATCAACAAATATGGCTTATGGAGACGAGGTATCAAGGAAAATTTAATCCAAATATGATGGGGGATTATTGCTGGTCTTTACAAAAACAAACTTTAGTGTCTCACAAAAGAAAAACGAGAAGGCTACAGCAAAGTTTCTTTAAACTTTAAGTGCATAACAAACTTAATCAATACAATACAATTTTCATAACTTGGGAAGGAGCGAGGGAAAGGTAACTTCACCAGTGATGTACACTGTCTGTCCTAAGCCAGAATAAAGAAGGAAGGTCCCCTACTTTTAAAATATTTTTGCGTAAACATTAAAAAAATACAAAAGACGTGATAGAGAATTTTGGTTTTCAAATTCGGAATCAGCGCCCTCGAACTAATTAGGAACATTTATTCACAATGTCTGTAACAAACAAAAAGCTAAAATTTGTTGCCTAGTGAATTCTTTGAAGAGTTCGGACTCAAATTGCGCTCCTCTGATGGTGATCACGTATAAGGGAATACCAAACCTGGATATCAAGTCGCCCAAGAAGGCTAAAGCAACCATTGCAGCACTGATGTCTGGAATCGGTATTACTAATTTGTCCTCTTCGGATCTTTTGTCTTATTTTATTTTATTTTTTTATATTCCATTATTCAGTAGAATATGTCTTCTTCGGATCTTTCATTGTTAGTCACTAACTCTATAATTTAAGAAGGGGATTTTTTTGAGTATTTGAATAATAATTTCATCTTAGTTTGGTTATGACTTATGTTTTTTATCAAAGTTATTTCTAATAATTCTTTTATAATATTCAAAAACAAAATGGTAAAGTTCAGAAATAAATATAAGTATAAAAATTTTGTGAATTTTTTAAAACCCAAAGAATTACCCATGGTGAAGTTCAGAAAATTTATTTTTATATATATTCATCTTCTATCCTATAACTCTATATTTTAGCAACATGATATTTTGATAGGGGATAAATTTAGTTTAGAGTTCCTTTTAAAAATTATTATAATTGGCGAAGTTCATAAAATTTATAAAAATTAACCATGGCTGCTATTTTTAGATTTTAAATTTTAATCTTAGTAGCGAAGCTCAAGCTCGTCCCCGTAGGGGAAAGGCAAAGCCATTGTCTGGTCCCTTTATAAATTTAGTTTATTTTATATGTAAATTTATCGATAAATTGGAGGAAAATCTTGTAGGGTTAGTAGATGACTGCTTTTGAAGTCGCGCTTAAATCGCAGCTCAGGTAGTTCCACAATAGGTAGTCTGATCGAGTTAAGTACTTCATCGGGAATGCTCTGGTAGATTTTTTGCCATATATCCTGTGCTCTTCTGTTCGAGGTAATATTGATGGGTTCCATGTCTATCACTTCGTGTAGGACTTCAAATGGGATCCAGTCCCATCGGGTCGCGTTGACAATGAAGCGTGTGGCTTTATGCTGGACAACTTGGCGTTTCCTAATGGTGGTTATGCTCAGGGTATGGAGGGGGATGACGGGATTCAGTAGATGCGGCCTTACTTATAGCATATATAGTTTTTTCTTGTTGATCGGAGAGAGTCGCTTGAAACGGTACATATTCCATAGCGTCCTCATTGCAGTGGCGATCTTATCTTTGTAGTGGGCATTGTACCCCCTCGAGTTCAACTTCAGGCCAAGTACCCGGCCCTCTCTCGAATATTCATAGAGTTCGCCCCACATCAGGACGTCCGCTGTTTTCCGACATCTCATAGGTATCATTTTGAACTTCTGAACATTGGTTCTAATTTTGTTCCTTCTTTCAAACTCATTGACATTTCCGAAGTCCCTACTTGTCCTGTCTGCGATGTCGACAGGGTTTTCATATACGCTGTTGATGACCTGTGCGATGTCATCCACCAGCTCAACCTACTGAGCAAGGTCTTAAAATCGGGGTAAGGTAGGTCAGCCGTATATACTGTATACAATTGCGGGCTAAGGCAATCCCCTTGTGACACTCCTGCCTCGAGGTTAAACGGTTCCCCCTCGATGTCATTTACTCTTACGACCGCCTCTCGGTCTTCCAAGTAGTCGCAGAGTATTCACGTTATGTTGTCATCCATACGTAGATCGCTGATTTTCTTCTTTTGCCCTGGTATCCACACCTTGTCCAAAGCCGAGGCGACGTCTCGCCGTACAACGTCGACACTGCCGTTGCCGGCCTTGCCGAGAGCTATCCTTTCATTGATTAAAGCCAGAGCCGTTTCGGTACCCAGTTTCTTTCGGAAGCTATGCTGTTGGTGAGTATATAAGTTGTTCGATTCTAGAAAGTCCTTCAGTCTGTTATTAAGAAGCTTCTCTAGTAGCTTGCCCATGGATTATAGCAGAGAAATGGGTCTGTAGCTCCCAACCTCTGTCTTGGGCTTGCCGGGCTTTGGTATGAATATCATACAGGCTCTTTTGAACTGGTCTAGGAAATATCCAATATTGAGGCAGGCGTTAAACACCGCGAGTAGAGCTTCATTAACGTTGTTGGGGGTGTTTATTAATGCATCTTAGTGATGCCAGTATTTCCTGGCGAATTTTGCTTGAAGTTCTTTAGGACTTCCTCATACGCTTCATGGGAGAAGGATCTACCTTCTCCTGCTGCAAGACGTGTCCCGTCCACAAAGTGATACTGTGTGATTTCGGTCCCCAGTTCGCGGAGTCTTAAAAAAACTTGCTCCTAGTACCTCTCATGAAAAATTCATTCTCCTCGTCCCAGACACGAACACGATTCTGCTAATATGTTCTGAACTCACACTCGATGTCTAAAATCTTGATATGAATGTGAATGTGAATGATGTAAGTGGGTAGGTGTGGGTAGGGGACAAAGAAAGGGTGTAGGGACAGATAGCTGAAAATAGACAAGTAGTGAAAAGAGAAATAAGTGTGATAGCGTGCAAAGAGATGCTAAGTGCCTGGTGATCAGGCCTATCGCTTATAAATATTTTCTTGTTTTGTGGTTTCTTTGTTGTCTTTGGGATAGTTTATATTATTATAGCGTTCAAGCCATTTGTCTTCTATATAATTAATGTCCTTGGATATGTTATGCGCATTTGCTGTTGTAGTAATAAATTACTTTAATCACTTTAGTACTATGCTTAGTGTCTTTGTTTTTTTTTTGTTTATCTTGTAGTGAGTGTAAATCGTGTTTTTTTTTCTTTGATGTCTTCTTCGTTATAGTTATGTCTTCATCGGTGAATTTGCTGTCGATATTCGGTGAATTCTTGTAGAAATTGGTGAGGTTTCGTAATTAGTTTTTCTTTTCTTGGTCGGTTTTATTTGTCAATGGTTTGGGTAAAAAACATTCATATTCTCATGTGTAGAACGGCACTTCTGCTTCTCCAGCTAAAAGCCCAGCAGGTAGGAAATCTGGCACGACTTGTACCTCTCCTGTTCTGGTTAATCATTTAGACGATATCATCGTTCAATTCTCGATTAACCAATTCCTGCATATTCCTTGTCCATTCTTTTATGACAACGCTAATGGGACTTAACCCCGCCTCCAGGTTCAACTCTTCATGGCGTCTTCTTTCTAGCCTGAGTGTACCTGTAATTAGGTGGAACATACATTTGTTCTGCACCACTTGTAGTTTTCTATTTTGTGTCGTCGAGACACACGAGAGGGTGGAAGCGGGGTATATCAACGTCGACCTTAAAAGTGCATTGTAGATCTTTTCTTATTGCTTTCACGGAGATTTCTGAACATGTATAGAGTTCTGACTGCAGCTGTGGCCTTAGTGATTCTTTCTGCGACGTGCTTCGTGTAACGGGAGAAGTAATCTTCATTCCGAATACATTGCACTCCGTAGTGTAGGGATAGCGTCTATGCCCCACCCTGACATCGTATAGTACTCTCCTGCCTATGGGGACTACTTTGAACTTTTCTTGGTTCGTGTGGATTTTCCACCTGGTCTCGTAGGTGTTAAGGTTCTCAATTTCTGCTGTTGTCACACGAGCTTGCCAAGGCGCATTTCTCCATGGTCAAGTGATTATCTGGGTGAAATCATCAGCGGATTGAATGTTGAGGCAAGTGGGGCTCACAGGGGCTGGGACATCAGCAGAGTAAATCAAGTAGAGAGTGGGGCCCCCTGTGGGAGGCTCGCAGTGAGCCGAAACTTTGGTCCGTCCGTGCACCCTAAACTGATATACACCGCTCTATCCATGGCATAGTCACAGAGAGTTCTTTCTAAGTTTTCACCTAGGCTCAGTCGTAAGAGCTTATACTGCATTCCCCGTTGCCACACCTTATCAAACGCTTTTGATACATCCTGACAAACAATTTCCACGTAACTTTGTTCTCGTTTTTCTTGGGCTAGCTTTTTCCGTGATGACATTAATCGCTATCTCCGTACTTCACTTTCTTCTAAACCTGGAATGATATTGGTTGAAGAGGGAGTTCTTCTCCAGGTGAGACACCAGTCTCCGGTTGATGATCTTCTCGAAGAGCTTCCTGCCAAATTTTAGACGTGAAATTGGCCGGTAGCTCTCTGTGGTGAAATGGCTACATTAAGCATCCTGGAGGAGTATAGGTACATTCAAGCCCCCCCCCCCCCTCATGAGGAGAAGCGTGGGAAAGGTAGCCGGCGAAAATGCTTACCATGTGTGATCTCCCCACCGCTGTGGGCAGTTGGAGCTAACATCTGTTTGAAGGCGACCACCAAGGGGCCTTAAACGACGCTCTAACGATCGAATTACCTACGAGACCCATAAACCCGTGGTTATGGAAAAAAAAGCGCTGCGAGTCAGAAGGCACGCCAAGTAGCGGTGCGGTTGCGAGCCTATAATTTGCGAGCTGACTTGGGCACCCCAGTGCCACCTCAGGAATTCTCGCTCTCCCCAGATGCTAACTCACCATTCGCTCCCCCCCCCTTTTGCCTCTGTGGCCTGGTCACTTCCCCCTTTAGATGGGGCGGCAATCCGCCTATAAATAAGCCCCGCAAAGAAAGAGAAAAGGATTATCAGAAGTCGATACGCCAGAGGTGGATTAGTTCGTGAAGATCGATCCGTCGGCCAGACAAGAAGATTATTAGTAGTCGATTCGCCAGAAGAAAGATTAGTTTGTAAAGATCGATCTTTCAGCCAGACAAGAAGATTAGAAGTCGATACGCCAGAAGAAGGGTAGTTCGTGAAGATCGATCCTTCAGCCATACAAGACTATTTCAGTGAGAAACGAGAGGATCAGATTGAGAAAATCGATCCCCCCTTTCAGGGCCGTATTAACCTAAATAGTCAAGTTTTATATCGGTGCCATACCGAAGAAGCCTTTTCAGTCTGCAAAGAAGTCCGACTGAAGAAAAGCAAAGCCGCTCACACTCGAGTGATTCTCACATCTCAAGCACCGTAAGAGTGAGAGGAGAAGAACCCTGCCCCAACGAGCTCCCGTTCTTTAATTACGTTGAAGAATCAGCCCCCGTCACAGGCGACGAAAATTCCACTAGCGACCACCACACTTCAAAGCGAGAGATAAGTCCTCCAGCGACATCCGGCAATCCCTAATACCTACCTGTAAGTTAACAATAACATTTATATCTCTATTGCGGTAGTAGAAGTTTAGTACGTCCCACGTTTTAAAGGAGAGTAGAAACCATTATTCTTGAACCTAGGTCATATGTGTTTGTAGATGAGAGTACGTTAATTTAATGTTTTATGCTAATCAAATAGGGTCGTGATAAAAATACTAATTGGCAATTGGTATGTTTACTGGAAGCCTACTTGTTTATGTTTGTCATTGAAAGATCTTTGAGGCCAAAGATAGAAATGTGTTTACTGTTGGTTTGTAATATTTAATTTAAAATACATGTTTATTTTGGTAGATTCTGGTGTTTCCTCTTATCCTTATGTGTTTAAAAATAGCTCTTCCTTAAGAACTAAACCACTAAAATAGCACTCTTAGAACAAAGCCTACTTCATCATAGAAGTAACTCACGCCCCTTAAAGCATACCGCTACAAAAAAGGGTGTCAAAGAGTAGAGGGATCAAAACCAAGGGTCATTCTACGACATATAATAAAAGTGGTGTCAGGTCTAGAGGTTTTATATTAGAAAGAACCCAGCAGTGTCTATTTAAGGAAGAGCTAACACATAAAAGGAACACCAGGAATAATAGAATATTTGACGAGTGGAAAATTGGTAAAGTTAGAGGTGGATACCATCTAAAGGTAATTGTTAGGCCAAGTGGTAAGTTTCGGTGGCGAAGTAGGTCAGGCTTGATTAAAAACAAGGTAGATGACTGACATAAGCGCGATGGCATTGTTTGACCTTTATCGGAAGCAAGGTCAAAGCCTCGGACTGGAAGGAACCGAGCTGAACTCGTTTATTCAGGAGAAAGAGAGAAATGAAAGAGAAGAAAGAAGAGAGGAACGTAAAATGAAAATGGAAGCTGATGAAAGAAGAGAAAAGGCGAAAATGGAAGCTGAGGAAAAAAGAGAAAAGGCAAAAATGGAAGCTGATGAAAGAAGAGAAAAGACGAAAATGGAAGCTGAGGAAAGAGAGAAGATAAGGGCCCACGAAAGAGCTCTTAGCAAAGAGGAGTTAGAGGTGCAGTCAGTGTCATCCAGAACAGGAGTGTCACCAGCGGCCAGCATGAAACTCCCGGAGTACAGGGACGATGAAGATTTATGCTCATATCTCTCCCATTTTGAGAAAATATTTGAAGTCAATAATTGGGACCTAGAAGAAGATGGGGTCGCCAGACTGTTACCGCTACTCAATCGTAGGATGAGAGAGATATTCGTATCTTTACCCTCAGAAGCGACTGTGGACTATTCCACTCTCAAAGCCGAACTTCTCTCAGCGACAAACCTTAACCCGGAAGAATATAGGATGAAGTTCAGGCAGTCTCGTATAAGACCTGGACAAACATACAAACATTTTGGCTTTGAGCTTCGTCGAAGCCTACAGTTTTGGATGGAGTCAGAAGGGGTAGAGAACGAAGTCGCTGCGGTCGTCGACTTCATGCTTAGAGATCAGTTACTAAGTACACTACCCCAGGAAATCCGTGCATTCATAAGGACCGAAAAGCTTCTACCTTCAACGAGTGTCTGGACGAGGCTGACCTCCACGCGGTAAATCATCGGTTATATCCTAGAGAGTACAAGAAAGAGAAGGCTCTCTCCCCAAAGAAAAATGGGCCGCCACCCAGGCATTTACAGAAGAAGCCCTTTAAGTTCTCAGCAGCAAAAGGAACTTATAAACCAAATTTTGGAGGAGAAAAAAATCAAAAAGAAGGTAGGATTCCACAAGGATCATACCCTAATACCGGCACGTATCCCAGGAAACCCGTCACTTGTTATACCTGCGGGATAATAGGTCACCTGAGTTTCCAGTGCCCACAGAACTCCCGACTGAGGGAGACCTCGAGACAACAGGTGCAAAACCTGACTGCTGCGATCCCAGCAGGACAAGCTGATTCGTCCTACGTCCCCGCGCCAACATCCGAAGGGCCCCAGCAACAGGTAAACTTTCTATTCAACAAAAGTTCGCCAGGCGGCCTACAATTTGAAGAGGGCACTGTTAATGGGTGCCGAGTATCCACTTTAGTCAGAGACACCGGATGTACGTGCATAGTGGTATCCGACAAGTTGCTGCCCCCAGTAAACCCTAACCATAAGAAATTCGCAATCGTCCACGACTTTTTAGGACGCGACAATCGATTCCCCGTCGTGAGATGTCATATACAATGCAGATATTTCACCGGTTGGACGGACGTGGTAGTAGCCCCGATTAAGTTCTGCGCAGTACTAATCGGACAAAACCCCCTAATTCCCCAGCAAGAAGTGGCTCAACAAGTAGTCACCCTGGCACAAGAAGCCCAGAGGAAAGAGCAACCTGCTAAGTTGACCCCGAGGATTACCCTCGAAGACAATGGGTTCAAATTGACTTCCTTCGCCAGTGCTCAGAAGGAATGCCCCACTCTTAAACCTCTATGGGAGAAAGCTATTAAAGGTGAAATTCTCCAAGTGAAAGGAAAGAAGCCTATCCAGTATATCGTAGAAGACTCACTTCTCTACCGTACTATCAGCGAGGAGGATAAGGAGAACAAGAAAGCACTGTGTGTACCTCAAGAATACACGCAAAGAATTTTGAATACCGCGCATGATGGAATATTAGCTGGACACTTTGGGCACAACAAAACGGCGCAGCAGATATTCCGAAACTTTTATTGGCCCCAGGCCGCCAGGGAAATTGTGGCCTATTGCCGATCATGCGACGTGTGTCAGAAGGATCCCTCCAGAGGACGGGTACCTCCCGCTCCCTTACAAAAGGTGCCCGTTATAACCGAACCATTCTTTCGAGTGGCAATTGATTTGGTGGGACCAATTCACCCCCCTTCAAGTGGAGGACACTCCTACATCCTCACCCTAGTGGATTGTGCCACCCGGTTCCCAGATGCCGTGGCCCTACGGAAGATTGACACTATTTCCTGCGCGGAAGCATTAATTTCAATTTTTGCACGAGTAGGCCTACCTAAAGAAATTCTATCGGATAGAGGGGGCCAATTCACCTCAGAATTGATGGAGTATTTTAATAAACTACTGTTAGTCAAGCCAATTTTTACGAGTCCATTTCATCCATCCGCTAACGGAATCTGCGAGAAATTAAACGGGACTCTCAAAAATATATTGAAGAAGTTGTGTCAAAACAACCCTACACAGTGGCACAGATACCTGCCTGATGCCCTTTTCGCCTGCCGAGAAATACCTCATCGGACGTTGGGATTCTCGCCCTTTGAGCTATTATACGGGAGAAATGTGCGAGGTCCTATGAGTATTCTTAAGGAATTATTTTCCAACGCGAAGCTCGAGCAAGAAATCAAATCGTCTTACGCCTACGTGATGGATATGCGCGAGCGCCTAGAATACTGCTCTGGCTTAGCTCGAGAGAACGCCGAGAAAAATTTAGCCAAATATCGGGACTACTTCGATATGAAAGCAAAGGCTCGAAAATTAAAGGCAGGAGATGAAGTCTTATTATTACTCCCGACCGAAAATAATAAGTTATGGGCCCAGTGGAAGGGACCGTTTGAAGTAATCGAGGCACGGGGTCCAGTCGATTACTTGATAGATACCCCAACAGGGCGAAGAACCTATCACATAAACATGCTAAAAAAATATCACCGCCGCGCGTGCATAAAGAATATTACCCTTCTAGACGAAGAAGAACCGATGGATGCCGTTTACCCGGGTACGCCCCTGCAAGTCATACACACCGTGTGTGTGGAACAAGACGAGGAATACGAACTTCCCTCGCTCTCACCTACCCCGGAAGACCCTCGGGTGGATTTAAAGATAAATCCCCACTTAGAAATTCAACAAAAAGCGGAAATGTTGAACTTGCTCATGGAATTCCCAGAAGTCATTTCTGAAAACCCCGGATGTGCCAAGGATTTTATCCATGAAATAAAACTAAAAACTAATTCAGTGGTTCGGAGCAAACCATATCCTTTACCGATCCACCTACGAGAAGCCTTCAATAAGGAAGTCCGGAATTTACTAAAATTGGGAATTTTAGAGCCATCGGAGTCCGATTATTGCTCCCCCATAGTAATGGTTAAGAAACCGGATCAATCATTTCGGATGTGCGTGGACTTCCGAAAATTGAATTCAGTGACCGTTTTCGACGCCGAGCCCATCCCACTAATAGATCAAAATCTCCATTTATTTGAAGACGCTAAATTCATCACCGAATTGGATTTGTGTAAAGCGTACTATCAAATACCTCTCGCTAAGGAGTCCAAAAAACTGACGGCGTTTGCGACCGAGAGAGGTCTGTTACAGTTTACCAGGCTACCCTTCGGACTACTTACAGCCGGTAGCAATTATAATAGGATGATGAGGCGAATTATCGCTGGACTAAGTGACGTGCCGTTTTACTTCGACAACGTGTACGTAGCTACCCGTACATGGGAGTCACACTTACACGCCTTACGCTCATTGCTGGAGAAATTGAAGGAGCAAGGTCTAACCGCCGGACCGACCAAGTGTTATTTTGCCTAAGAATCCATTGACTACCTGGGATTCAAAATAAGACAAAAACACTTGACTACCCAGCAAGAAAAAGTGGACGCCATAGTCAAGATGCCCCGGCCGAAAACAAAGAAACAACTCCGGCATTTATGGGAGCGGCCTCGTTCTATAGGCGTTTTGTACCACACTTCGCTTCCATTGCGGCCCCCCTTAATGATTTGTTAAAAAAGAGAGCGTCAGACCCTGTCACGTGGAACCCCCATGCAATAACTCAGTTGGAGGTTCTAAAAGGAAAACTCGTAACTGCGCCCATTCTTCGCTTACCAAATCCCAACAAGATCTTCGGCCTTCGCACGGACGCTAGTCGGGACGGGTTAGGCGGAGTATTGCTTCAATACGAATATGACGAAACAGCCTATCCCATAGCTTATGTCAGTAGGAAACTGTTGAGTAGATAAAAAGCCTACGCCACTATCGAAGTCGAAGCTTTGGCCATAATATGGTCCATAGGTAAATTCAAGTATTATCTAATAGGGCGCGAGTTTAAGTTGGAATGCGACCATAAACCGTTGTCATACTTAGGTAAAAATAAGTGTAAGAATGGAAGACTCCTGAGATGGAGTTTACTCTTAATGGAGTACCAGTACTCCATTCACTATATAAAAGGGTCCAACAATTGTATGGCCGACTCGTTAAGTCGGAACCCTGTCGACGATTAAGGAGCAGCCCAACTATTGTATTATAGCAAAGTTAAGTGTAAATCAGTAGAATTGTAAGTAAGTAGGGGCGAGTAACCCCCTAGTGGTAGGTAAGAAAATCCTAAGTTGGCAAGGTAATATAGGAATTAATGTAAGGTCAGGTGAAATGTTATCAAGGCATTCCCGAGTGAACTAGAATTTATTGTATAATATAATGTTCCGTAAGTTACCCATGTATATTATTGTAAGCGTCGGATTGGAACCCCCCCTCCCGTTATTTTCTTAAGGATGGAGGTAAATGTGGAGAAATGGAAAGATTAAGCATCCTGGAGGAGTATAGGTACATTCAAGCCCCCCCCCCCTCATGAGGAGAAGCGTGGGAAAGGTAGCCGGCGAAAATGCTTACCATGTGTGATCTCCCCGCCGCTGTGGGCAGTTGGAGCTAACATCTGTTTGAAGGCGACCACCTAAGGTCCTTAAACGACGCTCTAACGATCGAATTACCTACGAGACCCATAAACCCGTGGTTATGGGAAAAAAAGCGCTGCGAGTCAGAAGGCACGCCAAGTAGCGGTGCGGTTGCGAGCCTATAATTTGCGAGCTGACTTGGGCAACCCAGTGCCACCTCAGGAATTCTCGCTCTCCCCAGATGCTAACTCACCATTCGCTTCCCCCCCCCCTTTTGCCTCTGTGGCCTGGTCACTTCCCCCTTTAGATGGGGCGGCAATCCGCCTATAAATAAGCCCCGCAAAGAAAGAGAAGGGATTATTAGAAGTCGATACGCCAGAGGTGGATTAGTTCGTGAAGATCGATCCGTCGGCCAGACAAGAAGATTATTAGTAGTCGATTCGCCAGAAGAAAGATTAGTTCGTAAAGATCGATCTTTCAGCCAGACAAGAAGATTAGAAGTCGATACGCCAGAAGAAGGGTAGTTCGTGAAGATCGATCCTTCAGCCATACAAGACTATTTCAGTGAGAAACGAGAGGATCAGATTAAGAAAATCGATCCCCCCTTTCAGGGCCGTATTAACCTAAATAGTCAAGTTTTATATCGGTGCCATACCGAAGAAGCCTTTTCAGTCTGCAAAGAAGTCCGACTGAAGAAAAGCAAAGCCGCTCACACTCGAGTGATTCTCACATCTCAAGCACCGTAAGAGTGAGAGGAGAAGAACCCTGCCCCAACGAGCTCCCGTTCTTTAATTACGTTGAAGAATCAGCCCCCGTCACAGGCGACGAAAATTCCACTAGCGACCACCACACTTCAAAGCGAGAGATAAGTCCTCCAGCGACATCCGGCAATCCCTAATACCTACCTGTAAGTTAACAATAACATTTATATCTCTATTGCGGTAGTAGAAGTTTAGTACGTCCCACGTTTTAAAGGAGAGTAGAAACCATTATTCTTGAACCTAGGTCATATGTGTTTGTAGATGAGAGTACGTTAATTTAATGTTTTATGCTAATCAAATAGGGTCGTGATAAAAATACTAATTGGCAATTGGTATGTTTACTGGAAGCCTACTTGTTTATGTTTTGTCATTGAAAGATCTTTGAGGCCAAAGATAGAAATGTGTTTACTGTTGGTTTGTAATATTTAATTTAAAATACATGTTTATTTTGGTAGATTCTGGTGTTTCCTCTTATCCCTATGTGTTTAAAAATAGCTCTTCCTTAAGAACTAAACCACTAAAATAGCACTCTTAGAACAAAGCCTACTTCATCATAGAAGTAACTCACGCCCCTTAAAGCATACCGCTACTAAAAGGGTGTCAAAGAGTAGAGGGTCATTCTACGACACTCTCTTTCAACATTGGGTCCTTTCCGTGCTTGGGCAAGAAAATAATCTTCGCCGTTTTATAAGCATCTGGAAAGTATCTCGTGTTCAGACAGGCGTTAAATATCCTTCTAATCCCTTCGATGACATCGGCTGGTGCCTTTTCAAATTTTAACTTTATAAGACCCGATCGTCCTGGGGCTTTTTGATGGAATGAGCGGAGCCCGCCGAGTAGTTCTTCTTCTGTAATCGCGGCGTCTCCGTCGTGCTGTCTATCCACGTGGTGGTGAGGGTACGTATTGTGTATTTGATCGTTAAGCTCGTCGATGATATTGCTTTCAAACTCTATGTCATAGTGTTCGTTTTCCTCCTCAGTTATACTGAAGATTTTTTCCCAATAACTTCGGAATAGCTCTTCAACTCTTCCTTCTTCTGTGTTCGATGTTTCGTCTTCTTTTAGTAGTTCGAAATTCTTCTCCCAGTTGATCCTTTGAGACGTCTTATCTTATTTTAAAACTCTTTGGGAGTTGCTTCGTGATCTAGGCTATCGATTGCATCATCCCATCGTCCCCATTGCTGTTTTTTTTGTTTATTTTTTACTTCCTTGGGGCTGTCTGGGTGCTTTGCTGTGCCCAGTGTTTTCCTTCTTCGGGGGGTGAGGGGATTTTGGATTTTGGACCTGACTTCGTTTCGTGTGCGGGTGCAGGGCCCCTCGTCGTTGTCTGAAGAGGTGGACCCCTCGTCATTTTCAGTTTTTTTTCTTCTTCTTCGTCCTCTTCGGATTCCTCCGATGAGGGAGCTTTGATGATCTTCCCCAGTCCAGATTTAAGTGTTATTTCTTATAACTGATCCCTTGAATGCTTTGGAGCATTCAGGGCCCACAGGCATGATCACTGAAGGAAGGTTGTTTACCTTTAAGAGTGCATTGATGACCTGGTTGTAACAGCCAGGCTTCACTGTGTGGATCCCTCGTCATTTTCAGTTTTTTTTCTTCTTCTTCGTCCTCTTCGGATTCCTCCGATGAGGGAGCTTTGATGATCTTCCCCAGTCCAGATTTAAGTGTTATTTCTTATAACTGATTCCTTGAATGCTTTGGAGCATTCAGGGTCCGCAGGCATGATCACTGAAGGAAGGTTGTTTACCTTTAAGAGTGCATTGATGACCTGGTTGTAACAGCCAGGCTTCACTGTGTTAGCCACATTTGCGTGAGTAATGCAGATCAGAATCTTTGCACTCATATCTCCTGTGATGCTCATCTGTGCAGGTGTTGTCTTCACTTCCCAATTCTTCTTGACGGCGCTCGCGCATGTCATCTACTTAGCTTTCTTCTCTTCCTTTCCCTTCCTTTTGATTATTTCTCGGCACTTTGGGCAGTTCTGGGCCATGGTTCTGTGTTCAACTTTGCAGTTCAGACATTTCTTCTTAGTGCTCTTCTTCTGTGGCGCATTCACTGCACCACAGTTTGTTCTTGTCCGGGCAGGTCGTGGTTGTGTGTTGTTCTAGTTTATAGCATACAAAGCACATCTGCATGCTATTAAATCTCTCCTGGGATTCTCATATTAAAGATCAAGATCCCGTCCGTCGTCGCTTTCCTGGCGATGTCGGTAGTAGAGAAGGTTATTTTGAACACGTGGGTGTGTTCGCGGAATTTGATTATTTCCCAGACTTTCGCCCATGGGTTGCTCCTCATGATCTCTTCTTTTAGTTCTTCGGTTGTGTTTTCACCGACCCAACTCTCCACTTTGCGGCAAATGATACGCGGTTCGCTGCGACTTGTGTATGTGGGGGTGGGGGGGGGGAGTCTTTGCTTCTAGTGCGATGTTCTTCAATGTGCTGGCTTCTTCTTCAGACAGGAGCCGGTCTACATCTTTTGTCTCTACCCAGATGGCAATAAAACCTGATGAAACTTCAATCAATTTCACTAGGGCCATCTTGTGTTTGAGGTAGAGGGTTTCGCATAGCTTCCTCTTTTCCGGGGCCTTTTATCCTTGTATGGTCCTATTGGAGGACCCTCTTAGTGAGTGTTTCTATGGTTTTCTTCGTTCCCTACTATGTCCTCCTC
This sequence comes from Ceratothoa steindachneri, assembly GCA_963969495.1. Lineage (NCBI taxonomy): Eukaryota > Metazoa > Arthropoda > Malacostraca > Isopoda > Cymothoidae > Ceratothoa > Ceratothoa steindachneri. Next base: position 85,270,173 of record OZ018328.1, read on the forward strand.
TTTTCTTCTTGTCCTCTGTAACCAATGTGTAATTATTTTAGTATTTTATTAGTGAGAAAGAATGTGAGTAGGGTGGTAAAGGCGGTAGTGGTTTGTGGAAGTTCAGAAACCTCGGTGAGAGCGCTCGGGTTCACTTTCCAGTTGGTCCCCCGCTCGGTTACTGACAGGATGATGGATGATAATGAATGGGTTGGATCTCGAATGGGAACCTCAAGAGGGATGACTTATGGTGGACTTGATGGCAGTAGCGTACGAATCAACGCCGCTGAAGTTTTGCCACCCCCTCTCGGGTACTTACGCCATAACCGTATCCAACTACATAGAGAGGGGAGTTACTTTCCTCTATGATGCTGGCCGGGTCCCCGGGCGATGAAGATCTCTCCTCCGTCCGGGACTCGCAGTTATGCCCCAGTTCCGAGATAATTTCTGAATTATGCTTCTGCTGTGGGCTAGTTCTCAAACCAGTTTTCACATAAACCCTTAATTATATAAGTTCAAGTGGCCGGCATAGCTAAGACGAAATCAATTAATGGCAGACATCCGAACAATTTTTCACGAAGGACGATGGACGGTATCAGTAAGATGCTTAAGCCCTCATTGAATTATGAATCCTTGGTAAAAAAAATGGTATTCGAATCTTTCCTTTGAGTGGCTAGCCATTAATACTTCGAAGTTATATATTTTTATACGCTCGATGTTGTCAATTAATCCATGCTCAGAAATAAGCACGATGTCGGGATCAGCGTTTTTAATGATGTCATTGTATATTCTGCTTTTGTTCTTCCATCCGTTAACATTCAGCGATAAGATATTAAGGTTCCTGGTAGAGATAACCATGGTTAATTGATATTTGGTTGTTTAACCTCTGTCCCTTTATCTCTGGCTGGTGACCTTACCCTACCAGATCTCTTTTTCCTGTATTGATCCTGGTTAAGATTAAAGCAGGATTCGGGACATATTTCTATCTTTCCTTTTTTGAAGGCGTTTAGGAGCTCTTCTTCCGTAACGTCCGCATCAAAGTCCCATTTACACCTGCCTTTACTTACTCCTTTTATCAGTTCATTAACACTGGCTTTAAGTCGGCAAAGAGCAATCCCAAGTGTTGAGAAGACAGTTTCCAAAACCTTATCGCAAGAAGGCTTTTGGCATCGCTCTTTGACATGGAGCGGGACCCTTTTCTGGCCATTAGGGTCGTCCATGACGGCCCCAACAGCAGGAGCTACTTGAACCTACCAGGCCCTTATCAAGGGGGCAAATACCTAAATAGACTTTGGGTCACCCTTTCTGCCCTACCTGTCTAAAATGTCTAACAGAGTCCTCCTATCTGCCTTGACCACTCCGCCTCAGAATAGGGCCTCCTTCTTCGTGACCCCTGCAAAGCTTCCTTCTAGGGTTTGGACACGTCAGAGGAAGACGGCTTCTATAGACCTTAATGGCAGAAAGGTTATTAGAACCAAAGTTGTACTGCTGTCATGGGAACAAACAAGATGCAGGCGAGAAACTCAAGTTCTTCCAAAATTCACTCGTTGGCAGGGTTTCCACCTTCACGGGTGTGCACGCGCGCGTATATTCTTAGTAAAACCAGACGGTTTCCGTTGATCACAAACGGGCGTTCCTCCAAAAGCCGTGAAAACCTTCACCTAATGAAACAGTGGAGAATTCCGAAATTTGTAGAAGTAGGACTTTGCTTGTTAGAGGTAAAGTCGTCTTGGAGCGCAGTCAAATAGTCAGACAATCTGAGCCTTCCAATTTTATATGTTTCTTTTAGCGCTTAGATTTCTCTTAAAAATTTCCCGCGCCATGATTGGCCAATTTTTGTAATACTTATGTTCACGTAGAAATACTATATATAATATAGCAATTTTTGCCTTGGAGGCAGAAAGAGACCAAGCCTTTCTCTTGCCCTACTTATAGATGAAAAATGGAGAACGCATCCTCATTCTTGATTCTAAGTCTCGATTTCAGAGTCACCCCGTTATTAATTACGTTTCGTTTAGCGTAGGAAAGCTCCTGTCTTAACCGCTTAAGTCTTGTTCTCGTTACTCTTGCTTTCCTGGCCTTTATTAACAAATTTCCCCGACTCTTCTCTGTAAATGCAAGCTTCATTTTTATCTTTCTTGTTTGTTTTGTTTCTTTGGAATTAAACCCTTATTCTTTACTTGATTCCTCTCAGTCCTTCCTCGACCACAAGCCTTTGGTAAGTCCAACTAAGCCGATATATATTTGAGTATCTTTGGAGTCAGATACAAACTCAACGCCACCTATCACTTCACCCCGGGGACAGTAGGAACCTCGCGAAATATCCGCGTCATTTTTAACCATAACTGGAACTGTTACCTTTACCCATCTGTACCATAGAGCGGCATCCCTAGACGCCCTTTCTTCTCCTACCATAAGATGGTAACCTGTGATCGTCCCTACATGAAGCCATAAAGGTAACGGGCCCTTCCTACCACAACCTTAACTGGCAACTCCTACGTATCTACCAACAAACTGGTAGCCGGTGGTCGTTTCCCTTATATCTATAAAATCGGGTATCCCATAATTGATGAAATCCGGTACCCCCTATAACTGGAGACCTTCCTCTCCTCAATGGAAACGCCGGCGAGAGTCAAAGAGTGGCGCTTGCAAATTTTGTGAGTCTTGGCAGTTACAATATTGGAATGCATTTTAAAAGAGTTTAGTATACACACATATATACATACATATTTGGTGCTGAAACCACGTTATAGAATCGTATTTGACTCAAAAGTACCTCCTAGATGAGCATTTTGTAGTCTTATGAAATTTTATAATCATTGATTGTGATTGTGAAAGTTCAAAAAAGTCAGTGAGAGCGATTCCGCCCATTTTCCAGTTGGTCTCCCGCTCGGTTGCTGCCAGGAGGATGGGTGATGGATGGATGGCCTGGATCTCGAATGGGAACCTCAAGAGGCATGAATTATGGTTGACTTGATGCAGTAGCAGTTGAATCAACGGATGCTAAAGTTTTGCCACCCCCTCTCGGGTACTTGCGCCATAATTGCATCCAACTACATAGAGACGGGTGCTACTTCCCTCTATGATGCTGGCCGGGTCCCCTGGGTGATGAGGATCTCTCCTCCGTCCGGGACTCGCAGTTATCCCCCTGTTTCGAGATAATTTTTGACTTATGCTTCTGCTGTGGGCTAGTCCTCAAACCAGTTTTCACATAAGCCCTGAATTATGTCAGTCCAGGTGGCCGGCATAGTTAAGACGAAATCAATGAATGGCAGACATCCGAGCAGGTTCCCACGCAGGGCGATGGACGGGAAAAATAGTATTCTCTCTTTTTTAATGCTGAAGCGAAATTCACCAAAATACTTTCAGAATATTATCTTTTCTATGTAGGCAGTGCTTAAAGTCCGTTGCTAAGGAAGTAAAAATACTTTATCTGTAGGGTAGTCAGCAGTGCGTATGAATCGAATATTCGGCCATCTAAGTATGAAGAAAAAAAATGAAAATGAACTTAAAAGGTAAGAAAAAGTGTGTGAGATAGTAGGAGATGGTATAGTTCGAAAAAGTGATATTTTAGTAGAAGGGTTTGTGTGCCATTACGTCTGGCAATATCTTCATTTGGGTTTCTTTTTGTCTTTCATGTATCTATTGAACAGAATATAAGCATTCAAGCCTTTGTTTTCGGATTTGCTTGAATTGTGTCTAGAGAGCTTACTCATTTTTGGAGTTTTCATACATGTATGTTTCACATGCGTCATATTTAACTATTGCGTGTCCTTTTTGGATCTTTTATTTATTTGTTAGTTATTATTTATTCTTTCTCTTTTTGTGCTTAATTTGTCCACTGCGGATCTTTTTATTTTTTTTTAAAAGACATACATGATATCATGTATGAAATAGTTCATCTGGTTGTTCTATCTGGTTTTTAGCGTTTTTCCGGAGTATATTTAACAATACAGTAGCCCAACATCCTCCTGCGTACGCAGTTGGCTACTGCCAAATCTACGTCAGTTGTGTATATTACATTGGTCAATATCGGGTGGTCTTATGCTTTGAAGTATTCTTTCAGGTATGTATGCATAAATCTTCTTCCATATAGCTTTTGCCCTGTAATGTAGAGTCACGTTTAGAAGTTCGATCTCGGCGAGATTGTGAAGTGTGCTTGATGGGATGTAGTCCAGGAGAGTGACATTAAAAATGAGCCGCAGTGCCTGGTTCTGCACCGCTTGTGCCTTTTTGAATTAACTTTTGCTTGCCATGTCTAAGGAAATTGAGGAGTACATCAAGATTGGTCTCACCAAGCTCAGGTATAATTTTCTTTTGTTTGGGCGGAGAGCCCCCTAAATCTGTAGAGGTATCGTAAATTTCTATTGGCCTGCTCGACCTTCTCTTTAAGATGATTGCAATACCCTCTCGTTGTGATTTTAAGTCCAAGAGCCCGAGCTTCATGGGTATATGGATATAATTCATTCCGTACTAATATATCGGCTGTTTTATTACGTCCAATGGGAAGGACTTGGAATTTCTACACATTAGTACGTATCTTGTTGCGATTTTCGTAGATATTAAGGTTATCTATTTCGCCGCTGTCCTGTTTGCGATGTCTGCTAGGTTACGATAGTCATCAGCCAGCTAAACATATAATGCGTAATCCTGGGTAGGTCGGGGGAAGATCACACCTATATAACGTGTATAGTGTTGGGCTTAGACAGCCTCCCCAAGGTACCCCGGCTTTCATAGGAGAGGGCTGCGCTTCGAAATCATTTATCTTTATAATTGCTTTCCGGTCTTCAAGATAGTCTTCGAGAAGTTTTGTGATATTTATTTATATTCTTAGATCACATAACTTATTTTTCAGTCTTGGGGGCCCTACTTTGTCGAACGCCGATGTTACGTCTCTGAGCACTATATCTACGTTCTTATTCTCAGCCTTTGCTATAGCAATGTATTTATTTGGTCAGCAAGGCAAGGGCTGTTTCCGTTCCACGGTTTTTGCGGAAGCCATGTTACTGCACGTTCTAGCGGTCCCTTGCGTCCAGATAGTCCCTCAGCCTTCATTGATCAGTTTTTCGAACAGCTTCCCTATGAATTTTACTAGGAAAATAGGCCTGTAGCTCTTGACTTCACTTTTAGGCTTCCCTGGCTTGAGAATAAAAATAATTCTAGCTCTCTTATGTAAGTCAGGGAAGTACCCAACATTCAGGCAAGCATTGAAGAAGTTTATATTGACATATTGATGTTTGCTGGGGGCATTTATTATATGCGCTCTAGTGATACCTGAAATCCCTCGAGCTTTCTGTTTGAAGCTTTTAGGGCTGCTTCAAACTCTTCTAGGGTCAAAGGTCTTTCTTCTTCTGCCGCCCGTCGAGTGATGTCCACGTAGTGGAAGGGCGTTAGGGCTGGCCTTCGCTCCTTTAAATTTGATAAGACTTCCGTCGTCTGAAGAAGATGATATACTTAACTTTAGAAGATGTTGGGATAGTGGAAGATCTAGATGGTGGAATAATTAAAGCGGGGAGGGGTATTTTGCTCTATTAGGGAGTGCATCGCTTAAATTTTATTTATTTTTACTTTTGCTTTTATTATTTGTTTAAACTTTTGTCCTATGTTTTTGTATTTCCATGAGCTTTAGTGTTCTTCTTATTGTTTGTTTTCAAATGGTTTGGTGTACATATTTTTGGTGTAAATATTCAGCTTTCAAGCATTTGTTAGCTCAATTTGCTAACAATTTACCTCGTATTAAAAGTTTTAATGTAATGCTGTTACTCATTTATTCTTATATGTTGTATTAGTTGTAATATTTGCTGTTTCGTTTATGTATATATTAATGAAATGTTTATAATCATGTTGTATTGTGTTTCGTCTATGTATATATTGTTGTAATGTCTTCTTGTGAGCATAGTTTTGTGCTTGGGAACTGACGTCGGAGTGAGACTTTTGTCCGTAGCCTCGCAGGTATGTTAAGCCTCCCGACTGTTCCCTGTAGCTCTGGAATGACACTATTCGTTAGTGTGGACCAGACCTTTTTTCCAAGTTTTTGAGTAACGACATTGATAGGCTCCAAACGTTTCCTCCTGTGCAAATATCTTGGCCTAAAGCGATCACGCCTTCTGATTTTATTAATAAGTAGAGATGCAGCGTTCTGGACACGTTGAAGTCATTTCATCACAGATTTGCTAGCCGCTCGAGTAACCACTGTTGGGTAGATAAGCTTAGCCCGGACATACATCATATATATATTTTCCCTATGTTGGCTGAGCTAAAATTTATAAACTGGTATAGCTTGGAGATTTCTCTCCTTTGACTTTGACTTGTTGTAAGAGTAAGTGTGGGTAGGAGATAGAGATAGGGTGTGTGGACAAATAGCGGAAAATAGACCAGTAGTGAAAAGAGAAGTGATCAGTCCTATCGCTTTTAAGTATTTTTGGTTTTGTGGTTCTTGAGTTAGTTTTTATATATATATATATATAAATATATATATATATATATTAGGGTAGGTCACGGATATATAGTAAAAAATTCAAAGTGAACTTTTTGTCTCTACACTCGTGAATTATTGTGAGGCTTCATGAGAAACTCCCAAATCCGGAGTTTCATCCAAATCAAAGCATGTTGAGGGGTCGCACCGAGTGATCGAAAGTTTGCTTTGCTTTCCCTTAGCATAGCGTACCTACCATAACCATACACTGTGTTGTGGGTGCTATGCCTTTAGATATAGTTCTTGGTGATGTCAATTCGTTTTGTGCATACCCTGACGTAGATTTTGTTGTTATATAGCTCTGTCTTTATATTGTTAGACTAAGAACTAAGCTAAAAACATCCTCGTTTTCTCCTCAGGTCTAAATGGCGAGTTCAACTTGGGAACAGACTGAGTTGTTTTTGTTGGGACAGCCCCTTGTAGCCCTCAGCCTGATTGTCCTTTCAACAGGGAAAGATGTTCTGCGGCGATTCTTCTGTCATGGATCAAACAGCAAGAACAATCGTAAAGCTGTCATCGACGAAGTCATCAAAGTTTGGGAACGTGCCCAAATTCCTGTTGTCTCTCTGCATCAATCATGAAAAAACTGAAAACACTCGTGGGGAAGTACGGAGTCCGTAAGAAGGCGAAAAACGTCAATCTGAGGGGTACAAGGTCTCCAACGCCCTCCTCCAAGGACACTTGTCGTCACTGTTCGCCATCGCAGCCCCTGCCACTTCTTCCTCCCTGATCCACCTCAACCAGGAGGACAAGAACTTCATCGACGACCAAAGGGGCCAGAGGAAAATGGTCATGGGTACTCTTGACAAGAAGAGCGTGGGAAAAGAGTCTAGGAAACATGAGAGGTTGGCTGCTGAGAGAAGGAGGAAGAAGGAGTTGGTGGAGACTTCGGAGAGGGAAGAGACGGTTGAGTTGGTGGGCGAGAGTTCCACGACCGCTTCTTCATCCACCTTTTCGTCCGCCACCAACTCTCCTGCTCGAGGAAGCGCCGCTGCTTCTGCTTCTCCTCCGAAAAGTCTCAAGATCACGAAGGAGCTTGCAGCAGCGGCTAAAAGCGTCAGGTTGACTCCTCGTGGAGCCCACCACGTCTTCTCTGCCATTGCTGCAGAGGAGGAAATGCTGATCCTGTCCACCCCGTCCATTCGTCGACAGCGGGAAGTGTTGCGGAAGGAGACAGAATGGGCAGCCGTCAAGGATTATCAAAACCACGTACACGTGCACGAAGCTGTTATCATCCTTCATTAGAACGAAAAACGGATCACTGATTATTCCCAGATCTTCACCAAGGACGAGAGCAATCGACAAGCTCTCCTGCAAGCTGTTTAGCGCCCCTAACGGCTGAACCTGAACCCTAACTAATCTTACAGAAGAATATACAAATCGTTTCAATCGTTATTTCAGCCATTTTCAGTTTTATTTTAAGGAAAGTCCAGGAAATGTGCCATTTCTATCACTGTTCCTAAGTGTTCTTTGTATAGTATCAGAGTAATATTCCTCACATATATACTGCTGTATCGTTAAATGTTCCTAGAATAGTTATTTACCTCACTTTAGAGCAAATAGTTTCGTTTCTGTGCCATTTTTCCTCGATGTGAATAAATAAGCTTGAGAAATGAACACTTGTCTGGTCTCGAAAAATCAACTACATTGCTATTGTGACCACGACGCTCATCGACTGAGCGTCGTAGTCACAATAGCGATGTACACTTGAGGACACACATTCGAATCCTACTCCTATATTTATTTTCATATAAAGGTTAAAATTAGTTTTCACTACTTTTCTCCGTCTCTATATCTCACATTTTCTTTTTTAAGCTTTCAATGGTCGTTTTCCTTATTGTCGTGATGACAATTTTCATTTCTTTGAGCCTTTAAATGCATCCATTATATCACGTGTCATGTGATTTAAGTTATATATATATAATATATATATATATATATATATATATATATATATATATATATATATATATATATATATATATATAATATAGCGTTCAAGTGATGTTTTCAAAAAACAATTAATGTCCTTGGTTATGATATTCGTATTTGCTGTTGTGGTAATAATTACTTTATTAATTACTTTAGTGTTGTGCTTAGTATCTTTATTCTTTCGTATATCTTATAGTGAGTGTAATTCGTGTTTTTTGTTTTTTGTGGATGTCCTTTTCGGTAAATTTTGGTCTTCATCGGTAGATTTGGGTCTTCATCGGTGAATTTGTAGAAATCGGTGAGGTTTTACAGTTAGGTAAGCTTTTGTGTTGGTCGGATTCTTTTATTGGTTTAGGGTAAAAACATTTCTATTCTCATGTGTAGAACGGCACTTCTGCTCCACCAGCTAGAAGCCCGGCGGAGCTTGGAAATCTGACGCGACTTATTCCTCTTCTGTTCTGGTCAATCATTTGGACGATATCATGGTCCAATTCACGATTAACCATTTCCTGCATATTCCTCGCCCGTCCTTCTATGACAATGTTAATGGGACTAAACCCCGCCTCCCGGTACAGCTTTTCCTGGCGTCTTCTCTCATGTGTGTATGTACCTGTAATTAGGTACGTAAATTTATTCTGCATTACCTGTAGTTTCCTCTTTTGTGTCTTCGAGACACACGAGAGCGCGGAAGCGGGGTATAGCAGCGTCGATCTTACAAATGCATTGTAGATCTTTTTCTTATTGCTTTGACGATGATTTCTAAACCTGTATAGAGTTTTGACGGCAGCAGTGGCCTTGGTGATTCTTTCTTGGACGTGATTCTTGTACCCGGATGAAGTAATCTTCATTCCGAGTACATTGGACTCTGTGGTGTAGGAATAACGTCTATTCCCTACCCTGAATTCGTAAAGTAATCTCTTGCCTATGAGAACTACTTTGAACTTTTCCTGGTTGGTTTGAATCTTCCACCGGACCTCGTAGGTATTAAAATTTTTAATTTCGGCTCCTTTTATACGAGCTTGCTAAGGCTCATTTCTCCATGGACAAGTGATTATCTGGGTAAAATCATCGACGAATTGAAAGTTGAGGCAAGTGGAGCTTACAGGGGCTGGAATAACCCCGGTGTAAATCAAGTAGAGAGTGGTGGACAGGCCCCCCCCCGTGCGGGAGGCCCGCAATGAGCGGAAACTTTAGTCCGTCTGTGCACCCTAAACTGATGTACACCGCTCTCTCCATGACATAGTCACATAGAGTTTTTCCTAAGTTTTTACTTAGGCCCAGTCGTAAGATCTTGTACTGCATTTCCCGTGGCCACACCTTATCAAACGCCTTTGATACATCCCGACAAACAATGTCCACGTAACTCCTTTCCTGTTTTGCTTGGGCTAGCTTTGCCGTAATGACATTACTCGCCATCTCCGTAATTCTCTTCCTCCTAAACCCGAATTGATGTGGGTTTAAGATGGAGTTCTCCTCCTGGTGACACATCAGTCTTTTGTTGAGGATCTTCTCAAAGAGCCTCCCGCAAAATTTAACATGTGAAATTGGCCGGTAGCTCTCCTTTAACGTTGGGTCCTTTCCGTGCTTAGGCAAGAAAATCATCTTAGCCGTTTTATAAGCATCCGGAAAGTATCCCGTGTTAATACAGGCGTTATATATTCTTATCATCCCTTCGATGACATTGGCTGGTGCCTTTTCAAAGTTTAGCTTTGTTAGCCGCGATTGTCCTGGGGCTTTTTGTCGGAATGAGCGTCTGTGTCACGCTATCTATCCACCTGGTGGGGAAGGTGCTTCTTGTGTATTTGTTGGTTAAGCTCATCGTTGTTGTTGCTTTTAAACTCTGGGTCATAGTCTTCGTTTTCCTCTTGAGTTATACTGAAGGTTTTTTTCGAATGACTTCGAAATATCTCTTCAATTCTTTCTTCTTTCATTTCGATGTTTCCATCTTCCTTTTGTAGCTCGATCTTCTGCTTTTTCCCAGTCGATCCTTTGTGATTTCTGATCTTTTTCCAAAAACTTTTGCGAATTGTTCCGTGATCGAGGTTATCAATTGCATTATTCCATCGTCTCCATTGTTGTTCAAGGATCAACTGGTTCAGTTCTTCTTTGACTTCTTTACTTCGCTGCAATGAGTAAACTGACACATTGCTGATGATGATTTCATACAATAATTTCAGCTAACGGTATAAATCATTCATGCAGTTGGTCCATCTGTAAGTAGAGATGGTCCTATACTCGGACGAATTTAGGTATACAAGCACTACCTGCGTTGATGAGATGGTTAGTGAGGTCGTCGAGTGCCGTGTCAATCTCCTCAAGAATCGCCTTGTCCAAGTTGGGCGGCTCGTAGGCCTCGAGAAGGCGCGCGTACCGTATCCAATCTGCTCTTTTGTATTTCTTTCTGACTACAGCTGGAACTTGTATAGTGTTCCTGTTGATAGTGAGTAGGATCCCTATATGGTCACTACATGGTACCTGGACTGGTTCCATGTAGTAATTGAACTGCAGCTGGCGATTTGCCAGACAGTTGTATGGTTTTGTGGCACTTCCTGCTCTGACAAAGGTGTGTGTGTGGGGGGGGGGGGGGGGTCAGGGCCTATTCGCTGGCCAATATTTCTGCCCAGCAATAGGTCCACGCTTCTTCCTATACCGTTGATGGTCCTGTAACCGGATTCTCGGCACCTGGCGTTCAGATCCCCCATTAATATACTGGGGGCTCTTCTACCAAATCGGCCAGTGAGAGTGTGAATTGGTAACACATCTCTCCTTGTCGGTTGATATCCGGTACCAATGACCAACTTTCCTAAGTCAAGTTTGACCTCAATCGCAAGGGAGGATTCTTCTAGATTTCTTATTTGTTTGTATTAAATCCCTTTCTTTATTGCAATTGCGGCTCCGTCGTACCTCTCCTGAGAATAATTTGTGATCAACACATAGTAGTTCCAGATTTTCATTTCTGCACTACGCATGTCGATCCCGTGTTACGAAATTAAGATGATGTCCGCATCAATTTTCCTGAATACATTTCCGTAAAGAAGTCTTTTCATCGTCCAGCCGTTGGTATTAATTTCCAATATCTAGTACGTTCTGTAACATGGTGAATTGTTTTTATCTATGCTTCGTCTTATTCTTCTTTTTCTTGGGGGCTGGCTGGGCAGTTTTACTGTGCCCAGGATTTTCCTTTTTCGGAAGGGGACTCGGGGTTTTGGACCTGCTCTTCGTAGCTCGTGTACGGGTGCAGGGGCCCTCCTTGTTGTCAAAAGAGGAGGATCCCTCCTCACTTTCAGCCTTTTCTTCTTGTTCTTCGTGGTCCTCTTTGGATTCCTCCGATGAGGGAGCTTTGACGATCTCTTCCAGTCCAGACGTGACGGTGTTGTTCTTTATGACTAAGTCCTTGAATGCCTTGGAGCATTCAGGGTCTGCAGGCATAATTACTGAAGGGGGATTGTTCGCTTTCAGGAGAGCATTGAGTACCTGGTTGTAGCAGTCGGGTTTTACTGCATTTGCCACATTTGCGTGGGTAATGCAGATCAGTATTTTTGCACTTAGATCTCCCGTCATGTTCATCTGTGCAAGTGCAGGTGCAGGCTTTATTTCCGCATTCTTCTTGATGGCGTTTGCATATGTCGTTTCCTTAGATTTCCTCTCTTCTTCTTCCTTTTTAATGATCTCGTGGCGTTTGGGGCAGTTCAGGGCCATTGTCCTATATTTCCATTTGCAATTAAAGCATTTTCTTCTTAGTGCTCTCGCATGTATTAAAATCGATGACCTTCTGTGGCGCATTCACTGTAACCACAGTTTGTTTTTATCCGGGCATTACGTAGAAATATGGTCCTCGAGTTTCTAGCATACAAAGCACATTTGTATGCTAATAAATTTCTCCTGCTAAATATTATCTCCTGGTTTTCTCATATTAAATATCATCATTCCGTTCTGCGTAGATTTCTTGGCCATTTCAGTGGTAGCGAAAGTTATTTTAAACACGTGGGTATTCTCGCAAAATTTGATTATTTCACGAACTTGGCCCCAGGGATTGCTTTTGGTGATCTCCTATTTGAGCTTTATGGGTGTATGCTCACCCACCGAGCTCTCAACTTTGCGGCAGATCACGCTTCGGTTTGCTGCCACTTGTGGAGGGGTTTTCGCTTCCAATCCAGTGTTCCTGACGACCCTCGCTCCCTCTTCCGATAGGAGCTGGTCCACGTTCTTAGTCTCGGCACACAAGGTGATGAACCCAGATGAAACTTCAATAATTTTCACCAGTGATACTTTTAGTTCGAGATAGAGGGTTTCACAGAAGTGCCTTTTGTTGGGCTCTTCTCTCCGGGGATGGTCATTAGGGTGACCCTCTTAGTGAGGGTCTCCATAGTCTTGTGCGTCCTTACTATGTCCTCTTGTGACGTCTTCTTTTTTCTGAAACCAAAGTGTAATTGTGGTGTTTTGGAGTAAAAATGAAAGTTAGGAAGTGGTAAAGGAAATAGCGGTTAGTGCAGGTATGTTGCGATACGAGTCAGTTTAAATAATGGTGGAAAAATGCCCCCTTCCATTTTCTTGTTGGCCCCCCGCTCGTTTGCTGCTAGGAGGATGGGTGATGGATGGATGGACTGGATCTCAAGTGGGAACTTCAAGAGGGGTGAATTATTGTGGACTTGATGCAGTAGCGGCCGAATCAACGACCAATGAAGTTTTGCCACCACGTCTCGGGTACTTACACCATAAATGCATCCAACTACATAGAGACGGGTGTACTTCCCTCTATGATGCTGGCCGGGTCCCCCGGTTGATGAGGATCTCTCCTCCGTCCGGGACTCGCAGTTATGCCCCTGTTTCGAGATAATTTTTGACTTATGCTTCCGCTGTGGGCTAGTCCTCAAACCAGTTTTCACATAAGCCCTGAATTATGTCAGTCCAGGTGGCCGGCATCGTTAAGATGAAAATAATGAATGGCAAACATCCGAACAGTTTTTCACGCAGGACGATGGATGGGAGCAATGAGGTGCTTAAGCCCTCATTTAGTTATGAATCGTCGATGAAAAAAGTATTATCTCTTTTTGAAGGGTGAAGCGTAATTCACCGTAAGACTTCCAGAATAGGCGCTCTTCTATGTAGGCGGTGCTCAAGATCCGTTACTAACCAAATAAAAATACTTTATCTGAAGGTTGTCAGCAGAGCGTAGTAGTCGAATATCCGGCAGTCGATTTCTCCTTTGTCTTTGAACTTGGGGAAGTGGTGAGTATGTGAGTGTGAGAGATAATGGTGTATTAGAATAGTGGGGTTTGGGAATAGTGGAGAGATAAGGAAGTCTGAGGGTGCAAGATTTGAAAAGGTGCCTGGAAATCAGGCTAATCTCTTTCATTGTTTATGTTTCTTTTATTATTATTGTTTTTTTTTATATATGTATACAAGTATGTATATATATATATATATATATATATACATATATTTCTATTATAAGGCGTTCAAACCTTTAAATTTTTGTACTATTTTTGCTCTTTTAATGTTAACTTGACGTGTAGTTTGGTTGTTTAGATTAATTTTATGTTTTTTTGATTTTTACATCAATTCCTACGTGTGTCTTATTTGGTTTTATAAATGTTTTGCTATATTCATCTTTAGTTGTTTAGTATTTGTGTTTTGTGTGTTCTGTGTTTCGTACTTACCTATTTCCTTCATTTCATTCCTCATCGTTGTCTTCACTAGGTTGTTGTGGTCTTCTTTGGTCTTGAGGTAAAATCAGTTTGGTTTGTCATTATCGGTTGCTTTTTATCATCGGTTTTGGTCGATAGTTTATTCCTATGGAAAAAATGGGACAATTGAGTCTCCAAGCTTGCTGACGCTGCTTGAGAATCTTGCGCGACTGGGACCTTGTTGGTTTTCTGCGATAAGTGCTCTAATTTCCTCGTTGCTATACACTGTAATTTTCTCTTTCATATCTGACGCTCTTTCCTTTAAGATCGTATTGAGCGGTTTGATGTCCACCGCTCTGTGCAGATTCACTTGCTTCCTCATTTCCTTTCTTCGTGTATTGGTAATGAGATACATACACTTATTTTGTATCTTCTGCAACTCTTTTTGCGCTGTTTTAGAGGCTCCAAACAGAGATACTGAGGGATAGATGAGGTTGAGTCTGACTAGCGTCAGATACAGTTTTTTTTGTTCTTTTGGCTGAGGTTTCTGAAGCTGTAGAGGGTTCTGACTGCCGAAGAGGTTTTTGGATATGTGCTGTGATGTGCTTCTTGTACCTATTAGAAGTGATCTTCATCCTGAGTACATTGCACTCGTTTGTGTAGGAATAGCGCGTATTCCCCACTCTCACACTTGATGTTTTACTTCTTCTTAATGGGACGATCTTGAATTTGTCGCCATTAGTTCGAATTTTCCATTTGGATTCATAAGCGTTGATTTTTCTTATTTCCTCGGCAGTCTTTCGAGTTTGTCAAGGCGTGTTTATATATCCACTTACTATGATTTGACTTATCTCATCGGCGAACTGGGTATTCAGGCGAGAGAGGGTGGGTTGGCTGCAGCTAACGTGACACTTATTTCTGAAGAATCAGTTAACGTAAGCTTTCTCTTAAAATTTGTCTGGACGCTGATTGGTCAATTTTGTAGCGTATGTTTGAAAACCCGGCTAACTTTAGTTTCCACTTAAAATATTTCCTTATTTATTATTGGTTAATTTTGTAAGCTTATGTTTAAGTTGAAAAACCGGTATACGTTAGTTCGCCCTTAAAAATTTTCTTAACGCTGATTGAGCAATCTTTCTTTCTTTTCTAAAGAAAGTGGGGAAATAGAGGGGGTGATTAGCTAAAAATATAGGTGGGGAGGGAAAGTAGTGCGGAAAGGAAGGAAGTATTAGATTATTAGTTTAGGTGCCCGTTGAGCGGGCCATCTCCATTGGTTTCGCTTTTGTTATTTCATGAACACTTTTTTTTTCTATTATTATTAATATATATATATATATATATATATATATATATATATATATATATATATATATATATATATATATATATATATATTTATCTCTCTCTCTCTCTCTCTCTATCTCTCTCTCTCTCTCTCTCTCTCTCTCTCTATATATATATATATATATATATATATATATATATATATATATATATATATATATATAAATATATATATATTTTTTTTTCTAGTTTATTCAATTGAATCTTGGGATTGGCTCGGCACTTCGGGTATTTGGGAGGTATCTTTTATACCCTCCCTCCCCTGGATCGAGGATGACTAGTGTATCATTGGAGAGAATGTTTTCTAACTTCTCCCAAATGTCTCTTCCTCATTTGTAGAGATACATGTTCAATGGATCAATACCTATTTCTTCGTGGAGGCTCCTCGAGGTCCCGAAGTCGTACCACTTAGAGCCAGTGATAAAATGGAGGCCTTGGTTCTGCACTCTTTGAAGTTTCGACATGTTTTTGTTCGATGATGCATTGAGAGGTATACTAGGGTACACCAGTTTCAATCTAGCCAAACTGATGTATAACTTTTTCTTATTTGCTACTGTGAGGTTTCTAAATCAGCGCAGTTTGTCGAGTTCAGCTCTTGCAAATCCGGTTCTAAAGCTCACGTGTCTGCTCATTCCAGTACTAGAGAGTCTGTAGCCGAAAACTGACGCGTGTGGAGAGTATTCAATATCGGTGTTTCCTAGGTTAAAGGGGATGGTAAGACGTCTACCTATTGCAGTTGCAGATAACTTGGACACGTTAGTTTGGATTTTCCAGCGTCTTTTGAAGTTGGAGATCTTTTCGGCCTCTGCTGACATGGCTCTGGCCATCATTCTTGCTGACTTTATCCTCCGAACTTTAACTTGGGTGACATCGTCCGCGTATTGATAGTTTTTATTTAGCTCCCGATTTAAGTTTATTATTGAAGAGCTAACCCACGGTGCCCTCTTTAATTTCCCATTCTTACGGCAAACGTATTTAACCAAGTCTGAATCTCCAGTGTGCACCCTTTCCTGTAGCTCCGAGTACATGCCCTGTACTTTCCTATTATGGAGCAACTTTCCCAGTTTATCCCTCGAATCTGACCACGAAACGCTTCTAAATTGCAGCTCCCAAATCGTGGGATTAGTTGTATATTCTCGTTTACCTCTACGCTTGTATTAATCTCGAACCCAATTACATTATGGTCAGTCGTCGTCAAATGCTCACCCATGCCAACGTTTTCTACTAAAGTCTCTTCTGTTGTGATAATTAAATCAAGTATGTTTTGATCACGCCTAGGTTCCTCTACCTTTTGAATAAGAAAATTATCCTGAATGAAATTGACCAATCTCTCCTCTATTGTATTCGAAGTATAGTTTTTATAGTTAATGTTAGAGGAATTGAAATCACCACGAATAATTGTTTTCCCTTTTCTCACCATAGATTCTATTTGGGATATGGGGCGATAAGTAATAGTTAAGTTAATTTTATTGTTTTTAGCACACTTGAACTCTATTAACAGACCCTCACTCTTCCATTTTACCGTCGTCACGCCTATATTCCTTCCATTTATTCGCTCTTTTACGTAAGCTAACACACCACTGACTCCCAGTCACACGGTCCTTATTATCGATTTTTTACCCTTCTATCGGAAATTCCGCAATAAAGTCTCCTGAAACTGTATCCAACCAGGTTTCGCTAATACATACTATATCGTAATCGCCCTCTTGGATCATGGCTTTAAATTCGGGTAGTTTGTTCCTTAAACTCCAAACATTTGTGTAAATGCATTTAAATTTTCCTTTTAAATATCAGCGCCCCTCTTAAGTAGGCCTGGGAAGTTTCCCTGCCCACCCAAGTTTATTGACTCTTCTCGTGAAATCCGGCACGGCGTGTCCGCTCCTTGGAGTCAAATAATTTCCGGACCATATAGATTTCGTAAGCTTTTATCAATTATTCTGCCCAGCCTCGAATTCCCGATTGAGTTCAAATGTATGCCATCATTATGAAAAAGCGACGGTTGGTCCTGAAAATCGTGCCAGAAATTTAAAAACTTAACCCCATTTCCTGACATAAGCGTTTAAGGCATTCATTATTGTAGATTGACCTTGACTGCATTCTCACAGACGATTTCAATCTCGGAACTATTCCAATTACCCCTACTCTACTCGCTTTCTCTTTAGCCGATATATTTAGGTCGGTGAACAATTTCGGTTGGGGTTGTGTCGAATCATTGTACTCGTATGTTGTTTCCACCAATGAGGTTAAGGATAGCACGTTCTTAGCACCAGTGGCGGCTCGTAGCTAAAATTAGTGGGGGTTCTGCATCAGATTTTCTTTTAGCATTGTGTTAAAGGAAATAAACACATAAAGGAAAATTTATAGATAAACTTGATAAAATCTTAAACATAAAATAATCAAACATTTTTACTTACTAATAACCCAAATTGTTACCGTTCAAGCTTGATCCATTCATTTAAAAACGGATTCATTCTTTTTGTTTTAATTTGCGCGAAGAGATTAATTATTTTCTTCTTGATCTATGGATGACTACTGAGGATTTTTCTCCATTGAAAGCACTGCAGGTGCATTTACTCTTTCAGAATTCATAGTGCTCTTAGAAAAGTTTTTATTCTTTTCAGTGTTGGAAAGCAACGTTCTGCCTCTGATGTAGTTTTGG
This sequence comes from Ceratothoa steindachneri, assembly GCA_963969495.1. Classification (NCBI taxonomy): domain Eukaryota; kingdom Metazoa; phylum Arthropoda; class Malacostraca; order Isopoda; family Cymothoidae; genus Ceratothoa; species Ceratothoa steindachneri. Next base: position 85,288,189 of record OZ018328.1, read on the forward strand.
GAATTGTCAAGATTTTGATCAGTTTCTTAATTTCACTAAGAATATCATCTATATTATCTTCCAAGATAAATTTCAGCAGTTCAATTAATTAATAAAAGAACCGAACAAAATATGAATTAAATTCTACACTTTATCACATTCAAGAATATAAACACGTTTTTAAGCACAACACACTCGGAGTCAAAAAGAAACAATACCGTCCACTAGCACATCAGGGTCGGCACTGCGTGAGCCACATTGCTCTCTCTCCCTAGCGTGCAGCTTCCTATCTTGGACATTTGAGCATGCGCACAGCAGCCAAACACCACGTCGCTGGAATTGTGAAGCACACAGCTCTATACAAGGATTTTTGTATTTTTTCATAAACTAGGGGATAGCTACTGATATTAAGCTTAAAGACTATATAATGTAAAAGTATAAAGAAAGAATTAAAGAAAAAAAAGACTCATTATTTTGAATGTTATCGATAATATTAAGTGGAAATAGCGGGTACTGACTGTTGTAGTTCCACAGTGCCTATACACGAGCAACCACTGCTTCTCACCGTCCGTTCAGATTTTCGATTTCGCTGACCACGTGATTAATTCTCCTCCCCCGATAGGCAGATTTTCTTACGCTTAGCCGGATTACGTGCTTTGAATTTTGAATCCTGGATTCTTATTAAAAAGTCCCGATTAGATGAGCTCTTGTTTCCCTTTCGATTAGAGTTAACAAGGAGAATGGATTAGAGCAGGGTATTTCAAATGGTTTGTAACTCTCGTTGGTCTAGCTTCGTTTCTAACCGGCCTAAATTGTGATTCCGGGTGTCTATAATCCCGCAAGGGATTATAAATGAGTATTTATAATCTCTTGCGGGTCTCTACTCTCTCTATACGGCTCGATCTGTGGCTTTAAATGCAATTTTCTCTCCCATGCATTTCATCGATGGATGCCCAAATTTCATTTGCCAGTTTATCTAATTTACGGTTCGTTGCAATTACTTCTATCCCTATAGAGTTTATTTCTAATCTAATTTCATTTATCGCGTTTGCTAATTTTACCTCGAATGTTCATTTAAAAGACAAACGCGACATATTCTAATGTTATCAGTGATAGTGGGAACGTGAATTTCCATAGTAAACGAAACCTCACAACGAGAACAGTCAGATTTGACGATAGGCATGTTAAAAGAGATTATTTAAAATAACACTAATCAAATTGAAATTTATAGCGATAAAGCAACGTCTATCAGACACGGATTGTAATTTAAATTTATCTCACTTTATGACTACACGAAAGGTTTGGGCACAACACAAGTGTAAGTTCTTTGTAGGAGCACAAAGATAACACGTCTTTGCAGAAGAAGTAGTAGTGTAGGCATTACCCTACAATTGAAATTAAGCTATAATTTTGTAAAGAGTAAATAGCCATGCAGGCATTTCTGTTAGGTTTGATCATTATCTTGTAAATTTATTTTGGTCTATTAACTTATCAGCGTAGCCTAAGATTCAACTCCGACCGTCATATTGAAATCATTTAATTTTCATTTCCCCATTCATGTTTGCAGGAAGGTTAATTCAGTTATGCATTTATGATTCACGCAGTTAAGTCACGCAGAGTTGCCAGAAACTTTTGTGCCAAAGTAGCATGGAGCAAAATATAAAGTAGCAAAAAATAGCATAACAATTCTTCCCCCTCCCCATATACGACACAGGAAAAAACATTAATATTATTATTATTTGAAAATTTCTTAAAAAAATCGTATTTATTAAGTACTGAACTTAATATCTCCTCAGCTTCTTCTTCTCCTTTATGAACATCTTGCTCGTTTTTTTTCCGTTTTCTGATAAATATCTCATTTATAATTATGCATTTGTGGCGAAGGATTGAATTCAGAGAAATAAATTCCTCTTTCTTCCAAAATACTTTTAATTTTAAGAATGTAATCTAAAAGTTCAAGGCACATTTTTATTCCTAAGTTTAGTCTTTGTTCATGTCTCTCTTGAAAATTCCCGTTCTACATATGGATCGCTTATTGGTAAACTGTACAGCTTTAAAGTAAATGTTGCGAAATCTCTTAATACAGTTCTTTCAATTGCATCTTTAGTGTTAAAAATGCGGCACCAAAATAATGCTCATCTCTTGGAAGCTCATATCTAGAGGTAAAAACATCTTTCCATTGAATGTTAAGCATTTGTCTCCACTGATTTTCAGGGAATATCCAATTTAGATTGGCCTACTACTTATAAAGGTAGACCAGAAAAAGGAGGCCGAGCTGCATTAATGCAAATGTTGGGTGAAAAGTTTTATAATTTGAGGGGATTCGGTTTAGAATTCTTTTATAGCAAGTCTCGAGAAAGTTATTACAACTTTGATAGTACTAGTACCTAGTATATATCGAGTCTAAAATGTTTACCCCTATATGGTGGGAAAAGGTCCTGGGTATTATTGCGCTTCTTAAGGTTACCGGTGAGAGGTTGCTTTGATTCCAAAGGTTTCACGTAGATTTTTCTACTAGGCTGGAGTTCAGAAGTTGCCTTGTTACCTCGGGGTTAAAGGAAAGGACTCAAATGGAAAGCGACGATAAGTATCCTATTATTCTTGAATAGGATCTACTTATATATTTGTATTTAAGCATGAGACCGTAAGACTCAAATGGAGCAAATGCCAAACGCTCGACTGCCCAATTCGTGTGTCGGGATAAAATTATCAGACATAGAGGCGTACTTAAGAGAAGCATATTAAATGACATGAATAAATATTACTTCCAAATTATAGACACGGTGTACAGGCAGCTTATCTCGGCCCAAGAGGTGGAGAGTTATGACTCCTAATATAGACGTAGGTTCTTTCTGGCCACGCCCTCTGTATTTCGAGCATATATAAAGAAGAATCAGAATAGAAAAAGGAGATAGAGATTAGATCAGACTACTCGTAATCATTATTAGTCGGATTACCAGTGCTATTGTTACTTAGCTTTCACACTCCCGGTTAATTACTGAGTCTTGTCTCGCCTTCATCCCGTATACGCGTTATTAATACTTAGACAGACTAGTCTCCCGTCGAATACGCTCTGTAATCGCGCCGCTTATAATATAACTTTCGTTATCTAAATAAAGTTTTATTTTCCTAAGTTCATCTTTGCCTTAAGCCTTCGGTAAGCCCAACCAACCAAAAAGAAAACCTGACAATAGTTGATCTTTGGAGTCAGATTAATAAATCACTGCAACGACACCCATCACTCAAAAGTTAGGACCTCGTCCCACCACTAAGCTGGTGCTTCCTACAACCTGTGACCCATGCCACCACTAGTGACCATGTCGTTCCTCAACTATAACTGGTGACCATATATATATATTTATATATATATATATATATATATATATATATATATATATATATATATATATATATATATATATATATATATATATATATATATATATATATATATGGAATTTAAAGAATAAATGAGGAATAGTTAAACGCGTGGCAGATATACAAATGTATATATCTCTGAAAGTAGCGCGAGAGAATGATGAAAATGAGGCCATCTTTCCCTTAAGCCTTCGGTAAGCCCAACCAACCAAAAGAACACCTTTCAATGTCGTTTAATGGATTCATTTTCATCATTCTCTCGCGCTACTTTGAGAGATATATACATTTGTATATCTGCCACGCGTTTATATATATATATATATATATATATATATATATATATAAATTTAATATTTATGTTTCACATTTATTATTGCATGTGTTAACTTTTTAGGTATATATTTAAGTTTGTATTTTGTATTCTTTCTTTAGCACTGATGCTGGGTAGTTATAATCATGAAACTTTTGAAATAAATGTTACGAGGCATTTACGGCTCTGTCCTGGTCATTCTATTTATACTTCGCTTGAAGTTTGCGTCCATCAATTCGTTTGCCACTTATATTAGAAGCCATTACGTCCAGGAAACATTGAAAAAGTACAGATACTATGAAAACTGTCGTAAAAAGTTGGTAAAGTTGAAACATGATGTTGACTTTCTTATATTATGCAAGACCTATATAGTATTTCCTAAATTTCTCTGTTTCAAATTATACAAACAGTACCTGCAGAATACCCAGCTCTATAAATCTACCCAGCTAAAGCTTCTTAATAACGAATTTCGTTTCGAGCGCAAACATGTATCTATTGTTAACAAATCCATTCCAATTGCCTCTAATGAACTTCGCTCATGTCTATCACTTATTGAATTTTGTTATGTTTCTCGTTTGTGCGATAAAACTGTTGCTGAATTTTCCTCTAAAGTTAAAAAGATTCATACACGTAAACTACACAACTTAATATATATAACCTACTCGAACCGTGTAACCCAGATAAAGTTATATTCAATTATTCATCGAGAGTTTTGACTAAGCGTGAAAAGTTTCTCTTAGCCTTCGGACTAGATTTTCGTCTTCCCATTTTTCAACTCTCCTATTTTCGCTACTTCCTTAGTTTTGAGAGGCTTATAGCTATTTTGGCTTCTCATCAAATTGCATTTAACCATAATTTTTATGTTTCAAAAGAAAGAATACGCTCTTTAGCCTTTAAATATTTTTTCAACTTTAAGCCGTTTAAAATATTTTCCGCCATTTCCAAATACGATTTAATAATCTTAAAAAATCTTGCTCGTGACAATGCCCTCGTTATTTGCAAACCTGACAAAGGTCGAGTTGTGGTTGTTTTAGATAAAGATTCGTATCTCAGCAAAATCTCTCAGATCCTTTCAGATTCTACTAAATTTAAAAAAAGTTACTAATACTGTACATTAAGGGTGGCGGTCCGATTCGGAAGTCCGATTATCCGATTAATCGGCTCCGCATTTTCGAATCGGACTAACCCCCGCTAAACGAATCGGATAATCGCAATTGGACTGCCGACAATTTAAAGCGATTTGCGATTAATCCAGGTCGACGTCGTCTTTGTTTTTCGCAATAGCAGTTTCTTAATAAATGTTTCTATATTTTTCTCAAGTAAATATTTTTTCGTTTTATTCTATTCTATTCACACTTTCGTATTTTCTCTATAATATAATGCGTAAAATAGCATGATTAATTATTCAATCATATATAATAAAAAGGTTATATTTTACAAGTATAAAGTAGGTATAATACGTGTTTAGTTTTGGTTTTTCGTACGCGTCTCATATCGGTTAAGTGACGCGCCGCACCACTTTAGAGCCAGTCGTTGTGAGAGCAAGTTGCTGCTGTGCTGCTCCCTTGCCACCACTTGTGAACGCTTCAAAGTAATCCTCAAGAAGGCCCACGAGGTGGAGGAGGAAGACGAGGACTAAGCTGGTGGGCTTAGAGTAGAGTAGAGTGGAAAACTTTAAATATTATGAGGTAAATATGGATCAAAGTTGTTAGTTGACCCTATCATTTTTGTTGAGAGCTTATTACTGTGTGTATTTTGTGTAATATGTACTGTATAGTTTAATTTTTTGTTATTTATATTTTAATTAAAATAAAATGTTTATTTTTGATCTTAAAAGCTTGGTTTCTCTTTGTATTAATTAGAAATTGCTTTATAAACATTGGAAATCTCTTTAGAAACATTGAATCGTTTTTAAAAATATCGAATCGCATTTAAAAAAATTAATCGAATCGGATAATCGCTAATCGGACGTATATTTTTGGCACTCGAATCGGATAATCGAATTGGACTTGACGAGCTGGCGAATCGGTAATCGCTAATCGGACTTCAATTTTTTCGAATCGCACCCACCTCTGGAGGTTGCCATTACCTATCTCATCCCCTATTATTTCTAAAATGCGAAAAAATAATCCGCTTTTAAAATAGGCTTCCATAATTAAATATTTGTTTAGAGGAGCAGCCACCTATTTTCCTAGTCTAAGAGGGCTGTTTTTCGACCTTTAGGGGCTTAAAATATTTGCTATTAGTAAATGATTTTTACGCTATTCAATTTTTTTTGATAAAATTACAAAACAATTTGTAATAAATTATAATTTACAAAAGGGTTTATGTAAAAAAATTGCATCGATAAAACAAAAGAAATGATGCAAATCCTAATGATAATTTACTAAACAAAAGCGTCTTAGGGAAAATCCCCCCCAGGTTATTTTAGAAGTTAATGGAGGATTAATGTATACTTAAACACAACGGAAATCACTAACTCTAGAATTTAAGAAGGGGAATTTTTTGAGTATTTGAATAATAATTTCATATTAGTTTGGTTATGTTTTTTTATCAAAGTTTTTTTTCTAATAATTCTTTTATAATATCAAAAAAACAAAATGGTGAAGTTCAGAAATAAATATAAGTATCGAAATTTTGTGAATTTTTTAAAACTAAAGTAATTAAAAATGGTGAAGTTCAGAAAATTGATAAAAATTTAACCATAGCTGCTTTTTAAAAAGATTTAAGCAGCAGACAAAGGAAAGAGCATCAAAAAACGGCAAAACGAGACCATTCGCATGATTAAATAAATGGGATGTTTCTACCCTAGAGATTTTGTTTCTCAGAATTTGTAGTGGGAAGAACTTGAAATATTTTAGGGAATTCATTATTCAAAATCTTTATGAAATATTTTAGAAAACTTATTATCCAAAATTTTGTGATCAATTTCAAAGATTTTAGACTACGCTTTATCCATTAATGCCAGGCTGATGACGCGCACCTCTCAGAGAAACATAGATGTAAAAACAGAACTTTTAACTTTGAAACTATAGGCAGAGCTTGGTTACACAGGCACCCCTGCGGGGTGTGGCCTATGGCCTTATTTGCTAATCTTAACCGCCTTTTTTAATCCCCTTTATAGACTCTTCTTCTTCTTCTTCTTTTTCTTCTTCTTCTTCTTCTTCTTCTTCTTCTTCTTCTTCTTCTTCTTCTTCTTCTTCTTCTTCCTCATCATCTTCATCTTCTTCTTCTTCTTCTTCATCATCATCATTTTAATCTTCATCATCTCGTTCTTCTTCTTCTTCTTCTTCTTCTTCTTCTTCTTCTTCTTCTTCTTCTTCTTCTTCCTCCAATTAGGATCGTTAGTTGAAGAAGTAGATAATGAAGAGGAAATTCTTAAATATATTAACCTGATGAAAAAGTCGAAATCACCCGGGCCCGATGGCGTTTACCCCACTCATTTAAAGGAACTTAAGAATGAGCTTGCGAAGCCGTTGCGTGCAATTTTCAATCGCTCATTAGAAGATGGCGTAGTTCCTTTAGACTTCAAGCGTGCAAACGTTACACCAATATTTAAGAATGGGAATAGATACGAAGCAACGAATTTTCGTCCTATTAGTCTAACTTCGGTAGTTGAAAAGCTTTTAGAATCGGTAATTAGAGATAGAATAGTGAGCCACCTAGAGCTAAATAATCTAATTAAAGATTTCCAACATGGGTTTAGGCGGCGAGATCGTGCTTGACAAATTTGCTGGAGTTCTTCCATAAAATGATTTGCATTTACGACGAAAGCAAAGCTGTAGATGTAATCTATCTAGACTTTAAAAAGGCGTTTGACACCGTTCCGCACGAGAGATTATTAATGAAAGTTAAAGCAATCGGTGTGAAGGGTAAGATATTAAATTGGATTAGAAATTGGCTGAAGGATCGTTCGCAGCGAGTAGTTATAAATGGTAAATGTTCTGATTGGGTCAACGTCAGTAGTGGAGTGCCACAAGGCTCCGTTCTTGGCCCATTATTGTTTCTAATATATATAAACGATTTGGATAATGGCGTATTTAGTACGATTTCTAAATTTGCTGACGACACGAAGCTGGGCAACCGTGCCTATGTAAGATCGGATGTAGAAAAATTACAAAAGGACCTAAACTTGATTGTCAGATGGGCGGATAAGTGGCAAATGCAGTTTAATTTAAGTAAATGTAAGGTGATGCATTTGGGTTGCCATAATTTGAGGGTAGAGTATACCATGAAAGGCCAGGTCCTCGACGTAGTTAAATTGGAAAAAGACCTGGGAGTTTTAGTCTCGGATGACTTCAAAGTCACGAAACAATGCGCGGATGCATGTAAAAAAGCAAATCGTGTGCTGGGTTATACCTCGCGTAATTTCACGTTCAAATCCAAAGAGATAATTTTACCATTGTATAAATCACTGGTGCGTCCACTGCTCGAATATGCGGTTCAATTTTGGGCTCCATACTTAAACAAAGATATCGCTCAATTAGAAAGAGTGCAACGTAGGGCTACAAAATTAATTCCCGAGCTGAGAAACAGGCCCTACGAGGAAAGACTCAGGGCATTAGATTTGCCATCTCTCGAAGGCAGAAGATTACGTGGCCAGCTAATAGAAGTATTTAAAATATTGAAAGGATTTTCAAACGTTGATTATAGGAATTTGTTCGAGTTGGATCACAGGGGAAACACTCGGCAACACGGATTAAAATTAGTAAACAAGCGATTTAACACTAGTATAGCCCAAAACTATTTTACGTTTAAAATTACTCAAATTTGGAATAGGCTACCCAGTAAATAAAAACGTCTTTGCAAAAAAAAGTTTGAAGCGGAGGAACAACGAGAGTAAAAATGATGACTAAAAATGATGCCAGCGATTTCTCTTGCATGTGTAGTTTAGATATCCATTTTCTTTTCCGCCTATCCTATAAATAGTCTTACTATCCTAAAACTAGATTTTCACCACTAGCAGTCGAGGGCTGCGGAAGTTGAGAAGAAAAACTTTCTATCACCCCCCCTAGGTTGAAGTAGTTAATATGCATGACATTGTACACATGTAGATAAGTGTGTACAGTAGATTATATATTTAAAAAAAAAATAATAAAAAAAAATATAGCATGTTAGAAATAAGTGTGTATCGTAGTTTCGGATGTAGTGTAGCGGACTAGCCTCGAGCGGACCTTAGGGTCTTTGCTGGTCCTAGATTCTGTAGTTCTGTAGTTCTTATAAAGGAATTATTAGAAATAACTTTGATACCAAATTGAAATCTACTTAGGTGACAACCAAACTAAAAGAAAAAATCTTATTCAAACCTTCGAAAAATCTCGTCCTTAAAATATAGGGTTATGGATGGATAAATGGGAATATATGAACTAGACATAGTAAGTGGGCTTGTGATAAATTCAAGTGGCGAACGGCGTGTTTGTAAATGAAACGACCCATAAATGGGAAGGCCCTATTATGCTTAAGTTCGAGAAGGAATTTAATAGCAGGAACAAGATAATTAAGATTTTTGAAGAAACGATGAACATCTTTAGACTTAGGCCACAGCCAAATGATATTCTCAATGTATCTAAACGAACTATAAGGAAATAAATGATGGTAGGGAGGAATCTAGTCTAAAATAAACATAAATTATAGAGGAAAGGCAATAAACAATTTCCAAAGATAACCAAACTTTTAAAGATAAAATTTACTATTAAATGGAAACTTTCATTTATTTTGATATATAGGGAGACCAGATCAATTAAAGTATTGAGTTAAAAGAAGATCTACTTACTTAATTTTTTTAATGAGGGTAGGAAAAAAATCGTCGACAGGGACTTTGGAAAACAGAGAGGTACAGCACACCTAAAAAAGTTCAAATAAATAGATTAATGAATAACGTTAAGTTTAATGATTAGGTAATAACTATTTTTAATATGAAATAAACAAATCATACCAAGATAGGAAGTAAAAAATGATGTTAGCCACTCAAATAATAAATAGAAACTGAAGCCAACAGAACTTATAGCTAGACACATGAAATTCTTGTGCATTCTAACAAGAATATACAAATAAGGAAAATTTAAGGGGTTAATTCCTGAAATATTGAAAGATTTTTGAAAGTCAGTATTAAGTTGCATCGTTTGATTTTTTACCTGCAATTCAATACTGGATCGCTCTCTTAATAATAAAATCTTTTTGTCAATATAAGAAGCTTCGTCTATAATAAGGACGGCACGGGATTCATTTTCCTTAGTAATATATATATGAAATTAGTATTTAAAGACTAAATAAAAAAGGAAGGAATGAAAATAGCTAATTATTTTCGGTAGACATAGCTAAAAAGTACAAATTGGTAAGCACATACATGTCTTTAGCAATTAAAATAAAGTCACTGATGATGTCATCAGATATTTATAATTTAGAAACACGTTTGGAGATCGACAGGGCGGAAGTTATGGATGGAATAGAGAAGTTCAAGCCAAATTCAAGAACAGAAGTGGTGATTTCATCAAGTTCGTGATAATATAAGTAGACAACGGTTTCTGAGTTCGGTGCCTTGCCCATCTACTACTAAAGAAGATCTGTTGTAGTTTATGATCGAGGTTAATTTCAAATTTGGGGGATCAATATCAGAGTCGACGATGAAGTCTTGGATCGCGTTGGACCAGGGTGGATGGATGTTACTAGTAAATGCATGCTATCGTGCGCTGAATTCTATGAAAACCATAAATATTTCAAATTGTGCGAATGCCATTGCAATATGGACACCATTAACATGGGGAGGTATTTAAAAACTTTAAACCGTTCTCTTAGTGGGATAATTTTTTAATATTTGGTCGTTAATCCCTGCGAACAGTACTTAAACGGTTCGCGTTGCAGTAGGTGATTAAGTCACTCCCCAACATAATATAGGAGTAGTGTATGCTATAGAGTGGTGTACCACGACACTTAAGTCAGCCAGTGACAGCCACTTTGTCATAGCTGAGAAGGGAAACTCAACCTCTCGGTCAAATTGGAACGGTGGAGAAGGTTAGAAGTTATTAAACAAAATATTACTGCATTGTAATGAGGTGAAATGTTAAATCAATTTTGAGAGATACTTACACTTAATAAGTGGTGATATAAAGAAAAAGAAAACAATAGATATTACTGAGTGGCCTTTCAAAGTGGGTAAACGGAAAACCTGAAAATTTCTAGACTCAATTGGCTTTAAGTAAGAGAAGCTGATACTTTAAATTATGTCCTTAAGATCATAAGGAAAAGCTGAAGACAAGTTTGATTAAGGTTGCAATAGAATGTTTGCGCAACATTTGCTAGCAAATTGAAATAATTTCCAGCGATGAAATACCTTTGAAAACATAGTTGAGACAAAGACAAAACAAAATAAGTCCTTTATTAAAAAAGTGTGTACAAACGAATTGAAATTATAATGTAAGAAATTATCTACGCATTGTTTACTAAATTCCTCGAAGAAACATTCCTCTATTACTTCTGTTTTCACTTGGTTTGAAATCCAGTATCATGAAACCCTCATCGAATACGGCTTTTTACTGTTTTGGGAAGGTGAGTTCTCTTTGTATAACTCCCTTTTTGTTTATATTTTTCAAATGTTTCAATGCAACGAAAATCACGAGGTTTTTTTATAAATTTCCGAGATAAAGTCACACTTCGTCTTAATCACTCTTCGTTTCTGTAGCGCATTAAGTACTGAATCAGATTTGACTGTGTCAGAGCTTTTTGGCCATTAAAAAATGGAGAAATTGTGGTAATAATTGTCGATCATCCAACAGATACCCGGTTATGTGGATTCTAATTAATTCAGACATGTTTTGTCTGGTTCATAATTTCTCAAGCGTTTGGACTAACAACTTTATTTTATCTGCATTCAATTACTCGGTCTATATAAAGGAAAGTAGGTAGGAACAAAGGGTCCTCCAAGATTTAGTGAATCAGCTCCAATCTAACCTAAACTTACATCATGTCTTATTTATTATCTACTAAAAGGAATGGTATACAAACGTTGGTATTTAGTGTATTTGAACAAATCTTGAGAATAAGAGAGCAAAACATAGAGTTGTAAAAAAAAAGACATGGACAAATTTAAACACAATAACCGCAGTATAGTTATTTTTCATTTCAAAGCATGGAGCTAGGAAATATTTTCGTTTACTATTTACTTAAAAATAAGCTGAGCACATTTATCCACGCGAAAATATCTCATACGATGATATTGATATGCTGGTTGCTAAATAGATCTAAGTTTACCAATTTTTCAAATACAACGAGAACTCACTTTTGCTACTACTGCAATTCCTGGTAGGCAGTTATTACTTATACAAGGACCGTTCATCCGCCATTCTTTTCGCACCTAAAACTTTCGTGTACGAATTTCAAGGACTCGACACAAACTTTGACGGTGAGCAACTTCTCTCCTGCAATTCCTTTGACCGCGCGCATTTTATTTTTTTTGTGAATTGAAGCCAAACTTGGATCGTTTCCTTCGTGACAAAGGAACTATTCTCGCTCACCATAGCGAGATTTTTAACTTTTTCTGTATATCAAAACCAATCCAAAATTGGCTTCCAATACGAGCAATAAACGCCTCAGAGAGATTGTAAAGAAAATAAATGATCTCTTTTACATTTGGTAGGATCTACCCACGCGTGATAAAGCGTTACAGGAGAAAGGAAATGAAAAGCAGATTCCAAGTACTTTCGAACTTTGTTCTGTTCATTCTCAAGGAATACATAAAGAATTACTTTACAAGAATGGTATATATAAGGACAAAGACCAGAGTAGGCGTCAAAAGAAAACATTAAAAAATTATCAGAAAAGTGGGATTAAATATAGGAGCCGAAGGGTAAAGACATATAGATAAGATCTCTTCCAAAATATCCACGTGTGAGAGAGTGTGTGTGAAATGTAGAAATATAAGTCACATAAATACATACATATCCAATTATAAATACATTGTTCAATAAACAAAAGATTATAAGAAGTTTAATAAACTTAACTCTATTTCTTACCCTCATAATTTCTCTCTTGTTAGTTTTGATGTTTGTTCTCTTCTTACTAAAGTGCCGGTAAACGATATTTTCCCCTTCCTTCGTGATAAATTACTTAACTTGCCTGTTAATATTTTTATTGACCTGATCTCCATTTGTACTAAAAATTTTAAGTTTTCTTTTAATGGCAAATTTTACCTCCAGAAGTTTGGTTTAGCTATGGAAAATTGTTTATCTCCTATCCTCTTCTATTTTATATATGGAGTTTTTTTTAAAATTACTTTACTCCCCACTATTATCGATTTCCCCTTTTTGGTTCAGATACATAGACGATCTTATTTGTACGTGGCCTACTTCTAAGGATGTTAATGGTTTTCTCACTGAACTTAATTTTTTGGTTCCCTCAATTAAATTTACTCTTGAACTCGAACAAAATGGTGTCCTCCCGTTATTAGATCTACTAATTCACAGTACTCCATCTGGATTTAAATTTTCCGTCTATCGGAAGCCTACCAACGTTAGTTCCTACATTCATTTTCATTTGGGTCATAGTGATAAAGTCAAACGTTCTGTATTTACTTCAATGTTTCCCATAGGGATGCGGGTCGCCAGCCCGAAATTCTTGGATATTGAGATTTCGAAAATCTTTAAAATAGGTAACAACCTCTGCTACCCTCACAACTTTCTTGCCAGGTGCTTAGATTCTGTAAAAAGGACGTTTTACAAAATTGAAATTTCCCCTGCATTCGATTCCCCAAACATTTCAGTCATACTTAAGTACGAGTCTGCTTTGTACAAAATGTTTGCTCAAAATAATAGTAAGAATATAGGGAGGGGGGTATTCTGTCGATTATGCAGTTTGCCCTAAGCAATACTTTGGGCAAACTGGAAAATCATTAAATGTTCGTTTGACCCAACACAAATACAATATTAGGAGAGATGAAAGCAATAATGCTTTCTTTGCTACTTATCTGAAAATAGTCATCCTATCAATTTGAATTCGGCTAAATTTATTTACAAATCAGATGACCATGTTAAAAGAAATATTGTTAAATGCTCGCTTATTAATTCTTCGCTTAATTTCAATATATCCCACGGTCTCTTTAAATTGGACCGTCATTAAACTCTTATTTTAAACGAAATTGTACATTTGAAATCTCAGCCCTTTGATTTATTAAATTTGTTATAATTCTTTTGTTTATTGAACAATGTAGTTATAATTGCATATGTATGTATTCATAGTTATGTGACTTATATTTCTTCATTTCACACACACTCTCTCACAAGTAGATATTTTGCAAGAGGTCTAATCTATATAATCTCAATTTTCTGATATTTATTTTCTTTTTATTTGACACCTAATCTGTTTTGCGTCCTTTCGTCGTACGTGGGCGGAGCGTCGCTTAGTTTTCTCTTATATATACCATTCTTGTAAAGTTATTCTTTATGTATTCCTTGGAAATGAACTGAACAAAGTTAGAAAGTAATTGGAATCTGATGCAATTATTGCTCTATTCACGCGCTACTTTGTGAGTTTTTCATTATATATATATATATATATATATATATATATATATATATATATATATATATATATATATATATATATATATATATATATTGTATAAATCTTTCATGATCGCGAAAGAATGATGAAATGAATCCAACATACAGCAAGAAACAGAAAAATAGGATAATTTTTCTTTCGAAAAAGTTATTTCCTAATTCTAAAAATTCCTTACAGGGATGGGATTCGAACCAAGCACTCTGAGGCAGTGAGCAACCGCTCTGATCTCAATTAAACCGCCCCTTAGACCACTCGGCTACTCAGAAGACAATTTTTCGAATTAGGAAATAACTTTTTCCGAAGAATAATTATCCTGTTTTTCTGTTTCTTTCGGTATGCTGTATTCATATATATATATATATATATATATATATATATATATATATATATATATATATATATATATATATATATATATATATAAAAATATAAGAGGGGTGGTCAATAAGTTTTGTGAATCGGTAGGGCAAAACAGAGGAAGGGAATGGCTGTTTGTGGGGGTGTTAGGACAAGTTTGACAAGTCAGGACCTGCAGCCGCACGCTCCTGCCTCGTCTATTTAAGAAGCAGTAGCTGATCGAAGATCGTCAGTCACAAGTTTGTCAACAATGGAGAAGGTCGAGCACCGCGCAGTGATTAAATCTTTGACCAAGGAAGGCAAGAATCCAAAAGAGATCCATGAACGCATGGTTGCAGTGTACACCGACACGGCCCAATCCTATGCAACCATTGCTCGCTGGAATAGGGAGTTCCACCATGGTCGTGAGTCCCTTGAAGATGACCCCCGTCCAGGACGCCCATCAGAGGTGACCAACGAGGACAATGTGCCCCGTGTGGAGAGGATAATCCTCGAAAATCGACGGGTGAAGGTCAAATAAATCGAACGAGAACTTGGAATATCACATGGAAGTGCTATCAACATCATCCACGACAATTTGGCCATGACCAAGGTCTCTGCCCGTTGGGTCCCTAGAAACCTCACGCCCCATGATCGACTTCAAGGTAGTCAAAGTCTACAAGGCCAGAGTTGCACAAGCTGCCCTGCGCGATTGCGGATTCGAAGAGCTCAACCATCCCCCCTACAGTCCAGATCTGGCCCCTAGCGACTACTTTTCATTCCGCCAGCTCAAGGCTGCACTGCGTGGACGCCGGTTTGGGGACGATGAAAATGTCCAGCTTGCCGTCCAGGAGTGGATTGAACAGCAGTCGGAATTCGAAGCCGCAGGGACAAGTGGCACAAGTGCATTGAAGTCGAGGGTAGTTATATTGAAAAATAATAAAACACTTTTACTCATATCTCGTTTCCTTATATCCGAATTACCAAACTTATTGACCGCCCCCCGTATATATATATATATATATATATATATATATATATATATATATATATATATATATATATATATATATATATATATATATATATATATCTCTCTCTCTCTCTCTCTCTCTCTCTATATATATATATATATATATATATATATATATATATATATATATATATATATATATTATTCCTACACCTCTTTCGACCGTGTTAGGTCATCTTCAGGGAATGAACAGAAATGAAATTATTCAGGAATTCGGAATTCGGCATTCGGAAATTCTAAAGTAGAAAAATGGTGTTTGATAGTGGTAGCGGTATAGTGAGAAAATGTGTATGATAGTAGAAGATAGGTGTGCCAGTACCTCTGGCGATGGTTTCTTGTTGTAATCTTGTTTGTTTGATATCTTTAACTTAATTTTTCAGCATTCAAGTCTTTGTTTTCTGTTTTTCCTTTTCTGTCTTTTTCGAGCAATTCTTGTTTTGCATTTATGCGTTCTTTTCTTATTTTCTTTGTACTTTTGGATCTGTTGATTTTTTTACTGAATTTATTTTGTTTTGTTGTTCATTTTTACTTATTTCTTATGTCTTGTTTTTCTTTCGTTTTTATTACTTTGTTGTTCATGTTTGTCGTGGTTTTACATTTTATTATATCAATACCATTTTATATCTATGGGGGAGGGACCAATAACTTAAAGGCAAACCAACAAGGGGGACGGAACGCCAGAAGTTTCGTCAGGCGGAACAACGAGAAAGAGTGCAACGAGGTCAGGTAAAACTTGGGCAATGGCAAAGCTCAAGGTTAATTAAAGAGGCATGATCAAAAATATAATTTTATTTACATAAAAATGATGAGAGGATTAATGGGCAAAATTACACCGGTAAACGAGGATGGATGGGATTGTAGTTATGAATCAGACTATGAAGTTAAAATTTAAGGTATTACAGGAGGAGACTATTCAAATGGGGGGAATTAACTCAAATGGGTTACTGAAGGGGAAGATAGGTTGGCTTACGAGGGATTCTGGGTGAGACGGTAGGGCAAGGCTTCACGGATGTCTTCTGCACGTGAGGCGAGGCCGCTCGGAGCTTCTGAGTGGGATGTTAAAGTGATGAGGGTTCTCCAAAAAGGAGGGGGGCGGTAACGTCCGGTCCAGGAGAGAGTATTTCGGCCACCCGAAAACAAGGGGCGAACGAGGAGGGCTTCGACAGGAGTTGATGAGCGAAGTCGGAAAAATCGCACGTTAGCGAGAGTTAAATGGAATTACCTCACTGGCTGGGGCTAATTCCAATACACAAATAGTCCAGCCGTCACTTTGCTTTGTTGTAAACACCTGACTTGGAACTAGGGGAATCTTCTTGGGTCCGGGCGGAACTTCTCAACTCTGTGTCTGCCTCATGGGAAACGAGCACTATATATGTCTGAGGCTCTCCCTGCTGGTGGTGGGGGGGGGGGTTAGTGGATTGAGAGCCTTTGGTCGATGCTGGGGAGATGCCACTCACTCTACGCCGCATGCAGTGCATCACTCGTCTGTACGCGTGAGTCCGGTGCCTCCCTCAGTCGCCAACATATCTCACTACATCTGCAGCTGATCTCGACAGTGCCTATGTCGCCGAGAGACGCCAGTCCTACCCTAAGCCATTTGAGTTTAGGGCCAGGAAACCCCTTAAAGAGCTAGGTATAGCTCGCGAGCCAGTGGCACCTCTGGTCCTGCCCTGGACGCCACCCTGGAGGGTACTACATTTGGCTATTTGCTGGCACGCCTCTGCTCTCAAAGCTTGTACGGCACCAGGAGTATTGCGTTCGACCTTTTTGGAGCACACTTTGTGTCACGCTGGAACCGTGCTAGTGTATACGGATAGGTCAAAGTCCGAAGAGGGGGCCGGCTTCCACGCCGTATCCCCTTTGTTTGAAGTCAGCGGGGCTCTGCCAGGTGTTGCGTCTGTCTTTACGGCAGACTTGGTTGCTTTACACCACTCGGTACGGGAGATCACGCAACGTGCTTGGTTCAGAGACCGGAAAGTGATCTATAGCGACTCACAAGGCGCCCTGAGGGCTCTCGGGGCATTGGAATCTCCGCATCCCTTGGTTCGCGATATCCGTGACGCCACGGTTTTGGCGAGCCGGGCGGATGTCAAGATTATCTTCTGCTGGGTTCCTGGACATGTAGGAATTGCATGGAATGAGCGCGCCGATGAGGGCGCCAAAGGGTCCACAAGGAATCTGCGACCAGACCAGCGTTTCGCTCTTCCTCACACTGTCTACATGGCAGGAATACGGGCAGCCCTTCGGACTGCTGGGCAAAGAAGATGGGAGACGGTCGAAGGGAACTTAAAGATTCGTGCCATTGCGTCGCGACTGTTTCCATGGACCTATCCCTTAATGCGCGACGCCTTGAGGTCGCTTTCTGTCGTCTCCGAATCGGACACACTCGTGTGACGCATCGCTATTTGATGGAGCGCTCTCCTGCGCTCTATTGTGACCACTGCGTCGTTCCCCAGCCTGTTCGGCACATTCTTGTCGAATGCCCCAGTCTGGGTGATCTTCGCGCATGTTACCTGTCCCGGTACCGGGATGGGTGGGGTCGCTACCGCCTGTCCCTTGTACTCGGGACGAGTGCGTGTACTCTCACTGGTAGACTGATAGACTTTTTGGGGGAGGCCGGCCTTCTTCCTATTATTTAAGCAGGTTTTTTTTGTTTTGTTTTGTTTTTTCCCTTATAGGTCTCATGCTTCTGCGCCGGGGGGACCTCCCCCCGACGCAGGAGCTTGCTTACTGCTCGCTTCCTTTTCCCTTTTTTTGGGACGGGGGTTGTTTTTTTATCTGTTTGGTTTTTATTTTGAAGTACCCTAGTACTAGGCCTGTTTTTAAGACGGCGACTAATGCCCAAGTAGGCTGTCGCCAGATGAGCTCTTTAAAAGAAAAAAAAGAAAAAAAAGAAAAAAAGCGTGAGTGAAATTATAAGTTAAGTTTCAGAGTGCAGTTTAGCTTGGCCAGCGCTTAGCTATCTTGGAAGGATCTGGACCAATAGAAACGGAGTACAAAAATATACTTTACTATTATGCAAATTAAAGAGCGATTTGGGCGGTGACGACCGCCATACACACAAACTGACAATTGACAGATGGGAAGCTCAAAGGATCTTAAGCGCACGCGAAAACCGAATGACGGAGGCTTAAGGGGGGGGGGGGAGCTTGCACAGTAGAGTTGGGCGTTGCGGTTACCTTGGAGATTTTGTTCGAGGGAGTAATAATGCCTTGTTAGGAACGGCACAGAGTCTAAAATAATAGTCTATTGACGAACGACTATTAAACGAGATGAACTAAAATCTGGCTTTCGGATATAGAACACCGAATCAAGAATTTGACGCGTCACGTTCGAATAACGGGTACCAATGGGTACGGGGTTGACTCACGCGAGTTTTAGAAGAATACACGCGGCTTGGTGGGTGCTGCAAGGACTCGCGCAGAACTACGGGGACGAGAAGATGGCGAATACTCGCGGGTACTCGCGGACACAGGCGGTTACTGGCATCTAAGTCTGGCGTCAGACGTTTTATAGGGGTGAGACGGAGGGGTCATTCCCCGCGCCTGAAGGTGGAGGGTTCCAGTTGACAGCAGCTTCGCTGGGCGAGGTGAACTTTGCACGACTCACATCATCGCAGGATAATCCCTGACGAGACCTTCGTGCTCTTATGCACATCTCATCCTTGCGCGAAGTCGGGCCTTCAGCTCATCACAGCCTTCGTGATTTTCCGCCTTCGTTAACGTGGATTAAAATGATAGCCCAAGTGTGTCTTCTCCCTGTCTCCTTGAAAGGTGCAACCGCACGCGTCTTTTCTCGCTCTTTCTCTCTCTTAAGCCAGCATGGCACTTGAGATTTGAGAGCTTGTCTATTAGGCTAATTACTGATTGTTCTTTTAATAGCTTATGTCCCAGCCATACACAGCTCGTCTTGCCGATATTTCTTAGTTGCCCTAAGGTTCTTTAGATGCCAATCTCAGTATCCATCGACGAGTTGTTGAGATATTTCCGTGAATCTCCACTGAGAGGAAGCCTTGCTGTGACCCTAAAGTTCTGCAATTTGTTATCAATCCAATCTACAGTGCCGAGATGAGTATGGAAGGCTTTAGAAATACTTCGTAGCCTTAACCTTTTCTGTAGTACTAAATTATCCCCCTTTGAAAATCAGTTAAGAGCTCTTTACCGTTAGCAATTCTAGACCTTTGTAGAACATTCCCTACCCCAAAATATGAAAATAAGCTAATTTAAAAATATTTTCCATATCTCAGTACTTATTTTTCCCATATTCTGTCTTTTGGACAATAAAATATAATATACTCGTTAGTATTACAATTCTTTTTTTTTTCTTACATTAATACATCAAAATACGTTAGTTGTAGGATTACCATTTCTTTTTAAAGTCTAGAATATATATTAAATAACTTATTTAAATGTGTAAATATATGTTTCACCGATTTATATGTTATGAAATTAGAAGACGTCATGGTGCTAACCCACTCCTACCCAAACGTCAACCTCTAATATTCCAGAAACATCAGAATTTTCTAATCTTATCTCCCAAATGCGAAAGTGACCTATATTTGCGGCTGGAAATGACCAGCAGCGACTTCGATGGTATTTAAGATAACTAAGCCCTAATATGGGTCGATGGTATGGGATGGTGCCACTCCTAAACCTCTTTTCCCACGAATAACTTAACGTATTCTGGGGGAGGAAGATGCCAATACTGCATCTTGTGGGAGATTAGTGAGATTGATATGATGATGAAAATGCAAAAACTAATTGAGGAATATCCTCAAGTAAAGTTTCTCAAGAAATTAAGAAAGTGGCATAGTAAGGGATGTGAACCTGTAGGAATTAGATACCCCCTGAAATCAAAAGAGAGAACTTGGGATATTAGAGATCGATAGACCACGTTATTCAGAGCCTTTCTCGTGTAATTATGGAGACAATACCCTTACTGGGTCAATTCTATGTTAAAATGGCTTCTTATTAAAAATAAAGAAATAAACTAGGAATATTTCATCCAAATTGCTTAGATTTTGCATCAACAGATGTGAAACCCAGGCGCAGATTCACGGGGACCTAGGGTGCTGAAGCCTTCACCGAAATTTAAGACCCATTTATTCTTATATTTCTTTATTAAGACATACTTGCATTCTGCTATTCAGAAAGAGTTATGTAATAATATAGAATATATATAAAACAGTCTTTTAAACCGTTTGCGATCGAATGTATCATATGATACATGTCTAAATAGATAAATCTCAAAAGTAATTATTAAATTGAGTATTATTCCTTTGCTGAAGTCTAAAAACAACAATCCATAATTTTTTGATGTGTGAAAAAATTCGGATCTGAGTCAGTTAGTGCTCACTCTTTTATGAAATGCTGTTATTTATTATCAATGGTGTGTAAGATAACCATTATTCATGAACACAAGCATTTTCTCAGACTCCACAAAGGGAGGAATTCAGGTTAGCCCCCCCCCCCATTTTTATCCTGAATCCACTACTGGTGAAACCACTGCTAATCGCCCTAATCTCTAGCCACTTTAGAAGTCTAACTACACCCTAGGCTAATGGAATCACCACCTTCAATTTGAGCAACGTTAAATTCATCGAATGAGGTTAGTTACCGAATGGATTACCAATTCGGGTCCACTTCCCGGCGGTTGCCATATGCTGCTGTAAATACCCCATGAGTCAGGTACCCTGCTAAACTGTAGGTCTCCATTGAGAAATAAAGTCCTCCAAACGAGGCAGCTTGGTAGTAAACCGTGTGCCTATTTATATTTTAATTTTTCCATGAATAAAAGATGAAACTTTCATAAATATAAAGTCAAATGGGGAAATTTCTTTCGAAAGTATTCCTGGTTTTCCAACGCTGTTTGAAATTTTCCTAGAGATTAATTTGTTTGAATATGTAATGCTTTCAAACACTCTTAATACTAGACAAATTTAATCAAATTCCAAACAAATTGAATCATGAACCCAAAATTCCCCTCCAGCCTTTCAACGCCAATATATTTCTCCTGAAGAAACAGCCCAGCCAAGGGTTAGATCACCGAAACCCTGTGGCATATGGTTAATGATTAAATAAACTCGAGGTTTTAAAATACATAAAACATATAATAGTTGTTATTGTACCATCTGGCAGTATTTTATTAACTTGGGGTTGAAGCAGGAGACGTAGATGAAAGTACAGGAGTTATACAAAATAATGGAAACACTACGTTAAATAACAATTAAATTATTTAATATTGAACTTGTCCAATTTTGGCAACAATAATTGATTAATTATGTCGAAGGATAGTCATACAAGTATTGGACAGTGGTTATAGATATTTAAATCTATTCCTGAAGATGAACCTAGTCCAGCTTTTTCAGTGATGATGGCGGAGGAAAGCGTTTCCTTACTCGCTACTCCGAAACATACCAGATATGTTCTATTATGTTAGGATCTAGTGATTTGGGAGCTAAATCCAAGCGATCTACACCAATGATGTGCTCTTCATGCCAGTTTAATAGTATTTTACCTTTGTTAATCGGATATGCGTCCTGGAAGATGGCGTTAGTATTGGGAAAAGATGCTTGTATTATTGGGTGAATTTAGTCACCCAAACTTGCATTATACCCATTAGAAGTAACCTTATGATTCACTTCTATCGCATGATGTAGCGAATTTCACAATATAGACACCCAATCTATAACAGGAGCGCCTCCATGATTCACAGTCGGAGTCAGGCAATCGTCTTTAAAGGCTTCTCTGTGCGTCCTCCATACACAAATTCGTCTTTAACAAGGAGGATTCATCAGAAAAGTTGACAGTCTTTCACTGGTCCATTTTCAATTTATTGTGGCATTAGACCATTTTAAGTGTTTTATAATATTAATGGAGGAAAGAAAAGGGTAGCCCTTCCATTGTATCTAACTGCATTGAGCTTTCGTACTGTTTTGCCTAAAGTTGACCTAAAGTTGGTTTACCTCTGCATTCGCTTTAATATCCATTGTTCTGTGATTAATCGATAATTCGTTTTAATGCTCCAAAGTATCTGTCACTGAGTTCGCCTGAAGTCCTGAGTTATGCTTCCCAGAGCTATTCTTTCCTTGTTTTTGGCGAGACAGCATGACTTAGGAGACAGTTCCTCTTAAAACTTTAAACAATTTGGCAATTTTTATTACCAAGCCCCTAGCCATTCGCATTCCAACAATTTGTCCCCTCTGGAAATCAAAACGGTCACACATTTTGACATACCGATGCAAAGATCGGTAAAACAAGATACTCATTTATTAATATCCATTACAGGATGTCTACAGTGCATATACATAGGATTTATGTACAATTAGGTTTCTTATGTCCAAATGTTGGTGAAAATATAGTTTTAAATATCCGTTTACATAATTTTGTCCAACCCTTTTATATACGTAAAAAATATTGAGTCTATATTTTTTATATCCTTTTCCGATATAGCTAAAAATCTGAGCTTCAGCTTCCATAAACTATCTCTCAAAGGTATATGTAAAGTAGAGTAATTCTACACATACACAAACTTGATAAGGCAACAACTGTGAATGGAGAACAATAGAACCTTGAAATCATGTATATACTTACAAACCTTATTTACTTTTGTGTACACCTTAAAAATACTACATAACACTAAATTTCTTAGTTATCCAAGTATCTGAGTTTTTATTAATATTTATAGCACGTAATCATCTTTTATCGTAAAAGTGTTTAAATTGAAAAAGGTGAGCTATATAAATCCCTCAAAACGAAATAGGGAGAATTAATCAAATTAAACAAACGATCAAACGTACAGAAATAAAATAGCTGAGGCGTGCTAACAGGCTCACAAAGAATCCGAGACTCAATTAGAAGGCTTTCCAATAAGAGGCAGACGTAAGGCGTGCCTACGAGAGAGGTGATTGGTCAGCATCTGAGCCTTCCACACGAGTATAAAAGCAATTAAATCATCTATCCTCCTGTAGAAAACACAAAATAGCGAATAAATATAAGACTCAAGTCGCTAATGTCTGAGTCTTCTCTCTATTCCTACCATAATCTTAACCGTATTCACTCAGGCTAAGATCGCAATAGTCGTTACCTCCCAGGATGATCATTGCAATTCCCCTCCACAAGATACTATGCTTATCTTATTTAATCCCTTCAACATGTTAAAATACTTTGCAGGTTTAGTTCTACCTTGTCGGTGACGTTTCTGTTGTGCCTCCCACCACGCAGCATCTTAATCCGTAAATTGCATTAGCGAATTCTCCGTGTCCGCGTCGTCTTCAAATTCTTCAGTTTTATCTACAAGATTTGAAATGCAATCGCGCACTCTTATCATTCTTACTTTATTAACTTTTCCTTGTCCTTGAGATCCCTACGCCATGCCTCTGCCACTTTATTGGTTGCACTTCGTTATCGTGTGTGCTGCATACGTGATGCTGTTTTGGTACAAGCAGAGCTCGATGGTTGGTACGGGTGTGTTCAATGAGTTTTCCGGGAGGGATCATCGAGAGTTAAGAAATGGGTCAACAGGCATTCAAGAAGAGATCAACGGGTGTTAATGGAAGGCTCAACAGGCATTCAGAAGAGATCAACGAGTGTCAATGGAAGGCTAAACAGGCATTCATGGAAGAGATCAGCGGGTGTTAATTGAAGGCTTTAACAGGTATTCGGAAGAGATTAGCGATTGTTAATGAAAGGCTCAACAGGCATTCAGAAAGAGATCAGCGGGTGTTAATGGAAGGATCAACAGGCATTCAGGAAGAGATCAACGAGTGTTAAGAGACGGCTCAACAGGTATTCAGGAAGAATCAGCAGGTGTTAATGGAAGACTTAAAAGGCATATATGAAAAGAGCAGCGGGTGTTAAGAGACGGCTTAACAAGCATTCAGGAAACATTAGCGGGTGTTATAGAAGGCTCAACAGGCATTCAGGAAGAGTTCAGTGGGTGTTAATGGAAGGCTCAACAAGGATTCGGAAGAGATCAAGGGGTGTCAATGGAAGGCTCAACAGGCATTCAGAAAGAGATCAATGGGTGTTAATGAGAGGCTCAACAGGCATTCGGAAGAGATCAGCGATTGTTAATGGAAGGCTTAACAGGAATTCAGGAATAATCAGCGGGTGTTAAGAGACGGCTCAACAGGCATTCAAAAAGAATCGTGAGGTGTTAATGGAAGACTTAACAGGCATATATGAAGAGATCAGCGAGTGTTAAGAGACCGCTTAACAAGCATTCAGGAAACATTAGCGGGTGTTATGGAAGGCTCAACAGGCATTCATGAAGAGTTTAGTGGGTGTTAATGGAAGGCTCAACAGGTATTCGGAAGAGATAAACACCTGTTAAGAAAGGGCTCAACAGGCATTTGAGAAGAGATTAACGGGTGTTAAGAGATGTATCAATATGCATTCAGGAAGTGATCATTGGATGTTAATGGATGGCTAAACAGGCATCCAGGCAGAGAAATAAGCGTGTGTTAATGGAAGGCTCAAATGGCATTCAGGCCAATATCAACGCATGTTAGTGAAAGGCTCAACAGGCATTCATGAAGAAGTCAGTGGGTGTTAATAGAAGGCTCAACTGTCATTCAAGCAAAGATCAACGGATGTTACTGGAAGGCTCATAACGCATTCATGAAAAGATCAGGGGGTGTTAATGTAAGGCTCACCAAGCATTCAAGAACAGATTAGTGGGTGTTAATGGAAGGCTCAACAGGTATTCAAGAAGAGATCAGCAGGTGTTAATGGAAGGCTCAACAGGTATTTCAGAAGAGATCAACGGCTGTTAAGAGATGGATTAACAGGCATTCAGGAAGATTATTGTGTGTTAATGGGAGGGAAAAAGGGCATTCAGGCAAAGACATAAGCAGGTGTTAATGGAAGGCTCCACTGGCATTCAGGCAAAGATCAACGGATGTTAGTGGAAGGCTCATCAGGCATTCATGATTAAATCAGCGGGTGTTAATAGGGGCCTCAACAGGCATTCAAGAAGAGATTAGTGGGTGTTAATGAAAGGATCAACAGATATTCAAGAAGGGAAATTCAACGGCTGTTAAGAGGGGTCAACAGGCATTCAGAAAGAGATTAACGGGTGTTAACAGATATATCAACAGGCATTCAGGAATAGATTATCGTGTGTTAATGGAAGGCAAAACAGGCATTCAGGCAGAGAGAAAAGCCGCTGTTATTGGAAGGCTCGACTCGCATTCAGGCAGAGATTAACGGATGTTGTTGTAAGGCTCAACAGGCATTCATGAAGAGGTCACCAGGTGTTAATGTAAGCTTAAACAAGCATTCAGGTAGAGATCAACGGGTGATGATGGTATGCTCCACATACATTCAGGATGAGATCAGCGGGTGTTAATGGAAGTCTCAACAGGCATTCAGGAAGAGATCAACGGGTGTTAATGGAAGGCTCAATAGGCATTCGGAAGAGATCAGAAATTATTAATGGAAGGCTCAACGGGTACTCAGGAAGACTCAGACGGTGTTAAGAGACGACTCAATAGGCATTCAGGAAGAGATCAACGAGTGTTGAGAGAGGACTCAACAGGCATTTAGGAAGAATCAGCGGGTATTAATGCAAGGCTCAACAGGCATTCATAAATAGATCAGCGGGTATTAAGAGGTGGCTCAACAGGTATTTGGGAAAAGATCAACGGGTGTTAAGAGAGGGTTAAACAGGCATTGAGAAAGAGATTAACGGGTGTTAAAAGATGGATCCGCAGGCATTCAGGAAAAGATTAACGGGTATTAATCAAAGTCAAAACAGGCATTCAGAAAGAGATTAACGGGTATTAATCGAAGTCAAAACAGGCATTCAGGCAGAAAGATAAGCGGGTGTTAATGGAAAGCTCAACTGGCATTCAGGCAGAGATCAAAGGATGTTAGTGGAAGGCTCAACAGGCATTTAGGCAGAGATCAACGGATGTTAGTGGAAGGCTTAACAGGCATTCATAAAGAGGTCAGCGGGTGTTAATATAAGGTTAAACAAGCATTCAGGTAGAGA
This sequence comes from Ceratothoa steindachneri, assembly GCA_963969495.1. Classification (NCBI taxonomy): domain Eukaryota; kingdom Metazoa; phylum Arthropoda; class Malacostraca; order Isopoda; family Cymothoidae; genus Ceratothoa; species Ceratothoa steindachneri. The sequence continues at coordinate 85,314,774 of OZ018328.1, forward strand.
TCAGCGGGTGTTAATAGAAGGCTCAACTGGCATTCAGGTAGAGATCAACGGATGTTAATTGAAGGCTCAACAGGCATTAAGGAAGAGATCAACGGATGTTAATGGAAGGCTCAATAGGCATTCGGAAGAGATTAGAGATTGTTAATGGAAGGCTCAACGGGTACTCAGGAAGACTCAGCCGGTGTTAAGAGACGACTCAACAGGCATTCAGGAAGAGATCAACGAGTGTTAAAAGAGGAATCAACAGCCATTCAGGAAGAATCAGCGTGTGTTAATGCAAGGCTCAACAGGCATTCATGAATAGATCAGCGGATATTAAGAGACGGCTTAACAGGTATTGATGAAGAAATTTACGGGTGTTAAGAGATGGATCAACAGACAATCAGGAAGAGATTAACGGGTATTAATGGAAGTCAAAACAGGCATTCAGGCAAAGAGATAAGCGGGTCTTAATAGTAAGCTCAACTGGCATTCAGGCCGAGATCAACGGATGTTAGTGGAAGGCTCAACAGGCATTCATAAAAAGGTCAGCGGGTGTTAATATAAGGTTAAACAGGCATTCAGGTAGAGATCAAATGGTGTTAATGGTAGGCTCCACATACATTCAGGACGAGATCAGCGGGTGTTAATGGAAGTCTCAACTAGCTTTCAGGCAGAGATCAATGGATGTTAGTCAAAGGCTCAACAGGCATTAATGAAGAAATCAGCGAGTGTTAATGTAAGGTTGAACAGGTATTCAGGTAGAAATCAACGGGTGTTAATGGTAGGCTCCACATACATCCAGGACGAGATCAGTGGCTGTTAATAGAAGGCTCAACAAGCATTCATGAAGAAATCATTGGTTGTTAATGGAAGGCTCAACAGGCATTCAGGAAGGAATCAACGGGTGTTAAGTGAGAGCTCAATGTGTATTCAGAGAGGGCTCATTCAAAATGGTCCGCCGAACGACAGATGCTATTCGCCAGAACCGTGTCTTGTTCCAGGAAGGACGCCATTTAACTTACAGGATGGATCAATAGTTGGTCTAAGGGACCACTGGGTGTTCAACCAATGCCAATACTACAATGTGCGCCAGCATCGCACACTTTCGGCCAAAATAGTATTCAGGGAGGTCGTACACTGCATGCAACACCTCCCGCCTTATGTTTTCCGCCAAACAGTTCCTTGTTCCATGCAGAGCTCAATAGGTGTTCATAAAAGGTCTAATTGTTAATAGGTTGGGCGTAATGAGTATTACGAGAGCAATCAGTGAATGATATTGGATGAATCAATAGGTGATACGGGAGGGTTCAGTCGGTATTGCTGGATTTGTGGAGTTTTCTTTGATCAGGTCTAGTTTCTAAGATATGCTTGATTTATATTAGAACGTATATTCCAAAATAGCGCTGTGATCCAACCGTTTATTATTTCTGTTTTGTCACATCTAGTGAAGAGTAACCATACATAACATATTTTATTTATCTTTTCAGGTCTAGATATGCATTACAATGGATCGTACGTGTAAGAAACAACCGAATTGGTTTTGTTACATCTAAGGACATGTCGCTCTTCCTGACCGTCAAGCAAAAATAAATCGGAGATTTTGTGAAAAAGGCATATTATGCTGGGACCAAGGACGACATCCTTTCGTATCGGGACCGCGAGAAAGAATTTAGGATTTTTTTACGTTTGATGAAGCCTCTTTACTGGTGTACTTAAAAATATTGCTGACCTTCTCAGCTTAATGGGCCTAAAGTATGATGCTATGAAATGGATACTTTTTATTGACTTGTCTAACAGAAGTCCTTAATAACGGCAAGAGGTTTTCATCCTTGTTGGATACTCAGCTGCAATGAAAGAACCTGAAACTGCATAAACCGTCTGTTGTCTACTCTGAACTACCAGGAATACAAATGGATGATCTTTGGAGGTCTAAAAGATGTGGAACTCATCCTAGGCTTTCAAGGAAGGTACAAAAAGTATCCATGCTTTATGGGCTTGTGGAACAGTCTGGTTGACGACCTGCATTATGTCAGACAAGACTAGCCATCAAGACAAGGATTAGAACCCAGGCCACCTAACATTCTAACCCACCCCCTGGTTGAACCGGCCTTCGCGTAGCGACCCGTACCTTCTGCACTTCCCTCATTGAGAGCCTTTCTACTTGTCGATGCTGGAGAGATGCCGCTGCTCATTATTCCCTGTACGCACGAGCCCGGTGCCTCCATCAGTCGCCAACAGCTCTCACTGCATTCGCAGCTAATCTCTACGGTGCCTATGTTGCCAAGAGACGCCAGTCATACCTTAAGCCCTTCGAGTTTAGAGCCAGGAAACTCATTTTAGAGCTCAGTATAGCTCACTGGCCGGTGGCGCCCCTGGTTCTGCCCAGGACGCCACCCTGGAGGGTACCTCCATTGGCCATTTGTCGCCACGCCTTTGCTTTCAAAGCTTTTACGGTGCCGGAAGTATCGCGTTTGGACTTGGTTGATTAGGAATGATTTAAGCCCTAAAACTTCTACTGCTCCTCGAGAACCAATCAAGAGACATCCGAGCAGTGGACAATGTAGCTGTGAGTGATAGCTTTGTCTCCAGGAGAAGCTAGTAGAACATTGACCTTAGCGCCAGTGTAAACCAGAAAAGAAAGACAGAAATCGGGTGCAAAGATTTGAAAAAAATTACCAACCCAGTGGCGGATTCAGGATAAAAAACTGTGGTGAGGCTAACTTGAATACCTTGCTGAGAATAATCTGAGGAAAGGGCATTTATAAAACTAACATTAACTTACATAGTAGTGAGCACTGACTCTCTCAGATGACCGTTTTCTACACATCAGAAAATTATGAATTATAGTTTATTTTAGTTTTGGGACGTCAGCTAAGATATAATCCTGTTATTTAATAATTATTTAAGAGATTTATCTGTATTTTAGACATGTATCATTCGATCGCAACTGTTTAAAAAACTGTTTTATATATATTATATAATATTACATAACTCTTCCTGAATAGCAGAATAGAAGCATAGCTTAAAAAAGAAATATAAACATGAACGAGTCTGAAAGGGTTGATAACAGCATCTAACACACAACATTGGTCAGGGTATTTTACATAACATCAACCTCCTGTTCCTTTGAGCAAATACATTGATTACGCTGTCTATTCTAACATCAATTTCATTGTAGACATCGATGATCGCAAAGCCTTTGAAGCTTTCTTGACCTCTCCTATTCTTTAAGTACGTTTTCAGTCATTTCAAGCCATAAAATGAACACTTGGCCCCCACCTTCAAGAGTGGGAGAGCGGTTAGAACTAAATGAGCCTTGCTAGGTTCGGATACATTCAGGTTTAAGAGTGTGCAACAGCATCTCCAACGTAGTCAAATTTAATTGTTAACGAAATCCAGCGCTCTGCTTCCGCTTTGACGAGGCTCAAGATCTCTATGTCAGCCTGCCTCGTAGACTTCTGCCGCCTCCAGTAAAGCAGCAACATCATCGTTGACGCCGCTGAGGAGATGTAGATGTTGAAGACGACCGGAATAGTGTCGTCTCCGAACCGGCTCTGCAGCTCAGTGCACACCTGGTCGATAAACGGGACTTAGACACATAGGTGGTAATACTCCTTGGTAATACTTCTTGCCGCCTACAAACCCGAGGCGCAGTAATGGTGTCATGTGACGAGCCTATCTGCTGGAGGAGTTCCTCTCCCTTCCTGAAGATGTCTTGGAAGCTAGTCAGTGCGCCTTTCCGGGTGTTGTTGAGATGGGTCTCTACTTCACCAATCGTAACGTATGATGAGACGAGATCGATCGTAAGAGACTGCAGGGCTCAGCCCCACGTTGTGAGCTACAGCCAACCCATCGACGACGAGGCCAATCAAAAAGCGCAGCTTTGGATTTCGATGAGTAGGAGTACTGCCGTCGCACTCTAGTTGCTCTTATCCTCGAAGAGGATGGCAATTACCGGCATGAATTCGATGAATACAATGGCTGAATCGTCTCATTGTGGGGGACGCTTAATAAATTCGCTTTGCTTTTCACTATGAAAAGACAAATTTAGGCGGGGGGGCTTTGTTAGAATTTGACCACTGCTTGAAGGTGGTTGGTGGGCGGACTACCGGTCGTCCGGTATTTAAAACCAATCCTACCCCCCGTAGTTATCTCATGGTGGTAACTACAACTTGGTGTGGGGTAGTTTATTGAGATACATCAATATGTATATATTCAAAGGTGTATATATTGTATAGCGACGAAAATCGCAAATAATGCGTAGCGTAATCTAGCATGTAAATACAATGGGAAGAAGTTGTGACGTCACGGTCAATGATGTCAGTTTTGGCGGAAAACTCTTGGTGCGCTACGTGTAGGCTGCAGTGTGTTAGTAGGTTTAGGAATTTCATGGTAGTAGGTTGTCTGGTCAGATATTTGAAGTGGATAACCGGTAATGCGAATAGAGCTAAATACACTAGGCAGAATATATATATTGTAGTAGGGTTATTATTGTTTTTGTACTTTGTGTTTGAGTTATGGGATATTGAGCTTTGGTAAGTATTGCTCAGGCTGTTTATCGTTATAATTTGTGTATAGCGTGGACAGGTAAAATAATATGCACAAACTTCAGCCCCTGTATCCCCCCCCCCCCCATCTCTTTATCCGGGCCTAGACCAACCTAAAAATAGGGAGATGCAGCATGGACAGTTGACCCAATATTCGTGGGTATTTTTAGTTTAAATAACTCTAAACTGAGGAATAAGTAGATTTAGATAATAAAGGTGAAAACAACAAAGAGTGAACGTAATGAAATAGCTGTTTCCATCTTATAGCTTATCTGTTGTATTCTTTGTGGTATTAGCAAAGATCCAATAACTAAGAACGAGGAGTGGTAGGACTTACCGAAGGAGAAAACAATTTAACAGAATGGTGAGTCTTCGTAGCGAGGACGATCCGCATCCCCCACGATATTTACCTTGTCATCACTGCCCACGACTGCCCACAAGCGCTAATTTCATAGCGTGGGGGCCTTTTAGAATATACTTCATGGGGATGCCACTGCTCAACGAATGGGGAATCTTAACACTGCTGCACTCTGGTCTAATGGATGGAATCTTAGCCAGTTTTTCGACCTGTAAACAATGTGAATGCCCGAGACTGGGGTGAGTAATCATGAGATTGCTACCTAAAATATTATAGTACACAAGGTCAAAGGGTTCATAGACCATTTTGGTCACGTCCTCTAGGTTACGCAGTCTATGAACAGTCAATAGGAAACGAATGTACTATGGCATAAATATAGTGAAAATCTTTTTCAAGAGTGGCTCGAAAGCTCAGAATGAATTTTTTATTCATTCTGGTTCATCTCCCTCAGGTGAAGCAGAAAGCGAGTACGTTTTCTGCCCACTATTATTACCTGACTACTCAAAAGTTCACGCAGACTCTCTATCTACTTGTTGGGTTTGGTGAGGTTGTTAGGTAAGGTTAGGTTTAGTTAGGTTAGCGATTTATGATTGTCGTTTTATCCGCGAATCGCTTATTTTCGCCAAAAATTGCTTACTTGTCGTCGTAGTTGTATTCACATGAATGTGAAGCTAAATTGATGTCAAGCCTAAAAACGTCAAAAAATACATTGTATGGGCATATATAGTGTTAAGGGTGATCAGGAAATTTTCCTTAGACGCGCGTCCGACTTTCAAACAGTGTAAAATACGCCCGCAAGTGTTAGCATTTCAAGGTGGTGTCGTAGAATAGTTATTTTTTCAGCATCGGGTTAAAAAAATGTCTATTTTTGACTTTATAATGTGTGATAGACTCTCTCTCTGCCATTTAAATTTTAATCCTAGTACACTATTTAAAAGATACGAAGCAATATTACAAGCTTTAGTAACCTGAAACACGTGGAAAATAAAAAGTATCATTACAAACAAACGGGCGAGCGTAAGTTAGGAGTCTCATGACTATCCAAGATGGCGTCGGGAAGAAATTATTGAGTTGCAAAATCGGATGAAATATTGACGTTTTGTGATTTTATACAGGGTAATAGACCCTCTCCACCATCGGAATATTATTCCAGGAGCACTATTACAAGGATAAGGCTCCGTATTACAATCTTTAGTAGTCTAAAATTGGTTTGCCACTCTTATTCTAAATTATCTTGAATGAAAACCAGCAAAATTGATTGAATAGAAAATTTGGAAAATATCTAGTTAAAAAAATAATTTCAATCCTATGAAAAAGTAATAAAAATGAATGTTAAGATAACTAACACGCTAACTTAGAGATGCCATATCTTGTGATTTTATCTACTTTTTAAAATCGTGTGCTACTTTTTTGACTGCTACTTTGCGAATTTTATGTTACTACATTTGATAGTCGTGCTACCTTTTACGATTTTCAAAAAAATGCATTTATGAAAAATGCATTAACTTTACTCTGTAGTTAACTTGTAAAATTTATAACATGGAACAGAAGAACCTGAGTTGGTGGCCATAACGGAGTCGTGGAAAAAAACCTCAAGCCGAGACTTTGAAGGTGAATTCACGATTCCCGGCTACCAGCTCTTCCTGAAAGATAGGCCAGATAGAGAGGGGGCGGTGTGATGTTGTATGTCAAGGATACTCTCAACTTGACGGATTGCAACATCGTATCAGACCATGAACTACTAGGTGTTGACCTAGAGATAGGTCCTGCCAAATACAGGACCCTGGTGCTTTATAGACCTCCTGCCCAACTCATTGAAAAGGACAGAGATCTGTACCAGCTACTAGGAGAACTTGTCGAAGACAGAGTGTGTATCGTCATGGGAGATTTCAACACACAAGTTGAGTGGGAAACCAGAGAACCCTGTGGCGAGAACGCACTACTACTGGAGTTCGCGAACAACGAGTTCTTGACTCAATGGGTGAGAGAGCCAACGAGAGGAGACAATATCCTCGACTTGGTTTCTACCTCTGAGGATGACATCGTTGAGCACCTTTCTGTTGGCGAAGAGCTTGGTGGCAGTGACCACCGTCTAATTAGATTTGTAGTCAAAGTCCCGAAGGCAGGGCATGCAACTAGTAAATCAAGGGAACTCGATTTGAGAAGAGCAGACTTTGCAGGTCTTCGTGCTGGACTGACTGAAGCGAGGCTAGAAGTGTGCGATGCTGTTGAAGACTCGTGGAATATTTTCAAAACCACATTCATGAGTCTTCAATCGCGTTTCATCCCTCTGAAATGCCCCCGTCGGTCTTCTGTTTAACCAAAGTGGTTTAATCGAGAAATCAGCCAACTGCTTAGGGAGAAAAGAACTGTGTACCGGCAATCGAAGATCTCGGGTGACTTTGACGAATACCGGAGGCTAGCCAGGAGAGTGAAGTCCAGCATAAGGGCGGCTAAGCGGTCTGAGGAACTCCGAGTGGCGAGACTCTGTAAAGAGAATCCCAAGGAGTTTTTTGGATATGTGAACAGCCGTAAACCAATCCATCGAACGATTGGCCCTTTGAGAAATGAGGAGGGGACATTAAAGCATTCAGATGCAGAAAATGCTAACCTCCTCAACGACTACTATGTACTCTTCAGTGTTTACTGAAGAGTGTGGTCCCATCCCCCAGCCAACGGATTCCTACTCGGGGGGGAAAAGCTGGAGGATATGGACTTCACCGAATGAGAAATCAAAAAGAAGATCACTGACCTAATGACGAATAAGTCACCTGGCTCGGATGGGTTTCTACCTAAAGTGTTGAAAGAAGTGCGCGATCAAGTGTCACGACACCTGAGCGCAATCTTCAACATGTCAATCCGGACCAAATGCTTTCTTAGAGACTGGCGTGAAGCGGAGGTGACTCCTATCTTCAAAAAAGGAGACCGTAGCCAACCGTCGAGCTACCGACCTATCAGTCTAACTTCGATAGTCGGTAAACTCATGGAAAGCATGGTGGTAGGAAAAAATGAAGTCGTATTTAGAGTCAAACCTGCTACTGAGGAGTTCCCAGCACGGCTTCCGAAGGCAACGGTCATGCCTGACGAACCTTGTGGAATTCTTCCACTTCGTGTTCAGTGAGCACGATCGGGACAAGTCGATGGATGTAATGTACTTATACTTTCAGAAAGCCTTTGGTAAGGTAACACACCGCCGCCTTCTCCGGAAAGTGCAAGCGCTGGGCATAGACGGAAAAGTAGCCGGCTGGATCGTGATCTGGCTAAGTGGCAGACGGCAACGGGTGGTGGTGAATGGACAGGCTTCTGATTAGGTGCCTGTTACTAGCGGGGTGCCTCAAGGTTCTGTCCTAGGACCACTACTATTCATCATCTACGTCAATGACATAGACGGTGACATGGTTGTCAAGATTTCCAAATTTGCCGACGATACCAAGCTTGGTATGAACGTTGCGAAAGATAGAAATACTGCCCGCCTGCAGGAAGATCTTGGGAAGATTGGAGAGTGGTCGGACACGTGGAAAATGACTTTTAACTTATACAAATGCAAAGTGATGCATATCGGCCACAAAAACCCCCAATGTCAGTATATCCTTAAGGGCACTGCTATTGAATCCACCTACACTGAGAAGGACTTGGGTGTAACAATCACTAGTGACCTCAAGTTCTCTAAACAGTGCATTGAGGCGGAGAAAAAGGCCCAAAGGAAGCTAGGTTATATAAGGCGCCGGTTTGGATATCGGAACAAGGAGATTGTACTGTGTTTGTACAACTCACTTTTCCGACCGCACCTAGAGTATCCCGTACAATTTTGGAGTCCTTCATTTCGAAGGGGCATCGCGAGATTGGAACGCGTACAAGCTAGGGTAACCAAACTGATTCCCTTTATCCGACATAAAAGTTATGAAGATAGACTAGGGGTCAGCTCATCGAAGTTTTCAAAATACTTCGAGGGTTCGACAATGTTGACTACCGGGATATTTTCACACTGAGTGAGAACAGAACGCGCAATCAAGGCTTCAAACTTGAACTGAAGCGTTACAACCGCAATATGTGTGGAAATTTTTTCACCTACAGTGTCTGCGGTAAGTGGAACGCACTTCCAGTGGAAGTTGTCAACAGTGAATCTGTTGACCAGTTCAAGTCAAGACTAGTCAAAGTCTTGAAAAGTGGCCGTTTAGGCACGCAAAACAATTGAGCAGCCATGTGCCCGCTCGATTGCTATTCCAAAGGTACCCTCCTTGAATGGACCGTAAGGTCTCCTAGGGTACCTTCTTCCCTTGTTGTTACTCCTTGTTGAAAGAATAGGAATTGAGATTCTTTTCTATGCATTTATTAAATTACACTTGGCAACTTGCAGCCGAAATAATGTTTTTAGAAGTAATTTCTTTATATTCTCTTTAATTATTTAATTATTTTCATTAAAATTGAATTTAGCTCAAAGGCCCGAATTTCTTTAATTTTATTTAAGTTTTACAATTTAAATTTTACACCCTATGGCAGGGCAGCCGAGAGGGAAAACCTGCCGGTACATCGTACCAGGGCCCAAGTGTCGAGAGGGGCCCTTGTTTCCGTATGTACACAAAGCACAGATCAAATGTTATAGTGATAAACCTTTTTCCCATATTTATTCTAGCGAGTAACTTCTAGTGGAAATAGTATTCTCTAGTTTACCTCGGAACGAGAGTCCAATTAAAACTCGCCCTTGATCTCGCGATGTTGATACTAATATTTCGTAATATGTAAAAGAAGAAGAGGCCGAAGAAGGAGAGTGATTGACGCTGCCAAAATTGGCATTGCGGTAAGTGATCTGTCGAAATTTTAGTGATTTTTTTGCGTTTCATAATGATTTTTTCTTTCTTTTAGGCTTTAAACTAAACTAAACTAATATATAGAAATTATGTATTATATATATCATTGCTACAGGTATAATCTGAGGAGTGGAGCAAGAATACCCGAAATTACGGAATAAAATAAGAGTGAGTGTATACTGGTTGTTATTAAGTTGTTAATTGTCATGTTTTTAGTTATAACAAGTTGTTAATGCATGTCATTTTCTGAGGAACAGATTGCTGAAATTCTTTTAAGTTTAGATAAACATAAAAGAGCAGTAAATCAGATAACAGAAGTGGCACCCGCTGGTACGGTATTCAGAAAATGGACAAATAATGCTGCAAGTACAATAACAGGCTGTATGACAAATGTTGGTGTTGATATTGTTGTTAATAAGAAATTAACTTTGGAGAGAGTGTCAGAAAGTCCCATCTCAATTGCCCAACTTTATTTCCACGTGGCAGTAATCAACAAGCATTCCCTGAGAGTATATTCTCAGTACGAAATAAAAATGGTGAAATTCCAAGACGAGATTGGCTCGATTGGAGTCCATCACAACAGACTCTCTATTGTTTTCCGTGCCGTCGCTTTCAAAAAGACACCGAAACTTAAAAATTGCATTCGCGTCTAGCAACATCACAGGGCTACGTTGCAAGCGGAAAATGGAGAAAACTAGCTAAAAGAATTCCTGAACACGAAATATGTATTGCCTATAGAGAGTATTATTTGGCCTGGCCTGATTTAGAGAGATGATTGAAATCAGACAACTGCATTGAAAATCTTATGGAAACTTCCATTGAATCTGAAGCAGTAAGATGGCAGAATTTTTTAAAGCAGATCATAGACATTGTTCTTTTTCTAGGGGAGAGAGGCGAGGATTTAGAGGATCTTCGCAAAGAATTCGAGATGAAAGAAATGAAAAATTGGGGTTGAGTAGAACTGTTGTCTCGGTGGGATACTGTTTTGAAATAATATGTGCTAAAGGTGAAGGAATTGCAGCAGAAAGGAGGGAGACTACAGGTACACTATCTCTCAGCAGAGACTCAAAAAGAATTTGTTTCTCTTTGATCAGAACTTGTTACACAACAAATTTTCTTCGAAAAAAGCTTCTCGAAATACTTTTAAATTATAGTGGATGCAACACCAGACTCCTCTCATGTTGAGCAAACCTCCTTTATACTACGATATCTTATCAAAGACGATTTTGCATATGCTATCGAGGAGCCAATTCTTAAGTTTATTGATTGCAGTAATAAACTGTAAAAGATATTGCAAAAATGGTACTGGAAACATTGAAAGAGAACAATATCCCTTTCTCAGATTGCAGGGAGCAAAGTTACGACAGTGGATCTAATATGGCGGAAAATACAAGAGGGGTACATGCACGTCTTCTGTTTGAAAATGTTCTGGCACTCTTTTCACCCTTGTGGATACCATACTTTAAATTTATGTGAAACAGACTCTGCTGAATGTTACCCTAAAGCCATCACACTTTTCGGAACAATTCAGAAAACATATAGTCTCTTCAGCTCCAGTCCACGACGTTGCGAGATTCTTCTGAACAAGAAAGGAAATCAGTCGCTTCACAACAAGTCCGATGTAAGATGGTTTTCGAGAATAGATTATGTAAAACCATTTAGAGCAAACCTTACTAGCATTAGGGCTGCACTTGAAGAACTGTTAGCATTGAATCTGACATCTAAAACAAGGACTGAAATACATGGCATTATTAAGTATGTCTCATCATTTACTTGTGTGATTATGTCAGAAATTTAGTACAAGAGTTTGGAACAAATTGTAATACAACAAGATTCTGCGAGCAAGACATGCCACATTTGATGTTAAAGTCACAAATGTCAGCGAGTTGATGGCAAATTTGAAAGATTTTAGTGGGAACTGAAAGAAAATCTGGAATGAAGCAAAATATTTTTCATCGAGCATGGAGAATGAGGTGAATCTGAAAGTAAACTTGCATTAAAAATCCAATTTGATGATGTTATTAAAAAAATTGCTGCCAGGAAAACTAGAAAGGCATTATTCAGTATATGATTATTATTTTTTGTTTATTGTTCATTGTATTTAGATGGCCAAGAGGTCCCTCTACTATTAAAAGAATTGCTACTAATGACATTTTTACCTCTGCCTATGATTTTATTTAAGTAAAGAAATTGGTTACTAATATATAGTATGAACACATACAAAAAGAAATAAAATATTGTCCACACTCTAAATTAAAGTATATATGTGCCTTTTGTTTTTTGAAGCCTGGGGAGGGGGCCCAAATTTTGTCCTGTCCCGACTACCATTTATCCTCTTGGCGGCCGAGCCTTATGGTCTCAATTACTTTAAAGCACGGATTATTATGCCTCCTTAATACGAATCATGGTGATTCATGCAGATCATGTTTTCACATGTGGAACTGTGTAAGTGACCGCAGGTGTTGATTTGAATTTAAAATCATTTTCCTTGTAATGGTTTTGCATAGGCCTACGTCAATTTTTTGAGTGCGTGTGATTTAATAAAGTGTAATTTATTTTCAATTAAAGTGTGATTATGTTAAGCGTCCATTATGAGCAAAGCGAATAAATTACATTTCCAAAGATCGTGGCTTTTGAATCCCATGTTTGTTCAAACATGGCTGGAAGAAATAAATGTCAAGACTAAAGCGTAGTGTAAGGTTTGTAAATCCATATTGAGAGTACCTAAAACTGATTTAGTCGAACACAAATCTTCTGTGAAACACACCAAAAATTCTGAACTAATATCATCGTCGGAAAAAAAGAAATATAAAGTTCTTTGAAAATCGTAATAGATTAAGTGTATTAGAAAATAAAACGTAGCGTGTTTGTCGCTTGTCATACAGCGATACAATCTATTGATCACTTGAGTGAAATTTTTAAGACGAGTGATGCATAGAACTAAGTGGTGAGCATGAATATAATAAGTGATTTCACCTGAATTGCTCAAAGAACAGGTTGCAGAAATAAACAAGTCTTCATTTTTCTTAATACTTGATTAATCTACAGATATTGAATGCTGTAAACATCTCTGTTTGCGTGTTCGTTATTACAATGTAAAAGAGAACAAAATATCATCACAATTTTTAGGACTAATTGAAGTTGTGGTATGGCGGTATATATATATATATATATATATATATATATATATATATATATATATATATATATATATATATGCCTCGTAACATTTATTTCAAACGTTTCAGGATTATAACCAATCCTGAAAGAAAAAAGTTGACACATGCAATAAAATTCTGAAACATAAATATTAAATTTGAGACGAATTGATTAGATTAGAAATACGGAGGAATTAAAACAAACAAAACCAACGAGGGAATTTCTAAAAAATAGGAAGGAAAATAATTAAGAGTGCATTTTATTCTTGCACCCCCTTCCCATAAAAAAAAACAATGTGAAATTTAACAAATTAGCATGTTTTTTAATGAGTCACTATATTTAATGGGACAGATAATGAGTTATTATTTAGACTGGGTTGAAGTTTTGCAATATAAATTGACTCTAGCAGGTAAAGGTCCGAGATGTTTCTTATCGCATTAAGTATCGTGAAGTTCTCGAGTGTAGCCCTGGAGCCACATTATGACAGATGGTTTCGAATTGGCGATGGATAAGGTTTTGAAAGGTGTAGTCCAGTTCTTTCAGATCAATCCATATGCTGCATGAAGCGGGAGTAAAGCGTACGCCTTGTTTCCCCCACATATGATACAGTGCTACTGCACGTACAACGAAAAACGTATATAATTTTAGCTTGCATATTGGTGGGTGATTGATCTTTGAACTTAAATAATGATCCCAGTCTGAAGTCACTAATGAGAACAATAAATGGTAATAATTGAGGATAGGCTGAATTTAACAATTTTAACAACTCTTTTTTAAAGTTTTTCGGATTGGTAACCAAAGTATTGTAAGGAAAATAAGATCTTTAATTTATTGACAGTTTGTAGTGGAGGCAGAGTCGAGTATTTCTTATGGAGAAACAGACTAATTTGTCTCAGAAATAGTGATTTGGGGTATCCATTGGAGGTAAGGAATTTTGTTAAGAATTCGAATTCTAAATGTTGGGCTGAAAAGGTTGAAGACAAGTTATATGCTCTATGAAGGAGACTAAGGATGGCATTACTTTTGAACTTAAAATCACAGAAACTAAAGAAACTTAAACCAAGGTTTGAAAAAGTGGGTTTTCGGTAAACATTTGACGTGAATTGATTGTCCATTCGGGTAATCTTCACGTCAAGAAACGATATGCTATTAATTTTTTCGAGCTCACAGAAAAATTTAATATTTGCGTGTTTAGAATTTAAATAATTCAGGAAAAGTGTACAATGTGACTTATGTCTAAATAATAAAAAAAAACCTGTCGTCTACATAGCGCCTATATAAAACCGGACGAAAATTAATGGGGCAATCATCAATCCAAAGTGTTTCATAATATCACATAAAAACATTTGCCAACGAGGGGCCTAGAGGAAGTCCCATTCCAACCCCATCGAGTTGTTCATTGAAAATCCCATTTGATAAAACGAATGAATTACAAACAGCAAGTTCAAGGAGAGTTCTGAATAAGGTCTTAGTTAAACCTATTACGCAGGTGGAGTTACGGAAGAGGGAGTTTACACAAATTCGAATCGTTTCAGCAAGAGGAATATTAGCGAATAAACTCTCAACATCAAAGCTGGCTATGAATTATCTGTCTGCATGAGGAATGTTCGTAATCTCTTTCCCAAACATATGCGAATTTTTAAGAGCAAACTCATTACAGGCTAGAGAGGCTAAATCGGGGACTAGAAACTTGCCTAGTGCAAATGAAGGAGTCCTATATGCTGCAAAAATAGGCCTTAGGGGCAAATCAGTTTTATGGGCCTTAGGAAGCCCATAAAGAGCTCCAGGTGAAGATACAAAACAAAACAAACTGTTATACGCATCTTTTGGGAGAGCGTTAGAATTCTTTAATTTCCTAAGAAACTGATTAATTATGTCTTCAATTTTAAGTGTGTAAGACTGTACAGTATTAGTATTTTTTTAAAATTTAGTAGAATCTGAAAGGATCTGAGAGATTTTGCTGAGATACGAATCTTTATCTTAAACAACCATACTCCGACCTCTATCAGGTTTGCAAATAACGAGGCATTGCCAACCGCTATAAACGACAAGCCAAAACCTCGTTGGCAGATCCGTATCGGCCGTAGGCCACAGAGGGTAGGTCTGTTGCGAAGTGCAAGCTTATTCTGTAAGGAGGAGTACCGCAGGTTCGGTTTGTCATTTATAAAATGTTTGCACAAAAGAATCCTAATTCAAGACCGTACAATATTTATATCTCCGTTTGTATCGATACTATAAAATTTCCCCGGAAAAACAAAACTCAGGAGTACTTATTTATCCTATTTCTTTATTCTTCAGATACTTCCTATTCCTTTTTGTCAATTAGTCGGCATATTTTTGTGCATGTGAATAGAGTTAATACTATTAATCTCTATTGTATAATCCTGCAGAGCCAAGAATAAGTTTCGATTTCTCTGGAAGTTTTTATCGACATCATCGAAAATAAAGCGTTGTAAAGTTAGTTTATATATTTGATAAATGAGAAGATAGAAATTGATGTAAGTAACAAGGTTTTTTTTTCATTGAGGGTCATTGGAAGTAAATGATAAGGGAAGGGACGCAAATAAGTAAGAGTAAAAATATTAGGTATGATAGAGGGGAACAACGAGCTTCGTCAATCCTGATTACTAAAGGGCGGAGAGAGTATTATCAACAACCCGCAAAGTTCTTACAAACAAAATACCCCAAAGTAATGTTGAGCCCCCTTCATGACACAAATTCCTAGATTCTGGCCCCACTTATTCAAGTCCCACTGACTTTTCTGAACTGATTACAACTTGTCGCGAATCTAATTCAATAATTTGACTAAACAACTAAAGACGGCATCATTGGTCGAGTCACTAGCGAATGAGGACGTTGCATGTATACCTAATGTACTCTCTGGTGGAAGCAAAAAAGAGATTGACTTTCGATTCTTTATTATTCCTATGCAGTAAATACTATTGATTTATTGCAGGAGATTTACTATAGATGAATGAGTTAATGAAACTTGCAATTTAGGATATGCTAAGTTATCAATGGTAAAAATTCTTTACAGCGAACGGTTGTACGAGTAATTTAAATAAACACGTCTTATTATCGAAGTGCATTAGTAAAATAGTAATCGTTTTCTCTAATTCAAAATGATGGTGGTTTAGTATTAAAATATTATAAGATTGGATTAGATTTATTTGGACTAGAATTAAATCACTGCCTTGTACCTCGTATAAGGTACATGAATTAAACGTTTTATGGAAACTTAAGTTGATCACGTCGAAGAGTTGCGCGCTCAAGCCTCTACACATTCTGGAGATATGTGCCTCCTCCTTACCTTGATTGCACCAAAAGCTGTATGCCCTGCAACACATTTTCACTTTCTTCAACTCACGTTGCAAACATATCTTCCTAAAACTTTCGGTGAAAAATCTCATGTAAGTTTTCGCACTTTAGTTTAAGGTAAATACAAATGATAATGGTAACAATGTGTGAAAAAGAAATGTGGTAAATAATATATCTTTGTATTTATTTCTGTATAATGGCTCCCCCTCAACTGTCAAATGATTAGGTAGCGCTATTTGAGACAAGGCAAAAGGAAGCAATTTGCATACTGCTGAAAATCGACGGACCGAGAATCCGCCTCTGTAAAGCGGGGCTTTGGAAATCCACTTCCGGCGTATCAAAATGATGGATTGTGAGGCAACGGCGTTAAATGCCCGAATTTCCAAGCTTTTATTCCATAAGAGAAACTAGATTATCGGAATTATCTCTGACAACACAAAAATAAGTGCTGCGATATTACTGAATATGGCGCAGGTTTGGAGGACTTGCACGCAATTTATATTCATTCATAGAAGCTTAAATAATTTTCGTTGCTTGCCTTTCATATTTTCTTCGCTGACCTTAATTTCTAGACTTTCTTCATAGACCCTTTTCAAAAATGGTAATTCTACACACTAAAGACCAGATCTTTGCAGATAAAAGTGTATAATGCACTCTTCTCCGACCTATTAGTACTCCTATTAGTACTCTTTTAGAGTTAGAATAGCGTTATCGAAACCTAAATTGGAAGCAAGTGATCTGTTTTAGAATCAAGTATTTATGGTATCTCCATCTATTTTACGATAAATTTAAATCAACTTTACTATGATACAGGTTAAAATTTTTTCCTCTCGGATAAGTCAGTATGTATGGAAAAATTCAAAGCGGCCATAATATTCCCGCGAAATTTCAAGCACCGTTGTATCACAACCGTCACAAAGATCAGTGACTATGACATGGCGACAAATTTCGTTAAAAGTAAGCTGGGGGGTGGGGTGGTGGTGGTCCTTTTTGGCTATTATTTCTGGGTGCATTGGAAATTACCCCCCAAATCACCCAAAACCGTGCATAACCTAGCCTAAAAAACAAACTAACCAGAAAACTAACAACTCAACCAGCTAAAATAAACTTGCTAAAGCTTTTTCTTTATAACAACCTAAGCAAAGATTTCCGTAGCATAATTAGTGAAGCGGCTATTTATATATACGATATTTATAAATAAGAGCTTTTAAGGGGACTATCCATAATAACTAGTATGATACTGGTTTCTATTTCGCCTAAAGTTCTATAATTTTTTACACAGTATACTCTGAACACCTCTCAATGTATCCGACTGTATGTATTCGCGCAATGATTGGCTGGCTCTATTGTCTCAAGCGAGTTGAAGAGCGATCAGTGATCTCAGCTTAATCTACGGCCCAAGCAGAAGACCATGTTTTTCTGTTTTTTTTTTTTAATCATCAAACTAATTTTCTCTTTAATCAACATCAATATCGTAATACAATTAGAAAAGAGAAATTCAATTAAACTTCTTCAAATTTTAGAAGGAACGAACCAGAATAATGACATAAAACATTGATACAAGTAACTTAAACGAATTATTATAATTTTTGAAATTTGCAGACATATGACAATCTATTTAACCAAATTAAAGAGAAATTGAAGTAGGAGAGTTTTGCTTTAATTTGATCCTCGATTTTGCACACTTTTCAAGAATAGTCAAATCATAGCATTCACCTAAGTTTTCATCAATTTCACCATACAAATAACGGAAAACCATTTGTTATCGCGGAGTCGTTGTTAATATTTCAACCGCAATTATTTAAGGTAATCGAGGTTTCTATATAATTTGAAATTAATTATGCCAATATTTCCACTTCTTCATTTTTCGTAATCTTGATTCGATGATTCATGATTAAATCAATATTGGAATTGTGGTTTGTTTCTAGTGACGGACGGACGCTTTTGCTTCCAATATTCACGTCATCGCTTCGATCCATTATATTTAAAGTCACCATTTTACCCGAACTTCTTCCACAAGGGATTAAATTTCTCGAATTTAAGCCGCTTTTCTCCTTCACACATATTTGACGAAGAAGGAATGAAATATCTCGTGTCCTGCAGCCCACGTTCATAAGGTGGGCTGTAAAAAATTTCTCTTCTTGTCTCTTCTATTCTTCCTTTCTCCTCTATTCTTCCTTAGCCATTTTCTTCGGAATGTGCGTTGGATTTAGGAGTTTAGCGCGCGCTTCCGGCACTTTTCTGGCTATATATTGCTTACACATTTTTCCTCCTTTAACGTCTCAATTTTTGATGAACTTCTAAATATTGTTTTTGGGGTATAATGCCATAGTTTTTATTGCCTTTATACCCATATATAGTGACGAATTTAAAATTCGTAAAAGTGCGGCGACGCAGCACAGGGAAAGTAATATATCTATGGTGCGTTGTCTAGGACGAGCGAAATTAATCCATAAAATTCACCTTCCATTGCATACTAAATTTTTAAGGAAAATTAAAATAAAGTATAGAAACTAATAGATCAAATATAAGCCACTAGTTCTCTCTGTCGAGGGACGAAGTCGTGTGACCAAAAAGTCTCTAAAGGTACACACTACTGTAGGCCAGGCAGGCACTATCGGCGCTGTGCTCGAGTACAATTGAATTGGAGAAGAGGTAAGGACATTCTACTTAGAGTGCGATATTATTAGGTTGTCTCTTTAAAAGGGAATACGTTTGCCGGCTTCGTCTCAAGAGTTATTCGAAAGATTAACACCTCTTCAAAAATAAACTTTAATATAAATAATAAGAACAAGGGTACATATAAATATGAAAATCTAAATAATAATCAGTACGACATAAGAATATTATGATATGCAAAAATTAAGGAAACTAGGTCCGAGAAAATATATAGGGGGTTCAATAATTTGGATTGAATGAAATATTCAGCAAGTCTATTGGAGTTACATCAAATACGGAATTCTTCTTAGGACTGGGAAGGAAGATGTGGGACCTACGAGGAAAAGACTCTTGGTTGCCTCTGGAGGATGACTGGGGATGTGGAAGACCAAATGGCCAGGTCTTCGTCGATGGGGTCTCAATGCGAGGGCGTCCAAAGAGACTCCGAAGGGGGTTGAGATTGCCTCGGCTCCAGGGAGAAGTAATCACAAAATCGAGATTCGTCTGCGGACGGCAGGAAGTCTCAACCAATGTAGTGATACGAGAGAGACCCAGGACAATATTCCGGGGTATGGACGGGTTTCCGTAATCTTCCTCTGATCAGGGCGGATTATACGAATAGGATCTGCTGACGAGATCACAAGGGTAAGAGGACCACTTAACGGGAGACAGATACTAGAGTCTGGACGGCAAGAAGATAGGCTTCTCTCTATCTGCTGAGGATTTGCAGACATCACCTTAAATAGGAGCCACAGCAATGATTGACAGATGGCTGCGTGAGCAAGGGCGTCCCTTTGTGATATCGGACGCGGCTTAATCAAACATGGACCTTGCTAATTTCGGGCATCGACGAGGCGCAAGAGAATTAAGCGAGGTTCCCTTCTACCCTAAGAGGGGGAAAATGGACACGGTTGCCACCTGGAAGCGGGAAAGCTTTATCAAACTGGGGAAAGACGGTGATAAAGCACCCTAAATTAAGCACAGGTGCGCTAGTCCGTCTTAACCAGAGAAATTCTGTGTGATAACGTCGTATTGAGTTTCATGCTTCCACACGCCTCCCTTCTTAAGATGAAATTTTAAAGACATGTGGGGGATGGAAAATGTCATTCCCCACAAATGGGAGAGATACGGATTGGAGAAAACAATTTACCTGACGGGATACTAGCTAATAGGAGAATCTTTAACTTCGGGCATACATAGCCGCCAACACAAAAAAATCAATTAATATGAGGTTGTTGAACTTAGGAGTTAACGATAAGTAATAATAATACCCCCTAAAACAACAAAATAAACATGGTG
The DNA here is from genome assembly GCA_963969495.1 of Ceratothoa steindachneri. Classification (NCBI taxonomy): domain Eukaryota; kingdom Metazoa; phylum Arthropoda; class Malacostraca; order Isopoda; family Cymothoidae; genus Ceratothoa; species Ceratothoa steindachneri. The sequence continues at coordinate 85,334,903 of OZ018328.1, forward strand.
ACCATTGCAATTAATTACAAACTAAAAAAAATAATTAAAGTCAATATATATACAGAGGCACAAGGCTTAACAATATATACAATTGTGAGTACACACCCTCGGTGACTCGATCTTACGATGTGAGAAACGGCTCCTCTATGGGGTTTCTACCACGACAGTCAGCCATACAATTTTGGGAACCTTTAATATAAAATATGCAAAATTGGTACTCCATCAACAGTAAACTCCATCGCATGAGTTTACTGTTTTGACTTTTACTATCTTTTAAATATAATAAGCGGCGGTGATGCGTTTCGATCACGAACTCCTTTCCCAATAAATACATTTTAAATATTTTACCCCCCAAACTATCGCAAGGGCCTCAAGTTCTCTGGTCGCGTTGTTCTTCTTACGCGACGAAAGCTTCCGGCTCGCTTATGAAATCAAATGGCTGCAATGATCATTGTATTGCAAGAACATGCATCCTACTCCTTTGTTGTACGCGTCGGTCCTGATTTCGAAAAGCTTGGTCGGATTGAGGAGTCTTAGAATGGGAGCAGAAGTGAGCCTATCCTTAAGTTTGTCAAAGTGGGCGGATGCCTTGGGGTTCCACACGAGGCGATCTTGGGATTGCTTCTAAAACAGGGCGCTAAGTGAAGAAGCTAAAGCGGCAAAATTGGGGACAAAACGCCGGTAGAAAGATGTGGATCCCAAAAAGTAGCGGAGCTGTTTCTTTGTACGCGGAAGAGGCATTCTGGCAATAGCCTTTACTTTATCTTGCTGGGGGGTGATCTGGTTTTCCACGATATGAAAGCCTAAATAACAAATGGAATTATAGGCAAAATGACATTTACTAGGCCCAATGGTCAATCCGTGTTCCCGTAACCTCATGGGAATGGAGCGAAGGGAGACTAGGTGTTGTTCCCATGTACGCATGACAATGTACACATTATCGAATTAAAAGGAGACGTCAACAAGGCCATCCAGGATTTTCCGTATCATTCTATTATAGTTACTGCAAGCAGTAACCAAACCAAAAGGAAGACGCCTAAATTGAATTAGGTCCTTCTCCATGGGGAACGCAGTGTAATTCCGAGCACTATCCTTGAGGGAAATTTTATAATAGGCCTTAGATAGGTCTATTTCTGAGATAAATTTGGCCTCTTACAGCAGGCGTAGTTTCTGGTCGATGAGCGGGATTAGTTTCGCGTTAAAAACCGTCACGGAATTCAATTTCCGGACATCTACTACACACATTCTGAATGTTTGATCGGGTTTCCTTACCATTACAATGGGGGAGCAGAAATCATAGGTGGAGTGTTCAATGATACTCAACTTTAATCGGTTTTCCACTTCGGAATTAAAGGCCGGACGAAGATACACAAGCAAGTGGTATGGTTTAGTTCGAACAGGCTCCTGTGTTTCCAGAGAGATGTCATGCACGAAATAACGCGCACATACTGGCTTCTCCGAAATCACCTTCTCAAATTCAACTAATAACTTAGTCAGTTGAGCCTTTTGCGGGAGTTCCAATTGGGGGTTTAAATCGAGTTCTGGGGCAGTTTCTTCACTGGAACCGGGGAGTGAAGGTAGGGGATGCTTCTTATCTGGCTCTACGCAAACTGTCTGTATCAGATCGAGAGGCTCGGTGGGGTAAACGGCTACTATCCCTGCTTCTTCGTCAAGTGCGACTATGTTATTAATACACGTGCGGCGGTGGTATCGCTTAGGCATGCTAATGTGATATAACTTGCGGCGAAGTCTACGAGCGTAAGGATATAAGAGTGTACCTCGCTCGACGGGGGGGGGGGGATTAGGCCAATTAAGTCGATAGCCATTCTAAAAAAGGTTCGCAAATAATTGGGGTCATTGAAAGGCGGCCGAGGCAATCCATCCTTTTGCCGTCGTCTTTTGGCAAATATCACATAATCGAAAAAATTCTGCAATCGATTTGGCAGGGCCGGGCCAAAAGAAGTATAGAAACATTCTTTGGGGAGTTCTATTGTGGCTGAAATGGCCAGCCAATAACCTATCGTAGGCAAGGCGAAGAACCTGGGGAACGCGAGAACGGACTATGCAAAGGGAGCAAGGCTTAGCACCATCCTCGGTCTAGGTAGAACGGTAAAGGAGGTCATCTTTAACGAGTATGTCCTGGAGAACTCAACTCAATTTATTATGAAAGATTAAAATAACTGAAATATATAAAAAAATATGAGCTCTGGTTGTGCACCTGGAGAACCCATTTCTTTTTTTACTATTACTTGTGTAACTTTCTCTTCTCCGCCACCCCTTTTTTTCACCACTATTAACTATTTTTTTGTAACGTTAATTTGTACTAGTATTTTTTTTCTCTCAAATAAATATACCAAAGTTAAAAAGTTAGGAAGGCAGAATAATTCACTTAGAAAACTACGCTAAAACTACATATCTTACCCGATGAAGGAGGAAAAGGCTGAGGGAAAGCAACCCCAAAACGTCAAGATTCACTTCGCCATCCCCAAGGGGACTCTCCGGTAGACTTTTATAACCAGCTCCTAGACGACTTAGTCGACCTAACCTTCCCCCCACCTGCCTCGACGGAGTTGCGAAGCTGAAATGAACTGAACTGCCATTCATCTAGTCTTGCTCCAACTATGTCGGTCCACTTTGATAGACATAATTGGAGACGTAAAGGAAAGCAGGTTTGAGGATTAGCCCACTGTGGAACTTAGCGTCAGAGGCAGCCTGGTTAAGAGGAGATGCTGAAAGCTTTGGGGAAGAGTTAGCTCTAAATCTCTAAGGGTAGCTTCCGGCCAAGACCACAGGGGACATGCAACCGTCCCTGTCTAAGTTGGAAACAGCATCGATAACCAAACCTCAGATGGGGCGGCACCCCCGGATGGTGATAATTGATTTTATCACCACCTATCATTGGATCCGCCACACTTCACCCGTCTGAGGGGCCTCCCTGAATTCACCCATCATCATTCATCCCCTCATTTGTCAGTTCACGTTCACGAAAGCTTAGCGACGAAGTAGAGGGAGTCTTCAACAGATAAACAAGGAATAATTATCATAAGAAGAAAGGGAGCACGAAATTTTACTAGAATCAAGTCACCACTAATAAGAGACTTAGGAGGAAAAGTAAACCCAGTGCAGAGGGGCCACTCTCTCGAAGAGATGGCCCAATACCATACAACTAGAATACCTCTCCGGTTAGTCGACGGACAGCCCAAGCCTAGCAAAGAGAGCGTATTCAAAGTTGTGTATGGCAAGTTAGGCATTGCCATGGTGAGGCTGCTGGACATAACTTCGGGTTACATCGCAATATGCGAAAAAGAAAAATATATAGAAGACATTACCAAGGAGAAGGCAGTTGGGGTCCTTCGGGGCATTGAAATGCAGCCAGCAGTACCACTACAGATCCTGGCCCACAGGAGCGTGGTATGCCGTCGAATCGATCCGTGGATTGGACAACACTCCAAAGATGAAATCATGGATAAGATCCAGCTTCGGAAAACCTGGGCCAAGGTAGCCGAAGTGATAAAGTTTGAAAGTAGAAGGGATAGCAGCGAATACACCATGTCTTTAAGGTGGTCTTCGCCGAAACAACTATGGCCCAAAAGGCAAAGGAACAAGGCCTATTAATGTTTAATGCCAAAATTAGTGAGGAACAGATTGAGAAGGGAGAATACACTCCAGTCCAATTCTGATTCAGATTTTATAAGATGGAAGCACACGCCACTTAAGACTGCAAAGAGCCTCAAGAAACTTGCTCTAAATGCAGCGATAAAGTGCAGAATTAGAGGTCATGCACTAGTAACCTTGAGAAGAGCGTAAACTGCGGCCAGAGACACAGAACAATGGCCATGTCATGTCGCATTAAAAAATAAATTATGAAAAACAAACAAAGGGCAAAGAAGAAAGAAGAAACACGTAGAGCGAACACGTCCTACGCTCAAGCGGCAAAGGTTGGCCTCTCGGAAGTAGACAATAAAAAGACTTATCTTAAACTACAAAGTGAGAATTCGATGAAGATTATGACGTGCATCCTTCACGCGCACGTCATGAACCTCACTCGCCCTGGCACGTTCGAAGCTGAGCGAAACCAAATGTTAGCCAAAAACGGGATGGAACAAATGTAGTTCCCAGACAACCCCCTTTCCAGGGATGTACTGCAACTGCCGATGGTTCCAAACCAACAAACAAACGGGCAAGACACAACCAAAAAAGTAACCAACAAATAAGAAAAGAAACAAGCAGTCGATGTAAAAACTCCTGCACCTAAACAGAATAAACTGCAGCCAGGGACACAGAACAATGGCCATGTCATGTCCCGTTAAAAAAAAATTATGAAAAACAAACAAGAAGCGATGAAGAAAGAAGAAACACGTATAGCGAACACGTTCTACGCCCAAGCGAAAAAGGTGGCCCTCTCGGAACTAGACAATAAGAAGACTTATCTTAAACTACAAAACGAGAATTCGATGAAGATTATGACGTGCATCCTTCACGCGCACGTCATGAACCTCACTCGCCCTGGCACGTTCGCAACTGAGCTAAACCAAATGTTAGCCAAAAACGGGATGACACAAATGTGGTTCCCAGACAACCCCCTCTCGGGGAAAGTACCGCAACTGCAGATGGTTCCAAACCAACAAACAAACGGACAAGACACCACCAAAAAAGTAACCAACAAAAAAGAAAAGAAACAAGCAGTCGATGTGAAAACTCCTGCACCTAAACAGAATCAAGTAATCACCACAAAGAAAGAAAATACCGACACCAATAGTTCCTCGGACACCGAAGTCCAACAAACCCAGAAAGCCAAGGGAAAGAAAAGAAAAAAGAAAAGATTGCGGGCGGATAGCATCAATCTAAAAATCTACGCTTGCGATCAGTTTTCCTTTCCCAAGGAAATGAAGTCCAGGAATATTTTCCATGGAATCAAAACCAAAATATACAAATGCGAATACGACTTCGAAGTCAACCTTGAATCGGTGGAAGAAGCTCGGCTCAGCCAGAATGGGACCCTACATCACAGCACCTGCGAGCAGATTTCAAACTCACAGTTCAGGAAAAAGAGAAGTGTGAGGAAGAAAAACATCACCCCAAAACAATAAAGAAACAACCTGGAGAGAGTAAGCAATGGAATCAGGATTCCGACACTCAACTTAAATGGGTGGAAGGGGAAAGCTACGGCATATGGAAACATATTCTGAGTGCTTGACCCCGACATCATTTTTATAACTGAGCACGGTATTGACACTACAGCTGGTTGAATTAGAATACCGGGCTACAGAGTAGTCATTAAAAATAATTCTCAGGAAAGGTTCGATGGTGTTGCAATAGCTATCAAGGGGAACATCTCGTTCAAAGAATTACCAGAACTTGATGAATCCTTTGTGGCGATCGAGCTCCACACACTGGTAAGAGACTTCGTGATAGCTGCATCCTATCAACCCCCTCATTTTTGTCATATCCCGTTAAATAACTTCTACACACTGTTCGGGCACCGCAGAATGGCAATCTTAGGGGGAGATCTCAATGCCAGATGCCGTGCGGCGGGCTATGGTAGTACCAACGAAAGAGGCCGACACTTGGAACTGATAATGGGAAGAAAAAACATCCAGAAAATAGGGCCAGATTTTCCGACCTATATCACTTCTAGATCAGTAACCAAACCTGACATAATCTTAACAAGTGAAGGCTTCCCATTCAACTACCATAGTGGGCCAGACCTAACAGTCCCAAGTGATCACGTAGCGATACTCACCACAGTATCTCTCGCTCCAATCCAGCTTCCAGTCACTCTCCGGAAAAACTACGCCTTGGCCAACTGGGATCGTTACACGAGACGACTCAGTCAATACGTGCCAGCTAACCTAAGCGAGGCGTCATTGGAGGAGATAGACAGAGAGCTGGAGAGGATAACTACGTCCATACTAGAAGCAAACCGCGAGAGCATACCCAAAACTTGGTATAAAACACCTCCTCAGCCCAGATGGACACAGGAGACGAGAGAGATCGCTCGCGTTCACAGTAAAGTGTACGAAGAGATAAGACGGGAAGATCCTAACCAGGAAAGAAGCTCGCTCTTTCGACGCCTAAACACAGAGCTTAGAGAGGCTATCAACCTCCAACAGGAGGAAATTTGGAACAACCTGATAGCCAAATTCGATAGTGAACTCAACCCGGCATAGTTCTGGCGTCAAGTCAAGAACTTAAAGAGACTAACAGCAAGACCAAAGGCGGGAATAAAAGAGAACGGAGACTATATAGAGGACCCGGCAGTTCTGAAAGACAGGTTCAGAAATTTTTGGAAAAACGTTTTCAGGATCACCCCTGAAGAAAACTAAGAGTTCGACCAGGAAATCGAAGGCCAACTGATCGAAGAATTGAATCAGGTTATGCACCGCACGCACCCACAACATCGAGTCAACGAAGGCAGGGAGATAGCTTCCCACGGCCGTCCCAAAACACCAGACGAGGTCATGGCCACTGTAAGAGCCTTCCAACAAAAGGCACCAGGCTGGACGGGCATCACCAGAAACAACTTGATAAATGCCCCACAGCAGATCATTTAGGGAATTGCAAACATTTACAACGCTTCCCTGAATACGAGTTACTCCCCCGAAGGTTTTAAGATTGATAAAATAATCTCCATACCCAAGGGAAGTAAACCCTCTGATCAACTGGTAAATTATAGGACATTCGCTCTGCTGGAAATCGTTGCGAAAGTCTACGAGAAGCTCCTAGCTGACAGGCTTCAAGAACATCTAGCCGAGCTAGGAGCTCACAACCCTCAGCAGCACGGGTTCCACAATGGACGAGGAACGGAAACAGCACTCGCCCTCCTAACGGAAAACTCGCTTGCAGTAAAGCTAAGAGCAGGTACGTAAGAGTGGTGCTGCGGGATGTAAAGAAGGCCTTCGATATGGTATGGCTGAGAGGGCTACAATTCAAGACCCTCAACCTCCAGCTAAACCCACTCCTGGAAAGGGTACTTTGTAACTATGTTACGGATAGGAGAGCCCAAATCGCGATCGAGGGCTGCAAGGGACTCGAATTCGAACTCGAGGCGGGAGTTCCACAAGGCAGCTGTCTCAGTTCTTTGCTGTACCTCGTGTACACAATTGCCCTGCCTCTTCCAGTGAGGTATGATTCAATATATCTGCAATATACAGATGACATCACTTAAATCGTCCTGAGTCTATTCGGGAACTCTGGGAGTCAGGCAAGGGCGGCAGCCTTTGAGATTGACAACATCAATCGCTATGAAAAAAAGTGGAAGATTAAAACCAACCGCTAGAAGTTCACCATAATTCCAATGAACCGCCGGAAAGTTGACGACGTCATCGTCGACAACGAACTCTATCCGTACTCTAATGAGGGAAAAGTACTGGGTTTACGACTCTACAAATCTGGTTACAAGGCTCACGTAAATACCAGAGTCTCCCTAGCCAAAAGAGAGCTGAAGAAACTTTAGCGTTTCCGAAGCCTCAGCGTTTCAAACAAGACAAAGCTGTACATGCCCTTGGTACGCTCAGTCCTAGTGTACCCGACTGTGATCACGCAGATGGCAAGCTGTACCTCTCTCAGAATGATGCAGAGGGTGCAGAATAAAGCCACACTGCTGATACTTGGCACGAAAAGGATCGACCGTATTCAGCAATAGGTTCTACATCAAAGAATCGGACTAAAACCGATCAATATGGAGATCCAAAGGCTAGGGAGAAAGACTTGGGACAAAATCAATCAGGCAATACTCCCGACAATAAACATCGATTTGAACGGACGTGGAAACAGAAGATGCGCAATTGGTAGAACATATATATATATATATATATATATATATATATATATATATATATATATATACATATACATATACTATATATACTACCGATATATACTTAGTAGTATTCAAAGGAAAATGACCTTAATGAACTTGATTCAGATTAAAACACTAATTAACCTTAACAAAAGAGGCGAAGTGCCCAAATTAAAAATTAAAAATTTTAAATTAAAAGAGGCGAAGTGCCCAAATTTAACTCGAATCAAAATTAAATAAAATAATTCATATTAACAAAAAGAGGCGAAGTGCCCAATTCAAATTTAAATTTAACAAGCATAGATCATCAAAATTAACCAATTAAAACAAGAAGTGGAAGACAGAATAAAATAAACGAAAAGAGGCGAATTGCCCAAAGTATTACTCAAATTGAAAATAATAAATGAAAAACTTAATAAAATTTAACTAGAGATATTTATCATAATAAAAAACATTGAAAGGTTTGAATGCTACGACGGTGGAATATATTAAACTAAACAAATAATAATAAAATATATATATATATATATATATATATATATATATATATATATATATATATATATATATATATATATATATATATATATATATATACCAATGGAGGAAGAATACGTTATGAATTAAGAATAATAAGAAGCATGCTAGTGATGCCCTAACACCAGGTCAAACTAGAAAACATTTTCACACCTTTATAAACCTACCACACAATTCATCACTTTCATTAATTAATTAATTAATTAATTAAATGTAAAAGTTAGTCAGAGGAGTCAGAAAATTATTATTGTTTAAGAAGAAAAAGTTATATTCCCTGTTCGCCATATTCGAAGCTTATTCCAGCCATATACCCAGGAATAAAGAATCCATATATAACTATATATATATTTTTCCTTCATCCATATGGAAGTGGTTAATCACTTAACCCAGCCTGCAAAACTACAAGAGAGAGAATACCATACCTTACACAAGCAAATCCTATAAGGTGTTCTCTTATGGGTTTCTTGTTATTCGTAGAAATCTTTCATGTATAGATCTCTTTCCCTTCCTTATTGATCATTAATGTATAGGGTGGAAAGAGGGTGTGTGATCTCCTCTCATCTCTCTGGGATATCAGTGCCGCGATTTCTTCTCATATCTCTTCTTGGGGGTTTCTATTAATTTCTTTGCTCTTTCATCTATCAGTTTATTGAGAGGTTTTAGTTTAGGGGTCTGTGACTTTGCCTACGTTCTCTTGTTCTGTTGGTGCTAAGCATTGTCGCTTTGTTTTGTAGCCTTTGCAGTTTTATAATGTTTGATTTCAATAAAGTGTACATTGGGATAACTGGGCACACCATCACTGACTGTACAATTGCTTGGTAAACCTTATTTTTGTTCTTTCATTTGAGTGATGTGAGTGTGTAGAATAGTCGCAGTACTCCTTTTCTTCAGGTGTCTTCTTCCATTACGTATTTGCCATATCCTGTTTAGGTGATTGTCAATTATAACACTTTGATATCGTTCGTGTACCTCAACGTAGATATCTCTGAGGTTTTTCTGAATAATGAAATAATCTTAGATTTGAAGCAGTTTGTACTAAATTTAAATTTCCTTTCGTACTCGTTTATCTTCTCTATCTCTTCTGTCATCAATCTTGCCTACATTTTGCCGTTCGTGTAGGGCATAAAACTATTTTTATGACGTCATTGGCTGACTGGATATTAAGGCATCCTTCAATGAGGGTGAGTGGAATGTTTGATGTGTACACTGATTATAAAGTTGGAATCAAATATCCTCCCTGAGGAAAGCCAGCTTCGAGTTTAAATTTCGCTCCTTAATGTTTTCCGATCTCAATGCATGCGTATCTTTCCATCACATAGTCGAAGAGTATTCTTTGAGTTTGTTATTAATTCTGAGTTTTATGATTTTGTATTACATTCCCCTTGTCCAAACCTTGATGAAAGCTTTCAATACGCCCCCGCAGACGATAACAACGCTGGTCTTTTCCATTTTTGCCTTATAAAATTCTGATTGATGACTGTAATAGCTATATCGGTTCCTCATCTTTTTATGAATCTAAATTGGTACTCACTTAGGAGTTTCTTTGCTTTCAGACGCTGACTCACTCGTTGGTTTATATTTTTTTCAAATACTTTCCCGATGAAATTAAGTAGAAAAAATGACCCATATCTCATTACTTGAGTTAGTGACTTTCTAGTTTTGAGAATACAATACATTTTATAGACTTTTCTTGTTTAGAATCGCATTTAAGACATTTACGATTCCATCTAGAATGTTGTCGGGCGCTTCCTCATAATTCCTATTGGTGAGTCAAGATCTTCCTGGTGATTTCTGATAAAAAAAGGATATTGTTACCTTGACTGCTTGTTTGATGGTCTTCGCGTCGACACCGCCGATGGTGTTTCTCATAACACCTACAAAGTTGTGGAATACGTTCTATCAATTTCATAGTTAAGTGAATCTATTAATTGAATTTTGAAATTGGAGTGAAACACTGTCCCCTTATCTAAATGTTGGCGGTCTACCTATGTCTCTACTTTTCGGCACACAAAATTCCTATTCAACATGATCTGTGGTGAAATCTTTGCCTTCATGCTTAATTTTCTCAAGGTTATACTACCGACCGTCGATATGAGCTGTTCCACATCCCCTTCTTGAGGGCAGATGACCGTAAATCCATTGGGTGTCATTATTCACTCTATTAATGGTATTACCAGGTCCGAGAAAATATGTTAGGTCATTTCTTGCGGGGTCTTTTTAATTCATCCAGGTGATCCATGTTTCCTTTGACTATGTTCTAGTGTGCCCCACTTGGTGACTTCTGAATGTTAAAATAATACTCCGCTCCACAAGGAGGAGAGCCCTCCTATATATCCTTATTCTAACTTTTTTACCTTCCGTGATTAGCACCCAATGCATTGGTTACCCCCCTGTAGTTAGACCTAGACCTAAAATCATACCACAGTTGAATTCAGGCTTGTGTCGATAACCAGCGCTCCTTTCTGGCCCCGTAACGGCGTCTCCTGCACTCATTCACTATACCCTAATACTAACTGTAAATCATCCTTTGCCTGTGAACAAGTTATGTAGTGCAAGTTTGAAAGAAGTCATATTTTAATAGTAAATAAAAGGGAAGAGTTAGATGTAGGTATAAATAGCATCTTTTGAGGGAGTTAAATTGTTCAAAGGGAAGAAGATTATTCCCTATCAGTCCATTGAGCGCATATATTTCCTCTTGTTCTTCTGTTCGTTTGCTGTAATTACCGACTTTACCTCTTACCAAAATTGGTGACTTTACCATGATGCAGTGCGAATGAAAGTGCGCAGACTCAGTCTTTCACTGATGCTTTTTTTTAATTGAAAGGAAGAGAGAGAGAGAGAGAGAGAGAGAGAGAGAGAGAGAGAGAGAGAGAGAGAGAGAGAGAGAGAGAGAGAGAGAGAGAGAGAGAGAGAGATAGAGAGAGAGAGAGAGGGAGCGGATGAGTAGTAAAGGGGGGTGTAAGAAATATTGAAAGAGAAAGTGAAATAAGAATGTTGCAGTTTTCCAGATGAGCGGGCCATCTTCATTCAAGTTTATGTTTCGCTATTCTTGGCAGTTAGCTTTACCCCACTTCGGTATCTTTTTTCTTAGTCTCCCTTGAGATTTTATTGTTGTTCTTTTGATGTTATTGTCTCATTCGAGATCTTTTATATTTAATTTTATTATTCTGTGCTGTTTTTCGTTCGAGGCTTTCTGAGCTTTTTCTGCTGTGATCCCTCCGGAGTCTCCCAGGATCACGTACCTTGGCTCAGTTTCTGCTTTTCTTGCATTTAGGAGGTAGTGTTTGAAACTGCCTTCGTTAACTACTGGGTTAAAACCTGTCAATGTCTCCCAAGGGAGGGTTTCGTCAAGCATATCCCAGATATCAAGACTCCTTTGGAGGAAAGTGTTGACAAGTGATAGACTTGCTTGCTCATGTAGTCGTTTAGAGGTGCGAAACTCCTGCTATTTTGTGTTTGGGATGAACTTGAGTCTTCAGTTCTACACCTTTTGTAGTCTGGTAAACTGCTCTTCGATGCTGTGTTGAGCGGGGTTTTATGGTATAGTAGTTTAGATCTTCCTAGTCCTAGTTATAGTTTATTTTATTTTTTTACGGAGAGTGTTAGAAATCGACGAAGTTTGTCGAGTTCGAAGAGAGTCAATTTGGAAATTTTCAATATTGAGAGGAGCAGACCGGTGTGCCCGATTAGCGCAGCCATAAATTTAGCCAAATTGGTCCGGATCTTCCAGCTTTGTTCGTATCTGGAGATAATTGCCGAGTTTCTTTCAGAATTTGTCTGTCGGGTCACGACCTGGATGACATCGTCCGCGTTGGTCAAGTAGCTACAAAAGACTTTTCGCAGTCGGGTGAAAGTCTCAGTCTCGAGAGTTTGTATTTCAGGCCATCGATCCAAAGTTTATCGAAGGCATTTTTTACATCTCTGCAGACGATATCTACCATGAACCCATTTGATATCCCTGTTACTACGTGTTGGTAAATTAAGGCTATGGTTGTCTCTGTTCATCGCTCCATTTTAAGCAGAGAATGGACCATTAGGTTGGTCATGAGTCTACCGTTGAGGATTTTTTCGAAGACTTTTCCACTAATCTACAATCATTGAACTGATCGAAGCTCAACACCTGATTCACTGGCTTTCCTGGCTTCGGAATGAAAATAATTTTCGAAGTCTTTAGGTTCAGAGTCTGGTTCGAAATCTTTCATGTGCCAAGTATAAGACGTATTGCAATGGTTCACTCATCTACTAATGTGTTAACTTGGAATCGAAGTCACTCCACCACCCCTTTTCATGGATTCCATCAGTTTTGGGGTCACGAAAGTTTTTATCTTGGCGAAACCTGAAACTGCATTTAGGCATTCTTTGGGTGCAATAAATGCAGCTTCAGCCACCTTCAGTATCTTGACATCCATGTTGGCTTCCACCACTCCTGCCGCTTTTCTGACGATAGCAAGGTAAGCTTTCCTTAGAGGTTTCGTAAGGCCGTTGGAGAATCTCCCTAATCCTCTTTTCCCTACAATTGTGGTTCTCGCCGTAGTAGGATACTTTGTATCCTTTGCAAGAAACCTAATACACTATCGATTTATCACAGGTTCATCGTTCCTTCTTTATCTGTACTAACTTGCGATCATTTTTCCTGCAACCTGCACCAAATTTCTGCCGTCCAAAGTGTGTGGTTAAGTACAGCTACCAAAGGGTTTTGATGGCACCGCTAGCACGTGTTTAGATGAGATCCTTGCATCCTGAGTCCGTGGCCTGATGGTATGGCCTTTCTTTTTAAATTTTAATAGAATAAAAGTATGGGATCTCTTCCACACATCCACCAATACCAATAGAGTATTTGAACCCCCCTCCATCGTCCCCTCCCCTTCTTCTTCATTGTTTAGAACACCAAAGCTGGAGGTAAGAGGGCAGGGAAGTGATCCGGTACTTCCTGTCTACTTCCTTGCCTCCGAGCCTGTGGCACTTGGTGGCACATAAAAAGAGGTTTATGGGAAGGAGAGATAGGGAGAGGAAGAGAAATGAAAAGAGATAGTATAGTAAGAAACTAGAAAATTGAAAAGTTCACTTATATGTAAACGTGCTGCAAATACCACGGTGTGTATTACTCTTTTCTTTTTTCTATTTACTTTTATTCGTTTACACGTATATTTGTTGAGCCCGCTTGAAAATGACATATAGGGCGAAAAGGAAGGAATTTGGAGAGTTGCGGATAATTGCAAGCTTGTTTGGAGGTCAAGCTAATCTATGTACATATTATGATAGTTGCAAGCTTGTTTGGAGGTCAAGCCAATCTATGTACATAGTATGATAGTTGCAAGCTTGTTTGGAGGTCAAGCTAATCTATGTACATAGTATGATAGTTGCAAGCTTGTTTGGAGGTCAAGCTAATCTATGTACATAGTATGATAGTTGTAAGCTTGTTTGGAGGTCAAGCTAATCTATGTACATAGTATGATAGTTGCAAGCTTGTTTGGAGGTCAAGCTAATCTATGTACCTAGTATGATAGATGCAAGCTTGTTTGGAGGTCAAGCTAATCTATGTACATAGTATTATGGTTGCAAGCTTGTTTGGAGGTCAAGCTAATCTATGTACATAGTATGGTAGTTGCAAGCTTGTTTGGAGGTCAAGCTAATCTAAGTACCTAGTATGATAGTTGCAAGCTTGTTTGAAGGGCAAGCTAATCTATGTACCTAGTATGATAGTTGCAAGCTTGTTTGGAGGTCAAGCTAATCTATGTACACAGTATGATAGTTGCAAGCTTGTTTGGAGGTCAAGCTAATCTATGTGCATAGTATGATAGTTGCAAGCTTGTTTGGAGGTCAAGCTAATCTAAGTACCTAGTATGATAGTTGCAAGCTTGTTTGGAGGTCAAGCTAATCTATGTACACAGTATGATAGTTGCAAGCTTGTTTGGAGGTCAAGCTAATCTATGTGCATAGTATGATAGTTGCAAGCTTGTTTGGAGGTCAAGCTAATCTAAGTACCTAGTATGATAGTTGCAAGCTTGTTTGAAGGGCAAGCTAATCTATGTACATAGTATGATAGTTGTAAGTTTGAATTTAGTAATAGAGAAAATGCCTGAGTATCAGGATATTTTTAGTAATGATGAGTATTGTTTTACTATATTACATAGTGTTTTGTTAGGTGTTCATAAAGTTGTTATTTATATATATATTCTATATAGGTAAATCTCTTTATTATAGTTTTACCTTGTATATATTCGTTCTAATCTAACTCTTTTCCTGGTTTTCATGAAAATGATTTAGTTATATATTTGGTGCTGTTATGTAGGTCTTATTTAGCTGATTCGTTGCTTCTCTTTTGAAGTTATTTACCTTTATTTTGTCTTATGTTCGGTATTTTTTTTGTTTTGATGTTCAATCTTTTAGGTTGTATTTATCAGTTATCTTAAGGTGTTGTCAATTCAGAATTTTTTTTTTCATAATCGGGGTTCAATTTTAGGAATGTTTTGAAATACTTGGTGGTTGTCTTAATTCTTTTCTACGTAGATATTTCCTCTCCTTACTCTTCTCTTTCCATTGCCATCATGATACTTTGGAATAGAGGATTGGGTCCCCACAACGCCCTTTGCATTATTTGATTGACTAATGCCTCGACAATCTCCTCTCTTGCTTTCTCAAGAACTGATTTGCCGATCATTTTAAGTGTCCATCGGAAGCTCTTGATGGTTCTATGAGTTCTTATAGCGATTGTTTCATTATCTGCGCCTATCAGCGCTGCTCTATTGTCTGTCCACCTTCGTTATTCTTGCCAGTGACTCTTCATTAAGTGTTTTCGGTAAATATTCCTTTAGGACCTCTTTATATTTCGTCCAGTCTGCCTGATGGTAGGCCTTCTATTCTTTTGGTGACTTCTCTATGAGAAGCTGGTTAATTGTTAGTAGAGTGTCTGTGTGGCTGCTAACTGGGATGCAAAAGGGTTGTACTTATGTGGTAACTAAAGGGAAGGGAGAAATTCGACAGGCGGCTATCAGGTTTTGATGCCAGGTTACCGTTGATGTAAGTTAGGAATTCCGACCATAGCCCTCGAATCATTCCCTGATTTAAAATCGTCTTATTTTAGATCACACTGTTTTTAATTGTGTAACCGTTTTCGGTGCAGTGCGCGTTTAAGTTACCCCTAAAAATGATAGGTTTTCTATTGTTTAATATTTTCGTGAAGTTAGCAATCGGGAGGTCGTCTCTTTTTGGAGGTTGATATCCCGTTGCTATTATAAGACTGGTGAGTTCGGGTACTACTTCTAGGGCAGCGTAAAATTCCATTAGTCCCTGTTGCGTCTCAGACTTCATCTCATTTTCAATCGCAATGGTGGCTCCGTTGAATCTTTGGCTCGAAGGGTTAGTTGCTATGATGTTATAGTTCCATTTCCTTATCCTTTTTACCTCTAAGTCTATTCCATGTCCTGAGATAAGAATTATATTTGGATCTATTTTTGCGAAAAATGGCTCCATCCGTTTGTATTAATCTGTATAACTTCTAATTTCCTTCTGTCTATGATATTAATAGTTCGCCATCCTGCCTTGGCCATGGCGGATCCAGAACGGATAATGAAGTAAACATAAAGGTCAGTATGACAATGGCCAGTCCCTTCGTGTGTGTGCATGTGTTATGTGCTACGAAGACGAGAGAAAAAGAAAAACAGTACTGTAATTGTGCGTGATGACAAGTGTAAGATCTAACCACCCGAGTACAGGGGTGAGCACAGCGCATCCACCAATTGGTAGCCAGATCTCTCCGCTCTTCTCTGAATCGAACCAGGCACCGAGACGTTAGAAGACTAACTTAGTATCCACTCGGCTAGCAAGAGCTCACCGTTCCGGATAGTCTCAGGGGATTAGTTTTAGTGTTTTTTTCCTTTTTCTTCTTCTTCTCTCGCTTATATTTTGTTTTGTCTTTTCGGGTGGTTGAAGTAGATGGAGTTTCGGTGAAACTTCAGAAGACCTGTGCCGTATTTTTAGTATTTAGCTTTCGAATTATTTTTGAACCCTAAGATAATTATTTCGAAATGGGGGGCTTTACACCCATACTCAACTTTAATTGTGGGGGAGGTGCACCCCCACACGCTCCCACTCTTTTTAATCACCTAGTAGTATTAGCATGTCGAAAGCCTAGCATTAGGTTGAAATCAGGAATTCTTTTTACATAAAGAGAAGGCAAAGTGGACTTATTTTAATTTCATTTTCACCCCGTCAAAGGTGGAGTATCTTAAAAATATATACTTTCTGCGCCTAACCGAAGAGGTAAATGACGACTACAATGCCTAAAAACACCATTAGTACTGTTTTTAATACTAAAAACACGGCGTAGGTCTTCTGAAGTTTCACCGGAGTTTCTTTTATGGGCGAAAGATTCCTCTTCAATTCTGATCTTTTTTGTCTTCTGTGCCTTTCTTCTAGTCACGCTCGCTTCCCGTGCTGATTCCTCTCTGCTTATTTCCGATTTCTCTGTTTCCATTTCGTCATTTTCTTTTACTTGCTTGATTAAATCTTTTGTGGTGTTTTATGTTATGCTAATAATGAAGATAGCTGAACAATCTATTTCTTTTGGGAACTTCGTTGGCTCTAGTCCATTTTATTTAAGCATCTCGTCCAATCACGTGACATAGCTTACTGGATTTGCTATATTCATTATGCGTGGATGAAAAATACCCATTAATATATGTACGTCGTCGTTGATCTGTGTCTCCAATTTCATTTGTGTAGTCATTTTTCGTGCCATTACGTATGATGTGTTCTTTTTGTACTTTCTTTATTATGTCCTTCCTTTTCTGGCGAGGTTCTCCGCAGTTGATACATTTTTTGTATATATTCTTGCAATTTCTAAAAGTGTGCCCCTCTGAGCCAGAAGACCGTGGTGATATGATCTTCCATTGCTTAGCAACGTAAGCAAATTTTGAACGTTGATGGCGTCCCTTTGTGTATAGAACGCAACGAATCATTTATCCAAGATCTTGGAGGCCATTTCTGTATTTTTATACATGATTTTGAAAACTGTCTTTGTGTTACTTGAATCTAATTACTTCTTGTATTTTTAGTTATGGTTGCTATTATCGGAGGTCTCCCTTAATTTTGGGGGGTGTATGGGTTCCAACCCAGGGTTTGATCTTTCAGCATGCCACACTCCTGTTGGCGGTGATCTGATGCGGGGTTTTTGCTTTTATATCAAGTTTATGGAGGATGATGCTTCTCACAGAGGATAGTAAGTGCTTACTTCTTTGTTTTCTGGGCATATTACTATAAATCCCGTCGCTACTTCTAGGCACATAAGGCGAAGAATTTGTATGTCGCTAAATATCCTTTAGGCTACTTACTGCGGCGTCCTCTTCGTCCCGTTCGGTGTAAGTTACAAGTGGAGACACTTACTAAATTAGGGATATTCCATCTGTGTAGTCGTTTTCCCCATCCAGTGAGGACTGCGTCTGAAAAAGATACCCTTCTCCAATAAATGTCTGCCCTTCTATATATCTTATTTCTAAATCGCCTGTCTGCTGGTTGTGCACTATCCTTGATCGCCCTACCAATATAAGTGTAGGGAAATGTTTTTAGGAAGGTTATGTATTATTGTGTCTGGGAGGCCGGTATGCCCGGAGCAAGTTTAAGGGTTGTTTTAATGTAGTATTTTGTTTCTTCAAAGATAACAGAGGTGGTTAGTGTGGTTAGAGTCGTTGAGCACTTTCATTCGCATCAAGGGGGAGGGGGGCCCAAACTCATCAACATCGAGCAGACATTATTCCTGGACCTCCTGGAAGTGCTTTTCTGCGTGTAGTTTGGGTGCATTATGTGCATGCACTATGTCCCGTTCGGAGCTGACTGCGTTAAAGATTTCATTAGATCGGTGAATGTGCGGTTGTTGTGTTGTAGGGTATGATTGATTTTGGTAGGTCCGTACCTAACACTCTCTTTGCGCGCCGCCAGAAGAAGGGAGGGTCAGTGCGACGAGCGTCATCGTGAATGTGGGTTACCTTGCACCACTGGCGGTTTCGATCCAGCTGCGCGCATTTAAAGATGCGGTCACGTGGAATGTGGTGTTGTGTTTAGGCGGGCGTGTTTTTTGTACATTCTTATGAGTCTTTGTGTGGGAATGAATATGTGAAGTTTTTAATGCATGTATGTGTCTTGTGTGGTGAGTAAATACTGCGTGCAGTGTTTATAGTTTTCATGATTTTGCTACAGTGGTTGTCAATGGGTGAGAGTTGGTGTCATCTACATAGATTGAGGTTGTAGGTTGTTAGTGGTTATGTGTCTCTTGAATTCCTTCCAGTTTGTCTTAGTGTAGACATAGAGAAGTGGTGTGGGTATTATGATAGGAGAAGAGGATAGTAGGAGTTATACCTGGATGTGGTCAGATAGAATGTGGTGACATGGGTGTGGAAGCGTGTGGCGTGGTCACTGCGGAAGATTATGTCTAGGGACGTCGTCGCTCCGTGATGGCCGAAGAATTTGAAGAAGGACGGACCAATGTGGTTGAGGTGGAATCGCTGCAAGGCACTGCTCAGATACTTACCCGCATCATTTGTGGTGTTTGAAAGTAGTGTAAAATTGTGTGCATTCAGGTCCCGCACTAAGAAAAGCGGAAGGTTGTAGTTTGATAGAGCCAGGAGTGGGAAGTCTATGCGTGGTTGTCGTGATGGTGGAAGGTAGTGGGTAGCCACTAGAATTGGGCCAGTGTCCGTGTGTACTTTTCAGTACAGAAAAGGATCCTCATGTGTGTGTATGGGTGTATGATGTATGCAGTGGTTGACCTGGATCGCTGATCCGAGGTGCTGCGCCTCTGGAGTGAAATAGGTATGGTAGCTTGCAATGCGAAGTCATGTTAGGAAGGTGTAGGCGGGTGGAGTTCAAGATTAAGATATCAGGTCTTTAAGCGTTTAGTACCCAGTTGGAGATGGTGTGGCGAACACGGCGCAAACTGCGGAGTTTAATTGTACCACACTAAACCGATCTATGGGCAGGAGCGGAATGCGCGTGAGGCAGTTCTAGCCAGAGCCGCTTTCCTTTCCTTGATCTGTTTGCATTGCAGCGAGAGAGTGTGGGTGGGAACGGAGACCTTACATGTGTTTGTTGTGAAGAGGATGGTTTGGTAGAAGAAGAGGAGGGTGTGAGTTTTATGAGCTTTATATGTGCTGGAGCGTGTGTGTTTATGGGTTTAGAGGAAGAGGTAACGGGAGCCTGAGTCAGGGTGGGTGGAGTGACATCCTAGAGGGAGGAGGCAGTGAAAGTGGTAGGAAGAGTGTTGGGACACTGGTAGATGTGGTAGAAACAGTGGAAATATGGGTAGGGTCAGTGAGAGGATGAGTGGGGACGGTGGGATGAAGGGTGGAGGCAATAGAAGAAGGGGTTGCAAAGAAGAAAGAAGATTTGAGGCAGAGGAAGGGAAGGGGGGGCTAACATGGGGCCTGGATCAAGGATGAGTGTTGGGTGAAGAAGATCTGGAGTAGGTAGGAGCCGATTCTGGCACCTTGGTGTAGGGTGAAGTGCGTATCCTTGGAAAACGTTAGTTCGTGATCGCTGGAAAATTTCCTTAAATGGCGTCAGATGAAGTTTTTCTTAAAACTCTTCTAGACCGATTCCTCCTTTACCTAGCGGTGAGCAGGAACGATGCGCCATCTTCAGAGTTAAACGAAGTGTTGTCTCCGTCCTTTCCTTTTCAAAATAAAACAGAATAAAAGCTGTGGGGGATAAAAAAACCCTAGTGTGTCAGCGGCCCACTCTCGCCTCTTTACCGCCTTGATCTAAAAGAAGAAGGGGGAAAGGGAGGGACCCGGACTCTACCTCTTCTACATCCCCCCTCCTTTTATAGCTCTAGATGAATGCTTTTAGGTAGCGAAGGCTCTCGCTGGTGAAAGTAAATCAACCCCACTCAGAGGAAAATATTGTAGCCGAAAGTCGACTCTAGGTTATAAATTTCTGCCTTTCAAAACAATTTTGAAGACAGAAACAAAGGTGCAGAAACCTTGCATTTCAGACTATATTACAATATAGTACATGAAAGAGAAATTGGACGCGAATGAGCAATGAGACAAGAAACAGGAGTTTTTTAGAGGTAAGAGAAAGGCAGAAAATAAATATGGCGAAAGCCCTGTGGTGGTTGTTATCACCCGCAAAACTTGCATTTTCTCCTTCTTCTTTGTATGTGACTTGGGGATTAGCCTTTAAATTGTGAGCGGGTAAGAAGATGTGGTATAAAAATTCCTTGGAGGTTTCTAGCTTAGAGAGATACTGAGTTTGATGGGGTAACGCTTTGGGCGAAGTACAGTCACTGTGCCTGGTAGCTCAGCGGTAGAGCATCTGACCGGCAATCAGCAGACCCGGGTTCGAGTCCCAGCCAGGAATTTCAAACTTTTTTCCCCTGGCGTTATCTCTGTCTTCTCGGTAAAGGATTGCCTTATTGTGCTGCTCTCTTTAATTCTAGTCTTCTTCTAATGTTCCTTTCTCTTACCTCTAAAAAACTCCTGTTTCTTGTCTCATTGCTCATTCGCGTCCAATTTCTCTTTTATGTACTATATTGTAATATAGTCTGCAATGCAAGGTTTCTGCACCTTTGTTTATGTCTTCAAAATTGTTTTGAAAGGCAGAAAATAAATATGGCGAAAGCCCTGTGGTAGTTGTTATCACCCGCAGAACTTGCATTTGCTCCTTCTTCTATATATATATATATATATATATATATATATATATATATATATATATATATATATATATATATATTTAATGAAAATTAATGCAATATCGCAAAAAAAGATGAGGAATTAAACCACATTCTTCAAAGACAATTTAATTCAGAACATTTTCGGTGTATCTCACACCCTTTTTCAATTGACACTGGAGAGAAAATATAAGAAAAGTGCATACAAACATAATAACACTGGGTCAGGTCGTGAAAGATCCCCTCTTTTTTCCCCTAATCCCCTACTTGTGGCTAATCAGGGGGGGGGGGTTAGGCCTAAACATATTGAAGGGCTGACATTTTACTATTTTGTTTATTTGCTTTCTTATTACAGGGTTAAAAGAAAATTGACCCTCAGATAGATTTAAATTAGGAACTGACGATATCAAGCTCGATTCTACGATTCTTCTCTTAACATAGTTAGCCGATTTAGATACCATTTTACTTCCATTGAAATCGATCGAATGATTTTTAGTCTCTAACATGGCAGAATATTCCACTGCTTAGGCTGCCCACTCTAATATCTCTTTTGTGTTCATACAATCTCTTATCTAGATTTCTTCCCGTTTCATCTATATAAACTTTATGACAATCGTTGCATGGTATTGCATATACTCCTATGTTATGATGTTCTTTGGGTTTCCTGGCAATCATCAATTGGTTTAAGGAATTATTGTATTTAAAGGCTAGATTAATACCCGCTTTTCCAAATATGTCCTTTAAACTATTTAATTTATTATTAAATGGCAATGTTATAAATTTGTTGAAGTCATTAGTGCGGGAAGGCTTATTACCATAGAATGTTTTCCTAGCTGCAAAATGGGCAGACGATATGAACCAATCGGGGTAATACCAATTAGAAAAAATGGTCCTGATAATGACAATTTCTTCATCTAAATACGAAGGATGACATATTTTGTATGCTCTAAGGAAAAGGTTAGAAATTACCGATTTTGTAACAGTATTATCGTGAGATACACCGAAACTGTTCTGAATTAAATTGTCTTCGGAGAATGTGGTTTAATTCCTCATATATATATATATATATATATATATATATATATATATATATATATATATATATATATATATATATATATATATATATATAGAAAGAGAGAGAGAGAGAGAGAAAGATAATTAGGTAAGAGGCCATGTTGGATACATGTACTGTTGAAATCTACAACAACGAGAGCGTTATTAACTTTAGCTTGTATTTTCTTTATCTTTCTAACAAGTTTTTTGACCGGGTCTCTGAGGCGAGAAAGAACACTCACGAAAGATATATTTTATTAGGAGATGCTTTCGGCCCAAGGAGGTCATCTTCAGGGAATTAGCAGATTTACGGGATGCTACACCGGTTTACTATCAAATAAGTCTCCAAGCAAAACCTATATATAATGTAACATACCGTAAATCTGCTAATTGCCTGATGAAGACAGGCTAGGGGCGAAAGACTTCTTGAAATAAAATGTCTTTGGTGAAGATTCTTTCTCGCCTCACAGACTCGGTCAAAAAAACTTGTTAGAAATATAAAGAAATTTCAAGTTAAAGTTAATAACGCTGCCATTATTGTAGATTTCAACAGTATATATATATATATATATATATATATATATATATATATATATATATATATATATATATATATATATATATATATATATATATATATATATATATATATATATATATATATATATATATATATATATATATATATATTTATATTATAAAGAGGCCATGTTGGATATAGTAATTGTTATATTTGACGGCATTTTTTAGTTTCTTGATAATTTTCATAAATGATTATCCCTTAAAAGAGGGGGGACCATAAATATCCTTTTAAATCATTATTTATTATTCGCCCGAAGCACTTTCAACCACATTGGTCATCTTCAGGGGCTATACTGATAAATTTAAAGAATTTTAAGTAAATTGGCGTGAAATCAAGTATAATTTCAGAAAGAGATGTGCTAGTTTTTCTGTTTCCTCCTGTTATTTTTTCTAACATATGTTCGTTCTAAATAGTTTCATTTTAAATTAAAAAAATTTCCATTTTAATCTCAAGTTTATTTTTGCTATGTTACTCCTCAAAATCTTGTAAAATATCTACATATATTTTGTATTTATAAAGCTGAGGTTCTTTAAATTTATCAGTATAGCCCCTGAAGATGACCAATGTGGTTGAAAGAAGCTTCAAGCGAATAATAAATAATAATTTAAAAGGATATTTATGATCCCCCCTCTTTATGGGATAATCATTTATGAAAATTATCAAGAAACTAAAAAATGCTGTCAAATATAACACTTACTATATTAATATATATATATATATATATATATATATATATATATATATATATATATATATATATATATATATATGTGTGTGAGTGTGTGCGTGTGTGTGAATAAGAGCTCACAAAGTAACACGTCATTCACGATTATACAAAAAACCCATAAAGAAAAAAATGAAAGCTAATTCCAAGTGACCTCAATGCTGGAAGAAGAATCTGCGGATATATACGATGGGAGGTCAGTAAGTTTTGCAATTCGGATATAATGAAACAAGATATGAGTAAAAGTGTTTTATTATTTTTCAATATAACTACCCTCGACTTCAATGCACTTGCGCCACTTGTCCCTGAGGCTTCGAATTCCCGACAACCAGCAATCTCCCGACTGCTGTTCAATCCACTCCTGGACGGTGAGCTGGACATGTTCATCGTCCCCAAACTGGCGTCCACGCAGTGCAGCCTTGAGCTGGCAGAATAAAAAGTAGTCGCTAGGAGGCAGATCTGGACTGTAGGGGGGATTGTTGAGCTCCTCGAATCCGCACTCGCGCAGGGCAGCTTGTGCAACTCTGGCCTTGTGGACTTTGACGACGTTGAAGTCGATCATGGGGCGTGAGGTTTCTAGGGACCCAATGGGCAGAGACATTGTTCTTGGCCAAATTGTCAGGGATTATGTTCATAACACTTCCATGTGATATTCCAAGTTCTCGCTCGATTTCTTCGACCTTCACTCATTGATTTTTGAGGATCATCCTCTCCACAGTGTCCTCGTTGGTCACGTCTGACGGGTGTCATTTTCAAGGGACTCACAACCATGGCGGAACTCCTTATTCCAGCGAGCAATAGTTGCATAGGAAGGGGCGGTGTCGGTGTACACTGCAACCATGCGTTCATGGATCTCTTTTGCATTCTTGCCTTCCTTGGTCAAAAATTTGATCACTGCGCGGTGCTCAACCTTCTCCATTATTGAAAAATTTGTGACGGACGATCTACGATCAGCAACTGCTTCTTAAATAGACGAGGCAGGATCGTGCGTCTGCTGGTTCTGACTTGTCATAACTTGTCTAACACCCTCACAAACAGCCATCCCCTTCCTCTGTTTTGCCCTACCGACTGGCAAAACTTATTGACCGCCCCTCGTATGTACATATATGAAAAGAAATTTACAACCTGCACGTGAGTCAAAATTATGATAAATAACACCCACAAGGAAAATGGAAAAATGATTCCAAGCGCCTTCGTCTTTATTCTAAAAGACCTCTTCATGGAATAACATAGGTCAGGACAGACAATGTCTTAAATTGTAAAGAGAAGGGGGTTAATAGGGTAAACAGAGAATTTCATTCAACCCTTCACTCTCTGCTTAAAGGTCATTTTGACCTCATTAATAAGTTTAAATCCTCGAATGCTTCCCTTCCCTACCTTTATGGTCTCATCAAAACCCATAAGCCTGATAATCCTATCCGTACCATTATTAGCTCGGTTGGGTGTGTTTCATATACTCTATCTAAATGGTTAGCTTCTCTCCTGAGTCCTTTGGCGGGGACCGTTTCTAGTTCTCACATCGTTAATAATCTCGATCTCAGTAGGAAGCTTAATAATCTTTCTTACCCTGATAATTTTAGCTTGGTTAGTTTCGATGTATGTTCCCTCTTTACAAAAGTTTCCGTACCCGATCTCCTAAATTTCCTCGAAGAGTACCTATTTAATGTTGTTCTCCCTATACCGGCTTCCACGATTATTAAACTTATTTCACTTTGTATTACCCTCAAATCTTTTAAATGGCTATGGGCAATTGTTTGTCCCCGGTATTGGCCAATCTATATATGGAGTTTTTTGAATCCAAAATACTTCCCCAGACCAACATAACCCCTATTTTATGGATGCGTTAAGTTGATGACATTCTTTGTTTGTGGCCTAATGATCTCAATATCAATACTTTTCTTGAAAAAATCAACACGTTAGTCCCCTCAATTAAATTTACTTTAGAAAATAAAAAAGATAACACCATCCCATTCTTAAATATTTTGATCCACCTACAGCCATTGACTCATACATCCATTTCCATTCCGATCACCATATGAGTATCAAAAAAGATGTTTTCTCTTTCATGTTTCTCCGCGCCCTTAGAATTGTTTTACCCAAATATTTGGAAAAAGAGGTTGATAGGATATATAATATAGGTTTAAATTTATGTTACCCTTTCTACGTACTTAAGAGTTCATTTTATCAACCTAATCGTAACATCCCTAATTTTCATGCCAAAAATGTATTAGTTTTACCTTTTAACCAAAGTTTCATTAAATTACCTCATTTACTAAAACCTTTGAACATAAATGTTATTTTTAAATATGAAAACACTATCCATCGCCTTCTCGTAAAAAAATCACCTCCTAAACCAGGCATTGTATATTCTATTGGTTGCAATAATTGTGAAAAATGCGATTATGGACAGACAGGTAAAGAATTGAATGTTACAGTTAAACAGCACCAAACTAATGTTCGTAATCTTGGTCAACAATCTGCATTATTTTTACATATCTATAGTCAGGGTCATACTATTAATTGGAATAGTGCTAAACCTATTATTAAATGTACAAACTACATTTCAAGAAATATTTTGGAGTGTATCTCTATTAATACTTTCCCAAATTTTAATATTAGCCCTGGATTGTTTAGCTTAGATCCTATCATATATAAATATATAAAATCACAAATTAAAGTGTTTAAAGAAGTTGTACCTCCTAGTTAGGGTTTCGATGCAGGTAGCTGTATTAACCATCCACTCCTTACTATTTAGAATAAAGACGAAAGCGCTCGGAATCGTTTTTCCATTTTCCTTGTGGGTGTTATTTATCATATGTACATATATCTTCCGCGCATTTTCAATTCCTCTGTCATAACCACTTTTTTAAATATGTTGTTTTAGAAAATTTGCTTGGAAGCTGCCCTCGTGTTTTCTCTATAATTTAAAAATAGATGTCACCCATAGCAACAAACAAAAGAGTAATCAATGGCAATTTTTCATAGTCCCAAACCGAGACAATTAATATTTAAATATTGGGATTTTTCCCAACTTAAACCCTATGCCATAGTTTAGCTTCATCAGTAATGACGAGACATCTCATCTTGCCTCCTGCTTCATTAATATCCATTGATAATACAAGAACTGTATTATGTGTCTGATATCAAAGAACATCTTCAGCGTGATCACTTAAAATATTCAGAAAGAAACAAACACCCACCTAAAACTTTCGCTCATCAATATAATCATAGTAACGTTGTAATTATACACGCAAAATTATGTTATATATATAAAAAGAAAAAGGTAACCTTTGCATGAATATAACAAAAACGTTCATAGTATTTCGTCAGTGTTGCATGAGTCTCACAATATAAAGTGGAAACATTATCGGTGTTGCGTGAACATAATAAAAGAAATTAGTTTATTATTCAGTCCTCCATAAAGATTTCAAAATATATTAGCTTTCAAAATAAAAGCCTTCGTCACGAGATACAAATGTTATGTTTACTTTTAAATAAATTTACCTTTGCTCTTCCTTCTATGGATTCCTTGGATTTTGTGAGGCCATGGCAATTAAAAAAAGTGTCTCGATTTTCAACTCTTTCGGTTTTTGATGCAACAAAGAAAGGTAAAGCAACATCTGAGGAGGCGAATGTCGTGTGTGAGGGAACCCCACGTGGACTCTCTTGAGCAGAAAGGAACTTCCATGCGCTGCAGAAGGCCCGGTTAGGTCTAAATTGGTAAGCCTAACCCCCCCCTTTCCACAAGCGGTAGCCTCGAACCGTGTCCACCACGATTCACTTTTTACACGGGCAGAATAGCCTCTGCAAGAAGTTTCGAGGCCATTCGAGAGCAGAGCTGTTTCCCGCTTACCGCCCCCAACCCTGGGGAGAGCCTCGGACATAAATAGCGCTCGACTCCCATAAAGAGACACAGAGTTGAGAAGTCTCGCCCGGACCCCAGAAGATTCCCCATAGTTACAAGTCAAGGGCTAACAACAAAGCAAAGTGACAGCTGAACTATTTTGTGTATTTGGAATTAGCCCCAGCCAGTGAGGTAATTCCACTTAACGATCACCACCAAGTGATTTTCCGAACTTCTCTCATCAACTCCTGTCGAAGCCCTCCTTCGTTCGCCCCTTATTTCGGGTGGCCGAAATACTCTCCCCTGGACCGGAAGTTACCGCTCTCCCATCCTGTTTTTGGAGAACCGTCATGACTTCAAGTTCCCGCTCAGAAGTTCCGAGCGGCCTCACCTCACGTGCAGAAGACATCCGTAAGCCAACCCCTCTCCCCCCTTCAGTAACCCAGTTGAGTTAATATCCCCCCACTTGAATAGTCTTCTCCTGTAATGCCTTCTGATGTGATTTTGTCCGTTAATTCTCTGAGGTAATTTTACCAATCAATTCTCTCATTATTTTTATGTAAATAAAATTATATTTTTGTTTATGCCTCTTTAAATAACCTTGAGCTTTGCCATTACCCATTTGTTACCTGGCCACGTTGCACTCTCATCTCACATTTCAGCCAGTCTAAACTAGCGGTGTTCCGTCCCTTCGTCGGTTCACCTGTAAGTTATCGGTCCCTGCCCCATATATATATATATATATATATATATATATATATATATATATATATATATATATATAATATGGTATTGATGTAAAATAATGTCAAACCACAACATTGTGAAAGCAGTTAATAGCAAAGTATCCACTTATGATGATACAAAGTTGCAGTACAGAAGTTGGTGGTGACTTTAAAGTACAATTTAATCTAAATAAATCATCGTCGGTCACATAGTTAAGCCCAATGGTTTTTTTTGGTGGTCGAATGGAGTCCAGAAACGTGTCGAGGTACCGACTAATGTTACACGATATAGCGATCCATGGTTTGGAATTGCAGACTTTCCGAATAGTTTTGGAAGAGGCAAAATGTTACCAAATTGCTCTCTAACTCCACATATAAATATCAATTTACTTTGTAATTATATATATATATATATATATATATATATATATATATATATATATATATATATATATATATATAAGCTTTGACGTTGATATCCAGCCGTAACAAATTCCAGAAGTCATTCTCTATTTATATCTTCTGTGTGGCTGTGGATGAGGGTTGGGGAGAGGCATAAAACCTATGAAACTTATAGATATCGTTTTGATTGCGTCCGTCAAAACCTTTGGCCATTACTATGCAGAGGTCACCACCGTGATAACATCGGACGGTGCAAGTAAGCGGTAAAACCAGTATCAAAACGAAATCGACAGCGAACTAGACAACCATTCTAAAGAGTTCGATATCTGATAGAGCGAAACTTCCTCATCCCTCTGGTTCATTCAACCTCAACATGTCATTCATGAGAATGAAAAGGATGCTAGGGTAACTATCAAAGGAAAGAGACCAATAAAGGAAAGGGGCGGATAAAGATGAGAAAAGGTGAAAAGGATAGCTATGGCAAAGGCTGCGAAACAGCACTTCGTAACACTAATTACGACGGCGATGAAGTCGGCTAAGATTGAGAAGAGTTGCGCACCCAAATCCCTATCGCTAGGTCGTTCCTTCCGCTAACATCACCTCCTGTACGAAACAATCTTTCAATTAATTTTGATGGAAATGCCTTTGTTAGTTTTTACTTTCCTCGGTTGATATAGGAAAAGTAACAAAGATTTTGATGGTACTGTTGATATCATCAGAAAATGCCGTTTCAAGGTTGTTAGCGCCTCGAAACCACTTTGTACAGGGTGTCCATAAAAGAATGTCATCAAAAGAGACAATAATAATGTCCTTTTGATATATTCTTTGCTGGACACCCTTTATTTGTGGAAATCCGGGTTTTATTTACCCAATCTCATATAAAGCTCCGTCTTCAAACTTTTTAGGTTTTCAACCTTTTTATGATAGTAGCACTGTAATTGCTATCTAAAAGCAGCCGTGGCACCCTAAAATAGAATATTTTATAAATAATACTTAATTACGCAGAAAACACCAAAATTATTCATTATTAACATTTAACCTAATTTAATCGAAATAAGACATAAAATTTGCAAATAAATAAATTTTACCTTTAAAAGTTTAATGGGTCTGAGGGGATGCCCTCGAAGGACCAGCGTGAGAGGAAACCACTTCGGAATACCCCTTTCAGCCCTGTGAGAGCATAAGACAATACGCCGTTATCACACAGATTTCCTTGCTTAAGACGGATCAGCGCAGCTGTATTTAATTTGGGGTACTTATTACCGTCTTTCCCCAGTTCGATAACGCCGTCCCGATCTGAGGCTCACTAGCCGTGTCTTCGCATAATCTGCCCTGATCAGAGGAAGAATACAAAAACCCCGTTTACGCCCCGGGAGATTGTCCTGAGTTTCTCTCGTCTCACTACATTGGTTGAGACTTCCTGCCGTCCCGTAGAAGAATCTCGATTTGTGAATACTTCTACCTGGAGCCGAGGTAATGTCAACCCCCTTCGGAGTCTCTCTGGACGCCTTCGCATATGATCTCCACCAACGAAGATCTGGCGATTGGACTTTCACCTCCCCAGTTCATCTACTAGAGGTAACCAGGAGTCCTTTCCTCCTAAGTCCCACCTCTCCGTTCCCATTCCTAAGAAAAATTCCCCCACTTTGTGTAACGCCAATAGACTTGCTAAGTCTTTACTTCACTCTAACTTATTGGATCACTTATATATTTGTCCTGGACCTAGTTTCCTTAATTTTTACCCATCATAATATTTAGATTTAAATATTTATCTGTGCCCTTGTTCCTTTTATTATTTATATTAAAGTTTATTTTTGAAGAGGTGTTTATCTTTCAAATAACCCTTGAGACGAACCCGGCAAACGAATTCACATTCAAAGAGCCAACCTTAATAATATTGCACTCTAGTTGGAAGGTATTTACTATCCCCTAATTTAATTGTACCCGAGCCCAGCGCCGACAGTGGTGGCCTGGCTCACAAACGTGTGTACCTTTTTTGCTACTTTTGGGTCACACGCCTTCGTCTCTCGACAAGCCCCTTCGCTTTAAATGACGTGCTCCTTGGCGTGGGAAGTTTAAAATCTTCGAGAAAGAAGCAGTACCACGCTGAATCACTCGACCCAGCCTTATTTGCATTCAAACGCTCCTCACTCCTCCCTTTCCCGCGATAAGGCATCTCTATTCCCCCATGAGCGCAGCCGTACTAACCCTACCCCCATATCATGAAGCAAACTTCGTTGTCCGACGTCAAGAATCTTCTAGAGACTGCCATGCTCTGGGGCTATCTATCGGACCAGCCACCTGCTAATTTAACCCTGAGTCCGCCATTCCCCGAGGAGATTGAGAGTCTGCCAGTCCCTCCATTCAGACCGTTTTGTCTGTACTCCCGCGAAGTCCCGCAACCCTTGTCGATAAGATCTCACCAGCAGATCTCAATTCGTGAAGCTTTGGCCCCTGTTCAGAGGAAGGCTATCGAGCCACCCTATTCCCGGAGAACTGTGCGGCCCCCCTCATCTCGGACCCCATTCAAGACTCCTGTTCCTTCGTGTCTGAGACTCCCTGCCGAATCGCTGAACCGTCTCGTGTTTGAAATTCCATCTCTCTGGAGCAGAGAAAATCTCGTTCTTTAACAAGAAGTACTCAAAACCCCAATCTACGAATCCTCCTCGTTAGGACTCCCCGAAATATCTTCTCGAAGACCAGTGCCGTTGGTCTCCTCCCCTCAGATCACTACCACGCTTCAAGGTAAAGCGATCTTGTGTTGTAATCCCTTGATTACATCCCATCAATCGTTACCTGTATCCACTTTTGAATTGACTTCCCACTCAATCGTAATTAATATCTCTTATTCGAGTTAACGTTCATTTTGCTCCTCCCACTTAACTCTGTCATATTATAAATTGTCACAATCCAATTAACTATCTTCATCGAGTAATTTGTTCCTCTTTTTTTGTGTATATTTATATTGCCCCAATTATTATATATATTAAAATTATATTTTGGAGTCTTGTTCTTTATATATCCTTTGAACTGCAACTTGGCAATAGCACTCTGTATAAAAATCAAGGATGCGGTCCCCCACTCCTTTAATTACCCCAAAGCATATCGCAGGCAGCCTCAGGTCGGCTATCTGTCCGTGCTTGTGTATGCGCCCTTGCGCCGAGCGAGTCTTCATAGGCATACCTTGACAATGGAAAATTCGAGCTTGATGATTATAACATAATTTTTTAACATTAGGATGAATAGTTGACAAGGCAACTCCCATTTCTTCATTCACTCTCTGCAATCTTTCTCTTTTCGTTGTTTTTATGTTGCACAATCCATAGAAGCTAAGTTTCAAAATACTTTCAAGTGTCGTTAGATGTTTTAGAAATATTTTAAAAACATATTTTCTTTCAATTTCTTGGTCACTTCTGCAGCACCCTTAGTTGGCTTTCGTGGCACTCTGGTTCAAAACCACTGAGTTAAGGGATGGAGTTAAATGGATTTGAATCTAAGTCCACAAGCACAATTTCACTACTCTCTAGAATATATATCGTCTCCTACCTTAATCGTGGGGTGCAATGGAATTTAAATCCTCATAAAATCATCCAAGGTTTTACGTGTTACTGCGCTTCTGCATGCAGTTGTTCGTGTGTGAGGTGTTATATATTACCCGCTACCTATTAACTATTGTAGTTTTGTATTCCTTAAACTCTTCCTCTTTTTATTTAGCAGTTTATCATCTACTTTTATCCTTTATCCAACGAGTAGAACGCACGCGCTCATTAAAACAGTTCCCTTTTGTCTATCCAACAAAAAAATATCGATTTTACTAACTTCAACGAAGGGTTTCAATTATTTATCGCTTCTCTTAATTTATAAAATAAACGACCTTTCTTATACCTATAATTTCATCCTAGGCATCTTTAGTGTTTGATTAAGTCATCATTTCTTAGGAGGGGGAGAATAATTGCTTCAGCCGGAAATATGTGCTTTTCCGTTCTATAAATCTGCCAAAGTCATGTTATTATCGTAATGACCTTATTTCCTTTGACGTCTAATAGCCCACGGTATCCGCAGTAGCCTTAGGTACACATTCTGTTTAACGTAAATTTTTCATTTAAATTTCAATTTAGCATTAGAAAAAGAAATTCAATTCCTCTAATTCGAAATTAATTACTTTTCAGCAAACATTATTTTTAATTCAAAGATTAATTCGATCTGCCAAAATGGATTTTTTATTTATAATTTATTGAGACAAAAGAAAATTGTTAAAAACTACTAGTGCTGTATTTAGAAAGAGAGAGGAAAATTTAAGAGACAATGAAAAATAAAAAAATTAATAGGAATAACAGCTAAAGAAAGACTTAGTGTTTAAAATTGCTGGCATCAACAAGCCGCGTTGGAAGCCTTTGGAGACCAAATGATGACGATAGCAGTTCTAGTAATTATAAATTCAAGTGATATTCTGGAGTTATTTCAGATAAACATTTGCCCTTGATACAATATATTTTTGATTTAGATATAATTTATTTTTAACCTAGGTGTGGCTCTCACTAGTTTTAATGATCTAGTAACTTTCCAACATAATCTTCGGAAATATTAAAAATAGGATGCCTTATTGCTTAAACTCCCTTTAATTTCAAATGAATAAGAATCTAAGTGAACCACCAGATACGGGAGCAGGCTACAAAACGAAGAACCCCAAGCACAATGAATTATAATTATTCAACTGTATCGGAAAGTTGCCTTAAAACGCTTCAACAAACACATAATGGATAATTTAATGTATCTGGAAAGAGAGCCTTCTACGCGATGGGGGTGCTCATAAGATATTAGCAACGCAAATGGAATATCAATGATTATTTAGGTAAGAGATTTCCGGTAAAGTCAGCCTCACGTTTCCTCAATCCGAAACCGAGTGGGTATTTTTGAATTCACAAAGAATCGTGATTTTTTTAAGGCGAAAAGTAAACGGATATAAATATTATAGGATATTTCGAAGAGGTTTAAGATTTAATAGAAAAAGAGACGAATAGAGTCTTATGAGATATAAAAAAATGTTTATGAAAGAAGAAAGTTATTTAATATGTCGGTCTCCCAAGAAGAAACGAAAAACTATTCCAAAGATTTTCGATAAGCATAAGAAGATTAAAGGGACAGGCTTCTTCTATGTCATCTGCTATTTTTATATCTTTTGAATGTTTTAGGCAGCTAGTTATAGAAAAAAAGGCTTCTGGCGTTTAGGTGTAAAATAAAAACTGAAAACATTCTGAGATATATGATAAGTAATCTATCAATATCGTAATAAAAGAGCCATAACTAAACAAATATATTTATGTTATTATATAATGTGTAATTTATGTGAGCCTTCAGCGTGATGAAAGAAATACCCTGCTAATACTGGTTCTGTGTATTGTAAAATAATTTTTGATAGATAATCTACAGTCTTAGAAATAAAACTTTCAGAAACGTATATATACTAAATCACATAGCAAAATGTCGCCATTGATATTTCTATTCATGTATGGCTGCAGATGTTTAAGTGATAAAATCTTGAAAATTGACGCTTTACTTCTGAATAAGAGACCATCGAAATTAAATGTGTTTATGTAAGCGAGAGTATTTTTAAGCTTCAATAGAGGTGAAGTCCTCCTGGCAGCAAGCGATAAAGTGAATCGTTTAAGTTCATTAAGTCCGTCGACTAAGATTGTTCCCATGGAAAGGGAGGCATTCTGCGGCAGTTCATGGAAAAGATGTAAGCACCCTTGCCCATAAGAATAAGATCGTAGTGCTTGAGGACACAAAAAGGACTAAAGCCAAATATAATCAAATAGGTGAGTTATTAATTAAAAAAATGAGTCAAGAACGATGTGACAACACAAATAACACATAATTTATATCAGCATCTCAGTAAATTAGGAGGTAATCCATACAGTAAAAAACAATCTTACTACACAGTCGCGTTTAAATATCCCAAGAATAACCATGATTTATGTATAATTGGTCTCCCCTTAAAAAGGATTTATTAAAATTAACGTCTCAAACTTAGTTCTGCCCAGACTTTGAAACAGAGGCGGTGGTTTTATATTTTATTCTCTAGCCTTTTTTCATGTAAATATGATATTTATATAGGCGAGGAGCTTTCTAACTCATGTGTATCCCTAATATTCACCACTGACCAGTAACTTATTGTATCGACCTTTGAATCTAAGACAATGCTGAATTTATTTATATTTTGACAAAAATTGAGTCTTTAATAGAAATGAATTTATATATTTAAAGTTCAGTTTACATATTTCATTGTTGTATTTTTTTAAGAACAATTAAATGAAATTACTTTTACTATTTTCCATAAATATTTATTTTGGGGGCGTAGGAGGAGAGCCTAAATCCTATACCAAGCAATAAAAAAGAAATTTATTCTTATATTCTATACATGATAAGTAATTGGTGAAAGAAATAGCAATAAATTCAGTTTTTTAAAATTAAATATTCTAAGCATACATGGTAACTTATCTAGAATTCACAAAATATGACATACCTTTTTTATTATATGGATATTCAACTTAACTAATTTGGCATTTAATAAGAACCTAATTCTTAGTGGAACTTTAGCATATGTGTTAAACCGATATTAGCTGAAGCATTTTTTTTCTTTTCAAGATTTCGAAAGGTATATTCTTCCTCACGTTATTTGTATTTTTTTTCATTCCGCCATGGAAAACGTCACTTCCTTTTCGATAATATTCGAGAAGTTTCGACTCCTGAGCTTTTTGGAGAAATATTCCCAAATCCTGCGAATTTGTTCAGAGCCTCCTCCCCGGCAAAAATAAGAAACCGAGACGCTTTCTTTTTCTCGTCTCGCCGCTAAAAGCTGACTTTTGCGTCCGCATCAAGGATTAAGATGTCTGGAGCTTTCTTACTCCCTTCTCCAATTCCCCTTTCCCCCCTTCAGGCTCATTCGTACAAATACCCCATTTTGACTTGAAATCTCTTAGTCCCGCCTACACCACAAGGTCGTCCTAATCGTCTTCTGTGAATGACGATCCTTGAAAGTTGAGGGACAGTCTTACTTCGTTTGATCGATCTGAAGAAAATGTTCATCGATTACCTTTGAGGAAAAGAAGTTTCCTCTTATAGTGGATTACGAGTAATTCCTAATTCTCCGATGGGCGTCATCCTTGAAGATTGGTTATCATCATCGCTATTCCTCGGATGGTTGGATCGGATCGTGCCCCACTTGCCTCATCCCGAGCAGGACCTTCCTCAAAGTCATAGACCCGTAAGATTGAAACTCCCCCTCAAACATTAATATTGTCAAGTCCCCCCTTCTTTTGATCTGATGATAGTAATTAAGTTTATTCTAGAATTCATCATTATCATAATTAATAATCCCAAGATGCTATTTGATTTAAATAATTCCCTTTGCCTAATTTAAATTTTGATATTTGCAAATAAAATTATATTTTTGTTGTTGGCATCTTTAACTAACCTTGAACGATACTCTCGGCCTATTCAAGTAAATCTCGCCAACCATTTATGCACTCTATTTGATTATTAAAGATTTAAAACCCAACGCTTCAAGTGTGACCTCCTAGTCGGTCGTTAGTCCCTGCAAACATTCCTTCAACGGTCCGCGTTGCAGTAGGTGATTAAGCTACCCTCCCCACCTAATATAGGACTGGTGTATGGTATAGAGTAGTGTACTATGACAATATATTAATGTAGAAAAGTACATTTTAGTATATGGATAAATGCACTTTAGTATATCAGGAAGTACATTTCCGAGTATCAAAAATTAAATTTGACAATTTGAAATATACATTTTAGTATAACAAAAGAACTTCTTCACATTGTATGAATTTCTTTAATATATCTATAACATACCATCTGTGAAGACTGAAATCCATTTAACAATATTTAAATATAAAATTATATTATTCACTTGTAGTCGCAAAATGTAAAATAAAAATGCTATATGAAATGTAAACGATTAGTAATGATTTAAATTTAAAATATTTGACAGAATTTTGTGAATTCAGAAATACTCTATGGCAATTTCTTGGTCGAGAACCATATATAGCTGAAGGAAAAATTTCTGTTTTTAATGAATTATTCAGGAATTATAAATGGTCGAGCTTCTCTTTGTCGAAAACCAGCATTTTTTAAACCCATATTATATTCGTCAGAGTGATAATTATAAGCAATAGCATGATTTTGACAGAATCGGAATGGAATAAACGACACGACTTTGTAAAATACCGAAAGAGAAATTTGATGTGGAAGACCGAAAGATTTCTTAGACTAGTGTCGATAATTGTAGGTTAGAAAGATGTAAGGTAGTAGATTACCCTCTGCAAAGAATATTCATGAATGTTGCGTGTTAGATTAAAGGGGGTGAGAAGAATTCAGCTTTTGATAGCATTATTTTAAGTCAGGTTAAAAACAAAATCATAGCCGTCTAAAATCTATTATCTACATATGTTCTGTCAAAAAGAAAAGGCTGAAATAAATTTTTTTAATTTCGGTTATTTATAAAGTGGGTCTATAAATTATATGCAAATATTCAAAATAAAAGCGCCCCTGGAACAGTTACATTTTTTCTATCACGTTCTTCATATTCTCAAGCCAATCATGAGCAAAAAATGAAATATGTATATATATGTGGTAGAATAGGGTCGTGTTCAACCCTTTTTGCGTTTATCAGCCAAGATAGATGACGGCTATGTGTGTGGAAGATTTATAATACAGACAGAGTGCAAATTAACCAAATTTTAGGTTGGTCAAATAGTCAGCTATCTTGTAAGTTCCGGGACAATAGAAAAACGGGTACAAAAATAACTTTACTAATATTCAAACTAATATTCTTTTTACAAAGGTTAAAAAGGGGTTTTGAAGCAAACTATACAGCACATTAGACGTACACGGGTCTCAGCGTCTCAATGGGAGGGGTCGGGACTTGGTGGGGACGGTCTGTATACATACAAACGAACGATACTGACTGAAGCGTCGCTCGAATAACCTTGAGCGTACACGAAGCCGGCGATGGAGGCTTACACTGTGATAAGGGAGGGGGGAATAGAGAAAAACCTTGCACAGGAGAGTAGCGCGTTGCTATTACCTCGGATTTTGATACTAGGGAGTAATCCTTGCCTTAGCGCAAAGTTCAAGTAATTGTCTCTTGAAAATTACTACTAACGAGATGAACTTAGATCTTGCCTTCGAGCTTAGAACACCGAATCGAGACTGGGCGCATTGCGTTCGAGGAGCGGGTAACAACGAGTAGAGTAAGAGGGGAAGGGGGGGATTTACACGAATTAAACGAGAATACCTGGAGCTTGAAAGGTTCTGCGAGGAATTGTGCAGAGTCCAACGGGACGCGAATAGCGGGTGCGAACGGGGAAGTGCAGACAGCGGATACTGACGGGGTGGGCGGGTGGCGGATACCGCCTTACATCTCTAGCGCCGGAGGATTTATAGTGGCGTCCAATGGGGTCTCCTCCCTCTGTCCGAAGGGAAGGGTTCCAGGCTCCGACGCCTCGGCAGGCGAGGGTAGTCTCGCCCTATTAGCATGATCGCGGGAAGGTTCCTAAGCCTGCGAGGCGAAACTTTGTCTGACTCCCAATGGGACCTTTTCAGGCTCTCAAGTTTGTCACGGCTTTCTGCGATGTCAGGCTTTCAGGCCACCGCGGCGTCTCAAGGTTTCGCACTTCCATTAGCGCAGACTAAAAGGGTCAACCCTTTTTGTCATATACTTAATAACAAAATATGAAAGGTTTAGACGACTTAGATGAAGTAAGAACTACAGTAAATGTAAATTTAATTAGCTAAACATAATTTTACATATCAACTTTTTAAGAGCTACTGGACCAAAATAATCCTTCTACCGAATACATAACTTTAAATAGCCTGTTTTCTACTGATGAAGCCAAAGTTTTGATGCAATCACCTTAAACATTCATTGCAGCACCTTGGATAGCTTCCCAAAAGAGAAAAATCGCTAGTGGTAAGAGTTCGAAATTCTAATTCAACCGTTTTATTTCTTGAGCGAATGCGATTCTCTTTAATTTCATTCAAATCTTTTGCAACTCATAGACAAGGCTTTCCTTTACTTAATTCTTTCACTAAATAGTTCTTATTTTCTCGGGAAATCTCTTTTCTTATCTATTTTATCAAAAAATGCTGCTTGCAAAATATATCTGAAAAATAAACAATAAACTATGCATGATGATAATAAATGAATAGTAATATGACATATAAATTGTGCTTAATACATTGATAAACGTATCTGAAATAAAAAGTTTCAAACATTTACTGGGTAATGGTTAGAGGCTGAAGAGGTATTGCATATAATCCCCGGGCCCACTTTAGAATATTATTTTGCCTTCCCAAATAAGGTATATAATAAAGCATATATACATATATAATAAATATATGAGAAATAAGTTCTTATTAAATTAAAATGAAACAAATTATATGGAACAAACGAATCAAAAGAGACACAAAATATGAATATATAGATTGGTACGGAAATTAATTGCTGAGGTTTAAAACTGAAAAAATGATCGAAAAGACATAGAATACTTAGTTTTCTAATAAAAGTGAAAATTACATAGCAACAAGCAAAAATAATTTTAAGTATACCATCATTTTCGAGAGATTAATAAAAAGCAATAAGAATCATTAAACATTGGCAGCTTAAGTAAAAGTTTAATACAAAGGAGATAAGTGAGAGAAATAACCCGATTCAATAGAGCTAATATGCCGAATTCTTCCCAAATGAAACAATAATGATACATAAACGTTTACGATGTAGATTCTACATGGCGAACAAAGGATATATGTAGCCTCGGAAGTTAAAAAAAAATGAAATGAAGGGAATTGGAAAAAATAATTATACATATGTATGGCGATGAAAGGCAAGAATTAAAGTATAAAAGTATTATAAATATCTATTTACTACAAAAGAGAAACTTAGTGTCAAAGAGAAACTTCAGACTAAGCGTTTAAAGAACAACAAAGGAATCATAGCTAATATTCCATGACAAAATGCAGACCGGAGAAGGGTTTAGATTGGTATAAAAGAATTGTGTTTATAGTAAATATAAAAACAGAGGAAGAAAAATGAACTGGAATTGAATGAGTACAGTACTCAACCAGAGACTAGAAAAATTGAGTTATGATCGGCTTCATGGTAGATAGAAACTCAATATCTTATCCCTTAATTGTATTAATTTGTTTTACTTTGAAGACTAAAAATATGAAAAGTAAGAGTTTCTAAAATTAAATAAATATTAAGCAAATATTGTTCGTAGGAAGGAAACATTGATACGAAGAATAAAGTGCCATACCCAAAGAAATACAAAGAATACTTCAAGAAGTAAGTAAGTAAAAGTAATACATGATAAGGATCCGTTGAAATAAAGGAGCAGAGTAAAATGAGCACGACCCAAAACGAAAACAATGTAATAAACTATACATAAGAAAGGAAATCTCTCAGGATAGGGGGCAATAAGAAAATGAACAATAAGATGAAGAGACAGATATGGAAGTGAAACTTTGATGACTTACTACTCAGTTGCTTTGGATAGCAAGAGAAGAGGCTGTTAATGAAGAGATGTTAAGTGCAAGTGCGTCCTCATAGACGTAATTTTTACACCATGAAAAGAAGGAGATAAGTAAGATTTTACCTAAAAAACATCAAAATCATAATGGGGAGCTGTAAAGCAAAAAGAAATAAAGAATCCGTATGATTAAGTAAAATCATATAGAAAGTGTAATTATATCTTAAAATGAATTAACAAAATAAAGGATACTAAAGACGCAGGAAAGAACAAATAAAATACACGAATAAACAATTAATTGAGGCCTGCATCGCAATAATGCTGATGCCTACTTTACTGGTCGGCAGAAAACTATTTTCGAAGTAGCAAGGAATAATATAATTCAACGCCCTTCCATCTCGCAATTTAAAGAACGCTAAAATAAAAGAGCGTTGGATATAATTCTATTTCAGCTCTAGAAAAATGGGTTTTCTTATTTTCTAATATCAATATTTTCAAAGCAATGAAGCTTAGGGGGATTGAATAAATTCCGGATTACGATATCATATTTACTTAGGTGAGTTCTAAGGGGGGGGGGATTAAAAGCGGATAGATCTTTTGTTGAGAATATCAAATAAATAGTAGACATTTTCGGAGAAATTGGAAAACTCTTATACTGAGGAGATAACTTTGAAATAGGAACTATTAGCCTGAGCCCTTCGCAAGTCATTTGCAAAATTGGGTTAACAATGAACAGTTTGGTTGCATGGAGATGTTGGGATATGGCGCTTTATCAGAGAACCATGCTGCGACGTAATTTATATAGTACTAATGGACTACTACTCGGTCCTGGTGCTTTTTTTGATTAGGCAGCATAATCCCTTAATGGAATACAAGTGAATCCTGTTATATGTGTAGCCAGGCCGCCAAATGAGTCAAATTGAATACAAGTAGGATATAATGTGGGTGGGTGTGACCAGACCGCAAAATGTTTAAAAATGGAATGCGAGTATCGGTGAATCTTGATGTGTTTGTGACTAAGGTGCAAAATATTTCTTATGGAATGCAAATCGATCTTAGTGCGTTTGTAACCAGGCCGCAAAATACTTGAATTAGAATGCAAGAGAGTCTTGCTGTGTATGTGACCAGTCCGTAAAATGCTTCAAATTTAATGCAGATGATCGATTTGCATGTGTGATGAACCCAAAAAATATTTCATGTTGAATACAGGTGCATTTGGGTCATGGTGCATGTGTGACCATGTCAAATAATACTGCAAATGGCTAAAATGGAGACAGAGACTACAGAATTAACCGCTGCGAAGCGGTAAGAAAACAAGGTCTGCTGACCAAAAGTCGCGTGCTATCACTTATTCTGATTTATGACCTTACGACATTCAAAACTTTCAATAATTCCTGGACTAACCTTTGCAGGACTTTAACAATTATATAATTCGAAAGAGAATGTAAAACAACACAAGGGGTTCAAATTTCGTTAGAATAGGCAGAATAGTTATGATATCATTGCCAAATAATTTGCCGACTAACCTTGGGAAGACTGGAAATTATACCATTCGAAAGAGAATGTAGAACAACATGAGGGTTTTAAATTTGGTTAGAATATTAGAATCGGCCGAAAAATTATGATATTATTGCTAAAACAAAATAATTCATGGGCTAACCTTGGGGACCCCTTTGGAATTATATCATTCGAAAGAGAATGTAGGACAACATGAGGGTTTCAAATTTCGTTAGAAACCTGTCTAACATAATAATCCAAAAATATCAATTACCTGTAAACTTTCGCAATCCCCCCTTAATAAATATTAAATACTTTCCATAAATTTATCATTTTGATTGTCTGTTAAAATCTAACTTAAATTGTTTGTCTACTCCAAGAATTGTATTTTCCAGTACCCGAAGATGGGTGAAAAGTTCACCCGAAACGTTGTATCTATTAAGAAAATGAAATGAATTATGAATTTCCCTTTAAGCGTCCTTTCGTTTATCATATATATATACTCGCATGCAGCCAGACAATCGTGGGAACGAAAGAAATTTGTCGTTTGAGTTGACCTTCGTCTCCTCTCTCCCCCCCCCACCCTTTCACCAACTGACGACAGGAAGTCTGACGAAAGAAGCCTTATCTCACAGAGAAGCCTAAATTCTATTTGCCTTCTTTATGATACCATGAAGATTGTCCAGAAGGCGCTGCGATAAGCGAATTGTCGTGAATGGAATCTCTCTCTCCATTTACCACAATCCGCGATGTAAATAACATCGCCGTTCATCCCTCTATAGCAGTGTCCCAAACTTACTCGCGTAACGTGTAACCCTCACGTTGAACGAGAGTCGTTGCCGTAACGTATCGACTACCAACGCGCCGTCGAGTCAACTTTGGTCGCTGTCTCAAAGTGTTCCTGAAGTAAATCCCGCCCCGCTGAGTCTGTGACTAGAAGAATACGCTCTGTTGCTCAACGTAACTTGAGAAAGAAAAGGAACATCCAAATAGTTACTGGAAGTTACTATTTGTTAGTGTCACATCCAGTTAGGAGTGAACTAACCGGAACTGCAGCCAGCAGCCCCAAACTCGTCGTCTTATCCCCCCCCCTCTCCCCTAGAACTCGTGTTAACGCCACCCGAACAACTTCGTCTGGACCTGAGTAGTCGTCTCTCCAATCCATCACAATTAATGGTAATCTGTAAACCCAGTGTCCCTCTATTCTTAAATTACCTGTTTAATTA
The DNA here is from genome assembly GCA_963969495.1 of Ceratothoa steindachneri. NCBI lineage: Eukaryota > Metazoa > Arthropoda > Malacostraca > Isopoda > Cymothoidae > Ceratothoa > Ceratothoa steindachneri. The sequence goes on from OZ018328.1 coordinate 85,377,505, forward strand.
ACAGTGATTGATACTCCCATTGAGTCATTATAAATCTAGACTCTTAACGTCAGTGTTTAATATTTAATCCTTAATTTTGCCCGTTTAATTATTGCTAATTATTATATTTGTGTAAAGTAAAGTTTATTTTTTTGTACGTGTGTTTATTTGTGGCTCCTCCTTTATGATGTACCCTTGGCAAGACTTTAATTAAGAATCTCTTCGGCTAATTTATTCAACCTGTATTATACACTCTTAGAATTCAACAATCACAAACCTCCCCCCCAGTTACAAGTGGGACTTTTATAGTGAGAATCCTGGCTACGGCACAACCCGCCTCTAACCAGCTTTCGCAAGTTCAGTAGGAATTAAAGCCTACCTATATATATATATATATATATATATATATATATATATATATATATATATATATATATATATTAGTGTAGTTGAGTAGCAGTCTCTCTTGAATGCAAATTTTGTTGAAGATCATTGTGTATTTTGCCTTAATTAATTTCCTTTAGCAACTTTCTCTTCTTCTAACTATATTTTTTATTCCATCTGGTAGATGGTAGATCACTTGTCCAGTATTTATCTCCTCTTTAGATGAATGTGTTTGGTAAAAACCAAACTAAATTGCTAAGCTTTCGATCATCTTCAGAGCATTTTGAAATGTTCTTGCCTCCTTTACCGATGTAATGAGTGGAGTGAGGATCTGGAAGAAAGTAAAGTGAAAGAAGATAAGATAAGATAAATAAAGTTAGTATGTGTAGAGAGAGTGAGATAGGAAAGATAGAAATTAAAGTGTTGTTCGTGTGTTAATGTGTGTGGGAAGATATGTTAAGATGATAGAGATTTGTGCCAGGTTGCCTGGCTAACGCTTTCGTTTTTCTTTTAATTTTATTATATTTTTGTGATACATTATTATTTTAGCATTGGAGCCTTTTTTTCTATTTCTCTATAGAGCGTTTGTAAATTTTATTGTTTTTTATTTTTATTTTATTTTATTTTTTTTCATTTTTTGTTATTTATTTATTTATTTAATTTTATTTTATTTTTTTTTATTTATTTTTATTTTCTTTAATGCTATTATGTAAATATAATGGTTCTACATCGGGATTCACATTTGATTTGTATACTTGGTAGTCGCAATCGGTTGTTCTTTCTAGATGTTGCATTATGGTTTACTACCTATAGATTAGGTTGACGTTTATCAACGTTTTTCTCAGGCTACCGTTGAAGCGTTGTTTATATTGTGTACGATGGATTTGGTCTTCTTGTACGATGCTTTGATTTATTATATTCTGTGGAATCGTATTTTTAATCTTTTCCCACAGCTTTCTTGCTCTTTTTAGTATGACTATGTTTATGGGTTCTATAGTAGATCTGCGGTGGAGTTCTTCTGCTGGTATGTAATCTAGTCTTCCTGTGTTTGTTATTAATCTAGTGGCTTGATTCTGGACTCTTTGGATCTTCCTGATTTGGGAGTTACTTAGTGTATTTAATGGTACAATTGTGTATAGGAGCTTAGGTTGAACTAGGGCCAGGTATAGGTTTCTTTGATTTCTGGTTGAAAGTTGCCTGAATCTGTATAGCGCTGATAAGGTAGATTTTTTGTGGTAGGTGACTTGTATAGCCGTTGGTTGTTATTTTTAGTCCGAAGACATGTCCTTCTGTTGAGAAAGGATATGCCTCTCCATCTACGCGTACAGTAGCTTTTTTCCTTCTGTTCATAGGGATTAGTTTGAACTTATCCTTGTTAGTTTTTATTTTATTCATTTTCTCGTAATTATTTAGGTTATTAATTTCTATACCTGTTCTTAGGGCGATGTCCTTGGTTTTTTTTTCTATCGTCCGCTAATTGTATGTACAGCGAACTCTCATCAGTGGGGTGTGGAAGGTCCCTCGTATACACTGTACAGCGTAGGTGGGAGGCAGCCTCCTTGTGGGACCCCCGTTTGTAGGTTGATTGCTTCGCCCGTTTCGCCGTTTATCTGCAATATCGCTTTCCTCTCATCTAGATAGCTGCAGAGTATTTTGGAAAGGTTTACTTCCAGGTTAAGGTCACAGATTTTGGCTTTTAGACCGGGCAAAATCACGAAGCACAATGCCAACTCTGTTGCCTCGCGCAGTGGCAGTAGCAATTCTTTCGGTAATCATTAACAGCGCGGTGTCCGTCTCTCGCTTGCTCCAGAACCCGTGTTGTTATGGGTTGTATAGGTTGTTTGTGTTAAAATGGTTGAGCAACCTTTCGTTAAGGAGCTTTTCTAGGACTTTGCCTAGAAATTCTAGGAGCCAGATAGGACGGAAGCTTTTGACTTGATGTTTCGGTTTGCCCGGCTTCGGCAGGAAGATCATCATTCGTGCACATTATCTGGAGCATTAATTAAGTGAGCTTTAGATATTCCACTTTGCCCTGGAGCCTTTTGTTTGAATGATTTTAAAGCTGTCAGGTATTCATTCATAGTAAATGGCTTTCCTCCCCCCAAGGGATTGTCTCTTTGTTCGTCGACGTTTCTAAACGGTATAATGAGTTCATGTTTTGTTGTCAGGCTACGTATGATTTCCTCCTCATAGTTTAGGTCGAAATTTTGAGTTTCTTTAGGTGAATTAGAGAAAAATTTTGTCCAGTGCGTTCGGAAATGCTCTTGTAATTCCTCATTGCGCTCTACTTTCTTGTTCTGAATTTTCAGGCTTATTTCATCTTTTTGATGTGATCCGCGTAGTTTCCTGAATTGTCTCCAGAATTTCATTGGATCCTTTTCTATCTCCATCTTACCTATAATGTTATCCCAGAGCCTGCCTGAATTTTCCTTGATGAGGGTGTCTATCCTCCTTCTAATTATGATAATGTTTCTGTACCTTTCGATCGTATGACCCGATACCCTGATTTCATTTATTATATTTTGAAATGCATCCATTTCATCTTGGATCTCTTGGGTCCATCTAGGTGCAGGTATGGTTCTGTATTTTATTGTTGGGGTGTGTAAATTATCCGCCTCTCTGATTTTACTGGTGATTAACTCTAGTTGTGCATCTATTTCCTCTTTACTTTGGTTGTTAAGGGATCTGGTTTCTACTGTGTTTAAGTATTGTTTGAATCCATCCCAGTTTGTTTTGCTGGTTGCTTTTCTTCGTGACATTTTTATTTGGATGGGTGAAGTTGAGATGGTGGTAATTATGCTCAAATGATCGGAGGGAGTTGCTGGACCTGGCTGTGTGTGGTGATTTAAATTGAAGTTTTGATTAGTTAAAATAATATCTGGGATAGTCAAGGATCGGACTGTAAAATACGTAGGGGAGTCGGGTCCTTCTCTGTTTAGTAGGCCTCTTTGCATCAGGAGATGTAGGGTTTTTTCCGTACCGTTTGTATGGGTTGTGTACCCTGCTTCCCTGCACCTTGCATTAAGGTCTCTGGCTAGAAAGGTTGAGGCTTGTCTGCGGAATAGCTTGATGAAATTGGGTATCGGTAGGTACGAACGTCTTGGTGGTTGGTAGGCCCCGGCTATGACCAGGTCTCCTGTAGTCATTTTTATTTTTACAGCTAAAAATTATTCCTTTTGTCCTTTTATTTCAGTAAAGGGTATGCCTTTTTTAATGCCTAGGGCAACTCCGTCGTACCTTGACTGTGAGTGGTTTGTTGTTAAAATTTTATAGTTGGAGATTTTTATTGTTTCTGTATCTGTGGATATGCCATGTTCTGTTAAGATAATTATGTCTGGATCTTCCTTTCTTACTATGTTGGAGTAGATTAGGCGTTTTTTTTCCATCCTTTAACATTTAAGGTGAATATTTTAAACTTTAGTTGAAACACGTCCATTATTGTTATTATTGCTTGTTTTCTCTACCTGACTTTGCTTTTTCTGGTCGGTCTGGGGATCGAGTGCGCCAATTTCTCTTCTTTTTGAATTCACCGCATGAGATGTTACTGCATGATTCAGGAGCGATGAATAACATGCCCTGTTTTAGTGCGTTGTGAACTTCGGTTTCGTCCGCGTCGGCTTCGTATTCCCATTTGAATTTGCCCTTAACAAGTCCGTCGACTATTTCCTTCTGCTTGTATTGCTTAAGAATGGGGTAAGCATGAGATCCGTATATTTTGATGTTGAAGTGTTGGGTGGTCATTTTTGTTTTTGTTTTTCTGAGGTTACTTTTGTGCTTTCTTCCTCTGATTCGGTATCCATTTCATTTTTGTCTTTCATTTTCTTCTATTTGGCTATTAGTTTCCTTTGGAGTCATATTCATTTTGTATAACTCCGGTAACCACATTTTTTTAGTCCGTTTTTCTCAAGCATGGTGTTAAGTTCAGTTGCATAAGAACCTGGACTCGCCATGTTGACAAAGTGTGCATGCATTATGCACAGTATTAAGTCGGGCCTCATGGTGCCCTCGATATTGACCGTTGTGGTCTGTGCGGTGGGTGCAGAGATGCCTCCGTTAGCAGTTTCTGCAGCGTAGGTCGTATTTTTTCTCCTTTCTTTCTTTGCGATGATATCGGCCTTCTTCTTCCTAATGAGTTGCTTTTTTACTGGCCATGACATGGCCAGAGTCCTATGTCCATTTCAGCAATTCAAGCATTATTTCTTTGTGCTTTTGCATTCATCCCATCTGTGATCCAGACTTGAGCATTCAGAGCAAGTTTTACCTTTGAAGGTACACTCCTTGGTTGGGTGCTTGTCTAGCGCGTAGCATGTAAAGCACATTTGTACTGAAACGAACGTTTTCCTTTCTATCTGGTTGGGGGAGATTTTCGTGTAAAATGCTAGGAGTCCTTGTTCGGTGGCTTTCTTTGCGATCTCTGTCGATCGGAAGATCACTTTAAACACGTGGCTGTGATCCTCTCCATTCTTGTCCCTGAATTTTAATATGTCTTTTCGACTTTTGCCCATTCTTGTTCTCTTTCCAGCTCTTCTTTTATCTATTGGGCTGTATGATCGCCTACCCATGGGTCAAGACGCCGGCATATTACTGACCTCTTTGTTTGGACGTCAGGCGGCGTCCGGGATGCTAGTCCTATTTTGCAGAGTTTCTTGTCCGTGCCCTCACTCAAAAGGTGATCGAGATCTTTCTCCATGTCGCATAGCGCCACGTAGCCATTGTATTGGTCTTTAAGCCGTAGGAGGACCACTCCTATATCCGCATATATGCATTTCAACGTCTGTCCCCGAGAGGGTTTCTCCCGGCCGGGGAGGATGCGAAGTGGAACCCTCTTCGCTCTTTTTCGGTCGTCCATTGCGGTTGGGTTGCTGTTTCATTCAAGTGGGTTCTGGATGTTCCTCACTGTATTTCCCTTGCTGTAGGGTCCGATTCTTTGTTTTTGGAAGGGTTTTAAGTGCTGCTTCCCCCCCCTCGTTGCAAGCAAGTTTCCCTGAACATGAACTGACGAATGGGATGGATGAATGATGGTGGGTGAGCCCGGGAAGGCCCCTCAGAAGGGTGAAAAGTGGCGGACTTAATGATGGGTGGTGATAGAATCAACTACCACCGCCCGGGGTTGCCGCCTCGTCTGGGGTTTGGTTATCGATGCTGCTTCCAACTTACACAGGGACGGTTGCATGTCCCCCTGTGGTCTTGGCCGGAAACTACCCTTAGAGATTAGAGCAAACTCTTCCTCAAAGCTTTCAGCATCGCCTCGTAACTGGGTGGTCTCTTCCGTAGAGTTCCGCAGTGGGCTAATCCTCAAACCTTATTTCCTTTACGTCCCCAATTATGTCTATCAAAGTAGACCGACATAGTTGGAACAAGACTAGATGAATGGCAGTTCAGTTCATTTCCGCTCTCTTTGCCCCGATAGGGGGCCCGCTGGGGGATTAGCCGGACATTGTTCGGCCATGTGTGGCTCCGTAAATTACCTTCGTTTCTGGAGTCTCCGTGGGGAAAAAGGGTTGCTGCACTTCTTTGGCGTGGCTTCCCTTTTCTTTCCCGCCTTTGCCGGTGATAAGCTTCTTCTGAGTGCTTGAGAAGAGGTCCGTTTCGCCTGAAGTCCACTGTCGATCTCCTACTCTGTACTAAGTGAAAGATGATGATGTACTCAGTTTTTCAAAGAGAGATAGTATAGTGGAAGATATAGTGGGTGAAAAAAAATTAAAGATGGGGGGGGATTTTCACCTAGTAGGGAGGGCATAACTTTATTTTTATACTATTTCATTTTTCCCTTTATTTGTGTGTTTTTTAATGTCTCTTTGTATCTTCATATGTTTGTAGTGTTCTTCTTATTGTATTTTGTTTCTTCTTCTCTGTCTTTTGAATTTTAGTGTAATAATGTTATTTGTAGCATTCAAGCCTTTTATAGCTTTTCTTGCCAACAATGCTATTTTAGTGTTGTCTGTTGTCTCATTTTTCGTGAGTAAATGTATGGGACTAGATGTAATGTGTTGTGACGCTTTTTATGTGTATATTGGAGTGATCTTATTTCGTGTACACAGTTTTGTGCTCGGGAACAGGCTTCTGCGTGAGGCTTTCGCCCGTAACCACGCGGGTATATTCAACCTGCCTCCTGCTCCCTGGAGTTCTGAAATGACATCATCCGTTAGAGTGAACCAGATCTTTTTGCCTAGTTTCTGGGTGACGACATTGATGGCTCGAAGCATTTCCTCCGATGCAGGACGCTTTGCCTGATTCGGTCACGCCTTCTTACTTTGTTGATAAGCAGAGAGGCAGTGTTCTGGATACGTTGGAGCCTTTTCATCGAGGTTTTATTAGCCTCTTGGGACACCACTGCGGGGTAGATCAGCATAGCCCGGACATACATCATATATAATTTTCTGATTTTAGCTGAGCTAAGATCTCTAAACCTGTAGAGCTTGGAGATTTCTCTCTTCGCCCGGTTCCGCCTCTCCGTGTGGTGTTTTGAGTATCCATGGTCGGTGATTTTAAGGCCAAGGACGGTGGCTTCGGCGGAGTAGCCGTACCTCCTCCCATCTATGATGATGGACCATGTCAACTCGCGGTTCAACGGGACAATTTTGAACTTGTCCCTGTAGGACCTGATTTTACATCGTCTCTCAAATCGACTGATGTTGTTGATTTCCGTTATAGTGCGGGCCACCTGCGCCCTTGCTTTCCTCTTCGGGCACGGGAAAATTTGTGTGACGTCATCTGCGTATTGCAGATACATCGTGTCCCTGTGCACCGGAGTTGGGAGGTCGATGGTGAAGACTAAGTAAAGCAGAGGACTCAGGCAGCTTCCCTGAGAGACGCCCGACTTTAATTTAAATTCGGGACCTCTGTGCGCTTCAATCATGAGACACGCTCTTCTTTCCATGATGAAGTCACAGAGGATCCTTTCCAGGATTGGGTATAGTTGGAGGTTCAGGATATTGTATTGAAGTCCTTCCAGCCAGACTTTATCGAAGGCCTTTTGCACGTCCCTCAACACAATGTCTACATAGAACCTGTTCGCTTGGGTGTATGCTACTTTCTCCGTTAGGAGCGCCAGGGCGGTGTATGTGCCCCTTTTTTGCGGAACCCGTGTTGTTGTGGGTTGTGCGCTCATAACTCGCTCGGTTGAGCTTGTAGCCTGTTCGCTAAAATCTTTTTAAAGATTTTACCCTGCATCTCAAGAAGAGAGATGGGGCGATAGCTTGCCATCTGGTCTGGGGGCTTGTTTCTCTTTGGGATAAAGATGATTTTGGCCATCGTGTATCCATCCGGGAAGTAGCCTGTATTCAGGGCGGTATTCATCGTGTTTGCCAATCCCTGAATAATTTGCCTTGAGGCTGTTACGAGGTTATTTTTCGTAATCGCAGACCAGCCTGGAGCCCTCATCTTGAAGGACCTTATGGTGTTCAAGGTCTCTTCTACAGTTATCAGGCATCCGTGGTCAGCCATCACTCTTTCCTGTGATACTTGCGGATGGGGGTGGGTTCTATGTAACATTGTGCCGAGGTCGTCGAGCAGTTGGTCTTCGAAGTCCTGGTCGAAGTCGTCGTTCTCCTCCGGTGATATAGCGAAAATCGTTTGCCAGTGCGATCTAAATCTTCTTTCGAGAGACTCTGGGTCCTCTATGATGTCGTCTCCTTTCTTGATTTGGGTTCTGGGTCTGAGAGGTAATCCCCTAATTCTCCGGATGTTATTCCAGAATTTTACGGGATCAGTCTCCCTGACCAGTCTCCCAATGATGTCATTCCATATCGTTCTTTGTTTTTCTATTATGATGTCTTTGATTTCCATGCCTAGATGCCTCATTTTGCCGTCCTTTCCCTATTGGTACCTGTCCTGCCGATCTCATCATAGATTGCTTTATGTTCTCGGGCGATTTCTCTCATCTCGTCTGTCCACTCAGGTTGTAGCATTTTATAGGAGATTATGGGAACACACCTCTCGTCGGCTTGAATGAGGAGATCGGTGATCTTGTTGATCTCCTCATCAATTTCTTCGAGATTAGCGTCTCCCAGATCAGTTGGTTGGTATGTACTGAGTATCTATCTATATAGCTCCCAGTCAGCTTTCGCGTAACTTTTCCTAAGTTTAACGGGCTTGAGTATTGTCGCTAGCGAGATGGTAGTGAGTATCGGGATGTGATCGCTCGGAACCACTGGTCCGGGCTCTTTGACAATGTTGAAGGGAAAGCTTTTGGATGTCAACACAATGTCCGGCTTTGTTGACGAACGTTGTGTTATGAAGGTTGGGAAATCTGTCCCGGCCCTCTGGAGTTTGTCTCTTACGAGTAGCATCTCCAGGTTTTTTCCCCTTTGATCGGTGCTTCCGTAGCCTGATGCACGGCATCTGGCATTAAGATCACCGCCAAGCAATGTCAATTTCCCACGCCGAAGAGGTTGTAAAAGTTATGGATCGGCAGGTAATCTCGTCGCAGTGGTTGATAGGTCACCGCTACGGTCAGGTCTCCAACTAGGGTAGGTATTGCTACTGCCACGAATGATTCATCTAGACCTGGAAGTGTTTTATATGTTAGGTTGTTCCGGATCGCGATGGCAGCGCCATTGAACCGTTCTTGTGTATGGTTTTTGCTGATGATTGTGTAATTGGGTATTTTTATGCTGTTCATGTTTGTGTTAACGCCATGTTCTGTGATGAGGATTAGGTTGGGATCCACTTTACGAAAAATGTTTCCGTAAGGAATGTCTTTCCCTACCCATCCGTCGACATTAATTGTTAAGATCTTTAGTGTGTTGTTGGTGTTCTCCATGCTTATGTTCTGTTGTGTATGTGTGTGTTGGTTTGTCCCAATTAGTGGTTTTCGCTGTGCATGTTTCTCCCGTTCCGAATTCTTTTGAACTCTGCTTCACTTACGGCGAGGCAGGAGTCCCTATATATTTTATCCTGGCCTCCATGAGCACCGCTGCTACGAGCGCTTTTCGGTCTGGGGAATCATAGGACCATTTCAGTAGTCTCGTCTTCACTCCTTCAATGATTTCCCCCACCTTGGGGCTTTTCGGAAAGAAAGTTTTTTCCGTTTTGAAGAATTTTATGTTGATGTCTTCTCCATCAAATTCCCTTACTTTCTTCAGATTCCTACTCCTGCTCCTGTTCTTAATAGGTTGAGAGATCTCCCGTTCGTCCTCGGATAACAAGGCCGAGCTTAGAAGATTTCCTTCCGACTGCTTGAGACGTCTGGCTGCTCTCTCAGCACTCTCTTCCCTCTTCTTCATCGCAGCTAGTCTTGGGTCATTGTTAGGGGACCTCTGTGTGGTGGTTCTTTTGTATTTCTTTGTTGCTACCCTCTCTCTCCTCGGTCTCTCGTGGGAAGGGGGTCGCAGGCGCCTCGCTTTGAGTTCCGATTTGAACTTGAAGGACATCCCCTGAAGGGGGGTTCTCCGGGAACCACATTTCTGCAAGGCCATTGTTCTTCAGCATATTGTTAACCTCTCTGGCGAAGCAGCCTTGGCTGGTCAGATTTCTTACGTGCGCATAGAGGATGCACGTAAGTATTTTCGTGGCGTCCTTGTCGTCTTTATCTACCTTGACGTAGGTTCTTGGGGCCTGGCTGTTCAAGGCGCTTGCTGAAGGGGTGGTTTTTGCTGCTTGGGCATAGGAGGCGTTTGCCCTCCTAATACCTTCCGCCCTCTTTGCTTTTGTCTTTTTCCGGATAATCTCCTTCTTCTTAGGGCATGACATAACCATTGCCCCATGCCTTTGGCCACAGTTTGGACACTTTTCCTTCTTGGCATGGCATTCGCGCCAGCCGTGTCCTTTTTGGCTGCACTTGGAACAGGTTGTCTCCTGCTCCTTGCAATCTTTGGTCGTGTGATGCTACAGGCGATAACAATTAAAGCAGATCTGCACGGGGATGTACTCTTCGCGTTCGACCTGCTCCCCACTGATTTTGGCGTTGAAGAGAAGTAAACCTTTTTTCCTTGGCCTTCGAAACCATCTCCGTGTCTGTGAAGACAACCTTCAAGACGTAGAGTACTCCAAGTTGTCCCTTTTATTACGGAACTTTATGACCTCGGCCACTTTTGCCGACTTCTGGTTCTTCTCTACTTCTTCCTTGATTTCGTCCTTTGTGTGCTGGCCGACCCATGGGTCAAGCCTTCTGCACACGACGCTCCTGTGCGCCTGTATTTGGGAAGGCGTAGTTGGTTGGAGGTTTATCTCTATTAGATGCCTTACCCCTTCTTCTTTCGTGAGCGTCTCAATATCATTCTCTTTTTCGCCCACAGCGACATAACCGACTGGAGTGTCCATCAACCTCAGCACGCCCACGCTGAGCTTACCCAACAGGGTCTTATAGACAGTACCCTTGTCCAGTTTTCTTGTCCACTAATACACCTAAGCGTGACCCTTGGTGCATCCCGTGCCGTCATTATTGCGGGTGGGCTCCCCTTGAAGAGGGGAGGGGGCACACTTTTCCTTGGGTATATGGACTTTTTCTTTATTCGGGACTCTATTTGCCTTTGGGTGGATGATGAAAGATTGATGAGATGAGTCCGGGTCGGATCCTCTCGGGGGTGTGATTGTATGGCGGACTTATTGACAACGCCGGCCCCCCGAGGGTTTTAAATCGCGAACGCTCCCCAACATACAATAGAGACGATTGTATGTCCCTCTATGGTCCTGTAAGGGGCCTTCGCCGTAATGGGCACCAAAGGTTGTGGTCCGTCCCTTGTCCAGAATATTTCTGACATTGTTCTCTACTGTGGGCTAATCTTCAAACCAGCTTCCTCCAATGCCCCCAATTATGCCAATGCAACTGCTAGGCATAGTTGGGACGAAACATTAATGGCAAATCCCCCTCACATCTGACGGCCGTTAACGCAGGGGAGTGGGGCCGGGGACTTAGGCAGTAATCTGCTTAAGTGGAGCCGCTAGAATGAAAGATGAAGTTAGTATGATGGTGAGTGGTGACGAAAATTGAGTATTAAATCTCTTTTTGAAGTTTTCGGAGGCGTTTGGGAAATTTTCCCTTAAAACCTTCCCTCCTTTGCCGGATCTAAGATGCTGTGGGAGCTGTATTTAACCGAGAATTCTTCGCCGTCTTAAGTGAAAGATGGTATAATCACTCTTTGAAATTGGATAGTAGTAGATAAAAAAAAATGGTGGAAATGGGGGTAGGGTTGCCCTTGTTTTAGGCAGAAGGAAACTTGTGTTTCCTTCTGTTTTTTGTTGTTGTTTGTTGTGTGTATTTGTAATCGTATCTCTTTAGTGTTCTTCTTATTGTTTGTCTTTATTGCGTTTTATTCTGAATGTAGTCGCGATTTCGAGCATTGGAGCCTTTGTTAGTGCTCGATGTTAGAATTGCACTTCGCGTTTGTATTCTGTTTTCGTTGTTTTACTTGTTTTCTCGTAGGATTGGTGTCTGTCTAATAGTTTTGTATGCTGTGGTTTTGTGTTTATGTGTATATGTGTTCTATGTTTTCCTCGAAGCAGCGTTTTGTGCTTGGGAAGCGTCGATTTCGGGCGACCTTCCCGCGCAATCTGGCAGGGATGTTAATCCTGCCGCCAGTTCTTCTTACTTCTGGGATGATGTCATTAGCCATTGTAGACCAGACCTTTTTGGTCAGTTTTTGGGTAGCGATATTAATGGGCTCCAGACGCTGTCTGTGGTGCAGTACCCTCTGCCGAATTTGCTCCCTTCTTCGGATCTTGTTGATGCAGATGGATGCGGAGTTCTGCACTCGCTGGAGCCTCTTCATGGTGGTCTTGTTGGCCGCTTGAGTCACTACTGCAGGGTAAATGACCTTAGCTTGGATGAACATCAGGTATAACTTCCTGATGTTCACCGTTCTAAGACCACGGAACCTATATAGCTTGGAGATCTTTCTCCTCGCCATAATCTGCCTCTCCTTGTAGTGACTCGAGTATCCGCGGTCGGAGATCTTTAGGCCCAGAATGGTGACTTCGGCGGAGTAGCCGTATCTCCTCCTATATATTATGATGGGCCACGTTGATTCTCGGCTTAACTGGAGAATTTTGAATTTCTCTCTGTTTGTCCAGATCTTCCATTTTTTCTCATATTGGTTGATGTTACAGATCTCTGCAATTGTGTTGATTGCCTGATCCCTTGCTTTCCTAACCCTACTCGGGACGATCTGTGTGAAGTCATCTGCATATTGCAGATACATCGTGTCCCGGTGTATAGGAGTAGGAAGGTCGATGGTGAAGACCAGGTAGCTCCCCTGGAGAACGCCCGCTTTGAGTTCGAATTCTGGTCCTTTGTGCTCTTCTATCATGATACGCGCCCTTCTGTCCATGATAAAGTCACAAAGGATCCTTTCCAGGACTGAGTTTAGCTGGAGACCCAGTATTTTGTACTGTAGTCCACTCAGCAAAACCTTGTCGAAGGCCTTCTGCACGTTCCTCATCACGATGTCAACATATTGACCCTTTGCTCGGCAGTGAGGGATATTTACGGTTAGGAGCGCCAGGGCCGTTTCCGTGCCCCTTTTAGGTCTAAACCCATGTTGTTGGGGGTTATGTGCTCCTAACTCGTCGAGTTGATTTTGTAGCCTGTTGGCTATAATCTTCTCAAAGATCTTGCCGGAGAATTCTAGGAGGGAGATTGGGCGATAGTTGGCCACTTGGTCTGGTGGCTTGTTTCCCTTCGGGATAAAGATGATTTTTGCCACCTTATACCAGTCGGGGAAGTAGCCTGTATTCAGGGATGCATTCATGGTGTTCACTATGCCCTGAATAATTTGCCTTGGGGCATTTACTAAGTTGTTTTGGGTTAGCCCGGACCAGCCGGGGGCCCTTTGCTTGAAGGAATTAATGGTGTTCAAAATGTCTTCAACGGTGATTGGGCGCCCGTGGTCAACCATCATTCTTTCTCTAGAAACTTGAGGTTGTGGGTGGGTCCTATGTAACATCGTTCCGAGGTCATCGAGCAGTCGGTCTTCGAAGTCCTGGTCGAAATAGTCGTTTTCCTCAGGTGAGATTGCGATGACCTGTTCCCAATGTCTTCTGAATCTCTCTTCAAGAGTGTCCGGATCTTCTATGATGATATCGCCATCCTTGATCTTTATTCCTGGCCTGGCAGGCAATCCCCTAAGTCTTCGGATGCTGTTCCAAAAACTTACAGGATTAGTCTCCCGGTCTAGTTTGCCTATGATATCGTCCCAGATTTCTTTCGGCTTTTCGAGGATTATATTCTTCATTTCCTCGCTTAGCTGTCTCATTCGGGCTGCCCTTTTCCTGTTGGGGCCTGTCCTGCCAACTTCCTCATAAATGTCCCTGGCGATATCCTTCATTTCATCTGTCCACCTAGGTTGCGGGAGCATTTTGTACGAGATTCTGAGTACGCATCTTTCGTCGGCTTGAGTGAGAAGATTAGTGATCTTATCGATCTCCTCATCAATTTCCTCGAGATTAGCGTCGCCCAGGTCAGTTGGTTGGTAGGTGCTGAGCATTTCTCTGTACAACTCCCAATTAGCTTTCGCGTAACTTTTCCTAAGTGCAACGAGCTTGAGCATAGGCGCAAGCAAAATGGTGGTGATAATCGGGATATGATCGCTCGAGACCACAGGTCGTGGGGCATTGGCTATATTGAAGGGGAATTCTGGACTTACCAACTCGATGTCGGGTTTTGTCGCCCTACACCGTGTCAGGAAAGTTGGAAAGTCTGGTCCAACTCTCTGGAGCTTTTTTCTATCAAGTAGTAGCTCCAGGTTTCGTCCCCTTGGATCGACTCGCCTGTAGTTGGAAGCACGGCATCAGGTGTTTAGATCTCCGCCCAACAATGCTAGCCTTTTGTGCCCGAAGAGGGTATAAAAGTTGTTAATCGGCAGGTATTGTCTCCTGGGCGGCTGGTAGGCTGCCACCACCGTTAGACCTCCAACCAGGGTTAGGATTTCAACAGCCACGAATGATTCATCTAAGTCCGGAAGCGTTTTGAATTTTAAGTTTTTCTGTATGACTGTGTAGTTATGTATTTTTATAGTGTCAGTGTTTGTGTTGATTCCGTGTTCTAATATGAGAATGATGTCTGGGTCTTCTTTACGGAAGATGTTCCCGTAAAGAATAGATTTTCCCTTCTATCCATTCACATTCAGTGTGAGTATTTTTAGAGCGTTGTTTCTGTTCTCCATGTTTTCTTGTAGTTGTGTTCTGGTGTTTGTTGTGTTTTATGTGTAGTTTCCTTTGAAAAGGTATTTATTCGCCTTGGTTAAACGAAACGTTAGTGGAAATGAGCCACTCTTGTGCGTGGAATTTTTAAAATAGTTTTAATTATACTAAGTTTATATAAAAAAATTAAAAACATTTCATGTATTTTATCAAAGCAATATATAGTACTGATAAGATGACCTCCCTGTTGATTCTGGGAGAATCTGTTTTCCTACTCATACCTATAGTTCACAAAGATATAACTTCACCACTACACCTATCTATTCTTTCGTTTTACATATATGTATTTAAATTTTTAAATTTTAATATTTGTAAAATGGAAAAAACTCATTGTATATTCATCGCTTTAATACACCGCTCGCTCGCTTACTTAACTTTCTGCCAGATCCTCACTCCACTCACTACATCGGTAAAGGAGGCAAGAAATTTCAACACGCTCCGAAGATGATCGAATAAGATCGAAAGCTCAACAATTTAGTTTGATTTTTACCAAACAGATTCAGTTAAAAAAAGAGATGAATACTGGACAAATAATCCACCATCTACAAGATGGAATAAAAAAAGATAGTTAGAAGAAGAGAAAGTGGCCAAAAGAAATTAATTAAGGCAAAATACACAATGGTCTTTAACAAAATTTGCATATATATATATATATATATATATATATATATATATATATATATATGTATATATATACATTATTTACAAGAGAAGCTACGGAAGAATTAAAGAACTACTCGACAATCAGGATTTTATCTGTTACATACAAAATGCTTAGTTTTTTTACAATAGACTAAGTCAATCCCTTGATTCCAACCACCCTCCATAATTACTTAAAGAACTATGGACTCGCAAAGTTACAAGGTCCACTCAAGCCCTGTCCAAGAAAGGAAAGAATGTAGAAAGGATCAGATGGTAAGGAAAATAACCTGTAGATATGTAAGCTTGTGGCTAAGAAAATGCCTATCCAATTCTAAGAGCATCACCGAACCAAGGAATAAGAAGTATCTATATTGATATATTTACTCTCTTAGATATGTTATATAAAAACATACAACTTCGAAACTTACAAAGCACTCAAACAATAAAACAGATGAAAGAAAAAGAGCAAGAGCGAGGGTCTCCATCTACATCAAACTAATTAGAGGAGAGCTTTCTTTGTAAGCGTTTTGGATTTTGGCAATAGAAAAAGTGGATGAAAATTAATCGAAATTATTACATTACATTTGCTTCATTGATATTAAATTTTAATTTCCCTTAATCTAAATAACTGGAAGATAAGCGAATTTACTTTGTTGACCATTATGATTTCAGAATTTCCACGAACTAATTAATCTCTCAGTTGCACAGATAATTAAATTTTCGATGACAACAAAAATAAATAATATTTTTTCAGAAGATAGACCAATTAGAATTCACTATTAACTTTTAGAGTGAATATTAAAAAAAGTTTACATAAAAAACGTATTTGGTCAATGTCAACATTAGAAAAGAATTTACCAGAACGAAATTAGGTTGAAAGCTATCGGGAGTTTATGTAAGCCATATTTTCATATGGACATGTTTTAATGCTCAAAATTCTGTGTTTCAACACTTATAAGCCATTTAAAATGCCTTGATGAGCATAAAACAGCAGTGGGAGATAAGAGTAAATGAATGAACTAAATGAAATAGAAATTAGCGAGCCATTTTCAGAAGCACCAATGGAAGATACCTATTTAGGAATCTCACCTCCCCATCTCTTGGTTATCCGATAGCTTTTCACTTCTGGGATCAAATAAAGATAGTCCCTCCCATTTTACCAAGTAAAGATTATCCTTCCCAAAGTTACACTAGTAAAGCTAGTCCCTCTCAAGGCTAAAAAAATATAAAATAACTATTAAAAATTTATTTAGGAACATATTTGTTAGAAAATTTATTTTAAAGTAATTAAAAATTGTAAACTTTGTAGAACTGTAGAAATTAAATTTTAATAACTTAATTAAAACGGTATTGGCTGGCAATCGTATCGCAAAAATCATTGAAAACATTGTATTTATGTCTTTCAAGCCACATAAATTCCTATACATAAGAGTTTAGCATTTCTCTCTTACATCCTCGCATGCGTTTAATTCTTAGTTCATGCTTATTCCAGTAGCCTCCAAAGGACGATGTCATAACCTCGTATACTTCCCATTTTACCAAGTAAAGGTCATTCCTCCCCCAATTAACCAAGTAAAGTTAATCCCTCCTTTTTGTCTTAGGAGGGACTATCTTTACTTGATCCCACTTTTAATTATATGTTCCTTACGTTCTATCATCCATAGCTTTTCACAGAGGAGTGAAGGTAAACTTCATGTGTCCTGGTTTGCTGCTCTATGGAAGCTAAGATTGCACTCGACCTTTCAGTCGTTTTCACAAGCTCTGCAAAACTGTCGTTTAAATAGTAACATACAAATATTTATATTTTATTTTATAAGTAATATTTCACACTGATTCACCCTGAAAGGGTATCTGGCTTAGTTACGGAAAAAGAAGCACAAGAAATTGGGATGCCTTGTGGTACCAACCTCTCATTATACTCTCGTCCTTTGGTTCCTGTAAGTCATTAATCAACACTGTAAGTTCTAGGCCTAATTAGGAAGGTATATAGTCAACTAGTAGTGGCAAAGATGAGAAAAACAATAAAACTCCCCTTTTCAGAATTCATGAATTCACTTTTGTCCTTATTTTCAGTAAAGGATGCTTGAAGAGGATCTTAAAGATCCTCTTGAAAACTTGCCTAATCTGACCCAAGCCTGGCTCCGCCTAATCTCCTTCTAAAGTTGGTTTGTAGAGTAAGTACTATGACCTCATCTTTTGACCAATAATTTCTTATATCGGTTTTATCCGTGTCGCAATGGAGGGATGCGTATCACTGGCGAAGCTTCTCACAGTGTTAATCTGGGTTGCCAGAAAGGAGTTTCATCTTATTCCACGAGGCAAAGCGCCAGGTCAAGGCAGCGCTCTTTTTTCAAAAGGAGTGAATTCAATTGTACCCATTTAGAGCCATGAAATGACCCATATGACCTTGGGACATATAGTTATTCACCCTGTCGATTTAAAATCTGCCATCAGATTTGGAGCTGGGTGGCGCCATCTAGTGGCGGAAGCCTCATTTAGCCATTCAAAGGCACTTGTAAGTGATTTGAACCATGGTAAACCATCAATGCAATAACCATTTATCATCTTATCACAAAACGTCGTAGGCCATTCGAAGGTCTTTCTCTCTTGGTTTTAAGGGATTGATACCTTTCCTCTCTCGGGTGCATAAATGTGTGAAAATATTAAAACAAATAAAACCATACGACCACTCCTTGTGTGCTGGTTTTCTTGGGTTAGCTGCGGACGAGCTCCTTCCTTATCGAAGTGAAGGGCGTTAACAGGCTATCATGTGATCAAAGGGATTTTATTATGCGCTTATCTCCCTATTTTGATTGTTTGCCTTTTATTATTGTTTAGTCAGTTCACCCTCCGTCTCACTCGCT
The DNA here is from genome assembly GCA_963969495.1 of Ceratothoa steindachneri. NCBI lineage: Eukaryota > Metazoa > Arthropoda > Malacostraca > Isopoda > Cymothoidae > Ceratothoa > Ceratothoa steindachneri. Next base: position 85,395,513 of record OZ018328.1, read on the forward strand.
TCTTTTCTTTTCTTTCTTCCTTGCATTGGTCATTAATGAGGGTATGTAGTCAGTCTTCCTGTGCTTTCACCGGATAGTGTCGTCGCAAATAGGTGACACAGTGCTGGATGAGTGGGTGCCCGAACAATTGTGTCCCTACTATTTGGGTCATTGAAAGACAGTGGGAGTAAGAAATGCCTGATTTCTTTTAGATCGGAGCCAGTTACCACGGGTTGAGTGCTGCTGAAAAGGTGTCAAGATGGCCGGGGTTTTCCGTTTACGTATATTCTAATGGCATAATGGTAAAAATAAAACTGTCTCTAAAATGATAAACAACCTGAAAATGAAAAGGGACTACTAAAACCCCTACTACCTTCCTCAATGACCACCAGTACATGTTAACCCCCCATCCCAAGGCAAACAGTCATACCCACTTCCGTCCATAGGTTTCCTTTATGCCCAATAAAATGTCTCCACCCACCCTCCTCTCCTTCCCAACCTCCATCTTTTGTCATTTCAAAACCCTAACCAACCATCCAAGCCTCAATTCTTCACCATACACAAACCCCATCAACTGTCTTGAAACAAACGCACGCCCATCTAATGGGGGTATAGGCAATCCCTGTAACTTTAAATTTACCACGCACCGTCACTTCCTTAAGCCCCGAGTACACGCAGGTAAGCAACTTCTGGTATGGCCACTCAACCCCAGTGGCGGCAGTTGTGCATCCTACCTTCATCACTTTCGTTTCGATTTTTTTCTTGCTGATTTCTGAGCCACAGGGGATTGGATGTTATACCGGGGAGCAACGCCTTTGCTAAACTGAAACCTGGAGAACAGACAGTCTCTCTCGGTTCTAGTGCCGGTGTACGTTAATAATAGGTGATCACCCACCCTATTTCTTAGTAAATTCGACCCTCCGTATTTTTTTTTTAAATATCTTGATCTACACCTTACAACTTTTTATCCTACTATCCAGAGAGGTCTCTTGGCAAACGGACATTAAGCCTTTTATCAGAACCGTGACAACAGACTTTAAGCCTTTTATCAGAACAGTGCCGAGCAGCAGAACACGCAGTGAGGTACATATGTGCTGTGAGGGTCGAAAATCCAATGGCTGAGGAAATGGGGCATTATGTGATGAGTGTGCTATGTTACCGATGTTCTTCAACGCTTCCAGTGCGCATGTTAGGTGGCTACAACGTCCCCATCCTTTATGGGTTAAAGCGGAGGACAAAGTTGCCGAGTAGAGTATGGCAGGTCGGGTTGTCTAAGCCCATCTTTGCTCCCGTTTCCGGACCGATTATGTATAAATGATCACATACTGAACATTTCTGATCGTATGGCGACTTTTAGCTATATCTTCTAAGCCATTGAGAGGCCATAGTATCTGTTTACTATGCGTTTATTTTCCCTTTTATAATCTAGACTATGGCTACAAGTGAGGTTCAGAATGTGCTCAGAAACAAAAGAAGAGCCACTTCTGAGCGTGGTATCTTCCATTTATACCAGAGAGGGCGAAGAGATGCGAAGTATCTATTCAACTGGTGGAGTGGGCTATCATGCCACCTCTCCCAACTAGCAAACGGGTTTCTTCTTTGCTACCTTCAGAGCTGTCTTATGCCAACTCTACCTCTCAAGTGGAGGTGACTTTTTATGCGCTTTATCAAGGACCCATCCAGACCTCTTCTAGCGGAAAGGCAATTTTCTCCTCTCCTACAACTTCAGATAAGAGAGTTTCCCCCTTTTCCCTACATTCAAATCAGCCCAGTATACGTCACCTTTCCTTGCGTAAGGAACGCGAATAAGAGTATGCGCATTCGGCGGCACACACTTTACCATTCAATGGGGGGAACCTCCTTAGAAGCAGGACGGGCGCTGTTTTCCATTGTGCTACGCCCCGTGCTAATGCACTTGCGTATTCTTATACACTTGGCGGCTGGCCTGCCCTTCCCAACCTTTCAGAAAGAAGTCAATTTGCTAGCCCCATTTCATCTCCATGAAATCATTGGCAATGTTTCTCGTGAGTCCCGGGAAGGATCTCGGGCACCATTGGGGTCAAGACCAGCGAAATGACCGTTCCGAGGTCAGCGGGGACTCAAAGCCACCAATGCTCTAGGCGACAGCGTCTTCCCAAGGAGTGGACACTGACTTGGTGGGAGAAATCCCAAAGCCTAAATCACTTCCTGGGCAAGATCCTCCTATATGAGTACCCTGTAAGGGGCAATGAGCTATGTTAACCTGGATGCCATGCTGAAGAAACGTAACGCCCCGTCAGAGCCCAGTTTAGCTTTCTCTTTCGCTTCCTGCTGATACATATCTTCATCTCCCTCAAAACATTAGGTTTGAATAGATAAAGCTGCTACCTTCTTTGGGACTGGGTCTGGTTCTCCCCACTCCGCTCCCCACCTTTTTTGGCTAACAAGGATGGGTGATTCTTCTCAGTCGGTGTTCAGTCTGTGGCACCAGGCTTGAACCAAGAAGAGACGAGGTAAAGGATAACGACCCACCAGGATACGTTTTGGAGGTTCCGCATAAGTTAACCCCTATGCGGGGTTGTAAGTGGCCCATCTACGTCCACGGATGGTTCAGCTGTGTTTCTGTCCTTACAAATTCATTATTTACATAAAAAACTAAAACCCAATGAATACTATAATTGAAGGTAAATTAGCGCATTTCCCTTTTCTCCATAGCCCCCCTTCGTGCACTTCCTAGTATACTAACAATAGATCTTGGTGCAGGGATTCCCTTCTCACCACCCCAACCGATAGAAGAGCATCACCTCTATGCCTTTTTGAGACACCCCTGGGTAGCTCCACCCCTTCCAAAGAAGAGAGCCTCTGTGTTGTTTCCCGGCCCCCTCAAGTATCTCCTATCAGAGAGAGTGTTTCCCAATCTCCAAAAGATAAAGTTTAGGGCGTTTACCCCGTACTCCTTTGTGCAGAGTTGCTTTTGGGCAACTCTAGTCTAGCGGCAAGAAGAAGATGAAATCGAAGAATATGGGTTCCTTTCCCTCTGTATGGTTCCGGAAAAGAACAAGTACGCTGCAGCTTAATCAGCCACCTTAGCAAAGACTGGCATATCTGGCTGCGAGGCCCCATCGGTTCAGGGAGGTTCCAAGACAACGGCACGATACCTGTACCGGTACCGGGATGGGCGGGGTCGCTACCGCCTGTCCCTTGTACTCGGGACGAGTGCGTGCACCATGACTAGTGGACTTATTGACTTTTTGGGGGAGGCTGGCCTTCTCCCTTTCATTTAACCCAGTTTAATTGTTGTTGTTGTTTTTGTTATTGTTTTTGTTATTGCTTTTTTATTGTTATTGTTATCTCTTTTTATTGTTTCCTGTTTAATTTTTAAAGTAGCCTAGAACTAGGCTGTTTGTTTACGGCGACTAATGCCTAAGTCGGCAGTCGCCAGATAGCCCCTTAATTAAAAAAAAAAAAAAAAAAAAAATCCAAGACAACGACCAATGTCGCAAATGCGCTGAGCTAAACTTCGATTACGTCGAGGCCCCTCATTCAGCGACCATTTGGCTTTTAACGCTTTCTTGTTATTCGCTGCACAGATTGCAGTATGTTGGCTAAAGACTGCATGCTTCATCAGAGCAGAACATTACCGGGTTTGACTAGTACAGAGCCAAAGGTCACCATTTTGTTGGACGGGAGCCCTTCGGCGAATACGTTGGACCCTTCTGAGGCGGCCATGATTAGTGTTCTTCGGACACTCAATGGTTTTCCGCTGAGGGTGACGTCACATTCTACCATTAAATTCATTAAAGGTATGGTTTATGCGAGGGAAGTTAAGGACTACTCCTTAAAATACATCACCGAAGAGCTGGCAGCTCAAAGAGCGGTCAATATTAAGCGTGCAATAAGTAAACAGGAAGGGGCCTCGAGACCCACCCCTACACTCTTTGTCACGTTCGACTGTGACAAGCTCCCTGAGTTGGTGCGTGCCAGGTGGGATCGCTACCACGTGAAGACATCGTGCCACTGTCCTGGAGGTGAAATTACTGCGACTGCTTTAGACATATGAATAGCTCGTGTAGACGTTCAAAGTCGGGTTTACCAGAAGTCTGTTGAAATAGCTCCAAGGCCGCGCACGATAAGCCCTTATCATATATGGCGAAATGTGTCAATTGCCGAGACCCAGACTCTGCTTCTTTGAAGCCAACAATGTTGAGCGTAATTCTTGCAGAATGAAATCCTGGCCGCTCAGGCAACATATGTCTTCATTCCGTTAGGCTAAGAACTTGGTCATGACGCGCCCAGCGCTGCCTGGATCTTCTCATGCCTCAATTTAAAAAGGCACCATTTGTTCCTGGCTATTCCAAGTCTACGAGCACGGCTGCTTCCGCTGCCATTCCGAACACTACTGCGAGTTTTACGAGCCCATTCCTGCCGTTCCCGTATTGAAGCTTGAGGCAAAAAGGGTTCACATTCAACCTCGGCTAAAACCGGAGCTTCACCTCCTTACCGTGACCATTTCCCCTAAGACAAAATGGTTGCGCCTTTCGACAGTGTCGTTAGACTCATACGTGGCAAACCCTCTGAAGGTAGTTGTGTAGCTAATTAGCTATCTTCAGTGGTTCCTTAAACTCTCCCCTGAAAGGAGGGCATCACCAAAGGAGCTTCGGTTCTTACAGCCACCCAACACTCCGATTCCGCCCCGTCCACCAAAGGTTTTGAGTCGGACGGAGGAAAGACTCGCATATTGAGCATCCCCCTCCGATAATCCTCGTAGGTGACAGCGCCTTCAGCACCTAGCTAAGCAACAGTGCTCGGAATTCTGCCTGCGAGAAGCGTACGGTTATTCCCTTGAAGCTCTTCTCTTCGAAGTGGGGCTCCAACACTCCTCCGTGATAGGCTTAGGGACATACGAGTATCCCTTCAATGGAATTGGCGTTGCTTCCTAAATAGTTTTAAAGAGATGTGGAGGATCGTCTCCTCCCGTTGCCCGTTAGCTACTTTTGTATAGGAGACCATGCTGGGCACGTGTCCCCTGCCTACACTGCCGTCGTGTAAGGGTTGTGTGACCTCGTCAAAATGGGATGGACTCGTGTAGGATGATGAACGATTTACTCCTGGCCTGATGTCTCTGTTATTCTATTCGCTAAATAATACCTCATATCAGGCAGTGCCAGTAAAGCTACACCTAGATAGGAGATATAGTGTAATTTGTGTGTTTATTCCACCGTTAGCCGACTTCGACGCATCAATTTTTCGCAGGGTAGTCGCATGGTTGCCGAGGCCCTTTCTTCTGGTCGGCAATTTTGACGGTAGACACCTCTTCGGACGGGCTACACTATCTCTTTCAGGCGTCAGGTCCTTGCCGACCTAATTGACGAGCTGGAAATAGGCATCCTAAATTTGGATGAGTTTACGCATCATTGCCCTGGAATTTCTTCATTTTCCTGCTTCGATCTGTACCTGTTCTTCAAAGCAAAGCCTAATTTTGAGTTGGGTCACTGCCTGCGGAACAACTGCCCCGGTGGTGCTTGGAGCGGGCGCAATGCTTCACGTTTCAGGTAATGGCTGATTGCTCTGTCTCAGTCGAGGAGTTCAAGCCGGTGGATAAGGCCGTTAAATTCTTATCAGGCAAATATTCTTAATACGTCTGGTCATTTTGTACGCCGTCTGCATCTTTGGTGTCGGTCGATTGTGAGACGGCCCTTAAACAGAAGCGATATGCCTTCATGTACTATAAGCCTCGCCCAAATAATTTCACTGTCGGTGAATTTCAACGAGCTAAGGCTAGGTCACGGTATGTTTCGAAGCACGCCCGCCGATCTTCCTGGCGGGCATACACGTCTTAACTTAACGAGAAATCACTCTTGCAGATGTTTGGAAGGATTCTGAGAAAGTTCTTGCATTAGCCTCCTCCTGTTCTTCAGGAGAACGGGACCACAATTTAGGACCCAACGTCCGTTGGGAGTCTTTCGCAACGGATTTCTCCAGTCTCTAACCGTGATGCTGTCAGCATTCAATGAACGTCGTAATGTCCTTGATGTCCCACAACTACACCCAACATACAGTGGTGAAGAACCCTTGAATGACAGGTTTTTGTTGTATGATTTGCGTTCTGCTTTCGTGTTATGCGTGGACACCACCCTTAGTCCGGAAGATGCCAGTTATGCCACGTTTCGATACCTAGGTAGATAAAGATGGCATTTCTGTAAGAGCTGTTCAAAAAGATCTGGAGAGAGGGTATCTTCCCAGACTCCTGGCAAATGGCTACAGTGCTTGCTTTTCGCAAACCGGGAAGAGATCCTTCTATCCTGGCCCGTTTAACCCTTCTTATTTATATGACCTCTTGGGTGTGCAAGTTGGTGGAAAAATAAGCAAATGCTAGATTAGCCTTTTCCTGCACAGCGGAGGCCATTGCGTGCCATTATGCAGAGACTCTCCACATGCACTACGCCCCAATAGCACGATTGTTTCAGGTCACTTTCTGTAGTTTTCGAATTCGGCACACTCGCAGGACACACGGCCATTTCATGGGGCGCTCCCCGCACTTTACTACGGAGATTGCGTTGTCTTCCGGACAATTCGGCACCTACTCGTTTAATGTCCCCGTCTGGGTGATTTTCGCCCACGTTACCTTTTCTCGTTCCGGGGTGAGCGGGATTGCTATCGCTTGTCCCTTGAAGTGGGGACAAATCTGTGCACACAAACTTGGGGACGATTTTACTGTTTCGAGGAGGCTGCCCCCTCCATTATATTTGGCATTTTGGTGTTGGTTGCATGATCATCTGCCGGTGGGAGGTGGGCCTCATCCCGACGCCAGAGCTTGTTTTACTTTTTCTTCCGGCATTTGTTCTGTTTCTTAATTTTTGCATTATTTATTTGTTTTTATTTTATTTTTATTTTTTTAGTTTGATTTTTTTCTGAATTTTAAAGTAGCCTAGAACTAGGGTAAATTTTTATTGCAGCGACATATGCCTTTGATGGTAGTCGCTAGATCGGCACTGTTAAATAAAATCCCTTAGGAGGCCAAGCTCTTGGTGATCCAAAAAGAGAGGAGAGCCTTTGCCCCAACACCGTGACCAGCAGTTGGTCTGGTTTTTCTTTATTTCGGAGAAGGATTTGGTCAATCTTTCTTTAGAGCCCATTTGGTCGGGGAAGAAAAAAGGGTCCCCTCTCCGCCCTTCTTTTCAAAGAAAATAAAATAAAAGAAATAAGTAAAGGGATTATGGGGATGAACGTGTCTGCTGCAAACTCGGTGGGTGACAAGGCCAAGGATAGTCCGTTTGGCCTCTCGGTGCCCTCAAGAGGGGCGAAGACTGCAAATAAAAGTAAGGTGAGGGAACCATCCTGGTAGAGCTAGCGGCAATACGGGCTTGAGACGCACCCAGGTTAAAATTATCTCCCCCCCCCCTTCATGCGCTTCCTTTTAAAAAATTCGGCCGCACACATCCACTGAGTCGGTTTAACCCACTCCCCTAAATAAGTGTAGCAAAAAGGGAGCTTCGAATCTCACGCCCCTGTCTGATATTGGAGGGGGCACTTCGGAGAGTCATGAAGCCCCTTTAAGTACGTGAAAACCCAAACTTCAAAGCCACCTAGACTCCCAAAGAAACCATTCTAGCCAAAGATTTCGAGGAAGAAGGACGAAAAGGCTCGCTTACTGAGCCGACCTTTTTCTAATAAGTTCTCGAGGGCAGAAGCTCCTTCAGCCCTTTCCGTTGCCTACAAACCCCGGAGCTTTGCTTTAAAGAAAGGTATAGCCATTCAAGGGAAACCTCACCACCTACACACTGGAGAGCATGTTGGGCGTTTCCCACTACCCCACCTGGGGTATAAGGGTTTTGCAACCCCACAACCACGGATGGAGGTCGGAAGAGCTGATGCGCAATTTATACCCAATATGTATACGTTCTCACTTTGGTTGTGAATATCTCCTTACAGGCAGTGGCCGCGTAGCTACACTTGAATATGAGGTATTATGTCATCTATGTATACTTCACTATGATCTGACTTCGACGCACCGGATTTCCATCGCTTCGTTACATTTTGCCAAAACTGTTTCTCCTCCCTTGGATCTGAACTGTAGGGGCCTAATCAGCTGTGGCTAAACAACTACAAAATTTCAGAGGCTAATACTTCCTGGTGGACCTGATCGAAGAGAGAATTAGCGATCAATGCTCGGAAATCGCTTCATTATTTTGCCTAGATCAATTCTTGTGGTCTCCGGATGAACACCCTAATTTTGGGTATGAGATGGTGGATGACCATGGAAGCGATCACTTTTCCATTAAAACACCTTTTGCTGGGATGCTACCACCTGAGACGCCACTATGGATATACTTGGGCCCGGAGCAGTGGTCGCATTCAAGGAAATGACTGACTTCACAGTCGAGGATGATATCGTAGGCTTCTTTTCTGTAGCCTTCATCGCCCTAGGCTTGAGTACCATTCCTTAAACTCCGTCTGCTTTCTTTGTGGTCGGTCGTATCTGAGAGAGCCTCAGAGAGAAGCGCTAGGACTATAAGTGCTACAAGGGCCGCTACAACGACTTAACCTTGTGCAAAGGTCGTGGAGAGAGGGCTATGTTCCCGTATGTTCCAGTATCCACATTTATAGTACGGTGTTGGATCGCTAAAGGTTGCAAACTGGACTTTACCTATAGAGGTGGAGAACCTTTCAACGACCTGTTTACGCTATGGGAGCATGTTTCGATCTCGCTTCGTGCGTGGATACCGCCACTGACTCGGTTGATATTTAGTCCGCTAAGTTTTACCCCTGGTGAGCGAGGCATGGCCTATCTGTTAGACTTTTCAACAGGATCTGGACGGATGGTATTTTTAAAGATTCCTGGAAAATGACTAACGTGCTTGAATTTCACAAGCTTGGGAGAGAACACTATACTCTAGCTTTTTTCCGTCCAATTTCTCTAATTTTCTGCGTCTCAAGTTGGTGGAGAAAATTCTTAATCCCAGGTTAGCTTATTTTCTGCATTGTGTGCTTTCAAAGTTTCACTCCCCGTTAATGTTCTGCTGTGGCTAGAAAATACTATATGCAAAGCTTTTAATCCTAGGAAGCACTTAGTCATGGTGTTCTGAGATATAGAGAAGGTATATGCTAATACCTGGCGATAGCGTATCATGGATATGCTCCATACTATGGAGGCGAAGGGACGATTTCCATTTTTCTTGTCGTCAGAGTTCCTGCGAGATAATCGACTCCGACTACGGGTAGGAAGTGCTCTTTCCCTCTAATTAGGCAGTAATAGGGCACTTCCCGGGGATGTGTTCTCAGTGTCATATTATTTGCTTTGAGTGTCATTGATCTTTCCTTGGATCTACCGGAAGATATATTTGCTTCGTTCTACCTAGACGACCTTTCGATTACTTTTGGTGCCGCTCAGATTTCTAAAATGGAGCGTCGACTCCAACAAGCCCTGAACCGCAGCTCTCGCTATGTGGAGGCGCACGTGTTTTGTTTTCCTTAGCCCAGTCTAAGTGGTACTCTTATGTGAAAATCAAAGGCTTGTCTCTGATCGGGACCTGTTCCTAAATAGTGCTCTCCTGGATGTGGCAGGCTCTCACGGTTTACTTGGAGTCGTTTGACCAAATGCCTCAAATGGAATGCTTACAATTGCAATCTTAGGAACACTTGCGCTTTATACATTCGTCTTTGCGCAGCGTTTAAAAATTTGGGTGCTGAGAAGGCTCCGCTAATACACTTCTGCTGTTACTTTCTTAGTTATAAGTAAGACTAAGAATGTAAGTTAAGCGCATCCGCAGCCAAGCGTGAATTGAGGAAGTTAGACTCAATCCACAACACTGGTCTCCGTTTGCGACCGTTTCATTCTATACGTTTAGTATATAGAGAATACAAGTCAATACTTTCAACGTTTTATTGGTAGATAAAGTGTATTGTGCACTAGAATGCGGGAGCCCAGCTTCGTTGCTCGTCAATGCCTTTCATTTTATCCACGACCGAACTCGACGGTGTCTTTGTCGTCGTGAGACTACTCATAGCATGAACCTTATGAGTTTAGCGCCATGCAACTTCATTGAGAGCTCGATACAGCTCTTGGGCCGGTGGCAAATCTGGTTTTACCCACGATTCTTCTCTGGAGGGTAGTACCTCTGAACGTTTATCTTTAAACCTCTGCTACCAAAGCTTCTATAGAAAGCGAGTATTGAGGTGGAATTTCTATGAGCACACGTCTTGTCACAGGGAGCTGTGCCAATGTACACGAATGGCTCCAAATCCTTACATACCTTTTTACCCCTGGTTGAAGCCCAAAGAGTTCTTTCGGAAGCTGCATCAATGCCGCGCTGGCTGCAATACAACCCTCGCTACGGTAGATTATGTGCCCTGCCCACTTAGGATACGAAATTGTGATCTATATCGACTTACAGATTGCACTGTGTGTCTTTGAGGTATTGGAATCTCCACATACCCTGGTTTGCACATCCGTGACGCCACTATTACGGTGATTCATAAGGATATTGAAATCATCTTCTGTTGTGTTTCTGGACATGTGAGGATTGGGAGAAATGAGCCCGGTGATGAGGTCGCTAACAGTCTGTAAGGGCCGTGCGATCGGACTAGTGCTTTGTTCTCCCACAGTTTGACTATATGTCCAGTATTTCAGGCTGCATGGCAAAGAAGATGGGAGAGTGCCAAAGAGAATCTAAAATTTGGTGCAATTGCGCCGTGACTTTTCAACAAACAATGCCTTGAGAAATTCAAGTAGTTTTCTTGCACCTGAAAATCGAACATACATGCGGGACGCAGTGCAACTTGAAAGAGCGCTTCCCTGACCTTATTGTGATGACTACTTGGTCACCCAGACAATTATTATAATTATTATAATAACAATTATTATTATTATCATCTATATTTTTTTTCAGGAGTTGAGGCAGCTCCGTGTGCGCGCAGTTGATATCTCAGAACCTCCACCCACTGTCCACAGGCATTGGTCAACCGGGCCATCTGCCAGATCTCTTACTGAAACTTTCCTCGTTGGATATCCTTTAATTTTGGCCTAATCTGCTCTAACTTTGTTTTGGAATATTAATACTCCACCGTCGACTCCCTACGTTGCCTATCTAGGTAGAAGGCAGTTGTGTGCCTCTCATTTTCCTTAGTACACAAAGTTGTGTACTCCAACTATGTGCTATCCATATATTTTCAATTTCCTAACTTCACTACTTAACGCATTTCTTTTAAAATGTTTTTTGGTGGCGAAACCCTCGTTATTTTTCGCTTAATTATTTGAATTAATAGAATAAACGGCCAAACTTAATCTTTGACCTGGTTGCTTATGAATCCCTATTATTTTATCTTTTTTTCACTATCGACGTTAATTCTTTTTATAGTTTTACTTCTATTTCCTTTTCATTCTTCCTCTCTGCCTGTGTTTTATGTAATGGTATAACGTATGTTGGCTGCGTTGGTTCTCATAATCGATCATATTAAAGTACGCATCCTTTGTATGCGGTTACCATAGGGAGTGTCTAGTACTATCTCAACCACAAGACTGAATAACAAAAAACCCCATTAATTAATAAATTTATGATCATTTTTTCTAATAGATGAACTCAAATTGAAGGTAAGACTTTATGATCAGTGAACTGATATGCAAATGCATGACAGGTTTCAGACAGTATGAATTTATCGCCGGTCGAATGTAAGGACTTAGGATTTCTGGTAGGTTCTATGCTGTTCAGCTGCAATGAGTTCAAGGTGACCTTTTCGAAAGAATCCAGACCTGAACAACAGCAAAAAAGTAGTGATTCTGAAAGATAATTTCAAGATCACGCATCGCATATGTAGTGCAGACACTAAAAGGCTCTCTAGACAAGTTTAGGTTGAAAGTAATAACTCAAATAAAGGGTTTAACTTACTGTAAATAATATTATAAATACACATAGGACAAGGATGAGGCGAGTTAGTCTAGATAAGAGCAAAAGTTCTCCGAATCATCATCTACAAATTACTTTAACTCATAAATATGATCGATTTATCTATCAACTTTTCACATGTTTTTGATGGTGGAGTTAAAGTATCGTAGTCAGATTACACTATACTTTATGTTCTTCCTTAATTAATTTAAACGACGGCCCTATAATAAATACAAGATAGCCAAATAATCACCTCGGATTTTTAACATTTAATACCAACTTGCGTGTTACTTTCAATTTTGGTATAGAAAATGCAATTTTCGATCAATATCGGCTAGCAGCAGAAGTAACGCCCTTTTGAAGTGTTCAGAGAAAGATGAAGAAACTAAAAATGAGACATTACATCCCATATGTGCTTCTAAATTTGCATGATGGAGATCAACATGAGACGATAAGAGTTTTGTGAACTTTTATGAGCAAAGTTAATGAAGATGAGCTTTTTCTTGATAACATATGGTGGTTAAATCAAAATTTAAAGGAAATAAATAGGACAAGGGGGAGTATTTGAGTTGGTCATCAAAATCACCAGATCTAACACCACTCAATAATTTTTTGTGGGGAGCATTGAAAGATCAGGTTAACAGCCTCAAACCGAAAACAGTTCCTCAATTAAAACAAGTAATTTCTGATAAATATTATGCAATTACCATATAAATGTGTTAAAAGGTTTGTAAAAGTGTTGCTGGTAGAGTTCAGCAAGTGTATTGAGCAAGAAGGGAATTATTTTGATCATATAAATTAATATTAAATTATTGTATTGAACTACTCTAATGCATTATTTTTATTTCTTTATCTACTGCAATCATTTTTTCTCAATAACAATATAACTTAAAAAAAAAGCATTCTGCCGCACCCTATATTTTAATTACTTATAATTATAATTGATGCTTCTGCAATATCCTCTAATTATAGCTTTGAAAGACGAGACCGAAATAGCCTCCCATAGCTTCTTGTTCCGCCACACATTACTTCCTTCCTTTCGACCGTTTCTTTTCATCTCTACGCTTGTCACGCTTTGTATTCATCAATAAGCATAACTGAATGCAAACAATATTCAATACAATCTAGTCTCTCTATCAATGGCTATTTATTATGTCTAACTTAATTGTTATAAATAATCGAAGTTTCTTTGGAGCCCCATGTTTATTGGTTTAAAGGGCACCATTTATAATAGCTGCCACACACGCACAATAGATTATATAACTGATATACACGCCTACTAGATTAGGTAATTACCATACACGTACAATAGATTAAATCTCTGTCATACACGCGTAATATGTATATATATTACATAGCTGTCATACTCGCGTAATATGTAGATTACGTAGTTGCCACTCACGCGCAATAGATTACATAAGTGCTATACACTCGTACTAGATTAGGTAGCTGCCATGCACGTACAATAGATTACATAGCTGCAATAAACGCCTACTATCTATATAACATAGCTGACATACGGGCGTAATATGTATATTGCATAGCTGCCATACACGCGTATTGGATTATACAGTGTCCGAATCATCAAATGGTTGCCCGGAAAAAGTCCTGTCCAATGATTTTACTAAACGAAAACAAGAACCAACGAAGGAATCTTGCATATAACTTTTTGAGGAGAGTTTTGGAGGGAAAGTACCGAAGATAGATGAAGTGGTAATGTGCAGAAGATATTTAGCCATAGATCCTCCGGCAGGCATTTGGGGCAGGAAGATATGCACATACGAGCGTTAGGACCGTAAGAGAACGCATTCATCTAGATGGCAGCCGCCATCGAGCAATTTTGGGGAAACTAGTGAAAACAAATCAGTGATTTTCGAAAAAAACGGGGGTTTTAAAGAAATTAGGGACTTTGGGTAAGAAGAGCCTACTTGGTGCGCTTTAATGTTTTTTTTCTGACGAATTGATGCAAATAAACACAAATTTACAAAATTTAGGTTGACCTTTAACAAAATTATCGGTGCACATATATGATCGCAGATAGGGTATAGCGAACGTATCTTTAACTTGAAACGTTCTTCACTAAAAAAAGATTACATTATAAATTTTTTTCAAATGAAATTTTCATTTATTTAGACATTTTTAAAGGAAAACGATGTTAAGCGTAAAATATGAAATATTTTCCATTATGAAAATTTGAAATTAAACCTTAAGAACCGGATGAATAAAATGGCGGATTAACACAAACCCTTTTCCAGTTCTTTCGAAGAAATCATTCGTTGTATTGGATTGCGATGAATGAACATCAACGACTTCCCGATAGAATTGAAAACTGTAGTAGGATTAGTAGTAGCAGTAGTAGTGGTGGTTCGCCAACCTTTCTTTATCCAGTGGATCACAACCGGATAATAAAATCGACATAAAGGTCAGTATAACAATCGCTGGTGAGCCCGAGGCCACCAGAACTCAGTCCTCTTTTGGGAGAGGGGCCAGGAAGTATTATGTTTTGACACCGAATACTGTTCAGGTGGAACCTTGTCGCCCCGGGACAGAGGGACATGTTCGCGTCAGAGGTATGTGAATATAGATACCCATGCCAGGATCGAACCCGGTACTGCGACGTTAGCAGACCGACGCCGTATCCACTCGGCTAGCAAGAGCTCTCAATGGATACCTGTGGAAGAGAATGTTTGCCGCAAATCGATCGCGTCTCGTGCCCTTCAGACAGCCGGTGTAAACATCATTATTCTACGTCTCTTCTAAATGCTATCATCGATTGTAGCTTTCCCATCCATCTTTTGAAGGACTTTGTTGAGCTCTTCGGCACCACAATTAAGGATTAAATGGTATGTACCACGGCAGATCTTTGAAGCCTAAATAGTTTGTTATCGTTATGTTATTTTGTTTATTTTATTTTCTGTATCTTTTGCCTCTAATTCTTTATTTCTACAGTAAATGTGACCTTATGTGATTACACCAGGTTGTAATTCTCCCACTTCTGGTCCCTATATTAAAGGTAAATAAAATATAATCATTTGTAATTTATTATAGTTTTCATTTCATCTATTTCCATTCTTCCATTCCGCATGAAGTAAGTACATCCTATTGAAGTAAAACTCTTTCTTTCTCTTTTACAATTAATGTTAAGTATCCGCTTCAGAATCTTAATAATTGTATCTAAATTCATTAAAATACTCTCTTCATCGCCATGGATCATCTCGAAAACCCCTGAATATTAGTAAATTGCTTATTTACATGCAATAGGATACTATAGGGTCTGTGTAACAAGTTCTCTCTCTTGTTTTTTCGTAGGCTGGGTTAGGTGATCAAACGCTTCCTTATGGGATGAAGGAATATATATATATATATATATATATATATATATATATATATATATATATATATATATATATATATATAGCTGGATTCTTTATTCCTAGGTAAATAGCTGGAATAAACTTCGAAATAGCGAACAGTAATGACAACTTTTCTTCTTGAATAATAATGATAACTTTTTCTGACTGTCGGGATTGGGATTGGGATATCAAAAGTGGTGAATATGTGGGAGAGTAACATAGGATAGATAGAAATAATAGTGTAAAAGGAAAGATGATTGATGTGATGATAGTGATGGGGTGATAATGTCATTTATGTGTGTGATGATGAGTGTGTGTGTACCGGGTTGCCTGGCAATCACTTTAAGTTACTTTATTTTGCTTTTATTTATCTCTTATCAGCAGAGGAGCCTTTGTTTTATTGGTTTCATAAATAGTTACTTATTGCATTGTTTTCTCTTTCGAGGGAAGCCTTCGAGCCTTTGTTTTTTTTTTGCTCTTTAAAGTTTTCTTCTTTTCGATAGTTTATGATGATTTTTGATGCACTCTCGAGTGCTGCATCATATTTATTACATTTATGTGAATTTTATTTGTCTCCTTAGTATATCTATCTATCTATCTATCTATCTATCTATCTATCTATCTATCTATATATATATATATATATATATATATATATATATATATATATAAATATATATATATTTTCATTATGCATCCACACATAAACATATATATATATATATATATATATATATATATATATATATATATATATATATATATATATATATATATATATATATGTATACATATATTTTATTTTTATTATTATTAAGTTACTAAGTTATTTTCTTAAAAGCTAGTTATTCACTTAGGGTCATTCTCAGGTAGTCTAGCTATATAGTGGTTCGATTTCATCCTTTATATTTCTTCGACTACTTCTAAACCTTTGCCTGAAGTGGAGTCTCCTGTACTCTCGGGATGACGGGGTACGTTAAAATGGGGCGAACCAGGGCTAGGTATAGTTTTCTTTTGTATTCTTCAGAGATGTTTTTGAACCTTTGCAAAGAGGAAAGGGTCTTTTTTTGCTTGTGTAGTTTTTGGTTCACATGCGTATTGTACCCGTTTTGGGAGAACTTTAGGCCCAGTACCTTACCCCCTTTACTGTAGGTGTAGTTGATGTTGTTGGGGGTGACTCGGTACGTCTTCCTTCTGTTCATTGGCATGATTTTAAATTTTGTATTATTTGTTTTTATTTTGTGTATCCTCTCGAATTCATTTATATTTATGACCTGTGTGTTGTCTATCACTGGAGATGATCTGCGTGACATAGTCGGCCAGTTGAATATACATCGTGCTTTCCTCTAATGGTTGAGGGAGGTACCTGGTGTATACTGCGTACAACGTAGGGCTAAGGAACCCACCTTGCGGGACCCCTGATTTTAGAGTGAAAGCACTGCCAGTGTAGTTGTTGATGGTGATTTTCGCCTTCCTGTCTTTCAAATAGCTACACAAGATTCTGCTTAGGTTTTTCTCGAGACCGAGCTGGATTATTTTTGCTTTAAGCCCTGCACCCATACCTTGTCGAAAGCTTTGGCGACATCGCGGAGTGTCAAGCCACTCTGTTTATCGCCTCTTGCTATATCGACTGCGATTTTATCGGTAGTGAGTGCCAGTGTTGTCTCTGTACCTCGTTTTTTCTGAATCCGTGTTGTTGTTGATTTTGCATATCGTTTTATTCCAAGAAGGTCTTTAGTCTCTCATTGAGTAGCTTCTCCATTAGTTTGCTGATGAATTCCAACAGTGAGATCAGTCTATAAGTCTTGATGTGGCCCTTGGGTTTTCCGGGTTTGGGAAGGAATATCATCCTCGCCGTCTTCAAGGGGGGTGGAAAATGCCCAGTGTTCAGGCATGCATTGAAGATTATGAGGAGTGCTTGATGGATATTGGCGGGCACATTTGTGATGTGTTTTGCTTTTTGGTGATTTCGCTAATGCCTGGGGTTTTCTTTTTAACGTTGCTAGGACTGCTTTAAATTCTATTAGGGTGAAGGGCCTTCCCTCTTTCCTTTGATCGCGGGATTCGTCCACCGATGGGAAGGTTGAGTGTTCTTGCTCCCTATCTTGTAATTCATCTATTATGCGCTGTTCATGGGTCACATTGTAGTTTTGGTTCTCCTCCGGGGTAATAGAGAAGATCCTAGACCAATGCTCTTTATATCTGTCTTCGATTTCTCTGTTTTAATACATTGCGATTGCACCTTCTTTCAGGTAGAGGTTGTCTTTAGGTATGGAACTAAATTTCTGAGGTCTCTTAATTGCACGTACCTTTCTCTACTGCTACCATGTCGACGGATTTCTTCAAACCTGTTAAAATTTCCTCCATTTTAGTTTTGATTTCATCGGTCCATTGGGGAGCAGGGGTTGTTCTGTAGTTACATAGTTTTTAGGACGTGTAGCCTGTTGGCTTCTATGATGAGGTTTGTAATGTTGTTTAGGTGTGTTGATTTCTTCTAGGAGACTTTTTGCAAGGGAAGTTATACTGTAATTTTCTAAATGTTTTTTATACTCGGTCCAGTTGGTCTTTGATAATGCCTTTCTTTGGGGAATTTCAATTTGGATAGGCGAGGTTGAAATCTTTGTAATGAATCCGATGTGATCAGAAGGAATTGCGCGGCTGGGAGTAGTGTGGATGTTGAAAGCGAAGTTTGGGTTAGTCAATATTATGTCTGGAGTGGTTGAAGACCGGTAGGTTACCAATGTGGGAAAATCAGAGCCCTCTCTTTGCACCATCTGCCTGCCGCTTCATGCGTAGTTTTATGGTTTTTCCATTTCCATTGAAGGCGGTCGTGTATCCAGCAGAATTGCATCTTACATAGAGATCCTCTAGGAGTATCGTTGAGGACGATCAGCGGAAGACCCCGAATGAAATTTGGTGTTCGAGAGGTACGAGCGCACGGGGGGTTGATATGCCCCGGCTACCACCAAATCCCCTCTTGTCATTTTTAGCTTAATAGCTATATATGACTCTTCCAGATCTCTAATTTCGGGGGGGGGGGTGAATTCCATTTTTTATTCCCACGGCTGTTCCATCAAAGCGTGTATGGGTATGACTTGCGGTTAAAACTGTGAAATTTGAAATTTTGATGTATTCCGTTTGTAAGTTCATACCGGTTCATTTATGATGACTATATCTGGATCAATTTGCCTAATTATGTTGCAAAATATGAGTTTCTTATCCCTCCATTCGTCGACGTTTGAAGTAAAGATTTTTAGATTTTGGGGGTATTGTACGTTCAGATGCATTTTATCGTTTGGTGGGTCTCTCGCTTTTGGCCTTCTCAGATTTCGCGGGTGATTTAATATGTCCTGGACGCTTTTTCTTGAATTGGTCAGTAAGGAGATTAAAGCATGAATTCGCCGAAATTTCTATGAGTCCTTGTTTAAGGGCGTTATTAATCTCGGTTTCATCATATTCAGCATCGTAATCCCAGACCAGACCTTCAACAATTTATTTTTGTTTATTAACTAACGGGAGTGGTGAGGAGTGAGTTCCGTAAATTTTAATGTTATATTTTTTTCTGTATTGTTTGTCTTTGCTTTTTCTTTTTTTTCCAAGTTTTTGTTTCATAAGTTTAATTTGTTCTATGACTTCCAAGTCTTCTTTATTAATTTCAGTTTCGGTGTCTATTTGTTCTTCTGTTGACAATGAGATTCTGTACAGGTCGCTGGAAGGCGGGTTCTCGGGAACCACATAGGTTTGAGGCTATTTTATGTGAACATTTTATTTAACCCTTCCGAGTATGAGCCCGGTTTTGCCATGTTCACAAAACGTGCGCGGAGAATGCACAGTATGAGATCTGGCCTTATATTTTTCTCTATATTTATGATGTTTTTTGTTCCTGTGCCGGCCTTGCCGTTGCCGCTGCGTAAGTCGTTGTCTTTTTCCTCTCCTTCTCTTCTAATATTGCAGTCTTTTTGTTCTTTAGTGTTTCTTTCTTCAAGGGATATGCGGTCTTCTGCAAATTACTGACCTTTTTATTGTAACAGCAGGTGATACCCTGGTAACTCGCCCTATTTTCTTTATTTTCTTTGCATCGTTTTCGCTAATTAGGTTGTCGAGGTCCTTTTCCGTATCACACAGTGCTACATAGCCATTTTACTGGTCTTTCAGTCGTAAGAAAACCATTCCTATTTTGGCGAAGATGGTTTGGAGGGGTTTTTCCCCGGTCTGGCTTTGTGCCCCCTTCAAGAACCCTAAGTGGGACCCTCTTTGCTCCATCGTAGTTATCCATTAGGCCCAATAAAGGCATGTCCCCAGTATTGGATGTTCTTCTGATATATATTTTTCTTTAATTTCGTACCTGTATTTATATTCTTCCAGGAGAATAAATGATGTTATTTATATTTATTTTCGAGTGGGGAGTTTTCCCTGCCTCTTTGGGAACTTCTTGTGCCCGAATTAGGGTTGCTGCCTTAGATGAGTTAATGGGAAGATGAATGATGAATGAACCTGGGTGAGATCCTCCAAGGGGTGAAGCATGGCGGATATTTTGGTAGACGGTGGTCGAATCAATTCCCACCGCCCGGGGTGGCGCTCCCTCGGGGTTTTGGATATTCTACGCTGCGTCCAACTTACATAGAGACGGTTTCATCTCCCTCTATGGTTTTGGCCGGGCTTCCCCGGAGGTTCTTTTGAAACACCCCGGAACTTGCATCCCAATGACCAGGGGCCTATGACTCCGAGTTCCACAGTGGGATAGGCCTCAAAACTGCTTTCATCGGAGCCTCAAATTATGCCTTTACTCAGTACAGGGCATAGTTATAACTAGGCGGTGATGATAAACAGCTTCCCGATCTCGACAAGATTTCCCCAAGGCTGGGGACGGTGGTGAAATTAGACGGATATATTAAAATATGATGGCTAGATGAAGTGTATTTTTCTTTTATTTAGGGGGGAGGGGGAGAGTGAAATGGATGAATAAGAGATGAGAGAAGTCAGAAAATAAATGAGGATGAGTTCGTTGGCAGGGTCGACGTGGAATTCGAATGAAGTTTCCGTAAGAATGGGATTCTTGAGCGAGAAGATTCCTTCCGTGTATAAATCTTCTCGAAGAATGTATTTCTTTTAGCGTTGGAGAGTGCGATCAGGCAGAGTGTCCGAGCTTCAAAGAGTCCGTGCGTGCTGAGCGGAGTCGAGCAGTCTTCTGACTGTCCTTTCCAAAGTTTAAAGTTTAAAGTTAATGAAAGTGATGAAATGTGTGGTAGGTTTTCATAGGTGTGAAAATGTTTCCTAGTTTGCGCTGGTGTTGAGGGCATCACTAGCATACTTTCGTCTTGTTTGTTTATTTATATATACATATATATATATATATATATATATATATATATATATATATATATATATATATATATATATATATATATATATATTATTCCATTAATAAGTTCCTCCGTCGTGGCTTTCAAGCCTTTCAATTTGTTTTTATTTTACTAATTATTCTCTAGTTTCATATGTATTTTTGCCTCTTTTATTTGTGCTTTATCATTTATTACTTAGTTGTTTCTTTTTACTCTAATTATAGTTATCTTGTTGTTATTGTATTTAGTTATTCATTTATTATTTTCAATTTGAATCTTAGTTTGGGCCCTTCGCCTCTTTTAATTAATATTGTTTCTGTTAATCTATCTTCCTTTTCTTATTATTATTTCTTCTTCTTCTCTCCTTTTTGTTGTAGGTAAACTTTTTAATTTGAAAACTTCGCCTCTTTTTATTAAAGTTTATTGCCTTTTATACTTCTTCTCTTCTTTTAGTTGTAGTTAAATTTTAATTTTAATTTGAATTTGGGCACTTCACCTCTTATTATTAAAGTTTATTGTCTTTTGTATATTGTTAGGTGTAGATGGGTCTTATATTCTCTCTCGCACAGTTTCTCCCGCTGGGGAATAGAGATGTCCTTTCTACTATGCGATGTCTGTGCTGCGGTATATCTAGATTATTGTTAGTTGTTGGGAGTATTTCTTGGTCTACTTTGTCCCATGTCTTTCTCCCTAGCCTCTGGATATCCATATTGACCGGTTTTAGTCTGATTCTATCATGTAGAAAGCTGAAGGTCGAATATGGTCGATCCTTTTCGTGCCAGATATAAGCAGTGTGGCTTTATTCTGTACCCTCTGCATCGTCCTGAGAGAGGTACAACTTGCCATCTGCGTGATCACGGCTGGAAAAACTAGGACCGAGCATACCAGGGCCATGTAGAGTTTTTTCTTATTTGGCACGTTGAGGCATCGGAAACAGTACAGTTTCTTCAGCTCTCTTTTGGCTAGGGCGACTCTGTTGTTTAGGTGGGCCTTGTATCCTGATTTATAAAGACGTAAGCCCAGGACCTTTTACTCGTTAGAGCACGGATAAATTTTATTCTCAACGAGGCCGTCGTCTAATTTTCGGCAGTTCATCGGAATTATGGTGAACTTCTAGCTGTTGGTCTTTATTTTCCACTTTTTTTCATAACGATTGATGTTATCAATCTCGGCAGCTGTCGCCTTTGCTTGACTTCCAGCTTTCTTGAATGGACTTGGAACGATTTGTGTGATGTCATTTGCGTATTGCAGATACATGGAATCATTCCTCACTGGAGCAGGGAGGTCAATTGTGTACACGAGGTAAAACAAAGGACTCAGACAGCCTACTTGTGGAATTCCCGCCTTGAGTTTAAATTCGAGTCCTTTGTAGCCCTCGATCGCGATTTGGGCTCTCCTATCCGTGACATAGTTACAAAGGACCCTTTCCAGGATTGGGTTTAGCTGGAGGTTGAGGATCTTGAACTGTAGCCCTCTAAGCCAGACCTTATCGAACACATTCTTTACATCCAGCAGCACCACGTCTACATATTTTCTCTCATCTTTGCTGCATGCGAGTTTTTCTGTTAGGAGGGCAAGGGCGGTTTCCATTCCTCGTCCCCTGCGGAACTCGTGCTGCTGAGAATTGTGAGCTCCTAGCTCGGCTAGTTGTTCTTGAAGCCTGTCAGTCAGGAGCTTCTCATAGAAATTCGCAACGAATTCCAGCAGGGCGTTTGGCTTTTAATTGACGAGTTGATCAGAGGGTTTACCTCCTTTAGGTATGAAGATTATTTTAGCAATCTTAAAACCATCAGGGCAGTAACTCGTATTCAGGAAGCGTTGTAAACGTTTGTAATTCTCTAAATGATCCGCTGTGGGGCATTTATCAAGTTGTTTCTGGTGATGCCTGTCCAGCCTGGTGCCCTTTGTTTAAAGGTTCTTACAGTGACCAGTACCAACTCTGGTGTTATGCGACAGACATGGCCCGCTATCTCTCTGCCTTCATCTACTTCATGTTGTGAGTGCGTGCGGTGCTTAATCTGATTCAGATCTTCGATCAGTTGGCCTTCGAATTCCTGGTCGAACTCTTCATTGTCTTCTGGGGTGATCTTGAAGACGTTTTTCCCCAAATTCCTGAATAGGTCTTCTAGAACCGCGGGTTCTCTATATAATATCCGTTCTCTTTTAATCGAGTCTTAGTTCTTCTGGTTAGTACTTTTAGGTTTTTGACTCGAAGCCAGAATTTAGCCGGGTTGAGCTCACTATCGATTTTGGCTATCAGGCTGTTCCATATTTCCTCTTGTTGGAGGTTGATAGCCTTCATCTGGGCTGAGGGGGGGGGGAGTATTTATACCCAGTCTTGGGTATGCAATCGCCATCCGCTTCTAGTATGGACTTAGTTGTCCTCTCCAGTTCTTCGTCTATCTCCTCCAAGGTTGCGTCGCTTGGGTCAGCTGGGGCGTATTGACTTAGTCGTCTCTTGTAACGTTCCCAGTTGGCCAAGGCGTAGTTTTTGCTGAGAGAGACTGGAAGCTGGATCGGAACGAGAGATACTATGGTGAGGATTGCTATGTGATCACTTTGGACTGTTGGGCCCCGCTCACTATGGTAGTTGAAGGGGAAGCCTTCACATGTTAAGATTATGTCAGGTTTGGTTGCTGATGTGGAAGTGATATAGGTCGGAAAATCCGGCCCTATTCTTTGGATGTTTTTTCTTCCCATAATCAGTTCCAAGTTTCGGCCTCTTTCATTGGTTTTACCAAAGACCGCCGCACGGCATCTGTCATTGAAGTTGCCCCTAAGATTGCCATTATGCGGTGCCCAAACAGTGTGTAGAAGTTATTTAACGGGAGATAGGCTTGGCGAGGGAGTTGATAGGCTGCAGCTATCACGAGGACTCCTACCAATTTGTGGAGTTCAACTGGCACAAAGGATTCGTCCGGTTCTGGTAGATTTTTGAACGAGATGTTCTCCTTGATAGCTATTGCAACACCATCAAACCTTTCCTGAGAATGATTCTTCATGACCACTCTGTAGCCCGGTATTTTAATTTGACCAGATGTAATGTCGATACTGTGCTCCGTTATAAGAATGATGTCGGGGCCCAGCACCCGGAATATGTTTCCATATGCCGTTGCTCTTCCATCCCCTCCGTCTATGTTGAGTGTCAGAATCCTCATTCTGTTGCTTACTCTTTCCATGTTGTCTCTTTAGTGTTTATGGGTTACGTTCTTTTTCCCCCCCGTTTCTCTTCTTCCTGAACTCGGCGTTAGGAATTTGCTCGCAGGTGTTGTGATGTAGGGTTACATTCTGGCACAGCAGAGCTTCTTCTACCATTTCAGCGTCGATTTCAAAGTCGCATTCCCATTAAAAACACTTTTGTTTTAATTCCGTGGAATATTTCCCTCTGTTCCATCTCCTCGGAAAAGTGAAACTGGTCGCATGAGTAAATTTTGAGATTAATCTTATCCGCATGTAATCTTTTGTTTTTTTTCCGTTTCTTTCCCTGGGCCTTTTTGTTTGTGGGGCTTCTGAGTCTGATGAACCATTAGTATCAGACCCAGCATTTTCCCTCTATTCGCTATTTTCTTGTCTCTGTTTAAGGACAGGAGTTTTCACTTCGACCTCTTGTTTTTTCTCATTCTTGTTTCCAATTTTGGGGTTGCCTTGTCCATTTGTTTGTTGGTTTGGGACCATCTGCAATTGCAGGACATCTCCAGAGGGGGGTTGCCTGGGAACCACATTTGGTCTATACCGTTTTTGGCAATATTTGGTTCAGTTCTTTAGCAAACGTGCCAGGGCACGTGAAATTCATAACGTGCCTGTGAATAATTCACGTCATAATCTTTGTTGAATTTTCATTCTGCAGCTTGAGGTATGTTTTTTTGTGTCCACTTCTAAGAGGGCCACTTTTGCTGCTTGAGCGTAGGTTGTGTTTGCTCTACGCGTTTCCTCTTGCTTCTTCGATCCATGTTTCCTTTTTATTACCTCATTTTTGACAGGGCAGGCTATGACAATTGACCTGTGTCCCTGCCCACATTTGACGCACTTTTCGTAATTATTCGTGCATGTCCTCTAATTGTGTCCCTTTTCGCTGCATTTGGAGCATGTTTCCAGTGGCTCCTTGCAGTTCTTTGTCGCGTATTTTTCCATTTTGTAGCATTTTAGACAGAATTGAACTGAAGTGAACTCTCCTTTCTCGATCTGGTCCCCACTAACTTTGGCATTGAACATGAGAAGACGATGATCTTTTGCCTTTTGGGCATCCTGTTCTTAAATTTGATCACTTCGGTTACCTTAGCCCAGGTTTGTCAAAGCTGGATTTCCTCCTTGATATTCTCTTTCGAGTGTTGCCCGATCCATGGGTTGAGTCGCCAGCATACCACGCTCCTGTGGGCCAGGATCTGTAAAGGTACGGCGGGCTGCAGCCCAATTCCCATAAGGACTTCAACTGCCTTTTATTTGGTGATAGACTCGATGTCCTCTTCTTTCTCACAGATTGCGACATATCCCGAGGCCACCTCCAGCAGTCTCACCATGGCACTGACCAATTTTTCAATTACAACCTCGAATACTTTTTATCTGCTGGGCTTGGGTTGTCCGTCGATCGCTCGCAGAGGTATTCTGGTTGTGTTATCTTGGACCATCTTTTCGAGAGAGTAGCCCCTCTGGGCTATAATCGCCTTCTGCGCTCTAACCTTTTGGTTTGGTTGTGGCGACTTAATTCGAGAGTAAATGATTCATGCTCCCTTTCTTCTTGCAATGGTGTTCTGTGTTCGTTTGTGGTGACTCCCTCTACTTTGTGACTCAGCTTCCATGTATGTGAACTGCCAAATGAGGGGGTGAATGATGATGGGTGAATCCGGGGAGGCCCGTCAGACGGGTGAAATGTGGCAGACTTAATGATTGGTGGTGATCGAATCAACTACCACCACCCGGGGGTGCAGCCCCGTCTGGGGTTTGGTTATCGATGCTGCTTCCATCTTACGCAGGGACGGTTGCGTGTACTCCTGTGGTTCTGGCCGGAAACTACCCTTAGGGACTAGAGCGAACTCTTCCCAAAAGCTTTCAGCATCTCCTCTTACCTGGGCTGCCTCTGACGCCGAGTTCCACAGTGCGCTAATCCTGAAACCTGCTTTCCTCAACGCCTCCAATTATGACTATGAAAGAGAACGACATATTTGGGTAGAAACCAAATAAATGGAAGTTCAGTTCATTTAAGCTTCGTAACTCCGTCGAAGGAGTGAGGGTTAGGTCGACATAAAGTAGCCTAGGAGTAGCTTCTAAATGACTTCTCGAGAATCCCCGTGGGGAAAGTGGAGAGATTGTTCACACGTTTGTGAGCCAGCCTACTCTTTTCTTTGCCTCCTTTATCGGGTAAGAGAATTTGTAGATTAGCGTTGATTATTCCAACAATTCTTTAACCGTCTGTCTTTTCCACAAAAGTACACCTATAGTCATTTCATCTAATCAAAATACTACAAAAATTAAACCTGAAATCAGGATTGAGATACATTTAATTATCATACTTATGTTCATTGATGGTATATTCAATCTTTGGAAATATAGGGATAGTGGTAGATAATAGATGTTGAAAGTGGGGGTAGGGTTGCTCTTGTTTGAGGGGCATCGCAGGCACTTTTAATTTTTTAGTTATTTATTTTTTCTTTTTGTTTTGTTGTTGTTGTTTGTTGTTTGTCTTTGTATTTGTTCTTCTTTAGTGTTCTTCTTTGTATTTGTCTTTTTGTCTTAAACTCTAGTGTTGGCGCGATGTTGAGCATTCGAGCCTTCATTAATGCTCAAAGATAGTTCATTACTTCGCGTTTTTGTTCTGTTGTGTTTGCTTTTCGTATTTACTTGTAGGTTTGGTGTCTGTCTCTTAGTTGTATGTTTTGTGTTTTGTGATTCTTATGTTCATGTGTATAAGTGTGCTATGTTCTCCTCGGAACAGTGTCTCGTACTTGAGAAACACCGATTTCGAGCGACCTTCCCGCGTAATCTGGCAGAGATGTTAATACTGCCGCCAGTTCTTCTTAATTCTGGGATGATATCATTGGCCATTGTAGACCAGACTTTTTTGGCCAGTTTCTGCGTATACTTATGTTCATTCTTAGAATAACAGCCTTAGTGTTACGTGTACGATTAAGTTAAAGTGGGTGCATGCAGGGGAGGACGATAGACGGTGTGGGTAGACAGAGAAAATAGACAAGCGGAGAAAAGAGAAAGAAGTGTGGTAGGGTGCAAAGAGATGCTAGAGCCTGGTGATCAGACCTATCACTTTTATTATTTTTTTTGGTAACGTGTATTCTATGTTGTTTCTGTTGATTATAATAATTATTATTTATGGCTTCAAGCCATTTGTCTTAATATCTTTAGGTTAGGTGTGTGTATGTCATGCATTGCTTATTTGTTTGTTTTTTTAATACTTTCAAGTGTGTGCTTATTGTTCTTGGTATCATTTGTATGCGTGTGTGTTTCAATTTTTTTGTCTCTACATATTTAGTAGGGTTCTTATAGTAATCAGGTTTTTTTCTCAATCTTGGTTAAAAGTTGTCTTCATCGGTGATTTATTGTCGTAGTTGTGAATTTTTTATCTTGTTCGGTTTTCTTCTTTGTTTTATTATTCTCAATCCTAGACCCTTGATTTTTCACTATTTACCCTTCTTATTTTTAAAACTATATATGCACTGAATATACACTAGTAAACTTATTTACACTGGGATTTTTTTACACTATTATGGTATTATTAATTTTTAAACACTTTGCACTCCTGTCCGAAGGAGTGAGTAGTCCTCCGTTGAAAGGATTGCAGCTTGAAGAAGATCGATTGTTTCAGGAGGTAACGCAGCAAAGACATCGTAGAATTGTCACCTTTGGGCTGACAATGGTTTAGCAGAGTGTGGGTATCAGGCGAAGGCTGTTAAGGTCTTACGGTCGAGTTTGGTCTGACACCAAATGTTCTTAACAGATAATCCGCTCGTAGGCCTTGCTCGAAAGGTAACTTGGTTATCGCTTGGTAGAAGGAAGGACTCGGAAGAAAATAGCGGTTTTTGTAGGCTTCAATCTAGGCTTAGGCCTACCTTCGTTCGGGCAAGCGAAATAGTCGGCTCTTAGCTATCAGTATTAAGTTCCAGGGTTTCGTGTAAGTCTCCTTCTGCCTCAGATTGTTGTGGCTAGGGGCGGATGGATCGAGGACAAGAAACAGACTCGTGACGCGAATAATAATAATGCTACTAATGTACAAGTCAGAAACGAGAATCATGCAGATTGTTTCTGTTCCTCTTATTCGTACCAACTTCTATTAAAGGGGAGCCTGACATCTCTTCTCTTAATCTGAGCGCGAGGCGAAGCCTATCGGGTCAAAGTGTGTTCGTGCGTTCTGCGTTAAGACTGCTGGGTATGTGTGTGTTCAGTGTGGACACGTGTGTATTAGGAGTGTATTTGCATTTGACCGCCTGGTTGTGGCTTTATCAAACCAGCATTTATAGCAAGGTTGATTCCGCCATTTTGCAGGTTCACGTAAATTCTGGCTGGTCAAATGAGATTCTGTCCTAAATTTGCCTAGTTGCATGTGTTATCTGTTTCCAGCCTTTTCAGCTCACATCTGTTTCTTCATGTATGTATATTTGTACTTTCGCGTGCGGACCCCAACGATTTCGCTTGCATACTTACAATATTCTCTGATTTATTTCCTTAATACATATTAAATTGAGGTTTGACATTATTTACAGGTATTTTGTTTTATTCTACATTAGTCCATTGCTACTAAATGGCATATTATTTTAGTGTTAAATATGTGTGCCCAAATTCAAGCGTTCATAGGACAAACAGGGTGCTCATTTGTGAGGTTCCTCGTTGGGTCTATTCTAACTTACAATTTAAGCGCCACAAGACAACTGTGCATTTCCAAAAAGACTAAAATTTCCTCTTTTGGCAACCAAAATAATTGCTTACTAACCTTCCTTTTAATGCAAACGTTTTCAGTTTTGCAAACAAAAGCTATTAGGGTGACTGATGCTATCAGTGAGAGAGTGTAGAATGGAACCTTTACCTGGTAATTATTATTAATTATTTTTTATATCTAAACAGTAATGCTAAGGTATAATTTGGATAAATATTATGAATTTTTTAAAAGAAAATGACAACCTGAATTGAATAATTGTAAACAGGACAAATTTGTCCTCATGAGCCCTTCGTGGTAATTTGGGAGTATAGCCACAATGAAATTTTATATATGATGCATGAAAGTTTGCCTTTTATTTTAGGATTCATAGTTCATATTAAGATTTAGAAGCCTTTATTGAGATATTGTAATTTTGTTCATGCATTTTTAAGCAGCTTTGCATTATATATTGCATTTGGCATAACTTAAACTAACCTTTTCTATATTAGTTTAGTTTTTAAAAATTTATCTAACGTACACTTTTATCGACGTTTGTGTATTTACTTTGCTTTGTTGACCTAACATGATTAAAGTTCTCTTACTGGAAGAGCTGTCCATCCTAATCTAATCTAACCTAAGTTGTTGACCTAGGAATTGTTATTTTTATCCATTTGCATAATACATGTATCTCACATCTAAATTCTTTCATGCAAATCTTTACCGTTGTCGAGAAATAACATGGCTCCTGCAATAAGCATCACTATAACGTGTGATGAATTAAAACAATGGTTAAGGGGTTATAGTATATTTCTCTAAGCAAACTTTCAAACCCAAGGCTGCATTGGTCTAGGATTACCTCGAATGAATTTGTTTCTTCTGTAATTACCAGAACTAGGTCGTGACAAATTAAATCATGTTTGCATCTTGTAGACAATAACTCACTTGTTAGGAGCAAAGATGATAAGTTTTCAAATCTAGACCTCTAATTACTCATTTGAAAACAGAATTTAGGAAAATTCCAATGACTGAACATTTTTGTACAGATGAACAGATAGTACCATTCAAAGTGGTATTATGTGCCAAGCAGGATATCCTCATATGTGTATAGATGAACAGATAGTTCCATTCAAAGTGGTATTAAGTGCCAAACAGTATATCAACATTTGTGTATAAATGAACAGATAGTTCCAGTCAAAGTGGCATCATGTGACGAGGAGTATATCAAAATTTGTGTATAGATGAACAGATAGTTCCAGTCAAAGTGGCATCATGTGACAAGCAGTATATCACCATTTGTGTGTAGATGAACAGATAGTTCTAGTCAAAGTGGCATCAAGTGCCAAGTAGTATATCCCTTCCAAAACAGATAAGTGGGGATATAAACTTTTTATTTAATTCTATGATAAGGGGATGGTAGACGACTTATTTTCATTCCAAGGCAAGTTATTTCCTGTTGATGATCCTGATGTACCAGACCTTGGATCTTGTGCCAATTCAGTCTTAAATTTAGCTCAGAACATCCCATCTGTGAATAACCTTAAAAGGTATTTTGATAATTGGTTCATTTCTTATCTTTTTATGGAACATTTTGCTTTTAGGTTAATTTCGTGTTGTGGCATTTTACAAACAAGGAGTCTCACAGGTTTGTCATTTAAATCTGACAAGCAACTTAGCTCAAAAGGGAGGAGAAGTTGTGATGAATTCTAAACTAATTTTGGTGATTGCTGTACAATGACTGCCACCAAATGGTATGATACTCGATCTGTTTACCTCACTTGAGAGATAGGAAAGCAAAATAATCTGCAAAAGTGCCAATGTCCAACAGTGTGAAGTTCAACAATGAACATTTGCATGGGGTTGATCTGCACGATCAGCTAATGTCATTTAGATCCAAAAGGTCCTATAGAAGACTCTTTGTTCCATCTTTTTAACATGGGTTTTGTGAATAGTTGGCCACTCTATAGGAGGAGTGCAGACATGTTAGGTATAGTATCAAAGAAACAAAGCTCTTTATGTGAGTTCAAGCTATGTCTTGCCAAAAGGCTAATAATGAGTAGGAAGGATTAGATTAAAAATAAGGAAGACCGCCAAGTGAAGTGAGGGTTGAATTTCAAAAGAAACAAAGGCTTGGGAATCTACAAATCAGTCACAAAGGACATTATAAGGGAAGATGGGGTCGGAAATTTTCTTTATGTTATCAATAACAGAGGAACCTGTAAAAGACCTGGATGAAAGAGCTAAGTAAATACAATATATACAAAATGTTGACTTCATCTATGTAATGCTAAAGAAAGATAGTGCTTTATAAAATTCCATCCAAACTAAAATTCAAGCTTAGGAATTTGATGGGTTTTTTATAATCATTTTTAATAAGATAATTAAATATTTTACCAATGAATAATGTTATATTTATTATTAAAATTAGAAAGTTTATTTGTAAAGCTACTAAGTGTATATATTTTAATCTTATTGTTTAATTCCCTTAGAATTTAACAGAATTTAATGCTTTACGTGGCTGAATGGACATTTTTGTTTCCTTTTCATAAAGTAATTAGAAACTAATTCATATGGCTTTTTATTCGTTTCTGCAATATATGTCACCATTGGAATTAGTTTAATGTATAATTCTTTTCTAGATCCCATAGTCCAAAAGTAAACAGTAAAGGGTTAATTATCCCTTAACTTCAATAAATATACTAAAATAATTTTATTAATTAAAATAGTCATTCGGTAATATAAAAATTAGGGCGGGTTTGCATTTAAATTATTTGTATCGTGAAAATTGTTCGAAAACAATTATTCGAAACCAATTACTCAAAAACAGTTATTCGAATGGGAAATTTCTCGAAAGAAAATTATTCTAATGGGCAATTGTTCTAAGTGCTAATTATTCGAAATAAACAAGCGCCAGTGACAAATAGGTTATCGGCGTAAGGAGAGTGAGACAGTAATCGTTAGCACGTGCAGAGAAATTCATCATTTCCTTCGAATAGTTCTTTACATCTCATTCAAAAATGGCCGAATATATTGAAACAGAAAAAGGCAAGCTTATGCTCAAAATTGATGGTTTCCTATTTGTAAAAGATAAGCAAGTTGAAACCAAAATATACTGGAAGTGCAATAAGTTTACATCGTATTGTAAAAGCCGCGCAATAACTAATCACAGTAAAGTGATTAAAGTTTCTCGTGAACGCAATCATTCTGGTGATTTTGTAAAAGTCCAAGTGCGTAGTTTCATGAACAGAGTAAAACAAGATGCTAAAGAAACCTGTGAATCCCCTCATTATGTCATTTGTACTGCTACCTCGCAATTAAGTGAAAGCGTAACTCAAGCTTTACCAGCAATAAGATCTATAAAAGAACTATTCACAATTTGAGACAAAAGGAGAGAATGGGCTTAGTTAATCTTATTCATAGAACATAAATTGTTTGAGAGAGTCAATTCTTGTTTACCCAAAGCTAATAACGACCTTGAAGGATGGCATATAGCTTTTTACAGCAAGTGTCATTACATCATCCCGCAATATGGAAATTCTTAGACGCTCTTAAAAGAGAACAGGACTTTCAAAGAATTCATGTTGCCAAAATGAGAGCAGGTTGCCAAAAATATCAAGAACGCCAAGAAATACCGCGACGCAAATGAAAGACTTAAGAAATTAGTGGCATCCTTTAACGAGTACTCTTTAGTAGTTGTGTATTTGCGTGCAGTAGCATATAACAACTTGTATAAGAAAATGTTGTTTTTTTATCATTGCATTGTTTGTTTTAATATGATATGTGAATTAACATTAATTATCATTTGTGTACTTGATTTGTATTTTTTATATTTTTTCTTAAATGAAGAATTTTGAATTTCGAATAATTATCATTTAGTAAAATTGTCCTTTCGAACAATTTTCATTCACATAATTTTCTATTGTAATAAATGTTTTCGAATAATTGTTTATGAACAATTATTTTTAAACAATGTTCACATAATCAAATTATTTCCAGACGAACATAAGAGTTTGGCATTTTTTTTGACCACAAATTATAATTTTCTGAAAAATATCGTTATCATAGATATTAAAAGTAACCTCTTTCCATCGAAATATTCTTAGTAAGAACCAATGCCTCTCATTGAGTATGGAATCTACAGGAACAAAACTTCCGGGTGAGCCGCATCTGAGGCCAGCGGCTAATATCAGGGTCTTAGTCACCTTTTAGGACACACGCCGGAAGACATTAAGATTATTTTTCCCCATATACTGGCTTTATTACACATTAATTTGCATTATAAAAAAAGAGAACAAAGTGAAAGAAGGAAGATGGTCCTTAAAAAAGAGTGGATAAGTTCCAACCGCTTGTATCGCACTCGCAAACGCGACCCACGATTTCAACAGGCGATATTATGAAGCCAACCTTTAGATGAAAGGTTTTAATGCCACTTAGAATAGGAAATTTCGTTAACCCCAAAAGCCTTGAATAAAGTTGAGATCTTAGCGGAATTAAAAGTTGTAGTATCGATCACATGGTTGCTGATTTTGTAACAGTCTTGGTCTTGTCAAATAATGTTATGTTGCCGTTGCAAACAATAGAGCAGATTTATGTTGGCATCGATGCACATTTTATGCGATTTTGTATAGAGCTGGATGTTCATATAGTTATAAAAACTGGCAAAGACGTGAACAGGCTTCAAAGTAAACTTGAGTGCTATAAGTCATGGATAGCAGTATGTAAATCACGTGGACCGACCAGTGTAAACACCGGCTTGGCTCCACGTGACACTGCGATGTGAATTAATTATCAGAGTGGCATGATAGTGAGTGACAGAAGAGTGAAACATCATATTTATGAACCCTTTTATTCTTCCAACATCCCTCGATTTACGGTGTCACGAATTTACCAAGAAGACATCATAGAAGGCAGTGCTGCCTATTTTGGGCAGCATAAAGGCCGACCCGGGTGCTTAATGATCGTGACCAGCGGCGTCTGAATCGAATTGCCCACGGTAGCTTATCAGCAACACTGCCTCAAATCGCATCCACACTCAATGCAAGATGTATCACATGCATATTTATCAGTGTAGGAAAATAGCATAATCCACCCACGTTTCCCCACCTCCCTTCTGGCGGGCCGATTATCAACCTTCCCCTTCCGGCCCGATATCTGATGGTCTTCCGCCGGAAGAAACCAACGGCCATTTCAGGTAACTACCGAGTTCCTTCCTCGACTGATTATCGATAGATGGGAGCCCATCTTCGCTTCTGGTGGTGCCGGAAGTTTATAAAGGACAATATGGAGTAGCTTGACATCTAATCTACTTCTGGCGCCATGAGAACCTCTCCCGAGTTTCGAGTATAAAAGATGAATTCTTTTAACCCTCGGGAGTAAAGCTTGCACAGCGTCTGGTGGGGCAGGAATTGCCATCTATCGGTGTAGCGGTAAAAAGTCGAAGCACCAAGTCTTCAGAAAGGAGATCGATCCCAGTTAGGGAGGCTCCTTACCCCGTTGGTCTGCAAATTAGTGCGGATCCAAACTCGTACTCACGTTCAGAGCCGAATCTACAAACAGCCTCACTCTGGTTCCCTAAGCGAGAAAACTACTTCCCAGCTTTTTTTCCGTGACCCTACGCGTCGATAGGTCACTTCGTCCCCCTCCATAACTGAGGCACCCAAGATTCCTCGGAGTACATGAGCGTGGGGCCCTCTTTAAAAAGAAGCTCCCGTCACCGCCTTCTTCCGGCAGAATCGTGACGGAATTGTGGGATCAGGTCGGTCCCTGGAGAACCTTCCTCATCGTCTCCACCCCTTATCTCACCACCTTCACTCACTAGCGCCACCCGAACATCAGGTTTCAAGGTAACCCTTCCCTTTCACCTTCCCCAACTTAACCGCGAACCTTACCAGCATTACAAGTGAAGAGGGATTTGCATGGTGAATAGTCATTCAATGCCAAGTGAGATATCCGAGATTCACTTATTGATTTATTTCTCAAAGCACCTTATTTGTATATAAATATATATATTCTTGTTTAGTGTTCATTAAAACTTTATTTTCATATTGTTGCGTATCTAACTT
Source organism: Ceratothoa steindachneri (assembly GCA_963969495.1). Classification (NCBI taxonomy): domain Eukaryota; kingdom Metazoa; phylum Arthropoda; class Malacostraca; order Isopoda; family Cymothoidae; genus Ceratothoa; species Ceratothoa steindachneri. The sequence goes on from OZ018328.1 coordinate 85,429,968, forward strand.
CCTTTGGATCGCTTGCTGACAAAGTTAATTCCAATCCCTCCGTAGCCAAACTCTAAGCACTCTAAGTCAATAAACCCATTCAGGGCACGGCCGAATGAAGTATAAGGAGTAGTACGACGACTCCTCCGCATTCCGGATAATAGGATATATATATATATATATATATATATATATATATATATATATATATATATATATATATATATATATATATATATATATATTATATATATAAAAGTCGGGGAAAACTCCAACCACCCCTTGGCTCATTCCTCGACAATCAGGTCAGTGCATCTTTCTTTGCTTTCCGTGGGATATTGGATCAAAAAGACCCATCAGAATACCCATGTTTACACCAAGACACAAGACAGAGCACCGCACCATGGCCCGTGACCACGCTAATTGGACTCTGCATGAATGGCAACATGTAGCGTGGTTTGATGAGTTACGGTTCCAGGTTCTTTTATAATCTGAAAAAATGATGAAGTTCAGAAATAAATATCGAAATTTTGAGAATTTTTTAAAGCCCAAAGAATTACAAATGGTGAAGTTCAGATAATTTATTTTTATATATCTTCTATAACTCTATATTTTAGCAACGTGATATTTTGAAAGGGGGGAAATTTAGTTTAGAGTTCCTTTTTAAAATTATTATAATTAGCGAAGTTTAGAAAATTTATAAAAATTTAACCATGGCTGCTTTTTCTTTTTATTTTAAATTTTAATCTTAGTAGCGAAGCGCAAGCTTCCCCCACATGGGAGAGTAGCGAAGCCATTGCTTGGTTGTCTTATAAATGAAATGAGAATGGTTAGGAGATTTCCTTGAAAATATACATAGTGATATCTATCCCTTATCGATAAGGTGAAAATCTGTTTCAGAAGATCATTAAACTGACGAGACACAGCTCTGAAACTTCTAAGGCAACCTTTAAGATCAGTGCACAGCATGACAGAGAACGATAGAAAAGGTTTTTAAAAGGTGAATAAAAAACATTTTATTAACCTTACGGAACTTGCGCAGAGCTCATTAAATTGAGAGAGAAAGATCTCATTCCTAAGTTATCGGATTCATTTCTGAGTTCAAACGAAAGATTCTGCTCATGAAACTATGTAAGAGATCAGAAGCAAGTTTCAATTAATAAGGATGCCTATTGACATGTCCAAATCTAATTTGAATCAATTAAATTTATTTGCAATCTCTACTTGAGTTATTGGTTTAATACTTATATAATTTTTACAACTTTTTTAACTTTTATATCAAATGAATCAGGTTAATTCCTATACTTACTGCTGTCAAATGCCGATTTGAATTTAGTGCTAAAAATTCGACAGTTCAATCATGACTCTCTTCTTCGTAAAATTTCAATGAAGTAATTTATTATATCAAGTTGATGACTCAATCTCGAGTTCGTTAAATCTGTGTTCCTTAATTCCTGTGCAAATTTACTATTCTTAATTTCCCCTTCATTTACTCTGTAGATCTAGTTTAATTTTAAATTTAGCACGAGTTTCCTTCATTTCTTAATTAAAAGCACTAAATCTCGTTTTGCAAGTCTTCCACTAGAGTAGGAAACACACTTTGGCTGTAGATAGATAAATAACATATATTTTTATTTCGAAAAATAAATGACAGTTTTTAATTGAATACACAGTTTATAGTTACGAGTATAAGCAAATAGGAGATTTCTTACACCTTATAATAAGTTAAAATAATATTTTATATCTTTATTTAGATATCAATTCATTGATTCGCTACGCTCGCTAACAGGCCTTCGATCTATTTGGCCTTTGAAACCGGTTTCTCAACCCCATTTCGTTACGCTTTTTTTACTCTTTGTTTAAACGCCAATTGAATCCCTTTTAAAGTTAAAGGAAACAAAAAAATAAATATAATAAATACTTTATTTGTTAATTATTAACCAACACACTCCAAAATTTAATTCATTCTGAATTTCTTTCTTCAAACATTTCTTTCTTTTAACAATCGGGAATTCTTTAATTTTCTTCTTCTCTTTTTTTCTTCTTTTTCTTTTTATTATTATTATTAGAATTGGTGAAGTTCAGAAAAAAAACTATGGTTGCTTTTTTATATTATTTTTTGGTATATTCAAAATTTTTAGCGAAATTATTTCTAAAATACATTTGAAATTTTAATCTTTTTCAGGAGGAAATAGCTCCTGGCACCCTAAAAACGAACATAGCTAAATGAGGAGGGAAGAAGCCGCTCCTTTTGTCCCTAACAATATATTTTGAAACCTGGAATTTTGAGATTAGTTAAATATAAAGGAATTCATGAGGAGGAGAAGAAGAATAATAGTAGGAGAGTAAAAAAAGAAGGAAAGTTGAGGATGAGGAGAGGAAGAAGAAGGAGAAGAGAAAAAAGAAGTGAAAAAAGAAGAGTAAGAGTAGATGAAGTTTAAGAAAAGGATGAGGATAAGAAGAAAAAGAAGAAGAGTAGGATGAGAATAAAGAAAAGGAAGAGAAAGAAAAAGAGAAGTAGAGAAGGAGGAGAAGCATAAAATAAATAGACGAAAGAAAAGAAAAGATTGAAGAGCGGAAGAAAAAGGAAAAAAAGGATGCCAATAAGAAAGCAGATGAGTTGAGAAGGAAAGGAATAGGAGGTGAATAAGAAAGTGAAGAAAAAAAAGAAGGCATTAGGTAGAGGAGAAAAAGAAGCGGGAGTCAAAAAGAGATAGAGAAATTGAAGAGACGTAAGTCAATGAATAGGGGCAGGAGGAGAAGAGGGAGACCTATTCTTGACATGGTTAAATTTTATGACAATACGTTTCAGTGTCGTTCTTTCTCTGCAGGTGTGCTGAGAAAAGGAAGTGGTTCAAATACACGAATGCCCTCCCCCCTCCACCGCCCCCAATTGTAAAAGCTTTAAGAACACTTCATTTATATAGCTGATCTTTATTTTGTTGAATTATAGTTTCAATTAAGGCCTTGGACATTATACATATATTCATGGTGTAAAAATTGTTGTTGGAACGACATTGGCAGGTGGAATTTTCGGTTAGGTTAAGATATGCTAGGATAACTAACCTAAACCAAAGCTTTTGGGGTAGGAATGTTAAACTGGCTATATTTGGTGAGAGAATGTTAAAAAAAACTATAAGCTAACATATAATTTTATCAATAAAAGAACATTCCATATGTTTAACCTTTCTTTTTCCTTCATCATTATATCTTGTTGCACCATAACTCCGCCCACCAAAGAGCTGAGGGGTTTGCCTCCATTAGGTCTTGATCGTAGTAACTTGGTCCCAAAAGGGTAAATATGTAGATTATCGGCCCGGCCGATCCCGGCCGATAAACCGTAGTTTTTTCATACGTGTTCCAAAATGTTTCACGTTTTTGGAGTACATTTAAGGGGACGGCTCGTATTGGGGTAAGCACCAGGGGGGGACCACACTACGATGATCCTGAGTTTCATTAAATTGGGGGGGTCTGGGGGGCACAGCCCCCCAGTATATAATCCTAATTGTTATAATGTTCTGCCGTTTACAGAGGGGAATGCTTTAACTACATCATGTCAGCGTCTTTAATCGTTTTGCAAATTATAATAGGGGGTGGGGGTGGGGGGTATGACGTCAGAAATGCTTAATTTCAATTTTTTTCATACTTAATAGCTTTTTATTATCCCCATTCGGAGTCATTTTTATTTTTCAATATATTTTTCCCCATTTTACTCTTTTTATTACCTTGTTTTATACAATTAAATATAATTAGCTAGATCATTTCAAGGAACTACTTGTTTTTTAGCAGTTTGGGTGTCAAACATTCCCCTTTTACGCATTTTGAAAATTCTCAATCGCACGTCTTCACCGCAGTTTCAAAATGCAATCGAATTTTCAAGTTTGTCCGTCGTCTATTGCGGAATTATTAAGCCTAGTTTCTGCTAGAGATAAATTAAACAACTTTTTGGAAGTGCATAATTTAGTGCGAACTAAAAGTGAATGCGAAATCTGTGGCCGGCAATTAGAGGTGACCCCAGAATGTTGAACGCGTCTGGCGAGATGCGAGAGGTTCAATTCCCAAATACGGGAAAAAAACCGCTCAATTCGACGCCTATCTTGCAACCGCCATCTTCTGCAAGCGCTTCCCGTTGACCAAAACGGGAATTAAAGAACAATTCCACGCCTTCCTCATCGCTATTTCTGAAGTGTACCCCCCGAAATAAAGTAAGTTAACAGCGCTTATCGTTCTTTATTTTTGGATAAGAAAGATGGCGTCAGTTAGATTTCGAATACGACGCAGGCGCGCAAAATAAATAGGCTTCCCTCTCCGCTATTTCGGAATGATAACCAATGCAATTAAGTACGGGAAACAAAGTGTTTCGTTTTTTTTTCGGGCAATTTGGTAAATAAAATAGCCTACGTAAACAGCATTTTCGGTGGGTTTAATTTCGAGATTTCCCCCCCAAAAATGGCGGCAACTAGCATTCGAACAAAACTCAAACGCGCATGAATATTCAAACACGGGTGAAAGATAACGCGAACGAAGATTCAAACACGGGTGAACGATAATATTTACACAAAACAATTTTTCCTAGGCCGGGCCGATAATCTACATGTTTACCCCCAAAAGCATCTGCGGAGAGTGTGTTCCATAGGTTTGATGGGTTGACCACAGGGGCATTGCAGGACTTGTAAGGAGCCCCCATTTAACAAGGTTTTCACTTGTTTAACCACTTTAGTCCTTGCTTGATTAAGGTTATACAGTCCTTCTTACTGGAGGATGTTTCTTTTGGAAGGCTCTCGCTTGCTTCCGGGTGGAAGCCTGTCACTTTATTCCCATTGATCAATCCTATATACAAATGGTTTAGGCTGTTTGAATCCATCAACTCTCATGAAGCTCCTACGTTATCGTAGTCTTTGCTTTGTTCCATGATATTTACATTGAGTTCGCTATTCTTAACGTGAGTAATTTTAGATTCACTATTGTTGACATGTTAAAATCGGAATCGCTATTCTTTACATGATACGATGTCTATTTGTAGGAGATAGAGGGAGACTTTAATTATTTAATTAAATATTTTAAAAAACAACAGAAAATAGCATGGAGATAAAGTAGCATTTTTAAAAGACAAATAAATTGCTAAAAAAATAGTGGAATTGATAATGAGCAGTAATCGTCTGGCAGAAAGCATGAAAAGTCTCATGTGTATTTCTTAATCCACATTAATTCCTCAACCTACGAATTCAAAAGTCTCTTTTACATCATTTTATACTTTTGATATGTGAGTAATACTTGGTATAATAATTTAATCTAATTTACATCTATTGAGGATTTTCAACTAAAATTTATTACAGGGTAATCCCAACGTCTCACTGCAGTAATAAAGCGTTTTTACAAGAAATTGAGAAGGGGCAATCATTGTGTAAAGTTGAGTAGTTCATTTATGCCGCCATCCTCGGCTACATCCCGACTCGAACTTGTTCTTAAAAAGAGCTCACTTGAAAGTGGTTGTTTTATACCTTTCCTTGGTCTTGGTTTGGACAGACACCTCACTCAGGATTCTCATATTCACAAATTTAGGGTCTCTTGTACCTGCACCATGGGCATTCTTCGTTCCTTGATGTTCAGTACTTGGGCTGCTAATAGGGCTATGCCTAACTTTTCTACCAAACCTTTGTTCTTTCGAAGCTTGAATACGGATACGAGTTTTACGTATCTGCAGCCGATCGTATATTGTGGTAGGTGAAATCGGCCTTCCTTTGGCTACCGTTGCCCTCCGAACTTCCCCATTTGAAAGGCTACCTACCGAAGCCAGGTAGATGCCACAACTCTGCTCTGTATACAGTTCATTATGCACCTGTTACGCGCGGGCCCGAAATATCCCTCAGTTGCCGACGGCTCTCACTACATCCGAGCTGACTTCGATACCAGTCATACGCTAAGTTCTTTAAGTTTATTGATAGGAAACTCCTTCGAGAGCTCGGTGTAGCGGTGTAGCGCTTGGGTCGAAGGCGCCTCTAGTTTTGACCAGGGTGCCACCCTGTAGACTACCACATTTTACTATTTTTCACCACGTCTCTGCTTCAAAAAGCTTCTCCAGCGCCAGGAGTCTTGCGTTAAAACTTTTTGGACCACACTTTATGTCACGCTGGATCCGTGCCAGTGTACACGGATGGCTCTAAGTCTCAGGAGGGAATTGGTTTCCACGCCGTGTCCTTTTAGTTTGAAGTTAGCTGGGGCTATACGAAACGTAGCGTCTGTCTTCACGGTCGAGTTAGTTGAAATGCAGCTCTCGGTAAGGGAGATAACGGGTCTTGCCCGATTTGGAAACCAAATTGTGACCTTTAGCGACTCACAAACCCCTCTGACTGAGTGCTCTCTTGAATCTATCTAAAACGCCACGGTTGTCACGAGACGGGTGGATGTCGAGATTATCTTTAGCTGGGCTCCAAGACATGTGATAATTGGGAGAAATGAGCGAGCCGATGAGGATGACAAAGATTCCGCGAGGACTGAGCGACTGGACCAGAGTTTTGCTCTTTCTTGCACCGAATACATTGCAGGAATTTGGTCAGCCATTTGGGCTGCCTGCTAAAGAAGATGAATAGTGAATATGTCTGGAAGTCGTATTAAGCGGAGGTCTATGGTAATAGTCGCTGTGCAATGGCCACTATTACCATAGACCTCCGCTTAATACGACTTCCAGACATATTCACTATTCAAACTCTTAGCTTTCTCTCTCACTCTCATCACTCCAGATACTTTATACCATTCAAAACTAGATACTTAAAACATAAAACCTGTATGAGGTTACAACCACCCACTCCAATAACACACTCGACTACATCATCTTCCACAAATACCCAAACCTTACTCATTTCTGCATTTACTTTTAACCCACTTCTCACAAATACCTGTCAATCAAACACTTAGATCAACATTTTCGAAATCTCTCAATCTCAGTTACTAACAGTACGTAGCCATATACCAACATACATAGAACCTCTCTTTCACTATTCGAGATCACACTCTTTCCTTACCCATACGCTTATTTTAAACCACTTACTCCAGCCATATTTTACCAGTCGCACGCCTTACCTGTAACATATATACTTTTCACATCATTCTACAGTATAACATTGCTCTGTATATTATTAAAACCTGTCATAATGCTTTTCTATTTGACGCACATACACGCACTTTCTCCAGCTACAGGAAACCATACAAACTCCATCTTTTGTTTTTCAAGATATCTGAATCAGTAAGAATTAGATAGGATCCCCACTCGCTCTACTCTTTTTAAACATTCGTATCTTATACCCTACCAATCCCTCAAGTATCATTCTTACGCTCTCAACCAGAATTTCTCCAAACACCTTGCTACAACACTCAACTATTTTATTTCCCTGTATTTCTTGCATTCACTTTTTCCCCTTTACATTTATTTAACGGTAGTCATGGCAAAACGTTTTGAGACTAATTTGGAAGTTATTTCAAGTTTATTAAAAAATCAGCATTTAAAAAATAATAAGAAAAAATTGCATTATTTTACTGAATCAAAAATCGCACTCTGACTCTGTTCGTGTAAGAAGGGTTTCAGTCACTGGTGAAATTCTATTCAATCAAAAGGGTAAAATGACGATAAAAAATGGGTTAAAAGAATGATGTTGCGTAAGTATATAATCTTTTTGCCAATATTTGTTTGTAAAATTAAATGTTTGAATTTTTTCAATTCCAGAAATGTTTTCTCCAAATAAAAGCGTGCAGCCATTGTTGCTCTGCACCAAAGTGGCGCAAAATACAAGGATATAGTTGCCAAGGGTATTGCATCAAGGAACACCATCTTTACTATCATTAATTACTTTTAAAAAATTGGATACACTCCTGTAAAGGAGTCTTGTAGACACCCAAGACCTTCAAATGAATGTCAAGATCTCCTCCTGGCAAGGCAGCCTTTCTCATGTCGAGAAAGGCTGCGAAGAAGACTCTTTACATCAAGAAGAATATTATGGATAGGCTCACTGTAATAGGATATATAAACAATAGAAATTTGAAGAATGGGACAGAGGGATATTCCCTGATGAAGCTTCCTTTCGCTTAAGGGAGCTTCTGGAAGATCTTTCGTTAGGAGGAGAAAAGTGAAGCGGTTTCACGAGTCCTGTTATGTGCCCACAGTGTATCATACGGATACTCTCCATATCTGGAGCTGCTTCTCATCTAAATGACCTGGAAAACTAACAATTTTGCCTAAGAATACTTCCATGTACTCAAAATGGTACCAAAATATGCTTCATCAACACCTTATTCCAATAGTTCCGGATCAATTTCGTGATAATTTTATTTATTGGCATGATGGCGCACCTGATTACAAAGGAAAAGCAAGAATAAAGTTCTTAGCTGAAAGAAACGGAGATCTTTTGTCGCCTTGGACCGGGAATCGGCAGGATTTAACCAACTAGAGAATTTGTAGGCCATAATCAAACTGGCGGTTGATAAATAGAAGCCATCCCATTGTGAGCCATTTCGGGTGTTTATTGAACCAAAATGTAGCAATATCAGTCAAGATATCACAAATTTGGTCTTTTTCATGCCAACTGTATTGATTAATAAAATGTGTTTGGGATTTAAATCATTTTATATTTCGCCTTAAAATTATAATAGAGACATACCAAAACAAAATGCAAAGTTTGATTAGTTCTATTCATTTTCTTATATGAAAAAAAATGTAGTAGTCTCAAAACCTTTGGTCATGAGAGTACAGCGACCTCTTAATAGTAATTATTAGTTGCTACCTTATACAAAGGAAGCGTATGGAAAGTGAAAGGGAGCTAAAGGAAGTGGTAGAATGGAAGAGTAGTAAAGATAAAGTGTATTCGAAAATGAGAAAGAGTTATATGGTATGAAGTACTGCCGTTCGATATTTATCAGAAAACGTTTTTTGGGGAGGGGGGGGGGTATGAATTGCCAAACTTTATATACCTAGAAGTAAAAATATATTAAAATTAGAAATATATGGCATTGGTTTTATTGAGAGAGAGAGAGAGAGAGGGGAGGGAAGGAGGGTGATTCGGAGTGGGAGAGGGATCGGGAAGGAGAGGGAGTGAGAAAGGGGGAGGTGGAGTGAGAGAGTGATAGGAAGGAAAAGGGAATTGGAAAATAGGTGGTAGGGGGAGATATAGGGAGAGTATGAGGATGAGAATGAGGTGGAGTAGAAAGGGATAGGAAGGGAGAAGGAGGGAAAGGGAGTGGAAAAGAGGGGAGGGAGTTGGAAAAGAGGTGGAAGAGAGAAAGAGAGGGAGAGTAAGGGGGGTATGGGGGAGGTAGAGTAGGAGAAGGATGGGGAGGGAGAGGAGTGGGGATGGGGGAAGAGGGAGTTGGAAAACGGGTGGGATGGGGAGGGAGAGAGAGTAAGGGAGAATATGGGGAGAGGTGGAGTAGGCGAGGGATAGGGAGGGAAAGGAGTGGGGAAGGGGGGAGATGGAGTTGGAAAATAGTTGGAAGAGAGAGCGAGAGAGAGAGAAAGAGAGTAAGAGGGAGTATGAGGGAAGATGGAGAAAGAGAGAGAGGGTGAGAGAGAGAGAGAGAGGTTGATGGATAAGTTGGAGGAGTAACAAGGAAAGTAAGTACCCTAGGAGACCTCACGGTCCATTCAAGGAGGGTACCTTTGGACTAGCAATCGAGCGGGCACATGGCTGCTCAATTGTTTTGCGTCCCGAAACGGCCACTTTTCAAGACCTTGTCTAGTCTTGACTTGAACTGGTCAACAGATTCACTGTTGACAACTTCCACTAAAAGTGCGTTCCACATACCGCAAATACTGTAGGTGAAAAAATTCCCACACAGATTGCGGTTGTAACGCTTCAGTTCAAGTTTGAAGCCGTGATTGCGCGTTCTGTTCTCACTCAGTGTGAAAATATCCCGGTAGTCAACATTGTCGAACCCTCGAAGCATTTTGAAAACTTCGATGAGCTGACCACGCAGTCTACGGGTTTCCAGCGAGAACAGATCTAATTCCCTTAGTCTATCCTCATAACTTTTATGTCGGATAGAGAGAATCAGTTTGGTTGCACTGGCTTGTACGCGTTCCAACCTTGCGATGTCCTTTCGAAAGGAAGGACTCCAAAATTGTACGGCATACTCCAGGTGCGGCCGAACGAGGGAGTTGTACAGACAAGTACTATCTCCTTGTTACGGTATCCAAACTGGCGCTCTATGTAGCCCAACATCCTTTAAGCTTTCTTCTCTGCCTCCAGGCACTGTTTCGAGAACTTGAGGTCGCTAGTGATAGTAACACCCAAGTCCTTCTTAGTGTCACTCGATTCAAGAGCAGTGCCATTGAGAATATAATGAGATTTGAGGTTTCTGTGGCCGATATGCATCACTTTGCATTTGTTCACGTTAAAAGTCATTTGCCACGTGTCCGACCTCTCCCCAATCTTCCCAATCTTCCTGCAGGCGGGCAGTATTTCCATCCTTTGCAACGTTCATACCAAGCTTGGCATCGTCGGCAAATTTGGAAATCTTGGCAACCATGTCAAAGTCCATGTCGTTGACGTAGATGATGAATAGTAGTAGTCCCAGGACAGAACCTTGAGGCACCCCGCTAGTAACGGGCACCCACTCAGAAGCCTGTCAATTTACCACCACCCGTTGCCGTCTGCCACTTAGCCAGTTCTCGATCCAGCCGGCTACCTTTCATCTATGCCCAGCGCTCGCACTTTCCGGAGAAGGCGGCGGTGTGGTACCTTATCAAAGGCTTTCTGAAAGTCTAGGTAGACCACATCCACCGCCTTGTCCCGATCGTGCTCACTGAAAACGAAGTGGAAGAATTCTACAAGGTTCGTCAGGCATGACCGTTGCCTTTGGAAGCCGTGCTGGGAACTCCTCAGTAGCAGGTTTGACTCTAAATACGACGTCACTTTTTCCACCATGATGCTTTCCATGAGTTTACTTGCTATCGAAGTCATACTGATAGGTCGGTAGTTCGACGGTTGGTTACGATCTCCTTTCTTGAAGATTGGAGTCACCTCCGCCTCATGTCAGTCTCTAGGAACGCATTTGGTCCGGATTGACATGTTGAAGATTGCGCTCAGGTGTTATGACACTTGATTACGCACTTATTTCAACACTTTAGGTAGAAACCCATTCGGGCCAGGTGACTTATTCGCCATTAGGTCACTGATCTTCTTTTTGATTTCCCCTTCGGTGAAGTCCATATCCTTCAGCTTTTCCCCCGAGTAGGAATCCGTTGGCTGGCGGATGGGACCACATTCTTCAGTAAACACTGAAGAGAAGTAGTCGTTGAGGAGGTTAGCATTTTCTGCATCTGAATGCTTTAATGTCCCCTCCTCGTTCCTCAAAGGGCCAATCGTTCGACGGATTGGTTTACGGCTGTTTACATATCCAAAGAACTCCTTGGGATTCTCTTTACAGAGTCTCGCCACTCGGAGTTCCTTAGACCGCTTAGCCGCCCTTATGCTGGACTTTACTCTCCTGGCTAGCCTCCGGTATTCGTCAAAGTCACCCGAGATCTTCGATTGCCGGTACACAGTTCTTTTCTCCCTAAGAAGTTGGCCGATTTCTCGATTAATACCAATTAGGTTGAACAGAAGACAGACGGGGGCATTTCAGAGGGATGAAACGCGATTGAAGACTCATGAATGTGGTTTTGAAACTATTCCACCAGTCTTCAACAGCATCGCCCACTTCTAGCCTCACGTCAGTCAGTCCAGCTCGAAGGCTTGCAAAGTCTGCTCTTCTCAAATCAAGTTTCCTTGATTGACTGGCAACAGACCTTACCTTCGGGATCTTGACGGTAAATCTAACTAGCTGGTGATCACTGCCACCTAGCTCTTTGCCCACAGAGATATCCTAAACGATATCATCCTCAGAGCTGAAGACCAGATTGAGGATATTGTCTCCTCTCGTCGGTTCTCTGACCCATTGAGTGAGGAACTCGTTGTTGGCGAACTTCAAGAAGAGTAGCGCGCTCTCGCCACAGGCTGCTCTGGTTTCCCAGTCAACTCGGCAGTTGAAATCGCCCATAACGATGCACACTCTGCCTTGAACCAGCTCACCCAGCAGCTGGTACAGTTTCCTGTCCTTCTCAACGGGTTGGGAAGGGGGTCTGTACAGCAGCAGGGTCCTGTATCTGACAGCATGATCTCTAGGTCAACGCCTAGGAGCTCGTGGTCGAAAATAACGTTGGAGTTCGTAGATTTGATTGTATCCTTGACATACAACATTACACCGCCACCCTCTCTGTCTGGCCTATCTTTGTGGTGGAGTTGGTAGCCAGAAACCGTGAATTCGTCTTCAAAGTCTCGGTTTGAGGTTTTTATCCACGATTCTGTTATTGCTACCATTTCGGGTTCTTCCGTCGCTACGAGGCCACGGAGCTCAGGAAACAGAAGAACTTTCAGGCAGTTCCCTAATGTAGGACTCCCTATACTCTTCCGTTTCCCGGCTTCTTGTTTGTCGCGGTGGCACCATTTTTTACAACCTCCGAGAAGGTTGTTTGGGGAGTGACTCGGGCGTACTGGTGGACGTCCGCCTTTCCAATGGGCCGGACACTCCTTTGGGTGCGCTCCACGACATCCTGGATGAGGTTGGCTAGGAACGCCTTGCCCTTAAAGGAGAGGTGCACCCCGTCCCTTTGGTAGAGGTCTTTTCTACCATAGAATACGGCGTACGGGTCCACAAAAAAGACACCCTCCGCCGTACAGAGGTCTGCAAGGCGCCTGTTTAGCGACATGTTCCTCAAGTGGCCAGTGCGGATTGGACCCCACCTCGGGAGCATCCACACCACGACGCGTCTGCGGGTTTTCAATCCACAGTCGTCGACAGCGCCCATAACTGTCCTCATAATCTTACCTGTAGGGCCCACCCTACCTCCTCTGAGGTATAGGTCGTTGACACTTACCATATGGGCAACGACTGAAGTCTCTGAAATCTGAGACTTCTCGGCCTCAGCTCTTACCTGCTTATTCCCACAGCCTGGGATGCAGCTCACCTTAACGCTTGTGCGAAAGCGGGCCACTAGCAGGGGCTTCAGACCTCGTGCTTGAGAATCACCAATAAGGGTGACTCTTGCACTTTTGTCTGCGGACGACTTAGTCTTTCCTTTCGGAGGCGACTTGCCGCTTCCGTCCTGTATCTCTAATTTTTTTTCTTCTTTTTCTTATTCTTCCTCTTATTCTTTTTCTTGACTTCCTTTGTTATCTCTTCGTTTGTTTCCCGTTTCTCTTCTTCTGCTTCTACTTTCTCTTCTTCTGTTTCCAGTTTCTTTTCTTCTCTTTCTACTTTCTCTTCTTCTCCTTTTACTTTCTCTTCTTCTCTTTCTACTTTCTCTTCTTCTATTTCTACTTTCTCTTCTTTCTTCTTTCTTTTCTTCTTTTTGGCTTGTTGAGGAAGCCCTTCAGCAGAGGAAATCGGCTGTTGGACGTCGGGAGCCTTCTCGCCTGAGCATCTGCATCTCTCTGTTTTTAAGAGTTGAACTTCCCTTTTAAGGAGGGAGTTCTCCTCTCTCAGTTGAGCGATGCTCTCGCCCAGGCGCTTCTCGAGTTCGCAGAAGTCACAGACACTGACGCCATCTGTGAGTTCCTTGCAACTCCTGCCCCCGAAGTCTTCACTCCATCTGTAGACTTTGCATATTTTGCAGGTTAGCTTTCGAAACGGAGGACCATTCTTCTTCGCCATCTTACAAAAATCTCGGACCATACGCATTAAAAAAGGGTTTTTTGGTTGTGATTTTTTCTCGCACTAATCACATCTGCCTGTTTCCAGGAGGTTTTCGGTAGTTCGGCGAACAGAAACCCTTTGATCAAGCACACCAACCCTAAGGTCTACCCTGGGCCGGACGTCCCCAATCGTGCCGCAGCTCCCAACTGAGCAGCACGATAGCCCCAGTGAACTGGTTATCTGTTTTTCGACAGGGGTGCTTGAAGTGTAACTGTCTTCCTACTAAGCCCTACTAATCAACTAAAAACGGCCAGACTTGAGGCAAATAGTAAAGCTAAGTGCCCCGAGATCTTTAGCTGATCTGGCAACCAGCAAGGCACAAAAGCTCTCTCTCCAAAGATCAGTTGAGCCTATATTCACCAAGTAGCGGTCACAGGAAGCTGGTCAGGCAATTACACGTTAGGAGAAAGCTTCTAAGGGGTACCTAGCATTTCTCCATTAATCGTACCCCAAACGCCTAAGATCCCTTCAATCTCAGTCTCTTGTAACCTATGAGTGCTCCAAGGCGTTATTTAAAGAGGTTCCAAAGCCTCTCTTCTCACGCGGCATAAGGGAGCTGGTGAGGCCCTTATTAATAAACAACTTATGTGTAATAGAGATAAAGGTTTGTTTTTTGTTATTGGGTTTTTGTTTTGATTTTCTGACAGTTGAAGAGAGCTGGTGAAACTTAGTACTAACAGAATCGAAGAGGTTGGTAGGGGGATGCAAGGAGACGCATCAAAGAAGTGGTAGAGAAGTTTGACAACCATTAGTCTGGATCCTACTACAGCTACCTTACTGGCATGGGTGACCCTACCGGACTAAAAGTCCCCCAGCTTAGCTAGCTTAACTCAGGCAGATGACGCAAGCTCTCTCCCTGACGACAAGGTGGTTGTGTTGAGAGAGGGTAGTGGGTGAGAGAAGGAGGGAGAGACGGAGGGAGAGTGGGAGAGGCAGGAAGAGTGAAAGTGAGTGGGAGAGAGAGAGAGGGAGTGGGAGGAGAGAGTGAGCTTGAGAGGGAGAGGCAGTTTGAGATGGAGTGTGAGAAGGGGAGGGGGAGGGATTGGGAGAGTGAGTGGATGAAGGAGCGGGAGAGGAAGAGGGAGTGGGAAAGGAAGAGGGAGTGCATTGAGGAAGATTGAGAGGGAATGGGAGTATAATTGGAAGGGAGAGTAAGAAGGATTACCGGTAGTATGAGAGAGAGAGAGGAAGAGGAAGAGTGAGAGAAAGCTCGAAAGGGGAGGTAATGGGTAGGGCGAGTGAGACGGATAGGGAGATGAAGAAGAATTAGTGGAGGGACTGGGAGATGGAAAAAAAAGGATAAAGAATGGGAGTGTGTCAGTTAGGAGTGTAAGAGCGAGAGGGTAGGAAAAAAGTGTGAGAGAGCGGAGAAGGAATGGGATTGGGAGAAGAATTGAGAGTGGTAATGGGTGAGGGAGTTTGAGTATTAGAGGGAGAGTGAGTTTGAGTTGGAGTGGAAGTGGGTGATTGGGAGAAGGAGTGTGACTGGGAGGGAGAGAAGGATGGAGAATGAGGAAGAGGTAAAGGGAGGAGGAATTAGAGCGAAGTGGATTGTGAGTGTGAAGGGAGGGAATGGGAGAGGGAGGAAGAATGTGGAGAGTGAGAAGGAGCGGATTGGGAGTATGAATGGAAGTGGAAGTGGGAGATAGAGGTGTAGTGGGACTGTAACTGGCACTAGGAGAAGAAGAGATAGAAGAGGAAGGAGAGAGAGAGAGGGAACGAGAGTAGGAGGGAGTGTGAGGGAAGAGGGAGAGGAAATGTGGTAAGAAAAGGGAGAAAGAAAGGAGTGAGAGAGGGATAGTTAATGGGAGAGCGATAAGGAGTGAGAAAAGATGTAGGAGAGGGAAATGAAGTGGGAGTATAAGATAAAGACGGAGCATGGGAGAGTGAGTGAGAGAAGAAGTGGAAGAGAGAGAGGAAGAGGGACAAAGAGTGGAAGAAGAAGTGTGATAGGGAGTGTGAGAAAGATATCGATTGTGAGACCGAGTGTCAGAAGGAGATAGAGTGGGAGAGGGAGTGGGAATAGGAGTGTAATTGAAAGTGTGAGCCGGGAAGGGAGAAGTAGTGTGATAGGGAGTTAGATTTAATGGGAGGAAGAGCAGGAGGGACTCAGTGTGAAAGGGATGGAATGTAAGAGCGAGGGATAAGGAGAATAAGAGTAAGAGAGAGTGATAGGGAGAGGGAGGGGAAGTGTAAGAGAGAGGGAGAGGTATAGGGAGAGGGAGGGGAAGTGTAAGAGAGAGGAAGAGGTATAGGGAGAGGGAGCGTGTGTGTAAGCTGGAATATTAGAGAGAAGGAGACGGAGCGTTAGAGAGAGAGTAAGAGAAAAAAGAGTGGGATAGGGCGTGGAGAGAGTGTGACAAGGATAGAGAGTGGAAGTGGGAGAGGGAGAGGGAAAGAGAGTGTTTGCTAGAGATATGTAGTGAAAGTGGGAGGGAGGGAGAAGGGGGAGGATTGGGTGCGGGATATGTAGTGGGAGTGTGATATCGAGCGTGATAGGAACGGAGAAAGAGAGAGAGGGAGAGAGAAGGACAGAGAGATTGAGACAGGGAGTTAAAGGGGATGGCAGTGGAAGGAAGAGTGGGAAAGGGAGGGTAAGAGGGAGAGTAGCGGACGTGGGAAGATTGTGAGAGGGATGGGAGAAGGATGTGAAAGGGATTGAAGAGGGATTGAGAGAGGGAGTGTGATAGTGAGTGGGAGCTTGAGAGGAAGAAAGAGTGCGATAGGGATTGAAACAGGGAGTGTGAGAGAAAGTGGGAGGCAGGAGAAGTGGGAAAGGGAGAGAGAGTGGGAGAAGAAGAGTGAGTGTGAGAGTAGTGGGAGTGTGAGAGGGAAAAGAGTGTGAAACGGAGTCTTAGAGGGACTGACTGTGAGAAAGAGAGAAGGAATTTTATTCTTTGAAAGTTTGAAATAAATGAAGGGAGGCTTTGAAGATAGGTTTAAACAACCATCAATACTTGAAAACAAAGGTGTGAAAAGTGCAATTCGCATCAGGGTGCATTTTTCTGCGTTTGAATGATAGGTTTGCTTCAGTTTGCCGAGTCTCTCGTTTGAAAGCCCGAAATTAGAGATAGAGAAGGAGTTTGTAATAATAGTGATGAAGGTATTTGATTTCAAAAGTGTTTGCAGGTTGAAATGAGTTGAAATGAGTTCTGAGGATTTGAAATTTGTTACAAGGATCAATCAAATATTTACTACATACAACGTTTGAACATTTGACTCTATTGGAGACATCTCGACAAGAGAATAAGTGTAACACTCACTTTTCTGCTTAGGACGAGATCAATTTGACTTACCGTAAATACACATACGCACAATTATAAAAATACTTAATAAATTTGAAAGTAAATTTGAAAGGTGAAACAAAAATTGCGGCTCTCAATAAGCGAGAGAGAGAAAGAGTGTCCCCTTTGAAATTTGTAGCGATCTGACTAAAAAATGTGTTAAGTCTGAGAAGGTTCCCACATTCTCCCGCACCCAGTTGGAGAGATAGGGAGGGCCCCAATATCGAGTAAAGACCTACCTCCTCCAGTCTTATACTTACTTTCGTAGGTAGTCTATAGCGCTCTTCCGCACAAATTTCCCTGCCTCCATGGATGGGAGCACCCCAAATCTCCCGCTCCCTGGGGGAGAAGGCTCGCGGTCAAAAGAGTGTTAAAAAACACCCACGGAAGCCAGCCACCCCGATCCAAGCGTGCAATAAATCGGATGTCCAAGAATTGCATTTAGAGCAATAAAGGCTCCCGGTCATTAGTGTTTATTCCCGCTGGAAGTAGTCTGCCTTAGCCCGAGGCAAATGACCATGACTTAAGAGAGGGAATAAACTTGACCACGAATGTTGAAATAAATATACAGACAAAATGGTTAAACAGACGAAGAAAGAGTAAATAGACGAAAGAAGGTTAGATAGACTAAATAAGAGTAGATAGAGGAAAGAAGGGTAGATAGACGAGAAATAGGAGGGTAATAATCCCCAATTGAAAATGTAATTTTGATATTCTCTTAAAACTAATCTCCTCTAAATTCAAATTCGGATAAATAGGCTTGAATTCCTCAGGCATTTTCACACCAATGAAGTCATTTCACTTCTGCCTGACAAAGTAAAGGCAATAGAAGATTCTCCTATTCCGGTGTGCTATAAATCCCTCAGACAGTTGTGGAGCCTTTTTACTAACTTCTACTTTAACTATTTCCAAAATACTAAGATCATTAAAGTTGGTTCAATTTAGCAAATCTACTCGAAATTGGTCTTATATTGTGATCAACGCATTTCTTATGGCTAAAATTTCGATCACGAACGCGGCTATTTGTAGAGAGCTCTGCGCAACATTTAAAAGTGGGGAAAAATGATTTCCTTAATTCAAGGTGGCTGACTGCAAAGAACTTGAGCTCTCAAGTCGCTCTCCCAGTGTGAAGAAAAATGAGCAAAAGCGGCAGGAATCTTAATTGCTACTTCATTCGAAAGCCGCGCAAACTGCAGAGGGCAATTTTTCTCATGAGTGATCACTGCTGAATCATAGTCGGCACTCTCATCGTCATCCTCAAGTTTTGTGAATAAAACACAAAATATTTATCTGTTAACGGCATTCTCAAAATTCCTTTCCTCATATTAACTCAAACCGCCTTTTTTAATTCCCTTTATTTAGCTGTAAAACAATGCATTTTGTTTCAGGTTCATATATATATACATATATAATTGAAAATCACATGACACCTGATTTATAGATGTATTTAAAGGCCCAAAGAAATGGAGGTTGGTAAGGCAACCCGGAAAAACACTTAGGAGAATATTAAATGAACCAATAAAAGCTTAAGAAGGAAAATGGGAGATGTAGAGAACGGAAAGATAGGACATACTATTTTAACCATTATATGGAAATAAATAAAGAAGTTTGATTTGAACCTGTGTCATTAAGCGCTCATCGCTTATATGAGCGTCTTGGTCATATAAGCGATGAGCGCTTAATGACACAGGTTCAAATCCAACTTCTTTATTTATTTTTATATAACGGTTAAAATAGTGTTTTTCTGGGTTATGTTACAAATTTCCATTTCCTTAAGCCTTTAAATACATATACATATATATGTGAGTCATATAATTTGGATCTTTTTAAGGACCGTGGACAGTTGGAAAACAATTTCTACTCGAATTTTTAAATTTTTGTAGCGCCATAGTTACGTTTTTTTTAGCTATATTATTTGAAACACAAAATATATATAATATATTTATTTGAAATAGATTCATTAAGCTCCCAAATTTCCACTTATAAGATATTCTTATAATTATTAGTTTAAATGTAAATGAAATATCTTCCGAAAGACCTACTTTTATAATTTAAAAATCTGAATGTTGGAATAATATTCACTAAGATGAGGGCCTACATTAAATTTTATGCATTGTATACTTTCTTTTGTATTAAACTACTTTTACTTTGATTACCATCTTCTGTTCTTTCCATCCTATCCTAAATTGAGGTGACTCTGAAAGTATGAACGACCTTCGATGATAGTTTTGATCGTCGTGAACACTTAGGGACCGATACAGATTCTAGATGGAAATAAGCTCTCATGATTGCAAGAATAAAATTTACAATATACAAATCTAAATCAGATATATCCAAGCAGTTGGATAATTGTATAAATCTAATAAAACTCCTCAACCAGACTGTACTCAATGTAAAATATTCTTTATATTTGTCGAGGAGCCTAGTTTTGTATAATATAGGTAAATTCCTTCCAATTTCTGAAGAATCGTTTATTTCAAACTGCCTTCATAAATCTAAACCTTTAAACTACATACGTTTGTTTGAAATAAAGTCAGATCTCTATCTTCATCACCAAATAATCCGTCATCATTATCGTCCTCACCAATTAGATTGATTACTGGCTGATGTAATTCCGCAATCTCAATGACAACTATTTCTTCATATGGTGGATATTTGTCAAAGAGATTTGATCCAGATTGATTTTGCAAAAGCTTCTCGCAGGAATTGATGGTTTATTTTTTTTTTAAATAATAAGATTTACTGGATATTGATATGCATTGGCATTTTATAATATACGTAATGTATGCTGCCGTTGTACTCTACAAAATAAAAAATCAAAAAACTAATATAAGATAATTACCTAATATAAGTTTTAGATTTTCTATGTCTCATCAAATTAAGGAAAATTAATATAAGGAAAAACTCCGTAATTATACACCTGGGCTTTGTGATATATAATTATTAACTTGATTATATACATCAAACATACGCTTACGCTAACATAAACCTTATTTAAAATGAATAAGAGAACATAAAACAACCAAAACAAAAACCCCATAAAATATAAACCATTTTGAAATTACGATGAGTAGCTAATAATAAATCAGTGTCATGTGACTGTTTTCTAAGTTTTTTAAGGTTTTATCCCAGCATCCATTTTAACGACATCCGGGAAATCCGTTTTGTGAAATAAAAAGGTCTCATCCATCACCAACAAGCTATAAATCCTTCCTAGATTCTTCGAGTTTTCTCTTATTTCACGCTCTTCACTTGCCTAGCTAGTCCTCCTGAGCATCCCGATAACCGTGCTTTTGATCCCATATTAGAAGGTCTTATGGCCATTTAAGCAGCCAAACTAATTCAGGATGAGGCTTCTCTTTTATTTTTCATATGCACTATGCAACATGTCGAATGGTATTCGCTGTTTTTTTTCAAACTTTTTAAGACATAGATGCATATAGACGACATTAAAGCCAATATAATCTTTAATTATTCAACCATTGAGTTCTTGTTACGTATTTCTATTTATATGCTTTACTTCCGTGAATTTATCTCCCCAGTGACACAATGTCACAACCAAGTACACAACTGCGGCGTTCAGTTGCCCCCGGTACGCAATCCCAACGTAATTTGTTTGCGAGCTCCATACGCTACAAAGATAGCGTTGCTTTTGACGTATTACTGACAGCAATGCTTTAAGAGTTCTTGATGGCTGTCCATGTCACGTTTGGGGGGGTTCACTCGCTCAGTGCTTTTTGCGACATTTCTGTTAGGGTATGTATAAAATTACTAATAGGGATGACCGACTGGCACCGCAAGATGCATGTCTTGCTCCAACAGATATCCTACGAACGACGTTAGGGCCTCCAGCATCTCAGACCAGGTCATCTCACCTCACGTGTGTCTAAGTTGGATTATTCTCAATACCTATGGTTACACCAATGGTGATGGCTGCTGCTCACCACTCCCTCTTAAAATTACAAATTATTAGGCATCCTTTTTCCTTACTTAACCATCTCAGCAAGTTCCCCGGCAAAGTTAAGTCTATTAATATCATCTTCACTCTGTCATTCACTTTCTTCCTCTTTTTGTTTTCATATTTATTTGTATTTAATTCTTAAACTAAAAATCTCTTAATGAAATGTGCGTTTTATGCATGCTAGAAAAATAAATAGGAGTAATTTTAAACTTTCTCTAATCTCTTCAGGATATAAAACTTAGTATATTTTCCACTTATCATTTTTGTCCAGAATGAAAATAAATTAAAACCTCTAAAGATAATTTATTTTGACGGTAGTGAGACTTTTGTAATAAAATGGTAACCAGATCTTGCGTCAGATTAAACAATATTACTAATTCATGTGGCAAATTGGGGTCAACAACTAAATTATTATTTACTCTATTAAAGCTTTAAAAATTTATGTGACCTCTTGCGCTATTTCTGGGAAATAAGTTATTGCAAGGTGCTCGTGTTGCAATAACTTGAGGTTATTGCAGAAATCACATGCAAGGATGGTTTTAGTTTTAGACAAGTGAATTTCTGCAAAGCAGTTTGGCGGAAAAAGATCTGAGATCATTTTGAGGTGGCCTACATCACTAAAAAGTTAATATTTTGGTTTTAAATCATGATAAAACTAAGAAAACAGAGTTAACAGAATACTTTTCACGCCAATTGAAGCTTAATTTTGTTAATGAATTTCACTTGACATTCATAACAACAACAAGGAGTAACAACAAGGAAAGAAGGTACCCTAGGAGACCTTACGGTCAATTCAAAGAGGGTACCTTTGGACTAGCAATCGAGCGGGCACAAGGCTGCTCAATTGTTTTGCGTCCCTAAACGGCCACTTTTCAAGACTTTGTCTAGTCTTGTCGTTTCATGAATAGCAATGTTGAGGAAGTTAAAAGCACATTGGCATCTAGATTTAGCGAGTCTTAAAGATCATTTAATAAAGAGAGAATTACAGTCTTAAAGAAGAGGTTAAGTGACTTTGGATTAAATTTGAATCACGATATTGTCGGTATTCCATCAAATGGCACTTCCATTAAGGTTAAAATTGGTAAATAAATGGATTAATTCGTTAATTATATCTAGGTCATGGAATTGATCTCAGAATGTGCTTCAGCCTGAAGAGAATACTGAGAAAAATACTACAGAGGAGGAGGAAAATGATAAAGTTGTAGAAGGGACCTTTGACCCTTTTAAACAAATTATGATTACATCAGTCTTCCAGATATTTAAGGTAGTTTTGGCGATTAATTTTAAAATTCCTAAGAATTTGCAAAACCTTTAGAAAATTGACATTTAAAAATTATTATCTAAAGGGTGGACGCGAGGCGAAAAGAGCTGTAATTTATGTCAAATACCCGTGCAAGATGGAAAGCACTGGTTTACTGATCAGGGAACTAAAAAATGACATTCCTCATCCTCTAGGAGTTTGTACAGTTGTTGAAGCAATATCAAATAACGAATGGAGATCTAAGGGTGGTCTTATAGATACATTTGTCTCTTCGAAAGAGCTATCAAAGGACGATACTCAGAAAGACACTTCATTGTGGAAAAGAGAAATTTATATAAAATTCGGTTTGGCCGAATTGGGAGAATTACACTTTTGGTTTGGATATAAACGTGAAGAAATATTTAACCAAAATATATTCCTTACGACGTTTGAATAGGTTATCTCACAAATTCGAAGTATTGAAAAGGGCTGATTTCAAAGAACGTTTTTTGTTACCAAATCATAAGAAGTTTAAGATGCTAGTGGAAACAACATTCAACTGAAAATTTTTATAAGATAAAGAGGCAGCAAGACAAGATGAAGAAAATAGTGAAAGTTACATTTTAATTTCAGATTCTTTAGTTAGCAAATCTACTACTCCAAGTACTTTACTGGAATGGGCATAAAAATTAAGACACCTAAACTTTATTTCCTCTGTTTCATTCCATTTAGACAAAGAACCGAAGCTGGATAAGTCAACGAATACCCAAAGGGAGCTTTTGGTGTTTGTAACACCTTTAACATGGCTTATCAAAAAGAAGAGCAAAGAACGTTGAATCTTAAAGAGTATTTTTGCTTCCCTTAAGTGTGTTTCAAATATTTGTAATCAATTGTCACCAAAATAGTATATTTTTATTTAAGATTATCCTTTTCAAATGTTAAGAAGTGAATAAAAACTTCGGGTTTTTTTCAGAACAGGCTCGTCAGCGAGTTAGGCGTTCGAGACTATCGCGAAGTTAAGTTTTGGAGCAGGAAATTGTCGCAAACTTCTCGCATAAAGTTTTTCTTTAATCCGTTATGGCTTCTGTTGACATTGTAAGCTCTTTTCACAAACAGCAATAGTTGTTAATCCTTTGCACCACACGCGAATGAAGTAAATGATTGTCTCAAAAGATAATTTTGATAATTCTAACCACATGTCTTTTTGCACTCTAACACGGATATTGCATTCACGCTTATTACAGCACCAACGGCAAGGTGAAGATGCTAATAAAAGTTTCATAATATGTACAGTTTTTCAAAGTCGCTGTTCTAACCTAACGTAACCTTAGCCTAACTTTAACCTCGTGATAGGCTCGAACGCTTAATTCGCTGGCGGGACTGTTTCAAAAAGACCCAAAACGTTTCAAAACAAGAGATGAATATGTGATGTGCATTTTGGCTATTAAACATAAATTTCTACATTATTATATATTATTCACTTATACAATTCTTTTAAAAAAAATTCTAGTGCATCTTTTATGCAGAAGTACTTTGAATTCGATGTAAGCCTATATAGTCTCATTCTACGCTTTTTTCCTTGTTTTAAAATGTTTTAGATAAGTTGATCAATAAAATTTAAACTTAATTAAAGTTTGTTTAATTTTTAGCCGTTTACAGGTACCTTTATTCGAGATAAATTTCTCTCACGATGAACTGTTCTCACTATGAACTTTTCTTAAGGTAAACTTTCTTCGTGGTGATTTAATGGCGGCGAACTTACCGGACACGATGAAAAGGAAGGCATATTGCCGGGAAAAAAATGTTTGCTTTAGAATAACGTCGTTAATTTATCAGTAATGACAATGCAGATAGTTTCCACAGCCTGTCTGGAACTAAAGAATAAATCTTTGCAAAAATTTAACTTTTTAAATTTCATCACCAATTTCATTATCCAACCTTTATTCCTAACATGTTCACGCCTATTCTCTTTGAGGGGCGTGAAGCCTTGATGCGGCATTTTGTAGATAGCTTTAATAAATGATTGGTTTAGTAAATACCTGGCTTAAATTATATTTATGGAGGTTTAATAACAAACTAGATGACGAATTCGATAAATAATGGCATTTGAAATTAAACTTTTAAAAGCATTCTTGTCAAAGTGAATTTTATATATTTCCAATAGTTAAAGAAATACATTAATATTCTTTAAATACACGACAAAATATAACATCAAAGTCTTCAACTAAGTTTTAGCAATGACATTGATTAAAATTCTTAAGAATTCTCGTCAACATTTATTTGACGAAACGCTGCTTTCGATCGTAGCGAAACTATGCTGCATCATTGTTGCAAGTCGCCGGATGCGGTCCCAGTTCGGATCCACTTCACCTCGGTTGTTATCGTATATTCTTTATAGACCTGAGGTTAGGATCTCACGATAAATAAAATTCCTCATAGCGAGTTCAGATCTAATGGTAAAACTCTCTGACCATCCTTATCTCTTCAACATTTGCAGAAATGAGTGTTCAAAGAAAAGTAAAAAATTTATTATTTTAGCAGAAAGTATAAAATTGGACAAATTGTAGTAGATGATACTTTAGTGGTTTAGCATGAAGACCATAAAAATGAGATGATTGATTTTTTAGCAAAGCTCTTTTTGGACAAAGTAAATTACTGTCTGACAGGTGACTTCCAATCTAGTGAAAGGAGCAGAACTAAGAGATGATTAACAGAGAAAATTACGAAGATTGAGATGTTAAGTAAATGGCATTCTACTTTTTAACTTTTAGGATGTAAAAAGTCAATTAACACTTTTGCTGATGATTTTTCTCATTGAAGCATTCTGTTGAGCGTAGTGTTGAGTGATGAGCTTCAAGGCTCGCAGCAACGTCAGTTCTAGGGCTGAAACTAGAGATACATGTAAAGTATTTGCCATCAGTTATGCAACTAGAGAAGCCTCACTAGTGTTAAATATAAGCTTACATTTTTCTCCCATTTATTTATGATGTTTTACTTATTTTCAAAATCGTTTGTTCATTTTTCAATAATTTAATTTGAAAGAAATAATGATATATTCAGTCAAATCTC
Organism: Ceratothoa steindachneri; assembly: GCA_963969495.1. Classification (NCBI taxonomy): domain Eukaryota; kingdom Metazoa; phylum Arthropoda; class Malacostraca; order Isopoda; family Cymothoidae; genus Ceratothoa; species Ceratothoa steindachneri. Next base: position 85,455,223 of record OZ018328.1, read on the forward strand.
GATCTGTTCCTTAAAGAATTCTCTAAAGAGATTTAGCTAAATTTACTCGCCTCTAGGTAGCATAAGAGAATCCGTATTCTAAAATGGTAGATTTAAATTAGAATTATAAAAGAAATGCATCGTTACCTAAAATTTAGACTATCTATTTTATGGTTCAAGACTTTTGTAATTTACTCGTAGGTTTATAATGAATACAACTCTTGTAACAGCCTGATGCTCTACCTCAATTAAATCGAATTTTCTTAATGGGAGATATTTATTTCATTTAACTCTTAACTCTCAATATATTATAATTTTTCGTAATTGTTCTTATAAAAGGATCGCCTGAATCCCGTTTTAAAAATATTAACAAATGTGAGCTAAAGGATATTTAAGGGAAGATATTTATTGACCATTCTTTACGTGAAATTAATTTTAAACTATGCAATTGAACATCAGGATTGAAAATTCGAAAATAATTTTCGATAAGAATGTGTTTAATTATAATAAACAATGTAATGGACTATATTCACCCTCTTTTACACTCGTCTTAGGTTAGTTGCCTCAAGAACAGATTGACCATTGTTTCCGCATTTGACACGGGAATTCTCGTCACGCACACCAGGTCAAAAAACACAGCGCCCGCGTCTCCTGATGACTATTGAACTCCTCGTTTGCGACGCCTCCAATTCTTCTCGTTAACTACACTTCACCAGCAGCAAAGCGCAGACCGAACGACAAGAAGTACCGATGTACACATAGGACTTTACCACGACAAAACAAAATAAAGACAACGTTAATAAACAAACAAAGACACAACACTTACGGAAAAAACCCGTAATACATACAAGAGAAGAACACGAGAGAAACAGAACAACGCCTACAAAGGCTTGAACGCTACATGAAGAAAGAAACAACATACACAAACATAAAAACAATCTAAGGATCACGAACAACAAAATAAGGAAAATAAAACAGAAATAACGCAAAAAAGTATCATAATCAAACAAAACATCAAAGACCAAGAAGAATACGAATAACACCCAGTATAGATAGATAAAAGCACTGAGTAACAACATCAAACTCAAATTCGCCTGCGATTCCCTATCACCAGGGATTTTCTCTCCCCCCCTCCCCCCACTCTCTATCCTTTTCATCAGGGAAATCTATCCCTACCTATTTATCTTCCACTATCATATGCATAGATGCATGCGTGAGTGCAGTTGCCTTCTCATATGTGTGTATGTATTATTTCCTTTTCAACACTTTTTATATCCAAGTCCAAGTCCACTTAGAAATCTGGATTTTTTGCACACAGAAAGTAGTCACATATCATTTGCTGCTAAGAAGTTTGAAAGAACATGATCATTGGCTACGATGATTCTTTATAAACTAACATTTAATTTGATTATATTCCAAAATAATCATAGACCTTTAGTTTCATCGTAATTTCGTTTCAGGGGGGGGGGGGATTCATTTATTATAATGAAAAATGTTACAACTTTTCCCTTCTTTGATACCTGAAAGTACAAAATTCTTCCCATATTCACTGAAAGTCAATATAAACGTAATCAAATTGTGAATCTTTAAATTGACCCACTTAAACGGGAGTTCCTCTTTATTGTTTCTAGGAGCGGAAATTCTTTTTACTATTTATCTGAGTTAAAATATTATGTGCTTTATATTTAGATCACATTTATCCATTTTCTTCACCATATTTATTACTATTCTAATCCTCTAATCCTACTCCTAGTCTCCCAACTTTGTTTACAAGTATAGAGCTGCATGTTGCAAACGTATGAGGTCTGACTCTCACATTAAACTTAGAATTTTAAATAATATTTCCCTAATATTCTTAGCATACATCCTTTAAATGGATAATATCCTCGAACTTAAGTAATTCTTACGTAGATATGGATAGAAAGTTCTAAAATGGACCTTATTTAAGAAGTTAAGATACTTGGCTAAAGTTTTTTTTTAATAAGGATAGGATTAGCATAAAAGGTGCGATAATTTATAAATAAAAAATGAAATTAATTTGTAGAGTTTGTAATAATTAGTAATAAAATACATTTTACCTTAGGCTATAGGTTACAAAGGCAACTGGAAGAGTACGGTACTATTCTTTTTGAAATGTTATCATCCTTAATGTGACAAAAAGTAACGGTTATATGCGGTCGCTTTAATTTTCCGAACGTCATTTTTCTAAATGAAACCACAAAGAGTACTTTATTTTTTTTAGGCCTTATCTGGCGACTGCCTACTTGGGCATTAGTCGCTGTATTCCACATTGCCTAAAATTAGGCATATTTAAAAGAGGATGCTAAAAAAACAAATAAAATCCATCAATAAAACTAAAACAAAGAAAAAAGGTAATAAGAAGGAAGCAAGCTCCGGCGTCGGAGAGAGGTCCACCTCCTCCCAATGCAGGGACATGCAACCTACTAAAATAAGAAAAAACAACAACAACAACCCAAGTATTTAAATAAAGGGGAGAAGGCCAGCCTCATCCAAAAAGTCTAAAAGTCAATAGGTCGGTGTGCACGAACCCCTCCCGAGTACAAGGGACAGACGGTAGCGACCCCGCCCATCCAGGTACCATGACAGGTAACGTGCACGGAGATCGCCCAGACAAGGACATTCAACAAGAATGTGCCAAAAACCGTCTTGGGGACAACACAGTCTTCACAGTAGGGCGCAGGCGAGCGCTCCATCAAATGGCGGTGCGTCTCGCGAGTGTGTCCAATTCGGAGACGACAGAAAGCAACCTGAAGCCTTCGTGGCATTGGTGGGTAGGTCCATGGGAACAGTCGTGACGCAATGGCACGCAACTTTACGTTCTCTTCGACCGTCTCCCATCTTCTTTGCCAAGCAGTGCGAAGAGCTGCCCGTATTCCTGCCATATAGTTAAGGTTAGGAAAAGCGAAACGCTGGTCCGGTCGCAGAGTCCTCGCGGACACTTTGGCTTCTGCCCGGCTTGCCAAAACCGTGGCGTCACGGATATCGCGAGCCAGTGGATGCGGAGATTCCAATGCCCCGAGAGCACTCAGGGCGCTTTGTGAGTTGCTATAGATCACAATCCGGTCTCTGAACCGGGCATGTCGCGTAATCTCTCATACTGAGCGGTGTATTGCCACCAGCCTGGCCGTGAAGACAGACGCAGCGCCTGGCAGAGCCTCACTGACTTCGAACAGAGGGGATACGGCGTGGAAGCCGCCCCCTTTTTGGGACTTGGAGCCATCCGTATACACTGGCACGGTTCCAGCGTGAGACGAAGTGTGCTCCAAAAGGTCGAACGCAATACTCTCGAGGGAGTTTCCTAGCCCTAAACCCAAAGAACTTAGGGTATGACTTGCGTCTCTCGGCTGCATAGCCACCATCGAGATCAGCTTCGGATGCTTTTAGAGCTGTTAGCGACAAAGGGAGACGCTGCGCTCGTGCGTATAGGCGAGTAATGCACTGTGCACGGCGGATAGATAATGGCATCTCTCCAGCATCGCCAAGTAGGCTCTCGATGGGGAAAGTGTGGAAAGCACCGGTCGCCAAGCGAAGGCCTACATTAAATCAACTTGTATGTAGAAGTGTACATATTGGCGGAACAATTGGGTGCAGTGATTACAATATAATTCGATTAAATCTCAATATTCTTAAGTCGTTCTTTTTTCACTATACATATCAAAATAGTGCACCATGAACCAAGAGATTTCAATAGATGAAATCAGTTAACGTGGATAAATATGAGATTAAAAAATACATACGTTAATGAAGTCGAATATATAAGATGTCGAAGACCAGCAATAGTGTCGAGTAGCAAAACCTATGCCTTTACTATCGTGACTTTGTCAAACGCAAAATAAGAATAAACAAAAGAAACTAATAAAAGCAGCGTCGTTGAGAAAAATTCGAATCAAAGCCATTTTATGAATACGTATATACTCGATAGCCATTTAGAGAGTGCACCGTCTCTTTAGAATGCTAAGGGTTTCCTCAGTGACGATCCGAACCACGTAATGAAGACATTCAATGAAATTTGGCGTGTTTTATACCATCGAACATAAAATTAATTTGTTTAAAATATAAGACGTAAGAAACTTTGGCGAAGACTGCTAATTTGAATATTGACATAATCGAAAAGTAAAATGATTTTTAATATTATGAAAATGAAAATTTTCAAAGGGACGAGTTCCGATAAAATCGAACTGACCCCTGGTGTACAACTTTCAAAAAGTCTATTAACGAGAAAATAGTTCCAAGGGATTTCAAAGAAGCAAAATAACGCCAAATTTAAGAAAAGGCACAACGACATCCATGAAATTATTGAGTTACCTCCATTATATTGGTCTTTGGGAAACACCTGCGTCCCAATGTTAGAATTAGGATCATGCAGAAACTTGAGGTAAGTAACTCACTGAATAACAAAGCATAGCTGATGACACGGGCGTTTATGTTTAATTAATATGGCTTTTGACACTGTTTTGCACAAAAGACTCATAATAAAAATATAATCACACGGAATAATGTGCAAAGTGCTAGAATGAATTAAAACAAGGTTTCTAAACGGTAGGCACATATTTGTTGTGAATGGAAACGTTTACAATGAGTATTGATCACTAGCAGCGTTATATAGAAATCTATTCACAAACTTTTGGTTTATTTATTATATACATGCAAAGGATCTTGGCAGGAATTTGTTGAATAATATTTAAATATTTGCAGATAACATGAAACAAACACTAGGGAAAAAATATCATTGTAACAGTGATAACTTGCAAGAAGACTGATAAAAAATATAATTGTTGAAAAGATGACAGATGTAAATGATCGTGGATATATGTTAGGAAATACACATACAGGATGCAGGGGTAATTTATCGTCGTTAGCAAATCTGAATTCCATGCATGCGTGTTGTGGGGTCGGCGGTTTTAGCTTACTTCTATTATAATAAAATCGTTTTGGCATTGTCTAAAGCAGGCAATTCCATGGCTGAATTTAATCCTCCAAAATATTGGAAAAAGCAAATTGCGCTGCTTAGGATTCATGCTGGGAGGACTGTAGACAGGTCAGGCTGCAGTTCCGAAGATACGCCGAATCGGAAACCTCATTATAAGTGTTATCATACGAAAGAAACAAAGAATTAATGGCAGATATCAGGGCCAGCATTGACAACGATCCCATCAAGTCAATGAATCCATAGCCAGGGGCGATGGAGGAATACTGTATCGGATCAGGCAGTTAGTGTATAGGTACACCTGCTACAAGATGAGGAAGGAACAGATTTTTGCAGAAGATGAAGAGCAAGCGGAAGAAACGTACGCGAAGCTTGTGAACAAACGGAAACTTCCTTTCCTATCTGCCATGCTTTGGTTCTTCGCAAACGAGAAGAATTTCTGCCAGCACCAGATGGTGAATTCGAAAAGCAGCCAGTGGTTTGCTGTTTTTCATAAAGATATACAGAGAGTCATGGAAATCAAGTTCTCAGTCCATAGCCTGGTGCTTTGGGTGGTTGATATCGAGTATTATGTTCTATCCCAATTTATCTGCCCAAAATGCTATATCAAGTGCCTGGAGAAGTTGGTGTTTCGCTAGATCCAGTAGGTGGCCGATTGAAGTCCGTACGTGTGCCACACAAGCAGGAAGCCTCACTATTTATAGGGGCCTAGTTGAGGGAAAGGCCATCAACTCCTCATGCACTAAAAAGGTGGAGCTTAGGTCAAGGGATTACCCCCAGCTTTTATTAAGTTAAACAGAAAGACAGTCGAGAAGGCGTGCAGCAGGTTTAGATGCTACCCTGCTATTTTCTTTTATATTTAAGTTAAGCGACAACTTACCGACCGTAACCTGTAGGATGTGAAAATCACGGAAGAGGTTTAAAAACGGGTGGTCAAATTTTAAACACTTTCAACATGTAGCACTACAAACAGCAAATAGGATTCTAGAATAATAGTTAGAAATTTTGTATTTAAATATTTGCTGATAACATGAAACAAATACTAGGGAAAAATATCATTGTAACCGTGAAAACTTAAAAAGAGACGGATAAAAAATATAATTGTTGAAAAGATGACAGATGCAAATAATCGTGGATATATGTTAGGAAATACACATGCAGGATGCAGGGGTAATTTATCGTCGTTAGCAACTCTGAATTCCATGCATGCGTGTTGTGGGGTCGGCGGTTTTCGCTTACTTCTATTATAATAAAATCGTTTTGGCATTGTCTAAAGCAGGCAATTCCATGGCTGAATTTAATCCTCCAAAATATTGGGAAAAGCTAGTTGCGCTTCTTAGGATTCATGCTGGGAGGACTGTAGATAGGTCAGGCTGCGGTTCTAAAGATACACCGAATCGGAAACCTTATTATAAGTGTTTTGATACGAAAGAAACCCAGAATTTATGGCAGAAATCTAGGCCATCATTGACAACGATCCCAGCAAGCCAATGAAATCCATAGCCAGGGGCGAGAGAGGGTCACTGTATCTGTTAGTTTATACAGACATCTGCTACGAGATGAAAAGGAACAGATTTTTGTAGAAGATGAAAAGCAAGCAGAATAAACGTACGAGAAGCTTGTGAACAACCTGAAAATTGAATAATAGTTAGACATTTTGTATTTAAATTGAAAAATATTAGTTTTTCACTTATATATGCGGTAGAATATTTGGTCTGGTCACCATTCTCGTAAAAAGACATTGTAATACTGATACACATCAAGTTTCGAACTACGAAAGTAATTTCTCAATTTGAAATTTGATCATACGAGGAAACGTTGCAGCACCTCAATTTACTTTCACTGTAAGATAAACATCTGCGCCGATAACTTATTTAAGTATTTAAAATGCTACACAGGCTCACTAATATTAATTATGACTCACTATTTGAGCTTGATAACTGAGCATCAACAGGATATAACGCAGGCGATTTCACAAATTCCCTTTCTTTTAAAATGACACAAACTTGGAATGTCGTCAAAAGCAGTGCAATAAATAAGTTTTAAAAGATAAAATCGATAAATATTACATTAAAATATGACATTGCAGAAGTAAGAGTTGTGAAACTAAATATTTCTCATATTCTCTGTGCCACAACCAAACCTTTACTTCAGACTTTCATACTGTCTTCTTCTTTTTGGTATAGAATCGAGTAGGTCGTAGAGTCTATGATGATTTGTAATTTTAAAAATAGTGAAGCTGTTTCCTGTTTGTAATATACATAGAGCTTCTCTACCCACTCCTCATTTCGACATCAAATCTTTATTGAGACTGCTGTGCAGCACCATCAAAAGAAGTATCCTAAGCATTATAAATTGATTTCTGACATTAGTTTTAGGAAAGAAATATGAGATTTATTTCACGCTATAGCCCAGTCAAGGTTCATTACTCGATTTATAAACATGAGTTAATATAAATAAATCCATAAAAAAACTAATATTATTTTCATGTCAAGAATAACTCAAATGTCTTTTTATACTTCCCCTTCTTGATTTGTATATTTTATAATATTACTAGTAGTAGTATCTTTTAACGAGAACTTGAAATTAAAAACAATGTTTTAATGTTTTTAACTCCATACTTCATTGTTCTTTGTCAAATCACACTATTTTAAGGCGTCGTCTGTAACTTGATTTCCTTTAATGTTTCTGACAATAAACTTTTGATGTGAAGATTTTTAGAACCTGGTTTTGATCTTGCTGATCTTTTGCTTCAGAATTACCCGATGACAATGGACGAGAGACACAAAAAGTAAAAGAACGCTAATATATAAAGAAATATTGATGCGTATATCATAGTCTCTATTAGTATGGACTAAAGTAAATACCAAGTTCAACATATTATTTTATCGCTTCTTAAAAAAATAATGAAAATCTCTCTATGTGTATGTAGCTGTAGATTTAACTAATAAGTGGTTTTCTTCACTTTTCTAATCTCACGGCACTAGTTTGTTTGGAGATTCCTTATCTTAGCATCGATCTTTTATTGATCACACCTGATAAATAAAAAGTAAAATTATCTCACCCAAATTCTAGTGTGTTGACTCATGAGATCTCAAGAAAACCTGGGAAAAGACGGAATATTCTGGAAAAGGATCCTGGTTAATGGAATATGAATGAGGCAGATAAGAGTAAGCCACGATAATAGGAAAAACACATGAAGGAGCGAGGAAAATAATTTCGTGGCTTAAAAGAATTTGGGTTCTCGTATAAAGATAAAATGGATAAAAAAATGTAAATGAACTAAATTTAAAAATTAAGGTCAGTTGCATTAAGGTTTTCTCCATGATATACAACCAGTTATAGGCTCCATTATATTCTCTTTAATTCTAGCGTATTCAAGATATTTTTGTTACCGTCTGGTAACATCTTTATTTATGTTTATTTTGTAAAGAATATCCTTTTTTCTTGGTAGAAAAAGATAACAAGTCTGTAAAATGAAACTGTGAGGCTATTTGCGAAATAACGAAGAGGTTTGAAAGTATTTTCCTAGAGTAAAAAAGCGTTAAAAACGAGTTATTTCACTCCCCAAAAGAATGTCTTCAAAATTTAAAATTGTGACTTATGGGTGTGATTGGCTATCAGATGGGGTCCTGGATTAGAATTGCGCCGACATTGTGGAGATTAACACATGTTGTAGTTATCTGTTGTACGGATTCGTTTGTTTACATGTCGCTCCATCCCGAGTAAAGTACTAGCATGTGGTAATCAATAAAGGGAACTGTAAGGCAAGTTACGAATATATATATATATATATATATATATATATATATATATATATAAATAATGCCCGCAAATATCTTCCTCAAGGTGGTGAGATACTTGTATCCGTTTTGTAGATGAAACATTACCACTTCATTTGATTATCTGCACTACCTCTTTCCATTTTCTACCAACTCACAACATCCAGCAATTAAACTCTCTTCTAGAAATGTACTTCTCTATGTTTCTGCTTATAACTTGTTTAATCTTAAAGATGTGCGTTCTAGATGGTTTTAATCGTCTAGTTTCTATTAACTTGTTCTTTGGAGCCGTGTGTTAGAAATACTTAGTTCTTTAAAGTTCCTTTAATTGATCTTCCTTCTGATATCAGCGTTATCAAGCAAACTCAAGACTGAACTATGGAGACTTATTCTGAACTCATTTATTGAAAAAGATTTTGTCCTGAGGAAAATGTAATTTCTTTTGTTATCTTCTTAGGATTTCAATAATTATTTTACTTACTTTACTTTTTCAAACTCTTATTAAGTCCCAGTGAGGATTCTAAGTTGGCAAGTTAATTAAGATATGGAAGGTACATAACTAGAGTTAGTAAAAGAGGAAACTACTTGTGTCATAAAGTCTCGGATGATTCACAGCTCTTCTGAAATTATTGATTTTTTCCTTCATTGTTTTATGTTAATAATCATCTTTCATATTTTTCTTACTACTTTAGGCATTTCGGTGTTCTTTTAAGCATGACAGAGCAGAAAAGAAGAATCACATTAAATCTAACCCCTGATAATTCATCATTAATAACCCTTACGCAGGACCTGCTGGCTATTTAAGTCAAATTATTTTCAACATTCACTCACTCCTGAATTATTGAATTTTAATCATATTATGGCTTTCGTTTCTTGTTTAACGCCTAAATTTGTCACCCGTCTTTCTCACATTCATTAAATATTTTTTCTAACAATAAATCAGCCATTCAATTCGCCGCCTTTCAGTTGGTCGGCACAAAAATTTCTAGGCATTTCGTTTCGCCGCGTTCGTTAAAAGTTCTGCTTCTCACTCCTTTTGAAGAATTTTACTCCTATTGTTCTATTTTTTCCCCAGTCCAATTGCCTTTTCTCTACTTCAAATATATTCCAGATATCTCGTTCCCTTCTCTCACTCTTCTCTCGACCTTCTCTCTATCTTCTCTCTCTCTTTTCTCTAGTCATTCGCCATTTAGAAGGCTTTTAAACCGAGCCGACCCCTTTATAGTGAGCCTAAAAAAGTGCACTTGAAAATTCCTCGAGTCTCGCTAAATCTTCTTTCCCTGTATCAGTTTTTGGCGAGTTTCCCCATTTATTAATATGAAGTCCCTGATATTTAATCCCGTTATGGAGTATTAAATAGTTATTGGTGTGCGTACGTTGGGTCGTTAACTTACTGATCATTTCTGTATGAAATGTAGTCATCCCTACATATTCTCGACATTCAATTTCCTCCTGTTTATTAAACCTATTCATTTGTGTCTCCATTTTTTTGCACGGGTTTATATTCTCTGTATAATGTTACACCTGGAACACCAATGGGGGTGTTTTATTCTCCTCGGTAATATAAAATATATGTGGCTATCACCCATGCCTAGTTTAATTACCCCTCTTACCGATCTCCACTTAGCGCATTATTATAGATCGTATAAGGAAACGACAGTAATATCATTCTATGAGCGAAGATGGAATGTGAAACACTGCTGATACCGATCTTCATATTAACTGCGCCTGATCACATCTGTGTATATTTATCTTATATATCTCTATTTTACTTATGAGTTGTTCAAGTCGTCTTTTCCTTTATTTCTACCAAACAGGTCCAAATTCCATTTCTCAGTTCCTTATCTATTTGTCTAAAGTATAACTACCCTTTAACCACAACATTCAGGGTTTAAGTTTGATGCTGCCATCATATTATATCTCTTTAATACGCCCATCCTTTCTAGACATTCCTCCTCTCGAGAGTCACGTGCTCTCCTGTTTGATAAGGCCTCAAGTCATCTGGACTTGTATCATTCTATATCTTTACTCCTATTAACTTCATCACTTTTATTACATAAGCTTTTTTATCAAGATTTATTTTATTGAATGAAATCAATAGTTATTTTACATTTTAAGTTGAAATGAATAAAGTATATTTCTTGATTAATCATAAATTATTGAAAGAATGCTTAAAATATCGACACAAATGCCATACACCTTCTTTGCATGTTACACGCTTCTTTGTGCATTTTTTTTATCCTTGATAAACAAACATTCGTGTGAAGGAGAAGGTTTTAATGTTTAAATAATTTACATCTACTTTATTAAGTTATTGACTCTTTCCATGTATTTATTCATCATATTCGATATTTTTTCACTCCATCTAACTTTACTTCCTATTTCTTCTTGATATGTGTTTTTTGTTTCTATGGTTTTCCTTGGTCCACAAAGGATTTAATTCCCTCCCGTCGATTTCCTGTCCTGTTTACAACATGTTTAATGGGCCTATACACCAACTTGCAGGTGCAACATTAGTCGACTCTTTAGATTATTAAGGCTATGCACCTACCATCAATTTACAGTAACCCAAACCATAGGAACTCTTCTTCATAAAATATTTTGTAGGGAGGGCAACATTGCTTTTGGTTATAGCAATAATATGAATAATTATAGGAGGAAATTAAAAATTACATAAACAAGGTGAACACTTATGTATTGGACTGGGTACAACTTTCCCTAACCTCCTTTTTTTCCACAAAGAAGGCAAGCTCCCTTTGCGGTGAGGGGTATGCATTGAATAATACCATTCTTACGTTCTTAATCCATTGCCAAAAATTGACCCGAACGAACCTTACAACGAAATTTTCCCCGTAAAATAGAAATTTATAAATTTACGGACCCTTTTGTCACCGAAATTTCATAACTGTTCAGCAATGGAGCACAAATTCTTCTGGCATTCATCACTTGTTCAATTTTCAATAAGATTTAAATATCGTCGATTATCGTCTTAAATATTTGATAAATAAATAGAAACAAATGAAATCCAACAAAGGCTTTTCTCGGTGATTAAGCAATGAGAAGATAACGGGACAGGAAAACAATTAAATTTGAAAGAAGAAAAATCCTGAAGGAGCAATCAAGAGCATTTTAACCTCAAAAAGATGATTATTCGGTAAATAAAAATATATCCTAATTAAAATATTAGGAAAAAAAGCTTTTTCCAAATTAGGAAGGCATACAAAAGGAACGCACGTAACAAACACTGAGAAGATAAATACAAAAATGAATCCCTATGAGCCAGCCTGATCACACAAGCTTGGCCAAATATAAACGAGAAATTCATTTCAATTCACCCTTTCAAACACTATCGTCTAGAAATCAAATGCAGACAGTCTTGTAAAACCTAACCACCTTAAAGTTTATAAAGTAAAATATTTATCGCTGAGAACTCGAAGTGTTACGGCCTAACAGGTAGAAAAACTGCTTTGTAGTTGTGTGAAGTTAAACCGCATTTGCTATGGTTAGTCGTTGAATGGAGTCACCATTACAGTCAGATAGACAGTTATAACGCTGCCACTTGATTTACAGACCAGTGATTTTGATTGCCCGTAAAACTCTAGATATTCGCTAAGGACTCAAAAATAGAAGTATTAATTGATGGTAAAACTGGCATTAAAATAAAGCCTTAATAAAAACCTCTAAGTACAGATTTTGTGTTTATATTACTCAATTAAGGGTTTGTGGCACTTTAACACTAATTCCCCCATTATCTGTTCATACATATTTTGATTTAAACTAAACCGGCTATAAAAGGCGCTTTCATAATTTTGTTAGTCTCCACAGAGGGAACACTATTTTTCATTACTCGAGCTTTAAGGAAATTCTTGGCCTTTTTGATACGAAAGGAAAATGGCAAATATTTCAATGCCTTTGAGAACGCTTCGCACGAAAATTCAAGTAAATGATTTGTGATTAAATTAAATTATTATGTTATTCAATTAAGGCTTTGTGGAAGTTTAAATCTACATATCTACATTATCTGTTAATACAGATTTTAATTTAAACTAAAGCTTTGATAAACAGGCTGTTGAGAATTCTGCTAAAGTCCTCGGAGATGGGACATCATTTTTCATTAGTAGAGCTTGGTGGTACCTCTGCGAGTGGTATGGAAAGCCAAAACACTGAATATTCCATTTCTTCCTCAGAGAAGATGGGAAGCAAAACCTCAAAAGTAAATGGTTTTTGATTAAAGTACAGAAGTATGAAGTTACGAAAGGTAAACTGAGGTTCAACTTGTGAGATGATATACCCCAGTACAAACACTGATGTTACCGTAAAACATAGACTATGGAATGAAAATTTGAGGCACTCATAAATTAGCGTTCGGGGAAGCAATTTAAATTATCTCAGGGGAAAATAGTAACGCATTGTAGGGTTTTTTAAAAATTAAAAAATGGAGAATATTTTCTGAAAACTAATATAAAGGAGTCGAAACATTTTTGCAAATGATACTTTCATGAGAGTTCCATATACGTATATTATTTCTGCTGACCAGCTTCATTATAGAAAAAAGACAAAGTCAGAAAGGGGAAGCTCAGGTTGGCAGTTGAACTGATCATTCTAAATTCATAAATGGCAGAAAGAGGCCAAGGGACAATCTGGATATCTTTCACTTTTTCCTTCAAGAAAGGAAAACCCGTCAAGCGAACATCCTTGTAGTGCGGAATGTATGGAGTTTCTGCGGCTCAATTTACCTTGTACGCGCCAGTTAATATACAATTTTGGCCACTCTAGCGAATGGCAGCTACCATATATTTACTTTCCTTAAATTACTATTTTTTTAATGTTATTCAACCACTTTCACCCTAAAATCATCTTTCATTTTTTTATTGTAATTAATATCAGAATTACTCGGCCTAGATCATTATTAGCTCTAAAGGATCTATGTTTCTAAGAAATTTTTAAAATTTAAACAGGTAAAGTTTGGATTAAATTCCCATATTGGATCTTAAATCTATTTAAGAACTTAAAATTTTCCGGCAGACAAATAAACGTAACCTAACTAAACATCGAGTTCACCCTATTTGTTAAAAAACGCAAACAAAAACTAACTGGAACATGTCATCACAAAAGATTATAAAAAGATTCATATTAAATAAAGGGAATAAAGTGAAATGCAGAAGGGCAAGAATTAACAGGTGAGATAAAAGAGGACACGAATTAGATGCTAGAAAACAGGAGGAAGTATAAGTCTTCTAGAACTATCCACCCTTTGACGACAGGGTGCCTGTCGAGTTTAGCGATTGGTAACAAAAAGGATTACAGCAATATTACGCCATAATCCAGGATAAACTTCGTAAATTTTATGTTACATTTACTTATATTTTTTCCATCACACATCGCTTGTGAATGGACTGGTTTCTTTGTTTTCGAAAATATAGTCCCATCGGGAAAATATTTATGCCTACAATTTAAGATCACATTACCTTTTGATCTTTGACTGGTACCTGCTACCATGGTTTGCACGATTAATCAGTTAACATAAGAACATAAGAAAAGAAGGAGTTTGCTCCAACGTGAATACTCGTATCTCGACATCCAAAAGATAGGTTCAATTGAGTCTACTCTCTATTATTATTTTCTTTATTATTACTTTTATTATTAGTTACCGCATACAATCAAAATAAAAGGGGAACTTTTACGCCTAGCTTCTAAAAAGGGTCTCGTAAATAATAAAAATGGTAAGATAAGGAGAAAAAGAAAGGCAAGGAAGGTCAATAACAGATATAAACTACTCGATTTGTTAGAGAAGGAGAACGCACGCAATTCTCTCAAATCTACATTCCTTATATAACTATAAAATGTCCATTTTTAGAGATTTTAAATTATAAGGGAAACATTTTTTTTCACAACTCGTTCCATTTCCCCTAATCACATGATTAAGCGCCCAAACTAATTTCCATAATGACGCTTCAAGACCTTCCTTTGTCAACTAATTCAGATGGTTTGACCTCTCATTAAGCATGGCAACGAATGATGTGCCATGCATGATTCTCCCTAGCCACCAAAGAGGTTTTTATCACCTTTATCACTTTGGTTTATCTGCAACTCCAATGAGTCTCCTTAATGTGTATTATTTGCAGCGAACCTTCTTTATGACAATGGTTGGTCCTAAAATTGCCCAATAAAGAATTTTAGTGAGGTTGAGACTCTCAATTAATTATCAGCGCTACACTGTCTATAAAGAATCTGAGATTTAAATAGTTTTGAAGTGCAGCTTACTAGTAGATAGTGCGAGTGTTGGAAGCACTCAAATTAGGATTATTTGAGCTTGGAACACAGTAAGAGCAAATCATTTAGAACTATTTGTGTGCTCTATTAGAATATAATGTCTGTTTACACTTGAAAGGACACAAACTATACGTTTTAATGGTTTGTAAACACAAATTTGATCGTGTGTTTCTTTTTATATAGAATTTAATGGTTGACATTGATTAGTGATATTATGTAAAGTCCATTAATTCCTTATTTGAATAACTTTGTAGTTTAGCAATTAACAAGATGGAGGCTAGTCGTTTCTTGACAACTAAAGGTTTGTCCCAAGAAATCTAGGGCTTAACTCAGAATGGAAAATTCGCCAGATAAATGCCCGAGATATATCGGGTGCACCTTTGATAGCCTTCCCTAGCTCAATATTTTTTAGAGATATGGAAATGCAGTGAAGTTACATAACGGAAGAATCTAAATTCTTTTAGGTTGCGCCATCACTCCTCGAATTATGAACGAGATACTCAAACAAATAATGAAATACCCATAAAAATAAGAATGACAATCTCTGACAAGTACGAGGGCACCAAGCCTGGTCCTCGATCAGTGGTAGTTATCGGGTATTGTATCGTTTTGGCAACCATCGATGTAACTCTTCGCGGTTCCACACCATAGGGATCCGACTACCCCAAGGGAATATTACTATCCTTCGTCAGGGATCCAGAAACTAAGAAAGAGTGGGTAAGGTGGGCAGGAATGGGAATGATGGCGGTGTTGTGATTGGGCATGTCAATGGTGACGAGTGTGTCGCTACTTAGCTCCGCAAACGTATCAGCATATCCGCCAATATGCGGCCACCTTGTGACGACGCTGGAAGCTTTGTTTCCGCTCTCGGTGGGATTGATGCTAGAAATCCAAAGCTATATTTATTAGGCTGACGAGACCTCCGATTTGAATTCTTGATCGCGGTTCAAATAGGAACAAGAATCCATCATTGATCTGCTTTGAAGAGGTTCATATTATCCAAGACTAAATGGCGCCATGTAGTAGACCCATTTGCCAATTCATCAAGACCAAAGGACTCGGTGTAATAGACCATTTGCCAGTTCAACAAGAGCAAATGACTCCGTGCAGTAGACCCATTTGCTAATTTATCAATAAAGCAGCTGCCCCCGTGAGAAAAATCGGCATAATAGTTTGACGCTTTTTTTATTATTCATTCTTACCCTCTCTCTATCTGTCTCTTTGCCCCTCTCTCTCTCTTTCTTCCTTATAAATGAAGACCTGGAATCCATATTCAACTATCTCTTTATTTACTATCTAATTAACTAACTTTAGTTCTCAGCATTTCTGGTCAATCTAGGTATCGAATCAATGAATTGCACAATGTAACATGAATTCTTGGTTGCTTGGTTGCATAATAAAAGATAAGTTGACATAATATGTGTTAGCTTTATCGAGAAAGTTAACACTAAATTTGGTTCCTCAAATTTCCTCATCATTCAGTTAAAAGGTTTGAATTCTGGAATTTAGGACGAAGAATGTTTTTCACAAAGATTGATGCAGAATCAACTCCATTTTTTGACTTACAAATACTGACTGGAGAAGGCTTTTTTTTTAAGGAGCCGATCTGGCGACTGCCTACTTTGGTATAATTGGCTGTACTCATTACAGCCTAGGAGGAAGGCTATGCTATAAGACAAATAACAAGGATTAAAATTTCATAGGCTAAAAAGAAAAAACAACAAAACAAATAGGTAACAAGGAGGAAGAGCGCTTGAGCCTCGGGGGTAGGCAAGCCTTCCCCTCGGCGCAGAAGCACGCGGGCCACAACAAACAGTGCCTCCTCAAAAAAGTCGTGCACTCCGCAAGTCGGTGTGCACGAACCAGTCCTGATTACAAGGGTCAACAAGCGGTAGCGACCCCGCTCGTTGTGGTACCGGAACAGGTAACGTGTGCGAAGATCACGCAGACTGGTACAATCAATAAGAATGTGCCGAACAGTCTGGTGGACAACGCAGTTGTCGCAGTAAGGCGCAGGCGAGTGTGGCCAATTCGGAGACGAAAGAAAGCAACCAGAAGCCGTTGTGGCATTGGATGGGAAGTAGATCCATGGAAACAGTTGCGGCGCAATGTCACGTAAGTTTAAGTTACTCCCAACCATCTCCCATCTTCTTTGCTAAGCCGCCTGGAGGGCAGCCCGTATTCTTGTCATGTAGTCGGTGTGAGGAAGAGAAAAACACTGTTCTAGTCGCCCAATCCGTACGGACTCTTTGGCGCCCTAATAAGCGTGCTTATTCCCCACAATTCCTACATGGATGGAGAACATCTTCCAGCAGTATCCAGGTGATGCCGTTGATGCTTAGGGCAAAGAGTGTGACACTGAGGACACTTTTCTGTGGGACACCCTCTTTCTGTTCCATTGAACCGGAAAGAACTACCCCTACCTGTATGCGGAATCAACGATCTCGTAAAAATTAAGAAATAAAGAGTGGGAGAAGTGCCTTTACCCCTATAGTGTGGAGATTCTCTATGATACCATATCGCCATGCGGTATCATAGGCCTTCTCCAAATCAAAAAGCACCGTGGCGTAGTTCTGTGTACGAAGGAAGGCCTCGCAGACGGCATTTTCCAGTCGGAACAGAGCATCCGACGTGGAGTGAAACATTCGGAAGCCGAGCTGTGCAGCAGACAGACGACCTCCGATGTCCGGAAAAAAGCTACCATAAAATTTATCAATTTCTCCTTCGACTTGCATACGCAGGAGCTAGAGAGATTGGGCGGAAACCGGCCGTTTAGAATGATCTCTTTCTGGTTTGAGAAAAGGGAGCACAGTAGCGATTCGCCAGGGATTTGGGAGGAGACCCTCTACCCAGATCCTCTTGAACAAATCTAACAATAAGGTCATACCTGCCTCACCCAGATGTCAAAACATAACGTACGGGACATCGTCTAGACGAGGGGCGGTGTCCGCGCACAAAGCGAGAGCGGAACGCAACTCACTCACAGTAAACCTTTCGTTGAAGGGTTCTCTGCCTCTGGAGGTAAAGTTCACTTGGTGGCCTTCCGCGACATCACGACGCGAATTGAATGCTAGCGGAGCAACACCCCGGCTAGAGAATGCGGATAAAGCGGTCGCGAAGGATTTTGCCACGAAAATGGGGTCCGAGATTGCGCTCCCATTCTCCTGAAAAACAGGAGGGGGGACGTGCAGGAACTTGCCCCAAATCCTTTTGACTCGCTTTCACACGTCTGTTAGAGGGATCTTCTCGTTTAGTGAAGATACGTATGCCTGCTAATTAGAGCGGCGGGCGTGCTTCGAAATATACCGGAACCTAGCCCTAGCTCGACGAAATTCACTGACAGTGAAGTCGTTCGGGCTGCGCTTATAGCGCATGTAAGCAGAACGCTTCTGTTTGATGGCCGCCTCACACTCGGCTGACCACCACGGGAGTGGTCGGCGTGAAAAACGATCAGACGTTCTAGGAATAATAGCTAGGCCCACGGCAATAAGGTTGCTGGAGAAGAACTCAACGGTCTACTCTGCCAACCTAAACTCTTCGACTAAGACATAGAAATCAGTCATTTCCTGAAATGCGGACCCCTGTGCCCGCGCCAAGCACCACCAGGATATGTCTCTGGCGGCAGCGGCCAAGAAAATGAATTTTTAATGGAAAAATGATCACTACCATGGAGGTCATCAACCACCCACCCACCCAAAATGAGGGCAGGGGCACGCTCCCAGCTGTGTCTCTTGTGAAAAGATAGCTAACGGAGACCGGGCGGAGACGAGCCTCTGCAGCTCCTCCCACTTGTCCCGGAGTACGCAACAATTCCATTTAAGGAATATGCCCTCTAGGCCTAGCTTGGAACTGATGCTGGGGCCCCCTTTGAAGAGAAGACCCTCACGGGAATGGCCGTACGCTTCCTGGAGGTATAACTCCTGGCGCTGTTGGTCGAACAATGCACTCAAGGCGCTGTCACATTTGAGGACTTATTTGGGGATGTTGGTCTCGCCATGCGAGTCTTTTCCTCCCTCCGCCTCGAAACCTTATGTGAGCTTGGCTGCTTCGGAGGCCAGGGTTCCTCTTTTGAGGATCCATCGTTCCGAGTCACCCAGCCCACCACTGGGTGTGGTCCAAAGAGCCGAGATCATTAGTGCTGTCCTCCTGTCGGGGGAAGCTTTATGAACCTCGGAAGATGGCCTCACGACCAACTTCAGGGGTGTTGCCTCCTGTGAGTTTAGCGACTCGATGGAGGCACGCGGCCGTTTCGCCTTACGGGAAACGGTCATGCTGGAGGAAGGGAGGGGAGCCTGGTTTTAGCCGCTAGCTGGGTGTGAACCCTTTGCGCCACCAGCTTTACGAGGAGAGCGCCCTGGGTCGGTAGAAGCCGCAGAAGGGTTCCGAATGGGCATAAGAACGACCGTGCTCGTAGGCATGGAGGTTCCAGGAACAGAGGGGGTCTTTCTTAATATTTAGGCTTAGGTTATACCAGGCAGTGCAGTGCGCACCAGGATCAAGTCCTTAGCCTCACGAAATGAGAGACGATCCTGTGCCTGAAGGGCCAGGATTTCCTTCTCAAGGAGATAGGCACCACATTGCTTCGAAGAAGCAGGTTGCGGCTCTCCGAAATTGACACATTTGGCTAGACACGATTTTGACTTATTGTGTGTGGCTTTGCAGCAACTTACACATACTTCGAGTAACCCCGACTTTGCGATTCTACAGGAGCGATTAGTATGGCCCGAAACGGTGACAGTAGTTGCACCTCCGCGGCATTGGCACGAATGCCTTCACTCGGTAGCGGTACCAACCTGCACGCACCGACTCAGGGAGCTTGTCACAGTCGAACGTGTTGAAGAGTATAAGGGTGGGTCTCGAGGCCCCTCCTCGTTTTATACTCACACGCTCGACCTTGACCGCCCCATGGTAAAGACCAAAACTAAAAATTTATATCATGGTGTTGAACAAGGTGAATGAATGACTTTATTACATTCTCAAACCGAGTCCGAGAGGGATCCGGGTCCACTCTAACTTTGGGTTGCACTGATATTGACGTATAAGTGGAAAGATTGATACCCAATTTTGTTTGGTATCATCGAAAATTCCAGGGGGCCGCTATACTAATCAAATTGTACTAAGACATATATCGGAAATGGTTCTTCTTCTTCTTGCGGATGAAAAAATATTACCTTCACTACACATTAAGCACCATTAATCAAGCCTGCTTTAACCTAAATGTTTCTTGTCAGCATGGGTCGGCCCCCAGTTGATAAATGAACTGTTGAATTGACGCCAGAAAAGTTATCAGATGAACTCACTGCTTCACCTTGATTTCCACTTTCATGAGCCTCAATCCTCAAAATCTTACTTTTGTTATTCCGTGCCAGCAAATGTAATCTTTGACATTCCACGAGACTGCTTGTTTATTTGTAGTGACAAACTTAGTTCTATTAACAACAAATTGTACTTGATCTTCTAATGAAAGAGTGTGAAAGTGTCTACTCTGTAACAGCTGGTCTTGAATTGAAAAAGTTCAATCACAAAATTTGAGATAAAGCTTGCTATAGTTACCACCAACTTGTTTATGCTCTTTTGATAAGATGATTGTCAGTGATGGGCATTGATGGTGTTGCTGTTGTTGTTGTTGTTGGTGGTGGTAGTATGGGCAGGGACGGTGGTGGTGAGCATGGTCAGTATGTTTGGCATGGACATTGATTTTATACCATTATATTTGGTATTAAATTTCCTTTTAAATCATAAATGGCATCCTTCTTATTTTTAAAATTTCATCCGTCAATTTGGTATAAATTTCATATTTGCGGGTTTAATTTAAATGGAGTCGATTTACCCAAGTTTCAGAAAAAATAGCGGCAAAATTTCACCTTAACCGATTCTTTTCTTGAGATCAATTGAGTGGATGGGAGCTTTATTTCTTTGACAAGGTCAGAAATGCGGTCATATACTCGAATTAATATACATAGTGGATCTTAAATTACGGATTTCGTTCTTCTATCGTTAATTTAGCAATTTTCATCATTTTTGCGATTAGCATATGACCAAACCATAATTTTTTTTTAAATTGAAAAGAGGTGTTTGTGTCTCCACTTCTGTTTGATATAAGAGTGAAGGCCCTGAGATTAACTGTTATTTTTTCATGAATTTTTATTTAAAGTGAAAAAGAAAATAAAAAATTGATTATTCTCTTCCATCTTGATTGTTCTTTTAAATAAAAAAAAATTCAAAATATCCGCACGGCTAACTATTTAAGCTAAAACTTTGTGCTTGGCCTCATTAGCTAGCAAATTATCTATTTTTTGTGGTAATATTCTTTTAGATGGGATCATTAGAATCCCATGATTCCCTCAAGATTTCCCAAACTCTTCAAGCGAAAAAGGAAAATCTGATTTCTCCATTGGGCCAAAAATCGACATAAGAAAAGTTAAAACTTTTCGCCGAATTTTACGACCAAGACCAAATAACTCCAGGACTTATACCCAATTTCCAATTCGTAGCTGAAATGTTTCGATTTAATATTATTATTGTCATTTATCTCTTCACAGTCCATAAGGTTTTTTTTTCCACCCGCAAGGGCAAGATAATTGTTTCATGTTTATCTCTTTTATCTTGGTTTTATTTTCAAAACTTTAGAAAATATCGTCTGTGCCTCCTTCATGATTAATTCCTTCAAGAATTCTTCTTCAACGTTGTAGTCACATTGATAGCAAAACAATGTTAAAAAACGAATGTTTCCTGTATTTAAAAATGGATGACCCATGGTTTACAAATAAACACGTACGTCAGTATACTAAAATAAAATAGAGACATCCATATCTCAACAGTCTCCTCTATACCGTTAATTTCTTTTATGTTATTATTTGTTTGCACTCTATTGTTATCATATCTTAGCTTTCTCAACGAAACAATTATAAAGCGAATAGATGCTATGGCCAATTGGGATGCCATATTCTCTCTTAAATGTGTATCATGGAATTTAGAAGTTTAATAAGCCTCGAAATAATTTGAAACATCTTATTAGCTACAAATTATAATCATTACATCTGGTATTATTCAACATCTTAGGTATCGCATTTAACAAACAATAGTCACTAATGAGCAAAGGTTCTTAGGCAACAACCTTAGGCAATCAAAGACCTGATTCTTTGTGGCAATTTATGTCGACATTAAGTCTGTAACGACCCAATCAAAGAATTTAGGTTAATTTTGCCTGTTACCATCTGAAGATTGTTCATCTACTCTCTATTATCTTGTCATTCATTTTTATTTATCTTTTCTTAGATGAACACTATCGACACTACTCTGCTCATATTTAAACTCACATTTACCTAATTATATATATTTTTTTCTTGCCACACCGTTTTATTCTACTGTATGGCATCGGAGATTTATCAACATCCAGCCTAATGAAAGTTATGATAATGAAAAAGGAGAAAGAAGAGAAAATTGAGAAATTCGATGATCAGAAATATTGAAATATTGTAATGAATTATTTATTTGTATCAGAGCTACATGCCCTAATTTATAGAAGGTGCATTTTTGCATCTCGCATTTAATCCATCTTGCTAAATAAGGGGACTTGAGTTTATAATTCGAGTAACTTTTTCTTGTCAGAGTAAATTTGCTTCTGTGAGTTTCAAATCTACCCCAAGAATATACATTTTTTGAAAGTACCACAAGGTAAAAGATTTGTTTAGTTAACTATAAGAGATGTTGCAATATTATTAATATATTTACGATACTTTTCCTTCTTTCTTACTTTATAGGTAACAATCATTCTCATTCTACTATTTAGTTTCCGTTCTCTCTGTTATCTTCTTCAGCATTTCTGAGAGAATCATCCCTCATTAGAGCAACCAAACTTTCTTTTTATTCCAATTGAATGATATCGTGTATCACTTTCTCCTATGAGTCTCGATCGCTGAATGAAAGGTCATCTTTACCCATAATTAAACCAATCAATTAATTCAGAAGATTCAGCGAAACAGTTCCGTTGATATCTCTTAAATAGATTTTCTCTGGCGTTTTGTGTACCAGGAAAACAAGAAAGAGTATATGGGGAATTAAGGGAACCATACATTATCAGTGATGCCCACGCAAGCAAATAGTTAAAACACCAGAATATTCTCCTGGGGGAAACTTCATTTAGAAAATGAGACTTTGTCGGAGGTTTTCCGTGCTTGACACAATGGGGGGCTTACGGGGTTCTTACCCCCCAACGGTTTCTTTTTAAAGAACTTCGTCTAGATTAGACTTAGCTGCTTTAGCGATTGAGATTCTATTCACATGGAGAGAAGAGTTATTTCGTTTTGCATCGCGAGTTTTTATTTTCTCTTTAAAAAAAGTCGTTAGTTTAAGTACGCCACCGTTAATTTTCAACCAGAAATAAGGTCCTTTGGTTATTATAATGAAATTCACATGAAAAGCAGAATAACACTCGCTGGTGAGCACGAACACAACATGGCAAGGAAGGTGCATAAAGAGAAGTAAGTTTGTGTTTTTCCTCAAAGTATCCATCTTGGTGCCCTTCATGTCGTAAGGGAGAGCTACATGTATCATGTCAGGGAGTGTGGAATGAAACTATTTTCGGTGAATTCCGAGATGGAAGAGTTATTTTATGCATGAGCGAATGAAGGGTGGATGTTTGGATGTGTATTTGTAATAACTGATGTAGCCGGAGCTGTCTGTGTGTGTATCTTAGACTAGACGCACCGCCTGACGGTTAGCAGCATTCTGCTAGTGTCCAATTTTTATGTGTCGGCTCTCGACGGAGTTCGAACCCGGTAGAAAAGCGTATACATCCCACGTTCAATCCACTAGTCAAGCGAGAGCTTTGGAAAGCCCGTGGTTAACCTGTCACTAATTAACTATTTTACATATATGAACGTCAAAATGCGCTCATAATAGCTGGAACGCAACGAGAAGGGGGAGACGGACTGGAGGTTGGAGGATGAATATAACTGGAACGCAAAAGGGAGGGTGGGTGGGTGAGCATTTGTATTAGGGTGGTAATGGATGCAAGGAAAGAAAGGAGATGATTTATTTTAAGAATTTTTCTGGTACTTTTAAGGTCACATTTCGTTTACTTCTACAAGACAAATCGCAACGAAACCTTCCTTTCTTGAATAGAAAATTATGCTCCTCTCTCTCTTTCTTTATCGCCTCAATGGTTCCCTCTCTGTTACCTCAAAACTCGATCAATGAACCTGTTTTACATGTTTTTGGGGAAAAAATGTATATTTGACCCCCTCCCCCTTAAATCGAGGCATCCAGACATTAAACGCTAATATTAGGTCAAAATTCATTTTCATTTTCGACTGATCGATAAGAGCGAAGTGAGGGAACTTTGTCTTCTTCTTCCTTGAGGTTTTAAACAACCAAGGAGGAATGCTCAATTTCGCTCTTCTCAACACACAACGTCTTGTTTGAAACTTGTTTCACGCTCTCGATTCACTTTTACATTATTAAATGTTTGCTTTGTTCGATACACCTTTATTTTGGTGGCTAAAAGAATATTTATAATTAAAAACACTGCCATGATAATGGATAATAACACTGCTCTATGAGCACTGCAGTGAGTACTGGTGAAGGCGCGCCCTTATTTCTTCCTCATTTCGTATGTGTAGGTCTTTTAAATGGTTGGGCTTCACGAAAAAACATGGATCTAGTTTTCTTTTAACATTGATTTGTTTCCTTCCCTCCACTCTCTCTCTCTCGTTTTGCATTGAGTGAAATTTCACCTAATGTTTTGGCTTCCGTGTTTATTATCCCTTTAAACTATGCGTTATAGCCACGCCTTAACCTAACCCAAAATAATTATTAGGAGTAATATTAATTATATATAAACTCATTTATTCTTTTGTTCCTTTTATTAATTTATGTTTCTTTCCCCATTCTTATACTTCTCTTTTCGTTTTTTCAATCTTCTGTCTTCCCCTAAGATTTATGTTATTTTAATTTATTAAAACCATACAAAGAATCGATAACGAAATCATTGGGGAAATCGCTTGCTATGTTAGTCATTGCAAGCAACAATTCATGGGAATATTTGAAACTCGTAACAGAGAATACCTCAGGATACAGAACTAGTTCCTGGGTAGTTTGTTTTTGCCTATCTGTTTATCCACTGGGTGTTAATGCAGTTTACTACAAAATTTCGTTTCATTTATCATTTTTCTCATCTCTTTTTCAAATTTACTGCGACCTTTTACTCACATTTTTACTATTCTTTCTTTCGCCACAAGATAGGCACAACGAGAGAAGAAAAATGGCGCTGATATCATTCCTAAGTGTTTTCATGTTGATTGGTTCCAACGTTTCCTCTCGTCCAAAAAGAAGAAGGTTACTTATTTCAGCATTTATGGTTATATTTTGTTATCTTGATAATTCTTTGTGTTCTCTTTGAATCCTTCCATTTTTGAATTAAATAAATTGGTTTCACATAAAGGTAAATGCGAACTCAAGCATATATCGCTGCATTTATGTGTTTCCGTAATCTTAAGACAAATATAAGCCCCAGCTTTTGTATTTGCTGTTCTGCTCATCGTAATGCATCAATTGCAGAAGATCTGGCGAGTGCTTTGTGACGGTTTTAATAAGTGCATCTCCATCCAAAGGTTCTATTAAGGGTTTTAGATCATTGAGTTCAGGCTTTGGTGACGATATCCAGTTTCCTTTCCTATTCAGGTGGTGGCTCTTACTTAGACTCGTGTGATCCTAGAAAATCCAAGCAGTTCGTATCATCGCTTGGTACTTGGCTTAGGCACAAGTATATCAGGTGAATGTCTGACAGGCGAATAACAAATTGAAAGTTTGGGGAAGCAATTGCTTTTTGCTCTTCTGTTTAAGACCTATAGTAAGAAAAGAAAAACATAATATAGCACTTATTTCTTAAATAATATCAAAGTCACCAGCAAAAAATAATAAAAATATAATTAAATAGATGAGCTAAATCAATTTAGAATTTTGTACAAAATTGTTACGCATTCGAGATGACGTTAAAAGTCACGTGATGCGTGGTCAATTCACGTTTCAGCACGCGAATGACCCCATCATGACTGCATTTATAAGAAACCCTTAGGTTTAAGTGTAAAGACGTGTGTGAGACGTAAAAAAAGAAGATAAGCCAAGAGGAAGGACATTGGAAGAATTAATTCTTTATAGCGCTGAAAGCAGGGAAGAGCATTGTGAAGACAAGACAACAAAAGAAAGATACAAATGAAGTTGAAAAATTATTTTGAATTTTTGCGCTAACCATTTAGCAACCAAGCATTGTAGATGAAAGTACTTTATTACAGTTATTATCACCAAAAACAATTATTCTTTGAAGATAAAGTAGTTTGAAAGACTTTTATAGATACTGTCTTATGCGCTAACAATCCTATAGTTCCCGAGCAAACCCGAATGAATATTATCATCATTAGGACAGTCCACATCTGCAAGACAGTAAAGAATCGGTGCCAAGAACTAAAAGAGAGGAAAGGCATCTTTATGTATAGTAATTTCAGACTATGAGAAAGCCTTCAATTCAGCCAACATAAATCGAGTTCTAAGAGTGTATGTGGGAGTCAGAAGCCGAGGGTGTATGGGAGTCAGGATTAGGGTATAGGGGGAGTCAGGAGCCGAGAATATATGTGGAAGTCAGGATTAGGGTATATGAGGGAGTCAGGAGGCTTAGGATATTTACTGTCAGAGCAGTCGCATCCTTCGGGATGGCTCTAACAGCACTGGGCACCACTGTCTCCTCAACTGTCACTTCACGGTTCCAAGTGCCACACCCCCGTACACCATTTCGACTGATGGAGTAAAATGAGTGAGGGGGCTGACTTGTGGGCTAATAGCCCTGTTGATAGACTATGAGGTGGTTTCAGTGATGAATTTGCTAGTCCACTGCAACCCATCGCAGATTATGCTCGTCCTGATTCTCCTTCTTGCCACTGCTGCCATCAGCTGTGGGGTAAGTCAGTGCGGTTAGGAGTTGTACGGTGCAGGTTTCGCTCATCATAACCTCCTGGACAAGCAGAAAGACCCGCGGCGAATTAGAACTGCTGACGAGAGCAGTTTGGTAGAATGGAAGCTTCTAGGCAGAACTTTGCACGTTGGGCGGTGCAGGAAATATGGTCGTTGGGAGTGGACCATGGGAACAGCACTCTCTTCGGTCCTACCTGCGTGTCTAGACAGCCCTTTTTAGGGGAGCACTGCCTACCTCCAGTAGAGAAACGGCTCAGAAAATGTGGCATCAAAATAGCCCGTTTCACATCTAATATAGGCTGGAGTACCGTGACCAGTGGGATACCCTTTAAAGCGGTCGAAATAACACAAATAAACATGTAAAGTTTGCATCCTGGAATGTGAGAACTTAAAGGGCCTCCAACGTAAGCGAAAGACTTCACCGTAGAACTGCATTGATTGCGGAAAAATTACAACCCTATCGAGTAGATGTTGCTGCTCTCTCGGAAGCGAGATTACCTCCTGAAGGTTCCATAAACGAGGAATGTGCTGGTTATACATTTTTATGGAAGGGTCTAAAACAAGAAGAACCACGTATGTATACATTAGCGGCCATAGTATAAGGATCAGTAGGAACAAGTGTATTTAAATATTTATTATAGAATTTGAACAGAAAATTGAGACTATATATTATACACATATTTAGATATATCTAATATCTATCTTTCGTGAAAATTTCAAGGGAACGGATTAAATATTTCATAAGTTATGAGAAAATAAACAAACTACGAGTATCTTCTAAATTGCAGCGGTCAAAATTTAAGGGTCCTTAGAAAAACAATGTAAAATGGAACAAAAACAAAAAAGTAACCTTTACTATTAATATTTTGTGAACATCCCTTTACTAGCAATGAACTCTCGACATATAAAAACAAAGGACTGAATTAATTTCTTGAAAAATGATGGGGTAATATTGTTCCATTCGTTTTTCAATAATTCTCAGAGTTCATCTTGGTTCTTTGGATTTCTCCTTCATTCCCCATCTCTAATAATCTTCCAAACGTTTTCTATAGGGTTGAGATCGAGACTTTGAGGTAACCAGTCCATGAGATGAATCCCTTTATCATTCATATAATCTTTCACTCTCTTCGCAGTGTGGCAGGGAGCGTTGTCCTGCACCAAGATAGGAGGTTGAACTGACGAAGATCGGAGATGTGGAAGGACATCCTGTCTAAGAATCTGCTTGTAGATTTGAGCATTGGCAGTCCCTTGTAGGCGAATAAGTGGACAAGGACCAGCAGCAGAGATAACTCCCCATACCATTACAGTGCCTTCTCCAAATTTTATTGTCTTCTTCACCCATGCACGAGATAAGCTTTCGTCACATCTTCGTCGGACTTCCTTTCCGCCATCGGAACCGTCACATTAAACTTCGATTCATCGCTAAAATGAACCTGCATCCACTTTTATTTTGTTTAAAAGACATGTTCGTGAGCGTAACGAAGACGGGATCTTTGATTCTTCTTGGAGATCAGAGCTTTCTTTACCAGTGCTCGAGCAAGCAACCCAGAACCTCGTATCCTCCGAGAAACTGTTTGCGCGATACGTTGACATCGGAGATGGAGCTGAACTCGCGGGATATCTCAGCAGCACTCTTAAACCTATACCTCAGTGACATTCTAACTATAATATCTTGGTGACGTTTTACGAGATCTACCGGTTTTGGGTTTAGCATCTGTCGATTCCGATGACTTAAAATGAGCTACAATTCGTTGCACAACACTTTTAGACCTTCCTACAGTAGTTGCTAGTACTTAATTTGATTTGCCCCCTTTGTGAAGGCACACAATACTTTGTTTTTCACCACAGGACACCGGTCGTCTCTCAAAAGCCGCCATGTTAACATTTCAATGTTCCAATAATGTATTATCATAAAAAGTAACTGTTAACCTATCAGCAGTCTCCTAAACACAAATCCCTTGGTCAGTAGTTCATTTTTTTTAAGCTACTCATAACTTTTTGCCGCTGCAATTTGGAAAATAGTTTGTTTATTTCCTCATAACTTACGAAATGTATATTCCATTCACTTTAAATGTTTACAAAAAATAGATATTAGATATATCTAAATATGTGTATAATATATAGTATCAACGCTTTTTTAAACTTCTATAATAAATATTTAAATACACTTGTTCTTACTGACCCAAAATATTATGGCTGCTACTGTATACAGATGGGGTTTGCCATCAAGAATGAACTTCTCAAGTGGCTCACTGAAATGTCCATCGGGCATAAT
The DNA here is from genome assembly GCA_963969495.1 of Ceratothoa steindachneri. Taxonomy (NCBI): domain Eukaryota; kingdom Metazoa; phylum Arthropoda; class Malacostraca; order Isopoda; family Cymothoidae; genus Ceratothoa; species Ceratothoa steindachneri. Next base: position 85,484,447 of record OZ018328.1, read on the forward strand.
GAAAGGCTAATGACCGTGTGAATTTCCCTATCTAAAGGTTTCTTTGTAACAGTAGTCAGTGTTTACAGCCCAACTCTTGATTCAAACGAAAGAAAACAAGGATAAATTTTACGATGACCTTCAAACAATTACTCAGAGTTTCCTCTACGATGAAAAATGGATTTTATTATGCGAACTTAATGCTCGTGTTGAAACTGACGATGATGTCTGGCCTGGAGTTTTGGAAAAGCATGGCATAGGTAGAACGAAAAAAATACGAACTCCGTCTTCTTTCGTTCTGGCCAGAAAACAACCTTGCTGTTACGAACACTAGGTTACAAATATAAAAAAAATATAAAGGCACTTGGATGCAGCCAAGATCTCGGCATTGCCACAGATTGATCAGATAATAGTGATACAGAGGGATCTAAATGATGTGGATATAACCAGGGCCAGGAGAAGTGCTGAATGTTGGACAGACCATCGTATATACGCCCACCAACGAGAAGAAAAGTATAAAAACCCCACAAACGTATCAACTGTCGAACATTAAATAATCCACATTAAAAAGAGGAACTTCAGGCAGAACTTTCATGGGAGGTAGGCAATTTTGAAGTTGACCCTAGACCAATTTAGCAAGAAATAATTGAAGTTAAACGGAGCCAACTCCTTAAAAGATATACCAGAGTGCGCTGGCCTGCCTTCGGACAGACAAAAAACGTAATAGAGACTGGTTTAAGGAATAAAATGTAGCCATTCAAGAAATTCTGAAAGAAAAGAATAAAGCCCATGATGCTCACTTCTCTAACCCTTCATCAGCCAACCTGAAAAATAGATGGCAAGAGAAAATGGCAGAGGTACAAAGGAGTTTCAGAAAATTAAAAAATAATTGGTGGTTGACTCACGCTAAGGAAATACAAAGATTTGCTGATGACAAAATACACGACTCCTATGACCCCATAAAATGTATCGATGGACTATCAAAAAATACAACAATTCCAGTTAGATCTGCTGATGCCATCACTTTAATCACTTTAATCAAAGACAAACTGCAAATTTTGAATAAATGGGCGGATCACTACAGTAATCTACTGAACATGGTCCATGATACATATGTCTCTATACTTGAAGAGTTTCTTGAATTTCCGCAGATACCTGAACTCAATGCACCACCTACGCCGGATGAGGTGGTAAAATCAATAAGACAACTGAAAAATCTTAAATCGGCAGGGCCGGATGGAGTCCCCCCTGAAATATATACATACATACAGAAGTGAAAACCTAATATAAACTCCCCACGATTTCTTATCAGCATGATGGTCTAGGTGTAGAATCCCCTCCAACTTTCGTAGAGCCAGGCATCATCAAGATATTCAAAAAGAAAGGAGACAGAAGTCTGTGGGAACAGGCGAGGAGTGTCATTGCTGGACTTCGATGGAAAAACCATGGGCATAGTGCTTTTGTAGAGACTCCTGACACACGTACTTGATAAAATTCTCCCAGAATCACAATGCGGTTTATAGAGCCGACAGGAGTACCCTGTATATGGTGTTTATTTGCTGTCAGCAACTGGAGAAATGCCGGAAACATCAACCCTTTAGCGCGGCTTTTGTCGATCTAACTAAAGCTTTTGATACAGTGAATCGGGACCGACTGTATCAAATCCTTAGTAGATTTGCATGTCTGCGCACATTTTTAGAAATTGTTCGCCAATTCCACGAAGGCACGCGATTTTTCCGAGTACTTCCAAGTACAGGTTGGAGTAAAGCAGGGGTGCGTAATGGCTTCGGTTCTCTTTAATATGTACCTCGTGGCAGTCTCACATATTTTTGTCAATCAAGCAGCAAGGAAAATGTCATTACAATCAGATACAGGACAGACGGGGGACTATTCAATATAAGAAAATTTAGTGCAAGGACAAAAACTACGCTAGCCTCAATCCAGGAACTCCAGTACGCAGACGACGCAGCTGCAGTTATTCACCACCCTAGGGATCTACAGAGCCAGCTTTCAGCTCTTAATGAGGCTTACTAGCGAGTTGGACTAAGAATCATGTAAGAAAAACCGAGATCATGCTAAGAACATGAGCCGCCAGAACCTATCATTATCGGTGGAGAAAAACTGAATGAAGCTGAGCACTTTACTTATCTTGGCAGCATTCTATTTAATAACGGAACACTTGACACGGATATTGTAAACCGGATTTAGCTTGCTTCAACAGATTTTGGCGGTTAAAAGAAAGGGTTTTCTTAGACCACGACTTGAAGCTCTCTACAAATCTTGCCGTGTACAAGGCTGTTTGTGTCTCAACGCTGTTATACGGGGTTGAGTCTTAGCTACCTAACATAAGACATATAAGAATGCTGAAATCTTTTCACATCCGTAGCTTCCAAAGAATCCTCCGAATAACGTGGAGAGATAGGATACCACACAATGAAATATTGCGTAGAACCAACTGCGATAGTATACAAGCGCTTGCCTCTAGACACACACTCAGGTTGGGTGCGGCACGTGATAAAGATGGCAGACAAACAATTGTCTAAACAGGTTATTTACAACGAACTCAAGGAAGGTGCCCGTCGTGCTGTCGACGGAAATAAACGCTATAAAGACCATATAAAAAAAACATTAAAAGCTTGCAACATAAGCTCAACCCACCTTGAAGAATTAGTAGAGGACAGACCAACTTCGTAGCGTAGTATCATGGAGGGGATACAACACCTGGAAGAAGAGAGACGAAGGAAAGGGGACCAGGCCCGAGCTGCAGAGACTACAAAGTTCTGCAACCTTGTCAGTGCTCAGGGACTTAAAAAATACAAATAAAAGAGAGCGAAAGAAGGGAGTCCCAATCTCAGCACAAATTAATCAATATTGAGGATTCCAATTCTTTAAAGTTGCCCCCAAAAGGAATCAGATTTAATGGGAGGTATTTAAGTTACCTGAGCTTTGCTCTTAATATTGAATTCTTTTTTCTTAAATATCACCCGAGAGTTTTGCGGGTGATAACAACCACCACAGGGCTTTCGCCATATTTATTTTCTACCTTTCAAAACAATTTTGCTTCTTCTTCTTTGTATGTGACTTAGGGATGAGCCTTTAAATTGTGAGCGGGTAAGAAGATGTCGTAGAAAAATTCATTGGAGGTTCCTAGCTTAGAGAGATACTGGGTTTGATGGGGTAACGCTTTGGGTGAAGTAAATAACCTGGTAGCTCAGCGGTAGAGCATCTGACCGGAAATCAGCAGACCCAGGTTCGAGTCCCAGCCAGGAATTTCAAACTTTTTTTCCCTAGAGTTATCTCTGTCTTCTCGGTAAAGGATTGCCTTCATTGTGCCGCCCTCTGCTCTCTTTGATTCTAGTCTTCTTCTAATGTCCCTTTCTCTTACTTCTAAAAAACTCCTGTTTCTTGTCTCATTGCTCATTCGCGTCCAATTTCTCTTTCTTGTAATATATATATATATATATATATATATATATATATATATATATATATATATTAATTGTTATATTTTACAGCAGAAGAGGTATTTTTAAGTTTCTTGATAACTTTTTAATTTTCATAAATGTCTATCGCTTAAAAGAAATGGGATCATAAAGATCGTTCTAAATCATTATTTATTATTCGCCCGAGGCGGTTTCAACCATATTGGTCATCTCCTGGGCTATACTGATAAATATAATGAATTTCTGTTATATAAAAAAAAATATATATCTTGGGAGGACTTTGGCAATTATATCATTCCAAGGAAAATGTATACCAAAATAAAGGTTTCGGATTTCGTTAAAATCGGCCGAATAGTTACAATTTTATTGCCAAAACAAAATAATTCCCGTGATAACCTTGGGAGGACCTTGGTAATTCTATGATCGAAAGAGAATTTCAAACAAAATTAGGGTTTCAAATTTTATTAGAATCGGCTGAATAGTTACAATATTATTACCAAAACAATATAAAGCATAACGGGGACCGACCGACTGAGCGACATGGTTAGATATAGGGTCGCACGCCACTAAAAACAACAAAAATAAACACAACTCTCAAACAAACAAACATAATACCAAAGGCAAAAAATATAAACAAAAACAAAACAAGAATAATAAAAAACATGAAGGAGAAAGCATAATCCGCTTAAGGAATTAAAATCTATTATGACACTATTTAACAAACAAACGCTTCTCACTTTTTTTAAGTACTAATCTATTAAAAACCAACATCCAAATGTCGCAAGATGGCGCTCGTAGTTATTAAATAGTGTCAAGTTCCTTAACAATAAAGTAACTATGGGATACTTTAATAAAACGGGAAACTCGCCTCTCCCTTTCATATTTATGAAACATACATTGGCATATAATTATATAAATCGATACATTATAAATATACAAATAGATATGAACTAAACTCTTAGCAGTTCGCAGAAATTTAGATTTTATTTCAAAACTTAACATTCCTTTGTGTCCAACTTTCTCATCTGCTGACCAAATTCTATGAGGAGCGTTCCGAAAGTAATGCCTCCTAATTTTTTATTCCGCCTCAAAGAGTCCGAAAGGATTGCTTATAGCATCGTTATGATGAATGAACCTTTGCGCTAATAACCTAAAATTTTCATTTCTCTGGTGCAGATATTGACGGTTTAACAGTCTAAGAAAGCAATCCTTGTCATGGAGGTGAGTCAGAAGCAGAGATGCGTCATTGAATTCTTCTATGCTTTATGCAGAAGAAGTTGAATTAATCGACCTCACCAACGCTTAGTGAACATTTATGGAGCCACGGCAGTTGATGCCAGCATGGTTAGAAGATCAGTTTGTTGTTTCAAGAGTTGCGACAGAAATGTGAGTGACAAACCGCGCTCCGGACGCTCATGCACAGCTGCCACTAGTAAAAATGAAGCACGCCATGATCAGCTTATCTGCACTAATTGGCGAATAACGGTGAATGAAATGCGTGTCGCGTTGGAAGTGGGTGTCAGTGCATTGAAAAGGATGCTGTTATCCATGAGATACAGCAAAGTGTGTGCCAGGTGGGTCCCACAGATGCTTAAGCAGGAGCAAAAGACCACCGGCTGTTTGTCAGGAGAAGTTATGACCGGTACGAGGAAGAAGGTCACTCACATCTTTATCGCCACTCTTGAATCGACGGAACCATCATGTAACCATACTGACATCAACTACCTTGGTTCCGTAAACGTTCACCAAGCGGTGAATGTCGATTGGTTTAACTTCTTCTGCATGGATGAATTCAATGACGCATCTCTGCTTTTGACGCACGTTCATGACAGGAGTTGCTTTCTTAGACTCTCAAACAGCCATTTGACCTCAAGAGAGAAATGATATTTCATATCATTTAGCAATTTCCTCGGATCCCTTGGTGCGTAATAAAAAAATAGGAGGAATTAATTTCAGAACGCCCCAAATATATTTAATTTTTTTCTAAATCGCAAAAAATATTGCAGCACAATAATTATGCCTTGTAAGCAGCAAAGCAAAGACACTGCATAAAAAAAAATCAGTTTTCTGAAATATTTTCCAGGAATTTGTTATATGATCAAAATCTTTTTCAGTTTGACGTCATACGTTTGCGGTGCCACCCAGTTTTCAATATAGGCTAGAAAGTTAGAAAGAACAAGTGTCACCCAGTGCTCGTAGAAGTAGCCCATTAAATTAGGTATTTATAATAATTTCAATTCAAGTGTAAAATAAATGGCTTTAATAGCTATAGCTCTTCCTCCCCAAACTTATTGGATAGAAATGAGTAATATCTCCTAATTAAGAGGACAGAAATCAAAGAAACTCCTCCCTCTAAAATTAGCATAAAACTTCCGGCTTAGTGTATTTCGAAAGAGAAGAGAGAGCCATAAGACAGAACCAGTACTGTAAGCCTTAATATCGCTTCCAGCCACCATCCTTGTGCATTTTACCATTACTTCGTACAGTCTTCATCAGAGAATAGCAAGCACACACTCCAGGTGCTGTTCACAACTCAGGGTTACACGATCTGCTCCTACGAGATATTACTTTTCTGCAAGAAGCTGTCAAGCTCCAGGTCAGATTGCATGGTGCATCATAACATCAAGCAGTGTCCAGGAAAACAAGAGGAACTCCGTTGCAACGATTGCCTGCTTACCTACCTTAGCGAAACCGTCAATTTGTCCATACATTTTGGCGTCAGGACCATAAAATGGTGCTTCTTGTGTGCATGTATGAAGAAGAACACGTAGGATGCCTTCTAGAATTCCTAAGGGTTTGTAATCCCTTGAATTACATGCATGTTGAGAAATGAGGTTGAGGATCGTTTCTTCGACTGGAACATATGTGCATAGGGACTCAACATAAAGAGGGGCCATAGTTTAGGCGGAGGTAGAGTGGGCTAAAATGCGTAATAAATCTGCAGTCGATTTGAGACTATGGTGTGTAGGAGTAAAGGGAGTGAGGAGTGCGTTAAGATGATGAGTTTTGTTGTAAATAACGTACAGTGTCGCTATGGGATCTCCTCTGGGTCTGCTCTTTGCTAATTTTTACATAGAAACTATTGAAGGAAACATATTAAAACTCTTTCTAGACCGCAAACACCCATATATGCAAGATTTATCGATGACGTTTGTATCAATGTATCCAGTCCCGAAGAAACTGCAAAATTGAGGACTGTTTGAGGATTACTCAAGCCTGAAATTCACGTATGAGGAAGAAGTCAATTCTACGTACTTAATATCCTTGTACATTCGTCACTTCGCTGCTTCAAGATTTAAGTTTATCTTGAGCCCAAAAACATGGGATTCTGCCTTAACGGTATTTCGGAATGCCCGAGCCGGTATAAGGAGAGCGTAATAATCCGGTCCTAGGTAAATCGGGCTTTCACTCACTGCAACGATTGGGTACCGCTAACGCCGAGATTCATCGAGTTAAAAATCTCCTCGTCACCAACGGCTATACCCAACCAGACATTGAGGCGGTGTTACGAGATAAGATGGACAATTTTATGAGTGAGAATTCCCTAAAAAGGAACACTTCCAGAATATAGACTTATACTAGAGAGCGACAATAAATACCAGATACAAAGAGGATAAGAAAATCCTCAAGAGTATCGTCCTAGGCAAAGTCTCACCGACTGATCCCATAACCAAAATAAACCATTATATTTTAAAAGACAAAGAAAATGTCCACTCTGACCATGAAAACTGCTGCCTCCCCAAAACAACCGAACAAAAGGAGGTCAACGTCGTCTACCAATATTCATATCCTGTTGGTGACTGTGATCACCGCAACTTTCAGTACATAGTCGTGACCTCTACTACCCTCTCCAAAAGACTGTCATCACATCTGAAAAGTAGCACAATAAGACGCCATTCTATAGAAGAACACTCTCTGCCTGACCCCCACCTTCTTCGTCTGAGAATGGCCTAGGCATTATTAATTTACCAGGAGAAACTGGGGATCAACATCCAGACATCTCGCTGCCCCCACAACGCATGCACCCATGCAGGGCATCAACGAAAAAACGACGATTCCAACCATAACTGCACCACCTTTTACCTTTGACTTCAACCACTTGTGCTGTCCAAATTTTGATTTTATTTTAATTTTGCTATTTCAAACTTTGGCAGGATACTGAATATTGCTCCTCCCTGATTTATCAAAAAAAGATGTATAATTTCTAAATGTATCTTGCATTTATATAGCGCAGTTTCGCTATATTTACAAATGTAGACACAGAAGATGACTAGTATGGTCGAAAGGTGCCTCGAGCAGATATAATAAATGAACTACAGTTATCTTTCACGACCCTTTTCCCGTCAAGGGACACTCAGTTTTCGTAAGAGGCCATGTTGGATACAATGCATGTACTGTTAAAGTCTACAGCAATAAAAGCTACATTCATTCTAACTTGTACACTCTCCTTACAAGTTGTTTTAATGGGTCTGCGAGGCGAGAAAAAACGCTCATTAAAGACAGAATTTATTCAAAGGCATCTTTCGACCAAGGCAGGCCATCATTTGGGAATGATCACTGACAATGGTTTATATACAGCATACTACACTATATATATATATATATATATATATATATATATATATATATATATATATATATATATATATGCATAAAATTGAACATAGGCTATGCAAAAATTAAACATAAGCGCTGCAAAAATGTTGATCTTCTTGTTCTTGATCTTGATGAAAAAAGTGAGAAATTAGTTAGAGATTTGATAGGTGTGAATAGGGTTATTATACGGGTTTTTCTGGTGTAGATGACATCACACGTTTCCTTCTTCTTTTATTTTTTATTATATATATATATATATATATATATATATATATATATATATATATATATATATATATATATATATATATATATATATATATATATATATACTCTTTCCTTCGTCGTCGTTGACATGGCATTCAAGTCTTTACTTTTAGGGAGTGGGGAGCACTACGCTTATTTTATTATTACTTATTTTCCTTTATTTTATTTCTATATTTAGTTTGGGCATTTTACCTCTTTTATATTTTTAGTTTTTGCGGTACTTGGTCTCTTTTTTAATTTTTTACTGATGTGGGCATTTTGCCTCTTTTTTAATTTTATTCTACTGTTGTGGGCACTTTGCTTGTTTACTTTAGTTAATTAAAGGTTTTCGTTCCATTTGTTTGGTTAGTTTGGGTTTCTTGTATCGTTATTTCTTTGTCTTATTAGTGTAGTCTTCTTTAGGTGTAGATTGCCATTAAGGCTTCCCAGGAGCAGTTTCTTCCGCTGGGAAAGAGAGCCCTCCTGGTGACAGTGTGCACCATAGGTCTAGAAATTTCTTAATTGAAGTCTATCGTTGGGACTATTTTTTCTTCTATTCTGTCCCAGGGTTTTCTACGTGAGCGCTGTAAAAAATTGACCATAAGCGCTGCGAAGTTTCAAACATAGGCGCTGCAAAAATTTGAACATGAGCGATAAAAAAATCGACCAATCACATTCGAGGAAAAGGTTAGAAGAAACAAAAAAAGACAAATATAATCAACAAAATGAAGAGATTAGCCAGTCACCTGGTAAACCACACTCTGACTCAAAGCTACACTTCACTCCCCTCCCCATTAAAAGAAAAGCAACAAAAAAAACTTATGTTATCCATAACTATCATATACCTCACTTTTATTACCTCACCCACAAACCCTGTAACGTAAAGCTGTTGTGGAAAAAAGCCACAGAGGCTTAGCTAAATAAAGAATTCACGAAGACAACGAAACGGTGGAACCAGCATCAACGGCATCAGAAGGCCCTAAAAACAGGAAAAACAAAACCGCAAGAAAACCAAAAACCACTCGATCCGGATGGGATCAATCTCATTTGTGAGTCAGAGAAATTCTCCTTCCCTAAACATATGACGAAACAAAAATTCCAAACGGGGTAAATAAGAAAATATACCGTGAGACAAGTGCTCATGAAGAATCACTCACAGGAAAGGTTTGATGACACTGTGATAGCAGTTAAAGGGAACCTCACGTTAAAGCATCTCCCAGAATTTGACGAATCCTTTGTGGCGAGAGAACTTTCCACATTGGTGGGAAACCTCACGATCGCTGCAGCCTATCAACCTCCTCGCCGAGCTTATCTACCCGTCACAAACTTCTGCAGACTTATCAGGCACCGGCGAATTGCATTCTTAGGGGGTGTCCTTAATGCCAGATGCCGAATGGCGGACTATGGTAGAACCAACGAAAGAGGCGGAAACTTGGAAATGATAATGGACAGGAAAAAAAATCCAGAGGATAAGGCCGGATTTCCCGACCTTCGTTGCTAGCAGATCAGCCACGAAAGCTGACGTTATCATGACAAGCGGAGGTTTCCACTTCAACTACTATAACGAGCCGGGACCAACAAGTCCAAGTGACCACATTGCGATTAAAACGTCCATTTCACCTGCGCTGATCCAGCTGCCAGTCACACCGCGTAAGAACTACGCCGCCACCAACCTGGGACCGTTACAAGACAGTTCTCCGATAGTACGCTCCGGTCAACCTGAGTGAGGCTACATTGGAGGAATTCGACGAAGAACAAGAAAGAGCATCGACTTCTATCATCGAAGCTGACCGCGAGTGCGTACCCAAAACAGAGAACAAAATGCTACCTCAGCCCAGATGGACAAAAGAAATGAAGAAAATCACACATGTGCATAGAGAATTATACGAGAAAATCAGATGGGAAGTTCCAAGCCTGGAAGGTGGCGCGCTGCTAAAACGGTTAAGCTCCGAACTAAAGGAAGCAATAAACATTTCAACAGGCTGAGATTTGGGACACCCTTATAGCCGGAGTAGACAGTGAGCTGAGCCAGGCAAAATTTTGCCACCAAAGCAGGAAACTAAAAGGATTGCAAAGAAAGGAAAAGGCTCGGATCAAAGTGGAAGGGAAATATATAGAAAAACCGGCGGTCCTGGAGGGAAAATTTAAAGCATACTAGAAGAAAGTCTTCTTTATCACCAAAGAAGACAACGAAGAATTCGATTAGGTATTCGAGGGCTGTCTAATTGACGATCTAAATCAGATAATACACCGCAGTTATCCACACCACCACGCTGACATGGGAAAAGGGATAATTAACCATTGTAGGGGAATCGTCACTCCCCTGTTCTCTCGTGGTGGAGTCATGAGGCGATTACCGCAAAGACATCCGGTCCCAGGCACCGTCGGGTCAAGCGCGTAACCGCAGCGCCGCATCACTCGTCGCTATATGAGATACAAAGGTTAAAATGCAAGATCTCCCCCAGGAGAGTGAGATTCAATTTCACGCTAAGTAAGAAATTGGAGACGTGTTTCTCCCAAGCTCGAAGGCTAACGAAAAGCCCATGTAAGACTTAGGGAGAAAAACCGTTTGACATAAGAACCCTCCTGGGCCCGCCATAAAGCCTCCCCACCTCTTAGCACTCCCCCAGTGGGGGGACAATGTATAAATAAGAAAAACTGAGGAAAATCGAGGTAGAATACATCAGTCTCCAGGCGATGAAGTCCTCGGATTAAAACCGGGCTACCTAGACTGGATTGGTAGTTTACTTGGATCGCCAGACCAAGAATTACCCTGCAAGAGAGGCAGAGCTACCTACCTTAAGGGGCTAAGAAGCAGCTCATCCTCGAGCTAGTCCCTGGTTATCAAACCAAACCCTAAGTTAACTTTGTTAAGTTCAACTTACTCTCGTCAGAGACACTCCTCATATCCTGGTGCATCTTAAACACCAGGGGTATGCCTCGTCCTTGAGGAATTAAGATAAGAAGAAGGAAAAGGCTCCCCCTCGAGCCCGTTGCTCGGTTGCGACACCGAACTTATAAGTTAACTTGGTTGAGAAACCAAGTTCAACTTATTCTCGTCAGAGAAATCCCCCTCCATTATCCTCACCCTTCTTCTTATCTTAATTCCTCAAGGACGAGGCATACCCCTGGTGTTTAAGATGCACCAGGATATGAGGAGTCTCTCTGACTAGAGTAAGTCGAACTTAACAAAGTTAACTTCGCGTTCGGTTTGATAACCAGGGACTAGCTCGAGGATGAGCTGCTTCTTAGCCCCTTAAGGTAGGTAGCTCTGCCTCTCGTGCAGGGAATGCTCGGTCTGGCGAGCCAAGTAAACTACCAATCCAGTATAGGTAGCCCGTTTTTAATCCGAGGACTTCGTCACCTGGAGACTGACGTATTCTACCTCGATTTTCCTCAGTGTTCCTTATTTATACATTGTCACCCAACTAGAGGAGTGCTAAGAGAGGGGGGAGGCTTGATGGCGGGCCCAGGAGGGTTCTTATGCCAAACAGTTTTTCTCACCAAGTCTTACATTGGCTCCTCGTTAGCCTTCGAGCTTGGGAGAAACACGTCTCCAATTTCTTACTTGACGTGAAATTAAATCTTACTCTCCTGGGGAAGATCTTGCATTTTAACCTTTTGGTCTCTCATAGCGACGAGTGGTGCGGCGCTGCGGTTACGCGCTTGACCCGACGGTGCCTGGATCTGGATTTCTTTGCAAGAATCGCCTCGTGACTCTACCACGAGAGAACAGGGGAGTGACGATTCCCCTACACACATCCTTTCGAAGAATTTAATGGGGGGAGGGGGGACCACCAGGAACTCCAAACAACAAACTCAATCTAGTCAAGATTAGTAAAGTTATATTTCTTTGAGCCCTCTCTTACATTAAGTTTCCTTACACATGAGCGCGCTCGCACGCGTTTACACAGGCAATGTGTCGAACTAGACCTATTCGCAATACAATTTTACCTGCAACAAAACAAAAGAAAAAAACCAATCTACTTCGTTACATTTCTAAGCTTTTGAGAACTTAAATCCTACCCATAACTATTAACAAGAATAACAAATGAAAACATGGTTTCACGCTTATTAGGTACTGAAATAACCCTGAATGGTATTTCGTCTCCGCCTATGGAGCAGCAGTACTTTATCGGCTCCTTTGATGTAGCTAATACTAAAATGGTGCTCTTTGACCATTATCCTATCACGCCTGAGTCGGCCGTTAGGGTTATGGAGTCTACCCAAGCATGTCACTAAATGGTAGTGGTGTTTCAACCTACTCAAATTACCCTTCTTATGTTACTTGACTAACTTTAACCTGAACCTTATGGCTAGAGCGGTCTGTTGCAGTGGGACATAATTGATGGGAGCGTGGGTCCCATAGCTCTCCTTTAACCAGGTACACGGGAAGATCGTGTCTGGGTTCGATCTTTGGGGATCGAAAAAACTTTTCTCTGCGAGGTCGTCAATGGTCGTGGCGCTCACTATGACTTGGAGTATTAGCGGTAACTCCGTGGACATTCCGTTCGGGGAGGAGACTACTAGGTTAGGGGATACTCATCCTCGTCTACCATTTGACTAGTATTATCTGGGTGTATCGCAATAACACCTCTTTCCTCCTTCCTTATCAACTCCTTTGACTTAGTTCTCTTCGTAGGCAGTTCCTCAGGTACACCTGCTCGTACCTCTACCCTACCTTCTACTTCTTCCCTGATAACCCTATTTGGCTGGGTTCTCCTCGTAGGTTCTTCCTTTGGTACTCCTGCTGTTACCTCATCCCTACTTTCTACTTCTTCCATCGTTACCCCATTTGGCTGGTTTTCCCTCGATGGTCCTTTCTTAGGTCCAGGCCGAGCTACAACTTCCTCAACCTCTATCAGATTCTCGATAGGTGCTCTTCCGAGTGCAAGCAATCTTTCCTTTTCTTCTCTCTCTTCTCTTTCAGCACGTTCTTTTTCCCTCTTCATTCTCCTTTCCTCGGCCTCTTTTTCTGCTTTCGCTATGTCATTTTCCCGTCGGGTTCTTCTTTCTTCATCTTCCAGGTTTATCTTTATTTTTCTTTCATCATCTTCTCGTTTTATCTTTATTCTCTTTTCCTCATCTTCCCTTTCTATCCTTATTCCGAATTCTTTTGCTTCTATATTCAACAGTATTATTCTTTCGCTTGTTTTACCTCCTCTCAGCATTTTCTTTCCTTTGTTTCTATTTTCCCCTGTATTCTGTCTCTCTTTAATTTTATGTCTCTCCGTATTTTTATTGCTTCGCATTCTCTTTTCCCTTTTCTTTTTATATTTTCCCTTTCTCTATCAAACTCTATTATTTCTTCTTCTTCATCTCTTTGTATTCTCAATTCTGCAAGGATGTAGGCATCCATATCCTCGCCTTCAAGTCACAGAATTTGGGCTTGTAGGTTGAATCTTTCGACTGGATCCATTTTGTGTTGGTCCTTCGAATTTTCCCTACTGTATACTAAGATACGAATGCCTCCACTCACCAGGTAGCGTGCCGCCTAACTTACCCTTAATCCCACTACTATGTTGATTGAAATACCACTCCGACAACAAATTTACCACTTGGCCTACAAATTACCTTCAGATTGTTACCACCGCTAACTCTACCAATTTTCCTCTCGTCAATTATTCTTTATTCCTGGTATTCCTTTACGTGTTGGCTCTTCCTTAATTAGACACTGCTGGGTTCTTTCTAATATAAAACCTACAAACCTGACACCACTTTTTTTAATATGTCGTAGAATGCCGCCCTTTTTGTTCTAAGAGTGCTAAGGGTGCTAATATTGATATCTTAAAGAAGAGAGCCGTTGGAAACACGTGAGGGTATAGAGAAACGCAAAATAATTCCCCAAATAAACTTATATTTTAACTTTAACAATTGAATACACAAAATTTAAACATTAACCACAAGAATATTCAGAATATTATCATACACAAGAATTAATTCAATTAGTTTGACCCTCTAAAATTATTTAATTTCGCTACACACCTCAATAATATAAGATTTAGGCTTACGGACTCTACTAGAGTTTAAATATCTCAGGAATGTTATTGTCTCACGGCGCGTGCCGCCTGGCCAGATGTAGGTGGGCGGGATCACGAGGTCATTTTGGCGCGGGTAGCAGCTGGGGGGTCCACACGGTATTCAGGGGGGGGGTCGTCTAGGACAAGAACAATTAGAATGCTTTATGCGGCACCAAGGTAGTCGTGGTATCTCTGGCGAGATTGAGTCGAACTTGGTTCTTAAACCAAGTTAACTTGGAGTGCGGTGTGACCACCGAGTAAAGAGCTCGAGAGGGAGCTTTTCTCCTCTGTTACTTAATTCCTCATGGGTGAGGACTGAACTCGGGAGGATGTCTTCTTCAAGGGTGAGGATAACGAAGGGGGGTTTCTCTGACAAGAATAAGTTGAACTTGAAGGTCGGTTTGGTTACCAGAAACTAGCTCGAGAATGAGCTTCTTCTTAGTTCCAGTCTTCCTCAAGGGCGAGGATAACGGAGGGGGATTTCTTTGACGAGAATAAGTTGAACTTGGTTCCTCAACCCGAGTTAACTTATGAGTTAACCTCGAGCTAGTTTCTGGTTACCACCCTGACCTTCAAGTTCAACTTATTCTCGTTAGAGAAACCCTCCTCCGTTATCCTCGCCCTTGAAGAAGATTCTCCCCGAGTTCAGTCCTCGCCCATGAGGAATTAAGTAACGAAGGAGAAAAGCTCCCTCTCGAGCTCGTTACTTGGTGGTCACACCACACTCCAAGTTAAATTGGTTTAAGAACCAAGTTCAACTCACTCCCGCCAGAGATACCACGACTACCTTGGTGCCGCATAAAGCACCGTAATTGTTCTCGTCCTGGAAGAACCCCCCCCCCCTAAATACCTTGTGTGGACCTCCCAGCTGCTACCCTCGCTAAAAGGATCTCTTGATCCCGCCCACCTACATCTGGCCAGGCGGCACGCGTCGTGGGACAATAACATTTCTGAGGTATTTAAACTCCAGTAGAGTCCGTAAGCATAAATCTTATATTATTGAGGTGTGTGGCGAAATTAACCAATTTTACAGGGTCAAACTAATTTAATTAATTCTTGTGTATAATAATATTCGGAGTATCACTGTGGTTAATGTTTAAATTTTGTGTATTCAATTGTTAAAGTTAAAATATAGGTTTATTTTGGGGATTATTGTGCGTTTCTCTATACTCTCACGTGTTTTCAACGGCTCTCTTCTTTAAGATATCAATATTAGCACTCTTAGCACTCTTAGAACAAAAAGGGGGGCATTCTACGACAACCATGATCGTCCACTAGCATCAGAGGACGGCATGGCCACTGTGAAAGCCTTACAAAAAAAGGCATTAGCCTGCACGAGTATCATTAAAAACAACCTGATAATAGCCCTCCAGCAGATCATTCAAGGAATCACCAGCATCTATAACGCTTCCCTGAACATGGTTTAAAGGTAGGTAAAATCATAAATATACCCAAGGCTGATAAGACTTAGATCAACTGGTGAATTACAGGCCAATTTCTCCTCTTGAGTTCATGGGTAACGTCTACGAAAAACTCCTAACTAATCGGCTTCAAGACCAACTAGCCGAACTGAAAGCTCACAACCCCCAGCAGCACGGGTTCTGCAAGGGGTGAGAAAGGGAAAATGCTCTGGCCCTCCTAACGGAGAAAATAGCTCGCTGCAAAGTCTAGGGGAATTATGTAGACGTAGTGCTGCGCGATGTACAAAAGGCCTTTGATAAGATTTGGCTGAGTGGTATCCAATTCAAGATAATGAACCTCCAGTTGAACGCATTCTTGGAATTCGAGGCAGCAGTTCCACAAGGGGGCTATTTGAATCCTTTGCTGTACCTAGTAGTACACAATAGACCTCCTTGCTTCGGTACGGCACGACATCATGTATCAGTGATTTGCAGATGACATCACGCAAAATCATCCCTAGCTCCTATGCCCCCCCTGGAGTTCAATCAAGGGATACAGCTGCCGAAATAAACAACAGAAACATATATGAAAGGATCTGGAAGATTAAAACTAACCGCCCAAATTTCCAAGTTATCCTAATAAACTGTTGGAAAATAGATAACGTCAGCATGAACGACGACCTATATCCATACTCAGAAGAGAGTAGAGTCCTGGGTTTACGATTCACCAATTCTGGGTAAAAAAACCCGCATCAACACAACAGTCTCCCTAGCCAAAACACAATTTTGAAAACTATACAGGTTCCGATTGAGGGCTACCCTCGGACCTCGAGGCAGGTGTGCAACAAGGTAGTGTTCTGAGTCCATTATTGTACCTACTGTACACATTTGACCTACTTGCTCAAGTTATGGAGGATATGATGTATATGCAGTTCACACATGACCTCTCTCTAATCCTTCCCAGTTCTTATAGGAGCACAGGATTTCAGTTAAGGCCCACAGCTACCGAAATAGATAACATCAATAGGTACGAGGAAAAATGGAAAATAAAAACAAACCGCCTAAAGTTAACCGCCGAAAGCTTAAGGATGTTATCCTCAACGAAGAATTATACCAAAGAGGGTAAAGTCTTTGGCTTCCAATTCACCGCAACAGGCTACAAGAAACACATCACGGTAGAATCTCCCTATCTAGAAGAGAATTTGTTAAGATCTAGAGGTTAAAAAAACCAACTCCTGAGACTAGGGAGAAAAACTTGGGACCAAAGAGAGGAGAAAATAGTCCCAAAATTAGATACTTACTTAGAAATTCCTAGACCTATGATGCACACTTTCACGAGGAGGGCTCTCTTCCGCAGCGGAAGAAACTGCTGCCGTGAAGACCTGATTGCAACCTACACATAAAGAAGACAACACCACTAGGACATGAACTACCGATCCGAGAAACCTAAACCAAACAAATTAAATGGAACGTAAACCCTTAATTAACTAAATAAAAGAGGCAAAGTACATAGAGCAGTATAAAAATGTTTAAAAAAAGGGAAAGTGCCCAAATGGGTAAAAAATTTAGAAAAAGAAGCAATGGGCTCAAAACAAGTAAAATATTAAAGAGGCGAAGCGCCCAAACTAAATATATAAATAAAAAAAAATATAATAATAAAAATAAAAAGTAATACTAATAAAAAAGAGGCGTAGTGCAAAAATAAAACAAACAAACAAACCCCAAGAAAATATAATACAAAAATAAAAAAGTAAATCGCTAACGAGTTAGCATCAAAATAATTGAAAGGCTTGAATGCCAAGGACGGAGAACATAGCATATATATATATATATATATATATATATATATATATATATATATATATTAGAAAGTAAAATATAACAAATGATCGTCATGCAATCAACTCACCCACCAGTGGTGGCTCTGAAGGCAAAAGAGAAAATGAAAATAAAATAAAAGATGAAGAAAACCTGCGATGCCATCTACACCAGGGCAAACCCTACAATAACCCTGTTCACACCTATCAAATCTCTAACTAATTTCACACCCTTTTCATCAAGATCACGATCAAGATTATGTTGAAGAAAGGTTACTTCTTCAACGGCGATGACGTGGCTCTCCAGGTCCGTGGGTCATCCGTGTGCAGACCACCAATAAGAAACTAGGAACAACTATACCAAGGGCCCGAAGGGGGATGTACAAGTGGATCTGTGAGGGACCCTACGTCACGGAGGAAAACGCAAGACTACTGGAGGAAGGCACAATATATATCCCGGCTTCGTGCATCCATGCAGTAACCGGCCAAAAGACGTCCCAGTTAGCAGTGGATATATTAAATTAGATAAAAAAATGATAAAAAGTGATAATCATAATAGTGACACATAGAGTGAATAAAATTATAATGATTAAGTGCATAAATTCAAACTACGTAGAAACAAAGTGTAACCAAATAAATTAAATAAAATGATTAGGACCCAAAAAGCAAAAGTGATTAAAGTAATGTGTTCTTAAACGTGAATAAATCAAAATAATAGCACATAAGAATATTGATGAAGTAATTATAAATAAAATAATGTAAGAGCAAGGAAGTGTTAAATATCGAAAGGAAAAATATATGGTGTACCTAAAAATAATACAAAATAATTTAATTATAAAACCCAAAATATTATCTAAAATTAATTCTGTAAATTAGAAAAAAAAAATGCTTGTGATCTCTACTCTTTCGTGGAAATTTATTTTCATACTTCTAGATGTAACTTTCTCTTTCCCGCTCAATTTTCCCATTAATCACTTTACCAAACTATTTTTTTTTACTTATTTGCAATTATTTACTCATTTGTAAAAATTCATTGAACATTCTGTCTTAATAAATCGTTTAAATCAGAATCTTTCACCCACCAATACCTAACACTATCCCACATTTTCACCTATTTTTTACATCTCATCTTACATCATAAATCATTGTCATTGTTCAATCCCTGAAGATTACCTGTCACGGTCGAAAGACGTCTTGGGGAAAAATGTCTTTTGTGAGTGTTTTTTCTTGCCTCATAAACCCAGTAAAACACCTTGTAAGGAGAATAGAGTATAAATTAGAGTGAATAACGCTTCCACTGCTGAAGATTTAAAAGTAAGTTTTATATATATATATATATATATATATATATATATATATATATATATATATATACAGTAAACCCTCGATATAACGAACCATATGGGGCGGGAGTCGTTCGTTAAACCCGATGGTCGCTAAAAGTGATAGAAATAACGAACCAAGTTCGTTATATCCGATGGTTCGTTCGTTCTATGGAGTAGTAGGTAGCACTCGTGAAGAGAGGAAGGAGGAGGAGGAAGAGAACGTCAGAACAACGTCTCCCGCGCGATGTTCACAGCCGACTGAGTTGTGAGCCAATGAGTCTCAGCATGGAGTTTGGCCAGGAAATTAGGTTCGTTATATCCGAAATTCAATATATTGAGGTTCATTATATCGAGGGTTTACTATATATATATTGGAAACACTAACATATTTTTTTTGCAGAGGAAAGACTCAAAGTTAAAGGCTCTGTTGTTCACTTAAAGTTTCTACGGGTTTTACAAGTTGCGAACACTAAATATATGGATTTGGAGTTCTCCAATATCTTTGAAATCGGCCATAAATTGTGTTACCCTTATCCCTTTCTTTTAAATTGTCTTTCCTCTGCAAAAAATAGACATTCTATAATACAGTTCCTACTCTCCCGTTTCTAGCTAAAAACTTTCTGGTTTTACCCTTCTATGATTGCTTCACTGACCATCCCCGTCTTTTAGTAAACTTTAATATTTCTGTTAGTTTCAAATACGGGTCGACTATTAACAATATACTTGTTCACAATAATTGTAATGATATTGATATAGTTTACTGAGTTGAATGTTCTAGTTGTCTAAGTAAATATTTCGGACAAACTGTCTGTATTAATCAGGATAAATACATACAATGTTCAGAATAGTAAAAACGATAGTGCGGTTTTTGTTCATATTTCCGAAAATGACAATTTAATTAATTGGAATTCGGAAAAATTTATTCATCGTTCCAATGAAGTTATAGGAAGGAATATTTTTGAATGTTCATTTATAAGTGATTCCGATAACTTTAATATTTTCCCTGGCCCTCTCAAAATTGATTCGGTAATCATAAGACTTATTCTTAAAGACATTAGTTTTGAATTGTATATTAGGTTGAGGAATAAGTTCTTGCGTTTTTTTAAATTTTGTGTTTATTTAAGTTTTGTTGACGTGATTTTTGCACATATTAAGAAACAATAATAAATAATGAAAGCAAAATTTGCAAAGGTTAGGCTACGTCTCTTAACAGCGTAGACTATTAGGCGTTTGCTTAGGCTACGTCTTGAAGTTGAGTAATAAGTCATTGCGGTTTATTTAAAAGTTGTGCTAATTTAATTTTTGTTCTGTACCCTCAAAATGGAATGTCAAGTTGAAAGAAAGGCGCATTTTCGACACTTGTTATTCATTTTCAATCGAGACGGGAACAATGCAAACGTAGCCAAAGCTCGTCGTGATATTTGTGCTGTGTACGGAGAAAATGCTTTATCAGAAAGGAAAGCTCAATGGTGGTTTTGACGTTTCAAAAACGGTCATTTCAATCTTAATGATGAAGAACGTTCTGGTCGCCCCATTAAGTTGGATGAAGATCGATTGAACAACCTTCTTCATGAAAATACCCGTCAATCGACTAGAGAATTGGCTGTACAATTGGCATGTGATCAGAAAACTGTAGTGAATTACCTTCATTCGATGGGGAAAGTTGAAAAACTCGGTGCATGGGTTCCGCACGCTTTGAGCGAAAGCAACAAACTTCAACTTTCCATGATTGCCGCAGGTTTGCTTGCTCGTCAAAAGGCTTTTCGTGGATATAAGGACATATTTCTTCACCGCATCACCACTGGCGACGAAAAGTGGTGTGTTTGTCAACATGAACGATCGAAAACAATTGCTTAGCCCCAATGAAAAACCACTTCCGCGATTAAAGCAAGGACTTCATCCACGAAAGACTCTGCTGTGTGTGTGGTGGGATTGTGAAGGCATCATTCTTTATAAGCTCCTTGCGAACAACGAGATTGTCAATGCAGAACTCTACATTCAACAAATGTATCGACTCGCTAAAGCTATTCGGGTAAAGCGACCTCATCGACGTTATGGAGTCCTTCTGCAACAAGACAATGCTCGTCCTCACATTGCCAATATGACACAAGACGCCATCCAAACGCTTAATTGGGAAATCTTGCCGCATCCTTCATATTCACCAGACTCAGGCTCCATCGGATTTTCATCTGTTCCGATCGCTCTCCAACAATTTGCGCGGCCTTTCGTTCAATACTCATGTGAAATTAAGAACCTGGTTCGACGAATTCTTCAAGTCAAAATCCAGAGATTTTTGATGGCAGAGGCATCGAAAAACTAGTTGAACGTTATAGAAGAAGTTAAAAATAACAACGGAAAATACACTATTGATTAAATTGCATATTGTTATTAATTAAAAATGAAGTTTTTCTAAAATTGTTAATGGTAATGAATAAATTTGATAAAACCGCAAGAACTTATTCATCAACCCAATAATTAGTTTTATCTGCAATATGCATAGTTAAGAGAACCCAATTTGTGATTTTAATTATACCTGCTCCTGATAAATCTTGATGTGAATCTACCCTCCATATCCTACTTTCCTATTAGTGATTTTTGTCTTAGAGGCGGTATTTTATTACGCTTATTATATTATCTTAACTTGCAGTTATCCTTGATAAGGAACTTAATAAAATTAGAAAGTGCTCGGAAACATATTTCCTTTCTCCTGCGGGACATTGCATTCATATGCATATATATATATATATATATATATATATATATATATATATATATATATATATATATATATATATATATATATACATATATAAACGAAAGAACTCAATAGCGAGTTGTATGGCATATGATAGTGAAACCCATGTATAGGAGCATATAATTTAGAATTTAACTACGAAACCAGTTTCGGTATGAAGTTTACCCTACCCTCTTCAGTCGTATAATGAGACGGGAATGAACAACACAAGTTAATATCTCAAAATCCCAGCAAAAAAAACCCCAAAACACCACCCCTGAGAAAAAGGATCATTAATCAGGAGGTTTGGTTCCAAAATCAATAACTAAACTCTTTACAATCAGGTTCTGGGAATAGGAGCTACATTTAAATTGACCATCCGAAAGAGTGAAGTTGGGAATTTCTCCTATTAGTATTGATTCTACAATTTTTCTTTCACGAACATCACCTTTGTGTTCGTATATACGTTTTTTTAATATACTCCCCTTCTCTCCTATGTAGAATAAAGGCTGTTACTTAATTCACACGGGATTACATATACCCCTGTCTCATTTGGCTGATCCATGGGCTTGACCTAGAGAAATAACTCTGTTTACTCCTTCGAGGGGGGAGAACGGGAACGATAGATAATTCATGTTTCTGACTTTGTTTTTATCCTTGGGACGGTAGTATGTAGATGTAGCGTTAGATAAACTCTCATTGATGACGTGAAAGTGATAATTGAATTCAATGAATCGGCCGGTTATATATGTAATCTCGTCTTCTAGAAAGCAAGAATCACATAATCTAAGTGCTCTTAAAAACATACCTTATGCAACGGCTTTTTTAATATTAATATCAGAATGTGTAAATAACTGGATATAAGAGTTAGTGTGGGTCGGTTTACCGTACACAGTGAACTTTATGTAATCGAAGACTCTTACAATTTTAACATCGAGAAAGGCTATACAATTATTCTTTTCCTATTCTACTTTGAATCTCCCACTAAGTACACCCCTTATATCAATTGGCGGCATATATAATCGCAGAGTATCCTTTTAAGCATGTGCTCGAGGCCCAGTTGTAGTATTTTGTATTGCAGGTCTCTCCTTTATACTTTGTCAAAAGCATTTTTGACGTCCCGTAGTTCCAGGTTTGCCTGGCATCTTTAAGCTTTTAATTTTGCTAACTTCTCGGTTATAACGGCTAGAGCCGTGAGTTTCTCGCTTCCTCCGGAAGTCATGTTGTTAGTTATTGAGCATGTTGTTATTTTCGATGAAGGAGTTAACTCTGTTGGCTATTATCCTCTCAAAGATTTTGCCTGAAAAATCTAAGAGGGATATAGGCCTGAAGTTAGCTTGAATGCCGGGTAGCTTACCGGTTTTGGAATGAATATTAATTTTGCTACATTCCAGGGGTCAGAGAAATAACCCACGTTTAGTCATGCATTCATGTTATTCATAAGCCCCAGAAGGATATTCGGTGGGGCTTTTATGGAATTTTCCCGTGTCGGTCCTGGAAGCCCAGGTGCTGGTTAACGAAAGGATTTTAAAGTTTCCGAGAGTTCCTCGGTAATAAGTCTACCAATGCATCCCTCCATATTTATTTCCTGCGATACATAATCGCAAGGATAGGTTCTGTTGCCAGTTCGTTTACAATTCTGCCTTCGATGTCTAAATCAAAGTTATCATTATCTTCCGAGGATATCTTAAAAAATAAATGCCCAGAAGAGTCTGAATTCTTCGTCGATTTTTGCGGTCTCTACAATTTCGTTGTCTCGAGTTTTATCGACGTTTGTGTCTGGCCTCCTTTTAGTCTTTTACAGTCTGCCAAAATGTACGTGAGTCGTTTTCTAAGTTAAGTCTGTCTATTGATTTGTACCAAAGTATACTCTGTTGGTACCTGATAAGTGTCAATAGTTCGTCGCGTATCCGTTGTGTTCGTCTGTGCCTAGTGATGTTAGGGCCAGTAAGGTTCACTTCATTGATCCGTTTCCTGTATTCCCTCGCGAGAGATTTCATTCTAGGGGTCCAAGGAGGGGCAGGAAGAGTTTTATATTTTACTCAGGGAATGGCTTCCTTATCGGCTTTTAATAAATAATCAGTAATTTTATCTAACTCATCGTCATTCTCTTCTAAATTTGAATTAATTAAGGGGTCGGGGATATAATTTTTGAGGAGGTTTTATAATTATCCCAGTTGACGCGACAATAACTATTGCGTTTTGGAATGGGGACTTGAATAGGGGTGGTTGTAATTTTAATAAGGATAGCATGGTGACTCCCAATGGAGTAATTATAAGGGAACAAAGTACTGGTAAGCAATATGTCTGGTTTTGTGGCTGCTGTGTATGTAATGTATGTGGGAAAATTTGGTCCATTTCTAGTGATAATTTGTCTGTCACTAAGTGTCTCGAGATTTCTACTTGCTTGGTAGGTCGACATGTAATTTGAGGCATCATTCCTCGCATTGGGGTCGCCGGCAAAAAGAACACTTCTGCCGTGAACACAAAGCTGCAGGAATTTGCGGAGGGGTAAGTATTCTCTCCTCGGGGACTTGTACCCTGTTGCCAGAACCAGGGGGCTTACTTCCGTACGGACCTCGAAAGCTAAGTAAGATTCATCGAGTCTACTTATTATTCTTAAGTCATAACATCTTTGCACATCAATTGCACATCCGTCAAATCGCTCTCCGCTGTCTTTTGGTTATGATTTTGTAAGGAAATTTTTTTTATCTTGTCTGTCTGTATTTATCACGTGCTCTGAAATTAATACAACGTCTGAGTTACATTGTCATATTATATTACCGTATGTAATTTTTTTTTCCGTCAAACCCTTTGAATTAAAATGTAATATTTTTAGTTTGTCCATTGTCTGATCACATGGATTCCTATGTCTGATTGTGATGTTTTTTAAGGCTTATTCTCTTACGAGTTTGAGCCCTTGTGGAGGGGATGGCGGCGTAATTGTTTTTTTCTAATCGTTTTTTTCTGAATTCACCCTCCCTAAGAGTGATAAAAGTTTCGGAAGCTATTTTAATTAAGCCTTGGAGTAAAGCCCCCTCGACTTCTTTTTCAGTGCAGTCATCCGAGGTGAATTCCCATTTGTACCCTCCGGATATTACTCCTTCAACTACATCAAGGAGAGTCATCTCTTTTGGGAAAGGGGACCTTTCGGCGGCGTATACTTTAAAGTTTATTTTCCTTGACTGGTATACGTGCCTAGATTCCCTCGTACAAGAAGAAGACGATCATGAAACTTCTTTAAAGCTGTAAGTTTTTTCAGGGGTTGGGGCGAGCGTGCCCCTTCCTTTGGTCTCGCAGTCTCATTCACTAAAACTTCCATTTCATTTTGTGCGTGTGTGTTTAATTGTTTCGTATTTTGAGTGTTGTTTCCTTTTTACGTGCGTAGGTTAGCATCTCTTTCTGACTGTGCCTGGATCCCCGGACCCCTGAAAAGAACTGGGGCATAGCCTGAGGTGTGAGACTAATTTTAAGAATTTACTCCGACCGTGGATTCTCAGTGAACCACATATCCTGCATCCTATTATGCGTCAACAATCTATTAAGTCCTTCTGTGATGTTCCCCGGCGATGAGAGTTCCGCAATGTGAGCATGATAGATGCAACATATAATTTAAGTCGAGTTTTCATTTTCAACATGCAGGTATCTTTTTGTTTCCATTGATTCCGCAACGGCAGCTTTTGCAACCCTGGCGTAGGTATTATTCGCTTTTTCTTCTTCAGCCTGTTTTTTTTTCATTAGCTTTCTTTTTTAGTAGGTGTCCTTTGATTAGACATGCCACAGATAGCGTCTTATGTACTCCTGCGCAGTTCAGACACTTCAAGGAGGTGCCATTGCAGCCCCTCCATGAATGTGTATTTGACGAGAAAATGGAGCATAAGAGAACGTTACCTTTGGGGCAGTGGGCCGTGGTGTCCCCCTCATATTTGTAACACTTAAAGCACATCTGGAGGTCAATGAACTCCTCACGTTTGATTTGCTCAGGGCAGATGCAGACGTTAAAGTGGAGCATACCTCCCTTAGTAGCCTTATTTGCCATTGCAGAATCACAAAAAATGATTTTGAAAACATGCGTATATTCCTTGAATTTTATATTCACTGATACCTACGCCCAGGTGTGGTTTTTCTCCACCTCCGCCTGAATTTCTTCCACGGAGTGATCACTAACCCATGGATCTAGGCGGCGAAGGAAGACGTTTCTGTGTGTCTTAATTTGTGGTGATGTATTTGGTTTTAAGTTTATGGCTTTTAAGCTTTCTGCAGCCTTTGTGGGGGTGAGGGCTTCACAGTCAGCCTCAGTGGCGGAGATTGACGCACACCTATTATGCGTATCGATCAAACGGACAAGCGCTATATTTAAATGCCCATGGATTTTTGCGAAAACCCTCCCACGATCAGGCTTGAGGCCCTGGGAGGGAGTCTTCAGTGTAATCCGCTGGGTCTTCTTTATTTATTTTCCCATCTGCTCGTATTGAGCGTCAGGAGAAAATAAATTGAAAAAGGAAAAACCCCATGGGGTGAGCGTATGTCGGTGTGTGTTTTTCTATTTGCGTTTGTGTATATAACAGAAAGTCTATCACCAATGTTGAAAAAGAATAGTAGATGTCTCATTCCCAATTTAAAAAGCAGTGGCCACCAGGCACTTTATATTAACCGTAGGCACTTCTCAATAGACTGACAAAGTCGACATCCGCCTGAGGGTTACTCGTTGATGAGAGGATGGGAGGGGGGGGGGGGAAATCCAGAGGGTGAAGAATTCAATCAAAATTTACTCGAAATTCACTTGAAATTCCTTTGAATTTCACTCGAGTTTTACGGCAAAGATTCGTGAATGCGCAATCAAACCTATCCACTGCTTGTAAAGCTTTCCCGATTTTTTCGCTGTAACTCGCGATTTTTGATACGCTAACTTGTGTAGGTAAATAAGGAAAAAGCACAATAGCTTAACTTCACCAAGAGTAAGGAAGAATAAGACCTGCTACAGGCAACCAGAACAGTCTCTAAAATATCTTCCTCTTTCTATCATTTATTTTGAATGAGTAAAGCATGAACCTATGGTTTTATTTCTTTTACGATTCTTCTTCGTTCAGTAATTCATCCTCGTCTACTTTTTGGTTGACTCCGCATGCGTTGGATGGCAGCTTTAATATTTTTATGTTCCATTGAATTTACTTCAATTCGATTTCTCAACTCTGAAATGTCCACACTAGATCTTGTGCATGTTTCTTCAATCTAAATGTTTTGAAGATGAGTCATTTCACACCGCTTCGAAATAGAAGTAAAGGGAGGCGTTGAGGACCATAAGTGAGGGACACATCGCAGTTTCTATACTCAATGCAGACAAAGCAGATGAAATATTTTTTCCTTAATGGGATTTCTTTGCGAAGAACAACAGGATCGAGAGTGCTATATTCATTCCAGCATAGAGCCCACCGAGTGCTCACTTTTGTACATATTCAATTACTCAAAATATATCTCTTTAAGCTACTTTCCAAATTCCCCCTGGTAAATTTTCACTTATAATTCGCTTTCTTTTTTCTTTAATAAATATCGTCTAAATTTACTTGCACTATTATTCTGTCACAGTCCTATTTACTAATATATTCCCACAAAATATTGCCTATAAATTATAGAATTTAAACATATATCCCCAAACTCATGGCAAAACATTCCTAAGAGTTAAAATATACGCCTAATTTGGCAGTAAGTATGCCTCCAAAGCACTTTACTGGTAGTCCTCAACTTACGATCGTTTGACTTATAATTATTTTTGGGTTACGATCATAATTTCTAAGAAAATATGGATTGTAAATAACGTGTATAAACAGTAAATTATAACAATATTGTTATGCCTTAAGACATCGTAAACAGAAACACGTCAGAACCCCTGCCGTAAGCTTACCTAACTTGTTAGAAAACATATTGCTGTCTCATAATTAATGACTGCCATACAAACGTCACCGTTGTTGCCTCGATTTCTGGCCATTGTTCAAATTACTCGCGTTCATTACTTAAAAGCTCCTTGTTACTTCATGCTATATGTAGAACGTTCTCAAAAGTCTTTAAGTGGAGAAGTAAAGAAAAGGAGAAAATGGACTTAGAAATGAAAATAATTCACTAGCATAAAGCTTGCAAAACGGTACCGTCGATTAAATATTTCAGATTTTCCGAGTCTACAGGATCCAATATTCTGAAAGACCACAGGCGAATAATTGATGCTGTAGAATTGCAAGCTTCAATAAACCCAATCTAGAAGACCCGAATATGCCTAAACGAAGAGAGGGAGAAGACGCTGCTGAATTGGATGGGGGATTTAATCGAGACTCAATTTGGCTTACCTTAATTAGAGTTCACTCTAATGCTGTCTTTTATATACTTTAAGGGAGTGTACGCAATCATTTGTCACTATCCAAGAATAGTTTTATAACTTTTAACAACGTCATAATTTTCCTAACAGTGTAGAAAGAATTTTCGTCATCTAACATCAAAATGTAATTGTATTAATTTTATTTTATT
This sequence comes from Ceratothoa steindachneri, assembly GCA_963969495.1. Classification (NCBI taxonomy): domain Eukaryota; kingdom Metazoa; phylum Arthropoda; class Malacostraca; order Isopoda; family Cymothoidae; genus Ceratothoa; species Ceratothoa steindachneri. The sequence goes on from OZ018328.1 coordinate 85,512,523, forward strand.
TTTAATAAAGAAATAGTTGCTATTTAGTCTTTATTTTTACCCTAAAATGCTATCCACAATTTTCATTTTAATTAGGGGAAAATTAAACTTCCCCATAAAGTTGCCGTTTATAATATTTATCTCTAGCCCCATGTTTTCCGAATACGACAAAATATTTGTAGAATTGATGTAGAAAAAATTATTCTGAGTTATGAATTAGTAACTGCAAACAAATAATAAAAAAACTTAGTTAATAAAAAGAAGAGTTAGGAAATGGAAACGAGTTAAATTAGATAAACAAGCATTGGAGTCTGTTTTTAATCTCATCAAAGGCTGAGTTAATTTTATTTAACACCTTAGTGAATTTGACTTTCCCCGATATTGACTGTCAGGTAGTTAAAATGAATCAAACACTTAATTCAGCAAGGCTTCATCACGGTAAATCGCCGTTAAATTGACTAAAAAGGTATGGTTATATCTTGCCACGTTAATGTGGCAAGATATTGATTCTTTAAAAAATTAATTAAGAAACTAGCTCCATTCCTTGACTTAATTTATTTAGCACTATTAGGCTGGTTTGCATTTTTTAGGCTACCGCGTCCAGTAATAATTTTACAAACTCTAAAAGTATTTTATGTTCACAACAATGAGGTACATTACTCCTGGCAGTTACTTATTTATACAGTTTTTTATTAGGTTCTCCATAATTTCTCGTTTTCAGTTCTTTATATTTATTCACCTTCTTTTGCTGTTTATCCCTCTCACCTCATTGGAATTTTTATTAAACTCGTAGAAGCAATTATGTTTTTGCCCAAAGTTTCCACGGTTAACGTTTGTAAGAAACATATGGCATATTCATAATGCGAATTGACTTCACTATTTCTAACTTAACTAATTGCAATTTTATTCAGACTTCTTTTTTGGGAAGTTTGATTTTCCCCGAACTAGAAGAAAGATGTGGATGACATTTTTTGTTTATAACAATACAGTGAGGTTCAAAGAACATACCACACATTAAGTCTTTTTTGTTTGTCTCTTTAGGGCATCAAACTCTTTGAAAGTGCCATATCTTATCTAATTTTATAAGATTCTTCCATTTAAACATGTGAAAGTAAAATACAACCCATTTAAAAAGCAGTTCTACGCGTGGCGCAACTAATTGCAAATTTTGTTAATGTCATTCAAGTGGCAACATTCCAGGAGAGTAGTTGAATGATGGTCATGCAACATGAAATTAGCCAAGGTGTCATAAAGAGAGTTGTAGTACTATATACAGGTGGGATTGACTACATACCAATCGCCCAACCCTGTGGCTTATTCATAAAATCCGTCGCCATTATAGTTCCCAGGTGCAAATCCTGTGCGACTATTGTCAACTACACACTCACAGAAAATTAACTCAAAATATTTTAACTTTCTGCCATTACGATCGTGAGAAGGGTGACTCAGAGTTGCTAAAACTACACGAGAGGGACTTTGAAAGTAATTAAAGGAAGTAGGGACAAATGTCAGAAAGCAGACGATAAACAGAACACTGGGTTGTGTAGGAGTTTGTTTGCGGATTGTTATACCAACGAACATTTAAAGAAATTAGCTTATTTTCAGGACATTGTTATCTGGTATGATGAACTAAAATTAAACTTTTCGTGATGAACAGCAATTGTCATATTTGGAGAAAGCAAAACCAGGCATATGCTCTATATAATACCATACACAATTGTAAATTTTGGCGATAGAATTATAATGGTGTTGGGCTGCTTAGTTCTTCAGGCATTCGGGAACTTCATATTATTTAAGGAAAAATGGACGATGTATAGGCAAATATTATAGAACAACGCGATTACGTCAGCCAGAGCTCTGAAGATAAAGCGAGGTTGTATATTCCAATCGGAAAATTACCTAAAGCATACGGTTAATATAACAAAGGCAGGTTTGCTTAAAAATAGAATTAACTTTAGAAGCGGTTATTGCTAATTAAGATTATGCGACGAAGTGCTAATTAGTGATAAAGTCTAAGTGTTGTTTTTTTTGCTTTTTGGTGATTTGATTATTCTAAAATATCTAATGCAACTAGGTGCAAATCCAAGGGAGGTTAGGGGCTTAAGCCTCCGTCCAACCTTTAGATCCTTTTATGTTTATATTTCTTTTTTAAGTCCTACCGGCATTCTGCTATTCAGAAAGAGTTATGTAATAATATAGAATATATATAAAGCATTTTTTTTTAAACTATTGCGATTTGATATAACTTATATGATACATGTCTAGATTACAGCTAAATCTAAAAAATAATGATTAAATCAAGTATTATACCTTAGCTGATGTCCCAAAACTACAAAAATCCACAATTCATAATTTTCTGATGTGTGAAAAAAAAATCGGATCTAATAGCGTCAGTGCTCACTCCTTTATGAAATTCTGTTATTTATTTTCAATTATGTGCAAGATAACCATTATTAATAATCATTGCACTTTTATCGGACTACTCAGAAGGAGAAATTCAGGTAAACACTCCCCAAAAAATATTTATCCTGGTTCCACCAGTGAATGGAATAGGGATTTTTACAAACTATAATATAAGTGTCCTTCTTTTAAATGTTTAATTGAAATTGATATGTCTAAATAATAGATTTATACATTCTTTAGAATTGTAGTAATTGAAAATATTTGGGAAGTGTTGTATAATTTTGCACACTGCTGCATACAATATGAGGAAGATTGCCTAATCATTTTGTCGCAATAAGTATTAATGACCTTTTAAGAAGCTAATCAGATCAAATGGAGAGCAATCAGAGACCACATGCCCACATCAAAGCCATGGTTATTGAGACAATTTTCGTCATGGTGGTATGAATCCGCATTTCTACCCCTGATCAGCCATAGGCAAAACTAAGTAACTCCATATAATTATTTCACCCCGGAAGACGCCTCATCGCGTTAGGAATCTTGTATTTATCTTCACAAATTTGTTAATTTATTATTGCCAGAAAATTAATTTTCTTTAATGGCGGTACCGGATATCGTACTCTTCCTGATATAAATTTTTAGCTTAAACAGTTAGACAAAATCTATTTGAAGCATATATAATCTACATCAGATTTACATTAGTGGCAGTCCTGTTTCTATTATTCCCCATTACTGTAGTGTGACTCGGTAAAGATATATATTTTGATCTCACAGATCCGAATCACGATCTAATCCGAGTCAAATTTTGTAGAAAGGCATAAGTTGTCCATTCCGGACTATTTTAGTTTTTGTAGGTAATTATTTTTATATTGATGAAAAATAGCACAAATGCACTATCTCGCAATGCTGTAAAAGTAAATTAGTGATTCAGAATCTGCATTTAGATCTCGATCTACGTCAAAATATACTAAACTCTTTCTTTGTCTAAGTTCTGCCACTCTTCCAAATCTTATTGAAATTCATAAATAACTATTTTACACAACAGACAAACCTACACTGGTGACAAAATAACCCCTCCAAACTCTGTTGGCGAAGGTAATTTAAGGGACAAGAGAACCCGAATAATTGATAGATCTTCTTATTTTGTGTTTTTTTATATGTGATGATCAAAGGACCAGGGCGCAATATGGCTAAAGTCGCTATAAAATGGCGAAGAATTAATTTATTTGTTTAAAAAGAATGACTTTTTTATCACACGTACAGGACTAGTTTCCGAAAATCACACTCTATCTATCAGCTGTACAAACTCTAATTATATTTTAATATATAAAATGAGAAAGTAAAAAAGGACAGCAACAACAACAAGAGAAAATAATGATAATAATAATAATAATAATAATAATAATAATAATAACGGCCATAATAGAGCGAGAGATACAAAAGGTGGAATTAATATTTGAAAGGAGGGAGAACTTCCTCGTGGTTCCTCCTTCGTAGTCCTCTACTTGAGATAATAAAGAAATCGTTATCTTAAAATACAGATACAATTTGAAATGGAGTAGCCTCGATAAATATCGTAAATTGTAAGAATGAGTGTGAAGTTTTCATTTGGTGTGTGAATAACACGTTTGTTGTTTTTAAGTTTTTTTCTTCGCTTTGTCTTGTTGGATGAAATCAAAAGCATGTTTTTTTCTTGTGTGTTTTGTGAATGAAATGTTTGCGTCAGCGTGTTTGAAATTTCGTGCGAAAGTTGTTTTGTACTTTTTTTCGTATTTACGTTTTATTTTCCTATATTCTTTTATATGTTTACTGTTAAGCATTAGAACAATATTTAGTAAATAGTAAACTACATTTTCTATGAAACGCTGTTGGCCTAGCCTAGTGAGGTCAGAATATCTAAGCCAATCAGAACGTAGAATCCAAGGCCGCTATTAACTTGGCATTTTCTCGTGGCACTTTCTAAGAGGCGGATGCTATTTTTGTTTGAGAGGAAAATTATGTACGTTTTACTGTGTTAATCCATCATTTTTCAATCATGCTCCGGATAATTCCTTCCTTTTCTTTCTAATTCTTTTCCCTTTGCAAATATTTTCTTACGTACAATTTTCTAATTATACTTTTGCATCAGAGGAAATGCTACCAAGCTTTTTGCTTTTTGTCATCTTATTCTTTTTTAAAATTTCTTTTCCTGCGTAATATTCGCTCTTTTAACAATTTAATAAAAATATTCTCTTCTCTTAATATACGCTGCTAGTTATTATTCTTTGGTGAGTGTGTGTGTTCTTTTCTGTCACAAGTAGCATAAATCCTATTAGACGGAACGAGAAGATGGTCTTACAGTAGCGAGTCCGTGATTTTGCAGCGGCAATTTTCTTCTAGTTCACGTTCAGGGAAGTTCAACTTAGTTTCGAGGCTAAACATACTGACAACAACTTTAGGTCAAACTTCTTCGCCTGAAGCAGGTGGTTGCGCCTCTTTCTTCTAAGCTTGATGCCATGAGTAACAAACATGTGGCCAGAGAGTTCACGCTTACAAGGGAAGAATATCAATAGGTAGCGGCACCAGCACTTATAAGTAAGAGTTACTCAGTTTTAACTTTCAAAGTTCGCGGACAATACTAAACTAGGTCAAATTTCGGAACACGACTCAGATCGAGATGAAATACGACTATACCAGGGCTTAAACGAGATATTTAATTAATTGGCTATATGGTAGGTAAATTTTGATTTTAATCTCAATAAGTGCAAAGTAATGCACATTAGCTTTCGAAAGAGACATTTTTATTATACATTAGGCGGTCATCGGCATAAAACGTATCATATGAACGAGTTCTCTGTGCATTAAAAACAGAATTATCGACTGCTAATTTTCGAAACACTACGTCGAAATAGATAAAAAAGCAACTAAAATATTTCATTTTATTGAGAAAATTTTTGAATATAAAAGTAAAGAAACAGCAGTTCCAATCTTCAAATCAATCGTTCGTCCACAGCATGAATATGCCACTCAGTTCTGGTCTCCGTATCTGCAAAAGAATATAGCCACATTAGAGAGAGTACAACGACAGGTGGCTAAAGTTATTTCGGAGCTGGGAAATAATCCCTTTGAAAACAAATATAATCAATTGAAATTGCATGGGCTTAAAAATGGATGTTTTCCGCCAATTGATAGACGTTTGCAAAATTCTGATTGGTTGCAATAATATAAACTTTGATTCACTATTTATACGCATTGAAAAAAACATTACGCGAAAAAATGGTCATTAATTGAAATTAAAATACTTTCAACTTATAACTGTCTTCCAGCTAATGTAGATCAAAGCACGTTAATTACGATGTTAAAAAATAAATTGGATGAACAGCTACTCATTGATTAAAGCACATGGAGCAAATCCATGCTACTAAAGTGCTAAGGATTTTTTAATCTAAAGCTATCCAAAGAAATTAACTTCCTCTCCCACTTTCTCTATAACTAACCATAGAGAGGATCTAATGGCTTTGCTGGTCTTGATTCTATAAGCCTATAATAATTAAAGGTGTTAAAAAGTTGTATGGTGTATAGGAACGCATGTGAGGAAGATTTGACGCATAGAATGTAAAGCTTAGGCCATCCTTGCCTACCATACACATTCTAGAATTTTTGGATAATGTGATTACTGCAAGTTACTATAGGTGTAGCAGAATAAGATCAAGTGGCGCTCATGTGCCCTTGTGTACCCACGTGAATCCGGAGATCACCGCATTGATCGGGGAAAGTATGTCTGAGCCTGGGAAAGGAGGCGTTCGACGCCGGTAGCACACGCCCCAGCTGTATTTGCCTAGGGACCGATGTCATCGTCCCCTACGGTCACCTCTCCGCTAGCATTCTGGCTTTCCGCTAGAAGATTGAAATCGTGTGGACATTCTAACCAACGTTATCACGATGACCCCTTGCCCCGAAGGAGTCACCGACTCTTCCCCAAATTCGCGCGCGCGTTTGGAGCCACCACACTAGGAGCCTATATAACGCTTCAACTGAGTTTAGATAGCAGCACTGTTAGACTTCCATCTACTCCGACGAACGAGCTAAATGACGCTCTCCCCCCCTCCTCAGTGGCAGTTTCAATTCAAGTTGAAGGGTAAATCGATCCGTGAACTCTGGCTTAGTAAATTGGCAAGCTTCGACATCAGTGAACTCTGCTTTTGTCAATCGGCAAGCTTCGACATCAATGAACTCTGCCTTAGTCAATCGGCAAGGATTAACAAGGATTCCAAACTCCGAAGGCAAAAAGTGCTCCTTGGTCTTAAGCAAGAGGTAAACGGCCTTCTTCCCTCGCATTCATCCTCGCCTAACTGGCCGCTTTTTCGGCAACGAGAACGTAAGGTAATCGTAACCGTTGCCGCCTACAGATTGATCTTCAATCTGGCTTACCCAATCGCTCCATTATTTTTGTGAACGCCCCAGTTTAAAATCCCCTTTAAATCACCACACTGAATCTGACCTCTCTAATTCCTTAATTAACCTATCTGATCGCGTGTGGACTTTTAACTCCGTCTGGGCGACCATTCCCTTTAAACCCAATTTTTATCTAAATATATATATATCCTTTTGTTGTTAGTAAAGTTGTATTTTCGTCATTATCTTTCTTTTGCAACCCCAGCGCGTACCAGCTACCTGGTAATCTTTGGCTAACTTGCAAGTTGAAATATTTGTTTAAAAGGACCCGCAAAGTTAATAATAACCATCTTCACTGGACTTATAACAATTTCCCCTTTCACTATCGGTCTTCAACCTCCTTCAGCCCCAAGCCCCAAATACTAGTACCTACGTATATATTAATATAAAGTCTGACCATTCCTCGACATATACTTATATATATATACTTTACTCTATTATAAAATCTGGTGATCAGGTGTGTCATGGTCTTTAAAAGGTCTTTGGAGAGATTTTTTAAAGCCAATCCTTTAACTTTATTTTAATTTTCAAAGCTGACTACCGTTTGATTTGCAAAGACAAAATGAAACAGGAAACAACCCTACCATATTTATCTATTGTTTACTGTTTGTATGTGTGTTTGGACCGACAATCTTTAATAAGAAAATTTTGTTAGGCGACAGATTTTCTCCCACGGTCACTTTAATGCCCCACGGATTAGTAGAGTCTGAGACCTTCTCATCTCATGAAGACTCCCTTATTTTATTATTTAGATAGCAAAGCTTCCGCGTTTAAACAAGCATATTCCTCTTTGTGTCAGTAATTTGTGATCCAAGCCTCTTCCGTCCCGTGCTGATGGCCTATTAAAACTCTTTCTTTCGGACAACGTACGCCCCGTGTTACGAATAAAATTTCCTCGTTCGAGAGATATAAACTCCAAGGAGAATCCATCGGTTTAAATGTCAAAGACCTTGACACTTATATGCAGGAAGAGGAAAGAAATGAGAGAGCTTATAATAGATATATTATACAACGAGAAAAACTAGAAAGACTTGAACAAAAAGAGATTATGGAATTAGTTGAACAAAAAGAGTTTAGAGAAAGAGACGAACGTGAACAAAGAGAAATTAGAGAGAGCGAAGGACGTGAGAGAATTCGCTAACCTGAACTGGAATCGAATCGTGATCGGCTCGAAACTCTTTCAGTAAATTCCCGTGTAGGAACCACTCAATCAGCTTCCGTTAAACTCCTTACGTTCAAAGAAGGAGAGGACTTCACATCTTTTCTCACTCACTTCGAGAAAAATTTTGAAGTTAATCATTGAGACATAGAGGCGGAAGATGTAGCTAAGCTTCTTCCTCTACTAGGCTCACCGCTCCGAGACCTAGTCGTATCGCTCCCCTCTGAAGGTACGGTGGATTACTCCACCCTCAAATCCAAACTTTTCGCGGAGTTCAATATTACGCCTGACTTCTACCCCCTCCCTCCCCAATTTCGCCACGCACACATTAAACCAAATATGACCTTCCGTAATTTTGGATATATTCTTTCCGGTACTTTTAATTTTTGGTTAGACGCTTTGAAAGTCCCTCACGATTATGAGTCTCTGGTAGATTTTGTTCTACAGGATCAGTTGCTGGCATCGCTAACACTATAGATCCACTCCTTTGTAAAGGATCGTCGGTGCAACTCCTTCAAAGAGTGCATAGAAGAAGCAGATATCCATGCTGCGAGTCACAACTTATATCCGAAGAAAAAAAAAAAGCCTTCCCCTTCATCCCCCAAGAATATATTTACTAACTTGCAGTTCCATTCAAAGAACTCCCCAGAATTCGCCAAGATTACGGGCCCAGAAGTTTCCCTACATTGGTACCCCGTGACGTCAAGCCCCTCATAACTAATCCCCCAGGGTCAAATTTTCCTCGTAGGACAATCATATGTTTTGCGTGCGGTGTCGAAGGCCACACCCGCCCAAATTGCTCCCAAAATTCACGAATCCGTGGTAATCCCATTCACCAAGTCCACCAGGTGAATTCTGCTTCCGCTTTCCCTCCATCACGATCAGAAATCCCAGATCCAATCTCGTCTCCTAGTGCCCCAGGGCACCATGTAAATTTCCTCTTCGACAAGAATTCTCCAGGAAGTCTTAGATTTGAAAACGGAAGCGTTAATGGGTACCGAGTCTCCACCCTCGTCCGCTATACAGTGTACGTGTATCATGGTATCGAATGAGCTTCTTCCCCCGGTGGCTCTCGACCATAAAAGGTTTGCGGTAGTCCGTTACTACTTGGGACGCGCAAACCGCTTTCCCATTGTGAACTGTTACCTCGAGTGTCAGTACTTTTCCGGATGGGCTGAAGTCATCTCAACCCCTATCCAATTATGTTCTGTTTTTCTAGGACAGTGACCCCAAGTCTCGTCTGACCCTGTGGGTCAGCCCGTTATCACGATAGCCCAGGCAGAGAAGGAATCCCTTGAAACTCCCTTAGCTTCGGATTTCAGCGGCATTATGAGCAAAGAATTCGCTCAAAAACAGAACGAGTGCCCAAGGCTCCTTCCCTTGTGGGAAAAATCTCGGAGCCTCGAGCAGGATTTGGTCCGCGGTAAGAAGACAGCCTCTTATATCGTGAAAGAAGGCTTGTTATATCGCACTTGCTCGAGTGGCGCCAACCCCGAGACTAACACCCTCTGTGTTTCCCGGTCGCATGTCCCGCTAGTCCTAAAAATGGCCCAGGATAGCGTGTTTTCTGGCTACTTCAGCCACGATAAAGTTAGTCAGAAGATTTTCCGACATTTCTACTGGCCGGGTGCTTCAGTTAACATTTCGGAATACTGCCAATCCTGTGACATCAGCCAGAAAACCAAGGCGAAAGGGCGTGTTAAACCGGCCCCCGTTCAGAGGAGACGAATCATATCAAAATCCATTCGTTCAAGATCTTACCCCCTTCCAATTCATCTAAGAAATGCTTATAACGCTGAGGTTAACAATCCGCTCAACCCCCAAATACTTGAACCCTCTACGACAATTTATTGTTCCCCAATAGTTCTGGTATGGAAACAGATAACTCTTACCACATGTATGTAGATTTTCATAAATTAAATTCTGTGACCGTTTTCGATGCTGAGCCGATTCATTTAATGGACCAAAACCTTCACTTGTTCGAAAATGCAAAATTTATTAGCGAGCTCTACACTAACTTAATTTTAATTGTAATTGCGCCATATCGATTTTTTCACCTTGTAATTATTATGACCGCCAGCTAGAGATTAGCTTAAATTCAATTATTTCTGTTATGTACTTATTTTTCTCGATGTATACGTCTATGATGCACACCACCCTTGTATATATAAAATTAGTATTTGGAGAACCTGGTCCGGCACCAAAAAATGTGTATATTTACTATCATAATCCTTCTGTCATTTATGTAAAATGTATCTTTGAATACCCATTTCATTTGTTTGTTTTTTTTTTGTTTTGTATAGCTTAGTGTATAAATATTATTTTATTTTTTTTAATTATGTCCCCTTTATTGCTCTTATGGTCGGCAATAATTAATTTCCTTTTCAGTTCATATGTACACGCAATCGGGTAGAATTAGCTTGTACAACTGCTGGACGACAGGTCAGGAATTCCGTGTTGTTGTTTTTTCCTTTTCTGCTACCCCGTGACCACTAATTCGTCTAAGAGGATGTTACCTTTCTCCTCCAACTCCAAAAGTGCCATCTTTTTGGATGGGAGTGATGTAGCAGAATGAGGTCAAATGGCGGCCACGTGCCCTTCTGTACCCACGTGGATCCGGAGATCACTGCATGGGGCGGGGAAAGCATGGCTGAACCTCGGCAATAGGCGGCCGACGCCGTTATCACACGCCCCTGCTGTATTTGCCTAGGGACCAATGTCATCGTCCCCGATGGGCACCTCAACGCTAGCCTTCTGGCTTTCCGGTCAAAGTTTGAAATCCGTTGGACATTCCAACGAGCGTTATCACGATTTCCCCTTCCCCCGAAGGAGTCTCCAACTTTTTCCTAAATTTGCGTGTGCGTTGAGAGCCACCCCACCAGGCGCCTCTATAATGCTTCGACTGAGTTTAGAGAGCAGCACTGTTAGACTTCCATTTACTCCGACGAACGAGCTAAAGGGCACTCTTCCCCTCCCGCCAGCGGCGATTTCGATTCAAGTTAAAGGCTAAATCGATCCGTTAACTCTGCCTTAGTTAATCAGCAAGCTTCGACATCAGTGGCAAGGACAGACAAGGATTCTCAACTCCGAAGGCGACAATGCTCCTCCCTAGTCTGAAACAAGAGGTAAACCAACTTCTCCAATTGCATTCATCGTACCCCAACTGGCCCCTTTTCGGCAACGAGCACGTAAGGTAATCATAACCGTTGCCGCCTGCAGATTGATCTTGAATCTGGCTTACCCAATTGCTCCATTATCTGTGTGAACACCTCAGTTTAAAATCCTCCTTTAAATCCCCAAACTGAATCTGACCTCTTTAATCCCTTACTTAACCTATCTGATCGCGTGTGAACTTTTAACTCCGTCTGGGCGACCATTCCCTTTAAACCCAATTTTTATGTAAATATATATATCCTTTTGTTGTTAGTAAAGTTATAATTTTGTCATTATCTTTCTTTTGCAACCCCAGCGCGTACCAGCTACCTGTTAATCTTTGGCCAGCTTGCACTCTGAAATATTTGTTTAAAAGGACCCCGCAAAGTTAATAATAAACCATGCCCACTGGACTCATAACAATTTCCCCTATCGATATCGGTCATTAACCTACTTCGGCCCCAAGCCCCAAAGGACCTACGTATTTATAAATATAGAGTCTGGCCATTCCACCACAATAGGATTTGCATATTTCTTGTTAATAACATGATTAAATTAGACATATTAAAAATTGGATTATCTATGCAGTGTTTTTTAACTTTTATTTCCAAATCACTGAGGACAATTTCTTTTATGGCGATAATATGAATTATAATATTAATAAGTTGGTCAAGGATACTAACCGTACAGCCTCTCGGAGCGCGATATAAAAGGTGACTAGATCCTCATAGTGGTTGCTAACCAGACAAGACGCCCACACGAACGCTTTACCCTGCTAGTTCAATAAAAAACAGTGGCATTGATGCGAGCAGACCACAAATGATGGGAATGCGGTTGTTAAAAAGAAAATATTAATATTAGGACGTTGTTAAATAAGAGAACATTAAGAATTGGAGATTAATAGTAAATAACGACTCACTAAAACGTCAAGGTAGTTCTGATAAATTTCCCTGATGTAATATAACTTTTCACTTTCACAACATGCATCAAAGTTGCCCCACCGACAATCTCGCATACTTGCCACTACAGACAATGCGATAATCATTTTAAAAAAAAATTGCTGATATATCTCTTAACTGTCCTCACTTTATTGACAGCAAGCAAAAATTTTGAAGCGAAATTTCATAAATAACATTTTTAGAAAGTAAGGTTAAAGAAAAAAAGGAGAACAAATGTGGAATCGAACTTGAAAGTTTATATCTTTCTTAAAATGCCTCAAATATCAAAATATTTGCTAAAGAGTGTCGTAGGTTACTCTAAAAACGATTAGTTATGCCTTCCTACTACATAACTCGATAATGACACAGTTTGGCGTGCAAGAACCCGTACTGAGTTTAAGTGACAAATGATAGTGATCACCCTCCTCCTTCTCCTGGTACAGATAGCGCTCGCAAAGTTCTCCCAGACTTAAAGATTACCTATTATTGTGGCACCTAGTCTGGAGTACCACTCAGAATCAGATAAGCCATGTAGTTAGAGTAGGAAAGAGTAAAACGGCATTTGGTCGCCCACTCCGTGCAAAATGTCTGGCCCCTCATCAGCGCGGTCATTTCTTGGAATCATTACATGTCAATGAACTCACTAGAAGGCAATGCCATCTTTTCTCCTTGCAGCAGCCGTCGATTCACGGATTCTGCGAACCAGGATTTTCTAAGTTTTCAATACCTTGAGGTCATTCAGTGTGTTCTGTGAGTCGCAATATATCTCAAATCGGTCTGCGAATCTGGAACATCGCGTAATCTCACGTACCGAGCGTTTTATTTCAACTAGCTCGGCCTTCAAAAATGAGGGAATAGATGTGGACAGAAGCCATCGTTCTACATTGCGACGAATACAGCGTGGCACGAAGTGAGCATCGAGCAAAATCTATGCAATTTTCCCAGTGCTGGAGATGCTCTGGGAACGGAGCGATGGTGTAAAACGTTCAAAGGTGAATAATCTAACGTAGCATTCTGGGGAGAACTAGCGGTGCCACCGCCTCAAGGGCTACGTCTAGCTTCCTATGTAGTTTCCCTGTCATCAAAACAAAGATTTGAGTTATGATTGTCTTATCATGGTAACATAGGGACAGTCGAAATCAGCCTCAGATAAGAATGAGTGACGTTAGTAACAAAGAGAGATGCTCGATCCGCACGTATCAAAGAGTATGTGCGGGTCATCGTAAATCGACCAGTATCTCTAGAGCTTCGTGAAGGAAGATCTCGACAGGCGATATGCAAAAATGACGTTTGCCAAGCAGCGACGAGTTTGACGGATCAATTTCACTTTCTTCAATTCCCGCTGGGATGCGCATGCTTAGAATTAGGATCAGTAGTCTAACTTAGAATAAACAATGGCAAGGTGAAACTGTAAAAGAGACCTCTATAACATTCTAAGTACCTAAAATCCACTGAGAGAAGAATGGCTATGACGTAGGTACAAGAGGCTCTAAGGATGAAAATATGCCCTGTGCTGGTAAAGCGTTCATCCGAAACAAGTTAAAGGAAAAAGTGCAACTCTACCACATATAGGAAGGCCATAATTTAGAAAACCTTACTGTTTGCGGTGAAGCGTGGTTCACGGCGGAACTGCTCTAACTTACTCTACTATAACCTATTAGACACAATGCTAGATCATATTCTACAAAAAACATTTTCAGACAGCACTGAGGTAATACTGTTAATGATCAAGTTACATAGAGTGAAAATGAGCCATTTTCCTGCGGGATGCCCTATTCATGAACCACTGGATTAGATAGAGCATTTCCTACCCTTACGCGGTAAATGCAAGCGCGTTAACCATTTAAAAGGGAACTAGGAACATATAAATTATCCAGATTCTGATTAAAAAACAAACAAAATGCCATGCTCTGTCCCCCATGTGCTCAAACAGTACGGTATCAGTGCAAGAAATGAGAGCAGAACGAATCTCAGCCTAAATAGCTCGTTGAATACTCATCCGACTCTGGAGATCAGGTCCAGTTGTTGGCCTTCAATAAGCGTAAACTGTGCTTTAAATACTTACAGCGCACTATCAAAACTAGAAAATTTCGAGGGAGCGGTCGCGAAGGACTCCAGCATAGATACAGTGTCCAGACTATGTACAATCCTTTTCAACTGAGGGACGGGAGGCGGGTCCTGCGAGAAATTGTCCCGAATCCTTTGATACGCCTTTAGATATTTGTATAATGGCTCTTCCAGTTAATTGAAAACACATATTCCCTCCAAGAAGAGCGGCCAGTCTGCTTCGAAATGTACTCAAACCTGTCCCTTGCTAGACAAAATTTACACAAGGTTAATCCATTCGTCTGGCGCTTGTAGCCCTTATAGGCATATCACTTGAATATGAGGGCTGTCTCACACTATAACGACCACTAAGGACGTGGAGGGCGTGCAAAACGTTGATAATTCCTGAAAAAATATGTAGGCCCTTAGCGATGAGGGTACCAGAGAATAAATCAATGGCCTCATCAATCGACCTAATCTCGTCGACTAAGATAGAGAATTTAGTTACTTCCTCGAAAGTGGAACCACACACTTACTCTAATCACCACCGTCATGGCTTCTAATGCAGCTGCTGTCAAAGAAAAACATGTTTTAATGGGGAAGTGATTAGCACTATAAAGTTCAGTATATGCGTCCAGTGATTATAAAGATAGACCGAGGTAAGTAAATGAAGCGGTTTTCGGAGAGTGATAAATGAATTAATTCCTCTACATTTACGACATCATAATTTCAGGTCCAATAATAACTGGCCTATTGAATTGGTCAGGTAAATCCTCATGAGAAGTTCCTCCTATGTTAATATCCGAAGAGAAGAAAGAATGCAACCATGCTACAACTAAAATCCTGCGATTTGAGGTTAGCTGAGGGTGGAATATGTAGAAACGATAGAATAAGTCTTAGCTAGTTGCAGAACGCCATAACCGACTAAAATAAAGTATGTGAAGCTGAAAAGAGAATATAGACACCTACCCAACATTCTCTTATTCCCTTATGGTTGATTTTCAGAGCTTTTAATCCTCGGAAGGGTAAGCAGCAGAAAGAAACTTAGGTAAAAGCAAAGGGGAAGTTTAACTTCAGGACGGTGCTCCAATTAGCTTGAAATCCAAAGCAATTCCACTGAAGGAAATAGACTTGCGTACTTAGATAAGGGAGCTGTTGGGTTTCACCGGGTAGTGAACATCCCCTACCTCAATGGACTTATCCTTCCTGGAGACAGATCTTCAGAGGCTGTTGGCTTCGAAGAAAGGCTGAAGGCGGTGTTGTCTCCGAATTCTTAATTGAGGAGGCTTAGCTCGACTTACGAGCCTTGAACTCCTACTGCTTAGAATCCATTGCCTTTGGTATCATAGGTCCCTGCTCCTTTGGTGGACTCCGAATGTTGAAGTCGCTGTGTCCGGCTTTGGGCAGAAGTGACTCAAAGCCTTTAGGTTGCTTCTCTTCTATCGGTGGGCTGATATTATAAAAAAGAGAGTGGTCTCACTATCACCTTCTGTGAGTCTAACGACTCAGTGTAGCCTCGCAGCCGGTTTGCTTTTTGCAAGGAGGTAACATGGGTGGCTGTGTGGGTGGGAGAGGGGCTGTCCTGAAAGTAGAGGTTCTTAAGCCTGTATCACCGCAAGGTCTACTAGGGTGGCACTCAGATGAGGTGGATACTATATTCTAAAGCCTGTGTTTTCCAGAAGCAGAGGGTAATTTTCTAACTTACGAGGCGTATGAAGTCCCAGGTCACCCAGACAACGGTATGACTGATTTCTTGGCCTATCTGAAACAAGTTAAGTCCAGAGCATGAACGGCCAATATCTTCTTAAAGAAATGAGGCACATTGTTTCGAAGAATCATTTTGAAACACTTCTATTTACACAATTGATTTTACACAATAAAACTTTATAGTAGAAGGCCTAGGGCGAATTTTAGAAAATTTTGGCTTCACATGACTAGGCAGGCCGGCAAGATCTATTAGAATAACTAAAGCGGTAGAAGTGGTAACATTTACAGAGGAAGGACACGAAGACCTAAAGACGGTAAGAGTGCTAAATAGCTAGGACCGACTCAAGGAGCCTGTCACAGTCGAATGTGACAAAGAGTCTAGGGGTGGATCAAGACGAGCCACCATTTTTTCTCATCACGCGTTCAAACTAAATCACCTTCTGGTCAACAAAGTATTGTAGAAAGCCTTTAATAGAGTATTCGGATAGTTTCCTAGTATATACTTACTCATTACACGAAGGTCATGGTAGATTGTGGGGCAACCCGTACAAGTGAACCAAAATCACCCGTACAATACCCACAATGGTCGACTGGGTGGGGTCAGCTGCGTTAACCAGGTTTCCTTTGGAGAAAAGGGTGACCTTTGGTTTACTCTCAAGAACACGAGCTTTGGCCCGACCGCGATGGAACACGTATACTCTAACAACATGTTCCCATCAATGGAGCGAATTACTAGAAAATTCTTAAGGCCAGCGGTCTAGAAGAGGCCGGGTAGATTCGCCCATGGACGACTTTGATAAATGATTTAAGTGGAAAACTCTCTAAACCAGATGAAGAGAGGGAAAACCCCTTCTCTTCTAGGAGTTTGGATGGGCCTAGTAAAAAGAATAAGGATTTTGTTGAAAGCATTTCTTCCATGATGGTATAGTTGGAATAGGGGAGTAGGGAGCCACCTCCACCAGTCTAAGGCGTGCCTCAAGCCCCTTTGCCCTCCCTAGCACCTACATGGGATGAGATCGCGCTTGGATGCCTCTTTTCTTTTCTTTTTCATCACTTTTCTATTTTCCAGTCAATTATAGCCATAGTGAGAGTTGAAAATGAAAAAACGACACAGGAACAATTATTGTATTACTTCTCTATCTCTTTTAGAGGATAAAGAGAGACGTCTCCAAGTGTTCAGTAACATACAGAATGTGATCATTACACATAAGTGGTTTCAGTTTTGATCTAAGATGAGCCTATTCAACCAGCTCTCCATATCCAGCGACTTTGTCCTTGCGCTTTAACCAAAAAATGATGGAGTGACGTAGCCAACTCATATGTACATAGGATGTAGTGAAGAAAGTCGGTAACCCTGTACACTCAGCACCTAATATCTCCCAACAGATATCGGAATTTTGTTCCTCGGAGCAGGTAGAAACCCCCCGGTATCTCCTGGCACTCAGCCAGGTTCTGGTAAAGGGCTGTAAGTGCACCAAACTACCAAAAGTAATCTAGATAGTAAGAGTGAAAATTGAGGGGGGTTTAGATTCGTGTGTCTAATAAAGAAGACTAAAGGTAGGCGTGTCTACAAACTTGGAAACGGGAAGGTGTGACAATCATCCAGGTTTAGGTTAAGTAGGGATGTTATCCACTGCCACATCATTCAATCTTACTGAGTTAAAAGTAAGTAAGGAGATATCTGAATAAAAGTGGTGAATATAGCCAGTGGAAGATATAAAGCAGCAAGTTTTGCAAACAATGGGGCAGTGATGGTGCATGGCGCCGGACAATAATAATGAGAGGACGTCTTGCGTCTTAAAGTACCATCCGTAGAACTGTATCTCCCTGCGTGATTAATTTAATTAGATGTAAGCAAACCTATTTCATGACAGAAAATCAATGCATAAGGAGGCCATTAAATATAGCAGTGTCGTATAAAGTATTTATTAGCATATCAATAAGAATATAAGTGTGAAATATGAATGAATAAGAAAAATATGCACAAACAATCAAACAACATTAAAAATATCAAATTTGCCAAAACATATAATATCAGCAACATATAACAGAGAAACATAAAGGTCTGTAAAAATCAGTGCGGCACCAAACTGATACAAGAAGCTCAGTAGTCGGTCGAGAGTCCATTAGCTGTGACGATATCCTTTATTATTCCAGGAATGCTTTTGACGTGGGTGCGACACCTGAGGATATGCTACTGACCCTCTTTTCGATTATAACTGCCTTCAGTTGCCCATTTGCAGGGTAGTTTAGGACGTCTTACAGCCTCTGTTAGTTCCTGCCAAAGATTTTCTATTAAACTCCTAACCGAAGAATGAGGTGGCCAGTCAATCACCGTTATAATTTTGTCCTAGAACCACTGTACAGTGGACACAGACTTATGACATCGTTTTGATGAAATATCAGAATTCTGGGAATTTCTGGAGACGTCTCGGGCTGAGGGCAGCATGTATATAATCTCTAAGGACAACTTGGTATTTCTCAGAATTTATTGTGCCATCAAGAATGGTGAGACGATCCACCCATAAACTTGAGACGCATCCCCATAGCATTAGAGGGCGGCCACCATGCTTTATTATGGCCAAAAAACACTCTCGCTTCTACTGCTTTCCTTTGGACTCCGGACTCTTGGGGCCATAAGACAGCTTCCCACTAACGCATGGTCCATTCAGGTGATCACGTGCCCAAGCCAGCTGACATGTCTTCACCTGAAGGTTCATCGGGGCTTTTTGCGTGCTTTACATGCCTCAAGCTTTTTACAAGAAGTCTGCGGCAGACTGTTCTGACGGATGCATTAACCTGTTCGCCCTCTGTACATTTATGTTGCAGCTGGACTGCAGGTTGCTTGCTATCCCTAAGGCTCATGCTACGCAGAGACCTGTCGTCACGTTGCGTACTGACATCTTCAACACTTCTGCAACATCGGAGTGTGATTCGCTGATCATCCGGCGATTTTCGTTAGCTAAGCCCTCGTCGTGTTCCATGCGTATCTTTCCCCAACCTTATAGTTACATGTTTTTACCATTTTCATGTCATTATCAGATTCTGTCCACATGCCACATAGTGAGTGATGCGAAGATTTCATATATTTCAATAGCATCGCCCTTTTAGGTATTGAAGAAAGTTATAGGGAAGCTTGTGCTTTTATTTTGCTTTAAGATGTATGCGAACCTACAGCAATATATTTATGCACATACCAAAGGAATAAGAAAAATTCCAGGTGTTTGAATACTTTTGGTCGCTCTTGTATTTATGCCAAAGGGAAATTTAATGATTTGGAAACATATATTCTTACAGATAAAAACACGTTTATTAGTAAAAAACCGTGAAATTTATCATTCTTAAAATTCAGCTATAATTATGCTACAGCATGAATATACCAAACAAAGAAAAGTTAAATTACAAGTACCATTCAAGCATTGATTAGTTCTGACGTCTTTTTAATGTCAAGGAAATTCCTTGAAACGTGAAAATTTTAGAATGTGATGGAGGAGGTTAAAAAAAGATTTTAAAATTATATTAATTCACTAAACATATACTATTCGTCTATATAAAAATATATAAAAATTTCTGTTAGATTGAACTCTTAGGAAATATTTAATTTTCTTTTTGATCACACATTTAATGGACAGCCTTTGTGAGGATCTTCCTTTGGAATAGAAAACCTGGAATTTAATTAAGCTAAGCAAAAATTGGAAGAAGATTTACAAGAGATTAACGACCAGTTTCACCCTTCATTCTATTCAGCTCGGAAGGAAAGGGGTGAGAAGAGGCAGAGGAAGAAATATGAATAAAAATAACAAAATAAACAAAAGAATTAATAGGATATATTATAAAAAGAAGCTTTCTTAAGAAAATCACATTAACTTGAACGTTAGATGCTGGAGGGTGCATTCCAAGCTTCCATGACCAAATATTTATAAAGAACAGACAATCATAAGTATCGTTTATTATTATTATTATTATCATTAATTAGGAAGCGGAAACAGACGAGTGAATCTACACGATGGTGTGTTTAAATTAAAGAGTTGAAATTGGGGGACGTGAAAAAGAGTGGGTGTTACATATTTCGAGTTACTTAAAGAGGAGACTACGTTTAGGGCTCCGAACTGAGAGGGCGAGACATTCTCCATAGATTTCTTTCAAAAAACTTGAGGAGGTAAATTTGTTCACCTACTGGTTATGTATATCTGAAGCGGAAGGTGGTTGTGAGGTTATGAGCTGAGTGAATGGATCCCAGAGTGCGCAAGGAATGATCGAAGCATCCGAATTATTGATTGAGGGTCAAAGCTCAGCGTCGGATGGTCGAAAGATTGGTAGGTACAAAGGAAATGCACCCAAAACAAAATAAAAAAAGAAAGAAAATACAGAAATAATAACATGAAAAGAGAAAGGAAATACTAAGAAAAATATAATTAAGGAGACGGAAATACATATAAAAAGGAAATAAAATACATATAAGAAAAAAAGGAAATGTAAATATAGAAAAAAACAAAAAAAGAGAAAGGAAATATAGATAAAATAAAGTAAAATAAAAGAGAAAGGTAATACATATATAAAATAGAAAGAAAATACCTAAGAGGAATAAAGGGAATGGAGATATAGACAAAAGAAAGGATATACAGATAAAATAAAATAAAAGAGAAAAGAAATACAGGAAAAAATGAAAGAGATAAAAATACAGGAAAAACTAAATAAGAAAGGAAATAAAGGAAAAAAGAATTACATACAATTATAAAAGAGATGTTATATAGAAAACTAGAATAAAAATAAAGGAATAAGAGAAAAAATAAAATAAATACAAACAAAATATTTAATGAAAAATGAAATAGACACAAGAAAAGGAAGAAAGGAAATATAGATAAAATAAAAAGAGAAGGAAACTAAGACAAAATAAAATAAAATGAAAGGAAATCCCCTTCGAAAAAAAGAAAGGCTCCCCTTCGACGATTTGCTGAAATTCAAGCTAAATTTTTCCAGCGGTTGATATCAATGTGATGCCTCCATGATGACCATAGACAGACCGGTCACCCTTTTTCTCGTAGATCATCACGATTATTCCAGCCCTAAAATCATCTGGGATTTCTTCATTTACCCAAATTGAAGTCAAAAGTGGCCCTCCGCTTTTTAATATTCGGGCAGCTATGTTGTCAGGCCCGGCGGCCTTATTATTTTTCATGGAATTGATAGCTTCATTGCCTTTGAGTAGCTGTAAGCCATCATTACTACGAAGAGGAGCCCGGACGTATGAGTTAGGACCAAATGTTGCTTTTGTTTGGTTGGAAAATCCACTCATATTATTTCGTTCGAATAAGATTTATAGTTCACTAGATTTTCTCAACCATCAGGTATTTTTCCTTTTGTGTGTTGCTCGTTGAACACGAACATTGAGGTCACGGTGTTTATTCCTCTTGGAAACGGAGTTCTTGTCGTTTGGGTGTTAAAACAGGGCTTTACGAGTTTTTGAATCTCAGAGTTTTTTTTTATCAAACCAATCCTCCTTTTACTGCTTCCTCATTCCAATTGATTCATTCACCGCGCGGCGCTAATGATTGTAGTATTTAGTTTAGACCAATGGTCTTTACGTTGGCAGGAAAAGCCTGAGAAAGATTTCTAATAAAACACTGTTGAAACTCAAGTGATTTGATATGGTTTTGTAACAAATCAACGCTAAATTTATGTCGCTTTACACGCTTTGGATTCCTTCTTCTAGGCAAGATCTTGATTTTTATGAAAGAAAATACAAGACGATAGTCAGTCCAACAGTCCTCAGAACTAGTCAGAGAACGAGTTACCAGAACATCTTTACGGTCGCTTGACCTCACACTGATGCAGTCCAGTATGTGCCAGAATTTGGATCTGAGGTGCATTCATAAGGTTTTTAAAATATTCCTTTGCCTGAAGAGGGTGTTTGTTACGAAAATTTATGTTCGAAGCATTTAGAGAGCAGCATTAACAGCTAACATATCTTCCCTACCGATGGCTCCTCTTCAATTAGCAAAGTCCTTAACAACTCTAGCGTTGAAGTCCTTCAGAAGGTCATTTTGTCTTCGTTTGGAATATATGATAGAACGTTATCAAGATTGGCGTCGAAAGACTCCTTGGTCCGGTCATCGGCTGCTACAGTGGGAGCGTAGGCATTGATCAATGTGGCGTATTTGAAATCTAAGGGTTATAAGTCGTTCGCTAATACCAGATGGTAGCTCTGCCAGGTTCATTAGAAATCTGTTTTTAATTGCACTACGGCATAACCATTCCCCCAAAAGGGTGCACCCTCCTCCCTGATCGCATCATTGTCCCTCGCAGAGAGCGACAATAGCACTTCTACGTTCGGGAATATCAGGGTAATGTACGTACGTTACACGTACCTATATTTAAGCCTTCAGTAGTTCTACAGCAACATTGTTGGACCCCCTGGGCACGGTTTTGCATGCAGGCAAAAGCCATACAGATTATTTTTATGGCACCTTTTTCAGCCCCTCACCTATATCTACTGAGCACAGCGGATCCTAAAGAGGGGTGCTCAGACATCGATGTCACTGCCAAAAGGTTCTTATGTCCAGTCTAAGAAGCTAGCAACTCAACTAAACTCCCACCGCTGGACGTGCTGGTCGAGACTAAGGATATCTAGATTCCACTATCGTGTTCCCATCGCCTCTAGCGGTCGGTGCCCGACTTGATGAGTTAAATTGACGATTTATCCCTGGGTACGCCTCTGCGTGATTTATTTAGCGTGGATACACTGGCACACGAACATTGCACCCACGATCTTTACTGTAGAGATTGATGCCCAGTGGAACAGGAGACCGCCACGACCGGATCTTCTCCACAGTTAACATAACATAACATAACATAATTTCATGGATGAAAAAAGCCACAAGGGCCTATCAAAGGTCATCCGCATCCGTCAAAACCCACCCACAAAAAGCACCATCGCCAGAGGAAGACAAAATCAAAGTCCCCCACAATATAATATAACAGATGACAAAAGCCACAAGGGCCCATCATAGGTCATCCGAGTTACACGGCCTCTTTTTTAAGGCACCCAAACTCCCAAGAAAACTACATCCAGAGGATTGTGTCCATTTAAATACATTTAAATTTAGGCTACCTACTACCCTCCGCGGCAATTTGTTCCAAAAGTCTTCCACTCTATTGGTGAAAAGATATTTTCTTAAATCCAACCTACACCCTTGCTTTTAAATTTTCAAGTGGTGACCCTTAGTCCGATTTCCATCATCTAACTCAAAAAACTTGCTAACATCCAATTTATCTATCCCAGAAAAAAACCCAGCTCAATCATATCCCCTCTCACACACCCCCTTTCGAACTAGAACATATTTAATACCCTCAGTCTATCTATATATTCAAGGTGCATCAGGGAAGGAATAATATTTGTTGCCCTCCGTTGCACTGACCCGAGAAGGTTAATATCGTGTCTAAAATGTGGGGACCATGCCTGTATACAGTACTCTAGATGTGGCCTAACATAAGAGTTATAGAGTTTAAGAATAACCTCCTTACTTTTGTAACTGACATTTCTCTTAATGAAACCCAGCACTCTATTTGCCCTATTTCTTGCTTCAATACACTGCTTAGAAAACCTTAATGACTTATCTATTACTACTCCTAGATCTTTCTCATCCTCTACTGAGCTCAACCAATGCCCATCCATTTCATAGTTAAATTCTCTATTATCTTTTCCCATGTTAATAACTTTGCACTTATCAAGGTTGAAAGTCATTTGCCACTTATGTGCCCAGGATAACAATTTATTTAAATCCCCCTGCACTTTAAAATTATCATCAATATCTTTAACTACAGCTGCTAATTTGGTATCATCCGCAAAAATTGACACTTTATTATTAACTACCTCCCCAAGATCGTTTATTTAGATGACAAATAATAATGGACCGAGAACTGATCCCTGAGGAACCCCACTGATAACATCCCTCCACTCTGACTTTACACCATTTAGCACTACCCTTTGCTTCCTGTCTTTCAGCCACTCAGCTATCCAATTTGAAACACCCCCCCATATCCCAATCATTTTTAATTTATGAACTAGTCTCCTATGTGGTACTTTATCAAATGCTTTAGTAATATACAAGTAAATTACATCTACATTCTCTCCCTTATCTACTTGGTTTGTTACGAACTCCAGAAAGTCGAGTAAATTAGTCAAACATGATCTACCTGATCTAAACCCATGCTGAACATCGCTGATTAACTTCTCCCTCTCTAGATGTTGGTAAATCCCTTTTTTAACTATTTTTTCAATAATTTTACAGACTACAGGAGTTAGGTTAACCAGTCTAACGTTATTTGGATCCTCTTTACTACCTTTCTTGAAAATGGGGACTACATTCACTCTCTTCCAATCATCGGGTATTTCTCCATATTCCAGTGACCTAGTATACAACTTCTCCAGAGCTATTGAGATACTTTTTACACCTTCTTTAAGTATCCTAGAATGAATTTTATCAGAGCCGGAAGCCTTGGTAGCATCTAACTCACCTATTAGTCCTTTTATCTTCCTCCAATCCACACTAATGCTAGTAAACACCTCTTTTCCTGACCCATGAGTACTATACATAAGATTATTTAGTTTCTCTTTTGTAAATACTGATGCAAAATGACCATTTAGTACCTCAACTATTTCCTCATCAGTTTCTCTCACAACCCCTTCATATTTGATAGGTCCAGTTGCAACCTCTCATCCGGCCTTGCAGTCATTGGAGTCCGGAATGCGTCATCCCATCTGCTTGCTTGGCCGTTGTAGGATTTGAGTTGGAGGATCGTCCTTGGTCTGGCTTCTCACCCTCGACTAAGTGATAAAATACACACAAACTAAAATAAAAGCGAAAGGAAATACAGACAAAATAAAAAGAGAAAAGAAATACATATATGAAAATGAGAAATAAACAAAATAAATTAAAAGAGAAAATAAATAGAGACGAATGAAAAAAACTAAAGACAAAATAAAATAAGAGAGAAAAGAAACACATAAATGTTTAAAGGAAAGTAGACAAATTAAATTAAAAGAGTAAGGAAATTTAGATAAATTAATGCTTCCCAAAAAGAGTTTATAACTGAGGTTCCCAAATTGGAGCGTGATTAAGGAAGGTGAAATGCTTGCAAGATAGCCCCAAAAAAAGCTATTGGAAACGATAGAGAGAGGAGAGGTAGCAAATGTCCTGCTCCTCAGCAAAAGAACTTCTTTATGCAGGTTTAAAGATGATAGAACAAAGGATTTCCTCGACAACACAGTACCAGAAAAAAATGAGTAAAACGAACGCACAGAGTCGTATCATGACGGATCAACATTAAGATTCGTCGGTATCTTAAACCCCTTCATGGCGACAGTATTCACTTCGATCGCGCACAAAGAAGACACCGCTCTTCATTTTCAGCCAAACATCAATGTTAAAAAGGCTGTTCTCTCTCTCACTTAAGTGTATCTCTTTCTCATCGCTGATTTCACCAGTATCTGCCATTTATACCCTTCTCGCATTATATTGAATATCGGCCAGAATTGGGGTCTGTTTGTATAATCCTCTCAGAGGCGACAAAATAGACGACGCTCATAAATGAGGCCCAGATAAATGAGTTCTAAGAACCACTTTAGGCAGCATTTAAAAAAGGATAAGCCACCATTAGCCTCGTAATATATTTAACTTAGAATCAAATCATTCAGGTAATGAATAACGAATGACTATGAAAATGAATTATGGGTAATCAAACGAGGGCAGTTTATTTATTGGCGAAGAAAGAAGTCAAAGAAAACGAAGAAACTAATATAAAGAAAGAAGAAAAAATTATGAAAAGAATAATTCTAAGAAGGTTTCTAATTAAGCCCTTACCTTCAAGGTAAAACGGTGGGAGTACTGTCAAAAAGGAGGGTCGCGACACTAACCATCGTTAATTGCTCCAAATGTAGCTTATCATTGGAATGCATTGAAGCTTTCACACATTTCCCCATCACTCAACCTCATCACTTTCTTTTAAACCTCCTCTCAAAATCTCTCTCTAACAGATTTCCCAAGTTAGTTTCTTTTTCCTAATAAATATATAAAACATTCATTGATTACATCAAATCTTGAGATACTACATTATATCTCCTCTCATATCTTGCACGCTACTTCTCTTATCTCTCTCACGTAAAGCAATCCAAGAGTTGCCATTATGTTCCTAATTAGGCCTTGACATCCCCCAAACCACCTGTTTTCCGAAGTAGGTCCAATACCATCTATCACCATCGTTTGGTACCGAACTGCGGTTATGTGCTGCTCAGTGGTTTCAGTAATGTAAATGAAATTTACAGTTACATTCCTAAATCCCTTAAATAGTTTAAATTTTAACTATATATTCTTCATTTATCTTTCTCACCCCATCTTTTCTTTTGATTTGGGCACAAAATACGATCAAATTACCAGATCCAAATCGAGTTCTCTTCATTTCTTGGATTCTTCGCATTCTGCGCTAAGAACGAGGAGGAGCGAAAAAGCGGCTTTCCACTCGAGCGAGAATCAGGCAAACATTGGGTCTGATTAGCTAGCGGATCGAGTTGGTTTCATGCCGACTTGTCTTAGGCGACTGCCATGTAGTGGCCAGTGGTTCGAACTCTACGTTTAAACAGACGGCCCCACTGAGAAAGGCCATCTCTCCCCAAGAAAAAGAGTGCGAATTAGAGGCAAAACGAAGATCCAAAATAATAATCATATTCCAACCACGCGACGTACTGCTGGCACCACAGCGATGTTATTGATAATTCCGCATTACGCCGAAATAAAGTTCGAAGATGCATTTTGAAAAATAAAATCGATAATTTTTGCTTCCATTTCGGTTCATACGTAAAATTATCGAAAGATTTAATTAAAGTCACAGGAAAATTGTTATAAATTTATTTCATTTTTTTAATATTTAAAACGATTGTGATCAGTTTATTAACGGGGAAGGTGGTGGTTAAAATGGAAGCGATTTTGTTTGAATCCGTCGGAGATGAGCGGAAATTATTTTATTCAATGACTCTAAAGAGTTGCTCTCAAATTTTGCTGCCTTCCAAAACGAGTGCAAGATTAGGGTAGGTTTGTCCCCTCATCGGACTACTCCCTAAGTAGTCTCCTCCTATGAATAATGGGTAGGTGTAACTTTTACATTAATCTCAAGTGCCTGGGTGGCCTAAATAACAAGAAAGATTGGTGAAGTGCGAATACACATAACCAATAACTTTAAAGTGTCTAAGTTAAGTTAGTTTGCGACATTGTGGTTAACAAATGTTAATTAATAAATAGCTCAATGTTTAAAATTGTCTGACCGTTTTTTTTTCTTGTCTTCTCCAAACTTGTTGGAGCTCATCATAATTCACAATAATTGAAATTTGTTACAAATCCCACCAAAGGATAATAAGAGGGATTTCCTCTAGTTGAAACTAGTACTACTAGTAGACACATTCTTTCTTCATTATATGTGTTCAATATTCTTACTTTTCTTCAGCTTAGTGTCATCTTGTTTGTTAGGATCTTGCTTTAGCATATATCCGGGATGGTCGAAATCATCCAAATCGTATACATATCTGAATTGCCGTTCAGACTTGTACAGGGTCACCCCGCCAAAACGGGCCTGCACACACTTTTTGTGATATATACTTGATTCATTCATTCACTAACTAATCACCCTTACTTTGCAGGAAATGACAAAAGCAACGCCTGTGAACACAGCTAGATCTCAATGGGAGCTCCAGCAAATAATATACTGCGTCAAATATTACTAAAAGACAGGCTCATTCAAGAAAGTGCAGGAAACTTTCGTGCATCCGTTGGAGTGTGAAAGAGCCCCCTGCAAGAGCAGAATTCAGGGCTGAGTGAACCACTTTGAGAACTATGGGACAGTGGAGAACCTCAATTCAGCTAATGACAACCGTCCAAGGCATTCAGGACGCCCCGGGAAGCGTACAGCTGAGCTAGTCGAGAGCGTGAGAGAGTCAGTTCAGCAGAGTCCAAAACGCTCTGAGCACAAGGGAAGTCAGTCCCTCGGTATATCCCGTGAGAATTGCAGCAGAGTGCTAGAAAGCAGTGCTGTAAGCATACCCTTACAGCCTCAGACAAGGAGTAGAGAAAGGCTTTGTCAGTCAAGATACTGGAGAAGAAATGTACATAGCTAAATGGAGTTCATCTAGAACACGTACTCTAGAATAAATCAGAGAAGTCCAAAGACTCATGTTTTGATATGGTGTTTACATAATAAATTAGTTATTACCAAAGATTCATTCAATCCTTGGAGAAAATTAAGAAATCAGGACTATCGAAAGTTGGAGCCCGTTTTTTTGGGTGACCTTGTATTAAGTAATTGATTCGTACAAAATATTATTCAACCTCAAGCCCTTTATTGAAAGTAGTCATCAATGTGGCATTGGCTTAAACGTAAACAACTCCCAGCCTCAAATTAATCTAGAAAAATTTAGGTAAACAAACATGTTTATTTATTAAATTAACCCACAAAAGTTAAGATATAGAAACATTTAATTGTTTTTTTACTGTCTTTACTCGAAAAAACTTGAAACATTTTTTTGACTTAAAATTCAATTTGATTATCACAGCTTATATCAATCGATCTAATTAATTTCCTTTCAGCATTATTCATTATAACAAGGTCTGCTGACCAAAGTCGCGTGCTCTCACTTATTATGATTTATGATCTTACGTCCTTCATACATTTAAATAAATCTCAGACTAACCTTGGGAGGACCTTGGCAATTATTATATCATTCGAAGGAGAATGTAAAACAACATAAAGGTTTAAAATTTCGTTAGAATCGGCCGAATAGTTACAATGTTATTACCAAAACAAAAAAAAGCAAAACGGGGACCGACGGACGGAACGACATAGTGAGATATAAAGTCGAACGCGACTAAGAATGAATGGATGAAATAAAGAAAAAAAAATATAACAACTTATTTAATTATTAGGGCGAAAATCACTGCGGACATCGTCGCTGGAATGTTTTCTCATAAGACATTTGTAATGAAAGTAGGGGTGGTAACTGACAACCTCTTTCTCGGCGGTGGTGCAAGAGATTATTCTTCTGCCATCACCACTTGCTTGGCTAACGACTCTTCTACCGCAAAATTTGATTCTTCATAAATCTGCCTTTTGTTCTGCTGCTGTCACGAAAGAAAGAAGTTAAACGTCCATCTCTCGACACACACCTTTCCACTTCGGAATTTTAATTTTAAATATTCCGCCGCCCGTCATCTGCCATATTAATATTATCTGAGCTTTGCTATTCACTTTTGTCCCACTCTTTCCACGCTTCCGAAAAGTAAGCAAAAATTCATCACCCTGGGCTATAAAGACCTCACCTTTCATATCGGTGGTCTTGGATAGCTCGTCCGCTCACGATCCTGCGCAGGTGCAATCAATTACCAACTCAGCCATCATTCTGCCAAATGCCTCCCAATGTAATTAATTGTTCTATCCACTGCTATTCTTCGGTTCAATTATTCTCTCCTCGCTCGAGCGACTTCTCTTTGCCTCCATGACTAACAATATTAACTCTTAAATTATCTTATCGAAAGTTTGTTAATAAGTTCTCAAATTATAAGGATTCTTGGTTAATTAATCAAGTTTAAAATTGAAAGTAAAAACATGCCTTAAGAATTCGTTGTTCCATTCTAATTACTGAAATAGAATAAATAAATGAAAAATGCATAATATGAAAACAAAGAGCGATGGGACAATTAAATGATATGGAAAGATAAAAACGGGATAGTAAATTGAATTAAAATGATTTGTGAAAACCTGGTTTGACGGCGAGAGGAGATCGAAAGAGATTCTTCAACCTTAAATTCTGTCTCTGGGCCTATGTTATTATTGCTTTTGTATGATGTAAAGGTTTGGTACGTGGGCAGGATGCCCAACCTGAATAATAAAATGTATATATATAATAGAATGCCAATGAATGATGAGCCCAAAGGCACTAGGAGCCGGTCCTCGTTGTGTGTGTGGGTGTGTGCCAAGGAGGCATTGTGTAGTTTTTACACAACCAGCAATTGTGGAATCCTTCTTGATCCTAATAGTGGCACCGTCCCTTGTAAGGGACCCGGTAGGGGACACTAATACTATCCTCATGTCTCCGAAGCAGAGGAAAGAGTGGGTATGTTGTGAGGTAAATATGAAATGAAAAATAATGATGATTTCTGTTGGCTTTCATTAAGAATAGCTGGCAATAAAATGAAAATAGAGCGATTGATTTTGGAGTACTTTTGAGTTTGGTCTAAATGCCATTGATGAAGGACGAAATCTAAGCATTCAAACTTTCGAGATTAATCTTAGTTAACGAGAGGTAGGCTGAAAGCAACAAATAGATGCATATATATAATGTTTAATGCGAAATTCCTTCATTTACATGAATTCCCCAATAGTGAATAATCATCATTACAAAACATAATTAACGTTATTCTAACATATTTACGTTCGCTAACTTTATTGTTATGATATGAAATTTATCCTATTTACCTGCATATTTTTTGTTCTCTACCTACGAACATCCTGTTACTATTAATTTTAAGCCATCTTTTAAAAAGCCTCTTCCTCTCAATTCAAAGATATTTAGGAAGAAACTTGACGGCAAGATTCTTTCATTAATTATCACTAGACAACAAATTTTAACTTTGTCTCTGCTACTTGAGTAAATGTTTTTGTCTCTAACTAATTTTGGTGTGTTGATACCAAATATGTGCTCAGATTTGTCCTAGAACATAAGATTCCTAAGTTATGCAACTAGGCGATATGGCTCACTTTTTCACCTTGGATCAATTAATGATATATATAATTATTACGAGTTTGAGAAGAAAGAGACGTTTCTGGGCAAAGGTTTGGAATAGGGGCACCCTATTTGGCATTATGTACATCCTTTTGCAGGCCCAGACAAGATATGTATTACATAAAAAAGAGTTGGTACTCACCTAACTATAAATTCTTTTAAAAATATTTGAGATTCTTGTTCGTGCGCTTGTACTTGGATATAGGATCCCCCGTTGTAGAAACCAGCAGTGTCACCCATTATGTTTTCATTGAAGTGGCCTTGATACTTGCTTTCCATCATTGTGACATCTCGGTGGAACCTTTTCACATGTTCGTCACTAATATCACCCATATTAGATGGAAAAAATTCTAAATGCGAATCCAAGAAATGCATCTTAAGAGACGACAACCCCTGTAGGGGAATAGTCACTTCCTCCCCCCCGTTCACTCGCGGGGCAGTCACAAAGCGGTTACCGCAAAGACATCCGCCCCATGCATCGGCGGGTCCATTGCGTAACCGCAGCGTCGCCTAGTTTAGGGCCATGAAAGACCTTAAAGGTCAAAATGAAAGATCTCCCCCAGGAGAGTGAGACCCAGTTTCACGTCAAATAAGAAATTGGAGCCGTGTTTCTCCCAATCTCGAAGGCTAACGAGAAGCCGATGTTTGACTTTGTGGTAAAAACCTGTTTGGAAAAAGAACTCTCCTAGGGCCGTTCTCAAGCCCCTCCCCCCCTTACCACTCCCCCAGTGGGGTGACGAGGTATAAATGAGGAACTCTGAGGAAAATCGAGGTAGTATACTTCAGTCTCTAGGTGACAAAGTCTTTGGATCAAACTTAACTACCGAGACTGAAGAGGTAGTGTACTTGGCTCGCCAGACCAAGAAGTACCCTACAAGAGAGGCAGGGCTACCTACCCTAAGGGGCTAAGAAGAAGCTCATCCTCGAGCTAAGTCCCTGGTTATCAAACCAAATGATAAGTCAACTTTGGTAAGTTCAACTTACTCTGGCCAGAGAGACTCCTCATATCCTGGTGCACCTTAAACACCAGGGGTATTCCTCGTCCTTGAGGAATTAAGAAAAGAAGAAGGAAAAGGCTCCCCCCCTCGAGCCCGTTACTCGGTGGCCACACCGAACTCCTAAGTTAAATTGGTAAGAAACCAAGTTCAAATTATTCTCGTCAGAGAAATCCCCCTCCGTTATACTCGCCCTTGAGGAAGACTGAAACTAAGAAAAAGCTCATCCTCGAGCTAGTTCCCGGTTACCAAACCGAACTTTAAGTAACTTATTCTCGTCAAAGAAACCCCGTCTCATTGATCCTCGCCCTTGAAGAAGACCCGCCCTGAGTTCAGTCCTCGTCCATAAGGAAATAAGACCACGACTGCCTAGGTGTTGCATAAAGCACCGTATTGGTTCTCGTCCTTGAAGAACCCCCCCCCCCTTCCGGAAGAACCTGTGGACCCCCCAGCTGCCACCCTCGCCAAAACAACCGTGTGATCTCGCTCATCTACATCTGGCCGGCGGCACGCGTCGAGAGTCAATAACATTCTTGAGGCCTTTTAAACTTCAGATTAGTCCGTAAGCCTAATTCTTCTATTATTGTTGTGTGTAGAGAAATAAACCAATTTTTGTGGGTAAACTAATTTAATTAATTCTTGTTTAGGATAAAATTCAGAGTATTGCTGTAATTAAGGTTTCGATGTTGTGTATTCAATGGTTAATGTTAAAATATAAGTTTATTTTGGGATTAATGTTCGTTTCTCTTATATATCCTTACGTGTTTCGAAACGGCTCTGTTCTTTAAGATATTAAGATATCAAAATATATTAGACACTCTTAGCACTCTTAAAAAAGAACAAAAAGGGGGGAATTCTACGACAACCCCATTCGTTGATATGCCTTAAACATGTTGTCCACTAGTTCTTCATAGTTTTTAGCCCTATAATTACTAAGGAAGTTCTGCACTACATGGACGAATGTATCCCATGCTGCCAACTCAAGTGAAGTTAGCTTATTTCTGACTTCCTCTCACGTATCAATTCTCTGATCTTCGGCTCTACAAAATTGCCAGCTTTAAGTTTAGCATCGGTTTTCTTTGCACCAAATTTCTCTTTGAGATACTGGAATCTTTCAGAATCATGGGCAATTGCTTTAAAAAAAATTCGTGATAAGGCCAAGTTTGATATGAAGTGGTGGAAGGTAGATCTTCTGTGGATGTACGAAAGGCATGTGCTTCACATTGTATCTGCGAACTATGTGTTATTCTCTTTCGGGCCACTTTTTGACAATATAATGATTCCTTTCGTCATGGCGGTTCCATAGGCATAAGAAGCACATATTCTTTGTACATCCTAGCTGCAGTCCAAGAAGTAAAGAAATTACCTTTAGATCACTACAGATTTTCCACTTATGATGCGATAATGAACGTCTTCCAAAATAAACTTCATTGAGTCATATGTTTCTATCATCCCAGTAATAAGTGCGACAGGAATTGAAGGTTTTTGTGACCATTGTGTAGCAACACAGCTTTGAGGCTAGCACTGCTTGCATCGATGAATAGTCTTCATTCACCAGTTAAATGCTAGTTTCCTAGCTGATTCATAAGGCCATTAACATCAATACAGAAACAAGCACCATCTTCTTCTTTATAGAAGGCACCTCAGGCCTTATGGCGCTTATGGAAAGTAGACAATGACAAATCCCTCACCAAATCATTCAATCTTTCTTGATTTATTAACTAGATCTTCTTTTCCCTAGAATCATCCTCATACATTTTATCGTCATTGTTATCCTCCTCTTCAGGCGATGAATCATCTTCTTTAATTGCACTTGCTGATGGAGGAACTGGGATTGGCATCTCCATATTATGGGGCACTGGTTTTATAGCTGACTTGCAATCTGGATATACAATTTTTGACTTGTTCTTATTTGAGAATACCACAATATTTGTCATACAAATGTAGTAATTAAAAACATGATATGTTGGCTCACGCTACACCATTAATACAGCAAAAGGCATACGCTTCCATTTGCCATTTAACCACTGTATGAGACCAGTATAACACACAGTACAAGATTTGTAAGGTGCCTAGGGCTTGTCTTGGTCACCAACTTTACAACCAAAATAATAATTGTATGCAGTTTTCACTCTTTTAGCTAAATATTTCCGCTGGCTGCTTGGATTATATCTTCCACAGATATAAAAAAAGTTGTCCAAGCTATCTATACATCCTCGCCGATTCATGTTTTCAACTTAGTTTGTATATATCCTGTTATATACTTTTGTACAGTCTTATTTCATTTGCAAATTAATTGAGAGATAAATGTGAAAGAAAAATGCAATTAATGACTGTATGTAAATACCGTTTTAACACCACTACTATAATAGCTAAATTTGACAACGTGATAAATAAAGAGTGTAACGCAAGAACCAAACACACATAACACATCCTCTCACTATGGTAGCCGAAGCAACACTGCCCATATGTGTAACTAAAGAGTATGTGTGTAACTCAGGAACCTTACATGCTAGTACAATTCTGATTACATATTCGGAATCAGCATACTCGATTTAGTATAAATCACTAGCTAATACCCAAGTAACAAAATTATTGTTGACTAGTGTTATCCGGCTAATATAGAGCCCTAAATATTTACTACAACAGGTCTATTGTACATATGTATTATGAGTGCCGATGAAGCTTTATAATTATTTCAAGCGCTCTTTTATTTAGGTAGAAAGCATCAGGGGTCAATATTTGTGGAATGCGGATGTAGAAGTATGTTTAAACAGATAAGAAGAAGCAACAATCCAATAGAGGCATTTTATAGTCTGTTTTGAAATCTCCCTCCTTCCACTTTTTCCGGGCATATGGACATATGCAAAGGCATAAATTCATTCCCTGATGATGCGAATTAAAACAGCTATAAAAGTTCCTGCAATTTCTCTGCATTTGTAAGATAAGAAATGTAATCTTACCTTGTTGCAGTCCATGTCTTGTGACGTTGGCGAGCATGAAATGACATCAGCTCTATCTTTGACCATTCTAATAATTTCGATTAGACTTCGGGTTTCTTTTACTTGCCCTATCAGGCAATCCATATATGTCTATCATTATTTTGCTCTTTTACCTTCTATCTTCCTAGTCTTCTTATATTCTTTTTCTTTCACTTGTATCTTTATTATTCATTTCAATTTCAATAGCTCCGTCTCAATTCTGGGTCTTCTTTTCACTTCTCCAATCATCACTTATAGAGGCTAGGGGATCCTGAACATTTAAAAAACACATTTTTACAATTTCTACTTAATCAGATTCTTCCTCATTATCTAAACTTTAGATCCTTACATTAAAGCATGGGCCATACAAAGTAATTCAGCATTTTTACACTAATCTTATTTCTGTATTGTGGTTTGTTAAGATTATTCTTTTTATTTCTTTTTGGCAATCTAGGTCTTCGGATATCACACTTAAAAAATATTGCAAGCTTTTAACTTGTTTTACTTTGTACATTCAAGTGCATTCCTACCCTGAGTGCTTCTTTTCTTTTCGTTATCCCTATGTCTTTATCTTTTTTGCTTTGTACTTTCGGCCCACTTCCAGTGCCTGGTTGATTTAATCCATCGAAAAGCCCCTGTAGTATATTTTATGTGTTTACAGTAAGTACCGTATAATCTGCCTATTCTGTTTTTATACGTTACATACCGCCTAGGTCTACCTTGCATTTCTGTCCATCAAGAAAAAACGAAAGGAAAGATCCTTGTTTGATCTCTTCTTTATTTACACCAACTTCGAATCTTTCCCCTTATTTTTACATCTGTTCTCTGTTCGCAATATAAGTTTGCTATTATTTTTGGCGCTTTATTGTGAAATACTATCTATTTCAGTGTGTTAATCAGCTCTTCATGTCTCACTGTGTCGAAGCTTTTTCGAAATCAACGAAACATACTAAAGATCCTCTTGCACTTCTAATGCTTTTTTCAAGATAATTATTAGCATAAATATCGCATTAACTGTGCCATCATTCTCTTTGCTTGATTTAAATTCCTGTGTAAAATGTTTATAAATCTTGTATCTTATTCTATTTAGTATTTCTATAAATATTTTAATCATTAGGCAAAACAATCTTATAGTTCTGTTTTTGTGATTTCTATTGTTACCTCTTTCTTTGGTATAGTTATGAAGGACCAGTTTGTCATGCCTTGGAATGTATTGTTTGTGGTAAAAACTTTCCTTGTCGCTCTTCTTGTCTTTATTTTCTTTATTATTGATTTTATTTAATCTTTTTATATTGAGTTCATTTCATTTCTTCAGGAAATAATGGTTTTTTACTTCTTTCTTCATCATGCAGTTCCGCTATGTATATTTTTTATTTTCTAGCACATCCTCAGAAACGATCAATATTTTCTACTATTTATCTTGAATTGTGGAGCTTTTGTTGTTTTTTTTTATATCTGGTACCCCTTAATTTTTCCTACATCCGCTGAGGATTAACTTTTTCAAACTCCTATACCTCCTCAGATCAATTGCTTAAGTAGAAGCAAATGTTTCCACGTCAGAGAATCACACTATTCCCTAAAAATAACTAATAAAAGCAAGAAAGCTTAAGAGGGATGAGGCATAAAAGCAATTAGGTGCTTCTAAATCTGTCTTCATAAAAATAATTCTCTTCTTAAACCCTAAAACATAGAAGTATAGAGCCACTTTACTCCACAAACAACAGTAATTCATGTTCATAAAGAGCAAGCACACCGAAATGCCTTTCGCGCTATTAAAAGGCGTAAAAAGTAGGTATTCTAAATAAACACCCAAACCATTACTGTTTTGCGACAGATCATTTCATGGTGTGGGAGAGTAAAATAACAGTATGAGTGCGTCATAAATGAGAGCCATACTTACCCCTTTAATTCACTTTTTTTTGCCTTTGTCCCTTCTCTCTTTTCTCCTAGTTTGCTATAAATAAGGCTAGAATGTAAATGGAAGATTTCATTTTCTTCTGTTTTCATATTTAAAAGGGGTCACATTTTATATTTATATACCGACAAATGGCACTGTTCATGGTTAATAACAAAATGGAATGACTTTAACCTTAATTTCAATTCAAAGAACAAAAAATAATAGGTGGGTACTAGGTATTATATTCGCTAGGAAAGTGACAAAAGGAAGCTATATAAAGGGTGTTCCATTAAGACGGATCGCAGTTAGCAGCAAATATACATTGCAGCAAAATATTTATTGAGTTTTCTGCCTCTTTCAACACTACTTCAATCATCAATATATTTATGATTGAAAGTAGTATTGAAAGAGGAAGAAAAACTCTATATATATTTTGCTGCAATGTATATTTACTGCTAACTGCGATCCGTCTTAATGGAACATCCTTTATATTATGTTAAATATTGCTGGCATTGTTCTTACTTTGGCTCACTGAGGAGAAATCTAATATTCTCAGGAAAGTAAAAGTTGCTTTACTTCTGTTCTTCTCTATTTTGGACAATTTGTTGTTTTGGAGGATCGATAGTTTAAATAATTAATTAAATTTTGCGTCGATCCAAATAAAACTAAAAAATTGAATAAAATTTTCAACTCTTAAATCGATTAAAATATTGGTCGAAGGATCACAGTTTTTGTCCTAGATTGGAATTTAAAATTTGCTAAGTTTGTGGCGCCTCATTAATTGAGAGAGAGGGATTTGTTAGCTCATACTAAGTTCTGATACATGAAATAAATATGCACAAACAAAAGCTGCCTCATAAGCAAACTGCCACATTCCATCCAAGCTAGTTGTCCTTCTTTAAGAGAGCCTATATAAAAGCAGCCTTTGTTAATCCATTCACGCAGTGATTTAAGAAAGAGCAAGGAAAGCTTAAATTAGCTTATTGGGGCAAAGCACCATTTTCCTAAAGGGCTCTGCAAGTGGATGTCTGATGTAGCATGGTAACCATACTGGAGTTGACGGTTGTAGGATTGAGTGCCAGCAAGGTTTGAAAACCCGCCTTCGATTGCATTCCCTCCTACCTCGATACTTGTCGGGAGATCTGCAGCTCAACTCTATATTTTCTACATATATTCACACTAATTTTTCTTATAGATCTTCTTACAAAGTCCCTAAGAAAGACACCCTCGTTGGTTTTCAAAAGCAAATAGAACAGTTGATGGCAGGCCTGACTTCACCCTTTGGCACTTCCTTGACCACATTCTTAATACGAAAATTCCTCTTCTCCACCACCACGACAGAGCCCAACTTTCCTCTTCTCAACTCGAAATTGCCTCCCTTAACTAGCACAAATCTTGGACGACTTCTCAAACCAGTTATCTTTTGCCTTCCGCCGTAGCCATTCCTCCATTTACCCGATGTCTAATTACTGGATAGGTTCGATCCCACAGTTGATCCATTGTAGCGATGAAGTGCTTTGACGTGAAGCCACCACCTCTCCTGAAATGCCAATTCATGCCTGAATTTAACCCCATTATTCTTCCACCGTTCTCATCCAACGCTACTTTTTACTCTGTACTTTTGGTCTCAATCATCCTGCCTTCCAGCAGGAGGTAGCAATAACTCTATCAGGGTACATGGTAATGGCCCTACCATTTCCCATTCCATCATCACTGCAGATAAAAATGCTATCGTTACTGCCATTTGCCACCTGAGCGGGTCATTGTTTATCCATGACTATTCATGGCATTTCTTTTTCTCATCCGGCGTTGTATTTGTGAATCTTGCTCTGTCGCGGTAAATACTTTGTCTTCTTTGCTTCTTTATATTTATATTTTATTGTAAACAGATCATAAAGAGACCGAAGTAGTTCGGACTTCTTGAATAAACAATCATACGACCCCTCGTTGGTCCATTCTAATAAGCTGATATGTCGGTGTGGATTAATTGCATGTAAGGGATTGAGGAGCTTAGATCCTATTTTCTGATTATTTAAATAAAATTATGATTTAGTATAAGATTGTTTGAATGATTGAATAGTCGAATTATTTAAATAATTATTGCGTGATATGAATTTTATATTTTTAAATATACCGGCAGGAAAAAGGAAAACTAAGAGTCAAGACGTTTTTGTCCTTATTAAACAAGTCCTCATTTTAGAACTCAGCAAAAAGTCAAAGGAATCATCTTATATAATAGAGAAAGGTGAGAGGAGCCAGACTTCATTAGAGGTGTGCTTCATATTTTGTGAATTATGGCGTAGTAAACAAACCACTTTATTCATATATATATATATGAAATGAAAAACTCACAAAGTATCACCTGAAGGTAGCAAATGAATGCAATGTCCCGTAGGAAAAAATGAAATGGTGTTTCCAAGTACTTTCGAACTTTATTAAGTTCCTTATCAAGGATAACTAAGGAACTTAATAAAGTTCGAAAGTAGTTGGAAACACCATTTCATTTATTCCTGCGGGAGCTCTTATTAAAGAGAAAATTTACTTGGTGACCAGAGTTGTTGGTCGACGAGAGAGACGTAGTGGTATCTGAAAGAGATTGGGGAGGAGCACGAGTGGCACTAACTTGGTGTACCTGATGAGAGATCATGCTTCTAAATTGGGAATTTTGCGTGCAGTTCGTGCGTACATGACCTTCTATTCCGCACGTAAACAAAATTATCTGCATTCTGGCGAATAACAATGAGGGGGGAGGGGGATAATTATTGGCTTAATGTCTGTTGGTTCGGAAGGAGGGAGGTTCCTGGGTCTCGAGGGGCCTTGTACTTTCACGAATTTAAGAATATTTCTTGGAGAAAGCCTGGAGTTATTTATACTAACCTTGGGAGAAGACGGGGGAGGCTTCTTATTAACCTTGGGGTACAAGTTATGGCTACTCTCATAAACTTCAGCTTCTTCCAGGCATTCCTTAAACATAGAACAGCGCTTGTCCTTAATGAAGGCACGGATTTCGGGGGTCAGGGAAGCTAACCAAAATTGGAGGTGTTTCTGGAGGGTGTTGCCAAAATGGCGAAAGGTCTGACCGGAGCGGATCTTTTCGTGATGGAAACGGGCACGATAGAATTCCGGGGTCATATTTACGGCAGCTAAGAGTTCATACTTGAGAGTAGAGTAGTCCACAGTGGACTCTGAGGGAAGCGAAATAAATATGTCTCTCAACTGTGAGTTTAGGAGAGGGAGCAATTTGTCCCAATTGTTAATTTCAAAAATCTTCTCGAAATGTGTAAGATATAATCCGAAATCTCCTTCTTAAAGACAGTTAATCTTCCTGACGTGGGTTGTGGAGTTTCTCTCCGGGAGTTAATTGAGATTGACTCCAATTGATTACGGATTAATTCCAGTTCATTCTGCCCTATTCTTTCACGTTCTTCCATTTCTGATTCTCTTATTTCCTTTGCTCTTCTCTTTTCAGCTTCTCTTAGTTCTTTTGCTCTTCTCTCTTCCACTTCTCTTAGTTCTTTTCTTTTGCTCTTAGTTCTTCTTCCTTCGCTCTTCTCTCTTCTCTTTCATTTCTCTCCTCTTGCCGAATATAAATTAATAATTCTCGGCCCGAGAGGCACAACGACTCTCCTTGACTCTTAAAACGGCCAAACGAAGACATCTTGTTGGCTTACTAGGGGTAACGTAACATCCGAATGGGGCTATTGACGTTACGAACTTACCTGGCAATATACGTGAAGCTTAACTTTCCCAGAAAATAAATATTTGAAAATGATCCCACTAAAGAAACACTACACGGTTAGATAGGGTTAATCTTTCGAATCGGGCTGAGGATTAACTCAAATATTCCAGTAAATGGAATACACAAACACACAGAACGAGTCTCAACTAATATTATAAATTTTAAATAGATAATAGACTAAAGTTATACTAATCTAGAACTAACTTGAATGTACTCCGGCCAAAAATATAAAAATTAAGAGAGTTCAATAATGAGAGTAGACTAATAAAACTCAAAGGAGATGTAAATCAACTAAACAGATTTACTATGTAATATACCTCACACACTTGACACCAGTTTGTATAATATAGTAGTAATATATATATATATATATATATATATATATATATATATATATATATATATATATATTATATATATATAGATATATATATATATATATATATATATATATATATATATATATATATATATATATATATATATAATATGTCGTGGTACATCCACTCTATACCATACACTACTCCTATATTATGTGAGAGAGGGGAGGGGTGACTTAATCACCTACTGCAACACGAACTGTTGAACTGTTCGCAGGGATTATCGACCGACTAGGAGGTCACACTTCAGGCAGTGGGTTTTCAAATCATTAATAATCAAACAAAGTGCATAAATGGTTGGCGAGATTACTTGAATATGCCAAGACTATCTATCGTTCAAGGCTAGTTAAAGATGAAACAACAAAAATATAATTTTATTTACAAAGATTAAAATAAGAATAATAATAGACAAAAGGGAATTATTTAAAATGAGTCTCTTGATAATTATTATGAGGAGGGATTCTCAAATACAATTAGTTGATTAATGTAACTAGGCCCAGATCAAAAAGGGGGAACTTCACAATACTAATAATGGAGGAGGTTTCAGTCTTTCGGGTCGATGACTTCGAGGAAGGTCCTTCTTGCGATGAGGCGAGTGGAGAAAGATCCAATGAGGCAAGTAAGGCACCATCAGAATAAGGCAAGTAGGGCACGATAGGAACCAACCTTCCGATGAAGATAACCAAACAACAAAGATTATGTTCGACGGGAATGTGGGAATTCTCGTAATTCCATTGAAAGAGGAAACTTCTTTTTCCTCAAAGGTAATCGATGGAGGTTTTCTTTCGTTTGGTTAAACGAAGGGAGACTGTTGCGCAAATTCAAAGACTTGCCGTTCACAGAAGCTACCAATTGACTTGTGTAGAATCACGCCTTGAGAATGCTGCTGTCTGACGAACGCTCACGGGTGAGACGATGAGGACGGCCTTGATGCGCGGGCTGGACTCTTCGACCTAAAGAATAACCCGAGTATTTTTATGCCCGATTCTGGAGGGGAAAGAGGAGATGGAGAAAGGAGTCACAAACTCCATACATCTTAACCCGGAGGCGGAGCCGATTTATCATTTAGCAGCAAGGGGCAAGACAGTACGGCTCTTTCACACCATCTCACTGGGAGAGCGGGGTTGGGGCTTGGGACGAGTTCACAAGATTGGGAAGTATTTCCCCAACATGCTCAGGGGTCGAAAATTCGAGAATGTTTGAAAAGGAAGTGACGTCGTCCATGACGTGATTCCATAGAACGTGGTCTCCGATAAATGTGGGGGGTCAGAGGTTGTTCTTTTACACATACCAAGGCATATTCGTTTGCATAAGGATCTGAAGAAATTAGTTTTTCAGAAGAACAACAAAATTGACCGGCAAGACAAAGGATTATACCATAAAAATTTTTATAGCAGACCTTAATAAATCAGTTTTAAGCATGAAATAATCTCCAGAATAATCAGAGGTAGCCGATCAGGCCAAGTAATACTGGGATCTGTGGTTTGTAGGCCTACTTTGATTAGGCAATGGAAACGTTAAACGGCGCCGTTACTTTGCGAGTGGTAGCTCGTAGTACACATGAATAAAGACATTTACTAAGATAAGCGCTTGCTTTTGCTGGGATTCGAATTGGCTCAACGATCGGTCCTATTAGTGGAAGGTACACTAAATAAAGAAACCCAGCCGGATTTGAAGGCTAGAGTAATTGGAGAAAGCGACAAAGCTCTGATATTTGAAATATCCACAGCCTCGTGCTACCACGTAAATTGTTCTAACATGGTAAAAAGCTAACTGAAACCTTGAACATTAGGCAAAGAACCAACTAGATCGATGCAGATCTCGTTAAAACGTGACAAAGGAAATGGGAAATATACATGAGGAGTCTTGGTGTGGCACTAAACCTTTGTAAGCTGACAAGACGAACATGGGCAAGTACAAACGATGTGCGATAAGCTTGCAAGTTGCTTGTACATCAGGACATGAAAGAGCCTGAATTTCGCCTAAAAGATGCCAACGGTAAGAAAGAAAACCCTAGAGGACGAGGACAGTCACGCATAGAAAGGTCCACCCAGATTTTCCTGGTAGTGATGACTTACAGTTAGACTTTTAGACTGATAAGCTGAGAGTAGGTGGCACTGCTTGTGTTTTTGCGTCCTATTCTTGGGCTGAGACTGGAGTCGTATTATCAAAGGGCAAATGATGAGAGAGTAGCGGACTCAAGATCAACCAAATGCGAAAGAACGCGTCCGGTCCACGTTTAAAGAACAGGAACATAACTAATGTTACCCTTAAAGTGCAAGTTGAAATCCAATTAACGAGCATCAACTGCAGAATGCACAAAATTAGAACTATGAGCAGAAAGGGTACCGACCAAGGGCTTGTGGTCGGTCAAAATAAGGACGGAATCGACGGATTGCGAGGTTAATTTTACGGAATTCTCGAAAGAACATTTTGTATACCTTTAGGACTCATAAAGAGAGGGAGAGAAGAATGAAATTAATAACCACTGGTGACCAACCGTATATCTTTAGTGTTGCCCCTATGTAAGTTACCTAAACATCTGAAAGAACTCTGGTAGGTACACCAGGAGAAGGATGAGCTAGCTTAACAGCTAACTGCAAAATCATTAGCTTCTTTATTGTGAGAACGAGTTTCATACGCTTCGGGAGATAACTGGGGATGAGAATTCCTCTTTGTGGTCTAACTATAGACTCACTCCGACTAAGTTGTGTAAGTTACCCTGTGTCTTTCCTCTTCACTTTGCTCGTAAATGTCCAAAAAATCTTTCAATCACTTGAGGTAATCATACCCCTCGTGACCTTATTGTAGGCTCGTTTCAGACACCAATATGTTCGCAAAAACCGTGTTGCCTCCATCTAGTATTTTATGTCACAGTGAAACGTCACGCTAACAATATTTGCAGAGATGTCAAGAAAAACACTCAAATGCTTTGGTTTTCGGCAGTTAATCACGTTCGGGTGATCGATTCTAAGAAAAGTTTTCGAAACCTTTACATTTGTTTGTTTCTTAACACATTAGATTATTAAACAATATCATTCAGGTAGCACCAAATATTCATTTGAATTCCATCTCAACAATACACGAGACTAAAAAAACTTCCTTCATACTATTCGTCTGGTTCAATACTTCCTCCTGGTACGATGTATTTATTATTCGTTAATTCCAAACTCTCGCTGCATTAGCCATTTTCTAGTTCATTTTTCTATCGATTTTAACATGTAAATCTGAAAATAAACCATGCTGCAGCTGACATCTGACGGATTACGTGCTTTTTAGGCCTAAATAATGGCAAGGGGATCTGTTGCTAA
This sequence comes from Ceratothoa steindachneri, assembly GCA_963969495.1. Taxonomy (NCBI): domain Eukaryota; kingdom Metazoa; phylum Arthropoda; class Malacostraca; order Isopoda; family Cymothoidae; genus Ceratothoa; species Ceratothoa steindachneri. The sequence goes on from OZ018328.1 coordinate 85,556,469, forward strand.
ATATTTAGCCCACATTTTCACATATTTCGTTTTCACCACTTTATTTATAGTTATTTTCTTAAACTTTCGGTCGGAGATGCGCTCATTATCTAATACTTTCTAGTTTTAAGTAACAACAAAATAAGATCAGCTGAATCTGCAACAAGTTTGTGTTGATGAATAAATAAATTCTGCCGTGTGCAAATTAACTCAGGTGAACACGACAATCAAACTATAAATATAACCGACCTTGTTCACCCTAAGTACTGAAAATCCTAAACACACAGTTATTAGAAAGAAGTCAAGAACTCAACTTCAAGGAATCAAACTTCTATGAGTTAGTGAAAAGAGGTTAGTCTACTATACTCTATTTCCTCCCCATTAGAAGTACTCTTATTACTCTTCTTAATGTGGCTGCGATATACCCTGGTTAAATCACAGATATCCAAATCATCAAAGTTAAATCACATTGCTTACGAGTAGGTGTCGGAAGGAGACAAGATTTGAGTGGAGTCAACTATGTAGTGGCTCCTATATTTCGATCGGTAGTTTTGATCTGACGTTAATCTTTCATCTTCATTGAGATGAGTATGAGGACCTACGAGTCGGTAGTAAAGTCCGCAATAAAAAAACGATATCTGCTCAACTATTAGTTTAAATCTGCCTATTCCTGAAATCCTGAATTATATTTTTAATATAAATTCTAGATTACTTAGGAGTTTTAATATTTACTAAGAGCATTTATCGATTTTCTCACTAATCTTCTGCTTTTTTTTCTCTGATTAATAGACACAGGTTTATTGAAATTGAATAAATTCAACGAGATTTTTTTTTGGGGGGGAAGCATTAAATTGTTCTTGTTTTTCAACATTTTAATTTATTTTAAGCGTTGGTAACATAATTTTTAGGGCCAAGGTTTTAGGTTTGTTTATTTCGCTTTCTCTTTTGCGTATTCACTTTGGCGTTTGAAATGATCCTCTCTACCATAGGTATATTGAGTCGTATGAAACCCTATCATGTCCATCCTAACTCTCTCAACTAAACAACTCCCTGTAAATAAGTTTAACACTTTGAGTATCTAATCAATTCGACTAATATTCTATTTTATCCCCTTCTTTTCTCGTTGAACACACATCCTTTAGCTTGCTTCAAAAATATATTTATCCGGATAAATTGTTTTCTAATTGCCAATATGGCTTCAATCTCCTTTAGAAACTGTATCCGGGAAATGCCTTTTTCAAAATTCGGGCGAAAATTTGCTGTTGATGAAGTCATGTCAATAGCTTTTGTTAAATTCAGATATGATTCCTTGATTTTCATCCTCCCCTTCATTGGGGGTTATCTTTTCTATTTTAATCCTATAATTTTTCCCTTTCGCTCGATATACGAGACGTGTCCATTCGTTGTATATGGTACCTTTCCCCAAGACATTAATAGTAATGACGGAATAGATGTTGAGGTTACGAAGATATGAGAAGAAAATTTGGGGATCCGGACAACAATCGATTCCCAAATATAAAATGTTTAATCGAATTCAACGTGTGCAATGAAGCAACTGAATGGCGGCTACGAAAATTCGTTTACAAATGTCTGTATGAGAGAGAGAGAGAGAGAAAGAAAGAGAGAGAGAGAGAGAAAGAGAAAGAGAGAGAAAGAGAGAGAGAGAGAGAGAAAGAGAGAGAGAGAGAGTGTTACAAGGAGTTACAAGGAAAGAAAGTACCCTAGGAGACCTTACGGTCCATTTAAAGAGGGCACCTTTGGACTAGCAATCGAGTAGGCACATGGCTGTTCAATTGTTTTGAGTCCCTAAACGGCCACTTTTCAAGACTTTGTCTAGTCTTGACTTGAACTGGTACACAGATTCACTGTTGAAAACTTCAACTGGAAGTGCGTTCCACTTACCGCAAATACTGTAGGTGAAAAAATTTCCACACAGATTGCGGTTGTAACACTTCAGTTCAAGTTTGAAGCCGTGATTGCGCGTTCTGTTCTCACTCAGTGTGAAAATATCCCGGTAGTCAACATTGTCGAACCCTCGAAGTATTTTGAAAACTTCGATGACCTGACCACGCAGTCTACGGGTTTCCAGCGAGAACAGATCTAATTCCCTTAGTCTATCCTCATAACTTTTATGTCGGATAGAGGGAATCAGTTTGGTTGCCCTAGCTTGTACGTGTTCCAACCTTGCGATGTCCTTTCGAAACGAAGGACTCCAAAATTGTACGGCATACTCCAGGTGCGGCCGAACGAGGGAGTTGTACAGACAAAGTACTATCTCCTTGTTACGGTATCCAAACTTGCGCTTTATGTTGCCTAACATCCTTTGGGCTTTCTTCTCTGCCTCGATCCACTGTTTCGAGAACTTGAGGTCACTAGTGATAGTTATACCCAAGTCCTTCTCAGTGTCACTCGAGAGAGAGAGAGAAAGAGTAACAACAACAAGGAGTAACAACAAGGAAAGAAGGTACCCTAGGAGACCATACGGTCCATTCAAAGAGGGTACCTTTGGACTAGCAATCGAGCGGGCACATGGCTGCTCAATTGTTTTGCGCCCCTGAACGGCCACTTTTCAAGACTTTGTCTAGTCTTGACTTGAAATGGTCAACAGATTCACTGTTGACAATTTCCACTGGAAGTGCGTTCCACTGGAAGTTGTCAACAGTGAATCTGTTGAGAGTGATAGAGAGAGATGAAAGAGGAAGTAAAACCTATAGAATAGGATGGAAAGCAATAAAGGTAAATTGTATTCGGAGATGTTGAATATGTTTCTATTTGGGGAGGGAAAAATACCACATTTTTCTCGGACTGTGAGAAAAAAACTTCGTACAAAGTGGTAGTGACTGCGTGTTTAAATTAACCTGCCTCTTTATATATATATATATATATATATATATATATATATATATATATATAGATAGATAGATAGAGAGAGAGAGAGAGAGAGAGAGAGAGAGAGAGAGAGAGAGAGAGAGAGAGAGAGAGAGAGAGAGAGAGAGAGAGAGATAGAGAGAGAGAGAGAGAGAGAGAGAGAGAGAGAGAGAGAGAGAGAGAGAGAGAGAGAGAGAAAAGTAAGGTCTCAAAAACTATATAGGTTTAGTTTGGATGAGTAATGGGATATTTTTAGTATTAGGTATGAAAAATGAAGCAACTCTATAAATAAAGAGATATGTTAGACAACAGTATAGTCTAACATATCTCACTACACGAAAGGCTAGGATAAAAAAGAAGGAAAGATCTTATGAGGATTATCATTTTTAGGTTACGCATCGGAAGATCATCAAAAAAGAAAGTAATTGGAGGCAAATTGGGACCATGTTGCGCCGAAGTGAATGACGGCAGCAAACGTCAGAAATCGAAGATAACACTGGTCAACCTCCAAAATTGTTGATATGGTTCTGGATAAAAATAGTCTTATTCTAGGTTAATTGTATGTGCTGTATTCAATAATGACATTCGTATAGCTGTATCGGGCTCAGTTTTCCAGAATCAGCATATCTATATATTTGGTGCACCATGTTATTCATACATTAATTTATATGTTCATTTGTTCCACTTATGCAATAATATTTTCCTAATTTGGGCTTTTTTGTTTGTTTCAGATTGCTGGTTCATGATAGTGCATACCTATAACTGCCTAAGGTCTAACTACTCTAAACTTAACAAAACATGGAACGTGGCAAGTACGTGGACGATGCTGATCGTTTATCTTATATATATATATATATATATATATATATATATATATATATATATATATATGTCGTAGAATGGACTCTCGACGATATACCATATATAACTATTCGTTGAGGGAACTTCTTCAATTATCTTTAGAGTACGTGGATGTCTGGCGGGCCGATATTATGTATCTTCGATATGCTTAAAAAGTGGAACTGAGCTCAAGGATACTAATATTGCTATCATTAATAAAATAGAGTTTTATTAATAATAACTATCAACAATACACAAAACGGAAAATATTGTCATAAACAGAGAATGGAAAGGGTCGTGGGGGCTCGGGCTAATCCGAGGATTAAACGATTTAAAAAGGTAAAACAAATATAAAGTTAAAGAGATGGGATGGTTCGCTAAACCATTTAAAGCACAGGATAGAATTGACAAAAGGGTTAAATACTCAAAGGTAACGTTCGGCTTACATAATTTTATACTAGTGGTGCAGAGGAAGTCGACGTGAAGGAATTTTCGGTCCGCTGGCGGGTTCCAGCCAAAGGGGGGGAATATAAGGATCCTGACGTGGCGTCTTGGGAATGAAAACCGTTTCTCGACGAACGGCTTGAAGAACAATGGCTGTTCTACGTTGTTCTCTTCTGAACAACAGGGGGGGGGGGAGAACCGTCTTTTGTCTACGGGCTCAAGAACAATGGCTGTTCTAATGTTGTTCTCTTCTGAACAACAAGGGGAAAGGGTGAGAGCCGTTTCTTGGCGAACGGGCTAAACGAACAATGGCTGTTCTACGTTGTTCTCTTCTGAACAACGGGGGAAGGGTGAGAACCGTTTCTTGTCAACGGGCTCGAACGAACAATGGCTGTTCTAACGTTGTTCTCTTTCTGAACAACAAGGAGGAAGCCTTTTGGACTCAGCGTCACGAAGGCTCGAACTTTGGCACTCAAGGGATATTGTCCTCCTTCTGGACAAGTGATGGTGAATCTCGAGGTCGAGGTCCCTTGGCGCACAAAGTGAAAGAGGGTCGGGGTGATGTTTCGCGACGAAAATCTGGATCTCCAATCTGCTCTTAGTGGTAAAGTTTCCATCTAAATAGTCGAGACACTCCCTTGGCGTGGGGGGGGGGGACAATGGAGCGGGAGCTTCGGGGGAATGCACAGCCGAGCCTGGGAACAATGCCTTATCTGCCCATAAGCCTTACTCAATCTGGCGCGGTCGGCGTATGGGGGCGAACGGGGGAAGATAAACCTCCTTGTTTAAACATTGACTTAGGTGGCTGCGATAAGGCGCCAAGCTTCAAAGCGAAGATGCACGTGGGAGCATCGTGGTTTTAAATAATATGTGATAGGGGTTGAAATTAACGCGGCCTCAACCCGTTCTATCACAATATATATATATATATATATATATATATATATATATATATATATATATATATATATATATATATATATATATATATGCCGCCTTCACTCCTGGTAGCCTCAAGAAACAAATCACAAAAGCTGTTCGACTGAACTACAACAGTCACCTCGAATGTCCTTTGGGTAACCAAGACAAGAAATGGGCACCTCATATAGCTTTAAAGTCTTGTGTCAACCACCTGAGCAACTGAATGTGTGGTAAGCCAAGCTCAGGGATGCCTTTTGCTGTACCAATGATATGGCATGAAACAAAAAACAAAATCAGTGACTGCTACTTCTGTCACACACATCAAAGGAATAACCATCAAAGCACGAGGCAAGGTGCAGTACTCCAATATTGCTTCTGCAATACGACCAGTTCCTCCCAGCGCTAAACTCCCAGTTCCAGATCCAATGACTGAACAAGAATTGATGAGTGATTCCGATTCTAATTCTATCTAAAATGAAGACGAATACCAGGATGACTCTGAAAATACCAGCTGCAGTGCGTGCCACTACAGCTCGTTACCGACACAGAGAGATGTTTTTCAATATGGCAAACAATCTTTGTTCCTGTGAGGAGGTAGTATCTCTAATGCAACAATTCTGCAAGTCTGAACCATATTAGTCAGATGATTAGAGGCTGTTTGTCGATTCTAAAAAAGAGTCTCTGAAAGCTGATCTTTTACACAATGGCAATCGGTTACCATCTGTTCCAATAGCACATGCAGCGAAGCTGGCTTAGAGCTATGAAACAATGTAGATTTTGTTAGCCGCTATAGAGTACGAGAAACACCAGTAGAAGATATTTGGGGATCTCAAAGTCATCTGTTTTCTACTGGGCCTTCAGAGTGGCTACACAAAGCACATGTGATTTTTGTTTTTGTGAGACAGCAGAGCTGATGCAGAGCAATATGTGAGAAAAGAATGGCCAACAAGCCTAAGAGATGCGCCTAGAAGGTTTAACTGTGATAGAATCTTTTTGTAGATCCAGAAAAGATATTTTTGCCTCCAGTGCATCTAAAGCTTGGTTTTGCTACGAATTTCATCAAGGCTAGGGATAAACCTGGTGTTGGGGTTCGATACTTATATCAGAAACTAGGTGGTATGATTTCCGAAGCCAAGTTGAAAGCAGGGGTCTAAAATGGACTACATATTCCCAGACCAGTTTATGATAGCGAATCCCCCAAACCTTTAACTCACTGGATAAAAACTCATGGGAATAAGTTGTTAATGTGTCAAAGCTTTTTCTTGGAAATGATCGTGCTGACAAATACAAAAAAATCGTTACGACCATGCTGCAGAGTTATAATGCATAAAGAGCTAGGATGTCCTTGAAATTGCATTTTTTATACTCTCATATTGATTTTCTTCCAGATAACCTTGGAGACATTCATGATGAGCACGGTGAAAGATTTCATCAAAACATCTCTATAATGGAGAGCAGATATGAGGGAAAATTCAGTCCTAACAAGATGGGCGACTATTGCTGGACGCTGCAACGAGAAGAGAGCGATTTGTACAAAGGAAACGGCAAAGTTCAGAAGCACTTTTAGAAGTTGATATTTTGTCAATTATAAAGGATTTGAACTTATGCTTTCTGGTAAAATTTCTTATGAGCTTATCTGTGACGTGTTTATATCGTTATCTTGCGTGAGATAATTAATGTCATCATATTTACTAATTTTCTGATTGTTTAAGAAAGTATGTTGATCTGATAGTAGAATCTAACATCTAAATCATACTCAACAATGTGAAATTAGTCATGTAAGCACAGTTGCATAAGAGACGAGCTGCTCTGTTTTGGTTAAATATCTGCTGCAGGACTCTAGTAATTGAGTATTTAGTGTAGTCTGCTGCTGTAAAAAGAGCCTGAAAAATGTAAATTAATTATATTTTATGATATTAACTTAGTCGGCGATTCAAGTGTGACTTGTTGCATTTCTTTCATTGTTGTCTCGTGGTATGTGTGAATTTTTTGCTTGTTATTAGCAGTATATGGATTCTTGTAATTAGGCGGTTGTTCCTCGGAAAAAATACAACGGGGTGTTATTATATTCTAGAAATTAGTTAGTATTATAAAAAACAGAATATGCACTTACTCAAGCTGATTTGGTGGTCGATCAACTGGACAGAGGCAAGAACAGTCGAATATGCACCCAACAGAAGAAGGAATGCAGAAGAAGGAAGGAAGAAGGAATGATTCATAGCCACGTCAAAATGCTTGAACACCAAATCCAGCCTCTTCAATATAAGTCTGAACGTAGCCAAGCAAGTGGTTACCCATTTCCTTGCCTCCTTTACCCTGAAAAGATGCAGAAGAACAACTTCGCGGCGATAGACTGCCCCGGGCTTTTCAGAAAACTGACGAATCAGCAGCGAGCTTGGACTATATTCAGAGTTAAGTTCAGTCCCAGCGTAATATAAGACAGCGGTTCTGCTCATTTCTTGTCTTGACTTCCTTTGCTCGATAGACTTGACCTGCATTGGTAAAGGACGAAACCCGCAATGAAGTCCTTCTACAACCGTCTTCTGATACCAACACTGCGAATCTTAGGCGAAGAGAAGACTCAGAATTCAAGATCTACGCTTGGATCCAGCTACAATCGATTGGAGTATCCTCACGGATCATTACCCCCGCGCGCACGCGAACCCGCGGGAGGAATTAGAGGTTCGGAACTCATCCAGAAAACTTCTTTTGACCCACAGCAGCACACTACTGGTTCAGATAAACGTTCTGCCACTATAATATCTTTAGAAGCCTCCTTCCTGTCTCTGACGTGCTTGAAACCCAGAAGGAACCCCTACAGGGGGCGCGAAAAAGGTGGCCTCGTTCTGGGATGGTTTGGTCACAGCTGTCATAGACGACCCAACGGCGAGAAGCGTGTCCCACTTCGGGTCAAGGATTGTTTTCAAAAGCCTGCGGGCAAAAAAGTCTTTAAAATGGTCTATTCCAAGTTAGGAATCACGCTCTGCAGACTGAAAGAATAAGCATATGGTTACCTGGCTTTCTGTGACACGAAAAAAGATATGGTTAATTTTCTGAGCAAAGAATCTAGACAGACCCCCCCAAAAAATTGGACTCATCCCGAAAATTCTTCTGCATGTAGCAGCGAAAAGATCGATCATATATCGATGCATTGACTCTTACGTTGGAATGCACACAACCGAGGAAATTAAAAAGGAAATTGAAGTCAAACAGGAATGGGAAAAAAATGATGAGGCATATAAAGTTAAAAACCGGGGTGGCCCAGAATATACGCATGTGTTTAAGGTGACCTTCCAGACAACCAAAATGCCTGCGAAGGCATCTGGAAATGGGTTGGTCTCTGCCAGCTGTATAAATCATGAGGTACTCGTCCCAGTACAAATTTGTTTCTCGTGCTATGCTATCAAGAAGCATCCCACCAAAGAGTGTAAGCTCAAGTGAAAAGGGTGCGCGGAGTGTGCAGAACTCGGTCATACGTGGAGGGAATGCACAAACCTGAATAAAAAAAATGTATTAACTGCGGCAACTCACACCGTACACTATCAATGGCCTTCACAGTAAAAAAGACATTGGTTACCGATAATAAAAAGATAATGATTGAGGAAAGAAATAAAAGAGCGAATACCACGTATGCACAGGCGGCGAAGAGAACCGACCAAAAAAAGACTATGCTCCAGATTGACCAAAATATGAGACCTGATCTGATAATATGCATTTTCCATGCTTATTTCACCATTGTCACGAAACTTGACAGCTACGCCACCGAACCTAATAAGATGCTGGCCCACAAGGGTTTCAAGCCGATGTGGTTCCCGGACAACCCACCATCGGGCGAACTATTTCATGCCAAAATCAAGAGGATGTCTGAAGCCGTGCCAATAAGATCCCGATCCACCTCTCGAGACATACGACTAAACAAACCTATAACTACAGAAAGAACAAACTCTCAAATGGACATAACCACACCCCCGCAAGCGATGAGGCAGAACCAATGGGACCTGCAACGTGCATCGAACCAAGCTATACAACCAAAGAACTATGTATGAAGATATATGAATCACCGTCAGCACCAATATCGAAGCTGTCCAACACGGATTAAATTATTGAAGAAAAAGTCAAAGGAAAATACAAGTGAGAGTTTGATGCCGATATTAATGAAGAAGAATTACTCCATGCAATTAAGCGAAGTCTAGATGAGATTTGTTCCAAGTCACGCTTCAAATTAAGCTAAGATCAATTTAAGAAGAAAAGGTCAGGATGGGTGAGATTTCCAGCCAGAGAAAAAGGAGTAAAGAGCAAACAACCAAATAAGAATTAAATATTAATAACAACGTCATATATATCAAAAACCTGAAAATCTTCTTCAACTCTTCAACGTCAACGGATGAAGCAAAAAAGTGTAATTTACAATGAAATTATAAGCTCAGTAACCTCAGACGTCATACTAATATCTAAACATGGTCTAGACGGAGATAGAGAGCATAGAAAAATCTAAAACTAAGTGGTTCTAATTGTAAACCATTCAAGGGAAAGGTATGAAGGAGTGGCCATCGCGATCAGAGAAGGAATTAGATTCAAGGAAATACAAGACCTGGATGAATCTTACTTAGAAATCAAGATCAGTATGACCTAAGATAATATTGTGGCGGTGTCTATATTTACCAATCCCCGACTTTATTCAACTGTTTTGAAGAGAAGCATCAACCATCTCAATAGATATAAGTGCCGACTCTAGAGAAGGCATATATACCACGGCATATAACGGCGCTGGGACCTCGCCATGTCTCCAAATCGGTAGTGACAGAGTAAAAAGAGAAGGCCCTGATTTTGCCACCTATTACACAGGAAGCTCTTCAACTACACCTGGCATAGTACTAAGGAATACCAACTTCTCCTTTAACCAAGTGACCACTCCATGCCCATATATCCCATCCGATCACGTCAGAATGATAAAGACCATATCAACATCGTCAATCCAATTAAAAATTCCCAGACGTAGATGCTTCGCTAAAGCAAACTAGGCTGCATACAAGGAATATCTTCAGAGTACAGAGATAGGCTAGATGGAAAGTGATACGCTTGACAACATAGACGAACAGCTTAATAACCTGAAAACTGACTGTATAACTATTCCCTAGACAGAATACAAAGTACTCCCAGCTCCAAGGTTGGACACAAATATACTAGACAAAATGCATCAACTAGAGGTCGTCATCAACACATCGCTACAAGGAATTGAGAGGACTGAGAAACGAAATTAAGCAGTTTATCAGGGAGAAATTAGGCGGAAATTGGGAAAATATCATAGCTAAAGTGGATAGTAAAAGCGACCCTAGGAATTTTAGAGCCAGTTAAATAAGATTTGAGAGGCACTCCCCCTAAGAATAGAATCATCATCAAAGTTAACAGAATCAAAAGTACAGAAGACCGTAATTTTAGTGAGTATTGGCGAAGCCGATTTCGAATAAATGAGGAGGAAAATGAGAACTTCGATGAGAGATATGAGGAGAATGAACTCGCAATAATTCGAGAGCTAGGTGATGAGCTCACGCCACAACATACTGTAGATGGGACTCGTGTCGAACAAAAGGGAGAGAGGCCCTTCACCCATGAATAGTATGAGGCTGGCCTAAAGAGTTTTAAACACAAAACACAAGGAATAATCAACATTACGAAGATGCCCTACTGAAATCTTACCGGAATATCAGCGAGGCACTATTGAAGCTGTTTAAGGCTTTCCTTAATGCTAGTTATTTCCCCGATCAGTTCAAAATGGCGAAAACTATCTTCCTCCTGGAACCTGGTAAACCAAAGAAGGATATGAGCAGTTAAAGGCTTATATCACTCTTGGAGTTCATAGGCAAACTCATGGAAAAACTCCTTAACAATAGACTAAGGAATTACTTAGATTTCAAAGAGTTGTATAATGATCAACAACACAGATTCAGTGGAAAGCTTGGCACCAAAATGGCACTAGCACTGATCATTGAAAGGATTACTATTGCCAAGGCCAAAGTCTTCAATGTAGACCTAGTGCTTCGCTACATGCCCTCAGCCTTTGATAAGTTATGGTTACTGGCACTTAAAATGAAAATCAGTGATCTTGGGATGGAGCAGAATATAGTACGAATACTATGCAATGATTTAGAAGACCGTCAGGCAATCTTGAAAATAAATTACATTGAACTGGAGACTTTCGATCTAGAGACAGGAGTGCCATAAAGGGGATGCCTTAATCCCACCTTGTATGCAATATACTTGGGCGACCTTCCCCGCCCAAATCAACTGGTAGACGATCTAACACAGGTTGTTAACATTAACTATCGTAATCCCAGAGATCTGACCAACAGAACGAGAGGAGAAATTGAGAATCTCAACAGATACGAGAAAGAAAGAAAGATTAGAAAAAATATCCACAAATTTAGAATGATTCAGATGGGACTACGAAAGACAGCAGAAGTTGTGGTGCAAGACGAATACTACGCATACTCTAGAGCTGGCCGAGTACTTGGTCTCAAATTAACATCAAACGGATATGCTGCGCACTACTGGTTAAAATTGGTGCGGCCAAGAGGACGTTAGAGTTGCTGTTTTGTTTCAGACTGCTTTCACCACGAAACAAAAGGAATTATATATGCTACTGGTGAGACAATTACTGCTATACCACGCTATTTCCCTTCATGTCTCATTAAGCCACTAATGAGAAAAGCACAAGCGGTTCAAAACAGGGCAACAAGATTTCTAACTAATGTTACCCTTCAGTAACTGATTCCATCGAAACTACTTCACGAAATCACCGATATTGAACCAATAAATATCACTGCACAAACACGCAAAGGAAATATGACAAAAGATAGACCAATATATACCACAATAAATTACCCAACAAATAAAACTTTAAAAAGAAGAATTACCAAACCTACGCTTCAGACAAGCCTTTAAAAGTAGCCACCGGCAGACGCGGCAGGCGATCTACAATATATATATGAAGAGAAAAATAATAAATAAAAACTATGATAAAAAGATCCGTAATGGACAATTACTAAAAAAAAAAATCTGTTGTCAAAAATTAATTAAAAAAAAGAACCGCAGTGGACAAATTAATAATAATAATAAAAGATCCGTAGTGGGCAGAATAATGACATTAAAGTTAAAAGAAACGATGAAAAATAATTCAAAGATGACAAAGATTTAACTAGAGTGAAAAATGAAATGTGTAACCGAGGAAGCAACAAGAGGAAAAAAAGAGGCAGGACAGGTGAGGTTACCAGACAACCTGGTACATATCCTCTCTTCCTATAGACACTTTTTCCTACCTATGTCTCTCTAAATCTATTTCATACAAATTTATGGGAGTGCAAAGGTTCTGTTATTTTTTTGTGCAAAGGTAACCATTCTATGGTTGCGCGTTTGGTAATTATAATGGGGTGTAATGACGAGTCCTCGTTGCTGCTGCATCGCTCAAAATCACCCGTCTAGAGCAGTGTGCGGGAAGAAAGTACGGTAGAGTTGACTCGATGGGTAACGAGGACTTTGAGTAGTGTGCCTACTTTATACTCCTGTTGAATTGATTCTGACTCCTTATTTTTTATCACAATTATGCGTTAGGCTAGGATATCCGAATGTGTCTTAGTGATCAGGGTAAGATAAGGACTTCGAAAGGACACGGCAAAAGAAAATAACTTTATTCTTAAATTGGTCTACTATAAAGGGCAAGCAGGAACATCTCGAGTTCTTTGCGGTCAGTGAGTAGGCTTCTGTTTTACGCAAAATATCCAGTTTACAGGCAAGTTAACGGGATTTCGTAACGCTACTAAGAGACTGATTAAATCTCTGATTGGCTGATTCTGATTGACTGATCTTGACTACTGAATTTTAGACTTGATGATTGAATGAATTAACTGTCAAGTGAATGTCTGTCTTTCGATCTCTCTCTATATATTGTGTGCCGTCTTCAAGCGGCATGAACTTGACTTGTCCGTGGAAAGGGCCCACTGATCGAATTCTTTTGTTACTTTCACCACTGGGGCAGAGTTCCGAAAGCTATGTGTACCTGTTGTACCAAAATATTTCCCATGTCTCAGATTTATCTTAATTATAGGAAATCAGTTGTCCTTTACAGTTCTTTGTAAAATTTTGCTGGTCAAAGCCTGTATTTGTTTAGCTTGCCTCTTGTCTCCCGTTGTGACCTTTTTGCCTGATAATTATTCTCAGCACGCGTATTTTTGTGTTTGCGCGAGACTCAAATTTGTTCAGGTGGGGATCTTTAATAGCTGTTTTCATTGTGCTTATGTTCATGTGTTTCCGCGAGACTCACGAACCGCTTGCTTTATATTTATTTGATAGATGTAAAATTTGATATATATATTTTGTTTCTTTTTCTAATTCTCTTTGGTTCTTTATTTATCATACGTGGCATATTATTTCCTTAATTTACACAAATTGCCATTATTTGGATTTGATAGATTCACCTAGCGTCCATTTGTGGACTTCCTCGCTAGGCCTATTAAATCCTCTAATTTGGGTGCCACTGGCCAACCTATTTTACAACATGGGCACCACACATTTTTCCTTCCTTATATCGTCGTTGATCGTTGATAGTTTTTGTCTTGGTTTCTTGTTAGTCTAGGGAAGTTCCAGAGGAGCAAAACGTCAGTAATAGAGAACCTTGCGCCACTCGTGGTTTCTCTTATTCTCCCCCTCTCCTTATTTACAAGTCCAAATTAGTAGCAGTCCAGTAAAACTCCTGAATTTGTGCCCTTTGATCAAAAACTCAGCAAATGAAATGGATGTAATGCATGAATACCTATTTTTTTTATAAAGTGTCACGTTGGGAATATATTCTTAAATGCTTCGCAGTATGACAACTAAACCCATACCAGTGGTAACATGTACAGATATTACGTCAATTCACAGGTAATGTGGCATTTTTTGATGTTTATCATTACTTTTTATCGATATAAACCAAACATCTTTAAAGTTATTTATGTTTAAATAAGTATATATTTATTAATTTAATATGTAATATAAATTCCATCAGTTTCTACCATTAGGCTCCATCTTTATATTAAATTTTCAATACCATGTTTGATTCTAAAGAGTTCTTTAAAGTTGTTTCAATCCTCTTCTGTTGTTGACATCGTTACTCTATTCAGGTGATTCGCTAAACAGCTAAAATCATAGTAATTGATGGAAGTAAGTCGGAGGAGTGTGGTACATCATGAGATATGAGCTCGGGAAGTGTTGATGAAAGAACACTCGTCTTCAAATGCTGCATGTAAACGGTCTAATTGAGAACCTGAATCTCTTTGTCGATACTCTGATTTGGGTTAAAAAAGTTAAAAATGGATTATGCCTTTCAAAAGCCAACAAACCCACAAGAGAATTTTGTGTGAATGGGGCATCTATTTCGGCTGGGGTATATGTTTTTCTTCACGAGTAATCCTTTGTCTAGTTACTTTAATTTTATTCTACATAAGCCCTTTTTGTCTTTTGTAATAATGTTACTTAAAAATGGTTTACATTTTAGTCGTTTATTTCGATCTAAAAATACTGATAAACCTTAAAAAAAAATCCTGAAGAAAAATTAATTATTATTCCCTTGGAAAGTATGGTAAGCGTGATAACAACTTTTCTTCTTAACCTAACCTAAACTAACCTAATCCAGTCGGTTTTTTTACCTCTAGAAAGTAAATTACCCTAGATAAGATATAGATAATTATCTACAATATTTAGTCAGAAATTGTGGATTATCTGTTTTGGTGAAGAAAGCTGTTTAAACAAGGCCATATCCAAAATTGCTTTAATATGCTGGTACCAATAATTAGAAAAAATATATTTTCAAACCTATAGAAAGCACTAATTAAGGTCCTCGAGCGCTCAAATTGAAAGAGGAGCTACACTAACGAAAAAGACAGAGATAAGAAGCGCAAAATTATATCCAAAGAATACTTTTTGCTGAGAAATTTCCGTTAATATGATCACGATCGGAATTATTTGCGACTAAGATTTGAAAACTCAATACTCTATACCAGGGGTGGGGTAACTTTTTGGGGTGTACCCCAAAAGAATTTGTAGTAAAATAAATTTACCCCTGACTTTGAAGTACTCTGGGGGACAAACCAATTTACTAATAAAAATCATGGATAATAAAGACACAAAAAATTTATATTGGGATAATGTTTAATTTTTTATTTCATCTATCATTAGGAAATAAAAGTCAGTCTTTTGGCATGGAAATAGCACACAAGTAAAAATTGTAGGAAATTATATATTTATAAACAGAAATAAAACAGTTACGTTTTAGCATTACATGACACATAAGCAAAATTATTGACTATGTCACTATCATGTATTTAAAATTCGTACAAAAACAAAATAGGAATATGTTATTGAATCCACTATTATGGGAAAAAAATGTTTCCCCTTTCGGGCATGAGAATGGTACATAAATAAAACTAATGAAAAAATTATTGAAAACTTGAATATATCAGCTCTCTCAGGCTTTGTAAAAATGATACTGTTTCATCGTTGATACAACAATTTAAATATCAGGGATTTTTGATGTCACTGCTACTTTGATGCTGTCTTCAGGATCCAACCAGTTTCTGTATTTTGCTTTTAGATTTACAAGGGTAGAAAACCTTGTTTGCAAAGGTAGGTTGTTGCAAAAGGTAGTAGCATTTTAGTTGCTTCCAAATATGCAGTTTTATCAGCCTTTGCACTTTTTGACATCCAAAAACTAAAGAGGTCATCCTTGGTCTCAAATTCCATGCTTGTTTCACTGTTAGAACGCAGTTAAATAAGCTTTTCTGCCAGTCCTTCAGGCTCTTCAGGCAAAACAGCAAGTTCACATTTGAAGGGATTTACAACCCAGCTGACAGTATGTGAATCAAACTCTGGAAAGTAGTTACAGAACCTATTCCTAAATTTGGTCAGGTGCCTTATGACTGATTCCTTCATCTCACTAAGACTGCAGTCTTCATATTCTTTTAAAAAACTCTGCCAGGATTGGAAAGAAAGCAATCTTATTGGCATTTAATTTTTGGTTCAAATACTGAAGCTTTGATACAAATGCTGAAATTTTTCCCCTTGCTAAGATGAGATTGATTTTCTTTCCTTTCAATTCCTTGCTCAGCGCATTTACATGCCCAAAAATGTCAGCTAAGTATGCAAGAAGAGCTAGCCAGGTTGATTTTCTGAACTTCTCTGCAAGTGTGTGTTTTAGATCAGTCAGAAATATTTAAAATTAGGTTTTAAGAGCCCACACTCTATTCAGGACCTTTCCACGTGAAAGCCACCTACCTCACTTCCGTATGAAAAAGAAGGGTCAAATATTCAGCCTCTCCATCTTCACATAAATCACGAAACATCCTCGTGTTTAGTGCATGCTCTTTTATAACATTGACAATCTTATTTACATCATTCAACACAGCTTCCAAGTCTGGTTCCAAATCCTTCACAACTAATGCCTGGCGATGTATCATACAATGGATGACCTGAATATTTAGATTCTGTTGTTTGGTTAAAGCCACAAAACAAGTGACGTGACCAAGCATGGCAGGAGCTCCATCAACTGATACTGAAGTACAATCTTCCCACTTTAAATCAACCCTTTGTTTTTTGAAGTATTTCCCCAACCTTATTGAACACATCAATACCACGAGTTCTCAACTCAAGAGGAGAACATAGCAACATTTCTTCTTTAATTTTATCAGAACCCCTGTATCGAACGTATACCATCAGCTTCGAATTGCTGCTGACATCTGTAGTCTCATCAAGTTGAATGGCAAACTCTTTACTCTTTTTTTACTGAAGAAATCACTTATTCTCTCACAATTTCTGCAAGATGGACATTCTTTCTTTAATAACTCTTGCAGACGGAGGAACTGTATTCAGTTGTTTAGCTACTTTCTGCCCACACCTTATTTCTGCCATTTTCACAGCCGCCGGTTTGATTAATTCTTCACCAATAGTATATAGTTGCTTGTTTCGAGCAACCAACCACGCCACTTCAAAACTAGCTATTCCTGCTGAACGTTGGTCAAGCGTTGCACTCTTGTTATTTTCCAATCTTTGTCTTTTGACTGTTTTTCCCAGATTCTCAAAGTATTCCCGTGGTTTGCAAGCCAGATGTAAATGAACCTTGTCCAAGTGTTTCTTCAGTTGATTCATTTTGAAAGACTCGGCAGTCAGTACTTTCATACAGACGAAACATTGAGGTTTTATTTGTCCTTTGTCCTCTATTTCTGTGAACCCATAATCAAGGAACTCTGCCTGATATGTCCTTTTTCTTTCTAATGCCATCTGAAAATAAAAAACAAATCTATGACATTTTTAAAGTCTTTTCACTTCTATTTTTGAAAAATAAAAAAAATTATTTAGTGACGAATTCAAACAATAAGACTTAAAAAGAGTGAGCATTACATCTGTAGGGGCTGCATGAAATATTCTTAAATTGAGTTAAACTCGTTAAAAAGTTATTTTTATTATAAAATAATTCATTAAAATAAAAACTGGCAACTAAACAGCCCATGGGACAATTAGGCCCCTTACAAATAAACTCAAATATCCTAAAGTCTAAACTAATCTTATATTTATATATTTAACTTTTGTTGAAATTTAATCACAAAAGTCTATATAAAAACGTAATTATTATAGATTATATCATAACTCACCTTATTTAAATAATTATTATATCACTTAATCAGCTCTAATAATTCATTAACTACTCTGAAAGAGGCATGGTCAAAACATGGCAAAATGCCACTTAATTAGGAGAAATGTTGCCCGATTTTACCGAAAAGTAGAAAAAGGCTCCTCGATGCATTCTTTTTCTCTAACTTTCATATTCGTTACCCTCACTTAGCACATCCATAGCACATCCATTACTCCCGAATTTTTCTAAATTACCCCATTTGGAGTAATTTACCTCTGTTCCCCGACCACTGCTCGATACGATAGATCTGAAGCCCTAGGCTCGGTGGCCAGAGTGAAGAATAGATATAAACTTGTAGTAATGCTTTTTCATAGTTTGCAGCTACCTAGGTAATATATTTATAATCCTATCTAGTTTTTCTAAAAAGTCAGTTTTATAATTTAAATTGTAAATTTACTAGTTTTGTCAAACAATTAATAATATAATACTTAAAATTGATAAGTTCTCTAAAGCTTAAAGCAAGTACGTTGATTATGTAATTACCAGGTAATGGCTTCGCCACTCCCCCCCTACGACGGGGAGCTTGCCATTCGCTACTAAAATTGAAATTTAAAATCGAAAAAAAAGCAGCCATGGTTGAATTTTTATAAATTTTCTGAACTTCCCCATTTTTAATGCTTTAGACTTTAAAAAATTCATAAAATTTCGATACCTATATTTATTTCTGAACTTCACAATTTTGTTTTTTGATATCATAAAAGAATTATTAGAAATAACTTTGCTAAAAAACATAAGTCATAACCAAACTAAGATGAAATTATCATTTAAATACTCAAAAAATCCCCTTCTTTAACTATAGAGTTAGTGATGAAGTTTTTTAGGAGATTGAACGCATTGAAAGAAAAAAATGTCTTGTGTGTGCCTGTAAGAACAAAAGTGTGGCTCATGTAGTCTATATGTATGCTGTGGGGGCAGGTGAATTAAACTTTCACTGTCCTACTTTTCAATCCTCTTCAGGTCTTGAAACGACAACTAGCAAACTCTTTCGCCATAACGCTAGACCACTCGCTATTTCGGGACTTCAATAAATTTAGGAACTAGAAACATTGTCGTAGAGCCAATTAAATTTAATTAACACCGTAAATTGATTATTCATTAATTCATTCATTTACAGTGCCGTCTAAATACGGAACTAAATATCAAATTCTACATTTTCTTGAAAATATTCGTTTAATTTTCATTAAATTTGCACAGAATATTAATTGAAATTTGCCCCTGAAATTGCAAATTACAAATGTGTGTAAGTGGGCATGTACATGTATGGAACAAAAAGGGTGTGTGGGTAGATAGACAGAAATAAAAGTGGTGAAGAGACACAAGAGAGGGCGGAAGCGGGGTACAGCAACGTAGATCTTACAATTGCGTTGTAGAACTTTTTCTTGTTGCTTTCACGGAGTCCTGACAGCCACCAGGCTTTAGAGATTCTATCATTTCATACAACAGCGGGTAGAAATGTCATTATAAAATTGATGTTAATTTAAGAACGAATGTTTTTAAACCTAAACAACAATAAGTACAAGTGCAGCTTTTATCAGAAAACAACCTAAATACCTCAGTGACACGAGAACAAAATAGTAATAAGAACTAGGCAGACTTTTGTTCTGAATGACGTGAGACAATCTTCAGGCGCAGAACTTAACAAATTTATTGTGGATTTAGTCCATTCTCCTTCGAAATCTCTGCCCATGTCAGTTCATCATGTCGCTAGTTTCGGCATCGGAGTGGGGCATGCTTCAGCTATTTACAGTAGCCATAATAATTCTCCTGCATGAAAACACACTTACGTACTCCCGACTTTCGGAGAGAAGGATCACATGTTCCTGAAGAAGATTCTTGTATACTACAGTTTTTACTTTGCTGCAAGACATTATCATACCTTTCACCACTCGAGAGCACATGTTCAGTATCAATGGCTAACCTAGTAGCTTTATTATTTTAACTCGTGAGGGGTTACTTAACAGAAAGCGTGCTAGCATGCTAGGAGTCCCACTTTCTCAAGCGATATGAGACAGTCAGCTGCGATATATTCATATTCGTGTTCATGGCATCTTGAAGCCAAATACCGACTGTTGTTTCTTTGGATCTTCCCTGGGACTGTTTTATTTGAGGGCGACCCATTTTATTTTCTTGATCGATTCACTGCTATCCTCTTTGAGCTTTATTAGTAGTAAAATCATACTTTTAGACCCATTACAATGCTTTGAAATGTCAGATAGTATAATTTATGACTCTTCTTCTGGCCAAATTTACTTTCTGAAGTATTTGTCGATCTTAAATCGTCTGGTTATCTTGTCAAATAAGTAATACTGTGGTGGAGCGAATATGTGTGTATGTGTGAAGGGTTATTCTCCCACCCCTTTCCCAATACTCTCTCCCTCCCTCTGTAAGAATGTGTGTATGAATGAGAATGTTTTTTCTCTCTTTTTTATATATAATATATTTATTTGATTTCATGTTTTATTTAAAATGTTTTTTTCTCTTCCTCAGCTATTTTTTTACCCGTTGTTTGATGTTTTACGATAAGCCACTCTATGATAGATGAAGATTTGTAAAATTTAATCTTTCCTTTTTGTAAAGAGTGGCAGTAAAGTTATTTTACATCCCATTTTAAGGAAAAGGGCTTCTATTAGCCTCAATACTGCGACAAGATCACTATATATTATATCGAGCTCGGAAGCACTAGTTTTTGTTGATAAGTCCTAGGCATTGTGAACACTCGAATGGCAGGTGGCAGGACTTTCCCCCTTGGCTATCACGTTAAGCCTTTTCTTGTTGTATTTTTTTTAATCAAGTGTGGTTGTTAGGCCTCCTTGATACGATTTTGTAGTACTTGTTATACATTCATCTCGTTTATTACATTTGTTGTTTTTTTCATATATCTCTTGTTTGGTAGTAGCATTTAGTTAAATAAGATTGTGGATATTTCGTCAATAAGTAGGATTATTTCTACGACATCTCAAATTTATTCACCCCTATATTTTGTAAATATTTACCCCATATTTTTTGTAAGTAAAGGACTGTACATACAATCCCTTTCTCCCTCAATTTCTCACGTCCGAATAGTGTAGGAAGCTGGTTGGATCGCCTGAGGTTAGAATCTAGATTTTCGGATCGCTGCAATACCATACTCGTAGTTTGCAATAAACGTGAACTAGTGTTTCTATACATACGAGTATATTACAAATTTTTACGGGGCGTAAAATGAAGTCTTAAGTTATCATTCTCGAATTTTAGTCGTATTTCTTCTTCAAATACACATTGCTTTTCCTCCGAACTTTTTTTATCTGCTGTTCAATTAAATAAAACTTGTAGACCATCGGAGACACATTTTGAGAAATATTTTCGGCACTTTTCTTGTAAATTAAATGAGTATTCAAGAAAATGTGAATTTGGAGACTTTTTTCTCTAGTTTTGGACGGTAAAATATATATAAATTAAAAATCTTTGTGAACCGGATCTGCTGCTTTCTTTTTTATTCTAATTCAAGAATAGGAGTAGTAACTCTTTTTGTATTATATTTAGGATTATTTGATATCATTTATTGTACATATATAAGATCACAAATTCTCTTTGGAGTAAGCGCATTTAATACAATGTTATACAGTTACTTACAGTTAGTGTTGAAAATGTCTTCTTTTTTGCTCGAACACAAAGATTGATCCATCTCTGTTTCTTTGCCATAATATTATAACGATTTCTAATTTCCATTTTTATTTATTTGTTTTCAGTGTGGACATTTATTTTTTCGTCAACGAGAGAAGTTTATTACTGGGGACAGACTTTTGGATACCCATCTATATAAACATATATTAATCATTATTTTTCTCATTTTTTATTATGCCTGGGTACTTTTCATTACTGCAGATATTGGAGTAAGTAAGCGACTGCCTAAAGGCAGTGATTAGAATTAGGGCTTTGCGAGTTCTTTATTTTTTAGGTCCCTTCGGTGTTTCAGATCCGTTTAAGTAGGACACGAGCTCACAAGGGGGCAAATAAATTTGTATTGTCTTTTTTTTATTAGTATTATTTGCCCTTTGATCGGAGGATTTTCACACCATTTGTGTTGGTTCTGAGAAGGATGTTGCCGCTTGGTTGACCCCATCGTTAATCCAGTGGTCGAACCTCGCTCTGGACTATAAGATTTCCCTTTTTCTTTCGTGATCATTCCTGGTAGCTCCCTTAGCAAATTAGCTAGTGCTCTGTTTCTTCATTTTTTTTTACTTTTATTTCCCTCTTTTCTATAATCTCCATTCAATCCATTTTCTTCTTTTTACTGTGTTGTGAAAATGTAAATGGAAAGCTTCTGAAAAATCTTTTCCTTCCATTAGGTGAAGGAAAAGTTATAGGAATTTTATTTATATTTTAGATACTCCTGTTTGCTTATATATTAAATTTTACTCTTCAATTGTCTCACGCCCCTTAAAAATTTCCATTCGGTAAAATACACTTGTTGGTTAAAAAAAAGAATTCTTAATGGATGTTCAGGCGTTGATGCCATCCAGTATTACCACCATGGAAAGATTAGAGAATAAAAAGAATCTTCCATCAACTGAACTTTCAAGAGTGTCACAGAAGCCATTAAACCTATTGTGAATGGATTATCGATATGACTAAAATAACTACAATTCTTAAAAAAAAGTAATTTAATAAAAAAACACTTAAAATTCAATAAATAATCGGTTAAATTGGAATAAAAAGGAACAAAGTCTGCTGACCACCAAAAAGTTGCGTGCTCTCACTAATTCTGATTCATGACCTTACGACCTGCAAAACTTTCCATAATTCCCAGAGTAACCTCAGGAGGACCCTGACAATTATATCCTTCGAAAAGTGAAGTTAAAACAACATAAGGGTTTCATATTTCGTTAAAATCTGCCGAATAGTTATGCTGATATTGAAAAAAAGCAAATAATTCTATGGCTAAGCTTTAAAGTACCCTGGTAATCACATCATTCGAAGGAGAATGTAAAACAACATAAGGGTTTTAAATTTTGTTAGAATCGGCCAAATAGTTATAATGTCATTACCAAAACCACAAAAAAGCAAAACGGGTACCGACCGACTACCGACATAGGACTAAGCGCACGCGACTAACAATAAAAATTCAATGAAATTTCAAAGATACTTACCCTAAAATTTGTGGTCGAGTTCTGAAGGTGGCAAGATTTCGATGATCGTTGCGTAATTGTTTCGATTCGTGTGCATTCATTACAAGAAGGCAAGCAAAATGTAGTAAATGAAAGCTTGGCAATAAGAAGAATCTTTCATGCGTTGCAGAATCATTTTGATGAGTGACATTTGGTATCGAAGTGTGTGTGTCATTGTCTTGACAAAATGGTTACTTCGGGTCGAGAACATAATCCGATTAGGTGGCTGTGCTCAGGGATAACCTTTAATAGAAGGACGCTCGGTCCATCCAATTTTCTCTAAAGAACGTGCTGGAAAAACTTTGATGGCTTATAGTGGATAGAGACTTTGCTATTACTAGCAATTTCTTTGTCGAGGGAGAAATTACCTCTGATTTTGAAGTTATATCATGCATGTAAATTTCCATCTTTCATATCTCTGCATACAATAGAGACCTCATAATTATAAGTACAAAGGAAATATAAATAATTTGCAGTACAGAAATATATTTATATAATCAGGTTTTAACCAATAATGTTACAAGGAGATACAAGAAAAATAAGTACCCTAGAAGACCTTACGGTCCATACAAGGCGGGTACTTTTGGCGCAATCCTCGTAGGTGTCCGTTGGCAACCTCGAAGATCACTCGCGAGGATGATCTTAATGGTGATTTCGCAAGACTTTATCTAGTCTTCACTCGAACTAGTCAACAGATTCACTTTTGAAAACTTCCGTCGGAAGTGCGTTCCAACTACCACAGATACTGTATGTGAAGAATTTTCCACACAGATCACGGTGGTATCGCTTCAGTTCATGATTGTAGCCGTGATTTCTTGTTCTCCCCTCGCTGACCTTTTTTTTCATAGTAGACTTCATTAGCCAAATTAGTTTGTTGTATTCTGCAATTTTTTTTTCTCTCTCTCTCTTCTCCACCTAAATATCCATAGTATATAATGGTTTGCTTAAATTGGGGTGGAAACCTCGCAATATATCTTCCAATCTTTTCTTTGAGGTTCTCTTGAGTTCCTGGCTTATTGAGACAGACTCCTCTCTGATTTACTGGAAATAATAGGGATATGGAAAAATATGATTTAGATATCCGTTGTACTAAATTTCAAATTAAGAAATAACAATAGAAAATCCCGAGAATGAGAAAAGTAATATCAAGAGTTTATAATTCTGAGTCAATATTTAACCAACCTGTATCTGATCTAGATTATGTGTCCAGGAAGATTGTATATTGCCCAGTCAAGGCAGCCTTACCTTTTTATGTCTCAAGGAGTAGGAGTTCATGTGCAACCCTAATAACTTGACATCTTAAGCTACTTATATTAAAATCTACCCTGACATTTGATTCAGGGAATCTAATAAGACACTTTTCTTTATCATATCCTTGTTCTATCTATTAAGTTTTACCATTCATTTGTCCCCCTCTACTTATTTTCTCTGATTCGAATGTGCAAAATCCCAGCGTTAGTCATAAATCTACTTTTTCTCAAAGGATTTAGCATTGCTGATGCTCATGTTTTTTCCCTGGGAAGGTTTAAAAAAACAAAGAAAACTGTCCTCAAATAAAGTTCCTCAACATTTCCGACTACGGGTGACAGAAGGTTTTAAAACTATGGCTACTGTGTGATAGATTTATTAGCAATAACTTACACTCTTTCGAAAAAAGATATTTTTTGGTAAGAACACAGCGGTTAATTAAAAGGAGGTGATGTGGAGTGAAAGTGAAAAAGGATATTTGAAAGGAGATTAGGAAGATGATGGCCATGAGGAATTGAAGATTCTCAGAATTCCTGCCGTTGCAGATGGACCGCTAATGAGGTTGCCAAAGTGCTTTGGTTTAATTCAAGGGAAGGGGGAAATTGGAGCAGTATCTATATAATCGATATCACCGTTTCTATCACGATGTAGTTGTTTGCCAAAGGGGAGGGTTCTCCAGACTGGAGAAACAATTAGCGATCTTTTGGCTTTCTAATCAATTCCTACGAGAAACCTACAAAGTAAGTTAAAAGATAGCACCTGGATCCAGAACAAACCTTTTTAAGATCGTAAAACCACATAGGGATGTAGGCGCGGTAATGATGTGGTGATGTGTCGTGATGTGGTGAGTCAATGCATGCTTCACAGTCGCATCTCTGTAAAGTGGGCAAGGTTTAAACATCGACGAACAGCTGTGCGTACGGGGAATATACTGTGTATATTCCGTCTTTACGTCGATTACCCTACGCTGCTTAAGGTCAACGAGGAGATGTAAAACTTTTGCTACAGAGAAATTTCGCTTAAACGAACGTCATACCTAGGTTAAGCATAGCATGAGCATTTTTTTCGCTTTAGGTTAGAATCGGGGTACTGTTTGCAACATGTAATTGAAGAAACTGAGTTGGCCTGTTTTGATAAGAAAAACTGACCCATTCCACGCTCACGTTGGTTCCAGAATCCACCAGAAAACCGTGTCTTGATGTCTGGGTAAACCAGTCAAATTTTGCATTCTCTGCATTCGCTCTACATGCCATCTACTAAGTGAGTGGAGGTATTTAGTTTCACCGAAAGGAAATAGGAGGAACGTAGTAGCGAGCCATTCCTCTAAATATGTGCTTGTACCAGCTATAGTCTTTACGCCCTCTGTTGAGGGAAAAGGACCGGCAACGGCTGAAGGATCGTCAGTTAGGGTGTTAGGATTGAGGCCGGGCAGCTGACTTGGAGGCAGATGCCAAAAACTACTAGAATTTCTCCTAGAAGGAGGGATAAGTCTTGCCTCTTTGTGTCAATCTCACCTTGTAGTGATGAGTGATGAATGATTTAATGGGACTACCAGGGGGCAAGTATGTCAATTCAAAGATTGTTATCGGCTAGTTTTGCTGCCTTGTCCAAAGTGGTGTTGGAAGGCAGAATGGCCAAAAACTACTGCGCCTGGAATGGAAGGCGTTGCAATTTGCTCCAGAAGGACATCGTCCCTGATAGAAGGGTTCATGGAGACAGTGAGTGATCTCTTTGTGTGCAGCTGATCTATGAGTCTCTTGTTGGCAAGCTCATCCGCCGTCAGTAGCTGCCGTATAAGTTAGCACTTGGAGGTGGTTGTTCTCCCTATTACCACTTGCTTGAGTGCCTTATCTAGACCCTTAGCTGGAGAAGATAAGATAAAATCGAACATGATCATAGCGTCTGACAGTGGTAAGAACAAAATGGTCTGCACGTATCTAAATTTATAGCTAACAGTTTTGTAGATCTCAAAAATGCCCTCAAACTATCTGACCCATAAGTCATGGTTGCTCTCCTGGTACAGACAGAGGCAAGAGTATGCGCTATCCGTCTCTTGGGAAGAGAATAGACTCCATTGCACGCGGTTTAAATACTTTCTCGGATAAAGGAGTGAGTTTATCGAGGCACATACAATCAACCTTTATTCTAAGTAACGAACAAAGAAAGAGTATATTTTGTAAAAGGTTAGCCGAAGAACCTTGGTTTCTAACATCAATTTTGTAACCAGTATTGGCACCGCTGGTGGAGAAAGAGATTGAATTTTGTGTTTTATTAAAATATACAATAAATTATCAATTTAACGAAATTAATTGGATATGCGAAAGAATATGGTAACATAAAAATGGAATTATTCACTTCAATGGAAATTACCAATAAAAAACTAATTTGGTATTATTGCATTGAATATATCGTTTCACTTTAGGCTCTGTAAAAACACTGTAGTAATTATGTAAGATTTGGTAAGTCTGTTTCTTGCCATATGTTAAAGTTACAGCATCGATAACGTTCGGAGTAAATTAATTGTTCTTTTAGTTTTTTGAAGTTATAGGAGAAACGTGTGTGATAAATTGCCGGGCAATTGTAGATGTATGCTTTTAAAGATTTCCTCGTCGATGTGAGGAGAGTTGATCGGTTAGTGGTGATCGTCATCTTGGATTTCACAAGAGATTGAAAACGTCCTATGAGGTAGACGTTGCCTTCTTGTCTTCTTAGCGCTTGGAGAATGGAAGTGGATTATAAAATTAGATAAATTGCTTCTGCTTGTCATGCAACTTGACAGGCTGGTTTAATTCTCACCAACTTGGTGGAATCTGGCATGTCCCCTGCTTGAAGAGGAATCCGTTCTCAGGGAAATTTTCTTCCGATAAAAACCGGAAAGGATATAGGAACCATATTTTGCTTTCTCTTTTTAGCAACACCTGGAAGGTAGGAAGGAAATATTCCTAGTCCCTCGGCCACTAATCTGAGTTTGAGCAAGTGGTGTGGAGAAGATTGAGGAGGGTGTCAAAATGAAGTATGTTGAGTTAATGATACACTATCGTTCAAGCTAGGTTATATAATTCCCTATTTTAAGAAAGCTTCCTAAAAAGAAAGGGATTATGAAAGAAGGTTTAAATTTCTAATAACTCTTCCATGGTAGTCCATAGCTATACAAATTTAACTATATTCTATTTAATATTTCTGCTGTTGTTTTGGTTCCATCCTTGTTCTTCAGGATTTATCAAAAAATTTAAATTATTCTATACAGAGTGAGGCCGAAGTCCTCCATACAGACGAAATATCTGAAGGACTTCTATTTCATGAACCCTGTTGAACAAAGACAGACGTTTTTTATGAAAAGAATTCAGAATCGTGGTGAGTGAACGAACGTTGTGCCGTAGCTTATAGGGCATATTTACTGGAACAGAGTTTGATATCTGATCTCGACTAATTTTATTAGTATATCTACAAAGCAATGGGTGTATTCTTACTTCTGTTATGCTACTAGTATAAATACTATTATCAACTGCTATCCCTTATTGCTTCACGAATCTAAGAGAAGCAACCGAATTTAATAATTATTTTTAGCTTTCGAACTAATTCCTTAAAATTTTAGCGTAGGAAATTTAGGGTCAAATATAGTGGTAATATTAATAGATACAAGGTAATGGCTTGGCTACTAAGATTAAAATTTAAAATCGAAAAAAAGCAGCCATGGTTAAATTTTTATAAATTTTATGAACTTCGCCAATTATAAATTTTCTGAACTTCACTATTTGTATGTAATTCTTTGGGTTTTGAAAAATTCACAAAATTTTGATACTTATATTTATTTCTGAACTTCACCATTTTGTTTTATGATATTATAAAAGAATTATTAGAAATAACTTTGATGAAAAAACGTAAGTCATAACCAAACTAAGATGAAATTATTATTCAAATATTCAAAAACTCCCCTTTTTAAATTATAGAGTTAATGAAAAATCCCCTTCTTAAATTATAGAGTTAGTGATTAGATATTTTTTGCCTGGCCATCAAGCTAGAAATTTTTTCTAAGTCGCAAAAACAGGATAAGTAGCAAAGAAATATTACGAACTATTTAGGTCTAACTTCTCCAGACTGGCGAGCCCTTCCACTTTGGTAGTGTTGAGCCAACAGGGCATCGTGCCACTGGAACAGACCCCTCCTACCCAAGTACCGTTCGCAGCAGTTGGACTTCATTATTGTATTCCACATATGACGTCCTCGCAAGTGAATGCCAGGGGACAAGTTGAGGCTTATGAGCCCTCCCATCATCACCACTCGCAGTTTACCTTACCAGACACAAAGCCTGGAGGAGAATATACGGCTATATATCTTCCACAGATGTTACTCGCTCTATCTTCACCACTGCCTTTACTGATCTCTTCTTGCAAGCTTTATGAATGATACCATATCATTAATATTGGACCTCAATTCGAGAAAAAAACAAACTTCGCATGGTGAACATAATAACCAATCACTACCCAAAAGCATTATTATTCCTTAGTTAGAAAAATTATCAATTTACCACAAAATTCATACAATAAGATAGTAGTACTTTGAGTCAGTCTTTATCAAAACACACCTGATTCCTCAATAATTAGCTTAAGAAAGATCAAAATCAACTCGAATCGAGGTCCATCCTACAAACAACCGTACTCGATCTGCTCAAATTCGGTATCTTCATTTTGCTAGGCCGTAAAAAATTGACCTTCCCCCTCAAATTTTATTCTACTCGTATAATTAATGTTCCCTTGCGAACACCTTGCAATAGTGTTGTGTACTTTAAGTGTGTTGAGTAAAAGTCAAAATTAGCGAATGATTTAAGACTGCTGTACACATTTGCGTAGCTCTGATGAAACTAGAGTTACTTACCGCTATGTAAAATTTTGGGACTAAATTCAGCTTGCTCTGAAATAGGTACGAAAAACGTCAACTGAGCGGAGATTGTCGCATAGAAAACAGTTAAGTGGAAAAGATAGTGGCATAATAAGCAGTCTAGTGGTAAAAATGGGTTACATGAACATTGGTACTTTTAAGAAATATGCTAAATCGGAATAAAGGGATAGATTAAAAAAAGAGATGAAACCTAACGAGGATATATCGCCAATTTATACAACTAGTGCGTAAAGAAATTAGTGAAATAGGAAAGTAAAAATGTGTAGACGGTAAACAAACCGACTACAAAACGAGGTGACTAATAGTTGAGAAACTAGGAGGGAAAGTCCTCTAACAGTCAATAAAGCGAGTAAATTGAATTGTTGCGTTGACATGTCTGCATTCTGTAAATACTCATATGCATTAAGTACATCAAAGAAAGCTCAATTACATCGTAAATTGCACATAAATCAAGACCTCAGTTGACTACCACGCGCTACTATCTTCTTAGTTCAATAAACTTCAAACCATCCAAAGTAGAATTGTATCTTCGTTTTCATTTCACCCAAATATTATTACGACAGTTAATACTCGTAGAATTATCAGGAAAACAATGCACTATATACCAAAGAAAATAATTTAATTTATCTACAATGGATGAACAAAGGAATGTCATCAAAGGATTTTAGGCGCTTTTATAATTATTAATTTGGAGTAACCATCCTTTAGCGACGAGATAACTTCCACCCGAAGGGAGGTCGTCACAATTTTTGGATAAAAGAAGGTGGGATTTATAATCACTTTCTGCTCAGCCTCACCTGAAATTCTATAAGCGACGTTAGTGGGGGAAATCCCTCTCAGCGATAAGGTTGCGGCAATAAACGCTTAGTACTACACTACCGTTCAAAAGTTTGAGATCAACGACGAAAAATGAATGAAACACCAGTAAAAGATAATAAAGTTGAAATTTATGTAGTATTTTTTATTGAAAGTATAATAATATAAATAAATTAATAGAAATATACCAGAAATAACCTTGAAAATTTTCCAGAAAACGAAAATACGGTAAATTTTTACTGCGTCCAAGTATCTCTATTTAACTTTGTTTAGAGAGGAATATATTCTTGGAAGTCCTTCGAAAAAAAAAGAGACAAAATAATCGGCTGAGATTTTTAGTCACGGGCGACTCTATATCTCACGATGTCGGTCGGTTGGTCCTCGTTTTGCTTTTCTGTTATTTTGGTAATAACATTGTAACTATTCGGCGGATTCTATCAAAATTTAAAATCCTTAGTTGTTTTACATTCTTTTCGAATGATATAATTGCCATCGTCTTCCTAAGATTAGCTCGGGAATAATATTGTTTTGGAAATAACATCATAACTATTGGCAAAGTCCTCCCAAGGTTAGCCGTGTAATTTTTAACAATGACATACCTATTTTGCCAAATTCAACGAAATTTAAAACACTTATGTTGTTTTAGATTCTCTTTCGAATGATATAATTGCCAAAGTCCTCCTGAGGTTAGCTCAGGAATTATTTTGTTTTGGCAATAACATCATAACTATTCGGCCGATTCTAACGACATTTAAAACCCTTATTTCATCGTACATTCTCTTTCGAATGATATAATTTTCAAGGTTCTCCCAAGGTTAGGCCGGGAATTATATTGTTTAGGCAATAACATCTAACTATTCGGCAGATTTTAACGAAATTCAAAACCCTTATGTTGTTTTACATTCTCTTTCGAATAATATAATTTTCGAATCTTCCGGATGTTAGCTTAGGAATTCTCTGTTTGGACAATAACTTCATAACTATTCGGCCGATTCTAACGTAATTTGAAAACCTTATGTTGTTTTACATTCTCTTTCCAATTATATAATTACCGAAGTCCTGCCAAGGTTGGCGAGATAATTATTTGGCAATAACTTTATAACTATTCGGTTAATTCTAACGAAATTTGAAATCTTTATGTTGTTTCACATTCTCTTTCGAGTGATATAATTACCGAGTCACTCTCTAGGATAGTCTGGGAATTATTGAACATTTAGCAGTTAGTAAAGTCATAAATCAGAATAAGTGAGAGCACGTGACTTTTGGTCAGCAGACCTTGTTTGTTCTTCCATTTGAAAGAGCATCTAAAAGGTTTTCACTCTTGTTGGTTGTCTGGACTTTATCCGTGGATCCAATTTATCCGACAGAAGTTCTAGTAGAGTGCAGCCCGGCGACTGACGTTACCATTGCAATAAACCCATTTGATTTAATTATATTATTCTCAAATAGGTTTTTATTGCACAAATTCTAGGTTGTTTGGATCATCATCTTAATCTACAAGCATAATATCTTCAATCAGAGGTTTTTCAGACTGGATTGCGTGACGCTGCAAAATGGAGTTATATATATTTTTTTCAGAATCTCAGGAATTCTGGAGTGATCTCCATATGTATTTTCTGAGAAACGGTTAAAAACCATTATACTACCACCACTATGGTTTAGAATTGTATACTGCAGCCAAAATTCATCCTTATATCAGTTCTTCTCTGTACAAAAACTCTTCCTCGTGAGCCGACTATCTCAAACCTCGACTTTGCAGTCCAGAGCATAAGTTTACATTTATTAATTAGAAAATTTCACAACAGTAGCTTTTCTTATTAGGTAGATGTTACTCTGTTTTCCATGATGCAAACATTCATTTTAAGACCACTTCTAAGAGACTTTTTTCACCATTAAAGTCGAGACAGTCATAACCCTAGACTTGCTAAATGGGCAGCGATTTCAGACATAGTCATGGCAAAAATTGTAAGAAAGTTTTATCATTTTTGCAATTTCCCGTTAGATAAAACCCTATCTTCTTAAAATAACAGTGCTTTTTCTCTTCATAGGATACAGGGGAAGATTTGAACGCACTTTAATGAAGCCTTTCTAAAATATCTTGCATAACGAATTTCTACTTCCCCGAATCAGACACAAAGCTTAAGCAATTAATATATTGAGGTTGTTATAGGACACCGTAACAAGCAATATGGCATCCATTCTTTATATTAAAAATATATATAGCGATGTTGCCAAATTATAACTGGATTATTATTTTTAAGTCAGATTGATCTGCCACACGTATTTTCTGAATATAACGACGTTATGTCAAGGTTTGATTAAATAATGGTATTTCTCACTACACGGTGTCTTATATTATAATAAAATTGTGAAATATGAGTTACTTTACAATTATGAACTAAAAAAACTTCCATTGACAATTGCGGAAGGCAATCTACATTCATGCCATCAGTTTCCTGAAAACGAATTCGTAGTATTTGCACTGTGTGCACAAATGCATTATCACCATGTAAATTTGCTTTACCATCAGAAAATACGGTTTGAACTAGAGAAAGTACTCTGTTTGGCTCAAGTGATCACCGTTGGATATCATTTTAACAGTGAGTTAATATCATCCCCAGAGAAAACAGCACTATGTTAAATTGCCACGAGTTGTCATATCACATTTCCAAAAATGTTTAAAACCAAAATGAATTAACTACGATAGAATTACGAGTATCTATATGTTTATAATTCCTCAAATTATAAAGTGCTGTAGCCTTTGTTGCAGTGGATTGATAACTAATAATATTTTCCCATAGATATTTTGTTTGAAAATTAATTATGGTGACAGAAACAATAGGCAATTGTTAATGCGAATATTTTTGTTATATTTATGAATAAGAAGTAAATAAAGATATAAACTAACTAAACTGGGAAACACCTCACATTTCGGGAATTTTGACATCCCTGTTTAAAAGAGTTTTGAAACAAAACCGTGTCAAAATGTTTCGTAGACACTGATTAAGGTACCGTAATAACGTAAACATTTTCCTAAATTAAATTTATTTTATTGTTAAATGTCCTATCTCGTTTATTATTAATTAAATAGACCCCCTTAAGCACTACATCTCTCATAAAATAATAATGTATTAAATTGTCAATCTCTAAACGAAAGTCAGTGTAAAATGAGACAATACTACTTGGCGCAACTGTAGATACATATCAGAGCAATAGCCACCTACCTTCACAAGACATCGGCCATGCCAAGTGGCGATCCTATTTCCGCAAAATAAGTGACTTGATCCAAAGGAGCAATCTGACAGTCCTAAAAGAAACTGTTTCAATTAGATTTCATATCCCCCAAATGTTATCGCAGTGCATGGAGATTTAAACCCACTGGTGGGTGTCATTTAAAAAGCAGTGCAATTAGTCGATTATATAACTAACTATTGCCATGACAACCGCATACCACAGCTGTGTTCATTGCAGTTTATCTGATAATGTAAGGTTCATCAAACGTTCCTCTAGTTTAAGTCAACCATGAATCAATACTCAATGATGTTTTCGTTTAGCCCTTCTGGTAAATACTCT
Organism: Ceratothoa steindachneri; assembly: GCA_963969495.1. Classification (NCBI taxonomy): domain Eukaryota; kingdom Metazoa; phylum Arthropoda; class Malacostraca; order Isopoda; family Cymothoidae; genus Ceratothoa; species Ceratothoa steindachneri. The sequence continues at coordinate 85,589,922 of OZ018328.1, forward strand.
TTGGATAAAATGTTCTTCTCATTCGTAGGATACATTTAATGGTCTACTTTGATACTGATTATATTATTAAAAGTTCATCTTATAGTCTGGTGTTCCCCATCTGGGAGCTTATGTAGCTTTTATTTCCCAATTAATCTTTAGTGAGTTTGTTGTTTCATGGGGTCGGTCTGAATTCATAATCTTCTATTATCTTATTCACAAAACACCCAATAAAACAGCTCTTTCAGACATAGAGACTCCAGTTATTAGTCTTTTAAACTGGCTCCTTCGAAAATCCATTGAGTGACAATAGATCTAAAACTAAACAAGAAGAAACTAGGAAAGTAGCCCTTTACTTACACTGGTTATGAACATTTGCTGAAACTTGACTTTCCTCAGATTTACTCTTAAAATTCGTTATTTAAAGCAGACTCATGTTATCGTTATTCTATTAAAACATTTGTTTATAGATCAAATCACCTGTTGAAGCAGACTTAACGATAGTTCCAAAAAAGATTCTTGGCTTCCCTCCCAGCCTTAAAACTCACAATTTCCCCTCCCAGACACAATGGCTTTAGCCGGATTTGCAGTTATATGGCTTTCATATGTTTTCCATTTTTTTCCTCTTCACCAGGTACTTTACACTTTGCTTTAATTCTGAGGAAAAAATTACCCCACAAAATCAACTCCCTAAATCCACCAGTACGTGACTCTTAAACATCTTACTGGGGATTTAATTGAATACTTAATCAATTTAATAAATTCCATTAGAGAAAAGAACAGGTATTTGCACTGAACATAGAAGGTAAACATATCAGTGTTTGCATGATTCCATTCCAAACTTGGAAGCATTTATATGCAATGCGAGGCTAAAATTTATATTATTTTTCATACCCTCACTATTAATCTAACGGCTTTGGGCTAAAATATTGACTAAAGTGTATCTACTCCTTTTGTTTCTAGGGGATACGACCATGTAGCGTTAATCCCCGCATCAAACCATAAACAAATTTGAGCCACATTGGGTGTTTATTCTTTGAATGGGAACTCGTTATTGGCCGACTTTACTCTAAATGCAATATATCTTAGCGACTTGTAGCTTTAAATTTCATTTAGGCTGTAGGATCTGACTAAATATACGCCGACCGGCAGCGTAGCACTTGTGTCAAAATTTGTACACAGTGACACAAGAGTAGGTGTTTGAGTTTATTGATTATTTCCGTAAAATAAAAATAAATATTGAACAAATAAGAAATAAAATACTGTGTCGTGGAATCGCCAGACTCTCTCTCTCTCTCTCTCTCTCTCTCTCTCTCTCTTTCTCTCTCTCTCTCTCTCTCTCTCTCTCTCTCTATATATATATATATATATATATATATATATATATATATATATATATATATATATATATATATACACGTAGATACTTTGGCGCTTGGGGTCGAAATTGGTTGAAGACCGTTAGTGAAAAGGGAAATTCTTATGAGTCCAGTGTGGATGGTTTATTATTAACTTTGCGGGGTCCTTTTAAACAAATATTTCAGAGTGCAAGTTGGCCAAAGATTACCAGGTAGCTGGTACGCGCTGGGGTTGTAAAGGAAAGACAATGACGAAAATATATCTTCAATAACAACAAAATGATATTTATATTTACACAAAAATTGGGTTTAAAGGGAATGGTCGCCCATATGGGGTTAAAGGTCCATACGAGATACAAGTATGTTGATTAAGGGATTAAAGACGTCAGATTCAGTTTGGTGATTTAAAGTGGGATTTTAAACTGGGGCGTTCACACAAATAATGGAGCAATTGGGTATGCCAAATTCAAGATCAATCTGCAGGCGGCAACGGTTACGATTACCTTACGTGCTCGTTGCTGAAAAGGGGCTAGTTGGGGTACGATTAATGCCACGGAAGAAGTCGGTTTACCTTTTGCTTCAAACGAGGGAGCACTTGTCAAGACATTGGAGTTGAGAATCCTTGTCAATTACTTGCCGATTGACTATGGCAGAGTTCAATGCTGTCGAAGCTTTCCGATTGACTATGAAAGAGTTCACGGATGGGGACACTTGCCGATTGACTATGGCAGAGTTCACTGATGGGAATACTTGCCGATTGACTAGGGCAAAGTTTACGGATCGGTTTAGCCTTCAACTCGAATCGAAGTCGCCACAGAGGAAATGGGGGGCGTCCTTAAGCTCGTTCGCCGGAGTAGGTAGAAGTCTAACAGTGCTGCTCTCTAAACTCAGTCGAAGCTTTATATAGGCGCTTTGTGAGGTGGCTCTTGGCGCGCGCGCAAATTTAAGGAAAGGTCGGCGACTCCTTTGAGGAAAGGGGCAATCATGATAACGTTGGTTGGAATGTCCAACGGGTTTCAATCTTCGAGCGGAAAGCCAGAATGCTAGCGGAGAGGTGGACGTGGGGGACGATGATATCGGTCCCTAGGTAAATACAGCTGGGGCGTGTGATAACAGCGTCAGCCGCCTCCTTGCCCAGGTTCAGACATGCTTTCACAGCTCCATACGGTGATCTCCGGATCCACGTGGGTACAGAAGGGCACGTGGTCGCCATTTGACCTCAATCTGTTACATACTGTTTAATTACATTTCGACCGCCCTCTATACCAGTAAATTACTTCTTGCTGAAGCGTAAACCTGAGCCTCCTCTACTTCAGCATTCAACCTCAACATTGTTTGATATAAACGAACTCTATAACTTCTTTTAACACGTAGTAACTTTATATAGATATATCCCCATCTTCTTTCTCCCCTCTCATCTCTGGTGATTGATAATTACAAGGTCGATTCCAGCAGTTTCCTTCTTTATAATGTTACACAATTTTCTAGTAACATTTATTACGGCATGAGTTCGCTTCCTAATTAAAACTGCAATTTCTCAAGGTCACATCGCAATTAAAACTGCAATTTCTCAAGGCCACATCGCAATTAAAAGACAATTTCTCCTGATTACCCAAGCGCTCAACTTCTCGAATTTATTTCTGATGCCTTTTGGCGGGAGTATAATCGATCGATGCCTAATTATTATTCTCATTCCTTTTAGGCAAAATGTATATGAGAAATATTCACAGTGTGCCATTGAATTGCACTTCGTTTATTTCATAGATTTGGGGCATCCTTTGAATTTAATTTAAACTTTGTCAACAATTGTTATTATTTTAATTTAAAGGTGATAAATTATTCGATAAAAACGTGGCCAAGTTAGATCAAGTGAAAATGTATGAAAGGTGCATAGCCAGAGTATCTCACACAAGAGGATAAATGATGGGGGAGGACAGAGTACGCGAAATTTTCCTAAACCTGCTCTCATTCCTCAACAAAAGCAGATCTCCTTGTGAAGTTGTGACAAACAAGTCAAATTAAAAATATAATGACGATTGGAAATTTATACCCTTGCTCAAATTCTCCTTAGTTCTGTTGCAGGACTAGGTAAAGATTTAAGAGATTTGCGTACCCTTAGGCTATTATCATCCTTATTATTCTTATCTTTTAATCAAGAAAAAACCTTCTAACTTTACAACTTTACTGTGGTAAAAGTAAAAACAATAGACAACATCTGGCAACAGGTGAATGTATCATCTGCAGGTGTTTTCAAGTTGGCGCCACTGACTAGATGGGCACTGCGGCTTTTCAAAATATCACCCCGATGGGCTGATTTCGTTGAGCTTATGATAAATATGTGGTTTATGCAGCATTTGTTACTCATATCAAGATTGGAGGTACGCATCACTCACAGAGTTGCCACAGATATTCAGCAATGTTGGAAATTATGTTGCATTTGATAATAACGAAAATATATTTTATGAAAGACTTAATGGGTTAAACCTACATAATTCAATCCACACACGATACATAAATAATTGACGAACAGATAAACAACATCACTCGCTGACACCAGGAATTATATACAACATACCCAACACAGATACATGAAGAGAGAGATCTCCTGTAGAGACTTATTTGATTGATCGAGCGTTTAATTATGTTCTTCTTCTTTCTGCTGCTCTTATTTTGTTTTATTTTAACCTTTTGTTGTTTTTTGTTCTTTAAACTCACACGATATCGATGTTTTTCTCCAGATAGGTTCAGTAAAAATGAAACTTTTTCGAGGTCCCTGGCTTATAGGGTCAACCTTATTCGCGAGCAAATTAATCAACTAATTAAGGAAAAAATATGTTTTGGACATAAGAACCATCGCATGTACGTATATGACCCTTATGATACGATGTGCACCCCATGTGCTTCGATCCTACTCTTAAGTCCCATCTTCAAAATACTAATGATGTTTAATCATTTTTTTCGTAAGAGGATCAGAAATTACCTTTTAATTGTAATTCTTGCGTTTGTGGATTCGTGCTTTATTTTGGGAAATCTTTTAATTCCGATGTAGCCGATTTCATCCAATAATGGCGACACCATTCAAATCGTTCTCTTATCCATGCTTTTCATCGATCGGCTGAGTCCAACCGTGTTTTGACAGATAGTAGATCACGTGTTTATTTTCTGGCTTAAAATATTCGTTTCTTATCCACATTCAAGTTGTAAAAAAATTAAACTTTTCATTGCAATTTCACCTGCAATTTTTAGCTGGCTACTCGACCTTGATACTTTGCCAATATTGTTGCTTCAATATTTCTAATAATAGTGTTAATGAGTGGAAGGCAAGGGGGGAGGGGGTAAAAGCTGTACCGGAACGGCTATCTATGTATACATAACTGGATATCTCGTACACGCATTATACAGGCATGATTATGTGTATTTAATTACCAAATCTATATGCGATACAATTAAAGACAGATTTTTATTATTGAAATCTTAACTATAAAGACAATTTGTAATGCGAACCTAATGAAAAATATTTCACCAGTTTTTTACTTCTTTACATTTTGTATTTAATTCCGGCTCCAATAAGAGTGGTAATTATAGTAGAGACAAGCATGCATGAGGTAGATGGTGGTGAAAGAGGTCTTGAAAGTGGGAAGACAGCTGGAGTAGGCGAGATGCTAAGAAGCTAAAAAGGGGAGGTGTTTGTTTTATGGAATGGGTCTGACACTGTGTTGTAAATCACTTAAAAGTGGAAAAGTGCAATAGTACTGGAAGAATGATGCATTACTAGTCTTCTAGAAGGATGAAGAGAGGAAAAATTAATGCATATATTACAGGGAGATAAAGAATATGCTGAATGTTGTAGGCAAATTGCCCAAACAAATTATGTTTGGGCTCATTTGAAGGATAACTAAGAGGCTGATAGTGGATGAACATGGTGGGTTTAAATCTGCTACGTGGATTAAGTAGTTTTACTGAGACATCTGGCTACAAAAACAAGGGATAAGGGTGGAATGTCTATCTTGGGTTTATTGATATGGAGAAAGTTTATGATCGAGTAGATATGGAAAAATAATAGCAAGTGCTCAGAATGTATGGGAAGAATTGTAGACTATTGGTGTGGTGATAATTTTGGCAGTAGACTTAGATTGCGTGATCAGGATGTGGAGGCATAGGTAAGTCAGGAATGAATATGTTGCTTGTATCTGTGTATGAGGGATTCCTTGGATTGCCCAAATCATGTTTCTATTAGTGCTCGGAATGTTAATATTTGTGTTTGCTATATCTCATTTGCTGTTGAAAATTGAGTAATGTATCTAATATGTCAGCGAACACCAGGCGTTTTATTCTAGGGGAGTGACGTCTTTGCTAAAGTGATGTTAGGGTGTTTGCTGGACTTTCACTTGTAGGTTGTTAAAAGAGTGACAGAAAATTTGAAGGTCATACGGTCATTCAGTTTAGTTGCAGCCAGCGTTCTAGACTTATGCTGAAGAGTAGTAGATTTTGAATGGACTGGTTGCGGTTTGGAAGTGGTTCGAGGAAGAATAGTGCTATCTTCTGCGTAGCTGTAAATAGTAGTTATGTTAGGGTTGCGGATGGAGATATGCTGCGGGAAATTGTTGAAGAGGGTCGGGGCAAGTGTAGATCCCTGCGAGACTCCATTGTGTATGTCATGTGTTTGTGATAGCTTACCACGGTTTATTCCTTGTGCTTGTCTGCCTCTGAGAAATTTGGTGAGCCATTTTCATCCTTGAAGTTGAGTGTAGTTTTAAGGAGTATTAAGGTTACCCGCATGGATGGTGTTATTTTGTTGTCAATTGTTGCCATTAATGCATTGAGTGGGTATGTTTGTTGCCTTAAGAGTAAAATAGTTATTGAGCTTAGTGGGAAAAAGTATATTGTCAAGAGGCATCTAGTGAGATGCGCGGGGTGCGAGAATATTTTTTATGGCTAGACGTTCCAAGAGGAGGAAGCTCTGGCTGTCTAACCTACAGACTGAATCACTTTTATAGAGGCCGAAAAATTAGTCCTGGCATTGTCTGCGTGACCAGGGATTTCCAACGAATCTCACTTGAACGCTCCCCTCCCCGTCTCTGCTACTGTAACTACGGCGCTCAGTCAGAACTTTTCTGCGAGTTCTCCCTCCTTGAACAACATTCGAGTAGAGCTGGCGGGAATAGAGGCTTAAGACCTCGCCTTGGCTAAAACCAGCACCGATTCATTAGAATCACAGTAGGAAAAATCGCTGTAGGTGGGTGGTGGTGAGAATTTCTTCGGAGCTCTTTGGTTTTTACCCCAAAGAAATGTAGCAACAAGGGTGCTTCCGCTCTGGTGCCCGTGTCCGAGGTCACTCCAAAAGACAAGAGACAGTCGACACAAAGCAGCCCCGACAGTCAAAGGAGAGGAAGGCTCGTACCTCATCAAGCCTACTTCTTAAAGCATCGAAGGCAACAGTGCTTGTCATGGACAAAAGGCAACGGAATTCTGTTTCTAGGTAGACTACGGTCATCCAAGTATAGATATTCACTTCCCGAAAGATCTCAACTGACCCTTAAATGTAAATCCGGAGGGCAGGTCTATTTAATTGAGTTTTAATGTATTCCGAATAATTTGTAATAAACTGCATCAGATCGCTTTCTATTATTCCCCTTGAGCCGTTTATTTTCAGAATACCAGGTGTAGCCAGTACCATCTACCCTCCCTCCTGGTTATAAAGGATTTACAAATCCACCACATTGGGAAAAAAGGCATATAATCTGGATGAGCAATATACACGAGACGTGATGTATTTGTTCTCACTCTGTCTTTAAATGTCTTCTTTCAGGCAGTGGCCATGGAGCTACAACTGAATAAGATGTTTTATATTATTTCAATCCATGCTTGACATTCTTCTTGAACGACAGATATGTCTTAATCAAGAGGAAGATCCTTTCTTTCACGGTGGAAGCGTTCAATAGGATTCGGGACAAGTTATTGCAGGACTCTCCCCTCCTTTTCTGCTCTCAAGAGCACGAGACCAAAAATTTGGAACCCAGGCAGGTGGTTGACTCTCTTGAAACCGCTTTTATCGCGTTCTCTAGGTGGGAAGCAAATCCACCAACATTGAAAGAAAGTAGTAATATCGCTGACAGCAGCCGAATGGATTTTACCTTGAGAGATATGAAACCCTTCAGCGGACAGTTTAAGTTAAGTGAGCTGCGTTCCGCTCTACTTTCGTGCACTGATATTAACCTTATGCTAAAGGATATCGCATACGCCATGTTGCTAGACCTGGATGAGCGACAATTGACATTTTTGCCCTAATTTTTTGTCTTACTTCTTTCGTGTGATAGTTAATTATTCAATTAGCTAATGTCAGCCAGGCTTATTTTCTAGAAGGTGTAGGTCACCTGTCTTTGAAATAAGGCGATTTTCGCAAGATCTATTTCACGTCAGATGCTCCGCACCGGTCGGAAAATATCTGCGATGCCTTTTCCCTTGACGACCACTACACCACTGTTTTTCGACATGGAGAAGATCTATGATACCGCAGAGTGATAAGTTATTATGCAAGCTTCGAAGGCGAATGGACACATCCCAATCTTTCTATATGAGTTACCGCGAGTTTTTCGATTCCGCGTACGGGTGACGAGTTGGGTAGGAAGAAGGGGTCCCGCAAATAACTCTGCTAAATGTCTCTCATTTTGCCTTAAAACTAAACTCTATCATCTTGGTGCCGCGGGAAGATGTTCTCGCTATGCCCTGCATGAACGTCCTTTCGATATATTTTGGTTTAGCCCAGATGTCTAGCATCAAGCATCGACTCTAACAAGCTCTGAACCTCATATTTTGATATGCAAAAGCGCAGGGATTTCGGCTTAATCTTGTTAAGACTAAAGAATTGCACTTTTGTCACAAACCACGCCTTCATCTTGACCAGACTTTTTCCTAATTGGAGGTCGCCTGGTTATGGTAGAGTCAACCTGTTTCCTTGTTGTTGCTTTTCATCGTTCTCTCAAATGTATAGTGCATATTTATAGCCTTACGGCTTCCTCTACCATCGCCATGTACATTCATCTTTCTTTGGCATTCAAGAATTGGGGGGCTGATACGGCTACTCCTCTACTTCTATACCACCCCTATGCTCGTTCTAAGCTAGAATGCGGATGCGAGTTGTACGCATCCAAAGCTGCGCGTCTCTTTCTAAAAGGTGAACCCAATCCACAACACTAGTTTTCACTTGGCGACCAGTGCCTTGCACATAAGCCCTTAATACAGCCTCTTTGTTATTTCTAGATAGAAGATACTTGCTGGAAGCGTACTCCTTACATTGTGCGCTTGAATGCCTGACCCCAGCGTCTCTATCGATCATTTTTGGGGCTCATTTCTTCTTGGTCCTATCTAGAGGGTGCCAATTAGACCAATTGCATCATAAGCCTTTTGAGTTTAAGGCCAGGAAATCTTTTCCGAAAGCTCAACGTATCTCATGTGTCGGTAGCGCCGGTGGTCGGCACATGACAGTACCCTGTAGGCTAGCAATTATAAACGTTTGTCGCCAAGCCTCTCCTCCCAATGTTTCTATAGCACCGGGAATATTGAATTCGTATATCTTAAAGCAGATGTTCTGTCACGCTGAAGCATCGCCACTGTACACAGCTAGGTCCAAATTGAATGAGAAGGTGGCACCCTATGCTTTGTCATCCCTATTTGAAGCCTGAGGTTCTCTTCTAAGTGCTAGGTCTGTCTTTAATGCTGGGCTGGTTGCAATGTACCGATTGGTACGGGAGATTACGCATAGTAATTTATAACAACCATATAGAGAGCAAAAATTTCCCTTGAGGCATTATATTAGGTTGAGGAATAAGTTCTTGCGTTTTTTTAATGTTGTGTTTATTTAAGTTTTGTTTACGTTAATTGAGCACATATTAAGAAACAATAATAAATAATGTGAGCAAAATTTGCAAAGGTTAGGCTACATCTCTTAACAGTGTAGACTATTAGGCTTTTGCTTAGGCTACGTCTTAAAGTTGAGTAATAAGTCATTGCGGTTTATTTAAAAGTTGTGTTAATTTAATTTTTGTTCTGTACCCTCAAAATGGAATGTCAAGTTGAAAGAAAGGCGCATTTTCGACACTTGTTATTCATTTTTATTCGAGACGGGAACAATGCAAACGCAGCCAAAGATCGTCGCAATATTTGTGCTATCTTCGGGGAAAATGCTTTATCAGAAAAGACTTTTCACGTTTTAAAAACGGTCATTTCAATCTCAATGACGAACAACGTTCTAGGCGCTCCATTAAGTTGGATGAAGATCGATTGAATGACCTTCTTCATGAAAATCCTCGTCAATCGACTAGAGAATTGGCTGTACAATTGGCGTGTAATCAGGAAACTGTAGTGAATCACCTTCATTTGATGGAAAAAGTTAAAAAACTCGGTGCATGGGTTCCGCACGCTTTGAGCGAAAGCTACAAACTTCAACGCTCCACGATTGCCGCAGGTTTGCTTGCTCGTCACAAGGCTACTCGTGGATATAAGAACAGATTTATTCACCGCATTATCACTGGCGACGAAAAGTGGTGTTTATTTCAACATGAACGATTTAAAACAATGGCTTAGCCGCAATAAAAACCACTTCCGCGATTAAAACAAGGACTTCATCCACGAAAGATGATTATGTGTGTGTGGTGGGATTGTGAAGGCATCATTCTTTATGAGCTCCTTGCGACTCGCCGAAGCTATTCGTGAAAAGCGACCTCATCAACGTTATGGAGTCCTCTACAACACGACAATGCTCGTCTTCTCATTGCCAATATGACAAAAGGCGCCATCCAAACGCTTAATTGGGAAATCCTGCCACATCGTCCATATTCGCCCGATTTGGATCCATCGAATTTTTATCTGTTCCGATCGATCTCCAACATTTTTCAAGGCGTTTCATTCAATACTGATGTAGAATTAAGAACCTGGTTAGATACGAATTCAAGTCAAAATCCAGATATTTTTATTGCAGAGGCATCGACAAACTAGTTGAATGTTTGAAAGAAGTCATGAATAACAACGGAGAATACATTATTGATTAAATTGCATATTGTTATCAAATAAAAATGAAGTTTTTCTAAAATTGTTAATGGTAATGAATACATTTTGTAAAACCGCAAGAACCTATTCCTCAACCAATAATATCAGCACTCTTATTTCGCCTTATCCGTGAGTGTAAGGTTGCGGGAAAATATCGGGTTTGTCTTATGCCAGAGTCCTGGAAAAATAAGAAATAAGACCGCTGATGCAGGCCCCATATAGTATACACTTACTGGGTGACCGAAGAAGGATTTTGCTCTTATCTATTTGACTACATGATAGAAATCAGGTAAGACCTTTAGGCTGCATGGCAAAGAAGATGGAAGACAGTTGACGGGAATCTTATGTTGCGTGCCATTGTGCCGCAACCTTTACTGTGTAACAATGACTTGGGAACCATACCAGGGTTTCGCTTTTCCACACACTAACTACACGTTTAGAATCAGGTCAACCCTCCAAGCTGCCTGGAAAAGAGAATAGGAGACGGCAGACGGGAACTTAAATTTGCGCACCATCTCTTGGTTACTGATTCCGTGAATGTACCACCAATGCCACGGTGGCTTCAATGAGCTTCCTCTTGTATTAAAATTGGGCACACACTAAAATGCCCTGCCATTTGATAGACTTTTCTCCTGTACCTTACTGCATGGTCCTCCAGCCTGGACGGCACTTTTTTGGTGAGTGGCCTAGGTTGGCAATCTTCGAGCATTGTACTTTTCCTAGTCCAGTGACGAGCTGGGGTACTACCACTTATCACTTGTACTTTTGTAGTCTGGACAGGTTAGTGTACACAGATATCTGGACTAGATGACCTTTTATAGGAGGCTGTTTTCCTTCATTTTATCTGACTTTTCTTGGTATTGAGCGTATGCTCTGGAGACGAAGGTAGGTGGAACTCATAGTGAGGCTGGAGCAATGCCATTATATTGTTTGCTTTATGTTTTTGTTTGTTTTAGCTGGCTTTTTGGTTCTTTAATATAGCCTTATTATCAGGCTAACATTTTTATGAGAACATATACCCATGTATGCTGTCGCCAAGATTGACTTTAATGAAAAAAAGTGATGTATAGATTGATACACTATAATACAGTCCTACATATTTTATTTTTAGAAATAGTTCCTTGTTAGGAATACAATTTATTTTGATGGCTAAAATATTTATTGACAATCTAAGAGACAAAATCGACATCACCCTGCGGTTTATCTCCTGAATTGCCCAATGAAGTGTTTAAAGAGAGAGTAGTGTAATTATTTGGTCTCTTTCTATTACTTTTCAACTTTTGATGTAAGTTTGAATTTAGTCAATCGCAAATGTATTGATTGGACTGCCAAAAATGCCTTTTCACTGGCTGATATTGTAAATGTTTATAACTTTTTCTGCTAATATAACACTACAATATTAGATATTTATAATATGCATCATTTAGCATTTTCGCCTTCATACTAAGTGAAATCGGTGTGCATCAACGCCAGTTATTTATGATGGTAGGGAGGAAGGCCGCACCAGTATCGCCATTACCGCCATTGGTTATTTCACTCAGAGAAAAAATCTTTCGCGTGCGCGGGACCCAAGACCAGCGCACCATATCCGGTCATTGTCGCCCTTTACTACCCTATTTATCTTTAATTTATATATTTAATGACTTATATTCTGTTCAGTTTATTTTTGAAGAAGTAATAGAGATTTGATTGAGTTCAGTTAATGGAACAAGAATTCTACCTCGTTTCTTGAGGAATCCTGCGGGGTTTGCTGATGAACCATATGGAGATGTTGCTATAACTATGAGAGTCCCTTAAAGGGTGGTGATAATAGTGATATAGAACATTCTGATGATAATAATCTATAAGATGGAATATGCCGGATGAAATGACATGTGACTTTGATATAATATATGCTGATTTTTATGAAAGCGATCGCAATAAAATCTAAAAAGGTGTCTAAATAATTTGATAGCGGTAAGGTTGGAAGAAGAGGAGAAGAGAAAAAAGAGAAGCCTTTCCACACTCTAACTGTATAGTAAGAGAAAGCTTGTTCATGACGTATGACTCTGGGGTTTGAAACTTCAACGCAATAAATAAATATATATATATATATATATATATATATATATATATATATATATATATATATATATATATATATATATATATATATATATATATATATATATATATATAGGCTGCTAATGTTCTACGAGAACAAGGTGGCCAAGTTACAAGTGAAGAAATGCATGTAGTAAGTTGGTCAGAAGAGGCATCATAAAAATATCGGTTCGTTCGTTCGAGTCCAATGGATTTCACACCTCTTTGAAAGGAGGTGTGGGCCTAGGAGATGGCATGGCATTGTTCGGGCTCCGTGGTTAGGTTACTATTAGTCTGGTTTACTCTTCCTCGGCTTTTTCAGCGTGGTAGGACCTATTGAACATCACCCTTGGAGTCATTGAAGCACACAAACCTCCGCACGACGACAACGTGGTAATCCAGATCGAGGAGTGTTCTGCCGTTGAGTACTTGGCAGGGTTCTCTTAGGTGGACTGCCTTGGCTACGAGCTCCACCTACCCGTCCCCTGCCCATGCATAGTCATGGAGGTAACCTCACTAGTAAATAGGTGTCAGGTTGTTTTTTTCTTATAGGAATCTGGTCCCACCATATTCTCGGATAATACTTCTAAAGTTTTTACCTTGATTTTTATTAGGGTTAAAGTTCTGAGGAGATTATTTCTGTTTCGTAGGTTAAGTAAGGTTGTTTATGTGTGTTGCTTTTATTTGATGATTGACAACTGTTTAACGCGTGAACATGGTTATGTCAAGTTGCTTAAGTTTGTTGGTTTTATTTAACGATTATTTGATTAAAGCTGGTTGTAGTTTATAGTTATGAGTTGCTTGCTCCGTTACATAGGTTAGATTGATTTGTTCATTTTATTGGATGATTTTGATTTGTTTGACGTGAGACCAAGGTTATCTGAGGTTGTTTGTGCTTGTTAGTTTTAGCTGATGGTTATGTACTTTATAGGTTAAGGCAAGTTGTTGGGTTGGGTTTATTGGTTATATTAAATGATTATGAATTGGATTTTCTGTTATGATTCTTCCATTAGGATTTTTGGGTTTGTTGATTTTGTATAATTTTGATGGAAAGAAAGGAAGATATTAAAATAATTGACATGCGTTTTCAAAAGACATTTGCTTATCAATAAAAGTTCATCTTTTATTTGTTAAGTTATTTATCTGTAAAATGTCATAGCCTATTTTCAAGTTATTATATTTGCTACATTTAATATTTATATTTTCGTTATCTCCTACAAATTGACGATTCTTGGTGTAATTTAACATTATCAGATTATTTTTTAATTTTGATGATATTTACACCTGTGTTCAGTCTGTTAACGTTCACAACGTAATAGTAAAATCAACAGACGCAAACTAAACTAGGTATTGTTTAGAAGGTAACTAATGATTTTAGTATTTCATCATTATAAATATAGCAAATAAAGGTCTCTACTTCCTATGATTAATGTAAATAAAAAATTCTATTTAAAAAACGAAGAAATCTCTTATTAAATAAACTCAATGACATAGACATAGGTATAAATATTCTAGAGGTGATGACAAACACCATCGAAAGACGGTTCCTGAAATTCTCGTCCAATTTACCTCACATTTTCATTTCTCCAGAATTAATTATATTTTTGATTCCTTCATTAATACAAGTTTGTAAGGATTAGTTTAGGATATGCAATTAATTCTAAATATATCCCCTCCTCCTTTACCGTTTGAAAACTCTTTCGTCAATCAATTCGATGTTATATTTAACAAAAAAATCTCTAAAAGGTCTTCCAATATTTCCTCCGGAGTACCTAGTTTCTATTAAGACCTAACTCTTACGACTTATAAATACACTTTCACAGTCACCACTTCGAAATCTTATTTTAATAGAGCAGTCCTATCTCTTTTTATTAAACCTACCGATTTCTATCTCTTCTATTTTGATATTTACATTTGCTTTGAATGTAAATTCAATCAAGTTTCTATAAAAGAAGAGATAATTCGATATCGAAGATTTATCACTATTTTGCCAGTTTTTAAAATATTTCGAAAGGAAATTTATTCTGATAAATTAAAAAGTTGAATAAACATTATGGTCATGACATTAAATTATATCCGAATTTTAAATGGTTGCCAGATGGTAAGGATTGAAATGAGTCTGCGGAAACTATATTCAGCATTTAAATATATAGAGCGAAAATAACATCACTGTAGGAGAATCGTCACTCTCCCCGTTCTCTCTCAGTGGAGACACGGGACGGTAACCACAAAGACATCCGCCCCGGCACCGTTGATCAAACTCGTAACCACAGCGCCTTGCCAATCGTCGCTATGAAAAGCTGAAAGGTTGTAAACTGCAAGATCTCCCCTACGAGAGTATATTCAATTTCACCTCAAATAAGAAATTGGAGACGCGTTTCTCTCAAGATCGAAGGCCGACGGGAGCCGAGGTAAGACTTGGTGAGAAAAACCGTTGGAGTAACAACCCTCCTGCTGCCCGTCCACAAGTGACCATCCTCCTACCTCTACCCCAGTGGGGTGAGGAGGTATAAATAACAAAGACTTGGGAAAAACGGGGTAGAATACCTCAGTCACCAGGCTACGAGGTCCCCGGATTGAAGCCGGGCTACCAAGACTAAACAGGTAGAATAAGTCAGTCTCCAGGCTACGAAGTTCCCGGTTTGAGGTTGGGCTACCAAGACTGGACAGGTAGAATACGTAAGTCACCAGACTACGAAGTCCCCGGCAAGAGAGGTAGGGCTACCAAAGGGGTTAAGAAGCAGCTCATCCTCGAGCTAGTCCCTGGTTATCCACCCAAACGTTAAGTTAACTTGGTCAAGTTCAACTTATTCTCGTCAGAGAACCTCCCCCACCTTCTATCCTGGGGTCTCTCGAAACACCGAGATAGGCCTCACCCTTGAGGAAGACTGGAACTAAGAAGAAGCCCATCCTCGAGCTAGTTCCTGTTTACCAAACGAACCTTTAAGTTAACTTGTTCAAGTTCAACTTATTCTCGTCAGAGAAATCCCCCTTCTCTATCCTCGCCCTTGTAGAAGACCCCCCCGAGTACAGTCCTCGCCTATACAGAATTACGTAACGAAGCAGAACAAAGCTGCTTCTCAAGTCCGTTACCCGGTGGTCACACCGAACTTTAAGTTAACTTAGTTTAAGAACCAAGTTCAACTTACTCTCGCCAGAGAGACCCTGCCTACCCTAGTCCTTGAAAAACCGCCCCTTGAATACTGTGTGGACCCCCATCTGCTACACTCGCCAAAGTACCTCGTGATCTCAACCACCTCCAGCAATCTGGTTGAAGCATGCGTCAAAGGACCTACCAGATTCCTGTGGTATCTGGGGTTCATTGAGTTCAAGGTCAAACTCAAACCAGCCGCCAGAGCAACCAAGGTATTTAAACTCAAGTAGAGATAAGTAGCTAATTAGCCACTATTAGAGGGTCAAGTTAATTGGAGTCATTTTAGTGTATTTTAATATTCGTAATATTTTTGTGGTTCATATTTTGTTTTTGCTAGTAAATTGTTAAATTTGAAATATAAGTTTATTTTGGGAATTCCTGTGTGTTTCCTTCTTATCCTTACGTGTTGAAGCGGCTCTACATTAATTACAACAACATTAGCACTCTTAG
This sequence comes from Ceratothoa steindachneri, assembly GCA_963969495.1. Taxonomy (NCBI): domain Eukaryota; kingdom Metazoa; phylum Arthropoda; class Malacostraca; order Isopoda; family Cymothoidae; genus Ceratothoa; species Ceratothoa steindachneri. Next base: position 85,605,990 of record OZ018328.1, read on the forward strand.
AACAAAGCCTACTTCATTAGAGAAGTATTTCACGTTCCATAATGTATACCACGACAAAAGTGGTGTCAGGTGAGGAGTGATCAAAAGGGGCATTCTGCGACAATCACAAATGAGTTTATGAAACTCATCTTTACAAAGATAATCAGATTGTGAACAATTCAATTGAAGTTAAGAAGTTCAGATCTCAGGGGGGAGGGGGCTGCATTGCCCTTTCGACATATTTATGCAGAAGATGGTACAAGAGTTCTATTGCAAAAGGAAAACTATCAGGATATCGTCCCAAGAAAACTTATAGGTGTCTAAGCTCATTGATACTAGAAATTTCCACTGATCCAGGTCACCCACTTAGGTTTGAAAGATTAGGCCTGTAATTGAGCAAATTTCATCATCCAATCTTGTTCCAGATCGTCTTCTTGTTCCCCTCTTATATAAATAGGCCTAATGTAGGAGTTATTAAATGTATAACAGGAGTGTCAGAGAGGTAAGGTTACCCCCTACCCCACCCTAAAACCCAACGTCTACCAATGACGCCTAAGAGAAGATCCACCTGCCCCTCCAGACAGCCCCGAGGGAGCAGCGAGAATTTTGCGCTGTCTGATGAACCCGGTGTTATTATCAAGAATGGTCGGGCCAGTCAAACCCAAAGGGCCGCCTTAAGGAATGTCGCACTGCCTTGTGCTCCATGTTGGGTTTCCCTTCTCCCCGTCGCACTGCCTGATCGACGCCAGACCTACGGGGTCAGGACTTTGCGCGAACCTGTGATGTTGGCCGAGAATATCTGCCTGGCGTGCCAAATCTAATGAGATCCCAGCACCCGCTTTGCGGGGCCTCTAAAGACCCACCTCCGCCGAGGCAGTATAAATCAATAATTCAGAAAAAGCCTTGACAAATTAGTACCATACAGCCCCGCCTAAGTTAGCGGCCACGTGGAGTCTCGTACGCCCTGCATAACCTTCCAATGGCTCCAGCTACGAACGCGGCGCATTACCTCTGTACATACCTCACTTGTACTCAAAGGCCAGAGTTCCCACCCGACAGACGATAGACACGGACAGGCATCTATCACACGGGTATCGACTTCGTTCTCGTCTGGAGTACTCTCTCGTTTATTTCTCAGCGAGGTTAAGGAATAAGGAATCTTGGAAATTGAACTTTGAAGCGCCCCGCTTCCTCGTCGTCTCCAAAGCCTCCAGTGAATGAGGCTTTACGTGAGACTCCCCGTTATTTGCACTCTCCCACATTCCCTGGAAGCAATCATCGTACATCCTCTCTTGGACTCTCGTCTCCGTCGAATCATTTGTATCCCTACCCCGTCTGCTACCTTGTGTCTCATCTTATTTATTGTCATTTATTTACTTTTGGTAATAATATTTTCTTTGTGCATAGTAAAGTTATTTTTCTACAATCAGTTTCTCTAAACCTGGAACCTCTAAGAATTGATTATTTAGGCCAACCGCACTCGATTTCAATTATTTAACCCTCGCATTGAGATCAATATATCTCCCCCTCCCCTTAATTGCTGGCGTGCTCCCTTCCTGCGTCACCGCATTCAATCCTCGGCTAGCATCGACGTTCGACTCTACGACAAGGAGAAACTGGCAGTTGAGGAAAATTGATATCGCAAACATCCGAAATATATTGAAATCGGTTACCTTGAGACTTTTGACATGGTCAGCTTTTTATAACTTTGAAACGGAATTTTAAAAAAATTATAATTTTTAAGCTAAATATAATATTGAGTAGCTAAATAATACCATAGGAAAAAGGATTTTAAATTTAAGAATGTTGAATATATTAAAAAAATAAAATATTAGGCTAATCACATAATAAAAAAGACATAAAAATTTAAACTATGTCAAAAACCTAAAAACACTGGTGTTACATATATATATATATATATATATATATATATATATATATATATATATATATATATATATATATATATATATATATATATATATATATATATATATATATATATATATATATATATATATATATATATATATATATATATATATAATATATATATATATATATATATATATATATATATATATATATATTTATACACATATTGGTGCATGTTGGGAACACTTCTCATATATCCATGTTTTGTTAAAGATCAGGTTGTATTTTGATTTATCAATTTTATTTTGGAACGCTCCAACTGGCGAATGCAGGTTTTTGTATTAGGTTGGATATTAAAGATTAGTTGAGGAAGATCCATTTTATTTTTTATTTTTACAACTAATTTGAGTTTTGGCCATGAGCTTTCGCCTTTTTTGAGGCATCTTCAGGCGGAAGTCTTCGTTATTGCTGAGGCTGCGTTGATTTTGTGTTGTCCCTTGGTTTTGCCTCCTTTACCGGTGAAGTAGTTCATTGCTGGTCGTGAGCAGCTAAGAATGAAATTGATTTTCGTCTTTGGTACTTTTATAGGTGAAAGTCGGAGTACCTTGTTGCTTTAGCAGAAAATTCGAAGTACTCGCTTGGAACTGGTGCATTGGGTGTTAAGTTTGGGGCCCATCTCTTTAATAAAAAGAGACTCCAGAATCTTTAGGCGGCAAAGGTCAGGGTTTCTTCTGAGTATGGTAGTGTTTTCGAACAGAGTTGGTCCTGTAATTTGTGCGTTATACCTTTATTTGTAATGTGTTTTTTGTTCTTCCTTCTTGCAAAGGCATCGTTAGGCGCCGGCTGATGGTAGTAGTGGTCATACCTATATATTGATTATTTGGATGAGGTTTACCACATTTATAACCTTTAAGATCGATTGCTTTTCGCGGAGGTTGTTTTTCATTAATAAGTTGCTGACTTTAGTGTTTTTTATAATAAATTCGTAAGGATAAATTGTTATTTTCTTTGATAGTGTTACTTTTTATGATATCTTGTAGTATTCTTTCGTCTGTTTTGTAAGCATCCGTCATTTGGTTCTTGTAGTAGAGTGGTATTAGTTATTTTTCTCTTACCTCCTTTACCTCTTAATTGGAGTTTAGAAGTTTCTGTTGAAATTTGTCGAATTCTCTGTTTGAGTAGCCATTATTGATCAGGACCTGTTTTGATCTTCGAAATTCTTCATCAAGGGCGGTCCACGGTGAGCAGTTCTTGATGGCTCTTCTTATCTATGAGCTCATTACCGATTTTTTTAGATTTCTCGGTGCACTCACTTTTAGCGTTAAGGAACCGACCAAAGTCTGTCCCTTTTCGATAGACGGTGGTGGTATATTTTGCGTCGCTGTTTTGTTTTACGTCTACGTCCAGGAAGGAAATACGAACTCTTACAATTAATTCATATGTAAATTTGAAAACGGAATGGGATTCTAAGGTCCCTTTGAGTTGTAGTAATTGGTGTTCATCATTAATTGTGAGGTATATGTTATCAACGAATCTGGTGTAAAATTGGGGTGGGGTCCTTATTTTAGTTAAGAGCCTTTCTTCTAGGTTTCCCACGTAGAAGTTCGCGAACGTAAGCCTAGTGGTGATCCTATTGTTACTCCGGCAATTTGACCGTAAAGTTTGCCATCCTGGCTTAGAAATGAAGGTTAGGTTATGTTAGCAATATTAAACCTATCCTAACCAATATTATCTTAACCACGTTTAATGCAAGTAGTATTTTTAACTATATCTTTGACTATATATTTAAAAAATTCAATCCGAAATAATGATCCCCCCCAAAAATAGGCTCCGGGTCGTTGTCTAGGATTGATCCAGAAACTTATAATAAAATAAACGAGTGAAATAAATAAAAAATGAAAATAAAGATTTTAAGCCAAATTTATTTATTTTTTTATTTACTATTTTTGTACTTTGGAGGGGGAAAATTTAGTCATTTTTTTGTAAATTTGGTTTCCATTGAACTTTTGTAGCCCCAGACAAAGCCCATGTTGGATTCTATTCAGGACTAATGGAGAAAACGCATTTCGCTTTTAAAAACCAACAACGGCATCTGCATAACGTAGTGATGGGGTGTTGGGGGATAGGGAGAGTGACGAACCTCAGACAGATAGAGGTATAAGGTATGAAGGTAACAAGAAGACAAAAAAGAGAGAATCGTCGACATGTTAGGAACTGAGGGTGAGCAGCATTCATAATGACATCCCCATTCCACGGAAATGCTTCCATGCGGGCGAGAAGATGGTATCCAGTTATCTTAAACTTAACTCATTTTGGACACAATATGTATAATGTTTTATCTCTATTCATCCTTTTTTTGTAATGAGCTCCTTTTCTACAGATTTCGAATATGCGCAATATCCACATTTCCCTTTCTCTTTCAGTCAATCAAAACACACAGCCATAATGATGAAGGAAGTTCCAGACGTGATCCGAGGCTCCCATCTCTTCATGATTTAAAATTCGATTTTCTCATTTTGGCAACTTAGAAATATTAGTTTTATATAATATATATACACGTATATATATATATATATATATATATATATATATATATATATATATATATATATATATATATATATATATATAAGCTTGTGTACTGCTGAGTTTAACAAAACATTGAGATGATTACGGTGTAAGTTAATCAAACAGCAGAAGATGGAAGCGGAGGAACTAACTCATAAGAATGAATGGGGTATCGAACAAATATCGGAAAAATTAAATATCAGGAACAATAATGAGCACGAATGTGAGTCAGTAGAACAAATAATAATGTCTTATATAGTGGGTAAAATGAGGCGCGAATCCAGGGAGGCTAGGGGGCTGAAGCTTCCAAAATTTAGGACCAGTTTATGTTTGTATTTATTAGTCGCGTGCGACTCTACATCTCACTATGTAGGTCGGTCCACCTTTTGCTTATTTTAGAATTTTGTAATAACATCGTATCTAACTACTCGGTTGATTCTAACGAAATTTAAGAATTTTTATGTTGTTTTACATCATCTTTCGAATGATATAATTGCTAAGGTCCTCCCAAGTTTAGCCCAGGATTTATTTTGTTTTGGCAATGAAATCATAACTATTAGGCCGATTATAAAGAAATTTGAAATCCTTATGTTGTTTTGCATTATCCTTCGAATGATATAATTGATAAAATCATCCCAAGGATAGCCCGGGACTATTTTGTTTTTAAAATAACATCGTAAATGTTCGGCCGGTTCTAACACTATTTAATACCTTTGTGTTGTTTTGCATTCTCTTTCGAATTGTAAAATTGCCAAAGTCCTCTCAAGGTCAGCCAGGGAATTATTCTGTTTTGGTAATAACATCGTAACTATTCGGCTCAATTCTAACGAAATTTGAAACCCTTGTTTGTTTTACATTTTCCTTCTAATGATAATATTGACAAAGTCCTTCCAAGGTTTTCCCAGGAAATATTTTGTTTTGCCAATAACATCATACCTATTCAAGTGATTCTAACAAAACTTTAAACCCTTATGTTGTTTTTCATTCTCTTTGGAATGATATAATTGCCAAGGTCCTCCCAAGGTGAGTCCAGGAATTATTGAAAGTTTTGAAGGTCGTAAGGTCATAGATCAGAATAAGTGAGAGCAAGCAACTTTTGGGTCAACAGACTTTGTTTTTTAAGCCATGGTTATGTTATGCTATTTGGAAAGAGTTATTTAATAATTATAATATATATATATATATATATATTCATATGGGTAAAGACAATTAAATTGGCTTGTGCATCTTAGGGTAATAATTCGTAGTAAGAAAGCAGAACGCACTAACCTTTGACATTATCTGAATCATATTCCCAGGCTAAAGAGGAAGAGAGAGGTATATAGTTTATGTGCGTTTTATAAGAGTCGTATAAATGAAAGGAGGGTATTAGTAATGGTAGTAGTTCGCCAACCTGCCTTTTTCCAGGCGAATCCCGACGCTGAATTCATATATGCCATTGTTTTTTTTTGTAATTAGGTCGAATTCTTTTGCCTATGGCCTATTTTCTCTAAAGACCTCGAACCTTTACTTGTTTTTCTTGATCTTTTCCGAAATATGTTCATTCGAATTAGAGAAATGTCATAGTCCCTGATCATATAATTCCAAATTTCGACTCTCATTTGATGTTATTTCTAAGGTATGTAACAATCATGTCGCATTGCATCATCTTATTGCATCATACTTGGTAATTCTAGAACATTCTGGATGCAGTGTGACGTCACGAATATGTTTGTATATATATCGCATGTCTCTGTGAGAAACAAATCAACATTTAACTCATTTTCAGTGGCTATCATAATTGTATTCCTAATTTCCATTGATATGGTTGCTATCTATTGTTTTTTTTCCCGTGCGAGTGGTAATTAATGTGCAAAATATTATACTGTGTGTGATTTTTATACAATGTTTTTGTTAAAATTCGACCCCTAAACGTAATAAAAAGTATCTATTTAAAATAAATACTAAAAGTGTTAAAAATACTTATATAAGTTAAATGTCGAAAAACAAAAAAATCTCTTTTTTAATAACAATGGAGGTTTTCATCTATTTTCAGTTATATAGTTTCAAAGATTAGTTTAATAAAAATCTACACTAAAATGATTTTACTTAAATAATTTCCTTACCACCAATTTATTTCTGAATTATAAACGTTTAAACAGTTTTCTCTTTATTTCAGAAGATTTTAAAAATGCAAAGAAAATTCGAAAATTACCACAATAGGTTTTATTTTATCGGCGTGCAAGTAACATTACCTGGACATCCATCGTAAGTAACGTCATTTGTGAAAACGAGTTACCACGCATATTTGGGGATGAAAAGAGATGATCAAGATAAAAAAGTTGCTCCTCATTTTCTTTTTAGTCGTATGTTGAAAATCTAAGGAGTAAAGCCAAAATCAACTGACTACCTTTTTGATATACCGATGCAGTGGCAAAAAGACAAAGATCGTGTGAAATATTGTCATTTATGCTTCACTGGCTTAATAGGCAACAATTTTATTTTATATTTTATTGTATCATTTTAATATATAGATCGTACAAGTATGTTTTACTCTTTGTTTTTAACATCTAGTAATTTTATTTCAGGAGTGAACAGGAAAAACAAGCAACATGTTTATATTGATCTTCCTTCAGGCAAATGACCAATTCCTTACGGCCCTGAAATACCCATAGCAGCATAACAGGTTAATCTGGATATTTTTCGAACAAGTGATGAATATAGAGAAATGGACACTTCATCATTTATGCCTTCGAGTTTATAATTAAACCAGCCTAATTCTTCAAATCGAGCCCTCCCTAGAACGACTTAACCAGAGACTTGGGTTTATAAAAAGTCAGCCCAGTTATTTGTTTCAAGAATTGGTGAAAATAATTTACTAGCTCCAGAAACAACCTCTGACTGGTACTGGAGCAGAGACAAAATGTTTCGAAAGTTTTCTCCTATGACGAAAATAATTTGCTGGTATATTGCAAATTTCAATGGATTAATTGAAGCTTTAGGCTTTCCCTATAAACCAGATGAATGGAGACATTTTATAGACTCTTCAACCAGAAGTTTAAAGCCTATGCTTTTATATATAGAAAATAAAATAGCATCTGTTCCAGTTGCTCACTCAGCTTAATTAAATGAGAATTATGAAACCATGTTTAAATTACTGGATGCTCTGAAGTTTAATACTCATGAATGGAAGATTTGAAGAGATTTAAAGGTAAGAAATACATATAAATGCCATTTATTTAGAAAAAAAATGATATTTTAGTAGAACATTATAGTTATGTACTTTATATAAAAACAGTTGGCTCCTTTGAGTAAACTGTTATCTCCAAGCCATAAACAGCGGTTTAAAAAAAAAAATAATACATTCATTTGTTTGCTTTTTTTTTCGTTTATGCAGAATGTCAAATTTACCCGAACACCCCTTATATATATATATATATATATATATATATATATATATATATATATATATATATATATATATGTACAGTGGCGGCAACAAAAAAAGTGACATGTGACAATTCGGGGAAAATGAAACAGAAAAATGTAACTTACATATTTTATTATGAATATTTCATGAAAGTTAATACTTGGTCATGTTGCCCTTGCACTTGATGACCATTCTGAGTCGATTGGGCATTGATTCAGCGAGGTTTGCGAAGTAGGTGGGGTCGATCGTAACCCAGATCTTCTTCAGTGATTCTATCAGGTCCTTGATGCTGCCGGATGCTGTCTCTTGAACTTTGGATTTCATCAGATTCCAAGCATTCTCAATAGGATTTAGGTCCGGGGAATTACCAGGCCACTCCAAAACACTAATATTATTATCATTGAAGAACCTTTTTACTAACTGGGACCTGTGAGCAGGGGCACCATCATGCATGAAAAATTCACACCGATGAATTTCCCAAAATGGCAGCATGTGCTGCTTCAAAACTTCGAGATAGTTAGTCCCCCTCATGGTTACATTCTTGGGAAGGAAGTACAGACCTCCTCTGCCCTTGTTTCCACTAAAGGCACCCCACACCATCACACTATCAGGGTGCTTCACAGTTTTCACGGTATATTTTGGGTCATACCGAGACACATTGCTGGGACGACGCACGATCTTTGACTCTCCTCTGACCAGCCTAAAGGTGCTCTCATCACTGAACATCACCTTCTTCCAATGGGCAGCTGTCCAATGTTTATAGGTCTTGCAAAAATTGAGCCTTTTCATCTTCATAGCCTTGGTAAGAAGTGGCTTCTTGGCAGCGCGGCGAGCCGGTAGGCCTAAGTCCTTCTGTAAGCGATGACGGATGGTCCTGAGGGCGACGTTCTGGAGAAGGTCTGGGTGTTTTTTCTTGATTGAAGCGGAGGTTACAGAAGGGTCTGACATCACTTCACGCCTTAGGATATTATCAGTCCTTGGAGATGTCTTCCTAGCTGCACCAGTGCCCTCCTTCCTCTTTGGTATGGTACCTGGTGGCAATAACTCAGCTGCCCGTTTTAGGCGATAAATCGTATTTCTTGAGGTTCCTAAATCTGCTGCTACATCAATAAAAGACTTTCCTTGCTCTAATAGGGTCAAGGCACGGCTTTTCTCTGTCATAGAAAGCTTTTTCCGCCCCATTGTATCCACTTGCACAGAAGTTATAGCACGTCAAATGTAGGCACGAATGCAGGAAATCAGCACGCTGGAGCGTTGTACACCAAAACCTCACTGTACGAGCTCAAACGAGACAGCGAGTTCCAATAAAGCGCAGTTCTGTTGTCTTAGCTCAGGAGAGTCATCCACTCGTGGCATAAGCCCCGCCCCTTTTCATTGGCTTGTTGGCAAGTAAAATCGTGAAAGCGATTTTATGTATTGATTTCTATTGCCAATATTCAATGTCACTTTTTTTGTTGCCGCCACTGTATATATATATATATATATATAAAGTTGAAAGAAAAAAAATTTAAGGAAACCAGCAAATCACTTGATCTCTTACACTGGGTAACCAATTTCAACTCTTTGTTTATTGACTTAGTTTTGAAAGTTAATTATATGTAAATTGGGTGCTCGTACGAAATTTTACTTCGTTTTGGTCTATCTGGTCTGGATTTTATCCAACACACTTCCTCTTTCATCATATTCCTAAAAAGGATATTTTCTCAATACTTGCTGTCTTTTTGCAGTTGCACATAGTAATTATAATTATCTATTAGTTACTATTTAAACTAATGTTTGTTTTTATTTTATATTTTAAAAATATGGTATTGTCCTCGAGCACTAGAAAGTTCATATGAATAAACTATCCTGATTCATTTTGCTACATATGTGGAAATTTTACACTTCCGCATCAACGAGGAAATATAACGGACTCCTTTGAAAAGACCTTACTTAGCTTATTTTGGCATAAAAATGGGCACTCAAGATAAATCATGGGTTCCACATAAGGGCCTGCACTGTATGCATTGAAAGACTGCGACATTGGACGAAGGGTTCGCAGTCAAAAATATCATTTGGAGTTCCAATGATAAGTTTATAATTTCATAAAACTACCTTACTTAGTCATTTGTGTAATGTAAATTACCTAAGTTTAATTGAAACTTAGGTACATAAACAACTTTTTTATAAAATTAGCTTTTATTAACGCTTCACAATTTTTTTTTTCCAATTCAGGTGTGGCGAGAGCTACTAACCATGAGACGGATTGCTAATTCTGCTTTGTCAAGACTTCGGGCTTCACTAAGAAAATTAAACATTGTATCGAGTACCCAAATTTTGACACTGCAATACGACCTGTGCAACATTCAAATGAAATTCCCATTCTAAAATTTATGAGTCTACCATCTCAGGAATTATTTGAAAATGTTTCTGAAAATATTGTTATGCAAATATTGTAAGTGAGTGTAATCAGCAAAGGTTTCACCAGGCCGAGTTGAATGATCTTGTAAGGGATCTAGATTTAACAAACAAGACAAGAAGAAAAACATGCTGAGTTCAAACACATACATTTTATTTTACAGAAACAGAGAAAACAAACTTCTTAAAATATTTTAGGACAGAACATAGTTTAGTATATTGCTGCGACATACCGGGTTTGTTCAAGGAGATGGGTGTTCAGTCTTACAATGCAAGTGATTGGCGTTTGTTTTTAAACTCTTCCAAAAGAGGTCTTAAGTGTGTGTTGCAGCATAATGGTAATCTATACAGCTCGATACCAAAAGGAGGATTCAACAACATTAAAATGAAAGTATGAGCATATAGAAACTGTTTTTAAACTTAGCAAATATAGGGAGCACGAATGAATCAAATGTGTTGACTTATAAATGGTCAATTTTCTGCTAGGAAAACAAGCAGGGTATACTGAATATCTATGCTTCCTTTGCTTATGGGAGAGCAGAGCTAAGGATAAACATTATTCCAAACAAATATGGCCAGCACGAACATCATTTACTGTCGAAAAAAATTTTTTAATTAATCTACCTTCTGTGAACAGAGATAAAATCATATTTTCTCCTCTGCATATCATACTAGGTCTCATGAAACAATATGTAAAAGCTTTAGATACAAACGGCGAGTTTTTCCAACACATAATTTCAAAATTGCCAAGTTTAGGTTATGAAAAAATCAAAGCAGGAATTTTCGACGGTCCACAAATAAGAACAATAATTAATGACAGCAGTTTTCCTAATGTCATGAATCAATGCGAAAGAAATGCCGGGTTCTTATTCGTAGACTTAAACAAAAGCTTATTAGGAAATTATAAGGCAGATAACTACAAAGAAGTTGTAAGAAAACTTTTAAGGGACAACAAAGAGCTAGGTTGCAATATGAGTATAAAAATGCATTTTTTGAATAGTCATCTTAACAAATTTCCAAGTATTTAGGTGCTGTAAGTGCCGAACAAATGAAGAAATTCCACCAAGATATTAAAACTATGGAGGAACGTTATCAAGGACGCTGATATCGCCACATGATGGCTGATTATTGCTGGTGCTTGAAAAGAGGCCTGCCGTTAATAACCATAGACTCTAGAAAGGCTTATTAAAGAAAATATTCACCTGATTGAAAGCTCTATATCTCTTCGTTTTGTTTTATTTTAAGTCATTTATATCAATATAATGTAATTTTACAATAGTTTGAACTGCATTTATTCATGAAAATTGGAAATAAATATTGACGCCTGACTTTATTTTTGCTCTTAATTTTGAAAAAAATGGAAAATGGCGCATAGGCAGTTTACAAGAATCAGGTCTTAATAGAGCCAAACTGAGGTCAAATTTGTTTCCAGCGCACAAAAATTGCAATCAAGTGTCAGATATCATTCAATAGAATACGTATTCCCAAGTGTTATCTTTCAGACCGCATCGAGGAGAGATGTTAGATCCAAATATCACTTGGATAATTTCTTTTGCTGGAACATTCTTTAAAATGAGCAGCCAAGAGAAGATAACAGCGAACTTCCTGAGCTGTGGATTATAGTTATATGTGGAACTCAGCCATGAGTTACCAAATTTAAAAGGAATTGGTCCATTTACAGAGCAAGATGGATGAAAAAGATGATTTTTCTATCAAATTATTTATTTTCAGTCTTCAAATGAACATAATTGAGAGAGAAATAAAAGAATTTAGGTGTTTATCTGGTAGCCTGGTTTACTGTTCCATTGGGAATCTACTCTGCTTGTCTAGATAAAGCATATATAGCAAGGCTCGATGAATTCATCATGTGATTGTGAGCGAGTGAAAGCAGGTCTCATTGTTTTTCGAAACACTTGTGTTACATGAAAAGTTGGTTGCTTTCATCCTTCGAGGATAAACTGGACATTCGAGAAAAAAATAAAAATGGAAAGTGCATTGAAAAAATCGATAAAAAGAATTAACATCCTAAGTCATCTAACGATAGAGCATTGAAACCCTTACATCATTACATTACAACAGCAACAAAGCTGTTCTTTAGCGAATTAACTCTTAACATAATCTTTATGGGGAATGATCAAACTTTTTCAGGAGTGAAAAGTACAGAGAAGCAAAAATTATGTTTTGCCATTTAAAAAGTCGCAAACGATACAGCAAAGAGACCAGTAGCTCTGGGTGAGTTTTCCTAGCGGAAATTGACAAAAGATGAGAAACAGTATAAATGTCTCATCCAAAGTATGAAGCAAAACGGGTACTATTTTTTAAATGTCAAGAAGAGGCAACTATAATCAGATACTCAATTACATTTCAGAAAGACAGCTATATGAAATATAGTAATATGACAAAAACTTTTTTTATATTCTTGAATAATGGGCCAATCGCTTTTAAATATTTTGGGGGGGTTTTGTAGTTCCTTTGTTGTCTTTGAATTAGTTTATATAATATCGCGTTCAAGCCATTTGTCTAAAAAAAAAATTATGTTCTGGGGTATGATATGCGCATTTGCTGTTGTGGTAATAAATGACTTTAATCACTTTAGTGTTGTGCTTATTGCCTTTGTTTTTTGTATATTATGTAGTGAGTGTAAATCATGTCATTTTTTTCTTAGATGTCTTCTTCGGTATGTTGTGGGTCTTCATCGGTGAATTCTCGTAAAAGACGGTGAAGTTTCATAATTGGGTGATCTTTTTCTTGGTCGGTTCCTTTATTTTGGGTAAAAAACATTCTTATTTTCATGTGTAGAACGGCACTGCTGGTCCACCAGCTAAAAACCCAGCGGAGCTCTGAAATCTGGCGCAAATTATGCCTCTTCTGTTCTGGTTAATCATTTGGATGGTATTATCTCGTTCAATTCTTGATTAACCGTTTCCTGCATATTCCTTATCCGTTCTTCTATGAAAACATTAATTGGCCTTATCCCCGCATCCGGGTGCAGCTCTTCCAGGCGTCTTCTCTCTAACCTGTATGTACGAGGGGCGGTCAATAAGTTTTGCAATTCAGATATAAGGAAACGAGATATGAAGAAAAGTGTTTTATTATTTTTCAATATAACTACCCTCGACTTCAATGCACTTGCGTCACTTGTCCCTGACGCTTCGAATTTCCGACAACCAGAAATCTCCCGACTGCTGTTCAATCCACTCCTGGACGGCGAGCTGGACATCTTCATCGTCCCCAAACCGGCGTCCACGCAGTGCAGCCGTGAGCTGACGGCATAAAAAGTAGTCGCTAAGGGCCAGATGTGGACTGTAGAGGGGGAAGGTTGAGCTCCTCGAATCTGCACTTGCGCCAGGGCAGCTTGTGCAGCTCTGGCCTTGTGGACTTTGACGACGTTGAAGTCGATCATCGAGCGTGAGGTTTCTAGGAACCCAACGGGCAGAGACCTTGGTCATAGCCAAATTGTCGTGAATGATGTTGATAACACTTCCATGTGATATTCCAAGTTCTCACTCGATTTCTTCAACCTTCACCCGTCGATTATCGAGGATCATCCTCTCCACACGGGCCACATTGTCCTAGTTGGTCACGTCTGACAGGCGTCCTGGACGGGGGTCATTTTCAAGGGACTCACGACCATGGAGGAACTCCCTATTCCAGCAAGCAATGGTTGCATAGGAAGGGGCGGTGTCGGTGTACACTGCAACCATGCGTTCATGGATCTCTTTTGCATTCTTGCCTTCCTTGGTCAAAAATTTGATCACTGCGCGGTGCTTAACCTTCTCCATTGTTGAAAAATTGGTGACTGACGATCTGAAATTAACTACTGCTTCTTAAATAGACAGGGCAGGAGGGTGCGGCTGTAGGTCCTGACTTGTCATAACTTGTCCTCACACCCCCACATCAGCCATCAGCCATCTCCGTTCCTGTGTTTTGCCCTACTGATTCGCAAAACTTATTGACTGCCCCTCGTACAAATCTGTAATTAACTACATACATTTATTCTGTGTCTTCAAGACATATGAGAGAGCAGAAGCGGGGTATAGTAGTATAAATCTTACAAGTGCATTGTAGATATTTTTCTTATTGCTTTCACCAAGAGTTTTTAACATGAACAGAGTTCTGACTGCAGCAGTGGCTTTGCTGATTCTCTCTTGGACGTGCATCTTGTACCCGGTTAAAGTAATCTTCATTCCGAGTAAATTGCACTCCGTTGTGTTGGGATAACATATAATCCCAACCCTAACGTCATAAAATAGTATCCTGCTTATGAGGACTACTTTAAACTTTTCCTGGTTGGTGCGGATGTTCCACCGGACCTCGTAGGTGTTAAGTTTTTCTAAGGCTTTCAATATCTAATGCTGTCATACAAGCTTGCCAAGGCGCATTCTTCCATCGACAAGTGATTATCAGGGTGAAATCATCGGCGAATTGAATGTTAAGGCAAGTGTGGCTTACAGGAGCTAGGACATCAGCGGTGTAAATCAAGTAGAGAGTGGGGATTATACACCCCCCCTGCGGCAGGCCCGCAGTGAGCGGAAACTTTGGTCCGCCCGTGCACCCTAAAATGATGTACGTCGCTCTCTGCATGACATAGTCACATCGAGTTCTTTCCAAATTTTCCCTTAGGCCCAGTCGTAAGCTCTTGTATTGCATTCCCGGTTGCCACACCTTACTAAACGCTTTTGATACATCCCGACAAACAATGTCCACGTAACTCTTTTTCCGTTTTGCTTGGGCTAGCTTTTCTGTGATGACATTAATCGCCATCTCCGTACTTTCCTTCCTCCTTAACCCGAATTGATGTGGGTTGAAGAGGGAGTTCTCCTGCGCGTGAGACACCAGTTTTCGGTTGAGGATCTTCTCAAAGAGCTTCCCGCTAAATTCTAGAAGTGAAATTTGCCGGTAACACTCCTTCAATGTTGGGTCCTTTCCATACTTAGGCAAGAAAATCACATTAGCCGTTTTATAAGC
The DNA here is from genome assembly GCA_963969495.1 of Ceratothoa steindachneri. Classification (NCBI taxonomy): domain Eukaryota; kingdom Metazoa; phylum Arthropoda; class Malacostraca; order Isopoda; family Cymothoidae; genus Ceratothoa; species Ceratothoa steindachneri. The sequence goes on from OZ018328.1 coordinate 85,621,186, forward strand.
ATCTGGAAAGTATCCCGTGTTCAGACAGGCTTTGTATATCCTTCTCATCCCTTTGATGAGATTTTTGTCGGAATGAGTGGAGCGCGCCGAATAGTTCTTCTTCAGTAATCTCCGCGTCTCCGTCGCGCTGTCTATTCACCTGGTGGTGAGATTGCGTCTTGTGTATTTGTTCGTTAAGCTCGCCTATGATGTTGCCTTCAAACTCTAGGTCATAGTCTTTGTTTTCATCCTCATTTATACTGAAGGTCTTTTCCCAATAACTTCGGAATAGCTCTTCAATTTTTTCTTCTTCTGCTTCGATGTTTCCATCTTCTTTTTGTAACATGATCTTCTTCTTCCCAGTCGATCCTTTGAGATTTCTGATCTCTTTCCAAAAATCTTTGGAAGGTGCTTCGTGATCGAGGCTATCGATCGCATTATTCCATTGTCTCCATTGTTGTTCGAGGATCAACTGGTTGAGTTCTTATTTGATTTCTTTATTTCGTTGCATTGAGTGAACTGATGTATTTCCGATGTTGATTTCATACAATAATTTCAGCTCACGGTATAAATCCTTCATGTATTCGGTCCATCTGTCGGTAAAGATGGTCTTATACTCGGATTCAGGGATACAAGCCCTATCTACGTTGATGAGATGGTTATTGAGGTCGGTGAGCGCCTCGTCAATATCATCGAGAATTTCATCGTCCAAGTTGGGCGGATCGTAGGCTCGCGTACCGTGTCCAGTCTGCTATTCTATATTTCTTTTTGACTATAGCTGAAGCTTGTATAGGGTTCCTGTTGATAGTCAGTAGGATCCCTATATGGTCACTACATGGTACCTGGACTGGTTCCATGTAGTACGGCAGCTGACGACTCGCCAGACAGATGTCTGGTTTTGTGGCACTTCCTGCTCTGACAAAGGTGGGGAAGTTGGGGCCTATTCGCTGGGCAATATTTCTGTCCAACAATAGGTCCAGACTTCTTCCTATACCGTTGAGGGTCATGTAACCTTATTCTTGGCACCTGGTGTTCAGATCACCCATTATATAGTGGGGGCTCTTCTGCGAAATAGGCTAGTGTTAGTGTAAATCAGTAACACGTCTCTCCTTGGCGGTTGATATCGGGTTGCAATAACTAACATTCCTATGACGAGTTCGACCTCAATCGCGAGGTAGGATTCTTATAGATTTCTTATTTGCTAGTATTTAATCCATTTCTCTATTGCAATAGCTGCACCGTCGAACCGCTCCTGTGAATAATTCGTGATCAACACATCGTAGGTCCAGATTTTCATTTCTGCACTTCGCGTGTCGATCCCGTGTCCCGAAATTAAGATAATGCCTGCATCACTTCTCTGAATACATTTCCGTAGAGTTATTTTCGTCGTCCAGCGTTTGGTATTAATTTCCAGTATCTTCAGTGAGTTCCGTAACATGGTGAATTTTTTTATCTATGCTTCTTCTTATTCTTCTTTTTCTTCTTGGGGGCTGGCTGAGCGGTTTTACTGTGCCCAGGGTTTTCATTCTTTGGAGGTGGACTTGGGGTTTTGGACCAGCTCTTCGTAGCTCGTGTATGGGTGCAGGGACCCTGGTCGTTGTCACAATAGGAGGATCCCTCCTATTTGGATTCCTTCGATGAGGGATCTTCGACGATCTCCTGCAGTACATATTTGACATTGCCGTTCCTTAAGACTGATTTCTTGAATACCTTAGAGCATTCAGGGTCTGCAGGCATGATTTTTGACAGGAGATTGTTGGCTTTTAAGAGTGCATTAAGTACCTGGTTGTAAAGCCAACCCTCACTACATTAGCCTGATTTGCGTGGGTAATGCAGATCAGTATCTTTGCACTTAGATCTCCTGCGATATTAATCTGTGCAGAGGCAGGTGTAGGTGCAGTCTTTATTTCCGCATTCTTCTTTGCGGCGTATGCGTAGGCCATCTCTTTTGCTTTCTTCTCTTCTTCCTCCTTCCTTTTGATGATGTCTCAGCGCTTTGGGCAGTTCAGAGCCATGGTCCTTTGTTCTTCTTTACAATTGAGACATTTCTTCTTCGTGCTCTCGCGTTTATCGAATCGGTGTCCCTCTATGGTGCATTCACTGCTCCACAGTTTGTTCTTGTCCAGTCATGTTGTCGTTGTGTGATCCTTAAGCTTATAACATACAAAGCACATTTTTATGCTATTAAATTTCTCTTTTAGGATGAATGAGAAATTGCCCTGTTGAATGTTTCAACTAGGCCGTTCTCTTGTTCGAGGTTATTCGTATTCAAGAATATTCAAGAACAACTCATGTCTGAAATTGACCCACGAAACGGAAGATGAAGGATCCCTTCCCTTCCTTGATATCCTCATCTGCCCAGGAGTCCAAATTTGTAACCCAAGTATACGTTAAGGCCTCGAACTTGGGCTTCTGCTTAAATGGTTCTTCTAAGTGTCCTGAACGTTACAAGAGATCAGTCATCAATGCCTTAGTTAACAGGGAAATTTCTTATTCATCCTCGTGGACGGCTGTTGACCTTGAACTTAAGAGGGTTTCCTGAGTTCTCGTTAACAACGGCTACTCGCAAGAATCCATCGACGCTACCATGAAGAAGAGAATGAACTTTGCTGCTGGTCCTGGGCGTCAGGTCTACTCTGAAGAAGAATAATATCGACCATTATTGCAAGGCCAATATGAACAGTTATTAATGCCATGCTTTCAAGAGCTGATCTCAACAATGATGCACCAGGACCTAACAAATGTTCTAAAAAAATAACACTTAGTAATAAAACGGGTAAGTGGATGCATTGATGAAATTACATGTGATGTTGAAAAGCAACCTATATCTACACCTCAAACAAAACCGTTTTCTTTCCAAATAGATGAATCTACAATTACTGATAATGATGCATTGTTAATGGCATATGTCCGCTATTTTGATTATAACAATGTACTTCAAGAGGAGATGCCTTTCGCTGATAAACTTATTACAAATACAAAAGGAACATCCTTTTTTGCAACTGTGAAATCATACTTCAAAAAGAATAACATCCCACTGATAAAACATTATTGCCTACGCGACAGACGTGGCTCATTCTATGGTCGGGCGATATCACGGCTTTATAGCTCACTTGAAATGGGAAGCTCCTAATGTTCGCTGTATTCATTGCATAATTCATAGACAACATTTTGTTGCCAAAAGTTTGAGTCCAAGTCTAACCTCATCATTGAATATTGCTGTAAATGCAATTAACAAGAGTAAAGCGAATGCTAAATATGATCCATTGTTTTGGGAATTTTATCAGGATTCTGATGGAGGACATGTTCGACTACTACTGCATCCTGCAGTTTGGTAGCTTTCAAAAGGTCAATGCTTAGTATTCTTTGTCGAGTTATATGAGTGTGTGCTACAGTTTTTGGAAAGTGAAAAATAATTTAGTTTCTGCCATTAAGTAAGGGAAGTAAAGAATCATGTCGTTTACTTGGCTGACATATTCAGTTTCCAGGATTGTCATCAATCAAAACTGAGCTTACAGAAGCCGACTTGGATATATTTAGTAATCATCTTAAGACACTACAAAAAGACATGGAAAGTCGCTTTCAAGATATACTTAACCTTGAAGTCAATGCATGGAGAGAAATGCCATTTAACACAGACGTGAATGATGTTGAAGTCACCTGCTAAGAAGAACTATTGCAATTTAAATATGATACTGAATCGACAGCAAATTTTAACGAACGAGGATACCTACAACATGGGCAGAACAAGAAAATACCCCAGCTCTATCCAAATCTATGAAACAGAATTTCCTTATTACTCGTAACTTTCCCAACCTCATACTTAGTTGAAAGGGAGCTCATTGTTGAGATTCATATTCTTACAAAGGAAAGAAATTACTTTTAAAATATCAGAAAGAGGGAACCTTTGTTTGTTTCTTACAAAAATTAAACCTCACATCGACTCTATTTAATCAACACCAATCGCAAGGAACACATTAAAAGTAAGTAAACATTATTTCAGTACAGGTTTTATGTCGGTGGGAAAAAGGTTTCTTATTTTGAAAAAAATCGTAATAGTGGGTGGTGGATTAAAAAAGCTTCGGAGGCCCTGAATTAAAAAGTTTTTAAATGCACCTTTTAAGATTCCAAGCATCTCTTTTATCTGGTTTCAATCAGTAATGGAATGTTGATAAGAAAATCTCAAAAATCCTTTTTTTTTTGTACTAGAAAATATACATTTACTAAAAGACCGTAAATTAGAAAAAAAAATCACATTTAAACCACCTTTAGTTTTTCATTATTTAAACTCAAAACTAAGTTAAGCTTATAAGGATAGCCGTGAATGAAAAGATGATATTTAAATCCTTTATCATTCAATTTTCTTAGCACTCCATTTAGCTCATCCATAATTTATGCTGCTCCATTGTACATTTGACTAACCAATTTAAATTTAGGTTCACTAAATGAATTCAGTACATTTTTTATCATATCCACCAACCTCGAAACACATTTCACTCACGTAAAATCCTAAAAATCTTTCATTTATTTGCCATTCAGACACATATATAATTCTAATTTGGAGTTGGGCATGCATTGCACAATCTGTAGTTTCCTCTGCTTCCACTAAGAAAAAAGGAACTTTTTCAACTACAGTATTAATTTCATTTCCTATGACCCTATCTATTACAAATAGGATATTATTTGTTGGCACTTTAAATTCTGAAAAATGATTCGATTCTTCTTTCGTAGAATCGCTAGATTTAAAAACACTATCTATTTTAGAAAATCAATTCAACAGCTCTCGATAATTACTTCTATTAAATCTATCTGTTCCCTCATCTGCGGTTAGTAATGGAAGTTCTCGTTTAACAAGATATAATATAGTATTTGTTAACTGTTTTAAATACTGTATACTACCTTCAATTTATTTGTTATGCCATTCATTTTCAAGTTTTGCATTCCCACTAAGAGCAATTTGAATATCAAACTGTCCCAAAGTTTTTAGACATTTGCAATTATCAAATGGCTCAAAGATTTACATTGATGTCTGCAGTCACTTAAAATATACATATTTCTAGTTACTATAACCACTATCTGTCCACGATTGAAAACCAAACATGGCCAAGAATATAGTTTCTTATTAGATTGACTTGCAACGAGCCAATCGATTAATTTGAATTTTTAATGAAGTAGTAAGTCAGCCTAGTTTCATTATTTCTCGCTTTTCCGCAATATCTTTTTATCCAACTAGTTTCTCCAATATCTCTAAATGTAAAGCTACTGGGAAACAAAATTATAATATACTTATATTAAACAATAATGGTTACACTATTCAGAAGATTTACAATGCATGTTTTCAAAAACGTTCACTTTCCCTCAGCTTACAATGAAACTAAACTCAATTTTCTCAGGATAGTAATGTAGCGAAAATAGATGGTAACTTGAATCTAGTCACCAGAAAGGGGTTTTCAAGCATTATTTTTTACGATAAGATAAACTAGTTATGTTTTTTGCATCGCGAGGTTAACGAAAATGAGCTGATCTTTTCGAATTAAATTTTCGTTAATTCAAGATTGTCACGGAATGCTAGTTTTATTAGGGAACAATTGAAATTTTGGAAAGTGAGAAACATATTCTGACATTATTCTTAGTTTTAAACTAATATATATATATATATATATATATATATATATATATATATATATATATATATAAATATCGTGGAATGGCCAGACTCTCTCTCTCTCTCTCTCTCTCTCTCTCTCTCTCTATATATATATATATATATATATATATATATATATATATATTATATATATATATATATATATATATATATATATATATATATATATATATATATATATATATATATTCCCTTTTGGAGTTTTGTGGCCGAAGATGGATTAAGGTTCGACCTGGCTGGTTTGTGACGACAAATAGTTAGGAATTAAGTGGGGATGGTTTACTTTTAAATATGCGGGCTCCCTTTTAAACAAATAATTCAGGTTGCAAGTTGGCCAAAGATTAACAGATAGCAGGTACACGCTTAGGGCTGCAAAAAAAAGACAATAATAAAAATATATCTTTACTAACAACAAAATAAATAGAATTTAAACATACACAGATATGGAGTTTAAAGGAAATGATCGCACAGGCAAAATTAATTGTAGGCACAAGACACAGGAGGGATAATTATAGGATTAGTGGTTGGGTTCAGGTTGGGGATTAAAAGGGGATTTTAAACCAGGGCTTGCACACAAAGGATAGGAGAATTCGGGTAGGTCAGATTATAGAATAATCTGTAAGCGTCAACGGTTCCACAGGTTACCTGGTTGTTAAAAGGAAGGGCCAGTCGGGATACGATGACTGCAATGGGGAAGTTGGGTTACCTCGCGGGGCGGATGAGAGAGCACACGTAGTTTGGTCTTAGGAGATGGAATTCCTCATCAGATACTTGCCGATTGACTATGGCAGAGTTCACGGATGTCGATTTAGCCTTCGTCCTCTAATTCAAATCCTCGTTGTCTCGACGGGCGAGCGTTTCCTTAGCTCATACGCGGTATTAGGCGGAAAGCCTTGAAGTACTACACGTTAAACCGGGTCAAGGGATTATATAGACGGTCTGCGGGGTGGCTTTAATGGCTTGGTGGGAGCTTCCACAACACGTGCAATATTGGGGAAAAGGCAGCAAGTACTTCGGGGAAACCGAGATAAAGTTGTCGTAGCATGTTTAAAGAACTTCTATTTATGCTGCAAGGAAAGAAGGCTGGCTGTAAGACCATGCGAGACGATGAAAATATGTCCCTAAGCAAATACAGCTGGGGTGCAATAAAACGGCATGGACCGCATCCTCACCGTAGATTAGCCGCGCTTTCGAAGCTCCATGCGGTGATCTCAAGACCACATGGCAACAGAAGGGCACGTGGTCGCTCTTCGACCTTATTCTTCTATAATATATATATATATATATATATATATATATATATATATATATATATATATATATATATATATATATATATATATATATATATATATATATATATATATATATATATATATATATATATATATATATATATATTACTGAGATTTTACAAGACATGACCACGAGAAAAGCCACGAGAAAGTAACACGTCGCCCAGCAAGGACTCAAACCTCAGACCTCCGATTATTTAGCCCAGTGCTCTACCGCTGAGCTAATGGTACTAATGCTATTAGCAACACATTTTCTGCCAAATAAACCTATCTGTTCGCATCTTCAAAGACCACTGACCAAATGAAACAGTGCATGCAGGATACTAAGCTTTAAAGAGAATTTCGCAATGCTTTCTTTAGTGATGTTGCAATTAAGGGTCACGCGAGTTAATCAGAAAACCCTGGTTGTATTGTTTCAAAAGAAAATATTTATATAAAAAATAACTATTTAAAGAAGTTAAAAACAGTTGAATAGAAAAATTGACTCATTGAAGAATTTTTGCTATGCAAACTCGGGTTGAAATTTTGACTTTTCGTTGCTTTATGAGGCAAGATACACCCAAGCCGCCATCAAAATAATACTCCTTGGACACTATTGCAGCGATACAAAGAAGTATGGCATGATTTACTTGCCAAAAACGCTTGCGTCCGACTTATTTAAAATGTCTTGCTATGCATATTCTTTTTAATAAGATACACCAGCGCAGTTTGATTATGCAGCTAGCTACAAAGGCAGCTTATTTAATGTATAGTCTGTCCTCCATTGGGGAGTGAAAACCTTCCTATAAATCTGAAAGGTGAAAACGAATTCGTGTCTGTGAGGGTAAAAGTGAAAGTTAAAATAGACCAATTGAAGCAATGTTTTAGGAGCTGTTATATTGGTATTTTAGGTATAGCCATTTATTTGCCGTGAATGAGGATCAAATCCAACTCCTTTATTCATTTTCATATAAAGGTCAAAATCGTTTGCCTATTTCTCCGTTTATATATCTCCCATTTTCTTTCTTAAGCTTTCCTTGGTTCACGTAATATTTTCCTTGCAGTAAATATGTGGTTTTGGCAAAAAGCTCATTCTTCCACGCTTCCCATGTAAAAGTTTGCGAAGAGTACTCCGAGGTGAGAAACCAGTGTAACACCGTCAGTTTGTAGATATATGTAGATCGCCCTTTGGTCAATAGAAGACGGTTTCTGTAGTGCAGATCAAGAGGGGTTCCTTTAAGGCATCTCTCGGTATGCACATATATAGATGACATATACATAAATATACAAACAGAAGAATAAATTCAAGAATTACTAAGAGCTTTCAATAATTGCTCCTCACTTAACTACACTATAGAAAATAGCCAAAATAACAAACTCTCATTTTTAGATACCCTAACCACTAGAATAACTATAAAATAACTACCAAGGTTTATGTCAAACAAACAAATACAGGTCTTAACATGAATACAAAAGTGAATGTTCCGACCGTTATAAAAAAAGTGTAATAAATTCCTACATCAACCGTGTTTTCACCCATTGCTCTAGATGGAAGGAAACGCTTGAAGAACTCGAGCGTGCTACACAAGTACTTGTAAATAATGGTTTTACAAACGGTGACATAAACACCGCTATACGTAAAAAGAGGGAAAGATGGTATACGTCACTTACAAGCAGTACCAATCAGCAAGATGAATGAAACCCTATTAAACTATACTACAAGAACATTACGAGCACAGCGTACAAAACGGATGAAAGAATAATGAAGGAAATTATATACAGAGGAGTAAAACCAACACAAAATGAAAATAATGTATCACTCATAATCTACTACAATAGAAAATGAACATACAACCTTATCACTAAAAACAACCCAGGACCTCACCTAACACCTAGGCAGAGAACTCATTTAATATATGAATATACTTGCAAAATGGGAGACTGTAAGCTCCTACCTCATTCATATATCGTAATAACAGAAACAAAGTTAACACGAAGAATGAGTTACCTTTTAAACAATGGTGCCCCCAAACACAAGCGTTGAAAAAAATATGGAAGACAACTGGACCAAAAGTCACTCGAAGTTAATACCAAAGTCCTATCATATGCTCCAAACAGTCGAAGCATTTCATATAAAAGAAAAAACAAAATTAAATATGCAAACAAACATAAAATTCACTTTGCCTTCCTCACGTCCTGTGTCCATTTCAATGTACCTTTTTTTTCAAAAACTTTATTTCATTGTACCTTTTGTATTTAAGAATTTAAATTCCCTATAAGTATGTTCGCATATATGTTAACTAACTAACGATGTATATAAAACCCCGTTCTTCAATTCCTTAACTTATAAATATCAACCTTTGATAATGATACTGGTGTGTATCTAAACGCGTCAGGCCAATAAATTTATTTGTTTTGCTCAGTAAATTAGTTTCCCGCTCTCGTTCGCTAATATTTTTCTGATGAATTTTGGCGAACTTATCGATTGGTTAACTCACGACCAAGAGCGGAATATAAAAAAAAATCGAGAGAATTGAAAAGAAAGTAATTAACGCTAAGCACGCAGTCGGATTCAATAAAATATGCTACGAAGAAAATCTACTGCCCAACTATACGTATACATATGTATATACATATAGGTATATATCATTATTATATATCATCATTAAGTTTGGATATTTTCCACAAAAGGTGAAGCCACTCAGTTATGGAGATTATATTAAAAAGCATGGCTAAAAATACTTTTTTTATTTTAGAAAATCTTTCAAAAAAGGAAAAGATATTTATTCAGCGGATTAAAGATTTGTATGTGAGTAGAAAAGCAGTTAAAGATAGTTTACTTAAGTTGGAATGGAATAAACCTGAATAATTATCAAATAATTTCGCTTCATCTAAGTTATTTTCTGTGTTGATCAAAGCATACACATTATATCATCAGTTATGCTGGCAATTTTTTCTCATTTTTCATGGTAAATGAATTATGCGAAGAGATTATTAACCTTTAACAATACCTAAGAGTAAGAGTTGGGTTAAAGTATATAAAGCACTTATGAACAAATTATTTATCGTACAAATTGACATTTCAAATTCACTACTTTTGAAATGTTAATTTATGTTAAAGATAATTTTTTTCACAGTAGATGGTTTACCCAGCATGAATGTTAAGTAAGTAGGATTTTCAAATCTCTCTGCAAAACATTTTTGGTCTTTAACTTATAGGTATTCATTGCCTCATGCATGAAGAGGCTTTGTGTTCAAAAGCTGGTCTAAAGGAATTTCAAGAGGTGATTCAAACGGTCACCTAGGTTGTTAGTTTCATTTCTGCAGGTGTTTTAACTAAAAGACAATTTTACAATATATTGAATGAGGTGGATTCAGTGTAGTAAAGGTCTAACAATAGTCAACATTGCTCATTGCCCTAGTCGAGGTTTGTTTCTGAAAAGATTTTTGGAATTCCTAGATGAGACAAATATCTTATAGAAAAATGTTTGATATTGTGTGGGCGTGTAAACTCATGTATTTTGCAAATGTTTCCAAATTTAAATAAATTGAACGTTAAACTTTAGGGTTCTGGAAAAACATTCCATTTACATAAGGGCATTTGAAATGAAATTGAAAGTTTTTAAGAGAGAGGTAGACAGTGAGGGATTTAGGTAATTTCCAAACCTAAAGTAATACATCAATGACCAACCAAGGGTGACAAAACAGAGAGCCAATGTCTTTAAAAGCTATTTATTAAAATCATTTAGTCAACTGTTGAGCAGTTCTCTAAAGGATTTGCTAAATTAGGACAGACTTTAAAAAACATTAAGCCTGCAGACAACCTATAACTGGATTAAATAAACTTGCATAGATAGATATGGATAATTTTGAATTGCAGTTGATTGAATTTCATACTAGTTCAATTTGGAGTCCGAACTTCATTAAACTAATAGCTAACTTGGAAAATATATGAAAGAGAAAGATTAGAGACCGGAGTAACAAAGAGAAATTTTGAAAAAAAGGTATTAAAGACTTTAAATACTATCGCAGGAATTTTTGTATATTTTAAAAAAACTTGCAACAGAATTACTATCATTTTTTCATATTCATGTGAATCAATTTTCTCGGAGATGACCTTTGTTGTCTCGAAATAGGGATAGCCTTCCACTCAAAATAATAGCGCATTCATATCTTTCAAGATTACAAAATATAAACCTAAACTATTTATCTGTCATCAGTGATACAACAGCATAGGTCTGATTGATAGTAAATAAATTAAAGGATCCCAATTTTATTTATCTAATCTGAATTTGTTGTTGTTTAATATACCGGGTATTTTAAAAGAAAAGTCTTCTTAAACGTGTTACGACAGTCTCAACAAAGGTGAAAATGATAGCTTTGATGCAGTTATAGACGTTTTTATGGTTTTAACATATCAATATATGTTTAAATTGTAATATTTATTAATCTGGTCTCCCTAACTCATACCTGCCCACACGCCGTTGACGAAATAGAGCTCGTTGAAGTTGCTGTTGCGGACTTTTCAGGCTTTGCCCTCGGCATGTACCCACGCGTTGTAGTCGATGGGATTGAGGTCGGGCGAGTGAAGCAGCCAAATGTCCTTCAACCAGAAGTTCATGTTTGACCTCAACCACTCTTGCACGGTCTTGGCCATGTGGGACGGGCACCATACTGCTGAAAGACATAGTCCGCCTCCTATGTAATCTTTTTCACGCAGGGTAAGACATTTATGCCCAAGATTTCCCTGTAATCGGCTGTGGTTAGCCTGCAACCGGCCGCAAACCACACCGGCGGAATCTTCTCGCCATTCCAAACAACGACGCCAAGCATCATCACAGAGACCAGGTGCTTGGTCTTGAACACGTAGCAGACCTCCGAGATGTCCTGGCCGAAGCTTACCTGCTTATCGATGATTGATCGACCGTGAAGGTTTTTCATAAAAAAATGGAAATCCAATTTTCATGATCTATCAAGTCGTTGGGAAGGTGACAACAGCGCTCCCGACGTAGTTCTTGCATACATTTGCTGGGCAGAGGCGTTTCAACACACCTAAAGCTCTTGCCACCCTCCTTCTTGACGGCGCTGTCACCATGGCCACCGAGAGTCTTTCTCTTCGTGAGCGCAGTTATTTTGAGCTTCGAAATAATTTCGAATGCCCTTTTCACAGGCAAACGGTTGACAACTTGAAGTCTTCCTGAACGAGGTCGATCTTCGAGATATTCCTCGTTCCTTAGCCTCTCCGCGACTCTGTGTAAGGTCATCCGGCTGACGTTGAACCTCCTGGCGAGGTCGGATTTGTTATAGCCTGCACGCAGAATAGCAGAGATCTCGATTCTTTTGACTTTCATATTGACACACCTGCACAAAATAGAAAAAAAACAATTAATGACAAATGCCTGAACAGCACGAGTTTAAGTTTTTTGACGGAGCTTTTTTTTATCCCAAACGTAAACTTCTGTAAAGTTAAAAAACGAGTGTAGCAGGAATTTGCAATACATGGTAATATGTAATTTTGTAAGTACAATAAATTTACATATTCTCTGAATAGCTTTATATATTCTCTGTGATTTTTATGCAGCATCCTTAATTAATTAAGACTAAATAAAAGAATATCTTTAATTTTATATCCTTTTATTGTGGTTTAAACAGGCCTAATGATTAACTATTTGGGCATTGTAATGTATTAGCACATAGGAAAGTTTTGTATCAATGTTTTAACTAACTTTGGCACAGACACTTGAAAAGTTTACTTACCCTTGCCAAATTCAGAATGATCATGTGCAAATAGGATAAAATAATGTCCAATTTCCATATATACTTCAGTATCTCTTCTATCCAGGAGTCGCTTATATTTTAAGCTGTTATGTTTCCATAGAAGATAAAGACATTGGAAATAAAAATATATGCAATTGCTTATTGTATGAGCTATTTACAAAAGAACGTTATGGATGAAAAAAACATAATGGATGATGATCTTTTGAAAGAAGCTGTTGAATCAGATCTTAGTCAAAGCACCGGACGTTTGGTGCAATAATTAAATATGTCATATTCACCTCTCCAAGAACATTACTGAAAACGTTTATTGCCAGCAGCTTGATCTTATAAACAAAGAATTACATCAAGAATAACCAGGTGTAGCAATTAGAAGTTATTATACGAGATTCATCAACATCTTATCTACTCACCGGATAGATCACTAATAAATTATAACTTATTGCGATTATTATAAAATGTCCATAGTGGCAGAATATCTCAAAACAATAATGGCGTTGGAAATGGTCTCTTAAACGTTTTTGCGGGAATAATGGGGAAATTTTACCTATGTAGGTAAAATCCTTATAGAACAGTGTTTATTTCTGATTCTTGCGCATAATTAAATATTAATTATATTACTAACAACTAATATCTATTAATCAGATTAAATTGCAAATGCTGTTTACCATATAACTATTATAAATTTGCAGTACCACGTCGTTTATTTATTTCTTGACTTTCATCAACGAAGTTGCGAAAATTTTCTTCCCTACTTTAAATTTCTCCATGGATTTAAATTGATAAAATCACCGATATTTTTACAGAGTACTCAGTTACTGTAATTATATTTTTATGGAATTTTTATAAGATCATTGTATACTACATCTGTTCGGTGAATAATTGTGTAGGTTGTGATATTCGGTAAATTCGTCTTTTTGAAGAAAAAATCGTTCATTTTAGATGTAGACATTGGTCCTAAGAAGTTAACACTTTCTATCTTACTGAATCACATTAATTGAAAGAAGGTGACTTGATAGCCGCTCTTCTTTATCCAAAGTAAAAGACACCCTTCACCAATTCGAAAAAGGAGAAAATTGAGCTTAAAGCACTCTAAGTATGTGTTTTAATTACAAAATCTAAAATCTGTTTACCGATAATATGTTATTTTAGCATTGATGCATAGTGAAATGTGGCGTTATTTAATGTCGCCTTCGAAGTTTATTTATCTTTTGTTTCTTTTTTATTGTTAATAGCCTATAATAAAATAGGCTTTCTTTTTTTTAATTACCTTACTTTCATATTTATTATAAGATTCAGCTCTTCAATAAGGATAACCGATTCCAATATGACAATTTTTAGAAATGTATCAGCGGTTAAGACAGCTTCAAACGGATCTTAAATATCATATTAAAGATGAAAGGGGGCCTCCTATGCCAATATTACCTCTTTAAAATGTTTCACACATTTTATTTTAAACTTGGAATGATCAAGGGATCCCCAACATTGGAAGCATCCCCCATTACGCCGCCCTTTTCTGTGATGTCTAACAGATCTTTATTCAGCATTAAACGCGAATTCATTTTGTCTGAATCATTGAAGATCTCCCTTTGATAGGGTTAATGGAATTCTCAAAGCCGAATTAGGTAACCTTTTTATACCATATTTAACAAAAAGGGAAATCTATATCTCAACATTTACGGTTGATGATCAACAATACATAAGGTAAGTAAAAGAGTTGTAAGTTATATGAGGTTCTCTTCACATTAGATTGTGAAAGCAGATATATCTCACACATTTTAGAGATGTTTTCCATCAATTCAGGATTCGGTCACCACAACGACCTGGAGCTAGGCAGTGTAACCCGATTACTTAAACACGCCCTCCCTCTCTCCCCTCGACCCGCGGGCCGCTAGACGCCTCCTCAGACTACGAGAAGTACGAATCATCAGATTTATGTGTCAGCGAGCATAACAATACGAAGGGAAGGAGACTAGGTGCAATAACATTGGTTAAACAGGCATTATTTCGCCTAAGAGTTGGGATCTAATTTTGCGTCATAGTCAAAATTATAGGAGCGTTGACCAAAAGCCAGAAGATGCCTTTAGGGCTAAGTGAAAGACGCTCGGAGAAGAGTCGTTAGAGGAGCGAGGCTTAATTTATAAGCCCTCATCCTCACCCCCTTCTCCTACCCCGAGTAGGTCGGTGAAGTATTTAGGCGGGTAACTGGAGAAGTTCAAAGAAAATCGAGTTAGAGATCGACAAGACGAAGTCCGGTGGCAGTGCCCGTCAATAAAAGAAAGGAACAGAGAAGAAGCTCAAGCTGAGCCAGTTCCTGGTGGTCACACCGAAATTATCTTTTGTATTGACGATCAATCTCATACATCTCTTGTCAGAGAAACCCCCTATCTCGGTTTGCTACAAAAACTAGAGATAGTCGTCGTCATTGAAGAATACCCCAAGATGAACTCATTTGTTTGCTCATCGCTTACCAGTGCGAACCATTCCAAGATTAACCCGAAGATTGGAAAAGCATACCTTTACGGTCCCTTTGTTTAAATCATCTGACTAAGACAACGTGCTTAACGCTATCCGTCGCCCTCACCAAAATCACCTGTTACTTCAAGCCCGTCTCCTCGCCAGTCAAACACAGGGTGTCTGTGAACACGCCCACGCGCCTAACCGCAAAAACATTTCTTCGTCTACATAAAAATCCCAGGCCAAGGTCATTCTTCAACAGGATTTACGTGGGGTTTTAAAGGTTAAGAAATTCAATTATTTTTGAGTGTTAATTAGCGTCCAATATTAAAGTAAGCTTGGGGTCAACCATTACTTTATATTCATTTGGTTTAAGTTAGTAATTCTAACATAAACTCGTTTATTCATAGCTGCATTGTTTTTTTTTTTAGCTTTCACTTTTTATGTTGTAATTAAAGATATATATATATATATATATATATATATATATATATATATATATATATATATATATATATATATTTTGGAAGTATTTAATTCAATCCTCGAAACTCTGCGCATGGCACTAGAAATCCTCAAAGATTAAATAACGTAAAATAATATATCACTCTTAGAGAAAACGTAATCAAGGAGTTATTCAAGTACGTAACAAACCTGATGAGTTACAATGTTATTACAAATTTTGTAAAAGCAAAACGGGAACCGTCCGACCCTCATAGTGGGTTTTAGAGTTACCCGCAACTAGACTTCACGCGACTAAAAATTCCATCCATAAAGAGCTAATAATAGCTGTCGGGGATTAAACCGATTCGTGCCGGAAATTGGATTATTTCTCAAATGGTTTGAAATTTTAACATACTTATAAGAGTACAATAAGTAATATTGTGTAGAAGTATTTTATCAATATCTCAAGGGGTTAGAGAATTACAACCTGTCAGTTATAATGGACGCTCAGCAGATCCCATCCTCAATATCACATGCTTGTAATAGTGTAAATAAGAATAATTAGTACCATTCGTAAAATTCATGATGTTACTAGTGACTACATAATTTTTAAATGATTATCTTTGAATAATGATGATAATAAGACAAATTTTTAATAATAATCAAATCTATTATTTCGACTTGAAAATTACATCAGAAATTCCCTTTATAAGTAACATACATGCAGATCACAAAAATTATTTTCCTTTATAAATTATATGAATGTTTTTATATTTACAAGTATATATGCATAAATCTGCTAAATATATCATATTTTATTAATTTATTGAACATGATATTTTTAAAAACATTTGCGATGTAAGCCAATGTCGCATTTCTCGCACTGAAAATGACTTTTTCATGAGCATTCCTTACCATGTCTTTCTTTTGGAATGTTCACATTAATCGAAACTCTTTTGCCTCGAACGCTTTGCACTCCATGAGTTTTCAAAACAGTGAGTGACACATTTTCAATAAACTGATATAAAGTAATTTTAGTGCCAACTTTGTTCATCTAAATACAGGCATTGTTAACTGTAACTGATATCATATATGAAAAAAATAGTAACCAAAACTTATTTTGTCTCATTCTAATTTGAAAGGTGCCAACATTTTGATCGAGCTGATCTAAATACCCCATATATTTGTTATAATTGGGTATGCTATTTGGTTGCGGAATATTTATATATTTCCTTTGAACTTTATCCCAAGGCTGGGTTGAACTCATTGTGTAGGTTTTAAAATTAGACACCAATATCACATTGTTATTTTCTTTCCACTTAACAATGACCACCTTATTAGATAAGTGGAAGCAAGCGGTTCCTCTTGGTGATCATTTCATTTCTGCTTTGGATTTCAAGGGACATCTTCCTCTTCTGTTTTCTTTACAAGCACCTGATGCACATATCCCAATCTTAGTTAGCTCATCCATGAGACCAACACTAGTAAAATAATTATAAAAAAATACTTTATAGCCCCTTTCATGAGGTACGCCGGTCTTTGCCAACAGATACATCCCATCATTTCCGCCAACACCAAACTTATTTGAACCTGGTTGTGTTGATGTCGCACTTTTTCCTGTATACAATTCGAAAGAATGCATGTAACCATGCTTAGAGCAAAGTGCCCATATTTTAAACCCGAATCTGATGGGTTTACCCCTAATAAATTGCTTTGAATTATGTTTAACATAGTAGGGTATCATACTTTCATCTAAAGACGTATGCTCATCCAACCCACCATGCTCTAAAAATTTAGTTTCCATATGCTGAAATAATGGTCAAAGTTTGAATGCGCGATCATTTTTTGTATTGGTTGTGTGATCCACTAAATGTATTTTCCTTAGAATATTTTCAAACTTATCTCTCCTAATGCTATTTGATAATATCTTCGCTACATTTTCTTCTGATGACCAATACTTTCTCTTATTTGAAAGAGGATTGTGAGATGACAGTAATAGTCCACCAAAAACTACCAATAATTCAGTATTGCTCATATCAATAATTTTATTATTTTGAAGAGCATATAAATTAATTAGTCTGTTCAACAATCAAGTTGATAAAATCTTGTTGTTGCAACCTCTTTGACCATTTTCTTTGCATTTTTTTTTTGATGGGTTTTCTTTACTATCGAATCCATTTTCTGACTCTTTAACACTACCAAATCCACCTGAATGATTGATCTCTGCAAGGGCTTCCATCAATCCTCGCTCCAGTCGAGTAGATAAACCTGCTGCTTCCTCATCTGAATGGTCACTGTCTCCATCAGATAGTTTATTAATAAGGAGACCCATAAAAATATCGCCACCTTCGTCTATCTCTTCTAAGTAGGCCAATACTGCTGCCGTTGTAAGAAAGCTGTTTAAAAAATACTATATAATTACGCTATGAACTACTATTTATAAGGCTAAGCCAGAAAGTCCTGACTCACTTAGGAAGCGGAAAAAAAATTGGGGGAGCAACGGCAATATTAGGTTCAGTTAGCCTTACTCATTTGACTACCAGCCTACGTAGGCTAAATAGGTTAGGCTAGCCTTTATCATTTGACTACCAGCCTACGTTAGTGTTGTTTCGTAATATGTTGTATTTTTCTTTCCGCTTTCTAAGTAAATCAGGATTTTCTGACCAGCCTTATATAGATATATATTTTTTTCATAAATAATTTTTACTACATAATTCCTGAACTATTATATATTTATAATTCTAAACTTAACTGAGTTAGTTAGCTCTAAACTTATCATAGAAAATGATATTTTCTAACTATAATTTTTTTAGCGATAATTCATGTATATTGTGCCGAGCGTCCGTTATAACTGACAGAGAATTTCAAAACAATAATAGTACAGGAAAAGGCCCATACAATAGTAATATTTTGTGAAATATATGAAGCTAAACTAATAGGGTTATTTATAACATTTACATACAATTTCAAATTCTTATATAATAAAAAACGTAAATATATGCTTACTGTTTAGTCTCGCGTTTGTTCCTTTATGCCATGTTGTTTATTATGTTGTTTGGGAAACAGTGGTACCAACCGTAACTATTTTTTCCTTCTACATTTATCGCCTGAAATGTTAGGAACATATTTATGTAATAATTATATTAAAACTACAATTATTAAATCAGTTATAATAGATTTTTATACTGTCCATTTAAAAGGGCTGTAGGTACAAATGGGTTAATCTATAATAACTTTTTAGATGTCATGTAAAATCCCTTTGGAACCAAAAGGTATGGTTCAATAACTCCTTGGGAGTTCAACACGTTTACGAAATGTCTTTCTAAAAACCTTTTTCTCTCACCTCTTTCACTCTGGCCTGTTCCTCGTCCCTGAAACCCATAAATGGCACGGGATATGACTATCTTCATTCTCTTTATCATCTTAAGCTCCAACTAATCGTTTCATAGTATCGTAGTATCGTAGTTTTTATATCCATCGTCTGAGTGTTAATGGTTAATCCTTTAGCACAAAGTATATAATTCACCCCACTCGTCGTTTGGATACGTATCGAATAGGATTTGGGACCCGTAGAGCAGTATAGATCTCCAGACGCATCGGCACCGTACACATCTTTTATGTCATCGGTGAGATCACCTAGGAATTCTCTAAGTCGAGGTTGTGGGTCATCTTTCCCAGCAATGAAGATTGCACTGTCTGTGTCATAGTACAACAACCGTTTACCCAACGAGTCTAAGAGGCCATATAGATTGATTCGAGCATAGGCCGCTGTGAATGCTGCAATTGGAAGAGTCGTTGCATGGGAGTCAATTTCTTTATGTTCAGCATTTTCTGCTTTCGCTATGAATGCATTGCCAACTACATCCGAAAAGAGTTGACAATGTAATCGTCGTTTTTGATCAGGTCGATTACATCATGGTCTGAACAGAGATGAACGTTTGCACACCGTGAATCCTCTAAGCGAACTTTCCCCAAAGACTCTAGAGGAAGAAAAATATGATCAGAATTAATGGGCTGTTTTTTGTGTTATTACTATTATCATTGTCGTTTCTCAAGGTCAGATACTTGACTTTCGCTCTTCTTGATCGAGGCAGAGGGAACGCGATAAATTTGGGGGGAATTTAAAACCATGGAGCTCGTGGATATTAATAAATTAAGTAAGAGTTTGGTTGGCTAAATTAATATAACTTCCTAGAGGTTCTGGGCATAGAAACTGGTGAAACAAAAATAAGCTTTACTCTTATACAGATAATTTAGAAATAATAGAATGGATTCGCAAAGTGTCAATTTCAAGGTCAGATGAACTCGGAGATGTTAAAGGGACATTCGTGAGGCGGCTGTGCGCGCCAACAAACTAACACACTATTCAAAGAACACGGGAAACTGGATTCACGATTGAGTCACTCGCGGAGCCTACATTTAGCGGTATGTTTTGGGAAGTTGTCGGGGAGAGAGAGATTGCAAAATAGGAATCGCAATCGCCACGTTTAACCTCGAGATTATGGATAGAGAGAGTATTACGATGGACGGGAACGGAGCCGATACTAAATTAATAGTCAGTTGTCTCTATACTATCGTTAATCTGGAAAGAATTCTTGTCCTCGGACTCAAGGGGTGCAGGAACCGAATCCAGAGTTTACACGTCGCGTTCAGGCGGCTGGCTGATACTACTTTCTTGAGGCCTATATCTCATATTTTATACGGGCTCTCCGGAAGTGACTTGTCCGAGGTTCCGGAAGGGGGTTCCACCTTATCAGACTGGGCGCTGAAAGAAGTGAACCTTAATTTGGTTCACACAATCTTGCGGAGCTTCCGCCTCTAACCTCAGTTCGCTCGGTCCGTCCATCGTTCTTGTTATCGCGGGAAGTGGGTTGGCTTCCTCAAGGCGCTGCTCGACGATTTCCGTCCGCTCGGCGCTTTTGTCTCTCTCTGTGATAATTATTATTATTATTACTATAAACGCCTTCAATTTTAGAATTTTTTGACTTCATATTCGTTGTACAATGTGTTAATATTTATAAAAATTACATTTTAAATGTAATATATCAATACAGAAAAAACTAATTGCTGAAGGAAATCCTTACCTATTTAGATAGAACTATGCTCTAAAACGCTTTCCATGATTCATTTCAGTTGGTGGGTAGTACAATATAAATGGGTTACATCTGCCGGCAAAAAGTGCACTCCTTACATTCAATACACCATTCAATACATCGGCGGAGATTATATTAACTGCCTCACGTCGTTCTGGAATGGCTTGCATCATGGTTTCAAATTCACACTCCCATTGAATGATAACCTTTTATTTGCTACCGATAATTTAATCATTCTCTATTGTGTGGTAGTAGCGGTTAAACGACCCACGTCCACCAATTGAAACATATTGTTTGAAACTACAGTCCTCTTTCTGACACATATGCCATAGCATCCATGAAAGAGAAACACGGTTCCTCCTCCTGATGATGAAAACCCATCAGGGAAAAATACTCTCCTACCAGCAGAATGGCTTCGCTCACCACCGTTCCTTGCATGGAAAATCTGGATTCCTCTAACACATAAGCCAACAAATAGCCTTATAAGAAAAAGCTTTTGATTTTCTCCGTCGATAATTACAATCAAATTTTCTGGTAAGAAGACATCTTTATACACCTTGTAACACAATAAGGCTATTGGGAATCAAGACTGCATAGGGTTAATGTTAAATCTTATAATGAAGGAACAACTAAACTTTTTAAAACACAAGTGAAGGAAAGAAACATTTTGAATCCAATACTTAATACACACTGTATGAATATTGTATTCTCCTTGCAAGAAATTTGGGTAAAAATTACTGTGAAAGTATACTTTTCCTCATTGTCCATTTTCTCAAAGTTAAAATACCTTTTTTTTAGGAACGGAACCAATATAGTTCAAGGTTTCCTCTGATAGATAATCGTAACGAAAATAACCTTTTTCCTTTTCGGTGATTCCCATTGTTTATGGTAGTTTTTCAGTGATGAAGGCAAGAATAGGAGTGTATCTTTAAAAGTTATGTCCTAAACGAGCTCTATCTTACAAATTTTTCGTCCCCGCTTCATTGGATTTGAAGTAAAGAGATTAGGATTAAAATATTGAAGCAGCTCATCATATATGAATTAGCCATCTAATTTGGTATTATTATGTGTCATAACATATGTTTTCACATTTTTTCTCGATCTTTTTATTCGTATTAACTCTTCAATAAAGGGTTTACAATGGAAGTTTTACTATCTCTTTCAAAAGTCAGTGTTCGTGGACCACAGTTCTTACATTTGTCATATGTTTCATTCTCATTATCAAAACAGAGGTCACAGATTATCTGTATAACCAATAAATATAGGAGGAAAATTATGAATGATCCCACTTTTTTATTAGGTTTCAAAGTCATAATACACAGCATTCTCTTTCTTGATTATTGACTTCTTCGTCTCTTCATCCAGCACGTATGCTTTGCTCCATCCTCTTTATAGGATGTATAACAGTTAGAACAAAACAACTTTCCACACTCGTGTCGTCTCCTCCATTTTCTACCCTGCATGATTATAAAGGGTCCTTCAACAAGGACGCCCGAGCTTTGTCAAGCAATAGTAGCGATGATGTTAAAGCGACATCTGGTAACCTCACTGTGAACTGTTCAGTAGTACTTGGCAAGTCACGATAGAAGGTTATAGCGTTGAACAGCATGTGTAAATCATAAAATGTTATTATGAAAATAAGTGTTCCGTTCGACGAACGTTCCGCGCATTACGTGATTTCTTTCATTGCCACAGCGACGAGGCCCATTTTTGGATGAATGGATTTGTGAACAAGGAAAATTGTCCGATTTGGGACAAAAATAATTCACATGAGATACACCAGCACCAATTGCATCCCAACAAAATCACTGTTCGGTGCGGAATTTCGTCTAATGGAATTATCGGTCCGTATTCTTTTTAGAACGAAGATGGGATTGCCATAACCGTCAACGCCGAGACCTACAGATCGATGATAAGCAACTTCCTGCGGCCTTAACTGGATTATATGCCTGATATGAATATTGACGACATCTGGTTCCAACAGGACGGTGCTACGTGCCACACTGCGCACGCCACGATAGACATTTTGCACCTGTAATTTCAGCGCAGGGTCATCTCGCGCGGCGGCGCCGTCAACTGGCCCCCGAGATCATGCGATTCAACGCCATTAGACTACTTTCTTTGGGGCTACCTTAAATCGCAGGTCTATGCGAATAATCCGCAAACAGTTGATCGCATCAAAGTCAACATAACGAACACCATCCAGCAAATTCCGCCAGATTTATGCGATAAAGTCATCGAAAATTGGGCCTCCCGAATACGTTCCACCAAGCAAAGCCGGGGCAGACATTTGAACGACCTCATATTTCACACTTAATGCCATAAAATTTAATTTAAAATTTAAAATAAATGGAGTGCATATATCACACACAACTTATTTTATTTACATTTAAAAATTGAGCGTCCTTATTGAAAGACCCTTTACAATTACATCTACGACACATACAAATCTTCACACAAGTATGAAGCTTCTTGTGGATGTTAAAACACGTTTGGTTGTAGAATAATCGATTGCACTCATTACATATAATCATTCGATTTCGTTCTCCATCACAATGCCCAAGACACTGACTGCATACCCCTTCACCATCTTTTAGATAAGCCGTCACGTTGCCATGGAACGCATAGCACGAAAAACACATATCGTGATTAAAAGGAAGTATCTTCTTTTTAAAATGTGTATCACTTATGTTTCGAATTGGATAGTAGATTTGACCTTCAAGACCAATGAATAGATGTGGGGCTGAATTTTCAGGACATGTTGGTCGATGGAGTAATTTGAATTTTTGTGTTTATCTCCTCTAGCCGTAAATACGAGGATCCTGCATTTCTGCTCCTGTTCTATCAGGGGGAACTTACTTACAGTGATAGCATCTTCGTACACAAGATTACATTTTCTTGCAAACTCTTGAGATTCTTTAATTATTGTCGGAAGCCAGAAGTTTTTTGAAGAAACATTCACATTCATTTTTTTCGCGAGAACTTAGGAAACAAATGCGCAACCTACAGAATTTATATGTCCTATATATATTTTATTTCGATCAAATCGAACATTAGATCGTATTATTGCATGTCCTGCAGGAATCCTATAAAAAACTAACTACGAGATTAAAGGTTGCAAACTTTACTGTATTCGCACACTGAAATGCTGTCTCGAATCGTCCCATGATATAATCGAATAGTGTTGATTCACGCAGTTAAACGAATGAATGTGTAAATAAATCGTATCACCGGTTGCATCCACATCTTCTAAACTTATATTTACACGATAATCGCCCTCATGGAAGCTCAAGCACTACTCGACCAAGCTCAGCTTCTTCTTGTTTCTCCACGACTACACGGTATAAAATGATGATAAGGTTTCCATGTCTGTTTTCTCTTAAGGAAAGCTATTTTTACACGAGAATGATTATCTCTTTTCAGTAAAGGTTATTCTGGCGTATGGAAGTACGAAGTTCTACATGGTTCATTTAATTCTCCATCCGAAAAAAGAATGGTATTGTTACATGACTTCTCTTCTATGTTTGAACTTTCATTTTCTATTGCGACTTCTACATCTTCATCGTTGGAGTTCTTCCCCACCATCATCATCATCATTGTTGGAGTTCTTCCCCACCACCATCATCATCATCATCAGCGTCGTCGTCGTCGTTGGTGTCGTCGTCTTCATTAGACATACTGGTTGGAGGAGAGTTAGCTGTGTGTAAAATTTGAGCGACGACACCTTCACTCGATGAGGAGGTGGGTAAAGAGGTGTCGTCGTCGTCTTCATTAGGTATACCAGTTGAAGCAGAATTAGCTCTCTACATGGCTGGATAAGTTTTTCTGCATATTACATTCTAACATGGTGAATGATGGTGAAAAAGTAGTGAACATCGACCTGGATTGCATTGGATAGCTGTTTGTTGAGTTTTTTATCATTATTTTGATAGCCTTATGTGTATGATTCCAGAATGATGTTTAAATTAGTAAAAACTTGGTAAAAATGAATAGAATTATTATCGTCAATCCATTCAGAGTTCATAGTTACTTTTCCTACTCATGCGGCTTGTTTTGTCTATTTCATTCAGCAAATGACAATCGTAATTTATTCTGAGCTTTGATTGAACAATTTGATTATTATAATGATCAAAGAAACGAAGAAATTGTTATAAAGAAAACCTGTAGTCGAATGTAAAGGAAAGTTTATATTGTACACTCAATAAATATTAATTGTTAGCTGGAAAATATGAAATTATGTAGCTTATCTAGTAAAATGTATATATTATATGCTATTATATAATCTGATTAGTATCAATGAATTTTTTTCTAGTTATTAATCTGTAGAAAATTTATACTCTTTGAATTTAAATGTAAAATAAATCATTATAACAACTTTGAATTTTTAAAACCAAGTTACAAAAATGAAAATGACTTAGTCCGAAAACGTAGCTGTGAATTACAAAACTGTGAAATGTTCGAGAAAATCACAGATCTCGCCACATGAACTCCATTCATTTTCTGCTTAATGTCTCCTTATTCTTATGTTTATTTACAAACTTTAAGTTTGATCAGTTTGTTTCAATCTCTGAAAATATTATTGATTTTTTTTTAAGTATTTATGTTTATGCCGTGTGTAGGTGAATTTCACGTGGAATTTCTTTTCTAGCATGGAAGTGATGTCCTTGCGCTGGAGAAAATTCTAGAAGTTGGTTAGGTTTAAATGGGTAAGCCTCCCCCCCACTCCCTTCCACAAGCAATAGCCTCGAACCGCGTTTACCACGGACCACCTTTATTCAGGTTAGAATCGCCTCAGCGTGAAGATTCGAGGCCATTTGAGAGTAGTGCTGTTCCCCCATCCCCGGCGGGGAGAGCCTCGGATATATATATGGCTCGTCTTCCATATGGCAGACATAGAGTTGAGGAGTCTCGCCTGGACCCAAGAAGATTCCGCTAGTTCCAAGTCAGGTTCTAACCACAAAGAAAAGTGACGGCTGAACTTTTTGTGTGTCGGAATTAGCCTCAGCCAGTGAGGTAATTCTATTTGACGATCGCTACCGAGCGATTTTTCTGAATCCACTCAACAACTCCTGTCGAAGCCTTCCTCATTCGTCCCTCGTTTTCGGATGACCGAAATACTCTCCCCTGGACCGGACGTTACCACCCCTTTCCCTTTTTGGAGCACCGTCATCACCTTAACTTCCCGCTCAGAAGCTCCGAGCGCCCTCGCCTCACGTTTATTGCCGGCAGAAGACATCCGTGAAGCCTTACCCTGACATCTTACCCGGATCCTCCGTAAGCCAACCTATCCCCCCCTCAGTAACCCATTTGAGTTAATCCTCCCCATTTGAATAGTCTCCTTCTGTAATACATTAAATTTTAACTTCAGAGTCTGATGCATAACTACTATCCCCCCTCCTCCTCGTTTACCGATGTAATTTTGCCAATTAATTCTCTTATTTTTATGTAAATAAAATTATATTTTTGTAGATGCCTCTTTAACTAACCTTGAGCTTTGCCATTGCCCAAATTTTACCTGACCTCGTTGCACTCTTATCTCGTTCTTCTGCCTGTCGAAACTCGTGGCGTTCCGTTCCTTGACGTTTCGCCTTTTAAGTTATTGGTCCCTCTCCCATAGATATAATATAGTATTGATAATAATGCTTTACCAGTGCTTTAATATTTTTTTAGTATTCTTATGCATTTTCAAGAAACATAATTGATTATCTTTGGTTTTTGTCCATTAATAAAATTTCTTCTACATGTGTTAATTATAGCTTGTAGATATGAAGTAAAATAATGAACTTAACATTTTACAAATATTTCAAAGTTGAATACACTTATGCTTATTATAGTATGCCGGACATTCAAGACGCTGTGTTCCTGGGAAATTATTTGTACGCAGACCAAAACGTAGAGAATCACTGTATAAAAAGAGTATCAGAATATTTTCAAGAAAAGGATGTTTAGTCAATGTGTCGGTGGATCATCCGAGTTTAAAATAATAACGAACTTTGTAAAACACCATTCATCTGTGTGTAAAATAATAACCAAATTTACATAAAAGGACATGAATTAAATCATATACTGGGTTCTCTTTCAATGTGGGTCAGTTTTTAACATTGCCCCTCTTTCAACGTTATATGAAATCCAAAAACAAAAACCTTACCAAGATACAGCAGTAAGTGGATGCAACAAGAACGAACCAATTTCACTTCTCATACCATAAAATGAACTATTTCTAAATTATGTTGATCAGACTAGGTTGTTTTTTGTCGCACTTATTAATTCAGAGCAATAGATGGCACTCCTGGAAATGCAAGTCAAGCATAGTCGAAAACAAGTGGAAATGGATCGCTGCCTCAATACAAGACAGATTGTCATATCACAGGGCAGAAGCATAGCTCCCCAAGGAAGAGTTCATATTGGTATAGGATGAATTCCTGGAAGCGTCCATACCACAGGACTTTCTCGTTCGCCGGACCATAATCCTCAGTCGGCTCTCGTTCTTCTCGGATAACTCCTGCGACGAAATCAGCGAAGAGCTGATGAGACAGCAGAAGTGGGTGAAGATAACCAAGGTAGAGAAGTTCGGCAAGGGCAACAGATTCATAAAAATCGTCTTCCAGCCTATCGAAATATCTGACAGGGCCAAGAAGCAAGGCCTCTTAGGATTTTACCTATGTGTGGCTCAAGAGCAAATTGAGGAAGAAGAGTACGTTCACGTGGACTGTGCTACAGATGCTACACTATCGAGAAGCACCCGAGGCGTGAATGTTAAGAAAAAGAAATATAAGTCACGTGCCCCAACTGCGCCCGGCCCGGTCACGAATGGAGAAAATGTGTGGCTGAGTAGCTAAAATGCATCAACTGTGGAGGGGACCACAGAGCGACTGGTGACGTTTCTCCGCTGACTCATAATTACACTCACTATGTACAACTGGTAGATGATATCACGTAGATTATCAAAACCCAGTAGACGTCGCAAACAGAACAGCCGGGGGAATAAATAACCTGAACAGATTCGAAAACAGGAATGAAATCCGCATAAACGCAGAAATGTTCAGAGCGATTCCCATCAGAAGAAGAAAGACAGAAGACATATTGATACGCGACGAACTCTATTCCTACTCCCGGAAAGGCCGAGCCCTCGGACTCGACATTACGTCAAGGGGTACGGCGAGCATAATAAAGAAAAGATCGCTCAAGCCAGAAGGAAGTTACAGCTTCTATATCGCTTCAAGAACCTACCCTACAGAAATAAAAAAAAACTATGTATGGCAATAGTTAGACCAGGTTTATTGTATCCTGCCATCCATCTTCGTCTTGCAAGCAAAAATCAAATAAAGAAAGCGCAAAGAATCCAGAACGAAGCTTTACGTGACCCTTTGAGACCGCATTCCGTCTATTGTACTACATAACACCACTGAAATTGACGCACTCAACGTGACTTTACATAAAAAAGCCAAATCGATATGAAGAAAGATTTACTCATATATCCCCGAAAGGATACTTCAAGAGCTAAGATTACACGAATACGAAAACAGGTGAAGACCCTATCGGCAAGGATTTCACAGCAGCCAACTGCCTACATATATACAAATAACCAAATACCGGAAAAACACAAACGTCATTATTGAAAAACCCAGTAAAGGAAGTTATACAACCATAATTTGCAACTTAATCTAAATCAAAAACAGAACAATAGATCTGTAGTGAAAAAAAATAAAAAAAGATCCGTAGAGGACGAACAACAACAACAAAAAGATCCGCAGTGAAAAATACAAAATAAAAAAAATATATAAATGCATACAAACGAATATCAAAAGATTAGAATAAGCTCTATGTATACAGAAGATAAAAAAAAACGAAAACAAAGGCTTGAATGATCTTTTAATAAACAAATAAAAATACAAATGCTTAAAAAGAGGCCCCATTTGAAGATACTGCCAGACGTACTGGCACATCACCCTTCTACTACATTAACACTTTTTCTACCTATATTCACTCCTACTATAATACACCTCTTTCCTATCTTTTAACATCCAACGACAACAGAGCGCTAGCAAAGAAGTGTCCCCCATCCGCAAGGAAGCGATTCGGTCAAAGAGGAAACAGTCTAAAATGAAAAAGTAGGCAAAGGCAAAGTCGTTCGCGGAATCAACGGCTACTCAGAACAATCATGGAATCACGGCGTCAAAGCTGGTGATGCCAATCGTGGGCAGAGCCACAATGGCCATGGTCATTTTTGCTCACTTGGCAAATAACAGCACTTTTGAGGAGGAATCGAACCACCTCCTGCGAAAGAACGGGAGTATCATGAAGCTGTGGTTCCCGCCTAACCCCGCCTAACCCCGCCTCACAAGACGTCCTGAAAATTCAACTGACCGACCTTTCCCACGTAGAAGAAAAGACTCAGACAGAAAAGGAAGAATGAGCCCAAAAGGAAAAAGAAGAGTCCGAAGACGAAGGAAGAAGCCACCACTGACAAAAGCCCCAAGTTAAACTCGAGGAAGAAAAAGAAACAAAGAGGAAAGAAGAAAAAGAAGAACATAAAAGAGGAAGAGCTAGACGCTTCAACAACAGAAAAATAAGTGGAAGAAGAAACAATTGTGGATAAGCGAAAACTAGAAGCAAGAAGTGGAAACTGGGAAGTCGACATTTTTCCAAGAGAAAAGGGAAGAAGAACTATCCCTCAAGATGTACGGAACACTGGTCTGCGTATCCTCTAGTGGTAACCCTCGGCTTCTATTCGATGGCATACGTAAAGGGAAATATAAGTGGACCTTTGAGGGACCGTACTCTCCAAAGGATGTAAGGATCTTTTGCGGGATGACGCAATCTTCATTCCTGATACGTGTGACCGCATTCTCAACATGCCCGGATACAAGACAATTAACAATGGACAAAGATACGCCCAAAATCACTCGATATAGTGAAATAACCAAAAAAATTACAAAAGTGTCTAACAGTGAATAAAAGTGTTAAAGATAAAATTAAAAAGAAGTCTACCAGTGAATAAAAGCATAAATAGTTCAATTCAAAGCGATTGTCATAAGAGTTAATATTAAAAAGAGAAATCACCAGTGGTAGTAAAATGTGCCTAAGATAGTAAAAAGTTTGATTTTTATTAAAAAACTGGGAAATAGTTAATATTATAATCAAAGCATATAATTTATACATATTTTTCATAAATAACTTAATAAAAATCAATAGCGACATTTTATAAAAGCGACGACTAAATGCGAGTCTAGAAGAAATATATTGTTAACAGTACAACTAAGTGAAGTGAGATTTATAAAAACATAGAAGTGTAAATTAACATTGTGCAAATATTTTTTAATCAATCTTGTATCGTTGTAAAAACATTTTAATAATCAACGGGACAACAAAAATATACAATAATCAATTTAATACTTATCAAAAATGTAATAGTTATTTTTGTAAAGAGTTGACTAGTCCGGACTCCAGGCAAATTCATACCTCATTTTGTATTTAAATTAAAGTCAAATTTTTATTCCTTCCTTTTCAATTGCACCTCAATCTACGAGAGTGTGAGTGTGTAGGGGTGTGTGGAGTGGGTGGCTAACCTTTCATCTTTCTGATAATAAAGTAAATTAAAGTATTGCGTCAGATTTTTCGAAATGCCAAGTGTATGCGCTTCGTATTCACTATCAGTCCAAAATCTAGTTTGGTTCTAACTGACTGCGATAAAACAAACGAATTTTTAGTTAACCATCAGTTACTAAACAAACAAGATCGAGTGCCCTACCTGTAGCTCTGAACTTACAGTTAACAAAGATAGTTTTTCCTTTGCCGTAAATATTTTGTGGCCGCTGGGGGGCAAGCACGAGTATTTTTAAGTTGCGGGTGGTGGTGGGAGTGAGGATAGGGGGCCCCCATTTCGAAACTAGTGAAAAAATGTCACTTTTTATATTCGTCTTAAAATTACGACTCAAAAAAGGAAGTGAGTGAGGCAAAAAAAAGTACCTGGAAAAATAGCCCCCAAAATCACGTTTGAATTCAGGCGCCGCTAATCTTAACAATTGCCAAAGATATATCTGACCTAACTTACCATAACTGAAACAGGCTTAGACCTAACAACAATTGTTGAATTTCGTAGGTTTAGGTTACAAGGTTAAGATTCGGGACTTTGTCATTTGGAATTACGGCTTTTGGGATTAGGTTAAGTAACTGATTGATATAATATATAAACATCACAGTAAACCATTTCTCCCTCAATTGAGGTAGACAAGAATTAACGTTACTAAAATTACCCTCTCCATTCAATTTTATTATGTCTTATTAAATATAAAGTTACACATTATTAAATTTCGCTCACGTTGGCGGTTCATAGTGAATGAACGCTAAGTGAAATAGAATGTCGCCCAGCCATCTTTCATGCATAGGAATACCGTACAAACAGGTCCTAATCTAACCCCCATCCGAGTGCACAAATCAGCCATAATACAATCCGCTTATCCATCCATCAGTCTCTTTCACTCAATCTCTGACATAATCATCAATCCACCTTTTCTTTCGTTAGTTATTTAGTTAGTCAGCGCCAATCCTTCCATGATACAGGGAGGATCCCCGATCGGATAATGAAATTTGTATATAAGGTAAGTATGACAATCACTGGTCGGCTCGAAGGCCCGAGGGGCCGGTCCTCTTTTGGGGGTAGGTGCCAGGAAGTATTATGTTTTGAAACCAAATGGCGTTCAGGTGGAAGCCTTCGTCACCTCGGGGTAGAGGGACTTGTTCCGCGTCAGAGGTACGTGGATATAGATACCCATCAGCAGGATTCCTTGGAACAGAGAGTGTGTGTTTGTTGTGCAGTGAAGGCGGAAGAGGAAGGAAAGCAGTGTTGTGATTGGTTATGTGTAAGATGAGTGGTGTAAGATCTACCCACCCGAAAACGGAGTGAGCACAGCGCGTCCACCAATCGGTAGCCAGATCTCGACGTTTCTGTTGTCTTCTCTCCCATTACACATCATGACCCAATCACCCATATATTATTTTCACAATCATTTTCTCTTCCGTTTTTCTTACATCCCAAACTACCTCAAAACCATTTGAGTTTCACCATATTGCCTTCATTTCACCACAGCATATGAACTTCATTCTTTCTCACTATCTCACCACCACCCCTACCATTTAAATCCAACTCGAATTGGCCATTTGCACACCTATCAGTTTGGACCTTTGCTTCTCTTTCCATATCATAGTCTTAGTTTTATACACTGACGTTGTTATCCAATCCTTTTCGTCGATGCATTCAATGTTAAACACTGCAAATATTATCAAGTCCCTCAAAAAATCGGTTACTAAGACCAGCTAATCTATATAAATCAACGGCACCTATTCCGCGCCAAATTTGTCACAGTAAATTCACTGGTTTCCTATATTTACTCTTCATGTTCTAGGGATGTTTTCATTTCAGTTCTTTGTAGTCATTTCGTTTCGAATTTCATCTCAAAGAAGGGCTGAGTCCAGTCGCGTGATTGGAATAAGCAGATCTATTCTCTTGTTGCGGGCGGATATTTGGTAACTCCTCATGAATGAAGCTTTTCACAAGATTAGATAAATTTTTCTCGTGTCCTCTCGTGTAAAGCCCTGCCATACGATAGTTTCGACAACCTTCTGGTTTCGTGGTATCTAGGGAAATCTTATTTTTTGGCTGGTCGGATTGCGTAACTTCCACACATGTGAATGGCTCATGGGCGTTCACCAACTTTTTTTATCTTATTCCCCAACAAACCTTTGGTGTAGATGACTTTGTCGACTTAAATTAAAAATAAACACTCCTACTCTTCTGATGATAAAAGGTGCCAAGGGATGACGTCATCTTCCCTCTTACTTTACTTTAATTTTTCTGTTCTACCACCAAAAGAACACCCATAGCATCTTTCCATGCTCCATTCTCTTTTCACAAATTGATACTCTTTCTTCATGATGGCCTTTTCAAACTTTAGACATTAGATAGATATAGCCTTTCATTTGCTTTAATCCTGTATTTATTTGACACCAGTGTATTCCTTTTCCTTCTACCATCTTCTATCTCAAATATGTTCTGAGTTTTTTTCGTATAACTTCCTTACTGAACAGTATCCACGTATTAGAACTCAAATTTACTTTACACCTCTTTACCTCTCATGGAACTCAGATTTCATTGCAAAACGGGGCTATTTTAAGGAATGTTACTCTTAAATGGAACCAGATAACTTTCCTGCATGTTCACCTTTCCCACATTTGTCCTATTTAAACAAAAATACTGTTTTTAAATTTTACAATAAAAGTTTTTTTTTGGTTTTTGCTACTTTTTTAAATTCAAGTCAAATTCTGTTACAGTTGCTATTCAACTTAATAGCAATTTATACCATTCTCTCTCCCTCTATTACACATATTACATCAAACGTAGACCTTATCTATGTGCTGAGGTGTCAAATTCATAAAAACTGTATCAAGTGGAAACAGAGTAAAGGCTGAATTAAACAACCAGACATCAAACGCCAAACCAAATCTTCATTTCACTTCCTTTCATTCATTTTCAGAAAAACTCCTCTCGACCTCATTCACACATTTTCCACTTCACTCTTATTCCTTCTTGACTTCAGAAAAGTTCATTTCTTCGAAAATTTAATATCTTTTCATTTTTCACACTTTCAAGTCACCTCTTATTCCAACTTTCATTTTGTTTCTATCAACGCTTACACTGCATTTAGAGTGATCATGTACCCTGTAGGCGGACATGTCTCTATATATTACACTGGTCTACAAGGTTTTTGGTATTAAGAAAAAAAGACCATTCCTATACGAAATCAGTCTCCTGAATACAAAAACAACCTTCATTTTGAGCTATCAGGTCTAGTCTTTAAGTTATTGAACATTCGTATTTAATATTGTAAAAGAACAACCTCTGACCTCCTCACGTTATTTGGAGACCACGTGAGATTGTATCCCACCATGGAAAACGTCCCTTACTGTTTGAGATCATTCGAGAACTTTCGACTCCTGGGCGTCTTGGGGAATTATCCCCCCGAGATCCTGCGAATTTGTCCAGAACCCCCGCCACCCCAACGGCGAGGAAAGAACGAGCTGCTTGTTTTTTTCGCTCCTTGCCGCCTCACGGATTTAGATGTCCAGAGCTTCCTCACCCCCTGCTCCGAATTCCCTTTTACCCCTTCCGAATTACTCGTACAAATACCTATGTTTACTTGAGATCGAAGAGTCCCGCATGCACCTCAAAGTCGTCTTCATCGTCTCAAGTCGAAGTCGCGTGAGCGTTCATAAGAAAGCAAGAATTTCTCCGCCGTGATTTTACCCAAGTCAATTGATAGCTTCTGTTAACAGGAATCCTTTGAAGTTACGCCACAGTCTCCCTTCGTTTATCCAATCCATTGATTACCTTTGAGGAAAAGAGATACGGCACTTTCATCTAAAACCCTTTGGTCTAAGGAACTTTTCTCTAAAGAAATTTGGTCTATATATATATATATATATATATATATATATATATATATATATATATATATATATATATATATATATATATATATATATTTTTATATATATATATATATATATATATATATATATATATATATATATATTTATATATATATATATATATAAATACTTAAAATGATTTTAATTTGAGTGCGATTCTTTTGTTTCAATTTTGTAAGCATTATTTATCATTTTGTGATGAAATAATTACATTAGCTATTGACAAAATTTATATATGTTCAATAAAAAATGGTTTTCATATAGGGACACGTAGAAAACCATTTTTAAACCGTTATTTTTAACAGTCTTGATTGATATTAAATCATAAAATCAATTTCAGAAATTGCAACTTAGTGTTATGGATGGTATCATAATTACTGCACAATCTGTAGAAAATGTAATAAATACACAAAATCAAATAGACAGCCAAAGTATTTTTATATTTTTACAAATTATTATTAATGCAATCAAGTATTCTATACACATGCTTTACTTACATGTATTGTGAAATACATGTAAGTACAGCATGTGTGCAATTCGCGTGCACACGTGTACATGTAAGTAGATGTTTCATCAATGTAATTTCACTTTGAATGACATAAAAACCCATCCCCTTCCTCACTATCCCCTTATTAGCTTCTGTCATGGGAAAGTCTGAAAGGGATTTGTGGATTATTTTAAATTGAAGATCTTTTTGAATTGTAAACAGAGCTTTTCTTTGCCTTTCTATAGGAGGGGGGAGGGGGACTCACGAGAAAGATTTTAATCCAACTTCCTCCTGGAAAAATAAAATTTCCAAGTCAATTTAAAAGAAATGAGATGACAATCAAAAGATTAGCTAAACGGGGCTACTGATCCGTTTACAGATCAGAGTTCAAATATGAGAAGATTACCACTTAGTGGGTAATTAACATAAGGGTATAGTCGGTCAAAACTCTTTCTCCGGAGGTTCAGCACTCCCAATGACCTGCCTGTACATAAATAGTGTCATTATTATCTTGTCGAATACCACTTAAAGTCCACACCAGTAGCAGTCTCAGTCAAAGTAACATCTGAATCTTGTGTTTACTTGCATAAATAGTTGATTTCTAAAATTAATTATCTCTTGAATCCATAATGGATTGTGATATTAGTTTTGTGAAAACCAAAAGAGAAAAGGATAAATTTTGTCATAATGGATATTATTACCCAAAAGACAATTAAAAAAAATGTGTAAACTATTGGTATTGTGAAGATCGTAAGCCAAAATTAAGTAATTAAATGTTCAGACCAGACTCATGCGGGTAGTAATGCAAAAAACTCATGTTTTAAAAGCAATGAACACTATTCAACAAAAGGCTAAAACAACGTCTGAACCTCCGGCTGCAATTATTTCTGAAGTAATAAGCAAAGTGCCTGAGTGTTCCGAAAGTGTTCTTCCTTCAAATGAAAGTATAACCAGAAATATTAGGAAATTAAGAAACAAAATGCTTCCTAAACTCCCTACAACATTGAATGAAGTGGACCTACGAGATAGATTTAGCACGACAATTCTAAGGGAAAACTGGCTAATTCATGATAGCGGTAAAGATGATGAGGAACGATTTCTAATTTTTGCAGCACCTTCTGCTTACGAATACTAGCTTTCGCTAAACATTGTTATGCTGATGGAACGTTTGAAACATGTCCAAGAATTTTTTAGCAAATCTATACTATTCATGCTGAAATCCATTTAGAAATTCACCCTCTTATTTTTCATTTTTTACCAGACAAGACAGAAGAAATTTACTTTATAATGTTATCAGCCCTTGTTGATTGTATTGAACGTTATGGATTGCAAATTGAAGTATCAGATGTAAGTGTTGATTTTTAAATGGCTGCGCGAAATGCGTTTTTATGTGTTCTTGGTGAAATCACCAACTTTTCTGTTTTTTTTTTTCATTTTTGCCAAACTAGTTGGAGAAAACTTCAACAGTCGGGTCTTTCTAGCCTTTATAATATAGGAATTTTTCCTATTTTGCAGAAAGGTTAACGCTTTAGCATTTCTGCTTGTTGCTGATGTACAAAAAAGACTTGAACTTTTGCAACAAAGTGTACCTGAGGAAGCTCTCCCTTTCATTAAATATATTGAAGAAACTTAGATTTAAGGCAAGCTTAGAACAAATGGAAGCCGCGCTAAACCTTTGTTCCGCCCTCCACTCGAATGGAATGTTTATGACCTGAATCTACAGGGTTCCCATCGTACAACTAACTCTGTTAAAGCTTGGCATAGAAGATTAGGTGTTTAACATAACATAACATAACATAATTACACGGATGACAAAAGCCACAAGGGCCAATCAAAGGTCATCCGCCTCCGTCAAAACCCACCCACAAAAAGCACCATCACCAGGGGAAGACAAAATCAAAGTCCCCCACAATATAATATAACGGATGACAAAAGCCACAAGGGCTCATCATAGGTCATCCGAGTCAAGCGGCCTCTTTTTCAAGGCACCCAAACTCCCAGGAAAACTACATCCAGAGGATTGCATCCAGAAACAAGGGTATCACCAATCAAGGCTTGTCAAGAACTAAATCATGCAGCTATAGATATATACAAACAATATTAATATATACAAAACTTAGGAACCATCACAACCTTCCCTTCCCATAAACTCATCCAACCTACTCTTAAATACATTTATATTTGGACTACTACTACCCTCTGCGGCAATTTGTTCCAGAAGTCTACCACTCTATTGGTGAAAAAATACTTTCTTAAATCCAACCTACACCCTTGCTTTTTAATTTTCAAGTGGTGACCTCTAGTCCGATTTCCATCATCTAACTCAAAAAACTTGCTAACATCCAATTTATCTATCCCGGAAAAAATTTTAAACAGCTCAATCATATCCCCTCTCACACACCTCCTTTCGAACGAGAACATATTTAATACCCTCAGTCTATCTTCATATTCAAGGTGCCTCAGGGAAGGAATAATCTTTGTTGCCCTCCGTTGCACTGACTCAAGAAGGTTAATATCGTGTCTAAAATGTGGGGACCATGCCTGTATACAGTACTCTAGATGTGGCCTAACATAAGAGTTATAGAGTTTAAGAATAACCTCCTTACTTTTGTAACTGACATTTCTCTTAATAAAACCCAGCACTCTATTTGCCCTATTTCTTGCTTCAATACACTGCTTAGAAAACCTTAATGACTTATCTATTACTACTCCTAGATCTTTCTCATCCTCTACTGAGCTCAGCCAATGCCCATCCATTTCATAGTTAAATTCTCTATTATCTTTTCCCATGTTAATAACTTTGCACTTATCAAGGTTGAAAGTCATTTGCCACTTATGTGCCCAGGATAACAATTTATTTAAGTCCCCCTGCACTTTAAAATTATCATCAATATCTTTAACTACAGCTGCTAATTTGGTATCATCCGCAAAAATTGACACTTTATTATTAACTGCCTCCCCAAGATCGTTTATATAGATGACAAATAATAATGGACCGAGAACTGATCCCTGAGGAACCCCACTGATAACATCCCTCCACTCTGACTTTACACCATTTAGCACTACCCTTTGCTTCCTGTCTTTCAGCCACTCAGCTATCCAATTTGAAACACCCCCACATATCCCAATCATTTTTAATTTATGAACTAGTCTCCTGTGTGGTACCTTATCAAATGCTTTACTAAAATCTAAGTAAATTATATCTACATTCTCTCCCTTATCTACTTGATCTGTTACAAACTCCAGAAAGTCTAGTAAGTTAGTCAAACATGATCTACCTGATCTAAACCCATGCTAAGCATCGCTGATTAACCCCTCCCTCTCTAGATGTTGGCAAATCCCTTTTTTAACTATTTTCTCAAGAATTTTACAGACTACAGGAGTTAGGCTAACCGGTCTAAAGTTAGCGCGAGTCAAATCAAATATATATTGCGGTATTGATGTTTTGAGGAAAGAAGAGAATGTAATAGAGCAGGAATTTCGCAGCTTGATATAGAAGTAAGCCCTTTGAAAAAAAACTCCAATGCTGGAAGAAAAGAGAGACAAATCATGAGTATTGTGACAGACTACAGCAATCGTTCTATGGAGAATTACCTTCGGAGTATTGCTTATAACCTGGTTTCATTCTGAATGTTTTTTTTTAAATAGAGAAACTTGCTTAGTTTCAGTAAAAGGAATAAATTTTAGATAATACTATTTTTTTTTAGAAAATACCTAGCTGGAAGACCTTTTAGATTAAAGTTACTTTAGACCAAAGTTCCTTTAGATTAAGGTTCCTTTAGACCAAATTCATTTAGACTAAAGTTTCTTTAGACTAAAATTCCTATAGACAAAAGTTACTTTAGATGAAAGTTCCCCAACCCGGGGAAAAGAAGTTTCCTCTTCCAGTGGGATTACGAGTAACATAGTTTATTCCTCGGAAGGTTGGTTTAGATCGTGACCCCCATGACTCATACGGATCGTGCCCCACTTGCCTCATCTCGAACGTTCCCCACTTGCCTCATCCGGATCGTGTGCTACTTTCATTAGAAGGATCGTGCCCTACTTGCCTCATTACAAGCAGGACCTTCCTCAAAGTCACCGACCCGTAAGATTGAAACCCCCTCAATTATTAGTATTGTCAAGTTCCCCTTTTTGATCTGAGCAAGGTAACGCTAATTAATTGAGAATCTATACTTATCATAATTATCAAGAGACTATATTATTTTAAATAATTCCCTTTTGCCTATTTTTATTCTTATTTTTATATTTGTAAATAAAATTCTATTTTTTTGTTATTTCATCTTTAACTAACCTTGAACGATACTCTCAGCGTATTCAAGTAGATCACGCCAGCCATTTGTGCACTCTGGCTGATTTGTTAAGGATTCGAAACCCAACGCCTCGAGTTTGACCTCCTGGCAAACGTTAATCCATGCGAACAGTCCTTAAACGGTTCGCATCGCAGTAGATGATTAAGTTCCTCCCCCACACTTAATATAGGAGTAGTGTATGGTATAGAGTGGTGTACCACGACATATATTTTATATATTACTTCTATATTATAAAAAACTGGTGTCATGTGTGTGAGGTATATTACATAGTGTTATGTTATGTTAGTTATAGTTGATTTACATCCTCTTTGAGTTTTAGTAGTTCCCTCCCGTTATTGAAGTTTCGTTATTTTTCTCTTTTATCCGAAGTACGTTCAAGTTAGTTTTGGATGAGTGGAATGTTAGTCTATTTAACTATTTAAAAATTTAGATTATTAGTTAGAACCAGTTTGTGCGTATTCCAATTACCCGAATCTTTGAGTTAATCCTCAGCCGGATTAGAGAGATTAACCCATCCTAACCGGATAGGAAGAAATTTAGTGTTCATTTCAGTGGGATATTTTTGAATATTTATGAATATATAAGTATACGTGGGAGTTAATATCCATATGTATATGTCATAAGTGTATATGTGAGTCCATATGTTATATGTTATAAATTAGTCATTATGTATGAGTGTACGTCCACTACACTGGGCTTATAACTTTATCCTAATTCTAATTTTATTTTCATTTTCCCAATTTTTCAGATATTGTGGTGAACTAAGAAATAGAAAATGAAAAAGAGGTCCTTTTTCAGAAGGTGTTGTATTAATTCTCCAATTGTGTTTCACTACGTTTGTGGAGAATAAACATTACCTGAAAATAAGAAAAAAACATCAATGGTTTTGTTGAAAGAGCATATACGGCAAATTTGGGGTTCAAGTTGGTAGATCAATATAAATATTGGGCACCGAAGAGTGTCTGCAAACAATGTACAGAACATTTGCGACAGTGGACTAAGGAACAAGGAAAAGTATCACGTTCACTGTTACAATGGTATGGAGGAAGCCCAATAAGCAAGTGGACATCTAGTATTTTTTGTACCATGATGTTGAAGGGTATTAACTTGAAACCTCCACAAACGCCTGCTTATTCTAACCTTGCCTCTGCTATCAGACCGATTACACACAGTGAAAAGCTTTGTGTTCTTATATCAGTGTCCTACCTCAGATAACTTTGCCCTCAAACGAAGAAGGTTCATCACTTGAAGATGACACTAGAGATCAAGACTGTTGGCTTCCCAATTGAAAGAGAAGAATCTTCTAGATAATGGTGTCGGTATAACCTTTTATCAAATTCGCAATCAAGAGTTCCCTTCTTTAATTTTACAAGAGGAAGAACTGGATTATTTCAAAGATGTCAGAGGGTTTCTTGATAAACTTGGCATTGAGGAATACAATCCAGAGGAATAGCATCTTTTCATGGTCAGTTTTAAGCGTAGTTTAAAATGTATATATACCCTTATTATATTATTTTTTCGTCTAGTTATCCTTGAGAATGAACTAAATAAAGATCGAAAGTACTTGGAAGCACCTTTTCATTTTTCCTGCAGGACTCATTCTTTAAGAAAGAGTTTCTTTATAACAACATTAATTTTAAAAGGCCAGGGTAAATGTTAAAGTTATTAAATTGGCTTATACATGAACATTCAAAAAGGTTTCTTTTAATTGACTCTTTCAAGCGAAAAATAAATTTTGCTGAATTCCAATTAATTAAATGCCTATTTTCGGACATATGCACAAAAACGCGCTAATATTTACACTTCTCCTAACATTGTATTTATGCTGATTAATACGGACAAATAATTGTTTTCCTGTCTGTCCAAAATATTTAATGGACAAACAGAACATTCGACCGAATATCTCCCCGAATATTATTACAATTATTGTGAAATAGAATGTTTTTTCTAGTTTACTCGTATTTGAAAGCAACTGAAATGTTAAATCTTTTTAAAAAACGGAGAAAGTCTAGGAAACAAACAGAGAAGGGTAAAACCGAAATGTTTGTAACATTAAAAGGGATAGCAGGAACTGTATTATAGAACCTCTTTTTTGCAGAGGAAAGACAGTTTAGAAGAAAAAGATAAAGGTAACATAGTTTATGGCCAATTTCAAAGATATTGGTGAATTTAGAATCCATATATTCAGGACTAACAACTCGTAAAGCACGTAAAAATATAGAGGAGAAAACTGAACGTTTTACTTTGGGATTATGCGCAGGCAGAGTAAAAATGAATATAAGAGTTTGAATTAGTAGGTTTGTGATAAATGGTGTATTTAAAACCAGTCGGTGTTCTATGAATTAGAAGATCGAGAAAGGGGAGGGTTCCATTATTTTCAACCTCATTGGTAAATTTAATGGAAGGGAAGAGTGAGTTAAGTTTGATAAGAAAACTATTAACTTCCTTTAGAATTAGGCCACAGGCAAATGACATCATCAATATACCGGTACAAAACAATAGAGAAGTCAAGGATAGTAGGGAGGAATCTTGTTTTAAAATACTCCATATATAAGTTAGAGAGAACTTTTGAAGAAAACATTTGCCATCGAACGAAAACTTTCAATTTTGGGTAAAAAGTGAAATGAGTTTCATAAAAATAGTAGCAGGCACGGGAGATCGTAGACCAACCGAAGAATAGCCAATGGACTGGGGCTAACTTCCTTCGGGGGGGAGGGCTTCTGGCTTTTTTACTCGCGAGTGAACGGAACAGAGTGGGGTTGAGAAGATGAAGTGTCTCGTACTACGCGGCGAGCCTATACTAAATTTGGCACAGCTGGAGACTGGGTGGTTTATATGTGGCCCAAACGGAAGCGCTTTGCCTCAGTTTCTCCATATCAGAGAGAGCCATGGGAAGGGCGACTCCAAGCGGAGTTTTTGATACCGCTTGGTAGGATAGCGGCAACTTGTCCTCTCTCTCGGTGGTCCAAGCGTCTGCTTTATCGCCGGAAGTAGATGAATTCTCCCACGATCAGACTTGGCATTCTTCGTGAAATTGGCGCCAATATTTATCGTTTTCCTGAAAAGCTGGATGTTAGCGACGAATAAGGCAAACGATTCCATCAGGGCATCAAGGAGGTAGAAACTCAGTACTAAGGACGTTATGACGCTGTGATGATGGCAGACTATTGAAGATGTTTAAAACGAGATAGTTATGTTGCTTAACATTTAAGGTGAGCATACCCATAAGCGTAAATAGATTCCTTGAATTTTCTGCTAAAAACCTTCGCCAACATGCATTTTCAATTTTCAATTTCTATTTAGGCTTTGTTTGTTCGTGTGTTATGCTCTCTTTATTGCTTCATATTATTTGCCTCTTGTATGAATAGAATACTTTGTTAAAGAAACAGTTTTGTTAAATTCCACTAAAAATCATTAATATCAACTCATGTACACTGTTGGAAATATTATTATGCGCATTATCAGTATCTAATAGAGCCAAAATAGAGATGAGGAAAGACAGAAAACTAAACATCATAGAGAAAAACTAGTTATTTTCGAATTTAGCAGTTAAAATCACCTAAGAATTCTTTGAAATATTCTAGGCACCAGATGTAATAGAGTCGCGCAGGCTCATGCTAAATAGTGCTAAAGGTAATCTACTTAAACTGTTTTTCCCATACATTCTCCCTTCGACTAACTTCCACACTTTTGCCTCTAACCCTTCTGAAACGCGTTTGAGAAGAATATGTTGTGGCAAGATTTTGTCTCGACTTTATAAAATATGATTAAAAAAACAAATTACTGTTCATTTGCATACACATATGGATATAAATTTTTGCCCCTCGATTTTCATTTTCACAAGCAGTGTTTCTTCTCTAGTCGTATTTATTTCTTTAATTTTCGATGTGTTCCATTCATATCCGTATTCACCTTTTTTACTTTCTTTCAGACATTTTGCCTTAATTTTGGATAGATTTTATTACTATTCTTCAAAATTTGAGTAAAAGATTCCATCGAGTGATAAATGAGTGGCTTCTCGAAAGTTTAATCTTCGCTCTTTCTATTAAAAGTTGAATTTCAGAGAGGTGGTTGTCACTTGACTCAGAACGGTTCTGAAGGGCTTTAAATTCGCTTTATTTGACACCATTAAGAGCAAACGAAAACGGAAAGAGCAGTTTTCCTGTCTCCTATAATTACGTCTGTTTTATCTCATAGATCATCTATTCTCTATTATCTACCGTTGCAGCAGAGATGAAGAGTGGACTAAGTAATTTCCAAACCTTTTCTCTCCCCCAAATGACCAATCTGTAAGACCCGTTTTCCCTACACCATTGGGTTTAGAGCTTCTATAGGTTTTCATCATTTTACTATAAATAAGAATAAAATTTCACCTGGTCATCCATTTTTCAACGAATTGTCCTTCAATATATATACAAGAGGAAGGGACATTACAAGAACACTAGAATCAAAGAGAAGCTAGGAACCTCTAAAGAATTTATATACCACTTCTTTCTTTCTGTCTTCAAAATTGTTTTGAAAGGCAGAAACAAATGTGGCGAAAGCCTTGTG
Organism: Ceratothoa steindachneri; assembly: GCA_963969495.1. NCBI lineage: Eukaryota > Metazoa > Arthropoda > Malacostraca > Isopoda > Cymothoidae > Ceratothoa > Ceratothoa steindachneri. Next base: position 85,664,715 of record OZ018328.1, read on the forward strand.
GTGGTTGTTATCAGTCGCAGAACTTGTATTTGCTCTTTCTTTGTATGTGACATGGAATATGAGCCTTTAAGTTGTGAGCGGGTAAGAAGTGGTATGATTCTAGTGTTCTTGTAATGTCCTTTTCTCTTACATCTAAAAAGCTCCGGTTTCTAGTCTCATTGCTCATTCGCGGCAAAGTTCTATTTCCCTTGTACTACATTGTTATATAGTCTGCAATACAAGGTTTCTGCATCTTTCTTTCTGTCTTCAAAATTGTTTTGAAAGGCAGAAAATAAATATGGCGAAAGCCCTGTGGTGGTTGTATATATATATATATATATATATATATATATATATATATATATATATATATATATATATATATATATATATATAGAGAGAGAGAGAGAGAGAGAGAGAGAGAGAGAGATGCGTAGGACAGAAAACCCCGCGATCGGCTTCTTTTGAGGTCACTTCTGGCGCCACTCTACGGGGGGCGGACAATTAATTTTGCGAATCGGTAGGGCAACACAGAGGAAAGGGGATCGCTGTTTGTGGGGGGTGTTAGGACAAGTTATGAAAAGTCAGGACCTGCAGCCGCACGCTCCTGCCTCGTCTATTTAAGAAGCAGTAGCTGATCGCAGATCGTCAGTCACAAATTTTTCAACAATGGAGAAAGTTGAGCACCGCGCAGTGATCAAATTTTTGACCAAGGAAGGCAAAAATGCAAAAGAGATCATGAAGGCATGGTTGCAGTGTACACCGACACGACCCCTTCCTATGCAACCATTGCTCGATGGAATAGGGAGTTCTGCCATGGTCGTGAGTCCCTTGAAGATGACCCCCGTCCAGGACGCCTATCAGACGTGACCAACGAGGACAATGTGGCCCGTGTGGAGAGGATGATCCTCCCTGGTCTCACATCTAACGATCATTTCAGCGAACATCCTGACCCTTTCGAAGGAAGCAGTAGGAGTCTATCTCTAGCGGTACCTTTCTTTGCGCGGGTGCTAAGTTCTCTCTTTCGCAGAGGCTATGGTAGCGATTTTCAACACCCGTGAGTTTTGTTGGACTCCGGTTCAACGATCACTATTCTTACCTACTTTCCTACAGGACCAACTTCCAAATATGCAAATTTATTTTTTCTTTATGTAACATTGACTTTTGTTTGTGTAAAATGGAATTATCCTTGTGAAAATAGAATGAAATATAGTATATTTATCCATGCAGGGCTTTTTTTTTAACAATGGCATTTTTCAGGGGGGCAGATCTACAGAAGGCAGTTGTCCTTGGTAGCAGTTATCTTGGGTAGCAGATTTCTACGCTGCATTTGTCTGGAATGCAGTTGTCCGGTGTTGGTTTTATAAGGGGCAGTTATTCGGTTCCTAATCTATCACCGAGGATGAATCGTCTCGACTGATGAGGCCTGCATCTATTCAAGAATAGTTGCAATTTCTTTAGCCTCACAAATTTCAGTATGGTGGCGAATACTAGCAAAAGCAATGTTCGAAATGTCTCTTATGTTCTATTTCATTGCTTTTGGTAAATATTCAGATCGCTCTTTGTTATATCATCTAATGTTGCTTCCTCTTATCAAGAAGAACTACTATCAAAGAAGTGATAAACTTCTTGATTGATTTTTTTCTCTCGTTGAATGGCCTATTCACTCTTCACTTTTTTCTTTTCTTCCCTTTTTCAGTCGGATTTGTGCTTTCCTCTTGATTCTTTGTTCTCAAATGAGTACCACAAATATGTGCATGTCCTCACTATTAGAAGTTTTGATACAGAAAGCTCTTTTCCTTCTAGCAACTACCAGGTTCAAATTGGATGACAGTTTAGCTCTTGTCTCCAGCTTTAACGTCATCAGATTATCTGAAAAGATAGAAAACTCTTTTGATATTTCCTAATGAAATTTTTGTGGTTGGTGTCTTCCTAAAATAAAAAAATCTACTGGGGCGTGTGGGTGGGTACTAACTCATCCTAAAATTTTTATCAAGATTAAATTTTTGGGGGGGCCCACAATCGTGCTAACATAAAAATATCTCAGTCACAAATCGAGCGAGTGCTGTTCCTGGCAAAATTTACATTTTTTCAGAGTAATAACTACAACCATCATTGTGCTATACTTACAATAATTAAGATATAAAATTCGTCTGTTAGAGCAGGTGAAGTTGCAATGATAGCAAAGCAACGTCTATAAGTCATTTAAAGGGTGTGAGGTAGCTCCTTCACTACTTATGTTTGGCACAATTAAAAGAAGAATTAAACTGGGTCAGTGAGATTTTTATTTATATAGAACCCTAAATAACTCCATATAATAACATGAGTTAAATTTAGCATAAAATAAATTATGCAAATCAAGTCTAGTTGATTTATTCAAACAACTGGTTTTTGAAAATTAAAAAAATTAATTGATGTAGGTTAAGCTTATTTTAATTCAATTTTGTTTGCTGATATTAAGTTTGAGCATAAAAATGCACAATATTTTTACTACCAACTTAGATTTTTAACATTTTGGGAAAATTCACACACCCTAAATCTTTTGGTTTAATGTCTAGGCAACTCTTGCGAGAGCTCAATGTATCTCTCGGGCTGGTGGTGCAAGTTGTTCTGCCCAGAAAACTAGTCTAGACGGTACCACATTTTAAGATTTATCGTCACTCATCTCCTCCGAAATTTCCAAACCACCAGGAATAATGCGTTAGAACTTTTTGGTGCACGCTGAAGCCGTGCCAGTACACATGGCGTGCTTCAAATTCGAAGAGGGTGTGTACTTTCACTTCGTGGTGCTCTTCTCCGAAGTTTGTGGGGCTTTACCTGGCGGTGTGTTTGTCTCCACGGCCAGGCTAGTTGCAATATAACGCTCGGTACAGGAGATTACGTGTCTGCCCTATTCAGAGACCGAATTATGATTTCTAGGGACTCACAGAGCGCCATGAGTGCTCTTATTGTTGATTTTCTTTTCCGTTTCTATTTACTTGCCATTTTCTTTCCCTTTTTTTTTAAATAGCATAAGAATAGACTAAATGTGAGTAAGGTGACTATGATCCTAACGGCACTTGCCAGATGAGCGCCTTTAATGCAAAAAAATCATGTAACGTTATTCAAAATAATCAGAGCAGATGGTTTGTTGTATTTCGCTTCTTATTTATATAAGTGCTTACGTATAGCACTAAGTTGTAACTCGCTTGCTACTATGTTATCTTGTAAATTTTGCCACCACCACAACCCCATTGTAATTTATTCTAGAAATAAGTTGGCAACTAATTAGATTATCTCAGCCATAGAGTAAGTTTGGGCAAGGGAGGTTGATTGCTGGAGGGTTGGCCCAATCGATGCACACTGCACTCATATTGTTTGCAACAGAACTCTAAATACAGTTAGCTGGATTGGAAACTTTCTTAGTTTGTATGCGTTATCATAATATTAGGTCATTCAATAAGTAATGTGACATTTTTTGCATGTTTAACATTATTTTATGGATAGAAATCAAACAACTCTTTGAACTTAATTATTTTAAAAAAAGTATCTTTATTAATTTAATAAGTAATATAATTTCCACCATTTTTTTCCAGTAGTCTCCATTATTTTCAATAATATTTCCCTTCCACGTGTGTAGAAATCATTAACTTTAATTTAACAAAGTTTTTTGATGTTTTATTGACCTCTTCTGTTGTTGGCATGTTCTTCTACTTAGGCGATTCGCAAAACTCTGACAAGATAGTTATGATGGTGCTGAGTCAGGTGAGTATGGATGATGACTCAGTAGTTTCCAATAAAAATTGGTATGCTTTTGTTTGATATCTGTTGCGATATGAATTTGTCAGAGAGAGAAGGTTACCCCATCCCCCTACAACCCAACTTCTACCAGTGGTGCCTGAGAGAAGATGCACCTGCACGCCCAGACAGGCCAAAGAGAGCAGCGAGAATTCCGTTGGGGTCAGATGACTCCGGCGCTATTATCAAAAATGGTCGGGTCAGTCGAACCCAAAAGGCCGCCTTAAGAATCTCTCGCGGTCCTGTGATCTGTGTTGAGTTCCCTTTCTCGCCAGTCACATCGCCTCATCAGCGACAGACATAAGGCTTCGAGGCCTTTGGCCCGAGCCTGTGATGTTCGCCGAGAATATCTCCCTCTCCCCTGGCGCGCCAAGTCTAATGATCTCCCTGTTCCCCTTTATTGGAGCCTCCTGCGACCCGCTTCCGCCGAGGCAGTATAAATACTTCGGAAAAAGCTTTGAGAAATTAGTACCATACATCTCCGTCTTGGTTAGCAGTCAACGGCTTCCAGCGACGAAGGCGAAGCGTCACCTCTCTAATCGCCCTCACTCGTACCCAAGGCCAGAGTTCCCGTCTGACAGACGATAGACACGAACAGGCATTTGGGTATCGACTTCGTTCTCGTATGGAGTACTCCCTCGTTCATTTCTCAGTAAGGCTAAAGAAGAAGGAATCTTGCAAGTTGAACTTTGAAGCGTCCCACTTCCTCGTTGTCTCTAAAGCCTCCAGTCAATTAGGCTTTACGTGAGTCTCTCCGTTAATTTAACTCTCCCATTTTCCATGTAATCAATCATCGTACATCTTCTCTCGGACTTTCGTCCCAGTCGAGTCATTTGTACCCCCCTCCCCAGTCTGGTACCCTGGGTCTCATCTTATTTAATATCATTCATTTACTTTTGCTAATAATATTTTATTTGTATATAGTAAAGCTACAGTCAGTTTCTCTAAACCCAGAACCTCGCACTGGGATCAATATAGCCCTCCACCCCCCAATTGCTAGCGCACTCCCTTCCCGCGTCACTGCAGAAGAAAACCTCGGCAAGCATCGACGTTTGACTCTACAACATAGCATTATATAATTCTAGTGTCAGGTTTGGGGTCACCTGCAGTATCTAATCTCATAATTTTTAGATCTGTGACAGATTCTCAAGGGTGTTATTCTTGTGTATTAAAGGTTCTGATTATAGAAACTGTAGGAAAAACCTTACCCATTTTCCGTTTTCCCTTTTATGTTCGTATTTTGGTTTGAATTCTGTGACCGTGTAAAACTTTAACTCTTTTCAGGCCTCATAAAATGTATGCCGTATTGTAAAGGAGTGAATCTTATTTTATTTTTGTATTGTGTTTGTCGTTTCTCCGTTGTGTATCGGGCAACACATGCTCTCGCTAAATTCAAGAGTGAATATTTCGAGTATAATTAAGAATTCGCGCCGTGCGAAATAATTATCTCTGCTATTTTTTTTTAAATTGAAGAATCGGAGGTCCGTTAAAACCTACCAGCACTCCCGCTCTGCGTCTAAATAATTTCCCCCTTTTGCGGTGCTTTTCCGGAAAGTTTGTCGAACGCGATAAAATGTCCTCATCATTTAACACGTTTAAATTGCAAGAAGAGTCGCTTGGGCTCAGTGGCAAGGGCCTTCTAGCTTATATTCAAGAGTAAGATAGATTAGAGAAGACAAAGAGAAAATAAGAGGAGGAAGGAGAATAAAAAGAGAAAGTACAAGAAGAAAAAAGAAAAAGAGAACAGAAGGAACGAGAAGAAAAAAGAGAAGAATGGGAAGAAAGGGAAAGAACCCGCTTTCATGAACTTGAAATGAATAGGCCCACGAACGAGACGCTATCCATCAGCTTGAGGTCCGAAGCTTCCCCTACTGCGTCTCTTAAGCTTCCGGTTTTAAAGGAAGGCGAGGATTTCGGAGCCTTCTTAATCCACTTCGAAAAAATCTTAGAAATCAACCAATGAAACATCGAGGCAGATGGAGTGGCTCAATTGTTGCCCCTTGCTAAATTCCCAACTCCAAGATATATTCATATCACTTCCCTCGGAGTCAAAAATCGATTATTCGACGTTAAAATCGGAGTTACTGGCTGCATATAACGTGGAAATAGTCTTTTACCTATCTAAATTTAGACATGCCAGCATTCAGCCAGGCCAAACATACCTTCAGTTTAGGTACACCCTCCAGCGTCACCTCATCTTTTGGCTCAATGCTTTAAAAATCCCTCATGACTACGATGCCTTCGTTGACTTCTTCATGAGAGACGAGTTGTTGGGTGCACTTTCGGCTTAAATCAGACCTTTCGTAAAAGAACAGCAGTGCCTCACATTCAAGTAGTGGACAGAAAAGGCCGACATTTATTCAGCAGGCAACAACCTTTTTCCCAAAGAAGGGTAAGATAATGCCCCCCTTCCTTTTCCTCCCAAATATAAGCCAAACAAAGGTAAATTCAACCTGCAAAATGGAAGCAAGTTTGCCAAGGTAACTAGGCCGTCGACGCCGAAACCACTCTTTTCGTCCGAACACTGTGATGTAAAACCGTTCTCTTCAAGCCCCCCTACATCATATTTCCCGGGAACACCCGTCATTTTTTTTGTCTGTGGTGTAGAGTGCCACGTAAAAACAAACTGCCCACATAACTCTCAGTTCAAGAATTACTCTTCTCACCTGGTACACAAGATATGTGCCACGTCTGCGCCTCCATTAACACCATCGGAATCTTCTCCTCACCCGAGCATCTCAAGTCCCGGCGGCCACCAGGTCAAATTCTTGTTTGATAAGAATACCTTTGGAGGCCTTAAGTTTGACTACGGAAAGATTAATGGCTGCCGTGTCTTCACTCTTGTGAGAGATACCAGGTGCATCTGCATAGTGATGTCGGACAAGCTACTTCCCTCAGTAGCCTCGGACCATAATAAATTCGCCGTCGTGCACAAATACTTGGGGCGCGCCAATCAGTTCCCCATCGTTAAGTGCTACATCGATTGTGCGTACTCTACTGGCTAGGTAGAAGAAGTAGCAACCCATATTAAATTCTGCTCCGTCCTCATTGGCTAGTGCCCAAGGGTATCCCCCATCCCCCTGGCTCAACACTTGGTTACCCGTTCGCAAGTGGTCCAAGATTCAAAGATTTTCTCGCCCCTAGGGCCTTCACGTTATTCAAATTTTAAGGAGGTCATGACTGACGACTTCAAAAGGAACCGGAAGAACTGCGATTCCCTCTGACTTCTCTGTGTTAAGGCCCAGTAAAAAGAGCAAGAAGCCACCCGGGGAGACAAAGTGATCTCCTACGAAGTTACGGATGGCTTACTTTACCGTACGTGCTCAGAAAACAGTTAACTTCATACGCGAGTAATGTGTTCCGAATTCCCATGATGGTCACATTTTAACCACTGCCCATGACAGCCTAGTTTCACGCCATTTTAGCCACACGAAGACCACCTGGAATATCTTCAAATAGTTTTATTGGCCAGGCGCCCATGAAGAAATCCTTCGCTACTGAAGGTCTTGTGACATCTGCTAAAAGACTGCCATCAAAAGGGAAGTTAAGCCCCAACCGTTGCAGAGAGGACCCCTAATCTCAGAGGCGTTTTCCCGTGTCGCAATTGATCTCATTGGTCCAATTTCCCGCTCCCCCCCTGTCATCGAGTGAAGGAAACAGCTACGTGATAACGTTAGTGGATTTTGGCACCCGGTTTCCCGAGAACGTGTCGCTTAGGAATATAGACAGCATCTCCTGCGCAGGACCACTAAACTCCGTCTTATCCCACGTTGGATTACCCAAGAAAATCCTGTCTGATCGTGGCCACCAATTCACGTTGCAACTAATGGAGTACGTTGGCAAGCTCCTAATGATAAACCCCTTTTACCACCCCTTTTCACCCAGCTGGTAACGGTATGTGTGAGAGGCTCAACAGCTCCCTCAAATCCATCCTCAAGAAACTGTGCGCCGAACAACCATGAGAATGTCACCATTTCTTGCCGGTAGCCATTTTGGCATACCGGAAAATTCCCCATCGCACCTTAAGTTTTACCCCATTTGAGCTTCTGTATGGACGTAATGTTAAATTGCCCCACAGTATTTCAATTCGGAATTAGACCAAGAGATTCAATCTTCCTAAGCTGACCTCCAGTCAATTAGGCTTTACGTGAGTCTCCCCATTAATTGCACTCTCATTTTCCCTGGAATCAATCATTGCACATCCTCTCTCGGACTCTGTATTCCCCCCCTCGTCTAGTACCCGTGGTATCATCTTATTTATTGTCATTTATTTACTTTTGCTAATTATATTTTATTTGTATATAGTAAGGCTATTTTTATAAGCCCAGAACCTCTAAGAATTGATTATTTAAGCCAATCGCACTCGATTTTTTATTGTTAAACCCTCACATTGGGATCAATATATCCCCGCCCCCAATTGCTTGCGCGCTCCCTTCCTCCGTCAACGCAGAGTCAATCCTCGGCAAGCATCGACGTTCGACTCTTTGACAGAATCCCTAAGATGAATTGATGAAAGGACCCTCTTCTTATATTGATTAATGCTGTTATTTTTGATCATCGACGGCTGCATATAAAGCTCCAACTCAGAATAGTAAATTCTCTGGTCATATTATAATTTGTTTCACAAGGCTAAAAAATGGATTATTGTCATTCACATCATGGTAAACAGAAAAAAGGGAATCTTCCATGAGTGAAGCCTATGATTCGGTTAGGTTCTTGTTAATTTCTCAGGGGTAATCCATTGTCTAGAAATTTTTATTGATCAAATTCTTTTGGTCTTCATGAACAGGGTTCATCTTTAAAACTAACGTTTACTGAGCGAAATATCTGAAACCATCTTTGCAATGGGTAAAACTAAAAGTTTCCTTACCCTAAACTTGCCCCAAATTTTATTGTTGCCTTTTCTAAAACTCCCAAATAATAAAGTAGCGAATGTGCGCCTTTGACATTTCAATAATATTGATCATTTAACGATAAGGGACATTAATTAAAAATAATGATTGCAAATATATAGCCCAGTAAATGATGATTAGGCTTTACATTTAGTAGACTAGGCTAGGGCTTGAAAGGAACATGTGTATCGTGGCAAAACATTTTTTAACAAAGTTTATAGAGAAGCAAAAGGAAAGGAACAATTTTCCCCAAATTTTCGAAGACATTTTGGCGGAGAGCCGGTGAAAGGTATTCCTCCATAAAGAATGGTAGAGGAAGCATAATGGGATGGGTTACTTTGCTGCGAATATAAGAGAAACATGTTTATATCTCTCAAACAATGAATGAGAGATTATTTGGTAGTTTTGAAAGAAATCCTCCCTTTGGAAATACAAGTGAAGTTCATTAGATAGGCAGTTTTCTTCTAAAAATGACAACGATCTATAACATACAATCACTGCAGTGAGAGAAGTAGTTTGAAAATTCGCCATTTAATGTTTATAAGCGACTATCACAAAAACCCGGATCTTAACTCGTAGAGAAAATATGTGGATGGAATTAAAAAAGCACGGCCACAAAAAACCCTGAGAAATAGAGTAGAGTTGCGGTTGTAGAGTACAAAGTAACTAAGTAAATCTTTAGTGAATACTGCTGCAAGTTAATAGTAAACTATGACAAAGGTTGAATGGTTATAATTGCTAGAAAAGATCACGCGAGAAATAATAGTTAATATTTCTACAATGTGTGTAGGAACCTTTGTTGTGTGTCGAATTTTGTAATGTTGGTGAAATAAAGTCTTTCAACGTTCATGTTATTTTACAGTAGTTATGAGTTTTTTATTGCGTCTAGAATGAATATACAATATTTACTATATAAAAGAAAGTAAGAATATTAATAGAGGAAATATTTTTGACATAATACACTGGTATGTGTATTTATACATTTGCACCAACTTGTAGAGAGCCCGAATGGTAAAATGTAAAAGTCTTTGCTCAGTGGTGGCAGTGTAGATCAAGTTAAGGAAAGAGGGAGAGGGGAAAGTCAGATAATGACCAGTTTTGCATTTCGGTGCGAGATACAGTATACGACTCGACAGCGTTTTATTGGTACTAAGTAACAATCTTTTTGAGTGTGGTTGTGGTTTGGCTTGAGAACAAGTAGACGACAGTCGTTGGCATGCAATATTTGACCTTGTGAGCCTGGGTGGCAGGGAACGTTGGTTGATTGGCTTTGAAAAGTGAATGTGTTCTCATATTATACGTATAATAGTAAGCCAAGTGGTGAACCCATGAGAAATAAAAAGTGCGGGAGTTACATTGCCGAAGTGAGCTACCAAGTTAGGGCCCTGGAGCGTTTGGAACTCTCCTGAACCTCAACATATATTCAGCAACATACGCACTTCACACATTGATTTAAGTATCGGTTTTTCCTGGATATACACTATACCTTTGGCCTTCTTTAGTGGTTCTTTTCAGTTTGACGTATGAGTAGGATCAGAAAAACAGTTCGCTACTGTAGTTGGCAATGGCGTCGCTAAATCAAACCACATCGGAATTTGATCCGGCAATGAACTTAACCTAATTTACCTTAAATTATATATAAGTGGAAGTGGTATAGCTATTCGGTTAGTAACCAAATTCCTTGTGGGGTGTTTCTAGAAAGAACAATCAATTAATCAAGTGGCAATTAAACTTAATCAGCCTGAGGAAAACCAATCTAAAATTGGGAAGAGATTACAACCGCTCATTATTTAAATAAATGCTGAACGTTTCCTCGAGTTATATTGAAAGCAGAAATAATATTTTCCCTTTAATTAATTTTCTATTATAGGAATTGACTTCCTTTAAAAATATATTTTCCGTTCAAGAAACACTGCAGCTGGGCCTAAAGTAATATTAGCGGAGAAAGAATAATAACAATAAATGTTTTAAAACGAATATATTTGGACTCAAAACAGAAATGAAAGACAAATAGACGTTGGAATTGCGTGGTCGTCTGAAATTAGGTGTTCTTTGTTTATCTTCTTGAACATGAAAGTGAGTCTTTTTCGAAAATTTGAGGATAATTTCCCTACTATTAATTCGTATAATTACAGCTTTAATCGTGTGTAGATGGAGAAATGTGTGCAAGCTGTTTGGCAGAGTGAGTGGGCGACTCTTCCCTCCCCTACTTTGTTCCGCCCACAAAAACAAGTTCTGATACGGCTTGAAAGTAGTAATGATGCTTGATTTAGTTTACTTTTTGACGGGGAGAGGTAGCAGGAGGGGAAAATCGCATAGGCTCCTCTCCACCCCATATCACGAGTAGAAAAGGAGGATTCAAAGTGGACCGCCGGTCGACCCTTCATCAAAATCCATTTTCTTCCCCAAAGGATCCAAGTGGATCAGAATGGAGAAGGGTCGGCGGCTTGAGCCGGTGAAGGTAAAGAGGAATAGGAGAATGAGTAAGAAAAAAGTTGAAGTGAGAAAGTAAGCAGGAGAGTCGAAATTGATATATTAAGACTTTCTTAATATAACGAAAAGATTTGATAGAATGGAACAACTCAATTTTGTCGAGTTGTTCCTTTTGGCTCCTTTCAACTCTTTTAGTTATTTGATTCCACTTTTGGAACTTCATTCAGTTAGTGAGTGAACTACATAATCTCATTTACGCTTTGCAGTTTCTCTTCCATTCGTGTGTTTAATGTGGCATTAATGCTGTTGTGTTTTAAGCTCCTAGCTATTTGAGCTTGTTTGTTGTTTATATTATATATTACTGTGTTGTTTTGTTTGTTTTCATTTGTTTCTTATAAAACTTTAATTTTTTACGAAGTTATTCATTTTGATTTTCGTTTCCCTCTTGAATTTACTTCACTTAGGGTATGCCACTTAATTTTTCTTTATTACATTTTAAAACACTTGTGTTTTCGAAATACACTTATTTATTTATTTACACTTATGTTCACTTGTTAATCACTTTTTCTTTGGTTATTTGATCTTTTTATTCACTTTGGGTCTTTTTTGTCACCTTTTCACTAATCGGTCGCTCATTTGTTTGATAGTTTTGTTCATTCTTGTTCTATTATTTTGGTATCTTCGGTATTCATTGTTGGTTGACTTAATCGGTTTTATTGTTAATGCTCGGCATAAATATCCTTGTCAATTTTTCTTCGTTTTTGTTCAAAGTTTTAACATAAGATTAAAGTGGTTTCCTGCTCTGATATTCGCTTACTATGCAAATGTTGGAGGTAGTTCTTCTTTTTCCTTCACAACTTCTCTCTTTTCTTGATTTTGATATTGACCGTTTCTATTCTTGCCTCTTGTTGCAGATTCTACCGAATTCTCCTCTGTCGAGTGTTAGTAACTATTTAAGGAGATTTAGTCTGAATTGTCTAGAGTTCCAGTTTGTAAGTTTTTGAGGGAATGCCCTCGAAGGACCCTCGTGAGAGAAAGCCCCTTGTAAATACCCCTCTATTCTTTCAAGATCACGTGAGCCAGCGTGAGAATTTTAGAAAGTCGAGGAAGAATCCGTCACTCGCTTAATCACCCGTCCCAGTTGTGTTTGTTTTCAGACGCCAATCGTACCCTTTCCCACCCACTGCGATAACGCCGTGCGCGGCCATATCAAACCTACCCCCATATCGCAAGGCGAGTTTGATCGTCTGGAACGACGCGTTATCATGAATTGTGTTTACTTCGACTGGCGCCAAGAATTCCTTGGAGACCGTAATGCCCTGAGGCGTCTATCAGAGCACTCACCAAAGTATTTAACCCGAAGCTCACCATCTCTCGAGGAGATTGAAAGCACGCCATTCACTTGGTCCAGACTGCTGTCTGTTTCCCGTGAATCCTCGTAACTAGTCGTCGTACGTCGTCGAAGATCTCGTCAGCAGATCTTCCTTCGTTAATCTTTACCCCTGTTCAGATGAAAGCTATCGAGCCCCATTCTTCCTGGAGAGTTGTGCGGCCCTATCATCTTTACCACCTTTTCAAGATTCCAGTCTTTCGAGACTAAGACTTCCTGCCGATCTGCTGAATCGTCTCGAGTAGAGATTACGTCTCTCTGGAGCAGAGAAAATCTCATTCTTCATCACGAAGTAATCCAACCCCATCTTCGAGTCCTCCTATTTAGGACTCCCGGAAGTATCTTCTTGAAGACCTGCGCCGTTGTCTCCCCCCCCCTTTCTTCATCCAATTTGACTGCGCTTGAAGGTAAGCAATCGTGTATGGTCATCCCCAGTTTATCTCGTTAATCTTCACTTAATTTATTTAATTACCATAAGTAATTTGTTCCCCTTTTTGTATACATATATAAATTGCCCTCTTTTTCATATATATTAAGAGTATATTTTTGTATTGTCTTTATATATCCTTTGAACTACAACTTAGCAAACCATCAATCTAAACCTGGTCAACCGTATTTGGTACTCTTTATTATTCGCCCAGACATATCTCCAGCGGCCTGTGGTCAGCTGTCTGCCCGTGCTTGTGTGGGACCCTGAGCATCGAGCTAGGCTACACAGGTATACCTCGATATATATATATATATATATATATATATATATATATATATATATATATATATATATATATACCATTATATCCATCTGGTATCAGGTATAGTTAGGTACTTTTTGTAGTGAAATACCCAAATTCTTAATCATTATCCTTATCTTTATCTAATGGCAGATAAAGTTGGGTTATTATTTTTGTTTGAAAGAGCCCTTTTTCTTTTCAAGTTACCACCCAAATAAGTTGTTCAGTAACCAGTTTGCCAAGTTCGTTCAAAGATATCCAAAGAAAGTGAGACAAATTCTTCTTCTTTTTTTTTATTAATCATTTTTTTTGTAGTTACCATTTTTCCCAATTTTATTTTAGTTGTGTGTGTTTTTTTTTGGGGGGGAGGCGATCTCCACCATAAAACCCTCTATTAAACACTAGGCAGGATTAAAAGCCTATATATATAGTGTCGAGGTATGGCCAAGTGTACGTGAATATGCGCACACAGGCTCTAAGGTAGGCCAAGCAAGGCGACAACTGTTATTGTTTCTAAGAGTGCCTGACCAAGTAATATAACAAACACAATGACAAAAATAGATTGTTAATAGACACGAACTAAAAAAAGGAACAATACATATGGATATATAAAAGGTACATAAATGAGACTGACTGAAGCTTCGAATACTAATTAGATAACCGTGGTTAGGGAATGGTTATAATGGGAGATCGAGGGTAATGAGGGATTTACTTCGTTTGAAACTCGAGGGTAAGTTGGGAAAGGTTTTAGGGACCTTGATTACTCACGGGTGGTAGCCACACAACCCACAGCCGGTGGGGCTACTCTTCTCGAACTCGTGTTTGCGAGATGAAGGCCTCCTGTGCTCGGGGGTCACCGAACAAACTTCGAAGGGGGGAGGGAGATGACTACTCCACACTCGGCTTGAGAGAGCTAACGGGCCTCTTGTCCTAAGTGGTCACCACAAGAACTTCGAATGACGGCTTCTCCAATCCTTGATCCGAAGGTGGATGAGAATGGCTGACGTTGCCTCAAAAGACTCTTCTCCCTGACCTGAAGACACGGGGGTGGTATTCAGCTCTTCCGTGGCTTGCGACCGTCACTCGCACTTCTTGGGAGAGAGCTCGTTGAATTGCACTCCTTTCGGAGAAGTCGCGTCTACCCGTATCTGTCTGTCAGCCTGAAGCGGCTGCATATATATAGTTCTTCAACACAGGGAGAGAGATAGAGACCGTCTTAACCTTCGTTATCAGGCGTGACGAACCGAGTGTCTCCTTACAGGGAGGTGTCAAAGGTAGGGATCAGCGCGCCCGATAGGCGACAGCGGCTGGACCCATAAACGCGGTTCACAGTGAATCTACAAAGTAGATTTAGACGGTAGGGAGGTAACCTCGGTGTGAATTTTATGGAAACCTGGCGTCGAGTCAAAAGGGGTTGAGGTCGGAAGGGGAGGGGGAGCAACGGTTCGCTTTCTCTCCCGAGGTACGGTCTTAGGAGGTGGGGAATTAATATTATTCTAAGGAGATACCTCTACATATAGTTATTGGTCAAATAGAGATCAGTTTTGAATTACTTTCTATGTTATTTTCTTTATTGCATGCAATCTTTGTGGAACAAAATATCCGTTAAGATTTTTGATACGATCGTTAGAGCTTCATAATCTTTACCGTAAGTTCCTTGGGTACGCCGAGCGGTCAGACGCGCATTTACACTAACAAGATGTCCTCATTCGAGCGTTTTCATCAACAAGGAGAGATCTTTGGGTTGTCAGTCAAGGATCTAGTTGCATATGTCCAGGAGGAGGAAAGAAATGAAAGGGCAGTAAAACGAGAAAAAGAACAGAGAGAAGCTTAAGAGAGAAGATAAAAAGAACAGAGAGAAGATGAAGAGAGAAGAGAAAAATAACAGAAGAAAGCTGAAGAGAGAAGAAAAAAAGAACAGAGAGAAGCTTAAAAAAGAGAGTATTCGTCAGTATGAGCGTGAGATTAACAGGAATTATTTGGAGACTTTTTCTGTTAGCTCGAAAAATTAATCCCGACAAACCCCTTCGGTAAAGTTACCAGTGTTTAAGGACGGTGAGGATTTCAGTGCCTACTTAACTCACTTTGAGAAAATTTTCTAAGTGAACTACTGGGATATTAAAGCTGATGGAGTCGCTCAACTAATTCCTCTCTTTAATACTAGCCTGCGAGAAATCTTCATTTCACTCCCGAGCGAGGATATTCTCGACTACTCCTACCTCATGCCTGAATTATTATCGGCAGGTAATATGAATCGCGTAATAGGTCAAAGTTCCTTTAAGCGAGAATAATCCCCGGCCAGACCTACCGTCAATTTGGATTCAACCTCCAGAGAACTTTCCAGTTTTGGTTGGACTCAGCTCAAGTCAACCGCGACTACGAGTCCCTAATTGATTTCGTTTTACGGGATCTGTTGATGGCTGCACTACCCTACTACCCTCTGAATTCCGCGCATTCTTTAAGGACAGACGCGTATCTTCTTTTAAGAAATACATAGAAGAAGCAGATGGGCACGCATTAAGCCACCATATTTACGTGAAAGACCCGAAGAAGTCTCATCCCCCATCCCCGAAAAGTAAAATAACCTCTCCAAATTACCCCCGAAGAATTCACCCACGTATGTGAAGGTACCTGGTCCCTTTAAACCTAAGTACCATTCCCCGCCAGAATCGAGGGATATTAAGCCCCTCATAAATAAACCCCCAGCGTCAGATAACCCTAGTAGGCCCATAATTTGTTTTTCTTGCGGAGTTTCTGGCCATGTGAGGACCCACTGTCCCCAAAACTCCCAATTTTGTTCTGCTCCTAGTCATGAAATCCATCAAATAACTGCCTCTCTCTCTCATCCGCCTGTTCGCCTTGAAACGCCAGTAACCTCCAACAAGCAGGCTCCCGGGGCAGGAAGTTAACTTACTTTTCAACAAAAGCTCCCACGGTGGGCTTAAGTTCGAAAATGGAAGTGTTAATGGTTGCCGACTGTCAACTCTCCTAAGAGAGACCGGATGAACTTGCTTCGTTGTTTCTGAAAAGTTGCTTCCTCCAGTGGGCCCAGACCACGATAAATTCACAGTAGCCCATGATTACTTGGGACGTGCAAATCAGTTCCTCGTGGTCCGTTGCTATCTTGAATGCGAATAATTCATTGGTTGGACCGAAGTGATAGCAGCCCCATTAAATTCTGTTGATCGGCCAGAGCCCGCAGCTATTCACTAACCCCGTCGCTTAGCCCGTCATCACGAGGGCCCAAGCGCTAAAGAACAGTATTTCCCCCATGTCTTTATTCTTCAGAGTTTGCAGCCCTTCAAAACGAGACTTTTGCAAGTGCTCAAAAGGAATGCCCAACTCTTTAGTCCTTGTGGGAAAAAGCGAGCAGTGACGAACGTGGATCTGCCCGTGTTCAAAGGGAAGTCGCCTATATCATTAGCGACGGACTCCCTTATCACTCCAGTTCGGCTGAAGGAAAAACCCCCACTCGCTGGATGTGTATACCTCGGCCACAGGTTCCCCAAATCCTCCGAATCACACACGATGGATAAATGGCTGGTCATTACAGTTACAAAAAAACGTCTGAGAGAATCTTCTGTTATTTCTTCTGGCTCGGTGCTACCAAAGAAATTATCGAGTTTTGAAAGTCATGTGACATTTGCCAGAAGACTATAGTAAAAGGACGGATACCACCTACCACCCTCCAGAAGACCACAATTGTCTCGGAGCCATATTTTTAGAGTGGCCATAGACCTAATTGGCCCAATTCACCCCTTCGTCTAGCGAAGGACCCTCGTACGTCTTCACTCTTGTTTACTTTGATAGCGTGATTTGTGTGGAGGCCCTTATTTCTATCTTTTCCCCGCGTCGGCATCCCAAAGGAGATCTTGTCCGACAGAGGAATAGAGTTCACTTCTGAGGTAATGGAACACATGGGAAAGCTCCTTACCATAAAGCCCTTGTTCACCTCCCCTTTACACCCCGCAGCTAAGGGCGTCTGTAAAAAGATGAATGGTACTCTGAAGACCATTCTGAAAAATTTATGCCATGCTCAGCCCCAAGAATGGCATCGATACCTGCCGGTTGCCCTGTTCGCCTGCAGAGAAACCCCTCACAGAAATTTAGGATTTTTTCCCTTCGAGCTCTTGTATGGCCGAAATATACGCGGACCAATGAGCATTTTGAATGAATTTTTTTCTAATCCCCGCTTGAATGAGGAGATCAAGTCCTCGCATTTTTATGTGCTAGATCTTTGGAACCGCTTGGAAGAATGCGCTGATCTAGCGTACAAAAATCCGGCCTTATTTTGACGTTAGGTCCAAAGAAAGGCGATTCAAGCCGGGTGAAAAGGTACTGCTTCTCCTACCAACGGAGACAAGAAATCTCATGTCCTAATAGAAAAGCCCTTTTACAATCCTAGAAGCCCACGGTCCCGTAGATTACATAATACAGACCCCCTCAGGGAACAAATTGTTTCATGTGAATATGCTTAAGCGTTATCACTGCCACTCATGCATTAACAATATAATTGCCCTTGAAGAAGAGGCAGTAATGGAAGCCTCTTATGTATCTGAGCCTCTTAATTTAATCTAAACTGTATGTGTCGAAGCGTACGAAAACTACCCTCTACCTTCGCTCCCCGGTTCCCATGTAAACTTTATCACGGAACTCGATTTAAACCCCCAGTTGGAAACTCTAAGAAGACGCGGTCGGCTTTTTGTTAGCTGAATTCCCTGATGTAATTTGTGAGGAGCTTGGTTGCCCTTTGTATTATGAGCATAATATTGCCCTAACTATCCAGGAACCTATTAGATCCAAGCCACCCTGCGTAACATCTGACTTCGTAGCTGCATTGCCTGTGACAAATAGGGTGGTCTGATAGTCTTGTCATCTACTACCGAGAAGTAATAAGAATAATAGAGGAACAATATAATAATATGAAACACATGTACTGATTTTAGTTTATTCACTTTCAATAGAGGAACAATATAATAATATCAAACGCTTGTACTGCTTTTAGTATATTCAATTTCATTTACACTGTCATACATCGAGATGATCTATATGAACACCATAATTTTCGTAGCACATAATGATGCAACGCCATGTCATGTGTGATATTTTACGAAACTGTCCTTTGGTGATTGTTACAAAGGCTGCTCGCACAGTATCTTTCAACTGTTTTGTATTCTGGCATCGCTCTTGTTAAAATCTCTCCTTGATAATACGACACAGAACGTTGTCGCAAGGTATGAAGTCTGAACTTCTGAGAGGCCAATCAAGAAGCACTAAGTTCTATTGACCCTCACCCCATTCATCTCTCCAGAATAACTTCATGCAGGCATTCTCTGACATTGATGGTATAGTGGGGAGGGGCACCATCTTGCTGAAACCAACAATCATTCATTTCCACATTCAACCCCTGGAACTGTGAAACAAACCGATTCCTTAACATGGCGAAGTAAGAGTGCTGATCAACAGAACCCTCGAAGAAGTACAGTCCTATCAAGTGCCTACTCGATATAGCGACCCAAATAATCATATGCGGGTGGTTGTGCCCTAGTTAAAATTCGGATTTCATTTGCTCTAGAAATAAATATTCCTAGCCCGACCACGTCGATAAATTGCACATTCATCGGAGAAAAACATCTTTCTACGTTGTTAGATTGTCGGAAACACATAAAAAAACGGTACACATGCCACACTTTTTTTGTCCATGTCGTTATCGCTTAGTACGTTGACGATTTTAAATTAAAATCCTTTGTCGTGTGTGTTAACTTTGTGTTTTTTTTAAATCGTAGCTCGGAAGACTGTTTTCGTAATGAATTCGAGAGTGATCCTATCACAGATGCTTCCACTCTGCACATGTGTCTTTTCGTGTCGTGGTTCGTCCTGCCCTAGGTTTGTCCTTAATTTATCAAATAGGAAACAGTTTACGTTCACAATGCAGTATCGTTCTGTTCGGAGTGGGTAGTCTGCCGAATCTCGTAGTGAAGTTATGTTGCATATCCCTTATGCTCTTGCCACAATGCAAACGATGGTGTGCCCATACAGTTGAAATCAGCCTCTCTTCCAAACTGTAGGAGCTCGTGTCAGCCATTTAAAATAGAAAAATAAAAACAATAATAACAGGGGGTAACAAGACTTTCGGTCATCTATAAAAAATAAAATGAAAAAGTATTTGAAATAGAAAATTAAAACAATAAAACAATATTTACTAGGGGTGACAAGACTTTCGGACCACGGTCTATGTTGGAAAGTCCGGTATTATTCTCTTAAAAATGTTCCTCTCAAACATTGTTTCTCTATTGGCTCCTCTTTTCTTCCTTGCACGGTAGTCGTTTGCCCTGCACCTGGTAATGAAGTCCACCCTAAATATTGTAGGCAGATCTATGCCAAAGGATGTTAGTTGGTTATGCAGGGGTAGATAGTCTTTTCTAGGCGCTCAATAGCCTGTGGCAACTATCATTGGGATTAATTTTATTTCAAATTTAACGTTCGCGTCAATGATGGTATAATTAAACAGTTTCGTCCATCATATTTTTGGATTCGCTCAGTATTCAGATTTTAATATAATATCTGGATCGATCTACCTGAAAAGACTTCCGAGTGCTGATGTTTTACTAAACCAGTCTTGCGTGCTTATTTGCGTTAAAATGATCTGTCTCCTCCTTACTGCTTCCATTGTTTGATTAAGTTGAAGTACTTAGATTTCTTTTGAGTTCTGTCAGGCGGATCTCTTGCTGGCTTCTGCTGTACTCTTAAATTGGTTACATTTCAGTTCTAAAAACGTCTAGTGACCTAGAGTCACGCAGTTTGCAGAATAGACAGATTTTGTCTCCTGAAATAGGAGTTTTCCACCTTTTTCTCACTGTCTTCTCTTGTCTTGCCTTTAAATGCTCATTTGAATTTTGCTTCTTTGAGTACTTTGATGACGTCTTCTTGCCCCTTTCCTCTTGGTATTTGGTATGAATCATCAATGTTTACTTTCAGATTGATATCTGACGCATCTATGAGTTTCTTTTTGCTGTTGTTTTACTCGTTGATTTCTTTGTTGCTTGTATCTTCATCGATGGGGTTCTCAGGAAACCACTCTTCTTCATCTCATTCTTCTCAAGCATTTTATTTCATGTGGTTACAAATAAGGATACACATTCAAGTTCTGTCGATGTATCCTGTGGTACTCTTAGGTGTGTTTGAGTTTATTTCTTCTGTTTCACGGTTGCTTTTGCCACACACGCATACGTTCCATTTTTTGTTTTCCTCTTTGTCTTTAGCTTCCATTTCCTCCCTTTACATTATTTTCTTTCCTTTGGGCATGCTTTAGCCATAGTCCTGTATGATCCATGGCAATATACGTATTTCTTAGTTGTTCCCTTGCAGTTTCTCCATTCGAGATTCCTTTTTCCGCATTCAGAAACTAATGTGTACTTCTCTGTGCATTGTTGGGATATATGGTCTCCCATTTTGTCTTACCTAAAACATATTTGTATATTAATATGTTTTTCACTTTCCATATTTTCTGGGGTAATACTCTTGTCGGACATGAGTAGTCCTCGTTGGTGTATTTTTGAAACCTATGTAGTTGCACAAATAGGATTTCTTTCGATTTCTTTATTGATTTTCTTCCTTGTTGTGAGAGCATACCCAGATGTCTACCTTCTGTGCGCTGTCATTTGCGTAAGGATTTGAAGCATTACTCTTCGTTACCTTCTTGGGACAATAGCTTCTCCATATCTTTCTATGCGTTGCAGATTACAATGAAGCCCCTTTGGATATCAATGAACTCGACGCCGGCTAATTTCATATGTCTGTAAAGTGCTTTACATAGATTTTCATAGTTTTATCTATCTTGTTTATGTGATCAATGGCTCCCTTCCCTATTGGGGGTAACCCCCCTCATCTTGTTTTTCAGCGCCTAGGTGCTCATTTCTTTGTTCCTTTCAGAGCTTATGTTGTTTTCTTTCTTTTTGAGTAAAAACAGCAATGAAAATCAAAACAAGAATTCCACAATTTTCTAACTACCTATGGTTCCTTATTTATTTAACTTTTTTTACCCTTCACTTCCACCCTAACTAGTAAGACCTAAGCTATTAGTCGCCTCCACCGAAGTTCAGGCTTGTGGTCCTTTCGGAATTTCCTATACCCTACATTTTAGTGGTTCTGTGTGGTATGATCATCGTGTTATATTGATTTTACTTCTCTTTGATCCTTCCAAAGCCCTTAGCGCGCTTAAGGAGAAGCAGCGAGGAGGATAGGGGAAACCAAACAGCTGAAACAACTTGTTATATGAACTCTAGCAACATAAAAAAGCGATATTTTCAATGGATAAAATAATTAGAAAGCAAACGACTATTCTTGATTCGTTTAAATCTAATAATGATACAAATATTAACCAGTATTATTAATTTTTTTCCCCAAAATGGATGTTTACTTCATTAAATTCCCAGCGAATCCGAGCACTAATTCTGATCCGAGAGATGGAGCGTTAGGAGAACCTCGGATGTTTTTCCTTGAGATTTAAGGCCACGTGTGTGTGGAACTCATAATACCTTACACACATTTCAATTCTTTTATTTCTTTTCACAAAACTCTTTTTAAAAATAATTTGGCAGTGAGTCCTTGGTTGGTTTTCTGTTTTATTTTATTTAAAACAATTAATGATCGACTTCTGAAGAATATAAAGAATACACTTAATAGTCGTCATTTCAGTGATTATATCGATGCGAGCAAAAGAACGACACTCCTTTTAGAAAGAATCTGTCAATGGATGATAACATAGAGACTATAAATTGCTAGACACGAAATTTGCATTTTGATAAAAAGTTGTTAATTTATTTATTAAAAAAGAAGATGAAAAGCAATGGGAAAATCTCCACCCTTGTACTTTTGAGAAGAAGGTTTTAAAGGAAGAGGTGAAGAAAAGGGAAGTGATGTTTTATTCATTTAAGTAAAACTGAGACGCTAAAGCCAACGAGAATCTCAGCACTAGAAAATTTATGAGTAGAGGTTCTTATATAAAATGGTGACGTTATGGGGGGTAAAGAAGTGTGCAAGGAACATAACCCAAGGAGGTAAATAATATAAAGATTATGTTGAACTAACATCCAAGGGTTTGGTAGATCTTTCAACGGGTTTGTGGCAAGGAGGGCAGTCAATTCTCCACTCTTAAAATATATAGAGTCGTTTCCTGGCTAGACAACATAGGACATTAAGGACCAAAGGGACTCAAAATCAATATGCAGGGCGATATCAAGGGCCTGGAGGACTTGGTGTTGTCCTGGATCCCGGAAGTAGCCGCTAGAAGGCCGTACGTTTGGCTTCGGGACTCCGAAGAGTCAGCATCATGTCACACAAGCAGAAGGGACAGGTTTTGGCTGTCAGACAATTTATTTGAATACATCACTCCGAACATCTGGCATTTCAACTTCCATTAATACAACCCGCTGGACTATTATTTATAGGGTGTAGTTGATAAAGAGAAAGAAAAAAGTCCTTGTGCACAACAAAGGTGAACATTAGATAAAGGATCACCACAGTTTTTACCAGACTAGAAAACTGGTTCAAACTCCATCTAGAGGCCGTGGTTGATGCTGACGGCAATAATTTCCTTGAATACAATGCATCCTTCATGTCTTTAACATGTAGATTTGATATATATATATATATATATATATATATATATATATATATATATATATATATATATATATATATATATATATATATATATATATATATATATATATACATATATATATATGGCATAAGAAAATCTATGGTATCTTCTTCCTCACATAAGCTTTCCCCCTAAAAACTAGAGAGACAACATACCTTACAGCATTTGTATCGGTGAATGTTATCAATTTTGTCTACTGATAAGATGTAAAAAAAAGAAGTAGGTCACATATGTGACTGAAAAATGCGAGCAAACTCTTGTTAACACAGACTTTCATAACACCTGTATTATGATTGTTACAGATAATATCTGGAAGATTCTGTGCCAACCAGTCGCAATGCCTTCTATTACTTTCCCACTGATAGCAAATGCACACAGGATGATCTGCGTCAAAAATAGAATCTACACATTTTTCTTCTTCTCTAATCGCTGCCTTTTTCTCCTAAAAGATATTATGCGAGGAATGCCTTCGCTAGTTTTTACCTTCATTTGAAAAAAGATTACAGTGTTGCTACTTTACGGGGTAATCTTTTCCTGAATTAATCTTCACATCTCCACCCGCTTAAAGCCTATCTTCTTGAAAATTGTTACATTTTTCTTACATAGTTTCTCAATTTTATTTGCACCATTGTCAAAATTTTTAATTTTGAGGGAAATTTCCTCCCGTGGGCGAGTAATAAAGGACGAAATTGGAATGCAAATCTAAGATACACTCTTCTTAGCACGCTCATGTTACACAGTAAAAGAATTAAAATGTCTTTACTATGTTTATAAAATATTAAATATAATAAAAATATCGTAAAATAAGGAAACTTAATCTTCCATAAAATATATGATATAAAAATTGCCTTAGAAATGGAAAAGAAATTAAATAGAATTTGATCAATTTGCTATATATATATGCAATAGAAGCTTTATATATATATATATATATATATATATATATATATATATATATATATATATATATATATATATATATATATATATATATAAATATATATTTAATTTTAGGAGCCCATATGGGGACTGCTAACTTGGGCATAAGTTGCCGTAGTCTCTACAGCCTACGACTAGGATATATTAAAAAATAAATAGCAAATAACAAGGATAAAAAGATTGTGAAGGAACGACACGGTGGTGTCACGCTCTATACAGAGTCGGGCCCACGGGTATTTAACAAGGCCGGCAAGTCCTGGCTAAGGGCTTGTGCTCTAAGGGCTTTGCGTTAAAGCAAAGTTGACCAATAAAAGGGGATAATCGAGATTGCCACTTCAGCTCAGGAGGGTTGAAAGAAAAACCTCCTCCAAAACAACCTTTA
Source organism: Ceratothoa steindachneri (assembly GCA_963969495.1). NCBI lineage: Eukaryota > Metazoa > Arthropoda > Malacostraca > Isopoda > Cymothoidae > Ceratothoa > Ceratothoa steindachneri. The sequence goes on from OZ018328.1 coordinate 85,688,902, forward strand.
ATATACAAGTAAATAATAGAATTATTATTGGTCAAGAAAACTAAACAAACTAATATAATAATGAATAAGTGACCAGCGGATAATGGAGGCAGGCAAGGAATAAAAGGCAATAGCCCGGGAATTGTAACAACCACTTGAAAGATCGTTATTAAACGCGGGCTGAGGTAATAATAATTAAATGCGGGGAATTACCGGGTTTTCGGGGAATGAATTAAATGGAGGAAAAATCACGGGACTGGGACCTCGGTTTTACCCCTGCGGCGGCGAATTCGATGGCGTTACCTGTCGAAGCCTCGCGGGGACTTCGTAGAGAGGAAGATTAGCGTAGAACAGGTTCGAAGTTGTCCGCCAACTGGGAATGACGAACGGGGGCAGGGAGATTCCGCTCCAGGGACTGGTGACGGCACGGCGACCAGATGGTAATCTACACGGAAGGAATTCTCCGAATTCCTTGATCTTGTCTCACGGTTGAGGTTAAGGTACATGGACCTTGTAGAATGGAGGGAATGGGCGAGAGTGGATTCCGGTTAGCCCTCAGAATTGGAAATAACGAAGGAGAGTAATCCGTCTCTGACTAGAGAGATTACGAAGGTAAGATCCGTTCAAGGGATCACAGGCGTCGACACGGCTACCCAACAGATAACGATCTGACTGACGGACGTCAGAAGAAACTCTCGCTGACAATCAATGGAGTCGTTTGCATAAATACGGCGGGTTTCCGCGGTGGAAGGTGTTAGGAAGAGAGGCGTATGACACCTTGCATCCCATGGGAGACTTGGGATGTAGCCCTGTAAACAGCCACAAGTCATGGCGTCTCACAGCGGTTGGTGGGGGGGAGGGGGCGGGATCGTTTACGTATTCGACTTTCCACGGGGGATTATAACCGAGAACAATGAAGGGAGGGGAGGGCGCCTGATAGGGTTTCAAACTGATTAAACGTTATGGGGACCATCGACTAAGGTGATATGGCTAGACTATGTCTTGGGCTAACCTCTCTTGGGCTAACCTCTACACGCCTCCCTCCTAAGAAAAATTTTTTTAGGACCAAAGAGACTACAGAAGTGAACCCATTCCTCCAGGCAGAGCAAAGGTATTAGACGGGGGAAGTGCGTATCTCCCGTAACAGGCCCTAATAAGGGACCTCACGAAAGGGAAGGGGAGAGTCTGCTCCAGGGAATGATGTCGGCACGGCGACCAGATGGGAATCTGCACGGAAGGAATTCTCTGATAAAAATATATATATATATTTTTTTACATAATACACGTGAGGTGTGGAACTCAATATGACAAAAAAAGACAAATAAAATAACCAATTAACGACAAAATTAATAATCATACATCAATATAATACATCATTAAAGGCAAAGAGAAATTAATAATTGAAAATAATATATACAAAGGCATAAACGCACAAAAATCAATGACAGCAATTATATATACAAAGTAAAGTCATTCGTATTAGGGGACTGGAATTGCACTATACAGGATTTCGGTTGAAGGAACCAGCCATATTATTGAGAGTCACTTTTATATAGAATATTCGAAACTGATATTCCATTATAATCAGGCTCCATCTCATTAACTAACTATTATGAGTTTTGCTGTTTTTTCAAATAAGACGGAGGCTTGTGGTCAGTCTTTATAATGAATTCTTTACCTAACAAATACATCTTGAATTTTGCCACCAAAACTATAGGGAGAGCCTCCAAATCCATAGTCGCGTAGTTTTGTTTACGCGATGAGAGTTTCCGACTAGCGTATGCCACAGAGTGACCAATTTCTTCATGATAGTGCAGCAAGACGTGGCCTATTCCATCCTTTGATGCGTCGGCTCGAATACCAAAGGGCTTAGACGGGTACCCAAGGAGGAGAAGGGGGGCAGATACTAGCTTCGCTTTAAGCTGCTCGAAGTGGGCAGCAGCCTTAGGACTCCAGGCTACAGGGTCTAAGGATTGCTTTCGCAGGAGAACATTTAGAGGGTAAGCCACAGCGGCGAAATTAGTGATGAAGCACCTCTAGATGGAGGCGGAACCGAGGAAGGAGCGCAGTTGTTTCTTTGTACCGGTAGGGGGCATCTTAGCGATGGTCTCAACCTTCTCTTTCTGTGGGGTTATTTGTCTATCACCAATATTAAACCCCAAGTAACTTATCTTGTTATACGTAAGGTGGCATTTTGAGGGCCAGATAGCCAGCCCATGCTCATGCAGTCTCATGAGGAGAGCTCGGAAAGTATTCAAGTCTTCGTCCCATGTACGCGTGGCCACGTACACGTTACCAAAGTAGAACAAAACATTCTGGAGTCTGTCGAGGATTTTCCTTGTCATGTGGTTGTATTTACTGCAAGCAGTAACCAAACCGAAGAGCAGACGCCTAAACTGCATTAGGCATTTCTAGGGGGGTAAGGCCGTGTATTTTCGCATATTGTCCTTCAGGGGGATCTGGTAATACGCCTTACACAGATCGGCTTCAGGGATTAATTTGGCGTCCTCGAACATGTGCAAGTTCTGGTCGAGGGAGGGAATTGGTTTGGAATCAAAGGTTGCAATGGAATTTAATTTACGCAAGTGGACACATAGACAGAACGACTGGTCGGGTTTCCGAAACATAACAATGGGAGAACAATACTCGTAAATTGAGGGTTCGAATATCCCCATCTTCAACAAATTTTCCACTTCCGTATTAAAGGCGGAGCGGAGGTGAAAGGATAAAGGATAAGGTTTTGACCTGACAGGTCGTTGAGTTGTCAGTTGGACGTCATGTATAAAATGGCGCGCACACTCAGGTGTTTCAAAAATTAAGTTCGCGAATTTGGCGAGCAGGGACGAAAGTAAGAGCTTTTGTAGAAGCTCCAACTGGGGGTTTATATCTACTTCTGGGGTAACTTTGATAAGGGACTCGGGTAGCAGGGGAAGTGAAAATTCGGTGTCTTGTTCCAAACAGACAGTCTGTATTAGATTAAGAGGCTCCGAAGGATACGACGCGCTCAGAGTCTCCTCTTTATCAAGAGTGACGATATTATTGTTGCATGCTCGTCGATGATATTTCTTAAGCATATTTATGTGATATAATTCATCCCCAAAGAAGGTTTTGATGAGGTAATCTACCAGACCTCGAGCTTCTAAACGGGAAAAAGCCCTTTCCATTGGGAGAGAAGTTTTTTCGGAGTGGGTTAGGAGGAGGAGCAAAACCTCATCTCTGAGATGAAGGCGACGATTTTTAGCTTTCATGTCGAAATATGTACGGTACTTTTCAAGGTTAACGTCACTATTCTTATGTGCGATCTTAGCGCATTCCTCGAGTCGATTTCGCAAATCAAGGACATAATTATAGGATGATTTAACCTCGTCGTCTAGGCAGGGGTTGGAAAAGAGCTCGTTGATGATGCTCATAAGACCTAGAACATTTCGCCCATACAAGAGCTCGAATGGAGCAAACCCAAGGGTACTACGAGGAATTTCACGGCAGGCAATAATGTCACGGGAATGTACCGGTGCCACTCCTGGGGCTGAGCGTGGCATAGCTTCTTAAGGAGGCTTTTTAGCGTTACTTTTAGCTTCTCACACACCCCGTTTGCAGCAGGGTGAAATGAGGTCGTAAAAATTGGTTTGATTAGTAGGAGCTTATCTACATACTCTATTAGTTCCGAAGTAAACTGTCTGCCACGATCAGAGAGAATTTCCTTGGGGATGCCTACTCAGGAAAAAGTGGTTATGAGCCGGGGAATCTGGAAGCAAATTCCACCAGAGTGAGGATATATGAATGCCCGGCACTGGACGAAGGATGTATCGGGCCAATGAGGTCAATGTCCAGTCTAAAACATCGTTTAGAGACAATGGGTGTGTTCTGAAGGGGGACCGGGGTGATTATCCATTTGGCCGTTGTTTTCTGGAAGATGTCGCAAGAGCGACAGAACTCGACTATTTCTCTGGCAGCACCTGGCCAAAAGAAATATTTAAAAATCCTTTGCGCGGTCTTATTGTGGCTGAAGTGGCCAGCCATCAGTCCATCCTGCGCGTTGTTAAGCACATTGGGGACGCGGACACGTAAAATGAGCAATGAATACACGTTAGATCTATCCTCTAACGTTCTTGAGCGAAACAAAAGGTCGTCCCGAACGAGGTATTTTACCTGCCTGAGACCCCTATCCGGCTCGGGCTGCCCCTTCTGGGCTTTTATCCAAAAGGGTTGAAGAAAAGGCATTTTCTCTGCTCTTTCGCGAAGTCTTCGTTTAAAAGATAATTAAATCCCGGCGAATAAGGATTTTTTAAGGGTTCAGGGTTAGCGACGTTTTTTATTGCCTGAGCCCTCGTTACGATAGGCTGGCAATCGTATTTGGGGAGATCTGGGGACTCTGGCTTATTAGTACCGAGCAGAAGTTAATAGGGGCAGAGACTGCTTCTACCCATGCGGTAACGTACGGTCATTCTAGGAAGCAGTGGATTACAGGGAACCGATTAGCGCGTCGCAAGTAATCATGAACCACCGCATATTCCTTATGATTGGGACCTACTGGGGGAAGTAATTTTTCAGATACCACGATACAGGTACATCCTGTATCGCGTGCCAGGGTGGAAACACCCATTTACCGTACCTTCCTCGAATTCAAGCCCAACAGGGGAGCTTTTATTAAGGAGGAAGTTTACCTGATGTCCCGGGGGGTTATTTTCTGGGACAGAAGCCGGAACAGCAATGTTAACAGGAGGCTGAGAGAGAGAGAGGGTGAATTTGTTGTACCGAGAAGAGCAAAATGGAGAATTTTGTGGGCAATTTGTTTTTATGTCGCCGGGCACGCCACAAGTAAAACAGACAATAAGCCTCCTTGGATATTAGTTCTGAGGGGGGTTAAAAGGTGAAAGTTTGATATCGCTTTGTTCTTGGGGGAAAACCTGGTTTGGTGAGGACCATTAACCTTGAACCACTGAGATTTATTGTGGTTAGCAGAATTGGGAGAGATTTTCCCCTTAGGTGACGGCAGAAGGTACTTTTTAGGGTCCATAGGTTACAGCCCATGTCTTGGCGCGTACATGTCCGCCTCTTCCAAACATTCTTTAAAGGTAGATGTTCGTCTTTCTTTAACGAATGAGCGGATTTCCGATGGCAGCGCATATATCAACTGGTCCCACAGGACAAAGTCCATTGAAGAGTCGTAGTCCCAACTTATTTGGGCCGCATCGAACCAAAACTGCAGGTTTTGTTGGAGGAGGAATTCGAACTGTCGATTGGTTTAGTTAGGTAGCATCCTGACTTGCCTAAATATGGCCCCGTAAAAGTCTGGTTTCATATTAATAGCTGCTAGTAATTCTACCTTAAGGGTAGAATAATTAATGGTTGCCTCACTGGGAAGAGAGATGAAAATTTCCCGCAAGTGTAAATTTAAAAGTGGGAGAAGGCGGGGAACACCATGTTCCTCAATGTCCTAAGAATTCATCTAGAAGATCTCCTCGAAGTGAATGAGGTTGGCGCAGAAATTCTCGCCAAACTTATACGCCGGTAGTTTAACCAATGAATTCTGGGAAGTTCGTTGCGCAAACTTACGGAAAGCGTCTCCAATTGGTTCTGGTTCAGCTCCCATTCATGTACTCTTATTATTTCTCTCTCTTCACTCTCTCTTTTATTTCTTCACTCTCTCTTTTTTATTTTCTTTCGTCACTCTCTCTTTTTTATTTTCTTTCTTCACTCTCTTTTTTTCTCTCTATCTTCTTTCTTCCGTTTCGCATCTATCTTGATCCTGGAGGTAAGCGATTAGCTCCCTGTCCGCTAGACCGATGATTTTTCCTTGGTTTAAAAATATTTCAAAAGACGACATATTGATGTCGTACACGGATAGCGTTCGCACGTACACAAAAATACTCATCTACCTTATCGGAGCTCTCACCTAGCTATTCGCACAACAAATTGATCCACTGAGAGTTTACTTAAAACAATACACAGACCTACGCAGGAAAGCGTACACCAGAGAAAAATCACAACTTAACCTCTTTAGATTGAAGGCCTTATACTCTTAAATCCAGCTTGGGATTATTTTAAGAGTTCAATTACCACAAATAAATAGCACTAAAAAAAATAGTTCGAAAAAATTTCATTAGTTCCACTTCTTTAAATAAACCAGAGTGAATTAGGCAAACTTAACAATAACACAATACGGGGGGAGGGGGGAATTGAAAGTTTAATGGTTCGAGTGGTCTCAAAATTCTGACCTTAGCACCTGATACCAGAATTTTAATTATTAGATTATATATATATATATATATATATATATATATATATATATATATATATATATATATATCTATATATAAATATATATATATAGTTATATATATATATATATATTATATATATACTTAGGTGTCGAGGAACGACACGGTGGTGTCACGTCTATACAGAGTCGGGCCCACGGGTATTTAACAAGGCCGGCAAGTCCCGGCTAAGGGCTTGTGCACAATTTATATTCCAGTGCGTTAATCCAAGGTTGGCTAATAAAAGGGAAATTGAGATTGCTGCTTTAGCTTAGGAGTGTTGAAAGAAAAACCTCTTATAGAAATAATCTTTAATATACAAGTAAATAATAGAATTATTATTGATCACGAAAACCAAACAAACTAATGTAATAATGAATAAGTGACCAGCGGTCACTTATTCCAGGCCGACAAGGAATAAAAGGCAATAGCCCGGGAATTGTAATAATCAATTGAAAGATCGTTATTAAACGCGGGCTGAGGTAATAATAATTAAATGCGGGGAATTGCCGGGTTTTCGGGGAATGAATGAAATGGAGGAAAAATCACGGGACTGGGACCTCGGTTTTACCCCTGCGGCGGCGAATTCAATGGCGTTACCTGTCGAAGCCTCGCGGGGACTTCGTAGAGAGGAAGATTAGCGTAGAACAGGTTCGAAGTTGTCCGCCAACTGGGAATGACGAACGGGGGCAGGGAGATTCCGCTCCAGGGACTGGTGACGGCACGGCGACCAGATGGTAATCTACACGGAAGGAATTCTCCGAATTCCTTGATCTTGTCTCACGGTTGAGGTTAAGGTACATGGACCTTGTAGAATGGAGAGAATGGGCGAGAGTGGATTCCGGTTAGCCCTCAGAATTGGAAATAACGAAGGAGAGTAATCCGTCTCTGACCAGAGAGATTACGAAGGTAAGATCCGCTCAAGGGATCACAGGCGTCGACACGGCGATCCAACGGGAAACGATCTGACGGACGGAAGATGGAAGAAACTCTCGCTGACAATCACTGGAGTCGCTCGCATAAACACGGCAAGTTTCTGCGGGTGACGGGATTAGGGAGAGAGGCGTAGACCACCTGGCTTTCCATGGGAGGCTTGGAATGTAGCAGGTGGGTGGGGGTAGAGGGGATAGTTCACGTTTTCTACTTTTCACTGCGGGATGATAACCGAGAAAAATGGATGCGTGGGGTGTGGGAGGTGGGCGCCGATAGGGTTTCGAACTCATTAAACGTTCTAGGGGCCATCAACTAAAGTGATATGGCCAGACTATGTCTGAAAATATTTGCAACTTTGACCTCTCTTCGCAAAGCCTCCACAAAGATCATAGGCTATAAACAAAACAAAATACAAACAAAGCAAAAAGGTATCAAGAAAGAAGCTCTCTCCAGCATCGGAGCTAGGCCCGCCTTTCCCCTACACAAGATCATGCGACCCACAACAAACAGTCAACTAAAGTGGAGGAGGTTGGCCTCCTCCAAAAACTCGTAAAGTCCACAAGCCAGTGTGTCCGAAACCTTTCCAGAGCACAAGGGACAGGCCGTAGCGACCATGCTCGTCCTGGTACCGGGACACATAACGTGCGCGAAAATCGCCCAGACTGGGACATTCAACAAGAATGTGTGAACAACGCAGAATTCGCAATATGGAGCCGGCGAGCGCTCAATAAAATGGCCGTGCACCCCCCCGAGTGTGTCCAATTTGGAGACAACAGAAAGCAACCTAAAGCCGTCGCGGCATTGGGAATAGGTCCATGGGAACAGTCGCGGCGCAATGGCACGCAACTTTATGTTTCCCTCGACCAAAACTTTATAATCAAAATTTGATTATAATCAATATAATCAAATTTTATTATAAAGCGAAACTTTATAATCAAATATTGAGCTCGTGAAGGGGCGCAATTCTTTTCTTTTAAGCGTTTTATTTCTTTCGAAAATAATAAAAACGGAATTGCGCACCCAATAATTAAATTATCAATTCGTGTTCAGCTCAGGATAATTTTTAATTGCCTTAAATGTTTTCAAACTTTGGTAAAATAATAAAGACAGCGGAATGTCTCGAATATTGTAAGAGAATGTTTTCTCAGTTTGTTTTATAATTTTCAGTGTTTTTCTTTGTAAGTTAGCATTGTCCTCTCTCGGTAATTTTTGCATTGTTTTCTTGAAAGTTTTACTAAACTCTAAATTTTTTCATTATTACATTTTGTCGCATTATTTTCTCTCAAATTCAACAAACTTCAAACTTATTGTCAGTCATTAATACATATATATCTTTATGTATTCTAAGCTTGCTTGCTTTCATATTGTTTTGCTCTATTATAGGCTGAAGATGAACATAGCTAATGTTCAAAACGTTCCAAATTATATATGTTCCGAATACTTGTTCTGGCTTTAACATATATATATATATATATATATATATATATATATATGATATATGGAGATGGAGAATAAGGGAAACTAAGAGAGGTACGAGGTTCGTTACTACTGACGCTTAGCTCCGCAGGAGCTTCCTTAGAGTGAGAAGGAAGAATCTCATTGTTTCTTGTCACTCTAAGGAAGCTCCTGCTGAGCGAAACGTCAGTAGTAAAGAACACCGTGCCTCTCTTGGTTTCTTTTATTCTCCCTATCCATTTTTGTCATAGACTTTCATCAATATATATATATATATATATATATATATATATATATATATATATATATATATATATATATATATATATATATATATATATATATGAACTGAATTCCTTGGCTTCAGGAACGTTACGGTAAATCATCAGCATAATTATTCATGAGTTAATACTTAACGTGTTGAATGATTGAATGTTCATCGCTGAGCATGTCCTATTTCAAAACTCTTCAGTAACTAGCAGTAGCAAGGGTTAAAATGATCCATGTTTTAGTGACTTTTTAGAAAAATAACTTTATCACGCACAATTTATGACAATTGACTTTTACTCTGAGTTGACTGAAACCTGAATTTTGAGTGGAAAACAAGGTTTGAAAGGTTGATCGAGTGTGGTAACCATTTAAATTGGATAAAAATCTTTTTGCCGGATGCAAGAGAAGACCGATGAGCGCGCGAAATTTGACAACCATCGTATTGAGAAAGCTAATATGAAGTGCGACTCGGTTAAAATCTCTTTGAGTTAACTCCACGTTCAATTTTGTGCAGAGGTATAGAATTAACTCATTGGTAAAAGTTCTTCAAATTAACCAGTGAGAATTGCGATACATTACTTAATCGAATTGGGAAAAGTTAACTCAAGGAAAGTTTGAGTTTTTGTTAATCTACCCACCTGAATGGACGAGACAGTTTGATGTCAGAATCGAGCATTAAAGAGAATTCAGGAGATGCTTTAGATATGCAATTTCTGTTTAAAGGAAATGTGGTGTTTAGAGACGAAGTGAACAATGCAATAATAACCTGAACATCGCTTATCGATGTCTGATTGACTTTTTCTTTACCACATTGGAGTGTAAAATGGAGAGGAAATAAGTGAGAATAGTAATTCTCTATAATAGCAAGCTTGCAAGAAAGGAGATCAGATACTACATTTTTTTAAATAGTTACAGTATTAGAATGGAAATGGGGAAAAAAGTAAACAAAAATCACAATTATGCAGTGTGCGTGACTAAATTGTTCAATATTTCAAAATATTCATTACATTTTGCAGTTATTTAAATAAAAAAAATGGAGCAGTTTTGTAAACGTACTCTCTACGAGGTTAATAACATAAAATATTGCGAGATATTTTCAAATTGTTATGCCTATAAGAATTACCAGATTGCATGGAGGAAATGTAACCTAAGAGGCAACCCTTTTTGACATTACATCTTTGTTTCATTTTGAAAAATGCCGCTTGCATTAATATTAAATTGAAAACTTTAATTACATTAGTGGAATAGAAAAAACTTTGCTTGTCCGAAGTAAAAATGCAAATTGCTTTTCGAATGAAATTAAATGTGTGAAGGAGATATATGAGTATAGGAATTTGATATATATATATAAATTGAGATAAGTGTTTAATTATAGATGAAAGAGAGGATTCAACCTAGTAAAGGCATTTTTATCAACACCTATACCACAAACATATTTAATTACGCTCGAAGTAATTAAGTGCTTCCGTCATTAAGACAATCACAGCGATAAGCCCATCGCATTGATCAGCCGTAATACGCGGTCTCCCAGCACGGAAGAGATTATTATCATTATATTATTATTTACTATTCATATTTACTAAATAAATGAAACATAGGACTCTCTGGTAGGCAATTATAACTAAGGCTTGTCAAAAAAAAGGTAAAGTTATATGAAGTAAAATGTGTGAAATTAAATAGCTCGATAAGATTCCTCCAAGCCACTTCTTTCTCAGCTGCATAGATCTGACATCACTTATAAGAGTGTGTATAATCCTCATACAAACTATTTCCTAGATGAATTGAAATCCTCTTTCAAATTCTATTTTGTCTTCACACAAGATTGCAAACTTAGTACCATTTGTACAATTTACATTTTTACTCTTTACTTTTAAAGACCCGAAGCTTTTCATTTCAACGAGAAATATATTAATCAATTTCAAATGTTTTTAAAGTTTTCTTTCGCGACTCCTTATTTTAGTTTAGCCTAGAGATGGGTTAGGCAATCGGAAACGTGGAGTTAAATGAAGATAGCTATTGTTATCGTTTCCTTTATGCCACAATTCAAAAATCTCGTAGGAAAAGGCCTTGTTGAATATATAGTGTAAATATACGAAAAATCTGCAATATTCACTAAGACTAAAATGAATTTCAAACCACAATGCTACGAAAAAAGCTAGCTTTCAGGACTGTAACAAACGTCTACTTATCAGGGAAATTTGACCTCAACTGATAGAATGAAGAAGAGATATAACCCATCTACTTTACTAATGATACCACCATAATCTCGAAACCACATAATCCTGATGCTCAGCAATAAGCCAGGTACACCAAATAAACAAACTCGTTGAATATATTGATAGAAAAGTTTACGAATGTCTGTCTTAAACTTTTTAATAGTTTTGACTCGATTATAAACACCAATCATCATTTTGAAATATGCGTTTGGCCAAACAACAACTTTTTCTATACGTCACGCTACCTTATTTATGCTGGTAGATGTGACTTTTAGATCTACAGTTTTACCTATGTGTGTTTTGAGCCATATATGTAGAACTGCCCAACGCATATATGCACCCACCAAGTTTTCGCGACTCTGTAATTTTATGTATAGTTAATTTCAAAATAGTATATTAAAGAAAAGAGATTACAATCATTATGTTATCAGCGATTAAGCTTAAATTCTATCATAAAAGAGATACAGGGCACTTCAAGAGACTATAAAAATTAGGCTTATGTACCTTCGTCTGTATGAATGTGAATATAAAATCTTTTCTTTGTTTTCTGTAACAATGTTTGAAATTATCCGTTCTCTGTATGTAGCCAAATTTGGCCAAACATTGTTTAATGCTTTTAATCTCCTCCTCAAGAAATTGGGGTCTTAATTGCGTAGTGCTCAAATTACCAGCACCCAAAGCCCGTATGCGTAGGATACCTGAATCTTTTGATTAATGATTGATCACAATGGCGCAAAAGATGTATATCAAGAAGTACGAGTGCTGGTCATTTTACTTCAATTTCTTATTAAGATTTTCCAGGACATCTTCAGGATTAATGTCATTGTCAATAAGAGTGAAGTTATCATCTACATATCTCCACCAATTTGTGGCAGCATTATTAAATTATGGGCTAAAAGAAATGGTACTCAAACACTTCCATGAACAGTTTACTCAGATCAAGGCTAAGACCTGACCCCATAGAGAGGCCAATTTTTTGTTTAAAATACGAATCGTTGCAGATGAAATATGAAGAAACAAAACGTCTGGCGCATTATATATGAGTTGGACAATTCTAAATACCTTAAAATATACACATAAATGTATAGGTGAAACTGTGGTATAACAAGGTATGTACCAGCATAAATCTGATGATACGACTCATAGAGAAGGTAGTTGTTTCGGCAAGTACATGTTCAAAACGATTATAAAATTGATTTTAATTGGATAAAAACTTTTTAAAAAGTTACTGTCACAGAGATTCCCAAACTTATGAAAGCTTTTATATCAATAAATTCCACTGTTTTTTTAACCTTTTATCAACTTCGAAAATTCTTTTGTAAAAGAGATCAATATCCTTGCCCTTCTTTGCTTGTTTAGTTACCTGGCTGATCATTGACCAACAGGATTAAAGAGGACCGAAAGTATGGAGAGGTATCTTTAATGAAATGTGTGCATTCTTTTTTTTGTTTTGATTAGGTTTTATATTTGGCCAATTTCACTCGATTGTGTTTGGTTAAGTCTGATGAGAAGACATTTGTTACCTTCTCGAAAGTTCACTATTTTTCATATATATATATATATATATATATATATATATATATATATATATATATATTTGCATGTGTATGTGTACAGTCATGGCCAAATTGTTTTAAACTAATATATTTTTTTATATATAAAAATTGATATAACTAATCAAACGTTGCTTATGGTTTATTATATTTGTATCACGATTTTAAGGTGAAATATAAAGAAAATTAGAGGCAAAACCCATTTTATTAATAAATACTGTTAATTAATGCAAGCATTCAATATTTACAATGATATCCATAATTGTTTTTCAGGACTGCTTCTATTCATTTTGGCATACTGGAAACCAAATTTGTGATGATATATTGACTAATACTGCTTCATTTTTGTTCAATAAACACCCGTAACTACTCACAACCACCAGTTTTATTTATCGCTCACAAATTCTCAATTTTGTTCAAGTCTCGCGAATTCCCGAGCCAAGATCCCAAAGGTTCCATGTTATTTTCAATCAAGTGCTTTCTTATTTTGCGCCATAATATTTAAAAATACAGTTACCATCTCCAAATTGGTGTTGAGCTGTTGGAGAAAGATGCCAATCAAGGAAGTTTGGGTACCATTTTGAAGTGATGGCTGTGTTATTTGGAGGAAGCAGCTCCAAAAATGGAGACAGATCTGAGGCTTCCTTCTGGATACGACACATTTCTCAAGAAAGTACTCCCCTTTTCTCTTCCTAACGACAGATCTTCCAGAAGTTACAAAAAGTCGGAAGGGATCTTCATCAGAAAATATCACTTTGCCCCAGTCTTCAACAGTTCATTATTCCTATTTTCTACAAAATTGGAGCCTATTTGTAATGTATTTCTTGGTGAGATGAGCTTTTTTCGCTGCCATTATTGACTTAAAACCTTTATCCAAAAGTCTCCGCCTCACGCCTCTCTTGACCAAGCCTGGCGATCTTGGCGTTCATTTGAAGCACTAAAGCGTCTAGAAGAATACCCCACACTAGTGCAGCTTTTCTTTTTAATGGCACTTATAATCTTAAAGATGTTGTTCCTTGATACGAAACTATCTCCTTTCATTACAGGCCACTTTGGGACAGAGCGTTGGAAAATTCCTTTTATGGAATTGAAAAAGATTCAAACATTTATGATTACGAAAATAGATTATAATTACACAACAACATTCCTTTAACCTATAGTTGTCTTGATTTTAGTCTTTTTATCAAATAGAAAAGCTCAAGAGACTGGTAATTGCTTCATACAGGAACAGGAGAGGAGTTCGATTTTGGATAAGGCGAAGCAATGTTTTTATATTTGTGAAATTTTGAAATTTTAATGAACTTAAAATAATTTAATTATTAGAATAATTGTACCTATCCCCTAAATTTTAAAAATGGTTAAAAACTTTTGCCTCGGCTGAATATATATATATATATATATATATATATATATATATATATATATATATATATATATATATATATATATATATATATATATATATATATATATGGATTTGAGAAACTCACAAAGTAGCGCATGAGTAGAGCAATAAATGCCAAAAAATCACACAGGAAAATGAAAGGCGGATTCCAAGTACTTTTGAACTCATTCAGTTCATTCTCAAGGGATAACAAAAAAAATTACAAAGCTGGTATATATATATATATATATATATATATATATATATATATATATATATATATATATATAAATATGAAACAACAGAGTAATGCCCCGTCCATGTACAACGAAAGGATGCAAAATATAAAAAAATATTATCAAAGACGGATATTAAGTATAAAACCAAATAGATAAGGTCTACTTCCGCAAATTCCAACTGTGAGCACATTATGTAGACATTTAGATCACTGAACTAAATACATACACACGTAATTGTAAATACATAAAAAATAAACGAGGGAAACATAACTAAATTAATAAATCAAAGGGCTCAGATTTAAAATGGAAAATTTGGTTATAAATAGCCTTTTAATAACATGGTCCAGTTTAAAGTGACAAGGAGATATATTAAAATTAGGCGAGGGAGTAATGAATTAGCATTCGACAATATTTCTTTGAACAAAGTCATTAGATTTGTAAATAAATCAACTTTGTAAAATTTTCGTTATTCCTTGAGAATGAACTGAACAAGTTCGAAAGTACTTAGAATCTGCTTTTTATTTTACTGCGAGATTTTTTGCATATATATATATATAGGTATATATATATATATATATATATATATATATATATATATATATATATATATATATATATATATATATAGGTATATATATATATATATATATATATATATATATATAGGTATATATATATATATATATATATATATATATATATATATATATATATATATATATATATATATATATATATATATATTTTTTGTTGAAGACCATTGTGTACTTTGCCTTAATTAATTTCCCTTGGCAACTTTCTCTTCTATCCTTTTTATTCCATCTTTTAGATGGTGGATTACTTGTCCAGTATTCATCTCTTTTTTTCTAACTAAATTACTAAGCTTTTGATCTTATTTGATTATCTTCGGAGCGTTTTGAAATGTTCTTGCCTCCTTTGATCTGGCAGAAAGTTAAGTGAAAGAATTTACAAATTACAAATTAGGTTAAAGTGGTGAAATTGTGTGGTAGGTATATAAAGGTGTGAATATGTTTTCTAGTTTGCCCTGGTGTTAGGGCATCACTAGCATTCTTCATGTTGTGTTTTTTAAAAAATAAAATTCCTTCGTCAAAAAGTAGCTGACTGTCATTGACAGCCAGTTTCCTCCGTTATAATATATATATTTCTTTTAGGTATTTCCACCTTCGAAGCATTAAAGCCTTTCAAGGTTGTCTTTCTTGCTGAATGAATCTCAGTGTTGAGTACTTTGTAGTCTCTTAATATGGGCATTTAGCCTCTTTTCTTAGTTTGAATTTTGTTGACTTTTAGTTTACTTGTTATTAGTTGGGTGTTGGGAGTTGGGCACTTCGCCTCTTTTTATTCTTAACTTTTGATTATTATTAGGTTTGGGCACTTCGCCTCTTTTATATTTAAATTTAGTTTTAATTTTATTAATTTTTACTATATTTATATTGGGGGGGGAGGGGGAGGGGGAGGGGACTTTAATGTGGGCACTTCGCCTCTTTTTTCAATTTGTTTCTTAAAATTGTCAACTTGGTTGGCTAATCGTCAAACTTTTGAGTCTTAGAATCTTAGAATCACAGAATTTTAGAGCAGTAGACTAATACTACGTAAATATAAGTAGTACCACTTCTCTCGCGCAGGTTCTACTGCTCGGGAATAAAGCAGTTCTACCTATAGCGCGTCTCCGGTTTGCACGAATGTTTAAATTTAGGTTCAAGTTCGGGAGTATAGTTTGATCTATCTTGTCCCATGTCTTTCTCCCTAGCCTTTGGATCTCCGTATTGATCGGCTTTAGACCGATTCTCTGGTGAAGAGTCGATTGCCGAGTACGGTCGATCCTTCGCGTGCCTGTAATCAGCAGCGTGGCTTTATTCTGCACTCTCTGCATCATTCTGAGAGAGGTACAGCTTGCCATCTGCGTGATCACGGCCGGGTACACCAGGACTGAGCGTACCAAGGCCATATACAGCTTTTTGATGTTAGGCACGCTGAGGCCTCGGAAACGGTAAAGTTTCTTCAGCTCTCGTTTGGCTAGGGAGACTGGTATTCATGTGGGTCTTATATCCAGATTTAAAGAGTCGTAAGCCAAGGACATTACCCTCGTTGGAGTACGGATAGTTTTCATTATTGACGACAACGTCATCAACTTTTCGGCGGTTCATTGGAATGATCGTGAACTTCTGGCGGTTGGTCTTTATTTTCCACTTTCTTTCATATCTATTGATATTTTCAATTTCGACAGCTGTCGCCCTCGACTAGCTTCCAGAGTTCCTGAATGGACTCAGGACGATTTGGGTGATGTCGTCTGCATATTGCAGATACATCGAATCGTACCTCACTGGAGCAGGCAGGTCTATTGTGTACACGAGGTACAACAGAGGGCTGAGACAGCTGCCTTGTGGAACTCCCGCCTCGAGTTCGAATTCGGGTCCTTTGCAGCCCTCGATTGAAATTCGGGCTCTCCTATCGGAGATATAGTTGCAAAGGATTCTTTCCAGGAGTGGGTTAAGCTGGAGGTTGAGGATCTTGTACTGTAATCCTCTCACCCAAACCTTATCGAAGGCCTTCTTAACATCACGCAGCACCACGTCTACGTACCGCCTCTCAGCTTTACTGCAAGCGAGTTTCTCCGCAAGAAGGGTGAGGGCTGTTTCCGTTCCTCGACCCTTGCGGAACTCGTGCTGCTGAGGGTTGTGGGCTCCTAGCTCGGCAAGTTGTTGTTGAAGCCTGTCAGCTAGGAGTCTCTCGTAGACTTTTGCAATGAACTCCAGCAACGCGATTGGCCTGTAGTTTACCAGTTGATCAGGGGGCTTACCTCCCTTGGGTATGAAGATCACCTTCGCAATCTTGAAACCTTCCGGGAAGTAGCCCGTGTTCAGGGAAGCGTTGTAGATATTAACGATTCCCTGAATGAACTGCTGTGGGGCGTTAACCAAGTTTTTTCTGGTAATACCCGTCCAGCCTGGTGCCTTTTGTCGAAAGGCTTTTACAGTGGCCTTGACGTCCTCTGATGTTATGGGACGTCCGTGACCCGCCATCTCCCTGCCTTCGTTGACTTGCTGTAGTGGGTGTGTGCGATGCGTTTCCTGATTAAGTTGTTCAATCAGTTGGCCTTCGAATTCCTGGTCGAACTCACTGTTTTCTTCGGTTGTAATCCTGAAAACGTTTTTCCAGAAGTTCCTGAACATATCCTCGAGAACCATCGGGTTCTCAATGTAGTCTCCGTTCTCCTTTATCCGAGTCTTGGGTCTTGGTGTAAGTCCCTTTAAATTCCTGACTTGGCGCCAGAACTTGGCCGGGCTAAGTTCGCTGTCGACTTTGGCTATCAAGTTGTTCCATATTTCCCCCTGTCGGAGGTTAATAGCCTCTCTAAGCTCTGAGCTTAGGCGTCGGAGCAGCAAGCTCCTTTCCCGGCTGGGACCATCCCGTCGTACTTCTTCGAACACTTCCCTGTGAACGCAAGCGATATCTCTCATCTCTTCTGTCCATCTGGGCTGAGGAGGTGTTTTATACCCTGTAACGGGTATGTTCTCACGGTCCGCGTTTAGTATGGACGTTGTTATCCTCTCCAACTCCCTGTCAATCTCCTCTAACGACGCCGTGCTGAGGTCAGCTGGCGCATAGTCACTGAGTCGTTGCTTGTAACGATCCCAGTTGGCCATGGCGTAATTTTTCCGGAGAGGGGCTGGAAGCTGGATTGGTGCGAGAGATATTGTAGTGAGAATCGCTATGTGATCACTAGGGACTGCCGGGCCTGGCTCACTATGGTAGTTGAAAGGAAAGCCTTCACTTGTTAAGATTATGTCAGGCTTAGTTGCTGACCGGGAAGTGATATAGGTCGGAAAATCCGGCCCTATCCTTTGAATGTTCTTTCTTTCCATAATCAATTGCAAGTTTCGGCCTCTATCGTTAGTGCTACCATAGCCCGCCGCACGGCACCTGGCATTGAGGTCTCCCCCTAAGAATGCCATTCAGCGGTGCCCGAACAGTTTGTAAAAGTTGCATAACGGGAGATATGCTCGTCGAGGGGGTTGATATGCTGCAGCTATCACGAGGTCTCCGACCAGGGTGTGTACCTCGATTGCCACAAAGGACTCATTGAGTTCTGGTAGTTGTTTGAAGGAGATGTTCCTCTTGACAGATATTGCAGCACCATCGAACCTTTCCTGGGAATGGTTCTTCATGATCACTCTGTAGCCCGGTATTTTAATGCGACCAGCTGTAGTGTCGATACCGTGCTCTGTGATGAGAATGATGTCGGGGTCGTGCACACGGAAAATGTTACCATATGCCGTGGCTTTCTCCTCCCATCCATTCACGTTGAGTGTCAGAATCCTCATTCTGTTGCTTACTTTCTCCATCTATTTGTCACTTAGTGCTTCTGGGTGATGTTCTTTTTTCTCCCGTTTCTCATCTTCAGAAACTCAGCGTTTGAGATCTGCTCGCATGTGCTGTGATGTAGAATCACATTTTGCGCGAGCAGGGCCTCCTCCACTGTTTCGGGATCTACCTCTGAGTCATATTCCCATTTGTAGATCTTAGACCTTATGCCCTGGAATATGCTCCTGGTTTCCATCTCCTCCGGGAAGGGGAATTGCTCACAGGCGTATTTCCTTAGGTTAATATAGTTCGCCCTTATCTTCTTCACTCTCTTCTTCTGTTCTTTCTTATCCTGGGGTTTGGGTGTATCAGTGTCTGAGGAATCTGAGGATTCCGAAGAACTGCTATTATCAGAGTTGTTATTTGTCGCCGATTCTTGTTTGCCATGGGTGGGAGCAGGAGTTGTCGCCTCGACTGCTACTTTTCGTGCTTTCTTGTTTGGTTTCTTGAGTGTATCTTTGAGTGTTGTAGTTGAGGAATTCTGCTCCTTTGGGGTCATCTGCAAATGCAGTACGTCCCCTGAGGGGGGGTTGTCCGGGAACCACATTTGTTCCATACCATTCTTTGCCAACATTTGGTTCAGAACCGTTGCAAATGTGCCCGGGCGAGCCAAGTTCATGACGTGTGCATGAAGGATGCATGTCATTATTTTGGTGGAGCCCTCGTTTTCGATTTTTAGATACGTCTTCTTGGCGTCTACCTCAGAGATTGCCGCCTTAGCTGCCTGGGCGTAGGACGTGTTCGCTCTACGCGTCTCCTCGTTCTTCTTAGCTTCCTGCTTTTTTCTTATTATCTCCTTTTTGGCGGGGCATGACATGGCCATAGTCCTATGACCTTGCCAACAGCTTATACACTTCACTTTGTTGTTGTCACAGTTGCGCCAATTGTGACCCTTCAGTTTGCATTTGGATCAAGATTCTTGAGGCTCCCTGCAGTCTTTGGTGGCGTGAGATTCCATCTAAAAGCACTTAAAGCAGAATTGGACTGGGGTGTACTCTCCCTTTTCCACCTGTTCGCCGCTGATCTTAGCATTGAACATTGGCAGTCCTTGTTCCTTGGCCTTATGTGCCATGGCAGTCTCCGCGAAGACCACCTTGAACACATGTGTATATTCACCTCCGTCCCTTCTGTTCAAAAACTTAATTACCTCGGCTACCTTGGCCCAGGCTTGCCGTAGCTCTATCTCTTCGCGGATCTTCTCCGCGGTATGCTGGCCAATCCATGGGTCGATTCGACGACATACCACGCTCCTATGGGCCAGAATCTGGGGGGGTACTGCTGGCTGCAGCCCAATGGCACGCAGCGCTTCTACTGCCCTTTCCTTGGTTATTTCCTCGATATCCTTTTCCTTCTCGCAGATGGCGATATAACCGGAGGGGATATCTAGCAGCCTAACCATGGCTATGCCCAGTGCTCCGTACACGGCCTCAAAAGTGGACTCTCTGCTGGGCTTGGGCTGTCCGTCGACAACCCGCAGAGGAATCCTGGTCGTGTGGTCCTGGGCCATCTCTTCACAAGAGTAGCCCTTCAGTCCAGATAATTGTTTGTCTCCGTCCGCTCTCGATGTGGGTGATTGGAATGTCCTCAGATTGGTGCTCCTTCTCTTCTCGGATTATTTATTGGGGGTAGTTGGAGTCTCCCACCACTTCATCACTAAGCTTACGTGAACTGAACTGCCAAATGGGGGAGATGAATGATGGAGGGTGGACCCGGGCGAGGCCCCTCAGATGGGTGATGAGTGGCGGACTTGATGATGGGTGGTGATAGAATCAACTACCACCACCCGGGGTGCCTCTTCATCTGGGGTTTGGATATCGATGCTGTTTCCAACTTACACAGGGACAGTTGTGTGTCCCCCTGTGGTCGTGGCCGGAAGCTACCCTTAGAGATTAGAGCGAACTCTTCCCCAAAGCTTTCAGCATCGCCTCGTAACCGGGCGGTCTCTTCCGTAGAGTTCCACAGTGGGTTAATCCTCAAACCTGCTTTCCTTTACGTCCCCAATTATGTCTATCAAAGTGGACCGACATAGTTGTGGCGAGACTAGATGAGTGGCAGATCAGTTCATTTCAGTCCCGCAAATCCGTAGAGGGAGGGGGGGGTGGGGGGTAGCACCACATCAAGTCTTCTTGGTGCCGGTATAAAATTCCTTAATGAATTCTCCCCGTAAGGTTGATGAGGCAACAAAAACTTGGCGTTTTGAGCCTCCCTTGCCTCAAACTTTTCCTCCTTTATCAAAAATGAGATCTTCTCAGCGTCGACTTTTAAAATGAAATTCTGCTGCCTTCTAAGTGAAAGAAAACGATTTTTAAGGGGTATTTATTCCGCCTTGATTAAACGTAACGTTAGATGAAATGAGCCCCTCCTGTGCGTGGAATTTTTTAAAAATATTTTTAATGTTCGATTCCAGCTTGACTGTTGATGGCCAGCTTATCTTCATTTATTAATATGGCTTCAAAGATGTTAGGCCTCACTTTATTAACCTCTTTTTTTTTAATAATAGTGTTATCAACGAGCATATCTCTCGTTAGGTTAATATTATGTACACTCTCCATATGGTTCTTCGGTCCTCCTCTTTGTAGATGCATAGTTAACCGTCTCGAAAGTGTGGTATTTGTTACGCCAATATATTTAGAGTTTTTATAAAGCGTACAGTCTTTATTGGGGCAGGTGAACTCGTAAACTATGTTGGTTGACTTGAGATTCCAGGAGTTTGGGCAGATGTTATTTTTCATCAGAAGATTGCTGGTTTTTGTTGTTTTATAATAGATGATGAGTTGGATTTTATCTGTTTGATTTTTAACCTTGATGTTACGATTAATAATCTCCTTGTTCATTTCATTTTGTGTATAGAGAGGACAGGGAGGGATTACTGTGTAAGACAGGCGAACATGCAATCATAGAGGAAAAGGTTGCGGAAATAACTTGAGAACGGATAGGAAAAGTTGATAGGTCAGTGGCTAAATACCGATGCGAGGTGTAGTTAGGTTGGTCTTGAGGTGTTTGTGACTGGATTACGGTTGGAGGTTGGCTAGGAGGGCGAGCGTGACTGCTTAGTCGAAAACGCGTTATTCATGATGCCTTTTGCTCATGCCAAGAACAGTATGGGTTGCAGGTGGTCATGGGCCTTGGGGTATCGCGGTGCCATCGCATACCGTCTTACATGTAGTGCGGTTCTTTTGTGAGTCTGGTATGAGTATATGTGTTGACGGGTGCTAATTTATTGTTGTCGTGTAGTGTGGAGATTCTCGTGTACAGGGGAGAGCGGCAAGCGCGCTTCAGAGCACAGTTCTGAATGCGCTGAGCCTTCTGCTGTCACGTGTCACTCGCGGCTACGAGTGAAAGGGGGGCGTGCGTTAGAATAGTTTGCACGAGTGTTTTGTATAGGTGTAACTGTAGTTTTTTGCCGGCAGGGTAGAACCTGCGCAGCAATGTGTTTGTAAGTGAGGCTCTTGCTTGTCTTATGTTGTGGTGTATCTTGAACCTGAGGGTTTTGTCAAATGTAACCCCAAAGATTTTTGTATGTTATTTGCATTCGAGCCTTGTTGGGTTTAGATGGTTCATGTGTGGTGTGTGTGAAAAGATTTGTAGTTTGTTCATAAGGTGATCTCTTGCGCCGTATAGTGTCATCTGTCTCTTCTGAGGATTCGTGGCAATCAGCCATTTATACTCGTAATCCGTATTATCGTCTAGTATTGTTTGTGCGTGGGGCGCGATTACTTCTGGTCCACGGCCGCTGATGAGAATGATCTTGTAATCGGCGTAGGACACTGTGTATGTGTGACAGGAGTTTTAGGGTGGGCGTGGGGTGTCGTTTGTGTACATGATGTATAGCGTGGGTGCCAGTACGATTCCTTGGGGGACGCCTGAGCTTGGTGTGAAGGAGGAGTGCGGGTTTCTTGTCTGTGTGCTCGTCGATTAGAGGGAACACCTTCTCGGGAAGGTGATCTGCTCTAGATCTTGCGAGGCGAATAGTGTGTTAAGTATGTTTGCGTATAGTCGGGGGTCACCCCTCGACATGTCCTTTGCCACCGTTGAGAGCAGGGCGGCCAGGTGTAGCTTTGGGTGTGTGGTCTCGTTAGGTGTGTAGTGTGGAGTAGGGGTGGGTGTGGGTGTCGATAGTAGTGGAGGTCTCTGGGTGTAAGGTGCTAGGGTGGGGACGGGTGTCGGATAATGTGGGTGAGTTTGGGTTGGTGCTGGGGTTGGGTGTGTCTGGGGTGGGACACGTAGAGGTGCGGACACCGTTGCACCGGCAGCGGTGGCGAATGTTCTTTTGAGGGGAGGGGGGGGGGGGCGGAGTGTGTGGTTGTTTGGAGGGATTGAGGACGTCGTATCGCCGCTACAGCGTCGAAGCGAGCCTTACTTAAGTAAGGGCATTTTTGGTTGACTGTTTGTAATGGGGATGTCATGCGTAGCGGCTAAGTTTAGGAGTGTATGCTCATTGTTCGTAATGTGTTTATTGTTTGATGTGTGTAGGGGTGAGGTAGGAGTTGCTTGCCATTTTATTTTTTCTCTTTCTTTATATCTAGGTTCCCCCGTCCCGCTGATAACGACCCTATGAAAATGACTCGGATGGGGGGTTGAATGATGAGGGAATATAGACCTGGTTGGGCTCCTCAGAGGGTGTTAAAATGGCGGACTTAAGGATGACTAAAGCCAGAATCAACTGACTCGAGTCGGGATGCCGCCTCCTATATTGGGTTTTAAGTATTTCACAGTTACGTGACATCTCACAGAGATGGTAGAGTCACCCTCTGTGGTCTTGGGTGGTGCCGCAGGGTAGGGTGTTAATCCTCCCCGCGTTGGTAACTGAGTCCCAATCCACGTTTAATTCTTCCTTTGGGTTCCGCAGCAGACTAAGCCACAGACCTCCTTTCCCCAAAGTGTTCAATTATGCCCTTTCTAAGTAGAACAGCATAGTTGCAACGGAGCTCTATGTATAGAGTTACATTCACAGAGCCAAGTCACGGCGGCGCAGGGATGGGGAGGGTTTAGTACTTCATACCACTAGGACGTGCCAGGGAAATAAAGGAATTTTTATTCAATGGGGTGGGCGTTCTTGGTGTATCCCGTAGATGGCTGGCTGTAGATAACCGTCCGCGTTAGGCCTTGCAGAAAAATCCCAACGCTTTTTGAGTTGTTCCCTACCTTCGACATTTCCTCCTTTGCGGGCTGTGACTTCTCGTAGAGCATATTTTTAAAGATTTTTCCAAGTGATGTTGTCTCCTTGATGTTTTTTTCATCTATTTTATAGGCTGTGGACATCTGGTTTCTTTTTTAAAAATTCCCCACACAGGAGTGGCTCATTTCCTCTAACGTTACATTTAACCGAGGCTGAATAAATACGCCTTAAAATTCGTTTTCTTTCACTTTACTTTCTGTCAGATCCTCACTCCACTCATTACATCGGTAAATAAGGCAAGAACATTTTCAACCGCTCCGAAAATGATCGAATAAGCTCTAAAGCTTAGCAATTTAATTTGGTTTTTACCAAAACACATTCATCTTAAAAAGAGATGAATACTAGACAAGTAATCCACCATCCACAAGAAGATAAAGTTGCCAAAGGAAATTGATTAAGGCAAAATACACAAAGGTCTTCAACAAAATTTGCATTCAAGAAAGACTGCTACCCAACTACACTAATATATATATATATATATATATATATATATATATATATATATATATATATATATATATATATATATATCTATATCTATATATATATATATATATATATATATATATATATATATATATATATATATATATATATATATATATACATATATTTTTCATGAACGCGAAAGAATGATGAAATTAATCTAGCAAACCGCAAGAAAAAGAAAAAAACGATAATGTTTTCTTCGGAAATGTTATTTCCTAATTCGAAAATATTCCGTACAGGGGCGGGATTCGAACCGTACACACTAAAGCAGCGAGCAAACGCTTTGATCTCAATTAAACTGTCCCTTGATCAATCGGCGAATTAGAAAATAACATTTCCGAAGAAATATTATCCTCTTTTTCTGTTACTTGCGTTTTCTGGATTCATATATATATATATATATATATATATATATATATATATATATATATATAGTCATTGAAATTCATCATTTAGGGTGTACTTCTTCAATATTGAAATAGAAATAAAAAATGGAGTGAAACGGTAGAAATCAATGTCTCTAAAACTGTTCATAGCCATGCGTGAGAAGATTTTCGGCACGTTGTAGTGGAAACAAAAGGAAATCAGAACTATTACCGGATATTTACGTCACCTTCGTTTCAACATCACATGCCATTTCCCAACTCCAGAATATTATGCATAATAATTTTGGACAAAAAACACAAATTAGAAAGAACATAAAATTTTTGACAAGTTCCAAGCTTTTTTAGAACACTCTTGATAGAAGATTTAATAGAAAATAAAGATATGAGGAAAAATAAGCTAAAGGGAGATAGGAAAGCTTTGCTAAAGCTCCCAAAGCGAAATGGTTTATACTTAAGACATATACTATATTATCACAGTTCTTTAATATCTCAACTTATGGAAGTGAAACTTGGACACTGAAACAGAAATCTCGAGATACCGAACAACAACTCAGAGAAAGATGGTACAATACATTTTAAGGAACTTTCCACAGTGACCATATGAGCACATACACAGGAATAAGTCTGAAGTCTAACTCGGATGGACACAATCCTATAAGGAACGATAAAAGATTTAAGAAACAAATAATAAACTGCAGCACCTTCCTTGACTAAAGAAGGCAAGAAGAAGACCTTTCGGAAAGAAGTAGGATGAAATTCACTTAAGAGAGGGACAACGTGGAAGACTCGTTCATTGGAAGCTTTTTTGATGAGGTCTTTGCCCTAATGTTTGATGAAACGGCTTGATAAAAATCAGCACTTACTCACACGAGAGCTGAGAGAATATGAACACACGAAAGGTAAACAGAAAATTTAAGTAAAGACTTAGGCCGCCTTAGGGCAAAATGGTCTCGCCTAATGCTCCTACCATATTCGAGGTCATTTCGGGTTCTCATGTTATTATGATTTATAGGGGACAACATTATTTGACAGGAGTAGTTAGAGTTATCTTCTGCAGGTTTCTTTATCTGGCGAAAGGGTGAGTATTTATGCTAATTTGAAAGAATGCAAGCGCTGTTTGTTTCACAGGTAAAGTAGGTTGGCGTGCAGGACTTTGTGAGTCAGGTTGCTATGCGTCTGTAAATCATTGAAGAAAAGGTTTGAATTTATAAGTTTATACATCTGCAATTCATTGATTTTATTTAGGATAGGCATAGTAGGGTGAACTCTATGAGACATTATACGGTACATAAAAATGTTTGACAGTATTTTTAAAGTATGTAAATTGATTAAAATTAGGTTGGAAATGGCTAGCAATATAATAACTTGTTAATCCAATATAAAATTGCTCCTTTCCTGCTTGAATACTTTAAAGTTTCTTTGGGATTGGAAGTTCAGTGCATAATTTTCATTCGTGCCATAGTAAGCCAATATTGATTTTGCCTGCACAAGTGATGCGAGAGTATTTGCATAAGACATTTTGAACGTCCATTGCTATTGTACTGTGTGTAAACTCTAAAAGATCTCAGAGATGCAATTCCTTTTATGGTGAAAGGGAATTGTCCCATTGAAGTTTTAGGAATAAAATCATGACGTTGCCTAAAACCACTTTTTGGTGTTATAGGCATCTTTAGAATTATATAATAGCATTTATTGTTCACTTGATCGACATGAATTAAGATAAAGGACGGCTGAGCAGTATAGAAGGCATTTACGGAGAGGGTTTTACCATGGGCTAAGATAAGGGAGAAAACTTCCTGAGGAGTAGGCGGGTTTCTGCGAGCCCACGATTTGAGATAAAGGCTTGGAGAAATGCATTCCGGCTAGTATACTGGTTAGCGTGCTTGCCCAGCAATCGCTGGGTCAGCAGTTTGAATCTCCGTCTGGATTCTTTCTAAGCTGAGACTATTTACTAAGGGAGGTTACGACCGTGACCGGGCATCACGGTGGGGAGTTGGGGCTTGCCCTGGCTGACGTCCGTTTGAGAAGCTACATAGCTTGATATAAGGGTTAAAACCAACAAACTTTAACTCTTAACTTTAGATAATGCAAAGAAAGAAGTGGGGAAGGAATCTCCAGTAGATGCGGGCTCAGTAATTACGATCTCATCCTCCTAAAAACGGATGGAACTCCTGAAATAACCTTCCAGAGACCAATTAACACTATTCCGAGGGTTATTTCCGTTAAGTGAACACACATACATATGCCCCCCTAATATGAGCGGTGAGCAAAATTCAAAGGTTAACAGAGTATTTCATCCCTCGACTTAGTTTGAACAAGGTTAAATCGTTCGCGACTCATTTTTAGGGCTTATAGGCATATTGTTTCTCCATGAGGTTCGTTTCGAACTCCGCCGAACACTAAAAAGGTTGAAGACGTGCAAAGCAGAAAGACATTTGAAGAATCGTAATTAGAACTCTTCCGATGAGAGTGCCGGAGAGAAGAAGTTAATTCTCTCATCAAACGACCTAAACTCATCGAAGCCACCGACAACACGTCTCAGTTTGGTGGAGGAACTCCTTTCACCACTCATAATTAGGAAATTGGTTTCCACTTTAACACTTTGGAGCTTCCTTTGAGATGCTGCACTTATAAAAGGAGGTGGTCTCCCTTTATGCTTTCTCAAGGCCTCTTCCAAACTTCTTCTACTGGACATTGGAATCCCCTCTGCTGTGTCTTCGTGTAAGAGAGTTTCTCACCTACATCTATTTCAGATACGTCCCTCGCCGTTGAAAATTTTCATGTCTCCCTAGTCACCAATAATTAAGTAAAATTCCTCAAAGTTCTTGCCGTTTTGCACGCCGTCAGATTGCTTTTTGGTCAACAGAGTGTAATATGGTCCTCAGAAAGAAGCAAATTTCCTATACAAGTATGTGCTCCAAACGCTGCCCTAGGTAGAGGTCCACATTTGTTCCAAAGCACGCTTGCAGTTTCTCTTTGGAAGAATACAGGTCTTCATTTAACCTAAATACCCGGTTTGAATATCTGTGGAAATCAGTCAACATGATTCAGCACTTAACCTTACAGGAGCCTTATGCTATCTTCCATAAAACTGTACTGCCTTATGTGACAGGGATTCTTTAGAGATCGTTTTCTTTGCATTCGCTAACCGAGATGCTGCTACATTACAATTTATAGCACGTTGTGCGCTCGTTAAAAGCCATCGACTCGACTTCATTTCCAGCGGCAGGGAACCTTTCAGCAACTTTAAAGATACCGCCTCTAGCCTGGAAGATATTTCGTACGCCATGCTTCAACACATAGGTGAGCGTGGCATGGCACTTCTGTTAACTTTATTCAACACAATTTGGAATGACGATATTATATACGATTATTGGCTAATAGCTAGCGTTCTTGATTTTCAAAAGCCGGGGAGAGACTACTCTACACCAGCCGAGGGTACTGATTAATTGATTAAACATACTGCTATTGCAATTTGATATAAAAATTAGTGATGTTAGGTTAGCTTATTGTTTGGACAACTGAGGTCACTTATTGCTTGTACAGTGCGGCCTCTCCAAGTTCCAATCAATGCCGGGTAGAGGTTCTGCTCCGGACAGAAAATGCCATTGGCAAGGAGTTTCTTGGTATACAGCACTTCGCTACGGTGTTCTTCGATGAGAAGTAGACCTATGATCCTGCATGGCAATATATATATCATACACACAACACACTATTTTGTACAGGAACATTCTGGTGCCTTCCGCAAGTCCCCTATGGAGAGCCTACTTGTCGATTTCGGGGATATGGTAGTTGTTATGTGCCGTGTTCTGTGCATTATGGGCTTGTATGCGAGGTCCTGGCGTCTCATTTAGTTGCCAATTGCTCACACTGAATCTGTGGCTGATATTGGCAGTGCCTATGCTGTCGAGAGAAGCCACTCATACCCTAAGCCATTAAGCTTTAGGGCTAGGAAACTCCTTTGAGAACTCGATATAGCTCTCGTTCTACCGAGGATAACACGTAGGAAGGTACTACCTTTAACTATTTGTCGCCACGCCTCTGCCTCCAAGGTTTCCACAGCGCCGGGAGTATTGCGTTCGATCTTTTTGGGGTACACTTCGTATCATGCTGTATCCGTGCCAGTGTACACGGTTAGCTTTATTTGCCAGAGTGAGGTTGGCTTTCACGCTGTATCCCATCTACTTATAAGTTATATTAATATAAAAATTTAAAAGTTTATTTTTATAGATTTATACAGAGTGTATGACTAGTTAATTTGTAGTGTCCTAGTCTTTTTACGTTTTGCTTCAAAGTGCACAGTAACCAGTAACCTAGAGCATAGGTAGACTAGGTCACTTTGCACTTTCAAGCGAGGCCTGGGAAAGCTTAAACCACGACAGAGTAATTAGCTGGACACCCTATATCATATCTAACTTTCAAAATTAGCCATCAGATGACACTTTCTTTGAATAGCAATGATCTTTCACTCTATCATTACAAGTCCGGCCTAAACTCCTTTCATTTGCAACGTCGTATCAAATAAGCATGTAAAGGAGACACATTAAGTCGTTACGCAGCCTAAATTTAGTGTAAGAACTTTCAGAGTAGCCAATTTGTTCCCCGAGATAAGCAAAGAAGTGATCGACTCTCAGTTATTGACAATGAAAGTTTGTGCACCTGTGTCAAAGCTGATCCATGTCCGACATTATGCGAGTTGGTTGAAATGCTTAGCTTCCGCGATACATGCATTTTGTATAATTTAGAAAAAAAATAGGCAAAGACAACAAACTGGGCGACTTCAATCGTCAACACTGCATAGACGCCTACATGGCAATACTGTTCAAGAAACGTTGTTTTAATTAGCTTAACAAAGTAGTTACTGCAGATGATAAATGGTATCTATATTCGAACATGGCACGCAAAAGAAGGTGGATCGACAAAGGTGTACCTGTACAACTTCAGGAAAATGCCGATCTATATCAAAAGAAGCATATGGTTTGTGTTTGACAGCGTTTTACAGGAGTGATTTACTATGAAATGTTGGGACGCAATCAGGCTATCTGTGCTCAAATATACAGCCAACAACTACAAAAGATCGCAGCTGCAATTGCACATAAACGACCAGAATTGACTGATGTCATATTTCTTAATGATAACGCCTGAACAAATGTTGCAAATCTTAACCGTGCCAAACCCTGAAACTGTGGTGGGAAGTTGTCCCTCATCTACTCTACTCACCAAACCTGGCGCCAACACACTAGAATCTTTTCTGGGCATTGCAGAACTTCTTGAATGGCAAAAGGTTTATAAATTAGGACGAAGTGAAAACTGCAATTGGAGACTTCTTTGCTATCAAACCAGATGAATTTTACAACAAAGCCATCCATGATCTATACGGTTGTTCAAAGAAGGTGCTTGATAATAACGCTGATTACATTGTTCTTTGATGTTTATTTGGCTTAATTGTTTTTTTGTAAAGCATTATCAATAAGAGTTGTGTCAGAACTTTGTCTATAACCTAATATTAATAAATCTGGCACCCTTCGGCGGCAAGCAAGCACTCAAGGCAAGAGCTGAAGGCTGTGCACACGTTGCGGACGAAGTCCTTCCTCATGCAGGCTCAAATGCAGTTGACGGAGGAAATCAACTCGTCGACGTTGTATGGTGGACTCTGAATACCTTGCCCTCGACATATGCCCACACGCTGTAGTCGAGCGCTTTGAAGTCGGTCAGGTGCGGCGACCAAAATTCCTTCGATCATAAATTCATGTTCGCCCAACCCGCTCTTGCCCAGACTTTCCTGTGTGGGACGATGCACCCTCCTACTCAAAGACGTAGTCCGCCTTCTTCGTAATCTCTCTCTCATCTATCGCAGGGCTTTTGTGGCCAAGCTATTGCTGTAATGGGAGGTGATGAGCTCGTAATCGGCAGTGAACCATACGTGCGGCATCTTCTCACCTTTCGAATCCACGCCGCCTAGAATGATCACCAAGACCGGCCGCTTCGTCGTAGTCACAGAACGGAACTCGGAGTCCTCGTGGCTCAATCTTGCCACGCGCTCGTTCTGCAAGTAGACGATCGATAAACCGTAAACGTTTTTTGATCAGAAAAAAATAGAATTCGATTGCCATGACTCTTCAACTCGTTGAGAAGGCGACGACAACACTCTTGACGTTGTTTTAGTATATGGGTGGAAAACGAAGGCCTTTTTACGCTCCTCAAGCTCCTGTCACCCTTCTCCTGGACACCGTGACTACCAAGATGGTATTCTTCGCAAACCCATTCATTTAGAGCTTTGGACCACGTCCGAATGCCTTTCTCACAGGCAAACGGTATGCAACTTGAGGTCGGCTTGAACGAGGTTGATCTTTGAGATCTTCTTCGATCTTTCTTGAGTCTCTCCACGACTCTGTGGACAGTTATCCGGCTGACGTGGTGCCGCTTGGCGATGTCGGACTTCTTCTGGCCCACATGCAGGAGAGCATAGCGAGTTAGAAACACCTGCACAAAATGCCAAATTACCTTTAATGGCACGTCCTGGAAAATTAGAACTTTAAGTTTGTTTGTCGGAACTTTTTCTATCACACACATAACCCTCTCGAACGATAAAAAAGTGTGTCTCAGAACTTATGCAAAACCCTATTCATATACTGAACATTGCTGACTAGCTATTTGACCACTCTATATTGTTACTCCTAACTCTATCTCTCTGGCTACGCTTAAGAGTGTAGTACATTTAATGAATAATTTGCTTTGCCGTTTTGGTATATGATATGGAGCACTTTACATTTATCTGCGTTAAAACATATTTGCTACGTTTGTTTCCAGTTTGACAATTTGTGGAGATTGTTTTGCATAGGTCGGTACTGTATTCATAATTTTAGTGCTATCGTATAGGTGTCAAAATATACAAGACACAACTGGTGCTAGAACGATACAAGAAACGATTATTTACTCGCTAAGAGAATTTACTTAAAAAAATCAAAGTCTAGCACTTGCTCATATCAACATTTGATGTGTTAACGTGCTTATTTGTCACATTGACCGAACCATTTTGAAATTCCATCAACTCAACTTATATTGTCAAATTTTTAAGTTAGAGCGGATCGGCCTTAAAACATGTTTGTATAATCCAGATGAAACAATTCGTAACTTTGCCACCAAAATTCTCTCGAGTGATAAGAGACTCTTATCTTTATGCTTCAATTTTAAACTTCTAGTTTTTAAATTTTATTATTATGGATATTTTGTGTATTTAGAATCATTTCTCCACTCTTTGGAAAATTTAGAATGCACTTCGTGTCTTAAAAATAGCTGTTTAGAAGGAAATTAATTTTTTGTCAAATAAGTTTAACAGCAGACAGATTTTCTTTCCCTTATTTTATTTCAACGATTTAAGGTTTCACAGACTAAAGTGAGAGGATCCATTAATCATTAGCAAACCCTGAATAAATCTGATAAATAAATAAATGTTATTAATACCGACAAATGCGTGCAATTCTTTCGGATAGATCTAAGTTTATACCTCTTGAAAAAGATATCTAGAAATATATTCTTAAACTAGAAGATAGGGTGAATAATTATCTTAACCCACTAAAATGCCACAACATTCTTACGAAAAATTATGATAGTTGGTATGATCAGGGTCTAAACCAGGAGTCTTATATGGTATATACACAAAACAATTATCCCGTATCCTCCCATCTTATCTGCGATTAACACACATAGTTATAAACTAGCTAAATTTCTGGTCCCGATCTTAAAACGCCTCACTCAAAATGATTATAAGCTAAAAAATTCTTTTGAATTTGTAGATTTCATTAGAGGTTTGCCTAATAGTAAGTGTTACAAGCTCCTTTTCGATGTTGAATCACTTTTTACCAATGTACCTGTTTTCAAAACGTGCCAAATAATTTGTGAGAAACTCTTTATCATCAACTCACTAATTTATCGTTTGCAATTTTAAAAATAATTGTAGGAGATGGGATATTTTTTATTTAACAATATACTGTATAAACAAATTTATGGGATGGTCATGGGATCTCTATTAGCTCCTACCTTTGCCAACTCATTCTCGTGCCATCACGAATCAGTTTGGCTTGATAATTGCCCAGTGTCCTACAAGCATTGACCTACAAGCCTTTTGCTTATAAAAGATATGTGGATGCTTGTGTGTTTTTTTTACCTCCGGCGCAACGCCAGGTCAAGGCGTCGCTCTTTATTCAAAAGGCGTAAAGTTCAAGTGTACCCATTTAGAGCTATGAAATGACCCATATGACCAGGGAACATTTTTACTCTGAATATTTTAAATCTGCAATCAGATTTGGTGCTGGGTGGCGCCTTCTAGTGGCAGAAGCCTCATTTAATCATTAAGCCATTCAAAGGCACTTGTAAGAGATTTGAACCATGGGAAAGCATCAATTCGATAACCATTTATCATCATATCACAAAACGTCGCAGGTCATTGGAAGGACTTTCCTTATTGTTCTTTTTTTAAATAAATCCCACGCAGATATATTTCTACACTACCTTAATTAATGAGCAACACCAAATATAAGTTTTCGAAAGAAGTTGAGACAGACAAGAAAAATAATTTTCTAGATGTAACTCTACACAGGGAGGATGGAAAAGTGACAACTTCCGTCTATAGAAAACCCACGACAACACATTAAACGACTAATTATTCCAGTGCCGTGCCATATACATTTAGAAGAGCAAGTATAAAGAGAAAATTATTTAGAGTCTTCATAATTTTCTCAGGTTGGAAGGATTTTCACAGAAAAATGATTTTCTCTGAACATATTTTTCAGTTGACATGTTTTCTACCTGCCACTATATACACATCTGTTTCAAAACACCGTATTTTTTTTAAGTTCCAATTTATTGGTGCTTCCATTTCTTCTTTGGATGTTATTCTTAAAAAATCTTGCAAAGCCTTATGTCGCAATGCTAATTTAGCTTGATATATATTAACTAAATTTCTTTGGGTTCTTTCTTCAACTGCAAAGATCGTATTGATCGATGTTGTGAGCCTCTGTTGTATATGAATTTAACTGTTTTGGCTGCATTATAAGCTGCATTAAGCAGAGACTCAATAAACATCTTGGATTATCTTATATAACTCAAAGAACCTTGACTAAACACGAATTCTTCAGCATACGAAATCATGCAGAAAAGGCTGGCCACTCTATTTCATCGGAACAATTTTCCATTCTCTCTGTTGCTCCTTTAATCACCTTATTAAAATTATTAAAGTCAGTTTATATTAGAAAACAAAACAAACAGTTAAAGAGACTTATTCCTCCTTTCCCTTTATGTATTTTTATTGCATGATTCAATATTTGTCTCTTTTCGGTTTTATATTAGCATTTTCAACTTTAGCCTTGCTTCTTTGGCTAAATTTAATGCGGGCTAAGTTGGTTTTATTATTTTACTATTGATGTTTGTTTTTATTAATGTATGTTCCTAAATTAATTAATTTCTTTTACTTTAAATAGAATCACTGAAGATGCTCTGATGTGTGGATCGAAACGTCGGACAGAGCGAAATAAATATCTTTATCCATCTACTCGGGGATCTTTCTACGATTAAATATATAAACATATCTATATATATGTAAATCAAAGCCAGAATCAGTACTCGGAACATGTATAATTCAGGAAATTTTGAAAATTAGCTATCTTCAATATGAGTGACATAAAGCAACATTAGAATGTATACAGAAATATATGTGTGTAGGGAAATCGATAGCCCACCCTAAAAACAGAGACCCTGTTCCTTAACCACAAAGTTTTGGTTGGCGTTAGGCAGTGTAACCCGAATACTTAACCCTCCATTCTCTCTCTCCCCTTGATCCGCGGGCCGCCAGACGCCTCCTCAGACCCCGAGAAGTACGAATCATCAGATTTATGTGACAACGAGCTTAACAATACGAAGGGAAGGAGACGAAATTAGAGGAGCGGCGACCAAAAGCCAGAAGATGCCTTTAGGGCTAAGTGAAAGACGCTGGGAAAAGAGTCGTTAGAGGAGCGAGGTAATCCCTAAGCCCTCATTCCCCCCTTTACCTACCCGCAGGGGATCGGTGAAGTATATAGGCAGATAACTGGAGAAAAGAGGAAAATCGAGTTAGAGATCGACACGATGAAGTTCACGCTGAGCCAGTTCCTGGCCATCACACCGAAAATTAGCTTTTTTATTGAAGATCAATCTCATACATCTCTCCTCAGAGAAACTCCCTATCTCGGTTTGCTACAAAAACCACAGATAATCGTTACCATTGAGGAATGCCCCAAAATTAACTTTCTCAAACCTCCCCATTCGTCAAAGGATTCACTTGATTGCTTATCGCTCGTCAGTGCGAACCATTGCAAGATTAACCCGAAGAGTGTAAAACTAGTACCTTCACTGTCTCGTTGCTTAGATAATATGGCTAAAACAACGTACTTAATGCCATCCGTTGCCCTTGCTGAAATAACCTATTGATTCAATCCCGTCTCCTCACCAGTCAAACAGCTGGGTGTATGTGAACACGCCCACGCTCCTAACCGCAAAACCATTTTTCCGTCTGCATTAGATTCCAGGGCAAGGTCATTCTTCAGCCGGATTCACGTGTGGTTTTATTAAAGGTAAAGAAATTAAATTAGTTTTGTGTCAATTAGCGTACAATAGTAAAGTAAGCTTAGGGTCAACCATTATTTATATTCGTTTGGTTTAAATCAGTAATTCTAACATAGACTCGTTTATTCATAGATGTATATATTTTTTTTTTTAAATTTCACTTTTTTATGTTGTAATTGAAGATATATATTTTTTTTAGTATTTAATTCAATCCTCGAAACGCTACACATGGCACTAGAAATCCTCAAAGATTAAATAACGTAAAAAATAATATAGCGCTCTTAGTGAAAACGTAATCAAGGAGTTATTCAAGTCCATAACAAACCTACGTACACACCAACTCGGACTTACAATACCACGACAATATGTATTAATGAATGACAACAAATTTAAAGTTGGTAAATTTGAGAAAAAATAATGAGACAATGTATTATTAAATAAATTTAGAGATCAGTAAATTTTAGATAAAATAATGCAAAAATTACCTTAGAGAACAATCTAAAATTTACAAAACTCTAAATTTATTTTTTAATACATTGTCGCATCATTTTCTCTCAAATTTAACAACTTTAAACTTGTTGTCATTTATTAATTCATATATATTGCTGTATACATTCTAAGGTTGCTTGTTTGTTACTCATATTGTTTGGCTCCATTATAGGCTGAAGATAAATTTAGCTAATGTTCGAAACGTTCAAAATTATACATGTTCCGAATACTGGTTCTGGCTTTGATTTACATAATAAAATTAAGGTTTTCAAAAGATGTCCCAATTTCTAAATATATATATATATATATATATATATATATATATATATATATATATATATATATATATATATCCGTATAGTTGGGCAGTAGATTTTCTTCGTAACATATTTCTTTAAATGGTTGAAACCCTATAATGTTCCCATGATTAAGATGGGAGGGATTATTATTACGGGCTTGCATTCCTCCCATCCGCCCGCTCCTAATGATAACCCCTTCCCATCTTAATCCGGTGACCATTATAGAGTCTCAACCATTTAAAGAAATTCCATTTCCTATAAATATGTTCGTATAAATGTTAACACAACCAATCATATATGTAAAAGCTTTGCATCTTAATCCCTAGTCACAACAGTTTAGCGTTTGAAAAGGTTATGTGTATGGACCGAAACACGTCAGGCCAATAAAGAATTTCGTTTTCTGCTCTCGTGCGTCACGACTATCTAATGATTTCTGTCGAACTAATCCACGGGTTAAACCAATATAAGACAAATCAAGAGATTAGAAAATAAAAAAATTAACAATAAGTTAGCAGTCTCCTTCAATAATATATATATATATATATATATATATATATATATATATATATATATATATATATATATATATATTAGTGTAGCTGGGTAGCAGTCTTTCTTGAATGCAAATTTTGTTGAAGAACATTGTGTATTTTGCCGTAATTAAGGAGAGAAAGTTGCCAAAAGAAGTTAATTAAGGCAAAATACACAATGGTCTTCAACAAAATTTGCATATATATATATATATATATATATATATATAGGTGTCTTTTCGAGTTTCTCGATTTTTCATATATTCTCCTACAATTCTTCATTAATCACTTCTTTAGTAAGCTCAAGAATATCATTGAAAAGTAGTGGTTTGTATCTTGAGTAAAGTAACTGAAAATTAAGGTGCTTTCGCACAATATATATTTTGACTGACGCGTTTAGATAAAACTTGTATGATTTTCAGAGAAAAAGTAAAGAAGAGCCACAAGAAATATGTTTAGGTATCAGAGTAATTGTTTACGGCTGTACTAACAAACAAAACTGGAAAAGTTGGGTGATGTAAAAAAATTGAAAAACGTGCTACCAGGAATTTGAGCTGGCAAGAAAGGTCAAAGATCCAACATCATTTAAGGTATTTTATCGCTGAATTCAATTTTTTAGGCTGGAGACTCCCTTTTAGATTTCTAGGTTGCGATTTATATTTATATCTGCTTTTTCTAGAGTAAAATTTCCATTCGTAACGATTTCATTTTAAGTCTTCTGTTTCTTTACGCTCAAACTGTCGACGCGATCATCTTCCGTCTTATACCAATGAATATTGCCTCTCGCTAGAATTCTTCCCTTTCAAGTAATGCCAAGGGTTGTTTTGCTAAGAATACTAAAGTAAGTATAAATGATAAATGGACTATTTTCCGAAGGGTATAATTACATAATTCAAGTTACCATAAACTAATGCCAATAACCTTATAAAACTCCTTAGCCTAGATTTTTTTAATCGTTCCAAGCAAATAGCATGAAGGTCAGTAGCGAGTTGTAACTTTTTAAATATTCTGCCGATAAAGAAAAACAATTCTTCTTGAATCCAGCCATTTTCATTTACTCCTCCGAAACGAGTTACTGAAAAGGGAAAAATATAACAATAGCTTCTTAAAATCAAAGTGTCTTCGCAGAGCTGTTTTTAAGCCTAGGGCATTTGTTCATTCGTAAACTTTGAATAAGATTATTATATTTATTCTCACTAACCAAATGTAACATGAATTTTACAAACTTGTTACAGCCTTTAGCATTTGGTCGCAAATTCAGTTCAACATTAGAAGAAAACTTAAAACATAAATTACATTTAAAGATCTAATATCAGAAACTATAAAAATTAAAATGCAAATATCAACTGAACTAAATTTCTATTTTCTTGATTTAAAACTTTAACTGGGATTCAAATTATCCACCTGCAAATCTTTGGAGCCTAGAAGAGAAAACATCAATGGGTTCAACTTTATTAGGATCTGCAACTTCAGATACTGACTCTCTTTCACAAATTTCAACATTAAAATCTTCATTGACTTTTTTCATTTGGGTTTGGGAATCTACCTCATGCCTTTGATGATCCTCACCCTCCTACTTTTGAGGACACTCACAAACTTCCTAACTTCTAAGTTCCATATGTGAACAATGCAATGATGATATTTTACCCTCAGACTACAAATATACACTACTCACATTATTATCATGTCCCAATAAAAGTCATAATTTTGTCCAACAATCAGAAAGGCCTAGAATTGTTAGGCATTTTAACTAACACTATTCTTTTGCTTCAATTTTGTTTTGCCTATTCTCATCTTCTGCCAAGTGTAGGCCATGAATGGTCTTTTGCAGTCTCCTTCTTTTCTTATGTTCTTATGTTCTTATTTCCACAAACTTAACGAATATTGAGCATACCACAATTTCCTTAACTAAAAAAAAGGAGATATCTTTTTTCAACTGCAGAAATGAGTTGGGAATCATAGTCAACCTTCAACAATTCAGGTTAAGACTCAATACTAAATAATGAAGATGAGTTGACATTGAATTTCCATTATAAGATGGTACATAATAGGAGAACTTTCCTTTGACTGCGAGGGGGAAAAAGATTTCTAAAGGATCTAAGACAGAAGATAGCTCCGACTAGATCTTTCGCTCTAAGATCAACTTAACTTTATGCAATGCAAACTTAACATCCTTTACTGAATAATTATATCCTAAAACCTTTTCATAAACATTAGATGAAAGATCAGTTTATTTTGCTTTTCTAACCCCTCTTTCACTTTTCAGAACTACAATTCCATCTCTTTAACTGAAAACCAGCTCTCTTGAGCATATGGTAGTACCTAATTCGATTAAACTTTGCTTACTTTAATCCAAAATGATTAACATAATAATTTGAGATCATAGCATACAGAAATCATTTGGAAAACTTTAAGCAATAAAATTAATGATGAAGTTCAACATGAAAAGGCTGCTGATGCAGCCGAAAACTATACTTTTATATCTATATGGG
Organism: Ceratothoa steindachneri; assembly: GCA_963969495.1. Classification (NCBI taxonomy): domain Eukaryota; kingdom Metazoa; phylum Arthropoda; class Malacostraca; order Isopoda; family Cymothoidae; genus Ceratothoa; species Ceratothoa steindachneri. The sequence continues at coordinate 85,728,037 of OZ018328.1, forward strand.
ATAATTATATCTTATTTTTATCAAAAATAAAATATATTTTCTTCTTGATCTAAGTTTAACAAAACTAGCAAAAATACACTTCTAAAATCTGAAATATAAGAATGGTCATCACATCTAAATTTCGAAAGCAAGGCTAAATGATTAGACATAATGTCTGCACAGCCCCATTTGAAGATGGATAATTTTTTTTCGCAAACATTTAAATTCTAGGGGTATCTTCATGGTTACATTCTCTTTATCTCTCATTGGCCTGTGTGGAATCCAAATATGCTCTCTAAGGACAAAGGGCCTTACTATAGATTCAATAATGCCTTCTGAAAATTGTTCAGCAATGACACCATTGTAACTTTGAACCATCTTTTCCTTTTCTAACTTTATGTAAGCCCTTTGAAGTACAGAATGAGAAACTTCTTTATTGTGTGTTATCTGAGCAATTAGATATTCATGCCAATGCAGCTCAACAAAAGATTGCCTCTACGATAGTCTATTCCCATTTGAACTTTTCAATTTGTTGTTGATCATAATTACTGAATTCATACTCTGGAATCCGCAAAGATCCTACAGAAAACATCTGTTCTTGGTTCTGCTCCACATTACTTGAAGGCATCAGTACATCTAAAGGGGAAAAATAGGAGAAAGGGGGAAGCAGAACCAAGTTAACAGCTTTGGAAACCTCAGAGAATTTAACCTTAGGCTTATTACACTACAAACAAAATCAAAGCTAGGAAAGAATTACAAAATATACATGCTTACCAGCCCAAACACAATTATATTATTATTGTTGAAGGTAGGGAAGTTCTTATTTACTTGAATTCCTGCCCCCTTAATATTCCCTAACCCCAAACCTATCTGGTCCTGCTGTATTTCTAAGGCAAACCTTGGCTAAACATTTAATAGCAAAGACATACTTTTACAAGGCATCTGAATATTTAGGGCAAGAGAGAATCTATTAAACTTAACTTTCCTGCCCAATACAACCAGATATTTGTCTACAATATTCTCAGGATCATAGTGGAAATAAAAGATTTTGACAGCTTCCTCAGCCATAAATGACATTTGAGAAACAGGATCCAACAAACATAGAATTGTAGAACTTTAAACGTGGGTATATTGAAGCAGTATGGGAAAATTACGAACAAATTTAGGCCTTGTTTACCATTTAACAAAATCCCCAAAACCTAGGTGACTCTGAACTTGACTCGATATTATTCGATCTTGGAGGACTGAAAATTAATTTCTTTAGAACCACTATGACTATTATCTAAATTACCTTTTAGAATATAAGGCCATTTCCACTTTTGTAAATTGTTAGACTTTTTATGTGAAAATTTCTTAGCCTTGGTCTCAACGGTAGAAACTGGTTAGTGGGAAAGAAGAGTTTCATTATTTACCAATATATATAAAATGATATACCAATGTCCGCATATATTAGGGTGATTAAAAATAAAAAGTTTCCCAAATTATGTTGCTGTGAAATGAATCCCGTTTCTACTCTTCAATTATTACAAATTAGCAACAAATGGCGGGAGGGACGAGAGTGCCGATGTCACTATTGGCCAATCGTAAGATTGCGAAATTAGCAGACTCTTAAATATTGTGGAATACATAATCATGAGAAAAATGGTTTTATATAAAGTGTTCAAAAGACGGGACATTTTTAACTTCAATTGTCTTGGTCATAATTTAACCTTAAGTGGGTTCAATTCTACATTGCTAAATTTTCTTTTGTTTAGATTGAAAATAAAGTTTTTGAAAGAAAAATTCATAAAGAAATTATTAAGAGTTTACGAAAGGAGAAGCAAATGTCTTTTCCCAAAATTTTGAAAGAGTATCCTGTTAGAAATTAGAAAAACAAATACCGTTTTCACACTTTTAAAAAGAAAACTTCGCGAAACTTGCAGCATCACACATAGTCTGTCTCGGAAGTGGTAAGCCTAAGTCATCCAGGACACCTAGCTTTATATAACCAAAACACTGCCCCTTCACCCCTCCAGTTCTAATTTTAATCCTCTCTACTTTTGCCAGGTCAGAATTAGAAGAAAGGATCTACCGTGATGAGAAAATTAAAGTAGGCTTAATTTTCATGAGAAAATTCTGGCTACTTAGAAAAATCTTCCATAGGATATATTGCAAAGATTCTAAGATCTAAAAAGAGAGCCAGACTTCAACTGCCATGCATAGTTTTGGAGTTCATATCAAATCTTTCATTCAAAACTGATCTAAGTTCTTGCGTTTTCTTTCAGTTCTCAGCGGGGACCAACCTGTATCAAAGCTTCTCTTTTGTAATGTAGTTTCCTAGTTACTGCCAGTTTTAGCTTAGTTGAGATGTTGCATTGAAATTCTGATTATTTTTTTTAATTTGATAGTGATTGATAGGGATATTTCCTTTCATATATATTTTACAATAATTACTAATGTAAAAGTATAGCAGGGAAAAATTACAAGATTATATTTCTTATTTCTACCTAGCAAGTAGAGTAATTGACCTGAGTATCAGAAAAACGCTGTTTTACAGGCCAATTACACTGTCCAACAACCAAAATACTCCCGAGACCAGAGTAGCAATTTCCAAATGATTTAAGGTCTCTGATAATGAAAATCGTGGTTAAAATTGTTTGTAGCTCTACTTTTCAAGATACACCTACGTGTCACAAGGGGTTCCAACAGGCTTGATGCAATGTTTCTTACCACTCTCACAGTCTTACTGCCCTTCAATAATGTTCCAGGAGTCATAGAAGGTGGTTGGGCTATGCAAGTTACATTTTGAGGAGAAAGGTAGGTGATTTTCCTGGTCAAACACTTTTTTAACTTATATATATATATATATATATATATATATATATATATATATATATGAGGCATTTTATATTAATAAAATTTTCCTACTGAATGATATAAATACTTCTGCTAAGCTGTCTTGTTTAGTATTATAATGATAAATTTATGAATACATTTTCTGTTTATGTTCTAATTGTTTGTTTTTTATTCTTTCAGAGTGTTTTTCATACCACACTCACAGGCTCACTGCACTTCAGTATTGTTTCAGCAGTCATAGAAGGTAGTTATGCCGTGCAAGTTTACATTTTGAGGTGAAATGTGGGTGATTTTCCTAGTCAAACACTTCTTAATCTTATAATAATATTCATTGAGAGAGCTATCAATATGCTTGCGAGCATTTATATTAATTTTATTTTTCTACTGAATGATATAAATATTTCTGCTAAGCTGTCATATTCTGTATCAAATGATAAATTTATGAATCCATTTTCTGTATATCTTCAAATTGTTTGTGTTTTCTTCTTTCAGATGTGTGAATAAGGCAGACAACTTCTGCTACATTTGTGCTGGGGTGACCTTTGCATCACAGAAGCGCCGTATAATTGCTATGGTTAGAAAGGCATATCACCTATATTTTTGATGCAGTATTGGTGACCATCAAATATGCTGGCAACACTTGTGTTACTAACATTCGCCAATGGTTGAACAGAAAGAGGAAAGGAATGCCTTTTGTTATGCCATTGACGTGGCGAAAGCCCACAGACTATACCAATAATTGTTATTTCTGCATGGTACCTCCAGTACAAAAGGGCTTGTAAAATAAGAAAAAGGAGTCCATTGAATATCAAAACATTCCATCAACTCTTCGCCCAGTTCCACATGGAGTTCTACCCTTTGCTGATGCACCAACATGGGTATCCTTCGAGTCAAATGAGGAAAGTTGTGAGGAGGAAGCAGAGAAGGATGACAGTGTTGGATTACAGTGACCCAAATTTTGATGAAGCACACTCCTCTAGGCCACATCTCATATCACCCGGGGAACTCCATGACCTTGTCAGGGATCAGCAACTACTCAAGAATAAGGCAAAACTTCTAGGCTCTCGTTTTCAACAGTGGAATATCCTAGCAGCTGATGGGAAAATTTCAAAATTTCGTGATCGTCAACAGCAGTTTAACTATTTCTTCGTAATTGAAGGTGCTTTGGTGGCCTGCAACAATATTAATGGTCTGATGGAAGCATTTGGCATCGAATACAAACCCAGCCACTGAAGGCTGTTCATTGATTCATCAAAAAATAGTCTGAAACGAGTCTTGTTGGACAACGGCAATAATGAACCATCAGTTCTTGTGGGCTATGCACCACATATGAAAGAAACTTATGAGAATATAAAGCATATGTTGCAATCCATAAAATATGATGAACTTTAATAGCAGCTCTTTGGTAACTTTAAGGTTGTTGCTATTGTGATTGCTTTGCAGGGCGGAAACACCCAATACTGCTACTTTATGTGTGAATGGGACAACCGCAGCCATGCAAGAGGCTGCCACTATATTAGGAGAGAATTTCCACCTCCTCAATTATTGGAGCCTCGAATGAAAAATGTTTAACATCCACCTCTCACTGAACAAAAATAAATTTTTCTACCACCCATACACATAAAACTGGAGCTCAGAAAAAAACTGTAAAATATAGGGACAAACCTGGTCAGGGATTCAAGTATTTAACATCAAAATTCCATTCAATAAGTGACGCTAAGATTAAAGATGGAGTTTTCATTGGTCCTCAGGTTCGAGAGCTTCATGAAGAGGAGAAACCTGTTTAGAAAGCATTCAGGTTAGGGGCTAAGGAATTTTTTGGAAACAGAAGTAAAGGAAAGTATAAAGAAATTGGTGGAAAACCTCATCAAGGCTTATAAGAACATGGGATGTAACCTGTCACTTAAAATCAACTTTTGGAGACTCACATTTAGACGTTTTCCATCGAACTGTTGGGCAGTTAGTGATCAACATAGCGAAAGGTTTCACCAAGATATTGTTGACGATTTGTCCCCCTTCGTCTGGCCTTGTGATTATCTATGGCTATGACGCCAATGACCCTCCGTCATTAGATGAGGCACAAAGTCAAGGTGATCAGGCAGTCGGCGCAACGGAATCCCTAATTTTGAGAAAGGAATACCTGCAGTTTGGTACACGGTGCAATCTGACGTTAAATGAGAGAGCGTGCGATCCTCAGTGATCACAGTAATTTAACTTAATTTGCTTGCCCATCTTCGAAGGAGCTGTATGCCCTTAGCTTTATTCAAAATAAAAGATATCCTCAGAATGCCTGTTATAAAGTTTACAAGGGTTTTATATAGAAGAAGGGGGGCGGGATTTGCCCCTAAAGGTATTTATCAATAGGATTCTACTCAGGAAAAGATATTATCTAATTTAATGGAAGTCTTCCAATACTATATAACGTGTGAGGAGTTTTCACAGTTTTTTAAAGTGGATCTACCAAAGTTAACACAGGAGGGGCAGGTTGCTATCCAACTCTGCCTATTTATTTGCTAATTTTTCGATCAGTGGGCGGGCTTACAACCTTTCCTGACCACCTATCTTAGAAGTGGGTGGCACCGGGGAATAGAAAAGTATTTGTTTAATAGTATAACAGATTCCTAAGCATTTTTTCTCAGCAGCGTTTTCGTCATTTTTGTTTACTCAGTCTTTCTAAATAATGATGAACAATTCACCCGTAATTGGCACTCTCTAGCACATCAGATATCTCTGCATATTAATAGTAGGGATGATGATGATTTAATCCGTAATCCATTCTCTCAGTCACTATCGAAATATCTTCATCATAATTAAAATAATCATTTATGAACACCAGTTCGCGCTCTCATCCAAACTAAAAAATCTCAGTACTTGGCACATTCACTTAACCAAGGACTCTTCTCATATTAAAAATAATTTATTCGCAATTGGAGCATTCAGCTATACTCTGAATTTTTTATTATTACTAATAACAACAAAGAATAATTATGCCGTAGTTGACTGGTTTAGACACCCTAGGAATCTCATACTACTACTCCTACTACTACTACTACTACTAATTTTACTACTTCTAATACTAGGGAATTTATCGTGGTTCAAAAGCTCGTGCACTTAAGAAATTTGCTCATTATAATAAAAATAGCAGACAAAAATTAAATTATTTTAAGAGAATGAAATGAAATGATCTCTTTCTATGGTAATTTATGCTGCTGAACTCATACATGATGAGTAAAGACGTACCGGTTTCCGTTTTTGAGAAGATATATTGGTGTATCTAGCTAACAGGATGCGACTTATACATCTTTGGTTTAATTCCATTAATTAAATTTGTGTATTGTTTGAATATATTTTAATTTTGTTTTTGCAGATTGATTAATTATATCTTTCCACTTCTGTTCTTGTAGAAATTCTTAATTACTGTGCCAGTGGTCGAAGATGGAACACCGCAAATGTGTAAAAGATCTTGACCAGTTTTGCTACATTTATTGAATCTTCATCTCGGAAAGTTTAAAGAACCCGTTCTTGAAAGCAGTTCGATTGAATTACAAAATGTACTTTAAATGTTCGTTAAGCGACCAAGACAAGAAATAGGCGACTAACATAGCATGTAGGTCCTACGTCAATCATCTAAATTGGATGGTTGCATGGAAAGCAAAGTTCAGGTTTGCACTTTGTTGTGCTAATAGTGTGGCGAGAGCTCAAATACGACATCAACGCATACTACTGCTGTTCCATAACAATTAAATTAATAAATCTCAAAATAGGAGGTAGAGTAAAATACTCTGATGACGCTTCTGCAATGCGACCAGTTTCACTAAATGTAAAACTACCAGTTCCAACCCACTGGCTGAGCTTGAAATTAGCAGTGATTTTGATTCCAGCTGTAGCTCGAGAGAAGATGACTACCAGGGCCACTCAGTAAACTGTGAGCTCATACCATTCAACCAGGGGACCCTTACTGATCTCATAAGGGACCTTGATTTGTCTTAGGAAAAGGCAGAGGTCCTGGGATCAAGATGAAGCAGAGTAACCTGCTGGAAGATGGCGTGCGCAACACTACATCACGTCATCGGCATAGACATGTCTCTGCGTTTGTCAAAATGGCAAATAACCTTTGCTACTGTGATGATGCAGTGTAGAGGCCTGCAGGGGCCGATATTTTGCGGCCCGCACCTACCCATACCCGTAAGCTTTTTATATAACCCTCCCGAAACCCGCGAGTAATTTTTTTATCGTTGAGAGCCCGACCGTACCCGGCCTGTAATTTTATTCATGCTTTAGGAATTGGGATTCCCCGTACCCACGGCTCGTGATTTATTTTGTTTGATATCCTAAACATACCTGTGCATGACCAGTAATGTTTTTGTTGATAATTACTTATCTACTTCTTTCAAAAATATAACTATAAAAATTAAATAGATAGTGAAATTATTTAATTTTGTACCAACTGAATTGACGGATGTTTTCAAATTCCAAAGTGCAATGCAGAAACAAAAGATCATCCACATTTTCTTCCTCTAAGTTACTTTCACTGGATGCAATGGATGCAGGAATATTTAAGTATTTTCTAGCCAGTGCAACCATCAGTGTGAACATGGATCCGTGATTTTTCCAAAACTGAAGAACATCATTTACCTCTGCCTCATCAATTTTGTATCTCATGTACCGATCAATTTCTTTACAAGAAACTGAACTTTGGGATTCCACATTATGGTATTTATTGCCTGTCTTGCCATTCATCAAATTCTAAAGTCTTAACTCTTTTCAAAGATGAACAGGCTCTTTCAGGCGCATCAATTACTTTCTCTTTGTCCCTAAATTCAATATAAATTTTCTAACGAATACTTATTAGCACTTCAGCACATTCAATGTTAGTTAACATTCTAAGCTGACGAAATTTAGGCTATAGAAATAAAGAAATTTTATGAATAGGCAACACTTTATATATACCATGAAGAAATTCTTTTGCACGTTCTTTCAAAGTTTTTATATTTATTGCGTCATTTTCAGAAACGTTCAAACGTTTACGAAGTTTTAAGTGATGAAGAAATATTAGCTGTAGTGTTGGAGATTTTTCACTTTCTAGCGCATCACTTGCTTCTTTAACTAGCTTCAAAAAACATATTAACTATTCAAGACTGTCCTTTGAAATGTTTTCTAAGTGGTTCAAGTTTCTTTATTCATCAAATTCTCGATGTTACTATATTGATCTAGAATCGACTCTAGAATAGCAAGCTTCGAATTCCATCTTATTTCTACTCCTTGACGGACAGTATATCTCAATTTGCTTACTAATCCACTTTGTTATAATTCCAGGAACTAAACTAGTTCCTGGAATTTGAAGCAAATCGTACGAAGAGAGACTGCTCATTAAACCTACTATCCCTTGAAAGTAAACGATTACATGGGTAATTGATCGAGATATTCAAAATCTTAAATGGATTTACTAATATTAATTACAGAATTTTTCGAGATGGACGAAAGGGTCAAACACGCCAAAACGGTTTCAAATTAGTAACTCAGCGCTTTAACTCTACTATAGCTCAAAATTACTTCACTTTTAAGATCACGCAAACACGGAATAGACTTTCCCACCGTGTAGTAGAAAGCAAGTCAGTGAATATGTTGAAAAACCAACTTGATAAGTACTTCAATAGTGCAAATTTAACATAGTAGGAACATAAATGAAAACTTCATGCATAGTGAGTTATGGAATAAAATGAAATGTTCAATAAAAAATATGTCAGCAACGTCCCATTTCATGCAGTGGAATGAATGTAAATTATCTCTTTCCTTTTCTGTCGGTCCTATACCTATATTATTTTCATCCCTAGCATGCGAATCCTGCGGGAGAAGAGAGTATTGTCCTATCAACCTCTCTCCCGTTCGGGAGAGCGGTATGTGTATTTTAGGGATTACTGAAGCTGCATATCAAAGGGTACACATGTAGATAATTGTGTACCGTAAAAATGAAATAGTAAAAGAAAACAACAAAAACAAAACAAAAGAAAAACAGGATACACAACATTAGATGGTGATAGTCTAACACCGCCTGTGTAAGCGGACTGGCATTGGACGGACTTTAGGGTCTTTGATGGTCCTTGTTTCTGTAATTCTGTAATAAAATTAATACTATTATTTCTATTGTACTAAACGTACAAATACTACTATTAGTTCCACTACTAACACTAGTACTCATAGTTCTGGTCATAGTAACTAGTAGTTATACTAAAACTAGTACTAGTACTACTACTGCTACTACTACTACCACTACTACTACGTAAACTAGTATTACTAATATTACTACAAGTCTTACTACTAGTAGGGCAACTTAAACTCGTAGTACTATCACTACTATAACTACTATTATTACTGCTTGTGCTGCTCTTACTATTGCAACTGCTACTACTACTGATTATACTACTACGATTGCTGCTTCTACTTATACTATTTAAGCTACTACTACTTTTACTGAATTCATCGGTATATCGGGCACATAAAGATTTTAAGATTTGCATATTAATAATATTAGTCTTGAATCCATTCGTAATTTGCGGTCTCAGACAACCTAGGAATCCCTTAATATTACAACTACTAATAATGATAAATTCTTTCACAATTAGCGAGTTCATCCTACTTATCGAAGCTCATGATAATAATAATTAAATAACTTGATAAATTCTTTCACACTTAGCGATCTCTGTCACACTCACAATCTCCTATAAATAAATTATCCGTAGTTGATTCGTCTCGGCATACTGAGAAAATCTGCATATTATTAATAATAATAATAAAGATAAATTTATCTGTAATCACTTCCGATATAACTGTCATAATCTCTCCATATAAATAATAATGAATTCATGCATAGTTTGCATGCTATGGCACTCTATCGATCTCTTCATATTAATAATAATAACGATGAATAATTCATCCGTAAGGGCCAGTGGCTATTTGTTCCTGCTAAAGATTTAAAAAAATCTATTTTAGAATGAATTTTGATAAAACATTCAATATACCCAAGAAAAACAATAAAAACAAACAGCCATACCTTAATTTTAATAAATTCTCTGCACTTCACAAATGGTAATTCGTTTTTTTTTTCCAAAATATTCGATAATCATATTTATTTTTACCGAACTTCACCAATTGCTCGTGATCAATTTTTAGCTAAAAACTAAGAGAAAAACTATGTATTATTATTCAACTGATCTAAAAACCCGTTCTTAGAAGATATTGTTAGGGATAATAATAATAATAATGAAATTATGGATGTTGTTGCCCAGTTGTGAGTAGTTTGGATACGAAGATTGATTTATCACTGAGTTTTAGTACCATTCCTGTGTAGCGAGATAGGTTTTTAAATTCGGTTTGGTGACTACTGGATCGATTCTTCTGGGAGTGACATTTACGTGAGGCACTAACTCCAGAGGAGAGAGTTAACTTTTTTATTCATTGAAGGATGTATTTCTTGAGTGCTGGCTGGGTAAAGGTGATCAAGGATTTCTTGAATGGTAAAGCAATCTTAGGAGGTCGATTCATTATTTTTTATCCGAGGGGAAATTCGGACCCGCGATCCCCATTTGGGAATTACTTATATTTTTAAGTATTTATTCAATGTGAAATGTTATTCCGTTATTTTATATATTACATTTAGCAGTTTAATACATTTTCTGTAAAATTACACCAATTTTCGTTCTAATAGGTAAACGAAACCCCAAAAGTTTAATACATTACTAAAAATAAAATAAATTAATGCATTACTAAATAATATAATTGAGTAGAAGTGCACACATTTACTAAATAATAAAGAATAATGGCTAAAAAAACCCCCCCAAAACGCCGTGATTTGCCATATCCACAATAGGCTACCATCCGACGCAATAAGGCCTAAATTATAGCCCAAAATTGTACCCAAAATCGTTCGCCCCTAAACTGACGTATTACCAAATTTTTATATTTATTCGACCCAAAATATTATATTTCTGTATTTTGTTTCTTTGTAAATGGTACTAAAGTTCCACAACTCAACTGAAAAAAAATTTAGTTAATGATACAAAGAATAAACTGCTGACGAAAATGACAGTAATTTGGAAAAATAGAATTAAGCTGATATTTATTTTACGTTAATAGATATATAAATTATAATGTTGAAGGTATTTAATGAACAAAATTTACTAATTATGTTTCGGGCCGAAGGTTGAATTTTAAGAGTAGGAGTGTGTTGATTTTAGTCTCGAGTTTCAAACCTAAATTACAGCACGAGCTCTTCTCATTTCTTTAAGGAGTCTGGCAGTATCATTAGGCGTCCTTTATTATCTTTAAAAGGGTATAGCTAGTAATTTTAATTTATACCACTTGCCCAGATCCTATCAGCTTAGGGAACACAAAAAATACTTGGTTATTTTCACCACTGTTTATTCGAACTTTTCCCAAAAGAGAGGTATTACTATACTGGAACAATGCTCTTTTCAAAGTACTTATCGATTCGGATTCCCATACTAAAATGTTATTTTGATTCGACATGAACACATTATACAATTTCCTAAAACCTTTCAATTGATAATTTTTTTAGATTTCTTTGAGTGTCTTATTGTGTGCATACAGGCTTCCCTAGAAATGGGCAGAGCTTACATACAGGTTATGTAGGTATTTAAAAATAAATATTTCCCCAACTATATATATATATATATATATATATATATATATATATATATATATATATGTCAGGGAAGATTTGTAGCTCAGGAAACGTGTTAAGGCAAAAAAAATGCAAGGATGAGCTTAGAGGGTTTATTCTGAGCTTTCAAACTAAAGCTAGGGTCCTTCTTCAGGGAAATGAGCAGAGTGGAGTCCAAACTAGGGATGCTTTAGGTTGAAGATGAGGATGTATATAGAAAGAACAGAGAAAGATCATTGTGTAAGACAGGCGATCAAGTAGTCCTAGAGGAAAAGGGTAGGGAAATAACTTGAAAAGGGAAAGGAGTTGATGACCGGTTGGTGGCTAGACACCAATGCGTGGTGAAGTTGGGTGTGTCTCTGTGTGTTCGTGACTGGACGACGGTTGGAGGTAGTCTGGAAGGAGAGCGTGTCTGCATAGGAGGAAACGCATTATTCATGATGTTATTAACTTATGCGTAGAATGTTATGGGTTTGGGGTGGTCATTGGCTGCGGAGTATCGCAGTGTCAGCACAGCATACAGTCTTGCATGTAGTACGGTGTATATAGCGTCTCTGGCGAGTTTCTTAGGTTATTTTGTGTCTTCTGTGAGCCTATGTGTTGATGGGTGCTAATTTATTGTCATCGTCTAATGTGGACATCCTTGCGTACATGGGAGAGCGGCAAGCGCGCTTTAGAGCAAAGATCTAAATGCGCTGATCCTTCTTCTGCCAGGTGACACTTGCAGCTACGAGTGACAGTGGGGCGTACGTGAGAAGAGGTCTTACGAGGGATTTATATAGGTGTAACTGTAGTTTCTTGCCCGCAGGTTGAACCTGCGCTGCAATTTATTTGTGCGTGCGGCTCTTGTTTGTATTATGTGCTGGTGTATATTGAACCTAAGAGCCTAATGAAAGGTTACGCCAATCATTTGTATCTGTTGTGTGTAGTCAAGGCTTGTTGGGTTTATGTGGTACAAGTCTTGTGTGTGTGAGAATCTTTGCTAGTTATGCATGTAGTGATCTCTTACGCAGAAGAGTGTCTTCTGTATATTCTGAGCATTTGTGGCAATCAGCCATTTATCTTCATATTCTGTCTTTTTTTCTAGTATTATTTGTGCGTGGTGCGCTCGATCTCGTCTAGTCCGCGGCTGCTGAAGAGAATAGTCTCGTTATCGGCATAGGAAACTGTGTAGTGTGACGGCAGTTTTTATGTGGGCGTGTGGTGTTGTTTGTGTACATGATGTAAAGTGTGGGTGCCAGTACGCTTCTTTTGGGAACGACTGAGCGAGGTGTGAAAGGTTTTATGTGGCATCTCCGTCCAGTGAGGTAGTGCGAGAGGAGCATTCTGGTGCAGAGAGGTAACTCCGTATTGTTGGCGAGTTTCCAACTGAGTCCCTCGTGCCACACTTTGTCAAAAGCTTTCTCCACGTCCTTACCGATGGAGAGTGTCTTTTGATGTATCTGGCGGGTTTTTTTTCTATTCTGTCATGAACGATGGTCACAGCCGCCTGAGTGGACCGGCTCCTCCTGAACCCATATTGTTGGGGGGAGAACTAGTCCCTCTCTTCCAGATATTCCCATAGGCGGCAGTTTATCATACGTTCGAGTATTTTGCCTAGGTGCTCTAATAGAGCAATAGGCCTGTAATTGCTTGCGTGTTTGGGATCTTTGTTCATTTTGTGTAGAAGTATGTTGTGAGACTTTGAATATTTTGGGCAAGTTGCCTGAGGCTAGTGAGGCGTTGAATAGCTGTGTAAGTGTAGGGTATATGTTTGCGGGGAGGTTGTGTATTAATGCAGCTGGTAGTCCGGAGGGGCCGGGTGCCCGCTTTGGTGTTGTTTTAATGTAGTGTTTTGTTTCCTCACCGGTGATGGGAGTGGTCAGTGTAGATGTGTTCTCGAGTAGCTCCATACGTATTAGAGGGGCGGGTCTTCGCTCGGGAGCCTGGGCCCGACACCACTCCTTGACTTCCAGGAAGTGCTCTTCGGGAGTGGTTTGGGTGGGTTGTGTGTGTGTGTGTATTGTGTCCAGGTGAGACCGAAATGCGTCGAGGACGACGTTGGTGTCTGTGAGTGTTTGGTTATTAACTTGGAGGGTGGTGATGGGTTTAGGTGTTTCGGTGCCTAGCATCCTTTTTACGCGCCGCCAGAAGAAGGAGGGGTCAGTGCAACGAGTGTCATCTGCGATGCTGACGACCTCTCGCCACTCTTGGTTCCTATCTAGTTGCACGAAATTTAGGATGAGGGCACATTTGTGAGTGATGTTGTGTTGTCGTGGGACTCTGTTCTTGTGATTGTTGTACTATGTGATGAGTCTCTGAGTGTGTCTGGAAAATGTGAAGTGTTTATACATGTGTAGGTTTTGTGTGGTGTTTGTCGGTCACGTGCTGCGGTTATAATGTTTAAAATTAAGCACCAGTGGTCGTCTAATAGATCTGGATTGGTGTGGTCAAGGTCGAGGTTTTGTGGTGTGATTTCTGTTATGTGTCTTTTGAACTCTTCCTAATTCGTGTTTTTGAAGTCGAAGAGAGGCAGTATGGGTATGAGTATGGGAGATGTGGATATGATAAGGCATATCGATATGTGGTCAGAGAGTACGTAAGGACCCGGTAAGATGTGAGTGTAGAAGCTTGTAGAGTGGTCATAGCAGAAGACTATGTCCAGAGACGTATTTCCTTCACGATTACCAAAAATTGTGGGGAAGGCCGGGCCGATGTGCTCGCAGCGATAACGCGGCAGGGCACCTGCCAGATACCTTCCTGCATCATTCGTGGTATTAAAATGAGTGTTGGGTGGAAAGCGTTGAGGTCCGAAGGGCCCTTATTTTAGCTGCCTTACTGTGGCTGGTAAAGTAGCATCAAGCTGGCAATCTTAGCAAACTGTAAAGGTGCTGCGCCTGGTAAAGTAGCACCAAGTTGGCTAATAAGGCCAACTTGGTGCTACTTTACCGCTGCCGCACGTTTGTCACGGAAGATTTGTTGCTCAGGAAATATGTTGAAGGAAAGAAAATGCCCGACTAAGCTTCAAGGGTTTATTCTGAGCTTTCAAACCCAAGCTAGGTTCCTTCTTCAGAGAAGTGAGCAGAGATGAGTCCAAACTCATGAGACTCATCTCTGCTCACTTCTCTGAAGAAGGAACCTAGCTTGGGTTAGAAAGCTCACAATAAACCCTTGAAGCTTAGTCGTGCATTAGGTTGGGGAGTCACCTGTATTACAATTTGCTAACATGGCCAACTTGGTGTTACTTTACCAGCCACAACACCTCTACAGTTTGCTAAGATGTACGACTTGATGATATTTCACCAGCCGCAGCATGGCTGCAAATACAGGTGCCCTTTCCAACCTAAAGCGAGAAAACGCATCTCTGCGTTTCCCTGCATCTCCGTCTTTCACTGCTATTGTTAGATATAGGAGGCAAGGCCCGGCGAAATTTGCCTTGACGCTTCTCCCTGAGAACAGTCCGATTTCGGCAAGTCATACCGTGGACGGTATCATCACGAGAGGAATACATGAGACTCAAAAAACCCCGCTCCGCTCTCCCCCACTCCCTGAATAAAAATTCCTTTATTTTCCGGGCTCGTCATAGTGATATGACGTGCTAAACCTTACGAATCTCTGCCCCGCCGTGACTTAGCTCCGTGAATATGACTCTATATAAAAGGCTCCATTGCAACTAGGCCGTTCTACTTAGAAAGGGCATAATTGCAAACTTTGTGGAAAGGAGTTCTGATGCTTAGCACGTTGCGGAACCCAAAGAAAGAAGCAAACCTAGATTAGGACTCAGTTACCAACGCAGGGAGGATCAATACTCTACCTTGCAGCACCGTCCAAGACCACAATGGGAGATACCATCGTCTCTTTGAGAAGTCAGAGGTAACTGTGAAATACCCAAAACCCAATAGACGGGGCGGCACCCTGACTAGAGTCAGTTGATTCTGGCTTCAGTCATCATTAAGTAAGCGATGTTTTCATAGCCCCTGAGGAGCCCAACCAGGTCCCTGCTCACTAATCATCATCACATCAGAGTCATTTTCACGTGGTCGTTATCGGTTGGACGGGAGACCCCTCTAAAGAAAGTTTTAAAAAGTGATCCTCATCATGGCATACAACAATACATCCACACTCACATTTCCACACATAACAGGAAAAACACCCACTACCAACAATAAAAACACACTTCTCCGCTCACAGAATGACGCAGTTAAGTTCCACGAACTTGTGGCTGACACACTCGTCGCACAAGACCTTCACACAAAACTAGCCGACGGTGTACACAAGAAGCACAAAATACGAGCCTTAAAACCAACCCCCTATAGTTGGCTTTCTTCACCGATGACTTCTGCATAAACCTCAGGTAAAGGTATGGGGAGGAGGAGGTCATCAGAGACTTCTATTACAACCGTACAAAACAATGGGCCTTAATTACACGAACAAAACAAAACACTGGTGCTAGACCGAGGCATCAAGGTCTGCGGCACACTAGCACATCAACATAACATCGAGCTACAGCAAAACATAGAACCCAAACAGTGCCTCCGGTGTTACAAAACCAGATACGAGACAAGAAACTGACAAGCAGATCTTGTATGCTTAAGGTGTAGTGTAGTGGGCCACCACTACACTACCTGCACAGTCACCTCCACCCTCTGCACAAACTGCAGCGGCGACCATGTCACCATCAACCCTAAATGCCCTTACCTAAGGTAGGCTGCTCTGCGTCAACAACCCACCAACACAACCACACACTCCGCCCCCGCCCCCGCCCTCCTCTTCTCACAAGAACATTTGTTGCTACTGCCAGGGAAACGCTGTCCACAACACCCACTGCCCTACCCCATACACACCCTACCCCAAAGCAGCCTAAACTCACACACATGTTCCGACAACCGCCCCCACCCAAACACCTTACACACAGAGACCCTCACTACTCCCCACACTCACCCCTACCTCGCACCACACACCCAAAGCTACACCTGGCCGCATTGCTTACAACGGTGGCAAACGATAAGCCGAGGGGTGACGCCAAACTATACGAATACATACTCAATACACTGTTTGCCTCGCACGGTCTAGAACAGATCACCTTCCCCGAGAAGGTGTTCGCTCTAATCGACGAGCATACACACAGGAGACCCTCACTCCTCCCCACACCGGTTCTCACGAACACTTTCTCCCCTTGACCTACGGCCCCCTCACACCCCGCCCCCCACCTTCACCACGCTCCTGCCTCCTCCCGCCATTCTGTCCCTCCCCCTTTGGCCACTGTACCTTCCTTACATGCCTCTTTGCCCACTGCTCCCACCTCTCTTCCTACCGCCTCCTCTCCTCCCTCTACAACTACCACTATTTCCTCCTCTATACCTAAACTCCCTCCTACCACCAGCACTCCTCCTTCGCCAGCACCAACTCCCCTCCCTATTGCCACCGACCCCCCTTCCTACCATATCTGCCCTCTCACAGCCTCCAAACCCACTCCCACTGATACCACAACGCGACCCCCCTCCACCTCACCCACGCCCACCACAGCATCCACAACACTCTACATTAAACAAAAAAACTCCACCACGAAACGACCCCTGCCACACACAACACGCGTAAAGCCGACCAACCCCCTCCCTGCTGTTCTTTCCTCTCCTCCTTCCACCACTCGTTTCTCACCATCCCAGCCTTCTCTTTCTTCCGATACCCACCTCTCATAATCTGCACCTCCCTTACTATCTCTATCCCCCCATCTACTAGCTCTACTACCTCATCCTTTGCTCCTAACTCCCCCCTCCTAGACTACCCTCTCAAACTCTCCTTCCACGATCACCACCCACTCTTCCACTATCTCTATCCCTCCTTTCACAGAACACACTCACCCCTCTACCACGGCCTGTCCACACAATACCACCACTGAAAACCTCTCCACTCCCAGTAAACTACAGCCGACATGCATCAAGGTAATGGCTCCCAACGCCTCACGCGCACTCCGCCCACGTCAATAGGTCGCCTAAACATAATACAATTAAACGTACGCAGTTAGCACAGTATTCGCCATACTGTTGCCAACTGAGTACTAAACACACAAAGACCTGACATAATACTCTTGAACTCGGCCGGTCTATACCCTCCCAACAACAGCACCACATTGCAAGTTACCACACACATCTAACTCCACAAGCGCTGCACCTAGAATCAGCGATCCTTATAAGGTGCTCTATACACCACTCCCTCAGTCAAACACGCGATAAAGCTTTTCTAGCCTGCAAGGTACAGATAAGTTCGGGCCCTATCCTAGTGGCAACGCCTACAATTAAACATAGAAGTCCCAATCTGGGCTCTATCAAACCACAACCTACCTATCTTCTTTGCAGGGGACCTCACTGCTTTCCACCCAACACTCATTTCTAATGCCACTAATGATGCCGGTACCCTGCCACGTTATCGCTGCGAGCATATCGGCGCGGCCTTCCTAACATGTTTTGGTAATTTCGGAGGAACTACGTCTCCGGACATGGTCTTCCGCAACGATCACGCTACAAGCTTCTACACTCAACACTCACCGGGTCCTCACTTACTCTCTGACCACATACCGATATGCCTTATCATATCCACATCTCACATCCTCATAGCCGGACCACCTCTCTTCGACTTTAAAAACATGGACTGGGAAGAGTTCAGGAGACACATAACAGAAAACACGCCACAAAACCTCGACCTGGACCGCACCAATCCAGATCTATTAGACGACCACTGGTGCTAAATCCTGAACATTATAACCGCAGCACGTGACCGAAAAACCCCACACAAAACCTACACATGTATAAACACTTCACACATGTATAGACTCATCACACAGAACAATAACACTACACCAGAGGGCATCGATAACACAACATCACTCAACTACGTGCCCGCATCCTAATGTGAGTGCAACTAGATAGGAACTAAAAATGACGAGAGGTCATCCACATCGCGGACGACACTCGTTTCACTGACTCCTCCTTTTTCTTGTTGTGCGTAAAAAGGAGGCTAGGCACCGACCCACCCAAACCCGTCACCCTCCAAGTAAATAACAAAACACTCACAGACACCAAGGTCATCCTCGAAGCATTTTTGGTGCCACTGGGACACAGTACACACACACAACTTACCCAAACAACACGCGCAATAGAAATTCCAGGAAGTGTAGGAGTGGTGTCTGGCCCAGGCTCACGAGCTAAGGCCCCCCAACCTGATACGAATAGAGCTGCTCGACAACACATCTACACTGATCACTCCCATCACCAGTGATGAAACAAAGTACTACATGTAAACAACACCAAAACGCGCACCCAGCCCCTCCAGGCTACCAGCCAGACTAATAAACAACTTCCCCACAAACATATACCCCACACTCACACCTATTCAACGCGTCAATATACTCAGGTCACTTCCCTAAAATATTCGAAGTCTCTCACAATATACTTCTACACAAAACGAAAAAAAGAACCCAAACACCCAAACAATTACAGGCCTATTGCTCTATTAGGGCACCTAGACATAATACTCGAACGTATGATCAACTTCCGCCCACGAGACTCCTTGGAAGTGAGGGATTGATTCTCCCCCCACCAATATGGGTTTAGGTGGGGCAGGTCCTCCGACGCGACTGTGGCCATCGTTCACGTCAGAATAAAAAAAAACGCCAGGTACGACAAAAGAGACTTTCCATCAGTAAGGACTTAGAGAAGGCATTTAATGAGGTGGGGCACGAGGGACTCCGTTGGAAACTCGCAAATAATACGGGGTTACCTCTCTACACTAGAAGGATCCTCTCGCACTACCTAACTGAATGGAGATGCCACATAAAATACAACAATACCCTTCACAACCTTTCACACCACACTCAGGCGTTCCCCAAGGAAATGTACTGGCACCTACAGTTTACACAATGTACCCAAAAAACTACCGTCACACCTACATAGTGCCCTATTCCGCCGACGAGACCATCCTCGTCAGCGGACCCAGACCAGACGAGATCGCGCACCACACACAAAAAAATACTAGACGAAGATAAATGGCTGATTGCCACGAATCCTCAAAAGACACATATGACACTCTTCTGCGCAAGAGGTCACTACATGCATAACCTACAAATTTTCTAACACACCATACAGGAACCACCTAAACCCAATAACGCTCAACTACACACAACAGACAAAAGTCCTTGCGGTAACTTTTGACAAGTCCCTTAGGTTTAATATACACAAGCACATAATTTATGCAAGAGCCGCACGCACAAACAAAGTGCTGCGCAGGTTCTACCTTGCAGTCAAGAAACTACAGTTACACCTATATAAAATACTCGTCCGACTTCATCTCACATACGCCACACTGTCACTCGTAGCTGCGAGTGTCACGTGGCAGAAGAAGGCTCAGCGCATTCAGATCTCTGCTCTGAAGCGCGCTTGACGCTCTCTCATGTACGCGAGAATGTCCCCTACAAGACAACAACAAATTAGCAACGATCAATATATACACTCACACTAGACTTACCAAACAACTACGGAAACTCGCCAGAAACCCCTTATACACTGCACTACACACATGATTGTATGTTGCCATGGCACCGCGATACCCCGCAGCCTATGACCACCCGCAACCAATACTGTTCTACGGATAAGTTAATAACATCATGAATAACGCGTTCCCTACTATGCAGACACGATCTGCTCCCTGACTACCCCCGAAAAATTTCCATTCATAACACACCGAGACTCACCTAACTACACCACGCATCGGTGTCTACTCACCGACCTATCAACTCTTCCTATGCCCTATCTCATACTCGAGTTTGTTCTACGAAGACCTTGCCACTGCTCTTCCACTCCTATCAATCATCCGAGGTAATCCAGAATCTTACCCTCGTAAGTTACCTCATTCTCTCAAGTACTAAGAAGACCCCATAATAGCATAACGAAAAGATTTAGTAATCTTACTCCTCTTATTTAAACCATCAAATTAATAAATAATTCTTGCGCCCAGCTTCCATTAATCCCTGCCTGCTATAATATTCATTGTCACGCTAACCTTTGTGATAATTTCCATTATTATTCTTGTCTCCATATTTAATCATTTATCTTGGATTAAAGCTTATTTGTGTAGAGGTATTCCTTAAATACTTACTGAGTTGAATCTGGCAAACGAGTTCCCCTTCCGAATAGCCGACCTGTAATTAAGTCGCACTCTTACTATGGGAGGCCATTGCCTTCCCTTCGTTGCATACCTACCTGAGAACAGGGCCGAGATTCTCCGGTCTGACTCAATTACGTAGGTACCAATATTGACAGTAGGACATCCTACATGTCTCTAGGTGTTTCTCATCTATTTTATTCCAGATACTTTTTCCCCTTTTTCTAGGGTTATATAAATTGGGTCTATTGCGACTATTTTGTTAATGTCACGTATATTTTTATAATTCTTTTCTTTTTGTGGTCTTTATAATGTAAGTTGCTTTGTTCTGTACTATTTATTCTAATCGATAGATAGAAGAAAAGGTGTGAGAGAGTAAAACGCTAGTGCTTCCAAAGCCCTCCTAGATCGTATCTCTCTCCTCTGGCTCCGTTTCGGAGGTAGAGGATAGTAAAAGGTCGAGAGAGCTCATAATCCTTTTCTTCTCCAGTTTCTTTCCTCCATGTGCTCTAAAGCATTGGGGTGAATATTTAAGAGAAGAAAAGGAGGACAGGGAAAGGAAGAGGATAGGAAGAGATAGTACAGCGAGAAACTAGTAGGAGATTAGAGAGGCAACCAATGTGGTCATGGCCTTACATCTAAACGCGGTGATAATACCACGGTTTGTATCACCCCCTCGTTTGTATGTAGAGCCCGTTTGGAAAGACAGTGCTAAAGGGTTAGTGAAGAATGGAAGGAAGTTGGGGAGTTGTGGAGAGTTGAAAGTTTGCCTGGAGGTCAAGCTAATCTCTGGCCTTTATTAAGTAGTTATAAGTTGTAATTATACTCAAAGAGTAGTAGCTGAGTTCCAGGTTGATGCGAATTCAGTTGATGTCTTCTAGTGTTTAATGTAGGCGTTCAAACCATTGTTAGTTTGTAAGTCTGTTTCTGGTAACTATTTGTTAGTTTTTCTTGCATGTTTTCGTTGTTCTTTAGCTATATTCTTTAAATTGTACATGTTCTAGATTCCTTCACACTATAGGGTCTCGGTAACGAATTCTCTCTTGTTGTTTCGTAGGCTGAGTTATGTGATCAGCGTGCCTCCTTAGGATAAAGGTAAATATATATGTAGGTGGATTCTTTATTCCTTGGTAAATAACTGGAATAAGCCTCGAAATGGCAAACAGTAATGACAACTTTTCTTCTTGAATAATAATGATAACTCTTTCTGTACTCTCTTTTCCACAAAACTACACCTATAAAGATAGTCATTTGATCTACTCATAATACTACAAAATTCAACAAATCAGGATTGAGATACATTTAATCGTCATACTTATGTCATACTTATTTGAAATAACAGATTGGACATTGGACATTGGATATTGTAAATGATCTTTTGTGTTTTACGTCATTAAAGTCAATGTGCTCGAGCACAAACTCGAGAGGGAGGTGCCGGTGTACGGCGTCCTAGGTCTTTATTGCTCTATTGTGAAGCTCCACGTTTATGAGGTCAACCCCAGTTCGCCATGGAGCTCACTCTCCATTCTCATCTCTCTCCTTCGGATTCTCCTTATAAGTAAGACAGCCTTATTCTAAATCTTTTGCAGTTTAAGGATCTGGGTCGTGGGCCTCACGTTTATAGCGCACTCGTTTTTCATTGCGTTTTTTCTGTATTAGCAGTCTGTGAGGGTAGTGAAGGGATCTGGAGCAATTGTGACTGAGCCTTGGAGTAAATGTTTTACGAAATCTCATGGAAAAAATAGATTGTTTCCAGGTTACATATGTTCTGATGATGGAGGAGAGTTTAAAGGAAAGAAGATGAAAGACTTATTGAGTGAATATAATATCGGCATATATCATGTTGACTCATTAAATGAAGCTATTCTTGTAGAGCGTGTACAAAGAACAATAAAGGAAAGACTTTTCAGATATTTCACTTTTAATGATAAATCGAAATACATCGACGTGTTAGATGATTTTGCAAGAGCTTATAATAATTCTCTAGATATAGAATGATTGGGAAACACCATTTAAAGTTATAGATGAAGTTTCTATACCGGAACAGAGATCTAAAGTTAAAAAAGAAGTTTCTATATAAAATCGGTGATTATGTTCGAATCTCACACTTTTCCAATAATTTAAAAAAAAGATACAAGGCCTGGTAGAGTGAGGAAATCTACAAGATACGACGAGTATATAGGATTTCAAAAGTATTGAGCTGTATTATATTGAAGATTAAAAATGGAGAACATATTTAAGGTGTAGTTTATGAAAAGACCTACAGAAAGTAAAGTTTGACTCCCGTAAAGCGAAAGGGCGTCGAAAAACCAAGAGATATTTAGTAAAATGGCGAGGATACCCAAAATTGTTTAATTCATACGTCAAGGCTTGTGATATCACTCATCAGCCTTGAGCACATGCATTCGTGGAATTATATAAAGAGAAGCTTTTAAGCATTTGTGAAGATGGAGTTTATATGTTACCTTTCCTTCCTCATCCTCCATGGATATTTACCCTCAAAAAAACATATCTGACTATAGAATTGAATTGCACAAATTATTATAACAGACACCAGTCAGTATGGGTTAGGGCTTTCATGGGAAGAATACTTACGAGGATGGTGATTCTCATGGTTGACCATTCGGCCTTTTCTGGTAGCTATGATGCATCACCTTTTAAATTTAAACCTTATAATGTGAATCGTGTCAGTATCTATATAAACGGGAAAGAAGTTGAAAGACCATTCGAATTAGACTATTCGGGCGATGGAGATTCAGTTTCTTCAAGGGCTTTTACTTGTTATATAACGGAATAGGGTGTATTGGAGGTGGGTAGAGTATTGGACTTACGTATCAACAGTTTCTAAAAAATAAAAATATTTATTGTATTAACCTAAATCAGGATAAGAGTACTACTTGTCTTGGGAAATGCTCCAATCCTATACAATAGGGTACATTTTCAATACAGTTACAGTTTCGATCTCCATTAATAGACCCGGTTTCCATTGTTATATATGCAGAGTTTCATTCTGTTATTGAGATAGATAAATCTAATAAAATGAATGCAATCGAAATAGAAAAACTATTGTATTGAAATGAAACTACAAAACGAGTTTTTCATGGCTGTTTTGCGAGAGACACTCAGATTTGTCAACCTTTAAAACTGCCAGCAGCTTATATAATTAATCTGAACAGCAGCAATCTACCTGGTTCACATTTGATCGCTTTGTTTGTTAACATAAAAAGTTTATATTATTTCGATAGCTTATATCTAGGGTTACAGAACGATGTTTATATCCGTAAAAACTTAGTAAAAATGAATAAAATTAATATCGTCAATCCATTCAGAGTTCAGAGTTACTTTTCAAACTCATGTGGCTTGTTTTGTGTCTATAATTCAGCAGATGTCAAACGGCAAATCATATCGATCTTTGATTGAGCAATTAAATTTATATAATGATCAAAGAACGAAAGAAATCGTTGTACAGAATACTTTTAATAGAATGTAGAGAAAAAATTGATACTGTACACTCAATAAAATTAATTGTTGAAAAATATGTAATTGTTTAGCCTATCGACTCAACTGTATTTATTATGTGCCATTATATAATATGGTTAGCATCAATTAAATTTTATTTCGAATTATTAATCTGTATAAAATGTATGCATATTTGAATTACAATGTAAAATTAATCATTATAACAACCTCAACTTTTTTTAAAACAAGTTACAAAGAGAAAATGACCTACCTTGTGAACGAACTTATCAACTGCGAAAGGGTGAAAAGTTCGAGGAAGTCAGATATCTCATTGCATGAAATCGATTGATCTTGCGTGTATGTGTGTGTGTGTAGACTCTAATTCCGCCGAAAAAAGGTCGCTGAAGCGATCTTTGTCTCCTGCCGATGCCATATTTGATAAAACGGTCTAGACATTAGTAATTCTTTAGATTAATACTCCGATAGATAGCATTCGCATCATTAAACATACTAATTATTTTCAAAATGGAACGAGTAAACAACTGCATGTGATCAAGGCTGGTGGATTATGATAAAAAACATCCCCTACCGATTTTCTCCGAAAGGTGTATGTATTGGTGTTGAGTGCCATTTTGCCCATAACCTAACCCAATGTATGTGTGTGTGTGTAGACTCTAATTCCTTAGAAAACTTGAGTATGTATGTGTGTGTGCACGTGTGTGAAGGGGGTGGACACCATTTTACTCCTAACCCTAACCCAATTCAATGTGTGTGTGTGTGCGTGTGCGTGTTTAGACTCTCTAATTCCTTAGAAAGCTCCAGTGTGTATGTGTGTGTGCGTGTGTGAGTAGACTCTAATCCCTTCGAGAAAAGGTCACTGATCAAATTATTGGGGAGGGAGGCAGAGACGGCTTCCCCGGTAAGGAAAAGGGGTCAGCTTCCACGGCAAGGGCGTGTGGGGAGGGGAGAAACTGCAATCACCCCGTATTACTACTTTCTTATATTAGAGCATAATTACATTGTGAAACGGATTCCTATCATTGTTGTTGAAAACTACAACCAAAAGGATAAACTGGAATTCAAATCTTGTTTAATTAATTGTTTGACAGAGGCTCAATATTGTAAAACTGATCCAATAGAAAAATTAGGCTCATTCGTTAATTTCAGTGATACTCCATATGGCGTCCAAATGATCATTTCATATATTTATACTTTAAGTTTGGAAATCTAAAGTGAAGAGAATAACGCCTTAAGCCATCGTCTCTGTTTCTCACCCTAGTCCAATCTTACGTTGAAACAATATTCGTCGATCATCCTCCTCTTACCGAAGAACCACAATTTAGAAAGGAAGACTGAACATTTTTTCACTCATCTATGGATCCGCATATGGCTAAGTAGAATGAAGACCGAGTCACACGTGTGGCGTCGGTCGCAGGAATGGTACATAAACATTTCTCTGGTATTTGAACCGTGCTGTTGCAAGATATTAAATTTGTCCTTGTTCACAAAGTTAGTTGTAGCTTTATTGGTTAAGGTATGTCACACTTCTCTGTTAGCTGCGTAGTCCTCAAGTTATCTTTGCTCCTCTTTTTTAGCAGCCTTCATTGCGAATTCCTTGCTGAAACTTACAGTAAAGTATGAACTTGAGAATTTTTGTTTCAACTGTGCTCATTACATGGCTTGTTCAGAGTACATGTTTGCACTCTAGGCATTCTCGCTTCAATATATGGGATGTTGGCTCTGGCAAGGCCTCCCTCTTTGGAGCTTCTGTCTGGCCATTAGATATTCATAATCGATCGCAATAATATATGTGGATATTCGTTAGCTGTTTGATTTCCCTTCGATAGAAGTACAGGCTTTTGAGAAATACAAAAGGAATGGTAAAGAGCAGGGTCCTGTACATCTTAAGTTTGGCAGAAGGCTGTATATTCCTGTGTTTCTGAACTTTGACGCGAAAATTACTGCGTGCTTGGCTGAGTCGGTTTCCCGATCTTCGCTGTAATCTCTTTGTTAAGCAATTGGTCAGTAAAGATGGTGTTTCCTAGGTACTTGAAACTATTCACATTATTCATCAGAGTGCCATTAATATTGATGCACGGTTTATATGGCTAAAACCCTTAGTATAGACAAAAAGAGAACATCTGTTCTTTCAGGGCTAATGGTGAGACCAAAAGGCTTTGAGCCGATGGAGAATTTGGTAAAATTCCCTAAAGGAAGTTTTCCAATTGAACCATGGGGAGAGTCATTTGTACACACCGTTTTAGTAATGAGCCAATTCAAGTTCTCAGTTTTTGCAAATAAGCGTCTCAGATCAACCAGCGTTCCGTCCAATGATACCTTATATATATGCCTATTTAAAGATCGTTGATGGCATGCATCGGCACTCGGGTGAAAAAAGTATACCAGTTTACTGGGGCGAAAAGACATTATGTTTCATGTCATTCAAAATGCTAAAGGTATCAGATGGATAGAAATCTGAAGCACATATACTGACATGTGATTGGGGAACTGGAGAATGAGTGTGGTAAATTTCTGCGACAGCGTTAACTCTTCAGTGTAGAGTAAATAATTACTTCCTGTTCTCCGAATAACTCCTATATCTCTCTCATTACAAGAAGCATGCCGAGAGAATTGCGATCGGGATGAAAGACACTAAGATACAAAAAGATTTTCTTGTTACTGTTGGCTAGAGGCTTCTTTAAGTAGCTTGTAATTATTTTCGCCAATGAGCGAATTTTATCTTACAACCACTGCGAAGTCATTTTCTGGATCGTGTTGTGTTTTTAGACATCAATTTATTTTAGGTTCCAGCGAGTTATTCCTGAAATATATCGTTCGTTTGCTTCTTGAGTTATCTTTATTTCCTGTGCAATTTTTGTATCCAACGTTCAAGATTTCATTTCTCTAATTTCTCTAATAGGAGGCATATATTAAATACTTCGCCTATTAAGTATAGGTTCATGTGCGACTTTTAAATATGTGGCTAAGCTTTTCTACCCTTTGCCTATTTTTGTTTTGTTCACTTATTAATCTCTCCATGTTACAGTTATGGGTCAAGGATGTCCAAATTATATATATTCTACATCATAGAATTTTTTATGATATTCTGTTATCATTGTTTAATTAAATTTTGGATTTGAACCAAATAATAAGATTTTTCGGCAAAGTGAATGTGGCTTAAATATATCCCCCAAACATTCTGAGTACCTTTTATCCCCATTCAAAATTACTGCCAATATCCTTATGGACTGTTGTAAAGAGTTATGGAGAGATAAACAAAATACCTGCTGAATTGTGTATTTTATTTGTATTTTATTTACTGACCGATTGCAGCCTAACCGGCCAAGTTGCTTTATAAAACGTATATATGTATTACTTTACATACGCCTATTCTGTTATTTTTAGCTAGTACCGAGCTTCCTGTTATCGGCAAATTTTAAAATTTTATAATGGAATTATTTCAAAATCGTTTAAATATAAATATTAAGTGAAGCAATGGTCCGAAGACAGATCACTGAGGAACGCTGCTAGTGACCGATGCTCAGGAAGAATTATTTTCTTTGAAAATAACTCTGCCTACGATTTTCCAACTAATTTTAATCCATATTTGGTAATTTCTCATTATTCAGATAACCTTTAGTTTTATCATTCTATTATAAGTAACGCTGACAAAAGAAAGACCCTTTGAAATTAGCGAAGGAAGGGGTGTTGCTATAGTATGTGATCTACATGCCAATGTGATCTACATTCAAAATATTCTTTATAAATGTGCAATTGTAATTAGAGGAATGAGTTAAAAAGTAAAAGATGATATTAAAAATGTATAAAATTCCATCGATAAAGGAAAATACAAAGGTAAAATACTAAATTGATATTTATTTCATACTAAAAACATGAATAGTATAACTATCTGTATACAGTACGAATATCATTTAAAAATGCAATGTAGATCACAAACTATGGGTTTTTACTCTTTAAAGGAAAAAAAAAATAATTGTAACCTTTTAGGTTGGTAATAAATAATATATCGTTGTACCTCCGCCATTAGGTGCGTCTATTCAGGATTTTTCTTATGAAGTTCTTATGGGCTCAAAGCTAAAAATATATAAACTATAAAAGGTGCTTTGTTTTATATACTAAATCAACCGGAAGTCAGTTAAATATTATGAATTTTTAATGTAAAACACAAACTATACCAGAAACATGCCTCTAGAACAAGTACTAGACCGGAAACAAGGAACGGAGGCAGGAATAAAGGAAGGGAACAAGATATCGATGATAATTACGAGGGAAGAATTGAGAGAGGAAGGAGGTGAGGGAGGAAAAAAGGGAGTAAGTATGAGAGGAAGGATCAAGGGAGGGAGGGAAAGAATGGGTAAAGTAGTGGAGTGTGGAAAGAAAGAGGGGAGGAAGAAAATAGTGAACGGAATACAGGATGCAAGGGAGCGATAAAAGATGAGTTAAAGGAAATTTGGAAGGGAGGGAATAAGGAAGTAAGCAAAGGATGAATGGAGTAATGAATCGAGGAAAGAAGAAAGGAAATAAGGAAAGGCAGGAAGCAAAGTAAGGATGAAGGCAGGAATGAGTAGAGAATCAAAGAAGAAAGGTTGTGGTGAGGAAAGGATGGACGCAAGGAAGAAAGAAAGTTAGGGAATAAGATAGAAAAGATTAAAAAGAGAGAGAAGTTGATAAAGGAATCATAGAAGGGAGTGAACTAGTGATGGAGGATAGAAAGATTGAAGGACGGAATGAGGAAATGAAAGATGGGACTACGTAAAAGGTAAAGGAATGAATGGATTTAGGAAGAGATGAACGAATAAACTGAGTGAGAGAGAAAAGAAGGAGAGAAGGTAGTAATGCTGCAATAAATTAAAAACTATGAACTTGCCTAGGGTTGATGTTACAGAATTTGGGCGGAGTTCAGGGTCGGAGGAGTGAACTCCCTCCACCTTCCTAAAGGCAATCACGGTAAACATTCACCTAGAAGGTAGGAAAATACACTCCATTTAAAACCCTTTGAACTATGTTAACAGAAGGTTTAATCCTTGTTTAATTAAATGTGAAAGCATAGAGTACGAGGTGTCGTCATGACTATGAAGGGGCAGAATTTCTGTTCGAACCTTTGCAATGTAGAGATGAATAGTTCATCAATCCCAAATTAATGAAATAAGCGCAAACTGCTTATTCTATTAATCACGTCAAAACGCCCAGGACTACTCTAATCTGTTCTCTCACAGCCTGTCAGCGTTAAGAGATGTTGTTTTCATAGATTTGAATGCATTTCTCTTTACACCTAAACTCAAAAGAAACTTTAAACAAATCAGTTTCGTTAATGGTAAGTAGAATATGGACTTTTATTAAGTAAAAATGTTTTCACACAAAATATTGATTTTTTAGCTATTTCTCCATGATTATTGAATAAAATCCATTCTTTGGTTGCTAAAATTAAATAAAATAAAACATTTTCGTACCTTTGTCGTTTATTTTGTCACTAAATCTTAGATTACACTTAAAATATTGCAGAATATGAACTTGTTCGAATACATTTATACACAAATGTATATGTATATATATATATATATATATATATATATATATATATATATATATATATCTATATATATATATATATATATATATATATATATCTATATATATATATATATATATATATATATATATATATATATATATATATATATATATATATAACTTAGTGTACCATAGGCAACGTATGGTATTTGGTATGCAAACTTGGATGAATAAAACGAAAGTTATGATTGGAATTTCCAATTAGAGTTTTAAAGCAAATGTATTGAGTTACAGGAATTATACTTGAACTGTTTATATATTCATTACCGGATTAATGGAAAATTTATTATTAAACACCTATATGGATATTTATTGCTTGGAATAATCAGGGAAGAAAATTGATTTGTAAAGTTTAATGCAAACAAGCAAGTATTTTCCCCCATTGAGACTCTCCTTTCCGAACGCTAAGAAAATGTTCATGTTTCACAACTATACGAAAAAGTATATGATTTTCCAAATATATGAAAAGTATTTGATTTCACAAATATATGAAAAGTTATATTATTTCCTAAATATATGAAAAAGTTTATGAATTGCCATAGATATCCTTAAAGAGCATTTAAGCACTATTGGGCTAAAAGCGTAGATATAGTAAGCTAAAAATTAGCATTAAATTTGTCCATTAATTATCTACTCAATCTTAAACATAATCGTGTATCATTGAAACTGTAGTGCAAATATCTGTGATGTACTAATACCAATGTTCAGTTAAATATATAAGTGCTGCTTTCTGCCAATAATGTCAGAAAACCGAAGAAGAAATTAAAATTCTTAACCTTATATCCATTAAAGAAGACATGTAATAATATCGCGTTGAGGTCATAAATATTATATCTTTCCTAGCTCATCCCTGAAATGTCACCTCGATGAAAACAGCAAATCTATAGATTTAAATAATTCAACCTGAATATATTCAAAATTTCAATGCTTGGAGTGTTTCGTAAATTCCCATGCATGGAGTGTTTCGTAAATTTCAATCTTCAAGTGTTTACTAAATTTCAATGCTTGGAGTGTTTCGCAAATTTCAATGATTCAAGTGTTTCGTGAATTTTAATGCTTCTGGTGTTTCATAAATGTAAATGTTTTGTTTCGAAAATTTCGATGCTTCTAGTGTTTTGTAAACCCTAATGCTTCCAGTGTTTCGTTAATTTTAATGCTTTAAGTGTTTCGTAAATTTAAATGCTTCAAAAGTTTCGTAAATTTCAATGCTTCTAGTGTTTCGTAAATGTCAATGCTTTACGTGTTTCGTAAATTTCAATGCTTCAAGTGTTTCGCAAATTTCAATGATTCAGGTGTTTCGTGAATTTTAATGCTTCTGGTGTTTTATAAATGTAAATGCTTCGTTTCGAAAATTTCGATGGTTCCAGTGTTTTGTAAACCCTAATGCTTCCAGTGTTTCGTTAATTTCAATGCTT
The DNA here is from genome assembly GCA_963969495.1 of Ceratothoa steindachneri. Lineage (NCBI taxonomy): Eukaryota > Metazoa > Arthropoda > Malacostraca > Isopoda > Cymothoidae > Ceratothoa > Ceratothoa steindachneri. The sequence continues at coordinate 85,759,132 of OZ018328.1, forward strand.
TAAGTGTTTCGTAAATTTAAATGCTTCAAAAGTTTCGTAAATTCCCATGCATGGAGTGTTTCGTAAATTTCAATCTTCAAGTGTTTACTAAATTTCAATGCTTGGAGTGTTTCGCAAATATCAATTTTCCAGGTGTTTCGTGAATTTTAATGCTTCTGGTGTTTCATAAATGTAAATGTTTTGTTTCGAAAATTTCGATGCTTCCAGTGTTTTGTAAACCCTAATGCTTCCAGTGTTTTGTTAATTTTAATGCTTTAAGTGTTTCGTAAATTTAAGTGCTTCAAAAGTTTCGTAAATTTAAATGCTTCTAGTGTTTCGTAAATGTCAATGCTTTACGTGTTTCGTAAATTTCAATGCTTCAAGTGTTTCGCAAATTTCAATGATTCAGGTGTTTCGTGAATTTTAATGCTTCTGGTGTTTTATAAATGTAAATGCTTCGTTTCGAAAATTTCGATGGTTCCAGTGTTTTGTAAACCCTAATGCTTCCAGTGTTTCGTTACTTTCAATACTTTAAGTGTTTCATAAATTTAAATGCTTCCAGTGTTTCGTAAATGTCAATGCTTTACGTGTTTTGTAAATTTCAATGCTTCAAGCTCTTCACAAATTTCAATGCTTCCAGTGTTTCGCAACTTTCAATGCTTCCTGTGTTTCGCAAATTCCAATGCTTCCAGTGTTTAGTAAATTTCAATGATTCAAGTGTTTCGCAAATTTCAATGCTTCCAGTGTTTTGTAAATTTCAACGCTTTTAGTTATTCGTAAATTTCAATGCCTCAAGTGTGTTGCAAACTCCAATGCTTAAATTAATTCATAAATATCAATGCTTCCAGTGTTTCGTAATATTTCAACGCTTTCAGTTATTCGTAAATTTCAATGCCTCAAGTGTTTCGTAAACTCCAATGCTTCAATTAATTTATAAATTTCAATGCTTCTAGTGTTTCGCAAATTTTAATGCCTCAGATGTTTCGTAAATTTAAATGCTTACTTTCACAAACTTCAATGCTTCCAGTTTTTTGTAAATATTAATGCTTCCAGGATTTCGTAAATTTCAATGCTTTAAGTGTTTCGTAAACTCCACTGCATTAAGTGTTTCGTAAATTTCAATGGATTAAGTGTTTCGTAAATTTTAATGCTTCCAGTGTTTCTTCAACACCAATGCTTCAAGTGTTTCCTAAATTTCAATGCCACGTATTCTGTGTTATTTTAGCTTTATCAAAGAACTTTTGTGTGAAAGGTTTCTAAACGGTTTTGAAAGATGATTTATATTACATACACAGCTTTATCTTGGTCAAAGATTGTGGTTCTTTCGTGGAAATATTTTTCACATTATTTACGCATAATTGTCCAGGTCGAAAGCCGTTGGGTGACTATTTATTATAATATTTACCTCCAGATGCTCGAAGATCCTAATACAAATAATAAACTCTTGAATGTTTACTAACGCTACAAGCAAGGTAAATGGAAAGAAAGTTTTCAGGATCAGTCTTTATGCTTTTATAAAAAAATGGTGTTGCACTTGCTTCTTTGAATTTCTTAGGAACTGTTCCCTCGTTAATAAGTTTTGAGAGTACACTTCAAAATGGTTTAAAACCGATTCTATAAAGTATATCGGGAGCGTGCTCTTTTTTGATTTTGATTTTCTTAATAAAAGAATAAATTTCCTATTCTGTTATGTAAATATTTGCATATGAAATGTTTTCATCAAAATTTATTACTACTTATTTCTAAGGAAGTTATTTGTATCTTCTTCGATAAAAATATTTCTTTCCTTGTTTAAGACATTCAAGATATTTTGTCCAGAATGATTTCTCTAGCATCTTTCAATAAGTTTGCACCAATGTTGTGCAACCTGGTGCTTTATGGCTCTTGATTTGATTAATTAGAATATATATTTCTGATTAGAGAACGGTTGGGAAATTATTGGGTGTTGTTGGTGGGGTGTGGTTCTGGATACTGTTGTCATTTGAGTACAACTTTTCATACAGGACCGTAGTCCTTTAACGATTCTTTCTCAATCTTCAATTATTGTACCATCTTCCTCTTTCAAAGCTGCTATGTGAAATAATCCTTTTTTGAAGTCTCATTTTAGCCATTTTATACCCCTTTCCTCCTTTGATGGACAATATTTGTATTATATTTTCTGATGTCAGCTCAACTTAAGCAGAATTAGTTTAAAATTATTGACAGATCTCTAAAATCGTTTGTGCTCATATATTGACAACGACGCTTCGAATTTTCCTGTTTTTATTTTGTTTAACAAGGAGAAGATTAGAAAGGTATCGGTCGGGATTCTCGTCAGTATTGTTCGTTTGCGAAATTTGATACAACCAGCTACGTTCTCTTATGTACTATTGAATTTCACTATTTATTTATGGGACCAGATTTGGTGTATTAGAATCCTTAGGTTTAATGTGAGTTGTTTACTTAGTTATTGTGAAAAATAAAAGCTGAAAACTATTTTATACTTAGAGTAGCTCCTGAAAGTTTTCTATGTTTAAATTATAGCCCAATTTAAAAGTTCTAAGCGGGCGCCAACATTCTAAAGTTTTCAAGAGTTAAGGTCAAGAATAAGTTGAGAGATCTTTTAACAATTTTAGCAACATTTATATGGAATTCAATTATGCAGTATCTCTGTTTCCTAGTAATTCGCCAACGTGTATACTTTCTAGTAATTTCTCTTCCTTAGCTATACCTTATATCTAGGATATTTTTTTTGTTGTTGGTTTGTCTACTTTGGTGCAGGAAGTTATCGTTTGAAAATGTAGAGGTCAATTAAATGTACTCATCCATATAACCGTTACTTGTGTCTAACTAAGGGCGAAAACGTTTTAAATATATAATATTGTAATCTTCCTTCTCTATACTTTGGTGATCGGTAAACTGAGTCAAAGTTATTTTATTACTATTTATCAAGATTTTGGTAGCTAAAGCTCAGAAGTAATATTTATATTGACATCTTTGATTATTACGACAATTTAATAAGTTAAATTGGATATTATTATATAGGTAAATTAATTCAATTTGATCACAAGAAGTTTTAGCCCAAGATCTATTTTTATACCACTCACTGTTGTCAAAAGTAAAATTCATCTAAAAGAACTAACTTCAATCCTTCTTAATAGTTTTTGCTTTGTTAAGCCATTGCAAATGAAACTAATAAAAATAATAATACTGAGAACAAACACCCACCTACTGTTGCTCTCCATCTCCCAGCACACATACATTTCAGACGATACATTCATATTTATTTATCTTTCCTTATCTCGTTTATGCAGGAGTGAATCCATATATTAAGTCATCTAGGCTACTGGGTAACTATGTCCACTCAACCCTGACTACCTTTGGCACCGCCATAATTTGAACATCGATTTTTCTTAGCTCCATTTTCCTTCCTTCTGATGTGGTTTCGCGGAACAGATTCATTCTTCCTCATTGGCAAAGAATAAATTTCATAGAAACTGTAAAAAATCAAATAAATTATAGAGGATAATAGGAAAGCCTCAACTGGAAGGAGAAAATTAAATTGAAAAAGAGTACTTTTTAGAAACATTTTGATATAGGAGTACGGCTAGTAATATTAAACACTTGCATAGTTCATTTTTCGCAATTGGTTCGAGATTTACATTTCATCCTTCATATTTTTGGCAGGAATTGATATGTTTCATATAACTAATCTCCCATACATTTCTTTAAGCAATATATTAACTTAGATATTACCCTAATGAAAAACCCTTCTTTTTGCTAACAATACTTACCATTTTATTATGTTACTCTATAAGTAAAATGTGGTCTATATTTTTATATTTATCATTATTTTATTGATAGAAATAATAGCTTAAAATGTGACCCATTTATTAGCTGAATTAGTACAGGAGACTAAAAGTAGGTTATATACAATAATATTAAACGTTTTACACAATCAATTGTTATGGGAAAAAATCCAATACCCAACCGAAACAGGTGACTAATTTACAGATGATTCACGTATGTGTTTGATTCGATATGAATTGCATAATCCATTTTGAAATTCTTAGCCAGAATCTGAATATTACCAAAGATATTTACTGTGCTTAGTTAGGCCGTTTACATGCAACTCTTAGAAAAAAAAGCCCCGCAATAGAAGAAAAGAGTGCTATATTATTACGAAAATGCGAAACTTAATATCGCAAGAGATAAAACACAAAATCTTAACATTTTCTATTGTGAACTAATGAGTCAACCGCCATACTCTCCAGACTTACCACATCAAATTACCATCTTTTTCTGAGTTTAGCTAATCACCTGAAGAGAATGAAGATGTGAACAAAAGAAGAGGTCGAAACAACATTAAAATTTTTTATAATCAGTCACAGGATTTTTATAAACATTATCTTTAAAAATTAGTAAAAAGATAGAGAATAGTGGTAGAGATTAGTGAAAACATCTTACATATTAAAATAATAAATAAATATTTGTTTATACCCTGCACATATCTCCCACGGACGGGGTGGCGCATGGCCAGAGACACTTCCAATAAAGCATTGGCACACACTATCCGCTGTTTAACCAAGGTGACCCACCTACTACATTTTTCCATCCATCTTCGCACTCCGGTTATCCGATTTCGCCAGAAAACTTCATTACCTGCGTTTGTGTGTCAGCCGCCGCCGCTTGTCCTCACCTAACCATTTGTCTCCATTCATTCCTATCCCTAGCACGCCTTTCTGTCTCCTGGATGCTCAGGCCACGTCCAGCAAGGACAACTCTCGTACATTCCATCCAACCCCTTCTCGGACGCCCCCATTGTCTCATTCATATCACTCGAGATCTATGCACTCTCTTTACCAGCCTTTCATCTTCTATTCTCTATAGGTAATCATACCATCTCACCACAATTCTATCATGTGTGAAAGCGAAAGCCTTTGCCAGGCAACCTGGCACATATCGCCATTACTCTCATTGAAAATATAACCCTATAACTACCATACTCAGTTTTTTCTCCCTTTTCCTTGTAAATAGGAAGAATATATGAATTCCTCCAATCTTCCGGCACACACCCATGGTCAATACGTACATTATACAACCTCATCAACCAGTCTACTACACATTCTCCCTTGTTTTCAGCATAGTTATCACATCCATGCCTGCTGACTTTTAACTTTCTCTCCGTTTCACTCCATCTTCCACTTCCTCTTTGCTAATTCTTTCACTCTCTCTAATTCTCTCTGATGTCATCATACATCTTCCAAGAAATAACAGCTGTACTTATCTACTATCATGAACATTTAGAAAATTCTCAAAATATTTACCCCATTTCTTCCTTACTTCTTCTTATGTACTGATTATTTCATCCGTTCCATCCTTCCCTATCATTTATATCGCCTCTTTCTTCTTTCTCACACAATTTATTTCGTTCTAAATTGCTTTTTATTTTCTTTAAAGCACTCAGACACTCTTTCATCCAACGTATCATTCGCTTCTCACTTCAGTTCAGCAACTCGATTTTTCGCATCCTCTCACTTCCTCCTAGACTTTTCCTCGTTTCCTGCGCATCTGTTCTGTCTATACCTATTGAACAGTTGACGCTTTTCTTTCACTCGCTCTTCTACTTCAGCATTCCATCATTTGCTACCCTTCTAACTCTTCCTTCTCCAAGCATCCTAGCAGCTTATTCTATGTTCTCACGCATCAACTACCACTTATCTTCCACACCCAAACCCTCAGACCCTCTTACTACTCCCCACTCCCTTGCAACTAACTCTTTGATTCTTCCTTCCACCTCACTTCTTTCAGTTTCTCCAACCTTAACACCTCGTTCTTTGGAAAGCTGCTTCATTTGCCAAACAATTCACTGTTTAATCTTACTTCTGTTATTGCCAGGTGGTGGTAGGATAAGTCTTCCACCATCTCCCTCTTTACATTTACATCCAAAATTCTCTTCACATTCGCTTTTTCTACCAGGAAATAGTCTAACATGCATCTTTGATCCTCAATCTCACTTTCTCTTATCTGCTTACCCAGTCTTTTCCAGGTATAATGCTTGTGCTCTTTCGTTTTAAACCACATGTTGCCAGCTACCATCTCTCTTTAAACACACATTTCCACCATTATTATTCACTCCTGGCACTCTGTATCTTCCAACTACCCCAATCACCACTCGACCTTTGCGTTCAGGTCACCCATTACAACTACTTTCTCCTTTACATTAAAACCTTGCAGACATTCCCTCAACTCTTCCCAAAACGCTTATCTCACAGTTTCAGTTTCACCCACATGTGGACCATACACGCTCACTATCACCCACTTTTCGCATCCGAACTTCACTCGCACCAATCACACTCTTCACATTACCTTCTTATACACTCCCACACTTCCTTACTCATCAGTACCGCCACCCAATGCTTAGCCCTCTCTCTTTCATTTACTCCTGATTTTATTGCTTTCACCCCACCAAACCATTCTACACCTTTTCCTTTCAACTTGGTTTCACTCAGAGCCAGAATGTCCAGTTTTCCTTTTTCAAACAAACAACCAATTTTACTTCTCTTCACATTCTTTACACATGCACGCACATTCAAACACCCAAAATAAGGCACCGGAGTGGCTTTGACTTCTCCTGGCCTCTCCTAACATGGTCATTTCGAGGAATAATTACAGAAGCAAGGATTCCTAGACTATACTTATTTAAATATAAATAATTTCAAAGAGTTGTTTGATTAACATTAATAAATTAATGATAAACATAAGAAGAATGCCTAATTATTATTATTATTATTAAAGTTCCAAGCCACAACCCCAACTGGAAGAGCAAATAGCTATAAGCCCAAGGGCCCCAGCGGGGAAAGAAACCTGGTATGGAAAAAACGAAACAAAGATTAAGAAAAACATAATAAATAAATAGAAAATTAAAAAAAAAAAAAAAAAAAAAAAAAAAAAAAAATTAAATGCTATAATGTTAAAAATATTATAATATTATATATGTGTGGATAATGAATAAAATATTAAAGTTATAAGTTTCTGTTAATTAAAAATGTATTAGCACCCACTTTAAATTTCTGAAGTTCCAAGGACTCAACAACAACACTAGGAAGTTCATTCCACAGTTTAGTTGTGTTAGGAATGAAACTTCTTGAAAACTGTGTTGTGTTGAATCTCATAGGCGTAAAGGCCCTACTATTGGCATTTAGTACACCTCTGGTAACTCGTTGAGGGGCATATAAATTGGGCAGATCGTGATGCAGTGGATGATCTGCATTGTTAAAAATTTTATATAAGATGCATAAGGAGCTTATTGCTCGCCTGTGCCACAGATCAACTTTGAGGTCAGGAATTAAAAATTTTATTGCTCTCAAATTTTTATCTAATAAATTAAGATAAGAGTTGGCTGCCGAACTCCAAACAGGGGCGCAATATTCAAAACACGGAAGAATAAAAGCATTAAAACAATTTTTAAGAACAGTCTGCTCTCCAAATACTTTGTAAGATTTCCTCAAAATGCCAATTTTTTGAGCAATAGAGGAGGAAATAGATCGAATGTGATTCTCAAAAGTAAACCTAGAGTCAAGCATAACTCCAAGCAACTTAAAAGAATCACATATGGAGATGGGAATGTTATTTATTAAAAGATCTGGATGGGGAGGATCTAGTGTTCTGGATCTGCTAACAATCATACTCTGGGTTTTCTTTGCATTTAACTTCATGCCCCATGAAGTGCACCAAACATTTATCTTAGCCAGATCTCTATTTAAAGACTCTGCAACCGATGCTCTCAACTCAGGAGATGGGACTGGGGCTATTAGAGTAGCATCATCAGCATAGGCTATAAGTCTATTTTCCAGTCCAAACCACATATCATGGGTATATAATATAAACAGTAGAGGACCAAGAACACTGCCTTGTGGTACACCAGATAGCACCTCTCTCTCATCACTAAAATTATTGTCAACATAAACCTTTTGATGTCGATTTGTTAAAAATTGTTCAATAATATTTAAAAATACACCACCTACTCCCAACTGCTTCAACTTAAATATCAGGGCCTTATGATTGACACGGTCAAATGCGGCACTGAAATCCAGGCCAACTAAGCGAACTTCATGACCAGAGTCTAATGATTTTTGGACAATGGTGGAGACTGTGAGAAGTGCATCACAAGTGCTCAGACCCTTACGAAATCCAAACTGTAAAAAGGGAAACAGACGATTAAGCTCGGCAAATGTACTTAAACGTTTAGCTAGTAAACGTTCAAAAATCTTAGATAGAACAGGAGTTATAGAAATGGGCCTATATTCAGTAGGGTTAAAACTACCACTTGCACTTTTACATAGTGGAGTGATGTTACCAATTCTCCAACATTCGCAAAAACTACCACTCCTCGCCAGCTTCCGAAGAATAACGGAAAGCTTGGGAGCCAAATACTCTGCAGTTTTCTTAAAGAATAAAGGGAATATACCATTTGGGTCAGTACCACCATAAGCATCCAGATCAAGAAGTAACTGTTTTACTTCACTTGAACGGAAAGCAATCTTGTTTAACCTTGGTTCAGGGAAACAAGTGTCAGGTAGAGTTAGATTCTCATTACTTTGTTTATTATCAAAAACATCAGCCAACAGTGTTGCCTTTTCTTCAGGACTATGGGTAATGGAACCATCAGGTTTAAGAAGGGGTGGCATAGATGAATCATTCCCAAAAAGAGCAGACTTGAGAGTGGTCCAGAATTTGTGGGAATTTGCTGTGCGCTGAAGAGTTACCTTTGTGGTAGTATTGAATTCAACTTCAGCATTATTATATACCCTCTGAGCTGCTGTTCTGTAGTGCACATAATTATCCCATAGAAAGGCAGATCTACTCCCCTTCCACAGGTTGTAGGCTTCTTGCTTCTGCATATGAGCCCTCTTACAGTCATCATTAAACCAGGCTTTGTCCTTAGTGCGATATCTGATCATACGGAATGGAACATGTCTATCAATAATTGAAACAATTTTATCATTCAAAATACGAACTGCTTCAACCTCCTTATATATTAGTGGCCAGTTGATCCGGGAGATATCATTTAATATATTGCACCAGTCTACTTGAGATTTGATGAATACTTTGCTTGTATGAGCTATATTAGGAATAGATTGCTCAATACAGATAGTTATAGAAATTGCACAGTGGTCAGAAGTTCCCACAGGAGGATCAACAGCACTTGTAACGACTCCAGGGGAATCAGTGAAAACCAAGTCAAGGCAGTTCCCAGATGAATGGGTAGGCTCCCTAATGACTTGCTCACAACCCGACTCACACGCAAAATCATAAGCCCTGATACCATGACAGTCAGTAGGGGAGACAGAAGACAGCCATTGCCTATGATGAGCATTGAGGTCTCCCATAAATACAAAGCAGGCTTTCCGGTCATTTTCCTGTACCTTGGCCATGGCAAGGAGCAGACAATCAAAAATAGTATCATCTAAGTCTGGATTGCGATAGACAGAAAAAAGATAAAAATTATTTTGCTTACCACATACTTTCATAACTTGCATCTCATGGCAAGAACAAGCATAGGAGGTCTTTGAAGCAGAGTAACCATTCCTGATATAAACTGCCATTCCTCTAGCCCTAGGAATGGCATCACGCCTAAGTAAAATTGGTTTTTTGAAGCCTGGTATAAGTAGTTCAGAGACATGCCTCATATTTGAAACCAGGGTCTCTGAACAGAGTAAAATGTCATGAGACTTGGATGAAGCAGTCAAGTCTTTAATATTGGCATGTAGGCCCCTAATATTAATATAGAGTAGACGACATTTTATCTGACGAGGATGACCAGGTCCAGGGTTGAGCTCAATGTCTCCTGATAAAATTAAAATCGATATTAAAAAAATAATATTAGCAACAAGATCTTCAACAAAAATAACAATTTGTACAACAACAACAACAACAATTTGTACAAAATTATTCAATAGCAAAACTTTCATTAACTGAATATTATATGTCGGAAAAAAACTGGTCAACATGAAGGAGCCGACACATCATGCAAGGCAAAATTCCCTTCAGGACGCCACAACAACTGAGGGAGGACAGTAATGATGACTTTGGAATGAAAAAGAATAAAGAAAAGAGAAAAGAAAAGAATAGACCAAGGCAACCTCTTGAAAAGCCATCAGAGCCTCTTTGCTCATCTATTAAGCCTGCCCTACACACCATTTGAGTAAAACAAGAGGAGGAATGAAAAATAGGAAAGTATGCCTAAATGTACCCTTAGGCAGGGATCTCAAACACAAGAGAGTGGAAGACCATGGTACAGAGGCTATGGCACAATCCAATGCATGAGAACACCTTTCTGTCAGGGAGGTCCCTTAGCCTTTGACTGAAGTGTCTATCCACAAGACAGTGGAGGGTTTGGATTCAGAGTTATCCCTCTCCTAGGCGGATTGTCAACCAAGACTTCGAGCTCCACCTGCCCGGGTTTGAGTTCGGAGTTGTCCCTCTCCTAGGTGGATTGTCACACAAGACTATGAGCTCCACCTGCCCATACCGTAACCCTGGTATAGGGTGGCTACCGAGCGCTACGCCTTGCCAAAGGGCGACTCGTGATTTTGTCCGGGGCTGCTTATTCAGTTTATTCGCAACTAACCTCTATATCTAGAGGCCTTCCCCCGATCCGCAACCTGGGGACCCGATGGATGGGAGTTGTCATTGATTTTTAGGGGTAATTTGCTCTTATAATCAGGACTACAACAATTTTGTGGAAGACTGGATGTTAGACTTCCCTGATCTACCTAATTAATTCAATATATTAAATGGGGTTGTGTTTACCGGAGATATTTAAATATGAAACCCAAAGGGACTTTAATAATTTGAAAGTTTTAATTGCACAGAAAATTCATTAGAAAATAAGAAATCTTCGAGTAATACGAGTACGTTTGATTTTGCAGAGAATTCAAAGCGATTGCCCTAAGTGTGTAACAGCTAACCTTGCGAAATAATCAGATTAATATTGCACCGTTGAATAACTCACGGCCTCCAAGTTTGTTATCATAGAGCAATATACTGAAAGAAGATGATTTTAAAGAATGCAAGGAATGATCGACAAGTATCTCTTTCCTTGAATTCTATTTAAAATTATTGAATGTGAAAAGTAAAACGAGAAGAAAAACGAGATTCATCATATGTTTTGGGAAAATGATTAGGAATTATTACTCTAAATAGGAAACAAATTGGAAGTAAAAGGAGCATGGTGGTTTAAGCCAGCTTATTGAGTGAAATAAATCAGAAGGAGAAATGTTTGAGTGAGTAACAGTCAGTATACGCATAAAATGCAAGTTTTTGGAGTCGATAGAATCAATTTAATAGGTTGTTGTAAGTTAGAAATGAATAAACTTAAAAATAATACGAATGAAAGATAGGAAATCCTCTGAACGAATATAAAGAAGAAAATATGATAAGAGAGAGATGTTTTCCTGTAAGGTTGGAATAGGTTTATGATAGATTTCCTAAAGGTGAAAATTGTTAGTACATATTAACTGAAAAATTGTTTCTAAATTTATCCTGAATGATCTGCTGCTGTATACAAATAATGTGCTAGAAATGAAAATAGATCAGTCTCATATAAATTGTGCTCAGGAGGGGAAGTATATTAAAAATAGGCATTTAAAAAAAACATATATATTTAGGAACATAAATAAAAGCTTTGGGGTCTATATAGAATATTATATGCTGAACGAAAAAGGGGTATTTATAGATTTTAGTTACTACTGAAGTTTTTATTCAATAATAGTATTTTCCTATGAAATCTTTACTGCTCTCCAAGAAAATGACATTCATTTTTCTTCGAGATCCATAAATTATTAGGTATAGGCATTTTACGTATCTAAGAATGACTTGACTTAAAAAAAGTATCTTTAATGAGAAAAACGGCAAAATAACAAAAAAACACTAATCGGAAATCCAATACACTCCTAACTTAACAAATGTAACCTACTTAACCTAACTAACGTAAACTAAACCGTAACTTTACCTTAATTTAAAAATGCGTTTCCTTAAGCTACGCCTCCTTATTTGGCGATAGAAAAATCATCCTTTCTCTTCCATGCCTCCCGATATCGCGAATGTTTCTTAAAGCCAAAGCTATTTAAGGCTTGCAAACAATTCAATGAGTATCATAAATTGGGAACACAATTGTTAAAGGCAAAACTTCGTGTTAAATAAAGGCGGTTAACGCCAACCAAATCATTTTTATAGAATTCTTTCCCAATCTCCAAGGAAGATAAGTTGCACATAAAAACTCCCTTTTTAACGAAATAAAGACTAATCAATTGTTTCAAAAAACGTATCTCGAGGCTTGTGCATTACATAATAATTCTACCTCGCGATCAATTTTCAATTCCAGAGCTTTACAGTGGTTGTTCTTTAAAAAATCGGTAAAGCTGCTATTTTATCGAATCCATTTTCAAAAAACGTGACTAGAAAACTAATCGCCTTTACACCCTTTCGGTGTAAGGGCGCGTACACTTGGTCGGACAGATACCCGACACGAGGCTTTCTGCGATAGGCTTTGGAGCAATTGAAGAAGTGGGAGGCCACCTTCTTGATGAGTGCGTTTATTTTTGGCTTACATTTATCTAATGGCTTGCCAAGTTGCAGTTCAAGGATATACGAGGGGCGGTCAATAGGTTTTGAGGGTTAATAGGGCAAAACAGAGGAAGGGGGATAGCTGTTTGTGGGGGTGTTAGGGCAAGTTATAACAAGTCAGGACCTGCAGCCTTACGCTCCTGCCTCGTCTATTTAAGAAACAGGAGCTGATTGCAGATCATTAGTCACAAATTTTTCAACAATGGAGAAGGTTGAGCACCGCGCGTGATCAAATTTTTGACCAAGGAAGGCAAGAATACAAAAGAGATCCATGAATGCATGGTTGCAGTGTACACCAACACCGTCCTTTACTATGCAACCATTGTTCGCTGGAATAGGGAGTTCCGCCATGGTTGTGAGTCCTTTGAAGATGACCCAAATCCAGGACGCCCGTCAGACGTGACCAACGAGGACAATGTAGCCCTTGTGAAGAGGATGATCCTCGAGAATCGACGGGTGAAGGTCAAAGAAATCGAGCAAGAACTTGGAATATCACATGGAAGTGTTATCGACATCATACGCGACAATTTGGCCATTACCAATGTCTCTGCCCGTTGGGTCCGTAGAAACCTCACGCCCCATGATCAACTTCAACGTCGTCAAAGTCCACAAAGCCCTGCACGAGTGCTGATTTGAGGAGCTCAACCATGCCCCTTACAGTCCAGATCTGGCCCATAGCGACTACTTTTTATTCCGCCAGCTCAAGGCTGCACTGTGTGGACGCCGGTTTAGGGACGATTAAGATTTCCAGCTCACCGTTCAGGAGTGGATTGAACAGCATTCGGGAGATTTCTGGTTGTCGTGAATTCAAAGCCCCAGGGACAAGTGGCTCAAGTGCATTGAAGTCGAGGGTAGTTATATTGAAAAATAATAAAACCATTTTCCTCATATCTCGTTTCCTTATATCCGAATTGCAAAACTTATTGACCGCCCCTCGTATAAAGATCAAAGTCACTAAAATAGAATCTTAATATAAATAATAAACTGGGCAATATCTATACAAAAAAGAGAACAAATTATGCTTTAAAAGAATAGTTAATTAGGTCGGCACAATTTATAATGTGACAGAGTTAAGTGGAGAGTGCGAAATTATCGTTAACCCAAATAATGGTTATTATTTAATTTTGAGCGGTGAGTCAATTAACAAGGGGATGCATGTGACAAATGACGGGGGGGGGGGGTGTAATCATGGGATTAAAAACAAAATCGCTTTACCTTGAAGCTTAGAGTTGTTCAGATGGGGAAGAGCAAATGCCCAAGTTTTCGAGGAGATACTGCTGAGGCATCTGAAGAGCAGGACTCGAGATGTGGGTTTGAGTACTTCTTGCAGAAGAAAGAGATTTCTCTGTTCCAGAAAGATGTGATCTCAAACACAAGAGACTATTCAGCGCCACGGCAAGGAGTCTCAGACACGGGGAACGGGAGTCTTGAAGTGGGGTACGAGACGAGAGAGGCTGCACAGTTCTGGCGGAAGAAGATGATTCGATGAGCTTTCCTCTAAACAGGGACCAAAGCCTAACGAAGGACGATCTGCTTGTGAGATCTTAACGATAAGGTATGACTCTAACAGGGGTTGCGTGACTTTGCGGGAAACAGACAAATAGTTTGAACGGAGGGACTGGCTGATTCTCAATCTCCTCCAGGAATGGCGGAGGCAGTGTTAAATAGCCTAGTAGCTGGTCCGTTAGATAGCTCGAGTGCATTGCCGTCCCAAGAGAATTTACGACGCCAGACCGTGCAAAGTTTGCCTCAGGATATGGGGTTGATCTTGTACGGGCGCGTTTGGGGGGGAAAAAATGTTTTCGAGGCAAAGGGCTAGAACTCGGTGTTATTGCGAGGTAGGGAGAGCGGTGTGTGTGTCCCGCTAAAGTAAATGCAGCCTGGTGAAGCGCCTCAGCGCGAGACAGCTTCCTTCTCGTTGATTCTATAATTCCCACGCCAAGGAGCACGTAGTCTTGGGCTCTGTAAAGACTTTTGAACCTGAAGATCAGCATACCAAAGTTATTAGTATGGTTGAAAATTAGGGTTGGCTTGAACCAATATTCTCTAATAATTTTCTCAAGAAGCTCGTTAGAGATATGGGCAGATATCTGTTGGGATTTAAATAACCTTTGCCAGATTTACGAGTAAGAAACGGTAAAAACAATCCTAGAAGTTGAGAGGATGGGTGAAAACATCTTACCCAAATAAGATAATAAACACCTCATAGAAAGAAAAAAGATACATACTCTTTTGTATATAGATGAAGATGTCGTAAAATGTCATAATGATACTCGCCAAACCGTCTGGCATTTCGGCACACATCAAGAAAAGCCATGCGCATTATGGAGTGATTTTAAATATATATATTATAAGGATCCGTGGAGGATGTTGAACAACATAGTGAATGAGACTCCTGAGGGGCTAGCGCACTAAAATCTCCTTTTGTTAGCAGACAATGTTTTATTGTGAAAGCAGGCAACGTTAAAGTTAGACATCATCACGTGGATAGATACTTTGCAAATGGAGTTAAAGATATCGAGGATACATATTTGTGTCACGAGATTTGAAGGGAATATCGAAGGGTCTCTGACGTATTGCCAGAGCCTCATTTGTGTCAGTTTGTGAGCGTGGAGTAGGATTTTTGTGATATTGGGCATGGGATAATTTGGAGAGTTGTACATGTGGTGCTGGGAAGCTTGGTCGCCAGAGTTTTCGTTGCAGAATATTTCTTCACACAACGGTCTCGTCGCCAAACGTATATATAAAGCAACTGACCAAAGTTTTTGTATTTCTTTGAAATTTAAGTGCATTAGTTAAAAGCAGGGTCGTAAAGTTATTATTTGCATATCAATATTAAAGAGGGAAATATATATATATATATATATATATATATATATATATATATATATATATATATATATATATATATATATATATATATTTACATAAAAATCTACCAAAATTAATAAGATAAAAATCAAAACAAAACAGCAACATATTTCAATAAGCAGATCAAGCTCTAACAATTACAGCAACACCAAACTGATAAACATTTAAAATTTGGCCATAAAAGTAATTGAAATTCAAATTTTACATTTTTTTGAACTTTGCTTGATTTGTCATACAAGGCGTTCAGGCTAAAGTCGAGGGTTTGCATATAATAAACCCCCCCCGCAATATCTCAGTCCAAAATAAATTTATTTTAAAATTTAAAGAATAACAACTAGATTATGAGAGGAGAAAACATTTTCCTCAAAGTATCCACCTTCAGGTTCTACCTCGGCCTTAAGACGGCTCCGGATCTTGGCGCATGCGATTTTAACCGTGTCTCTTGGAAGGTCTTCGAACACCTTGATCTTCGCCACCAGCTCAGTGATGGAGTTTAGTAAGGAGCGCTTTCTATCTTTCTTTACTACGCCCTACAAATAGCAATCAATTGGCTTGTAATCCGGGGATCTGGGAAACCCGAAGTGGGACTAGTGCAGCCATAGAAATTCTCAAACAGCCACTACCGACCCTTTCTGAAGGTATAGACTTCCAACAGCTACAATTTCTATTCTGAATTTGACAACAATCACCAGCAATTTCACATAACCTTCTCAATTGATCCTAAGACCCTGATCAAACAAGTGGGGTGGGGCAGCATGGTGTCACCCTCACTGGAGAGACACCCACAGTCCATCGCAGTTTGGAGGAACTTGGTCTTCATTATACATGGAACGTCGCATTGATTATAGGCAAGCCACTTATTGTGCTTTATATTGTGCAACTTGTGTTTACGGAAGTTCTTTTTATATGAGAAGAACCAGAACATCCCCGACTCAGCACGATGATTCAGCTTATTCAGGAGCTTCTTTGCGTTCATCAAGTAGTTCTCTTTAACCTTAGCTATCAGAGTTTATATCTTGCATTTACTCTGTATGTTAAGTGATACATAAAATTGTTCACCAATAAAGGAGACATTGAGCATTGCCAAATTTAGCACAAACACCCTGTATATTCACACAAACCTGACAATGAGTGCACAACCTTGAAACGTATTTTCTTGGAATAAATAATTGCTTTGAAAGAATATTTTGAATATTTTTCGGCCTTCTCTTCCTCTTGAAGATTAAAGTGCGTCTCGTTGGAAGCTCACTACACCGTCATTCCTTGATAATATGCTTGGAATAGAGTACGAAATTACTTGGAATCTTTGTTTCATTTTTCTTCTTGAATTTTATATATATATATATATATATATATATATATATATATATATATATATATATATATATATATATATATATATATATATATTATATATATATATTATATATATATATATATATATATATATATATATATATATATATATATATATATATATATATATATATATATGTATATATATATATATATATATATATATATATATATATATATATATATATATATATATATATATATATATATATATATATATATATATACACACACAACAAATTCAAGAAGAAAAATGAAACAAAGATTCCAAGTAATTTCGCACTCTATTCCAAGCTTATTATCAAGGAATGACGGTGTCGTGAGTTTCAGGAGATTTTCAAATCTCCTGACATTTTACAAACAAGTAATGGAGCAAATATTTTATTACGACAGAAATATTACCATTAAAAAATAGGCTAGATAATCTGAATATAAAGTTTATAGGAAAATATATATACATGATACAAAGATATCCCTCTTAAGTGAGACATTTGAGAAACACTCAGATCTATATTTCTCTCTGCAGGTTTCAAATAAACAAAACCTCTTTCTTTTTAAAAGTTTGAAACAACTTACTAAGATAAACATGAAACTATTCTTTCATCTTTAATAAACAAAGAAAGGTTTCCTACCTAGGACAGGACCTCTTTTCATCTAATAATTGTTAATTTTAGTCATTACACCATTGATAAAGTAAATTCATGCTATGGGTAATTTAGAGGTGAAATTAAGGCTAGGTATTTATTGAATTTGAATTAAACATGGATTTCATAATATAAGTAGAATAATTTCTAAGTCTGGGATGGAATTGGTGGTTTTTAAGAGTCTACTTTATATTTTTTGCCTTACGTGTAGCTTTTTCTTTTTTGTTGCATGATAAGTTAAATTAAAAGAAGTGTAATAACTTCTATAAATGTTTGTTGCGGCGAAGGATAAAAGAAAGATCTTAAATTTGAATAAATTTACTATAACATAAAATTACAATGCGCTTCGGATTTATGGAACGAATGAAGATAGATAATGGTCATTGGTGATTAATGCAATCTGATGATAAGACTAAAGCACATTTCAGCAAACATAGAAAGGGCATAACGTAACAGTTATTACAGGAGTAAAATGGCTCGAAACATGGATTGGATGACATGACAGAACCAAGGAGTAGAACTGAAAGCGGGGTTATTGTATGCATGTGAGAGTGGCATTTTCTTTGGATAATATTGAAGTGTCAAAGTGCACATCCGCAACGTTATGCGTTGGAAGTTTGAAAAAAAGGCAACAGTAATAGATTTCCAGCAGCGAATTTGTGTTATATATATGGTGAGGAAATTTTAGTGAGAGCCACTCTAAAGAAGGTCTCAGAAGTTTCGCTCGGAAAATGTTGTTTCAAAGATGAATCCAGTTCAAGCCGACCACTGAAATTTCATCAAGATCTTTTAAAAAAACAGTAGAAGAAAATCCGAATTTAACCGTTCAACAAATGTCTGATAAACTACATTCAACTCATTCTACTCTGTATTTTCATTTAAAGGTGATAAATAACAAAGAATCGACATGTGCTCATCTTTCCTCTCCCGACTAATAAGTGAATCCTTTTTAGTAGGATTGTTAGATGAGATGAAAAGTGTGTTATGTATGTACAAGTGTATGCCAATCGAAACACGGATTTCTTCCACAGAAGATTCTTTTATGTGTTTAGTGGTATATGAATGGCATAAACATTTTGAACTTCTTAAATTAAAATTAGACTCTTCAAAGAGGTGTTTTGTATTCCTTTGGACTGTTTCAATGCGGCACTTGAAAAAAAACCCATCATTAATCAATAGAAGAAGAGTGCTTTTTCAAAAAGACCGCGTGACGTCATATCGCGAGAGATACCACGCCAGAGGTTAACAATTTCAATGGCAAATAGTAAGTTAACATTCATCCTCACCCGATTTAGCCCCAACATATTATTATCTCTTTAGATAGGAGTTTAGTGAATCACTCGAAGAAAATGAAGGTTTCAACATCACATAGGTCGAAATAACCATAATAAACTTTATTAATTAAAAGTTGTTTTTTTTTTACAAATTGGCAGTGATAATAAGTTAATATAAAGATGGAAATGTCCTAGAAAATGGTGGAAATTATATTTAATATAAAACTAATGAATAAATACTTACTTAAATATCAATAACTACAGAGTATTTTGATTTATAAAACAATGCTAAACATTTAAAAAAAATGTCGCATTGTATATAAGTTCACATTATATTATATGCTAACGGGTAAATCTGCTAAATCAGAAATCACGAATGATTTCCTGAAATCATGCAGAATTACTCTCCTGTTTGGCAAATGGGATAAACTTTGGAAAATCATTTAATTTAAAAGGTAAATTCTTAATTTAAAAGATTCCGCTATAAATGTGATAAGTTAAATTAGACTAATAAAATATAGGTTGCATTTTATCACAACTACTAGAAATGATGGTAATTATAGTTTCGAATTTACTTTAACATATATTCGTGTATATATTAAGAAAGCAAATTAATTAAGAAATTTTAACGCCCCAAAGCGATTAATTACACTACTTAATTAAAATTTTTGGCCTGCGATTTGTGTCGATGGTGATAGAGAAGAAAATGAGTCATCAGATGGAGTTTAAGGCGAAAGATAAACAGGGCAAGTTTGTTGTTTCAAACTTTTAATTTTGGGAAGAATTTAGTCGTTAAATTACGGAAAATTACTTTCTTGTTTCGTTGATTCTCAAGGTGGAAATAGGATAGTAGGCATAATCTGCTCGAAAGGAATTAGATTTTTCAGGGTGGCGTTTGTCTATAAGGAATTGAATATCGGACAATTGTACCGAAGTAGGTTGGGCAACAGGTATCTAATACTGTATGCAATGGAAGGAGAAAAGCAAATGTTAAAAAACCTATTTAAATTAAGGATATTTGGGTGGGAGGCACTGAGAGATCGGAAGTGTTGCTTTTTGACAACAGCAAAAAACCGTTTGAACCACTTTTCTAGGCTCAAAGGAGAGCTAACCGCTTAAAATAAGCATTATGTTCATACAATCCAGTAAAAGGAGGGTGATATGTTGTGTGTTTAAGTGAGTAAAGGGAATAAGTAGAAGGTAGCGCGTTGTAACTGGCTAAAGACGTGATGTTTCACGTGGGTGAAACTGCCTGTGTGCAAAGCCGCGACTCAATGATCGGTTGTGATTGGCGGGTGATGACTATTACCTGGCCCTAACTTTCTTGCGTTCGCCCTTGCAAGGGATTGAGCTCGGGCACCCAAGAGTGGGAATGTTGCTCCCTATTCTTTAGTCAATAAGGGCCCAAAAGGGATTCCCGAATCTAACTTCATTGGTTTTGTCCTACAGAATCTTCGTGAATGTGCCAAGAGGGGATGTTGAATATTAGGCAAAGTTGAATGATACTCGTTGGGTTGTTTGAATTGGTGGTATCTAATTCAAGAGATCCTCACTGTGTGTTCGAGTGTGTCCTTTTCAAACTTCTTTTATCACATTAAACTTATTTTCCCTGGTCCACCGAGCTGATAGTGAAAAGCGCAAAAATATTAGAATACCATCACTGGTCAGCGCGAAGACGGCACCAGGGTTCGGCCTTCAATGGAAAGAGGTAGGGGGAGTACTTTGTTTTGAAACAAACCACCAGTTATCGAACCTTTAGGGTTCAACGTCTGGATTTGTGGATATGAGTGCTTCCATAGGGTATTCTAGTATTCCATAGGCAGATTAGTTCAGCGTATTCACCAACGGGAGGCAAGTTCGTGGCTGGAAAGATATGGAATTTGTAATGTTCATAAAGGAAGGCCGACCTCGCTAAATTAAAAACTATTTCCTCGGTGAATAACTTAGATTTATTTCAGAACTTCAGAAACAATTTGCTAGAATACTAATGGTAGCGTGCTGCTCCAAATTTGACACATTCTTCAACTTTCCAAAAGGATGGACGGAAACTGTCAAAACCCCAAAGTGAATGATATTTTTGTGAAGTATGGCGTTCATCTTAGCGGAAAAGTTTACCCTCGGGGAGTCCTGGATAAAGAGCATAATAATTTTCACCGTATAGTTAAGCCGTCTGGTTGCTGACGCTTTATGGTAAAGAACCAGATTAAATTCCTCGACGACCAAAGAATTCCATTTTCTTGCAGACCACAAAATTTAATTAATTCAACCCTTCGAAACTTTTAAGGGATCTTAAAATTGACGTTTTAAAATCTTCGATAAAGATCACACAGAAACATGCAGCGGAGTGTGTGTGTGGGGGAGGGGGGTGTCTCTTGTTTTATATGTAAATTAGAATTTTACTGGGCTTAAATTTGGAAATACAGATAGAATTATTGTAAAAATTACCGACTGCTCGTTAAATCGAAGAAGACTGCTGCTCATTCTCAATTTTATTTTCACTTTTATAATGAGTAAAACGAGACTAATTAGGTAAGATTTACACTTTGGTAACCTCGATTTTGGTACACATTGAAATGATAATGGTGGGGGTTCTCGTTTGTGAGATTCTTTTAATATTATGTCTTTTAACCTTCTGTCTGAAAGTGTAGCTTGATTAATCGGATTAAATTATATTCTAGAGCTTATAAGTATTCTATAAAAGAATCTTGAACATATTTTTAGGGGGCACTACATTTTAATATATAGGATGCGTCAGCTAATTAAGAAGTTAATTTCAGAGAGTCATAAGTATCCCAAACTTTAACTAAATATTTTCTCTCTTTTTCATTAGTAAAATGAAAGCTTCTATTTGGACGCAAGAAGTGAATAGGCATGCCTTTCACATCGCATTAGATGACAACCACAAAGATTTAGAGATTGCAATCTTCATGTATGTCATCAGATCTTCCTTGCTTGAAATAAGGACCAAGCGCCAGTCTCCAGGTAGGAACCTTCCTCAATTCTCTAAAAGAAACAAAACCATTCTCAATAGACTAACATAGTCAGGGCAGCTGAGATATTCTAGCAAGTCCAGTACATCCTCAACGAGAGCTCTAGAAGACCGATCAGTTATCAGATTGAAAAATCAGTTATCAGATTGAACAATCTGATGTGTGGTGCAGATAAATATTAATTAAAAATCCTATGTATTGAGAAGAGGGCAGTTAATGTCCAATAGGAAACGGAAAATTTGTGGATCCGGTTGAATTTCTTTTTGGACAAGCTCAAGCATTCCATGGAGCACAAGATGCAATGGTTCTTCTCAGGTAAAAAAACTAGGATCATGATCAAAAGGTGAGAAAAATATATGACAGGTGGCTTTAATCTAGCCCCTCGAAGTACGTATTGATATGCACACTATGTTTCTCTCGTCTGTGATAGTCTTATGGCTCGTTAGCAACGTGGACCATGCCATGCCTCCCCACGTTTTTCGGCAAAAACTTATAAGCAATTTCCCCGCCTATATCGAGACACTGGATACAGTTGTTGTCAAGCCATAGACCAAAATAGTGGTTTAGAAGAGGCCGTATGTGTTCCATCAACACGACTCTGCTTCGTCACGTATAGCTTCACCTAACCAGGAAGGGCTGGAAGAACAGTTTTACGCTCATGTAAACGCTAAAATTTGTCTTACTATCACTTCGGATTTAAACCACTTGGAGCACTAGGTCTGGGTGGTCGTTGGAAGAGTTACCAAAATAATTGCCTACAATAACATGGACTAGTTGAAATCTGCTGTTGAAGACGCTATGGCTAGCATGAATGTGAATCACATAAACAAGGCATTATTTTTCTTATTAGGCCACATTGAAGCCTCTGTAATGGAAGTAAGTGGTTTTATTGAATAAATCTTTACTATAGCTATAAACAAACGCGAGAAAATCCTAAGAATATATATGATTTTTCTATTATCTGTGTTTTCCTTAGATTATTAATTTCCCAAAAGGTAACGCATCCTATATCAAAAAAGATTCGTTTTCGAACCTGTAGTCGGCACCAGGGCTAATTAAAATAGCTATTGTACGAAGATTTAGACGAAAAATTTAATTTGCTTAGATCCCCTTGACAAAAATAATGTAGCCAATAATATTGGCTCCTATATTTTAAGAGATTTTGATAAGATCTACTCTAGAATACCAAGTCGTAACTGAGTTACGGACTTTCAAATATACATGACTTAACTCGTAGCTAGAACTGGCACCTGTGCATAGCAAACTTGCCCTTCAAATGCAAGTGGGGTCATTATATAACCATCAAAAATGCCTGACAGGTAACTAGAATGAAAGCATATGCCAAAAACCTCATGGAATTTCATATAAAAAAGTATTATTACTATTAAAGAAAACTAGCCATAACCAACCGTAGTTTCTTTCACTAAAATCTTTGAATAGACATTCGTAATATAAGTGATGAATTAGTAAATATTTATTATGTGCGGAGAATATATAACCACTAGCACCCACCGAGGAGACAGTCTGGTTCGATAAGCCCCATAACTCTTCTCGTAATGACCCTATTTGACAACAAAGTAAGCTCCTTTATCCAGCCAGAATGGAAATATATCTAAAACAATTAATGGAAAGGTATTTCGAGGCAATTTAAAAAGTATCGTTTAAATTAATACGAGTATATCCACTTCGCAAGAATTCGATTGGACAGTAAATATTTCTTTCCTTTAATCGCATATTAATGAAAAAGGATGATCATTAATAGCAAAATAATAATAATATACCCTGAACTTCTATTTTTATAAGGAGAAAATTAGCAAATTTACTACTTGTTGAACCAGACCTTTGATTGAACTGAGCAAAACGGTTTTTAATAGAGGATAAATAATATTTTGGTCAAACTAAGTTGATCGTTCATAATTTTCAAAAATTATCTATAATTGATTAAAAACTAATAAAAATAGTTATTGGACTTACTACCAGATTATAGAAGTAAACATTTGTTAGGGAGTAAATATTTATTATTTTCTACCTGTAAATCTCTTCTAATTGCATGACTCGAGTTTTTAAAAGAAGGTCCCGACAATAGAACGGAAAATTGCTCCGAAATTTAAGGAAATAGGTGGAGATGTTAGTTATAAGATAATAAATTATAAGAAACCATGAATTAATATAATAAGAGATGAATTAATTAGTAAACCTATGTAGACTACAGACACAGAAAATAGGGAAAGCTGCACACCCTTTTTTTATATTAGTTTAGATTGTTTGTCCTATTTGGTATTCTATTGTCTATATGTGGGGTAGAAATTTTAAAGGATGGAAAGAAAAGTGATCAATTAGCTTATTGACCACTTATATATTATTTAGAATTACTTCAAAACAAGCTCATCTTATTCAATATGAAATTTATTCAACTGTTTTAAACTTGCCAAGGAAGTGATAGCAAATTATTAAAACGATTAGAATCAGTTTCTTTATATTTAATCGAAATCTTTGTTAAGGTATATATATATATATATATATATATATATATATATATATATATATATATATATATATATGTATAAAATTCCAAAAATTTTGACATCGGCCATAAACTTTGCTATCCTTTTCATTTCCTTGATAAATGCCTTCAGTTAGCTAAAAAGTCTTTTTATCGTTTACAACCTCGCGCGCCTTTTAATAACAAGAACACTCTTGTACTTCCTTTTAATCTACCCTTTGCTTTTCTCCCTCATATGTTAAAATCTCTAAGCATTTTTGTAGTATTTAACTATAATAATACTATCTCTAAACTATTAGTCAAGAATGCCCCTCCCCTATTCGTAATGTATATTGCGTAAAATGTATCGATTGCCCTAAATATTACTTTGGCCAATCAGGTAAATGTGTAAAAAATCGAATTTCTCAGCATAAATATAATGTCCGTCACAGGGAAAAAGAAGAAGCTTCTTTTTCTGTTCATATGTCATATCTTATTCACAATATTGATTGGAATTCTGCTAAAATCATCTGTCCTAATAACGATACAATTTCACGAAATATCATTGAATCGACCTTTATTAGTAAATTCCAAAATCTTAATTTAAGTCATGGCTTATATAAACTTGATGGTTATTTTTAAAATTATATTCACAATGCATGGTTGAAACTTTAAATTTGGGACTACATATTTATATAAATCTTAATAACTCTTTAATTTGATTTTTTGGTGCATCTATGTAGCCTTATTTTTATGTCTGTGTATTTATTTTTTGTTTGGGTCAAGTCTTTAGAATATTTGTACTTATTCTACCTTGGTTTTTCAATTCTGACCTCCGTTGTTAATCTCTCGCTCAGATTTTCTCCCTCCCTAATTGCTTAGGCGGTATTTTAATCCTCTTTTCAACCTTTAGTCTTTTAAAATTACCTGATTTAATGATCTTAGTTTGTATTTATCTTCGCTCTTCCTAAGGTTTTCATTTTATTTCAATTCATTTTGTTGATTGGTTTTCAGCTTTTTGGGGGGGCGTTCCCCCTCCTCTGTATCATGCTTATATATATATTAAACTTTTTAATACTTTTGTTAGTCCTTGATAAAGAACTCGAAATACAGTTCGAAAGTAATTGGAATCCTCGTATTAATTTTCCCTGTGGGCTCTGTTGCATTTATTGCTTACTCCCGCGATACTTTGTGAGTTTTCTATATATATATATATATATATATATATATATATATATATATATATACATATATATATATATATATATATATATATATATATATATATATATATATATATATATACCCTTGTCCAAAAGTATAAATCACCGGATGGAGTCATTGATTAAATTAGTCATTTTTTGTAAATGAATTCTGCATATATATTATATTTTTATTTATTTTTCATTATTTTAATACTTAATTGGTCCCATTTGCCCATGTTTGCAAGGATAATTCTGTGATGCATGAATTTCACCAACCATTTACAAATTTCTTTCCCCAGTCATCTTATATTTTTTCTCCACATGTGTCTTCTATTGGATCTAAATCTGGGCTCTGTGGTGGTACTCCATAGGGGTAATCTCCATTTCTCTAAACCAATTTCAGGCGTAGTTAGATGTATGTCAAGTGTTGTCATGTTGAAATAAAAATTAATTTTTTGTTGTCGTTGGATACAGTTTATTTTTACATGGTGGTATAAGTTTTAGAGTTTATATTTCTTTGCATAATTATTACATCTTTCCTAGCTCTGATGAAGGAATGCGGATACATACCATGATATAACGACCTCTATGCTTCATAGTTAATATCAAACAAGTAGGGTGAAATGTCTATAAATATAATTTATATATATATATATATATATATATATATATATATATATATATATATATATATATATATGTAAATATATATATGTAAAGTTTTAGGACACCTCGGAAATTTAAAGAAATTAGATAAATTTAAAGCCGCAAAGTTTGAATTAGAATATCATGCATATAACAGTGAAATATAGAGGAATAAATAACTAAGTTATATTAGCCCTAAATTATCAACAAAAATTAACAAAATAAAAAATTGCCGAAACATGCATTATTAGAACAGCTAAGCAGATAAAAAATTTCAGCAACGCCTCATCAATACAAGAAACTCAGTAGAATGTCGAGAGTCCCTTGTAATTGATGAGATGGCCAGTCCATGACCAAGTATTATTAATCTGAAACCACTGTGTGGTGGAAGCAGGCTTGTGACATAGAGCATTGTTCTGCTGGAAAATAACATTCCGGGCGTTTTTACCATCAAAAACGGTGAAATAGTCCACCTTTAAACTAGAAATGCAGCATCTTACCATTCCATAGATGTACCATCCTTTACTGGTGGCACTATACACTCAAGACTCTAGATTCCACTGCTTTCCTGACCTTCTGCAGAGTCTATCGTGCCTGGGGTAGAGAACAACTGGAATGTGAACTCGTCGTACTATTAGACACTTCCCAAATAAGGCATGGTTCATTAGTGGTGGGAACGTGCCGGAGTCAGTCGACGCCGCTTTTACTGAAGGTTGATCAGTGGCTTATGGCCTACTTTACATGACCTCAGGCCTTGCTTGTGGAAGCATTCTGCATCAGAAGATTCTGAGTTAGGTGTGCATTATATATAGTTTTATAGTTATTGTAGTATTTTTAGTCTTAACTTATAATATAATATTAAATTAGGTTGATTAACTATTATACAGGTAAATTTGTTGTTATTTCTGTTGCTGTGTTTTCGTTGGCTGCGGCCACCAGATAAAAACAGTAGAATTTAAAAAAACAAAAAAGTTCGAATTCTGAGACAAATATTCTTTCATTTAATAGTGAATTTTATTATTAATTAATATTACTTCTCATTTTACTTAAGGGTTAATTAGCTGTCTATTTTGGTCCTATTATTTTAATTCAAAGGCTAAAAAATGTTTAACCCATTTATTTAATAGAAGAGAAGCAATTAAATTCTACCTAGTTCCTTAATAAAAGTCGTTTGTTTCTATTGTTTGAAAACCAAAGATGTAAAACATGTTCTATTTTTCAGAAAAGAAAATGCTATATTTTACCCGTTTACTCAGAATTCCTTATTTGATCTTGAAATGGAAATGTAATATTTTTAACTTAAAAGAAGATTTTGCATTACATATAGAAAAAATAGAATACTGCTCGTTATATAGTTTCCGAACAAATTTTGTACATGTTTACGTCATTAAATCTGGTTTATAGGTTGGTAACAAAGAGTTCTAAAACAATAAATGACTTATTTGCTTCTACTGAAGTATGCGAGCTAGATTTTACAACAAATAAAAGAGGTACATTTCATCTTTTGTCTCCATTTATTTAAAATTTTAGTTTTTTTGACATAGTTTTTCATCGTAACACTAATTACACTGTGTTTCTTGCAGAAGTCTTATTTACAGCTACTGCCATTCAATCAAAATAAAACTGTGGCTCTTTTGGTAAACAGAAAATTTGCCTTTAAATGAAATAGTTCTTTAAGAGTTTCATATGACGGGGAAATGAACTGCCTTAAAGTAATTTCTTAAAAGTCTTCTGGGAAGAACTGTATTATGGCAAAGATTATAGATCATCATCAGCAATTTCCCAATTGAAAGGTTCGTTTTAATAATTTAAAAAACCAGTTGAGTTTTTCTTTCTTCACTGCTCATTATTTTAATAACAGAACCTCTAAAATCGGTTAATAAGAATTATTTTCAGCTGATAATTCTTCTATAATGAATAGAAATATTTTTTCTACCGATACCAATGTAACATCTCTTCGAATTAGATTTTCGAATGAAATTTGAGATAGTTTCAAATGTTGATTCTATTTCCACTACTCTACCCAATGTTTTCTAAAAATAAAATTTTTTCTTTCATATCTATCGTTTTGTTTGAAATGATAATTTGGAGAAACATAGATATCTTAAGAATTTCAACAAAACTATTATTCCCCTTTCTATTAATATCAAGAACTAATTCTGCTTCATGTCCAAATTTCCCTCGAATATACACTATCTTTTAAGAACGGATTTCTTTTAGTGGGTTTCTATGATAATAGATATTTTTGCTTTATAGTCCGGTTAAGACTTAAGTTTATTTCAAGTTTTAAACAAAGCTATTTCTAAGAATTCCTTTAGTGTCTGTAAAAACTAAATCGTAAAATTCAGAAAAAAATATATATGATTATCCAATGTTTGGGAACATTTTACTACAAATAGAATTAAAAAAATTTATTATAATTTATTATAATTATTATTATTTATTATAATTTATTTTAACTTTTTGTATAACTTATCGAAGTTCTTTCTAAAATAGATTTTTAATTTTAATCTTTATCAAAATGAAAAGCTACTGGACCCTAAAAACGAGCGAAGTAAAATGAAATTATTAAAGGAATTTAGACAGAAAAAAAATCATGTGGATTGTTTTTCTTCATTTAAAAAGAATTCCGATAGAAGATTTTCTGTCTTTAGGCCTTAAAAATGAGCATCCATGTGCAAAAAAAGGACCAAGAGTAAATAATTAGGATATTCCTACCGGAAAATTCATAAAGGTTTGGAGATTATAAGAGTGCTGCTAAAATCAAATAAGTCCTGGGCAGGGGTAATGGTTAAGGATATATTGAATGATTTTATTAGTTATTTTTAAAAGTTTATTTAAAGATGTAAAGAATAAGATTTTATCAAAGATATTTTTGAGTTGCTCTAGAATTTTAAAAAACAGGGATTGGATATGGATTTTCATATATTTTCAACTTTTATCCAAATAATTTATGTTAGCATTTTTTCTCACAGTATAATTATTAATTGTCGAATATAAGAATAAAGATGAGAAAACTTTGAATAAAATAAATAAAAATATTGTATACGAAGAAATATTTAAAAATGAGATTATTAATAACATTTTAGAAGAAAATAAAGATTACGATTACAAAAGAGAAGATCAAATATAAATTATTCAAAAAGATATTGAAATTTTTCTAATAGGAAAAGATATAGAAAAAAAGAAAGTAATAAATATATTTCAGAAGTATTTGACACTATAGAATATGTAACTGTTCAATTCGACCCTGAAATAAAAACTATACGCTTCCTTGACCGTAGGTCACAAATCGAAGGTCTGCCTCCGAAGCGCAAGCTCGTCCAGTAAGGAGGACTGGCGAAGGAAGCCCTTCCTCTTGTATGTTAAATATTTTCGATTCTTGTGATTTCTACCCCCCAAAATAATAGGAGTAACAATACACTATCTTTAGTGTCCCCGCTCGTTTGACAAGGTCCATTTCTGTTCCAAAACATCTCGCTCATTATACTGTATCAAAAGCATTGCACTTTCAAAGTTGTATAATTTAATGAAAAATATAATAAGATTATTATCTTTTAACTTAGTGATTAATATAACAAGGTTATTTTAAGTGTTGCTAAGGCTAAGCTGAATTTTGGATTACGAAGATTAAATACGAAAGATTATAAATCAAAGGGGCGAGTCCCTTAATTTATAGGACCAAATAAATTCGGTCATAAAGAGAAAAATGAACAAAATAACTAATTTCAAACTAGCTATATCAAAAGTAGCTAGTGAAACAAAACGGCTCAGGAGACTAAATAGATTGTTCTTAAATAGCTTTTACCAAAGAAACTAGTCTCGATCTTAGTTTTTAGTTGTAATTATATTTGTCAATTACTAAGGTAATTTATCCTCCCACTTATGAGAACAGCCTTCAAATCGTTCTCTCTGCAATCAAACTGTAAATATCGTTTTCAGGCACCAGACCTTTAAACAACATTAGTCAAGTTGGATGTTAGTCCCCAGTCGGGGACAGACTCCTTCCTCGCCCTCTTACAATTCATGGGTAATATGATCCTCGTGACTCCTGTTCAGGTCACCGTATTTGATTAAATCTGCCTCCTTGTAGAAAAGAGAAAGGGAAGTTATTTTAAATATCTATATTTTGCTGTCACCTGTGCTACCACTAATATATTTTAAGCCATTTGATCAAAGGACAAATGGCTGACATCTGTTTAGTGTATTCAGACGGTTTTTTAATTGATCTTTATTCCTAAGCTACTCCTGTTAGATGACACGAGACCTTTGATCCTGCCCAGACGTTTTGAAAGGCATGACTAAGGATGCTTGATAAAAGGTGCATTTTCTGGAAAATAGGCGTGATAGAAGATTTATTAGGCGTCGTTCTCTTGTTTTGGAAGCATATGGGAGAGAGACTGATTGGCATTGTTAAATAAGGTTTCCACAATGTCTTTTGGTGACCTATCTCTTCGCGCAACGAGCTCTTGATCGTTCTAACGTAAATTAAATACTGCGCGTGAAAGACTGATGATTATGATATGACGATATAGCGAGGAGCAAGGTCATTCTTTCCCGCCATCAATTTTTTTACATGTTCGTCGCCTTAGGAGGAAAATATTCCCTGACATTGAAAAGCATGCTGATTTGGATGATCCATTCAATTTAATTCGAACCAACCTTCTAATACGTGCTCGCTATATTAATGGACTATGTTAAGATTTTTTTTGCCACGTTGGCATAATGAATACTTGACATTGCTAGGCTAATGCAAAACTGAGTTTGTCTGAAAAGGTGGATCTGAGGGAGTTAGGGGCTAAGACGTTGTTGTTATTCATAACGGCCATCCTCGAATCCTTTGGAATTTACTGAGCTTTACTAAGGTGCTTACTGATATTGATGACTAGAGATACCTGTGGCTAAATTGCCGATAGATACGGGCATTACAGCTCGTCCTTTGGCTGACTTATATTCTGATGAGATGTATTGAAAAGGCAGAGATGCAATTGATAAATTATTTGCAGACCAGGCTCCCGAGCAAGGATCTGCAACACATCATCAAAGGGTTGTGGCTCGGAATATAAGAAAACAATTGCGTTCCGATATTGCGTGTAGGATATTTTTAAGAACTTAACGATTGGGTTTGGTCATTGCTGAGCGAGTGTCAAATAAGGAGGGTGGTAGCTCCCTACTTGACCCATCCAGCTGCTCTTCGTCACTCAACCTAGATCGGCTTCCTGTGTTGGTGCGCGTTGGGTGATATCTACAGAGTTGTCATTTTATACTTTTCTGTGGTCTTATTGCTGCCATTTCTTTAGACATAACAATATATCTTGTTGACATACAAAGTCGAGTAAAACTAAAATTTGTATTAAGTGGCATAAGAACAAAGAAGACATATTTCTTACATACAAGGTAATGCGTGTGAAATGCAGTGGATCGCAGCTTACTTGGATGTCTTTGTCATCCAGGATGCGAACCTACTTTCCCTAAAAGAGGCTAGATACACACTCCTTTTAATGTGTGTGAGACCAGGCAATTCTTACGCATTTAAAGTTAAATAGTACCCTCATCTCCTTAGGAGTCTGGTGGGTCAGGTTCAGAGGATGCAATACCCAGGAGGCTGGCAGTGACGGCCCCTCTCCACTCGAACCATTCAAAGACTACCCTTTCCCCCAACGAGTGGTGGTTGTGCCTGAGAGTCTAGATTCTTTCGCTTCTGCCCGAAGTTTGATGAATGGTATTCTAAAAGTCGTTTCTTACCCACCAAAGACGGGGAACGCTAACAGTAAAGCGAGCCACGAAAAGCATTCTGCTGGATAAGCGAATTTGCCCCGATTTTCCTCGCACCAATTCTCTTATTTATCATGGAAGAGCTTTAGATCTTTAACATGAAATCCGGTTCGCAGCTTTCGCAAGCCTACCATCGATACTCTTCTATAGTATTTTTCTTCGTCTCTGTTGAATCGCTGCCTGATTTTTCTGGTGGAAAAGCTAGGGTATGAGATATTTCATCCTGTTGATCTACTGATCTTTGACCTTAAGGATAAAATACTGACGATCTACAAACCACACGTATTGGGCTATCATTTAGTTCTGAATCTATCTGACCGAAACGCAGGAGGGCAGTTAACCTTTCCCCTCTCGCGCAAAGCCAACTTATTGTCTGTCTTCAAACACTACTCCCAGCCATCGGATATCTCATCTTACCGACCCATGTCCATGACTTTATATTCATGCAAGGCTTGGGATAAGATAGTTGCCTCTCCTTATATGCTGTATATCATTCCATGTTCCCTGAAAATCTGGGTTATGCTAATTTCTCAGTATTCTAGATCTTTTTTTATCTACAGTCACGATATAAAAGATGCATTGTTTCGCCATAGTTTCACATTAGCTTCATTTTTTGGCATGCGAAAAGCCTATGAAACTACTCGCCGGTCTATTTAGGTTTATGTTGGCATTTGTGTGTATTTCTTGGATTGTTGCTCAGATTAATTTCAAAATCCTTGCGCTTTGCTTCTATGTTTTTGATGGTCCTTCTTCATCTATATTTATGTTGGGTAAATGGATGGAGGTACTAAAAATACGAGATTAATATGCCGGCTTGGCTACGCTTACCAAAGGCTTGTGATCGAGAAACGACTGAGAAGAATCACGTAAAAAAATAAATGTTTAATTCTAAAAAACAAAAACAAGCAAGACAAAAGTGAGACTCGCGTTTACTCGATTACGAGAACAAGAGTTAGGCGGTTATAACGGTGGCTTTGCTATACTAAACGAACCTTAATTCTATTAATAGCACAGGAAGCCTGGTCTATTTCTTTCACTAGGCAGGATTTTATGCTCCCGACGCTAATGAGTTTATAGCACTTCCCATTTTCACTTTTTTGATATAATTTTTTGTGATAGCTGAGAAGCCACCAGCTGTCTCGGCTTAATTCTATTTGTATTTATCCAATAGCATTTCATTTTAGATTGCCTTTTATAGTTTATATGGCATAATGGCGTAAGTGGATATGCTAAGTCAAGTGTAAAAGATTTGAAAGTGCGAAAATCTAGTGCCAATTTTCCATTAATGCATTTAAGTGCTAGCCTTTTATTTATAAACTCTTTTCTGCGCAAAGCTTCGATACAAACTAGAGGCCTAACGACATTTAGCAATTGACTTTTGCATTCAAATCTGATGTTAGACTTTCTAATCAGAGGGGCGGTGCGCCCCCCACAATATCTTGGGGATATGAGAGGTGAAGCCCCCATTTTGAAAGTACCTAAATCTTTTACAATATTCGGCAGAAATAGGCCAAAGTAGGGAGCGCTATCGTCGTCTTAAATTACCTGGTTAGGTCTGGTCTTGTTCTGGATCTTTTAAATGATTTTGATTTTGTTTAGTTTTCAGCTCTGAAACTTGTTTTCACTTGAAATACATGCTTGTCCTATTATGGACCTTCTGTCGATTATGGGCAAAGTATGCATTTCCGGAAAAAAGCAAATGCTAGATTTGAAAAGTACAAATTAAACTGCATTGGGAAAACAGATTTTAAAATTACTGTGCTCATTTGTGTTAAAACGAATCTTTACCTTTATTTCTGTGAACCCTAACAGGCGAAGCAAGCAATGAAATTTTTAAGTTTCTATTTCGATGAACTTTTATGGAAATATCAGGTTTCTCTACTCATTGCCTCTTCCTGGTTCACTTTCATCCTCTTAAGTCATTTCCTTCATACTAGAGTTTTGCCCATCTACAGTTTTTCAGTACAGTCCAAACTGGAATTTGACATTTGATTATACAACCCTGCCTCTCCCTCCATTTTCAGTCACCTTGAACCAGTTCATAACATGCACATCTATCGAATAGATGTGCCTTCCTGTGCGAAAAGACCTTCCTTATTTTATGCTTGATTGCCCATCCCAAGTTTTGTGGTTGGTGTCCACTTACTTGTCCAGTGAAAACCACTGAAACCTCTAAAGTCCATTTGTGCCTTCCACTTTTCTCTGCTTTTTCACTCCATTTGTTCACAGTCTATCAAAGCGATTTCAGGGGCGTTCTTTCGTGGGATATATCTTCCCCATAAAAGTTCCTCTTGTTAATGTATAATCCTCGAACCGTCTACTGTTCTTTTCCCGGCGTTTCTTAGTAACTCATCCACCACTCTCAGGGCACAGTGATTTCATAAAAGATCCACTCCCTTCACAGCTTGTCTGTTGCCGTTCTAGTCACGACACTTCTCTGCATTCCGCAGTTACATCTAGTGCTCTTCGCCCATTGTACAACTGTACGCCATCCAGGAGGACCTCATTTCTTTCTAACTCTCTCCTACCCACTTTACATTAATTTCACCCTTATCCTTTGAGCTGCAATATCTGACTTTTGTTGGATGAGCTTCCTCTCTCGTTTGAAAGATTTTCACCTATGATATGTATGCTCTGACATGTTGTGAAGTCTAAGAATTAAGCACCCGAATAAGCTGCGGTGTCACCCTATGACAGGGCACTCTCAGTCACCTTTCCATTAAATAATCCTCTTCCAAATGTTAAGTGGCCTTTAAATGCATTATGGTTGTTGCATGGCAAACCGTTTCCGAGCGTCTGTTTTTTTTTCAATTTTTCAGCAATACAGAGCTGGTGGTAGTCCATTTCTAACTGGGTCATACCATACTAACACGTTGGCGTTTTATGATCTGCGATCTCTCTTCATTTCCTTGTACTTCCTGCCATAACAGGATCACATGCCTCAGTTGATAGTTGATAACCACCCCCCTTCCCCATCTCTGCTTCTTTTCATCAATTTTTCACTACCAAGACTGAAAATAATTGCGTTAATCCTGGCCTTAATTCCCTGGTTCTCCGTAAATAAACTTGCTTCCTTTTTCTTTTGACACTCATATCATAAATATAGGTAAATGGCCAAGTATCTCTTTCAAGTTTTCCTAACGCTAATCCTATTTGATTAACGCTACATTACGATTATTTTCGCTGAATAGAACTCATATATGCGCCAAATAGGGGTAGGGGGAAGGGCAACCTCGTAAACATAAATAAATTATTTCTTCTTTTTCACACAACACATGATATACGGCGTGGAAAATTCCCAAACTGCAGAATTATGTCTTCTCGTATCACATTTCTACATCACTTTAATTCACTTCTTCTGTTACCAACTTCTTTCTAAACTCTTTAGGGAATATATCCAGGTTGATTTTTTATTTTGTTTCAAAGCAAGAAAATTAGCATTTAGCTATGCAACAGAAATAATAGTTATTTATATGCGTTTTCTATTTTAGAGTTCATACATTCAAACTATGTCTTGGCTATTTAAAATTATAAAATGATAAACCTATCAATTTAGAGCTCTTAAGCAAGTTAGAAGTTCCTATGTAGACCTATATATGCAATTTAGTTGGAAATATTTGACAATAATCAATGAGCATCTAAATGATTTTGGATTTATTTATATGCAGAATATTAACACCTCGATTAGGCGAAATAATCTATTATTTTTCATCTATATAAGAAAAATCATTCGAATAGTTGTCCCACTATTTGGCGATCGCTTCTATCCTTTCCTAATAACAATACTATCAATTGTATTAAAATAAATTAATTATTGTAGCTAACTTTTGTCAAAACTAATTTAAATATTTGTAAATACTTAGATGTTATTTCTCTTTTCTTCTAATTGAACCAAATGCAAGCCACTTTTAGATGTACGAGTATCTTTGTAGGGTTTGTGTTTCAAGCAGAAAATCAAAGGGTGAAGCACGATGTCGGATTCTTTCAAATATTGTTTTAAAAATAGATGGTCATTATCGAATAGGAAATAAGGAAAAAGGATAGACAAGCGATTTCGACTTTTATATAAGGGCAAGTAAGGATCACATATAATTAATAAAGCAGAAAGAGAGAGATAAAAAATTGAATTAAATATTTGATCCATTTAAGAAAGAGAAATAAGATGTGCGGTTCCAACCTATGATATTGATGGCTCTTCGCTTTCCTGGCTACCAAGCTAACCACTCGGAGACCACCATATCCCCTTATAAGCAGTGCAGTGACCTTATAAGGATATAGTGTTTTAATAAAGAGATACACACACGAGCATCGTAAGTGAAAGGTAAATCACAATAACACGTGATATTTCCTATGGATTAATAAGCAACTGCAAGCGAGAGCGAGCTGACCAAAATGGTGGTAATATTTCTAAAATGATTGCTGTTATTATCATTAACATTTTACTAGCCTAATATAATGGAACATGTTTTGTTGACCAAAGTCGCGTGCTCTCACTTATTCTAATTTATGACCTTAGGACCTTCAAAGCTTTCAATAATTCCCGGACTAACCTTGGGAGCATCTTACCAATTGTATCATTCAAAATAGAATGTAAAAGAACAAAAGGGTTTTGAATTTCGTTAGAATCAGCTAAATAGTTAAAATGTTATTGCCAACACAAAATAAAAGCTTAACGGGAACCAACCGACCGTAGCATAGTGAGATGTAGAGTCGCACGCGAATAAAAAATAATTTCAAAATATCCCGCCTTAAAATGAAATTCACTTTCACCAACAAGTATTTTAGTAATAATTATTATTATTACTAATGCACATTTTCCATCAAAAGTTAAGACAATTTTCTCAATTATAAAACTTAAAATCAGGAAATTTTAAAATATTCTATCCCTATAAAGAGCTAATAAAGTTCGGATAGCGAAGAGCAAATAGCTTCACTTTGAGTTTCAAGATATTTGGGGGGTCCAGATAAGAGGAACACTTTCTAAGAAGCCACCACGGTGACGTCATTTTTAGTCGTAGGCGACTCTAAATCTCAGTGTGTCGGTCGGTCGGTCCCCATTTTGCTTTTTCTTTTTTTAGTAATAACATTGTAATTATTCAGCCGATTGTAACAAAAGTTAAAACTCTTATGTTGTTTTGTATTCTCTTTCTAATGATTTAATTATCAAGGTCTTCTCAAGGTTAGCTCAGGAATTAATTCGTTGTGGCAATAATATCATAACTCTTCGGTCGATTCTAAAGAAATTTAAAACTCTTATGTTGTTTTACATTCTCTTTCGAATGATATAATTGCCAAGGTCCTCCCAAGGTTCATCCGGGTATTATTGAAAGTTTTGAAGGTTGTAAGGTCATAAAACAGAATAAGTGAGAGCAATTGACTTTTGATCACCAGACCTTGTTTTCTACCCAAATGATCGCTTGTATTTATTTTAAATGTTTAATACCCTTTTTTCAACCTTTGTTGGGTCTATTCAGGCGGCGAGAAGATGATAGTGTCAGATTTAAAAGAGACGTAAAAGGCGACCAGAGACGGAGCACCATTTTTTTTTTAAGGAACTGGAATAGGGAGGAAGCATGCTGCTCCTCAAAGTTTCAATGTAGCAAGAGTAGAAATGGTAGCAATGGTAGTACGGCTTAAGTTGTGGTGGTGAGGAAAGGCATGTCTGTGGAGGCATATCTGGTGACGTCACCACATGTTTGCTTGGGAACTATGGGGAGGTAGTCATTGGTGACACGAATTTTAGTCTGACCTTGGCGAGGAAGATAGATGGCTAGAGGGGACCTGACTAGTGACCAGGAAAACATGGCGTCGCCGCTATCTTGGCAGTTTTCTCCAAAGTACTTCGTGGCCCCACCGGGGTACCTTTAAGTGGAAGTGCCCTAGAAAATCTGAATTTAGCCTTTTTTTATTTCTTTTATTATTGGTACAGACGAATAATAGACACCTTGAAAGCTCACTTATTAGGGTACGATTATTGTAAAAAATTATATCAGCTTTGATTAAATTTGCCCCAAAATATTTTCGCATTGTAATCCAATTTCATGATAGGTTTTGAGAGGAAACTGCAAGATGCTTTTATTGTGTAGTGCATTATTTATGAAATTGATAGATACCCATTCGTTTAATATAGGTAGGGTAGTAAGGATTCCGAACACCACCACCTGTAATTGGCGCCACAGCAACCATTTAAAAAGGAGATAGACAGCACGCTAACACTGGCAGCCTTGATCTGCCAAGACTAGCAATTACGCAATCTTTATCCATCCACCCTAATGGCATGAATTAGAATACCTTTCTGACTTAATAGTATAGGAATAACAGACTCTAAGCGTAAACTATTTCCAACGTGGGATACAGTGATGTGTTTGTCTAGAACACTGTAGGCCTGCATCTCTGAAGCCGGCGTGGGACATATGGCCTTCAACTAGAACAAAACACGAGTTTGAACAGCCAGATATCTTTAAAAAAAACGAAGAGGCCAAAATTATGATAAACATAAAATTACCATAAAACCGCAGCGATTGAATACATTGAGAAAAGAACGCAATTTTCAGGTACGACCTTTGGGCGTAAAGGTCATTTAAGGGGTTAGCTTTATTGTGTGGTGGCATCTCAATTTTCCCTATTGACGAAGGATTTTCATTTACTTTTCAAATATTAATGCACATGATTCCAATCTGTTCCAATTGGTGACACACTTTCTAACATACATCATTTCGCAACCCAGAAATTCAATTGTACTACAAAACAAGAGTGTAACCGTTAACTCAATCGTTTATAGGAGATAATGACAAAAATAATTTCAATAACGAAACATATAGAGAAAACCTTTCATTAATTTTTTTAAATATATAATTTATAAGCAAACTAAGATATATTTTCAAGACAATTGATTTTTATCATTTACTAAGTAATAATCTGTAAATTGTGCAAGGATAAAAAGATTTTAATAATATCATTAACTTAGCATTTTAATGAGAAACATGAGCTTGATCGGAAGAACAGAGCTTTTTAATATTCGGTGGAATGCTAGATAATTCCACTCGTATTTCACTATCAAGCATTTTGGGGTTACACGCTTCAGTCTCTTTATGTTTACAATTGCTAAAAATGATGCTTTCCAAATGCATATAGTAGAAAATTGAAAAATAATTTGTAAAGCCTTTAGCTAGGTTTTGATGCAACCTTGAAAGGGTAATCCAAAATATCTCTACGTTGACCTCTTCGTAAGTCAATAACAGAGTCCGATCTTTCTTGATTTCTGCTAGTTGTTCTTCTTCAATAAGTGAAAGGTAAATCGTTGCAGTCGCAAGAAAAGGACTTTTGATTCAATCATTGTTTTGGATTTCAATATTTCGGAAGCAATGATTAAGTTTCTCTCTATTAATGTTAAATGCTCAACCTTTTCATTCTGATCTCAAATTTTAGCTCTCCCTCACAAATTTTGGAAAAGATTTCAAATTTTCTTTCTTTGAATTGCGTCCCAAATTGTTATCTTGTCTCTCATAGCACAAATTTTATCTATCGGTGTTAAGATATTTTCTCCTTTTCTCTTCAAAGCTGTGTTAAGAATATTCAAATTTTTAAATATTTCGGAAAATATCTCAATTTGGGGCACCAAATTTGGTCTTGAAAAGGCATAATTCATTTTATTTTATTTTATTCAAAAGAGATTAAATATCATTTCACCCAATTCGTATTTACGACAAAGCACACGACCTATTGATAGATCTCAAACCTCTGTGTGTAGTATAAGGTTATTTAATTTTGCCCCATTTGATCATATATATGAGCAAGTAATCTTGATTTAAGAGGTTTACTTCTAATGTAATTGAATACTTAAACCACTTTGTTTAGAACACTTTGTAAGTCATTTCCAACTCTGTGTGCAACTAGAGCTTTGCAATGCAAAATTCAAAGAGTACTTTTAATATTTTAATTATAATTTAAACGTTAAATTTGTAATTTATTATTGAAATAACCGTTGAGGGGGCGCCATCTGTGCATATTCCTTCAAAATTTGACCATGGAAAATTATTTTCCTTCATGAAACAATTTAAAGTTTCAAATATGTCTTTACATCTAGTTTTCATTGGAACTTCTAGAAAACACAAGAATGAACGTAAATAAAAGTGCTAACCCATTGACATCGATTAATTCAGCTAGCTTCAATGCAAACATCATGTTATTATCTTGAATAATATTCTTCATTTGTAACTTACTTCTTCTTCCTCTTCTTCTCTGCTTTTCCTTACTCGGGTTCGCCGTTCTTGATGAGTCGTATTACTCTCATTCGGTAAATGATTCATCCACTAAGGATTTGGCAGAGACTTTACGGACAGATGCCCTTCATGACTACAACCCTCCTTTCATTTTCAGGTTACTGTTATCAACGATATCTTGAATTAAGTCTTCCAATTTTGTTACCTGCCAGGGATATTTTATTAACTTGTATCTCAAATTCGGGTCCAAACATTGTTTGACCAATGGCACAGTAAGTTTATTTATGGTATTTTCAGCAATATTATGTGGCTTCTTTATTATGTCGGCAGATACAAAAGACCTTAACCCCGTAAAAAGAAAATATTTTAAAAAGTATCTCAGTACTTCTCCCAGAAAACTTAAAAGTTATAATCCTGAGAAACTCGCGCAAGATGTTTCAGCAAGATAACCACCCTAAGCATACTTCAAGGCAAACAATTGTGTAGCTCAATAGGCTTCGTATTAATATGGTCGAGAATGTAATAAAACTAATATCGGTGTTTTCCAAACTTTTCAACGTCCATTCTAAGTATGAGCCACGACATAAATAGGACAAGAAACCGCATTTGGTCACCAAGCCTGAGCCCACTGATTCAGTCCGTGATCTAACCCTTACTAACCAATAGAGCGAACTCGTTGGCCTCCCATCTGCAAGAATGAAATCTGATGGATAAAGATCCACGAATTACAGCATTCTAGAAGTGCTCGTCAGATCTAAAGTAATTCTAAATTCTAATCAATGTTAAACAATCTTTGCTTTTGCAATGATATCAGAGGGCTCTTTGATGCTCTTGAATTAAGCTACGAAGGAAGTTGAGATTACCTCGGCTCGAAGGAGAAGTAATCAGAAATCGAGTTACGTCTGCGGGATGGCAGGAAGACTCAACTAATGTAGTGAGACGAGAGAAACCCAGAAAAATCTTCGGGCGTAAACGAGTTTCCGCAATCTTCCTCTGATCAGGGTGGATTACACAAAGACGATCTACTGAGGAGATCACAAGGGCAATGGGACTACTTCACAGGAAACAGATACTAGGGACTGGACGGCAAGGAGCTGGGGTTCTCTCTATCTGCTGAGGATTTGCAGTCATCACCTTAAATAGGAGCCACAACTATGGTCGAGAAAGGGCTGTGCCCACGAGGGAGCATGCCAAGGGGATATCGGATGCAGGTAAGCAAACATGGACCTTGATAATTCCTGGAATCAATAAGGCGAAAGGGAATTAAGCGAGATTCCCGTTGATATCGTACGCCGCTTAAGCAAACATGAACCTTAATAATTTGGGGCGTCGACGAGGCGAGCAGGAAATAAGAGAGATTCCCTTCTACCCCAAGAGGGGAAAGATGGACACGGCTGCCACCTTAGATCGGGACAGCGTTCTCAAAAAGGGAAGAAGAAGGTGATAAAGCACCCTAAATTAAACACGTTGCGCTAGTCTGTCTTGACCAGAGAAATTTTGTGTGATAACGGTGTATTTAGTTTTATGCACCCACACGCCTCCCTTCCGAAAAATGAAATTTTACAGACACTTAGGGGATAGAAAATGTCATTCCCCACAAATGGGAGAGATATAGGTTGGAGAAAACAATTTACTTGACAGGATACAAGTTAATAGGGGAATCTTTATCTTTGGGCCTACATAGCCGCGAAAACGAAGAAATCAATTCACATGAGGTTGTGGAACTTAGGAGTTAAAGATAAGTAATAATAATACAAAAAAAAAATAAACATGCTCACCATTACAATTAATTACCAAAGAAAAAATAATTAGAGGCAATATATATATACAGAGAGACAAGGCTTAACAATATAAACAATTGTGAGTACACACCCTCAGTGACTCGATCTTACGAGGTAGGAGAAAGCTTATCTATGGGGTTCTTACTAAAACAGTCAGCCATACAATTTTCCGAACCTTTAATATAAAATATGCAAAATTGGTACTCCACCAACAGTAAACTTCATCGCATGAGTCTACTGTTTTGACTTTTACTATTTTTTTAAATATGCTAAGGGTCGGTGATCCGTTTCGATCCCAAAAATTAGCGGAGCTGTTTCTTAGTACGCGGAAGAGGCATGCTGTCCGTTTCGATCACGAACTCCTTTGCAAATAAATACATTTTAAATATTTGAACTTCCCAAAGTATCGCGAGAGCCTCACGTTCTATGGTCGCGTAGTTCTTATCACGTGACGAAAGCTTCCGGCTCGCATATGCAATCAGATGGCTGCAACCATCTGCATATTGCAACAAAACGCATCCTATTCTTTGCTGCACGCGTCGGTCCTGATTCCGAAAGGCTTGGTCGGATTAGGGAGTCTTATAATGGGGAAAGAATTAAGCCTCTCCTTAAGTTTGTCAAAGTTGGCGGATGCCTCAAGGTTCCAAGTGAGGAGATCTAGGAATTGCTTCTGTAACATGGCGCTAAGTGGAGAAACTAATGCGGTAAAATTGGGGACAAAATTCCGGTAGAAAGATGTGGATCCCCAAAAGTAGCGGAGCTGTTTCTTAGTACGCGGAAGAGGCATGCTGTTAATAGCCTTTACTTTATTTTTCTGGGGGCACATCTGTTTTTCCCCAATATGAAAGCCAAAAAAACACGAATGGAATAATAGGCAAAAGGACATTTACTAGGCCCAATAGCCGTTCCGTAATCCCATAACCTCATGAGGAGGGAGCGAAGGGAGTCTAGCTGTTGTTCCCATGTACGCAGGGCAAAGTACACATTATCGAAATTAAACAACACGTCACCTACCATCCAGGATTCGCCGCAACATTCTATTAGAGTTACTGCAAGCAGTAATCAAAACAGAAGGAAGACGCCTAAATTACATTAGGCGCTTCTCCGTGGGAAACGCAGTTTACTTCCGAGCACTATTATTGAGGAGAATTTGATAATAGGCCTTACATAGGTGTATTTCTAAAATAAATTTGGCTTTTTCAAACAGGTGTAGGTTCTGGTCGATGAACGGGATTGGTTCCGCGGTAAAAACTATGATGAAATTCAATTTCCCGAAATCTACACACATTCTGAATGTTTGTTCGGGCTTCCTTGCCATTACAATGGGGAAGCAGAAATCAGAGGTGGAGTTCTCAATGATACCAAACTTTAATAGGTTTTCCACTTCTGAATTAAAGGCCGGACAAGGATGCACAGGGAATATGGTTTAGTTCGAACAGGCTCCTGTGATTTCAGAGAGATGTCATGTACGAAATGATGCGTTCGTCCTGGCCTTTCAGAAATCACTTTCTCAAATTCAGCTAATAACTTAGACAGTTGAGCATTTTGCGGGAGTTCTAATTGGGGATTTAAATAATAAGAACAAGAGCATAGATAAATATGGAAATCTAAATAATAATCTGTACAACAAAAGATTATTATGACATGCAAAAATTACGGAAACTAGGTCAGGGAAATTATATAAGTGATCCACTAAGTTGGATTGAATGAAAGATTTAGCAAGTCTATTGGCGTTACACCAAATAGGGAATTCTTCTTAATACTGGAAACGAAGAGGTGGGACTTACGAAGAAAGGACTGCTGGCTACCTTTGGAGGATGAACTGGTGATGTGGAAGACCAATCAATGGCCAGGTCTTCGTCGATGAGGTCTCGATGCGAAGGCGTCCAGAGAGAAGGGGGTTGAGTTTACCTCGGCCCCAAGAAGAAGTAATCACGAAATTGAGATTCGTTTACTGATGGCAGCAAGTCTCAACAAATGTAGTGAGACGAGAGAGACCCAAGACAATCTCTCAGGGTATAACCGGGTTTCTGTAATCTTCCTCTGATCAGCGCGGATTACACTAAGAGGATCTCCTGATGATATCACAAAGGCGACTTAAGAAAATATTATCAGTATCACTCATGAAGAGAATGAAGATTACGATATGAGTTCGAACAAGAAATAATAGTGGCTAAATAGTGGGTTATCGTTGCTTAGATCAATGCATATATCAACTAAATCTGATGGAATTTCTATCATCGTTCTGCCACTTGTATCTTTTTAGAATACGAGGTTGTCTTGGATTTGATATTGCTTACCTAGAGGTGTGTTGTGCCTTAATATTAATTGAAGGAATATGTTATAGGTTTGTTAGGCTGGGTAATCTCTTACAGATTGGTATGATTAGAAAGTGTGATTTGAAACTGAGTTAAGGTGTCACTATTGGGGCAGCCAAATGGGTTTCTTGTTTTGGCTTGGCGGGCGCAGTTTTGCTT
This sequence comes from Ceratothoa steindachneri, assembly GCA_963969495.1. Taxonomy (NCBI): domain Eukaryota; kingdom Metazoa; phylum Arthropoda; class Malacostraca; order Isopoda; family Cymothoidae; genus Ceratothoa; species Ceratothoa steindachneri. Next base: position 85,803,442 of record OZ018328.1, read on the forward strand.
CTGCCGGAAGTGCCTAGTATTTACTAGGTACTGACAACAAAAGGGTAGAAAGCTCTTTTCTTGCTTGAATGTAGGCTAGTTAAGGCTGATCAGAGATTTCCTCAAAGGTAAAAGAACCTTGAAGCTGGATTCAATATTCGTTATTCGGCGGGAACTTGGAAGATTTTTCAGATGTCTTTTTTTATTAGAGAATTTATACTTAAGCACCTTCCAGCTCCCGTTTTACATATACGACATTTTATACGGTATTTTATATTTTGATAAAAATTCATTTTTAGACATTTAATTAGTCCCCAAAGAATTATAATTATTCTTTCTATTTACATTACCTCATTTCACAAATTCTTACACTACTCTACAGTTCCACAATTGCTTTTCAATACCATACAAGCAAATAATATGACATTTTTCTTTAATATTATAACGAAAGAGTAACTTAATCTTTAGGTACCTCAAATAAACAAACCAAGCTTCTATCAGACCACTCAATACATTCAATATGAATTCAACATCATAATACATTTACTCACTTTACTTAATTTTATTCATTTACAATGTTTTATATATTTCTAATCCTCCAATTGTTGGATTATTAATCATAGGTAATTTAATAGGATTCTGTATATTCCTTTAACATATTCCTTAGATAGAGTTGGGCTAAATATAAAGCGTTTTTATGGCATTAAAATAGAAGTTTTTGAGATTAATTTATAGTAATTTTTTTTAATCAAACATATCTTAATGTTACTGACCAAAAAAAATCCGTTATATTAGTTTTTTCTAAAGTCATACCTTCATGGTTGCCAAATCTCACCATTTCTCTTATTTCTGTGCAATAAAACAAATATTATATTTTTTTCGTCAATTAAACCCGATATATTCTAAATATATGGAAGAAATCAGGTTGTAATTATTACATATTTTCCGGTGGCGGATCCAAGGGAGGCCCTGCCTGGCTTGCATAGCTTGTCGAGTCGGCACCTCGTGTCTTGAGTCACGTCTGACACACGGCGCGTGCGCCTGACTTGCTGACCAGTCGGATCGCGCATCTTGACTAACACGCTTGGCCCTTCCGCTCTTTGTCAGCTGGTCTGATCTAGTCATCCGCTCGCTGGCATCTTTCACTTTCTGAACTAATTCCAGGATCATCTCTCCCTCTTCTCTCTCTCCTTGCAAATACACCATCATCATCTCCGCGTCATCCTCTCTCTGAAACACACCTTTTTTATTATATATTGTTGCAGACATGGGGTGATGTGAGTAGCTAGGCTTTTCCATCTGATGCATTAGTTCCATCTCATTCACAGGGCGTGTACCATTAGGCGATCCGGCGATAAGAAGATCACCTCGTTCTTTAAGACCAAACTGGCCAAGACGAATGGTGCTTGCAAGCGTGATGTCAATGAGCTGGAGCAACAGCCAAGCATTTTGACATCGACAGCCTGTAGATCCGTCAGCGATCCGGCGATAAGAAGATCACCTCGTTCTTTAAGACGAAACTGGCCAAGAAGAATGGTGATTGCAAGCGTGATGTCAATGAGCTGGAGCAACAGCCAAGCATTTCGACATCGACAGCCTGTAGATCCGTCAGCGAAACCGAATCTCGCCATGAGGAGCAAGAGGGCAAGGGACTCATCTTTCTTTTTACGCATGCCCCTTCTATCGAATTGCTACCCTTCATTGAAGAAGATGGCCAAAAGAGGCGATTCCATCTAAGCTGGTGCATCACATACCCCTTGCTGAAGTACTCGTTGCTAAACGAGGGTGGATACTGCGTGGCATGTGTGCTGCTTGGTGAAAATACGGGCGGAATTGGAGACCATAGGCCCGGCACCTTTATGTTAAAGCCGATGTGCAGGTACAAAAAAGCCACGGAGCTGCTTAGCAGTCACAATAAGCACAGATGTCACGCGACAGCTATAACGAAATGGAGGGGTTTGTCGACACTTTGCGAAACCCGACGAGAGCTATTGACACCATGCTACAGGCGAAGAAGAAGAAGCAAATCGAGACCAACCGGCGCCTGTTTAGTTCTGATCATCGAGAGCATCCTCTCTTTCGAACGAAATATGTTGCCTCTCCGTGATCAGCAGTATGACGGTCCATTGGATCCCTCTATTCCGAGCAAAACGGGAGAACGAGTCTTCAGAGCGGTTCTGCGGTATCGAGCCCAGCGGGAAGATGCCGACGTCAACCGCGACATCGACAGCTTGGCCAGCCAAAACAACTCTACCCTCATTAGCACAACTATTCATGACGAGCTGATCGATATCACAGGTGGGTGACACTGCAACTACTGTTCAAAAATAGGTCTCTTATTTCAAAACTAGAATTCATGCTATTTCGATATTATGAGCAGGTGTCACCATAATCATATTTCGCTTTACAGGTCGATTGGTCCTGAAAGAATGTGAAACATGAAACTCAAAAGGCCGTTATCCCACAGAATTTCTTTGATCAAGACAGATCAACGCAGATGTGTTTACTTTGGATGCTTTATCACCGTCTTCCCTCCAGTTTGATAACGCTGTCCTGCGTCCAGGTGGTAGCCGTGTCCATCTTCCCCCTCTTGTAGGTGGAAGGGATTCTCTTTTAATTCCATTCGCTTCGTCGATGCCTAAGATTATTAAGGTTCATGTTTGCTTAAGCTGCGTCCGATATCCCTTGGGAATTTTGCTTAATTTCCTTCGTCTCGTCGATTCCCGAAATGATTAAGGTCCATGTTTGCTTAATCCGCGTCCAGTATCCACTTCTTCCCTCGACACGGTGTGTCAGATATATTCGTAGTGCTAATGGACGAGACTACGGATGTCTCAGGGAAGAGGCAAGCCACCATTATCCTTCGACTCCTCGAAGAGGACATGAAGAAGGACTTTCTCACTTTCGTCTATGCTGAAAACCTCACCGGTAAAGACCTGTCCCAACTGCTTATTCGTACCGTACATGGATATGGTTTTGACATATTAAACTGCCGGGACCTCGACTTCAACGGAGCGAATGTCATGATGGTAAAGTTTAGAGGTTGTGCCGCCATCATCATGGAGCAATACCCCCTCGCCAAACCAATCCACTGCTTTAATCACCGACTGACCTCGTACCGAACAAGACCTGCAATGTGAAATAAGTGATACTCGCTCTTCAGACGCTCAACGAGCTCCATAACTTCATTTAGCCCAACAAACAAGATCGTAAGGCTTTCCTCAGCTAAGGTAACGAAGTTGGTGCCCTTGTGTCACTCCAAATGTGTTATTCGGCATGATGCAGTCCTCGTGTTCATCCAGTTTCTGTCTCACATTGCGGTCTTCATGGAAGAGGAAATGAAGCAGGATGCTAATGCTCGCATCTTACTCGACACGATTAGCGACACTTGTTTTCTCATTGGGTCCTGTTGTGGAGGGGTCAGTTTTAGCCTATCCCCTTAAGCAGAGCAGGACCCTGCGTACGCACTCATTCAAAGGGAATGCCGAGGAGCACTTCCACACTGTATTTGCAAAAGCCAAGGATCTCTTGATTGAAGTACGCTTAGCTCACGATGTGTACAAGAAAGACAGCGCGCGAATATGGGTTTAAATGGATATGTTTTATGAGACATTAAAATGATTTTTGTTGTAACGGACCCTATGTGAATGTGGCAATTTTTGCGAACAAGTCACTGAAAAACCAGGGATGAAGTTGCGGTAGAACGATACAAAACTTAGAAATACTCTCTTATGTAATGTACCTGTGAAAGATGGAATTTCAGCTTTCTTGTCTCCTTTCTACTTTAGAGTGAATCCTGCAGCTAGCTCAGCCTCAGCCAGGGATTTTTTTGTGGGGATGGCAGAGTGCCTCTTTAAATGCTTGGCACATTGGGGCGCTTTCAAGCTAGGCTGCTACTCAAAAGCTAGATGGGAATTTCCCTCGAATTGCTGAATAAACCCTTTTGCCTGTGTGATTTTATATTGGGCAGTTAGGACTAATGTGGATTCTCGTCGGAAGTATTCTTCTAACCCATTAAACCATGTAAATGAGGTTCTACCTAGCGCTGTTAACGGTTCCTTTTAGATTTGTGACTGGGCTTTGCAATTTTTTGCTCAATTATTACGTAAAACAATAAAATAAATGTCAAAACATATTTAACGCTCAGAGTGTATGCTAATAATTTGTAGTTAAAATGTATAAATGCAGCCTAAAAGTTTATCTTCAATATTGTGCATGAATCAGAAGGCCTTGAATTTAATGATGGACTAAACCAAATATTACTTAGCACAATTTTATTCACTAATGCAGTAGGTTCCAAAGTGTGTGTTGCCTGCAGTGCATAGGTGTGTCGCGTGCTAAGGAAAACCTATGTATGAAATACGCAATATTAATCCTTTTTGCTCGTTGACGGGCTCCACTTTGTTTGCTACCATACTTGAATTTGCAATTATATCCTTACAAACTAAACACTAGGGACAAGGATCGTTTTCATTTCTAGAAAATGTGAACTCCAGTTTCATATAATCTTTATTGTATTAGTGAGCTTCGGATTTTTTGCTGTACACTTTTCACTTACCAAGGCAGGTCGTTCAATAGTTGAATTTGAGTGATTTCCTCTGTTGCTGTTAAATTTTGTTCTTTGGAATTGTCATCATTTTCACATTTCCTTTTGTTAATTAAAATCTTATCCATTTGATTGGTAATTTCATTACAATTTATAAATAAAATTAAGCGGATTTATTATAGGTTATAATAAACATAAGTTTAACACCCCCAGCAATTAGTAGCTATAAGATCAAGTGTGGCCTAATTTTATAATCAAATGTTTTTTTTAAAGTTTAATAAGTAAGTTTAATATGATTAATTTGAACGCAGTTATTAAAATGTGACTAGTGGAACAATTTTCTTTCACTCTGTTTTGTTGATCGAATCAAGGCGGATTTTAAAATGAAAAGAATTTAATTGGGTTTCAGTTTACTTTGGACAAGAGAATATTGCTCGCAATATGTATATATATAAATATATATATATATATATATATATATATATATATATATATATATATATATATATATATATATATATATATATATATATATATATATTGAGATAGAACGGGTTGAGGCCGCGTTAATTTCAACCACTATCACATGTTATTTAAAACCACGATGCTCCCCACGTGCATCTTCGCTTTGAAGCTGAGTGCCTTATCGCAGCCACCTGAGTCAATGTTTAAACAAGGAGGTTTATCATCCCTCCCCTCGTTCACCCTTTCCGCTGAGCACGCCAGATTGAGTTAGGCTTATGGGCAGATAAGGCTTGTTCTCAGGCTCGGCTGTGCATTCCCTCGGAGCTCCCACTCCATTGTCCCCCCACGCCAAGGGAGTGTCTCGACTATTTAGTTGGAAACTTTACCGCTAAGATCAGATTGGAGATACAGATTTTCGCCGCGAAGCATCACCACGACCCTCTCTCACCTTGTGCGCCAAGGGACCTCAACCTCGAGATTCACTATCACTTGTCCAAAAGAAGGACAATATCCCTTGAGTGCCAAGGTTCGAGCCTTCGTGACGCCGAGTCCACAATGCTTCCCCCTTGTTGTTCAGAAAGAGAACAACATTACAACAGCCATTGTTCTTTTAAGCCCGTTGACAAGAAAAGGTTCTCACCCTTTCCCTCTTGTTCAGAAAGAGAACAACGTTAGAACAGCCATTGTTAGTTCGAGCCCGTTGACAAGAAACGGTTCCCTCCCCTGTTGTTCAGAAGAGAACAACGTAGAACAGCCATTGTTCGTTTGAGCCCGTTCGCCAAGAAAAGGTTCTCACCCTTTCCCTCTTGTTCAGAAAGAGAACAACGTTGGAACAGCCATTGTTCGTTTAAGCCCGTTGACAAGAAACGGTTCCCCCCCCTGTTGTTCAGAAGAGAACAACGTAGAACAGCCATTGTTCGTTTGAGCCCGTTCGCTAAGAAACGGTTCTCACCCTTCCTCCTTGTTGTTCAGAAGAGAACAACATTAGAACAACCATTGTTCTCGAGCCCGTAGACAAGAGACGGTTCGCACCCCCCTGTGTTCAGAAGAGAACAACGTAGAACAGCCATTGTTCTTCAAGCCGTTCGTCAAGAAACGGTTCTCATCCCCAAGACGCCACGTCAGGATCATTTAATCCCCCCCTCCTTCGGCTGGAACTCGCCAGCGGACCGAAAATTCCTTCACGTCGCTTTCCTCTGCACAATAAGTAGAAATTACGTAAGCCGAACGTTACCTTTGAGTATTTAACCCTTTTGTCAATTCTATCCTGTGCTTTAAATGGTTTAGCGAACCATCCCATCTCTTTAACTTTATATTTGTTTTACCTTTTTAAATCTTTTAATCCTCGGATTAACTCGAGTTCCCACGACCCTTTCCATTCTCTGTTTATGTCAATATTTTCCGTTTTGTGTGTTGTTGATAGTTATTATTAATAAAACTCTATTTTATTAATGATAGCAATATTATTATCCTTGAGCTCAGTTCCACTTCTTAAGCATATCGAAGATACATAATATCGGCCAGCCAGACATCCACGCACTCTAAAGATAATTAAGTAAGTTCCCTCAACGAATAGTTATATATGGTATATCGTCGAGAGTCCATTCTACGACATATATATTTATATATCTTTTCAATGAATGATTTCCAAGGAAAATTAATGTTATATAATGAATATCACATGTATTTTTTAAACATATTGTTGGACAATGAGAACTACCGGCCGGTGTATGAAATATAGAGATTTTCACTGTCATAAAAACGCTCTTCGGGTGGAGCCTGTCAACGAGCAAAAAGGATTAATATTGCGTATTTCATACATAGGTTTTCCTTAGTACGCGACACACCTATGCACTGCAGGCAACACACACTTTGGAACCTACTGCATTAGTGAATACAATTGTGCTAAGTAATATTTGGTTTAGTCCATCATTAAATTCAAGACCTTCTGATTCATGCACAATATTGAAGATAAACTTTTAGGCTGCATTTATTCATTTTAACTACAAATTATTAGCATACACTCTGAGCGTTAAATATGTTTTGACATTTATTGTATTGTTTTACGTAATAATTGAGCAAAAAATTGCAAAGCCTAGTCAAAAAACTAAATGGAACCGTTAACAGTGCTGGGTAGAACCTCATTTACATGGTTTAATGGGTTAGAAGAATACTTCCGACAAGATTCCACATTAGTCCTAACTGCCCAATATAAAATCACACAGGCAAAAGGGTTTGTTCAGCAATTCGAGGGAAATGCCCATCTAGCTTTTGAGTAGCAGCCTAGCTTGAAAGCGCCCCAATATGCCAAGGCACTCTGCCATTCTCCCAAAAATTTCCTTGGCTGAGGCTGAGCTAGCTGCAGGATTCACTCTAAAGTAGAAAGGAGACAAGAAAGCTGAAATTCCATCTTTCACAGGTACATTACATAAGAGAGTTGTGGATGCGCTTAAGTCATTAGGAAAAAATACAAACTTCCTATTTAGCAATATGCAAGAGCTATGGCACCTAATAGTCGTCACCATTATTTACACAAATTTACTAACTATTGCCTGCCAAAAATTTCAGAATGAAAGTTAAGATAGCTGAGTGCATAAACATTTGCATTAGGCAAAACCAGAGAGGATCGACCAGAGGTATTTGGCCAACAGCCACAAGGACCAAATAACCCTATTCACTAGCTAGCTCCATTCACTTGAATCATACCTGCCCAAACCCATGCACCCATTCAGCAAACCAGAACCCGAAACTAACCAATGTTTCCAAACGTTTAGAAATGATAGGCCTGCAAATGATAAAAGGGTAGACACTCGAAAGGAGAAATATACTTTACGTGTGACCGGCTAGAGCACACAATGATCCATTGCAAAGAAATTATTAGTTGCAATAATGGTGAATTTAGGGAAGATTATGCAGTCGAATTTTGGAATCAACGATACTGCGCCGTATGATGCGAGAATAAACACGGGAGAGGTGAAAATATGAGATGTGAGATTTATAGGCCGACACTCGTAGTACTAAGGAAAGCGAGAGCAGGTTCTCCTAAACCGTTGTAACAAACTCGTACCTATCGTCAGAGAACTGAAGTAGTAGATTCAATTGGGAAGAACATTCGTGAAATAGAGTCTGAACAATACGATCTTACAGTTCATTACGAAGATGAATTATGATAACCTGAGTTTGAATCTGAGGTTACATATTCGTGATATACAGGACCCTTTTTGCAAGCAGATACCCGACAGACACAAACACCCCCAGTTATACTAAGAGACTAATACCTATATAAACATTGCACGAATTGGTAGTAAGAGAGCAAGTAAGACAACTGCCGACTACCGTTATGTTTGAAACCGGAGCGGCCAGTTCATTAATGGAAAGAGATTTTGAGCAAAAAATCCAGTCAGATATAAAATGTCCAGACCTCGTGTGATGTTAACTAGTGTCTAAGGTTGAAAAATCCCTAGTTTTGGAGAAATAGAGTTCTATTTAGATGTAGACGAATGTATACCATGTTCTAGGCCAAATTATAGATGATCAAGTTGCCTTTTCAGTAGATAAATTGCCAAAGAAATAAACTAGTACCTTTCGAAATAAAATCAAACCAGAGACGACACTAATATACACATATAACTATAGGATCCTCCATTTGAAGGTGAAAGTTGTAAAAGAGCAAGTCATTGAAATGCTACATCAACGCATCATTGAGCATTCAGCTAGACCGTAGACTTCCCCTTTGATTTTGGTATACAAACCGGATGGAAGAGTAAGAACGTGTATATATTTTAAACGCCTAAACAGTGACACCATCCCGGAAAGGTTTCCGGGATATTTGCGAATTGAGTTCATCTCGGCACTATCGAATCAACTTTTTACAATTAGCTATCGGAAGTAGACCTGAATTTTTAGCCGTAGAGGTCCTTGCTTATCTAGACGATATCGTACTCTTCAGTAAGGACCGAGCAACCCATTTTACCAGTCACAGTCTCCAGCATGTATTCGATTTTTTTGAAGAAAGCAAACCAAACCTTAAAACTAGCAAAATGTAACTTACTCCGAGGATTCTAGTATACCCTATATTCTTGCTACATATCATCTCAAGGGATCAAATCTGATCCCACAAAGACAGCTGCGCTTCAAAGTTTCTGCCCGCCAAAATAGTTTGAAAAAAAACAAGTATTTCTTAGTTTTGTATCGTTCTACCGCAACTTCATCCCTGGTTTTTCAGTGACTTATTCGCAAAAATTGCCACATTCACATAGGGTCCGTTACAACAAAAATCATTTTAATGTCTCAGAACATATCCATTAAACCCATATTCGCGCGCTGTCTTTCTTGTACACATCGTGAGCTAAGCGTACTTCAATTAAGAGATCCTTGGCTTTTGCAAATACAGTGTGGAAGTGCTCCTCGGCATTCCCTTTGAATGAGTGCGTACGCAGGGTCCTGCTCTGCTTAAGGGGATAGGCTAAAACTGACCCCTTCACAACAGGGCCCAATGAGAAAGCGAGTGTCGCTAATCGTGTCGAGTAAGATGCGAGCATTGGCATCATGCCTCATTTCCTCTTCCATGAAGACCGCAATGTGAGACAGAAACTGGATGAACACGAGGACTGCATCATGCCGAATAACACATTTGGAGTGACACAAGGGCACCAACTTCGTTTGCTTAGCTGAGGAAAGCTTCACGATCTTGTTTCTTGGGGTAAATGAAGTTAAGGAGCTCGTTGAGCGTCTGAAGAGCGAGTATCACTTATTTCACATTGCAGGTCTTGTTTGGTATGAGGTCAGTCGGTGATTAAAGCAGTGAATTGGTTTGGCGAGGGGGTATTGCTCCATGATGATGGCGGCACAACCTCTGAACTTTACCATCATGACATTCGACCGTTGAAGTCGAGGTCCCGGCAGTTTAATATGTCAAAACCATATCCATGTACGGTGCGAATAAGCAGTTAGACACGTCTTTACCGGTGAGGTTTTCAGCATAGACGAAAGTGAGAAAGTCCTTCTTCATGTCCTTTCCAAGGAGTCGAAGGATAATGGTGGCTTGCCTCTTCCCTGAGACATCCGTAGTCTCGTCCATTAGCACTACGAATATATCTGAAACACCGTGTCGAGAGAAGAAGTGGATACTGGACACGGATTAAGCAAACATAGACCTTCATCATTTTGGGTATCGACGAGACGAATAAAATTAAGCAAGATTCCCAAGGGATATCGGACGCAGCTTAAGCAAATATGAACCTTGATAATCTTAGGCATCGACGAAGCTAATGGAATTAAGAGAGAATCCCTTCCACCTACAAGAGGGGGAAGATGGACACGGCTACCACCTGGACGCAGGACAGCGTTATCAAACTGGAGGGAAGACGGTGATAAAGCATCCAAAGTAAACACATCTGCGTTGATCTGTCTTGATCAAAGAAATTCTGTGGGATAACGGCCTTTTGAGTTTCATGTTTCACATTCTTTCAGGACCAATCGACCTGTAAAGCGAAATATGATTATGGTGACACCTGCTCATAATATCGAAATAGCATGAATTCTAGTTTTGAAATAAGAGACCTATTTTTGAACAGTAGTTGCAGTGTCACCCACCTGTGATATCAATCAGCTCGTCATGAATAGTTTTGCTGATGAGGGTAGAGTTGTTTTGGCAGGCCCAGCTGTCGATGTCGCGGTTGACGTCGGCATCTTCTCGCTGGGCTCGATACCGCAGAACCGCTCTGAAGACTCGTTCTCCCGTTTTGCTCGAAATAGAGGGATCCAATGGACCGTCATACTGCTGATCACGGAGAGGCAACATATTTCGTCCGAAAAGAGAGGATGCTCTCGATGATCAGAACCAAACAGGCGCCGGTTGGTCTCGATTTGCTTCTTCTTCTTCGCCTGTAGCATGGTGTCAATAGCTCTCGTCGGGTTTCGCAAAGTGTCGACAAACCCCTCCATTTCGTCATAGCTGTCGCGTGACATCTGTGCTTATTGTGACTGCTGAGCAGCTCCGTGGCTTTTTTGTACCTGCACATCGGCTTTAACACAAAGGTGCCGGGCCTATGGTCTCCAATTCCGCCCGTATTTTCACCAAGCATCACACATGCCACGCAGTATCCACCCTCGTTTAGCAACGAGTACTTCAGCCAGGGGTATGTGATGCACCAGTTTAGATGGAATCGCCTCTTTTGGCCATCTTCTTCAATGAAGGGTAGCGATTCGATAGAAGGGGCATGCGTAAAAAGAAAGATGAGTCCCTTGCCCTCTTGCTCCTCATGGCGAGATTCGGTTTCGCTGACGGATCTACAGGCTGTCGATGTCGAAATGCTTGGCTGTTGCTCCAGCTCATTGACATCACGCTTGCAAGCACCATTCGTCTTAGCTAGTTTCGTCTTAAAGAACGAGGTGATCTTCTTATCGCCGGATCGCTGACGGATCTACAGGCTGTCGATGTCGAAATGCTTGGCTGTTGCTCCAGCTCATTGACATCACGCTTGCAAGCACCATTCGTCTTGGCCAGTTTGGTCTTTAAGAACGAGGTGATCTTCTTATCGCCGGATCGCCTCATGGTACACGCCCTGTGAATGAGATGGAACTAATGCATCAGATGGAAAAGCCTAGCCGCTCACATCACCCCATGTCAGAGAGAGGATGACGCGGAGATGATGATGGTGTATTTGCAAGGAGAGAGAGAAGAATGAGAGATGATGCTGGAATTAGTTCAGAAAGTGAAAGATGCCAGTGAGCGGATGACCAGATCAGACCAGCTGACAAAGAGCGGAAGGGCCAAGCGTGTTAGTCAAGATGCGCGATCCGACTGGTCAGCAAGTCAGGCGCACGCGCCGTGTGTCAGACGTGACTCAAGACACGAGGTGCCGACTCGACAAGCTATGCAAGCCAGGCAGGGCCTCCCTTGGATCCGCCACCGGAAAATATGTAATAATTACAACCTGATTTCTTCCATATATTTAGAATATATCGGGTTTAATTGACGAAAAAAATATAATATTTGTTTTATTGCGCAGAAATAAGAGAAATGGTGAGATTTGGCAACCATGAAGGTATGACTTTAGAAAAAACTAATATAACGGATTTTTTTTGGTCAGTAACATTAAGATATGTTTGATTAAAAAAAATTACTATAAATTAATCTCAAAAACTTCTATTTTAATGCCATAAAAACGCTTTATATTTAGCCCAACTCTATCTAAGGAATATGTTAAAGGAATATACAGAATCCTATTAAATTACCTATGATTAATAATCCAACAATTGGAGGATTAGAAATATATAAAACATTGTAAATGAATAAAATTAAGTAAAGTGAGTAAATGTATTATGATGTTGAATTCATATTGAATGTATTGAGTGGTCTGATAGAAGCTTGGTTTGTTCATTTGAGGGACCTAAAGATTAAGTTACTCTTTCGTTATAATATTAAAGAAAAATGTCATATTATTTGCTTGTATGGTATTGAAAAGCAATTGTGGAACTGTAGAGTAGTGTAAGAATTTGTGAAATGAGGTAATGTAAATAGAAAGAATAATTATAATTCTTTGGGGACTAATTAAATGTCTAAAAATGAATTTTTATCAAAATATAAAATACCGTATAAAATGTCGTATATGTAAAACGGGAGCTGGAAGGTGCTTAAGTATAAATTCTCTAATAAAAAAAGACATCTGAAAAATCTTCCAAGTTCCCGCCGAATAACGAATATTGAATCCAGCTTCAAGGTTCTTTTACCTTTGAGGAAATCTCTGATCAGCCTTAACTAGCCTACATTCAAGCAAGAAAAGAGCTTTCTACCCTTTTGTTGTCAGTACCTAGTAAATACTAGGCACTTCCGGCAGAAGCAAAACTGCGCCCGCCAAGCCAAAACAAGAAACCCATTTGGCTGCCCCAATAGTGACACCTTAACTCAGTTTCAAATCACACTTTCTAATCATACCAATCTGTAAGAGATTACCCAGCCTAACAAACCTATAACATATTCCTTCAATTAATATTAAGGCACAACACACCTCTAGGTAAGCAATATCAAATCCAAGACAACCTCGTATTCTAAAAAGATACAAGTGGCAGAACGATGATAGAAATTCCATCAGATTTAGTTGATATATGCATTGATCTAAGCAACGATAACCCACTATTTAGCCACTATTATTTCTTGTTCGAACTCATATCGTAATCTTCATTCTCTTCATGAGTGATACTGATAATATTTTCTTAAGTCGCCTTTGTGATATCATCAGGAGATCCTCTTAGTGTAATCCGCGCTGATCAGAGGAAGATTACAGAAACCCGGTTATACCCTGAGAGATTGTCTTGGGTCTCTCTCGTCTCACTACATTTGTTGAGACTTGCTGCCATCAGTAAACGAATCTCAATTTCGTGATTACTTCTCCTTGGGGCCGAGGTAAACTCAACCCCCTTCTCTCTGGACGCCTTCGCATCGAGACCCCATCGACGAAGACCTGGCCATTGATTGGTCTTCCACATCACCAGTTCATCCTCCAAAGGTAGCCAGCAGTCCTTTCTTCGTAAGTCCCACCTCTTCGTTTCCAGTATTAAGAAGAATTCCCTATTTGGTGTAACGCCAATAGACTTGCAAATCTTTCATTCAATCCAACTTAGTGGATCACTTATATATTTTCCCTGACCTAGTCTTATTAATTTTTGCATGTCATAATAATCTTTTGTTGTACAGATTATTATTTAGATTTCCATATTTATCTGTGCTCTTGTTCTTATTATTTAAATCCCCAATTAGAACTCCCGCAAAAGGCTCAACTGTCTAAGTTATTAGCTGAATTTGAGAAAGTGATTTCTGAAAGGCCAGGACGAACGCATCATTTCGTACATGACATCTCTCTGAAATCACAGGAGCCTGTTCGAACTAAACCATATTCCCTGTGCATCCTTGTCCGGCCTTTAATTCAGAAGTGGAAAACCTATGAAAGTTGGGTATCATTGAGAACTCCACCTCTGATTTCTGCTTCCCCATTGTAATGGCAAGGAAGCCCGAATAAACATTCAGAATGTGTGTAGATTTCCGGAAATTGAATTGCATCATAGTTTTTACCGCGGAACCAATCCCGCTCATCGACCAGAACCTACACCTGTTTGAAGAAGCCAAATTTATTTCGGAAATAGACCTATGTAAGGCCTATTATCAAATTCTCCCTAAAAATAGTGCTCGGAAGTAAATTGCGTTTCCCACGGAGAAGCGCCTAATGTAATTCAAGCGTCTTCCTTCTGTTTTGATTACTGCTTGCAGTAACTCTAATAGAATGTTGCGGCGAATCCTGGATGGTAGGTGACGTGTCGTTTAATTTCGATAATGTGTACTTTGCCCTGCGTACATGGGAACAACAGCTAGTCTCCCTTCGCTTCCTCCTCATGAGGTTACGGGATTACGGAACGGCTATTGGGCCTAGTAAATGTCCTTTTGCCTATTATTCCATTCGTGTTTTTTTGGCTTTCATATTGGGGAAAAACAGATGTGCCCCCAGAAAAATAAAGTAAAGGCTATTGACAGCATGCCTCTCCCGCGTACTAAAAAACAGCTCCGCTACTTTTGGGGATCCACATCTTTCTACCGGCATTTTGTCCCCAATTTTACCGCATTAGTTTCTCCACTTAGCGCCATGTTAAGAAGCAATTCCTAGATCCCCTCATTTAGAACCTTGAGGCATCCGCCAACTTTGACAAACTTAAGGAGAGGCTTAATTCTTTCCCCATTATAAGACTCCCTAATCCGACCAAGCCTTTCGGAATCAGGACCGACGCGTGCAGCAAAGAGTAGCATGCGTTTTGTTGCAATATGCAGATGGTTGCAGCCATCTGATTGCATATGCAAGCCGGAAGCTTTCGTCGCGTGAGAAGAACTATGCGACCATAGAACGTGAGGCTCTCGCTATACTTTGGGAGGTTCAAATATTTAAAATGTATTTATTTGCAAAGGAGTTCGTGATCGAAACGGACAGCATGCCTCTTCCGCGTACTAAGAAACAGCTCCGCTACTTTTGGGGATCCACATCTTTCTACCGGCATTTTGTCCCCAATTTTACCGCATTAGTTTCTCCACTTAGCGCCATGTTAAAGAAGCAATTCCTAGATCCCCTCATTTAGAACCTTGAGGCATCCGCCAACTTTGACAAACCTAAGGAGAGGCTTAATTCTTTCCCCATTATAAGACTCCCTAATCCGACCAAGCCTTTCGGAATCAGGACCGACGCGTGCAGCAAAGAGTAGGATGCGTTTTGTTGCAATATGCAGATGGTTGCAGCCATCTGATTGCATATGCGAGCCGGAAGCTTTCGTCGCGTGAGAAGAACTATGCGACCATAGAACGTGAGGCTCTCGCTATACTTTGGGTGGTTCAAATATTTAAAATGTATTTATTTGCAAAGGAGTTCGTGATCGGAACGGACAGCATGCCTCTTCCGCGTACTAAGAAACAGCTCCGCTACTTTTGGGGATCCACATCTTTCTACCGGCATTTTGTCCCCAATTTTACCGCATTAGCTTCTCCACTTAGCGCCGTGTTAAAGAAGCAATTCCTAGATCCCCTCGTTTGAAACCCTAAGGCATCCTCGAACTTTGACAAACTTAAGGAGAGGCTTAGTTCTTCCCCCATTCTAAGACTTTCTAATCCGACCAAGCCTTTCGTAATCAGGACCGACGCGTGCAGCAAAGAGTAGGATGCGTTTTGTTGCAATATGCAGATGGTTGCAGCCATCTGATTGCATATGCGAGCCGGAAGCTTTCGTCGCGTGAGAAGAACTACGCGACCATAGAACGTGAGGCTCTCGCGATACTTTGAGAAGTTCAAATATTTAAAATGTATTTATTTGCAAAGGAGTTCGTGATCGAAACGGATCACCGACCCTTAGCATATTTAAAAAAATAGTAAAAGTCAAAACAGTAGACTCATGCGATGAAGTTTACTGTTGATGGAGTACCAATTTTGCATATTTTATATTAAAGGTTCCGAAAATTGTATGGCTGACTGTTTTAGTAAGAACCCCATAGATAAGCTTTCTCCTACCTCGTAAGATCGAGTCACTGAGGGTGTGTACTCACAATTGTTTATATTGTTAAGCCTTGTCTCTCTGTATATATATATTGCCTCTAATTATTTTTTCTTTGGTAATTAATTGTAATGGTGAGCATGTTTATTTTTTTTTTGTATTATTATTACTTATCTTTAACTCCTAAGTTCCACAACCTCCTGTGAATTGATTTCTTTGTGTTCGCGGCTATGTAGGCCCAAAGATAAAGATTTCCCTATTAACTTGTATCGCGTCAGGTAAATTGTTTTCTCCAACCTATATCTCTCCCATTTGTGGGAAATGACATTTTCCATCCCCTACGTGTCTGTAAAATTTCATTTTAGGAAGGGAGGCGTGTGGGTGCATAAAACTAAATACGCCGTTATCACACAGAATTTCTCTGGTCAAGACAGACTAGCGCAACGTGTTTAATTTAGGGTGCTTTATCACCGTCTTCTCCCCTTTTTGAGAACGCTGTTTTGATCTAAGGTGGCAGCCGTGTCCATCTTTTCTCTCTTGGGGTAGAAGGGAATCTCTCTTATTTCCTGCTCGCCTCGTCGACGCCCCAAATTATTAAGGTTCATGTTTGCTCAAGCGGCGTCCGATATCAACGGGAATCTCGCTTAATTCCCTTTCGCCTCATCGATTCCAGGAATTATCAAGTTCCATGTTTGCTTAAGCTGCATCCGATATCCCCTTGGCATGCCCCCTCGCGGGCACAGCCCTTTCTCGACCATAGTTGTGGCTCCTATTTAAGGTGATGACTGCAAATCCTCAGCAGATAGAGAGAACCCCAGCTCCTTGCCGTCCAGTCCCTAGTATCTGTTTCCCGTGAAGTAGTCCCATTGCCCTTGTGATCTCCTCAGTAGATCGTCTTTGTGTAATCCACCCTGATCAGAGGAAGATTACGGAAACTCGTTTACGCTCGAAGATTGTTCTGGGTTTCTCTCGTCTCACTACATTGGTTGAGACTTCCTGCCATCCCGCAGACGTGACTCGATTTCTGATTACTTCTCCCTCGAGCCGAGGTAATCTCAACTCCCTTCGTAGCCTCTCTGGACGCCTTCGCATCGAGACCCCATCGACGAAGACCTGGCCATTGGTCTTCCACATCCCCAGTTTATCCTCTAGAGGTAACCAGGAGTCCTTACCTCTAAAGTCATACCTCTTCGTTCCCTGTCCTAGAAATTTCCCCATTTGGTGTAACGCCAATAGACTGTCTAAATCTTTCATTCAATCCAACTTTTGAATCGCTAATATATTTTCTCGGACCTAGTTTCCCTAATTTTTGTCTGTCATGATATTCTTTTGTCATACTGATTATTAGTTAGATTTCATATTTATATGTGCCTTTGTTCTTATTATTTCTATTAAAGTTTATTTTTGTAGAGGTGTTTATCTTTCGAATAACCCTTGAGACGAACCCAGCAAATGTATTCCCTTTGAAATAGCCAACCTCATAATATCGCACTCTAAGTAGAAGATCCTTACCTTTTTCCTAATTAAATTGTACCCAAGTGCAGCGCCGATAGTGACTGCCTGGCGTACAATAGTGTTTACATTTAGAGACATTTTGGTTACACGCCTTCGTCCCTCGACATAAAGTATCACTAAAAGAGCTAGGCTTTTGTTTAATATACTCCAAAACCAGAAGTTGAGTTGAGATCTCTGACACCCTAATGTTAGGTTCTTAGTAAAGTTGATATACTCGATAATGTATATATCATTGAAAACTTGTAACGATTTTTGGTCTCTGTGTGCCGAAGGTAATCTAAGAAACTCCCTGTTGCTGTTCCTTTGAGGCATCTCAAAAGAAATATCTATGGTCTTGCAATAGGAAGACTTTGTTGAATGGATCCGCCCATAATGCCTTCTCCAGAAGCCATAATTCTGGTGAATGCGTAATAATAGTGGTGTTAGATCGTGCCACTCAGTCTATGAGCCAAGATACAAATAAAACTACTACAAACACCACGCGTTAAGATGGGGTAAAAGGAATCTGAAAACAGTGTTGAGATAATTGGAATTGTAGGGTTGTCTGTGTAAAATGAATAAAATCAAAAGTCACTTTATATATGCCAAATCCGACACCGTAAAAATTAATGCATACTTAAAACCAATTTCAATTGGCATTGAAACAAAATGAATAGGCTATATACAGATTATAACAAATAATATACTTTACTATTCCTAGTTCTGAGATATCTTGAATGTGCATCAAAGTTGTTCTGCTGATAAATATAATAATTGATTAAATCAATCGATTGAAAATTGATAACTAAATATTAGCTATATAATGCAGTTGATGCCATGTAAAAAAACAACAACAAAGGTATGAAAAACATTATAACCAGCGAGGACCTAATAATTATGTTATACAAAATATGACAATAGTAATTGTGATATATACATTATATGTAAATTTATTCCTCAAAATATGTCAAAATCTTTCAAGCATAACGTACATTTTCTATGTGAGATAGCAATAGATTTCAATATAAATATTTAGTTAAAAACGTGAGCAAGGATTTTCAAACCAATTATTATGAGTGCAAAGGTGCGAGCCTCTTTGGCGAGTGCTTGAGTGTGGGGGACATGGCTGCGCCAAAGTTCGATTTGCAATGCTTGAGAACAGAAAATACAGTAATTGGATTAAGTTGCGGTATGAAGGGGGATTTTGCTCTCCTTCTTGTTGAAGATCGTCCAATGAAGCAGGGGGAAACGAGATCACTGAGGAATTTTCGACTAGGTATTTCTTCCCACAATGGGGTCGATAAAGCGAAAGAAAGTTGAGATGAGAAACAGAGAAGCGACGTCCTTCCTTTCTGATTCCCTCAAAAGTTTCTCGAGGTACATTCTACTTATAGCCAGGTGGACAGCGTTGTGCCAGGCTAACGTATTGCTAGTGGTACCGGCAGATGACATTCTAAGGAATAGAAGAGTTGAGTAAACTAGTTGGAGAGTTGCACGATCTAGCTGCAGAGTTGCGTAGTCCAGTGAGTGATTTGGGTAAAAGTTGTGAGCCTTCGCAAAAGAGTTGCGAGCTCTTCATTGATGAGAACCAATGATTCCTCCATCTGCTAGCGGAACTGTTGTGAGTGATTCTTTTCTATAAACGTCACCCTTGTGAGCGCTGCGGCTGAGAGCTAATGATTCAGCTGTAGCAAGTAACTCAAGTGGGATCTCCGGGGCTAAAACTTCAAGTGCCTCTTGAACGTGAGATGAAATGCTCCAAATGAAGGATTCCCAAAGAAAGTCCTAGCGCACACTATCCCCTAGTGATTCATTGAATTTCATTATAAATCCCGACGAAAAGATATGATAGCTGATTGGAACGAGCCAACAGTTCCATTTTTTAAGTCATGGATGGTGTAAACGTGTCTAAAACGGCGGTTCGTAGAGTTACATAGCTCAAGTTTGTGTGGTTTCTTAATAAGAGCAAAATTCCTTCATTTCTTGCGTGTGGTACTGCAGGCACCAGCACAGTATATTTTAATGAGTACATATGTGTATAGTCATACGCTGAAAGTATAAAGAGTTAGGAATGAATGACTATAGAAAAGAGCACAGTATATCTTAATGGGCTAGGTTATTGGTTAAGAAACTCCCTGTTGTAGTCCCTTTTGGGGCATCTCAAAGAAAATGTTTATTGTCTTCCATTAGGTCAGCATTGCAGGAGGAACCTATAACCGATCTTTACCAGAAGCGACAAGTTTGGGTGATTGTGTAAGCGTAATGGTGCCGGAAAGCTTAGTGTCAAATAGTGCCACTCGTCCTATGAAGCGAGAGGAACACAAGATTGCTACAAATACTTGAAGATCTGATTGGTATTATTAGTATTGATTCCTTCAAAAATAGTTGGGATTAGATCTTTAATTTAAAAGAATATGAACAAACAATATATTTTAAGCTTGGCACTTTTTATATTCTTTAATTAATAAAGTAACAATCCTGTTTTCTTCATTTAAAGACGACAAAACACATTCCCCCGGGACAATATATATTGTTTCACAATCGATAGGAAAGTCCATTAAATTATAAGCAAATTTTATCAACATTTCAATCCAGTATGTGTTTTCATTGAATGTGGTATAAGGAAATAGTGATTTTGTCGCCTTCATAATTTTCTTTCAGCACAGTCACCATAAACCTTCCACAGAGTCATAAAAACATAAACAAACAAAAATTCTCCAATAAGATCATACCATTATCACTGTCCTAATTAATCAAACAGAAAAAGGTTCAAATTTCATTGCAAGTATCCAAACCATTGGGCTCGCAATAACAATCATTACCTAACTACCCAAGGAAGTCTTGGGAATATTAAATCTATTTTTCCCAATGGATCAGATTTTGGGAGGTGCTATACCTCTCGATTAACATCGCTAAGCAGTTACTCGTATTAAAAATTTTACACATCCCAATAAAACATATGTGTTAGGATCGCAAACCAATTGGTTTTGCTGCGCTCCTTGTTTTATTAACCCATTAGAACCAAGCTCAAATTAAGGCGCTTCATAGCCTCCGATCAGTGTTTATCGCTTTTCATCTTTGCCTCTCCGCTAGTCCTTCAAAGTCGTTATTCTTGTGTTTTCTTCAGCACTATATGTTAACCACAGCGCATCGTTTCTTCGTTTATTTCTCTCGTAAAGTTCCCTTCTACACTTCCTATCTGGCTCTCAATGTAGTCTCTGTACAGCAACCATATCAGAGACATGCACTTCAGAAAGCTAATTTTCCAAATTAACGTCCACT
Source organism: Ceratothoa steindachneri (assembly GCA_963969495.1). Lineage (NCBI taxonomy): Eukaryota > Metazoa > Arthropoda > Malacostraca > Isopoda > Cymothoidae > Ceratothoa > Ceratothoa steindachneri. The sequence continues at coordinate 85,824,232 of OZ018328.1, forward strand.
AACGAATTTTCTACAAACTCATCCATGGCGGAAGCAAATATTAATTGGAGTATCAACCTTTAGAAAGTTTATCCCAACCTTAATTTTTCCCTAAATCCACCATATTCTTTAAACCTCTCCTTCCTCTTCCTTGACAAAACGGCAACACTAAATACCCATACAATCCTTCAATGCGTCTTATAAAACGCGACTAAGCCCGTTGGGGGAGGGGGCTGTTCTCCTGGGAAGCTGTGCATCCGAAAGACTTTATCTTAGGACTGCCACACGCAATGACGGTATTAGTTGGGGGTATCGCCGACCCCGTACTATCAGGCTAGTTACTTCGCGTCAATGTATGAATCTATGAAATATGGGAAAAGCGATGAAATATGGGAAAAGCGGTGAAATATGGGAAAGCGGTGAATGTTTGTCATTGCTTATAAAACAGGAAGATTCCAGATGCTTTCTCTATCTAAGACAAACATCAATGGAATGAATAGTTTGCTTATGATGTAGCGAAATGATTGTAAACTGGTGTAGACCAGGTGACTAGTAGTAAAAACGGTGTGGCAGTGCTTTTTAGTAATGAGTTGAATGATGCAATGGTTAGGTATTACTGCATGTACTTTAAAACTACACTGGCGGGATTGTAATGTATCGAATAATTGATGATACAAATGAAACTAAGGAAAGAGGTTCTTGAGTTACTTGGGGCGAGTAATGGATGGAATTGGGAACGTGTACGGGTTGATGGATGTAGGAGATATAAATGGACGAATAGCTGACAAAATGAGAGAAGGGATAATTAGAACGTTAAGTCGACCCTAAGAGAAATTTGAGTGTAGAAAACACATTCTTTCAGCACCAGAATTTGCATAAATATACATGGGTTGGCTGAAGGAGAAAGAGAGCAGTTAATATTATATTTAAACTGCGACCATTAAGAAAGAGTATGCTGCGACACGTATTTGATATGAAAGCTGGATAACTCCATTGGTTGGTGACTAGATGGTAAAATGTGAGGAAGCTGGAAATGGAGAGAGAATCAAAGTAAAACGTTATTGAATTAGAGAGAAATGGGAGAGTGTGTGATAATGTTTGAGAATAGAAAAGAGGATAAAACGCGAGTTAAGATGAAGAGCAAATATGGAACATTATTTACGAAGTGGTTGTAAGAATTGCAAGAGCTGTGTGCTGCTGTGTCAGAACTTTTAAGAGGGAGCAAAATGCTAAATAGTGGAATTTGATGTGAAGCGTGTAGTGGGTGCAAAAAGCAGAAGTGTATGCAAATGCTTAATCGTGTATATTAGAATGACAGGGTGATGTGATTGACGGCATACAAGAAAATTAAAAAGAGTATGAAAGCATTAAATAAAGCGTTTGGACAAAGGATAAATGAAAACCAAGATGAAAACAAAATGCAATACTGAAAGGAAGTAAGAAAGGTGAATGACTAGCAGAAAAATCTCTATGTAAACTTCTTGGGTAAGAAAAGCAAGGTACAGGAGAAAAATGAGATTAGAAATAGATGGCAAGACTGTTTGATGAGTTGTATAACATGTGTATGAAAGATGATGCAAATGAAAATATAATCAGCCTCGTGGGGGTAAATGGCGTGCTGTATCGGGTATGGAAAGTATAAGTTTGCAAGTTTTTAACAATGTTCTGAGAGATTCGATAAATGAGAATGAAGCTGGAGTAGATGATATACATATGTATTCATTGAAATGCTAAAAAGAGTTAGTCATTGTCTTATGGAATGGGACTGGTGGATGTATTGTAAGGCATATGAAATTTAAGAGGACCTGAGAAATGCAGGAATTTAGTAATTGTGCCGTTGTATAACGGTAAAGAAGGAAAGGTGACCGCAAGAAGTATATTGGGATAAGTCTGTTGAGGTTGTAGTTAAAGTGTATGGAAAATTTTTAATTGGAAGAACAAGAGGGATCGATGAGAGTTTGATAGTACAGGAACTAAGGGATTTATACCAGGTAAGAAGTGTATAAATCAATTTTTGTACCTAATATGTACATCCAGCTGAACAAAACATGGGAAAAGAGATGCAAAGTGTCTGCTGATTTAATGGATCAGGTGAAAACTTATGATCGTGTAGATAAAGACGAAATATGGTAGCTCTGAAAAATCTATAGAGTGGGTTTTAAACTATAGTATTGTGTAAAGGGTATTTATGTTGGAAATAGCCGTGCATTAAGGGTGAGGCTGTAAGATACGGTTTTGCGATGTCGCGATGATTGTTCAATATCATTATAAATGGAGTAGTGAGAGAAGTACGTATGAGAATGAAAAATAAGGTGTGAGATTGATGAGGAATAGTCAGAAATGGGTTCTATTTATGTTAGTATATGTTGATTTCATAGTGTTGGTAGCTAAGTGTGAGTGGGGATTTGGAAATGTTAATTGTAACTTTTGATAGGGTGTGTGAAAGAAGACATATAAATGTAAATTCAAAAGAGATTAAAGTAATGTTATTTGGGCGCGAGGATACGGTGGACTGTGTTTTCTGAATGCGTGGTGTCGACTTTGCAACAAAAGCGAAGTTTCAAGTGTGTTGGTTGCATTGTAAGTGATAGTGGTACAAATTCAGCAGATTGTGACCAGCAAGTTTTAAATGGTAGTAAAATTGCTGTGGCGATGAGAGCTTTCGTGAATGCTAAGAGTTTGAGTGTGGAATGTAACAAGAAGTTGCATGAGTGTATACTGATTTGAAAGCTAGTGTAAGTGGCTAAGACTATGTTATGTAAGGAGAAGAAATGAGATCAAGTGAGAGCAGTGCAAAGGGATGCTGGTATGTGAAATTTAAAATGAGGAATGATAGAGTAAGAGATGTTTATCGCGTATAGATGGTATGAGCATGGGTGTGATTGAAAGATTCCTGAAGTGGTATGGCCATAAAAGAAGAATGGAGGGCAATAGACGTGTAAGGAGAAGAATACAAGAGTGAGTGCCCTGGTGTGAAAAGGGTAGGGAGACAATATGGTTATCATGATTAATCTATTTTCTGCGTTGATTCAACGCACTTTAGGATTATTTATATATTCTATATTTTAGTGTATTTTTTTAGTTTTAAAATATTTCCTAAGATACAATTTTAGCTTTCTTGAGGATGGCTCCTGAGAGGATGAAATGATTCTTCCATACATATTGTTACATGTGGGGGTATTATTGTATTGGGGCTAACCTCAGAGCACATTAAAATAGAAACAGTACTCGGAACCACAGACTCTACTTTAGAATGCACAAGGGTGACCTTGAAAAGTCATACGCCATTCATCTGATATATGGAAGCTGTTGATCTACTTTAGAATGATGGTAAAGGGGCAAAAGAAGGGCCATGCCTTTTGCTAATCCCGGAGTATGGAGTATGAAGAGAGGAAAGGAACTACCATGATGACTACTATGTCCTCATGATGGATGTTTACAAAGTAAAAAAAAGTTGAAGAAAGACAAGCTATTCAATATACAGACATGCCAGCAACTGTAGAACCAGTTATTCATGATGATAAGTTACCAATACCAGAAACACCAAGAAATATAGGTAGAAAAACTTATTCTAAAATTGTACATAAATTTTACTTTTATATAGAATGAATTATTCATTCAATTCATATTTTAATTGTAGTTGATAAATATGGTAATTTCCTTTTTTAGACAAAGTTCAATGGACTTTTCATCAGAAAAGTCAGCAAGTAACGGCAGAAAAGAAATGGATGGAGCCTTTGGAGCCTTCGTGCAAAGAATTATTACGCATCCCTACTGTCTAAATCAAAGTGAACTGGATGATTCGATCAAGGAGTTAGGTCTCATTAAGTTAGGAGCTGAATTTTTAAATCCAGGCTCAAGGAATAGAATTTACTAAAGCAAGAATGAAGGATTTTTTTTTTACGAAAAAAATCTTATAAATTTAAAAATTACTTTAAAGTCAGTGAGGATCTTTGTTTCTGCCAAAAATGTGAATTGTTTGTTCCCTGCTGTTGATTGAAAAATGATCCTCCGGAATGGCGAATATTCCAATACAGCTCACAATGCAATCTAGTATCTAGATTTACCTCTTGCGCAATCCGCAGAGAGGAAAGAAAAATACGATATTGTTAAAGAGTTGTTAACAAAATCAACTATGCTGAATTTAAGTGGGATGCTTGTGGGGAATTCAAAATACTTGGTTTGCAATGTGGATACAGAAAATATTCGTGCTTAGTCTATCATATATTGCCGGAACGATTAGTGAGCCCCACGAAATGAATTACAGCCATAAAAATTAAATGTTGTCGGACAGCCTCTCGTAGAGCCCGCTAAAGTTTTATTACCCCCACAGTTTGTGATGGCCTTAAACTTCGGAGGAGAAGCTTTTCAAGAAATTGGTCTCATTTTTAAAGCTCTCTTAGGCAAACATAAAGGGTACTATATTTGTTGGACCACATGTAAACGCAAAGGTGAAGTCGGAGAAACCATAAAGAGAGATGGGCAAAGTTTAAAGAGAAGGCAAGTGTGCATTTCCTGGTGTAATTTATGAAGTCTTCGGGATGAACAAAGATTCAAACTACAGATTGATGGTAGCAAAGACTACTATATCGGTTCATGTACTTAGGCCATCTTATGGCCTTGAAAATGCATTTTCCTGCATTCACATCTACCTTATTTCATAAACTTTGGATGACACCAGTGAGGAGCATGGTGATATGCTCCTTCAGGATAACACAGCAATGGAGAGAAGATAACAAAGAAGATGAGTTACTGCTATGATGGGACACTATATATGGTCTCTAAGCAGAAAGGTATAGTCATTCGCACTATAAAAGCACTATCTTCAAAGCATTGCTAATGTAAACAAGGTCTGCTGACCAAAGGTCGCGTGCTCTCACTTATTCTGATTTATGGCCTTACAACCTTCAAAACTTTCAATTGATTCCCGGACTAACCTTGTGAAGATCTTGGCAATTATATAATTCGAAAGAAAATATAAAACAACATAAGAGTTTCAAATTACGTTAGAATCGACCGAATAATTACAATGTTATTACCAAAACAGAAAAAGCAAAACGGGGACCGACCGACATATTGAGATGTAGAGTCACCCGCAACGAAAAGTTTCATTTTTTGTGTTCTTATTTTCTTTACAAAATCATAATAATTAAATTAGACATATCGCCCTAGGGGAAGATTGCTTATATATAGACCAAATGTGAAAATAAGAAAATCTGTAAAAATACTTGAGCAAATGCCAAAACTGAAGGAATATTTGAACTCAGCGGCAAAATAATATATAAATAAACATAAAAAGTGCATCTAAACAAAACCATTCAACGTTATATGATAAGTGTTTGAGAGAGAAAGGGTGTACCGAAGAGGAAGTGGATACTATTGTGTAGGATAAGTCTGCCTGATGGTTGTTTGTGAGAAGGGCTGCTAAGAGGTTTTCTGCCCAGGGCTGACTCCTTATGAACGAAATGCTGCAACTGATAGCAGCAATCCTCTATGAAGGACAATTGTGCGTGGAAAAAATGATGGGTGGATTGGAGACGAAGGTAGATTTGAGTAGTGTTGAAGCCAGCAACCCCACATTTATTAGGAAACTGGTGAATGTTGTAGTTAAAATTTCAATGATTTAGAAATAATTAATATTTCAACAAGAACATATGCAATATAATTATAAAGAACGACAATTTAGGCTTCATTTCCTAATAGCTTTTAAATGCTGCTCATACCACTTACACTATCGCCATACTCTACTGAGCTTTTCATCAGAAAGGCACTCAAATCTGAACGCTTCTTGAAATAGGGGTGGAAATTCGTCTCTTTAACGTAAACAATCGGTGATATTTGCTTTTCAAAAGAGCACGAAGTTTGTCGTGCAGTTTGATGAAAAGCTTCATTGCGTTCTACTTAGTCATTGTTTTGATCTTCCCATCTGTCTCAGTGGGATGAGGAATTCAATTGTTACATATATAAGGTCTTGAACCTTAGGTCTCTTTGCATTTCCCAGTAAATTCTGAAGATTGAGTAAATAATAGAACGCTTGTCTGTTAGTGGGAAACGGGGAACCCTTAATAAAAGCTGAAGGATATCTAACCAATAAAGCTTCAGTGAGATAACTGGTAGATAGCTTAGTTGATACCTACCTGTGGGTAGGACGTGGAGGCTCTGAGATACAAACTGTAAGGCTCCGTAGCTCCCGCAGCAAATGTTAAGTTGTAATTCGTACGTGGTTGCCTAGATTCGGATTCGACTTTCTCTTATATCGTAAAAAATGATAGATAATTATTATTATTATTAATGATAAAATTTAATTACTTATTATTATTAATTATTATTTATTTTTAAATTTTATGCTCTTTTAATTTATATCTAATTTCTTGCTTTCGTTTGCTGAGATCAAAAGTTATAGTGCAAAACAAGATTCAAGGGACCTTGGAACTGGTGCCCTTAGCCGATTTCAAGGCAGAAAATTTAAACTCCATGTGGCAATGATTCCAAAAAACTTATTACAAAATAGTAGTGATTTTCAGCTTTTTAGGTCAGAAAAATAGGGAAAAATATTTGCCCAGAACCTATGAAAATGGAAAGTTGAATTTTGAATAGGGCTAATATATCATATATGATATACATATGTATTTTTTTTTAGGGTTAAATAATAAAAAAAATATTGAATTTTCTTTTGGTTCCTATATTTATTGTACACCCATACATACGCTGTAAGAGGTTTGTATGCGCGTATTTATATTTAACTAGGATTAGAACGGTAACAACTTCAAGCCCAAACCGGTACCAGTGGGTACACATTTATTCCTTCCTAATGGCATTGGCTTTCGTTGGAAACCCGAACAGGTTCAGTAGAGTAGCGTTCTCTTTCATCTTCTTAGTGCCATGAGTAGACTTGTATTTTGGAAATTGGGGCTATCTACCCTACGCATATTTCTATTTCCCTTACTATTATTATTTTTCTTACAAACATCAATTCCCAAAACTTCGTATACGAAATGCCAACACCCCGTCGATTTCGGCCATTTTAAATATATAATGTGGAATCAGAAGTGATCGAAGTTATTTATTTACTATTTTTATACATAGTGTGGCGAGCGATAAGCTCATCAAGCCCTCATCGACCAAGCCAAGGACACAAATGCGAACGTTAAACCCAGATCCCCTAAATGAGTAACTTCCCGAGTAAAAATGCGAATTGTTTTGCCATTAACATACGCACACTGTGCATATTAATTCGGAATCAGAGAAAATTGGAGTAGTTTTAACATGTACATGGGAGTAGTTTGGTCGTGTACATGTACACATAAATTCAGAACTTCCAAAATAAGTGAGTTACACAGCTTTGGATGCTGGTGGGAAGAAGAGTAGAAGAGAAGAGAGGTTCGCGTATCATGGAGGAAGGAGGGAGGACTTTTCAGGCCGAGTGGTAAAGAACAACTAAATCCTCAATGCTTCCGAGTCCAGAGTCATGGTGGTTACCTGCAACGAGCCCAATCACGTGTTGACCAAGCTTGTATCTTTCATTTAGTTTGATTGTAACTAGTAAACTCAGAAACTCAAAATGTTTTGATTCTTCCCCCATAGCTACTATGGTACGAGTAATGGTAATAATCTAAGTTCCATTTTTCTTTCATATGGAGAGCTCATGAATAGGCCTCTATTCATGGCCTATTTAGAAAATGCCTCTTAATGACCTTTCTTTTCGGTAGAAGGTGAAAGTTCTTGTAAAACACAAACTATTTCAACTTTCATGAATTTTAATCAATTTATTAAACATATATTTCAAATGTATATATCACCACCGCAACAATCACTACTAACAGGAAAATTGAATGGTTCACGGTATGCTTTGATGCCGATATAGTGAAGAAAAATAAGACAAGATTTCAAGACCATCCACCGTACTTTTCGTTATAAGTTTGCTACCAACCACAGCTCACTCATAACATTTGCCACATCAAGGCTGCATTTGTCATAGAAACCGGACCTTAGTATCCCGTTATGTCATGGTTCCATCTCTCCCGAGGAAGAGGACTCTGAGTCCGCTGCCTTAGAATTCGTTTTTAAGTGCACCTATCAAACATTTCTTTCCTCATTCGCTCAGATAACACCCTTTTTGGCCTCCACGCAGGCTCACATTCATAATATAAGTGCGATATACTTTTGACTAACAATTATATATTGTCAAAATCACCATAGATTTCTCACAGTCATCTTTCCAAACTATAAACTCCCTACTCATCCCAATCTCACTGCTCACTCACATCCCCACTCACTTCTTACTCAATCCAAATCACCACTCAATCGTATCCACAAACACTACTTACTACAAGCACATTTCAAATCACTTGCTGCTCATCAGAACTCTCATATCACTTAAACTTTGCTACCTATACTCGATCATGCTTTACTCACCACCCGATTCACAATCCCACTTGCTCCTTACTCATCTCCAATCATTCCTCTCTCTCATCTCCCTGATCCCTCTCTGACAGCCCCCAATTACACTCTCAATTAATACGCTACCATAAACTTTTATATTGGCACTCAAACTAAATCCTTATGTTTTTACTAGGAATAGATTTCTCCTATTATTTCCACTGTGATCCTGTTACTAAATTCGGTGATAGGATTATTACACTAGGCATCAGAATCCTAAGCTAACGTGTCTACCCTTTTTACGCAAACGCGGGCTCGTATTTTTTCCCCTTGTTATTATTGAGCTGAAGCGACTCTGCTATGAACTAAAATATTGTTTGGACTAATGAAATTTTACATAAATTTAACGAGGTAACTTATTGGGGCTATATAAATAACAATTAATTTACAGTTCTTCCTATAAATATTTTTTTATTGTTAGACTATATTTAATATGGTTAAAATAACTTTGCGAGTAAATGATCCCTTAGAAGGCAGAACATGACGAGCCCTTCAGCTCCTCTCGAGAAAGTTCTAGTCAAGTAAATTATCGAAAAGATAAATTCATTCTATCATTGTCCTGATTTGAGTGCAAGCAAACTTTGTCTCAAGACCACCTGTATAAACAGTAAGCAAAGAATGATACAAAAATGTCCATTAGGAATAACTCTCACGACTGATCCAGGAGTATTTAGTGATGATTCTCACGTTTTTTTGTAAGATACAGATATGTAAATAATATCGAGAAAAAGTGGTTCGAACCCTACCTCGATCTTAATCCGATCGAATACTATCAATGTTCATCAAAAGGACGGTTTGAGAATCAGAAGCTCCAAAATTGTAACAACTTCCTATCGTTATTAAGCCAAAATGGAGATTTCTTTTGGTCTTTTTGTCTTTTTTGTCATTAGTCCAAACTATATTTTAGTTCATAGCCGAGTCGCTTAATAACACTTCAGTATCTCTTACAAATTATTTAAATTTTCCTGAAAGATGCCCCAGGAACATATTATAATTGAAGCAGTTGGGAAATCTGCAGCAATAAAGGTTAAAAAACACCGAATTTGCCTCTGCCTAAATCTTTATACAAATTACGGTATTTCCTGATAGAGTTGACTCAAATGGCTATTTTAAAGAAACCAGATGACTATTACTATTTAATTTAAGATTTTTTGCAAAGGATGTTCATCAAAAGTCTAAAATTTTTTAACATCTTTAATGGCGATGAGTAGGGATGATATTGTGATCATGTATATCTCAGGGAAAAATAAAAAGGCGATTTCAGTGTTTCCCCCTTTATTAATAAAGGCAATAGAAAAATTCGAAGTTTCCTTCACCTGCTGTAAATCTACATCCTTAGATTTTCGATCTTTTAAGTTCCTCTTCATTGTGGTCATCTTTTAATACTGAAAGATAGATAGTTTAAGTAAATTTAAAGTTTGCTGGTTTCAGTCTTCTTAACAAGCTACGTACGAGTATGTTACTTCTCAGGCGGTAAAGCACTAACCACTATACTAGCCGAGAGGCTGCTTAACACTAGAGTCAATATAATACTTTTTACCTTTCGACAATATTGATGAGCAAGAACTTCTCAACCAGCAACCTATTTCTCGCCGTTTGTGTATGACATTGTGATGGAGGTTGTTGATCACAACACTTCTGAATCCGATCACCCATCTGCATATCTGGAAGAAAGGGGGGGGAAGTTTCATTTAATTTAAGGGAGGGGCCTTGCCATAGGCATGCGAATGCTTTTTGAGAGTTTTTAAATTAGGGATTAGAAGTTTAACAGGTATAGAGTTCACGACCGATTTACAGTTAAAGTCTTTGTTAGCTGTGACCGGCACTTTAACGGTGTGTTTTATTACAGATTTATACCTGTTTTTTGTTGTTTTTTTCTCAGTAACCACTTTCCGTTTAACTGGTATGAATTTTTTCACTGATTTTACTTTTGTATTTGGATTTTTTTCTTCAAAATTAGGCGGTAGTTTAACGGGTATGTTTTCTAACCACCGATCTGAACTTGATGTTTAAAGCTTATAAATTTCACAATACAGCTTAAGTTTCATGTGGAATCCAAACAATGTATGCAAAATAGAAAGACTCTGATCAATGTTGAAATAAATTGGGAGTCCATTGGAAGACTAAGAAGACCAAATGTAGCTTAACTACTCTTAAGCGTTGTTTTCACTAGGTCTAAGCCCTTCTTGCCTCGAGTAGTGTGGATTCTTGGGTGAGTGATGAGGTTGAAATTGACTGAGAGTAAGGTTGGTTCTTCTTGACCTAGCAATTTTAATAGTAATGTAATAATAATAATCCACAGCTCTTATAGAACTAACTTTAAAAACCAAGAGTCCTTTTCTAAGAAGCTTAGGAATCTTGGAGTTAATTAATTGCTATTTTTTTTTTTACTTATAGAGATATTTTCGTCAAATCTAGTTTCAATATATAAATTTTAGTTATAAGGATATTTAAAATGGGAGTAAACAAAAAGATAGGTGTCCATAATTCAAGATTCCCCCTTTATTCCGTAGTCTTTTTTGTCGGATGCCCATAGCAATCAGCTCCTACGCCGCAGCGCGCAAGTTGCAAAGAGACCAAAGATTTGCTCATTGAGAAACTTTAGAATTTTAATTAAGTAATTTTGAAGTTTTCACTCACATTGTTCCTGTAGAAGGATTTTATTGGCCTGACATAGGTCAGCGAAGAGGATTTTACCAATTTCTCCGCTGGAATAAGGCCCGCAAATCCATTTTAGAGACTTGTGTCCAAATCGACTTTGCAGACACTGGAAAATAAGAGAGTATCGTTACCATTTGTCTTAAAGGTCGGTTAATTACAATACACCGTTACGAACCATTCTTTCAGGTATGAACACTAAAAAGCTCAATAAAATTGCTCACCCTACTCTCAGCAACAAGTAGTCTCCTATTTTCATATATTGGCTATCTTTCTTATTTATTTTTCACTTCTACTAAATTCACCACACTTCTACAAACCTCTTTGGCAAGCTAATCTCTTATATATATTCTAAATAAATAATGGTTTTAAAGTGAAACACCACACATAATATCATTCCTATCCAACCCAGTGAAACGGGAGGATGGCTAGAAATGCTGTAAAAATAAAAATATAAAATTCAATTCAGAAATATCAATTGAATTGCTAAATGGTCGTATTTCGATTGGCACTCTAGGGCCCTTGTGCCAAATTAGTGCCACAAAAGGCTCTGTATATCAATCCAAGGCCTCCCTAATGGATGATTAGGTTGTTGTATTGTTGTTTGTAGCTCTCCAAGGCCATATCTGCTCCATCCAATCACTTAGGAAATTAAGGGGGACAGCTCTGACCCTACAACCTATACTGTAGGCCTTATCACCATTACGACAGTTAGATGGATGATTTGGTCGTATTATGTGGTTAATTTGAGTGGTTGATCCTGAAAATTGTGGTTAATTTGAGTGGTTGATCCTGAAAATTGAAATTTTCAAATACATATTCTCGACCCTGGCAATTTAGCCTAAATATTTTCCCAGCAGTTCAGAACCAGTTGTTTATTGCTGCCATTTAATATCATTAGCAGCCAAGCATTCGTTGTAGTACCAAATGCTGTACCATAATTTCTGGATAATTTAAACATAAATAGTAATAATTCAAGAGTGTACTTTCCAAAGGCTAGTAAATATACTCTATAAAAAAACTTAACATATTATCAACGTAACCAAACTATGAGTTTTCATTAACAGATAAAGATGGAGGACGTGGACAAGTGTTGAGATGCCATTTTCCTCGAATTTAAGGCAAAATACAAACGTGGCATCTCCCGAAGAAGGTTTATAAGGGTAGATCTATATAGAAATTGGTGAAAAAGAAGTGGAGAAGTGCGAAAGTTATATAGCCGCAGAACTTCTTGATTGCATTTGGGCGAGAGGGCGAGCAATCTTTCAGATGCCATCTGCAGCAAGGTTGCCCACTTTACATCCGACATCCCCTTGCGGGTGAGTAAAAGTATAGATAATGTAAATAAACGTTGAGGTCAGTAGAAAAAGTGGGAGAAGAATGAAGATATGTTAAAACCCACCTCTCAAAAAGGAGCCATGAAATGGGGGGGGGGGCGAACTAGCTTCTAACCTCTGCCCTTAACTGGGAAAAAGGTCAAAATTTTGTCAGGAACCAGCCTGCCAAATTATCCGCTAAATTATCTGCCAAATTACCTGCCTAATTACCCGCCAAATTGCCCGCCAAATTACCTGTCAAATTACTCGCCGGTCAATAAATTTGGAGAAAAGAGGCTTTAACTAAATTTGGGCGATGGTATGAAAATATCTAAGAGGAATAGGCCCGTGTAGTTTTCCTCGAGTCTGAGAGAGCCGGGGGCACAAGGCTTGGGTAGCCCCTTGCTGGGGGAAGGAGGGGAATATAATGAGAAGAAAGATCTAGAGCATGGAAATGAGTGTTGGATGCATGATATATCAAGTACTCAACAGGCCTAACCTTCTTCTTTGCCTTTGGTGGCAAGTAGCTCCAAGTCTTCACTACTAGTACATAAATAAAAGCTATACTTCACCATCCCATCTCCCTACTTAATATAAAATGATGCAGCTCATTGTAGCTTCATAACACACTAACACTATAACACACTGGGAGCAAAATTAGTTTCGCTCCGAAAATTTTATATTTTATAAAATCGAGCCAAATGCAAAAAATGACACTGACTGACCGATCCTTGGAACAGGTGGGAAACGAGCGACGTCCACAAAATGAAAGGAAAATTGTATTAAAAACATCAAATATGAACCCTAGATGAAAAGCTATACGAGGGAGCTTTGAAGAAATGGCGGAAAAATGTTATGTAGCAAAAAACAAGGATTAAATATCAATCTTTGGTGAGGAATTTTAAAGGACATTAAAAAAGTTCGCGGAAAATGTAATTAAATAAAACACAAGCATCAAATTTCAACCCTTATATCAAAATGATGATCTACTTGTATTATGAGATGTCTATTAACAGAAAGTGATATGGTGGCTTACCATGGAAGACTGCAGTTTAAAATGATTTTGTATTTGAGAAACATGACTTCGGTTTTAAGTAGAAACAAATATCAAATTCGTGGTGGTCTCTGTTGATCATCCACTTTTTCCACCACATCAGAAGAAATTATTTTGGTCCGGTGACGGCTCTTTCTAAACTGCTCTTTCTTCATTCGCAATCCATTAAATCGCTTCCTCTTTATATACTTCCTAACAATGTCGTAGTCATATTTCATGAGTGGGGGGGGGGGGGTAAACTTCCTGCTTATATTTTCCTTATTTTGCATTTTCCGTGATCTTTAAATTCCCTCTGGTAAATATTGGCAGCACCAATGGAAGGGCAAGAAATGCACATCTCCGAAAACTATCTTTTTTTGCTGTAAAAAAATCATTATATACTTGTTTACACCGTGACAAATTAATAATTTTCTTAGTATTTGTCTACGTCAATCACAACATGGATTTTTTCCCATCAACATAGCAAATTCTTCTCATATTGCAATGATGCACTTTGTCGTCTTACAAGGAAAAAATTAAGTTATATTCGAAGATTTCGCATTGATTCATTAGACATTTTTACGTTTTTCTGCAACTTGTTGCTTGCCGCCGCCCAGATGGAGATAGCTTTGAGCATCAATTCGTTGTTGCATAACGTGGCACATTTTTTCTATTAATAGAACGGCAATTTTTGCCATTGGTGACAATCGCCAGAAGGGAACCTCTTGAAAGGAAAGATTTATCTTATTAATATAATGCGAAACCAAAAGATAATTTCCATCAGAATGGCTTGAAAAAGGTGGCGAAGTAAGGTAAAATGAAAAGAAGTGGAAATGGAAAAATAACCTAACACAATTACTTATCAGGATCTAAAAGACACGCACTTCTCCTGTTCCTGCATCCCTTTAAGTAAAGAAAGTGTATGTTCTTGTTGGGTTGAGTATTAGAGAATATTAACTATTTCATAGAATTGTGTTGGTTAAAAAGATACATATCCATAAACTTCGCCGCCATCTTATTAATTTTTCCTTCGAACCGCCGCATTTAACTATCCATTCCAAAGTTTCCACACCAAACAAGACTTTAATCGAGAAGCAGAATTAAGAACCTACGCCAGTTAAACTAGATCAAGGGTTAGTAATTGTCCATCATTCGGCAGATATCCCCCGAACTATATCTTCTAAACTATATCCTCTCGACTATACCGAAGCTGAGTTTTTGACTATCAATAAGCTGATATTCTATGAATAATATCTTCTACATCCCCTGAACTATATCCAATATATCCTCTGAACTATATCAAAGCTGAGTGTTTGATCATCAATCAGCATATATCTTCTGAATGATATTTACTACATCCTCTTAACTATATCCTCTATAGCCTCTGAGCTATAGATGGGTTCGCATCATTTAGCCGATATCCTGAAAAATATACACACCCACGAATGTAAGTTAGTTATAAACGAGTCAATAAGAAATTCCAGGAGATTTTGCCTGTCTCCACGATAGTTAGGGGCGGAGTTCAAAAGTTTCATTTAAGCAGAATCGCTCATTTTTTTTTTTTTACGTGAGAATGTATAAATTGTTCCAACTGAGTAAACATCAACATTACCTCAATTTTGGCTCAGAAGACTTCCAACGCGACCAAGAATTTAGCGAGTTGCAACCAAGCAAATTTTGAGACGTTTTTTGTGCTAACGAAACTATCGATGAGAGCGATGATAGGGAAGACATTATGATGCTACTTCTAATATCTTGCTATTTAATTTTAACTCAGAAACTATTGAAGGCAACAACAGCAGGAGGAATTTTGAAAAAGGTTGTGGAAGGAAATGGTAAAGTTATAAGAGGTAAAAATACGAGAAATAATAATTAAAGTAATTCTAAGAAAAATAATAAAGATAATAATGATATAATTAAATCGTGGGTCTTCCAAATATATCATATAAAGAAAGTAGCGTATCGAGAAGTCATATCTATCGCTAATCCCATGTCACAAATTTCGGAGATCTTATTTTGTTTATTCAATTTTTGTATCTTCTTCTTCACTATATTTCCATACAAAATGACCAATTATGATCAAGATTCATTATATCTTCCTTTTTTGCCTCTCGAATCCAGTTAATCAGAGGAAGAAATGGACAAAGCTAAAGTGACACGAAGAGATAAATTCCCCATCAACAATGAAATGGAAAATAAATTTCACTCATTCGGTAAATCCCAGAATTATTCCTAACCAATGGATGTACGACTTGAAAAACAGCCTAGACATAAGGCACCATGAAATGGAGTAAACCACATAGAAAACATACCTTGACAAACCATCATAAAATGCAAAAGTTCATATCTTCGCTTTTTGCCTAATTAAACAAACAAAAAGAAATTGCGCCAAAGTCGTTCAATAATGCCTGGAATTTTAATTCAACCCGAAATAATCCAGGATTATTTAATCTGACTCATTTCCACACTGGTCAAATAATGAGGGCATGGATAGATTGACAGATAAAAAATAGAAATTTGAAAAATAGCAATAATTAAATTCAAAGTGACATAATACATTTTCATGTTTTCATGACACACATTTTGTGATAGATCATTTAATTGAAATAATAATATTATCAAAGACAAACCAATTTTTCCGAGTTTTGAAGCGAAAGAGGTTTCGTAAGAGTAAGAGAGTATGCGGTCTGCCAAGCGACTCCTCGAATCGAGCTGACACGACAGGTCGCTCATCTGACTCAGCAAAAACGTACACGTGCGGCTCCTGAAGGTTATATTTACACCGCACCTTATCTTACATGAGCCGTGTAGACTGTCACACCTGGTACCTGAAGAAGCGAGACGACCCTCCCCCCCACCTGTTCCACTGACCACAGCAGTCTTAATCTGGTTGGAGTCTAACTGGAGTCGTTTTTTTATCTTATTTTTCCCTCTTTTTATATAAAACCTTTATCATCTATTTTCTTGGCCAGCGGCTATTTTTTCAGGCTAATCGCTTGCTCCCTCAGAGCTATTCCGTTTCAAAATCGAGGCTAATTTCTTATTTCGCCTGCCATCAACTGCTATCACCAACGTGCTCAGATTTGTAGAGATATTACCGATATCAATTTCATGGTTCTCCCATTTAACTTTTTTATTTTTCTTTCACTTTTGCCTTTTTTATATTTTAAGAATTTGATCTAGAACGAATTTAGAACTTGTGAATCTGAAAATAAAATATTGGATACAAATTTAGGTGTTGTTTTGAAATTTCGCTGATTTATTAGTACAAGAAAATTTTAAGTGCCTTGGTATTAATCTTACCTACATACGAGTAGGTCCGAAAACTTAGTAACAAAATTCATTAAACTCAGTTCTGCTTGTCTTACTTTCATCATGATTTATGAGCTACAAGTTTTTCACCACTATGTGAGATTGTTTACTAGACGCAGCCAGAGAGGATTTTATTTATACTTTCAGAATTTTTAATTTATTTTACACAGTTTTCCATCGAAGATTGTAAAAATCATTCTACATTTCCAACCATTTTATGTTTGGGATACGTTATGCACACCTCTTCAAATAAATCTCTGCCATCTAAGCTCTTACAAAGAGGAATGTACACATAACATTGAAATTGCATTAACTTACAATTTTCTTTTCCGTAATTTATCAGTTACTTTTGTACTTCCTTTTGCTTCTTCTATGTAGCTGCAAATCCACTATTTTATTAATTTAGGAATTTCTGACTTTACAGCGTACTGCATCACTTACACCACTCAATCGTCCAACAATTTTACGGGCGTTTTGCTTCTAAAATCTTCCTTCAAAACACGTCATCAAACGAAGTGAAATACAGCAACAAAGTGAGTTATAGATGAAAATTTTTGAAGATTTTTGGGTTTGGTTTCGGTTGCCCTATAAAGTAATGATCGTGAAGCCTATTAAATTTGAAGGCCACCCACATTGGAGTGGGAAACAACTATGAACTAATCTTTTAAAGACAAAGTTACTTATAGTCTGTAATTGATCATTCCCTAATTTTTTCTTACTGTATTTTTCAGTACTTTAGTTTATTTCAACTGAAAAAAATCATCTATATAATATTATTTTAAAATCCAGGATTTTATCCAGAAATATCTGGGATTGGGAAGAACAATGATTACCTCATCCGCTAAAATGGAAAAATTATTCAAGAATTCATCTAAATATGGTAAAAGAGAAAAACCCTTTTGCCTGATTGGATAGGTTTTATCCCAGAGGCTTATTTAAATTGCAACAAAAGGTCACTACAAATAAAAGAACATAGAATTATTCATTAAAAGACCGTATCAACCCTTTCTATTTAAAAAATCAGTATAACAAGATTGTAATCACGTGGTGTACTGCATCTAAAGCCTTTACAAACATATTCTTTTATAAATAACCATTTGAAAATTATTTATTGAATAAAAATTGCTAGAAAAGTTTTTAAGTTTGTGATAAAATAAGCCTAGAAGAGATTGAGATATGTATCCTATCACCAAAGAAAAAAAGGTATTCCTTGATTTGCTAAAAATGGCAGATAAATCCATCATCTGTAGGTGCTGAAAAAATACTTTGTGACTTGATTATTTTCGTTCATCTTATTATTCCTAAAATTTTAAACAGACATATTTTCATGAATAATCGAAGTAAATTAAGGAAAAATTGAATAAATTTGGACTACCAAAAAGTTGCTGCTTATGAGTGTAGGTTCAAAGCAAATTGTGTATTTGCGGATTTTTAGGCAAGATAGATACTTAGATAAATAATCAATTTTGATGTGACTTTTACTTTTTATATGCATTATTGTTTGTTAAGGTGTGCGTGTAAGTGATGATAAGTAGAGGAAAGATTTCTTACTGATTCGTGATTCTGATCTCCGTCTTCGGGAAATGTTGCAAACCTCTTCTCAGCGATTTCTGGGAATGTGGCTCGTATGTCATCTTTAAAGATTTCAATCCGAACTTTCGGGAAGAATTTGAAAGTGAAATCTCTCTTGGTGGCTAATCCCATATGTCCACCGAGGCCGTAATTGCCCGCCCTCGCTGAGGTCTCCTTTTTGCCCAGTTCCGCCCAAGCTTTTAAGTACTTCGAGAAGGACGAGTCCTGGCGGGTAGCCATTTTCCTTGCCAACGTAATCACGTCTTTTTTTAGGTTAGGCGAAGTAGCAACAATGTGGTCCAAAAACTGCCTCCATTGAGCTTCTTCTAAATGCTGCTGGGGTTCCAACAAGCGGAGTGACAAGACCCTTTGGTCCTCCTCCTGCTTTAGATCCCTCGCTTTATCTACAGATCCTGAGTACACGTCCTGAACAAACGCAGTGTATTTCCGTGGGTGGAAATCATCGTCGAAATCAAAGATCTGCCTCCGGCTGGCGGCGCGCAACTCTCTCGATCGAATAAAAAACACGCACACGACGAGGCTCCACCACCTGATCTGACGATCATAAAATTAATTTCAAGATTATTATTTTTATTAAAAAACTACTAAGTACATCTGCGCTAGGAAACCTAGAAGAGGGAAAGAATTATAAAAGAAAAGGTAAAGTTAGGGCAAGGCAAAATATATAGATGTTCCATAGCTCGAGTAGCCAATTCTGGGATTTAAATAACAGGAGAGTAAGCAAATGGGTAGGTATTTTTTTAACTACCGATCTGCACTTATTTATAATGCCTTTAATTTTTCGGTAGGGGGCTTACTGATTAACGTAAGATCCAAACCACGAGTATCTAGAGGGTTTTCCCGCTTCGGCAAAGGCGACTCCCTCCAGCCAGGCAACTTAACATACGGATGTGGCTTAAGTTCACAGGAATCGGCAGCTGTGTCTTCACTAGGCTGGGCCGTAGTCTTAGTAAGCTGCATCATTCTTCCCTTCCATTGTAGAAGAGAACCACCATGACCTGATAATGAAATCTACATAAAGATTAGAATGACAATCACTGGAAAGCCTGAAGACACTAGCGGCCGTTCCTCATTTGCAAGAGGAGAGATGTGTCCTGGTGTCATTGTATTTTAACACCAACCAGGGATGGTAGTCTACTTGTTGAGTCCAGTGGGGCACCCTTAAGGGATGTAGGTATGAGTGCCCCGATAGCAAATAATAGTAGTCTATCACCAAGATTCAGTAAGAGAGAGAAGAGTGGGCATGTTATGATGACTTACTTTACTTGAGGTAAGTTCAGCAGACCCGCCATAGACGGCCAGTTAATGAAAGTGGAGATACTCGTAGTTTTTGGCACAAATACACTGGGAGCAAAACCGGCCTATAAGCTAGAAGTCTAAAGCCATATAAACTAGGGTGGCTGGAACTCCGACTAAAACTTAAATTATAAACCTTAACCTCTATACCGAGCTTTCATGAGCTCGTGAGACATTGATATCCAGCTTAAATTATACCAAAGGGAAGGGGTTCAAATATGTCCTTTTGAGTTCTTGTCTTGTTTGCACTAACTTCTTCAATTTAGCTTTATAAAAGCCTCCATTACTAGGAATTTAGAGTATTTAGCAGTGAAAAGGCTTGCAATGGCAGTCATTGTCATAAATAACTGATCAATGTTCCTAATCCATTTGGCTAAACTTCTTCAAAACTCGGTTCAGAGGACAACTAGGAGAAAGACGTTGGGAATAACCTGCAGGGAGAAGGTAAGTCCTAGAAGATGAAAACATAAACAAGGGTGACGAGCATAGTAAAAAGGACATAAACACGAGCGACAGATGGAGAAAAAGAACACATAGATGGGCGACTAATGGAGTAAATGGAACATAAACAAGGCAGCATATGGAATAAAAAGAACACACACACGGGTGAAGATGGAGTAAAAAGAACACACACACGGGTGAAGATGGAGTAAAATAAACACGAACACGGGCTACAAATGAAGAATAAAAACAGAATCAGGGACGACAGATGGAGCAAAAAGAACACAAACACTGGTGGCAGATGGATTAAAAAGAACGCCAACACAGGCGGCAGATGGAGAAAAAAGGACACAAAAATTAACAACAGGTGGAGTATTTAGACCACAAACTAAGGAGACAGATAGAGTAAAATGAACACAAACAGCTGTGAACTATATAGTTAAGAGAACAATTGAACAGGTAACATATGTAAAAAAAAACAGAAATTTTGGGTGATAGATGTTAAAAAAACACAAACTCGGGTGACAGAGTGTGAATAAAAACACAAACACGGGCGACAGATTACCTAAAAATAGTACATACAATGCTGACAGATTGATCAACGAGGACATAAACGCGGGCAAAAGTGGTAGTAAAATGAATACAAAACAGGCGACAGATGGACTACAAAGAAGAAACACGTGCCAGAAATGAAATAAAATAAACATCAAAAGGAGCAACAGATGGAGTAAAAATAATACCCATACGACGACAGATGAAGTAAACAGAATATAAACACTAGCAAGAGTTGGATTAAAAGAACACAAAAAGTGGCCACAGATGGAGTAAAATTAACATAAAACAGGCGCCAAATGGAGTAAAAGTACGCACAAACAGGCGAAAGAAGGAACAAAAAGAACAGAAAGCAGGGGAACAGATGAAGTAAAATTGACACAAATACGCAGAACAGATAGAGTAAAAAGAACACAAACACGGTGACAGATGTAGGAAAAACAGCATAAAACACGAGTAGAAGCTGTGGTAAAAGAAATAAAAAACAGGTAACAGATGTAGTAATAAAAAAATAAATATGGCTGACGGATGTCAAAAGAACACAAACTCGGGTAAGACAGGGGGTAAAAAGTAAACAAACACAGGTGAAAAGTGTATTAAAAAGAACACAAACACGGGCGTCAGGGAGCGTAAAAGGAACACCAACACAAGTGGGGAATAAAGTAAAAAACATAAAAATACAGGCAAAAGATGAAGAAAAATACTAAAGAAGGGGTGATAAATGAAGTAATAAAAGACAACAACAGGTGACATATGTATTAAAAAGAATTCAAACACGGGGAACAGATGTAATAGCAAAAATTACAAAACAGAACGATATATGGAGTCAAAAGAACACAAACACAGGCACCAAATGGAGTAAAAGGAACACAAATACTGGGTAACAATGTAGGAAAACACCCAGAAAAACTTACAACTAATGGATCAAAAAGAACACAAACACGGGCGGTAGAAAGAGTAAAACAATAAAACAGAGGTGACATAGAACAAAAAGGAAACAACCACGGGCGACAAAGTCAATAAAAAAAAATATGGGCGACAGATGGAGAAAAGAGAACACAAACGCATGGGATAGATAAGGTTAAAAGGGAACGACCATGGGCGACAGATGTCGTAAAAGTAGTCAAACTGGTGTGAGAGATTGAGTATAAGGAACACAAAGAGTCGAAGAAGAGCGTATAAAGAATACAAACACCCGTGAGAGCTGGAATAAAAAGAACACAAAGAGTTATTAAAAACATACAAACACGGGAATCAGATGGAGTAAAAAGAGTACCTAGAAGTGTGACAAATGAAGTAAAAAGAACACAAACACAGGCACCAGGAGGTGCTAGAAACAATACCTGTGCGACAGATGGAGCAAAAACAACACAACCATGCGAGACAGATGGAATAAAAGACCATTAATGCTCGCGACAGTTGGATTAAATAGGACACAAACACGAGTGACAGATGGAATACAAAGAATAAAAGTTCTTATTTTGAACTCGGCAGAATTCATTGTGGGAAAAGCGAAGGAAATAGACAAAATAAGATGAAATTCGCTTGATGGCGTCAATAACATGTTAAACTCAAACGCTTGATGATTGGAAACTTTTGGAGGATGCGTTTCTGCCGAATTCTTTTGAAGAGACAAAAAACTAAGTTTAAAGGCAGGTAGATTTTCTCTTTCAATCTTTTTCTGTTCCTTTTTTAAATCCAACAGATGTTTACAAGAAATATATATATATATATATATATATATATATATATATATATATATTTGGATATTTAGGTAGGAGTTTTTCTTTTATGCATGTTTTATTAAAGACCAGGTCTAGTTAACCCTTGATTAGCATCTTTCTTTGCTTTTCTAATTTCCTTATTATTTTTTTTTCTTCTTGGGGGAGTTTATAGATGAGTGTTCCGATATTCATGATTTATTTCAGCTAGCTGAACTTTTGGTCACGTTTGACCATCTTCGGAGCGAATTTATTTTACACTGGTTAAACATTTAAAGGCATTACATTTATATACTAAAGATAATTTAAATAATGAGAAGAAGGGGTAATGTGGTTGACTGGAAGTAGTTAGAAAAGGTACATTTGCAAATGAGATTTTGGTCATTATTGACCGTTAATCCGTAAAGAGTTTTAAGGTTCGCTGGGTGGCGGTCAATTGGGCATTAATCTTCGGTTTTTCTTCGTGGATTAGGATCGCTTCCAGGATATGAAGGCGTGTGCAGTCACTTCTTTTAAAAATGGTGTTGGTACTAAAATGTCTCGTGTTAGTTGAATTCCATATTGCATGTAGTGGTTTTTGATGGCGCCGTTTTGCAGATGCATGGTGAGTCTACGAGATAGGAATGTGGTTGTCATTCCAATGTATTTATTTAAATTATGAAGCTTGCAATCTTCATGCGGACATGTGAATTCATAAATTAAATTAAAAGTTTTTAATTACTTTTTCATACTTGTGTCGTTGATAATGAGGTGATTACTTATTTTTTTGAGGGGGGGGGGGTTATAATATATTGTGACTTGTAGAGTTTCTTCTGGATTCGTGCAATTTGTATTTCGGTGTATAATATTCTTGATTGTTCTTTCATCGATTTTATACGATTCACTCATTTGGTTCATATAGAAGATATTTATTGGGTGTTTTTTATTGTCTTACTTTTTATTATTGCTATTTTCATGTAAGTTTTTGAGGAATGCATTTGTTTCTTCGTCCACCATAGTGTTGGATCAACCATTATTGATGAGGACTTGCTTTATTCTTTGAATTTAGTTATGGAACAATGGCCATGACGAACTGCATTTGGCTGCGCGTCTAATGAATGTTCTTATGACACTTTTTTAATATCTCTCTGGACATTCGCCATCTATCTCCATTGAGACAATTCCCAGACGCAAGACGAAAAAAGAATAATAAGAAAATTAGAAAAGCAAAGAAAGAAGCTAATCAAGGTTCAACTAGACCTGGTCTTTAATAAAAAATGCTTATACATACATATATTGTGAGTGTGTCCATAAAATTTATAGCAAGTTAGACGACTGTACTATGGAAATCCTTTCAATATTTTTCGATGTAAACATAGCTCTTTCGTGCGTTTAAAATAATGTAAAGATAAAATAGTTTACTGCAATTTTCTAAAGATTTTTTCAAACAAATCTGATTTTTAAGAAATATTTGTGACCATATGAGGGTACTATTAATAATAAAAATGATATTAAGGTAGATATGCTTAAACTTGCACCCTCTCCGTGCCGGCGTTCCCATTACCACACGCATTGTCCCCCACATATCCCAAAATACCACCGCTATAATTTCTCTCCCGCCTACACGGCACAGCATACGCTCTATCGCCTCTATTTCAGATCCTGCAGATGAAGTACCGGTGTCTCCAATCGGTGCACTCTTATTCTCATGCTTCCATATATGGGCTTGGCATCGATTGTCATTCTCATCTTTATACGCATTTCATTATCAGACCGTGATATCTTGCCCATAATTCCACAGACTGATGGCGCGACGTCCTTGCTGTATTCGTTTACAATACTACTACTACTAATAATAATATTTAGAATGGGAACTGCTCTTATTTTTCTACTATCTATTTAAATTATACACAGATGCGTTATCGAAAATACGATAGGCATCAAAAATATTTAGTCACATATCGAATATTGATGTAATGAAGAAATAGTCGAATTTCATAATCCGAATCAAAATAATGCAAGGTTCGGGGAATATTGGAGGTTGTAATGAGTTCCAAACGTAATGCAATAGTCTCTACTCAAACGTACCACATGTTATGAACGATGAAAGATTTTTTCAATCAACTTCCTTTCAAATTTGCAATTATGGAACATTTATGTCTGAAGTAATTATTTTCTTAATATTGAGGAGCTCATTATGAATGATGCCTTTTCCATCGCTCTAAATGCAATGCATAGCCATACGGTGTGGAAACCCAAGTCTACGAATAGGAATGTTTTGTATTGGCGATGAAACCATTGATTCTTGCGCTTAATAATGAAATAATGAACACACTTATTATCTCGCTTTGACACGTGTACTCAGAATTATTTACCAGCATTTAGAGCAAATATAGTTGAAGTAATAATGACACAAATAAATTGTCCTAGAGATAGTTCATGTGGTATTCCAAACACAATGCATTTTTGTAGTTTAAAAAGGCTCAAGCAGTACAATTTTAGGAAAGCCTAAGCATTGCTAACTTTAAAAAAATTAGGCGTAAGGATAGTTTATAAAAACCGTGGTATTAATCCAGTTATCTCTACTTTTCAGGGATCTAAAATTAAACCCTGATGCACAGTAAATATGGGACCTAAAATAAACGTTGATAGTTTGTAAACTTTAATTTAATCCCCAAAGTCCGTATTACTGTAGAAAAGAGAGAAATTAATTCTAGTATGATTTTTAACTTCCTTAAAATTATATCATATTAATGACCCAAAATATACGCAGAACCCTTATGCATTTTATCACTTTTGTAGGCTTCTGCCAGAGAACGCTAGAATCTGCTCACCTTTCAAAAGAGGCTTTGTTGTGCTAAATATCTATAAGGTAGTATAAAGATAATAATTAGAAAATTGTCTCTTAAAGATTGGCCCTATATGCAATTGCTTATTGGGATTAAATTATTACGAATTAATGAATTGGAATTAGGTCTCATATTAATTGGAAATGTAAATTTGGAATTTTTAATTAAAGAAAACTAACGAGAGAATCTCCCGCAGAAGGTTTGTAAAAAAATATGAGTTCAATGGTGAGGATAAAAGAAGTGAAATTGGGTGGAAGAAATATAAGCGCAGTACGCACGCAGCTAGGAAAGTTTGGGATGGGAGGGCACCGAATAATCTAGATATCAGACTAAGGATTGTTGCCCATGTTAAAATCATCACCTCAATTAAGGGCAATAGATATGGATTAGGAGAGAGGAGATACTGAATAGAATGAATAATTATGACAGGAACAATAATCAATCTTAAGCACTAACGGCACTCGCCTTTCAAACTGACTGGGATTAATTCTTGACAAACATGGAGGCACTTCTACGAAAAAAATTTACTCATTCTCTCTACTCGGACAAGCCGAGTGGTAAAATTGCTTTCCATTAGGCAATAGTAACCACATCGTTTGTAGTTAGTAGCTGGATACAAATTTAAGTCCACTTGGCTTTAGCTATCATAGAACGATCCATGGTTCTGATTCCACGTAAAATTAGTGAGGCCCACGGCTAAAAGGCGCAAAACCACTCTAATCACTGGTAAACCTCGTACTTTAGCGTCCAAATTCATCCTCTTTGCCCTTTAAATTAATTTATTTACTTTCTTCTGCACTTCTATTCTTTAGTTCTCTATTTCTTGATCTAATCAGATGTTTTTTATGGAATTTTGTTTCACTCTATAATATCTCTTCATTTATTGTATGATGACAATTCGAAACCTAACAACGATTGTACCCTCAGATGAAACCCTAAAAACACATGCATATTTAACTCATCCTCCACTCAGACAATAACTCAATGACCATTGAATTATTTCTGAGAATTAGGCCTAAACCTCACAACTAGACCTAAAAATAGACCATATTTATTAAGAAACACTTCTATTTTGGAAAAATTGAAAAATTTCTGAAAAACACCCCACCACCACAAAATTGAGGAAAAATAAAACAGAAAATATTTACCCGATAACACCTCTTAGGGAAGCAGTTAAAATTTTTGAATTCCATTTTCGGTTGACAGCAACCCAATTACTAGTGATAGACTGAAGGATCGCCTTGTTTCCGTGACAATCACCCTCAAACGACCTCGCCAATTTAAACACAAGCGTCTCTGTGCTCCGCCTTTTTGCCGCTCAAGACAATCCGAGTCAACATTTTCTAAATATTTTGGAGGTGCTTGATTAGTCAGCGGATTGGGCGATTACCTAAGCGTTCGTAGCGTCGTCGCCACGAGATGGGTTTGAGAACGAAATTACTAAGTTCCTGTCTTCTCTAGAGCCTAAGTTTTAATGTCAGCATTTATGACATCAAACGCAGTACACCGATATAAAGGAATGAAGGAAAAACAAGGTGACATAGTAGTATGCAAACGATAGAAGAAGATGTACATACGCAGAGACAAGGAAGTCGATAAAAAAACAAAGATATGTGTAGAGAGAGAATAAAATTGGTGAACAGACAGACAAACAAAGAGGCAGAAGGGTGGCCAAACAGGAAAATGAAGAGACAGACGGTTGGGCAGATAGACAAACAGAATGATAGACAAACTAAGAGGCATAAAAATCCGTCTCATCTAATATCTCTTTATTCTTTAAATTATCTCATCTCTATAGGCAGACGGGTTTAGAAAGGGATAAGAAAGAGGAAAGACGGACGAAAAAAACAAAGGATAGACAAACGATGAGAAAATGTGCACAAAGAAAAATTCACAAAGGAAGAGACGTAGATGGAAAGAGGGCGACAGGTACAGAGAAAAAGAAATAAATAAAGATAAAGCTGGATATAAAGAAAGACAGAATAAGAGATTGACAAACTGATATGGAGCATTGACAGGCAAATATATAGACAAACCAAGAGTAAGATTGTTGGCAAATCAATATCACAAGGACAAACAGACGCTAGATTGGTTACACAGCGTCAACAGTTACGTTCGATACTTTAACCCCCCCCCTCCCCTCCCCTTTGCCCAGCTGTCCTAACAATCCTCGATATCACTTGCAAAAAAGGATTACCATGAGCAGATTTTGAATTCCATTAATATGAACAAAGGAGGGTGGGATCGTCTTTAGAATAAAAAACAATTGTTTAGGTCTATTTTCGCCAAATAGACGAAATTTCACTTTCTCCGACGTAAACCAAAAGAACGAATGGTCACAACATTGAAAAGTGATCCCCTAAAAGAGAGGCTTAAAGGTGGGTACTCATCTCCCTTCCCCTCCCCAAGGGAAAGTCGACGTATATATAGTTCGATCTGGAGTAAAGAGGAGAAGAATCGAGGTAGCGATCGAGAGAAGAAGAACAGTTTTTGAGTAAAACAGGGAATCAAGAAGAAGTGGAACCGAGCGAGATTTTTCTTCCCGAGGCTGTTCCTGTTGGTCACAACGAAAGGTAGACCAGCGGTATCCGGAATTACTCTCATACCAAATTTGGTTCAGAAAAACCCCTTATCTTAATTTTTAGAATAAAACCAGAGATATCACTCACCATTGAGAAATACCAATGTGAAGTTCCACTCGAGAAAAGATCCACCTCTTGGTTAAGTCTCATCATCGAGAAGCCCGTAAGTGTAACCCAAGGAGGGAAATAATCTTACTTCCACAATCTCCTCGCTTATATCTTTAAGTCAAGAAGCATCGCCACACGCGTCTCACTTACTTTGGAATTAGCTGAGAGAGACTGTCAGCTGTTTTTCCAGGTCAGCCTGACGTACGCAGCAACACGCCTCAAATCATCATATCAAAGAGGTTCTCGTTCAAGGTCATTCCACGCCAGATTCCCTCTTACATAGTTAAAGGCAAAAGGAATCCAACTTATTTATGTTCGTTAGTTAACATTCCGTACTACTATTATTATTTTTTATTTAATATTTCATTTTTCAAAAATTAAGAGTATATTTTTGCCCTAGTTATTTAATTTAATCCTCGAAACGCTGCATATGGCAATAGATATATAATATTATGAAACCTCCCGGGTTAAAGATTCAAAACAAAAGTAAAAGAAAGTATAGCACTCTTAGAGAAAAAGGAATGGAGTTATTCATGTACGGAACAAACGTACATACATACTCGGCCGTATACCACAACCTAGATGTAAAACAGACAAACAAAGGGAGGGATAGGGAATATAGAGTACAAAACGAATTGAAAGAACAGTGTACATACATGCCAACAGATTAATAGAAAGACGGTTGGAGAAGAACCAAGTGACGAATCAAGTGGCAGACAAAAAAAAAAAACGAAGGGAACAGGCTAGCCAAGATCCATAAATAAAAATGAGTAGAGGGGCTTTTGGAAAAGTAAACATACAAATAATTATGTAGAGGAGTGAACAAACAGATCTATCACCGAAGTGATGCAGAAAATGGATTCTCTTGATATGCGAAGCATGCATACCGGGTTTTTCAAAAGTTCTGTTATACTCCGTTTTTTCATCCTTTGAAAGGTTTATGTTTATGGTAGGAAAATATTGGGTAAAGCAAGCATAATTAAAGTTATCTTTTTCAGTGCGTGTCGTGAAAACGTCTTTTCTATTGTGTAAATGTGTGTCAAGATGGAAGTGAAAAGACTCGAGATCTTTCCTTTCCTGCGCGCGGACCTCAACATCTCCGAAAAGAGTAAGTAGCTCCAGGTCAGCCGATGGCCGTCCAAAAAGTCGCGGAGAGACCCAAGAACGGAAAAGACCTCGTTCAAGCAGACCTCATGTTATCAACCGTTTGGCTCTGAGAAAGACCTTCGAATGTGATCCGGAGCTCAAAATGACTGCACTCGTGAAGAAAAACATTTCGCTGAGCACGGTGTCCATGGCTGTCAATGAGAAGGGCAGCACGAGTTTGCGATGTGGGAAAGGCAGCTGCTCAACGATTGTATGCCAAAACAACGTCGGGAGTGTTGTTCTTGCCTTCTTAACAAAAGCAGAGTTATGGCAACCGAATTTTCATTTTGTTTTGATAAAATACATTTATGGTAGATCCGGTGATCAATAAGCAGAAGTATCGCGCAGTAAACTTCGGCCAAGACGTCTTTCAGGTCTGCTACGTGTTACGACCAAGCACTAGGCCTCCATCATGATGCTCGGCGACGTGGCTTCGAATGGCGAGAAGATGCCGCCGGTGTGGCTTGCGGCCGGTTACAGGCTCACTGCGGCAGATTACATGGGCGTCTTTGCTTTGTGTGGGAAAGATCACGAAAAAGGCGGACTATATCTTTCAATAGGACGGTGTCCCGGCCAAGACGGTGCAAGAGCGTTGATCTCAAACATAAAGTTCTGGTCAAAGGACTTTTGGCAGACGCATTCTTCATACCTACATCCCCTCGACTACATCATGTGGGGGCATGTCCAGGACAAGGCCTGCCAGGTCCGCTACAGAAGCGTTGACTAGCTGAAATCTTCCTTTAACCGCGTTTGGCTAGCATGAGGAAAGACTTAATCTGCAACGTGTGCGCAGCTTTAAGTTCTCGCTTGGAACGCGTGTTCGACGCCGAGGGCGGACACATTGATTAATATTACAATTTAAACGCAAATTTATATGTTAACTGAATAAAAAACGTTCTACCTCTATCAAAACTATCTGAGTACAGAGAGGAGGAAAGGAAAATGGTTGAACACCTGCATTTGATAAAGCTGCCCAAGTTGTGTCTCAAAATATAATTATCAAAGACTGATATTTAAGGAGGAGCTCGAATAAACATAACTATTTACCGTAAGAGATGGAGAAGGGACAATCGTATGAAATTATACAAGTAAGAGTTTATCATGTAAATGTACACACCGTGCACAGACTTCCTAGCCCCACCCAGAGGGTGGAGAAATGCAACCATAATGGAGGTATGCTCTACCATGGTCATTTTTAGGCCATGACCTATGCATTAAGAGTGCACATAAAAATATGAATAAAAGAGGAAGACAGAGAATAGTAACGAATTCATTCGCGTTCACGCTTCCGCCTAAATCCTATAAGTCTTGTCTCGCCCTTAACTCTTATGTGCGTTGATAATATATAGACTACTAGTCTTCCACCTAGTATGCTCCGTGTCACGCCGCTTGCATCATAATATTCCGTTATTGGAATAAAGAGTTTATTTTCATATGTCCATCTTTGCCTCGAACCTTCAATAAGTCCAGCCAAGTAGAAGAATACCGTAAGATCATTTATCTTTGCTTGCAGTCAGATAAATAATTCGCTGTAAAGCCATCCTTCACCTATAAACTGGAACTAGTCGCTCTCTCATAAGGTGGTATGTTACGGAAACATCTTACATTCACATCCCATTGATCCACCATCGTCAGGACCTATATAACTGGTAACCTTGTCGTCTACTATACCATTTACCTAACAACCCATAATTGGCAACCCCCCCTATTAGCTAACCTTACGGACCAAGCTTTGGTTGTTCTTCGTCGTTCGTCGAGATATCAAAGAATGTTCGTGTCTCCACTGTTCAATTTTTCAATGAATGCATTTGAATTTTATTAGTAGTTTATTTAGATTGACTAAATGGCAAAGAGGGATGTTTTAAAATATATCTTGGAAATTCGTTATGGGGCTTTTGTTTGCAGTGGAGTAGATTTACATTTTAAACTCGTCATAATGTGAATTAGGTATTTGCCCTGTATCATTATCTCTTGTTTAAAAGTGCAGGGTAGTGAACAGTCATGGACAAAGTTTTGACACTACTATATTTTTTCATATATGAAAATTAATAGAACTCATCAAACAGTTCATTTTGTTTTGGGTATTTATGTATCATAATTTGAAGAAGAAATATACGAAAAAGTAGATCCCAAACCAATTTTAGCCAATAAATCCAGTCGATGCGCTCACTGAATATTTAAAATGATGGACTTGTTCTTCAGGAATGCTTAAATTCCTTTTGGCATACTAGAGACGAATACCCGGTACGGACACAAAACTCAGAGGGAGTTCTGAACGAAATTTATCTTAAAAGACGAAAACCAATATATAGAGCTTGTTGCAAGATTAGTGAGCGATAATTAAACTGGCGTTTGATAAAAAGAAGCCAAAAAATTGTGACCAGTGGTGGGTGCTTATTGAACAAAACTGGAGCAATATCAGTCAAAAATATTATGGAAAGTTTGGTCTCCATCACGCCAAAACGAATAGAAGCAGTCCTGAAGAAAAAGCAGGCATCTTTGTGAATATTGACTGCGAGCATCAATTGACTGTATTCATTAATAAAAATAGGTTTGCGTCTAAACTTTTGTACTGTTCACTTTCAAATTATTATGGAAATATAGGTACTCAAACAAAATGTAACGTTTGATTAGTTATATTAATTCTCTTATAGGAAAAATTATAGTAGTCTTGAAACCTTTGGTCATGACTGTGCAGGCTAATACTGTTTTGAATTTTTCATCTTTGCTTAGTGACTTGTGTTGGATGACGTCACCGCATCACATTGAGTTAAACATTCATTTAACTACGATGCAGAATTAAAGGGATATTAGGTTCTTTTAACGTGGTTAGTTTTAGATATTTTATTTAAATGGTTCGGGATGCCATGTTATATAACTCCTAGATTCGTGAGAGTGAAAAAAAAAATAGCACTGAGCCAATATAGCCTCTGCACGAGATGAATTTTAGGTTAAGGCATTTGCTTTTGTACTATCGTAGGTTGTTTGTCTATTTCCGTTCTTCTTCTTTTGCAGTATGAAGTATAAATGCGGTAAATCGAGGTTGAATCCAATTTCAACAGAATCGAGTGAAACTCTATTTTGACGCATTTTGTCTTCCGATCAACAAAAACTAAGAAAAATAATTGGAAAAAGCACACCAAATTCTACAAGAGAAGGTGATATAATACACATAAAAATAAATAGGGTAAATAAATAATAGTGGCTCGATGATACAAATATTTCTTCATCTTAAGTAAGGTAATTATAAACAAAAGAATGATACAAAACAACTACAATAAATTTCATACAAAGAAAATAACCCCCCAAAAACTAACGCAAGAATGATAGCTTAACATCTAAGTAATTAATTGCCTAGTAAAACCAACAAATCCAAATAATTTGAAATAACCTGCCTAACACAACAAACAACTCATAACTATCGAATAAATCTAACAAACCAAAACGACCTGACCTAGCCTAGGCTAGAGTTTAAAAATATCACAATCTAACCTAGGACAGAGCAAATTTGGTCAGAACACTTTAGAGTGCGTTCCAAATAGTTTAAATCAAACCGGAGTATCACAGGATATCCTGGTAGTTATAGAAAATCAAAAATTCTTCATAAAATGAGCATAAACTGAACAAAATAATTCGAGTTCAAAGGCATAGGTAAGATGTGAGCAAATAAAAACGTAAAAATATGGAAATTAGGCGAATGTGTCTGAAATGATTCATGGTATCGGTGTTCTGTCTTCACGACAAAAATTTGAGAATCTTTTCTCCCAATTACATAGCAATTTATCCTAAATTTTGTTCGGGGAGTAACAATTTAAAAAATTATAATTTTATGAGAGATAGAGTATTTTAAATATAATTAGTTATACATATACGAGATAGGACATGTAACAATAATCTAAGTTAAATTTAGTGAGATCTTATACGTAATTGCAGTTTTGTTTCGAAATATAGCTGCTCAATTTAACTTTATTTTACTTTATATATTTATTTAATTTTTACTGATGGATATCTTAAAACAATTCGCATTTACAGTTGGCTACTTTCAATTTTCTATCGCTATAAGTAAATGTCCTACTTAACGTTCGAGGAAAAATATTATTAGTTGACAACACACATACCAAATCCTAGCGCTAGCCAAGCACGGCTATTTGAGGATTTATAAAACAGAAAATAATTATATCGTAGTTAACTTTGTTTTTCTGGAATATTTTGAAAAATGTCAGATCATATTTGGGGCAAATGTACGATCTTTAAATTATATGGAACATGCACAGTACCATACAAAAAGATCAGAAACCCTGTATTTCTATCTCAATTTCTTCATTCACTTTTGCCAGAGAAAATACAAGGTTTTCAAATTAGGTGTACGATAACATACAGGTATAACAAACATATAGGTAAATTTTATGCAAATGAGGAGTGTGAAGTTTGGCATATGAAGTGTCAGGGTATGGGGCGTTATTTCGGTAGAAGGTAATGAGGCCCTTTTTGCGCATAATGTGAATGCCTTTACCCGTCTACGAGCTTTTGGTGCCTAACCTGCAATTGCTATGCAATTGCTGGCCACCAGGTCAGTGAAGCGCCCGGACCTGAATCCCAATAAAATTGTTTGGAAGGAACTTAGAGAGAGGTCCAAAGCAAGGAATCAAAAATCATCTAAAGAAACCTAGGATATTTTTCAGGATGAATGATGCAAGAATCCTGTAGCATGAGATGTCAGAGCATTAAAGAGAATAAGGCTGCTACACTAAATACTAGTTGCTTATAACTTGTTCAAATGTTTTCCACTGATAATTTAATCATTATATTCCAATATAACTTCGTTTCAGCTATCGTTCGGATCATTTTGGGCACTTCCAATTTTTTAGTAAATTGTTTATCTGCTAATAACTTTCATTTTCTTTATAAAAATTTACCTAATGTTTACCTTTAGGTTATCGTACACCTATTTTGGAAACTCTATTTTCTCTGACAAAACTTATTGAAGTATGTAGTTGTGATAGAAATAGATGCCTTTTGACCTTTTCTACGGTAATCTAGATCATACTTATTAGGATATTTGTTTTTCATTCTATGCATAATTCGTAGTAAAAATTTCAACCTACTTTTTGCATATATGATATGGAACAAATGCATTTCTATGTCAAAAGACAATGCAATAGGAAAAAAATTCAATACTTTCTTGCTGTTGGTACTGGTAAAGTGATCTGTTTAATTTGCGATACTACAATTTCACACTAAAGAAATACAATGCGTATCAGCATTATGCTATTGATGAAAACAATAAATATGCTAAATTAAAGGATGAAAAATAAAGAATTGGATTACAAAAAATAAAACGTGGAAAACTAAAGCATAACGATTTAGTCCAATCAGCGTTACATCAAATTCTACTACTCAAGCAATCTTTTAGGTAGCGTATTTACGCGTAAATAAAAACAAGTTATTCCACGCTGCCGAACTGCTAATAAAAAAACATTATTGAAGTTGTAGGATGCTTAGACCTTGATACGTAAGGATACCTGAGGATTTATTTAAGGTGTTGTAAATACTTATTTTAGATACCCTAATGAGCTAAGACATAAATAATTGCTACCTCGATAAACTTCACAGATCAATGTCGTGAACTAATAATAAATTTGATTTTTGTAATGTATATACAGGTGACGCAACTTCAATAATCGAGAACACGTCAGATTTATTGCACATGTTAAAAACAAACTTTCAGAGCTAAATTCCGTTATTTCATCCTTCACATACTTTTTCTAACATTATAAAAGGCACTTTGGTAAAATAATAAGTATTGCTAACTGAGTTTGACGAAATGCAATATGGCATCGATAATTTCAGCATTTTTGCATTGTTTATGAGGTAATTAGCGTTAATTTTTCCTACCACTCAAAAATATCGTATCACCCATACATTAGCTTTTCAACCTCGTTTAGTTATTGTGCGTCATCAATCTACCAGAAGAGATGGATAGGGATTTAATTCTGCTGTCTAAATAAAACATTTTTCACTCTCAGTTTGAAAGCAAGAAATTTCTCTTAGGAATATAAAAAAATACAATACAATATCTTTGCTTTCCCCGGACTTATGGTTGTTAATCTCTGGCGTGTCGATTGCGAAGCAGGTTTCATATAATCTTGGTTTGAACGCATCTTTCTAAGCTGTTCCCTATGGACTATTCCGAAGTGAACGTCAATTGCATCTTTTTGACGCAGACAGTTGATTCGCCTATCACCACTTCTCTAGCTTTTCTAAATTTATCAAATGGCCTTCATCTTGTATATGCCTATCTTATTGAACTGCTCAGGCTGGGGGTGTGTAGTATGGCGATTAAGAAGAATGCGGATTAAAAACTCAGTTTGAATGCAGCTTTCTTAAACTGAGGGATAGCCAAGTGGTCAGATGCACCGTCAGTAGTTTACTTTTCGATTCCTCTACAACGCCTATTTATTTTGTAACCGACCCTTTTCATCCCTAAAGCTTTCTCCTTTAAATCCCCATTCTCTATCATAATGAAAAATACAATAGTTTTGAGGGCCAATATGAAAAATATATACTTGGTATACCAGGTAAAACTTCTCACTTTAATGTTATAACTAGATGTACTAAAGCGTTCTTGCAAATTACACTCCTAAACAAGTCTTTAAAGGGTATGTAAAGCTTTTTACTTGTATATAGTTGTCTTCTTTTAAGTTCTATATAGTATTAGAATACAAATAAAAAGTTAGAATTTTGGGCTTAATTATACAGTCAATTTCTTGAATTCGCCATTCCTATAGGTCAATAGATTTCACTCTGGACTTCTTACATGAACAGCTTCCCTACGACAATTCTATGGATTAAAATTAATGTTTCTATTCGCTGAATTGAAATTACTCGTGAACAAATCCGAAGAGTTCATTACTTGCCTTTTAAAGAAATTGTTTCAGCGGTAAAAATTTAGTCTTCTCACTCATTTAATATTTTCTCAGAGAGGAGTATCGACATTCCCGATTTCATTCTGTTTCGATCAAAGCGCCTTGTGTGCAGAAAACCAGCCCATTTTATTCTTTCTTAAAACATATTGACTCTATACAGCTCCTGCAGTCTTACTGAAGCAGATTTAGTGGCAAGTTCAAAGGATGTTGCGTGGCAGGCATGTGTTAATGGACTACTCGGAGAGAAAACAAAGAGGGGTATCTTTGCTCTCAAAATTTTGGAAAAATGTGATCGTCTAGTAGATAGGGAAGTTACAAGTGGAATGTACAAAATCCAAATAGACCACTTAGGGTGAAAAGGAGAGTGAAAGAGCACGACTCTTCGGTCCTTACAAGGTTCCCAAGTTCCTTAACTGAATGAACAGCGCTTAGAGTATCGCGTCTCTGATTTAAAATACATTCTCATTGTAGAGATATTCATTATTACTTAGCAATTAGGCTCTTATTGACTTGCTTTCTAACTTATTTTTAATTTTATGTAACTAAATCTACATCTTTCTTGTTTGAGTAGTCTGGATTGAACGACTGTACTACCGCAAAGCGAAAAATTCAATTTTTCTACCATCCTATTTGTTCATTTCAACATTGGTTCTACTACTTTTACCTGTCATCATTGAGTAAATCTATATTGAACGTATTCTTGAGTTTGCTTATCAAAAGCGGATCTCTCGCAGACGAATGGTAAAGGTGTTAATATCTCACTCTCAATCAGTTACGTAAAACGATGTTATTGATGGAGAAAAAGCTATCTTTGTCGCTCCGGCTAGTATGTATCTCTTTTTTTACTAATGTAGCGTGTGCCAAGCAATTATACCCATATGTATGCATCCACTCTCTTACTCTACTATTCAGAGCCTGACTCTCAACGCCTCTCTATTAGCAAGGTCTTATTCGTCATTTCCTTAACACGATTTGAGTGCCTTGAGTGCGCTTACGGGCATAAGGTATCCCTCCTCCAGATTAATCTTCCCTTTATTTTCATTTGATTCTACTCCAAAACTTAGATGAATAAAAAAAAATTGGAGTTATCATTTGATGTTACGATCATAATAAGATTTCATGCCAACATTATTCATATTTAAGGTGCCCGTCATGCTCTCAGTATACTCCAATATGCGGTTACTCAGTGGTTATCACGTAAATATGATATAGGCAGTGGCTATCAGGGAGACATGTATGCGGTGGCCAATGCTGTCGTTATGTTTACGTCATATTTGCTGTAGCCATATGCCAATTATTTTAACATCATACGTGTAGGTCATCTAGCTATCATAAGGCATATTTATTTATTGTGTTTATAATTTTATAGACTATACTTTACAAATGTTGTGCACCAAAATCTCACCAAAAGTTAAAAATGAGAAAAGAATTTAGTTTTACTATAATGGTGTGTCCTCCACTCCCAGTCCAACCAACTATCGAATACTCGTGTAAGAATGGTTGAATTTGAACTTCGAACGAGGTAAATAGCACAACTTGAAGCATTTGAATGTCCAGCACGATCGCTACATTCCAACAACGAATTTTACTTGTCGTTTGTATTGAAATAACATGTTTATAAATTATTAAACTGCCAAAAAATTCTAAATTTAAGCACACATCGTAAAAAAAGGGTGAACTTGAGGAACTTTTGCTGGTAAGGTCTAATGTTAAATTGAACATCAAGGAAAAAAGAGTTTAAACATAATAATTTGGTTAGTTAATCAGCGTAGTTGTTCAAACTAAAATTAAATCAACCAAAAGTTAAATTAAATTTAGGTATAGTTTTAAGTTTCTACTGAGAAAATGTTTTCACTTTTCTTATAATTTAGTAAATGATTTATTCCTTGCAATAGAAGAGAACAGATTATAAGGGGATTGGAGGGGTGCACCCTGTATTTATACTATAAAATTGGGTCGTTGCTAAAATTCCAATTAAAATTATTGGAGGAATTTTTTTTACCCGACTTAGAAAAAAGGTCCAAAGCATAACGAAAGCTTGGGAGTCACATTTTTAACGTATATTGAGTTTCTCCCCTCTTCATCCAGTAAAGTCGCTCATATCGAATCACTGGATAAATTCTATGATTAATTGAAATAATAATTAACGATAAGGTGATTTATAATTCTCCAAAAGGCCTGAAATTACCAGTGGTATATAGAGGGAACTTGGCTTCATTGCTAAATGGAGTTATGTTATAAAGGATTGCGCGCGCTCCTCGTATACCCATCTTTTGCTCTCTCGTGTTATGGACTTTCACACTTTGTTATTCCTCTAAATTCTATATTTTATTCATGAAATTCGCTATGTCAGCTTTCAGGACCAAATGGCCGGGTCGCTCACCTCAGTTATTTAATTAAGTAAATAAATACTAGAAAGTGAAAAAATAAACTTGATAACTATAGAAACAAACGCGACCACTCTAAACCAATGAAGTAATTCTAGCGAAAAAAATATCAGGGCAGTGGCCCAATCATGGAATAAAAATATTCAAAAGCGAAAGCCAATTAAAAATAATATTGTCTACGCGAAGCAACCATTAATTGTAGCTCTATAAATGAGATAAAGAATCTTTAATAAGAACATTTTAATTTTTAGGTGTTAAAATATCATTTAAATGAGCTGTCTTTGAGAAAACCTACCGTATTTATAATTTCTCCTCTACCCGAAGGCGATATTAACTGTAGCTGCATATGTTAGTTCAAGAATGAAATCAACCGTGCGCATGCATGGCAGATGCCCCATGGCAAAATTCCTATTGGTTAACATCTATCTGAAGGAATACCTGGAGGCAAATGCAATTAAATACTTCTAAAGGTTAGGTGGGTTAGATTAAGCTAGGGGAGGTAATAAAATTACATATTTGCCGTCTATTGTCTACCATATGCATTTGTTTTATCTTACACGCTGAAGCATATAATAAACATGCATTTTTGGAGATTTTACATTTCGTTTTCTTGTGAAATTAATTCCGTAAGATTTAATACAAATTATTTCATACAAATGATTTCCTACAACAACAAAGGGCTGATTTAAATAAAATATGCATTTGTTTCATTTAATAAAACATTTATCCAACAATTATCCAACGTGGGAAATATTTTCAGGGCAATTTTCCATTTGGTTCCTTTTCCGATATGCAATTTTTAAGTGCCAAAGTTCTTATTGCCAATTTGAATCTTTATTGTCTTTGAGTGGAATAGATGTTATTAAGCTATGATATAATCCTATTAACTTTTACTCAATGGTTCCAGATGGTCGTAAAAGTGTAACTTTTCGTGAGATGTTAGGAATGAATGGTTCTGGAGCAAATAAGGAAGAGACGGGAAACGAAGTAAAGAGAGAAAAGACGGAAATATAACATAAGTCAGATGGGAATTTATATAAGAATCCTCACAGATGAACTAATGGGTAAGAGATTGGGAAGGTTATATGCAAACCATAACAAGCTCTTTCTAAGAGCAAGTGCTGAATAGAGTGTATAGCCTCTTATCTATGGGTTTTTGTCACATGGGTCCATACATATAAAATTCAGGCGGCAAAGGCCCAGATTTGTTTGCTTAAGGCATCTGGAACTAGATTGATGGGAAGTAGACAGAAGACGATAGAGCTATGAAATTTAGATGGCAGGAGTCCGGTTTAAGGGAGTGTAGACCTCATGTGCGTTAAGAGCGCATGTTCCTACGTCTACATGGTGCTTAGACACCTGAGGCTCAGATATATGGGGTTAGACTATAATAGCTAGGATCTGTTAGATAGAGAGGGCAAAAAAGGTCTGTGGGTTAAAGACCGTGAGGGCCATTATATACAGAGTTTAAACTACTTGGAATCCCAAAATACGGGATTTAAAATACGTGGCCCAGATCTTGGGGTGTATACAACAGAGATACAGCTCTAGGTGTTTAGAATCTCGTAGCCAAAATCTATTTGATTTATATTGAAGTAGTTTCAAAGTTCTATGGCCCAGATCGTTGGACTGGAGACCACGGGGTCAAGCTCTTTTAGGTAAAGAGCGCAGAGGCCCTGATCACTGTGGTTTAAAGTGAAAAGACAAAATTTGGGGAGTGAAAGGAAACCGTCGTGCCCATCATCTATGGTTTTGACCACAAGAGTCCAGATATATGATGTTTAAGGCTGCAAGGTGGCGGATCTTCAGGTTTAGATCGGAATCCCATGAAGGTGGTGGGGTATAAATCTATAGTTTATACCACAGGATATTGTATCGATGCGAATTATAACAGGAGACCCAGATCAATTGGTACTAGACTGCAGTAGTGCAAATCTGTGTCCCTTAGACGACATGGATCCATCCTATGAGGTTTAGAATGCAGAAGCATAAATCTATGTGCATGTGAACGATGCCTGGGGCGCATATCTATGGCGTTTATTTTATGGGGGTCAATATTTATAGGGTTATATTCCCGGGGAAAAGCATTATGTTGCTTAGAACCCAAAGCATAGATGTATGTTGTTAAAACTGCGATGGCCTCAAACTTTATAGTTAGGCGCAGAAAGACTTTTAGGCCACAAAATCGAGATCTATGAAGTTTAGACCACAAATGGCTAGATCTATGGAATTTATATGGGAATGCGACCGTACAAGTCCATAACTATCCGTGTATTAACAAGGAGCCAGGAAAAGCGTAAGAGTTTTCAAACACGATGTCCCAGATCTAGCTAAATATAGTGTATAGACTACCCTGGGGAAGTTTTATGGTATTTACTCCATTTCAGTGTCACATATGTTCAAAATAAGGGGTAAAATTAGTCCTAGATGGTCTACTTGATTGTTTCTGATCAAGGCTAATTGAAAATAAATATAAGTTTTTATCTTTAAAATATTGCCTTTATAGTATTCTTAATATTATTTAATATTATTATAGTATTCTTAATATTATTTTAACTAAAGGTTGGAAACGAAAGACTTGTACCTAACAATTACTTAACTTTAGTGCTTCAAATTCTTTATTTCTTCAAATTAATCGACAATCTTTTAATCTCAAAGACGTACGCACCACTTTGGATTTATAAGTTGAGGTACGCCATGGAAAAGTTCCTTCGTCAAGTTTGTGAGACGTCTCCCCTTGAACTCTATTTGGGAGAGGATGGACCCTCTATTGCACAGAACATCTTTTCTATTCTCTTTTTGAGTCGTGCCGTAAATAAATCTATACGTGTTGGATTACACAAGTTTTCATAATGGAAATAAAATGCTTTGCATGGTTGTTATATCATCCTCCCGAAGCCTCACCTTTTTAATAGACTCATATGTATGTCTTATATTATGGAGTCCGATGTTAAATTTTCCAAATATCCCAATTTTTGACAACACTAGCCGCATCACTTTCCTTTACTAATCTATTTATAATATTTCTGGCGCGATAAAAAGTTGCTTATGTCTTATAATAATAATAAGATAATCAAAACCCACGCACAATATTTCTCCTGTGCTGTCATGAAATTTGCCGGCGCCCGTTCGCTATCGCGTCGGTCTTTTGTTTTGATTCAAGATTCAATCGAAGCAAATATGGAATTACGTCGCAGCCTCAAATTCTTATAAGTTTAAATTTCTGGATGCCAGTTTAGCAAGTAATTTGATAGCAAAAGCGATTTTAATGATGAGGATGGCTTATTTATTGTTATTTCAGTCGATCACTTGACGGCTGCCAATAATAAGATTGTTCTTCAGAGATCGGGGGAGTTGTTCGATAAAATTTAGTTCTTTAATATTTCTTTAAGTTTATGTTATTTTTATAAGTATATGCTCGTATTATAAAGTGTCTAACTTTATTAAAGAGAATCCAATGGTCTTTCCCTACGACAACGATGATTGGTGAGGTTGCTTTATTTGGTTGTGATCTTCCTTTGGCTAGTACTACAGCACGTCATTCTTCAATCTGGTAGTGCTGTAAAGTAGTGAAGAGAACTTCACACTGTAATCTAATTCATAATTACAATTAAAAAGTGAATAAGACGCTTTAAATCCACTATAACAGGCAATTACTGGAGAAAAAAGAAAAACGAGAGTATTGGTGGCAATTTTTGAATGTGAAAATCTTGGTAAAAAGGAGTATAGAAAAAAATCACATTTATTCCGTGGATTGAATAAAAAGAAATTTTAAGGAATTAATTGTTTTATAAACAATATTTATTTATCTTGAGGCAAGAATGTGTTTATTTTTATTGCAGGTATAGAGATTATATGATTACAACGCTGTAATGTAAATACATGAATGGTTTAAAATTAATTAATCCCAATTAATTAATGTCCTCCGATTAACTCAGAGATGGGTACTGGTACCTGATTCTTCTTGTGAATTGTTTTATTTAGATATGAATGGGAAGTTTTATTAATGACACTACTTCAAAAAGTGAATTCTTAATTCAAGGTGGTAACGTCATGCTTCCTCTCTAGTAGAGCATTTTATTACCTTGAGAATTTAAGATCTCTTGGTCAGATAGTTATTTAATAAATTTTATCCCCTCGAAGAAACTGAAGACAACAGATTTCATAAGAATTCGAAGAAGACAAAATTATATCAGGATCTTTTTCACTTTAATGCAAACCTAATTTAGTCAGAAAGTGCGTGAAGAAAGTGCTAAAAAATAATGTGAATGTATCAGGTCATCTCATTATTAATATCGGAAAACTAATATAAATAAATTTGTCTAGACTCATTAAAAATTGCATTGCTTAAGAATGACCTACCAGAAAGGAATCCTACCATTCAACCATTCACGGTCATCTGCAATACCTTGGGATGGTACCTAAATTTGCAAAATGTGTTCCCCATGATTTAATGGATGCTAACCGCAAAGAA
This sequence comes from Ceratothoa steindachneri, assembly GCA_963969495.1. Taxonomy (NCBI): domain Eukaryota; kingdom Metazoa; phylum Arthropoda; class Malacostraca; order Isopoda; family Cymothoidae; genus Ceratothoa; species Ceratothoa steindachneri. The sequence goes on from OZ018328.1 coordinate 85,867,023, forward strand.
AGCGTAGATATTTTTACTTTTTTACATTTTCGTTCACAAATCTTTTCATATCTGGACATATTAGTGAATGAAAGGGAAAAATGAATTCGCAACATGAATTTAGAGTGACACAGAAAATAACTTAGTTTAAGCAAACCTGGGAAAGCACAGCTCATATGGGACCTACGTACATGGAAATTTGGGGCAGGGGAGAGAGTGTTTTGGTTTTATCCACTTTGAGTTGCTACTAGTTAAAAAAACACTTACAGCAGAAATATATTATCAGTAGTTAGACTGTTCGAAGATTTAGGAGGAAAAAGGATGACTTCTTTGATCAACAGCCCGGTTCAGCAAAGTTCACTGCTGTAAAGAATGAAGAGTGAAAATCCCCCATACCCTTGTATTCCCCAGGTCTTGCTCCATCTGACTGATTGCCATCTATGGAGTAGATGGCAATTACGTTAATGAATAAATTGTAATAAAACATGAAATAAGCTACTCTTTTCTCTTACTGCGTATTCGGACATCGCTTTTGCTATCATCGATATTTTTTAAATATTTTCGGTGAAAATGTTGTGACAGCCAGAAAAAAATGCTCGAAGTAAATTGTATTTCGAAGTTATATTAAGTACTAATCTTTTAATGTTGTTTTCGCGGGCGATGAAGATCGATAAAGATTGCTGAGTTTCCTTTAAATAATTCAATGATTCTGTTATATTAATTTCATTTTGTTGTACCTTTGTAGTTTTAATGGTTTCCTTATCTTATATGATAAATAAATTTAATGCATGCCACACGTTCTTTTAAATTAAGTCTACACTATATAAATATTAATGTGTTTACATTTAAGAAAGTCAGTTTATTGAATTTTAGAACATAAATTACAACTAAGAAAGCGAATTTAGAAGAGTATTATAAAGGGTAATTAATGATAATGGGTGGGGAATGGTTGGAAAATCGAGCTATCATGCTCGATGGCTTGACTCGCACAAAATTTGAAAAAACTCGACGTTGCTTGACGCAAATACTCGAATATCGGTTCGTTCGTAAGCTAGTGAATACGAAAAGCTCCGGAGAGTAATCCAATGGAAGACTTATTGGATAAGAATTAGAATTCTGCAGGTAGTCATAGAGGTTCCTGCTTTTATTGTAACTTCTATATCTGGAAGAAGAAAATGGGGTTCTCATAACGAAGTAGTGTAATTACCGTAGCTTCTATTTTTTACTTTTCTGGAGAGATTCGTAAATAATTTTAATCTGGAAGTAAGTTCGAGGCAGAAAGTTCTGGCAACGGTGATTTGAGTTTGTATCCTATATAAATTATTTTGACGAGTAGATGAAGTTGTAGGGAAACTTGCGATGTGTAGTCTTCTTTAGTGTATATTTGAAGATAATTCTATTATTTACAGTTATCTCTTCGCTATTGGCTACTCGAATGAAGTATTTTCCTAAACTAGCAGAAGGGAAAGATGTGAGATATTTAATTTCGTTCCTCGCAATTGGGAAATCAACTTGGAGAGTATAAAGCGAACAAGACAAAATCTGTTTCTGCTAGGAACGATGGGCCTATATGAAGTCATGCAGATGTTAGAGGCTCTAGTAATTCTCAGCGTAGTAGCATGGATTAGGGAATTTTTTAATTTTTTAAATTGGTAATGCAAAAGTGCATATTTTTAAACGAATTTCTCAGGTAAAAATAGTAAAAAGTAGGAAAATACTTCTCAGAGGTGACTGATTTTGAACGGTTACGAGGTGCAAATTATTTTGCAATTGGGCGGACTTAAATTCTAAAGTGCAGTATATTCCACTCTTCACCGGTCCACTGTGTTTGTAGTGTTATGAAAATTTAATAGTGCTGCTGCAACGTTAATTAGCGTTAGCTTTCTTTAACGACCTATATTGTTTATGGCTATTGAGGCCGTAGCAAAAGATAACCTTCCTTTAAAGATACATACAACAGTTCTGTCTAATATCACGCGTCAATTGGGTGGTATATTTAATAAATTAGCTGACATGGCTATAAAGAAAGCTACTATTATCACCCTCTAGAAGTCTAAATACCGCGTATATTAGTGTACGCAGGAATTCTTCAACACAAGCTGCCTGTCCCTCCCGTATTCCAAATTCACCTTTCGCCTCGAATTTCTTCCGCCCTTTTCGCTCCTTTGAGACAACCAAATTCGCGGACGGCCGTTAAGGGAAATGTATGCCGCTAAAAGACACCTACTCGCCGACGAAGGTTCGAGTTTTTGCGCTGTCGTAAACTGTGATGTAGAGCTAAAGTGTGAAAAATTTACTCTGTCTGGCAGCAGATGAAAAGGTCTTTCACACAGCGATACGGATTTTCTGAGAATTCAGTGCTCTCTCTCGATTTTTGCTCGTGATGGAAATAAAAGGAAAACTACTCCCTTGAGTCAGGCAGAAGACCTTGGACCTACGTTGAGTGAGTAGAGCTCGTTTCACAAAGGAAACAGTTCGCCCGTTGTAGGAGAGAAACTTCGGGGAATTTGTGTGTTGCCGTCACGGTACTTGTAGGTGCCAAACTTCTCGCAGACCCTACCCCCTTCAGAGTCTTAGGTTAAACAGGGCCTCCCTCTGCGGATTACCCTAGAAGTAGCTAGGTAATCGGTTTTGGCTACCCACTCTAGGAGCCGAATAATCGGACGGTAACTTCGAGGAAGAAGAAGTCCGATTTGAGCCACAGTTTAGCTCGCCTTCGTGATCCGGCATAAGATCAGTATATCAGCGGTCTAGGATTTCCTTGTCATCCGGTAACTTCAGACGGCCGGATCATCGTCACCGGAAGAAGATCTTCACCGTCAATCTCAAAAATACTTATGAACTCAAAGGTATCGTTGAAGTGAATTATCCCCTCCCCTAACTTCACCACTTTATTTGTGAACTAGAATTCCAATTCCGAGCCCATCAATTCGAGTATTAAAAGTGATTAATTCAGTGCTTAATTCAATAATATTATTCTATTCATTCTGTCGGGTGCCATTAAGACGCAAGCATACTAGTGAGTAATTTTCAAGTATAATCCCCACGACATTTTGTAGACTTACTTATTTAGTGCAAAGATTAATTTTATTTATACCTATATACATTGTTCCTTATTTCTAATTCATGTACATTAAAGATTAGTTTTGTATCTGTGTGTTTAACTATTTTGGATAATCCTTTGGCAATTATTAAGCAATGTACTTGGCTTAAATCTCAATATTACACCGGTCCACCCATGACTGGCCTTTACTCAGTGGCGACACTCTCAGGGGATCATTACCTTAATTTTGATCAAAATGGAAGCATCGGGGTTATTCTTATTCACCGGAAGTGGCTACGATACGTGTATTGGATACACTTCACCCCCGCTTCACCTTGCTGCGGTAATAAAATATATGTCCAGGAAGTGGGACTGGGATTACCCACTCACTAAAACTCGACACACCCCTTTAGGGTGTTCCATTTTGTGACTCATAAGTCTTCAGATATAAAGGATTGACTTCTTTGAGACTTAAAGTCGTTTGGAATTAGAACTATATAACCCAGAAATGAATATTCTGCTGCCATAAACGGAATACTTATATGATAATTGAGGTTAAAATTAGTCTCGAGTAAAGACATAATTAAGGATCTTCTTTGGCTTAACAAACCGAGAATGTTAATTCGACGAGATCCCTCCCAAGTTAGCCTTTCCACCTTAAGTAAGTATATTAAAATTATATAAACTAACATAACTTTAAACTAACTTACAAAAAAGCTAAGACCTACTAATGTCTATCCAAATAACGGGTCAAATATGGTGCGGCACTCTCCTAGAAAATTACCTTCACTTGATGGCGGACCTCTATATCGTGCTGTTATGTCTCAAAACAGGTTTGAATTCTTCTTTCATACGGTAGGGTATTACAGCTACCAAAATTGATAAAATCTATTACCTACTGATCGTCTCGCAACAATCAGTGAAATGTAAAATCATTAGAAAGAAAACCTCTCAAAACTGGTGAAGCTGAGAATGGATATGGACTAAATTCCATAATCCACCCAGGAAAGCAAACTATAGAAGAATGTTGCTTTAAAACTATGCGAGCTATATAAAAATTCTGGTCGCAAAAAAGTTAAAAATATTTTTTTCACTTCACAAAGGCTAGCCGTTTTATTGCCTCTGAAAAGACTCACCCTTCTTGGAACAATCAGAATGAAAAAAAAGAGAATCCCCTGTACTCAGAGGAATATAAACAACCAGTACATTCAACACATTTTCCCTACGATTATAAAAGAAATAATGCTAGCCTTTTACATTCCTAAAAAAATGTGATTTTTATCCTACTCATTTTTTTTAGGTTGGAAAGGAGTTCATTCCTAAAAAGGCCAATAATCTAGCATTAATTCTAGAGTACAATTTTGTAAGATAGGGGTTGATCAGTTTGATGAAAATATTGAAGAGTTCATTTGCATGAGGAAGACAGTTTGATAACGTCTTATTCTACTCTACAATATGATGGATGTTCATGTATTCGACGCCTTTCTATTGATGAAAAGGATGGCTACAAAATTCACAAAGTTTTCTTGCAAAAAATTTGTCAAAATTCTTTTCTGTCCAGCTACACAAAGGCGATTTTCAGCCAACAAGCTTTTGTGGCTTTTGTGTGTTTGCTTTTTGGAGGTCGGTTGATTTTTTGCCTTTTGAGGAGGCTTGTTTGTCCTTGCCTGTTAAAGATGTTTGTTTGTAGTTGCCTTATAAAGTCGCTTGTTTGTCCGTGCCTTTTGAGAATGCTTGTTGGTCTGCACTATTTGAGGACGATATTGTCCTTAACTTTTGAAGATGGTTGTTTGTCCTTGACTTTTAAGGAAGCTTGTATTTTTCTCCTGCCCTTTGAGGAAGCTTTCTTTCCTCAAAGGGACAAACAAGCATGTGTTTTTCCCTTGAATTCTGATAAAGCTTTTGTTGTTTATACTGTTGCCTTTTGAGGGCACTTATGTTTTACCTTCTCGTTTGAGGACATTTGTGTTTCTTCTCCACCGGTGAGAACATATGTGTTTGTTCTTCGCCTTTGAGGTCACCTGTGTTTATTCCTTCCCTTAAAACTTTGTGTTTGTCTTTCGCATTCTGATGATAATTTTGTTTTTCTGTTGCAGTTTGAGGAGAATCGTTTATTGTTGCCTTTAGGGCACAGTTGCTGTTTATGCTTGTCATCTTTTGTGAACGCTTGTCAGTCCTTGACCTAATTGCTTTCTAATCTGAATGACATTTTATCATTATTTTCACCTTCCAAAGTTTATTTACAATCTAAATGTGTGTGGGTTATGATTGTTCTATTTTATCATGGACCGTAAACAATACTAATTTCCTTTTGTTCCCAATGCAAATTTCTTAAAGTCTCCTCAAGAACTGTTGCAATCAGTATTGGAAATATGCCACCCCTGTCGACCTGCTTTTTTAAGTATTTTATTAATGACCTAGGCATCCTTTAATTGATTTTCATGACAAAAGATGGAAGGGCTGGATTTAATTCATTGTACGTTCTCGTGGTATACGGCCGAGTATGTACTCCATTCTATTTTTTCTCTAAAAGTGCTATATTTACGATTTATCTTTATCTTTTGATTTGATTCTTTATCCAGGCAGGATATATATTGCCATGTGCAGCGTTTCAAGGATTTAGTTAAACAACTAGAGCCTAGAGCAAAAATATACTTTTAATTACATAAAAAATGAAATATTGAAACTTTAAATCTACAACGGACATAATAAGCGGCTCTAAATAAAAATTACTACCACCAATGAATACTACGCGATGGTTGACAGAAAAATTCACTTTAGTATGGAATGTTAATTATCGACCATAATGAAATGGAAATTGTTTTACCTTAACCAAGTGACGTCAGATACGTAATGACCTTGACAGTGGATCTCGTGGAGTGGAGGAGGGATTGAAGGTGAGGTGAGGCGAGTGTGCGTCCAGATAAGAGGTGTAATCGGACGCCCAGCTGTTCGGCTTGCTGATTTAAGCCCAGGAGAGGTGAGGCAGCTCGGTGCGAGGCGTGTTGTCACTGACTCGGACGCCCAGTTTACTTCGAGGTGAGTGAGTATAGTTCTTGGCGATGTATCTTTACTTGATGATATAAGCGAAGGGGACAGTGGATGCATGATTATTCCAATCCTTGGGTTACGCTTGTGGGGCTTCTCGATGGTGAGCGTTGACCAAGAGGTGAATCCTTTTATAAGAGTAGGACTTCCCTTTGGTATTCCTCACTGGTGAGAGATATCTCTGTTTTTTTTTGAAAACTGAGATAGGGGGTTTCTCTGACGAGAGAGGTATGAAAGTGATTCTCTATACCGATGGTCTACTGTTCGAGGTGACTAACAGCCTCGGAATGAACTTCTTCTTTTTAACTTCCACTCGGTTCCAATTTTATGCCCAAACTGACGCCGGTCTTCGTCTTCTCTCGATAGCTAACTCGATCTCCTGCTTTTCTCCAGATCGCCGTATATATACCCTATCTATACCCTGGGGGTAGGGGAGGGGGAATGAGTGTTCATGTTTAACCCTCTCTCTTAGGGGCATCACTTTTCAGAGATGTCTGCCTTAGCTCTGAAGGTCTTTTCTGTTTTTTTCGTCAGAGAGAATGAAATTTCATCTATTTGGCGAAACTAGGCATAAACAATAAGAGGGGGCAGTGGGTCTGTTTATAGATTTTTATTCAAACGGCTCTACCATCCTCCTTTGTTTACACTCACGGGCAACGAAATCTGCCGATCCAAGTTATCTGGTGAGGAATATCGAGACTGGTTGTGCCAGCGGGGCAAATGGGGGAGAGAGCGGAGATGGTGAGGGGGGGGAAGTAAAGTATCGGCCTACATGCCACGTAGCTCTTGATGTTGTGTAACTGAACTCGCGTCCAGTTTTATCCTCGCGATATTGATTTCCCCACATACGTTAGGTTAATTTCTTACTTCTGAAGGTTTTAGAACCGAGCCAATGTTTACTGAGACAAGAGTCCTTGCATATTCTACGAATGGCATAGAGAAAGGTAAGTAATATTTAAACAACCTGTAGATGATCCTAAATAATAAAATTACTTCTAAACTCTTTCTATTTTGTTGATTGATTACATTCAAGTGTTTGTTCTTAAATGTTGCTGATAAGCTATTGATTGGCCTTTTAGTTACCTTACTATTCTCTTTCGATAAATTTTCAAAAAAGGAAAACGGAAGGGTTCAACCATACTAAAAACATTTTACCTTCCCTAAAATATTTTGTAAACACAAAAATGTTTAGCCGCTACCTTTATGAGGCAATCAAGTAGGTACTTCTTTACTTATAGGACTTCCTCTTCATTTAGTCAGATTATTCTCCAACTCATTCACAGAATATTTTCTTAGTTGTAATTTTATTTCCCTTTAGTGTGGCGTTTTCTCTCTGCTAATTGTGAGGAGGACTTTCTTCTGTTTGTTGATTTGTTGTTAGTAGTAGTTTTCCCTGGTAAATATTTGTTTTATATTCCTTCCTGAAATATTTTTAAATAAGATTGTTGAGATGGGCATATTCATTGCTTTCTCATATTGTTTTATTTCTTCTCATTTTGTCTTTTGTCTAATCGTTAATTCAAAATCTGCATTCACATTCATTTCCTTAACTAGAGTAATATCATTTTTGGATCAACTACTCTATGTTTGCTATCCAATCTTTCCACTGAAGTTCCTCAAAGTCTTCTTCAACTCATGCTTTACTTGTGTATCCGAAATGATATTTGTACTGCAAAAAAATCCTAAAATTTATCATTTGAATGTGATTTTGTAAGTGTGAATGTTTGGATTACTTTAGTGAATAAAATTTTTATATTTTATTACTAATATGATTGTCAATCGGATATTCATAAAGTATCTGTTATGACTGGTACTATGTCTTAGCGTATGAGCAATAACAGGCCACTAGTTATTTGTTTTTTCCTTCTTACTTCGATGATCACATAATAATCTTCGATTCGGTACTCTTAGCTTCTTCTATTCTGTTTATTGCCTCCAGGTTGCTACAATATCTCAGAATGAGCCAAAGAAAGGAACATAGTGGAGGAAAAGGAAAGCGGTCCTTGCGTTTTGAAACCTTAGCAACACTAATGAATTTTCACCACCGGATTGAGACGAAAATTAGAGAGAAAGCAGAGAAAAGCAAAGGGGCGAATAAAGCAAAAGGAGATAGTAGTGCACTAGAAAATTTATTAAGTGTCCCACCAAGCTCCGCCAAGGGAGAAAAGAAATAAATCCGTAGAGACAAGAGGCTCAACCCCAGCAGAAACTGTGTTACCCCAGAGTCCAAACAAAGTGTGCAAAATCTCCGGACATGATGGCATAACAAAATAGCAAGAAAATTATCGCAATTTAATCTACAGCCTCCTCTAGAGTTGCACAACGATAATATTTTGGGCCTGCCTTCCGCGTGCAACTTAAACTGCGAGTTTAAAGGATATTCCTCTTATAGTGATGATCACGGACTCGCATAGACTTATGCTTGCATCTTTGCTGGCCTCTTCAATGAAAATTTTAAGCCTTGTCGTCCAACGAGTTGCGGTAGTCATCCGAGCTTCTAAAATTCCACGATGTATTGTAATAATTTGCTTGCATTGTAATCATTTGCTTGCATCAAAGTTCATAGCTTTGGAACGGGTCTTCTCAAGCATCTTTTGAGATATGATGTGAAAGATCATTTTTCATTTAGTTTATGTCTTAACAACGGTTAATTTTAGAAGCGTAGATTTCTGGAAGAGATATTTTCTTTTTTTACCAACCATTGAAATTAAATGGCTTCACAACTATTAAACATCCTAACTCAGTCTAAAATCTTAATGCCACTAAATGACAGCACTGGTCAAGACAATAAATAGAAAAACCATTAGGAACTTCCTTTAAATAAATAGACACTAAAGTAAATTATAATAGAGAAAATATAACCCCTATCTACATATTTGATGTAGTAGTGTGCATGTATGGATCGATCCTCAAAGATTGAATACTATCAATTTCGGATTAGGATTAGCTTGTCCTTACTCGTCATTGGAACCGTCCGTCCGGGACAAGGCAACCTTCCGAATATTCGAAAAACTAAACGTAACTATACGGAGAAATTGCTGAAAAAGGAGGAGCTCGAAATATGAGCCGGAGAAAAGGAATAATCAGTCCGTCACATCCCTCATTAACATTATACATTACGGTTCACGTTTGGCTTATCACATCTAACTTATCCCGAGGTTACACCTCCTCAGCCCTGAAATGTTCTAATCCTAAATTGTGCTTTTTGATGTAGCCTTGATTTGCCTCCCTGAGATTTACATTACACAAATGTAATTATATAATTTTACAGACTAACCTACTCATTATTATCCCCTTTCTGATTCTACAGCCTAGCCTGCTGATTTAAGTGACTTGAAACTGGAAGTTTAGTTTCAATGCAGCGCGTACATCAGATCACTCGACTAAGAAAAAGCATTGGCAATGTAGGCTTCATCTGAGAATCACGTACAGTTTCCATCACAGGCTTGAAAACTTACAAACTGCAAGCATTGATATCTACTTTTACCTCTTAAATGAAATAAAAACATTGCGGGCGAATCTTGTTTCGTAGAGGTGCACTATTTTCACGTATCGTATATTCACTAGTTTATCTTTTACGTGGCTTGAGCTCACCTGGCCAATCACTAGTGTTCAACAATTGCTCTACACAGCAAGTTCAATCCAGAATGATCCAACTTATGGCCTGAAAGTCTTTCTATATTCTCTGGTTCCATGATCCACTAGATACCTTATTTGCTGCTCGTTTACTATCACATTCCTTACTCAAATGGGCTCCTCTAAAATCTTGCTCCAAAGTGTACAGCATTGTCTTCGTCGGTGTCAAAGGACCTCTCGCCTCCTAACCGCTTGCTACAATAGCGACATATCTGCCCTTCCTTACTCCAAGCGGACTACCCGATGTCTCTTGCCATTTTACCCTCGAACAATCACATGCCTGTCATTTCTTTCCAACATGCGAAACAAATATGTTCCTAAGATTACAGATGTTTGAACGTATCACGGCTTCCCGCCTTAATATCCCTGTAGTCGATCTGTAGTTCCATGAATAAGAATATCGATATAAAAAATAAGATGCTTCTCATGGCACATGCAGACAAAATATTTATGTAAAACCCTGATGGAGATCTTCATCCACATTAAATTACCAAGGGCCCTCACTTTCCCACGTTACTTAAGAGTATCGTTATAATTTTGCCTGCCAATTTACCATGCGCTATCCTGGTCCTCTGTTTTTCCAATTCTATCGTTTTCATGGACATTTTCAATAGTTTAATTCACTTATTGATGCATAGCCAGGATTTTCCCTCCGGGATAGAGTCTCGAGCCTCGAAGAAATTCAATCTTTTGAAAAATTCATGTTGCTGAAAGGCTCACCGTCATAAAACAGCTCGAAGGCTGTGATAAAATATTCCGAAAGAAATTATTCTACAGTGTGTTATTTTTCGAAAGCTCCGAGTTCTCCAAAAATACATCGAGCTTACATCACGAAGAAATATTAAGATTGGTTGGGTTTTTCTTTTTTGCTTTTAATGGTAAATGAGCATTTTATAAGATTAAAGGAACCTTAAAGGAAGAATATTATTAGGCTATTTTGAAAAGAAATCCATTGCCATCAATAAGGAAACAGAAGTTTGATAATTTATAGTCAATATTACCATGATTCAAATCATAGGCACATTACAGAGGAAATGCTTGAAGATGACAAAATAACATTTTTAAATGACAATAAAATACTAGATTTTACTCCGGAGAAAATTAGGGTGAAATTAAAAAAATCACTAAAGAAAACCAACGAAAAAGGATTTTTTCTAGAGAAAACCATAAAACTTTAGTTAGAATTGATGAGTAAAAAAGAATTTTGATTTTGCAGCAAGAATTAAGTGACAAAAGTTCTTTTTTTTTCTTTTCTATGCATATGTAAACATTTGATTTGTGTTTGCTTTTGAAATATTGCTAAAATAAGTACTTTCCATGCCCAAAATACTTTAGATTTTATTTTTCTTATCTTGGAATAAATATGCATCCTTTACAAGCTAACCGAAAATAATCAAATATTAATCGAGTCAATGTTAAAAAGCCTACACAAGCTGTGTGTTTCTAAATTTCTGCACACAACAGCATGTTTCTATATTAGAAATGGTTATTTCAACAAAATTTCCTTATAAGCTTTAGTTGGAGGTTGATGACTAAAAGGGGACTAAAAGTCATCTCCTTATGTTTATTTGGGAAGATGAGGTAGGGTAACGTTTCTATCCAAAACGTCATCTTCGGGCTCTCTATAAAATAAATGAAAGATCAATTTAAGTAATTAGAGAACATGCATATTTAAAATTGAATAAATATAACTAAGTTCACTAAAAAAAACATATATTACTATTACCTGAGATTTTATTTGGAAAAATTCGATGGCTAGGAGAGTACTCAAAGTCATTCATCTACTATTTTCTTTTCGACGCTTCAAACTGAAAATTCTTCGTAGACTAAAATGAGTAAAGCTCAAACTTAAACGAATCAATATTTTTTATTTATCTAACGTCAATCTAGACACAATGATTACATTGGTAAATGTGCACAATGATTAATGGGTTAAAATTAATATAAAATGAAAATAAACGAACATATCAAAAGCAAACTACTAAAATAACCGAAAGTTAGAATACAAATGAATCCCACTAGATAAAAATACCTTTAGAGCAATTCCTACCATAGTAAGATTTCATTAAAAGTTCGCTGCATGACTTGAGAAAAGGGGATCAAAATCATTATGTATTAGCTGCATCTTCATACGTTATTATTAGTAGAGAACAATTATGGTCAGAATTTCAACTTAGTTAACAGATTTTAGAGTAAGAAATTCAGACGAAATACTTGGTCTCCTAAACTTGAGTGCGTATTTTGATGAAATTCAAAACTTTTATCAAAAGTTCTTGTTGAATTATATTCATCATGTTAAAATTGGTCTCTGCACAAAATTGTAGTGTTCCATGTACAGGAGGCCCCAAATATATATATTTAATTTTTAATCCTTTTCATAATCCCTTCCTAATGGATATTAAGAAGAAAAAAAAATAATGTTTATTTTTCCGTCTCAATTTGATTACAAAAAGAAAACAAAAATTCAGCAAAAACAAAATATGCTCCATCCTTATCTCTGCAAATTTCAAATCGATCTTTCGCACTTCCGAAACACATTGTGGAGCATTTTGGGAGTTATATTCAGTACTCCTGAAAGTATACTTTGTTTAAATTCAGTTAAATTACTAATTTTTGGCTGATACACTTTTGCTTTGATAAACCCACACGCAAAAAGATCCAGGGGAGTTACATCTGGAGAACGCAGAGGCCAAAGTCTAGTTCATCCAGCTCCACTCATCGATTTGGAAAGCGACTGATCAGGTAATCTCTGACATTTAGAGCATAATGACATGGTGCACCATATGTTTGAAACAAGACACTATTAACAATCATATCATCAACAAGCTCTGGCTTTAAAAACTGTTGGAGCATGTCAAGGTAGTTGTTGCCTGTCACAGAGGCCTTATGTAAAAAGAATGGGCCATCAATTTTAATTTCGTTATTCCAAGTCACACGCTAACTTTTAGAGCATCTCTTTTCCATTCCATGAAACTACTTGGTATTTGATTTGCCCAGATACGACAATTATGTCGAGTAACTTTACCAAATGTGTTGAAAGTCGCTTCATCACTGAATAAAATGTTATCTAATAGGTTTTCATTTTCATTTCAATCCACAAATTCTGCGCACCTTGCTGCTCGATTTGGATAATCTTCTTCATTAAGGAAGTGCTGTAATTAAAAGTGATAAGTCTTTTTCATAAATGCTGAACGCAAGACTATATGCACTGTAGTCTTGGGTATATCAACTCTCTGACTGGCCATTCTCACCGAAGTTCTTGGTTTATTATCAAGCAATTGTCGAATTTGTTCAGTTTTGCTGGGGTCAATCTTTTTCCGTCCTCTTCCTTTCTCATCATGTACGGATCTGGTTCTTTGAAATTTGCTGAACCAGGACTGAAACCTCTTTATGTGCAGGATAAGCACCATTGGTTGTTCATGACATTTGGCACTCGAAGACTTCATTGGTCACGGCAATCGGAGCGTATTCGTCGTATCGTGTCAGGGCTTCACGCCATGGTTCGTAGGGCTTTTATCACATCCCTTTCATCGATTGTTTCCATGGATAATATAAAGTAAAAATCTCCTACTCTCTCGGGTGGCATACCTCTTTCTCCAACACAAGCAATTACCGATTTATTTATTTTTTTCTCGTCTGCACATTCGCTCTCCTGGCATTGCTCTCAATATCTCCCTTTCCCTGATCTCCCTCGACTAGTCCGTCTGACATTATATTTTTTAAATATGACTGGATAAATTTAATCGAATAAAAATGATAATTAAGTCAATTTAACCCCAATTACCAGAAGTCCTGATGCTTACAATAGAATTAAGAATTTTAATCGAATGAACACATATTTTTTATAGTTAGCAAGCCTGATCGTTGAGAGAGTTATGTTTAAATTAATTTAATTTAAATAGATTATGTTTGCACGTTTTTCGCGATGTGTATTTACAGTTTTATTTGAATAATTTTCTAATATATTATAAACTTGATTATAATTATATATAATAACCGGAATTTTTTATAATTTTCAATTGATCACATATACGCCATGCTCTATACCGATTATTTTCAATAGCATCAGGTTTGAAGTTGAGTTATAACTCGGTTCAGGTGAAATTAGGATTAAATTTGAAAGGAAAAGATATCTGGCTATCAGTTTTTTACTATGCGGAAAAAGACAATTTTTTTCCTTCCTAATTCAAAATTTTCAGGTCTACAAGAATCAATCTCATTGTAGATATTAGCAGATAAATTATTAAAATTATTAAAAAAGAACGTTAATGCACAAATTTATGAAATTTCTGACATTTGTTGCAAAAGCAAATGACTAAATAAATCTAGAGAATTATTTGCAGAATCAATAAAATTTCTTACATAACAAATGAATAAATAAATCTCTAGAATTTCTTACGAGATAAAAGCATTTGATTAGCTACATCACTAAACCTTAGAAAAAATGAAACGAACGAACTATTTAAAAATTATATTGAATTTATTAAAATTATATTTTAAAAATATTTATAAGTCTAATTAATAGAGAAATCAGTATGAGTTCTTTAATATTATATATATATATATAATTACAAAAAATATCTTAAAATAAATCTATACGTTTCTTGGAATATAACGGTATACATTATACATTTAAGTATTTTTTAACAAAATATTTGTTTTAATTATTACAAAAGCAAATTTATTAAATTTTTAGAATTTCCTAAATAATAATTTTTCAACATTTGTTTGCAAAAGAAAAGTAGGCAAATCTCCGTAATTCATTATAAAATATTTATTTAAAATTTATTCCAACTCAAACGAATAGATAAGGTATAGAATTTCTTCCATAGAATTTTCTCAAAACCAAAGAAATTTTTTACAATTAGTACAATCTATTAATGATTTTTTTTATCTCATTACAAAGGTAAATGATTAGATACTCTGACAGAATTACTTTAAAGAACTTTGAACTCCATATAAAGCAAATCAAACTTGAATATATTTCGCTAATCAATGTAATTTATTAACAATCCCTTTTTGAAAAATATTATAAAACAATTAAATAATGTGTGATAGTTATTTTGACGGATAGGGTTGAACTTTGATAGGCCCTCGTGGGTGTGTCATCCGTGAAATTATGTTTTTATGTTAGGTGGACTCCCACGATCATGTAGAAATATGCAATCAGTTTACACCTGTCACCCACATGAGATAGTGAATAATGACCTACTTAACTTTCTATTTTTTTATGAATAAACAATAACATTCAAGTAAATGCGGTTAGGTAAGGGATAATAATTCCTTAATCCGCTAGAAAAGTGCCCTGGAGTTCCTCAACCCTCTTTAGGAGCGTTATATGTATATACGTCTAGGCAACCATCCATTTCTTTTCGTGGTCAACATATAAAGGATTTGAGCTTTTAAACTACCATCATTATCTCTCAAAGGCCTAATATTGTTCTTTATTGGCTTCCAATTATAACTATTGCATATAATTCGTTTGGATTTTACACGTTTGTGCCATACTTATCGCTTCTTCTATCTTGGCTTTTTTTATGTTTCTTTTCACTTTTCGTTTTAGTTTCTCATATTGTTTTGTAATCGATTGGGATAGTTTTGCTTTTCAGTATTTTATATCTTTTTCTTTTCCATGTGGGATCTTGGTTAGTAGAAGATTTTTGAATTTTAATGGAGACACATTTTGTTTGCTATTCAAATAAAGAATTCCTTAAAAGATAGAAAGAGAGAGAGAAAGAGCGAGCCAGACTGATAAAGAGATATATAAAGAGAATAAAAGAATAAAAAAGCAAGATTGAACCTTTATGCTGACTCTTTCTTGCTCGTTGGTGGAATTTCACAAAAATATCAACTGCCATAATTACAAGGAAAAATAGTTTTCATGTAAAATACATATATCAATAGCAAAATGTAACCTAAAAGAAAAAAATATGCTAAATACCAATAGTTTTAAACAATACGTTAGATAAAACAAGCATGCAATTTTCTTGACTGGATCAAGCTCAGTAATGAACTGCGCGGCTATCTTTTGTCCACAAGGGGCAAAGGAGGGAAAAGGAATCAAATTTAAATTGTCATTCAAATCTCTTTAAATAATAGAAACAGATCAAGAATAAATTTTTCAGTTTTGGGTCAGCAACGATATCTGTAATAGAAACGTGGTGTGTCTAATTCTACCCAAGATGAAGGAAAGCCTAAACCTTTTTTAATTAGTATAATGAATAGAACCTTTCTAGGTAATTTTATTATTAATAGACACCTCGTTTGCCATAAAAACGAATTTATCATAGTTATTAAAAAATACCTTCCAAGCTACAGGTACAAAACCTATTGTGTTCTGGTCTTATAAGCATTTTTGTGGCAGACAACGTTTATTTTTATATAAGATGCGAAAACAATTATGTCCGTCTTCAAGAGTGAGTGAAGGCAGATGGCAAAACAAAAATAGGATTTTCGCTAGTAAAAAACGAGTAATAAAGATGCCAAAATTTGTTTCGACAAATATTCAATACTTTTAAGGGTAATGTTTTTCAAAAACCAAAAACCTAATGAAAATTGTAAGGTGTATTTAATACCTTGATGTGTTGTCCAAAATCTTATATATTTGAAAGTGGTAAATTTAAGAAACGAATCTATAAACGTCGGGGAGATATAAGCCGAAGGAAAGGATCCTCCATTGTTTTTAAAGAAATATAATTGAATGTTATTATTATGAAATAGATTTTGATAATTATAAGTTCGGATATAAATTTAATATCTAGTAAAAATGACTTAGTATTAAATCAATGTTATTCAAAGTAATATATAATTATAACATGTTAGTTGGAACCTTTATATTAAAATATTTATCCTAGATTCATTAGTATGCAAATAGCCATGAAACATTGTAATTACTCATACCTAAAACATAATCCATCTTTCCTGTTTTTATAACTTTATCTAGGGTGTTTTATTTTACCTTCCCCAATATCTTAAATTGTGTCGTACTTCAGTTTCTAGAAGTTATTTCATCCTTGCTTCTATCTTTTCATTGTTCAGCTGAAGATGGTACCAATTACGACCAAATTACAGCTTTAATAAACTCATTCAACAAGAGATTTTGTTTTAATTATAATCAGAAATATTAGCATATATATTTAATAATTAGAAAGGCATTTTTTCGCTAGGGAATGTTAGCTTAAAACCAATCTTGTAAATAAATTTAAGTGATAGCTGCTATCTCTGGGATGTGGCGATTTGATTATAAGTTCATCTTTGTCAATGCGTGTTTGGTTTAGCTCAGTACAAGTAAATAGGTCACTGAGATTTATATATTAGTGTATTGAGGCAACCAAGCAAATACTGTGTTGGGCTTCATTAAGACAAATCTTAGTTACAAAAGTAAGGAGGTTATCCTTAAATTATATAGCTCATATGAAAAGCCCACATTTTAGATCAGTGTTTCCAAAGTTTTTTTGTCGTGACCCCGAACACAAATTGATATTGGCTTGGCGACCGTCAGGGAGGAAATATTATTTCAGTATTATTTTAGTTTTATCCAATTAAATAAAGTGTACTGAATTTTACTATAAGTTAACTAATTAATAAATATAATAATGATTGAAGATAATTGGAGGAAAACCTTCATACTCAAGCAAAGATAAAGTAACTTTTGACTGCCAACTATAATACTGTTTTATGAATGAGCCCTTCTGACTATTCAACTACTAGTAAATGCTGATAAATATAATAATTTCTTGAGTGTTTCTACATTTAGTTTTACCAATATATTTTACCAACATTCACTGTTATTTAAAAACTATATATTTTTATATTTCTATGTTTATTGAAGGATATTGAAGCCACATTTTTATATTAGTGTAATTGATTGAAACAAAAAGCAAGCAAAAAAAATCTTTTAGCTGCCAACTTATTTTCGCTCTTCGAGTAGACTTCATTTAAAAATTGAAAAAATGTATTTTCGAGACTTACTGTGATGTTCCTTCATATTATGGACAAGTTACTCCAGATTTCGCTTAATGTTGATGGAGAGAGAAGACTGCAGATCATGTTGAGGATCAAGAAAGTTGCTTTCTTTAGTTTTGATTATCACAAGAACTAAAAATCTTTGTCCCTAGAGATGTGTGATAGGAAGTGGAATAACAGCTTTTTCATCCTTATGAATCAGAATAGGCTTATCCTTCAGTTGAGCCCAGAATTCAGAGAATGAGAGACATTCAAAACGTTGCTTCTGCACTTGATTTTCCTACTGACCCATCTGAAAATGATCTTGGAAAAACAATTTGATGTCAGCAAGCTCTTTTTCTGATGAATCTTCCAGCACTATACTCAGCTCTGGAAAAGCAGGTGTTTTTGTCGGTGGCGAATGTTTTTTCTGCAAAGTGCAAGTTTCTTTAGAATGGTGTATTTTTTTCACTAATATCTACCATAGTTTGATTTAGGCCATGCTTATCTGAGTTCAATTTATTCAACTGCCTGAATATGTTACCTAAATATGCAACATCTTTGCAATTTCGGCCAGCCTATGCTTTTTCTCTTGAAGAAGAACTTTTATTTTAGTTTTCAGTTTAATAACCCCTCCAAAAATGCGCCCTCGAGACAGCCAACGGACATCAGAGTGAAAAGTAAGTCCTGGTGATTTGATTCCATCTCTCACATATTTTATAAAAAATGCACGAGTTCAAAGCACTGACCTTTATAAAATTTACAATTTGGATAACATAATTCAGCATAACAAGGAGTTTTGGCTGGAGACGTTGAGAGTCCAAGATTTACCGATGTAAGTAACAGTGAAATATTATGACATCAGGATTTTCTCCTCTAACACAAAGCCAAACAGTTCAACCAGCCTATGTTAAGTTTCTTGAAATACTTGTCCACCTTATCAAAGATATCTTCTCCTGTGTCGTTATTGACAGGCCATTATAGAACAGAATTATGTCATCTCCTCTGTACATAAGAAAAACCATGAGTTGAGGTTCGCAATCAATGTCCACAGTTTCATCTGTCTGCAATGAAAATTTATTTTGCTATTTTCAGTGCCACATTTATAAATATCTATAATGAAATGAGAGATCAATTCCACGTTTGAGGCTATTGTCAAGATTACAGCATATTGTGTGAGCGTGCATGAACGCATGTTCGTGAAAGTAGGATATCTTGGATTGGTTTTCTTCCGTGGTGCGTTATCCCCAAACCCTCTGGCAGTGCTATTATTCCCTAGGCCATCAAAGACGGATCGAGTACTTAATGGAAGTATGAGGGGGAAGGGGGTCTAAAGCCCTACACTCCACCCACCATTATCATCCCACCCTCTCTTGTTATATGAGGGGGAGAGGGTGTTTGCGCGTCTTTGGGCGTCTGAAGGCCACCTTAATCATTTCCCAACTCCCGCCTCCCAGTTCATTGAAAAGCCACTTGCAGGAGCAACTCCCAAACACAACAGTTTGAAAGTTAGAGAAAGAATCGTCTCTCAAACTCATGCACTCTGCTTAGAACAGGTCCAAAGCTGGAGTGAAAAAAACCCACTTAACTCAAACTTTCCTCAACCTCTCTGATTTTTGGACTCGGCCGGACGGAATACTTCCAAAGTTTGTGGGACCTAAAAGAACTTCTCACGCCAAGTAAGTCCTCGCCGGTTGGT
This sequence comes from Ceratothoa steindachneri, assembly GCA_963969495.1. Taxonomy (NCBI): domain Eukaryota; kingdom Metazoa; phylum Arthropoda; class Malacostraca; order Isopoda; family Cymothoidae; genus Ceratothoa; species Ceratothoa steindachneri. The sequence continues at coordinate 85,886,372 of OZ018328.1, forward strand.
CTTCAACCAAGGGAAGCTTATATTCATTTCTCGAATTGGCTGTGCGAGTTACCTCCAATTCCCATCAAACTCTCAATTTCATTTGGCCCCTTCTCTCGCCTAAATTAATTTAAGCCTTCGGTCCATCAAACTCATAACTTTCTATCGATTTCTGAACCATCAATCATCTCTCAAAACTCTTAAAACTACCATTAAACTAAACTCTAACTAAGAAGAGCATTTAGAATTTAACATCTTTTTGCATATTCTATGGAGAGAAAAAATTATGTTTCCAAATCAATTGGAGACGAAAGCCTCTCATCTAAGCGCCAGCATGTGGGTTAGCCCTGCCCTTCTTTCGGGGTAATAAATCTAACATTATTCCACAAATATTATATTAATAATTATGTTTGAACTAATTTTACTTTTAATATTTCTTTCTCTCTTTTATTTATCTATTTATTCATTTTTACTTTTGTAACCATCCCGCGATCCTCAGGAGCCCCTCTGCGAGCTTCATTTGGGTCGCGACCCTGTGTTTGGATAAAACTGCTTTAGGCTTTAGCCATGCTCTGTAGAATGCGTTTACGCGAAATTGATCAACATTATTTAACATAAATTCTACCTGTAAATATAGTTCGTTTGTTATCAAGTGGGATAATTTCCTATTGCCAACAAGCCACTTACAATTTCTCAGGTTGTAATCTACATAGATATTTAACCACTCAATTGTTTTTCCATCATAATCCTTTGCACTATCGTGTCGTTTTGCTTATTATTAATATATTAATATTAAAAAATCCATATCTAATTTCGGTGGCTAGAGAAGTCAGCTTTAGAACTACTATTATCTAACCCGTATCATAAAATTCTTATTATAAAGTATATATAATATTTAACAATCTCAATTATTCAGAGATAAAACATCGCCTTCAAAGTAAGAAATGGGAGCTAAATATATCGAAGTAAATGAAAATATTATTCCCAAATTTCCCCAGAGAAAAATTAGTCTTTCATTAAAAACTAATAATGAAAGATGTAAGTAAGTGGATTTGTTCAATGACTTTCCTAAGAGATCGAAACTTGATAGTAGATTTTATGCTCTCGGGAGAAAATTCGGTTGGAGAAATTTTCAAATCCATTTTGACAATTCCCAAAGATTCAATTAAGAACAATGAGTGCACCCGTTGATATCACTATATTTTATTTTTTTTATTTTCATCATCTCCTTTAGGCTCCTACTAAAGCAGTACTTGATGAATTTTTGAAAATATAATATGAGACAGAACAGAAGAAAACCCACACCATAGTCCATGCTTAAGTGAATAAAGTCTTATGAAATTTTCTGACAAGCTTCGTCCTATATAAATGTATTTGTTTCAAAATACGCATCATTTAATTTTTACCCCCATTTGCTCTTTATTAGTTAAAATAATATTACTTTACTTAAATAAAGGATAGTTTAAGCAAGCCCACCACATATTTCTCAAATTATCCAGTCTTCGCCTAAAGTATACAGAATGCATCTCTATATTAAAACGCTACAGTCATCAATATTTATCTGCAGGCTCCAAATGAAAACTTTGCTTTCTTATATTTAGCCATGGCTATATTTCTAGATGGCTGACTAATTAGTGGTCATATTTCCAACCTAATAATTTTTTTGTCAGAATATAATTTTTACAACGATTTTTTGCCAGTTCTTTGTTGGATTTTCTCTTTACTTAGACTATTTGCTAAATTCTTTAAGGAATTCATTGGTAAACTATCTTTTTACTCTAATAATTTTGAATATCACTAAAAAAGTACGATGACTTTCATGACAAAGAAAATTGCCAAGTCGATAAGAGAATTACCAAGATAATCAAAAGACATTTCGTTTACAAGTTATAGACGCTTTTCAGGAAAGGATCCAAGTAAGGGATTTCAGGGTTAAAAAGGTAAGATGAGGTATACATATTATTTTTCAAATGAAAGGAAAAAGCAAAACTGGAAAATTTCGTTGGGGAAAGTTCTGTCGGAATTCTATCAGCCAGTTTTTCCCAAACTCAAATAGGAGGTCATAAACCCAAACTGGCGCGACGTTTATACTGGAATAATATCATGAGCAAGGGAATATCACCCATTTTTAAGTATTATTTATTTGAAAATTAATGTGCAAGTTTTTCGAGTACCATTGTGCAGTATAATAATATATAAGAAAATATATAAGATATTTGCACCACTGAAATAACGTATACTAAATTTTAGTTTGAAAATATCTTGGAAAATTTAGGACAATCCTTTCAAATTCTTTTAATAATGCGCTTTTCATCCGACTTTTACAATACCAATCTCTGCGGCTCTCACAATCCTCAATCAAATCGAGAGTATTTTACAGTTCAATTAATGTTACTTCCGGGGAAACTTGGGTCAACAGAAGTTTCCTCGGTATTTTCTCAGTTACCATTCTACATAATGATTGGTAATTCGTTCTGTCGGAGGATTTTCTCCGAATTCGGGAAAATTGTGGAGTTAAGTTGATTGTTGTGGCAGTATCAATAAAAGAGAAAGACAACAGTCTGGGTTTGTCTTAAAATCCTCCGGGAACAAAACAACCCATAAAATAGCACAGTCTTTCTCTTTCTATAGCCTGTATTTTGGTAATTTAGATTTTATATAAATTAAATTATTATTTTGGCTGTTAAAAATTTCTAGATCAATGTACTTTAACTCTCTAACAGAAAATAAGGTTTAAGGCTCAACTATACACTTTATGGATAATAAGAGAGATGAAAATTAATTAAAAAAATAATCAACAGAATAGAGAATAATAATAAAAATATTAACCAAAAAACTATTTCCTAAAACAAATACATTACTAAAACTAATTTGACACAAAACACTCTCTCATTCTCGTTCCTCACAACCAAATAAATAAAAGAAGATACCCCACCCCTCCAGATTTGTGACAAATCAGTGAAAATTCCTGTAGAAACAGAGAAGAATGATTCATAAATACAACCCTAATAATACATTCACCACTTAACACATCCCTCCTTTTTTAAAACCATTTTAATCATATTGCTTGTGCCGCTCTCTTTCCATTATCACACTCATCAAAATTCTCTCCATTTTTTATAATACATTCGATACTGTAAAACATCTTTATAACGAAGTAATACTCCTCCGCTTGTCTATTACTAGCAGAGTAGGCTGCAAGTCTAGCCCGTTGTCAGGTGATGTTATAAACCTCAGTCTCGTCAAACGATCTAGTATTCAAAACGATTTCTCTCTGATTATTTTTTTATAGAACCATACTATACAATAATTGCTGTATCACATCTCTAAAATAACTTAGCAATTGTCTTGCTTGCACCAGAAAATAATCCACATTCTTCTCTGTATTACTTCTTCGCCCCTATGTTTCATCTATTCCGAAGTACCGAATTTAATTACATTCAATTGTAATCAGACCTATCCAGAGAAGTCTGCTTCTACGATAGGCGGGCAGTAAGTTTTGCAATTTAGATATAAGGAAACGAGATATGAGGAAGAGTGTTTTATTATTTTTCAATATAACTATCCTTGACTTTAATGCACTTGCGCCAATTTTCCTTGAGGCTTCAAATTCCCGACAACCAGAAATCTCCTGACTGCTGTTCAACTCATTCCTAGACGGTGAGCTGGAAATCTTCATCGTCCCCAAACCTGCGTCCATGCAGTGAAGTCTTGAGCTGGCGGAATAAAAAGTAGTCGCTAGGGGCTAGATCTGGACTGTAGGGGGGATGGTTAAGCTCCTCGAATCCGCACTTGCGCAGGGCAGCTTGTGCAACTCTGGCCTTGTGGACGAGGGCATTGTCGTCGAGGAGCAGGACACCGCGTGTCAACTTGCCACGCCGCTTCTGACGGATGCACTTCTTCGACCTAGCCAGTTTCTCGGCGTAATATTGGCCTGTGATGATCCTCCACGAGCCACATAGTCCACCATCAACACTCCCTCATAATCACAGAAGGTGGCGGCCATGATTTTCCCGGCTGAGGGTTGGGTCCGGAACTTGACTGGGGTCGAAGAGCCCCTGTGCTTTCAGGCCATGCTTTCGAGCTTGGTCTCGGGATCACAGTGATGCACCCACGTTTCATCACCTGTCACTATGCGTGACTCGAATCCAGCCGGGTCTTGGTTATACAAGAGCAGCAGCTCCTCCGAACTTTGACGGCGTTGAAGTCGATCATAGGGCGTGAGGTTTCTAGGGACCCAAAAGGCAGAGACCTTGGTCATGGCCAAATTGTCGTGGAGGATGTTTATAACACTTGCACGTGATATTCATAGTTCTCGCTCAATTTATTCGACCTTCACCCGTCAATTTTAGAGGATCATCCTCTCCACATGGGCCATATTGTCCTCCTTGGTCACGTCTGACGGGCGTCCTGGACGGGGGTCATCTTCAAGGAACTTACGACCATGGCGGAACTCCTTATGCCAGCGAGCAATGGTTGCAAGGAAGGGGTGGTGTCGGTGTACACTGCAACCATGCGTTCGTGGATCTGTTTTGCATTCTTGCCTTCCTTGTTCAAAACTTTGATCACTGCGTGGTGCTCAACCTTCTTCATTGTTGAAAAAAATTGTGACTGACGATCTGCGCTTAGCTACTGCTTCTTAAATAGACGAGGCAGGAGCGTGTGGCTGCAGGTCATGACTTGTCATAACTTGTCCTAACACCCACGACAATTTGGCCATGGCCAAGGTCTCTGCCCGTTGGGTCCCTAGAAACCTCACGCCCCATGATCGACTTCAACGTCATCAAAGTCCACAAGGCCAGAGTTGCACAATTTACCCTCCTCGAGTGCGAGCTCGAGGAGCTTAACCATCCCCCACACAGTCCAGATCTGGCCCCTAGTGACTACTTTTTATTCCGCCAGCTCAAGGCTGCACTGCGTGGAAGCCGGTTTGGGGACGATGAAGATGTTCAGCTCGCCGTTCAGGAGTAGATTGAACAGCAGTCGGGAGATTTCTGGTTGTCAGGAATTCGAAGCCTCAGGGACAAGTGGCGCAAGTGCATTGAAGTCGAGGGTAGTTATATTGAAAAATAATAAAACCCTTTTCCTCATATATCGTTTCCTTATATCCGAATTGCACAACTTATTGACCGCCCCTCGTATATGATTTGTGCCTATGAATAGTCAATTTGGTGGTTGAAAATGCTAATAGGATTTAAGATAATTAATGTGGTACTGCCTTGTCTGCCATCACCTTGATGTTCATAGTTTCGTTTTGTATAGGTTTTTCTGGTCTCTCCTATGTAGAATGAGAGATAGTTTGTATAGCCACACGCTATTAAATATACACATGATTAATTGGGCTAATCCACGGGCTTGGTCGAAGGGAAAGACTTAAGGATAGAAAAAGGGTATTTAAATGTGGCTAGGCCTGGACGAATAACTTTGTTAACTCCTTTGTGGAGGGGAGAAAAAGAGAGGGATAGACACTTCGTATTACTAAAGATCCTTTTGGAGAAGGGTCTTGCGTCCAACTTTGTAATCACCTCCTATGTTGAAGAGAGTAAAAGGTGACCCATTTCCCGAACGGCAGCCTTCTGGCGAATGCGTTAGAGCCTCATGACCAAAAGCAATATACCATAACTCTTATTATGCATGACCAAATATGTCAATTACCAAGAACTTACTCTACTTCTTTAAAGGATATGGCGCGTGGCGCCTGGAGAAGGAAATCTTAGCTGTTCAGGGTGCAGATTTTCACTCATTTCGCGTGGCTAATGACTTGGTCTTGTAGCGTATGGCGTTGCCTATCATGCCTTATGCCTCAATATTAAAAACAGCACCCTCTGTTCCGTTTCCCTCCAGGACTACATGCACGGTCACTTGCGCAACTTTTCAGAACCCCTCTATAGGTTTTCCATGATACTCCCGGCGCTTTCAGGTAAAGCTGCCTGCCATAAGGGCTAACACTCAGCCTTGACTAAATCTAGGGCTTCTCCCTACCACGAAATGACCGTTTTATGTAAGGCAAAACTGCCGCGTGCTTCCAATAATTCGTTAATCTCATAGGAGGCAAAATACATGAAGGTGTCAATGAGGCCGTCTTCCGGGGTTCCTAAAGCTGTCCCCTGAAAGAAGAACAGTTTCAAAGGAGCTTCAACTCCTACGCCCTAACCCAAGTCGGGAATGTCGGATTGTAGATCCTCCAAAAGATCTACAATCCGCACATTCAAGTGGGGGAGACAAGTACTCTAGGAAACTCGCCTCCGAATCATTCAAAGCTTTCAAGGCGGAGGGAGGAAATGATTTGCATACCAAACCCAACCTTCCCGGATAATTTCTTGAAGACGATACCAGCATCTGCGTCTTGTTCGGCAAACAGCGCCCGGAGCTTTGCCTACGGAATGGTAAGGCCATTCCAGTATAAGTCTTATCTCCGAAAAGTGCCACCGAATCTCTTTCGAACTAGTTTTGGAGAACATACATATTCCTTCATTTAAATAGCAGCTGAATCCTTGATATCTTTGAGGAGCTGGTGAGACGGGTCTCCTCCTGTTCACAGTTAGCTATTTTCTTCAGCTGAGAATTATGGGCACGTGCCCCTGCCCATCCGCTTTTATTTTTTTCATAAAACAATGAGTATTATGCAATTATAGTCAACAATTTAACATTAAGAAAGTAAAGTTTGCATTATATAAAAGAATATAAACACAAGAAATTAATATTTTTTGTCTATTGGGGTCAAAATAAGCAAATATTGATTTTTTTGGCCAATTTTTTTCATTTTGTATGTTTACGTATATTTATTTATACCATATATGTACTTAATTTGATAGGTTTCATTTAACTGAAGGTATAATTTTATTGGGTACACTATTAGCTTGGGTACGTCCTCGTCAAAACATGTCTGTCTTAAAGCAAAAAAACGCTTTTAATATAAACAAACCTAAACTAATCTAACCAAACCTATTTTTTATGATTTTAAAGTTAAATCGTTAATTATTAAATTATTTTGTAAAAATTCCTTTCTTTCTTTTTGAAGGACCAATCCAAACTTAAAGAGTGCCAAATAAGGTAATAATTAATGGTTTAACTTTAAAATTATCAGAGATAGATTAGATTAGGTTTAATTAGATTAAATAGTTTCTTTGCCTTACAAACAAATATGTTTTGACAAGGACCTAGCCAAGCTAATAGTGTACCGTTTATTGTTGCATTTAATCTTTAATCATTTTTATATCAGATATAGGTATTAATTTTATTCAATATGGGTAAAGTTCAAGGCTCAGGCTGCAAAAAATCTAAAATAAATAAGCTATTTAAGGACTCGATGAACAGTAAATTTAAAGATCCAGAAGCAAAGTGTATTTTTTGTTATAAAGAAGTACCAAAAAATGGCTCATGAATGATAAACCATATCCAGGAATTCAAAAAGTGCCATGCATCAGTGAAGATAAAATATTTACCAAGTATAAAAATGTCTGATACTGGTGACTATGTTGAATCTATTAGTGTGGAAGATAACGCAGGTGCTTCACTTGATTCACATTTTAATTTATCATTTGAAACTCATACCTTTGAAGAACATAATAGAAGCCCACACAGGATTGCCCCAATTTTTCTGAAGCCAAGTTGTTCCTCAACTCCTTGTGCAAAAACATCAAGAAATCTGATCTCAAAAAAATGGCATCTCAAAAAAAAAAAAAAATCAGTGGTTTCATGGATCAATTGAATGATAATGATAATGTAAGTATCTAATATTTAGGTAACCATGTAATTAAAATAATATTTAAATTTCACAACTCCTTCTTGAAATAACCTGAATATATTTAATAAACAAACTCAATTAAATGCAGATTAAACATGATTTCAGTAGAGAAAACGCTACTGAACTTGCAAATGCAAATATACTATTTTCGCTATTGAATATATTATATACCTAACTATTTAGTTTTTTTAGTTGATAAATATTTAAATTCAATTACAGGAAAAGTGTGAAAAACAACTTGCCAAAGCAGTATATGTTAGTGGGTGTTCCCTCAGGATGACTGAGCACCCAGAGTGGGTGAAACTCTTCAAAATGTTAAGACTAAAGTTAAAACTTCGAAGCCGTAACAAAATTTTGTAACAAGCTATTAGATAACCAATATAATGAATATGCATCTGATATAAGAGAGATCATCAGTTCCAAATCAAGTGTTGGCTTGATTTGCAATGGATGGAGCAATGTAAGGTATGTATTTAAAAGAATGATTTCTCCAATTAATTTTGCTATGCTTTTTTAAATAGATTCTGATATATTATGACAAAAAGATTTTAATTATGGCTCTATTTTTTTAACAGAAATGAAGGGATAATCAATTTCATTGTTACAACTCCAGAGCCCATATTTTGGAAAGGAATTGAAACTAGTAAGTACTTGCGCTTAAAAATAAACAAAATTTAAAAGTTTTATTACTTTTTACAAATTAACTCTTTGATATCTAAGAATGAGAACATTTTTTTCTATTGTGTGATAGGATTCCTACTGCCTAGGCATAACATAAGCATGATCATTCTTTTGAAGTTTGGACATATGCTATTTGATATAATGAAAACTTTTTTTCCTCCAATTAATTAAAAGGCAATACATTTTTTTGAAGTAATTAGGATTTGTGAAATTGTGACTATAGGTATTCCAAAGGGGACTTTAGCTTGATTGAAAATCTAAAATATTTATTTTTTAAAACCACTAAATATTTTAATTTATATTTATATTCAGATGGGCTTCAGATGCTACTTGATTAGAGAGCATAATTAACAATAAAGCAGCTCTCAAAAGACTCTCAATTGCTGAGAAGGCAGCTGACTTGATTGATACCAATAATCTGAGGTCCTTAATTGAATCCAACTCTTTTGGGGATAAAGTAGATATGCTTTTCAAGTCACTCTGCCCAATAAACGATGCAATATTGTTGTGCGAAGGAGATATAGTTGAACTATCTATAGGACCAAAAATGTTTTTCGATCTCAAAGAAACTTTGGCAAAATTTTATCTTGAAACGGCTGTTTCAAAACAAATTGAAAAAGAATTGATCACAGCTATTGATACGAGGACAAGAAACTTTGTTCGGAAATCAGTTTATTTTGCCGCTAACTCACTCGACCCACGCTACAAAGGCTATTACATCCCTTAAAGTGAAAAAGTGAGTACCTATATACTAAATTTAATACTTTCCTATAATTTGATTGATATCAAAGGTTTTTTATTGATTAATATGCATTCATTTTTATGAAGGAATATGGTTTTCTGATTTTTAAATACCAAAACCAACCTAAAAAAATATCAGTTTTTTTTCTGAACATTTCCACTTAGAAAAATAATAGACAAAATAAAATTAATTGATATAATTTTATGTCATTGAACATATAGGGTATTTTATTTGGAAAAACAGTGTTAAATATTTCTAAGCCGAAAATTGTCCCTTTAAAGCATAATTATATATAATAAATAATTCTACAGGTGGATGCAACAGAAATGATTTTTAAGGCAGCTGAGAGAGACCCAACCATCGAAGAAGCTTCAATTTTATGTAATTTTATGTATAATTATGCTAAATCGAGTAGGCCGATTCCGAATCTGTAATCAGAATCTTTCTAGCACGCAAGGTTCCTGAGTTACACACATACTCTTTAGTTACACATATAGGCAGTGTTGCTTCAGCTACCATAGTGAGAGGATGTGTTGTGTGTGTTTGGTTCTTGCATTATGTACACTCCTGATTTATCACGTTGTCAAATTTACCCATTATAGTACTGGTTTTGAAACAGTATTTACATAGAGGGATTAATTGCATTTTTCTTTCAGATTTATTTCTCAATTAATTTGTAAATTAAATAAGATTGTACAAAAGTATATAACAAGATATATACAAACTAAGTTGTATAAATAGCTCAGACAACTTTTGTTATATCTGTGGAAGATATACTCCAAGCAGCCAGCGGAAAAAATTAGTTAAAAGAATGAAAGCTGCATACAATTATTACTTTGGTTGTAAAGTTGGTGACCAAGACAAGCCCTAAGCTTCTTACAAATCTTGTAATGTGTGTTATACGGGGCTCACACGGTGGTTAAATGGCAAGAGGCGGAGGGTATGCCTTTTTGCTGTACCAATGGCGTGGCGTGAGCCATTCTGAAGAGGAGGATACTAATGACGATGAAATGTATGAGGATGATTCTAAGGTAAAGAAGATCAAGTTGATAAATCAAGAAAGATTGAATGATTTTGTGAAGGATTTGTCATTGTCAAACTAGAACGCAAAACTATTGGCTCCAGACTACAGCAATGGAATCTTCTAGAGGACTGTGCAAAAATATCTACTTTTCGTAAACACCATGAGGTCTTAGCTGCCTTCTATAAAGAACAAGATAGTGCTTGTTTCTTTACTGATGTTAATCAGCTATGAAACGAGCATTTACCTGATAAATAGAGACTATTCATCGATGCAAGCAATGCTAACCCCAAAGCTGTGTTGCTACACAATGGTAACAAAAAACACTTCAATTCCTGTCGCACTTATTGTTGGGATGATAGAGACATATGACTCAATGAAATTTATTTTGGAAGGTGTTCATTACTTACATCATAAGTGGAATACCTCTTGTGAGCTAAGGTTAATTTCTTTACTTCTTGGACTGCAGCTAGGATATACAAACAATATGTGCTTCTTTTGCCTATGGAACAGCCTTGACGATAGGAAGCATTATATTGTCAAAAAGTGGCCCGAAAGAAAAAAACACAGAGTTGACCGATACAATGTGAAGCACATGTCTTTGGTAAATTCACAGAAGATCTACCTTCCACTACTTCATATTAAACTTGGCCTTATCACGAATTTTGTTAAAGCAATGGCCCATAAATCTGATGGATTCCATCCAGTATCTCAAAGAGAAATTTGGTGCAAAGAAAACCGATGTTAAACTTAAAGCTGCCATTTTTGTAGGGCGGGAGATCTGAGAATTGATACGTGAGAGGGAGTTGAGAAATAAACTAACTCTACCTGAATTGGAAAACATAGAATTCATTTGTAATCATAGGGGTGAAAACTATGAAGAAATTGTTGACAACATGCTTAAGGCCTATCAAGGAATGGGGTGTCGGATGTCTCTTAAGATGCATTTCTTGGATTCGCATCTAGATTTCTTTCCATCAAATATGGGTGATTTTAGTGATGAACATGGGAAAAAGGTTCCACCGAGATATCGCAATGATGGAAAGCAGGTATCAAGGCCGCTTCAAAGAAAACATGATGGGTGACTACTGCTGCTTCCTACCACGGGAGGATGCTATATCCACGTACAAGCGCAACAGCAAGAGTCTTAAACATTTTTGAAGTAATTTATAGTTAGGTGAGTACCACCTCTTTTATATATAATACATATTCTTGTCTGGGTCTGTAAGGGTACGTACACAATGCCAAATTCAGAGCTCCGATTCCAAACATTTGCCCAGAAACTTCTCATTCTTCTCAAACTCGTAATAATTATATCATTAATTGATCCAAGGTGACAAAGTGAGCCATATAGCCTAGTTGCATAATCCAGGAACCTTACGTGCTAGGATAAATCTGAGCACAGATTTGGAATCATTGCACCAAAATTAGTTAGTTACAATAACATTTACTCAAGTAGCAGAGACAAAGTTAAAATTTCTAGCTGTGGGGTACCTGTGTGCCCGCGCAGCATTATGTCTGTGAATGTGCGTGTTTTTTAGGGTCTCTTTCGAGTTTCATAAACTGTCTGGTCAATCGTGTGTGGGTATATGTGTTTAGAGGTGCGAGGTTGTGTGGTCATTCTAGTGTACATTAGGGAGCGACATGCGCGACTTAGAGCAGAGTACATCATGCGTTTTTCTTCCCTCTGTATTGTGTGACTTGCATCTAGAAGTGAGATGGGTGTGCATGTTAGTAGGGGTCTGGCAAGGGTCTTCTATGGGTGTAGCTGTAGTTTTGGGCTGGCAGAGTAAAAACTGCGCATCTTCCTATTTACGTTTTTCGCCCTTGCCTGTGTAATGTTGTGGTGCGTGTGGAGTCTTATGGACTTGTCCAATTTATCCCCCTAAGATTTTTGTCTGGGGTGTGTAGGTAAGTCTCGTTTTATTTGTTTGGTTGTGTTAGGCTCTGTGAGAGTACATGTGTAGGTTTTGCATGTAGTAATCACTGACATCCAAGCTGCTGCAGGGTAGTAGTACGGTTGCCGAGCCCTCTTTTTTGGCTTGGTAATGTGAACGGTAGAGAGTCCTTCTTAAACGACTACATGATCGGATCTAGGTGAAAAGCCCACGGAGGAAACAAGCCCCGAGGACCCTCCCCGAGGAAAAAAGCCCCCAGTTTTAAAGAATTGCCCAAAATATATAGACATTATGAAATAAAATATATAAGTGTCATTGCAAATATGCTTTATTATAATTATTGTTAACATATTCGTACATTTATTATACCAACTTTTAAAATTTGGAAGGATAAGTTGTGTTGGTGTAAAAAATTATTAGATTAGAATAATGCTTTATACATATATAAGTTACAAACTTGTAAAAAATAAAGACAAATTACAAAATGTACAATTTATAAAAAAATAAAAGTATAGTTGTAAGTTACAAAAATTATTGCTATATTTTATGGTAAATATATATACGAGTACAAGTTGTAAAACTTGTCCTTGTATGCATGTTCCATGTTTGTATGTGGAATTTTGGAATTCTTCGCATCCTTCTATTTGTCCTACCAATGTAGGTATCCTCAAAATAATCTAATATGCATAATGCATTTTCAGGGACATCTTCACAAGTGCCTCAAATGCTTCAATAACTTTGTTAAGGGGAAAAAAGCCTAGGCTAAAATCATTCTCATTTTAAGTGAAAAATTGAGATTGTTAGCATATTCCTGTGAAAACCAAAATGTTGAATTTTTCGAGAGATACTTTGGCAAAGGTGCAAAAACATTCCTTAATTTCCGTTTCTGGAAACACTGATTGAATGGTTTGTGCATTGCATTTTCAAAATCTACTAAAATCATATCCGGTTTTAAATTGTCATTTTAGCTTTTGAGTGCGTTCAGCATTAGGGTATAAGTTATTTTAATTTTATTGGGGAAAAGGGAATATATGCAGCATGATTAATAAAAGCATGTATTGTGTCAACCTGCGCAAATAATGAAGGAGTTACGCTAAAAGTGCCATTCATGAACCAATGTTTATTGTTCTAAAGATAGGATAGGGTTTTTGAGTAAGGAAAATTAAAATTCTGGTATATTGAGTGCAATAATCGTATAAGAGAAATCTTTATTCCTTTTGGTGATCTTGAATTCTTCTCGGATGCTAAGATCTGATGTACTTAAGGGTAGTGGAAATGTATTGTGACTTCTCTGTCTACATTGCTGCAAATTTCTTTTTAAATGTCTGATTATAGGTAAATGTGCTGCTGCACCTTCATCCATTTTTTTCAATTTCTTGTGAAATTATCTGCGAAGGAGTGTTGCGCGTTTCTTTGGCTTCAGGTTTCATGTTTTAAAAAGCATTAAGAGTTTGTAGTGCACTTGAATCAGATATAATCTTGTACCTCATTGTCGTAGAATGACCCTTGGTTTTGATCCCTCTACTCTTTGACACCCTTTTAGTAGCGGTATGCTTTAAGGGGCGTGAGTTACTTCTATGATGAAGTAGGCTTTGTTCTAAGAGTGCTATTTTAGTGGTTTAGTCCTTAAGGAAGAGCTATTTTTAAACACATAAGGATAAGAGGAAACACCAGAATCTACCAAAAATAAACATGTATTTTAAATTAAATATTACAAACCAACAGTAAAAGCATTTCTATATTTGGCCTCTAAGATTTTTCAATGAAAAAACATAAACAAGTAGGCTTCCAATAAACAAACCAATTGCCAATTAGTATTTTTATCACGACCCTATTTGTTTAGCATAAAACATTAAATTAATGTACTGTCATCTACACACACATATGACCTAGGTTCAAGAATAATGGTTTCTACTCTCCTTTAAAATGTGGGACGTACTAAACTTCTACTATCGCAATAGAGATATAAATGTTATTGTTAACTTACAGGTAGGTATTAGGGATTGCCGGATGTCGCTAGAGGACTTATCTCTCGCTTTGAAGTGGATTGGCCGCTGGTTGAAATTCTCGAGGAGGGATTGCTTGTCGCCTGTGACGGGGCTGATTCTGCAACGTAATTAAAGAACGGGATCTCGTTGGGGCAGGGTTCTTCTCCTCTCACTCTTACGGTGCTTGAGATGTGAGAATCACTCGAGTGTGAGCGGCTTTACTTTTCTTCAGTCAGACTTCTTTGCAGACGGAAAAGGCTTTTTCGGTATGGCACCGATATAAAACTTGACTAATTAGGTTAATACGGCCCTGAAAGGGGAGATCGATTTTCTCAATCTGATCCTATCGTTTCTCACGGAAATAGTCTTGTATGGCTGAAGGATCGATCTTTACGAACTAATCTTTCTTCTGGCGAATCGACTTCTAATAATCTTCTTGTCTAGCCGATGGATCGATCTTCACGAACTAATCCACCTCTAGCGTATCGACTTCTGATAATCTTCTTGTCTAGCCGATGGATCGATCTTCACGAACTAATCCACCTCTAGCGTATCGACTTCTGATAATCTTCTTCTCTTTCTTTGCGGGGCTTATATATAGGCGGATTGCCGCCCCATCTAAAGGGGGAAGTGACCAGGCCACAGATGCAAAAGGGGGGGGGGGGAGCGAATGGAGAGTTAGCATCTGGGGAGAGCGAGAATTCCTGAGGTGGCACTGGGGTGCCCAAGTCAGCTCGCAAATTATAGGCTCGCAACCGCACCGCTACTTGGCGGGCCTTCTGACTCGCACCGTTTTTTTTTCCTAACCACGGGTTTATGGGTCTCGTAGGTAATACGATCGTTAGAGCGTCGTTTAAGGACCTTAGGTGGTCGCCTTCAAACATATGTTAGCTCCAACTGCCCACAGCGGCGAGGAGATCACACATGGTAAGCATTTTCGCCGGCTACCTTTCCCACGCTTCTCCTCATGAAGGGAGGGGGGCTTGAATGTACCTATACTCCTCCAGGAGGCTTAATGTAGCCATTTCTCCACACTCATGCATTTGAGCTCATTTAAGTATCTGGGCCCTAATACCACCCCAATCAAAATAAATTTCAAAAAAGTTGAATACCTAAACTGTGATGACTGAGTGTTGTTTACGTATTGTGGGTTAGCTCAAGTCAGTTTTTCTTTTATTCTCAGCAAAATTTGCATAAAATATTTGGAATAGTCCTGGATTTACGAGTACCTTAGTCGGTTTTTCTTTTATGCCCAACTTAATTTGCATACAAGATGTAATCATGTGCCTCAAATCAAATTGAATCAGTTTTTCTTCTATTCTCCGCAAAATTTGCATACAATATTTGGGATAGTCTTGGATTTACGAATACTTTAGCCGGTTTTTATTTTATGCCCAACTTAATTTGCATACAAGATGTAATCTTGTGCCTAAAATCTAACTAAATGAATAATAAATAAATATATTTAGGTTGTTTACGTATTTTGTATGACCGGGGACTATATTTTTCGGGGCTGATTTTTTCATCATTTTTTTACCGCCTGGGACTTTTTTCCTCTGGGTTTTTTCCGGTTACCACACGATCAATCCCTCAGGTCAGGTAATTGCCGACCAAATATACGACCTGGAGAAAGGGGTCCTAATAATCGATGTGTTTACCTATCATATTCCAAAAACCAGTTCATTTTCATGCCTTATTCTTTCTCCGTACTCTTTAGGTGCATAGCCTGATTTTGGGTGTATGAGTTCGATAACCTAAATGATGATCACTTTTCCATTCAAATATTATTTTCTAGGCCGCTGCAGGGGTTCTTGGAATGGTCCTGGTGGTCTGCATTTCACGAAATGATTGATTTCTCTCTCCCATTCGATAATCTAGGTCAGTAGATGAGACCGTTGCCGCCTTCTACAGAAAATTCAATCCTGAGATGGCCTGCAAATATAAGCGTTGTATCTACATTCGCTATAATTGCTGCCCGAACGATTTCAGTAATGAAAAGTTTCGTAAAGATAGAGCTAAGTTCCGTGATGTTTCAAGGCAAAGAGCAGCTCTCACTGGCGCACATATGTGTCGTCATTTAAGTAGAAGGCCCCCCTTGCAGAGATGTGGAAGCGAATCTAAAGGATTTGGGGCAAGTTATCGCAGGAGAGCGGGACCGTAAACTCGGAACACATTTCCGTGGCGGCCTTTAGTGACAACTTTTTCCACATTCTCTATCCGAGATGCTACGCCGCCAGCATTCAATGCAAGTCGCGATGTCGCTAAAGGCCGCGTACTGTATTTCACCTCCAATGGTGGATAATTTTTTAACGAGAGGTTTACGTTGAGTGAGTTGCGTTCCGCTCCCGCTTCAAGCGCGGACACCGCCCCTGAGAGGAAGATGTCCTGTATTCCATGCTTCGATACCGAGCTGAGCGAGGAATGGCATATATTGCTAAGCAGGTATAGCTCACTATACTCAGGCTAGTTTCCGCACAATTTCTTTAACCTCCTGCTTTCGAAACTTATGAAAAAAATTGGAAAATTTAGATTAGCTTTCTTCCAAGAGAACGGAGGCCAACTGTCTTCTGCACAATGCGACTTCCGCAAGTTCCATTGTACGTGGTATGCGCTGCTTCGACTGGAAAATGTTGTCTCCAGTCCTTTTAGGCAGCCTTACCCCGTGGTGCGTTTCGATCTGGAGAAGCCTATGAATATCACATAGTGATACTGATTCAATGAAACGCTTTAGATGATGCGAAAGAGAGTACGCCTCCCATTCATTATTTCTGAATTTCTGCAAGATTGGTAATTCTGAGTACGGAGAGGAGGGTGCCTTCTCCAGCCCAATGGAGCAGGAAGCGGGCTTCTCTTGGGGAAGTTTCCTAAGATGTCATGCTCTCTGCCATGTTTATCAATAGCTTTCACCTCGATTCTGCTAGAAGATGTATTCCCTACGTTTTACGTGAACAACGCTTCCATCTCTTTTCGTGCGGCCCAGATGCCAACTTTGGACGCTTGAATCTAACAACCATTAAACAGCATTCGTGCGAGTCTGAAGTGCATACTCTTCCATTTTTCAGAAAGTTTGGCGGTATCTACGACTCCACTCTGACCCAACTTGTTCCTAGACGGGGTTACGCTGGAATTCGCACCGTTTCTTTAGTCTTGTTTTCGACTTAGACCTCACCCCGGAGAATCATATTCGCAGACCTATAGACTCCTATATCCTCGCCATGGACACTTCGTTCCGTAGCATTCAGCACTTGAGATGCTGATAGGGCTACTACCTTACTTCTGTACCGATTCCTTATTCATTCAAAGTCTCACTACGGATGAGAGTTTTACCAAACCACAGCCGAGAGTGTAGTAAGGAAGGTACACTCATTCTACCACAACGGTATCAGCGTGGCGACTGTTGCCTTCCGCACGGCCCCCATTGAGAGATTACTTAAAGATACTGCAGATATGCGCCATACACAGTGCTTTATGCACTTGTACGCACGAGTCCGTCGCATCTCTGAGTCACCCACACTCTCACTGCATCCGTAGCTGCTTTCAACGGTGTCTATGCCCCTGAAATCCGCCAGTTATACCATAAACTCATTGGGTTTAATTCTAGTACACTACTTTGATAGATTAGTATAGCTCTCCGGCCGGTGGAGCACCTAGTCATACCGAGGACGCACCTAGGAAGTACCACCATCGACTTTTTTGTATAAATACCACTTTTAACTATTGTGAATATGCATTAGTATGTCTATAGCTCCCAGGATAAGATCTGTTTCCGTGCCGTATCCCATTTCTTTTAAGTCAGTGGGGTCTACCAGGAATTGTGTCTGTCATCGTGGGAGAGCTGCTTGCAATAAATCGAAAAATACGGAGCCCTGTTTGTGATCTTTAGCGGCTCACTAAGCGCCCTGAGTGCTCTCGAGGCATTGCAATTAACACACTGACTGTGTCGCGGTATGTCTTACACCAAGGTTGCCGTAAGCCAGGCGGATGACGGGATTATCTTTAGCTGGCTTCCTTGATATATGTAAATTGCGCAGAATAAGCGCGCTGATGAAGCAGTCAAAGATTCCGCGAGGAATAGACAACCAGAACAACGTTTTGCTCCTCTTCACAACGATTACATGAAAGCAAATAAGACCGACCTCCGGGCTACCTCGCAAAGAAGATGGGAGACGGCCGAAGGTAACTTAATGTTGCGTGCCATTGCACCACGAGTGTTCCCATTGACTTACCCTCAGGTCGCATTCTCTCGTCTTAGAATTTAACCCACCTGCTAAATGTTCCGCCGGTTGATGGAGCGCTTGTCTTTACCTTACTGCGTCCACTACCTTGTTACCAGGAATTTTAGGTACATATTTGTTGAATGTTCCATTCTGAGTGATCTTAACGCACGTTACCTGTCCCGGTACTGAGACGAGCGGGGTTGTTACCGTTTGTCCTTTGTACTTGAGACGGATCCATAGACACAGACTTGTAGACTATCTGACTTTTTGAAGCAGGCTGGCCTCCTCCATTTTATTTTACTCTCTTTGGTGAGTGTCGGATGATCCTGCGCTGTGAGAAGTCAGGCCCCCTCTGACGCAAGTGTGCTTCCTTTTCTTTTTGTCTTTGTTTTGTTTCTTCCTTTTTGCGTTTTTTTTTTGTTTAGTTTGGTTTTGTGAATTGTAAAGTAGCCTACTATTAGACCGAAACTTTAATTGCGTTGACTTCTGCCCTTAGACGTACTCTTTAAATGGCAGATAAAAAACAACATTAATAAAACAAACAATTTTGAACAATCGGACCATTCAAACCATCACTCTCATCAGCAAGCAACAAAAAATTATGCTTTAGCTTCAATCGCTTCCCAAACACACCGGCAAACGATACATTTCCTAATAAATCAATCTACCCTCCTGAAATCCATAAATATTCAAATACACTGCCATTCCGATGCCATCACTTACCTTCTGATATTTATTACTACTCTGGAATTCACTAATAAAATCAGTGACCCTTTGTCAATCACTTCACAAAAACTAAATTCTCTGAATTTCACTCATGCCTCCATCATTCTATGACTAACATGCTCACAATGCACTAAGAATATCTTACCAACTTACATGTCAGACTTATAACTTATTTTCGAACTTCATGTCCGTCATCCTTTATCAATATACTCTAATCATTTTCCATCCAATCAGCTTCCCTTCTTTTCTAGGGTTTGTTCCACCAAACTCAGTAATGAACTCCACTCACACAGCACATGCGCAGCAGTGCATAGGCAACTAATACTTCCATTCCATTATTTTGCTATATAATCGGACGTTCAACAATATAATGCATATAAACAACTACTCCATCCACCCCACTCAAAAATCAATACTCTAGGAGAGTCAGAGATCAAGGCAGAGACATCGTTCTGTATTCTTTCATAAACTTTTGTATCTTTACAAAATTAATCAATCCATGATCTTGTAAACCTCAATGCTGACTTCTTCTCCTAAATCCTATACTATCTCAGGCATTCTAAGTTTTAACTTATATGTTTATACATCCTTCAATCCATTCCAAACATCTACAACAAAGAACCATATCTAGCTTCATTATATTTTACCCTATTGAAGCACTCATGGTCGTTCGTTATACTTTCATTTTCTTAATTTGCATCAAATGAGCATTAAATTAGCCATATTATTCCTTTCGCCAGGGACATATTTAATCATATAGTTAAATTCACTCAAAGTTCCCTCTAACCCCCCTCCCCAATTTATTTGAGACCACGTGTGATATCAAAACATGCAGAAGAGGATACACCTGGGATCTCTTATACGCTGATTATCTTGTCTTAACCGGGTGAGACAAAGGAGTAAATCGCGGACATGTTTAGGGAGTGGAAAAGAAACATGTAGGAGAAAGGAATGAAATTTAGTATGGAAAAGACGAAGATGATGGTGACGGGAAAGAAGGCAGAGAGATATGAAGTAGGAAGATATCCTTGAGGTGTATGCGGTCAAGGAGTAGATGTAAATTCCATGCTTTTTGTGTCCGGGCAGAAATGGTGCCACAAGAGATGTTTGAACCTTCGACGCTTAGTCAGAGTAAGGAACTTTAAGTGCCCGACTTGTGCAGAGAAGTGACACCACGTATGGCAGAGAATATTGAGATCGAAGGAAGTGTGGTACATGAGGTCAGTCAATTTTGCTATCTCGGAGATGTACTTGATAGTGAGGGAACTTCAGAGAGGGCCGTTAGGGCTTGAGTCTCAGCGGCTTGGAGTAAGTGTCGAGAGATATCAGGACTATTGGTAAATAAGAGCATGCGTAAGATTAGTGCTACTGCATGGCATGGAGAAGTTGGCTCTGATAGAGAGCGCGAAGAACATCCTAAGAAGCTGTGATAGAAAGATGCTATGGTATATGGCCGGAGTAACATGGAGAGACGGTGTGAGTAGTTCTGAGGTGGCAAGAAGGTGTGGCCTGAGGGACTTAGAAGCAGTGCTGCAGGGGAGAAGAGTTAGATGGTTCGGACATGTGGAGAGAAGGGGCGAGGACGAAGCAATTGGAAAGATAAGAAATCTGGAGGTGCCTGGCCGACGACTACTGGTCGGCCTAAGAGGAGTTGGCAAAGCATAATCTGAGGAGAGAGATGGGTCTGGATAGAGGGGAATGGCGGTCCACCGTTGCACGTCATACCACGTGGAAAGCGAGCCTGAAAAAACGCTAAAAAGGATAACTACTAACTACTATTTTTTTATTTTGTTTTTGCTTATAGATTTACAAAGAGCTGTAAATAGGTTTTGCGAATCGGTAAGGCAAAACAGAGGAAGGGGGATGGCTGTATGTGGGAGTGTTAGGACAAGTTATGAAAAGTTAGAACCTGCAACCGCACGCACCTGCCTCGTCTATTTAAGAAGCAGTAGCTGATCGCAGATCGTCAGTCACAAATTTTTCAACAATGGAGAAGGTTGACCACCGCGCAGTGATCAAATTTTTGACCAAGGAAGGCAAGAATGCAAAAGAGATCCATCATGAACGCAGGTTGCAGTGTACACCGACACCGCCCCTTCCTATGCAACCATTGCTCGCTGGCATAAGGAGTTCCGCCATGGTCGTAAGTTCCTTTAAGATGACCCCCGCCCAGGACGCCCGTCAGACGTGACCAACGATGACAATGTCACCCGTCGAAAATAGACGGGTGAAGGTCGGAGAAATCGAGTGAGAACTTAGAATATCACATGGAAGTATTATCAACATCATCCACGACAATTTGGCCATGACCAAGGTCTCTGCCCGTTGGGTCCCTAGAAACCTCACGCCCCATGATCGACTTCAACATCGTCAAAGTCCACAAGGCCAGAGTTAAGCAAGCTGCCCTGCGCGAGTGCGGATTCAAGGAGCTCAACCATCCCCCTACAGTCCAGATCTGGCCCCTAGCGACTACTTTTTATTCTGCCAGCTCAAGGCTGCACTGCGTGGACGCCGTATAGGGGACGATGAAGATGTCCAGCTCGCCGTCCAGGAGTAGATTGAACAGCAGTCGGGAGATTTCTGGTTGTCGGGAATTCGAAGCCTCAGGGACAAGTGGCGTAAGTGCATTGAAGTCGAGGGTAGTTATATTGAAAAATAATAAAACACTTTTCCTCATATCTCGTTTCCTTATATCAGAATTTCAAAACTTATTGACCGCCCCTAGTAACTTAAATAAACATGGATGCATTCTCAATTCTGTTTTTGTTTTCCGCTATGGTATCGAATATTAAAGAGGTTTCCTGCTCTGATGTCCGTGTGCTCTGCAAATTTTGGGGGTAGTTCTTCTATTTTCCTTAATTTTTTCTCTGCTCTTATCTTGATTTTTATAATGAGCGTTTCTGTTCTTACTTCTTGGGGCAGACTCCACTGAGTTCTCTTCTCTTTCTTTCGAGTGTTACTAATTAGGTAGAGAGCTTTATTTTGAATCCTAGTCGTATGGATTTTCAGTTTTCAGTTTTTGACTCGCTGTTAAATGAGATTGTCTTATTCTTCCTCTTCACTGTTATAAATAGCCTTTAGATGTTATCTTTAATCCCCTAAATTTACTCTTTTTTTGATATTTGTAGATCTGCTTGTCGCCTTCGATATATACAATCTTGTTTCAGGAGATTGAGACTTGTAATTTTTTTTATATTAGTTCTTATGGTCCAGTTCATTTCGTAATTGTTGATGTTGCTCATTTCTAAGCTGTACTCCTTGTCTGAAAGCACTCGCGAACTGTATATTTTGACTATCAGAAACTAACCGTGGTGGTTGGTCTGCTGTATAAAATTAATACAGCGTAGGAGTGATCCAACCTCCCTGAAGAATTCCAGCTTCGAATTCAAATTCTGATGCTGAGTAATCCTAAAATTAGCACGTGTGCTTTTCTGTATGTGATGTAATCATACTGAATTCTCTTCATAATGCTGTTCATCAGTAGATTTAAAATCCTCTATTGCATTCATTTGACCCTGACCTTGATAAATGCTTTCTCTACATATTTCAGAAGGAGATATTCTTTCATTCTTTGATTGCTGATTTTTTCAAAAACTTTGCACATGAAATTCAATAAAGATATAGGCCTGTAAGTGTTGAGGTGACTAGGTGGTTTTCCTGACTTCTGAACGAAAATTATTTTGGCTAGTTCATAGCTATCTTAAATTAACTGATGTTTAGGTTTGCATTATATATGTTCTTTAATGTTTCTATGATGATTTCCGGTGCCTAAGTAAGATTAATTCAGGTTATTCTTCAGGGGCCTGGCGCATTTTGCTTGAATAATTAGATTAATCCTTTGATTTCCTCTGTTGTTATATAGGGCACTATACCAATAATTTCTTTCCTCTCTTGCACTACTGTTGGTGCTTTAGTCACCTTGGTAATGTTTTTACGCAAGTAAATATTGACCATTTTGTCTTCCAGTATCTCTAAATTGAAGTTTTTGTCTTCCTCTGGTGTTATGGAGAACACGAACTTCCAGTGAATGCAAAATATTTCTTCTGTGGTCCTGACTTCTTGAATCTTTTATCTCCGTTTCGTTTTAATTATTATATTATTTCTTGGAGATCTGCCTTTAAATCTACTCATTGATTCCAGTTTTATTTTGGTCTTGTTTCTACATTTATTTTTTCTATTAGGTTATCTCAAATATGACCTTGCTGATTCTCTTTGAGATGACTTAGTTCTTACTTTTGTCTTGTTGGTCCAAGGAGTTTAATTAATTGTAAATTTTCGCTTAGCTGTCGATTCTTCCTCTTAATCTTTTCATTAATAGGAGGTAATATATTAGTGGGTCAAGTGTCATTTGAGTATCCATTAGCCACTATAGTGTTTATTTAGATCGTAGTAAGTAGTGATTATTTATTTTGAGGTCATAGTAAGTGGTAATAAATAATAGATTGGTTAGATTTTGCCTACAATCGTGGGTTATCATGCTTGGTAGCTAGCAAGTCTTATTTACTATTGCTTCCTAGTTTTGTGCGCGATTTTCATGCGAAAATTTGCCTCTTCTACTTGGCTCATACGGAGAGTTTCGAGGATACTGGGGAAGAGTCTGTGCTGTCTCACCTCATATGTAGAGATGCAGTTGAGATTTAGTTACTTCTCCAGCTCGTTCTAAATTCTTCTCTCTTTTCTTGCGCTCTTTTCCTCAGCCTTTAGTTAAGAGGGCTAATCTCAGCGGTAACATGGAGTGCCGAGCTTCAGCAGCGATCCAGCCTATGGCTTCCTCTTATGATTAGACGTGCTTTATTCTGCACGCATTTAAGTTTAAAAATGTTGCTTCTGGATGATATGAACAGGCTGGAAGCTAGGTATAAGAAAGTGGACTGAACAATTGCAAAAAATATATTTTTGTTATTTTTTATTTTTTCCACTAAAACGGAAAAGGATCTGAGCGCACATCCTTTTTTATCCACTCTTTCTGCTTAGTGCTTGGTATCTCCTGTATTCAGGATTAATGCATATGTTTTTCTTCTGTAGAGAGGGATGACGGTGAATTTGTCGTTTTTTGTTTGTCATTTCTATTTTTTATCGTAATCGTTGATATTAACGATTTCTCGAGACGTTATCTTTGCTCGGAAGGTGAGATTCCTCCAAATGTCTGAAATCATTGGGGCAAACCTGCGCTCAGTTGGAATATTTATCCGATATGCTCACCGATCGCAATGAAGTCACTGCGATTGAGAATATAATCACAAAGGAGCCTTTCAAGGTTGATGTTTAGGTCCATTTAAAAAAAATAAAATGCATTCCGTGCTGCTAGACTTTGTCGAATGCTTTGGGCACATCACGACAAACTACATCAACGCTTGCTCCTCCAGATTTTGCCTCGGCGATTTTTTCTGGAATAATCACAAAAGCCATTTCGGGCTCATTTTTCTGAATCGGAATTGACTCGGATTCTGTAGATTTTTTCTTCTAGGTGTTCGATAAACCCCCTTTTACGAATTTGTTCGAATTCTTTACCCAATGGTTGCAAAAGAGAAATTGGGAGAAAGTTTCCGACTCTGTTCGGAGGTTTACCAGGTTTATGAATGATTCTATCATCTTCTATTTTGAGAATATTAAGAAATTAGCTGGTATTCAAGCAGGCATCGTTATTATTTGTTAGCACTCCTATGATGTTATTGCGGGGAGGGACTTTTAAATAGGTCAGTTTGGTGAGACCAGAATAACTAAGTGAAGACTGCTTGAAGGAGAGGAGTACGACTTTCAGTTCGGTCTTCGTTATTGACGCATCCAGTCCCGTGAGCTACTATATTTCTGGATTTCCTAATGATGCTGGTGAGTTCTATGAATTTTCTACGTTTAATTAATATTTCTTCTTTTTCTAGGTCGAAGTTATGATTTTCTTGAGTTAATATGGAAGATTTTTGCCGAGTGCTGCCTGAATTTTTCTTCTATAACGATATGCGCTCATTCTCCTCGCTTAACTCAATTTTAATCGTGGGGCGGTGCCCCTTAATTGCTTGAGTTATTTAAGTTGTTTTAGGAACATACTTCCTGTCAGCTTCTATTAACGCCTCTATAATATTATTAGTACCAAATTAAATTTCCCTCAAGTGTTGCCTCACTTAGGCCATTTTGCTGGACCTCAGCCAATTCCTCGGCATATCTGAGTATTTCTTCATTTTTGTAACTCTTCTTTGCGGGCACTAAACTTGTATTGGATCCATAGATACAATCACAATGACCATTTCATGGTGACCCGTTGAGGGAGGTCCTTTACAGCTTAGTTATTATATCGGAGCTCTGGAGGTGTCAATATAATATCAGATTTGTAGCTCTTAACAATCAATAGAAAGTCTGAAAATCTGAACCAATTTGTTCCACTAATCCTTTTTCCAGGAGAACATCCAGCTTCTTACCTGTATTATTGAGGTTGCTAGTAGATACAACCTGAAGCTCTGCTGAAGACGTTTAAATCTCTCATGAATATTACTTGATCTATGCGGCTAAAGAGCTTTATGAGGTTTAGTAGTGACAAAACGTCCCTCCTTGGGAGCTGGTAAGGGTAATCACAATTAAGTTACCTGGGAAAGTTTATTAACAACTAGGAAGGCGTCTTCGTGTTATTTTAGTTTGGGAAATCTGATATCATTTTTTAAAGAAACTATAATTGGACAAGAATACCCTAAAAAAGGATCTTGGGTAATCAAATCGCACAGTCATGGCCAAAGGTTTTGGGACTAATATATATTTTTTTAATTCTTTTAAAATAATTACTTGATATGAATAATTATTCTAATAATTATATTCATGCAGGTTTATTAGGAAGTCATCATTTTGAAATTAATAAAAAACAGTGCATCTCTACTCTGAATCCAAAATCTGGCTCTGGTCCTGATCCTGTAAGTGAGTTTCAATCCGTGGAACTATGCAATTCGATCAAATGGGTAAAATGAAGACAAATGGGTTACATAAATGATGTATAATTATAATCTATTTGGTAATATATTTTTTTAAAATTAAATATTTAAATCTTTTCAATTCCACAAATGTTTTGTTCCGAAGAAAAGAGTGCAACTACTGTTGCTCTGCTCTAAAGTGGCCTGAAATACTAGGAGAGAGTTGCTAAAGCTATTGCATCAAGTGACACCATCTTTTGGATCATTAATAACCTTAAAGTATTTGTGACACTACCGCGATAAAGTCTTCTGAACACCCACGAGCTTCAAATGAACGCCAAGATCGCTTCTTGATATGGTCCTAGGTCAAGTATCAGGTTGCCTTTGGTGCTATGCTTGTTTTCGATTGGAAAAAGACTGGTTTTAACGCTTTAGAGCGCTCAAGGAGACTTCTAACAAAGCTTTCAAGTTGAGAAGAGCTTAAAAAAATTCGATTTAACCAAAAAGAACCTTACGTATTGACTCCACTTTTTTATAAAATATTTTGAATGGACTGATGGAGACTGGTAAGGTTGCATCCTATGATAAGGTTGTATTCAGTTATTTTGGAGCTTTAGGAACCTACCACTTTAGAAGAAAATGAGAACGCTTTCACGACTTTTGTATCCTAACGCCGGGGAGGAATCTGGCTGCTCTCCAACTCTTGGGTTGCTTCACATCTAGAGTAACAGTAACAGTAATAATTTTGGTAAAAAGAAATGCTATGAACTAAAAATGGTATCGAAACGTGCTTTTTCAGTACCTTTTCCCAACCATTATCATTTCCCAATTGGAAATGATATAGTTTTTTCAGCCTGATGGCGCACATTGTCATACAGCAAAAGTAATAAAAGTTCTTGCCTGAAAATATAGAATTAGTGGCCTATAATCAAATATGAGGTTAATCAACAAATAGCATCCAATTATGAGCAAGTGTGGATGCGTAATGAACAAAAATGGCGCAATTATCAGTCTGATATCATCACAAATTCGATATTCAGCATAGAAAAACCAATAGAAGCAGTCCTTAAGGACAAGGAACATTATTGTAAATATTGAATGCGTGGATCTATTGACTCTATTTATTAATAAAATTTTGATAGAAACATACTAAAAGTAAACGCAAAGTTTGATTAGTTCTATTAATTTTTTTATATATAATTTAATTTAAGGGATAATTTTCGAAAATTAACTCAGATTTTATTTAAAGTTTGACAATAAACATTGTAGCAGCTGAGATCTTTGCTAGCTCCTAGTTCGTAAAGATGCAGTTGGCATTTCCCCGTCTAAGAAATTATGCATCTCGCCCCTTAAAATTGAATTGTACGACATTAGATAATATTTACCCTATGCGATTACCATATTAGATGTACGGTTCCCTACAATCAATCACACTCTTGTCTGACGCATTTCAAACCATCTAATCAGTGTAGACCACCTCTTCCCTGCTTCGCTCGAGCTTTCATTCTTTCCCTTGTGTTTGGTCTACCCGCCGCATAGGTTTTCCCCTGAGGTTATAATTCGTGCAACGTTCAGTGGCTGTAACATAAAATTTACCAACTATAATGTATAACAAATAATTTTTCACATTACTATACCCTTCATATTAATGTAAACCAACTCATATTAGTTTCCGTTTTATCGAATATATTCTTTAACCACTCAAACTATGAATTCAATTATAATCAGTCAATTCATTTTACTCCAACTGTGTGTTTCTATTTTCATCCTTACTCTTTGTTATATACTTATGCTCTTTCATTGTTTAGTTTTAAAAATAAACCCTGTTAAAAATTACAACCATTACTTGCTCTGAAACTACCCAGTTACTTTAGTCACGCCCTGCTTCGTTTTCTCTGTTTTAACGCGTTCTCATCCATTCCTCCATTTAAAGCAAGGTTAATGACTGCTATCTAGGATAGTTTAGTCATTAACAAAACCTCATCTTATGCTTTAACATTTATGTTATTTGGTTATTCAAATTATAAAATAAAATGAAGCTATTTCAAAATTAATTTGATTATAATCGAATGTTTTGGAAATATTTAAAGCACAAAGAATTATAAATGAATAAGCTCTGAAAATGTTTTGAAAAATTATTAAAATTAGGGCATGGCTGTTTTTTTCAGATATTCCAAGTTTTATCGAAGCTATTTTTAAAACAGATTTTACATTTTAAAATTTAGCGCACGTAAGTGGCTAGTGAACTCTAAAACCAAATAAAGCAGAAGTATATTAAATTATTAGAGCAAATTTAGATCGGAAAAAACAGCCCTGGTTTCTTTTTTCCGTATTTCAAAAGAATTCTCATCAAAAATTTCTTGACTTTAGACCTAGAAAATAAGCATGAATATTAAAGAACATAGCCTAAGAGTAAATTTTTTTCGGAAATATTTAATGGAAACCTCTTAAAGTTTTCAAGACCAAAACCAATTGCCAGAGCCGGATAAGCCGTAGTCCACTGATCGAATGTCTGCTTACGAAGAGCAAGCTCATTTCCAAAGGATTAGAGCACCAGATTCGGCTTGTTTTCTTATATTAAAAAATATAATAATCTCAAATCTTTTGGCCAAAACTGTAAAATAAGATGAAATGGCGAGCAATCTTGCCAAAGTGTGGAATTATTTTGATCATAGGTTCCTCAATTACATTTCCAATAACATCGACGACTCAGAACTATTAAACCCTTTCGATCTCTTCTAGAGCTGTACGAGGCTTTCCTTTGCAGGTCAGGTTTCAAGAGGATTGGATCTAGATTGTGGGCCCCTCTTTGTTCTCACAAGGCCACAGTAGGATATGGAGAGAATGCCGTAACAAACTCTGACAAGGTAGAAACATGAGTACCTAGTGGCCCTGAGGCAGAGTACACGTTTACTGTTAAAGATGTGGAACTCGACCAGAATAAGCTAAAAGTTGGAGTATGGAACAATCACGAAACTTCATACTGGAGCTAATTTGGATGTTCTTTTTGCTACAGTTTGGGTGAATTCGGGACAAATAATGCGACCACAATCGAAACTACATATCGAGATCAATGCCTCTACAACTGCCACATCCGAGGCTCAAATTTCAACATCTATCGTCTTGAACTCGAATAAACTTACGGGTAATAAAGGCGCAGGCATTTTCTTAACGCCGAGCCTGCTTACGGGTCAAGCAGCCACAGGAATTCTCTCTGATCCTCGATGTTAGGCAATTTAGATACTAGAAGATTCCATAAGTCCCTTGAATTTATTGAAATATGCATTTCCTGCAAAACATATTTTTCCTAGCTCTCCCTAGTTGCTTAGTATCAAATGTCACGCTTAGCATTTCCCTTTAATATATTAAAATGTTGATCTTTAATTGCGAAAAAAAGATTTTAAGGTAAAAACAGGCTGTTAAACATCAAAATCTTATAAGACTTCTTATATGCTAAGTTAAAAATTTTTGTGTACAATCATCAAAGATAAAATGGATGAGTCATTTTAATTAGGGTGAATTTACTAAGGTAAATTTGGATTAACCCACAAAACTTTCACGCAGGTCAGATGCGCGCTTTATAAAATTAACAAATTAACTTCGAAGCGAAGTTATTTTTTTGTATGCGAGATTTAGCTGTCTCCAACATAACGCTCCATGCTTTGTGACACAGAATCTTTCTTGATTACCCTTATTTTCATCCGCAATCTATGTATATCCGACATAGTCCTAAATAATAGGCGTTTTCTAGTTCAGTTAATGTCGGTATTTTATTATATACCAGGTCGTCCAGACAGTTATGACCGTTTCTTAAGGATTGATATAAAAGAACTTACACAAATTTTGATCCCTTAAATAAGAGTCTATTTTGGTTAAGGGCTTCAGGCCTTCAGGCAGCTTCATAATTATATGGGGGAAAGAAAAGGCAAATTTTGGAAAGAAATTGTTTTTGATCTAATACCTGCCGTTTAAAAAGCTAATTGTGATTAGAATCTCTACGTTAGCACACTAGCTGGCCTCATGAACCTTTTCATATATCATACCACCTTTCCGGGGTTATATATTTTTCCTATTATTTTTTCCTCCATAGTATCCTCACGATTGACTATTTATTATAGCAATCTTATAAGTAATCCTTTCTCTTTTAACCAGGCAACATCTTGTCAATTATATGCATTTCATGAATTATAAAGACATATTATGTACGAATAAAGGCCGTTTCAAACTCTTTCTTTCTTCCCCAACGATTTAATCCATTACATCCGCTAAATCCATGTTTCTCCTTTTTTCCGATTTGGTCTCGGTCTTCAAAATCTATGAATTTAAACTTGCAATTCAGTGAAAGAGCTTTGTCTCATCCAATGTACCTCATTGTCTCCTTTTTAAATTTATTCGGTCACATGATTTCTCAATTTTCCACACACGTCTATTTTGGGATATTTAATGAATGTCCTTGTGACTAATATGACTTAGCTATGAAACATTAGGGTGTCTATTTGCGCGGTGGAAATTAATTTTTGCCAATTCTATCACTGATAAGTTCTAAAACTATGTATATGGATGTGAGGAATTCAAATCTATTATTTTTGTGATTTTTCAACATTTTGCTTGGTAGATCACCGTTTAAAAATCCCTCTCATAAATTTCTCTCAGAAATAACATTTATTAATTTTAGCTGCTCAAAATGGAAGATGATGCTATAGACATTTAGTTTCTCTGCATAAAACATCTGCAATTATTTTTGTGATTGCTCAACATTTGGCTTGGAAAATCTACGTTTGAAAAAAAACAACTCATAAATTGCTTAAAGAAAAAAAATTATTAATTTTAGTTTTAATGAAGTTCATGGCAGTTAAGGCTATGGAGATTTAGTTTCTCTGCATAAAACACAATGCAGTAAAAATTAAACATATCCTAGTAATCATAAGGCATTAGAAAATTATGACATCAGTAAAATAAATAAATAGACAAGTTTCATTGAGCCTTTGATTCGTTTTGGACATCAGCCTCAACTTTCTACTTTGCCTGAGATATAGCCCTCACGTTTCTAATCTGTATATACCCAGATTGCCGCCTCTGTGACTTATTTAACTTATCTGTCCATTAACTGAGTATGACAGCGCCTTCGTAGAACTTGCATAGGCCTGTCAAGCAACTTCTTTCCTTCCGCTGTAGTCAGTTTGCATGTCACCGAAGTTCGAATACCCCGTCAGACCAGTCTGTCAGCTCCAAAAGGGAAGAAATAGTAAAGTTCATGAAAGGTGTCATCCTGGGACAGATAAAAAGATCTCTAGCTAGGTGTGTGATCATCTCCACCCCTCGTGTTAAGATATTTTTGGACAGCAGTTCTGACACCTAAGTAATCTTAAATATACAAATGAATATCTTTAAACCTCAGAAATAAGAGAAAACAGTGAATTAGATATAACTATTAATAAAATAATTGCCATTTAATTCCCCCAAACAGTAAAAAAAGACAACATTCCTGAAGCTTATTGACAAGATTATTAAAATAACAATATTTGTAGAAGTTATGATCCGTGTTGCAACTTTTTAACGCCTCATTTATGGAATTAGAAATTTGAAAAAAATTTATGCACCTCAATGAAGCACTTCGTATAGTATTTTATAAAGGTCAACTCTTACAATCACAGAAAAATAAGCTTTTGCGAAATGGCAATGTATAACCTGAATATTTTCTATTTCTTAATAGTTATTTGTTCGTAAAAGGTCTTTAATATTAAGAGGATATCACATTCATTTTTTCAACTTTATACTAGCTTAGATTATCATAAAAAAAATTAAAGTTTATTAAAAGCCCTTTTATTGCAGTCAAAATCCTAATGACTTACGGCACATTTTTTGGTTTACGTGGGTTCTTTCAGACCCCGATCCCTACCCCTTGAAACATGATATCATATAAATGGCTATATAATTATTAAAAATTAAGCATTTGAACTCAATTCGTGACCAAGGTATGCAAATCTGGTTTAGTTATCATTTGAAATCAGTTTTCTTTAGTTCCATTAAAATTTATGTTAATGGTGGACTAAAACATATATTGTTCGGACAAGGTCAACTATAGGCTTTGTTCTCAGTTAAAGGAGGGGGACAGGTGGGGAGGTGAATAATAGGGACGTTCTGAATGCTCTGGAATTTAGGACAATCTATATTTGAATAATGCTAGAAATATAAACCAGTTCTTAGGCGCCGTTTTTTTAAGCAAATATTTAAAATCGCATGCTATAGTTTTGCGTTTTGTTCACAAATCAACTTTAAAATCTACGGAGAATTACCACGAATGTATAAAGTTTTTAATTATTATAATTTTCACTATGTTTTACTCATGGTGCTAAAACAAAATATATACTACAAAAAAGTGCATAAAATTTGCAATAAAATAATATAAAAATCAATGGTGTATTTTTTTCACAAATTAACTTTAAATATCTAAAAAAAATTTCCACAATTGTATACAATTTTGCATTATCTTAATATTCACTATGTTCTACTCATGTTGCTAAAAAAATAATTATATCAAAAAAAGTGCCTAAAATTTGCAATACAATGATATACCAAAGCAAAAAAAACGAATTTTGAACTAAAGAATTTGAAGAGTGACTAATGAAAAAATATGGCATCTCCTTACGTCTCTTATGAATCAATCTTTATTCGACACCATGTAAACACTATCTCTTTAAGTATACTAAATTGATTACTACGATCAGAGAAGGATAACCTGTGCACTTGCAATAATATTAATACATTAAATGAGTAGAAAGCGCTCATCACAACCGAACATTAATAATAAAGAGGTAAAGCACGTTATGCAAAAAGTATATTTGAGCTTTCAGCAACTTATGTGATAATTATCTTGTGTTTATAGTAAATTAATATATCTTATAAAATGACTAAATATATCTAAGCTATCATAATATTATTACCAGAAATCAGTAATACAATAGTTATATGGTAGTGAATCTTAAACTATTTGTCATTTACTCGACAAAAATTTGTTATTTCGTTATTTTCGTCTTCTTCTCTCATATATAATTTAATATTTAAACTATTTGATCACATAAGAGAGAAACAAATTATTTCTTAGTATTTATTTTTATTCATCTTTCTGAACATATTAGGAGTTTACCACAAATAAATGACTAACAGTGACTTCTATAATTACATATAAACATTTTATCATATAAATAATTTGTTCCTATCTAGGAACAGTTTATTCATAAGTAAGTTTCAATTTACTTTTCCAAAACAAACCGCATTATTGAATCAATATACTAAGGTCGAAAGGTTTTGCTCAGGCAGCAAAGTTTTCATCCTTACTAGGGTAATTGATTTTTATTGAGAGTAACTAGTCCAAAATTATAGTCAACAGAGTAAATTCAAATTTCAAAAGATATTTTGAGGGAAGTCATCATGAAGCTCTTTAACCCTTTTGACATTTTCACCCAAATAGGCTATCTTGATGTGGCTAGTGATATAAAGATAATTATATATTTACATCTTACACTTTAAGTCTGGAAAATGCTTCGAAGAAAATATTTGAGACATTTGAGGACATTTTAGAGACAACAAATTTTGATCTTCGAAAATGGTATTGTAGTTTTTATTCCAGTTAAGGTAATTTTCTTTCCAATGTAACTCTTTGATGAAGATTTACAAATAAGTGAAGTTAAAGAAATTTCCCTAACGAATCTCACTATGCTTCATGAAAAAAAATTACTTTTATTGCTTCTGTTTTCCCCAACACATCGAAAATACCTTGAAAGGACTAGTTGAGTAAATTCAAATGTTCAAAAATGTAACTCGTTTAACTAAATAGCCAGCCAAAATTCAGCGTTGAAATGCATTGCTTTCTCGTATAACAACTCAGAAGAAATTGAGAGGTTATTGTTCAGAGACTACGCATTTTAAGAACTCGTTCAGGTGGAAACCTTTGTGCCGCAGAATCCAGGAAGAGAATTAAATGATAGTGCAGCAATATTTTTTGATTGTGTGCGAATAAAATTGGCAACTTCCAATATATCTTTCGCAACTTCTTTCAGTTCATATACATATTAACTGCAATAGGTTTTACGTTTCTAGGAAGGCAATGCCTATAGATGTACGAAACCTAGTAAAGGTTACACTTTTAAGATTATTTTATGCAAGAGTTGGCTCCTTACTGTTTTCCTATCAGGGCTCTAGCACCATCATTAGTCACAACAAGGCATTAGCTCAAAGGTAAGTTTATATTGTAACGTTAAACAAATTTTCGAAAAATTTGACATTTTTTGTGCATCCTGTAAAAGGCAGATGCATAAATAATCAAAGCAGGCAATAAAAGACAAAGGCTAAAATAATTATTAATTAATAAGTATTACATTTTAATAATAATACGATATGATAAATTGCTGAAACTATTGTTTCAAACATCCAAAAATGTCATTAGTGTAAAATGTAATTATTTGTATTGAGAAAAGTCAAGATAATCTTCCTAAAGTTATGCCAAAATTATCTAGAAAAAGAATGAAGATAAAATATATATCAAACCTACAAAAGAGTTATGATAGAGTTCAAAGAATTAATACAAGAATGAAGTATATAAATAAAAAGATTGAACAAAATGAAACTATTTATGAAAATCTAGAAAATAAAATATTACTGTTAGTCAGCATAATATATTTAATCATTATAACCATAATCGGTAAAATATTTCCTGATAAGAGTCTAATAATAGCAATGTTGTTAGCTCTTACTAGGAGAGATAAAAATTCAGTAACCAACGGTTTCAGGAAAATTGAAACGTATCAAAATCAAATATGACCAAGATGTTCATCATTTATTAAGGCTAACGTTAAAATACAAAATTAAGTGAATAAGACATTGCCTAATGCTGGAGTAAAAATCTTCGAATAAATATAAAAGATTAGGATAACATTTTTTAATGTAGTTTTATGTGTAGATTTAAAAAATGGAAGTCATAGTATCGAAATGACTCCAGTTTTTTGTAAATTATCAATTACTATTTTTGTCAAATTTTGAAGATTTTGACAAATTTCCTTCTTTCATTTCTTAATTTCAGGTTATTTAACTAAATGAAATTTTAAATAGAAGCAACAATTTAAATTAAAATGCCAAGAGAACAGTGTAAAAATAGGCCAGATAAATTCGGCTACATATGTGGTTCAGTATCATATAAAAAATACGAAGAAAATTTCTTCTCTGGTGACAAAACCATATAATTTGTATTTTTTATTTAAAATTGGCGAACAAGATAAACCGAGGGCATCACATATCTGTTGCACGACATGCTTTAATTCTTTATCAAAATGGTCTAAAGGAAAAATAAAAAGCCTTCAATTTGGTGTTCCAATGGTATGGCGAGATCCCCGAGATCATGCGACTGACTGCTATTTCTGTTTGGTAGACATACAAAGTAAGTGTTTATTGTCCACTGTACCTATATTTTAAAGTAGTTTACTGTAATATTATTTTTTTTAAATATAAAATTAATTAAGCTTAGAACCACTTAATGGAAATCACACATATGTGCATAACTATAAATTAAATTTTATGCATATAATTTCCATACATTTAGGTAAAACAACGAAGTGCGCTTCAGCTCTGGTATATCACAACCTTAGATCTGCTATTCGGCCAACCTTACTGAAAACACATTCCAGTACCTGAACGATCTGCATAAACTGTTTTGTCTAACTCTGATGAATTAGATATGGAATTATGTGAACCAGAGACTGAAATTTATCTTCCTGAAACTGTTGATACTACTACAAAACCTTTCTCACCACACCGATCTAGATGATCTTGTAAGATATCTAAACTTAACAAAGAAACAGAGTGAATTACTGGCCTCGAGAGTGAAATAAAGAAATTTAGTAGCAGAAGATGTTAGAATTACTAAGTTTCGCATTTAATCGAAAAGTTTACAAGACAAATTTTCATTTAACAACAATTTATTCTTCTGTAATAATATTATTCCAAGTCTCTTTGAAGAATTAGATATATATTATGAACCGATTCAATGGGGGCTTTTCATTGACGCTTCTTTATATAGTAGTAAAGCGGTGCTTCTGCATAATGGAAATAAACTACCATCGAAAGCCAGTAGCTCACTTTTTTGTTTTGAAAGAAACTTATGAAAATTGAGATTTCATTTTAAAAAGTAATAAATACAGTGAACATAAATGGTTGATTTGTGCTGACCTTAAGGTAGTAGCCATTTTAAATGGTTTGCACTCAGGCTACACAAAATACATGTGTTTTTTGTGCCAGCGGGATAGTAGAGCTCGGGGAGAACATTAGATACGCTCAGAATGGCCTTTAAGAGAAGTGAGAAAAGTAGGTTGTCATAATGTCATACGGGAAGCATTGTTTCCTAAGGAAAACATAATTTTGCCACCACTTGACATAAAATTAGGTTTAATGAAACAAATTGTGAAAGCCTTAAAGCATCACCAGACATCTACTTATATTTAAAAACAAAATTTCCTAAGATTAGTGATGCTAAAATTAAAGAAAAGATCTTTGTTGGGCCTTAGATTCGACAACTTATGGTAGATAGTGAGTTTGAGGCAAAATTAAGCAAGCAGAATTTGAGTCCTGGCATAGTTTCAAAGATGTCTGTAATAGTCTCCTCGGAAGGCACAAATCAGAAAATTACCACATTCTTGTTCAGAATTTAATTAGTTCTTTTAATGAGTTGAGATGTAATATGTCACTAAAGGTGCATTTTTGCTTTCCTTCTATCTTTCTTTTCAGAGAATGCAGCAGACGTGAGCGATGAACATGGTGAAAGATTTCACGAAGATAATTCTACCATAGAAAATCGTTATAATGGAAAATGGAGTCCTGCAATGCTTGCTGACTTCTGCTGGACACTTTACAGAAAAAGACAAGATGTTGTACATAAAAAGGAGCCTAATATTCTAAAAATAAATGACTATTGTATATATTTCAGCAATTTTGAAATAAAAATAAATCTTCATTATTTTTTAAAATATATTTTTATAATACCATACTCTGAAATGTATTAAAAGGACTTATTAATTTCTTTTGATGAATAAGCTTTTTGTTTCCACTTATCTTTGTACTTTTTGTCAAATAAAATAAAAATAATAGCATATTTCATACTTCTATATACTGAATAATCTAATATTCGTAAAAAATTAAATGTTCAGATTATAAAAAAATATTAGAAAATCCTATTAGCGAGAAAACGCGTTGAATCCCAGTTCTCTTGCCTTTTAAAAAAATAAGGTCTTAGAATCCAATTTTCTGCAGCTTTACCCATGCTTGTGACCGCCAAATAAGCGGGTTAAGATTTAAAAAAAAACTAAGCACTTTTTGTGGCATTATTTATATAAGTAACCTAAAAATATAAATCTATGAATAAATTAAGTCATTTTCCCCTTTAGTTTTATTATCAACAAAAAGGAGTTTCTTCGCCCTTAGATGAACCATTCAGCAGTTTAAAAAGCGCATTTATATGCACATACGACTCATGTAAGAAAAAATGAGGTTTAGAATGAAAATATTTAGTTAATAAAGGCAAACACCGATCAATACACCTCTTTACCTAATTTAGCCCTTTGTTATTTTCAAAATTATGATAATTCTATTCCCAACTCTACCTACATTTCTCCTTAGTTTTTAATATTACTTCTCACAAAGTTGTTTCTATTAACATTTTTCCTAACACTAAAGTTTAAATGTAAAGACAACTAAGCCAGCAAAACAAAACGCCGCAGGACGAAAATAAAAAATGGAGCTAAGAAAAATCAGTTTCTATTAGGGTGGTGCCAAAAGGGATCGGGTAATAATTGGATATTAGTCTCCCGACAACGTAGAAGGGAGAAAAGTAAAAAGAAAGGGTGCAAATTGGTGGCTAATTGCTGTATGCGGGCTGGTGGATGTGGGTCTGGGTAATTTAGTGCTTTGATAGGGGAAACACACATTCATATTTATATCATGTTAATATTCATTACTTGGATATAGGAGGTGACCAAAATGACAAAACTGACGATCAGTGCTAATGCACTTTTGATCCCTCATAGTTGGTATTAAAGGTAGGGATATTTCTTTCCGGCCAATCGGCTCCAGGTATTAAAAGACATTTGCGTCGGATGGTGCAGCAGCAAACCACCTTCAGGTAAGTATCGCATCGCCCAGGATACCGTTCTTCTATGGTGC
Organism: Ceratothoa steindachneri; assembly: GCA_963969495.1. Lineage (NCBI taxonomy): Eukaryota > Metazoa > Arthropoda > Malacostraca > Isopoda > Cymothoidae > Ceratothoa > Ceratothoa steindachneri. The sequence continues at coordinate 85,924,471 of OZ018328.1, forward strand.
TTAGTTCTTGGTGAAATCGTTCATCCTTTTCCTTGGTTAGATCCACGATTTTATCTGAAAAAGGATGCAAATAACTCTGGTGATAATGTTGTGTGATGTATATTTTACAGTTATGTAGGTTTAAAAAGGAAGAGATTCTATTTTCACTGAATTCACCATAGTTATTTGCTTTATAGTTTCCAAGGAAATTCTTCACGACGAGTATATAAGATAACCATGCAAGTGCCTCAATTTTGTCCATTAAGTCCTGGAAATTCTGATATTTCATGAATTCCCAGATTTGTGGACCATTAAATATACCCGCCTTTAGCCTTTGCATGCTGAGCGCAGGAAATTTATATATATGTAGACAAACCACACCCCATCTCTGTTCACAGCCTTTACAAATTGTTCTTCAAATCTAGTTTAATGGCAATGCTGGCAATAGGATCTTTTCTTTGTCCACAAAGTTTCTTTTATGATATTCTTTCTCCAACTGCCATGTTTTCTCTCAGAGGCCCCTGCCCTCTTACCTAGTGTTCATCTTTAGCTGTAATCTCCTAGAGACACAAACCACGGATACTTGGTGTGCCATTCTCAGATCCATACAGATACTCGAGTTGTGTATTCAGTATAAAATTTGTTCTATGAATAGGGCTATCATTGAATAGCGGCTATTCACTTAATGAATATTCCAATGTTTATTTTTATCAGCAATCCTCGAACATTGGTGTAAAAAAATACATTTCTTTTCTGATAAACTTGCGAATCATTTTCTGTCTCGATATAATTTAATTTTACTCGCAAACAGTAAATTTTATCCTTCCAATTGGAACCTAATAATACCGATGATGTTAATTCCATAATGAGATCATTTAATTTGGGTTGAGTAAAATTTTTGAAACTGATGACGGTCCTTTAAATTATTGTCCTATTGTGCACATATGATTTCCTTGTCAGTAGCTGATTGATCATCTTCTTGAGAAAGCTGTGGAAAATGAACTAAATTATCATCTGAATGGGCAACCCGCTATCTAGCTGAGTTTGTCAAGATAGGTCAATTTAATCCAGTTATTATTAATGAGGTCATTTATATTCAACAAAAAAAAGTGAAACTCATCACTGTAGTTTTTCTGTTCTCCGCAAATCATTGGTGTACACGTTTAACACACAATATGATACCGAGTTGTACTTTGAAATAGGCAAAATAAGTTGTTTTTTAAAGTCAGGAAAAGTTCTCTGTTTAATCAACGTGAGTAGGCAAGTACCCCCATTCCACCTCACATGTATTGGACTAGCCGATTGAAAATGGGTATCTGTAACGAGGTAGACATGTTTCTGTGTGTACACGCACATATGTAGACCTCTCTCCCCCCTCTCCCCCACTTATTCTTTCTGAGCTCTCTATATCTCACTCGCCTTCACTCGTTCTTCCACTAGTTTTCTCATTCTTGTCCACCTTCTCTCCTCCTCCATTTCTCTCGTGCTCTCATTATCTTTCCCTATCTTCTCACTTTGTATTTCTCTTACTTTTCTATCCTTAGTTTCTCCCTCTCGCTTTTCCACCTTTATTTTTTCATTATAAACCGCATATTTACCTATATATGCTTCTCAGTGGATTATAACATTTAATTTCTTCTTCCGTTTTCTCTCTCCCTCTTCCACTCTCTTTTTTCTGACTTTATCACAATCTATTTCATTTTTTTTCATCTATTTATGTCTATGCATATATATATATATATATATGTATATATAGCAGGAATATGAAGACCCAGGTGATTATACTAATCATTTATTGGCCGGACGTTTCGGACCTTTACTAGGACCATCCTTAGCGACTATATCGTCTAATGAGAAGGGGAAGGTACATTAATTGATAACACTTAAAAGGAGGCATCACAAAAAAACGCGCAAGAAGGCAAGTAAAAATAATAAAATTGACAATAATTAACCGACAATAATATTAACCAACAACATCCCAACATCAGGTTTTCTATGGCGACAGAAAAGGAAAACAAAATCTCGTTCTTGGATGTCAACGTTGTGCGAAAAGTTTCCTCTTACAATACATCCATTTACAGAAAACCTAACACCTCTAGATTAGGTACACATTTCTTTAGTAGCTCTCCCAGCCAGTTTCAATTATCCAGTATTAAAAGCCGAATTTTTAGAGCCTACCATATATGCTCTAACTGGATATCGTTTCATGAAGAACTGACTTATTTAAAGGATTTCTTCAAATTTAATTATTAACCCAATTTCATCTTCGACCAGTTAGTATCCAAATTTGTCTTCAAAATATATTATCCTCGACCCTTACTTACTACTGTTTCTAAACAGAAGGCTTTCATTAAGCTACCCTATCTCGAGCATTTGACATCCGAGTTTAACAAACTCCTTCTCTCTACCCTTAACAACCACTTCCCTCAATGCCAATTCATTTATATTAACTTCAGCCCTGTATCATCAAATTCCTTTTTCCTCCATAAGGAGCCAATCCCTTTGGGCTTGCGATCCTGTATAATTTACAATTATACATGTACGACCTGCCACAGTCGTTATGTAGGCCAAAACTGGCTTACAATTTAACTGCAGGATCGCGAAGCAGTTGTGTTTGTCTCATAGGACTGGTATTCCCATTTCTAAACCTGAAGCCTCTTCCATCAGGCAACATTCAGAGAATCACCATCATGCTCTTAATTCTAATTCATTTACTATATTATCTTCAGCCTTAACTTCTCTCGATTTGAAAATCTTAGAGTCACTTTATATCATTAAAATAAATCCAAAGTTAAATAATTACGCCTCCTCAATTAAATTATTCACAATATAACCAACCGACACTTCAATAGATTAACTAGCCAACCCACCAACCGAATAAATTTCGTCAGTAATTTTAAATGTTTAGTTAGTTAATTTCTCAACTCTCACGTTTAAGATCAGTCCCCTTGTTCATTCTGATTTATTTTCGTTTTTTTTGTCTTTTTATGGTGTGTGTTTTTACAATTTAATATAATGTTATTTTTTGTTTACTTCAGTAACTTTTAATACGTGATAATCAAGTCATTTTGTTATAATTTCACTTTCTATTTTTTTTTTAAATACCACTGGGTAATATTATTTAATTCTATATATTATTAGTGTTTTTACTTTAATTTTAATTATTGTCAATTTTATTATTTTATTTTGCCTTCTTGCGCTTTTTTTTTTCTAATGCATTCTTTTTAGTGTTATCAATTAATGTACCTTTGCCTTCTCATTAGACGATATAGTCGCTGAAGATGGTCCTAGTAAAAGTCCGAAACGTCCGGCCAATAAATGATTAGTATAATCACCTGGGTCTTCATATTCCTGCTACATATCAGATTCCCAAGGAACAAATCAATTACCAGTATTATATATATATATATATATATATATATATATATATATATATATATATATATGTATATATATATATATATATATATATGTATATTGAAACCTTCCCTTAATAACGACTCAAGTGCGGTTTCCCTCCTCCATCCACCGCGCTTATTTCCTGTCCCCGCTTCCTTAACTTATTCAGTTGAGTTTTCCTCACGGCTCAACCGGGTATGTAACATGCTCCGTCCTTTTCTCTCCTTTGTCTTCCCCATTTAAATGCTCTTTTGTCTATTTGATTTGGTATTCACTTTATCCCAATAATAAATATGTAAGAATTTAAATATTTCTTCATTTCTCTTTGTCAGACCTGATGATAGGCTTTAAGCCTGAAACGTGGTTATTAAAGAATCATTTTAATTATTAGAAACTACTTTCTTTTTGTTCCTTGGATTCATTCTTAAGATTAAAATATCTTTAGCCAGAAGAAACTACTTCCAATATATATGGAAATAATAAGAGTTGCTGCGGTTACTAGATAGCAGAAAATGATACCGCCCCTTCTTATAGCCCCCTGAGGAGAGGAATCCTAATCTCAGCACGAGAATAAAGACCCACGAGTAGAGGGAAAAGGACATTTATTTATGTCAGACGTTTCCTTCCACACATCGGAACATCTCTACTGATTCTATGAAAGTCAACGAAACTACTAAATTTAGTAACGTACATTAACTAACAAACATTAATAATAAAACACTAAAAAACAAACAACATGAGGGTGCATCAAATAAAGCCAAATAACGAGGCTAAAATCTGGAAAAGTCTAAAATTAAAAAGAACCGAATGCGTAAATTATGCCAAAAGATATACACATTGCCTTATGCAGATAGTCGTTCCTTGCTCAGAAATAAAAAGTGAACGACAAATGAGCATGAAGTTAACTTGGTAGGTTGTAGACCTATGAGATACGTAGGGGAAAGGAGGAATTAATCTCGTTGAGTGTTGTTTTTTTTTAATATAGAGCGACTCGAAAAATATTTTCTATAAATAGATTGAAGGAGCCCCAAAGAGAATGGAAAATTGTTGCAATGAAATAAGGTGGCTAGTGTTTTGTGCCTGATTTCGTATAGTGGAGAATTCGGGTATAGTTAAGGATCTTTGAGTTTTATAGGATAATCCAAGATGCTTATTAACCCTATGTTTAATATCTAAGCTAGTGTGGCGTACGTAAGCAGGAATTGCAGCCGGCACACTTGAATTGATATATAACAGAGGATCTCAACATCGAATCAATACGATCTTTATAGTTGAAGAAAGAACCCTAAGAATTATGATTAATATATATATATAAAGTTAAACTGGCATTGCGGTAGAAGTCTTTGCAACATTTTTTTAATGGTACTGTCCAAAGAAGAAGTGGAGGGACTAATAAATGGGAGCTTAAGAAAAATACGGTTTTTTCAAACAGTGATCAAAATAGAGGCAGGCAAATATAATTTATTAAGAAAATTTTTGTACACTTGTCAAATCTAAGGAATAAGGTGGCCTAACTTCAAGTGGCAGTTGGCGAAGACAGGAGACGTGTCATCTCCAGGTCACCTCCAGGAAATGGGAAGGACATTAATAGAGCTGTTTTGGCGGCTATTATTGCAGCAGACTCGAGGCACGAAAGAAAGCACCACCCAATCCGGACAGGGTGGTCACCGAAAAGACCCGGGTAGGGCTAAGGGCGGAGTCTAAGAACAAAGCAAACTTATGTTGACATCGATAGATCCGTGGCAACCCTGAGACGGTGAGAACACCCGTGTCGGTTGCACCTCAAACGAACTCGCAGATATTGAAAACCATGACACTGGGGCTACATGAGTTCCTATTGAAGCTCCTGCAGTAAATCTTCAGACCAAAATGAAGAAAAAGAAGAAAGGTCAAGTAGCCGGTGTGAGAAGAGCGGCATTGAGCAACAGTGCCCCGGCCGATACGAAGGCATCGTAGAAAAAGAAGAAGCAGAAGACAAACTCCCCTGTCGCAGAGGATCCTTTCTTAAGCCTAAATTGCTTTGCCGTCCTGTCGGACGAGGGCATGCAATGCATAGTGGTACGAGACTCGCAGACGCGAGTCCTTCACTACCATCTGTGCGGAGGGAAGTGCCACAGATGTGAAGTACGATGTCTCCCCGCGCTGGATAACTAGGCACTTAGAGACGAAGTTAAGAAGGTACGAAATTTCTTCAGGAGCTTTTAACTTGCCTGAATGGTCAGTGGAAACGACGAATCCTTTGATGGGTTAGAGTTGGGCAAAAGGAACATATAGTCAAGAGATCGATGAAGATTGCAGAGGATCTTCTCTCAAAAACAAGCAAGACCATGCTCCTGGGGATGCTATCCAAGAAGTTTGCTACAACGCACAGGCAAGGCAAACTTCTTAGCATTAGCAAACATCTAGGTCACCTCTGCGTCTAGACAGGTGGAGGACGGTGTCTGCCTAAACGAAGGGAGAAGGAAGTTTCTTGCCGTTTTTATCGACAGAAATGCCTTCTGGTTGTGGAAAGTTGCACGGGACGAGCCAAGTGGCTTAATGCGAGCAGCGAGAGCAGGTCAATGCGGGAGATCCTAATGTAGGAAGCCCTGCTTCACCACAACTCTAAAGGTGCAATGGAGGCCCTGCTAACCACTGCCAGGAGGTGAAGACCCGAGAAACTCGGAAGGAGCTCATGGTGATGCCTTCCTTTCTGATAACTACTCTCAAAACAAGTTTTCAGGAAACACGTTAGCGGAGGGAGCGTACGAACTAGCTAGCGTTCCCTAAAAGTTTTATTTTTTTACTCGAGGTCGATACGAAACAAGTTGTACAAAATTGTGGCAGTATTGGCTCTGATAACCGAATAGATATCGTGCCGATCGTAGAAGCGTGGATCCATACTGACAATCCAGATTTCAATGGTGAGTTTGCGATGCTCATTTATACAATATTTCACTGTGTCTGATCTTGTTGAGAGGGTGGAGGAGCTATGGTATACGTCCTGAACTGTTTTCCCGCTCTCAAATGCGAGATGAGATGTGGATACGATACTTTAGGGCTAGATATCGATCTTACCAGCTCCTCTTATCAAGTAGTTGTCGTATACAGGCCGCCAAAGACTGCCAGAAGAGTTAGACTCAAGCCTGTATACGAACTGATAAATAGTCGCACGAGTTTGGTCATTGGTAACTTCAACTCTCGTGAGACTGACTTTAAGAACTGGTCAGGCGAATTTAAGGAACGAGACTGAGTTTGCTCAGGATAACTTCTTGACACAGGATAACTTCCTGAGTGTGTGGTGACCGACCCCGCCAGGACACTATCACACTCAGCGTGCGATAGTGTCCTAGCGAGGTCGGTCACCAAACACTCACGTTTTCCTTCTATAATCATTGTGACAGACGCTCTAATGTCTTTATCTTTAAATCCTACTTCCGACGCACTAACTTCGTAGATCTTTGAGATGCGACAGCTCGCTTGAACCTGCAACAGGAGAAGGAACCTCAGATAAATGGTTTGCGTTTCAATGAAAAATTATGGCCAACAGACTGCATTTGTCCCCAGCAAGAGAATGGACGGCGAGCCTCTCCAACTGAAATGGTTCTATCGTGACATCGTCTCAGCGATAAGGAAAAAAACAATGCCTACAAGAAAATGAACCGGAATGAAAAAAGACTTCTTCAATAAAGGAAAACGTGTAGGCAAGTTAACCACTGGTGCGCAGAAATAAGCTCAACGATGAAGTTTGGTTTCTGTCTTCAAAATTGTTTTGAAAGGCAGAAAATAAATATGGCGGAAGCTCTGTGGTTGTTGTTATCACCCGCAGAACTTGCATTTGCTCCTTCTTCTTTGTATGTGACTTGGGGATGAGCCTTTAAATTGTGAGCGGGTAGGAAGATGTGGTATAAAAATTCCTTTGAGGTTCCTAGCTTAGAGAGATACTGAGTTTGATGGGGTAACGCTTTGGGCGAAGTACAGTCACTGTGCCTGGTAGCTCAGCGGTAGAGCATCTGACCGGCAATCAGCAGACCCGGGTTCAAGTCCCGGCCAGGAATTTCAAACTTTTTTTCCCTGGCGTTATCTCTGTCTTCTCGGTAAAGGATTGCCTTCATTGTGCCGCCCTCTGCTCTCTTTGAATTCTAGTCTTCTTCTAATGTCCCTGTGGTGTTTGTTATCACCCGCATAACTTGCATTTGCTCCTTCTTCTTTGTATGTGACTTGGGGATGAGCCTTTAAATTGTGAGCGGGTAAGAAGATGTGGTATAAAAATTCCTTGGAGGTTCCTAGCTTAGAGAGATACTGAGTTTGATGTGGTAACGCTTTGGGCGAAGTACAGTCACTGTGCCTGGTAGCTCAGCGGTAGAGCATCTGACCGGCAATCAGCAGACGCGGGTTCGAGTCCCGGCAAGGAATTTCAAACTTTTATCCCCTGGCGTTATCTCTGTCTTCTCGGTAAAGGATTGCCTTCATTGTGCCGCTCTCTGCTCTCTTTGATTCTAGTCTTCTTCTAATGTCCCTTTCTCTTACCTCTAAAAAACTCCTGTTTCTTGTCTCATTGCTCATTCGCGTCCAATTTCTCTTTTATGTACTATATATATATATATATATATATATATATAAATAATGTGACCTGATCACACAATTCCCTCACGATTCTGCTGGAAGAAGGCGGTGACGGGAGCTTCTTTTTACAGAGGGCTCCACGCTCGTGAACTCCGCAGAATCTTGGGTGCCTCTGTAAGGGGGGATGGGGTGACCTATTGACTCGTAGGGTCACAGAGAAAAGCCGAGATGTATTTTCCTCGCTTAGGGGACCAGAGTGAGGCTATTTGTAGCTTCGGCTTTTACACGTGAGTACGAGCTTGGGTCCCCACTGACTTGCAGACCAACGGGGTAAGGAGATTTCCTAACTTAGACCGATCTCCTCTCTGAATACTTGATGCTTCGATGAATTACAATACCACCGAGAGATGGCAATTCCTGCCCCGCCAGACGCTGTGCAAGCTCTACTACTGAGGGTTAAAAAAATTCGTCTTTTATACTCAAAACTCGGGAGGGGTTCTCAGGGCACCGGAAGTAGATTAGATGTCAAGCTACTCCATTTAGTCCTTTATAAAATTCCGGCAACTATCGGAAGCGAAGATGGGCTCCCATTTATCGATAAACAGTCTGAAAAGGAAATCGGTGTTTAGCTGAAATGACCGGCCCTTTCATCCGGCTAGGAGACCACCGGATATTGGGCCAGAAAGGTAAGGGTTAATAAGCAGCCAACCCGGAAGGGAGGTGGGCAAAACTTGGGAGTATTATGTTATTTTCCTAAACATAGACCTTGATAAAGATTTAGACGTGCTAATCAGCAGTGGCTTAAAGTTCTCCAGACAGTGTATCCAAGAGGAAATGACGGCCCAGCGGATGCTGAGTTACATTAAAATACATTTTCGCTTCCGAAATAAGCAAATTGTTCTTAACTTGTACAACTATGTAGTCCGATCACACCTTGAATTCGCCATACAATAGACTCATATACCCCGTCAAAACAACACTCTAATAAAACAGATCTATAATACCCTCACCAGCAGCCACCTAAAAAACCACCAAACCAAACATCCTAAATGAATTTCCTCTTCAAATAGGTGACTCAATGAAATCTCTGCACACGGCACTGATTATTTCTGTCCCAGAGTAAAGTAAGTGTGCTGGGAGTGGTATATTTAACATCAGGTCCAACCAAGTGATTATTTTATATATAAACAAGCGGAAATTTATTTCCTCATTTGCCTCCTGGGAATCTATCCAGGAACAACGATAATTTTTTTCTATAAATTAGGTAAACACGTAACTAGTTTCGGTTTTGCGTGTGCAAATATAAAACTATATATTTCGGTACATATGAACAAAAAACTATGACTGCTTTCATTCTTGCTCAAGGTTCAACCATCCGTCTATTCTGCGGCAATCCTCGTCTATCCGGAATGTTCGGGCTGATTTCTTATATAGACATTTGTATGTATCGGACTGAGTCACTCATATTGGGCATTGGTAGATATCATCCATCTTCTCTCGAAAGAGTTGATGTTATTGATTTCTACCGCCGTACTCTGTGCCATGTAATTCACATTCCGATAAGGTGTCATACAGATCATCCGAAAATTGGACGTACAACGAGCCTTCAGTCATGGGTTGAGGAAGGTCGATGGTGTATATATTTTATAGAGCAAGGGGCTCATACACCAGCCTTGTGGCACCTTCGCCTCGAGCTTGAACTTGGGGCCATTGAAATCTTTGATGTTCTAAAACGCCCTCCTCTCCATTACGTAGGCGCATAAAATCCTTTCAAGTAGGGGATTGAGGCCCAGTTGTAAGATGTTGTATTGAAAGCCTCTCCTCCATACTTTATCAAAGGCTATTTTGACGTCGTAGGGTACCAGATTTGCGTGGCGTCTTTCAGCTTTTACATTTTACCGTGTCCGTTCCTCGCTTCCTTAGGAAGCCATTTTGTTTGTTATTGTGAGAATTATTATCCTCGAGGAACGTATTCACCCTGTTGGGCCACATCTTCTCCAAGACTTTCCCTGCAAATTCTAAAAAAGATATAGGCCTGAAGTTAGGTGGACTGTCCGGTGGCTTACCGGCTTTGGGAATGAATATCATTTTTTCTACCTTCCAGTGGTCAGGAAAGTAACCCACGTTCAGGCACGCATTCATGATATTCATAAGCCACAATAAGATGTTAGGCGGAGCTCGAATAAAATTATCCCTTGTCAGTCCTGTACGCCTTTGTGCTCGTTGACGAAAGGATTTTAAGTTTTTTGAGAGTTCTTCGGCAGTAATTCTAGCGCCGAGTCCCTCCATTTCCCTTTCCTGCGATACATAATGGTTAGGATGGGCTTTGTGTATGTGGTCGTTCAAGTCGTTTATTATTCCGTCTTTGAAGTCTAAATAAAAGTCTTCATTCTTTTCCGAGGATATCTTAAATATAGATGCGCAGAAGAGCCTGAATCCTCTTCAATTTCTTCCGCGTCCGTAATTTCTGTGTTTTTACATGTAAGATTTATGGTCTTTGTGGCTGTCCGATTCCAAGTCTTTTACTGTCTCACAGAATGTAAGTAAGTCGTTTTCTATATTTAGTCAGTCTATCAAATTGTTCCAAAGTACATTCTTTTGGTTCCTAATAAGAGTCATTACTTCGTCACGTATCTGTGGTGTTCGTCTATGCGTAGTGATATTGGGTCCTCTGAGGTTAACTTCATTGATCTGTTCCCCGTATTCCCTCACGAGGGATTTCATTCTAGTGTTCCAAGGAGGGGCAGGAAGAGTTTTAAATTTAACTCGGGGAATAGCTTCCTTACGGCTTTTAATAAATAATTATTAATTTTATCCAACTACTCGTCATTTCTTATAGAGTGGCATTAATTAAGGGGTCAGGGTTATAATTTTCGAGGAGTCGTTTGTAAGTATCCTGGTTGGCTCGAGTGTAGCTCTTGCGTTCTGAGGTAGGGACTTGAATGGGGAGGTTGAAATTTTAATAAGGATAGTCTGGTGGTTGCTGGAGATAGGAGGGCCCGGCTCAATGAAGTAATTGTAAGGGAACACAGTGCTAGTGAGCACTATGTCTGGTTTTGTGGCTGATCTGTGTGTTATGTATGTGTAAAAACTGGTCCAATTCTTGTTATAATTTGTCTTTCAATAAGTGTCAAGATTCCTGCCTGCTGGGTTGGTCAACGTGTAATCTGAGGCAGCACTCCTCGCATTGAGGTCACCGGCAAAAAGAATGGTTTTGCTGTGACTACAAAGCTACATGAAGTTGTGAAGGGGCAATTACCCTCTCCTTGGGGGCTGGTACCCTGCTATAAGAACAAGGGGACCCACTGTCATACGTGCCTCAACAGCGTGGTATGACTCGTCGATTCCACTTATTGGTCTGAAGTCAAGACCTCTTTTCACGGCTATCGCGCATCCGTCGAAACGTTCTCCGCTGTCTGTTTTGGTTAAGACTTCATAGGTGAAAATTTTTATCCTGTATGTGTCATCATCCCATGTTCTGAGATAAATATAACGTATGGGTCGCATTGTCGTATTACGTTACTGTATATTATGTTTTTGTTCGTCCAGCCGTCAGAGTTAAAATGTTATATTTTAATGTCTCCATTCTCTAGTTCAATAAAGATTCCTGTGTGTAGTCGTGTTATTTTTGGACTTATTCTATTACGAGCTTAAGTCCTTGTGGAGTGTTTGGTGGCGTGATGGTTTTGCCTGTTCGTTTTTTCCTGAATTTGCCGTCCGTTAGAGTTATAGATGTTTCGGGTGCCAGTTTGATCAAGCCTTTTAGTAAAGCCTCCTCGACTTTTTTCTCGCTTTAGTCATCCGAGGTGAATTACCATTTGTATCTTTCGTATATTACTCCTTCTTACACATCAAGGACATCCATCTCCTTAGGGAAAGGGGACTTTTCAGCAGCGAATACCTTCAAGTTAATTTTTCTTGATGGTAAGCGTGCCTAGATTCCCTCTTACAAGAAGAGGACGATCTCGGACGTCTCTGAGGCTGTGAGGTTTTCCCTGAGCGATGAGAACGTGCTCCCCCTCAGGTCTCGCAGTCTCAGTCACCGTAACCTAATTATCTACCTGTGTGTGTGATCCAGTTTGTGTTTTGGGAAATTTGCGTATTGTTGTGTTTTTCGAAGCGTGTATTTGCCTCCTATGCTGCCTGAGCCTGGATCCTAGGATCCCTTGAGAGAGCTGGGGCGCTGCGGGGAGTGGGGAGCTTCTGACAGCTAGTCTCGCAATGGGGTTTGAGACTAATCTTGAGAATCTTCTCCGACCATGGGTTTGGGGCAAAACACATCTTCTCCATTCCACCATGCGTCAGCATTCCATTAAGTTCATCTGCAAAGCACCCAGGGGAAAAGATATTTGCAACGTGAGCATAATAGATGCATCAGAATAATTTTTGCAGAGTTCTCTTTCTCGATGTGGAGATATGTAGGATTTCCCATAGACTCCGCAACAGCAGTTTAACAACCTTGGCGTACGTACTATCCACTTTGTTTTCTTCCTCCTGTCTTTTTTGGTTAGCTTTTTTCTTCAAAAGTTATTTCTTGACCAGGCAAGCCATGAAGAGCATCTTTTGTTCTCCTGCGTAATTCAGGCACTTTATAGAAGTGCTCTCACAGCTCCTCCAAGAATGTGCATCCGTCAAGCAGATAGAGCACAAAAGAAAGTTCCTCCTGGGGAAGGTGGCTGTGTTGTGCTCCTCATACATATCCCACTTAAAGCACATTTGGAGGTCGATAAACTCCTCACGTTCGATCTGCTCAGGGCAGACACGGACGTTAAAAAGGAGCATATCCCCCTCCATAGCCTTTACCGCCATTGCCGTATCGCAAATGACTATTTTGAATACACGTGTGTATTCTTTGAACTTAATTATCTCAGTTATCTTCGCCCAGGTGTGTTTTTTTTTCACTTCAGCATGAATTTCCTAAATGCTGTGACCCCCCAACCCATGGATCGAGGCGGCAAAGGATGATACTTCAATGTGTTTTTATTTGCGGTGGAGTGTGTGGTTTTAGGTTGAGTGTTTTCGAAGAATTCTGCTGCTTTAGGAGAGCTGAGTGCTTCGCAGTCACTCTCCTTTGAGCAAATAGCCACATAACCATTTTGAGTGACGATAAGTCTTACTAGATGAATCCCTAAATCCCTGTAAATTTCAGCAAGGACCCTGCCCTGATCAGGGTCGGGGCCATCTGAGAGGGTTTTCAGTGGTATCCACCGAGTCTCCATCTTTTATCCTTCCATATCCTCATATGTAAGGATTGGAAGAAATAAATTTAAACAGAAAAAATCCCCGCGGAGTGATTGTGTGTGTTTGTGTGCGCGCGTATGTAGTTTGAGAGAGACTTATCAACAAGTTTTAAAAGAAAAAAGAGAATTTCAGGAAAGGTATCCCCGTCCAAAAGATATAATTCACAAATGGCACTCTACCTTCCGTGTAGGGTACTTATCGAATGCCTACAGGTGTTGTCCGACCAAGGAGACTCGATAAAGAGTTGGGAGGGGAGAAAAAAGTTCACTCCTCGACACGGGCGCACGAAAGCGAGTGAAAAGTTTCACAATTTTCTAATTAATAAAAACGTAATGAAATTACTCAGCTAAATTTTGTCCAAAAGGATTCACCAAACGCGAAGTACAACGTAGAAAACTCAGTGCGATATAAATTTAAGCAGTAGCGCAATCTTCACAAAAGCAGATAGAATTAGACGAGCTATAGCAACCATATCAGTCCAGTATCGTGCTAGATCCGAGCGTGTTTATGTGCAACGGTTTGAGCGTTAGTAAACTTTTAAATTATTACAGTGCTTATGTCTAAAAGCTGATTGGTCAATTTGTTAAAGCTAATGCTGTTATTCCAAAAATGAACGTAAGAATGACGATTAAATGCATATCAATCCTGATTGGTTGAATTTTTGTAGTGTTATGAGTAGATGAAATAACTATTTATATAGGTGTTCTTTTGTGTAAAAGATAGTCATAAAAGTTATTATTATTCAAGAAGAAAATTTGTCATTACTGTTCGCCATTTCGAACAGTAATAAAGAATCCATATATATATATATATATATATATATATATATATATATATATATTCCTTCATCCCATAAGGAAGCAGTTGATCACTTAACCCGGCCTACGAAACAAGAAGGGGAGAATTCTTTGCCGAGACCCTATAGACTAACCGTCCGGAGACTTCTGTTTCTTGGCTTAAATATTTAGAGCGTGTTTCCGGACGGCAGGGTAAGGGAAAGAGGAGGAACATAGTGAGCCCAATCCTCTGGGATATGCTCTCTCAGAATTTGAGCAAGATTAAGACGTCTCCCGCCCTTGAGTATCGATCCATGTATGTTCATGTCTGCGTCAACTTGTAGGTAAAAGATTAAATGCGTCTATTTATAATTTATCGAAGCGTGTTGTGAAAACTACGGGAATTTTATTTTGGGTAGCGTAATTTTGGGTCCTATTTTTCTTGTTATATCATAGAAATCATTTTTAGAGACAAGATACGCAAAATACAGAATCGCCTGTCGATTTCACTTGACAACAAACAGAAACATCTGCGCCCTCTTTTCAACATAATGGGGAATGCCATAAATATAGAGCGTTCCATAAATTCTTCAAGTAAAGTGTAATTCATTCCTAAGAAAATACGAAGCGTTTACAAAATGTTTATTAGGAAAAATCTGATTGAATGACGCTCAAACAACCTTAAAAGATAATCTAAGTTGTGGAAGGCGAAGTTACAAAAAAGGGTGAAAACATTAGAAGAATACAGGGATAACTAACGGAGGAGATAAGTATTGCCATTCCAGGGATAAATAATTCCATATACATTAATGTCAAACAATCTTTTCGAATATTTCCTGATTAGACAGGGTTATCCTAAAAAACGGGCTTCAAATTTCGATATGCTTCATTTATAAATAAATTCTTAGGAAAAACGATAAAAGCATTTAATATACGGATACCCTTCTTGTCTCCTAATAATTTACTATTCTTCTCTTTTTCATATCCCTAAATTATTTTATAGGCTAAAAGGCATGAAAAAATCGAAATTCTTTTGAAATACGGAAAAAAGAATCCTCATATCTCAATTTTTCCAATCCTTATTTCCTCCCGCTAAAGATTAAAATTACAAATGTATTTCAGATAAAAGTTCGATGAAAGTTTAAAATATACGAAAAAAAAACCACCTTAGCTTAATTTTAATAAATTTTCTGAACTTTGTAACTTGTAATTCGTTTTGCTTTAATAAATTCCTAAAATTCGATAATTCCTAACATTATATTTTAGGAACGTGAATTTTGAATTTTATTCAATAATAATCAATATGAGATTATTTATTCTCATTTGTGTATTTCAAAAGAATTCTGATCTTTTTATCTTGCTTTTAGTCCCCAAAATAAGGATGCATCTGAAAAAAAGAAGAATACTGTCGTAGGTTAACCCCCTACACCTTACACCAGATTACTATAGATGTCGTAGGTTTAACCCACACACCTTACACCAGTTTAAGATAGATGTCATAGAATAGGGTCAGGTTCACTCTTTCTGTTTTACGAGTGCGTGGGAAGTTTACAATATAAGTAGGGTGCAAATAAACTGAAACTAGGTTTGCCAATAGTCGACTATCTTAGAGTTCCAGGATAACAGAAAACCGGGTACAAATATAAATTTACTAATATGCAAATCAATATTATTTTACAAGGTTAAAAAGAGTTTTAGAATGAGCTATACTCATACTAGATTTACACGGGTCTACGCAGCTAAAGCATGAGTGAGGTGGAGATATGTGGTGAGGACGGTCACCGTACAAACAAATGGACAATATTGACTGAGGGACGCTCGAACGACCTTGAGAGTATACTAAGCCAATAATAAAGGCCTTACACGGGAGGAAGGGAGCATTTGCACAGGAGAGTTGCGTGTTGCTGTTTGCTCGAATATTTGGTTCGAGGGAATAATCCTTGCCTTGGCGCAAAGTTCAAACAATAATCTCTGGATAATAATTATTACCGAAGTGAAATTAAATCTTGATTTCGAGTAACACGAATTGAGATTGAGATCGCTGCGTTCGACGATTAAGGGAAATGGGTCGAGCTAGACTCACGCAAATTAACGAGAATACCGGGAGCTTGAGGGATTCTGCGAGAATTGTGCAGAGTCGAACGGGATGCGAATAGCGGGTACTGACGGAAGCGGACAGAGGATACTGACGGGGCAGGGAGGCGGCAAATACTCGGCAGATACTGCCTTCCAACTCTGGCGCCGGAGGTTTTATAGGTGTCGAATAGGGTTTTTCTCCCTCCGTCCGAAAAGGAGGGTTCGAGGGTCAGGTACATCGGCATAAGAGAATAGACTCGGCCTTTAAGCGCGAGCGCGAGAAGGTTCTTAAGCCGGCGAAGCGAACTGTGTCTGACTTCAGATAGAACCTTCTGTACTCTCACACTTGTCGCAGCTTTCTGTGGTTGCCGCATTTCAGGTTATCGTGGTGTTTCACGGCGTCTTATAATTTCGCACCTCCATTTGCGAAGACAAAAAGGGTCGCCCAGGTGTCTATTGTTTCTCTCTCTCTATTAGAGGGAGAGGCAGCGCGTATCTTCTTCTCTCTCTCTCTCTCTCTCTCTCTCTCTTTGATCGCAGACAAATACTAAATTATTAAAAGATTGTTTTTGCTATGTTAGAGGATTTTAATTAAAGTTTTTATAAAAGTTTATTTAAAGATCGTAAAATTAGAGAGCAGGGCTGATTTTTTTAAATTCAAAGATTCTATTAAAGTCAATTTTAAGAATTGATTTAGAGTTTGAAAAATCTTCACTTTGCTCTGGTTTTTAATATATTTGAAACATTTATCTATTACTTTTAATAGTTTACATTTTTTTCACCTTATATATTTTTATTTACTGAATATAAAACACCCCTCAAAATAATAGAAATCCTGAAGTTCATAGAATGAGTTAAAATTAAAGTATGTCAGTTTTGGGGTTGTATTTTATAGTCTATAAAAAAATTTATATAATAAAAGAACTTAGAATTCTTTTTATGGTATTTGGAAATAATTTTAGCGAAAAGTTATTTCTTGAATTTAGGACTAGAAAATTTGTATATATTTGGAAAATTTGCTGAAGTATATATTTTTGGAAATATGTAATGGAAATATTTAAATTTTTTCTAGACCAAAATCCTCGTTGCTGGAGCCATATAGGCTGTACAGGAGGAGCTTGAGCTTCACAGACAGACTTTATCTCAGTTATCCTATCTCGGTTATTTAATTAAATATTCTTATATAGTTTATATTCGTAATCTTGTTTAGTATTTTAAATACCTCAAAATATTTTCCACGCAGATACCGCTCTTCCAGTGACAGTAAATTGAATAATCTGGGTCTGCCGTCATTGAAATGCAATATTTTAAGAACGGGATTTTTAGATGAGTTGAATAATAATAAATATTTTTTTTCTCTTAGTTTGTATGTACAAATTGACCAAAAGCAAATGGTGAGGTTCAGAAATATATATATGATTAGGGATTTTTTTTTTTTTTTAAACAAAAAGAATCATTTATCGAACTTCTTTCTACAATAGAATTTCTATGTTAATCTTTAGCAGTATAAATGAGCCACCCTCGGCGAAAAATCCGTGAAGCAAAATGAAACTGATATAAAATTTAGATTGGAGAAAAAAATTAGATCTGATGGCTCTTTTTTCCGGATTTCAAAAAATTATGATTTTGGGGGGTTGCATTTAGGCTTAGTAATAAGGTGAATCTTGAAAACAGACAAAGATTAAATTATTATAGAATACAAGAGAAGCGACTGCACCAATCCTTACAGGAGGAGCTTGCCCTTTGCAGACAGACTTTCAGTGTGTGGCGTAGGACCTATCTCGCTCTTGCAACGGGATTTTGATCTATTTATTTATCTATACTTAATTTCTATGACTAGATTCAAGATAAATACTTTTAGTTGATTTATTTTCAAATATTGTAGAAACAATCCTTATCTCTATTTCATTTCATCTAAATTTTCATTTATTTATTAAAAATACCCCCCAAAACATGCCTTAATTTAAATTGTTCCTATGAACTTTACGATTTATATATTATTTTTAAATAGAGATTCACTGAGTAAAAGGAATAAGGTGAGAAAAAAATTACTTTACAAAGTACTTGGATAAAAATACAAGAAAAAACAGCCTGAATGGCTGCTTTGCCAAATTCTAAATCAACTTAAGACATAACTTTAATAAAAGCTTTGATTTTCAAAATACTATCCGTGCGCTTTAATTTTGTTATCTATAAATAAACTCTTAGAAAGAACTTGGATAAAAACAATGTTAGAAATACCATCTTCTCTCCTACTAATTTACTTTTCATCATTTTTTCATATCCATCCTTATTTTATCGGCCAAATTTTAAGAACAAAATTTGAATTCTTTTAAAATATGGAAAAAAAATCGTCAGATCTCATTTTTTTGCATTCTAATTTTTATTTGATTTTCATTTCTCTTTTCTGATTTTTAGTGACAGTATCTATTTCGTCATGTTAAAGATTAAAATAGAAAATCTTTTTTATAACGAAATTCGATTAAAGATTTGAATATAAAATCCCCCGCCATATCTTGATATTACTAAATTTTGTGATTTCACCCTTTTTAATTAATTTTGTTTTAATTTTTTTTTTAAATCGGGTCTTAATTTGTTGAATATAAATAAACAAATTTCGTTTAGTTTGTTATTATCAAGTTACCAAGACAAAAGAGTAAAGTTCACAAAAAAATAAACATCATTATTCGTAAAATGGGTTGTCCTGCTATTTATAATAAAAACTAATTATCCCACTTAAACATTTAAAAAA
This sequence comes from Ceratothoa steindachneri, assembly GCA_963969495.1. Classification (NCBI taxonomy): domain Eukaryota; kingdom Metazoa; phylum Arthropoda; class Malacostraca; order Isopoda; family Cymothoidae; genus Ceratothoa; species Ceratothoa steindachneri. The sequence goes on from OZ018328.1 coordinate 85,943,239, forward strand.
TGGGCTCGCCATTTTATACTTGAATATATATATGATTGCTCAATGCTCATTTACATCTAAACATGTTTATTTTGAACCAAATGCGTAAACTCCATGAAAGTACCTTTAGAATTAGTAATTTCTCATTGAAAAATACAAAATTTCTCAAATAGACTATTATTAATGAACGGCTTATCCCCGTTTCAACCCATTGACTTCAAACACTTTGAAATCGAAAAAAATCTAAGCTGAAGTTAGTGAAATCACTATTTTTTTCTGATTATAAAGACATGCTCTCCTGTTTATTATCTTTTCACTGTTAGCGAGGTGCTGTTTGAGCCTAAAAAAAGCGAATAATATAAAAGCACTGACAATATACGAGTACATGCACATTTTTGACAGAGCGACGATACCTCTCGTCATCCAGCGACTGTAATTTAAATTACTATACAAACAACCAAATAGATGAGGTGTATAATATTACCTACATTAATTATTCTGATTTAAAAGTTGCAATATTTCTTTGAGGAAATATAAATTACTAGTGTTATCAACTAGGTTACATATGCTCCTAACCAGAATGACTTGAAGGACATGAAGATAAAATGGTTAATAGAAGTCGAAGTCACAAGCGAAGAGAAGACAGATACTTTTAGGGCAAGCATTGTCATTATTGCATCGTGAGGATGTAAGGTGTGCAATAAGCCTTTATAAATGACATCTTATAAATATCAATACGCACTTGAATTTCCTTAGTGTGCGAAATAATTTGATAAATCAATTCATACAAACGTGGGTACATACAAATGAAGCTCTGTTTTTCTTTTAAGCTCGAGTGCGTTTAATGAGATCTCATTAAATAGAAAAAAGGAGGAATTGCGCTAAAAACAATTCGTCGTTCAGCTTTCATAGAGGTTCTAAGAAAATATTTTCATTTAACGAGAGACTTAGCGGCCAATGAAGAAGCTTAATTTAATATAATAATGAGCTATTATATTTTACCTTTCGACAATAAGAAAATGAGCGTTGCCCTTAAATATTACAGTAGTAGGTTTCTATCATAAAACTTACATCAGCTTTAAACCAGATAATGGTAAGTAATGCTTGATAAATTAAATATAAAATAAGGATGTCTAAAAGTTTTACATGTAGATTCTGCATGTTACTATGGATGAAGCTGCAAGCTACGTTCAAAAGAGAATTTTTATTCCAAAAGTATTGTAACTATCAATTACGCACTTACTCTGCCACAGGAGCGCACTAACCGAAGCCATCTTTCTGCTGTTATTTTTATCCATTCCAATTGTAATATTTTCTAAATTTCTTCGACGATCTTTGCGTTTCTCTCGTTACTTCTCTCTCCTAACGTCTTCCAAAGGTTCTCAATCGAATTAAGGTCGGGCTCTGAGTAAGCCAGACCATGACACTTACTTCCTCCATATATTGGAAATTCTTCACCAAATTTGTCATGTGGCAAGGTGCATTATCCTGCATAAAAATGGCAGTTTGGGCGGGCGCGGATCTCATATGCCATACAGCCTCTGCTTGCAGAAGTTATTTACACATTTGAGCAGTCACTCCGATCTGCAAGCAAACAAGTGTGCCATTACATACAATCGAAATTATGTCCCACACCATAACGCTTCCTTTATCAAATTGACGCTGCTCTTCACGCATTTCACGGATAATCTTTCGCCAGGTCTTCGACGGATGAAACTCCTGCCATTTGAACCAAACAAAATGTACTTCGATTCATTGTCAAGTGTAATATGGAGAATTGGTCTGGTGTCCATATAAGGAGTTTACTAGCAAAGGATAATTTAACTTTCATGTTCTCAGAGCTGATCAACAGCTTAACTGGGAGTGTGCGAGATATTAAATATCTTTCTCTCAGGCGACATGATACTCTCTTCCTAGTGACACTAATGCCCCTAGTATCATTTGTGCTCTGGAAATCCTGGCCACTTCGGGGGCTTTTAATGTTTTTAAATACATAAAGCTCTGATGGAGATATGATCCTCTTGATCTAGCTTAACAATTAGCCTCTGGATATAGACAGGTTTAGTTGATTCCGTAGGCATGTTTAGGCTCGTAGCTTGACAAGGTAATGACTTAAAGACCAATAATTCATGTAAGTTAAGTTTTTAGTTAGATATCTTAAAGATAGAAGATAGAGAATTACACTGTTTGTATGTTCTTTGACCCCTAAGTTGTAGTTTCATCCTTCTCAACATGATTAATATACATGGGTTACTTATACTCATGCTTTGTATATATCTGAAATTTATCATGCATTCTTACCATGATTTGGTTAGAAGCTACTGTAATTTTTGTGACAGAAACTTGTGTCCAAAGCATAATGGTTGCTACTGTATATAAGGAGCTTTGGTAAGCACCTGTAGTGTTTCTAGAATATTAAACAAATTCAATTTCAATCTCAGAATATCATCTGAACAGACCTGCTTTATAAAGAATTGTAGGCAAATGTAGGAGGGTCTCAATAGAGCTCGATCCCCAATACTCAAAGTAATCTCTTCTTTTCTCTTAGGGTCTATTTAATTTCCACATATGATCACCTCTCATTCACTTTCTTAAAATCGTCCTCACACGAACATAATTTGGAGATAATTTACTGGTTTGTTTTCTCGCAAGAAGGTGCCAGGGCCGGTGGCCCCTTCACACTTTTACAATTATATGAAAGAGCGACAGCCCTCCCGGCCCTGGAGAATTACTAAGTTAGATTTTATTTCTCAGGTCATCTCGATTTTACCAGCTTGGCTTTCCATTTTATCCCAGCCCATTCTTATTCATTTCCTCTGGGGTGCCAGGCACAACAACGGCGGTTGTGCTGTGGATGTTGTGAGAGGCGAACTCTAAACACCGATGTCAGTCTTAGGAGGTAGGTGTAACTGCAATTCCACTACTAAAGCGCCCCCTACTGATTACAAGTACCAGTCTGTTTTCTTGTTGCCATTGTTAAGTTTGAAAATTAATTATAATATTCGTATCATCAATTATGATAAATCGTGGACGATTGATAATTTAGATAAAACAAGGTATTTAAAAAATGAATAATTTCTTAGGTATTACGAAGCGTAGATAGTAAGCCATAAATTTTCTGTTCGTAAATAAATCGGATTCAAATATTGTGGTTTATTATACATATATATATATATATATATATATATATATATATATATATATATATATATATATATATATATATATATATATATATATATATTTATATATATATATATATATATATATATATATATATATATATATATATATATATAAATATACAAATGAATGCAATGTCCCGCAGGTAAAATGAAAAGGTGCTTCCAAGTACTTTGAAACTTTATTCAGTTAGTTATTTTTATATCCCTTAGATAATGCATTTTGATGTTGCTTAATTCTTACAGAGATATTTTTAGAAGTTTGACCTACATAGAATAAATTGCAATTTAAACAAGGGATACTATATATTACATTATTATCGTGCCTTGGGCTGTGAGGTGGAAAAAGTTATTAAGATAACCAAAGTACTATCTCTAATTAATCTTTCTTTTTTCCTACATGCTACAACCAAATATATATATATATATAATCGCTGTTCACCAATGTCCCTGTTGACGGTGCTTTGGAGGCAGTGGCAAAATTGTTACTCGTCTTGAATGACGCTGACCTACCTGTTAGTAAAAGGGACTATATAAAGTTAGTTTCGCTATGCGTGAGCTTTGGTGCGTTCACCTTTGAAGGGGAAGAATTTCGACAATACAGGGGACTGGCGATGGGATCTCCACTTAGCGCTGTCATGGCATGCCTATTCATGGAGGTCCTTGAAACAGAGAAATTGATGAGGGTATTCGGGGAGGGTGACTCCTTGTGGTTGAGATATGTAGACGATGTTCTGGCCATAATTCCTGAAAATACCGATGTCAATGAAAAATTACAGTGGTTAAATGAGATAAACGGTAGCATACAGTTTACTGTAGAGGAAGAAGTTAATAACAGGATTCCTTTTCTGGACACACTTATACATAGGGTTGGGAGTGTAACTGAGTTTTCCGTTTACAGGAAACCCACTAATAAGGATGACTTCATCCATTATTTATCGGGACACAGCGATATAACGAAGACTGGGGTAGTGATAGGATTCTACCTCAGGGTTATCCGGATTTGTAGCCAACAGTTTTTAACTGATGAGTATAACTACATTAAGAATGCTTTTATGAAACTAAAATATCTGGAGGGCCTTTTAATAAAGTAGAGGTATAAAGCGGTCGGGATATCGTAAAGAGGCATAATGAGTAGCACGACAAATGGGACCGCGGATAATGAGACCTTGACAGGCACATTGGATGGGGTCAGGTACCTTTCAGCGCCTTACTGCAAGCCTGCGCAGAGCATAAATGTGGCCCTCAGAAAAACGGGTCAGTTTCATTCTGAGGAAGCCAAGAGGCGAAACATCAATAAAGAGCTCTGTGTAGTGTCTGGACTTTTCTTTCTCCCCATCCATTCTCACCCATATATATATATATATATATATATATATATATATATATATATATATATATATATATATATATATATATATATATATATATATATATATATATATATATATATATATATATATATATATATATATATATATATATATATATATATATATATATATATATATATATATATATATATATGAAAAGAATAACTCACAAAGTAACACGTGAGGTTTGCAATGAATACAATGTTCCGCAGCAAAAATGAAAAAGTGCCTCCAAGTACTTTGAAATTTATTCAAGGAGAATGAGCTGAGTAAAGTTAGAAAGTACTTGGAAGCACCTATTTATTTTTCCTGCGGGACATTGCATTCATTACAAACTTCACGTGTTAATTTGTGAGGTATTCGTTTCACATATATATATATATATATATATATATATATATATATATATATATATATATATATATATATATATATATATGTCGTAGAATGGACTTTCGACGATATACCATACATAACTATTCGTTGAGGGAACTTATCTTTAGAGTGCGTGGATGTCTAAGGCTGGCCGATATTATGTATCTTCGATATGCTTAAGAAGTGGAACTGAGCTCAAGGATAATAATATTGCTATCATTAATAAAATAGAGTTTTATTAATAATAACTATCAACAACACACAAAACGGAAAATATAGACATAAACAGAGAATGGAAAGGGTCGTGGGGAATCGAGCTAATCCGAGGATTAAAAGATTTAAAAAGGTAAAACAAATATAAAGTTAAAGAGAGGGGATGGTTCGCTAAACCATTTAAAGTACATGATAGAATTGACAAAAGGGTTAAATACTCAAAGGTAACGTTCGGCTTACGTAATTATACTTGTTGTGCAGAGGAAGGCGACGTGAAGGAATTTTCGGTAAATGATCCTGACGTGGCGTCTTGGAATGAGAACTGTTTCTTGACGAACGGCTTGAAGAACAATGGCTGTTCTACGATGTTCTCTTCTAAACAACAGGGGGGGGGGGGGTGAGTACCGTCTCCTGTCTACGGGCTCGAGAACAATGGCTGTCCTGAACAATGGGGGAAGGGTGAGAACCGTTTCTTGGCGATCGAACTAAAAAGAACAATGGCTGTTCTACGTTGTTCTCTTCTGAACAACAGGAGGGGGGGGGGGACCGTTTCTTGTCAACGCGCGCGAACGAACAATTGCTGTTCTAACGTTGTTCTCTTTCTGAACAACAGGGGAAAGGGTGAGAACCGTTTCTTGGCGAACGGCTCAAAAGAACAATGGCTGTTCTACGTTGTTCTCCTCTGAACAACAGGGAAGAAGGGGGGGGTGAGAACCGTTTCTTGTCAACGGGATCACAAGAACAATGGCTGTTCTAATGTTGTTCTCTTTCTGAACAACAGGGGAAGCCTTGTGGACTTGGCATCACGAAAGGCTCGAACCTTGGCACTCAAGGGATATTGTCCTCCTTCTGGACAAGTGATGGTGAATCTCGAGGTCGAGGTCCCTTGGCGCACAAGGGGAGAGTGGGTCGTAGTGATGTTTCGCGACGAAAATCTAGATCTCCAATCTCCATCTTAGTGGTAAAGTTTCCAAATAAATAGTCAGGACATCCCCTTGGCGTGGGGGACATTGGAGTGGGAGCTTCGAGGGAATGCACAGCTGAGCCTGGGAACAATGCCTTATCTGCCCATGAGCCTAATTCAATCTGGCAAGGGCGGCGCATGGGGGAACGGGGGAGAATAAACCTCATTGTTTAAACATTGACTCAGATGGCTAAGATAACGCGCCAGGCTTCAAAGCGAAGATGCACGTGGGTAGCATCGTGGTTTCAAATAACATGTGATAGTGGTTGAAAATTAAGCGGCCTCAACCCGTTCTATCACAATATATATATATATATATATTTTTTTTTTAGTAATTTGTTGCATTTTCTAGTGAATAATTTATTGTAAGGTCCCATTTCTTGTACTACGAAATTTTTTTAATTTTTGGGAACATTATATGAGAGAAAGGATGGAGAGTAAATTTTGGTAGAAAATTATTGATTAGTTTGTCAACCAAAAGTGGGGGGTAACAATTATTTTTAAAATAAGACTTTAGAGTCTGAAATTCATTGTGCCTTAGGAAATAATTGGAAGAGAGATGGTAACCTCTATATATTAGAGATTTTTTTTCGCACTGAGTTTGTTTGACAAGTCACAATGGCTGAAAAATTGATTCCTAGGCCACTAAAGGTAGGCTTTCTGTATATTGAGGTAGTTAGTTTGTTGTTTTTTTCATACCAACTTTAAAATCACTTTTGTTAACACACTTTCCATAGAAAGTTTCTTCTCGTCAAAAGACAAACTTCCTCTAGAAATGAGCTGCCGTGTTGTTTATGCTTTTACTTGTCCTTGTTGTTTGCACGAACCTATATTGGTAGTACAGTTCGCTCATTGAAAGAGAGTTTTTTTTCTCATATGGGAATAAGCCATCGCACTGGAAAAATATTATCTAAGAAGGAAGCTTCTGTAATAAGAAATCATAGTGTACAATGCAAGATAGAATGTTCCATTGATAACTTCAAAATAATTGGTCATAATAACAATGAATATAGTCTAAGAATTTTGGAATCCCTACTAATACGTACAAAATCTCCTAGACTCAACATAGATATACCGCTGTTCCTCTTCTTATTTCTTAATTTTAATTACCTCATTCAATAACCAACAAACCTTCTCTTATTAAACAACCAACCAATCAAATTCCTATCTTTCTTTAAGCCACATCCTTTATAATTTCTTCACTTTGTGATTTCTCCTGAACTTCATCGGTAAGCAATATTATACTGTAATTTTTTACTTTTGTGTTTTTGCTTGTTTTTTTCGTGTCAATAGTGATTACATTAGATTAATAATTTAATTCTCTTGCCTTTTAAATTCCTGAATTATCAGTAAGCAATATTATACTGTAATTATTTACTTTTGTTTTTTTGTGGTTTTTTTTTCGTTTCAATAGTGTTATATTAGATTCATAATTTGATTCTCTTGACTTTTAAATTCCTGAGTTATTTTCTAATTTACCTACATAGTCATAACTTAATTATTTTTTTTAATATTCTTTATTTAATATTCTTTAAATAAATCACATGTAACTCAGCCTCCTATGTGTCCTTACCTTCATCGTTAAATTGAAGATTAGACTGGTCAGCAGCAACTCCTATGACTATATATATATATATATATATATATATATGTATATATATTTGGTTGTAGCACGTAGGAAAAAAGAAAGATTGATTAGAGATAGTACTTTGGATATCTTAATAACATTTTTAACCTCACAGCCCAAGGAACGATAATAATGTAATATATAGTATCCCTTGTTTAAATAGAAATTGATTCTATGTAGGTCAAACTTCTAAAAAATTTTCTGTAAGAATTAAGCAACATCAAAATGCAGTATCTAAGGGATATACAAATAATGCTATGGCCGTTCACATACTTAAGATGGATCATTAAATTAACTGGTCAAAATCAGATACCACAATTCATATGAATGATTTTATTAGCAGAAATATCTTTCAATCGTTCTTAATTTTCAGCACAAAGGAGAGAATTGTAAATATTAGCCCCTGTTCGTTTTCTTTAGATCCAGTCCTGTCTTTCTTCCTCAAATCGAACTTATCAGAGGTCCTAAAAAAAATCTGACCATCTGATTTTATACTATTGTGAGTTTGAAAATGTTGTTAGGATAACGAAAGTACTAGATAGCTCCAATGAATTTTTCTTTTTCCCTATGTGCTACAACCAAATGTTTTATACTTATTGACGTTTTACCTCTCGTGATTTTTACCTATATATATATATATATATATATATATATATATATATATATATATATATATATATATATATATATATATATATATATATATATATATTTATATATATTTTCTTATTAAAAGATCTAAAAAGGGGAGGGTGTTATATCACTCTCAGTTTCCATTGTATATTTAATACCGGGATGGATGGTGTTTAAAAAATTAAGAAATTCTAAAGCTTGATCTCGTTGTTTAAATATAGCTATGGAGTCATCTACAAAACGTCTATAGAAAGTTGGTCTACATGAATCAGGAACTTCAGAAAAAACCCTCTCCTCCAAATGAGTCATGAAAAATTCGGCTGCCAAAGGGCCGATTGGGGACCCCATATCAACCCCATCGATTTGTTGGTAAATCTGTCCATCAAAGCTAAACGCCGACGCACCAAAAACAAAATCCAACAAAGACTTGAATTCTGATTTACTGAAAACATGGAAGGTTGGTGAATCCTTAAAAATTCTGTCTAAAATAATAGTCTTTGTTTCATTAACTGGTATGTTTGTAAACAGTGACTGAATATCGTAACTCACTAAAAAACTACTGGAATTTGCTTTATATGCAATCAATTCTGCTTGAAAACTGTACGAGTTGGTAATTGTGTATTCATTCCTTGATAATGTGGATAGTAATTCCACAACGTATTTTGCGAGTTTGTAGGCAGGTAAGCTATACGAGGCCAAAATGGGGCGTAATGGGTTTCCAGGTTTATGTATTTTGGGTAAACAATACAGTTTGGCGAAGCCAGAACCTGTGGCATGTAATTTAGAGTAAAGTTGATGGCTGATAATTGAGAGAGATTTACAGTTGTTAAGAAATCGATTTACTTTGTCCTCCAATTGAGTTACAATTTGCTCTTCGGGTTTTTGCATTTTTTTTTAATTTAGAGGAGTCTACCAAAAGAAGTGGTGTTTTGTCTATGTAGTCTTGACGATTTAATATTACTACTTCGTTCCCTTTGTCTGTTTTTTAGATCTTTTGAGAAGAAAAAATCAAAATAATCTAGAAACATCAGTATATAGGAAACTGACTAATACGAGGTTAGGATTAAACTTTTTAGTTGTTTAGATTTGAAATACAAAATCTCATCCATTAAGACCCTTCTTCACCGCGCATACAATCTCTGTTTATCCTAAAATTTTATAGACAAAGAATTTCAGTACCTTGAATATTTCTTTATGAACAATGATTTTCCTTTCTTTATTGTAGAAGAGTTAATCCGCACATTTTTAAGTGGATTGTATCAACAAAGCCACCCTGAGATAACGGTGGCAAAAGACAAACATTATTTAATACATAATACCTGAGCTGGGTATTCACAATAAAGTCCTTAGCCGAAAATTACACATATTGCTAAGGAAATACTTCTGTCAAATCAAATTTCAAATTGCCTTTGTCAACAAAATAAATATAAAATCTTTCTTTACAATAAAGGATCGAGTTCCAAAGAGTCTTCGGAGTTCTATTATATCCTTATTTAAATGTCCTGGGTGTTACCAAGGCAAATACATCGGAAGCTCCGTGATTACTCGGAAGGCAAGATTCTCTTCCCATATGGGTATAATTAATAGAACCGACAAGATACTTGAAACCAAAGAAAATTCAGCGATAAGAGATCACGTAATAAATTGTAAAAGTGATATCTCCTAAGATAACTTTGAAATTCTGAATTCGCACAAATGCCATATTACCCTTCGAATCTTAGAAACACTTTATATAAAACAGCTCTCCCCGAATTTAAATAATGATCTCTCGTCGGTTCCACTCCTTGTTACCTGAATTCGTTTGGATGTGGGTTGCGGGGCGCAGTTTTGGTGCTTTTTTTGGGTCGACCCGAGCACGTAACACGCTCGTTGGCAAGGTTTGTGATTTTGTATATTAGGTTTCACCAATTTTTCCTTCAATTATTCGAATAAAATTCATTTTAAAACAGTTTTATATAATCATTAGATTCATAAATCAAATCTCCCCTACCTTAATAGATTTTAGCAATTATACACTCGCTAACTAATTTAAATATTTAAAATCCTTCCCTACTCTCCATTGTAAATTTGAGCCCTATTTCGAAATATTCCCCTTAACTCTAAATTTGAAAATCAAAGCTGATACTAGCTAGTAAACGTATTTTAGGCATAAGAAGATGACCGTATTGTGGTCGAAACGTCGCCGGTAAATAAAAAGGATGATACCAGCTATTTTCCTTGCCTTGGGATTTCTTTTAAACATTATATATATATATATATATATATATATATATATATATATATATATATATATATATATATATATGAAGTCCACAGCTCGGGCAGCATTATTAATTTGAACTTGTATTTTCTTAATATTTCTTACAAGTTTTTTAACTGGGTTTCGAGGCGAGTTAAAACATCAGCGATATGCAAATTCAGCCGGAAAACATACCTCCGACATCTCGGCGTCTCCTTGTTAGAAGAAGCACGTTTTCAAACTATCATTTTGCTTTGCCTCCTTTGCTAGCAAACTAGATCGGAGCGACAAATAGTCAGAATTATGAATGATGTAGGTGGGTACATGTGTGTAGGAGATAAAGAAAGGGTGTAGGAACTGATAGCTGAAAATATACAAGTGGTAAAACGAGAAAAAATTGTGGTTGGGTGCAAAGAGATACTAAGTGCCTGGTGATCCAGCCTATCGCTTTTAAATATTTTCTTGTTATGTAGTTCCTTTGTTGTCTTTGGGATAGTTTATATTATTATAAGGTGCAAGCCATTTGTCTTCTATAAAATTAATGTTCTTGGAAATGTTATGCGCATTTGCTGTGGTGGTAATAAATTACTTTAATTACTTAGTATTATGCTTAGTGTCTTTTTTTCGTATATCTTGTAGTTAGTGTAAATCGTGTTTTTTGTTTTTTCTTTGATGTCTTCATCGCTTAATTTGCTGTCGATATTAGGTGAATTCTTGTAGAAATTAGTGAGGTTTCGTAATTAGTTTTTTTTTCTTGATGGGTTTTATTTGTCAATGGTTTGGGTAAAAAACATTCTTATTCTCATGCGTAGAACGGCATTTCTGCTCCGCAAAGTAAAGGCCCAGCGGAGCTTGGAAATCTGGCGCGACTTATACCTCTTCTGTTCTGGTTACTCATTTGGACGATATCATCGTTCAATTCTCGATTAACCAGTTCCTGCACATTCCTTGTTCGTTCTTCTATGACAACGTTAGTGGGCCTTAACCCTGCCTCCCGGTGCAGCTCTTCCTGGCATCTTCTTTCTTATCTGAGTGAACCTGTAATTAGGTAAACACATTTTATCTGCACCACTTGTAGGTTCCTCTTTTGTGTCTTAGACAGACACGAGAGGGCGAAGCGGGGTATAGTATCGTTGATCTTACAAGTGCATACATAGTAGATCTTTTGCTTATTGCTTTCACGAAGATTTCTTAACACGTATAGAGTTCTAACTGCAGCTGTGGCCTTGGTGAGTCCTTCTGCGACATGCTTCCTATACCCGGTTGAAGTAATCCTCCTTCCGAGTATATTGCACTCCGTGGTGTAGGGATAGCGTCTATCCCCCGCCCTGCCATCGTAGAGTAGTCTTCTGGCTATCGGGACTACTTTGAACTTTTCTTGGTTCGTGCGTGTTTTTCACTGGTCCTCGTAGGTGTTAAGGTTCTCAATTTCTGCCTCTGTCATACGAGCTTGCCAAGATTCATTCCTCCATGAACAAGTGATTATCTGGCTGAAATCAACGGCGAATTAAATGTTGGGGGAAGTCGAACACACAGAGGCAGGGACATCAGTGGTGTAAATCAAGTAGAGATTGGGGGATAGGCACCCGCACTGTGGGAGGCCCGAGGTGAGCGGAAACTTTGGTCCGTCTGTGCATCCTATCCTATATACGCCGTTCTATCCATGAGATAGTCACAGAGAGTTCTTTCTAAGTTTTAACTTAGGCCCAATCGTAAGATCTTGTACTGCTTTTTTCGTTGCCACACCTTATCAAACGCCTTTGCTACACCCCGACAAACAATTTCCACGTAACTTCTTTCTTATTTTGCTTGTACTAACTTTTTCCTGATGACATTAATCGCCATCTCCGTACTTCGCTTTCTTCTAAAGCCGAATTGATATGGGCTGAAGTGGGAGTTCTCCTCTAGGTGACACGCCAGTCTTCAGTTAAGGATCTTCTCGAAGAGCTTCCCGCCAAATTCTAGAAGTGAAATTGGCCGGTAGCTCTCTTTCGACAATGGATCCTTTTCGTGCTTAGGCAAGAAAATCATCTTGGCCGTATTACAAGCATCTGGAAAGTATCCCGTGTTCAGACAAGCGTTAAATATCCTTTTCATCCCTTTGATGAAATTGGCTGGTGCCTTTTCAATGTTTAACTTTGTAAGCCCCGATTTTCCTCGGGACATTGTCGCGGGATATCCTATCCCCACCTAAAGAAACATTGACGAACTGCAGTTTGCCGAAGATTTCAAACAGATAATTTCATTACCACACTCACATGACCCAACTATGGAGCGAGATTTAGAGATTCTACAGAATACAGTTTAAAAATAATACTAGTAGTCCAGAAGAAGGGAGAGAGTAGTCAGTCTGTTCTATCTCAACTGATAACATTAAAACCAGCAAACCAGTTGCTACATAAACAATGTGCAGTTTATGAAACATTTTGCACGAATTGTTGATAAACAATTAAAATTTTTTTTATTTTTATCCAAACGGAGAATAAAACAAAATAGAAATTTCTGGCCGAAAACCGCTCTAAGAAGAGACCCAGGCATCAATATATACGTAATGAGATCTCGTTAAAAATTACCAAATAGATGACGGGCAAAAATAAATTGAAACTAACATTAATTATCCTTACAAGGTATAAATGTTAATCGATCCGCAAACTATTTTTAAAATCTTCTATTTAATTCAAAAGTAATATCGACTATTACTTTTGAATACTTTTGAATTAATAAAGACATGAATACTTTCCACGTTGAACTAAAATTCCTACCTTTAGCGAGGAAGGAAGACATAGTTAATGTCAAACCGTAGCCATTTTATTAGATGAACTTAGATGAACAAATCAAATTTAAATTTCAAATAACACTATTCAATATACAATGAGGAATCTCAAGAATCTAATAAATAAGGCATATGCAAGTACCTACATATTAAATAATTTTCCTTGTATGAATACGTATTTAATAAAATAAAAAGCAGTCAATGTGCGCAAAATGAACAAAATAAAATAAAAAACACATTTACTTAATCAAAAGAAGAGTCTCCAATAATTTCAGTATTGCCGTTTAAATATCTTTTTAGTTACCACAAATAAATCTAGTCCTTTTAAATATTACTAATTATTTGTTATACATAGTAAAGGGAAAGAAATTAGAGGATAACAGCAGTCACAGATTGTCTTGACCAAATGCTAACCGGCCAATCATGGATATTTCCAACGTGGCGCTCTTCCAAATAAAAAATATAAACATAATGCTATTGAGTGGCGGATGCTGTCATGAAACTTAGTTTGCGCAGCTCTCCCATTCAACGGAATGAATATTGTCTTCATTGTTTTCGAGTAATTCTATAATGCTCATTCTTTGATAGAGAAGAGACTGGAAAAAATCAAAGAGTAATTTACTTAGTCAAAGAAAGATTGAGAAGAGCGCACAAAAGGGAAATATAGGTGAAAGAATGCAATGGAAGGGAAAAGTTTAATAGCTAATAATTATCTCAACACGTAAGAAAGGGTTCGACCAGTGAGTTCAAAGATAATGTCTTACAAAAGGAGAGACATCTCGCTTCTAGGAATCTGACTCTCCTCTGGGCGTTTGTATTTTCATGAGAAAATCCGGGGGACATCAGTATTGCAAATAGGAAGGTTCTCTACAAAAGCGGCCACGATCTGAATTGTCTCTCACTAGCGTGTGGACCGGCATGAGGAAGAATTTCGTCCGCAATGTGTGCGCGGCATACAAGTTTTGCTTGGAGCGCAAGCAAGCTGCAGAGGGCGGTCACTTTGATTAATACTACAAGTTGAGCACATATTTTATAAGTTGAAACAATAAAAACGTGTCTAACTGCATCAAATCTATTAATGAGTCCTTTGTAGAGAGCGTCGTAAGCAGCTGTAACAGGAATATTGCAATACCCGGTATCATACACAAAACGTTGTTATTCAAAATTAGTTGTAAAATCGATAAGCAGAAAGTGAAGCGAAGAAGTTAAATGCAAAATTTCCTGACTTTTAAATAGTAACCGCATTTATTTCGCAAACAACAGTTGAATCAAAAACTCAAGTAGTGGATGAAACTACCTTCGCAGCCATAGGGTATGATTTCTATTCCTTTCCATCCTACCAGTATTTACGTATATATTCCGAAAATTTAACAAATTTAGAGAAATTTGGGGAACGCCATAGTGAGTGTATTTTAATTGCTATGGGTTGCCTTTATCAATCGTTTAGCTACGCCTTTCCATCTTAATTATCTCGATCGTTTCATCTAGCCTTATCCACTCTTCCTAGTAAAACTTACCTCCATATTACTAAAGCAAATAACTCTCGTGCAGCTGTTATAATGTACAAAAATACGTTAATAAAATGAGTATCTTATTAAGTATTCAAGCTAATTAAGAGCCATTCCTCACATATTAGAAAAAACAGGTTAGTTCTCATTTCTATCAAAGATTTAAATTCCTACTAAATATTGTTCTGAAGTGCTCGCCAAATTAATATGGAAATCACCACACTTTCTTTTTTATATGGCTTAATCAAAACGCACAAAAAGAATTACCCCAATTCGCTGGCTCAGTAATTATTTTGGATTCGTTTCTTAAGCAAAATAAATGGCTTACTTCATTTATCACTCCAATTGTTGGGACTATTATCATTCTAATGATACAAATTGTTATTGCCTTATTACTAGGTTTAGATTGATTCCATACTCAAGTAACATTTCCACTCCGTAAAAATTCTAGAACCTCATTTCTTTGCTTACCAAAAGATTATAAACTTTAGTTTAATGTAAAACTTTACACATCGTCAATTGTTTGGGTTATCATTGGAAACCTTTCCGTCTCCTGTCATTTTTAATTTTATATAGAGTAATGCGAAATAGGATTCCATCTTACTAATATAGATTTCAACGTTGTTTAGTAAAGGAGGTACATAGGTAGAATGTTATTCGTTTGTTGCATAATAGAAAATATGTACATCGTTTACTTACTAAACTTAAATGAGTCAGTTATTTAAAATGATCGAATTCCTCCTCTTATGTTCATTATATTTCTATTCATGTTTATACGTACTTTCGTGTGGTGAGCCCTGAACATATTGATGTTGAACTCTAACATTTTCGCGATCGGTCATATATTGTGTTATCCTCCTAATTTTCTGTTAAGCTGTCTAAATTGCAAAATGTATGGTTTTCCTTGGGATTAAATGACTCTTTTATTCTCTTCCTTTGTCCTTTAAAACCATAAACATTTGGCTTGTATTTAAATATAGGTCTTCTATGTTCTTAATAATTGTAAAATTATAGGTCGCGTTTATTCAGTCAAATTTTCAGGTTACCCTACGAAATACTATGGACAAAGGTAAACGACTTTACGCCTCAACAAACATAATGTAAAGCGATGTGAATATAGTAGTTACTTATTTGTTTATATTTCTTAAATCAAACAATTAATCAATTGGGATTAAGCTGTTATTTATCATTCATATGACGTGTAGAAGAAATATTGCTGATGTATTTTCGTCTGCTAAGTGGTAAATTTTAATATTTTGCTAGAACTTTTTAAAATTATTTCTGTTTTCAAAGAACTCATTTTGAAATAAATTATTCTTCATTTTAATTCCTAGCTTTCTATTAATTCTTTTAATTCCTCCTTAACTTTTTTTTAGTTTTGTTGGTTATTTCCCTTTTATCGTAATATTTATCTTAGCTTTGTTTTTATTTTTCTCTCTTCTCTCTCTCGTTCTCTTCTTCTTTCCTTATTACATTTTATTTTTACATCCACCCTTACCCCTAGAATATTTCGCTTGCGTTAAGATCTTTGTTGCCTTTCGCTGCTTTCTATACCTCTGGCCCCTCATAATTTCTTCCAGTCATCCTTTCCCCCAAATCTGTGGATCTGGTTTTTCCTCCTTTATTATTTTTATATTCTTTTTTGTGATTTCTTTTTTAAGAAGTGGTGCTACATCATTGATTTTATTTATATATAGTGTTTTCTAATTTTTATTATATTTTCACTTAAAAATGAACTCATGAAGTGAATAAAGTTCGAAATAAATGGACTCATCGCATTTTTGCTTTGATAAATTTGATTTGCTACATATATGTAAGATATAAAAAAGAAAAGGCAGAATTGGGCTGGACATGTAGAAAGATGCCAATACAGGAAATGGTCCCAAATAATACCATTGGACTTCATTTAAGGCAGGATAACCTTCAGGAAGCTGAATAAAACGATGGGGAAAACTTCAAAACATAATAAAGAGAAACAAATAATCCTATAGATCATTGGAATGCAATCATGGCACTAGGAACAATCATGGTAAACTTTTTTGAGACTTGTTTTTTTTTATATAATAAAATTAATATAACTAGTCATACATAGCATTTGGTTTTAATATGATTATATCAAAATTTAAACGTGAAATATACAAAAAAATAGAGCTTAAGCCTAATTTATTAATATATACAGTCAATATTGCCAATGATGCCCTTTGTTGTTCAGGACTGCTTCACCTTGTTTTGACATGTTGTAGATCAAAGTTTTGGTCATATCTTGGCAAAGATTGGCCCAGTTTTGCTCAATAACACCAGACACTGCTTAAAATTGGATTTATTCTGTTTATCAACCGCCATTTTGATTTTGGCCAACAAATTCTATATTGGGTTCAAATCTGGCGAATTACAGATAGAAAGTCCCAAAATATCGATGTTATTTCCAACCCCAAACTTTATTTTTTTAATTGAAAACGTGTTCCATTAGGCTTTAAAATAGTTATCATCCCCAAATTTGTCATGAACTGTGAGGAAACGGTGCTAATAAAGGATGTTTTGGTGCCATTTTGAGTTCATGGCAGTGTTCTTGGGAAAAATCGTTAGTGTTCCAGTTCCCTTGGATTAGACGCAGGCCTAGACAGAGATGGATGGATGGCATAAACAGAAGTCCTTCGGAGCTCACTGCCGGATGATTGCGCTGTAATATTTGTTTTATAGCTGCTAAACTAATTTAAATGTCAATGGGTGTACGATGTAAGTGTTGAGGTGATTGTTCTTTGATGAGTGAAGCGATGTATTGGTTGAGGGATTGGTGAATGGAATTGTGATAATGCGGTGCTGAGTAAAATAATTAACATTTGTTAAAATGCACCTAAGTATATTGGAGACTTATATATAGTTTATGGAAGAATTGTGTCTTCTCTAGGTAACGGATGATTCCGTTTTCAGAGCAGATATTCTCCACCGTTAAAGCTGATCTTAAGTTTTCGAGGGTTCCTCTCCCATTGATGAATAGGTACCGTCGTTATAGCATTACATATGTCAGGCATTCTGCAAGGAGATGTTTAATTGTGAGTGTGACATTGCAATCTTTGAAGTAAGGGGGATAGTACTTTTCTATTAGAAATATGTAAGTAGTTTGTGAACGATGCGAAATCGGCACGTAGATACTTCTTGTCGTCGGGTTTGGCATTAACGCTTCTATATCGATAAGCTTGGGAGGATGTGTCATATCTTATTTTGTCTGTGGAGCTCTGCTTATCTAGACGTCCAGATTTCTTGAATCCCGGCTCGTATTGCAATAGTCTTCGCAGGGTATTGGAATGTCAGTGGCCCGGATTAACCGAAAAGCGGCTGTCTTTAGCACTGTATCAGCCCTCTCCTTCCCGGTGACACCAAACAAAAGGAATAGGATTTTCTTTCCAACGCAAGCTACTCTCTCACTTCATATTTATTTATATATATATATATATATATAAATATATTATATTTTGTCATACCACGTAGGAAAAAAGAAAGATTGATTGGATCTACTACTTTCGTTATCTTACTAACCTTTTCAAACTCACAATGGTTTATGAGATAGAGAGACACTGTTTTTATACAAAGCAATGTTTTCCCTATAAAATCAGATGACCAGATTTTTTAGAACCTCTGATAACTTTGATTCGAGAAGGAAAGGCAGGACTGGATATAAAGAAAACAAACAGGTGCTAATATTTACATTCCTCTCCTTTGTGCTGGAGTTTAGGAACGATTCACAGATATTTCTGCTAACAAAAACATTTATATACATTATGGTATCTGATTTTGACCAGTTATTCTGGTGACTCATCTTAAGTTTGTAGACGACCAAAGCATTATTTGTATATCTCTTAGATAATGAATTTTGATGTTGCTTAATTCTTATAGGGATATTTTAAGAAGTTTGACCTACATAGATAAATTACAATCCAAACAAGGTATACTATATATTAATTTATTTTCGTTCTTTGGGCTGTTTTAATACCATGCTTTTTAATGTATAATTATATTTAAAAATTAGATTTATATCAAGTTGCGTAGTGTGAAACATAACTTCATACATGATGTACTGAAGGACTGGAAAACACTGTTATTAGATGCCATCTACAACAAGTTCAGAAGTAATCTACATAATCTAAACATCAACCTAACGAAAATATTAAACTGCCTTATAAGTGATAGTAATTGTAACAAAAAATATTAAAAAAACTGCGTTGTGAATTTATCAGATAAGCCACTACTGACCGATGTGAAACGTGCCTTAGAATATGGACTGTCGTTCTCAATAAACAAAAATCGTGAAAGTGTGGACATTGCCGCTGCCTTTGCTAGATTAGAAAGAAATAATAACATGTCATAAAGCCATCTAGACATAGCAAAAAGAAGTGTTTATTCAAGAGTGAATAATATGAATAAGAGTTTACATAATTTTCCAAATTCATTTAAAACAGCCCTTAAATCATTAAAAATGGACCAGGATTTGCATATTACAAAAGCTGATAAATCCAAAATATGTGAAATAAATAAGAAAACATTGTATTTAGAAAAAATGGACACTTTGTTAACTGATAATACTACATACGTATCGTTAAGAAGCGATCCCTTAAATGGTGTGATTAAGAATTTCAATAGAGACATAAAAAATATTAAAAAAAACACAAATTAATTATTGACTCAGTCTCTTCTAGTGGTTTATCATTACCTTATTTGGATAGCTTAATAAACCCATTAGCCATGTACTCCAATAAGATCAATCATCAGTGCAACTTGGGCAATCCAAAATAAACTATCAAAATATTTAGTAAATTTACTTTCTCCGATCTTAGGATCCATATCACCTTCACATATAAAAAGATCAGTTGATCTTTTCAATAAGTTAGACAATATGAATGTAACATCAAACCTGAGATTAGTCAGTTTTGATATTAACTCATTATTCACTAAAGTGCCGGTTGATGCCTGTTTGGATTTCTTAGCTGGTATTCTTAATTCTTATGATCTGCTTTTACCGTCCAACTCGATCATTCAACTCATTAGTTAAAATTTAGTTTCAATGGAAAGTACTACTAACAGGTGTTTGGCATAGCCATGGGTAATCCCTTATCTCCCTTATTATTAAATATATATATAATGAATATTTTGAAATGAGGCTGATTCCACCGGTTTTGTCCACTCAAATTGTTTGGTACCGCTATGTAGACGATGTCCTGGAAATTCTAAAGGAAAATTTTGACATCGATGGTTTTATTTTATTTATTAATTCATTAGTTCCTTTAAGTTTAAGTTTTATATTTTTAAGAAACGGACAAATAATTTATCCTATGTCTATTTATATTCAGGTTATTCTAAAAATATTAAAACATCAGTATTTTCTTGCCTGTGTCTTAGGGCACTCAGAATATGTAGTCCTGCTTATATAGACCAAGCATTTCCAAAAATAGAAGCGATTGCATTCAATCTGTGTTACCCGAAATACTTTTTGGAAATCTCATGTATAAAGTTAAAAAACAATCTATAACTTCAAGTTGAGGAAAAAAGCCTTTACACAGTATATTACTTTTAGCTTGCCATGATAATTTCTTGTATGTAGTACAAATGTTAAAACAACTTGATATAAATGTAATTTTTAAATATAATTATACATTAAAAAATATGTTAATAAAAAACAGCCCAAGAAACGATAATAATGTAATATATAGTATCCCTTGTTTGGATTGTAATTTATTCTATGTAGGTCAAACCTTTAAAAATATTTCTCTAACAATTCGGCAACATCAAAATGCGGTATCTAAAGGATATACAAATAATGCTTTGGCCACCCACGAGCTTAAGATGAGTAACCAAATTAACTGTTCAAATGCAGATACCATAATGAATATAAATGATTATACTCGTAATAGCAGAAATATCTGTGAATCGTTCCTAATCTCTAGCATAAAAAAGAGAAATGTAAATATTAGCACCTGTTTGTTTTCTTTAGATTCAGTCCTATCTTTTTTCCTCAAATCAAACATATCAGAGGTCATAAAAAACTGACCATCTGATTTTATAGGATAAACTCTGCTTTGTAGAAATATAGTGTCATTCTATTTCATAAAACCATTGTGTGTTTGACAATGTTATTAAGATAACGAAAGTGCTGGCTCCCATCAATCTTTCTTTTTCCCTTCGTGGTACAAGCAAATATTTAGACTTATTCACGTGTTATCTCACAACTTTTACCCATATATATTATATATAAGATATTTTATTTCTGGCTGAATTATATGGATCTTCATCATCTTTTCTAAAGATTGGATGCTGCTAAAGAGTCCGTGAAGATTGTATATTCATTTGAACGTTAGAGGTGTATGCCCACTGCACTGCATGTTTTAAGGAATAGCAGTGGGCAGTGAAGATTAATGCTATTTTGGGGAGGATTTTAGAGTCGGTGTAATTATTTGAGATTACTGAGGCTCTTGCTACATCTTTAAATTTAGATCCATCGGTATATATGTAGATTTCCAGGTGCGTTGAGGCATGGGTATGGAATTTAATTATCCATTCCACGGGGAGAGTTGGAGGACGATCCGCTATGTTTCCATTGCATATCTTTATAGTTGTTTTCCAGAATTGTATGTTTGAACTTCGTAGTCGTACTCGAAGGCCAAATGGCCGCGGGATGGATGGGTGCACCGCCAAGAAAGTGTCCATTTGGCTGTTCACTGAGGTCCAGTGGTATCTCTTCCGTGTGGTATTTTAGGCTCGGTATTGGTGAGGATCAAAAGGCAGCGGTAGCTTTTCGAGGACTTTCATCAGCCACTGTGTTGATAAGAGCAAAGTGTCTCTCAGATGCAGAGAAGTAGATTTCGCACCCGTTGTTCAGGTTGGATCAAATTGAGGAGCAATAGAGGAAGAGAAGTGGAGAAGAGTTTTCGACCAGCTCTTCAAATGTCTCAAGAGAGTGCTCATGACCTTCATCTCCTTTTTTACGAGTTCTCAACATGTCTGATGTGAAATTCCCATGACAGCCTCTTATTAAATAGTAATCCAAGAAATTTGCAATTATTGACGAGTGCAAACCTCAGTTGGTAGAGATATGCTGTAGATCAGGTTCCCTAATACACCCTCTACGGCGGAAAAAGTGGACCACTTTCCTCTTCTCGGTTGACAATTGGTAGCCGTATGTAGATGTAGAAGTCCATCTTGGGATGTTTTTGTGGGCGAGCGAGAGGCAATGCCCTACCGCTTTCATTTTGTAACCTAATATGGAGCTTAGGAAGTCGTCTACATAAAGTTTAGTGACAATTTCTTGCTGAAAGCTTTATGAAATTCCATTGATCCCTGTAGCAGACATAGACACGCTCAAGAGGCTGCCATGGGCAACGCATTCTTCCTTTTGGAATGAGTTTGAATCGACGCTTACCAATCTTACGGAAAAGGTGCGATTGGTTAAAAAGTTTGGAATAAATTGGTACAATTTTCCACGCAAGCCTAGATTTTTGAGGCTTTTTCAAATTAACTTAACGCCATAGTATGTCTCCTGGCAAACTCATTACATACCGCAGATTGCAAGCGAATGAAGGCGACCGCAGATGAATGTAATTTTCTGAATACTCACTTTGAAGGGTATATATGTGATACTATTTCAATGAACCATGTCAGTCACACGTTGACCATTTTTTCAAGTATTTCCACAAGCAAGAAGGTAAGGCGATTGCCTGTAGTTTGGGGACTAGTTGGCTCTTTGCCTGGCTTTCGAAAGGCAAGAACTGTGGCCGTTTTACAGGTATCTGGGAAAAGCTTTTACATCCATATTTTGTTTAATATATCTAAGAGGAAGCGCTTTTCCCCTTTACCCAGGTGCCGTAGCATTGCATATTGTATGTTGACGGGGCATGAACACGCGTTGCCAAAAATTCAAGAGATGTGTCAAGCTTTTTTATTCTCAATTTCTTTTTCTACAGTGTGGGCTACCTTGATGAGAAATTCATAAGAGTGTTCTCCTATCCAACCGTAGATAGGTGATTTAGGATGATGTATTCGCTCTATTTAATATTTTTGCAAAGTGTCTCGCTAGCATGTTTGCCACGTCAATTAGAATTAATATGGTGATTTCAATAAAGCGTAGTACGGGAGTACGTTCTCGATTGGACTTCCCTAGAAAGATTATGATTTTGCTCCACGTGAGGTGGATGTGAGTTTTTACATTGATTATAGGGAAGAAAGCTCTCTATAATCTTCGGCGGGTTTGTTTAAGGCGGTATCTATATTTTACCAGTTTTTTATTTAACTCCATATTCGTCGGCGGACTCTGCCAACGTTTGTACTCCCGGTATGCTTTCCTTTGTGCTATCAATGCGGCAAACACGCCGATCGTCAGCGTGTTTGCCCTGAGCTGACTGGAATACGCTCTTCGCCTGCTTAGTGCAGGATCGATGGTAAAATCTCCAGCGCCTTGTTTATTTATGTGATGTCGTTTACTTCTATACTTTCGAAATTAGTGAGGTTTGTGAATTTTGCATATTTGAGTATTCCTGTCCAATCTCCAGTGGATCATCCCGAAGTGGTTGTATAAGCCTGGTGGGCCTTAACCCTTTCCTTGTCCCCTCTTGGTTCTAGACTCGGGCTGTGGACCAAACACTGACTGCGAAACTCCACCTCTTCTTGACTTCCAAAAAGGAGACAAGAGAAAGGAATGGTTAGGTAGCCGCGAATATTCCTCAGATGTTGGTGCCGATCAAACCCGGACCTATCCCAGAGAATCATATAACTAGTCTACTGATATGTGTAAATTTAAAAAATGGAAGTCATTTTTATCGAAATGACTCCAATGTTTTGTAAGTTGCCAATTACTATTTTTGTCAAATTTTGAAGATTTTAAGGAATTTCATTCTTTTATTTCTTAATTTCAGGTTATTTAACTGAATAAATTTTTTAATAAAAGCAACAATTTTAATTAAAATGCCCATAGAACAGTGTAAAAATATCCCAGATAAATTATGCTACATTTGTGGTTCAGTATCATTTAAAAAAATCAAAGAAAATTTCTTCTCTAGTGAAAATACGATATAATTTGTATTTTTGATTTAAAATTGGTGACCAAGATAAACAATGGGCACCACATATCTGTTGCACGACATGCTTTATTTCCTTATCAAAATTCTCTAAAGGAAAAATAAAAAGCCTTCAATTTGGTATTCCAATGGCATGGCGAGAGCCCCAAGATCATGCCACTGACTGCTATTTCTGTTTGGTAGACATACAAAGTAAGTAATTGTTGATTGTCTACTGTACCTATATTTTGAAGTAGTATACTGTAATATTATTTTTTAAAATATAAAATTAATTAAGTTTAGTACCACTTTATTGTAATCACACATATGTAAATAACTTTATATTTTATGCATATAATTTCCATACAATTAGGTAAAACAACGAAGTGCGCTTCAGGTGTGATATATCTCAACTTTAGACCTGCTATTCAGCCTATACCTCACTCAAAAGACATTCCAGTACCTGAACCACCTGTAGGAATTGTTTTGTCTAATTCTGATGAACCAGATATGGAATCATGTGAACCAGAAACTGAAATTTATGTTCCTGAAAGTGTTGATACTACTCCAAAACTTTCTCACCACACCGATCTAGATGATCTTGTAAGAGATCTAAACTTAACAAAACAACAGAGTGAATTACTGGCCTCGAGACTGAGAGAAAGAAATTTAGTAACAGAAGATCTTCGAATTACTAAGTTTCGCATTCGATCAAACAATTTACAAGACAAATTTTCATTTAATATTATTCTTCTGTAATAATATTATTTCACGTCTCTTTGAAGAATTAGATTTACATTATGAACCGAGTTAATGGAGACTTTTCATTGACGCTTCTTTATATAGTAGTAAAACCGTGCTTCTGCATAATGGAAATAAACTACCATCAATACTAGTAGCTCACTCTGTTGTTTTGAAAGAAACTTATGAGAATTTAGATTTCATTTTAAAAAGCATTAAATACAGTGAACATAAATGGTTGATTTGTGCTGAACTTAAGGTAGAATAGCCATTTTAAATGGATTGCACTTAGGTTACACAAAATTCATGTGTATTTTGTGCCAGTGGGATAGTAGAGCTCGGGGAGAATAATACATACCTCCATAATAGCATTTAAGAGAACAGAAAAAAGTAGTTTGTCATAATGTCATACGTGAAGCATTGGTTCCCAAGGAAAACATAATTTTGCCCCTAATTCACATAAAATTAGGTTTAATGAAACAAATTGTGAAAGCCTTAAAGCATGACCAGACATCTTCTTATATTTAAAAACAAAATTTCCTAAGATTAGTGATGCTAAAATTAAAGAAGGGATCTTTGTTGGGCCTCAGATTCGACAACTTAGGGTAGATAGTTAGTTTGAGGCAAAATTGAGCAAGCTAGAATTTGAGGCCTGGCATAGTTTCAAAGGTCTCCTTGGAAGGCACAAATCATAAAATTACCACATTGTGGTTCAGAATTTGATTAGGTCTTATGATAAGTTGAAATTTAGTATGTCACTAAAGGTGCATTTTTTGCATTTCCATCTCTCTTTATTTCCAGAGAATCCGGGAGACGTCAGGTATGAGCATGGTGAAAGATTCCACCAAAATATTGCTAATATAGCAAATCGTAATACAGGAAATGGAGTCCTGCAATGCTTGCCGACTTCTGCTGGACCATTCACAGAGACAGACAAGATGTTATACATAAAAAGAAGCCTAAATATTCTAAAGATATATATGACTATTGTATAGATTTTATCAATTTGAAAAATCTTACATCTTCCTTATTTTTTTAAATATATTTTTATAATACCACACTCTGAACTTGATTAAAAGGACTTATTAATTTCCTTTGATGAATAAGCTTTTTGTTTCCACTTATCTTTGTACTTTTTGTCAAATAAAATAAAAATAATAAAAAATATTTCACACCTCTATATACTGAATAATCTAATATTAGTATAAACTTAAATGTGCAGATTACAAAAAAAAAACTGAACTTATTTCATGAAAATAAAGGGCCTTTTCATAATCTACGCCAAAAAACTGCAATAGAAAACTACTTTCTTATTTTTGTAGAAAAATCATTGTTGGATAGTGTAATTAGCACAGGTTCAAAGCTAAGTAGAATAGCCTAATCATATCGAAATAAAAACTTTGACCAGAGGTAGTAGTAGAGTTTGGAATGAAAATGTCTGAGGAGACTAAAAGGTTTTATAGCGGACGGGGAAGGAGAGCCTAGGCTAGAGCAGGAAGCAGGGCCGAGTTCCGTGGGCAGAGCCATCGGAAAGACATATAGTCGTTCCCCTTACGGCATTCCCAGACATGGAAACTGTCCAGATGCTTCATTATGAGCACGACACAGGAATTGTAACGATCTGGATGAGCTCTAGTTAATGTACCTGGTAGCTAACTAGTCGAGCATTGTACCCCCGAACAGCCTACCTAGATTAGATTTTCTAAACGGATAAAGCATGTTTCACTGTGTTTATTACTGTATTGTGACTATTGATTGCTTTTATTTCTTCACTCTTTGTTTTCCTTGATTCTTGTGTTTCCATTGTCCCTTTGACTAGTCTTTAAAAAATTCTTGTTTCTACTCTCATTTGGTCATTCACGTGAAATTACTCTTTCTCTTGTAGATGGCTATGCACTCTGCAAGCTATGGTTCCTGCAGTTTTATTTCTCTATTCAAAGTGATTTTAAAAGGCTCAAATTAATTTTGGCGAAAGACCTGTAGTGGATTTTTTACCACTCGCAGAAATTATATATGCAGGTATGGGTGTTTGTGTATGGGTCTATTTGGACCTTGTGAGAAGAACTGTGAGCTTACAAAGGTCAATCAACTCCTTGTTAAAAGCCATGTATTGGTTGTTAAAACCTGCAGAACTTGCATTAGCCCTTTAATATATATATATATATATATATATATATATATATATATATATATATATATATATATATATATATACATATATGATTTGTTAAAGCCGAGATCGACAGCTGCTTGTTTGAACTTGCCACTGAAGCTTTTATAAAGCTTTCAAAGACTCTTAGAAAGCTAAAGGAGGGGAAATATGCTGCCAAGTGTCATTGCTTTATTATCCAAGACGACTTTAAACCCTTTCATAAGTCATCTTGGCAAACGATGAAAAATTAAATGAAATGAAAAGAAAAGAGGAAACAGAAAACAATTCACTCGACTCTTAAACCACTTGGCCCTCAAAGGAGTATCCAAGGAGGGATAGGTGAGTGTAAAGGCTATCGTGGAACCCGGTTCACACGGCCCAAAGAAGAATACACACATAAAATTTATAGAACACCAGGGAACTAAAGGCCTACCAGAAATTCACCACAACTTATCAGGACGGTGCTAAAATGTGAGGTATCCGCAAGGGGTTAAATAAATACATAGATAAAAAGTATTTACAGTATTATTTACAAGAAAATTAAAATGAAATAAATTGACTGTTAACAAATTATACGGGGTTCATCAAAAAAAAAGAGTCTTAAATGCTCATCACCATCGAACGACCAAAGTAGTTTTAATTAAAAGATATTCGTGCATACAAAAATGTGATCTATGAATAAATTTTCACTCTAGTGACAGGTATTCCCGGAATAACCTCTCTATCTTACGTCCCTTGGCCGAAGGCCCAAAGTTATACGAATAAGACTTATAACACTTAATTTATTTAAAGGGGACGTAAGAAGAAGAAAATACTTTATAATAGCTGATACTAGAGCAGTGAAGCAATAACCCCCGTCGGAAACTCAGGCGAAAGAGGTTCGGCGATGATGAGGGAATTCGACTCAAGTCCACAGGGGTTAATGGGATGACGGTCTTTGGAGAGGAGAAATCCAAAGACGGCGATATCGGGCAAAAGACATCGAGACCACAGGAAACGATGATTTGAAGGCCCAACGATCCGAGATGACAGAATTCGACAAAGAGGAGATGGCGAGGTGACTAGGGGAGAAACTTTCACGTGCTGAGTGTGAACGGCTTGCCAAAGGGGAACACTTGCAAACGTAAATGAAAGAGCTGCCCACAGAAGGGCAGCGACAACGCTGGCAGGAATCAATGGCGAAAGTCCTCGCTGCGCGAAGGAATCCAAGCTATCCTTGAAGGCGCGGGGGTTCCTTGGGCACTGAGGACGAATGTGGCCACCCTTACCGCAGCCATGTCACATCAGGGGGAAGGATGAATTCTGTGAGGTGCTCTTAGCAGTGGACAAAGTTTTCTTCCCCTTCCAAAACGGGTTTGACGCACGCAAGGACTTCTTGGGATGAGAGCTAGAAGTTCTAGAAAAACTGGGGTGAGCAGAAGTCCAATTATCCACCAGCTGAATTGCTTCTGATAGAGTATAGAGTCGTCGTTCTTTGATGAAAGCGCGCAGGTCAGAATGGAGGGAAGAGAGAAATTGGTCCAAGATCATAAATTCCTTGAGCCCATCAAAAGTGTTACCGACGCCGGAGGATTCGAGCCATGCCTGAAATAATCGGGCTAGGTGAAATAAAAATTGCTGAAAGGTTTTCCTTGGAGAAACCTTAGCGCTACGAAACTCGGTACGGTAGCCATCCGGAATTTTATTGAAGCTGGTAAGAAGGGCTCTTTTCAAAAGGTTGTAGTCCCTGGTGATTTACATTGGCAGAGAGGTATATAATTCAGCAGCCTTACCGGTAAGTAAACTTCTTAACCTCACGGCGTAGCTCTCGGGGTTTTCTTCGAGCAATTCAGCAACCCTCTCGAAGTGGTTGAGATAAGAAGTAATGTCCTTACCATCTTGTAACAGGGGAAGTTTTGGACGACTCACCGGGTCAGTGAATTGAAGAGAAGTAGGTTGCGGAGGTGCGGAGATGCGAGCTAATTCAACCTCGTTCTCGGCTTGGATCTTAGCTAGCTGAAGCTTCCGTTCTTCCTCCTCTTTTTTAGCGTGTGCTTCTACCCTGATTTGGGCCAGCTGAAGCTTTCATTCTTCCTCCTCTTTTGTAGCCTGGACTTGACGTTATTCTCTTTTGCTTGGCGGTCTTTTTCACGTTCCTCACGTTCAAACGCCTGTTGTTAGAGGACATACGAGCAATTTAATTACCAGTGAAGCCCAGCTCCACTGCCTGGTCCTAAAGATCTTTAATGTGGGACATAAGGACAGAAAGCGCTAGTCAGAAAAAAATAAAGTTAAAAGTTAAGTCGATAATGAGATTTATACGAATAGGTTACAAACCCTAAAATAAGTGAGCAGGTTAACTCTGCAAAGAAGAAAACACAAACGTTATTAATATCAAACGCAAAAATGAAATGACACGCAAGAGTTAACTAAACACAAAAGAATGCTAAATAAAAGGGGACAAAAGTAATTAAAAAAAGTTTAAACACACGATGGGGACCACACAAATCCCACACAAGAGGCAATAGGCAAACCTCTTTCAAAAAAAAAATGATGCTCAGGGTAGCCAATTGTAAGTAGTACAAAGATAATTAAGACAAGAGAAAACAAGCAACCGTGAATACGAGGCGTATAGCAAACTTAAGAAGACAGCCCAGCAAGTGTCAAAATATTAATAAATTAATACAAACAACGGCTAAGCAGAGCCGTGAAAATTGAGGCCAAGGCAAACTTCGGTAGCGTAAGGGCTAACAAAATCCTATGCACAGTAGGAATTCACTTCCGGGCCACAGACAGTGAATGCGTGCTCGAGGCGACTTAAACACCCAAGCGGATAAGCACCACAACCTAACCTGACAACTTAAACTGGAAAAAACAAATAGTGGCTAACTCTAATCCTGGCAGAACCTAATCCTGCCAAAACCTAATCCTGCCAAAACCTAATCCTGGCAAGGTCACCATGTAGGTAAAGGCTATCGCGAAACTTGGTTCACACGACCAAGAGAAAAATGCACACATAAAATTTATAGAAGAACAGAAATCTGAAGGCCTACCAGCAATTCACCACAATTTATCAGGACGGTGCTAAATTGCGAGGTATCCGCAAGGGGTTAAATTAATACGCAGATAAAAAGTATTCAAAGTATTATTTACAACAAATTTAAATTAAATATATTAACTCGTCACCATCGAACGACCACAAGTCGTTTTAACCAGAAAGATATTCGCGCATACAAAAATGGGTTCTATGAATAAATTGTTTAAAGCCGAAACGAAACGCGCCGTTGAAGATGAAATAGGCTTCGCTACTGTAGTGACGTCTTCCTGGAATAACTTCCCTGTCTTATGTCCCTTGACCGAAGGCCCAAAGTTACATGAATGACACTTATTACACTTAATTAATTTAAAGGGGACGTAAGAAGAAAGAAATACTCCAAAATGCCTGATACCAGAGCAGCGAAGCAATAACCACGTCGGAAACCCAGGCGAAAGAGGTTCGGCGATGATGAAGAATTCGACCTAAGTCCACAGGGGTAAATGCGATGACGATCTTCGGAGAGGAGAAACCCACAGACGGCGATATCGGGCCAAAGGCATCGAGACCACGAAAAACGATGATTTGAAGGCCCAACGATCCGAGAGAAGAAATTAGAGATGACAGAATTCCACAAAGAGGAGATGGCGAAGTGACTAGGGGAGAATTTCACGTGCCGAGTGTGAATGGCTTGCCAAAGGAGAACACTTGCAAACGTAACTGGAAGAGCACAATTTGATGTACCCTAGAGAAGGGCAGCAACAACGCTGGCAGGAATCAATGGCAGAAAATCCTCGCTGCACGAAGGAATCCAGTACAGGTCTCAAAAAAATTAACAACGTTAAGGTATGGGACGGACAACGATATATCAGAGCAATCAGGAAGAATCCTTGCAACAGAATAAATTAAAAGGCCTCTCGGCCCCATTTATATCCTTCAGTCCGAAGGGGAAGAAGGGAATTGGGGCACAAAAGGGGGAGGTGAAAGAGTCGCCTCCCCTACGCAAATTAGACTGATAAGTTACAGAAGTTTAGGCCAAAATGGTAGCCTCGAAGCAGGTCTACCTGCGATAAACACCGTAAGCTATTATGAGAAAAGAAAAGCATGGGAATCTGAGGGCCCACCCCTCACAGTGAGGCCCAGTACTCCTTTGTAGTCTGACCTAGCCACAATATGCAGGGACTATGTAGGCCCCAGGCAATGCGGGTAAGGTGGATTTGATCGTTGCTGTTTATCGTGATCATTGTCACACGTGTTTATTGTCAGTATTGTGTGTGATTTATGAATAGTTGCTTAAAAACAAAGGAAGTACCAGGTTTGGAAATTTATGCTAGTTTGCCTGGAGATCTTTCCAGTTAGGTAGTTATAATTAGCATGATAAAGTTAAAAGTTTTTACACATGAAAATCTCGCATTTCCTTTATTGATCTATGTATGCCCCAGGCAATGCTGGTAAGGTGGGTTTGATCGTTGCTGTTTAGCGTGATCATTATCACACATGTCTACTCTTATTCCTGTGTGTGATTTAGGAATTGTTTTTTAAAAACGAAGGAATTACCAGGTTTGGAAAAAGATGCTAGTTTGCATGGAAAACTGTCCCTTGTAGGTAGTCATAATTAGCGTGATAAAGTTTTTACACATGAGAATCACGCATTTCTCTTTTTGATCCATGTATATTTGTATCGTTATCAGTGAAAGGTTTGTCTGGTTATAATTGTTTATAACCTATTCGCTGGTGATGCAGGCTGATCTAACTAATCTTGCTCATCGTCGAGTATTATTCTCTTTCTCTAGTTATAGAATTCTTCTTCCTCCTATTCTCCTATTTCATCAATCCCTGGGAAACTTGTGTTCCCATTCTTTCGTAAGGGTACTTGGTTGGTCAAATAAATTCCTATTTCGTTCTGTCTTTTCTAACACTTTCCTGGCTTTTTTGCAATTATTCTTTTGAGTAGCTTTACCCTTGCCTCCCTGCAAAGGTCTCTTTACTTTCTTAGTTATGGTCTACTTGTTTTTAGTATTATGTACTGTAGCAGAATGAAGTCAAAGGGCGACCATGTGCCCTTCTGTATCCACGTGGTCCTGAGATTACCTCATGGACAAGAGGGGTAAGGTAATTCGTTACCCACTTAGATAAAATATAAAAAAGAGCTCACAGAAGTAAATAAGAATGGAACATACCTTTAGATTAAAATTGCAATTATCTTGTTTTTAATTACTTTTTTACAAGTGCACATAAATAGTTCATCTTTATTTAAGTCTCTTATTTTATCACAATATGTTTGTTTGTCTAAAATGGCTATTGCACTGATTTGTCGGCTTCGGTGATATAAATAGTAGGATTCTTCTTGAGGTGATTTAAAACTCGACGGAAACTTAAGTGATAATTTGAAAGTGAGGAGGTATTCATAGAATGCTACACGAAACATTTTGAAATAGAAATATCCTACCTAAGAATATTAAAAAATTTTATAATTTCCTAAATTTCTTATTAATAGATATACTTCATGGGGGATATGAGATGAAAAGGCTTAAGCCAAATATTGAAGTTGTGTCTAGTTGTGTGAGTATATTTCTATTGCTAAAGGTTTCTTTTTAGGCACAAGGTGATGCGGTTGCAAGAGAAGTACTGACCGTCCTCATCAGTTGAATTTACCTCCTCGACTGGGATAGAGAAATTAGTCATTTCATGAAATGCGGCCCTTTGCGCTTGCTCCAAGCAACACCAGGGTGGTGTTTCAGTAAACGATATTTGAATGAGAAAATTACCACTACCAATAATGACATCGACCACCTTGCGTTGAAAATCACGCTGTTCATCTTGGGAGCACAGGGATTGATCAAGATAGGAAAATGAATTGGTTCTTAGAGATTGATGCGTAAACTCATCAACATTTTGGACACCTAACTCCAGTATGTCGTTCAGGTCGACAATGATATGACCACTGGAAATGATTGAGTTGTTACGCCACATGGAGTATCTACCGTTCAAATCCCGGAGCATAAGAAAGGGGTTCGGCAACCTGGCTACCACTTGGCGAAATTCCCGCGTCGAAGTCAGCTGACGATTGAAAGGACCTCCTATCCAGGTATACCTCCTATCCAGGTGCAGCTGCACTGTCCCTGCCAGAAAGATGGTATTCATCGAAAATAGAAGAACGAAAATATCAGGCCGAGTTTAAATTTGCATCCTCCTAACCGGCTTCCATCAATTGGTCGCTGGGTCGCAGAATTTTTATACACCTGGACGCTTAGCTGCAAAAGAAAAATATAACAGAGGATGAAAGGACACGAGTCTAGAGAATTCAGGAGCAGAGTTTTCTTATATTGAGGTATAGGACGTTCAAGGCAGAGCTGCACGATTCACGCCCAATTCCTCGGCCTCACGGAGCGAGAGACGGTCCTCAGCCTGAACTGCCATGTTTTCCATCTCCAAGGCCAGCTCATCGTTGAGGACTTCTATGGATCAGGTCACAAGTTCCACCCCATAAACCACTCCTTTCTCGAATTTGCTTGTTGAGTGAGGTAAAATACTGACCAGCAGCCATTGAGTGTCCGAAAGGCACTAATCATGGCTGCCTCGGAAGAGACCGCGCATTCGTTAGAAGGCTCCCGTCCGAGAAACGAGTCTCATTTAGTTTTCTACCAGTCAAACTAGTTAGGTCTCTTGCAAAAACTGCAGCGGAACCATACGTCTCCGGATTCCAAGTAGCTTCTGAAGTAGGGGACCCTAGCTAATCGAGACTCCGCTCAGCTGTCTGTGCTTAAGTCTCCCAGCAGGAGGGCATCTCGATGCTGGACGTACCAAACTTGGCATGGGCTCTTGCAAAAGCTGCAGCGAAACCGTACTTAATCATAATAATAATGATAATAATGTCTTTTGTGATGCGCTCTTCAATGCTTGAGGCCTTCCCAGAGTGCTCGTTGTGCTGAGATGAGAATGGAAATTCAATGGAAATTCCAGAGGGGGAGAAGGCAATTCTGAAAAGCTGCGTTTTCAGGAGACGCTTAAATGTGGTAAGAAGGTGAGAAGACCTGATTTCAGCAGGAAGAGCATTCCACAACTTAGGGGCGCAGATTGAGAAGGAGCAGTCCTCCATTGAGCAGAGGGATGAACGAAGAATATTCAAAAGAGGTGCATGTGATGACCGAAGGGCCTGAAGGACATGGCGTAGCGAGAGGGTGGAAGAGAGGTAAGACGGGGCCTTGTTGTTTAGGGCCTTAAATGTGAAGAGAAGTATCTTGAAGTGAGTACAGGATCTGACAGGGAGCCAGTGCAGTTCATGCAGCAAGGGTTTCGAGGAAGAGAAGCGAGGGCGACGGAGGAGAAGCCGGGAGGCATAGTTCTCTAGAAGTTGAAGAGGGCCGAGAGAGGAGGATGGCAGATTCACAAGCAGAGAGTTACAGTAGTGAAGGCGTTAATCAAACTCATCACCACGTCCAATCGCTAGCTTATACTGCAACTCTTGACGCATGAGGAGCTCGTCGAAAAGATAACCACGAATCTTCTTTATAAAATGCCATTCTTGATGAAACACCGTAAATATATGAAGGTTGTCACTAACTAATTAATATGAATAAAACTTAAAAACTTACATAAGCGAAGAGAGCAAAACTCCAACGAATCCATAGCTAAGTGATATCACAAGTAGAAAATGGTAAAAAATAAAATGATCAAGTGTGCCGTCCAAACAGTATCGAGAGAACACTAGCTCTGTATTAAAAAAGAGAAGTGTCAGTAAACGTTTTACAATACCTAGAGAAGACAGACTTGCAGAAAAAACTTCTAACCTCGTTAGTTAGTTCAATGAACCTTCAAGTTCATAAATTTCACCCAAAATATCTAGAATGAGAAATATAGATCAAGAACTTAAAGGATGCAATGCGAGAGAGGCGCCATGAATATCTGAAGTAAACAGAAAAAAAGACTTCAGTGGCAAAAAATGACAAAAATTTGACACATGAACAATTTTAAAGTTATCTGCTCAGATGAAAATAATTTTCAGTTATAAAATAGACTATTGTTTTTTGGTTGTATATGTAATTTATTTAATTACATTTACATATATCTGGAAGAAAATTAGTAAAATATTTATCAATTTTCTAACAATTTTGCAGAGATTCAGCACATGTAGGGCTAAGTTTGTGAGGCAAAGAGTTAGACAGGCATTTCAGTAGTCTGCTTGTGTGGTACGAACTCTAAAGAATGAAGGTACTTCTATCATAGTATGGACTTACATGTCCTTACCAAGGCCAGAGGAGATACTTTATAGGTCAGGCAAGAATATTTTCTACAAATTTTACTACCATGGTGTCACAGATTTTAGAGCCATCTATCAAAATATTCCATCCCAAAAGAACAAGAAATGAAGTTCTATTTTAGCAGAACAATGCTCCATGTCATACATACAAACACACTAAGAAGTGTCTGAGAAATAGAGATCACCACTTTATAGTGGCTATCACAGAGCTGAGACCTAAATTTAATATTAGACTTGGTATGGAGGGATTGGAAAGCAATGAGAAGTACTACAAGTACAGTAAAACAGAAGTATATGAAAAATTACAAGCTGATTGGAGAAAGTATCAGAAATTTGTGAAAATCAGGTCCAACTAAGTATTAGAGTAATTAAAATAAATAAAATAAATATATAGTATATATGAATGCAATGTCATGCTTCTAAGTACTTTCTAACTTTATTCAGTTCATTCTCAAGAAAAACTACACAAGAAAATAATATAATAAGGGTATATATATAAGATAGTAAAAGATAAAAGATTGCCTCTAAGACAAGAAATCACCAATGAGGAAGTAGGAGAGGGATATACCCTTATTATATTATTTTATTTTGTAGTTATCCTTGAGAATGAACTGAATAAAGTTCGAAAGTACGTAGAAGCACCTTTTTATTTATCCTGCGGGGCATTGCATTCATTGCGAACCTCACGTGCTACTTTGTGAGTTATTCATATATATATATATATATATATATATATATATATATATATATATATATATATATATATATATATATATATATATATATATATATATATATATATATATATATATATATATATATATATATATATATATATATATATATATATATATATATATATATATATATATATATATATATATATTTATAAATATATATATATATATATATATATATATATATATATATATATATATATATATATATATATATATATATATATATATATATATATATATATAACAATTCCGAAAGTATATAAATGAGGCGTTGGCCCTAATCTTTGAGGTGCTCGTCAATTTATCGCGCAGTATCTCGAAGTTGGAAAGTTGGAGAGATCTAGCATCAATCAGAGAGGACGCCCCGCATCCTGTTCATCTAATACCTCGGCTGAATCTCACATCTCTCCCGCTCTCGAGTGCAAACTTTGTTCGTATTAACATCAATTTGTTAATCAGGCCAAGAGATGTTTACCTAGAGTTGGATTCCAAGAGAACTTGGGAAATTGCAAAAGGGAACAACACTGAAGGATGTCTCTCCTCTCTACCAAAAATCCCTATCTGTATGTCATTGACTTCAACAGAAGAAGAAAGTTTATGATGGATGCCAGATTCGTTATATCAAGCATCTGCGCTACGTACAACGATCTGCAAAAGGAGCAAACTAAAGCCCCACCTCAAACAGCAACAGGATTATCCATACGAACATTCAGTAGATGAACACTAAAACTATAGTTAGAGTTAAGACGAAAATTTTAGTTGAAATCTTTAGTGGGCTATATTATGCGCAAATTTTATATCTCATTTCAATATTCTAATAGATTTAAAGCGTGCGTGTTGGTAGATTTAAAACCAATTCACCAATAAGGTCTGTTCATAAATGAACATTTTCTCTTTCACCTTTCTTTTTAATAATGTAATTCACCTGTGCATCATTCGCTCGATGGGTTTAGTGAGGTATATAAGTCCAATATAATAATCAGTGTGATCATAAAAGCTACCTAAAGTATCTCTTTAATACCAGCGTGCAGCCTATTATTACCACTAGACCTCAGTCGTGGAGAGACCTAGGCGATTGTCTCCTAAATTGGTGAGTGTTCTTAAGGAGAGAATACAAATTTTACTAAGAGAAGCCACAGAAAACTAAGCTCAACACATGATTTAAGAAAAAATTGACATTTTATCAAAAGTGATAAATGACTCTCTGAATTGACTGAGTGTAACTCTATGCATTATTCATATGGAATTTACTTCCCAAACTTTTTACAGCGATAGAAAAATATTAAAAAAAGTTAGTGAAACGGAACTTAAGAAAAAAAATCTTCTTGCATGGAATAAAATAACGCACCGGATATAATAAAATGTATTTCTTCCATTAAAATGCAATTAGGTGTTGTATGTGGCCAAGAAGGACATATTGATCATTTATATTAATAGAGGTATGTTGATTTAAAAAATATTTGACATTATCTTAGGTCTGGAACAATCAGAGAACAAATTTTGGAGTCACTATTTGTTTTTCTAATAGTATCAATAATATTATATATCTGCAAACTTTAATTTATATCCAATAACGTTATATATATATATATATATATATATATATATATATATATATATATATATATATATATATATATTTGTGTGTGTGTGTAAATTGTGTCTAGCGTTAAACGACTAGCCTGTATTTTCGCTGCAAGACGAGCAGAGGAAGAAAAGAATCTCTTGTTGATTATCGCTTTGCTTGTTTTCAATTTGGCCTAACACTGCACCAGCCGTCCATTTCATCCAGATCTCTAAGGCTGAGCCATGACGATATTTACAACCGTTGTTGTCTCAGAACTCTCGCATAAGTAATCAATGTCGCACACTGTTTACTAATAATAAACTACCCAAAATATATATCATGTTTTTTTATCCTCCAGAGTATAGATGCTAATTTTAATGGTTTCGTTTCACTCGGTATCTGTTAATGCTAAAATAACTTAAGATCGAAAATATGACCTCTTCAATGCCTGCTCAGTTGACGTAGTACTTTTAAAGTACCTACGTTCAACATAGTATTAAATGGTATATTAATATTTTTCATAAGTTTATAAGATTATAAATTTTATCGGTAAACAGTTTGCACCATGCATTTTTCCGTGTTGTAAAAAGTACCCTCATTTGATACTTAAGTAAAAATATTGTAACACTGACATTTTTTGTATTCAAAGTACAAGTAAAAGTACGCCAACTTAAATATACTTAAGTAAAAGTAATAAATGATCTTTTTCATGAAATACTCAAGTAGTGACAGATAAAGTAGCAGCAAATAGTAAAGTACCCATCACGTCAGACGATCTTCAGTATATTCTACAGTAAACCCTTTTATGCTTGCTGTACTGACCCTTATATATTGGAATTCAGTTAAACTGGACTTAACAATCAAGCTGCAAATATCTCTCGTTTTATTAGAAAGTCTAGTTTATATGAAAGGTAAAATTAACTCTCCAAAATTATCCAGTTTAACAGAATTCCAGAATATAAGATTCTGGTTAGATAAACCGCGAAAGTTTAGGCGTGAAAGTTAGACTTGCAGAGCTAACCAGGCGCTAAAAAGCAGCAGATGTATGTAGTGGGGGTATTTAACACAGTTACAATCTTGAATACTCACCTCAATGTGTTTCTTTATATTGAAAGGTGAGTTGATGCATGCAGTCACCGCGGCAATTTTTGGCAAACTCAACAAACATTGCAGCTTCACCGAAATTCCCACATTCTTCTTGTCCAAGAAAAAGATAAATTACCACGATAATTTATCGCGATAACGATATCGGGTTATCGTTTTTCCGATATTTTGTCCCCGCGTTATCGATTCATCGGTATCGCCGATACATTTGGTTCCAAACTAGCGATAATCGATAATTTTAATTTTTGGTTCCAGTTTAGCACAGGCTCGAGCCGCTCGTGCCTTGAAGACAGAAATAGGTAGGTCCGAGCTGGGAGGAGGATCCTCAAAACCTATAAAGAGATGAAAGAGAGCCTCACCAGGTAAGAAACTAAGGAACAGTATTCAAATATTCTTAATATTGTATTATAAAATAACGCTATAGATAATCAATATTGTATTATAATTGTGGATTTATCGATTATCACCGATAAGGTTATCGTTATTGATTTATCGGTTATCGTGATACATTTTTTGGTTATCGCGCCCACTTATTTCTAGGAGTCTAGGACAAAGAGGAAAAATATAATAAACTGACGACCTCTCTCAGGTGCGAAAGCGGGAGAGACAAACAAATTGTCTATCGGGTATGAAGGGATGCATATAATTGGTCCAAACATGAACAAGCGCTTATGATTGGTTCAAACCAGAGTATACACCAGTGATTCGTGATCGTCTGACTTTCGCTTATACGTGTGTCATTGGCCAAATTGAACTGTGAAGTAACGAATACTTCTATGATTTTCAAGTGTAATAAAGTAAAAGTAACATAAGAAAAATACGCAAATAAAGGTGAAAGTACTCAAATAAGTAAGTACTTTTTATGAAGTAAAAAGTATAACAGAGTTACTTGAGTACAATACTTAAGTGATTTTCCCTCTTTACTTTACAACTTTGAATTTTCCACCAAGCCATATACAATTCTATTTAATCAGATTAAATTTATTTGTAAATTTAGCTTTTTATCAATATAAAATCCTTTTGATGGTTGGAGAATTGCTAGGCTAATCTAAGGAAGGTAATCCATTCTCTTCGAACAATATGAGTATTTTTATGGAACTATGGTTCGAAGCGTGATCCTGTTAAATTTCTTTTTTGTCCCTGTTTCATTATCCATTCAACAATAAAATGCCGTTCAGGGCCTTTTTCAGTAAGACTACCGCAAAATATCTTTTTAGAAAGATATTTTGGTGTTTGTTGAAGGTGTATTGGCAAAAGGATTTGCATTTGCACCGACTCCATACCACTGCGGTTCGTCTCAAAATATAACTCTTCTCCATCGATTTGTTGTCCATCATTTATGATCAAGCACTAAAAACAGGAATTAATCGTTTTGGCATGAGTCGATTATTGTTTACACAAAGGCTTTCTGTCATTTTCTCCGAAGTCAAGGATCATTCTTCCAACAGGAGAACAATAAAATTTTATTCCAGCTGAAGCCAAATGATTCTGAAGGTCTTTGATAATTTTC
The DNA here is from genome assembly GCA_963969495.1 of Ceratothoa steindachneri. Taxonomy (NCBI): domain Eukaryota; kingdom Metazoa; phylum Arthropoda; class Malacostraca; order Isopoda; family Cymothoidae; genus Ceratothoa; species Ceratothoa steindachneri. Next base: position 85,983,233 of record OZ018328.1, read on the forward strand.
TTGGGATTCTTCACACTATTCTTTATCATAACCTTCTGGTCATGAGGTGTTTTCTTGCACATTTTTGTGGACGCAGGGCTTAAATATTTACTAGTTACAGCTCTTTTGAAAATATCACCAGCAGTTGAATTTGATAGGTTTAGGTTTACGGCAATCTTTCTGATACTCAAACTGGCATACTTTTTACTATCTACAGTACTTCCTGGCTGTAGCATCCATCATGAATTTAAACGGTAATCAATACTTTTTCTTCTTTCAGGTGGAAGATGATAGGTGTATCGGATGCAGGCCCCTCCTCTCCACCCTTGGTGTGACAGGCGGGGTAAAGATTTCCGGTCAACCTTACCAGGCTCTGCGGCGCCCTCCTCACTTCCTGTGGGACCATGGGGAAAAAAGCGGCAGGGCCAATGGAAGGTGGATAGGAGGGGAAGATGAAAGAGAGCGAAAAAAAGGTTTATCAGGAAGGAGAGCAGAAGTTGATCTCAAATAACCGAAAAATTATAGCTGGGATATAAGGATGGAATGGAATAGCTCCATCAGTTTGGACTTACTGATTAAGGCAGAATCAGAATCACGACATCTTTTAACCCCTTTATTCCATCCTTTACCTATTGCTCTGTAAAGATGTCGCGTGAGCCGACCAAACTATGTTTTCTTTTAAAAATCTTTCTAGTTTGTATTGTAGCATTCATGCCGTTATGTGCAAATATTATTTTGCTATTCGTTTTGCATTTTCTTCTGCTATTTTCAAGTTTTACAATTGAGCACTTCATTTTTTTCTCTTTTTATCCATGTTCACTTAATTTTTTTAGTTAACCATAGTTGAGCACTTTTGTCTCGCTTCACTATAGTTCAGCTATTTAGTTGCCACTTTAATGATTTTCCTTGATTATAATTTTATCTATTTGGGTTGTAATTTGATTACAACTAGGTTTTTATATGATTTTGTTAGGTTTCTTGTTTGTCTCATTGGCGTTTTTCATAGGTAGGTGTACAGTGGTGCTTTCACTATTTACTGTTGCGGTCTTCCACTAGGAAATCGGCAGTTGAAAGCAGCGTTGACTATAGTATTGGTGTTTTCTATAAAAATTCGAGGAGGGTTGTCAATTTTGCTACAATTTTTTTCCACTCTATTTCTTACAACGATGTTTATAAGATTATAAGATGTCAGAGCCTGCAAATACCGTGTGGTCTACTTCTGGGCCAGCTCTCCTTCAAACCACGCCGATGCACTTAAAGTGTTTATCTAAGTAGTTCTTAAACATGTTTATGGTTGTTGATTTAACAACGATCACTCGCAACTTGTTTCACGACGAAACCACTTTGTTTTAGAAAAAATTCTTTGCTACATTTGTCTCAAATCTTAGTTTCTTAAACTTGTATTCAGGGCTTTGGGTTATTAAGGAAGCGTCCAACTCGAAAAGGGTTTTAATTTATAATTTATCAAGATTGTTTAGGATCTTAAATACTTGTATGAGTCCTCCTCTTAACCTTCTCCTCTAAAATCATTACAGGTTGAGTGCTTTAAGTCTGTCTTCGTAGGACTTTTAACGTAGTATGAGTATCATTTTTGTAGCACGATGTTGCACTCTCCAACATTTCTATATTTTCCGCAATTATGGATTCTAAAACTGAACTACGTACTCCAAATGAGGTTGAACCAAAGATTTGTACAGGGGAATTGCTATATTTTCTGATGTGTAGGAAAAATTTCTACATAAGAAACCAAGTACTCTGTTTCTTTCTTGCATTCCTCCAGCACTGTCTTCCAGTTTGCAAAAACAACTGTCTTCCAGTGCGCGGTTCAATCTTAGCCACTTTAAATAGGTCTCTCTGAGTTCTCATTTCTGTTCTTCTGGTGATCGTTATAAGTAAGAGTGCTTTAATTTGAACTTTTTGGAGCTTTTTTTATTTGCTTTAGATAGGGTGTTAATAATGATGAAAGGATATATTAGCGCCTTCCTTCCTGGTGCATGACATATCTTTCTTTTATTCGCTGTGATTAATCTTAGTAATAAGTAAAGCAGTTTTAGCACAAGAGATACTCTTAATATTATTTCAGCTACATGTTTTATGTAACGTTTTGAGGTTATTTTTAGTCCTAGTACTTTACCTTTCTGATTATATCTGTACATCAGTCCTTGTACTTCAATATCCGCTACTCTTCTAATCGAGGTAGGGACTACGTTGAATTTTCTTCTATTCTTTCTTATTTTCCAGTCCCTCTCGAACTGGTTAATGTTCTCAATCTCTCAAACTGTTCTTTGTTGCTCAGTTCTCAAATTCCCAAATTGACATACGACTATTTGCCTGATGTCATCTGCGAATTGAATATTGAGGCATCTTTGAATTAAAGGTGTTGGCAGGTCCACTGTGTGAATAGAGCACGACGTGGGGCTGAGACGGCCCACTGGCAGAAGACATGCTTCCCATTCGAATGCGGATCCCTTGAATCATTGATCACCGCGTATACTCTTCTATCTGTCAGATAGTCGCAGGGAATTCTCTGAAGAGTATTGTTCATCTAAAAGTTTAAGATCTGGTGTTTCATGCCTCTGACCTAGTCTTTCCAATGGCTTTGTATACATCTCTGAGGACCACATTCATTTATTTTTTTCTGCTTTGGCCTTGACGAGCTTCTCTGTGATGATGCGATTTGCCATTAAATTGTCTCTTTATGTACGGCATCCAAATTGGTATTTTGTGTAGAGATTAGACTTCTGCTGAGGATTTTTTTAAAGACTTTTCCGGTGAAATTCAGAGGTGAAATAGGTCTGTAGCTGATAAGAAGATCCACTAATTTGCATGGTTTTGGCTGAAGATGATTTAGGCTAGTTTATAGTCGTCTGGTAAGTATCAACTGGTAAACATCTTGTGGAACAATTCAATGATGTTGTCCGGTGCCTTGTTGAGTATGAATCTGGTAATTTCAGAAGAGTCTGGCGCTCTTTGTTTGAATAATTTATAGCGCTCTTTAGTTCTTCGATTGTAATTGTGGCCCATGATGTTTGAGCCTCTTCCCTTTGTTGTTTTACGACTGGTTTTGGCAGGTTTTGGGGGGTTATTACGAAGATATCCATGAACCAACTATAATGTTGCTGGATTGAAATCCGAATTTTCTTTCAGTATTATGGAAAATATGTACATCCAGTGGCGTCTGAAATTACGTTCGATTGTTCTGTCCTCTCTTGTTTTTTTCTCCATGTTAAATTTCTATTGCTATTATTTTTATGTCAGGTGTATTTTCAGTTTGCTTATTAGCCTCCAATTTCCTTAGGTCTTTTCTTTACGTGTATTTTTTTATCAAGCTATCCCATATTGTTCCTTGTTTTTCTGCTATTAGATGCCATAATTCTTTTATTCTTCTTTAAAGTGCAATATATCTATCACTGGTTAGACCAAAAATCGCAATTTGGTTTAGGACACTGATGAGTTTCAGGTTCTTATCAATCACCTCTGTGCATCTTGGTTGAATGAGTGTGAATTGTCTCTTGTTCACTATATTATTATTTTCTGCCTCACTGAGATGTGATTTTATAGACTTATTTTTTATCAATTGCTTCCAAGTTTGCTTTATTAAGATCCGCTGGGACAAATCTTCTACGAACCTTTTTGTATGCTTCTCAGCTCACTCTACTGTAGCTATTCCTTTACTGTACTTGTACCTTGCTGCTTAACGTTACGTCTGGTTTTGTAGCAGCTCTGCTTTTAAGGTACAAAGGGAAGTCTGAGTCAATGCTGTTGAAAATATTTCTTTCAATCATTATTTCTAAGTTTTCGCTACCTCTATTTCTGTCTCGGTAGTCATTTGCTCTGCTTCTTGCATTCAATTCTCCCAATGACTATTGTGGGTAGTCTACTACTGAAGATAGTAATCATATTGAGCATTGGAATGAAATTTCGTTTGAGTGGTTGGTATCCATTTGCTATTTTTATTGGTGATACCTATGTTTCAATTCAACCGGTTAAGTAGGATTCATCTATAACATCGATTTCTTTAAGTTCTCTCTTTTCTGATTGCTATGGCCGCCCTTTCATGTGCCTTAACCCTTGGGTTAGCGTTAATGACCATGAAATTAAAAATTTCCATTGCTCTGCTATTTATGCTTAATCGATGTTCAAATATGAATAGTATTTCTGGATCTATTTCCATGAAGAAATTGCCGAGAGATGATGTTGATACGATCCACACTTTTGTTTAAATTTGCAGAATTCTAAGTTTTTTTATCCTTCCGTAATCCATTATTGACTTCGTTTTTTTGTTAAGGCAGTTATGTTGGTCTGACGTGTGTTCCGTCTGAAATGTCTGTATCACCGCTAAATCTTCCTTAATGGACAACATTAAAGGATTTGTGGTTAAGAGTCACGCAGTATCTAGGGTAAAACCTTGATTTTGTCCTGCATGAGCATCTCTTCTACCTCGAGTACATCTTCGTCACCAGTTTTACCTCCGAAAGCACGTTTGCATGTGCGTTCCATTAGCTCTTTGGAATATGTCAGCTTGTTTCTCTCTTCTTGGCAGGTAAAAGTCACTGCTGGTATATAATTTGAGACCGAACTCGGTGACCTGAATCCTTTTGGTTACAGTAATCATCTTTTCCTCTTTTGTATTTACTAGTGTTGCATATTCTTTTCTTTTATTTTATTCAGTTGCTTCGATGTTTGTTCCTTCATCAGTATTATTGCTTACTGTTGATGTTTTTTCTTGACTGTTCTGGTGATACACAGGTTTAGTATTTCTGAAAATGGAGAGTTCTCATGGAACGACATCTTCATATAGTTCTTTTCAGCATGTCGAGTAGTGTTGATTTGAATGTCAATGGTCTGCCAATATTCATGAAGTGAGAGTATAAGTTTCACGTTACTGCTTCTATCGATGGGAAATTTAGTACCGTCAGATGCGGTTTTGCCTCTCTAAATTTATAGAAGTTCAATTTTGCAACTTCTGCAGAGGTGGCTGTTCTTTTCTTCTGTTGCTGTTCCTTTTCCTCGTTTCCTTTTCTTTCGATAATTTCTTTGCGTTTATGACAAACATCTCCAGTTCTGTCGGGTTTCGTTTCATTGAGGATATATCTGTTCCTTCATTTGACTTTGCTTTGTTAAATGTTCTTTCATTTGGTGGCAATTGAGCATATCTGAATATTGATATGCTTCTCTCGATCCTTATATTCCCTTATAGTCTGGGAACTAATCATATTGAACAATAAGAGTCTATTCTGATCTATTTTATTGGAAAGCTTTGTTGTTGTTGTACACACCATCTTGAATACATGTGTGTGACTTCCGAATTATATTACTTAGGTGATCTTGGTTCCAAAGTGTTGTTTTTTTCAATGCGAGCCTACCAATAGCTCGACCGTTTTGCACAGGAAGCTTCAATTAGCGGTAATTTGCGATGGCATTCAGGCTCTTAGTCCTATTTTTTAATGTTTTTCAACTGCCTCACTAAGACTAGATTTTCCACGTCATTTTCCGTGTTACCCAGTAGGAAATATCTGTTTGTGATATCTATGATTCTTATAAAGTTAATCTCATGTTTTCAAATATTATTTTACACAGGTTTCCTTTGTTCGGTTTCACTGCTCTTTGTTCGATATTCTTTAGTGGTAATGGGAGCTATTCGATCCTGTATTCATGCCAATTGGCGGGTTGTATCTCCACCATTCTCTAATCGAGAGTCTAAGGAGCTCTATTCTTCGGCTGCGTGCACTTTGGTTTGTTTTTTTGTCATCTTACTCCTCAGATAAATCTGAAAAAAGAGAGATAGGTAGAGAGATCCTATTCTTTTAAACGGCTTAGCTGTCCCTAATTACCGTCTTATCGAAAGTAGCACTCCTCAACTAACCTACTCAAGTAGTAATATTATATTAGGCACCTCTAATAAATTTTGGGCTGGTGGCCCCAAGTACCCCTTTATGAAGGGGCTTCCTTTCTTGGTCCATTGCACCCTACTTAAGATTAGTTCTGAGCGTAGAGATGGTCGATTTATGTTGATTTTAGCGTTTGCAATTTATGAGAGTAAAAGTAAGAATTAAGGCATAAAATGTAAGGCTAGTTCCCCCTTTAGGATAGCCCGCCTCCACTGAAAACAGGAGGAATCTATAACTAGTTTTTGGATGCATATCTTTCTTTAAAATTTGTTTTTCTGTTTGCCGTGAATGAATGACATTTTTCTCCTCGCTGACTATTGGCCTTGCCTCCTCTATCTTTGAGTAGCGTTGCTGGATGGAGAGCGTATAAAGAATTCAAACCGAGTTCTTCAGCAATCAATACGAACACGCATGAACAGCTTTATAAGAAAAAGGCTGACTTAGCACAGACTGCACACATCCCTGACAATTGATTTATTTCCATAGTTGCCCAAAGGTAATATTACTAGTTAGTTAGTGTCCCAAATTGACTATTATACTATTCTAAAAATAAAAAAATATAAACTTTACTATTTTTCAACAAACTAAAATATAATAAAAAATAATAACAAAAGGTCCGAATTATTTAGCACATTAATGTAAGTATTTATATTACTTGAACCTCCTTCAGGAACCTTTCTATTGTGATGATGTATGTTGCAGTGATCAAGTCGCCAGATGAGCTCTTAAAAAAAATGTTGCAGTGATAGAAAGTAAGAATCAGATGATTTAAGGTCAGCAAGGATGATGAAGGATCTCCCAACCTAGGTCAATTATCGTTTCTTAGGTCACTCGGTATGCAAAGTTATTAGGCAAAATAATATCGTTTCCTCTCATCACTGCTAATTTTATTTTATTTTTTTTAAAGAGCTCATCTGATAAATGCGTCTATCAATTTAAAGTGTGTAATTTTGATAATATAGTTTGAATAATAACGAAAACTCTCGCAAATAAATTCTGTTAATAACCCAAGGTTTTTTAAAAATCATTCTATGTACATTTTTATGATTACAACGACATAAATTCTGGACAACTTAATATATATCGGTAGAAATTCAGAAAAATTATGAATGAAATGTATTCTTAAGGGGAGATTAGTTGTAATAATTAGCAGAGAAACAAATTTTCTTTTTTTTTTTATTTACTAATATACTACCTCATCTCAGTTCTAGTAAAGATCGCTTTTAGAATGAAGAGTCTAACACCTCAACTAAGGGTAATGCACTTATTTTGCTTACTTAAATTTCCGTAATTCCATAAAGTAATTTACGTCCTAATAATAATATGCTTAAAGATGAGCCGAAAAGGTTTCGCATAATTCCCTCCTATAGATGCTCAATAGCGCGTGAAAACATCATTTTCTGTCCTATTAACCTCGTTTTTTATCGTTTATAGCTGGTTTGCAATGGAGGGGAGCTTATCCCTGACGCGAGATTTTGCGCTCCTAATCTAGAGTATTAGAAGAGAGATTAATCATATTTTTATGGTGATCAACGCGCTTACCATCCGTTGGATTTAATCTAACGTGAGAAGGATTTAGAAATAACCTTAAGTTGCTGAATGAAAGGAAAAAACGTGACGTTCCAAATATTTTATGAAAACGAAAGAAGCCTATGCACCTATAAATTTTTGGGAGGACGACGTATTTGAAGCCCCTGAAACAGATTCGTATTTACAATGTACTAGAAAATTTTAGCAGTCATTCGGAAGATTTGAATTTGAATTGTTGTAAGAGTAGGTGTGGGTAGTTAATAGAGATGGGGTGTGGAGACAAATAGCGGAAAGAAGACAAGTGGTGAAAAGAGAAAGAAGTGTGTAGGGCGCAAAGAGATGCTAGTGCCTGGTAATCAGGCCTATTGCTTTTAAGTATTTTTGGCTTTGTGGTTCCTTTGTTGTCTTTGAGTTACTTTATATATATATATATATATATATATATATATATATATATATATATATATATATATATATATATATATATATCTCAAAGTAGCACGATTTTATAGTCTCCGTTCGAGCTGGCGAAAGTGTTCCTTAAAAGCTATTCTATTCAGAGAATTTTTGTTCTCTGCGTAGCGTGGTGTACTAACGGCATACTTTTAACTGTGATCAAAGTGGTGCTCGTTGTCTCAGTGTGCCTGGTTCGAATCGCTTCCCTGCACGGATTTTTTGAAAAAAGGTAATAAAAATATTACTGCAAGGAAAAATGATTTCGTTTTCTCTTTCAATGTGGTTTAATGGATATATATATATATATATATATATATATATATATATATATGGCGTCGCTTCGTGATTGAGGCTATCGATCGCATCATCCCATCGTCTCCCTTTTTGTTCGAAGATCAACTGGTTGAGTTCTTCTTTGACTTCTTTTCTTCGCTGTATTTAGTGAACTGACGCATTCCTGATGTTGATTTCATAAAATAACTTCAGCTCATGGTATAAATCCTGCATGTATTCGGTCCATCTGGAGGTAGAGATGTTCCTATACTCGGATTCAGGGATACAAGCCACTTATGAGATGGTTATTGAGGTCGTCGAATGCCTCGTCAATCTCCTCGAGAATTGCTGCATGCAAGTTGGGCGGATAGTAGGCCTTGAGAAGGCGTGCGTACCGTGTCCAGTCTGCTCTTTTGTAGTTATTTCTGACTTCAGCTTGTACTTGTATAGAGTTTCTGTTGATAGTAAGTAGGATCCGTATATGGTCACTACATGATACCTGGACTGGTTCCGTGTAATAATTAAACGGCAGCTGACGATTCGCTAGACAGATGTCTGGTTTTGTGGCACTTTCTGCACTAACAAAGGTGAGGAAGTTGGAGCCTATTCGCTGGGCAATATTTCTGTCCAGCCATAGGACCAGGCTTCTTCCTATACCATTGAAGGTCCTATAAGCAGATTCTCAGCGGCGGCATTTAGTGTTCAGATCCCCCATTAATATAGTGGGTGCTCTTCTGCCAAATAGGCCAGTGAGAGTGTAAATTGGTAACACATCTATCCTTGGCGGTTGGTATCCGTTAGCAATGACCAACTTTCCTATGTCGAGTTCGACATCAATCGCGAGGTAGGATTCTTCTAGATTTTTATTTCTTTGTATTTAATCCTTTTCTTTATTGCAATAGCGGCTCTGTTGAACCGCTCCTGCGAATGATTTGTGATAAACACATCGGAGTTCCAGATTTTCATTTCTGCACTACGCAGATCGATCCCGTGTTCCAAAATTAAGTAGATGTCCGCAACAATTCCTCTGAATACATTTCCGCAAATAAGTCTTTTTGTTGTCCAACCGTGGTATTAATTTCCAATTTTTTTTAGTGCGTTCCGTAACATGGTGAATTGGTTTTACCTATGCTTCTTCTTATTCTTCTTCTCCTTGGGAGCTGACTGGGCGGTTTTACTGTCCCCAGGGTTTTCTTCTTTAGCAGAGGACTCGGGGTGTTGGACCTGCTCTTTGTAAGTCATGTACGGGTGAAGGGGCTGTCGTCGTTTTCAGAAAAGGAGGATCCCTCCTCACTTTGAGCCTTTTATTCTTGTTCTTCGTCGTCCTCTTCTGATTCCCCGGCTGAGGGAGCTTCGACGATCTCCTCCAGTCCAGACATGACAGTGTTTTTCCCTATGATTGATTCCTTGATGCCCTGGACCATTCAGAGTCTGCATGCATAATTACTGAAGGGAGATCGTTTGCTTTCAAGAGAGCATTGAGTATCTAGTTATAGTAGTAAGGCTTCACTGCATTAGCCCCACTTACGTGGTTAATGCAGATCAATATTTTTTAACACTTAGATCTCCTGTCATGTTCATGTGTGCAAGTGCAGTTGTACGCTTTATTTCCGCATTCTTTTTGGCCGCGTTCGCGTAGGTCGTTTCTTTAGCTTTCCTCTCTTTTTCTTCCTGTCTTTTGCTGATCTCGCGGCGCTTGGGGCAGTTCAGGGCCATGGTCCTATGTTTCACTTTACAATTAAGGCATTTCTTCTTAGTGTTCTCGCACTTAGCTAATCGATGTCCTTTTGTGGCGCATTCACTACACTACAGTTTGTTTTTGTCCAGGCACGTCGTCGTTGTATGGTCCTCGAGCTTATAACATACAAAGCACATTTGTATGCTATTAAATTTCTCCTTTTGAATGTTATCTCCCGGTATTCTCATATTAAATACCAGTATTCCAATCTGCGTTGATATTTTGGCAATTTCAGTGGTAGCGAAAGTTATGTTAAACAAGTGGGTGTGTTCGTGAAATTTGATTATTTCACGAGCTTAGGCACAGGGATTACTTTTGGTAATCTCCTCTTGGAGCTCCTCAGGTGTATGCTCATCTACCCAGCTCTCCACTTTACGGCAGATCACGCTTCGGTTTGCTGCCACTCGTGGAGGGGTTTTTGCTTCTAGTACAGTGTTCCTTAGGACCTTCACTCCTTCTTTCGATAGGAGCTGGTCTATGTCCTTAGACTCTGCACATAAGGCAATGAATCCAGATGAGACTTAAATAAGTTTCACCAGTGATACTTTTAATTCGAAGTAGAGGGTTTTACAGAGGTGCCTTTTTTCGCGGTTCTTTTTTCCAGGGATGGTCCTTAGGGGGACCCTGATAGTGAGGGTCTCCATAGTCTTCCGTGTCTTACTAAGTCCTTTTGTGATGTCTTCTTTTTTCTGAAACCAAAGTGTAATTATGGTGTTTAGAGTAAAAAGGGAGGTTATGCAGTGGTAAAGGAGGTAGCAGTTAGTGTATGTATGTTGGGATAGGATTCCCTCAAATGGTGAAAAAACCCTTCCGTCCATTTTCCTGTTGGGCCCCCGCTTGTTTGCTGCCAAAATGATTGTTGATAGATGGATGGGTGGATTTCGAGTGTGAACCTCAAGAGGGGTGAATTATGGTGTAATTGATGCAGTAGCGGCTGAACTAATGGCCGCTAAAGTTTTGCCACCCCCTATCGGGTACTTAAGCCAGAACAGCATCCAGCTACTTAGAGACAGGTGTACTTCCCTCTATGATTCTTGCCGGATTCCTCGGGAACTCTAACTTATGCGCCAGTTTCGAGATAATTTCCGACTTATGCTTCCGCTGTGGGCTAGTCCTTAAACCAGTTTTCACATAAGCCCTTAATTATATCAATCAGTCCAAGTGGTCGGCATAGTTAAGACGAAATCAATGAATGGCAGACATCCGAACAGTTTTTTACACAGGACGATGGACGGGAGCAGTGAGGTGCTTTAGCCCTCTTGAGTTATGAATCGTTGATGAAAAAAGTATTATTAATTTTTAAAGGGTGCAACGTAATTCACCGAAAGACTTCCAGAATAGTCGCTTGTGATAGAACGGGTTGAGGCAGCGTTAGTTTCAACTCCTATCACATATTTAAAACCACGATGCTTCCACGTGCATCTTTGCTTCGAAGCTTGGCGTCTTATCGCAGCCACCGGATGTCAATGTTTAAACAAGGAGGTTATCGTCCCCTCGTTCGTCCCCATACGCTGACCTCGCCAAATTGAGTTAGGCTTATGGGCAGATAAGGAATTGTTCTCAGTCTCGGCTGTGCATTCCCTCGAAGTTCCCACTCCATTGTCCCCCACGCCAAGGGAGTGTCTCGACTATTTAGATGGAAACTTTACCACTAAGATCAGATTGGAGATCCAGATTTTCGTCGCGAAACATCACCACGATCCTCTCTCACTTTGTGCGCCAAGGGACCTCGACCTCAAGATTCGCCATCACTTGTCCAGAAGGAGGACAAAAGCCCTTGAGTGCCAAAGTTAGAGCCTTTGCGACGCCGAGTCCAAAAGGCTTCCCCCCTCGTTGTTGAGAAAGAGAACAACGTTAGAACAGCCATTGTTCGTTCGAGCCCCGTTGAGAAGAAACGGTTCTCACCCTTCCCCCGTTGTTCAGAAGAAAACACCGTAGAACAGTCATAGTTCTTTTGAGTCCGTTCGCCAAGAAGCAATTCTCACCCTTCCCCTTGTTGTTCAGAGGAGAACAACATTAAAACAGCTATTGTTCTCGAGCCCGTAGACAAGAGACGGTTCTCACCCCCACCCCCTGTTGTCTGAAGAGAACACCGTAGAACAGTCATTGTTCTTCTGAGTCCGTTCGCCAAGAAGCGGTTCTCACCCTTCCCTCTTGTTGTTCAGAGGAGAACAACATTAGAACAGCCATTGTTCCTTGAGCCCGTAGACAAGAAACGGTTCTCACACCCCCAGTTGTTCGGAAGAGAACAACGTAAACAGCCATTGTTCTTCAAGCCGTTCGTCTAGAAACGGTTCTCATTCCCAAGACGCCACGTCAGGATCATGTTATCCCCCCCTTCGGCTGGAACTCGCCAGCGGACCGAGAATTCCTTCACGTCGCCTTCCACTGCACCACTAGTATAAAGTTACGTAAGCCAAACGTCACCTTTGAGTACTCAACCCTTTTGTCAATTCTATCCTGTGCTTTAAATGGTTTAGCGAACCATCCCATCCCTTTAACTCTATATTTGTTTTACCTTTTTAAATCCTTTAATCCTCGGATTAGCCCGAGTCTCCACGACCCTTTCCATTCTCTATTTATGTCAATATTTTCCGTTTTGTGTTTGTTGATAGTTATTATTAATAAAACTCTATTTTATTAATGATAGCAATATTATTATCCTTGAGCTCAGTTTCACTTCTTAAGCATATCAAAGTTACATAATATCGGCCCGCCAGACAATCACGCACTCTAAAGATAATTAAGGAAGTTCCCTCAACGAATAGTTATATATGGTATATCGTCGAGAGCCCATTCTACGATATATATATATATATATATATATATATATATATATATATATATATATATATATATACTATTTAAATTTGGTATCAGGTGTGTAAGATTTAACGCTATATCTTTGCAAACACTGGTGTTAGTCGAGTAAAGCATAGTGTTATTCGTTATAATAATAGAGTATTAGTAGTTCCCTTTTGTTTTAACGATTGCTATCCCCTTTTTTTGAAACTTAAGAAGCTGGAGTAGCTCAAGGAACTGTTATAATAATTTGTTGTGTTTTTTTTTATTTTAGTCAGTGGTTATTTAGATCGAGAAACCAAGTACGAATAGGTCAGTGCCCATATTTAGGGAGGCTAATTTTCTAGAAGGCATAATTCTTGTTGCAAGGAATTTTAGTTGGTTGACTAGTGCGCCCCCAAGTGCAAAGATGACTCAGTTCAAAAACTTTAAAGCGCAAGGAGAATCCTTGGGACTCTCCGGAAAAGAACTAATTGAGTACGTTCAAGAGGAGCAAATAAAAGAGCGTGAAGAAAAAGAAAAAGTAAGAGGAAGAGAAATCCAACGAGAAGAAAGAGAAATCCAACGAGAGGAAAGAGAAAGAGAGGAACGGATAAGACAAGCTGAGCTTCACCATCAGATTGAATTAGCTCGTGTTAAAGCAGAAATACAGTCCGCCAGTTCCCGTTCCGAAGCCCCCCCCAATCTCTCACTAAAGCTCCACAATTTCAAGGATGGAGAAGATTTCGGAGCATTTTTAGCCCACTTCGAAAAGATCCTCGAAATCAATAACATGGATCTGGAGGCTGAAGGTGTAGCCAGATTACTTCCCCTGTTAAATTGAAAATTGCGCGAAATTTTTATATCTTTACCATCTGAGTGTACAATTAACTACAGCACCTTAAAAGCTCAGTTAGTGGCCGCTCATAATATGACTCCCGATTTCTACCGCCAAGAATTTCGAGGAGGTCGTATTAAACCCAGACAGACGTTCCGTCAATTCGGATACATTCTGGAGAGGAATTTTAAATTTTGGTTAGAATCCTCAAAGGTTGATCCGAACTACGAGTCCTTAACAGACTTCGTGTTGCGAGATCAATTTTTGGCGTCTCTTCCAACGGAGATCCGCGCGTTCGTCAAGGATCGTCGGTGCCAGACCTTTAAAGAATGTACCGAAGAAGCGGATGTCTATGCCGCAAGCCATAATTTATATCTAAAGGAGAATCGAACTTCTCACCAATCCCCCTACAAGGTAAGAAGAAAGGAATCGAGCCCCTTCACAGGAAAGCCGACGAAGTTTCCGAGCCCCGTAAAACCCCCAAACTTTTTTCCCTAACACCAACAATGGGATTCCAAACCTCCCGTTAAGATTTCTCCTCCATCTCTCTTCCCGAAGCGACCAATCATATGCTTCACCTGTGGTGTAGAAAACCACATGAGCTGGAATTGCCCCCAAAATTCTAGGCTTAAAAGCGGACCAGCCCACCAAGTTCACCAGATTAATGCAACCCGGGCTCCCCCGGTGGTGCAGACCCAAGCAGAAATTTCTCCCCCAACGTCAGGCCACCAGGTAAATTTATTTTTGATCAAAGTTCATCGGGAACTTTGAAATTTGATGAGGGCAGCGTGAACGGCTGCCGAGTATCGACTCTCGTCAGGGACACATGATGTACGTGTTTCATCGTGTCCGACGAACTCCTCCCCCCAGTGGACCCTTACCACGAAAAATTTGCGGTGGTACATGACTACCTTGGGCGGGCGAACCAATTCCCCGTCGTTAGATGTTACCTGCAGTTTCAATATTATGATGGCTGGGCTGAAGTCATTTCAGCACCCATACAATTCTGTTCCGTACTTATAGGACAGAGCCCCCAAGTAAGTTCCGACCCTGTGTCTCAGGCCGCCCTTCCTCGAGGCCAAGCTAAGACAGAAGCCCAGAAGCTAATCCCCATCAGAACCCCGATACCGTCCGATTTCTCGGAGACCCCAAACCAGGAATTTAGGACGGCACAAAAGGAGTGTGAATTACTAACACCCTTAGGCGATAAGGCCCAAGACAAGGACAAGGAGACTGTCCGTGGACCCCAAGAAGAAAAGAACCCCCAACGCGCCCATGGAGATACCTTCGTAGAACTGGACGAAACATCGGCGCTTGAAGAAGATTACCCCGCGGAGTCCCTTAATGTAATACAGATAGTTTGCACCCAACCTGATGCCGATTACCCTCCTCCTTCACTACCAGGCGAGTCTTTGGAACCCTCTGACCTGGATATTGATGCGCAGCTGACACCACGTCAAAAGATTCAGCTACAAGAGCTATTTGAATGGAGTCACCATTTAACCACCCTATTAGCTCTTTTCGAGCGACTGCGCGAAAATGGCCTCACCATTGGCCCCCGCAAATGCCATTTTGCCCACAAAACCATCAAATATTTGGGTGTCAAAATAAGAAAAAGCCAGTTGGGTCCCCAAGAGGATAAGATTAAGGCAATCGCCGACATGCCCCTCCCGATTACAAAGAAGCAATTAAGATCGTTCCTAGGATCAGCTTCATACTATCGGCGATTCGTTCCGAATTTCACTGCAATTTCGGCGCCCATCAGCTCCCTTTTAAAAAAGAATTCACCCGATCGTCTATGTTGGAATAATGTCGCTATTTCCCATTTTAATAATCTCAAGAGTAAGCTCATTTCTGCCCCCATTTTAAAGTTGCCCAACCCGAAAAAATCCTTTGGGACAGACGCGTCCAACGAGGGCATTGGAGGTGTACTCCTTCAATACAAGGATGACGGCACGAGTCAGCCAGTTGCATATGCTAGTCGTTCATTTATTACCACGCAAAAAGAGATATGCCACTATAGAAAAGGAAGCTCTATCAATTATCTGGGTCATAGACAAATTCAACATGTACTTGATAGGAAAAGAATATCAGATAGGAACCGACCACCGTCCGTTAGCCTATATTAGGAATGTGCGACACTCCAACGGCCGCATCATGCGCTGGAGTTTACTCTTGCAAGAGTATCAATTTAAAATAAATTATATAACAGGTTCCGATAACCAAGTCGCTGACGCACTCAGTAGGAATGCGTTACCGAATAGCGTAGAATAATTATATTCATAGGATTAGTATCTCCATGTAGGTATATACCGTCTTGTACGACTTAAATTAAGATTCTCTTGTAATATAATTAGTTAATGTATATGTCTGAATTTTGTAACGCTCAATGTCTATTTTTTTTTGTATGTATATATTTGTACCTATTAAATTACGTATAAATTATTGTGTCCCATATGTACTAACTTTATATCATTTCATTGTTCCATGCCTTTTTTTTTTATTAAGTTTGTATTAAAGGTTATTTTCCCTTATAATCAAAAGATAAAAATAATCATATGTATTGAGGTAATACGAGTTAGGTGCAGGAAGGTACGGTTGGTACAAGAAAACGAGTTCCCCACAACGGAGCTCTATCGTTGTCCCTTCTCTCTTTTTTTCGAAGTGACATCTTTCCCCCGGAATGGAGTGGTGTGATAGAACGGGTTGAGGCAGCGTTAGTTTCAACTCCTATCACATATTATTTAAAACCACGATGCTCCTACGTGCATCTTTGCTTCGAAGCTTGGCGTCTTATCGCAGCCACCGGATGTCAATGTTTAAACAAGAAGGTTATCGTCCCCCCGTTCGCCCCCATACACCGACCTCGCAAGATTGAGTTAGGCTTATGGGCAGATAAGGCATTGTTCTCAGTCTCGGCTGTGCATTCCCTCGAAGTTCCCACTCCATTGTCCCCCACGCCAAGGGAGTGTCTCGACTATTTAGATGGAAACTTTACCACTAAGATCAGATTGGAGATCCAGATTTTCGTCGCGAAACATCACCAAGACCCTCTCTCACTTTGTGCGCCAAGGGACCTCGACCTCGAGATTCACCATCACTTGTCCAGAAGGAGGACAAAATCCCTTGAGTGCCAAAGTTCGAGCCTTTGCTACGCCGAGTCCAAAAGGCTTCCCCCTCGTTGTTGAGAAAGAGAACAACGTTAGAACAGCCATTGTTCGTTCGAGCTCCGTTGAGAAGAAACGGTTCTCACCCTTCCCCCGTTGTTCAGAAGAGAACACCGTAGAACAGTCATTGTTCTTTTGATTCCGTTCGCCAAGAAGCGGTTCTCACCCTTCTCCCTTGTTGTTCAGAGGAGAACAACATTAGAACAGCCATTGTTCTTGAGCCCGTAGACAAGAGACGGTTATCACCCCCCCCCCCCTGTTGTCAGGAGAGAACACCGTAGAACAGTCATTGTTCTTTCGAGTCCGTTCGCCAAGAAGCGGTTCTCACCCTTACCCCTTGTTGTTCAGAGGAGAACCACATTAGAACAGCCATTGTTCTTAAGCCCGTAGACAAGAGACGGTTCTCACCCCCCCTGTTGTTTGGGAGAGAACAACGTAAACAGCCATTGTTCTTCAAGCCGTTCGTCTAGAAACGGTTCTCATTCCCAAGACTCCACGTCAGGATCATCTTATCCCCCCTCCTTCGGCTGGAACTCGCTAGCGGACCGAGAATTCCTCCACGTCACCTTCCACTGCACCACTAATATAAAGATACGTAAGCCAAACGTCAGCTTTGAGTACTTAACCCTTTTGTCAATTCTATCCTGTGCTTTAAATGGTTTAGCGAACCATCCCATCCCTTTAACTCTATATTTGTTTTACCTTTTTAAATCCTTTAATCCTCGGATTAGCCCGAGTCTCCACGACCCTTTCCATTCTCTGTTTATGTCAATATTTTCCGTTTTGTGTTTTTTGATAGTTATTATTAATAAAACTCTATTTTATTAATGATAGCAATATTATTATCCTTGAGCTCAGTTCCACTTCTTAAGCATATCGAAGTTACATAATATCGGCCCGCCAGACAATCACGCACTCTAAAGATAATTAAAGAAGTTGCCTTAACGAATAGTTATATATGGTATATCGTCGAGAGTCCATTCTACGACATCGCTCTTCTATGTAGGCGGTGCTTAAGGTCCGTTACTAAGCAAGTAACAAATGCTTTATCCGGAGGTTTTCAGCCGAGCATAGTCGTCGAATATTCGGCCTTCATTCGGAAATGGATTTCAGCAGTGGTTACACCAAACGACATTGGTCAATTTGTTAACACTAAGGTCTGTTATTCCAAAAATAAACATAAGAAAGACGATTAAATGTATTTCAATCTTGAATGGCTGAATTTTGTAGTATTATGAGTAGATAAAATGACTATTTATACGGTGAACTTTTGTGTGAAAAGTAGATTACTGAAAGAGTTATCATAATTATTCAAGAAGAAAGGTTGTCATTACTGTTTGCCGTTTTGAGGCTTATTCCAGCTATTTCCCAAGGAATAAAGAACCTAGCTATAAATATATATATATATATATATATATATATATATATATATATATATATATATATATACATATATATGCAAGGGCAGTCAATAAGTTTGGCGAATCGGTAGGGCAAAACAGAGGAATGAGGATGGATGTTTGTGGGGGTGTTAGGACAAGTTATAACAATTTAGGACCTGCAGCCGCACGCTCCTGCCTCGTCAATTTAAGAAGCAGTAGCTGATCGCAGATCGTCTTTCACAAATTTTTCAACAATGGAAAAGGATGAGCACCCCGCAGTGATCAAATTTTTGTCCAAAGAACGCAAGAATGCAAAAGAGCTCCATAAATGCATGGCTGTAGTGTACACCAACACCACCCCTTCCTATGAAACCATTGCTCGCTGGAATAGGGAGTTCTGCCATGGTTGCGAGTCCCTTAAAGATAACCTCCGTCTAGGACGCCCGTCAGACGTGACCAACGAGGATAATGTGGCCCGTGTGGAGAGGATGATCCTCGAAAATTAACAAGTGAAGGTCGAAGAAACCGAGCGACAACTTGGAATATCACATGAAAGTGCTATCAACATCATCCCCGACAATGTGGCCATGACCACGGTCTCTGCCCGTTGGGTCCCTAGAAACCTCACGCCCCATGATCGACGACAACTTCTTCAAAGTCGACAAGGCCAAAGTTGCACAAGCTGCCCTGCGCGAGTGCGGATTCGAGGAGCTCAACCATTTCCCCTTTCAGTCCAGATCTGGCCCCTAGCGACTACCTTTTATTCTGCCAGCTCAAGGCTGCACTGCGTGGACGCTGGTTTGGGGACGATGAAGATATCCAGCTCGCCGCCGTCTAGGTGTGGATTGAGCAGCAGTTGGGAGATTTATGGATGTCAGGAATTCAAAGCCTAAGGGACAAGTGGCGCAAGTGCATTAAGGTCTAGGGTGGTTATATTGAAAAATAATAAAACACTTTTCCTCATATCTCGTTTCCTTATATCCGAATTGCAAAACTTATTGACCGCCCGTCGTACATATATATATATATATATATATATATATATATATATATATATATATATATATATATATATATATATATATATATATATATATATATAATCATTTATGCTTGCTGATCACCTTACCCAGCCTACAAAACAACAATAGAGAGAATTCGTTACCCTAGACCCTATAACTGGTGACCCCTTTTCCTCATAAAAAAAAATAGATATGAATTCCCTAGGCGACGCATCAAGCCATCATTAAGCTGCTCATTTTCTACACCATGAAGTGGAGCTTGCCAAATCAATCACAATCGGATTTACTTTCTTCAATGAAGCAGCGGTGGCGCGATTCAAAATTGTGGAAGGACAATTCCACATCTCAAGGATAATTCGGGAGGACACAAAATTTGACGATATCTTTGCTGCATTACCTCCCTAGATAGTCGATCTACTTCAAGCTGCAGTCCTTTTTCAGAGGACTACTCTCTCCTTCGGACAGAAGTGCAAGGGGTTTAAAAATTAATAAGACCATATAGGGTAAAAATTCCCAGTGTAAATAACTTTAATAGTGTATGTTCAGTGCCTATTTAGTTGTCAAAATTAAAAGTGTAAATAGTGAAAAATCAAGCGTTCAGTAATGGGAATAATATAGTAATTTTTGTGTGTGTGAAAAAATTAGTGTAGGCATCAAAATAAAGTTAATTCTGTTTAATTAGGGAAAGTGGCGCGGTGCCTGCACACAAAGTAACGTACATAAAAGAGGTTTAGTTCGCGACGAGATACTGCAGCTACTTTATGCGGAACGCTTTAATCAATGTTTTTAAATCGCCTGACATAACTTAGGTTATACAAGTAATCTCAGGGCTGCTGACCCCTCTGAAATCTATGTTATCCAGTCAAGAACAACAAATGAAATACAGAAATATATAATGTTGTGGGCGCGCGCACAAAGCTGTAGGTATGCTTAGAAATATAATTAACATATACTGCAGTAGATTATAGAAGTAAAGGAACGGCATAATAAAGTTGTGGCGCGCACACACGCACGCAAACATAATTTTGTTCGCATTTAAGTGCTGTAGTTCCTGCGTCTGAACTCTCTAAAGTACTTCAAAATTTATTTAACGTACCTCTATGTTTATTCATAATATGTTAACACACTTCACGTTCTCACAGCGAACTCCTGTGATGCTGGAATCACATTATAGAACCGAATATGACTCAAAAATACCTCAAAGATGAGCACTTTGAAGTCTTAGGAATTTCTATAATTGGTTCACAGTAAACCATAGCATATCAAAATATATTTGTATATATATATATATATATATATATTATATATATATATATATATATATATATATATATATATATATATATATATATATATATATATATATATTTGTTTAGAGTTGTAAGGCGTAGATATTAATTATGTATTAAACACTCCGTTTTCTCGGACCGTACTACTGTGGGGGTCGAACCAAGTAAAACATTCAAATGAAAGATTTAAACGGTTTACACAAAATCTTCGTGCAACGTTTATTATTTATACGCTTGACTTTACCTCCTTTTGCAAATACAATGTACGAGAGAAATAATGATAACATGAACATTTTAGCAGTCATTCGAAATGAAATGAAAAGAGAGGTGGGAAACCAAGCACATCTCAACCGACCCTCCCTCCGCCCCCCCTGGCGCTCAAGGAATGGCCAAGAAGGGAGGGGGGAGGACCGGTACTCCTTTATATACCCCCATAGTAGGCTCCAAGCACTGTGAGTACGGCGGTTAGAAGTGAGAGGGAGAGGAAGAGGAAAGTTTAAGGATAGGAAAGCGAAGAATTTAGTAGGAGACACAAAAGTGGACTTAGTTAGTCATAGGACCTACAGCTTAACGTGAAATCCGAACCACGATGTGCATCTTGTCTCTAACTATAACTATAACAGTTTATCGTGCTCCTTTTCAACGCAACACTGTGAGTCCCGTGTGCAAATATGATAGTAAAAATGAATAGATGCCGAAGGCTGAAGGAAGTAAGAGGTTTGAAAAGTGATGCTAAATTGCCTGGAGGTCAGGCTTATCTCTGTCCATTTTAGCTGGTATAGCTAGCGTGATAAGGTTAGAAAGTAGTATTGGTATTTATGAGGCATTCTAACCGTTATTAGTAAATACTCTTACTAAATACTGGGGTAGGTTTCTATCTCTCTATCTATTCATTCCTATTTCTTTCCTAGTAACAATTGACTATATGCTATTCTCTGGTTGCTTCGATAACTAATTACTCTTATACGTCGTCTATTATTAATCTCTCTCTCGAGAGAGGTAGATTTCTTCTTCGTCTTCTTCTCCTCCCTCATTTATTTCATTGGGAAACTTGGGAATAGCCTGTGAGATCTCCATCCTTCTCTCTGGGCAATTTGGTTAGTTAATTCAACTCCTACTTCATTTTGTGTCTTTTCTAAAACTTTCCTTGGGTTTTTTGCAATTATTCTGTTAACCATTACGATACCAAGAACGTCAAAAGAGGCTGGGCGTCAAAATACCAGGCGACTCAATTGAGTCTGGCATGTTTTTTAGGCCTAAGAATCTTCCTTTTGTTCGGGTAACGGTAAATTTACTTTCTCTTTTGAAGTATATATGAAGTATTTCTCTTAGTTTAGTCTGTCTAAGAGAGTTGTAGATATCACACGCATTTTTAAATTGCGGTGATTAGTTTTTTCATATTAATTAAAAAATGGCTAACCCTTCTGAAATTTTGGATATCTACTATGAACTTGATTCTGATTTCGAACTAACAGACAGTGATACTAACAGTTAAAACTCATCCGATGACGAATTAGAGCCAATTATTCCTGAAAATCAACAAATTGATGAAACGTGGCAACGCTGTCTTGACTTCTCCCCCCAAATATCACATTTCATGCCTCTCATTCGGGAATTCAAGCGCACATGGGTTTTAAATCGGAAAGTAAACCTCACACATATTTTGAAGCATTTTTTTAATCATGAAATCGTAGCAGATATATGCATGGAAACAAATCGCTATTATGAACAAAGTTCAGAAACACCCTTCTCCCCTTCATCTAACGCTCAACGATGGAGGAATTTAACTGTAAGCGAGCTTGACGTTTTTATTGGCCTTACCCTACTAATGGCTCATGCGAAAAAACATAAATTAGCTGACTACTGGTCAACTGATGCCTTTATTGAAACTTCTATTTCCAGGAAATTTATGTCAAGGAATAGATATCAGTTAATCTTTAGGTTTCTTTACTTTACTGACAACTTGTTGGAGGAATAAGAGGGACAATTTGGAAAAAAGGACGTTTTTTTCATTCATTGAAAGAGAAATTCCAAAGGGCATTTGTCCCCTTCCAAAAACTAATGATAGACGAATCCCTCGTTTTATTCAAGGGTCGTCTGTCATTCAAACAATACATCCCTTCGAAAAGACATCGCTTTGGCTTCAAGCTTTTTGTTTTGTGCGATTGTGAGACGGGGATAATATTAGATATGTTACTTTACACAGGAAAAAACACGGATATTTTTCATAATGATCCATTAGGAATATCGGGGGCAATTGTGATAAGACTGATTGAACCATATTTAAGATTAGGGCATATTTTATATACAGACAATTGGTACACAAGCCCTTCTTTGTGCTCTTACCTTCTTGAACAGAATACGGGGCTTTGTGGGACAGTTAAAAGCAACCGCAAAAAATATGCCCTAAGTTAGACAAGGCTGAAACTAAAGGTACCGTTGAACTACACAATAAAAATGGAATGTTAGCAATTCGATTGGTCGATGAGCGTGAAGTTTTGATTATTAACTCCGTACACAAAGGCAAGTCAGTAAACTCAGGGAAAAAATCATAGAACAGGGAAGGAAATAAAAAAAACGGATGCAATAATGAATTATAATATAAATATGCGTTTAATTGACAAATCAGATATGATGATAAGTTCTGTTGAATGTCTTCGAAAATGCATCAAATGGTACCAAAAAGCTTTCTTACTGACTCATTAATGTGTCCATGCTAAATGCATATAACATGCATTTGATGAATTTAGATTGTACAAAAAAAAGGCTTTCTTTCAGAGAATTTTCAATGGAAGTAATAAAACAATTACTTAACAGACATTATTCTGGTGCTTCAAACCAAATGTGTATTCGGCCCTCGGTAAATTCCTTTAAAAGACTACAAGGAATCGGTTTTTCAGAAAAACATTATATCGCTTCAATGCCAAATGTAGGCGAACGGAAATCGGCTCAAAGACAATGTTATCTTTGTGCTAAAAAACATAGTAGAAAACGAACAACATTATGGTGCAAGCATTGTCAAGTGCCACTGTGTATGGAGCCCTGCTTTTCTGAATACCATACAATCCAAGAGATGTGAAAACTAACCATGTATAAGCAGTGTGTGTATATTTGTGTACATCCATAAATACATACTAAATTTTATAATTTAACCCTAAAAAACTAAAAAGTAGAACGGCTATTATATTTTCGTTCAATATTTGTGAACTTATTAAAAAATTTCTTTAGTTATAAAAGACTTGTTTTATGTACATTACTGCGTTCAAATTCTAAAGGAATGTCTGCGGTGAGTGAGATCTCGCAAGTGTAACCTTTTTGATGGGAGATTGGGGGAGAGAAGACGAAAAATAATGCGTTGTTGTCAATTGTTACACCGAAAAAAACGAGGCCATTTAAATGATTTAAAGCTCATCTTGTAATTGAATTTCCGGAAGAGAAGTAAGATAAATATTTACATATTTTATATATTCTTTAGCACTAAAAAGTTTTCTTCTCAAAGAAGCTAATTTTAAATGAGTTTTTAAAATAAAAAAATTGGGGTAATGAACGAGCTTGATATCGTCAGTTCCTAATTTAAATCTATCTGAGGGTTAATTTTCTTTTAATCCTGTAATAAGATCGCAAATAAACAAAATAGTAAAATGCCAGCCCTTCAATATGTTTAGGCCTAACCCCCCCCCAGATTAGCCACAAGTAGGGGATTGGGGGAAAAAAGAGAGGATATTGTGTTATGCTTATATGCATTTCTCTTATATTTTCTGCCCAGTGTCAGATACACCGAAACTGTTCTGAATTAAATTGTCTTCGGAGAATGTGGTTTAATTCCTCATATATATATATATATTTATATATATATATATATATATATATATATATATATATATATATATATATATATATATATATATATATATATATATATATATATATATATATATATATATATTGCTTTATCTTAAGGAAGCTTGCTGATCACCTAACCCAGCGTACAAAACAACAAGAGAGAGGATTCGTTACCGAGACCCTATAGGTTTATAGGTAATCAAGTGAAAGAAGGACTTTGAGGATAGGACGTAGCAAAAGTATACTTTATTCAAATACCGGCCTATTAAAGAGGCAAGGGGCACGTCACGAAGTACTTTGCGGGAGACAAGTAGGTTTTCTATTAAACGCGAAGTATTTAATTCTGGAGCAACAAGACTTAGGCGAATTAAACGGGTTCCGTAACTCTAATATGGGAACGAATTTATCTTAATGTCTTAATACTTCTTAATAACTTAATGAAAATGAATTAATGACTTACTAGGCGGTGTAGCGTAGACTCGTCCGTGGGACGAGCCTCGTCGTCGAGTTCCTAAGTTTCTTCCCCTAGGGTGGAGCTTCCGAACAGATGTGTGTGTCTCATTTACCTACTTATTTCAAAAGTTTTATCTCTATTACACGTTTCGCTAGTCCAAGATCTCTGTTACAATTTAGTTTAGTCAGAGTCTGTATTTGAACAGCTGATTTGTAGACTCCATTCTTCTGATAAATCTATCCCCAAGACGCGAATTGTTTGTTTATGCGTTTTCTGTTATTGATTCAGGTGTCTTGACCTTTTATATTTTTCTCGCGTTCGTCCTTTTGTGTGTTCCCGCGCGAACTTCTAACGTTCGCTTGCCTCCTCACTATTTACATATATATTCTCGTTCCTTATTTTCTCTATTAATTAATATATGCAAAATAGTATATACATTCTTATCTCTTTAATCTCTTATTACACATATTATTTTATATATGTGGAGTTTGTTAGGATTTAATAAGAAAACGCGCCTCCATTTTGTGGAGTTTCTCGCTGGACCTATTGAATTCTGCAATTTGGTACCAGTAGCCTATCTAGTAGATAACCCGAGCACCACAGTACTCCCCTGCTAGTTTCGGAATTATTGAGTAAATAGTGCATAATAATTTCATAGGTAGATTAAATACATACTCAATACATATTTCAGCACACCTAATATTTGACAGCATTTTCAACAAACGCACAGGGCATTGATAATTACATAAGTACATACACGTGTACTAAACGGGCCTATTCATGCCATTTTCTGCCATATAATACAATAATAATATTTAATACATTTATATACAATTTCTGTCACAATTTTGTCCCATCATTTTTAGATTGTTATACAAATTATGATTACGACACTGCACAAATACATAATCAGTCGCGTAAGAAAGCTATAGAGGCAGCGAAGCGTGTTTATATTTATGCTTCTTCCTTTTTCAATGAATGTGTCGCTACAATAATGCCTACAAAAGCATCCAGAAATATATGAACGACGGATCCCTGACAAACGTGACTCGTCTCCCGGAACGCGTGAAAATGTCTGTCCTGCTGTTACTCTCTCCGGTTCTTGTAGAGGTGTCCAGTTGATTTATTGGGGCGTCACCCTCTTCTGTGTCATGCACTTTACGATGTGAAATGTACCTGGTCAATCTCCTATCCATTAGGGTTACTGATCACCCAGCACGTTACGAATATGTAAGGGAGGTAATCTTGCCGGTTTTAGTCTGTCCACTGAGACAGAGTATCTTCTTCCGTCAGGGAATTCCAATTTGAAGACTTTGTTTCCGCGCTCTATTACAGGGAAAAGGCCAGCATATGGCGCTTTTAGTGGTTTGCGGTGCAGTTTATTTGGACCCACACATGATTTGCTTCACGAAGATAGTGCTGCACGAAAGCTTACGCTCCGACTGCAGTGGACCTTCGATGACGATGAATGACGAAACTAAAGGTTTGGGGCACAAGAGTGTGGTTCCCCTGAACGCCGTGAAAGGTGAAAATTCCAGGGCATTGGGCAAACAACGGATGCCTAAAGGACAAATAGGAGAGCCACAAGCCAGACTTGTCAACGGGTCATTATAGAGCACTTCTAAGTCCTATGTACCCTTTCCGCCATCCAGTTCGTGGACGGGTGGTACGCCGTAGTGCGGAGACGATGAAAGCCAAACAGGGCGTAGAGTTGATTGAATAGTCTGATCAAAATTGGGCGCCTCTGTTGGTCACTACGTAAAGCGGGACTCCGTCTAGGAAAGCAAACACAAACGTTGAGGCACTTATGTCTGGGATCGGTCGCGCTTCGATCGATCTCGTCACTCGGTCGATGCACGATAATAAATAACAATGGTGTGAGGGGTAGAATTATCTATGCAGTGTGCAGGATCGTGGCGGTCCAACTATATCGATATACGCCCTTTAGATCCTCGAGGATGGAATATCAATGGGAAGGATCGAGGATTTCGTGTGGCGAATAATCTTGGAATATTGACATGAGAGGCACTCCCTAGTCCAGGAACGAATTTCCCTGTCCATATTGGGACAGATATGTCGAGATTTGATGAGAGGAAGTGAAGCCTTGATTCCAGTGTGTGATAGATTATGTAATTGATTGAAGATAGTTTTCCTGCACGCCATAGGGATAAACGTTCGTGGGTATCTTGATTTTACTTCGCACCAAGGCTAAACTTCGTCGGGAAAAGGGCAATATTTTAGTTGCGAGCGAAATTCCTTTGCTCCTTCGTTCTCACCCTGCGCTTCCGCCAAAGCTCGGAGGTCAAGAGAGTCGATTTGGACCGAATTGACGTACGTTGAAAGGCCGTCAGCGACTACGTTGTCCTGACCACTCACGTAAGCGATAGCGTTTATTTATTCTAGAATAACTGCCCAATAGTGTTGTTGCATGTATGTTTTGCCCTTAATAGTGATGCAAAAGCCGATATTAAATGCTTGTGATCAGTGCACAAGGTAACATGGATACCTTCAAGCAGGCATCTAAAGCGGATGGCAGCAAGATATGCCGCTAGGAGCTCTGTATCGTAGATGAATTATGCTTGCTGCATCCAGCTTTGCTTGCTTGAAAATAATATCAACAGTTTTGCAGATCCGTCAACCATATTATGCAGGGCATCTCCTGCCGCGTATTGGGAGCAATCCGTCACTAGCTGGTATGGCGAATCATTGGCTACAGATTTGTATAATAAGGACGAATGGAGAAAGTTAAAAATCTCGGCCGTAATTGAATCTCTTGTTTGAATGTAGTATGAATCAAGTACTATGCGTATTTTACACGCCAATGGAAGTATACGGAACTTGGTTTCTGAAGTTACCAATTTAGGGTAAACCTGTGTTACCAAATATAGAGGTAGCCTATCCATATGAAGGCAAAGTATCTGACTCTATAGATGATTGTTCACGGGTGTTTTGGTTTAGGCTGGGCTTGCTGAAGGTTTACGGGTAATCGAGGTAAAGAAAGACTTTAAAAAAGACGTAACAAAAATATACATTATTCAAATACGGGCCTATTAACTAAAGGGTCAAGACGCAAATCACAAAGTACTTTGCATGCGTAAGTGAGTTTTCTATTCAACGCGAAGTATTTAATTCTGGAGTGACAGGACTTATGCGAATTAAACGGGTTCCGTAATGTTAATATGGGAACGAATTAATCTTAATGTCTTAATACTTCTTAATGACTTAATGACATACTGACAATGACTTAATGAATTGGCTTCCTGAATTGGCCCTCTATATTTACATTTTTATTTTCTAGTGGCGTGGCCTAGACTCGTCTGTGGGACGAACCTCCGTTGTCGAGTTCCTAAGTTTCCACCCCTAGGACGGAGCTACCGAACAGCTGTGTGTGTCACATTTATCTACATATTCCAATAGTTTTATCTCTATTTTGTGGAGTTTCTCGTTTGGCTTATTGAATCCTGATATTTGGTGTCAGTAGTCTACTCAAAAATCGTAGTGGCTTTGTGAGTAATTTGAATCTGACGAGTGGAAGATTTCTTTGGCAGGAAAAGTACATATTAATCCTTTCAGTGCTCGGTTGACGCGAGCAAGGAGGATGTGGATATCATCTTTTGTGTGGTTCTTAGGCATGAGGGGATGCGGGTAATAAGAGCACCAATAATGGCTTCAAAGAGTCAAGAAGGACTGGTCGACCAAACCAGCGTTTCGATCTTCCTCACACTAACAACATACATGAGAGGAACCTGGTTAGCTTCTAATCTCTCAATACAACAAAGGGTGAGACCACCAACTCTTGAACATGCCATGTATCCCATACCATTACAGAGTGGCCATCATACTTTAATGTTGGCACTATGCCGTTTCGATTTCATTAGTCGCCTAACCTCCTGCGGGATCTAATTTTGGCTGCGGTTAAGAACAACTGGAACGTGGATATGTGGGAACAAAACACATGTGCCTACTGATGCAGGTCCATTTTAAATATACACGTGCCCAAGCTAGTAGTCGTCGCTTCTAATGAAGTCTGATCAGTGGTTTCTGGCAAGATTTACGTGGGTTTAGGCTCAGGCCTTGTGGAACCAATCTGCGACGTACTGTTCTGACGGATATATTCACATCACTGCCCTTTGTCCATTCACGTCCAGAACAAGGAGGATCTTGGATGTTCCTACTTTTCGAATCGTTCTCAACATTTCTTGAATGCTGAAATATAATTGATCTGCTGACAATCCGAGTAATCTTTCGACAGCTGTACCCTTTCTTGTGCAGTGTGCATATCCAACTTCTTTCTATCACTTTATAGTTACGTGTTTTGTCCATTATCATATTATCAGAAAATGTCATCATGGAATATCATATTAATAATCAAATATGATGCCTTAGATGAAGCCCTTTGACTATAATATACCGTGTAGTATTATCAAGATTTCATAAATTCAATAGATCGCCATTTTAGATATTTCCAAACAAGTTATAAGGAACTTGTACTTTTATTTTTGATTGCACTAGTATTTGACACATTCATGCAAACCTATACCAACATATACATATGAATATTAAACGAATAAGAAATATCTCAGGAAACCGAAAAACCTTTGGTAGCACCTTTAAGTTCCATTTTAAGTCAATTTTTCCCCAAGCTATGGGTTTTGATAAAATGGATCGTGTCTAACAAACCTTCTCCAAGATGCAATTAAACGGTACAATGAAACACGCGCCGTTGCTTTAATCTAACCATATTTTTTAAAGGCATTCGACAAGGCCCTACATAAATGTTTATTGGAGAAACCTTTTCGCTTAGGACATTCGAGATGAAATGTTAAATTGGATAGCTGACTAGTTGTTGGATAGGAAGCAACGTGTGGTCATAAATGGCGCTGATCCTCCCTGGAGGGTGCATCAACGATCCCGTTTGCTGCTGTTTTATTTTTAGTTTATGTTACTGACACTGATATTGGTTTGGTTATTAGAATTTGCATGTTTCTTAACGATGCTAAGTTTTTAGAATGTGCCCTGATAGAAGAAAATGAGGAAATTTAAGACGAAGATAGCGCCGTCATTTCCAAGGATTTAGAGCCTTCTAATTAAAAAAGGTTATAGAAGCAATGTTATTCAGCTCATTGAATTACATAGGAATACCTATTTATTTACCATATTGCCCAGGGGCTACCTCCCCCCCTCCCGTTCGGATCCGAACCATTACGGGTTTTTGACGGGGCCCTGAAAGGCCCCTCTCAATTTTAGCAAACTCTAATTTAGTCAGAAAAGGTGAAACATATTGGAATATGGAAGAAATATTATGACATGAACAGCGGAAGCGATCGCGTGCCTAAAACATTGGAAATGACGGCTCTATCTTCGTCTTAAATTAATGTAAATAAAATTAATATACAAATTGCTTTAAATATTTTAGCTGAATGGGAGACAATATGGCAAATGAAATTCCATGTCGATTATTGCAAGGTTATGAAAATTGGATCAAGAAATACTAATTTTAATTATACAATGTTAAGAAGAGAATTAGGTGATTGTGATAGAACGGTTTGAGGCCGCTTAATTTCAACCGTTATCACATGTTGTTTGAAAACACGAGGCTACCCACGTGCATCTTAGCCTTGAAGCCGGGCGCATTAGAGCCGCCACATGAGTCAATGTTTAAACAAGGAGGTTTATCTTCCCCCATTCGCCCCATGCGCCGAACTCGCCAGATTAAGTTAGGCTTATGTGCAGATAAGGTATTGTTCTCAGGCGCAGCTGTGCATTCCCTCGAAGTCCCCACTCCATTGTCCCCTACGCCAAGGGAATTTCCGGACTATTTATATGGAAACTTTACCACTAAGATCAGATTCGAGATCCAGATTTTCTTGGCGAAACATCTCTACGATCCACTCTCACCTTGTGCGCCAAGGGTCCTCGACCTCGAGATTCACCATCACTTGTCCAGAAGAAGGACAATATCCATTGAGTGCCAAGGTTCGAGCCTTCATGACGCCAAGTCCACAAGGCTTCTCCTGTTGTTCAGAAAGACAACAACGTTAGAACAGCCATTGTTCTTCAGGCCTGTTCGCCAAGAAACGGTTCTCACCCTTCCCCCTTGTCGTTCAGAAGAAAACAACATTAGAACAGCCATTGTTCTCGAGCCCGTAGACAAGAGACGGTTCTCACCCCCCCATTTGTTCAGAAGAGAACAACGTAGAACAGCCATTGTTCTTTAAGCCCGTTCGTCAAGAAACGGTTCTCATTTCCAAGATGCCGGGTCAGGATCATTTAATTCCCCTCCCTTCGGCTGGAACTCGCCAGCGGACCAAAAATTCCTTCACGTTGCCTTCCTCTGCACAACAAGTGTAATTACGTAAGCCGAACGTTACCTTTGAGTATTTAACCCTTTTGTCAACCCTATCCTGTGTTTAAAATAGTTTAGCGAGCCATCTTATCCCTTTAACTTTTATTTGTTTTACCTTTTTAAATCTCTCTTAATCCTTGGATTAGCTAGATTTCCCACGACCCTTTCCATTTTCTGTCTATGCCAATATTTTCCGTTTTGTGTGTTGTTGAAATTTTTTATTAATAAAACTCTATTTTATTACTGATAGCCATATTATTATCCTTGAGCTCAGTTCCACTTCATAAGCATATCGAAGATAAATAATATGGGTCAACCCAGACACCACGCACTCTAAAGATAATTAAATAAGTTCCCTCAACGAATAGTCATATATGGTATATCGTTGAGAGTCCATTCTACGATATATATATATATATATATATATATATATATATATATATATATATATATACTATTTAAATTTGGTATCAAGTGTGTAAGGTTTAACGCTATATCTTTGCAAACACTGGTCTTAGTCGAGTAAAGCATAGTGTTATTCGTTATAATAATAGAGTATAGTAGTTCCCTTGTGTTTTAACGATTGCTATCCCCTTTTTTGAAACTTAAGAAGCTGGAGTAGCTCAAGGAACTGTTATAATAATTTGTTGTGTGATTTTAGTCAGTGGTTATTTAGATCGAGAAACCAAGTACGAATAGGTCAGTGCCCATATTTAGGGAGGCTAATTTTCTAGAAGGCATAATTCTTGTTGCAAGGAAGTTTAGTTAGTTGACTATTGCGCCCCCAAGTGCAAAGATGACTCAGTTCGAAATCTTTAAAGCGTAAGGAGAATCCTTCGGACTTTCCGGAAAAGAATTAATTGAGTGCGTTCAAAAGGAGCAAAGAACGGTAAGAGAAAAGTTAAGAGAAGAAAGAGAAAGAGAAATCCAACGAGAAGAAAAGGAAAGAGAAAGAGAAATCGATGGGGAAGAAAGAGAATAAGAGGAACGGAAAAGACAAGCTGATTTTTACCATCAGATTAAATTAGCTCGTGTTGAAGCAGAAATACAGACAGCCAGTTCACGTTCAGAAACCCCCCCTCCCCCAATCTCCCACTAAAGCTCCCCAATTTCAGGGATGGAGAGGATTTCCGAGCATTTTTAGCCCACTTTGAAAAAAGATCCTCGAAATCAATAACATGGATCTGGAGGCTGAAGGTGTAGTCAGATTACTTCCCTTGTTAAATTGTAAATTGCGCGAAATTTTTATATCTTTACCATCTGAATGTACAATTAACTACAGCACCTTAAAAGCTCAGTTATTGGCCGCTCATAATATGACTCTCGATTTCTACCGCCAAGAATTTCGAGGAGGTCGTATTAAACCCAGACAGACGTCCCGTCAATTCGGATACATTCTTCAGAGGAATTTTAAATTTTGGTTAGAATCCTCAAAGGTTGATCCTAACTACGAGTCCTTAACAGACTTTCTGTTGCGGGATCAATTTTTGGCATCTCTCCCAACGGAGATCCGCGCGTTCGTCAAGGATCGTCGGTGCCAGACCTTTAAAGAATGTTCCGAAGAAGCGGATGTCTATGCCGCAAGCCATAATTTATACCCAAAGGAGAATCAAACTTCTCACCAATCCCCCTACAAGGAAAGAAGGAAGGATTCGCGCCCCTTCACAGGAAAGCCGATGAAGTTTCCGGGCCCCATAAAACCCCAAAACCAACAACGGGACTCCAAACCTCCCGTTAAGATTTCTCCTCCATCTCTCTTCCCGAAGCGACCAATCATATGCTTCACCTGTGGTGTAGAAAACCACATGAGCTGGAATTGCCTCCAAAATTTTAGGCTTAAGAGCGGACCAGCCCACCAAGTTCACCAGATTAATGCCACCCCGGCTTCCCCGGTGGTGCAGACCCAAGCAGCAACTTCTCTCCTTCCGTCAGGCCACCAGGTAAATTTTATTTTTGATAAAAGTTCATCGGGAACTTTGAAATTTGAGGAGGGCAGCGTGAACGGCTGACGAGTATCGACTCTCGTCAGGGACACAGTATGTACGTGTTTCATCGTGTCCGACGAGCTCTTTCCCCCAGTGAACCCTAACCACGAAAAATTTGCGGTGGTACATGACTACCTTGGGCGGCCGAACCGATTCCCCGTCGTTAGATGTTACCTGCAGTGTCAATATTATGATGGCTGGGCTGAAGTCATTTCAGCACCCATACAATTCTTTTGCGTGCTTATAGGACAGAGCCCCCAAGTAAGTTCCGACCCTGAGTCCCAGGCCGCCCTTCCTCGAGGCCGAGCTAAGAATGAAGCCCAGGAGCCCGTCCCCATCAGAACCCCGATACCGTCCGATTTCTCGGAGACCCCTAACCAGGACTTTAGGACGGCACAAAAGGAGTGTGAATTACTAACACCCTTAGGTGATAAGGCCCAAGACAAGGACACGGAGACTGTCCGTGGACCCAAAGAAAATAATACCCCCAACGTGCCCATGGAGATACGTTCGTAGCACTGGACGAAACATCGGCGCTTGAAGAAGATTACCCCGCGGAGTCCCTTAATGTAGTACAGACAGTGTGCATCCAACCTGATGCCGATTACCCTCCTCCTTTCCTACCAGGCGAGTCTTTTGAACCCTCTGACCTGGATATTGACGAGCAGCTGACACCACATCAAAAGAGCCAGCTACAAGAACTATTTGAATGGAGTCACCATTTAACCACCCTATTAGCTCTTTTCGAGCGACTGCGAGAAAATAGCCTCACCATTGGCCCCAGCAAATGCCATTTTGCCACCGAAATTTCCTTTACGTCGCCTTCCTCTGCACAACAAATGTAATTACTTAAGCCGAACGTTACCTTTGAGTATTTAACCCTTTTGTCAACCCTATCCTGTGCTTTAAATGGTTTAGCGAGCCATCTTTTCCCTTTAACTTTTATTTGTTTTACCTTTTTAAATCTCTCTTAATCCTCGGATTAGCTAGATTTCCCACGACCCTTTCCATTCTCTGTTTATGTCACTATTTTCCGTTTTGTGTGTTGTTGATATTTTTTATTAATAAAACTCTATTTTATTACTGATAGCCATATTATTATCCTTGAGCTCAGTTCCACTTCTTAAGCATATCGAAGTTAAATAATATGGGTCAACCCAGACACCACGCACTCTAAAGATAATTAAATTAGTTCCCTCAACTAATAGTCATATATGATATATCGTCGAGAGTACATTCTACAAAAGTGATATGTCAGAGTAAAAGGACCTTGGAGAGATTGTTAGCAAGGATTTAAGTCAATAAATATTTGCTTTTATAAAAGCAAAATTTTAAAGTTTCATTTCGCGTATTTTAAATATAAATGTAAAGAGATAATTTTGCCATTTTAAAAGTCGCTTCTCCTTCTCCGTCTGCATCTGGAAGATGCGATTTTGACATTTGTCGCCATTTTTTATAAACGATACCTATTGAAAAAGTAGAGATGACTCCAGAACTCCGCCATAAATCATATAAAGATAGGTAGGTACATATGTCTTTTCTAAAAACGCGTAGATTTCGGGGAAAATGACCTGGGTTTTTAAGATAATAACTTATCGAAATAGCTTACGTATTATAATATATCGATAAATTCAGCAAATATGTTTCAGAATATGGTGGATCCTTACTTTGCAAATAATAACGTTACGTGTAATAACATTGGGCATATCCGTGGGATCTGGGTGTCACGTGTGATGACAATATGACCCGAGGGCTTTGCTAGTTCCTTACACAATGCTAAAAGTATCAGAATAAAACCGATTCATGTACTTGTTATTGTTTCAAAAGACCTCATCTACAACTCCTTGAGAGATATTCTTACTTGCTGCAATTTAAATTCTATTATATCATATTTTATTCCTTATTTTCTTTATTTTTTGCGATCCTTTGTATATATTACTATGTTGGAACTTTTATGTCAATTGTAAGAATCCATCCTTGTTTAAAAATCCTATCCTTGATTCTCTGTTTAGTTTACTATTCAGGGTTCTTTCATTCTTCTAGTTTTCCCATTCCCATGTGAAATTTTGTCAGAAAGCATATCTAACCCCTGGTCATGGGAGTTCAGGATGTGAAGAAACCCAAGAATCAATATTGTTATCTTTATCGTAGTAGTCATATTTTTAATCCAAAAGACTGCGACTTTTCATCAGACATGACTATCACCTTAGACCAGTGGTTCTCAACCTTTTTTTACCCATAGACCCTTTTCCTTTAAAATACAAATTTGGTGGCCCCAAAGCCCCCAAATTTTTCACTAATAAAAAAGCAAAGAAATTGTATCAAAAATGAAAAAATAGTAAATAATTATGCTTATTTTGAAGGAAAATTTAAGTTTAAATTAATACAAATAAATTATTTAATTGATTGTTAAATTTTACTAAGCATTTATGTAGATTATTAAATAATTCATAATATACCTTTAAAAAGATAAGTGAGTAATTAAATAAAAAATGTAGATTTATTCAATGAGATCCCTGTGACTTATGTTGCTCAGCGATTTTTTTATATTCGGCTTCATCGATGTCAATGATAGTCGAAGATCACCCCTTTGCACAATGTCGAGTCTATTACGAGCTTTTGACAATAAGTGAGAAACACGACTAAATCCTGATTCCAAAAGGTAAGATGATGGAAAAGCAATGACGTAGAATTATGCTTTATCTCAGAGTAGTGGGTACTTTTTACCAGCTTACCATCTTTAAATTTTGCCTGCAATATTTCATCACTTGTAATTCAATTAGGGTTTCCTGTAAAGAAATGTCTACATCGGCAACATTAACTTCGAAAGGAATTGTCACCCAAGTTGGTATATCTATCATGAGGAAGTCACTAAACCGAGCTTGCATATCTTTGTGTAAATTTTCTAAATATTCACCATACAATGCAAGATCATTATCCTGCAGATCGCTGAAAATTGAGGCCAAACAAGGAAACTGTTTAAATGCAACGACGTCTAATATTAATCTTGTACAACTGTAGCTTTTTCAGGAAAACAGTAATTGCACCTTTACTGGATATGAGATCAGAATTTTTTCCTTGAAGCTGTTTATTAAGTAAATTGATTTTTTCAAATACATCTAAGAAGTAAAATAGATAACATTTAGTTGCAAGCAGTTGTTCTTCAAGATGGGTGTTGGTCAGAAATAAGACAATAGAATCCCAAAGTTCAATAAAACGATGAAGACAATCCCCTTTAACAACCATCTCACGTCAGTATGTATTACAAGTCGTTCAAACTCTTCTCCATTTTGACTATAGAATTCACGAAAGAGGCGGTCTCTTAGAGAATTTGATTTAATATGGTTAACCACTTTTATCACAACACTAAGGGCATCATGTAGGCGTCCACCCAAATTCTTAGCAACTAAGTGTTGATGGTGTTATCACACAGTGTATGCAAATTACTTCGTGGACAGCTTGTTTCAAGTCTGCAATAAAACCCTTGCATCTGCCAGTCATGGATGATGCACCATCAGTAGCACATGCCATTATGTTTTTGAGTGTAATATTGCTTTCCTTAAAATATGTAACAACTTTATTAAAAAATGTTTCACCTCATGTGTCTGTCTTAAGACTTCTCGCGAAAAGCATTTCCTCTCTGAGTCCTTGATCATCCATAAATCTAACATATGTTAGTAGAATTACTTCATTATCTCTTAATGTTGATTCATCAATCTGAAGAGGAAACTGTTTCACTTTTGCAAATTAGCTATTAATTGCTTTTCAACATCCTCTGCCATTTCATCAATGCGTCGTGACACAGATGAGTTGCTTAACGGGATGGAATTAGTGATTTCACTGGCAATTTGTTTCAGAACTGATGAAATTATAACAGACACTGCTGGCAAAATTACTGTCTGACCAATATTATGGGTTTTTCCAGCCTTTGCTATTATCTTGCTAATTTCATAAAATGCTAATAAACCATCATTTAGTTTGCTTACTTGGCTGTTAAACACTTCAACCACTATTTTTCTTGCTTGAAAATCATAACGGAGTTTTATAAAGTATTATACTGGTTTGTCTTTTTTTTCATTGTGCTTGGTTTTCAGATGTATTTTAAGTTTACAAGGCCTCATGCTAGCATTTGAAAGTATATCCATGCATATGAGGCACATTGGTTTCGTTGCATTCTATGGTGATGGAATAAATCCGTAAGACAAATATTCAACAGAATACTGCCGGCACTTCTTCTTTGTTAGCGCCGCCATAGGTTATCTGTAAACATATATCAGAAGCTGTTATAGCATATATTACAGTTTATAGTTAAGAATTATATAAAATTTGTTAACAAAACTAAAAGATAAATTTGCATCAAATACAGAGAAGTGAGTGACCTTGATATTTTAAGGTGAAATAGGTATGATAATTTGGTCACTCTTTGCTTAAAGTACAGTATATATATATTATATATATATATATATATATATATATATATATATATATATATATATATATATATATATATATATATATATATATATACATATATACATATACAAGAAAGAAAGAGAAAGAGAGAAAGAAAGAGAGAGAGGGAGAGGGAGATGGAGAGAGAAGACATTTTAAGATAAACCATTGTAATTATATGGCGTAAAGAGACCAATAATCGTGAGGAATTCAACTAAACATCCAAGTTAACATATTTAACTTTGCGGCACTTCAAGTACAATATATTGGGCACTATTACCATTTCTCTGGATCAGAATGTACGTCACAAATTATGTTGCAGTGTATGTGTGTATGAGGGAGTGTTTTGTAGATTAATTTCACACACACGTGTTGATATTTGTGACATAACATAACATAACATGTTATAACATGACACAACATAAAGTAACATAATATGATATGACACAATAATTATGTTACTTTATATTACACCATAATACACTATAATATAATACGAAATAACATATAATAGTATAAAATGCTATAATATAATAATTTAATAAATCCAGGAGTCAATAATTACTCCTCGCTTGGATTTAAATCTAATCTGATGAAGTTCATTATTATAATCAATTGGAATGAAGGGTTCCAAGCTTATTAAGTTTAGGAAGAACTTCCTGAGAATGCTATTATTGTTGATACGTTTAATCTTATCTATAAGAATTAAAGTACATAGTAATGATGTTATAATAACTTACTCATTAAACCCCAAAACACGTTTTACGAACAATTAGAACTGAAAAAAAATTCACCTGAATTCTCCAAGAGTTCACATTGTGTATCTGTATGAATTGGACCCAGAGGCGAGAGGTTGCCAAATAAATAATTTGAACGATAATGATATATATATAAAATATATAAAAAAAATGGTGTTATAAAATTTCATTGATTTTTTACTGCTCATAAATTATCAATGGCAAAAGTTAATATTTGAAAACACAAATTGGCATCCAACAGTACTTCATAAACACGCGTTACCATCTTCCCTCCTCCGTCCTCCCTCCTACT
This sequence comes from Ceratothoa steindachneri, assembly GCA_963969495.1. NCBI lineage: Eukaryota > Metazoa > Arthropoda > Malacostraca > Isopoda > Cymothoidae > Ceratothoa > Ceratothoa steindachneri. Next base: position 86,021,709 of record OZ018328.1, read on the forward strand.
CTCTTTCTCTCTCTTCCTCTCTCCATTCTCAGTAATAATACCAGTTCTGAAGTAGAATTGCTCTATGACCAACAAAAATATCACCGTGGACCCCAATTCGTTATTTTATGTGTGTGGACCCCTAGTAATGTTGCATGGCCTCCTAGGGGCCATGTGGCCCACGGTTGAGAACCACTGCCTTAGACGACTGATTGGTAGCTGGAACGACTGGTAAAGACCAATATAACGACCTGATGCAATAAACCCCTCCAGCTGCAGAAATACAACATCTCAACAAGGATTGACGCGCATCCATGCATTGATACGGCACAACCCTTTTGACCGAACGGGTGTCGTCATAGTGTTTGCAGGAGTAAAACATTGAAATGCACGGCTTAAAAACTTAGTGCTCATAGTAATAGTTATATTTTTCCACAGAATTATGAGCCATGTCTAGGAGAGGAGGGGGGGGGGGCAGAAGAAGAAAGGAAACGGCAATGGGTTTAAAGAGCGGCTTAAAAGATGAAAAGAGGCAGGATCTGAGGCATATGACAGATCGAAGAAGAAAAGGAAACGGGGCGAACACAACGGACAAACAAAAGAAAAAAGGTATAGAGAGAGAGTAGAAGGGAGATAGAGGTGGGGATGGCTAGAGAGGAAAGAAGAGAGTGGGAGGAAATAGGAAGAGAGTGAGGGAGAGATTGGAAAGGAAAGAGTTAAGATAGAGGAAAAATCGGGGGATAGATAGGGAGAGGGAGACAAAGTGAAGGGGAGGTGTAGAGGTATGGAATGAGTCTGTGAGTGTGTGTGTGACATGAGAGAGAGTAAAAATAGGGAGGGGTAGACCGGGAGACTTGAATTATACTTTTAAGGAAAAGGGAAAAGCTTAATTTTTACATTGGATAAAGCGTTTAATCCGAAGGTGGATCAAAGATGGATATTTTCTAACATTTTAATCAGAAAGTTTGAAGAGTTTAACCACGAGATTACAGCTTTTGCCAAGTCTTTTAAAATGATAATCCGGTAACATATTCTCCGGTGTCGATGTCTATTGTTACGATTATCTTATTAATTTGAGTTTTTTATTCCTCTCTCTCAATTGACCTTGTTTCTAAACGGAATACAGAAGCGAAGGAGTTGCCCCCTCCCACTTTCCTAAGAAGTTTTTATATATTTCTTAATACACATCCCTTTTTGGCTGTAATTACTTGCATTAACGGTCGTATAACTATCCTCAAATTTTCGAAAAATACATTCTTACATGTTCAACAACCTAATTAAACCGTAAATTTCAGACCATCACGTAATTCCAACCTCCACTTTACTCACTTCTCTTTGTTGAGTTAAAATATTTCGGGTTTAATACATTTATTATTATTTTTCTTTCTCTCATAATATTGTTTTATGCCCCGCTCGAATGTTTCTTGAAATGAAATAATTTTACCAAAGGAAAGTCAATGTTCGTATAATAGAAAATTAAACGAATATATTATGCAATTAATTACAGCTTAAAAGGGTTGTGGACTAAAAAATATATGAATCCTTCTTAGGATAGTGAGAGGAAGCGACTCCTTTCCTTCTGTATTCCGCCCAAGAACAAGGTCCATTAAGGCTGGCATTTGAAATAAAAGGGGTGGAGAAAGGAAGAATTGAGAGAGAGAGGAATCAAAACACTAAAAATAGTTACTTTCCAGCAAATTTATTCACTCGTACTGACACTTGTCACTATTCCCTAACTACCTTTCATCCTCTCCCCCCTTCAAACTATAACTTGATCTAACTGAACTTAACTTCCTGGATTAAAAAATCAAAGAATTTTACATTTTAAGAATCGGTCTTTATACAGTTTCGATCAAGGGTAAGAAGACTACAAATCTCTCGTGTATTTTGAAAAATTACTTCCTCGATTAATATTTTGACTAATTTCTCGTATATAGTAAATAATGTATATTCATTACAGGGGTAATACAAAACTCTTAATCAAAGTCAGTCATCGATAAATATTAACTTGCAGCATTATTCACTAAAATTTTGCTTAATTGCTCCTAGTATTATAACCACAACTCCTCTTTATTTTTGAGGTTTAACTGGTGGCTGCGCTTTTTTAATTCCATCCACATATTTTCTGTGGTAGATCTGGCAAAATTGATGGCCGTTTATAAAGATTAACTGAGGAATCTTCAAGACACCTCTTCACTATATAATCCATGTGTTATGTATCCTTGTTATTTTGAAAGCAAAACTGCCTATCTATAAAATTTCACTTTTCTTTCTTCTGAGAGAAGATTTTGCAATATATTCTTGAAATTTTATTCATATTTCCTTATTTTTGTACTCTTTTATTAAAATAGATTAACAACCTTGTTTCCAAGGTTATCATTAAGGTTTAACTTCTTTTTAAGTGTAACTTTTGTTTCTATTTGGTTATGTTGTATTCCCCTCTCGAATTAATGCAAGAACTTTCGTAGCCTCAGGTAAATACCCTTTAATGATTCTATCTACGACTAATGGAGAAAAGGAATCTCTCCTTTGAGACCAACAATAGCATCTTCTGTAGAATGTTCTCAAGCGGTTCTTAGGCAGCGCAAGGAATCTCAGATTGATGTAGAATTGTAGCATGCAGATAACTAGAGACCAAATAGAGCAAACTCTCTAGGCGTTAAGGACAGAGAGCGCGAAACTTTCTTGATCTTGCCTTCTTTCCATACAGAGGCTTCTTTGAGCGTGTGGGGGTGGGAAGATTTAATTTAAACTCATTTTGAATGTTGTATGTACATTATCTTATCTATACCCATCTTAGATTTTTTCATATTGAGTATTTTCTCTTTTAGAGGGTGTGCAAAACCCCCAGCTCCGTTTCCATCTCATCCTGGTTTTAAGTTAAATTTTCTCATTTTGGCAAATTGGCAATCGGCTAATCCAGAGATATAATATAATGCCTCGAATGCCACATTTGTGCCATTTATAGGTGTAATTTTGAGAATATTACTTTTATAAAGCCCTTTTTGCGTGCCCTTTCAAAACTAAAACCAAAATCTAATAATATACACATATATGTGAGGGCAATTCTGAGGAATAAACACAAATGAAGAAAAGAAGACGGTGTTCGTGCTCGAATTCGGTAACCAATTTCGAGGCAAGAAAAAGAAACGCGTCTTGGTCATCGTATTCATTTTTTAGGAGTTTTAACCGAGGCTAATACTGAGTTGAACAAGACTGAGGGACTCGTGTACTTTAAATTAATCTAACTGAGAAATTCGGATGCGGACTAACAAATGCACAAGAATATAAGGGTATCGAATAGTGATAGTAATAATCCTGTATCAATAACAGTAACAATCAGGAGGATAGGTAAGTCAGTAGATCGGCCTTTATTTTAAAAAAAATATTGGCTGCTATAATTAATGGCTGAAAAATTGAATATCTAAACTCGAGAAAGGGTGATTAACACTAGTCTCTTTAGATCCGGGACCTGATATGTTCCCATACTTACATTTTCAGGAAGGCCACGTGTTCCGGTTTCTATCAAAAAGATTTTATCAGGAAGCTGATATACTTTAGCAAATATCGGCAGAAGAATATCTACTTTTTTATACATAGGTTAATTCCTATGTATGTACATTATTTTTTATCTAATCGAGATGCTTATTTATATGACTTAAGAAAAAGGGGAATAGTTAAGATTAGCAACCCATTATTTCTTGTGCTACTTTTCTAGCTACTATAGAAAACAATTTGGGTAAATGTTGAGATTAGCGGCCCCTGATTTCTAGTGCAATTTTGGGGGGCTATTTTTCTATTTTATTTACTTTTTTTAGCTATCCGACTGGCTAATCAGCGAACTATATGATACACTGTTATTTTCCAATTATAACGGTTTATTTTGGTTAAGATTTCCTTCGTGTTTGTAAGGATGTGAAAAAAAAGTCTCTTTAGTATTTTCTATTTTGGTTGTGAAGTTAATTATCGATCTAGTTTAAATACTCTACGCTTGCTATTATTTTATCTATTGACGTAGTGTTCTTTTTTCAATAAATAAAATATTGGCAAGAAATATAAAAAACCCTTTTTTTAATATTTTTTCCTTTTATCTTTTTTTTCTTTTATGCAAACTATTAATTGTCTCCTATAAATACTCGCGCGCAAGCGTTACGCGTCAGTTTTTTCGAAATTTTTAGTTCGTGCGGTGTATGTTCACCTTCGGTCCACCATCTAGGTGTGATTTTAACTGATCCTAAGAAAACCAAAGATTTTTTGGCTACCTATCAGTTACTAAAAAGCAAGGCCGAGTGCCTTACTTGTAATTCTGAAGTGAGAGTTATTAAAGATATTTTTTCCCGTGCCTTAAATATTTTGTTACCGAGACTGGAGGTAGATTCAAAATATCGAGAGTCTGGAGGGAAAGGAGATACCGTATGGCAAACTATAGACGGAGAAAGGCCCATATGGACGGATATTTCTCAACCCTCTTTTCATTCAAAAATATCCCTGCATAAAAGCGAGGTTCCATGCATTCTGGGTCACCACTGCCAAATTATACCCACCGGCTTGAGGTAAATAATTTATACGTTTTGAAATCTCATGTTTGGCTTTCGATTAGGAATATTACTATTTTATTTGGGAGGGGAGGCACCCTTACAAAAAACCGGAGGTTATAAGGGGCAAAGTCCCTCATTTAAAAACTGCTAAAAATTGCTAATATTTATTCCCGATGTAAAAAAAATTAAACTAAACTAGAGATCTAAAAACTAGTCATAACCACATTTAGTATTCGACCTTTGCATTCAGATCTCATCTTTTGCTTTCAAATTAGGAATATTAACAATTCGAAAGTGTCCTAAAAAAGTTTACTTTTTATTCTACTCTAGATAGATCAAAAGAGTAGCTTGAAAAGTAGCCTAAAAAATCAAGGGCCACTAATCTTATCAATGACCGAAATTTGAACTCCAAAGTCGAACACTAAATGTGGTTATGCCTATAGTTTTTAGATCGCTATTTTCATTTCGCTTTATTACGTCGAGAATAAATGAATATTTTTTTAGCATGTTTCTAAATAGGGGGATTTTTCTTTATATCCCCTGTTTTTATATGGGCGGTGCACTCTCCACACACCCAGCCAATAAGAATTAGCAATATTAGTAATTTAAAAGCCAATGGGTATAAGTTGGCGGTGGAGACCCATAATGCGTGGAACCTCTCTTTTATGCCTGTATATTTTTTGATGAAAAGTGAAGTTCCAAGATACTTGTCTATATGGGCATCTCTCTGTCCATCGTGGGGCATACAGTCTCTCGTATCCATCCAGACTATCTCGATATTTTGAGTGCTGTCTCCAGTCTCGGTAACAAAATATCTACAGCAACGGGAAAAAAACATCTTTAGTAAGTGTCACTCCAGATTTACAAGTAGGGCACTTGCTCTTGCTTTTTAGTAACTGATGGCTAGATAAAACTGGTTGGTTTTCTCGGGATCAGTGAAAATCACACCCAGATGGTGGAACGAGATTGCAACACGTCTAAATTATTTCCCTCAAGCCGATGGGTATAATTTGGCGGCGGAGACCCAGAATGCGTCGAACTTCTTTTGTATGCAGGGATATTTTTAGATGATAGGATAGATTGCGAGATACCCGTCCATATGGGCCTCTTTCCGTCCATAGTGGGGCACAAAAAATATATACTGTAAAAGAAAATAAATCTTTAGTAACTGTCACTTCAGATTTACAAGTAGTTCACTCGGTCTTACTTTTTAGTAACTGATGGCTAACTAAAAATCGTTGTTTTTCTCGGGAAGAGTGAAAATCACACTTAGATGATGCACCGATAGTGAACATACACCGCACGAATTAGCCATTTCGATAAAACTGACGGGTAACGCCTGCGCGCGAGTATTTATACGATACACAAATAATTATTTGCATAAAAGCAAAATAAATTAAAAAGAAGCACAAAATATCTTAAAAAAGCTTATTTTTATACTTCATTTCGGTGAATACAATTCGTGAGTAAGAGGAAAAAGTTATTTTATTTAGTACAAAAAAAGAACACTTTGTCAAAAGACAAAATCGTGGCAGGCGTAGAGTATTTAGAATAGATCAATAATAAACTTCACAAAAAACGTCTGTTGACCAAAAATTCCAGTGGGCGTAATTATTTTGATTTATGACCTTCCGACCTTCAAAACTTTTAATAATTCTCGGAGTAACCTTGGGAGGACCTTGGGAATAAATCATTCAAAAGAGAATGTGGCGCTTTTTTGTTTAGGGGACACAAACCGAAAATGGCAGGTAACGTCACCAGGCTGGCCCCCTGTGAATCATCAATGTGATCCACGAAAGCGAACAAATAGCTTAAAAACGCGTTTTTCTTATAAACACAGAACTCCCGATTTTGGTACTTTTTGATTATATAACATAACCTAATCTTAACCTAAAAAATAAATGTAATGGACAGATTGAACCCATTTTAGTGAAAAAGAAAAGTAAAGTAGCAGCCAAAAATTTTTATTTTAAAGGATATATATTTCTTATGTATTTATGCATTTGCTGAGCCAAGTCCTAGCGGAGCAGCTTCGCATATTATTATTATTGAGTCACAGTGGCCATTCGAAATTTCTGGCTGGTGACGTCCCCAGCCATTTTTTATTTGTATCCCCTAAACAAAAAAGCGCTGAGAATGTAAACACTTTAATGGTTTCAAATTTCCTTAGAATCGGCCGAATAGTTATGATGTTATTACCACACAAAAGTAATTCACGGACTAACCTTGGGAGGACTTTGGCAAATATATTATTTGAAAGAAAATTTAAAACAATATAAGATTTTTAAACTTCATTATAATCAGCCGAATAGTTATGATGTTATTGTAAAAAAGGTTACTTTTTAATGGAATTTGAAGATGTGGTTAGTATTTTTAATGTCCCTTCATAAATTCAATCCTTTCCATCTTGAGCATCATCTATTTGTTCTTCAGGAGAGAAAATCTTTTCACTTGATGGCATCAAAACATTGGTCTACTTATAGTAAGCAACTCTTCTGCGTTCACCTTCTTGTCGCTTTTAATTAGTGACTTATCTATTTTATTCAAGTTAATCTCAAGAGCAAACCTGATGTGGTCCAAAAGAAGTAATCATTTCTCTCTGACCTTTAATGAAAGCAAGTTTTTTCACACAGATGTTCATCTCCATAGGGGATCATAATTGGTTTGAGTTTCAGTTTTGCAATCAGGGCAACCAAATTCACAGCCAAAAAAAATTACACTTGCGCTTGAGGATATCAACAGGTTGTCTAGTTTTGTAATGAAAGTGTTTTAGGCCGTTCGCTCTCCTCTCCCAAGGGATATGTTTTGGCAGGATCACAGTTTTTATTTAATCTGTTTAAAATAGTGACTCAGGAATTTACAACGGGGGTTAGAAAAGAACGGTTTCTTCGTTTCCACTTTTCAAGCACTTTAAGGTAAATATCCTTCGCAAGATTGGCTTACGGGTAGTTTCTCACATAAACATTTCAGAACGTAACCCAGAGTTTGAAATTGAGATGGAAACAACTCTGCTATTTTCAATTTAGGTGTTAAATGTGTGAATGTCACCAATGTTGTGCTAATTTTACAAGCAATTCTAGGTCAAGTCTCACTGGTAGGATTGTAGTACTAAAGGCCACGTAATCTTCCGCACACTGATAAATATGTTTAAAATGGTGAAATAAGAAACAAAAGGGAAATAGATATAATTATTAATATAATAATAGTCATTTAATTCCCCAACATGACAAAAATAAGTCACAACTTTAAAGTAACTACCTGAGTTGAACTAAAATTATATTAAAATAAAAAAAACTTTAGAATTCATAAGTAGAGCTGCTAATTAGAACGTTGAAAAGATTGACACACACTATGATGTTAATGCCCCAAAGAATAATTCCCGGGCTAACATTAAGAAGGCTTTTCGCAATTTTATCCTTCAAAAGATAATGTTAAACAACATAAGACTTTCAAGTTTCGTTAGAATCGGCTGAGTAGATATGATGTTATTACAGAAACAATAAAAAATGGGGACCGACTGACTGAAATAGTGAAATGTAGAGTCGCTCGCGACTAGACTCGAACTCGACTAAAAATAGAAAATACCAAAAAAACATACTTTTTCTCATCTTTACAAACACGAAGGAAAGCTTGTGAAAAATAAACGGTTATAATTGATTAATGGCATTCTATAATACACTTCGCTGTTTGGCCAGTCGGATTGCTGAGAAAATAGCCAAAAAATTTCGGGCCAGAAATCAGGGGCCGCTAATCTTAACAATTAGCCAGGTCTCTACTTTCCAGGAGTCCATCAAGTCATTTATCATCCTAAAGTTTGTGCTTCTTGATTAGTCAGACCTGCAATAATTTAAATTTTAGAATTACTATTCCTTTCAGGTAAGTTTGTCAACCACACAAATATTACTCATTTTTCAAATATATTTGTATATATATATATATATATATATATATATATATATATATATATATATATATATATATATAAATATATATATATATATATATATATATATATATATATATATATATATATACATATATATATATATATATATATATATATATATATATATATATATATATATATATATATATATATATATAAATATATATATATATATATATATATATATATATATATATATATATATATATATATATATATATATATATATATATATATATATATATATATATATATATATATAATATATATATATAATATATATATATATATATAATATATATATATATATATATATATATATATATATATATATATATATATATATATATATATATATATATATATATATATATATATATATATATATATATATATATATATATATATATATATATATATATATATATATATATATATATATATATATATATATATATATAATATATATATATATATATTTGCAACAAAGCCCACATGGAAAATTAATACGAGGATTCCAAGTACTTTCGAACTTTATTTCGAGTTCTTTATCAAGGAATAACAGAAGTATTGAAAATTGTAATATTTATACGGATGATACAGAGGAGAGGGAACGCCCACAAAAAAAGCAAAGTAAACAATCAACAAAATGAATTAATATGAAATGAAAACTTTAGGAGGAGGAGCGAAGATAAATATAAAAATAAGATCATTAAATCAGGTAAATTCAAAAGACTAAAGATTGATAAGATGATTAAAATACCGCCTGAGCAATTAGAGAGGTATAAAATCTTAACGAGAGATTAACCTCAGAGGTCAGGACCTAAAAACCAAAGTAGAATAAGTAAAAATGTTCTAAAGACTTGAATCAAATGGAAATAAATACAGACAAAAACATAAGTCTACATAGATGCACACAAAATAAAATTAAGTTGTTTATTAAGAATAATATAAATATTTAGTCTCAAATTAAAAAATAAGACAGTACATTCTGAATATAATTTGAAAAAATAATCATCAAGTTTATATAAGCCAGGGCTTAGATTAAAATTTGGGAATTTACTAATAAAGGTTGATTCAATGATATTTCGTGAATTTGTATCGTTATTATGACAGCTGATTTTAACAAAATATTGTGATTAAGATATGGCATATGAACATAAAATGAGCTGTTTTCTTCGCCATGACGGACATTATATTTATGCTAAAGTAATATTTAGAGCAATCGATACATTTTACGCAATATACATTACCAATAGGGTAAGGGGCGTTCTTGACTAATAGTTTAGAGATAGTTTCATTATAGTTAAATACTACACAAATGCCTAAAGATTTTAAAATATGAGGGAAAGAAGCAAAGGAGGAATTAAAAGGAAGTACAAAAGTATTCTTGTTATTAAAAGGCGCACCAAGTTCAAAACTATAAAAAGACTTTTTAGCTAACTGAAGACCTTTTTCAAGGAAATGAAAAACTCTTAAAACTCTTAAATGCAAAAAAACTTAAAAACTTCAGTTAAAAAATTCAGGACTAACTAGACAAAGTGCACGGAGAAACATTGAAATAAAAATTGATCTTTTGACTTTAATATGGTGAGAGAAGTAAAAGTGAATAGAAGAAAAAGAATTAGTTGGTTTCCAATAGACAGATAATTTGAAACCAGAAGGCGTGCAGTGTATTCTTAAATTAAGGAAAGGAATACTTCCATTCTGTTCAATTTTAAGGGAAAATTGATGGAAGGTATAAGTGAATTAAGTTTGTTTCAAAAAAGAAAAATATTTTCAAAATTAGGCCACAAGCAAAGAATATCATCAATCTAAATATGAAAATTTTCAATACTTCTGTTAAACCTTAATAAAGAACTCGAAATAAAGTTCGAAAGTACTTGGAATCCTCGTATTACTTTTCCCTCAGGGCTTTGTTGCATTTAGTGCTTACTCACGCGATACTTTGTTAGTTTTCCACACACACACACACACACACACACACACACACACACACACACACACACACACACATATATATATATATATATATATATATATATATATATATATGAAATGAAAAACTCACAAAGTATCACGTAAGGGTATCAAATGAATGCAATGTCCAGCAGGAAAAAATGAAAAGGTGTTTGCAAGTACTTTCGAACTTTATTAAGTTCCTTATCAAGGATAACTACAAGAATATCATTGAATGTGCTTTTATAAGCCAATGTGATAATTTTAACCTTTCCACTGGCTTATATAAAATAGATGCTATAATTAAAAGATTAATACTTAAAGAAATTAGTTCTGACTTTTGTTCTTAGTTTTTCATATACGATCTTTAGTTATGTGGCCCCAATTTTATTTGTATTTTTTATTTTTATTTTTTTTTAATTGTGACTGCTCTGTTATGTACATTGTATTTTCCCCACTTTTCGCTCATCGTGTCTTATAATTACCCTCGTTAGGCTATGTCGATTTTTTTAAATCTATTCCCGTTTCCGTCTTCTCAGTTTGACCTTACTACCTGCTTCTTGTAATTCTTAATGTGAATTTTTAACTTCTCCCTTCCGTCTTCCTCATTGGTGATTTCTTGTTTTTGAGGCGGTCTTTCATACTTTTCTTTCGTATATATACCTCTAATATAATATTATTTCTTGTAGTTATCCTTGATAAGGAACTTAATAGAGTTCGGAAGTACTTGGAAACACCTTTTCATTTTTTCCTGCGGGAAATTGCATTCATATATATATATATATATATATATATATATATATATATATATATATATGCATCTGAATTTGTGTAAAAAAATGCCCTGTACAAATTAAATAAATAAACTATAGAACAAAAAACCGAAAACAAATTTGAACGAATTAAACAGAGGGACTAAAGTTTATCATAGGATTTGTGAAATCAACTAACTAAAGATATACCTTTTTCCATCTCAATCTGCCACATACCTGAAAAAAATTTAACTTAGCTCTTTTTATTAACATCCAAACTTCGTATATCATTTAGGAATGCCACAAATAAATTTGCTACATCTTTTCTCACTACTTTCCAGCAAGAGTGATCAAGGTTTGAGTGCAAACTTCTCTCATTTTCTTTAAAATTGTTGTTTAGTCACCCAACCACCCATAATCTTTCAATAGCCTAAGTTGTTCTCAGGTCACTAGATCCACATAAAGTTCGTGATGATTAACGATTAGAAAAGAAAACTCTCCGATTAGAGTCACGGCTGTTTTCATGGTATTTTTCCATTGTGAAAAAGATCACCAGATTCTAAATTTCGCCGAAAGTTCAGCATAGTTTACTTTGACTTCACTCTTTATTGTAAAGTATTCATTAGTGAACAGCCCTTAAGCAATCATAAATCGAAGCATATTTGAAAGTCAATTTAAGGCTTTACTAATTGAAAACACTCTTCCATTGATTCCATGGATGAAAATTAAAGAACTTATTACGCGTGAAATTAAATGTTCAGGTTGTAAATAATTGTGATCAACTGGATAAATGAGATTCAAATTTTGAGAAACATATTTGTAAGTGTTAAAATAAAGTCCATGAAAGTACAAACATAAAGTATTAATGAGGAAATAAATAATTCCTTTTTAATTCTAAACACAGCTTTCAGAATTTGGGTGAAACATTTTTCAATATGTGTGATGAAATTGGTGTAACAAGTACATTTCAGTTATTAAATGTCTCCCTAAAAACTATGGTCGATTTATATAGTTTCTTTGTGAGGTATGTACTAAACATTTTGAAAATAACCCAGTTCAACTAGGCGTGCCTAGTAATACGGTACAAGTAGACGAGTTATGCTTTTCAGACAAACCAAACTGTAAAAGAAAAACCTCTGACCTCTTCATGTTATTTGGAGACCACGTGCGATTGTATACCGTCATGGAAAAGGTCATTCTGTTCGAGATCATTCGAAAAGTTTCGACTCCTGAGCGTATTGGGGAATTATCCTCCAATCCTGCGAATTTGTCCAGGGCCCTTCCCCCTGCAAGCCGATTGTTTTTTTTCCTGCCTTACCGCTAAAAGTTGAATTTTCTTCCACCTAACGGATTAAGATGTCTGAAACTTCCTCACCGCTGGCTCCGAATCCCCCTTTCTCCCTTACGGATCACTCGTACAAATACTCAGTTTTGACTTGAGATCGAGGAGTTCCGCACGCACCTCATAGTCGTTCTCATCGTCTCGAGTCGAAATTCCGTGAGTGTTCATCAGACAGCAAAACCTACTCCGCCGTGATTCCAACCCAGTCAATTGGTAGCTGCTGTGAACGGCAATTCTTTGAAGATGCGCGACAGTCTCCCATCGTTTAATCGATCCGAAGAAAATCTCCATCGATTACCTTTGAGGAACGGAATTTTCTTCTTCCAGTAGAATTACGAGTAATCCCGCATTTCCCTGTCTAACGTTATCCTTGAAGATTCGCTATCTTCATCGCTATTCCACGGAAGGTTGGTTTGGATCGTGCCCAACTTGCCTCATCTAGATCGTGCCTCACTTGCATCCTCAGGATCAAGTTCCCGCGTTTGATCTGACCATAGTAACACTAATTAATTAATTTTAGTTAAGAATCAATAAAAACATAATTATCAAGAGACTATTTCATTTTAAATAATTTCCTTTCGCCTATTGTAATTCTTATTTTGCTATTTGTAAATAAAATTCTATTTTTGTTTTTTTATCTTTAACTAACCGTGATCGATACTCTCGGCCTATTCAAGTAAATCTCGCCAACGATTTTTGCACTCTGTCTGATTTATTAAGGATTTGAATCCCAACGCCTCGAGTTTGATTTTCTGGTCGATCGTTAATCCCTGCAAACAATTCTAAACGGTTAGTGTTGCAGTAGGTTATTACTTGACCCCCCACATAATATTTGAGTAATGTATGGTATAAAGTGGTGTACTACGACACAAACATCACAGAGAAAGATCTCCCCATTGCCAAAATTTGGAGTCTGGGAATTGTAGATACATCGACGAGACTAGCCATAGGCTACATGGAAATAGTAAAAAAAGCGATGCTGTAATCTTTTGCCAACAATTAAAAGGTAATTAGGCAAGGCTCAACTCTGCACTCAGACAGATGGAAGTCCTAGGTTACCTACATAAAACCTTAAATTATTCGTTATATTTTGTTGATAATAGAACAGATGTTTACACTCAGGATGGAGAATTCAATTAGAACAAAAATAAAGGTAAAATAAAAAAAATATATGTATGAATGCAAACAATAATTTTTACACTCCTATTTAAAGGAATTTTTTTATTGCGAAAGGCATCAGGAAAATTTATTTGATAATTTTTGTGCTGAAATTTTCGAACAGTATTCCTGTAATTTTTTAATTGATTTGTGTGTGATTGTATTACTAAATTATTTTCTTGTGCAATATTTATTATTATTATGGCCATGCAAAGAGCCACACTGAAAATATGATTCATTTAATAAGGCATTAAATAAAGTACTCATCCTTCATATTTATTTTACCTTAAATGTTTTTTTATAATCGTGATTGTCCTAAAACTGAGGCCTTCATTCTTTAAATACCCTGAAACTTGGACCTCTGTTGTTTAAAGAGTTATGAGGGACCGCTATTCTTCAAAAGACCCCCTCAGGATCAAACAACCGTCACGTTTCTCTCTTATAACGGGACGAGAAAGGAAATATTCGTAGGCCTTCCATTCTCGTGTTTTCCTTTACTCCACTCGGTCGTTTCTACTTTAGTGATTCTATTTCCCTTCGCTCAGCCTTATTAAATTTGATTAACTCTACTTATCCAGTTTTGAGGGCTTAATAACACGGCGAAAAAAAAGCGCCTTCATTTCCACAGTGGCAAAAAGAAACGAACAAATGATAAAAAACTCCGTTTGCTCTTGAAGGTGTGAACACGAAAGGGCTTGGGTTTCCATGTTTTGCTATATTTTCCTTTGGAATATTTAAAGCATTTGCTTATTACATAAACAGTTTGATAACACAAGTATTTGCACACTAAAATTTTCGGTATTTCTGAAATATTTTCTGCTTTCATCTCGTTATAAAACTAACAGGAAACTACTTAAATATTTATTTAAAAGAAAAACTACAGATAAATAAGATCTTTTATATATAGCAGCGATTGCTAAGGAACAATTTTTAGCAGATGACAAAAGTAGTCAACCAATAGTAATTTCATTCATTTAATATCTCGTGGCATAACTCTTGTTTGTAATGAGAGCAGAGAGACAATTTTCATAGGTTAATATTAGCTTTTCGAAAACATTTCTTGATATTTGGATCCACTCTTCTACGAAAATCTCCTTAGAGAGGCAAGGTTCTGTGTTTTTCTCTTTCGCTTGGCAGCCTTCAGTATTCGCCACAAATGATTAATAGGATTGGGTTCTGGTGATTGAATGGCCATGTTAGGAAGTTTATTTGTATCTTGTTAAACCATTCCTAAGTTAATTTGGTTATGTGCTTAAGATAGATTCCTGCTGTAATATCCATTGATGTCGATATTAGAATCCTTTCTCACTTAAGAGCAGTTTTCCATCTAGTATATTTCTATAAGTTCCACCAAGCATATCCAATTAATGATGTTGACTGCTCCTGTACCAGGTGCATCAAATCAGTAACAAACAATGAGACTACATTCTCCGCGTTTCAAGGTTAGGATTGTGTGCTTAGAATCATAGGCAGTTCTTTTTGTCCTCCAAACGTGACCCGCAACATTTTGGCCCAAATGTTCTCTTTCAGTCTCATTTCACCCTATAACATTATATCAAAATTCATATCCTTTTCAAGATGCTATATGGAAATGTTAAACGGTTCCTTATATGATTATGAGTGTGCAGGGAGTGAAAGAGTGTAGATAATTACGAAGGAACACACTATTAATAGTTATTTTACTCACTTGTAGATCCTTCAGAGCAAGCCGTGGATTATTTTTTAGCTTTCTAAGCATGTAACGTCGAGGTTGATCGAGGTTTCCATAGGTGTGAAAATGTTTACTAGTTTTCCTTGGTGTTGATGGCATCAATAACATTTCTCTCTTTTTATTTTTAGTTGTTTACGTGTCATCCTTCTATAGTTTGATGACCGCCCATGACGGTCATGTTCTCCCTCATGTTTAAATATTTTACTAACTCTTAAGTTGGTTCTTCCGTCGTGGCTTTCAGGCCTTTCAATTCATACTTTGCTAACCTGTAGGTTGTCTCTTTGAAATTTATGTTTTTGTTTGTAATTTTAGCGTTGGGCATTTCTCCTCTTTTATTTAAGCTTTTTATATTCGTTGTTCCTTTATTCTTTATCTTAATTTAGTTTAAATATGAATTAAGGCAATTGCTTCTTTTTACCTATCTTTTTTATCATTTTTTTTATTTACTAAAATTTTTTATGTTTGCCAATTTCCCTTTAGGCGGGTGAGGGCGGTCTCCGTTTCTCGAACCCTACGGAACCCGTGCTGCTGATGGTTGTGAGCTCCTCACTCGGCTAGTTATTCTTGAAACCTGTCAGCTAAGAGCTTCTCGTATGGAGATTATTTCAGCAATCTTAAAACGGTCAGGGAAGTAACCCGTGTCCAGGGAAGCGTTATAAATACTTGTGATTCCCTAAATGATCTATGTGGAGTATTTATCGAGTTGATTTTGGTTATGCCCATCCAGCGTGGTTTCTTTTTTTCAAAGGATCTTACAGTGACCCTGACCTCCTCTGGTCTTCCTGCTTTCGTCTACTTGATGTTGTGGGTGCGTGCGGTGTATAATCTGATTCAGGTCTTCGATTAGTTGGACTTAGAATTCTTGGCCGAACTCTTGATTGTTTTATCGAGTGATACTGAAGACATTTATCCAATAATTCATAAATCTGTCTTCGAGAATCGCCGGGTTTTCTATATAATTTCTGTTCTCTTTTATTCGAGCTTTCGTTTTCCCGGTTAGTCTTTTTAGTTTCTTAATTTGACACTAGAATTTAACAAGGTTCACTCTGCTATCGGTTTTGGCTATCAGGTTGCTCCAGATTTCCTTTTGTTGGAGTTTGATAGCCTCTTTTAGCCTGGTGCTTAGGCGCCGAAGAAGCGAGCTTCTTTTCCGGTTAGGACCTTCCCATCTTATTTCTTCGTACGCTTCCATGTAAACACGAGCGATCTCCTTAATTTTCTCTGTCGATCTGGTCTGAGGAGGGGTTTTGTACCCCTTCTTCGGTACGCAGTCGCGGTCTGCTTCTAGAATGGACGTATTTATCCTCTTTAGTTCTTCGTCAATTTCCTCTAATGTTGAGGCTTTTAGGTCAGCTGGGGAATATTGACTGAGTTGTCTCTTCTTACGTTCCCAGTTAGCTGATGCGTGGTTTTTGCGGAGAGAGACTGGAAGCTGGATCGGCACGAGTGATATTGTGGTGAGGATCGCTATGTGTTCACTGGAGACTGTTGGATCCGGCTCACTATGGTAGTTGAAGGAAAATCCTTCACTTGTTAAAATTATGTCAAGTTTTGTGGCTGATGTGGAAGTAAGATAGGTCGGAAAATCCGTCCCTATTCTTTGGATGTTTTTCTTCCTACAATCAATTCCAACTTTCAACCTCTTTCATTAGTTCTACCATAGCCCGACGCATGGCAACTGGCATTGAGGTAGCCCCCTAAGATTGCTATTCTGCAGTATACAGTGTGAAGTAGTTATTTATTGGGAGATAGGATCGACTCAGGGGTTGATAGGCTGCTGCTATCACGAGGTTTCCTACCAATTTGTAGAGTTTGACCACCACAAAGGGGCTGTCTATTTCTGGTAGATGTTTGAACGAGATGTTGCCCTTGACAGCTATTGCAGTACCATTAAACCTTTCCTGAGAGTGATTCTTCATGACGACTCTGTAGCTTGGTATTTTAATTTAACCCGATGTAGGGTCAATGCCGTGCTCTGTTATAAAGTTGATGTCGGTGGCAAGCACCCGTAATATGTGTCCATATGCCATTGCTTTACTTTCCCATCCCTCTACGTTGAGTGTCAGGATTCTCATTCTGTTGTTTACTCTTTACACGTTATTTTTTAGTGTTTCTGGGTTGCATTTCTTCCTCCTGTTTCTCTCCTTCCTGAACTCGGCGTTAAAAATTTGCTCGCAAGTATTGTGATGTAACACCACGTTTTGGATTAGCAAAGCTTGTTCTACTGGCGGGCTGCAGAGCAATTCCCCGAAGGACCTCAACTGCTTCTTACTATGGAATATTTCTCTGGGTTCCTTCTCTTCGGGAAAGGGAAACTGTCCCATGCGTATATTGTGAGATTGATGTTATGGAAACACACTCTTTTCTTCTTCCCTTGCTTCCCCTTCTTATTTCGTTGACCGGCTTTTGAGTCCGATGAGTCAGAGGACTCCGAGGAACTAGTAGTAGCCGACCCAGCATTTTTCCTGTCTTCGTTGTCTACTTGTATCTGTTTAGGGGGAGGGGTTTTCACTTCGACTGCTTATTTTTCTACAATTTTGGGGGTGTATTTTAGGGGGAGCGACTTATACCTCTGTCTGTTGGTCTGGGACCATCTGCAATTGCAGGACATCCCTGGAGGAGGGGGGAGGGGTTGTCGGGGAAGCACATTTGGTCCATACCGTTTTTAGGGAGCATTTGATTTAGCTCTTTAGTGAACGTTCCTGGGCGCATAAGTTTCATGACGTGAAGAATACACGTCAGAATCTTGGTTGAGATTTCGTTCTGTAGTTTGAGGTAGGAATTTTTCGTATCAACTTCTAAGAGGGCCGTCTTTGCAGCTTGAGCGTAAGCTCTATTGGCTCTACGCGTTTTCTCTTGTTTCTTTAACTTATGTTTCTTTTTGATCACTTCTTTTTTGATAGGGCAGGCCATGGCCATTGACATGTGTCCCAGCCCCTAGTTGATGCACTTTTCGAAGTTGCTTTTACACGTTCTCAATGGTGCCACTTTTTGCTGCATTTGGCGCATGTTTCTTGTGGCTTCTTACAGTCCTTTGTCGCGTGCTGCTCTATTTTGTATAACCTAAAGTATAATTAAATTTGAGTAAATTCTCTTTCTCAATTTGGTCTCCACTTACTTTGGCATTAAACATGAGCAGAACATGTTCTTTTGCCTTTTGGGCCATTGTGGTTTATGCAAAGACTACTTTAAAAACATCAGTGTCGTCACTATTATTCCTCCTGTTCTTAAACTTGACCACTTCGACTACCTTGGCCCAGGTTTTCCTCCTTGATTTAGTTTTTCAAGTGTTGCCCCATCCAAGGGTTGAGTCGCTGGCATACCACGCTCCTATGGGCCAAGATCTGAGGTGGTATGGCGAGCTGCAGACCAATTCCCCGAAGGACCTCAACTGCTTCTTATTTGGTGATGGACTCAATGTCCTTGTCCTTCTCACAGATAGCAAAATATCCTGAGGCCACCTCCAGCAGTCTTACCATGGCTTTACTTAATTTGCCATAAACAACCTCGAATACTTTTTCTCTGCTGGGCTTGGATTGTTCGTCGATTGTCTTTAGGGGACTTCTGCTCGTGTTATCCTGGGCCATCTCTTTGAGAGAGTGGACCCTCGGGGCTATATTCTTTTTATGCCCTATAATTCTTAATTGTGAGAACCTGATTTGAGAGGAAATTGTTCATACTCCCATTGTTTTTGCGGTGAAACTTTATGCTCATTTGGGGTGACTGCCTCTTCTTCGTAATTCAGCATCAATGAACGTGAACTACCAAATGGGGAGGATGAATGATAATGGGTGAACCCATGGGGGCTACTCACGTGAGGAGATTTTATGGTGGACTTTTTGTTGGTTAGCGCCGAATCAACCATCGCTAACCAGGGGAGCCACCCCTTGTGGGTTTGGGTATCAAAACTGCAGTCGGCATACATAGAGACGGGTGTTGCTTCCCTCTATGTTCCTTGCTGGACTCCCGAGATGGAGGAGTATAGGCGCTCCCCCACAACATCTTTTCCCGGAAGTTGTAGTCCTGTCCCTGGTCCAGGTGCCTCTGACGCCGAGTTACACTGTGGGCAACTCCTCAAACCCGCTCTCAAGGGCTCCCCCAATTATGTCTATCACAAAGAACGTCATAGTTGGGTCGAGGCATAATGGCAGGCAGTCTAGTTCATTTCTGCTTCGTTACACCTTCGAGGGAGGAATGGGGGGGGGGGGTAAGCCGACATAAAGTCAACCAGGAGGAGCTTGTAAAGATTTCCTTCTCAGAAATCCCCGTAGAAAAAGTGAAGAGAAAATGTCCACGTTTTTCGGCTGGCCCGCCATTTACTTTGCCTCCTTTAGCGGGTAAGAGATGTGTAGCAAGTTAGCGTTGTTGACTCAATGAAGTCTTCAATCCTTCAATGGAATGAAATAAAATAGAAAGAGAAGTGAAAAACAAAGAACAGCTCTTCCAACCCTCCCCCCGCCCCCTTAGCCTTCATGCAGCGGCCAAGGAGGGAGGAAGAAAGGCCCGGTACTTCTTTGTAGACCCCATAGTCACACTATCTAGAGCAAAATTAGGCTTCAAGCACTGTGAGTACGGCGGATAGGAGTGAGGGGGAGAGGAAGAAGAAAGTTTGAGGATAGGACGGCGAAGAAAATAGTAGGAGACGAAAGTGGACATAGTTAGTCATGGGACCTACAGCTTAACGTGGAACCAGAACCACGATGTGTCGCTTGTCTCTAACTATAACTATGCAGTTTATCGTGACCCCAGTTCCACGTATCTACTGTGAGTCTCGTGTGCAAATGTGATAGTAAAAAGGAATAGATGTTAAAGGCTAAAGGAAGTAAGAGGTTTGCGAAGAGATGCTAATTGCCTGGAGGTCAGGCTTATCTCTGTCCATTATAGGTAGTATAGCTAGCGTGATAATTTAGAAAATTTGTATTTGCGTGAGTGTCTTGCATTGCTGTGATATTTTTTATATGTATCTATTTTTACTATGCCTAAGTAGCGTTGCTATTTAGGAGGCGTTCAAACAGTTATTAGTAATTATTCTTAATAAAAACTGGTATAGGCTTCTATCTTTCTATCTATTCTTTTGTATGCCTATCTTAGTTATAATTGACTATATACTATACTCTGGTGATGCTTACTTTATTTAATTACTCTTAGTCGTCGTCAAGTATTATTCTCTTTCTCTAGGTGTAGATTTGTTCTTCGTCCTCTTCTCTTCCTTCTAACATCCTTGGAAAACTTGGGAATAATCTGTGTGATCTCCATCCTTCTCCTTGGAAAATTTGGTTTGTTAATTCAACTCCTACTTCATTCTGTGTCTTTTTTATGACTCTTCTTGCTCTGTTAAGTGGCTTTATCTTTGCCTCCCTGTGCAGGTCCCGTATTCTTCTTCTTTCACCTATTCTAGTGTTTGTTATTAAGTATATAACTGTGTTTTAGACTTTTTGAAGTCGTAATAGGTTACTTCTTGAGATTGTGTACATCGCAATGGTTGGATAAATAATCGCGGACTGTATTATGGCTTGATAAATTTTCCTCTTATTTTTCATGCTTAGGTTGACGTATATACTTGTACAGTAATACCAGGACGCTCTTCCCTCCATTTACCCTCTTAGTTACCTGCTTTTTATAAACTGATTTCGTAATGCTTATTCCAAGCTGCTTACATTGATTGTCGTATCTGTAGCGCTGTCCTTCTACATATGCATCTGAGATGCTCCTCCTGTACACGAGTACGATTTTAAATCTATCTACGTTGGTTTTAATTTTCAATTTTTCTTCGTATCTATTAATGCTTCTTATCTCTTCTGCAATCATCCTGGCTTACATTGGGCCGTTCTTATAGGGGCGAAATATGATCTGGGTGATATCGCGGGCAAATTGGATGTTCAAGCAACCTCATTTCTCCGTTTTGGTATATCTGCTGTGTAGATTGAATAGAAAGACGGACTCAGCATCCACCTTGGGGCAAACCAGAAGTGAGCTAGAATATTTCTCCCTGATGTCGTTCTATTTCCACATAAGCACGTCTCTTCATTACATAATCACATAAAATGCTTTCTATCTTGTTGTTCATTCCTAATCTAAGTATCTTGAGTTGTATACCCTTCTGCCATACTTTGTCGAATGCCATGGACACTCCCAACATACGATGACTACGCTCATTTTTTCTCTTTACTTTCGCTATCTTTTCAAGGATGACTCCAAGGGCCATCTTCGTTTTTCTGTTTTTCCTGAAGCCAAATTGGCAGATATTTATCTGGCTATTATCATCGAGGAATTTAGACAGTCTGTTATTAATTATTATTCCAGTTCACTAAATACCTTACCGATGAAACCTAGTAGTGAGACGCCCCGGGGTAGTAGTTACTTACTAGATCTGGGTGTTTCCCCGCCTTGGGTATGAATATCATCTTCGCCATTTTCAGTTCATCAGAAAAGTATCCCGTGTTCATACACGCATTGAAGACGTTTCTCACTCCATCTAATATGTTCTGGGGAGCGTCAAGGTAATTTAATCTGGTGATTCACGATCTGCCTGGGGCTCTCTGTCGGAAGTTCTTTATTGTTTTTTTTAATTCTTCAGATGTAATGATTGCGTCTATTCTGGCGTTGTTGTTTCTTCTTGCCTCGACAAAGTGGAAGGGGTGCATCCTTTCGATCTCCACATTGAGTTCGTCCACGATCTAATGTCCGAATTTGATGTCATAGTACTCGTTCTCTTCTTCCTCATTTTCTAAAATGTTGTTCCCTGCATCCTTAATAACTTTCATTATATCCCTAGTTGTCCTTGTCTTTAATCTGTTGATATGTTTCCAAAATTTCTTTGGTGATGTTTCCACATCTATTTTCTAGATGTGCTGATCATATTTCTCTTTCTGTTTTTATAAATTAGTGCTATTAGCTTTCTTTTCTGTATCTTGAGTGTGTGGTATACTTCCCTTGATGTTCCGAATCATTTCATATATATTTTCTGCCGCCCGGCCGATCTCTTCGCTCAAAACCACCACTACTGTTGTCCATCTAAATTGTTTAATAGTCTGGAACGAGTGAATGAGGACGGCCCCCTTCTCTTTCCTTTTAATTTCTTTTCTGATCCTATCCAACTCCCCGTCCATTTCCTCTAGATTGGCTTCTCCGAGCGGGCTGGGCACGTACGTCTGAAGTAATTCTTTGTACTTATCCCAATCCGCTCTATAGTATGCCTACAATTTCTTCGAAGGAATTTGTATAGGATTCTTGTTTATATGCATTAGAGTCACACTGCAAGGAACATCCACTGGTTCCATAGAATATTTTAAGGGCAGAGTGAAGTTAGCCAGGCAGATGTTCGGTTTTGTTGCGTGTTCTCTCCGTAAGTATGTAGGGAAATTGGGTCCCAGTCTTTGCAGTATACATCTATTGATAAGTGTGCCAAAATGACCGGTACCCTATGATTGAAGAGTTTAGTAGAGTTTTTTACCGGTAAAAAGGGGGGCCTGGGTAGATGGTACCCAGTTGCAATAATGATGCTTAATTCCATTCTAATTTTTATTCCTAAATGTGCATCCTCCAATCCTTGTATTGTTTCGTACTGCAATCCTTGCTTGACAGCTATTGCCGCTCCGTCATGTCTTTCTCCTGAGGTATTTGTGTTAATAACATTGTAGTTCCATATCTTTACTTCCTCCTTTTCTGTGTTTCTTCCATGTTCTAAATAAGTTTCCATACATTGTCTCTTTTTTTTTTATCTACATGTGTTAATTTGCAGTATTTTAATTTCTTAATATTCATAATACAATTGTCCTTTCCGTTCGTTTATTCGTTTTCCGTTTTTTTCTCCTATCTGTTAAGTTATCGGCGTTTCTTCTTCTTTTTCTGGTTCTTTTTTCGTTTTTCATGGGTTCTTCCTCTGCTAACTGCGTACAAGAGTCTTTCTGATAATTCATCTCTGGTTGATGAACTCCTTTTACTTGCGGATTTAGATCTGTTAAATCTTTGGTTTTCCTGTTAGTAACCCGTCTGCACTTTTGCTCTGTGTTATCGGAGGTATTTTCAGTCTTAGACTCATTGCTCTTCTGCTGCCTGTTGGTGTCCTTTCGCCTCTTCTATTAACTCATGTTTTGACTTTTCTGTGACTGATTTTAAAAATGGCCGATGAGTCGACTCCTTTGGGAAATTTCATCGGTTCGAGCCCCTTTTCCTGTAACATGCTGTTGACTATTGTTGCGTAACTTCCAGGATTAGCTATGTTCTACACGTGAGAATATAATATACAAGTAAGTGTTTTCCCGTTGAGAGTAGCATCCAAATTTATTTGTGTTGGTAGGACTTGTTGGTCACTTTTTGCCATTGATGCGTATGAGTTTTTTTTTACGTTAGCATTATTTCTGTTTGACTTTGTTTCTTTTCTCATTATAATTTTTCTTCTTTTGGGACAGATCATGGCCAGAGCTCTGTGTCCTCCTTTTCAGCTAATGCATCTTTTATCCGTGTTGTTGCAGTAACGCCAAGAATGGCCTTCAGTTCCACATTCAGAACAGATGATTAGTCTTTTGGGGGGGAATTTTGAGTCGTATGTTCTTCCAACACATAACATTTGATGCGTATCTGTATGCTTGTGAAGACTTCTTTTTGTATGTGGGCGGATGGGATTCTCATGTTGAAAGCGAGAAGTCCCCGTTCGATGATCCTTGAAGCCCTTTCAGCAGATTTGCAAATGACCTTGAAAACGTGAGTGTGATCTTTAAATTTGACCACCTCTGCTATCTTGAGCCATTTCTGCCTCTCCTGTAGTTCTGCTTTTATTTCTTAGCATGAGTGCTCTACTACCCAGGACTCGATTTTTTGGCAGATGACACTTCTGTTAGCCGTGATTTGTGGGTGTACTCCTGCTTCCAAATCCAACTTCCTTAGCATAAGTGTCCCAGCAGATGATAGTAACTGCTCTACGTCCTTATTTTCTGGGAAAATAACTGTGAATCAGGATGCTGTGTCAATACATTTGATTAGTGGTGTTTCCAGATTAGTAAATATACATTGTATTACTTCTTGTGGTGATATTTTCCTTGCGTTGGGTATGAGTTTAAGGGAAAGCCTTTCGAAGTCGAGTGGGAATCGTCTCCTCTCCTAAGAGAGGGATTCTTCTGTCCATCTTCTGCTGTGGAGATTTATCCCGTCTCTACTATTGGGAGGAGCCCTTCTTTTTGTTCTAATTCTCTCTCGCCTACCTTCCAAAGTCACTATATAAGTCAAACTAGTCTACAATTAAAATTTAGGATTGCTAAGCATATGGGAGTGTTATATACAACAAACATTCCTATCTTAAACCTGAACACTCTTCAAGAAGAGAACACTCTCAAAATCTTAACCACCCGCTCGATCCTGACTCTTTTAGTTTATTATTTTCCGCTTCCTCTTCTCTGGATTTAAAAATTCTAGAATCAGTTTTCATTAAACAAGTAAACGCAGAACTTAATACTTATTATTCCATCCTCAAATTGTTCACTATATAGTCAAATAAAGAAACAAAGAACCAACCAAAATCCCCCTCCTACCTTGCTTCAATCCTGGCTAGTCCCGATCATAGTAATTAGTCGATATCATCAGCTCCAACAAAAGAAGGTTAGTTTCTGTCTAAAAGTTCTGTTTCATTTTAATTCTTTGTGTTTATTTTAAATATTTGTCCCCATTGTATCTAAATGTTCTTATATATAAAAATTTTCTCTTAGTTTTATGTTTTTTATCTATTTTTCACTATCATATATTTGTATTTTAACTTCTATTGAACTGTTGCTTTGCTTTTCGTTTTCCTTTCGGATTCCTAGTTATTTGATTTTATTTCCCTTTCATTTTTTATTGTTCGCACTGCCATTACAATTTTCTCTGGTATTACTTTAAAAACAAATGTCTTTTAATTCCTATTGAGGTTGATTCATGATAATTATTCATATTTGTTGTTTAATTTAGTTTTAAATTTTAAATTTTTCTTTCTTGGTTAAACTCGTATTTATCGATCGTTTTATCCATTGCATTCAACTGTTTTTAACATATTTTTTCAATATCATATATCCGTAAATTAACCTATATTTAACTACTTGCTTATCATTCTGGTTTCATTTCTGTTACCACTTTTCTTGAGTTTTACTTCTTTTTCATATTGTAACTAACATTGAATTGTGTGTGCTATTTTTGCAATTTTGTCATCTAATTCTTAAAATTTCTTGTATTCGTATTCAAATTCAATGCGATGAAAATGGTCATTGCTAGAGACCGAAACGTACGGAAAATAAATGTTTAAAGTGATCACATATGTCTTCATATTTCTCATATATATATATATATATATATATATATATATATATATATATATATATTCAGTAAGAAGGACAAAACGAAGGGCGGGTCAAATCTTTAATTCCAACCTTTCCGGTTATTACAAAACCCATCTTCAGGAGCTAAAAACCAATTCTAAATGAGTAATCTAAGTCTAAAAACATAAATAACAGCACAAGTTCAAAGTTAAAAACCACAGATCAGAGAAAATCACAAAAACGACGTTAAAAATATAAAATAAACGTTACGTTAATGAATAAACAAAATAGTTATGTAAAGAACAGCAAAATATTTGTATAGAGATACTATCAATTAAAGACAAACAAAGTAAACGTAATATTACAAAATTAAACAATTGAAATGGAAAAATAGAGAATTGGATACGAATAAAATGTAAAACTAAAATATATACACTGAAACATTAACTTACATGTTTGGATCACAATGACGAGTGAAAACAGGAAGGAATTCAAAGAATTAATACAGCTTGGTTAAGTTATAAACAGAGGAAAGGATGACGTGTCTTCATTTAAATTTGGGTGGTTGTATTTAATACAGAGTGATTCTTTACTGTGGAAAGATGAAATAGATTTAGCAAATATTAAGACAGAAAAATCATTTAAGGATACGTCTGTTTTACAATCAATAGCATGTTTCCTGATGAAAGAAAACTCTTTGTTACTTAATTTTTTACCGGTTTTATGGCTAATTCCCATGTGAGAACAAAAACGCGACTGAAGAGTTTGTACTGTGCTTCCTATAATAGATCTGCAACAACCCCTAACATCTTTATCTCAAACTCAAACTTTATCTTGAATCACTCAACTGTGTTACGGCCATACACTCCATCGAATCATATTAGTATGGTCAAAACCATTTCAACCTCTTCCATTTAAGTAAATATCTCCGCCAGCAGATGCCTTCCTAAGGCTAATTGAGATATGTACTGAAGATCACTCGAAGATTATCAAATTTGGCAACTAGATGGATCCACATTAGAAGACATTGATAGTCACTTTGAAACAATAAATCCAACATCGAAATCTCTGTCACCGGCAGAAATATCACTGTTGATCAGACAATAGTACAAGTATTCAGAAATTACTGAGAAAGAAAATTCAACGTCACAGAATAGGAGAATGAAGCTTTTGATAGCTATTATGAAGAGGAAGTAGTAACGCAGCTAGAGAAACGAGGAACAGCATTAACGCCACATCACTACGTGGACAGCACTCAACAAGGAAAGGAAGAAAGAAGAGTGGTTACACACTAAGAGTACGAGACAGCATTAAGAGGCTTCAAGAAAAAGTCCCTGGCATCTAAATTATCACTAAGGCTCACCTGACAAACGCCCCTGCTAACATCAACGAGGCACTTCTAAAACTTTTTAATGCCTGCCTGAACGTCGGATACTTTCCTGACCTGCTAAAAAGGGTACGTATGATATTTTTACTAAAAACGATAAAACGTAAAACGGATATCAAAAGCTATAGACCTATATCCCTACTAGAATTTATAGGGAAACTGTTAGAGAAACTACTCTACGATAGACTGAGGGACTTCATAGACACGAAGGAGCATTGCAATGCCCAACAACACAGTTTTCGCAGAAATCTTGGTACAAAGACAGCCCTTGCACAGATAAATGAAAACATCGCAATGGCGAAAGCAGAAAACAAAATGGTTGACGTCGTACTTAAAACGTGACATCGGCGTTTGATAAGGTACATGGATACCTGGCATGAAGAAGAAGCTATGCGACTTGGGCATGGAGATCAACATGACGAAGTTCCTCAGCAACTACCTAGAGGACCGCGAGGCCTCAATTAAAATAAACGACCTCGGGGGGAACGTTGTTCACTGAGGCTGGCGTACCACAAGGGGGTTGCCTGAGCCCAACTTTATACACGACATATTGGTACGCGGCGAATTCTATCCCTACTTCCGCGAAGGCCGAGCCTTTGGCCCCAAATCATGCCAAGGGGGTTCGAAGAGCATATTACTGAAAAGATCACTCAAGCCTAAAGGAACTTACAGCGTCTATATCGCTTCAGGAACCTATCGTATAGGCAGAAAAGAAAACTATGTATGGCAATGGTCAGACCATGTTTATTGTATCCCGCCATTCCTCTTCATCTTACAAGCATTAATCAAATAAAAAAGCGCAAATTGTCCAGAACAAAGCTTTACGTTTTATAAATAACGTGACCCTTTGGGACCGGATCCCGTCTATTGTACTGCACAACACCATTGAAATTGATAAATTAAACGTGACTTTACATGAAAAAGCAAATTCATACAGAGAAAGATATATTCATATATCCCCGAAAGGATACTTCAAACCTAAGATTACACGAATACGAAAACCGGCAAAGACACTATCGGCAAGGATTTCACAGCAGCCAACTGCGCACTCGAGAGGCTGTTGTACCTATATACAGATAACCAAATACAGGAAAAACACAAACATCATTATTGGAAAACCCAGAAAAGAAGGAAGTTATACAATCCTAATATGTGACTTAATCTAAATCAAAAATAGAACATTAGATCTGTAGTGATAAAAATAAAAACAAAAAAAGAAGATCCGTAATGGACAAAAAACAAAAAAAAACAAATAAACAAGATAAATAAATAAATACGCGCAAACGGATATCAAAAGGTGAGAATAAGCTCTAGGAATAACAGAAAATAAAACAAAGACTTGAATACTCTTATAATAAACAAATAAAAATACAAATGCTTAAAAAAGGCCTCATTTGAAGATAATGCCAGACGTACTGAAACATCACCCTGCTACTATATTAACACTTTTTCTACCTATAATATCTCCTTCTATAATACACATTTTCCTATCCTTTAACATCCTGCGTATCCTGCGCTGCAAAATGATCAAACACATCGCAGGAAAATTTTTAGTTCAGATAATGTTCAATAAGTAAAGCGAATTGCGCTTTTGTATTAGTGGCGGTCAACGCGCAGACACAGAGTTGTCGGAAGATAATAAAATTATGTTTTGTCTTTTGATGGGAGGAGAAATGAACTAGTAACTAAATAGAAGAAAGGGAACAAATGGTATGGGGAAAAAGAAATTAAAGATGACTATGTGCTTGTAGGAGAAACTAGAATTGTCTATTAAGATCATCTACCTATTGAATGAAGTACAGGTGCAGGTATTGCAGACGGGCTGATGAAATGGCCCGTTGAAAATTATATAAAACATGAGATAAAGGCAGTGGGAGCTGGCACCACGGCAACTAATACTGGCTACAAGAATAAAGCCAAAAGAGGGCTGGAATGTCAATTACATCCTCCTTTACAGTGGATTATCTGCAGCTTGCATCTAAATGAGCTTCCTCTCAGGCACCTGTGCATGAATTATATTGGTCCAAATGAAAGTGGAACTTAATGGCAAGGACCACTTGGTAAAGTGTTAACCACCTGGGATACTCTACTAGTATCACCAAATGGCTTTGTATGTATGGCTAAAGGAGCTCCTTTTGAGAAGTAGATGTATATGAGCTTAGTCGGGACCAAGTATACCTTTACAAAATTATCAGTGGTATTAGAAGTGGTTTAGTTGACGATGATATTTTACATATAAAACCAGGGCTAATATCTCATCGAAGATGGCTCACCCCTGCTAGAAGAATATGTCGATTTTTATGTGGCAAGAGCAAAACCTAATAATGACTTATATGTCATCACAGAGTTTGTCGTGTGTCATTATGGGCCCATCTGTTTTTACATTAAATTCTCTCCGAAATGCACGGAGGGATCTAAGCATCTCCTGGAAGAGATCAATCTTCTGCAAATACTCTAACTTTCCAGTGAAACCATAGTATGGCAAACAATCCAAAGGAATTCCTACTGGGCTTATCCTGAGAACGTTCTTTTGGCAATGCTGACAGGTTGATCAAAACAGTAACTTAGCTTTTGACAAAATCAAGACGATCCGAGAAGTTACTGTGTATGAGAAATAAATACGTGATTTCAGGCCACCAAAATAGATAAGACTGCTAAGAACCTAACATATCTACTTCGCACTGAAAGGAGTAACGGTTTGAGTCACTACTTAAAATGCAATGCATCTATCTAATGCGGAGCGATGTGTGCAAGTGGTGAAGAAAGCTTCTGGCGAAGTTTATAGAAAAGAAGTAAGAGATGGCTACATTGGAGCAGTACATTCGAGCAGTATCTACTTCCCACTGAAAGAAGTGACGGTTTGAGTCACTACTTACAATGCGTCTATCTAATGCGGAGTGATGTGTGCAAGTGGTGAAGATAGCTTCTGGCGAAGTTTATAGAAAAGAAGTAAGAGATGGCTACATTCGAGCAGTAAATTCGAGAAGTATCTACTTCCCACCCAAAGGAGTGACGGTTTGAGTCACTCCTTACAATGCATCTATCTAATGCGAAGCCATGTGTGCAAGTGGTGAAGAATACTTCTCGCGAAGTTTATAGAAAAGAAGTAAGAGATGACTACATTGGAGTAGTACATTCGAGCAGTATCTACTTCCCACTAAAAGGAGTGACGGTTTGAGTCACTCCTCACAATGCATCTATCTAATGCGAAGCCATGTGTGCAAGTGGTGAAGAATACTTCTGGCGAAGTTTATAGAAAAGAAGTAAGAGATGGCTACATTGGAGTAGTACATTCGAGCAGTATCTACTTCCCACTAAAAGGAGTGAAGGTTTGAGTCACTACTTACAATGCATCTATCTAATGCGGAGTGATGTGTGCAAGTGGTGAAGAAAGCTTCTGGCGAAGTTTATAGAAAAGAAGTAAGAGATGGCTACATTAGAGCAGTAAATTCAAGAAGTATCTACTTCCCACCCAAAGGAGTGACGGTTTGAGTCACTCCTTACAATGCATCTATCTAATGCGAAGCGATGTGTGCAAGTGGTGAAGAATACTTCTGGCGAAGTTTATAGAAAAGAAGTAAGAGATGGATTCATTGGAGTAGTACATTCGAGCAGTATCTACTTCCCACCCAAACGAGTAACGGTTTGAGTCACTACTTACAATGCATCTATCTAATGCGGAGCGATGTGTGCAAGTGGTGAAGAAAGCTTCTGGCGAAGTCTATAGAAAAGAAGTAAGAGATGGCTACATTCGAGCAGTACAAAATTCCATGACTTTATGCCATAGTTTGAGACAAAGCATGATTTTAATCTATCATTTGACAAATAGTTTGTATAAGTTAGATAATAAAAGTTGAAATACTCACCCACTGTTTACATCCGAACTTCACTCGCATCCAGAATACTCTTGAATTTACCTCGTTGTACTCTCTTACACAATCCCACACTTCGTCACTCATCAGTACTGCCGCCACATGCTTCACTCTCACTCTCTCATTTACTCCTGATTTTATTGCTCACTCCCAACTAAACTATTCAACTTGGTTTCAATCAGAGCCAGAGAATCCAGTTTTCCTTTTTTCAAACAGACAACCAATTTCACTTTTCTTTGCATTCTTTCCGCATCCACACCCATTCAAATACTCCAAACTGAGGCGCCGGAGTCGCTTTGACAAAAAATAGGGGGTGCTCAAAATATTTCTTTCGAAAACTTTTTCGACCTTTGAAATATACACGTGTACTCAAGTGTACAAAACCTGAAATGTGCTGGTTGATTTGCTAAAATTTGTTCATCGAAGCTACGGTCTAATACCATACAAAATTTATGAAATAAATAAAGGTAAGATCCGTTATAATTTATTTATAAGTTATTTGATCTAAAACTAAAATATATAAATTTATGCAGTAACAACCAAATAAAAAGGGGCGTTAGTTCTGCCGACCCCCCCCGGAATATATATATATATATATATATATATATATATATATATATATATATATATATATATATATATATCTCCGCAGCAAAGTTCATTCGAACACCTCGGAAATTTGGGGAAAAGAGTTATAAGCAAGCAGGGTCGTAAATTTCATTTGCATACCAATATGAATATAACTAAAATGAAGAGAGATAAATATGACTAAGTTATATGTATATACCTCGAACAATCAACAAGAATGAACACAATAGAAAATTTGCCAAAACATGTAACTTCAGCAACATAGACCAGGTACTGCATAAGTCCTGTTACAATCGTTACGACGATCTCTACAAAGGACACAATGAGAGTTTCGATGAAGGTAGACACGTTTTTTTTATTGTTTTAGCATATAAAGTGGTGTCAACCATCAATTGCACCAGTGCACAACAGTTCAGAAGTCCTCGTACCCACTTCTCCCAAAAGAGAGCAACAGTTTTAGAAAGGTAAAACAGTTCAGAAGAGGATGAAATCAGTGATCCAGAATGCAGAGGTGCAGCTAAGGAGAGAAACCAATACTACTCCAGCCAAAAAGATCTCAACGACCTTGTCGGAGATCTTAATCTCACAAAGTTCAATGCCAAGCTTTTAACTTCGAGACTCAACCAGCAAGATTTGTTAGATGACAGTGTGCAAATATCAGGTCAGAGAAAGCGTCACCAGTGTTATTCAAACTTTTTTATACGTCAAGATGAGCTTTGCTTTTGTCACAATGTTACCGATTTGTTTGAGGCAATCGGAATCGCCTGTATCCACAACGAGTGGCACTTCTTCCTTGACAGCTCTTCAAGGCGCCTCAGAGCAGTGCTGATTCAAAACGAGAACATGTATCCATCTCTTCTCCTTGCTTACTCGGTCCAGTTCAAAGAGAAAAACAGCAGTGTCGAGATCTTGCTAGATGCATTGAAATATGAAGAGTACGGTTGGAAAGTTATCGGAGACTTCAAACTTGTGGGCTTTTTGATGGGCCTCCAAGGCTGTTTTTTCCAAGTTCCTTGGTATCTTTGCCTTTGGGACAGCAGGGATACCATGACACAGTACCATCACCGGGATTGGCCACAACGGACTGTGTTTAGTGTTGAGAAAAACAACGTCAAATAGGAGCATTTGTTGGACCCCCAAAAAGTACTGTTTCCTCTTCTTCACTTAAAAGTGGGTCTTATGAAACAATTTGTCAGAGATTTAGATAAGGAGTCTGCAGCTTTCAAGTATCTCTAAGATTTCTTTCCTAAGATATCTGCAGCAAAGGTGAAACCCCGTGTCTTCGTTGGTCCGCAAATAAAAAAAGATCAGGGAGTGCAAGAAGTTTCCTGTGAAGTCACTAGGATGGACAAAGCAGCGTGGGACAGCTTTATCGCAGTGCTTCTGGGCTTCCTGGTAATCACAGAGCCGAAAACTATGTAGAGCTTGTTGCGAACTTGATGATAAACTAAGGCAAGATAAGTTGCAGGTTGTCCCTGAAAGTCCATATTCTTGACACTCATCTTGATAAACTTAAGGAGAACATGGGAGCGTACTCCAAGGAGCATGACGAGTGGTTTCACCGGGACCTCCTGGACTTTGAACGCCGCCTTCAAGGATCGTATAATGAAAATCTGATGGGAGACTATATTTGGGGGCTGGTTCGTGAAAGTAATTTACAGTATAAGCGTAAATCACGTGAAACTACTCATTTCTAATATTTTAATTGTCTCGCTTATTTAATTCTAGAATAAATAAATGCTCTTTTTGTATCATGTCGTTTTGTTTCTACTTTATGCAAATGAAAGTTCAAATCCACCACTTACTTCCAGAGGGAATAGTTAAATTTCATTATCCTGGACATAAAATCGAAGTTTGAAATAAATGTAATCTTTTCATTATTCTAGACACATACAAATAGAAATAAAAGTTGTTACGCAAAGACAAAAATCGTGTTACACAATATGATCAGTGGGGTCACTTTTGTCCTGGAGCTCAAGTTTAATACGAAGTGCTTCCTCCTGCTGGCCTACACGCAATAGCCGGAGGACTTTACCTTTCCAATGTTGCTGTTTAAGATAATTAAATAAAATTGCTTTTGTTAGTTTTCTTTTGTTCCGTCTTTGGTAGTCGTTTGTGCCTTATCTCTCCTGCTGTCCTTTCTGCTACATCTTTTGTGTTTTTTCTAGCACTTGTTATTATTTGCCTGATGTCATTTGCTAGTTGTATGTACATTGCACACCTGTGTGTCAGTTGAGGCAGGTCACTTTTGTATAGGGTGTGAGAGTAGGACTCAGACATGCCTTCAGGCACACCCGCTTGCAGCTTAAATATCAGTCCGGGTTTTCCATTCATATGCGGAGTGGCATTTATTTTGTCCTGGTAGTCGCATAGTATTTTCCTTAGATTGCTTTCGAATTCTTAGGCCGCTTATCTTTGATTTCGGCCGAGTATCCACGTATTATCGAAAGCTATGGCAACATCACGAACTATGATGTAAACTTTGCTTTCTTTTTTTTTTTGGGGGGGGGGCAATAACATCATAACTATTCGGTCAATTCTAACAAAATTGAAACCCTTATGTTGCTTTACACTTTCTTTCGAATGCTATAATTGCAAGGTCGTCCTAAGGTTAGTCCAGGAATTATTTTGTCTTGGCAATGTCATAACTATTCCGCTGATTCTAAAGAAATTTGAAACCCTTATGTTGTTTTACATTCTTTTTCGAATAATATAATTGCCAATGTTATTCCAAGGTTAGTCCGGTAATTATTGAAAGTTTTCAAGGTCGTGATGTTATAAATCAGATAAGTGAGAGCACGCGACTTTGCTCAGCAGACCTTGTTTTTGATACAATTGCCAGGGCAGTTTCCGTTCCTCGCTTACTCTTGAACTCGTGTTGTTGTGGGTCAGATAGGGTTTTATATTCGAGGTTTGTCTCTAATCTTTGGTTTAGAATCTTTTCGATGAGTTTATTTGAAAACTTCCGTATCGAGATGGGACGATATCTTTCGATTTTTTGCATCAGCTTACCAGGTTATGGCAGAAACATCATCTTTGCTGACTTGAATACTCATTGGAAATATCGAATATTCAGCCAGGGATTGATGATCTTCACTATTGTCTTAAGCACGGTATTGTTGCATGAGTTAGATGGGTCTTTGCTATACCACTTGTACCTGGTATTTTCTGCAGGAAGAATTTAATTGCTGCCAAGTTCTCCTCTCTTGAGACATATTTTCCTTATCTTTGCAGGTTGCGTCCATCTTTGTTGAGTCGTGAGTAAGGTGCGATGTTTTCTTGTTGTTCGTGAAGTGTTGGTGTTATTCCTTTTTTGTGTTCACGTCGTATTCTTTATTTTCCTCAAGTGAGATGGAAAATATTTTATCAGTATCTTTGGAAGTGTTCTAGAAGTTTTTTGTTTCGGAGCACTTCTCTCTGTTATACTTTGCTTTTATGCATTCTTTGTCTGCGATCCTCGTAATTTTCTATTTTAATTCCAGAATTTATTAAGGATCTGTTTATATGTCCATTTTGTTAATAATTTCCTTCCAGACCAGATCTGACATCTCTTTTATCAGTGTTCGTACTTGTCTTCTGATATGTCTAGACTGCGATATCTTTTCAAGTTATTTCCTAGTTCTATTGGTTAAAGTGGGAAATTCCATTTTTTGTTTAATTTCTTCGTCCCATGATGGTGCATGTAAATTTCTGTATTCTACTTTCGGTTTGTATAGTTTGTCGCCTTCTGTTATTATTGCGAGTATTCTTTCCATTGCGCTTCTCTTTCCACTTTTTCTAGGTTTTGAAGATCCGATTTCTCTTATATTAAGATGTTCGCTATATCTGTCTCAGTTTATCTTGCTGATTGCTTTTCTGTGTGGGATCCCGATTCGGATGAGGGATGGGATGTGGATATTAGGCATATTCAACACGTTTAGATGGTCAGAGGGTGTCCTGGGTCCTGTTTCTGTGTGGAGGTTGAGGTTGAAGTAGCGGTTCGTAAGAACAATGTCAGGTGTAGTCGATGATCTGTGAGTAATGTTGGGAAATTTGTTCTTCTCTGTGGACCAGATTTAATCTCATTAGAGTGGTAATGTTATTCCTACCTCATTTATATTGCATATTTATCCTGCTTCACTGCGCGTGGAATTGAGATCGCCAAACATTATGGACGATTCTGGGCAGCGAAGGATTCTAATGAAGTTGGTATGAGAATATACGGGCGCTTTGTGGGTTGATATGCCTCGGCTACTACTAGTTTCTCTGTATTTTCATTGTAGTTGATTCCGTATTTGATTACTATTATTCAAAACTTTGTATATGTTCTAGGTATGGTTTGATGTTATTATGTTATAAGTGGGTATCTTTATTGTTTCTCTTTCTAGATTGATTCCGCGTTCCGTGAGGATGACGATCTCCGGGTCTTCTTACCTTATTATGTCTGGGTACCTTATTCCTTTGTCTTTCCAACCGTTTACAAGCGTGTGAATATTTTCAATCTAGTGTGGTACGTATTAATTTTAGTCGTATTTTTTTGTTTTTCTGCCTTTACTTCTGTTCTTTTCCTCTTTTCATTTATATGTTCGGGCGGGTGATTGAGTCTCTACGCGATAATTTTCCTTGACACAGTTGTTCGATAGGTTGTGGCAGGATTCAGGAGTGATTACGATTATCTTTTGTTTCAGGGCGTTGTGAATTTAATTTTTACCATCATCCTTGTGGTATTATCAATTAAATTTCAATTTAATTAAGACGTTGATTATATACTTTCGCTTCTTTTCTTTAGGGTCGGGACATGTGTATGAACTATAGATTTTGATGTTATGTTAATGTGTATTAGGTCGAGTTGTCTGGTCTTCCTTTTCTAGTTTTTGTATCTTTCTCTCTTTGCTTTCAATATATCGTCGTCTCCATCTATTTATTATTCTTAGGCATTCCTGGTCAGTTTCCATCTAGGCTTTAATCCTTCCTGTTTGGGTGTTATGTTTATGTTTTATATTTCACTTGAGGGAGGTTCTGCTTAAACCATATTTCCTTCAGGCTGTTTTTGTCAGGCATTCTATTGAGTTCCTATTGGTAAGATCCCGCTTTTGCTATATTCATAAAATGAGCATGCATTATGCACAGGTTGAGGTGTAGTAGCACTCTCTCATCGATATTTCAACTGTGTTTTGTTTCCTAGTTGCCTTCGTTGGTACCCCTGCTGTTGTTACGGCATAGGCAGTCTTCTCTATGGTTCCTTTTCTTCCATGTGGTCTGCGGATTTTTTCTGATGATTTACTTCACATTGGGCATGACATAACTAGAGTCCTATGTTTATTTTTGAAATTGATGTATTTCTTTGTAATGCTTTAGCATTCGTCCCGCATCTGCATTCAGAACGTTTTCCTTTGTAGAGGCATTCCTTAGAGCGTAGCATGTGAAGCACACCTCGGCAAAGACGAATGTTTCATATTTCATCTGATATGGTGAGATGTTGGTATACATAGAATGCGAGCAGGTCGTGTTCACCTGCCTTTGTAGCCATTTCGGTCGTTGATAAAATAACGTTGAAGACATGATTGTGTTTCCTCCCGTTTGGGTTCGTGAACTTGATTGTATCCTCGAGGGGTGGCCATTTTTGTTGTTTATCGAGTTCCATTTTGATTTTCTATGATGAGTGTGCTACTACTAAGGGGTTGAGGCACCTGCAGAAGAATGAACCTTTCGTCGTAACGTCAGACGGGGTTCGGGGTTCGAGGCCTATCTTGGCAAGTACCTTGCTTGCTGCTTCACTTAGCAGGAGGTCGAGATCATTTTTCTGGTCGCAGAGTGCTACATATCCATTAAACTGTTCTTTTAGTCTGAGCATAATCACGCCGTTGTCCGAGCATATGAGTTGCATGGTTATTTCGCTGGGTAGTTTTACTTTAACTGTGAGGACACTCACAGGGACCCTTTTCATAGCTTCATGGTCGTGCATAGTGTCTCGTGCACAACCCATTTTCTGATGTTAATTTTTTTCTTTTAATAGCTGTATTTCTTTCCTAGGATTAAGTTTAAATTAATCCTTTAATAAGAAAATTCACTCCCTAAGCAACCACATGCATAGCCGGTGTAACTGACTGAGTAAAGATGATGGATAAACCAGGGAAAGCTCTCTCGCAGGAGTATTTACGGTGGACTTAATAATAGCCAGTGATCGAATCAACCTACCACCGCACGTGGGTTCCGCTCCTCAAGGGATTTAGATAGAGAAGCTGCTTCCAGCCTGCATATAAACGTTTGTGTCCCTCTTTGGTTTTACGTGTTTCCTTAGAGGTAGAGTAAACTCTTACTTAAATGTAGCAGCTTCACTTTTAATTCGGGATACCAATCACGGTTAGTTCGACAGTGGGCTATTACAAAAACCTGATTTCCACACCATCTCGAATTAAGCCTTATCACAGGACGGGCTTAGGTCGGACTAGTTTTAATTGGCAATGCATTCAGATATCCGGAAGGAAGCAGGAGATGAGAAGTTGATAAGTTTAGGCCGCTATGATGTTACTTCCAACAATCTGTGAAAAAATTATCTCTTAAGTCCCCCATGGGGATGATGTGCGACAATTAAAATATAGAGAAGAGAGGGGTCGGGCGAATAGGTCGTGGACGCACTTAATTGACATTCGAAGTCATTATCTTCGTTTCTTCTTCTCTTTCAAAAATATCCTGCTTCCAATAAATTGCGTGAAATTCCTCCTTCACTGCAAAAGGTCAAATTCGCCGATGTATATCGTGCCGAATCTGAAGATTCAATAAGCTCCTTATCATGGGGGTGAGTATTTTCATAATATTCTTCAAGATAGGGATTGTTTTGAGCTTCCCTATTCGAAAGGAAGGTTAACTTGGCACCTACGAATGCTGATTACTTGGTATGAATTAACCCAGGTAGAACTTCACGGGGTGGAGATAAGAAACTTATAGCTTGGCGACACAAACCGTGTCTGGCAAAGGTTTTGTTGCACTCGGTTATTTTCATCTTTCGAAAAGTTTAGGTGTATCGACAAAGTTCCGCCCAACAAAATTAAAGTTCTACTTTTCTTGCATGTTTCATTAAAACGTCTTTTCAATTGTGTACAGGTGTTTTGAGAGTGAAGTGAAAAGAATAGATTTCTGCTCTCCCATGCGCGAGCCACAGCAAAGCCGATATTGCCAAGCTGTATTACATCAGCCGGATGATCGTCCAGATAGTTGGGGACAGGCTCAAGAATGGGTAAGACCTCGTTCAAGCAGAGCTCAAGTTTTTAATCGTTCGGTCATGAGAAAGGCCTTCGAAAGTGTCCCGAAAATCAAAAGGACTCCATTTCGAAGAAAATTAATATATGGGTGGCTACAGTGTCTAGAGCCGTCATGAATGTGGGTAGTAGGTTTATGGAGTGCGTGAAAGACCTCTGTTCACCGAACGTATGCTAGATCAGGGTTGCGACCACTGTCTTCGGCTTCTCAATGAGTTGAACAGTCATGGCAGTCGAATTCTCATTTTTCTGTCGAAAATACTTCACGATCTATTTTGTCATTAACAAACAGAAGAACCATATGATAAGTGTCGGCAAGGACGTCTCCGAGGACCGCTACGTGCCCAGGACCAAGCACTCGGCCTCTGAGATGATGCTCGGTTACGTGGCTTCGAATTGAGAGCAAATGACGCTGGTTTGGCTAGGTACTTGTTACAGGCTCCCGGCGGCCGATTCTAGGGACAGATTGGCCACCAAAGTCCTGCCCTGGGAAGAATATCTCGAGTTAGGACGACTACGTCATTAAGTAAGAGGCTAGCCCGACCCACAAGGCCAAGATCGTATAAGAGTAGTTGAGGTTGAACATGAACTTCCGGTCGAATGAATTTGGCCACCGCAGTCGCCCGACCTGATTCCCATCGAATACAGCTAGGACCCGTCTTAAGAGCAAGGCATGGAAGGTCAGAGGCAAAAACGTCGACGAAGTGAAGTCCTTCGTCAACCGCGTGTGGGCCAGCATAAAAAAAAACTTCAGCCACAAAGTATGCGTAGATTTCAGGTCTCACTTGCAGCGCGGGCTCGCCGCTGAGTACTGCCACATTGATTATTTTTATAAGATAAGCATGTGTTTATATGGTAAAACAATAAAAGCGTGTCTAACTGAATCAGAATTATCATTGTGTCCTTTGTTGAGAGCGTCGTAAAGAGTCTAACATGACCTTTGCAAAACCCGATATCGATGCAAAAAGGGCCATGTGTAGAGCAGAGGAAACTGCTCAATACAAGTTCAAACATATGCCGAAGCAGCAGTGGCCACGTGGAGAATAGAAAAAACTCCCCTTGCTTCTTCACTTCCAGGAAATTTGCCCTCTATTAGATGTAGAAAAGGATAACCAATAATTTTCTTACAGATATTAAAGGGAATTTCACTGTTATGATCTCTTAATAATCGCCGTTTTTTCATTGTTAATTTATCTGATATACTGTTTCCCATGCGAAAATGTAATGGATGGGTAGAAAATGAGAAACTTAAAGTTCATATTAATTAAACTTTTGATATTTACAACGTAAGTAATCCATGATGGGAAAGATTGCATTACTGGAAATTTTTATATCTAAAAGATTCTAAATAGAGCCAACTTTTCAAAAACTAAAGAAAATAAGAACTGGCTTACTTGACATTCTTGAGAGATATAGTGAAACTGTACCTACCAAAGTATCATATATAACACCTATTTTTAACTCTGGTTAGACAAACATGTTTTACAGTTTAATTATCCGAATTCATTCTGAAATTTGCTACATCAAAAACCGATTATAGGCGCAAAAAAGCAAAATATTTCTAAAATTTGCAAAATAATACCCTAAAAGTATTCCAAAAATGTAAAGTATAATATCTTAATAAATGGTTTAAGCAATCTCACACTAAATAAGCATGTAAGCTGCTTTCATTACATACAAAATTACATATAATTGCATAAAGACCATAAATTCTTTTTCAGTAAACCTTGGGATTTTTCATTTTATGAGGAACATTTTTATAGAGATGTTCATGCCCAGCGTACCGATTAGGAATCATCAAAGTAATGATTAAAACATAATTTATTTATAGAATAAATACTCATGGTGGTAATGAGAGTATATATTAGGGTGTTCGAAGGGTAATTACGTATTCAACAGCTATGTATTTTAAAACAAGAGCAAAATATTCGTCATTAGTATTGTACATAAGAGTTTTGATGGTTAAGATTGCTACGCAGGCAATGGAAAAAGATTTTTGAAGGCTATCTTCATTAAGCGAAGGCTCATAAATGCCTCTGCATTAAAATACATTAGAGATTTAGAGCTCTCTACTAGGGTTTCATTTTAAAAGGCAAACCATATTTTATAACGATTTTTTTAAAAAAAACTTTGTAAACTGACCCTCGCCAAAATCCAAGAGATTTGGCTCAAAAATTGAATGTACCTGTTAAAATTTCACGAACATTACTGAAAACGTTTATTTCAAGGAAGTTTATCTTTTAAAAGAAGACTTCCATAGACATTAGCCATCTTTGGTAAATAGAAATGGCGTTCTTCTCCAGAATGACAATGCAAATGCCACCTTTGCTAGACAGCCTCAGGGGGATGACATGATTGCTTGGATGGGGTGTACTTCCAACTCCTAAAATAACACGGGATTTTGCACAAATGCTATCACCTTTTTTGATTACAAGAACATTTCGTATGTGGCAGAAAACTTAGAGGCAATGATGTTAAAAATGTTGTCCTCAAAGGTTTTTGGCGGTAAAATGCTGATTTTTTAAAAGTAAAATTCGAAAGTTTACCGTATCGTTGTGCTACAGTTATTAATACTTAAACTCTCCTTCCATTTTTGGGGGGAAGTCTG
Organism: Ceratothoa steindachneri; assembly: GCA_963969495.1. NCBI lineage: Eukaryota > Metazoa > Arthropoda > Malacostraca > Isopoda > Cymothoidae > Ceratothoa > Ceratothoa steindachneri. Next base: position 86,063,070 of record OZ018328.1, read on the forward strand.
TTAATAATAGGTTTGCTCCCTCACCAGTTCTTGGGGTCCTGAGATGTATATTTGGAGTAAATTCGCACCATAAATTTTCCCTTGATTTTACTTCACCATGTTTTTATGTATCTCGCGGCAACATTTAGCTCGTAATCTTTATTTATTTCAAATATATTAATAGCTCTTTCTCTATGTCCGATAGAAAGAGGGAAAGAAAAGGAAAAAGAGCGAAAGTTAATAGAAATGCAATTTTCTGGTGAGTAATAATAAATAAATTGTAATTAATTTTAAATTCTAAAGTGATTCCGACTAAATGACGGCAATGAAGAAACTGATAATTTTTTTTTAAAGCGGAAACAGCTTTAAGATTTCTCCCTCACCTTTCTGCTATACAACTTAACATGAAACGAGATGAGACCTACATGAATTGGGAGACATCTTTGTACACATAAGAACATACATATATGTTTTCAGTACTTACCAGAAAAATTCAATTCTCACATTGCTTCCCTTCAGTCATTTAATTATCTTGTTTAGCACTCTTTTATATGTCAAAGCGATTCTTTTTTATACTTTCGACTTACGTCCCTTTCTTTAATAACATTAGAAATAACCTGTACCAATTTAGCTGTAGCCGGTTTATTGGGGTTTACACCGAACGAAAATTCTATCTTATGATGCCATTATCTTCCTTGAAATATTCAAGTGAACATATATATTTACTTTCGAATTTGAGATGGATAAAACTGATTAAAACTGTAATATTAGATTGTAAATTATTTAGATATAACAAATTGAGTATTGGGTTAAACATGAGATTAAAGGGATTGGTGAGTCCTGGGAGCCTTTTACCCTACATTAGATTCTTATGGTTTTATGATTATTGTTTAGTAATTAAATATATCACACCTTTGAAAAATTAGGTCAAGTTAGGTTTGGTTAATTTAATTTTGATTTCTATGTGATCCGATCGTGCTATTTTTATCGAACCAATCTACCTAAGCTAGGTTCATAGTGATTTTCGACATGAGAGTGATCTCTACAATATCTGAAATTGATTATCATATAGATAATCAGTAGAAACTCTCAAGCCAACGTTAGTTTGGTTAAGAGAACCTAGTTCCGTTGAGAGCTGGTGACCAGGTTTTGTTTATGGTACAAGATTTATCATCGATTGCCACTTGTAGTTTTTAGGCCGATCTCACCCCGAGAAGCAGTTTAACTTGTGATCCGAACCTCGTGTCGCTACTTTGGCAATGCCACTAAATCAATACGAATTGGGACTCCATCACATAAGTTAGCACACCAGACTGTCTTAACATTGCTCACTCAGCAATCGATATTGCTACTCGGCCTGGCCGTCGCCTGGAGGGTATAAATAAGGGAAGCATAATGATTTCCTGAAAGTTTTTGAATATTAAGGTGTTTAATGCCTTTGTAACTGGCAGTTGTAAGAAAATTCAAATTAGTTATCCTCCTTTAAATAATAACAATAATAATGAGTTTCCTACAACTAAGCAAACCAGAGTTGCCTTAAAGCAGCTTAATTCTTCACATTAATTCTATTATTCCATTCATTGCACTTCTATTCCCTTCCATTGCAACCCAACGTTAATTTATTTTTCTGTGATATTGTTAATAAAGGTGACGTTGAAGTTTAAATTTAAGAGATAAGTCATGTTTAAGATGGCCACAGTAAATATCTTAAACAAGCCATCCATCTAATCTGACCATGAAGATAAAATGTTTTTTTCTCTAGGTTCCTGCATATTTAACTTCATTCATCATCCGTAGTTTTCGATAAATATTATTCGGTTTATTTTTTCCATGTTCAGGGTTAGTGTTGTTTGATGAGACTTTCTTAAAGCGTAAATCTTTGGCTGATGATAGTATTTACAATACCGCTGTAGAATCTTTGTAGATGAGGCTTACACTCCTCTTAGGGGCAATGGAATTTCTATGCTACATTAGTGGACTTCAGATTAGATTGTTGAGGTGTACAATTAAAATCTAAGAATTTGAATTTTAAATTTTAATGCCACAAAGAGGATTCTAAGTGTCTTTAGAACAACATTCATCACTTCAGTTCTTTATCATTGTTTCCTAACCCGTGAGGTAAAGGTGGCAGGCAGGCAGTCGATGAAGTCGAAAGCGCATGGAACTACTCAGTGAAAACCTAATGTTTGGAGCAGGGGACACTCACATCTCGTCCCTCAGTTGCCGGTCTCTTCAGCCCCAGCACCACGGATTCAATCTCAAAGATTCCGCTGATGGAGAGAGTGATACTCTAGGAAACCAAGAAAGTTCCTCTCCGTACTATAAAGAAGTGAAAAAATAAAACTACATATATAGAATTTCCATTATAAGTACAGTTAACGGTACACTAATTGTGGGCCTAAAAGGAGCCTAAATACTTCGTCAGGCTATACTACAATCTATCATACTTCAGAGGAATTGGAGATTATCGTTTCGCAGAGCTTTCAAAAGTATCGGGTTAGAAGTCAACACACCTCATGAAATTCGGGCCTAAAGCCCGAAAACTCGATGAGAAGCAGAGAGGTACTTAGCCTTGGTGCTACCAGATGGTTCGTAGAATTTGCTACCCCTATACATAACATAAAATTCCAGAACTTTCAAAAATTACAACTCCAGTGGCCGAAAGAGAATCAGGTGACGCGATTGTTGCGAACATCTATAAGAACGTACTTCTATGGTGAGCGGTAGCTCTTCTAGCGATTTAAGGGGAGAAGCCCTGGCTGCCAATAAATCTTATTCATAATTAAGGTGAAAACTTGGATTAAAACTTAACTTAGGGGAAGAGTGTTATATAGATTTCTAAACAACAAACCATTCAGAAACTGGAAAACATCTAAAACATATAAAGATTGCAATTACAGCAGAGCTTATTAGTCTGGAAAAATAAAAATAAAAAGTGAATACTGACGTATATTTAACTAGCGCGATGAACAAACAAAATAAAACCGGAAAGAAGACAAAGAAGCAGCAAGCACCAATAACGCTGTAACCGGCCATTCTAGGACAGGTTAATCTGTTCAACGGAGAGAATATTGTTCTCAAACTCTTTGCCTCCCAGATGTGCAGATTCCAAGCTGAAAGAAATGAAGACAATATGGTAACCAGCCTTAATAAAGGAAAATACAAATAGACATAAAGGGGAAAATTACAACCAGAAGGAAGTGGAAAAAACTCCCGTAGGCTGCGATCTTCACTTCAGAGAGCAGCCTGCTCCCATTAAATGTTGACACATCCAAAGCAATTACGAAGGAGCAGAAGACAGCGGATATGAAGTAAAGACCAAAAACGTACAAAAAACAATGAAAACATAAACACGCGAGGAAAACCAATTTAATGATAGTTTATAGTGAATAAAAACAACCTTACAAATCAGTATTAAAGGTACTAAAACTACACATAAGTATAGTAATCTTGATTAAAGTGTTGATAGCGTCGAAATAGAATCACCACAGCGTGGAAACGCAAGATAAAGAATGAAGTATGTAATATCTAAACTTTAAACTCAATAATAGTTAAATGTTGACTATTAAGGAATAATACCCTTAGTAGTGATACTTACATATACTCTCAGCAATCCATAGTAATAATGTTATGATAAAATCTATATTAACGTGTAATAGTGCCGAATAAATTAGCATAATTAGTTAAAATGAAGTATAGATCATCTAAATACTAATTTCAGCCAAAATTAAATCCATATTAGAATAGAATTACTTAATCATATGCAAATTTTTATTAGATGCATCTGTTTTAGACAGGTAGTGTAACTTGAATATAAACATAAATATATATATATCATTATTCTGTTGTCTATTTGATTTTTCATTGTGTGTTATGAAAGAATGTTAGAAGTTAGGAACAATCTCAATATATATTTAGTATTTCCAAGATATACATATAAAGGATGGAGAAATTCCTCAGAAACCGTATAAAAAGAAGGAAGATAAAGATCCCTGCTGAATTCAAAACATGTACAGGCCGGAGGTTTTAAGCCCCAAACAGAGAAAATCACCAGATACGAAATTAAAGAAAAAATTAGTATGATTTAGAAATTAGTGAACAGACATAATTAAAAGCAATTAAATAATGCAAAATGCAGTTTCTCTATGATCAAGGAATTTGAAATAAATTCCGTAACTAAAATATTGGAAGAAGTATTATATTAATTAAAGATTATGAAAAATATAATTGTAAAAGATTTTAAATATTACAAGAAGTTTTTTCAAATAAATTCGAAACAGAAATTGGTCTTTGTCTGCGAGAAATCGGAAATAACTATCTATGAACTGAACTATAGTCAGTTACTTGTTTATTTTTTTAGATTAAAATTAGATCTTTAAAATGTAGTTAATTTGAATGGAAAAGTACAATCCTTTAGTTTAGAAAATTATCTGAATTAACAAGATGGTTATATTTTTAGAAATGTTATTTTGCATTTATCTCTCTTTCTTTGTGTCTCATTTCACTCCATCTATTTTTTTCTTTTAAGATAATTTCTTTCTACAATTGGTTTAATTGTTTATTTGATGCGTTGTATCTCCTCATTCCCTTGTTCATATAATTCGGTTTTCTGCTGTTTTCCTCATTCCTTGATATGGAACTTGAAATACAGTTAAAAAATACTTGGAATCCTCATTTATTTTCCTCACGGGCTTTTTTGCATATATATATATATATATATATATATATATATATATATATATATATATATATATTAGGGTGGATCAATTTTTTGTCGTTTTCGTATTCTAATAGGAAAAAAAAAGAAGATTTTTGCCTCCATATGTAGATAGATTCTGCCAATTCTTAGCATTATAGGTATTCCTATTCTGTCCCTGCGGAACGATGAAAATCATATATAATTAATAAAAAATAATTTCTATTAATACTTTTGGAAATATTTCAATATAACTAAAAATTACTTTTAATAATTATAAAGTCGTTAGAAAAGATCTAATATGTTTGTTTTCCAAGGCGTGTTGTCCTACATTAATAAATTTACCACCGGCAACAACATCAAATAATAAGAAGTTCCGCTGAGCAAAAAGTCACGTGCTCTCTCTTAATCTTATTTATGACTTTACGACCCTTAAAACTTTCAATAATTCCCTTGGAAATACTATTGTGCGAACGAGAATTTAAAAAAAATAAGAGGTTCAAATTTCGTTATAATTCACCAAATAGCTAGAATGTTATTGCCAAAAAAAATAATTCCCGGGCTAACATTGGGAGGACTTTTGGAATTATATTATTCCAAAGAAAATGTCAGACAATACTAAAGTTTCAAATTTCGTTAGAATCGGCCAAATAGTTATGATGTTATTGCCCCCAAAAATAATTACCTGGCTAACCTTAGGAGAACTTTCGCAATTATTTTATTCCAAACGGAATGCAAAACAACATAAGTGTTTGATATTTCGTTAGAATCGTCCAAATAATTATGATGTCATTGCTAAAACAAAATAATTCCTGTGCTAAACTTGGGAGGACTTTGACAATTATATCATTCGAAAGAAAATGTATATTAACATAAGGCTTTTAAATTTATTTAGAATCGGTCGAATAGTTACAATGTTATTACAAAAAAAAAAAGCAAAACTGCGACCGATCGACATAGGTAGATGTAAAGTCGCCCGCCAGAAGACTCGCTCGCAACTAAAAAAGGGTATTTTCTATTCATATTTTAGGATCAACTCCATGACTTATATAATGCATTTATATCGACAACAACGTCTAAATATTAATTATAATTACGCTTGTATGACGTTTTAAGTACGATAATCATTAGGTACCACTCTTCGCTTGCTAATTTTATAAAATGAAACTTTTTATAAAATATCAAGCCAGAACTCACCACGAGGAGATGGCTGTACGTCGAGTTCCACCATATCATCCCCACCCATTCTTCCTTTTGTAGCATATCTATTTAGATATGATAATCTTGTTTAGAATCATATCGTGAAATTTTATTTAGGTAGTAGAGACGGGAGCGAATGAATCCGCCCCTCTTCCCTATCGCATTTACAGGAAGAGAGGCATTAGTTACTAATTTGATGAGTCTTTCGACAGCTTGAGAATGACAAAGAAATAGTAGATCAGTCCATCCGGTTGGTCTCCCGTCTTATCTTTTATTCGAGTATCAGATATTATTTTGGTTCACTGGAAGTTCAGTTACTTCGGCCGTTTGCTAGGTGGCCATTTTATTCTAGATTGACTGTCATAAAGCAACTCGCCATGAAAAAGGCGCGAATTTCTCCATCTAGTGATAGTTTTATTCGTTTTTTTTAATATTCCCCCCATTCCCAAATGTCTTATACATTGTTCATCGTCAAGAGTATGGAGATCAAAACATTTTGTGGGTGTGAAAAGTATGAACCGATGCCAACAACATTGTGGGCGATTGTCTTACATCTTTGAGGCATGGTCTGAGAGAGACGCATAATCTAAAAAAGAAAATGGCACCTTCAGTGAATCGCACAATTTTCATGAAAGTGCTGTATGTTTTAATGAAACATAGAGACGTATAAATCTATTTCCTATTGCCAGCCACCTGGATTACGTCATCTTACCTGGATTTCGAGCTACAGAGCCGAACAGCAGCTACCGTTCTACAGTGTTCTGTAGATGGCGCACAAGTATCTTTGGTCAATTCGGCATCATCTATCTCAAAGTCGGGAGATTGAATGGAATGAAATTTGCAAATGGGAGTTTCTCACATTTGATCACTTGTTTTCTAAATGATTCAGTAAAACCCAATGGCCTAGTTATTTTTCACTGCAGTACCATCTCAGCAGCCGATATCCACAATGTCGTCGGTGTTATTATTGTTAGTCCATCGAAACCTGATGATACCCGATGTTATTGCAGTGACAATTTGCAGGAGTGAAATGCCCATGTACTGGAATTTTGATTCTTGAACTAAAACTAAATATCTTCAACTACGGATCTTATATGCTTAATATTGTCATTTTTTCGTTGATCGTTCTTCAATCTGTACGTCCATCAAATTAAATGCACTGTAATGCTACCGTTAGTTTGTCATCTCACTGATGCTTAGAACAAGTGCTTTTTTGGCCTTTCTCACATAATTTTGATCAATCAGTGAATTGGCATTATCGTATGGCATCAAAAGAAGCAATAAAAGCAGCCATGTCTGAGACGCCCGTACGGTCAAATTTTTCAGCAGGTACAATGAGTTTCGTTTCTGTTTTTTTACTCTATATGATATTTTTCATTAGGTGTGACTTCATACAATGATGATAAACATGTAGATGTATAATCGTCTTCACTTCAGGATGAAGAAGGCTGCTCTTGAGGAATTTCTCTTGTTTACTATTCGACTGCTCTTGATGATGTGCTATTGCTCCTTGTTTCAACATAGCCAATCCTCTTTCAAGTCTTCTCGTTTCTCTTTGTTGTTTGAACATCCAAAGTTCCTATTGCCATTTTTCTATCACTTCTTTGTTCAAGTAACAACCGCTGTTCTTGTAGTAGTACTAGTCGTTCAGGAGGGCAGCAGCATTTTTTTAAAATCAAGGCATTTACAAGCCAATATGTTAAATAAGATTGTCTTGGTTGATTTCTTGAAGGCTTCAAGTTTTGTCTCTAAGGCTTAGTTTTTCTCTTTAGCGTTTAGCCATTGAATGATGTTAGCCATTTTTCTGATCATAACTTTTCAACATTTGATTTATCCATGCTCTCGAAACTGTGGAATGGAATCTAATTTTCAAAAGAATTCTAATCTCTTTGTGATAATCGCAGCGATGTCTTTGAATTGAGGTTCCTTCTTTGATGATCTGAACTGAATTTTTCAATTATTTTCAGCATGAAGTTTTGAAGTGACCTAAAATTGGAAGTAAATGTTAAATAGAGGCTAAAGTTTTTTATCCAATGGCTTATAAATTATGATTATGAGTGGGTGCAGAGCCTGAATATGGGAAATTTTTCCCCCAAAAGTGAAGTTTGGGGCTAAACAGACAGGATGAGTAAGGATTAAAAGAGGAATTATAGGTCCTCACTAAATCCAATGATAATGCCAGATAGGAGACTAAGAGATATAAAACAATATAAAATACTCAAAGCTATGATAATGAATAAGATAATTATAGGAAAAGCCCTTCTAGACAAAAAATCAGGCGTTTTTTCACCCATGTGGGACAAGCTTAATTATACCACCTTAATGCGCGTTTAATGGAATATAATACATAGGAATTGGATAAAGTTGTAGAGTGGTTAATGCGCTCAGCTCTTCACGATGCATGCGAAAATTACAATACCCAATTAATTGTAAAAATTATTTTCCCACAAACTTATGAAGATACGTAAAATTAGAGAGTGTTAGATAAATGATCGAATTCTCTATTAAACGGTATATTTTGGTATCTTCACTCCAAAATTCAATTTTGGGTTGAATATCTCTGATGAGACATGAATAGAGTAGCAAATATCTTTACCCGTAATAATAAAACTCTAAAGTAATAATGTAGATGTTTAACCCGCGAAAAAATTAAGTTTGAGTACAATTTTATTATTTTAAGCGCCTATGCCTCGAGTATCTAGCGAGTAATGCTGCATTTGAGACTATTTTTAGGGATGAGTAACTCCCTTCTATTGGATCTCTCCAAATAATAGTCAATCAGCTTAATATTTTGGCAGATTTTGATCCCTAAAATTTAGAAAATCGATCGCTAAAAGAGACGGTTTAGCACGATTTTCGTAATTTAAGCGCCTATTCCTCGGTTAATTAGTGAGTTATGGTTTAGTTGACCCTTGTTATAAGGACCTGTTCCTCGCTTCTTATGTTACCTATGATATAGTCAATCAGCCTAATAGTTGGCATATTTTGAGCTCTAAACTTGAATAAATCGCTAAAGAAAAACAAATTTCATAATTTAAACCCAAACGTCCCCAAATACCAATTTATTGTAATTTAAAATACAATTCATATTTAAAACGAGAGTAATCATAAAAATGGAAATAAAAATATCTTAAATAGACCACTAATATCTCATAAATGTAAACAAATAGACCAACGTGAGAATTTATTGGTAAAATATTCGCTTATATTTCCGTTATTTACCGGCCAAATTATTTAAAAAATAAGATTTTTCGATAGCTTAGGCTATTATCTACCAAATGGAGTCTTTTGTTGGCACGCAATTCTAACTATATAGGTTCAAAAGGGGGTAAAACTTGCCAAAAATACAAATTTCACCAAATGTACATATATTCCAACGTCATTTCCTCAGCTAATTAGCGTATTCTATGGCAGCTTGGGCTTAACCTCTTAATTCTGACTCCATTCTTTCGAAAAGTTCTGCGTAATACGAGGGGGAGTCAAAAAGTTCTCAGATAAATGGCATAAAATTTTTATTTGTAATAATACTGTAATCATTTTTCTACATAAGCTCCATTAACATCTATACACTTTCTTAATCTATGAATCCAACGGTAAAGACCATCTTTGTAGAATTCACGGGGTTGTCTCTGGCACCAAGTAATGACCTGCTTTTTTGCTTCATCTAATGATTGAAACCGGATTCCTTTTAGGTGTCCCTTTAAATTTGGAAACAGAAAAAAGTCAGAGGGTGCTAAATCAGGGCTATAAGGGGGATGAGCAAGAGTTTCCCATCGAAATTACCGTAGCTGAGATCTCACAGCTTTGGACGAATGTGCAGGGGCATTGTCATGGTGGAACAAGATTTGCTTGTGGAGCTTTCCTCGTCGTTTTTTGGCTATTGAAGTTTTCAGCTTCCTTAAAACTCCTTCGTAATAGCTGGATGTAACAGTTTTTTGTCCTTCTAAGAAGTCTATTAAAATAATTCCCTCCGAATCCCAAAAAACTGTAGCCATTATCTTCTTAACGGACCTCTCTGTCTTGAACTTGATAGGCCCTGCTGCCCCCCTTGGGTGCCACTCTTTTGATTGATTTTTACTTTCAGGATCAAACTGATACACCCAAGTTTCATCTCCCGTTACGAGGCGCTCAAAAAAACTATCCTCGTTTGCTTCAATCTTGGTCAAAATAGCCAAAGAAAGGTTGGCCCTATGATTCAGCTGGTCTTCTCGCAACGCTTTTGGGACCCAACGTGCTGAAAGCTTGCTCAGGCCAAGATTTTCAGTTAGAATTCCAAATGCTGAGCCATGAGAGATTTCACATGCATTGGCAACTTCATCAATAGTAATACGGCGATCTTTATCCACTAGATTCCTCACAAGCTCGACATTTTCTGGGTTAATGGAGGTGGAGGGTCTCCCTTCACGTGGATCATCTTCAACTTCTTCTCTGCCTCCCTTGAAGCGCTTAATCCAGTCGTAAACTACCGCTCTACATGGCGAAGAGTCACCATAAACCTGTTGTAGAGCGTCAATAATCTTAACAGGCTTCCAATCAAGTTTAGTCAGGAATTTAATGTTCGCTCTTATCTCAAAATTTGCCATTTTATGGGTTCAAAAAAGTAACCTTTTTGAAGCACATCTAATACAAAGAGTCTCGACAAATTGAATGACGAATTTTGTAGGAATTGTTCAGAAAACATGAAAGTCGTGTTTGACCCTGTATTTACTTGTACAAAATCGAACATTTCAATAATCTGGCATTTGTCTGAGAACTTTTTGACTCACCTACGTATAATCACTCAGCCAATAAGTTTCGTCAAAATTCTACCTTAAACATTAGATAATCAAATGATTTTAAACGAAGTTCATGACCTCGCTATGGGTGCAATCTCTTTTATTTAGAAGATAATATATCATATTTAAGATGAGATTTAGCATTAAATCCCAGCCTCCTTATAACGCAAATTTTAGTGCCCCTGAAAATTCTACCGAAAAACTATTAATCTTATGAGTATGTAATATACAATAATAGAAAGAGGAGACAAAATTACATAAGTTAAGATGAAAAGGAGATTACCAGCACCTTTTCTCAAAGTGTTATTAAGGTTAATTAGGTTTTGAAAAGGAAAAATAAATTCTTATTTTGGATAACAGGACCAGTTAAAAAACACCTTAATTATCCTAAGATCATTTTTTTATTATGCACGAAAAACATGAGCATTCATCTAAAATTTGTTTTTTCGGCAATATCTCAGGCCTATTGGGCGTAGAGACTTACACCACAGGAAAGGATAAATCACACGTTACCCATATTTATAAATAATAATTTAATGACTGCAATTAATAATGTGTTATGCTCGAGCCAATAAAAGGACCCAAAACACGGCTGCCATTTTTATGTAAAAAAGTGACAGGATACGTTTAAACGTACCAAATATTCACCGCGCACGATGAATATGGAAAGGGAATTATGCCGGCCGCCGCCTAGCGATCCTAGCTGAGCCGCCCGCTCTTGAGTCGCTCACAGCATGAAGGGTAGAATTCTGATTTCCGAAAAGGACGCCGAAATCTCTTTTTCACTTAAGGTGGTTGAAATTATGAGTTATTCGGGGTTTTTTTTTAGGGGAGCATTGTTTATCATTTAAAATCTTTTACTATTAAGAGCTAACCAACGAAACATTTTTAAAACTTAATTTTTAAAAAATATCTTTAGACCTATGGGGAAAACAACTGCGAAAGATTCGGTCCAGAAAACCGTCAACTTTTATCATTTAGCGTGAATTTTGGGGTAAGATGCAGACGGAAAAAGAAAAAGTCATCACTTTTTTCAGATAAACGGCACTAACATAAAATCTATTCGCCCGATTTTAACGAAATAAGGTATAAAACCTTATGTAGCTTTGCATGCCCCTTTTGAATGATATAAAAAACTAAGTGCTCCTACTTAGGTTAATTGAATAGTTATAAGCAAAGAACTAACAAGCCAACGTAGGCATCCGTTAGAAATTTGAGCTTTCGGCAATACCTACGGGGCTAAGGGGAAAATTTGAGTGAGGGAACTTTTGTTTTATTAGCTAGCTTGAATTTAAGGGGTAAGATGCAGACGGAAATAGAAAAAAATGATGACTTTTATTAGATAAAGGGGACTTGAGTCAAATGTGTGGTTTCACATGACAGATTACGAGCACGTAATCTAGCTTACCTAATCGATCCATTCTTTGTGTGTGCGCCCCGGTTTAAAATCACCCTTTTTTATTACCATCCTGAACCCGACCACGTTAATCCCCTAATTAACCAACCTGTTTCTCGCGTAGACAATTAACTCCGTCTGTGCGACCATTCCCTTTAAACCCAATATCTTTGTATATTTTAATATTATTTTGTTGCTAGTAAAGATATATTTTTGTCCTTGTCTTTCTTTTGCAACCTCTACGAGTACCAGTTACCTGTTAACCTTTGGCCAACTTGTACTCTGAAATATTTCGTTTAAAAAGGACCCAGCAAAATTAATAATAAACCATCCTCATTGAACCCATAACAATTTCACGATCCACTAACGGTCTTCAACCAACTAAGGCCCAAAGCTCCCAAAGTACCTACGTATATATATAAATATATATATATATATATATATATATATATATATATATATATATATATACCCATTGCTAAACCGGAATTCTCTACAATAAGGAATCATTCGGATACTCGTACCTCATTATTGTCCCCCTCAAATTTCAAAGTTTTGGGCTTTGCGGATAAATCCGTAGATCAAAACATTTTAGAATGACTATTTATTCAAATGCTTAACCCAGAATAAAATTTCAGTCAGCCGTCCACACCACTTTATATCCATTAATTCAAATATCTTAATTTTAGTTAGTTTCATAATTCATTTTTTCCTAACATGTAATAACAACTTACTCAATGACCCAATAATTATAATGTTCTATTAGTTGGTTAACCATAATTCAGTTATTTTAAACAACTACCATGTTTAACTCAGTTAAAATTTGCCACATATTAAATCATTCAATTCCTGTTCTTCTTTCAAGTTGGTTAGTGTTCATTCATTTATTTCATTTCAATTTTTGCTTTGTTTTCTCAGTTTGTTTTATAATTTGCAATGTTTTTCTTTGTAAGTTCGCATTGTTCTGTCTCGGTCATTTTTGCATTGTTTTCTTGAAAATTTGACTAAACTCTAAATTTATTCATTATTACTTTGTCGCATTATTTTCTCTCAAATTCAAGAAACTTTAAACTTATTGTCGGTCATTAATACATATATCTCTTTATATATTCTAAGCTTGCTTGCTTTCATATTGTTTTACTCGATTATAGGCTGAATATGAACATATGTGGGGCGGTCAATAAGTTTTGCGAATCGGTAGGGCAAAACAGAAGAAGGGGGATGGCTGTATATTGGGGTGTTAGTACAAGTTATGACAAGTCAGCACCTGAAGCCGCACGCTCCTGCCTCTTCTATTTAAGAAGCAGTAGCTGATCGCAGATCGTCAGTCACAAGTTTTCCACATTAGAGAGGTTAGGTTAAGCACCGCGCAGTGATCAAATTTTTTACAAATGAAGGTAAGAATGCAGACGAAATCCATGAACGCATGGTTGCAGTGTACACCGACAAGGCCCACTCCTATGCAACCATTGCTCGCTGGAATAGGCAGTTCCGCCATGGTCGTGAGTTCCTTGAAGATGATCCCCGTCCAGGACGACAATCAGACGTGACCAAAGAGGACAATGTGGCCCGTGTGGAAAGGATGATCCTCGAAAATCGACGGGTGAAGGTCGAGGAAATCGAGCGAGAACTTGGAATATCACATGGAGGTGTTATCAACATCATCTACGACAATTTGGTCATGACCAAGGTCTCTGCCCGTTGGTTCCGTAGAAACCTCACACGCCATGATCGACTTCAACGTCGTCAAAGTCCACAAGGCCAGAGTTGCACAAGCTGCCCTGCGCGAGTGCGGATTCGAGGAGCTCAACTATCCCCCCTACAGTCCAGACCTGGCCCCTAACGACTATTTTTTATTCCGCCAGCTTAAGGTTGCACTGCGTGGACGCCGGTTTGGGGACGATGAAGATGTCCACCTCACCGTCCAGGAGTGTATTGAACAGCATTCGGGAGATTTCTGGTTGTCGGGAATTCGAAGCCTCAGGGACAAGTGGCGCAAGTGCATTGAAGTTGAGGGTAGTTATATTGAAAACTAATAAAACAGTTTTCCTCATATCTCGTTTCCTTATATCCGAATTGTAAAACTTACTGAGCGCCCCTCGTAACTAATGTTTGAAACGTTCCAAATTATATATGTTCTGAATACTGGTTCTGGCTTTAGCCAACATACTAAAATCGAGGTTTCCGAAGGATATTCTAATTTCTGCATATATATATATATATATATATATATATATATATATATATATATATATATATATATATATATATATATATATAGAGAGAGAGAGAGAGAGAGAAAGCTACATTATTAAAATGCTCTTAAAGTTAATTCAGTATTTATTATCAAAAAAATAACTGTGTTAGAGCACCTGACGTGCTCTACCTTCTACTTACTTCGAATGACGAGTACCATCCATAGATGTACGTTTATTATCCATGCTCCTATAGGAAGGTCAGAAATATTTTTAAAAAAGATTGTATCTCTCAACTATTTACAAAGGTAACCGGGCTTTTGCCTTAAAAGTTTTTAAAAGGCCGAGGATCTTCACATTGGCACTTAAATTTTATCATTAAATATTTAATATATTTTTATCTATTTATCTGATTGGGTTTCGCTTGCGGAATCTGATAGAATATTCATCGCCCCAGCAATTGTTATTTAACTATAAATTAGCCAGAAGGATGAATCACTATGGGTCAGAATGCCCCACTTGCCACAAAATATAATTTTGATGGACGGGTGTTATCCATATATGTATGTATATGATATTATCCTAGTTCTTTTGAGGTTCATAAACAAGTTCCTTACATGAATTGTAACGCTCGGCCGTTCAGGGAAAACTATCTAGATTCCTTTACTTGTTTAAAAGGCAGAGAAAATCTTTTTAACAATACCCGGTTACACAGGTTTTCAGTAATTATCTTCAAATGATCACATATCTCCATTATTTACAGGCGTACTGAAAAGAGACTTAAATCGATAGTATGAAAATACCACTACTATACTTTTCCCCGTATATAAACATTTTACCCCAGGAATACCTTACCAGTATTGTCAAGCCCCCTAAAATATCAAAATAAGGAAAAAAACATCGGGCTTATGCGTCACCAAGCTCAATACGCTTGTGGAGAAATGGCTACATTAAGCCTCCTGGAGGAGTATAGGTACATTCAAGCCCCCCTCCCTTCATGAGGAGAAGCGTGGGAAAGGTAGCCGGCGAAAATGCTTACCATGTGTGATCTCCTCGCCGCTGTGGGCAGTTGGAGCTAACATATGTTTGAAGGCGACCACCTAAGGTCCTTAAACGACGCTCTAACGATCGTATTACCTACGAGACCCATAAACCCGTGGTTAGGAAAAAAAAACGGTGCGAGTCAGAAGGCACGCCAAGTAGCGGTGCGGTTGCGAGCCTATAATTTGCGAGCTGACTTGGGCACCCCAGTGCCACCTCAGGAATTCTCGCTCTCCCCAGATGCTAACTCTCCATTCGCTCCCCCCTCCTTTTGCATCTGTGGCCTGGTCACTTCCCCCTTTAGATGGGGCGGCAATCCGCCTATATATAAGCCCCGCAAAGAAAGCGAAGAAGATTATCAGAAGTCGATACACTAGATGTGGATTAGTTCGTGAAGATCGATCCATCGGCTAGACAAGAAGATTATTAGAAGTCGATTCGCCAGAAGAAAGATTAGTTCGTAAAGATCAATCCTTCAGCCATACAAGACTATTTCCGTGAGAAACGATAGGATCAGATTGAGAAAATCGATCCCCCCTTTCAGGGCCGTATCAACCTAATTAGTCAAGTTTTATATCGGTGCCATACCGAAGAAGCCTTTTCCGTCTGCAAAGAAGTCCGACTGAAGAAAAGCAAAGCCGCTCACACTCGAGTGATTCTCACATCTCAAGCAATCCCTCTACGAAAATTTCAACCAGCGACCACCACACTTCAAAGCGAGAGATAAGTCCTCCAGCGACATCCGGCAATCCCTAATACCTACCTGTAAGTTAACAATAACATTTATATCTCTATTGCGATAGTAGAAGTTTAGTACGTCCCACGTTTTAAAGGAGAGTAGAAACCATTATTCTTGAATATAGGTCATATGTGTTTGTAGATGACAGTACGTTAATTTAATGTTTTATGCTAATCAAATAGGGTCGTGATAAAAATACTAATTGGCAATTGGCATGTTTACTGAAAGCCTACTTGTTTATGTTTTGTCATTGAAAAATCTTGGAGGCCAAATATAGAAATGTGTTTACTGTTGGTTTGTAATATTTAATTTAAAATACAAGTTTATTTTGGTAGATTCAGGTGTTTCCTCTTATCCTTATGTGTTTAAAAATAGCTCTTCCTTAAGGACTAAACCACTAAAATAGCACTCTTAGAACAAAGCCTACTTCATCATAGAAGTAACTCACGCCCCTTAAAGCATACCGCTACTAAAAAGGTGTCAAAGCGTAGAGTGATCAAAGCCAAGGGTCATTCTACGACAACGCTTAAGGATAAAATGCCTTTTTCATTTGGTGCAGCATAAGAAGTTCAATAATTAATTAATTTGGCTCATTAAATTACTCTGGCTCCTATTTTCGCTAAACTTTGTCAAAATCAACTGATATTGTATTTAAGCTGTCGCCATTTGTATGCTAATTATGGGGCTAAATATTAGGCTGTGACTCTGCTGATTGAATTAATTAAACGCGACAGGAGAAGCTTCTTAATATTATGTAATAAATATTATCATAATGTTATAATAAATCAATTTTATTAAGGTTGTATTCCTCCAACGATCTTTTATTCGCCCGATTGGATGGTTTTAACGAAGTGCGCCGGCTAATTTTCACATTTTCGAATACGATCAGATAGCGTATTCCATCCGACATAAGGAGCCGTTAATTGCGTTGAGGTGGGCCAATAAAGGAACTCCACCTCGAAATGGGCATCTGGAGGGCGGGGTTCGGCCATACGAGCTCCAAATTACGTTTAAATGTTCAAAATGATCTAATCTTTTAATTCTCTGTGCCCCAAAGCCCCTTTTATCGGAATTTCTGAGTTCATGAGGCTCCAAAGTCTATGGACGGTATAGCGTAATATAAAAAAGTAGATCACTATGGGATTCACTATACATGAAAATTAGTTAATTGAATGACGATTCTAACCACGCTGTGAACGCTATGATATTCAAATTTTTATATAATGGTCTATAAGACCATAGGCTTTGCAAAATTTACCGCATGAAAACAATTTATCCCAAGATTATGAAACTCCACAAAAGATATAGAAGGAAAAGATGCACGAAGGAAAATATACCTTAAATTCCGAGCCTCATTTTCCTGAGTGCTATACAATTTGAATTGGTTTTAACAGGGAAATAAACAAATGCTGATTTTAAAACATGGACCAAGTATAGAAAACTTTAAAATACATAATCTATCAAAATTACATATTTTTAGAATTATTTTAAAGTCCAACCAACGTAGGCATCCTTTTCAAGAAATGATTTTTTGGCAATAACTAGAGACCTATGGAACAGAAAGAGCGGAAAGTGTGGGTTTATAAAATCTGGATTTCTTTTAATTTGGTTGAATTCAAACAAGTAAAGAACAGACACAAAAGGATCGAATTCTAGTCTTTCCAGCCTATAGGAATTATTTATTCTTAATATAAAAATATATTAAACTTACATAAATGAAAATAGTATCTTTAGAATGTGTTTTCGTTCCATCCAATGAAACGAATTTCAAATCCCTAGGACTACTAGGTCCATTCATTTTTTGTATTTGTTAAAAATAGACTATTTGCTAATAGATAGACAACTATGGTATTTTTTTTTTTAATTTTATAGAGCCCATCTGGCAACTACCCACTTGGGCATAAGTCGCCGAAAAATACAACTATGGTATGGATAGCTTCGGGACCGACATATACCATTAGAAATAATAGAAAAATGTAGACATTTTGGTCCAATTTTGTAGGTAAAGTACTGATAAACTGGAAATAATTGGCCTAGATAATTGAATAATATGAATCAAAAAAAGGTTCTAAGCTAAGATAGTTGGAATTAGAGTAATTAAAGTTATTTTTTTGTTATTTTCAATTCTGAAGGTTAAATAAAATCCGCTCTGAGGAATACAAACTTCCATATTTGGACTCACTTTAAATATTTATTTATGAGAAAACATATGTAGGGTCAAAAATAAAGGTCAAGGATATAAGAAAATGCTAAATCTTGTATGTACTTGTTCAATGTAAATAAAAATTAAAAATTAACTATCTATCTTCTTATTCCTATATCATTAGATAGAAGAGACACATACATATTTTTTGTTTGAAATTAATTATGTCTAGGTCATAAAGTAATCACACAGATAAAGAAATTTGATAAATATACGATATACGAAGGAAATCGTACTTTAAGCTCCACTAGCATTAATAACAAGAGTATTTCGCTGCAATTCTGACTTTTTCCAAAGAGGTCAAATTCTCCCTTACGGAATTGATCTACACAACATATTCGGTCAGGCTATATAAGATTCGCCGTTATTGTCTATTAAACTTGAGTAAATCGACCGATTTTAAATGAAACACACAAATATCGAATTTATGTATAGTTTACAGACGAATTTTCCAAAATTGGAAAAATGTTATGGATCTTTTTCAAGCTTTTTTAATAACAAATTAATGGTATAGAACACGATTCCCTTTTTCCTGAAATTCTTTTGTAAGCACAAAAGTCCTATAAGCGACAAATTTAAAATTAGAAGGGTCTATAGATAAAATTAAAAAATTATATACATATATATCATAATTATGACCATTGATATAGGCTAGAAGACGTGATGTTGAACTTGGAAATGTTGGTCCGATCGCGCTACGATAAATAACCCTTTTCCCAAACTTTATCCTAAAACTAGGGAAATGTAGGTCTCTCACGTTTCCTATTTATCTTACGACATTGACATCGATACCGGATGATAGAAGGCATTGAAACGCATCTAATGCAATGCTATAATCACCACGGATTAAATCTAAACCTATTTTTTGAAAAGGGCTAGAAGGGGGATCAGAATTCTCCTAAAATTATGCCTAATTGTGAGGGAATTTATGGTGAAAGTTTCGCCATTATAGATTTTAGTATGGAAGCATTTTGAAATTCGGAAAACGATCTAATTTAAGTGTTATATTGATTATCCGTCTATTAACGAACGAACTTAAAGGTCACGATTTGGGGTATTTCACAGAATTAATGGCCAAACCATTAGGGGTGGATAAATATATTATAGAAGAGTATCTGTAGGAAACTTAATTACATATGAGAAAACGCAAATCACGTCTTTTCTTCTCTTTAAGTTATAAAGTTAATAAATATAACCCCCAAATAATTTTCAATATTCCATTTGTTGAATTCTATGAGCAAACTAGAGTTTTTAGAGTTTTAGTCCAAATTCACCGATAAATGTGTGGATCCGGTCATCGATCCCCAAAGAGAACGCAACTGATTGAAATCTCAACGTGTGGAATCACTATAAAATGCAGTTGGCAATTTTGATTTTATTTTCAAGTCCCCCAAATTAATATGCAGTAGTTAATTTTACTGGCGAAGTACAAGTGCTCCTCCTCAGAAAACATATGGGTGGCTATATGGACTCCACTAACTCTCCCCTCACGGTGGTCTCCAAATGCTGCACATTAAATAAAAATCAATGAAAAATCTATTATGGCCATGCGTTTAAAAATTACTAAAATGAACTCAAGGAGGATGGGGGGGGCAATAACCTCCATATACCAACTTTTGTTAAGGTAGGCCAAATAGGGAAAACGTGAGACCACATTCAGTGTCGGCTCCCGCGGCAAAATCATGTCTCTGTTCCCTAAGAAATTTATACATTGTGACTTGCTAAAGTACGTCGAACGTTTAGAGTACAAGATGCCTAAATAGGTGATCGAGAATATAAAATAGCACTTATTCGTATCATATTGGATACAATGATAGAGCAGAGAGTTACTAACTGTAGGCCTTGACAACACCTCACAGTGGACGAACTTTCAATATCTTTCACAGGGCACTGCATCTTTATGATCTACATCACAAACAAACGAGCGAAATTATTGATATAAATTTATTTGTGTCAATAGTAATATTGAATTTTAGTCAACTTTTATTTAGAATCCTAAAATAATTACTTTATTTCCATTATCCTATACATTTTTAAGGATGAGTAATTACAAATATGATGACTTTATTATCAGTGATGACTGCTTACATCTTTGTCTAAGACGACTGAATAATATTTTGGTTTAATGGATCATTTCTTTTTTCGTCAACTGTGATAACTGATAATTTTAAATACTTGATGATTCAAGATTATCTGTACATGCGAAACTGAAACGCACCTCATGGGAAATTCAATACCATACTTGAGGAAGGTCACCGTGACAATGGGGAGTTCTTTACTAGGAAACCTATACAAATTCTCTCCGGAGGTCTAGGATGCACATGGAAGGGATGAGTAGAAGCAAGCCTCACCTTCGTCCCTACTTGACTTAATTCAAGATAGATACGGGTGAAAAAGGTTGAAGCCTACAATTATGAAGCAGATGACACATTAGCCTGGCATCGTTATAGTAAGACAAACATTTTGTCAACCATCCATCAAGCTCCCACAATCGTCGGAAAGGAGAAAACCCATGTGTACAATGGGGCTGTGCGTCACAATGTACTGCAGTATAAGGACCCGTCGATACCTCACACGAGGAATCTTTTACCGCATCGTGAACTGCTTTTGAGTAATTCATATATTTTCTCTTACTCCAGGCTAGCCCACCAGTTGATGTCGAGAAAGCGACTTTTTTTTTGGGGGGGGGGGAAGGGTAGAAGGACTTTGCTTTCCTGGGTCATGAAAACAATGCAGCAGGAAAATCTGCTTAAACGTGAACTCAGGGCCTTTGATGCAACAACTTTTGGCTTTATCCCTGAAGCAGAAAGATCAAAAGACATCATGAAAAACAAACAAGCGTCTTAATGGCGATAGAAAAAGACGCACCTTTTGTTTCTATACTGCCAAGAACTAATCTTCCCACGATATCACATTACATTTGTATCAACTGAAACATATAGTAATAAGACTAAAACTAAAGTTTCTTTTTTATGTTGTAAGTAGAACAACAGTTGTTTTCATTAAACTTTCTCTCATTTTATGATATATATAATTTATTTATAAATATTTCAAGGAAAAAAATGTTACCCTGAAGAGTGTATTCAATATAAAAAATATTTTTATTCGAAATAATGTTTATATGGGTCATATTTTTAGATTATTTTACCATTTCCATATATTTTTTAAGACCTATAAATATATGCTAGGACAAAGTTTTCTTTAAACTTGTACCTAGTTTGGGATGTATATCCAACTGGCCGATGACGTCACGCAAATCATTGCCAGTGACAGAAAGCCTCCGCAGGATATTGCACAACGCACTGCCAGAGAAATAATAAACATAAATGAATACGAGAAGACGCATAAAATAAAAATAACATTGCTAAATTATAACTAACACCTATGAATCAAAGAAAGACGCAACAAGTCACCGCCAACAACATCTACTACCTCTACAGCGAAGGAGGTAAGGTACTCGGTTTAACTATCTCTAAGAACGAGTACAGTACGCATGTGAGCCAAAAGTCTATGCCTGCGAAAAGTACCCTTACCTCTCAACAGAGATTGAAAAACCTATCAGCGAACAACAAAAGAGAGCTGTACCTAACCCTTGTTCGTCCAATTATAACATATCCCTTCATTCCGTTGAATACCCTAACCAAAACACAAATGTCCAAATTACAAGTAATCCAAAACTACGCAACCAGATTCATAACCAATTCATCAAAACTGGATGCAATACCATCGGTGGAACTTCACCGAAGAACAAAATTAAAACCAATAAATCGAGTCCTTCATGAACGTGCCAGAAAAATATGGGACAAATTGGAAAATGATATAACTGATAAAGTTATACCTACTGAGAGAGAATATAGAAGGCTACATTTTAGACAAAGATTTAGAAGTAGCCGAGAAAATATACAAAATGATGTCGAACCAATATATCGATAGAACACCGAGAAAGACCCTATATGTACATACAATAAAAATAAAAAAATAAATAAATAAATAAATAAAATAAGATAAAACAAAAATAAAAAATATATATATATATATACATGTATACATACTTGAATAAGAAAAAGATACAGTAAGAAAAGTTACAGAAAAGCGAAAATTTCTGACACAGCACTCGAGAGTGAACCTCATAAAATAATATTACCTACTGAAATAGTAAAAATGCTTCAAAGAAATAAAGAAATCAAAACAGAGGCTCGAACGCTTCCCTCGAAAGAGAAAACAAAGTATAAAGAAGTACTTAAAAAAAGGAAAAATAAGAAAACAAAGGCTCATAAGCTGTAAAATATTGAACAAAACAAAATAAAATGCAACATAAAAGCGATTGCCAGGCAACCTGGTACACATTCACTCACACCCAAAAAAAACAAAAACATACAACATCGACATTATTACCCTACCATTATAAGCACATCAACCATCTCTCCCTCTACACTATTATTTCTATCTATCCTATATTATCTCCCTCATATTCACCACTTTTTGTTATCCCTATCCCTATCCCGATGGGGGTAAAAATTAACCGTTTGTTCTTTGCTTCGCATATTTTTCCTCTGAGGATTTTAAATCCAAGATTGTGCCACAGAGCTCCTCCAAGATACCCATTGAACTAAATAAAAGTGCTCAAAAGTAAAAACTTTGAAAATATATTTTTGATAAAATCGTAAAATAATTTTTAGTTAATTTTGATTTACGTTTAACATAGTGTTTAATAAGCTTGAAAGTGTGCGTATACAAATAATGATGACATCCTGAACAATGAGAAATGTGATAAAACCTTTCAAAAACATCGTTGTAAATATGTAACTCGCTTACCTTTCCTGTCATAAACCAGAAGTTACCTCAACAGAGTTACTCAAGATTTGGATCATTTACAATATGCTCAAAGTTCCGTCACCACTTCTAACTTGTTACGAATTCGTCAACGAACCTACATAACAAATGTGATTAAGTTGTAGTGTTTTTGACTATATTTGGTCAGACTGGTACCAGATATAAATTTTGATAGGTTAAGCTTGATTTCCCTTAAATAGGCACAATTTTTTTATGGTATACAGGCAAACTAAAAGAATAATGCCGATGAAAGGCTGACTCCCGATGACGCTCACGTAAACAAAAAGTAGAAGGTAAATTCTGTAGGCAAAAAACTTGCAAGGAAAGAGTGCATAAAATGAAATTATTATATTTCTTTAAGAAGAGATTAATGCTAACATTGATCTTTAAAATTAGTTACAATGAAAAAGGAAAGGAAACGCAATTGTATAGCGAATTAGACTACCATGATTTGATTGCGGAAATACCAAATGCATACATCCCAGGGGAAAAATAATGGCGATTCTTTTTCAATGACTTTGTGAAATTTGGTTTCTTATATTTTAGTGGTTAATCGCTTTAGAATAGAGTATTGGAGATACTCGCAGCTAATCCGCATACGAGTATTTAATTTAGCACTAAAACCGACTTAATTTTAAGGAATTGCGTAGAAATTTAAGTTTAGGAAGGCCGGCTGAATGAGAACATTAAATTAAGAGATTAATGAAACCATCTTACGAAGTTTTTACCTGTATTCACAAATAGGGCAACTTAGTAAGCAACAAGGCCATATAATCTTGCAAATCTAATCTTTGCTCAAGAGATGCTGATAAATTTTCTTGTACAGACGGTGTTCAAGACCAGAGTAGCCCGAGCTTGTGCCTCAAGCTAAAGGTATTACCACAGGAGTACACAGCCTCACCGAATGCTAATTGTTGGAATCTCTTCGTGCTCAGAATTTCTTTGCAGCTTAGTTCTATAGGGTTTTAACTCTATATAAAAGATAAAATAAATCACAAATGGTTAATCATAAAGGCGTAAATTTGAACTTAACATCTACCATTTTTTTACGGTATATGAAATAACAAACTGTTTAAACTAAATTGCAAGGTACTTTCAATCTTCATCTTTTTGAATGCAAAAATATGCAAGGTATTTTCAATCTTCCTTTAAACGAATGCAAAAATAACAAAAAGGGTCAACAAAAAACGAATATCAAATAAAATATTATTTTATTGTGCAATACATACAAGAATTTTTGCGTTCTTGCAAAAGCCTACATGAATTACCATGTCATATTATGGATCTCATTATTTACAGTTCCTTAATCACTATAATGACGTTCTTAGAAGAAGATCGCATTATCATTAAAGCTTGTTGCTGTAAAATGACAAGGAAGACTGGAAGAGTATTATGAGAATTTCCTGAAAAAATGTGGAAAAGATGTGCTGTGGAAAAGACACTTAAAAATGATTCGCGAAATGGGAAGCGCTAACAGAAAAACAAGAAGCATTAGACCTAAACAGCTTAAGAACCTGGAAATGTAAATTACATTAATGATAACAACTGCTCTCAAGAAGATAAACAACAAGTCTTTTATCGCAAAGAACAATTGCTAAAAACTTAAATATTGGAAGAAGTTTTATACAACGAATAATTAAGGCACAGAAGCTAAAGGCCTTTAAAGGAAGAGTATCTTCTGGAAAAAGTGGTACTGTTCAGGATAAAAGAAAAATAAGATACATACAATTTTGATTACTTCTCTGTCGCTGATCTTAAAAGTATTGTCTTAATGGATGAAATAGATTTCACTAGAAATTCCGCGAAACAGCCAAAATGATGTTGTCTACGGACATGGTAAAAAGTGACATTCCGATAAACTGATTGTATCATGGAACTTCAAGATGTTCCCAAAAGGTTATTATATCTCCAGGGATCTCTTGGAATGGCAAAAGAGATGTTCATTTTTTTGATACTGAAAAGACAAAAGTGAATTATGCTAATTACATTGAACTCCTGAAAACGAAGTTGTTTTGTGATTTCGTCGCCGGTATAAAGAAAATGCCTTTATTTTGCAACAAGTTGGAGCACCTTTTCATACTAGCTACGCTATACAGTCGTTTCTAATTTGCAATACGCCAAGATTAATAACAAAAAGTGAGTGGCCACCGCCAAGTCCAGATTATAACGCCATGAATACTAAATTTGGGAGTTACCAGAATTAAAATGCAAATTACGTGAACCTTAGCAAGAAATTGGCATTAATGAAGTAAGAAAGAGGCGTGTGTGGAAAAAAAAGACTCAGATTAGTGATTCATCAAAGTGGTGGTCCAATCGATTATTTACTGGAGGTAAGTTAAATTTCTGATTATTTATTTTTTTACACCCGATATTCGTTTTTTATTATCCATTTTGTTATTTTTGTAAAGTGCAAGAAACTATAAAAGGTATCTAAATTCCATTTTTTTATTTCGAAAAAGGAAGATTAAAAGTATCTTGCGCATGAAAATTGTTATATAAATGCGTCATTTGAGGGGCAACCCGATATATATATATATATATATATATATATATATATATATATATATATATATATATATATATATATATATATAGTACAAGCAAGAGAAATTGGACGCGAATGAGCAATGAAACAAGAAACAGGAGTTTTTTAGAGGTAAGACAAAGGGACATTAGAAAAAGACTAGAATCAAGGTGAGCAAAAGATGGCACAATGAAGGCAATCCATTAAATTGTGAGCGGGTAAGAAGATGTGGTATAAAAATTCCTTGGAGGTTCCTAGCTTATAGAGATACTGGGGTAACGCTTTGGGCGTAGTAGAGTCACTGTGCCTGGTAGCTCAACGGTAGAGCATCTGACCGGCAATCAGCAGACCCGGGTTCGAGTCCCGGCCAGGAATTTCAAACTTTTTTCCCCTGGCGTTATCTCTGTCTTCTCGGTAAAAGGATTGCCTTCATTGTGCCGCCCTCTGCTCTCTTTGATTCTAGTCTTCTTTCAATGTCCCTTTCTCTTACCTCTAAAAAAACTCCTGTTTCTTGTCTCATTGCTCATTCGCGTCAAATTTCTCTTTCTTGTTATATTGTCTGCAATGCAAGGTTTCTGCACCTTTGTTTCGAGAGGCAGAAAATAAATATGGCGAAAGCCCAGTGTTGGTTGTTATCACCCGCGGAACTTGCATTTGCTCCTTCTTATATATATAGATATATATATATATATATATATATATATATATATATATTTATATTTATAGAGGGTGTTCAGCCTAAATTTGATGGTTTATGGTTTGCTTAAAAGACACTGCCACACACACAAACAACATCCTAGCTAAAAAAAATATCAACTAGATTAGGACGGGAAGATGAATGTTTACTCAAAGTAGCTGATCTCAGCTTTGACGATGGCCTTAAAACGGCTCCGAAATATAGCTTAACGGTTCGATATTTTCTTCTTGTTATGATCTTCGTACACGAAATTGTTCTGGCCTTCAACTTAATCTTGCAGGCACAGAAAGGTGATATCTTTCTCAACTGTGCCAAAAACATAGTAATCAATGGGATTAATATCCAGGTAATTAGGGTGCTAGAAAGTGAAGTTGGTGAAATCGTAAAATTCTCTGGCAACCACTTCTGACTAATTCCGTAGGTATAGCCTTCTAGTCATAACGCTTTCCAGCCAGGTTTTGAATAAAGACTCCAAAGTCTCCACATAGCTGTATAAAATGAACCAAATTCCAGGGAAAAATATATGGGAGGGGGGTTACGGCGTATTTCTCACTGAAGAATTCGTCAAATGATCAAAATTTGGGGAAACTTGGTCTTCATGATACCTAGAACATCGCCTGGATTATAGTCAAGCTACCTTTTGTTGTTGTTGTTGTGCAACTTGTCCTTGCCGAAGTTCTTTTCATGTGAAAAGGAACAGAAACTCCCTGACTCAACAGGATGCTTCAGCTTTTACAGGAATTTCTTAATCAATCTTTATTGTTTCCTACGTGGTATAACCAAGTATTTATACTTATTCACGTGTCACGTCTCGTATTTTTTACCCATATATATATATATATATATATATATATATATATATATATATATATATGTGAGGGAAGAAGCACGTGAGGGGAGAAATAACGTTACTTTTAAGGATTGCCTCTACGTGACGGACCTCGTGTAGCTTACAAAATATTTTCGAAGCTCAGAAGCGTGAGAAAGTATAGAAGCGGGTTTATGGAATGTAGCCCTTATCAAGGTGAGTATTTGAACAAGACGAGAAGTCTCTTCTCCCCTTCCCCCCCTTTCAGCCACGCTGGAAGTAGTTGAGACAATCGCCATCCGGGCCACGTCGCCATGACTCAAACGATTTGAGATAGTCCCTCCTCTTCTTCTATGGGGTAAGCTCCCTAACTTCTGGTCTCCATATCTACCCGTGTAACGTGGAAATGAGCAGATTGGTCCGAGAGACGCTCACGAGTGTAGACCTTCTTACTCCTCCTCGATTCGGGTTTGTCATATGCCGAAGGCAAGGAAACGTTGTAGGAAAAGCCAAGCATCCCTTTTTGGATAAAACAAATATCCACAAACTAGAGTTAGTCAAGAACTCTTCTTCCCGTAAGAATACCCGTTCGACTCTGCTTATCGACGTTATCTCCAAACAAGAACGAAGTCTTAACCCCAAAAGGCTTCAGTGAAGATTCATCTTAGCGTAATACCCCCTTGATTACGTATCTCCGACCAAACAAACCATTGACGTCTCGGAGAAACTCCCCCTCCGTTTTTTTTCAAAGGAATTTACCCTGGAAAAATCCCCCGTCATCTCCAAAGAATATTTCACTACAAACAAGTTGGGCTTGGACCCCGTCAAAGTGACCCAACCATCATCTAACAGCTTCACCGGAAACGACCAACGTCTTCCCCAACCCCTCCATTTGTGTACAAGACATCGTAACGAATTTTTCATTTTCCCCAAATTTATAATTGCCGTCTATCGTTCCCCATTATCATTTGTGTAACTATGTGTCTTAATTAACTGTGTATTATTGAATCATATTAACTTTAATTATTAATATTTATTAAAGTCTTTTTGGGTTTCTCCTTTGCTTTCTGACCCTCGAGCTCATCATAGCCGTATAACAATAGCCTGTAACTAAGTAAGAGTGGAACTCTTAGCGAATACTAAGTTTTAAATTAGCATCTTTTGGACTAGTCCTCCCTTAAGAGGATCTAACCTTGTAACCGGACCTCGGCCTACCAAAACCAATTAAAAAGGAAACCTCCACGCAATCTAAATCAAATATAATAGATGTATGTAGGATATATATAGCTATACCACGACAATATATATATATATATATATATATATATATATATATATATATATATATATATATATATATATTAGTGTATTTGCGTAGCAGTCTTTCCTGAATGCAAATTTTGTTGAAGACCATTGGGTTTTCGCCTTAATTAATTTCCTTTGGCAACTTTCGCTTCTTCTAACTATCCTTTTTATTCCGTCTTGTAGATGGTGGACCACTTGTTATGTGTTCATCTCTTTTAAATGAATGTGTTTAGTAAGAACCCAAACTAAATTGCTCAGCTTTTGATCATATTCGAGCATCTTCGGAGCGTTTTGATATGTTCTTGCCTCCTTTACCGATGTAATGTGTGGAGTGAGGATCCGACAGAATGAAAGAAAACGATTTATAAGGCGTATTTATTCCGCCTAGGTTGAGCATAACGTTAGAGAAAATGGGCCAGTTAGAGAGTCGAATTTTTAAATAATTTTAATGTGCGTTTCTAGCTTGTCGCTTGAAAGTTAATAGCCGGCTTATCTTTGTTTATTAATAAGGAGGTCGGTGATTTTATCCAGCTTTTCATCTATTTCTTCTAAATTAGCGTCAATTAAAGGGTCTGGGGTATAATTTAGAAGATAATTTTTGTAGCTTTCCCAGTCCGCCTGCTTATAGCTTTTGCGTTCCGGGATTGCAATTTGAATGGGGTTTACGGTAATTGTGATTTTAATTGCCTGGTGGTCACTTGGAATAATGGGGCCTGGTTCAATGTAATAGTTATATGGAAACCTGATACTGGATAAAACAATATCAGGCTTCGTTGTTGCATAACCTGTAATGTATGTCGGGAATTCTGGTCCGATTCTAGTCCCGTATTTTCTGTCAAGTAGGACTTCAATTTTTCTACCTTTGGTCTTTGTTTTCAGGGCAGTTGGACGTGGTGTGTTTGTTGTATTTGTAGCACCTAAAGCACATTTGCAAATCAACAAACTCTTCACGTTCCATCTGCTCTGGGCAAATTCTCACGTTGAAGAGAAGTAATCCGTTATCCTTAGCCTTCTGGGCCATAGCCGTGTCTTTGAATACCACTTTAAATACATGTGTATAGGTTTTGAATTTAAAGACTTCCGCTACCTTTGCCCATTCGTGGTTGTTCTCGAGTTCCCGTTTAATTTCGTCGGCTGAGTGGCTCCCAACCCAGGGGTCAAGGCGCCTGCAGATCAAACTGCGGTGGGTCCTAATTTGGGGTGGTGTCTGTGGTCTATAAAAGCAGATAAAAATAGCATTCCCCGCATTAAATATAAAACCCTTCCAGCTCCTATTTGGACCCCCCCCCATGAAAGCCCTGGCCCAAGAGTATAGAGTATAGGCCCCAACCACAATACCCATAGACGCATAAGACAGATAAAAGACGAACTTCAGACACTCATTACAGACGAACAAATACAGGTATGGAACAGACTAATTGAGGGACTTGACATAGAGAGAGACTCACGGACCTTTTGGCAGACATACAGACGTTTAAAAGGACAACCCCCTCAAAATAAAATTGTACTCAAGCATGACGAGAAAGAAATTGACGAGAATACAGAGATTGAGGAAATTTTTAGGACATTCTGGTCCTCAATCTTTAAAATTATCCCCGAAGAAAACGACAATTATGACCTCGATTTCGAAAATAACATTATCCAACAGTTAAACACACAAATACATAAGACCTCCCCTCATCACTGTGTGTCGCAGGAAAGAGCGATGGAGGGCTATGGGAGTAAAATAACTGCCCAAGAGCTCTCCATCGCACTAAAATCCTTTCGTCAAAGAGCACCGGGTACCACGGGGCTGACCAGGGAGAATTTCATTAAGGCCCCGCCTAATGTTCTGAGTGGGCTACTTAACATCATGAATGCCGCTCTGAACACAGGCTATTTTCCCGACCAGTGGAAAGTGGCCAAGATGATCTTCCTTCCCAAATCGGGAAAGCCCCCGGACTGCCCTGCAAACTTCTGACCGATATCTCTCTTAGAATTTGCTGGCAAAGTCTTCGAGAAGATATTGGCAAATAGGGTCAACTCTTTTCTTGATGAAGCCAACCTGCATAACGAGCAACAGCACGGCTTCAGAAAGAAAAGAGGGACTGACACGGCACTAGCCGTTATTACGGAAAAACTTGCAAAGATCAAGGCAAGTAAAAGGCATGCCGACCTGGTGCTCCGCGATGTCAGAAAAGCATTTGACAAGGTTTGGAAGAGAGGCTTGCAATTTAAGATCCTGCAAATAGGCCTCGACCCCATTCTTGAAAGGATTCTATGCGATTATATAATGGAGAGGAGAGCGTATATACAGATCAAAGAGCACAAAGGCCCCGAGTTCGAGCTCGAATCTGGGGTCCCACAAGGGGGGTGTATCCCCCCCTTTTATACAACATATATACACGTGACCTACCACAACCTCTTTCCGAAGGTACGATATACGTTCAGTTTGCTGACGATATATCGCAAATTTGTACAGCCGCCTGCGTTCACAGGGAATTTATGGCGAGAAATACGGCTAGGGAGATTTCCAACATCAACTCTTTCGAGAGGAAATGGAAGATTTCGACCAATGCTCCAAAATTCAAAATAATTCCCATGTTTCGCAAGACCTTCAATGATATACGGGTAGAGGGGGAGAGAATCCCCTATTGCTCGGAAGGGACGGTCCTGGGGCTCAAAATCACCACAGGGGGATACAAGTGTCATATCGAGCGGACAGTCGCGAATAGCAAGAGAGATTTGAGGAGTTTTATAAGTTCATTGACCAAACTCGCTCAAATAAACTCAAGATATTCAATGCGTGCATTCGCTCGAGACTCTTGTACCCCCCGGTGCCGCTGAACGCGAGCGCCATGACCCACACTGCGAAACTACAAGTCATCCAGAACAAAGCGGCTCTACTCATTACAAATACCCGAAGAAGAGAACATAAACGACAAAGGGAGCTCCACGCCTCGGTTGGATTATCTCCGATCAACGTGGCGCTCCACGAGAGAGCTAAGAGGATATGGCAGGCCATTGGCGCCTGCTTGACCCCTGAATTCTCTCGTACACACTTAGAAATCGAAGCAGACCGACAAAAAAGACCTTTTAAAAGTAGCAAGCTACAGACAGACAATGACGTGATCCCAAAATACACCTGACAGAACTGACAAAATACAAAGTAATTCGCAGGTTCCTTTAGAATATTCAAATCAAATCAAAAAACCACTTGCAAAACGCAAAAATAAAATAATTTCACTTTCACTTTTTTCAAAAAATCATATTAATTAATAAATCAAAACTTTTCAAAACTTTTACTAAAGTCATAGCGGGAATAAAACCCCCGCCAAAAATAAAGGCTTGAATGCCTTAAACAATCAACCGATCAGTAGGATCGTAATCATAATTGAATTAAACATGTTTAATTTAATTATATAAACTATGGATTTGTAATTCATAGTTTATCAAAAATATATTAAAACAACCACAAAGAACACACATAAATTTACATTGACAGAGCTACCCTTTCACCAGGGATCTTTTTATTCTTTCTCCTACACACCATCTATTCTTTAAACTCACCCTTTAACCACTTTAATCTCTTACTATTCTCTCTCAAATTCTATCTATATTTCATCTCTTATTTTGTCCAATGTCCAATGTCCTTTGTTTATTAATATGGCTCTAAGATGTTCAACCTATCTTTATCCTACCTTTAATAACGGTGTTATCAACAAGCGGTGTTATCAAACTTTGAAATTCTAAATTCACACAAATGTCCCATTACTCTACGAATCCTAGATACACTTTATATAAAACAGCTCTCTCCGAATTTAAATAATGATCTTTCGTTGGTTCCCCTCTTTGTTACCTGAATTCATTTGGATGTGGGTTGCGCGGCGCGGTTTTGGTGCTTTTGGGTCAGCCTGGAGCACTTAACCCACTCGTTGGCAAGGTTTGTGATTTTGTATATTAGGTTTTGGCCAATTTTTGCTTCAATTATTCGTTTAAGATTCATTTTACAAAGTTTTATATAATCATTAGATTCATAAATCAAAGCGCTCCTACCTTAATAAATTTTAGCAATAATACACGCTAACTAATTTAAATATTTAAAATCCTTTCCTAGTCTCTTTATTATAAATTTGAGCCCCATTTCTGAATATTCCCTTTAACTGTAAATTTACAATTCAAAGCTAATACTAGCAAGTAAAGTTCTGGATGTACACTTAGAACTGTGCTCTCTTAAGAGTGCAAAAATATTTTGTTCGTTTATTTGTATTTTAGGCCTAAGAAGATGACCGTATTGTGGTCGAAACGTCGCCGGTAAATGAAAAGGATGATGCCAGCTATTTTCTTCGCCTTGGGATTTCTGTTAAACATTAAATTTAAGCTCTCTAGAAGCAATCCTCATCGATATATATATATATATATATATATATATATATATATATATATATATATATATATATATATATATATATATATATATATATATATATATATATATATATATATATATATATATATATATATATATATATATATATATATATATATATTGCTGAAGACCATTGTGTATTTTTCAAAATTAATTTTCGTTGGCAACTTTCACTTGTTCTAATTATTTTTTATTACATCTTGTAGATGGTGGATCACTTGTCCAGTATTCATCTCTTTTTTAAATGAGTCTGTTTGGTAAAAACCAAACTAAATTGCTAAGCTTTCGATCTTATTCGATCATCTTCAGAGCGTTTTGAAATGTTCTTGCCTCCTTTACCAATGAAGTGAGTGGAGTGAGGATCTGACAGAATAAAAGCATTTTTTTTTAGGGGAGAAAAGGTACGGCTCGCAGTTACTCCTTACCTCTGTACCGCTCCCACGATCGGGGGGCACATAAGAGGAGTAGGCCCAAGGCCAACTTGTTCCTGAAGAAACTCTCAACACTTCTGATTTTCAGTTCAAGTGAACCGATAGTGAAGTGCTTAATGGGAAGTCCGGAACAATCTTTAGAAGAGGGTTTATAGCTGTGGGAGACGGAAAGTTTTGAGTTAAAAGAGGACAGATTGGTGAGGAGGCAGATTGAGCAACCTCGTTAATCAAAGGTGGAAAGGGTGAAATACCCTTCCCCGGGGGACAAGAGGGACCTGCTAATTAACGTGGATTCCGAACCATCGTCATGCATTTAATCATCCTTCATCATGCTTACTTCCTTTTTCACACTTTAGCACCTAAGTTCCTCATACAGAAGCTGGAGGATCACCTAATCTCTGTTTCATTCTTCTCTTCATATTTCATTCATTCTGAGCTTTGTTTATGTATTGTTATGTTACTCGTTTTTACTTTACTTACTTTGTTTCAATTTCTATTTTTGTTATCACGTTTTCACTTTAGTTTCACTTTGTTCACTTGTTTTACTATTAACTTCCACTTTACTATCATTTTTGTTAAACTTTTTAATACTATAGTTCACTCATTACACTTTTAGTTTACTATGTTCGCTTTATTTCCGTTTTATTCTTATCTTTCTCTTCACTATCATTTTTGTTAAACTTTTTAGTATAGTTCGCTTATTACACTTTTTGTTCGCTTTGATGAAAAGTGAACTTTTCCTTAAGCGCGCTTACAGCTCTCCGTTGTAAAAAGAGAATCCAAATTCAGTCGTTCGAGTGAAAGAACACATGGACATGGACATAATAAGCGATGAAATACAGGTAGAGTTAGAGAGAGGGAGTAAGGGAGTAAAGTGGTTAAAGAGGGAGTTTAAAGAATAGATGATGTGTAGGAGACAAAATAAAAACATCCCTAGTGAAAGAGTAGCTCTGTTTGTGTTTTTGTTTGATTTGTTTTGTTTTTTTGATTTAATAAACTATAATTTTATAGTTTATTTAATTAAATTAACATTGTTAATTTAATTAAAGGGGTTTCACCTTATTTGAGACGTGGTTTTTAATCCCGCTGTGGGTATTTGAACAGATATATATATTTTTTTCCTTTTGGAATGTTAAATTGAGTTTGAAATTTTTTTTATTATTCAAGTGAATTTGAAATGAAGTTAATTTTAACTAATAAAACTGGCGCATTACACTGGTAGAGTCTAGTCTATTGTTGATTCTGTTGTGTATTGGGGAGTTACATCACCGTCAGACTGTAAGATACTGCTTTTAAATGGTCTTATCTGTCGGTCAAGCGTGCACCAATGGCTTGCCATATCCTCTTAGCTCTCTCGTGGAGCGCACCGTTGATTGAAGATAATCCAACCGCGTCGTAGAGCTCCCTCTGTCGTTTATGTTCTCTTCTTCGGGTATTTGTAATAAGTAAAACCGCCTTGTTCTGGACTACTTGTAGTTTCGCAATGTGGGTCTTGGCGCTCGCATTCAACGACACCGGGGAATATAAGAGTCTCGAGCGAATGCACGCATTGACTATCTTGAGTTTATTTGAGCGAGTTAGGTCACGGAACCTATAAAACTCCCTCAAATCTCTCTTGCTATTCGCGACTGTTCGCTCGACATGACTCTTGTAGACCCCTCTAGTGATTTTGAGCCCCAGAACAGTCCCTTCACGGCAGTAGGGGATTCGCTCCCCTTCCACCCGTATTTCAATAAAGGTCTTGCGAAACATAGGAATTATTTTGAATTTTGGGGCATTGGTCGATATCTTCCATCTCCTCTAAAAAAAGTTGATGTTGGAAATCTCCCTAGCCGTATTTATCGCCATAAATTCCTTGTGAACGTAAGCAGCTGAAATTAATTATAAATTTTATAGAGCCCATCTTGCAAGGGGCCCACCTGGGCATAAGTCACCGAAAAACACGACAGCCTAGAACTAGGCTACTTTAAAATTAAAATATGAAAACATAACAATGATATAAATTGGAAAAACTTAACAATCAGGAAGAAATCTCCGGCAGCGGGGGGAGGTCCCCCTCACTCCAGTGCAGGAGAGTACAACCTACAAACAAAACAATAACAAACAAAAAACAAAAAAGAACCCTAAATAAAGGAGAGAAGCCCGGCCTCCCCCCAAAAGTCAACAATTCAATGTGCTCGAATCCGTCCCGAGTACAAGAGACAGGCGGTAGCGACCCCGCCCATCCCGGTACCGGGACAGGTATCGTGCGCGAAGACCACCCAGAATAAGAAATTCGACAAGAATGTACCGAACAGTCTATGGACGCTGCAGTCGTCACAATAGGGCGCAGGTGAGCGCTCCATCAAATAGCAATGCGTCACACGAGTGTGTCCGATTCGGAGCCGACATAAAGCAACCTAAAGCTGCTGCGGGATTGGGGGATAGGTCCATGGAAATAGTCGCGGCGCAATGGCACGCAACTTTAAGTTCCCTTCAACCGTCTCCCATCTTCTTTGCCAAGCAGTCCGAAGAACTGCCCGCGTTCCTGACATGTAGTTGGTGTGAGGAAGAGCGAAACGCTGGTACGGTCGCAGAGTCCTCGTGGACTCTTTGGCGCCCTCATCGGTGCGCTCATTCCCCGCAATTCCCACATGTCCAGGAACCAAGCAGAAGATAATCTCGAAATCTGCCCAGCTCGCCAAAACCATGGCGTCATGGATATCGCAAACCAGGGGATGCGGAGATTCCAATGCCCCGAGAGCACTCAGGGCACTTTGTGAGTCGCTATAGATCACAATCCGATCTCCGAAAAGGGCACGTCGGGTAATCTTTCGTACCGAGTGGTGTATTGCCACAAGCTCGGCCGTGAAGACAGACGCAGCGCCTGGCAAAGCCCCGTTGACTTCAAACAGAGGGGATACGGCGTGGAAGCCGACCCCCTCTTGTGACTTGGAGCCATCCGTGTACACTGGCACGGTTCCAGCGTGACACGAGGTGTTCTTCAAAAAGGTCGAACGCAATACTTCCGGTGCCGTACAAGCTTTGGGAGCACAGGCTTGGCGACAAATAGCCAAATGTG
This sequence comes from Ceratothoa steindachneri, assembly GCA_963969495.1. NCBI lineage: Eukaryota > Metazoa > Arthropoda > Malacostraca > Isopoda > Cymothoidae > Ceratothoa > Ceratothoa steindachneri. The sequence continues at coordinate 86,099,361 of OZ018328.1, forward strand.
GTACCCTCCAGAAAGCGTTCTGGTCAGGACCAGGGGCGCCACCGGGTACAAGAGACCCTAAGGCTGCAAATATGAGCTTCCCAGTTGAGGCGCGGTCGAATACAAGACCAAGGAAACGGTGCGACTCAACCACATCCAGGCGCACCCCATTAAGAAACAAATCTAGGTTGAAGTAGGGCCGTGGATGGTGGCAGAAGTGCACCACCTTAGTCTTGGCCAAAGAAAAACGAAACCTGTGCGCTTCGGCATAGCGAGAAACGCATTCAATGCCTGTTGGAATCGATGCTCCAGAGTTGGGATCTAGGCCGCGCCAAAAGAGATCGAAAGGTCATCCACGTAGAGCGTAGCCAGAACATCTTCTGGCAGCACTGAGGTGATGCCGGTGATGCTCAGGGCAAAGAGTGTGACACTGAGGACACTTCCCTGCCGACACCCTCTTCCTGCTCTGTTGGGCCGGAGAAGGCTCCCCCCACCCGTACGCGGTTTCGAAGATTCTGCAAAAATTCAGATATAAAGACTGGGAGGCGTCTTCTCGCCCCCATCGTGTGGAGAGTCTCCATGATACCGTATCGCCATGCGGTATCATAGGCCTTTTCAGATCGAAAAACACTATGGCGTAGTGCTGTCTACGAAAGAAAGACTCGCAGAAAGCATTTTCCAGTCGGAGCAGAGCATCCGATTTGGAGTGGAACTTACGAAAGCCGCACTATGCAGAAGACAAATGGCCTCCACTGTCCAGGAAAAAGGCTAATCCAACATTTACCAATTTCTCCATCAACTTGCACACGCAAGAGGTTAGAGAGATTGGGCGGAAACCAGTCAGAGTAGAGTGATCTCTCCCCGGTTTGCGAAAGGCGAGCACAGTAGCGATTTGCCAGGAGTCTAGGAGAAGACCCTGTTGAACAAATCTGACAGAAAGGCCATGCCTTGCTCACCCAGGTGTCGAAGCATGGCGTACGGAACATCGTTCAAACCATGGGCGGTGTCCGCGCATGAAGCGAGAGTGGAGTGCAACTCGCTCCCAGTAAACCTGTCGTTGAAGGGTTCTCCGCCTCTGAAGGTAAAGTCCAGCCTGCGGCCTTCCGCGACATGTCGACGTGCATTGAATGCTAGCGGAGCATCATCCCGGCTATAAAATGCGGAAAAAGCGGTCGCTAAGGATTCCCCAACGGACACGGGGTCTGAGATTGCGGTCCCATTCTCCTAGATAACGAGAGGTGGGTCCTGCGAGAAGTGGCTTCGAATCCTTTTGAATCGCTTCCACACCTCTGCTAAAGGGGTATTCCTATTGAGGGATGACACGTATGCCCACCAAGAAGAGTGGCGGGCGTGATTCGAAATATAACGGAACCTAGCCCTAGCCGACGAAATTCAGCGACAGTGAAATCGTTCGGGCGGCGCTTATAGCGCATGTAGGCATAACGCTTATGTTTGAGGGCCGTCTCACACTCGGCCGACCACCATGGGAGTGGTTGGCGTGCAAAACGGCAAACGTTCTAGGAATAGTAGTCAGGCCCACGGCGATGAGGTTGCCATAGAAAAACTCAACGGCCTCATCTACCGACCTAAACTCCTCGACTGAGATAGAGAATTCAGTCATTTCCTGAAATTCAGGCCACCGCGCCCGCGCCAAGCACCACCGAGGTGGGCTCTCAGGCGGCAGTTGCCCTGAAAATGATATTTGAATGAGAAATTGATCACTACCATAGAGGTCATCGACCACCTCCCAATCAAAATCAGGCTGTGCATCCGAAAAGCACAAAGATAGTTCAAGGCAAGAAAATGAAGCGGTCCTCGGTTTATGAAACCCATCTGAATCTCTTCGATCAGATCGGCAAGGACTTGTCCCCTGGGATTTAGGGAGTAATCTGCCCAGAGAGGATGCCTGCCGTTCAGATCTTCAAGCAAGAAAAAGGGCCTCGTCAACCGTGCCACGACGCGGCGGAAGTCCTTCGCGTAGAAGTCCGCTGACGGTGGAATGTACACAGAAATGATAGTATATTTTTTATCCAGGTTCAGCTGCCCAGCCACGGCCTGAAAGGAGGTATCTAAAGAGAAAAAAAGAACTGAGACATCATGCCCCGTGTAAACCACACATCCTCCAGCCCGGCGGTGGTGGGGTCGTGAGACCCTTATACCTCGGGAGGGCAGGCAGGGGGCACGCGCCTAGCATGGTTTCCTTCAAAAAGATAGCTAACGGGGAACGGGACGAGACAAGCCTCCGCAGCTCTACCCAGTTGGCCCAGAGTCCACGGCAATTCCATTGAAGGCAATATGCCCTCGAAGCTTAGCTCGGAGGAGACGCGGGGGCCCTCCTCGAACAGAAGACCCTCACGGGATTTACCGTACGCTTCCCGGGGCCGAACAAAGCGCTGTCGCCTTCGAGGACTTATTGGGGGAGGTTGGCTCGCCATGTGAGTCTTTTCCTCCCTCCGCCTCGAAACCTTAGGCGGGCGTTGCCTCTTCGGATGCAAGGGGCCCTCGTTTCGAGGAACCACCGTCTCCGAGCCACTCGCTCCACATTGGGGCGTGGGCGAAGGAGCCGAAGCTCCTTTGTTGATGTCCTCCTTTCGGGGGACAGCTTTAGGAACCACGGAAGATGGCCTACCGACCATCTTCAGGGGTGTTGCCTCCTGTGAGTCTAAAGACTCGGTAGAGGCGCGTGGCCGTTTCGGCTTCTGGAAACGGTCACGCTGTGGGAAGGGGAAGCCCTGGTTTTAGCCGGGGCTGGGTGTAAACCCTTTTTGCCACTAGCTTTACCAGAGAAGGTCCTGGGTTGAGTAGAGCCCGAAGAAAGGCCCCGAATGGGAGCGGAAACAACCGTGCTCGTTGGCCTGGATAGACCAGGAGCAGAGGGGGACTTTCTAACTATTCAGGCATATGACGTCCCAAGAAGAGCCGGGCGCGCCAGGATTAAGTCCTTAGCCTCACGGAATGAGAGTCGATCCCGGGCCTGAATGGACAGGATTTCTTTCTCAAGGAGATATGAACCACATTGCTTCGAAGAAACGGGATGCGGCCCCTCGCAATTCACACACTTGGCCACACATGCTTGGACTTTTTGTGTGCGGCCTTAGAGCAATTTACACAAAATACGATTCGTATAGCCGAAGCGGTGACAGTAATAGCACCGCCGCGGCAGTGACACGAATGCCTTCACGCGGTAGCGGTACCAACCTGCACGCACCGACTCAGGGAACTTGTCACAGTCAAACGTGACGAAGAGTGTAGGGGTGGGTCTTGAGGCCCCTCTCTGTTTTCTCATCACATGTTTGACCTTGACCGCCCCATGGTTGGCCAGCTCTAGGGTGATGTCCTCAATGGAGTAGTCAACGAGTTCCCTCGCATAAACTAGCCCTTTCACAAAGTTTATGGTAGAGTGTGGTGTCACACTCACCGGGGTGCCATGAAGTGTCCGAAGAGCACTTATATTGGCCACCTCGGCGGGATGCGCCGCATTCGCCAGAAGGCTCTCGTCCGAGAAACGGGTCACCTTCGACTCTTTAATAATTGCACTAGCTAATCCTCTTCTCTGATGGATCATGTTTTCCTTGGCCAACATGCTGCCATCAGTGGAGCGAATAACGAGGAAGCGTCTGAAGCCAGCGGGCTCGAATACGCGGGGTAACCTCTGAATCATGGGCCCCGTGCATTCTTAGTCTTAGTCTTAGGCAGGGGCTCCGCACACGGGTGGGTAGATGGTCCGGATTTTCCGATCTTGACTTGGTTGCCTACCAAAGTGGCAGCAGACCCATCCGTCCCTGCACCCCCCGCGGATGGAGAGGAGCCAAGAGTCTTTTTATTCTTCTTTTTAGGAGAGGAGGGCGGGGAATGGACCCGCTTCTCACCTCCGCCGATAGGAGCCCCTAGGAAAGATGGACCGGCCTCAGACAGGTCCTTTTCCGAGATGGAGAAGGTCCTGGTGGTCGCGGGGGCACCGGTTGGAGGAGATCCCATCCCTCCTTGTACTGCCTCGGTGCCGTCAGCCGTTTGAGGAGGACCTTGCATAGGGGCAGATTCGGTTCCCCCTCATGGAAGGCCCTACCGTCTGAGGCCGGGTTTCCTCAAGGACCATATCTATCACAGGAGGGGCCTCAAGTTGGCCATCCCTTCCCAGGACATCGCAGGTCTCCTTGGCAGCGTCACCAGTCTTTTGTGGGGAGGCACTGGCCTTGCCTTCGGCAAGGTTTAATATTCTTGCCAGCAGGTCTTTTAAGGGAAGCGACCGAAGGGCCCTGGCTTCCCTCTCCCCCCTACGGGGGTCTGCCCTACCGAGCCGCTTACACGAGGGGCGGTCGGCAATGGGCTGCCTGCTGGCTTTCTTGGCAGTCCCCTTAGAAAGAAAAGGAAGGACTGCCGCTGGAAATAGGGAGGTGCACAAAAGCACCTCCAGAGAAGGATGTGAGGGGGATTCCCCTTCACCCGTAGGCGAAGGAGAGGAGTAAGCCTCCTATCCGGCTAAAGAAATATGGAGGGTTCCCTGCGCAAGCACAGGGGGGAGACCTCCATTTTTCAGGTGGAGCTGCCCGACGGCGGCTACGTCAATAAGCAAGGGGGAATTAGGGGGAGATTTTTTTTTTTACCATCATTCGGCGTGGTGACCCTAAATTTTCTGCGGGACGCAATAGCTCACCACCTCTAACAGTTGACCGCTCTGCAAGAGGTGCTTACAGGCATGGCAGAGCCAGGCGCCGCCATTTGGGACTACCAAATCCCGCCTGGTGGCCTGGCAGTCCATCGGCATGGCGGCTCTACCTTGAACACGGCGTTAAAGGATAGATTGCGAAGAGGAGAGGAAAAGGGATGTGAGGAAGGTATGGGTGGAGTTGAAGCAGGTTGTTAAAAAACCCCCATCCCAAACCGGAGCTCAGGGGTTAGGAAACGTTGTCCCCTTCCCCCTCAGCCCCGATCCGGGAAGGTTGGCTTGAAAAGAAGGTCAGCGTCTACCCTGTAAAATTAGAAGCTGATCAGAGAAAGTTGTGGGAGAGGTTGTATCAAAAGCGTGGAAACAAGTGTTTTGAAGGAAGGAGAAGAGGCTAAGCTGGGGTCGGACAGGGTGCTAAGTCCCGTCAGCACGGCGGCCAGTATGGCAAATCACCGCGCCACTTACGGGGTAAGCAACTGTACAAATTTGCGATATATCTTCAGCGAACTGAACGTATATCGTAACTTCGGATAGAGGTTGTGGTAGGTCACGTGTATATATGTTGTATAGAAGGAGACTGAGACAGACCCCTTGGGGTCCTGATTTGAGCTCGAATTCGATGCCTTTGTATCCTCTGATATGTATATATGCTCTCCTCTCCATTATGTAGTCGCATAGAATCCTTTCAAGAATGGGGTCGAGGCCTACTTGATGGATCTTAAATTGTAGTCCTCTCTTCCAAACCTTATCAAAAGCTCTTTTTACATCTCGGAACACCATGTCGTTATGCCTTTTGTCTGCCTTGATTTTAGCAAGCTTTTCTGTGATAACGGCTAGTGCTGTATCAGTCCCTCTTTTCCTTCTGAAGCCGTGTTTTTGCTTGCTATGCAAGTTGGCTTCGCCGAGGAAAGAGTTGACTCTATTAGCTAATATCTTCTCGAAGAATTTGACAGCAAATTCTAAGAGAGATATCAGCCGAAAGCTGGCAGGGCAGTCCGGGGGCTTTCCTGATTTGGGAATGAAAATCATCTTGGCCACTTTCCACTGATCGAAAAAGAAACCCGTGTTCAGAGCGGCATTCATGATGTTAAGCAGCCCACTCCAAAATTAGGCGGGGCCTTGATAAAGTTCTCCTTGGTCAGTCCCGTGGTACCCGGCGCTCTTTGACGAAAGGATTTTAGAGCGATGGAGAGTTCTAGGGCAGTTATTTTACTACCATAGCCCATCATCACTCTTTCCTGCGACACACAATGATGAGGGGAGGCTCTAAGTATGTGTGTGTTTAGTTGTTGGATTATGTCAGTGTTGAATTCGAGGTCGTAGTTGTCATTTTCTTCTGGGGTAATTGTGAAGATTGAGGACTAGAAAATCCTAAACATTTCCTTAATCTCCTCGGGCTCGTCAATTTCTATACCGTCATTTATAAGTGTGATTCTTTTGGGGGGAGGTCCTCCTTTTAATCGTTTAACTGTTTGCCACAAAGTACGTGAGTCTCTTTCCATGTCAATCCTTTCTATTAGTCTGTCCCATGCAAGTATCTGTTGGTCCGTTATTAGTGTCTGGAGTTCATCTTTAATCTGTCTTAGTCTTCTGTGGGCATGTTGAGTGAAAGAAAACGATTTTTAAGGGGTATTTATTCCGTCTAGGTTGAACGTAACGTTAGAGGGTTTGGGCCACTCCGTTGAGTGGAATTTTAAAATAATTTTAATGAGCGATTACAGCTTGTCAAGAGACAAGCTGGAATCGCACATTAATAGTTCAAGTTTAGATTATATATATAATACTAGGGTGGATGGTATTTAAAAAACTATATTCACTGCTTGCTTATGTTGTTTAAATATCGCTATATAGTCATCTACAAAACGCATATAAAAATTGGTCTAAATGAGTCAAGAACTTAGGAAAAATCTTTTCCTTCTAATTGCGTTGTACAAAAACTTGCTGCCAAAAGGCAAATAGGGAACCTATACCACCTGCATCGATTTGCTGGTAAATCTGACAATTCGAAGGAAACAACAACTCACAAAAAAACAGGTCCAACGACGAACTATATTGTAATTTACTGAAACTAAGGAATTTAGGGGAATCATTAAAAATTCTGTCCTAAATAAAGTTTATTTATCATTAACTGGTATGTTTTTAAGCAGTGACTAAATATCGTAACTCACTAAAAAAGATCAGAAGCTTTTGTATATGCTATAAAATCAGTTTAAAAATAGTACAAAGGTGTGATGGTGTAGTCATTCTTTGCTAGTGGGGATAGTAATTACACCCCATATTTTGCAAGATTGTATGCCAAAGTGTGGCGAATTACACATTTTGTTAAAGACAATTTTTGTCAGATATAATTTAAAATTAGCTTCGTTCAAAAAAGAAATATAAATCTTTTCCTTTGCAATAAAGGATCCGGTTCCAACGAGTTTTAGGAGTTTTATTATATATCTATTCAAATGTGTAGGGTGTTCCCAATGCAAATATTCCATAGAATGCTTTATAATTGAGCAGAATAGGACCAATATAAGTGAATAAATCATAAATAATTTGGTGTGGTATATGTCAGAACAACATGAAACATGAACAACACGAAACATCATTGTAAATATTGACTGCACGCATCAATTGACTGTATTTATTAATAAAATGTGCTTGGTCTCTAAATTGTTGTATATTTTAACTTCAAGTTATGAGAGGAACATAATAAAACAAGGAAACTTTTTATTAGTTCTATTAATTTTCTTCTATTAAAAAATATATCAATCTCAAAACTTTTGGCTATGGCTGTAAAATAAATTTTCCGATACCAAAGAGTCTGGAATTCATCCCATGGGAAATATATCGGAAGATCTATAAGATCTCTGAAGGATAGATTCTGTTCCAATATTGGCATTAGTAATAGAACAGGTAACATACTTCAAACCAAAGAAAATTCAGTGATAAGCGATAATATAATAAAATGTAAAATCAATATCTCCATAGAAGACTTGGTAATTTTAAATTCATCTAAATATCCCAATACTCTTCGAATGATTGAAGCATTGTACATAGAGCAGCTCTTCTCAATTTTGAAAAAGTGATTTGTCGTCGGTTCTCCTTTCAAGTACATGAATTCTTTTGGATGTGAAGTGCGAGGTGTAGTTTTATGTTTGTCAGGTGTAAATGGATCATTTCTACTTTGGCAAGGTTTGTGTTTTTGTACTGTAAGTTTGGTAATTTGTCGAGCTTTTCCGTTTAAGATTTGTTTAAAACTGTTTTATAGGATTATCAGATTAATTGGAACAAACTATAAATTTGCTAACTAATTTAAAATATTCAAAAAATTTCCTAGTCCATTTAGTAGAAATTTCAAGTTCCTTTCTATAATTTATTTCAATTTAAGTCTCCGATTCAAATCCAACAATACCTATTGAGGTTTTATTTCTACTCTAAACATTGTCCTCTCCCAATAATACGTAATACTTTTCCAAGTTTTTGCCTTATAAACTGATGAATATTACCGTATTGTGGTCAAAACGTTACCGGCAAATAAAAATTACACCAGCTTTCAGCTATTTTCCTCGCCCTGGGATTGATGCTGAACATTATATTTAGGCTTGCTATAAAACAACCCTCTTCGATATATATATATATATATATATATATATATATATATATATATATATATATATATAAAATCACTGAGGAGGAGCGTAGTATTTATTATTTCGAGACCAGTTTTGGCATGGAGTTTGTCATGCCAGAATGAGTCGAACACTAAGAATACATGCGGTCACACCAAGCGTACAATATATATATATATATATATATATATATATATATATATATATATATATATATATATATATATATATATATATAGTTTACAGAGATCCAATTGGAATTCCTAATCAGCGGGTGTGAATTTAAGTTCATTAAGGATATCTTTTAAGATTAGATCTTTGACGTAGGGGCTGCGTTTAAATTGCCCCTCCGAAAAGTTGAGGATTTCATCTATAAGGGTGGACTCAATGAACTTTCTTTTGCGGAAGTCCTCACACAGGAAGATTAGTTTGGCCTGTGGAAAGTCTATCGGGTGATTAAAGTTATTGCTGTGTGTGAAAAGACTAGAGGCTGTGTTTACCCGTCTAATGTCTCCTATGTGTTCGTACATTCTCTTATCCAAATTTCTTCCTGTTTCGCCTATGTAAAATAAGGGGCAGTTAATTTCTTTACAGGAGATTAAATAGACTCTTGCTGCTTCTTTGGGTCCTTCTATAGGTTTGGTAGCAGGGAATGACTTTTTAATGGTCCAAGGGTATTTAAAAGTGGTTCGGTTAGGGGAAAGGATACTATTTAAACCTTTCAGTAATGGAGAAAATGTAAGGGAGATGCAGTTTCTTATAGTATCTGGGTTCCTACTTTTAGGTCAATAGAAGTTTGACTTGGCCTTGGATAATCATTCATTGATGATATGAAGGCGATATTTTAGTTCTATTAATTTGCAGATGATGAGAGTAATTTCATCGGACAAGAAACATCGGTCACAGATTCTAAAACCTCTCAAAAACATAGACATTACAATGTTTTTTTAAATTTTTATATATATATATATTTATAAATATATATTTATATATATATATATATTTATATATATATATATATATATATATAAATATATATATATATATATATATATAAATATATATATATATATATATATATATATATATATATATATATATATATATAAATATATATATATATATATAAATATATATATATATATATATAAATATATATATATATATATATATATAATATATATATATATATATAAATATATATATATATATATATATAAATATATATATAAATATATAAATTATATATATATATATATAAATATATAAATATATATATATATATATATATATATATATATATATATATATATATATATATATATATATATATATATATAAATATATATATATATAAATATATAAATATATAAACCATCTTCAGCGACTATATCGTCTAATGAGAAGGGAAAGGAACATTAATTGATAACAATTAAAAGAATGCATTAAAAAAAAAAAGCGGAAGAAGGCAAGTTAAAATAAGAAAATTGACAATAATTAAAATTAAAGCAAAAACACTAATAATATATAGAATTAAATAATGTTACCCAGTGGTATTTAAAAAAAAATATATAAAAAGTGAAATTATAACAAACTGACTTGATTATCACGTATTAAAAGTTACTGAAGTAAACAAAAAATAACATTTTATTAAATTGTAAAAACACACACCAGAAAAAAAGACAAAAAACCCCGAAAATAAATCAGAATGAACAAGGAGACTGACCTTTAACGTGGGAGTTGAGAAATCAACTAACTAAACATATAAAATTACTGACCAAATTTTTTGGGTTGGTCGGTTGGCTAGTTAATCTATTAAAGTGTTAGTTGGTTATATTGTGAATAATTTAATTGAGGAGGCGTAATTATTTAGGTTTGGATTTATTTTAGTGATATATAGTGACTAAGATTTTCAAATCGGAGAAGTTAAGGCTGAGGATAATATAGTAAATGAATTAGAATTAAGAGGATAATGGGGATACTCTGAATGTTGCCTAAAGGAAGAGGCTTCAGGTTTAGAAATGGGAATACCAGTCCTATGAGACAAACCCAAGTGCTTCGCGATCCTGCAGTTGAATTGTAAGCCAGTTTGGCCTACATAACGACTGTGGCAGGTCGTACATGTATAATTGTTAATTATACAGGATCGCAAGCCCAAGGGGATTGGCTCCTTATGGAGGAAAAAGGAATTTAACAATACAGGGTTGAAATTAATACAAATGAATTGGCATTAAGGGAAATGGTTCTATAGGGTAGACAGAAGGAGTTTGTGAAACTCGGATGTCAAATGCTCGAGATAGGGTAGCTTAATTAAAACCTTCTGTTTAGAAACAGTAGTGAGTAAGAGTCGAGGATAATATGTTTTGGAGAGAAATTTGCATACTAAGTGGTCGAAAATGAAATCGGGGTAGTAATTAAATTTGAAGAAATCCTTTAAATAAGTCAGTTCTTTATGAAACGATATCCAGTTAGAGCATATATGGTAGGCTCTAAAAATTCTGCTTTTAATACTGGATAATGTAAACTGACTGGAAGAGCTACTAAAGAAATGTGTACCTAATCTAGAGGTGGTAGGTTTTCTGTAAATGGATGTATTGTAAGAGGAACCTGTTCGGACAACGTTGAATCCAAGAACGAGATTTTGTTGTCCTTTTCTGTTGCCATAGAAAACCTTATGTTGGGATGTTGTTGGTTAATATAATTTAGAAATAGGGGGGCATGATCACTGTGCTTAAAATTTAGAAAACAGTCATCTATAAATCTTTTGAAGACAATAGGCCTGAATTCTAATGGACACTTGTGCAGCCACCGAGTTTCGTGATGACACAAAAAGCTATTGGCAAAGGAGGGACCCAGTGGGGAACCCATAGCCCTGGCCAAAAGTATTAGGCCACCGCAGTGGTTCTGGTTTCTGTTATCTCAATGTTAATGAAACTCGTGAACATGTTGTTTTACGGTATATTTGACAATATACATTATTTTTAATATTTTGTTGACCATTTTTTAGCTCTATTTACCGCTTTTATACGGTCAAGCATAAAATCAACTAGTTTTTTGCAGGTGCTAGACACAATCTTACTCCATTCTTCTCTAAGTTTTTGGTTCAAATGCTCTTTATTTTTAATTGTTGTGTTCTTAGTAGCTTTACCAAGAGTTCCCCATAGGTGTTCGATCGGATTTAGATCGGGGCTTTGAGCTGGCTATTACATGGAAACAATACCCTGTTTTCTCAAATCATTGACGAGTATTCTTAGCTGCATGACATGGACGTTTTTTAGTTGAAAGATAACATTGTTTTTCGACACTCCTGGATGTAATTTAGCAATTGATGGCTCTTAAACATCCGATAACATAGAAAAATAGGTAGCTGAATTTATCCTTGCCTGACATAAAAACATTTCTCCAGGTCCTGTGGCAGACATGCAGGCTCACAACATAATAAAACCACACACATGTTTTACGGTTGGTACCAGTTGTTCAGCCTAAAATGCTTCCCCAACTCTGCGACGCACCAAAGTTGCACCAGATGTGTCGAAAGCCTGAGTAAAAAACATGAACGATAATATTATCCTTATGTTGGATATTTCTTATATATTTTGGTAAAAAAACACAGATATTTTAAGTTTATATGTTGATTGAATACTTGTACTATCTTACCTCATAGTTAATTTCATCAGACCATATGACTTTCGACCATTGCTCACTGGTCCAATTCGAGTGGTTTTTGGCCCACTGAAGACGTTAGTTCATATTCGCTTCAGAAATCCACCGCCTCTTCCTGGCTTTACAGCCTTACAGACCGTACTCTACAAGCCTTTTCTAACAGTTCTGGTTGATATTTGTGATGTACCTGCCTCGTTGAAGTCCGCACAGAGATCTGACGATGTTTTTCTCCTGCTTCTGAGCGACTGACGGATGATAGATCTGTCATTACGAGGCGTTGTAACCTTATTTCTACATGTTCTTGGCATTGCCTTAACATTTTTGTCTCTCTGAAGCGCTTGAAAGTCGTTTGCACCACAGATCGAGAACATTTCATCTTTGAGCAATTTGCCTTTGAGACATTCCATCTTTATAATGAGCTACGATTTGACCTCGCTCACACTAACTCAATCCCTTGTTAACTGTATCTACAACGTATTTTAGCATAAAACACTGGAATAATCAAGGGAAAATAAGTTAATTGTGGACCTTAGTTTTACACTAAATTGGTTACATACGTACAGTACAGTATAAAAGCGGTAATTGAAGCTAAAGGAGGGTCAACTAGATATTAAACTAATGTATATTGTGTAATATACTATAAACCACCATGCACACGTGTTTCATTAACATTGAGATAGCAGAACCCAGAAACACTAGGGTGGCCTAATACTTTTGGCCAAGGCTGTATATATATATATATATATATATGGAATCGAAACTCAGACATATAACTAACTAGACCAATGCTCTACCGATTGAGATAACGGAACCAATGAGCAAGACAACACATTTATCAATTTAACTTCTTCGTACGCACCACGAAACAACACCGTCCAAATGAAACTGTGCCAATAAGTTGGAGAGGATGCAAACGAAAATGTACGCATACCATCTTTGTGCGACCGAAGTCTATCGGCCTGTGTGGATGGCGCGCAAACTAGCATGCATCCAGAACAGGGGCCAATAGCTCTCGGTCTCGCAAAGAAAGGATGCGTGCATTTCCGTTTTAATATATATATATATATATATATATATATATATATATATATATATATATATATATATATATATATATATATATATGATAGTGAACTCCCTGTATAGGAGTTAAAAGTTTAATATACGAGACTAGTTTCAGTATGTAGTTTATCATACGATCTTCCGTCGTATACTGAAAATGCGTTGTTACAAAAGACTATAAATAGCGTACAGATCCGAAAATGAAGAAGAAATAACCACAAAGATACACAAAATGGGGGAAAAAGGTTATTAATCAGGGTGTGTGAGTATAAGATCGTTGACCTAGCTGTCTACGATGAGGTTACGGGAATGGAGGGTGCATTTCAATTGTCCATCTGACAAATTAGAATTTTTCTTTTACAGAAATCTTTACAATTATCTATGATTTATGCCTTTGAATAGTCAATTTGGTGATTGAAATTGCTAATATGATTAAAAATACTGGATGTGGTACTGCCTCGTCTGACCTCACCTTTATGTTCATAAATTCTTTTTGTTAAGGTTCTTCCGGTCTCTTATGCAAAATGAGGGACAATTTTTAGAGCCACACGGGAATAAATATACACCTGCTTCATTTGGCTGATCCACGGGCTTGGTCGGAGGAAAGGATTTAAGGATAGAAAAGGGGTATTTAAATTTCGTTAGGCGTGGAGAAATAACTTTGTTCACTCCTTTGAGGAGGGGAGAAAAAGGGAGGGATAAACACTTCGTATTAATAAATTTATTTTTATTCTTGGGACGGTAATGAGTAGATTTTGCTTTAGATAAACTTTCATTGATCACGTGAAGGGGATAATTTAATTCAATGAAACTGCAGGTTATATATGTAATCTCGTCTGTTAGAAAGCAAGGGTCACATATCCTAAGTGCTCTCATAAACATACCTGATGCAACGGCTCGCTTAATTTTAATATCATGATGAGAAAAGAAATGGATATAAGAGTTAGAATAGGTTTGTTTTCGGTACACAGTGAAGCTAATTTGTCAATCACTCTAACAATTTTTATATCAAGAAAGGATATACAATTAATATTTTTCCACTGTACTTTAAAATTGATAGTGGGATGGAGGTCGTTAAGATTTTTAAGGAAATTGTCAAATAAGTTTAAACTTTTAATAGGCCAAATCAATATGATATCATCTATATACCTATACCATACAAAATTATGATGGGGAATCACAGAAGGAAGTAATGATACTTCCAAATGTTCCATAAAAAGGTTACATAGTATGGGCGATGAAGGATTACCCCTAAAACCATAATTTTGACGGAAAAAACCCATATCGCTGATAAATACATTGTCAGTAACAGAAAGTTTAACAAGATTTATAATTTTATTTTTGCCTAGAGGGAGGTTTAATTTTTGATTATCTAATACCTTAGATGGAACATTAAGAGCTTCGTTGACTGGGACATTAGTGAACAGGCTGTCTACATCGAAGCTTATTAAGCGGTTTCCTTTTATGTTGATTTTCTCAAATCTTTCAATGAAATCAGAGAAATGGATTATGTGTGAAGGAGAGGTCAATCCAACAGCGTCAGCAAGAAGGGAAGCTTACCACTTCGAGAGTTTATATGCATGAGAGTCAATACACGATATAATTGGTCGGAGTGGTGTTCCTATTTTGTGGATTTTTGGCAGACCATACATACGGGCAAGTGATGGGTTGGTAGGTTTAAAACGATGAAGAACTCTGGGTTGGATCTTTTGAGCAATTTTATGAGAGTTGTTTTGAAGCTCTCGGTTTTATTTTTCAATGTGTTGGAAGATAAGTTCTCGTAAATGTTTATATCATTGAGTAAATCCTGTAATTTTTCAGTATAAGAATTTTTGTCTAACACCACAATTTGGTTAGCTTTGTCCGATTTTATTAGGATGATATTTTTGTTAGAATTAAGTAATTTGAGGGCAGCCATGATACGCCTGGGGATCTCTAAGTATTTGACACTGTCACTATGGGATAAAGCACCAGCTACAAAACCACTTAAGAACACAGTGTGCGACTGATCACTTTCACAAAATTCATTTATAGAAAGGAGATGATTAAGCGAAAATGAATCACTATGGAAGAATGCTTCAAGTCCTTCGAAGAATGTTCTCAATCTTTCTTCTTATGAGCTCTCGCGTGATCAAGAAATTATCCTCGGCTACTGGCTATCCTTGGCGCTCAAAAATAGCGATTCATTTTCCTTTAATCATCTCCTTTCTATAAATAAATTTTGTGAAAGTGAACAGTCGAACATTGAGTTCCTAAGTGATTTTGTAGCTGATGCTTTATCCCACCTTTTCATTTTCCTCCTTGTATATTTACAGCTCTGTCCAAAGCAATTACCCCAATCGTGCCCTTAGATTTGATATACCGGGTGTCCCAGAAAAAAGTTAACCGTAATTTGAATTAGTATAACTCAAAAACTATTGGAGATTTTGGGGTTCTGCAAAAGGTAGTTTATTTATCAACTATTTATCTGTCGATTCTGGAAATTTCATTAAATTCCCTTTTATGATATTGATACACTAATGGGTTTAGTAGAGGCTATAAAAAATATGTTTGCACAAGGAAGTAAAATAATGAAGCGAAGCCTAAGTAGGATAGGCCATCGTGCAGTTTCAAGAGAAGCGTAGGGAGCTTAGGTAGCCTAGATCACTGTGCAATTCTCTAAGCAAAGCCTAGGCAATTTTACAATGGTTTTTCACCACGCTGTGGTATAGTCTCGTCATTATTGCTTATTAAGAAAATCAAAGCGTGTCTGTGTAAAAGTTTACTTGCATAGTTAACAAAAGATCAACACGTTTTTGTAGTCACAAACTCTATTAAGACTGGCAGTATTAAACAAGTACAAGATTCATTTGAACAAAGTTTTCCAGGTAGGCACCTACGAACCAAGACCACACTTTGGATAAATGTTCGCAAATACCAACATTAAGGAACATGCTTAAATCTAAATAGAGGTCGTTCGGGTCGTATGAGAACCATAAGAACAACAGAAAATATCGAAAATGTTCATATGACACTTCTTCAAAACCACATGTATCAGTCAGAAAGAATGGGTTACAATTGTCAAAGTCATCATTTAACCGCATTATTAAACATGACTTAAAATGGCATCCCTATAAGATGCATGCAAGACATCAGCTTCTTGAAACGGGTTTTTCTTGTCGTAGACAATTTGTGGAATGGCTTCTCCATAACCCTTCTCGTTTCTTGGAATACATTGTGATTGGTGACGAGGCAGCCTTTTTTATGAATGAAAAAGGTAAACATTCGGCAATATGCGCCGCTGCTCCCCCCGCCTCCCTCCCCAGCAACTTTGACACATGTATTTGTCAGCAGAAAGTCTCTGTGGATGGAATATGCGGGAATGGCTATCTTTTCGGCCCATTGTTTTACGAGAATAACTTGAATGGTGCTGCCTACCTGAGCATGATCAACGAAAGGATCTTCCCGGAACTCCGCCAGATTTACGGCAATCAATTCAATAGAATTTGGTGGATTCAGGAGGGCGCACCATTTCATAGAAAGCTCGCTGTAAGAACAAAACTAAGAGAAACGTTTCACAACCGCATTGTCGCGCTGAATCATGCAATTGAATGACCCCCAAGATCCCAAGACTTAACACCGTGCGATTATTTCTTATGGGGATATCTAAAGAATTAAGTGTATTCTACTCCACCACAAAGCATCGACCAGTTAAGAGATAGTATCACACGTGAAGTCAATAGACTTAAGGAAAATCACAAGTTAATCAAAAAAGTTGTTCAATCAATGCGATCAAAGGCGCAACTGTGCTTGGAAAGAAATAGAGGACATGTGGAAGGAAACGGTGCTTAGAACATTACAAAATGAATTTCTATTACCCATATGAAGAGGTGTTTTTGTTAAAAATGGATTTAAATATATTTGTTGATTTTAAATATCGTAAAAGAGAATTTAATGAAATTTCCAGAATCGACAGATAAATAGTTAATAAATCGGATTCGATTTGCAGGACTCAAAAATCTCTAATAGGTTTTGAGTTATTCTAATTCAAAGTACGGTTAACTTTTTTCTGGGACACCTTGTATTACTCGCTACACCCGTTGACCGACTTGTCAGATACATTCATACAATTTTTAACGTTGTCTTCATTACTTAATTGCTATTATTTTTTAATAAACCACTAAATACTACAAAGTCTAAATTATCCCACATGTTAGAGATAAACGACCATCAGTTGGCCTCCGATGAAGTCATAAACATTCTATAACAATTTTCAACGGCAGATGTTCCGGTGGAACCTCATTCAACCTCCACATAAACATTACATACATATGTTGTTATAATCATCATCACTAACTCTATAATTTAAGAAGGGGATTTTTTTGAGTATTTGAATAATAATTTCATCTTAGTTTGGTTATGACTTATGTTTTTTATCAAATTTATTTCTAATAATTCTTTTATAATATCAAAAAACAAAATGCTGAAGTTAAGAAATAAATATAAGTATCGAAATTTTTGAAATTTTTTAAAACCCAAAGAATTACAAATGATTAAGTTCAGAGATTTTTTTTTTATATATCTTCTATAACTTTGAATGTTAGCAACGTGATATTTTTAAAGGAGAAAGATTTAGTTTAGAGTTCCATTTTAAAATCATTATAATTGGCGAAGTTCAGGAAATTTCTAAAAGTTTAACCATGGCTGCTTTTTTAGATTTAAAATTTCAATCTTAGTAAGCGAAACCAATTCCTGTTTCATTACATAATTTTGGCATTATCAATAACTATATTTTAAGGTCGGGATTTTTTGGAGTATTTGAATTATAATAAACAAGCCGCTGTTCTCTTCCTTAACAGGAAGAGCTTGGTTACACAGGCACCCCTGCGGGGGTGTGGCCTATGGCCTTATTTGCTAATCTTAAACGCCTTTTTTAATCCCCTTTATAGACTCTTTATTTTAACACCCTGAACACCCTTTTCTTCATCTTCATCTTCTTCTTCATCTTTATCTTCTTCATCTTTATCTTCATCTTCTTCTTCATCATCTTCTTCTTCAGGGCTCTGTTTTAGGCCCTTTATTGTTTTTAATTTATATTAACGATTTAGATAAAGGCATACTTAGTCGGATTTCGAAATTTGCGGACGACACGAAGCTGGGCAATCGTGCCTATGTAAGATCGGATGTCGATAAATTGCAGGGGGACCTAAACTCGATTGCCAATTGGGCGGACAAGTGGCAAATGGAATTTAATTTAAGCAAATGCAAGGTAATGCACTTGGGTTGCCATAATTTAAGAGTAGAATATACCATGAAAGGCCAAGTCCTAGAGCGGTTAAATTAGAAAAAGACTTGGGAGTATTAGTCTCAGACGATTTTAAATTCTCAAAGCAATGCGCGGATGCGTGTAAAAAAGCAAATCGCGTTTTGGGTTATATCGCGCGCAATTTCACCTTCAAATCTAAGGATGTAATTTTACCTTTATATAAATCCCTTGTGCGGCCACTTCTCGAATATGCTGTTCAATTTTGGGCTCCATATTTAATGAAAGATATCGCGCAATTAGAAAGAGTGCAGCGTAGGGCTACGAAATTAATTCCAGAGCTGAGGAATAGATCATACGAGGAAAGGCTCAGGGCTTTAGATTTGCCATCGCTAGAACGCAGAAGATTACGTGGCCAGCTAATAGAAGTATTTAAAATACTAAAGGGTTTCTCAAACGTTGACTTTCGCAATCTGTTCGAACTGGATCATAGGGGAAATACTCGTCAGCACGGGTTAAAATTAGTGAACAAGCGTTTTAACACTAGTATAGCCCAAAACTATTTTACATTTAAAGTTACTCAAAATTGGAATCGGCTGCCCACCCACGTAGTATGTAGATAGCACTTCGGTTAATATGTTCAAAAATCGTCTCGACGTGCATTTGAATAGTTTAAATATAACGTAGTTGAGCACTGTGAATTTAAACGTCCTTGCAGAGAGAGAGTTTGGAGCGGAGGTTTAAGGATATGAAATTATGATGACTAAAAATGATGCCGGCGATTCTCTGCATGTGTAGCTTAGATGTCCCATTTCTTTTCCGCCTATCCTATAAGTAGTCTCTATCCCTAAATTAGCTTTTCACCACTAGCAGTCGAGTGGCTGCGGAAGATGAGAAGAAAAACTTTCTATCTCCCCCGACCCCTAGTTTGATTAGTTAAAATTGCACGATAATGTACACATGTAGATAAGTGTGTACAGTAGATAGTATTAAAAAAAAAAAAAAAAAAAATAGCATGTTAGAGATACACTCGTAGATAAGGGTGTATCGTAGTTTTTGATTTAGTGTAGCGGACTAGCCTCGAGCGGACCTTAGGGTCTTTGCTGGTCCTAGATTCTGTAGTTCTGTAGTTCTTCATCTTCCGCCCGCCCGCTGAGTCCTCATTCCGCCCGCTGAGTCCTCACTGAAAAGACGTGTTATCTCTGTGCTCCTGCTTAATTCATCTGTGCCCATAAATTTCGTTTTCTGAGTAATTTAATAATTATAGATACTTCCTGCGCTCATATAATATTAGTCGCTGTATTAAAAAGATTGGCCGTCTTATTCGCTGTGTTAATTTTATTTATCTTCATACGTATTCTAGAAATCGACAATGCCCGTGATCAAGTTTGAATGTTCGAGTTGTGGGGCTTCCTTTAATAAGGAAATTTACGTTCCTTCTAACATGGAACAAACTAAAATTTGCCGTTTTTGTATGTTAAACGATGCATTTGAGCGTAAGTTTGCTAACGCTATTAGCGAAATTAAATTAGAACTAAATTCCGTCGCGAGGGACGTTATATCGACCAACCGTAATTCGACGAATTAAATTCGAGTCTAAATTCTACCATTCATGACATGCGTGGGAGGGAAAATAGAAATCGCAACAACCGGCCTACTCGTATAAATCATCAGGCAATTGTTGACCAGCAACAAAGGATTTTGAACTCGTTTGGACCCCAGGATTCACAATATAGACCCCAAGATTCGCAATTTAGGCCCGTTAGAAATGGGGCTAGACCATCGAGGGAACAACATTTCACATTACCATGTTCGAACCACTTCGCACTGCTAACTCATATCGAAGGGGAAGAAGAAACTGTACTAATTGTGGAGTCTCTAATTAAAAACCAAGAGCCGGAATTCACAGCGCGAAACCCGTCAAAACGAAAACGATTTTGCTTTCCTGGTGGCCGCATAGATAAAGTAGTTAGTGAAATTGAAAAATTGGACCAAACACGTGACGGGCGTACGATCCTCACGCTCGTAGGGGGGAATGATGTGCACAGATACGACAGCACCCCAGAGGGAATAGTAAACCGCGCTAAGACTCTGATTCATACTGCGAAAGTTAAAGCGGATAACGTAGGAATAATTGGTATTTTACCCCGAATAAAATCCACGTTGCGTTTGCAGTCCCGTGCTATATATACAAACGAGTGCCTTAAGCGCTTGTGTCACGACACTGGAGTTAGCTTCTTTAACGTTTGGGATAAATTTCAAGACCAACCTTCACTTTATCAAACGGACGGTATCCATTTAAGCGATGTGGGGAACAGTCGGCTGGGTAGGATTTTAAACCAGTCAGTACGTAGCATGTTAAGTAGGAGAGTTGCAGGGCCACGTGATGCCCATGCGCTGGACCGGTCCTCGCTTGAAGGGGCAATGAGTATTGGGGAGCAGGGAAACGGAACCGATTCGCGTGTGATAGAGGAGTCCACCTAAAGCGTAAATTGAAATGTTCGTAGCTTAAAAAATAAACTTGCCGAAATAAAAGCCGTAATTCTAGAGGGAGACTACGATCTCGTATTCTTAAGTGAGACTTGGATAGATACACATTCGGGGATCAGTGTTTGCGAATTTGATATACCAGGTTATAAAATTCATTATACAAATAGACAATCTGGTAGAGGAGGCGGCGTATTAGTGTATATAAAAGATGACTTAAACGCTATAACGATCGACTCGTCTACGGCAGATATGAGAAGTGAGGCCTTATTAATCCAATTATGTTGTAATGCAAAATATAAAATTAATTTAGCCGTCATATATCGTCCTCCATCGCAAATAGAAAGAGAAGATGCTGCACTCTTTGATATGCTTTCATCTTGGGTTAGAAAAGGGACCACATTAGTCTGCGGCGATTTTAACTATCCAAACGTTAATTATAGTAACCTAACGTCAGATAAAGCTGGGGAGAGACTACTAAACTTTATTCTGGAGAATTTTCTCGTTCAAAAAGTGAAGAAACCAACTCGTGATAATAATATCCTTGATTTAATCATGGCGACTGACGAGTCATTGGTAGAAAATGTTTGTGTAGGAGAGCATTTAGCCTCGAGTGACCATAATGCGATTAGATTCGTAGTAAACACGTGTGTAGATGTAAAAATTAGTACACAGCTCATGCCACGTTTTGGTAGCTGTGATTTTGATACTTTTCGCGAAAGGATTAAGGATGTAGACTGGGGAATGCGCTTCGAGAATAGGTCAGTAGGAGAAATGTACACTGAGCTTCGGCGTACACTCCTTAGTGTAAATTTCGACTTAGTAAAGTATGTGCGCCGTAAGAGCGGGAAGTCGATGAGAGCGCCGTGGGTTAGCCCACTAATATTAAGCTTAATTAAGGACCGAAATAGAAAATTTCAAATACATAAGAACAGAGTCATTTATAAGTCGGCAAAATTACATAGATTCTCGAAGAGAAGTTAAACGGGTGGTTAGAGATGCGAAGCGGAAATATGAAATAAAACTGGCGAAGGATTCAAAGAAGGAACCGAAACGGTTTTACGGCTATGTAAACAGTAGGAAACTGTTAAAAGGTTCAATAGGGCCGATTAAATACAAAGATGGTTGTTTGACGGAATTTCCGGCGGAAATGTCTAAAATTTTAAATGAACATTTCACAAGCGTCTTTACTGTTGAAGATTCGTCCCAATTAGGATCGTTAGTTGAAGAAGTAGATAATAGTGATATTTGCATATCCAATATAACGGTTAATGAAGTGGAAATTCTTAAATATATTAACCTGATAAAAAGTCGAAATCACCCGGGCCCGATGGCGTTTACCCCACTCATTTAAAGGAACTTAAGAATGAGCTTGCGAAGCCGTTGCGTGCAATTTTCAATCGCTCATTAGAAGATGGCGTAGTCCCTGTAGACTTCAAGCGTGCGAACGTTACACCAATATTTAAGAATGGGAATAGATACGAAGCAACGAATTTTCGTCCTATTAGTCTAACTTAGGTAGTTGGAAAGCTTTTAGAATCGGTAATTAGAGATCGAATAGTGTGCCACCTCGAGCTAAATAATTTGATTAAAGATTCTCAACATGGGTTTAGGCGAACGAGATCGTGCTTGACAAATTTGCTCGAATTCTTCCATAAAATGATTTGCGTTTACGACGAAAGCAAAGCTGTAGATGTAATCTATCTAGACTTTAAAAAGGCGTTTGACACCGTTCCGCACGAGAGATTATTAATGAAAGTTAAAGCAATCGGTGTGAAGGGTAAGATATTAAATTGGATTAGAAATTGGCTGAAGGATCGTTCGCAGCGAGTAGTTATAAATGGTAAATGTTCTGATTGGGTCAACGTCAGTAGTGGAGTGCCACAAGGCTCCGTTCTTAGCCCATTATTGTTTCTAATATATATAAACGATTTGGATAATGGCGTATTTAGTACGATTTCTAAATTTGCTGACGACACGAAGCTGGGCAACCGTGCCTATGTAAGATCGGATGTAGAAAAATTACAAAAGGACCTAAACTTGATTGTCAGATGGGCGGATAAGAGGCAAATGCAGTTTAATTTAAGTAAATGTAAGGTGATGCATTTCGGTTGCCATAATTTGAGGGTAGAGTATACCATGAAAGGCCAGGTCCTCGACGTCGTTAAATTGGAAAAAGACCTGGGAGTTTTAGTCTCGGATGACTTCAAAGCAAATCGTGTGCTGGGTTATATCGCGCGTAATTTCACGTTCAAATCCAAAGAGATAATTTTACCATTGTATAAATCACTTGTGCGTCCACTGCTCGAATATGCGGTTCAATTTTGGGCTCCATACTTAAACAAAGATATCGCGCAATTAGAAAGAGTGCAGCGTAGGGCTACAAAATTAATTCCCGAGCTGAGAAACAAGCCCTATGAGGAAAGACTCAGGGCATTAGATTTGCCATCTCTCGAAGGCAGAAGATTACGTGGCCAGCTAATAGAAGTATTTAAAATATTGAAAGGATTTTCAAACGTTGATTATAGGAATTTGTTCGAATTGGATCATAGGGGAAACACTCGGCAACACGGATTAAAATTAGTGAACAAGCGATTTAACACTAGTATAGCCCAAAACTATTTAACGTTTAAAATTACTCAAATTTGGAATAGTCTACCCACCCACGTAGTGGATAGTAGGTCGGTAAATATGTTTAAAATCCGTCTCGATGCGCACTTAAATAGTATAAATATAACGTAGTCTGAGCACAGTAAAGAATAACGTCTTTGCAAAAGGAGTTTGGAGCGGAGGAACAACGAGAGTAAAAATGATGACTAAAAATGATGCCAGCGATTTCTCTTGCATGTGTAGTTTAGATATCCATTTTCTTTTCCGCCTATCCTATAACTAGATTTTCACCACTAGCAGTCGAGGGCTGCGGAAGTTGAGAAGAAAAACTTTCTATCACCCCCCCTAGGTTGAAGTAGTTAATATGCATGACATTGTACACATGTAGATAAGTGTGTACAGTAGATTATATATTTAAAAAAAAAAAACAAAAAAAAAAAACAATATATAGCATGTTAGAGATACACTCGTAGATAAGTGTGTATCGTAGTTTCGGATGTAGTGTAGCGGACTAGCCTCGAGCGGACCTTAGGGTCTTTGCTAGTCCTAGATTCTGTAGTTCTGTAATTCTGTAGTTCATCTTCATCTTCATCTTCTTCTTCTTCTTCGGTTGTGTCCTACAGCCTATCATGATTCTTTTTTCTTTTATCCATCTAAATTTGCCTTAATAATTTTCATGCCAAAATTTTAATAAATTTTCTGAACTTCACCATTTGTAATTCTTTCGGTTTTAAAACTTCATAAAAATTCGATACTTATATTTATTGCTGAACTTTACCATTTTATTTTTTTTCTATTATAAAGGAATTATTAGAAATAACTTTGATACCAAATTGAAATCTACTTAGGTGACAACCGAACTAAAAGAAAAAATCTTATTCAAACCTTAAAAAAATCTCGTTCTTAAAATATAGGGTTATGGATAATTTTTTTTCTTTTAGTTCGGGTATGACCTTGCTATATTTTAATATTTGATTCAACTTAGTTAAGAGTTCCTTTGGAGTTTGCCAAAATAAAATGTTTAAGTCCGGAAAAAAATATGATTATCGAATGTTTTAAAATTTTGTAAAACTTCCGAAAATTTATTAAAATTTAGGCATGGCTTCCTTTCCATTTTTTGATTTGAGAAGTTCATCGAGATCGATGATGACGGATGCACTCGTAATCAACCTGCACTAGATTTAAACGGGCAGGAATGTGTGCAGTCTTCAGACCCGTATCTTGACCGAGGGGAGAATGACCCTGGTGGCAGTAGAAGCTCGAGACGACCAGGCTTCATCCTCGGCTGTAGGGAGCTGCCGAGATACCGGTCTATTGGTGGTCACCTATAGGCACTCCCGATCCTGGTTTGTGATTGAGGTATCCTTCCTCTAGTATTTGCCTAAAAAGGCAGAACCCACAAGGTAGTGTGTGTTTGTGGAGGGGGTGGGGGGTTTTAGTGGTTGCTAGGCACCAGGGCGTGTGTACACACCGATGGGCCAGCACTTTAGTGCAAAATGCCTGCTTTGCTTGCCTTCTCGCTTTGCAGCTTCTGGTGTTGACTAGCCCTTGTGGTGAAAATTAAAGCCGACCTCGTAAACCTTTCCCTGTCATGACATAGCCTTTTCATAACACTATTTATTTTAAGAACGGGATTTTTTAAAGGGACTGAATAATAATATATTTTCCCCTATATTTTGTTTGTGATCTAGATGTATTTGAAGTTTTTATTCAAATCGATTATAAGAATTCCTTAAAATTTGAAAAAACAAAATGGTTAAGTTCAGAAATAAATATAAGTATCGAATGTTTTGGAAATCTTTAAAACAAAAAGAATTACAAATGGTGAAGTTTAGAAAATTTATTAAAAGTTAGGCATGGCTGCTTATTTTTTCGTATATTTGAAGCTTATTTCTAAAATAAAATTTTAACTTTAAAATTTATCGGGAGGAAATAGTTACTGGCCCCTAAAAACAAATAGAGCAAAGAGAAATTATTAGAGGAAACTTAAATGAAAAAAAAACAGGATTCCCGAAGATTGTTTTTTTCTGGATTTAAAAAGAATTACGATAACCTTTTTTTTGCCCCTAGGCCTAGAAAATAATCATCCATTTTAAAAATAAATAGACCAAGAGTGAATTTTTAGGAAATAATATGTTATCGTTACCACTGCGCCATGGTTAAACTAAGATTAGTACGTAGTGAGAGCTCCATTCCTCTTGTACAATGACTGGCTGATAACCACTTTTGATGCCTGGCTCGCCCTAAGGTGTGTTGCCCACCTTGTTGTCACATTTAGCCTGATCCAGACTTTACTTAGTATAGTTGGCATTGCTCAACACCACAATTTGGAGTTGTGGTGCCACCTACCTGGTTTAGCCCATCAGCTGAGATGGTTGCCCGGGATGTGGCCGCTGTTCTAAGCTCACAACTACTTGGAGCCACAGGTAAGGGTTGGGAGTGAATATCAGGGATGGAGTAACTATGCAGGCTTTGCAGGTACGGCCGCTGTGGCCTTCCTTCTTTTTTGGGCCTCAGTGACACATGAAGGTCACTCCTCTTCAAAGCGATTTTGGGCCTTCTTTATCAGAGCACGCTAGCAGATTCTGTCCTGTGCACATTCGTCCAGCTATTTTGCAGCGAAACTGGCGAGGGCTGGGTTCGCTTTCACACAGTCTTTGAAACGATTGCGAGAACTTCTCTGGTTTCACTTTCCTGAAGAGAGCTCTCCGTACACACCCTCCTGAAAATATTCAGGAGCGGGCAGCAACGGGTAAACACGTCTATACCGGAAACATTAAAAATGTTTAGACCAATAGTCTGTTGCCAAAGCCGGATAGGACTTTGGCCACAGACGCAGGGTCTGCCTGCAAAGTGCAAGTTTCTCTTGTATGCAATGAGGAGGGGCGAAGCCGATCGTCTTGTATATAATATAATAAATTTTAGAGCTGTTAAACTTTCAAATTTATCGAGGAGTTTGAGAGATTTTAGATGAATGTAGCTAAGTATCTCTATATGGTTTATTTATGGCTCATATTAGCATATACATATTAAGATAGATTGCTAGATTGCTGTAGCACCAGGCAAGTAAAAAGGTATGTCATTAAAAATAAGTTAGCCCCCACAAAGTTACTAGATGCAATACGATTAATGTTGCATATCTGCCAAAGTTCTGTTGTGCTATCAAGATTTGCTTGCAGTTCTTTTCTGTATTTGCACAATTTATTATGATTTTTAGCAAAGTAATTTTAGCCTAGAGATCAAAAACAAATAAAGAAATATTATTACAGAAAATAATTTTGAAAACTAAGTGTGAAATAGAATATATACTGTTAATGAATCTCATATGAACGCGGCCAAGATACTCGACTATTATGCTCCTGACCCACTCCGAACATGTGATTATATAATAGATCAATCTCACATTCTTCACATAGAAGCAAGGCTTGTTTATATTAAGGGTGGCTATTAGATTTGTCTAAGGGATTGCTTTAGTTTGACATAGATGAGCAGCGTCACACAGACGTGTCCGCTGGAGAGTCAAGGAGGCTTATCGTTTTGACTGATATTATGGATAATTAAACGTTTTCTGGTGTGAATGGAGGGGGGGAGGGTCTTTGGTTATGTTAGTTTTTGTTTTAATGAATTTCTCTGTCTTTTATATGATTTGATAGATAGTTGGTGTTTAAGTTTTGTTTCATAAGAATTTGACAGCGGTATTTTGGCGAGGCTAGTTTGTTGTTTCAACTAATCAGTGTTTGAGTGGGGGATAAGTTGCTGTATTTTCTTAAGGGTCATACATGTTTGCGTTACGTTCCCTTAATGTTTAATGTGTGCATATATTGGTTCCAGTTTACGTTGTTTTAATATTAGATTCATATATTTTGTTTTAAAAGGTAGCGATTTCTTTCTTCCTTTTAAAGTCTGAATTAGGTGAGAAAAATATAGTGGAGAATTTAAGAGAACTGCAAAAGACGACAGAGAGATAGCGCCAGTTTCTCTTTAGGCACCGGAGTTGGTAGGGTGTCTCTCCTCGAGGTTTCAGTTTAAGCATGGGAATTACCTCTATTACATCATTCACCACCATGAGCAAATATTAGAACTGTAATACGAGTAGTGTTGTATCGAGATTCATTTTAATTCTCGTCGGGGATGGGGATTTACCTAAAGATTTAGAGTCAATGAAATTGCGTCTGTTGTAATTTCAAATACTTATTTAATCTTGTTTTATGCCTCAATTCTGACTTACAAATTTTATAACATTCAATAAATTCACCTTGTTATTATACAAACTTCATTGCTCTTTAAGGTCTATTCCCTATTTTCTCTTTCATGCTATTATAAAACGAAATTTAAAAAAAATATGCGAAGAATTTATATATGTTTACATTTATATACATTCTATCAACTATCTGACCCCTTTTCTTATCTTATTGCAGTAAGTGAGATGACCTATGCAAAGTAGAACTTTGCATACAGGAAACATTGAAATGTGTGGACAACTTCTCTCCCTTTTTTCTCACATAATACTCTCTCGCTTCTTTCAAAATCAATTCTCACTCTCTGTTGCTTTGTATTATCGAATGCATAGTATTTGCTCCACCAACTACGCTATATTTCCCAGATAAGTAGAATGGTGTCGATTTTAATCTTAAACAGTTTGTCTATACCTAAAGAGAATCAGATATTACAAAGAAATAACGGTACGTACCATAAAATTCACATAAAATATATACTAAAATTAAAGAACACCGTTTCCGAGAAACAGATCTTTGTATTTAAACACCTCCGTCATTTTCCAAGGATCAAAGGTGAATGCTATAGAATTTTACGAGATTCTTATATTATAGATCATTTAGAACAGAGGTCGGGTAACTTTTTTGGGTGTTATCCCAAAAGAATTTGTAGTAAAATGAATTTACCCCTGACTTTAAAGGACTCTGGGGGACAAACCAATTTGCTTATAAAAATCCTGGATAATAAACACACAAAAAAATTTATATTGAGATAATGTTTAATTTTTTATTTCATCTATCATTAGGAAATAAAAGTCCGGCTTTTTTGGCCTAGAAATAGCACACAAGAAAAAAATGTAGGAAATTATATATTTATAAACAGAAATAAAACAGTCCCTTTTTAGCATTACATGGCACACAAGCAAAATTATTGACTATGTCACTATCAAGTATTTAAAGTTCGTACAAAAACAAAATAGGAAAATGTTATTGAATCCACTATTATAGGAGAAAAATGTTTACCTTTTCTGGCATGAGAATGGTACACAAATAAAACTAATGAAAAAATTATTGAAAACTTGAATATATCAGCTCTCTTAGGCTTTGGAAAAATAATACTGTTTCATCGTTGATACAACAATTTAAATATCAGGGATTTTTTAAGTCACTGCTACTTTGATGCTGTCTTCAGGATCCAACCAGTTTCTTTATTTTGCTTTTAGATTTACAAGGGTAGAAAAACCTTGTTCGCAAAGGTGGGTTGTTGCAAAAGGTAGCAGCAGTTTAGTTGCTTCCAAATGTGCAGTTTTATAAACTTTTGTTGCTTTTGACATTCAAAAACTAGAGAGGTTACCCTCGGTCTCAAATTCCATGCTTGTTTCACTGTTGGAACGTAGTTCAATAAGCTCTTCTGCCAATCCTTCAGACTCCAGGCAAATCAGCTAGTTTACATTTGAAGGGATTTACAACCCAGCTGACAGTATGTGAATCAAGCTCTGGAAACTAGTCACAGAACCTATTCCTAAGTTTGGTCAGGTGCCTTGTGACTGAATCTTTCATGTCACTAAGACTGCAGTCTTTACATTCTTCCAAAAACTCTTCCTGGTTTGCAAAGACAGCCATCTTATTAGCATTTACTTTTTGTTTCCAATACTGAAGCTTTGATACAAATGCTGAATTTTTTCCCCTGCTAAGATGAGATTAATTTTCTTCCCTTGCAATTCCTTGTTCAGCGCATTTACATACCCAAAAATGTCAGCTAAGTATGCAAGAAGAGCTAGCCAGGTTGATTTTCTGAACTTCTCTGCAAGTGTGTGTTTTTGATCAGTCAGAAATATTTCAAGTTCGGTTTTAAGAGCCCACACTCTATTCAGGACATTTCCACATGAAAACCACCTCACTTCCGTATGGAAAAGAAGGGTTGAATATTCAGCCTTCATTTTCACATAAATCACGAAACATCCTTATGTTTAGTGCATGCCCTTTTATAACATTGACAATCTTAATTACATCATTCAACACAGCTTCCACTTCTGGTTCCAAATCCTTCACAACTAATGCCTGGCAATGTATCATACAATAGATGACCTGAATATTTGGATTCTGTTGTTTAGCCAAAGCCACAAAACCAGTGACATGACCGAGCATGGCAGGAGCTCTATTAACTGATACTGCGATACAATCTTCCCACTTTAATTCAACACTTTGTTTTTAGGTTTTTAGAAGTATGCATCAACCTTATTGAACACATTAATACCACGAGTTCTCAACTCAAGAGGATAACATAGCAACATACATTTCTTCTTCAATTTCATCAGAACCCCTGTATCGAACGTATACCATCAGCTGCGAATTGCTACTAAAAACTGTAGTCTCATCAAGTTGAATGGCAAACTCTTTACTATTTTTTACTGAAGATATCACTTGTTCTCTCACATTTTCTTCCAAGATGGAAATTCTTTCTTTAATAACTCTTGCAGACTATGGCACTGTATTCAGTTGCTTAGCTACTTTCTGCCCACACATTATTTCTGCCATTTTCACAGCCGCCGGTTTGATTAAGTCTTCACCAATAGTATGTGGTTTGTTGTTAAGAGCAACTAACCATGCCACTTCAAAACTAGCTATTGCTGCTGAACGTTGGTCAAACGTTGTACACTTGTTATTTTCCAATATCTGTCTTTTGACTGTTTTTTTCCAGATTCTCAAAGTATCCCCGTGGTTTGTAAGCCAGATGTAAATGAACCTTGCCCAAGTGTTTCTTCAGTTGATTCTTTTTGAAAGACTCTGCAGTCAGTACTTTCATACAAACAACACAGTGAGTTTTCATTTGTCCTTTGTCCTCTATTTCTATGAAGCCCGAATCAAGAAACTCTGCCTGATATGTCCTTTCTTGCTGATGCCATCTGAAAATGAAAAACAATTTTATCACTTTTTTAAGGTCTTCTATTTTTGAAAAATAAAAAGTTATTTAGTGAAGAATTTAAGAGTTTAACTTAAAACCTTAAAATATCATAACATAAAATCAAACCACAACTCACAACCATAAAATTTCAAACAATAAGACTTAAAAATAGTGAGCATTACATCTGTAGGGGCTGCATGAAATGTTCTTAAATATGTAGAGTTAAACTCGTTAAAAAACTTACTTTCAATATAAAATAGTTCATTAAAATAAAAATAAATAAATAAATAAAAAATATAATAGTTACTCCTAAAAAGGTTAGAAACTGGCAGCTAAACAGTTGATGGGACAATTAGGCCGCTTACAAACTAATCTTATATTTATATATTTAATTTTTATTGAATTTTAATCACAAAATTCTATACAGAAACGTAAATATTATAGATTATATCATAACTCACCTTATGTAAATAATTATTATATCACTTGATCAGCTCTACTAATTCATTAACTACTCTGAAAGAGGCATGGTCAAAACATGGCAAAATGCCACTTAATTAGGAGAAATGTTGCCCGATTTTACCGAAAAATAGAAGAAAGGCACCTCAATGCATTCGTTTTCTCCAACTTTCATATTCGTTTCCCTCCCTTAGCACATCCATAGCCCATCCATTACCTCCCAATTTTTCTAAACTACGCCATTTGGGGTAATTTACCCCTGTTCCCCAACGACTGGTTTAGAATATGTACCAGACCTGTATGGGCATATCTATCAACATGTTTAATAACAGAAGTCTTCTTGGTATTAGATTAATTTGCTTTCATGCATATCATGATTTCTTGGATATTGGCATATGAAGGTTAAAAGATCTTTTGCTCTAATACTTCCTTTTCAAAGTGATTCCTATAAATTGAATTTACTTCCCCTGGCAAGCCACAATTTAATTCAATTTTTTTTACAGGCTAAAAATTCTAAAGACTATTAAGTGGTACTTCAATTCTATTATTCCTGTAATCGTAATGCCTGAAAGTTGTTGTACATAGGATGTTCCACTAAGATCGTAACAATAAGACCACAGCAACACCAAATTAAACCAAGCAAAATCAACATGCACCTAAGAATCACATGTAGATGGAACAAAGTATTAAACATATTAAACAACTTAAATACCTGACACAATATCTAAACTTACCCTGAGAAAACTAATCAAAAGAAAAAAACAACAAATCTAAACGCAAGTTAGATGAATTTTGAAAAATTCAAAACATATTTTGGATTTATTACTATATATGTTGTGAAATTATCGTCCTATATGGGAGAATCACAAACTTCTAATATCTCTCAAGCCTTCAGGAGAAGTTTGCTGTAGAATTTAAGTTTAAGCCCCACCCCCAATCTCGGTGTTAGGGGTTGGTTGGGATGCCTCAAGAATGCGATTTTCCCTAGTTTAAGTCAAAGCGAGAAAGAGAGAGAGAATCGTCTTCTGTTTGCATCTGCACGCTATCTGCATTCCAGAACTTGACGAACTAAATATAAAACGTGATTAAGGCATAGCCGCGAAATTGTGGACGTTAAGGCTGCGTCCCCACCTATCCCCTTTTCACTTAAATTCCCCACCTAATCCTAAGGAAATACATAAACTAATTTATCACGAGCAAATATACATTAGAAATTACACAGTCTCCTTTATTGACAAATATCCTTCTCCATTCATTTTTTTCACACAGAATTACACAATCTCAATATTTTACAGGGAAGATAAGACAGTACAATAGTGCGTTACATCATGCCATTGAGGATTTGTTTGCTTCCCATTCGCGTTAACAATACACTTCATCCTCGGGTAATGACTCAAACTCATCTAAGTCCACACCGGTTATCTTATCATTTGTTCTTCATTGCTTAAGTGAATATAAAAACAGTGACAGTATTCTCGATCTAAAATAATAGTGTAAAAGTTGACTATTATTTTCATAATTAAAGAGTGTTGCAAATTAGTTCTAGCCAAATTGGTGTAGAGCACTATTGCGGAATACGATATAACCGAGCATTGGTCTTTATATGAGTTGCAGAAGCAGCCACAAGTGCTAAACCCTCACAACATCATGTAAAAATTATCGCTCTAAGGAGAAAGGCATCAAGCAATGGCTGCTAATCTCGCTATAAAGTGGTAACCATGTAATATCCCTCCAATTCCTTATACGCAGATATTTGCAATAGTCTCAACTTTACTCAACTCAACTGTAATTATCGATTACAGCTTCGCAACAACCAGGGAGCCCATGCAAAGACTTAGTGGTCAGATTCAGAAAAAAGAGTTAGTCATTGTTGACTAACTAAATTTCACTACTTGCCCAAGGTTAAGGTTAAACAACTCTCTCAAGGTCAATTAAATCACTCTTCTGTAAGCTTCGTGACCCTTAGAATATTCAGCTTGAACCCAACAGATAAGGTTGCAAAAATTCCTTATCTACCCGACGTGTTAGATCTTTAACATGTCTACTTGCACCCATTGCAAAAGTCACCCAAACTAATTTGCAACTGATGCAGTAGCGATTACACAGTGCAACGGCCCCATGGTCCCGAAATCACTAATCACCATCAACATCGGGAAGTCCACAGCATCCTCATTTTCAGTCAACAAAAGACGATCAAATGAAGTTTCAGAGAATAACTTCATCAGCGACCTATCATTGCATAGCAAAAATCGTTCAGAAAGAGCTTAGCATACCAAAGTTACTAAATTTACTCAACAATATTTAGTTGATCAATTTCTTCATCCACATAGAAACTACGTAGGAGTGATTTTTTATTCAACACAAATGAAAAGGTCATTCCCTCAACCATTCACATTTCCCAAGTTTACTTGTATTTAGACATTAAAGTCAGTCTATGCCTGTTAATAATTATTCATCTAATTGAATCCTCAGACTTTAAGATACACTCAACTAATGATTAAACACACATCTCACAAGAAACTAGAGAATTAGTTTTTCTGTAGGTTTCTTTGATTATTTCTGAAGTTTTTTAGGGTAGTGTCGAGGGACGAAGGCGTGTGATCAGGAATTCTTAAAAGGTACATACTACTGTACGCATGACAGCCACTATCTGAGCTGCGCTAAGGTAAAAATGAATTGTAAAAAAAGGTAAGGACCTTCTACTTAGAGTGCGATATTATAGGTTGAATCTTTAAATGGGGATACGTTTGCTGGGTTCGTCTCTAGGATTATTTGAAAGATAAATACCTCTACAAAAATAAACTTTAATACAATTAATATGAAAAAGGGCACAAATAAATATGGAAATATAAATAATAATCAGTAAGACAAAGGAATATTATGACAGGAAAAATTAAGGAAACTAGGTCCGGGAAAATATATAAGCGATCCAATAAGTTGGATTGAATGAAATATTTAGCATGTCTATTGGCGTTACACCAAATGAGGAATTCTCCTCGTTACACGCTCATGTCTCCCCTTTCCAAAAGAAATTCCTAACACTCAACACATAAACCTATATCGTGCTAACACGTCAGCTGGGAAAAATCGCGAGAAACCTCACATGTACTCACATACGAGTACATGCCAGACAACATGCCGCACTGGAGCTAAGATACCCAGTGATCCCAGAACACTCACACCCAACACCTATCCATACATGATTTAGTAGCATCAAGAGTTTCGCATTCCTTACAGACCCACCCTTCTTTCCGCTTACTCATCCCCTTCACCCAAGTCTAACAAAATAACACTCTCACAAAAATACAAATTTGACACGTCGCATCGGTGTCTAGCCACCACCTTTTAACTCTTCATATCCCCCTCCTTTTAAGTAATTTCCATTAATTTCCTTTCCAACTGCGTGATCTCTGTGGTTTGCAGCGTCATCCCTCCAATTTTCTTTCTATTCTCTTCATTCATTCTAAGAATATAAATTCCCTGAATAAGAAGCTCGTCTATTGCAAAACGTCGGAATTAAACTTTCCTACGAATTTGAGCCTTCTCATTACATATATTCGTCGCCAAAAGGCTTCTTTTCTCTCTCTCTCTCTCTCTCACACACACACACACACACACACACACACACACTTTCAATTATTATATATATATAGAAAGAGAGAGAGGCGACACAAGTATTTTCAAACTAGAATATTGACTATTTTTGATATCATTTGCCTTCCTCTGTTTAAATAACTAAAAGGAAACTCAGTAAATATATAATTAACAGAGGAAATATACATAAGAAAGATTTTCTTTGGATATAACGATTATTGCTGATAAACAAAGTTTAGCAGGTGGCAAAAGTATTCGAACAAGCATAATTTAAGTCATTTATTATTTCGTCTCATGAAATTTGGTTGCAATAACAACACGAAGACGATTCCTTTATGTTGATATTAGCTTTTAGCAATCAGTGCTTGAAATCTTTCTTCCATTCTGCTATGAAAATCTCCCTCAAAGAGGGAAAGTTCTGTAGGTTTCTCCTCTGGATTGTAGCCTTCAGTATTCGTTACAAATGCTCAATAGGATTGAAGTCTGGAGATTGATTTAGCCATGGAAGGAAGTATAGTTTTATCTTTCTAAACCATCATTGAGTTAAGTGTTTGAAATCGTTTTCCTGATGAAACTTATATTGATGTCAGACCCAGAATTTTATCGCATTTGTGAGCAGCATCCTTCCAGTATCTTTCGATACGTGGCACCATCCATTTTCTCATCAATGCTGAGAAGTGCTCCTTTGTCATTTGCAGAAAAGCAACCAATAATAATGAGACTACCTACTCCCTGTTTCACGGTTGAGATGGTGTACTTAGGATCATATGGAACTTAATCGGGGCTGTAAAAGTAAGGAGCATGATTTTGACCTGAAGTTCTATTTTTTTCGCATATGACCATATAACATTACCGGTAAATTTAATTCCACTTTCAAGATGCTCTCTCCAAAACTTTAAACGGTTCAGTTTTTTTATGAAGTTAAGTTTTTCGGAGAGTAAAGAATGCAATGCAGATAATTACAATGGAGGTCTCTATTAATAGTGTTTTTAGTCAGCTTAGTCCTTACAACTTCAGATCGCTTTTTAGACCTTTCATATATATCAATCATCTGCAATATTTTTTAGATTTTGAAGCATGTAACTTTGAGATTGTTCGTTAATCTTGGGAGGAGGGCCTGCTTTGGCAATTTGGAGGTGATTCCATACTTGTGATGCTTTTGAATTATAGAGCCTATGTACAGTTGTATAAGGCATTTTAACTTGCTCATAAATAGTCTTATGGGATAACCCAACTGAATTATGTTTAATCAGTTGCTATCGAATAGTTTGAGTAACTTTTTCGACCTTTGGCATTGATCAAAGCAAACGTCCTTCTTCAAGGGATTCTTACCAATGAACAACGGTTCTAATATTGGGCAGTTTACATCAGTTTCGTTTCTAGAAATTTATCAAATGTTTTCTCTGACACTTTTTATCGAATGTATGATTTCTTTTGTTTAGTAACAATATTATCGCGTGTTATTAGAGTGGTTATTACAGTGGTTATTATAGTCCAAATAACTGATGATATCTTAAATGATATTGGTCCATTATATTGGTCCATAAGGACCCTCAACTGCTCAGAATTGCATGGTTTTTGTTTACTACCGAAAGAAATACTGGCGTTGATTTGAAGCTCTTGGGCGTCCAGAAGACTTGTCCACATGAGGGAAACATTCTTTCTAAAGCCCTAAAGTCAATAATGAACGTATATATGGTGCTCCTTGATGCAATACTTACAGCAACTCTCTCCTTGCATTTCAGACCACTTTCGTATAGAACAAGCTAAAATGTCTATTTTTAAAATATAATATACGATATAGATTATAATTACACATCATTCATTTAAACCATATTCTCTTCATTTTACCCTTTTGATCGAATAGTAAAGCTCCAGGGACTGAAAATTACCTCCAACAAGAACCAGACCAGAGAGCGATTTTGGATTCGGTGAATGAATGCACTGTGTTCGTAGGATTGGTCTCAACAATTAAAGAAAAACACCTGACAACGGAGAATAAAGAAACATCCTTACACTTACGCTACTCTTGGTTGTAGGTTTTGATTAATCACGTGTGAGTTAGTCGCGAGCGACTCTACATCTCACTATGTCGGTTGGTCCCCGTTTTGCTTTTTTTGTTTTTGTAATAATATCATAACTATTAGCAGATTCTAACGAAATTTGAAACTCTTACGTTGTTTTGCATTCTCTTTCGAATGATATAATTACAAAAGTCTCCCCAAAGTTAGCCCGGGAAATATTTTGTCTTGGCAATAACTTCATAACTATTCGGCCGATACTCTGCTAGACTAGACTAGGCTATAATATGGTATACTATGTTAGACAAGCCTAGAATAGGCTATACTATGTTAGGCTATACTATGCTAAGCTATGCTAAGATATAATGTACAAGGGTAAGAAGATATGCTATGCCAGTTTAGGCTATAACATACTATGCTAGGATAGCATATATTATGTTAGGGTAGACAATGCTTGTCTAGGGTATAATAGGAAAGTATAGGCTATACTTGTCTAGAAAAGTTAATACTAGGCTAGGCTAAGCTATGTTAAGCTATACTAGCCTAGATAGGGCTATACTATGCTAGGGTAGGCTGAAGAATAATAGGCTAGAGAGGGCTATGCTAGATAATACTATGTTAGGCTACGATAGGCTAGCTAAACAAGGCTATAATAGGATAAGATATAGAAGGTTATTCTAGTCTAGGGTAGGGTATGTTATACTTTACTAGTCTATGATAATATAGCCTATAATATGATATGCTTGGCTATATTATGTTAGGTGTGGTTATGCTAGGATAGGATATACCATGCTAGCCTTATAGTATGCTAGGCTAGGCTACTCTAGGTGACGATGGGCTAGGCTCTGGCATGCAATGCTAAGCCATATCTGGTTAGGCTAGGCTATAGTAAACTAGGCTATACTATGCAATGATACGCTAGGCAAGGCTATAGTAAGCTAGGCTAAGCTATGCTATACTATATATAATATGCTTCAGTAGGCTAGGCTCTACTATAATATGCTCGATTAGATTAGGGTCTACTAAGGTAGGCTAAGCTATATGAGGATACGATAGGCTGGTCTATACTAAGCTAAGGGAGGATAAAGTAGGCTATACTATGCTAGGTTATACTAGACTAGCTAGATTATAGTGAGCTAGGCTAGGTTAGGCTCGGCACAGCTAGGCTATTTTATTTTAGGCTAGCTATCCATTTTTAGCTATGCTTAGCTCTCTTAGCCTAAAACATAGAAGGTTATACTATGCTATGCTTGGCCATGATATGCTATGCTATACTAGGAAAGTTTAGGCTAGGCTAATCTAGGCTATATTAGGCCATGCTATGCTAAACAATAGTAGTTAGTTGTCTGTTAATTTCAGAGAGGACGTCACTTCATGCTCTTAAAAAGAATAAGTTGAGCATAGAGAGAAACTTGCACAAAACATGCTTAGAGTGGGAAGAGGATGTGCATTCCTTAGCCCACTATATTGGCACTCGAGAGTTGTGCTGGTGGCAAGGTGGTCCAAGACGACCAGCCATTGTGCAGTGTTGCAGGAGACTGCCGAGTCGTCGGTCTAATAACGCTCGCCTAGTGCGTGTCGCCACAGCATATTTTGCATTAGGGGTTGACTCCCGTAGTTTTTGTCCAGTCAAGGACATCTACAAGACAGTGGGACAGGAGTTGGCAATGTCTAGGGTATAGCCACACGTTGGTGACCAAAGGTCCAACACCTCTGAGGCCTCCTGCTGCTCCGAGATCCTCCTGATTCGTTGTTTATTTTAGACAATACTACGCTATGTTAAGCTAAAGTGTATGGCTATCCTATGCTAGTTTAGGCTAGGCTAGACTATGCTATGCTTCACTATTCTGTGATATGCTATGTTATACTATGCTATGTTATTCTATGTTATGTTATACTATGCTGTGCTATATTATGCAATGCTGTGCTATGCTATATTATGATATGAAATAATATTCTATATTTTACTATGCTCTAATCTGCTATTGTATATTATGATATACTATGGAATTCTGTGCTATTGTTGCGTGTCAATCTTTTCAACGCTCTAATTACATAAATGAGGGGTGCTCAAGATTTGCAGCCCCACTTATGAATTCTAAAGTTTTTTTTATTTTAATATAATTTTAGTTCTACTTGGTTAGCTACTTAAAAGTTTGGACTTACGAGTATTTTTGTCATCTTGGGGAATTTAGTGACTATTATTATATTAATAATTATATCTATCTCACTTTTTTTTCTTATTTCACCGTTTGAGACATATTCATCAGTGTGCAGAAAATTACTTCTCCTTAAGAACTACCATCCTACCAAAGGGATTTGACCTACAAGACTGGCGACATTCACACACTTGAACTCCTAAATCGAAAATAGCAGAGTTGTTGCCATTAATTCCAAACTCTGGTTGACGTTCTTAAATGTAGATGTGAGAAACTACCCAGCAGCCAATCTTGCAAAGGATATTTCGTCTAAAGTGCTCG
Organism: Ceratothoa steindachneri; assembly: GCA_963969495.1. NCBI lineage: Eukaryota > Metazoa > Arthropoda > Malacostraca > Isopoda > Cymothoidae > Ceratothoa > Ceratothoa steindachneri. Next base: position 86,138,360 of record OZ018328.1, read on the forward strand.
AAAAGTGGGAACGAGGGAACAGCTCTTTTCTAGCAGCCCTCATTGTAAATTAAAAAAAAAATGGAAAGGAACACGATCCGGGAACCAACCTCAGCTTCTCAAAGGTCCCCAAACAGGGACTCCAGAATTGAGGCCAGAAAGAAAGGAGAAAAGAGTCATAAAAGAGCAACCAGAAGGATCAAACATTTTGAGGGTAACATCCCAAAATCTGCTTCTTTCTCTGAAGAAGAACAAGATTGTTCCCAGTTTCATAAGACCCATGAGAGAGCGAGAAACAAGAGCAAAAGAAACAGGTCTCGTCAGAAGAAAAAACACGATGGAGAAGACATCAAAATCCGATTTTACGGGAAAGCTGATACTTCATTCCCAGAGGATCACAAGATAAGGTAGATCATCGAAGGAATCAAGGCTGGCTTTTTGAAATGGACATACGATTCACCAGACCAGGAAGCGCTAATTGACGCAGCGCTCATGGCGATATAAATTAAATTGTATAGGGACTCCCGCCTTGTTATAAGCAAACATATTTTTTCGAAATAAGAAACGGAAAAAGGGCGCGTAACAAAATGCATTAGAAGAAGACACACACACATAAAAAACACAAGCACTAGACAACACAAACATGGAAAACACGAATAACACATTAAAAATACTAACAATTAACACAAATACAAACAGAATAAAGATACCAAATTACACAGTTATAAACCAAAAACACAAACAGGATTGTTACGATAGCGCAGCCATCGCGATCCGAAACAACATTTCATACAGAACGCTTCCAAACCTAGAATAGTTATTTGTGGCTGTTAAACTACCAACCCTGGTGAGAAACCTGACTGTGGCGGCTGCCTATCAGCCTCCACCTTGCAAATACCTGCCGATTCCTAACTTTTACACTCTCTTCGGGCGATGGAAACTTAGATTGGTTGGCGGTGATCTAAATGCCAGAAGCAGAGCGTCAGGCTACGGAAGCACCTACGAAATAGAAAGAAACCTGGACTTGCCTCTAGAAAGAGACAGACTCTAAAGGGTAAGGACAGATTTTCTGACATTCTTAACACTTCATTAGGCAACTAAACCCAACATTGTGTTAACGAGCAAAATCTTCCCCTTCAACATAATCAATGAGCCCGGACCAGTGGTACCCAGCAATCACATCCCGATAATCACCACGATCTCGCTTGCTTCACTGCTCAAGCCCGTTCCACTTAAGAAAAGTTACGCTAAAGCTAACTGGTCGCTATATAAAGAGATACTCAGTACATACCAACCAGCTGACCTGGGAGACGCTAATCTCGAAGAGATTGATGAGGAGATAAATAAGATTACCAATCTCCTCATAAAAGCCGACGAGAGATACGCCCCCAAAATCTCATATAAAATGCTCCTACAACAAAGAGGTGGACGAACGAGATAAGAGAAATCAACCGGAAACATAGAGAAATCTATCAAGAAATCGGCAGGACAGGCACCAATCGGTTAAGGATAGCCAGAATGAGACAACTAGGAGAGGAACTCAAAAAAAATTATAATTAAAAAGCAAAGAGCAATCTGGAATGACATCATTGGTAGGTTGGACAAGGAGGAAAATCTTGTAAGATTTTGGAACAACATCCGAAGACTTAGAAAATTATCTGCCAGACCAAGAACCCAAATCAAGGATGGAGACGACATCATTGAGGACCCAGAGTCTCTCAAGAGGAAATTTACAACACACTAGCAAGAGATTTTCATTATATCCCCTGAGGTAAACGACAACTTCGACCAAGACTTCGAAGACCAATTGCTTGATGACCTAGGCAGAGTGATATATAGAACCCAACCACACCCGCAATTATCTCATGAAAGAGACCTTGAACACCATAAGGTCATTCAAGCGGATGGCACCAGGCTGGTCTGGAATTACAAATAACAACCTCGTAAATGCCCCAAGGCAAATTATTCAAGGTTTGACAAATACAATTAACACTGCCCTAAATACAGGCTACTTTCCTGACTGGTACAAGATGGCCCAAATCATCTTTATCCCAAAGTAAACCAAGCCCCCAGACCAGGGGGCTAACTATTCCTGATCTTTCTTCTTGAGATGCGGGGAATAATCTTCGAAAAGATTATAGCAAACAGGCTATAAGCTCAAATGAGTGAGTTAGGAATGCATAACCCCCAACAACACGGGTTACGCGAGAAAAGGGGCACAGATACGGCCCTGGAGCTCTTAACAGAGAAAGTATTATATTTTCAAGCGAACGGGGGCTATATAGACATTGTGCTGAGGGACGTGCAAAAGGCCTTAGGGAAAGTGTGGCTAGAAGGACTTCAATACAAGATCCTGAACTTCCAGTTAGACCCAATCTTGAAGAGGATTCTCTGTGACTTTGTCATGGACAGAAGGGCATGTCTCATGATTGAGGGTTACAGAGGACCTGAATTCGAACTAAAGTCGGGCGTTCCTCAGGGTAGCTGCCTGAGACAATTGCTTTAACTGGTATTCACGATTGACCTCCCAACTCCGGTGCTCAGGGACACGATGTATCTGCAATTCACAGAAGACATAACGCAAATTGTCTTATGCTCGGAGAGGAAAGCCATGACGCAGGCAGCTCGCATGATAGCGGAAATCAATAACATCAACCAGTACGAGAGAAGATAAAAGATCAGGTCCAACAGGGAAAAATTCCAGATCGTCCAACTGAGCCAGCCCCGAGTTGACATGGCCCATCATTACAGAAGGGAGAAGATACAGCTACTCCGCCGAAGGCACCATCCTAGGCGTAAAGTTCTCCGACCATTGATACTTAAGAAACCAAACAGCGAGGCGCAACCTGGTAAGTATAAAAATCTCCAATCTATACAGGTTTTATAGATCTTAGCTCGGCCAATATCTGGAAAATATATCTGATGTATGTCCGAGCTAAGCTCATCTACCCCGCAGTAGTTACTCAAGCAGCCACCTTGTCCAGAAAGCTGCATCTCTACTTATAAATAAAGTCCGAGGGCGTAAAGACATTATACCAATATATACTTAGACGAAACATAGTAAACAATACAACAAATACAACATAGAAGAATTAATGAGAATGAACAAAATTTAACCAATATATACATATACGAAACACAGAAAACAATTCAACATATAAGAATTAATGAGTACAGAGAACAAACATTACATAAATTTTCTAACACAAGGAAAATTGTTGGCAAATAGAGCTAATAAATGTTTGAATGCTTAATATTTACACAAAAATTAGTACACCAAACCATTAAAAAACAAATAATAAGAAAAACGCTGAAGCACATGGAAATGCAAAAACATAGGACAAAAGCTAAAAAAATAATAAAACCAAAAGCAAAAGTAAAAATAAATAAAGGAAAGCGAGACCTTCCCTACTAGTGCAAAATACCCCTCCATGCTTTAATTATTCACTTACTATTATCTACCACTATCCCAACATCTTCTAAGATTGAGTATATCATCTTCTAGAAGGAAGCTGCGAATTTGAACTTTCATTTGCATAAAGTAGACACAAAAGAACATGATACAAAAATAGCATTTATTTATTCTAGAATTACATAGGTGAGACAATTAAAATATGAGAAATGAGTAGTTTTCCGTGATTTACGCTTATACTGCAAATTACTTTCACGAATCAGCCCTCAAATATAGTCTCCCATCAGATTTTCATTATACGATCCTTGATAGCGGCGTTCAAAGTCCAGAAGATCCTGGTGAAACCGCTCGTCATGCTCTTCGGAGTACGCTCCCATGTTCTCCTTAAGTTTATCAAGATGAGGGTCAAGAATATGGACTTTCAGGGACACCCTGCAACCCATCTTGCCTTAGTTTATCATCAAGTTCCTAACAAGCTCTACATAATTTTCGGCTTTGTGATTACCAGCAAGCCCAGAACCACTGCGATAAATCTGTCCCACGCTGCTTTATCCATCCTAGTGACTTCTTGCACTCCATGATCTTTTTTATTTGCAGACCAACGAAGACACCGCGTTCCACGTTTGCTGCAGATAGCTTAGGAAAGAAATATTAAAGATACTTGAAAGCTGCAGACTCTTTATCTAGATCTCTGAAGAATTGTTTCATAAGACCCATTTTTAAGTGAAGGAGAGGAAACAGTACTTTTTGGGGGTCCATCAAATGCTACTATTTGACGTTGTTTCTCTCCCTACTAAACACAGTCCGTTGTGGCCAATCCCGGTAATGGTACTGTATCATGGTATCCCTGCTGTCCCAAAGGCAAATATACCGAGAAACTTGGTAAAGCCGGCTTGGAGGCCCATCAAGAAGCCCGCAATTTTGAAGTCTCCGATAACTTCCCAACCGTACTCTTCATATTTCAATGCATCTAGCAAGATCTCGACACTGCTGTATTCCTCTTTGAACTGGACCGAGTAAGCAAGGGGAAGAGATGGATACATGTTCTTGTTTTGAATCAGCACTGCTTTGAGGCTCTTTGAAGAGCTGTTAATGAAGATGTGCCACTTATTGGGGTTACAAGCCTTTTAGATTGCCTCAAACAGACAGGTAACACTGTGACAAAAGCAAAGTTCATCTTGACGTGCAAAAAACTTTAAAAACATTGGTGATGCTTTTTCTGACCTGATATTTGCACACTGTCATCTAACAAATCGCACTGCTTGAGTTTTAAAGTTAAAATCTCGGTATTGGACTTTGTGAGACCAAGATCTCTGACAATGGAGTTGGGGTAGTATGGGTTTCTCTTCTTAGCTGCATCGCTGTAATCTGGATCACTTACTTCATCCTCTACTGAGCTGCTTTTCTTTTCTAAAACTGCTGTTCTCTTTTTGGAGGAGTTGGTACGGGGATCTCAGAACTGTATCGCAGTGGCACAATAGATGACTGAAGGTCTGGATAAATGATAACAGGCGCCTTTTTTCCTGCTCGACGTTTGGAAGGGTTTACCATGCAAAAAAAACAATTGCTTGAGTGGTCATTTGCTTCCCTTCAAATTCGTAGGATTGTAAAATTCATAACTCAATTTTCTCCTCTGTACCATCATTAAAATAAAACAAAATGAAAAACATAAGTATAAAAAAAATCCAGTATCCAAATAAACAAACCACATTTATATGTATATATTATTTTCCAGAGTTCTTTTGCAGAGCTCACAGGTAAAATCAGGTGGCCAAAGTTTGTCTGGATCTCGGACTGGCATGCCAAAATATGTCTTGTTGGCCTCCCACATTTTAGCAGATTTGTCTACAGAGTACATTTTCACTCTTGTCTGAATAAATTGACTAAAGACATCGCAAAAATGCGTCTGTCGGATGCTTACAACCTCTTGATGCCATGTGTGACGAATGCTTCTATCAATGACGAGTGACGATGTTTGCGCTGTGACGGCTAGAGTTAAACTGATCTGTTGAGTAGACATTCTTTGTATTTATAGAGTCATCTACGTTGCTCGAAATTTTAGAAATTTTTTAAACATATAAAAAATTCACGAAAGTTCTAGAGAACTTTACAGTTTTTTATTTTCACCAAATTAGTGTTGAATCTATGTCGAATGTAAGAGAACTACAATTGCTGTCTAGGTCTCAAAAGAGAAAATATAAGGAAAATAATAGCTATTACTACTCGTACTGTATTACTGTTTCTATATCATCTTTATACCATAACGAAAAAAATATAACCCTTGAAACTTTTGATTATATGTTATTTACCATGTGGAAGCATGAAACTCAATTCGCCGTTTTCACACAGAATTTCTCTGGTTGAGACAAATTAACGCAGCTGTGATTAACTTGAATTGCTATATCACCGTCTTTCCCCAGTTTGATAACGTTGTCCCGCTTCAAGAGGGCGGCTGTGTCAATCTCCCCTCTTTTGGGGTAGAAGGGAATGACTCTCATTTTCTGTTCGACTCATCGATGCCCAAGATTATCAAGGTTCAGTTTGCATAAGCTGCCTCCGATATCCCTTTTAGAGGCCATCGTGCGCGAAACCCTCTCCCTTCCAGGGCTGAGGCCCCTGTTTAAGGTGATGTTTGCAAATCCTCAGCAGATAGAGAGAACCCGAGCTTCTTTCCGTCCAGACTTTAGCGTTTGTCTCCCGCGCCGTGCTCCCCCTCACCCTTGTAATCTCGTCAGCAGATTGCCATTGTGTAATCCGTCCTGATCAGAGGAAGATTACTGAAACCCGTTTATACCCCGAAAGATTGTCTTGAGTTTCTCTCGTCTCAATACATTGATTGAGACTTCCTGCCCTCCGCAGACGAATCTAGATTTCGTGATTACTTTTCCCTGGAGACAAGGCAATCTCAACCCTCTTCTGTGTTTCTCTGGACGCCTTCGCATCGAGACCCCATCGACGAAGACCTGTCCATTGGTCTCCCACATCCCCAGTTCATCCTCCAGAAGTAACCAGGAGTCCTTTCCTCCTATGTCTCACCTCTTCGTTCCCAGTCCTAAGAAGAATATCCCATTTGGTGTAACGCCTATAAAATGGCTAAATCTTTCATTCAATCCAACTTATTGGATCACTAAAATATTTTCCCGGACCTAGTTTCCTTAAAGTTTCCTGTCATAATATTCTTTTGTCGTACTACTTATTATTATTTAGTTTTCCATATTTATTTGTTCCCTCGTTCTTATTAATTGTATTAAAGTTTATTTTTGTAGAGATGTTTATCTTTCGAATAACCCTTGAGACGAACCAAGCAAACATATTCTCCTTTAAAGAGCCAACCTATAATATCGCACTCTAGGTAGAAGGTCCTTACCTTTTTCCCAAATCAATTGTACTCGAGCGCAGCGCCGATAGTGGCTGTTTGACGTAAGGTATTAGTGTGTACCTTTAGAGACTTTTTGGTCACATGCCTTCGTCCTTCAACATACCATAAATGGGCAAATTAAAAATTCAATGACTTCGCCACAAAAGTTTTGGGATTACAATTCACTTTTTTTTATTTAATAGAGCCCTAAACAATTGGGAAATAACACCTTTAACCCAAGAACAAGAAAAAAGTTAAATTTTCAATGGTATCAGGTTAAGATGGAAATATGCGAATAATAGTTAGGAAGAGAATAGTAAAGTGCATATAAGAGAGTGAGTTTCTGGGCGTGAGAATTGTTGGAAAACCACGTCAAAGTTGAGTTAATTAATATAAATAAGTGGTTAAGAGAGAAGGTGCTGACCGAGGGACAGGTGAATTTCAGTGTGTATGATAGGTTTGCATAGAGGGCGTTTGTGAGTGTGCGAGCTAGGAGGTTTTCCTGCCATGGCTGGAATCTGATTAGAAGTGATTCTACAGCACATCGCAGCGTATCGTTTTGAAAGGTCAAATTTACGTGGAATAAATGATGTGTGCCCTTGTTCTTGATACTGCATGAAGGGTACAGCTTAATTTAGCTATGCCCGAATTTTCCTAAAAGTGAATGTTACTTTAAATTTTATATCTCATTGCATATATGAAGAACAGAGCTCTAAACTGCCAAAAAAATACGGACCGATGATTCCGTTAGACAAAAGTCCGCACCAAACAGTGACTTTGTTGGGATGCAATTGGTGCTGGTGTATCTTATGTGGATTGTTTTCGTCCCAACTCTGACAATTTTGCTTGTTTACAAATCCATTCATCCAAAAATGGGCCTCGTCGCTGAAGATGACTTTTTTGGGGAAATTTGGGGCAACTTCCAAATGCTCTAGAGCATAATCAGCGAACACACATTTGAGGATTTGCACACGCTGTTCAACACTATAACCTTCCATCGTGACTTGCCAAGTACTACTGAATAGTTCACAGTGAGGTTGCCAGATTTTGCTTTAACAACATGGCCACTATCGCCTGACAAAGCGCGAGCGTCCTTGTTGATAAACTCTTTATATGTACATGTAGTTGATTTTTATTAACTAGAAATTAACGTACTTTGAAGAAAAATCCTAATATTTGCACTGTGTTTTCATTTTCCGCGTAGGTAAAAAATACGAACGAGCTTTCTAGAACATCAAGTTATAGAAATAATTCTTCCATTCTCTTTTAATAAAGAAAAGATTCCATGGGCTCTTTACTTTCAGCCTCAAAGTTTTTAATTCTTTTCTAAACTCTATAAAATACATAAATGCATATATACTTTCTTTTTTTTTCTAGGTTACTACTGAAAGTACTGAATGTAAATCTCTTCATTGCTTATAGCTCTTATAAAATTTAGTCTCTCGCTCATATTTTCGCTGAATTCCCCAAAAATTACTTGACTTTAATGTCATAGAGGTATTTACTCGGAAGGGGTAGAGTGATAAAGAATTCGAGCAAAAAGAGAGAATTAAAATCATATATTAATTAAAAGATTATTTTTTTTTTTAAATATTCGTAATTGCGGCAATTTGTTAGTACAGTTACAGCTTTCACATATAAATAAGTACGAGAGTACAATCTAGAAGCAAAGAAATTTAAACTTCTTCGCAATCGTCTTTATTCCTAACATTTTTCTGAATTGTTTTGCTTGGAATTTTCCACCTTTCGCAAAACTCAGTGCTTTTATATGAGGCCTATTTTCTAATAGTTGATTGTTCCATTGCACGGCTACTCAGAAGAGAATGATGCCAGGATTAAAACTTTGAGCCTTTTGAAATTTTTATAGAAAGCCTCTTCAGTCATCTGACACTTTCCGTTTTGTGAGTGTCCGCTCTAAAAGGAATTCTTAGAAACTTTACATTGATTCAATTTGTAAGGTCCCTTTTACGAGCTCTTTAAATATGATGAACGTTGTAATAACTAATTTTATCAGACAATATAATTCATTTATGAAAATAATTTTCATCATTTTCACACATATTTTCCTACTAAATGTATGCACGACCATACATTGCATGCGTAGTGTCTGGTTTGGCAGGTTACTGCTTTCACCTACATACCAAGCTTACATGTCGCCTTCGAATTCCCATCTTTTTGTCTTTTATACTTAGATTCAAATTGAAGGATTCTTTAATAAGGCCGCTATTTGGGGGGAAAGGTAGAGCATCAGTCTTTGTGCGAACGCCCTAGGCCTTTTATGCAACAGGCCTAGGTAAACTTTAATTTTCCTGCCCTAAAATCTTTGAAACGGATGTAATCTATATTGTATAATGAATTAAAATATGTGAATTGTTTTGATTTGGGGGAAAAAAATAAACCCGCTTTCTTGCACTTAATTTTATTTACTTTCATAATTATAATTTTGACAGTCTGCGAATGTGCTCATGCGTCATGATTGAAGTTCCTCTCCAATTGTGCGACATAATCTTTAAACGCACTGTTTGATCACTTCATTAAAGTTCTGGATTTTGTCAAGCATTTTTTTCACTTTACTTGTTTATTTCTTTTATTTTTCCTCATAACTGCTTTTCTAACCCCTTTGACCATTGATTTATCTCAATGTCATTGAGAATCCTCCATTTTCTATTCCCTATCATGGAATTATCATCATGAACTTTCTAGACAATAATGAATATACATTAGCAAAAACTGTCAATAGAAGCGAAAAAATCATTGTAAATTTAACTGCTTTGTGACGATTCAGGAGACACGATGCATGGAAGCATCCTAACTTTTTTAACTCGACTATAGAAGTCAAACTTATATTTTTTGTTTATTAATTAACACAAGCATATTCTGGCTAAAAAACATCAACTATGTGTGATTTTAGATGAAACAGTGTTCATTCAATTGAATGTAGGACCTGTGCCCACTAAGTTAAATGTCAACGGCCGCTAACTGAGATCATAACATTTTCAAATTTCATTCAAGTCGGCGCTTGAAGTTTCCCTGCATGGGCATGGGGCATCTCTGTTAGGAAATGGTATTGGTATCTTTCTCCCCTGCATTGTTTTCTTCCCACCCGAATAGAGAGAGTGAGTTGCACCAAATGGAAAGTCATTGATGTGTACATGTACTTCATCATCTTCGTTATTTATTACGTCCTTATATAAAATATAACTAGTTTATTGCGTACCTAAAGCTAAGTTAGGCGTTTCTTAAGATTAGTAATGGTGTGTTTTTTATATTTAATCTTGCTTCGTACGTCTTATTTCTTCTAAATGAAAGGCTACGGTGAGGGCTACCTTAAACAGTTGGACTATGCGAATAATCCCCAAACAGTTGATATCCTCAAAGTTAACACAACGAACACCATCCAGCAAATTCAACCAGATTTATGTGACAAAATTTTCAGAAATTGGGCCTTCTGAATTCGTTCCACCAAGCGCAGCCACGGCGGACAATTGAACGCCCTCATATTACACAGTTAATGCCATAAAATGTACTTTCAAATTTAAAATAAATTGAGTGCATATATCACACACAACTTGTTTTATTTACATTTAAAAATTGAGCAAACTTATTGAAAGACCCTATAGTATGAATCTTTTCTTTGACTTTTTAAGAACAAAAACTTTAATTTTACTGGTTTCTAATAATTTCGGCTATTTTTCAGGTCTTTATAGTAAAAAAAAGCACTATTATCATTACGTAATTATAGCTCCCTCACTACAAATTCATATTCTAAGAAGACCGTATATGAGACGAGTTGAAGATGGCAGAATTTCCACATACATTTGATGCTTTGACACAAAGATATGTCATACAGAACACGATATATTTGCGGCGACCTAACTGAGCTGGTCATGCTACAAAGATGAGGCAACTCAGGTACTTGCGGAACTTTTTTAGGAAGACTGGTTAACTTTAAACCTTTATACGAAACTATACAGCTCTATGGATACGTTTGAAAGTAATTTAGCCAGAGAAACAGAGACAAAACTTCAGTTTTCTCAGGAGAGCATAAGCCTTCAACAGTCATGCATAAGTGGTATTTTATATCTTTTTTTATCAACTTATTAAACAGAAGACGTTGGGAAATAAATATGGGGTGAGAATGATTGACCTAATTTGCCATTTTCTGTGAGATCATAGAACTAGGAATAAGGTGGACTGGAAAGGCTTCGTTGATCGCAAATGGATAAAACTACTGGAACGCAAGTAAATGAGGTGCAGGTCTCTTTAGGCAAATGAAAAGCCCGTTGTACTTCAATGAGCAGTCAGATTCAGAAGGTTATCAGAGTATAGATACAAATAGGTTCGTAAATTTCTTTTCTATTGATCTTAGTTGCAGTCAGAATGAACCGCATGTTTGTCAGAAACAGCAAGGCACAAATGATCTTGACACTGCCGATTCTCAGAAAAGAAGGCAAGAAGATTTAGGTGTTGGCGCTAGATGAGATTGTTTTGCTCTCTAGATTTAGGACAGAAAATATCATGCAAAAAGTAAAAATAACTTAAACTCCACATAACACCATGATCAAACAATTCATCGAACTTTAACAATGAGCCTTTAAATCTCTTAAAAGAAAGATGTGATATTATTCTCTATTATAATAATGATGCTAGATTATAAGTGCATAAATATTAACATTGATAAGCACCCTTTTAAATAATGTTTGTTTATGACTTGGATTTCATGAAGCTGATGTACTGTGCCGGTGCGCTCCCTAGATAATAGCTGTTTGTAAGCAGTTCTGATAACATAAGCTCATCCCACCATTTATCAGCTATAAAAAGATCTGATAGCTGTAGACCCAGTCCTATTTTTCCATACATACACACCAGCAGTCAAGTTTGTTCATTAGGAAAGGTTTCAGCATACAAAAGATAATGAGAATATATGCAGGTTTATCCTTGAAATAGCAACCTTATTTAAAACCAAGTCAATCAAGCTACTGAAAATGACTATACCAAGGCTGACTACCGGCTTAAAGAAGCAAAAGAGCGATATCTTCAGATTTTGAGACTGTGACAAGTCTGAAAAAGTTTCTCTTACTCAGATGAATGAATAAAATTTAAAGATAACATAGCTACACAACCTATAGTAATGGCAAACCGGAGGTTATGCTTTGTTAATTATGGCTCTCAAGAAGGAGTGGAAAAAAAACCTGCCATCTCTCTGACCCCATTATTCCAAGACAAGTGAACTATTTCAGTATCATTGACATAATATTGAGGATATGGAAAAGATCCCAGAAAACATGCTGGCATGAAATAGAAAGCAAAAGAAACTGTAGATTAAGACCCTGTAAGACAAGCAGCTTGCTAATATAGTTATAGATCGTTGGAGATACAAAGACATTGATATACGAGGGGCGGTCAATAAGTTTTGCAATTCGGATATAAGGAAACGAGATATGAAGAAAAGTGTTTTATTATTTTTCAATATTTTGACTTAAATGCACTTGCGCCACTTGTCCCTGAGGCTTCGAATTCCCGCCACCTAGAAATCTCCCGACTGCTGTTCAATCCACTCCTGGACGGCGAGCTGGACATCTTCATCGTCCGCAAACCGGTGTCCACGCAGTGCAGCCTTGAGCTGGTGGAATAAAAGATAGTAGCTAGGGGCCAGATCTGGACTGTACGGGGGATGGTTGAGCTCCTCGAATCCACCTTGTGGACTTTGACAACGTTGAAGTCGATCATGGGGCATGAGGTTTCTAGGGACTCAAGGGGCAGAGACCATGGTCATGGAGAAATTGTCGTGGATGATGTTTATAACACTTCCATGTGATATTCCAAGTTGTCGCTCGATTTCTTTGACCTTCACCGGTCGATTTTTGAGGATCATCCTCTCCACATGGGCCACATTGTCCTCGTTGGTCATGTCTGACGGGCGTCCTGGACGGGGGTAATCTTAAAGGGACTCACGACCATGGCGGAAGTCCCGATTCCAGCGAGCAATGGTTGCATAGGAAGGGGCGGTGTCGGTGCACACTGCAACCATGCGTTCATGGATCTATTTTGCATTCTTGCCTTCTTTGGTAAAAAATCTGATCACTGTGCGGTGCTCAACCTTCTCCATTTTTCAAAAATTTGTGACTGACGATCTGCGATCAGCTACTGCTTCTTAAATAGAAGAGGCAAGAGCGTGCGGCTGCAGGTCGTGACTTGTCATAATTTGTCCTAACATCCCTACAAACAGCCACCCCCCTTCCTCTGTTTTGCCCTACCGATTCGCAAAACATATGTACCGCCCCTCGTAGTATATGGAATTGGGGGCCATTCGCTATCGGTAGCTATGGTTGATAACATATCGCAGCCATTGATATAGATGAGATCCCCAAGGTAGGGTATACTACGTGGAGGTTTCTATGGTCGGGACTCATCTGTATCATGTCCAATATATAGTTATCAGTTTCGACTGAACAGTTATACCTTACCTATATAGAAGAGGTAACCCTAAATCACATAATTCTAGCCATGGAGATTATTTAAAAACCGTGAAATAACTGTCAGTATACCACATATTCACCTTGAAACAAAGTGTGGATTAAATCCCCACAACTTAAGATTTTGCACTTATACCCTAGCTTTATTTTATCTGAAAATTTGCTGTTAGTAAATGTTTATGCTTACTCTCTCCTATTAATAATAAAGTTACTAATTTGTTTTTTGTGTTGGATTTAAATTTTACCAATATGGGTATCTGTTTTGAATCGGTATAAGCCTATGTTTGGGAGGATCCCATTTCATGCGGTATGTGCTGCTAGCCCTTATGGTTAAAATCTAACCTCTTGGATAAAATCATTAATCACCTAGAAAATCAGAAATTAATATTAGAAGACACCATGAATTAGGAGCAGAAGCGTTCTTTCTTTAGTATTCTTATAAATTTCTTTAACAATATGATGAATTTATATGATGAGCAAAAAGCTATCGATATAATATATTTGAACTTTCAAAAAGGGTTTGACACCCCCCCTCCCCTTACAAAAGACTTTGCATAAACTTAAGGCTCATGATATAAGATGAAGAGTGTTGAATTCAAGAAACGACTAGACCACTAACCGTAAACAAAGAATTGTCTTCGATAGCGTTAGTTCAAGTTTAGCCCCCATGACTAGTAGAGATATTCAGGCCTTCTTCTTGCGTTCGCTACTCACAATAATTTATGTAAGCCATCTGGATTCTGAAATTATGTAAAATATCTGAATTCGCAGATGGCACTGAGTTAAGCAGTAGTGTAAATTCTCCTTCCGATTTCGAAAAACTACAACGGTATCTAAATAAATTATTGAGTGGTCAGATAAATCGCAAATGAAGTTTAATGTTAGCATGTCTAAATCCATGCAAATAGGAAATCGAAACTTAATTATTTAAAATTAAATTATAACACACTGGAGTTAGTTGAATAAGAGCGTGATGTGCAAGTTATAATTTCATGATATTTTAAATCATCAAACGCAACATAAAAAGGCAAATAGCGTTATTGTGTCTCCAGCTAAAAACCTTACTTTAGTATGGAGAGAAATCGTTATTTTTCTATGCAAAGCTGTTGTCAGACCCCAAATGGAGTAGGCAGTTCAATTTTGATTCCCATACTTGCAACAAGGTAAGTTGGCCCAAAGCTTGACAGAATTCAACGACGAGTCACAAAAATAAATGAAACAAGATCCTAGACAAAAATCTTATGAAGAGACCAGGCAATAGCTTAGCTACTAAGATTAAAATTTAAAATTATAAAAAAGCAGCTATGGTTAAATTTTCTTAACTTCACCATTTGTAATTCTTTGGGTTTTAAATTTCACAAAATTTAGATATTTATATTTATTTCTGAACTTCACCATTTTGCTTTTTGATATTATAAAAGAATTATTAAAAAAAAATTAATAAAAAACAAGATTAAATTAGTATTCAAATACTCAAAAAATTCCCTTCTTATATTAAAATTGTTATTCTTGAAAAATAGACGAGTCCGTCGAGAACTGATCCTAGTTATATAAATTATTAATGGATATAATATAAATGTTGATTTGGATCACTTTTTGAGTATGAGAATCGGACAATATAAAATCATCGAGATTTGGAACAGGTTACCACTAGAAGTGCTGCAAAGCTCTCTTAAACTTTTTAACAATATGAATCTGACTTCTTGGGCTAGACGTGCAGTGGTTCATTTGGTCTCTGCTGGTTCGTTATTTCGTGTTTCTGTCAAGTATTTCGCACACTATTTTTTTCTCACACGGAGAGGCTTTCTCTATATTTAGACGAGGCATTGTGAAATTATGGCAGGATGACCCTCTCTCTACTTATATATTTGTTTTGACTCGGAAAAGGCTAAATATTATGTCTGAATAGTGAGATCATGTTGGATCTATAGGAATATTATGCTCTTCAGAAAAAGAATTTCAAACCATTTTTTTAGTGAAATCTGTATCAAGCAAACCGAATGATAAATTACAGAAATTCTAAATTTATTTTAGCTAAAACGTTGACCCTTCATTCTCCAGGAAGTGGAATGTTCAATTATTTTGTATGATCTGGCTCAATTTTTCTTATTTTGAGATGAGGGTTAGCATACTAGGTAAAAGCAAATCTTCTTTCTTGCCTAAAATGGGTCATAAAAAAACATTAAAAGCAAGACGCCGGCAAACGAATCTAGGCATATTTTGCCTTCGTGCAGTTAGAATCTCCTCTAGGTGTCTTGTTCCATCAAATATTTGATTTGAGAGCTGCCTACGTGCAAGGACTTAGAGACGTTGATAAATGGGCAAACATCCAGGACGTGGTGACTCCGTTTAGAAATTGGAAATAAAATGTTTTTAATGGGTTTGATTAACAATATATGCTAGTTAACAGACTAATCGTTCTTTTTTATGATTGTGCTTTGCTGAACTTCCTTTCCTTCGGTTGAAAACTTAAGCCGATGCTACTGCTGAGTTAAACAGACTGAAGGACGAATACGGAATAAGTTAATCCAACGGAAGAAAATGGAAGCAGGAATTACTAAAGTACAAAAATGACTGGCTATTAAACAATGATGTAAAATAATGCAAAGGCACTAATAAAAAAAAGAGTAAGCGAATAAGTAATGAGAAGTCAGAGAGTGTCTAAAGAGTGGAAACAATAATTAAAAGTTGTCAACTAGAATGGCATATTAGACCACTCGAAAGGGAGATGCCCCTAAGTCACCTACTCTTCTGAACTATAAACTTTGAGGCCGCGCCTGATATGTTCTCATACGTCAATTGACTATCAAAGTCACATGTTCGTGTCTCCCTGACAACGATATTATCTCGAAACTGATAAATCTTATTAGATAATGGGTAATGGAATACCCGTTCAATTAAACATTAACGTTGAATTTTGCAAATTTTGCTAGTTAAGATTTATACAAAGCAAACAAAGAAATTTTGAAATTTTTAAAAACTTAAATGTAGATAGTACAAATGAAAGATTTCAATACAGAGAATATTGGAACAAATTTGACCGCCCAGGAAGGATGCGAGAGCACACTGTAATGGATTTTCCCGCTCCCCGCCATATATGCCTCTCGGTATAACCGTCGGGCAAAGGGCAAAATTTATAAGTTCGATCAAAGGATCATGCAGGAAAACCAATCAGCAGGGTTCTTATTTGTTCTATTATATGTAAAATCTATACATGAAGAACAAAATATCTTTTAAATAAACACAAGGGAGCATAGGGACAAAACCTGGAGAATTTCAAATAAAATCTTACCGCTACGTATGGTGTACATAACCGCCATGTTATCGGTGTATATTTTTGCCTTGGAAAAAATCATGAAGCCAATGAGGGCTGTAAAGAAGTCCATGAGGAATATGTTTTTAAGAATAGGAAATTTATATGTTTGTTCAGACTAAGGCGTCCTTACCTGTTTTAATAGCCAATGCTTTAAGGGAGGCATCACAAAATATTCTAAGTTTATTTCCCTTGTTACGTTTTAATTTAAACTTTTTTGTATGAATAAATGAGGCAATAATTAATTTTCTTATATCCTTTTTAAGACATACCTGAACCCAGGAAAGAGGCATATTAATGAAGCTAATTACAAAATTAATCAGGCCTGCTAGCCTTAGCCAATACTTTTCTTTAAGTCTAGGGTGGCCCACATAGCTAAGTGCCTTTACTATTGTATTTTTAAGAGGCATGGTCAATTGATTAGTTTTTCGTGAAATATTAATAATAACTCTTAGATATTCCAATTGTTTGCCAGGCGTGATAATTTATTTCTCGTTGTTTATAACTACCTGTTATCAAGATATCATCTAAATAGGTGAAATATTTAGTTCCCGTAGTATTTGCCAAATTATTACAAATAGAAGAGATAATATTTTGCATGATAAAGGGGGCACCGCAGAAACCCATGGGAAGTCGAGTAAAACGCCAGCCCCCCGCGGTAGTTTGAATCCCGAAATTTCTGCGGGCTCTGGATGCAATTTAATGTGATAAAACCCCCGCTGCTAAGTCAATTTTAATACATATATCATGCTGTGTTGTATTAGCGAAGAGCTCAATAACATTAGGCAGCTGAAATTTAAGGGAAACAAAATGTTTAGTCAGTTGGGACATGTCATAGATTGCTTTAGCCAAATTATTAGGATTTAGACCACAAAAAAGTCTATGAGAATGAATATAATATTTTTTGATTTTTCTAACACACCAACCTTTCATAGTTGGTCTATCGCACTTTGAAATTTAATATCAATAAACATTTTAGAATGTTAATTTTTATGTAGGAAGATTTTAATTCACTTATTTTGGGCTGATTTGACTAAACTTTCTAGGTTACATATTTTTCGGAGTTCTAGATTAATATTTTCACTTAACCTATTTTCAGGTTCCAACGGGTCGATGCATGGAGAAAGTTCGCCGGAAATTCTTCGTTCGCGTTGGTTCTCGTTGTCGTTCCGTTGTTAATCCTCCTCCTGTTCTGCTTGATCTTCCTGTTCCTCAACGTTCAAGGCAGGATCGTCGTCTTCATGTGGATGAGGTGGCACCGAGAGGTGATCATCAAGGATGTCGCCTTCCTAAAAGGGATCCGGAACAGGAGTTGGTGAGATGCGCTATGGTCCTCAGAGAGAGATAGTTCGACCTCCGAGCTATTCACTTGAAGAACGATGGGGACAGATAAGCCTGGTAATGGAATTTCCCCTATCATATCCACCGGTCTGAGGATGCGTCGAGGTGCAAGGTTGGGGTATTTAATTTGTAGACCACTTAATTCGGAAGATGCTTCGTTAAATAAATTTTAAAGGCGAAGCAGTTGTGGATTTTTGGCGTCTTGTCGCACCACAGGGTGTAGTGGAGCAGGAACAGCAGGATAACAGGGATCATGAGTTCAGGTGGAGGATTAGGAATTGGACACGCAATAACCAAAGAACTCATTGCACTTGTAGGCTATTTTTGAATTTTCTACTGTTGTTTAGCTCCACTAGGCCGCGCTTTGCCAAGTCCAGTACCCCGCTTGCGGGCTGCTCGGCCTCTCTGAGCTACGGAGGAGTAGTAGGTGATTCCTCCACAAGTAGGGTACCCATTGTTTACCTTGAGGGCATTTTCTGAAAGTGTTAGG
Source organism: Ceratothoa steindachneri (assembly GCA_963969495.1). NCBI lineage: Eukaryota > Metazoa > Arthropoda > Malacostraca > Isopoda > Cymothoidae > Ceratothoa > Ceratothoa steindachneri. The sequence continues at coordinate 86,156,729 of OZ018328.1, forward strand.
TTTGCAGTTTGTGTTGTACCTTCCTTATCATCCACCAAAGCCGGTCCCCAACCATAATGAAGTACTATATAATATAGCTGCAACCTAGTAAAGAGGTATTCAAATTTGATATCTTCTAGGTATCTTCTGAATTTGTATAACGTGATGAAAGTAGCGATTTCCTCTCGATCCCTCCTTTTAAATTTAAGTGACCCCAAATTTTCACTTAGCTGGGTGACTATCGTACTGTACTTAGTAAGAGAGTTAGGCTGCATAGGTTGTTTTACGGTTAAGCTGGACGTACCTTGATCCGGAACGCATGGTTGGAGGATATCTTCTTCTTCTTCTGGTTTGGAGTCCTGGGATGCTGGAGTTTCTGCTATTTGCACCTGGCCCTTACTGTTGCGATTGGCGATGGGGATCGCACGTCAAGGCAGCGGCGACTTTCCTTGGGGTTCTCTCCTGGACGCAGATTGCAGATCTCATGAGTCTCTAAATGAGACCTGTGATGGGCGCTTCTTCATTGGAGTATTTCACTGTTTGCTTTTGGCGGTCTCCTGGCCCTCTTCATGAGAGGGCCAGGAGTTACCCTCACGTTGTAGTTATCCTCACGGGTTCTATTTAAAAGATTCAAAATTAAAGGAGAATACATTTTAAAGGATGTTTCTGAGCAAAGTTGAGGCACAGGGGACTTTGAAAAAGTTACATACATAGGACTGGCAGAGGCGCAAAAAATTTGCCTTTCTTGGAAAGGTGCGAGAGCAGATGTTATTCACGCCCTCCATATGATTTTTAGGTCCATGACCATTACCACACTTTTGAGATATTATTTATGCACCTACAAAGCGGAAGACCTAAAAATCATATGGAGAGCAAGCATAACATCAACCTAACGAGAGATATTCTTGTTGAAAACACCGTAATTAATAGAAAAGAGGGAAATAAAGCTAGCATGAACATCTAGGAGGCCATTTTAATAAACGAAGAAAAGCGGGCTATCAATAGTCAAGCGTTATGCTGGAATAGAACATTAAAGTTGTTTAAAATTCCACTCACCGGATTGGCTCGTTTCCTCTAACGTTAGGATCAACCAGGCGGAAATGAATATCCCCTAAAAACCATTTTCTTTCATTCAGTCCGATTCTGACTCCACATTTCATTGGTAAAGGAGGAAAGAATATATCAAGACGCTCCGAAGATGATCCAATAAGATCGAAAGCTCAGCAATTTAGTTTGGTTTTTAAAACACCCATTCATTTAAAAGAGAGATGAATACAGGATAATTGATCTACCATATAAAATATGGAATAAAAAAGAGAGTCAGAAGAATAGAAAGTTGCAAAAGGAAATTAACTAAGGCAAAATACACCATGGTCTTTAACAAAATTTACATTCAAGAAAGACTGCTACCCATTTACACTAATATATATATATATATATATATATATATATATATATATATATATATATATATATATATATATATATATATATATATATATATATTCCGATTCCTCTTCTCACCCACTACTTCTACTCTAAACAAATATATTACCAAACCTCCTAACCTTCTCTTTCTTCTTACGCTCCTCGCCCTTTCTCCCCAGTTAACCTCTAAGGGCTGATTGTTCAAGGTTGGTTTATCCTGATGTGTTTCCTGTGTTTCCCCAATCGTTAATTCTTAACTCTTAACATAATAATCCAGAAATTATCAATTAACTGTAAATTTATCGCTATCCTCCTCCTTAATGAACATTAAATATTTTTCATAAATTCGTCATTTTGATTATCTGTTTGGTTCTTAACTTAAATTGTTTTCCACAAATTGTATTTCCAGTACCCGAAGATGGCTGAAACGTTCATCCGAAACGTTGTATCAAGAAAATTAAATGAATTTCGCTTTATACGTCCTTTGGTCCATCCTTCAAATTAAATTGAAGCTCCATAGGAGAAGCCATAACCAATATATATATATATATATATATATATATATATATATATATGTAGAAGAGCTTGACAATAGCGTGAATAACGTGAAAATAACAAGGAAGTGGTTGGGGAAAACATAGATTAAGGAACAGGTACATTTGTTACGTTTTTTGAAGCAAGTTTTAAGCCGAAAGAATTGTAAATAATTTCTTCTTGAAGCCTTCAGACATATTGTAATTTGAACAACTACCAAATTACAAATGTCTGAAAGATTATTTAAATTGAATATAGTTATTCAAAATTTTCTCGGCCCAAAACTTGCTCCCCTTAAGAGGCGCGACATTTGCATTCCTGGCCGCCGTGCTGAGTGGACTCAGCGATCCGTCCGGTCTCAGCTAAGCCTCTTCTCCTTCTTTCAGACAGCCTGCATTTCTGCCCTACTTCTTCATTTTCCCTACATCCTCTTTAACAGCTCTCTCTGGTCAGCCTCTAATTTCTCAGGGTAGACGCCGACCAGATTCCTCATCCCTGAGTTCCGGTTTGGTGAGGGCGGATTATAAAAAACCTGCTTCATCATCACCTACACTTTCCCCACATCCCCTCTCTTTCTCTTTCCAATCTCTATCGATTTTACCCCGAACCCAAGGTGAAGCCGTCATACTGATGTGCTGCCAGGCGACTAGGCGGGAGTAGTGGCCCCAATGGTGGCAGCTGGATTTGCCAGCCCTGTACACACCCCTCACAGAGCAGGCTACTGCGTGAGATGATTAACGTTTGCGTCCCGTGTTTAAAACAGGGTTAACCTCCTCAATGATGAAGACTCTTCCAAAACCCCTTTCACTCTCCCTTTACCATCGTCGGAGACGAATTACAGTAGCTTCACCGAAAAAATGGAGGTCCTCCTCAGTGTTTCCGCAGGGGACCCTCTAAAACTCTTCAACCAGAGAGGAGGCTTACTTCTCTCCTTTGCCTACGAGTTTAGGGGACTCATCCTCACTTCCTTCTCTGGAGATGCCCTCGGGTGTTTCTCTATTGAGTTCGGCAATCCCCCCTTTACTTTCTAAGCGGACTGGCAAGAAAGTCAGGGGGCCTATAACTAACCGCTCCCGGTCGGTGGGAGCGGCACGATAAGGCCTTTATGGGAATGATGGAAGCCAGGCCCTCTCGGCCTCTTCTCTCTAAAGACCTGCGAGCTCCCATTTTGAGTTTAGAGGGGATTACCGTACTTGTCCCCCTCTCTTACACGAACAAAGACCCTAGAACCAATAGGACCTGTGACTTCCCCGGGCGTGGGGGGGAGGGGGCACATGGAGGCCCCCCTGAGATGGACATGGTCCCGAAGGCAAGCCAGATCCAGACGGTAGGAACTTCCATGCGGACGAAACTGGACTCGGTGCCATGCACCGAACCGGAGTATGCCCCTGTGCAAAGTCCCTCTCAGACGGCTCTGGTCTCCAAGGCTTTACTAGGAGAGGAGGGATCTCCTCCTCTTGCTGGTGCCCCTTTAACAGCCAAGACATTCTCCATTTCAGAAAAGGATCTTCCTGAGGCCGGTCCATCTGGGTTTTGGGCTCCTACTGGCGGTGGGAGAAGCGAGTTCATTTCCCGCCCTCCTCTCCTAAAAAGAAAAGGAAAAAAAGACTAAGAGCTCCTCTCTCTCTACGGATACCGCGGGGACTGCCGGGTCTGCTGCAGTTTTGGTAAGCGACCAAGCCGAGATAGGCACGACCGGGCCCGTTGTTCCACGGGGTTGGGAATCCCAGAAAAAGATTAGAACTGTAGGTAGCCAACCTTGTCAATTGCGAAGAGCCGCACCCAGCTTCTTCAAAGCAATGTGGTACGTGCCTCATTGAGAAGGAAATCCTGGCTTTTCAGGCACAGGATTGTATCTAATTTCGTGAGGCTAAAAACTTGGTCCTGGCGCGCCTGGCGCTGCCGCGTACATCACATGCCTAAATATTAAGAAAGACACCCTCTGCTCCTGGCCCTTTTAGGCCTATTAGCTCTGTCGTTTCGGCGCCCAGTGGGAACCCTTCTGTGAGTTCCCTAGCGCTCCTCTGGTAAAGCTGTTGGCACAAAGGGTTCACACCCAGCCCCGGCTAAAACCAGGGCTCGCTTCCTTTCCCTCAGTGTGAACTTTTCCTGTAAGGCCAAACAGCCGCGCGTTTCCACCGAGTCGCTAGACTCACAGGTGGCAACACACATGAAGTTGGTCGTGAAGCCATCTTCCCGGATTCCTAAAGCGGTCCCCCGAAAGGAAGACAGCACTACAGGAGCTTCGGCTTCTTCGTCCACACCCACTGGTGGGCTGGGTGGGTCAGAGACGGTGTATACTCCGAAAGAGGGACCTTCACCCCGCTTACCTAAGGTTTCGAGGCGGATGGAGTAAAAGACTCGCATGGCGAGCCCAACCTCCACCGTTAAGGCTTCAAGGCAAGAGCGCATTGTCCTCCCAACAGCAAGTGGAATTCGGCCTCCGGTAAATATATGGCCATTTGCATGAGGGTCTTCTCTTCGAAGAGGGCATCCGCGTGTCCTTCGAGCTAGAGCTGGAGGGCATATTCCTTCATTGGAATTGCCGCAGACTCCGGGCCAAATGGGATGATTTGTGGAGGCTCGTCTCCTCCCGTTCCCCGTTAACTATTGTTTTGCAGGAGACCATGCTGGCAACGTGCCCCCTGCCCACCCTCCCGGGGTATAAGGATTTTCCGACCCCACCAACACGCGATGGAGGCCGGGCCGGCAAAGGCGAGATTCACACCCGGCATGATGCCTCCGTTCTTTTCTTTGTCTTAGATACCTCCTTTCAGGCAGTTGCTGTACAGCTGCACCTGGATAGTAGGTATAGTTTTATTTCCACGGGTAGTTCCGCCGCATCATGGCATGTTTGCTGAGGCTCTTTCTTTTGCTCGGATATCTGAACGGTAGACACCCCCTCCAGGAGAATGGGACCGCTATCTCGGACTTTGTGTCCTCGGCTAAATCCTTCGCGACCGCTTTCTCCGCATTCTCTAGCCGGGATTCTGCTCTGCCAGCATTCAATGCGCGTCGTAATTGCCACTAAGGCCGCCGACTGGACTTTACCCTCAGAGGCGGAAAACCTCTTAGCGACCGGTGCCTTCTACACTTCATCCATTTAGAGCCTACTTACCGATGCTGGGAAAATGCCACTCGCTCTACGCCGGGCATAGTGAATAACTCGCCTGTACGTGCGAGCCCGGCGCCTCCACCAGTCGCTAACAGCTCTTACTGCATTTGCACCTGATCTTGATGGTGCCTATCCCACCGAGAGACGCAAGTCATACACAAAGCCCTTTGGATTTAGTGCCTGGAAGGGAACACCTTTGAGTATTTGTCTGCACGCCTCTGGTCTCAAGGCTTCTAATGCGCCGGAAGTATTGCGTTTGGCCGTATTCGAGCACACTTCGTATCACGCTGGAACCATGGCAGTGTATACGGATGGCTCCAAGCCTCAAGAGGGTGTCAGTTTCCACGCCGTATCCCGTCTGTTTGAAGTCAGCGGGGATCTGCCAAATGTAGCTCTTGTCTTCATGGTCAAGCTGGTTGCAATACACCTCTTGTTACAGGAGATTACGCAATGTGCCCGGTTCAGAGACCTGATTTTGATTTATAGCAACTCACAAAGTGCCTTGAGTGCTCTCGGGGCATTGAATTCTCCGCATCGCCTGGTTCGCGTTATCCGGGACTTCACGGTTTTGGCCAGCCAGTCAGATGTCGAGATTAACTTATCTTCTGCTGGGTTCTTGGACATGTAGGAATTGCTGGGAATGAGCGCGCCAATGAGGGAGCCAAAGAGTCCGCGAGGAATGTGCGACCAGAACAGTGTTTTGCTCTTCCTTACACTGATTACAAGGCAGGAATACGGGTAGCTGTCCGGGTGCTTGGCAAAGAAAAATAAGATGGAATACAATCGAAGGGAACTTAAACTTAGGTGCCATTGTGGTACGACTCTTCCCATGGACCTACTCCACAATGCTGCGATGGCTTCAGGTTCTTTCTGTCGTCTCCGAATTGGACACACTCACGAGACGCACCGCCATTTGATGGATAGTTCGCCTGTACCATATTTTGATGACTGCGTTGTCTCCTAGACCGTTCGGCACATTCTTGTTGAATTTTCCAGTCTTGGTGATCTTCGCGCACGCTACCTGACCCGGTACCGGGACGAGCTTGTTCCTTGTACTCATGGACGAGGCTGGCCTCCTCCACTTTATTTAAATGTTTTTTTGTTTTTGTTTTTTTGTAGGTTGCTCGTTCCAGCCTTCGGGGGAGGCGGGCCTAGGACTATCATCATCCACTAGAGAAAGAAAGGAATAATATTTTCACCAAAAGTTTTTAAAATACATTAAATAATGGTTTCAATTAAAAGCGGGAAGGGAAAAGCAAACCAATAAAATAAGCAAACATTGAATGATATATAAAATAAAAATAACATTATGAAAATTACTTAAAATTTACTGTCATTTTGCAAAAACGGAGAAGACGAACATTTTTTAATACAAACTCTGCTGTTATTAAAAATGAAAAAAAAAACAAAAACCAGCAAACTAAATGGATTTATGTAAAGTAAAATACCCATTATATTATAAACAAAGAACGTAAACACAAATATGAACAGACTGGAAAAAGAAATTGACCTGTATCGTTGGAGCTGTGATAGAAACTGACCAGCACTAGAAAACTAATCATGAAGAATGTTTGATTGGTCCTTTTGCCGGTATTTTTTGCTTAGTTATACGTTGAGTAATTTAATTAGAAGCGTAATTATTTAAATAAGCGTTTATTTTCTTGATGAACAACGACTCTAGGATTTTCAACTCTAAAGATGTTGAGGCTGAAGACAAGATGGTAAACGATTTTGTATTATGGAGATATTGGTGATTAGCAGTTTTTTCTAATGGATGAGGCTTCTGGGTTGGTAATTGAAATGCCGGTCATGTGAGAAAACCTAAGGGCTTAGCGATCTTGCATTTTAGGTCGAGCTAGTTTTGCCATATGACGATTAAGGCAGATCGTTTATGTTTAAATATAAACTACAAAGGATTGCAAGCCGATAAGAATTGACTTCTTATGGCGAAATAAATATGCAAGGAAACAGGGTAATAATTAATACAAATAAATGGCATTGGGGGAAGTGGTTTGTGAGGGTAGAAAGAAATAGTTTATTTAATTTCGAATTTAAATGTTCAAGATAGGGTAATCATAGAAAGAACTTCTGCTTTGATACAGTAGTTATAATGGTACGTGGATAATAAATTTTAGAGAGAAATTTAGACAATAACTTATCATAAATGAAATCGGGTAATAATTAAAATGAAAGAATTTCTATAAAAAGGTTATTTCTTCAAGAAAAGCTTACAAGTTTGATCATATATTATTAGCCTTGCAAATTATACTTTTAACACAAATTAAGGAAACGTTAATGGAAAAGCTACTTAAAAAATGAATACCCAATTTTCTGGTTGTGATTTTCTATAAATAGTAATATTAAAATTCGAACCCACTCAAACAGCGTTAACATCCCAAAAATATATTTTGTTTTCCGTTTCTGTTTCCATTGAAAATTTATGTTCGGATGTTGTTTGTTAATAAAATTGATATTTAAGGAATCATGATCTTTGTCATCAATGTATCTTTTAAAGACAATTGGTTTGGATGGTGAAAGACAGCTTTCGAGCCACCTGTTTCATGTTGATACAAAAAGCTGTTGGACTAGGAGGGACCCACTGGAGAACCCATGACTATTCCTTCATATTGTAAATAGAGCTCGGTGTTGAATATACAAATGGTATCACCCACAGCCAGCTTAAAAACTTAAGGAAGAGTTGTTTAGAGAAACACAATATTTCATTCGTACTTTGAAAGAGAGAATCTGAATATTAGTAAATAACGATTCCATATCAATTGCAGCTTTAAAGCAGAATTCTCGAGGTGGAGTATACTAAAATAGTTTGTAAATTGAAAAAGTCAGAAGGAGTGAAATTATTAAATTATGTGTTAAGGAATCAATAGTAGCCAAATAATTTTTGCCAAGTTCTAGCATGGATTATTGACTGCAGATAGTGTAGGGCAGAGAGATAATCCATTTTAATTGTGGGGGGATAAACCATAGATCACTCCAGAAGATGTAGCAGAAGTAAAGAGCTTCTGATAAACTTCATTTAAAATGTTTCTTTTAGTATGAGAACGCAGAAAGTTATTAATTATGTTCTTAATTTCAAGAATATAATTAAGGGGATAAGTATTCAGTATGGAGAATTTTGACAAGTTTGATTGAATGGTACACATGTTACGCATATAATTAACACGATTTAAAATTATTACACTCTTGCCTTTAGCAGGTATACAAATAAGGATAAATTTATCTTTGCGTTAGGTGGATGACACTGAAAAGCTTAAAATTGTAAAAAGGATTAGAAACTTTGAAGCTATCACACTATTATTAAAATTTATTAGCTAAGTCTTTGATGTCATTGACCAAATTTAAAGTGGGAATGGATTTAAATGATGAAACAGCTTTGAGTTGGTGACAAAGCATTTTCAAAGACCAGTAAATAACGGCAGAATTCCAATTTGAAAAGAGAAAGTCTGAAATAAAATCTTTAAGATATAAATTGCTTTTCTACTGGATATAAAACTTTATTGGAAAAGTTGAAAATGACTTCACCTCTAGAACTATTAAAAATAAAATTTAGAACTAAGTTACGAACTTTACGGTTTATATTTTGAGGCGCAAGAAATATATTTATCTATTTCACGTGATAATAAACCATTTAAAACAATAAAATCTAAATAGAAGGTAAAATATTTCGAATGATAAAGAGGTATGAGAGACTTTGTTAGAAAGTTTTTGAGTGATGTTAGAGCTAATTCATCAAAGAGTTTTTGTTTTCTTCTTGTTTTCTTGAATTAATAAGCTACAAAAATGCTAACCTTTTTAGATTTTGAAATCTCACTTCAATTCGCACGCATATCAAATCTTTAATTTGGTAAAATACCCTTCTGTACTTTTCTTTGTAATCTTGCAAGGGATTTTGACCTTTTTGTTTAATAGAAGGATAAATACTAAGAACAGTGGAGCAAATTTTGAAAAATGCATTCATTTTATCTTCTAAGACTTTGACTATTTTATTTAATTTACAAAGGAACTAGGATAAATTAAATATTTTGGCCAGTAAAATATCAAATATACATTTGTATATTTGAAAATATCGCTAAATAGATTTAACCAATAATCAAATTCAAAATTTTCTAGAATGTAATACAATGCTTAGCGTAGGTGCAGCTTTCATTATCCTAATTTTTTACAATTTTCAAACAGTTCGAACAAAAAGTGTGTAAAGTTCCAACAAGTTAGTGCAATATTTGAAATCGTTCTTTAATTTCGGTATCTAAAAGATGGATATGTTTATTTGACTTTGTAAAAAAACAATGAAAAAGGTTTGAGCTTTTTAAAAGTATATATCGCATTCGTGGATTTTGGAAATCGATTGTGCCAGCACTATATTTAATCTATGAGCAATACAGTGAATGAAAACGCTATTGGCATATTTTGTAAGACCCTTTTTTTAAGACCATTCAGTTTGCTTTCCATAACACTTGCATCATAAGTTTGAGCAACATTTTGTCTCCCAATATTTAGTTTTTCTACCTTATTATATCCTATTTTGGATAACCTTTTGGCCTTATGATCAGCGCTTACATTTATGGACCCAAGATATTTTTCTCAAACATTATCATCAATCAAGACATACCGCACAACACAAGTAAGTTTCGATGTTGTGCTCATTTTACAAAAAATAGGTATGGCTGAGTCACGCGGAGACACATGAACTTACCCACACTTGAAGCAGCTATCAAAGGTCACCACCTGAACAAATAAGAGTCTTGTGCACACACAAACATTAGCGTGCTGAGAATAATTATCTGCCAAAAAGTTTACAACGAGAGACAACAGGCAAGCTGAACAAATTGAGGCTTTGATCATCAAAATTTGATAAATAACTGTAAGAGACAAGCGATTTTCTAAAATTATGATAAATCTAAGACATGGGAAATATGTAAGTACACCAGGGACACATAGCTGTCCGAACTCCGCCCAGGGCGTGGAATTGAAGACCAAATTCGATCACTGGTTCCCGCCCCACGTGCAAGTCAAGGTCACGCCCTTTGGAGACGGCATACACACACACTATAAATATATATATATATATATATATATATATATATATATAAATGCAATGTCCCGCAGGAAAAAATGAAATGGTGTTTCCAAGTACTTTCAAACTTTTTTGAGTTCCTTATCAAGGATAACTACAAGAAATAATATTATATTAGACGTATATACACGAAAGAAAAGTATAAAAGACCGCATCAAAAACAAGAAATCACCACGCCCAGGGCGTGGAATTGAAGACCAAATTCGATCACTGGTTCCGCCCCACGTGCAAGTCAAGGTCACGCCCTTTGGAGACGGCATACACACATACTATATATATATATATATATATGAATGCAATGTCCCGCAGGAAAAAATGAAATGGTGACTCCAAGTACTTTTAAACTTTTTTGAGTTCCTTATCAAGGATAACTACAAGAAATAATATTATATTAGACGTATATACACGAAAGAAAAGTATTAAAGACCGCATCAAAAACAAGAAATCACCAATGAGGAAAAGGGAAGGAGGAAGGTAAAGATTCACATTAAGAATCACAAGAAGCAGGTAGTAAGGTTAAACTAGGAAGACGAAAAGGGTAACAGATTAAAAGAAATGGAGATAGCCTAACGATGGAGATTATAAGACACGATGAGTGAAAAGTGGAGAAAATATAATGTGCATAACAGAGCAGTGACAATTAAAAAAAAAATTGGGCCACATAACTGAAGATTGTATATAAAAATTAAAGACAAAAGTCAGAACTAATTTCTTTAAGTATTAGTCTTTTAATTATAGCATCTATTTTATATAAGCCATTTGATAATTTTAAACTTTCCCGCGGCTTATATAAAATAGATGCTATATTTAAAAGACTAATAGTTAAGGAAATTAGTTCTGACTTTTGTCTTTAGTTTTTATATACAATCTTTAGTTATGTGGCCCCCATTTTTTTTTTTTTACCTTGTGAGTTTTTCATTTCATATATATATATATATATAAATAGAGAGAGAGAGAGTAAAAAAGAGATAGACAGACAGACATCCCTTTCGGCATTTATTTTATTCCATCATTAAGTAAAAAATTCAGTAGTCAAGATGAATCAATTAGAGTCAGCCAATCAAAAATCAATCATCCCTTAGTAGCGTTATGAAACCCCGTCAACTTGCCTTTAGCCTCGATACTTCGCGGAAAACAGAAGCCTACAGAGACTGACTGCAAAGAACTCGAGAAGGTACCGCTCGCCCTTTTGGACGCCAATATAGAAATAAAGGTATTTTCTTCTGCCGCGTTCTTTAGAAGTCCTTTTCTAACCCCGATTAAGAAAAACCCTTCGATAAGCCCAGCCTAACTCATAATCCCTCGTGAGAAATTATAAGGAGTCAGAATTAATTCAACAGAGGCATAAAGTAGGCCAACTCTTTAAAGTCTTCGTTACCCGTAGAGTCAGCTTTAGTGGAACCCCCTCCCAGCACACTGCTCGAGACAGGTGCAAAGTTGGGGTCACCCGAAGTCTGTGTAAATTGCTCCAAGGTCGCACACGATAAGTCCAAATCGTGTGTAGCCAAGTGTGTCAATTGCGGAGAGCCGCACCCTGCTTCTTCGAAGCAATGTGGTGCATATCTCCTCGAGAAAGAAATCCTGGCTGGTCAGGCCCAGGATCAACTCTCATTGTGCGAGGCTAGGGGCTTTGTCCTGGCATGCCCGGCTCTGCCTGGGACGTCATATGCCTCAAAAGTTAGAAAGGCCCCCTCTGCCCGTGGCCCATCCAGGCCAACGAGCACGGTTGTTTCCGCGCCTATTCGGAGCCCTTCTGCGGGCTCTACCCAACACGGGCGCTCCCCTGGTAAAGCTGGTGGCAAAAAGAGTTCATACCCAGCCCCGGCTAAAATCAGGGCTCCCCCCTCTCCCCCAGCGTGACCGTTTCCCGTAAGGCGAAACGGCTACGCACCTCCACGAGTCGTTAGTCATAAGAGGCAACACCCCTGAAGATAGTCGCTAGGCCATCTTCCGGGGTTCCTAAAGCTGTTTCCCGAAAGGAGGAAGGCAACAAAGGAGCTTCGGCTCCTTTGACAAAGCCCCGAGGTGGAGCGAGTGGCTCGGAGACGGTGATTCCTCGAAAAGAGGGCCCTCCGCCTCCGAAGCCACAACGCCCACCTAAGGTTTTGAGGCGGAAGGAGGAAAAGACTCGCATGGCAAGCCCAACCTTCCCTAATAAGTCCTCGAAGGCGACAGCGCCTTCAGCGCTTTGTTTGGACAACAGCGCCCGGGTTTCTGCCCCCGGGAAGCATACGGCCATTCCCGTGAGGGTCGTCAGTTCGAGAAGGGCCCCCGCGTCTCCTCCGAGCTAGGCTGGAGGGCATATTATTTCAATGGAATTGCCGTGGACTCCGGGGCAACTGGGAGGAGCTGCAGAGGCTCGTCTTGTCCCGTTCCCCGTTAGCTATCGTTTAGCAAGAGACCATGCTAGGCGCGTGCCCTTTGCCAGCCCTTCCGGGGTATAAGGGTCTTGCGACCCTACCACCGCGGGATGGCCAGTCTGGGAAATGCGCGGTTTACACCCGGCATGATGTCTCCGTTCTTCCTTTCTCTTTAGATACCTCCTTTCATGCAGTGGCTGTGCAGCTGCACCTGGATAGGAGGTATACTATCATTTATGCGTACATTCCACCATCAGCTGACTTTGACGCGAAGGACTTCCGCCGCGTTTGGCACGGTTGCCGAGGCCCTATCTCTTGCTTTGAGATGTCAACAGCAGGCATCCTCTCTGGGGAGATTACTCCATGTATCCTAGGCGACAAGTCCTTGCCGATCTGATCGAAAAGCTTGAGATGGGTGTCCTAAACGTGGATGAGTTTACGCATCACTGTCTGAGAACCGCTTCATTATCTTGCCTTGACCTATCTTTGTGCTCTTCGGATGCACAGCCTGATTTTGTTTGGGAGGGTGGTCGATGACCTCCATGGTAGGGATCACTTTCCCATTCAAATATCATTTTCAGGGCAACTGCCGCCTGAGAGACCACCTCGGTGGTGCTTAGCGCGGCGCGGTGGCCTGCATTTCAGGAAATGACTGAATTCTCTATCTCAGTCCGGGAGTTGAGGTAGGTAGATGAGGCCGTTGAGTTCTTTTCCATCAACCTTATCGCCATGGGCCTGACTACTATTCCTAGGACGTCTGGCCGTTTTGCTCGCCAACCACTTCCATGGTGGTCGGCCGAGTGTGAGACGGCCCTCAAACAGAAGCGTTATGCCTACATGCGCTATAAGCGCCAACCGAACGATTTCACTGTCGCTGAATTTCGTCGCCTAGGGCTAGGTTCCAGTATATTTCGAAGCACGCCCGCCGCTCTTATTAGCGGGCATACGTGTCTTCACTTAACGGGAAGACCTCTTTGGCTGAGGTGTGGAAGCGAGTCAAAAGGATTCGGGGCAAGTTCTCGCAGGACCCCCCTCCCGTTCTCCAGGAGAATGGGACCGCAATCTTGGACCCCGCGTCCGTGGTGGAATCCTTAGCGACCAGTTTTTCGCATTCTTTAGCCGTGATGCTGCTCCGCCAGCATTCAATGCACGTCGTGATGTCGCGGAAGGCCACCGGCTGGACTTTACCTCCAGAGGCAGAGAACCCTTTAAGGACAAGTTTACTGTGAGTGAGTTGCGTTCCGCTCTCGCTTCGTGTGCGGACACCGCCCATCGTCCGGACGATGTCTCGTACGCCATGCTTCGACACCTGGGTGAGGAAGGCATTGCATTTCTGTTCGATTTGTTCGACAGGATCTGGGCCAAAGGTCTTCTCCCAGACTCCTGGCGAATCGCTACTGTGCCTGACTTCCGCAAACCGGGGAGAGATCACTCTACTCCGACCGGTTTCCCTCCAAACTCTCTAACCTATTGCATGTTCAAGTTGATGGAGAAATTGGTAAATGTTAGACTAGAATTTTTCCTGGACAGCGGAGGCCATCTGTCTTCCGCACAGTGCCGCTTCCACAAGTACCACTCCACGTCAGATGCTCTGCTCCGACTGGAAAATGCCGCCTGCAAGGATTTCCTTTGTAGACAGCACTACGCCACCGTGTTTTTCGATCTGGAGAAGGCCTATGATACTGCATGGCAATACGGTATCATGAAGACTCTCCACACAATGGAGGTGAGGGGACGCCTTCCAATGTTTATATCTGAATTTTTGCGAGATCGTTGATTCCGCGTACGGGGTGGCCCGCAGAGAAGTGTCCTCAGTGTCACACTCTTTGTCCTGAGCATCAACGGCATCACCTCGGTGCACCCGGAAGATGTTTTCGCTATGCTCTACGTGGAAGACCTTTCGATCTCTTTTGGCGCGGCACAGATGCCAACTCTGAAGCGTCGACTCCCATAGGATTGGAACCGCGTCTCTCACTATGCCAAAGAGCACAGATTTTGGTTTTCTTTGGCCAGGACTAAGGTGGTGCACTTCTGCCGCCATCCACGGCTTCACTCCGACCCAGATTTGTTTCTTAATGAAGTGCGCCTGGATGCGGTTGAGTCGCATCGTTTCCTTGGTCTTGTATTTGACTGACGCCTCAACTGGGAGGCTCATATTCGCAGCCTTAGTTTCTCCTGTACCCGCGCCATAGACTTTATTCGTTCCGTGAAGTCCAGCGATTGGGGCGCTGATAGGACTACTGCCCTACTTTTTTATCGATCCTTTGTTCGTTTGAAGCTATACTACGGATGCAAGTTTTATGCATCAACAGCCGACCGTTTATTGCGGAAGGTGGATTCAATCCACCACACCGGCCTTCGCCTTGTGACCAGTGCCTTCCACAATTACCTCATTGAGAGCCTGTTGGTCGATGCTGGGGAGATGCCACTCTCTCTGCGCCGCGAACAGTGCATTACCCGCCTGTACGCGCGAGCCCGGCGCCTCCCTCAGTCACCAACAGCTCTCACTGCTACCCCAGCTGATCTCGATGGTGCCTGAGCCATCGAGAGACGCCAGTCATACCCTAAGCTCTTTGGGTTTAGGGCCAGGAAACTCCTTCGAGAGGTAGATATAGCTCTCGGGCCGGTGACGCCCCTGGTTCTGCCCAGCACGCCACCTTGGGGGGTACCACATTTGGCTATTTGTCGCCACGCCTCTGCTCCCAAAGCTTGTTCGGCGCCGGGAGTATTGCGTTCGACCTTATTAGAGCACACATCGTGTCACGCTGGAACCGTGCCAGTGTATACGGATGGCTCCAAGTCCCAAGAGGGGGGTGGCTTCCACGCCGTATCCCCTCTTTTTGAAGTCAGCGCGGCTCTACCAGGCGCTGCGTCTGTCTTCACGGCTGAGCTGGTGGCAATACACCACTCCGTACGGAAGATTACGCGACGTGCACGGTTCGGAGACCGGATTGTGATCTATAGCGACTCACAAAGCGCCCTGAGTGCTCTCGGGGCATTGGAATCTCCGCATCTCCTGGTTCGCGATATCCGTGACGCCACGGTTTTGGCGAGACGGGTGGATGTCGAGATTATCTTCTGCTGGGTTCATGGACATGTAGGAATTGCGGGGAATGAGCGCACCGATGAGGGCGCCAAAGATTCCGCGAGTACTCTTCGCCTGGACCAGCGTTTCGCTCTTCCTAACACCGACTACATGGCAGGAATACGGGAAGCTCTTCGGACTGCTTCGCAAAGAAGATGGGACACGGTCGATAGGAACTTAAAGTTGCGTGCAATTGCGCCGCGACTGTTCGCATGGGCCTATACCCTGAAGCCGCGGCGGCTTCAGTTTGCTTTCTGTTTTCTCCGAATCGGACACACTCGTGTAACGCGTCGCTATTTGATGGAGCGCTCGCCTGCGACCTATTGCAACGACTGCGTAGTCCCCCAGACTGTTCGGCACATTCTTGTCGAATGTCCCAGTCTGGGTGATCTTCGCGCACGATACCTGTCCTGGTACTGGGATGGGGAGGAGGGCGCTAC
The DNA here is from genome assembly GCA_963969495.1 of Ceratothoa steindachneri. Classification (NCBI taxonomy): domain Eukaryota; kingdom Metazoa; phylum Arthropoda; class Malacostraca; order Isopoda; family Cymothoidae; genus Ceratothoa; species Ceratothoa steindachneri. The sequence goes on from OZ018328.1 coordinate 86,172,762, forward strand.
CGCCTGTCCTTTTTTCTCGGGACGAGTGCGTGCACTTTGACTGGTGGACTTGTTGACTTTTGGGGGGAGGCCGGCCTTCTCCCTTTCATTTAACCAGGTTTCATTGTTGTTTTTGTTATTGTTTTTGTTATTGTTGTGTTATTGTTATTGTTATTTCTTTTTATTGTTGTTTCCTGTTCAATTTTTTTAAAGTAGCCTAGAACTAGGCTGTTTGTTTTCGGCGACTTTTGCCTAAGGCGGCAGTCGCCAGATAGCCCCATAAATACATAATAATGCCCGAGACATGTGATTTTGAGCAGTGCAACAGCAAATAGGACTCTTCATTACACTCGACATATAATTACTGACCGCGCACCCCTAAATTGGTTACCTTAGCGCAACAAATAATTTTACCTTTACTGCCCCCATAGCAAAACAATTTTAATATCAGTAGTCTCGTCTACAATAATAGCCGCAAATGAAGACTTTTATTTCACTTTTAATCTTCCTTGAAAGAACTTTGGCCACGCAATTAATCAAATCATTTTGGATTCTAACACCAGAAAAATGCTGGACCTTTTCAAATGCAAATTGGTAAGGAATCGTGTTTCTTCCATAAAATAAATAACTTAACCTAATTACCCTTGTTTTCAGAATCTGTTGATTAATTATGGCCTCCAAATGTTAATTGTGCTCGCCTAAAAATCAAACTACCTCCATTAATCTTTTTAAAAACTCTCCATTACTTATTACATTTTCATTATAGATTTTCACATTCCTCTTGTGTTGGCTGTTTAGGCAAAAATCATTTTGCGATTTCCAGAAGTTAATTAAGTCTACTGCAGATGTTATGTGAGTCGAAGAAAGTTCCTGTCTTTTTATAGCCTTATGCAGAGTATTTAAATCGGTAAAGCCAAACGAATTCCATATACCTATTATTTATTTCGTTGTTAAACAAGCACACGCCCAGCAAGATAATTTTTGCAAACAAAGTCAAGCAGTTAACCACTTTGGTTTTCATATTTCGCTTTGTTAAATTTCCTAACACAATTCTTACGTTTCCCTGTTAAAGTTATCTCTTTATCAGCACGACTTTTCGAAGAAAATTTATTGATTAATAATATCTCAAAATGCATATGCAAAGTCTTTGTTTCACAATGTCTTAAAGGGATGCACTTTAAATAGGACAATTAATCTAACAATAATAATTTACACAATAACTAATTAATCAATGCACCAATAATGTCGTCTAAACTTTAAAATGATTTTGAAAAAGTTCGCGCAAGCAGCAATAATCGTTTTCAAGTGTTGCCAGAATTAGATAACAAGTATAATGAAGATTTTCTATTCTATGTGGTTACGGGCTAATTCTTTCTTATATAAAGCTGTGATGAAACTATAATTTCAAAATATCGAGAAATTACTTTAATAGAAATGTAAGATAAGGCTTTTATTTAATTTTAGTAAAATAAAAAATGTAATAATTATAATAAAGAGAGGCCCCAATAAATAACAGAATTCCATGAAAATAACAAGCATAATGCAGGAATTGGGAGGATCACTTTGGACTCCGTTGGCTACTTTCAATATTTTTCTTTGTAATTTTAGGAGCCCGTCTGGCGACTGCCTACTTGGGCTCACGTCGCATTAATCATGAGAACGTAGGACTAGGCTATTTTAAAACAACAATTTGCCAAGCAAAAACAATAATAAAAAAAAGGAAAAGGGTAACAAGCAGCAAGCAAGCTCCAACGTCGATGACAGGTCTGCTTTTCCTACAGCAGGAACGTGCGATTATAAAGAAAACTACAAGAAAACAAAAAACAAAAACTAGTTAAATAAAAAGAAGGCAGGCCTTCTCCAAAAAGTCATAAACCGACAAGTTAATGTTCACGAACTCGTCCCGAGTACAGGGAATAAGGGATAGCGATCCCGCTCATCCCGGTACCGGGACAGGTAACATGCGCGAAGATCGCCCAGACTGACACATTCAACAAAAATTTGCCAAATAGTCTGGGGCACAACGCAGTCTTCACATTAGGGCGCAGGAGAGCGCTCCATCAAATGGCGGTGCGTCCCGCAAGGCTGTCCAATTCATAGAAGATAGAAACCAACCTGAAGCCTTCGCTGTATTCGGATGTAGGTCCCTGGGATTAGTAGCGGCGCAATGGCACGTAACTTCAAGTTACCCTTGACGGTCTCTCATCTTCTTTGCCAACAGCCCGGAGAGCTGCCCGTATCTCCGCCATGTAGTCGGTGTGAGGAAGAGCAAAACGCTGTTCCGGTCGCCCAGTTCTCGCGAACTCTTTGGCGCCCTCAGCGACGCACTGATTCCCTGTAATTCCTACATGTACAGAAACCAAGCAAAAGATAATCTCGACATCCTCCTGGCTTGAAAAACCGTGGCGTCACGAATTTCGCGAAACAGGGGATGCGGAGATTCCAATCCCGCGAGGGCATTCAGGGAGCTTTGTGAGTCACTATGAATCACAATCCGGTCTCCGAAACGGGCACATCACGTATTCTCTCGTACCAAGTGATGTATTGCCAACAGCTCGGCCGTGAAGAGAGACGCAGCACCTGGAAGAGCCCCGATGACTTCAAACAGAGGGGATACGGCGTGGAAGCCGACCCCCTCTTGGGACTTAGACCCATTCGTATACACTGCCACGGTTCCAGTGTGACGCGAAGTGTGGCCCAAAAAGGTTGGACACAATCCTGCTGACTTTGTAGAAGCTTTGTGAGCAGAAGCGTGGCGAAAAATAGTTGAAGGTGGTACCCTCCATGGTGTTGTCCTGGGCAGAACCAGGGGCGCCACCGGCCCAAAAGCTATAACTAGCTCTCAAAGGAGTTTCTTAGCCGTAAATCCAAAGGGCTTAGGGTATGATTGGCGTCTCTCGGCGGCATAGGCACCGTCAAAATCAACTGCGAATGCAGTGAGAGCTGTTGGCGACTGAGAAAGGCGCCGGGCTCGCGCGTGCATGCGAATAATGCACTATGCACGGCGTAAAGCGAGTGGCATCTTCCCAGCATCGACAAGTGGGCTCTCAATGGGGAAAGTTCGGAAGGCACCGGTCGCGAGGCGAAGGCCAGTGTCGTGGATCGAGTCCACCTTCCGCAATAAACGCTTAGCTGCGGATGGATAAATCTCACATCTGTAGTCGAGCAAAGAACGGGCAAAGGGTCGATAAAAAAGTAAGGCAGCAGCCCTATCAGCGCTCCAGGAGCTGAACATCACGATACGAAGAATAGTCACCGAGCGGGTACAAGAGATCCTAAGGTTGCGAATAATATGATCTTACAAGATGAGGCGTCGGTCAAATACGAGACCAGGAAAACGGTGTGATTCAAACACTTCCAGGCATACCCCATTGAGAAACAAGTCTAGGTGACGGCAGAAGTGTACCACCTTAGTGGTGCCCCGCCAAAAGAGACGAAAGGTCGTCCACGTAGAGCTTAGCGAGAACATCTTCTCGCAGCCCTGAAGTGATGCTGTTGATGCTCAGGATAAAGTGTGACTCCGAGGTCACTTTCCTTGGACACCTTCTTCCTGCTCCATTGGGCCGTGGAGAGCTCCCTCCACTCGTACGCGGAATTGACGATCTCGCAAAAAATTCAGATATAACATTGATAGGTATCCCCTCGCTCCCAACTTCTGGAGAGTCTCCATGATATCGTATCGCCATGCGGTATCATAATCCTTCTCCAGCTCGATTAAACACCGTGGCGTAGTGCTATCTACGAAGGAAAGCCTAGCAGACGGCATGTTCCAGTCGGAGATGATCATCCGACGTGGAGTGGAACTTGCGGAAGCCACACTGTGCAGAAGACAGATAGACTCCTGTGTCCACAAAAAAAGTTACTCTAACATTTACCAATTTCTCCATAAACTTGTATATACAAGAATTTGGAGAGATTGGGCGCAAACCGTCCGGCGAAGAGTTATCTCTTCCTGATCGCCAAGAAAAGTGGCGGGCGTGCTTCGAAATATACCGGAACCTAGCCCTAGGCTAATTTCAATAACGCTCAAATTCGCTTAAATTCTGGGTGACGGCAAAAGGCAAATTGCTTCCATTTTTCCATACATTAACTTACATTTACATATGATAATGCCAACCTTTCGTTATATATACCTATAAGTATAAAAAACATAAATCTAAGCACATCTCAGTTAACCTTCTTTAAAAATATGAGTTAAAAACAATTTTGAAAATAGAATAAGCGCATACACTATGATTCGCGTTATTTTTATTAGTATACTTTTAGTAGGGATACTTTTGATGGGTTTATTATTTTTTGGTATTACCTAATTTAAATCATATTTTCATAATTATTGTTCTTTTTATTACTCAAAATTAAAAGAGGAAGCATTGCTTCCCTTGCTTCCATTGACCGTACGCCTATGATATAAATATTTATATATATATATATATATATATATATATATATAATATCCGAAAGGAAAATAGTGGAATAGGTCTGACTTTTCTTTACCAGACGGCTTTGTTTGCAGTAGTCTAAATTTGGGGTGCTTTCCACCCCACTCCGGACTGCGATTCTTCTACCATAATATTTCTCTCTTTAGCTACTTAGCGCACTTGGCTGGTAGCTATGTTAGAGACACTTGTATTGGCCTTATCATTTTAATAATTTTCTTTACTAATATTAATTTCAAATTCTATGCACCAACAGTTATGTAAGTTAAAAGAAAGAAATAGGTTTCACACAATGGTTCACCTATTAACCTATTGACACTGATTATATGTTTTTTTCCCTGTGAAGAAATGCACTGTTAACAGGAGATTGGAGACTCTCTGGTTTTGGTTGGATTTACACAACCTTACCAGATTTCCTTGTAATAAAGTTTGCCCCTAATGACACGGATGATTCTGGAGTCGTAAGTAATACAGGTGTTATCTTCGTTGGTCACTTTGAAAAAGGAGCGGGTAATGACTATAGATATTTCTCGGTTATGGGTCTTAAGACCTTCTGTTCTTAATAGGCAAATGCTTAGAATATATGCTAGAAACCGGGTGACACATCCTTTTTCCAAATTCCAAGATTCATAATACGACATGAAATCTTACATATAATCAACGGTTAAGTACTATTAGTTTACAAACTATCCATATATGAATTTTAAATATAATCATTAAGTTTTCCTTTAATCAAGATTTTAGCTGACACAAATCGTCCTTCTAAACTAAAACTGCTCTTTAGTTTTATATAGGCTTCTAGCTTTCAGGACATGTCACGAGGTCACTTTATAAGATAACAGTCACGAGTTCACGTTGTAAGGTAAGAGATGTCAAAATATTGGCCCATGGTAATTCGCACTGTTTATTTCTACCATTTAATGTATTAATATAGAATGAATCCTAATTAAACAATATATATATTTCTAAACAAAAATAATCACTAAGTAGGACGAGATTTAAAGTGTTACGAATATCCCAAAGGGCTAATCTTAAATATCCGTCATATTTTTACGTGAATCCCTACACACAGGTAAAGGTCCTTTTACCGCAATAATAATACCTAGTTTAGAAAAAAATAATATTCAATCTGTGCCTTATAAAGATATTTAGCCATATCATTAAATTATTAAAATATTTTTATGTCACGGTAGTATAGGCTGATCTAAAAACCGGCGCTGTTTTCACTAACCTTCTCTTTAAAAAAATAATTTAAAAATGAAGCCTAAAGAAGGCTATGAGAGCGGTTTTTTTTTGGGGGGGCGCCCTTTATTTAGCAGCCTTACAACTATAAAATATTTACTCTTTAAAAATTACTCTACCAACGCATATCCGCGTATATACAGTTTAATGTATATTTCCCTGCAAATTTTGACGTTGTTTTCATGTACACAGGGGGGGTGGGTTTGCTAATGGGAAATTGGTTTTATCACTCCAAACTATACAATTTATCCTTGACTAATCGGTTGTCAGTGTGTTTGGTCATGGAGTTAGAATTATTTCTCCCCTATCAAGGAAATATAGGAGGGATCATAGTAGAGTCATTTTCGGAGGTTCCGTGACCACTTTTAGGATACCAAAGTTTCTCAGTGGATTTATCAAGAGCAACTGATACTAGAAAATTGAGCTCCCATACACATCACCTCACCAAAAAGGCGGGAAAGTGTTTATTTTAGGCGATATTCAAAATAGCCACTACGGCTCTCTTGCAGTGGATGGCCAAAAATGACAATTTAGGTGTCAATTCCCACTACTTTTGGTGGTGTCAGAAACACAATGGAATGGCATAATTCATGATTCAGAGTTCCCTTGACCTCGAAATCAAGATGGCAGGGGTCTGCTATTCCCTACTGTATTAAGATTTACTATCAGTAAAGGACAAATATGATGCACAACTATCAGAATCACTTCTGCTGCCATTATTGGAACTCTCCATTTGTAGATGACTTGGAGTGGTTGGAAGTTACAGGGGTGGTGAAAGTGCAGGTTGGGTATAGCATACTAGGTGGCATAAGCCATTTACAAGGATCCATCCATGGCCAATTGCTGAAAGATGATTCTGAAGCTGGAAGATCTTCTGCAGATATGTGAGGTAATTTGTGTGCTCTAAGTGTCGTCGTAGGCTGTCAGAGTCAGGTATCAGAATGATAAGCTTCTTTTTCTTGAGTACTGACCACTTTGCTGCCTTCACCTCTGCCAATGTCTTGTGTTTGGTGTCATGATAGATGTACCGGATAACAAATTTCTGTAAGTCATTGATAATTTCTTGTGTGACCAGGAGGATTGTGCCACAGCTCTTGAGGAGTTTGTGAGCTTCTAATGTTTTTCGACACGGTCCACAATAGTTTCGTTGCCTACTCGAAAAAAGCAGGAGTTATGATCACATCCAGTAATAACATGAAATGGGATCAAAGACTCGGCCATTCCCTTGTCACACAAACTCTGAGCAATTATCAGCTTAGATTTGCGTTTCAAGCACAGGAGTCTTGATATTTACTGAGCCACATAGGTTGCCTGAACGTACTTATCGTTATCGTTATAGCAACTGCTTCTGAATATCCCCCTGACTGCAGCTTACCATAGTTGTGTCTGCTTCTGCATGGACGAATGTAAGATTCTGCAATACTTCATCTGTGGTAAGATTCCTTGCTGGTTTACCAACACCACAATATATGAGCTCAGCAGTGGTTGAAGATGCTCTTCTTTTGAAGGCAGCCTCGATGAATGCTCGAAGACGAACTTTATTTTCTAGCTTACCAAGTAGAACATGGAAGTCTCTACTAGAAGGAAATTTGTCCTCTGACTTCATAAATACATTTCGATTGGACTGATTTTTGAAGGTTTTGTCGTTCACTATCTTTAATGGAGAAGTATTGCTAGTACAAATTATTCACCAAGATAATACGTTCTGCATTTGTATTTCTGTTTAGGAGAAAGCGTACAAGTTTCTCATCATAGTCTCTCTACGTTAACTTGGTAGTAGAGACTTCTAGTCGAGACTTCCATCCTCTACTTAGTAAGCCAGAAAATTTAGTTCGCCTTCGAGCATTCATCTGCTTTTTCTTTGTCTTCAATAGTAGGGGTTGTTAGAAGCCAGATAATTCCCATGTCTACTATTGATGTGTAAACCTCTGGGTATGGCATGGATGTTATTGTCAACTTTTCTTATAGCTTACTCTTCAGCGTTTTACGCATAATACCATTTGAATTAAAATTTGAAAGGCACTCATGTGTTATTCAATGTTGCATTAAGTCTTCCATCTTTAAACCCTCACTTTCCTCGAAAGGTTTGATGAATGAGGCAAATGCCTTACCCTGCATTTCTTCAGTTGTTTGTTTTAGGTTTTCACTTCTAGATTTCTTGAGTTGCAAAATTACCTCTTTTACTACGTGGTATTCGAGCATTAAAGGACTTTGTTTTTTAATAGACTCTTTCATTTACAAATTTTTACACTCTCCTTTCTCAATCAGCCTTTGCAGACTTCAGATCAGCAAAGAGAGTTAGAGAGGCTTGAATTCCAGATAGTAGAGATCTTAGTGTCTAAAATGACTGGTCAAATTGATCTCAATAGAACTCTGTGAGACATGAACTGATATCCTGTAACGATTGTTCCTCTATCTTCATCATTCTTGGGGCACAATCAACATTCTTTCTTCAACCTTGGCTCTTGTGATTTACGTGACGATTGACAAAGACTCTTATCCGGTTAAGTTTATTAACATTCCGTTTGTTTAACAGCAGTTGCTTCTCTTTCTTGAGAATAGCCAACCCACCAAACTTAAGCTTGGATCCTTTATTTATCGTTGATTCTATCCACATATCAAGGGCAACACATGAGTAGGGTTTACTCGTCATTGACTGTACAAACATGCCACTCTCCAAGAATTGTGCTTGGATATGGGGAAGACTTTCCAGAACTGTTATGAAATCTGGAAGATGGCGCTCATATCTATCGTTATCATAAATACACTTCCAAGGAAGCATGAATTTTAGTGAGGAATTGAACTCAATACAGTTTATTGTCCTTATTGCATGGATATTTTGAGTTAGTATTTCTACTATCTCCTAGAATAAAATCCAGAATTCTGCTTAAGGAGCACCATCTGAGTTCTTGGAAAGGGAGTCAACAAACTCCTTCAGATTGGGATTGTTCTCTAACCCAGCATGTGCATTATTAACTTCTTGTTGGTTAACTGAACATCGTAATTTACTAAGAAATGCCTGGATCTCTTTAGACAAGGGGGATCCCTCAAAACGTTTGTCTAGTGCATGGTGGACTAAAGCCTCATAGAAGAGTTGGAGGCTAAGCACACCACGGTTGAAGTGTTTTCCACGAAGAGCTTGATCCACGAATCCATCTGCAATGACACCTGCAGCCACCAGTACATCTGAAATGCGTGAGCCTTTGGACCACTTGTAGATCGCACTGATGAAAGACATCTGGATATAAAAGGTTCCCATGAATGGCAATATATTGGCAAATATCTTTGAATTCTCACTTTTCAATTCTAGCAATAATGCATAGACAGGATGATCACCAACACTAACGGCAAATAGCATCTTCTTCTCAAATATTTTCTTTGCAAGTTTGCGCCAGACATCATCATCATACAGAATGGTCTTGCTTGGTGGATTAGGATAACTCATGTGATAAATCGCTTGACTTTTGGGGATTTCTGGTGATAACTTAGCCTGGATGCCAGAAGAGGGGGGTATGGTCTCGTCTTCTGGCTTTAGTATTGTTCCGCCTGCCTTAGCTCGGGCCATTGCATGGCTGACACCCCGCATTCTTTGATGAGCTGTGTCCAGATGTTGTTAATCTATTACCCTATGTCTGATGGGCGGTTCACCACGCTTGACTGTTTTGTATCGTTCTACTCTTTGCATCTGGCTCCTAAGTTCCATGAAATTTGCAGAGAGGTAAGAAGGCAACGGGCTATTTGTAACTGGTCTATCCTCATCTAGGGTAGGTAGATTTAGCTCAGGTAGGTCTGGCTGGACAAACATGAGGTTTGTAGGATGTGATTGGCCACTTCCAGTCAAGGTGTCATTTTTGAAGTTGTCGTTGTCAACTATACATATTGTGGCTGTTCCTTCCGAAAGTTCAAATTGACACTCAGTTGAATGCTTCAGGTCAGGAACTGCCCCAAAATTTTTAAGCATAAGTATATTGTTGTAACTGATTCCCAGACCAACCTTATGTAATATGTCTACCATTTCTTTGCTCTTTGCCAAACCATTTAACAGTACAGCTAGCTTGTCTCAAATGCAGTATGTTTTCCAATCATGTAGCTGATCAAAATAGATGCAATTGATCTGACTGAGTGCTTGTCATCGACCTCAGACTTAGTGGGGTGCTTTAACACTAGAATGACGGAGCGGTCATTTTGACCGCTTTTCAAGATTATTTATTAAATATCAGCAGCATTTTTCCTCGCAATCCGCTCAAATCCTTTGACTTTTATTTTTATAATCAAAATACCATTGTGAAAGTATAAAATTATTACAAGAGTCAGGTAACGAGCGATAGAGTATACTAACTAGAAAAACTGAGCGGTCAGATTGACTGCTGCATAATATAATCCTGTTTTAACGTGTTTATTTCATTACAGGAAGTGTGCTCCAGTTCATAACTCAGTTCACGCTTCTTTCAACATGTTCTGATAAGGTTTGTGTATTTTTTATATAAACTCGCTGAAATTACACGATTGTGCAGTACACAATTGACTCTCGTTGGGTGAAGATGTCGTCCGATAGAAGGGAGACTCGTCTGACCGAGGAACAACTTCGAAAATTTCTTGTTGCCACACCTTACGATGAATCGGAAGGAGAATCACTTGATAGTGATGAAGAAGAATACATTCCTGAACAGAGTTTTTCATCAAGTTTAGACGAAGAAAATGAAAACATTACATCAACTACAGAGCAACGTAAGTGTGATGTGATTATTTTATGATACTGTTGGAATGTCATTTTCTATACCGTTCGAAATAATATGTAGCTATTTACATTATTATTTATATTATTGTTGTTATTGTTATTATAATTATTATTATTATCATTATTATTATGATAATATTATATTTATATTATTATTATCGTATGTTGAGATGAGTATATTTTATTTTGATAAAAATAAATCTGAACATAAATATGTGGTGAGATTTTTTTATGTACTTTTGTTACATATGTAATACTACTATAAATGAATAATGAATCCTTAAGACTTTATCTAAAGCTGATGAAGGAATTCTTGAGAGTAATATAACTGCCGATGAAGAAGTAATGGAAGGAAATCCATTAGATGAAGCTCCTACATTTACACATGACAAAAATCTAAAGGCTCCAGATCGGTGGACCCCTTGGATTGAAATCCCTACTGAAGGCTCCGAAAATAGTGGAAGATACAGTGCACAGAATATTCTTACTGAAGTTCCCGGTCCTTCTGGATACGCCAAGAGACATGTTGTGTAGGGGAGAATGATGAACGAATTTTCATTATTCATTGATTATTTTATAATTCGAGAGATAATGAGATGTACAGAAGCAGAAGCTCGCAGCTAATTGAATGATGAATCATGGGCCGTAACTAAGGAGGAAATATATTATGTTTTGGCCATAGTCTACGCCAGAGGACTTATTGTTAAAGGACAACTTTTTGCTTCTCTATGGTTCAAGGTTTTGGGGCCTCGTTTCCTCTCCATGACTATGTCAAGAGATAGATTCAAGCAACTTCTTCGAATTTTACGTTTTGATTTGAGGTCCACTAGAAGTCAACGAATTCAATCAGATAAATTTGCTCTTTTTCTACAACATGGAACATATTTATTGAAAATTGCCAATCATGTTACAGACCTGGAGCAGATATAACTGTTGATGAACAGCTTTTACCCAATAAGACCAAAAGCTCCTTCACCCAATATATGGCAAATAAACCAGCAAATAAATTTGGAACCAAATTCTGGCTTGCTGTAGACTCAACGTCCCATTACTTGCTGAATGGATTTCCTTATCTGTGAAAAAATGTTCATCGTCCCTAAAATCAAAGCTTATTGGAATATGAAGTGATGAAATTGGTAAGTTCTTTTTGAAGTAAAGGTCGAAATATCACATGTGAAACTTTTTTACTTCGGTGAAGCTTGTTAAGACATTGCAGACAAGGAAAACCAGTATCGTTGGAACGATGAATCAAATTCGGCGCGAAATACTAACAAGCATCAAAAATAAGAGACAACCACTACACTCATCCATTATTTCTAAGAATTGTTACAGGAAACTCACTGTGTACTAAGGAAAACCTTCTAAGAGTGTACTGATTCTAAATACTGTGCACAAGACAGTTTATATTGACAGTGGTACAAAGATGTTGCCAGAGTTTGTCACGTATTATAATAAAACAAAATCTGGCGTTGACAATGTTGAACAGATGGCCAGACTGTACACCACTAAAGTAGCTTCTCGGCGTTGGCCATTAAGGGTATTCTATAACTTACGTGATCTTGCCATGATTAATTCAGTTATAATATACCGTCAAGTGTTAGGAATTAAAATAAGTCGACGAGATTACATTCTAAGACTCTTAGGAGAGCTACGAGCTTTTAACAGAAGTGTGTATGAAAACCTCGAAGATGAATAAACAGATCAAAGCTTTTGGAAGAATCAATAGAAGAACTAAGAACCAATAACCGTAAAACTTGTCAAATTAGCAAATGCAAGAAGAATAAAACTAAGGAAATATGCTACAAGTAAAAGAAATATGTGTGTGGTAAATGTAATGGAATAATACGTAAGCGAATAATTTGTAGAAATTGCTTATGATATTGATAACACTTGATACATCTAACGACCTAGTATTATATAAATACCTAAATACTTTTTGATAAATGTATTTATATTTTATAGTTGCATCAATTATTCTATATGATAAACAAAAATGGGATTGTTATTATCTTATTTTTCTCTGTCTTATACATATATGTAAGTAAATGGAAATATATTGATAATGTATTTTTATTTATCATTTATTGATACCTATTCCATAAAATAATATAATAAAATATTCTCAACAGAAGAAAGTTAAACTGGAACTAATAAGAAAACATAATTCTTGTGATATGAATTCACCCTTAAATGTGTGAAAAAACGAAGAAAATAAGGAAAAATGATACCAGAGGTCAAAATGACCGCTCAGTCTTTCTTGGGGTTGTGCACTTGGCCGTCCACCTACTTTTAACCAAGTGGTAAGCTTCAAGAGGAGATCATTTAGGTCTTCATCTCCTTTTAACTCATGTATGTATCGAGGCCAAGGAACAATTTTTGTTTTGATAATCTGATCTCTGAGTCATCCAGCTACATTCTTCACCAGCCGATCGTCGCCTACACCTAAAGAGGATATTGAAGCCCCAAGATATGAACCTACAGATCTCGTATCATATACCAGTTCACTTGCATTCTTCTGACTTCGATCATTAAGTGCTATGTCATCTCCAAATTTCTTAATCAGAATTTCCTTCAAGAAATTGGACTTTACTGCGGAATAGTTACTATAATTTGAAGTTTATATATATATATATATATATATATATATATATATATATATATATATATATATATATTGTTGAATTCCATAGTTTATTGAACCTTGACAAGTGATCTATCATCTACAAGATCGAATAAAAAAGACAAGAAGAAGAATATAAAGTTGCCTGTCGTGGAACACCACTCTATACCATAGACTAGTCCTATATTATTTGGGGGGTGACTTAATCACCTACTGCAACGCGAACCGTTGAAGGACTGTTCGCAGGGATTAACGACCGACTAGGAGGTCAAACCTGATTCGTTGAGTTTTAAATCCTTAATAATCAGACAGATTACATAATAAGTTGGCGAAATTTACTTGTATAAGCCGAGAGTATCGTTCAAGGTTAGTTAAAGATGAAACAACAAAAATATAATTCTATTTACAAAGATCAAAATAAGAATAAAAGAAGGCAAAACGGAATTTTTCAAATTGAAATAGTCTCTTGATGATTATTATGAGGAGGGATTCTCAAATGCAATTAATTGATTAATGTAACAAGGCTCAGGTCAAAAGGGGCAACTTGAATACTAATAATGGAGAAGGTTTCAGTCTTATGGGTCAATGACTTCGAAGAAAGTCATTCTTGCTAACGATTCGATGAGGAAAGTGGGGCATCGACCGAATAAGGCAGGTGGGTTACGATCCGAAACAACCTTCCGATGAAGATAGCCAAACTTCAAAGATAACGTTCCACACGACATGTGGGATTTCTCGTAATTCCCCTGGAGGAGGAAACTTTGCATCAAAAGTAATCGATGGGTATTTTCTTCGGCTTGATTAAACGAAGGAAGACTGTTGCGCAAAGTCAAAGGCTTGCCTTTTACAGAAGCTGCCAATTTACGAGGCTATAATCACTACGGAGAAAGGCTTGCTGTCTGACGAACGCTCACGGGACTAACTTAGACTTGAGACAAAGAGGACGGCCTTAAGGTGTGGGCTGGACTCATCAAACTAAAATATAACCCGAGTATTTGTATGCCTACTTCTGAGGGGAGAGGGGGAGTTTGGAGAAAGGAGTCACAAGCTTCAGACATCTTAATCCGGGGGCGGATTCAATTCATCATTTAGCAGCAAAAAGCCAGACAGACCGGCTCTTTCACGCCTCGTCACCGTGGGGGGGGGGGGAGGCTTGGAACTAGTTTGCAGGATTAGGGAATATTTCCCCACTGCGCTCAGGAGTCAACACTTCGTAAATGTTCGAACAGTTAGCGACGTTGTCCATGGCGGGATACCAAAGCACGTGGTCTGCCATAAAGTGTGTGTGTAGGGGGTGTCAGAGGTTGTTCTCTTACATTGCCAAAGGAAATTGATGAAGGTGAAATATACTATGGTTTTCAACAAGATTTGCATTCAAGAAACACTGCTACCCATCCATATACACACACACACACAGATATATATATATATATATATATATATATCATTTTTCACGATGAAGGTAGGGACACATAGGAGGGCATCCTAAGTTTGTTGGTCTATAACTTTAGTGGATTTTAGATTTAACAGAACTCTGTTAACTTTATCTTCTAGTTTTAGAGATATTTTTGTAGGTGTTTCTGAGAGCAGTTTAAATTTTGTAGTGTCTGCAAGTATGGATTCCCTTTTGTGTACATAGTCAGTTCGATTTAATAGAACAACTCCATTTTCTTTATCGGGTTTGGTGATGACAATATCTAGATTATTAGATAGGGAACTTAGCGTTTTAATATCACTGTTTCCCAACATGATAGAAAATCTTTTCAATTTCTCCTTTTTGGGATAAAATTCGTGTGCCACTTCTGAGAAGTCAGATTTGAATCTACTGAAGTCATAGTTTATGGGTAATTTAAGAATGTCATGTAGGAAATTTTCAAATTTTAAATAGTAGGAAGGATATTTGATTTTATAGTTAGGCAATTTAAATTGGAAACCCAAAGACAATAGAAACTCCTCTCGTGGAGACAGGCGATAGTTAGATAGATTTTTTACATTATTACCATTGGAGAAAAGATCAGGCTTTCCAAGGCCTAATTTGTGGAGTTTTCTGTTATGAATTCTAGATACTTGTTGAGAATACCCTGAAATATCATGGTAATTTAGGATAAGAAAGCATATGAAATCTGAAAATGAAAAATGAGTGCGTAAATCAAAGTTAGAGCGTTCTAAATCAACCAATAGGTGCTCGTATGACCGAACTTTAAATTCAATTTCATGGTTTAACAAATAATCCAGAGAAGATTTATAAAATTCGGAATGATGAAGGGATTTCCGATAAAGCTTGAAATAAACAAAACTGGGATACATATTACCATTACGACAAATCTCAAGGAAAGTACAGTCAAGAGAAGATTTCCTAAGTCTTCTCGATAGCCTGGAAAAAGTTTGGTAGTACTTTAATCCTTCAGGTCCATATTTCTTGTAAATGTAGTCATATGAGTTGCTGCTGACCAGTCTAATCTTCAATTTCACGATGAAGGTAAGGACACAGAGGAGGCTGAGGTACATGTGATTTATTTATGGAACTACGTTTCGGGCGTATCACCCATCTTCAGGTTCTAAAACATAAATTTATCTAATACAGTTAAAGAATATTAAGAAAAATAATTAGATTAGAAAATGACTCAAGAATTTAAAAGTCAAGAGAATCAAATTATCAATCTAATATAAACCTAGTTGAAACGAAAAAAACCCCACAAAAAACAAAAGTAAATAATTACAGTATAATATTGCTTACTGATAATTCAGGAATTTAAAAGGCAAGAGAATTTAATTATTAATCTAATGTAATCACTATTGACACGAAAAAAAGAAGCAAAAACACAACAGTAAAAAATTACAGTATAATATTGCTTACCGATGAAGTTCAGGAGAAATCACAAAGTGAAGAAATTATAAAGGATGTGGCTTAAAGAAGGATATGAATTTGATTCGTTGGTTGTTTAATAAGAGAAGGTTGGTTGGTTGTTAAATGAAGTAATTAAAATTAAGAAATAAGAAGAGGAACAGCGGTATTATCTATGTTGAGTGTAGGAGATTTTGTACGTATTAGTAGGGATTCAAAAATTCTTAGACTATTTTCATTGTTATTATGACCAATTATTTTGAAATTATCCATGGAACATTCTGTCTTGCATTGTATATTATGCTTTCTAATTACAGAAGCTTCCTTCTTAGACAATATTTTTCCAGTGCGATGGCTTATTCCCATGTGAGAACAAAGCCTCTCTTTCAATGAGCGAACCGTACCACCAATATAGGTTCCTTGCACACAACAAGGACAAGTAAAAGCATGAACAACACGGCTCCTCATTTCTAGAGGAAGTTTGTCTTTTGACGAGAAGAAACTTCCTATAGAAAGTGGGTTAACAAAAGTGATTTTGAAGTTGGTAGGAAAGAAATATTTTTTCAGTAATTTGTTGCATTTTCTAGTGAATAATTTATTGTAAGGTCCCATTTCTGGTACTACGAAAAAATTTTCATTTTCGGGAACATTATATGAGAGAAAGGATGGAGAGTAAATTTTGGTAAGAAAATTATTGATTAGTTTGTCAACCAAAGGTGGGGGGTAACAATTATTTTTAAAATAAGACTTTAGAGTCTGGAATTCATTGTTCATTAGGGAATAATTGGAGGAGAGATGGTAACCTCTATATATTAGAAATTTAATTGCACTAAGTTTGTATGACACATCACAATGGCTGAAAAAATTGATTCCTAGGCCACTAAAGGTAGGCTTTCTGTATATTGAGGTAGTTAGTTTGTCGGTTTTTTCTATAATGACGTCTAGAAAAGGAAGTTGATAGTTATTCTCTAATTCAATGGTATATTTAATGTTAGAATGATAAGCGTTTATAAAATTTAAAAAATGGTGGCCATGTTCTACATTAACAAAAATAGCAAAGGAGTCGTCAACATACCTACGATAAAATATGGGTTTGAAATCTAAAGAAAAATGTTTCATAAAGTTAATTTCAAGATGAATCCTGAAAATATTAGCTGCTATTGGAGCAATTGGTGATCCCATTCCTACTCCATCTATCTGTTGGTGAACCTTGTTATTAAATAAAGAATAATTCTCATTAAAAATCATTTCTAAAATAGTCTTGAACTTTTTACGAGAGAAATTGTGAAAGGTGCATGTTTTGTTAAAAATTAGATTTAAAATTATATCAATTGTTTCATTAACAGGAACATTTGTAAATAGTGATGATACATCGTAACTGACTAGGACTTTTGAGGTTGCAAAATTGTGTGGCAATAATTCATTAACAATGGAATAGCTGTTTTTTTTATGGTGCATTGACCTATGGCTAACCCAGAGAGCAATTTAGCAACATATTTAGAAAGGTTAAAAGTTGCAAGAGAATAGGAAGCCAGAATTGGTCGGAGAGGAACACCAGCTTTGTGTAGCTTAGGGAGGCGGTATAATAAGCCTAACCCAGAACCACTAGAATGTAGGGCATCATAGCTTTGTTGGTCTATAACTTTAGTGGATTTTAGATTTAACAGAATTCTGTTAACTTTATCTTCTAGTTTAAGAGATATTTTTGTAGGTGTTTCTGAGAGCAGTTTAAATTTTGTGGGGGCTGCATACTTGCAGACACTACAAAATTTATACGTACAAAATCTCTTACACTCAACATAGATAATACCGCTGTTCCTCTTCTTATTTCTTAATTTTAATTACCTCATTCAACAACTAACCAACTTTCTCTTATTAAACAACCAAACAATCAAATTCCTATCCTTCTTTAAGCCAAATCCTTTATAATTTCTTCACTTTGTGATTTCTCCTGAACTTCATCGGTAAGCAATATTATACTGTAATTTTTTACTTTTGTGTTTTTGCTTCTTTTTTCGTGTCAATAGTGATTACATTAGATTAATAATTTAATACTCTTGCCTTTTAAATTCCTGAATTATCAATAAGCAATATTATACTGTAATTATTTACTTTTGTTTTTTGTGGGTTTTTTTCGTTTTAATAGTGTTATATTAGATTGATAATTTGATTCTCTTGACTTTTAAATTCCTGAGTTATTTTCTAATTTTTGATTTACCTACATAGTCATAACCTTATTATTTTTTTTAATATTATTTAACTGTGTATATATGCATATATATATATATGCATATATATGCATATATATATATATATATATATATATATATATATATAGTACAAGATAAAATAAGAATTGGACGCGAATGAGCAAATAAGACAAGAAACCGAAGTTTTTTTCTCAGGCAAGAGAGAGGGACATTAGAAGAATCAAGAATCAAAGGGAGCAGAGGTCAGCACAGTAAAGGCAATCCTTTACCGAGAAGACAGAAATAACCCCAGGGTAAAAAAGTTTTGAATTTCTGGCCGGGACTCGAACCCGGGTCTGCTTATTGCCGGTGAGATGCTTTGTCGCTAAGCTACCAGGCACAGTAACTATATCTCGCCCAAAGCGTTACCCCATCAAACCAAGTATCTCCCTAAGTTAGGAACTTCCAAGGAATTTTTATACCACATCCTCTTATCCGCTTATTTGCTCATTCGCGTCCAATTCTTATTTTAGCTTGTACTATATGTATTTATAGTCAGCTACACCAGGTTTGTGCATCTTTCTCTCTGTCTTCAAATTTTATTTGAAAGACAGAAAATATAAATGTCCTAGCCCTGTGGTGGTGTTATTATCAACCGCAGATCCTGTAGTTGCTTTCTTTGTATATATATATATATGTATATATATATATATATATATATATATATATATATATATATATATATATATATATTTATTTATTACACAAATAACCGAGAAGCGTAGTTTTACCTTCTTGTATATTCGTTTACTTATAAACATATATAAGCTAATTTAATCATATTAAAATTTCCGCAATTCCATGACAAATTAGAATATGCTGTACTTTAAAATTAACTTTGCAAAACATTGATAAGGTTAAGATTTTATATCAACCTGATATTTCGGAAAGAAAATAAACTATCGGTATACGACCACCTTTTACTCTGCAGACGGGAGAATTATCCAATTCAGAATCCTCTCATACTTGTTCGCTTTAGAGCACCTTCAATTTCGAAAATTTCCCTGAGACCAGCGTTTGAACACCATCCGCACTTATTTTTGGTATTAATGCTAATATGTCTGTCCTCATTTATAACGTAATGGTGATACAAAGTATACGTATATGTTCGAATTGCAAGCTGTGGAACATGTTTTCTCATCCGTGAAGCTTATCCGTTTGTTTATTTTTAGTAGCAACATAGAAACAGCTAAATAAACTTCTTTTGCCCGAAGTCTTTGCCCAACGTAAGCTAACCT
The DNA here is from genome assembly GCA_963969495.1 of Ceratothoa steindachneri. Lineage (NCBI taxonomy): Eukaryota > Metazoa > Arthropoda > Malacostraca > Isopoda > Cymothoidae > Ceratothoa > Ceratothoa steindachneri. The sequence goes on from OZ018328.1 coordinate 86,192,109, forward strand.
AATCTAACATTAAATAAAAATAATAAATTATTGTAAATAATTTTTTTTTACAAACTGGCCTGAATTGTGTTTTGTTCATAACTTTGTGTGCTACCTGGTTCAATGCTTTGCAGGTGATAGCTTATCCAAACATATAAGCATATACACCATACATAAGCATGGTGGATTGAATATTTTATTTAGAATGATATATGTATGTATAACAATAATAGTTATGTGACTTTATGTAACGCTAGCATACGTGAATACCTAAAACTTAAAAAATCTTAGCGAAACTTAACCAAGTAAAGGCAATTTGTTAACCACATAGCTTAATTTTGTTTAAATTTAATTTTATTTAGTTTTTTATTATGAAATGAAAGGTAGGAGGTAAGAAACACTGAATGATGTGCCAAGAATTCAAAGGGTGCCTCTTTATTCTTGCCCCATGCACTAAATATGGAAAAACGGCGCTTAGAAGTGCCCTTTTTCCAATGGGCATTTGAATATTTTCTTCACGATATTATGGCTTCGCAAGGCATTGAGAGTTATAAGAAAAGTCCTAATATGATCACAAACTATGTATATTCGGATTGAATCGTGAGCTAGGAGGGACTTGACAACCCAAAAGAGCATCTCCCTGCCCATAGTCTCGTAAAGGATATAGCAGGCGTCGCCACATCATATGCAAACTGAAAGCGGTTAAAAGAAGCCGCATGCTAAAACATTCCCCACCGCTTACCTGCAATACTCACTTTATGTAATTTTGACCCTCTTAAAACAAGGACATGGCGGTTTAACTGGCAAGTGGTCTAGCTTCAAACAGCAAGTTATAATTCTACCCAACCACTAGAACCACTAGAATCCTTGTGCCAGTGCATAACTATCAAAGGGGTGTCAGTTGTACCATAGAACAGCATACTGATGCTAAATTCTAGAGAGTTGCGAGCCCTTGAGGATACAATGCCTACGTCATGTTCGGCAGTTTTCCTGAGCACTTTTCCTTCATACATTTTCACCATAACTTTCCCACTTTCGTTACAAATTCCCTCTTACCAACATTATACAAAAGCGGCCATCATTAAATTTTGTTTTAAATTTTAAAATAATACATATATTACAAGCCATACTTCGTATTCTTTCTTACAGAAAGAACTTGGTTCCACAGACACCTCTTCGGCGTGTGGCCTACGGCCTATTTGCTATTCTAAACCGCTTTTTTTAATTCCCTTTATAGACTCTTTATTTTAACAGCCTGAATACCTTTTTCAACATAGACACCCTGAAACCTTTTTTTTTTAAGTTATTTCACCCGATTTGATAGATAGAAAAACCTTCGTCAGATCTCTTTTTTCATCTAAATTTGTTTTATTTTTCGAAATGATAGTAAAAAAGCCCTAAAGACCTAATTTTAATACATTTTTTGAACTTCACCACTATATGTTATTCATTCCAAATCATTCGATAATTATATTTATTTTTTTCTGAATTCTTAGAAATAACTGATAAAAGCTCGAAACATATAAAAAACAGCGTTGCGAATAAAAATTTCAAACTCAAAAAACATGGAAGGTTACTTGTCCACTAAGCAGAAAAAAACATTTTCGAAAATTTCAAAAATTCACCAAGTTAAATTAAAGAGTTAAGGATAAAGGGTATACTCAAATATCTTTTATTGAGTAAAAATGACATGTAAACTTTAAAGGTGATATGCATAATATCGAGATATTACATATATAGACTGTGTCTTTAATAACGAGGACTAGGCAACATGAGTAAATCTATAGCATCTAAGGAATCTCATTCACCCCCAAATCTAACCGTCATTAATATTCATTAACTAAGGGATCAGCAGCCCCTCCCCCTACAAAATGTATCTGTTCACATGCTAAAACACCAACTATGATTGCGTAAATGGCATCTTTCTTGTGTATCTTTAGAATGTACAAGCGACGTTTCATTAAACGTCACAGACATGCACACACATGCACTGCTATCCAGCAGGAAGAGTTTTGTTTCAGTTTTCTGTTTGTCCTAAGTTAAGAAAGAGGCGTTTGCCCGCTAAGCCACCTATTTACTTGCGCCCCTATTTTAGTTGAACACTCGGTTCACAATCACTTGCATTGGGGCCATAGCAGGTTTGAAAGGGAGATTACGCTGATTTCTTTGCTTGAGTTCCTCCATCTGGGGGACGAAGGAAAACTATATCCAAATGTGCATAATACATTGCGACAAGCAGCCATACTTTATCATGGTAAAGATGAAATCCAGCCTGGTTACGAATGTTTAAGGAAGCTTTTCAGGTGATATGCCATTTCGAGGGAACGAACAATTTTTATCTCTATCTATATGCGTTGGCTAACTGAGGCTAGGTTGCTTATATGCAGATATAAAAGAGAGTACAGCTAAATTTAAAGCCAAACTTGATCTCTGTAATGAAATAAGGAAGAAATTAGGAATGATAAACTTGTAGAGAAATTTGAAAGCAAAGGCACGAGGAACTTCTGGAAATTAATACGTCAATAAAGGCATAATAAGAATTCCTCTCCATCAATAATTAAAGACAAAGAAAGTCATGATCGTATTGCCGAAAATTTCAGTATAAGTTAAAATTAGTATTTGAAAACAGTAATAGCCCGAACAAACCTCATTCTTTTCGTTCAAAATTCAGAGAACACTGTGACAAATTTACGAACATTAGAAAAATAAATCGGGTAGAGGTCTCAAATGCCGTTCACTCTCTCAAACTAGGATTGGGTAATGACAATGTCCATGCTTATGATTCGAAATATCATTCTGATATCTTAAATTGTTCATTAGCAGAATATTTTCATGTATGCTACTCCATTCCCATCTTCCTAGTGAAATAACGAAAGGAGAAATCATGCCAGTTGTGAAGAACATATTAGGTTACCTAAATTGCTCGTCCAATTTTCGCCTAATAATGATTTCCTCATATTTCCTGAAAGTATTTGAATATTGTAATTTACCCGAGTTAAATAACCACATTAATATCGATAGCAACCAGTTTGGCTTTATAATATGGACAACATATAATTATTTTCATACACAATCACTTCGTTTTTAACTAAACAGCGAAATTAATTAGCAAATTTTCCAGTCCATTCCGTTAATAATTATTTTCTAAAACGAATTGAATGGGTTGACGGTACCCTTGATCGAATCTCTGATTACTTCCAGTTAATAGGATACAGACAGGGTGATAATCTAAGGCCAGAGGTAAAGTTGGATGATGGTGATAACATCCTTCTAAAAACTTGAAATTTCTACTTCTATCGGACTTGCATCGGTTTCTCGTCCTTCGCCGTTGGAGGCGCGGGATTTAATTAGAACCTTCATTTAGGTCAAGATGGAAACCCAAATTACAATTTATTCATGAGATTCGATTTATTTTTAATTTATATTAAATCCTTTAAATTGTCGATATGGCTTTGTCTTAAGAGGTTTATATTTACTATATAGTCTCTTCTACTGATTCCAAGAGGGTCGCAAATTTCTGAAACAGGGTTTTTAGTTTATTGGACAATAATGTCCCTTGCAATTGAGAAGTACAAGGAAGAAAGAGCATTAAAAGGCAATTCACTTTCTAGTTTATGTACCGTTATGGTCAAATGTTTAGAGACTACTAGATTATGCATATAAGAAAACATCATACAACAAAAAAAATACGGAAATGAGAATAACCTTTTCTAGGGCTATTTTCTGCGTAAATCACGAATATAACATTGGTTTCATACTGCGATCCTCCAGTTTCTCGTTAATTAACATCTAACTTACGTTAAGTACACTAATAGTTCCGTAGGGATTGAATGCAAATAGGAATGGGCCGAAACTGACAACTTTAAATGTTATAAACGGATTTCTTTAGTTATATTGGTCCAAATCTGTGGTACTCTTATGTAAACTTGATAATTTTGTAATTTACTATAAATGCTTCCAATTTTTACATTTTATTTAATATTTGCTTCTGTACTATTTATATTATTATTCACATACTACAGTGTTTTTTCCTTACAGGAGACAGAGCTACATTAAGACAATACAAAAGAAAGTTAAATAAACATGTAGCAAAAGTTTATGAGCTGTACTTTGGATGTAAAGTGGGTGACCTGGACAAACACTGGGCACCTCACATATGTTCTGTCAGGTGTACAAGTTTCCCTTCTGCCTGGGTGAAAGGCAAAGGGCCTGGCCTCATGTTTGGCGTACCAACGGTCTGGAGGGAGCCAAAGGACCATTTAATAGGATTGCTACTTCTGCTTAACAGATATTAAAGGTGGGCACCTCATTAATATTGTTAATGAAAATAATATTTTATAAATAAATATCTTAAGAGAAATAATTTTAATGTAGAAACATTCAATAATGAAGCTGTAATTCCCTAATCTCTTTTTATTAAATCAGCACAAAGCGTGAAATTACATCTATTCTTCGGCTTTATTCATTCGCATATAAATTAAAAGCTAATTCTCTCTTTGGTGAGTTGTTAAAGTGAATATGAACTCATTAAATATACTTAAATAAGAAGTTTATAAGAATATACATATTTATATATATAATTATAAAAAAGCTGTAAAAGGAGTTGCCGTCTACCAGTATTATTTTTTGTTGCTTATGATCGTACCACATAACAGAATTACATAAATAATAGTGTATATGTACTTGTAAAACGATTGTACTAATTCAGCTATTATTGTTATTAGTTAGTAATTATTTGTTACATGAGAATAATTAGAGAATTGAATAATTGCTTTAATGAATTCCAGTCATTGAATTTTTAGCAATAATACATAATTGAAATAAAAGCTAGACTCAAAAAGTATTAGGAAATAAATATGAGATATCTAGATTTATGGATATACATAAAATGATTCAATACTTAAACAAGAAAAGAAAACCAAAAGGGGTTTTATTACTGATCGATTCCCTTATAAATCGTCCATAGAATTTCAGCGATTCATTTGTATATCGCAAGGAACAAGACCTTTGAATGGGAAAGGTCTTTATTTAATCGTATTAAACTTAGAATGCTTTCATGCCACTTCACTGTTTCATAAACGTGGATTGTAAACGATGTTACATAATAATTAATATCACACACGTCAATTATTATAACCTTTACCGATACAACCCGAATTCCCATCTTTGATTAATGTTAAGTTTATCAATGTCAAAGCCTCGATAGAGAGAAATACGTTTCCTTCGCAGCATTACACGAGCACAATTTTACATAGGCTTTGCGTAAAAGTACTTTAAAGTGAGTAATTAATTTATTCGTAATCGAATTAATTATCAAAGTAAGCTGCAGGTGACAGCTAGAAGTTAATGTTATAACAGCAATCACGATTTTAACAAAAACTGTGATTGCTACTTGCAACTATTAAAATAAAGTTATTAAATAGCAATAGTGAAAGAAATTTCATTGAAATTTCCTAAAAAAATTAATTTAAAAAGAATGAATCGAAGTATATGAAAAAATGACTCTTCTGAAAAAATCTTTGTTTAGGAAAATTGAGATTATTTAGTGGTTGTTTTTTTTTATTGTTTTTTCCTAGGGTAATGTTGGTTGGCAAAGATCTCAAATTTCCATCATATCTCAAAACAGCATAAATAAGCTCAAGTTTATTTACTAAGCTAACGGACTTTTCAAATCATGTTCCATAAGTAATCTATTTATTTCTATAATTTTATTAACTGAAGGAACACAGAGAGATTAATATTTCAAACAGATTTGTTCTTGGTCTTTCCAGATTATATTATTGCATTTAATGTTCAAGAGATTAATTTCGGCATTAATCCATCGTTTTACTGGTCATATATTGCTGCTCATATTACGCCTTTATGCCGGTCATATTCAAAGAATATTAAACACACTTTGAAAGCTTAGCGTTATTTACATTTTGTCTCTTTCTTGCTCCCTTCGTCACTTCCGTCTCAATTGTGTGCAGTCACATAGTTCGGCCTCCACAAATAGGGTGTTTCTTGTAATCCTCTTTTATAGAAATATCTTCTCTAGTGTTTTTAAATTATTATTCTTTGGAAAAACGCCATATTTCCTCTTCTAAATCTTGCGAACATTACTAAAAAAGCCGTCAAAATATTACTTTTAGCCTCTATACAAATTAAGATTTCGACAGGCAAATATGAGACCTTTGATCGATTAGAAGCGAGCTTTTGTGAATTACAAAATAACATTCCATTTCGTCTAATTATTTTAGGAATTTCAGATTATTTGTGGGATGGAAGTTAATTTTAATGACTTTTATGGCTATAAAATAGCAACTCTATGTACGGGTTCTCAAGCATCCATTAACATTCAAAGTTCGATCTAAAAAGAATGATGGATTGAATATCAAATTGGAAGAGAAATACACCTGACAAAACGCGATAACCCAAATATAAAAGGATAAATTAATAAATAATATATTTTACATCCTTATGGAGATTCATAGGAGCTATTTATGACACACCGGAAGGCTGTCATCGAAAATCCATCAATTTATCACAGTAAAAGACATTTAAAGGAATCTTTCCACTACTGGCTTCCGAATGAATGCAAAAGTGTCTTGTGTGCTTAAAATAGCATCATTGGTTTGAATAAGGCAATTTCATGGATAGAAATATTTTTGTGATGCTCTAAAATCAATCTATTGTAGTGATGAGCAATGATTTGGACCTTAGTAAAATAAATGGCTGCAGAGGGCGAATTTCGGGGATCAATTTTGCTTTGAGTTTGTTGTAATCTGAGTGGTAATTGCCCCCTTCGTTGTCTTTTCTCTTCTACATATTTTGGTCGTTGAACGTGCGTTTTTTTCCCTATATTCGGATTTTATTTCTGTCACCTTTTACCCGCATTATTCATCATCTGTGGTAACATTCCCGACTTTTACTCCAGGTTTTATTTATTTTCTCACTAATCAGGAATAATTTCGCGAAGCGAAGAATTTTCCCACTTTTCTTTAAAGCGACAAGCTCCATCCACTAAATTATTTTCTCTTTCATCCTCCACAAGTCGAATAGTGAGAGTGCTTTGAAGTCCGTCAATGCGAAACAATGGAAAAGAAGGGTAGAGATGTTTATCATGTAAACTATAATAGGGATCTAGGAAAAAAGCCCCCGGCGGAAAAAAAACAAGAAAAAAATCTCCCCCGGAAAAAAAACCCAAAGAAAGAAGCTCACAGTTTCAAAGAATTGCCCCAAATATTGGAAATATGCTTTATTATAATTATAGTTAACATATTCATACATTTATTATACAAACTTATAAAATTCTAAAGGATGTTGTATGGCGGCGCAATATTATTAGAATAATGCTTTTTACATGTATGAGTTACCAACTTGTTAAAAATAGACAAATTAAAAAAGGTACAATTTACAAAAAATAAAAAGTATAGTTGTAAGTTACAAAAATTTATTGCAATATTTTATGGTAAACATATATACGAGTACAAGTTGAAGAAGTTATAAAAAGTTTATGTATATTACCAAAAAATATTAATTAATGTTAGCATATACGATTTAAAAATGAAATAAACATATTCTATTAATTACCTAATCAAAATATGTGTTAAAAATTATGAACTATTAAAAAGACAAATTTTAATCCAGTACAAGTAAAAGATCTCAAATAGGACGTTCTTCAAATGTATTAATAACGTTTCAAATCCTAGATGCTGTCTCTTTATTTATTTATTTCTGATCACTTGTACGATGACCAGCGCAAGCCTGTTCCATGGTGGCTTCTTGTAGTGCGTGCTCTTTTTGAATGCCTTATAGAAATACTTCCCCTTAAGGGGCGCGGCGATTTGCCATCCTGGCCGCCGTGCTGACGGGATCCAGCGCTCCGTCCAGCCCCAGCTTAGCTTCTCTTCCTTCCTTCAGATAGCCTGTATTTCTCCCCTACTTCGTCGCTTTTCATACAGCCTCTCCCACAACTTTCAATGGTCAGCCTCTAATTTCACAGGGTAGATGCTGACCTTCTTGTCAAGCCAATCGTCCCGGATCGGGGCTGAGAGGGGGAGAGGACAACATTCCCTAACCCCTGAGCTCCGGTTTGGAATAGTTTTTTTTTAACAACCTGCTTAATCCCTACCAATACCTTCCTCACATCCCTTTTCCTTTCTTCCTTACACTCAGTTTTACGCCGCGTCTAAGGTGGAGCCGCCATGCCGATGGACTGCCAGGCCACCAAGCGGGAGAGGTGATCCCAAATGGCGGTACCTGGCTCTGTCAGGCCTGTAAGCACCTCTTGCAGTGCAGGCAACTGCGAGAGTTGATTTGCGATTGCATCCCGTTAAACAAATAGGGTCACCATGGCCAATGATGAGAAACATAAAAATCTCCCCTTAATTCCCTCTGTGTCACTAACGGAGCCGCCCTCAGGCAGCTCCAACGAGAAAATGGATGTTGCCCCCCTGTGCTTGCTCAGGGGACCCTCCATATCCCTCTAACTGGGGAGGAGGCTTACTCCTCTCCTTCGCTTATGGGTGTGAGGGACTCTCCCTCACCCCTTTCCCTATAGGTGATTTCGGGCACCTCCCTTCTTCCAGCGGCAGTCCACTCTGTTCTTTCCAAGGGGACTGCCAAGAAAGCTAGCAGACAGCCTTTAGCCAGCCGCTCCACATCAAAGCGGCTCGATAGGGCAAACCCCCTTAGGGGTGAGAGGGAAGCCAGGCCCCTTCGGTCGCTTCCCTCAAAATACCTGCCGGCAAGAATAAAGAATATTGAACCTTGCCGATGTCAAAGCCTGTGCCTCCCCACACAAGACTAGTGACGATACTGCCAACGGGACCTGCGATGTCTGAGGGGGGGGATGGCCAACTGGAGGCCCCCCCTGAAAGGACATGGTCCTTAAGGAAACCCAGTCTCAGACGGTAGGGCCTTCCATTGGGGGGAATCCGGGCTCGGAGCCAAGCACCGAACCAGACAGAATCCGCCCCTATGCAAGGTCCCCCTCAAACTGCCGAGGGCTCCGAGGCAGTATAGGAAGGAAAGGGATCTCCTCCGTCAGGTGCCCCTAAGAATACCAGGACCTTCTCCATTTCGGAGAGGGACCTGGCTGAGGCCGGCCCATCTGGCCTGGGGGCTTCTTCCGGAGGAGGTGAAAAGCGGATTTGATCCCCGCCCTCCTCTCCAAAGAAGAAAAAGACTAAAAAGAATAAAAAGACGAAGAAGACTCGAGGCTCCTCTTCATCCGCGGGGGCTGCGGAGGCGGATGTGTCTGCTGCCACTTTGGTAGGCGACCAAGCCAAGATCGGCACATCCGGCCCCTCTACCCCCTCGTGTGCGGAGCCCCTGACTAACACCAAGAATGCACAGGGAGGAGCCTCGATGACTTCGAGGCCCCTCATTCCGAGGTTACCTGGCGTTTTCGAGCCCACTGGCTTCAAGTGCTTCCTCGTTATTCGCTCTACTGATGTCACCATGTTGTCCAAGGGCAACATGATCCATCAGAGGAGAGAAGTGGCTAGTGCAATTGGTAGAGAGCCGAAGGTGACCCGTTTCTCGGACGGAAGGCTTCTGGCGAATGCGGCGAATCCCGCCGAGGCAGCCAAGATAAGTGCTCTTCGGACACTTCATGGCACCCCGGTGAGTGTGACGCCGCACTCTACCATGAACTTTGTGAAAGAAGTAGTTTATGCAAGGGAACTCGTAGACTACTCCATTGATGAGATACCTTAGAGCTGGCCGACCATGGGGCGGTCAAGGTCGAACGTGTGATGAGAAAACAGGGAGGGGCCTCGAGACCCACCCCTACACTCTTCGTCACGTTCGACTGTGACAAGTTCCCTGGGTCGGTGCGTGCTGGTTAGGTACCGCTACCGCGTAAAGGCATTCGTGCCACTGCCGCGGCGTTGCTATTACTGTCACCACTTCGGCCATACGAATTGATCTTGTAGACGTGCAACGTCGGGGTCACCCGAAGTCTGTGTAAATTGCTCCAAGGCCGCACACGATAAGTCTAAATCATGTGTGGCCAAGTGTTTCAATTGCGGAGAGCCACACCCTGCTTCTTCGAAGCAATGTGGTGCATTTCTCCTCGAGAAAGAAATCCTGGCTGTTCAGGCCCAGGATAGAATCTCATTCCGCAAGGCTAAGGACTTGGTCCTGGCGCGCTCAGCTCTGCCTGGGACTTCATATGCCTCGATAGTTAGAAAGGCATCCTCTGCTCCTAGACCATCCAGGCCAACGATCCCGGTTGTTTCCGCGCCCATTCGGAGCCCTTCTGCGGGTTTCACTCAACCCGGGCGCTCCACTGGTAAAGCTGGTGGCAAAAAAGAGTTTACACCCAGTCCCGGCTAAAACCAGGGCTCCATCCTCTTCCCCAAGCCTGACCGTTTCCCGTAAGGCGAAACGGCCACGCACCCCCAGCGAGTTGTTAGACTCAGAGAAGGCAACCCCCCTCGAAGTTGGTCGCTAGGCCATCCTTCGGGGTTCCTAAAGCTGTCCCCCGAAGTGAGGACAGCAACAAAGGAGCTTCGGCTCCTTCGCCCATGCTTAGTGGTGGAGCGAGTGGCTCGAAGACGGTGGTTCCTCGAAAAGAGGGCCCTTCGCCCCTGAAACCGCAATGCCCGCCCAAGTTTACGCGGCGGGGTGAGGAAAAGACTCGCATGGCGAGCCCAACCTCCCCCAATATGTCTTCGAAGGCGACAACGCCTTCAGCGCTTTATCCGGCAAACAGCTGCCGAGGTTCTGCCTCAGGGAAGCGTACAGCCATTCCCGTAAGGGTATTCTGTTCAAGGAGGGCCCCCGCGTTTCCTCCGAGCTAGGCCTTGATGGCATATTCCTTCAATGAAATTGCCATGGACCCCAGGCCAACTAGGAGGAGCTGCGGAGGCTCGTCTCATCTCGTTCCACGTTAGCTATCTTTTTGCAGGAGACCATGCTAGGCGTGTGCCCCCTGCCATCCCTCCTAGGGTATAAGGGTCTTGCGACCTCTCCACAACGGGATGGCCGGGCTGTGGGATGCGCGGTTTACACCCGGCATGATGTCTCCATTCTTCCTTTCTCTTTAGATATCTTCTTTCAGGCAGTGGCTGTGCAGCTGCACCTGGATAGGAGGTATACTATCATTTATGCGTACATTCCACCGTCAGCTGACTTCAACGCGGGGGACTTCGGCCGCGTCGTGGCACGGTTCCGAGGCCCTTCCTCTTGCTTGGAGATCTGAACGGCAGGCATCCTCTCTGGGGAGATTACTTAATAAATTTCAGGGGACAAGTCCTTGCTGATCTGATCAAAAAACTTAAGATAGGTGTCCTAAACGTGACTGAGTATACGCATCACTGTCCGAGAACCGCTTCATTTTCCTGCCTTGACCTATCTTTGTGCTCTTCGGATGCACAGCCTGATTTTGATTTGGGGGGTGGTTGATGACCTTCATGGTAGTGATTACTTTTCCATTCAAATATCATTTTCAGGGAAACTGCCGCCTGAGAGCCCACCTCAGTGGTGCTTGGCGCGGGCGCGGTGGCCTGCATTTCAGAAAATGATGAATTCTCTATCTCAGTCGAGGAGTTAAGGTCCGTAGATGAGGACGTTGAGTTCTTCTCCAGCAACCTCATCGCCGCGGGCCTGAATACTATTCCTAGAACGTCTGGCCGTTTTGCACGCCAACCACTTCCATGGTGGTCGGCCGAGTGTGAGACGGCCCTTAAACAGAAGCGTTATGCCTACATGCGTAATAAGCGCCGCCCAAACGATTTCACTGTCGCTGAATTTCGTCGGACTAGGGCTAGGTTCCTGTATATTTCGAAGCACGCCCGCCGCTCTTTTTGGCGGGCATACGTGTCTTTACTTAACGGGAAGAACCCTTTTGCAGAGGTGTGGAAGCGAGTCAAAAAGGATTCTGGGCAAGTTCTCGCAGGACCCCCCTCCCATTCTTTAGGAGAATGGGACTGCAATCTAGGACCCCACGTCCGTGGCAGAATCCTTAGCGACCGCTTTTTTCGCATTCTCTAGCCGGGATGCTGCTCCGCCAGCATTCAATGCACGTCGTCATGTCGCGGAATGCCGCCTGCTGGACTTTACCTCCAGAGGCGGAGAATTCTTCAACGACAGGTTTACTGTGAGTGAGTTGCGCTCCGCTCTCGCTTCGTGCGTGGACACCGCCTTTGTTCCGGACGATGTCCCGTTCGCAATGCTTCGACACCTGGGTGAGCGAGGCATTGCCTTTCTGTTAGATTTGTTCAACAAGATCTGGGTCGAGGGTCTTCTGCCAAATTCCTTGCGAATCGCTACTGCGCTCGCCTTTCGCAAGCCGGGGAGAGATCACACTAGTCTGACCAGTTTCCGCCCAATCTCTCTAACATCTTGCGTGTGCAAGTTGATGGAGAAATCGGTAAATGTTAGACTAGCCTTTTTCTTGGACAGCAGAGGTCATCTGTCTTCTGCACAGTGCGGCTTCTGTAAGTTCCACTCCATGACGGATGCTCTGCTCCGACTGGAAATAGCCATCTGCGGTGTCTTTCGATCTGGAAAGGCCTATGATACCGGAAGGTGATACAGTATCATGGAGACTCTCCACACGATGGAAGCGAGGGGACGCCTCTCAGTCTTTATATTTGAATTTTTGCGAGATCGTCGATTTGCGCCTACGGGTGGGGGGAGCTTTCTCCAGCCCAAAGTAGCAGGGAGAAAGTATCCTGCAGGGAATTGTCCTCAGTGTCACACTCTTTGCCTGAGCATCAACGGCATCACCTTGGTGCTGCCAGAAGATGTTCTCGCTACGCTCTACGTGTACGACCTTTTGATCTCTTTTGGCGCGGCCCAGATGCCAACTCTAGAGCGTCGATTCCAACAGGCATTGGACCGCGTCTCTCGCTATGCCGAAGCACACAGGTTTCGGTTTTCTTTGGCCAAGACTAAGGTGGTGAACTTCTGCCACCATCCACGGCTCCAACCCTACCCATATTTCTTTCTTATTTAGGGTGCGCCTTGATGTGGTTAAGTTGCACCGTTTCCTTGGTCATGTATTCGACCGAAGCTCCACCTGGGAGGCTCATATTCGCAGCCTTAGGGTCTCTTGTACCCGCGCCATGGATATTCTCCGTTCCGTGACGTTAAGCGCTTGGGGCACTGATAGAGCTATTACCCTACTCTTTTATCAATCCTTTGTTCGTTCGAAGCTCGACTACGGAGGTGAGTTTTATGTATCCGCAGCCGAGTGTTTATTGCGGAAGTTGGATTCGATCCACCAAACCGGCCTTCGCCTTATGACCGATGCCTTCCACACTTCCCCCATTGAGTGCCTGTTGGTCAATGCTGCAGAGATGCCACTCGCTGTGCGCCGCGTGCAGTGCATCACTTGCCTGTACACGCGAGCCTGGCGCCTCCCTCAGTCGCCCACAGTTTTCACTTCATCCGCAGCTGATCTCAATGGTGTCTATGCCGGCGAGAGACGCCAGTCATACCCTAAGCCCTTTATGTTTAGGGCCAGGAAACTCTTTTGAGAGCTAGATATAGCTCTCGGGCCGGTGGCACCCGTGGTTCTGCCCAGGACTCCACCCTGGAGGGTACCACATTTGGCTATTTGTCGCCACGCCTCTGCTCCCAAAACTTGTACGGCGCCGGCAGTATTGTGTTCAACCTTTTTAGGGTACACCTCCTGTCACGCTGGAACCGTGCCAGTGTATACGGATGGCTCCAAGTCCCAAGAGGGGGTCGGTTTCAACGCCGTATCCCCTCTGTTCGAAGTCAGCGGGGCTCTACCAGGCGCTGCGTCTGTCTTCACGGCCGAACTGGTGGCAATACACCACTCGGTACGGGAGATTACGCGACGTGCCCGTTTTGGAGACCGGATTGTGATCTATAGCGACTCACAAAGCGCCCTGAGTGCTCTCGGGGCATTGGAATCTCCGCATCTCCTGGTCTGCAATATCCGTGTCGCCACGGTTTTAGGCAAGCCGGGCAGATGTCTAGATTATCTTCTTCTAGGTTCCTGGACATTTAGGAATTGCAGGGAATGAGCGCGCGACTAAGGGCACCAAAGAGTCCGCAAGGACTCTGCGACCGGACCAGCGTTTCGCTCTTCATTCACACCGACTACATGGCAGGAATACGGGTAGTGTTTCGGACTGCTTGGCAAAGAAGATGGGAGACGGTCGAAGGGAACTTCAAGTTGCGTGCCATTGCGCCGCGACTGTTCCCATGGACCTATCCCCCAATGGCGCGACGGCTTCAGGTCGCTTTCTGTCGTCTCCAAATCGGGCACACTCGTGTGATGCATCGCTATTAGATGGAGCGTTCGCCTGAGCCCTATTGTGACGACTGCGTCGTCCCCCAGAGTGTTTGGAACATTCTTGTCTAATGTTCCAGTCTGGTTGATCTTCGGGTACGTTACCTGTCCCGATACTAGGAGGGGTGGGGTCGCTACCGCTTGTCCCTTGTACTTGTGACGAGTTTGTGCACATTGACTTGTGGACTTGTTGACTTTTGGGGGGAGGCCGGGCTTCTCCCCTTTATTTAAGTAGGTTCTATTTTTTGTTTTTCTTTGCAAGTTCCACGCTCCTGCACCGAGGTGAGGGGGACCTCTTCCCGATGCCGGAGATTGCTTCCTATTTGGTAAGTTTTTCCTATATTTATCATTGTTATTTTTTCATAATTTTATTTTAAACTAGCCTAGTTCTAGGCTGTCGTATTTCCGGCGACTTATGCCCAAGTGGGCAGTCGCCACATGGGCTAAAAAAAAGAAAAGAAAGAAAAAAAAAGTAGAAATACTTAAATATTAGAATGAGAAGATCTATTATTTAAGGGAAAACTACGATGCCATCCTTCCACTGAGTTATTTGTTTTGGGAGGCTAATTTTTGTCTATGTATGCATATTCCATGTTTGCATATGGAATTTGGGAGGTCTTCGCATCCTGTTATTTGGCCTACCAATGTACCTATGTATCCTCAGAATAATCTAATATACATAATGGATTTTCAGGGACGTCTTCAGCAAGTACCTCAATTACTTTGTTAAGCGGACTAAAAGCCAAGGCTGAAATCATTCTCATTTTAAGTAAAAAATTGAGATTGTTAGCATATTCCTGTGAAAAACCATAGTGTTGAATTGTTCGATAGATACTTTGGCAAAGGTGGAAAAAACATCCCTTAATTTCTGTTTCTGGAAACATTGATTGAATGTTTTTGTGCATTGCCTTTTCAAAATCTAACAAAATCGTGTTCGGTTTTAAATTGTCATTCAAACTTGTAAGTGTTTTCAGCATTAGGATATGTTATTTAATTTTTATTGTGTAGAAGGATATATATGCATGGAGTTACGATAAAAGTGACATCCATCAAATCAATATTTATTGTTCTCAAGATAGTATAGGTTTTTCTTCTATTCCCAGCCAAATTTTTATATACTATTTTGAATAGTCCTGAATATACGAGTACCATAGTCGGTTTTTCTTTTATGACCAACTTAATTTGCATTCAAGATGTAATCTTGTGTCTCCAATCTAATTTATTGAAGACAAAATATATAATATTAATTATGTTTACGCATTGTGTCGCAGCCCTGTAGATTTAACTTATTTGATTTAATTTTTTATTTATTCAAATACAAAATGGGATCTAGTACAAATATCCTTTTCTTTTACTCCGTATTTTTCCTCTAGTTTATTTTTCCGGGGGGAGGGAATTTTTCCTCGAGTTTATTTTTCTGTGGAAATTTTTTCCTCGTGTTTTTTTTCCTCCTGGAAGGCTTTTTTCATCCGTTTTTTTCCGGCTACCCTGCAATTGATTAAGTTGTCGTGTGAAAGTTTGATCTTGAAGCTTAGCGAATCAATCTAAACTTTCCACCAATTCATTTGATTATTATATAAGATAAAAGTCTCTCCCAATATTTGAATTAGTGGCCTTCTTGGAAATAGAACTGATACAACGGGTGTGAAGGTCTGACTCCTCTAGAACGGAGAGGATGGAGGTCGAGTTAGTTATTGCGAAATGTTCAGGCGTGTGGTAAAATCCATTAGCAGGTTCTGCTAATGAATAAAGTTACGTTGTATGAGGTTGAAAGTGTCTGGATGTGACAAAGAGGAGAACTAACGAATTTTGGGAACAAGTATCTGTGTAACACAAAAGGAAGATAATAGGAACTAGAACGCGTATTCATTGCTACCCGAAATGGGATCGTGATAATCAATTGTAAGTACTTCCTTACGCAGGGCATTTAAAGAACATAAAGGAACAAGTGTAATATTTGAAAGTCTGACGTAACAAAGGTCACCAATAATAATAACATGAGAATTTATAAATTTCCCAACAAAGGCATCAATCTTTTAGACTACAAATTTAGAACTATATATTTTGCCTAAAACGTTGCTGCTCTGAGTGCGGTTAAAGAGAAATATTTACTCTCTCATTTATTAACATATAACAATTAATTCTTCCAAAATGAAATTTGCCTAGTAAATTTCCAAATATAATTATTGCCAAAAATTTTAATAGACGGGGGAGAGGGGATGGAATTCCTTATCTAGTACGTTTTTGCTAAATCTATTATAAAATTTTGTCGATTAACTTATAAGATGACCTTACCCATATTTAAATACCCAAGACGTTGTTTAATATATAAAGATTTTACTTCCTTCAATATTTTTGCTTCTTACATTCTTTAACATCTTTCACATAATGTGTCTATATTTTATATGCTTCGAATTTTGTTTCTTTGAGCTTTTTTGAGTTTTCCCCGTGTATATCTTCTATTTTTTACCTATTGTTACATAATCCATATTTTAAGTTAGTTCAACTCTTCTAACCATACACCTTATACCCCTCATATCTTATATAGGGTCTCTATAAATTAATCTCGGATTTGAATGGAAAGATAAAAATGTAAAAAAATTAGTAATAAGATATGGATTTTTACAAACTATGAATGGATGCAATTTAAAACGTGCAATCCATCCGTGACTAAAGTTCAAATTTTCACCTAATCCAGGGAATAGTTTGTCACATGTCCTTGATTATCTCACGTATCTGGCTTATTCCAAGCCATTAATCATCTAACAAATCTCTGTTGTTCTCTGCACTTAATTACCTGACGGACTTGGGATGTCCCAAGATCTTCTATACCTAACAGGCCTGGTTTCTCTAAGATCTTGTACACTTGACAAGCCTGGTTTGTCCCATGCCCTTATTTTCAAAATAAAGCTAGATTTCCTATGGCCTTGTCAGCTGACGCCCAGTTTTTTTTTATTGGCCTGGATTGCCTTATATATATGTAATTTACAGAGACATTAACTCGCCCTTTTTCATCAAAATACACAGTTATTTTATGATATAAAATTTTTCACATTATATATATATATCATATATAGTTTTCAAACGGAATCGGATTAACTGCACAAAGGGATAAAAATGTATTCCGAGCAGTTTGGTATTTAATAACGAGAACCTCATTGAAAATAATAAATATGGAAGATGTGTAGGTTTAATACAGAGGCTGGAACTACTGTAAGGATAAAATGTATTTCTATTGTTTTATATAGTTAATAAATAAAACAAGGTGAAAGAAATGCTAAAATTTAGTTGGAATACAGGGTTATTCCCCCCAAATGGGCCTCAACTTTCGATAGGCCTCATTTTTAAATTTTCTGCAAGGATTGAATTAAACTTTGGTGATAACTAATTTATTGTGTCTAAAAACATCATATCAAAACATAAGAGTCTTTGGACTTTTCTTCTTTATTCTAGAGCACGTGTTCAAGATAACCTCCATTTAGCTCTGTGAATTTTTTGAGGAGCAACACAAAGTTGTCCCTGACTACCATAAAAACCGACCGACTAATGGCTCTGATGTTCTCCCTGATGGCTTCCTTGAGTTCCGTGATGGTCATGGGTCTCTATGCGTGCAATCTGTCTACAAGGTAGCCTCAGAGAAAGAAATCTTGGGGCTTAAGTCTGGGCTGTGAGGTGACCACTCAAAGTCAATCTTAAGACTGATCACACGGCCACCAAAGTTCTCTTTCAGCCAATTTCGGGACAGGTTTGAGGTGTTGAAGCTTGTTGCATCTTCCTGGAACCAGAACTTCTCCATAAGCAGCGGAAACAGTGTCTGCAGCTCTGTCTTAAAGGTTTTGAGGACCTCAACATACCTCTACTTGGTGACTGTCACTGTCGCGCCAGATTCCTCGAAGACGAATGATCCGATGATGCCTCTGGCTGAGATTGCAGCCCAAACTGTGCACTTATGGGAGTGTAGGGGCTTGGTGGCTCACTCATTTGGTCTGATGGTCCCCCAGAAGACATTTGTATTCGAGTTTACCTATCCCTCTAGGTGGAAGTGAGCTTCATCTGATGTCCAAAGGAGGTTAAGGAAAGTTGGGGTCTCCTGAATCTTCTCTAGTATCTTGACTGCCATAGCCTTTCTCTGCTCCTTGTCTGAGGATGTAAGGGTCTGCTTCGTCTGTATTATGTATGGGTAGGCCTTTGCATCTATAACTAGCACTCTCCTGCAAGTCTCATGGGATAAACCGAAGGACTGACTTCGCTTGCGCACAAAGCGTTTTGGACTCTGCTGAACTGACTCTCTCACACTCTCGACAAGCTCAGACGTACGTTGCGTCCTGAATGGCTTGAACCGTTTTCACTGGCTGCATTGAGGTTTTCCACTGTCCCATAGTTCTTGAAGTGGTTCACTCAGTCCTGAATTCTGCTCTTCAGGTGGCTTTTTCACATTCAAACTGATGTACGAATTTGTATTGCACTTTCTGGAACGAGTCTGTCTTTTAGTAATATTTGACGCAGTATATTCTTTGCTGGAGCTCCCATTGAGATCTAGTTGTATTCACAGGCGTTGCTTCTGTCATGTCTTGCAAAGTAAGTGTGATTAGTGAATGAATGAATGAAGGATATATCACAAAGTGTGTGTGCAGGCCCGTTTTTTTACGGGGGGGGGAGTGACCCTGTATAATACAGGGATAATTTATCCCGTTTTGATCAGTCGTAAATCATGTTAATCATTAATAGCTCAATTCAAGAAACTTCCAGGGAGGGATACATGTATTAATAAAACGATTTCCTTACTACCAGTTTCAGTAACTCAGAAAATAATATTTTTGAATGAGAGTTTATTTGTATTTATATGCACAGTATCTATGCTGATAAAATAACAATAGAATCATTGTGACAATAGAAGTTATTTATTTTTCATTGAGATGATTTGAATATATATGTAAAAGAATTGTTAATATTTTTTCGACATTTCTACATATATAAGTTTGAAAAAGAACTGAAATAAGCCATCGAGGATATCATTTTCGCCTTTCCCTTCATTCACTTGAGTTTACGTCTTTAAAACTTAAAACCTAATACATTGCACCTTAGTGGTCTCTGCGGGATGTGCGTTGAGAAGTCTCTATTCAAAGCCCTTGTGCGTTTATTTGCCAAGGCCTCATTCGGGGAATTCTTCCTTCCGGACCGTTAATATGAATCCTACATTGTTCTCCCTCGAACCTTTTATTATTAATTTTACAAAATCACAAAAAGGGAAAATAATTTTGACTTGTATATTTCCTGAATGCCCTGTTAAATAAAGGGTAAAACATTTGGAATCATATTTTCTGTTTCCTAAAGGAAAACATCCTCTTTATTCTCCCTCCTTTATTTTTTTTTTAGATCTACTACATCCGACGAACCGAGGGAGGAAGGAGTATCAGATATTTAAATGATTCAAAATGACCACCCTCAGTTTCCGTTAAAGACTTATTTGCCCATATCACAGTTGCCCAATTGGTCTTTTTTTTTCTTACTTTTATATAATTTGATTAGGCCAATTATTCAGAATGGGCGGCAAGTTGACATTCAATGGAGATATTTAACAACAAACAGAAGGGAACTTAAAGTTGCGTGCCATTGCGCCGCGACTGTTCGCATGGACCTATCCCCAAATGCCGCGACGGCAACGCTATTTGATGGAGCGCTCGCCTGCGCCCTATTGTGACGACTGCTTCGTCCCCCAGACTGTTCGGCACATTCTTGTCGAATGTCCCAGTCTGGGTGATCTTCGCGCACGTTACCTGTCCTGGTACCAGGATGGAGAGGTCGCTACGGCCTGTCCCTTGTACTCAGGACGAGTGCGTGCACCTTAAGTGGTGGACTGATAGACTTTTGGGGGAAGGCCGGCCTTCTTCCTTTTATTTAACTAGATTTTGTTGTTGTTGTTTTTTGTTATTGTTTTCTTTCTAGGTCGCACGCTCCTACGACGGGTGGAAGGGGACCTTTCCCCGACGCAAGAGCTTGCTTCCTGATTGTCATCTCATTTTATCGTTGTTTTCTTTTCAAATTTTTTTTTAAAGTACCCTAGAACTAAGCTGTTTGTTTGCGGCGACTTATGCCCAAGTAGGCAGTCGCCAGATAGCCCCTAAAAAAAAATTACCAACAAACAGTTGACTTTTCGATGACCTCGTGTTTTTCCTAATGCATATAGAGCTGGCAAAAATGAAAACTTGGACAATTTGTTGTAGAAAGTGTTATTTAGGGGTGATATCTGAAAAAGATGCAGAAGATAAACGCATTTTTAGTCGCGGGCGACTCTAAATCTCACTATGTCGGTCAGTCGCCGTTTTGAGTTTTTTTTGTTTTGGTAATAACATTGTAACTATTCGGCTGATTCTAACGAAATTTGAAATCCTCATATTGTTTTACATGTTCTTCCGAATCATATAATTACGAGTACGAAGGTGCCCCGAATGTTAGCCGGGGTATTATTTTATTTTGGCAATAACATCATAACTATTCGGCCGATTCTCACGAAGGTTAGCTGGTGTATTATTTGGCAATAATATCTTAACTATTCGGCGGATTTCGACGGAATTTATAAACCCTTATGTTGTTTTACATTTTCTTTCCAATTATATAATTGCCAAGGTCCTCCCAAGATTATTATTTTATTTTGGCAATAACATCATAACTATATTGCTTTACATTCGTTTTTTGAATGATATAATTGCCAAGGTTCTTCAAAGGTTAGTCCAGGAATCATAGAAAGTTCTGAAGATCTTCAGGTCATAAATCAGAATATTTGAGAGAACGCAACTTCTGGTCAGCAGACCTTGTTTTTATTCAAGTGACCTCTTTTTTTATCCCTATTAAAGACATTTTTGAATTTTATATATAGAGGGATTTCATTGTATAAACTTACCGTAAACATGATAAAATCTTTAATTACTCAACGTTATATATTATTAATTTAATGGTAATAATAAGAATTAATGATTGAATGTTAAACTATTATCTTTAGGATATATTAGGGCATATGTTTTTAATGCTGATAATGAGACTTAACATAACATAACGTTTATTGTAGACCAAATTTATTAGGGCAGCTTTTGTTATTGTTAGCCAATTTCATCATCCATGTTTTTATTTTTTATCCACCCTTCTCACAAATGTCTGTACTTCTTTTCTTGAGTGTAAATGCCATCATTAATTAAACTTATTTCCTTACTTTCCTTGATACCGTCGAGACATTTGTGAATAGTTCTACGCGAATTGCTAGGGTCTGTTAGAACGCAACTATAATTCTCGGTAGCCGTCTCGCATTTTCTTTGCCATGCATTCCGGATCGGTGCTATTCATTCAGGCCAAGGAAAAAGGAAAATGTCGCTCGCGGTGATCAGTCGATGCCGAATTCCTCAACTTCATAAACGTTTTCGTTTTTACTATCCCATTTCTGTTCTGCAAACTTGATCAGTAGGCCTAACTACTGCCATAGGAAGAGTTTATATATCGTGTTATAGTAAAAATGGAAACACTTACCTTCTTGTTTAATATCGTTACTCATTAATGACACGGTCATATCTGTAATAATGGCTCACATTATTGAATCCTCTCCAAAGTGAGATATGACTGAAAGAGAATAAATACTACTAGCCTACATTCCGCACCTGATCTACGTGATATCTCTTTCATAGGTCACGATAAACGGGAAACAAAGCTTTCTAATGGGTTAATTCATTTCTTATTTAATCTTTAACCCACGCATGAGTTAACGTTTCATTTAATCCTGCTTCACTTCCTAACAAAATCTGCTCTCAGACCACAGCAACCTAATCAATCACATTTCTCATATCCGATCATATAGCAATTCTCATTGTATAATAGTGCTAGGTTAAGGAAAGATACACCACCTCCTGCTAAAAGGTTTCTCTAAATGTCTATTTACTTATCTATCTTCTGCACTTTTTCAATTTATATAACTTCACCAGTTTCTCTACA
This sequence comes from Ceratothoa steindachneri, assembly GCA_963969495.1. Taxonomy (NCBI): domain Eukaryota; kingdom Metazoa; phylum Arthropoda; class Malacostraca; order Isopoda; family Cymothoidae; genus Ceratothoa; species Ceratothoa steindachneri. The sequence continues at coordinate 86,214,322 of OZ018328.1, forward strand.
AAGTTTGCTTATATTTGAGAGGAAAGTTTTCTCGTAGGTTTTGCTTTGAATTTAGAAAAAGAGTTTTTTATTTACATACACCTGTATAAATTTCTGTCCGATTTTTTGGTTTCTGCCAAGTAGTAGAACTTCTACTACATAAATACATTGTTTAATTTTCTCTGTCCACAATCCTCTCAACCTAATTTCATACATTTTATCTACACATTAGCCATCTTTTATACCCAGGAATTCAAAATCAGAACAAGAGATTGTCTGAAGTGATGGAAGAAAGAGAAATTTTGAAGTGCTACTCGAGGTTTCTTCCTTGTTCTCTCTCTCTTTGGAGTTATGGTTAACAGAGGCGCCTTTTATTGTCCTGTAGTCTTGAGCTAATGGGAACTTCTCTACACCTATTTACGTTGTCTAACTTTGCTACCTTTTAGAACAATCATATCTCATGCCATTAGATGATGATTCTCCTGTTGGTTTCATATTTTTTTTAATATGCATGAAGTTTCCATCATTGAACTAGATTCAAGTGCAATAATAATGGCAGAAGTAATTATTATCGTTAAGGATCCCATCTAGCCTCAGAGAAGTGCAGCAACTCGACGTTGCATCGATTCTACAGGTTGAAGAAGACAAAACCTCTGACAATATTTTGCCCAATGTTTACCCAAGTCGTCTCGAGGGCTGACCACCGCTATCTAAGATTTATAGGTGCAGACTCTTGAGGTTGAATAGACGTCACTATTACGTCCCATAAATGTTCAAGTAGGTTTAAGTTGGATGAACGTGATGGCCACACCATACCTCAAGACTCTACCGAATGCTACTAGAACCAATTCTGGGAAACTTGTTTCTAATGACACGGTGCATTTTTCTGCTATAATATCCCATATTTGTTGGGGTACCTTAATTCATGCCACTTGAAAACAGCCTAGACAAGAGTGGAACTACCACCAAGCTGCATGCTGTATTTTTTGTTGATAATTGAGTTTATTGGCAATAAACTAACCTCATCATCAAGAATGACTGACCTAAGCGATTTATGTATTTTTATTAGATGATTACTCACTAACATAAGAGTTTGAAAATAAAAAATCATGAATTATCATAATCAGGGTGAATATAAGTCTAAAAGTGAAAGGCCACAAAAGATCCTTGGGGTGATTATATAGCACTAAATTATGTGGTATAAAGGCCCTCTTGATTGCTTAAATAAAGGGTTTTGAATAGTTTTCTCAGTATGGCTTTAGATGAAGTGAGTATGACCTCCAATCTAAGCAGTGTGTATGTAGTTTGTGATTTTTGTGGTGTTGAAAGAAGAGCAAATGTACCTGAATTCCCCTTGTGTAGTGTGACTCATGCAAATGTGGCTTTGGTAGAGGAGGTTAGTCATTGCGTGATGAGTGCAAGAGATTAAGTGAGTTGGTAAATGAAGTGAGAAGGGATGCGAGTATACGCATGAAGAATGTGGCTGGAGCCAGGAGGGTGGAAAATAGGGACTAGAGAGAAAGAAGTGTCTGATGTAAGTGAAGAGGAATATGGATAGGTTAGGTGTGTGATTAAGAAGTACATGGAACCTATTAGATTGATTAACATTCGATTCCCTGAGAGAGGAAGAGGTTGCAAGTGATTTGTCTGATGTGGTTGTGGCAGAAAGTTGAATAAGTGGTAGTTTGAATGAGAACAGGAGAGCGGGTGAAGCTAGGCCTAGGGAGACTAGTCGGATGATTGAGGTGGTTGTGATGGGTCACTCTCAGATTAGATATTTAGATAGAAAGTTTAGTGTAAGGTTCTTATACTTAGTGAACATGACAGGACACGTAGCAATGGGTTTAAGCTTGATAAGTATAGGTTTAGGAAGGAGATTGGGAGGAATTGGTTTACAAATCGTGTGGTAGATGAATGGAATAGGCTCACTAGACATGTGATAGAAGCCTCCTCTCTGGGTAGTTTTAAGAAGAGATTAGATAAATCTATGGATGAAGCTGCTAGATGGAACTGACTTTTTTTTATGTACATATGTATATATTTTTCTTAGGAGTGGGGGGATTATATTTTGCGGTTGCATGAATGGACATAATCCTCTGGATGCATTTTATGTATATTGTAGATTAGATCTGACGAACTCCTTAAAGGGTGACAATGTTGATGACTTTTCTCTGGTAAGAAATCTTTTGTGTGTTGACTGGAACAGGAGCTGCCAAGTGTAGGCCATGAATGGTCTTTTTCAGTCTCCTTCTTTTCTTATGTTCTTATGTTCTTATCATCAGCCAATGGCAAGTGGAACAGTGATTTATTGGACCACGTTACTTGTCGCCAGTCCACCGGAATCCAATTTGCGACGTCACGATACCTGGTTCGGCATTGTGTCTGGTGCCTTGCTGCTAACAATGTAGGTTTGGTGTGCTTTCTGTTGTTGCATGAGAGAATGATTCTGGTACCTACTACAATTACAATTATAGCCACACGGTGGTAGTTACGATCAATAAACACCTGTGGTCGGCCACTGGAATGTCTACAGTGGATTGTAATGACTTCTATTTGCAATTCTCAGAAAAGACGTGTCACTGTAGATCTAGGGATGCTAAATGTCGGCATATTTTCATGATGACATGTTCCATCCATTCAGCAGACACTATTATAGCCCGTTCAAACTCTGATACTTCAACTCATTTTCCTATGAATATCTAGCTGGTCTCTACACTGGCCCATGAGATGTAAATAAAAACTGACACAGGTCTGGAAATTTCCATGACGTCAGGGTACGATGGCGCAAACTACCATTACATCTATATATTTCTAGGCCATGACCTTGTCAATTTAGTCAATTTATAACCAAATGAACCAGCAATTCACTGAATCACCCCACTTTCTTGTTCTCTTTTTCAAAATCTTTTCATATTATCTCAACTTTCTTCACAACCTAAATTAAAATGGATGCAAAAATGAGAGGAAAGGGGATAAACATAAATTTTTTACATGCTAAATACGTTGTGCTTCCGAAGTTCAATTCTGAAGCTCAACTTACTTTGAAATAAAAATTCAATTCAATTTTTGAAGTTGTCTCAATAAACAAGCGATAAGTAAATAGAATTATTCTAAATTTATCCTAACAGGTATGGTTTGATTTACTCAATAATTCGTAACATACGGCCATCAAAGATGTAACGGTATTTTCTCTCACATGTATTATATATTAATAGCTCTGTAGGTAACAACTTCATACAGAAGTATTTTTGTTTTCTCCTAATTTGGGAAACTAAATATACTACCTAATAGGATCGAGTAAAGATTAGCAAGCTCTGTAAAGATTAATAGAGATACGCCAGCTCTAATATCACCCAGTAAAGATTGGCCTTATGTAGGATGTCTAGTTAAAGATTCGCTTATGAAATATGAAAAAGGAATGAACCACATAAGGAGGTTTATGTTTGATCAGGTTAGGTATTCTTCTACTAAATTTGTTTTTTCTAAGTATTCTTTTATAATATCGCTCATATTTAATTTAGTCTTTGCAGGAATTCTATCCTGAGAATTCAACAGTTGTGAGTTTAATGAGGTACACTTAACATTTATCTTTTTTCGATTGATAACTTATGGAAAGAGCTGAGTTGATGGCCGCTCTTCTCTTTCAGAAGTAAAGAGTTCTCTTCATTAATTCATGTGAAGGAGAATAGCGATACAAATGTATCATCTATATGTGGATTAATTTATAATTTGAAGAATCTGTTTACAAAAGTAAATGTATTGGATTTATTGTTTCCTTTGCAACGAGGTGGATTTATTTGTCATTGATACTTTAACTCTTTTAAGTTTCGTTACAATTGAACCACTATCATTTCCAATTAATACTAGATACTTAAACTTCGCATTAATTCAAAAGATACTTCATGGACTCAGATTTCACACCGCACTTTATTATCAAATCCAAATACTTTACACTTTTCTGCATTCACTTTTAGCCCTTTCTTCGAATATATTTATTTCAAAACTTCGTTCAGAAATTCAATATTTCCCTCTTAGCCACCAACGCCAGGCCATCATCGTATATCAACGTAGACATCACCAGTCTCTCACCAGTTTTCATCAATATGACGCCCCTTTCACTCTTTCTCATACCTACTTCTCTCCGTACTCCATCCCCCCAAAAATATTAAACAGCCATAATGGCATCACGCAATCTTGTCTCAAACCACTCTCTAAGCCTATCATTTACCTAAACGCTGGCCCTGCTTCCAACCTAAATACTCTTTACACCATCCAATAGTCAACAATTCGTCCATGCATTCTTAGGATCTGTCATAATGATTCTCTATCTGCACGATCATAAATCTGTTTAGATCCATGGATCACTTGTTTTTTTCAGCTAGTTATATTGCTGCAAATAATTGTTCTACATACATCTTATCCATCTAAAACCCATTTACTTCCTTTATCACTCCCTCAGTTATCCTTTGCATACGCTCTATAAGAAATATTCCCTACAATTTATTCTCTCACAGATTTATTTTTGCGTAGTTCTTGAATTCATATTTTCACACGTCACCCTTATACAACAGTAGCATTGCTCAACCGATCTAGAAGTCAGGCAATCTTCTCTTTACAACACAACAACCAGACCCATTCTTTTACATAACCACTACCAAATTTCTACCATTCATAGACTATATCATCTACTAAATATATGGTATCATTTTTATAATCTATCACTCCAGGAACAACTGAAAATAAGTGGAAAGATAAAGCCTCTTTCAAGTTTATTTATGTTTTGCTTCTATCTTTAAGCTTAAAATGTTTATTCTAAATGTAAGTATAGTAATGTATCTGAATTTATTTATGCGTAATGTTCTTCTTACCTAAGTTAATATCATATGATTATTTACATAAACTATTTAGGGAAATTCCTGAGTTCAATATTTGTATTTCAAAAGAGTTATTACTCCAAAGAGACTATTGGAGTGGGTTTGAATCTAGAGTCGTTAGTATTGATCCGAGTTCTGCTTATGACCTGGTACACCATAAGGCTCTGATGTATAAGTTGAAACTTCTTGGTATTGTTAGAAATCTTCTAAAAATCTTTACCGACTTTTTAAATAATAGATCTTAGTGTGTAATTGTTGATGGTATGTCTTCTGCTTCAGTAAATGTTGTTTCTGGTGTTCCACAGGGCAGTGTCTTTGATCCTTTGTTTTTTATTATTTTTACTTTCGATATGGGCACTCATCTTGAAAATGACCTTCTATCTTATGCCGATGATATTACATTTGACTCCTTATCGCCATGGCGATGAGCGTCGTGGTCATTTTAGCGAAGAGAGCTTAATGACACAGGTCCAAATCCAACTCCTTTATTCATTTTTTTTATAACGGATAAAATAGTTTTCCCCTCTTTTTATGTTACTATATCTCCCATTTTCCTTCTTAAGCTTAAATGGTACACTTAATAATAATTTTATTAGCGTTTTTCTGGGTTGTGTTCCCAGTTTTCATTTCTTTGCTTCTATGGAGCTAATTCCTTTTTCCATTAAACCCTCGTAATATTCCAACGAAAAAACCTACATTGAGAGGCTCAGTCCGTCTCCTGTTTGCATTTTTAGGAAATTAAATGAAATGAAAGGGAAAGTGGAGAGAAAGAAATTGACCATATTACCCCTTCCTTCTCTGTCCCGGTTCTCCTAGGGCGGGAAAGGGGGGCAAGACCTCATTCCTTCCTCAACTTTTCTAATGCTCCCTTCCCTCTTAGCCTGATTAAGCTGCAAGGGAAAAAGAGCAACGGATGGGAGAAGGGGGCAGGAAGAGGAAAGTCTAAGATAAAACAGTGGCGAATAAACTCAAAGACATAACAGTTGATCTAGGTGGTCGATCTTCGGTACTTTAGTAATTTGGCACATTTCATTGTGTCATATGCTGTCCTTTTCCCATGTGCTAATGTTTGAACGGAAGAATAGATACCAGTAGAAGTAAAAGAAGGAAATAGAGGGGAGTATGAGGTTGGGGGACAGTTGCAAGATTGCGTGCAGGTCAAGCCAATCCCTGGCACCTAAGCTACATATATTTAGAGTTAAGTTCGGAATGATTATTAGGTCAAATGTTTGTTTGTTTCTGTTTCTTTACTCTTGTTGTTTTTAAGCAGTATTTATGTTTCCTCTTAATGTATTCTATTAGTTTTACGTCCTCATTTTCTTTACCTATACTTTTTCATTCTATTTTTCTCTTACTTGTCTGATGATATTAGCTTTTCAAATCGGATATAATTCATGATTCGGTAAGATTTAATTAATTTTTGGTGTTTATAATGTCGCATTCGGGTAGTCATAATCGAGTTTTCTACGTATATATCCTCATCTTACCTTTGTTCTGCTTTGTTTGTAGCACTCGGTAACAGCATATCTTGTATCCAACCTGCTGATGCTGCTAGTTTATCATTAATCTATTCTTCGATTCTTTCCTGTGACTTTTTTATAACTTTCTTTGGTCCTTTTGGGATTATTTTATTTAATAGTTCTATTTTTGTTTCGTCCCGTAGATCATTCTTCATGTCTGACATTTGTTATTAGTAACATTTCTTTGCTCTGTACGCGTTGTAATGTAAGCATGTTGTGGGGAACACTAATGTTGGCTGTGTCATTAATTGGTATATCTATTTTTTTTCTTTCAAATTGAGGTTTCATAGGTTGATGTCTAGTCTCAGTCTCTGTTTATTCTTTCAGTTAGGAGTTTCTTGTAATCATTAGTTGTAATTGTTAGTCTAATATCTTGTTCTCTGTATTGTGTTTTTATCGCTTGCCATCGGCGTAAATGTCTGAGAAATTATTTTGAATTTATTTCTATTTGTATTTCTATTCTATTTTCTTTCATAATCGTTTAAATTCTATTTTTCCGCAGCCGTCATTCTGGCCTGCATATCCAGATTTCTACAGGCGTATGTAATGAATTGTTGGAAATCATCGGTAAACTGTTTATTTAGGCAGTCCTCATTCCTGGTTGGGTCAATATCTGCTGTATACACGGAATATAATGTGAGACTAAATCACCTTCTATAAAAGGCCGACCTCAAGCTTAAACTTTCTCCGTGGTTATAAATGCGTAACTTTCCATAACATAAATATACTTTCTAAGTTTTCGCTCAATCAAGGTTAAAATTTTTGTGTTGCATCTTTGCTTATATTTTTACTTTCTCATCGATCTATTCAATTTTTCCTTGTGCATATTATAAATTTAATCCGAAGTTAACAAATTAATTATGTAGGGGACGCATTTCATCCAAGTTATTTTGCTATAAACGAAAAATGATATCTTCGTTTTGCGGCCTAATCAAGGGAAAATCCGAACTTACCAATAAAATTATACTTAGGAATGATCCTATCAGTTAAGTAGGAAAAAAATAGTCAACTATGGAAACATTAAAGGGAAAAATATATTTTAATGAGTTGAATTAAATTTTTGTGGTCTTTCCTCAACGGAAATAATACAAAATGTTTCTCTAACGAATTATAATAATTTTCATATAGGAAAAAACATTTGACTAACAAAAACTAATTTAATCAATGTAAAGAGTAAAATAGGAAAAAAGAATGTGGTTGTATATAAAGATAAGTGAAGGCACAAGTGGACGATCGCGAATGCAAGAGCCAACCTTAAAAACTAAAAACATACGATTCTAAGTCACGTGCGGGGACAATAAATATTTATGAAGGTCTTGAATAATAATGACAATAAATAATAATGAAGGTCACAAATCGCGCATCATAATAATGCTTGTGAACGTGATGGATTCGAATTCAGCGTCACAAAATGTGCATTTCACAAGCCATTCCGGTAAATTATTAGCGAAGATGTCGACAATAATTCACTCATTTAGTTACAGTATGCAACAAAATTTCACTTATATTTTGTTCCTGAGTTAAAAATGTTGTTCGTTATTCCTAACTAAATTAAATTATAAAGTCTATTTTGATCCAAAACTTTACTTTTGTAGGTAGGGAAGTAAATTTATAAATTTTCCCATTATGAACATAATGATAGGATATTATTAACTTTAGAAAAAAAAAATGAGATTATAGAAAAGGCTATAGGGTCTAAATATTTCAAACAATGGTAGAAAATTGTAAATCTTATTTTACAAAAAGCATTGGAAAGTTGCAGTATAATATATGTTTCAGGGAAATCTTTAAAAACATTCTAGAGGTGTAGTCCTCACATTGCATGATTGAATAACACACCAAAACAAACCTCAAAAGTGAGTATTTTTAAGTTTTATGAAATCTCATAATGGGTTAACGTTTAAACAAAATTAACATTCAATTGAAAGGATTAAAAGATAAACAGCTTTGTCATATTTGTCCAAATTATTGTCCTTCTCTCAATCACTTCCTTTTTTTTACTAGCAAAATATTATTGATTTTTTTCGTTATTAGAAGAAATTTAGACGATCTTCAAAAGAAACGAAAGACTAGAATATAATAATTTTGGTTTAGGAAATAAAATAAATATGTAAAAGTTTAGACAATGATTATAATCTCATTTCTTCTATATATTTAATATAAATCTGGTTTAATTGACTAAACAATAATTATATTAACATCTAGAGCGTTAAAATAAAGTAATTGTGACATCTGGCATTCATAGAAGATATCTCTGCAAATTCCAAATCGATTTGTAGCACATTGTGGAGCATTTCGGGAGTTAAGTCCTGAAAGTATACTTTATTTATATTCAGTTAAATTACTAGTTTTTAGGCAGTTTGAGAAGCTACATAGCTGGACATGAGGACCTTAACATGCGAACATTATCTTTAATTCTTCGCTGATTTACTTTTGCTTTGATAAAACCCCGCGCAAAAATGTGCAGGAAAGTTAAATCTGTCGAATGCTAAGGCCAAAGTCTAGCTCCTCCACGTTCAAACCATCAATTTGGAAAGCGACTGTTCAGCTCATCTCGGAGAATTTAGTTCTAAAAACTGTTGGAACATATCAAGGTAGATGTTGCCTGTCACAGATGCTTCATGAAAAAAAATGGGCCATAAATTTTGTTATTCCAAGTCACACGTTATCTTATGGAGAGTCTATTTTCCATTCTATAAAACCATTTGGTCTTTCATTTGCCCACATACAACAATTGTATCCATTAACTTCACCACATGTGTGTGTGAGGTGAAAAGTCGATTCATCACTGAATAAGATGTTATCTAATAGGTTTTCATTTTCAATTTGATCCACAAATTCTGCGCACCTTGCTGCTCGATTCGGATAATCTTGTTCATTAAGTGAGTGTAGTAATTGAAAGTGATAAGGCTGTTTTATAAGTGTTGAACGCAAAACTCTGTGCACTGTAGTCATGGGCATGTCAGATTTCTGACCTGCCTTTCTCACCGAACTTCCTGGTTCATTTTCACACAATTGTCGAATTTGTTCAGTTTTGTTGGGGTCAATCTTTTTCCGTCCTCTTCCTTTCTCATCATGTACGGATCTGGTTCTTTTAAATTTGTTCACAAGTGAACGGATCGCGTTGTCTGTAGGTCTAGGTCTTCTAAACTTTCTTTAGAACTTCTTTCGAACTTCATTAAATTTCGCTACTCTAATACGAGCAATCAAAACAAAAATTCGCTCTTCTGTATTCATTACACCGTGTAACAAAATTTCCCATTCGTGCTGTCCTTTGGTTAAAAGGGTTATTTCCCAAATGTTTCTGTCTCTCTTAAATAAAAAAAGTCAATTTCAATCCCCAAACTTTGCTTTTGTGGCTAGGCCATGGAATTTTTAAATTAGCCCATTTATGGTAAATAACAATATTTAAATCCAAATAGTTAAAATACATAAGTTTCATGGGTTATGATTTTTTCAGTTATGGTATAAACATGATATACTGTATTTAAAAAGTTATAGAAACTGTTATACAGTAGTAATAGCTATTAATTCCCTAATATTTTTTTGCGACCTGGACAGCAATGGCAGTTCTCATACATTCCACATGGTTTCTGCCCTAATTTGTTAAAATATAAACTGTAGAGATTTCTATAACTTTCGAGAATTTTTTATATGTTTAAAGGATTTTTAGCACATTCCGGAAACGTAGATGACTGTTAAAATACAAAGAATGTCTACTCAAATGATTAGTTTAACTCTAGCCATCACAGAGCAGACATTGTCACTCGTCATTGATAGAAGCATTCTACACACGGGACATCAAGAGGTTATAAGCCTCCGACAGACGTTTTTGCTATGTTTGCGGGGAATTTATTGAGACAAGAGCGAAAACAACTCTGTAGAGAGATCTGTTAAAATGCGTAAGGACTACAAGGCATATTTCGGCATGTATATCGGAGTTCAAGACAAACCTTGGACACCTCCAAGCTCTCGAAGATAATATATATATATATATATATATATATATATATATATATATATATATATATATATATATATATATATATATATATAAATATAAAATATGTTTTGTTTATTTGGATACTGGATTTTTTTTCACATTTCTGATTACAGTAAGGGAAAACCATTTGTATATTTATACTTAACTTTTGATTTTGTTTTTTTACAGGATGGTACAAAAGAGAAAAAAGAGGTATGAATTATGGAATCCCAAAAATTTGGAGTAAACCAAATGAACACTCAAGCAATTGTTTCTTCTGTATGGTGAACCCTTCCAAACGTCAAGCATGCCTAAACTGCGACTGTTATCATGTATCCAGACCTTCAGTCATCTATTGCTTCAGTGCCGCACAGTTCTCAGCTCACTGTACCCACTTCTTAAAAAATAGAACAGCAGTATTTAGAAAGGAAAAGCAGTTCAGAAGAGAATGAAGTCATTGATTCAAATGACAGAGGTGCAACTGAGGTGAGAAACCCATACTACCCAAACCAAAAAGATCTCAACGACCTTGTCAGAGATCTTGGTAACAAAAGTCCAATGCCCAGCCTTTAGCTTCAAGACTCAAGCAGCTCGATTTGTTAAATGACAGTTTGCAAATATCAGGAGAGAGAAAGCGTCACTAGTGTTTTAAAGATTTGTTACACTTCAAGATGAGCTGTGCTTTTGTCACAATGTGACCGGTCTATTTGAGGCAATCGGAATCGTATGTCTCACCAACGAGTGGCACTTCTAAATTGACAGCATGTCCAGGAGACTCAAATCAGTGCTGCTTCATAACGGGAACATCTATCCATATCTTATTCTTGCTATCTCAGTCCAGCTTATAGAAGAATACAGCAGTGTCAAGATCTTGCTAGATGCATTGAAATATGAAGAGTACGGTTAGGAGGTTATTGGAGACTTAAAAATGGTGGCCTTCTTGATGGGTCTCCAAGGCGGCTTTACCAAGTTTTCTTGTTATCTTTACCTTTAGGACAGCACGGACAACGTGGCACACTACTATCAGCGGAATTGGCTAAAACGAACCAAGTTTTGTGTGAGGAGAAACGTCAAATGGGAGACTTTGAAGGATCCTTTAAAAGTACTGTTTCTTCATCTGCACCTAAAATTGGGCCTTAGGAAACAATTCACCAGAGCTTTAGATAGCTAAGGAGACTGCAGCCTTCATGTATCTCCAAGATTTTTTTACTGAGCTATCTCGGCAAAGGTGGAAGCTAGGGTTTTCGTCGGTTTACAAATAAAAAAAATCATGGAGTGCAAGGAGTTTCTCGAGAAGCTCTCTAGGACGGAAAAAGCAGCGTGGAACAGATTTATCGCACTGGTTCTGGGCTTCCTAGGTATTCACAAAGCCGAAAGCTATGCAGAGCTTGTTGAAAACTTAGTGAGAAACTACGGCAACATCGGTTGCAAGATGTCTCTGACGCTAATCTTGATAAATTTATGAACATGAGAGCGTACTCGGAGGAGCATGGCGAGCGCTTTCAACAGGATCTACTGGAATTTGAACGCCGCTATTAAGGATCGTATAGTAAAAATCTGATGGGAGATTCTATATATGAGCTGATTCATAAAAGTAATTTATAATATAAGCGTAAATCACGAAAAACTACTCATTTCTCATATATTAATTTTCTCACTTATGTAATTCTTGAATAAATAAATGCTATTTTGTATCATGTCGTTTTTTTCTACTTTATCCTAATGAAAGTTCAAATTCGCCAATTACCTACAGAGGGAATAGGTAAATTTCATATAAATATAATTATCTTGCACACACAAGCAAAGTTTAAAATAAATCACAGTGTTTTTTCATGTATTCTAGATACAAGCAAATAGAAAATAACAGTTTCTACTCAAAGACAAAAATCGACTCACATAGTGATTAAAGGGTTGTGAAAAGGATTGAAAAACAAATTAAATTTTCAGGACACCCTGCACATGGAAAACTACAATTATGTGTAGAGCACAATTTGAACATGATGAACATAATTTAACAAGGACTTTTAATAAAAGTTTTCAATTTCATCAAAATAAGCATTCAATTTGGGGACACCTGATATATATATATATATATATATATATATATATATATATATATATATATATATATATATATATATATATATATATATATGGTCTATTTGATGCAATTAGAATTATATAATAATTAGGAATATCACTTAATGATCGTTTAGATTTCCTCAAAAAGAATACTGAATAGGAAAAATGCGTGGAAGAGTATTGGTTCGGTGTGTTAGGGCGTTTGGGGCAAAAACCAGGCTGAGAATTATGAGGAACTGGTTGTTGAGAACTTAGGGAAAGCTATTGCCAAATGGGCTGTAAGATGTATCTGAAAGTGCCTAGTCTGATGTCTATCTTGAAAAGTTTAAGGAGAGAATATAAAAGCATAATTCAGGAGGAAGTTGAGCGCTTCCATCGATATTTACTAAACTTTGCACATAGATACCAAGGAGCATACAATAAGAAGATGATGGGAGACTACATTTCAGGGCTTGTACGGAAAAATGATTTACATTACAAAATTAAATCGAAGAAAATTGATCATCTTTAATTTTTTTACTTGTTTTTCAATATTTCTTGGTGAAGTTTTGATGAAATTGTATAAATTTAACTCATTTTGTTTTTAGTAATATAATGAATGAAAAACAACAAAATTTGTTCAAGTTTAGTTAATATTTAATCATACGAATAATATTTCGTCTGATGCTGATTGACTACTTAGCACTTATTAACAGTAGAAGATGAATATATTATTACCTGCGGTGAAGCGTTAGTTCAAGGCGTCGCTTCCCTTTCGAAAGGATTAATGTTCAATTGTACCCATTTAGAGCTATGAAATGACCCATATGACCAAGGGACATATGGTTATTTACCCTGAAGATCTCAAATCTACCATTGGATTTAGTGCTGTGTGGCGCCATCTACTGGATGAAGCCTCATTTAGCCATTCAAAGGCACCGATAAGGGATTTGAACCATGGGAAACCATTAATGCAATGACCATTTATCATCTTATCCTTAAAGGCCGCAGGTCATTGGAGGGACTTTTCCTCTTGTATCTTTCGGTACGATAAATGTAGCCTTCAAAGATATGGCAAACAGTGTAAATACAATGTTATGTTTATCTTAGATTGTTTTTATCATTCATTCTCAAAATGTTCTTTTCTTTGAATGAGTTTTTATTAAATAATTATAAATTTTTTCAACCTAACTCCTCTGAATATTATTATATTCATAATTACAGGTTGTAGTGTATATTATGTATTTTAATCTCGAATTGGAATTCTGAATGCTTTATAAAAACACACACCATAAGAAAAACAAGTTTAGAGTATTTGTTTTAATTGCTGACCGTCGTAACTTACACAACCCCAAACGATTGGCTCATTTATTGATGCCATGTCGTAAGATGTAATAAGTTATCTCTTTGTATACAACTGGATTCTTGACCTCAGATGAGGTAGTGACTTCTCTGCATATACAACGTATTTCTAATTACCAGGTAGGTAAAAATCCAAAGGCTATTTGATTGGCCCAAGTCGATCAAACTATCGATCAGGGATTTTTTTCCAGATATTAATTGACATCAACAGCATAATGGGCACGAGTTCCTTCCTCCTGAAACCCGTTTGTATATTCTCCCTTCTGTTTCAGAATGCTTGGAACTGCCTCGTTATCCAGCATGTTAAGATATTATTATCGTGTGACATTGTCTTGAAAGAAGAATCAACCATATATTCCGTATTTTCCCAGATCACAAAATCACACGTTCATTTCCATGAAGTTTATCAGCTCAAACGTGGTACCGCCTCAACTAACGATTAACTTCTTCAAATATGGAAGAGTTGGCTTCATCAGAGAACAGGATGCCAGTATCTAGGTCTGGGTCCACTTCTGATAAAACACACACATAAAACTGCACTCACCGTTCTGAGTCGTATGTCCTCAGATTGCTCAGGAAATAGATTTAAATTGGTGCCACTTCTTTAACTTAAGAAAATTGTACCAATATAAGCAGTCCAGGTTTCATCGTTTGCAACAATGTTTAGCTATCCTGAATTGTTTGCCGCTTACACTCCCTGTTTCCCTGACTTTCACCATCAGCCGTCCAAATTTGGTGGGAAAAGTTAGATCTCTATGTGGATATCGAAGAATAAACTCGCCTCCTATCTCTCTTTTGCTTCGCGTACCCACTATCACGAGCATTCTCAATGCGCTCCTCTTGCGTCAACTTTTCAGTCCTATTACAAACACTGTTTAAGTTAGGGCAAACAAATAAGTATATGTGGAAGGAAAAGAGAAATCAAGTAGAGAAATTTTGTGTGCTATTATCTGGGATGGTTCTAATTCCCTAAACACGATACATTAAGCAAAGAAGACGCATTACGGAAAGTTTTTCCTATAAGCTTCTTCCGAGCTAGCTTAAGAATGAGAAATGTTTCTCGTTTAAGGTCTTCAAGTTCTCCCTTTTTAAGTCATCTTAGTTTTGTAAGACTGATGTATTACAAGTTTCCACCACTAAATCCGAAAAGCACATCCATTTCCTTCCGTCTGGTAAAGTTTTTAGGCCAACATCCTCTTTTAAAAATCCGATCTTGTAACTTAATCGATTATATTTTTGTGGCATTTCCAGTTGATTTTTGTTAACATTTCTCCTCTGAAATAGGTTTAAAGATAAAAACATAGTTTTCCCAAATATTTGATCAAATTATATGTTACAAAAAATGATTAGCGTGCATTGAATAATAGAATAATATATTGAATAATAAAGGTAATTACATGTCGATTGGATAATAGGGCTTCATGGTTCAGGATTTAGGGCAGAAACTTCATTCTTCGAAATCCTAGAATTCTCAATGATAGGAAAATTTCTCTTCTAAGTCAATTGTACTCAGCCATTATGCTACGTCTCTTTCAGTACTGATGAAATCTCTGCCTCCAGAAGTCGTTCAATCATCCCAGATTGCAGCAGCGATTTTTGGACGCTGTCAGCATATTGGTAACAGGTTATGCATAGTTCCTAAAGTTCTTGTTGCCAAGAAAGTTCTTCTACAGCAGAACAAACAAAAGCCTCCCTCCATTCTAGTCCCACTTCGTTCATCTAGTTTTTAAACTCTGAATCGCTGATGAGCTAACGGAGCTAAGGACCGTCAAAGATGCCATCTATCAACTTATTTATGGTCAACCCTGGAAAAGTAGCCACAATCCTTGTTCAGAGCTTTAGTGAACTGTTTGATCAAGCCAAGCATGATTTGCTTCAGTAAGAAGAGTATCTTGTCTATGTCTAGTAAAGGGTGGTTTATGTCTTTTCTTGCTCTGTAAGGCGTCAATTCCTCCCGTACAGGTCAGTCTTTCTTCGTGTAATGCTGAGCTCGGTTCCTACTATCCCATATGCAGAGAAATCACGGGTATCCGGGTGAGACCGGACTCTTATCCCAAGAAAAAGTTCACCATCTTCAGGTCAAAAGAAATTAATCACTGATTACTGCCATGCTTTGTACTTCACCTTCAGTGTAGTCGAGTAAGTGAGTGATAACACCTGCAAACAAGTTGCGGTTATGCAGCAGAAGACATTTCAGCGATCGTTTGATGCTCTCAATGAACAGTTTCCAATTATTGGCTTCTTACATTTGCACTCAACTTTCATGAAGAAGCTGAATAATATATGTATAATACAGAAAGTCATTCTCTTTAGAGGAAAACCGAAGGTACCGTTGATGTCTGTTTCAGTGAAAAGTGATGCGAGCACTTTCTAAAAGGAAAGATTTTTTCCGTCAATCTAGCTGTCAACAGTTCGGCAGATAACTTTAACTAGCTGGGATCGCGAATTATATCATTCAACTTCTTTTGAAAAAGGATGTGGAGTAAAATCGGCAAAAAACAACTTTTCCAGATTTATTCACCACGAGGAGTCTTCGTTACTACTATTAGGAAGTTCTCATAGGGCTAAAATTTCATCATAATGAGCTACAGGACTTCATGCTGATTGAAGATCGGGATACTTGAGGCTGCTCCGGCTCTTTCTCTTGATTGCAGTTAAACTAATAGGGCAGAAGTAGCAGTCAGGGCCATGGTTTTTCGGCTCCCTCTAAACCATTAGAATTTTACCTTTCAGGCAACTCTTCTTGCTCTTGGTTTAACGACTCCGATACTCAGTACATGTCTTGTAGACCATATGTGGTGCCCAAGCTTTACCCTAATCACCAGGTTTCATACCAAAAACATCATAGTAAGCACGTTCAATGAAACTTGTGACTCTATTCCTGTTGAGACAACGGTGTATTCGCCACAGATGTAGCAAAATACATCGTGCTTTTGGCTTTTTGCAGGAGGTTTTCCCTAATTCCATGAGCAAAAAGTTTAGTTAGTAATCGCATATGAGGAACGGTGTCGAATGCTTTAGCGAAGTCTAGGTAAACAATGTCCAAAGATCTACTTTTGTCGTAGCTTGGAATCATGTTGGCATAATATTCTAAACGATTAGTTAAACATCTACCTTTCTATCTAAAGCCGTGTTGACTATCATTTATGAGATTATGCGCTTCCAAATGATCGATCCCCCTATCGCGAATGACGGATTCCATTAATTTACCTGCATACGATAGATTTTAAACTTATAGGTCGATAATTATTGGTTGGAAGTTCTCTTTCTCTTCTTAAAAATGCGAATTATATTCTCTAGATTCGAATATAATGGCACGTCTTCTTCTAAACATTTAAAAAAAATTTTGTTAGTAGTCACAATAACATGTTTCGAATATATTTTAAATGCGCTGGGTAGATTAAATCAGAACCTTGAGATTTACTGGATTTTACCTTACTGATATAAAAATCTATTTCTTCTTTTAAGAATTCGATATCGGTTAAAAAGTTATGCTCGTCAAAGTTTAACACGTCATCCATTTGAGGTATATTATGTTCGTCTTCGTTTATAAATACCGATGCAAAAAAGTTAATTAATATATTGGCTACCATCTCTGTATCCGAAACTATGTTGTTATTAATAATGTGCTATTATTTTTAATGTTACCTCCACTAATGTTATATATTTTCATGTCATTCTCAATCTGTTGTAATGAGGGCCTATACAGTACAAAGATATTTATTGGAAAACTATTCAATTTTATTTAGGTGCATATTACTTCAACTTCTTTTGGAGAATCAATTTTAATTTTGGTTAAACTTATATGATGTTAGGTGTAGAGTAGTACTCTTTTACTTCGTTTATGCGTACGGTCTTTATGAATTAATTTATACTCTGGTAGTTGGATTCGCCAATATTGTCTCTCCTATATGTCTCCTTCTTTAATTCCGTCATTGCTATAATATCAATGCTGTGTAAGTGCATTAAACGTTAAAATTCGTCGAGCTTATTTCGAATAATACGCGCGTTACAGTATTAGACATGTAAATTTGTTTTTCGCAACGGTACATTATTATTACGGCGTGGTGAGTCACTATCCCATATGTGTTCTCTACTCTTCCATGCAAGAGAATTAATATTATTTTTCCCAGACTTTCGCAGCACCTATTCTGGAACAGATACATGTAAACGCCACGTCCCCAGTCCTTTCTTTCAGCTTCCTCATCAGTTGGCTGTACTTTGCTAGAAGTTCAAAACACTCAGCCGTGTTAAGCACGGTTAAAAAAATGTCGCTACCACTTTAAAAACACTTGGCGGGTCAGTAGGAACTAATATTTAAGAAAAGAGAGAGATATATATATATATATATATATAATAAAACCAAACTAAGCAGATAAAATTGTGTTCCAGAAAGTCACTACCTGAAATGTAAAACAGTGTACAGGCGCAATGAACTGCTGATATATTTAGGAGCGGGGAGCGACGGGTAAACATGTAGGCTCTCCATGAAGGATCGTCATGGAAATCATTTGATGTGTAATTTTTGAAAATTTATTATATCCTATATGGTGTCCGACTAATTACTTTGGGGTGGCCTTGTTTTTACTAGGCCTCGCTTGAAAGTGCATAGTGACCTATTCTCCCTAGGCTTTAGGCCACTGTGAACTTTCAGGCGAGGCCTAGGAAAGACTAGTCCACTGCACATTAACGAGTCGTACAACCGGTATAATCTATAAATAACTAAAGTTTAAAAAACGTTGTGCAGGAACTGCTTCCAACTTAATAAAATAAATAAGAAAGCAATTTTCATCATATAAATAGAGAATACCCTTACGTGTAAAAAAACATTTTGCCATAAATCAAACAATTGACTTGAGCGAGTAAAACAGTGATTTTTGATTGAATATATCGAAATTATCTTGAATCAGCTAAACAAACTTAATTTAGTGCTGTCCAGTGTTATTTAGACTACGGCTAATTTAAAAAAGAATGAAAAAAATATAAACAAATATTTGTCTCAAATCCTTTGCCCACAACTCTACTTTAGATAATAGCGAGTTCATTTATGGTCACTAGAAATTTCTCTATAAAATATCTATAATTCTTGATTTGTCTTTAGCTATTAAAAATGGGAGATACTTATAGTCATCCTTAGCGCTTCGTGTGGGAAATGAAGTTTTATATATTTGAGAGAGTTCACGGTCGAATATATTACTGCTACGAAATAACGAATTAAGGAAAATCTGGCCTTGGACTGAAAGCATAATTATGTCATGTCATACCCTTGAAATGCAGATGATCTTCTCTCACGCTAAAATGAAAAACATTTAATAATCCTTTTCTCTTGAACTGAAAATCAAGGAATCTTTGCAATTTCTTTAATTATTGTTCAATTTTAGTCGCGCGCTAGTCTAGTACTGGGCGATTCTATATCTCACTGTCTGTTGGTCGATTGGTCGGTCCCCGTTTTGTTTTGTAGAGTTTTTGTAATACTATTGTAACTATTAGGCCGATTCTAACGAAATTTGAAACGCTCATGTTCTTTCGCATTCTATTCCCAATGTTCTATTTGCCAAAGTCATCCCAAGGATAATCCGAGAATTATTGAAAGTTTTGAAGGTCGTAAGGTCATAAATCAGAATAAGTGAGAGCACGCGACCTTTGGTCAGAAGACCTTATTTTCTTGTATTGTTATTTATTATTCTATTTTAATGAGAATTACATCACTTATTCTTGTTTGGAATTTATTATGAAACCACTCTAGATGAGGCATTATATCGCGAAGTAAGGTGAGTCAGAATACATATATAGTTTAGTCATTCGTCATTGTACATTCCCCATAGGGTCTCTTGTTACTTCTTTTTGAGTTTCCTTTTGAATTTTTTCGAAAAATTTTATTAATCAAATAGGGATTCTCTTTTTTATGTCGAATCCCATCTTATTTGATCATTTTTTGGTAATTATTTTCTAACCATTTTATCCAATTCTAAGTTTGCATTAAGAGTATATTTCTAAAATGTCTCTAGCTTGTGGAATCCAATTTATCGAAATGAGTAAATACACTGTACAACAAATTTCAGAGGCAGGAAAAAAACCTAGATCTAATTTGCATTTAATTATGATGTTGAGTGTGCACATAAAATTTTATTGTAAATTGCCGATTTTATAATTATGTAATGAATACCCATTTCCACGATATCCCAAATGTATTTCACTCCAAAATTAAGACTAAATATGTCCAGTGTAATTAATTCCTGAATATATAATGAACCAGCATGTTTGTTAGCATTAAATAATGTATTAACAAGCATTTTACTATTTACTTCTTCGTTTGCAAGACGTCTCAGGTGTGTCACCTTCTGGTTGCAGCAGAAGTCAGCCAGCATAGCAGGGCTCCATTTTCGCCACACCTCTTTTTTATTTACACTATATTTTGATGGAACCTCTCTCCATGTTCATGATTAGCATCTCCTGCATTCTCTGGGAGGAAGGGCAGATAAGAATGAAGAAAGTGCATCTTCAGTGACATATTGCATCGAGAACTTGGTAGCACTTGATTAAGTTCTCCACCATATGCTCTCCCTAGGCCTCTTTGTGCTTTCTCTGAAGTCCTTTGCATGCGTCTATGAATGCATGCCGGGCCGCTAGCTCAGTATCATGAATTGTCGCCTAGAAGTCCTCATCAGTTATGAGTTGACAAATCTGAGGGCCTACGAATATGCCTTTTTTTTATAATGGTATCGCTTATTTTAGGGAAGATCGCTCTGAATCCACTGGAAACATAGCTTGTTATTTTGCAGTTCTTTGGTAAATTGCTTCATTAGGCCTAGTTTTATAAGCAGTGGTGGCAAAATGGTTTTCTCCTTCTTAACTGGTGGCTCATGAATTATATTATGGCAACTAAGCGTTATCGTTTCTCGAGGTGACCATTCTGAGCGTACATAGTGTTTTAATCTGGCAGTACTGACCCACATGCAAAGAAAGAACATAACCTTGGTGTATTCAAATTAGTCCCTCATGTTCTTAGAAACTTATGTGGTCTAGAATAGAAGCACCATTTTCTCATATGTGATAAATGGAAACTGAAGGCATGCCTTTCACAATGTGCAACAGAATCGCTTTTATGCTGTTAAAGAATTCATCTATGAATAAAGACCAATAATTTAGGTCATTAGTCAGCTTAAAGGAATTGAATAGGCCTCTGATATCATTACAATAATCAAGTTGTTTTAAAAAGTAAAGAATTGCTGTAGATCTGCAGAACGCTTCGTAAATATTGTAATTAGAGCATGTTCATCTAACAGGTTCCATTTTTGCAAATATCAGGCCACTAATTTAACTCTGTTGCTTAGTAAGTGTTAGATCACTAACTAGATCATTGAGTTCAGGTCGGGTGATGAGGTGTGGATTCTTGTCAGATTTAAGTTGTGCCCCATATGGTGTATCTTGAGATTCTGAATCGTCTGAGTTGCTCGCGTCATCGCTTGGTAGTTCAGAGTGCGGCAATAGCACTTACTTCGATCTGGGCGAATAGCAGACTCAAGATCTGGATACATGATAGATTTCTTTCCTTTTAGGTTGCGAATTGCAGTGAAATAAAAAAAGATCAGACTAAAAATGGACTTTACTGGCTGTGATGCAGAAATAGTGGGAATACAACATGGTATTCATTTTGATCTTTTAATTTGATACGTCTCTTAAAAATACATTAAAGACGAGGAAAGAAAACACATTGAATATCCACCTTTAATATCTGTTAAGCAGAAGTAGCAATCTGTTGAATGGTCCTTTGGCTCTCTTCAAGCCATTGGTACTCCAAATGATCCTGTAAAGAAAAAACACTAGTATGTGAAATATAATATAAATAGTAACAGCAACAAATATTAAATAAAAAAGTTGAAAGAAGAAGCATTTATAGTATTTACAAAATTATCAAGCGTTACGTAAGAGTTACCGAGGATTTGTACCCATATAATTAAACAAATATCGAGTAAACTTCAAAGATTGCATAGGTTAGGTCGACAATTACTTTAGGAACACCCCATTAAAATTATATCAAAATCCGTTTATAACCATTATAGTTGTCAATTTCGGCCTAATCCTGTTTGCATTTAATTCCTACGGAACCATCAGTGTATTTAAAGTAAGTAAGATGGTAATTTACGACAAACTGGAAGGCTGCATGAAGAGACGGATATTAGATTCTTGATTTACGCAAAAATTACCGTTAGAAAAGGTTATTCTCATTTCCGTTCTTTTTCATTGTTGTTCAGTGTTATTAACATCATTTGAGGAGCACATCAGTGTACATATGATGCTTATGGGTATAACTTTCTATTAGTAAAATTTTCACCACCAACGTGTCTGCTCAAAACTGTAGCACCATCATAAATTTGATTGATCCAATTTTAGGGACAATTCGGTAAAGTAAATTTTAGTTGCTCAATAAAAACAGGGATGCATTTACCTTTAAAACCAAGCGACTCCGGATGAGGAACGACCTTGACAGGGGATCTTATGGAGGCGGGGAAAGGGATTTGAGGTGTGACGCGGGTGTGTAAGGGCTAGAGCACCCAGCTGATCGTCTGGCCGGGAGACAAACTGGGAGAAAACAGCTGCCTTCGGTGAGAGGTGCGGATGGCGCTTAGCACTGTATTTTAATTTGACGATTTAAGCAACGGGACCTTGGAGGTATGCTTCTTACAATCTTCGGGTTACTCTTGAGGTGCTTCTCACTGACGAGCCATGACCAAAAATTGAATCCTTTAAAGAATGGGTGTGGGGTGGGGGAGTTCACTTTGGCTATCCCTCAATGGTGAGGAATATCTCTGGCTTTAGTTGAAAACTGAGATAGGGTCTTTCTCTGACAAGGAATGTATGAGAGTGATTCTAAATAAAAGGGTCTACTCATCGGGGTGACCATTAGGAACTACCTCAGGATGAACTTGCTCTCTGCTCGATTCCGTTTGTGCTGGGCCTTGCCGCCGGACTTTGTCATTTCGATATATAACTCGATATTCTGGTTATTCTCCAGCTATCCGTATATTTACTTACACTAGCAACTGGGTGTAAGGGAAGGGGGGATGAGAGCTTATTTTTAAGCCTCTCTCCTATAGCGACACTTTTCAGAGTGTAGTCACTTAGCCCTAAAGGCATCTTCTGACTTTCGTTGCAGCTCCTACAATTTCGTCTATTAGGCGAAACTAGATCTCAAATCTTAGGAGGTACAGTGAGCCTGTTTATAGATTTTTATTCCACCTGCTCTTCTCCACTTCGTTTGTTTGTGCAAGCTGGCAAAGAAATCTGTTGATTTTGACTTTCTCTGCGATGAATATCGAGTCTAGTTGACAGCGGGTCGAGAAGAGAGAGGGAGGGAGGGGTTAAAATATCGGCCTACATGCCACATAGCATCTTGATGCGCGTGTAACCGAACTCAGCACCTGTTTTTTTAAAAGTGTGATATCGATTTCCTCACAATACACAAAGAAACAAAAGAGCGAAGTAAATTTTCGCTCTCTATAAAACTCATAAACAAATGAATTTTGAGAATAAACCTGCAAGATGTATGCTTGTAATTAATTAAGAATAAACAATCATTTCAACAGAATATATAAAATGTTATATTAAAAATAACATTTTCCCCCAAATTGTAAAAAAAAATTATGTTAACATGAGAAAAATAAAGATTGTTACACCTAGCAAAATATAAGTAATTTTTAACCGATAAGCAACTGAGCATGATGAGAAACATAAAAACTATATACATATACATCACAAATTTAATTATTAATAGAGGAATCGAAGCTATTTCCTACTCTATCGATGATATAGAAAGATGATATTCGCATTCATTAGTTCGTTGCAACAAATGTTGAGCGCTATAAGGATGACGATGACAGTGTGATTTGTCCTGGATCCTCAGAATTCTGGACGTCCTAGCAGTTATGCAAAAAATCTCCTTGAATATATTTTCTTATCTGAGAGATATTAGAGTTAATGGGATATAGCAAGTAAGCTATGAAATTACCTTAAATACTGTGACTCGTAGTTACGTCGGTAGCATACATAACTAGAATTTGAGAACCCCGTTTGACAAATTGGAATCATTTGACGAATTTTAGTCATGTTAATTATTGATTACTTTCATTTTGTAGTTCCAGAGTATTCTCGCTCTAAAGATTTTTTTAAAATTTCCTTCTCTTCCGTTATCCCCCTGCCTCAATTTTCAATCGCTGACTCACAGTCAGGCATAACTCAGCGTTTACTATAGCATTGATTGTCGCAGTCGTAAATTGTAGAATAAATACAAGTAGAGGGCGCTTTTTCGTAATATTTTTAGTTGTAAAATGAATTATATGATATTCCTAACTAAAGTGAAGGATCATGTCATGAAGAGCAAATAAATTTGCACCATGCGAGGAATAACAAACCAAAAAGTTCCCAACCAAGAATACCAACTCCAATTTAAATATCATGTAAATAAAAAAAATAAAAAATAAATATACTTGACTTCCATTTAACTAAATTGAAGCTTATAGTAATTTATTATAAAGGATATTGAGTGCCAAATCTGTTACAGAAATTAAAATGAATTAATCACTATATTACTTTACATCCACAAGAACTGTTGTAAATAACCTATGAAAAATTGGCGTGTGCATCCAGGTATGTTGTTATTTTTTGCCATATGTTCCCCAATACAAATAAATATGTTGTGTATGAACGCATCTCTCTGGAATAACGAAATTCACAGAGTAGTTAACGGTCCTGTGCTGGAAAATATGGATAATTGGACAGATTTCTGTGTGTTCGCATTAATCAGTATGGACAATTGACTCATCCCTCACCCTTTTTCAATTATTGGCGTGTTTCTTATTCAATGTTAACTACTTCCGTAAATCCTACTGCTGTTAAAAATGTAGAATCTACTAGGCGAAACACCCAAATTTGACTTTTAGCGCCCCGACCTCAATGCTGCTTTGGTTAGGTTAGGTTGCTAACAAGGGTTATCAAACTAAACCTAAACATACCGTCTGAGGTTAAGAAAACTTTCTTATGGCCGCTCCATGCCAAGAATAGCGAAGCTAATTTTTCCAGGTCAACAATAACGGCCACTCCCCAAGTTCTCTTCTGATGAATAGCGACCTCTGCCGGTGTTGTGTTCCCTATTATTGACATTGTCAAGGAGATAAATTCTAAAACTTCCCTTCATGCTCTGTGATGATTGAACCTAAATTTCAAGTAATTAAGAATATATTTTATGGCAAGCTGCTTAAATTGAGGGTTAAATTGAGAAAGGGCCAGATCCAGTGTACATAACTCACTCCTTTTAATTCTTTCATTTTTTCATTCAATTAAATGGTGTCATTTTTCCCAACACTCTCTTCTATGAATATATGGGACTATGCGCCCAAGTTAAAAACAACGAGGGCATTATGCGAGAGTCGTTCTGAAAGTAATGCACCCTATTTTTTTATTCCGCCCAAAGGGGTTCGAGAGGATTGATTATAGCATTGTTACAATGAATGAACCTTTGCCCTAATAACCTAAAATTTTCATGATTAGGTTAAGTTAGGTTAGGTATGTATCTGTTTATTTGGGTCAGTAGTGTTTGTAAGTTATCCACGTCTATTATTAAGGCATTATTAATTTCTGACTTAGGCAGAAAGCATTTCGCCTAATTAATGCACATAACCTAACCTAACCGAGAAATAATAGGCCATGGATAACGTAACGTTGCCATGTGTCGCCATCCTTGAGTTGCCAGCGGTCAGTGGCAATACCGCATCTCTCTCATGATTAAATTTGGAAGAGATGCAATTGCTGTTGTGTCTATTTTCTTTAGTCATCTGCCAATTCGCGAAATTTCGGAGGGATATGTCCATTTATTAGGCGAAGTGCTTTCTAGCTAAGTCAGGAATTAATAACTCCTTATCGTGAGACGTAGATAACTTACAAACACTACTGACCCAAATGAACATATACATACATTGCCAACTAAAATTAAGTTCTATTGCCTTCCTCTCTTAAGGGATCTTTAATTTCTCTGCTTAATTAAGAGAAAAAGTATTTCAATCATAATTATTTGAATACAACCATGGCACATGTTTGTGTACATTTTCTTCTCAGTTAACTTTTTAAGATTTATAACTTGAGTTGTCTTGTTAAATAGAAGAGTATATTGGTGAGAAGTAGTGAACTCTTGCCCTAAACAAAAGCCTTATTTAAACAATGTAAGAACAAAGTTTTTTATACTTTTCGCTGAAAGTATCTATATATGGAAAATAATTGGAGGTGTGTGGGGAAGGGGGGGACCCTTTACGTGGAAATTCTGAGAGAGCCGAAAAGGAAATCGGAGATCTAAATTCTGCTTTCGCATTTAAATATTGTGGAAAAGAACAACCTCTGCCCTTCCCCCCCGCCCCAATTTATTGGTGACTACGTGCGATGGAATACCGCCATGGACAACGTCACTTCCTTTTCGAACATTCACGAACTTTCAATTCCTGAGCGCATTGGGGAAGTATTCCCCACTCCTGCGAACTCGTCCCAAGCCAACCCCCCCACCCCCCACCCCTAGTGACGAGGCGAGAAAGAGCCGCTGTGTTTCGTGCTTCGCTGTTAAAGGATGAATCGATCTGCCTTCTGATTAAGATTTCTGGAGCTGGTGACTCCTTTCTCCAAATTCCCCCTTCCCCCTTAGAATCATGCATACAAATACTCAGGTTATTCTGTACTTCGATGAGTCCTGCATGCACCTCGAGTTCGTCTTTATCCTCTGAAGTCTTAAGTCCCGTGAGCGTTCATCAGACAGCAAGACTTTCTCCGCCGTGATTCTACCCCTGTGAATGACAAGCCTTTGAATTGGCGCAACAGTCTCCCTTCGTTTAATCGAAACGAAAAAAATCTCCAGCGATTACCTTTGAGGAAAAGAAGTTTCCTCTTCCAGTGGAATTGCGAGGATTCCCACATTTCCCGTCTAACGTCATCTTTGAAGTTTGGCTATCTTCAATGGAAAGTTGGTTGGGATCGTGCCCCACTTGCCTCATCGGATCGTTTTCCACTCGCCTCATCACACGAAGGACCTTCCTCGAAGTCCCCGACCCGTAAAACTGAAACGCCCTCCATTATTAGTATTGTAAAATTCCCACTTTTGATCTGAGCATAGTAACGCTAATCAATTAATTCCATTTGAAAATCCTTTTTCATAATAATTATCAGGAGACTATTTCATTTTAAATAATTCCCTTTTGCCTATTATTATTCTTATTTTGATCTTTGTAAATTAAGTTATATTTTTGTTGTTTCATCTTTAACTAACCTTGAACGATACTCTGGGCCTATTCAAGTAAATCTAGCTAACTATTTATGCACTCTGTCTGATTATTAAGGATTTGAAACCCAAAGCCTCAAGTTTGACCTCCTCATCGGTCATTACTCCCTGCGAACAGTTCTTCAACGGTTCGCGTTGCAGTAGGCGATTAAGTCACTCACCACATAATATAGGACTAGTGTATGATATAGAGTGGTGTACCATGACATATTGAAATCTACAACCTTTTAGTTTCTGGCTTCCTTAATATCATAAAATAATCCGTCGCCGTTTTTTATAAGTTCCTTTGAATGTTCTTTGAGCACTATTCATACGCAGATAATAAGGTTATCTCTAGGGAAAAGGAAGAGGTGTTTCTAAGCGTTTGTGTCTTCCTCTATCTTTATCTCCTTTATAAGATGAATCCGTCCCGAACTTGAATATAACTCTTGAATTGCATCGCTTTTATTTAAATTCGTAAGACCACAAATTATAAAATTCTTGCATTCTTCTCAATACAACGAACTTTTCTAATTTGCTCACTCTTGCCTCCACCGCCTGGTTTCGCAAAACTCTTAAATTAATTTGAAGGAATAGCAAACATAAGTGTAATTCACCGTTAAATCTTTGACATTTATTCTAGTTAGGTGTTCGGTGAGAAATCTCAGTAGAAATTTTGGTTCGCTCAATTATTTCAGGCGTCCTGAATTCACGCCTTAGGCCTATTATATTCATGCCATAAATCGATTTTATATAAAATGATTGTAATAGAAAAAATCATAGCTATTTTTGTTAATCTTTTCGATTAGATTGTCATAATAGCCATTACTTTATTCTGTAATTTAGAACGCAAACATTCATTTGGTCAGGAGTACATCTGCAAAGTAATGCAAAGATGCAGATAATAACAGAGAATATACAGTAATATAATTAACTATGTACATCCCAAATATTTCCCTTATATTCCAATAATTACATTTTACTCTTTGTAGGGTTTGTGGTGTGAAAAAGACGTTATAAAATCGAATATGACTTAAAAGTGCCTAAAAAATTAGCATTTTGTTGTTTTATAAAATTTTATAATGGGTTCTGACTGAATCATAAGAAGAGAAAAGGTCCTTCCAATGATCTGCGGCGCCTGTGATAAGATCATATATGGTTATTAAATTGATGGGTTGACATGGTTTAAATCACTTAAAAGTGCCTATGAATGGCTAAATGAGGTTTCTGCAACTAGATAACAGCATCCAGGGCCATATCCGATGTCAGCTTTAAAATTTGTTAAGGAGAATAACCCTATGTCTCATGGTCATGGGTCTTTTCCAGGCTTTAAATGGGTACAATTGAACTTTACTCGTCTTGAAAAAAAGGCGACCCTAGATCTGGCGCTTCTTCGTAGCTAAAAACATTCGACGAAGGAGAATCTGAGGAGTACTTCCAAAAGAGTGCTTGTCCCTGGTCTCATTAGTTCTCTTTTGTAAATATCCTAAAAAGGACGTCGGATCACTCCGGGGTCACGAGTTATAGGCGGTAGCCAGATATAGACTTAGATAAGCATCTTTGAGAGAAGTACGATTACCAAGTGGTGATTTATCACCAAAGTTTAGTACTACTCTTGGGGCAGCCAAATGAGATTCTTTACTCTGCTAAGCGGCTGCCTAGTTGTTTCCTTAGTGAACGCCTTGTAATCACAAGACTAAGACTATAAAGCAGAAAGGTCTCTTCTTGCTTAATAGTCTTGGTAAATTGGTGATCGTACATTTACTAAAAAGGTGATAGGAATCTTGGATCTGGATTCAATATTTATTCGTCGGGACGTTTGGAATCGTCTTCAGAATTCTTTTATCAAGAATAGTCATCTGTAGACAATCCCATACGTCCCACCTTATAAAGAATATTGTTCTCAGCGCCGAGATTCCTTTTACCTTTGAGGAAATATCTGATCACCAATTTACCCAGCCTATTAGCAAGAAGAGAGCTTTTTATTTTGGAGTCGTAGCCTTGTGAATACAAGGCATTAACTGAGGAAGCAACTAGGCAGCTGCCCAGCCGAGGCAAGAAACCCATTTTGCTGCCCCTAGAGTTATACCAAAATTCGATGATAAATCACCCGTTGGTAATTGGACCACTCTCGAAGAGGCTTACCTCAGTCTATCTCTGGCTACCACCTATCAGTTCTCACCGAAAATTGTTTTTTTAAAGCGTCTAATTCTAGCTTTATATAGCAAATAAAATTTATTACTAGTCATACCGATTTTAGATAATATCCACCAATTTGGCTTATAAAATGTAGAAAAATAATCTAATTTAGTCT
Organism: Ceratothoa steindachneri; assembly: GCA_963969495.1. Classification (NCBI taxonomy): domain Eukaryota; kingdom Metazoa; phylum Arthropoda; class Malacostraca; order Isopoda; family Cymothoidae; genus Ceratothoa; species Ceratothoa steindachneri. The sequence goes on from OZ018328.1 coordinate 86,243,708, forward strand.
AGATATTTTTTATTCAGGCATAAAAATTTAAAATTTGCAGTGGATACAAGGTTGCATGGAGCCCATAGGATAATCACTTATATCTTTCGATATTGTCATATATATTTCTTGTCGCGATTTTACTCGTGATTGCTATTCATAGAGGTAAGGAGTAATAGTTTCTGCTCTGCTGTCGAAAGAAAACTGCCATGTGTGTTCGTTTAAGGTGTACTTGATGTTTCAATTCAAATCACAAGATTCTTCACAAATCTGCTAACTGCTGCCAGTGACAAGGAATATAAGACCACTCGAGCTGGAAGACTTGTTGTAGCCTTCGTCAGCCATTCCCCTTAGTTTTTTTTAGTTTGGATCTGAATCGTCTTTGTCTGGTCCCCATCGCTCTTAGACTGATATAAATGTTAAAGTAAGAAAGGTTATAACGATTATATTCTTCATCGTGTCTATTCCACAGAGATCGAGAATGGTAGTTTTCATTCTATCTAGGAAATTATGATGGACTCTCGGGAGGAGTTGTTCTGGGATATGGAACGAAACTTTTTTATGCGTGTTTTTTGACGTGGTTTTGATTTTTCACTCTAAAACGCACATGACTCACCCAAAATTAGCCAGCTGATTTCAATTGCAAGGACATGAACATAAATAGAGTTGATTGACTTCCTACAGCCTTCATGCGCCTCCTGAACTGTTGACTCTAAACCAACTTGATCCCTATGATCTGCGATTTGAGGTGTTCTCCTCATGTTTGGTTTTATGACAGAAGTAACTTCACAAGGCGTTACATGGCTCTTTTTTATAGGGATATCATTGTCTTCATTACCTGCCAAACTCTTGATTCCCTCGAGGTGAAATTTCGGTCCCTAAAACAGCCAGAAGGTCCTCTCATTATAAATAAGTTTATTTCTAACGGAATTTAGTGAATTGGCTCGTACAGGTTTAGCGAGAAGAACGTTTCAATGATTTGTAATGATATCAGTCAAAAGTTTTACTGCTGCACTCAAGTGAAAGCGCTTAAGTACTAGTTTGATATCCGTATACTCGTGATACCATTATTTTTGAGAATAGGGAAAACCTCAGTGTTTACTGTACTTAAGTCCTTTATAAGGCATAAAAGGGATCAAAGTCGTAAATGATTACAAAATTGTAAAAGCCCCAAATGGAAAAATATTTCCACCTCTTTTATTTTTATTAATTCTGGTTTTAAAATGGAATTGAAGGGCATTGTTAATGAAATAGAGAGTGCCTGCAATCCTAGTTCTATTTCTATTTCTATTTTTTTCATACAGGAAGTAATCAGCCAATAAAAAAATTTATATAATCCTGAATCCAATTTTAGAAGATAATCGATTTTTTGGCCTCCCCCATCTTTGGTAGCCCACCTTAAAGTACCTGCCCCAAGTAAAAAAAAGAAAAGCCCCCCAAAGCGAGGAAAAATTTACTGATAAAAGTTCCTAGGGGTCGATTAAAGCGAGATACTCGTATTTTAACGCTTTTGAGTAAATCCAACTACTGTAAGTGGAAAAGAAACTGAAGAAACAATGGAAAATGAAGGAAAGAAACAAGGAATAATGGGAATAAAGCGAACATTCCCCCCCTTGTTAACATGCGTTAACTTACATTCCTGAACCCAACTATCCTAAATCAGGGTTTATTTTGTAGATAGTTAATTACGCCTTTGGTTGTTTTCAATGGTGAATGAGTTACCGTGACCGAATAATGAAATCAACATAAAGATCAGACTGACGAGCCCTGTCGGTTCTTGCTAAGGAGATGTTGCGAAAGAGGGATGTTATTGAGTTTTACCACTAACCACATTGATGTATTGTCTGTGGTAAGGATGGAAGATAGAAATGACAGTGACGTTATCAATGATTTTTGCCTTTGGGTCCCAACTGCTATTTTCTATTTGCTTGTGTCAGAATACATAAAAAACACTGTTATTTATTTCAAACTTTGCTTTTGTGTCCGGGATAATGATATTTATATGAAATTTACTTATTCCCTCTAGAAAGAATAGAAGAATTTGAACTTTCATTTGCATAAAGTAGAAAAAAAAACGACATGACACAAAAATAGAATTACAGAAATGAGCCAATTAAATTATTAGAAATGAGTAGTTTTCCATGATTTACGTTATACTGTAAATTACTTTCATGAATCAGCCCACATATAGAGTCTCCCATTAGATTTTCATTATACGGAGCTTGATAGCGGCGATCAAAGTCCAGTAGATCCTGATGAAAGCGCTGGCCATGCTCCTAAAAGTGTCTCTCATGTTCTTAAATTTATCAAGATGGCCGTCAAGATAAGCGTCAAGGACATCCTGCAACCTATTTTGCCGTAGTTTTTCACCAAGTTCTCAATAAGCTGTACATACTTTTCGGCTTTGTGATTACCTAGGAAACCCAGAACCACTGCCATAAACCTGTCCCACGCTGCTTTTTTCGTCCTAGAGAGCTTCTCGTGAAACTCTTTGCACTGCTTGATTTTTTTGATTTGTTGACCGACGACGACCCTAGCTTCCACCTTTGCCGATATAGCTTAGGAAAGAAATCTAAGAGATACTTGAAAGCTGCAGACTCCTTATTCAGCTAGAGCTCTGGCGAATTGCTTCATAAGGCGCAATTTTAGGTGCAGAGGAGGTGTAGGGGAATCGTCACTCCCTTGTTCTTTCTCAGTGGAGACACGAGGCGGTAATCGCAAAGACATCCGCGCCCGGCACCTTGGGGTCAAACTCATAACCACAGCGTCTCACCACTCGTCGCTATGAAAAGCATAAAAGGTTGTAAACTGCAAGATCTCTCCTACGAAAGTATATTCAATTACACTTCAAATAAGAAAATGGAGACGCGTTTCTCTCAAACTCGAAGTCCAACGGGAGCCGAGGTAAGACTTGGTGAGAAAAACCGTTGGAATAAGAACCCTCCTGGGCCCGTCCCCAAGGCCCCCTCCCTCCTACCCCTACCTCAGGGGGGTGACGAGGTATAAATAACAAACACTTAGGAAAACCGAGGTAGAATACGTCAGTCTCCAGGCTACGAAGTCCTCGGATTAAGACCGTGCTACCGAGACTGGACAGGTAGCATACTTGTGTCCTCAGACTACGAATTTCCCTGCAAGAGAGGCAGGGAGACCTGAGGGCCTAAGAAGCATCTCATACTCGAGCTAGTCCCTAGGTATCAAACCGAACGTTAAGTTAACTTATTCAAGTTCAACTTACTCTCGTCAGAGAGACTCCTCATATCCTGGTGCATCCTAAAGCCCAACGATATTCCTCGCCCTTGAGGAATTAAGAAAAGAAGAGAGAAAAGGCTCACCCTCAAGCCCGTTAACCGGTGGCCGCCACTCTAAACTCATAAGTTAACTTGGTTATGGAACCAAGTTCAACTTATTCTCGTCCGAGAACCCCCCCCCTCCTTCTATCCTGGTGTATCCCAAAACACAGAGATAGGCCTCGCCCTTGAGGAAGACTAGAACTAGGAAAAAGATCATCCTCTAGCTAGTTCCTGGTTACCAAACCGACCTTTAAGTTATCTTGTTCAAGTTCAACTTATTCTCGTCAGAGAAACCACCTTTTCTTGATCCTTGCCCTTGAAGAAGACCCCCTACTCCCGAGTACTGTCCTCGCATATGAGGAATTACGTAACGAAGGAGAAAAGCTCCTCCACGAGCCTGTTACCCGGTGGTCATACTGAACTCTTAGTTAACTCTGTTTAAGACCTGAGTTTGACTTACTCTCACCAGAGAGGCCCCACCAACCTTGGTGCCGCCTAAAGCACCGTGATTGTTCTCGTCCTTGAAGACCCACCCCCATTGAATACCGTGTGGACCCCTATCTGCTACACTCGCCAAAGTACCTGGTGATCTCGACAACCTCCATCTGGCCGGTCGGCACGCGTCTTGGAGCAAATAACATTCCTGAGGTATTTAAACTCCAGTAGAGTCACTTAGCCTAAATCTTGTATATTAAAGTGCGTATCGAGTTTAGCCAATTTTAGAAGGTCGAGTTAATTGAAGTAATTATTTTATATTTTAATATTTGGAGTATTTCTGTGGTTTATGTTTAGTATTTGTGTAGTAAACTCGTTAAATTTGAAATATAAGTTTATTTTTGGAATTCCTGGGCGTTTCTCTATATCCTTAGCACTCTTAGAACAAAGCCTACTTCATCAAAGAAGTGTTTCACGACCACAAAGATTACCACAACAAAAGTGGTGTCAAGAGTGGAGTGATCATAAAGGAGGATTCTCCTACAGGAGGAAACAGTACTTTTAGGAGATCCAACAAAGGCTCCCATTTGACGTTTCTTCCCTCACTAAACTCGGTCCGTTTTGGCCAATCTTGCTGATGGTAGTGTACCACGGTGTCCCAGCTGTCTCAAAGGCAAAGATAACAAGAAAACTTGGTGAAGCTGTCATGTAGATCCATTAAGATGGCCATCATTTTGAAGTCTCCAATAACCTCCCAACAGTACTCTTCATATTTCAATGCATCTAGCAAGACCTTGATACTGCTGTATTCCTGTTTAAGCTTAACCAAGTGAGCAAGGGTAAGAGATGGATAAATTTTCCTGTTATGCCTTATGAAGCAGCACTGATTTGATTCTCCTGGAGAGACTGTCTATGAAGAGGCGCCACTCGTTGCGGTTACAAGCGATTCACATTGCCTTAAACAGACCGGTCACATTGTGACAAAAGTAAAGCTCATCTTGAGGTGTAAAAAAGCTTGAAAACTCTAGTGCCCCTTTCTCTGATCTGATATTTTCACACTGTCATCTAACAAATCCCGTTGCTCGAGTTTCGAAGTTAAAAGCTCTGCATTGAACTTTGTGAGACCAAGATCTCTCTCAAGGTCGTTGAGATCATTTTGATTCCGGTAGCATGGGTTTCTCTCATTAGTTGCACCTCTGTAATCTGGATCAATGACTTCATCCTCTTCTGAACTGCTTTTCCTTTCTAAAAACTGCTGCTCTCTTTTGGGAGGAGTGAGTATGAGGGCTCATAACTGTGTGGCACTGGCAGAATAGTTGACTGATGGTCTGGATATATGATATTATGTTTAATTTTTCCTCTTCTACGTTGGAAGGGAAGACCATGCAGAAGAAACAATTGCTTGAGTGATTAGTTGGTTCCATCCAAATTCATGAGAATGTGAAATTTATAGCACTCCTTTCTCCTCTGTACCATCCTGTAAAAAAAAATCAAAACATAAGTATAAATATATAAATATATTTAACTTAGTGTTATCAGAAATGTTAAAAACTCCATTATTCGAATAAACAAAACATATCTGTTGTAGAAATTCTTTGTATTTATACAGTCATCTACGTTGCCAGACTGTTCTAGAAATCTTCAAACCTATAAAAAATGCTCAAAAGTTCTAGAAAGCTCTACAGTTTATTTTTCCGAAAATCAGTGCTGAATCTATGTGGAATGTAAGAGAACTTTCATTGCTGTTAAGATCGCCAAAAACAAAATATAAGGGAAATAATAGCTATTACTTATGTATTACTGTTTGTATAACTTTATAAATACAGTATATCATGTTTGTTCCATAACTCAAATAAACATAACCCTTGAAACCTTTTTATATTTTTAAAATTTGCATCAAGATAATGTTATTTACCATAAATGAGCTAATTTAAAAATTCAATGTCCTATCCACAAATGCTAAGTTTGGAGATTAAAGTTGACATTTTCTGTTTGAGAGACACAAACAATTTAAGAAATAACCCTTTTAACCAAAGGACAAAAGTGAAATTTTGTTACACAGTGTAATTTGTGTGATGATGTCACCAGTCATAATGAACGCCATCTCTCAAATCCACTCTTTTGAAGAATTGAACCCAGTGCATAGGTGCATAAATCCAATCCCTTATCCACTAAGCAAGGGGGCACGGTTCCCTTACTCCTGTTAACACATATTCAAATTTTAAGAGAAAAGCAAATAATTAAATGAATAACGTCTGTTTGATTAGAGCTGTTCTTCTGAAGTGTTCATTTCGCATGAAAAACTCTGGGGACCAACACTCTCATAAGAACTCCGGAGCATAATCTTTGCTTAATAAATATCGGAAATATAAACAATAAATCTTAAAAGAACAGCAATCTCAGCAAAGCATCTTCTTAACTCGCAAATGTAGCTACGTGGCAGTTGTTTTATGACTAAGAATTAAACAATAAATGAAGGAATGAGTGGACAAACAATTAAAAAGAAATAAATGTCTCGCCTTTTCACAATGTTTTATCTCCTCAACAGTAATAATATCAGAAACTTTAAATCTTTTTCCGTCTAAATCAACACTTATCCCTAGGTGTATAATTTCGTCGCTTATTAGATTTCACTTAGGCGAGTATTGTTTTTACATTTAAAACGACTAACAAAGTTAACAAAATATTATTAGGTTAGACACAATTTTCTCCAAAATTCAGTTTGTTGTTGGCATCCTCTGTCGCAGAAGAAAATGAATTTTGCGCCATGGAAGTCAGTCTCCCTTATTGTTTCTGTCGTTGGGCCAGCGGCACTGGGATGACCTCTCCCGGGTGCAGGCCTGGGCGTAGTGTATGAAGATCCTGGGTTGTTCAGTGCTCAAGATCGCCCTCTCAGTCTCACCGGTGTCATCCAAATGAATGCAGAGAAGTACATTTGGCACCAGGCTGGTTTCAGGAGCTATTGGAGTCAGTGAGCACAGGACATTGGTACGCCTTTGGGCTCCACTCCTGATTTAGAAGGTTTACTCCCCTAAAATTGGCTGTTTGATCAGTCAAGGATCTTTTCCGTCCGTCGGCTGCTAGAAGCAGCTTCTACGCACCTCGCTTGATGGTGCAGTGTAAACACCATCTCCCCACGTGTTTAGGCCGCTGGCTCTTATGATCATTCTTCTGAAAAACTAGGTTTCTCTTGATTCTTTCTTTCTTAGCGATTTTGCTTCTGCGAGTTGTTATTCTTGAAGAACTTCAAACAACAATTTTTGAAAAGTTTTGTACTTCTTAAATGAGATTAGTAAATTCTTATATATTTTCTTGCACTGAATCCAAATATCACATTGAAAAAATGCTTATTGGCTATAGGTTCAAAAATAGGTGGCAGGTAATATTTAATTATTTTATTATAACGTACAATGTGTCATTATTTTTGAAAATCTAATCCAACCCATTCTCTATGCCTTTTTGTTTTTTGTTTGAAGCTTATAGTGGGCTAAAGAATCATCTCATGCCAATGCCCCTAAATAGTCTACAAGCATTGGTGTGCTCCATTTACCCTGGTACCGATTTTCCATGGTTGAAATATCTTGTTGAAACCTATCACCATTTTAGTCAATAACTGGTCCACAGTTCGCTGAAGAAGTCTCAATGTGAGTCCAAAAAGAGGATTTTAAGTAACATGATATTTGATGTTCCTATAAGCCTCGATGAGGTTTTTCCCGAATTCTTCATAGTTTATTTCCCTTCTATTTCCAAGAAATCCCTTCGCCACTAACTTGAATGCTTTCCAAGCAGTTTTCTGCTCTACATGAAGGGCTTATTCAAACTCACCATCTTTAAGAAGCTCTCGAATCTGAGGACCAATGAAAACTTCCTCTTTTATCTTAGCGTCGTGTAGTGAGGGGAATTTTGATGTTAAATACGTGAATTCCTGACCAGATTTGTCAATAGATTTTGCAAAGTTTTTCATGACCCCAAGTTTTATGTGTAATGGTGGTAGTAAAAATTTTATTTGGTTCAGTTAGAGGTGGATGTTGAAATTTTTTTATCTCAGGCTCCAATGATTGATGAGGTGGCCAGTTTCTCCTGATATAGTGGGAAGGTAAAATCTTGCAAGGCTGTCCCATTCACACAGAAAGCAGCAGTACTTGGTGTATCCGCCTTGCAGACCCTTCACAAGGGCATCAATCTTTAAGTCACCACAGAGCTGCCATTGATTTCCATAATATTTTATGCATTGCAACATATGCTTTATATTCTCATAAGACTTTTTTATATGTGGAGCATTGCCCCCAGGAAATGATGGTTTAATTTTGCCATTTTGCAGCAAAACACTTTTCAGACTCGTATTTGATGAAGTATTAAACAGCCTACAGTGTCTGGGTTCGTATCAAATTCAAAGTATTTCCATCATAGCATTAATATTGTTGCAAGCCATTATATCACCTTCCACTATGAGGAAATCATTGAACTGCTGAACGGTCACAACCTTTTGAAATTTTCACATCAGCTGCTAGGAGATTCCACTGTTAAAGACGTGAGCCTAGCAGTTTTGCATTAATTTTGGGTAGTTAAAGATACTGACAAGGTCATGAAGTTTCCCATGTGATATGAGATGTGGCCTAGAGGAGTGTGCTCCATCAAAATTTGGACCACTCTGTAATCCAGCACTGTCCTCGATCTCTGCTTCCTCCTCACCACATTACTCGTCTGACTCGAAGAATACCGAAGTTAGTGCATTAGGGTCAAGTAGACCTTCTCCATCTGGATCTCGGCGAAGAGTTGATGGAATATTTTGATATTCAATGGACTCATTTTTATTCTTTGACAATCCTTTTTGTCCTGGAGGTACCATGCAGAAATAACAAGTGTTAATATGGTCTGTTGGGTCTTTTCACGTCATTGGCACAGTAAATAGCATTCCTTTCCTCTTCTTATTCATCCATAGGTAAAGTTTATTAGCACAACTGTTGCTGCATATCTGAGCAGTCCAGTTCTTATACTGTCACCAACCTTGCATCCAAAATATAGGTGATATGCCTTTCTAACCATAACAGTGTACGGCGCTTCTGTGATGCAAACGTCCCGCCAACAGAATTCTAGCAGACGTTGTCTGCTTTATATACACAAGTACAATGCATCTAAGAGCAGAAAACAACAATCAATTAGAATATAAAAAGAAAATTTATTCATAAATTTATCATTAAAATACAGACTATGGCACCTTAGCAGAAGTATAGAATATCATTCAGTAGGAAAATAAAATTAATATAAAAGGCCTCACAGGCATAACAATAGCTTACTTACTCAATGAATATTTATTATAAGTTTACAAAGTGTTTGACTAGAAAAATCACCTACCTTTCACCTCAAAGTGTAAATTTGCACAGAACAACCACCTTTCATGATTGCTAGAACAATCCTGAAGAGCAGTGAAACTGTGAATGTGGCGAGAAAAATACTGCCGCAGCCTGTTGAACCCGTTGTGATACGTAAGTTTATCTTAAAAGGTATAGCTAACAAATAATTTTAACCATGATATTCATTATCGGCGACCTTAAATTAGTTGGAAATTGTTACTCTGATCTCTAAAGCACTGGTTATTAACTAGTGTTATTAGTCTTGGCATAGCCGTTCATGTATTTTATCATTCCCTTATTAGTTCCGTATGTGTAAGGATCAAAGTCTCGAAATAATCTTGCTGATGTTTCATAGTTAATTTACATCCATAAAATCAGGGGATGTAAACTTTTTAGATTTCGTATTTGTTTTTGTCGCATATTTGGCCAATTAGCTACAGAAAAAGAGCTCTTCTTAAATTTTTTAGTTTTCTCATTTTAACTTTTACAATAAATCAATCAGATTTTTACTCAACTTCCTATTTGTTCGGTGTTTTCCTCACAAATTTAAAGCGCATTAGAAACGAGGCTGTATCACGAAGAAGAATTGTAAGAGAGATGTGTGAAGAAAGTGCAAGAAATTTGTGGAAGAGTTATATATATATATATATATATATATATATATATATATATATATATAAATATATATATATATATATATATATATATATATATATATATATATATATATTTATATATATATATATATACATATATATATATATATATATATATATATATATATATATATATATATATATATATATATATATATATATATATATATATATATATATATATATATATATATATATATATATATATATATATCCGCATATACTCTTGTCTGCATTGTTGCTAAGAGGCACAAGAGGAAAATGAATGAATCTGCAAATGAAAAAGGAAAGAAAAATAACTCGGTCTTTTTTTACCACCCATGGCCTGAAGCATTTGTGAGCTGGTTAATACAAATAAATATCGGCCCCAATCCACTATTTCTCTTTATGATTGAATTGTAATTCTCCCCTTATAATGCAAGAAGAGGATTGAAAAAAAGGCCATGATACAAAAATGAACTTTATTTTTCAAAACACTGAGCATAAATTTGCTTGTAATAAATGGATTGCACAAATGATAAGAAAAAGAAAATGTACCCATCATTGACTTCCATGATATACTCCCCAACAATTGCACCTTTTGTTTAGACAGAGTTACACATTACAATCCAAACATTTGATGAATCCTTTATGAACCGTTTTATCGTTGCCGTAACAAAAATCCAACGTCCATGATTTATTGCATAGTAAATTCTGTGTCGGTTTTTGGTTTGACTTCTGAAGTGTGGAGAAAGTGGAGGCTCTCTCTTCTTGGAAGTAAATATTCCAATTAGGCCGATGGCAACTGCTCGTCGAAAATCTTTGTTGGTTTTTGATATCTTATTTTCTTTATTTCGAGCAATTTTGTCCACCAGTCTCTGGTAAACAATAAAGGAATTCGCGATCCCCATGTATATGTAGTCCGTGAAGGCTCTACAATTGTATTTTCTTGGAATTCTTCATTCGACCTCATAGAATGTGGTTTTCTGATCCAGCTGATCAGTTCCTCTCATAAGCTTATTTTAGCATTATACGATTGCTGGAACCCTGATTTCTACTCGACCAGTTTAGCCTTCCTGTCGGCATTTGACGGAGAGAGTATTCGTCGCAGCACCAGAATCAAGTCTAGATAGCACCATTCAAGCCATTTCACCAAGGACATTCCATCATAGTAACGTGTATCAATATCTCCTTTTTTCATTTCCTTGTCTGACCTTAGATTTTTGGGAAATCCCTTGTGATTCTATCTCACCCTTCCACAAGAATAAAGAGGATGTTCTTTCATTAGTTTTTATACTAATCCTGGTGAGGTATAAAAGTTGTCAAAGAACACACTGCAACCTAAATATGACAATAATTTTGTTAACTGCATAACAATGCTCTCAGACAAACCAACATCTGTGCTAACTCTTTTGTCTCAACATATATGTAGAATTCAAAGAGATAACCAGTTTTTGCATCATTGAGGCACCAATGTTTGAATCCCTTCTTGATAGGTTATCTTTCCTGTACTGTTTTATGATATTGTGACCTTTAAATTTCTTCATTCTTCCATTAATTGTCTGGTCATAAGTTGGGTGCAATATTAAAATGTTTGATAAGTGGACGAACCTTCCATGCCCTGTCATAGTTAGAGTCCTGCCGATCAGGGGCTTTTGCATTATCGGCAAAGTGCAAGGCCCTTCTAATAGCGTAGAATCTGTCTCTCGTCACCGTTTCATTGATTGGTTCTACTTGCAAATAACTTTCATTGGAAAAATAATCATGTAGCTGTGGTAAAACCTGGTGACTGATCGTGATGTCGACGCCAGGAATGCCTATATTTCTTCCTCACTAATATCGAAAGGCTTTCCATTTTGCTGCATGTAGAGAATGCTTTGTGGGATCAAAACTTTATAGATAAGTTCATCAAGGTTGCATACATCTTGGGATACCTCCAAAGGTATAGGCATATCATCATACTGAAGAATAATTTTCCTCTATTCATTATCTGATGGTATAATATCCACTAGCAGTAAAAGTGGGAATGGTTTTGTCCATTTTATGTCATTGGCTTTTGTCTCAAAAGAGCTTTGGTTGTGCGTTCTCTTCCTGAACGAGAGGATCTATTAGTTGAACAAGTGTAGCCTCCTGACCTGGTTCGTGAGCAGCATCTACAATGAATACTTCGTCTTTGCCATCCAAATGAAAAAAAGTTATTTTCATCGCTATCATCAAAATCCAAAAGCTGGAGGTATTCAACAAATTCTCGGTGCCGTTTTATGGCATCGTATGGATTGTATATCTGTAGAAAACAATATAATGCATATGTGTATATATTAGAGAGAGAGAGAGAGAGAATGAATCAGAGAGTGAGTGAGTCAGTGAGAAAGAGTAATTGAGTGAGTGATAGAGAGAGTGAGAGTGAGTGAGAGAGTGAGTAAGAGAGTGCGCATTAGTATGACTTAGGAATATGCTGCAAATCATGATTCTTGCCTCCCAGTGGGTGGTATTACTCCTCCAAAATAAACGACCATATAGCCTAATATTGAGAGTTTAGACGGAAATCATTTATGTTAGTATTAAAAGGGATCTATGTAAACAGGGAAATCACAATAAACAATTATTTTCTAAATAAATACTTACAAAATAGGAGACAGATGGTGACACGTGCAGACGGAATCATGTCTTTTCAAGAACTGCCACGTTGGCATTTGCATGCAGCGAAAAGTATGACGTAATAGTTTGGATGCACACGTCCTAGACTCTAATATTTGCGCAAAGTTATGATTCCTGCCTCTGATGTTTTTACTATTTGTGTAATAATATAATTTGTCACAATACAACGACTTACATTTAACTTTCTGTTCACCAAGACTAACGATCAAAGCATCTGTAAAATCCTACACTGCCATAGCCTCTAGTAATCTTCAAATCACCAAACAAATTCTCCATGAGAACACCATATACACACAAACTCCATACACTTACACTAAGTACAATAGGTAGATGCGAAAGTCTTCAGCAAATAAACAGAACAAAAGATTCAGGGCTATTTACTCGCCTATTGTAGCGGCGTAAACAGAGCCTATGCATACTTAACCAACTTCTTCACAGCGGCATACAACATACATGAAAAGGTTAATTTAAAATCTTCTAACTTTAATAGCTCTCCTGAATTAAGACAGCTCAAACATATCACCAACCTCCTACTGAAACAACTTCAAACTCAAGACAACAGACCCATTAAAAAAAAAAGCACGCCCAATTTATCTACAATCACAAGCACACGAGTTTATCAAACAATACAGTACAAAAAACAAAAGTTCTGTTAACCCTCACACTGAGATGGTAGTTAAAATTTCTCATTTAAAAATATAACCACTTTTCATATAAATATGCGTAATTGAACAACCTCTAACCCTCCCCCATCCCACTTTATCGGAGACCAGGTTATATGGATTCCGCCATGGACAACGTCACTGGACAACATTAACGAAGTTTCAACTCCTGCGAACTTGTCCCGAGCCTCCTTCCCTAGGTGACGAGGAATGGAAGAGCCGCTCTGTCTCGTCCCTTGCTACTAAATGATAAATCGACCCTGCCTGCGGATTAAGATGTCTGTAGCTTGTGACTTCTTTCTCCAAATTCCCCCGCCCCCCTTAGAATCGGGTATAAAAATACTCGGGTAGTTTTATAGTTCGTAGAGTCCAGCCCGCACCTCAAGGCCGTCTTCATCGTTTCAAGTTTAAGTAAGTCAAGTGAGCGTTCGTCAGACAGCAAGACTTTCTCCGCCGTGAGTCTACCCCAGTCAATTGGTACCTTCTATGGACGGCAAGTTTTGAATTTGCGCAACAGTCTCTCTTTGTTTAATCGAACCAAAGAAAATCTCCATTCATTACCTTTGAGGAAAAGAAGTTTCCTCTTCCAGTGAATTTACGAGAATTCCCACATTCCCGGTCGAACGTTATTTTTGAAGTTTGGCTATCTTCATCGGAAGACTGTTTTGGATCGTGCGTTACTTGCCTCATTCCGACCGTGCCCCACCTGCCTCATCGGATCGTGCCCCAGTTACCTCATGGGATCATTCCCCACTCGCCTCATCGCAAGAAGAACCTTCCTCGAAGTCAACGACCCTTAAGATTGAATTCCCCTCCATTATTAGTATTGCCAAGTCCCTCTTTTGACCTGAGCCTAGAAACCTTATTCGAAAAATTAGATGGGTCTCCAGGACGAAAATGTCCGGGCCATTGTCGAGATGCCCCTTCCCCGCACGAAGAAACAGCTCAAGTCATTCAAGGGTTCGTCCTCCTTTTACCGTAGATTTTTCCATAACTTCGCATCTTTTTTCACCCCTTTGAGTGCCCTTCTTCAGAAGAGATCCCTAAATCCCCTTTAATGGAATCCTGAAGCTACTGCCAGGTTCTAGCAGCTTAAGGACCAGCTAGCATCCCTAATCCTTCTAAATCCTTCCGCATCCGGACGGATGTGAGTGATTGAGGAATTGGATGCGTGCTGCTCCAATACTCCAACGAAGGTGAAAGCCATCCGGTGGCTTACGCGAGCCTAAAGCTACTGCCCCGTGAACGTAATTACTCGGTATTAGAACGGAAAGCATTAGTTAAAGTATGGAGTATTATCAAAATTAGCATTTATTTAATAGGGAAAGAGTTTATTATCGAAATACCTTCGAAATACTGAGAGCCAGAACAGACGTATAATGCGATGGCTTTTTATTCTCCAACAATATCAGTTGAAAATTTGGTAAATACTTTCTATCGAGAATTGTATAGCTGATAATCTTAGCCGGAATCCTTTAGCCGACAATGCTGGCTAATCCACTAAATTATAGGTCGCCTGTAAACCCGTAAGCTAATCACATATATATCGTTATTTTTTCTTAACTCTGTGCATATATATATATATATATATATATATATGGTCCATGTAGATACTTATTTAATATAGTGTTTGTTTTTTGTGTGTGTTGTTATTCCACTACCCTTTTAGACAATGTTCTAATTTGGTTCCTTAATTTAAATGAATATTTTTTTGTTGACCCATTTATATATTTTATTTTGGCTCAGATCAATATCATAACCTGTTCTTAAGCCTGTGGAATATAGGTCGGGTCCCCGCTTTTTTATCAGTGTGACGCCTTAATAGTAATTATCCCTAACTAAATTTGCGATGTCTCGTGTTCTACCCTCTCTCTCAGAAAAGTTCCATCGTATGGAGGAGAGGGGTTTCAAAGAACAATCTCCGCCCCCTCCCACATACTTTATTGGAGATCACGTGGTATGGCATCCTGCCATGGACGAAGTCACTGGCTGTTCGAACATTCACAAAGTTTCAACTCCTGAGCGCATTGGGAAAATATTCCCCAATCCTGCAAACTCGTCCCAAGCCTCCTCTCCCCCGGTGACGAAGCGTGAAAGAGCCGCTATATCTCGCCCCTTGCTGCTAAATGATGAATCGACATCGCCTCCAGATTAAGATGTCTGGAGCTTGTGACTCCTTTCTCCAAAGTCCCCCGTCCCCCTGAGAATAGGACATACAAATACTCGGGTTGTTCTGTAAGTTCGTGGAGTCCAACCCGCACCTCAAGGCCGTCCTAATCGTGTCAATTCTCAGTAATTCCCGTGAGCGTTCGTCAGACAGCAAGACTTTCTCCGCTGTGATTATACCCCAGTCAGTTAGTAACTTCTATGAACGGCAACCCTTTGAATTTTCGCAGCAGTCTCTCTTTGTTTAATCGAACCCTACCCAAATATCCATCGATCACCTTTGAGGAAAAGAAGTTTCCTCTTCCAATGGAATTACGATAATTCCCACATTTTCTATCGAACGTCATCTTTAAAGTTTGGCTATCTTCATCAGAAGGTTGGTTCGGATAATTTGGGCCGTGCCCCACTTTCCTCATGGGATCGTGCCCCACTTGCCTCATTGGATCGTTCTCCCCTCGCCTCATCGCGAGAAGGACTTTCCTCGAAGTCCCCGACTTGTATCAATGAAAGCCCCTCCATTATTATATTGTAAAGTCTCTCGTTTGACCTGAGTCAAGTAACCTTAATCAATTAATTCCATTTGAGAATCCTTTCTCATAATAATTATTAAGAGAATATTTCAATTTAAGTAATTCCCTTTGGCCTATTTTGTATTCTTACTTTGATTTTTGTAAATAAAGTTATATTTTTGTTGTTTCATCTTTAACTAACCTTGAACGATACTCTCGGCCTATTCAAATAAATCTCGCCAACCAATTATGCACTCTGTTTGATTATTAAGGATTTGAAACACAACGCCTCAAGTTTGACTTCCTAGTCAGTCATTAATCACTGTGAACATTCCTTCAACGGTTCGCGTTGTAGTAGGTGATTAAGTCACCACCCATATAATATAGAGGTAGTGTATGTTATAGTGTGGTGTTCCACGAGAACATGATTGTAATTGAATCAATCTGTTATTATTTCAGAGCAAT
Source organism: Ceratothoa steindachneri (assembly GCA_963969495.1). Classification (NCBI taxonomy): domain Eukaryota; kingdom Metazoa; phylum Arthropoda; class Malacostraca; order Isopoda; family Cymothoidae; genus Ceratothoa; species Ceratothoa steindachneri. Next base: position 86,259,864 of record OZ018328.1, read on the forward strand.
TAGTAAAATCGAATGCAAACTTTTATTTGGTTAGGAACACGAATACAAAAGAATTCAAAGAAAAAAAAGAGACCATGATTTTAATTTTATATATCCCCAATTTTGCAATTTTTTACTAATATTTTCGTTTTACTACCCCCAAAAAAGTCTACAAAAATATTTATCTTTTCAAGAAAGAATTGATAATGCGTCATTTATTGCTTATTGAATAAAATTAAGATAATATCCGCCTATTTTGTTAAAAATATAGGAAATCATTTTATTTATATAATGGCTAATATTCGTAATATTGGTTTTAGTTATTTCTGATGTGGCAGAAAAGCTTAGTATCTGCTGAAGATATTACATTTCATGAAACACATAATAATCACATCTAAATTTTTTTTGTCATATATTTACTCTAACCTTTGTAGTGAACTAAAAGCAAAGGTGAAGCAAATTATAAAATCATGCCTATAATCTTTTAAATGTAATTGAAATTTGGGAAGAAATATAGTTATTGAATGTGTAACTGCATCATTCCAATCAAATCTAATTAGCACATTTCTTAGGTAAGGTGATAAAAAGTTCACATTGAAATTTATTCTTTCTCATCTATTAAGTTGAGGAATAAGTTCTTGCGTTTTTTTTAATGTTGTGTTGATTTAAGTTTTGTTGACGTGATTTTTGCACATATTAAGAAACAATAATAAATAATGAGAGCAAAGTTGCAAAGGTTAGGCTACGTCTCTTAACAGCGTAGACTATCAGGCTTTTGCTTAAGCTACGTCTTGAAGTTGAGTAATAAGTCATTGCGGTATATTTAAAAGTTGTGTTAATTTAATTTTTGTTCTGTACCCTTAAAATGGAAGGTGAAGTTGAAAGAAAGGCGCATTTTCAACACTTGTTGTTATTCATTTCCAATCGAGACGGGACAATGCAAACGCAGCCAAAGCTCGTCGTGATATTTGTGCTGTGTACGGAGAATATGCTTTATCAGAAAGGACAGCTCAATGGTGGTTTTCACGTTTCAAAAACGGATATTTCAATCTTAATGACGAAGAACGTTCTGGTCGCCCCATTAAGTTGGATGAAGATCGATTGAACGACCTTCTTCATGAAATTCCTCGTCAATCGACTGTACAATTGGCGTGTGATCAGAAAACTGTAGTGAATCACCTTCATTCGATGGAGAAAGTTAAAAAACTCGGTGCATGGGTTCCGCACGCTTTGAGCAAAAGCAACAAACTTCAACGCTCCACGATTGCCGCAGGTTTGCTTGCTCGTCACAAGGCTACTCGTGGATATAATGACAGATTTCTTCACCGCATCAGCACTGGCGACGAAAAGTGGTGTGTTTATGTCAACATGAATCATCGAAAACAATGGCTTAGACCAATAAAAAAACACTTTCACGATTAAATCAAGGACTTCATCCACGAAAGACGATGCTGTGTGTGTGGTGTGATTGTGAAGGCATCGTTTTATGAGCTACTTGCTTGCCCACAACGAGATTGTCAATGCAGAACTCTACCTTCAACAAATGTATCGACTCGCCGATGTTATTCGCGAAAAGCGACCTCATCGACGTTATGGAGTCCTTCTGCAACACAACAATGCTCGTCCTCACATTGCCAATATGACAAAAAACGCCATCCAAACGCTTAATTGGGAAACCGTGCCGCATCCTCCATATTTGCCAGACTTAGGTTCATTGGATTTCCATCTGTTCCGATCACTCTCCAACAATTTGCGCGGCGTTTCGTTCAATACTGATGTGGAATTAAAAACCTGGTTAGACGAATTCTTTGAGTCAAAATCCAGAGATTTTTTATTGCAGACGCATCGAAAAACTAGTTGAACGTTGGGAAGAAGTCGTAAATAACAACGGGGAATACATTATTGATTAAATTGCATATTTTTATCAATTAAAAATAAAGTTTTTCCAAAATTGTTAATGGTAATGAATAAATTTGATAAAACCGCAAGAACATATTCCTCAACCCAATATAATCTTCTTTCTTATACACATCATTTCCTATTTGTTCATCTGTTGCTTCCTCACTCCAAGGAACTATTCAAACATCAAAACACACTTTTTCCATTATTCTTCTCATCCTAGGTATAGTTTTTTATTATGAAATGGGGTATCCTAGGGGGTAGTTGCGTGGTCTCCTCGTTCACCGGGCTTCGAGTGGTGTCATACTTTGTTTTTAGAATCTTGAAAGTTTTAGACATTTTCATTTTCTCTCACTTCGTACCAATTACGAAACTAGTTTTAAAAATTTCTGGAAAAGTTCCCTCGTTGGTTGTCACTACTTTAAAAAACCGAACGATATTCCTTTTTACAACTTGCTATGAAAGTTAATAAAAACTCACCTCACTCTCTTTTGCTCTATATCGCTTGTGTTACTCTTATTTTTTTAATGACCACAACAAAAGCTAGTTATCAATCATAACATTCATATCAAGGGGAAGCCCATTCAAGGTTAATCAAACAACCAGAAATCAAACTCAAAGTCAACTTTCGATTTTACCTATTTTTCAGGTAGTACTTATTGCCTTCATTTGCACATTTCCTTTTTCAAGCCTTTTACATCTTCACTTCAGAAGTGCTAATCCTTTACATTTTTTAAACTATACCTTCATTTATTACGATTCCCTTCCGATTAATATGCTCACTCTCCTTTTGTTTCTACCAACAATTACAGTAAATTTCCACCCATCATAGACCTTGTAAGGGGACCTGTCCCTATTTCCTAAGTGGCAGTTTTAAGAGACTAGTGCGTGTCTGAAGTATAGAGAACTTTTTATATCTGATTTGTGCTGAAAATCAAATGCTTATTATCCAACTAACTAAAATTAATTAGTGTAATCAGATTAAAAATTACCTTTTCCTAATAATTATTTTATATTTATTGATTTATTTAGGTGTTTTTCTCTGATTTTCTTAAGAAAGAAATCACGAACTTTTCTTCCTTGTTTTAAATTTTCCTATGACTTGGAACTTACAAAATCAGGAGAATTTCTGTCGAGTCTTCAGTTAATAGACTTAATTTTCTTAGGTATCAATTTATAATATAATCATATACATATGAAATGGATTTAAGGCAAAGTTGTGTAGGTTGATAAATTAATCTAGTTGAAGGATGAAGCCTTAATATTTGATAGAGGATACGTAAGATATTCCTTCCTAAGAAGTAATCATCGAGTTTACTGAATCAAATTTCTGATTTTTTTTTTAATCCGAGTGAAATGCTTTTGTGAATTAATTGAAAGAAACTGGTTCGGTAGCCGCTATTTGTTTTGTTTTTTTTGCCTGAAAAGTTTAATTATTTCAAATTTTTATTTTTGCAATTATTAAGACATCCCAATACTGAGGAATTTCGTATATATTTGTTACTTATATTTGCTCTATAATTTAAATAGGTAATAGGATTTATTTTTCATCCTAAAATATATGAGGTCGCTATAATATTTCCATGAGAAAGTTGAATGTAATGAAACACAAAGTAGGCCAAGAAAGTTTCTCTTTAATATTTATCGGCTCTAATTTAGAATTATATTCTATTCCATTCATTTTTTGGCACACTTAAAGAAGGAATACTTAGAATGCGTCTCCTTTGGAATGTGCTAATTATCTGCCCTTTACACGCTTGATATAATAATTATAGCTTGGAAGCCTAGCTCCCATTTTATTCGTGTACAACTTGACTGTATCTTGCCTTTACGAAATGTAAAAGCGAAATGAAAGCAGTGTGTCTCGATTGTTTGATGCAAATATTGCGCAATCGAACACATCACTAAATTCACCCGGAGCAAAAATGTCAAAGAAATTAGATGTGGAATAGCACGAACCCTTAAGCATAAATTATCCAAAGGAATGTCCTTAAACAAAAAATAACGCAACAATTCAAAGAATTGCAGTTGGAGTTTGAAAAGAATTATGCAATTGAGGTGGAATTATTAAAAGAGGTCTTTTACTCGAGACTGGCACTCCTCCATTCAAACTTACTACAAGCGCTCCAGCAGGAAGATTCAGTTCTTGTTGGCAGTGAAAAAGAAGTCAGTTTTTAAGAAATAATTTTTAAAATACCCAGATACATGTATCAGAGTACCAAAAAATTCAGTAGCTATGTTCGATCAACCCCACAGAAACGAAGTAATATTATCGAGTCCAGAGTTATTGTCATTATAGTGTATGTCGGATTAAGACGAATGAATTGGAGCGGCTAATTCTAAGTGATAATTTCAGTCTCTCCATCGGTAGCTGATATCTCGAGCAGTATGATATAGCGAAACCGCCCGCTCACTACAAAATGCATTTCCCTCAAATCCATTTTGAAGTACATTTGTGAATTTATTAAAAGTGGCCTGAGTAAACATTTTGACAGCCCATCTAGCAAATTACTCCTTTTGTGATTGTTAAAACTTAATAAAGACCATCCATCTAGATTTAATTGCCAGGTGCTTCTCAATCATGGAATTGTACATGTTCCAAAAAAAATCCGAATGCCAAGTAGTGAAAATTCTGTCTAACCAAGATGTTTATACTTATATCAGAACTATCAGAGGTAGTACCATGCCTAACTAATTTACGCTTGCTACTCTTTTTTCCAGTCATATTTCCTTAATCTTTGTCTACTAGATAGATCTTGTGTAATGTACCCATAAATCTACTACACAGTGTTCAATATTATATTATCATTAATGTTATCATTATGTATTTTCAAATAGGAGTACTTCATCTAACAAGACGGAAAGTCCCTCCAATGACCAACGGCGTTTTGTGATAAGATGATAAATGGTTTTTGCATTGATGGTTTCCCATGGTTCAAATCACTTACAAGTGCCTTGGATGGATAAATGGCCAACATGGGCTTTGCCTCTACATGGCACCACCCAGCGCCAAATCCAATAGCAAATCTAAAATCTCCAGGGTAAATAACCATATGTCTCATAGTTATATAGGTCTTTCCATGGCTCTAAATGGGTACAATTGAACTTTACTCCTTTTGAAAAAAAAGCGACCCCTTAACCTGGTGCTTCGCCGCAGGTAAAAATATTATTCCTTTTGCGAGTGTTAAAACTTATATGGCAGCAATTGTCCATTCCTAAGTGTTATATAACAATTAAACAATTAATGTTAATCTCTTATATCAACTTCCTCATATGAATATGGTTTGGTCCAAAGGCAACCCTCCTTACTCAACAGGAGTAGTGTCATCCTCTATCCTGATAATGCCCGTCCTGAGTCAGATAGAATGACAAAAATCTCTTGAAGGAGCTCGGGGTTTAGAAATATTGCTTCGTTCTCCATATTCTCCTGACTTTCTCATTCTAATTATCACTTGCTTAGGAGATTACGGAACTATTAGCATGGTCTAAAGTTGACATCAAGATAAGAGTTCGAAACGAGTTGGATTCATGTTTTGTATAAAAACCTAAAAAATTTTACAATCATAGCATTTATAAGCTTCTTCATAGATACATAGAAGGGAGGTTTTGATTATGATTAATTATTTCCATATCATATTTTTTTCATTTTTATTATATACATTTGGCCAAAAGTATGAAACTACCCATAATTTTTTTCCTTAAAATACAGATTGTTCTCTGATATCACTATGTGCGCATAAACAATACCATATACCATAATATTCTAACGTATTTTTAATGTTTAGCATTTTCTTGTATTCATCCATACAATTTCCGAACCTATATATTGCCAAAAATTCTATTTATTTTTATTTTTCAAATGTTTGTGCCATAATATGTAGTAATTATATTTAATACTCATTAAAATGGACAGAAACTTTGAGTTGAGTGAAGTTCAAAGAGGACCATCAAAATGGGATGTCACAAATACAAATCACTCAGAAGATGACGTGTTTTCGGAGGGCAGATGAAATGTCTCTCGGGGGCTTCAAGAAGACTAAAAGTATCAAATCAAAAGCAAAAACTGGCAGGCAAAGGCTCACATCTCCTTGTGAGGACAAATATCTTATCCGTCATCTCTTAAAAATAGGATAATGTCGAAGAATAGGTTAGCTCACCAGACAATACGTCTATATATACATACATGTGTCTATTAGGTGGGAGGAAAGAGATAAAAGCCACGAGAATATGTATATATACAGTTATATATACATATATCATCCAATGTACTTACGCGTCCTTCGCTACGTACAAGTACGTTCACTTCGTAAGAGTAATCCGTTGATTACGAGGTATAAGAGTGCGATTTAATACAGGGGCTAATAGCGTTTACTGAGTTTACCAAGTTGCAGTTCAAGGATATATTTATAGAATGAAAACTAAAAATATAATTTTAACCGGGCAATGACTTCGCTACTAAAATTGAAATTTAAAATCTAAAAAAAAGCAGCCATGGTTAAATTTTTACAAATTTTCTGAACTTCGCCAATTATAATAATTTTAAAAGGGAAGTCTAAACTAAACTTCCCCCCTTTCAAAATATCTCGTTGCTAAAATATAGTTAAAGAATAGAAGTTATATAAAAATAAATTTTCTGACCTTCACCATTTGTAATTCTTTGGGTTTCAAAAGTTCCAAAAATTTCGATACTAATATTTATTTCTGAACTTCACTATTTTGTTTTTAATATTATAAAAGAATTATTAGAGATAACTTTGATAAAAAACATAAGTCCTAACCAAACTAAGATAAAATTATTATTCAAATACGCCAAAAGATCCCCTTCTTAAATTATAGAGTTATTGATGATGATGATAGTCCCTAGTTAACATATAGATACATACGAGAAATATTGGCAATGTAATTAAGGACAATTATGATAAGATATACATTAATTGGCAATCGGGTAACGTTAATTACTTGTTAATCAGCTTTTAAATAAGATACTATAAATCAGTTATACAGAGGGAATATTTATATGAAGGAAAGTGGGTCGATTAACTGGAGATACAAGCAAGGGTCGTTTTACGTTAATGGGGTCACCTTGAGGAAGGGGAATCCATTATCGAGTGAGCGCGGTGACAGGAGATGGATAATGGACGTGATTCTCGGCTGAATATCCTGATAATGACGAGGATGAGGGGGGGGGGACGACGAGTTCACGATCCTCCTTGAAAACGGAAGATGGCACCTGTGCTCCAGAGAAGTCTCACACGGGAAACTAGAGATCCTTGAGGGGGGAGGGGTTCCAGATGAGACAAGAGGAATCCCATCCAATCTTTCGGGGATGAAACGATTCGAGGCTTGCTCTGAACAGATTAAGCCTTGACAAAATAGATGGATCTGCCTGGTGAGATTCAACCTCGATTGTATAGCGAATACTAGGGACTTAGGGAAACAGACTCACAATCAGAACCGAAGGCGAAGAGTTCTCAAACTCAATCTCCCGATATTCGAAAACCCAGGGTATTTATATGACGGCTATTTTTTTTTGTTTCTCCTCGTTGTCACACTCAGAAACTGGCTGACCACTTCCGGCGGCCAGATGGATTAGCGTTTGTCGCCTGATCCAAGTATTAATGGCCCTTACGATGTGGGTGTGAAACTTTCGGCTAGCAGCTTCCCTCCCAACCTCGGCGAGGTAAAATCTTTTAGCTGACGTATATTCAAATTCTTTTTTCTTTTATTTTTCTCTTTGGATTCAGACATTACTCCACGTGGAGCTATTCTTAGAAAAACATAGAGGGAAAAGGAATTCATGAAACAAACGAAGGGGCTATCCTTCTTGTGGTCCCTTTCCATTACAGAGAATAAAACCTTAAAATCTCTTGCCGACTTCAGTGACGCCAATATTTCACAAATATCGACTAGAGTTGTAAGAAGGAGCCTTATAGACGATGGCCTCAAGGGCAGCCATGCCAGAAAAAAAGCCATTTAGAGTCAAGAGATGAATGGCATTTTTTTAATTTGGTAGGAACACATAGTTATTTGATCCTAAATAAATAAGGAAATAATATAATAGCAAAGTATACAAGTTTCAACATAAAATGATGGGGAATTAGATAAAACTTAATTTTAAATAGGAACAGTAGAAGAAATATCGAACAAATTAACTCTTTTTCTGAACACTCTGCTGCTGTCTATGTACTGAGGTAGTCAAAGCTTTGATGCAATCAGTAGACATTTATTGCAAGATCTTGAATGGCTTCCCAAAGGTCAGTTTTGTTGTGTCTCTCTTCAGTATTCTTCCCAAGCTCTCTATTGCATTTAAGTAGTAGTACGCCTTAAAATGCATTATGACGCCCTCATCTACTTTGAAATGTCCGATTGCATTGTTTCCATCGATAACAACCAATATCATCAATCCTTCTCCTTACCGATTATTGAACTGCTTTACCTGACGTACCTTGCCAACTTACCGTCTGCTCAGCTATCTCACCCATCTTGGCAAACTATTGATTTTTCTAAGAAAATAACTTTATTAATTATTTTTTATGTATGTCTAGGACTCCAAACAACGGGTTTTTTTGTTTTTCGTTAGGAACTGCTTTATGCTGATATTTATACAAAACATTTCGTGAGAGCCTTACCCCTTGTTTTTCTCAAGAGAAGAGTTTCATCAGTTTAAAAACGATTTGCTGGTACATGCTAATTTTTAGTTACTTCTCTTTTAATTTAAGAATAATCTCAACGAGTAAGTACTAGAAACTCTCAGTAAATTCTTTTATTTATTAGCTGAATGCCGTTTTTCCCAATCTTCTTCATAACCCGTTGATTATCTTCACATCATTGAAAATTTACAGGTAAGGTTCCCTTTATTTAACTCCATCACGATATAATTATTCTGCTCTTGAGAAAACTACTTTATTTTGACCTTTTTACAAAAAAATTCTTCTTCCAAAAAGATGTCAAGACAGTCGTTGCATATCAAGTTCAAACTCTCTAATGTCTAAAATAACTATGGTTGTCTCTATTAAATTTAGGTTTTACATTTAAAAACGTAACTGGAATATAAAAAAAACATTTCGCAAACATTTTCCGGAAAATAATGAGACAATAAAGAGTTGAATATAATATCTTGTCACTTAATTCTTCCAAAAGTGTAACATACTCATGTATTATTTATACCTTCCTTTCTCTCTCCAGTCCTAGGCTAAACTTGAAAACATTTAGTTATGGTCATGTTTAACTTCTCTGCCTTATTTTCACAAGCCCAGCCTTCAGTATATCTTGTGCTGCCTTAATTACATCCCTATCAGTCTATTTCGACACAACCACTTTGAGGTTATTACGACATCCGACCGAGATTTATCCAAAACTTTGAACGAAAATAATTATTGCCATTTGCAGGAGCCTTTCAACGAATATCGATAATTAAACAATATGTATATATATATATATATATATATATATATATATATATATATATATATATATATAATAAGTCTTTTGTAATGCACTTTTCGAGGCCTGAGGCCTTCCCAGAGCGCACGTTGGGCTGAGATGAGAATGGAAATTCAATGGAAATTCAAGAGGGAAGAAGGCAATTCTAAAAAGATGCGTTTTCAGGAGATGCTTAAATGTGGTAAGAGAGGGAGAAGACCTGATTTCAGCAGGAAGAGCATTCCACAACTTAAGGGCACAGATTGAGTAGGAGCAGTCTCTCATTGAGCCGAGGTATGAACAAGGAATATTTCAAAGAGGTGCATGTGATGACCGAAGGGCCCAAGGGACATGGCGTGGTGAGAGGGCAGAAGAGAGGTAAGACGAGGCCTTCTTGCTTAGGGCCTTAAATGTGAAGAGAATTATCTTGAAGTGAGTACGGGATCGGACAGGAAGCCAGTGCAGTTCATGCAGCAAGGGTTTCGAGGGAGAAAAGCGAGGGTGACGGAGGAGAAGCCGGGCGGAATAGTTCTGTACAAGTTGAAGGGGGCGGAGAGAGGAGGATGGCAGATTCACAAACAGAGAGTTACAGTAGTCAAAGCGTGAGGTGATGAAGGCATGAACAACAGTCTCAAGACATTTGCGATCAAAGTGAGAGCGAATGCGAGAGAAGTTACGAAGGAAACATAGAGAGGATTTGCTGACATTGCGGATATGAGGCTTAAAGGAGAGATGCTCATCAAAAACAATACCCAGATTCCTAAGGCAGTCAGAGAAAATTGTAGTATTACCGCCCAGATTAAGCAATGGAAAGAGAGATTCAGATTTTTTGACAAAAGCAGGGGTTTGGACGAGGAGGACATCAGCTTTGGAGTGATTAAGCCTGAGGAAGTTGGTAGAGAGCCAGTCAGAAATGGAGGAGTAGGCAGCCAGGAGGTCAGTGATAGAGTAGGCAAGAGACGAGGGGGGATGAGGAAACGAAACTTTGAGTGTCATAAGCATAGAGGGGGAAGGATAGACCGAGATTACGGAGAAGGGTAGATACGAAATAGTAGAGGAACAAGGACAGAGCCTTGTGGCACTCCAAAGCGAATGGGGGTAGAGTCAGATGAAACGTCGTCAATCACAACGGATTGGGCACTAGACGAGAGGTAAGAGCGGAACCAGTCAAGCGCGGTGCCTGTTATGCAGAGGAAAGAGTGGAGACGATCAAGTAGGACGGTATGGTCAATAATACCGAAGGCAGATGAGAGGTCGAGTAGAACGAGGATGGAGGCACAACCCCTGTCCGCGGCTCTTCGTAAGCAATCGGACACATTGAGAAGGGCGGTTACTTTGGAGTGACCTGACTTGAAACCAGATTGATAGGTTTCATCAATGTTACAGGCCACCATGTGACTGTTGATTCGTGAAGCAACCACTCTCCCCAAACTTTAGAGAGGAAAGGAAGTATCGAAATCGGGCGATGATTGGATGGGATAGTGGGGTTCAGTTGAGGCTTTTCAAGAATCGGACGGATATGGGCACGTTTGAAGGAAGAGGGGACAAGACCAGTTGCAAGTGAAGTGTTGAACAGGTAAAGAATCATTGGGAGGATAGCAGGCAGAATTTTACATAACAGTTTAGGCGGAAAAATGTCCTTTGTGGAGCCCGATTTCTCAGAACGCGGGAGCAGGGCTGTAAGCAACAACGCGGTCACATATGGGAAAACGTTAAGCGGCTGAGGCGGGAAGTCAGGGAGAATGGCAGGAGCTGGGATAAAAGGCTGAGGGAGGGAGGCACGAAGGTTACTTACCTTATCTGCGAAATTTGAGAGAGTAGCAGGGCTAATGGGTGGGGAGACCTGGGCTGGGGAAGTAAGACGGGAGAGCAGGCGGAAGACGGTACCGCGATCATTCCTATTATCAGTAAGCAGATTATATGAGTAGGCTTCGCGAGCAGATTTTAATTTCGCCACGTAGGAAGCTGTCGCAAGTTGAAACGCCAGCGAGAGAGGAGTCCTGTCTTACCCACGGGTGCGAGCCTTTCTAAGGACTCTTTCATGGGCACGCATGGACTGCCTAGCATGAAGGAGTTCCATAGAGTACCAAGGAGAACGGTGACAACGGGAGTTCGAAGGGGTGACAAGAGGAGTCTGAGCATCAAGACAAGTGAGAAGGGGTTGCTCCAAAGAAGAGAGAATTCTGGTCAGGAGAGGCAGAAGCATCAATGGGAGGAAGTTTGGAGACAACATCATTAGATAGGGAGGGAATATTAATGGAGGCTAGTCGACGGAAAGGCTTAGGATTATGAGACAGCTGGGGAGGTATATGGAATGGGATAGAGAAGTTGAAGTTAATAAAGAAGTGATCAGATATAGCATTAGACAAATTTGTACTCGTCAGGTTGGAAATAAGACAGTTAGAGATTACAAGGTCTAAAATGTTACCGTGAGAGTGGGTAGGGGAAGAAACGTGTTGGGTGAGGGAAAAGAGATCAAGGATTTCAGAAAAGGCTTTGAAATTAGGATTGTGGCCAGGAAGGTTGAAATCAACGAGGATTAGCAGAGAACCAGTGGGGGAGAAGCCAGCGAGGAGGTTACTAAATTCATCAAGAAAAAGCTCGAAGGAGGAGCTAGGGAAGGGGGGCGGTAGAGGACTAAGATAGTTAGAGAGGGGGTGGAATCAAAGACATTGATGAGCACCTCAAACGAAAAAAGAGGGGGAGAGGGCAGATTATTCAGAGGGAAGGAGGCACTGTGAATGAGAGCAACTCCACCACCGCGAGAGTTACGGAAGGTATGGGAGTGGACGTAACCATCAGGGGTAGCGAGATTTAAACAGCAAGCAGAAGGGGCAAGCCAAGTTTCCGTGAGTCCAAGGAAAGTGACTCGAGTGTTAACGAGCAGGTCATGAATGTAGTAAGCCTTCTTCGAGAGTCTTCTGACATTGAGGAGAGACGCTTAGAGAACGGGTGAAGGGGCAGGTAAAGAAGAATCAGGGCTAAATGGCGGGGGGGGGGGGCTTGATTCAACTGAAAAAGTTACTACAGGTTATTATACTAATCATTTATTCGCCGGACGTTTCGGACCTTTACTAGGACCATCTTCAGCGACTATGTCGACTAATGAGAAGGGCAGGAACATTAATTGATAGCAATTAAAAGAATGCATTAAATAATAGCTAAGAAAGCGGATAAAGGCATGTTAAAATAATAAAATTGACAATTATTAAAATTAAAGTAAAAACACTAATAATACTATATAGAATTAAGTAATACTACCTAGTGTGATTTTAAAAAATAAGCGAAAGTGAAATTATAACATAAACTGACATAAATATTACATATTAAAATTTACTGAAGTAAACAAAAAATAACCTACTATATTAAATTGTAAAAAACAACAAAAAGCCCGAAAACAATTCAGAATGAACAAAGTGACTAACCTTTATTGTGGGAGTTGAGAAATAAACTAACTAAAGATGTACTCGTAAAACTACTAACGAAATTTGTTCGGTTGGTCGGTTGGCTAGTTAATCTATTGAAGTGTTGGTTGCTTATATTGTGAATAGTTTGTTTAATTGAGGAGGAGTAATTATTTAGGTTTGTATTTATTTTATTGATATACAGTGACTCTAAGATTTTAAAATAGAGAGAAGTTAAGGCTGAAGATTATATAGTAAATCAATTAGAATTAAGAGGATATGGTGATACTCAGAATGTTGCCTGATGGAAGAGGCTTCAGGTTAGAAATGGGAATACCAGTCCTATGAGACAAACCCAAGTGCTTCGCGATCCTGCATTTGAGTTGTAAGCTAGTTAATGAAGTTTTGTGTTCATTATCTTAAATAATAATAATAATAATAACTCACAGAATAAGTGCGGGTTTGAAGTCACATTTAGAAAAAACAAAGTCATGAAGTGTGTGATTACTTGGATCATATCTTGAAACGTGTGATAATTGTTATTTGTACTTTAGCTGAACGTCAAATGGTTTTTCGCGGAACATAAGAAAGGTTTTGATCACTTCAAAATCGGAAATTTTTCGGACTGCTTTAACTCATAAGCGAGTTTGATCCAATTTTAGTAGGTCTCATAACAAATTGTGGAAATTCTGGCCAAGGAAATCCTTCTTACCTCTCAAAAAACACCTGCGATGAACTCATTCAACTAATGGCACAAAGGTTCCATGTTCCATCTTCTGGTTATATTAGTTTGTCCGTTGATTCAACACCAAATTTATCACATACCAATCAGTTAAGTGATGGAGAACCTATTGAACGCTTTTTTATCTTTCTGGAAATTGAAAGCCACACCGGTGAGAAAATGGCAAACCACGGGTTGCAGTACTTTGCGAATCTCGTCTGATAAACGTTTCTAAATGTATGAGTAAGTCTCATGACAATACTTCTAACATGTCTGGGCGTTATAAGGGGATGCAGCGAAAAGAATTAGAAACAAACTAGTTTGCTATATATGTATCCTACGAAGCTTATTCACTAAATCTGGTTGGCCGAAGTACTGTTAAGAGGCTCTTAATTTCCTATCTACAGTACAATTACTCTATACCTTTTTTTCAGCCTCAACCAGCTGGTTTAAAATTCTTAAAGATCGTAGTAAAAATGAGTGTCTTGAAATAACTCTCTGATACAAGATGGGAGGTGCATGGTATGGCAATAGCAGCAATTTCGAAAACTTCCATTGAAATTTAGAAGCATTAGAATTTATAGCCGATGACCAGTCACAAAAGGAATATGCTAGAAGAGATGTAAATAATATTGCAGATAAGATTTTACGTTGAATTTTTTTAATGAGATTTTGCAGAATTTTTGCCGAGTAAAAAATGAAATATAAGCAGTAAAATATTAAAAAAGACGCAAAGTAAATGTTACTAGATGTTGATTACAAGTGAGCTACAACTCACAAACGTATCGGAAAGAACATCCTATGATTGAGATACACTAGAAGTAGATCTGAAAGCAGAGATAAATTTCGTATCACCATCTTTTACACAAGTGTTGACAAACTTGCAACAGAGGTGAAAAGAAGAGAGAGATATAGAAAGTAATAGAAAAGAGATTTTCAATTCTAAGTGATGTTCCAAATAATGTCACTTCATCCTCTACTATCCTTGAAAAGTAGTCTCAGTGTTGCAAGGGTAATGCCACAGCTACAAACTGAAACCTAGAGGAGCGTCTTTCTCACCCAAACCAGTGCCCCAGGAGAAAATAGTGCTCTCTCCTGAGTAGTCTTTTGCACTAACTTTAAATCTTCGACTATACAGTGAGAGCAAAAAAATCCGATCACTATGAAAATTATACCTATTTTCTATACACAACAGTATTTAAAATTATTTAAACCTAATCTATGTACATCTTACCTTATACTAGTATTTCGTCGAATGTCCTTTGTTTTTGATGACTTGTTTGAGACGTTCTGGCATCAATTTGATCAAACTTTGGCACATTTGTTGTGATATCTCCGTGCACCAGACTTTTTTGATGGCTTTGGTGAGGTTGAGGATCGAGCCAGTATTGTGAAATTTGACCTTAATTTTAAAAATAAAACATAGATTCCCGATCGGATTGAGATCTGGACTATTTATTACCTGGCCAGTAAAGAACACCAATTTCATTATCATTGCGCCATTTACTAAAGATTTTTGTCTTGTTAAATTTGCCCCATCGTGCATAAAAGTTGTTTTCTCATGCAAAGCGAGTATTGGTGGAACTTTTTCCTTTGCTTGGCTAAATATCGTTTACCATTCATTGTTGTGTTCCTAGGAATTAAAAAATAAAGCAACTCCAAACGATCACACTTGGAGCGTGTTTTATTGTCTTGATATTGGATTTAGAATCCATCCTATCCGAGTCAGGCAGCGGGCAGCGCACCATTCCTAGACAGCTTCTGAATGATAAAAAAAGAGGATCATCACTAAAGCGAACTGTTTCCCATTCAGCAGCAGTTCAATTGATGTACTTTCTACAAAACCTAACTCTTTTCTTGTGCATTTCGGCATTCAGGAAAGGTTTCTTGGCAGCATGCCGAGATGGCAACCCTAACTTCTTTTTCAGCCGATTTTGAATTGTGCGCTCATTTACATCTTTAAGCAAACTATGATGCTCAGATTTAATTTCCTCTGCAGTTATTGTTAGTTTCAACAGAGTACCAAATTTTTGGACTAAGGTACCAGAAAAATCATCACTTATATTGCGGAAACCAATAAATTCACAGTATTTTGAGATATGTCTAAATGTTTTGCAATTTGTTTTTGTCATTTTACAGCATTATGTAATGCAACAATAGCATCTATTTTTTCCCTTGGTAGTTGTTTCTTCGCATCTATTATAGGCTTCTTTTAAATAGAGCGCTTTAGGTAAAAGAAGTTTTCATTTCAGGAACACAGTGGAAATTAACGGCACATCCACTCACAACTGCTGCTAGCAGCCAACTAGCGCAACAAGAGACCAGCAAGCCGCATGACTGTTCTACAAAATGTAGTTCACCCCATGTCTATATCAATATTAGAACATATTTTATTGCTTTCTGAAATATGTAAAAAATACATGTGTGATGGATAGTGATCGTATTTATTTTTCCAGCAATGCAATTTCCACGGTTGCTTAGGCTTAACAAAGGGAATAACAGGGTGATAAATATTCTAAAATTAAATAACTCGTTTTGGAGTAAGTAATTTATAACTTTTTTATATTTAAATTAACTGCAATTATTTTATTTATCTTGTGAGATTAAAAATAATAAAAATTATTTTTATGTTTTCTCGAATTTTGGTATATAAGCTCGCCATCGCACTTAAAAAATGTAAGCTTTTTCCTTCACTTAAAGCAGACAACCAGGCTACCTAACCTAATTCCATATATATATATATATATATATATATATATATATATATATATATATATATATATATATATATAAATATATATATATATATATATATATATATATATATATATATATAAACATATATATATATATATATATATATATATAATGAAAAAGCTCACAAAGTGGCAATTGTCGAAAGCAATAATATGAAAATTAACCCACTGGAAAATGAAAAGATGAATCCAAGCACTTTCGAACTATATTTGTAAGTTTATTTTTCAAGCACTAGCAAGCAAATAGAGAAGACAACCTTATATATGGTATAAAGATACGTAGGGAACGTCCATCACATAGTACAGACCAATGGAAAAACACAAAAACAAGGCAGAAAAATACCCCCAAAAAGAACAATAGGCAACTAATAACAGACATGTGCATCCCTAAAACGATATATACTCAACAAGGCAATTTATATGAATGGAATATGGTTGTATGAAAAAAAAACATCTCAGAGAATTATTATTAGAGCAAAAACTTTAGGGATAAGAGTTAGCCAAAAGAGAGACACGTGGTGGGGGAGGCAATGCGAATGATATTACACTAATAAAGAGTGTTAACAGGCTGAATTATAAAGTTATTTCATTTAGTACAAGTTTTTTTTCAAAACAGGGTCGAGTTCAAATAAGGCAGAAGAAATGTTCGCATTGGGTAAGATGCCAATTAAGGAACATTCGACAATATTTCCTTTTGTGAAATCAGCGGAATAACATAGGAATTTTGCAGAATTCCTATCAATGGGTTGGTTATTTTCAGATAAATGTAAAAAATAGAGTGCTGTTTATTTCATCTCTTCTAATATTATACTTATGTTGGTAAATTCTAGTAGATAAAGATTTACCAGTTTGTCCGAGGTAAGGTAAATTACAAATACAACATTCTATAGAATATACTACACCTTTTTTACTTCTATTATTGTGGACTAACATTTTATATAGAGTGGATTCATATCTAAAATTTACTGAGATATTAAGTTGCTAAAAAATACGGGTGAGACAATAAAAAGGTTCAAATTATGGCGAGATAAAAAATTTTTGTAATTGAAAACCGGTGGGTTATCAGCTCTATAAAAAGTTCTCTTTGCAAATTTTAATGAAGTATGCAAAAATTGAAGAGAGTAACACAGTTTCTTACCTATTTCAAAAATATTTTAAACAATTCCTTATCTAAATATTCCGGACTAATAAGACGTGATGCAGGCAGAAACATAGAAGTAAATACAGATGATTTAATTTTAACACTATAATAAGAATAAAAATGAATATATGAACTAGAGTAGACGGTTTGCGATAAACAGAGTATTTAAAACCTGACGGCGTCCTATGTAGCAATAGGTCAAGAAAAGGAAGAGTCCCATTTTCCTCAATTTCAAGTGTAAATTTAATAGAAGGGACTAGAGAATTAAGATTACATAGAAAATTGTTGATATCTTTTGAGAAAGGCCAAAGGCATATATTATCATCAATGTAACGATACCATACAATAGGAAAATCGAGTATTTAGGGTAAGAATAACTCTTCAAAGAATCCATATATAATTTAGAAGGGATGGGACATCGACAACCCCTCATCGGAAGACCAAATTTTTGAAGGTAAAATTTACCATTGAATAAAAATTTAAAATGAGAAATAAGACTTAGGAAAGTATTGACCGGTACTGGGAGATCTAAATTATGTAATTTATCGCAAAGGAGAGGAACAAGATCGTCTAAAGGAACTTTAGTAAACAAAAAACAAACATCGAAGCTGACAAGAATGAAATTGTTGGAGTAAAGTATTGAATTAAGCTTCTCTATAAGTTCACAACTATTTTTAATATGAGATTCGGAGATGGACCCCACAAGGGAGATTAAGTGATTTGCAAGCTATTTTGCTAAGTAGTATGAAGCAGAGTCTAAGGAACTTATAATGGGGCGCATAGGATTATTAGGTTTATGAGTTTTTACCAAACCGTACATACATATATGGAAGAGAGGCGATGCTAGGTTTAAATTTAGTAATTAAATCGGAATTTTTTTTAGTAGGGATCGAATGTTTTTATAAAATTCACTGTTAGTTGTTAATGTAGGGTCTTTTTGTAGCACATCATAAGTAGATTCATCTTCTAATAACACAGGCCTGCATTTGAAAAGAAGTTTTATGTTCCTCAGGATTTCTTTGTGGTTTCTTAATGAATTAAGCCTTCTGATCTTTTAAATAAATGTATTTTTGTTCAATCAGGGCAGATTTTCTCAGTACAGCATACACCATTTCCATTGAGATTACCTCAAAAAAATTCAAAAACCTTTCTCTATCTAATAATGCATTATTATTGTTATATCATAGAAACAGGAATAAGCGTATATAAACTATAATCCTTTTAATAAAACAAAAAATTAAAGGATGCGACATAATTAAGAAAATAATTCGAATTTCCAAGAAAAGACGCCCTTGGCGATTTTCGTTTAGCCGCCTCTCATCTGGTGCATCACGCTTCAAACATCAACAGTAGTCTGCAAACATGTTTACGTCCCATTTACTCTGGTGCCTGGATTCCATTGTTTTTAAATCCTGGTGGAATGTTTTCCCCTGCTCTTCAATGTAATCCAAGCAGGTGTCGGGAAAATAATCCAGATGAGACTGTAAAGAGTGTATCTTTATATACATTTGAGCTCCCAAATGTTTGAGACTTGTTAGGAGCTGCTTGACCAGGGCAAAATATTCTGTGGTTCTATTATTGCCTATAAAATTTCCTAACTATAGCTTTCAAAGCTATAGTTAGCTTTCTCTATCTAATACTGCATTATTATTGTTATATCATAGAAACAGGAATAAGCGTATATAAACTATAATCCTTTTAATAAAACAAAAAATTAAAGGATGCGACATAATTAAGAAAATAATTCGAATTTCCAAGAAAAGACGCCCTTGGCGATTTTCGTTTAGCCGCCTCTCATCTGGTGCATCACGCTTCAAACATCAACAGTGTCTGCAAACATGTTTACGTCCCATTTACTCTGGTGTCTGGATTCCATTGTTTTTTAATCCTGGTGGAATGTTTTCCCCTGCTCTTCAATGTAATCCCAGCAGGTGTCGGGAAAATAATCCAGATGAGACTGTAAAGAGTGTATCTTTATATACATTTGAGCTCCCAAATGTTTGAGACTTGTTAGGAGCTGCTTGACCAGGGCAAAATATTCTGTGGTTCTATTATTGCCTATAAAATTTCCTAACTATAGCTTTCAAAGCTTTCCAGGCATGTTTTTCTATGTCGGCCATTGATGTATCAGACTGGTGATCTCTCATCAAGTTCCTGATCTGAGGTCCATAAAAATTCCCCATGGAGCTAAGCGTCACTGATTTGTGGAATTTTTTAAAGAAGAAATTTAAAAGCTCAGCCTTCTTTATTAAGGATTTTGACATAATTTTTCATTATGCCAAGCTTTATATGCAGTGGAGAAAGCTATATTTTTTGAGGAGACACTAAAGGTTCAGCTATCACATTCTTTGATCCAATTCTAAATGCTCCCCGGGGAGGCCAAACCTTCTTCTCATAGTGCATACTATCTGCACGACTGTCCCATAAACATAGAAAACAGGGATGCATCGTATAGCCTGTTTACATCCTATGTATAAGAGGCACTACTTGAAAAGAAACTTAGCAGGATATGTAAATTCAAAGTGTAATATTTCTAAAAACAAATTCAAAGTAATATTTCTTAAAACAATAAGAATATGAATATGTACTGAAATATCCTGTATGCCGATATATTAAATCATTGTATTGGAACTAATTGGTTATATGTACATCTTATTTTGAGTTTATTGAGTTATGTTGTATACCTTCTCAATTAGGATAAGTTCCCTATTAACCCAAAAGGATGCATTAACCTATAGGGACAAACTTCAACCAAAAAATATAACTAAAAAATGACTCATGATTTCCAGATGTGCATTCTTGTAGAGTGTAAGTTGACCAAAAGGTGTATACAAGTATTAACAATTAAAAGTGAAAACATCAATATCAAAGAGCTTAGAAATGCTAAGTGTAAAATGATCTTACCTTTAAGTCACCACATATCCACCACTTATAGCTAGAGTAATTTATTGCACCCAGCAATTTTTTCATATTTTCATAACTTTCAGTAAGTTGGATTGAATGGCCTATAGGAACGGAAGCTATCTTGTTACCAGTATTCAGTAACACAGCTTTTAACCTTCTACTGAAGGAATATATGAAAACTCTCTATTCTAATGGGTTGTAGGGAATTCCAGTGGCCTCACATGTCCTTTAATATTGCGCAGCATAATAAAGAGCTGGAAGAATGCTGTAAAAAATAGCTTCGAAACTCTTGTTCTCTATCTCTGTACCCCCCAAAAATGTTTCTTTAGCGAAAAGATTATTTTCACGAAGTTGAAAGCCAAGAAGTTGTGCATTCTCCTTTGAAAGCCTTAGATCCCTGGTCAGGTTATTCAACTGAAATTGAGTGAATGGTCTTGCGACCATATCATGTGTGGAAACCTGATAAGACTCAGATGTGTCATAATTTTGATCCACTTTCATATTAATCTCTTCATGGACCTCTATATGTTCAAGGGAATAAGGTATAGGAATTCCTGGACTATGTGGCAGGGGTTTGATGGTAAAAGAAACATCCGGATATGCTACACTATGTTAATTCTTCTTATTTATACATGTATAAAATATAATTGCATATTACTTAAAGGAATTGATTTGGAGTTGCAGATAGTACATAAATGTTTAGTAAAAGATATGTTCATGCTGAAGTGAACTATGTTAGTTTTTAATTTTATGCTAAGTCTATGCATAATAATGAATTTTCAGGATCCAATATAATAGAGAAAGCTTCAATACTTGATACAATGCTCACCTTTAAGATTTGTCATGCAAAATTAGCAGTCGTTAGTGTGGTCCTTGCACTCTCTCCACACCATGGGAACACCAAAAAACAGAAACTTCTGCTCGCCCTGGCACCAGCGTCTTAAACATATGTAGCATCTCTTGCAGCAGATATGTGTTGCAAACCTTTATCTTGATCTCCTAGCGTTACTCCAAAATATGGATGATATAAAGATTTAATTACAGGAGAGATCGTACATTGCTGCTCGGAAAAAGTCACTTTGCCGCAAACATGCAAAACCTGTCGGAGCTATTATTACATTTTCTGTTCATTTTTAACTCAACCACTATTATTATTATCATCATCATCACTAACTCTATAATTTAAGAAGGGGATTTTTTTTGGTATTTGAGTAATAATTTCATCTTAGTTTGGTTAGGACTTATGTTTTTTATCAAAGTTATTTCTAATAATTCTTTTATAATATCAAAAAAAAAAAATGGTGAAGTTCAGAAATAAATTTTGTGATTTTTTTTAAGGGACGTAAGAAGAAATAAATACTCCAAAATACCTGATACTAGAGCAGTAAAGCAATAACCGACGTCGGAAACCCAGGCGAAAGAGGCTAGGCGACGATGAGTGAAGTCGATCCAAGTCCACAGGGGGTGAATGCGATGAAGGTCTTAGGCGAGGAGAAACCCACTGACTGCGATATCGAGCGAAAGGCGTTGAGACCACGGAAAACGATGATTTGAAGGCCCAACGATCCGAGAGGAGTAATTTGAGATGACAGAATCCCCTAAAGAGCAGATAGCGAGGTGACTAGGTGTGAGCTTTTACGTGCCCAGTGTTAACGGCTTGCCAAAGGAGATTACTTGAAAACGTAACTGGAAGAGCACAATTCGATGAAGCCGACAGAGGGGCAGCGACAACGCTGGCAGGAATCACTGGCAAAAAATCATCGTTGCACGAAGGAATTCAGTACGGATCTCCTAACGTGAAAAACGTCAGAGGTAAGTGACGGAAAACGATTCAGCGGAGCAATCAAGGCAAGAATCCTCGCAACAGAATAAATTAAAAGGCCTCACGGCCCAATTTATATCCTTCAGTCCGAAAGGGGAAAAGGGAAGTGGGGCGCAAGGGAGGGGGATGAGTCGCTTCCCCTACGCAAATTAAGCTGGTAAGTTACAGAAGTTTAGGCCAATAATGGTAGCCTAGAAGCAGGTCAACCTGCGATTAACACCGTAAACTATGATGAGAAAGGGAAGTCATGGGAATACGAGAGACTACCATTTTACAATATTATAAAGAATTATTAGAAATAATTTTGATAAAAAAGCATAAGTCATTACCAAACTAAGATGAAATTATTATTCAAATACTCAAAAAAATCCCCTTCTTAAATTATAAAGTTAGTGATGATAATGATGATGATGATGATGCTGATTAACATTTCACTTTAAATGTACACAAAATTTACTGCGAATACAGTAGTGCGAAAACTATTGAAATTTTGATGTAATATAGGACATGTATAAACTATAAAATTACTATTACCCCTTGTATTGCAAAAACTGGACCTGATAGAGAAAAATCGATGCCATATTTGGATTTAGGAGATCAATTTTATAGAAAACCTAAGGTACATTTTTGACGCAGACCAGTGAAATAGGTTCATTTTTTCAATATAATTCACTCTATCCATAATAACAAGGTCACCAGATTTATCTGCTTTCGTAATATGTATAGAGGGATTTTTTCGAATATTATATATAGCACGGTAAAAACGAAGAGGATAATTTAAGTGGGTAGGCTTAGAAAGCACTGATAAACACAACCCTTGGCGGTCGAAATTAAATCACTATGGACATTACAATATTTTTCCAAATGAGCAAAGCTTTGAGCAATAGACACAACAGATGCTATAGAAGGAATGGAGACTTTAAACCCAAATCCAAGGGCAGCAGTAGTAGTAGTAACCACTAAAAATTAATCTGAAGGAAGTAAAAAAAAAGACTGAGAATTTCGAAAAGCAACGACTTATGCTCTTCAAATTTAAAAACTATATTAAACATACAGGCCAAAATGCGACTCTAGCAAATCAATGAAGTTTACAAAGATGAAATACTTGAATACTTAGGATTTGTTAATAATATGAAATTTAAAAGATCTACATATATTATAAAAGGTCTTATTGTATTTGAAGGAATTATCTTTTAAAATGTAAAATGCTTCCACTATTTGTTTAATTTCAACATCTCCAATATTGATTATGGGTTTGGAATTTTTTAAATAAATATGATGAGCTTCTTTTTCTCGATCTTTCTCAAAGGCAGTAATGTAGCTAGCCAATTGAAGATCCCGTTTAGGTTGCTTAATTGTTTTATTAAATTCAATACTTTCACCTATGTATTTTATGGGACAGTCCGGGCAGGGAGTTTCATACATGCAACCTATACTAGATTTGGATTTAGTTATTTTATGCCTAAGGAGAACCGAGATATTATTTCAATAGAAGGGTATTGATTAAATATTATTTGGTATTTATTTTCTATAGGTATCAGAAATATTAACATGAAAATTATAGGAATTTAATTTATGATGTCACTGCCATAATAACCTATTCTAGCAATAAATAAAACCTCTTTAATAGAATCACCTTTATACTGATCAATCAAAGTTGGATCATAAATACGACTTTTGGGTAGATACACACCCATGTATCATCCTTTAAACGTTAAAAGAAGGTTGGATAACGCACATACATATCGATTGATGTGGGTAGGTTTGCTGTATTTTTTAACTGTAAAGGAAATGGAAAGAAGGAAGGATTTACCATTCCAAATGTGTCTTCCACTTAGCGAGAGAACTTAAGAACAGGAACAAGGAAATATGGAAGATATTCTTTTTATAATATTGCAATAAGATATTAGCCGGGATAGAAAATTGCCTGTAAATGAAATCCCCTAAGTGCACTCTCCTCCAATGTACATATGTGAAAGTATTGATAAAAATCCGGCACTCAGCAGACCAGGGTTCAATTCCAGACCAGTATAATTAAGTTTTTTACTTATCGTTATTCTTCATCTTAATCTGCATTGCCTTCATTGTGCTGTCTTGTGCTATCCCTGTTCTTTGTGTCTTCCAATGTCCTTTGAAAAATATAATTTTCTCGTCTCATATGATCATTCATATATATATATATATATATATATATATATATATATATATATATATATATATATATATATTGTCGTAGAATGGACTCTCGACGATATACCATATATAACTATTCGTTGAGGGAACTTACTTAATTATCTTTAGAGTTCGTGGATTTCAGGCTGGCCGATATTATGTATCTTCGATATGCTTAAGAAGTGGAACTGAGCTCAAGGAAAATAATATTGCTATCATTAATAAAATAGAGTTTTATTAATAATAACTATCAACAGCACACAAAACGGAAAATATTGACATAAACAGAGAATGGAAAGGGTCGTGGGGACTCAAGCTAATCCGAGGATTAAAAGATTTGAAAAGGTGAAACAAATATGAAGTTAAAGCGAGGTGATGGTTCGCTAAACCATTTAAAGCACAGGATAGAAATGACAAAAGGGTTAAATACTCAAAGGTAACGTTCGGCTTACGTAATTTATACTTGTTGTGCAGAGGAAGGCGACGGGATGGAATTTCGGTCCGCTGGCGAGTTCCAGCCGAAGGGGGGCAAAATTAAATGATCCTGAAGTGGTGTCTTGGGAATGAGAACCGTTTCTTGATGAACGGCTTGACGAACAATGGCTGTTCTACGTTGTTCTCTTCTGAACAACTGGGGGGGGGGGGAGAACCGTCTCTTGTCTACGGGCTCAAGAACAATGGCTGTTCTAATGTTGTTGTCTTTTTGAACAACAGAGAAGGGTGAGAACCGTTTCTTGGCGGACGGGCTCAAACGAACAATGGCTGTTCTACGTTGTTCTCTTCTGAACAACAGGGAGGGGGGGGGGGTCTGAGAGCCGTTTCTTGTCAACGGGCTCGAGCGAACAATGGCTGTTCTAAATAGTTGAGACATCTTCTTAGCGTG
This sequence comes from Ceratothoa steindachneri, assembly GCA_963969495.1. NCBI lineage: Eukaryota > Metazoa > Arthropoda > Malacostraca > Isopoda > Cymothoidae > Ceratothoa > Ceratothoa steindachneri. The sequence continues at coordinate 86,284,967 of OZ018328.1, forward strand.
GGGGACAATGGAATGAGAGCTTCGAGGGAATGCACAGCCGAGCCTGAGAACAAGCCTTATCTGCCCATAAGCCTAACTCAATCTGGCGTGATCGGCGGATGGGGCGAACGGGGCGGGGATGATAATCCTCCTTGTTTAAACATTGACTCAGGTGGCTGCGCATAAGGCGCCAAGCATCAAAGCGGAGATGCACGTGGGGAGCATCGTGGTTTTAAATAACATGTGATAGTAGTTGAAATTAACGCGGCCTAAACCCGTTCTATCACACCCCTCCATTCCGGGGGAAAGTTGTCACTTCAAAAAAAAGAGAGAAGGGACAAAGATAGAGCTCCGTTTTGGGAAACTCGTTTTCTTGTACCAACCGTATCTTCCTGCACCTAACTAGTATTACCTAAATACATATGATTCTTTTGATCTTTAGATTACAGGGGCAAATAACCTTCAATACAACTTAATAAAAAAAGGGGCATAGAACAATGAAAGGATATAAAATTAGTACATACGGGATAAAATAATTTATACGTAAATTAATGAGGAACAAATATATATACATACAAAAAAAATAGACATTAAGCGTTACAAAATTCAGACATATACATTTACTAATTATATTGCAAGAGAATCTAATTTAAGTCGTACAAGACGGTATATACCTACATGGAGATACTAATCCTATGAATACAATTACTTTAAGCTATTCGGTAACGCATTCCTACTGAGTGCGTCAGCGACCTGGTTATCGGAACCTTTTATATAATTTATTTTAAATTGATACTCTTGCAAGAGTAAACTCCAGCGCATGATGCGGCCGTTTGAGTGTCTCAAATTCCTAATATAGGCTAACGGACGGTGGTCGGTTCCTATCTGAAATTCTTTTCCTATCAAGTACATTTTGAATTTGTCTATAACCCAGATAATTGATAGAGCTTCCTTCTCTATAGTGGCATATCTCTTTTCGCGTGGTAATAATTGACGACTAGCATATGCAACTGGAGGACTCGTTATGTCATCCTCGTTTTGAAGGAGTACACCTCCAATGCCCTCGTTGCTCGTGTCCCTCTTAATCCCAAATGATTTTTCTGAGTTATGCAACTTTAAAATAGGGGCAGAAATGAGCTTACTCTTGAGCTGATTAAAATGGGAAATAGCGACATCATTCTAACGTAAACGATCAGGGGAATTCTTTTTTTAAAGGGGGCTGAGGGGGGCCTAAATTGCAGCAAAATTCGGAACAAATCGCTGATAGTGAGAAGCTAATCCTAGGAACAATCTTAATTGCTTCTTTGTAATCGGGAGGGGCATGTCGGAGATAACCTTAATCTTGTTCTCTTGGGGACCTAACTTGCTTTGTCCTATTTTGAAACCCGAATATTTTATGGTTTCGTTGGCAAAATGGCATTTGCTGGGGCCAATGGTGAGGCCATTTTCGCGCAGTCGCTCGAAAAGAGCTAATAGGCTGGTTGACTGGTGACTCCATTTAAATAGTTCTTGTAGCTGACTCTTTTGATGTGGTGTCAGCTGCGCGTTAATATCAAGGTCAGAGGGTTCAAAAGAATCACCTGGTAGGGAAGGTAGAGGGTAATCGGCATCAGGTTGGATGCACACTGTCTGTATTACATTAAGGGACTCCGCGGGGTAATCTTCTTCAAGCGCCGATGTTTCGTCCAGTGCTACGAAGGTATCTCCATGGGCGCGTTGGGGGTACTTTTTTAGGGGGGGGGGGGCACGGACAGTCTCCGTGTCCTTGTCTTGGGCCTTATAGCCAAAGGGTGTTAGTAATTCACACTCCTTTTGTGCCTTCCTAAAGTCCTGGTTACGGGTCTCCGAGAAATCGGACGGTATCGGGGTTCTGATGGGGACGGGCTCCTGGTATTCTTTCTTAGCTTAGCCTCGAGGAAGGGAAGCCTGAGACACAGGGTCGGAACTTACTTGGGGGCTCTGTCCTATAAGTACGGAACATAATTGTATGGGTGCTGGAATGACTTCAGCCCAGCCATAATAATATTGACACTGCAGGTAACATCTAACGACGGGGAATGTGTTCGCCCACCAAAGGTAGTCATGTACCACCGCAAACTTTTCGTGGCTAGGGTCCACTGGGGGCAGGAGTTTGTCGGACACGATGAAACACGTACATCCTGTGTCCCTGACGAGAGTCGATACTCGTCAGCCGTTCACGCTGCCCTCCTCAAATTTCAAAGTTCCCGATGAACTTTTATCAAAAATAAAATTTACCTGGTGGCCTGACGGAGGAGGAGAAGTTTCTGCTTGGGTCTGCACCACCGGGGGAGCCGGGGTAGCATTAATCTGGTGAACTTGGTGGGTTGGTCCGCTTTTAAGCCTAGAATTTTGGGGTAAATTCCAGCTCATGTGGTTTTCTACACCACAGGTGAAGCATATGATTGGTCGCTTCGGGAAGGGAGATGGAGGAGAAATCTTAATGGGAGGTTTGGAGTCCCGTTGTTGGTTTGGGGGTAAGAAGTTTTGGGGTTTTACGGGGCTCGGAAACTTCGTCGGCTTTCCTGTGAAGGGGCGCGAATCCTTCCTTTTTTCCTTGTAGGGGGATTGGTGAGAAGTTCGATTCTCCTTTGGGTATAAATTTTGGCTTGCGGCATAGACATCCGCTTCTTTGGTACATTCATTAAAGGTCTGGCACCAAAGATCCTTTACAAACGCGCGGATCTCCGTCGGGAGAGACGCCAAAAATTGATCTCGCAACACGAAGTCTGTTAAGTACTCGTAGTTCGGATCAACCTTTGAGGATTCTAACCAGAATTCAAAATTCCTCTGAAGAATGTATCCGAATTGACGGAACGTCTGTCCGGGTTTAATACGCCCTTCTCGAAATTCGTGGCGGTAGAAATCGGGAGTCATATTATGAGCGGCCAATAACTCAGCTTTTAAGATCCTGTAGTTAATTGTACACTCAGATGGTAAAGATATCAAAATTCCGCGCAATTTACAATTTAACAAGGGAAGTAATCTGACTACACCTTCAGCCTCCACATCCATGTTATTGATTTCTAGGATCTTTCCGAAGTGGGCTAAAAATGCTCCGAAAAACTCTCCATCCTTGAAATTGGGGAGCTTTAGTGAGAGATTGGGGGGGGCTTCGGAACGGGAACTGGCTGACTGTATCTCTGCTTCAACACAAGCTAATTCAATCTGATGGTGAAGCTCAGCTTGTCTTTTTCGTTCCTCTCTTTCTCTTTCCTCTCGTTGGATTTTTCTTTCTCTTTCTTTTTCTTCTCTCTGGATTTCTCTTTCTCTTTCTTCTCGTTGATTTATCTTTCTTTTTCTTTCTCTTCTCGCTCTTTTCTTTGCTCCTCTTGAACGTACTCAATTAGTACTTTTCCGGAAAGTCCCAAGGATTCTTCTTGCACTTTAAAGATTTCGAACTGAGTCATCTTTGCAATTGGGGGCGCACTAGTCAACCAACAAAAATTCCCTGCAACAAGAATTATGCCTTCTAGAGAAATTAGCCTACCTAAATATAGGCACTGACCTATTCATACTTGGTTTTTCGATCTAAAAAACCACTGACTAAAATCACACAAAAAAACACAAACAAATTATTATAACAGTTCCTTGAGCTACTCCAGCTTCTTAAGTTTCAAAAAAAGGGATAGCAATCGTTAAAACAAAAGGGAACTACTATACTCTATTATTATAACGAATAACACTATGCTTTACTCGACTAAAACAAGTGTTTGCAAAGATAGAGCGTTAAACCCCACACCTGACACCAAATTTAAATAGTTTTATATATATATATATATATATCGTAGAATGGACTCTTGACGATATACCATATATAACTATTCGTTGAGGGAACTTACTTAATTATCTTTAGAGTGCGTGGATATCTGGCTGGCCGATATTATGTATCTTCGATATGCTCAAGAAGTGGAACTGAGCTCAAGGATAATAATATTGCTATCATTAATAAAATAGAGTTTTATTAATAATAACTATCAAGAACACAAAAATGGAAAATATTGACATAAACAGAGAATGGAAAGGGTCGTGGGGACTCGAGCTAATCCGAGGAGTAAAAGATTTTAAAAGGTATAACAAATATAAAGTTAAAGCGAGGTGATGGTGTGATAAACCATTTAAAGCACAGGATAGAAATGACTAAAGGGTTAAATAATCAAAGGCAACGTTCGGCTTACGTAATTTATACTTGTTGTGCAGAAGAAGGCGACGTGATGGAATTTCAAACCGCTGGCGAGTTCTAGCCGAAGTGGGGGGAATTAAATGATCCTGACGTGGCGTCTTGGGAATGAGAACCGTTTCTTGATGGACGGCTTGACGAACAATGGCTGTTCTACGTTGTTCTCTTCTGAACAACAGGGGGGGTGAGAACCGTCTCTTGTCTACGAGCTCAAGAAAAATGGCTGTTCTAATGTTGTTCTCTTTCTGAACAACAGTGGAAGGGTGAGAACCGTTTCTTGGCGAACGGGCTCAAACAACCAATGGCTGTTCTACGTTGTTCTCTTATGAAAAACAGGGACGAAGGGGGGGGGGGGGGGAGAACCATTTCTTGTCAACGGGCTCGAACGAACAATGGCTGTTCTAACGTTGTTCTCTTACTGAACAACGAGGAGGAAGGGTGAGAACCGTTTCTTGGTGAACGGGCTCAAACGAACAATGGCTGTTCTACGTTGTTCTCTTCTGAACAACAGGGTAAGGGGTGAGAACCGTTTCTTGTCAACGGGCTTGAACGAACAATGGCTATTCTAACGTTGTTCTCTTTCTGAACAACAAGGGGGAAGCCTTGTGGACTCGGCGTCACGAAGGCTCGAACCTTGGCACTCAAGGGATATTGTCCTTCTTCTGGACAAGTGATGGTGAATCTCGAGGTTGAGGTCCCTTGGCGCACAAGGTGAGAGAGGGTCATAGTGATGTTTCGTGACGAAAATCTGGATCTCCAATCTGATCTTAGTGGTAAAGTTTCTATCCAAATAGTCGAGACATCTCCTTAGCGTGGGGGACAATGGAGTTGGAGCTTCGAGGGAATGCACAGCCAAGCCTGAGAACAAGCCTTATCTGCCCATAAGCCTAACTCAATCTGGCGTGATCGACGGATGGGGCGAACGGGGGGGGAAATGATAAACTTTCTTGTTGAAACATTGACTCAAGTGGTTGCGATAAGGCGCCAAGCTTCAAACCGAGATGCACGTGGGGAGCATCGTGGTGTTAAATAACATGTGATAGTGGTTGAAATTAACGCGGCCTCAAACCGTTCTATCACATATATATATATATATATATATATATATATATATATATATATATATATATATATGTCTTGTGCGGTTACATTTGAGGATGAGGAAGCAATTCAAGTTTTAAAAAAATATATGTTATTGAAGTAAATATGTTGTACTTAAAAATAACTATAAAATTGTAATCTACTTACTCTATTTAAATGTTACTTATTTAAATGTTATTTTTTTCAAATTTATTTAAATTTTAAAACAGCTTCTGTAAGTATGCTCTACCAGCTAGCCTAGATGTTCTATCATATTGGCCTACATTATATTTGCGAGTTCCATACTGTTTTGGATGACAGATCTAGTGTTGACGTAGGCCTACTTGTTTTAATAATAGTTTCTCTTTCATTATAAGTCATCATACTGAACTTCCTTTTTAATAATTTTTCTATAATCCAATCGCATTTGGACCCAAATTCATATATATCCATTTTGTTTAAAGGGGGTTATCACTTAAAAAAAGAATAAACAATATGCAACACTTATCTAAGGTGCCTCGGGGCTACTGATCCCAAAGATACGAAGGGAGACTATGGTAGTAGGCCCGCCAGAATCCAGGAATTTTTAACAAAATGCTCAGATATAAGACTTTAACCATACTAGAGTTTTTGATATTTAGCTGCTTTCTTTCTCAGAACTATTATTTAAATATATCTCCCAAATTTGTTTACGCTTCGGAGAATAATAATAGTTACGTCAATGCCTTCCTAAATTCTAGCAAACCTTCAGTGGCCAGATGCGAGCAAAGTTAAATTTGCTTCCTTTTCCATATACAAAAGTTTATTTTTGTCTTAATTCTAACACGGCGTTGAAATATCTAGAAAAAATCATAAAACTCTAATGACTGAATATTATTGCTAAGAAAAGCAAAACATTTTTTAAACTATTCATTTCGAAGCACATTAAATAGATCTATTATTGAAATTAAGAGGAAAAAAGAGTAGAAATCTCGAAGAAAATGATGCATTTCTTCAATTGCAGTTGTGCTCAACATGATCTAACATCAACTCGATTGAAAGTGAACTTTACCGTATGGCGTAAACAATTATTGGCAAGCATAAATGTGAGAATAAAATTAATTCCGTTCTCATATTAATTGTTGGGGTGTAATAGGGAAAGCATTGCTTCCATTGACCAGAGGCCACTATATGTATATATATATATATATATATATATATATATATATATATATATAAATGTATATATATATATATATATATATATATATATATATATATATATATATATATATATATATATAAATATATATATATATACATATATATATTATATATATATATATATATATATATATATATATATATATATATATATATATATATATATATATATATATATATATATAAAGAGAGAGAGAGAGAGAGAGAGAGAGAGAGAGAGAGCGTGACTTCAATAACCTACAAATTACAGACAAAATAGCGAGTTTTCTCGACTGTAACAACCGCCTTCTTTTCAAGTAAATCTAAGGAAACAGAAGGAAACGATAAAGAGGTATAACTAATAACAACAAAAATCCTGAACGTACTTGCTTTACTAATAATATCTTTCATAAACCTAACATTATTTAGTCCTGTGAGTCAGCGATAAGCCAGGTAAATGAGTAAGAAAATGGACAGCCATTTATCATTGATCGAAGAGGCTTTGAAGTGTCATGATAAGAATATTAACAAACTACCGTTACCCCTGTATTACTTTAAATTATCAAAGTTATTGATATATTAGTTTTCCACAAGTATATAAATGCGTGTGTCCTCAACTATTTTTATAATTTTAACCTGATAAAAAACAATTAGATGATCTTTTTCGAATTCATGCCGTCCTAACCTCATATTTAAGTTGCTAAAGAGGGCGTTTTAAATCCAGCCATGTACGTTTCTAATGGACAGAGAGCAATCCATTGCATAAATTCTGCCGCCGACTTTTCACGACGATGTAATTTTATTTATAGTTAATTTCGTGATAGTATTAGGAAACAAAGTAACGATCTGTACGCTATCAAGATTAAGTTTGAATCTCGTCGTGAAAGAAAGTGAGGAACCTTCACAAAACATCAATACTAGGATGTCTTGTCTTTATTTATGCTACAAAATACTTCATATTTGTTTTATCTAAAAGTGTTTGAAATGAAGCGATAAGTATAGGCATATTTAACAATACTATGTTTAATTTGTTTAATTTCATCATCAAAAGATTGAGGGTCACAAATCTCTCGTCCCTTAATACAACTCACAAAGAAATCTAACTTTGATTCTTTTGAGAATGAACTGCAAAGGCATACACTTATTAATCCGCATGCCAAAGATATTAAGAACGTGAGTAATACTTCCTTTCTTTTTATACAGTAATTTAATTGATTCAAATTTTGAATTTAATTTTTACAGGACATGATCAACGTCTTTATCATTAATTGCTAGGACATTGTCTACGTTTCTCAATCAATTTATGCCAGCAGTAAAATTGTGTCGTAAACATCGTGACTCAAACATTTGCATTGATTAGCTACTCAGAACAAGGTTAAGAGGCAATTCGATATCCCGACAAAATTTGTTGCTAAAAATAGGATCGGTTAAAGCTGAAGTATGTAGTAGAGACACAAAGTTCCATTAATTTAATAAATGTATCAATAGGTAAACAATCGATATTGTCATTCCAAAACGTCCTAAGGAATGTAAGAGTGTTTTCTGTGGGTTCATTAGTAATCACTCAGGTCACATCAAAACCTGCTAACGTTTTATTGAAAAGAATAAGTTCTTTGATCTTCTCAATAAAATTAACTGAGTATTTATATGTGCATTGGAGACGGTACCAATAAATTACCCTACTTTATCCGATAGCCATTTTGCGAGTTTTTCATTACAGTAAACAGTGTTAGAAGTGATCGGCCGCAAAGAGCCACCTTCCTTATTAAATTTAGGTATTTAAAAGATTTGTGTATGTGGACTAATCTTGCTCAAGATGGAGAATCTTGGAAATATAACTCTAAGTCTAAAATATTTACGCGATTAACTTATTAGATTTGATGATAAGTTCATCATTTTTATTGACCTTTAGTAAGGTAATAAATAGAGTGATGCCTATAAAAACTATATCAATGATTTTAGAGATGTTTAACATTTTTCGTAATTACGAAGAAAATTGTGTATGCACCTAGAAATATAGGTAAAGTTAATTCCTAGGCCGTATTTCAAGGCTATGCGAGAATAAACAAAAAGGTCCCATGACGTTAAACGAACTGTGTGTAACTAATCAGGCGTGAATAATTTTGTAAGCCAAGCACTTACCGGGTTAGAAAAGTTCATACACTAATTTTTTTATATTTTGAGAGGTTTATGTGTGTGATACACAACGTTCCGTCAAAAGACCTAAATTACTACTTTTCCGGCATTTATCCTTAAAACGTCGTTTCCATTGTGTTAAGGTGCAGCGAGATTAAATTGAAGAGAATTATGATCTTTGCTCTCTTACGCGCTGGGCAAAACAAGTCCGAATTCGCCAAAGGGCTCAACGAGAGTCGGATGACTGTCTACATAGTCGCAGGGAGAGGCTCAACAACCGTTAAAACTTCCAAATCGACCTCATTTAGGCCCATATAAAAGCAAAACGAGGAACTAAGTTTTTTCGGCCCCAAAACAAGAAATAAATACGTACACATGAAGGTGATAAGATGTTTGCGAGAGTATAATAATACAATGAAGGATTCGAATGTATTAAATAAATACAGTGCACAAAAGGATCACATTAAATCAATGTAAACGCATCAAATAAATACAGTGCACAAACAGGTGCATTAAATATGTCACAGGATTTAACTACCAACGACAACACGTTGTTACAAAATAAACACTACTACTCCGGAAAATCAGTACAGGAACCGAATTTCCCCTTCCTTCTTACGTCTTTTAGAAAAGCTCTAGGACAGGATAAAAAGAAACTAATAATGGGGCGTAGTATGAAAAGAAATATTCACATACCTGACGCGGAAGTAGTGAAGCAATAGAAGGATGGCGGTTGTCCTGGAAACAGGGAGTGTCTTAACGAGCCCAAGCGTATTCCGACTTCCTGATGAGAGCGAGAGAGACGAGTAAATCTGGAGATTGCCATTGGTGCAGTGGCAGATGCTGGCAGAGGTATGTAGGTATCAGCACGTCCTTACCGTATGAATTCAGGATCGGCTCTACTTCTTAGAGTCAGGGGGTCCCTATTTATACCCGTCACCATAAATGTCTACGTGACGAAATTCAGCTGGCTTTCAGTTCGTCGACCCACGCTCCAGTCGATACGGCGTAAACAAGGTAGTAAGTTATCGATCAGCGCTTCCCAGGACTTACGACGTAAGTTAAAAATTGAACCTAAAGCACGTGGTAGGTTATCCCTACACCACCCTCCGAACAAGAATTTACTGGGAGTAGATTATAACATTAATACAACATAACAAAACATAAAAAAGGAAAAGAAAAAAAATACCCCAGAAAACTAATAACAATAACCAGGAGACCTACTTAAGAGGTCGGCACCTAAGTTGTCCTTTCCATCAATAAGGACAACTCTAAACTTGTCGGCCTGAAGGGATAAGACCCAATGAAGTAGTCTGTCATTTTTATCCTTGGAAGAGGCTAAATATAAAAGAGGCTAGTGGTCAAATTCAAAAACAAATTTTCTACCACGGGGGTAGAAATCAAACCTAGTGATAGAAAAACAACTGCAAGACATTCCCTCTCAATGGTGGAGGGCCTCTTTTCTCGGTCAATGTGTTTTCTATTAGCATAGGTGACAGGATATGGACATTTCTCTCGATACTGTAGGGGAACAGCTCCCAGTCTACGAAGATAAGCATCCGTCCTCAAGACGAAGGTCACATTGTGATCCAGCAACTGCAAGACAGGCTCTGAGAATATGGCGGCTTTCAGGTGCCAGAAGCGCTACAAGAGATCTTGATTCCAGGGTAGAGGTTCCGGGCTCGACTTCCTTAGCAGGTCGGATAAGGGACCTGCGTAGTCGGAGGCTCGCAGGATAAATATATATTTTGTAAAAGGGTCCTAGACCAAGGAATGATCTTAGCAGTTTCTTACTCTTGCATGAAGGTATGCTTGTAATAGCCTCAATCTTAGTATCCTGGGGTTTACAGGATGTTTCTTCCAGAACGAAGCCGAGGTATCGAATGGAGATAACCCTAAGCTGACACTTGGATGGCTTAAGGGTCAGGCGTTGATCCCGTAGTTGTTCAAAGACGCGGTTACGAGCTTCAAGATGTTCATCCCAGCACTCAGAGAACACAAAGATGTTGTCAAAGTAGACGCATACGTTAGCTGGGCCAGCTAACACAAGTCTCATCAAGTGAATGTAGGTGGCACAACAGGTAACTAATCCGAAAGGCATGCAGCAGAACTCCATCAAACCTAAATGAGTATGAAAAGCAGACAGATTAGCATGATAAAGCCTGGGTCCCCGAGGAACCTCAATAAAATAGTCTACCTTACCTCGCCTCTCTAGTATCATATAGGGTCCATTTCATGCAACGAGCAGTTTACTGGTATCAATAGGTAGGGTAACTAGAACTTTATCACCTGGCTTGAATTGACGGTCCTTGGACTTGTGATCGAAGTAAGTCTTGTACCAGTAACTACTAATGTCTGCATATTGGCCTTTAATCTGGAAACACTTTGCCAACTTCTCATGAAGTTTGATAACGTACTGGAAGCTGGTCTTTTTTGTCTACATTGAGGCAGCGATCTTTCCATATATCTCTCAGAACGAGAAATTGATCTCTGACTGAACGACCATACAGTAGTTAAAAGGCTGAAAATGCAGTCCTGTTGCTCGAAACTACTTTGAGGGCAAAAAAGGCAGGAATGAGATACCTATGCCACTCACAAGGCTTCTCAGAACATAACTTACGAAGGATAGCCTTCAGAAGAGGGTGTATCCTCTCGATCCTACCATTCCCACTAAGGTGAAAAGGTGTGGTGAAGATCGGTTTCACGCCTAGCATCTTATGAAGTTAATTCTTCAAGTTTGACGTAAATTGGGTTCCACGGTCTGACAGTATTTCTTTCGGTATCGTAACTGTAGAGAAAACTGTCAGCAATGCTTCAGTGACGGATACGAAGTCTATGTCATTTAGGGGTACAGCTTCTAGAAAACACGTAGCAAAATCAATGAGGGTGAAGATGTACTTATGTCACTCGGAAGATCCTGGAGAATGTGGTCCAACCGAGTCGATAGAAATGCGAGCAAATGGTTTAGTGATCATGGGCATTTGCTGGAGTGGGAGTGGTCATACTCGTTCTTCTTTCCAAAAGCGTTGACACTTTTCGCAGGAATGGCAGAAGGTTCTGATTACGGTTCCCATGCCAGGCCAATAAAACTGTTCAGCAACCCTCATTTCGTCCTTCCTATGGGAAAATGTCCAGTCAAGGGGCTCTCAAGAGCAGCAGAGATGATAATAGGGCCACAATAACGGAGAGTAACCAGGGTTGACTTGCTTCCCTTATCGGGACGATCAGATGTCAAATATTTTCGGTAGAGCAGGTCGTCAAACATGAAGAATTGGTAGCCAATACCGTTCTTAACTTGGTCAATTTCTCACGAGGTGGCTTTAGCTAGAGTTAGAGAGAGAGTTTCACAAGAATTCTGAAGACGACTGAAGTCATCAGGCGTTACGGAGAGGAGCTGGAGATCAGGCAGAGCTAGGAAGTAAATGCGCTTTATTTTACCCACTCTGGTCTGGAATGCACATACTCGATGGGGTTCAGGTTTCAGAGAAATGTCGATACAGACGTTGAATGGCAGAATCCAGGTGGAGGAGAGACAACATTGTCATTAGCTGTGGAAGAAAGTGTATAGTGACATTAGGATCTTTAACTCTTGGAATATTACCAACTAAGACAGTGGCAAATTTTATTAAAGCTTTGATAACATCTGTCCAGCCTTTGTAATAAAGGAATCAAAGGTAGCAAGATACAAGAGGAAATGCATCAACTCGTTCCAAGTAGTCGGCAATGAAGACTCTTCTGTATTTGGAGACGTCAGCATCGGGTAACACATCTTCCGAAACAAAAACACATTAGCAACCGTTGTCTCTAATGATGGTGGATACTCAAGCCCCGTTGGTGGCACCAGAGGCTTGGAAATGTGGAACACTTCGTTTGGACAGGCAAAATCCCACTTTATATGTCTGGGAAGCGAATGTGCCATCCTTGAAGACGCAGTGATTCCTTAGGCAATGAGGCCGAATCTACCTAACCTCTCCCCAGCCATGGAACATCACAGACGATGAAGGGTTCCTTTGGCTGTTAGCAAAGATAGGTGCTACTCTTTTTACTTTAGGAGACGGCTTGGAAGTTCGGGGAAGCGTAGATGAGATAAATTTCAATCATCAGTTAGTTGAATAGCTTCGGTAAAAGTAGTTATTCACCGTTCCTTGATGAAAACACGTAAATCTGGATGGAGGGATGACAAGAACAGATCAAGGATCATAAACCCGTTTAGCTCCTCAAAGGTGTTACCTATTCCAGAAGCATCCAACCACGCCTGGAACAGTCAGGTCAGATGGAAGGAAAACTGTTGGAACATTTGTACTTTTGAAACCTTAATGTTTCGGGACTCGACATCGTACCCATCAGGACTCTTGTTAAATCCTGTCAGTGAGGCTTTCTTCAACAAGCTATAGTCCATGGTGATATCAGCAGGCAGAGAACTTTACATTTCAGCAGATTTACCGGCAAGTAAACTTCCCAGCCTCACTGCATAGTTCTTAGGATGACTCCGACTAACTCGGCAACTCTTTCGAAGCGTTTGAGGTAGCAGGTAATGCTTTCTCTATTCTGCAATAGAAGCAACTTAGGACGTCTTACCAGATCATTAAACTGCGCAGAAGTAAACTGTTGAGGTGCAACGATATACGCCAACTCAATCTCCTTCTTTGCTTTAATCTTGGCGAGTTGGACATTTCTGACTTATTCCTCCTTCCTAGCTTGAAGCTTCTCCTTCCTAGCTTGAATCTCCTCCTTCTTAGGTTGAGCTTGTTTTAGCGTCCCTTCTCACGCTCCTCACGTTCGAACGCTTACTGTTGCAGAACATAGTGGGCGATCTCGTTGCCTGTTAGGCCCAAGTCCACAGCTTGTTCCTTGAGTTCTTTAAATGACGAGATCTTAACTGAATAGGACGAAATAAAAACAGAAATGAAATACCCATATCAACAATAAAAAATAATAATAATCATCATAAGCTACGATTCAATATACTGTATTAAGTAAATGTAAAGTCAACTCTGCAAAGTAAAGAAAATAAACAACCAGAGCTAAATAGAGAACACAATCAAAGTTAAATAAATAAATGCCTAGAAAGTTAACTGCAAAAAAAGGTAAATGAAAAAAAGTAAAGTTAAATAAACGACATACAATGTAAAGCGGCAAAAGTAACTAGTACGCAACAAAATATGGGCAAAAGTACAGCCGCGTAAACAAAGGCAATCGACAAACCTCGAAAGCAATAATTAATACACCCTCCAAAGTGTCAAACTTAATTAGTACACAATAAACACGCTTTAGAAACACAAGGGACTAATAATCATACCCAAACTAGGAATTTACTTTTGGACCACAGACAGTGAATGCACGCTCAAGGCCACTTACACGCCCCAGCAGCTAACAACATCAATCCTGGCAAGGTCGATACTTGTAAAAGCGAAACGAGGAACTACTCGTAAGTTTTCTAGGCCCCAAAACAAGAAATAAATAGGTCCAGAGAAAAGTACTTAGATATCTGCGAGTGTATAATAATACAATGAAGGATTAAAATGTATTAGATAAATAGTGCACAAAAGAATCACATTATATACAAGGTAAACGCATCAAATGAACACGATGCACATACAGGTTACAAAATTAGCCCTGCTACTCCGTACAATTGGTAAAGGAACGGAATATACCCCCCACACGTCTTACGTCCTTTATAAATAGCTGTAGGCTCGATAGCGAGAACCTAAGAATGGGGCGTAAGATGAAAAGAAATATTCCAAATACCTGTCACGGAAGTAGTGAGGCAATACACGGATGGCAGTTGTCCTGGAAACAGGGAGAGTCGTAATGACTCAAGCGTATTCCGACTTAGTAGTGAGAGCGAAAGAGATGAGTAAATCGGGAGTTTGCAATCGGTGCAGTAGGAGAGGCTGGCAGAGGTCTGTAGGTATCAACAGGTCCTTGCTGTATGAACTCCTGATCGGCTCTACTTCTAAGAATCAGAGCTCCTTATTTATACCCTCTATAATAAACGTTTACGTGATGAAATTCAGCCGGATTTTAGTTCGTTGACTCGCACTCCAGTTACTACGACGTAAACTTGGTAGGAAGTTATCGAACAGAGCTTCCCAGCAGCTACGACGTAAGTTACAAATGTGACGTAAAGCACGTGGTAAGTTATAAATACATCCTACCTAATGTTGTCAAGCATTTGGCTATTAGAAAGGCATTCGAAATTACTCCGAAGTTCAAAATAACAACATTCACAAAAATGAAGAACATGTTGTTGGTCACGATGTCGAGGACCGTCAAGGAGGATAGCGGCAAGCTCTTCAGGAGCACAACAGGCCTATGCTCACCGATACTGTGCGAGAACAACCTCTATAGCAGTGTCTTGGCAATCGAATTTTATTTTTTTTATGATTTTGAAACCTTTATGGTCGATCCAGCCATCGACAAGGAGAATGACAGTGGGATAAACTTTGACCAGGAAGTCTCAAAGGTGCGCTATATGTCCACGACCAAGCAAATAGTCTATGTGATGACTCTTGGTTGTTTGGCTTTGAATGGTGAAAAATGCCAGTGGCGTAGTTAAGGGCCGGTTACAGGCTCACCATGGTCGAGTACAGGGACATCTTAAACCGGAAATTCCTGCCCTGGGTGAAAAAGTTCAGGGATTACGCGGACTACGTCTTGCTGGCCTGAAGGTGCTCAGGTCCAAACGTCAAAGGCCATGTAGGTGCATGTCGAGGTCAAGGCCTGCAAGGTCTGTTACCGCGTGTGGGCTAGGATGAGGAGCGACTTCATCCGCAATGTAAGCTCAGCCTTCACTTCTCGTCTGGACATCACATTGACTACTTTTATAATTTTAACATTTGTTTATATGTTAAAACGATAAAAACGGGTCTAATTGTATCAAAACCTTCATTATATCCTTTGTAGAGAGCGTTGTAACGAGTTTAACATGACTTTTGCAATATCTGGTATTAAAAATATCCAATTTCCACCTTTAGCATCTGCACGAATTGCAGAAAGATTATTAGTAAAAAGGGTATTTAAGAAAAGAAAGACCCACAAACTGCAAGTCCACAAAATCTAAGAGTCTAGTGTGTATCATAATGATACATACAATCCTGCAATAACCGCAAAACTAAATTGAATTCACCAACACAGAAAAGATAGAAGACCCGAGGATTTTGATACTATTACAAAAGTATCTTTATCAAACAAATCTGAACACAACTGAAGCAAAGTTCGTTGTTTGTTTTATTTATTTGTGAGAAAAGGAAATACGAACCCAGCATACGTAAGTTAATGGTAAAAGGATGTAGAGAAAGTGTAAAGTCGGTGTATTTTGTATGACTAGGAATGGGATGGATTATTGTACCCTTTTCCTGGGTGATTTTGATATTTTAATGTATTTGATTTCAGAGAGGAAAAAGGCTATCTTTTTGTTTACATATATCTTGTAGAATATAAGTCATATTGTAATGAGCAAACGTCAATCCCTTCCTTCTCCAAGTAAGAGATAAAGAGGTTTACTACATGGAAGGCAAAATGACTACCATAGTGATCTATCTACAAATGACTCGTACAGCTGACCATTTCTTCACACATTACACAAATAAATACTTCGCATTACATTGACACACTTACTGTCGCATAAAAAAATAAACTAAATTCTATAGAAAGTTTATTTTACCGCGCTTTTAACTTCGCCTTATCTTACCTCAGTTTCCCACCGCAGTTCTACTCTTCTCTAATTATTTCGATGTGAACGGATCCAAAAGTTCAACCATAAAGACGCATTTTACAATTTCCCTAAGAGAAGGTTTTCATACGCCCGCCTTATATAAGAACTATTAACTTCGTTCTCTGGTCTAAACTCTCACAAATTCTAGAATACAGTTAAGCCCGCTAACAAGTTTGAACCCGATTTTGTAACTCCCGTAAATTATGAAGTCTCTTTAACAACAAAGAAAAGTGCAAACGCTGCTTTATTCCTCAGTTATTTATGAATAAATGTAAATCCGAGGTTTATTTAGGATTAACGCAGCACACTATACATGGTCATATTGCCGCCCTTCTTGTAATAAGAAATAGAACCGAAGCCCCCAAAACCAAACCAGAATATTCCTGACTCAGATTATACTATCAAAGCCAACACCATAGCATACCTCCTCCTTTGAAGAATTTTCCATTAAAAACACGGGTACCACAATGTCAATTAAGAACACTAGAATCTTTCTACATTAAATTTATAAACCCGACTCTATATTCAGAAATTCTATAGGAGGAAGAAATACGCAAACAGAGCTTTGAGAATGGATCGGATTCAGAAACGTTGGTAAGAAAAAAATAAATTTACAAGATGGAAATCATAAATTCGGCCCTAAATTTCATCTTTAAATTATGTACATATACGCCTAAAAAGGCGTTAAAAGAAATATAAAGCATCCTGAGAACAATCATCTGCACAACCGTGTACACCTTTGCCTAAATATATTTATTGTCTGGTTAGTAGATAGCACAATATGATACTATCCGCTTCTTATAGCCCCCTGAGGAACGCCATAGTTAAAACAGCAACTTTATACTTAAGATCTTTTGCTTTATTGAGGCGAAAACGGCTTTCGAATGAAATTTTTGGTGTTCGATAGAAATAGTTAACTGAAACTCGATCTCCCCTGCTGGTACCTAGGACATTCCCTAGTGGGCTATAAAAAGAGGGCGGTATCATTTGCACCAACTCTTATGATTTTCCATATCAATTGCCGTTGTTTGGGTGTTTACGTATATTTTGTTGTTTAGATTCTTCACAGGCTTTCCCTCAAGATGTCATATATTTCATTTTCGTTTATTTATTTTTGTCTACTATTGATTCATATTTTGTAAAGTGCGTTCCCAACATTTCCATGTTGTCTTTACGAATTCAATTTTCCTGCATTTCAACTGACGAATGCGGTTTTACTCGTTTAAGAATGCTTGGAAGCCTCCTTAAACTGGAGTGTTACTGTGTGTGCGGCGGTGGCGCACCTTGGATTTCGGACCTGTATAACTCCTTTAGTGGTAGGGTAGACGATGGGCAATTTTGTGTGATAATAAATCAAGCTTCCCGATCTGGATATCATAAGTGCGGAAAGTATATGAATAGGAGATAAGCCAGGTATAAATACTGTGCGTAGATAAATATGAGTGCTGTCGATCATATGTATAAGAAGTATTATTTTTATGAAAAGGACTTGCATGAGGATGATTATGAATAAGGCAAGGGTTTTGATTTCGATTTTTTTTTTTAACCCTTCAAGCATTTGGTATAACTTACTTATTTTCTATACTTTATTTTAATAATTTTGTTATTTTTATCGTATGCTTATTCTACAGTCACGGTCAATAGTTTTGAGACTATTTTTCATAGAAATAGTTAAGAATTAATAAAAAGGGGCATTTTGTTTTAGTATGTTTGTATCATCATTTTAAGATGAAATATTAAAAAATAGAGCTCAAAACCATTTTACTAATAGCGTAAAATGTTGCTGGCATTTAATATTTACTGTAGAGGAATCGTCACTTCCCCGTTCTCTCTCAGTGGAGACACGGGACGGTAACCGCAAGAACATCCGGGCCAGGCAACGTGGGTTTTTTTACTAGAAAGAACCCGGCAGCGTCTAATTAAGGGAGAGCCAACACGTAAAAGAATACCAGGAATAAGAGAGTAATTGAGGAGAGGAAAATTGGTAAAGTTAGGGGTGGAAATAATTTGAAGGTAATAGTTAGGCCAAGTGGTAAATTTGTTGTCGGAGTGGTACTACAATCAGCATAGTAGTGGGATTAAGAGTAAGTTAGGATGCGCGCTACCTGGGGAGTGGCAGCATAAGTACCTGAGAGTAGAGCAAGGAAAAAACGACGGACAAACACAAAATGGATCCCGTCGAAAGATTCAACCAACAAGTCCAAATTCTGGGACTTGAAGGCGAGGGTATGGATTCCTACATCCTTTCAGAATTGAGAATACAAAGAGACGAAGAACAAGAAATAATAGAGTTTGTTAGAGAAATAGAAAATATTAGAAGAGAGGGGAAAAGAAAATGCAAAGCAATAAAAATACGGAGCGACATAAAATTAGAGAAAGACAGAATACAGGGGAAAATAGAAACAGAGGAAAGAAGAATACTGAGAGGAAGTAAAACAAACGAAAGAATAATACTGTTGAAAGGAGAAGCAAAACAATTCAAAATAAGGATAGAAAGGTGAAGATGAAGAAAGGAGAATAAAGGTAAAACGAGAAAATGATGAAAGAAGAATAAAGATAAAAATGGAAGGTGAAATAAGAAGAACCCGAATGGGAAAATGAAATAGCGAAAGCGAAAAAAGAAGTGGAAGAAAGAAGAATGAAGAGGGAAAAAGAGTCAAAAGAAAGATTGCTTGCCCTCAAAAGTGGATCTATCAAGAACCACATAGAGGGAGAGGAAGTTGTAGCTCGGTCTGGGCCTAGGAAGGGACCATCAATGGAAACCCAGCCAAATGGGGTAAGGATGGAAGAAGTAGTAAGTAGGGATGAGGTACCAGCATTAGTACCTAAGGATAACCTACGAGGAAAACCCAGCCAAATGGGGTAATGATGGAAGAAGTAGTAAGTAGGGATGAGGTACTAGCAGGAGTACCTAAGGAAGAACCTACAAGGAGAACCCAGTCAAATGGGGTAATGATGGACGAAGTAGTAATTAGGGAAGAGGTACAAGCAGGTGTACCTGAGGAATTAACTACGAAGAGAACCGAGTCAAATGGGTTGATAAGGAAAGAGGAAAGATGTGTTTATCCGATACACCCAGGTAAAACTAGTCAGATGGTAGTCGCGGATGAGTATCCACTACCGCTAGTAGTTTCCTCCCCGAACGGAACGTCCACGGAGTTATCATTAAAACTCCAAGTCGTAGTGAGCGCCACGCCCATTAACAACCCCGCAAGGGAATTTGTTTCGGACCAACCCCAAAGATCGAACCCAGACACGATCTCTCCGTGTACCTAGTTAAAGGAGTGCTATGGGACTCACGCTCCCATCATTTATGCAACTCTGCCAAATGGGGTGACGAAGGAAGATAGAAGTGTCAAGGTGGTACACCCATGTAAACCAATTCAGTTGTTAGACGAGGATAATAAGTATCCCCTAAACCCAGTAGTCTTCCCCCAGAACGAAGCATCCACGGAGTTACCAATAATACTCCAAATCGTAGTGAGCTCCACGCCCATTAACGACCACGCAAGGAAAGATTTTTCGATCCCCGGAGATCGAACCCAGACACGATCTCTCCGTGTACCTGTTAAAGGAGAACTATGGGACTCACGCTCCTATCAATTATGTCCAACTGCAACAGGACCCGGTAAGGAAAATGGTTTACGAACAAATTAGATCGAACACAAACTCGATCTCCAAAGATACCTTGTTAAAGGAGGACTATAGGAACCCCGTTCCCATCAATTATGCCTTACTGCAACAGGCAGCTCTAGCCAGGAGGGTTCGTGTAAAAGTATTCAAGTACCATAATACGGCTATTTTGCATAAGTTGTGTTACTTGTGTAGACTCCATAAATCGAATGGCCGACTCAGGCGAGGTAAGGTAATGGTCACAGAGCACCATTTTAATATTAGCTACTTCAAAGGAACCGATAAAGTACAGCTGCTCTATAAGCTGAGACGAAATACCATTGATGTCAGTACCTAATGAGTGTGAAACCCTGTTTTCATTTATTTTTCGTGTTAATAGTTATAGGTAGGAATTAAGTTGTTAAAAGCTTAGAAATGTAAGGAAGTAGCTTGTTTTTTGGTTTTTGTTTTGTTGCGTGTACTCGATGAATTAGGATTTGTTATTTGAAAGTTAAATTATATTGTGAGTATGTTAAGTTCGCTGTGTAACATGCCCCCACAGTAGGCTCACGAGGTCTAGTTCGACCCAATGCCTGTGTGCGCGCGTGTGCGCTGAAGTTTAAAGAAACTTAAAGTAAGAGAAGGCTCAAAGATATACAACTTTGCTGTGCTCGACTAGGTTGAGTTAGTTGTTTTGAGTTACCTGGAGTCCCCCCCCCATTAAGTTCTTCTAAGGGAAGTGTGTAGGGGAATCATCACTTCCCCGTTCTCTCTTAGTGGAGACACGGGATGGTAACCGCAAGACCATCCGGGCCAGGCAACGTGGAGTTAAACTCGCAACCACAGAGCCTCGCCACTGGTCTCTATGAAAAGCCAAACGCTTTAAAACTGCAAGATCTCCCCTACGAGAGTATATTCAATTTCACCTCAAGTAAGAAATTGGAGACGCGTTTTCTCACGCTCGTCGCCAACGGGAGCCGAGGTAAGACTTGGTGAGAAAAACCGTTGGAATAAGAACCCCCCTGGGCCCGTCCACAAGCCACCCCGCTCCTACCCCTACCTAAGTGGGGTGACGAGGTATAAATAACAAAGACTTGGGAAAAACGAGGTAGAATACATGAGTCTCCAGGCTACGAATTCCCCGGATTGAGGCCAGGCTACCAATACTGG
Source organism: Ceratothoa steindachneri (assembly GCA_963969495.1). Taxonomy (NCBI): domain Eukaryota; kingdom Metazoa; phylum Arthropoda; class Malacostraca; order Isopoda; family Cymothoidae; genus Ceratothoa; species Ceratothoa steindachneri. Next base: position 86,306,041 of record OZ018328.1, read on the forward strand.
ACAGGTAGAATATGTGTCTCCAGGCTATGAAATCTCCGACTATAGAGGCCGGGCTACCAAGACTGGACAGGTAGAATACGTGAGTTGCCAGAATACAAAGTCCCCTGCAAGAGAGGCAGGGCTACCAAGGGGGCTAAGAAGCAGCTCATCCTCGAGCTAGTCCCTGGTTTTCAAACCGAACGTTAAGTTAACTTGTTCAAGTTCAACTTACTCTCGTCAGAGAGACTTCTCATATCCTGGTGCATCCTAAAGCCCATGGATATTCCTCGACCTTGAGGAATTACGAAAAGAAGAGGAAAAAGGCTCCTCCTCGAGCCCGTTACCCGGTGGCCACACCAAACTCATAAGTTAACTTAGTTGAGGAACCAAGTTCAACTTATTCTCGTCAGAGAACCCCCTCCCTTCTATCCCTGTGTATCCCAAAACACCGATATAGGCCTCGCCCTTGAGGAAGACTGGAAATAAGAAGAAGCTCATCCTTGAGCTAGTTCCTGGTTACCAAACTGACCTTTAAATTAACTTGTTCAAGTTCAACTTATTCTCGTCAGAGAAACCCCCCTCCTCTATCCTCGCCCTTGAAGACCGCCCCCTGAGTACAGTCCTCGCCCTTGAAGAAGGCTCCCCCATAGTACACTCCCTCCAGCACTTCCATGTGAGTCAAGGTATTCAAGCCTTAGCGCATCTCTAGACAGTGCGAATTACTCCTAAGACTAATCCGAAGAGGAGAAAGGAACCTTCTTTCACTATCCCGTGGTAATATCCCTTCCTGCAGAAAGCGTATGGACCCCAGCTGCCACCCTCTCCAAAGTCAGTTGCGTCTTTCATTTATTCGTCCGCAACCTCCATCTGGCCGGTCGGCACGCGTCTTGGAGGCAATAACATTCCCAAGGTAAAGTGCTCAGTGAGTTCAAGGTTAGACGCAAACTCGTTCCAAGGGGTATCCACATAGGTAGTTGCGCGGCCAGTAAAGGCCTTTAGCATTTTTAATTTTTTTTAAATTGAAGTGAGCATCAAATTAGCCAATATTAGAGAGTCAATTTAATTGAAGTAATTATTGTGTATTTTAATATTAGGAGTATTTCTGTGGTTCATGTTTTGTTTTTGTGTAGTAACTTGTTAAATTTAAAATGTTAAGTTTATTTTGGGAATTCCTGTGCGTTTCTCTATATCCATACGTGTGTGAAGCGGCTCTTCTTTAAAACAACAAAATTAGCACTCTTAGAACAAAGCCTACTTCATCAAAGAAGTATATCACGACCACAAAGTATACCACAAAAAAGTGGTGTCCTGTGTGGGGTGATCAAAAGGGGCATTATACGACATTTACAATGAAGTCCCTTGTTCTTCAGGACTGCTTCAATTAATTAAGCATGCTGAGGACCAAATTTGTGATGCTATATGGACTAATATTGCTTCATTTTTATTTAGTAGGAATACATAACTGCTCACAATTGGATGGCTTCCATTTATCCAACGCCAGTTGGTATATCGTGCGAACATTCTGTATTAGTTGCAAATCTCGGATTGTGATACGATGCGCCATCATGCTAACAAACACAATTATCATCTTCATATTGGACAGAGCTGTGGAAAAAAGCTGCTGATGAAGCTTATTTTGGTACCATTTTGAATTCATGACAGGATTTGTGGAAAAATTGGCAGTGCTCCATTTTCTTTAGATGGAAAGTAGCCCCAGATAAGGATTGTCCGAATACTTCACCGTGAGCTCGACAGAATATTTCTGAAAACGCTCTCCTTTTCTCCTTTTAACGTGCAATCTTCCAAAGGCTCCAAACAACCGTAAGAAGCTATATCAGAGAATATCACTTCGGTCCCGTCTTCAACAGTTTATTTTTTATATTAACTACAAAAATAAAGCATATTTTCAAGTTTCTTAATGGTGGAATAAGTTTTTTCGAAGCCCTTCTCAACTTTGGTCCTTTGTCGAAATGTCTCCTGATAACTTTGCCCGCTGAAGCTTTCACACTTGCTTCTATGTAAACTTAAGCAGCTATGGCATTGGAGGAACCTCAAACCTTGAGTTAGAACCTTAACATGAGGCGATCTTGGCATTGCTTTGACGCTCTTTGGGGTCCAGAAGACTTATTCACAGGAGTGTAACTAATCTTTTTTATAGTCATTAAAGATCTTAAAGATGGTGCTTCTTGATACACTTCCCTTAGTAACTATCTTTTTGCATGCAAGCCACTTTAGTGTACAACAATAATTATTGCATAATTTTGGGGAGAAATAACCATTTCTGGAATTGAAAAGATTCAAGCCGTTATTTAAAAAAATATTACGAAATAGGTTATAAGTACACATCACTCATGTAACTCATTTGTTAGATCTTAACTGCAGGTTTACGCAGTGTCCAGTTTCTAGTTCTCAACTTTATTCTTTTGTAGATTTCCATTGAAGTCATTCTTTCATTTTTGTATTGTATCTTGTTACACAGTTTTGAATTTACTTAGCTTAATCGACTTTTGTTCTTCTTAGCCTATATATAGCGTAGTTTTTGCTTTGCCTGTGAATTAAGAGTTGTACTTATTCATGCAACTTTGAGCCTTAAGACTCTCCCTTCCTTAGCGTATGGATATATTTCTCCATTGTGGTTGCTCTTGTACTCTTCTTCGCGGCATATGTAGTTTATGTCTGCACACAATATAGCAGATCTTGGCTGATTTTCTTTGGTTCAATAGTAGTATGCTAATTGTATTTAAGTTGTATTCTCATTTATCGTCTCTCGTAGGTCGTTAATATGCATTTTCTAGTTCTGGGTTGTGACAAATCATCCAAGCAACGCCCTGTTTCAAGTTGAGTTCTTGATGTGTATCCATTTTAGTTCCATTTGGCTTTTCTTTTTTCCAAGGAATTGCATATGATTTACGTCAAGGTTTACTCATTGTTTAAGCTGTTCATTTTTCTTTTTAACCTCGGCAACTATGCATGCCTCATCAAAGGTTTTAGAACAATATTCGTGTATAGAATCCACTGCGTTGCGCTATTCTTTTTCTTTGGCGTTTTTCCCTGTAATTATTCGCAATGCTCTATTTGTCCAGCACTATGTGTTTAATTCGTGTTGCTGAAAGTTATACAGGTTATTTTAATCAAGATGTTTTTTTATTCTGCCGTTCAGAAACTATTCGAAGAGTTTCGAAAGAAACTCAACTAGTTAACTAGGGTGGTAACTTCATTTTACGTACTTAAATGCTGTGGTATAACATTCCATATTAAGAAATGCGTGTTCTTTGGTTATCACAATTTTTATGGAGCTTTTTGCTCAAATGATTTCAGGGCTTCGAATTATTTTCTATTGTAATAGTTTTCCAGCAATTTGTGGGTTTCGTCTTTCCCTGTCAAAGCGTAACACCAATTCTGTGTCTACCAGTGGTTCTTGCAGACTTTGTAGTATTTGTTCTTCATGTGCTCCGTCAAAACTTTGGTTGTCTTTGGTGAGATGGAGAATATCTCTCTCCAATGTGTATTGGAGTCTTGTTTGATTTATGTTATTATTTATTTGCTTTTGTGTTATTCTTATTGTTTTCTTTTGTTTTAGAGCATCTGTATTTTTTCTTTGGTTACAGAAGATTTTTTATTCTTTGGACTGTTCATTTTGTTCATTATTTCATTTCAGAACAGATTTAATTCGTTTTGTATTAGTGTTCCTATTTGGCTTCGGAGGTTTATTGCCCTTAAAAATATTTTCTGTGGTTTTACCTTTACATTATCTTCTATTTTATTTCATCATCTGATCACAATACAAGTATTATTGTGTGTTCAGTTTTGGGCACGTATAGCTTGTCTGCTTCTTTTTTTTTCGGTTGTCTGTTCAATAAGTTGAAATTTTCTCTTTCCTACGATTATATAGGCTTTAAATTTCAAAGGTACTGAGATGTTTTTCATATCTTTTCCAATCTATTTAACTGAAAGGCCTAATTTGTGGCATTTTAATTTGGAAAGTGGAGGTAAAAATTAAAGTGCTTAAACTGAGGCAATCAAAAGGGGTCACTGGGCCCGTTTTGTGTGGGGGATTGTGGTAAAAGTTAAGATTTGTCAGCTTAATATCTAGGTTGTAAGTAAATGATCTATCGGTGAGGAATGTTGTTAAGTCCTTCCATTCCAATTGCACTAAATTTCTTTGGGGGTAATACATTAATGTATTGTTTTTCGGGTACCATTGTGGTTGCTCTTGTACCTTTTCTTCGCGGCATATGGAGTTTATGTCTCCGCACAATATAGCAGATGTTAGATGTCGAAAGATTCTGGAGAAATTAAGGATTGGAAGATATGTGCGTCATGGGAGCTTGTATGCCCCCCACTCTATTATAAGATCTCCAATCTCCAGTGGTTATTTTTATTTTATAAAACATAGGATTATTGCAGTTCTCTTATTTTCTTTATATTCAAAACCTTTCTTTATGCATATAATATGTGGTCTGGCTTGCTATTTATTATATTGTTGTCCTTGAGGTTGAGTAATTTTTCTACATTTAGTGCGTGTTTTTCCAACTTTATCCTTCTTGATGATATTGGAGTAGATTATTTATTTTTTTTTTCATTCATTTTCATTTAGAGTCAAATTTTCAGCCTAAGTTGGTATATATGCAATATTTCTTTGTTCTTTTTCTGTTGTCCAGTTGTATTTAATATTGTTCTTTCCTCTTTTCCCGGTGGTCTTTCTGGTTGGTGACCTAGTATATCTTTGGCCTATATTTAAAAACTGTTCGTTGGTAAGCATTTGGCAGGATTTTGGCTTTCAAAATCATTCTGTCTTCCTATGTATCATATTCCCATTTGAGCTTCCTCTTTACTATCCTATCAATTATTTCTTTCTCTTTGTATCTGGCTGGGTTTAACACTCAATATTTTGATATTCAAGTTCTTGGTCTTGGATTTTTTTTCATTGTCTCTCATTTCTGTAGCATCTTTCTCAGTTTCAGTCAATTTCTCTTTGTTTTCTGCTCAGATTCTAGTTGTTCAGTTTCCATTGCATTCTGGGTTCCCATCATATTGATTTGGTAGTTTGAATTTTAGAGATAGTTGTTTGGGTGCTAAATCAGTTTCAAGCCATTTTTGATCAGCCTTTTGTTTAGTTACTCTGCAAATAATCATGTTTTTGCTATATACACAAAGTATGCAAGCATGATGCAAAGGATCAAGTCTGGTCTGATGTTTTTTTTTTAAGTTGACGATAGTCTATTGGTCATGTAATATCGGTTGTGTATTTGCTGTTGTTGTTGCTACTTTGAAAGTGTTTTTATTCGTTCTTTCTTTCTGCAATTTCGTTTTCTATCCCATAAAAATATTTTTGAAGGGTGCTTTGAACCCCAAGAACGTCGCCTTATGTGGATGACTAAACACAGAGATGGACATGGATAACTCAATCCAAACACATTTTACTCTAGAAGGTATAGTCTTTCGTGCTGTACCTGTCCAAGGCGTAGCAATTACATCAAACTTTGATGGATACGAACCTCTCTCTCTCCATTTGTTCTGGAGCTAATTTGGACAGAAAACTAATAATCTGTGTTCCGTTGCCTTTTAGTTATTGATCACATGATTGTGTACTTCTCTATCTTTTCTGCCTTGATTTTCTTATTTATGTCTTGAGTCGTGTGTACTCCTCCCCTTATGTTCCTGCGACGGCAAATGAGCAAGTTTTCGTGGTTACATTATGACGTGTTCTTGGTCCTATTCCGATATTTTCTAGTTTATTTCATTTCATTTCTTTAACTAGTTGGTCGACATCTTTTACCGTATCGCAAAGTGCAATATATTCATTATATTAGTCTTTTAGACGCCTCTATATGGTAACCATTTCCCTGTAAATCGTTTTAACTGTTTTTTTCTTTTATGGATTTCTCTTTTCCTTCACGGTCGTCCATTTTTCCTTTCGAAAATTCCGATGTAATTCTTCGTTTGTGGGTCCTTCTAATAATTTTTAATATTTGCGTATGAATAAATTAATTGTATTTCGAGGCAATATGATATATTATGGCTCTTTCCCTTTAAAACCAAGACCCTAGTTGAGTTGCTGCCTAGAATTAACAATGATGAAGGGATCGAAGAATAGTCGGTTGCGTTGTGGAATGTAAGTAGGTGCCATGAGCTCAAAGAACCTTAAATCAAACTCAGAAGCCAAAGTGAAAACTCTACCAAACTTCTACTTTTAATTGAATCGCTATTTTAACCTCAAATGAGGTTCAGTGTCAATTTGGGGCCTTATATAAGTCTGACTCGAGAGTTAAGTGAAAGAACTGAAGCACTAGCTCGGAGCTAATGGTATGTTTAGGAGTCATTTTTTTGAAAAGTAGGGCTTTCCAACCTTGATTTACTTTTTTTTTATTGGTGTGATTTATTGCACTTATCTTGCAAGTGTATTGTAAAGCGCCGGCTGTGGGTTGTCGTAGTTATGCCAATGAAGTGGCTATTCAGATAAAGCTTGCATTCTTTTACGGAATATTATAATTTATATAACAAACTGGCAGCTTTAGGGCTGATTGATTGTCTGTGAAGTACTATTTATCAATAAGATGCTGTTTTTTTATTTTCTTATATTAAATTCACAGCGCTATCTTTCGGTAATTTTCTGGTATGTTTTTTTATTATAATTTGGAGTACTCTCTCCTCTGTTCAATAAGCGTCAATATCTGATTCTTGTAAAAATGTGATATTAGTTTTTCTACTTATTTTTTTTCTTCTTTTAATTCAAACATCAAGTTGAGAATTTCCTTCAGTATATTGGCAAGCTCTCTTTTTGATTAGATATTATTAATTAAAATTTGCTTTGACCTTTGCAATTAATATCAATTGCTTTCCATGTTTAAAAGTTCTTGATGGCTCTTCTTAAGTAATACCATTACGCCCTTCTTGTAGTTTTCCGTACATTTACTTTTAGCATTAAGCAAACGGCCGAGATTTGTTCGTTTTCGACATATATTGGTGGTATATTTTCCATCGTGGTTCTGTTTTATGTATACGTCGTGGATTATAATAAGTCCGTTTACGCTTAATTTATATGTGAATCTGAGAAAGGATTAAAATTCAAATTTCTTTAAGCTTAATTAATTCTTGTTCCTAGTGATTGCAAGGAATATGTCATCAACGAATCTGGTGTAAACTATTTGGAGGTTACTTCATCTTTGATAAGATAATTTGTTCCAGTTTTCCTATCTGGAAATTTGCGAAAGTGAGTCCCAATGTAGACCTCATCGCTACTTCAAAATCTGGTTTCCGTTGTATATATTTTTAGGAGCTGCCTTAAAATATATTGTTCACTTCATGGTGGAGCTGCCTTAAAATATATTGTTCACTTCATGGTGGAGTCTTGTCTGAACTTTGATAGACGTATTTCATAATGATTTCGTTTTTAAATAGATTTTTAAAATCCGCGGAAGAAAGGATGCATCTAGATGAGAACTGTGGGGAATATTCCGAAAATTTTTTTAAAATTTAAAAAAAATACATATATTCTTAAGTAGCTCAATATGTGCTTTCGTCATTCTTTGGAATTTGGAAGTACGAGAATTTATTGTGCTGAGTTTTTTCAAGTATTCTTTCTTATTTGTAGAACAAAAATGCTTGATTTATCTGGGTTTTTTTTAATAACACTAGTATTATAATCTTGCAGGTTTTTGAGGGATACTTTCGTTTATTAGTTAATAGGAAGATTTTGTTCTTTCAGTAAGGCTTAGATCTTTCTGCAATGAGTTGAAGTTAATATCTCTCCCTATTTTTATATATCTTTGCTTCTCATTTCTTTGAAATTCTTAGTAGAGTAGTTCAAATTCTACTTTTTTGTTTGTTTTGTTGTATTTTAGGTGTAGATGCCAAATATGCCAAGGGAAAGGACTTTATTTCGGGCTTCGACGCGTATGTAGCGATATAAAAAAAATCTGTGGTTTCGAAGGAGGGAGGGGAAACTTTTGACTCTCTAAATTGTTTTAATTTTGATTTTTTAAGAGAGATTCAATAAGTTTGATAGTTTTTATCTTCTGTGAAAGGCTGTTGTGGATTTGGTGCTATTGTTATTTTTCTTTGTTATGTGTGGAAAATATTTCTTTATGTCTAATCATGTTTCTTCCTTGTGTAGAAAATCTCTCGTAAAGGAGGTGAACTTGTTATTTTCCGAGTTATCTTCGAAAATATTTACTGACGTGTTCATGACGGGCTGCTGGATCTTATGTTATGATATTAGTGTACGATGGATCAGCCTCTCTTCTGTACACATTAAAGTTAAAGACCTGGTTGTACTTTGCCTTTACTAATTTTATTTTCCGGCGTTCTATCTGGCAAATTCAGTTTTTACTCCGATGGGAGATGAAAAATCAATTGTGGCAGATATATTTTATTTTTAAAGTATTTTGGAATTTAGTCGTAAACATTTACCTTTCTTCGGGCATCTTCAGACTGAAATCTTTTTTTGGATGGAGATGTAAGGTTCAGTGATTCATGATATGTGTGCGATAGATGCTTTGCAATTGTGAGCGGCGAGGAATGAAGCTTGGGGATTGTATGGGGTAGAGTGAGCTTAGGTAGAACTAATGTGTAAAAACATATGAATGATCATTATTGTCGGTGTAAATAATAAATTGAATATGAAAGTAATTTGGATGAGGGTGATTATAAGTTAAATGTGTCAGGTTCCTGAAAAACGTTTTCATTTCACTTTTTTTCTCATTTAAATTTGTATTAGGCTTTTGTATTAAGCTTTTTAGCCTTTTGTTGTCATTTGCTCAAATAAGCGTTTGTATGGTCTGTTTCAATTTAATTTTATTTTATTCGGGATATTCCTTTACCCTTTTTCTCGCACATTATTATTTCTTAGTTTTTTTTTGTTTTTGCATATTTCTCCTGATTGTTTTTTGGTAGGTAATTTCGTGTTCTAGCTTTATACTTGGCTTACAATTTGGCAGTTTATTATCGTTTTTAGCGAAAAGTGGGGGCAAATTCGGCATTTACTTTTATTACTTCCTTCAACTCTTTGTTTAGACAAAAATTGATGGATTTCATCGTCAGTTAAGTTTAGCTGATTGATTTCATTTTCGTTTAGTGTTTCATAGATTTTCGGCCAAATGCTCACCACACGATGATTCTGTGCCTGGTTTATTGGTTCTCTATAATTTCTTTGGTGTAGCAACCATCAAATACTGTAAATCTGTTGTTTTTTCTCTTCTTTGAGATGAATCTCGTAGCCTAATTTTGGATTATCGGGGGTTTCTTAATCTGTCTTGCTTAAAGTGCGTGCACGAATTATATGTAATGTCGTTTTAGGGCGGACGGGAGCCTTGTAGCGTTGCATTCTCATACACTATCAGTTTCTGAACCTGTGCAGCGTGGTCAAGTGGTTCTCGTTTGTCATTTTCTAGTTTAAGTGATAGTTGTACCCGTTTCTTGTGAGTTTGAGTCCTAAAACTCTCTCTTCCCTGGTCTATGGATAGGGCTCTGCGTCGACTCTTATTTGAGTTGCCATCCTTCGGTTTATTGGAATTATTTTATTTTTTGGATTATATATATATTTTTTTTTCATGAGCGCTACCTTGGATCAAGGTCAGATCCGTGACCTTCGCTCACCTTGTTCCGGCCAGATGGAACGCGATAAATTTTTGGGGGGATTTGAAACCTCGAAGTGCGTGGATATCAATAAAATTAAGTAAGAGTGCGTTGGCTAAATTAATATTACTTCTTAGAGGTTCTATGCAGAGAAACTATACTGTAGAAACAAAAATATACTTTAATATTTACAGTCTAATTAAAATATCAAAATGTATGCGCAAAGTTACAATTTTAACGTCAGATGAGCTCTAGAGTTAAAAGGACAACGTGAGACGGATGGCGCGCCGATAAACTAACACACACAATTTAATGAAAACGGGTCACTGAATATACGACAGCGTTACTCGCGAAGCCTACTTTTAGCGTTATATTCTGGGGATTTGTCTGAGAGATATATTGCAAAATGGGAATTGCAATCGCCCCTTTCATCTCAAGGGAAAGAATTGAGGGAGTAATACGCGGAGAATGGAGCTAATTCCAAAATAATCGTCACTTGCAGATAGATTATCGTTTAATCTGCAAAGAATTCTTGCCTTCGAATTGGAAGGTTGGGGAGCTGAATCGAGAGTTTACGCGTCGCGTTCAAGGGGCTGAGTGATACTAATTTCTTGACGCCCGCATCTAATATTTTATATGGGGTTTGCCGGGAGTGATTTGCCCATAGGGCCCGAAAGGAAGTCTGCATTATCAAATGCGCCACAGACGGAAGGGAACCTAAGCCTGGTTAACGGGACCTCGCGGAGCTTCCGCCACTATCCTCGGTTTTCTCGGTCCATCCATCGCTCTTGTTATCGCGGCAAGTTGGTCGGCTTCTCAGGTCATTGCTAGAAGATTTCCACTGACATGGCGTCTTTCTCTCTCTAACTAAGACATCTCTTTCGCTCTCGACATGGAGCTTCTGCAACAAGTGATTTCCGACTAATAACAAAAGGGATTAACTAACTCTTTTGGGGGGCAACATCAATGCGTATATAACAACGGCGAGTACAATGCACTAAATTAAAAGAAATACCGTAAATATTTAAACAAATAGAAAAGTGAATCCAAGTAGATGTTTTTTTTTATTGAAGGGGGGGAAATACAATTGTATACAGATTATTATACAAAGTCAATAGCGACCTTGAGTTATTCGCATATAAGAAGTTATACAAATCAAAGAAATTTAAAAAGGAAAGAAAAAGCATGGTACAGGTTTCTATAACTAGACAAAAGAGAAAAACCACAGAGTATATATACAACAAGGAAACATACAAAAAAGAAAAATCCTAAAATTAAGGCAATTGCCTCCAGGTTAATTTGGAAGAAGATCCACAGGATTCCGTCTTAAACTGTCAGCTATACAATTGTCAGAGCATTTTATGTACAAAATTTTAAATTGGAATTCTTGGAGGAACAGACTCTAACGCATAAGACGTCCATTTTTATTCTCAACATCGAGTAGATAGGCTAGGGGTTTATGATCAGTCACTATAATAAATTCTTTTGCTACCAAGAACAGTTTGAACTTTGGGATACTCCAAATTATCGCAACGGCCTCTCGCTCATTCACCGCATAATTCTGTTCACGGTGAAGTAATTTACGGCTAGCATACGCAATGGGAAAGCTTTCGTCAATGTCCCCGTACTAAATTAAGAAGAAACGTATTTCGCCATTGAGAGCGTCTCTCCGAATGACAAATGGTTTATTGGGGGCGGGCAAATGAAGGATGGGTACAGATGCTAGTTTTCACTTTAGTTGGTTAGAGCTGGAGATTGGCAGCGACGTCCAAACAAGGCACTCGGGGGACCTCTTCTTTAATAATTCCCACAAGGGCGCAGAGATGGAGGCAAAGTTTTGTCTCTTCGTCGCTGGTAGAGGCATTTCCACGATTACATGAATTTTGTCTTCCTGGGGAGCTTTAAGATCATACCAGATATGATAGCCTAAATAATCGATAGTACTAAAGGCAAAGTGGCACTTGTTGGGGCTAATTTTGAGATGGTGCTCCTGGAGTCTACGCAATAGTGCTTGGAGGGCAACCATAGGTTGGTCCTATTCTTCGATAGCCACGTAGAAGTTAGCGAAATAGAATGGTATATTAGTTAACCTGTCTAATATTCCTTTCATCATCCGATTGTAATTGCTGGAAGCCGTGACAAGACCAAAGTGGGGCCGACGAAAATGCATTAATCCTTTGTCTGTTGGAAAAACCGTGTACTTTTTTACCTCGTATCTTAAGGGTATTTGATTGTAGGCCTTGCCCAAATCCAGCTTCGTGATGTATTTGGCCTTTCCGAACAAATGCAGATTTTGGTCGATGAGGGGGATGGCTTTGGCATCAGACACAGTGACTGATTTTAATTTCCTTAGGTCGATACACATTCGGGGGACCTGTCTACCTTTTTAACCATGAAATCAGAGGAACAATAACTTTACTTGGAGGGTTCTATGATTTTTAACTTTAATAACTTATTGCTTGGATCAGATGGGTTCCTGTGTGGTTAGTTGAATGTTGTACTCTCAATGAGCATCACAAACAGGAGTTTCGGAAATGACGTCACTAAACTGAACCAGTAGCTCATGCAGCTGGGTCTTCTGGGTGGACGAAAGCTGGTCGTTTACCCTCACTTCTCTCGAAGGAGAATCAGTTGCGTCTAGCAAGACGTGCAATGGATACTCATTAATTTGCTCCACACAGGCAACTTGTGCCACGATTAAGGTATCTAAGCGATAGCTTGACGACTCTATGGTAGATTCTTCGTCTATTGCCACGAAAAGGTTAGCATTCGCACGACGGTGGTATTTTCGTAACATATTCACTTGGAATAGCTTTCTTGCTGAAGGGGTTTAGATAAAATAATCGAGATGGCCAAGTTTTTTGACCACTTGATAGGGCCCCTTCTATTGACTTAGTAGTTCATTATTGTCATTCAGAAGTAACAATAATACCTATTTAGCAGGCTTGAATTTCCTCTCCTTGGATTTCCATTAAAGTACTTCTTGTATTTGCTTAAGTTAGCATCGGGGTTCTGATAAGCGATCTCGGCACATTTTTCTATTCTCTGCCTCAATTCCAATATATTGGTATAGGAGGATTGAATTTCTTGATCCAATTTTTTATTATTCGGGAGCTCCTTTAAGATGCTTAAAGGGCCTCTAACGTTCCGTCTATACAATAGTTTGAATAGTGCAGACATCAATGTACGGTGCGGGATCTCTCGTTATGCGAAGAGGGCTACTGGCAGATATCGGTGCCATTCTTTGGGCTGTTCGGCGCACAGCTTCCGTAAAATTGCCTTGAGAATACCATTCAACCTCCCACACATACCATTTCCTGCAGGGTGAAACAGGCTGGTAAACAAAGGCTTTCTCATAATCAGCTTTCCTACATACTCCATTAGCTGTGAAGTAAATTGGCGGCCACGATCTAATACTATTTCCTTGGACAAACCTACACGAGAGAAGATCGTAACGAATGCTTGAGCGCGGGAGCTACTGTCGATTTTCTTAAGGGGACACGGACTCGGGAAACCGGGTTGCAAATTAGACTAGGGTAAGCACGTAGCTATTTCCTTCACTTGGCGGGCGGTGAATCGGACCGATTAAATCGATTGCCACTCTGGAGGAGGGTTCGGAAATACTGGGTCTCTTCTGTAAAATTGAAGGTTTAACTCGTCGATTTATGGACGTCTTTTGACAGATGTCGCACAACGAAAGTAGCGTATAATTCGGTCTGTCACCCCAGGCCAATAAAATACTTGAATATTCTCTGTGCTCTCGTCGTATGGCTAAGTTGTCATGCCTTACTGAAAATTTGTCGTGATCCGGAGCTACAGAAGGGAGTAGTTCATCCGAAACCACGATGCAAGTACACCCTCTATCACGTACAAAGGTGAAGATTTGGCAGCCATTTACTGCTCCGGTTTCTAATTTGAGGCCACCATGAGTGCTTTCATCGAATAAAAAGTGTACTTAGTGGCCAGCAGGATTCGAAATGCTTAAAGGGAAAGGAGCTTCTGGTTGCGACGATGGTGGCACGGACGTGGCAGTGATTTTGGATACATAATGACGAGGGTCGCTTCGAAGTTGCGAGTTCTGAGGAAAATTGGTCCTCATACGGCCTTAAACACCACAGGAGTAACATAAAATAGGCCTCCTGGTAAATGAAGAAGCAGAGGGATTAAACGACAGCAGTTTTACATTACGATGGTCAGACGAGAAGAACTGTTTAGGTTTTGAAGGACCAGTCGAGAGTATTAAGTCCCAAAATCAAACCCACTGTGTGGTTACTTTTGATGAGCCCCTCTCTATGAAAGCATTTGTAATAGTTGCTGCTGGTGGTGAAGAAAGTCCCCTGTCAAAAGTAGTTGGATGTTTGGGTGGTTTCCATCTCCTCCTGTCCTTTATGGCAGCAATAGGCACCATAATGCGTGGAGGTGGAATGGAAGAATTGTGGGCAACAATATATGCTTAAACTTCTGTGAGGCACATACTGTCTGGCCATGCATACTACCGTGTTCTTCGAGCTCACTTTCTTACACAGGCTGCTCTTACAAAAAATGTTCTAGAAGATGATCTCAATATGAATGATAAAGAATGTACATAGTGCAATATTGGAGATCTTCCACTCCTTCTTAACCCATGAAATTGATGTTAAAGACATTAAAACAATGAAATCCTAAAAGACACTAATGAGAAGCTGATAAACATCATCAACCAAAACCAGGACTTGAGTCTCACAGCACGATTTTGGTTGCAGTATCATGAACGAGTATCCCTAATTAAGTTATTTGTGAGAGGTGACGTACAGGAGAGTGGTATTTTCACCTGTATTGTGTACGAGAAATGCTTCCACATTTCCATGCTGCAGGACATCTATATTATGCCAAAGCAGCAGAGATCTATTTGCAGAAAATGAATAAACTTTCAAGTACATTGCCAGAAAAAGATTATGAGCAACTGAGCAGAAATGGAATCTTCACGGTGCGTCATAGCAATCGTTACTGGTCAGGGACATGGAGTAATATAATAATTGAGCAGTATCTGATGAAGGGATTTAAATCTTCTGGAGGAAATACGCATGGCAGGGGCATTACTGAGAGCACATTAGCCCAGTGGATAAGAGCGATGCCAGCAAGTATACAAGTTTGTGAAGCTGTGGAGCAATTAACTGGTGTTTCCTCTGCCATAACTTAACAGCATGTTGTATTGCAAGAACCACGCCAGTTTCATGATGAAAATCACTTACACATAATGCAAATCTGGCTACAATCTCACTCTCCAGTTAAAGAAAAATTTAGTGGTTTGATATCTCTGGAAACAGGGATAATTGCTAAAGATTTAATGAACTGTGACAGAAAAATCAATTGGCTTGAAAAAATGCATGTTATAGATGGCAAGAAGTTCTCAGCTATACACCTGAGACGAAAGGACACTGTATGGTCAATATCACTAATGGGAAATGGACTGGAAGTTCATGAAGACTTTGTTGCAGTAAACTCTCAACAGCTATTCAGCAGAATAATATGTGTTCTGAAAGATGATGATCAACTTGCAAATTATATGACCTATGAGCTGGCTCCTAAACCTTCTTTACTCTTCGATGACATCTCAATGAGAAAAGGAAACAAAACAGCATTAGCAACTAAGTTGAAATTTTATGGACCTTGAGAAGGGTTAGTTTCAGATGAATACCAGTATGTTGTGGATGGTGGTCATCTCCTTCATAAAGTCGCGTGGCCAAGTCGCGTGTAGCGGATATCTTTCGAGCTTACACAGGTTATGTACTCAATCCTTATGGCAAAAATGCAACAGTTGTGTTTGACGGCTATCCAGTAACACCAACGAGAAAATCTCAGGAATAAAATCGTAGGGCATCCAAACATTGTTCTATAGAACTTGCAGTGTAAGAAGAATGTTACACAACCTTACCAAAAGCATATTTCATGTGTAATAAGCATAACAAGACACAGCTGATCAATATGCTAAGGAACACCTACAGTCTGCTGGTATTACAGTTATATTTGCCAAGGACGATGCAGATACGTCCAATGTCCAAACTGTTTGGTCATTAGAAGATACTGAACATAATGTAACAGTAGTGGGTGACGACATAGACTTGCTTGTACTTCTTGTATCACTTTCTAAGTCATCGACGAAAATACTTTTCATTAAACCTGGTAAAACCCACAATCCCAACAAGACCTATGATATTAGCAAACTTTAATCTAACATGGGACATCTTCGGTTACATCTACTGTTACTCCTCGCAGTTACAAGCTGAAACAAGCATCAGCTATATAAGGGAAAGGGAATAAAAGGTCATTTGATATCCTGAAGAATAGCAAAGACAGGTGCGACACAGTGTCTGTATTTGATAACCCAGAAGCATCTAAAGATGAAGTGGCCAAAGTTGGTGAAGCTTTCCTCCTTTCTGTGTATGGAGGTGACAAAGCTCAAACAGTGGATAAATATCGCTTTTATGCATACAAGAGAACAGTCACAAAGATGTCACTTAAATCTGAGCTTCACCTATCCAAATTGCCACCAACAAGTGATGCAGCTCGTTTAGGCTGTTCTTCCAAGTGCAACATTGGCATGGTAACCATCTCTCTCCAGGCGAATAGGGATGGGATAGTTGCGGAACTGGACTGAAACCAATCCCTTCAATCAAACCTCCAGCTCCAGATGACCTGTTACATTTAGTCAGCTGTAACTGTTGCAAAGGTTGCCGCCATCAATGTGAATGTCGGAGGGCTGGTTTATCGTGCTCATCAATGTGTGGCCAGCGCAGTGGTGCTGGATGTGAAAATTCACTACCATTTGAGGAGGATGCTGAAGAAGACATTGAGATAAAATAAAATTGATTTTTAAGCATGTGTGTGTGCTATGAGTATGTGATGTTTATATCTAATTCAAACCCTTAATTACTTTCATGAGTACCCTTTATGACATACTTATTGCACAAATATTTAAAGCAAATCTGCTGCCATCTTTCTTGTGTTTGAGTGTTTATGTTAGTATTAATGAGCAAATAATAATTTTTCACTTATCTCAGTTGAAAGAGTTTTACTCTCTATTTTCTGTTGTTGTATATGTAAGTATAACAAAACGGTATGTATTATAGTTCGTACACAAGATATTTGTCCGACAATCTCATTAATATAAAGCTCATGCTTTTTCAGGCATCCTGTTTAATTGTGAAAGAAAAATGTTATTTGCACGAGTTTCTTTCACTGTCATTTCCACTTTCTTTATTAAGAAAAGATAAATGATGTTTATAAAGAAACTATTGTTCAGTAATTTAGCAGAATGTTCGCAAGTTAAGGCTATCTTTTTATTTAAAAAAAAGTACTGTTTGATTTTGTATGTGTGACAATTTGCTATATTGGCGTCCTGTTTATTTTCCCTCATAACTTCCTTATTTTTTTAAATATGCAAAAACCTTTATATAAATTTAAAAATAAGAAACTTTGCTCTACAGCCTTTGTTTTGAAGCACTTTGTCATAAAGGCCACCAGTTCTGTAGAAATTGTCTTTGAAAAGATACTTTTTACCTCAATTCCAATATTTTTAATTTCTTTCTATATATATTTACTTACTTTTGGAAAATAAACTGGTTAGTGCTATAAAACAATTAGTTCTGAACAACCTTTATTGAGTGATGTTCTTTGATAAAACTCTTATTTTACGAGATATTTGAATTTTAAGAGAATTCTAATATGGCGGCTAAGGCAAGCGCGGGAGTCCATAGGACTTTTGATATGTTGTTCATGTCACAAATCCCTATATTTGTGCCAAGTTTCAGCTTTTATCTAATTATTGCATTAAAACCCTATATTTTTCCCTAACGCTCCTGGGCTAATTGTACTTTCAATTATGGCAGACAAAAATGGGCCTGAAACGACAAAAATCCCGCTGGTGAATACATCTGATGCATAGTCACAAAATATCTTCAAACATAAATTCACAAAACAATAGGAAATAGGCATACAGAAAATTGGCTTACAAGCAGCTCAAGCTAAAAGTTACCGGTTTAATATATGAGATGAATATAATTGTTTCTCCAACGTTTTCAATCCAGAACCTTACCCTTAAGAACCTGACAAAAGTTTAATATATCTATGTCGTAGATCAAGGTCAGATCCATGACCTTCGCTCGCCTTGTTTCGGCCAGATAGAGCGCGATAAATCTTTAGGGGAATTTGAAACCAAGAGATGCGTGGATATCAATAAAATTAAGTAAGAGTGCGGTTGGCTAAATTACTATGAATTCTTAAGAGGTTCTGTGCTTAGAAGCTGGTGAAACAAAATATACCTTATTATTTACAGCCGAATAACAAATAATAGAATCGATTCAGAAAGTTACAATTTTTTCGTCAGATGAGCTCGGGAGTTAAAGGAAAAAGGAGAATCGGATGGCGCGCCTCAAACTAACGTACACAATTCAAAGAAACGTCACACTGAATACACTACAGAGTTACTCACGAACCCACCTTTAGCGGTATGCTCTAGTGAATTATCAAAGAGAAAGAATGCAAAATGGGAATTGCATTTACCACTTTTAAATCGAAGAAAAGGATCGAGGGAGTACTAAGGCAGACGGCAAGGGAGCTGATTCCAGAATAATAGTACTTGCCGATAGACTATCGTTTAATCTAGAGATTATTCTTGCCCTTGAACTGAAGGGGTGGGGAGCCGAAACAAGAGTTTACGCATGGTGTTCAAGGGGCTAGTTCATACTAATTTCTTGAGGCCCGTGTCTGATATTTTATAAGGGGTTCGCCGGAAGTGATTGGCCCCAAGGTCAAAGAGGGAGTCTGCATTATCAGACGTGGCGCCAAGGTAAGGGAACCTTAGCCTGGTTCACACAACCTCACGGAGCTTCCGCCACTATTCTCGGTTTTCTCGGTCCATCCATCGTTCTTGTTATCGCCAGGATGGGTCCGTTTCTCAGGGCAATGCTAGAAGATTTCCGTTCGCATGGCGCTTTTCTCTCTAACTATGACAAGGGCTTATATTTTCCATCTCTCTGACTGAACCTTCGGGTCGTTTCCATTATGGTAATGATTTGTGTGGCAAAATCTGCTAGATGTATTGACATCGCATTATCATATGTCTTTGAGAAAAATCGCTTTTGTCTATGGTATAGAGAGCTAGGCTGAGATAACTCTATTAGAACGCTCGCTCTCAGGTCGAATACTTTGCTCGTAAAGTCATTTATATACATCTTGACCTTTTTTTTATAAAATTACTTGCAAAGATTCTTTATAATAATGTGTTCAGTATTTTGGTTGTTAATTTTTATATTCAGAACGAATTTAACGCTAACTCTATTTCCCACCACTGCTCAATTCATGTTGCTGGGTGTTATTCAAGTTAGTTTTGCAATTTTGCAATTTGTTTTAAATTTTATCGTGCCAAAGTTATGTAGGCAGAATTCTAAATTTAAATCATAGTGTGTATTGGTCATCGGCTTTAATTAGCTTTTAGATTCTACGTTCTCTCTGTGCTTATATGTCTTTCTTATAATGCTTAATTGGGATTCTATTGCATACTTGCCTGCCACTGGAGAACTTGGTATTATTACGCTACCATTGTAGGTTCTAGGTATGATTAATTGTCAGTTATGGTGATTTTCATCATGTGGTCCTCCACAACAGAGAGAAAATTGTAGTATGAAAGTTCAGCTAGCCAGTTAGATATCTAATGTTATCATAAATGACTACGGCAATGCCTCGAAGGAGATATTAGATCCCTAATTTGAGTAAATACCGTTGACACTTCTAAGAATTCTAGTTTTTATGCATGGTAGTATCCTATTTCACTCTTCCAGTGCCAACTAAACGTTCTTAGGCCCTTACGGCATACAAAGTGAGAAGTTAAAGTTTTGGCCGCCAGCCTTTCCGGATCTCAACCCAATCGAATATTTGTGGTGCATCATTCACAAGATGTTTATGCCGATTGACTTCAATTTTCCTTTAAATAAGTCATATAGGTAATCATCAAAGTTGCAGCAGAGGCAGTCCTACCTGCTAATATTATGAAATTGACAGATTCCATGCATGATCTGGTGTTTGAAGTCATCCGTCGAAATTCCACTCGTATAGGAAAATAATTAACTATGTCCATCAATCGTGTATTATATTTATAGTTTTTTATTTAATATATACGCAAGATATGCTTAATATCTATAATTATCCTTATTTATCTCCCAAATATGTCAAGATGGGCTACTTTCATTCAAAAGCTATTTGCGTGGTTTATCCCAGAAGCGACGAATCCTTGAATCAAAATTGAAGGACATAACATAGCATAGTGAAAAGAATATGTATGTTGCCATATTCTAAAAACTAGGAGAATTAAGAAATCATAACTTTCTTACCAAGCTATTATCGTGCTTCAGTGGGTATCATCTTCTTCTGGGTAAAAAAGGGTATTTCTTGCATCCACTTTACTTCCCACCAAGATACTTACTTTCTGTCACACACAAAAAACCTCGTGTTGTTTTTGTAGTAGAATAAGGGCAAATGGCGGCCACATGCCCTTCTGTACCCACGTGGATGAAGAGATCACCGCATGGAGCTGGTGAAAGCATGGCTGAACCTAGGCAAGGAGGCAGCCGACGCTGTTATCACTCGCCCCACCTGTATTTTCCTAGGGACAGATGTATTCGCCCTCCCCCCTCCACAGGGCCACCTCTCCGCGAGCATTCGGGCTTTCTGCTCGAAGATTGGAAATCGTTAGACATTCCAACGATCGTTATCAAGATTCCCCCTTCCCCCGAAATAGTCGCAGACTTTTCTCCAAGATCACGCGCGCGTTTGGATCCTCCTCCCTCATCAAGCGCATATATGACGCTTCGACTAAGTTTAGAGAGCAGCACTGTTAGACTTCCACCTTCTCCGACGAACGAACTAAAGGACGCTCTCCTCCTCCGACCCAGCGGCGACTTCGATTCAAGTTGACGGCTAAATCGATCCGTGAACTCTGCTTTAGTCAATCGGCAAGCTTCGACATCAGTGAACTCTGCTATAGTCAATCGGGTAGGACTGACAAGGAATCCAAACTCCAAAGGTGACAAGTGTTACCTCGTATGAAGAAAAAGGTAAATCAACTTCTTCGGTCGCATTCACTGTACCCCAACTGGTCCCTTTTTGGCAATGAACATCTAAGTTTATCGTAACTGTTGCCGCATAAGAATGATCTTAAATCTGGCTTAAGCAATTGCTCCTTTAAATAACCAACTGAATCTGACCTCTTTAACCTCTTAATTAACCTACCTGATCGCGTATGGGTCTTTAACCCTGTCTGGGCAACCATTCCATTAAAACCCAATTTCTATGTAAATATATATATCCTTTTGTTGTTAATAGAGTTATATTTTCGTCATTGTCTTTCTTTCGCTTCCTCAGCGTGCACCAGCTACCTGTCCATCTTTGGCCAACTTGCACTCTGAAATATTTGTTTAAAAGGACCCCGCAAAGTAATAATAAACCATCCTTACTGGACTTCGTTTTTTCCAATACGGTTCAACCTTGTGTAAGAAAACATGTCTTTGGAATAACGAAGCAGAAAGAGTGCCTGGTAGTTTATGGTGGTAAGTTAGAAAATTGACCAGATTTCTGTGTATAATTTATCTCTCTCCAAACCTCTTCTATTATTGCTTCTACATGTGCAACTGCGGCCAAATAACCAGTATCTACTACGCAAACAGACAATCTTGACTTCTTGAGACCCTAATTCTCTGGTGTTTTCGCTAGGCTAGATTAAGTTAGTTGGGTTAGATAAAAATGGCCTAACCTAATCTAACCTAAATTTATCTTTTTATGTTAAGAAAATGTCCATTTCAAAAATCCCAAACCCAATTTTACCATGTCCAGAATAGCGATGACAAAATTACTGCGTAAGAATGTCAACAGATGGTTCGTTCCTGTGCCATTATTTCGAGGTATACAAAAATAAATTGCGCTCTTTCCGAAATGACGCTAAGGTTAGTGAAGTCATGGATTTCAAATAAACCATTAAACTAGCTGCCTAGAAATAGAGAATACACACAAGACCTAGAAACAGTGTTTTAGCTACATTTCCAGCAATATTTTATTTGTAAAGAGGCAAGAGAGACTGGTTCATTCAGATTTAGCTTATTTCTTAATAAAATTTTTGAAGCTAAATTTACTTTAGGTTAGAACTTTTAAAAGGGAAAGATTTGAAGAAGATCAATGGATTGAGTTTGAGGGTCATTCATACATTATTTTTAGAGATTTATTTTACAATTACTAGACTTTAAGTCACAACAAAATGTTTCAAACAACTCATTTATATAATCTCTTACACTGATAAGAGTAAAAGTGTATAAAAGTATTTGGAAAGTTAGATTTGGGATAAACAGTAAAAAGTAAAGAGATTTGGAAGCAATTTTATTGTCGATTATGCAGATCAAGAAAGCAGAGAGTGAAATTTGACTAATAAACAACTTTAATGAAAGGATCAAGATTATTGAGTTGGCTTCAATTTAATTTCTCTTATAGTTGTTCCCACAAAAGGGAACATCAAATTCAACAAGGTCATTAAATCGATTCTTACCATTAGAAGGGGCGTTTTTCACATTTCCCCTGGAATCCCTGCAACGTCATCCACCCTTGTTGGACTAGGACTGAAATTCACTATTATCTGGAAAATGGTCCTGATACTCCAAGACGTTTATAAATACTTGGACTTAAATAAGATGTATTCTCGCGCCATGAGGAAATCGTTGCCCTTGTCATAAAACTCACATTTGTGGTCTAAATGCCGGTCTTTTTAAATGCTCGGCGGATGTGGCCGAGAAATATCAAGGTCTTCCAGTACCCTTATTTCATCTGTTTCTGCTGTTATGGTGTTGTACAGCATTCTTTATTTCTCTTTCTTGTGCTGTCTTACAATCTCCTGTTTTTTCTTGGTTGAAAATTCGCTGCTACTGTTCCCTTTGAATATGGTATTTTTTAGGGTTACTTTTGAGTGGACCTTTTATTTCCATCTCACTTACCTTCTTCATGGGATTAAATTCTTTTCAGCAAACCGTAATTTTACTTTAACTCGTCTTATTGGCTGGTGATGTTCAGTAGAATTCTGGTTCACGGAGGCAGCTTGCTAAAAGTTGCCGTATACTACATTCTAATATCCGTGGACTTTCTAAGAATCTCAAAGATCTTACGAAGCAGCTACCAATCCTGACATAATTTTCTGTTCTGAAACTCTGGTTTCTAACGATAGAAATACTTTAGAGCTGCTTATTCCAAATTTTAATAAGCCTGCCCTTATACGAGGGGACTATTTTCCTCGAGCCCGCGGTATGTGTGTTTACATTAGATCTGGTTATAGTGCACAACACTTAACCATATTTTGATGTCACTGGCATGAGGTGCAACTGGTAAAAGTCTCCAGAAAATATCATATCCATTACATTTTTGGAATTTATAAAAACCCTGATGGCGTCAATACAGTCTGTTGATGTAAAGGCATCTTTCATTTTTGTCGGAGACTTAAACGCTCATTATCAAGATTGGTTGGATTCTGTATCACCAATCAATCGAAATAGTCTTGCAGCTTTGAATTTCTCCAACTTGCCTGGGTTTAAACAGCTGATTTAGGGTCATGCACAGAATTCTAGAAACTGCCTGGATATGGCCTTGATTGACATACCACGAGTTGTAGAGGCTTCTGTTTTCGCTTCCAAAGGTACCTCTGATTATAATGCCATCCATTGCAAAATTCGTCTTCAATTCACTGTTCCTGAAAGAACCATATCCCCTCAGTTATATCTTAAATCTAGAGTCAATTGGGACAATGCATGCATGGAAGTTGACCGTATTCAGTGGAATACTATTTTTGATTCTAGTGACCCAGTATTAACTCTGAATACTTGTATTTTTAATATTCTACATAGAAGGGTTCCATCCAAAATAATTAAATCCCGTGTCAAAGATAAATCTTGGTTTGACGATGATTGCAAGTGTTCCTTTGATGACAAACTGGCTACTTACCAATTGTGTAGACGCAATCGAAGCCAGTTGCTTTGGGATAATTATGTTGCTCTTAGAACTGAGGTTCAGAGAATCTTATAATGCTGCTAAAGCTGCTTATCTTTCCCATTTACAGGATGTTCTCGCTGAAGCTACTCAGCCACAAAATGGTGGGCCTCCCATAAGTCTTTATTGTTTGGTGTGGACTCGAGTATGCCTCCAATACGTGAACCTGATGGTTCTATGTCTTTTGAGCTCTTAAATAAAGCTAATTTGTTCTCTAATACCTTTATAAACAAACAGAAAGATCAGAAGTTGTTGCTTCCCAGGACTTGTTTCCCCTTTCCTCATTTAAATTTAGTTGTCTTTAAATCAACTGAACTTAAAAAATATCTTCTTGCTCTAGATACCTATGGTGAGATAGACCCGGATGGCCTTTTATCCTTTTTCTTCAAGTCATGTACTTGCTATAAAAATGATGTAACATACATATACCTATGTTGAATTTAAAAAAGCTATATGTATGTTACCTCATTTTTCATAGCAAGTACATGAATAAATGAAGGTTGTACACCGACTGATATTATTTGAACGAGGACAAATATTATATACCAGAGTAGATCAAAAGAATAACACGGTCATAGAGCGAGGGTTAAAAATACATACAGATAATATTTACGAAATGTAATTATTATTAATCTGAGAACTAACAAAGCCTCCCTCCAGGATGCAAAAACGACTGCTAAATTTAAAAAAGAAAAAAATAATACAAATCTGACAAAAAATTTAAATGACCGAATGAAAATAAAACCATCTGAAAAACTTGGATGAGGTAGGTAATAGAAGAAGATCCGCTCCCTCAGGAGCCAAAGCTTGCATGCAATCAGCACAAGCTATTTACAATGGAGGAGGCCAACCTTTTCTCAAAACTTGGCGGTTTACAATTTCATGTGCACCAAATCAGTCACAAATTCTACGAACAGCTATAGCACACTCTCTTGTCCTATTTCTGGTTCAGGTAACGTGTTCGAAGATCCCTTAGAAAAGTTCCATCAAGCAGAGTGCCTGTTGTCTGAGGGACTAAGCACAGTCGTCGCAGAATGAAGCTAGAGATCACTGCTCATATGGCACTGCGTTCTTTAAAGGTGCACATTTCGGAGGCAAGAGAAAATGATCTAAAACCGTCGAAAAAATAGCTAGATAGTTCGACAGAAAAAATCTTGTAGAAATGGGAAGTAAAGTTAGGTTCACGTGGGCCTTTTCCCATATTCTTACCATTCAGTCCGAAAGCATGAGCGAATTTCTAAGAAGTAGTCAGTGTGAGGAAGAATAAAACTCTGGGCAGGTATTATAGTCCTTACTGACTGTTAGCGCTCTCATCAACGCGCTTATTTCTCGCAACGTCTAAGAGTCCAGGAATCAAGAAGATAATCACGACCGCCCACCAGATCACGGCATCCGTAATG
Organism: Ceratothoa steindachneri; assembly: GCA_963969495.1. Taxonomy (NCBI): domain Eukaryota; kingdom Metazoa; phylum Arthropoda; class Malacostraca; order Isopoda; family Cymothoidae; genus Ceratothoa; species Ceratothoa steindachneri. Next base: position 86,331,048 of record OZ018328.1, read on the forward strand.
TTATGGTTACTGCGAACTGGCTGAGGGAAGATTACAATGCCTCTTGGGTTTTCAGGGGACTCTTTATTAACTATATATGAAAATTATGTCTCCAAACGTGACAGGTTGTGTAAATATCGTAGTGAACGGTGGTTGCAATAATATTGGTCGTGAATACAGAGGAAGCACCTGGTAGAGCACCTGTGGCTTTTAGAAGAGATAATGTGCAAGAATCGATCATCTCTTCGGATTTAGAACCACTGGCGTACACTCGACGGCTTCATTGGGACAGTGTGTGGGCACAAAAAAAGGTTCGAAAGCTTTCTAGACTTAATCCAAGATACCACCGGCTAGAAGGCTATATTATGTTCTAGTAAGCTTAGTGTATGATTGGCATCTCACGGTGCCATAGGCACCGGCAAGATCAGACGCCGATGAAATGAGGGGCGTTGGTGAGTGATATAGATGCTAGAATGACGTGTAGCGCGCAAATCGAATGGTATCTCATAAATATAATTAAGGCGTTTTTATGGGGTATGTGAGGAAGGCACCAGTCACCAAACGAAGACAAGTGTGGTGAATTTAATCAACATTTCAAATTTCACGCTCGGGTCCGGATGCTTAAACCTTGCATTGGTACTGTAGTTTAAATCGAACAAAGGTGTATAACACAAATAAAAAGTTAGCCCTCTCAGCACCCAATCTGCTAAAGGTCACGAAACGAAGAATGGCCATGCGTAGGTTAACAAGACAATAAAGCTGTGAATATGGAGCCCTCCTGTTGAGACATCGGGTTGAATAAAGAGCAAGAAAACGGTGAGACACTACCAAATCAAGGTGAGTCCAATTTAGAAACAATTCGTGGTCAGTGAAACTGTGGATATTAAATAATAACTACACCTTAGTCTTTGCCAGGGAAAACAGAAACAGTGGTCATTGGCATTGCGAAAGCTATTTGAAAGAGCGTGTTATTATATAAACTCCAGAGTAGGCATCTCGCCCGCGCCAAAATAAATTAAACGAGGTCATCTAAGTAGAGCTTAACAAACAGATCTTACAACAGTACTGAGAAGATACCGTTGATCTCCAAGACAAAGTGAGTGAAACTGAGGAGAGTTCCATACGGAATGCCACCCTCCTTCCCTATTAGACCGGATAAAGCCCTTCTACCCATAAGCGAAGATAACGCCTGCTCTCGAAATCAGATATGAAGATTGATACATAGGTCTTCCGTCTGCCTCATGGTTTAGATAATCTCCATGATACCTTATCATTATGTATTATCATATGCCTTCTCCTGATAAAACAACACATTGGAAAAGCGCTTTCCACGAGTAGCTGTGGCAATGAACTTAGTAAAGCTGCATTGTGGAAGAAAAAGTTGGTCTACATCAATTTTCACAAAAAAATGGTAGAGAAACTGGGAGAAACCTTAAAGAAATCCACTAAACAATTGATAATAAGAACATAAGAACATAATAAAAGAGGAGACTGTAAAAACCCATTCATGGCCTACACTTGAAAATATGAGAAATGATACAATATTTCTCAACCGATCTCCACTAAGAGATTTATGGTCATTCGAGCTGCGTGACGAATGGCATTATCGTGATCGAGGGTGAACGCACTTCTGTTGAGTAAGTAGGCTCGCCTTTGGCGCAAACCGGTTTGTTTATCAGAGTAAAAATTAGCGTCGTTATAGCTTATGATAAAGGATCCACTTCTCATAATCAGTAACAATCCCGTCAAAAATGGAGGCTAAGGCTTTAGTGAAAGCAATGTCTTACAGTAAGCAACGCGCTTTTGTAGTTTCGACATGGACAATTCGTGCGTGACCTATTTTCCAATTACTGGAGCCTTTCCAATTCCTTTCAATTGGCGAAGATCAATAGTAAGGGTTACGTTAAATTTTTCTGCGACTTCTCTCGAAGTTGTAGGAGGATATGCTGTGACAATAACTTCTAAATTTTGGAATCACGGGTTTCTGATGACCTTTGTTTGTTCTAAATTTTAGAATGAAATTCCGACATTGGCAAAGGGGTAAATACGTCCTGCAACTTCTTTCATTTAATGCATTATTACTATATGTTTTCTAAATGGATTTTAGAGATGTACTTAGATTGATATCTTTATGAACCTCATAGAGTAAACCATATCTAATGTAATCTTCATAAAGAGGAATATAAAAGTAAATACAAAAGATTATGAACATGATTTTTTAAATCTGCAAGATAATGGTATAAATGACATATTGAGGCATATTTAAACGATAAAATGAGGCATTACTTTAATACATACTATATAAAACTGTGGAGATATAGAGTCTAATATGATCTGGAGGTTCACCTTAAACCCTTAGAAGAGCCACGTAGCCTTAACCTTGGAAAAACTAGCATGAGAAGAAAGAAAGGAATCGGGTAAACATGGCTTTATCAAACCAGCTGTATTTATCTCGCGAGGCGATTTAAGCTCGCCTCCCCTATTCGGGACACGAGAGAGCTCTAAAGCTATTCGACCAGCTCTTTATCTAGGATTCTCCCAAACCCGAAGCCAGCGATATCAGATCCCAGGAGACAACTCCTTGGCCCGAGGTAATTTCGCAGCCCGCCGACGACCTATATAACCGGGCGTTTCCTGCTGGATAGGCAATACAGCACGCCCGCGCACAAAAACACATTACTTTCTCCAGTCAGATCCTCCGTAGATTATTCGGGTACCGACGGTTAGAATCTCTCCCTCGTGGAAATCGGCCAGTCAACTAGCAGCTCCTTACAATGGCCGTTCTTCCGTGAATTCGCGCCTGTACTCCCTCATCAAGAACCCTGTGGTAATACCACTACTCCTTCATCGAAAACCCTAAGGGAAAACCAGTCCTCCTTCATCAGCATTCTGAGGTAGAACCAGTAACATCCATCCCTCCATCAAGAATCTTGAGGTGTTAAACAAATTCCCTTGTTGCATCCTTGCCTCCGTAAGTTACCTTCCCTTCGACGCCTACCCCGTAAAAGATGCCAATGCTGTGGTCATCATTATATTGTGGTATTCCCCAAACCAATTGTATTATTTTCGTTGCGGCTAGTGTAGCCCTTTTTTAAGAATCTAATCCGAGTCAGATAATTAACCTCTTTAATACCTAAGGAAATGCCCCTTTGCTGACACCGAATGTATCCGTTATTTATTTGATCAGATATCTCAATTAACCCTCTTTTGTATATGTATTTAATATTTCTTTTCTTATTAAAATTTACTTCCGTTGCATCCTTTAAATAACCATGAACGACTATCACCCATAACTAACCTTTAAACCAATCTGCACTCACTTATTTATAATAATTATTACCCACACACTCGGGGGACGAATTTATCCCCCATTCTCACTATGCCCCACCCCCTCCAACTTGTCAGACAGGGCTATTAGCGTGTCATTGTCCCCTTCTGTATATATATATATATATATATATATATATATATATATATATATATATATATATATATATGTGTATATATCTCTCAAAGTAGCACGAGAGAATGATGAAAATGAATCCATTAAACCACAATGAAAGAGAAAACGGAATAATTTTTCCTTGTAGTAATATTTTCATTACCTTTTTTCGAAAAAATCAGTGCAGGGAAGCGATTCGAACCAGGCACACTGAGACAGCAAGCACCGTTTTGATCACAGTTTAAAATATGCCGTTAGTGTGCCTGGTTCGAATCGCTTCCCTGCACGGATTTTTTCGAAAAAAGGTAATAATATTACTGCAAGGAAAAATTATTCCGTTTTCTCTTTCAATGTGGTTTAATGGATTCATATATATATATATATATATATATATATATATATATATATATATATATATAATTGCTATACCACAACAAAACCTTATTCTATAAAGTCTGACATTATTTTCCTTCCAACTTGACCAAAATTGATCTCTATGCCTGCTCCTTTAGTTTCAACCCTGGAACTTTGCTATTCAACCAAAAGGGTAAAATGATGACAAAGATGTCTTTAATTAAAAGAAATCCTTATTTTTTTTCGATTCTAGAAATGGTTCTTTCCGTTGAAAATCGTGCAGCCATTGTTGCTCAGCACAAAGGCCATTTAAATTGCAAAAGAAAGTTGCTTAGGGTATTAATTAATAAAACAAGGTCTGCTAAACAATGTCGCGTGCTCTCACTTATTCTGATTTATGACCTTACAAACTTCAAAACTTTCAATTATTCCTAGACTATCCTTGAGCGGACCTTGACAATTATATCAGTGGAAAGATAATGTAAAGCAACATAAGGGTTTCAAATTTCGTTAAAATTCCTTGAATAATTATCAGGTTATTGTCAAATAATTCCCTGGATATCTTTAGGAGGACTTTGACAATTATACCGTACGAAAGAAACTGTAAAACAACATGAGGGTTTCAAATTTCGTTGGAATCGGCGGAATAGTTACGATGTTATTACCAAAATAATAAAAGCAAAACGAGATGGCATAAGTTTTTAGATTTATGGGCGAAATTTATTCTGAATACTATTTCAATACTAGTATTTTAGTATTAATATTATTAGTATCGTCATGCCGTATTTTTCAATATTTTATATAATTGAATAATGTTATAAGTAATATGTTACATCTATTCAAAACATAATTTTATAAACATTTTCAACACAATGTTATCAAATTTCCAGCGAAAAAAATCATTTAAACCTATTAACCCCCCAAGTTATTTTTATCGGTAAATCTTTGAAAAGTTTTAATTTCTCTTAATATGAATTTTGTCTCAGTGGAGAAATCATGCTTTCCTTTTTTCTTAAAGAAATTATGGGATTGAAATGATCTCATCTACGCGACTAGTACCCTCCCCCCCTCCCCCCAAAAGATAATTTTCTAGCTAATTAGGCCAAGCACGAGACTTGAGCTTCAATATTTTAACCATGAGGATTATTTGGAATTATTTTAATTTAAAAAAAACGTAAAAGTATGGTTCAAAGTCACGTAGACTATACCCCCAAAGCTCTGAAATGTAAGAGAATAATCTATTTTTCATTTTTATCACTTTAAAAAAATATTCCTTAAAAAATAGCTATTAATCTTAGGACATCCACCCCTATATCAATAAAAAAAGGAGTCACGAACACGTCTTTTCTAACGAGGACAAATCATAGTTAGGCCATATAGTAATCTTACAAATGATGAAAATTGATAAAAGAAAGATAGCTGAACAAAATTCGTAATTTAAAATCCACTATAAAGATTAATTCGAGCACATAGCCGCATTTCTGTCCTTTTACAAAGAAATATAACTCTCATCCACCGAATTGATTTTAAGAATAGAATCGGTCAGCGTGAGATTTCGCCGCTATTTTCTCTTAAACCTGGATAAATCGAGAGCTTTTAAATTAAATCGCAAATATCAAATTTATGCCAAGTTGAGCGATGAAATTTAAGAAAAAAAAGAAAGTTGCCATATATGATTTGAAAGAGAACTTAATACTGAATATAATGGTATAAAACCAATTGTCCTGCCCACCACCACTACTACTGCCCTTGCTCACCGCAGGCCCCCTACCTACCACCATCACCTCTGCTCACCACCGTGGCCCCTGCCCATCACCGCCCCTGCCCACCACCAGCACCCCCCCCCCCTGCCTTACCATCAGACCACTACCCACCCACTACCACCAACTCTACCCGATACCACTACCACCACTACCCACCCCAGCTCCCTCGTGCTGAGAGAGAGAGAAGGAGAGAGGCAAACAGAGTAAAAGATAGTGTGGGGAGGAATGAATAAAAACAAACCGTCAAACTTTTGTGCCTATTTCTCTCACGGCGGCAGCCCTTTTATTGGTAGTGTTATGATTTGAACCTCTTCTTTCACTGATCTAAAATATATCAGAAAATTGTGGGTTTGGTTCACATGTTTCGATCTCTCGTTTACTTTACAAATAATGTATTTCTTAAGCTGATTGCAAATATGTATTTATCTGTTGGGAGAAAAATGATTTGTATAGATAGATGCGGCAGTTATTATATTAGTTGTTTTGAAATTAATAATTATAATATATTTTTTGAAAAGTTATGGAGTATGTATGACACGGTGTGAAATATTACAAATGGGTGGTCTTATTTAAATATCCTCATGACACAGAAGAGATGGTCTGAATGTTCGGGTAAACATAAATTGAGAGAATGTACCTCTACTACTAGAGTTTGCCTAAATTGCGAAGGTTCACAGCAAACTCTAGTAATAAGGTGTGTAAAATAAAGGAAAACTAGATAGAAAATAAAGAGAAAATACAGGCAAAATAAACAGTGTAAAGTGACACACACTTAGGCGGGAATGGCAAAAGCCACGATAAATGAGATGAAGGAAGAAAATACCAGTATCACCATTCCTCAAAAATTAGTATCGGGCCTACTAGTATGCAATCCGTTTATGGTGACCTTGTTAAATATAGTTAAACTAGATGCAGATGTCAAAATATCTCCATGCATTAGTACATACATAAATACACCTACACAGCTTTTCCCATCGAATCCCCTTCACCCCTTTTCGCGCCTTTGAGATAACCAAATTCGCGGCCGGTCACACAGGAAAATGTCTGCCTCAAAAGACACCTGCCAGCAGACGAAGGCCCGAATTTCCTTGCTCCGTGATAAAACTGCGATTTGAGACAAGGAAAGATTCGATGGCGCTGAGGGGTGAATGTTCGACATGTCCTGGCGGCAGACGAAAGGTCTTTTCGCGCGACGATAAGAATTTTATGAGAATCTAGTGCTCTCTCTCTATTTTAGCTGTTAAGGGAAATAAAAGAGGAAATTCTCCCTGGAGTAGGGCAGAAGATATTGGACCTACGTTGTATGTGGAGCTAGTTCCACAAAGGAAACAGTTCGCTTGTTGCAAGGAAGAAACTTCGGGGAATTTGTTTTTGCCATCACGGTTCTTGTAGGTGCTAAACTTCTCGCAGAATCCCCCTTCAGAAACAGAGGTTACACAGGAACTCCCTCTGCGGATCACCCTAGACGCAGCCAGGTAAACATTTTTCGCTACCCACTCCAGGTGCCAATAATCGGAACGGACACTTCGAGGAGAAGAATTCAGATTTGAGTCACAGTTTGACTTACCTTCGCGATCCCGCCTAGGATCATTATAACAGGACACCGGTCTAGGATTACCCCCTAAATTCGCTAACCTCGGAAAACAGGGCTAAGTGCGAACATCGTCAGAAAAAGAAGACATTCACCGTTATTCTCCAAATACTTAAGAACTCAAAGGTATCGTTAAAGTGAGTTATCCCCTCACCTAACTTCACCAGTTTAATCGTTAACTAGAATTTTCATACCGAGCTTATAACCTGAGTATTAAAGTGATTAATTCTGTGTTTAATTACGTGATATTATTCAATTTATTATGTCAGGTGCAATTAAGACGCAAGCTTCCTAGTAAGTAGATTTCAAGTGTAATGCCCACGGCATTATATAGACTTACCAATTCAGTGCGAAGATTAATTCTATTTATACATATATATTCTATTCCATATTTCCAATATATGTATATTAAAGTTTATTTTTGTTTACTGTGTGTTTTAACTATTTTGGACAATCCTTTGGCAATTGATAAGCAATCCACTCGGCTCAATTTCAATATTACATAAGGCCACCCATGACTGGCTTTTACTGAGTGAAAACATACTCAGGGGATCATTATCTTAACTTTGATCAAAAGGGAAGCGCCCGGGTTATTCTTATTCACCGGAAGTGGCTACGGTAGGTGTATTGGCTACACTTCACCCCCACTTTACCTTTGGTGCGGAATTAAAATAGATGCTAAGGAATGGGACTGGGATTACCCACTCACTAACTGTCGACACTAGGTATTTCTCAGATATATTGGTGAAGGAAATGGCATAAAAGAAATGGGGTTCACAGAGAAGCCAGAATCTTCATCCATCCAAAGAATGAACATATTAAAAAAGAAGGAAAATATCTTAATACTGGAACGCCAGAAGAAAAAGATCAAACACAGGAGAGCAGACAATCAGAAAAATATTTCATCCTTAACTGAAACTGAGTAAGAACAAATAGAAATTCATCTAAAACTGAAAGTATAAATGGTTGAGGAAGCCTAGGGTCCCGATATGAAGATTTAAGCATGCGACAACATGCCAGTGACAAGGAAACTAACGCAACGAAAATGAAAAAAACAAATAAAAACACTATACTGTAGATCAAAAATAGCATCAGATTCTAACCGGGCGATGGGGTAAGGATCTCAGACGTTACATACAAACAAGCCAAAGATGGAAAACTCATCACCAAGGTTATATTAGCAAGGGAAGCAACTTAACAAACTCCCACTAAAGAAAATTAAGATCCTACGAAACAACTCTTACTGAACACATCTAAGGAAAATGGGAAGCGAAATATATAGAAAATTACATATTCTACAAATAATACGAACCAATAAATCAGTAAAGATTTAAGATCAGGGAAGATTGATCCAGACATTGTACTCATCTTGGAACACGTAATAAGTGGTGAATAAAGTAAAAGCAAAATATTCAACTATAAGCTAATACCAAACAACCAAACAGGAGAGAGAAATGACAAAGAGGCGATAGCTAAAATATAAGGATCCAAGTACACCAAAATACCAATCGACGACAAAGAATATAGAAGGTGGCCCTTAAAAATATTGGACCATTTTGAGAAGCAAAATCTCAATAACATTTCAGCTAGTGACATGAAATAAAAACAAATGAAAGATGAATCCTTTGTTTTGAAATCTTTATCCTTGGAAAAATCGTTTTAAAGTCATTTAATGAGTCAATAGCAAATAAAAATAAATTAAAAAATCGTTTTTTTATTTTCTAAATTGAAACTTTTAGAAATGTTGAAAGTATTAAACTAAATATATTTTTTAATGAATGGAAGTCAAGATTACAAGCTGTAGTTCACCATAACCGTTTAACCGTTTACTAAATTTAGTTTAAAAGTTTGAACTTTGCAAAGTTTGCAATTTAGAAATTAAAAATAACACATTTTTTATGCTATTTATTTTGAAGACTAATTGGCTCATTAAATGACTTTAAGACGATTTTTACAAGAAATACATATTTCTAGACAAATGATTCTTCTTCGATTTCGGTTTATTTCATGTTCCTAGCTTCACTGGTCATTGAGATGTTGCTTATCAAGCACTCTTACATCCTCCTAATCTTCTTTGTGAATCGTTAGCCAAATTGTTTCGTATAATTACAAAACCACTCAGTTTAATTCTAACCGGTAATAATATCACAGCTTTTCTTTTCTTCTTCCTTTTAAGCCTCTTACCAATTTCTCTTTACCTTTTTCATCAATCCTACTTTTGCGCTCTCCCTCTTTTAAACAAAACGAAGTTCATCGTCTACAACTCATTTCACGAAAAAAATAAAAAAACTATATTCTTTGTTCTTTCAAGTTTCTCCCTATTTCCCATAATTCTTTTCCATTGATTAACAAACAATGATCAAGTTTGTAAATAGTTCTTAAACTTATACAAAAATCACCATTCCTACTACCTGCATTTGTCACAATATGGGTAAATGTTATGAAAAAGATTACATCAAACTTATGAGAAAACTATTGCAAAAAAAGACTAAATAACTAATATCACGCAAAGGAGCAACATTTATCAACACAGAATTTAAGCAGAAACTAACAGCAATCCAAAACAGACGTGGTTTAACTTGATTGTAGCTGTTACGTACTTGTTTTATACAAGTACAAAACGGATCAGGTTTAAAGCAACCATAAGGAGTGGAAGCTTTATCTACTTATTTTATTCAAGTATAGATCGAACCCAAAGCATGGTTGTAATTATTGAAGAAGTTATAGCAAAGTATAAGTCAGCTATCAGAGGTTTATTAAAATGTCATCAAACAAACCATTTCACTAACAGTTTACATCAAACACGTCTCCGCAAACCAAATGCCGCGTGAAGAAGTATCAACAACTAGTCGTACAATAAGGTTAATACAATGCGTTTACAATATTAAGCTATGCAAATAATGCATAGAATTTTTATCTGTATAACAGTTAAATTTATAATTGCACTTTCATAAGTATAGAGTGTGATAGAATTGCCTAAGGCAGCCGCGCCTCGCTTCTATCACATATTGAACCTCATGCTTTCAAGGTGCATCCTGCAAGAAGAGAGTAGCATGGCGTCCTTATCGCCTAACATTTCCCGATTATCTTCCTCTCCTCCAAGTTTAATCAAAGAGGTTTAATCCCCCGTTTGCCTGCAGGCATCGATCTAGCCAAATTGAATTAGGCCTTTGGGAAGATAAGGTTGTTCGAAGCGCTAGCAGGACATTCCATGGAAGTCCCCCATTGCCCCTACCCCGAGGGGCTGGCTCTGGTTATTTATGTGATAGAATTTCACGTTTGAATCAGATTCCGATTATCTTCGCCAGGCATTACGCCGATCCGGTCTCCCTTGTGCACCTAGGAACTCTACCTCGACAACTCCCTTATTGTCCAGAAAAGGACAATATCCTTGAGTGCCAAGGTTCGTGCCCCTCGAGACGCCAAGTCAACATATCCCCCCTGTTGTTCAATTTTTCAGAAGAGAACAACTTTAGAACAGTCATTGTTCTTCGAGCTCGTTTGACAAGAAACGGTTCTCGCTCCCCTGATATCACGTCAGTGGTAATTTAATTCCCCCCTTTTGGCGTTCTTCAAAAGAACGCTTGGTTACAGCAATAACCTCCATTGTTCATCCAGAACCTCTCCGATATCCTGTCTCAAGGATCGCTCGTACTTCCGAGCCCAACTTCGCTCATACTCCTCGAAGTCTGTCCTTCTCCCCTCATTAAGGACAACCCCCTTAAAAACCACTACTCCTGGAAAAGAAATCGCCAGTCGGATCGAAGCCATTCCTTCAAATCGCCTTCATCTGCACGGCGACCTTATAAATACGCAAGCTACGAATTGCACTTAACTATTTAACTTTGTGCCAACATAACTTCGTGCTTTAACACGGATTTTGCCAACCCTTTCCCTTCTTGTTTGTTTTCTCTTTTTAAATCCCTCCCAATGACCTTTTTCATTTCATGTGTATCTCCCATTTTAATCCCCGGTCATGTGAATATTTTCCATTTGTTGTTTTGTTAGATTAATTGATAAAATTCTATTTTATTAATGCTTGCAAAATTATTTATCCTTGGGCTCCATTCCACTTCTTAAATATATTGAAGATAAATAAGCCCTCTCCAGGACTATTTATTAACGTAGAGTCATAATCGGCCATCTGATTAAACCCCACACTTGAATATAGAATAATCCCTACAAAGAATAGATATATAGTATATCGTCAGGAGCCTTTTCCTACGACATGGACATTCATTTTTTCATGGCCACAGAGCTAAAAGGTAATCAGATTTCTCGAATTATGACTAAAATATTGCCAATTTGGCAATTCAGCAGTGTAACACCAACTGAGTGATAAAAAAGCACACCAACACCCATCACTGGCATGCAATAGAATTTTCTGTAGAATTCTATAAAATTTCTGCAATTCAGCAGGTATGCTATAATAAATTATTTATATTTAAATTTGATATGATTAACATTCAATAAATCCCGAACGCCCCAAGTGTGCATTCAACGCCCTCTACATTAAGCAACATCATACAGCGCCCTATTTTCCCCCAATGACGCACACAAAGGGGAGTTAGCGCCCACGTTAACTCACTTTCTTTTATTTACACTGATTGCTAAGTCAGCAAGATAAGTCTTTCTTAATATGAGCGAAGTTTATTCTGAATGCAAGCCCAATATTGGTATTTTTGTGCGAATATTATTATTATCGTCATGCCATATTTTTTAAATATTTCATATTATTGAACTTTCCTACTTAATTCGAGGATACTGAATTCAAATCTGAAATCAGATTTTCTCTAAATGTTACAGATTTTTCTTAATATTAATAAATAATATTATACAATAATTTTCATTTTATCACACCTATCACCATGCTTTGAAGTAATTTTGAATCATCCTTTTGCGTTATTTATAGTAAAGCAGGTTTTTTCGCACAAACATTTTATTGCATATGAGAAGAAACTTGAATTACAAATTAGGATTACAAATATTAATGACCGTACATCAGGCTGGAGGACCTCTTATTGATTTCAATCGGGCAAATATTTACGATTGTAACTCTTTCTTTTGTAAGTCTTTTCTGGCTGATCTCTTTTAATCGCCCAGCAGTAGTCCACTATCATGTGTCTATCCCAGTGACCTTGCTAGCACTCTTCCATCGTCAACAAATCCTGATAGAAGCGTTCCCCTTGTACATCGCTCACCGCTCCCAGATTCTCTGGGAATCGGTCGAGCTGACTATTTAGGAAATGCAGCTTCCCACTCATATTGCATCCCAGATCACGATATGCTAAAAGCATAGTAGTAACCATATCCTCGTAGTTATGCGCTTTTTTGTTTCCCAAGAAGTTACGAACATCGCAGAAAATGAGAGCCAGACTGCCTTCTATTTTAGATTCATGGTGTTCACGAATCTAGAATCACTCAGAAGTCTTCGGATTTGGGGACCATCCAATACTCCTGTTTTTATTTTTTCGTGTGACAAAGCAGGAAACGCCGATATTTTGAACTGGAAACAATCGTTGTTAGTGTTCAACGCCTTGACATACTGCTTCATCAAACACAGTTTGAGATGAAGTGAAGGGAAAACGATCTTCTCTCGACATACGATTGGCTCATTAACAATATTTGGCATTCCTGCTTCCAAAGTTTCCCAAACTGGCCAATATTTTTAGGACCAGTGTTTGTCACGGGCTCGACTGTCCCACATACAGATAAAGCATGGAAACTTTGTATATCCCTTCTGCTGGCCAAAGGAGAAGTTAACCATCTTAAGCTCTACACATATGATGCAATTGTGTTCATGGTACTTAAGCAAATCCATGACCATTCTTATGTCATCGTGAGTTTCTCGCAGATTGACTGAGTGATCCAGATAAACTGCACAAAATGCATTGCTATTATGCAAAAGTACACACTTGAGGCTACGCTTGGAGCTTTCCAAAAACATTTTCCACTCAGCAACACTATTGGTGCCAAGTCCCAACTCGGTAAACAGACCAGGAACATCGTGGCAGTATACAAATTGTTTGTCTTCAGGGAAATACTTAACAAATGTACTCTCCCTTGTTCGGTAATATAATACTCGTAATGACTTGTCAAGCATATGTCTTTCACTCAACCTAGAGGCTAAAAGTTATGTAGCTTACTTGGAGAGCGCCAAATCCCGTATCAATTCATTCAAATCCTCTTGATTGGAACAGTGATGAGCTAATGACTGTTAAGCATCTGATGATGAATCTGCAGACTCTGAATCCATTCCGTGGATGTCCATATCAGGTACATAATTTTAATACTCAGGGGAAGCATATACACTGAAAATTGGAACTGATAAAGACTCAGAATGAGGTACTGTCTGGATCGCCGAGGGAATGTTGGGGTAGTCGATCTTGTGCCGATTTTTCTTGCCAATCCCTGTAGTATTCACCAGACAGAAATAACAGTCCAATACATGATTCTTTGGCTCTCGCCACACCATGGGGATTCCAAAAAAAACCCATTTCTCTTTCTTTTCGTTCACTCACGAAGATGTTCCACACAACTATGGCAAACAGCATGTGGGGCCTACTTCTTATCTTGATCGCCAAGAGGAACATCAAAATATGCCTTATAAGTGCGGATCACAAAGTTTTATATATTGCGCCTTTGACGAATTAGCATGTAACAGCCACATATGTAGCAGAAGGTGTCTAAATCATTCACTCAATTTCCTCTAAGCACCCTTTCCGTCAGTCCGGAGGGCAGTTTTTGGGGAAACGAGATAATAGAAATTACAGAATAGATATAGCGTGCAGATAAAAATGGATTATATATTTGAAATCAGCATGTCAAAACGAATTAAAATTAGCAGATAAATCTAAGTCACCAGAAAATGTGATTAAAATTGTTCCCCCGTGTAATCTGTTGCTTTCATTGCACCAGTAACATTTGCTCTGCTGTCATAAAGCTTGAAAAAATATTTGTATAAAAAATATCAACAAAATTGCCATCAAAATTGCAGTCATGAAATTATGCAACCTTATTTCAATAAACTCATTTATTATTATTATTATTATTATGATTATTTTATATTATTATTATTATTATTATTATTATTATTATTGTAATTATTATCATTATTATACTGTTATGTTTTAAAATTTTCTTTACGCTGAAATAATATATTTCTGAACTTTGGGGTTTGGTGCAAGTTTTCCGATTCTTCCGTTTATTTCACCAATCTAAATATATGTTACACGAGTCAACATTCAAAATGGTTCACATATGAGATTATGCTCATAAAACTAATTTCATATTGCTGAATTTGTATCTGATATTTTTTTGTTCTATCAGACTAGGTTTTATAAAAATATCAATGAATCAAAATATTCGTTATTGACCCAAAACAGACTAGCTTGTTTCTTATGTGACTGTGCTTACATGAATAATTTTACATTGTGAGTATGACTTAGATGTTTTATTCTACTATCAGATCTACTTTCTTAAACGATCAGAAAAATAGTAAATATGATGACATTAATTGTCTCACCAAGATATCGATTGTAAAAGAACAAACCATCCCCCCCCCCTCCCGTATTCCGGCATGGACAACGTCGTTCCCTATTCGAAAATTCACGAATTTTCGACTCCTAAGCGCAATGGGGAAATTTTGCCCAATCCTGTAAACTCGCCCAAAGCCTCCTCCTTCCCCTCCCTTTCAGTGACGAGGCGAGGAAGAGCCGCTGTTTCACGCACCTTGCTGCTAAGTGATGAATTAACTTCGTCTCCGGATTAAGATGTCTGGAGCTTGTGACTCCTTTCTCCAAACTCCCCTTCTCCCTCAGAATCGGGCCTACAAATACTCGGGTTATATGTATTGTAGTTCGATGACTCCAGCCCTGCAACGCAAGGCCATTCTCATCTTCTCAAGTATAAGTAAGTCTCGTAAGCGTTCTTCACACAGCAAGACTTTCTCCGCCGTGATTCTACCCAAAACAATTGGAAGTTCCCCATCGATTACTTTTGAGGAAAAAAAAGTTTCATCTTCCAGTGGTATTACGAGTAATTCCACATTTCCCGTCGAACGTCCTCTAGGAAGATCGGCTATCTTTATCGGAAGGTTAAGAGGATCGTGCCTCACTTGCCTCCTCAGATTGTTTCCCACTCGCCTCATCGCAAGAAGGGCCTTCTTCGAAGTCACCGACCCGTAAGTCTGAAAATACTTCCATTATTAGAATTGTCGAGCTCTCCCTTTTATCTGATCCTAGTAATACTAATCAATTAATTCTATTTGAGAATCCCCTCTCATAATAATTATCAAGAGACTATTTCATTTTAAATAATTCTCTTTTGCCTATTATTATTCTTATTTTGATCTTTGTAAATTAAGTTATATTTTCGTTGTTTCATCTTAAACTAACCTTGAACGATACTCTTGACCTATTCAAGTAAATCTCGCCAACCAATTATGCACTCTGTTTTATTATTAAGGATTTGAAACTCAATCCCTTAAGTTCGATTTTCTAGTCGGTCGTTAATCCCTGCGAACAGTCCTTCAACGGTTCGCGATGCAGTAGGGAATTAAGTCACCCACACATAATATAAGAGCAGTATATGATTGTCAAGGAATAGGCCGAGGGGTGGTTGGAGTTTTCCCCGACTCCTATATATATATATATATATATATATATATATATATATATATATATATATACATATATATATATATATATATTTATATATCCTATTATCCAAAATGTGGAGGCGGAGTCGTACTACTCCATATACTTCGTTCGGCCCGTGCCCTGAATGGGTTTATTGACTCAGAGTGCTTAGAGGTTGGCTACGGAGGGACTGAAATGAACTTGGCCAGCAAGCTACCCAAAGTAAGTTAGATACACAACAATATGAAAATAAAGTTTTAATGAACACTTGTCAAGAATATATATATATATATATATATATATATATATATATATATATATATATATATATATGAGGAATTAAACCACATTCTCTGAAGACAATTTAATTCAGAACAGTTTCGGTGTATCTCACACCCTTTTTCAACTGACACTGGATAGAAAATATTAGAAAAGTGCTTACAAACATAACACGGGGTCAGCTCGTGAAAGGTCCCTTCTTTTTCCCTTAATCCCCTACTTGTAGCTAATCAAGGGGGAGGGGGGTTAGGCCTAAACATATTGAAAGGCTGAAATTTACTATTTTGTTTATTTGCTTTCGTATTACACGAGTAAAAGAAAATTGACCCTCAGATAGATTTAAATTAGGAACTGACGATATCAAGCTCGATTCTACGATTCTTCTCTTAGCCGTTTTAAGAGCCATTTTACTTCTATTGAAATCGATCGAATGATTCAAGTCTCTAACATGGCAAAATATTCCACTGCTTTGGCTGCCCACTCTTATATCTCTTTTGTGTTCGTACAATCTCTTGTCTAGATATCTCCCCGTTGCACCTATATAAACTTTATGGCAATCGTTGCATGGTATTGCCTATACTCCTATGTTATGATGTTCTTTGGGTTTCCTGGCAATCATCAATTGGTTTAAGGAATTATTGTATTTAAAGGCTAGATTAATACCCGCTTTTCGAAATATGTCCTTTAAACTATTTAATTTATTATTAAATAGCAATTTTATACATTTGTTGAAGTGATTATTGCGGGAAAGTTTATTACCACAGAATGTTTTCCTAGCTGCAAAATGGGCAGACGATATGAACCAATCGGGGTAATACAAATTAGAAAAAATGGTCGTGATAATGACAATATCTTCATCTAAATAGGAAGGATGACATATTTCTAACCTTTTCCTTAGAGCATACAAAATATGCCATCCTTCCTATTTAGAAGAAGAAATTGTCATTACCAGGACCATTTTTCCTAATTTGTTTAATTAAGTTTAATTAAGTGAGGCTAAACATAGTAGAAGCTATATTAATAAATAAAGATAAGTCGGCCATCAACAGACAAGCTGGAATCAAACATTAAAACTTTTTTAAACATCCCACTCACATGACTGGTTCATTTCCTCTAACGTTACGTTTAACCAAGGCGGAATAAATACCCCTTAAAAATCGTTTTCTTTCACTTTCTGCCAGATCCTCACTCTACTTATTACATCGGTAAAGGAGGCAAAAACATTTCAAAACGCTCCGAAGATGATTGAATAAGATCGAAAGCTTAGCAATTTTACTTTGGGTTTTACCAAACACATTCATTTAAAAAAGAGATGAATACTGGACACGTAATCCACCATCTACAAGATAGAATAAAAAGATAGTTAGAAGAAGAGAAGGTTGCCAAACGAAATTAATTAAGGCAAAATACACAATGGTCTTCAACAAAATTTGCATTCAAAAAAGACTGCTACCTAACTACACAAATATATATATATATATATATGTGTAAATCAAATCCAGAACCAGTATTCAGGACATGTATAGTTTGGAACGTTTCGAATATTAGGTATATTCATCTTCAGCCTATAATGGATATAAAAAATATAATTGACAAACAAGCAAGCTTAGAATGTATACAGAAAACAAGTATTAATAAAT
This sequence comes from Ceratothoa steindachneri, assembly GCA_963969495.1. Classification (NCBI taxonomy): domain Eukaryota; kingdom Metazoa; phylum Arthropoda; class Malacostraca; order Isopoda; family Cymothoidae; genus Ceratothoa; species Ceratothoa steindachneri. The sequence continues at coordinate 86,348,735 of OZ018328.1, forward strand.
CACAATAAGTTTAAATTTGGTAAATTTTCTCTAAAATTTCCCCAAAATAAACTTATTGTTTAGGTCTTTCATGAAAGTAGTATGTTATACCAAATGTAATACATGGCGGTGGTACTATTATGTTAAGGGGATGCATATTTTCATTTGGAAAAGAAATGTTTGTATGTCAGTAAAGAATGAACTCTACAACTTATACTTCCATGTTTTCACATGTTTTACGGCAATCTCTCAAGATAATGCATCACGGGAAAACCAAGAATTGAAGTTATATTTCAGTAGGAGATGGATAATTGGGATAGATCTAACTCCATCAAGAATTGGTTTGGAGAAATGGGTATTACCTCTATGTAATGATCAGAGATGAGACCTAAATCCAATAGAACACTTGTGAAGGATGCTTGAAAAATCAAGAATAGTACTACATGTGCAAATAAAACAAAACTATGTATAAATAATTACAAGCTCATTTTGTCGTCTTAGTATGCGTAGCCTTCATGTAAGAGTTCCTCTCCTTCTATTTGTCTCATGATAATTTCCATTATCAAGAATATAACATTATTACAAACGTAAAGCTGGAAGGAATAGATGAGATATTAGTGAATAAAATGCATGGCGACTGGCGATGTGGGGTTAAAGAGGGAGAATAAAGTGAATCATTGTTATGTGGAGTGAATAGAGTGAAATTTTATGTATGGTAATTCTGAGCGAAAATCCCATGACTGTAATTTAGAAGGATCTAGAAAAATTCCTGGTGAATTATCAGTTTGAAATAAAACGCATTCACATGGAGCTTATTGGAACCTAAACATCGCCATAATCCTTATTTGAAGCACGGAATTGAAGTGTGATAACGGATTCTACCACTTTAGAGTGAAAATCCTTATATCCTTATGATCTTTATCTGAGAAGTTTGTGATATGATCTTATCTTATCTGCCAAGCTCAGGCTTGACCTATTGATTATTTCGAATGTTTATTATCGAGGTAGAATTCTCAAACGGATTAGCGCTTTCAACGCAGGTGTAGGAATTTGCCGATTTTGTTAGCCGAAACCTCACAACATAATTGTCCTATGGGATTATCCCAAGCTTCAGAGGTTTTCCCTCCCAATTTCAATTCTCCCTTGCAATCATTTCCTACATTCTGGGGTGGGGAAACTTATTGTTTGGTGTATAGAGGTGAGAAATTTTAGAATTTTTATTCATTCGATACTTTGTCCATTCGATACATTGTCTATTCGATACTTTGTCTATTTGAAACTTTGTCTATTCGACACTTTGTCCATCAATACTCTGTCCACACACGGGTGAGATAAAAATAAATATCAGATATATGATAAAGAATAATGAACCACTGTTTCAGGGTAATTAATGTAATTTGATTTAAATATATCATGGAAGAAAGTCATTTATTAGTTAACTTTTTGTAGTAATTTTACAGCTTTTCAGCTTTTCTGGCAACTTATGTTAACGAAGAGTTATGGACGCCTTTCACTCTTCTTTTCTGGTACGAAATAAAAAGCATAGAGGTTGTTTTATCGGATCATTGAACTGCATATCTATAACTGGCGAGAAGTTCAGGCGAGTAGCTGAAATGCTTTGTTTGAATAATCCGTTTTACGGACTCAGCTTGGCCGATTGGCTTAAGACTCTGGCTAACGGCTGACCCGCGATGCGAGAAGTGCATTTGAAACTCGTTTCACTAAGTTTCTTTATTCATTTTTCTTAGCGTCCCTTTACTACTCTAAGCTATCTACATGTCTTCATCAGCACTATCGAACATGTTTTATGCCAGGCATAAAATAAGCTGCGAAACGTATACGAACATGTTGCCACAAGTTTTTAACCAACTACTGAGAAATTGCATCCCATAACAACAAGAAATGAAGTTATATTTGAGCAGGCCAATGACCCATGTTAGACATTAAATCCTACCAACAATTGGTTTGGAATAATTGGTTTCACATATTGAGTGACCATCTCAGAGATCAGACTTAAATCCATTAGAACAATAGATGCTTGCAAAATCAAGAAGTAGTACAAAATGTGCAACTTAAACAAAAGTATGTATGAATGATTACAAGAAGAGTGGGAAAAGATAGGATCAGAAATTCGTGAAAATTTAGTAAACATATTCCACAAATAATTATACCCTCCTTAAAAAAAACCCAATTCTAACTATTATTAAAATAATGATATCAAAATTAATAAAAAATATTTATACAGTGACTCACTCATTTACAATACATCTATTTACATCTATATGAATGATTTCATAGGGAGATTAATACTTTAGGCCAAGTGTGGATAGATTTTGCTGAAAGAGAGGGAGCAAGACTGAGAACGTTTATAAAGTACTTATGGGATGTAGACAAACCAAGGTTTGCTGACCAAAGTATGTGCTCTCACTTATTCTGATTTATGACCTTACCAAATTCGAAGCGTTCAATACCTCCCGGACTAACCTTGTGAGGACCTTAGCAATTGTACCATTCGAAAGAAAATGTAAAACAACATAAGAGTTTGAAATTTCGTTTGAATCAGCAAAATAGATATGATATGATATTATTGTAAAAACAGAATAATTCCCGGGCAAACCTAAGGAAACCTGGGCAGTTATATCATTCTAAAGAGAATGTAAAACAACATTAGGGTTTCAAATTTCGTTAGAATCGGCCAAAGAGTTACAATGTTATTACAAAAACAAAAAAAGTAAAACGGGGACAGATAGACCAACTTAGTGATACGAGTATATTGAGTTGCTGGCGATTAAAAATGATCAGAAAAAAATTATATTTGAGATTATATTTGAGTAAATTTTTAAATGTGTGTGGTTAGTAGCCTCGAAAAAGGCGGATTGATTAAAGGGTGATTGAGGGAGAGAAATAGAATTATAGAAATATAATTGCATTATTTTATGTATTCTTCCCGCAGCATATCCAAGTCTACCTGAATCTCTTTCCAAATATTTCATGGTCTTGAGGCCAAATAGGTTTATCTCTTAAATTCCTCTCCATAAATATCAATTTACTTAAGAGAATTTTGCTGTTTTATACAAATTTATAATTTATGCACAATATTCAATCTTTTATATATTTTTCTAATCAAATTCAAATCGAAAAGCAAAAATATATATCTTCCAGAGAGTTTATAAAGATTCAACTTTAAAGGAAATAGAGAAGATAAAGAAGGGGAAGGGTAATGTGTCGAAGATATTGATATTATATAACCTTATATCTTCTTCGGGAATTGTTGGTAGTAGGGCCTTTAATGGACCAGATGTCACCTACGAATGTTAGCCCATGGTACCATGGACTCCATGTTGCCGATTCTCCACTGAGGTCGAATGGGGAAGGCATTTCCTCAAGATTTAAGGTATATGTCGCAAGAGTTTAGCTCTGCTACTCCATCTACCAACTGGCAGCCTTTAAAAAGTGTTAGCACATCTTGGAAGATAGGAACATTAAAAAGCTCACTGATCCATAATGCAATCCAATTCACTTTATAACATTTGATTTAAATTAGATAAATTATCAGGAGACAAGAGTAAAGTTTTTCAAAAAATCAGTATTATATTGCGATTATCCTTCCACTCGGATTAACTAACACTACTCTGTCTTAATAATCTATGGATGTTCCTAAGATGCGTATATTGCAATCTCAACATATTTTGACCAAAGGTTTTCCACAAATTAAGATATAATCTTTCTACATATTAATCATAATATGTATTTCTCCATTTAAGTCTGCATTAAATCAAATGCCAAACCCAACTCACAGAACATTTGCTAAATTTCGACCCTATCTACAAATAACTCTTTTGTGTAGTATTTAATTAGTAAAAATTATTATGACAGATGGGAGATTAAAAGAGCATTAAGGAATTTTTCCTGAAGAGAATTTATTAAAGTGAGATTCTAAACTCCGGGAAGCAAAGTTATAATGGCGTTTTCGTTACTTCCGAAATGACGATCACATATTTTGCAGAAATTAACTTGAAATATTTCCATCTTCCATAGTGAATAGGAGTTTCATTAATTCTTTTGTATACATCTCTGATTAACTGAATACAGTAAAATATAGAATACCAAATGGAGCTCTCATGTCATAAAACATGTGCAGGGAGGCGATATTCTATGCATACTCTTTCGCCTTGTAATGAAGCAGCGACACATTCTCCTGGCCCGTTTGTCTATATGGAATGCGTTTATTAGTGGGCTGAAATGAAGACTATGCTAGGCATGAAGAAGCTAGTGCGTTCCAACTTGGCCTCTACGCACCTTCTTTTCTAAGAGTATCCCCTCCTTATTTCTTCTGTGTATGTTTTAACTCCTAAACAGCTACCTTATGCTGTGCCAGATGAGAGACTTTGGAATCTATAAACAGTGTCTATTAACGCACGTTAGTTATAAGAAATCTGGATTGATGGGCCATGAATTACGTTGGGTCACGAATGTGGGCAATATTGGTTTTGCTTTATAAATCCCTTCACTGGCCATAATAGGCTGATCTCTTCCTTCAGTCAGGGTCGCGTACAGAAGGTTAGGCTGCTTATGGCAGGCGGGATGAAATGTCATTTTGTCTGTCAAAGTGACCAAAATTCCTTCTCTAGCTCGGCCACATGAAAGAACTTTAGATTCTATTTGTCTTCTTGTTGACTATTACAATTTATTACAGAATGCGCTCTCCTGTTTCTCCTCTCTGAGTGCTTAGTTGGCAAAAGGAAACTTTTGGGAGGGACCATCAACTTGGCAACTTCCGGTTGGTCTGTGTTGTTTCTTGAGTTTGGACCTAATCTTTTAATATACACAGAGTTTGAATAATATAAAGTCCAAAGATACGAGAAGAAATAGAGACGAGAGTTGGGAGCCGATATATACCAGAACTACCCTTTTTCATTTATATTTGTCAGATCTTCTGTAATTTTTCCGTGCCTTGGAAAGTGAAAGATTTCTGATCACATTCCGCACAGTAGAACCTCGCCCTATCTTGATTTTGGGGTCGCTACGGATCAGGAAAACACACCTCTGACTAGTCTGTTTGAAGGACTACTATCTTATAACTCTCCAGAGGTAACAACCACTCTATATAGAAGAATGCTTTCCATTTTCTTTCTCAGGGCCGCACCAGTTTCCACTCGCAGGAAATGGGCGCCTATTTATTTCTCCTATATCTACAGGTATATGTTTAAACACTTCCACAACCTTGTCCCTCGGCAACTCTTTCTGAAATTTTGTTTCCCTTTTGCTTATGCCGGGGCCGCCAAAGTGAAAGATAAATATCTCACAATGATCAAACACTTTCTAAGCAGGCAAGAAAGGGTTTTCCTGAGACTTCCATCTAGTTGAAGCCCACAGATCACTACTGTGAGATACCTTTGTCAAAAGCTTAGAACTGGATGCAATAGACCGCTTATTAGGGATATTTCGCATCGTGTCCAGGTCGTAGTAAAGATTTTAATATATAATGAATCGCAGAACACATTTATTGCTCTAGGAGGACTGGAAACTGTGCATTCCCGGTAGGCACTATCCGTGAAACTAAGGTTATCACGAGCAGGGATGATGTAGAGCTTGTGTTCTGCTTTGTTCCTTCCCATGTAAGGATTGGTGGAAATGAGCTCGCTAATGAAGGCAGGAAATAGTCTGTAACTACTGAAGTCTAGATTAAAGTTTGATTATTCAACACTCTGAATACATGGCTGTAATCAGTTTAGCCCTTCGGGCTGCATGACAAAAAATAGAAACTTAAAATTTCATGCATTACGTCGCGACTTTTCTTATGAGCCTTTTTATGCCTCAACAGCTTTGTGTTCTTTACTGTCGACTTCGAATCGGACACAATCGAACGACTGAGCGCAACCTGATGGAGCGTTTTCCTGAACCTTACTGCCAAGACTACCTGTTCCCTAACGCCTTCCATCAAATACTTCTCGATTGTTCAGTTTGAAGATCTTCCTGCACAGCTCCCTTCACGATACTGCTATGGGGGGAACGCAACCGCTTGTCCCTTATACCCGAGATAAGTTCATGAACAACAAGTTGATATTTCTGAGTTACTTGATTAGTTTCTCCTCCTTATCATTTAGTTTATTTACTTGGTGCAAGATGTTCTGGCCCCTGAGGGATGTTGGCTTCCTTCTGAAAGATGATCATATTTATTTTATTTTTTAGTCTTGTTTTTTTCTTTTGTTTGTTAGCTCTTTAGTTTATTGGCTTTGTTTATTTTTAAATACTAAATAGTCTAAGAATAGTCCATTAATATTTGTTTATTTAGCCTAGCCTTGCAATAAAGTTTGACTATGAATGATGTTTGGTCTAGTATGGCTTTCGACATATAACCTTTTTTGGCTGAATTTTCAGACATTACGGAAAAGGAAATTTATAGGGAAGTTTGTGACCCTAGTACATGCAACTCTCCCTATTCTGCAATTTTCCAAAGCAGAAGGAGATTCGAAATACAGACGTATCAAAATAAACTTATCATCCAATTCATGTTTCTACACGAGCCTTTCAGTAATAATAATATAATGAGCATTTTTCTACAAGCCTCTTCAAAATCACATTGTTTAATTAACAAGACACTTGTCTATCATCTAAGAAATAGTTTGAAAGGAGAACTGGATCTTTATAGCATCTAAAAATGAATCACGGGCTGGTAGGGCAAGAGCGTATGACAACAGGCAGATAATTCCTTATTCTCAGGACGAGAGTCGAAAAAGTACCATCATCTATGTAGGAGACATTATTAAGAGTAACAAAAGTAACAGCTAAAACAAATGGAACTCTTGGGCCAGGATAGGTTCACAGAGGAAAATTGGTAATTTATGTGAGTTGTAAAAAATATGGCATAACTAAAAACAAAGAACTTGAAGACCGTCCGGAAACGGATTCTTAGCCACTGCAGTTTACAGAACAGGATGGAGGGTTAAACGAGGGAAGTTGGCCTGCCAAATAAACACATTGAAGTTTCAAACAAGTTAAATGTATTTTAATAATGAGACTATTGTTAGTTCGATAACTTCAGTTTGATGAGTATATCCAAATTAGTCGTTTAGTTTAGATAATAGAAAGGTTGGAGCGATCAGACATTAATTAAGTTCAGTTTCAAAAGACTCTTTACCTTTTACAAAGGTTGTCAAAAACAAAGTTAGTACCCAAATTCCATCGTTAGTTAAAAAAAGGTAAAATAAAAATACGGTTTTCGTTTGAAGATTGATAAGGATAATAATATTAAAGAGATTACTTACCTTTTTTTTAATCTCAAATTTATAATAAACACACACACTAGTGAAAATGATTGAATAATACAAGGCAAATTTGAAACGTGAAACGAGAAATCTTGGAAATATAGGTAAAATTGCTTGAAAGTTTCAAGTTTAGGGAACGTCGTCCGTCATCGAGGTAATTTGGCAATACTAACTTATCTCGAGGACGTTACTTGATGATTTAAATGAGTGGAGCGGCGCAAATGGAAGCCAGGACGGGTAAAGCTTTTCTATTTGTTTAAGAAGGCCAAATTAATATTTAGGTTGTGGAAGTATAAATCACTTTCAATGTCCCAACTTAAGCCAAGTACTTTGAAAGGCTTCTCAGCCAAGTTATTATCTTTACTGAAAAGAAAATTAATCCAGGGAGAATTATCAATACCCTGCTTGAACAAGGAATTTGTTAGCTCTCTTATAGAATTTCATTACCTTTTCTCTGTAGTTAAAGAATTCACGTTGTCAAAAAAATGACCCTTTGAATGTAAATCAGAATAACTTCATCCCTAACTTTGATTAGTTAATTAAGAGTAGCTGTCGAGGAATAGCCACAAAAATATGTATATATACAGTTATATACACATATATCCTCTAATGTACGTACGCGTTCTTCGCTACGTACAAGGATGTTCACTTTGTAAAAGTAATCCGTTGATTACGAGGTATAAAAGTGAGATTTTAATACAAGGGCCGATAGCGTTTAATAAGTATTCTAAGTTGCAGTTCAAGGATATATTTAAAGAATGAAAACCAAAAATATAATTTTACTAAGTCCCTAGTTAACATATATATATATATATATATATATATATATATATATATATATATATATATATATATATATATATATATATATATACATACGGGAAATATAGCAAGTGTAAATAAGGATAATATTGACAGACTACGTGAAGGTATGGAACGTACATACTCACATGCCGCCAGACAATCGTAGGAACGAAAGAAATTTGTCGTTTGAGTTGACCTTCGTCTCCTCTCGCCCCCCCCTTTCCCCCAACTGGCGACAGAAAGTCGGACCAAAGAAGGCCTATCTCACTGAGAAGCCTAAATTCTATTTGCCTTCTTTATGTTCCCATGGAGATTGTCCTGAAGGCGCTGCGATAAGCGAATTGTCGTGAATGGAATCTCTCTCTCGATTTCCCACAATCCTCAGTATAAATAATAACGCCGTTCATCTCTCCTAGAGCAATGTCCCAAACAAACTCGCGTAATCCTCACGTTGAACGAGAGTCGTTGACGTAACGTATCGACTGTCAACGCGCCGCCGAGACAACTTTGGTCGCTGTCTCAAAGTGTTCCTAAAGTAAATCCCGCCCCGCAGAGTGTGTGACAGGTAGAATACGCTCTGTTGCTCAACGTAACTTGAAAAAGAAAAGGAACATCCAAATAGTTACTGGAAGTTACTTTTTGTTAGTGTCACATCCAGTTAGGAGTAAACTAACTGGGACTGCAGCTAGCAGCCTCGAACCCGTCGTCTTATCCCCCCTCTCCCCGAGAACTCGTGTTAACGCCACCCGAACTACCCCGTCTGGACCTGAGTAGTCCTCTCTCCAATCCATCACAATTAATGGTAATCTGTAAACCCAGTGTCCCTCTATTCTTAAATTACCTGTTTAATTAACAGTGATTGATACTCCCATTAAGTCATTATAAATCTAGACGCTCAACGTCAGTGTTTAATATTTAATCCTTAATTTTGCCGGTTCTGAAATTTATTTTTTTGTACGTGTGTATTTTTGTGGCTCCTCCCTTTTGACGTACCCTTGGCAAGACTTTAATTAAGTATCCCTTCGACTAATTTATTCAATCTGTATTATGAACTCTTAGAATTCAACAATTACAAACTTTTCCCCAGTAACAAGTGGGACTTTTATAGTGAGAATCCTGGCTACGGCACAACCCGCCTCTAACCAGCTTTTGCACGTTCAGTAGGAATTAAAGCCTATATATATATATATATATATATATATATATATATATATATGATCGTAGATTGAGTCATAGGGTCAATACCATCGACTTAAACAAAAGCAGTGTGTCCAGATCAAGGACTAGAATAATTATTGGACCAGACTATGAGCAATTCTACAACAGACTATAAAAAATTGGCAATCGGTTAACGTAATTACTTGTTATTTCAGCTTTTAAATAAGATACTATTAATCAATTATACAAAAGGATTATTTAAAAGTCGAAAAGAGCGTCGATTAACAGATGATGCCAACAAAGGCCGTTTTACTTTAAACAGAGTAACCTTTTAGAAGGGAAATTCTTTAGCGAGTCAGCGCGAGGGTATGGAGATGGAAAATGGTCGTTATTCTCAGGCGAATATCCTGATGGTAACGAGGATGAAGGGGGAGGGTGCCAAAATACGAGTTCACGATCCTCCTCGAAGACCGACGATGGCACCTCTGCTCCAAAGGAGTGCAACCTCCAAAAATCGAGACTGACGCGGCTTGGCGCAAAATCTCACATGCAAAACTGGAGATCCTTGAGTGGGGAGCTCCCAGATGAGACGAAAGGAATCTTGGCCATCTTTCGGAGATAAATGGAGGATTTGAGGCTTGCTATGAACAGAGTAAGCCTTTACAAAAGAGATAGATCTGCCTGGTGAAATCCAACCTCGATGGTATACGCGAATACCAGGGACTTGGGGAAACAGACACACGATCTGAACCCAAGGCGACAAGATCTCAAACTCAATCTGCCGAACTTTGAATAACCCAGGGTATTTATATGACGGCCATTTTAATGGTGCTTAATTGATAGAAGTCACAGACGCCTAGAAGGATTAGCTTTTGTCTCAATCGTCTCCAACGATGTGGGTAGGAACTTTCGGCTATCCTTTTCCCGACTACAGAGATTAGCATTTCATTGGTGAGGTGAAAGCTTTTAGCGCCCACTTAAGTACACTTGTGAGGGGCTGATCGATATTCAAATAGTTCTTCTTTTATTTTTCTTCTGGATACAGGGCTTACTCCACGTGGAGTTATATTTAGGAAGAAATTCAAGAAATGAATGAAAGGGGTATTCTTTCCCGACACAAAGGGGAAGAAACCCATCGATATTAAAAATTCAGCCTACCATGCGGCCATCAAGGTACAGACAGGATTTGCTCCGTTTGATTCCAGACGACCGATAAAACTTACACACATATATTGAGGTTAATGGCTAATTAATTACATAATTAAAATCTATATTATTTCATGTAGATCAATACCAAAATTTAGAATAAGGAATTAATCAAGCTGAGGGACAATTCAATAAATAATAAAAAAAGATCAATAATGACAACACATACGAGGGGCGGTCAATAAGTTTTGCAATTCGGATATAAGGAAATGAGATATGAGAAAAAGTGTTTTATTATTTTTCAAGATAACTACCCTCGACTTCAATACACTTGCACCACTTGTCCCCTAGGCTTTGAATTCCCGACAACCAGAGATCGCCCGACCGCTGTTTGTTCAATCCACTCCTGGACGGTGAGCTGGACATCATCATCGTCCCCCAAACCGTCGTTCACGCAGTGCAGCCTTGAGCTGGCGGAATAAAAAGTAGTCGCTGAGGACCGGATCTGGTGTGTAGGGGGGCATGGTTGAGCTCCTCGAATCCGCACTCACGCAGAGCAGCTTGTGCAATTCTGGCCTTGTGGACTTTGACGAAATTGAAGTCGATCATGATGCGTGAGGTTTCTACAGAACCAACGGGCAGAGACCTTGGTCATGGCCAAATCGTTGTGGATGATGTTAAAAACACTTCCATGTGATATTCCAAGTTTTCGTTCGATTTCTTCGACCTTCACCCGTCGATTTTCGGGAATCATCCTCTCCACACGGGCGACATTGTCCACGTTAGTCACGTTCGATGGGCGTCCTGGACGGGGGTCATCTTCAAAGGACTCACGACCATGTTGGAACTCCCTATTCCAGCGAGGAATGTTTGCATAAGAAGGGGCGGTGTCGGTCTACATTTCAACCATGCGTTCATGGATCTCTTTTGCATTCTTGCCTTCCTCGGTCAAAAATTTGACCACTGCGCGGCGCTCAACCTTCTCTATTGTGACTGATAATTTGCGATCAGCTACTGCTTCTTAAAAAGAGGAGGCAGAAGCGTGCGGTGGCAGGTCCTGACTTGTCATAACTTATCCTAACACCCCCACAAACAGCCATCTTCCTTCCTCTGTTTTGCCCTACCGATTTGCAAAACTTATTGACCGCCTCTCGTATATACAAGCAATACATTAACATACGGGAGTATGTACATTTGCACAAAATTTATTTTACATGGGAGAGCAACGAGCTCGAATATATACATGAACATATAAGATGTATGGAGTTCTACCTTAGTGGATGAGGGTCATCTACTAGATTCCTACTAAGACTGTCTGCTACCCAGTTTTTGCTACCTTTTATATATGAAATTCGGAATTGATATTCCATTAATAGCAGACTCCAGCCTTCCGTTTTGGCTTTTACAATTTCTTAAGTACAACAAAGGACTGTGTTCCGTTTCGATCACGAACTCCTGACTTATCTTCTACATTTTAAATTTCAGGATACCAAAAACTATTGCCAGAGCCTCAAGTTCTATTACTGCATAGTTTTTTTCGCGCGGCAATAGCTTCCAGCTTCCATAAGCCATAGGATAGCTATTCCCATCTTCTTCGTACTGCAGCAACATGCAACCGATGCCATCGTTGCTGGCATCCGTACGGATTCCAAACAATTTGTTCGGGTTTTGAAGCCCCAATATGGGGGCAGATATTAGCCTATCCTTTATCTTCCTGAACTAGGAAATAGCCTTGGGGCTCCAAACGAGGGAATTTGTGGAGTTTTTCTTAAGGAAAGGAGTTCAGGGAGATGCTAAGGCGGCAAAGTTAGGGACGAAGCACCGGAGAATGAGAATGAACCCAAGAAGTAACGAAGCTGCTTCTTACTACGAGGAAGAGGCATATCTGAAATGACCCTGACCTTTCTTGCTGGGGCGTTATTTTGTTTTATTCAATGTGAAATCCAAGGTACTTGATAGTGTCGTAAGCATAATTACACTGGAGAGGACCCATGATCACACCATGCTCTCGGAGCCTATTACAGAGGGAACTAAGGGAAATTAGATGTTCATCCCATGTGCCTGTAGCTAAGGATACATTATCAAAATAGAATGACACATTATTCCTACCATCTGAGAACAAATGTAGGCTCTAATCTATAAACGTGATCGGTTCGGCATCAAAAACCTTCAAGGCGTTAAGTTTATGAAAGTCTACATATATTCGAAAGAACTGGTCTGGCTTCCGACACCTAACAATGGGGTAACAGTAATAAGAAGAGAAGGGTTTGATTATTTCTAATTTTAGTAAGTTTTCCACCTCCGCATTGAACGTAGTTTGCAAATGAATAGGACGGAGGTATGCCTTTACTTACCGGGATAACTGGTCTTTCTGAGCAGGCTCCAGGTGTGCATTTGGATCGATCTCCTGGGAGGGAATCATTATACGTTCCGGGGAGCAACGGGAGTGGGTGGTAATTATCAGCTTCTACCAAAACTGTCTGGACTAGGTTAAGAGGTCTGGGGGGATAAGAGGCTTCCATCACGGCCTCTTTATCCAAAGCAACAATATTGTTGATGCAGTCGCAACGGTGGTAATGTTTGAGCATGTCGACGTGAAACACTTTGTTACTGGATGGCGTTTGGATGAGGTAGTCCATTTGCTTCGAAGACTGAAAAGGGGCCTTTCCTTTGGGAAAGAAGTTTATTTGTCTCCGTGGGCAGGAGGGGGGATACGTAGAGAGCGCGTAGGGGAGTGGTCAGGAAAGGAGGATGAACAGAACAACAGTTCACCCTCAATGAGGTAGGAGACCTCTCTGTTACCACCAACGAATTCGCGCTCGTTGGTCCTCGACTTTTCCCACAATGGGTTTTGGGAAGGACACTCATTCTGTGCCTTTACAAAAGACTTGTTATTCAGAGTCTCGTATTCGGGGGAAAAGGGGGTCATAAAGTTATTGGGGGTGCCTTGTTGTTTATGCCTTGGGCCTCGTGATAGCGAGCTGAGCAACAGAAATAGGGAAGAGCTGCGAGCTCTAGCTGACTAATATCGTTCAGAAATTAATAGGGGCTGCTACAGCGTCATCCCAACCGGTAAAATACTGGCATTCGATGAAACAACGGAGCACTGGGAAGCGGTTGGTTCGTCCCAATTAGTCCTTGACTACTACAAATTTATCGTGGTGAGGGATCACTGGGGGCAGCAACTTTTTCGATACGACGATGCAGGGGAAGCCCATATCTTTACCAAGGTAGAAACCCGGCAACCATTAACCAAACCAGTTTTAAATTCGAGCCCACAGGGGGAGCTCTTGTTAAATAAAAAAAAATAACTTGAGGTCCCTGGGGGCTATTTACTGGTGGAGAATCAGGCGTTTCGGATAGAGAAGACGAAGGAGAAAGAGAGGCGCTTACTTGGTTGACTTGGTGGCTGGTAGCAGAACGGAACTGACAATTTTGGGGACAGTTTTTCCTCACATGCCCGTTGGTTCCACAAGAAAAACAGACGATGTGTTGTCCGGGGTAATCCGACGCATATGGATTAAAGAAAGGTTGCTTAACATCCCTAGGTTCAGACGGGAGATGATATTTCGGTTTGGCCGGACCTGGGACCTTTACGAATATGCGGGCGTTCTCCGGGGGAAATTTAGGGAAGTGGTATTTACTCTTGGAGGATGGAGGATAACTTTTCTTGGGATTTTTACGGTAAATATTATGATTGCTGGCATGGAAATCGGCTTCTTCGATGCATTCTTTGAATGAAGCAACTCTTCGGACCTTCACAAATGCACGGATTTCAGAGGGCAGCGTAGCCATCAATTGATCCCGCAAAATGAAGTCAGACAGAGAATCATAGTTGCCGTTTACCTGGGCAGACTGCAACTAAAACTGCAGACTTCTTCTGAGGGTCAATCCGAACTGGCGGTAAGTCTGGCTAGGTATCAACCTTGCCTAACAAAACTTTGCCCTGTAGAAGTCTGAATTCATGTTGATTACAGCCAACAATTCGGACTTAAGGGTCGAATAGTCGAGAGTCACCTCAACTGGCAGTGAAATGAATATATCTCGCAGCTGCGTATTAAGGAGTGGCAAGAGTGGCGCGACTCCATCAGTTTGGATATCCCAGTGATTTACTTCAAAAATCTTTTCGAAGTGTGTGAGTTAAGCACTGAAATCCTCACCGTCCTTAAATGCTGGGAGTTTAGAGCAGGGATCGGGGGGGGGGGCTTCATTCCTGGAACTAACAGAGGGTTTCTAAGTTATTCCTATTTAACTTCCTTTCATGGTCCCTCACCCTTTCTCTTTCTTCAGCTTCTCTTCTTCTCTCTTCAGCTTCTTTTAGTTCTTTCTTCCATGCTCTTTCGTTTCTCTCCTCATCCTGAATATAGGCAACTAGCTCTTTACAGAAGAGACTAAGCATCTTACTCTGTTGCCTAAATCTTTCGAAGGAGGTCCTCTTGTTTCCTTACTTGAGCCTTAGCCATTTAACGCGTTCAAGAATCTTACGGCAAAGAAAATGGGGCTCTCGCAATAGTTGCCCAAAATAATAAATAAAATCCCAATTCTTGTGATCACACACACGGACAGAAGCAATAAATTATGATAAATATACTAATTCCTATATGACTACCTGATATAGGACCTCTCAATCCGGCAGGGGATTACAAGGAGGGGAATTTGAAAGATTTTCTTCCAAAACACACCCAAAAACAATGGCTTGTTACTAAATATGACCTCACGGGCACCACAAAAAGACTGATAACTCAAAAAGAAAAAGAAGTTACTTTCCTATCTTTAAATAAACTTGACCTAACTTGGTAAATTTTCTATTAATTCAATTGAGAGACCCGAAGACGAAAAGAGTCCTAAATTAACCCAATAAACCTGACACCAGAATTTATTTTTATATAAATATATATAGTAGGAATATGAAGACCTAGGTGATTAGACTAATTATTTATTGACCAGAGGTTTTGGACCTTTACTAGGACCATCTTCAGCGACTGTGTCGACTAATGCGAAGGGAAAGGAACATTAACGATAACAGTTAAAAGAATGCATTAAATAAAGGCCAAAATTGTTGATGAAGACAAGTTAAAATAATAAAATTGACAATTATTGAGATTAAAGTAAAAATACAAATAAAAATATATAGAATTAATTAACACTATCCAGTGTAATTTTAAAAAATAATAGAAAGAAGTGAAGTTATAACTTAAACTGATTGGAATATCAAATATTAAAGGTAACTGGAGTAAACAATAAAATAACCTATTATATTAAATTATAAAAAAAACAAAACCGAAAACAAATTAGAATGAATTAAATATAGTGACTAACCTTTATCGTGTGAGTTGAGAAATCAACTAACTAAAGATATAAAAAATACTAACGAGATTTGTTTGGTTGGTCGGTTGGCTAGTTAATCTATTCAAATGTTGGTTGGTTATATAGTGAATAGTTTAATTATGCAGATAAGGCTGAAGTTAATATGGTAAATGAATCAGAATTAAGAGGATGATGGTGATACTCAGAGTATTGCCTGATGGAAGAGGCTTCAGGTTTAGAAATGAAAATACCAGTCCTATGAGACAAACCCAAGTGATTCGCGATCCTGCATTTGAGTTGTAAGCCAGTTTAGCCTACATAACGACTGTGGCAGTTCGTACATTTATAATTGTAAATTATACAGGATTCCATGCCCAAAGGGATTGGCTCCTTATGAAGAAAAACCAAATTTAACGCTATAGGGCTGGAATTTATAAAAATGAATTGGCATTGAGGGAAATGATTGTTGAAGGTAGAGAGAATGAGCTGGTTAAACTCGAATGTCAAATGCTCGAAATAGGTTAGTCTAATGAAAACCTTCTGTATAGAAACAGTAGTAAGAAACAGTCAAGCATAATATATTTTGGAGAGGAATTTGGATACTAACTAGTCGAAGATGAAACCAGGGTAATAATTAAATTTGAAGAAATCCCTTAAATAAGTCAGTTCTTCATGAAAAGATATTAAGTTAGAGCATATATGATAGGCTTTAACCATTAAGTATCCAAATTTCTCTCCCAATTATATTATCCTCGATCCTTTCTTACTACTGTTTCTAAACAGAAGGTTTTGATTAGACTACCTTATATCGAGCATTTGACATCCGTCATATATAGAAACCATGTGGAAGTTATCAAAATTTGTCCTTTTTCTGTCTTTCTTTTTCAAATTCTTCCCTGCAAGATGCCCGAAATTGCTTTATTTTAGTTAATATTATAGTAGCACATGAACACAGAGAAAAAGAAAATCTTATGCTGCTTCAACTTTCAATAAAGACGGGTTGTGGGAAAATGAGAGAGAGAAGGAAATCCCTCCCCTCTGACTCCTCCAGTTCGCCGTTGACCATTCTAAATTTGTTTGCCCTATATACTGCGAAAATTAGAAGAATGGAAAAACTATTGAGTGGGCATCGCAACTTTGCGCTATAGAACCTTATCGCGACCCAAGGCAATTAAGGAAGTCAGTTGACGATGAATTTCTCTCCCCGACTAGATAATTTCGAGGTATATATTCTACAGTTCAGAATTTTACAGACAGATTGTGTCTAAAGGCGCCGTCCCGTACGTTAGTCGTAACGTCTTCGTAGTCGAGAGGGAATCGATTACATTCTCGTCCATAGAAGAATTTAGTGATTGTCGAAGAGCCAAGGAGGAAGAGCTAGTCGTCACTCAGTGTTGTTCGTGTAGATAGTAAGGCGCGCTTCAACCCTTTTCACCACGTCTTTGTATTTTAAGGATCGGAAATACCATCCCTGAAGAACTCTCCTTTTGCCTCTTAAGGATAAGAGCCTTCCAACTTAGTCTCCCGAATTTGGATTGAGTGTCCCGTGAGACGCCTACAAGTTCAAGGTCGAACCTACCTACCTGGTCCTACTCGCATCGCATCAAGGTAAAAGGTATTTAACCCTCGCTTCGTCACGCTCCTCCCACCTTTACCGCGTCGAACCTGACGAATCCCCTTTGCTCTTTAACTTGCATAATTCTAAATTGATTACTTATTTAATTATCCCTCGGTTCAAACTTAATTAAAGTGTTAATCATCTAAGCAGTGAACTGTCAACATTTAATTGCATTGCCATTTAACTTGCCCAAATGTATATGTAATCTTTAGTCCTATTAAAGTTTTTTTTAGCCATGTTTGAATATTCCTTGGCCTCTCAACTGTATATTTAAAGCACTCTTAAAGCCATCCCCAGGTGGAGCCTTAATTTCAGTCAGCCAATAGGCCAGTGTGTGTATAACGGCGTACACTCGGTAATAACACGACAGGGAAAAACAACAAGCGGACCTTGTATCAATGTGGATTAAAAAGCCACTATTGGAGATAGTACTTCGAGATTCAAAAGAACTTGCTCAAATTTGAAAAGCCACACACTAAATGTTGATAGCAAACCCCTAAGAAAAGAACTTGTTGAACTGGAGGAATAGGAATAAAAAATGAAAAGAAATTGTAATGAAACATAAACAGGCGTGGCCAAATCCATCTTCCAGATATGAGGGAAGGAAAAATCTCTTTTTCCAAATATATATAATACGCACACGTCATAGAGATATGTAAACTCGGCGCATTTTCTGAAACTTTTAAGAACTTGGTGGATAAGAGTGGGATTAAGATATGTTTTCCATACACCCACCCTCTTCCGAAATCCTAAACCTAAGCGTAGCCAAAACCATTGGGAAAACAGCCCAACTAAAAAAAACATCTAATGATAAAAACGGCAAAAAAACTAGAGAAGATGATCAAGTGGCAAGCCACAAGATCAGTATCGAATATATCAGCCTTTAAAGTTTACATCAGCGAGGCATCTTCTCTCCCAAGTAGAAAGAAACAAGAAGACGTAGAAAAATCTGAGATTGTCACAACTAAAAGGAAATACATAGGCAAAAAACGAGAGGAACATGAACAGTAGATTGAGAAGTTACTCATAAATGGCAAGATAAGGATCTACTCTATGCTCTTTGTAACCATCAAAGCAACCACGTTTAAGGATTTGAAATCTAAAAAGTTAAGAAGCGGAAGCAACTCATCCAATAGGCACACTAGACAAACAACCAAGAATAACGAAACATAGTCATAGTACAGAATGGAAAATAGAAGAAGAAAGTTCCGAATTTTGAAAATCAATAATGAGAATTGGATCGCCAAAAAATCTAGCCTTAGTAACATCCTAATCCAGGGCACGAATTAAAATCAGAAATTAATAAAATTGAAATAATCGACTTATCTGTCATAAATGTTAACATAACTTGTGAACTTTCTAATAATGTGATCATATCTATCGGAAGAAGCCTCGACGAATCTTCATCTCAATTCCAATGTAAAATTTATATATCGCCAACGAACAATTTTATTTTTATTTCATTCCCCCTCCGTAAAATTCCCATGTGATACCTAAATGACTAATCAAGATGAATAGCGTCAAAGAAATCCGAAACAGAATTGCTGAAAACATTGAAATGTTGATCATAAGAAACATTTTCAAGAGGATAGAGAGAGAATTTTCAACATATTTATACTTCACTGGCAATGCTGCTCCAACAACAGACGTAACTATTAACAGCAATTAAATAACATACAACATCCACAAGTAGCTATGCAGTATTGCATGCAGTGAATATATTAGAAACCGAACCCGATACAAGTGCCAGTATAAGAGACGAAAATACAACTGAAATACTGCCCGACAACTTAGAAATTTTTCCTAACGCCAGTCGCAGAACAATAAGGAAATATTTCCTAAGACTAGAGTAAACAGAGAAGAACTAAAAAAGTCATCCTCTCATTCAAGCAGCGAGCGCATTCCTCTCGGTAATTATCAGGATTACCCTCATCAAGGCACCATATAATATAATTAACACTATGATAAACATCTTGAATACATGGCTAACCACCGGTTGCTTTCCAGACGATTAGCACATTGTTAAGATTATCAATCTCCTAAACCAGGGAAATCCTCCAGAAGAAGAAGAATATAATTGTCGTCGAATTGTTGTTGTTGCTTTATTATTCTTTTTTTGTCAGAGAATTTATATGTTCAAAGACTTTAGAGCTCCAGTCTGATCCTATTACTTATGAAGGACAACAATACTTCTATATTGGCTGAATGGACTTTCTAATTACCTTATTATTGAAAGAGTGTCACAGCGTTTAATTAATTTTAAGGAGAGAGCCCGTTAAACACGTAAAGGATTCATTGAAACATCAAAATTATCCAAAAATAAATATATATTTTTAAATTTATCAATTAACTACAAAAATAAATTTACAATCACCTAATAAGTTTAACGGAGATAACCATACTTGAAACCAGGCCTATTTCAGAATCTATTTATGTCCAAATCGAAAGAGGCTCCAAGTAAACAAACCAGTTGCCGATTAGTTACTTTATAGGGACCATTTTATATTAGCATTAAACTGCAATTTAAGTTTCACTCTTTTAAATGTAAATATTACGGGGTTCACTAACTATTGTCTCTACTTCAGTTAAATTGAGTACCGTAATAAACTCATACTAAAGCAATACCAATATAAATGGTTATTCTGACTTACATGAAAGAAAAGATTAGGGGTTGCCGGATGTAACAAGATGGCTTTGATCCCGTTTCGTTGTGTGCAGTGGCTGATTTTAAACTTTCCTCGAGATGGAAGGGGGGAAGGGGATCCGATGTCTGATCGTTCGGCTCTACGTAAAAACGCGGAGGGAGGAGTTTTACTCTCTGGCTCAAGGAGTTCTGTTCTGGATGTTCTTAAAGCCTATTTGTATCCTAATCTTCTTTGAGGGGTTGCCTAACTGGATTTTGGGGTATACAAGGAGATTTTGAATGTACTTGAAAAATTGGATCTTCATCTGGTATTGATTCTTCTTCTCTCACTCTGGTATTAAGATTACAATTTGAGAGTAACTCGAGGTTGACCGGTTCTTCCATTCTCTTACTTGCGAAATTCCTGTTTAGCACTAGGAATGTTGGCCCAGCCAAGCTTCTTACTAATCCTGTGAAGGATACTTCAGTATTGGGCGAAGGACTGATCTTCTTGAACTGGGCCTCTATCGTCCTTCACCGAATAATCTTTGCTTGTTCCTTATGGGGCTTATTTATAGCCTGGCGACCGCCCCATCTAAGGGGGAAGTGGCGAGTCTGCATAGGGGAGAGCGAGGGATGAGAGGAGGGTGGCACCGCGGTGCTTAAGGCGGCTTCTTATTTAGAGGCACCGCTAACTGTCACCATCCTTTTTGTTCTTTTTGACTGGCACCGCTTTTTGTGGCGATTTAAACACGGGCCTCCGGATCTCGTAGGTAATTGGATCCTTTGAGCGCTGCGTAATGGCCTTTGGCGGTCACCTTGGTACAGCGGCTCGCTCCCGACTACCTATGCGGTGGGGAGATCAAAAAGGGTAGGCCGTTTGAATGTCATTCCGCCGGCTAACGTTCCCACGACTCTCTTCATGTGGCTCGATTCTCTTGCTTTTACAGCAGGGGAGGACTTTAACGTATATGTCCACCTGGCCCTCCGGGAGGCTTTATTTTATAATTCCTCTACAATAATGAAAATAACAATTTTTCCAATGGCTAGCAATCCGGATTCCGTTCACGTTGATACACAACGAAGACATTTGGAGTCATCGCTGTGAAGCAGGCCTTTCCCTTTGCTCGCCTTGCTTAATTCACAATGTAACATCGTTGTGTTTGTTTCACTTGTCTCATTTTTAAGAATATCACACCTTTTTATAACTATATGAGGCCTCTCACTAAGAGTTCAAATATAATGATGGCCGATTATTAGTTTGAATGCACTTCCTGTCAACATCATTGAACAAAATATCAAGATAAAGAGGAGTATAAAAGTTAATATTTGCAGCACGAAAGATTAGAAGGATCCATATGAGCACTCTATCCTCCCTAAACTCTTATTCTTGCCGCCACTATACCACCATGAACTGCTTCTGTCTCATATCATTTTTTCAAATATGCCGTCAATTAATTATGCAACAATTAAGGCGCCAGGAAACCTAGGTCTGTGTAATAGCCAGCTGTGGAAGCGAGTGTCATTGGGCATTGGTAAAATACCAAGATGCAACCCTGGGGATGAGTAAAATCCCAAATCCCGAGGACCCCATCTTTCTGTTAGAATAGGTTAGTGGTGATTGTGGTACACGGTGAGGGGAGGGTGGTTATAATGAATCAGATTTCAATATGACACACTTCCTCATCATATAATGCAATTAATTAACACAAAAGCAGAGAAAGCAGAAACGCAATAACACTTAAGCCAAATTACAAAAAATCATTATCATCTCTCATAAATTTTGAAATAAGCATAGATGGATAAACAAACACAAGCGATCACGCTGAGACCTCTATTGAAACACCACGTGTCTCCTGCGCAAAAAAATCCGCGAAATACTTTATGCACAACTGCAAGTCGGTCTGAAGAAAATAAAAGGAGAAATGAAAGAAAACTTAGCCTCAAAATGCAAAAGGATGAAATACAGATAATATAAAAAGATTGGAGAAAAATGAGCAAGAAAAAACACTATCACTATAACATGAAGAAAACGTGACGCACAAATGCAAAAACAACAAAGTTAAACGAACGAAATAATCCAAAAACTAAAAAAGCCGAAGAAAGAAAAGCGCATTAGCCAAACCAGGCAAGTGATATCTTTAACCTTATTTAGCACATAAATACATATCTTCCTCAACAAAACTTTTAAAGTTACTCGATATAACCCTCTCTACTCTTCCGCTACTTTATTCTTGTTAGAAACTAAACTATACTTGTTATCACTGTTCTTGCACTATTGATGCAAGCCATCACCTCTTAAACTAATCCCAGGAATAAAGTTTTCCATAAGAAATGCGTCTTATTTCCTCATACTCGTACCTCAATACATCTAATTTCGATATGATCTTGATAGAAAAACTTGTACGCTACCTTATCACAATTGCTCCTTTATCTGCTTGCCTATTTTCTGAATCAAGTCATAAGTATCTTTCTCTGGCCCTAATTTCCAGAATATGTAAGGTAGATAAGAGAGCGTAATTGTTTGAGATTTCCGTTATTATGAGGTATCGCTCTCACATCTGAGGTTTTCAAATGAGAATTGTTCACAGCAAATCTTCAACCTGAAATTCCATCTTTCTAAGAGAGTTAACTTCAAAACGCGGCGAGTCATAAAAATGAGTGTTGTTTTTAACTATTATTTAATATAATAAATAACACTACTAGTTAGATAAGATCAAATTGGTCTAATAATTCAAACCAGGTTATTGGCTAGCAGTTTCTTAAAAAAAACATTGATACATTTAATAGAATGCTACACTCAATAAGTTTGCGTAAATGTTGTTTAAAGAGAAATAATAGTTTAGAGAAAGCTAGGATCAATTAAGAGGTATGATTCTTTTAATGTTCTACTCTTCCCCATGAATTTTGTCACTTTTTTTAGAGGAAATTGATTCCGAAATCGTCATCAGTGGTAAATAAATTTAATCGACGGAAACATGGGGAAATTTCACTTTGATTACTTGTATCTTTCTGTTCGTGACTTTGTTCTTACTGCGCATTATGAAGTACCTGTTTTAGTACTTTTCTTTCGCGCTACAATAGTCAAATGCAAAAAGGGAATCCTTCTACTTGAGACTGGGCGAGAATAGTTTTTAAAGTATAAACTTTATGGTGAGTGGAATTTTGTTCATTAAATTTCAAAAGTTTTCAATTAAAAAATCTATTCAAATGTTTTTCATTCATATTCTTTCGTTTGTCGTAAATCAAAAATCGAATTTTATTGCCATTTTGAAACGTAGTCAATAACGACATCGAAAAATATAGACGAATAAGTCTTTTTCTTCATATTAAAGGGATCTTGTTTGAAAAAGAGGAAACACACTTTTCTTATTTCTCTGCTCGTATTAATTTTAACTGTGTTTATTTCTCCTTCAATATTTTTCCTTCTCTATCACTGTCTTCTAAAATGTAAGTGACTAGGTCAAAAATAAAGGTGTCCCGAGGAATATCTGTATTAAAATGGTCCAAAAGCGTTTCCATTTGAATGTGGCGATGAACTCTTTCATTGGTAAGATTACAAATCATCTCTTACTGCTTAAGTGGTTCGTGTCTACTCAACAAAACACTTTACATACAAACTTGCTTGACATATGAAGATCCTTTGTATATTATTGGTGGCACAACAGAAGCCGTTGGGAATTGAGACGACTGAAGATGACCAAAGGAATTGAGAGCAACGCTTACGCTCTCTGCTTTATGTGTTGGCCCTCTTTAAAAAAACATTTATATATGGTAAAAGTAAATAATCAAAGTATAAAGGTATATAGATTTTGTGAGAAACTTTATACATTAATGAGTAGAGATAGAGAAATTTTAATATTTTTTGAGATCTTGTAAGTAAATAGGGGTTATTATCTTAAACACAGAAAAGCTAAAATCCCCGACTAGGAATTCTATCTTCGAAAAGATATTTTTTTATTGAATCCATTTAAGACGTAAAGATAATTTAGGCCTAAGGCCTAAATTCAGCTACTTATTGACATAGATTTTTCTAAGGTATAAGTATTGAATTGTGACATACACTTCTGTATCTATGTATCGGAACAGGAATAAATAACCTTTAGTTGCAGGTAAATTTCATAATTTTGCCCAAATAAAAAAAACACATGATTCTGAGATGCGAAACACATGATGAAAATATCCCAGAAAACTTGAAGGAATAAGATAGAGTTAAAAAAAGATATACTCATATATATATATATATATATATATATATATATATATATATATATATATATATATATCGGTGTATGTTGGGAGCAGTTTCTCGTATATGCATGTTTTGATAAAGACCAAGTTGTATTTTGATTTTTGCAATTTTATATTGGAACGCTCCACTGGCGAATGCAGGTTTTTGTATCTGGTGTAGGTTAAAGGTCAGTTGAGGAAGAACCATTTTATTTTTGCAACTAATTTGAGTTTTAGCCGTGAGCTTTCGCATTTCTTAAGGCAACTTCAGACAAAAGTCTTCGTTATTGTTAAGGCTGCGTTGATTTGGTGTATTCCCTTGGTTTTTCCTCCTTTACTGGTGAAGTAGATCATTGGTGGTCGTGAGCAACGAAGAATGAAATTAATTTTCGTTCTTTGCTACTTTTATATGTTAAAGTCGGAGTACCATATTACTTTAGCAGAAAAGGTGACGTCCTCACTCGGAACTGGTGCGTTCGGTATTAATTTTGTGCCCATCTCTTTAATGGAAAGAGCCTCCAGAATATTCAGGCGGCGAGGATCAGGGTTTCTTCTGAGTATGGTAGTGTTTTCGAACAGAGTTGGTCCTGTAATTTGTATGTTATGCTTTTCTTTGTAGTGTGTTTTTATTGGTCCTTCCTGGAAATGCATCGTTAGGCGCCTGCTGATAGTAGTAGGGGTCATACCTATATATTCATTATTTGGATGAGGTTTGCAGTCTTTATGTGGGCAATAGAATTTGTACACCACATTTGTAGCCTTTAAGATCGATTGTTTTTCGCGGTGGTTGTTTTTCATTAATAAGTTGCTTACTTTTGTGTTTTTATAATAAATTCGTAAGGATACCTTGTTATTTTTTTATGGCGTTACTTTTTTATGGTATCTTTTAGTATTTTTTCGTCTGTTTTATAATTACCCCTCATTTGGTTGTTGTAATATAGTGGTATTAGTTCTCTTTTTCTCTTTCCTCCTTTACCTTAAACTTGGAGTTGAAAAATTTCTCCTGTAATTTGTCGAATTCTCTGTTTGAGTAGCCATTATTGATCAGGATCTGTTTTGATCTTTGAAATACTTCATCAAGTGTGGTCCACATTGACCAGTTCTTGATGGCTCATTACCAATTTTTTATAGTTCTCGGTGCACTCACTTTTGGCGTTAAGGCATCGACCGAAGTCTGTCCCTTTTCGATGGAGGGTAGTGGTATGTTGTCCTTCGCTGTTTTGTTTTACGTCTACGTCCAGGAAAGGAATACGGCCACCTACACTTAATTCATATGTAAATTTGAGAAGAGAAGGAGATTTTAAGGTCTTTTTGAGTTGTAGTAATTGGTGTTCAACACTAATTGTGAGGTATATGTCATCAACGAATCTGGTGTAAATTTTGGGTGGATTCGTTATTTTAGTTAAGAGCCTTTCTTATACGTTTTCCATGTAGAAGTTCGCGAACGTAGTGCCTAGTCGTGATCCCATCGCTACTCCTTCAATCTGACGGTAAAGTTTGCCATCTTGGCTTCGAAATGGAGATTCGGTTGTTTATATTCTTAAAAGTTGCTTTAAAATTTGGGATTCCACCCGTAGTGGAGGCAGGTCGGGGTATTCTTAAATGCATTTTATAATTATTTTGATTGTTTCTTATATTGGAAAATTAATATGGAGAATATCAACAAATTCGTTGGTCGACTTTATTGAGAATTTTGACGCGATGAATGGCGTAATGATTGAAATCAAGCGTTTGACGAGTTTGCATGTCGGCGTTGAATCTCGAGAAATGATTGGTCGAAGGGAGTTACTTTGCTTATGTGATTTGACATTTCTTTAGATGTATCCGGGGCTATATTCACATTTAATAGGAAAGAGTTCAATTTGATTGGGGATACTGTTGTTTTCAGATATTAGTTTGTTGGCCTTTTTCTGAAGTTGTTCGGTTGTGGGTTTTACCATTAATTATTATATACTCGCTAGCATAGACTCAGACTCATTCAAAGGAAACTTGAAAATACTATACTTTCTATCATATACTCCATCTCGATTCTGCACAAATCTGGAAAACTCCCCCACCTCACTATCACCAAACTGTTCCATCCATTCACTCTTTCTCAACCGTTTACTCTTACGCTTCCCCCTTCCATGTTCGACTAACACTAACTGCTTGCCCTCTAAAGCACTAGCTATATCATCCACCCTTTCATAGTGTTTCATGCTTTTCAACAGAAACAAATTCACAAGATATTGCTCAAAATATTTAGGATGTTTACGCCACTTTCTCAACTAACATTCATGCGATATCACGAACCATCACATAACTTACCCGATTTGACCAAACCTTTCTCACCACAAACAGATCTTCAAACTTTCTTTTCAACTTATCCATATTCAGTCTGCCTTTTGCTTTAATCTTGTTCAGCGCTTTATCACCGACAGAAAAACTCTCAAACCATTCATTCTATTTTCTCCACAACTCACGATCACTCTCACTAAGTCCAATACGTGGCCCAATCATTCATTCACAATTCATCAATACTTACATGGTGATAATCTGATCACCTTATGCACCGTCATATTATACGCCCAAACTACTCTTCCCTAACATTCATCCCATTTTTTTACATCTTTTACAATCAATCACAACATCTCATTCAAAGTTCTTATAGTTCTTTCAGCCAAACCATTCGCACTTGGCCCATACGCCGTGGTTCATAAATGATCTATCCCCCATTCACTCAACATCTCCTCAAAAGTACGTCCCACAACCTTAAGTCCATTATCACTCAACACTCGAATAGACTTATACATGAACATGAGCAACATTTTCTCACTATCTACTCTAGAAACATCAAACGATGATTTATTCGTCATAAGTGCGGCATACGCATATTTACTCTTATGATCCCCCATCACAACCATTCCTATATACCCTCTTGCAGTTCTCTGAAAAGCACGACAATTAATAGATAATATTTCAGTTTCAACTTGAATACTGTCTGGGCATCATACATTCTTTGATACTTCCCTTTCTGGCACACTTCACACTACATCAAGGCAAAAAGGGACTAAACGCCCATCCTTTTATACATTTCCACAATTTATTCTTACCCATATGTCCAAACCTATCATGCACAATATCAATCATTCCAATCGTGCGACACAGAAAAAACCGGAATATATTCTTCATCATCATCTATACATCACCCAAATTCACAAAAACCTTGCACACTACAAATCTTCTAGCAAAGCTTATAAACTAGCAGGAACACTGGTCATCATACTATATTTCAATTCATGCACCATCGGAAACGACTCTTTCATTTTCTCTATATATTCAGCAGTCAGCAACTCTTTCACTCAAGTCAACACTTACTACTCCAGTTGACCCAACAAGCTCACTCTGCAAATTCCCAACTTCTGCACCACCTTTCACTAAACACTCATTATCTACATCCATCCAAATCTTATTCTTACGCAAAAAATCAATCTCAAACAGTAAACAACACGGCAACTCATTCTTGCTTAACACAGCAAATTCATGCAATATGTCCTTCAAATTCCCCATGCTTACAGACAAACTCCACTTCTGTGTCCACCTATCGAAACGGTCACACCTCTTCTCGGGACATTCCAACTCAGAATCTGAGTTTTACGCACCAGTTTTGAATTCACCAAGGAAATCCGACCACCTGTATCCATCATTTTACAATATCTCTTCCCATTCCTAGTCAATTCCATGTTCGGACATCACATTCAACACTTCCGTACATTTAAAAACACTGCATCATCCACACCTTTATCTTCACTAACGGGAACAATCTCTTTTTTAAATTAATTCTTCTTCTCATTGAACAAGTTATAATTCACTCCACTCAGACATTGAAGATCAAACTCACACCCATTCTCTCGTTCCATACCTTTACTACGATATATTACCGGCTACTCTACAACTTAATGCACATATACTCTCACGCTTCTTGCAACGTTATCAGTCCTGGCATACACATATTTCTTAACTCTTTCCTTAACCTACACGAATTTTGCATTCGCAATTGCTCTGGTATTGTACACGCTTCTTCCATAACCATATTTCGCAATAAATTTACACTTTATGGCACATTTTCAAGCAATCCACCATTCATCAAGTCTCGTAAACCATACAACACACTTTAGAACATAGAATCACCTCCACTTTTACATTCCCTTCCTAAAACTACTCCTGCTGGGGAATACCCAGGATTTATACTTACACTCTCACTTTAATTCAAACTACGTGGCAAATGTGACATCAAATCAACAATCATATTCTTTTTACCTGGCAAAGACTCAAGCACAAATTCAACATCACTCAAATCTTCCATCGTCCTTGTAAGTCCACTATCAACTAACCTTATACGCTACAAATACACTAGTTAGTGGTGATCTGTTCATACTACAATTCGTGCTCGTTCGCAAAATAGTCGTAACGCCTTGAGACAGAATCGTGACGCAGCATGGAGAATAGGCCTCTAAATTTAAATCTCAGAGAAGCAGAGAGGCCTCAAGCTGTGCCACGAAGCGGCAAAAGTTCCACTCGCATCGAAGAGAGCTGTTGTGGAATGTAGGCAGAAATAACAGTATACCTCTTTTCATGTGTAGTTATTTTAGGCCGGTTGCCCGTTCCCTCCTTGTTTGGAGGCCTGGCAGCAAAAGCTCCTTTTGTTGTCAACCTTTTAAGAGAAGGCATTAAAAATCCCCGATTCGGTCTTATGACCACTTTGGGGAGTTTTCTTCCTTTTAGTCTCACGACTCTTATCTCACGACTCCAGTCTCACGACTGGAAACGATCATGCTGAAAAAGTGGATACCCTGGTTTTAGCCGAGGAAGAGTATTACTCATTTAAGCCACAAGCTCCAATAGAGGAGCAAGTAAGGCAAGTAGAACCCGCAAGAGGTTCACGAATAGTGATGCGGAGATTCCAATGCCCCGAGAGCACTCAGGGCGTTGTGTGAGTCATTATAAATCCGGTTCCTAGTATAGCAGCAGGAAGATCATTCGATATTCCCGGGGAAAATATAAAAAGAGCACAATTACCCATGCAGCTTAGACGACTACGAGCAACAATGAGTTTGCGAGCAGAGTGTATAGCAGCAGGAAGATCATTCGACAATCCCGGGGAAAAGATAAAGAGAACACAATCACTCATGCAGCTCCAACGACTACGGGGAACAATAAGTTTGCGAGGAGCAGAGCATGAGCGCAGAGTTCGGGTGTTTAGGATAGATTGAGTGGAGAAGATTAGTAGGAGGGGACAGTGTTATAAAACGAGGTATATTAAAGAGCACCTTAAAACTCAGATGAGTATGGTTATTAATGTCAATTGCCGCAAAAGAGTTCCAGAAGTAATAAAAATGTAAGGCTGACCAGCGTCACCGGCACACTGTAGGCAATGCTTTACATGCACCATAATAGAACCACAAGCAGCTAACATTTTTCATAATTTGTATTAAAAACTACTTTCTAATTTCACCTGAACTATACACATTACCTATATTTTTTCCGTGGTGATGTTTGTGTTTTTTAAGTTTTCAACATGAAAGATTCTTGTATTATTTAAATTGCTGGTTTGAGTACTTAATTCCTTTATTTTCTCAAATAGTTTATAACACGATTTTTTCAATAGTGCTAATATAAAATTCTACTTATTTATTTAATTTCTACGTAATTCAGCCTATAAATATTAACATTTACCACTTTTATTTTGACGATAGGATTTTTTTATTTTACTTGAATAATTTCCTACCACACTCATTTCAATTGCGTTTGCTTTTTCATAAAATTAGCATTAAAATCTTCCTTTTCATTAATTTTTAATTATTATTTCTTTTGTGTTACTCGTTTATAAAATTTTATTTTAAATTTCATTAATTTATCCTGAGATTAATTTATTCTGCGCTCTCCCACTGAATGTGAAAATATTCAGATACTTTCTTTCAATTTTTTTTAGAAGATTTCCAATTAAGTTTAAAATAAAAAATACTTTCATTTTGTGTTATCATATATTTATTATATTTTATGATATTAGAAGCTGAAGATAGCGATACGCCCAAATTTTGTTTTTCCTATCCAATAATATCAAATGTAACTAGGCATCTTCTCTATCCTTACCTTCGTCGTAAGGTAATATCTCTCTCTCTCTCTCTCTCTCTCTCTCTCTCTCTCTCTCTCTCTCTCTCTCTCTCTCTCTCTATATATATATATATATATATATATATATATATATATATATATATATATATATATATATATTAGGTAGGGGTAGATCACTGGATATCAGTTTATAGCGGGTTTTGAATGTTACTCGTATGTGATGCGAAAAGGTCCTCCGTGTTATTGCGCGTCCTAAGGTTATCAGTCTACCGGTGAGAGGTTGCTCTGACTCCAAAGGTTTCACGTAGATTATGCTTTTATGCTGAGTTACAGAAGGCTAATTGGCTACCTCGAGGTTAAAGGAAAGGACTTTAAAGGAAAGCAACGATAAGTAGGCTTTTATTCTTGAATAGGGTTTAACTTATTAGTCTTAAGCGAAATAAATCGAGTCCAATGCGGCCGTATGTAAGTTCACTAATGTTAGGGATAGCTAAGGCTAAACGACAGGACTTAGGGACGAGAAACTGAAGCGTGATGCTTTTAGTGATAATAGGGCTAGGCAGATGCATTTACTTGAGTCCATCCGACCAAAACACTTAACCCTCTGCCTATAATATTTACGTTCGTTTAATTATAGTTCCCTTGCTTAAGGGGCCGTGACCTCTTTCTTCTCTTCTCAAGGCGCGGGGCGGTGCTAATGATCAGAAACGCATTTATTATTCTCTCAGTTGATCGTTAGGTGAAGTTACTAGAAGTGTGTGCGTCCCTACAGTAGCTGTACACATTTTTAGCCCGGTCTTGCAAATCCTCTCAACATACGACAGTTTAGTTTTCGTGTCACACTCTCACGAGAACTCAACCAGTCAAAATATATATCACACTGTTTTTGATATGCTCCCCTTCTTATCAAGCAACGGTCTCTTTTTGTTCCGATGCTGCTCCTTTGTGTATATGTACATATGTATGTGGCCATGTGGGAAACCCTATGATCTTCCTAATAAATGTACAATTGTGATATAAGTATTTCTCTATTTTACATTGGTTTACTACTTATTAAATGGCATATTACCTAATCAATTAATGTGTGTGCTCAATTTCAGGATTTTATTGATCCACAGAGCACTCATTTGTGGGAATCCCTCACTGGGCCTACCTATCCTGCAATTTGGGTGAAACAGGCCTACTTTCCTTGCACTCTGGATGCCTCAAATGTAAGGGTAATAATAAGAATTCCTTAATCCGCTAGAAATATCTCTTGGAGTTCCTCTTCAGGAGTGTTACATATACGACTAGGCACCCATCCGTTTCCCTAAAAGAGAAATTTTAAGAAGTCTTTTGTATAAGCTAACGATTAATTTTAAAAGAAAACGAGGAATTTGATTTTCCCTTCGGATCTTCGCCCTTTATAATTTTTTTAAAGAATGAACAATAACGTTCTAACCTATGTTTTTAGGCAAGGCTAATAATAAGAATTGCTTAATCCGATAGAAAGGTCTCATGGAGTTCCTCAACCCTCTTCAGGAGCGTTATACATACGACTAGGCAACCATCCATATCTCTAAAAAGAAAAATTTTAAGAACCTTTTTGTATAAGCTAACGTTTAACTTAAACAGAAAAGAGGGAATATAAAGTTTCCCGTTTTCTGTTAAACTTTTAAAGTTAGCTTATACAAAAGGCTTCTGGAAATTTCTCTTCTTAGCGAAATGGATGGTTGTCTAGTCGTATATGTAACGCTCCTATAGAGTGTTAGGAAACCCCAAGAGACTTTTCTAGCTGGGGGCTGCTTATTTTTCGTTATCAATCTTAGCGTATTTCTAATTAGAAATAACTTGGAGGAGTGGCTTATATGAGAAGGCGCTCCACCTGGTTGCAAAATAAAGTCAGTTTTTTGATACAGACGACAAAGCTCGGGCAAAATCTTTGTTTTCAGGAGTTAAATAAAATTAGTAGAATTCACTTTTGTCTTTTCAGTATCAATAAAATCAAAATCTGTTCTGCCATTCCAAGGGACCCCTGCAGATATCATAGACTTTTGGGAAAATCTTGTAGTTTAATGAAACAATTGGTTTATCGGAATGTCACACTTTTGACCACGCCCGTAGACATCATTTTGGCTGTTTCGCGGAATTTCTAATTAAAATCTTTTTCATCTGTGAAGACAATATTTTTAACATCAGCGACAGAGACGTAAGCAAGTAACTGTTTGCATCTTACTTTTCTTTTATCTTGAACAGCATCCCTTTTTTTAGAAGATTCCGTGACTTAATTATTTGTTGTACAGAACTCCTTCCGATATACAAGTTTTTAGCCAATGTTCTTTGAGATAAATGACTTTCTGGTTTATCTTCTTGAGAGGAAATGTTATCGTTAATGTAATTCACATTTTCGGTTCTAAAGCTGTTTTTGGTCTACCGCTTCCTGACCTTCTATTAGCGCTTCCCGTTTCGTGAATCTTTTGTTCACAGCAGGTCTTTTCCACATTTTTTCAGGAAATACTCGAAATACTCTTCCAGTCTTCCAATCCTTTTAACAGTATCGAGCTTTAATGAGAATGCGATCTTCTTCTGACAACGTGATTATGTGCAGTGAGGACCTGTAAATAAATATATTTATAATATGGCATGGTCATTCCTTTGGGCCTTTGTAAGAACGTGAAAATTCCTGTATGATATTGCATAATAAAAAAATATTTTATCTCAATATTCGTTTTTTTTACCCATGTTTTATTTTTGTGAAGTGCATTTAAACTACTTTTTTTACATTGGAAAAAGGAAGATTATAAGTATCTTGCCTATGAAAATTTTTAAATAACGCGTCCTTTTGGAAGGGATGGGGTACCCGATATATATACTAACACCATAACCGAAAGAGATTTCTACGGATTTGAGATTAATATTTACATAAAAATTCAGATAATTCTAGAGAAGAGGGGCGGTGGAATATTAGGCTACTAAGTCCTAGAATACTTCATCTCGTTGTATTAGTGCCCTAGAAGTAATAATATTTTGATGGCGGAAATTGCCTACCGCTCCTTATGGATTCAATATTTCAACCTTATTCTGCAAAGTAAGAATTATTACATAATGCCATCTTTAAATGTTTTAATACGGAATGTTACCGTAGCTCATTTGAAAATTAAAAACTAAACAAGTTTGTTTTTAGCGTTGAAATTCGTTATTGGTTAAGTAAATTTTGACTAGTACGAATTCAACATGGTATGAGGACCAAGCAGTAGTTTTTATTTCTGAATT
Organism: Ceratothoa steindachneri; assembly: GCA_963969495.1. Lineage (NCBI taxonomy): Eukaryota > Metazoa > Arthropoda > Malacostraca > Isopoda > Cymothoidae > Ceratothoa > Ceratothoa steindachneri. The sequence continues at coordinate 86,382,234 of OZ018328.1, forward strand.
TTATATTCCCACTTCCTGCTATTTGTAACATGAATTATTTGCGATGTTTTAACTTTTTACAACCCACCACAATGCCATTTTGTTTATGCAATTTTTTAAAATCGACTTTTCTGGGGACTTTTATTTAGAACGCAGAACTAACTGTCCGCAAAAACAAACTTGTATGTTGTGTAGTGGTTTGATTGCAATAAACTAAACTATAGTGAAATCTTCGAACAATTGTAGGCCAGAATCTTTGTGGAAGGCTTTAATCTTTTTGGTGAGGTGATTATTCCATATTTTGAAAAGCGCTCAGAGAAGATCAGCGAACTAAGTAAAAATTTTGGAATTCGACGAGGGCAAATTCGGGAAGCAAAATTAAAATCGAAGGCGTGTAATTCAAGGTAAATTCGTTTTCAAGGGGTTCGAACTTGAATGGAACTAATAAGACTCTGACCTAAGTAATTAAAGCATAGGTTTTTGATTGTTTTTTCGATTTTGTCGGTGGTTTTTTCCTTCTGAAAGTTCTCTCTTCTCTTTTGGTCTCATTTTGATAAACATCACTTTCAGCGTAGTGATCAGGTTCTGAGAGATCATGATTTCGCTGTTCCTTACAGACACGAATTGCTAATCGAAACTTCATCGTTAGATGAACACTTATCTGACCATCGTCAGTTCTTTGCTCGTTTATAAGTCTGTGGGATTATTTTTATTCTCCACGCAAAGTAATATTTTCGGAGATATTAGCATTCGAAAGTTGTATTTTCAGAGCAACGATGTAGAAAGTTTAGGGTAGCAGGTTATCTGAACAAGTTAGGGTTCATTATTTAGAAATGAGCTTTTTATGGGAAGTATCTAGGAATTATCGTTTTGAAAGGGTCATTATTAAGATGTGTTTTTTTAATAAATAATAAAATAGATAATAAGACTAAGATAAAAAAATAAATTTAAATGCACATAGGATGGAATTTGGTTATGACCATATTGGTTAGGTTAAAATAGATTATTTTATGCTAGGTTAGGTTTAAATAACCTAACCTAAGAAACCTAACCTGACCTAACCTAACCCAACCTGACTATGTGGCAGGATCGATTTGGTTTTATTGTATTTGAAAATTTCTGTCATCAGATTTCTCGCTTATATTATTATTTTATTTCCTTTTTAGTTTAATTGTTTTTGTTCAAATTATTTTTATAATTTATTCTTTAATAAAAATTTTTGTACCGATCTTTTTTTAAATAAACCAATTCGATTCTTATGAGTCATCGATTATGATTTTTTTTGGGGGGTTATCTTCTATGATTAAAATTCCATTAACTAGGAATGGTGTTTGTCGAAAAAAGAGGATCTTTGCTGCCATGTGGCCCGTCTAAACCACGAGGTAAGGCTTGAGGCCAGTACACGAGAGCGAGCACCGTGAGAACCGTCAGAATGCCGAAATGCTTTCTGCGATAAGTTAGGATTTGCAATCTCAAACGCGGGAGTACTTCCCATCCCTCAAGCGCCGTGTTGGTTTGTGAGAGATTCCCCCTTTCCGCCTTGACGGCGGCATTAACGGATCTGGCTGGTCCCTATATATTGTTGGTCCCAATAAGGCATCGACAGTATATGCCTGCCTTTTACAACAAAACACGTCATTCTCGATCGCATTCCCTTTTCTCGACGAGCCAAAGGCTAGAATTATATCGAAGGATCTGAGCCCCAGGCAATTGGCTAATCCTTGGTTTCGGTAGATTTCGTTTGGCAATAATACTCGCTTCAGTTACTGTTACTACTAGAGGTTAAACTCTCCTTGGTTAAAGCTCCTTAAATAACCATCCGATCCCCCGTTTCATCTCTTAAAGCATCGAACCAAAGCCAGGCTGCGACGAATCTCCTGTGGCTATCCGGCCAGGCATCCATGTGTGTTTGTACAGAGGCTCGTATCGCCTCTTGACTCCCCCTTCCCTAGAGCTCGCTCTGAGTAGCTCTGATATGTTCGGTTGTCGTATACATAGGGTATCTATTGCCATTATTTCTTTTAATCTATTTATTGTGTATAACTCTGCATATATTAAAATTGATTTTGTACCTACTTTTTCATAAGCCTCATAGCCAGAGGCTTCTTTAGTTAATATCGGCCAACCGCACTCGCTTTTTTAATTTAAATCCTTTAAACTTGTACCTCACCCCGACTTCTAGCCCCGATCTCTGTCTTGGCCAGAGTTGAGTCAATCTCACCCGTTTGACCTTGAGCGTCCACAATATTGGGTAGAAGTGATGTATATTTCGGGGTACTTCTACGACAGTTTTCTGGGAGGTCGTTGTCTTGGACAGGTGCAATGTTTCATTCTGGGACTTCTAGAGATTAACGGCCCCAAATCGCCAACATCTAGTGTTATTAAACATGTTTGAATAGCCTACTCAGTCTAACCTTCTACAGCATGACTCTTAAAATAAAAAATGAACTTAAAAATCAAAAGCGCGAGCCTAACTTAGGCCATCTCATGGAGTTTAAAGTTGATGTTATATAAGAATTATTGGGCTGCAGTCAGTTTAAAATAATGACGTTTCATGAATTAATAAGGAGTGATAGACCCTTGCTGCCTTCTAAATATTAGTTTTAGAACACTATGGCAAGGATAGGATTACGATGAAGTGGTACAGGATTTAGTATCTTAGAAACGTATCGCACTTCTTATAATATAAAATTACCAAACAAAATACTAAACATTTACAGTTAAAGATAAATAGAAATAACGAATTAAATATTCGAAAATAGAGGAATTCTGGAAAGATAAAGATAGGATATTTTCCACAATGGGAAATTCTGAAAGAAAGAGGGTGGTGGTATTTGGACACGAAAAACCAGCGCTCATACTAACCGGATATAAATAACAACGCCCACTCCTTCCAGCTTCCTATGCAATGTCCCTCGTTAAATAGAATAACACTTTATTTAAATTGATATTCCGAATCCTGATTTTTCCGATAGATGACTAGGATGTTCAATTGGAGGTTGGAATCAGTGAGCAGTGTTATTTATTGGTTTACACTAACCAAACCATTTCTAAGTATATTTATGTGTTCAAGGTGTTTTAACATAGAAATCCACGGAAATAAATATAATATTCACCCTTTTCTGTGATAGTAAGAAGCTAAAGGTGAAATAGGGTCTAGTTTATATGGATAGTCTATTGATATTAAGAAGTGAGACCTTTCCTATAGAGACAGGAGACATTTCGTTGGAAGATGGAAGCAGTATGCGGTGTATTTCATTGATTCACACTACCCACCTAAATAAGTGATAATGACCTATGTAAATTTAGAACATATAGTATATTTTAATATTATGTCGCAAAATTTGCGACAAATAACTGGTTATACCGTCAAGTATAAGTTAATTTTAATATAAAATAACACTATCCAACAATGATTTGGCTACAAAATGAGAAAATAGTTTTCTATTGTAGTTTTTTGCGTAGATTACAAAAATGACATTTATTTTTCATGAAATCACTTCAGTTTTTTGTAACCTGCACATTTAATTTTTTATTAACATTAGATTATTCAGTATATAGACGTATGAAATATTTATTATTATTTTTATTCTATTTGACCAAAAGTACAAAGATAAGTGGAAACAAAAAGCATATTCATCAAAAGAAATTAATAAGTCCTTTTAATACATTTCAGAGTCTGGTATTATAAAAATATATTTAAAAAAATAATGAAGATTTTTTTCAAAATTGCTGAGATCTATACAATAGTCATATATTTTAAGAATATTTAGGCTTCGTTTTATGTACAACATCTTGTCTGTCTCTGGAGATGGTCAATCAGAAGTCAGCAAGCATTGCAGGACTCAATTTTCCTTTATAACGATTTTCTATAGTAGCAATATCTTGGTGGAATCTTTCACCATGCTCATCTTCACTGACGTCTGCTTGATTCTCGGGAAAGAAAGAGAGATGGGAATGCAAAAAATGCACCTTTAGTGACATACTACATCTCAACTCATTATAGAACCTAATCAAATTCTGAACCACAATGTGGTAATTTTCTGATTTGTGCCTTCCAAGGAGACCTTTGAAATTATGCCAGGCCTCAAATTTTGGCTTGCTCAATTTTGCTTCAAACTCACTATTTACCATAAGTTGTCGAATCTGAGGCTCAACAAAGATTTCTTCTTTAATTTTAGCATCCCTAATCTTAGGAAATTTTGTTTTTAAATGTAAGAAGGATCGCTCGTCATGCTTTAAGGCTTTCGCAAACTGTTTCATTAAACCTAATTTTAAGTGAAGTGGTGGCAAAATTATGTTTTCCTTAGAAAGCAATGGTTCACTAATAACCTTATAAGACCTACTTTTCTCTCTTCTCTTATAGGCCATTCTGAGCGTATGTAATGTTCTCCCCGAGCTCTACTGTCCCACTGGCACAAAAAACACATGTATTTTATGTAGTCTGAGTACAAACCATTTAAAATGGCTACTAACTTAAAGTTAGCAGAAATCAACCATTTATGTTAACTGTATTTATTACTTTTTAAAGTAAAATCTAAATTCTCATAAGTTTCTTTCAAAACAACAAAGTGAGTTACTAGTATCGATGGTAGTTTATTCCCATTATGCAGAAGCACGGCTTTACTACTATATAAAGAAGTGTCAATGAAAAGCCCCCATTAACTCGGTTCATAAGAGATATCTAATTCTTCAAAGAGACTTGAAATAATATTATTACAGAAGAATAAATTTTTGTTAAATGAAAATTTGTCGTGTAAACTTTTCGATTAAATGCGAAAATTAGTAATTCTAACATCTTCTGCTACTAAATTTCTTTCTTTCAGTCTCAAGGCTAGTAATTCACTTTGTTGCTTTGTTAAGTTTAGATCTCTTGCTAGATCATCTATATCAAGTTGTGAGGAAAGTTTTGGAGTAGTATCAAAAGTTTCAGGAGCATAAATTTCAGTTCTGTTTCACATAATTCCATATCTTATTCATCAGAGTTAGACAAAACAATTTTTGACGGTGGTTAAGGAACTGGAATGTGTTTTGAGTAAGGTATAGGCCGAATAGCAGATCAAAAGTTGGCATATACCACAGCTGAATCGCACTTCGTGGTTTTACATAAATATATGTAAATTATATGCATAAAATATAAAGTTATGTACATATGAGTGATTACAATAAAGTTGTTCTAAAATTCTTTAGTTTTATATTTTAAAAAGTAATATTACAGTATAATACTATAAAGTATAGGTCCTATGGACAATAAACAATTACTTTCTTTGTATCTTCACCAAAACCGAAATAACACTCAGTGGCATGATCTTTGGGCTCTCGCCACACCATTGGAACACCAGATTGAAGGTTTTTTATTTTTTCCTTGAGACCATTTTGATAAAGAATTAAAGCAGGTCGTGCAACAGATATGTAGTGCCCATGGTTTATTTTGGTCGCCAATTTTACAACCAAAGTAAAAATTATATCGTTATTTCACTAGAAAAGAAACTTTTCTTGGAATTTTTTAAATGGTACTGAACCACATATGTAGCAGAATTTATCTGAGCTATTTTTGCACTGTCTTCTTGGCAATTTATTAAATGGTTGCTTTTATTTAAAATTTTATTTAGTTAAATAACCTGAAAATAAGAAATAAATGAATGAAATTCGTTAAACTCGTCATAATTTGACAAAAATAGTAATTAGCAACTAAACCAAAAACTGGAGTCATTTCGATCAAAATGACTTCCATTTTTGAATTCTATTCATAAAACTACATTAAAAAAATCTTATTCCAATCTTTGTAGTGGAAAAAAAGTTAATTTTTTTTAGACATTGTATTTAATGTAATTAAATAACTAAATTATATCAATAAAATAATTAATATTTAAAAATTTATTTAAATTCTTCAAATAAATAATGAATAATATACTTCTTTAGTTTTTATCCTTATTTCACTTAGACTGATTCACGTTACTTTCTGTGAGGAATTATCTTTTCTTGGTGATTTTCTTAGGAAGTTTTATCTTTACTAGATACAACCGCTTTTCCATGAAGCATTTTCAGTTTAGAAAACCTGCTTTTTTACCCCAAAAGTAAAATGATATGGCCTCTAGTTCTTACAAAACGAATTACATGTCTACCAGCGCACCAATTAGAACTATTTTGCGAGCGTTCGTGGGCTTTAACCCATGCTTTTATTAAGCGCAGACATAATTTAATGTTTTGATTTGTCTTACAAATCCAAAATTAGTTAATTTGAATTCAAATTTCTAAACTTACGCTTTAACTCATTTGTGGTAATTTGCGAGGCTTTCGCACTAAGCCTCGCATGGTGCGAAAGTATTTCAGTTCACGTTCTTTAATTGGCTACAATATCCAAACGTATGTTCGCGAATATAATGAGACTAGTGGTCAGTTTGAGGGTCTGATTTTCTTGTATATCAGCAAGATATTCTAGTTAGTGTTTTGTCTGCGCCTTGAGATGTACACATTACGTATACTGTTCATTCCATTGTCTATATTTTAAGATAAATGTTCATATATGGTAATTTTGTGGCATAGTAGGAATTCAATTTGTTTCCAGGACCAATCCATATATTTTCCTCGTACGCTTTCATCACCTTATTTTTGGAAGATCCTTTGTTATTTAAGTAAGCTCGTATTATAATTGAAGCTAACTTCAACAATATTCATGTTTGGACTTGTGGTCTAATTTAGACCTTTGACAGATCATAATGTTTGTTTACTCGTCTGTCGTTTAGGTGAATCATAATTATTATTTAGGTTAGAAACCATAGAGCTTAGTAATGTATCTTGCAGGCTTAATGAGATATATGTATAACCTATGGAAGTATTAACAGGGATAAATTTAATTTGCGTGGATAATAGCTCGCCATTGGATTTCTGAAATCTGGTGATGTCTCTTGTCTAGTGTCGGTTCTCTCTAGATCCGATTAGTGTATACTCAGTTGTCCATCATCTGTGAAGGAAGAAATATCATGGCTAAAATCAATCTTCTAAAAGGGTACAGAGAAAGTGTGCTACTTGGTACTCAAAACTGGAGCTCTAATGCAAAGATCTGCAAGTAGTTGAACGTTAATCTGAGGAAGATACAGAGAATCATGAAAGAGTTGGATGGGTCAGGCTGAGATTACGAGTGTACGGTGGCCAGGGAACCTTACTATAACCGATACAAAAATAGACCCAGAATTGGTCGCAGAGATCTAGATCTTCATTTCTAAAGATCCAAGCAAGTTATAAGCTCCATACCCACGACAAGAGAGTATCAACGTTGACCATTAGGCTACTACTCATACATTATAAGAAAGCGCCAGCCCCTGTCGCAGAAAATGAAGGATAAAAGGAAGAACCGTATTTCAAACTTGTGAACAAACCGACCTATCCGTTCAAGCCTCGCATGCTTTGGTATTGAATTAAAAAAACAACCGCTAGTTCTCTGTCTTCCTAGATATATGTACCAAGAGCCATGCGGAATTACTCCCAATTCTAAATTAAGGTGTTTGAGGTAGTCAATTGTGAAGGCCACATTATGTACCCTTTTTTTCCCCCGACGATGGATTCACGCTCACAAGTACGAAGGACTGCATCAAGTGCCTGGTGGAATTGGTGTTGTGCTGGAAGGCAGTTTGTCTGCCAGCAGGAATTTGCACGATGCCACAGAAGCAGGAGAGAAGGACTTAGTCTTGGCTCTCAGTCAATTTGTTTAACTTCATCAATCAAAACATCCGGCCTCTCAACTGCCCAGACTTCGACACCCTTGGTTATTTTGTGTCCGGATTGGTTTAAAGTGAGACCAACAATTTTCAGTGCATCATCAATGGGGAAGTAGATCCAGTATAACCATAGTTTTCATTCAGTTAAACAAAGTCACCCCTCAAAAATACTTGCGACAGCTTTCAACGCCGCCTGGAGACCGTATTTGAGACCGTATGCGATTTCATTGAATAAATACAATGAATAGCACAAACCTTCAAGTTTTTAACATGTATTTTTGATAAATATATATGTATACGTGAATTTTCTGTTCAGTTTATTTGGATCAGGAGTCTTGACATTCGCAGCAGCAGGATCTTCCTTTGAGCCTAAATTCTTCAATTAATCGTTTTGTCTTTTTTGGTTGTTCTATATTTCCACATTTTGTCTATTTTTTCTTTTGTGTTTTCGATTTTATCTTCTTGAAAGTGTAGTTTTCCCAGAATTTTATCTTCAAATTCAGACTGTTGTATACCAAACTCACTCCTCATACAGTTGTACGATGGGCAGTGCAATAGAAAGTGCTTAAGAATCTCTAACTCACATTCACAAACTTGGCACATTGTATTTGTATTTTTTTCAATGTATATTTCTGGCACAGAGTGGTAGGATATTTGTTCTTGCTTTATAAAGTATAATTGAAAAATGAGAGGCATCAAAAAAATTTTCTTCTTTTATCTCTTTTTCTCTATTTTTTTATACCTCAGGTTTTGATTTTGTTGATATTTCTTCCTTCCACAGTTTTATGTCCCACTCGTAAATTTTTGTTTTATTTCTGCTTTAATTTTAATTTTAATATCTTGATACTTGAAAGGTTTAAGGTATCTGATAAATTTATAGTTCTTTTCTATCATATCATTCAATATACATTTCAATAGCTAATTTTCTAATTCCAAAATACTTTTGATATACATATATTCTTTTTCACTATCCTTACCTTCATTAAAGATGATCCTATTTCTGACATCAAAGTACAGTTTAGGGCTCCCAAGATCTTCCTATACACAGCATTCTTTATAGTTTGTAGTTTCTTAATATCTGAATCATTTATATTGGATCCAAAGAGAATGGGAGAAAGGGCACCTTCTTCCAATAGGTCTTACCAATCACCAACTTATGACAATATTAGCCGTAACTAGGTATTATGCAATGTTCTGCAGTTTATCTGCTTTTTTCAATTATTAAATGTTTAGAGTTTTAAAAATAATTTCTTGAGTTATTTATAGTTACTCATAAATATTTAATCTCATTTACAACCTTAATTCCTGCTATATTAGTTAAATTTTCTTTCATATTCATAATTATTATGCAGCTCTTTGATGAATTGATTGTAAGGCCGCCTCTTTTTCTTAACTCAGTAAGGATGTTTAGAATGGGGCTGGCATCTTTTAATGATTGTGTCACAAGAAGCCCATTCATTATATACAGAGAATAGACTACTTATATTTATTATTTGGTCCTTAAACCTCACTGTATTGTTTAAAATTTTATTCATTATTTCATATGTTATCAATTTGAATAATATTGTAAAGCGCATACAACCCTGCCTTATTCCATTTGATATTGGTATTTCAATTTCTTTCTTTCTAAAATTTATGATAGTTTTGTCATCCTGATAGATATTAGCAATAGTTTCTATAAAGCTCTGTTGTATTTTGACTTGCATAATTGCATCTATTAATTTACTTCGTTTAATATAATTAAAGGCTTTAATAAAGTTAACTGAAATCACATATAATGTATTTTTACATATATAACTTTCTTGAATACAGTATTGTAAAATTACAATATTATCCTCTATTCTTAATCCTTACGTAAATCCTGCTTGTGTTTCCCTCATAATGTGATTCAGCACAAGATGTATATCTATTTCTTGACCAATGAAAGAGATACAAATTTTCTAGCATATATTAGTTAAAGCTATTGGTCACGAGTGTTTTACTGTAGGCTTTTTTAACTGTGGGTGTCATTTGATTTACTGATATTCTCCAATCTTCTGGTTTTTATTTCTTTACTATTTCACTTTAAAGAAAATTGGTAAATATTTGTATATATGTTTACTATTAGGTAATGATTTGTAAATTTCTTGTTTAATATTATTTGGGCCTGGAGTTTTCCTACGTCTTAATTTTTGTAGTTAATTAGATAACTTTTCTTATGTTGTGGTTAAATTTTCCAAAAGGCTTATATAATTAAGGTGCTCAAGCGCCTTAATTCGAACGCTTATATTCGAAACCACCATGCAGAGTTGTTCTTCAAGTTTCCTACCCTAGTTAATAATCTTTCCAATACATTCATCGGTATTGTTAATATGCCTAGACATATAATTATTTGTCTTTGAATTCCAAATCACATTAGTTTCAGTAGTGTATTTTTTATATATATTTTTCCAAAATAATACAATTTCTTCTTTAATATTCCCTTAAATTTCATTTACACTTAAATCATAAAATATTATTTTTTTATCTTGTGAATTTGCGCCATATCTTAAAGTGTGTATATTTTCCCAAAGTTTATTTGAATATTTATATTTTATTTCAAGAGTAAATAGTGTCTCTATAATTCTTATCATTAAGGCAAGGTTGCGTATTTTTTGTTTACTCGAATCCATATTTGCATTTTTTGTCATTCTATGTAAAGGCTTTTAACGTTATTAATTTGGATGACGTTACCAAATAGCCCTTTTACTTTTACGGAACATCATCATAATTTGTTGAACTGTAGTTGTTTCAGTCTATGACCTGAAGAACACGTAAGGCTACAGACCCACGTGATAACAAATTTTAACTGAAATTTTCTATTTCACCGACCACGAACCTGAGGTCCACTGTGAGGAGTTCGAAACTGTTGTAAACTGTTAATTTTACGAATGTTTTTTTTACATTCGTTATCGGTCTTTTTCTTTTTAAAAACAATAAGCCTTTTTTGCATTAATTTTTTGGAGAATAATTGACTGTAAAATTTTCAACCACCAAATTTGCCGAAGGGGCATAGAGTCCTGTTTGGAATCTGCGCTGAAATGACAAAAATAGAAATTTGAGACTTTTTACAACATCAGCAGAAGATAGGTGAGGAAGGTCAGAAAGTAGCTAGAAGATTAAAGATTCGACCACAAGGCAACAACATACCGGAAAACCTATTTCCTAGGATGTGACGCCATCATAAAGCCAGAATTCGTCATTCAAATCAAGGGAGTCATAATAAATGATTCCAGAAAGTTGAAGCTTACCATTACAAAGGAGAAAGGTGTTGTTGAAAAATTGATTGACTAGTGGAGCATGCTAATACACTACTTTTTATACAAGATGCGAAAGGGAAAATATATACCAGGAGCGATGGAGGTAAAAGGCTAAATCACACAACTTAGTAGTTGATCATCAAGTACACACACTTTTTGTAGCTAGCATGATGTGCTTTTTTACGACGAGAATAATTTCTATTAAGACCACAAAATCAAGTCCCTGAACAAAAGGTGTCTCTCTGTTGCACCAAAAGACATGCTCAGAGTCATGGAGAGTAAAGTTCCAGCATCAATAATCGTATTCGGTATCGTTAGCAGTAAATGTGACGTCATTCCACTCCACTTCTTCCCTGAAGGCCTCAGATTGAACACCGAGGGCTACCTCCGTGTTCTAAGCATGGTGGTAAAACAATGGATCAACCTGGTCGCTTCAGTGAGCCTTTACGAGTAAAAACAAGACTCCTGCCATACCAGCTGGAAGACTCACGCATGGAGGTCGGAAAGTTTCTTCGATCACACAGATTTGACATTTCGCCTCCACGCTCCCTTGACTGCAAACCACCTCGACTTTTTTGTGGGTCGTGGTGGAACGATGGACGAAAGAATCTAGCTGCAACGTGAATCGAGGGTTCAGAGCTAGGATAACCATGGCAAGGGGCCTAAAACGAGAGTTAGTGACGAAAGTTTGTGGGCTGTTCAAAGGTTACCTAAAGGGTATCATCGAGGCTACAAACGAGCTCATCATGATTACAAACTGACCCAAATTTGACGAATATATCTCAAAGAAAAAAAACACATATTCTCCTTTGAGATAATCATCTTGTTAACAAATACCGTCCCCACCGACTGTACGGAATAGAGTAGTATATTGTCCTCATCGCATTTAGGACAACTCGTACCACCTAAAAAAATTCTATATCCGCCAAATTTGAGGGGGGTGGAGAAAGGCTTCTGAATTTTAAAGCGCAATAGCAATGTGGTTTTATGAGGCAGAAAGATGATAAGTAGAAGAATATAGAAAGTTTAAATGACCGTCCTGCAACCATTTGAGTCAAGAAGGAAACTGCAATTGTTACGCCGTGGAGGAAACATTATCCTCTAAATTCTGCCTGGAATTAATTTGTGGCTTAAGCAATCACAGCAGTAGAGAGGTAATCGAGGGTGGGGGTGGTGTGGGGGGGGGGTCATATCAATAAAGTACAAGTTTCAAATTTATGACGGCTAAAAGTGCCGGTGGAGCGTCCTAAGTCAAGTGAGAGTGTGATGATGGCTCGTGGCAGAAGATTAATTGGTTCAAACACATACGATAAGAGCATGCAGTAATTTTCTACCAGATTCTACTACGAAGCGGCCACTCAAGGTTTCCTAATTCCTAAACAATGCCATTTATTTCAATATGCGCAGCCGGTAAGAGTAAATCATCTAAATTCTGTTTTCTGTTGCCCTTTCTCTCTCACTCTCTCTCTCTATCTCTCTCTCTCTCTCTATATATATATATATATATATATATATATGTTATATAGGAATAGAACCTTGCCTCCAGTAAGTAAGAACACCGTACTGCCGATCGATATATTTCTCCATATTCAATCAGGGGAAAGTAAATTCATATACGACGGATCACTTCGCTTATGGCGGGATTCTGTCCTTAGAATTTAAATATTGTCCTAAGTGGTGTTTATTTTTAAATTTATGTTAAAATTTGTATAATAAAAAAAAAGATCTAATCCAGTTGTATTTTCTTTTCAAAACCTTTCGTTTAAAATATTCTTATTCTGAAAAACTACGTAATGGATATTTTCACAAACAGCTCGTAACTTATTTTTGGGTTGCTAAATGTTTTTCAAAAATATTACCTTAATCTTCTCCACCAGAGACACGAAACTTTCTTCTTTTGAACTAATCAAACAGAAATTCAACTTTTTTATAAAATTCATTGTAGGATAAACAAATATTATATGCAGAGAATATAAGTGTTTTTTACACTGATTTGATACGAAGAATCGCACAAACTGAAGTTGCGGCCTTGACCACTAAAGGTTGGCTTACGAAAATCTGTTGGAGAATGGGAGATGCGAGTATCCAAAAATGAGAGGGAACTCTAGAGCTCCTTTTCGCAAGTAAATTTGATATTAGGATGTTTGTGGTTGGCATATTGCAGGAATTTATCACAGGAGTCCTCGGAATGGAAATATAGATATGTGTCATCGACACATCAGCGGTAGGGTAAGGGTCTAATGCTTCCCAGTTCTTAGGTGAATAATTGTTCTTCAAACCAGGAAATGAAGATATCAGCAAAGAAAGGGTCCAAAGGACTGCCCATGCCCACCCCTATCTATTTGACTATAAGTTTCGTGGTCGAGTGCAAAATAATTGTCTTTAATGTCTAACTAACTTTATAATTCTTTACAAGAGGTATTTGCGGTCGCTGAAGTCAAGGTTCTGTTCCCATATTGGAATTAGCCACAGAACTAGGAAAGTTGCCTATACGAAAAATCTCGCCTGTTCGGCTCTATTCCATCATGTGTAACTCTGATGAGACATTAGATAATTTTGAAACTTTAAAAATCCTCCTCGATCTTGTATAATTAAGAATTCAAGAATCAATGTTTATAAAATGTTTTTCTTCTTCTCTTAATCCCAATTCCTCTTCCCATCCACTACTTTTTCTTTAAGATATAAACAAAGCTCCTAATCTTCTCTTTCTTCTCACAATACTCACGCTTTCCCACCAGGCATACTTTAACAGCTGATTGTACCAGGTTAGTTATTCCTCAATGTGCATTCAGTGTTTTCTCAAATTTATATAGCTAAATTTTACGAAGTAAAAGCACCATCATAAACCCCCCCCCCCCCCATAAATTGTAGCTTCTGGATTGCTCACTATATTAGCGGTCTAAATCTTCTATTACTTCCATTAATTGAATATTAAAATTTTAGCTTAAAATACTAGTCTTTTCACATATTTGTATTTTTCAGTACCAGAAGATGAGTGAAATTAACACCAGAAACATTGTTGTTATCAAGAAATTAATTGGATTCCACCCCTCCCCTACACCATTTCCTTTATCCAACAAATTAAATTGAAGCTCTACAGGAGCAGTCCAAACCAATATATATATATAAATATATATATATATATATATATATATATATATATATATATATATACATATATATATATATATATATATATATATATATATATATATATATATATATATATATATATATTTATATATATTTCTCTCTAATCAGACCGGAACCGGCAAATTAATGTAATTTAGATTCGGGTGAAGACCTCATATTCAAATAATTTGAGCGAAGATATATGCTTGGATTTTTGCCTTAATGATTAAATGAATGAAATAACTTATGTTTCTCTTTTCTTAATTCCACCCATTTGTAAAAATATATATAAAAAATTAATAATTAATAATTCCCATTTTTAAAGTTTCTGATAACCTAATGAATTTTTAGGTGAGATTTTTTTATTTATTCCTTTTAAATGATGTATAGTCGTCTATTCTGTACCAACGAATTTTCAAACAAACCATGATAAAAATCAATGAAATGAGTTTACTTGCAGATAAACCTTAAAATTTGTGGTAATTTTGAAGTATAAAATAACATATTGATGAATCCTTTAAAATAGACGATAAATTGAGTGGAAATAATATTTTTACGATTTTTGAAAAAATATATATATCCGATTTTGTTTTTGAGATTTCGACAATCGAAATCGTTTAACGCAAGATTGTTGGTTTAAAGTTGATAATGTCCTGAAGAAAAATAAGAATATTGAGCAAATGTATAGCAATTGATAATATTATGTTGACAAGAAGTTAATATCTTGCTATTTAAACGAAATAAAAATAATTTCCGCATTATTGAAAATCCTTTCTCATCGTTGAACTAATTACTGGATACTTTTAGGGATTTAGGTGCTGTTTCAATGACCTAAATAAATGGTCACTAGATGGTAGGAGTGTAAGGTTAATATGAACGACGCGGGGGAAGAAATTTGAACCCTAACGTTATAATTCTCTTTGTTACAAACAGGCAACGTGCAATGTCATAGAGCAGTGGACACCAATATTATTAGACCATTGAAGGACAATTTTGTTCCAGATTCACTTCAACGTTGATATTCTTGAACTTATAGATACATTAGGTTGAGGATGAATTAGTATTCACACATTGTAAACGAGCCTTTTAAACAGTTCATTTTATACACAAACCACTTTTGCGTAGGAGAAAAAAGTAGGGGATTACGAAAGCTTTAAAATGGCCTGGATAATATTAACATTTAAAAATGGGCTATGTATTACTACAACTTAAAGAGTCCTGGTATTGCTAAAGCTTTAATAAGGCCATAAACTACTAAAGCTTACAAAGTCCTGGTATTGCTAAAGCTTTAATAAGGCCTTAAAATTACTAGAGATTAACAAGGCCTCGTACTACTAAAGCTTTTAAGAGGCCTTGATATTATTAAAGCTTATAAGAGGCTTTGGTATTACTAAAGCCTAAAAATATTTGGTATTATTAAAGCTTAAAAAAGGCTATGCATCAGTAATGATTAAAACAGGCCTAGTATTTATAAAGCTTAATAAAGGCCGGGGTATTACTAAAGCTTACAAAAATACATGGATTACTAACGTTCAAAAAAATCCGGGTATTCCTAAAGCTTCTAAAAGGCCTGATTACTACTAAAGCATAAAAGGGTGTGGTTATTACTAAAAAAGGGCTGGGGATTAGTAGAGCTACCTTCAATAATAGCACAGCAAATTTGGAACAATTTAAATAAATCTAAGAAGGAGTTTTTGTCTTCCAAAACAGAAGGAACTTTGCAACGACCAAATAATTTCATCTATAAGACATCCCTTTTATTATTTCAGGCTCTTTTAAAATATGTATATTTTATGTGAATTTCAGAAAACTTTAACAACTTTAGAGCAAATACATAAGAAAAAAGTGATGCAATTTGAAATATATTTCTAAAGACTAATAATAAAGTATTTAATATTCTATCCCCCCTCATTAAACTCAGTTAAATTATAGACTTTAAAGTTAAATTATTCGCACCAAACTCCATTATTTTATCATTATGACCACAAACGGTCTTTGTCATAGGCATTATTTTATATTTAATAAGGAGGACGAAAACCAAACAAAATCTTTAAAAAACCGTATAAAATCAAGGTTCTTAAGAAAGTATGAAATTCGGGTAATTGAAAAGGATTTTTAGCTATATTTCCCAAGGTGAAGACTACTTGAAGGTAGAAGGCCCCAATGACAAAATTATTCTATATGTTCGTGCTTTTTAAGTAAAGGAACTTATTTTATAGTATATGTAGATTCAGTGAGAAATTTTATCACAAAATAATTTTCAACCCTTGACGAATTCTACAAAAATCCTTCACATTCAAAAATATTTTTAGTTATATTTGACTGAATTATTTTCAGCATTTTGCTCATAATTTGGGCCCAATTTTTGCTTTATTTCACTTAGAAATTAAAAAGTGCCTTTAATTTTTATTCCTTAAAAGGCATTACATTTTTAAGGAGGAGATAGGTTTGATCTTATATTTCACTGTTAAAAATTCTATTTATTTTGACCAAGTAGTAGAAATTGGATAGAGAATAAAATAAAAAGCCAGCAATGGGACTGCATTAGTGCCGATAGTTAGCATAGAAGCTGATGGCTTGTAATCCCCTATAATAAAAGGTAAAATTAACTTGGATTCATTTTGATTTTAATTCGCACTAACCCACCTTTGCTTGTCTTTTTTAACTACAGTCATGGCCAATAGTTTTGACACTAATAAATAAATATTCTTATTTATTCCTATCGTTTTTTTTAAAAAATACGTGATGGGAATAATTAGTTTAATATTTAAGTTTTTTGTGGTTTATTAAATAGTCACTATAATAAAACATTCTTCGCTGAATCCAAAATTAGTCTGGTGCTGTTTCTGTCGAAGATGAATTTCAGTCCCTGGATCTTTGCTGTTCGATCAAAAGGGGAAAATGAAGAAAAATCTAAGTTAAATGAATGAGGATGTGCAAAAATAATATACATATTTTCTGATAAAAACAAATGTTGAATCTTTTTCAATTCCAATTTTTCTGTGCAACTAAGTACCCTGAAATCAAGGATATAGTTACTAATGGCAATGCATCATGGAGCAGCGTCACTAGGATCATTAATAATTTTACAAAGAATGGTTACACCCCTACAACGGTGTTTCTACACGCCTCAAACCCTAAAAGATTTGCCCCGGAACAAACAGTACCATGAACTCAAAATAATACCCAAACGTACATTATCATCACCTTTTCCCAACTGTTCAGGAACAACTGAATTCTCAGCATGATGGCGTACCTTGTCAAAAAGCAAAGCCAATAAAAAGTTCTTCTCTGAAAGTTCTTTTGACCTTGTCCCGGGAATTCCCCAAATTTGAGTCTAATAGAGGATTATTCGGCGATAATCAAGCTGGCGATTGATAAAGAGAGGCTATACAAATTAAGGTAAGTGGATGAATATTTAACAAAAATGAAGCAATATTATTCAAGATATCAACACGTTTGGTCTCCAGAATTCCAAAATGAATTGAAAAAGTCTTGAAAATAAAGGAACATCATTTAAAATAGTGACTGTGTGAAACAATTTACTGCAGTTATTAATAAAATGGGTTTGGGGGGGAATCTTTTTTGATATTTCACCTTCAAATTAGGATACAAACATAAATAAAAAGCAATGTTTGACTCGTTATATTCCTGGCTTCATTCTAAATATTTAAAATCTTTTATGACATTTTATGATACTAATGAGTGATAGAAATAGGTTAATAAGGTTGGTTGGTTAATTGAAGAATATTGTTAATCGGATTTGATTGATCACAGATCCGGATTGTAACAGCATATGTTATCCCCGTCAAAAGCTCTACCGATGGTAACTCCATTCACTGACTAAATAGACTCGATATTTGCCTGACTCTTGTTCGACTAAAAGGCGGCCCTTCCATTCTTCCTTGTGTTTGTGTTGCTGAGAATGCAAATAATCCAGGGAATGAAGAGAAATTGATTTATACAACGGACTTTGATCTCACGTCGATAGAATATATGATCTGAGAAAGATAAATGAGGAATATGGTTGAAATTGAACTCATTAAGTAATTTTGTAATGTAAATGTGAATTTGATTTACGGCATCTTTGTTTTCTAAATAAATTATGGTACATTACGGAAAGCACTGAGCAGCTCATCACCACAGATTGGTATCAAACAACTGTGATAGGTGTTTTGGGGACTGCCTATGAAGACTGATGGATACTTTCGTGTTGGGGCGCAATGAATGACGAAATGACAACTTTTTGCATGCTTTGCGTGAGTGGATAAAAGAGGTTAATAGAGTTGACGTGGAAGAGAAGTAGCGCAAAAGTATGAAATCAAATATAATGTGGAGGCCCAACATTTGACGTAATTTCTAAATGTTTTATATATTTATTATAAAAAGAAACCAACTTGTGCATCAATTTTGAGATCTTTTGAAAGGAATATTACAAAGAAATTGGAGAAGTGAAAATTTCTTGAGCCTTCAAAGCTTACCAAAAATAGACTACACGTGGAGCAATTGGCGAGGATTGGGGTCACTCCCCTTCTTATTGACTCTACTTCCCACCCTTCCGCCTTGAGGTAGAAGATTAATTGGAAACCTTCTTAGGATTATTCCACTCATCATTTCCTTCACCTTATTTTTATTACTTTCTTTGTTCTATTTGACCTTTTTTTTTCCCCCAGTGAGTACATAAACTGGCAGCGACGGATTACGCATGGTTTATTTTCATAATCAATACTCAAATTTTCCTTGAGCGGTTTGAGTCTAAGCTAAATATATTACGAAATAATGGCGGTTTATCCTAATGCAAGGGAGGCACAAATGTGTTCTTAGAACCAATTTATCTCTCAATGACCTTCATGGAAAGACTACCTATTTTGTCGCCTCTGAGAGGTTACACAAAGAGACAACAATTGTACCCTCTATTCAAAAGAAGGAAAGAAAGCTATAAAAAGCAGAGAGTTGTGAGAATGGCAATGAGAAAGAGATACATATTGCCTTGTTAGCAATGATGCTTGGCTGAGAATGAAGGAGACATTTTCTGTGTGCAAGCAAAGGGAAAGAATTTACCATGGAGGAGCTTAAGATACCGGCGAATCGTAATGTTGATCCGTCATAATGCGACACTGTGTATTTCGTTTTCCACCCTGATTATGCTCAGTTTACAGCCATTTTGTCTTATTTTGATAATGTGTTATGAAGAAAATCTTTGTGGATATCATATAAAAAAAGCAAAAGTGAGGTTTTTTATTCAAGGAACAGGACATTTGCGCGCCTCCCTTATCGTCAGCTTTTTAATAGCATATTTCGGCTATCTTCTAAACATTTCACCTAATTTAAATTGTGCCTATAGTTTGTGAACCTACATATTTTCTAAACTTTTTTTGACACACAAGCTTTTTTTGACTTTTCTATACAATATATATAAATTAGCATTTTGTAAGAACTTCAGGATCTAAATGATTTCTTTTCCGAAGAATGTTAATAAACAAAATTCAATTAACTGGATGGGTCTAAACTATTTCTAGCATTAAATATTTTGCCAAGTGCAGAATAATTCCTACCAAATCCTTTCCCTACAACCAATGTGGTAAACAATGGTGTACAGTTTATTATAAAACCAAGTATACAAAGAAAGGTTAATTTGACTTAAACAAAATGCAGAGGGTTGAAATGTTTCATCTACTTACCAAAGATTTTTGCAACCGGAAAACAAGATTCAGCTTTCTCATTGGATAAATCAGATTCTCCATGTTTTCTTGTAGTACGGGAAAGTATTCTGTCTAGTTTCCAAAAAAAACCTCTTTACCCTTCTGATACATCTTGCATAAACTAATAAAATGCTTCAATTTGGCTCAAAGTAGTTTATGGAGAGGTGTCAACCCTCTCCGTCAAAATCATTCATAGTAGTCTCCTCTTTATGTTAATCGTCATATTTACAACTCACTATTTACCACTTCTCACAAGCTCAGTAACTTCTGAACCTCATTTTGGGAGTCGGATGTGCTCGTTTGTTTTCGATTCCTAATTTATGATAATAACAAAAATAATAATAGAAATTTGTAAATACTACTTACTGCCTGTAGTTTGCATGAAGATAAGATTTGATTTAAAAGTCATTTTCTTACTAAAATCATTTTAATACTTTAATTTTTATTCGTATTTCTTCGACTGTCTCTTCTTTCCTCACTTTTTCCAAGCCTAGGAGGAATTGTGAGGAAAAAAGATCCTTATTCGTTAAACTTTTTCTAATCGTCTTTCAAACCGTGATTTGACATTCACTAGGTTTCTTACAAAGGTTCCCCAATAATTGTCTGACATAAAAGCAAATTAAATCTTTCTTTAAAGTTTAGTAGAAGAAAAAATGAAAATAATATTCTTATACAGATCAAGAATTAAAGTTTTGAAGAATATTTTATTTTTACACATCTTATTGTTTAATATCCTCCATCACACATAAATTTCCACGTGTTCTCGTGAGATTTGAATGTATTTATAAAAAACGTTAGATCCAACTAATTAGCTAATAAGACACGCAACTCATCCCAATTAGGTTTCACTTATTTATGTCTAGTATAAATATAAATAAATAATATGTATTATTAAATTTTCCTCTTTTTAATAAATTATCTATCTTATTTAATAATATTGTTTACCTCTTTTACTGTGATGAATATAGCTCAAATTAGACCAGGGGTCGACAACCGTTTTCACCTTACATTTCGAAATAATAATTAATAAAGGTAATGATAGTAAAACATGAAACTTTAAATTATAATAGATTATGTTTATTTTAGTTCGTATGCATTATAAATTTTACATTGAACTATTGATATTTTTAAGGGACACAATTAATGTGATGCTTGATGTTTTTTTGGCTCGAAAGTTTTTTAACATCAGTTCATAATGAGTTTGAAGCCGGAAGAGGTACGTTTTCTAAATTGACATCAGTGATTCGTGTCCTTAGCTTTCTTTGGGTATATTTAAATTTAAAGAAAAATTGCTCACACATATGTATACTACCGAACACTGATGTCATTTTGATCGCATAATCAATCTAATTGGTATACAGCCCAGGTTAAAAAAGATATTTCCTATTAAAATCCAATAGAGAAACATCTTTGCGTGAAATTTTGATTTTAATCCTGCATTCATTGCATTGTATTTCAATTAATACCATTTAATATTATTCTGGTATATTGTCCACTTCCACATCGAACAGAGTAGCAAACAGTTTTAAATCGACAGTCTGTGATATCATGACAGAGTAACTAAAGGAAAATTACGTTTTTGAATCACATATCACAGTTGCCATTTGAAGGTTTAGTCCCAGGAGTGTAAGGAAATAAGCATAATTTAATTTCTCAAGGTGATCTTGCCACGATCGTAGTTTTGTTTCAGATGGGTTTTTTTGTCCCCACATATCATGTATTAATTGATTTCTTCCCTGAAACTGCAAATTCAAGAGGTTTAAATGGGAGGTTAAATCAACTCGGAATGCGTGTCTTGAACACCACTTAGGATCGCGAAATTTTGTGGCAATCGTGTATTTGCTCTAAAAAGAATTCAGCTATAGCTTCATGCAGTGCATATACTCTTTCAGTGATAGACCGTCCTGCTTACTTCACGTACAAACAATGCAAGCGTTACCGTGTTGGTTGAATCGGTGCTCTTATCAAATGCTATTGAGAATAACTTTAGATTGTTGCAATGATTTTTAAAAATAATTTTCAGATCCTCTGATATTTCTTCTATTCGTCGTGTTACTGTTCTTCCAGAGACAGACATTCGAATATAAATTTCTCCTCTCGAGACATAAAATTTCAAGTAAGCATTTTATCACGAATTCCCCGTCAGTGAAAGGTTTCATATTTTCTATTATCAAACATATCAGAAAACGTTTTCTGCTTGCACTTGTACTTTTTTCTGATTCCTTGTTTCGTTATTAAAATATCTAACTTTGTTTCTCTAAGCTTCATTGAAATTGGAGTGTCTAGTCTGAAGTACCTCTATTATGAGGACGTTATGTGCAATCATTCTTTATCACTATCTCACAAAAAGCAATATATTTCGGAACTAAAGTGCCTCATTTTTATGAAAAAGAACGTTATTCAAATGTTAAAATGCAAACATATTTTGTTAGCTATAAAAATTTTGATTTTTTAAAATGGCTTTTAAAAAATTACACGGGAAACTATTTGTTAAGTAATTCTACTAAAGTAATAGGCCTATGTTTGATAATTTAATTAAATCATTTAAAAACAGTTATTAACTTGAATAAAACTTTATTTTATAATTTGTTAACATAACTTTTGATACTTATGTACCTTCGTTTAAGTCACTTTAAAGTTAACTATGTAGATTGGTAGAATAAAATAATTCACTTGTTATGTCACGACGCATCTAGCCTCAGTGGTTTTCTGAAATTGACTACCTTAATCTTAATGATCGCAGCCAAATTTATACACACATAAAACTATTGAAGAATATTCCAGAATGGTCTCGCGTGAATTATTAATAACTGCTTGTTCTCGACTATTCGAGAATACCTCTCAACATTCTACTAGTCTACAAGTTATTTTAAAAATTTAAAAGTGTAAAAATAAAAATCTAAAATTTCGATTATTATTTCTAGACACGACGGGCCGGGTACATATTATATTTCTTTTGTGGACTCCAGAACTAACAATTTTGGTTGACGGGCCGTATCTTGCCGACCACTGTTTAGACTAAAGAGTCCAAATTAATAAGAATTAATGACAAAACCAACTCTGGAATTTAATTACTCATTTGTTTTCCCTTTAACTATATTTTGGAAAAATGTTGTTAACGTATTTTATTTCAAATTTTTGGCCAGCTGAGGAAATCGTGCAGAATGGGGGGAGGGGGAATTTCATTTATATCGTAAAAATGAAAATTAATATTACAATGTCAAGAAAATTCACTTTAGTGTACCCTAATGACCTCTTATTGGAAATGGCCTCATATACAGTGGATGAAATAAGTACGTATATATTGCATTGTAAATATGTTTATTAACCACATAATCGCATGTAATTGATCAAATTTTAATCATATATTCTATTTAAATTAATAAACACTAGCAAAAATGATTGTTATAAACCCAGTAATCTACATATATGCTTCGCTTTCGTATCTATATAATTTTAAAAAGGGTAATACTTTCCTTAGAGTACCTTTTTATTCGTATGGAGAGATGAGGTAAATGTTTTTATTCCCACACGTGGCCAATCTTATAACTAAATTTTCTTCTATATTTTTAGCATTAAAATTTAATATTTTAATTATTAAACACCAGCAAAAATACCTTTTTTGCTAGGTCTGCTGCCCTTGTTCGCTTCGCTCCTAAAATAGATGTGCAAGAAAAAATTCCCTTTTGTTATTTTTTTTTACAAAATACACAAACAGACACATACACAGACACACAGACAAACTGACACTTTATATTAAACTAATAACTCTTTATCTTTTGAAATAAATTTTGTCAAATATTAAATAGTTGAAATTATATTAGTAACTTTCCCTTTATTTACTAAAAAAATAAGTATTAAATTTTTGCTATTTCGTATAAATTTGCTGTGTTTTAAATTTAAGGTTTATGTTTCACTATTTTTCTCAGCTATTATTCCAAAATTTAATATACATATTTCAATCTGCTTTTTTTTACCCAATGATGAATTGATTTGTTTTAATCCTGAAAAGTCTAAAATGAATGTTTCGAAGCATTTTTGGTTATGGTCTGCTTGTTATGTTTACATTTCGTCTGATTTTGCACGTTCTCAGATAAATTCAACATTATTAGAAATCTTGTGCCTTTTTCTTTGATTTTTATTTATAACATTTACTCATTCCTTTAATAGATCGTTTTCTGTCTGAATTCATCTAAGGTACGCGTTTAGGTTTATTACATTTATCTTTATCTATAGTATAGAATGACCGCATTACAGTTTCCTACATTTATATCATACTCTCCGTCACTATTTGAGTTTCTAATGTTAAACAATTTATCCTATATCTGAAGGCATAAAAATTACAGTGTTCGAAATCGGGGACGAGTCTTTTGGTGATTAACTGAGATTTTTGACCCCCCTATCAGATTGTTATGCTGTTAGGATCACTATTTCCTTGCGATTTTCAAACTCATAATTTTCTATTAAATTCTTTTGTAGGTAATCTTAAATCTAATATACTTTATACTTTTTCCCAGAGTGGTTCTTTTACCGCCTGAAGGACGAAATTATCATTTATTTACTTTAACAAACGTTCACCGTATCCGTTTTCAATTTCATTTTCGATTTCGACTCTAGAAAGTTGAAATTTGAACGAATAAGAGACTGATTATCACTAACCTAAACTGAAAGTATCCTAAACATCTGTCTGACTTCGGATTTTCTTTGACTCGGTGTCCTATAAACATTAATCACTATAGTTTTAAAGTTTAGTGCATTAAATTGAACTCCTAACCAACCCGAAGATTGGTTTAAAACGATATCTTTTAATGACCGGTTTAAGTTATTATTGATATATAAAAGAACCCTATCTCCTCTTCTTAGTTATGTATTTATTAAACATTATATAACTTTTATTTGGAATTCTAAAATAGGTATCTATCTTAGATAGTCAACCATCTTCCAGTAATCTCGATAATATCAAAAGTTTATGCTCACATAAATCGCTTAAGTTTATCTATGTTTTTGCACTTGCATTTTTATAGAAACATTATAGTAATCGTTTATACAGTGATTATATCTAATTTGATGACCCTTTTCTCTTACGCTGAATGCGGATTCTGTTAGGCATGGAGTAGGTTCTTTTTGAAAACTTATATAACAAGTTCTGCTGACCAAAAGTTGCGTGCGCATGCTATAACTTATTCTGATTTATGACCATGCGACCTTTAAGGCTTTCAATAATTACCGGACTAACATTTGAAGGACTTTGGCAATTTTATCATTCGAAAGAGAATGTAAAACAACATAATGGTTTTAAATTTCGTTAGAATCGGTCGAATAGGTATAATGTTATTGCTCAAACAAAATAATTCCGGTGATAACTTTGGGAGGAATTTGGAAATTATATTATTCAAAAGAGAGTGTAAAACAATATTATGGTCAAAAATTCCATAGAATCAATAGGCCCAATAGTCATGATTTTATTACCAAAACAAAAAAAGCAAAACAGGGACCGACCGACAGACATAGTAGATGTAGAGTCGCCAGCCACTAGCCTCGCATGCGACTAAAAACTTTGCTACATTACTGAATAATTATATACTCTACATTGCCTTGCTGAGCCAATCTATTTTAAATCTAATCCATCTCTTGCGAACAAGTCATGACTTTTGTCAAAATTATTCCACAAGCTCACGAAGACTACACATTCTACCAAAAGGAAATCAGTAAGATAAGAAGCAATGTATGATGTATTTGCAGAGAAATGCTTGCCTATATAATTCGAGGTAGAATGCTCCCTAAATAATCCTTTACTCCATTTTTAAATCTTCTTAAAAGAGTATTTACTATATCAGATTTTTAGACTTAATGCGAGGAAAATTATAGGTACTAGCATAAAAAGTGTAAACCGTAACCTGCGTTGTTATACTCGAGAAGTCATCTAAAGGTTCTTTCAGCTATTCGACTGTTGCTCCTGGTTAACAGAATATTTTTCTGTTACCTGGGTTTCTGCCATAAAACTAATCAAATTGGCCTATTATAATTGAATTTCTCAGTTTGTGAACTTTTTAGGCTTCCTGTTCTGTGTTTAAGACATAGAAATAATTATTTGTTTACATTGATAGGATATGACAAACAGGTTGAGGAGCAGCACTACAGTATTTCAAACTAGCCGAAACATTTCACAGTCTGTAGGGCTGGAGGTCTCCTCTCATGTTGGACGATGGTGGGGGGAAGCTGGGACTAAATTCGAGTAGTGGGGGTGTTCCTCTGCACGGACTTGATTTCTTCCCTTAAGGTTGTAACTTCATCCCTTATTTGCTAAAGTTCCCTCTTTAGAAGTCATCATCTTACACAGTGCAGAATATGGTGTTGCACACCTATTTCCGCTGATCTGCAATAATTATCGGAACGAATACAAATTGCTCTTGCAGTCTCACCTCGTTTATGCAAGGCAATTTAGGACTCCTTACACAACAAATATATAGTGGACTTAGAAAGAGTTCAATGTAGAGTTACTAACCTAATTTTATGGATGGGGAATAAAAAAATCGAACAGAGTTGGCTCCTTAAACCTATTATCCCTTGAAAGTATACGATTTTGCAGATAAATAGTCAACGTATTTAAAATCTTAAAAAGTTTTATAAATTTTAATGCTCGAATAATTTTCGAGATTTGCGATAGGGCCAATATGGGCTAAAACGGTTTCAAAGTAGTAAATAGTTTACTCAACTTGGCTGAAGTCTAAAATTACTTTCATTTTAAAATCAAAGAAAATTGGAATAGCCAAACTCAGCTCATAATAGAAAATATATTACATAATATGTTTAAAAATAAATTGGATTACAATTTTACAGGTATAAACATTGCAGGGTAGAGGCCAATAATAACAAAAGTTAAGAAATATGAGGAAAAACAAGAATTAAGAAAGATGTCAACAAGTTTTCCCTGTATAGCATGTTTACGAATGAACTTTTCCATTTTCTTTTCTGCCTTTACTATAAGTATAGTTAGTTAGACTCGTTTGTTTTTCATCAATGTGGAGGATGGGCAATATTGCATCATTACCTAAAAGACTATGTCTATCCTCATTTCCTTCAGAATATAGGCCAATATCACGATAATAACCTGCTACCAACATTACAGTTTGGGTTTCGTAAGGGGTTGGAAACTTGTGATGCACTCTTAACAATATTTACAGCTTTGCGAAGTGCTCTTGATGGAGGTGCAAAGGCACGTGTGGTAGGTTTAGATTTCAGTGCACCCTTTGATCGTATGAATCATAGAGCACCATCTACAAGTTAAAATTAGCAGGGATTGGTGGCTCATTTCTTAAAATTCTAAATGAATTCTTGCTTGGCAGAAGCCAGAAGGTCTGTGTTGATGGCTTGTATAGTAGTGTTCAAAATGTAATCTCAGGTGTCCCTCAAGGTAGGGTCTTTGTTCCCTTGCTCTTTATTATTTATACAAGTGAGGTGTGTCATAGTTTGGAGAACAAACTGATTTCTATATGCTCGAGATGCAACTCTTTTGGTATTTTTTCCTTCTCCCCACCTGAGGAATGCAGTTGCAGCTTCCATGAATAGAGAACTAGCACGTATGTTGTAAGCTTTGTAGCATGAAGCTTAACCCTTCTAAAACTCAGAATATGATAGTTAGCCGGTCAGAACACTTTTGCCTATGCATCCTGATCTACATATTGATGTAATAATATTAAATACCAGTGACTATTTTAAGGTTTCGGGCTTTACTTTTGAAAAGAAATTGACTTTTGAGAGGTGGAGATGTATTAGAATGTTTGGTGACGAAGCTATTATAACTGAGTGTTTTAATTCCTTCCTTCTTACTAGTTTTGAGTACTGCTCTTCTGTTTGGTCCTCAGGTGCAGATTTTCATCTTAATCTTCTGGATAGAGTTATGTCATCGGTCAAGTTTATTTAACCGAGTATTAATGTTGAACTGTGGCATATACATAAAGTGATAATCATTCTTTGCATTTGTCCTTACTTGATCTAGATGTTTTTTCTCGTAATACAAGGTAGGCAGACACTGCTTATAGTGTGACATTTTCTAGTATCAGGTATAGTACTAACCAGTTTGCCAGTTTTATTGTGGCTGCTACCATGCTGTGGAATGGTTTGCCTAGTGCTGTTGTAGAGTCTACTGATCTCCATACATTTATGAGGGTAGATAACTGATTCTTATTATCTGCTGACATCACCTGATTTCCGGTGTTTTCGGGATTCTTTGCGTCATAATAAATCTTTACTCTTGACCTTTTCCATGAGGGATGGGGGGTCAGCTCAAGATTTAAAGAAAGAAAGTATATTCATTTCAATGCTTGCGGGAGAAGAGAGAGCTGTCGTATGATTATTCACTTGTCCTTTAGGTAAAAGGGAACTCGCATGATCAAAGGTATGCATAAGTGTGTACCATACATAACATAGTTACATTAATAGTAGAAAAGAAATATATATATTCTTTAAAAAAATAAAAGTTTACCCACAGATAAATTGCCATTTTTCTCCAGGATATGCAACAGAGAGTTTAATTGATCTCGTCTATTGGTAGCTGAGCTAGTGTTGAGCGGATCTTAGATTCTTTGCCTACAATTGTTCTGTATTTAAGTTACAATAAGAATATTCACACAAAAATGTGGTTTTAGAATTTATTTTTTGCCATGGATTAATACCGATTCCTGAAAGTTCGGCCTGGAAATTCTAACCATAGCTAAAGGTTAGATGATTTTACTAAAATATCTTTAATTTGATACTGTAATTAGTAAAACAAACTCCGGTAAAAAACAATTATCAAGTATCGCTTTAAATAACTTAATTTTACACACATAGAAATGCTTTGGAATAAACAAAATGGGGATGGAACAAAGGGATAAAAGGTGTGATTCGGGAATAGTGGTTTATGAAGAAATGGATAACCCGACAGAAAAGAAAATTCACAGGTCACATACTCACCTTACTGTCCGTTTACAGATTTTATGATACCAAGAAAATATATTTGCTACAAAATATATATATATAGGTTTCAATCAAAAAGAATACTTAGGCAAATAAAACTCTAGAATTTACTTTCCACCACGTAAGAATACTCTTATTAGAATGCTCGACTGGAACGTACTAACTACGAGGTATATAAGTTTTTACTAAAAGTTATTTAATTTGAAACACTGTATCAGTAACACAAACACCAGTATAAGTAACATTTACTAATCAATTTAAATACAAGGGGCGGTCAATAAGTTTTGCAAAACAGTAATGCAAAACAGAGGGAGGGAGATGGCTGTTTGCGGGGGTGTTAGGAAAAGTTGTGACAAGTCACGACCTGCAGCCGCACGCTCCTGCCTCTTCTATTTAAGAAGCAGTAGTTGATCGCAGATCGTCAGTCACAAATTTTTCAACAATAGAGAAGGTTGAGCACTGCACAGTGATCAAACTTTTGACGACCAAGGAAGGCAACAATGCAAAAGAGATCCATAAACGCTTAGTTGCAGTATACACCAACATCGCCCCTTCCTATCCAACCATTGCTCGCTGGAATAGGGAGTTCCGCCATGGTCGTGAGTCCCTTGAAGATAAACCCTGGCCAGGACACCCATCAGACGTGACCAACGAGGACCAAGTGCCCCATGTGAAGAGGAAGATCCTCGAAAATCGAAGGGTGAAGGTCGAAAAAATCGAGCGAGAACTTGGAATATCAAATGAAAGTGTTATCAACATCATCCACGACAATTTAGCCATGACCAAGGTCTCTGCCTATTGGGTCCCTAGAAATCTCACGCCCCAAGATCGACTTCAACGTCATCAAAGTCCACAAGGCTAGAGCTGCACAAGCTGCCCTGCGCGAGTGCGGATTCGAGGAGCTCAACTATCGTCCCTACAGTCAAGATCTGGCCCCTAGCGACTACTTTTTATTCTACTAGGCCAAGGTTGCATTGCGTTGACGCCGGTTTGGGGACAATAAGATGTCCAGCTCGCCGTCAAGGAGTGAACAACAGCAGTCAAGAGATTTCTTTATATATTAAAGAAAAATAATTGTCGTGGTATGACATTACATAACATCAATACCATATTATATTTATGGGGGAGGGACCAATAACTTAAGGGCGAGCCAACAAGGAACAGAACACCACGAGATAAGAGTGCAACGAGGTCAGGTAAAATTTTGGCAATGGCAAAGCTCGAGGTTATTTAAAGAGGCATGTTCACAAATATAATTTTATTTACATAAAAATGTGAGAATTGATGGGCAAAATTACATCAACGAAACAAGATGAAAGGGGGGAGTTGTAGTTATGCATTAGACTATGAAGTTAAAATTTAATGTATTACAGGAGGAGACTAATCAAATGGGTGGAATTAACTCAAATGGGTTACTGAAGGGAGAGAGGGGTTGGCTTACGGAAGATTCCGGGTGAGACGTCGGAGTAAGGCTTCACGGATGTCTTCTGCACGTGAGGCGAGGGCGCTCGGAGATTCTGAGCGGGAAATTAAAGTAATGACGGTTCTCCAAAAAGGGGGGGGGGGCAGTAACATCGAGTCCAGGGGAGAGTATTTCGGCCCCCAGAAAACGATGGGCGAACGAGATTACCTCACTGGCTGAGGTTAATTCAAACGCACAAATAGGTTAGCCGTCACTTTGCTTTGTTGTTAGCACCTGACTTGGAACTAGGGAAATCTTCTCAACTCAGTGTCTGCCTCATTGGAGACGAGTACTATATATGTTCCAGGCTCTCCCCACTGGGGTGAGTGAGAAACAGCTCTACTCTCGAATGGCCTCGAATCTTCTTGCCAAGGTGATTCTAACCCGTGTAAAGGTGGACCGTGGTGGACGCGGTTCAAGGCTAGTGCTTGTGGAAGGGGGAAGGGGAAGGCTTACCAATTTAAGTCTAACAGAACCTTCCCCAGCGCAGGGAACTTCTGCACACATTCCCCCACACATCTCCTAACCAAAAGATGATGCTTTACAGAGCAGTTGCGTAGGTAAGGATCATCCCACCCGTCAAACTAGAATTATCAAGGGTCTAGGGCAATTCTGACCTGCTACGACAGGTGTACACACACCGAAAAAACGTAAATATGAGCTCAGCGACGAATTTACGGACACAAGACTTAAACGGGGCAATTCTAGAGACAATTTAACTAGTTCAATTTCAAACAAAAAAATCACAGGAGAACATTCGTGACACTTCAGTGGAACCCCCCAAAAGGATACAGTTAAATGGAGGCATGAATATGGGACTAATGACTAGCAATTTAGTGGACGAAAAAAAAATCATAATTAAGAACATTAATGAGGTAATATATACATAAGGCATTATAATATCGGCAAACTTTTGCCAAGCATTTAACCTATAGGTTATAGGAGAAGTACCATATTTACAGTTTTTTAATTTAGTGGCTCGTCGGCTTCTTCTGCCACCAGGTTACGACTCAAATTGTCTGCAACACAGTTATCACTGCCGCGGACGTACAATATTTCAAACTGATATTGTTGGAGTATCAGCAACCACCTCATGATGCGCCCATTCTGACTTTTCGTATTTCTCAGGAAAGACAAGGGGCGGTGGTCTGTTTCCACTACAAAAGGCTTTCCTATTAAGTACATACTGAACTTAATAACCCCCCAAACTATTGCTATGGCCTCCCCTTCTATTACCGAATAATTTCGCTCGCGTGGTAAGAACTTTCTACTCGCGTAAGCCACCAGCTGGCTGTCTCCGTTATCAGCATATTGAAGGAGGACACATCCAATCCCTTCATCACTGGCATCGATCCTAATGCCGAAAGGCTTAGTCGGGTTTAAGAGCCTCAGAATGGGAGCGGACGTTAGCTGTTTCTTTAGCTGATGGTACCTGGCAGAGGTTTCGGGGTCATATGAGAGGGGATCCGGGGATTTTCTTTTTAAAGCAGGGCAGTTACCGGTGCGGCGATTGACGCGAAGTTTAGAATGAAGCGGTGGTAAAATGAGACCGATCCCATAAATGACCTCAACTGTTTCTTCGTGCGACGGAGGGGCATCTCAACGATGGCTCTGACTTTTTATTCCTGGAGGCTCATCTCATTTTTACCGATACTGAATCCCAGATACTTAATCGTATCATAAGCAAAGTGGCATTAGTAGGCCCAAGGGTAAGCCCGTGCTCGCGAAGCCTATTGCGTAGGGCACGGAGTGCGATCAGGTGCTGGTCCCACGTAGCGGTCGCTACATACAGGTTGTCAAAATAAAAAAAGAGACGGGGGGCAGCCCGTCCACGATTCTTAGCATCATTCTGTTATAATTGCTGCATGCAGTGACTAACCCAAAGGAAAGTCGTTTGAACTGCATGAGGCCCTTATATGTTGGAAAGGCGGTATACTTGTGGGTGTTTGGATAACGGGAAATTTGGTAGTACTCCTTACAGAGGTCTAATTGGGAAATGAAATTCATTTCTTAAAAAAAATGGAGATTTTCATTTAGGAGAGGAATGGGTTCTGCGTCGAAAACCGTTACCAAATTAACCTTACGAAAATCGATACACATACGGAAAGTGTGGTCGGGTTTGCGAACCATAACAATGGGGGAACAATAATCCGACGCCGAGGCTTCTATTATATCTAACGCTACCAGATTATCCACCTCTTCGTTGATAGCTTTCCTAAGGTGGATAGGGAGGGGATATGGCTTGGAGCAGATGGCTTCTTGAGTAATGAGGACAATGTCGTGCTTAAATTGATTAGAGCAGCCGGGGGTGTTAGAAATGACATCTTCAAATCCGCTCAGCAACTGCTACATCTGACTCTTGGAGTAGGGAGGCAGCCGAGGGCAGACGCCAAGTGCGGTCGCAGCAGATGGATTTGGAAATTCGGTTAGTGACGGAAGGCGATACTCATTATCTGACTTAATACAAACCACTTGGACAACGTTGAGGGGGCCAGCGTGATATGCTACTTCCAACGGGGCTTCTTCGTCTGGGGCTACAAAGTTGTGGGTACCTGCGCGCCTGTGGTACCTTTTTAATATATTCACGTGGAAAACCTTCGCTCCCGCTGGATTAAGGATGAGGTAATCCACGGGTCTTCTAGCCTCGAGGACGGGGTAGGATCCCTTCAAATGGCTAAGGAGTTTGTTGCTTTCCGTGGGAAGTAGTAACAGCACCTTCAAGCCCGGCTTGGATTTTCGTTCTCGTGACTTAAGGTCAAAATAGGTCTTATACCTCTCTAAATTCGCATCCGCGTTCTTATAGGCTAGATTAGCACACTCTTCTAACCTTTATCTCAAATCCAGGAGATAAGAGTAGGAGGTCTTTATTTCCTCGTCGAATTGGGGATTAGTAAAGGGTTCGTTCAGGATGCTGAGGGGGCCGCGCACGTTTCGTCCGTCCTTGAGCTCGAAAGGGGCGAATCCAAAGGTTCTATGAGGGATCTCTCTGCACGCGAAAAGGGCAACCGGCAAGTATCGGTGCCATTCTCGGGGCTGGTCAATGCAGAGCCTTTTGAGCACTGATTTGAGGGTCCCGTTTAATTTCTCGCACATACCGTTCCCAGTTGGATGGTAAGAGGTGGTAAACAAAGGTTTTACCATAAGAAACTTGCCTACATATTCCATAAGTTCAGAAGTAAACTGCTTCCCTCGACCTGACAGTTCCTCCTTGGGAATTCCCACGTGCGAGAATATGGAGATCAGTGCTGCGGTGCACGTGATACTATCAATCTTCTTGAGAGGGACTGCTTCAGGGAAACGGGTAGCGAAGTCTACCAAGGTGAGGACATAGCAATGTCCTTCGCTTGAAGGGGGGTGAATAGGGCCAATCAGGTCGATAGCCACTCGGGAGAAGGTCTTGGTGTGGATGAGGTCTCCCTGAAGGGGAGGCTGGCTTAACCCGCCCTTTTGCGGATGTATTTTGGCAGATATCACATGACCGACATTATTAGGCGATATCTCTGGCTGCCCTGGCCAAAAGAAATACTTGAAGACTCGTTGCGCGGTCTTATTATGTCAAAAATGGCCTGCGAATAAACTGTGATGGGAGAGCTTCAATACTTGCGGAATGTATTCACGGGGAACAGACAATACATGTGCTTCTTGGTCGATGACTTCCGAGCAGGAACGATGCAATAAATCCTTCTTCACGAGATACGACAATCGTTTGTTACCTCGGGTGTACTGACGCTCGATGGTTTTAGTTTTCTCCTAAAGGCGGAGGAGAGTTGCGCACTCCTTCTATGCGCGGGCAAACTTGTCGCTCCGGAAGGCTTGGAACCTTGGGTCGATAGGGGGTTCCCGGGGAATGGGTGCATAATATTCCAGGGCTGTCTGTGTACTGGTAATCACGGGCTGGGCCACGGGATGGTCGTGGATTACGGGGCTCTGACCGATCAAAACAGGAGCAGAACTTGATTGGGGCCGCTACCACTTCGACCCAACTGGACATATAGTCACACTCGATGTGACAACGAGTTACTGGGTAACGACTGGCCCGGCCGAGGTAGTCGTGGACCACCGCACCTTTTTGTAGTCAGGGCCAACAGGAAGGAGTAGGTCTTCAGACACTACCATACAGCTGCATCCGGTGTCACGGACGAAGGTGGGTACTCGGCACCCGTTTACAGTTCCGTTCTCGAATTTCAATCCACTAGGGTTGTTTTCATTAAAGAGGAAGCTCAACGGATCGTCCAGAACTTTGGCGGGCGAGGGAGGTTCGGGATTCTCCTGAGGCGACGGAGAAGGAGCAGGGGCCACCCAGATTTGGTGCACTTGGTGGGCCTGAGAGTTTGAGAATTGGGAGTTTTGAGGACAGTTCATGCGGTAATGGACAGAACTCCGCAGTTGTAGCAGATGATTGGGTTCTTTTGGTACGGCACAACCGGGAAGAAGAAAGGAGAGGCTAAATGTCTCAGTGTTCAGATGGATGGAAGTTTCTTGGCTTCGAGGGACTAGGAACCTTGGTATATCTTGGAACCAATTTAAGAGTGGCCTTAGAACCATAAAATTTAGTTTTGGGGGGGTGATTGGGGAGCCTTTTTAACATCCTTAGGGTATAAATTGTGACCACCCGCGTAAACATCGTCCTCTTCCAAGCACTTCTTTAGAGTGGCACAACGTTTATCCTCAATAAAGGCACGAATTTCAAGAGCCACGGCAGATAAAAGCTGATCCCTAAGGAAGAAGTCCAGAAGGGACTCGTAGACCTGGGAAATCTTGCACGCATCCAGCCAACACTGAAGGTGTCTTTGGAGGATATACCAGTGTTGTCAAAATGTTTGGTAAGGGCGGATCCTTTCCTGGCGGAATCGGGAGCAGTAGAATTCGCAATTCATATGAACAGCAGCTAACAATTCGGACTTTAACGTGGAATAGTCCAAAGTTGCTTCCGGGGGAAGAGATACGAAGATATTCCTTAACTTTTCATTTAGAAGGGGAAGTAAGCGAGTGACACCATCATTTTTGAGATCCCATGTATTGATCTGAAAGATTCTCTCAAAATGGGTAAATAATGACCCAAAGTCCTCTCCATCATTGAAAGCGGGAAGGTTGACTCAAGGAGTTTGTGGAATTTCAGCCCGGGAACTGATGGCCCGAGAATCTATTTGATTTCGGCTCATTTGCAGCTCATGCTGTCTAATTTGTTCACGTTCTTCCATCTCCATCTTCAATTTTTTCTCCTCCCTTTTGTTCTTCTCCATCTCCATCTTCAGTTTGTTCTCCATCTACGTTTTCAGTTTGTTCTCCATCTCCGTTTTCAGTTTGTTCTCCTCCATCTTCAGTTTGATCTCCTCCATCTCCATCTTCAGTTTGTTCTCTTGCATTTCCATCTCCATCTTCAGTTTGTTCTCCTGCATCTCCATCTCCATTTTGTTCTTCTGTATCTCCATTTCCCTTCGCTCTGCTCGTTCGTTCCTCTCTACTTCCTGAACGTAATTTAGCAGGTATTTGCCTGAAAGACCTAGCATTTTACCCTGACTCTTGCATTTTTCGAAGGATGACATTGTTACGCAATTAACTAAGGGAACACTGACACGCGAACGGGCTAGGACACTACCCACGCGAAACGAATACTTGAATATTCGTGAAGGCCTTGTTCACAAAATATTATCATACAGCTACCTACCTCTGCTGTTTCTAAGCGGAATAAAATTTAAACTAGTCCTACCAGAATTATGACACCAAAGACCTTAACTCTTTTGGATTAATAACCAGGAGAGTCTACAAAATTCAAACACAATAAAAAAAATTAATTACCTGGGGTCCAACACAGAATCTAAATAGATTAACGTTCCACTACTCTTCAATTAATTTGAACTTGCCTTCTGCCAGTACAATACAAAAATTAAAATAAAAGGGATAGACTTGAATAACAAGGGAACTTCTAATGTCGAAATTAAAATGACAAGGGTTCGTAAAAACAACAAACACACTTGAAACCAAAATTATATAATATGTATATTAATATATATATTTGACGTGGTATGACATTACATTACATCAATACTATATTATATCTATGGGGAAGGGACCAATAACTCAAAGGCGAGCCGACAAGGAATGGAACACCACGAGTTTCGACGCACGAAACAACGAGATAGAGTGCAACGAGGTCAGGTAAAATTTTGGCAATGGCAAAGCCTTAAAGTTATTTAAAGAGGCCTGTACAAAAATATAATTTTATTTACATAAAAATGAGATAATTAATGGGCAAAATTACATCAGACAAACGAGGGGGGGGGGGGGAGTTGTAGTTATGCATCAGGCTATGAAGTTAAAATTTAATGTATTACAGGAGGAGACTAATCAAATGGGGGGAATTAACTTTAATGGGTTACTGAAGGGGGAGAGGGGATGGCTTGCGGAGGATTCCGGTTGAGACGTCGGGGTAAGGCTTCACGGATGTCTTCTGCACGTGAGGCGAGGGCGCTCGGAGCTTCTGAGCGGGAAGTTAAAGTAATGAAGGTTCTCCGAAAAGGTGGGAAGCGGTAACACCCGGTCTAGGGGAGAGTATTTCGGCCACCCGAAAACGAGGGGCGAAAAAGGAGGGCTTCGACAGGAGTTGATGAGTGAAGTCGGAAAAATCGCTTGGTAGCGATCATTAAATGGAATTACCTCACTGGCGGGGGTTAATTCCAACACACAAATAGTTCAGCCGTCACTTTGCTTTGTTTTTAGCATTGACTTGGAACTAGTGGAATCTTCTTGGGTCCGGGTGAGACTTCTCAACTCAGTGTCTACCTCATGAGAGACCAGCACTATATATGTCCCAGGCTCTTCCCGCATGGGTGAGTGGGAAACAGTTCTACTCTCGAATGGCCTCGAATCTTCTTGCCGAGGTGATTCTAACCCGTGTATAGATGGACCGTGGTGGACGCGGTTCAAGGCTCCTGCTTGTGGAAGGTGGGTAGGGGTTAGGCTTACCAATTTAAGCCTAACAGAACCTTCTCGAGTGCATGGAACTTCCGTGTTGGAGAAGAAATTCCACGTGGAATTCCCGCACAATAATAATTGGTTTGACGAAAAATCTGTTTTCTTGAGTTCAGAGATAAAAAAGTGTTTTTATTAACTCTTTAAAATAACAAGGTTGCAACAATAAATTTCGAATGTAAGAGTTTTATACAAATATCTAGTATTTTCCTAAGGTCATTTGGAATCACTATTTCTTATTTCTGTTTGGAACTTTTATTAATCAATCTTTTAAGTGAAGATACTGATTTTAATCTTGTTATAAGGAAAAATGTAGGTACCGTTTTTGGTTGATTGTATAGGTTTATTGTACAATAGCGTACATTTATACATAATCATAATACAAATAATAATAAAAACAAACAAAAAAAAACAACAACAAACCGTGTTTGGTTTATAGCAAAATAACCTCTACGTAATGGTATTTTTGATAGAACTAATTAATTAATTATAATAAAGTTTGCATTATTTCAAGAAAATTTTATTATTTTCAGTCGTAGGAAAGTTAAGAAACTTTAAAATTGAAAAAATGAACATGGAATAGGACTAACTAAGGTATATAAGATAAATCAAGGAGATTTGATGCGTAGGTAAAACTAGGAATCCAAGAAAAAAGAACGTAGACCCACTAACGTCAAACGATGGGTCAATTGTAAATGATACTATTTGCCACCATTTTTACCAAAGATCATACTACTACCCTATCTACCGTGTCATATGTAATTAGTTTTGATTAAAAATTCAGTAAATTTAGATGGTAGAATTATGAATCTGCGTTAATAAGATAAATAACTAAATTAAATTCTTCAAAGACTTCTGGTTAAAAAAGATTAATGCAATTAAGTTAAAGGAATTAAGAAACAAATTGGTTAAGCACCGTGCCATTGGTAACCCCGTGAACAATTTACATCTCTTAAGCGAGCATCAAGAAACCTCATCGCTCAACAGATTTCCACACGAACTTGTCTTGGCGCTTTGACAAAACAAACAGCTCTCCTTTTCTACGGCCCCTGAAATTGTTTTGGTGATTCAAGTACATTAATATTTGGCTGGTTGTCCGAAACACTGTAAACATCTCTGAGAGTTCTTATTTGAAGCACAGAATGTTTCGTCTAAAACACCATATTGCGATTAGACATTCTCATTTACCAGTGAATATTATGGAAAGGGTGAACTGCATATTCGTGTTGAAGACAGAGGAGAGTACGTAGGTGGCCCTTAAGGCCATTTTCCTCGACACCACGAACTCTCTGAGCAGCAAAGATGTCATAACTTCATTAGCAACATCATCATGGTGAGGAAGAAGCTCACAAATTTTCTTCGGCGGCTACAAGATCTGAAAGTGCCGACTTAGCGTCGCCAGAACTGAGACAATCTTTCCTTAGTTGTCTTCCTATTTTTGTGACGAAAATTTGGGGAAAGATCATACCCTTAACAACTAGGCAGAGAGTGTTGATATCGTCTTAGCTCTGGATGCGTTAAATAGCAAGGAGATAGTCGCCGATGCCGGCTACAATAGGCTGACCTATTAAGGTTTATGCAGCCCTCCTGCTACACAGGAACACCCTTTGCTAGAAGACAAGATTAATAAACTCAGCGAGGCGATCCAGACTCTAGTCAAAGAGCTACGCGATGAAACCTCGTTCCCAGGTAAGTCTATATTGTGCTCACGCCCTCCATTCCCGGATCGGTTTGGCTCTTTACTGAGGAGAGATATGAGGGCTGGATTAACTAACTAGTGCTGCCCTCACCACAAGTTCATAGGTGAGGTCCCTCGATTCTTCACTCAGTATCTCCCGTATGAAAGAACATCAAGCACTATCTTCCCCTACTTCCTTAAAGGGGAAACCTGTGTTCATCATCCTCTTGGCTGTCTGAAGTAACCCAAATAAGAATTGCTCTAGTTTCGAACTCTACAGCAGCTACCAGTTCTCCTTAACCAGACACTTCACGAAACTTGCCTAACTTAACCTCACCATTCATCAGTCGGCAAATCTACAAGATTCACAACCGCATTTATCAAGTGAACATTGGTTCCCTCAGGTTACGCCCCCCTTTCCACCTCTTGAACATGTTCGTCCTGGAAACTCCATCAGCCTGCCTTCCCATTCACCTTCAGCGCAATCTTTATACTTCCGGCTTCGCCGAAGGAGAGACGTCGTCAAAGAAACTTCCTTCGATCTCTTTCTTAGCCAGAAAAGAAATACACTGCATAATTCCCATCCATCTCAGACCTAACCTCACCTAGTTGTTTTCTCAACCTCTAAAGCACTCTACCCAGGTTTTGTACACACATAAAAAACAAATTTGTTATTCATATTATACGGACCAAAGAAAAATCAAAAATATTATACACCAATATAAAAAAATGTACGAATCTGCAACCAAGAAACTTAGCAATAACACAAGAAAAACAAAAGAAATGAAAGCCTCCAATAAAGTTACGAAAATAGATATCCCAATGAAGAATAAACTTCATTTTTGGACTAAATATATTGGAATGACAACGACATTCTTATCTCGTCGTCTCATCATGAATTTTCAGAACGTCGCTATCAAGTATCATTACTTAATGCAACACGGATCCCATCTCTCGAAATAAATTTTAGTGGAGAACACTGTAATCAAACGGGAACTGACCACGCTTAATTCACATCATGGAAGCTATCTCAATCCCAGAAAAGAGTCCGAGGCTTAATGGCCAACAGACGGCTACGCAAAGGAATTCAAATCTCTTAACGGATTAAATAGTCAATACTACTAAAATTCTCATTCCTTAGGTGTCCCAATATGAACTTGTCCCCCTATTCCTTTTTAATATCCACATTCTTTGACCTTTTACTATTATCTTTAAACAAAGGATTAAAGTTAGGATATAAATTTACGGTTCAGAAGATCGTCAAACGTGACCGCAAGCTCGGCTCCAATAAAGTATGAATAGTGATCACTTGAGCAGACCCTCTCCGTAATCCGTTCTGTTCAGAGAAAGATTACCGCTAGTCTCTTACGTCCCGGAAGACTGTCCTGGGCTT
The DNA here is from genome assembly GCA_963969495.1 of Ceratothoa steindachneri. Classification (NCBI taxonomy): domain Eukaryota; kingdom Metazoa; phylum Arthropoda; class Malacostraca; order Isopoda; family Cymothoidae; genus Ceratothoa; species Ceratothoa steindachneri. Next base: position 86,422,506 of record OZ018328.1, read on the forward strand.
CGCCTCTTTTCATCTCTCATCGTGAAGATTCTACGCCATTCCGTTTACGAGTCTCTACTGTGGTCGCTCCCCCCTCCAATGGGAGTCGGAGTAATCGCAAACCCGTTGGAGTTCCCTGAACTCTCATACCCCGAGTTCGATCTGCGAAGACCTGGCCACTGGTCTTCGGCTCCCGTCAATCATCTGAGTTAATCCAGAATCCTACCCTCGCAAGTCACTTCATTCTCTCAAGTACTACGAAGACACCATAATCGAATAACGGAAAGATTTAGTAATCTTACTTCTCTTATTTAAAACATCGAATCAATAAAAAATAACCGAGCCCAGCTTCCATTAATTCCTGCCCACTATAATATTAATTTTCACGTTAACCTTTGTGCTAATTTGCATTATTATTCTTGACTCCATATTTAGTCATTTATCTTTTATTAAAGCTTAAATAATTCGTGAGTTGAATCTAGGCAAACGAGTTCCTCGTTTGAACAGCCAACCTGTAATTAAGTCGCACTCTTACTTTGGGAGGCCATTTCTTTCCCTTCGCTGCATACCTGCCTGAGTACAGGGCCAAGATTTGCTGGTCTGACTCAATTAGGTATGTACCTATATTAGAGAGTGGGACATACTGTGTCGTTTCTCGACAATATATATATATATATATATATATATATATATATATATATATATATATATATATATATATATATATATATGTCGAAGTATAACCAAGGGTACGTGGATATACGCACACATGCTCAAAGGTAGGCTAAGCAAGGTAACAAATGTTATTGTTCTAAGAGTGCGATTTGAATAGTTAGTTGCATCGGCGTGACTAAAGAATATTCCAAACACAACGATAAAAATATATTTTAATAAGGCGGAAATAGGTTCCGATTACTAATTGGATCACCAGGGTTATTAAATGGTTATATTAGGAGATTTAGGGTAGTGAACGAGTTATTTCCTTTGAATCTCGAAAGTAAAGGGGGACGAACTTGGGGGAAGGTCTTGGTGACCTTGATTACTCACGGGTGTAGCTGGGAACCAGAGAGGGTGGTGCTACTTTTTTTAAACTCGGGTCGAGGGAGATGCGGGCCTCTTGTCCTTAAGAGGTTACCAGACGAACTTGGAAGGGAGCTTTAATATTACTACTATATATATATATATAAGCGAATTAATTATCCACAATCTCAACTGATTAAAAGTAAAAAGTTTCTTAAGCTCAGCGGTTGTTGACACTTTGAAGGACTTCTTGTTTACTCACAGATATTTGCTGGGAATACAATTCTCTTATTTGTCAGCTTAGCTTCATTATTTTTCCTTAGCCTTTCTTGAAATTGAATTCAATTTTATAGCAACTAGTGAGTTCACTCTTATATTAAAATTTTCTTGGAGGATTCGAAAGTTCTTACTGCTTTGGAGTTTTAGGTCTAAATAGAAATGGCGTAACTTTGACATCCAATATCACTTACTTCAAAATATCACCCAAAACATCAATCACTAGTAAGTGGATTACCTTATTTAAAAAAGGCAAGTCTCTATTCAGTTTTCTTCAATAGCATTTAGCTTCTTTTGTTCGGGTATGGGATTAGCAACTCTATATTGTGATTTAAGACAAAGCTTTTGGGGTAAGAGAAATCCAAATTTTGCTAAAGATCCAGGTTTTTCAATTCGAGTCTGCTTCCAAAGATGTATTTTTCGGTAGGAAATTCATAACGAACTGCTTCAGATTTGCTGACTTCATGCTTTCCTTGCCAACAATCTTGGAACTTACAAAGCAATTGCTTTTGTGTGCCATAACGTTCAACAATGAATGGTAAACCAACGGATATGTTGTGCAAACAGTTTTAAACAGATGAAAATGAAATGAATGGAGATAATATATATAAGATCAATAAAATAAAAAGAGGAATCGGAGCGCTCTAAAATATTGTTAAGTATCCCGCCAGGTCACACCTAGGTATAAAAAGGAAAAAGTTAATTACGTAATGCTTGGCATCGAGATATAATGCTATTAAAACATCACTGGCCAAAGGAAAGAAAACATCACCTGAAAAAAATGAATTGCCTACTCTGAAGCCTTACTTTATTTAAGTCGTTCTAAACTAACCTGAGTATCTAAAGGATGAACTCTCACATATCCTATCTCCTTTGCCTACTTTTACTTCGCAAAATATCAGTAATAATATTAAAAAGATCTGAGCACAAACAATGATGAATTAAATGGACTGAACTATGTAATTGTGAACAAAATTTAATGATTAAACTACCAATAAATATACAAGTATGGGTAAGGAAACTACTTTACCTTCAACTTCCAAAATGTAATTTATATAGAAATCAGAAAATTATTTCCCGAAGCACCTTAGTAAATTATAAAACGAACCGATAAAACCTCTTAGTATGATCTTTAATCGTTTATATGTCACGAGATAACCCCAATAGAGTTCAAGAATTAAATATAACACCGTTTTTTAAAATGAGAGGGAGTGAAATCCGATCTCGGCAACTTTTTTCCTATTAGCTTAACGTCGGTAATTGTTATTCTTAGAATAGATAATAAGAGACAGGATTGTAGTTAACTGTTCTGCCTAAATTGTGGTCGGCTTAATTATATAAACCCTCGGAGTTGCTTTGAGTGGGCCATAGGGTCAAGTTTGGGATTAGTTCTGTAGTATTAAAGATGCTAAAATTCCCGTTACTCATATACACACCAGAAGTTCAACATAATCCATAGGAAAGCCAGGAGCACATTTTTTAAATAATATTTAGACTAATCTGTCCAGGAGAGAATACAAGACAAAGACATTAAACTACGATTTTTTTTTTTACAATTCATATCGAAACTTCTTGGAACACCGGAGGAGATCTTTCGTACTCATGTTGAAAACCACTGGAACCGGCTGACATCCTAAAGGGCCCCATTTTTATAATGCTGTAATTCGTTAGCTATAGCTATTAAAGCTTGAAGGTAGAAATAAGTATCATTGCAAAGAACAATATTTGAGATTGGATTAGTTACCATTCGAACATTCGAAATGACTACCAGTGGACTCTATGCACTTTTAAATACTATTAGCAAATTATCTTATGTCATTCTGCAAAATATTGACATTGATGGTTGCAATAATTTCTCAAAACTCTTCCAGTTCTGCGATATTAAATGGTGAACCTCAAATAGTCTTTTTTTTACAAAACTTCCTAGAAAGTAGTCTATAGGTGCCTAGTCAGGAGATCTAGCCAGTCAGGAAAAATTTGTCCTATGCGACATTAGTCGTTGAAGAAAGCGAGCCTTCAATCATGTCATGGTTGAACATCCTGTATGGGCTGAAGCGCAATCTTGCTGAAACCATTCGTCAATATATTTGCTAGTGGCATATCAAGATATATAACAGCGTTAATTTATTGAGTTTATCCTGTTTCATAGTCATCAAAGGAATTAGGACCATAAATCTTATGTCCACTTAGCGACACCATATTTTTATCTTGGGGCACTGCAAAGGTTTTTTGAAAGTGATTATTTAGCTTAGTTAGTGACCGCTTCCGATAATTCTGTTTATTTAGCCTCTCTTTCAGGTAAACGTGGCATTCATCAGTCAAAATTATGTTATTAAATAATAATTGTTTATCATCGCACATTTCTTTAACCCTCAGGCCAAATGATAACCCTCATTCCATATCCTGCATTGAGATTTCTTGATGACATTCACTTTTGTATAGGTTTAAATTAAGATCGTTTTTGAGAATAGTTCGCACAGCTTTCCTATCAAACGTATCTCAGCTGCCAATTTTCTCGCTGTATTTGTTCCATCAGCATAAATTAAAGGCATTACCTTTTCAATATTTATTTCCGTCCTCACATTTTTCTTAAGACCGCAATTTCCTTTATTTAAATCACGAATTATGCTGTATACTTTCGACTTGTCGTAATTTCTCTGGGTTGCTTTTTTGTATAATTTTATAACATATCTTGCTTGAAAATGACGAATTGATCTGATTACGGAGCCATGTTGAATCATTAATTCCAACAGCTATGCACCTTTCACCCATTATCCTTTTCTTCATTAACAATCTGCTTTTCAGACACTTTCCCGCGAAGATACCCTTTAGTAGGTTTTGATGAGCTTCTTAGAATAATAATGATAGAACTTTATTATAAAATGGGCTTACTTGAACCTATCTTTGGGATGAGTAAACTGCAAGGCAGCTGAGTCATCATTCATCCCATGTTAGCAGGCAGATTTGGACACAGTTATTTCAAACGTTAAGTTCATTAACAGATAAAGAGTTCATTCGTTAAAAATTTAAGTAAAATGATCGTTAAACCGTTAACGTAAATTTATATCATATAAAAGATATAAGTCCTATTTAGATTTTTGTCCCTATTTTGGTAGTTTTTTACGCTTTTAGAGCAAAAAAGGAAAACCATAAATGACTTAATGAAACACATTAAGGAATTTCAAACTAAAAAAATGATTGATAAATTAACTGAAAGAGATAAAAATAATAAGCATAATATTTACAAAGTGTTATGTTGCTGGCTAGTCAAATGTGGTGACTAGCTAGCAAATCGTTTTAAATTTGTGAACTCTATCTAAGATAATCAATAGGTCATAGACAGAAAAGTCAGACGGTTAATAAATTAAAGTGTAACAAAATTTAATTTCATACAATCACATCTAAGAATTGAAAGAAAACATACTATTCCGCCCTTAATTTACTTTCAATTTTTAAGGTTTCTTCAAAATACGTTAACGTCAATTGCATACAAGTGTTATTGCGTCCGAACAGTGCGATTGTGGCGTCATTTGAGAATTTTCAAACGGTAAACAATTTTATTGTTGGGGGAATTAAACGCACAAGAGCCGTAAAGAAGATAGTGATTCGCTTTATTCTTTGTTGCGTCGAATATTTTCCACTCAATAAGGAAGGGAACGGAATATTCATTCGGGAAACAAGTATCAGCGGATATGTTTCTTTTGGCTCTAAGGTGGCCGAAAGAACGTCATAGATAAGTATGTAGGTAGTCTTGTTCCTGCTAAATCACATCTGGGCAAATCCGATGGAAGACCTTTATTTTTTCCTTCTTCAATCATTTTCTGATTTAAACTTCCTTTAACTGCAACCACTTTCACCCGCATCTCATGTGGAGTGGGATTGGTGTCGGAGTTGCCATGCCCTCCAGACCGATGTCAGTCCTTGGGGAAGCCAGTTCAATAATTGTCTTTACTATGTGAAGGAGAGCCTCCCTGGAGACAGTTGTTTATTGCAGAGAGCAACCGCCTCCACCTGTCTTCAACAAAAGGTGTCCTGCATGCCGGCCATCGAAATATAGAGATATCTAAAAGATGGCCTACAGAACGGGCTACATCCGCCTTTAGATAAATTTTAGCCAATTTAATGAAATAAGGGGGTCAAAGGGACGCCTTTGCCAGGAATAAATGTTGAAGGATGTCCCTATAAGCATCTCATTACTTAAATTCCTGTACACACTAAGCTTAATTTTTCTTGATGCGGATGTCTAAAATAACAATGATGGAAAATACATCACCATCGTGTAGCGAAGGGATACCAACTTTGGCAGATGTTTGAAAGCCAAAAGTGAATGCACCCAAAATGATAATAAATCAGTTATGAGCTCTTATATGAGCCGGGCCCTAAATAAATGTTCAACGTGCCTAGGCATTCCGCTATAAAATAAGAAAACAATAAATTTTACCTAACAACACTATTGAAATAGAAACTTTGAAACATACAAAAAAGGATTGTCGACTCTTACTTCAAGGTAAAGGAAGGAAAGTAAGTTGAAACCCACAACTCATTTTCTACAAAATAAAATGTGATGATTATAGCCCTAAAGAAATAGTACTCAACTAGGTCGTGGGAAACAACATAGCTCAAAACACTGACAAAAGCATCTCACTTAAAATGTACTACAAGAATTTATTAATGAAGAAAAACATCGTAGCGAACATTCTAAGTTGAAGTAAACTGATGTGGTTTACAAATAGTTATAGCGCTCATCAGGACTGTAAACCTTATTCCCCAAATTTATACATTGGCATGACGACAATAATTCCTGTAAGATGGTCCGATTAAAATTCACTATGTTAGAAAACACGGACACACAGACAAAAAAAAATATCCTCGTTGATAATGCCCATCACCTAAGAATTCTAATAGACCTGTTATCGAGGATATGAAACATGAAGGCAACATAGAATGGAGAATTCAGGCAGAATTTTCCGCTTGTTGCTTATAAAATCTTAGTCCTTCACACTCCTGCCTACATAAGAACACCACCAAATCTCAGAATAGATCGAATGAAGACTATATTTGTACACTAAAACATTTGTTAGTGTTAAGAATATCGGTAAAGTAGTATTCCAACAAGAAGACCTACTCACTCGCTCTTCTCTGCTCCTACAAAAGTTACACATATGTCATACCCAAACCATTCGTGCAGTCATAAAGTGAGATAAATATCAATTACATTCCGTTTCGTCTGATATACGTTTCTTTAGATGTGAAAATTTTAATTTCATTCGTGACATTTTAAATGCCCAAACCTTTCGTGTAGTCATAAAGTGAGATAAATATCAATTATATTCCGTGTCTGATATACGTTTCTTAACTGTATGTATAAACTTAAATTTCATTCAAGACATTTTAAATAATCTCGTCTTTACCATGCTTACCGTCAAATTTGATTGTACTCATAGTGAGGCTTCGATAATAAGGAAATTTACGTTTACACAAACCCTGATAACGTTATAATATGTCACCTTTGTTTTTTAAACCAGGTATTCTCGGTAAAATTGTAAATGAAATTAAATAAGAAGTACCCTTTGTTTGGGAAGAGTTAGTTACTATGAACCGCAAAATAGACGAACTCGACAACGATGTTCGGGCATCCGTTGATAAATTGCTGGTAATGGAAAATCGCGTTCAAAGCCGCAGATTGAGCCGTATAGAGAGTAAAGATCCGCAAAGGATTATAAATGAGCAAGCGCGTATCCTAAATTCATATAGATCCCCGGAATTGCAATTTAAACCAGTTAGAAACGAGGCTATACCAACGAGGTTATAGACCGTTTGAAATCCCCGGCTCTAATCCATTCGGCTAGTTAACTCCAACCGAGGGGGAAACAGAGACCATTCGAAAAGTAGACTCTTCAATAAATAACCAAGATTTAGAATTCAAAGCACGTAATCCGGCTAAGTGTAAGAAAATCTGCCTACGTGGGTGAATTAATAACGTGTTAAGAGAAATCGAAAATCTGGACGACCAGAGTGAAGATCGCTTTATCCTCACTCTCGTTGGGAGGAAACAACATGGACCGATTCGTCAGAACCCTAAACGAAATTGTTCGCAGATCGAGGGACCTAAATATGCCGAACAAAGCGACTAAAGTGGGGATAATTGCGTTAATTCCGAGATTAAAATCGATTCTGAGAAGGCAGTCAAGGTCAATCTACACTAATGAATCACTTTAACGTTTATATCAGGAAATCTGAGTTTTTAAAATTCTAAAACAATTTTCAGGACTAACCGTCGCCTTTTCATAATGATTGCATTCATTTGAACCAAATTGGGAAATCAGACTTGGCATAAAATTGATAAAAGCTTACGTTACCTTTATGATCCGGAAGTTATTTGTCCCCAAAGTACAGATGCACTGTGATGTATTTCACGCAAGCTTAGATAAAATCGGGTGGGCAGGGAATTGCATCATGCCTAAGACAATGACGCTGTTATTTAAAGTTAAAATTAAAATGCATTTACGCAAATGTTCGGAGTTCAATGAACAAAATACCCGAATTTGAACTCATCATTCAAGAGGGCGATTTTTATATCGTATGTATTAGCGATACTTGGTTTGATACAGTTACAAGAAACTTAATTGCCGAATTTAATATCAAAGGGTACAAAATCCCTAACAAAAACTGTGTAAATGTGAAAGGCGTTGGAATTTTAGCCTATGTTAAAGAGGGATTAATTATAATGACGATACGTAGAGGACCGTAAATATAAAGGGCAAGGTTTTATTAATATAGCTCGAGTGTAGTAAAAATAATAAAATTAACTTAGCTGTTACTTCTCTCCACCATCACAAATAGAATCAGAGGACGCATTACTCTTTGAGAGCCTTTGATCTATCGTGAGAAAATGAAAAACAATACTCAGTGGTGATTTCAATTACCCTAACGTTAACTATACAAACTATTTTTCGGATAAAGTTGGGAAGAGGTTGGTCAATTTCATACAGGATAATTTTCTCAATAAAAATAGAAAAACCTACTCGTGATCAATATATACTTGATTTAATTATCTCAACAGAGGATACTTAGGTAGAAAACGTTTGCGTGGGTGAGTATTTTTCGACAAGAGACCACAAGAAAATTTGGTTTGGAAATTTGTACAAGCGTAGTGGTAAATGAGGTTATACAAGTTGTCCCACGATTTGAGAGCTGCAATTTTGAAACCTTTACTGACCGGATTTGTATGATAAACTTGGAAAGTTGTTTTATAATAGGACAGTATAGTTCATGTACTTGGAGCTAAAGTAAACTGTTCTCACTGTGGATTTTCGAAGAATGGGAAATCAAAGACAGCACCGTCGGTTAGCTCTTTAATAAAAAACTTAATTACGAAGAGTAAAAAAGAGTATAAAAGTATTAGAAAAGGAAACGATGCAAATCGGGAAAGATATTTGCACTCTCGAAAGCTAGTAGAGAGGGTCGTTAGAAAAGCTAAGCTGAAATATGAAAGAGAACTTTCCTTAAATTCGAAGCACGAACCGAAAGGGTTTTATAGTTTCATAAAAGGTAGAAAGCCCATAAAGGGTTCAATAGAGCCTATCAGAAGCAAAGATGGTGTTATAACAGACGTCTCAGAAAAAACTTATAAAATATTGAATGAGCACTTTGCAAGCGCTTTTTACCCTGGAGGACGTAACAGATTAATAACTTTAGGCGAGAAAATAAACTTTGAAAGACAAAATATCTTATCCACCATAAGTATAAATGAACGAGAGATTATCACATATATTATTAAAATAAAAAAATCGATGACACCGGGCACGATGGGGTGTACTAAACTCATCTTAAACAACTATAAAATTTATTAGCATTACCTCTCTTCAAGATTTTCAATCGATCAATTGAGGAAGCCTTGTACCAATAAAGTTCAAGTTTGCAACTGTTACGCCAATATTAAAAAAAGGGGAGAAATCCCACCCTACCAATTTCCACCCCATCAGCCTAAATTTTGTAATTGGAAAGCTGTTTGAATCGATAATTAGTGATAGATTGGTGAGTCATCTTGAGGCTAATAATTTAATCGCAGGCGCCCAGCATGGATTCAGACAGGACATTCGTGCCTAACCAATTTACTCAAATTTAATCCTAACATGCTTTGCATCTACAATGAAACTAAAGCGGTCAATATAATTTACCTTGACTCTAAAAAGGCCTTTGATACAGTCCCACACGAAAGCCTATTGATTAAAATTACAGCGATTGGAGTGGGGGGTAACATAGACAAATGAATGAAACCCTTGTTTTAAAATCGTTCTCAGCAGGTTGTTGTAAATAGTGCGTGCTTAGACTTGGCCCCAGTCACCAGCGGAGTTTGAAATGGTTTAGTCCTGAACCCATTACTATTTATTGTTTACATTAATGACCTGGATATTGGAATGATTAGTAGGTGTCTATATTTGCAGATGATACGAAGCTGGAAAGCCGAGCCCTTTCCATACCCGATGTACAGGAAATGCAAAGAGACCATAATAAAATTATTGAGTGGGCAGATAGATAACAGATGGGCATCAACATAAATAAATTCAAGGCCATGCATTTAGGATGTCATAAATTAGAGTTAGAATGCCATATGAAAGGCCAAATCCTCGCCTCCGTCAACTTAGAAAATGGCCAGAGAATTTTAATCTCCAAGGAAATTAAAGTATCGAAATATTGCGCAAAAGCTTGTAAAAAATCAAACCGAAAGCTAGGTTACATCGCTCGGAAATTCACTTTCAAATCGAAAGGTATAATCATGCTACCATGCAAAGCGCTCGTGCGCCCATTCCTCGAATATTCTGTTCAATTTCGGGCTCCCTACCTAAACAAGGATATAGCGCAATTAGAAAGAGTGCAAATTACGGCTACTAACCTAGTTGATGGAATCAGAAATAAACCGTACGAAGAGAGACTCCGCTCATTAAACCTACTATCCTCTGAAAGTAAATGATTACGTGTACATTTGATCAAAGTATTCAAAATCTTAAAAGGATTTGCTAATATTAATTTCAAAAAATTGTTCGAGATGGACAAAAGACCTAACGGATGCCAAAACGGTTTAAAATTAGTAAATAAGCGATTTAACCTTAATTTAGCTCAAAATTACTTCACTCTTAAGTTCACGCAAAGACGGTATGTACTTTCGCACCTTGTAGTAAACAGCATGTAATTTAATATTTTGAAAAAAGGACTTGATGAGTACTGCAATAGTGTAAATATAACCTAGTAGGAGCATAGATGAAAAGGTCATGCATAATAAGGCGTTAGAGAATAAAATGAAATGATCAATAAAAAGATGTCAGCAACGTCCCCGTGCATGACGTGGAGTGAATGTGAATTCCGCATTTCCTTTTGTTTATCCTATACGTATATTTTTTCTATCACTAGCAGGTGAAGCCCGCGGGAGAAGAGGAGAGTATCCTATTTTCCCTCCCTCCGGTTCGAAAAAGCGTGCATTTGAGGGATAACTGAACTTGCATGTCAAAGTGTAAACATGTAAATAATGTGTACCGTAAAATTTAAATAGTAAAATACAGCATGTTAAAAACAGCTAAATGGTACTCATGGAGATAAGTGAGTATTGTAGAATTGAAATGTTAGATATTTAGTGGTAGTATAACACCGTTTGTAAGCGATATGACCTTCAGCGGATATTAGAGTCTTTGCTGTTCCTTGTTTCTATAGTTCTGTAGTTATGTAAATAGCGAAGAAATTTTAGCCACGCCGCCAAGCACGCAGAAATATGGAGGATAAACATAAAAGAGAGTTAACCTCACAAGTAAAAGAGATTAACTTTTTTTGAAAAAAGAATAGAAAGAAACTGATGAGAGTTTAAATCTTCCCATCCTTCTCTTACATAAACTTGCATGCGTAACTGACACTCCTAAGCATAGTTCTAACTATGCCGTTCATTTGTCAAGGGGATAATTAGAGTCACTAGAGGAAACGTTTAATGAGTAGCGCACAGCGGAAAACATGGTCGGAAACTCCTAGGGAATGGGACGTGATGGCCACCCTTGAGAAACGGAATCAAACCCAGCTCTTGAAGAAATGACCAGGAGCACAGATTGAGACGTACCCTTCTATGTGTATGCTGGATTCAACTGTGATATCCAGGCCAGTAATGGAGTGGCGCCCTTGAAAGTAATAACTAATTATACTAATGCGTCATCAAGTCTCACATAATTAACCCCTCTAGAGGAACCCAACGAAATCAATCCAACCATCTATCATCCTTTTTCATCCAGGCTGAACTCTAGCGGGGAAACAAGAACGGAATGGGTGGGAACTTTCAACACACATAAAAACGTCTAGAAATATATATATATATATATATATATATTTATATATATATATATATATATATATATATATATATATATATATATATATATATATATAGAGAGAGAGAGAGAGAGAGAGAGAGAGAGAGAGAGAGAGAGAGAGAGAGAGAGTGAGAGAGAGAGAGAGAAAGAGAGAGAAAGAGAGAGAGAGAGAAAGAGAGAGTGGTCTCTATTTATTTACGAGTACAACATACTGTTTGAAATTAAAAAATACTTAATTTTAGTTCACGCAATTTAATGAAAATTATAATGCGCGTGGAACTTTATTTATCAAATACTATATAACGATCAGAAAAGCAAAATGGCAAATAGCAAAAAACTTATAAGGAAATAGCGAAATTTGACAACGCAAGGGTTTACAACGCATTCATATGGACATGGTTTAGTACTTGGATTCATAACCCTTGCAGGCTCTTTGAGTAGTCTCCTACAATCTTTCTACATGCGTTTGAGCTGATTTACTTCCAATCTTCTAAACATATTTACCTGAGATCTCGTTGTTGGACAATATGTTTCAATTCAGTCCACAGATTTTCAATGGAATTCAGGTAAGAGAATGACTTGGTCAATCCGAAAAATAATTCTACCTGTATCAAGCCAATTCTTAGTTTGTTTGGCGCTATGCCTAAGATGTTGTTTTAAAGACCATCCTGGTTTCAAGATGAGATAGCCAATGTGGCTAACAAATATCTTTGAAAAATGCCCTGTACATTATTTAGCTGTTTATTCTTTATTCGATTCCCTCCATTCTTTCATCTCCCGATGAGCAAAAAAACAACCCATACCACTTTTTAACTACCACCCAATTTAATTGTAGGGATGGTAATTTTTGCCACGTAAGTTGCACACGTTTTTCTCCAAATCTTGCTGATTGAATTTCCACAGAAACTACTACTTTTGTTTCATATAACCAAAAGATTTGCTTTCAAAACTTTTCCACATTATTTAAATGTTCATGTGCAAACGTCAACAGAGTTGACAGTGAGTTTTCTTAGTGAGTGGAGGCTTTCTTTGAGTACGAAAAGAAATATCATAGAGACCTCGAACTCTGCTTATTGTATTCTTGCTAGCTTCAACTCTACCTGTTTCCAGAACCCTCCTGCAGCTCTCTAAGAATAGTCTGGTTTATCTCATTTTGTCATAGCATCATTTCGAATTGAATCTGTTAACATTCGAACGTGACCTGAACAATGCAAAGGATGAATTAAATTACGAAACTTCCAGTTGCGTATTATGGTATCAACTAAATTTAGAGGTACCTTAAGTTGTAAAAGGGTCTTTTTGTATCCAAGGCCATTTGTATGAAGGGCTACAATGCGCTCAGAAAAATCTTGACTGATTTGTTTGTTTTACCCCATGATGAAAATTACACAATTCTTTTGGGAACAGGAGAAGTTACACCCTAAAAAACATGGAGCAGGACCAACAAACCTTACTCCAACCATGTCCCACCTTGGAGATTGTCACTAAAAGTGTCCCTCTGAGTACCCTCTCTGGCCAAAAATCATCATCATACACACGACCCTGCGAGATGCTATTCGCTGAATTAACAATATTCCTCGTGATTTTCAGAATGGATGCATTTCAATAGCGCCCAAGTAAACGTGGTATACATAGTCCCATCGGCAGAAAAAGCTAACCTCCTGAAGGACATATAATTCGAGGACACCCCTCCCCTACACACACGTAACTGACAGCCAACTAAAGCGTAATCTGCACCAAGGTAGAGAGCTGAGTAGGAAAATATACATTAGAGGAATTCGAACGAGAAGCGTAGCGTCAACATGACGCGTTCGTTCAAAGAAGTGATCAAATTCCAAGACCACATCCTTATATTCAAAATAACAGATAGACATAAATGGCAAGAAAGGCGGCATCAAGACGCATTCCGGACATAAATTCAAACAATATAAATTCCATAGCATACAAATGTTTTTTGTATGCTTAATAATGGAAAATCATACTTCACCGAATTGCAGCAAGTAAGAAAAACTATGGTGTAGCGCATATGCAACATACGTCCAGTAGTAAACAAATTGCCAAAGTACGAGTAAAGGGTGCCTCAATTGAAAATATGTTCACCGAATAATGGGATTCAGCTGCCCTAAATGAAAATAAGAAAAAAATAAGAAAAAATCATGAGGGCAAAACAAGTCATCTACGCAAGCGCTGCAAGAAAAAGTGATGAGGGAAGAAACATCGATGGCATTTCCGCTAAATATCAGAGGTGATCATAATGCGCATATCCTCTCTCGTAATTTACGCCAAAGTACAAACACTGTACGACTCCAATGCTAGAACGATTTATGAAAAAAAAACGCCTTCCATCTGTAAAGATGTCAGACAATCCAGAATGTTCCCACGTTTTCAAGGAAGTATTAGTCGGGATCAAAGAAAGATAAACAAAATCAACGAGGAAGGACCATGTACGCCAAAGAGAGCAACAAAGAGTAAATCCGAGACGTTATCTCCTCAACAAAAGAATAAAATGTTTGGCCATAAGAAGAATTGAAACCAGGCCTGCACAAAATCTCCAAGGAAGAAACACTGGTAGTTAACACACCATCATGGAAAGAGGCGTGCACAGGTTATTTCATCTTGAACATAAATTGCTGAAATAATAAATGTACTCTTGATAGAAACATCCTTAGAGAAATTGATGCAAATATCATTCTGTTATCGGAGTTAAATGCAGAATAAACAAATAATAAATTAGAATTACGATTGGGTAATCACAAATTTAGTACAAGAGCGGTAGAATATTACCACCTTTGCAATAAAGAAAGGGCTAAAATGCAAAGGGATAAGACTTAGGAATTTGGAAGAGTTCTAGTTGCCGTTAGAAGTCGAGCGTGACTTAGACAAGATGGCTAGAGACACCCCATGCTAAGTGACAGGGAGATACTTTGACATATACAATCTATAACTGGTCATTTAGCATGACCCCTACAATCCTAAAGGAAGATTTCAACGCGAGACTCTAAAAACCGGCTACAGAACAACGATCGAGTTAGGAAAGAACCTTGGCACCTTGCTGGAACGAAACATTGTCCAGCGCATCGGCACCTACTTTTAGACCTTCGTCAGGCCAAGAAGTGCCACTAAAACAGATATTTGTCTGACCATTCGTCAATTACTTAGGAAGCAATAGATGTTCAATTTATTGACCACATAAGGGCCCCACAGATAATTAATAGGAACTTTATTGAAAGAAAAACAAGAACTGTCCAGGAAGGAGGTATTGAAACCCATAAATAAAATAAAAAAAGACCAGGCCAATAATGTGAAAGAGAATAGAAAAAATGAATGAAGAAATAATAAAAACTATTAAGAATAACACTGACCCAAGCCAACTTTATTGTTCTAAGTTTTTTAGATAATTTAGGAAAATTATGATGTGCTGAACCAAAAATCAAATTGATTTTCGCCACATGATATTTTTACATTGTTATACATGTACGTGTAATTTATATTTATATGGTGCAAAGATATTTTTTAATAAATGAATTTTGAAGAGTTTATAATATACGGTCATATTTGACTAGTTGGATTTTTGGGGGGCTGGTGAATGGAATGGATTCGGCCAAAAGATCTCGCAAAACTAAACCCGATGCATTCTGCAATATTTGAAGCGAATAAATGTTTCTAACAGGAATCCACTTAAAATCATCATAAGGCGTGCTTACCATGTTTAGTTTAGTATGAAACCTGGTGACATGATAAAACATGGGCGTCATATGGTATGCAAGACATAAACCGACTATCTGCGTCATTGGCCCAAGGGCAAGAAGAGTCTTCTAAAGTTTGGAATTCCCATAGTTTGGCAGGAGCGGCAAACCATGGTACTGATTGCTACTTATACGCTATTGATTGGAATGGGAACAAGAGAATGAACCGGTGCATCCTTAAGTATCTTTATCTTATATCAGCACGTCGCCATGTAGCTAATTGTGATGAAATTCCATTACCTATCTTTCGAGAACTTTTCGAGATTAATAACGAAGATTCCTACTGTCTTGAAAAAAATGAGAAAATAAGATTTTTTTTTTTTAAATAATGCTCTACATTCATTTTTCGCAAAGAACCTAAATGATCTAGTTTGCAATTAAACTTTGTCAAAATTCTCTGCCAAAGTGCTGGCATCCAGATTAAAGAACAAAACTCTTCCCAACTTGGCACGCATGACCTTCTGCCGAACAAACATAAAGAGTACCTCTTTTTTTGTTATGAAAAAAAGGATATGGTGTACTGCACATATATTGGGCAGCTTATGCATAAACTTAGAGTGCTAGAGTATCATTATGAAGAGTGGAAATTGTTCATTGACCACAGAAAGCGATCACTGCGATATATTCTGTTACACAACTTCAACCCATATGCCTATATATCCCTTGCTTACTCGTATACACTAAAGAAGAACTATGAAGTGGTGAAGTACGGAGTGGAGAAAATTCGTTATGATCAGCACGAGTAGTTGAGTTGTGCTTACCTGATGATAGTGAAAGATTTGGTGCGAAAACAGTCCGGGATCACCAAGTACCCGGTGTCTCTGTGTATGTAGGATAGTATGGACCGAGCTCAGCATTACACGAAGAAGGACTGGCCTGTAGGAAAAGAATTGGTCTAATGCAGGCCAAGGAGCGTGACAAACAAACAGAATACTCATCTAAGCTGTGCATATCAAACAGTTTACCAAAGTTCTGTATAAGCATGGTGGTTGGTTCACTTACTTGTGCCACGCTTTTCCAGGATTGACCATGTAGAAGTTGAAATCTGATATTTTTGAGGGCCGTCAACTTCGCAAACTCATCAGTTATCCAAAGATTGAGAACTAAAGGAACGAAGTAGAACTGGAAGCATGGATCACTTTTATTCTGGTCGTAAATAACCTTCTTAGCAACCAAAAGGCTAGGAATTACACATAATTTGTTACCATTATGCTCACTACATTTAAAACCTCGGATGCAACATCACCATCTGAATTCATTACTTATTCTCACATTTGGTTCGATTTCATGAGAATCTCGGATCACTGAGTGATGAGCAGGAACAGATTCCTTCAAGAAATCAAATAGATGAAGACCAGATATCAAAGAGGTTGGCATGCAGGGACAATGGCTGAGTACTGTTGGACTCTGTAGAGAGACACCACTACCAATGACCATTTATGAACTAATATCCAATTTACAAGTATTTAAATTTATTAATGTCTACTATTCAATGTACAGTAATTATTTTTTGTAAAATTTTCTCTATGTTAAATCCTGAATTCATTTTCATGAGTGAAATTGATCAAAATTCAAAAGTGTTACAAAAGTTTTCTTTGTAATTTGTGTATCCATCGAAAGCGCACGAGCTCCATTTATTCGAAAGTTGAATGGGACGGTTACGAAATAATTTTTTTGTGTGAATGGTAGTTTCTTTCACCACATTCTCTCATTACCCTGTCTAAAATTCTTCTTTAACACATTTCTTGTGATTGGCGGCAACCTTGGTTTTTCGCTGTTGAGGGCAACTAACGTATACGATAACTTCAGTTTAGATTTCGGTATCAACATGAAAGGAAGTGAGTATTTTGTCTCTGTCATTAGAATTGTATTGCGTAATAAGAAGCATGACTAAGTGAAAATTTGCACCTTCAATGCGATGTGGTCCACCGGTGAGGCATGATTTTTAAATGCCCTGTTTCCTTTAAAAGATTTTAAAATTCGGTTTGTATTATTATGACTGGAATATGAAAGCCTAATAATATTTTAGTATTCAAAAACGCTTTATTATCTTATCTGTATTAAGGTATCTGTACACTTTATTTTTTGAAACATTTTTTCAGGAAAGAAATAGATCTTTTTACAGTTTTACAACACAGCCGGCCTCTCTACTCGCTAAGATGAAATTAAATCGGTGACACTGAAGATTTATTCTAAATTATGTACTTTAATTCGGAATATGAATCAACTTCCTCAAGCGATAAATGATTAAAAAATATCTCTAACAATAGTGGTAGCAAAGACAGAGATATCGATAATATAGGCAATGATATAGGCTCAATAGATGATAACTGGGGTCCGGTGTGTAAAAAGGTTCGTGCCTATTATAGTAAATCGGTTTCTGAAACTATGAAAAGAGACCGCTTACAAATGCTGTTGCGAATGTCGCACTTTCGCGATAACAATGGTCCTGATAATACTGCGAAACACTATAAAATTCAAAGGTTGATTCAGCTGCTGTTAGATAGGTTCCAAACTATTTACAAGCCAGGAGAAAGCCTTGTAATTGATGGAAGCATGGTGAGATTTGGAGGTAGAGTACATTTTCGCTGAGTTCATTCCACCTGCTGAGTCATTCCGCCCGCTGAGTCATTCCGCCCGCTGAGTTCATTCCGCCCGCTGAGTCCTGACTGAAAAGATGTGTTATCTCTGTGCTCCTGCTTAATTTATCTGTGCCCATAAATTTCGTTTTCTGAATAACTTAATAATTCTAGATACTTCCTGCGCTCATATAATATTAATCGCTGTATTAAAAAGATTGGCCGTCTTATTCACTGTGTTAATTTTATTTATCTTCATCCGTATTCTAGAAATCGACAATGCCCGTGATCAAGTTTTGAATGTTCGAGTTGTGGGGCTTCCTTTAATAAGGAAATTTACGTTCCTTCTAACATCGAACAAAATAGAATTTGCCGTTTCTGTATTTTAAACGATGCATTGGAGCGTAAGTTTGCTAACGCTATTAGCGAACTTTAATTAGAACTAAATTCCGTCACGAGGGACGTTATCTCGACCAACCGTAAAGTCGACGAATTAAATTCGAGTCTAAATTCTACCATTCATGATATGCGTGGGAGGTAAAATAGAAATCGCGACAACCAGCCTACTCGTATGAATCATCAGGCAATTGTTGACCAGCAACAAAGGATTTTGAACTCGTTTGGACCCCAGGATTCACAATATAGACCCCAAGATTCGCAATTTAGGCCCGTTAGAAATGGGGCTAGACCATCGAGGGAACAGCATTTCACATTACCATGTTCGAACCCCTTCGCACTGCTAACTTCTATCGAAGGGGAAGAAGAAACTGTACTTATTGGGGATTCTTTAATTAGAAACAAGAGCCGGAATTCACAGCGCGAAACCCGTCAAAACGAAAACGATTTTGCTTTCCTGGTGGACGCATAGATAAAGTAGTTAGTGAAATTGAAAAATTGGGCCAAACACGTGATGGGCGTACGATCCTCACGCTGGTAGGGGGGAATGATGTGCACAGATACGACAGCACCCCAGAGAGAGTAGTAAACCGCGCTAAGACTCTGATTCATACTGCGAAAGTTAAAGCGGATAACGTAGGAATAATTGGTATTTTACCCCGACTAAAATCCACGTTGCGTCTGCAATCCCGAGCGATATATACAAACGAGTGTCTTAGGCGCTTGTATCGCGATACTGGAGTTAGCTTCTTTAACGTTTGGGATACATTCCAAGACCAACCTTCACCTTATCAAACGGACGGCATCCATTTAAGCGATGTGGGGAACAGTCGGCTGGGTAGGATTTTAGACCAGTCAGTACGTAGCATGTTAAGTAGGAGAAAAGCGGGGCCACGTGAGGCCCATGCGCCGGACCGGTCCTCGCTTGAAGAGCAATGAGTATTGGGGAGCAGGGAAACGGAACCGATTCGCGTGTGATAGAGGAGTCCAGCTAAAGCGCAAATTGAATTGTATATATTCAAATGTTTGTAGCTTAAAAAATAAACTTGCCGAAATAAAAGCCGAAATTCTAGAGGGAGACTACGATCTCGTATTCTTAAGTGAGACTTGGATAGATACACATTCGGGGATCAGTGTTTGCGAATTTGATATACCAGGTTATGAAATTCATTATACAAATAGACAAACTGGTAGAGGAGGGGGCGTATTAGTGTATATAAAGGATGACTTAAACGCTATAACTATCGACTCGTCTACGGCAGATATGAGAAGTGAGGCCTTATTAATCCAATTATGTTGTAATGCAAAGAATAAAATTAATTTAGCCGTCATATATCGTCCTCCATCGCAAATAGAAAGAAAAGATGCTGCACTCTTTGATATGCTTTTATCTTGGGTTAGAAAAGGTACCACATTAGTTTGCGGCGATTTTAACTATCCAAACGTTAATTATAGTAACCTAACGTCAGATAAAGCTGGGGAGAGACTACTAAACTTTATTCTGGAGAATTTTCTCGTTCAAAAAGTGGAGGAACCAACTCGTGATAATAATATCCTCGATTTAATCATGGCGACTGACGAGTCATTGGTAGAAAATGTTTGTGTAGGAGAGCATTTAGCCTCGAGTGACCATAATGCGATTAGATTCGTAGTAAACACGTGTGTAGATGTAAAAATTAGTACACAGCTCATGCCACGTTTTGGTAGCTGTAAATTTGATACTTTTCGCGAAAGGATTAAGGATGTAGACTGAGAAATGCGATTCGAGAATAGGTCAGTAGGAGAAATGTACACTGAGCTTCGGCGTACACTCCTTAGTGTAAATTTCGACTTAGTAAAGTATGTGCGCCGTAAGAGCGGGATGTCGATGAGAGCGCCGTGGGTTAGCCCACTAATATTAAGCTTAATTAAGGACCGAAATAGAAAATTTCAAATACATTAGGACAATGAGTCATTTATAAGTCGGCAAAATTACATAGATTCTCGAAAAGAAGTTAAACGGGCGGTTAGAAATGCGAAGCGGAAATATGAAATAAAACTGGCGAAGGATTCAAAGAAGGAACCGAAACGGTTTTACGGCTATGTAAACAGTAGGAAACCCTTAAAAGGTTCAATAGGGCCGATTAAAGACAAAGATGGTCGCTTGACGGAATTTCCGGCGGAAATGTCAAAAATTTTAAATGAACATTTTACAAGCGTCTTTACTGTTGAAGATTCGTCCCAATTAGGATCGTTAGTTGAAGAAGTAGATAATAGTGATATTTGCATATCCGATATAACAGTTAATGAAGTGGAAATTCTTAAATATATTAACCTGATGAAAAAGTCGAAATCACCCGGGCCCGATGGCGTTTACCCCACTCATTTAAAGGAGCTTAAGAATGAGTATGCGAAGCCGTTGCGTGCAATTTTCAATCGCTCATTAGAAGATGGCGTAGTCCCTTTAGACTTCAAGCGTGCAAACGTTACATCAATATTTAAGAATGGGAATAGATACGAAGCAACGAATTTTCGTCCTATTAGTCTAACTTCGGTAGTTGGAAAGCTTTTAGAATCGGTTATTAGAGATAGAATAGTGAGCCACCTCGAGCTAAATAATCTGATTAAAGATTCCCAACATGGGTTTAGGCGGGCGAGATCGTGCTTGACAAATTTGCTCGAATTCTTCCATAAAATGATTTGCGTTTACGACGAAAGCAAAGCTGTAGATGTAATCTATCTAGACTTTAAAAAGGCGTTTGACACCGTTCCGCACCAGAGTTTATTAATGAAAGTTAAAGCAATCGGTGTGAAGGGTAAGATATTAAATTGGATTAGAAATTGGCTGAAGGATCGTTCGCAACGAGTAGTTATAAATGGTGAATGTTCTGATTGGGTCAACTTTAGTAGTGGAGTGCCACAAGGCTCAGTTCTTGTCCCATTATTGTTTCTAATATATATAAACGATTTGGATAATGGCGTATTTAGTACGATTTCTAAATTTGCTGACGACACGAAGCTGGGCAACCGTGCATATGTAAGATCGGATGTAGATAAATTACAAAAGGACCTAAACTTGATTGTCAGATGGGCGGATAAGTTGCAAATGCAGTTTAATTTAAGTAAATGTAAGGTGGTGCATTTGGGTTGCCATAATTTGAGGGTAGAGTATACCATGAAAGGCCATGTCCTCGACGTGGTTAAATTGGATAAAGACCTGGGAGTTTTAGTCTCGGATGACTTCAAAGTCACGAAACAATGCGCGGATGCATGTAAAAAAGCAAATCGTGTGCTGGGTTATATCGCGCGTAATTTCACGTTCAAATCCTTAGATATAATTTTACCGTTATATAAATCACTTGTGCGTTCACTGCTCGAATATGCGGTTCAATTTTGGGCTCCATACTTAAACAAAGATATCGCGCAATTAGAAAGAGTGCAGCGTAGGGCTACAAAATTAATTCCCGAGCTGCGAAACAGGCCCCAGGAGGAAAGATTTAGGGCATTAGATTTGCCATCTCTCGAAGGCAGAAGATTACGTGGCCAGCTAATAGAAGTATTTAAAATATTGAAAGGATTTTCAAACGTTGATTATAGGAATTTGTTCGAGTTGGATCATAGGGGAAACACTCGCCAACACGGATTAAAATTAGTGAACAAGCGATTTAACACTAGTATAGCCCAAAACTATTTTACGTTTAAAATTACTTAAATTTGGAATAGGCTACCAATCCACGTAGTAGATAGTACGTCGGTAAATATGTTAAAAAACCGTCTCGACGCGCACTTAAATAGTATAAATATAACGTAGTCTGAGCACAGTAAATAAAAACGTCTTTCAAAAGGAGTTTGGAGCGGAGGAACAACGAGAGTAAAAATGATGCCAGCGATTTCTCTTGCATGTGTAGTTTAGATATCCATTTTCTTTTCCGCCTATCCTATAAATAGTCTTACTATCGTAAAATTAGATTTTCACCACTAGCAGTCGAGGGCTGCGGAAGTTGAGAAGAAAAACTTTCTATCACCCCCCCACCCCTAGGTTGAAGTAGTTAATATGCATGACAATGTACACATGTAGATAAGTGTGTACAGTTGTTTATATATTAAAATAAAAAATAAATAAATATATAGCATGTTAGAGATACACTCGTAGATAAGTGTGTATCGTAGTTATGGATGTAGTGTAGCGGACTAGCCTCGAGCGGACCTTAGGGTCTTTGCTGGTCCTAGATTCTGTAGTTCTGTAGTAAAGCATGTAATACTGATGGGTAGAAATGTAGAAATTTATTGTAGGAAAATGCCAGCAAAACAATATGTGAATACAACCGTGACACTTGTCCTGAGATTGATGCAGCCTTATCTTGGGTTGGGGGCAATGATTTACAGCTATAACTACTATACCTCAAAAAATCTGGGGGACAAATTGTTAACGCAAAAAAACATTTCTTTGTGGCAAAGTCAAGTCCATAACTCAAGCGAAATTAAAGAAAGGTGAAATAAAGGCGTTAAAGAATACTAAAGGAGTAAGTGTTTTGAACTGAAAAGATAGAAGAAATGTTATTGTCCTTTCGACAGTTCCAGAGCACGATGATGAATTGATTGATACTGGGAAAACAACAAGAAATGGCGTGCAAATAAAAAAAACATAAGTGCATTCTAGATTAAAATAATCCGTAGAAAGGTGTCAATATTTCTCATCAGATGTCTTCCTATTATACAGCACTAAAGAAATCACGGAAGTGGTATAAAAAGGTAGCACTTGGAAGAAATCGAAGGACAAAAAAGAACTTCTTGGAACAGATGTAGAGGATGCTATGAAACCATGACAGCTGTAGAAATCTTGCAAATTGCCAGAAATAGTGCTAAAAGAGTCACAACCTTTTATAAATCGTGTGAAGGGGAACCTATTTTATTTTTGTTGTGTTCTAATATGAAACATTTATCCTAAATTTAAAGAAATACTTTTTTCTTCTCTTCAATTAAAAGAACGATTTGTTAATTTAACTAAGAAGTAAAATACAATTGTAATTAGTGTTTGGTAATTAAATCTAAACTTAAATGTGTCTCATCTTCATACAATTCTTTTCCACAATTAATATATATGAACTATTCAGGTACTTTTTCCCACCATAACGAAAAAATAGAGGAAGAAAAAATTCAATCTGTCTCACCGGTGGGGCACATCACAATAAATGACTAATTTCCATGCTTCACCGGTGGACCACATTTTTAAGCTGTTTTCTGGAGCAGGTATGCGGGAGTCTGGTGCTGTACGTACCAAAAAACAGTCTCGAGAGTGGCTCACCTTAATGGTTTAGAAGAATACTATAGAGCTAACTGCCCCTGGCATTAATATTTGCCCGAGAGGGGGGGAGAGGAAACCCCAAAACACAATCCCACTCGAACGAGATGTGGAAGGAATTAGCTGGAGTTAAAATAATGGCAGCATAAAAAGATAGAAGAAGGGAAGAATAAAGAAATCTCCCATCTGACGGGGACCCTGGAAGACTATCTGGTCTTGTAGTTTACTTATGACTTTCTTTGGGCCATCTTTGGTGTGAACGAAAGATATCACGTCATTCTTTTTCACCAAGGTATGAGGTAACCCGGTTTTATGGGCGAGGATGAGGAACACCAGGAGAGGAAGGACGTCACCCGTTTGAAAGTTTAAAAATAACTCGGATATTTTAGAGAGGTCTCTCAAATCTCACGAGTGAGGTGAAAGGTGGTGTTAATCTCGTTTCTGACTCCAAAAGATACTCAAATAATATACCCGCTTGGCTAGGCTTAACTAAAACTTGTGACCGAGAAATGACTGAGAGGAATCACGTACAAAAAATAAATGTTTATTTCCAACAAACAAAAAGAAGCAAGACAAAAGTAGGGCTCGCGTTTCAATTACAGTCAGGGAAAATTTCATTACCTGTCACGAAAGCGAATGTTACGAGAACAAGACTTAGGCGGATTACAACGGGGGCGTAATTAGTTGTTTATATTCGATCGTCTATCTGACTTAACTGTCTACTTAAGAATAAATGAATCTCCTCTCGAGTTCTTCCTTTTACTTCAATGTGTAGTATAGGAAGAATAGTCTCTTTTCGTCACGGGGACAATAAATTTTTACGCTCCACCCACTGGGAAAGATTTTCTTCTCCCTGGTATTTTCCCTTCTTCGATAAAATTTTTGTCATAGCTGAAAAGCCGCCAGCTGGCTCGGATAAATTCCATTTCCACGACTTCCCGTTTTGATTTCTGACCAGTTTACAAATAAATAAATAAATATATATATATATATATATATATATATATACATGCGAGGAAACTTGTTGCAATTCTTGCTATTACTGTGAGGCACTTTGCTGGTGTAATGATCATGCCTCCACAACAAGTAGATTTTGTTAGTAAAAACCTTTCTTCTCATTAATGAATGTATCTGGCTTTGACGAGTACCAGACCAAAGCATTTATTATTATTGTAATATTTAAATTCACGAAAACGTATTTATTGTCGATATTTATGAATTAAAGTAAAACAGGACATAGAAGAAAACACTTAAGCAAACAAATGAATTTGATTGAATTAATTCTAATGAATTTTAATTATATCTTAATTAAAAGAGGAAATTGATTTTTGAGTTTAGAACCATGGTTAAATTTATTTCATACTTTAGTATTTATTGCAATCTGTTTCCGTGAATTCAAAGCGAGGCCCCCCTCCATGAAAAAAACCCTCTAAAATTTTATTTTAATATTAATTTTTCGAGAAACCAGCCATTCAAGAACGAATTATTAACATAGACATCCCATGATTCATTGATTGAGGAAAAAGAATGATAAACTTCTAGACCACACCAACTGACAACCGAGTGAATAAAAAGAAATAGAGATAATTTGAGGGGACAAACAAGTGTTTATGAGCAATTTTCCGCCACTATGAAATAATTAGTATACAATCCCCGTTTCATAGGATAAAAAAAAACTTGAATATTTTCTTAAAAGAAGAGGAAAGAAGGTCCAATAGAACTCTCAGAGAAAGATGTTAAGTATATTTTACCAAATACCTAAATATGGAATACAAAAGCCCATTAATTAATATATAATGTCAAGAGAATAATTCTTGAAAATGGAACAGTCTCAAGATCCACTATTTTGAGAAAACTAGATGGAAATTGCTTGTATGGAAGAGTCCCTGCAGGCAAACCCTTGTTACATAAGCCATAACTAATGAAACGTTTGGAATTTGCAAAATAATTAAAGTTTTCCAATCAAGTAGTAATTGAAAGTTCTTTGGACGTACTAGTAAAAATCCAAACTCGCTTGCTTAAAAAGAACGCAGTATGTCAGACGAGAACAAAATGAAAGACAAAACTCCGAGTGGCTTGTTCAAACTATGAATCATGGAAGTAACAATATTCTTATTTGATGATGTTTGGGCCCTCAAATAATTGGTTATCCGCAAAAGAATTCTGGAAAAATGTACTAGAAAATTTGGCATCCAATTCAGATTCGATATCGTGTACCAAGTAGGGTTACTCTTATTGGTCAACAAGACAAACATACTTAACACACGTCAAAACTATGCAATAGGTATCTAAATAAAAGGTAACATGTGAAACTTAACATCTTTCATTTGCCTAAGAAATGCCAGACCTTAATCCTATTCAAAACTGTGGAATCTTATTAATCAGGAACTTGATGATCAAAAATTACCTCACGATAAATGCTTTGGGAACAAATACAGGTGCTTGCAGTAAAATTTCTAAAAAAGATTTAAAGAACTAAGTGACATCAATGCCGGATAGAATAAGAGCTGTGATTAAATCACAAGGATCTCATATGAAATATTGATTTTCCCGTTGTTTTGCTGCTATTATTTAACCCAAACTATTTTTTGTTATTTAGATAAAAATATTTAACAGTTTCTTAAAGTTACTAACTATTTATAAAACATAATTTTTGAGTACACTTAAATAATTGCCAAAAATATTTCAAGTATGAATAATAGCCCTTTACTTACTTCTACAATTAACGCGCCCTCTTTCTTTGTTCTATATTGTACCCTATACAAAGGACAAAGAAACGTACATTTATGTTCTTGTATCCTCGTTTAAATGTAAAATCATATAGTTAAATTTGGTATACACGGTCACCTTGTCAATTGGTATCTCATCATATTTTATTTTATGACATTTTAGGTTACTCAATACTAAAGAAATCATGATTGATTTACTTAGAATTTGGGCGTGGGTCTCATTTCCTTTTTATTTATTATTCATATTTGGCTGGAGTTCTCATATTAGCGATTAAAACGCCATGACCCTTAGTTCAGCCGAGATTTCTTTTCCAGGACAAACCACTTTAAAAGTCGTAACATTATATTTCATTTATGACTATTAATATTTTGTCTATCCACGCTGTATATTAAGCAAAATGCAATCATTTTAAAATTCCCTGAAAGCATCCTTTTTAAATTCTGTTTCGTTGCCTTGCAAACATTCTCAAGTAAAATCTACTCATATAATCTGGATGCTAAAAATAAGATGTTGATTAGGTGACCCGTATTTCTTTGATTACGCTATAAAGCAAGCGTATAAAATTGTTTTTCGTTCGAATGTTCGAATGATTTCCAATAATTTATTACTCTTCAGATAACGAAGAGATAATATTATCTTTGGCCTTTGATAAAAAAATTACTATGAAATTTGAAAATGTAATTGAAATAGAAAAAATTAATTATGGTTACTTTGGTTAATTAATATATGTTAATTTTGTTTGTATTTATTACGAGATTGTAAGCTTTATTTATGGATTCTTAGTAACTCAAAAGGTGAGTGACTTATTAATATAGTGAAAAGTAATATTAATTACATTTGTTAGTGTTTTGGGGACTAGTAACCTTTTACACATGTGTAATATGTGCTATAACAGAATGTCTTTCACTTTAACATTATTTAACTTTCCTATACTTTGTTACATTAGCCACCCAAAAAAAGGACTATTTGTAATGAACATTTGGTTCTCGCAAATTTTAAGCATCCCTTTAAAGTAGACTGATAAATTCCACATATTATATTAAGAGACTAAGAGTTTAATAGGCATTAAAAAAATTATTTGAGATCCGCTTCGGTCCAATATAATAGCCACAAACGGAAGTAAAGCTATTTGCCTTATTTTGTCATTGTTTACTTTCCTTATTTTAAAAGGAAAAAGCTACAACTCTAGAAAACAATCGGACTAGGAAAACTTGATTTTTGATTTATAAAACTTTGAAAATTACAATATGTATTTAAAAGGCAATTCATCTACTAGAGTGTAACTCACAATCGAAAAAATAATTATTTTATGAATATAACTATGTAATGGTTGATAGTAAAGAAAAAGTAATAATATTTTTCGAATCAGCGCCAACCATTAGTAATAACCAGTGAAAATTTATGTCAAACGATAGCTATTGCAAATTTTCTTCACACGTGTATTTTTGATGTCAAATATTTGATAACCGCATGCAAAGCGCATGTAACAAAGTTTAACCTAACTTTTCCTCAATAATCGTGTTTAGTGTCGAACAACTATTTTAAGTGCATCCTTGAATGCCAATTTCTGTTTAGGGATTGTGATAAAATTTTGATTTTTTTTCCTATTAACAGCTGATTGATACTTTCAACCGAAGGGATAACTATTACTAAGATTTTCATCATTAATTGTTGCAGAAAGCACATTCTACCTATCTACAGATGAAATGTCTATTAAGCATTTGTCGAAATAATTGAAATTCCCTTTATTCTCAATAAAAATTAAATAAGACTAATAATTTTTGTGCACAGTTCAAGGCCAATATTCTAAATAAAGCACATATTTAGCAATCTTGAAAAGGTTTGAGAGAAGAAGCAAGTGTTCAAAGCCCTCTTGTAAGAACCAGGGAAGGAGGGACATAAAGGAGCAGGTAGAGCATTCTAAATTCTAGAAAAAGATGAATGTGCAAACAGTAAAGCTCGGAAAGTATGGCAAATTTACGGGAAAAAGTTTTAACCGAAGAACGGAAAAAGGGGCAAAGATTGGAAAGGGTGAAGGGATCAGTCGCATTGAAAAATCAATGGGTGTAGACAGAAAAGTGTTAGAGTATCAGAGTGAAAGTCAACGAAACCATCGATAGAAATTTAGAAACTGTGATCACAACATTAATATTTATTATTATTTGAGATAATGAACACAAAATTCTTGTGGGAAAAGCCTGGCGGCCATGAACTCGAAAACAAGCTCCCACAGAACCCAGTGTCCATATGTCAAGTAACAAAGGAAGAATGTTAGAAGAAAGAAATTGAAATGTGTAAATAAATAAATAAGTTTAAAATTATTAAAATCAAATCAATATTAAAATTATGAGGCAGTAGCACCCACCATTAATCTAGCATTGCAACCTCGTTTGTAGATATTAAGATCTTCCTGCATAACTTCTGCAGGAAGATCATTCTACTGCTTTACCGTAATGGGTAAAATATGCGCTGAAACTGAGAAGTGCGAAAGCGGGAAATGCACAGTGCACCTGGCTATTGTCCATCCGCAAACCTTGTTGCTCTAGCAAGAAGCAGGGGCTCAGGAATTGAAAATTATAGTCGCAATTCCCTACTAAAGTAGTATTTATGCAATATCGACGAACATAAAATCATCCATCGATGATCCAAGTCATAGCTAGCCATATCAGGAAAAAGGAACCTACCTCCACGAGCAACTCTATCTAAGAGAGACAGATATCTGGCAGATGCGGATATCCAAACTGGAGAACAATACTCAAGAAGAGGGAGAACAAAGGATCTGAAACAAATGGCATTATTATCTTCATAATTATAGATATATGAGGCCTTACGTACAATACCAAGTTTTGGGGCAGCATTAGCAGATACATTTAAAAGATGCTTCTCAAAAGTCAGGTGGGAATCATAGGTAATGCCAAGGATCGTTAGAGATTCCGATTCAACAAGAAGTGTATCTCCAACACAGAGTGGAGGATAAGGCGGCTCATTGGTACGAGATCTACTAACCAAGAGGTCTTAGTTTTACTTGAATTAAGCTTCATAACCCAACAATCACACCATTTCCTAATTTTTTCTATATCACGATTTAGACTCATGGCAACTTGGTTTCACATTGCTGGAGACCTGGCTACTTAAACAAGTGTAGTATCATCTGCATAATGTAAAACCTTGTTTTCAAAAATTTGTGCCAAATCACTTGTGTATACTAAAAACAACAAAGGCCAAGAACACTGCCCTGTGGAACTCTAGACACAACCTGTCTATGTTCACTTAAAACACCATCTACGGCAAAACGTTGCTGCTGATCTATTAAAAAGTCGTTAAGTAGTTCTAAGCTGTAGTAACCTATTCCAAGCTTTTGTACTTTAGAAACAAGTGCTTTATAGTTAACATGATCAAAAGTAACACTAAAATCAATCTGAACGAATCTAGATTCAAAACCCTTGTCAAGATTATCTTGCATACTACAAGCCAAATCTAAAAGGACATCTTATGTACCCAACTACCTCCTATATGCATGCTGACTTCTGGCCAGTAAGCCATTCGACTCCAGGTATCTATGCAACAGGCCTAAATATTAGCTTCTCAGCAACCTTAGAGAGTGCGGAAAGTATTGAAATAGGCCTGTATTGACTACAATCGACAGATAACATGCCCTTAGGAATAGGCAAAATATTGCTCAATTTACGATTATCAGGAAAGGTGCTTCGTCTAAATAAAAATCGATATAATCTACTTACCTTAGATGCTAAATCAGTAGACATCTTTTTAAAAAATAAAGGGAAAAAGTTGTCGGGATCGACTCCGCCCCAGCTGTCAAGACTGTCAAGTATCTTTTTAACATCCTTTGCACGAAAAGCAAACCCAGTCAAACGATGCAAGCTCGGTATGTTAAGTATCAGGGAGAGGAACTTTTTCAACTGACTTCTTGGCTTCAGAAGCTCGATGGAGAAACTCTGCCTTTTCTTTTCCACTAATTGCTGCTTTCCATTTGGCAAAAGTAGTGGTGGAATGGTAAAAGTGTTAGAGTCAAAAATAGCAGATTTTAATTTAGTCCACCACAAATGAGACTGTCTGATCTCTGCCAACTTACTCTTCAGATTATCATTATATAACATCTCAGCCCAATGGTAAACTCTCTTTGCAGTACGCTGAGACTGAACAAAGATCTCGAAGTTTTCTCACGTCCGATTACGCCTCCATACATTAAATTTTGTTTGCTTACCATGGTAGGCTCTTCTACAGGATTCATCACACCATGGCTGTTCGTTTGTACGAATCCTTATAATTCTACTGGAAACATGCCTGGCCAAAGCAGTAGATAACATATAATTCACCTAAGCCATTGGATGTGGGTCAGATATTGCATCCAAAATATTCACGGCTCGATAACTCTCTTCACAACCAACTCAATCAGCTCGAGATTTAAGCCAAACTTTTTTTGATCGTGTCTTCGTAATATGCTGATTAATAGCTATGTACATTCTAATGGAACAACGATCTGATGTCCTCATCTCTGAACACAAGATATATTCCACTACCTGAAATATGGCTGAGTTCGTGAATCATCTGGAGACAACCATCAGCAGTGCAAAATTTATAAGCTGACCTACTATGCTGATCAGTTCCATTAGAATTAAGCCATTATTCATGCTTTGCATTACAGTCCTCACTAATTATAAAACAAGCTTTCCCGTCTGTTGATTGAACCAAGGCAATATCATCTTAGAGATAGTCATAAATAGAGTCATCATGTTCTGGGTTACGGTACAACGCAAATATATATATATATATATATATATATATATATATATATATATATATATATATATTATAATATTTACTATGAATCTTAAAACTTCATGACACTTGCATTCTAAATTATTTTGGCGATAAATTGGTAGGCCAGACCTCTAAAATACTGCCATACCCTGAGCTCCCGGCCTATTTCGACAATAAATAAAATCAGGGACAGAAAACCTTGGAATAAGGAATTCTGAATTAGATTTATTACTTGTCACGAGGGTTGCTGCAAGGAAAAGGATGTCATAATTCTTTGCATGAGCCTGAAGATCTACAAAATTAGATCTTAATCCTCCAAAATTAGAATAGAGGACACTGCATTTCTTCTTACGAAAATGAGTAGCAGGTCCAGGGTTCAACTCAACATCTCCAGAAAGAATCAGAAACAAAAGCACCAGAAAAATGTTTAAAATAAAATATTTAATAAAGAAGCAAAAATTAAACCAACAACAACAATATGTACAAAAAATTGAGAAGCAAAAAAGTCCATAAGCAACTCTAAAAGAACCAGAAAACTGGTTAACATGGTGGAGACACCATGCAAGGAAAAATATCCCCAGGATCGCTACAAGACTGATAGGGGACAGGTGGAAGGGATTTTGAAAATAAATAAATGAAAAAATTAGGTAAACGATAAGAAATGAAAGTCAGACACTTGACTGTACCATCGAGTAGGGAACCCAAACCTAAGACTGTGGAGGGACTTGGTACAAAGACTATGGAACCGTGCAACAGTAAGGGAACAATGCTTTGATTTTGAAGTGTCTTTCTCCTAGAAGAGTTGCCTACCAGGGCTAAAGAGTACCTTCTACCCAAACTGGCATGCTTTTATATCTAAGTTTACCTTCTCCTAGCCTCTGCCTGAGGAGGCATACTCTACAAGGCAGCAGGGGTTTTAATTCAAAGTTTTCCTTCTCCTAGCCTTTGTCGAAAAAGGCATACCCTGCAAGACATCAGGTATTGGGGTCTGATTATTCCGTCAGCTACTCGGTCACTTACATGCATTCAGTAAACAACAGGGAGACCAGGTGAAGGTAGCATACAAGCAGTTAGGAGGCAGAGGCTTTATATTATTTAGGACTTAGGACCTATGCCGCATGCATTCCAATTAACCCCCCCAACATGAGAACAGATAAGATTAAAATTATGGAGAGAGCTGAAATAGTATTTTTTTGATATTAGCAAGTTGAACTTGGACAGATAATAATCTATCATAGTGATGATCAGATTTCGAACAATAAGTGGAAAAAAATTATAGTGCCACAGATAATAAAACAAGAGCAAAGGTTTTACAGCGAGCGACATCATAATTATTTAATACTGGTAACACCTC
Organism: Ceratothoa steindachneri; assembly: GCA_963969495.1. Taxonomy (NCBI): domain Eukaryota; kingdom Metazoa; phylum Arthropoda; class Malacostraca; order Isopoda; family Cymothoidae; genus Ceratothoa; species Ceratothoa steindachneri. The sequence goes on from OZ018328.1 coordinate 86,454,998, forward strand.
AGATATTGATGCTACATTCTCAGAAATCTTATCATTCCCCCAAATCATTGAAACTTCTATATTTTTTATCTAAGAAAATTAATAAAACTAATCAAATATTACATTTTGCTTTAGTCTGTTTGTTGGATAATTTGAAGGTCAAATATAAAATATTGATCCTAAAGAGATTTAAATTAATAAATACATTAAATGGATGCCCGAAATCAATATATTCAATAATGTGGCTTGTACTTCAGGAAAGCTTCAATTTGTTTTAGCATGCTGGAGACCAAATAAATAATACAATCTTAAGGGATATTGCTTCATTTTTTTAATATATACCCCAACCCCTCAGAGTTAGATGGCTAAGATTTATCAAGGGCCAGTTGTTTATCGCCGACAAATTCTATATTGCCTTCAAATCTGGCGAAAGCCCAGATCAACGTCCTAAGAGTCCTATGTTAATTTGAGCCAAGAGCTTTGTTATTGATTTTTCTTTGTAGAAAGGCTTACCAAAATGCTAAAATTATAGTAATAAACCTCAAATAGGTCTTGAATTGTTAGAAAAGTGTGCTGATGAAACACGCTTTGGTACCATTTTGAGTTTAGGGCAGTTTTCTTTTGAAAAATTCTTAGTGCTCAAGTTTCTTTTGAATAGAAGCAGCCGCAGGCCGTTAGAATATCCAGATGCTTCAATGTTGGTACCACATAAGACTCCTGAAAGCACTTCCCTTTTCTACTTCTAAAGAGGGAATCTCCAAACGAGCAGAATGGAGCTTCATCCGAGAATAATATCACCTTGCCCCTGTCTTCAATAGTCCATTATTAGGTTTCCTAAAACCGTGGAACCTATCAGTAAGGTTGTATTGGTTTAGATGAAACATTATTCAAAACATCTTTGTTGCACTATGTGTGCTGATGCGTACAAACCTACCTTTTTCCATTCATAAGCATGCTTGCCATTTGAAGCAACCCTATACATGGGCTGGGACCTTACCACTGGCAATATTTTTGATTTGAAACTTTGAACTGGCTATCTAAAAATAGCAAAAAAAGCAATCAAAAGTAGAAATAATACATTCAATTTAATGACAAAACACTATCTTGGACATTTCTTGTCAAATATTTATCCCGTCGCAGAAAAGTAAAGTTACTCATTAGAGAGGCATTGCGCAATGAAGAAATTAGACACGCTTCACGATGCAAGGCTAATCCAAATGAGTTCCTTGCCCACGGCTGCAGTAGAAAGCCAATAAAACGCAGCTTGGCTGCGATTAGAACCGTCATTTAGACCCGCAAATTTTAAGAGCGAGCAAACCAAATGTTTACATAAATATTTTTAAACTGTATTCAATACCGAAAATGTGAGTCAAACGATCCTTGAAAGGGTGGCAAGCTTAATATATTACTCTAACCATTAAAATTCCTGGCTGATTATAATATAATCGAACTTAAAAAACTCTATTGATTTCAACGCAAATACGTTCGCATAAGGAACATAAGAATTAAGACAGACGCACTTCACTTTTTCCACAGATGTGTAATGTCTATCAACACTGTTGTAATGACGCGGACAGGTTAAACAATTATGCTGAAGATCCGCCCAAAAATTATAAAATTAATTTAGAAATTTTTGATGATTTAAAAAATAAGACCGATTAAGAAAGCTATATTAAGAAACTAGTATTGCCGGGCAAATCTTCAACTCAAATTGAAAAAAATTGAGAAAATCAGAAGAAAGTATAAAATCAATTATCAACAAACTTGTCATTCGAAGTTTTATTGAAAACCCTAGGGAAATTTCCAAAAAATTCCCTAGATTTTGAATTTTTTATCATAATTTATTTTTCCTCCAATAAAGTACTTTGATAAAGAAATTTTAAGGTATGTTTTATTACCTGGTTTTGCAAACGTTCTAGCCAAAGGCGACAAAGCAGATTGATTAATATTACAATTTAACTATATATATATATATATATATATATATATATATATTAAAACAATAATTGCATCAAAACTATTATGTTGTCCTTTGTTTAGAGTGTCGTTTTGCTTTGAAGCCTCTTTCATAAAAAAGAAAAAGAGTATAGTGGTTAATTATAGCAATGGGAAACTTGATAATGGTAGATTCCTTACACTACATGGAACCACTTTTGACAAGATATTTAACATACAAGGATTTCGTTTATTATGCATTATACTAATAGGTATCCTAGAAGTTCTTAATTAGTATAATAATTTTCCCGTAGGATGCTGCATGAAGGCTGGCATTTTTTAGTATTAATGAGTATGAAAAATGTCTTAGTAAAATAAAAGCGAAATATATTTTACGAACAAAACTTTGCTACAACATAGCACAATACAACCCAGTCGACTCGAATCAAAATTCCAAACAGAATACAACCCTGAAATGATGAGGAGTATATTCCATTCTCTGAGAAAAGCTTTGGATCGACCAAAAAAAAAGTGTTGTAGTTAAAACTGCTTGCGAGTAGTATTATGGAAGCACGTATGAGCATGGAGAGGAGGAACAATGTGCTGGATGTTAAGGGTATGTTAACGGGAGATCCAAAGACTGGAAGTGGGTATAAATTCAAAGAGTAATGCTGAATTTTGTGTGATTATGAGAATCACCGTGCAAGAAAGATGCTTATTTATACAGAAAGGGCTGGACCAAAGCACTGCCAGGGCGGCTTGCATTGATAGTGCTCCAGCGTTCGAAGTGCCATGTTAGTCAAAGAGTGGGGAAAATTCTTCTTTCCCTCTTTGCTTTACTGTAGGTACCTTTCCAAAGGACAATTATGGTTCTAGTCTCCAGATTGAGACATTTTGCATTAAAAACAAGGAGGTTGTTCTTCTCTTATATAAACTGGTAGTGAGACTTTATTTGGAGTATACGATGCAATTCGGTCGTCATATTTGTAATATGGCCTTAAAATATTAGAACACGTCCAGCGAAGTGGAACTAATTAATTTTTTCAACTAACAGATAATATAATGTCTACCCTGAGGTACCTAAATTTACTTTTACTGGAAGAATGGTAGCTTTGTCGCTTACTTGGTGTCGTCTACAAAGTACAAAAAAGCATCACCAACATAAATTAATCACAAATTAGAAATATATAAAAGAGTGGCAACTAGATATTCTGTTATAGGCAAATAAATCAAATATTTAGCAGTAAAATAGCACAGAATTCTTTTTATTAAAATATAGCGCAAAAATAGAATAACGTACTTAAGAATGCAATTGACTGGAGGCAATATGTTAACGAATAAAATTTTAAAATATTACATTAAATTGTAAATTATAGGAAGAAGAGTTCTGAAATTAATTCTTTTTACATATCCTCTATCCCTTTTAACCTCCCTTAACCTATGACATCTTTCCTTTCCATTCTCCCATCATTTAGCCTCAATGGATCGTAGCGTCTTTGCTGATCGTAATACTGTAATTTTGATACTGAAGCCGTTATTCCTGTTCTTATTTCTAAATGTATCTTTATTATAAATTCTTTCTTCCATTTCTTATCGTTTCTTTTTGCAATGTCCTTCTAATTTTTATTGAGACTCAATATTATTATTACTATATACATATGTACAACGCTCTAGTTCACGTTCTAACGAAAATCTTTCACGGGTTCATGATTGTTAAAACTCTTTTACCTCATCTAAAATTTGCTCATAAATTCTCATTCTTTATTTAATGAAGACCTATTATTTTTAATAATCTTATAAAGGATCATTATTAGTCCGCGGAGAGACAAGTTCGTAGAAATCTCTTATCATGAATCTTATTCTTCTGGAAATGAGGACAAAACTATTGATCAGAAAAGCAAACTTGGTTTATCCCCCATTCTTCTGTAATTGGTGAGGGCGATGATATCGTTCCAAAATAATACTGGTATTAAAAGTTTCCGTTAATTTTATTCCCATTTCGTTCTCAGTCCAAAGTTCTGACCCTCATTAGTAAGGGTGAAATAAAATATTCTTGTTTCACTCTTTTTCTATATTTTTCTACTGTATAGCTGAATTTAAAGGTCGAGGTTGCGTTATTGTATATTATATTTGTATGGTAGTCTATTAATGTAAGTCTTGTTAATTACTTTTTTCTATATTGCTCGTTTATAAATACAACGTTTTTTTATAGTTTACAAATAAAATGAAGAGATGTATATTCTCTTCTCTCCTCCATTAAACTTTCTCCCTTCTTTTATTTTCGGAACTCGCCTTGTGTGGTCCTTGGTGCTCACGTTGCTTTTTAGTTCTGAAATTAATTACTTTGTTACAATAAAAATTTCCTATTTTTTTCACTTATTGTTTTATTTTTTTAAAGTTTTAGATCCTTAATACAAAAACTGTCTACACTTATAACCAGGCCACGCATTTTTCTAGGCCTGATATTAATTATATAATAACTGAAAAATATTTTCATTAGGAATTAAAACTACTTTCTTTCATTTTTGGCATGGAAGTTGTGATTTTATTTTGACAAAAGGTTAATGCTACTATGTCATGGTGTAATTTACAGAACGGCTGTCATTGGTTAGAATAGAAATAGACATAAAATATACAATACCTTTATTACCAAACACATTCCCATACGAGTTGTATTTTGCACTACCTGTGTGGTAGCATATTCATTTAAACACTTCGCTTATATAAATTTGAACTTGAATATTATTAATTTCAATATAAACAGAAAGTGAAAGAATGATCTAATCAGCTACGGCTATATATGTGCCAAAGTACAAAACGAAATCGCGTGTGAATGATACAACTCTCACGATGAAAACTTATAGTAGGTACCTATTCTGGTTAATGTAAAACTCAGGGAGCAATAATAAATCTCTGCGACTCAAGTATCTTCAAAATCCTGAATTTAGAAATTGTTTATTTTTTTTGCCAAACAAACCACTCTCTACCTTTGGGTGTTGACAACGATGTATGGGTCAAGAAGAACACAACCGTAATAACTGGAATCTCTGCATTATTAGACCAAATAGGTAAAATTGTAGGTATACTCGTATGACTGAAACTAGCAGTTTTCAATTTTTTTTTATTTTATAGGAGAAACTTCTTTTTAATAATCAGTTGGCTGCTATATAATTGATTATATTTCGCAGTTTGTTTTATTCCATGACTAAATAAATAAAACTATTAGCAGGTAAAATAACTTGATATACACTTGGCTATATAACTAATGCCTCATAGTTAAAGAATTCCTACTTAACATTTACTACAAGCCAATGGTCATCAGACTCAAATGGATAAAAGGTAAAAGACTACGTCTAATAATTATATATAATATATTGTGAGACCAGCTAACCTTAAACTTTGAGGCAAGCTGTGTCAAATAATATAATAAGGGATTTGGGCCTGTCTAAAGAATGTTCCAAAGTGCATTCTACTCTTATGGCTAATTTGCTATGCCACAATTAAGTTTAAATCGTTTTTGCTTCAAGAAAGAACATTCTATTCGTATCGCTAGTGTAGCAAATTCAAAAGCGTAATTTCCGATTTATTCTTTGAATATTGTCGTAGGATCAGGTAGTCTCTTCTGACCTTCGCTGCCCTTCCTGAACGTGGGTGGGAGGAGGTGACAAACAAATATGGGACTGTTTCACTTTTGAAATATATGCGGATTAATGACGAGTGCAAATTCTAATATTGGCCGACTTGGATACTATTTCAACAGGTTTTGGGTGATTATAGGATATAAACTAGTCGAACACAAATAAACTTTAATACTATATAAAAAACAAAATGAGATTAACAAGAATAATACAATTTAATTATTACGTTAATCGTCCTTCAAATCAAAATTGAAATGACTTTATAAATAATGATATTATCTGAGCCGTAAGAGGCACAATAATTTCCCGCGAGTGATCGGAGGAGATTAGGAGTGAGCCTTGCGGTCGGAGAGCGTCACGCCTCTTAGATGATGAAAAAGAAAATTGAATGAATTCAAATTTTCTGGAGGAGACCTCGAGTATTCACTCGAGAATTATTCTTCTCGGGGAAGCGTAGCTAACCACGTTATTCTTAAGAGAGTGTTTCGTCCTTGACCTCCGTCGTTCCGAATAATAGTTTCTGCCTGCGAGCTTGAAGGGTGCCGGGTTATCGATCGAGAATTGCGCGTCCTCCTTGGCTGACCCTAATGACCTCTCAAGATGCTGCGTGAGTAATGTGAGAGTACTGCGTGAGCTCTGCGTTAATCTTGCTTGCGTGAAAGCGGCGTAGATACAGCTCGTGTTCCGAATGCTCTGAGAATAGTCATTTGATAATTCCCAAGCTGAATAATATATACGACTCTGCCTGAAGCTATTTTCTCGCTGTCGCTCTCGAAGTTTACCGAAAGGTTCCGATGGAACGTTATTCGTCTGTGATATACTCCTGTTCTCTTTATCTGCGAGACTTGCTTTCTCTCTTTTTCTCTTTGACATCTCCTGCCCCCTTAAGATGGAACTTCCGGGAGAAATGACATCTCCAGAAATAAATCAATAAAGTTGTACAATACCTTGCGTCACAAAATGGAAAAAAATATATATATACGCGGTCATAAATCCACACGGAATACAGAATTAAAAAAATTAAATCCTTTTTGACTATTATCAAAAAGAACTAATTTATAAGAATCAGGCTTATAAATACTAAGCTTTCAACAAAGGGCATATCTGCCTCGTTTATAAAATAATGTGTAGTGTTTATTTACAAAATAATAAAAATAGTAAGCTCGAGATTCATTGGAATTGGAATCTACAGGATTTTTGCTCGGGTAATCGGCTATACAATTCTCAAAGTCTTTTAAGTACATTATTTTGAATGGGAATTCTTGAAAAAATAAGCTCCAACGCATTATCTCCCTTTATATTTTTTGATGTTCCTAAGGTACAACAAAGGTTTATGGTAAGTCTCGATCACGAATTACTTTCCTGGGTGTTTAAAACGGGCAACAATTTAGTTACACCGTCCGATTTTCTATCCCAGTGGTTTACCTCGAAGATTTTCTCGAAATGGGTCAAGTACAAGTCAAAGTCTTCACCTTCTTAAACACAGACAGCTTTACTGTTTCTGATTGTTAGGTTCCGATGCCCAAAGTGATGGATAAGGCCTCATTTCTCGCCCTCTTCATCTGTAATTCATGTACTCAAATTCTCTCAATTTCTTCTCGTTCTCTTCCTCTTTTTTATTCTTCTCTTTCTTCTCTTTCTCTTCTTTATTCTCTTTTTTTCTCCTCTCTATATCTTTTTCTTTTTCTTCCTTCTTCTCTCGCCGTCCTCTCTTCTTTCTGGATATAAGACATTAGGTTTTTGCCGGTTAAACTCAAAGATTCTCACTTAGCTTTGAAAATCGTGAACGACGACATGATTTTTGACGGTTCGCACAAAAATAAACCCGCCCACATTAGAGACTGTAGCTGGTTTGTCTAACTTTAATTTTATGCACTAATAAGCACCGCAAAAGTGCAAAAATAGATTTAACATGACCAAAAATATGGCAAACTGCCCATAAAAAACACTCGCAAAAGAACTCGCCTAATTTGCACGATGCGAACTATGCGAATAGCGAACAAGCACTGACAAATCAATTATATATTTACTGATCGAGTATCTAAGACTAGCAAATAATTTAATAAGGGAATTTTGTTTCCTTGATATCCTAAAACCACCAATTTTAGAAGCCTTTTAATAGAAACTTTTAACGACCCTTTAAACCTGACAAGTATGACTAAAGAGAAAGGCCTAATTTTATCGAATCTTCAAGCTAAGGTCTAAAAGCAGGTCACACCAACAATGATAAAAATTTTGCATTTATTCAAATGGTATTTACCCAGAATATAATTTTTCATCGTTATCTGTGTATTTATGTCGTAGAATGCCCCACATTTTTTGTTCTAAGTGTGCTAATATATTGATATTTTAATATCTTAAAGAAGAGAGCCAATGGAAACACGTAAGGATATAGAGAAACGCACAATAATTCCCAAAATAAACTTATATTTTTAACTCTAACAATTGAATACACAAAACTTATACATTAACCACAGCAATACTCCGAATATTATAATAAACCAGAATTAATTAAATTAGTTTGACCCTCTAAAATTGGTTAATTTCTCTACACACAGCAATATATAAGATTTAGGCTTACGGACTCTACTGGAGTTTAAATCCCTCAGGAATGTTATTGTCTCACGACGCGTGCCGCCTGGCCAGATGTAGGTGGGCAGGATCACGATGTCCTTTTGGTGAGGCTAGCAGCTGGGGAGTCCACACGGTATTCCGGGAGGGGGGTTCTTCAAGGACGAGAACAATTACGGTGCTTTATGCGGCACCAAGGTAGTCGGGGTCTCTCTGGCAAGAGTGAGTAGAACTTGGTTCTTAAACCAAGTAAACTTGGAGTGTGGTGTGACCACCGAGTAACAAGCTCGAGGGGGAGCTTTTCTCCTTCGTTACTTAATTCCTCATGGGCGAGGACTGAACTCGGGAAGGGTCTTCTTCAAGGGCGAGGATCGATGAGGGGAGGGGGGGGTATCTCTGACGAGAATAAGTTGCTTAAAGTTCGGTTTGGTAACCAGGAACTAGCTCGATGATGAGCTTCTTCTTAGTTCCAGTCTTCTTCAAGGGCAAGTATAACGGAGGGGGGTTTCTCTGACGAGAATAAGTTGAACTTGCTTCCTCAACCAAGTTAACTTATGAGTTCTGTGTGGCCACCGAGTAACGGGCTCGAGGGGAAGCCTTTTTCTTCTTCTTTTTTCAATTTCTCAAAGACGAGGAATACTGCTGGTGTTGAAGATGCATCAGGATATAAGGAGTCTCTCTGGCGAAAGGAAGTTGAACTAACAAAGTTAACTTAACGTAAAGTTTGATAACCAGGGACTAGCTCGAGGATGAGCTGCTTCTTAGCCCTTTAAGGTAGGTAGCCCTGCCTCTCTTGCAGAATACTTCTTGGTCTGGTGAGCCAAGTAATCTACCTCTCCAGTCTCGGTAGCCCGATCTTAATTCGGGGACTTCGTCACCTAGAGACTGACGTATACTACCTCGATTTTCCTTAGTGTTCGTTATTTATAAGTTGTCACCCCACTGAGGGAGTGCTAAGAGGGAGGGGGGGGCTTGATGGCGGGCCCAGAAAGGTTCTTATGCCAAACGGTTTTTCCCACCAAGTCTTACATCGGCTCCTTGTTTGCCTTCGAGCTTGGGAGAAACACATCTCCAATTTCTTATTTGACGTGAAATTGAATCTCACTCTCCTGGGGGAGATCTTGCATTTTAACCTTTAGGTCTTTCAAAGCGCCGAGTGGTGCGGCGCTGCGGTTACGCGCTTAACCCGCCGGTGCCTGGGGCCGGATGTCCTTGCGGTAATCGCCTCGTGACTCCACCACGAGAGAAAAGGATGGGGGGAGTGACGATTCCCCAACAATTTAAATAGGTACATTGATTTAGTACGATACACAACAGAGATATAACTAAACAGATTGAACTATAAGTTTCTTCAGATTATATTTATTGTTTAGAGATTGCAACGTAGCGGCTACACTAGACACCACTTTTTCTAGTATGTGTGAGTCACATTTTTCTAGTTATTTTTGGTTATTTTTTGTCTATCATTTTTAATTCCTTTATCTCTAACTAAATACGACATGAGTCTCCTACATTAATTTTTTAGTCACAATAAATTACAAACGAATAAAAACTTCTTTTTTTCGGAGGCGATAAATTTCTAAAATATAAACATTCCCAAACAAAATAAAAAAATTCTCTATTTTATTGTAGAGGTAAAGAAAATTTATTTTTCCTTATTCGAAGTCAACCTTTTTTTAAAAAAAATATTACATTAAAAAGAAAGTGTACGTAGTCAGAGAGAGTGAGCAATTAGCCTCCAAATAGTTTATGCTATTACGATAAAAACACATCTCAGCAGATTTATAGACAGGAAATACACATAATTCATCTCGAGCCAAATAATCTAATTTTATAAAGATTTAGGGTTCTTGATCAAACACTAAATCTGGGAACAAAATATTTGTGTGCATATGAACTTCTGTAAATTTAATCAATTACGTCGAGCCATAAATATTTAGGAAAAGGGTTTGTTTTTGAATCGGCAAATTTTTCTTGAATAGAGGTAACTGGTATCCTTTTGCATAAAGGTGAAAGGTATCTTTTTCCTTTCAGGAAGAAAAAAGATGAAAGGGGATAAAACCTCATAAAGATCAAAGTGGGAATCAAAAGAAAAGGCTAATGATTACAAAACAGCAATAGCGAAAGGATAGATTATAATATAACACACCAGAATAATTGGTACACAAAACACAGCAAAGAAGAACAACGTCTCATAATATTTTAAGGGATATAAAAAGTGCAGTACCCCTCGATGCACGGGAAGACACTATTTGCAGAGTGGTGAAATCCGGCTTACGTTGACTTACACTCAAATGTATAGTTGACGACTTATTCAGAGTTAATTGATTTAAGGATGACACTAAGATATTTTGAGAAGAAAAATATTTCTCCTCATTTGTGAATTCATCGGGATTTAGAAAATGAAACTAAAAATTCAGGCAGATACAGGGTGTCCATAAAAGAATGTACTATTGAAGATTAGTAATATCTGCTTTTCGAAAACTTGTATACTTTTAAACCCTCGAGGCAGCGTGAAATATTATTTTTAATTTCTCTACTTGAGCACGTGTCACTTCAGTGTCTATTTCAATATTAATTCAGGGCTACTCTGGCAACGCTCTACTAGGGAATAATTCGCCGTAAGCGTCCATATCATAATGTCACCCTAGATTAAAACGGGGTGCAAAGGACACCAAAAACAAACGACAAACAAAAAAACAAGAATAAAGCACGCTCTTGCGTTTGGGACTGGCCCACCTAACCACCAGACTTATGCGTGCAACCAGTCCAGGTACAGTGTGGTGACTATATAGGAATACTACACACGATCAATAGTAAACCTATACAAATCCTAGAGGTAGAAAAGAAAACTACAAAAAGGCAGACTGGGCACATTATGTACAAATCCTCGGGAATTACTATTCTCCCATTTCGGATAAGTCAATTCTTGAAGAGAATGATGACGCACGAGGCTTCCTTACCAATCATATAATCAACGCAGATAGATAGAGCTTGTATTTAAAAATCCGTGTATCTGTCCATCTCAAAATAAACATGGAGTGAATACATGAATGATCTTTACCGTGATCTAAATTATTATATGAGATCAACATAAGGAACGCTACAATTGACTCGATACAAAGAAGTAAATATATCAAAGAGGAACTCAACCAGTTGAAACTCGAACAAGAGTGAAGATGGGACGATGCGATTGAAAGCCTTGATCTGGCTGCATTGTTGGGGGGAAAGTTTTTAGGTTGTTTTGTTGTAAACAAAGTGGAGAGATATCGGGTGTGAAAATATATTGAAGATATGTATCAGGTTGAAGGAAAGTATTGTTCTATTTCCTAGAATAAATTTTTAAATTATATTTATTAGTGTCTCTTATAATCATTTTAGAATGATACAATGAGGAATTTATAGCTTTTTCGTTAACATTATAAATATGTTATTCATAATTTACTTCTCCCCTATGACCTCCCATCTAAAGATCACATTGGACAAGTTTAACTCTATCAGTTTCATAAAGGGGTCTTTGCAAGTACAGCGCCAAAATCCATTTAAAGAACTTATGCTGATAATGCAGTAAATAGAAGAAGTTGAAGAAGCTGATTATCCCGTTTCCTCTGTGTTAATTTCAGTCTAAAAGATGGACCAAAAGGAGGGCGTAAAAAATAATTTGATTCTTACAAAGATTGGAACCTGTTATCACAACAGATCCCGCTTCAAATTCTAGAGAAAGTGCAGAACAATTTAATGTAACCCATACTACTATCCTACACAAACTGTAAATGATTAGAAGGGTTCAAGTGATTGGAATATGATTCCAGAACCATCCTTCAACGGCATATCTGCAACAGCGTATTGCTTTGTTGAGAGTCACTGGTTACACGACAGATTTAGGAACTATTATTTTGCAGGCATTTGCCTACTGATCCGAAGTGGATCCGGCATCCAAAATAGATCGTGTTGAGGGCATGCTAATAACTACTGCAATCAAAGTCAATTTGGTCAAAAGATAGCCGTCCTTATTATTTTTAAAAAATGGCTGTCATCCTCCATTACGATAATGCCCGTCCTCACGCAGGACGAATGAGCCAAGTTCTCTTAGAGGAGCATGGTTTGAGAATATTGCTTCATCCTCCATATTTTTATGACCTTGCTCCTTCTGATTATTGTTCAGTGGATTAGAGAACCATCTTGATTTTATTAGGTTGAAATAAAGAGAAGAGCTTGAAAATGGTTATTTTCATATTCTGCATCAAAGCCTAGAGACTTTTACAAACGTAGCATTTATGTTTGTTTTCAGGTGGAATTAGGTTCTAGAAAGCAAGAGATTTTAGGCTTATGATTAAATATTTCCAATGTTACAAGGTTTTTTAAATTTTAATAGAGTTTCTAAAATTGGAAAATACTTTCGTTACAACCTGATATATGTCCGCAGATTCCTTTATCGGTATTAAACATGGTTGGTCATGTAAAACTTAAGATGTAGCATGGATGTCCTTGCTACAACTAACAACTTTTTTCACCGTATATTTGTCGGCAACTCCCACAAGATGATTTTAAAGTTCAAGTTTTTTAAATACATTATGCAAATCTCAGGTAACTGAAAGGTATTAAAAGGAAAGAGAAATAAGTAGAATTCATAGTGATTCTGATAGGGACCAATCGCGAATATTACGAAGTTTTGGGAATTCGAATCCCAAGGAAAAAGCGAGCAAGGGGTTCACTATTGTAGCATAAGTTTCCATGCAGCAGCTGCTCTCTGGAGTATAGCATGCCACCCTCTCAACTGTGGCTTAAGATGTTTTACACATATTCTCTTTCCAACTTCATCCTTTTTTTTCAGATTTCTCCTTACAATCTTTTCACTGAATATGCTCTCGTTGTTTTTTATATGAAGTAACTTGAATACTACAATTAAAGAATATAACGGAAAGGAAATCTCGTAATACTTCGGTTACTCTGTCAGTAGTTAATGTGAATCACTAGTTATCAAATAAGCGTCGGGCTTATCTATCCCCACCTCCGGTGCGCGCTTCCTTCTCATTACTTCTTTGCTTCTCTTGTTTTTTAGCCTTTGTTTCTGATTTTTATACTTTGTTATTTGTTTTATTCATATATTGAATTTTTTATAATCTAGCCTAGTATTAGGCTTTAGCGCGAGTACGGCAACTTTAGCCCTAGCAGGTAGTCGCCAGATGGTCTCCTAAAGAAAAAACAAACAAACAAATAAAGTATGATATTCTCGTAGACGACTAGCAAAATAGGCAGACATCTACACAATATCAAATCAAAGTCTGTAGAAATATAGCATAATTTCAATCTCCCTTTCATCTCAAATGTTAGATTTTATACGAACCTTGTTAGTGTTTAAATACAGTTTCGTTTGCTGCTTGCAATAGATGTTTTTAAATTAAATAACTAAAATAGTGGCTATTTTTCTCATGATTTGGAACAAATGGTTTATATTTAACCTGATACATTCTATTGCCCAAAGAAATTTAAAACATAACAGCAATTACATGCGTTAATTAAGCCCTTCATTGCGTCTGGCAACGCATTGTACATATATGAGCCTCTAATGCGTCCGCATGAAATTAATTTATATTGATTATTGCGAAAGTATTGCATTAACCCTGACATAAATGGTAATTATACTTATCTACTTACTAATTTATTAAATTTGATTTTACATCAATTTTAAATGTGTGAACACAAAAATTATCCCTGTTTTTAATTGCTTATTAGTCTCATTATTGTAGTTTCACAAATGAATAAAAAACATACAATAGAGAACATTTTAAACCTTTATGTAATTTTTTCGATATCATGGACCAGGAATCTGTACTTTGAAGAAAAATGAGAGATTTAACTACCACAATTAGAGGTAATTTGTTAGGACATTGCATCTGTTTAAATCGCAGAAGAATTTATCAAAATGTTCGGTAGTTGCCACCCAACGATCTATCAGACAGTATTACGGTCAGCAATGGACTATAGATCCAAAACAGATTCGCAGGACTTTTGCAAAATGGAAGCTTAAACAAAAACATTAATAAAGTCAAGTCTGGGAACAGGAAGAGTGTTCGAACCCATGAAAACATTGATTCAGCCGCAAATAAGCTTAATTGAACAACAAATCTGTTAGACGACGATCAGTGGTGACCAGAATCAAACGGGAGAGCAGTCGGAAAATAATCCCGCTTAAATAACACAAAAGATATTTAGAAATGCTAAACTTTTATTTTTGAACAAGGTAACTGCACTAACAAATAGTTTCAATAAGATGGAGCAGCATTCCAACCAAGTAGACATTCATCTCCCCCAAATGGTTATAATTGGAGGGATTCTTTTATCAACCGCCAGTTTAATTATCGCCCCAAAATTCTCTAATAAGTTAAAATCTGGCGAACTTTGGTGAAATTTCAGCCCCAACTTGGTTATTACTTTTGCTTTGGGAAAAATTTGTCCTAAACTTTTGAGAAAAGGTGATAATGGAGCAAGTTTTGTTACCATTTTTAGTTCGAGACAATGTTCCTGGGCAAGAATCTTCGGCCTCCAGTAACCTTAGATGAGAAGCATCCTCTAGCATTGAGAGTGAATGGAAGGATCCTGCAGAAGCTCCGAACAAGAAGGAGAGAGCTCATCTGAAAAGAACATTTTACCCCATTCTTCAACAGCCAATTCTCTTTATTTTATACAAAAATGCATCCTATTTGTATTTTTTTAGGAGAGATGAGGCCTCTTGGCAGCCCTTCTAGACTTGTGATCTTTGCTAAAAGGTCTCCACCCCACTCTGCGTGCTGAAGCATTCACACCTGCTTTTCAATCATGGGATGATCCCGATCCTTGAGCTGGGATCATCCCAAATGGTGATCTTGGCGTTCATTTGTCGCTCTTGGGGGTCAAGTTAATTTCTTTCCAGGAGTTTAACCAGTCATTTTAGTCTTTAATGATCCTAAAGAACAATAAGGGTGACGTGCTTTACTTTCGAAAAAACCATTCCTGGAAGTGAAAAAGATTCAAACATTGACATATTTTAAAAACAATTTAAATAACCTTTTTAGCGAATATTAAAGCTCCAAGGACTGAGCTTTAGAAGTTCAAGATTTTGGATTCTGGGAAGGAATGAACCATTTTTTCTTATTAGTTTTGAAATACTGACTTTTAATAAACCTGCAATAATTTGGACATCGGCCCTTGTTCATGTTTATGACTATTTTTATTTAAATCAAACTCTCCTATTTAAATAAGTATTCATTTATTAACTTAAGTATTATAATTTACACCAGTTTCTAGTACTATTGTCCATCTTTCTAATAACTTTTCTCTAACTATTTTTGTAAAAATTATTTGACTTTGATTTAAATAACCATCTTTAAGGTTTTACGACCTCTCCTTTTTGCCATCTTCATTCTTTTCAGGTGACTCGCTAAACTCCTAAGCTCCTGACGGAAGTAATTCGGGTAATTATCGTCTCTCCTACGGTATTGGTTTACCTGCTGCCTTGATATAACACTATTTTCCCTCTATACTAATAATGTTTTATTAGTCTTCAACTGTTGCATGTAAACGCTCTATCTGAGAACGTTAAACTTTGGAGATATACTAATTTGTGTTAAGAAGTCCAAAATGAATTATTCTATGCATATCTCACCAAACGCACAAGAGCCTTTTCCGTGGATGAGCCTCATATTTTAGCATAAGTATGAAGACTTATCCAGGACTAATCTATCGCCTATACAGGTTAATATTAAGGTATATAACACTCTTTTTGTCAACTGTAACAATTTTCATTAAAAGATTAGGGTGAAGAAACGCACAAGAGAGCCTCGACAAATGTGGCTCCTGTTTTGGCTGAGGTATGGGGCTTTCTGAAAGACTAATCCACTACCTATAACATTTAATATTATAGTACATAGCCCTTCTTACTTAAAATCTTACTTAACAATCTTACTTAAAAATGGTTTACTTTTAATTCGAGGCCAAATGTCTGGAGAAACCCATTGCTATAATCGTGAAACCTAGTCTCTTTATAATAAATGAATAGGCACATTAGAATAAACTAAATGCAGTTTTCAGCCAATAGTTTAACATCCACAATAGGCTTTCATCTATTATTTTTAAATGATCTCGATTAAATTCTACGTGCTATCCAGAACGGTGCGCATCCTTGAGCCTAACGTTTCCACGCCAAAACTTTAAAAACATTCTGCTGATACTGAGCATTATTGCTTTTTCTAAACTCGTAAAGTATGTATATCATTACGAATGTGCCTTTTTGATACTTCCCTAATATTTATCATTTAAAGATAAGAAACATTAAAGTAAAAATAATAATGAAGAAGGTATGTTGACCAAGGTCGCGTGCTCTCAGTTATTCTGATTTATAACCTTACGACAATCCAAATTTTCAATAATTACCAGACTAACTAATATTGAGAGGATCTTGGCAATTATACCATTCGAAAGAAAATATAAAACAACATAAGGGTTTTAAATTTCGTTAGAATCGTCCGAATAATTATGATGTTAATGCTAAATAAATCCAAGGCTAACCTTGAGAGGACTTTGGAAATTCTATTATCCGAAAGAGAGTGTAAAATAAGAATTTCGAATTTTGTTTAAATCGTCTGAATAATTATGATTTTATTGCCAAAACAAAATAATTCTCGGGCAAACCTAGTGGGAACCTTGGCATTTATATCATTCGACAAAGAATGTAAAACAACTTAATGGTTTTAAATTTCGTTAGAATGAGCCGAATAGTTACAATGTTATTACCAAAACGAAAAAAAAGCAAACCTAGGCCGACTGATCGACCGACCGATATAGTGTCGCACCTGACTTAAAATAATATTCCTGAAAATAATGACTAAATTATCGTAAAATATAATATATTGAGTTTAGTAATCTAGTCTCGTCTCAAAACAAACCTGTTTTCCATTATGTATGTCCATAAAGTAATGATAAACATGAAGAAAAATGACGCATTATTAGTGTATTATCTTATACAAGATTAGAATAGGTAGGTTGATCAATGAGAAATTAGGTTGGATAATTCTGACGCTAGCTGAAGCTAAGATTTCTCTACTCTTATTTAATCTCGCCCTGATCCAATAACTCCAGCCAATCAATGGGCGAATACATGCACCTCGATATAATTAGGCCTATTTATATTCAAGTGTAGTAAAGAATATTGAGTAAAAAAATTGTTGAATTTTCAGAGGAATAGTATTCATTAGTATCTTATTACCTTTTAAGTTTAGTAAATTCAAAAGCGGATTAAATCAGTTTGTGGCTGTTTCCTTGCTGGGGGATGCTAGAAGAGAAAATGAGAAATTACCCCAAAGTTCAAAAATCTGATACGATTATAACTTAGGTTGATTTATTATTATTTTTTTAAAGTGGTTTAAATAAAACGAGGCTTCTCTACCACAAGGTGCTGTAAAGTAGATTCACGAAGTAATTTTTCAGTCAATTGAAGTAAAATGGGTGATGAGGGCACAAGCAGAGGAACCAAAAGAGAAGATTAGTGCGGACACTTAATTTGGTTGAGCGAAATGTAGCGATTATTATAAAGGCTTGGGAGAAGAATAATTTGGGTGTGGGATGGAGCGAATTGGCACTTTCATTGTGGGAAGGAATCCAAACAGAGAATTGCTACCATAAATACCCATCTACCCCTTTGAAATATAAAGTCAACCGATAAAATGATTGACATGGAAGTGCTCCTCACTTTTCGGGGAGAAGATTAGTGATCGTTAGGAGCATTATGATGAACATGATAATTATAATTAATTCCATAAAAGTTGTCTTTGAATAATAATTGTTTTATGTTTGACATTTTCATGCACGACATATTTCTCATGAAATCACAAAGAAATTATAGGCGGAAATGCTATTAATTCCATGACCGATTTTATGAGAGGTAATATTATTAATTCTATGACCGAGTTCGTAAGTGGGAATGCTATTATTTCCATAAATGAATTCAGAAGTCGGAATGCTATTAATTTCATGACCGAGTTCTTATTTGGAAATGCTATTATTTACATTATCTACTTCATACTTGCAAATGGTATTATTCCCATGACCGAATTCATGTGTAAATGCTATTAAAGCAATGACCAAATCAATAAATTAAAATGCTATTAATTTCATGACCGATTTTATAAGAGGAAATGTTATCATTTAAAAAGACCGAGTTAATAAGGGTAAATGCTATTAATTCCCCGAAGTAGCTCATAAGTGAAAATGCTATTAATTCCCCGAAGTAGCTCATAAGTGAAAATGCTATTAATTCCCCGAAGTAGCTCATAAGTAAAAATGCTATTAATTCCCCGAATTAGCTCATAAGTAAAAATGCTATTAATTCCATGAGCGAGTTCTTAATTGGAAATGCTATTAATCAAATTATCCCATTCATAAGTGGAAATGCCATTAATCCCATGTCCGAATTAATAAATGGAAATGCTATTAATTCCATGACGGATTTTATGAGAGAAAATGTTATTAATTCTACGACTGATCCATTAATGGAAAGGCTATTATTTCCATGGACGAATTCAGAAGTGGAAATTCGATTATTTTATGAAGGAATTTAGAAGTGGAATTGCTATTGATTCCATGACCTAGTTCTTAATCGGAAATGCTATTAGTTATGATATCTTATTCATCCATGGAAATGATATTAATCTCATGACCGAATTGATAAGTGGAAATTCTATTAAGTCCATGATTGAATTTATAATTGAAAAACCTATTCATTCTATGACCGAATTCATAACTAGAAATGTTATTAACCCTGTATTACTACCATGTTTTTTTTGCCTCCGTTAATACTCTGACGGGTTTTAGCCCATCCCCCCCGCCATTTTTTTCTGTTAAATATATCATTTAAGTAAAGATAGCATAAAGTTTTACTCATTTTTTTTTGTTAAGTAATGCAGCATTATAGATAGGATTCTATTTTAGTAAGATTACATTGGTCATTTAGAGATAAATGCATCAAGAGAGTAGAAAAGAAAATTATTAAAACACCTTAATGCAGAAACTTTACAAAGCCACAACCCAAAACCATATATTTATATATATATAACCATAAATCTTTATTTTTTCAAACATCCTAATCACTCTGATATATCTCCTGATATTGTACATTGGCACTCAATGCAACTGATAACCAACTTGCTATGTCCTCCCCACGCATGTTTACCACAGTCAGTACACACACGTTTCATCATACGAGTACGATCGTGAGAACTGGGAGAGAATGCACATCACTTTGCCCTCTGTGGTGTGTGAGGTTGGAAGGGCGTTGGGCATGCTGGCATTTTTTTTTATTCCTTTCCTAAGATCCTTCTTCAGAAGATATGTTCTGCATTGTCCTCTTCAGAATTTCAGCTATAAGTTGGATAGCTCCATTCTTGATGAGGCGGCGGCCGTTTGGCTTTTCCTGAGGGGTGTAGAAGCAAAAGTATAGGATATACCTGGTTATTACCGTGGGGTATTTGCAAACCTCACTCGGAGAAATGACGTCTCCCAAACCACAAGGGTTGTCGCAGGAATATTACAATTTTTTAGCGTGCTCAATTCACAGAATCATGAAGCTGGGATTTTAAAACGTTGGGGTGTCCAAACAACTCAGGGTACTAACGCATGAATAATTCCATGACCGAATTAATAAGTGGAAATCCTATTAATTCCACAAACGAATTCAACAGTGGAAATGCCAATAGTTACATGTACCAATTATTAAGTAAAAATGCTATTTATTTAATGACTAAATTTATATTTATTGCTTGAAGGGGAAATTATATATCAATGACATTTGGCTCATTTTTAAAGCAAATGGCAGCATTTACGTATATGAAGTGGTGACAGTGTGTACCTCCCTATTTGTTTGCCACAATTCTAACAAATTGGTAGCTAAATCAAGTAAATTAGATTTGTAGGAATTTAACTCTCATTTTTCTCGAAACAAATGAAAGGAGTGGGAATTGATTTTAAATAGAAAAATTTGATTAACGATACCTTAATTGTTTTAACTATAAATGTTAATGCTTTTTAAGGAGCAATTTGAAAATTTCTCTTCGTTGTTAACGAAATCAATCTTACGATAGATAGGAGTCCTAATTAAGAAACCATATTTTTTATAAGAATATTTAGGAAAATGTTATACAATTAAAAAAAAATTGGAGAAAAGTAAAAGCAATGATTGAATCTTCCTTCGAATTTAAAGTGCAATAATAAAAGAGCTATATTAGGCTGCATTGAGAGATTTGCAAAGAAAAGGTGTAGCTAAACAAAGGGAAATTGTGAGAGAAAAAAAATATATATATATATATATATATATATATATGTAAATATATATATATATATATATATATATATATATATATATATATATATATATATATATTCCTACACGTCCTATTGCAAGCATTAGAGGCGTTGTGGTCATACAACCGGATTTTAAAAAAGTTATTTTCCACTCGTTATTTTTATCTTTCGAAATTGTTACTTGTGTGATAGAAAAAATTTCCGTCAAACACAGATAAACTTCTATTTTTTCAACACGTGTCCCCGAGGTCAGATAAGTGAAAAGAATTGATATCTCTGCTCTCTTGCGTGTGTGGCACAACGAAACCTACATAGCCAAGTGGCTTCTTATTCTAAAGATGACCCGAATATAATATTTTATGGAATTAAGCTTCGAAATGAGAACATTTAACGACCGATTCACGATCGGTTGCATTTTGAAAATTTTGCCTCCGTTAAATCTTCGGCCCTGGTCGTACAATTACTCGACATAACTTTCAAGGGAAGCTCCGAATAGTGGTAGGACCACTTCATTCTTTCCCTGCTTGATATCAAGGTTTTAATAAAATGACATAGTACGAAAAACCTTTAATTAATTTCTTTTAAGGAGTTTATTGGAAAGGAAAAATAGGTAACCAAAAGATAAGATAGGGCAAGAAAAGAAGGGGTAGTTGTGGCAAGAGAGGGTGAGAGTTGCGGTCTTCCGAAGTATTTAAATTAGGGAGGATTCTGGAACTCGAAACGCTTCCCAACTCCCTGGCCACTTCAGGAAACCAGCGGTTGAGTACATTCTTGGTGTTTGAAGTAATATTCGGCAACTAATTAGCACTTAATTAGAAAAGCAGTTAATGCAGTCGCGAGGTAGGAGAATTCGGGTGATCTAATTCTGCAAGGAATAAGGTGGGTTAAATCGAGACTGAGAGTCGCTACTCTACTCAATAGCCGGCACAGCCGCAAGATGTGCCGGTTGGTTTGACCTGGCGAAGGATAATTAAAAAGAAAAAGAAAGAGTTTTGGAGTCCTTTAATTAAATTTTCCAACCCTGGTCACTATATCGCAGTACCTAAAGGGTAAGCTCAAATAAGGAATTTTTCTAGAAATTTTATGCCCATAAATTCAGTTTCTCTCATACACTTTTCACCAATTTAAAACTTCCTTTAAAACCAAATTAAAGATGGGCATTCGTAGTTATAAGTCGCTGTAGAGTTAGGAAGAAAGGTCTTGCTCATCATCTCTCACCCAATTCCTTTCATCTCTGCTCACTTTTGCTTCTTTTCGTTGTTCTCTGAGATTCTTCTTTAATTATCATCTTAATTACCTTGAATTAATTAATCGCCTTTTAATTTAAATGTCATTAATTAATATATGAAAATCTTTCCATATCATTTTTTTTTCCTTGATTCCCATTTTTTCACAATTCCTTTCTATTTGAGATCCCCATTTAAGATGTTTAGTCTTCTCTTCAAATCAATTAAACTATCGATGAGTGGATATGGCTTTTTGTAACCTCCTGTATGTCAGTCTCATAATTGTGCTCGATTTTAGGTCCATTAATATTCGTAATATGAATCATATCCATGAAGTCACCAATACTTCGAGAGATACCGAATTCTTGGGTTCATTGCTAAATTTTCTTATAAATCATAGGTATTTAAAGGAATGAAATCGGGAAAAAGCAATTAAAAAACGATGTACGGTTTTGAGAAGGGTCCCTTAGAAAGAATGCACCAGTAATGTCTCTTAATTTGATTATCTCTTTTGAATGAGATTACTTAACTCCATGACTGACTCCAAATCCAGCATAGAGATAATCCTAAAGGTTGATGATTAGGTTATAAAGAATTGATTGCCCACCCAGCAACGAGTGCTCTAACTAGCCTCTTCTCTACATTACAAATGCTTTGTAACTTCCTCATAATTTAATATACCCCTCTTTTAACGAACATCTCCGAAACTCTCTGTCAGCAATAACCTTGCTGCGTTTAACTTCTTAGTATTAATTAAAAAATAATCAGCTGACTGCATAAGTTGGCCCTATAACTATTTAGTTTTGATGCTTAGCAAAGGAGTTTCAATGGGATATTGGGAAATAATATTCTAAAAAATAAATTGAAATTTAATTAATTATAAATTTAATATATTTTATTTATTTTTTAATGATAGACAAAACCTTATATGTTGTATTTTATGTTGCATTAATCGACTATTTTACGATGGTCGATGGTAGATTTCTTTTTTCCTTCATCTGGCGACTGAACAATAAGCATAAGATGCCGTATTCTACAATTAGCTTACATTAAAAAACAAATGTAAACAAATCAATAAAAACAGGAACATACAAAAACAGAAACTGACCTATTGAGAAACAAAAAAACGAAAGAAAAGGAAGCACAATCTGGTGCCAGCGTGACGCTCGCCTTCCAACTGCAGAGGAGCATGTTAACACCACCAAAGAGAGTCAAACGAAATGGAGGAGGCCAGACTCTCCAGAAATTAATAGAATCCACTAGTTTGGTGCACGAAATCGTTCCAACACAAAGTAGAGATGGTAGAGAATCCGCTTTTCCCGGTAGAGTACAGCAAACGTGCGCAAGATCCTCCAAACGGATGCTTAACAATAATGTGCCGAAGAGCCTGCATGATTGAGCAATGGTCGTAATAAGGTGCAGAATGGCGCTCTATCAGATATTAGTTCCTCCAGTGAGTGAAAGAGCATCGAATCCCTTAAGGCATGGTGAGTATACGCAAAATGTTCCGGCGCAATTCTACGCTACATTAAGTTTTAATTGGCCATCTCCCATTTCTTTTACGAGGTAGCCCGGAGAGTTAAACGTTTCGGTATCCGAAGAAGAAACAACGTATTATCTCCTGTACTGAGTGGAGTATTAAAACCAGTTCTCACATTAAGACAGACACAATGCCTGGTAGAGCTACGATGACTTCAAACAAAGAAGATAAAGACTAGAAGAACGGTGAGATCAGGCAGGGTGTAAATGGCTCATTTTCCTGCATGTCTCCGGTCCTCTCTTGATAAAGTCGGAAAATATTTATACACCGGAAGGGTAGTAATAAGGAATGAAGAAGAAAGGTCTCCTGGTAAATGATATCCAACTGTAAACAGAAAGAAACGAGCCAACGCAGATCCTCATTTTGGGCCCGGATTTCACGGCAAATCCATTGAAGGAATATGCTTCCTATGCCTAGCTAGAAAGAGAAGGGGGACATAGCAAGGAGAAGACACGCAAATGGATTTCCCATATGCTTTCAAGGAACAGAGCTCCTAGGGCTGTTTGCCATACAAGGCACTGAAGTCTTTGTTGCCTTGGAGGAATTTTTTGGAGAGTTTTTTTCTCCATGCGAGTCTGTTCCTCCTTCCGCCTCGAAAGATTTAGCGGCGGGGGGCTTCAGATGATAGGAGCACTCTTTTTGAGCGCCACTCCATCAAAATCGCTGGATCCGCCTATTATGGAGGCGTGAGAGCCAACTTGTCCCTGTAGGGGGGAAGTTTTATGAGTCACCGAAGACGGCCTCAAGAACACATTCCTGGGGCTTGCCTCCTGTGAGTCTAACGATTCCTTGGAGCCACGCGGAAGTTTAACCTTACGAAAACGTTTACGTGGGGGTAGAATGGAAGGGGGCAGCTTTTACCCGTGGTGAATTGGGGTCCTTTAACTCGCAACTAGGGGAAAGCTCGAAGGTAGATAAATAACAATAGGTGCGACTGAGATCGTAAGCGTAGAGCGTTGGAGAGCAGAGAGGGTGCTTACTTAACCAAACAAAAACGACTCACGGATCCTGTCACCATTTAGGGTGACACATTATTGTAGTAGCAGGTTTCTAACCATCTTTCTCCCTTTCTTCCTGTTTTCTCATCATGTTAATTTTGTCTTCTCTTCAATGATGTTTTCCAACGAGAAGTACACGAGCCTTCTCGAATAAACCACCCCTATAACTAAATTTATTTTAGAGTGCACTGACACTATCCATTAAGTGTCCGAGGAGTACTAAAAATGGCCACTTCAGAAGTGGCAGCCGCATTTACTATAAGATTTCTGTCCATGAAAAGGGAATCCTCTGGCTCTGTACTAGTAAATTTAGTTAATGCTATCTGTCTGAAGGAACATATCTCCTTGGTCCAACATTTTGCCTCTGTGGAGCAAGTAAGTAGAAAGCGTTTAATCCAGTGAGCTCAAAAACACCAGATAGTCCGTCAATGCTGTGCTCAGACGCAGTTGAGGCTTCATTTAAAACACACTCTTAACTTTGTTGTTTTTTTTCCACCCGAAGGCGCCACAAGACAGGATGTGATTTTCTTGGCCTGATCGCTTGCTGAAACCGCAGCGGACCTGTCGTTTCCAGAAGCCCCAGGGAGGGAGAATAAACCAGATCGTCTTGTTATTCTTCTTTTCTTTTGGTCTTCCTTTTAAGAGTGGGAGATGAAAGACAGCTCGCTCTTTTCCACTCCAGAAAGGGACTCCAATCCCGAATGAACCTCACAACCATGTCCTTCTCCGAAATGGAGAACATCCTGTCCGAGAGTTTGCACTAAAGGAGGTGGGGAGAAGTATCTTCTTTCCTAGTGTACCCTCGGGTGCTCCTGCCGTTTCATGTGAAAGTTCCACTGGGGTGGCTCAAGTTCAGTTTCTTACAGCGAAACAAGGTTCGTCCCCAAAGAATACCCTACTATTCTCGGTTAGAGCAACTCTATACTGAAGAGATTGTAGTAAAAAAATATTGAGGAGGAGATAGGCGAAAGCACAGTGGCAGCTTTAATTCAATTTTCGCTCGTTTTTTGGAGAGAAAACCTCCTTCTGCTACCAATGTCAGGGAGACAAATTCTTGAGTGGAGAGTCTTATAATAGAAAAGATAAGGTAGAGCTAAGAGAAATGCAAAGACAAAGAGCACCAATAACTACACCAGGCTCGCTCATAGAGATTAATTCAACCCAGTGACAGGGAGAACGACCAGCTTATCCAGATTCGTGTATCACTAATATTGATAACACAGGGGAACAATTTTAATCATATTTCTGGTTACTTAGATTTATTTGCCAATTTTAATTTGTTTTTCATGATGATTTCAAATATATAATCCATTTTTAACTACATGCTATAATTATTCTGTAATTTCTATTTTCTCGTTTCCCGGAAAACTTCATCCCGGACGGGGAGAGATGGTGCTTGTAGAAAGCAAATACTTCACAGTACATAGTAGTAAGACAGTAATAAGTGTTTATTGTGCAAAATATTTACATTATTGTTTTTTTTTCAGTTCTCATGTTAGAGTGGTAGCTTCGTCAAGAGGAAATTGCGTTGATGATCTAGACACCTTCTGCTACATATGTGGCTGTTAGATGCTAGTTTGTCAAAGGCGCAATATATCAAACCTTATGATCCACACTTATTAGGCATATGTGGATGTTCCTCTTGGCGATCAAGATAATAAGTAGGCCCCACATGCTGTTTGTTATAGTTGTGTGGAACATCTTCATGAGTGAACGAAAAGA
The DNA here is from genome assembly GCA_963969495.1 of Ceratothoa steindachneri. Taxonomy (NCBI): domain Eukaryota; kingdom Metazoa; phylum Arthropoda; class Malacostraca; order Isopoda; family Cymothoidae; genus Ceratothoa; species Ceratothoa steindachneri. The sequence continues at coordinate 86,480,940 of OZ018328.1, forward strand.
AAGAGAAATGTTCTTCCTTTTGGAATCCCCATGGTGTAGCGAGAGCCAAAGAATCATGTCTCGGACTGTTATTTCTATCTGGTGAATACTAAAGGGATTGGCAAGAAAAATCGGCACAAGATCGACTACCCCAACATTTCCTCCGATATCCGGCCAGTACCTCATTCTGAGTCTTTAACAGTTTCGATTTTCATTGGATATGCTTTCTCCGAGATTAAAAATGATGCACTTGATATGGACGTCCACAGAATGGAATCCGAGTCTGCAGATTCATCACCAGATGCTTAACAGTCATTAGCTCATCACTGTTTTAATTAAGAGGATTTGAATGACTTGATACGTGATTTGGCGCTCTCCAAAGAAGGTAAGGAACTTTTAGCCTCTAAGTTGAGTGAAAGACATATGCTTGACAAGTCATTACGGGTATCATATTACTGAACAAGGGAGAGTACATGTGTTAAGTATTTTCCTGAGGACAAACAATTTGTATACTGCCACGATGTTCCTGGTCTGTTTACCGAGTTGGGCCTTGGCACCTATAGCCCTGCTGAGTGGAGACTGTTTTTGGATAGCTCCAAGCGGAGCCTCAAGTGTGTCCTTTTGCATGATGGCAATGACTTTGTTGCAGTTCCTCTCGGTCACTCTGTCCATCTGCGAGAAACTCACGATGACATAAGAATGGTCATGGATTTGCTTAAGTACCATGAACACAATTGGATCATATGTAGACTTTAAGATGGTCAACTTCCACCTTGGTCAGTAGAAGGGATATACAAAGTTTCCATGCAATATCTGTATGTGGGACAGTCGAGCCCGTGATGAAACTTGTCCCCAAATGATTGGCCAGTTCGAGAAACTTTGAAAGCAGGAATGCCAAAATTGTTAATGAGCCAATCGTAAGTCGACAGAAGGTTGTTTTCCCTCCCCTTCATCTCAAACTGGGGTTGATGAAGCAGTATGTCAAGGCGTTTAGCATGACAATGATTGTTTTCAGGAAAGAGTATCGGCGTTTCCTGCTTTGTCATACGAAAAAAATAAAAGTGTGAGTATTTGATGGTTCCAAAATCCGAAGGCTTCTGAGTGATTCTAGATTCGTAAACACCATGAATGTAAAAGAGAAGGCAGCCTGGCTCTTATTTTCTGCCGTTGTTCGTAACTTCTTGGGAAAAAAAAACGCATAGCTACGAGGATCTGGTTACTAATATGCTTTTAGCTTATCGTGATCTGGGATGCAACATGAGTGTGAAGTTGCATTTCCTAAATAGTCACCTCGACCGATTCCCAAAGATTCTGGGAGCCGTGAGCGTCGAACAAGAGGAACGCTTCCATCAGGATTTGATGACAATGGAAGAGCGCTACCAAGGTCACTTGGATAGAAACATGATGGCGGACTACTGCTGGGCGATTAGAAGAGATCAGCCAGAGAGTTACAAATTTTTGCCCGATTGAAATAAAGAAGAGGTCCTCCAGCCTGATGTATGGTCATTAATAAATTAGCATCTATTTGATTACAGTATTTGTAATCCTAATGTGTAATTCAAGTTTCTTTTTATATGCAATAAAATGTTTGTTTAAAAAACCCTGCTTTAATATAAATAACGCAAAAGGATGATTCAAAATAACTTCAAGGCATGATGATAGGGCTGATAAAATGAAAATTATTGTATAATATTAGTTATGGATATTAGGAAAAATCTGTAGCCTTTAGAGAGAATCTGATTTAAGATTTAAATTTATCATACTCGAATTAGGTAAGAAAATGTACTTTGGTCAATTCACCAAATACATTGTTTCCCAGTGTAATATTTCTAATAATAATATGGCCCATAAGGCTCCTTACCAACTTGCCGAAAGATTAAAATTGGTATATTTCGATATAGGTAAGTTGTCCGCCAATAAAAATTTATTTGGGAAGATACAGAACATAATTAATAGGGCAATGGACTCTAATAGGAAAATGTTAGAATAGTTGAATATTTTAGGAAAAACTCACCCACATCTTCCCCATCTTATACTCAGACCATATTCAGAGGCGTCCGAAATGACTGTAATTTGATGACATCATCTTCTTAGCCATGTAACTGGTTGTGTATGGAGAAGGTTTCTGATGGCCGAGACGCCAACGAAATTATAATTTGTATTGAAAAATCTCTAAAAAGCCAATTGAACCCATAGAAAAGGCAATTTAATTAATGATACTACAAAGTTTAAAATATCAGCTAGTCTGAGCTAGAACAGGGATTTGATTTGGAAATATATCAACGATTCTATCTCAATTAGGGTCTAAAAATATCTACACAGATACATATATATATATTATATATATATATACCCGTGGTTGACTGGATTGACAAAAATTGCTCAAATTATAGAATAAATATTGAAAGTTATTCACTTACATTTTATTGAACATATATAAGAAATCAATGTTAACTTTCATTTACATGCTAGAACTGTTTGTTTTTGTCCAATGTGTAGGAAATGGCTGTTAATTTTCATGTAGCTGATAGAGCTGTATATTTTTGGCTAACATATAAGTAAAAACGGTGAACTTTCATGTGGACGATGAGATGTTTCCTTCTTATTAATATCATCACAGGTCCATATAAACTTCTGATCTATGGTCTCTAGTATTTCTGTCTATAAATGATTTTAGTTTGTTAATTCCTTGCTAAAATCTTGCTTATAGACAATGTTTCAGGTTTTACCAGCAAGAGTGAAATCAAAAAATTGTTATTACTCCCCACTCTGGAAGCCAAATCGTATAACTGACTGTGTGAAAAACAATCCTCCTCTAATTACAAATCAGCAACTTTCAAAGTTTGACCTTCGGAGTTATTAATGGACATCGCAAAAGACAGACGTATTCGACATTGAGGTCATTTGAACTCAAAAGGCATTATGGAAGTTATTAAAGGTATGCGATGACTAAAATCATCTTTGCCTTTTACATAGCCAGAAATTATTGTCGCCTCTCTGACATTTCTCGTTAATTTCTTGACAACAAGTCTTGTTACATGGCACAACTTTGGTTGAGAAAGGTTACGCAAAAGCATGATTGTTGCGCTATTTTCAATCAAAGGCAATTAATAGGAGCTTTTGGCGTCTCCAGTGAGTTTAAGATCTAAACGAGTAATTGTTTATTTCCGAGTCATCGATAACAGAGTCTATAAATTTATAAGTATGTTCATTTGATAGGGAAAACTTTCACGACTTTATCATTCAAATTATTCACTTTTAATTGTCTTTGGTGCCATGATTCTCTTTCACACAACCAAGCAGCATTTGTATAATTTAAAAGTAAACTTAGATAAACTTTATCAATAAGTACCTAACAGAGCTCACCAATTTGTAGAGTTTTGATATATTCAAGTTACTTCATGGTTCATATTTAGCCTTCCTTCTCCAAGTTGCGAAATATGTAGTATTGGCCTTTTGTTCCAACAGATGATCTGTATGCAAATATGTCCTCATATTTGTAGAAAGCTTAAACATTTTGACGTGTTTCCATAAAATAGAACATTTTAAACACGTTTTCAATTTCTCTGCCTTTGCTCCCCTGGGAATCACTGGCAAAGTTTGTCTAAAATCACCTGAAAGCACTACTGTCACATATCCCATCCATTAATTTGAATTGCGCAAATCCTGCAGCATTCTGTTAACAGCTTCTAGTTATTTTTTATAAGAAATGCTAGCTTCTTCCCCTACGATCAAGGAATATTTCATGAAACCTTCAGCAAAACGGGAACTTTTATTTATATTGTATACAGGTTCATCATTTCCAGTTAGATTCAATGGCAGCTTGAATGCTGCATGAGCTGTTCGACCTCTTGTGAGCAAAATCGCAGCAATTCCAGAGCTCACTATAGCAAAACATATTTCCGTTATCTACCGAACTTTGGTTAGCACTAAATTGGTAACAGAGATTTTTCCAGTTCCTGCTGGTGTTTCTGAATAAATATAAGCCTCCTTTTTCATGTGTCACTTGCTCAAGGATTGTTATTTATACAAAGTTTTGGTCTGGTAAAATTTTGAGTGATTTTCTTTAATGAATCTGGTCAATGAATCAATATCTATATATGAATTTTCTCGCAAAAATATGTAACCAAATTATTCACCTCACTTCGATGAGTTTTAGGTAACCCAAACTCGCTCAGCTACTCCACTCGCATTGAGAAAACGCGATCTTCAATATCAATCAATGCATAATTATATATTTCATCGTTGCCTAAAAGGAACTCGGTCCTCTTATTTGAATAAAAAGCAGTCTCAAAAAGAAACATTCACGGTGACTGGGATGCACAGATTAAACTATTTCAATTGTAGAGTCAAATTTTATACTTAGATGACCCTCAAAATTAGCTCTTCTTCTAATTCTGCCTCAATTTTTGTTACACCATTTGCAATAAGATTGAATTTCGTCATAAAGAAGATATTTTGCGAAATCATCTCTTTAGTACAATTTAAAAAAACGCTATAAGACTCGTATCTTTGGGATTTAGGGCCACATCTACAGCTGTTTCATTTGTAAAAGAAACTCTGATTATTTTTGAGAAAACTGCAAGCTGTTCGATTGTAGGATGACTTTCATGGATAGGGAACCCAAATATGCACCAAAATGTTTCATTGCTGCTAATATATCTACCAAGCTCATATTGAGAAAATTAATTTCGAACATTTTCTTTTTGTAATGCAAACATGGCTCCATCAGATGCTTATTTATGTACTTGCACACATACTTAATGGATTTTCCCAAATGGCGAAATTCAAAATTTATGTGAGCATTAAATGTTTTTGATAGTAAGTAACAATAGGGTACTATCCATCGATTGTAAACTTCATGGCTGCTAATCATCGTTTCAAATCCCCCATTTTCTGGTGCTCTTCCCTAAACTGAGTTTAAGTAACAATTTCTTTGCGTATCTTGTTGTACATTTGCCATCAGCCATGCAAGGTAAATTGCGATTGCTCTTACCCCAAGGTCCATGCACCATGTGAATTTTTGCTCTTTCAAATTCAGTTTATCAATTTATGGATTGAGTAACTCAGCTGATATTATTGAATAAATTTGATTATAGATGAGTTTTGTGGTAAGAAAACAAAATATAACATCATACTGACCCAAAGAATTATGATTTATTGATAAGATTCATCAGTTTGATTATCTTTAAGCGAAACACTGTGGCCAATAGATCTTATCGATTGATGTATGTTTGTCCATTTAAAAGCTCATCTTGAATCTCCTCCCATTTTGGATTTGGAGTGAATGTGATAAAAAGGTCAGGTTTACTATAATTAAGAACATAGGTCATCACATTTTTTAAAATGCAATTTTAGACTTCCATGTGGATGAATTTGCAGAATCAACTGAACCCTCTTTAGTGAAATAAAAAGATTTTCAACCAATTATTCCTCGGATGATTTTACACAAATTTCTTTCTATTCTTTTTCCTCTTATATGTAATTCTTTGGCCAAATTTGGATGTAAATTATCAACGTTCTAGGACATATAACTCGAGAACAATTTGAGATAGCAACCTCAGGGTTTCATAAATTGTATTTCGTAGTCATTAATCTTTAATTTTGCTACTGATAATTTAAAAAAAAATTGATTTAGTTTCCGAGTTTTTGCCCTATGAAATATAAAAATATTATTTTTAAGCTCTCTGGAAGCGACATTTACATGTTATATTAGGAGGAAACATATTTTATCTATAACTCAATATTTAAAGAACAGCATGTTTTTTTCTCTTGATTTAGATGTAGTTTTGTAAGGGGAAGAGAGAGGAGGATAGAGACTGGGGTAGAAGGTGCAGAGGAAGGAAGAAAGGAGGAGTGGGAAAAGAGGGGAGGAAAGAGGGAGCTGATGGGGGAAGAGATGTAGGAAAGGGAGGGAGGGAGAATATTTTCTTTTGGTTTGGAGAGGTGGGAGGCGGAGATGGGGAGAATGAGAAGAGAAGGGGAGAGAGAGGGTGGAAGAGAGAGGTAGGAGACTGCAGAGAGTGGGGTATAGAGACGGGGGAAGAGAGGTTGGGTAAGATTAGAATGAGATTTTTTGATTCCTATAAATGGACAGACAGACAGACACACACACACAGAGGGGCAGACTTCATTTTTATTATATATGTAGAGGAATTACAACATAAAGCCTCCCGGAGGGCCAGGAGGATATATACATTAAAGTCCCCCACCCCTGCGGAGAAATCAAGAGAATCGAGCCGCATGAGGAGAGTCGTGGCAACGTTAGCCGGCGGAATAACAGTCAAACGGCCTCCCCATTTTGATCTCCCCGCCGCATATGTAGTTGGGAGCGAGCCGCTGTGCCAAGTTGACCACCAAAAGCCATTACGCAGCGCTCAAAGGATCCAATTTCCTACGAGATCCGGAGGCCCATGGTTAAATCGCCACAAAAAGCGGTGCCAGTCAAAGAGAACACCAGGGGGGTGACGGTTGTTGGTGCCTCTAATTAAGAAGCCAACTTGGGCACCACGGTGCCACCCTCCTCTCACCCCTCGCTCTTCCCTCTGCAGCCTTGACCTATCCACCTTAGATGGGGCGGCCGCCAGGCTATAAATAAGCCTCTTAAGAAAGGATAAACAGGTCCATACTCACTTATCATCCTTCACCACATCTAAGTAATATTCATAGGGTCGGTATCGGCTGGGCGGGGGTACTCCCCTAAAGAAAAAAGAAGTATTGAAAAATAGCAATTAACACGTCATACCTCATTTTGCTACACTCATAAAACACAAAACCCACAACAAATAACGAACACACACTCCTAAACTTCGCAGCTACACATGAAACCCCCATCACGAATATCATAAAAACATATACAAACCAGAAACTCGTCTTCAACTCACAGGAAGACGCAGTAAAATTTCACCAAAACGCCTCGGAAACACTCGCCGCACCAGACATACATACAAAACTAGCCAACGGTGTAACCAAAAGATACCAAATACGTATCACGAAGACCCAGCCCCTATGGTTGGTCTTCTTTACAGTTCACCTCCCTACACACCTCAGACAGAAGTATGGGGAGGAAGTCATCAACGACATATTTTAACCACAACAAACTATCTGACGAGCACAACAAAACACTGCTGCTATACCAAGGTATCAAGCTCTGCGCCACCCTAACACACCCGCATAACATAGAGTCACAACTCAACATTAGCCCCACGCAATGCCACCGGTGCTACAAAACCGGCTACACCACACCAAACTGTCAAGCAGACCTAGTCTGCTCAAAGTGCGGCACATTGGGCCACCAGTTTACCACCTGCACAGCCACCACACCCCTCTGCTCCAACTGGGGCGGCGACCATGTCACCGTTAACCTTAAATAGCCTTACCTAAGTAAGGACTGCTCTGACGCCGTAGCGGCTATACGGCGTCCTCAACCCACCTACATAACCACACACTAAGCACCCGCTCCCCCGCCCCTCACAGGAACATTCACCGCCGCTGCCGGCGCAACGGTGTGAGTACGGCTCCCTATCCCACCCCAAACTCACCCAACCCCAGCAACAACCCAGACCTACCCGCATATCCCAATACCCGCCCCTACCCCTGCACCTCACACCCAGAGGTCCCCACTACTTCCGACACCCACTCCACTCTACACACCCATCCCTACTCCACATAACACACCTAACAAGACCACACACCCTAGACTACACCTGGCCGCCTTGCTCTAAACGGTGGAAAAAGACATGTCGAGGGGTGACCTTTGACTATACGCAAACATAATAAACACATTATTCGCCTTGCATGGTCTAGAGCAGATCACCTATCCCGAGAAGATGTTCGCTCTAATCGACGAACACACACACAAGAGGCCCGCACTTCTCCCTACCCTGGTGGGCACGCACACCTCTCCTCCCGGAACAATCCCCCACCCTCAACTCACTCATGTCTCGTCCTGCCCTTCTATCCCTGCACCTCTCGCCACTGCACCTCCCTTACCTACAACTCTGCCCACCGCTCATATCTCGCTCCCAACTGCCTCATCTACTCTCTCTCTCTCATAAAGAAAGTAGAGAGAGAGGTGACGCCCCCTTGTCGCGGGAAGAGAGCTTGTGCGTACCCTTGACTTTCGAGCTATGTCAGCGGGGGTACCTATCTTCTGGCACCCCTAGCAGGGTTTCCCTTGTCGATTTGGTCGGAAAATAGGTTCCAGACTAAGTGCGTCTTTGTCTTTCTTTATCCTACTCTATCCTTCCTCTTTCTTTAAAAATTTATCCTATTTCTTCTACTTATATAAAAAGAAAAAAAACAACCCCTATACCTATCATGTCACTCTTACCCTTTTTTTATCTATCTACATAAAAGGACCTGGCAGCTACCTCACGCGTCAGAAGAGAGGCTTTGGAACCTCTATAAACAACGCCAATCGACGCTGACTGGTTGCGAGAGACTAGGACTTGAGGGGTCTTAGTCGTTGGGGCACGATGAATGGGATGAGGGTAGTGCTCCGTTAACCCCTTTCCTGGCGCATAATTATTGACTATTCCCAGTGACCGTTGACGGGTGCCTCTGGTAGCATTGGTCCGTGGTAACGGCCCTTTGTTCCCATGTTGGTTGCCAGGCCAACAAAAAGCCTTGGGTCGAATCTCTTGGTGTGGCGGGATATCCACTGAACGCTGCTCCGAGATCTTGGCCGTCGTGAAGGGAACTAGTAGGAGTTTAGTACGGGGTGTGCTCCGTTGTTCACCATGTAAGAAATCGATGGCCCCTTCGGGGACCGTCAGTGCTGCTTGGTTGGGAGCCACGGCACGCCGAGATTTGACGACTCGGTTGGACGAACAGCAGCACAAGGAGCGTGCCTTTTGAAAGATCCGAAACCTCTCCGATTGATAGGCGGGAGCGACTCACGCGGGGCGAACTCACCACCCCCTTTCTTTTTTATTGAGTGGTCACAAAGTATTCTGAGATATAGAGTGTTCAGCATGACTGGAAAAAAAGGACCTGGTGCGTTAAAGTATACCTGCTCGACATGCCAAAAGGACAAGTGGTGCGTAGATTTTCCGGAGGGGTGTTTCTCAAAATGCCACCCTGGAAGTATCTGCACGGACTGCGTCCTAAGGGCAGAACTTTAGGAGCTTAAGGAACTTTTTAAATCTTCTGAGGAAAAAACACGACGGCTGGAAGAAAAGGTTAAAATCCTCAAGTCTGAGCATGTGACTCAAATCCGTCATCTCGAAGCCATCATTGCAGAGATTAAAGCCACCAAGGTAGAGCAACAACAACAAGAAACTCCCAACGACGTGGATGGCTCCTTTGTTGGGCTCTAATGCACCGCGTCGATAGAGATAGGCCAACCATCCAACGTCCCAGAGCCAGCAGCTGCTGGGGTTACTCAGGGCGTCAAAAAGAAGAAAAGGAAGAGTAAGAAAGGAAAAACAGTAAATAAAACAGAAAAGAAAGTAGAAACGGAAGAAAAAAGGAAAAAGAAAAAGAAGAAAAAAAACCCAAAAGTGGGAAAGAAAGAGGAATCAAGAGAGCCCATACTGAAAGGGAAGACTCTGTCCTCTGAACCCAAATGCGCGAGGGTCATCGTAATCGGCGACCCCCAAGCGCAGAATCTACAACCCTTGCTAGCGGCCCGCCTTTGCACAAGTGTGAAGGTAAGCTGCCTTCAAGGAAAGGGGAACGGAGAAATATGGGGGGAGGCTGAGAAATCTCAAATCTCTGAGAATTCAGTAGTTGCCCTTATGGCAAGTGGCAACAGACTCTACCTACGAGGAGGCAATGTAGGCGCCAGTGGGAAGATCCTGACCACGGTTATGGGAGGAGTTGACGACTGTGGGCTAAAAACCCGCAGACTTGTCGTGGTCGGGATACTCCCAAGACGAGGTCCATCCTGCAATGCTCACGCGAGGAACGTCTCCATAAACCAACGGCTGGGAGATCTTTGTACGGCGGAAGGAGTCTTTTTTGTAGACCCCTACCGCACATTTTACGAGAGAAATGACCTGTACAAAAGGGACGGAGTGCATCTTTCCTTTAAAGAAAAGCTGCACTCGCAAACATGATCCAGGATGTTGTGGAGCGGACGCAAAGAAGTCTCAGACCCCGAGTAAAGGAGGACGTACGCCAGTACACCCGTGTTACTCTAGGAACGACCTTTTCTGAAGTCACAAAGGAGGGAGTGACCCCGCCACAGAGAAAGAAAGCGGGAAACGGAAGAGCGTAGGGAGTCCTACATTAGGGGACTCCCTCAAAGTTCTTTTGTTCAATGCGAGGTTTATCAGAAACAAGTTTCTAGAACTTCGTGGCCTCGTAGCAACAGAAGAACCGGAGATGGTAGCCATAACGGAGTCGTGGATAAAAACCTCAAGCCGAGATTTTGAAGTTAAATTCACGATTCCCACTACCAGCTCTTCTTGAAAGATAGGTCAGACAGAGAAGTGGCGGTGTGATGTTGTATGTCAAGGATACTCTCAACTCGACGGATTGAACATCGTATCCGACCATGAACTACTAGGTGTTGACCTAGAGATAAGACCTGCCAAATACAGGACCCTGGTGCTTTATAGACCTCCTGCCCAACTCGTTGAAAAGGACAGAGATCTGTACCAGCTACTAGGAGAACTTGTCAAAGACAGTGTGTGTATCGTCATGGGTGATTTCAACACACAAGTTGACTGGGAAACCAGAAAACCTTGTGGCGAGAACGCACTACTCCTGGAGTTCACGAACAACGAGTTCCTCACTCAATGGGTGAGAGAGCCAACGAGAGGAGACAATATCTTCGACTTGGTTTTCACCTCTGTGGATGACATCGTTGAGTACCTCTCTGTTGGCAAAGAGCTTGGTGGCTGTGACCACCGACTAATTAGATTTGTAGTCAAAGTCCCCAAGGCAGAGCCTGAAACTAGTAAATCAAGGAAACTCAATTTGAGAAAAGCAGACTTTGCAGGTCTACGCGCGGGACTGACTGACGCGAGGCTAGAAGAGTGCAAGGCTGTTGAAGACTCTTGGAACAGTTTAAAAACCACATTCATGAGTCTTCAATCGCATTTTATTCCTCTGAAATGCCCCCGTCGGTCTTCTGTTCAACCAAAGTGGTTTAATCGAGAAATCGGGCAACTGCTTAGGGAGAAGAGAAATGTGTACTGGCAATCGAAGATCTCGAATGACTTTGACGAATACCGGAGGCTAGCCAGGAGAGTGAAGTCCAGCATAAGGGCGGCTAAGCGATCTGAGGAACTCCGAGTGGCGAGACTCTGTAAAGAGAATCCCAAGGAGTTTTTTGGATATGTAAACAGCCGTAAACCAATCCGTCGAACGATTGGCCCTTTGAGGAATGAGGAGGGGACATTAAAGCATTCAGATGCAGAAAATGCTAACCTCCTCAACAACTACTTCTCTTCAGTGTTTACTGAAGAGTGTGGTCCCATTCCCCAGCCCACGGATTCTTACTCGGGAGAAAAGCTAGAGGCAATGGACTTCACCGAAAGAGAAATAAAGAAAAAGATCGCTTCCCCAAAGACGAATAAGTCCCCTGGACCGGACGGGTTTCTACCTAAAGTGTTGAAAGAAGTGTGCGATGAAGTATCACGAAATCCATGCGCTATCTTTAACATGTCAATTCAGGCCAAATGCGTTCCTAGAGACTGGCGTGAGGCGAAGGTGAATCCTATATTCAAGAAAGGAGACCGTAACCAACCGTCGAACTACCGACCTATCAGTCTGACTTCGATAGTCAAAACTCATGAAAAGCATCATGGTGGACAAAGTGACGTCGTATTTAGAGTCAAACCTGCTACTGAGGAGTTCCCAGCACGGCTTCCGAAGGCCACGGTCATGCCTGACGAACCTTGTGGAATTCTTCCACTTCGTTTTCAGTGAGCACGATCGGGACAAGGCGGTGGATTTGGTCTACCTAGACTTTCAGAAAGCGTTTGATAAGGTACCACACCGCCGCCTTCTCCGGAATGTGCGAGCGCTTGGCATAGACGGAAAGTAGCCGGCTGGATCGAGAACTGGCTAAGTGGCAGACGGCAACGGGTGGTGGTAAATGGACAGTCTTCTGAGTGGGTGCCCATTACTAGCGGGGTGCCTCAAGGTTCTTTCCTGGAAGCACTACTATTTATCATCTACGTCAACGACATGGACTGTGACTTGTTTGCCAAGATTTCCAAATTTGCCGACGATACCTAGCTTGGTATGAACGTTGCAAAGGATGGAAATACTGCCCGCCTGCAGGTTTAACTTGGGAAGATTGGGGAGTGGTCGGACACGTGGCAAATGCCTTTTAACGTGGGGAAATGCAAAGTGATGCATATCGGTCACGGAAACCCCCAATCTCAGTATATCCTTAAGGGCACTGCTATGGAATCCACCGACACTAAGAAGGACTTGGGTGTAACAATCACTAGTGACCTCAAGTTCTCGAAACAGTGCATTAAGGCGGAAAAAAAGGCCCAAAGGATGCTATGCTATATTAAGCGCCAAATTGGTTATTGGAACCAGATCGTTCTGTGCCTGTACAACTCACTTGTCCGACCGCACCTGGATTATGCCGTACAATTTTAGAGTCCTTCATTGCGAAAGGACATCGCGAGATTGGAACGCGTACAAGCCAGGGCAACCAAGCTGATTCCCTTTATCCGACATAAAAAGTTATGAGGATAGACTAAGGGAATTAGATCTGTTCTCGCTGGAAACCCATAGACTGCGTGGTCAGCTCATCGAAGTTTTCAAAATACTTCGAGGGTTCGACAATGTTGACTACCGGGATATTTTCACACTGAGTAAAAACAGAACGCGCAATCACGGCTTCAAACTTGAACTAAAGCGTTACAACCGCAATCTGTGTGGAAATTTTTTCACTTACAGTATCTGCGGTATGTGGAACGCACTTCCAGTGGAAGTTGTCAACAGTGAATCTGTTGACCAGTTCAAGTCAAGACTAGACAAGGTCTTGAAAAGTGGCCGTTTAGGGACGCAAAACAATTGAGCAGCCTTGTGCCCGCTCGATTGCTATTCCAAAGGTACCCTCTTTAAATGGACCGTAAGGTCTCCTAGGGTACCTTCTTTCCTTGTTGTTACTCTCTCCATAGCCTCCACTCCTAATACATCTTTACCTAAACCCCCTTCTACCTCCAATACTCCATCCTGAGCAAACTCCACTCTTCCTCCTATTGCCACCAATCACCTTCATTTGTGTTCACTCCCCTCTTACAGCCTCCAATCCCATTCCCATTAACACCATCCTCCACCTCCCCCCCCCACAGTCTCCAAACCCGCTCCCTGTCTCATACATAAAAATCCTACCACGAAAACTCCCCCCATCATACAATCACACGTAAAGGTATCTCCCCCTGCTGTTCCTTCTCACCCCTCTTCCACCCCTCCTCCTTCGCTCCAACCTCCTCTCTGTCCCGACACCCCACATCTCATAATCTCAACCTCCTCTACTATTTCTAGCCCTTCATCTCCTAGCTTTACTTACTCCACCTCTGCTCCTACCTCCCCCCTTTTACAGAACACAATCTCCCCTCCACCACGGCTTCGTCACCCAACAACACCAATAAAAACTTCTCAAAATCACACTTGACAACACGAGTGAAGGTACTGGCTCCTACGCCTCCTGGGCAATAACCAAGGAGAGAGGAACGGTAACGGAAATATCATCCTCCCGCGCACTCCGCCCACGTCAATAAGTCGCTTCAGCGTGAAACAGCTTAACGTACGCAGCTGGTAGGTTATTCGCCATACAGTTGCCAACTAGGTGAAAAAAACAACACAAAGACCGGATATAATACTCCTAAACTCAACCAGCCTACATCCTCCCAAGAACAGTCTCCACATCGCAGGATACCACACCTACCTATCTCAACAGGCACGGCACCTAGGCCCAGCGATCCTAGTAAAGCGATCCATACACCACTCCTTCATCCAAACACAAGACGACTCCTTTTTAGCCTGCAAAGATAGAGACAAGCTCCGGCCCCATTCTAGTGGCCAAACTACAAAGCACCACGCCTACAGTTAACATAGAAGCCCCACTCCGGGCTCTATCTCCCCACAACCTCCCTATCTTCTTCGCGGAGGACCTTAACGCGTTTCATCCGACACTCCTTTCAAACAGCACAAGTGACGCAGGAAGGTACCTGGCCGATTCCTTGAGGCGTTATCGCTGCGAACATATCGGCCCTGCCTTCCTCACATTCTTTGGTCCTTACGGAAGTACCACGAGTCAGGACATGGTCTTCCGCAACGACCACGCTACACGCTTCTACACGCACATACCACCGGGTCCCCACGTACTCTCTGACCACATACCGATATGCCTCATCATATTCACATCTGCCATACTCATAACTACACCACCTCTCGACGATTACAAAAACACAAACTGGGAAGAGTTCAGGAGATACAAAACAGATAACACGCCAAAAAACCTCGACCTGGAACACACCAATCCAGATCTATTAGACGACCACTGGTGCTCAATGTTAAACACTATAACCACAGCCCGCAACCTACACTCATCACAAAAAAACTATACTTGCATAAAACACTTCACATTTTCAAGACACACTCAGAGACTCATCACACAGTACAATAATCACTACACTAGAGGCCCACGACAACAAAATATAAATCACTTACGTGCCCGCATCCTACACTGCGTGCAACTAGATAGAAACCGTCAGTGGCGAGAAGTCGTCCGATTTGCGGACGATACCCGTTACACGGCCCCTTCCTTTTTCTGGCAACACGTATAAAGGATGATAGGCACTGATCCACCCAAAGCCATCACACTCCAAGTAAACAACCAAACATTCACAGACACTAACGTCATCCTCGACGCATTTCTGGTGCCACTGGTGCACAGTACACACACACAACCTACCCAAACCACACGCATGGGAGTACTTCCAGGAAGTCCAGGAGTAGTGTCTGGCCCACACTGACGAGCTAAGGCCCACCCACCCGATACGAATGGAGCTGCTCAAATACACATCCACACTGACCACTCCTATCACCGTCGAGGAAACAAAATACTACATAAAAATGACACCAAGACGTGCGCCCGGCCCCTCCGGGCTATAAGATACACTAATACACAACCTCCCCGCAAACATATGCCCCATACTTACACACCTATTCAACGCTTTCCTAGCCTCAGGCCACTTCCCTAAAATATTCAGTCTCTCACAACATACTTCAACACAAACCAAACAAAGACCCAAAACACCTAAACAACTACAGGCCTATTGTTCTATTATAGCACCAAGGCAAAATACTTGAACGAATGAGCAACTGCCACCTACGGGAATACCTGGAAGAGAGAGATTAATTCTCTCCCTACCAATATGTGTTTAGGAGATGCCGGTCCACTCAGGCGGCCATGACTATCGTTCACGACAGAATACAAAAAAAACGCCAAGTACATCAGAAGACTTTCTTCATCAGCAAGGACCTTGAGAAGGCCTTTGATAAAGTGCGGCACGAGGGACTCCGTTAAAAACTCTTCAACAATACGGAGTTACCTCTCTGCACCAGAAGGCTCCTGTCGCACTACCTCACTGAACGGAGATGCCATATAAAATACAATAATACCCTTTCACAATCCTTCACACCACGCTCAGGCGTTGCTCAAGGAAGCGTACTGGCACCCACACTATACATTATGTTTACAAACGATACCCCATGCCCACCCGAAAACTGCTGTCACACATACACAGTGGCCTACGCCGATGAAGAGACCATTCTCGTCAGCGGCCCTGGTCCAGAAGAAATCGCGCTTCACGCACAAACAATGCTAGACGATAAGACAGATTACGAGGATAAATAGCTGATTGCCACGAATCCTCAAAAGACACAGATGAAACTCTACGGCGTAAGAGATAGCTTCATGCACAACCTACAAATCTTCTCACACACACCAGACATGAACCTCCTAAACACAACTAGGCTCGAATAAACACAATGTACAAAAATCCTTGGGGTAACTTTCGACAAGACCCTCAGGCTCAATATACACCAGAACATAACACAAGCAAGAGCCTCACAAACAAACACATCATTGAGCAGGTTCTACCTTGCGGGCAAAAAAACTAAAGTTACACCTTTACAAAACACTCGTGCCACCTATTCTCACGTACGTCCAACTGTCACTCGTAGCCGCCAGTGACATTTGGAAGCGGAAGGCTCAGCGCATGCAGAACTCTGCTCTCAAGCGCGCTTGCCACTCTCCTTTATACTCCAAAATAGCCGCACTACACGACAACAACAAATTAGTATCCCTAAACACATATGCTCACACCAGACTCATAAAAAACTCGGGAAACTCGCCAGAGCCTAATTATACACAGCACTACATGTAAGAAGGTACGCGATGGCACCACGATACTCAGCAGCCCATGACCACCCGCAACCCATACCGTTCTTTGCATAAACTAAAGGCATCATGAATAACGCGTTTCTGACTGAGCAGACAGCTTCTCGATCCTAACCTCCAACCCTCGTCCAGTCACACAACTTCGAGACCAACGAAACCACACCAACACCACGCATCGGTGTCTAGCCACCGACACATCAAACTTTGCTAGCTTTTTTCAAGTTATTTCCGCAATCTTCCTCTATGACTTCCTGTTCGTCTGTGTTACACAGTGACTCCTCTCTGTCCCTTCTATACACAAAAGCCAAAGCAAGAGAAAGGATTATTCGGTGATAAACGATAGAGGACCAGTTCGAGAAGATCGGTCCTTCGCACAACTTCGAAATAACTTATAGTAAGAAGTTGGGCTGGACCAACATTCATAGTGTCAAACAGGAATTTCGCAAGTAAGATAATAGAAGAACAAGTAAAGCTCGAGTGACTCTCAAGTTGCGATCTTAATACTGAAGAGAGAAGAAGAAACCATACCCGAGAAAGATCCAACTTTTCAAGAACATTCAAAGACTCCTTGTGTGCCAAAAAATCCAGTGGGGAACCCCTCAAAGAAGACTAGGATACAAAGAGGCTTTAAGAAAATCCAGAACAGAACTCCTTGAGCCAGAGAGTACAACTCCTCCCTCCGCACTTTTTAACGTAAATCCGAACAAGTGACATCTTGTCCCCTACACCCCCCCCCCAATCTAGTAAAAAATCTACAATCGGCCGCTTCAACAAAACGAAGCGCGATAAAAGCCATCTAATTACATCCGGAAAACCCTGATCCTTTCTTCCATGTAGGTCAGAATGACCATTTATATTTGTATTGCTTTAGTATGAGTTTTTAACGGTACTCAAATTAACTGAAGTAGAGACAATTGTTAGTGAACCCTGTCATATTTACAGTTAGAAGAGTGAAACTTAAATTGGAGTTTAATGCTAATCTAAAAGGGTCACTATAAAATAATAATCGGCAATTGGTTTGTTTACTTGGAGCCTCTTTCGATTTGGACATAAATAGCTTCTGAAATAAGCTCGGTTTCAAGTATGGTTATCTCCGTTAAACTTATTAGGTGATTGTAAATATTTTATTTTTTTTTGTAGTTTATTGATAAATTTAAAATATATTTTTATTTTTGGATAATTCTGGTGTTTCAATGGATCCTTTACGTGTTTAACGGGCTCTGTCCTTAAAAAAGATTAAACGCTGTGACACTCTCTCAATGATAAGGTAATTAAAAAGTCTACTCAGCTACTATAGAAGTATTTTTGTCTTTCATAAGTAATAGGGTCAGACTGGCGCCCTAAAGCAACAACGACAATATACTCGTACATATTAGGGTGGTAAAAAATATATGCAAAAAATTGAAATTAGTTGCAAATGTGTTCCACATGGCGATAAGATATTAAAAGATGTGATGCAAAATATTGACTAAATTGATGAATATTTAGAGGTCGCTATGTGTCTCCATACTTTAAAATTTGAGTCTAAATATTGGAACTTTTTAATAGTAGGCATTTATTGGTTGTTACTTATATACTATCATATATTTGTCATTGCTAACACATTCCTAATGAATTACAATAATTCGCAAAAAAATCAAGATATTTCATTATCTGGAAAGTGGAATGACATTCACATACTCGGCGTATGATGCAATAATAATTGTTGTTTCAGCTTGTTGATTTCTGAGCCGATTTCTAAAGTGATGACGCAATAACGCCCCCTCGTTTCAAATGGTGATGCAATCGCACCATTTCCTATATAAGTCAGCGATGATTGATTAATTGTTCATTGGTAGTTTGAAGTTTAACAGTTAACGTGAAACAAGTGACTATAAGTGCTGGTTTTTGCAAGTATATATATTATTAATAAGGTAAGTAATATACTTTGTTTATTCAGTGCATAGATAATTTGCAGCTTTTTATCAATATCAGAGTTACTTAAAGAATATTAGAATTATATGTTAACACACTTTATGTTCATATTTTAATTCACAATATATATATATATATATATATATATATATATATATATATATATATATTAATTAAGCATGACTGCCGTAATTTCTTACAAACACAGGAGCCTATTTATTTATGTCAAATGAAAGCTTATTCTTTCATGAATATTGAATATTTAGATATTTTAGAGTATAAAAAAAATATCTTCTAAGTATAACTAAATGGAGGGTAACTGTGAGCTCACTCAGTCACAATAAATTTTTATTTCTGTTGTTTCAAATTATGGCTGGAAGTACTCGTTCATCTGCGGCAGTCTGGCTTTTAGGACATCCTACTAGTTAGCTTCCATATGCAAGACTACCAGCATGTGGTGATGTGCCTTGTGTTGTTCAGTATCACCGTCAAGAGAAGTCAATGACTTTGACACAAAGTTAAAACCTCGCTTTCAAAAAAAGATATAGAAGTATGGGAAAGAGCCCGAATTCCCACAGAGTGAAGTGTACTCATGTAGAATGAATGAGCGTAGTTTCAAATCTACTCTTTCAAAAATGCTTTAAGTGTGGTAAAAAATGACGATGACCACCGATTTCTGTTGATAAAGAGAGAGAACATTTTTTCCTGCAGTATGTCGTGCCGTGATAAGATCACTTCATCCATGGAATCCCGCCAAAGATATCGACATGAGAAGGCTTTACAATACAAAGAAAAAGTATATACTTCTAAAAATCAAGCAAAGGCTGTTGCTCATGCAGATTTCGAGTCATCACCATCTGAAGGAGAAAGTTTAATTGCGGCAGACAAAGAGTTTTGTCCACCTTCTTCAACTAAAACAAAGAATGCACATTGTAGTCTCTTAAATTCAAAAAGTATCTTTACAACTTCAGGTGTGGCTGCTGTCCTTGATCGTGCAAATATTAAGGATAGAAAAGCAACACTGATTGCTGGATCAATAACACAAGCCTTGTGTCAGGATATTGCAGCTATGACACTTTCCAGGAGTTGTATACGACGTTCCAAAGAGCAAATAAGAGAGGCAACATACAATGAAGACAAAGCTTCGTTGTCTATTGAAGGACCGATCTTCTTCACTGGGATGGAAAACAACTACCTGCTATTGATGGGGCAAATGAAACAGTAGAACGAATTTCGATAATAGTTTCTGTAAGTGGAATGGAAAAACTTCTTGGTGTGCCAAAAATAACACGAGCAACAGGAGAATAACAGGCTATGGCATGTATTTCATCAATTAATGACTGGAATCTTCGTGACGAAGTTTAAGGCCTTGTATTTGATACAACTACATCAAATACAGGCTTACAAAAAGGAGCCTGTACCATTTGAGAAAGTATTAGGAAGGGAGCTTGTTTGGATTGCGTGCCGTCATCATATTTTCGAAATTATGTTGTCATGTGCTTGCAATATTTTACTTCAGCATACAAGTGGTCCAAAGAGGAGTTTCTTTAAACGTTTTAAAGAACAATGGTCATCACTTAAAAAGGATTCTTTTATAGAGGGAGATAGTAGTTTATTCGTCAATCCAGAAATGCATAATCTTCAGAAAGTAATGGTCCCATATTTTCGGGAAGATTTGAAATCTCGTCAGTTTCGTGAGAATTCAAAAGAATTGCTGCGACTCAGTCTTATCTTATTAGGGGCATTGATAAGACAGAAGTTACAATAAGAGCCCCAGGAGCGACTCATCATGCACGCTGGAAGGCTAAGGCTATATATGTCCTGAAAATATACTTGTTGAAGCATCACTAAAACTAACGAAACGTGAAATGGCCAATATTACAGAGTGCTCTCTTGTCATTGCTTTGGTCTACTCGCGTTTTTGTAATGAAGCCTATTTGGGAATTAATGCTCCTTTAAATGACATTCTGCTTCTTAAATCTTAGAAAAAGTACCCAAATCAGACAATATCTAAAGAAGTAACCACAGCCATTCACAGACACCTTCGGCATCTTGGAGAACATCTTGTTGGTCTTGCATTTTTCGATCATAGAATTAATGCTGAGACCAAACAGAAGATGCTCTTCAATATCCAACGTAATGAAAACACCAAAGTTGTTCACCGATTGAATCTTACAAAAAAACATCGAGGATTTGGACTTGAATGAACTGGTAACTCAAATAACTAAGCTAATCTTCAGTCTTCTAATGAAAGATGGATACAAGTTTGCAGAGGATACATTCCTGAAGACTAACCCAAGTTCTTGAGAAGAGAATACGTGCTTTCAAGAATTTCATTGTCAAGTGATTAACTTAATGATCGTTAACAATTCAGCATAAAGAGGCATTGCACTTATCAAATCGTATAATGCATCTCTGAAAAAAGATGAAGAACAGGAATAGGTACTTCTCAGACTTGTGGCAAAACATCACAAAAATTTCCCCTCATGCTCAAAAGGATCAATCTTTAATCAGCAATTTTAGTTATAATTTTCTTTTCAATTTAATATAAATATTTTTAAAAAAATTGTCCTCCAACACCAAGATCTGTTTCAAATAAACTGGTAAGTGCAAAGACTATTCATTTCTATCCCAAAAATTAATTTACCAGCAGACTAATAAGTTAAGATCCATATAGCGACTAGTAAATCATGTTCGATTTTAATGAAATTGAGTATGTGACCTACTGTTCAATGCGGCAATATAATCAGCCATTTGGAGATAAAAAACTAGAAAATTTTTTAGGGGAGACCACCCTAATATATGCAGGGTGTCCACAAAGTCTGGGTACATAGGATATAAATACATACCTTTAGAACAAAACTATTTTATTTAATTATAATGTTAAGAAATTATATTTTCAATATGATTTCATTATTTGCAATGCATAATTCGATGCGCCTTGCTAAATTCGGGTGAACTCGATTGAATAGGTGTACATTGCCGTCGATTTCAGCACACTGACTGATAATGGAGACTCTCAAGTGGTTTAGATTTGCAATCTTCATTGAGTAAACTTTCTCTTTTAACATACCCCAGAAAAAGAAATCAAGGGGAGAAAGGTCTGGTGAACGAGGGGACCACTCCACATGACCTCTTCTTCCAATCCAGTTAGGAAAAGTGCCATTCAGCCAATCTCTAACATTTGTAGCAAAATGGGCAGGGGCTCCATCCTGCTGAAACCAGTCCGGAAGGCCCTCGCTTAGGAGCTCAATTTGAGGCATTAGTTTGTCTCTCAACATGTTCAGATAAGTCTCACCAGTCGCATGTTCATCAAAGAAGAAGGGTCCTAGCACATGAGCTTTCCACAAACCACACCACACCATCACTTTCTGGCAGCCTTGCTGTTTGGATGGATCCATCTAATGTGGATTGTCTTGAGACTAGTATTGAAGATTCTGTCTGTTGCCTTCACCATTAACATAAAACAAAGCTTCATCACTAAACAACAAAAGATCTTTAGTAAAATTGATATTTTCATCCAATTTATCTGAAAACCATTCGCACATCTGCATTCGTCTATCGGGGTCGTCTTCATTTAAGTGATACAATATCTGTAATTTGTACGGATGGAACTTCTGCTCTACCAGGATTTTGTGGATAGTTGACCTTGGAACACTGAACTCCATGGATGTTTTACGAAGTGATTTCTTTGGGCTAGCAGCAATCTTGGCCATGACAACCTTTTTCGTTTCGTCTGAAGTCTTTGGTCGCCCGGAACGGGGTTTGTCCAAGACACTGCCTGTTTCTTTCAACTTCGTGACCAATTTCCCGACGGCAGTAAAATAAATAGGTTGCCGATCAGGGTGTCAAAGGTTAAATTCATCGGCGATTTTGCGATAAGACAATCCTTCTCGTCCACTTAAGAGTACCAACTCGATTCTTTCTCCTTTAGACAGAGCCATCATTCGATCTGGGGAGGAAAAATGTCATAAATAAATAAAATATTAAAATTCCTATGTACCCAGACTTTGTGGACACCCTGTATATTTTATATATATATATATATATATATATATATATATATATATATATATATATATATAAGTTTAGGATAAAGTTGGAATAAGTGCAGCAATGTTACTTTAATTGATATTTTGTGCTGGATACGCCCATCATCAGAAATTGTAGACTTCAATATAAGAAGAAACAAAATTAACCAATAACATTAACCGATTAAATAACAGAATAATTAAAAAATATTAAAAGATAAAAGGACATAAATTACTTATGAATAAAAAAAAAGGTTTATAATAAGATCATAATTTTATATATAAGAAAACTAAGGTTAAATGTGAATTACAAAAGTTAATAATTTAAAAGATTTGAAATGAAGCATGACAAAATAGGCTTTTATTCGATAGGATAAGTAGATGTCGTAGTGTAGAAAAAAGTAAGAAATTGAGGGCATCAAGCCCCGTTAGGCTCCATAGCACAAACAGTGGAGAGTAAACGCATATATTTCTTCTTTCCTAAAATTCATTTTTTCAAACTTCGTTTGAAATTTCAAGTTACTTTCTTTCCTCTTTTCTAATGCTTGCCGCTTTTATCATGTTTCATTTCTTGGGCTGCGTTCATTTAAAGGACTGACATAGTCCGTAGATGAAAAAATTCAAGTCAAGTTGTGAATAGAAAGAAAAGAAGAAGCATCTCAGTGGAAGGTTTTCTTGTAGTAGAAGAGGATGAGTTTCGAAAAAAATTAGAGGGGATAGGAAGAGTTA
This sequence comes from Ceratothoa steindachneri, assembly GCA_963969495.1. Lineage (NCBI taxonomy): Eukaryota > Metazoa > Arthropoda > Malacostraca > Isopoda > Cymothoidae > Ceratothoa > Ceratothoa steindachneri. The sequence continues at coordinate 86,503,977 of OZ018328.1, forward strand.
GGGGTGGGAGGACAGGCTCACGTTAGTGGAAACGTGAAGTTCATGTTGCTCTCATCTTATGTGAGGATAGTTTTGGGTTAAATGTAATTAAAATAGTTGTAGTTTTTAGCTGGAAAGATAGAACCGACGCAGCTTTTTGTTTGAGTTTCTAGCCCTTGTTTGTATAAGGTTTAGTGTGTGTTATTTGTAGAGCTTGTCAAATGCTGCCAAACTGAATTTTGGTGTGATATATGTAGGTAAGTCTTGTTGGGCCTAGATGGCTTGGGTCTAGTATATGTGTGTGTGTATTTGTATTATTTGCATGAAGTGATCACGTGCGCTGTAGTGTCACCGGTGTCTTCTCGTACATCATAATTTATATCTGGCAGCGATTCTGTTACAACCCCTGACCTCAGATAATAAGGGTCTCGTCGATGGCGTTGGCCAGTGTGTACGTATCTTAAACTTTTGGGTTGGCGTGGTGATTCGGTGGTGTACATTATGTAGAGTCTGGGTGTAGGTACTCTAGTCTGGGGTACGTCTGCGCGTCGTTTGAATGTGCGTGATGTTGTGTTATTGTAAATTTTAATGTAGCACATTCGGTCAGCCTGTTAATGAGAGAGAAGCCTTCTGTTGCAGATAACGAGCTAGGTTTTGTTGGATAGATTCCAATGAAGTTCCTCATGCCCCACCTTATCGAAGTCCTTCTCGGCGTCCTGTTGTTATTTTTCTACCTTCTATATGATGTCATGAACGGTGTTCACAACCGCTTAAGTGGACCGAACTGTGCTAAAGCCATATTGGCAGGGTGAGAACTAGTTATCTCGTCCAGAAAACTGCAGAGAAGGGAGTTGACCATACGCTGAAATATTTTGCCTAGGTGTTCTAACAGATCAATAGGCCTGTAATTGCTTAATTGTTTATATTCTTTGTTTTTCTTATGTAAGATTTTGAATAACTTTTGAAAGTGCTTTGTTTGCTCGACGGTGATTGGAGTGTTTAGTCTGGTAGTGTTGTCGAGAGTCTCCATTTGTATCAGACGGCGGCCCCAAGCTCATCAGCATTAATCCATCACCTTTCCCAACTTCATTGAAGTGCTCTTGCGTGTGGTTTGGGTGAAATGTGTGTGTGCACCTTGTTTTAGTCGAAATAAAACACGTCGAGGACATCACTAGTGTCTGCGAGTCGGTGGCTGTTATTCTTAAAGGTGACTGGTAAAGTTTAATCCATGCTCTTTACCCTATTCACGTGCCGATAGAAAAAGAAGGGTCAGTGCAACGAGTGTTATCCATATTGTGGGTTGCTTAAAACTTCTAACGGTTCAGATCTAGCTTCAAGCATTACAGGATTTTGGTCACGTAGGAGTGTGATAATGTGTTGTCGTGGGACTCTGTTTTATTGGTTGTTGTACAGTGTAATGAGTCTTTGTGTATGCATGGATCATGTAAATTGTTAGATGCATAGTTTTGTTTTTCGTAGTTTGTGTATAATGCGTGCATTTGTTTAGGTATCCATGAGTTTAATCCAGTAGTCTTCTATGTGTTAAAAGTTAGTGTCCTGAATTTAAGGTTGTGTGAGATGTTTTTGGCTATGTATCATTTAAGTTCTTCATAGTTTGTGTTAGTTAAGTTATAGACTTGTGAGGCTATGAGAATGGATGAAATAAATATTAAAAGGCATATAGGGATGTGCTCGGATAGTATACAGGAACTTGGGGATATGTGAATTGGAAGCATTTGGCATGGTCATTGTGGAAGACTATGTCCGGGAACGTAGTCCTTCCACAATGCCTGAATAATGCGGGCAAGGTTGAGCCGATTTCTTTTTTAAGGAGGCTATCTGGCGACTGCCCACTTGGGCATAGGACGCCGCAATCACACAGCATAGCTCTAGGCTACTTTAAAATAAGAATATGAAAACAAAACAACGAAAAAAAGGAAAGATGACAACAATTAGGAAGCACCTCTGGCGTCGGGGAGAGGTCCCACTACTGGTTGGCGCAGGAGCGTGCGCCCTACAAAGAAAACAACAATAACATAAACAAAAAACAAAAACAAAACCTAGTTAAATAAAAGGGAGAAGGCAGGCCTCTCCCAAAAAGTCTACAAGTCCACCAGTCAATGGGCACGCAATCGATCCGAGTACAAGGGACAAGTGGTAGCGACCCCGCCCTTCTCGGTACCGGGACAGGTAACGTGCGCGAAGATCACCCTGAGTGGGACATTCAACAAGAATGTGCCTAACTGTCTGGGGGACAACGCAGTCTTAACAGTAGGGCGCAGGCGACTGCTCTTTTAAATGGCAGTGCGTCCCGCGAGTGTGCCCAATTTGGAGACGAAAGAAAGCAACCTGAAGCCTTCGCGGCATTGGGGGTTAGGTTCATAGCAACAGTCAAGGCGCAATGGCGCGCATCTTTAAGTTCCCTTTAAGTTCCCATCTTCTTTGCCAAGCATATCGAAGAGCTGCCCGTATTCCTGCCATGTAGTCAGTGTGAGGAGGAGCGAAACGCTTGTCCGGTCTGAGTCCTCGCGGACTCTTTAGCGCCCTCATCGGCGTGCTCATTCCCCTCAAATCCTACATATCCAGGAACCCAGCAGAAGATAATCTCGATATCCGCAAGGCTTTCCACAACCGTGGCTTCACGGATATCGCGAACAAGGGGATGCGGAGATTCCAATGCCCCAAAAGCACTCAGGGCGCTTCGTGAGTTGCTATAGATCACAATCCGGGCACGTCGCATAATCTCCGGTACCGAGTGATGTAATGCCACCAGCACGGCCGTGAAGACAGACGCAGCACCTGGCAGAGCCCCGCTAACTTCAAACAGAGGGGATACGGCGTAAAAGCAGACCCCCCTCTTCGGACTTGGAGCCATCCGTATACCCTGGCACGGCTCCAGCGTGACACGAGGTGTGCTCCAAAAAGGTCAAACGCAATACTCCTGGCGCTGTACAAGCTTTGGAAGCAGAGGTGTGGCGACAAATAGCCAAATGTGGTACTCTCCAGAGTTGCATCCTGAACAGAACCATGGGGGGCACTGGCCTGAGAGCTATACCTAGCTCTTGGCATTTTCAAGTCAGAGCAGAGCATCCGACGGGGAATGGAACTTGCGTTAGCCGCACTCTGCAGAAGACAGATGGCCTCCGCTCTTCAGAAAAAAGGCTAATCTAACATTTACCAATTTCTCCATCAACTTGCACACGTAATTGGCTAGAGAGATTGGGCGGAAACCGTCCAAAAGAGAGTGATCTCTTCCCAGTTTCTGAAAAGCGAACACAGTAGCGATTCGCTAGAAATCTGGGAGAAGAACCTCCACCCAGATGCTGTTACAACAAATGTGACAGAAAGTCCATGCCTCGCTCTTTCAGGATTTAAAGCATGGCGTACGGGACATCGTCCGGAGCATGGGCGGTGTCCGCGCACGAAGCAAGAGCGTAACGCAACTTACTCATAGTAAACCTGTCGTTGAAGAATTCTACGCCTCTGGATTAAGTCCAGCCGGTTGCCTTCCGCAACTTCAAGACGTGCATTGTATGCTAGTGGAGCAGCATCCCGGCTAGAGAATCCGGAGAAGGCAGTCACAAATGATTCCGCCACGGACGTGAGGTCCGAGATTGCGGTATCATTCTCTTAGAGAACGGGAGGGGGGTTCTGCGAGAACTTGCCCTGTAAACTTTGGACTCGCCTCCACACCTCTGCTAGAGGGGTCTTCTCGTTAAGTAAGGGCACGTATGCCCACCAAGAAGAGCGACGGGCGTGCTTTAAAATATACCAGAACCTAGCCCTAGCTCGACGAAATTCACCGACAGTGAAATCGTTCGGGCGGCGCTTATAGCGCATGTAGGCATAACGTTTGTGTTTGAGGGTTGTCTCACACTCGGCCGATCACCATGGGAGTGGTTGGTGTGCAAAATCGCTAGACGTTCTGGGAATAGTAATCAGGCCCGCAGCGATGAGGTTACCGGAGAAGAACTCAACGGCGTCATCTATCGACCTAAACTCCTTGACTGATATAGAGAATTCAGTCATTTCCTGAAATGCAGGCCACCACGCCCCGGCCAAGCACCACTGAGGTGGGATCTCAGGCGGCAGTTTCCCCTGAAAATTATATTTAAATGAGGAAGTGATCACAACCATGGAGGTCATCCAAAAAGCACAAAGATAGATCGAGGCAAGAAAATGAAGCGGTTCTCGGGCAGTAATGCGTAAACTCATCCTCATTTAGGACACCTATCTCAAGCTCTTCGATCAGATCGGCAAGGACTTGTCCCTTGGGATTTATTGAGTAACCTCCACAGAGAGGATGCCTGCCATTCAGATTTCCAAGCAAGAGAAAAGGCCTCGACAACCGTGCCACAACGCAGCGGAAGGCCTTCGCGTCGAAGTCAGCTAAAGGTGGAATGTACGCAGAAATAATAGTATACCTCCTATCCAGGTGAAGCTGCACAGCCACTGCCTGAAAGGTGCTATCTAAAGCAAAAAGAAGAACGGATACATCATCCCGGGTGTAAGCCGCGCATCCCACAGCCTGGCCCCCATCTTTTAGGGGTGGTGTCGCAAAACCCTTATACCCCGTGAGAGCGGGTAGGAGGCACGTGCCTAGCATGGTCTGCTTCAGAAAAATAGCTAACGGGAAACCGGATGAGACGAGCCTCCGCATCTTTTCCCAGTTGTCTCGGAGGTCACGGCAATTCCATTGAAGGAATATGCCCCCTAGGCCTAGATCGGGAGAGACGCTGGGGCCCTCTTCGAACAGAAGACCCTCACGGGGATAGCCGTACCCTTCCCGGAGGCAAAACCCCTCCCGCTATTGGCCGGACAATGCGCTGAAGGCGCTGTCGCCTTCGAAGAATTATTGGAGAAGGTTGGGTCCGCCATGCGAGTCTTTTCCTCTCCTCGCCTCGAAAGCTTAGGCGGGCGTTGCGGCTTCGCAGGCTGTGGGCTATCTTTTCGAGGATCCACCGTGTGTGAGCCAATCAGCCCATCACTAGGTGTGGGAGAAAGAGCCGAAGCTTCTATGTTGCTACTATTTCCTACTTTCGAGGGACAGCTTTAGGAACCCCGGAATATGACCGGGCGGCAACTTGATGGTTGTTGATTCCTGTGAGTTTAACCACTCGGTGGAGGCGCGTGGCCGTTTCTCCTAAGGGAAAACGGCCACGCTAGGGAAATGAAGGGAGTCCTGGTTTTAGCCGGGGCTGGATGTGAACCCTTTGTGTCGCCAGCTTTACCAAGGAGGCACCCTGGTTGAGTAGAACCCGAAGAAGAGCTCTGAATGGGCCGGACAAGCCGTGTTCGTTGGCCTGGATTAACTAGGAGTGTCTTTCTAACTATTAAGGCATAAGACGTCCTAGGTAGAGCTAGGCACGCCAGGAACATGCAGCTCTCCACAATTGACACACTTGGCCACACACGATTTGGACTTATCGTGTGCGGCCTTGAAGCAATTTACACAAACTTCAGGTGACCCCGACTTTGTACGTCTACATAATCGATTCCTATGGCCGAAGTGGTGACTAATAGCACGTCCGCGGCAGTGAGACGAATTATTTCACGCAGTAGCGGTACGAACCGGCACGCACCGACTCAGGGAGCTTGTCACAGTCGAACGTGATGAAGAGTGTAGGGGGAAGGTAGTCTCGAGGCCACTTCCTGTTTTTTCATCACACGCTCGACCTTGACCGCCCCATGGTCGGCCCGCTCTAGAGTGGTATCTTCTATGGAGTAGTAAACGAGTTCCCTCACATAAACTACTCCTTTCACAAAGTTCATGGTAGAGTGCGGCGTCACACTCACTGGGGTGCCGCCAAGTATCCGTAGAGCACTTATCTTGGCCACCTCGGAGGAATCTGCCGCATTCGCCAGAAGGCTCCCGTCCGAGAAACGGGTCCCCTTCGGCTCTCTACCAATTATACTAGCTAAAGCTCTCCACTGATTGATCATGTTGCCCTTGGCCAAAATTCTGCCGTCAGTGGAGCGGATAACGAGGAAGTGTTTAAATACAGCGGGCTCGAAAACGCCAGATAAACTCTCAATCAGGGTCCCCGATGTCATTGAGGCTCCGCCCTGCGCCCTTTTGGTCTTAGTCAGGGGCTCCAAACCCGGGGAGGGCAGAGGGGCCGGATGTGCCGATCTTGGGGTTTTGCCCGACCGAGCCGCTTCATTGGGGAGCGGTCGGCTATGGGCTGCCTGCTGGCTTTCTTGGCAGTTTCCTTGAAAAGTAAAGGAGGGACTGCGGCCAGAAAGATGGAGGTGCCCGAAAGCACCTCTATAGAAGGGGGGAGGGGGAGTCCCCTACACCCGTAGGCGAAGGAGAGGAGTAAGCATCCTCTCCGGTTAGAGAAATTTGGAGGGTCCCCTGCGCAAGCACAGGGGCAGAGACCTCCATTTTTTTCTGTCGAGCTGCCCGAGGGCGGCTCCGTCGATGCACAAGGGGTAATTGATGGTAGATTCTGAATTTTTTCATCATTGGGCATGGTGACCTTAAATTTTACACGGGATGGAATAGCTCATCATCCCTTGCAGTAGCCCGCTCTTCAAGGGTTGCGTACGGGCTTGGCAGAGCCAGGTGCCGCCATTTAAGGCTACCCCTCCTGCCTGGTAACCTGTTAGCCTTTCAGCATGGCGGCTCCAACTTAGGCATGGCGTAAAATTGATAGTGTGTAAAGAAAATTGGAAAAGGTATGGGTGGAGATGAAGCAGGTTGTTAAAAAAACACCATCCTAAACCGGACTTCAGGGGCTAGGGAACTTTAGCCCCTCCTCCCTAAGCCCCGATCCTGGACAGTTGGCAGAGAAGAAGGTCAGCATCTACCCTGTGAAATTAGAGGCTGACCAGAAAAAGTTGTGGGAGAGGTTGTATTAAAAGCGACAAAGTAAGGGAGAAATACAGGCTGGCTGAAAGAAGGAGAAGAGGCTAAGCTGGAGTCGACGGGGTGTTGAGCCCCGTCAGCACTGCGGCCAGGATGGCATATCGCCCCGCCCCTTACGAAGAAGCTTGAGCTGATATGATTGCAGCGGGATAGTGATTTTTGAAAGTACTATTGGATGATGTGCGTTCAGAACTCCATAAAAAAGGGAAAGGTTGTGGTTTGATGGTGCCCGGAGTTGGATGTTTACGTGTAGATGTTGTCGTGGTGGTCTGTAATTGGTGAACACCTGATATGACCACTGCTCATGTGTATCTTGCAGGCTAGAGAGGAATTGCCTATAGTTTTTATGAGAGTGTGGTGTATAGAGCGCTTTAATAGGATCGCTTATCCCAAGTGTGCCGCTTTTAGGGTAGGGAATGTGTTGTAGTCTGCGACGCGGCTGTTAATGGGATTGCCTAGCTTAGTATAATACAAAATTAAGATGTCAGGCCTAAGTTGACTCAGTATCCAGTTGAAGATGGTATAACGAATATCAGGCGAACTGCGTACGTTAATCTGTACCACACTCAGCCTTCCTATGGTTGGGGACGAAGTGTGCGTGGGGCTTTTTTAGCGATATCCGATTTCCTACTCTTGATCTTAGGGCATTGCACCAGAAAAGTGAGAAGGGTATGATTTATGCTTTCGGTTTAATTAAAAGATGGTGCTGCTTTTGTGTTCACTGCATTGTGTGTGCTGGTGGGGAACTTTTGGGAGGAAATAGTAGGATAGAGCGTGGTGACAGTGGAAAGAGAAGGATGCATTTAACGAATAGGAGGGAAGAGTGAAAGAATGTGTGCAGATGGTGGATGGGTTGATAAGAACACTGTAGGAAAAGAAGGAGTAAGTAAGAAAAAAGATTACGACAGTGGAAGGAGGGATAAGAGCAGATAGGATTTTGAGGACCAGAGCAAAAGCTTGGGCTAAAGGAGGGGGAGAGCGTGATGGGAGGCAAGTTGATTGAGGGAGGTGGAAGGTCCTTGAGATTGACGAGTAACAACAAGGAGTAACACCAAGGAAAGAAGGTACCCTAGGAGACCTTACGGTCCATTCAAAGAGGGTACCTTTGGACTAGCAATTGAGCGGGCACAAGGCTGCTCAATTGTTTTGCGTCCCTAAACGGCCACTTTTCAAGACTTTGTCTAGTCTTGACTTGAACTGGTCAATAGATTCACTGTTGACAACTTCCACTGGAAGTGCGTTCCACATACCGCAGATACTGTAAGTGAAAAAAATTTCACACAGATTGCGGTTGTAACGCTTCAGTTCAGGGTGAAGCCGTGATTGCGCGTTCTGTTCTCACTCAGTGTGAAAATATCCCGGTAGTCAACATTTTCGAACCCTCGAAGTATTTTGAAAACTTCGATGAGCTGACCACGCAGTCTATGGGTTTCCAGCGAGAACAGAGCTAATTCCCTTAGTCTATCCTCATAACTTTTATGTTGGATAGAGGGAATCAGCTTGGTTGCCCTGGCTTGTACGCGTTCCAATCTCGCGATGTCCTTTCACAATGAAGGACTCCAAAATTGTACGGCATACTTCAGGTGCGGTCGGACAAGTGAGTTCTACAGGCACATTACAATCTCCTGGTTCCGATAACCAAACTGGCGCTTAATATAGCCTAGCATCCTTTGGGCCTTTTTCTCCGCCTCAATGCACTGTTTCGAGAACTTGAGGTCACTAGTGATTGTTACCCCCCACTCCTTCTCAGTGTCGGTGGATTCAATAGTAGTGCCTTTAAGGATATACAGAGATTGGAGGTTTCTGTGGCCGATATGCATCACTTTGCATTTGCCCACGTTAAAAGGCATTTGCCACGTGTCCGACCACTCCCCAATCTTCCCAAGTTAAACCTGCAGGCGGGCAGTATTTCCATCCTTTGCAACGTTCATACCAAGCTTGGTATCGTCGGCAAATTTGGAAATCTTGGCAACCATGTCACCGTCCATGTCGTTGACGTAGATGATAAATAGGAGTGGTCCCAGGACAGAACCTTGAGGCACCCCGCTAGTAACGGGCACCCACTCAGAAGACTGTACATTTACCACCACCCGTTGCCATCTGCCACTTAGCCAGTTCTCGATCCAGCCGGCTACCTTTCCGTCTATGCCAAGCGCTCGCACATTCCGGAGAAGGCGGTGGTGTGGTACCTTATCAAACGCTTTCTGAAAGTCTAGGTAGACCACATCCACCGCCTTGTCCCGATCGTGCTCACTGAAAACGAAGTGGAAGAATTCTACAAGGTTCGTCAGGCATGACCGTTGCCTTCGGAAGCCGTGCTGGGAACTCCTCAGTAGCAGCTTTGACTCTAAATACGACGTCACTTGTTCCACCATGATGCTTTCCATGAGTTTACCGACTATTGAAGTCAGACTGATAGGTCGGTAGTTCGACGGTTGGTTACGGTCTCCTTTCTTGAAGATAGGAGTCACCTCCGCCTCACGCCAGTCTCTAGGAACGCATTTGGTACGGATTGACATGTTAAAGATAGCGCACAGATGTCGTGATACTTCATCGCACACTTCTTTCAACACTTTAGGTAGAAACCCGTCCGGTCCAGGGGACTTATTCGTCTTTAGGTCAGCGATCTTTTTCTTTATTTTTCCTTCGGTGAAGTTCATTGCCTCCAGCTTTTCACCAGAGTAGGCATCCGTGGCTGGTGAATGGGCTTACACTCCTCAGTTAACACTGAAGAAAAGTAGTTGTTGAGGAGGTTAGCATTTTCTGCATCTGAATGCTTTAATGTCCCCTCCTCATTCCTCAAAAGGCCAATCGTTCGACGGATTGGTTTACGGCTGTTCACATATCCAAAAAACTCCATGGGATTCTCTTTACAGAGTCTTTCCACTCGGAGTTCCTCAGACCGCTTAGCCGCTCTTATGCTGGACTTCACTCTCCTGGCTAGCCTCCGGTATTCGTCAAAGTCACCCGAGATCTTCGATTGCCGGTACACATTGCTCTTCTCCCTAAGCAGTTGCCCGATTTCTCGATTAAACCACTTTGGTTGAACAGAAGACCGACGGGGGCATTCCAGAGGAATAAAACGCGATTGAAGACTCATTAATGTGGTTTTTAAACTGTTCCAAGAGTCTTCAACAACAGCGCACTCTTCTAGACTTGCGTCAGCCAGTCCCGCGCGTAGACCTGCAAAGTCTGCTCTTCTCAAATCGAGTTTCCTTGATTTACTAGTTGCAGGCTCTGCCTTGGGGACTTTGACTACAAATCTAATTAGTCGGTGGTCACTGCCACCGAGCTCTTCGCCAACAGAGAGGTCCTCAACGATATCATCCTCAGAGGTAAAAACCAAGTCGAAGATATTGTCTCCTCTCGTTGGCTCTCTCACCCATTGAGTGAGGAACTCGTTGTTCGTGAACTCCAAGAGTAGTGCGTTCTCGCCACAGGATTTTCTGGTTTCCCAGTCAACTTGTGTGTTGAAATCACCCATGACGATACACACTCTATCTTCGACAAGTTCTCCTAGTAGCTGGTCCAGATCTCTGTCCTTTTCAACGAGTTGGGCAGGAGGTCTATAAAGCACCAGGGTCCTGTATTTGGCAGGACCTATCTCTAGGTCAACACCTAGTAGTTCATGGTCGGATACGATGTTGCAATCCGTCGAGTTGAGAGTATCCTTGACATACAACATCACACCACCACCCTCTCTGTCTGGCCTATCTTTCAAGAAGAGCTTGTAACCGGGAATCGTGAATTCACCTTCAAAATCTCGGCTTGATTTTTTTATCCACGACTCCGTTATGGCCACCATCTCAGGTTCCTCTGTTACTACGAGGCCACGGAGCTCAAGAAAATTATTCCAGATTGACCTCGCATTGAACAGAATAACTTTGAGGGAGTCCCCTAGTGTAGGAATCCCTACGCTCTTCCGTTTTCCAGCTTCTCTGTTTTCATGGTCACACCCTTTTTGACGACCTCCGAGAATGTCGTTGCAGGAGTGATACGGGCATGCTGGCACACGTCCGCCTTCCCTCTGTTTCAAACGCTCCTTTGGGTGCGTTCCACGACATCTTGAATTAGATTGGCGAGAAAGGCCTCCCCTTTAAAGGAGAGATGTACCCTGTCCCTTTGGTAGAGGTCGTCTCTACCTATAAAAGTACGATAGGGGTCCACGAAGAAGACTCCTTCTGCCATGCAGAGATCCGCCAACCTTCTGTTCACGGCGACGTTTCTTTAGTGAGCGGTTCGGGATGGACCTCTTCTCGGAAGCATCCCAACCACCACACGTTTGCGGGTTTTAAGCCCTATGTCGTCCACGGCTCCCATCACTGTTTGGATGGTCTTACCACTGAGGCCAACCTTACCCCCTCTGAGGTAGAGTCGTTGCCGCTCACCATCAGAGCAACAACTGAATTCTCAGAAATCTGAGCGTGATGATGAACCGCCCTTGGACTTGGGAGGAATGGTGGTCTTCTGTTTTTATGATAATGAATAACGGCAAACAGCTTGTCTGAGAAGATGATTCGCCTGAGTCCCTTATCGGCATATAGCGCGTTTAGGACATTGGCGTATAGTTCGCGTCGTCCCTCGACATGTATTTTGCCAACGCGGAAAGCAAGACGGCCAGTTGTGTTTTGGGGCTGGCTTGAGTGTTTGTTGGTGTCAGGGTGGGCGGTGATGTCGGTGTTAGTGCAGTGAGTATAGTGGCTTGAGTATGGCGTTTGGTGGCCCAGATGGCACCAGCAGCGTTGGTAAATGTTCCTTTAAGATTGAAGGGGGGGGGGAGCGATAGTGAAGATAGTGTGTGATGCTATGTTGTTTTGTCGTAGATATTATCGTGGCTTCCCGAACTCTGCGATAGTGTCTACGCTGGCTTTAGAAACGTAAGGTCAAATTATACTTACAACCACATGTTCGCTGCCGCAGGTAATCAAGAGGGGGATGGGCGTTTTTGGTTAATGCCGAGATACGAGTAAGAACAAACTCTACTCTTCAAAGAGCGCACGGTGCTACCTATGTAAGTCATTTGGTTACACTCAAGGAAATTAATATTATATACGGCCAAGCTTCTTCTTCCTCTCGAGAGCTTATGGTTATAAATAAAAATTTAATTCCCAGTTTTATATTGTTAGTTAGCAAAGACATTTGTAAATTGAAGGGGTACATAAAACCTTTTTAATAATTTGGAGAATTTGGCACGGGCAGTCTTACTTAATGGGCCAATCTCCAGGAATATATATCGTTTATTTTCTAGGCGCATTAATGATTGTTAATTTCGGAAAATATACATATATTGTTTACAAAATTCCAGATTAATTTGTATTCATTTGGTGAAATATATGAGTAAAAGTTCAAATTTCATGTGCATCATACTGAATTTCGATAATAATCGATAAGCAAACTATTAAAATAATACTTGTACTTATGACGCATATTTATTCGACATTCTCTATATCAGTTTCTTAAGACTTTCATGATAATTACCCCCAAAATTACGGAATCACAATACTATTAAGATTAATGATTAAAAGTAAAAGTAAGCCACCAAGAGCATAGGATTAGTAACCTCTATAAAATTGTATTTACGACTACTTTAGTAATACCTCAAGATCTTTCAAGAAGAAATATTTCCATATTTCATTTTTAAACATATTAACTATTACTTTTGGCAGCTAGGGGTCCAGAATTAATATTTTATTTTTGTTATTTTTAATTTGGGTATTTTTTTTATTAATGTAGACATTGGATCAATAAAATTATAAATGCCGACGATTAGATTTAAGGTATGTAATTATTTTCGGTATCCAGTTTAGAGCAGACCATTTAGGGTAGGGGTTCACAGGCAAATAAATTTAAAAACGCTTCTGTTCATTTTACATTGTCCATCTTCTCATGATTATAGCATCACTTGTATTGGTTGTTGCTTGCTTGACCCAACCGTACCTTCAATTGTAAGCCCCCCTTCTCTAACTCTTTCCGGTTTTCTGTGGAGTCCTTTATATTTCATTAGCGCTGATTTTCTTCCTTTTACCCTTTTATTTGCATATTTTATTTTCTTACCTTTTTTTCATTTTTATCATACTACACTTAAGTAGAAAATGTTAAAATAAAAAAAGAGCCTTAAGAAACGAATGAATTTTCAGTCAATGGAATAGGAATGAAGGAAGAAATAGACAGATGGATAAATATAGAAAAGGTAAAAAAAATTGGGAAAAGATATCAGGAATCCCAAGAAACATGGATACTTACCTCAATTCATAAAATTATCGACTAGAAAGGACGGGTAACCTTTCCTTTTCAACGAGTGACTTTTCTTAATTATTTTTTAAAATGCAAAATCCAATAAGAGTTTTGTGAGAGAAATGGTGAATTTAAGGAAGGCAAAAAAGTCTATAAGATATATAATCTGAGCAAACTACTTGGATTGCTAAATACCATAACTAGACTCCATTGAATCTTTGTACCGAACCAAAAGCACTACTAAAGAATGTGGAGGAGGAAGTCCGTTTGATCAAATTCATATAATGGTAAAGCTTTGGTTTTAGCCAACATCAAAGGGATTTACCCAAGGCTCTTGGAGGACTTATATTATGGCAGTAATTCGCAAAAAATTCTCTCTAAAGGAAATGGCTGTCTCACCCTCCCAGTAGTGAGGTTGATTGGGGATAGTTAAAGTTTTGTCCTCTGTTCTTTTAAAATATCTTCTTTCGATTGTTTATTGCTTCTTTTCTCTATTTTTCAGTCATCTTACTAATCCAGAAACAAGGAAGGTTAACAATATTGCAGGAGGCTATTAAACTCCTATGTTAAACCTGCTAATTTGTGCAACTGCCTATTATAACTTAAAATTCCCTGATTTAAATACAATTAAAATGTACGATTATTCAAAAATTTTAAGGAATTGTAATTTATATTTGCAATAATAAAGGAAGTGTGGAGGAGTTTTCTTCATTAGAATTAGTTTGAAACGCTGTTTGATTGTTACTTGAACTCTCTTGGCTGTCAGAGAATAAAGTAAAAATAAACTTTACATTCTTATGACTGAAAACTTTTACTTGCACAAGATATTTATGCCAGAGCAACGCTAGTGTTGTATATTTCTGGCCTTTATAGTTGCAACGTGCAATATTACTATTATTAGTACCTGAAAGACTACAAACTCAGCCATAGACACAAGTGTAAATGAATATTGAGTGAACTAAGTGAGCCTATGTAGATTCGTTGAAACCATGCAATTTAGATTGCAATTATTTCCATTTTTTTTAAATTTTGAAGTGTTTAACGATGAGAGAATACTAGTATATTCTTTTTTAATTTGAGACCTCTAGAAAGAGGTATGCGGTAAAGAGGAATGTCTCTAAACCTAAAGAAATAATTAAGAAAGTTTTATTCTATATGATGTTAGGGACCTTTGATCCATTTATGTGCACAAGGTTTCCTAAAGCATTTAAAATATGAGGGCACGTGAAATGTTTAAAGGAAAATTTGGAGAGATTAAATATTAGCTAAATAGAACTATAGAATCAAGGTTAGCAAAGTTATGTAGATCTGCGCTATGGTTACTGATGAAAAACGTGAGGAAGTTAAGGTACATTACCCCCTTATTCTATTGTTAATGTTAATAACATGTATGCTTCAATTGAATTGTTTTAATCATTAAATAGATGCTTGTCCAATTTCTTTATAAGCATGATGATCAAAGTACCTTGAACGAAATTAGCTGGAAGAGCGTTCCAAGTTGAAAAGATTATATTAGTGAAAACCTTTGCTACGATATTCGATTGATAATATTTCTTCTCAAGCTGGGTTTTCTTCCGCTATATGATATAATTATCATCATTCGAGAACTTAGAAAACTAGCTCTGTATGTTTTAATCTACAATAATTCGGTTACGAACATAACAAATAGCACAAGGGGATATTTACTGTATATTTCTTTTCTAACTGAACAAGTTTCCATTGCCATATTTAATACATCTGCTTTAAGGTGTAGTTAATTCGTTTTTAGAAGGTTTAATTTCGTAGATTGTTTATACCTTGCTGTTAACTCGAGACCATTAATGCTTTTTTTTAGATTGAAATGATTATTATTGGCTTGTAAGAAGTGGTAATAGCGGTTTCTTTCTCTTATAGTATATGTATGATATTAATAATTCATATCGAAAACTGATTTCGTGTAAAGTCACTTTCCTTTTTTGAGACGCATTTGTTTTCCATCATGTTGAGAGATTTAGTCTCGTCGATTTATTGGATTTTACTACGCAATGCATCAAAATTTTCTTCATATTTAAAATTACATCACGAATGTTTTACGCGCGTGTTGATTCCTTAATCAGTTAGTTAAGATTCTTTCAATTAAAAATCAAGCGTTCAGCTTTCCTTGTTATCAGTTCTTTGATCATAAAAATGTACACTTTGAAAGTTATAATTGACTCATAACTGTTAATCGGCGCTTATCAACATTCCTACAACCTCATATAATTTAGTGTCATATTACTATTATTATTTTTATTAGATATAGAGACAGATTATATTAAAATTTTCAATAGCCATGTGAGTGACAAGATTTATTTGTAATGATTCTTGCCTTAAATTATAAAAACTATTTATAGGTTACCTGAGGCTAGCACATTAGCCTTTAATAACAATACCACTTTCTCCTTGCTGGGTTTTTCTTACCGGATTCCTGCAGTTGTCCAAATCCAATGAAGTTTCCAAACATTCGTACTATTATCTCTTTTTTTTAAGTTTTCTAAGATATATGTATTTATTATTGGTAGTTAGAAGTGCAATTACCAATCGCATTGTTATCTGCTTATACCATTTTCGTATCGGTCAGGAGGGATCAGAGACGATGTGAATTCACAAGTTCGTTCGGCTGACACAATTAACCCTTTAAAACCTCCGCGCCTTAACGAATTTGCCTTTAGAGAAAAGCACCACAATCTTATTTCTCATTCTACCAAATTGAAACATATTATATGCTGAATCATACAATACGAATAAATAACAGAATCAGCATTAAAGTGCTCTTAAACTTATTACCATGAGATTGGTCGCAGGTCGTCCTTTGAGGGGCTCTGTTGGATGATTCAAGAATAATTTTGTCAGCGCGTTCAGGTTTACTTAAGACCTTACCTTCTGTCTAGCCCTGAAGTTCTATGGGAAATTGGAATTGCCTTTCCTTACTGAGAAGGGCAAACAGATTAAAAATTTGTGTGAAATTACTACTATATTTTTCCTGAAATAACAAGAGTTTTCAAGGGACAAATAGTATCATTTTAGACAAACGCACTAATTAAAAAAATTAAAATAAGCCGGTTTCAACGACAATTTTCACCCGCGAAAATATAATGAACACGTAGGTTTTTTAGCCTCCATATGCAGAGAAAACGGAACCTGATAGAGTTTATATGTATGTAGGGAGGAGGGGGGGAATAACAAAAGTATAACTTTACTCACGGAAATATGTTTGTAACTCTTTGCCATCAGTGGATTTTCATTGAAATTCTGAGTCATTAATTGGCGAGAGTGGCCTAGTTGAAAAGGATCGAAGCACGATTAATCTTCATTAGCATGGCGCTTGCTCGGTGCAGGCTTATGAGCGTAAGTCTCTCGGAAAATGAGGATAAGGATATGGAGAATGAATCTAAAGGTATGAATATGAATGTGTTTCAAAATACCTCAATCACCTTTCATACACTGCATGTATCTGACTGTTAACATTGAAGTGAATAAATGACCTAGCTATTTAATTTTTATCTTGCCAATAGAAATCGAAATGATCCTTTTGACATAATAAACAATTTTGCTAGAGAAGGGCCGTAACTATGCTATTTTTTGTACGGGATGGAGAAAACTAACACAGAGGCAACTATACATCATAGGCAAAATTCCAGACATATTAAGGGGAAGGGTTGGGCTGATGTGCGAATTATCCTACCTTTCTAGCTCTCTGTGAATGGCCGTAAATATGTCATTTTAATGCACGCCAGCACCAGGACTAACAGACATAATTTAGGTTGTTGTGTCAAAAGAGTTTATGAGATTGCGATAACTCCCGTGATTGGTGATCGCATGTATTAGGGCTTTGAAGTTATTTAGAATTCAATGGGTAATTATTTATTAATTTAAAAACTAATAAAATTTACATCAGTTTCTTCTAGTACCTTACAATTTTCTTATAACTTTTCAAAAATTCTTTAAGGTTGTTTCGACCTATTTTGTTGTTGATATATTTATTTTCTTCAGGTTATTTTCAAACCGCTGATCTCTTGATAGGTCTGAGTTAAATAGGTTCAGAGGAATGGTTTTTAGTTCCCAATCAAAATTTTTAAACTTTTGTATCAAATCTCTTGAAATATGAAGTCGTGTATTGTCTTGATGAAAGATCGCTCTTCTTCTCTTGATTGCTGCTGGACAATAATTTTGAAACTGCTGCATGTAAACGAGGAAAAGGAGCCGAATAAACCTTTGCTTATCCTCTGATTTGGTTTAAGAAATTCAAAATGAATTATGTTATTCATAGAAAACCAGACACATAAAGTTATCTTCATTGAATTTAGATATCTGTTTCGTATGGACTGTTAAAAAACATATTTCCGACCGGTAGATTTCACAACTGGCTTTCCTCTATCTGCCTTATTTTTATATATATGTCACTTTGTCTATTTTTCATGGGGCTGAATATCCCTTTTCGGTGTAATAACATACGATGATTGTTTGAGAATTCTGTTATTGAAAATAAATACTGGTGGTATGCGAAGACAGGTTAACGCACCCAAGGTTTCACGTTATCGATGACCATGGGAGATTCTTAACGGAGTTCCACTCACCGCCGCCTACTTGGCGTTTAGGTTTGGATGGAAACACATTTTATAAGCGTCAGATTAGTAGGTATGTTTCACAGATCTTGTCTCTCTCTGTTAGGGTTGAATACAGTCATCTTAGTTAGTTATAAATTTTCGGAAGGAAAGATCCAAGATCTACCTTCATGAATAGACTCGTTTTATATTTTTGACTTGAACCTTCTTTCACAAAGTGAAGAAAAAAAACGTGATGTCTGTTCGCCGTAGAAATCGCTCCTCTTATCTGTATTATTTTTAATTCTTGTGTGAATTAATACTGTTAATTTTGCCTCTTTACTCTAATAAAGTAACCTTTTAAGATCATTATTGAGGTAATGGGGTAACCTTGTACTGGAAAATTTGGTTCTCTTTCACGCAATGCCAAATTAGTCAAATCCCTTTCAAACTTCGCGTGCAGCTTCCTTTCAAATTTATTTATATTAAGAAACTTTACGACTTTATTTTAAAATATTAAATTTATGTCTCATTTAATCAAACACTAACTACCAATTAACAAGAAGAGTTTTACTCAGCTCGTCCCTAATCATCTTTGTGACGGCATTTAATTTTAGAAGCATATCTATCAGATTCTTTTCCTAACTAAAACCCATTACGAATCCCTTAAGGCTAGCCATCTTATATCAAGGGAAGTCGACACTAATAAAGAAATTGGTTTTTCAACCTGGCTAATCCATTGTTTAGGAACATTCACTAATATTGTATATAGCCTACTTTTCGTCCCCTGTACCAATTTCACCTAGAAAATGTTAACCTTTTATTTTTAAAAGGAGAGCTCAATAAATGGTTATTCTTTTTTGTTTAAAAGTAACAATTAGATATTTCCTGTCTGTTATATTTTAAAGATCTTGCTCAAATTCAACTGGTCTTCCTGAACGGGGCTAATTTTGAAAGCGACGTTTTCCGAACGAATCTTGCCCATTTCCCATTGGCTGAACTAATATATAAATGAAAAATAAATATGATAAAACGTAGTAAAGGGTCAACACAAAAGCAAAACTAAATTTTTAATCAATTTAGATGTCGCCGATATAGGGTTCCATACTAACACCACATCTACTCTAAAGATATTAAGCGCACAAGCAAAACAAAAGCAAAGAACATTCCTTCACATTGAAGATATATTGCGTCTTTTAAAGAACTTATACAATTCAACCTTACAGCAGAATGTCCGTTAGCTAAAGGAACAAAACGTAAATTAATGTAAATAATATAAGATTTTTTTTTTTTCTTCGACTGTAAACGTCCATATCATGTTTCATTCTTCATAGTCTTGCTATTTGGTTTTACGAGATTCTCTAGAATAATTCTTTAGTTAGCTTATTTCATCAAAAAGGGAAAAAGAGCTATTACAACATGATTTTTACTAGACGTTTTCATTTTCTTTCGATGATATTTACCTTAAAACTATTATAATCATTTAGAATGGGATATAACTGATCAGATTGTTATATAAAATAATGCTATCATCTAGCATCAATAAAAAAAGCGAATAAGCAATTTCAAAAGGCTTCAGCTCTGTTTAAAGTGCATTTCTTTAATATAGTATTAAGTACTAAGAAGTATAAAGCATAGCAGAATTCAAACAATTAAAATACAATACGAGTGTTGAGTGAATTTTGAGAACATCTGAAATAAATTGTTTAGAAGATTTCCGAAAAGGAATTTGGCGTTTGTGTGTCAAAATCGTAAAACATAATGCGAATCTAAAAATGTAACTCTGAATTCACTGTACAAGAAATTTCAATGTTAAGAAAAAAACATAGATCTCATGTTAATTTTATTATGAAGTGGAGTGTGCTGAATTCGAGTTTGATAAAAAAAAATTTCCATCACGTAACATTTTCTTACAAATTGCCGATTTAATAATTATGCAATTGATACTAATTTCCACGATACCATAAATTTATTTCACTTCCAAAGTGAAATCGTAATTAATTCATCAATATATAATTAATCAGCATGTTTGTTAGCATTATATAACGTATTAACCAACATTTTAGCATTAACTTCGTTTGTAAGACCTATCAAGTGTGTCACGCTTCATGTTCCAGCAGAAGTCAGCCAGCATAGCAGGTTTCCATTTGTCCTTATACCTGTTTCCCATTGACGTTATATTTTGATAGAATCTTTCTCGATGTTCATCACTCACATTTCTTGCTATCTTTGTGGAGAAGGACAAATGAGAATAAAGAAACTGTATCTTCAGTGACATATTGCACCTGAAATCTGGTTAGCACTTAATTAGGCTCTCCACTATACTCTCTCGCTGGACTCCTTGGTGCTTTCCCAGAACTCCTTTTCATACTATCTTAGAATGCATGCCAGACCACTAGGTCAGTTTTAGCCGCTGTAAGTTGATGAATCTGAGGGCCTACGAATATGCCTTTTATAATCTTGACATCACTTATTTTGGCGGAAGATCGATTTGAGGTCCTGAAAACATGGCTTGTTATGTTACAGTGCTTTGATAAATTGCTTCATTAGGCCTAGTTTTATATGCAGTAGGGGCAAAAGGATTTTTTTTTCTTAAATAGTTGCTCATGAATTATATTATGGCATCCAGGCTTCATAGTTTCCTAAGGTGACCATAATTTCTGATCTGGCCCTACTGTCCAACTTGCAAACTAAGCACATAAACTTCGTGTGTCAAGTTTGTAGCACACTAAATAGGGCTACTACTTTCAAGTTCTGACAAAGTAGCCACTCAAGCTCCTTGTAACTTATCTGGTCTAGAATAAAAGCAAGATTTTCATATGCCTCTCTTCAAATGACTGAATGAGCAAAATGTACTGAAGCCGTGACGTTCCCAATGTTCAACAAAACTGCTTTTATAGTGTAAAAGTATGCATATATTAATAATCTCCGCTCCTTTCTTTCATAGGTCAGGTCAAGGGCATTTAATAAGCCTCCGATATAATTACACTATGTCAAGTTGTTTTTAAAATTGAACAGTTGATGTAGATCTGAAAACGCTTCTTAAATAATGTAATTCAAGCATGTTCAATCAACAGGTTCCATTTTTCAACGTGAGGCTAGGAAGACACTCTGTTGCTTATTGAGTGTTAGATCATGAAAGAGATCATTAAGTTTTGGTTGGGTGATGAGGTGTGGCTTCTTGTCAGATTCAAGTTGTGTCACATATGCTGTATCTTGAGATTCTGAATTATTTGAGTGGCTCGTATCATCGCTTGGTAGTTCACTGGGCGGCTGTAGTAGAGGAATAGCACTTGGATGTCGAGCCGGGCGAGTAGGAGACTGAAGATCTGGATGCATGATAGATATCTTGCCTTTTCTGTTCGAGCCTGCAGTGAAATAAAATAAAATCAGACTAAAAATGTATATTACTGGCTGAAATAGTGGAAGTAAAAGAGAGTATGTATTTTTATCTTTTTAATTGATACATCTCTTGAAAAATATATTAAAGACCAGGAAAGAAAAGACATTGAATACCCACCTTTAATAGCTTTAATTAGCAATTCAATGAGTGCTCCTTTGGTTCCCTTCAGATCGTTGGTATGCTTAACATAAGACCATGCCCTTTGCCTTTTACTCAGGCAGAAAGCAAACTTGTATAGCTGAGACAAGATATGTGAGGTGCACAGCGTTTGTCCTGGTCACCCACTTTACATCCAAAGTTTAGTTCATAAGGTTATTTCATATGTTGAGTGCAGAAGTCTACATACCTCCATGCATTAGTACGTACATAAATACAACAACAAAACTGCGTGTCCCCCCCCAACCCGTTATTCCAAACTCACATTTTTCGCATCGAATCCCCTTCACCCTCTTTCACGGCTTTGAGAAAATGTCTAACTCAAAAGACACCTGCTCTGTCGAAGGCCCGAATTTCTTCGCGCCGTCATAAACCTGCGGCTTGAGACGAGGAAAGCTCGGATGGCGCCGAGGTGTGAATGTTTAGCATGTCCTGGCAGCCGACGAAAGGTACTTTCGCGCGACGATAAGAGTTTTATGAGAATCCGGTGCACTCCCTGGATTTCTAGCTTTTGAAGGAAATAAAAGGGAAAATTCGCCCTGGAGTCAGGCAAAAGATCTTGGACCTACGTTGTGTGTGGAGCTAGTCCTACAAAGCAAACAGTGCCCGTTGCAAGGAAGAAACTTCGGGGAATTTATTGTTGCCGTCACGGTATTGTAGGTGCTAAACTTCTCGCAGAACCCCCAGTTCAGAGTCAGAGGTTACACAGGACCTCCCTCTGCAAATTACCCTAGACGCACCTAGGTAATCATTTTTGGCTACCCACTACAGGTGCCAATAATCGGAACGGACAATTCGAGGAGAAGAATTCCGATTTGAGTCACGGTTTGACTCGCCTTCGCGATCCGGCCTAGGGTCATTATATCAGGGCACCGGTCTAGGATTACCCCCACATTCGATAACCTCGGACGACCGAGCTATGTGCGAACATTGTCAGAAGAATAAGACACTCACTGTCATTCTCCAAATACTTACGAACCTCAAAGGTATCGATAAAGTGAAATATTCCCTTCCCTAACTTCACCATTGTAATTGTTAACTTAGAATTTTCATCCCGAGCTCATAACCTCGAGTATTACAAGTGAATAATTCAGTGCGTAATTCCGTGATATTATTCAATTCATTATCTCGGGTGCAATTATGACGCAAGCATCCTAGTAAGTAAATTTCAAGTGTATTCCCCACAACATTATATAGATGTGAGGAGAAAAGCACGTGAGGGGAGAAATAACGTCGCTTTTAAGCATTGCATCCACGTGATGGGCCTCGTGTAGCTTACAAAACGTTTTTGAAGCTAAAAAACGTGAGAAAGTTTAGGAGCGGGTTCATGGAATGTAACCATGAAAATGCGACTATTTGAACAAGACGAAAAGTATCCCCTTCTTCACCCCTTTCAGCCACGCTAAGAGCGGTTGATTCAATCGCCATCCAGCCGCGTCGCCATGACTCAAACGATGTGAGATAGTCCCGCCCACTCTTCTATGGGGTAAGCTTCCTCACTTTTGGTGTCCATATCGACCCGAGTAACGTGGAATAAGTAGATTGGTGCGAGAGACGCTCACGGGTGCAG
Source organism: Ceratothoa steindachneri (assembly GCA_963969495.1). Classification (NCBI taxonomy): domain Eukaryota; kingdom Metazoa; phylum Arthropoda; class Malacostraca; order Isopoda; family Cymothoidae; genus Ceratothoa; species Ceratothoa steindachneri. The sequence goes on from OZ018328.1 coordinate 86,526,752, forward strand.
ACCTTCTTACTCTCTCAATTCGGGTTTGTCATACGCCAAAGGCAAGGAAACGTTGTGGGACAAAACCAAGCATCTCTTTTTGGATAAAACAAATCTCCACCCCTTAGAATAAGTTAAGAACTTTTTCCCCCGTAAGAATACACGTCTGACTCCGCTCATCGACGCTATCTCCAAACAAGAACCAAGTCTTAACCCAAAAGGCTTCATTGAAGATTCATCTTAGCGTAATACCCCCTTGATTACGCATCTCCGACCAAACCAACCGTTGACGTCTCGGAGAATCTCCCCACTCCGTTTTCTTCAAAGGAATTTACACCGGAAAAATTCCCAACCTCCCTTTTCGAAGACTCTGCTCCCCTCCACCCCCCGTTATCTACAAAGAATATTTCACTACAAACAAGTTAAGCTTAGACCCCGAAAAAAGTTACCCAACCATCATCTCACCGCTTCGCCGGAAACGACCAACGTCTTCCACAAACCCTCCATTTGTGTACAAGGTATCGTAACGAATATTTTCGCTTCCCTAAATTTATAATTGCCGTCTACCGTTCCCCATTATCAATTGTGTAACTATGTGTCTTAATTAACTGTGTATTATTGTATCATATTAACTTTAATTATTAATATCTATTAAAGTCTATTTTTGCGTACTCCTTTGCTTTCTGACCTTTGAGCTCATCATACACGTATAACAATAGCCTGTAACTAAGTGAGATTTGGAACTCTCAGCCAGTACTAAGATTTAAAGTAGCATCTTTTGGAGTAGCCCTCGCTTACGAGGATCTGACTTTGTATCCGGACTTCGGATTACCCAAGCCATTTAAAAGAAAACCCCCGCGCACTCTAAATCAAATATAATAGATGTATGTAGGATATATAGAGATATACCACGAGAATAGACTTACCAATTCAGAGCGAAGATTAATCCTATTTTTACATATATATGCTATTTCATATTTCCAATTTATGTATATTAAAGTTTATTTTTGTTTCTGTGTGTTTTATCTATTTTGGACGATCCTTTGGCAATTGATAAGCAATCCTCTCGGCCTAATTCTCAATATTACATTAGTCTATCTATGACTGGCTTTTACTGAGTGAAAACAAACTTAGGGGATCATTTTCTTAATTTTGATCAAAAAGGAAGCACCGGGGTTATTCTTATTCACCGGAAGTGGCAACGGTAGGTGTATTGGCTACACTTCACCACACTTTACCTTGCTGCTGAATTAAAATAGATGCCAAAAAAGTTGACTAGGATTACCCCCTCACTAAACCTCGAGATATATAAGTTGTATCAGGTGTGTGAGGTTATCACTAAAAAAAAACAACAATAAAGTTGTGTGCATCTCAAAATTTTAATAAAACAATTGGCAGCCTCCGAATTAGTCTAAATAATCAAACATTAACAGCAATTTATGTTTTGGGCTCCCCCAAAATAGTTAGGTTAATGGGATTATCTAATCTTGTTTTGTTTTTCTTATTAATCGTTTTCTCTTGTCTGACACTATTTAGGAGGGAACTATAATAACCCCTTTCTTTAAACACGTTACGTTATAGCAACTCTCCCAGTGCATACTCTTATCTTTGGATCGATAAATTGGCTTCCACATCGTTTGAAATATTCCACAAGCAAGGACAAGTACTCTGACTGGAAGGTCGCGAACTCATTGATAACGTTGAAAATGAACAAAGGAATGAAAGAAAAGAAAAGAGAGAAGATCAAAAATGGAAGGAAACTATGGAAAGAGGAAAACTACAACTCGAAGAACGGGAAAGAATTCGCCAACACGAACGCGAATTAAGCAGAGACCAAGTGAAAGTAAGTTCAATTGGTTCCTGTGGTCAACAACATCAAGCCCCTGCTCTCAAACTACCTCCCTCCCCCCTCGTGAAAAAGAGAACTTTATTACGTACCTAACGCATTTCTCAAAACTATTCGATATAAATGGATGGAATATTGAAACCGAGGGAGTGAGTTGCCTTCTCCCCTTGCTCTCTCCTCGCCTGAGAGAGATTTTATCGCATTGCCGCATGAAGCGACAATCGATTATTTCACCTTAAAAATAGAACTTCAATCTGCTATTAACCTTAACCCCCAGTTTTAAAGAACGAAGTTCAAATCAGCTAAACTGTAAGCAGGACAGACATATAGACAATTCGGATTCGTTATGAGGATGAATCTGCATTTTTGGCTGGAGTCAGCAATAGTCGAAAGAGACTACGAGGCATTGATCGACTTTATTTTGAAGGATTAATTACTGAGTACACTCTTCCAAGAAATTAGAACCTTCGTTCAAGACCGAAGGGCCTCCACATTTCAGGATTGCCTCGATGAAGTGGACCTTCATTCTTTAAATCATCATTTACCCCCAAAGGATAGCAGAAAAGGTAAACCCCCCTTCCCCCAAGAATAGGTTTTGGTACGGAAGACATCCAAATGAGAAACTCTCTCAGTTCTTAGAAGTTGCTCCCCTTTTAAGCCCAAAAACAAATCCCAGAAGACCCCAGAAGACCGAAACCCCCCTGTTTTTAACACCCACTCAAACAACACCTTCAGGAAGAGTCCGATCACGTGTTACTCTTGCGGAGCCCCGGAGCTCATAAAATCCCAGTGTCCGCAAAATTCAAGGCTCTATCCCTCCCTAAGTCAGCAGATACATCAAGTGTCTGCCACCTTTCATCCAGATCAAACCACCGTAGCTACCGGGCAACCTGCAGCCACGTCCGATCAGGAATACCAGGTCAACTTCTTATTCAATAAGAGTTCTCCTGGTAGACTCAATTTTGAAACTAGCTTGATTAATGGGGGCAAAGTGTCCACTTTAGTTAGAGACACCGGTTGTACTTGTATCGTAGTGTCAGACAAGCTACTCTCTCCGTAAAACCACGACATCAGAAATTTGCGTAGTGCACGACGTTTTGGGACGTGCCAATAGGTTCCCTGTCGTCTGGTGCCATGCAGAGTGCCGCTAATTCACTGGTTGGGCTGACGTGGTTGGGGCCCCGATAAAATTATGTGCAGTGCTGGTCGAAACTAGCACGCAACTCTCCCCGAGCGAGATTAGCCAAGCCGTCACCACCCGAGCGCAGGCAGGCCTAGAAAACCGTCCCTTTGAGCCGCTCAAATTCCCGTGCAGCCCTGAGTTCAAGAAGCTGAATAACGCTGAGTTTGCCATAGCCCAAAAGGACTGCCCTCCCCTCCAACCCCTGTGGGAAAAAGCCAGAAGAGATGACTCTGAGATAGTAAAAGCACACCGACAAGTGAAGTACCTCGTAAAAGACTCCCTGTTATTTCGTGCCTCCGCGGACGTAATAGGCTCCCTTGTGAAGAATATTTGTGTTCCATGCCCCTATGTTCCAAAGGTGTTGCAACTAGCACATGAAAACGCATTAGCCGGTCACTTTGGCCACAACAAAACGTCTTAGGGCGTTTTCAAATATTTCTTTTAGCCTGGAGCAGGAAAAAAAATAGTTGAATACTGTAGAACTTGCGAACTGTGTCAGAAGACTACAGCTAAGGGGCGGATAGACCCAGCCTCTTTACAGAAAACCCCCATAATACCAGAGCCGTTTTTAACGGTTGCTATTGACCTCATAGGGAAAATAAATCCCCCTTCTGCCTAGGGACATTTATACGTCCCCATGCTGGTAGATTGCGCCATCCGGTTCCCTGATGCAATCGTACCAAAAGAAATCGACAGTATAACATGTGCGGAAGCTCTTATCACCATCTTTTCGAGAGTTGGGATTCCCAAGGAAGTGCTGCCAGATAGAAGCCAACAGTTCACCTTAGATCTGATGGAACACGTGAGCACGTTACTCCAAATTACGCCCATCTTCACGATGCCGTTCCATCCTGCGGCAAACAGCATGTGCGAAATATTAAACGCAACCGTGAAGAGTGTCGTCAAGAAGCTGTGCCATAAGCAGCCCCAAGGGTGGCACCGGTATTTACCGGTCGCCTTTTTTGCGTCCTGCGAAATTTGCCATAGGACCCTCGGTTTCTCCCTATTCAAGCTCCTTTACGGACGAAATGGCAGAGGCCTATTATGTATTTTAAAGTAGCTCCTAAATAATCCCCGTATGGAAGAAGAGATAAAGAAACCTAACTCTGATATCCTAAATTTCTGAAGAAGACTGAGGCAGTGCTCAGAAATTGCTGTCCAAAATACGGAGAGCAATTTAGAAAATTACCACGCCTATTTTAATACAAAGGCTAAAACTCGTCAACTAAAACCCGGAGACGACGTTTTACTCCTTCTCCTCGCAAACTAAAACCAGTTGCTTTCCCAATGGAAAGGACCATACCCGTAATAAAAGTCCATGAACCCGTCAACTATGTCATCCAGAGCTCATCGGGTAATAAGCTTTACCATATAAACATGCTAAGGAAATATCACAGACGAGCATGCATTAAAAATGTTGTTGCGTTCGACGAGGAAGAAGTCATTGACGCCGTTGTTCGAAGAATTCCCTTGAACGTAGTTAATGCTGTGTGTATGGAGATGGACATAGACTACCAGCTTTCCACTCTTCCTTCTACCCCGATTCCCCAGGAAAAACACTTCGCCGAGTTAGACGTGAACCCCGAACTTGGGCCCGTTAAGATCGCGCAAATGGTCTCGCTCTTAGTAGAATACTCAGGCGTAATCTTCGAGATCACAGGTTGCTCTACTCAATTCAAGCATGACATAGAAATCACTACGAAGGACCCCGTCCTTGCTAACCTATACCCCTTCCGCATAAACCATCGTAAGGCTTTTAACAAGGAAGTCGACAACATCGTGAAATTGGGGATTATCGAACCATCCTATTCAGACTATTGCTCCCTAATTGTCATGGTACGGAAGCACAATAATTCATTCCAGATGTGCGTCGACTTTTGGAAACTGTATTTGATGCAGCACCCCTCCCCCGTATCGACCCGGATATACGGAGCCGCGTATACCTCTGAAATTGACTTGTGTAAAGCCTATTATCAGATTCCCTTGAATCCATCGGTGTGAAATTTACAGTATTCCCCAAAGAAAAAGGCCTCATGCAATTCACCCGGCTTCCTTTTGGCCTAGTTACGACCTGTATCAGTTATACCTGCATTATGGGAAAAGTTGTAGAAGAGCTAGGAAACGTCACATTCCATTTTGACAACGTGTACATAGCCACACATACATGAGAAGAACACTTCGCGTGTCTTGGCCCAAACTTAGACCAACTGAGGCCTCACGGCAAAACAATTAAACCCTCAAAGTGCAATTTTTCTTATAGCACTATTGCGTATTTAGGGTTCAAGATTGGTGAGAACTGCATATCCCTACAAAAGGATAAGATAAAAGCAATAACCGATATGCCGCTCCCAATCTTGAAGAAGCAACTCCGATCCTTTTTAGGAGCAGCTTCCTTCTATCCTCGTTTTGTCCCCCATTTCGCCTCCGTCACCTCCCCCTTAAATGATTTGCTTAAAAAGAAATCTCCAGACCCTATTAAGTGGAACCTCATGTCGATTTCCAGTTTCGACGGACTCAAACAGAAAACTTGATTTTTCATATATTTTACTGCTATTATTACAGCTTCTTTTTTACTATAATATAGAAATATTCTAAATTATAATAATTTTAGACTGATATAATCATTCCTATGTTACTTTCAGAGATGAAAAGAGGACGTGGAACAAATGAAAGCATTCAAAGTGCTGCAACACTAGAATTAGGAGAAATTGGGACAGTTCTCACTGGCAAGGATGGTATACAGGGGGAAATTATTGAACCAAATAAAAATAACAGGAAAATTTGGAGCTCAAAATATTCTTTGGAAATTACCTGGACCTAAACCACTTGCAAAACGACAAATTATTGAAGGTAATGTTCTGAATGCTTTTAGATTGATGATTTCATTATCAAGTACATACAAAACTGTACTGAAACTGAAGCTCTCAGAAAAATGCAATGTCACTCTTGGAATATATCACATGAAGAAGTTTATGCTTCTATGTATAGGCATCATGATTGCACGAGGAGTTTTAGCTTAAGGACAATCAGTGGAACAACTCTGGTCAAAACAATGGGGTGTTCCATACTTCCGCAAATCAATGACACGAATGCGTTTCAAACAAATCATGAAATTTATCAGATTCGATATACGATAAACACGATCTGCTCGAATAAAAACAGATAAATTTACTATGGTATCCCAATTTTGGGAAAGATTCATTGGAACTGCATTGCTTACTATAAACCAAGCGGCAATATAGCAGTGGATGAGCAGTTGTTCCCATGTAAGACTAGATGTCCATTCACACAACATCTTGCCAGCAAGCTTGATAAGTTTGGTATCAAACTTTGGTTAGCAACCGATGTAAAGTCTAACTAATTGGTGAATGGATTCTCGTACTTTGGAAAAGATAAAGCTCGTCCTTCAAATCAACCACTTTCTGAATATGTGGTTCTCCGTTTAATAGAACTATACATGAAAAAAGGTAAAAATGTGATATCTGATAACTTTTTCACGTTAGTAAAACTAACTGAAAATCTACAGGCAAAATGTACGAGTATCGTAGGTACAGTAAATCGTATTAGAAGAGAAATTCCAGAGACCATTAGAAAAACTCGTGAAAACCGGTACAATCCACACATACTGAAGAACAATCAATGCACACTTACAGCGTATCAAAGTAAACCTACCAAAAATGTACTCTTACTGAGCTCCATTCATAAAACTGTTGCAATTGGCGATGATAAAAAGAAAATTCCTGAAACTGTAAAGTTTTATAACTCTACAAAATATGCTGTAGATATAGTAGATCAAATGGCTCGAAATTACAGCAAAAAATGTGCTTCACGACAATCGCCAGTGCAAGCTTTTTACAACATTATGGTTCTAGCTTGCATCAATGCAGTAGTTCTGTACAGAGAAGTTACTGGACAGAAAATTCCCCTTTGCAGATTCCTCTTACAATTAGCTGCATAACTGAAGATAAACTTCAAGAATAGCGATGCTGTAGAGAATAGTAGCGATGATAATGAATCGTTAGAGACTTCTAGGAAGAGAGAACAATGACAAGTAGGAAGTTACAATAAGAATAAAACATCTGAAACTAGTTACAAATGTAAGAGACCTGTATGTGGCAAATGTACAAGCAAAGTGATGAAGAAAGTACTTTGCACTAATTGTAACAATTAACTATCTATGGGAAATTTATTTTATGTCTAAGAATGTTTGAATCATAAAGTTACTTACCTACTGTTAATGAAAAGGAAAAGCATTTCTTGAAATTAAATGAATTGCATTTAGTTTTTCTATTAAATACATTTTTCCTCATTTTATAATTATATCAATGATTTATGAAATGTATCATTTAAATTTGATTTAAAATATATTATTTTCTTATCCCATATTGCATATATGACTTTGATATGTATCATTTAAATTTGATTTAAAATATATTATTTTCTTATCCCATATTGCATATATGACTTTGATATAAATATAAGTTATTAAAAAAAAGAGAGAAAGTGCGGTCGTTCTAGGCGGTGCAACTTTCCGGAAGTTCTAGTTTTAACACGTCTTGACATACTGGGTTTGGCAGAAACCACGACTTCTTCTTGACTCCTTTGTGTTGAAGCATGTTGTTCAGTTCCTTCGAGAAGCTGCCGGGGCGAGCAAGGTCCGCCGGTTAGACGACGATGAATATTGTCATTATTTCTTTACTTTCGGCTGGCATGACAAGTTTCGGAGTTGCTCTTTCCGTTATTTGTGTGTTCACTGGTGGTGATGCCGCTGAGCGTAGGAACCTCGGGCCTTTGCCTCCTTTCTTAACTTTTCATGTTTCGCCCGTATCGCTTTTTTGCGTAGGGGGCATTCAGAAATGATCGATGAGGGTGTACGTAAGAAATGTGCATGGATAGATTTGAGAAGAAAGTTTAAGGTGTCTATATAAGTATAAAAGTTTGTTCCAGGTTAACTAACTAACTCTGTTTTTTCTGGTCAAATAACAGTTATCTTGGCTGTTTGATGTGGTAAAAGCTTTTTAGCCTTTGTTTTATTTTACAGTAGTTCCAATTTTGACGGAGGACTCGCTGCTTTTTCCTCTGTTTGTCCACTATGGACCTTTTTGTTTGTCCACTACTACGGATCTTTCTATTTTATTTATTTCAATGTACTGTTAGAGTTGATTTCGATGAAGGTCAGTATATTGCTGTATCATATCCTTGAGCCAGGATCTGGCTGCTTTGAAATGCGTATTTTAAGGTCAGTTTATGGTTAATATCAGGTAGTCTTATTTGGTTTGTCCTTTGGGGGTCCATGTTATTTTGAATCCTTTGCCATGTTTTTTTCGCTCGGTTATGGAGTGTTATATTGATGGGGTCCAAATCGGTGGCTTTATATAGTAGGGGTGTGGGTATGCGTTCGTTCATTATGAAACCAGCAATAAATCTTAGTGCTCTATTGTGAATCTTTGAAAGTTTAGTCAGGGCGCATCTACTAAGGGTATGAAACGGTATGGTCAGGTAAAGAAGGACTGTTCTTACCAGTGTGGTATATAATTTGCGTTTATTTGCGGGCGAGAGTTGTTTGAACCTATAGAACGAAATGAGTGCTCTCCGGCCTGCCTCCGCTCTATCCTTGCAGTATGAAACGTATCCATCTGACGTGATCTTCAATTCAAGGACTTTGCCGTTATGCGTATAGGGGTAGTTTTTGCCGTTTGTACGGATATTCGATGTTTTACGGCATCCTATCGGATTTACTTTAAATTTGGCTTCGTTGGTTCTGATTTTATTTCTTCACTCGTATTTCTTTACCCGTTCTATTCGCAACGTTCCTTGGGTTCGGATAGTCGCTTGTAACGAATCTGTGTTATATCATAGGCCAGTTGGATATTCTGGGCAAAGTCATAATCGGAATGAGGGAGGTCATTCGTATAGATGACGTAAAGGGTGGGGGTAAGCAGACCCTTGGCGCACTCTGGCGACCAGCCTGAAGAGTTCCCCTTCATAGCCATTAATAGTTATTTTAGCTTTCTGTTCGTCCAGATAATTATATATGATTCTGCTGAAATTGTCCTGCAGGCCGATACATCAATCCGGGTAGTATGATATAAGAATCACGTTCCAAAAAAAAGGAAAACTATCTAAAATTAATCATGACAGGTTTAAAGCGTATCAGATTATCAATTATACAAATATAACATATGAATAATTAGTAAGTAGACACTAAACCTTTATCCAAAACTACATAGCTATAATTCCGATAATTTACAAAGAATCACTGGTCTCGTCTACCGGGTTCCTAGACAAACTATCCGCGAGTACATTAAGAGATCCCTTTAGGTATCGGATATAATATTGATATTCGGATAATAACAGGGCCCATTGCATGAGTCGTCCATTCTGGCTCTTACAAATTTTAAAGTACGCTAGGGGTTTGCTATCCGCTTTTTATGGAGAACATTCTAACTATCAAATATATGCTGAACTTTTGTACCCCAAACACAATAGCTAAGGATTCTTTCTAGCTCTAAAGTGGCATACTTCGTTTCTTGATCGGAAAGCTTCCGACTTGCAAAGCCCCCTGGGAACGGCACTTCTGCCTCGTATTGTAACAAGGCGCATCTAATTCCAAAATGAGATACGTCGGTTCGGATGCCGAAATTCTTCTCGGGAATAGGTAAGTACAGGATAGGGGCAGTCGCTAGTTTCTGTTTGAGTCCGTCGAAACTGGAAATCGACATGAGGTTCCACTTAATAGGGTCTGGAGATTTCTTTTTAAGCAAATCATTTAAGGCGGAGGTGACGGAGGCGAAATGGGGGACAAAACGACGATAGAAGGAAGCTGCTCCTAAAAAGGATCGGAGTTGCTTCTTCAAGATTGGGAGCGGCATATCGGTTATTGCTTTTATCTTATCATTTTGGGGGATATGCGGTTCTCACCAATCTTGAACCCTAAATACGCAATAGTGCTATAAGAAAAATTGCCCTTTGAGGGTTTAATTGTTTTGCCGTGAGACCTCAGTTGGTCTAAGTTTGGGCCAAGACACGCGAAGTGTTCTTCTCATGTATGCGTGGCTATGTACACGTTGTCAAAATGGAATGTGACGTTTCCTAGCTCTTCTACAACTTTTCCCATAATGCAGGTATAACTGATACAGGTCGTAACTAGGCCGAAAGGAAGCCGGGTGAATTGCATGAGGCCTTTTTCTTTGGGGAATACTGTAAATTTCCTCACCGATGGATTCAAGGGAATCTGATAATAGGCTTTACACAAGTCAATTTCAGAGATATACGCGGCTCCGTCGAATAGGTGCAGATCCGGGTCGATACGGGGGAGGGGTGCTGCATCAAATACAGTTTCCAAAAGTCGACGCACATCCGGAATGAATTATTGTGCTTCCGTACCATGACAATTAGGGAGCAATAGTCTGAATAGGACGGTTCGATAATCCCCAATTTCACGATGTTTTCGACTTCCTTGTCAAAAGCCTTACGATGGTGTATGCGGAAGGGGTATAGTTTAGCAAGGACGGGGTCCTTCGTAGTGATTTCTATGTCATGCTTGAATTGAGTAGAGCAACCTGTGATCTCGAAGATTACGCCTGAGTATTCTCCTAAGAGCGAGACCATTTGCGCGATCTTAACGGGCCCAAGTTCGGGGTTCACGTCTAACTTGGCGAAGTGTTTTTCCTGGGGAATCGGGGTAGAAGGAAGAGTGGAAAGCTGGTAGTCTATGTCCATCTCCATACACACAGCATTAACTACGTTCAAGGGAATTCTTCGAAAAACGGCGTCAATGACTTCTTCCTCGTCGAATGCAACAACATTTTTAATGCATGCTCGTCTGTGATACGAATAAATAAATTGTATTTTCATAAAATAAAGTTTATTACTATCAATTATAATAACTAGTGGATGCTGCCTTACTGGCCCGATTTGCTAGCTTGGTGGTAATGCCCTATTATATAATATATACGTAGCGTATAATATATTATATACACTATATATATATCACCTATATACTGTATATGCTTGACTATATCTGCTGGTATATATAGGTACCTATATATTAGTAAATACACGTATATGTACACATAAGTTTGTATATATAACAAAAAGCGGACAGACAGACAAACGAATATCTGATCCATTATGTATAGCTGTGAGCTGCTATTGAATAGAATATATTTTACTCACCCAAAACATCAGTAACCAGTGACGAAGGTCCTACGTGCACAGGAGTATTTAAAAATCTTCCATGTCTTTCCAAACTTTTACTATTTGGCATTCCATCATCTTCAGACTCAGAGGATGAACTTTGAATAATATATGGAGTATACTCCTCTTCACTGGTGTGAGATAAATTATCAGCTTCAGAGTCAGATTGAGGAATTGTTCTCAAAACATTCAGAATTTCACCATCAGAAAAAGTTATTTCTTTAGACATGTTTGCGGCACGACAGTAGAGCAAGCAATGACTGAAAAGCTGTCACGTAACCCTTTATATCAGCGTTCACGCGTTTCAACAGGAATAAGCATGTTTCTCCAAGTCTCTGTATCGAAAAAAACATGCGGTCAAACTGACCGTTCGGTCATTTCAGGTATAGTATGTCAAACAACAACAGCTATTGGACTAATTTTTAAAATATTTTGCCCCAATACACTTCATCATATATCAGAAAAAGTCAGTTAATCTCAATTTCGTTAAAAATCAAGTTAGACTCTGATGCAGAGACTGAGAACAACAAAAAAACAACGGTGCCAAACAAGCAACAACAACCTAAAGACAGCAAAGAAGATGGAAGCCACGCAGAAGACAAAGGCGAAGCAAGAAAAAAAAACGCTGAAAATTACAAAACTAGCCGGAAGAAAAAGCGAGCGATAAAGAAGAACACCAAATCCAGAGCAAAAGAAGAAGAAGAAGAAAGGCAAGTACAAACAAGTGATGATTCGGAAGACGATCAAAGTTACCCCGGAGTGCCCCTGACGGAAAAAATAGAAATTCTGGAAAAAGGACACTTTTTCGACGGGGAAGAAATGAATTTAAAAGTTTTTGGGACTACTGATGTAGACCCGAGAAAAGCAAGTGGACCTTTGAGGGGCCGTGATCTCCAAAGGAAATAGATAGCCTCCTGTGCAGTGAAACCATGTATATCCCGGACTGGAGTATATACACAGTGAACAGGACAACGTATAACAACATAAAGTGCGGAATGAAGACCTCGGAGATAGACTAATAGTAAAAAGTGAGTCAACAGAAAAAAATCGCGGTGAAAGTGACAAATAATAAAGTTAAATACCAATAATCAATAGTGTATAAACATGAAAAGTTAAATAAGTAAATCTATGGCGTGATAATAGTTAATATGAACGTACAAGTGTAATGTGAGTTTAGTAAGTAATAGAATTAAAGATTCAGATAGTGAATAAAATCCAAAAAGTTTCAAGAGTAAAGTGAGCTAAAACATAAATTCAGCAAAATAAAGTGCGAACAGTGAACTCAATAATATAAAAGTAAGTGTTCATTAAATAAAATTTTAAAGGGAAGAATATATAGCAATATTAGTGTCAATAGTAATAGTAATATAGTAATGGTAATATAAAAAGCAAGTGAACAATAGTTAAACAAATATAAATAGTAAAATAAAAACTTAATAAAGTTAACAGTAAATAAAATAAATCAGTAAGAGATATAATTAGATATAAATAATTAAAGTTAGCATGTGAAATTGAAGTGTTACGTATAATCAAAATTGCAAATTGGTAGACCATCCCCTAAAGATTATAATAATAAACACAAGTTTTAGTGTAAATATAACAACCCTACCAGTGGTGTACAAATTAAATGCAAAAAATGGGGAATATAAACTACCAAAAATCTGAGCTCCTGCGTAATTAGTAATTCCAGGAGGACCTATTTCACTTTTTGTGTACTTTTGGCTCTCACTCACTAAATCTTTTCCCTCCTCAACTATAGTTTCGAATATTATTTCAACACTTTTTTACTATAATATTTTTATTTTTACATGGTCTAAATAAACTAAACTTTATATAAATATATCAGATTCCGAATTTTTAAGAACTTAATCAGAGCTCGGATCCAGCACACGATACTGAATATGTATTCCCGGCAAAGGAAGTAAAGTCAAGCGGAAAAATTGTAAACATGCACCTCTTTTTAATATTCCTCGTTCATCCCTCTGCTTAATGGAGGACTGCTCCTTCTCAATCTGCACCCCTAAGTTGTGGAATGCTCTTCCTGCTGAAATGAGGTCTTCTCCCTCTCTTTCCACATTTAAGCGTCTCCTGAAAACGCATCTTTTCCGTATTGCCTTCTTTCCCCTCTTGAATTTCCATTCTCATCTCAGCACAACGTGCGCTCTGGGAAGGCCTCAGGCCTTGAAGAGCACATTACAAAAGACTTATTATTATTATTATTGGTTTGACCCCCACAAATTAACTGTCTCTTGTATTGTCTTAATGTAACTGATCCACATACATAACAGAAACTGTCTGAGGGAATTTTAGCATTTCCTAGGCATTTTAGCTCCTTTTCCTGTAAGGAAAATCACTGTAGTATGTGATAAATAATGTGAATTGTAACAGCAACAAATATTGAATAAAAATAGGAAGCATTTATAATAGGTTAAAAAATTATCAAGCGTTACGTAAAAATACTACTTATTTGGAACCATATAACTATAACAATATTGAATACACTCATAAATTTCATAGTTTAGGCTGAAAAATACCTTTGGGACACCTCATTAAATTGAATTAAAATCTATTTATATTGGAGCTGTAAGTTTTGGTTCAATCCTGTTTGCATTCAATCCGTCTCGACATATTTATGTATTTAATGTAAGTAGGATAGTAATTTACTAGAAACTGGAGGGTTACAGATAGAGATGGATTCTAATTTCCGTATTGTTTTCGATTGTTGTACGGTGTTGTCTGTTTTGATTTTACCAATTTAAAATTTAGGGATGGCAGATATGTAGGGGAGCGGCAAATTGTGTTTGTAAATCATTAATTAAAATTGCACGTATATTTGAGTTATTGAAACATAAGTAGATGATTTGTTGCAGACGTTGATTTTTTTTTTAAATAAACGCTTAATAGTTACATCCTCAAAGAGTTGAAGGTCTTAGATTCGATGTGTATTGGACTAAATTCTACCAAGAGTTTCGAGGTAAACAGTAAATATCGCTCTCGAATTGGAAATGCTGCATGAAGCAAAACATTTTCAAATTGTTAGACAACAATTTTGATGATCACGTTAAACGGAATAAATGCGTTATTTAATGGAAGACAAAGTAAAGATGATTACATCTGGTAAAATATATCTTATAGAAATAGGTAATTTCAAATATGGAGGAAGAAAAGTATGGAATAAGTTATCTATGTGACTACAAATAAAACGAACTAGCACAAATGAAAAAAATGTATCTTATAATTATTTGCTTTTCACTCTTATTTAAGTACTTTGATTTTTGTAATATAAGTATGAAATAAGAGTAGAGCGTGAATTTTTCCGTCAAGAATAGCCAACGCAATTTTGCCATGTTAAGAATAGTGAGTATAAAATTGCTCTTGTCTACGATATCGACCAAAAAATTATTCATCTCAGGAATAGAGAAACAAATGTAAAAATCATCAAAGGATACAGTTGAATATAGGCGATTTCAATGAGAAGCCACCTTCATAGCGCATCTGGCTCATCTCTGGAGCGCAATTTGTTTATGCCAAGTAAGTGACTGTATCCAAAACTCCAATATAATACCTAAAAATAACCCTAGCAATTGAGTATTTCAACTTTCACTTTTTGGCGTTGCAGTACATGTGATCGTTTACACCTACCGGTGGGGCCAAGCTATATCTTAGACATCCTAAGGGGAAATCTTCAGCTACCCGGAGTTCCCTCCACAAGAGGCCTTTCCAAAGTGAGAAATAATCCTAAGCAAAAGAAAACGCTACTTAAAAAGCTTTTAATGCTTAATGCTTTTTAATGCTTAAAAATATGTAAAGATGTATTACCGTTCCATTTCTGAATTACATTGTGCGAGGTTAGTAATTTTACAATTTATTCCGCTGGACTAGTTTTCTTTCGTTGATGATGAGTGAAGTCACGCAACCGCAGGTTTGAAAGATTTTGAACCCTATCTCAGTTACATACTAAAACAAAGGGGATAAATTTTTAATTTTATTTATATAATGAATAATAGAGCAGAAAATGTCGTAGAGTCACTGAAGTTATACAACTATGATAAATATTCGTACAAAATAATTAAACAAAATATGTCAGTTCTTTATATTTAAAACAAATTTACGTAATTTACGAAGGAGTAAAATTTAACTAGCTAATTCAGCATAGGAATGAGAGTTCACATTCAATTATTTCTGATTTGCACAAATTGGCGGAAAAGTGTAACTGCAGCCAATTAAAATACGAGTTAATCAGAGATAGATTTTTTCTAGGAATCTTTCATCATATGATAAATGAGAGTATGAAAATACAAAATAGAATATCAGATAACGTTAGGAAAATACTGTCAATATGGTCATGCAATCACAAATGTTTCCAGAAGAGCTCTACACATTTATAAATAATTCTAAGCATGAGTTAGCTCTATTAAGTTAAAAAATATTAACCCTATGCCTACAAGTTTAATGTCTCAAAGTATCTAATGAACTCTACACTTACAATATCTGAATCACATTGTACTAAGTGTATTACTTTTGTTTGCAATAATAAAGATAGGAAGTGTCTGTTTCCATTGTTTAATGTCATATTTTTTAAAATATAGGTTATAATGACCGGATGTGTGACGTACATTAGAATTGTATTCCTGAAGCCTTATATGACACTTATTAATGAAGATTATGTAGAATAAATACATCAATTTTAGGTCCTCGTAGTTTTAGGATAAAATTCCTGTATTAGTGATGTATATATTTTTAGATATCTTAGTAAATAACTGTTAGGCAAACGGCTATTGAAGACTGTTAAAGTAATTAAATGAGTATGCTCAGTATCAGGAGGTTAAATAGAAAGATATCCTGAATTTCATTCCTAGTTTAAGTACAATACCTGGAAAATATAAGATAGCTTTAAAATGAAATACTCTTTTGTACTCAGTTCTATCACCCTGTCGTATTCCATACCATTATGGCCACAAGTTGAAAAATAGTCGAACAAGGATTTACTTAGCAGGTGTATCACCCCACGGAATGGTGCTTATTAACGCTAGTAGTACCTAAATAGAAAGGGTCTGTTAGAATCGCTTGTGATTTTTCTAAAATGAATGAGACAGTTAAGAGAGAAAGTTCGGAAATGCCTTCAGTTAAACATATGTATAAAACCAAAATTTGGGTGAAGAAAAGTAGTATTAAACTTGATTTAACTAAGGAGTTCTACCAATGGGTACCGGATATAAAGTCATCAAAATTACTTACTGTCTTAAACCCGATTGCCACGGGGTTTTGCATGAGCGCTTTAAAATGGAAATATATTCTAGCCCACAATATTACTCCAGACAAATTGCAAATGCGTTGTATGGTCTAAAATGAATCTCTAAACCTATGTGCAACATGTGTGTATGAGGAGCTCAACGGGAAGGTCATCATAGATGATCGCAAGCAGGTATATGTGGATTAAAGGAAAAAATGTCAATTTAATTTGAGTGAAATCTGAATTTTCTGTTCACTCTTTGAAGTATTCAGGGTTTCTTATTGATCTGGATGGATGGTGTTCTTGCCAACCATCCCTAAAAATGAAAAAGATTTCAAACATTCACTAGGTATGGAAAATCAAATAAGGAGATTCGTTCCAAAATTTGAAATCTAAAGCTCAACGCATTAGATCATTTTGCAGACAAACCTATAGAATTGAGATGCTTCAAAACAGAATGGTTTTGTTTAAATTAAAAAGTGTCTTAAATATGCAGACGTCTTAGTTCATTATCATTTGGAAAATCAAATTAAAATCTGCATTAGATTCCTCATCCTATGATTTGGTGTCCAAATTTAACCTCTTACATCCATAAAGGGATAGCTAGGTGTCAAACTTGTTGAAGTTCAATCAAAAACAGCTCACAATGGTTAATTGTAGAGGATTTTCCGAGTCGTCCATTTGAAAAAATATGTATGGATTTATTTCATTTCTAAAATACAACCTAATTACTAGTAATAGATTACATAATTAGATTGATTGAAATCGTATTGCTACAGTCCCCTAGAATTCCAAGTACCTTTACCTATTAAATATCTGTATTTTACCAATATACTATACCATCTTCCTCATTTACATGTATAGTTTAAAAGGATTCTCTTGCCTTGGAACAAAGTTTGTATAGTTAAAGATAAAGAAGTTATAAATGATTTGCCGTCCGTCACTCTTTGATTTTGTTGCTGGCTATCTCAATATGATTATACGTATGATACTGTGCCCGTGTTACTCAAAATAATTGAAGGCGTTTCAGTAGTTCTCCACCAACACTCAAAGAATCTCCTTATTGTACCGATTTGGTACATGATGTGATCAATCAGAGTTTCCTCTCTCACTTATCCCCCCAAAAGTAAAGGAAATTGTATCGAGAGTTTTCCCAAGTTGCTCCTTACAACGAAAAAACCCAATTTGTATATGGAGCTATGGATTTACAAAAAGGGTGTAAAGGTTGTCAGAAAAAAGAACCAGCTCCAATAGCTCTTCAGCTTTAAAACATGGAAATGTAGAGTTTCATCAGCTCTAATGTACTTTAAGTGTATTCATAAAAGATTCCATAAGATACAATGAGAGCAGAAGCAAAGTAAATATTAGGATTGTATATCTAAAACGGGCTCATCTATTATTCCATTTATACTGATTTATTAATTTAGTTAATTCAAGTCACAATATCAGGCGATACTCTAAACTTGAACAAAGATTTAAATATTGCTTCAGTATAATTAAAATTAACATTTATATCAAGAAACAAGCTGGATATTTGTGAAGTAATGAAGATATTATATTAAAGTCTATAAGTAAAATTTTAATTTTAAGTCATTAATTAAAATAGAAGTGAAATAAAATAATATCAAGAAACTTTTATCAATATATAATTCATAAAGTGATTGATAAATGAAAAGGGATATGAATGAAATTGACAGTTTTAATTTGAGACCCAACCAATTGACCTGTTTACAAGCTATAAACTTCTAATACTCAATTAAACTTTGCCAGTGTTTGTTCTCCAACTAAGATTAACTTTTGGATGACATCAAGAAAAATTAACTTTTGTACAGCACAAATATCTCTGGTTGGAATTTGAACGTATGAAGTAGATGTAATTTTTGTGGTTAGTTACAATCTCGGTGATGGAAAGTCCCTGTTTTGACTTGGGGCAAAACAGGGTATGAATCAATGATAAATCGAATTAAAAAAATTACACATGATTTCAAGTGAAAAGCAGCGACTCAGCGTTAAATCTTCTCTATATCAAATGGAAATTTAAATTTTCTATACATTTTTGTAAGTTTTACCCCTCAAAATTAGAGATACAAATCTATATAAACTGAGATTTGAGACAAATTCGCATATATAGTAACTTCCCTTCACGTTTATCTTAACCTTTTGCGCGAAATTTCCTCTTCACATTTCTGTTCCGGGAAACTTTCTTCAAAACACACTTTGCTACAAACATATTCTATTATGTTTTGTTTGAAAACTCCCTAGTATGTATTGAGTAATTAAACTATTAGGATTTTAATTATTCTTTTTCTATGAAAGTGTTTATTAGACTATGCAATATACCTACCTCTTTGGAAAGGTTAAGCTTTACCACCAAATAATGATTCAAAATGAAGGAATTTTTTCTTTAAAGACGACGGAAAAAATCACATAAACCGCCAAAATATTGTATAAAATAAGTTTCAGTTAAATGTAGGCAATTGTAAATGGATATTTTGGATCTAAATGTTAACTACTTTGAGATTTATCGCCTTTATTATCCACGATCAACATGTCTTCATTATATGACTAGATATTTCACAAACTTAATCGAATTTGTTTATTACTTTTATTCCCCATAATTCACATTTTAATTGTAGATTTCCAAATAAGAAAGCTAAGACTTGGACCATATTCTTGTTCAGACTCCGTTTCCTTGATCATATTTGATTTAGACATAAGATCCAGTTCTGAGGCAAAGACCCGACCTTTTTATTATTGATCAAAACAAAGGAGTAGAATACAAATTTAATTACTTAGCCAAACCTTATTTTCGATTCAATTTATAAACCTCATTTATTGTTAACTCTACTTTTTTTAGGTGATAAAGATGACATGTATTTACTAGAGTTTAATTGATGAGTTTAAATAATGATCTCGGGATTGAATTACACAGTTGCAAGCCTTTGGTAGCATTTCAATTATCTGTCTAAATCTACAGTTTTAATATAATTCTCATACCGCTAATTTACAAGGACCATTCAATTCATTTTCTAAGCTTTGCTTTATAAACAATTTTCCTTCGCTCTATCAATCTTCACCTGTATATGGCAATCACAGCTTTATGCATTCACATTTTATGCTGTACAAAAAATTGTGTCAGCTGTAACCAATACTCAGCTTTATCCTGTATTATGCGCATTCATGATTCTATATTAGACCACCATATTTCCTCTTCCATATCTCACGATGAGTCATTAAAAAACGAAAAGAAAACTTACGTTACACCATTGAACACAATACGACTTCATCCTTATTTAAGCGATATTATGAGTTACATCTTCACCATTCTTTCGTGAGGCAACAATGGCATGAATGTCGAGTAAATGTGATCTATATTTAATTTTATAAAACGAATTTTAACTCGCTATTTTTTAAATAGTCTATTATTGGTTTATATTTTAGCAAATGTAATTTTAATGTACTTTATGCCTAAAATAAATGAATTTTTGGATTGGTTCTCAAGCACTTATCAAAATGCACATTTGATCAAGAAAAAATTTTGGATTGCATCACTGAATAGAAAAAGAGACACTTAGTGAAGGAACACTAATTAAATATTGAAAAGCTAAATAAACTAAAATATTTTACATTTTATAGATATTTAGTGGAGACAATTATCATATAAAGAAGGGTTTAGAGCGAAAAGTAAAATTATTAGTGAAATTATTAATTAAAATTTACAATGAATTTGCAACTCTAAAAGCGCATGAACTACCAACAAAGCCACTCAAGTCAAAGGTCCTGGCAAAAAAAATTTGAGTGTCCATTTCTACGTCAAATGCCTTCTTTTATTGACCTATCCAGACTTTCTTCTTCCAAATTATTAAGATATTATTTTTCTCGTTTTTATACATTATTTAACCCAGAGGACACATTCCATTTCTTTATACCAGGATTAAGTTTCCTCCTCACTAAAAAGGAAAGGTACACTAATAAAAGGTACATTTGTTGATTTCATCTAAGCGACAAACGCTAACCACGTTAAATCTCTATTCTTTTTCACATTAGTGTTGTATACCAACAATGTTATGCATAACCCTTTTAAAACATACTATATATTGTAGGGACATTTTTATTATATAATAACAGTGGAAAAATTTTAATTAGTGACATGGGGTGTTTAAAATAGCTTAAACTAAAGGTCATCAAGTTAGCATTGCCTATTTTGTAAGCTGTTCGAAAATCCTGCGCACATAATATGTTACTGAGTGGCAAAAATATTTGCTGGCATTTGGGTGAGCCAAAGGTTATCCTTCCCATGATACCTTTGGCGCATCTATGTTTACGGTTATATGAGTCTACCATTAATGACATGAATCCCCACATACATATAATCGCTATCAAAATTGACACTAAGAGTTGATACCAAAATACTGGTTGAGATGTTAGGCTTCTTGGCTTGTGGTTAAATATCGCTCGCTTCAAGGCAGGACTCGCTTCAAGATATCAACACCGTCCCTTTAGGACCTATTACTGAAAGAACACTGCAAGATACTGCATACTGCATAGCATGAGCATAATATATAGCAGAATCTCACGCAAGAGGTCTTTGTCGGCTAAAGTGGGCGAGAAGATAAAGTGTGCACCATGTAGGAAGGGAAACGCGTTATTCGTTCAAAGAATCAAGTTTCTGCCTGTTTTTTTAAAGATATCCAGCATACTGTTCACTTTAGACATGGTGAGGCCTAAAGAAAGCCTTGGTTGAGATGAAAAACAATTAGAATGTCTTAGATTTAGCTGCACGATGACCACATTTTGCCGTTTGCCTTTCATCTTAAAGCGGAACGTAATATTCCAGGATGATTACTTCCATGTTCACCAGTCTAGAACTAAGACTGACTGGAATGATTAACACTCAGAAACAATTGTTCTTTTGGATTTGCCTCCCATTCAACGGAACTAAACCTGTCGAAAATAAAAATGACTATCTCGTACAACATTGTTTAAGGTCAGTGAAGGCATGTATGCCATCTAGCCTAGGTGAAAACATTTATGACGTTAAGCTTATCACATTGCAGTAATAAATTAAATGTATATAAGGATCAAGCTAGAATACTCAAGTAAAATTGTAATTACACTCTATGGTAGGTCAATAAATCCTAACTTCAGTAAGCTTAGGAGTGAATGGTCCACCATTGTTGTCCCTTGTAATCTGTATTGTAATCTTGAGCAGGGTTTCATAAGTAGTTACTTATCAGAGCTTCATTCCACCTTCCCTGATGTCACTCCTCAATCAACTATATCTCTTGATATAACCCTTCATCGTATTCTTCCGACACATCAGAAATATTATGTAGGAAGATATTTCAATGGTATTGTAAATAAGAGAGCATAAGTCAGCGTATATATGTCATTAAACAGCGTAATATATTGGCAGGTTTATTTGGATATTTGTTGGTCAATTACGTGAACATCCATCTCCTCACTGGGACAATAATTTTTGCAATTGGCCATAAAAAGTGATGAAAAAGTAAAAGATGAGAGTAAGAAAAAAGGTAGGGGAAAAGTTGAAAAAATAATAAAAAGAAATTGATGATATTAAGGAGAGTAATAATTGCAAGTCCCTGGGAACGGTATTCTCTGGCATATAGTAAAGAAACTATAGCTTGAGACAGTTAAAATTACAAAGCATTCTTTTAAAAAATTGAATACAAAATGCATACTAAAATAAGTGCAAGACAAATTAAAATCTCTGAAGAGGATTGTTTCTAATGGCGCCAATTTTGTATGTTAAATCACAGAAACTAAAGAAACTTAAACTCTGCCCTGTGAAAGTTGGTTTTCTAAAAGCACACGTTTGAATGCCGGAAGGGGTACGAGAAACATTATCATCTAGAAATGGCAACATATTATTAATCTCATGTTCTTGAGTGAAAGTAATATAATGGTGTAAATTGTTTATAAAATCGAAAAACCTTTTTGAACAAGAACCAGAAGAAAAAACCGCAAAGGTATTGTCAACGTATCTTTTGTAGAATGAGGGACAAAATTGAGAAGGGAAATCACGGAAGAGTCTATCTTCCAAAATTACACATGAAAATATTTGCAAAAATCTGACCTAGTAGGTTTCCCATCCCAACATCTTCAATTTGATGACAACCACGCCATTGAAAGTGAAATAGTTGTCCTTGATAGCTAGATGCAATAACTGCAAAAATTGTTAAAAAATGAAAACATTAAAGAGGGCATTTCTATCCGGAAAGGCTTTAGTCAAAATAATCTCTATAGTTGCCTGAAGGGGAATATTTGTTAATAAGGACGTGATGTCAAAGCTAGAAAAGAAAAAAAGACGTAACGATTCAAACTTTGCGATTTCCGAAGCAAAATCAAAGCTATTATTAATGGTATATAGATTGGCGGTAAAAGAGATTTACAGAGGAACTAAAAACCTAGCAATTTTATAGGAAGGAAGAGTGTAAGAAACAAGAATGGGATGGTAGGGGAATAATAAGAGTTTAGTATGTATATATATGTATGCATACATATATGTATCAAGGCCAAGGAAGTAATAACAAAAGACATCTGGGATTACCTTTACCCCTCCGATGTTCTCCGGTTACATAGGAGAAAGGGCAAAAAGGTTTAATGTTACGAGAGAAATTCCTGACTTTAGCTGAAAAGGCAAGCCCTTCGATGGTGTACTTATAAACAATCCATTCAAAAGTTCAAACTGCCGATCTATGTAATACCCTCTCTCCGAGCTACAAGACACCAAGCTCGGGAGACCAATCTGAGGTCTCATCTTGAGAATATTCCCCCTCCACCCCCCAACCCCGTGGAAGTAAGTTTTGTATATAACAGGTTGACCCGAGTAAACGTGGCTTTTTGTTCGTTCTAATGGAAGAGACAAGTAAGTCACCGTTTGAGAGAAAATCACAGGTAGAAAGTTTTCTGCAAGTTAAGGAGAACTTTGCAGTCGTTGTACGAAACAAGATCGTACCAAGGAAGCTCGGCGCCGCTCGAGCTCCCAAGAGATTAAGTATCAAGCTAGCCAGTTTGAGGACTCTAAATCTTATTCTATCTATTACAGGTTGACCCGAGTAAACGTGGCTTTTTGTTCGTTCTAACGGAAGAGACAAGTAAGTCACCGTTTGAGAGAAAATCACCGGTAGAAAGTTTTCTGCAAGTTAAGGAGAACTTTGCCGTCCTTGTACGAAACAAGATCGTACCAAGGAAGCTCGGCGCCGCTCGAGCTCCCAAGAGATTGAATATCAAGCTAGCCAGTTTGAGGACTCTAAATCTGATTCTATCTGAGTTAGACAAACCCCAACTAGATAGAAAAAATAAAAAGAAGACAACGATTTCATCTCGTCCGGAAGCAAAGTGGAAGTGCTAAGTTGTAGCTTGAAGTCCCCTCTACCCAAGATCTCTCGTGACGTCACCGGTCAACTCGCCAGGCAAGTTGAGGAACGCCATCTAGCGAATAAACAACCAACTCCGATCAAAAAACTCCGAGGATAGTAAAACTGGTCGCGAGTATTTAATCTCCATTACCTTATGCGAGTAAAGAATAATCCCTTTTTGTATGTCCCCGTGCATAATAATTGATTTATTAGATTTCTGGCCAAGGACCAATATATCAACTTAATAATTGTTTTCCCCGTAAAACTATATCTCGAAGCGAGCTGCGAGAGCTCACCCAGTAATCCCATTTTCTCTTTGTTTAAGTTTATTAGATTTGTATTTGTTTTATCTTATTTAGTTCATTAAAGACTATTTCTTTAGTCAAAGTACTGTTTTAATTATCCTCAAACGAGTTTATGTGGCAATAATTGATAAAGTCAAGAAAGAAACCCCTTTTATTCATTCACTAGAATAAAAATAAAGATTATTACTCTTAGAGCCCGATCCTCAAGCGATTACCGAGGCACGAACCTTCCCCTCATGACAAAGTTTATTTGGTTTATTAAAAATTAATAAAACAAATAAATATATGTATATATATATATATATATATATATATATATATATATATATATATATATATAAGCTCCGCTAACCTACTACAGGGACGAAGAGGGCATCTAATCTTATGTATCTTAGGTAGCTAATAGAACTGACCTAAATAAGATGACGAAACATACAGAGAACCGTAAACAGAATCACTAGGAACACCCGAAGACTTTAGCTTTAGCAAAAACCGGTTAGTTTTTTCCTTTAAACGGTAAATGAAAGTCAGAGGTTGTTCCATAATTTCAGTAAACTTGGATTTATCTAACAAAATCTGGGACATTTTGGAAATGTAATCTCTCCTATTCAAAATCATCACCCCATTACGCTTATCAGGATGGGTGACAACAATTTCCTTATTCCGCCCGAGGCTCCGCAGAAGAGAAAAATCTTATTTAGTAAAAAGGAGAGACGAAAATTTCATGTTCTTAAATTTATGACAAAATTCATGAGTGACTTGTGAAATATTTGTTTTAAAGTCCAAAAATGAACCTAAAATGGGCAGATGTTGGATATCGTGAATGAACCTTTCAAAGTAAAAATTATAGTCCACATAGTCGAGCCTGAAGTTTGGTAACTTTAATTGAAGCCCAAAAGAAAGGAGAAACTTTTCCCTTTTCGAGAGTATAGCGTCGGAAAGATTGACTACAGAGTTTAAAATCATGGAATTTAGGCAGTGATAAATTAAGCTTTCTAAGTTTGCAGTGATGGACTAAGGTTCCGAGAAACAATAGAGGAAACACATAGGCTATCTAAACAAAAAAAATGTAAAACGAAGATGTTTATAATAGGAATCAACGAGGGCCAAAAGCTTATTCCGAGCGCGGAATTTAAATTTAATCTCATTATTGAGTAGGTAATCCAAAGAGGAAAAATAAAAATCACTCGAAGAGAGAGATTTCCTGTATAGCTTAAAATGTAGAAAATTTGGAAAAACATGACCATTACGGCAAATTTCAAGAAATTACAAATCAAGACAGACCTTCTTTAACTTCCTTCGGGAATTCTCGTAGCGACAGGAAATTTGTAGACCTTCTTGTCCATAGCGGGATAATATGTATTCACCTAGATTTCTTCTACAAAGCTTGAGTCTTATATTCAGTAAGAAGGTCAAAACAAAGAAAGAGGGTCCCATCTTTAATTCCAACGTTTCCGGTTATTACAAAACCCAGCTTCAGGAGCTAAAAACAAATTTTAAATGAGTAATCTAAGCCTGAATTGTAAATAACAGCACAAGTTGAAAGTTCATTAACGTAACGTTCATTTTATATTTTTAACGTCGTTTTTGTGATTTTCTCTCATCTGTGGTTTTTATCTTTGCCATTATTTGCAAAAGATAAACAAGTGTCATTTCTCGCGGGAATAATGAAGGAGACGTGGAGGAGTTTTCTTCATTAGAATTAGTTTGTGACTAGGATTGATTGTTATCCCGATCTCTTATGGCTCGTATTTACACCAAATCTTCGACAAATTGAGGGAATATAATAAAATTAAAAAGATATGTGAAGACTAACTAAATTAAATCAACTCATTTAATGTTAACATTTATAGCCAATGAGATAAGAATATAAAATGTATTGCTTCTTCTTCACTTTGTATCTTGCACCAAGAATTTATTTAATACTAGTTTAGCTACTTCTGTCGTGATAGGGAAGACATTTTTTAAGTAACTCAAAGTGTGTGAAGGCTTCATCAATGTTTACCTTATTAATATAGTAGGGCCTGGGCAACTAAAAACCACTTCTATTCGAAAATCGGTCAAATATAAATGATTTTCTTTTAATTAAAACAATGGGATGGTTTTATACGCCATTTGGCACTTGAAAGTGTTTCAGCTAACTTTCAAACAAGTTGGGAAAAATAAATGGGCAACTAAATAAGTTAAAAACTAAAGAACATATACAAATAGGAAGGGATAAAATCACGTGGAATCAAAATCTGTACATAAATAACGTCTTTTTGTTCACTACACAGTATTACACGCAAAAAGCGATGACAAAGGTGAGGCTGTTATATTCACGATACGAAACAAAAGGGATATTTTACTTTTGCGAGAATACCTTGGCAAGAGTCTTCGAAGGGAATGGGCGAGCGAAAGGTGAATTACGATCAGTTTCATTACCTGGGCTTCTGCCCTTTGCTAGAATGAGTAGCACTTTGTTTCCCACTTCATTAGGGCGTTTGTTTCTAAGCACTCTCAAGAAGTAAACCGCTGATATAAAAAAACAACAAATTAAGATCCAATCTTAGTAACTCAGTATCTCTTTATGATCTTTTTCTACGAATCTCCATCAAGAAGTGATAAGTGCCTTGACAATGGCGGAATTCAGCCAGCAGAATATCAAAGACGACTGTTCTACATTTATAAGGGTTGGAAACGATTACTTATATGATGTATTTCACATTAAAAGAGATGTAGGTGCGTCGTATTTCACTGTTAAGCTTGAGCGCTTGTTGTAACTTGAACAAAAGTATTATTCGTCTCTGGTCACCCGCAATTTCCTTGTTACCCTAAACCGGGCCCAGGTACTTAATCTCTAATGATTCTACTGCGTACGCAGTAGATCGGCTCATTCCATCAAGAATGGACGGACAGTCGATTTAGAACTTGGCAACTGGAAATCTATCTTATTTTTCAAGTTAATTAAGAGGAACCTTAATATTTTCAATTGACAGTACTGCATCAAGTAAGTTTCCCAGAGAATAATGGAGTCCGAACAAATATCAGGTAAAATATAACACACTCGCGTAAATTCGCTGTATCCACTGCTCACCCTCGAAAAGGCTTGTTAAGTTCCTTGGCACTATATGCCAGATTAACTATGTTCTATTCGACTTGGGCTTCTCTATCTACAGCTTGTTTAGATCCTCCAACATTCTGCACCATAGACTTCTTAACCTTAGGGAATAATGCACAATTGCTATTGCAATTACTTGGGATATTTTCTTAGTCTCCACAAGCATAATATTGCATAGAAACAGATAGTGTGGCCATTACACCCTTACGTAATTTTAGAAGAGCCATTGAATTCTGCGAGTTACTATTTCTGTAAGTTAAGAAGGTAAAATGCGTCGGAGCAGAAATTTTATTCTTAGCAAGGATCTCAGGTATGGGGCTGTGTGCAATGGTATAAGCATCCGTAAAACCTAATAGATGCCTCAACCAATGTAGCTATCTTCTCTTAACTATCAGAAGAGACGTTGAATTCTTTCTACGTAACTGGTATACATATCATCAATAGATGCTCGAAGAGTTCTAAATGGATTTCTATAGAAATCAAATGTGCATTTTAATTCAGGCATAGGGGCATCATTCAGTGTTCATAATAAGTTCGGAATTCGGCTAAAAGTGTGGAATAGATGTTCAGTGCACATTTATTCTTGATTATTCTTGATATGTGTAGTTATTAATGCTGGCAGTTTTTGTTTGACCTGCAGCTCAGTTATTTTATACTCTTTTAAACATTTGTCAGTTTAAATTCGGCATAATTTTCTTTCTATTTAAATTCTTTCTCTCTAGCCTCACTTTCTTTCTCTCCATCAGCTATTTATATAACTTGTTGCTTAATTCTTAAAGTAAATTCAGTACTGGATTTTATGATTGAATCTCCATGAGTTTTAAGCTCGCTCAACGCATTCATTCTATTAAGTGTCTGATGATGTTAGGCTAGAACTAGGTAATGTTAACCCACCTACGGTTGCTTTTCAACCAAACGGGCAAATTTTTCCTATTTCCTACAAAAGATTACGGTAGTTTTGGTTAAAGGTCCCCCACCATGATCCCAGAGCACTTTGGTTGTCCACCACAGGATACTTTCCAGCAACAGGCCGGCAACCAATGAAGTGCATACCTATGCTTCATAAAACATAACCTAACCACGTCGACTACGAATGCTTTACAATTGCTCCCTTAGAAAGATAAGACCTCTTGAGGGGTATGGTTTTTCTATTTCCCCGAAGAAAACCCTAACCAAACACCACGATATATTCTCTTTCTTCTATTACTCACTTAATAAGCTTTAATGCCACAATTTTCTAATTTTGCTGATACGCACGATATTGGTCATTTAAGACACGAGACAACCCTAAATCAGATGTCAGAGAATGTAGATATGGAAAACCTTCCCATCAGAAATGAGAAAATCTTGTCTTAAACGCCTAATGGGATATACAGGTTCTTAAATTATTGATTTTCTTGCTCGAAACTGAAAAATTATCCACTTCAAAAACAAGTCCAAGAATAAAAATAATTTCTATATTTGTGGTAAGGTATATCGTTTTGCCTTTATTTAGGTCTTGGAGCTTTTGATGAATAGGAAAGAAAAACAACTAAATATCTAATTCAAGGACCGTGACATCACACTTCTTTACTCTGGGAAATCAGCCTCTTATTTTAGAAGGCGAGCAGAGGATTCAAAAATTAAAAATAAAAATGGATACATTTTAACAAATCAGATCAGTAAAAAATATAGGGGAAAATTAAATTACAGAGAAATCAAAATTAAATGACTTTCTATTGACAATAGCAAATCAATGAGCCAACCGCTAAAAATTGCCTATCAATCTTGATCGTTCGTTAGTTTACGAGAATTTCCAATTGTGAATCAAAGACATGGATCAGACTCTCCTATTTAAACTCCCTTTGCTTCTCAAAAGAGAAGGAAAAAATATATTTTTAATAACAATGCCTAACCACATTTTCAAATCAATTTCCAAATATCATCAATTTTTTCTCTTTTTTTCACTAGGTGATAAATAAAAAAGACTATTACTGGACACATATTTGGTTTCGAATTTCACAATATAATATATGCTTAAATAATGACCTCGTGATTAGATAACACAGTTGCAGAGCTTTTTGGAGCATGTGATAATCTCTCTAAATCCGGAGGTAGACACAGTTTTAGCTACTAAACATGCGAAAATCATCAAACACATTTTAAAAGCTTAGCTTTATTAACCCTATTCACCTTTTATCTATCTTTATTTTGCTATTCCAATCACAATTCTATGAATTCACTTATTCTTTTTCCCATAAATTGTAAAACTTTATTCTGGACACGGAGGTTTATCTTTTATCATGGTCATCTCTATTAATTATTTATTAGAATCTCATATTTTCTTTCTTCCTTATCGTTTTTATCTGTACAGAAAAGAAATAATAACTATGAAGAATTAAAGTATAATATTGTAGTATCTTTAGAGTATTTCGATGTCAGGGGCATGATCCGGCTTTTGAGTATTTGTACTTAATATTCGAAACTATAATATAAATCTCACTCGTAATGACAACGGAATATTTAAATCCCATTCACTAAAGTTAGAAATATTTCAAACTTCAAAGTAATAACTAATGCTTTCTTTACCTAAACCAGCTGTTTCTCTGAAGATCTAAACTGAAACTATAGTCATTAAGATATGAATAGCTAATCCTAAGTCAAAAATCCCTTTCTAATTTAGTAGCTAAAATGTGACAATGTAATTTTGAGTTACATCAATTCTTCCCTGTGTCTATTGTTGTTTTGTCTTTTCTTCCCGATCTTTCAACTTTTATATTTTGTAAATGCTTTCCATTGTTCTTTCACCAGTGTCTTTATTGCTTTCATATTTTATAATAATTTTATAATAATAATATACCTATCTACCTTTCTACTTTTACTATTTATATATCTTTATCATTTTATATCTACTTTTATTTATATGTTTCAAGTGGTATAGTCTAAGGAAAAAAGCCCCCAGGAGCATGGATGAAGTAGCAGAGGTGAGGACCCTGCTTCACCTGAAATCTAGAAAAAATGCACGCCCTTTCTTGCCTGTCTTCTCCGCCCAAATATCTGCAAAGGACTAGCTGTTATATATATTTCACACAACATTATTCCCTCTACTCAAACTGTTTGTTTCGAGATCTCCTTCTTAAAAACTTCAGTCTTTAAATTTAATATTTAATTACATAAAGTGTGAAAAGCGATTCCGGGTATTTTTTAAGGGGCCGTCATATAGATGCAGCAAAAAAGGAGAGAAGGGGCATAATATTATTTACAGGGGTGACAAAAATTGATTAAAATATCCTGCTGTTCTTTTGTAAAAGTTGAGAGAGTTTCAAGTAGTATAAGAAAGGAGAATACATGCTGAACTTTGGAGAGTGTGCAAGGTAAACTCATTTCCATTTTTCCGAGCGATGAAATTACTGCCATACATATGTTCTTTCGTAATGGACTAATTAAAAAAAATATTTGGGGAAGGATGATTGCATTAAAAACGCAGTTTTACCGCTACCAATTTCATTAACTCAGAAATTATCTTATTATAGATAGGTGTAAATGACTGGCAAATACAGCTGCCTTTAAAAAATAGATGTAAATTGTAGCTAATGCTAAATGCCAAAGATAGTTATCTTCCAAAAGAAGGTGTACATTTGTAAAAATAATTCAATGATTATAATTGCACCTAAGGGATTCGTTTACCATTCACGATCTCGACAAAAATTGCAAAATTTATACACGTTTTTAAGAAGTAATAATTTGTTTTAAGTTAACAAATGTAAGAGTGTAGTGCATTGTTGAAACGTAGCGTCCACGGAGATCAAATAATTAAATAAACTAATGTGATACGAGATATTTATTTTTCATTGTGTTAAAATAAGATAAAAGTTTAAGAAAAGATAAACATTATTAATCTCATTTATGCCTACTCAGTCTTTTGGAAGATACTTTCCACCTCTTAAAAAAATTAAATCCTCTACCATTTCCCCTAAAAAGATCTCCTAGTTAAATTTTAACATTAAAACTGTCCTCTCATATGAGTTCTCTATGCTGAGATTTTAGCTTTCCTAAAGGTAACAGGAACATGTGACTACACAGTTTCGCACCTTTATTTATTAAGGCCTGCTTCAAGGAATGCATTCATTTAGGATTTTAATATTAACACCAAATTTTACTTTCTTGATCTATTTTTTTATATTTACATCAAATCCTTGAATATGGAAATATTTTATTCTTCTCATTTACATTCTCTAAATATATATGAAATTTGTACTGACTTGTAAATTCTATGAGAAAGGCGTTGTTAAATTAAATCAAATTCTTGAGACATTTTCTTTTTCAAAAGTAGATTTTCACGTCTGTCCTCATTCCTTTGGAGAGAAATTTTGTATTTCTTATAATAATCTAAGAATTTTAGAATAGTAGGATTAATAAGGATCCGATATTATACCCATTATTAATCATGGCATTGTATCGTATTTCTATTATAAGAATAAACTCCAATTTTCATGCCGGTCTTCAGTTATCTATTAATACTGATGGTGAGTTGTGCGACTTATTGCATGGCTCATCCAAAGATCGAGCCATTGTATTCTGTAATAAAATTGGTGCTAGACGAGCCGTACGGGGCTCGTTCTCAACAACATGAACGCCCGCCTATTAGAAAGCATATAATAAAGTATAAGTTTAAAATTGGCTTTTAGAAATTCAAAATATTGTTTTATTATTAATTTACTTTAACGTAAAAATTGATAATCTATCTTCAGTAAAAAAAATACAATAAAAACAAACATTGCATACCCTCAAAATGTGTCACACTTTCTCTCCGGGTTGCGTCTTTAGCTGTGCCTGGCGAGCTAACTAAGTAGTAGCCTTGACGGTATTCCTATACTAGATAGGTCAGTAAGAGAAGCCAGGAAAAAAAACACTCTCGGGATCCTGAGTCCATACCCTGTCCCTAACTCTTTTTGCTAACGCACTTTTCTCTAACTTTACGGAAATTCCAACCCACCTACATGAAAATCACTATTTTCCTGAGATGACAGGTTAAGAAAAATTTGTATTTCAGAGCACCCAGCGAATCCACTTTTGTTTTGTGTCATATATTTATTCATATATTTAAGTAAGAATATCTCATCAGCGTGATTGGAAGAACGGAAGAAATTTAAGTGAATTTGCTTGTATCGTTTATTATATTGTATTGTGTCATTTATTAATTTGTTGTACTGTGAAGTTGTTTGTTGGATGTTTGTTAAGCGATATTTTTTTCAATTTGTTTATTAGGATGAATGGCATGTTAAGGTCAATTTTCCTTGCGTTCCTAAATATTTATTTTGATTTTCTCTGGTATATTTGTAAATTATTCCATAAATTTAATTAAGATCTAATTCATTAGTTTTCACCGATTTTTGAAGGATAGTGTTTTTTTTGCTGCCTCGAGTATAAATCTCTTAACGGATCTTAGGAATATAAACTCGAGTAAACAACAAGAGAAACCATTACTTTTTCCTGCAATGAATGCATTTTTATTACAGATATTTAATACTCAGCATTAATCCATCTATCATATATTGTTCTCTTTTTAATCTTTTTCCGTTTTCAGCACACTCTTGAGTGAAAGATGAATTTTTCTTTCATCATAGCCACCAGTAGTCGGCAATATTTCTTAAAGCTCATTTCCATGAAGGCACATTCTACATCGGTCGATTAGAAAATTAAATATTAACAGACAATTATTTAAACCTTTCAACCTATTCCCGTTTTGTCGACGTTATTTCTGTCTTCTCGGTAAAGGATCGCCTTCACTATTCCGCCCTCTGCTCCCTTTGATTCTGGGTTCTTCTAATGTCCCTCTCTCTTGCCCTTAAAAAAACTCCGGTTTCTTGTCTCATTTTCTCATTCACGTCCAATTATTATTTTCTCTTATATATATATATATATATATATATATATATATATATATATGTATATATATATATATATATATATATATATATATATATATATATATATATATATATATATATATATATATCTCTTGTGAGTAAAGATGGAAACGACCTGACAAAACTAAGAAAGAAAATGGAAGAACGATCGATATTAAAATTTTCATAAGAATTAAACCGTAACGGAAATTTACCTATCCCTAAAGTAGAATTAACATCAAGTAAAAATAAATACATAACTCAAATGTATACAAAACTAAAAGATTTTGGAATGTGCCTCAATAGAGAAGGGAAAGGTCCAGAAAAATACAAAATATGTGTTATACGATCATACGTCAGACGCTCATACAAATGCAGCTCTTTATGGGCATTATTCAAACCAAAAATTGTACAAATAAAGCAATTACAAATTACCAATCTGTTATCCGATGGTATGGTAGAGAAAAAGATAAAAACCCTTTTTATAACATTACATAAAAATAAAAAGAAGATAATAAGAAATGCCCAATAAATTTCTTTTTTAAAAACCCAAATGAGTGAATCATATATAATGGACGAAAGAACAATAAAAAAATTATACATTAAAATACAAAATGCACAAATCCAGAAGAAAAATTAAAACTGATAATATACTACAAAGTTAGCAATCACCCCATTAACAATAATGCAAGTAAAACCAAAGTAATAAAAGGTTCCAATTTAATTTACAAATTCAACTGCCCCCAGGAAGATTAAAGGCTTCATTATTTGAATAAATACTCATACATTGAAATGACAAGCACATCCTTATCTTGTACAATCACCATGCATTTGTGAAGTGGCGCCTCATTTTGCTGTCACATTCTACCCTTGTCACCTGCCTAGAAAATATATCAACATTCCACTAAAACATTGATATCTGAGAGACATGAAATCTCATCGACACATATATTAAAAAAAAGAAAGTCCCACTTCCATACAGCCACTTTTTACCTAAATATGCACCCGCACTAAAAGTATGGAATAACTAGTATTATAAAAATTATTTATACATAGCACCGATGAGTCGAAACAAGGATTCCGCCCATTTCAACCAGCACACAATATACTCATCTCCAATTATCCGTTTTATATAATATGGATTCAACAAGAAATATCACTACGCAAGATAATAATTGTAACAATATACATGAGTAAAATCTTTATCTCACTACCTAGAAACATCCTCAGCACAAAAGTGTGAAGAACAGCACATTACTTCAAGTTTAACAAATTAGTTATCAACTTGCTCACCGGCTGACAACCAATAGTATTTCTGCCCAGTAAAATATAGTGAACGCCACTTAAAATAACGTGTTTCGCAGGGATGCATACTCTCTCCACCCATTTAAAGCTTTTTCGCCATGACATCCCGACTAAAAATACAAAGTTTGTATTCATCAGCTATTCCAATAACAAATTACCCGCCAAGAACTCAAAGCACACCTTATCATCTGATGATCTACAACTCTGCTCCACAAGATTCAAGATGGTTGCAACAAAACCTTATGGCCGTTTTTCAACTTCTAGATTTCCAGTTTTCCTCTTCTGCTCCAACAAACTGAAAAAAACAGCATTCATTTGAATTGAAAAGGCTCAAATGAAAAAGTTCAAATTTTTTAATTGTATACGGTAAATACAAACATTTTTGTTCCCTTAGATTTTTATTTTTGAAAAACAGTACAATGTTTCAAAAGATAAGGAAACTTAATCGGTTTTGCCGTTTTTGATTGAAATGGGACATTAAATATCCTCGAATGTGAAAGAGGTGAAATAGGTTTTTCAGCCAGCTTTCAAATCTTGTATCTTAAAGTTGTAAGTTACGATTGGATCGGCAGACATATGTGTTGTTGATGCCATTGGAATAGTGGAATAGCTATAGTGTGCTTGCTGGGATTCCTAGTGTGATACTTTTGAGGAACACCAATTTGCTTGGAGGTGCTTTGTTCGCGATAGGTATCCTCGGTAAGTTATTCGTGATTCTCGAACTGTATGTAAGTGGAACAGCCATATTTTTGTATTTGAGATCAAGTGCGTTTTTAATTAGAGTTTTATTAAGATTTGTTCATGTACTCTATCGAAGATCTTGTTTAGGTCTATTATTCTCATGCGTGCTGGTATGAATTCTTTGACGCATTTTTGCAGATCTGTGTACCATGGGCAAAGTACTTGTCAGGAGGGTTTCATTAAAATGTATAGTTAATATTTTCTATTACAAAGAAACTTGAATGTTGGAGGTTATAAACATACTTTCAAGTAGTTTACTACTTCGGAAAATCAAATCTATTATTTATTAATTAAAATTTTGACTTTTTAACAAAAAC
The DNA here is from genome assembly GCA_963969495.1 of Ceratothoa steindachneri. Classification (NCBI taxonomy): domain Eukaryota; kingdom Metazoa; phylum Arthropoda; class Malacostraca; order Isopoda; family Cymothoidae; genus Ceratothoa; species Ceratothoa steindachneri. The sequence goes on from OZ018328.1 coordinate 86,562,230, forward strand.
TAGAATATAAGTGGTATCCACAATGAAAAACAGTTATAATAGTGAAAAACTTGCAATATATGTATATCCGTTTCTCGTAAAAAGTTTAAATCAAGAAGCAAATTTGTTTTCAATAATCTAAAATGGATATGATACATTTTTGATTAAAATTTAAAAAGTTTAATAGGAATATAGTTCAATCTTTTTCTCGTCACATTGTGTAAGTGATTATAAAATTGAAAGATGTTTGAAGATTTTATATAAAATATTGCTATTAATACCACAAATACTACGAACAGATATTAAACATCACAATTACGCTAGTCAATCATATTTTCTTCTAGGAAAATGATTTTCTTTAACACTGACCAGTCTAGAGTAAAGGCCAAATGTTATGAGATTACTGTAAAATGTTTATAGAAATTTTATAGAACTAATCTAATGCTTAATTTTTTTTGTCTCATAATTTAACGCTAAAATATGCAAATTTCAGAGCCCAAACCGTTTTTATTAAAAAATAAAGCTAATTGATGCGCGTAGTCGATATTTAAAATCGTGTCCCTTGTTATCTAAGAGGGATTCAATACGTTTCAGTTTGCTGAGAACAAATTTGTGATGATTGCTTGACCGATATTGCTCTATTTCTGTTCAATAAGTGCCCCAAACTGCTTACAATGGAACGGCATCTGTCTATTAACTGCCAGTTTGATTATCGCCCACAAATTAGTTATCGGGTTCAAATATGGTGAAATCCCGAGCCAAAGTCAAAAACATTTGATGTTATTTTTAGCAAAGAACTTTGTTATTGCTTTCGATCTGTGAGAAGGTGCGGCATTATGCTGAAAAATAGAGTTGGCTCAAACTATTGGGAAAAGTGCTGATGAAGGACGTTTGGGTACTATTTTGTCTTCATGACTGTATTCTTGGTCAAATTTTATTGCTCTAGTTACTTTAGATGAAAAGCAGCCAACAAAATTTGAGTGTTCGCATGCTTCAACTTGAGCACGACATAAGACGAGTGAAAGCGCTTGCCTTTCTCCAAACTAAAAGAGATCTTCCAGAAGCTCCAAAAGGTTCATCTAGAATATCACTTTGCCATTGTCTTCGGCAATCCATTCTTTATATTCCACAAGAAACTGCAGGCTATATGTATAGTTATTCTTGATGAGATTAGGTTTCTTCGATGCCTTTCCAGAGCTGAAACCTTGGTGGAGAATTCCTCGCCCCACTATGCGTAGTGAAGCGTTCACAACTATTTCTTTCTCATAGTTAGAAGGTTTGGAATTGGAAGCCACGCAATCCTTGCCAGGAGAGAGTCAATAACACTGGTCTGCGTCAAAATGTTCCTGAGGGTTTCATAGGTGATTCTTAATAAAGTTTGTCTCCTAAATCCAAATCAAGCATTCATATTGCTCAATCAGGCCTAGTTCTTAAGATACAGTCCGAGCTCACTAGATGGCGTCAGAGAGCTCAGTCTCTAGCTGACCGCGAGCGCGAGTGCCTGTGTGTTGCTTGCTCACTCTCCAACTAAGTGTTGGTTTTTTAATCCATGACTTTTCTAATCTATGAACAGTGTTTAAAGTGTATTTCTAAAACTTTATTTAACTTTGTGAATTTTTTTGCAGGCAAATACATTAGCAAAACTCCTTATATTTCATAAAAATGAATAGAAAGTGTAAAAACAGTCATGATATATTTTGTTTTGTTTGTGGAAAGGTAACTTTTAGTGACTAGCAATGCACTATAACGCCGTTAGTAAAATTCCTTTACAATGCATATTTTGGAATGAAGCTAGGTGATCAAGACAAAAACTTTGCTCCACATATGTGCTGCAAAGCCTGTGTCATACATAGCCTTAAGACGCTGGAGTGAAGGCAAAACGAACTGTTTGTCATTTGGTGTACCTATGGTAAGGAGAGAAGGCAAGGACCACATTACAGACTGCTATTTTTGCAGGAAAAATCTTAAAGGTGAGATAATTACTTTAACAATATAGTCCTTGACAAATCTAGAAATGTTTATACAAACCTTTTGGTAGCCTATTAAAATTGTAATTGCGTATAAAAATAGTGTATTATGCTGGTAGAAAAATTGTGGTTAAATTGTATATAAAATTGATTGTATTTAAAAATTGTAAATTTCACCTGGTATGAAAAATGTGTATAAAAATGTGGAAACGAGGGTCGAGTGAATTAAAAGTATGTAAATTAAGAATCCGAAACTTTTTTCAGGTGTCAATAAGAAGAACAAACACACTGTAGTCTATCCTGATGTTCCTTCTGCCATTAAACCACAACCACATGGTCCAGGAGTTCCAGTTCCTTCTCCACCTAAAAATACTGAGCTACAAGACAATATAGAAGATATAGAAGTGGATGACACTGAGACTTCAGTGACATATCAGCCTACGTCTACAATGACTTTGCCAAGACCACTCACTCAAGGTCAATTAAATGACTTGACTAGAGATCTTGGTCTTTTTAAAGAGAACACACAACTTCTTGCATCCCGTCTTAGTGAGAGCAACCTCCTCTCTTAAGAAACTACATACCTTTGGTTCAGAAATAGAGACGAAGAGTTTCGAAAGTTCTTTGCAGTTGATTCTTGCAGCTCTTTGGTGTATTGCAATGATGTAAAAGGTTTAATTGAGGCAATTGGCGTTCCTTACCAACCAAGTGAATGGAGGCTCTTTATCTATTCTTCCAGCAGAAGTTTGAAGGCAGTACTCTTAAATATTGGCAATAAAATGGCATCTGTACCTATTGGCCATTCAGTTCAGTTAACAGAAAGCTACGAAAATATGAAAGTATTGATTAATACAATCAAGTACTCTAACCAGAACTGGTTAATATGTGGTGATCTCAAGGTAAGATATATTTTACTTTGTTGAACTTGTTAAATATTTCAAGGAGTGTTTGTTTCTAAATACCAATGACAGAAGGATATTATACACATATTAGTTTCTCCCTACCCCTAATAAACTTAGTGAAAATTGCCTATGCCAAAAATACAAGTTCTTAGAAATCATGTACATCAATATGTTTTCTTCCAGGTTGTGTGCCTTCTACTTGGGATGCAAGGAGGCTACACAAAATATCCATGCTTCATGTGCTTATGGAATAGCCGGGCAGATAGTCTTCACTATAAGCAAAAAGACTGGCCATCTTGAGAGGCATTCCAAATTGGCTGCCACAATGTGGTAGCTCAACCTATAGTCCCTCTCAAAAATGTTTTACTGCCTCCTCTCCATATAAAGCTTGGCCTGATGAAAAACTTTGTCAAAGCACTGAATAAAGAAGGCCAAGCTTTCAAGTATCTACTGCAAAAATTCCCACAGATCAGTGATGCCAAGCTCCATGCAGCCATATTTGATGGTCCCCAAATTAGAACTCTGTTAAAGGACAACGATTTTTACACCAATATGGAAGCCAGTAAACAAGAAGCATGGCAAGCGTTTAGTAAAGTAATCGATGGTTTTCTGGGAAATAAAAGAAGCTCAGAATATATCTCACATGTAAATGAGCTTATAAAAAGCTTCGAAAAAATGGGAGCTCGCATGTCGATAAAAATGCCTTTTATCCAGTAACATATTGACTATTTTACGGAAAACTGTGGAGATTATAGCGAGGAACAAGGAGAAAGATTTCACCAAGACATAAAGACGATGGAGACAAGATATCAAGGACGCTGGGACATCAACATGTTAGCTGACTATTGCTGGTGTCTTACACGTGACAAACCAACATCGCTTCAAAAGCGGAAGTCATCAAGGACTTCTTTTCTTGGAAAATAGTTCCTTTGCACTCCTGGGTAAGCTCATAAGTAGTCTGTAAGTTTAAAATTAATTAAAAGAAAATCGAATTGAGTTGGTATTTTTTTTATTACAAGTAATTGTAATTTATTAAATAGCTTTTATATAAATAAGGGATTTTTTCAAAAATGGCCCTTTTCTAAAAAGAGTAGTGCGCTGTATCTCAAAAACCAGACCTGATTGAGCAAAATGAATGTCATATTTCAATTTAGGAGAAAAATTTCGTTAGGAATCTCTTTAAAAAACCGCAGGAACAGAAATCTTTTTTCAAACGCAGGGCTGTGTAATGATCGTAAATATGGTGCTACTAGATTCATTATCTTTAGCTACTATCACTCTGAATTCAATACTATCTTGGTGAAGAGTAATAGTGATCGTGTGCTTTTCTTTGGAAAGAACCATTTCTGGAATTGAAATCGATTCAAACCTTCATTTTTACCAAACAATATTTTGATGTATATTATTATTATTACGCAAATGATTCAGTTCACCATTTTGATCAATTAGCAAAGAAATATGGACTGAAACTCGCCTCCTATATGAACAAGGCCAGAGTGCAATTTTGTATTGGGCTCTGGTGACTTTATAATAAACCTAAATTAATTTAAATATTAAAATAATTGTTCTTACCTGGTAAATTTTTAAAATGAATGAAATTTATAAAATATATATAAGTCTCAAAACTTTTGACCATTACTCTACATATAAATTCACTTGTTTCATTCTCTTGTTCTTTGCACCTTAGAGGGAGCACCCGTGAAAATGAGCTACATTCTTTTTTAAAGGCTTTGCTTGCCAACTCATTGTGCTTCTTTAAATAGGAAACTTTCATCCGTTCAGTGTAGATTTTAGCAAGTGTTACCTCTAGCATAGAAACTTATTTAATTACATTAATTTTAAGCTTTTAGCTTATAAGGTTCCCTAATTTTTAGTTGCAGGTATTTATTTTGGTTAAAATTTATGATCAAAGCGATCCTTTGAGTTCTTTAAGAACATTATTATAACTAGTACTTCGCTATATATTAGTTAATGATTAAACTGTGTAGCAAGATTTTTGTCGTTGAGTAACAACTGTTATTTTATATTTGATTGTGTTAGAATACACGAAAAAACACAGTTATTTATTTCATAGTTTGGTTTGGTGTGCAGCATAATGATATTTATATGAAATATACCTATTCTCTCTGGAAGGAAGTTACAAATTTGAACTTTCATTTGAATAACTTAGAAAGAAAACGACATAGCATTTATATATTCTATAATTACATATGTGAGACAATTACAATATTAGAAATCAGTAGTTTTCCATTTATGATTATACTGTAAATTAGCCCCCAAATATAGTCTCCCATCTGATTTTCATTATACGATCCTCGATAGCGGCGCTGTGTTCAAGGTCAAGTAGATCATGGTTAAAGCGCTCACTATGCTCCTCGGAGTATGCTCTCATGTTCTAAAATTTATCCAGATGAACCTCAAGAATATGAACTATCAAGGATATTCTGCAGCCCATCTTGCCATAGTTTCTCACCAAGTTTTCAGCAAGGTCTACATAGTTTTCTGGTTTGTGATTACCTAGGAAGCCCATAATCACTGCAATAAAGCTCTCTCACACTACTTTTTCTGTCCTACTGGGTTTCTCGGGAAACTCCTTGCACTCCATGAACTTTATAATTGTGAACAGACGAATGCCCCGCCTTTCGCCTTCGCCCCAGATAGCTTAGTAAAGAAATCTTGGAGATACTTGAATTCTGCAGAATCCTTATCTAAAGCTCTGACGAATTGTTTCATAAGACCCAAATTAAAGTTCAGAAGAGGAAACAATACTTTTCTGGGGTTCAAAAAAGTCTCCCATTTAACGTGTTTCTTTCCACATTAAAATCGGTCTGTTGTGCCCAATCCTGCTGCTGGTAGGGTGCCACGGTGCACCAGCTGTCCCAAAAGCAAAGAAAACAAGGAAACTTGCTGAAGCCCGTTTGGAGACCTATCAATATGACCACCATTTTGAATTCTCTGATAACCTTCCAAACTTACTCTTCATATTTCAGTACTTCTAGCAAGATCTTGACAGTGCTGTATTCATCTTTGAGCTGGACCGAGTGAGCAAGACAAAAGATGAATAAATGTTTCCTTTATGAAGCAGCACTGCTTTGAGGCTCCTAGACGAGCTATCAATGAAGAGGCGCCACTCGTTAGTGTTACAGGCGATTTCTATTGCCTCAAACAGGCCGGTCACCTTGTAACAAAAGCAAAGCTCATCTTGACGTGTAAAAAAGCTTAAAAAAGAATGGTGACGCTTCCACTGACCTGATATTTGTACACTGTCATCTAACAAATTCCACTCCTTGAGTCTTAAAGTTAAAAGCTCTGCATGGACCTTTGTGACACTAAGATCTCCGACAAGGTCGTTGAGATCTTTTTGGTTTGGGTAATATGGGTTTTTCCTCCTCAGGTGCATTTCTGTAATCTGGATCAATGACATCATGCTCTTCTGAACTGCTTTTCCTTTATTAAAACAGATGCTCTCTTTTTGGAGCTCATAACCGTGTGGCATTGGTGCAATAGATGACTGAAGATTTGGATACATGACAACAGGCGCTTTTTGCCTACTTGACATTTGGAACGCTTAACCATGCAGAATAAACAATTGCTTAAATGGTGAGTTGGTTCCCTCTAAATTCGTGGGATTGCAAAATTCATAGCTCTCATTTTTCATCTGTAACATCCTGTAAAAAAACAAAATGAAAACAGAAGTATAAATATACATATAATTTTCACTTAGTGTTATTAGAAGTGTTGAAAAAATAAATAAATAATCCTGTATCCATGTAAACAAACATCATATATATATATATATATATATATTACCTCTCAGAGTTCTTTTGCAGAGCTCGAAGGTGAAATGAGGTACCGAAGGTTTGTCTTGATCTCCGACTGGCATGCCGAATTATGCCTTGTAGGCCTCATACATTTTAGCAGATCACAAAAACAGGGTATGTTTTCGCTCTTCTCATAATAAATTCACCGCAGACATAGCAAAATGCTTCTGTCGGATGCTTACAACCTCTTGATGCCATGTATGACGAATGCTTTTATGAATGACAAGTGACGATGTCTGTGCTGTGACGGCTAGAGTTAAACTCATCTGTTGAGTAGACATGTTTGTATTTCTACAGTCTTCTGCTTTTCACAAAGTAGTGCTGAATATATATGAAATGTAATATAACTGCTATTGCTGTCCAGGTCAACAAAACAAAGTATAAGGGAAATAATAGCTGTTGCTACTGTATCACTGTTTTTATAACTTTTTAAATGCAGTATATCATGTTTATATTATAGCTGAAAAAAAACATAACGCTTGAAACCTTTTATATACTTTTACTATTTGCATCCAAATAATTTTATTTACCATAAATGGGCTAATTTAAAAATTAAATGTTCTTGTCTCAAAAGCAATGTTTTAAGATTAAAATTGACTTTTTATTATTTAATAGAGCCACAAACAATTGGGAAATAACACATTTAACTCAAGGACAAGAAAAAAGTTAAATTTTGTTACACAGTGTTATCATTGGGCAGAGCATTGAGCCCGTAAGTTTCCATTCTGCTTCGCTTATTTGTTTCCAGGGGACACTGCTTCTCAATTCATTTCACATATACTGCGTTCGTTTTATGACTGAATCAGTTGTACTAGAGGTGATTTTTAACCAGTCCATTTATTATTGCGATTCTAATTCTTAAGGGATCGTTGCAATAGGATATATTTTTTACAAATTAATTTATATATTCTTTTTTGTTTAAAATAAGAATATTTATTGGTTTGGACGTTTTTTTCTGACTTAAATGAGACAGCATATCGAGAAGACATGGACTCATAGATATAATTGACATCTCTTTCCCATTTACCAACACCGCCTCACACACCAAAACTGTCCTAAACAATTGTGCAAACACTTAATCACAATCCATCAATTTTAACATCAAACGATCAGGAAACAAAGCACTATTTCTATACATACGACAATACTCCATAATATTAGCCACAAACAACACATTAAGTGTCGAAGCACTCATATACCTTTACGTCTTTTAATCTGCAGTGACTTTAATGCACCACACACATACTAGCTCAGCTATCAAACGGCAATCAACATAAATCTCAAAAAGCATAAAAGCAATACACCCTAACTACACTAAACTAAACATCTCAATCACGCTGACAATCTCCTTGCATCGCATACTAAAATCGTGGACTTACTCAGGAAAAACACTCTGCTCACCTCATCTGTACTCCGAACTACGTAGAACACCCTAGCAGATCTTCCATCAGATCACCTTACATTATCATAGCATTCCAAACAATTCTTTAAAAACACACAGATAAACTTAATAAAACAATCTGGAAAGACTACATTTGATACATAAAAGATAACCTACAGGACCTCTTCACAAACAACTATCAAAAATTGAATTAAGCACAGCAGCAAATCGCCAACATAAAAACGAGAGCCAAATTTTATTCTTCAAGGCCAGAAATGACCTTATAACAGAATCTATGCACAAGGAATAGTACATTATAAAACAAAGAAACACTATTAGACAAATAAAAATCAGAAGATTTCCTTCTCAACCCTTACATCAAAAACCTAATCTAAAAGCAACTAACTGAAATCTTGAAACGATACATAAGTAGAGTAATCCAGATGACAAATCGATACTCCTCTATAAAACTATTAGGTTAATCTCTATATCACAAATCATTTCCCACACGCGAGTCCCTAGTGACCAGAAACTACCTAATTTCTAAACTAAATAACATTTAAACATCCTTATAAAAACTCTTCCAGCATTAACTTTCTCCCACACAGACAAACTACAGGAACATAAAAATATAGAAGAGGAAGAGCCACCACGAATCTCTAAAGATGCTCTGCTCCAAGCCAAAAAATCTGGATAAAATACTAAAGACGCCGGCTCGAGCAACATCTTTAGCATACAGAAGAAACAACTTGTCAACTCTCCAATCTCCCATATCACAACCCCGCATTATACAGATACTCACGCCAGGCAAACAGCCAACCTAAATCAACTTATACTACCCCACTTAACTACTCTGCACATATTCCAACCCATCTAAAAAATGAATAAATAAATGACTAACTCCAAATATCCCGAAACACAAACACAACTCAGTTTCCGAAAAGCCAACACAAAGACGATCCTTTCTCAATGACTACAATCAGTACCTTATTGACGGCTTTAACAAGGAACCTTCCCACCCTTATCACGAACAATCTTCGCTTCTATAGATACGAGGGGTGGTCAATAACTTTTGAAATTCGGATATAAGGAAACGAGATAAGAGGAAAAGTGTTTTATTATATTTCAAATGAACTACCCTCGACTTCAATGCACTTGCGCCACTTGTCCTTGAGGCTTCGAATTCCCGACAATCAGAAATCTCCCGACTGCTGTCCAATCCACTCCTGGACGGCGAGCTGGACATCTTCATCGTCCACAAACTGGCGTCCACGCAGTGCAGCCTTGAGCTGGCGGAATAAAAAGTAGTCGCTAGGGGCCAGATCTGGAATGTAGGGGGGATGGTTGAGCTCCTATAATCGCCACTCGCGCAGGGCAGCTTATGCAACTCAGGTTTTGTGGACAGGGGCATTGTTATAGAGGAGCATGACACCACATGTTGCCTTGCCGCACCGCTTCTGACGGATGCACTTCTTCAACCCAGCCAGTCCTTCCAAGTGGCGCATAGTCCACCATCAACACTCCCTCAGAATCCCAGAAGATGGTGGCCATGGTCTTCCCGGTTGAGGGTTGGGTCCGAAACTTGATGGGTGTCGGAGAGCCCCTTGTGCTCCCAGGCCATGCTTTCGAGCTTGGTCTCGGGATCCCAGTGATGGATACACGTTTCATCACCTGTCACTATGCATGACTCGAATCCCGCCGGGTCTTAGTTGTACAGGAGCAGCAGCTCCTCCGAACTTTGACGACGTTAAAGTCGTTCATGGGGCCTGAGGTTTCGTGAGGTTTTTACGGACTCAACGGGCAGAGACCTTGGTCATGGGAAAATTGTCGTGGAGGATGTTGATGACATTTCCATGTCATATTCCAAGTTCTCGCTCGATTTCTTCGACCTTCACCCGTCGATTCTCGAGGATCATCCTCTTCATACGGGCTACATTGTCATCGTGGGGCACGTCTAATGGGCGCCCTGGACGGGGTCATCTTTAAGTGACTCACGACCATGGCGGAACTCCCTATTCCAGGGAGCAATGGTAGCATAGGAAGTGCCGGTGTCGGTGTACACTGCAACCATGCGTTCATGGATCTCTTTTGCATTCTTCCCTTTCTTGGTCAAAGTTTGATCACTGCGCAGTGCTCAACCTTGTCCATTGTTGAAAGAATTGTGACTGACGATCTGAGATCAGCTACTGCTTCTTAAATAGACGAGGCAGGAGTGTGCGGCTGCAGGTCCTGACTTGTCATAACTTGTCCTAACACCCCCACAAACAGCCATCCGCCTTCCTCTGTTTTGCAATACCGTTTAGCAAAACTTATTGACCGCCCCTCGTATAAACAAATCTTTCGACACTGTACAAAACACATATTCGCACAAAAATTCGGAACACGACACTCACCAACAACGACCACCAAACTATAACATAATAAAACACATCTACACCACAATTACTTAACACTCGAATACTTTACCATCAAAATATCTCCTAAATCACCATCCGATTAATTCAAACACCCAAAGAAATCACTTCACCAGACACAAACTCATTCTGCCCAACTAATGCTATGCTGTTCGATATTACTCTAACACTACAAACATCCAATACGTCTCAACTTCAGCACTAAAATGCATCCGATACAATCAACATGCTGACAGAACCAAACACCTTCTCCTAAACTGTCCGAACTTCACACACACGGGACAGCCACAACATTTCTGACACTAAGGACCAGGGAGCCTTCTTAAGGCTGTGTTGGACTTTTTCCGGGTTCCCCACATCGCATACGAGAGATGTATGGACTGGAAAGTAAAGATAGTTCACATTCAGGTTTAGGGTTTATTCTTGTGGTTCAAGTAATATTTTCTTGTTAATATTATGTTAATATAACTGTTTTATATAATATTCAGTAATTTAGAAAGAAATATTTATTCTGTTTAAAAATTGTACTTGCATTGAGGTTTGTGGTTTCGTCAGCTAACCAACCTATAAAGACATTACGTCTTTTTGACTTATGTAAAACCTACCTACTTGGTTGTATAAATTTCATTCAATTTGAATTTATTGTATACGGCTGTCAATGTTTAATTGATTATAATAGCTAGTAAAGTATCCTTTTAATTTAAACCACCAACTTAGTTGTGCCCATTAATGGCTTTGGGAATTAGCAACAGATTTTAGCGAGGATTTTTCTTTAATTACTTTTCCACGGAGCGGAGCACTAATTCAGGTAAAATATTTTTATTTATTTTGATATTTTTTTTCATTTATATAGATTCCTTGTTAAGAACTATATTTAGAAGGTACCTAAATTCTATTATTGAGACAATTTTTTTTAATTATTTCCACTATTGATTTTCAGGTATAAGTTTATTTACTTACCCTATATTTACCTTTATTGAGTAAGAACTCCTCCTTTCTTTAAGCTAGCATTTAATTTTATTATCAATATTAGGGAAAGTTTCTGCATTAAATGTTCATTGGTAGTTTCCTCATTAAAAGTTTCTAATCACCTAAATTCACTATTCTTCATCCTCACCTTTTTGCAGTGTCGGTATTTTTAGAACTTTAAAAATGTTTTAATTAAAGTAAAAATGCACATACCTAGATTTTGGATATCCTATGCTAAAATGTACGCAAAAGACGTGCCCCTCTATTTCTTTCACTAATTTTTCTTTTCTTTACCCTCATAAATTTCTTTTCAGACATCTTCATTACAAACTTCAGGTCTTAGATTGAATTTTAATATTTAATACAAAAATGAGCGAAAAATAGTTTGGACTCTTTTGAATTTATTTAAAAGGGTCACGCCAAGGGTTGCCTAAAAGATAGTTTGAGTTTGCTCCCCATTGAAATAGGAACACTTATTATAATAAACTATCTTGCCTATTTTCGGAAACTTTATGGATGAATCAAGTGAAGAGAAAGGAAAAAAGGTGCTGAACTTTGACAGATGACCAATTCAGACGTAGTGTAGACTAATAGAAACAATGTAATTCCTGTCATACTTATGTTCTTGGGTAATTTATAAATTTACAAATTCTTCGTAAACTGATGCAGTTCAGTGGGATCTGGAATTATAGTTAGTTCCCTAATCACCTAAGGTCGCTTTATTTTCTTTTATTTGAATACATAAAAGATCTTAAGATGTTAATTGTCCTAATACTTTCTCGCAAATGATTGTGTCCATTTTTATTCAATTCAAGTTCTTACCAGTAAACACTTATTACATTCATTAGGGGTTTTTATGTCTTAGAAATTGTGTTGAGTTATTATATGGAAGACTATCAGTATGACGATAGATACAGTTCCAAAGGATCAAAAAATTTCAATAAAGCAATATGAGAAACGAATATATTTATTTTTCATCAGGAAAATGTGAATATTAGAAAATAACTAAAAATATTGCTATTGTAGTACTATATATGAAAAATTGAGAGAAAACCTAAAAGAGCAACCATTTCTGCCTTCTCGCTTTTCTTAGTGGATAATTCCTTCCTACCTCATCCAAAATTAAATCCTAACCTTTTAACTTGAGTTTATGGCCTTTTTATAAAATAAAGTTAATCCAACGCGTATATTTTATAAGCTCAGCATGATGAACCCTAAGCACTAGCCTTAAGAAGCTTACCTACTCTTAAATGAAAATGTGAATTCACTGACTTGTTCCCATATTTATGACTCCAGGACTTTAATATTACCTCTACCTCTACCTCCCTTTCCAACTTTACTTTAACTTACTGACAATCTCTATTAGTGATGTACTAATACTGGAATAGACTTTGTTAGAGGAAGATAAAGAGGGTAAAAATAAGACGGAGGGAGCTTTCATATAGTGATGAAGGCATCGTTTTCCTTTTAGATGGTTCTTGCTTCTAATTGCAGGACGTTGTTTTAATTTTTATATCGTTTATTATTATGATGTTGTTTTGGGCGTTTGTTGATGTTGCCTTTCCTCTCACACTCTACATATGTTTGATGTTCTTGTTGTTTTCTTGAGCATTTCAGTTTTTGTGATAATTGCATTTGGCTATTTACCTTGTGTTTAAGCTTATTATGAATTTCCTAGTTAGCTATTTGTTCTTGTATTTGTTTGGCTTTCTTCCTTCTTCCTTCAATATTAATGCGTGCGTGTTTATGTTGTTTGGTGATTAGGTGTAGAGAGGCACTCTTAGTGTCTTGGATCAGATCTTGATGCTAGGGAATCTATTCCTTTGGGTAAACTTTCTCCAAAGTCATGCAGGGATGTTAATTCTGCCATCTATTCCTTCTAGCTCCGGAATGATAATATCGATTAATGTTATCAAGAACTTTTTTCCAGTTGATCGGTGGCAACGTGGACAGAATCCAGACGTTACCTTTAGGCATCACTCCATGCGGTCGATGGTTTCGTTTTCTGTCCTTGTTGATTAAATGTTTGGTGGACTTCTGCACGTGTTGTTTTCCCATAGAGGATTTGTTGGCCGATAGGGGTTCCTCTCATAGGGTAGATGAGTTTAGATCAGATATACATTACATATATTCCTAATGCTGGCTGAGCTAAGTACTCTAAATTTGCATAGTTTTAACAGTTCATTTTTAGTAGTGCTTCCTGTACTATTGTTGACATAAGCACATCTCCTTCAGTCTGCTTCGACGGGCCACATTTTCAATTGGCAAAGCTAGATGATCCTGAACCTTAACTAATTTTTTCGGATCTTCTATCTCTTTTCTTACTTTTAAAGTTAGAGATTTCTACTCTAGTTATTTTACATGTGCCTTTGCATTCCCCTCCGTGCATGGGACTATGTGTGTTATCTTATGAGCGGATTGCTGATACATCACATCCTTCTGCACGGGAGATGGAAGGTCGATAGTTAACTTGAACTTGGGGTCCTTCAATCATGAGAGATGCTCTTCTGTCCATGATGAAGTCGCAGAGTATCCTTTTCAGGATCGAGTCTAGCGGTAAGCTCAAGATCCTATATTGGAGTCCTTGAACCCAAACCTTTTCTATCACCTCCTCCACGTCTCTCAACACAATGTCTATATAGTTTCCTTTTGCTCGGCAATGGGAGATTTTATCAGTTAAGAGCGACAGGGGCGTATTTATCCCTCTTTTTCTACGGTTTCCATGCCTTTGTGGGTTTTGTGCTTCAACTCACTCAGATTATCTTGTAGACTTTCAGCCACGATTTTATCGAAAATTTTTCAGAATATCTCAATAAAAAAGATGCCATTACGGTTAACCAATTGGTCTGGGTGTTTGTTTCCTTTCGGGATAAAGATGATTTTAGCAAAGTTACAACAGCCCGAGGAGTAATCTGTGTTCAGGGAAACATTCATAGTTTTGTGATGCCGTGAACTACAGTATATGCCACAGGGTGTTCACGAGATTTTTTCTCGTGAGCCTAGACATGCCCGGCTCCCTCTTTTTGGAAAACCTCCTGGGTAAATCAGGAGTCAGGCCTCCGACAGACTACACACCTTTGGGCAGGTATCTGTCGGGATATAATTGGGAGTTGCATGATCTCCTTCAGCGCACGTGCCATGTCCCCATCGGGAGAGTCTTCCTATCTAATTATCTTTCGCATATAGCAACGTACCAGCTAATGTGTTTATAAGCCTTAATATACCAACATTCAGTTTACAGAACAAAGTTTCGAAAAGCTAACTTGGGTCTGGTTTGTAGGCGGGCACTTATCGTCCTCAGAAAGACTCTTTTGGCAGAGTGCGACTCTTAATTTTCCGGATTGCTGCCCCTGTGGATTGGGAGATGCAGCCGTTTCTCCTTATTAATAAAAGTTTTTTTTAATTTCCCGCGGAAATTATGGACGTTTCTATTTAATGTGTAGAGGATTGAAGGTATGTATATATTTTTTTCCTGGGTCGAAAGGTAAATCACCCCCCGTTTCACCGCCTCTTCCATGGATAGAGGAGTAGCCTGAGAGTGAGATAATGAGAGAGGGATAAAAGAAACACGAGGGGTCCTCTTGGGAGTGACTCTTAACGGGCTAATTGATAACGCCGCCCGCTTGAAGGTTTGTTGATCGTGACTGCTTCCAGAATACAGATAGCCTGTTCCTCTTTAGTGCAGAGTGGACCCCACTAAAATAAGCATTAGAGGTTGCAGTCCGTCACTTGTCTATAAATATTCTGATATTATTACCAGCTGTGGGCTATTCTTCAAACCAACTTCGTTCAATGCCCACAATTATGCTGGAGCAAATGCACGGTCTAGTTGGGACGAAATAAAAATACCATCGTACAGCAGTTCATTTAGGGAGGGTGAACCTGCAGCTTAATTAATCATTTGCCTAAGCGGGGCTCATATAAAGAAAGAAGGAACTATTAGATCGAATGATCAGTAATTAGTAAAACAACTGTATCTCTCTCCTTTTTAACAAGAGGTTTAACAGTGAGAAATCCAGCGGACGTTTTTGAGCTAACACAACAGTTCCAATTCCTGCTTTACCAGTTTACGGGAAGTAAATTACCAGCAAACTTTTCTCAAGAACACTAAGCAGTTGAAAACTTTCTCCCCTTTCAGGTTTTTTCTTCAAATAAAATGTTTTTCCTGAGTTGGTTATTTCCATATCAAGAAAGACAGAAACGTTTGATCACATTTTTAGTCGCTTGCGAGTCTATACCTCACTATGTTTGGTTTTTGTAATAACATTTTATTTATTCGGCCGGTTTGGTCTCCAAAGGCCCCCAAAAGTGGGGACATACATCTCATTAGACTTGGCGCACCAGGGAGGAGGGAGATATTATCGGCGAGCATCAAAGGCTCGCGCAAAATTCCCAGACGCCGTAGGTTTTGCGCCAATCAGTCGATTCGCCGGGGGAGGTGGGGGGAATGAACCCAACACGGATCACGCAGTCTCACTGAAATTCTCGCTGATCCCCCTTGGGGCACTCTGTTCGTTCAGGTGCATCTTTCTCAGGTGCCATGGGTAGACGTTGGGTTCTGAGGGTGGGGAGTGTGTTCAAACTTCTCTCTCTGGCAAATCGATTCGCCATGAAAACTTTCTACTCCCCTAGATTACTACTCTATATCTGAAACCGCTTTAATATACTTTTAATTGTGAATGTTGTTTAAAAGTAGAGTGTACTCTGGATCCTTCCTCACTCAATAGAATTGTGAGAGGCTGGCGAGAGATATTTAGATTTTGCTATTGGCAAATTCACGTGAAATACCAGATGCTGTTTAAATTTGGTACATCATTGGCATCCGTTAATCATGCATGTTTTCCTGGATTAATTGCTATGGCAACTCATTTTTTCGTCCACTTGCTGAGTCTGGTATCCTAATTGAGGTTTTTATTAACATAGTATCATTTCAGCACTTTTCCATTGAACTAAATGCCTCCTGAAGGATATGTCGACCTTAGCTTGCCCTGCTATCAGTGCATGGGGAATGTTGCCGCATGATTTTCTGCTCCAAATATAGCAAGAGAGAGGAAGAGAGAGATATAGATAGAGATAGAGAGAGAGAGAAAAAGAAAGAGGGAAAGGTAGATAGAAAAGAGAGAGAGATATATAGGACAGAGAGAGAAAGGGAGAGATAATAGGGAGAGTGAGAAACAGAGAGAAAGTACCCTTTGCCGCTCCTTCCAAAATAAGAACCCCTATAACTTCTTCTCATTCAGCCAGAACCACATCTATCTGCCAACGAATTTTTCTCCAACTAATCACGTTGTCTGCCAATCCAATTTTCTGGAAAATTTGTGAGGCGGCATTTTTTTTTATATCGGTAAAAGAAATTAGGTTGAATCGTAAATAAAAGTAACATTAGCTTATATGTTATTAAATTATTTATTTATTGTGTATTGTATACGTCTATTTTTGGTCTTTTTGCAATACGAGAAACATCTATGTAACACAGTCAAGTTTTTGACACCATCTCACAAAACAGGCATGACACTGGTGTAATACATTTTGTCACACGCCATATATTGCATATATCGTATGCGCCTTTATTTCGTATCATTTTGTTTTCCAATTTTCTTTTTCCTTTGTCAGGTAACCTCAGATAACTTTAAGAAAAAGTAATTAAATTGAAAAATATTATTTTAAGGAAAGTAAATTCTAAAAATATATATATATATATATATATATATATATATATATATATATATATATATATATATATATATATATATATTCTAAATTAATTATTGCCTTATTTAAAAATGACTAAAAATAAGCCAAAAAATCTGATACTAAGAAAGTTATTTTTCATATATTCCACATAAAGAAACACGTAGAATTTGTATTGGTAGCAAAAGCAACCAATCAGATTATGACGAGGACGTAGCTGATCCGTCAACAAACTTAATGAATGTCCTTCCAAAGTTGAAGAGGAGGACGATGATATTTATGATCAACTAGAGAATCTGTGTCTTCAAGAGGAAAATTAAAATAAGGGGAAATATAACGTTGCGACGACCAGGTTCAGTAATGAATAAATACAATAGGAAAAATATCTAGGAAGTCAGGCTTTATTTCAGTCCATTTGAAATTTATTAATTGTTTTTGTTTGAAGAGATATTTAAACTTGTTGCCGAAGATATTAATAGGTATGCTGATCAATATATTAGCTTCAAACATTGAAAATTAATTTCAAGATGCTGAAAGACGTAAGATACCAATAACGATGGTATAAGTAATATTTTATGCCTATTACTGTGGATGTGTCTAGATATATCAGGGATGGATTATTGCCTCATAGTGGTAAAGGAGAACCATGTACTTTAAAAAGTTGCAAGAAATATAATATCTAGAAACAGGTTTGTGATTGTATTTGCATTCATACATTTTTATGACAATACAAGGATAGCCGAAATAAATCTTCTTGGAAAAGTATTATCCGTAGTAGATAAACATACTCCAAACTGTATTTCAGCATGTATTTTGCTTGGGATAAATCAATTGTATGTAGTTGATGAAATGTTTATTCTATGCAGGGAACGTTTAGTTAAGGCAATTATTCTTCCCGAATAAAGTCCAGAAGTTTTGTTATTTTGAAGGATCCGCCTACTCAATGATTGTGTAAATTGCTGAACAAAGAGAGGTAGGACTCGCAAAACTAGTGTACGGAAACTTAAGCCAAAATCTTCTTAATGAATGCAGGATATTGTTTTAGGATAACTTCTATATAAATTACCATATAAAGAAGGATTTATTAGAATAAAAGCTTATGTGGTAGTGACAGAGAGAGCTTATAAGAAAAGGATACCAATATAAAAAGAGAGTGAATATTCCAAATACCCTCTTCAAGTTATTATCTCTCGCGAAGTATAAGCCGTATCCGAGGATAATTTCTTGATCGCGCAAGAGGTCGTAAGAGTAAAGATCGAGAACGTTCGCCGTAGGGTTTAAATCCTTCTTCCATAGGCTATTGTGTAATAACCACTCCAATTTGTTGCGAAAGCGGTGTTTAATCTTTATTCGAACTCGGGTAAGGTTCAATCGACAACGTCTCATTGTATAAGGAAATTGGTTAGGAGTCACGTTTCTTGGAGTGCACGGAAAGTTTCACGTTTGATCTTGAACCAGAAATCACAATCTTGTTTGGTGACTTGAATGATATCTAACAAAGCTAATTTATCTAGTTTGCAAAACGGTGTTTTTTGACTGATGGTCTTCTTCGTGTGGATGAATGTGAGCGGTGTGACTTTTTTGCTAAACAATCTTGCAAAACTTTAATCTTGATTTTGAATTGTGTGCACTAATCGGGGATCTGAGGTATTTACATAGGACTGGTTTCTGTTCGCCGAACGACCAAAAACCTCCTAGAAATAGGCGGATGTAATTAATGCGAGAGAAAATCACAACGAAAAAACCCTTTTTCAATGCGTATGGTCCAAGAGTTTTGTAACATGGCGAAGAAAAATGGTCCTCCGTTTTGCAAGCTAACCTGCAAAATATGCAAAGTCTACAGATGGAGTGAAGACTTCGGGGGCAGGCGTTGCAAAGAGCTCCCAGATGCCGTTAATGCCTGTGACTTCTGCGAACTCAAGTAGCGCCTGGGCAAGAGCATGGCTCAACTGAGAGAGGAGAACTCTCTCCTTAAAAGGGAAGTTCAACTCTTAAAAACAGAGAGATGCTGATGCTCAGGCGAGATGGCTCCCGATGTCCAACAGCCGATTTCTTCTGCTGAAGGGCTTCCTCAACGAGCCAAAAAGAAGAAAAGAAAGAAGCAAGAAGAGAAAGTAGAAAGAGAAGAAGAGAAAGTAGAAAGAGAAGAAAATAAAGTGGAAACAGAGGGCGAAAAAGTAGAAGCAGAAGAAGAGAAACGGGTAACAGAAGAATAGAAAACCTAGGAAGACAAGAAGAAGAATAAGAAGAAAAATCTAGAGATACAAGAGGAAAGCGGCAAGTGTCTTCCGAAAGGAAACTATAAATCATTTGTAGAAAAATGTGCAGCCCCTGATAGCGGCCCGCCTTAGCACTAGTGTGAAGCTAAGCTGCCTGACAGGATGTGGTAACCACCAAATCAGAGTAGAGGCTAAAAAATCAGATTTTTGAGAGCTCAGCCGTTGCTTTGATGGTCAGTGGAAATGACCTCTACCTGAGAGGAGGTAGGGTAGGCCCTACAAATAAAATACTCCAAACGGTCATGGGTGCCGTGGACGACTGTGGGCTGTAAACCCGCAAGCGTGTTGTAGTCGTGATGCTCCTGAGGAGAGGTCCAACACGGACCGCTCACTCGATGAACGTCTCTTTAAACAGGTGCCTGGCAGATTTGTGTACAGCAGAGGGGGTCTTTTTTGTGAACCCGTACCACACCTTTTATGGTAGAAACTATCTCTACCAAAGGGATGGAGTACATCTTTCCTTTAAAGGAAAGGCCTTTCTGTCGAACATCATCCAGGCTGTCGTAGAGAGGACTCAAAGGAGCATGCGGCCCAGAGTGAGGGCGGACGTACGCCAGTACGCCAGTCTGACTCCTGGAACGACCTTCTCAGAGGTCGCAAAGAGAGGTGCCTCCTCCCCAACAAATAAGCCAGGAAACGGAAGAGCGTAGGGATTCCTACAGTCAGGGACTCCCTGAAAGTTCTTTGTTCAATGCGAGGTTAATCAGGAACAAGTATCATGAGCTCCGTGGCCTCGTAGCAACGGGAGAACCCGAAATGGTAGCCATAACAGAATCGTGGATAAAAACCTCGAACCGAGACTTTGAAGGTGAATTCTCGGTTTTTGGTTATTAACTCCCCCACAAATATAGGCCAGACAGAGAGGGTGGCGGTGTAATGTTTTATGTTAAGGAAACAATTGAAAATACGAACTCCAACCTTATATCCGACCACGAGCGGCTAGGCATTGACCTAGAGATAGTTTTTGTCAGATACAGGACCAAGCTGCTTTAGAGGCCCCTTTACCAACCCGTTGAGAAGGACAGGGAACTGTACCAGCTGCTGGGTGAGCTTGTTCAGGGCAGAATGTGCATCGATATGGGGTACTTCAACAGCCAAGTTAACTGGGAAACCAGAGCAGCCTGTGGCAAGAGCGCGATACTCTTGGAGTTCGCCAACAAAGAGTTCCTCACTCAATGGGTCAGAGAACCCACGAGAGGAGACAATATCCTCGACTTGGTCTTCACCTCTGAGGATGATATTGTTGAGGATGTTTCTGTAGGCAAAGAGCTCGGTGGCAGTGATCACCATCTAGTTAGATTTACGGTCAAGATCCCGAAGGTAAGGTCTGTTGCCAGTCAATCAAGGAAACTTGACTTGAGAAGAGCAGACTTTGCAAGCTTTCGTGCTGGACTGACTGATGCGAGGCTAGAAGTGTGCGATGCTGTCGAAGACTCGTGGAATAGTTCTAAACCACATTCATGAGTCTTCAATCGCGTTTGATCCCTCTGTAATGCCTCCGTCGGTATTCTGTTCAACCAAAGTGGTTTAATCGAGAAATCAGCCAACTGCTTAAAGAGAAGAGAACTGTGTACTAGCAATCGAAGATCTTGGGTGACTTTGACGAATACCGGAGGCTAGCCAGGAGGTTGAATTCCAGCATAAGGGCGGCTAAGCGGTCTGAGGAACTCCGAGTGGCGAGACTCTGTAAGGAGAATCCCAAGGAGTTCTTTGGATATGTAAACAGCCGTAAAACAATCCGTCGAACGTTTGGCCCTTTGAGGAATGAGGAAGGGACATTAAAGCATTTAGATGCAGAAAATGCTAACCTCCTTAACGAAAACTTCTCTTCAGTGTTTACTAAAGAGTGAAGTCCCATCCCCCAGCCGACGAATTTCTTCTCGGGGGAAAAGCTGGGGGATATGGACTTCACCGAAGGAGAAATATAAAAGAAGATCACTGCCCTAATGACGAATAAGTCACCTGGCTCGGATTGGTTTCTACCTAAAGTGTTAAAAGAAGTGCGCGATCAAGTGTCACGACACCTGAGCGCAATCTTCAACATGTCAATCCGGACCGAATGCGTTCCTAGAGACTGGCGTGAGGTGGAGGTGACTCCTATCTTCAAGAAAGGAGACCGTAGCCAACCGTCAAACTACTCACCTATCAGTCTGACTTCGATTGTCGGGAGACTCATGGAAAGCATGATCGTGGACAAAATGGCGTCGTATTTAGAGTCAAACCTGCTACTGAGGAGTTCCAAGCACGGTGTCCGAAGGCAACGGTCATGCCTGACGAACCTTTGGAATTCTTACACTTCTTCTTCAGTGAGCACGTTCGAGATAAGGCGGTGGATAGGGTCTACTTAGACTTTCAGAAAGCCTTTGATAAGGTACCACACCGCCGCCTTCTCCGGAAAGTGCGAGCGCTGGGCATAGACGGAAAAGTAGCCGGCTGGATCGAGAACTGGCTAAGTTGCAGATGGCAACGGGTGGTGGTAAATGGACAGCCTTCTGAGTGGGTGCCTGTTACTAGCGGGGGGCCTCAAAGTTCTGTCCTAAGACCACTACTCTTTATCATTTACGTCAACGACATGGACGGTGACATCGTTTCCAAGATTTTCAAATTTGCCAACGATACCAAGCTTGGTATGAACGTTGCAAAGAAGGGAAATACTGCAAGCCTGCAGGAAGATCTTGGGAAGATTGGGGAGTGGTATGATACGTGGCAAATGCCTTTCAACGTAAACAAATGCAAAGTGATGCATATCGGCCATCGAAGTCCTCAATCACCCTATATCCTTGAGGGCACTCCTCTTGAATCCACCGACACTGAGAAGGACTTGGGTGTAACTATCATGAGTGACCTCAAGTTCTCGAAACAGTGTATAGAGGTGGAGAAGAAAGCCCAAAGGATGTTAGGGTATATAAAGTGACAGTTTGGATATCGGAAAAAGGAGATAGTACTGTGTCTGTACAACTCCCTCGTTCCAACGCCACTGGAGTACGCCGTACAATTTTGGAGTCCTTCATTCCGAAAACACATCGTGAGTTTGGAACGCGTGCAAGCCAGGGCAACCAAACTGATTCCCTATATCAGACATAAAAGTTATGAAGATGGATTAAGGGAATTAGATATTTTCTCACTGGAGACCCGGAGACTACGTGGTCTGCTTATCGAAGTATTTAAAATATTTTGAGGCTTTGACAGACTGGACTACGGGGATATTTTCCAGCTCAGCGAGAGGATAACAAGAAATCATGGCTTGAAACTTGAACTGAAGCGATAACACCGTGATCTGTGTTGGAAATTCTTCGCTTACAGTATCTTCGGTAGTTGGAATGCACTTCCAACGGAAGTTGTCAACAGTAAATCTGTTGACCAGTTCAAGTTAAGACTAGATAAAGTCTGGCGAAAACGCCTTTAAAATCCTCACGAGTGATCTTCGAGGTTACCAACGGATACCTTCGAAGATTTCACCGAAAGTACCCTCCTTGTATGGATCGTAAGTTCTTCTAGGGTACTTATTTTCCTTGTAGCTCCATCGTAGTAACTGATATGTTAAAGAACTCAATAGCGAGTTATGATATATGATAGTGAAACCACCGTTTAGGAGCATAGAATTTATTTACGAAACTAATTTTGTAAATTATCCTCGGCTACGGCCTATTCTTCGCATTTAAAAATTGTGATTCATTCTCTCTTGAATATCTCCTTTCTATAAATAATTTTGTGGAAGTGATCAATCGAACATTGAGTCTGTAAGTGGTTTATATCTGATGCTTTATCCCATAGTGACAGTGTGAAATATTTAGAGATCCCCAGGCGCCTTATGACTTCCCTTAAATCACTTAATTCTAACAAAAATATTGTGTTAAAAAAATCCGATAAAACTAACCAAATTTTTTTATTAGACCAAAATTCTTATACGAAAAAAATACAGGATTTACTCAATGATACAAGACTTATGAGAAATAATAAAACTCAGATCTTCAAAAAAACTCACAAAATTGCTTAGACGATCCAACCCATAGCTTCTACATCGTTTTAAACCTACCAACCCATCATTGCCCCGTATGTATGTTCGCCGAAAACCCGCAAAAGAGGATCGCCACTCCGACCTATTATACCGTGTATTGACTCTCATCCATGCAGCTCTCAAATTGGTTAGCCTTCCTTCTTGCGGGCACCGGTGGATTGACCTCTTCTTCGCACAAAATCCATTCATCTGATTTCATTGAAAAATTTAGAAAAATCAATATAGAAGGTAGCCGCTTAGTTAGCTTTGATGGAGATAGCCTGTTCACCAATGTCCCACTGAATGAAGCCCTCGATGTTTTATCTAAAGTAATAGACAATCCGATATTAAACCTCCCACTAGATCAAAATAAAATTATAAATCTTGTAAAACTGTGTTCCGGACAATATATTTATTAGTGAAATGTTTTTTCCGTTAGAAATATGGTCTTAGCATAGGTAATCATTTATCACTCATAATATGTAACCATTCTATGGAACATTTTGCAATTAATTTACTCCCTTCTGTTATTCCACATCAAAATTTTGTATGTTTTAGGTATATAGATGAAGTCATATCGATTTGGCCTATAAAAAGTTTAAATTCATTCGACCATTTTCCTCAAAAATCTTAACGACCTCCATCCCACCATCAATTTTAATGTAGAAAGGGAAAAAGATAATTGTATAGAGTTTCTTGGTTAACGTTGTAAGAGTCTTTGATCAAATTAGATTCAGTGTGTACCTAAACGAACCCATTCTAACTCATATATCCATTTCTTTTCACATCATGATGTTACTATTAATAGAGCCGTTGCATAAGGTATGTTGTTGAGAGCACTTAGAATATGTGATTCTTGCTTTCGAGAAGACGAGATTACATATATAACCAGCCAATTCATTGAATTAATCTTCATACTACCGTTTCAAAGATAAAATAAAGTGAGAAACACGAATTGTCTATCCCTCCCGTTCTCTCTCCTCTTCAAAGCTGTAAACAGAGTTATTTCTTCAGGTCGAGCCTCGTTCAAATACCCATTTTCCTTTGACAAATCTTTCCCTTCGTCCAAACCCATGGATCAGCCAAATGAGGCAGGTGTATGTGTAATTCCATGTGAATCAATTACTTGTTCCTCATTTTATTAGGACGGACTGGGAAAGCATTAAAAAACACGAATATATGAACACCAAGGTGATGTCAGGCGAGGCAGTATTACATCCAATATTTATAACCATATTAGAAATTACAGTTAGCAAATAGATTATTTAAAGGTCAAAATTATATATAATTATTAAGATCTCTGTAAAAGAAAAATTCTAGAATCAATATTAATAGGAGAAAATCCCAATTTTAATCTTTCGGTTGATCAATTTAAATGTCGCTCCTATTCCCAGAACCTGATTGTAAAGAGTTTAGTTAATGATCTTAGAACCACACCTCCTGATTAATGACTCTTTTTCTCCATTTCTTTTCCTTTTGCTAGGATTTTGAAAATGTTTAGGAACTTGTGTTGGACATTCAATCATTATTATACGAATAGAGAGGGTGTGGTAAACGTTGTACCGAAACTAGTTTCGAACATAAATTCTATGCTCCAATACAGTGGTTTCACTATCATATATCATAACCCGCTATTGAGTTCTCTCACTTAACATCATTATCATCATCACTAACTCTATAATTTAAGAAGGTGATTTTTTTGAGAATTTAAATAATAATTTCATCTTAGTTTGGTTATGACTTATGTTTTTTTAATCAAGGTTATTTCTAATAATTCTTTTATAATATCAAAAAACAGAATGATGAAGTTCAGAAAGAAATCAAAGTATCGAAATTTTGTGAATTTTTTAAAATCCCAAGAATTACAAATAGTGAAGTTCAGAAAATTATTTTTTATTTATCTTCTTCTATATCTTCTATAACTCTCTATTTTAACAACGTGCTATTTTGAAAGGGGGGAAATTTAGTTTAGAGTTCCTTTTTAAAATTATTATAATTGGCGAAGTTCAGAAAATTTATAAAAATTTAACCATGGCTGCTTTTTTTTAGATTTTAAATTTTAATCTTAGTAGCTAAGCGCAAGCTCTCCCCGTAGGGAAGATTGGCGAAGCCATTGCCTGGCATATATATAAATGTCTTGCAATACACATTTAGGTCACTCAGGTATCCGTACTCTTCCCCTATTATTCAATAGTTTCTTCCATAACATCCCTCTCCGATATTCCAATTTCACTATCTCCAGCTATGCAGATATCATGTTTTCATGTTATCCTCGTGAAACACTCAGAACGCACGCAATGAGCGAGCATGTCAAATACAATTCTGCATAAAATAGTTCAAAGACTGGCAAGGAGAGAATCTACTTATCATATCACGTTCAAAATTCTTCGTTAGTCCGTTGGAAATCACAGGCTTTCAATACAACAAAGCAACCAAATTATTTCAGCAAACGCCCTTATCGCTTTAAAAGGGGCAAACACAGTGATATGTGTCTTATTACCGATTTCACATCTAAAGCACTACTGTAATATTAAAATTAGGGATTTTGTATTTAGTTCTTCAATCCATCTTGTCTTCCTAGTGTGCCAGTTTACGATCTAAGGAAAGTCTTGAAAGAAAAGTTGTTTCTTTATGGCAGGCTTGAAAACTACGGGGAAAAGTCATGAGGGAATATTATCAGGAATATCTTCCCATATTCTATCAGCAACTATCGAAAACGGACTAAGGCATGCAATAGGGTCAGAGATTAAGAAGATGGAATAGGGTTGAGGCAGTTAAGACTATATACAGTAATGTATCAAGAAGAATATTCAAGACTGATTCTGGATGACAATATAGTTCAGCCAATATAGTTCAGAGACCATTTGGAAGAAGAGAAAAATGTCGCCGAATTAGAAGAACAAGGGGTGCAAAGTTTAAAAACAAATAGAAATGGTAAAATTATAGAAGTATGGAATCTAACAAGAAAAGAGTTATAATAATTGATATGAAAGGTCATCCATACGTGAATGACACTCTTGAAATCATTTTGATTAATGTGTTGGTAGATCAAGAAAGAATTTAAAAAGAATCAAAGAGAGGATTTACCGACATTAACACTAAGGGTCTTGTGAGATAATTGACTACTTAAGACGACGAATTGAATTTTAACAGTGTATTCAGATTACCCACTAAAATCAGCTCACTTTATTCATGATTACTTTTGATAAATTTGTCCGTGAAGTATTTAGTAATTGTGAGGGAATGTTCTCGAAGGACAACCGTGAAGGAAGCCGCCTCGGAAATACTCCTCTATTCTTTCAAGACCACATGCGCCAGCGTGAGAATTTTAGAAAGTTCGAGAAAGAATCGGTCCCTCGCTTAATCACAGGTGCGTTCGATTTTGGACGTCACACGTCCCCCCTCCCCTGCAATAATGCCGTGCGCAGCCACATTAACCCCACCCCCATATCGCGAGGCAAGTTTGATCGTCCTGAACGACGCGTTATCAAGAAATGTGTTTGCTTAGACTGGTGCCAAGGATCCCCTAGGGACCGAGAGCCACTGAGGCGTCTATCGGATAAGCCACCCTGGTATTTAAGCCGAAGCTCACCATATCTCGAGGAGATTGGAAGCCCGTCATCCACTCCGTTGTGACTGCCGTCTGTTTCCCGTCAACCCCTGTAACCCGTCGTCGAACTTCGTCGAAGATCTCGTCAGCAGATCTACCTTTGTTAAGCTTTGGCCCCTGTTCGGAGGAAATCTATCGAGCCTTCTTCTTCCGGAGAGTTGTGGGGCCCTCTCATCTTCACCACCCCGTCAAGATTCCCGTTCTTTCGAGACTGATAATCCTTGCCGATCTCCAGAATCATCTCAAGGTGAGATTACATCTCTCTGGAGCAGAGAAAATGTCATTCTTTTTCACGAAGTAATCCGACCCCAACTTTGATTCCTCCTCGTCAGGACTCCCTGAATTGACTTCTTGGAGTGATGCCCCGTTGTTTCCCGCCCTTTCCAATTCGCCCGTGCTTGAAGGTTAATCTTCACTTAATTTATTTAAGTATCATAAGTAATTTGTTCACCCCTTTGGTATATATATATATATATATATATATATATATATATATATATATATATATATATATATATATATATATATATATAAATTGCCCACTTTTATTATATATATATATATATTAAAATTATATTTTTGGCTATTGACTTTATATATCCTTTGAACTGCAACTCAGCAAGCCATTAGTCTAAACCCAGTCAACCGTAAATCGCACTCTTTATTAATCGCCCGACATATCTCAAGCGGCTTTTGGTGAGCTGTCTGCCCGTGCTTGTGTACGACTCTGAGCCCCCATCTAGTCTACACAGGCATACCTCGGCAGTAATAATGTCATAGGCGGAAACATGATTTATAACACTTAATATGTCGATAAAAAAAATACTCTTAGGAAAAATATTTAAAAATATGAGCTAGCAAAGAACCGAGCGCAAATAAAATAATAATAGTAACCTGGGAATGAAGCGTACCTAATAGCGTATAATACATCTATGATTCTGGATAACAGCTTCGATACGAGGTGGCATGGACGAAATAAGGTTCTCGATGTAGAAAATCTCAATGTTCAGCCAAACTTGCAACAAAGAATTGTTCAAATTGGCCAAATTGCGTAGAGCGGCCGTCCTTGATGATTGACACATTGTAAGAGGCAGTCCAATATTTTTTTCGATGGAATGATGATGATAAGCTGGTTTATGCTCAAGGTTTGTATACTTTGCACTTTTACGTATATGTGTGTAGAAACGGAACTTTTTGTGGCTGATTGGAGCATTATTTCGGGTTAGAGACATTTATGAAAGTTTCTTCGGTGTACTATGCCCTTGGAATTTTCCATATGCCATGTAATGGAGCATGTGAATTTATGCACTGACATGGGTGTTTGGGTTTCTGAAAAGTTGTTTTCTTCTGAGGTAATGATAATTTTCCAGCAGGAGGAGCTTTGTTTCCTGGTTTGAAATACGTAAAGCAAGGGGTGGTGGTGGTAACGACCCTGCCCCCTGCCCGACAGTGTGTCGGGAACCCTCAGACCTATTCCAGGCCCCACGCCAGCTTTCCGGACCATCGCAGGAACAGATCCGGCGTCTCGCTGCGTCTTCCCCAGAGATCGACCGGGCCCAGGTCTGTGTATATACGTGGGCAGTTGAATATATGTGCGGTATGGTGTATATGTGTTAAGCATTTGGTGCAGTTTGGTGTTGTTTGGGTGGTGGGAGATATTTTGCCCATGTATGACTTCAGGCGGGGTGATTTGCTTGTTCGTATCTGTGCTAGTGTTCTTCTGATTGCTTGTTCGTATCTGTGCTGGTGTTCCTATGATTTTCTTTATTATTGTTTGTTCTGAGTTGTGTATGGTTAGAGGTGATGCACTTAATATTTTGTTGTGGGTTCTTTTTGTCAGGTATTGTTTTTTAACATGAGAGTGGATTGTTTTTATGTTTTACTTGATTGTGTCTCCTGTTGTTGTATTAGTGTATGTGACTTAGTTGGTGGTGTAGTTTTTTTTTGTTTCAAAAAGTGTGTTTTTTGTGTCAGTGATTGGGGGGTTTCATGGTGATATGGTGGAGGGGATGATTTGGATGATGTACTTTCTGCCTGAGTTGTGATGCATGTAGTTTTAGGTGATTTTTGATTGGTATGATGTTCGTCTCGTCGTGTAGGTGTTGGGTGTTTGTGTTAAGAGTGCATCCTGTGTCAGTCCAGAAGGCTGTGTTTTTTATTGTCTGTAGTTTTTTGGTGTTGGTTTCTGAAATGATTGGATACCAGATTGTTTTGGCTTATTCTAGTGGTATACTCACGTTTATAGCTTGTGGAGAGAGGAAGAGAGGATTTTAAGGTTAAAGCAGTCATTTTGTTCTGTTGCAGGAGGCACTCCAATCTGGTGATATATAAATGTAGATTGTGAGCTACTTAATTTCGTTTGGCTGTTTTGCGAAAATTGTCATGTCGTCTGCATATCTACCTATAGTATTATTTGGGGTTGTAGAGTAGGATGAGGTACGTTGAAGAAGAGCATGAATAGGAGGAGACATAGTACAGAAGTTAGTGTTTCGATTGTGTATGTGGTGTCTTAATGATGAATTTTTCCCGTATATTATTTGTGTGTATTTATGGCTGTGGGAAAATTGGTGAGCCACTTTTATAGAATAGAGGTTGGTCATGATTATTAATTTGGTGATGTAGACGTGTCTAGGTATCGTGTCGAAAGTTTTTCCTATGTAGATTGATGCCATTCCTATTCTGAGTTGGGCTGATTTATTTCGCTTATTACTAGACTTTTCTGAATTTTAAAGGGATACCGAGAAGGAAGATTAAGTGGTATGAAAGAGGGTGAGTGGGTATTGCTTAGTTTTAGGATGGACATGATCTCAACAGACCTTTAGACTTTTAAAGAAAATAATGAGAGAGGAAGTGGTTAGAGATTTGTTCGAGAAGTTACAAGACTCTTAAACAAGAGAATTAGGTGAATGTTTTATAAGTTTTCAGTTTTAGAGCGTGGGAGTATTTTATCTGCTGTATATCCTAGGAAATAAATTCTGTTATGTGTTTTATTGACATTTCCTTGTCAATTTTTATAGATTGTAGGTGTTTACTTTGTGGTTATGTGTGAGAGGCGAGTTTTCGTTCTGATATTTGCATAGGGTTTTAGGCAGGTATTTGCCTGTCTAGTGAAGTATAGACCCTGTTTTCTGTAGCGTAGATGGCTATGTGTCTGTCTTGTTCATACTGGTTAAGTATCAAGTAAACATATATTTTTTCTAAAATTGTTGCTGTATGTCTTTCGTTTAATGTATCCAGGAAGGTTTTCCAATGTTGCCTTTGTTTTTGTTTGATCAGGGATTGGATCTTTCGAGTCATTTCCTTAATGTTTTTGGTGGTGTTTTGTGTTAAGGGTTGTTTCCATAGACTCTTGCATTTTTTTTGTAAACTGTCGTCTGACTTATGGGCAGAAGTTTAAGTTCTGATGTCCATTTTATCCCGTCGAGATGAATTATTTGTTAATTGTTGAGATTTGGTTGATAAAGTACGTGTAGGCCTTTTTTAGCAAACTTAACAACTAACAAGCCTTGGAATTATTGTTTACTAAAGTTTGTGAAAGCTTCAGTTAGCTAAATTGTAGTTAATATATCTTCGTGGGGATGTTAGGTACATGGCTTTCTCGAAGGATATTTGTATAAAGGTTGGGAGGTTATCGGATGATATTAAATTTTAGGGTTGCGAGATATTTCTGGTAAATAGGTCGGTTGAGAAGAGACGAAATCTGAGGAGATATCCAAGGATATCTTGCAAGGTTTGCATCCTTGGGTCAAAGGCGTGTTCTGGATAAATATTAGGGTGTGTCGTTTGTATTAATGGTAGCTTTTGTGTCCCTTTCTTGTGATATTCTAGCCAGGTAAAATTACCCGCAACGAGAGTGATATTTGTTATGATGGAATTTGATCTAGTGCATGCTCATAGCTTTGTGTAGATATTCCTAGCGGATATAGGTACAGGATGGTAATGATGTAGTCTTTTCTGGTAAAGTGTTGATGGATAGTGTGAGTTTCAATTGAGTCATGGTGAGAAATGGAGACTCGGTGGATTCTAGTGATATTTGTTAAGAGATAAGAGAATGTCGTTTTAGATTAGTGCAATTAGGCTTGCGTAATAGTTCGTTAAGTAAGCCTGAGTTGTGAAGTTTGATCCTGGCTGAGAGCTAGATGTAAGTCTGGATTACAATTATTTGTTCGGTATACTTTTATATTTTACTTTGAAAATAAATGTCCATTAGTGGTGTATTCTCGATATTATTATCATTTTTCTGTAATAGGTATAATAGATTATGCTACTTTGGACAAAGAGGTGGGCTAGGAAGGTACTCTAGGGTTGTGCACTTCCGGGTCTTGGATGTGTTGGAGATGAGAGTAGGTGAGAGAGGATGGTGCATGTGAAAATGTTTCAGAAACTAGCACAGCCTGTTATAGAGTTGGACCAGCTTTCGTTACCTCTATACTAGGTTGCATGTTAGACTTGGATATGGGTTTTGTACTTTATTTCCAGATTTTAGTCTTTTGGTTACAATCAGCAACCCTCTGGCAATTTTGCTTATTGATGTAGTATATAAAGGGACGAAGTAGATTTGTCGGTGTCGTTCGGCAATTGCCCATAGAACAAGGCAATGTGACACAGTTTTGCTGGGTTAACATTGATATGGGTGGTCTTGTTCATTATGGTCTTTATTTTATTAAAGTTCTCACAATTTCTCTTGGATGCTGCCTATTGTCGCCGGCAAACCAAGAAGGCGCATTTATATCGTTCTTACTCGTATATAAAAGTTTAATTATTATTGCACATTTAATCTTATCATATTTCATAACTGGTGATGGTACTTTCTTCCTGTCCTCCTTTGTGTGGTTACGGTTATTACGGATACAACTATCTATTCTCATCTATAAGTATAGATTACATAATGACGATAATATTTTTTCATCAGTGAAGAATATTTTACGGTTAAAAAATGGTTATGAGAGTATATGGTATTTTTCTATTGTTAAATAATAAAATGGTTTCTATTTCTGTAGTATTTCGTGCATCATAAAAGCAATTTACAGTTGGATCAAATTCTAAAGTCAGAAATGCATTATTATAAATGTATTAAAATTGTAATTTATCAGAGCTAAGAGGGCATTCTCTCTTTTAAATTTGCATTAAGACATAAAAAAGCTACTTGTAATTGAGAGACCCCTGATTGTTAAAAAGTAAACAAAATCTGCTACACTATATATTTTGATTTTTTAGAAATATTCTCGATTTAAAATATTTAGGAAACACTTTAATTAAAGATATATTTTGTTACGAGAACATTTTCATTATGAGAAATATCGACGTAATTTAGGAAAAATTCCTTAAAGTTGGCATCCTTTACTTTTGCAATTCGAATTAAATTATCTCTTTACTCGTACTCGTATATACATTGTTTAGCAAAGCTTAACCTACATAAATCTATATATTAAATTATGCCTTAATCTATTCTATTTTGTGAGAGTTTTTTAGTAAACATATAAAAGCTAGATGTACTATAGAGTAAATTTCTCCTCAATTAACCTAAAGACTATATAAATATTTCTGTGTAACAAATTTTTTGGTATAACATGCGTAAATTTATCTTTTTGTGTGCGCATTGGTTAAATATATAGAGGTAACTACTAACCTATAGATATTGCATGATGGTTTGGCCATTATTCTGTGACATATAACTAAAAATGTATATAGGTCTGCAATAATTCTTAGCGTGAGCATAACTATATAACTAAAAATTAAAAAGAGTGTAAACAAGGCTAACTTAATTTAATGACATTTGTTAACCACACAGCTCAAACGATTTTTAATTTGTTTTTAATTTCTTCTCTCTCTTAGGACGCGAAAATACATGAGACTAGGCGATAGTCCGATTCGCAATTCATCAAACGAGGAAAGTCCGCAGACAGACTACTACGCAACGTATGTCAATAACTACTTAATTATGCTTCGTGTGCAAGTAGAAAAAATAAATATCAAACCAGTCTTATTTTTTCCCGAATCTAGTAGTCAAAAAAGAACATCTAATACCATGAAAACACACATAAATGGCCGACATAAATCTGAAATTAATGTCGCTTTAGAAATGGAGCACTAAAATTAATTTTATAACTGTATAGCGACCTGCACATAATACTTTTGCAATTTTCAGTTATATTCTATCATATATTTCCACAGATCGATTTCCTCCTATGATTTTTTCTACAGCCACCGTCGAGTAGCGTACATTATCAGCCATTATAACAACAATGGTATAGCCGAAACATCAAAGGCATTTAAAATGAATTTGCAGGTGAAATAGAGCATGTAAGAAGGAAAATAGTGTTTTGGTGTCACATGAACTATGTGGGGAAAAATGTTGCAGTCTGAATATTGCTTTATCATCAATAGCTTTAAATGTCTGAGAACCATTTGTAGAACAGAAGTGAAAAAAGTAATGAAAATTAGGTTATTTATTGCAATATTAAGCGCAAAAAATCAGTAGCTTGAACGTAAACCTAATTGTACTCCTAATCTTAAAGGTCGTTGCCAACAACAGAACGCAATGCTTCCATTTGCAGGGATATGAAGGGAGGTATTTTTTATGAACTCATCAATAATAGGCAAATAGTTACAACAGAAAAATATATTCAACAATTTCAACCATTAAATAATATATTTAACAAACACGTCCTTCACTGGTCAACCTAAAGGTGCCCTTCTTTTTCATGACATTATGAGGCCAGAAGTAACAGATTTGAACCACAAAATAATTATTGCTTTAAGTTAGGAAGTTCTTCCTCATTCTACATATTCACCAAAGTTGGGATTATGTGATTATTTTTTTAAGCTATTACAACATTAATTAAATATAAAAGATTAAAGTTATAGCCCCAAAACAATATTTGGACCATTTAAACAATAGGGAATAAAATTTTAATATATCAAGTAAAGCAAATATCGTGTAAAGGAAATAAAATAAACTTACATGACTTTCTTTAAATAAAAATCAAAGATATATTAATTTATTGATTAATAAATTGAGTGGAGATTGCGTTAGAGAAATTATTTACTTTATTTCTTACAATTCATTGAACTGTTGTATATCACATGGAATAAACTTACGTTTGCATTTTCTTGCTATCACAAAAAATAAAGTACAGCAAATCAGACATTATCAACCTCGGCCATACTTGATTTTAAATTCCCAAATCTAAGTAATTTCACAATATATAACATCCTTATCAAGTTAAAGTACATAGATACAATGATGCATCAAACAACTACACAGCAAATTCTAAACTAACTTACAATTTCAGGTGGCCCTCATTTTCTTTTCTAACTGATTTGCTCATTTTCTTTTTCGTTCCCCTACTTACTTGACTTGAGAAATGCTCATTCATTTTACATTCTTAATTCTTTATATTTATCCTATTAATCCTTCCCACTCTTACTGCCATTTTCCTTTTATCTCCTTCGACATCTACGCGGCATATTCCATAGAAAGATTCACGACTTCTTTATATAATAAGGGCAAAGTTAAGCAAGTTGCGCTGTCCCCTCCCTAGTGTGCCAAGAGGCTTAGACTAAATATGTATCTTCCTTACATTTTCACTTAATCTAACTTTATTTTCCTTCGCAACCTTAGGTCTATCTCATTCTATTGGTGATGTTTTCTTAAGTTTTGTTTGTGTTTCCAGCACAAAATATCGTAATACCTTTTATCTTTCTTACATTTATATACCTCCGCATTCTCCTTAACTTCTTCGATATAATTTTTTATTTACCTTGGTTATTCATCTTTTCCCATTCATGAGAATTCCGGATGTAAGATTCTATCAGGTGATGACTGAGTGGAAAATATTGAAGGGCTTCTGTAAAGTTCTTCTCTCTCTTCGGAAGTGCGGTATACAGTGGTGGTGCTTATCATTTTCCTGTGTTTTTGTTCTGGATGACTTCTAATGCGCCACTTTTCCTATCTTTAAGAATTGGCCAGATTTGATGTAACTATTTTCTTCTTCATTCCTTTTACTCTGTCAATAATAGGCACTTATGTCTTATTTGCGATATAACTTTTTCCCATTTCTTCCGCTCCCGAGAAAGATTGATCGTGGCATAAAACCTTCCTAGCCTTAACAGATTTCGAAATTTTATCCCTCTTTATTACCATTTTAACCCCACAGTCGGAATTAATCTTTTCTAAATGAATAAGAATAAAATTTCTCGCATTGCTACATTTCTCAGCAAATGAAATAGCTATTTGCTTTCTCACATCATTTTCTTACTTAAAAAAGAGAAATTGATCATTCATTTATTCATTTTTATTTCTAGATATTATCTTTTTGTAGAATGGGAGTATTAGAGAATTACAAACTAGCAAAGCTCCACTAGAGGAGACTCGGAAAAGAAGAAAAGTTTACTGATGAAGGGGAGATAAAGGAAAGAATAAAATGGAAAAAACTTTAGTTTAAAAAATTTGTGTTTCCTTTTAAATACGCAGTGCAAACTCATAATTTCAGGTCAGATCCTAGAACTGAAAATTTATTTGCAATTATTTCCTGGAATCTCGGATTAGGCCTTTAGAGTTTAGCTCCATAGCTACCTACAGTAAACGCTTTTAACGTGGTTCTCTCGATGGGACGGATCAGCCAGAATAAAAAACTCTCCCTATTCCCCTCGGTATGAGCCAATTGAAAAATCTCCGACCGAGGTACCGAGATGCTTCTTCATTGAATCCAGCTACAATATCCTTTCTAGGTAAATCATTTTAATCTCTAAATTCATAATCATTACACTCACCCGACAGCATTTACTCAATTCATCGGAGTGAGGAAGCAGATAATGGCCACTGGAGAAGACAGGCTCATTTCTATGGAACACTTAAAAATAATATTCCAAATAAGCATATGACAAATATCTGTAGCAAAGTATAGAAATATTAAGTGAAAATAAAAAAAGAGAGTTATTATGCAAACTCGCATATTTTATTAAGCAAATTTGGTGATTAGTAAATAACTTTAAACAAACTTCACAGATTAAATTGAATTCCAAGGAGAAACGCGACCTCCGGCAGCACAGTCTACTTTAGTCGAATTGTCGCGGCATTTAAGTAATATTGAACCGGGAATTTTAAGGAAAGATTTTCAAATAATCAACTAAAGGAGCAAAGCCAAAAAAGATGATTTTCATTTTTCAGTGGAGATATAGGGATACATAGTAAATAAAAAAAAGAAGCAAATTATATAAAATATAACAGATTGAAAAAGAAAGATAGCAGTGTGATTTCAAATGTAATTTCTGGATAGAAAAGCCTAATGTAGAATAACAATATATAAGTAACATAAATTTGAAGTTACGTCGCCTCTTTATTCACGTTGTATAAAAAGAAGGGTAATAAATTCATAACCAGCAGGGGATAAATAATTGCAGAACTCGAAAGAATTAAGGTTTAAGCACAATTTATTTTCTCATATGATTCGATTTGACAATTAAAGCTTCTTTTCATAAGTAGGAGATGAGGAAATGGTCACTATTCATAATTTATCCTTCCAAAATATGATTTCAATATATATAAGAATTGCTAGCATAATAATGCAAGGAATTTTACACTATCTTATATTAATTTGTATATATATAAAATATTAAACTCATTAAAATTATATGTATCTGCAATTTATAGGTATTTTTTGTTTGAATTAAAATATTTAAGTTTATTATATTTTAATACCTTAAGGTAAGATTAGTATAGAATTGTGTATTCCTCAGAAATCAAGCTAATAATTATTTCCCTAACTACACAATTAGTTGAATGAGATTAGAAATACTGTTCACTTTATAAATATTATAAATTGGAAAATAATTGAGATATTTTTTCAGATTTTCTTAATAAACTTGCCAAAGTTTTCTCCATCTTTTAAATTGTACCATGCTGAAGTGAGTAGAGCAGGAATCTTTTAATGGTTCTTCAGTTATTGGAATTCTTTTCTAAATTAGATTTTTAATCAGATTATTGTATAGGAAATCTGAGCAAAAGAATTTAGAGGCTGAAATATTCATTAAACGAGAATTGAGAGAGGAATTTCAATATTTACTGCAAAATTTGTAAGTAATTTTATCTTTAGAATTCAACACTCGATTTTAGTAAATCACATTTAACTTTAATTGTATCTCGATTTTAAAAGCAATTTGACTTACTTACACCAAGCTGCGTTGATACTCGCTCTCCTTTACGTTAACTCTAAATTCATACTTTGCCTTTCCTTTCCTCTTTTGTGCACCTTCGATGGCACCGTTTAATTCAACTATGAATTTTACTTTGTCCTGTTTTCCATTTGGTACTTGTTCCAAATAAACCATTGTGCTCGGATCTCTAAATCTTTCATTTCCAATTATAATTCATTGATTAAGGGATGAAACCTTAATTTATTTTGCTTTAGATTGAAGAGAATTTTGGTCCCTGTAATGTTTCGAATAAATGAGGTCGAAAATGCTTTTAGGAGGG
Organism: Ceratothoa steindachneri; assembly: GCA_963969495.1. Lineage (NCBI taxonomy): Eukaryota > Metazoa > Arthropoda > Malacostraca > Isopoda > Cymothoidae > Ceratothoa > Ceratothoa steindachneri. The sequence continues at coordinate 86,599,717 of OZ018328.1, forward strand.
ATTAAGAATATGGAATTATTTCCTTAAACCTACCTCACCTCAAATAACACTCGAGGGGGCCAATTTTATTTTTGCTAGTAATAATCTATTGTGAAATATTAAGATATATTAACAAATTTCCCTAAATATCAGGGAAAGATTAACGTTCGCAGTGATCTCCGATATATGCATATCGCAAAAAGAGAATTATTAGAGAGAAGTAGGTATAGGTTACTGAGGTTATGGCAAATAAACATATATTTAGTAAAAATTCTTGTAGACAAAACAGTTTGAAATATGGAAATAAAAACAATAAAAACACCCCCAAACATTTCTTTTATAATGATTTTCGTTTTCTATATCGAGAAGTGAAATCGACTTGAAATATCTCATCAAGAAGCATATGAAAAGAGTCAGTACAGCAAGAGTAAATTTAGATGAATGTGAAAATCTGTGGACGGTACTTGGATTAAGCGGCCAAAAATGATTGGAATCCAATTTATGAGTCTGGAGTGAGGGTAAATCTCAAAATTTTGCTTCCTAAAACATAGTAATTTCTTTAGGGCGGTTGGTGGAATCTAAGGAAAGGTTGTTACCATTATTGGGAATTCAATTCAAGTAAAACAAGCAATCACTGGTGATAAACCACTTCGAAGTTGCGGTTATTCCACACTTATAGATTTATTTATTTATTTAAAAAGCTTAAAGCTCTCTTTTCCCGTTTGTTTGGTCTACCCAGGCGTGGCGTAGAAAAGATAACCCGAAAGAGTTCATCAGGTTCCCATGAGTAAATAGAGTTGAGAAAGCTTGCTAGAGCATTCCTATGTTGCATTATATTTCTCATATAAATCTCTCCCTTACGGGGGCTGCAAAGGAGCCTTTCCTATTCATCTGCCTTGTGCTCCTATTTTTTGATTTATAACATATACTATCTAAGTAGGAAACTTAATCCTTTTCAGAGGCAACTCTCAAATATTATATTCAAGATAAGATTGTATTATTCTGTTCGTGAGAGGACTACGTAATAATAACTTTGCTTGTCATTTTATTTCAAATCTAGAATGCTCCTTAGTGTAAGAGGTAATCCCCTAGCTTACCCATTATTGAGAGCATATGCACCATGAAATTAATTTTGACATTGCATCGAAATTAAGATTTTCTCTGAATATTCTAACATATCAAATATTACTTTGTGAATAATTTTCCGCTTTTAATAACTAACACTATATTTTAGGAAAGCAATTTTTTGAACAGTTTGATTTGTTTTCTTTTAGTTTAATTGTGACTTTGTAGTTTTTTGTTTGATGGAAAAAAAAGCCTTCTGAGGATTATTTTTACCGTAAATCAAAAGAATTCCCATTAAAGGTTTTCGTGTCCTAGATCTTTTCTCTTATTATGACGCAATTTCGTCTCCCAAACCAAGTGTCTGAACAGACGGCTGAGGAGGCTGAACTGCATTTTTCATGCACAGTAATTGAGGGATTGGAAAATTCCTATGGTATAAGTATCTTGGAGGCTTAGGAGCGAATAAGAGAAAGCTGAGAAAATAAAAGATAAAGAATGTAAAAAAGGAAAGTCTAAACATTATTTAATAGATAAAACTTTAAAATGTCTTTGCAAATTTGAACAATCAAGTCTTTTCCTTTATTTCGTTGCCTCCATAAAAACTCACACATATGGGAGTCGATCAGAGAACGAGTAGTTCCACATTTTCTTTTATTCCCCATTTTCGTTTTTACCCAAACGACTCTAATTGGTTTGTGTGGTTAGCTATTTTTGGATCTTTAAAGTTATGTGAATGGTTTACAGTAAATTGTTTATACCCTATTTCTTTCAAGGATTAATTATATGTAATAATATTTCTGCCGATAAATCAGGAACTGCAGACATGTAACACTTGCACGTTTCCCTACAAATCCCTCTGAAAATCTCTGGTAAAACCCTTCAAACATTGATATTTCTCTATCAAGTTCGTACGTTGTAATTTTTAAAACGTGAAAACAATGCTTATGCTAAAAAAACAAAAATAAAGGATATCGTAACACTAAAGATGTCACAGACTAATTACTAGAGATTCTGGCAGTTGAGCCATCTGACTGAGTAGACGAAATTGCGCTATAGTAAGACAAAAGTTGTTTACCCTTAGTCCTTGAAAATAAGCATGGATCTAAAAAATAATTCAGAATAAATTCTTAGAAAATAAGTGTAGAAATCCATTTAATTTAATTTAGACCAAACCATTGCACTACAGTTCCTGTATGGAGCTAATTATCTAATAAAGAAAGTTTAGAGGCTTCTTATATATGTATTTTATATGGGGATAATCTTTTCTTGAGTAGTAATACTTTGCGCCAGTAAAGAGCCTTGATTATCAGGTTAGTGGTAACGTAGCACTCAAAATGGTATCCTTCATAGAGTATGGATAACGCTTGCCACCGGCAATCGTAGCAAGTTATTTTAATGCGCAATGGAAATATACCCTTAGGTAGCCTTGCACTTAATCCGAGAAGAGGGCACTAGCTTGGATGAATAAAAGAATCTGTTTATAGTTGTAAACGAGTCTCTGTCTATTTATTTACTTAGCACCAAATAAGAAATACTCCGATTCTACAACAAAGTAATGCTAAATATGGTAGAGCAACCAGACGATTATAAAGATCGACTTAGTGAATTAATGAACGCGTAAAATACTAACACGACTTGCCCTAAATTCACCGATTTCTTTTTGAAACTTTTGGCCACGACTTAGCTACTTTGTTATAATTTTAATGAAAAGAATAATACATGTACACACTGTGCTGGCAGAATCTAAAAAGAGTGTAGATCGATCCTATCATGTTTCTAGACACTACTTTATCTTTTATATATTTAACATATCTTTATTCTACTGAAATAATAAATAAATAAAAAAATTCTAATTTACATTTGATTACTATTTGCACTTCTCGTTCGGTACATGTAAGTGAGGACATACAGATTAACAGTGGTTACAAGTTAGAGGACGCTGAAACATATTACAATTAGAGTATAGTCTGCCAACATTATTCTACTATCCCAAGATATACATCTCATATATAACTGAATTTTGCTCGTGGTGGCGTACGGTGTTTTCACTCGGCTAGGTGTAGTTTTTTTAGAAAAAGAAGAAATAGATACTTTTAAGTCAATGTGTTTCACTCTAAGCTATTAATTGATTTTATTCTAGCAAAATATATTGCAAAATTCTTTAAAAGAGTCAGATGTGTAATATACTAGGAAATAGTTTTGAAGTATAAATGAGAAAGTTGTTGGTGCTGCAAAGATTAGTAAATTTAACGTTAGTGTGTGCGCACTTGTACATTCTTAACTTTTAAGTCACTTTTTAAGTTAATTGTCATCATTTAAGTCCTTCGGGAGTTAAATAATGAAATTAAAACATTCTCTTCCTTTTTTAATTGGCTTCATTGGCTGTTTTTATCTGGAAATGAACGTTCTGAACACAATAATCTGTTTTTTAAATTGCTTTTAAGAATAACTCAAAACAATAAGTTTCATCTAAGATAGAAACTCATGTTATAATTAGCCTACTTTGGGGGTATTTTTGGTAAATATTTTATTCTAGATAATTGTGTTGTATCGAATTTAAAAATGTTTGCCAAAGATTCCATTAGCAGAAGATTACAAGTCAAAAACAACTCAGTTATTGGATCACTCGTGAAGAAAACAATTGGAAATGTTGAATTCTACTCGACCCCATAGAAAACGAAGTTCATCAAAGTGCAACATCAAAAATATATAGATTTGCTCGCAGAGTGCGACCGTTTCATATAAAAATGGTTGGTCAAAAAGCAGCATAAGAATGGACAAGTAAAAAAATCTGCCAAATTTAAGGAACTTCCCACAAATAGAATATTTAAGAAAAAAAGAGTCTTAGAAAAATTTATTTAGCAGAGATTGTTGGTTGGCTTGCCTCTTGTAAACTATTTAGGCAAGGTAAAACTAACATCGTCAGTGAAACTAAAAGGTGTTCAACTGTGATATACGGTTGTCATGGGAATGGTTATCAACCTATCCCACCGCTGCCGATCGAAGTAGTTTACAAAGATTTTTAACTGCCAATAACAGCTTTAAATCGCCCACGCAGATGGATTAAAGTTCCTATATAAAGCGACAGCATGAGTTGAATATAGCCAATTGGGATGGGTAACTTTATGAATGTTATCCGGAGCGTTCCCTATGCATGCCAATGAAGCTCTACTGATGCTAATATTTCGGGTATTTATTAACGTGGAGTCATAAAAATCACTTCTAATGGCTTAGACTTGATAGAAAAAATACTTCCTCAAGTAAAACATTAATCTCGGATACAAAGCTAAGTTTTCAATGTGAAAAAGCAGTATGCGCACTGTTAGAAATGCAACAAAACAGTGGAGGTACAGTGAAGTAAGAACAAAAAAAGTAGATTTCTTTCCAAAATTATCAGAGTTACAATACGGTTTCAAATGGTTAGAACTCCTCGATTTCTATCACATCATCTTCCATAAGGTTTCCAAAATTGCTGTACGATAACCTTAAGATATAAACTACGTATGGGTAAAGGTTATGAAAATTTGCATAATAAACCGAAGTTATTATCAGATAGCTCTGTACCTCCTTTAAACCAGGAACCTGCTTTAACAAACCCAAGAGAGTGCGATTTGTATACAACTAACAGATGGCATCACACCAATCATTACAATTGCTGGAAAAAAACCGATGTATTGTCCAGAGAACCACAAGAGTGATAAAACATAAACGAGTACGAAAGAAGAAACAAAGGAAAAACGAACATGATCAAGTCAATTCTTGTAAACTGGGGAGGGGGGGGGGATGGCTGCAGGAAAGAAGATTGAAAGGCAAGTCCAAGGAGTCAAACTGAATAATAAACGATACACCGCTCACCAGTGGCGTGCGGTGTGTCTTGAATATGAAGAAGCAATTCAAGTTTTACAAAAATAAATATTAATTAAAATAAATATGTTGTTTATTAAAAATATCTATAAAATTGAAAGCTACTCACTTTATTTAAATGTTAAATTTTTAAATATCCTTCTTTTTTTTAAACCTTATATAAATGTTAAAATAGCTTCTGTAGGTATGTACAACGAACCAGTTCGCCAAGATTCTCGATCATATTGGGTTAAATGTATTTTAGAGTGCAAATAATTTCTTTTTCCTTATAAGTCATCACACTGAAATTCCTTTCTAATAATTTTTAAATAATGCAATCATATTTTCTCACAAATTCATTTGCAGCCAATTTGTTTAAAAGGTGGTTTTCACTTAAAAAACCTGAATAAACAATACGCCACAGTTATCTAAGCAATGCCTCAGGGCTACTGATATCAAAGATACGAAGGGTGATGTCGAGGTTTAGTGAGTGGGTAATCCTAGTCCCACTTCCTGAACATATATTTTATTACTGCACCAAGGTGAAGCGGAGGTGAAGTGCATCCAATACACTTAACGTAGCCACTTCCGATGAATAAGAATAACCCCGGTGCTTCCCTTTTGATCAAAGTTAAGATATGATCTCCTGAGTGTGTCCTCACTCAGTAAAAGTCAGTCATGGGTGGACTTGAGTAATATTGAGATTTAAGCCGAGTGGATTGCTTATTAATTACCAAAGGATGCTACAAAATAGTTAAACACACAGATACAAAAATAATCTTTAATTTACAGGTATAAATAGAATTAATCTTTGCATTGAATAAATAAGTCTTCATAAAGTCGTGAAGATTATACTTGAAAATTAGTCACTAGGATGCTTGCATCTTAAAGGCACCGGACAGAATCAATGGAATAATATCATTGAATTAAGCATTGAATTAATCACTTCTAATACTCGAGGTTATGGGCTCGGGATGGAAATTCTAGTTAACGAGTAAACTGGTGAAGTTAAGGGAGGGGATAATTCACTTTAACGATACATTTGATTTCATAAGTGTTTTGAGAATGACGGTGAAGATCTTCTTTTGGTCACGATGATCGCACTTAGTCCGGCTGTCCAAGGTTACTCAATAAGAAGGTAATCCTAGATCGGTGATATAATGATCCTATGCCCGATAACGAGGGCGAGCCAGACTGAGACTCAAATCTGACTTCCTCTTCAAAGTGACTGTCCCATTATTCGGCTCCTGGAGCGGGTAACCAAAACCGATTATCTAGCTACATCTAAGGTAATCCGCAGAGGGAGGTCCTTTGTAACCTCTGACTCTGAAGGGGAGCCTGCAAGAAGTTTCGCACCTACAAGTACCGTGACAGCAACACAACAATTCCCCGAGAAGTTTCTTCTCCTCGCAAAGGGCGAACTGTTTCTTTTGTGGGACGAGCTCTCCTTACAACATAGGTCCAAGATCTTCTGCCTGAATCCAAGGAGAATTTTTCCTTTTTTTACCATCACGAGCAAAAATCGGGAGAGAGCACCGAATTCTTATAAAATCCGTATCTCTGTGCGAAAGACCTTTTCATGTGTTGCCAGACAAAGTAAATCTTTCACACCTTTAAGCTATCCTTTCTCCACGTTGCGGTTTACGACGGCGTGAAAACTCGGACCCTCGTCGGCTAGCAGGTGACTCCGAGGCCGACATTTTCCTGAGCGACCGGCCACAAATTTGTTCGTCTATTTAGTGCGAAAAGGAGCGGAGGGAATTCGAGGCGATGGGAGAATTGGGAATACGAGAGGACGCGCCGCTTGTGTCGGGGTATTCCTGCGCACACTAATGTACGTGATATTTAGACTTCTACATCCCTACCCATTTTAGAAGATATTATTCTGACGTGTTACTAGGAATAATATATACTTTTAAGATTGGCTACACGAACAACACAATAAAATAACAAAACAAAGGGGGAGATCAACGAATACAGGAACAACATAAAATAACCATGACGGTAAAAGAAACACACGGTTCACTGGTCATATATAGGAAACTCTTGAATAATTAAGAGCTGATGCCGAAGTACGAAAGAAACAAATTCTTATATTCGATATATTAATCCGGGTAGTATGATATAAGACCCACATGCAAAAAAAAGAAACAATCTAAAATTAATCACGCCAGTTATAGAGCGTGTCATATTATCAACTTTACAAATATAACATATAATACCGATTATTTACAAAGACTCAGTGAGTTCGTCTACCTAGCTGCTAGACAAACTATCTGAGAGTACATTAAGGAATCTCTTTAGGTATCGAAATTCCTATTGATATTTGGATAATAACAGGGCCAAACGCATGAGTTTTCCATTCTGACCCTTACAACCTTTTAAATACTCTAGGCGTATGTGATCCTTTACTATGGAGAACGATCTACCTATTAAATAGACGCGGAACCTTTGTCCCCCAAACACGATAACTAAAGCTTCTAGCTCCACAGTCGCATACTTCTTTTATCGATCGGAAGGTTTCCGACTTGCAAAAGCCACCAGGGAATGGAAATTCTGCCTCGTATTTCAACGTGGCGTTCATCCGAACGTCGAATTTATCCTCGGGATAGGGGCAGTCACCGGTTTCTGTTTGAGTCTGCAGAAACTGGCAATAGCCCTGGGGTTTCCACTTAATAGGGTCTGGAGATTTCTTTTTATGCAGGTCATTTAATGGGAAGCTGTCAGACGCGAAATGGGGGACAATACACCGATAGAATGAAGCTGCTACTAAAAAGGGTCGAGGTTGTTTCTTCGAGACTGGGGGCGGCCCTTCGGTTATTGGTTTTATCTTATCCTTCTGTGGGGATATGCTGTTCTCGCCAATCTTGAACCCTAAATGGGCAATTTTGCCATAAGAAAATTGGCACTTGGAGGGCTTACTTGTTAAACCGTGAGACTTCAGTGGCTCTAAGGGTGGGCGAAGACTCGCGAGGTCTTCTTCCCATGTACGTTGACAACTTACACGTTGTCAACAACTTTTCGCATAATGCGGTTATAACTGCTACAGGCCGTAACTAGGCCAAAAGGCAGCCATGTGAATTATTTGAGGCCTCTTTCTGTGGGGAATGCTGTGCATTTCCTCACCGACGGTTTCAATGGGATCTGGTAATAGGCCTTACACAAGTCAATTTCAAAAAAATACATGGATCCTTCAAATAGATGTAGGTTTTGATCGATGAGAGGGAAGAGTTCTGCGTCAAATATAGTGACAGCGTTCAGTTTCCGTAAGTCAACGCACATACGGAATGAATTATTGGGCTTCCGTACCATGACAATTGGGGAGCAATAGTCAGAATGGGATGGTTCGATAATCCCCAATTTTTCGAGGCTGTCTACTTCTTCGTTGAAAGCCTTGTGAAGGTGAACCGGTAGAAGGGAGGGTTTAGCCCGGACAGGGCCTTTCGTAGTGAGTTCGATGTTGTTTTGGAATTGAGTGGAGCAATCTTGGAACTCGGAGATTACATCCAAGTATTCTCCAAAGAGCGAGACCATTTGGGCGATCTTAGCGGGCCCGAGTTCGGGGTTTAAGTCTTACTCGGGATAGAGGTCATTCTGGGGGAGGAGAGTAGAAGGAAGAGTGGGAAGCTGGTAGTCTCTGTCCATCTCCACACACACAGTATTAACGACGTTCATGGGAATTCTGGGAAAAACGGCGTCAATGATTTTTTCCTCTTCGAAGGCAACAACATTATTAATGCATGCTCGCCTTTGATATTTCTTTAGCATGTTTATATGGTAAAGATAATTACCCGACGATCTCTGTATGACATAGTCAACGGGTCCCTAGACTTTTATTATGGGTACGGTTCTTTCCACTGGGAAAGCAACTTATTTGTGTTTGTGGGGAGAAGGAGCAAAACTTCGTCTCCGGGTTTTAGTTGCCGAGTCCTAGCCTTTGTATCAAAATAGGTGCGGTAATTATCCAAGTTTCTCTCCGTATTTTGGAAGGCAATTTCTGTGCACTGCCTCAGTCTTTCCCACAGATTTAAGACATAAGAGTAGGTGCCTTTAATCTATTCTTCCATACGAGGATTAGTTAGGAGCTCCTTTAAGATACATAATGGGCCTCTGACGTTGCGTCCGTAAAAGAGCTCGAATAGGGAGAAACCGAGAGTCCTATGGGACATTTCGAGCACGCGAATAGGGCGACAGGTAAATACTGGTGCCTTTCTTGGGGCTGCTCATGGTACAGCTTTTTAAGGACACTCTTCTTGGTTGCGTCTAATTTTTTGCACATGCCGTTTGCCGCAGGGTGGAAGGGTGTCATAAAATGCGCGTAATTTGGAGTAACGCGCTCATGTGATCATCAGTTCTGAAGTGAACTGTCGGTTCCAAGCTGACAGCACTTCCTTAGGAATCCCAACTCTTGAAAAGATAGTGATAAAGGCTTCCGGACATGTAATACTGTCGATTTTTTTAAGCGTGACCGCGTCAGGGAACCGGGTGCGCAATCGACGAGCGTAAAGAGGTATAAATGTCCCTCGGCGGAAGGAGGATATATTGGCCCTATGAGGTCAATAACAACCATTGCGAATGTCTCTGCTATAAGTGGGGTTTTCTGTAAAGGGGCTGGGGTTATCCGTTCCTTAGCTGTATTCTTCTGACACAGGTCGCAAGTCCTACAGTATTCAGTTATTTCTTTTCCCGCTCCGGGCCAAAAGAAATATTTGAAAAAACGCTAAGACGTTTTGTTATGGCCAAAGTGACCGGCAATGCGTTTTTATGTGCTAGCTGCAATACCCTAGGAACATAGGTGCGTGGAACACAAGTAGTCATGACAAGGGAGCCTACTCTGTCCGGGAGGTGCGAAATGACTGGGAATCTTCTACGAGCTACCTCAACTTTCGGGCTCCTTGTTCTATGTCGAGCTCACCTCTTCTGGCTTTTTCCTACAGGAGTCGGAGGGAAGGTCAGTCCTTTTGGGCCCTGGTGAACTCGGCATTATTGAGCTTCTTGAACTCAGGGCTGCATGGGAATTTCGGTGGCGTCAGAGGATGGTTTTCTCGGCCCGCTTGTTCCCGGGTGGTGACGGATTGGGTAATCTCGGTCGGGGAGAGCTGCGCGCTATTCCGACCAGCACTCCACAGAATTTTATCGGGGCCGCGATCACGTCAGCCCAACTAGTGAAATAGCGGCGCTAGATGGCCCTGGACGACAGGGAACCTGTTGGCCCGTCCAAAAATGTCGTGCACTACTGCAAATTTCTGATGCTGGGGTTTTACGTGGAAGGAGTAGCTTTTCTGACACTACGATACACGTACAACCGTTGTCCTGAAATAAAGTGGTCACTTTGCATCCATTAATCGAGACAGTTTCAAACTTGAGTCCACCAGGAGAACTCTTATTGAATAAGAAGTTGACCTGGTAGTCTGGATCTGAAGGGGCTGCAGGTCTGAAGAAAGGTTGGCAGTCACTTGATGTATCTGCTGACTTGGGGAGGGATAGAGTCTATGAATTTTGCGGATACTAGGATTTTATGTGCCATGGGGCTCCGCAAGAGTAACACGTGATTGGACTACTCCTGAAGGTGTTGTTTGAGTTGCTGTTAAAACCAGGGGGTTTTCGGTCTTCTGGAGTCTTCTGGAATTTGTTCTTGGGCTTAAATGGGGGAGCAACTTTTAAAAACGGAGAGGGTTTCTCATTTGGGTGTCTTCCGTACCCAAACTTGTTCTCGGGGGAAGCGGGGTTACCTTTTCTGCTTTCCTTCGGGTATAAATGATGGTTTGAAGCGTGAAGGTCCGCTTCATTGAGGCAATCCTTGAATGTAGAGGCCCTTCGGTCTTGAAAGAAGGCTCTAAGCTCGTGGGGGAGTGTAATTAGTAGTTGATACTTTAAAATAAAGTCGATCAATGCCTCGTATTGTCTTTTGACTTTAGCTGAGTGGAGACAGAATTGAAGATTTCGTCTCATGATGAATCAGAATTGTCTGTATGTCTGTCCTGGTTGAAGTTGAGGTGATTTAAACTTCGATCTATAGAACTGGGGGTTAAGGTAAATAGCAGATAGAATTTCTGTTTTTAAGGTGGAGTAATCGATTCTCGCCTCATGCAGCAATGCGATAGAAATCTATCTAATGCGAGGGGATAGCAAGGGAAGAAGATGACTTACTCCATCGGCTTCAATATCCCATCCATTTACTTTGAATATTTTTTCGAAATTTGTTAGGTACGTAATAAAGTCCTCATTTTCACGATAGTGGGGTAGATTTGAGGAGGGGCTTAAGGTTGTTGACGCCGGGAACCAATTGAACTTACTTCCACTTGGTCTGTTCTTAATTCGCGTTCATGATGACGAATTCTTTCCCGTTCGTCGAGTTGTAGTTTTTCCCTTTCCAAATCTTTCTTCTCTTCTCTCTATTTCTTCCGTTTTTCTCTTCTCTCTTTGCTTTGAGTTTAGTTTTTGTTTTTCCCTCTTTGCTTCTCTTTCATTTCTTTGTTCATTTTGGACCTACTCAAAGAGTTTCCGACCTTCCAGCCAAAATGCTTCTCTTTACTTGTGGAATATTTCAAACGATGTGGAAGCCATTTTATCGATCCAAAGATAAGAGTATGCACTGGATGAGTTGCTATAGCGCAACGTGATTAAAGAAAGGGGGTCATTATAATTCCCTACAGAACTGTGGTAGACAAGAAAAAACAATTAATAATGATAAAACAAACCAGATTAGATAATCACCCTAACTTAAATAATTTTTGGAGCCCAAAACAAGAATTGCTGTTAATGTTTGAGTATTTAGACTAATTTTGACGTTGGCAATTGTTTGATTCAAGATTTGAGGTGCACACAACTATATAGGTATTGTTTTAAGTGATAATCCCACACACTTGACACCTCTTATAAATGTCGAGGTTTAGTGAGTCCCACTTCCTGAACATATATTTTATTACTGCACCAAGGTGAAGCGGAGGTCACGTTTATCCAATACACCTACCGTAGCCACTTTCGGTGAATAAGAATAAACCCAGTGCTTCCCTTTTGATCAAAATTAAGATAATGATCCCCTGAGTGTTTCCTCACTCAGTAAAAGCCAATCATGGGTGGACTTGAGTAATATTGAGATTTAAGCCGAGTGGATTGCTTATTAATTGCCAAAGGATGGTCCAAAATAGTTAAACACACATATACAAAAATAATCTTTAATGTACATGAGTTAGAAATATGAAACAGCGTATACAGGTATATATAGAATTAATCTTTGCACTGAATATGTAAGTCTTACATAATGTCGTGGGGATCATACTTGAAAATTACTCACTAGGATGGTCGCGACTTAATGGCACCCAACAGAATGAATGGAATAATATTATTGAATTGAGCAGTGAATTAATCACTTCTAATACTCAAGGTTATGGGCTCGGGATGGGAATTCTAGTTAACGAATAAATTGTTGAATGTAGGGGAGGGGATAATTCACTTTAACCATATTGTCGAGTTTCTAAGTATTTTTGAGAATGACGGTGAAGATCTTCTTCTGGTGCCGATGATCGCACTTAGTCCGGCTGTCCGAGGTTACCGAATAAGAAGGTAATCCTAGACTGGTGATAAAATGATCCTCTGCCGGATTACGAAGGCGAGCCAGACTGTGGCTTAAATCGGACTTCTTCTTCCTCGAAGTAACTGTCCGATGATTTGGCTCCTGGAGTGAGTAGTCAAAACCGATTAACTAACTACGTCTAGGGTGATCCAGAGAGGGAGGTCCTGTGTAAACTCTAACTCTGAAGGAGGGACGTGCGAGAAATTTGGCACTTGCAAGTATTGTGAAGGTAACACACCGATTCCCCGAGAAGTTTCTTCCTTGCAACGGGCGAACAGTTTCTTTTGTGGGACGAGCTCTCCTCTCAACGTAGGTCCAAGATCTTCTGCTTAACTTCAAGCAGAATTTTCCCTTTTATTTCCCGCACGAGCAAAACACGAGAGAGAGCACCGAATTCTCATAAAATCCGTATAGCTGCGCGAAAGAACTTTTCATGTGCTGCTAGAGTAACTTTTCCCACTTTCGAGCTATCCTTGCTCCACGTCGCGGTTTACGACGGTGCGAACTCGGAACCTCATCAGATAGCAGGTGTTCCTCGAGGCCGACATTTTTTTGGGCCAACGTTTGCAAATTTGTTCGTCTTTTTGGTGCGAAAGGTGGCGGAAGAAATTCGAGGCAAAAGGCGAATTTGGAATACGGGGGGGACGCGCAGCTTGTGTCGGGGTATTTCTGCGTACACTAATATACGTGGTATTTAGACTTCTACAGGTGACTACTGAATATGGTACGCCAGCGAGAATCCCAGAAATATTAACAAAATGATTAAGATATAAGAGCTTAACTATACTAGAGTTTTTGCTATTTAGCTGTTTTCTTTACCTAGAACCAGTATTTAAAAATAACCTAGAAATTTGTTTAAGCTTCAGAGCATAATAATAGTCACTTAAATGTGTCCTAGCTATTTTGTTGCTTTTTCCTAGATTCTGGCACCTTGGCAAGGTTGTCAGATGCAAGCTGATGACTGCAAAGTTAAATTTGCTTCTTCTTCCGTATACAAATAGGTTAATCTTTTCTTAATTATAACTATACGTTGAAATATCTAGATACAAATCATAAAACTCTAATAATTGTATATCATTGCTAAGAAAAACAAAACATCTTTTAAACTATTCATCCCAAAGCACCAAAAAGCAGAGAAAAAAAGAGTAGAAATCTCGACGCAGAGGATGCATTTTTTCAATTGTAGTTGGGCTCATCAGGGTCTAACGACAATTCGAGTGAAAGTGAACAGTAGCGTATGGAGTATAGAGTATAAATGTGAGAGTAAAATTGATTCTGCTGTCATATTAATTGTTGAGCTGTAATTTCTTTTTTTTTCGTAAATAGGGGTGACTAAATAGGCAGTGACTACACGTCACTGCCTTTCACATAACACAAATGGTTTGCGAAGCGAAAACTACATTCTATATATATATATATATATATATTCAGTAAAAGGCTATTTTGAGCAGACACAGTCTTCATCAAAGCTCTCGGAAGGAGCTCTTCTCACATACGCGAGAAGGTAACACTTAAAATAGGCGTTCAAAAAACTATATTTCGATTGTCCTCTTTAAGAGTCACCATTTATTTTCACGCCTTTCTAATTAAGAAAATTATTGCAGTAACACAATTAATTATGAGGTTAAAAGCCTTTGAACTGCATAATTAATTGGGTCACTGCAATAATATTATATATATATATGTGTTTATATATATATATATATATATATATATATATATATATATATATATATATATATATTAAGAATTTAATCACTAGTAGAAGTCCACACAACATGCTTTGAGCCCATCATTACACGATACTTTTAAAGCCTTATTTGCTCATCTTCAGTTCCTAAATTTTAAAAGTTCTGACAATAAAAATATACCTACTATTTATATATATATAAGAAATATAATTATATGTATAAAGTACAAAAAAATTATTATTTTAGTAAATGGGAGAAATACCATAAAATCAATTTTAGATTTAGGAAAAGTTAATTAAAACTATGAAATGCTAGAGTAAAAAATGTACAAAAGACTATTTGAAAACCTTATTAAATACCGAAAAATTCTATGAAAACAATTACTTATCCCCAAATTTCATTACAATAAAAAATAACATGTATTTGAAACAAAACAAATTGGGTAAGGTATTCAAAGAAATAGAAAGGAAATTATTTTTTCCTTTGGATTTAACATACTTTGTTATTTAAATTTAATATTCGTTAGTATTTATATCTTCAATAGTTATTAATAAGCGCAGGCTAATTGGCTGAATAATTGAATTATATGTAAGGGGACTGCAGTTGAATCGGAATTAAGTGGTTTTCTTAATGTTATGAAAATGGATTCCCAGATCCTAAGTGTCTGTTTTTTTTATATGCAGTTACACAGACCTCTTAAAACCTGAACTGATTTTAGAATTTTGCCCAATTGCATACAGGCCCCAAGACCATTTTAAATATTATTTGGTGTTACTCGAAAACCAATATTTATAACTTTTTCGCTGTAGGTTTTGCAGTTTTCATATATAGATATTGATTCATGATAACGTATAGACGAAATATATTGGTGATAATTGGTGAAATAAGAAAATAAGTTAACTGTATCTAATTTATCAATCTCTGCTACATTGCTGCTGAATGAAAAAAAAACAATATATTATTAAGTATGAACTTTTTGGGGTTTCCATAGATTCTCAAATCATAAGTGAACACTAAATATCAGTACAATGAACAATACAAATCATTCTGACTTCCAACACTAACCCTTTTCATTTCGTCAAAGTTTTGGTCACGAGAAACAAATTTACTGTCCTCTTTACGTATCCACGTATTGAATCTTCGTGGTCTTTCTGTAATTTTACATTGACCAAATAAACACAAGATTAATATTAAAATTATCCCAAAACAATGTTAACGTTCAACAAAATGTATCTATTTCTTGAAGCTATTCAGTTTTACTTTCTTATTAGTGCTCTTCTTGCAAGCTGCATCTGAATCAATTTTGCGTTTTGAATGCACTTCACTCTTTCTTTCTTTGCTCTACTTAGATGTAAAGACATTGAAAAACTGGAAAAAATTTGGGGTTACAATATTTTTAAGAAGCTGTGACAATTAGCAGAGCTCAATGTAGCCAGCTGATCATCTTCTTCCTCATGTGCAACAACGGCCTTCTGGAAGGCCTCCTTAGGGTTGTTAAACCCAAACAGGGGCTACCGTTTTCTTTCCGCCTTGGTGAACCACCTGTATATTTGGCATACATTCCTGGTGAGGCAGACAGTCTTGTGAGAGGGGCATACTAGCCTACCGCGCGACAGCAAGTCTGTGAATGATTTATATTTGCCCCGTCGAGATACCTCCATGTCCTTATCCACTAGCTCGGTCACACGGGTAAGTTTGTCTGAGACATTACTGTCGATAAGGATGTTTTGACAAGACCAGTAACTGCGAGTACGCAGGATCTTGTGTGCCATGCAACCAGCCAGGTGGACACTTGCCTGTTTCATCCGTTCATCTAGGTCGTCATTTTCGGCTTGAAAAGCTGCAGCAACCAGCTCCTGGGTGACTTTGGCATCATCAAGGTGACTCTAGCCAACAATATAAATCTCTCACACTCCTATATTTTCGATGATATCTAATGCTAATATATAAGAATATATAATTAGAATAAGCAAAATCTAGCAAATTATTTAAAAAAATGGGGAATCTTACAGTATATAAAACAATGCTTCTTTTACTCTATGCTAAATCCAGCACTGACTTACGCCTAGGAATAGAACTTATGGTTGAATGATCTTTTTAGATGACCAGTTGTCTTCTCCAATATATCAACATTGCATTTTCATTCTATTTATTATTTTGCTTTTATCGTTTATACCTGATCATTTAATTCTCTAATTTGTTATTTATTTGCTGAGTATGCGATATTTTATTAGAACGGAACACTAAAGCTTGCGGTGTATAAAATAATTAACAAGTTTTCGAATAGCTAGGTTCCATAATATTATTAGTATCATCGAAGCAGGAAACTTACTCGAGCAAAAAAGATCATAAATCAAAGCCAAATATAATATTGGGTAAAAATGAATTTAATGGGAATCAATTGACAGTCGGAAATTAGTTGGTAATTGATTACTCCATCTCCGGATCTTGAGGTGACGCCATCACCTACGGTGATAATTTGATGTTTACTTTCCGGAACTGCAATATGAGTGGGACTAAAGTGAAGCCTAAATGTAAGGCAGTAAGGAAATAGCATAAGATTGAGAGAGAACTATTACGAGGTCGAGATTCCGCTAATGAAATGTGGTCGAGTGTAGGTTGCAGAGATTATCGAAAAATGGCAGATTTTGACCAAACGAACATTGGCAATGTAAATTCAATAGGCAAGCGAGAAAATGTTTAGGGCAGTTGAATAAACTGGCTTTAAACTCTCCAAATAAACAAGGTAGACAGGTACTGTCGTGTTAATTTTCACCCGACTAATAAAATGAATGAAATCACTGTGTTTCCTCTTCCTTCTATCTATTCACTATTAGTTTGATTGATTTAGGTAAAATATATAAGCCTATTTCTTTCAGTATAAATAAGATGTAGTTTATAACCGGAATATCTTACTTTTGATAAAAATGAGTGAAAATAAATAAATGTTTCTTTATCGAAACTTTTGTTGGTGAATTTGATCAAATATACATGAGTTTCTTAACATAAACTTTTCTGGGTTAATTTGAGAGTCTGATATTCCTTTACGTTTCGGTTAATGGCCTATTGAAGACTACTCTTAAATAGGGCTAGAAGTGGAATAATATTTTGTAGGAATCAATTACCTAATACGAGTATAAATGGCGATCAAATATGTATACGATGTCAGTTGGATGATTTCGACCATCCTAGATATTTCCTAGAGCAAGATCGTGAAAGCCAATTTGAGGATGAGCTGAAGAAAAGTAGGAATATTGAAAACATATAATGAAGAAAGAATATGTCTACTAGTAGCATTAGTTTCATCTGTTAGTGGGATTTGTTAAAAATATCAATTATTGGGAATTATAATGAGTTTAAATGGTTTGGAGAAGACAAAAAAGAGAAAGTCCGAAAACTTTTAACATTAAAATATTTATTAATTAAAATTTGGTAACGACAATTCCGCAAACTGACGTAAATTAGGTTCTTTAAAGTTAATTGTAATTCGTATTCTCACCTCACCAGTCTTTCTGGACATTAAATACAGTCACGCTCTTGAGTTGAATGTAGCTGAAAATTCATAGGAGGAAAATAATTGGGGAATAGGTTGTGTGAGGGAACAAACCAAACCTAACCTTGCACGCGTTTTACAAGGCAGCCAAATTTGAAATTTGACAGCGATTGTTAAGAATGATTTAATAAAATAATTGCCGCTTAGCACTGGATTCGACTAAAATTACTTCCATTTTAGCCCTCCTTCCTCCCAATTTTGTATCTGATCACAATAGTTAAATATCTTAAAAATAAAGTAATATGTAAATTTATAACAATTTCTCTATAATTTTAAGCAAATGTTGGAATCATTTTACATATGAAACGAAATGGAGGCAAAAGTTATTGATTCCATTTTTAAAAGTGACTCTTCAAACTTTCTCTCCTATAATTTGGAATTATCTATGAGACAACCTTGCTGTGAGCAGTACTTCCTAGATGTCAAAGTAGTGCAATCGGTATGGTGATTTAGTGACCACTCCCACCCCTCTGGGCGATTCATAGAACGAAGAGAACTCGACTTGGACCTGGGAATTTTGATCCCAAGTCGAAAGAAAAGATAAGGTGAGAAAGATAAATGAGGACTATGGTTGAAACTTACACTATTTAAGGGATCTAGGAATGTAAATATGAATTTGCTTCTAAATAAATTGTCATACTAAGCAGCTCATCACTAGGGTTCAATACAAAACAACGGTGATAGTTGTTATGGGTTCTGATTTGCAGGACTGATCGTTATTAAGTTGTTGGGGGATAATTAGGAACGAAATGGCAACTCTTTGCGTGAGATAGATAACAGAAGTTAAGGGAGGTGACCAGGAAGAGAAGTAACGGGGAAGGTATGAAAGCACATATAATTTAGGGCCCTAGATATTGAAGTCATCACTAAATATTTTATATATGTATTATAAAAAGAAAGCAACTTGAGTATCTGTTGAAGATGTATGTAATTTTTGCTTGTTTACCTGACTACAATTTTAATAATAATAATCAAAATATGCCATTCTTTACTACCGTCATATTTTCCTTTTCTCATTGAGTGAAGTAGAATAAATCAAAATCAAAGTACAAAATTCGACAAGAATTGAAATGCTAAAATGTATATGAAGGGACATCTGCTAAACAAATTTTTATACAAAATTTTATCAACTTTAAAAAACCAACAATAATGAATAAGTCAGTGTCTCCAACGGGAAATTAGAGGTAGGTCATTACACCTGACATCTTAGTGTTTAATTATATTCTTTATTTTCATCATTTTGTGCTTATCGAAGAACCTATGTATATTTGTGCATCTTTGTATTCATATTTTATGCGACGTCTTCATTTCAATTTTTATGTTCCTCTCTTTCTTGGATTTTATTTTATGATTTTACCCTTCCTGTGCCGCTGTTAATCGCTATTCTTCAGTTTTTTGGGTCTTTTAAATTATTTTCCCTCCATACTACGGCTATCTGTGTTTTTAGCATACATTTGTGTTGTAGCTTCGCTGGTTTTACTCAATATATATATATATATATATTGAATATTTAAAATAATTTACTCTATTTCTTAATAATAAACTGATTAAAGTGAGAAATTACTTGAAATTGACCTTAATTTTTCTTGTGGAATTTGTTGAATATATATATATCGTTTTAGGAGGCAATGTTATATACAAGATTTGTTAAAATAAACCACGATGACTGCTTTGTTAAGCCTGCGCTGCAGCCTCTCAGCCTTTTCAAAGACTTTCTTTTCAGAAAGCAAAGGATGGGAAAAAGTGCTGGAAAGTGGCATATCTTTAATAACCGAGAAGTCTTTCAACCTTTTCAAAGGTCATCTTCTGAAGAAACGGTGAAAAGATGATTGAAACGATTTATTAAGAAGAGAATAGACATAGAGATTTTACGAATAAGTAAAAATAATTAGGTAATAGTGATAAATAAAAAAATTGAGCGGAGAAGAGAAGGTTACATCTAGAAAACAGTGGAGATTTTTCAGCAATTTTGACATTTAACAGAATTAATTTTATATACATATTCAACTTATATAATTCACTTTATATACATTGTTTTTAAGCTGCACAATACATTTGAGATTTAAAGGTTATATTTTTAATCTTAAGTCGTCTAATTTTTTCACAATTCATTAATATTAATTTTTACTATTTCATTAATGTACATTATTTGATTTTTTCACTTCTTTAATTTTTTATTTATGTTATTTTATTTAACAATACTTTATTTGATTTTTTATATTAGGTTTGTCCTATGTTATTCAATTTATATTATAGTTAGTCCCGTTTTTAACTTATTACTTTAAGCATTTTTGCTTTATGAGCACTAATCAATTTATTTAATTTATCGAATTTAATTATTTTACTTGAATTATTAACCTTAATTATTCATTTTATTTTATTTACTTAGTTTATTCACTTCTATTTTTTTCAGTTTTTGTACTTATTTGTCTATTTCAGAGGTCTTTTGTCCATTTTTATTATTTTACTTACCTTCAGGTTAACTGCATGGATGCACGAGTATGGGATATAGAATGTGCCTTCCTCCAGCAAACTTGCGATTTCCTTCGGTGAGTAAGGTCCCTCGTAGGTCTATTTGTACTTCCCCTTTGGATCGCTTGCGAGAGGTGTTGCGTTTTTCTTTCGTGGATCTGCACATTAGTGACTTGAAGACCTTGAGGGACACGTCTTCGCCGTTGAAGAAGTAACCCTTCTCAAGGATTTCCTTTTTCTCTCTGAGTGGACTCTTAGGTACTTACTCACTCTCGTCGTCTTCCTCTATTGTAGTGATTTCCTTGCTTCTTCAGTTTTCTTTTTTCCTCTCTTGCTTTTCTTCTTTAGGTTTTCATTCATTACACTTTCTTTTTCACTGTTTCCTTCGTCTTTTCTTCTTGTGGCACATCGGCGAATTCTATTTTTAGGATTTCATTGGAGGTAGGCTTAGGCGGAGAGCACAGTTTATTTATCACCCCATTTATTTGCAGAATACGATTTAATTTTTAAACAAACGTGATGTGTTGAGCTAGGTTTGCCAGCTGGGCAAAAATGACCATAGCCATAATTTCTTTTCTCTCGTTTATCAAATTGGTTTCTAGCTGGAGATGGATGTTTATTCGTAGTTTTCACTTCCATATTGTGGCGTCTTCAGCCATGCGCATTCGTCATCGATGACGCTCCCGGAGAATGATGGTTGTATTTTTATTTAACATTTCTCTGGTGGCGTTTGATGTCCCCGTCCTGGTGATGTGCTGTAGTGGCCGAGACAGGGTTGTAGAAGTCATCCCAATAGACGAAGAAGTACAATGCTCAGAGTCACCGACATTGCATTTATATTAGTAAAAGAGATTACAGTCCTGCAAGTGGCCAGACACGGGAAGTCGGCGAGTATTCATTGGTCTGTAATAAATTACTAACTCAATTAGGCCTTATTTGATTGGTGTAAATGAAATTATGGTATATCATGGCTTTGAAAACTTTTTCGTCTTCCTTATATCCTGTTTTCATGAATGCTACGTAATAAAGCTCTATTTTACTTGTCTTTTCATTTTTCTGCCCTAGGTTGCGGTATGAGTACATTTTCTGCTATGGCATTATCAATGACGTTAGTGGGTGACCGTTGTTGACGAGCAGCTTAGTTACTCTTTTTAATTCTCTATCAACCGCTATACAGTTTGAAGAATAAGAGAAGGCTATGTTGGTGCAGGCCTTCATTAGGGAATTTTTGTATTGGTCAGGATATTCAGACGATACGCGATTGCGGAAGCCCAGACTTGTTGATTTAATCTTGACTTTGCATGCGCAGAGAAATCGGAGAGGAATAATAGTCGAAATATGGAACAGAACACATTTATGATTATGACAGTTACAAAGTGCAACTAAATTTCTTGTTATCCAAACTTTTAAAAGTTTATTCTTTGTAATGACCAAATCTAATTTACTGGAACCAATTACCCTCTCCATTTTTATTGTAAGATTATTTCGATGCTTGTAACCGAATTCAGGAATATAGCATTTCAATTGTTAAGGTTAGATTGTCGATCCTATTTTAGGTACTATCTCATATTTTCTTTATTTTGAATTGGAAGATTTTGCATCTTTTTTTCGAATCGAATTCGCTCGGCTGCATAGATTTGCAGTTTAAATGATTCGTACTAAATGACCAATATGGAAGTAATTAAGGTAGTTGCTTCATCGTTACTTGTTATACTTTCTTCTCCGTCAGAGGGATTTTCGAGCTCCATATTTCTAGATGGAATAATTTTTCATTCTACAGTGCGTTCCCGCTGCTTCCATCGGCAGCACACTACCGAAAATTAACTATTGATGCGCTATTTATGCAAGATCGTATGAATGGATATATTTTCTGTTATATTAAAATTTTATTATGCAATTTTGAACTTCAGAGGTCATCCTCCCTCTAATCAATTTAATAAAAGAACCCTGTCGTACACTTTTTGATTTAACAGAATGTTCTTTCTCTGCTTTTGTACTTTTAAACTTTTGATCACGGTCTGGTCAACGTACGCTTTTATATTGTTCATCTCACACAATATAGTTTACATTTTTAGAACGTGACATTAATTTATAGCTCCGTTCTTAATCAATAAGAAGTTTATGGAGATCAATTCTACTCGTTTATATCTTTTTATTTTTGTTTTCCTGTTTTATCTTTCTTACTCTTTTTCTTTTCATTTTTAGAAATTTATTGTATTTTTAAAATTTTGCTGGCAGAGAAAATCCGTTGGATGGGAAGCATGACAATTTTATCTTAAAATTGATTTAAATTTATTAACTAACTATTCGGATCACTGATCTATGTCATGTTACAAGGCACGATCATTCCCCATTTAATTATCTGTATCAACTATAGCTTTATATCTATTCCGATCTAAAATCATTATAGGTTTTTGGCGTACAAGGGACCATCGATAAAAGGCTGGTCTTGAGTCATATTGCCTAATATTGAAATATTTTTTATTCCTCTCATTCAAAATTAATGTTGCATGTTCATTTTAAAGCATAAATGGTTATTTTTTAATAACCCCTTCCTGCATTAATAAACCAAAGGAAGTTCTTTCCTAAATTTTTTATCGCTCCAAGGAGTTTAAATTCTATTTAGTTAAAAGATTTCCTAAACAATATTATGAAAAAAATTGTGCTATTTGTCAAAACCTCTTTTTCATTTCCTCTACCATATCTCAGACTATTTTAGTCTACGGAAAACATTCAGTAGATAGACCTGCATGGTTCCAGCAAACGCTTCTATTATGAGAACATAAGCTGTGAATGTCATAACAAATCCAGAATTTCAAACTAGATTTCCTTGATTAGTTCGGTATACATGGTTTGCATCGACACATTCCAAGGATATATAACAACTGCAAATTTTTAACCAATCATTGAAGATTTCTTATATATATATATATATATATATATATATATATATATATATATATATATATATATATATTTATATATATTAAGCTAAAATCAAAATGTTGCAGTTGGGGTTCTTTTTCAAGCTCTCGGAAGATCTTGGTACATGCACGAGAAGAGAAGGAATCACATATGTGAGCAGTTCTATCATAAAAATATGTTCACGTGGCAATTAGCCAATTGAGAATACCCCTGCTATCGATAGGAAAAGAAATTCATGTAATCTTCTGCAGCTTGGTAAACAGTTTTTGAATCCTGATGGTCCAGTATTAGTGATTATACATAGGAATCAGTCATTCTATTCTATAGGAGGGGTAAGGTATAATAGGCGAATCGACCTGTAAACTTTTGTTTACATACGAAAACCTGGCCTCGGAGTTTCCTTTTCGTGCATGTACGAAGTTCTACTTCTGAAGGCTTGATGACTAACGTTTTAGTTGTAACATTGAAATTTTTAAATTTTAACCACATAATTACAATTACGACAATATATATATATATATATATATATATATATATATATATATATATATATATATATATATATATATATATATATATATATATATATATATGTATATAATATCTCTCAAAGTAGCGCGAGAGAATGATGAAGATGAATCCAATAAGCCACATTGAACGAGAAAACGGAATAAATTTTCCTTACAGTAATATCTATTACCTTTTTTCGAGAAAATCCGTATAGGGAAGCGATTTGAAGCATGGACACTGAGGTAGCGAGCATCGATTTGATCACAGTTAAAAGTATGCCGTTAGTACACTATGATACGCAGAGAACCTTGCACGGATTTTATCAAAAAAAGGTAATAGATATTACTGTAAGGAAAATTTATTCCGTTTTCTCTTTCAATGTGGTTTATTGCATTCATATATATATATATATATATATATATATATATATATATATATATATATATACATATATATATATATATATATATATATATATATATATAAATATATATATATATATATATATATATATAGAGAGAGAGAGAGAGAGAGAGAGAGAAAGAGAAAGATAGAGAGTATATACTACCTGATATAAATTAAATACATGTCACCTCTCAGGTTTTTCAATAAAGCTTGAATTAACTCATAAAATGCTAATCAAAATAGTGATAATTAGTCCTAATAAATCATTTTTAAAGATTAGTTAGAAATAGAGAGAAAAGTAGAAAATTTTAAATTTGTTCTTCTACGAGTATATTTACATTCCCTTATCAATGGTTTTGTACGACAAGATCCATTATTTAATTTCAACTAAATAATTGCTAAAATTTATATCTAGAATTCTATTGCTCCTATCTTAATCATGACTAATATGTTAAACGTATATATATTTTTGTTTTTTCTTTTTTTTAAGAACTGATTGTATTTTTTAACCAGCTATAACACGAACGTCTTCTTCGAACATTATTCCCTCCACCCCCCTTAGTCCATAAAATTCATTTGGAAACGTCAAAGCATCCTACTTTTGAATAAATATAAAATCTTTAAAAATATCAAAAAGTTTGAGTTTCAAGGTATACTAAAGGATAGGAACGATGGCTTAGAAAGCCTTAAAAAACTCAGGATACCTTAGTCAGCAAGATATCTCTCCGCAAACGCTACCTTATACTCTCATAAATAGCTGAAGAATTAAACAGATCTGAGGTAGCAAACTTCTCATCAACAAATGTGAAGAGGAATAGGAAAGAAGGGGCGCTTTTTGATTTAGTAACAGCAAAGAAAGTAATGTTGAGGCAATGCAATGGAGCAAAGAGGTTAGCTTGGGCTAAAAAATATCAAAACTTGTCGATCATGAGTAAATAATAGTCCTTTGATCCAATGAGCCTAATTCTGGATTTTTTCGTTCAATGTATTTATAACTAGAACTTGTGAGCTAATTTATCTTCATTTTATTTTGCAACGGTAAGCATGTTAAAGCTCATTTGATATTTCACTGCTCTTTTTCTTGTGAATCAGTGAAAGATCCTATATTAATATCAAATCAGTTATATTCACAAGACTATTCTTCTGCGAGATGCGATCTCATCTGGACTCTTTATGGTCGGTCAAAACTTCGTTTGACAAAAAGTGAATCACCTAAGAAAACTTCTGCTCTATGTGGTATTAATTTGGTGGATAAATAGAAGGAAGGGCAGCTAGCAATCATGGATTAGCTACAACAGTCTGATGAATGTATTCCTGTCCTTCACGGGTAAAATTATCTGGACAAACGAGTGTAAGAGAAGCAAACAACCAATTCACAGATGTTTTGCGACTGTTCTATTGAATGTTACAATGAAATCCTAGAAGAATAGTTGTTTTTTTTTGTTGCAAATAGGATCGCAACAACTTTTTATGCAGCTTAAGCTAAGGCGGATATGTACATTAAATTTGATCTATAATAAATCTACTCTTGCTCTTTATGTGATAATTTATGGCTTCTTTTAATTTTTTGAGTGGAGACTATCGAAAAGGAATAGTATGAGAAAACCTACAAAGACGTTGTATTTAGGGACGTCTAAATAGCTTTTGATAAGGTTTGGAGGATCGGCCTAAAGGAAAGATTACAAATGTCTATGCGACTATGTCACTGATTGGGCAGCGTTTACTTCGATGAAGGTCCACGAAGTCCGATCTTCAAATAACAACAGGGGGTCATAAGGGGGCTGTATAAAATGCACCCTGTACAGCTTCTACACGATTGGCCTACTCAGCCCCGTATACATCAATTATGATCTGAAGTGGAAGATCCGAACAAACTCAGACAAGTTCTTGATTATACCCATAGGTAGACGGAAGACTTTCAGACTCCAGGTGCAAAAAGAAGGTTATCTATATCAATATAAAGGAAGCATGCTTGGATTTAAGATCACCCGAAACGGATAAGGCATGCACTTGATGGAAAGAACCTCACCAAGCCGTTAGAGGATTGTGAAAAGAAAATAAGATACAAACTTATAATGCTCTCTGTAGGGCCATGCTGCTACATCCGGCAGTTCTACTAAACAGACTCCACAAGATAAACTCGGTAAAAGTCCAGAGAGTGTAAAACTCTGCGGTGTACATCATCACCAATAAGAGGCGAAGAGAGAATAAAAGACTAAAGGACCTCGACCAGGAGATTATTCTCCAAGACACAAATGTATCCTTACACAATAGGGTATGTAAAGTTAAACTTCATACTAAAAAAGGAAGACAAAAGATCTATATTAGTCCCACAAGATTATAGAGGCATCAATAGAGGAAGCTTTATGAGCGGGAAAACCGGCGCGGCGGAACTGACTCCAATATACTCATACAGGTGTGACTCAAATTGCTATGCTATCTCATTATTACATCGGAAAATAAATCAATCGGCATCAGACTAACAACTGATTACAAAGAAGAAAACAAAAGCTACAGAGGCGTGAGAGCTTCTATCTCATGAAGATAGAAGAATGAAGAAAAAGAATCAGCGAGAAAAATCTATGAGATGGCTGGTCACCCACCAACGAACTCTGGTTCTTATCATTCCCTTTCACCACTTTACCTAAACACACTCTGTCCACTCTACTTTTACTATTTACTTTTAACTTCTATCTTTTTTAAGCCGTAAGCCGTTCTCCCTCAGGTAGATTGTAAGATCAGAGAATTAATAATTTTGGTTGCGTTTTGAGTCTGAGATATCATCATGTCTGGTCGCAGCAAAGGAGAAAATTTAAGGGAAAGCTCTAACGTTGCCAAAAACAGCCCATGCCCACCCCCTGAAACAACGAGCGGATCCCCATCGGTATCATCAGGGTATGGGGGGATGAAACCAAATCCGCAGATCGGTATGGAGACGATTTGTGGCGTGCTTAACTTAGCACTCATCAGGCTAATTGACATGCCGAACCGGTACTTGGCGGTCTGTGACACAATGAAGGACGTAGAGAAGCTTGTCTCTGAAAAAGCCAAAAGGTCCCTTCAAAAATTGGGCTTGAGGCATCCGACCCCCACGAAATCCTAGTTCGTCACACCATCATCCTCAGGAGACTCAACCACTTCCTCATGGATAACAGCTCTGAAAACATCAAGGCCGAGCTCTCTAATTAACAAAAGTGAGCGAACATCGTCAAAGTTGAGAAATTCGTCAAAAGTATATCTAAAGCCATCTTCTCAAGAATCAAGATTACACTGAAGGCTAAGAAGGAGAGGCTCCTCGTGTTCTACTTTCAAATAGTCCCAGAGCAGAATGAAGCAGAAGAGTTCATCCACCTTGAATGCTGCTTCAGAAGCTTTGCCGTCGAGAAGCACACACCACAAGAGAGTGTACAGCGGCTGAGGTCACGATCTCCATCTGTTCCAAGTCTGGCCATTGAGAAAAGAGATTGCGTCGGAGAAGCCAAAATGTGTAAACTGCGGAGGCGCAAAGAAGCTATCCGGGTCAAACGGGAGAAGATCAAACATAAAAGGCAGGCAAGGTCAAGGACCTACGTCGAGGAGGCGGCGAAAACCAAAACCACTATCACTAGAACCACGGCCCGAAATCTGGTGATGCTAAATGAATACAAGTAAATAATAGCTATAGTCATTATTGCTCACTTGGCAAACCTAGCTAACCTCGGCACTTTTGCGATTGACATGAATCGACTTATGCAGAAGAAGGGGATAAAGAAGAAATTGTGGTTCTCGCCTAACCCGGAGTCACAGTATATCCTGAACATTCAGTTTCTTGATGGACCACAGCAAAAACCAAAAAATAAAGAAGAAAAGGAAGAACCAACTGACAAACGGCACCAAAAAAGTGCAGAAGAAGAAGTATCCACAGACGAAGAATAAATGGCAAAGAACAAAAACCCCAAGAAAAGTTGAAAAATAAAACGACAAAGAAAAAAGAAAAAGAAAGCAACAGCTCAACAGGAAGAAGAACAACAACAGCATAAACAAAGAATAAGAGACGACGACGAAGAAATCCTGAAGTATCCTGGAGAACCCCTTACGGAGAAGAATATCTTACTAAGGTGGTTCTTCTTTGATTGTGTGGAGTTGGCCTCAAGGTCTTCGATGCATCCGCTTGCAGGGGCCTAAAATCATACCAAAAATGACGGTTCTAAGGAATACTTCGTGGAGACTACAATTGGACCTTTGAAGAACTTTACTCGCCAAAGAAGATAGGAGGACTATTGATGGAGCGTGCAATGTTCGTTCCGAATTCGTGCATCTCCACAAGAAACATCTTCAGCTAAAAGCAAATAAAAGTGGAAAAAAACGTCGAAAATTGATAAATAAAATAAAGTGTGAAAGTGAGTAAACCCAATTAAGCGAAGAAAATAATAATAAACAAATAAGATAAATTATGTAAGTGTTAATAATAAAATAACTAAAGGTGAATAAATAACGGTATTAAAGTGATTAAAATATGCTAAATTAAGAACGTAATTAGTAATAAACAGGAGTGATTAAAATAAAATAAACTATACAGCGAAATTAAGTGATTGAAAAGGAATTATGAGAAAATGCTAAAAGTATATTAGTTAAAAGTGTTCAATGTAAAAGTAACTAGCTAACCAAATTTTAGTAAACATAATTATGTGAACAAAAAAGTGTCAATTTAAGTGAAGATAAAAATTATAATAATATAGTTTTGTTAATAGAAGTTATATTATATAAAATCAAAATTAACGAAATCTACCTCTTGAAGAAAACAAATATGTAAATAAATTTAAACATAAATATTCTACTCTATCATGGATCAAATTTAAAAATTAGGACTGTTTAGAATTAACTATTTGCCCTCCAGTGTATCCTATTGCATTTAATTAATTCCTACACTTACTTGTAACTTACATACTCTTCTCTGTTCAATTTTACACTTTTTCTATCTAATAACTATTTATTATTGCATGTATCTAATATTCATATGTATATTCTCTCTCAATAAATCGCAAATCGTTCTGCGCCGACCGCTTGCTCCCGGCTTGCTCACACGAAACCTTCAGAGATCTCGACACCGAAAACATGCACTCGCTTTCTTCCACCGAAGGAAAACCTTCATTTCTCTATAAAGAAGTCCTGCAGTTATACCTCGTGGAGAGATGAATTGTCACTTCTTTCGAAGGTACTTCAACATGCGCAAAGGTCTCCCGAGGAAACCAACCAGCCTAGTATTCAGAGACCCACCATCTTCATTTATTTACTATGACCCACTTTATCACCTCTCATCATCCTTCTTTATCTCACCTATTCCCCAATGGGGGTTAAGAGAGATAATACATTTAATCGGGCATCCATATTTTGATATCTCTGGCTAAATTTACAACGTTCACCTGCCCCGAGGTACATCCTCTAGTTGGGTCCTACTCACGCTATAAAGCATTCTTAGTAACAAATCTAAACTGCATAAAAACGCCCCATTGGAGGTGGAGGGAAACTTAAAACTCACGACAAAAGCAAAAAAAAAAACCATTAATAATATTTTCTCCAGGCTAATAATAAGCAGGTTAGAACTTCAATCAAGAAATCACCAGACATAAGAGGAACAGAAGTAGCCAGGGAACAAGGGGACAAGCCTCCCTTGAAATAATGGAGAACCCAAAGGGCACTAAGCGGGTGCCCCTTAGGATCATTGAAGGCCACTCGAAAGAAACCAAACCGAGAAAAGACCCTTTATACGAACTACGGGAAACTTTGAGTCGTCGTCCTGAGACTAAAAAATCAGTACAGTGACTACACAGTGCGTTGCCTTACCGATAAAGACCTAGACAATCTTCTAAGCAGAATTGTTACTAAGAAAGTAAAGAAAATAGGACTTATCACCCAGATTCCGCCAGCCGTATAATCCAAGAGATCACTCATCTACATGCCCTAAAACAGGGTCTCATCGAAATCTCAGCCAACTCATGCGTCAACCTCCGCAGAAGAAATTAAGACGGAACTTAAAAAAAAGTAATCATGAGCCAAGATCGAAGAAATAGTCAATTTCAAGAAACAATCAGGAGATTAACACTCCCGCGTGTGTAAGCCTATATTCAAGGAAACTTAAATAGAGACAATAGCTGCGGAACACGGACTACTAGCTTTTTATATCAAAATAGTACCAAACCAGATAGAAAGGCAGGCTTTCATTTGTGTCCAGGTCTAGTTTAAGTGCTATGCACTAGACAATCATTCTACGAGAGAATGTAAATTTCAAGGTAAAAAAGTGTTCTGAGTGTTCAAGCACAAAACAAAGATGGGAGGATTGTAAATATAGAGAAAAAGTGTGCAAACTGAGGAGCTCCACAACGGCACACTTGCAATGATCTGTACTAAGAAAAAAGAAATGATTAAAAACTCAAAACCTGCATGATTGAAGAAATCGAACGAAGAAATCACACGACATACGCAGTTGCTACACCAAACCAATCCAAACCAACCCAAGAACTAAGACTATAGTAAAGTTAGATGGAAACATGAGACTGGATCTCATGCACATTTCGTGAGTATGGCAAAACTAGGAACCTATGCTGAAAAACTTAATAGGGTGTTCACAAAAACACAGAACTTAAAATACCAGAAAATGAAAAGTCTAGCGATGAAACTTTGCCCTAAGAAGAAGAAGAAATGGATGTGTCCGAAAACATCAAACTAAGCAAGCCAAAATTGGAACAAGTCAAGGAAAAGGAAATGACCAGGAGTAATAGAGAGAAATTCAAAATAAAAATTTAAGGATCGCATTCGGAAATTGTTGAAGGATTAGCCAAAGGAAAGCACAAGTGTGAGTATGACTCATATTATGATTAAACTCAGATCAACAATGCCCTAAAACAGGGTCTCATCAAAATCTCAGCCAACTCATGCGTCACCTCTCGACAGAACAATTCCCGAAAAAAAGGTCAGGTCAGATAAGGTCACCTGAAAAATCTGACAAGACAAATCAGGAAAGACCT
This sequence comes from Ceratothoa steindachneri, assembly GCA_963969495.1. NCBI lineage: Eukaryota > Metazoa > Arthropoda > Malacostraca > Isopoda > Cymothoidae > Ceratothoa > Ceratothoa steindachneri. The sequence goes on from OZ018328.1 coordinate 86,630,740, forward strand.
CTAAACAATAAAATGAACCAAGTCGTACTTTAGCTAAACAACATTAAGATCTTTATCCTGATCGTAGACGGATGGAGAATGAAGAAACTGGAACTCTGTAATATAATAAGAAAAATTGACCCAGAAATAATCATTATAACAGAACACGGAGAAACCTACAGGAATAAAGAGTAAAAATACACAACTATAATATAATAAAAGTGTGCCAAACCTAGACACACTACGCTACCATAAAACAGCCATAAAGAACAGAAGACTAGTGTTTGCCGAGATAAAAGATTTAGAAGATTCGTATTCAGCCATCAAGCCGACATATCAACCCCCGACGCTCGTATCTTCTAACCCCCAACATCATTCGTATTTTCCGCCACCCATCATCAGCAATACTTCTAGGAGACATGAATACGAATATTACTAACGACAAACACAAGACCCTGGAACTCCTATTAAGGAGACGAATATTGCAGAGGGAATGTCCCGCCTTCCCAACATTACTAACGGAGAGGTCTTCAACCAATCCGGATATTATACTGACAAACCCGAACTCCGTAATAAAACTCCATACCGCTCCTACCCTTACAATACTAACAGATAACATCTAGTTTGTGATGAAAGCTCCCTAGAAGAAATTGAATCGCACCTAAAATTATCAAAAATTTAAAAATAGAAACTGATTTACCCCATGTCTCTAGAACAAGCTACAAAACAATCCCCTTTCCAATATAGACATAAGAAATTAAACTAACAATGTCGAAAATTATCTCCATGTTCGAGAAAATCCACAACAAGGGAACAAAAGGGAAAGGTACGTACGACTAAGAAACTTACATACAGAACCAAACGATCTAATAAAAAATACTGTGCATACGAATTGGAATGACCTCATCAAAGGATGGACAGAGATAGAGACTCCAGAAGGTTCTGGATCCAGTATAGAAAATTAATAGGTTCCGAAACCAAAGAAAAGGTTCATTAAAAGAGAAGCTATAATAGACGATGACAGAGAGATCAAAGCACGCTTAACAAGACACTGGTCAAAATTCTCTCCATTACCTGGGAGAAGAACCAGAATTATTAGGTATCTTTCGAATAAAGGGTACAACAACTAGAGGAAAAGGAACCCAAGCAAAGTCCTAATTCACGGGTAGACGAAACCCAGGAACAAGGGAATGAGGGAAGGTCTTTTATTCAAGAGGAAACTAAAAACACCCTTTTATCGTTCAAACCGAAAAGCCTAGGAATAAGTCCTATCACCAAGCACCAATTACCGAACGCCCCAGAAAACATTTGAACATCCATACTCAAAATCCTTACCGCATGCCTAAACACAGAGCACTCTTCATCCGTGTTGAAGACAGCGAGACTGATATTTCAACCAAAACATGGTAAACCTTAAGGGCACATGGAAAACCACCCACCGATCTCGCTGTTATTGAGTATTTTGGTAAACTGCTCGAGAAACTTCTTACTGAAAGGATTAGAAATATTTTGGAAGATAACGAATTGTAGAATAACCTCTAACATGGATTCCGAAAACATCGAGGAATTTCTATTAATTGCTTCACTGGCGATGACTTCACTTTAAATGCATGGGTCCCACATGGGGGGAGGGTGTCTCAGCCCCACGTTTTTTACCGTGTATACGAGAGACCTCCCTCAACTTATGGATGACTGTGCAATGTATGTCCAATTGGCAGATGAGGTCTCAAATTATTGTCAGTGAATGAAAGAACAGGAGAGTCATCGCGAAAACCAAAACATCAATGATTTCAAAACAGTCAATAAAAAACAAGGGTAAATCCAAATGATTCAAGTTAGGAAATACAAATTCCACAAATTCACCTCAAACAACATAGTATATCCTTACAATGCCGAGGGAAAAGTCCTCGGCTTGAAGATTACAACAAAAGGATATAGTTCGCACGTGAATGAAAAAAATAACTATGCAAAGATTGTCCTCTCAACTCTGTACAGGTTCTACTACCTGTCAGAGAAAAATAAAATAAAATTATACTTAGCATTAGTACGACTGATTATGACCTAGCCGATTCTTCCTTTACATACCTTACCCTCTGAAAATGCAGAGCGTCCAAAACAAACGAACCCGTTTCATTAAAAGATCCAGAAGAATAGAACGAACACCTTCAAGAGTCCTGCATCAAAGATAAGATCTAAAACAAATAAACATCTTTATGCACGAACGCGCATAGTATCAGATATGGCACAGAATATGATAAAACTTCCCGAACGAAGTGCTAGAAAAAATCCAACTTTACAGTTAAAATTTAAGAGAGCAAAAGACGTGAAAATCAACAACAAATAAATAAAAAATAAAAATCAACATATCAATAAGTACAAGAGCTACAAAAGGAGAAAACATGATACCGCAAAAGTCCTCCAAGAACCAGAACTATAAATATATATACAAAATTGATAACTTGCAAGAGAAACATTACGAAAACAAAGGCTAAAATGCAAAAACAAAAGAAAAATAACACCAAGAAAAAAAAATGGGAAGAAAGCATCCTATGCTTTAATTAAAAATAATATAAGTAAATAGCAAAATATACTGCAAAACGAAAGCGTTAGCCAGGCAAGCTGGCACATATAACCATCATCCTTATTACAATCATATATCACACTCACCTCCTTTCCTCATCCATAGCATTGAAACCACTCATCCCTCAATTACACGATATGTTATAACTCTTCTATCTCTCTCCTACAAATTCACCTCTTCCTTTATCCCGAACATGTTCTGCCACGAAGATGACCTACTCGTATTACCAAGTCTAAAGACGTCTAAGCAAATAATGTCATGCCTCTTCCGAGTAATTTCTTGGCTAGAATAATTAATTAAAATTATAGTTAACGCTATAAAGAAGCTGCAGTTTAAATTTAAAAATGCAGCCGTCGCTGTTGACTTTAATCACTCATCATATATATATATATATATATATATACAAATTATTTATATTTACAAATATTATCAGTAAATTGAATCAAGTACAGCATTTTAGGCCTACGAATCAATTTAGATCTGTTCTTATTGTCTCCCACGTTTCTAATCTAATTTTCTTTTAATTCGTTAATGTATTTTGAAAATCTTTTTCATTACCATTTATATTTTTTCCTTACCTTTCTCCAATGTATGCGATATTTATTAGCCAATTATTGCGCGTCCCTAATATAAAATGGAGCAGCGAAACCTTTCGGACTTTTATTCTATTTTATCCTGAATTAATTAACTACGAGTAAGAATCCACTCAATTTGAGAAATTGTAATTAAATTTCCGAAAAGTTCCATCTAAAGATACTATTGGCATCCTTGACACGAAATAGAAGTCGTTTCAACAAGGAACAGATACAATGAAAGTCGAAAAATAGTATTGGGTAAGCCATAAATTAAATTTTAGGAAATTTACAGGCAAAGAAATTACCTGGTAATTGATCACACTTGCCCCGTATTCGGTAATCGAATCCTGCTTATTTTCCGGATGTTCAGTACGAGATAGACCGAGGTGGAGTCTGAACCTCAGGGAGTAAGGAGATGGAGAAAAGAAGATTAAGACTAAAATTACTGCGTGAAGTTGATGTTAGGACAGATGGCGAATTTAGTTTGAAGGGTTCATGAAGAAAAAGGACAAATAGAAGTTAAATGAATGATCGTCCTCTGATGAGGGTTGAACCATCGACGTAAAGGTGGACGTCAACTAACTTCACTAGTTTCCGTACAAACCTAAGAAATATCTCCTTTCTCTTCCTTTTGTGATAGCATTATAATGTTATGCCCAGCAAATTATAGGTTGTAGGATCCAACGAAGTTCCAACGTTGGGGAAATAAAGCTTATAGTCGACTAGGTACTCTTTATGGTTATTCTTTTTCTACTCATATACTATCTCTTTTTCAAAGACGCTGTTTCAAACTATCAAATTATGTATCTCAATCAAACACTTTTTCTTTTAAGCACACTCACTCTCCACCTCTCTCTCTCTAACTCAAATTTTCTCGCTGTAAACTCTTTATTTCTCTCTCTCTCTCTCTTAATCTCTTAGTATTTTGAAAACTTTTCATTGTAATTCACTCGCCATTTTAAATTATCTCTCTTTCTATAACTAAAATTCTCTAGCGCTTTTCGCATTTCTCAAACTATCAAACTCTATTTTTATCTGTCTCAAAGTCTCTCTCTCAAGCTCCTTCTAAATTTTTTTCTTTCTTTCTATCAAACTGACTCTTTCTTTTGCTCTCTCAGACCAAAATGGTGAAGCGATGATTACTCGAAACTATGGATGAAACCAAATAAAAGCTGTTTACCATTTGCTTTAACTGCTCAAGTTTGCCCATGAAAATTTCCAGGCGTTTTTCAAATCAAGGAGAACTAAGTGCGTTGAATTTTTTTACTTTGTTATCTTTTTAAAAAACTCATTCGCTCTTTCAAACTCTCATGTTCCCTCTCTCTTTCAAACTTTCATTCTCTCTCTCCCTGAAAGTTTCATTCTCTCTTTCTCAAATCCTCATTATTTCTGCTCTTTATCTCTAATTTTCTCTATCTTTCCAACTCCCATTCTCCTTATATGAAACTCTCTATCTATCTCTCGTGTGAAAATATGTCTCTCTCAAACAATTTTCTCTTTCAATCTCTTCGCTGTCTTAAGGTTTATTTCTCGTAAAACTAACTCTCTCTCTCACTTAATCTCTCTCATAGAATCTCTCTCTCTGCCTTAAAACTTCCTTTTACTTATAATATCCTCTCTCACTCTTTCTAATCATTTCTCTCAAACTCTTTGTCCCTATCAAATTCTCATTTTATAATTATATCTCTCTTAAACTCTCTTTCTAGCTTAAACTATATCTCTCTCCCTCTCAAATTTTTACTCTTAAATTATTTTTCTTTCATACGCCCAGACTATCTCTTTCTCTGAATCTATCTTTTTATCTCACTGTCAAACACTATCTCTTGCTCTCTCGGTGAGAGAGCTTGCATGATTTGCTTGAGTTAAGCTAGCTAAGCTGGCGAACTTTTAGTTCGGTAGGGTCACCCATGCCAGTAAGGTAGCTGTAGTAGGATCCAGACTAAGGGATGTCAAACTTCTCTACCACTTCTTTAATGCGTCTCCTTGAATCCCTCTACCAACCTTTTCGATTCTGTTAGTACTAAGTTTCACCAACTCTCTTCAACTGTAAAAACACCAAACAAAAACCCAATAACAAAAAAAAACATTTATCTCTATTACACATAAGTTGTTTATTAATAAGGGCCTCACCAGCTTCCTTATGCCGCGTGAGAAGAGAGGCTTTGAAACCTCTTTGAATAACGCCTTGGAGCACTCATAAGCTGCAAGATACTGGGGTAAGATTAATGGAGAAATGCTAGGTGACTCTTGGAAGCCTTCTCCTAACGTGCAATGGCCTGACCAGCCCCCTGTGACCGCTACTTGGTGAATAAAGTCTCAACTGCTCTTTGGTGATAGAGCTTTTGTGCCCTGCTGGTTGCCAGATCAGCTAAAGATCTCGGATAAAGTCGTGGGCACTTAGCTTTACTATTTGCCTTAAGTCTGGCAGTTTTTAGTTGATTAGTAGGGCTTAGTAAGAAGACAGTTACATCTCAAGCATCCCTGTCGAATAATCAGAGAACCAGTTCACTAGGGCGCTAGTGCTGCTCAGTTGGGAGCTGCGGGACGATTGGTGACGTCCAGCCCAAGGGAGACCTTAGGATTAGTATGCTGGGTCAAAGGGTTTCTGTTCGCCAAACGACCGATTCCTGAGGACGGGGTCTGCAGGCCTTGCTAGCGGCCAGCATTCGCACTTGTGTGGAGATAAACTGCCCCAAGGATGGGGTAAACACCACATCAGAGTAGAGGCTAAGAAATCACAGATTTCTGAGAGCTCAGTCGTTGCTCTGATGGTCAGTGGAAACGACCTTTACCTTAGAGGAGGTAGGGTAGGCCCTACAAATAAAATCCTCCACACGGTCATGGGCGCCGTGGACGACTGTTGCCTAAAAACTCGAAAGGGTGTTGTAGTCGGGATGCTCCCGAGGAGAGGTCCAATACGGACCGCTAACTCGATGAACGTCTCTTTAAACCGGCACCTGGCAGATTTGTGTACGGCAGAGGGGGTCTTTTTTGTGGACCCGTACTGCACCTTTTATGTTGGGAATGATCTCTCCTAAAGGAACGAACCTTGTGGAATACTTCCGCTTCGTCTTCAGTGAGTACGATCGGGACAAAGCACTGGATGTGGTCTACTTAGACTTTCAGAAAGTCTTTGATAAGGTATCACACCGCCACCTACTCCGGAAAGGGCGAGCGCTGGGCATAGACAGAAAACAGCCGGCTGGATAGAGAACTGGCTAAGTGGCAGACGGCAACGGGTAGTGCTGAATGGACAGGCTTCTGAGTGAGTGCCCGTTACTAGCGGGGTGCCTTAAGGTTCTTTCCTGGGACCACTACTGTTCATCATCTACGTCAACGACATGGACGGTGAAATGGTTTCCAAGATTTCCAAATTTGCCGACGATACTAAGCTTGGTATGAACGTTGCAAAAGATGGAAATACTGCCCACCTGCAGGAAGATCTTCGGAAGAGTGAGGAGTGGTCGGACACGTGTCAAATGCCTTTTAACGTGAACAAGTGCAAAGTGATGCATATCGGCTACCAAAACTCCCAATCTCAGTATATCCTTAAGGGCACTGCTATTGAATTCACCGATACTGAGAAGGACTTGGGTGTAACAATCACTAGTGACCTCAAGTTCTAGAAACAGTGCATTAAGGCGAAGAAAAAGGCCCAAAGGATGCTAAGCTACATAAAGCGCCAGTTTGGATATCGGAACAAGAAGACTGTACTGTGTTTGTACAACTCACCTGTCCGACCGCACGTGGAGTATGCTGTACAATTTTGGAGTCCTTCATTTAGAAAGGACATCGCAAGATTGGAACGCGTGCAAGCCAGGGCAACTAAACTGATTCCATCTATCAGTCATAAGAGTTTTGAAGATTGATTAAGGGAAACCCGTAGACTGCGTGGTCAGCTCATCGAGGTTTTCAAAATAATTTAAGGGTTTGACAATGTTGACTGCAGGGATATTTTCACACTTGTTGGGAGCAGGACAAGAAATCACGGCTTTAAACTTAAACTGAAGCGTTACAACCGCGATCTGTGTGGAAAGTTTTCACGTACAGTATCTGCAGTAGTTCAAGTCAAGACTAGACAAGGTCTTGAAAAGTCGCCATTTAAGGACGTAAAGCATTTGAGCAGAGATGTGCCCGCTTGACTGCTAGTCCAAAGTACCCTCTTTGAATGGACCGTAAGGTCTTTTACTATACTTTCTTTCCTTGTTACTCCTTGTTACTCTTTCAATTCTTCCTCTCAAATTCTATATTTCTTTCTTACCCTTTTTTTAACTCTCAATCTCTCTTTGGCAAAGTTTCCATCTCTCTCCCTCTCCGTCTCTCTCTCTTTTAATATCGCTATCAAATGCTGTCTCTCTATTTCCTTCCTGCAAACACTTTCTCATTATCAAAGTTTGAATTTCCATTTTCATTTCTTAAACACTTCTTTTTGTCCTCTTTTTTTCTATCTTAATCTCCTTTTCTCTCATTTGCGCATTCTCTGTTTCCCTTTTTCGAAATCCATATATCTCTCTTTCCGTGTTAATAGCTCAAACACTCTTTCTCTATTTAAAATTCACTTTCACTTACTCTCAAACACACTTTTTTATTTACATCAAACTCTTTCTCACTCTCTCTCACTTTTTTCCTTGCTATTTTTTCTGTTCATCAATTTATCTCTGTCCCTCTTCATACCATTTATTTTAAAACCCCTTTCTTTCACTCACTCTTTTTATATGTAAAATTCTCTCTCTCCTTCTCCATCTAACTTTCTCTAATTCTCTCTTTTTTATTTCTGCTTCTCAATCTCTCTTTAATGCTTTGCTCAAATCTTTCTCTCTGGTCCTTTCCGAAACTCTCTCTCTCTCATTTTCTCTCTCAAACTCTCTCCCTCATTTTCACTCTGAAACTCTCTCACACCTTTTTCCTTCAATATTTTGCTTTCTCAAATTGCCTTAGTTTTTATCTATCTCTCTAGCATATCCTTATCTTTCTTACTCTCTATCTCTCTCGCTCTCTTCCGTTTTCTCTCTCTCTTAAAGAAAGTAGAGGGAGAGGTGACGCCCCCTTGTCGCGGGAAGAGAGTTTGTGTGTACTTTTGACTTTTGGAGCTATGTCGGCTGGGGTACCTCTTCTGGGTACCCCTGGTAGGGCTTCCCTTGTCGATTTGGTCGGAAACGAGGTTCCAGACTAAGTGCGTCACTCTTTCCTTTTTATACTCTATCCTTCTCTTTTTTTACTTTTATCCTATCTCCCACTTATACAAAAAGAAAAAAAAGGCCTACTCCTATCATGTCACTCTTTCCCTTTTTTCCCTCTATCTACATATAAGGACCTGGCAGCTACCTCATGCGTCAGAAGAGAGGCTTTGGAACCTCTATAAACAACGCCAATCGACACTCACTAGTTGCGAGAGACTAGGAATAGAGGTTTCCTAGGGTTTGGGGTACGATGAATGGGATGAGGGTAGTGCCCCATTAACCCTATCCCTGGCGCGTAATTATTGACCGTTCCCAATGCCCGTTGACGGGTGCTTCTGGTAGCATTGGTCCGAGGTGACGGCCCTTTGTTTCCATGTTGGTTGCCAGGCCAATAAAAAGCTTTGAGTCGAGTTCCTTGGTGTGGCGGGATATCCATTGAACGCTACTCCGAGATCCTGGCAGTTGTGAAGGGAACTAGTAGGAGTTTAGTAAGAGGCGTGCTTCATTGTTGTTCACCTGGTGACAAATCGATGGCCCCTTCGGGGACGGTCTGTGCTGCTTGATTGGGAGCCACGGCACACCGAGGCTTTACGACTTGGTCGGACAAACAGCAGCACATGGAGCGTGCCTTCTGGAAGACTCCGAAACGACTTCGATCAATAGGCGAGAGCGACTCACGTGGGGAGAACTCACTAAACCCCACTTTTAACATATTGATTGGTCACAAGCATAAAAAATATAGTGTGTTCAAAATGGCAGGCAAGAAAGGTCCAGCAGCGCTAAAATTTACGTGCGCCACATGTAAGAAGGACAAGTGGTGCGTTGACTTCCCGAAGGGCTGCTATGCATAATGTCACCAAGGCAGTGTATGCACCACCTGCATATTAAAGAAGGAAGTAGATGAATTAGTGGCCTACTACAAGGAAAGGACGACAGACCTCGAAAAAAAAATCAAGAGGCTCAAGAAGGAGCACTCCCACCAGATCCGCAAGCTCGAAGAGAAGTTAAACGAGCTCTCGAGTCCTGTGGCAAACACCAGCTCTACAAAAAGGCCGGGCCGGAATGTGGCAGAAACGCCAAAAGGAAAAAATAAAAAGAAAAGAAAGATGAAAAAGGGAAAGAAGAAAGAGAAAGAGACAGAAATAGAAAAACAAAAGGTAGAAGTTATTGAAAAGGTCGACCAGGAGGAAAAGATGATAGAGAAGAAGAAGAAGAAGGAAAAAAAAGACTGAAAAGACCATGACAGAGAAGAGAGAGGAATCCGAGCTCAGCAGGCAAATGTGCCAGGATTAGCCTTGTGGGTGATTTCCAGGCACGGGGCCTGCAGCCCCTGCTAGCGGCCCGCCTCCGCACAAGCGTGAAGGTGAGATGCCTCCTAGGCTGTGAGAATAAGCAGATAAGAGCTGAGGCCGAGAAATCTCACATTTCTGAGGCTTTATTCATTGCCCTTATGGTAAGTGGCAACGACCTCTACCTCAGAAGAGGTAAGGAAAGGCCCTACAGGCGAGATTATGAAGATGGTTATGGGCGCTGTCGACGAATGTGGATTTAAAATCCGCAGACGCGTCGTGGTGGGGATGCTCCCGAGGTGGGGTCGAAGCCGGACTGCCCACGTGAGGAACATGTCGCTAAACCGGCGCCTTACAGACCTCTGTACGGCGGAGGGTGTCTTTTTTGTCCACCCATACGCAGTATTCTATGGTAGAAAAGACCTCTACCGAAGGGATTGGGTGTACCTCTCCTTTAAGAGCAAGGCTTTCCTTGCCAACCTCATCCAGGATGTCGTGGAGCGCACCCAAAGGAGTGTCCGGCCCATTGGGAAGGTGGACGTACGCCAGTACGCCCGAGTCACTCCCCAAACATCCTTCTCGGAGGTTGTCAAAAATAGTACCACCACGACAACCAAGAAGCCATGAAACGGAAGAGTATAGGGGGTCCTACATTAGGGGACTTCCTGAAAGTTCTTCTGTACAATGGAGGTCCATCAGGAACAAGTTTCCTGAGCTCCGTGGCCTCGTAGCGACGGAAGAACCCGAAATGTTAGCCATAACAGAATCGTGGTTAAAAACCTCAAACCGAGGCTTTGAAGGGTAATTCAAGGTTCCTGGCTACCAACTCTTCCACAAAGATAGGCCAGACAGAGAGGGTGGCGGTGTAATGTTGTACATCGAGGATACAATCAAATCTACGAACTCCAACATTATATCCGATCATGAGCTTCTAGGCGTTGACCTAGAGAGAGATCCTCTCAGATACAGGACCCTGCTGCTTAACAGACCCCCTTCCCAACCCATTGAGAAGGACATCGAACTGTACCAGCTGCTGGGTGAGCTTGTTCAAGGCAGAGTGTGCATCGTTATGGGCGACTTCAACAGACAAGTTGAATGGGAAACCAGAGCAGCCTGTGGCGAGAGCGCGCTACTCCTGGAGTTCGCCACTAACGAGTTCCTCATTCAATGGGTCAGAGAACCGACGAGAGGAGACAATATCCTCGACTTGGTCTTCACCTCTGAGGATGATATCGTTGAGGATGTCTCTGTAGGCGAAGAGCTCGGTGTCAGTGATCACCAGCTAATTAGATTTACTGTCAAGATCCCGAAGGTAAGGTCTGTTGCCAGTCAATCAAGGAAACTTGACTTGAGAAGAGCAGACTTTGTGAGCCTTCGTGCTGGGCTGACTGATGTAAGGCTAGCGGTATGCAAAGATGTGGAGGATTTGTGAAACAATTTCAAAAATAAGTTCATGAGTCTTCGATCAAGTTGCATCCGTCGGTCTTCTGTTCAACCAAAGTGGTTTAATCGAGAAATCAGCCAACTGATTAGGGAGAAGAGAAATGCGTACCAGCGATCGAAGATCTCGGGTGCCTTTGACGAGTACCGGAGGCTAGCCAGAAGAGTGAAGTCCAGCATAAGGGTGGCTAAGCGGTCGCAGGAACTCCGAAGGGCGAGACTCTGCAAAGAGAATCCCAAGGAGTTATTCTGCTATGTAAATAGCCGTAAACTAATCCATCGTAGGATTGGGCCCTTAGTGGACGAGGAGGGTGCATTAACTAAGTCAGATGCAGAAAATAGCTAACCTGCTCAATGACAACTTCTCTTCAGTGTTTACTAAAGAGTGTGGTTCCATCCCACAGCCTACGGATTCCTACTCTAGGACAAAGCTGGAGGTAATTGACTTCACCGAAGGTGAAATAAAGAAAAAGATCGCTGACTTAAAGACGAATAAGTCCCCGGGACCGGACGAGTTTATATCCAAGGTGTTGAAGTAAGTATGCGATGAAGTATCACGACATCTGTGCGCTATCTTTAACATGTCAATCCGGACCGGATGCGTTCCTAGAGACTGGTATGAGGCAGAGGTGACTCCGATCTTCAAGAAAGGAACCCCAGCCATCCGACAAACGACCGACCCATCAGTCTGACTTCGATAGTCGGTAAACTCATGGAAAGCATGATAGTGGAAAAGATAACGTCTTATTTAGAGTCAAACCTGCTGCTGAAGAGTTCCCAGCACGGCTTCCGAAAGCAACGGTCATGCCTGACGAACCTTGTGGAATTCTTCCAATTCGTGTTCAGTGAGCATGATCGAGACAGGGCGGTGGATATTGTGTACCTTGACTTCCAAAAGGCCTTTGACAAGGTACCACACCGCAGCCTTGTCCGGAAAGTGCGTGCACAGGGCATAGGGTGCAAGGTAGCAGGTTGGATAGAGAGCTGGCTAAGTGACAGACGGCAACGCGTAGTGGTGAATGGTCGGGCCTCTGAATGGGCACCCGTATCTAGCGGTGTCCCTCAAGGTTCCGTCCTGGGACCAAAACTGTTTATTATCTATGTCAACGACATGGACGGAGACATGGTTGCCAAAATCTCCAAATTTGCCGACGACACCAAGCTTGGTATCAATGTGGCAAAGGAGCGGAACACTGCCAGCCTCCAAGAGGACCTTCAAAGGATTGGGAAGTGGTCGGACACGTGGCAAATGCCTTTCAACGTGAACAAATGCAAATTAATGCATATCCGCGACCGAACCCCCTTAAATCTCAGTACTTCCTTAAGGGAACTGCCCTTTAATCGAGTGACACTGAGAAGGACTTGGGTGTTACTATCACTAGCGACCTCAAGTTCTCGAAACAGTTCATCGAGGCAGAGAAGAAAGCCCAAAGGATGTTAGGCTACATAAAGCGCCAGTTTAGATACCGTAAAAAGGAGATAGTACTTTGTCTGTACAACTCCCTCGTTCGATCGCACCTGGAGTATGCCGTACAATTTTGGAGTCCTTTGTTTCGAAAGGACATCGCAAGGTTGGAACGCGTACAAACTAGGGCAACCAAACTGATTCCCTCTATGCGACATAAAAGTTATGAGGATAGACTAAAGAAATTAGATCTGTTCTCGCTGGAAACCCGTAGACTGCGTGGTCAGTTCATCGAAGTTTTCAAAATACTTCGAGGGTTCGACAATGTTGACTACCGGGATATTTTCACACTGAGTGAGAACAGAACACGCAATCACGGCTTTAAACTTGAACTGAAGGGTTACAACCACAATCTGTGTGGAAATTTTTTCACGTACAGTATCTGCGGTAAGTGGAACGCACTTCTAGTGGAAGTTGTTAACAGTGAATCTGTTGACCAGTTCAATTCAAGACTAGACAAAGTCTTGAAAAGTGGCCGTTTAGGGACTCAAAACAATTAAGCAGCCATGTGCCTACTCAATTTGTAGTCCAAAGGTACCCTCTTTGAATGGACCGTAAGGTCTCCTAGGGTACTTTCTTTCCTTGTAACTCCTTGTAACTCTCTCAGGGACTTGTCGCGCTCTTTTTCGGTTTTTCAGACCACGACGACAGACCCTGAGAGTAGATTATATAAAGTATTCTATTTTTTCATGAGTCTCCCTATCCTCGTTGGATTTGGAGTTGAATGAAACTAAGCAAGTGGTGCCTGATATTAAAAATTTGTGTTAATTATGATGAACGATAATTAATTAACGTAGATCAGGTTAGATCTTTGACCTCCATTTGCTTTCCGTGTCTCGGAACGGTTGGCGGATATCACGCAGGGCAACTATGCAGTTGAGCCTTGCCTTGAATAATGCAATTGAAATTTGGGTTCCAATAAATGTCTAAGAGTGAATAATTATATTTGGAAGAATTAATTCAACTATCTAGATAGTTGTGTATATCAAACTGGACGAAACAAAAAAACTTTGCTACTGTACAAACCCAAATAAAATACTAGATATGAAATTATGGAAGTATAGCCTCAAGGGGAGCGAAGGAGTATTTGCAGGGGAGGAAGCTGAACTCTAGAGATCTTTTCTCGTTTGTTTCTCTTTTCTCTTTTCTTGTCGTCTGGCTCTTGGGGTATGGAAGACCGAGAGAAAGAAGCTTTAAGGAAAGACAAAATAGAGACCCGTAAGTAAAATGCAAGCTTTTGGGACACTGGGACGAATTACAAAAATTTTGGCCGGGTCTAGTTAAAGTACAGAATTATTCAAAGGGCAACGAATGTTTTAGTTAACATTTAACAATTATCTCAACTTTATTCCCGCCTACGTTCGGCCAGGAATTAGAACCTACAGACCTTACTTTATGTGAGGTCTCCTCTTAGCAGAATACTAATTTATCCAGGCCAATGCTTTACTATTTATACAGAGCACCTGAAGTGAAAGCTACAGAGGCACTGGAAGGAGAATTTTGCTTTATCTATATAGAGATGCATCGGAAGTGAATTTAAAACTTAACGCCAACTCGCAGAACAACTCGTTGTTACGGTTAGGATCGCTATAGGCCATATTATCGAACAGAAGTGACCTCAAAAGAAGCCGATCGCGGGTTCTTGCCGTCTTACGCGTCTCTTCCTCTCTCTCTCTCTCTCTCTGACATCTCCTCCCCTTCAAGTTGGAACTTCCTTGTAGGAGTTACATCCAATAATATTTGAATCTTAAGGTGGCCCCTAGGCCAAACAAGGAGTATACAGGACATCGTAATTTAGAAACCTCAAAATATGCATGAAAATATATTTGTCTGCAAAATTTACAAGTAGAGAGAGTGGAGAATACATATGTATACAGATTAATATTACAAAAGAAGACAATAAACAATAACCACAATTAGCAATGAATACCTTTAACAAGGAGGCTCGCCTGCCTCGAATTCATAAGCAATAATATTAACACAATCAATACAGAAAAAATGAATCAAAAAGGGAAATGATTCCTAAACTTAATTGGATATATAACATAGGCATATATATGTACATAAAAAGATCAATCTCAAAATTAGAAAAAAATACTCCAAATCTGGATCAGCTCGTAGGAAAATTTAATCGAATCCGGCTTAAGCTATCAGCTATACAGTTTTTGGAGGTTTTAATATACAGGATCCTGAATTGGAATTCTTGTAAAAACCAACTCAAGCGCATTAGACCACCATTAATATTTATTTACATTGGAGAGGTAGGATAAGGGTATTTTTCTATTATAAATTCTTTCTCTACAAGAAACATTTTAAATCTTTGAATCCCCCAGATTATCGCGAGGCCTCTCCTTTAATCACAGCGTAGTACTTTTCTCGTCGTAGCAATTTCCGACTTGCACACGAATTGGGTAAACTCTCATCATTTTTCACGTATTGAACGATAAATCACCTATTCACTTGATGCTAGCTCTTCAGGGTTAGGCAAGTCTAATATGGGGGCAAATGCAAGATTCCCTTTGAGTTAATTGAAACACGTATTCGCCAGTGGTTTCGATACAAGGAGTACGGGAGATTTTTTTTTAAACTTGGCACAAGAGAGCGGACAGTGAGGCAAGTTGACGAGTATAACGACGGTAAAAGGACGCGGAACCTATAAAAGATCTTAATTGCTTCTTGCTCGCGGACAAAGGCATTTTAACAATAGCTTTAAGTTTATCCTCTGGCTAGCTAGCTGGTTATCTCCAATTTGGAAGCCTAAATATTCTTTTGCATTGTAGGCTAAGTGACACTTACTGGGGCCAATGGTTAAATTATATTCTCGAAGTCTTTGTAGGAGTGCTTGAATAACATTCAGGTGCTGATTCCACTTAGTCGTAGCCACATAAATATTATCACAACAAAAGGATATATTTGCTATCCCGTCTAATATCCTTCTCATCATCTGATTATAATTATAGCATGTAGTGACGAGGCAAAAAGAAGGTCGTCGAAATTGCATCAGCCCTTTTTCAGTTAGGAAAGCTGTGTATCTCTTGACCTCATCTCGTAGTGGAATTTAATAATAGTCCTTGCACAAATCCACCTTGCACAAATCCAATTTGGCTTTTTCAAAAAGATGAAGATTATGGTCGATAAAAGGGATCGGCTCTGCGTCTATTATGGTTACCATTTTGTTTCTTAACCATAACAACCGGAGAGCAATAATCTAATTTTGATCGCTCAATTATTTTCAAATTAACCAGCTTGTCAAATTCAGCATTAAATGCTTCTCCCAGGCGTATGACAGCGGATATAGCTTAGATCGGATGGGATTTTCAGTGCTCAATTGAATGCTGTATTCGAAGTGGGCTGCACAACCAGGGAATTTCAGAGATGACGTCACCAAATTGATTCAGGAAGGACTTCAATTGAGTTATCTGATGAGGCGACAGCTAGTCACTCACCTTTAACCTTCAATTCGGCCGACGAGAGCTCGGGTGCTTCTGGCAAGGCGTGTAGGGGATATTCGCTGTCTTGCTCTACATGTAAGCGACTTGCACTACATTTACAGGGTCCATACAATAATTAGACTCCATAGGCGATCCTTCGTCTATAGCCACAATCTTGTTACTCCATGCGCGCTGATGATATTTTTTGAGGAGTTTTAAGGGGTTAAACTTCCTTCCTGTTTGCATTTCAATCAAATAATTGACTGGTCTGCGTTTCTCGATCACTTGATAGGGACTCTACCATGGGCTCAGTAATTTGTTGTTTTCTTTTGGAAGCCACAACAAAACATCTTGACCTTGCTTGAATTTTCTATCTTCCGATTTGTAGTCAAAAAATGTTTTATATTTATCCAAGTTAACATCTGCATTTTTGTACGCTATTTCGGCGCATTTCGCCAACCTCTGTTGTAAATCAACAGATATCAATACGATGATTGGATTTCCTGATCCAGTTTTTTGTTCGCATATAATTCTTTCAATATGCTCAAGACCTCATACATTTCTCCCGTATAGTAAGTCAAAAGGAGCGAAACCCAAAGTGCTATGGTGAATTTCCCTTTACGCAAAGAGAGAAGCCGGAAGAAATCTGTGCCATCCTCTTCTTTGCTCGGCACATAATTTCTTCAGAATGGCTTTGAGACTGTTTAACCCCAATAGCAACTTGCCCACATATTCCATTAATTGAGACGTAACTTGGAGGCAACGATCCAAAAATATTTCGTTCGGCAGCCCAACATGTGAGAAAATCGTCATGAGTGCCTCATCGGCAAAATATATAATGTCAATCTATTTAAGTGACACAGCCTCGTGAAATCTAGTGGCGAAATCGACAAGAGCTAAAATATAACTATGACTCTCACCTGAAGGCGGCTGAATCGGCCCGATCAAATCAATCGCCAATCGAGAGAAGGGTTTTGGAGATTCTGGGATCCTCCTTAAGGATGCAGGCTTGACTAGCCCTTTAATTTGAGTCTTCTAAAAGATGTCACACTAACGACAATAACACAGGATTTTGTCCGATAACCGTGGCCAATAAAAATACTTAAACGCAGGTTGTGCCGTATTAGTGTGGCTAAAATGACCCGGTAAGAGACTATTGTGGGCGGTTAGAAGGATGTGTCTGATGTAGAAGCGGGGCACACATAATACTCGGGAGTCTGTGCCAGTGTCTGATGAGCACACGTGGAAAAGAGGGTGATTCTTAACAATGAAAGAGATTATCTTGTTGCCACTAATGGTCTCTTGGGTCTCTTGTTATGCGCTTTTACCCATAAGGGGCGAAAGGATTCGCAATCTTTCTGTTTTTTTCCAAAAATCCTCGTTCATGACATTTGGGCAATCTGAAGCGCCAGGGCTTTCCAGTGGTGTGGGCTCTTCCGAGTCTTAAAATTGCTTGATCTCTATTGGTCACAGGTTAAGCCACGGGTATAGCGGATACCCGCGGACTCTGGCCAAATAAAGAACTGAATGGGCGCTGCGATGGCCACAGCCCAGCCAGTCAGGTAGGCGCATTTGATATAGGATTTCAGAATGGGGAATCATTTTAGCACTCCCCAGATAATCGTGCACTGTTGCAAACTTGTCATGATCCGGGGTTACCTAAACGTTCAAGTAGCCTGTCAGATATTCCAATGCACATGCACCCTGTGTAGCGCACGGGAAATTGAGATCCAGCACCGATTCACGACCCTATTTTCGAATTAGAGACCTCCAAGAGTGATTTTGTCAAACAAAATTTCACCTGTTGACTCTTATATTGTGCACCTGGTTGGAATAACCACATCTAAACTGAGAATTCTGCGGGCAATCTGTCCTCACATGACCCTTTACTCCACAGGAGTAACATACGATAGTTTTCCTGGGGAACAAAAAAGCAGATGGATTAGAGGAGAGGAGTTTAACTTAACGTTTGTCTAGCATGGAAACGGGTTTAAGCTTAAACGGGCCAGTCATTTTGACGATTTTATCCATGTTGTGGGGGACGATTTTGGCCTTATGGGCCTTTGCTTTGCAGGAGTGTGTTTCAGTCTTCTTCCCTTCGTTTGGATAGCAGTTGTAGTTAGCCGTATATACATCTGCTTCATCGATGCACTCTTTAAATGTCCGAGACTACCGGTCTTTCACAAAGGATATGATCTCCGAGGGAAGTGACGCTAAGAGTTGGTCTTTGAGGACGAAGTCAACCAAAGACTCGTATTCCTGGGGAACTTTGGACACGTTTAGCCAGAAATTAAAAATACGCTGCAAGGGAAATCTAAACTGTATAATGTTTGGTTAGGTTGGATGCGACAGTACCGGAACTTTGAGCGATAAAACTCCGGAGTCATGTAAGAGGTAGCATGCAATTCGGCTTTTAACGTGGAATAATCGAAGTTTGCCTCTGATGGAAGTGAGATGAAAATGTTCCTGAGCAGGATACTAAGTAAAGGCAACAACTTATCAATATCCCAAAGATTCAACTCAAAGATGCTCAAAGTGAGTGAGGTATGATCACAAATCTTCCCCTTTCTTGAAAACAGGCAACTTAATGGACGTAGTTTGTTGCACTTCAGTCCTATAGGTAATTGATGTCGGTTCCTTCTGGTCCTGATCATTTCCAGCTCATACAAACGACTTCGCGATTTTTCTTCACGTGCTTTCTCTTCTTTTTACCTTCCTTCCACTCTTACTGCTCGCTCTTTCTCTTGGATCTACACCATTAAATCCTTTCCATTCAAGCCTAAGAGACTCCTATGTCCTTTGAAGACTTCGAAAGATGACATGGTAAAGTGTTCGCAAACCTTCACGTTAATATATATATATATATAATATATATATATATATATATATATATATATATATATATATATATATATATATATATATATATATATATTATATTTATTATAAGGTCTTAGTGCGAAAAGGTGACCGGTAAATAGGCTATCATGGGCAGTCTTTAAAATGAGGGGGACGTGAGATCGGGAAACAAACAATACTTGCGCCTTGCAATTATCACCTTGGCCTAAGCGAGGTACAAAAGGCTATCTTTTACAAAGTAGGAGATTACCTTGTACCCAAGGATCATCCCTTGAAGTTAGTCACACTCTTTTTGATTCTTCGCGAACTCTTAATTCTTTATGTAGCTGAACAGTGGATCGCATGGGTTTCAAGTGAGGCAGGCTTCTCGCATTCCTTCGTCCTCTGGGAACGCGCAACCACAGATTGAGCATCAGGAATGGGGGATACTTAAGGGTACTCTCAAATTTAAAGGCAACAAAACTAGATGGGGGCGGCTATGGCTTCGTCCCAGGCTGGTAGCTGTGTACTACCGCAAATCTCTCGTTGTTTGGGGCTATTGGGGGGAGTAGCTTCTTCAACACCTCGATACCCGATACATCCTGTATCTTAAACAAGGGTCGAGACCCGGCAGCCGTTCAGGACTCCGCTCTCGAACTTAAGACTTCCAGGCGAGCTCCTTTCAAAGAGAAAATTAACATGATGGAGAGGACGGCTATGTAGTTGAGAGTTCGGAGGGCAGTTCGTCCGCACAGGACCCTCGAAACCGCAAGAATTATATACTATCAGCGTCCTGGGGAAGGCCGGCACATGGTGATTGGATGAGAAGGGTTTTACGTCACGATGTTCTGATGAAGAGAAGTTTGAGGGTTTCACGGTACCGGTTACTTTTACGGACATTGTTACATTATGGGGAGGAAATTTCAATTTGCCACTTTTTGGTTTAGGGGATGACGGTTCGTTCTTTCTTCCTTCCTTAGTGTTGCAGTTATGGCTCGCGGCGAAGATCTCGGCCTCTTCGATACACTCTTTGAAGATGTAACACCTTCGTTCCTTCACAAACGATCTTATTTAGGAGGGAAGTAATGTCAACAGCTGGTCTTTGAGGATGAAGTCGACTAGGGCTTAAAATTCATGCGGAACCTTAGATTAGTTTACCCTGAAATATCTCTGTAGCGTATGCGCAAACTGACGAGAACTCTGGTTACGATGTTTTCGGGCGCTGCGAAATTTGAAAAGATAGTAGTCCCTAATCATGTTAACTGCTGCTAGTAGTTCAGATTTCAACGTCAAATAATCGACCGTTGCTTCCGATGGGAGGGAAATATAAATGCTAGAAGCTGGGAACTGAGCAAGGGCAAGAGTTTAGCTACTCCGTCAGCCTTAATGTCCCAGTTGTTTACTTTGAATATTTTCTCGAAATGGGTTAAATAAGACACCAAATCTTCAGCATCCTTGAAGACGGGAAACTTCACGGAAGCGGTTTGCGGAATGTCATTCCGAAGGTTGATGGAAAGCATCTTGTTTCTTGCTCTCTGCATCTCCAATTCATACTGGCGGATTCTTTCTCTTTTTTCTCTCTCCTTCTCTTCTCTTTCTATTTCTTTCTCTTCTCTTTCTCTTTCTCTTTCCTTCTCTCCTTTCTTCGCTCGCTGTTCTTTCATCTTCTTGAATGTAGGCCAGAAGCGCCTTCTGACAGACCCAGTGATTCGCCTTGCGCTTCAAAAGTTTTGAACAAAGACATACGAACGCTCACACTGCCTTAACACTGAAAGATGACAAATAAAATCATGTGATTATAATACAACACGCGGAATATATCAGCGAACTCTTACTATACCTTTTACGGACACGAGAGGACAACACAGGTAAAAAAAAAATTCTGCTAGCGAACTAAGCGAGTAGTAGAGTCTCAAATTAAACACAAAAAAATACGCACACGGGTATGCAAGGTAGAAACTGACAAATAAACTGGTTTGTAAGCTTGAAAAACGGCAGTTCAAAAGTGAAAGATTATCTCTCTAAATTTTCTGTGACCAGAACCATAAGTTTCCAAAATCCTTTTAGAGCAGTAAAAAAAGAACAAGACCCCCTCCTCCTTTAAATGACCTTAAAAAAACACTTTAAAGACCATTTCCAATCCTGACACCAGATAATATAATATGCATATATATATATATATATATATATATATCATATTTATTATAATGAAACGAGGGCAAGGTCAGATCAAGGACCTTAGCTGAATGCTAATCACTAGACGAGAGGGGGGGGGGGCAGATTCTTAAACGAGTGCGTGCAAATAAATTCAACAAAGAGCGTGCAGTTGGCCATTAGGATTGCTTATGGGTCGCCTACTAGTTCTTTACTATTAACACAAATAAAATATGCATATAAATGAGATTTATCGCACAGATGACATGGATACTGCGATGAATAGGCGACGTACAGACGTACAAAGAGTGGGATGTCTGGATACAAATACACAAATGCTTTAGGCTTCGCTTTAGGGTTTGAGGTTGTGGAATTCAATAGGGGAGGGGCGACGGGGCACATGGGCACGGGGGATTACAATAGTAAGTTTAACCTCGAGAATGACGTCTGAGGGAGTATTCTCATCGAAACGAGATCGTATTCAAACCGAAGAATAGCTAATGTCTGTGGCTCACTTGCTTCAAGGGGGGAGGGGGCTTCTTTTCTTTCGTACTCGCAAGTGAACGGATCGGAGTCGAGTTCAGAAGTTGAAGTGACTCATAGTACGCGGTGGGCATATTATAAATTTTGCATGGCTGGAGATGAGTTTATATGTGGCCCAATCGGAAGCGCTTTGCGTTAGCAGCCGGAAGGGTTTCTCCATATCAGAGACAACCGTAGGAGCGGGGGTTTTGATATCGCTCGGGCGGAATGTGGCAACTTATTTTAGCTCTCGGTGGTCCAAGCGTCTGCTTTATCGCTGAAAGTATATGAATTCTCCAACCTAGCGGAGCTCCTCGTACCTCGATACTAAATATTCCACTATTCCAACATCTCGTCCCTTTCCAAGATGGGACTTTTGGAAAGTGACATCAAACAACGAATGGGAGCTGACATATCCAAAACTTTTTTAACCTCAGAGAAAAGAAAAGGGAAATAAACAATGGAGAAGTGATTGAAAATGAATCGAACTCTAATAGAAATTCAAATTGGTGTATCCATCTCAATAATTATACAAAACAAAAACACGATAAAAGATACCAAGCAAAAGACATTATTTTTTACAAAAATATCAGAATGGGTTAAATTAATTTTGAGTGGAGGCTCAAACACCTCAAGGTAATAGCGATACGGGGCTATTTACCTCCAAGACAAGAGTACATAAAAGAAAATAAAATATATATTACAAATTAAATTGCAAGAATAGGGCAAAGCAAATGGGTACATAGATTTTAATTGGCATGCAAATAGGATATAAAAAAATAAAAAAATAAATATATACAGAACATACAAAAAAAAAGAATACTCAATCATAAAATACAAGACAATAGGATCTTAATTAATTCGGAGAAGAGTCGAGATGTTTCCTACTCAGGCTATCCGTAATACAACTTTCAGAACATTTGATGTATATATTCTTAAACTGGAACTCCTGTAGGAACATACTCTATCTCATAAGCCTTCCATTATTGTATTTTATGTTCCGCAAGTAGAGAGAGGTTTGTGGTCCGTTTCGATGAAAAACTATTTACCTTTAAGAAACATTTTAAACTTGTCTTTGCTCCAAATTATGGCGAGGGCTTCATGTTCTTTAATGGCATAATTTCTCTCTCGGGAATTAACTTTCTACTCGTGTACGCCACAGGAAAACTCATGTCGTTATCACTATATTGTATGGGGACGCATCCTATTCCTACGTTAGTAGTATTAGTTTTTATTCCAAAAGTCTTTGGGGAGTTAAGTAGTCGGATAATAAGTGCTGAGGCCACTTTTCCTTTAAGCTGATTAAAAGCGGCGATGGACGAGTGGGTCAAGACAAGGAGCACCGGGGTCCATTTTTTAGCACTTCGCAAATGGGAGTAGAGAGGGGGATTTGGTAATAAGCCTTGCACAGGTCTAACTCCGTAATGTTTGTAGCACAGCCAGGAATTTCGAATATCACATCACCAAAATGAGCCATCCATCAACTTGACTACAAAGAGCACACATAATCGATATTTTAAAGAATCCAGAATTCTAAAATTAAATGATCTCTCTGTTTTTCTAACATCCTTATTCCTTTACAAAACAATAAAGTGTTCCTATAATAACTATATATTTAATATGTTACAAACAGCTGATAATACCCATAATCACCAAACCCGCAATAGAACAAAATTTATTTCACCCTTGTATTCAAAATTAAAAATCACAATGTAGCTTTCTGTACAAATCTATCAAAATATGGAATGGCTTGGATGACAATATCAAATCCCAAACCAATTTAGTTCAATTCAAAAAACCTTTAAAAACAATATAATTTCGTCTTACTAAATTTCTATTCAGTTTTTGTTATTGTGTATTTATTTGTTACCGTACACTATTATACTGTGTACTATTACTTTGATTTATACATTATAAATATGTTATTATTTATATAAGACTGTTGACTATGTTTACAGATCTTTTGAAATAATCGCTGGAAATAAAATAGTTTTTTAATTTATCTCTAAATTTAAATAATATAATTATTCGTTATTTGCAATCTTCCCCATTGTTAGATTCTCAAATGTATACTAAGTTGTTTATATTTTTATAAACATGAAGGGATTTTATTCTTGATAATGTTATGCTTAGTCTTAAGTTTTATGTTTCTGCCCTAAAAGTTACTGACTTATTTTGGGCCCATAACTAATCTTTGTATGTATATACATATATACGAGTATGTATAAGTACTTATTGTACTTATTGGCTTGATATGGAATAAATAAATAAATAAATAAAAAAATAGATTAGAGGCAAGAAATAAGTAGGCGTCCCTACGCCTTATTCAACATGAGTCGCTGTCATTCGAAGAAAAGTACTAATAGAAAACGATAAATTTAAGTTTTAATACCAAAATATAATTAATATTAACCAGACTGTATTAGATTCTATACATTTTTTATCATATTGGTGCATCTGTTGATGATTTCAATTATATACTGAAATATAAGCATTTCTTTTAGTAAAATAAAGAAGTCAGTGATGTAGAGATGATTTATTTTAAAAAACTATCGTGAATATATTTTTGCTATAATATGAGTTGTAAATATCATCACCGTGAGGTCGCCTGTGCGTCCTAGCAAACGAAGAAAATGGGACTGCCAATGCTGCTTTAAGTTCCAATAGAGAGTAGGGCCCGTTACTCTACATAATAATAACAGTAAGTCAATCAAATTGATTTCGGATTCGGTTGGGAGTTTCACCAAATTACTCTTACCATTTGGCTGTCAATTTTATCGACTAATTTATGATTAATTATGGGAAAAGTTACAAAATTATAAATTAAATAGCCTTTAACAAAAAATTTTAATACTAAATGAAGTGAATTTAAAGGTGGGATATCTCCATCATGAGCACTTTGAAAACTGATTCGTATAGCAGGGCAGTTAGGGAAATTGAATAAACAAGAAGGGCATAAAGCAGTGAATAAGAGAAAATTAGGTGTGTTATTGTCTGGTATGGTTCCACCTCTCACAACTAGATGGGGTTATAAAAATCATTTTCTTTGCTCTCGGTGAGGTTAAGATATAAATTGAGATATTTGCCTTCCTAAGGGACTTAGACGGATGGCAGATATTGGAGATTCTTCTACAAAAGATATTCTAACAGCAATCCAAACCTTCCACTTGTTTGAAGCGAAACTCATAGATTTCTCCCGAAGAAGATTTCGAAGAGACTGCGACTGATTGACAGGATTTGACTGGGTATATGGCAAGGATGAACCTTCCCTTTCTGTTTAACCTATATAAGGCGAGTGGTCTATGGAAGCTAAGTCTCCATAGGAACCTTATTGAGCAGGTGCCATATCTGAACCGTGCGGCTAACTCAGAACAGCCTGAAGCTTAGCCCGGGACGGGTTAGTTTTCATGTGAGTGGCAGCCTTAATTTAGGTGGAAGCAAACACTGTTAGAGATAGGTGATAGCCAGGTGGACAGGGAATCCAATCGCCAGGGCGTTGAATCTACTCCAAACACAAATGGTACAAAGATTGAGGAAAGACACGAATTCAGCCTAAGATTCTTCGCCTTTTTAATCAATGCGAAAATTTAAGAAGTTTGATTAATCAGAGGATTGACTCGACCAAACGGGTCCCTTTACGCATCCGAAAGGGCGCGCAAAAGCCTGAAAGAACTAATGTATTCAGACTAATTTTGGTGAATTAGGTGTCATCTTAGTGAGGCTCCTAGATTACTCAAACTCCTACATTGCCCTGTGCCAGAATGAAGAGGATGTTTACAAACTTCTATCTGGG
Source organism: Ceratothoa steindachneri (assembly GCA_963969495.1). Taxonomy (NCBI): domain Eukaryota; kingdom Metazoa; phylum Arthropoda; class Malacostraca; order Isopoda; family Cymothoidae; genus Ceratothoa; species Ceratothoa steindachneri. Next base: position 86,655,987 of record OZ018328.1, read on the forward strand.
AAATCATCAGATAAATTGGAGAAAAAACGCTGAAAGCCAAAGTACCACTTCAAATAGAATCTCAAAAGGCATGATACTGCCGTCAAATCGACTCCTGGATTGGAGATCACCAAGCAGAAGAGATAAAGGAAGAATAAGAGTGGGCTCAAAACTGTGCGGAAATTAAAGAAGTAATTTAGTTTACAAACCGAAGTAATAACCTATAATACAAACACGTATTCAAAATAATATTCCGTGAAACAAACATGGCAAAGAAAGCCAAAGAGATCGGACTCCACGTATTCTACGTAAAAATAACTCCAGAACAAATCAAGAGCGAAGAATTCATGAGGGTACATACCTGCTTCTATTGCTTTACGTTAGAAAAACATCTTACAAAAGATTGACCTAATAAAGACGAAAAATGTTGTTTGGAATTTAGCGTTAAATTCACACATGGAGCAAATGTAAATCACAAGTAAAGGAAATGCATTAAAATGCGGTGGTAGTCACAGCACGATGTCAATAGCCTGTCCAATTATGCGTAATATTATAGATAGAAAGAAGAAGGACAGAGCTAGAGAGGGTGAGGAGAAGCAGAACCTCACTTTTCCTCAAGTAGCAAAGGCAATGGCAGTAAAATGTAAACGGCATAAATATATAGTCTAAATAAAACAGTCTGAATCGCTAAACATATTAGCATGTGTATTGCATGCCTACGTTATGAACGTAGCTTAGCCGTTGAAAAACAACGTACTTGAAGAGATGTGGTTTCCCAATAACCCCCCGTCAGCGTACACCCTTCATTGACAAACAAGACCAATATCAACAGCAGAGTACGAGCTAAGAGAGAACTTCTGAGCCAAAACAGACCAAGGTAAGAGACCGACTCTAAGAAAGAGGATGCAATACAACCAGGAAGAATCAATGGAAGTTGAGAACGCCTCTGCAGATAAGAACAGAGAAAGAACCGAACAAACACCAGAGACGGCAATTCAAGAGTAAGAGAGCGTTATATCTACTTTAAACCAAAATAGTAAAAGGATTAAAGAAAGACAGAAATTCAGCCTAAGATTCTTCACCTCTAAAGAAAGACCTTTTCCATCTATCAATGATGAACACATTCAAGGAATAAAGAAAGGGCATTATAAATACGAATTCGAAGGCCCATACTCAGACCAAAAAGTCTACGAATAATCACGAGCGGGAATTTGGAAATCCCTTAACACTTACGATATACTAGTAAAAATGAGAGTTTAAAACAAAGAGAAGCAGGAGAACTCAATCATCAATCGAAAGGGATACACAAAAGACGGAAAAAAGATCAAGTGTATAAAAAAAAACATCAAAATAATGGCTCAGCTTAGAAAAATTAAAATAATTAGTCACACCGTTGCCGATTGGAACGAGAAAAGATACTCACTTAGTAGTACCTACCTAAAAATAGATCCAGAAATAATCCCATTAAATGAAATAAAGAAAAGCCCAGAAATAAACACAACTAAAAGATTTTACTATAACATTAATACGAAAACCACCAACGAAGTAAACTATGATGTGGTAGCAATAGCTATGAGAAAATACGTAAGTTGTAAGAAACTTAAAGTTCTACATAAGGCCTACTTAGCAATTTGTCTAAGATTGACCACCGGAAACATAATTAGAGCAACGTCGTACCAACCCCCTAGAAGGGACTATTTGCCCTTTCATAATTTCCTGGAAGAGTTCGGCAAGAAAGTTCAGGGAATATTTATGGACGATTTCAATACCCATAGTAGAGCTTTCGGGTTACACAAGAAGGTTCAACAAGGCGGATAAGAATCTCGACACCATGCTGAAAAGAGGAATAGTTGAACGAATTGGACCAGATTTCTCAACCTTCTTTGGCCTAAACAGAGCTGTAGCAAAATAAGGTCAAATGGCGACCACGTGCCCGTCTGTACCTACGTTTATCCTGAGATCACCGCATGGAGCCGTGAAATCATAGCTGAACCTGGGCAAGGAGGTGGCCGAGGTTGTTATCATACGCCCTAGCTGTCTTTGTCTAGTGATCGATGTCATCGTCTGCCACGGCCACCTCTCCGCTAGCATTCTGGCTTTCCGCTCAAGGATTGAAATCCGTTGGACATTCCTACCAACGTTATCACGATTTCCCCTTGCCCCGAAAGATTCGGCGACTTTTCCAAAATTCGCGTATGTATTAGGAGCCACCTCACCAGGCGTCTATATAACGCTTAGACTGAGTTTAGAAAGCGTAACTGTTAAACTTCCACCTACTCCGGCGAACGAGCTGAAGGACGCTCTCCCCCTATCCCTCCAGCGGCTATTTTGATTCGAGTTGAAGGCTAAATATATCCGTGAACTCTGCCAAAGTCAATTGGCAAGTATCCCCATCCGTGAACTCTGCCATAGTCAATGGGCAAGTATTCTTATCCGTGAATTCTGCTATAGTCAATCGACAAGCTTCGAGATTAGTAAACTCTGCCATAGTCAATCGGCAATTACTTGATAAGGATTCTTGACTCCGAAGCTCGACAAGTGCTCCTTCGTCTGAAGCTAGAGGTAACTAGACTTCTACTATACAGGACTTAAAAAGAACAATCCCGACTACCAAACAGAGAGACCTCGGAAAGTTTAAGCTAACCAGGGAGAATCTATTCCAAGCGCCGGATACCTTTTTGTACAAAATAGTATCCCTATTAAATGTGACACTTAACGCAAGATATTTTCTGGATGAAATGAAAACCGGAAAAATAATATTCCTACATAAACCCTGCAAACCCACTAATAGTTCAAGTAATTTCAGACCTATTACATTACTGGAGACTGGCAAAAATATTCGAAAGATTGATAAATTCCAGAATAACAATACACCTAAAAGAAAGATCCTAGATGCCCACCCACCAACATAGATTCAGAAAAAATAGGAGCACCGAAACAGCCTTGGCCACGTTAGTTGAAGCAGTAGACCGAGCGAAGTTCAATAAATAATGCACGGATATAGTACTTAGAGAAGTACAAAAGCCTTCGATAAAGTTTGGAGGGTAGGCCTAAAATACAAATTAGAATACTAGGGTTCCCCTTAACATTAGCAAAGTGTCTATGTTACTATATAACGGATAGATTAGCCTACATTTCTATAGAGGGTTTCAACGGACAGAAATTTCGAACAACCACAGGTGGTACCTTAACTGAGAAGTATAAGCTCGACACTCTATAGCATATATAAGATGGATCTACCTATCCCAGTTCATGAATTTACAAAATACATACAATTCGTAGACGATATAAAAATAATAGCAAACAGCCCATACAGAAATCGCCAGACGATGGCAAGGATCAGGTGGTATTTAACAAGCTAAACGACTTATTAAGCGAAGAATAATAGGAAGACATGGATATCCCGTAAAATTACAGAGGAAAAAACAGAGGTAATCTTTGAAGCAGAAAACCCAACTAGAAAGAAAATCCGCCACCAATATACACGAACAGGTGAGAATGCTAAACAATTTGCTTACACTCAAGCTAAAAATTGGGACATATATCGAAGAAAAAAAGAAAACTGAAACAACGAAAGAAAATAGAGGCGTGATAGGTCCAAAAGACGAAGATAAAAATGTGAATAACAATAATTGATAAGTAGAAACAAGGAGATGGCTGGCCACCCAACACCTATTACTACCTATAAACTCATTCTTTATCACCACCTTATCTTAAATACTGTCTACTCTCCTCTAACTATATATTTTATCCTCGACCTTTTTCATGACTCAAGACTTAAGGGTCTTAACTTAATGTTCAACTCTTATTTATATACATTAATAATTACTGCTTTTAAAACCAATGGAAAGCATAAACTTGAACAAGATCACGTAAGTGCAATCCATAAGGCATAAATCTTCCTCGATATAAGGACATATTTCAACCATAACAGGGTCTGCTGACCTAAAGGTTGCATACCTTCACTTATTCTGATTTATGACCTTATGACCTTCAAAACTTTCAAAAATTCCCGGTGTAACTTTGATATGACCTTGGCAATTCTATCATTCAAAAGAGAATGTAAACGCCTAAAGGGTTTCAAATTTTGATATAATCGGCTGAATAGATATGATGTTATTTTGAAAAAAACATAATTGCAGGGCTAACCTTTGCCGGACTTTGGCAATTATATTATTTGAAAGAGAATGTAAACCAATATAAGATTTTCAAATTTCGTTAGTTATGATGTTATTGGCTCCCAAAATACGAGGGGAGGTCAATAAGTTTTGCAATTCGGATATAAGGAAACGAGAAATGAGGAAAGGGTTTAAATTATTTTTCAATATAACTACCCTTGACTTCAATGCACTTGTGCCCGTTGTCCCTGAGGCTTCGAATTCCCGACTACCAGAAATCTCCCGACCTCAGTTCAATCCAATCCTGGACGGCGAGCTGGACATCTTCATCGTCCCCAAACCGGAGTCCACGCAGTGCAGCCTTGAGCTGGCGGAATAAAAAGTAGTCGCTAGGGTCCAGATCTGGACTGTACAAGGATGATTAAGTTCCTCGAATCCACACTCGCACAGGGCAGCTTGTGCATCTCTTGGCTTGTGGACTTTGACGACGTTGAAGTTTATTATGGGGCGTGAGGTTTCTAGGGACCCAACGGGCAGAGACATTAGGCATGGCCAAATTGTCGTGGAGATGATAAAACTTACATGTGATATTCCAAGTTTTTCTCGATTTCTTCGACCTTCACCCGTCAATTTTCGAGGATCATCCTCTCCACACGAGCCACATTGTCCTCGTTGGTCACGTCTGACGGGCATCCTGGACGGGGGTCATCTTCAAGGGACTCGCAACTATGGCGGAACTCCCTATTCCAGCGATCAATGGTTGCATAGGAAGGTGCGGTGTCGGTGTACACTGCAACCATGCGTTCATGGATCTCTTTTGCATTCTTGCCTTCCTTGGTCCAAAATTTGATCAATGCGCGTTGCTCAACCTTCTCTATTGTTGAAAAATTTGTGACTGACGATCTGCGATCAGCTACTGCTTCTTAAATAGACGAGACAGGTGCGTGTGGCTGCAGGTCCTGACTTGTCATAACTTTTTCTAACACTTCCACAAACAGCCATCCCCCTTCCTCTGTTTTGCCATAACGATTCGCAAAACTTATTGACCGCCCCTCGTAATTCCCGGTTTGCTCTTTAATGGAATTTGAAGATGTGGTTCGTATTTTAAATATCACTTCATAAATACAATCCTTTCCATCTTGAGCATCAACTATTTGTTCTTCATTTTCTTCAGGAGCGAAAATTACTTCACCTCATGGCATTTAAACATTGACCTACTTAGTGAAGCAAATCTTTTAACTTCAACTTCTTGTCGCTTTTACTTATTGACTTGATTATTTTACTCAAGTTACTCTCAAAAGCAAACCTGATGTGGTCCAAAATAAGTAATCATTGCTCTCTGACCTTTATGAAAGCAATTTTCTTCATTTCCATATGGGATTTAAATTAATTTGAGTTTCTTTTTGGAAAACAGGGCAGTCAAATTTACAGCAAAATACAATTTTAAACTTGTCCCTAAGGATATCAACAGGTTGTCTACTCTTGTAATGAAAATGTCTTAGGCCTGTACCTCTTGTCTCCAGAAGGATATGTTTTTGGCTTGCTCCCAGTTCTTTTTGATCTGTTTAAGATTGTGACTCTTGTATTTACACGCGGACTAGAAAAAAACTGTTCCCTTATTCCCACTTTTAAAGCACTTTAGGTTAAATATCCTGTGCAAGAATGGCTGCTGGGTTGTTTCTCACATCCACATTTCAGAACGTCAACCAGAGTTTGGAATTGAGATGGTAATAACTCTGCTTTTTTCAATTTAGTTGTTCAAATATGTGAATGTCACCAGTCTGTCATAATTTTAAAAGCAATTGTAGGTCAAATCCCACTGATAGGATGGTAGTACTGAAAGTCACGTAATCTTCAGCACACCGATGAATATGTTTCATACTGTGAAGTAAGAAAAAAATGTAAAATATATATAATTATTAATATAATAATAGTCATTTAATTCCCCAAGATTACAAAGGTAAGTCAAAAGTTTTATGTAGCTAACCAAGTAGAATTAAAATTACAATGAAATAAAAATATAACTTTAGAATTCATAATTAGGGCTGCAAAGTTTGAGCACCCTTCATTGATGTCATTAGAACGTTGAAGAGATTGGCACAAACTAATAACACAGTATTCCAAAATATAGCATAATATACCATAGAAGATTAGAGGATTTTATATTATAGAATATTATTGCATATCAGATTATAGCATAACACAACATAACATAGTATAGCATAGAATAGTATATTATAGCCTAGCCTTGTGTCGTGGAATAGCAGATATATATATATATATATATATATATATATATATATATATATATATATATATATATATATATCGAAGGTATTTGATTATCCGAAACGTGTACAATACCGCGAAAGGACGGCCAGTTGACAGGTCCTCGGCTCCGTTACCAGATTATTGGATTGAATGAAGGGGGGAGGGGTTGGAAATTGTTACCCTGGAGTACGCAGGCAAATAAAAAAAGCGTGTGCAGATTGGCTGTTAATTACTTAACTATGGCTGAATGTCATTCTGAATAAATTTAAAAGAGTTGTACAAAAATAATTTTTAGTTACACAACCAAAAAAAGATAAATATTTACATAAATAAAATGAAATTAGAATTTTCAAGACTATGCGGTACTCGATACTCTGGCAAAAGGGATAAGCTAATGAGCTTAAAGCAGGTAAATGACTAAACTCGGATTAATCTTCAAAGGCGGTGCTGAGCCGAAATACAAATAAATCTTTAGAGGATGACCGGATTTTGAGATCCGTACCCGTCGAGGCCTTGCAGAAGTTAATGCTTAGCCGACGAAGGGAAGGGGAAAATTCGATGAGGAGAATTGCAGAAGGTTGAGATTTACCTCGGAATACCTTGCGCTGGTGAACGAGAAGAGCCGTTGCTGGGGAAATCGTTAATTGACTGGGGTGGAGATCCGACGGGGGAGTTTCTTGCCTTTGCGCTCGTGGAGACCAAAACGGAGCTAAATCGAAAAGAGACTTGTCTCGTGGGTGATAGCGAGCCTGTACTAACGCGTCCCGACTCAGCCTGGCGTTAAATACCGGCTGACGATGGGCTAAAGTCTCCTCAGGCCACGAAAGAGATTCTCCCAAGGTAAACACAGTGCTAGGGGATGGACATCTTCCTGCCATGAATTTGCCATATCAGATATCCTTCCTTGCTCTCGCATGCTTGCAGATGGTAAACGGGAGGCAAAATAGCCTCAAGGTTTTGAGAGGACCTCCATGAGCAATCACAGCTGCGTTCCGAAGGCCTCTTCGCTTGGTTATCAAGCCAGTTTAGGTTGTCTTTTGATCTCGTGTTTAATAGCCATGGGGGTTTTCAGGGTCCACCTGGGGCTCCTTGACTCTATTCCTTTACACTTAGCGTAGCGTAGTATTGTCTAGCATAGCAAAGCCTAGTATAGCCTAGAATAGCCCAGCTAAACTTGCCTAGTATAACATAGCATATCATAACCAAGCAAAGCATAGTATAACCTACTCTGGAATTTAATCCATTCGAAAGATAATATTAAACTACATAAGGGCTTCAAATTTTGTTAGAATCGGCCAAATAGCTATTAGGTTATTGCCCAAACAAAATAATTCCAGCGCTAAACTTGGGAGGGCTTTGGTAACCATATATTCGAAAGAGAATGTAAAACAAAATAAGGTTTTAAAATTTCGTTGGAATCGGTCGAATAGTTATGATGTTATTACAAAAACAATGAAAAGTAAAACAAGGACCGACCGACCGACCGATTTATTTAGATGTAGTGTCGCTCGCGATTAGACTCGCACGCGACTAAAAACGGAGTTTAAAGAAATAAATGCATTTGCTCATTAAAAAATTGAATTCATTATCTAAATTCAGCCTTGCAAGGAATAAATAGGAACTATTAGCCAAATTGGAAAGGTAAGTAAAATAAAAAGTGATTAATCTTTTATTCCTTTAAAATATATGAAAACGACATAAAAGGAAATTCAATAGAAGGATAATGGAAAGAGATATCGAGAGAATGTGAATTATGTATGTAGGCAAATGTACTTGGTTAGATTAGCCGAACGAACTGAATAAATGTGGATGCTAGAAAATATTAACCTTTGTTGTAATATATTTATTTATTGCAACCTGGATATCGAGAGGTTTCACTTGACTACATGCGGTTTAGATTGATTTGTTCTTGGAGGTTTTAAAACCTCGGCGAATTGCGAATTTATATAAGTTTGAGAGGGTGTGTATGTAAGAGACAGAGGGGTGTGTGGGTAGATAGACGAAAATAGACAAGTGTTGAAGAGAGCAAGTAGTGTGTGAAATTTCCCAAAAGATGCTAGAGCATGCTGATCATACCTATCGCTTTCAATATTTTTGTCGTGTGTTTTCTTTGTTGTTTTCGTTAGAGCTTTTATCATTATGGCGTTCACGCCATTTGCCTTTAATAAAATTAATGTCCTTGGGTATGTAACCTTGGCCTTCTCATTCATGAGAAGGCCTCGTCACTCGGTCCGTGAGTGGCGCCTACGTCATGACCAAGCGGCGGCCTCCCGCTGGAAGGCTATTTGGCAAGTTAACCGCCGGACTAATCGGCAACTGACCCAATTTCAATTTGCTGTGGGTCATGAGAGGACAAGGGTTAAGTGAAGTGAACCTGGATTTTTGAATAATTTTCATGGTGGTTTTTCAATATAAACCTGGTGCAACATGCTAAACAAGTGTTGTGTTCCATTATGGCGAGGCAATTATGGAAATGGGAACAAAGTGTGTGTGTGTGTTTTCTTTCCCTAAAGACGAGGTATTGTCTGCTAAGTGGGTGAGAGCAATACGAGGAGAGGATTTTGTGCCAAAGAAATACATCAAGGTACGTAAATATGATGTTATACAGTCTTTTGAGTTCATTTCTAGGCCTTTTGACGATAACAAACTATACCGAGTACAAGATATTGACTAATAAGTCATCAGTATACTGAGATGTGATGTGGTAGCCTTTTCATGCTGGTTTTTCAATACAAGCCCGGTGCAACATGCTAAACAAGTGTTGTGTTCCATTATGGCGAGGCAATTATGGAAATGGGAACAAAGTGTGTGTGTGTGTTTTCTTTCCCTAAAGACGAGGTATTGTCTGCTAAGTGGGTGAGAGCAATACGACGAGAGGATTTTGAGCCTACGAAATATATCAAGGTACGTAAATATGTTGTTATACACTCTTTTGAGTTCATTTCTAGGCCTTTTTACGATAACAAACTATACCGAGTACAAGATATTGACTAATAAGTCATCAGTATACTGAGATGTGATGTAGTAGCCTTTGTTCTGTCTCACACGGTGGGTCAAGGCCATGTTGCCAGATTGACGTATTTTGAGCCTGGTATTTACTCGTTTCTGAGCTAAAACAATCTCCAAAAACCATCAATAAGTAACACTTTTTATGAGAAACATATACGAAGGTAGTTATTTAAGTCGAGGAAGCTGTTTTGAGGTCTGGATATTCATATATAAGAGGCTGCGTACGATAATGTGGCAACGTTGGTCAAGCCGCGCGCACTGCCTGCCCGCCACACACTGACACCTAAAATTTTTTTTACCGTCTGGCTACTTGTATTGGTGATTCCTGAGCAAGACAATGCAATTGTGATTATCTGCACAGTGGCAGGAGTAGGAAACCGTATAATAGTGAGGGAAATAAGTGGAGTTATTTCCCTGCTCAATATCGTGAATGTAACTAGATTCTGGCATATCGGGCATGATTTAGGTATTATTTTTATTTAGTATGAAAATACCTCTGGCTCAGCTGCTGCCCGTCGATGAAAGTTATAAGTTATTCGTTTTCTGATGCACTGTTGCCGCACTATGCAGGGGTCTCTCTCTCTCTCAACACACATACACACACAAACAATGACAATCTAACAACGTAAAAGTGATTCAACGCTTGCATAACAGTGATAAGAGAGCTCTGCCGCTGCCAGGAGGGGTTGCTTGCCTAGCGTAGTAACACTAAATCAGAAAATGCATCACTAGTAACCTTTAGTCGACAGGCAGCAGCTGAGCCCGGTCAGAGTGCACTACTTATATCATACAACTACTTTAGGTTTCAAATTTAATGTTAAGAACAGCCAAAGTAATATTCTAATTAAATTTAGGTGTTACAAGTAAAAAAAAGTATTAATCATGTACGCATACATGTAGCCAATTAAAATACAATTAAGTAGTGCTTTAACATTTATACAGATCTGTGAGCTTCACTTTAATCCAGAGGATGTCGAGAGAGAAACTTCATATTATAATGAGAGGACTGAAGGAAGACTTACAGCACCATTAGGCAAACCAGGACTTCGCAAGGGATCAGTGCCTGCAAAGTGGCCTAACTACCCATCGTACCTGTCAACACCAACTTCAGGGCGACAATCTTCTACTGCCAGGAGATGCAGGAAGGAGGAAGCTGCATTAACAAATGCTATTGCAGAAAGTGTTATTGATGATATACATCCTAAGCAACAAAGACAGTTTCAAACATTAGAAGGGTTGCTAGGGAAACTTACACTTCTTGATAAATACTGGACAGTAATTAGGCAGTATGAATCTGTCCTCATATGTCATATTGCACGCATGCCGCAGCCTAAAATAACATGTCTCTGGAAATCAATGAAAATTGTACCGTGCAGGTGTTTGCGGGTGGAGTTGAGGTACAAAAATTAGTAAACTTTAGTATTCCTCCACCTATTAATGACATTGATTCTCTTGAGGAACTGTTAACCAACCTAAAAAAATGCAACATTGAGGAACCAGCTTCTAATCCTCGCAGAGTGACCCTTTTATTACAGATTGTTATCTCCATGCTTTCACTTCTACAAGAACAGTCATCTAAATACATAAATGCATTTAGAGTAGTATGTTAACAGCTTCATTTAATGACCTTGAAAAAGCTTGAATATTCCACAGAGTTCATAGTGTTCTCTTCCTTGCTACATAACTGCTCCCCTCAAGATTATAGATTACTGAGGAACACAAGGTACTTAATATTGCCAAGCATCTCTACTATTAGAAGACTTACGCTATCATTGCATTTGAGTCCAGCAGTTGAACAACATAATAGTAACTTTTTAATCTATATTACAAAGGAGGCAATGTTGCTAGTTCGGGTTTCAACAGCACAGAGGCAGCAAACAGTGCTATTGTATTTGTGGTAAGTAGCTTGCTCTCAAATTTTAAGAACGTTGTTCCCATTTTGCCAGTTAAAACGTTGAAAGCAGAAACGTTGCATACAATAATAAAGCTAGTTATCACTGGAATAGAGCAAATAGTCTTGCAAGTAATATGTGTTGTAACAGACCACAATGCGATCAACAAGAATTCATGTCATACTTTCACACTCCCCATCTATGTTCCAATGCATATCGCCACCCAGCACAAAATTCTAGACCTTTGTTTTTCTTGTTTGATTCTGTACATATATTCAAATGTATTAGAAACAATTGTCTTAACCAGAAAAATGGTGACAAATGTATGGAATTTCCCCAGTTTTCTTTAGAAAATGTATGTGACTCAGTAACTAGAATTTACAAAGCTCTTTTTATAACTCTAAAGAAACTTCACTCTGTAGAAGGAGATTTTCTCATAAAATATTCTTATAAGCTTACGCTAAAGGCTCTGTCACCCTCAACTATGGAGAGGCAAAATGACAATTTAGTTTCTATATTTTAAATGAGTATATTGTCCAAGCATTACTAACTCTTGGGAAAGTACATAAGTTACCTTGCTTTGAAGATGTTGCAAAGTACATAGAAATAATTCATGTTTGGTGGACAATAATGAATGTAAAAAACCCATCTAAAGGTCTTCGTCTTAAAAATGAATATGTACCCCTTTGACGAATGAGGAGAATAATGAAGGATATTATTTCTTCCATTATTTTCTCAACTGGCTAAATCTCTGGGACTCCATGACAGAAGTGACGGGAAAACTTACTCGTGAAACCTTTAATGCTCTCAAACATACAACCACTGGTATATTGCAAATAACCGATTACTGCATAACGTGAATTAACTGGAAGTATATTTTACCTGGGAAACTCCAGACAGATCAATTGGAAGGAAGGTTTGGCACATATCGCCAGCTTTCGGGTGGCAATTATAACATATCAGTTCGGCAACTGTTCGAGTGTGAAAAAAAACTGAGGATGATGCCTGGGCTGAAATTACCTTTCTGCAACAAAAGTGTAGAGTTGAAAATATTTGAAGAAACGAGTTGGGAACACATGTAAATAACTGATTTGCTAAATTTGGAGAAGTATGATATAGACATCACTGAAAATGATATTGAAGATTGTATGCGGTATCAACAAGTTTTAGCATACATAGCTGGATATTGTTGTTTTATCGTCGCAAAGAAAATGAAATGCGCATTGTGTAAAGACCTTCTTTCCTGCAATGAAACCATAGAAAGTTTACAACACAAACATGATTATATACGTGGTATTAGCAGAGGCTCACTTTTATATCCTGACGACGCTGTAGTAAATATTATTTTTTATAACTATTTAGTTATAAATAAACTTACAAAAGATCCTCAATTCATAAAATCACTTCACTCAAGGACTATTGCTACGGAAGTAACACTCAATGTACTAACTGATAATGATGGATTCTTCCCAATGAATAATTGTAATAATGTTCATGACATAGAGAAAATTTTAAAAAATGCTGCTGTGGCCTTAACCAATACTTTCCTCAACAACTTCTGTGCTAAGGAAAATGATTTTATTTCATGTACGTTCTTCGATGCCAATGTTAATGGGAGTTATCTCCGCCTCCCTGTGGAGCTCGACCCTGCGTCATCTATCTTGCTAGCGTGTACCTGTGATTAAGTACACGCATTTGTTCTGCACCATTTTTTATTTCCTCTTTTGTGTCCTCGAGACACAAGAGAGGGCAGAAGCGGGGAAGAGCAGCGTTGATCTTACAATGGCATTGTTGATCTTCGTGTTGCTCTCACAGAGATTTCTAATTATATAGAGTGTCCTGGCTGCGGCTCAGGCTTTAGAAATTTGATCTTAGACGTGCTTCATGTCTCGGATAAAGTAATTTTCATTCCAAGTACATTACACTCCAAGGAGTAGGGATAGAGCCTATCCTCCACTATGAAATCGGAACGTAGTCTCCTGCCAATGGGGACTAACTTGAATTTCTCCTAGTTGTTTCTTATTTTCCATTGGATATCATAGATGTTTAATCTTTAGATTATCTGCCGCGTTCATGCGAGCTTGCATAGGCGCATTCATGTAAGGATAAGTGATTATCTGGCTGAAATCATCGGCAAATTGAACATTGATGTAAGTGAGGTTTGAATGAGCTGGGAGAGCTGCGGTGTAAATCGAGTTGAGAGTGGGAAACAGAAACCCTTCCCCCTGCGGGAAGCCGGCAGTAAGCGTAAACTTCAGTCCTCCGTGCCAACTAATTTAATACAAGCCGTCCTGTCCATGACAAAGTCACTGAGAAGAGCTTCCTGCCAAATTCGAGGAGTGAAATTGGCCAGTAGCTCTCTCTCAGCCTCGGGTCCTTTCCGTGGTTAGCCAAAATATCCTTTTTGCCTTTTTTAAACATTTGAGAAGTATCCCGTGTTCAAGCTGGCATTGAAAATCGTTCTCATTCCTTTGATTACATTGGTTGGTGCCTTTTCAATGTTAAACTTTCTAATCCCTGATAGTCCCGGGGCTTTTTGACGGAATGAGCGGAGCACGCAGAGTAGTACCTCTTCGGTAACCTCGACGTCTCCGTTGCACTGTCTATGTCGATTTCGACCTCATTCGTAGGTTAGGAATAATTTATGATTAAAATATCGTAATTCCAGATCTAAATTTCCGAATTACGCGTGTCGATCCCATGTTCTTAAATTTAGATGATATCTAAATGAATTTCTCGTAATACGTTTCCGTAAAGAGTCTTTTTAGTAGTCCAGCCGTTGGAATTAATTTCCAGAATATTGATGCGTTCTGTATTATGATGTATTGTGTTTGCTTATGTTGCTTCTTATTTTCCTTTTTTTTCTTGGCCTGTGGGCTATGGGGTAACTTTAGTTTGCCTAGGCTTTTCATTCTTCGGCGCAAGACTCTGAGTTTTTGACTTGCTCTTCGTCGCTCGTGTACGAGTTTGTGGACACTCATCACTGTCCGAAGATGCTGATTTATCCTCGTCATCTTCTTATTGTTCTTTAACCTCCTCTTCTTCAGATTCCTCTGATAAAGAGGCTTCTTCAATTACCGTCTAAGGCCAGATATCACCTGATTGTTACCTCTAATCATGTCTTCTTAAATATTTTTGAGGACTCTGGGTTTACAGACATTTTCCATGAAAGCAGGCTGTTCTCCTTTAGTAAAGCATTTAGTACCTAGTTGTAACAACCAGGCATAAAATTTTCGTGGGTGAGGCAAACAAGTATCTTTGCCATTAGGTTGCTCGAGAGGTTGAGTGGTAATGTAGTAGTACCCTTGGTGGTTCGCTTCTTTTGGCGGTGGCACAGGCGTATGACATTTTTTTGCCTTCTTATCTTCCTCCTCCTTCCTCTTGATAATTTCGCTTCGTTTCGGGGAGTTCAGGGCTATGGTTCTGTGCTCCCCTTTGCAATTGAGTGACTTCTTTTTCGTGCTTTCGCACTTGTCAAAACAGAGGCCTTGTGTGGCGAATTCACGTCACCACTGTTTTTCATTTTCTGGGCAGGACGTTGAGGTAGATATTCAAGTTTATAGCATACAAGGCACATTAGTATGCTAATAAATTTCTATTGAGCAATATTTTCTCCTCGTATTCTCATATTGAATAAGGGGATTAGTCCTTCTTGCGTTGTTTTTTGTTGGCAATTTCCGTGGTGTCGACTATTATTACAAACACATGGGTGTGTTCGCGGAATTTAATTACTTCCCCGAACATTTGCCCATTCCTTGCTAATTTCAACCTTGAGCTCGTTGGGTGAGTGCCCGCCGACCCAACTCTCCACTTTGCGGCAGATCGCACTCCGGTTAGCTGCCACTTGTATGTGGGTGAGGCTGGGAGGGGGGGGTATTTTCCTCAAGTCCAATGTCCTTTAGAATGCGTGCTCCCTCTTTCCAGGTCTCTGGTGTTGGCGCAGAGAGCAATGAACCATGATAAAACATTGATTAGTTTCACGTGAGTAACTTTTAATCCGATGTAGAGGACTTAACAATTTCCTCTATTACAGGTTCTTCGCTCTTTGGATGGTCATGAGGAAGACCCTCTTAGTGAAGGTCTCCATAGTTTCCTTTTGTCTTCTTCCTCTTCCTTCTTGATTGTTTCTTCTCTGTGTAAGAGAGGTGTAATTATTGTGTTTTTAGTGTCATAAAAAAATGAAGTAATGAGGTGGTAGAGGAGGTAAGAGTTTAAGTTGGTCTGATCTGAAAATTTGATGTGAACGTTCCAGGCCATTTTCCACTCGGTCCCCCTTTCAGATATTGCAAGGATGATGGATGATGTTGAATGAATGGGATGGGTCCCGAATAGAACCCTCGAAAGGGATGACTAATCGTATACTTAATAAAAGTAACGGCCGAATCAATTGCTGCTACCTTTGCAACACCTCCTTTCGGGTACTTACGCCAAAACCGCTTACAATTACATAGAGAAGGGTGTTTCTTCCTCTATGATTCTGGCTGGGTCCCTCAGATGATGAGGATTTCTCCTTTACATAAGACTCGAAATTAAGTCAGAATTTCGGGGAAATTTCTCACTTGCGCTTCTGCTGTGGGCTAATCTTCAAACCAGTTTTCACGTAAGCTCCTAATTAAGTGAGTCCAAGTGGCCGGCATAGTTTAGACGAAATTAATAAATAGCAGACATCCAGGTTGATAGAGAGGAGCAGCAAGGTTTTTAAGCCCTCACTCATTTAATTATAAATTTTCAGATAAAAAGTATTATTGGCATCTCTTTTTAAAGGTGAATTCAATTCACCAGGAGATTTCCAGATAATCTATTTTTCAGGTCAGTTCGGCTCTTGGTCCTTTACTAAGCAAAGTAAAAACGCTTTTATCCGTATAGAACAACAATGCTTATCCGTCGAATGCTCGGCCTTCTTTACATTTTCTCTGTCATCCTTTAAATTAATCGTTTAAGAATTCTCTCCTATTAATATTGGGTAATGTAAGGTATTCAATAAGAATGGAAAAAATGCATATTTTAAAAGCAATCTATCCTAATATTAAATTAGTGTAACAATAACTATATTCCTTTTAAAACGTCAATTAACCAACACATTTTGAAATTAAAGTATCCGTCGTAATATGAAGCGAATTTTAAACCTAAACCGATTCTCTACCTCTCTTCCAGAGCGAGTTGGCGATTAGGGAGTTACTATTATGATCACTTCCACTTATTCACCGTCGTCCTTTAACGCAGAGGCTCCAATTCTTGGTCAATTCATAAATTTGGAACTCGTCCTCAGGGTTAAATATGCATCTGTATAAAATGAAAGATCTATCAATTAACTCCCTAAGAAAAAAAATACATTATAATATAAATATGTTGGATGGTATCAATGATAGGTATTGGCGATAACAAAATAATATTGGAAATAAATTGTTCAATATATTTAAAAGTGATCGGAACTGACGTCTTTCGGACGACCTGCGAAGCTTATAATGGGCCTAGAATATTCTAGCGTGATATCGTTATTTTGAGAGATAAAATTCGTGAGAAGAAGAATAAAAATTTAGAGCGTCATATTTTCTCTATTTATAAACAAGAGTCATTTTCTTATTGATTAAATTTTTACAAACATTTAAATTTTATTTTTATGCTCCTTATTCAGTTAAAAAGCGTTAACTTCTAATACAGCATGTAAACTAAATACATTTGGCAGAAAATGAGATGTCTTTATTCTTCTTTTTGATTATGCTGTAAGACTCAATCTATGCTGTTAATCGATTCATCAGTGTGTGGAAGTGTTTACCGAAAATTTATATGGAGAAATAGGTTGTGATCAGCCAAGGTGTCTTTGACGTTCTTCAAAGACTTGCTTGTTTCTTTTGAAATTGGGAGGGGAGATTTCTTCTTTGGTTTAAATATATTCAAAAGACCATTTATGGGACCTGTTCGATAGGTAAATGAAGCGTGTAGTAAAGATGAAATAAAATGCCAACGATATAATAGTGGCAATTTCTGTATTGACTCCTAGTCAATGCGAATTTTTGGGAGCGATTTTCATATTTTTAAATCCCTTTTGATAAAAGTCTTTCCTACATAAATTTCACAGAATATCTAGGATAAACACGGGAAAGCAGTTCCTTGCAGTTTCTTCATTAATCGTTCAAAAATCTACATTTTCGTTTTGATTTCCTAGGGAATACACTATTAAGTTGCTTCCACAGTACTCAGAAACGTTATTTTTAAGGTAATAATTATGGAGGAAAGAAGAAACTGTCAACCATCCAACATATCATATAAGAGTGAAAAATAAATACCAATTGATCTTTTGCACCTTGTAAGAGTTCTCAATTTTCGATGGTGGAAGCTCCTCATAATCTCTTGAAGCTGCTTATTATTAGAACAATACCCCTTCATCCTTTACAAAAGGTTTGGTCTGGTATTTTCGAGGCTTGCTGATGAACGAGCTCTAATAGGCTTTTTACTTTGGCAAACTAAAGAACATTAGGTGTCCCCATCAGTTGAAGAAAATTTGTAGAAGAGTAGCTAGTTTGGGGATAAAGAACGAGGTAAATAATAAAGTTCAAGTATTCCAAAGAGGAGATCACTTGAAGGGACGAACTTAGGGGAAGAAGGTACAAGTGGCAATATTTAGGTAAACAAAATAGACTGATCTCTTGCTTATTATAGTAATTTTAACCACCTCCAATTTATATCCCTTATACCTAAGGGAAGGTCCACTTTTCCTGCAAACAAATGCCACTCTCATACCACAGATTAATTTTTGGAAATAACTGGATCATTTGTTGTTTTTTATAACATTACTTTTGCACGTCACGAAGATAAAGTAATCATCAACTATTTTGGGCACGCTATATGATGCCAGTTTCCATTTAACTGCAACGGGCCTCTAAATAGAGCCATATATAACTTTCTATTGTTCTTTTGTTCTGGTTCACAATATATATATACATATAGTTATGACTGCTGCTGCGCTACTTGCGATTTCATCATGACGTGCTTCATTTACCTCTTTAAAGTAAACTTTTTTATCAGGACAATGCACTCTATTGGATAGGGATAGCCGATTGCCCCAATCTCACATCTGCTACCAATTTTCTTTTGATTAGAAATAGCATGAATATGTCTTCGGTTGTTGTTATTTTTCAGTTAGATTCACAGTTCTTAAGGTTTGTCTATCTCCATATCAGTCATGCGAGCTTGCTTAGTCGCGTATTTATATCAAAATATATGATTTGCTTTACATCGTCTTAAAAAATTATGTAATGTTGGGGCAAGTGGGACTTCCGAGTGCCAGGGAGTCTGCTATATAGTCTGAGCGCAGGGCTAAAGTTAGGCACACTATTTGGGGCTGCTAACCGTCAGATACAATTACTGGAGGTCCAATTTCCCATTACTAATTTAGGAAGTCCTCTCAATGATGTATTATAAAAGAGTCCTCATAAGTTTTTATTTAGAATAAGCTGGGAGATTTAAAACTCTATCTCCGTTTTCACAACATTCCAAAAAATTTCAATACATCTCAGTAGAAAATTTCCACATGACTTTCTTCCCTTTTGCTTAGGCAATCATGTCTGTTATGATGCCCTATGTCATCTCCGTGCTTTATCCTTTCATGTCAAATTCTAGTAGACAATTAGAACGATAGCTCTTTTTCCTCCTCGGTCGCTCATCTGCTTTGGATATGAAAATCCGAGTATTTTGGCAGAGATCGCTCTAAATCTTAACACAAAGAAAATATCAACTCTGAAGAGGTCCTCTAATTCTTCTGAAAACAATATAAATATTTGCTTTACTGCCATCGCATTTAAAAAAAAAATATTATTACTTCTTCCTGTAGCAATTTTGCACTTTGTTTAAATCTGTTCTTCTTTTTTGGCATTCGGAAGGAGAAATGCGTGAGGAACAGTTTTTCCCGATTCGGTCGAAATCTTAGTAAACCACCATTTTTGCCTGAATTCGCTCTATGACCGTCAAGAATGATGAAACAATATCAACAAAACACCATAAATATTTACACAAGGCCTCTTCCTTAGCTAGGGGTAGCCGGATCAAAAAATGAACCTGAGGTAAAATATCAACATACACTTTTGAACTTATGAACTCCCGCATACCCCGATTCTTTTAATTAAATCGTAGTATAAACAAATCTGAAGAACAAAAGAACAAAACTGACCTCAATTAAATTTGCCAATGCATGATTAGGGGCTCTGTGAACCTCCTTTACAAGATGTTTGAAATATAATCCTCATCCACTCCAAGATATAACACAAAACTTTCCAATCCACAACAGAGGAAAATGGAGAAAAAGGTGATGAAGAAAGTTCGCTCAAAATTATGTAGCAATGCGCTTTCCTGTACCAATTATTGGCCTCCATATTTGTGACTTTATCACATATATGGAGGAAGAAAAATATTGAAATTCAAACTGTTATTATATTAATAGTAACATCAGCCGCTCAATTATATTTTATATAGATAGATTTGCCAAAATATGCTTGAAAAAATATACGTAATAAAATCTGTTTTAAGCGATTAAAGTTTTATAAATATGTACTGAATAATTCCACCCCAGAGAATAGAGGAAAGGAGACATGATATGTACATAGAACCAGGAGCTAATACCATCTCTTTATATCTAAGGTCAAGGGCAACATTCGTATTTTAATTTTTTTGCTCCTTGAGATTTGATTTCTGGGTTGTTAACACATGTTTTGTCGACACGAGTGTCCCCTTTTTTTAAGTAAGATGTATTTTCCGTTTGGTTATCGATTCCATTCTGATGGTTTTCTTTTGTGTTTTCGAGTACTTTAGGTCACAAATGTGATTAGCCTTTTCATTTCACACTAAATTCGGGTAAAATTTTTCTTACCTACGCCGTTTTTGAGAAAGGTTTGCCGACAGTGTAATCTTACCCGGTTAATAAGCAGGATCTTAACTGTGCACCAATTCCGTCTGTAGCATAGGTTTTATTAACTTAGTGTACACAAATTTTCGGTTAGCTTACTTTTAACTCTGCTTTTCCTATAATTTTCTGGTTATTTCCTTTTACGTTCGGTTGAATTCCAACTGAGTAACTTATCCATTTTCGTTTATTATCAGTTCTTTTTGCACTGCGTAGATGCAGTCGATTTACCAGATGTAAGGTCTTGGAAAGACCTTGGAAAGACCTACGACACATGAACTCTAAAAAACAACACTCCTAAACATTCACCCAATATCAACTTTGCGCATACCTACTCTATGATTGCGATAAAATTTATTTGTAGGATGTATTCTCTATGGTCCCTACCATAGTTAAGAAGTATGGGCTCTATAATTATATAGCAAGTAAGATTTTGGATAACTTCGAAGTAAATATTTTGGTTATGTTAAACTATGTTAGATTTTCAAATTTTGTAATTATTAATTACTTATTTATTTATTTATTCTTCATATAAACTCTGATCCAGCAAACGTGGCCCACCAATCAGAAACCTGTTTGGAAAGAACTACCCTATTCCAATACACTTTCTAAAAAATGTAAGAACGTTGAGGTAGATCTTCTAGTTTATAGCATACAAGGCACATTAGTATGCTAATAAATTTCTATTGAGCAATATTTTCTCCTCGTATTCTCATATTGAATAAGGGGATTAGTCCTTCTTGCGTTGTTTTTTGTTGGCAATTTCCGTGGTATCGACTATTATTACCAACACATGGGTGTGTTCGCGGAATTTAATTACTTCCCCGAACATTTGCCCATTCCTTGCTAATTTCAACCTTGAGCTCGTTGAGTGAGTGCCCGCCGACCCAACTCTCCACTTTGCGGCATATCGCACTCCGGTTAGCTGCCACTTGTGGGTGGGTGAGGCTGGGAGGGGGGGGTATTTTCCTCAAGTCCAATGTCCTTTAGAATGCTTGCTTCCTCTTTTCAGGTCTCTGGTTTCAGCGCAGAGAGCAATGAACCATGATAAAACATTCATTAGTTTCACGTGAGTAACTTTTAATCCGATGTAGAGGACTTCACAATTTCCTCTATTACGGGTTCTTCGCTCTTTGGATGGTCATGAGGGAGACCCTCTTAGTAAAGGTCTTCATAGTTTCCTTTTGTCTTCTTCCTCTTCCTTCTTGATTGTTTCTTCTCTGTGTTAGAAAGGTGTAATTGTTGTGTTTTTGGTGTCATAAAAAAATGAAGTAATGAGGTGGTAGAGGAGGCAAGAGTTTAGGTTGGTCTGATCTGAAAATTTGATGTGAACGTTCAAGGCCATTTTCCACTCGGTCCTCCTTTCAGATGTTGCAAGGATGATGGATGATGTTGAATGAATGGGATGGGTCCCGAATAGGGACCTCGAAAAAGATGACTAATGGTGGACTTAATGAAAGTAATGGCCGAATCAATTGCTGCTACCTTTGCAACACCTCCTTTCGAGTACTTACGCCAAAACCGCTTACAATTACATAGAGAAGGGTGTTTCTTCCTCTATGATTCTGGCTGAGGCCCTCAGATGATGAGGATTTCTCCTTCACATGAGACTCGAAATTAAGTCAAATTTCGGGGAAATTTCTCACTTGCGCTTCTGCTGTGGGCTTATCCTCAAACCAGTTTTCACGTAAGCTCCTAATTATGTCAGTCCAAGTGGCCGGCATAGTTAAGACGAAATTAATAAATAGCAGACATCCAGGTTGATGGAGAGGAGCAGCGAGGTTTTTAAGCCCCACTCATTTAATTATGAATTTTCAGATAAAATGTATTATTGGCATCTCTTTTTAAAGGTGAATTAAATTCACCAGGAGACTTCCAGATAATCTATTTTTCAGGTCAGTTCGGCTCTTGGTCCTTTACTAAGCAAAGTAAAAACGCTTTTATCCGTATAGAACAGCAATGCTTATCCGTCGAATGCTCGGCCTTCTTTACATTTTCTCTGTCATCCTTTAAATTAATCGTTAAAGAATTCTCTCCTGTTAATTTTGGGTAATGTAAGGTATTCAATAAGAACGGAATAAATGCATATTCTAAAAGCAATCTATCCTAATATTAAATTAGTGTAACAATAACTATATTCCTTTTAAAACGTCAATTAACCAACACATTTTGAAATTAAAGTATCCGTCGTAATATGAAGCAAATTTTAAACCTAAACCGATTCTCTACCTCTCTTCCAGAGTGAGTTGGCGATTAGGGAGTTACTATTATGATCACTTCCACTTATTCACCGTCGTCCTTTAACGCAGAGGCTCCAATTCTTGGTCAATTCATAAATTTGGAACTCGTCCTCAGGGTTAAATATGCATCTGTATAAAATGAAAGATCTATCAATTAACTCCCTAAGAAAAAAAATACATTATAATATGAATATGTTGGATGGTATCAATGATAGGTATTGGCGATAACAAAATCATATTGGAAATAAATTGTTCAATATATTTAAAAGTGATCGGAACTGACGTCTTTCGGACGACCTGCGAAGCTTATAATGGGCCTAGAATATTCTAGCGTGATATCGTTATTTTGAGCGATAAAATTCGTGAGAAGAAGAATAAAAATTTAGAGCGTCATATTTTCTCTATTTATAAACAAGAGTCATTTTCTTATTGATTAAATTTTTACAAACATTTAAATTTTATTTTTATGCTCCTTATTCAGTTAAAAAGCGTTAACTTCTAATACAGCATGTAAACTAAATACATTTGGCAGAAAATGAGATGTCTTTATTCTTCTTTTTGATTATGCTGTTAGACTCAATCTATGCTGTTATTTGATTCATCAGTGTGTGGAAGTGTTTACCGAAAATTTATATGGAGAAATAGGTTGTGATCAGCCAAGGTGTCTTTGACGTTCTTCAAAGACTTGCTTGTTTCTTCTGAAATTGGGAGGGGAGATTTCTTCTTTGGTTTAAATCTATTCAAAAGACCATTTATGGGACCTGTTCGATAGGTAAATGAAGCGTGAAGTAAAGATGAAATAAAATGCCAACGATATAATAGTGGCAATTTCTGTATTGACTCCTAGTCAATGCGAATTTTTGGGAGCGATTTTCATATTTTTAAATCCCTTTTGATAAAAGTCTTTCCTACATAAATTTCACAGAATATCTAGGATAAACACGGGAAAGCAGTTCCTTGCAGTTTCTTCATTAATCGTTCAAAAATCTACATTTTCGTTTTGATTTCCTAGGGAATACACTATTAAGTTGCTTCCACAGTACTCAGAAACGTTATTTTTAAGGTAATAATTATGGAGGAAAGAAGAAACTATCAACCATCCAACATATCATATAAGAGTGAAAAATAAATACCAATTGATCTTTTGCACCTTGTAAGAGTTCTCAATTTTCGATGGTGGAAGCTCCTCATAATCTCTTGAAGCTGCTTATTATTAGAACAATACCCCTTCATCCTTTACAAAAGGTTTGGTCTGGTATTTTCGAGGCTTGCTGATGAACGAGCTCTAATAGGCTTTTTACTTTGGCAAACTAAAGAACATTAGGTGTCCCCATCAGTTGAAGAAAATTTGTAGAAGAGTAGCTAGTTTGGGGATAAAGAACGAGGTAAATAATAAAGTTCAAGTATTCCAAAGAGGAGATCACTTGAAGGGACGAACTTAGGGGAAGAAGGTACAAGTGGCAATATTTAGGTAAACAAAATAGACTGATCTCTTGCTTATTATAGTAATTTTAACCACCTCCAATTTATATCCCTTATACCTAAGGGAAGGTCCACTTTTCCTGCAAACAAATGCCACTCTCATACCACAGATTAATTTTTGGAAATAACTGGATCATTTGTTGTTTTTTATAACATTACTTTTGCACGTCACGAAGATAAAGTAATCATCAACTATTTTGGGCACGCTATATGATGCCAGTTTCCATTTAACTGCAACGGGCCTCTAAATAGAGCCATATATAACTTTCTATTGTTCTTTTGTTCTGGTTCACAATATATATATACATATAGTTATGACTGCTGCTGCGCTACTTGCGATTTCATCATGACGTGCTTCATTTACCTCTTTGAAGTAAACTTTTTTATCAGGACAATGCACTCTATTGGATAGGGATAGCCGATTGCCCCAATCTCACATCTGCTACCAATTTTCTTTTGATTAGAAATAGCATGAATATGTCTTCGGTTGTTGTTATTTTTCAGTTAGATTCACAGTTCTTAAGGTTTGTCTATCTCCATATCAGTCATGCGAGCTTGCTTAGTCGCGTTTTTATATCAAAATATATGATTTGCTTTACGTCGTCTTAAAAAATTATGTAATGTTGGGGCAAGTGGGACTCCTGAGTGCCAGGGAGTCTGCTATATAGTCTGAGCCCAAGGCTAAAATTAGGCACACTATTTGGGGCTGCTAACCATCAGATACAATTACTGGAGGTCCAATTTCCCATTACTAATTTAGGAAGTCCTCTAAATGATGTATTATAAAAGAGTCCTCATAAGTTTTTATTTAGAATAAGCTGGGAGATTCAAAACTCTATCTCCGTTTTCACAACATTCCCAAATATCTCAATACATCTCAGTAGAAAATTTCCACATGACTTTCTTCCCTTTTGCTTAGGCAATCATGTCTGTTATGATGCCCTATGTCATTTCCGTGCTTCATCCTTTCATGTCAAATTCTAGTAGACAATTAGGACGATAGCGCCTTTTCCTCCTCGGTCGCTCATCTGCTTTGGATATGAAAATCCGAGTAATTTGGCAGAGATCGCTCTAAATCTTAACACACAGTATATCAACTCTGAAGAGGTCAACTAATTCTTCTGAAAACAATATAAATATTTGCTTTACTGCCATCGCATTTAAAAAAAAAATATTATTACTTCTTCCTGTAGCAATTTTTGCACTTTGTTTAAATCTGTTCTTCTTTTTTGGCATTCGGAAGGAGAAATACGTGGGATCAGTTTTTCCCGATTCGGTCGAAATCTTAGTAAACCACCATTTTTGCCTGAATTCGCTTTATGACCGTCAAGAATGATGAAACAATATCAACAAAACACCATAAATATTTATACAAGGCCTCTTCCTTAGCTAGGGGTAGCCGGATCAAAAAATGAACCTGAGGTAAAATATCAACATTCACTTTTGAACTTATGAACTCCCACATACCCCGATTCTTTTAATTAAATCGTAGTAAAAACAAATCTAAAGAACAAAAGAACAAAACTGACCTTAATTAAATTTTCCAATGCATGATTAGGGGCTCTGTGAACCTCCTTCACAAGATGTTTGAAATATAATCCTCATCCACTCCAAGATATAACACAAAACTTTCCAATCCACAACAGAGGAAAATGGAGAAAAAGGTGATGAAGAAAGTTCGCTCAAAATTATGTAGCAATGCGCTTTCCTGTACCAATTATTGGCCTCCATATTTGTGACTTCATCACATATATGGAGGAAGAAAAATATTGAAATTCAAACTGTTATTATATTAATAGTAACATCAGCCGCTCAATTATATTTTATATAGATAGATTTGCCAAAATTTGCTTGAAAAAATATACGTAATAAAATCTGTTTTAAGCGATTAAAGTTTTATAAATATGTACCGAATAATTCCACCCCAGAGAATAGAGGAAAGGAGACATGATATGTACATAGAACCAGGAGCTAATACCATCTCTTTATATCTAAGGTCAAGGGCAACATTCGTATTTTAATTCTTTTGCTCCTTGAGATTTGATTTCTGGGTTGTTAACACATGTTTTGTCGACACGAGTGTCCCCTTTTTTTAAGTAAGATGTATTTTCCGTTTGGTTATCGATTCCATTCTAAAGGTTTTCTTTTGTGTTTTCGAGTACTTTAGGTCACAAATGTGATTAGCCTTTTCATTTCACACTAAATTTGGGTGAAAATTTTCGTACCTACGCCGTTTTTGAGAAAGGTTTGCCGAAAGTGTAATCTCACCCGGTTAATAAGCAGGATCTTAACTGTGCAACAATTCCGTCTGTAGCATAGGTTTTATTAACTTAGTGTACACAAATTTTCGGTTAGCTTACTTTTAACTCTGCTTTTCCTATAATTTTCTGGTTATTTCTTTTTACGTTCGGTTGAATTCCAACTTAGTAACTTATCCATTTTTGTTTATTATCAGTTCTTTTTGCACTGCATAGATGCACTCGATTTACCAGATGTAAGGTCTTGGAAAGACCTTGGAAAGACCTACGACACATGAACTCTAAAAAACAACACTCCTAAACATTCACCCAATATCAACTTTGCGCATACCTACTCTATCATTGCGATGAGATTTATTTGTAGGATGTATTCTCTATGGTCCCTACCATAGTTGAGAAGTATGGGCTCTATAATTATATAGCAAGTAAGATTTTGGATAACTTCGAAGTAAATATTTTGGTTATGTTAAACTATGTTAGATTTTCAAAGTTTGCAATTATTAATTACTTATTTATTTATTTATTCTTCATATAATCTCTGATCCAGCCAACGTGGCCCACTAATCAGAAACCTGTTTGGAAAGAACTACCCTATTCCAATACACTTTCTAAAAAATGTAAGAACAAGGAACAGCAGGAAGGTTATAACCCAATTTTACATTCAGTCATCACTTAGCTCCCGATCCCTCAGTAAGGAGCAAGGCAACGTGTTTACCTCCTCACCATGCTGATGAACCCAACTTAGTGTCTTCTCCGACTTCAAATCAGCTTCCTTTTTACATTTTTTAACACCTTCTTGCCTCAACATCAAAGGATTTAATTCGAATAGATATGAGTGCTCCTTCTGGGCTCAGATTCAGGCTCGTAACTAGTCTCTGTGAGGCCAGATTCTTTAGAAATGGTCCTGGTTCTGCCTTTCTCATTAATTACAGCTGAATATTGGCATATACCAGTGAATCCCCCCCTTTGTCACTCTTTTTGGCTAAAGAAGAGGGGTGAAACTCAGCATTCGGTGTTCGGTATGCCACAACTGGCTAAAACCAAGAACAACAAGGTAAAGGATAAGGAACGACAGGGTTGCGGCATGCATGGTCCACATACAGTGGTTAACTCTTATGCGTTGATTTCCGTGGACCATCTACATATAGCTCAGAGCCTGCACCTACAGCAGACTGTGTTTTATAGAAGCTGCCCTTTATGGGCTACAACGATCATCGACAGGGGTTACAGCAAACCAAAATCCTGATGTCTTTATCAAGTTTCTGATTTCTTCGCCGTTAAAAACTAGCTAAATTGAAGGCTTACGGTTTGAGTAAGCTCTGTTTTTGTTCTAACAAATAATTTATTTCTATAAACAGCCGCACAAAATTAGATACTACAAGTGAAAATTAAAACCCCAAATCCCCCGTCTCTCCTCAACCCTCCCGTACACTCCCTCGTTTGCTAAATATTAATATTAATGCAGTGTTTCTTCTCTTTACTTCTATTATTTTGCATTTGCCCTCGGGTAGTTTTGCCTCTTTAAAGGAGATTACCCCTCCCCCCACACCAAACACTGTTGTGTTTTAAGGGCATCTTCAAGTCTCTCCTGGGGAGAGATTGCTATCTCCTCTCCCTCTCAAAAAGATAAGGTTTTGTGGGGTCTTTCCCTATTACCTCCTGCAAGTTTGCCTTTGGACAACCCTATTCTAAGCCTTGTCCATCTCTCTAGTCGTGACAAGCTTAGAGATTGCACATTACTTACTTTGTGACAATTGCTTCCTAGCGACTGTCTCTTAGGTATATCTCCCTTTGATTTATCTGGAGCCCTTCGAGGCAAAGGAAACCTCGCCTTGCTTCTCCTCCCCCCACTGTTAGGAGAAGATGAAAAACCTCAATTTATTTAGAGGGATAAGAGGCGGCGCTCCCCCTTTAGAATTGACAAGATACATCGCGATCCGAGTTTGTTGCCCTAAATGGTGGGGTTTTCTGTGGGGGCAAAACATGGCACACTCTCAGACATTTTACCTGATTCCGCCCATGTGCTAACTCCTCAGACCGCACGGGCCAATTCCAATCTCAGAGAATGATCTTGTGAGGACGGTTCATACTGCTCTGAGGCCATTTTTGGACATAAAAGAAGTGGGTATATTCAGTGGCAGCCTCTTCAAAGAAGAATGCCAAGAAAAGTTAGTAAAAATCAAAGACTAGGGGTTTATCTTCCTCCTCGTTTGCTTTGTATATGGATCACCCACTGCTGCTTCGGCAAACGACTAGGGTAAGACCAGAATGTCAGGCCCTGAGGCGTCCTCGTTCAGGAAGCCACACACAAATACCAAATTCGCAAGATCACTGAGCAGAACCTTGTTTACATAGGGGCCCATCATTCCGAGACAACCGGGCGATATTGTACCCGCTGGCTTCAAACACTTTCTAGTTATTGGCTCTAGAGTTAGCAGCATGTTAGTCAAAGGTCAGTGCTCCAACAGTGGATAATATTAGCTAAATGACTGGTAAATAGCTGAAGGTATCCCGTGTCTCAGAATATAGTCTTGTAGTTAATGCATCTGACCCTTCTGAGGCGGTCCTGAATAGTGCTCTTCGGACACTCAATGGCTTGCCGGGAAGTGTGATGCCGCATTCTACCATGAGCCTCGTGAAAAGATTAAGTTATACAAGGGAACTGGTGTATTACTTTGTAGAAAACATCAGCAAAGAGCACGTTTAAAAGGGAGCGGTCAAATTCGAACGTATGATGAGAAAATACGGTCTGCGAGTCTAGATCTACTGCTCCGGTGCGTGTCAAATGGAATCGCTACCGCGTGATAGGATTTATTTTACTGCTACAGAGCTGATATTAATGCCACTGTTTTGGCGACTAGAATCGCTAGCGTAGACAAGAGAATTCAGTTAACCCGAAGTAGGTTCAAGTTTCTCAAATGACCGTACACTAGACTTAGTTATTTTGTATGGCCAAGTGTTTCAATTGCGGAGAGCCGCATCATGCTTCCTTAAAGTAATGAGTTGCGTATTTCCTGAAAAAGGAAATCCTGGCCGTTCAAGAAGAGGAACGTGTCTCCCATCCTCAGATTAAGGACTTTGGATGTATGCCCCTGCGCTGCATGGGATGTCTTATGTATTATTTTATAAAAGGATCCCTCTACTAATGGTCCTTCCAGCTGTACGAGTACGGTCGATTCTGTGCCAAGTCGCAACCTTTGTGCGTGTTCACTCACCCCCTGCCGCGCGCTTCCCTGTTAGAGCTGGATGCACAAATGGTTTACACAAATAGTGAGTGTTCCACGTAAGTCGAAACGGCTGCGTAATTCCACCGAGGTGTTAGACATCCAGGAGGCAACCCACTAAATATCGTGGTTAGGACGTCTTCGGGGGTTTCTAAAGATGTACCCCGAAAGGAGACCAGCACCAAAGGTGACCGGGCGACTTGGCGACGCAGGACCCTCCAAAAGAGGGGCCACCGCCTCTGAAGCATAGTAAGAAAAGAGGCATAGCTAACACAACGTACCCGATAAGTCTTTGAAGGCGAAATCGCATTCAGTGCCTTGTTCAGCCAAGAGCGCGGTAATTTTTACCTTGCAGAATCCTAAGACCATTCCCGTGATCTTCTCTTCAAAAAAGACTCACGAAATTTCTTAGAGCGAAGACTGGAGGGCATATTCCTTCAATTGAATTGACGCGTTTTTCAAACCAAGGTATGACTCTCAGAGGATCGTTTACTCTCTTCTTCTTTTAACTATTTTTATGCAGGTTGCCATGCTTAGCACATCCCTCTTACATGCCTTTCCAAGATATACTAAATGCCGGACAAGAGCATGCTCAATTTACACGTGGCATGATGTTTCCGTTTATCTATTTGCTATAAATACCTCCTTTCAGGCAGTCACAGTGCAGATACACATCTAAAATTAGTACAATAAAATTTATACGTACATTTCTCCTCTTGACAAATCGACGCAAGGAAATTTCTGCCATAACATGGCATGGGTCCCAAGTCACTTTTTGCTGTTCGTGGATTTGAAAAGTAGACCTCTTCTCTGGGAAAACTACATGAACAATCCAGGTGGCCAGCTGCCTGTCGACCTGGTCGACGATTTGGATATTAGTTTCCTAAATGTGGATGAGTTTAGGCATCATTGCCCAAGAACCACTCATTTACTTTGCTCGATCTGTGCCTGCTCTTTGCCCATGTAAATCTTTTTTTTGCATGGAAGGTGATCGATGAAAATTCATGGTATTGGCCACTTTCTCATTCAATAATATTTTTTATGGACCACTTTCGCGGAATATAATCCCCGGGCAGTGCTTGGAGCGAGTGCGTGCTTCGGATTTCAGGAAATTAATGATATCTCTGGCTCAGTCAAGGACTTCAGGTCAGTGGATGAGGCCATTGAGTCTTTCTCCGTTAACTTTATCTTCTTGGGTCTAGCTACTCTTCCTTGAACTTTGGTTCATTTTTCACGCTGTCCATTTCATTGGTGGTCGGCAGAGTGTAAGACTGACCTCAGGCCTGTAAGTGAATATCGCTGAACTAGACCTAGGTTTCGATGAGTTTCGAAGCACGCACGCCTCTCTACCCTGAGGGCAAGGTTGCTTTACTAATAGAGAAGACGCCTCTTCCATGAGGCTAAAAGGCGAATGAAAAGGATTTGGGGCAAGTCCTTGCAGGAACTTCCTCTTTTCCTCCCTGAGAATGGGGTTGCAATCTCGTACACTGCATCCTTGCAGAAATTATGCTCCTCCAGCATTCAATGCACGTTATTATGTCGCTGAGGTCCGCAAACTAGACTTTCCCCACAGTGGCTAAAAACCCCTAAAGACAGGCTTACGTTCAGTGTATTATGTTCCACTGACTCTTCCTGTGCTGCCAGTGCCCCTGTTCCGGACGATGTCTGGTATGCTATGCTCTCAAACTTAGCTGACAGAGGCATAGCATTTTAGATAGATCTGATAAACAGGAAAATTACTTTTGATTTTAAAATAATAGGAACAAAGTTTCAAGTCATGCATGTATGAAAGTAAAATTAGGCAACAATCTTAACATAAAATGGATAATACTTTGCTTGAAAAAAGTAAACAATTAAGATTAAAATAAGTTGAGTAAAATTTAATAGGAAAAAAAATATTTGAAGATTGTTAAAAATTACTATGAGGAATGTTTTGAACTTATCTTTTATGGGATATTATGCTAAGTCATAAACGAGTTAAAAGTTAAATTTACGGTAATTTATTTTCACTATGCACACAGAAAGATTCAAGTTTACATTTTTTTCCAAATCAAATTCATGGAAGCGGCTTTTCAAGATTCCAAGTATCTGGAGTGGTGCAAGATGGTGATTAGAGAACGCCCTAAACATTTTACGTTTCATTATCCTTTTGGGTTTTATTGGATTTTTGGTTACTCCCACGATACTAAGTTAATCGGTTATTACGACGTCTCGCATAATAGGATCAGCTTTGCAGCAATCGATTCATAATTATGATATTGGCATGACATTGATATTTATTTAAAGATATTTATTATGTTAAATATGGTAAATTAATCCATTATACTAATATTTATGGGGTTGAATGAGTGTTATGTAAAATAGCTAATCCAGTTTAAATATTCTTATTTCAAAACTCAAGCTAATTTTGCTATCCAAATAATATGGTAATTTGCAATACCAACAACAAGTGATATATTTAGGAAATATGAGGCTTCGTGCTCTTATCTGTCTGGCTATGTACATGCTAGCTTTATTATTACTATAATTGTCGTAGAATAGGGTCAAGTTCTCTGCGTTTTTAGCCTAGGTTGGTGACGACTATGTGTGTGGGAGATTTATAATAAAAGTAGAGTGCAATTAACTGAATGTAGGTTGGCCAAATAGTTGACTCTCTTGGAGGTACCGGGACAATGTAAAAACGGCTACAAAAATAACTTTACTTATATACAAATTAATATTTTTTTTAGAAAGTTAAAAGGAGTTTTAAAATAAGCTATATACACATTAGACGTACACAAGTCTCAGTGGCTCAAAGAGGGAGACTTGGCAGGGACGGTCGCTGTAAAAACAAACGAACAATATTGACCGAGGTTCACTCGAATGACTTTGAGCGTATACAAAGCCGACGATGGAGGCTTACAATGGGGTAAAGGGGGTAGTAGAGAGAGCATTTGCACAAAAGAGTTGTGCGTTGCTGTTAACTCCGAGATTTGGTCCGAAGGAGTAATCCTTGCCTTGTCACAAAGTTCAAATAATAGTCTTTTGACAATGAATATTACGGGATAAACTTAGATCTTGCTTTCGAGTTAGCACACGAATCGAGACTGGGCGTGTTGCGTTTGAGGAGCGGATAGAGCGAGCACGGGGTAGACTCACGCGAATTAATCGAGTGGCTCTGCTAGAATTGTGCAGAGTCCAACGGGACGCAAATTACTGGTACTGACCGTGCGCTGGCAGAGGATACTGACGGGGCTGGCAGGCGCCGGATACTGCCTTCCAACTCGGGCGCCGGAGGATTTATAGTGAGGTGAAATTGGGTTTTCTCCCATCCGTCCAAATGGGAAGGTTCCAAGGTCAGATGCATCGGCCGGCGAGAGTAGCTTCGGCCTATTAGCACTATCTCGAGAGGTTCCTATGTCTCCGAGGCGAATACTTTGTCCCACTCTCGATTGGAACCTTTTGTGCTCTCAAATTCCTCGTGGCTTTTTGCGATGGCGGGCTTTGATGCCACCAGGGCGTCTCATGATTTCGCACTTTCTGTAGCGCAGACAAAAAGGATCGACCCGCTGTCTGTTGTCTCTCTCTCCATTGAAGCCGCAGCAGCGCGCATCTTTCTCTCTCTCTCTCTGATCTCTGACAATAATCTTTTAAAACTTTTCTATTTTAATACAAAAGGTTATATTAGAAGCATTTGTATATTTATAATTAATATATTTTAATGCAATATTAGATGCCATCAATGTAGAAATAACCAATACTTCTCTTCATGAGCAGGACTTGGCATGCCACTGATCAAAGTTTCACACAATTCTTCAATTCTCGCCGAATCAATAAAAAGCTTATTTTGTTCAAAGGGGTCTGCTTTCATCGTAATGTAAATTATATTTAATTATTACTTTAAGAGGTCTACATGCCCTTCTAAAGGGTCATTGCTTTTGTAGTTTACAGAAAATGGGTATACTTTAGTTTAATTTTATGTAAATTATTTCTTTACCAATCAGTTTGTGTGAAATGCGCCGTCCCTTTCTAAAATATGCAAAGTATGATACCGCTCCTTTCTTTATTTTGTTGTCTATAACGGCTTTTTAGTACTTTTATATACTCGATCTTGTTAACTCATCCTCAACCACGTGCAGGCGATTTGTCACATGCTCAAAAATGGCTTCCAACCCCATGATAATCTTTGAAAAATTTACTTAATTGTTTACACATTCTGGCATAAATTCCTCTCTTTCTCACTTTCTTATTTTCGGCATACTGTTATCCAGCACTGCTATAATTCGTTCTTTTGACCACATAACATGAAGTAATAGAAGACAACAAAGTATGAAACGATTATTAAAACAATTTTCAATCACATTGATGACAAGTCCACTTAATGTGTATCTTTGCATAGGCATGATGTTCTAGTATCATGGTTTCGGTACGTCGATGCGTCATTTTTGCATCATATACCTTCAAGGTATCTACCAAATGCATATCTTTCATTATTGTTCAAACAAGGTTAAAATTCCTAACTGACAAAAGATTTGAAACCTGCCTGCAAGATGCTCTTTTGTTGTTAAGAGCCATTCATACATTTTTCTATGACATACCCAACTTTTAATTTTTAATAAACTACATATTATTTTTAACGTTTTGCGAATATTATTTGAAGTTCGTAATTTATTAAAAAATAAACAATTTTATAAAAGTAAAATCCCCAAAAACGTAATCGAAAGGATAAAAAAGTTCAGAGAGAATTAACAATACCCGAAAAATATGACAATTCTGATGCTGATCCCATTATGAACGTTCCCTTGGATCTGATGACGATTTTGTAGGTTTTTATCATCCAGCAAACTTGTCAGAAGAAATTGAAAATTAGAATTAGTAGAAACTAAAGAATAGGATGGAGATTCTGAGAATTGAAACCTTTCTGGTCAGAGTTTTCAGGGCGTAGTGAACTAATCATTGATTGAGAAATATTAATTAGCCCATTTGAAACATACTTTATCTTTTTAGATGATGATATTATGCAAAGATGCTCACCAACTACAAATGAAGAGAGTAAAAATTCTTTGGACTTATTTTATGGATGGGTTTACGAAACACAGTTGATAAGGAACTACGTTCGAAACTGCCCTCTATATACAAATACCGTCTCACAAAAAATCGTGAGTAGCAACAGACTCAAAATCCCTCTAAGCTGCAATCATTTTGAAACACTACGAACAATATTTTTACTTTCAAAGGATGTTATTATTGATGAGACTCTCATTCCATGGCAAGGAATGAGAGAACAAAGATTATATAGGCAATTTTATGCCGGCTATGAATGGATAGTTTTATTGATACAGTTAAAGACTCCCGTTGCTCTAATATTGAGGGCCAAGAAGAAGAACATACCTAAGGATTTTATTAATACTAATCTAAAAAATCACCAAATGATTGCCAGAGAAGATCAAAATGGGAATATAGTTTTAAAATGGAAAGATTCAACGGATGTGAGATTGCTATCAACAAAACATGCGACAGATATGGCATATATTGAAAACAGGAGAAATAAAGAGACATCAAGAAGCCAAAGGATAAAAAAACGCCAATGAGAATTGTGACTTACGACCATTGTAAAGTTAGAATAGTTGTATCTAATCAAATGGCCTCCAATTAAAAGGGTTTAGAAAAGGTATATAGTTGTACTGAAAACTAGCTATTGCATTACTGTTAGGGGTATATTTAGTAAATGCATGGGTTATTTACAAAAAAAAACTAATAGAAATCTGCAGCTAAAACACTTTGAAGAAAAAATTGCATGGGACTCATCGGATGTGAGGAACCCTCTACTTTAATGCTTATTAAGCCAAAGTCCATCAAATACATTATTACATAGAAGAAAACTGATAAAGGCCAAAAAGTGTAAGAAAATGAGAAAAAGATGTTAAGAAAAAATAAAAAAGTAAACAACAGCAAAGAACCAAGATCACGATGTAAAATTCCCCTTTATATTGAATTTATATTTCATTTATATTTCAGATCAAACATTCTTCTGCCTTGAATGTTTCAGCTAATTTTATGGTCAAGATCCTCTCTTAGCTAATTTAATAGTTTATTCTATAGCACTAACAGGAACTGCAAACCTAATTTTTTTTTCTTATTCATGTAACAAAGGAAAATCTTATAAATATAACTTTGATTTGTGTTTTCTTAAAAAAGATATTCCAACTTTCACCTTCTCCACCTGGTGGAACTTGGATTTAACCTACATATTAGCTTTTATGCTTCTAACTTAAATTCCTGAAACAGAATGTTGAAAAAAATTAAAAAATTACATGCAAGACCACAAAAATCAATGCACCTTATTAATATTATAGTTCACCTACTATTACCATTAAAAAGATATGAAACACTTTGTCACTCATATGTGACTAACATGGTACTCAAATTGTTAATACATGTATACATTATGGGTTATGGAAAGGGTATGGTCTGTAATGTTTGTGATCTTCTACCCAGGGAAGAACTATGAGTTATCAGAATTTTGCAGCAAATAACACCCCATCGCTAAAGGGGAAGAATTTGCTTAGAAAAGAATTGGGTGGCTTTTTGTTTGTTTTATTATAAAGGGAGGGGAGAGAATGATCATTTTTGAATGCTATTGGTGAGTCCCGAGCTCATTTGTAAGAGA
Source organism: Ceratothoa steindachneri (assembly GCA_963969495.1). Lineage (NCBI taxonomy): Eukaryota > Metazoa > Arthropoda > Malacostraca > Isopoda > Cymothoidae > Ceratothoa > Ceratothoa steindachneri. The sequence goes on from OZ018328.1 coordinate 86,692,005, forward strand.
TAATATTTGTGATATATTGAAAAATGCTTTTAAAAATACTTCAGGTACAATTATTCTTTGTAGCAATTTGGAATTTATATATATCTTGGCTATCTGCTTTCGACGATCTTATATAGGCACATTTGTTGTTGAAAGTTTAAAATATATATAATTCTAGAGTTTTGTATTCTTATGCTAGTTTATTTTAAAAGAATGCCCTATAAAGAGAAGTGTTTTGATAGATTTAAATCTTTGTACTACTCGATTTATATAATTTAATAAGATTATTGATGAAAGAGAGCAGGTTAAAGTGAGTTTTGCACTTTCCCTATTATACTATATACTGTAGTCTTCTTTAGTGGCACTTATTCTCACTTTCCACCATTCCACCAATTTCTTGGACTTTTGAAAAACTATTAACATTAGTGCTAATATGTTTTTACTATTTTTAACAAAGAAAAAACTGTTGAGACAATAATATCAGATACATGTAGTGGTTTCTCTATTTAGCTAAAAACATTGGCAATTTTCTTTTCTCAATAATCCCTAATTAAGACCTTTCATAAGTTCATACGTTTTTGCATTTGAGTGTCCATTAAATTATAGGTAGAATAATATAAATAATTTTGAGTACATTACTGCTATTATGCACTACCCAGTAAGCATTGATTCCCATAAAGAATTGAAAGCTTAGCCAAATTAATGATAGAGAAAAGACATACAATGATCTTATCTAGATTCTTCCAAGAACTTTACCTACCTCAAACGTGTGATTACAAATGTAAAATAATTAAACTTGCATTTCAATGTGCATATGTGTCTATCAACCTAGTTAATATATGGATGATTTCATATTTATAATTAAAAAGGGCAACACTGCGAAAAGGAGGCAAACAAGAAGGCCCTGATGGAAATAATGACACGAAAATGATCAAGATTGTTCAAAGTTTATTCTGCGAAAATCCAAGGTTAATCCTTAAAAAAGAACTGCAACAAATGCAATAAGAATATCAAATCTAGGTTGAAGAAAAGTTTATCCCAAACTTTAGTTCAGTCAGAAACTTTTACATTACGGTAGTAAAGAGGCTATTTTTTATTAGTTTATTAAGCACCGATATTAGTCTCAGACGTATCCTGCTTCTATCATCAGTCCTGGAATTGCAAGGGAATAACGTTATATATTAATTATAAAAAATTCAATTATAATAACAGTATTGGATATGGCTCCAACTGCCTGAAGTTTCTCATCATGTCTCTCACTAATTTTTTTTTGGTATTTGTTTTTGTTATACATTTCGTTTGATTATTTATTATGTCCTTAAAAAATATTTTTTATTATTGAACATTTTTTATTATTCATCTGACCTTTTTACCCTCTATTACTCACTATATTATACTATCATTTAGATTGCATAAAATGGTTACTTAATACCTCATGAATTTTCAATTTGTTAGTGTTTGCTTCCATTAATAATCAAAGTTTCACTCTTGTTTCAGCTCTTAGCTTTGTATATAATTTTTTTTAGAGAAGGAATATCTTTTGGGTAGGATGGTTTTTCTCCCAATTCTAACGGCTGTTCAATTTCAGCGTTATTCGTACTACCAGTTTAGATGTGTGTTTTTTATTGTCGATAAAATTGGATTACAGGGATACGTAATCAGATTTAATTGTTCTGTTTTTTTTGTGTGTTCTCTTTTTATGACTTTCAGTTTATTTTTCCTTTCGTCACTTTCAGTTTCTATATGGTATAATTGCGTCCGAAAAGAATTTCGCCAAATTTTATCTTGAGATTTTCCCTCAATGGATGGTTTGTTGTGACCAACAACTACCTTAATATTTCATTTTATTCACGACTGCAATAAAATTGTCATGATTTCAAGGAAATATTTCTATATAATCATTATTGGGGCTGGTTTTATTTAGTAGTATACTTGCCCAACAGCTATTTAAGCAAATCGAAATTTTTTGTTAGTTAATTTTGAAATTCACTTTTATTACATCTTAGTTCATGCTTGTTGAGCACTTTATTGTTGTTGTGCCATAAGGATCATTGAAATTAACAGATTTTATTTGCCTCACGATTATTATTTTGCTTTATTTTGCCCAGGCTGTGTATTCAGAACTATTTTTATACCTGTTCCTGTAATTTTTCCTTGTCTTTGACCAAAACATGACAGTGTTATTAGTTAAAAAATTGAAATATATTCTTTAATCCAAATTTAGACTTGAATTATACTCATATTTGATGCGAGTAGATGCAATTGGGCAGTTTTTTTATATTTTAACTTTCTAGTAGACAACATGAAACATGTGTTCATAATTCTCATTTTCAGCACTCTTCCATTTCACATTTAAATTGTTATAGGGATTTACCTTGATATTTAAATCCGATTGTTGCTAGATCACAGTTTTTGTGGCAATCATTTTAGAAAGATTCAATGATTTAAGTTACATTTTTTAGAGTTTTTAATAACATATTCCTAAAATAAACTTGTCAATGTTCGCATTACCCACAGCAATATTTAGACGACAGAACAAAATTATCGATGCAAAATGGGTAAAGGATAAAGTACTCGTATGTAAATGTAAAAAAATAGCATTAAACCATAATCTTCCTTTGTTCTTAAAATATACCAGTTTTGAATCCCGGATCAAATCTTTAACGAGGTCTGCTGGCCAAAAAGTTGCGTGCCCTCACTTATTCTGATTTATTACCTTACAACCTTCAAACCTTTCAATAATTCCCGGACTAACCTTCGGAGAACATTGCCAATTGTATTATTCGAAAGAGAATGTAAAATAAATATAGGGGTTTCAAATTATTTCTTTAGAATCAGCCGAATAATTATGATGTTATTGCCCCCCAAAAATAATTCCTGGGCTAATCTTGGGAGGACTTACATTTATATCATTCAAAAGAGAATGTAAAACAACATAGGGATTTTAATGTAAGTAAAATGCTAGGGACAACTACAACTAGATCGTTGTTTTTGACAATCCAGCATAAACAGGCCTAAGCGGACGTTTTGGCCTCGAGCTAGGAAATCATCCCCTCAATGATCGAAAGTTTGCATATTTGACCTTCTTTGTTTGCTCTTATAATACACACTAAATCCATTTAATTACATGCCTAAGAAAGAATATAAATACAACTAAACTTTAGGGACAACAACAACTATATCGTTGTTTTCGACAATACAGCGTAAATAGGCCTACTTTGATGTTTATGCCTCTAACAAGGCAATCATCCCCTGAATGATCTAAAGTTCACATATTTGAGTCCATTTGCTTGATCTTCTAATAAGAACTAAATCCACTTAATCACAAGGCTGAACAGGAATATAAAGGCAACAACAATTTTCGGGACAACTACAACTAGATCCTTGCAAGATTTTCCGCTTTTTCTACGAACCTTGGATCGAAGGGAGCATAACTATTGCAACCTTTCCAATCCCTGTTTCGTATTTTCATGGTTATTTTTTCCATGTTTGCAAAGAAGACCAGAATATGAGTACAAAAAATTTACGTATTTACTGACCTTGGTTCGGTTTAACCGGCAATAAGACTTGAAAACAAGTATTCACTCAGGAAAGGCAAATATGCTCATATGTAGGCGTCTTTCGACGGGGTAAGTCATAAAAGAAGGAACAACAGAGCTATGGTGTTAGAGAACTAACAAACACTTATGCGGAGCGCCAAAAAATAAATGCAGTGGATTCTTGAGAATACTCGATCCCCACGTATGAGAAATAGAATTAAGAAATCTATCTGAGGATCTACTCATTCAACTAACCGGCCATTCAGCCATCCGACTGAGGAAAAGAAAATGCACATTAATAAGAGGAAAGATCCGATGTTTATTGCCATATAATTTCCTGGTTAACCTTAGGAGTAATTTTGCAATTATATCATTCAAAAGAGAATCGGCAGATTAGTTATGATGTTATTGCCAAAGCGAAATCATTCATAGGCTAACTTTGGGAGAACTTTTAAAATCATATCATTCGAAAGAGAATGTAATACAACACGAGGATATCAAATTTCGTTAGAATCAGCCGAATACTTACAATGTTATTACAAAAACAAGAAAAATCAAAACGAGGACAGACCAACTGACATAGGGAGATTGAGAGTCGCCCGCCACAAAAAATATTGAATTTTCAAAGAAGGTTCCATATTCAAAGAACAGCCGTTTTCGGGTATATTTAAGAAGCAACATTAATTTTCATTTGAACCCCTAATACTTCCAAAATGATTTCCCGGGAGATTCCCAGTCACTTCTTATATCGAAATTATTAATAGAATTTCGATTTTTTTTTAATATGTCTCCATAATAAGGATTGAAACGGACGAGAACAACCACATTATTTTTATTTAGATGGCAAATTAATATATGACTTAATAATAAGCAAGATTCAAAAACCTATAATTTCAGATGACCTTAATAAATAGTTGTAATATTTTTCCATTTCTTTCTATTCTTAAGCCTATATTCATTAGTTGTCCTATTCGCAATTTTATCTCAAAAATTATTTGTATATTATACTCATGTAATCAATTTGTATTTATCTGATGATTATTATATCGCAATGAATAAAGATATTTCCTCTGTTTGAGAGTTATTAAAAAAAGAGACGAAATGTTGTTCGGCGAAACAGAGCTCATCTTTTACGAAAAATGAATAATATTAGTAAAAAATGTCTTTTGCAAACTTGAGCTCGTACTCAATATTTTAGAAAAAAGTAGATTATGTAAATGATATTGAGGATCGGCGGAGTCGTGAAATTGAATGGTTAGTTTGGTATTTATGTTAAGCTACGAGTTTCTTTATATATAATTACTCTAAAATATTCCAATCGTGATTGCGTTGATTCACGACCCAATAGTTACGATTTGGATATTTTATATTAACTATATGTTAGGAAAAAGGCTCGAAACTTATTTACAAAGAGGATTACATGTTTAATTTAATTACATGACATTAAAATGCTAATTACTTAACCATTAACCTAACAACAAACCTACTCATTTATAGGGTTTTGTTATAATCATCTCTCTTATATATTGAAAACCACTTAATGCGTGATAACGAGCATGGTCTGGCATGGTGTTCGGAGTGATGTGGTCTAAAATACTGTGTAACAGCTAAACTTGATACTTCTTCTTCTGTAGCATGGTACGGACTCTTTTTGCTACAAGTATTGTCGGTCATAGGTCACCTTCTAAATACAGGGCAACAGCAAATAATCCAAGCAATTAATGTAGCCTTTTGGGAAGGTAAACGGGGACAAAACGTGTCCCTCAATATTAACCACCCCAAACAATACGATGTTGACTGGGAATTTGGTCTTCATGACTCTCGGTGCATCTTTGAGGAAACAAGCCACCGGTTTAGTCTTAACCCTATTATGTCCATTGTACATATATAGCAATATTTAAAGGATTCACATAGTCATGATTTGTGTTGCCATTAGACTAAGTTTGCTAGCATCCAGTTTTATAAATAGTTTCCACATTAATATCAATATAAATATTATTATTATCAATTTAAAAAAGAAAATTGCGAGCAATTACTCCCAAACCTTGAAAAAAGGTATTTTATATTTTCTCTTTATTTTAAATACTGATTTGTTTGAATGATATGAGTATACCCTTAAGCAGTATTGTATTTAAAATCTTTATTTTTTGCTTTAAATACTAATTCTGTTTGTCTTTAATATTTAAAATTGTCTTGAAAGCAATGACTAGAAGAAAGCAACACGCTGTTTTAGAGTCAAACATTCTAATCTAAATCATTTGGCGTATGAGGAGAGCAGTCGTATGGGTTACGCTAAAGTGTTCTTCAAGTTCACTAGAAGTTCTAGCAGGCTTTGTTGTTACAACAGATTCCAAATTTTGGTAATCAATGTTTTTGGACGAACTTCTTGTGCCCTGGCTTTTACGTGAAATCACCACTTTGCAAACTAAAAAACTACCTCCATCAACTTACTTTATTTACAACATCTCCTTGAGTGTTGGTTTACATGGATTTTTCCTCCGTAATTTCATTGATCCATATATGAATCTAATTGAGTAATGTGACCTTTAGATAGGATGACCATAGGTATAAAGAGTGATGAAGAATATGAACAATATTATTATAATCCAAAATAAAATGGTAGAAATTCCACATAAACGATAACAAGGGGCACTACTTTGAATACATACTATATAAAATTTTGCTCTAGAAAATCCATCATTACTTTCGTTACAACCTTATAATTAAATTCATTTGACTGATGACATGACCAAACTTCGGTATTTTGCTACGGTTCTTATTTATTACTTAAAATTGATCCCAAATGTACAATGGCATTAATTGGCATTAACAGCTTAAAATTTAGTGTTAACTAAAGTACATGTTGTTCGAATTACTATTCTATTCTGCTGCAGATATAATTTAGTAATTATCGCTTTACTGTTCCAGTTCTGTTTTTGAATAAGAGTCGCTTGTGCTCTAAAGAAAAGATTAAGTTAAAATTTTCCAAAAATTAGAACGTAACGATTTTGTCAAAAGTAAATTAATCAAAAAAATCGCAAAGTAATTTAAATGTTATATAGTTTAGATTTATATAACAAATTAAATAAAAATAATTCGAAAGCCTTTTCTCAGTATTATCCCGATTATCTCATACATTTCTAATTTCACAGTTTTGCATAATGAAGATTAATCAGTTTATAGAAACTAGCAAAATCAATTTCTATCCAACTGCCACAAATTTACTTTAGCCTAGCTCGGTGCCAACGAATGAGGATATCAGATTTAGGACTAGTAACCACGCTACTGGGGATATCTAGAGGATCGTTTTCATGCCAGTCGAAAAATCGCAGCGGCTGCCCTAAGTATGGAAGCCGCCCAGGTTCTCGAGTGATTCGTGCTATCCATGACACAACTGTCAACATTTCTAACATCTCTATACTTCTCGAGCGGTATTCATCTTACTCATGTTAACTTCGATTATTTTGACCACTTTTTTCATTTTCTTCCATAACTTTTACGAGAAGCTGCCCTTGGTGTTATTTATTTAATCATTTGGAGGAAAAAAAAAACGCTTAGCTAAGATATCTGCCTGAATTCTCGTTTATCAAAATATTAGAACATTTTTTGTTGTAATTCGGTCAAATGCTTAGGCTTCAAGAGGAAATACGGGGCAGCTGACTCGAAAAATCACTGAAGAAGAATTTGGGTCAAGGGCAAGATGAGAAATTCCGTGGTGAAACGGAATGGCATAACAAATGAAACGTTTTGAATGTCAGGGAAAACCTGATGGCTGGAATCGAATGATTAAGGGTGAGCAAAGATTTGCAGTCTCAATGTGCCAAAAGAATTACGCCTGTAAACAAAATCATGCGATTTTTATCACGAAAATATAAAATGACTGGGGTTTCCATACTACATATATTTCAAAACCATAGGTTTATAATGAAAGTGCCTAAGTTTGAGAAAATTAATATGGAGGTAATGTATAAAGAAAGAGTAGACCTAAAAGAATATTTAGGCGGATAAAAAGCGGTGGGCAGGAAATTTCGAATTTACCTACGAACTTAATCGCTTTTTTATCAAAGACATTTCTAACATCACGAAATACTCAAGGATGTTGATACTTAATGCACGTAAAAGATGCACGACCGAGAAATATTCCTCTCGGTGGTGAAAAAGTACGACTTACCAACGACTCTATGCCCCGGCTAGATTCCTAAGAGTATAATGAATTATAAACCCCTTCTAACGCACCAGTAGGCACAGAATCTAGCGAAGGAGATGGATACCCGGATGTTCCTATGGTTCAAAAATGAAACTCAACTGAAGAAGTTATGTTTTATCACTACCATCAATGAGACGTGGACCTAGGTTACTACAAAGTTAGGAGGTATCTTGTTATTCCAGATTGAAATGGCCGTCAATAGAGACCAATGAAGCTCTTTAGATTATGAGATTCAGAACGTGATATCATAGACAACATATTAGCAAAGACGGGCTGTAAACCTTTCATGAAGCCCCCTAAGGAAGAGGAAAATTAGAACTTGGAAATAGGCCTCGATTTCAATACATAGAGAGCTGCTACCAACAAAATATAAACGGCATTTAAATTTCTCTTAGAGAACTTCGATTCAGATGAAAATAGAAATTATATTCACATGGATAGCAGGATCCCTCCCGTGAGATCAACATTGTACATATCATACCTGAAATGTTACGTATACCATAGAAAATCTAACAAAAAAATCAACCTGTAGTCATAAACCCAATCTAGATAAGGTATTCTACTTGATTTAAGATGAATAAAAGCCGGATTGCTTGTGTACGCAGCTGTGCATCGAATCAAAATAAATGCGACCGCCTTTCAATTTCCATCACAAAGATACCTAAATATAGACTTGTAGATTGCAACCTTCAACTGTACAAAGCTATCTGAGAAGGGACATCCCACTAAGTTCATTGATATTAAATAAGATATAATTGCTTTGTGCGAAATCGGACAATAAGTGGAAGCTATCATTGAAACAAGAGACCATCACTTACACTACCACAAAGTAAACTCAGATAAAAGTTAGCATGGAATTGGATTCCAAATCCATCGCGAGTCCAAAGAAATGATAATGAAGTTTCACTGCATATCGGAAAGAGTAGACTTGCGTAAACTTTATAAACACCAAAAATGTTTAAGTTCATAATTTCCTAAGTATTTTATTTTGACATCTTCATATACAACGGATAAATTAGATAGATTCTATTATAATATAAGTAAAAAAAAAAAGCAAAGCACATTTTAACATCGTCATGGAAGGCTATTATGAAGAGGTCGGCAAGAAACCGATTCATTCATGGGAAAGTTCTCAATGGCGATGAAAGGAAAAGAGAAGATGTGGTTGACATTATATGGGTCTAAGACCTGAGAATTGCTACTATATATAAAAAGAAGCATAACTAAAGGTAGACTTAGAAAATACTAAACTATGAGATATATAATGAAATTGATTACATGCTGTTAGACAAAAATATCAGTCAATAATTTTCATCAACAATATCCAAATCAGTGACCACAGGCTTATATGATCTTAGATAAATATTCACATTCAAAATTGAGAAAAAAGCTACATCATTTAAAAAAATAAGCGTATTAAGAACTAGAAAAAATCTCCTTCCCGAAACACAGGCTTTATCCCTACGCTGTTTTTGATTTCTACAGCAGACATGTCAACACACAAAACCTGAATGCCTAAATAACAAGTTCACTAACTATATGTGTCAACAGTGCTCCAGCGACTACAAAATGAGAGAATTAACTCAAAAAGCTACGTAGGACAGGAGCAGAAAGTAAAAATAAGAACTAATCCCTGTCTTATTTCTCTTATTTTTCATTAAGATGTATAAGCACAAACAACAAAGGAAAAGTCTCTCTTCCTCTATGAAAGAAGCCTCTCATCTACTCTCTCATAATTACCAACAGGTCAGAAGAGTGAGGTAATGACACAAAGAGCACATCAGAGAAGCAAAGTCTGAACTGCTCAACATGGTAATCCGAAATACAATAAACTGTGTATTACGTTTTATTGCAGGACAATTTTGGACTGATACATTAAATATTAAACATTTTACAAATGTAAAACTTGGTCCATCGAAATATCCTAGGTAGATACGTATGCAGTTAACGTTCAAATCGTATTGATAAGATACCTTAGTTATGTTGACTAATTTATTTTGATGTGCTTTCAACTGTGTCACGCTTTATTGCAGGTGTAGGAAAATGCTCCTGAAACGACGTCTTACAGCTACAGAGAAGACCTCGATTGTTGTAGGTCTCGCAGAAGGTTTATTTTTTGAGAATTAGCCCAAAAGCTTAGTCGGTATAAAAGAACATTGAAGGCTTACTCGTATGTGAAAGACTCCATCACCAAACCAAGGCAAAATAAAGGTACGAAGAAAAGCTTATCTCAGCGTGACATCTGAGAAATAAGTAGAAAAGTAAGAAAGACCTCGGTAACACAAATGTTGCCATATTTGAAAGTGCGGGAGTTGCTCCTTTGTCCAGAAGCACGCGGTATAGGATCACTAAAGAGACGGCCGGAAGTGTTAATTAGATCGCTAGACCAATTCTGAGCAAAAATCTCAAAGGGAAGCGTATTGATTGGGCACGGAAATACGTGAAGATCAATTTCCAAGATGTTCTCTTTACGGATGAGGCCAGAGTTATTCTGAATTTCCTGGATGGATGGGCCAAAGTTTGGGTACATCTTGGAGCCTCTTGCCCGCATCGCATTCGGCGTCAACAAGGTGTTATGTTTTAGGCGGGAATTATAGGAAATGAACTTGTCTGGCCTTTGGGTTCCAGAAGGTGTCAAACTCACCAGCAACTCCTACAACGCGTTTCGAGAGGATCATTTTGCAGCATGGTTATATGACCTGCCACTCGCACGTCGACGGCGATGGAATTTGATGCATGATAATGCTCCTTTGCATTCAACCAATGTTACACTTTCGTTACTCACAACTTTGGGAATCACAGGCCAAACACTTATGACCTGGCCTCCTTGTTCTCCTGGCCTAAACCCTATAGAACAGTCTGGTCGATCATGAAGAGGAAAGTGTATGAAAGAGATATCCAGTTTTCATCGAAAAGATCAAAACAGTTTCGGGTACCATAATATCTTACCAGATTAGTTGGCTAACAACTTCTGTGGACAAAAGACTGCTTGGTGTCATTTCTAAACAAGGAAGTTACGTAGACAAATAAAATACAGCACGAACAATTTAATTGTTTGTTTCATATCTTTTGCCGATATTCTTCGGTAGCGTGTTTCTTTATTAAAATCAAATGGTATTATAACGATAGTACTTTGTTTCATCACCTTAAATTGGCATGTTCGTACACCTGCAATAAAGCGTGGCACAGTTGAAAGCACATCAAAATACATAACTCAACATAGCTTTGTATTAAAGGAATGACTCACAAAGTAGCACGTGAGATTCGCAATGGATGCAATGTCGCGCAGGGAAAATGAAATGGTGCTTCCAAGTACTTTCGAACTTTATTCAGTTCATTCTTAAGGATAATTACAAGAGAAAATAAAATAATAAGGGTATATGTAAGCTAGTAAAAGATAAAGGACCGCCTATAAGACAAGAAATCACCAATATGGAGGTAGGAATGGGATGGGTAAATTCACATTAAGATTTAGATATAACAGGTATCAAGGTCAAACCGAGAGGTAAAAAGAGTCAAGAACAGAGCCAAAGGGTTAAAACGATTAACGGATAAAGCAATAGTCTAAATAGGAAGATTAGGAGAGACACGAGAATTAAGCAGATACGTAGTAAAGAGGTGCAAGGAGAGTATAAGAGAAATAATGATAATATAAAATCAATGCAATAATTAAAATTACAAATCGGGTAGCCATAAAAAAGGTAACTGCTCCCAAATTTAGGCACATAAGTCAAAATAAATTTTTTTAGGAATGAGTTTTTTTCATAACAGTATCAATATTAAAAAGGCCAGGGGAAATGTTAAAGTTACTTAATTGACTTATACATAAACATTCAACAAGGTTTCCTTTAATTGAGTCAGTTGAGCGAAAAATAAATTTTGCCTAATTCTAATTAATTAAGTGGTAATTTTCGGACAGATACACAAAAACGCACTATTGTTTACAGCTCTCCTAACATTGTATTTATGCTGATTAATACCGACAGATAATTGCTTTCCTGTCTGTCCAAAATATTTACTTGGACCAACAGAAGAGTCACCCGAATAGAATCGCCACTATTATTACAATTATTGTGAACTAGAATATTTTGTATAGTCAACTCGTATTTAAAAGCAACTGAAATGTTAATTTTTTTTAAAAGACGGGGATGGTCAATGAAATAAACAGAGAAGGGTAAACCCTAAATCGATAAATTAGGGTGCATGATTCCTGTGCTTAATAATTAGAAAACAGTCATCTATTAATCATTTGAAGAAAATAAACTTGAATTTTAGTGGAGAGTTGTCCAGCTCTTATTTTCTGATTATATTAACCAACAACATCCTAACAAGGTTTTCTTTGGCAAAAGAAAAGGACATCAAAATCTCGTTCTTGGATGTCAACGTTGTTCGAGCAGGTTCGTCTTATAATATGTCCATTTACAGAAAACCTACAACCACTAGATTGGGTAAACATTTTTTTATTAGCTCTCCCAGTCAGTTTAAATTATCCAGCATTAAAAGTTGAATATTTAGAGCCCACCATATATTATGCTCGAACTGGTTAACTTTATAGGAAAAAATGACTTATTTAAGTGATTTCCTCAATTTTAATTACTACCACCAGTTAGTATCCAAATTTCTCTCCAAAATATATTATCCTCGAACGTTTCTTACTACTCTTTCTGAGCAGAAGGTCTTCCTTAGACTACCCCATCTCGAACATTTGACATCCAAGTTTAACAAACTCCTTCCCTCTACCCTTAACAATTATGTCCCTAAATGCCAATTTATTTCTATAAATACCAACCCTTTATCGTTGAATTCTTTCTTCTCCATAAGGAGCCAAACCCTTTGGGCTTGTGATCCTGCATAGTTTACAATTATACATGTACGACTTGCCACAGTCGTTATGTAGGCCAAACTGCGTTACAACTCAAATGCAGGATCGCAAAGCATTTAAGTTTGTCTCATAGGACTGATATTCCCATTTCTAAAACTAAAGCCTATTCCATCCAGCAACACTCTGAGTATCACCATCATCCTCTTAATTCTGATTCATTTACCATCTTAACTTAAGCCTTAAGTTCTCACGATTTGAAAATCTTACAGTCACTGTACTCTATAAAATAAATCTAATCATAAATAATTACTCATCCTCAATTAAACTATTTACTATATAACCAACCAAGAATTCAACACATTACCGGGCAACCAACCAACCGAACAGATCTCATTAGTAGTTTTTCTATCGTTAGTTAGTTGATTTCACAACTCCTACGATAAAGGTTAGTTCCTCTGTTTAATTCTTTCACATTTGTTTTCGTTTCTTTTGTGTTTTTTCTAATAAAATATAATGGATTATTTTATTATTTACTCCAGTTACCTTTAATTTTTGATAAATAAGTTTTGCAATTCGGATAAAAGGAAACGAGAATGAGGAAAAGTTTTTTATTATTTTTCAATATAACTACCCTCGACTTCAATACACTTGGGCCACTTGTCTCTGAGGCTTCGAATTCCCGACAACCAGAAATCTCCCGACTGCTGTTCAATCCACTCCTGGACGGCTCGCTGGACATCTTCATCGTCCCCAAACCGGCGTCCACGCATTGCAACCTTGAGCTGGCGGAATAAAAAGTAGTCACTAGGGGGCAGATCTAGACTGTAGAGAGGATAGTTGAGCTCCTTGAATCCGCACTCGTGCAGGGCAGCTTGTGCAACTCTGGCCTTGTGGACTTTGACGACGTTGAAGCCAATCATGAGGTGTTAGGTTTCTATGGACCCAACGGGCAGAGACCTTGGTCATTGCCAAATTGTCGTAGATGATGTTGTTAACACTTCCATGTGATATTCCGAGTTGTCGCTTGAATTTTTTTACCTTCATCCGTCGATTTTCGAGGATCATCCTCTCCACACGGGCCAAATTGTCCTCGTTGGTCAGGTCTGACGGGCGTCTTGGACGAGAGTCATATTCAAGGGACTCACGCCCATGGTGGAACTCACTATTCCAGCGAGCAATAGTTGCATAGAAAGGTCCGGTGTCGGTGTATACTGCAACCATGCGTTCATGGATCTCTTTTGCATTCTTGCCTTCCTTGGTCAAAAATTTGACCACTGCGCGGTGCTCAACCTTCTCCATTGTTGACAAATAATGTGACTAACGATCTGCGATCAGCTACTTCTTTTTAAATTGACGAGGCAGGAGCGTGTGGCTGCAGGTCCTGACTTGTCACAACTTGTCCTAGCACCCTCACACACAACCCCTTCCACTGTTTTGCCCGCTTGATTCTCAAAACTTATTGACCGCCCCTCGTATATCCTCTAATGTACACACACATCCTTGCTACGTACAATTCACTTCTTATTAGTAATACGTTAGTTACAAGGTATAAGAGTGCGATTTACTACAGGGACAGATAGTGTTTAACTGAGTTTACCGAGTTGCAGTTCAAAGGTATATTTAAAGAATGAAAACCAAAAATATAATTTTAATGGGTCACTAGTTAATATAAATATAATAAATACATACGAAAAATATAGGAAATTTAAATAAAGGATAACTCTGACAGAATACAGATTAATGGGTAATCGGAGAACGTTCATTACTTGTTAATCAACGTTTAAATGGAATATTACAAATCTGTTATACAAAGGGGAATATTTAAATGTCGAAAAGTGGGTCGATTATCGTGACATTAAAGCAAATGGTCGTTTTACCTTTTAATCTCGTCAGTTCGAGGAAGGGAGAAGACCAGCGGATGCAGCCCTCGAGTGAATATCCTTGAGTGGATCGAAGCGAGGAATGAAGAAAGCCAATGCACCTGGATTCAGGTCGAATATCCTGATAGTGACGAGGATAAAGGAGGGGGAGGGGGGGTAGCAGACGAGTTCACGATCCTTCTTAAAGATGGACGATGGTACTTCTACTCCAGACAAGTATAACTTCCAAATCGAGACTCTGAGGGTGGCTCGGCACGAAGTCTTACGAGAAAAACTGGAGATCCTTGAGGCCTCAAGAGGGTTGGTTCTAGCTGAGAAGAGAGGACTCCCGGCCAATCCTTCGGGTGGACGAAACGATTAGGCTTGCTTTGAACAGAGGAAGGCTTCTCAAAAGAGGTGGGTCTTTCTGGTCATTTCCGATCTCTAGTTATAACTGAATACTGGGGAACTTGAAGAAACAGACACAACGATCTAAATGAATGATCGAGTTGAACGGTAAAGGCAAATCATAAGAATTAAGAATACCATCCATGAAATCAAATAAGGCTTCATCGGGCACTTTATTGAATAATGAGGTAACATAAAACTAACTAATATCAGGTCTGATGTTGCATGTCATATTGTCTAACTTATTGGAAAGATCAACTGATTTTTTTATATGTGTGGGTAATATGGATCCTAAGATTGGGAAAAGAAAATTTATTACATATTTTGATAGTTTATATCGGATTGCCTTAGTTGCACTGATGATTGGTCTTATTGGATTGTTCGGTTTATGTATGGGTTTTTATTAGTCCATACATAAAAGGTAATGATATTTATACTTATTCACGTGTTACCTCTCGTGATGTTTATCCATATATATATATATATATATATATATATATATATATATATATATATGTATATATATATATATATATATATATATATATATATATATATATATATATGTATATCCATATATATATATATATATATATATATATATATATATATATATATATATATGTGTGTGTGTGTGTGTGTGTGTGTCTTCCAATGTCCCTTTCTCTTGCGTCTAAAAGCTCTTATTTTGTTCTCATTGTTCATTTATATAAAATTTCTATTTGCGTTGTACTGTATGGTTATGAAGTCTGTAATACAATATTTTTTGTATCCTTCCTTTTGCATTAAAAATAGTTTTAAAGACAGAAAATTAAACATAATCTTTAATTTTATTTATTTATCTTTCAGATTGATACACGGGGCAGAAAAGCTAATAGTTCCACAAAGAGTAGAACTTGTGCTTTCGTACGCAAAGGACGGCGCCAGTTCGTGTTCAGTTGCAGATATTTTCAATGCTAAGTACCCGAAGAAACAACTAATTACACAAAGAACTGTCAGTAAATTCTCCTTTATTTTAAAGAAACAGCAAGCGTTTAAAATCTGACCCGTACTGGAAGAAGAAGAAGAAGTTCAACTGATCTTGAAACATCTGCAGAGGTATGCAAACAAGTGGATGATAGCCCGTGTAAGTCATTAAGAAAAGTTTCACAGGAGATGGCTTTGAGTCCTTGGATTTTTTCTTATCGGGACATTTTAAAATCAGTGGTTTATGCTAGCAAACCAAGAATATTACAAGCACTAAAAAATAACCACACAAGAAATTGAAAGCATAAAATGTGTAAAGATCATATGTTTCCCGAGGAAGAAAGTGTTTGGAAGAAGGCGGGTTTGAGTTCGAACACTTATTGTAAACTGAAAATGGGTTCAGACTTTTGCACCACCCTGTTTTTATATATATATTTATTTATTTGAACAAGTGCCCTTCAACCTAGGTGATACCGCCCAGTATTGGGCGTTTTGAGCTTCTGTGTTTGCGGTATGAAAATTTATGAAATTAAGTAAAATTAAACACACTTATAATGTTATAAGGTGAATTCCTATATTTAAGGGCTGTTTTTAATACAAAGTTCATAGAGATGATATATATATATATATGGGAAATATCACTAAAGTTAGCGGGTGTAACTATAAATATGAATATGTACCACGAAAGGAAACTGAATAAAAGACGGATTGGAAAAATTAAGACGAGGATTCCAACTACTTTCGAACTTTATTTCGATCAAGGAATAACAAAAGTATTGAAAATTGTAATATTTATAAGAATCATACAATCAAAAAAATGAATTAATATGAGATGGAAACCTTAAGAGGAGCCGAGATAAATACAAACTAAGATAATTAAATCAGGCAAATTCAAAAGAATAAAGGTTGACAAGAGGATTGAAATACCGCCTGAGCAATTAAGGAGGGAGAAAAAATGAGAAGGAGATTAACCTCAGAGGTCAGGATTGAAAAACAAGGTAGAATAACTAAAAATGTTCTAAAGACTTGAATCAAATGAAAATAAATACCAAGACATAAACATAAAGTTACATAGATGCAGACTTGTTTGTACATCTATGTAGCCTTATGTTTATGTCTGTGTATTTATATTCATTTATTATTAATTATCAATAACGCCATCTCAGTTGCATGGGTAGTGCTCCTGAAGATAAGTGAGGGAATTTAGAAGGCTTTTATAGTGAATAAAAGCTGGTTACTATTCACTTAACGTAAGCTCAAACGTTCTAAAAATCGATTTTTTTTTTATTTAAAATATT
Source organism: Ceratothoa steindachneri (assembly GCA_963969495.1). NCBI lineage: Eukaryota > Metazoa > Arthropoda > Malacostraca > Isopoda > Cymothoidae > Ceratothoa > Ceratothoa steindachneri. The sequence continues at coordinate 86,709,083 of OZ018328.1, forward strand.
CAAATTGTTTACAAATTTTGGCTGTGAGCTTTCGCCTTTCTTCAGGAATGTGTCTGAAGATGCCGGAAGAAAGGCGAAAGCTTACGGCAAAAATTTGTAAATAATTTGAATATTTTAAAATAAGACCACCCAAAAATGGATCTTCCTCAGTTGATTTTTAATCTTCAGCCTCATATAAAAATCTGCATTCGACAGTTAGAACGCGCTAAAATAAAATTGATGTCCAAAACAACAAAACATGTAAGGAAAAGAAGCTTTTCCCATCTTAGACCGATCATATATATATATATATATATATATATATATATATATATATATATATATATATAATATATATATATATATATATATGCAGTAGTTGCAAATTAGTTCGCACATCACCAAATTTGGGGACTATTTCATAATATCTTAACTCTTGGCAGCAGTAATGATTTTTTTTTGTTTCCCCTGCATAAGAGTGTAGTGGTAACACCTGGAAACTGTTTTGTTCTGCTCTAGCTACACTAAGCCAGATAATGCAACACCAGAGCTTGTCTTAGATGATTATTGCTAAGAGCGTGCTCCTTTGTTTACTTGGTTCTGCCGGAATATTCACCTTCTAATGGTTACTAGACTATAAATTTATTATCAATATTACCCCCTAAGGACCGTGAAAGTATGATAGCCGTTAGATAACACGCTGGTTCTCTAAGGACGGATTTCTGAGGAAATGAAGGTAGCAAATTCAACTGTTAGCGACATTATGAAAAGCGCTGAAGACACTGGTGAACATTAAACGCTGCCCCAAGGGTAAATTGTGTAAGAAAACGAAAGAAAACACTTCACGATGACCAGACTCTCATCAGAAATAGTCTGGAGGATCCCAAAAAAACCACTAAAGACTTTCAGGAAGATTTTGTCTTTAGCTTGGGTAAATGTTTTTTTCTTCAACTCTCGGGCGAAGGCTCATTAAAGTTGGCAGATTTGCTAGGAAACGGGTATGTAAACAGTTATTAACTTCTGCTATAAAGAAAAAACGTATTCGCTGGGCACCCTAGCATAGTGGATGGAATACATCTGACCGGAAGAAAGTTATGTTTTCAGACAAATCGAATTTTGAAGTACATGGGCATAGGTGAGTGGTAGTAAAACGAAGCAAATATGAATCACTTCAGGCAAGACACATTCAACAGGCGATAAAATACCCACCTAAGAAGATGTTTGGTGGTTGCTTTACCGCTAAAGGCCTAGGGCCGCTTGTTACTATTGAGGGAATGATGAACAACGTTAAATACAAGGCAATCCTGCAGACTCACTTGCTTCCCATGATGCAGAAAGACTTTCCAGATGGAGGTGGCATTTTCCAGCAGGGTCTGGCTCCGTACAATACTTCTAAAAAAGTGAATTCTTCTTACCTAAACCCCATCGAGAATCTATGGGATATAATTAAATCTAGAAACGAGAAAACCGACTGTTTGACGATTCAGAAGATGATTTGTGCTGTTATCAATACGTGGTACCATAACGAAGAACTGTCAGAAATGTGTTCAAATTTGGTTGAATTTATGCCAGAGGGAGCGAAACAGGTTCAAAAGGAAAAGGCTGTCATATTTTTGTATTAATGTACTAAATATCTTATTATTGACGTATTCTTTTAAAATATTACCAAGAATTATCAAATAATTGTATTATCTCACCACTGTCCGGACTAATTTGTACAGTACTGTATATATATGTATATATATATATATATATATATATGTATCTAGTCTAAGGAAATAATAACTAAAGACATCTGGGTTTAGCTTTGCCCCTTCGATGTTCTCCGGTAACATAGGAGAACGGGCAAAAGGGTAAGTGATACGAGACTGATTCCTGACCTCGGCTCAAAAGGCAGGCACTTCGAGGGTGTACTTATAAACAACCCATTCAAAAGTGCAAACTGCCGATCTCGTATTACCCCCTCTCCGAGCCACCAGACGCAAAAGTGCGTAAGACCAACCTTAGGTCCCACCTTGCGAGCCCCCCCTACCTCCATCCACCTCCCCACCCACCTCAGCGGGAGTAATTTGGGTATATAACAGGATGACCCGTGTAAACCAGGCTTTTTGTTTGTTCTATCGGAAAAGACAAGTAAGTCACCAGTTGAGAGATTTTTCGAGTTCGAGAAGGAAACAGAAAAATTACCGGTAGAAAGTTTTCTGCAAGTTAAGGAGAACTTTGCTGTCCTTGTACGAAAACAGATCGTACCAAGGAAGCTCCGCGCCACTCGAGCCCCCAAGAGATTGAGTATTAAGCTAGCCAGTTTAAGGACTCTAAATCTTACTCTAGCTGAGTTGGACAAACCCCAACTAGATAGAAAAAAATAAAAGAAGAAAACGAGTTCATCTCTTCCGGAAGCAAAGTGGAAGGGCTAAGTTTTAGCTTGAAGTCGCCTCTACACAAGATCTCTCATGACGTCACCCGTCAACTCGCCAGGCAAGTCGTCGAGCGCCATCTAGCGAACAAACAACCATCTCCGATCAAAAATCTCCGACGATAATCTAACTGGGCGCGAGTATTTAATCTTCATTACCTTATGTGAGTAAAGATTAATCCTTTTGTTTATGTCCCCGTGCATAATAATTAGTTTAGTGGATGTCTGGCCAAAGACAACGCTATTAACTCAAAATTGTTCCCCTATAAAATTTTATCTCAACTCGAGCCTCAAGAGCTAGCCGTGTAATCCCATTTTCTTTTTCTACGTGTATTAGATCTGTGTGTTTTAATGTTATTTAGTGAGGTGGGTTATGTTCATTAAAGTCTATTTTTCTTTAGTAAATGCACTGTTTTAATTATCCCCGAACGAGTTGGAGTGGCAATATTTGATAAAGTCAAGAAAGAAACCCAGTTTATTCATTCAATAGAATAAAAATAAAGATTAGCACTCTTAGAGCCTGATCCTCGAGTGATCACCGAGGCACGAACCTACGCCTCAATTTAAAGTTATTTGGTTTATTAAAAACTAATAAAACAAATAAATATATATAAATAAATATATATATATATATATATATATATATATATATATATATATATATATATATATATATATATTAGCTCGGCTAAACTACGATAATATATATATGAGGATGGAGGAAAGGGGTATAACGGAAAGTTCATTTCGTTTACATGATAGGTACAAGGTTTCAGATATAATTTTCACCCATCATCTGGTACTGGAAAATTACAAAATTGGTAAAAAGACTAGTATTATACGTTTCTGGGGCAAAATGTTCTTAATATTATCAAGGCTTTAGGGAAAAACCACGAAATACTCACCACCAAACGAGATAAGGGTAAAGGAGTGGTCTTCTAAACAAATCTTTATTAAGGGTACCCCTTACCTCCCTTTTAGCCTCTTATAATCGAATAACTTAAAGTTCAAAATGATCTTGAAATCCCCTCATACATTGTCTATCAAGTTAGAAGACAAAATATACCGTCCTTTACTCAAATTAAAAAAGATTTAAATATTCTGAATTCCTTGAGTTATAACTACCTGCATCTTTCATAGGCCTACTTAGGTTCTCTTTATTGAGGGTACCCCATACCTCCATTTTAGCCTCTTATAATTTTCCCTCTTACAACCTCCTAAAATATTTGGGCTCTTTATTAACTCTTTTTCTCCAAGCACTTTAAAATTCAAAATAGCCTCTCCTTTGTTAAAGAATTAAAGATTTTTTATCATCCTTATCACACCTTTATGAGTAGTTTCATGTATCATCGCTCTTTACAAACGTCTCCCTAGACCAAACTATTGATATAATTATCCAACGTGCACTACCCACAAACATATCCTAATTTCATGGATTCACTCCCTCCCTTTTAAAAGAAAAACTTAAATTCGCAGTCAAGGATAATTACTTTACCTTCATTTATGAAACCTATTGTCAAATAGGATGTGGTGGGCATGAGCATCCCCTTGGGCCCTTCTTCGCTGATATTTTCCTGTCCTCGTTCGAAGATCCACTATTCAACTAAGATTTGCGAAACATTTGACCTATTCTCTATCGCCACTTTGTTGATGATACTTACTTCCTGTTAAACTCCGAATAATCCTGTAATAAGTTCCTATAACTTGCCAACGACATACATCCAAAAATCCACTTTTCCTGCGAAAAAAAGCTCATTGGTTTCCTCTCCTTTCTTGATATAAGCATCTTCTATTCTTCCGCGGTTTCCAAAACCAACCTTCAGTGGTCATGGTCTCAACTTCTTCAGCTTCTGCGATTTTTCGGACAAAATCAGTGCAATAAAAACTACTATTTCCCACATATAACATTTGCTCAACCTACACTGATTTTCATTAGGAAGTTGAATTTTTCTGTAATTATTTCAAAGGAAACGGCTTTCCTATGTCGTTGGTAGAGAAAATTACCGCGAAATTTTTAAACAATATCCATTAACCCGAATGCAATTTTACAACTGTATGTAAAGGCACTTGTTATATAGTTTATCAGGATATGGGTTACTTAAACCCAAAATTTTCAAAAGAAATTACAACGATATTAAAGAAATTCTATCAAAATACCGAATTTAACCTAACTTTTAAAAAAATATACATCTTCTTGGATAATACTTCAATTGTAAAGACAGAATGTTGCCAGAAGCAAAGTGCTCCGTCATTTATAAATTCCCTTGCCCCGGATCTAATTTTGAGAATTACATCGAAAGTACGGTGCGCTCGCTGAAGGCAAGATTCTATGCTTATATGGAAATTAACCAAGGGACCGGAAGGGTTCTGTCAAACAAAGAGTTTTCGCCTGTTCAGCTCCATTCCATTCATTTCAAAACTGATAGATCCTTAGATGATTTTAAAATTTTAACTACCATCCTCGATCAAATATCCTAAAGAATTCAAGAATATATGTTTATATTATTTTCGCTCACTCTAAATTTTGTCTATTCTTCCGTCCACTAATTCTGCTCTAAAATATAAACCAATCGTCACCCTAAATTTTCCTTTCTTCTTACTCCCCTCGCTCCCTTCCCGCCAGTCTTCTTTCAACAGCCGTTGGAAAGGAGCCAGGGCTGTTGAAAAATTTCACATTCGTGGAGTTTTTTTAGCTTTCCTCGTTCAATATTTTCCTCTTGGGAAGGTTAAAGAACCGTACTCTCCCCAAAGAACCACTACAACAGCTCTGCACCATTAAAGATTGGGGTCGTTTGACCGTCTTGCAAGTGAACTTTTAATCATATGGGCAAAGTTGCGGCTCGTCAACCGATACCCGCCCTTCCTTGAAAAAGGTAAAATGCCGATTTGTCATTAAACGAGTTTACACAATGCTCTGAGGCCCAGTCCTTATAACACTTATCAAAATGGAGTTTTATCTCTTCAATTTTTATGTAAGGCCTCTTGACTTAGCGGAAAAAAAGGCAAGTTGAGCTTTTTTTCCCCCGCTCCTATATAGTTCGTTCAGACACTTCTCCTAATGTATCTTACTGTTTTTTTTATCTCGTTCGACTCTATATATCACGATGTCGGTCGGTCGGTCCCTGTTTTGCTTTTTTGTTGCTTTGGTAAAAACATTTTAACTATTGGGCCGATTCTAAGTAAATTTCAAATCCTTAAGTTGTTTTACAATCTTTCTCGAATGATATAATTTTTAAAGTCTTACCAATATTATCTCGGAAATTATTTGCCAAAGGCTTTATATCTCCTTGGCCGAATCTAATGAAATCTGAGAGTTTTATTTTGTTTTAGATTGTCTTTCGAATGATATAATTGCCAAAGTCCTCCAAAGTTAGTCAGTGAATTATTTGGCAATAACTTCCTAACTATTCGGCCGATTCTAACGCAATTTTAAAACCTAATGTTGTTTTACATTATCTTTCAAATAATATAATTTATCAGGTCCTTGCAAAGGTAGTCCGGGAGTTATTGAAATTTCTGAAGGTCTTAAGGTCATAAATCAGATAAGTGAGTGTACGCGACTTTGGTTAGCAGACTTTGTTTTTATTTATCGTGTGAAAGACTCTGATTGTTCATTACTTCCTTCTTTATATGTCTGTCAGAGGTTTTCGATTACAAGGCTCATATCCTTGGCCAGTTCTCTCATCACTTATTTTAAGGGGCATATTACGACTCAATCATCCAAGTATATTGACCTTCTCAACTTCTGTGCAGTACTTTCCATGCATATTATCGAGTAAAAACAAAGATATTTGACCAGTATAAAAGCACGCGCAATATGAAACAAGGTCTGCTGACCGAAGAGTCGCGTGCTCTCACATATTCTAATTTATTACCTCAGAACATTAAAAAATTTTAATAATTCCCTGACTGACCTTGGGAGGACCTTGTCAATTATATCATTAGAAGAAGAATGTAAAACAACATAAGGTGTCAAGCTTCGTTAGAATGGGTCAAATAGTAATGATATCATTGCGAAAACAAAGTAATTCCTTGGCTAACCTTGTGAGTACTTTGGCGATTATATCATTCGAATGAGAATGTTAAAAACCAAAGAGTTTCAAATTTTGTACGATCGGCCGAATAGTTATGATGTTATTGCCAAAACAGTAAAAGAAAAAATGGGGACAGACCGACATAGTGAGATGTATGTAGAGCTGGCGACTGCGACTAGACTCGCACGCAATTAAAATTTGCGGACATGTAGCGTAACGTTTCGCACTCACTCATAGATTGGTTTATAATTCAGCTCCAGATGGATTGAGAGCAACACTAAATTGTAAGAAGGTTCTAGACGTATGATAAACGGATAGTCAGATCTACATATGAACACAACGGGAAAAAGCTTGCGCAACCTTTCCTAGTAATTTTTATTGATCAATTGTCCAAGGTTTCCGACGGCTACTGAGACGTTCAGAAAGATATCGAATAATATCCTACAAAAAACTCATTTCTAATTCACGCTGCTATTTGATTGGCTTAATCAGAATATCCTTCATTCATAACCAGCTTTGTTTACAGTTTGTAATCTAGATCTTCCTCCAATAAAATAGAATACGTCTTATCCCGCGACGATCCTTTCCAGAAGTTTTTCACGTGCAACCTAATAGCAGTCATTTTAAAATCATCGAATATGCTGTCTTGATCTTTATATAAATCATGTTTATCCATCATAGCATAAAAAATCCCAAATATCTGGTAAATATGAGCAAATTATTCTGAAATCATGCTTCTGTTTTTAAATTAATTTAAGTTTTCCTTTTACTTAAAGCTTTCGTCTATTAAATGTGAGTCACGAAGTTTGAAGCTCAAAAATATGTGTAACCAATCTCCTGCCCATTCTTCCAAATTTTATTGATGTAAGTTTAACTAATATACACACTTCAGGAATAATATCGTGTTTAAAACATGTATTGAAAATTTTGCTTACTGGCTTAATTTTCTCGTTTTTCTATTCTTACAATGTATTCATCAGATGAATTCTACCTAAGCTCGGAAATTTCAGAATTTCATTTTTTCCATTTTCTCTCAAAGTTTTATCTGCGAGAACTTAAAAAGGCTAAGTAAAATATTTACCATATATGATTTGCCTAAATCTTCTTATGTCACTGATTAGGTTTCTCTTTTAATTTATAATAGGTTCTATAAAATCTTGAGTCAGCTTTCAATTACTTACATACGTATGCCAGTGTTCGAATTTTTTTTAGATGCAGCATAATAAGGTTTAATTGCAAAGAGGTTTGTTTAGGGTAGCTCTTTATTCGATGCTAATAATAAACCTAAATTTTGCGTTTTCTACTGTTAATAATTATATTTTATCACGTTGCAATGGTAACTTTCTCTTATAGCAAAGTTCATGTATAAAGGATTCATAGCGAGCATGGATTTTGACTAAGATAACCTTTATGTAATCGAACTCATTTACTCTATTTCGTAACTAGGTATTTGTTCAAAATTGTTAGAGATTGTGGAGTTAGTGTTCATGTATAGGTTTTCAATCCAAGTCCCATGCCTTATTTCACTACGAAAAGGATCTAAATTAAGAAAAGCACGTCTACTTAATTGTGTGGCTATCTTTACTAATGGATTGTAACCATTTAAAGACTCATTTCAATCAAGTTAAAAAATATCTTTTAAATGCTCTCGTATGTTCATCAAATTTCTTTCTTATTCCCTCTATATTAGTGAATAAATACCTTTTATTCAAATATATGTGACCGGCCTCTTATCACCTAAAACAGCAATACCGTTGACTTTGCATGGTTGGTATGTCCAAACAGGGGCAATGAATCTCCTGCTTTTCTTCTAAGTTTGCTCAGAAAACAAATCAATTATTTATGGTTCGCGTTGCACTTTTCCATCGCAAGATTCTGAATGTTTCTCTTTACCTCTCTCTTGGAACGGATCAGATTTCCCATATGACAGTATAGGGAAGAGAGCGATTTAGTTCAGAAGACAAAATAGCATCATTAGTAGATCTATTTTTAATAACTCCAGCATGGGAAAAGTAAGACAGTTTCTTAAGTAAATTTGCCAAACTCAATCTCCATCAATGGATGAGTCATAAAAACCAATTCCAGGCTTAGTACAGTGGTGAGCAGATGCGATGTGAAAATAAATTTTACTCTCTTCAATTCTACAATTATCTCTTGACCAATGAGTAATTAATAGATATGGATTAGCAACTCACATTTCTTGCTCGGTCAATAAATGAAAGTAGAAGGATGCTATGTTAATGCTGGTAACTTTGTAGAAGAATACAGTAGTAAGATAATGTGATATTGAATTACAAAGACAGATTGCATAAAATAAAAATATAGGCAAGAAATTTAAAGGTGCATCAACCCTCCCAAAATATATATTTTATTCTCTGTTATTTAGGTTTTAGTTAGATTTGAGTGCCATATTTTGCCATGTTTTTTTTTCAACGCTCTGTCCTTTAAGTCACAAAATTCACCAGACCATTGTTTGTTGTTCAGAGTTTTTTAATGTCTATGAGAAGAAAAGTTTATGTGCAACAAAAAAGTAAATAATGTAAATATTAGGACGTTTAGCCTATGGGGGAGGGGGCCTTCTTTATTTTATCTTTTTCTTCTTTATCAATCATTCCTTATCTTGGGATTTCTATACACGAATCTATTTATTACTTCTTTGAGATGAAGATGCCCCTTCAAACATTGACTCCATTTATCTGACTCTTAGTATTCTTGTAGGCTGAGATTCCTTCTTCATTTAAGTTGGCTGGGTAATTTCTTGATCTTCTTTTTTCTTGATGTATCTTCCTTTTTACGACGATGTGATGATTCCTTCAATTCTGATCACGTGATGACTTCTTATGCTTTGTGATGACGTGATGATTTCTTGAGAGTTGAGACGAGCTATCCTTGCTTCTTGATGACGTGATAATTTCTTGATGAGTTGAGATGAGTTGGCCTTTGAAGGCGTTTTTTTTCCGTTTTCTTGACAGTGGTTTTCTCTTGAGTGGATTTCTTGAGTTGTCCTTAAAGCGTTTTTCGTGGTCTCCGTTTTCTTCGAAAATTTTCTTCGTAAAAATTGTGGACTGTCTGGGATCGATCTCTAGTCTTTTTATCCAGAGGCTAGCACTTTTCCGTCACACTAAGGCGTAGTCCGTCCTGACTTGATAATTTAATAGGCTGTTTATATTCTCGCTTTTGGAAGAAAGTTTTTCTCTTATACATCTTCGCACCCCTACATTGCTATAGGCACACAAAAAGATTTAATATTTTGATTTTATCTCCTCTCTTCCCCTATGGATATTTAAATCTAGGCCAACTAACCCTAAGAAAAATTAATTAAAGAGCTAGAAACCAGAAGTGTGTGGAAATTTTGTCAATCTTCTCCTCGTTCCATAGTCAAAGGGCGCCATGTTAACTAATTAATATCTGAAGTTTCCGTATACATTGTGACATAAAGACGGTTTCGGAAGCGTTGCCTACCATCTTTCTTTATAAAACATGAATTATTCTCGTGAAATGCGCAACTTCCACACTTTTTTGTTTCTTTAACATTATCAATATTTTCATGAAACTCTTGCAAAATATTTCGGAGGAAGTGATATCGTTTGTATTCATCTTATTATTTAAGACTGTTTAAAATAATGTATACACTAACAAATTTAGAGTTACTTAGGCACTTGAAACTTGGTTTAAGCAATTTCTATTAAATCGTTGACTGCGTTTATTGTCAATAAGAAAGAAGTAAACTACTTATTTGCCTAATTCTAAAAGTCTCTTTAATAATTTTAAAACTTTAATACAATATCACAAAACAGATAAAGTTTTAATTATTTAAAAGCATAGGTGTATTTTATATTGGGTGATGCGTGAGCAATCTATTAATGTTTACTTTATTGTAAGTGCTGACTAAATAGATATTCTTAATAAAATAATACTGTCCTTTGTTCAAGCTTAGCTCTGCTCAGATTCTAGCATTGTTTTATTGATTAAAGGAAGGAAACGTGCTTACTCAATAGAAGGGATAAATTGGAGGGTTATAAAGAGTAGTTCAAAATCATCCCATTATCATTTATCTCAATAATTGATTTTCAATTCAAAGGAAAAACTATGACAAAGATAAAGAAGGATTTTGTCTATTTTCTAGGTAACTCAGTGCTTTAGTTTAGATAGTTTTACTAGGCGACAACAAAATGCAATTTCTTTTTTATATTTAGGTAAGTTCTTTAGGTTAGTGTAGTATATTAATTTAGCTTTATAAAAATAGGTTTGAAATAAAAACTACTAGAAGAAAAAACTAAAAAAAGTCTCTTTTAAAGCACTTGGATAATTTGGACTTTTAAAGCAGAAGTGCCCCTTTTTCTTTCAGTCTGAATGGTCATTTCCATACCTTCAATGATCTCTACTTTGATAAAAAAAGGAAGCTGTTGATGTAGAATAAATAGATTTTTAATAAATGTACTTGATTAGTTAGAAGATTAGTTACATTATTACTGAATGAGTAATTTTATAGTGACTTTTAGTTTATTTAAATAATCTTCCATCCAGTCTCTTAGTTTTACCAGCGATACTGCGCAAAACAAGAAAACAAAATAACCTAAATCAACTGTCTTAGAAAATATTTGTATAATTTCTATCAAAATTGCATCGAATTTATTATCAATAAACTTAGGCAAACTTTAATAAAAGATGCATTCAAAACTAGATAACGATAGATTATAGCTTCCACTTTAAACGCAAAAATTCGTAACTTATTTAGGTAAACACCGGTCAACATGTATATTAAACGAGTACTGGTGGAATTACTTTTTTATCTGCATGGCAAGATGTGTTGAAGCCGATAAATTTTTACAAAAGCAGTTTCTGCAGTAAAAGATTAAATAACTTACACTGTCTAACATTTCCAAGCATTGAAATCGGTTGGTGTATTGAACGAGCATAGACGTTCGTATGGATGTCGATAAAGGAAAGATTTGAGAAAACAGCAGATATTTCTCGCAAAGTTGCCTAAAACATGACCTGAATTCGTTTCGCTAAACTCTCTTCCATCTCTTTAGAGAGGTGCGAGTCATAGTATGTATGTATGTATGGCCCTTCCTGCTAGAACCCACTTAGAAGTAAAACAAATCAAGCTGTCGGGTTGGGTTTTACTTCTGCGTATGGCACCTTGATTGCTGAAAAGTAGATAAGAATGTTATTTAACGACGAAAGCAAGCTAAATTGTTCGCAAACGTTAGGAAGCAGCATGTAAGGAGCCACACAGTTGAAAGATTCTATCATCCATGCATAAAAAGGCTTAATCCTATTTTCTTCTAAGACAATCATCCGTACCACACGGCTAAGAGGGGTAAGCAGTTATTGGATGCTGAAAATATCTAGATTAAAAACTAACCCTGGTAGAGCAATAATTTAAACCCGCTTGAAAACCATCGATCAACAAATATTCAGTGAGAAAATTATGTTTTGGAAACCGAGACATACGTCATGTCATCTAAAACTAAAAAAAAAAGTGCGAGAAATTCGAAATAAAAAATTTGTCTCAACATTGTCTATATATAATATAAAGAGAAAGTTCTATTATAGTTACCAGGCCCAATGGGTGCGCTTTTGATTTTATTGTCTTTTATGTGGAATGATATATATTGCTTTTTTGAAATTAAGACATAAAAATATACAGCCTTATCTTCGTCTAACATGGAAAATACTTAGTAACAAAATGATGTAAATTAATTAAACAAGAGCGTCATCATAAAAGGTTGTGCTGTATTTAATGTTTAAGTTATTAATCTTCTGATGCTCCACCCTCAACAACCATCAAAAACTGGTGTTTATGAGTTTACATACGACTGAGAGAATTAAGTATTGGGGAAAATGCATTGAATAATAATTCATAACTTTTTAAACAATTGTTCTAACATTTGACTTTTAGAATTTCTCATTAATACGCATTGAGGAAATTGGGCAAAGGATTTTATTGAGTTAGCTTTGTATTTCATTAATTCAGATAGAATAGAATTTATCAGGACAAAGTGCTTTGAAACTTTTAAGTTGCCTATTGTTAAAGCTAATTTCAAATTTGCTTATGTTAATATTTCAACAGATAAGTGTCTGTAGAAATATTTATTACTTTCTTGTAAGTTATTTGATTCTTTGATGGAAAAATCATTAAAAAATATCCATTTAATATCTTAATCATGTGGGTCAGATGGAGAAAGCACACCATCGGAATCCGGAAGAGGTTTGGTTCAGTCACTAATTGGCTTACGATTAATATATATATATATATATATATATATATATATATATATATATATATATATATATATATATATATATATTTAAAATCACTTTATTTCATCTTATAAAAACTAGGGCAGTTACTTTTAAAATTCCGTTTGTGGTTGTATTTTTCCTTGAACAAGGCAAAGATAATAAAGGTTTTGCTTATAATTATCATTACTATATTTGTTTTGAAATTTTATATTTCTTTAACGTTCCATTCACCACGTTCTAATCTATCTATTTAGCCAAAACCACTGGTTTGATCAATTAAAATCTGTACGGTTATGACTCGCTATTACGTTTTTTAAGTCTAATATCAAAGCTGTATTTCGCTCGTCAATTCTTTTGAGTTTACACTGTTTTAAATTTCCACCTAAAATAAAAAAAATTAAGATTCAATTTTTTGATGAGATAAAAGCTCTTTTGAGATTTTAGGTATATTTAGATTAAAACGATGTATATTGTGATCGCCGTTCTCAAGTATTTCAGCAATGTCTATACTTTCTAATAATTTTTCTCCTGTCTTCAAAAATAAGAGTTAGTTCTTTTAATTCTTGATGGAAGAAGTTAATATTATAAATTCTAAAAGTCAATTTTCCAAATTGTCAGCCATTATTTTTCAAAAAATATAGATTCGAACTATTAAATTTTGTCAATTAAGGCCCAAATCGTTTCTAAAAGAAGACTTCTAGTACTTCTATTAGCAAGCTAAGTAAATTTTTTTCCTATAGGTCACTTTTAAAACTTTCTTATCATGTTTTCGGAAAAGCAATAATATTTTAAATATTTTGAAATAAACATGTTCAATTTATTAATAAGTTCTTGCGAACTACATATTCTTGTTCAATTCAGTCTCTAATTATTTCTGTCGGTAAAGCAATCAAAGAATTATTTTTAACAATCTTAAGTCACGCCGAGCCTACCAGGTATACAGTTTTTGCCCTTTATCTCTCGAGGATACTCACTGTGCTCGAAAACCACCTCCTATAGAAGCTATAGTATAGATTCTGCAAGGCCATCACTACCTCCTTACAGATAACACTAATACCTAGAATTGTTACTCTATGAACATCTTTAAGAGAAAATATTAGCTTCACTTATTTTCCTTAGAATAGCTGTAAACGCTACTTTTTTAATCTTATCTATTATGTCTCCTGGCCAGGAGATCCTTTGAATTTTTAGACACAACATTATTGTTACTTCAAGAATAAGGTAAAATGTCTTGGGTAGATCTTTTTGTGAAATCGTGCAATGAATCGACTAAATCCTCAACCCAGAAACTAGAGTATTTTTTCAGTTTGCCTCTAGGAATAGACTCCATTACAAGACAAAACTCGAAATTATTTTTTTTGCTCATACCTAAAATATTAGGTATTAGTGCTGGCAATCTTAGTGAAGATCTACAGAAACGGAGTGGAAAAGTTGCGCAGAGCTGCAGAATGACACAGGCATTGCTAATGTTGCGCTGGATCATCGTCGATTATGGTTCTTAGATAATCTCGATATCATGCTCAATTCTGCAAAAATGCCGCCAATATGTCGAGCTCCTGAGTAGAGACGTAGCACCTACAGTTTCTTTTGGACGGAATAACACAGGCATTGCTAATGTTGCGCTGGATCATCGTCGATTATGGTTCTTAGATAATCTCGATATCATGCTCAATTCTGCAAAAATGCCGCCAATATGTCGAACTCCTGAATAGAGACGTACCACCTACAGTTTCTTTTGGACGGAATAAAATATAACAGGTAAATATCTAGGGATTATGTATCTCTCGGCATCAACAGGCTGATGATCAAAATATGTAAGACAGAAATAGCAAATGCAGACATGGAAGGTTAGGTAATGTCAAGCTGAACTAAATAGACAAAAGAGAGAAAAAAATGATTGTACATAGTAGTAGATTGGTTGACGGCGATATTTATAATATATTTTTATTATTATCCGCAAGAGTACATATATGTATATATATATATATTATATATATATATATATATATATATATATATATATATATATATATATATATTAGAAGACAGCACATTAGCGTGATATATATCACTGAAAAAATAATAGTAAACCAAAATATTTTAATCAAAATTTATTTATAACAACAGAACTAGTTTAGGCACCATTATAATTGATGCCATTTTTAAATGAGTAATGAAAAAACTAAGCAAGGAGCTTAAAATATATAAGGCGAACAAAACACTAAACAATATGAAAACGCAGAAAAAAAGCAGGAAAAAACATAACTATTTAGGTGGATTCAGGGGAAGTTACTAATCTCACAGGACAATTGCTTCCCGGGTTTATAAATACGACTAGCGAACTTCTTCGATATATATTTGTCGATTTTGAATTGCCCTTCAGATGAATTGAAATTATCGACTTTATTAATGATGATAGATTCTTCAATTCTGCTCTCAATATAATTGTTTGATTTATAAATAACTTTTGTTTGGTTCAATATATTCTATGGTCTTAATTTTGCATGTGCTTAAAGAGACTTGAACTACTTGCTCTTTTTCTTATACCAGCTGGATTTTCTTTTATCTTCTTATTAAAGTGGCCTGACTCTCTGATGTATGCCAAATTGCAATTATGGCATAATACATGGTATACGACACTGTTGTGATTGATCGGACTCATTCTAGTCAAGGATTTTTGTATGCTATTAGAATATTTGCGTAATATTTATGTCATTTCCCTTCGCATACGATTTTAAGGGAGCCAAGCTGGCAAAAAACAACTCTTTACCGTTTCTAGACTTAAAAATCTACCGTTTAAATAATTATACTCAATGCTCAGTCTATCAAAAACCTACAAATTCAAGTGCTTACAAACAT
Organism: Ceratothoa steindachneri; assembly: GCA_963969495.1. Taxonomy (NCBI): domain Eukaryota; kingdom Metazoa; phylum Arthropoda; class Malacostraca; order Isopoda; family Cymothoidae; genus Ceratothoa; species Ceratothoa steindachneri. The sequence continues at coordinate 86,724,623 of OZ018328.1, forward strand.
TTCTCCTCATTACATGACAATTCAGTTAAGATATCTGTTCTTTCTTCCTCTTTTCTCCGAGCCTAGGAAACATGTAACCCAATCTTTCTTAATGATGAAGGTAACTACTCTATCTGCAATTTCTTCGAACTAAAATACCCAATTTACTTAATAAACAGATGCCATTCAAAAGCACGATAAAACTTCTATGCCATCTCCACACCGCGAAGAAACTAATTTAAAAAAATGTAATAGTTTCCCTTATGTTCAAGCTTTGCCCCCTTAAATTCGTTTGCAAACGGAAATGGCAAAAATATTACATTTAAATTTTTAGATAACATACAAAAACTCTGGACTAGACTGCGCCCCATCAATCATTACGCTGACGTATACATTATTTCATGTCATAATCGCAATTTGGCAGATATCAGAGAGTCGGGACACTTTAGGATAAAGGAATATCAAGCTGATATGAGAAGAGGTGCAAGTTCTTTAAGTCTCTTTATGCAGATGCAAAATTACGACCAGAGAATTGATTTCAACAAAAAAATATTTATAAATCAACGAATTATATTGGGAGGAGAATTGCAGAATCTATCATCATTGACAAGGTCGATAATTTCGAATCATTCGAAGGCCAATACAAATTCAACATATATAAATCAAAAGAGTCACTAATCGTGCTAATAAACCTCCGGAAGCAATTGTTCTCGGAGATTAGTAACTTACCCCATATCCACCCAAATAGTTATGTTTTTTTCTAGCTTGTTTCCTGCATTTTAAAATTGTTTAGTATTTTGTTTGCCTTATATATTCTGAGCTACTTGCTTGGCTTTTTCATTACTCAGTTGAAAATTTCATCAATTATAATTTTGCCAAAACTAATCCAGTTGTTATAAATAAATTTTGAGTCAAATATTGGGGTTTACTATTATTTTCTCATATATATATATATATATATATATATATATATATAGAGAGAGAGAGAGAGAGAGAGAGAGAGAGGAGGCATAGGTAGACCTGTCAGGCGTAGAGGGTGAAGGTAGAAGGGAAGATTTCAAATATACGTGTCAGTAGTATTGATATTAATATTAATAATAATATTGATAATAATTATAATGCAGGTTTAGGTTGGGAATAAGGAAGCAGAGTGCCAAATAATTAGGATCTGTAAGAAAGAAAAAAAGAAAGGGGAGGAGTAAATGAGCAAACAAAGAACTGAATAAAGGAAAAAGAGGATGAGAAAGTGCGCCTAGAAATAAGGATATAATGTGGGAAGGAGTATGTGCATTAAACTAGAGACGCACTAAAATAAAGTAATAAAGAAAGAAGATTCAAGAAGAACATTACCTAATAAAAGAGTAAGAAGAAATAGGCTGGTTAGGAATAGGATATAATTTGTGAGTAAATCCCTGGGCCAAGCTGACTTCGACCACAGAGCATATAAATTCAATAGACTACAATCTAATATAAAGCTTACTACATTTGCACATGAAAACCTTTTCTAATATATCTACTTAAGTAAAGTTCATAAGTCCATGTGCGTGTAATCGTGATAAAATGCATATATATATATATATATATATATATATATATATATATATATATATATATATATATAGATATATATACATATATATGAAAAAAATATAAAAATGGGTTGAAACAATATGGTACAACAGGCACAAATTTTAAATCATACTGGATAAAAAAAATCATGTTAGGATTTGGCTTCAGCAGATAAATGCATCTCTTTGTATAAACATATTATGTACACATAAGTACATGCTGTAGGTGCTTAAGAAAAACGTGCATGCATGGGTTGAAACAATAGTGTACAACAGGCACAGGTTTTAAATCATACTGGATAAAAAATCATGTTAGGATTTGGCTTCAGCTGATAAATGCATCTCTTTGTATACACATATTATGTACACATAAGTACATGCTGTAGGCGCTTACGAAAAACGTGCATGCAATACGTTGGTGACAATAATATTGATGTTTATATGACCTGAAGTAAAATAATTCTTTCTTTAATACATTGTAACACATTTCTTTCTACTTTTCCTCTCCATCATATATAAACTAGGTTCGTTCTTCTTGACTCAAATAAATTTGATTTCGCCATTATTAGCATGGTCGGAATTCGCTCGCTATTCTTGAGTTAAACAGTATCATCTTCAACTTTTCTTTCGGTGTTTAATTGCCGAAATTGGTAGAAAATATTTTAAAATAGTTAAATTCTGGAAGGGGAGGGGAAACGTTGTTTTATTGCCTAAAATTGGTGCAGGATTTTAAAAGGGTACATACATATAATAATATCATATGTACATTCATATTGAGTTGCATTTTAACTGTTTCATTATTGTATAAAATGATATAAATTAGAAAATCAAACCAAGAACATACATAAATAAATGCAAAAGGCTTATAACAAAACACTTAATAATTAGGTTAAATTTTCCTTGATTTATACTTTTAATAAGAATAATATTGTGTGCTTTTTTTTGCATTTTCTACACGTTATCTAAGCTTAAAAATTTAAGTCATTTGCGTTCTTTAATTTCTGATTGAAAATGATGGAACTCGCCCCTTATTTTATAAGTAACTAGACACATTTATGAAAATAATATATTTTGTCGCGGCAAACTTAATGTTCTGTAGGTACTATGTTTCATCTAATCTTTTTATTTAGATAAAATTTAAACGTTTATAGGTTATTAAGTCTTCAGAGTTTAAAATGCCACACAGAATTTTACATGTTAATTATTCTATGTAGATTAAGCTACCTAACTATGATTAATACATAAATAAGCGTTACTTATGCTACCATAAACTGATCAATATATAAAATATCACATGAAAATAACAATAAGAAAGAGGAACAACAAAATTAAATTGATATGGTTCTATCTACCATTGTTATAATTAATCAGACGGCAATTAATGGAGAACGGTTTTCGTTTTCTCACAGCTGGACCCTCTGTGTCAGTGAGCAGTACGATTTGCCTAACAAATTGCACTTTCCATCAACATGGCTTCCTTCCCGCTATTTGATACCTCTGTAATAGTTCACTTTCATAGAGATGTCCCGCTGCGAAGAATTCTTGGACCGCATTCCTAGTGGCATTCAATTTCGACAATCGGGGGGAATCCTCAATATATTTTGCCAGCATTAAGACAGAAGTGAACTTCGAAGCAAAATACATGTTCAAAAGCGTTATGTCTCGTTTTAATGCCAAGATCTCTAACATAAGTTATGTTCTTTCCACATATTTTTTCCATAGTAAATTTTAGCAATCACTTTAAAAATATTTTTCTTGTACAAGAGTACTTAATGATTTCTCTCTTTCCGATAGTTTAAGGAACTCATCAATTGCCAATCTTTAAAAATCAAAGTGAGAGCGTTTTATCCCCATGAAATCTAGTCATATTCTCCACCACATTCCTTAGGTGTCATTAATCACAAAACCAGCTATCATTTTCTCCAGGAAAAATGTCTCTTCATGGCGATTGCTATATAATGTATTCAGTCGTCCATTAAACTTATTCCTTGGTCAAAGTTTTCCAAGCACTGCCTTTCCTAAACTCGCTAAATGTGTAACAATAATGCACACTATTATTTATCAGCTGGTTGGTAACCCATTCTCTCACTTACACTCATTACTAAATACAACTCACCTTACACACGACCGTTTTCATATTTACACCCCATGTGTCTATTTTTCTAAATTTTCTTACATCCTATATATACTTCAAAGGTTTACCAATAACAAATGAGTTCACACCATTTTTCATACCGTAAAAGTCTTAGTACAATTGATCTAGAGTAAACTTCAACCTACCCAACATTTACTAAACAACCCTCTCAAATTGTTCATTTGCAGAGCAATCACTCAAGATCTTTCCATTTCCTCCCATAACACAATCTCTCTACATACACCAAAGTTGACAGCAGCATACCTTTATGTAACTTCCTAAAACACACTGCATAATCTGTAGCACTATTTACGATACATCTTAGATACTAAGACGTTTGCTCTAGTTCAAGGATAGCACCAATAATTATAATATCACAAACACCATTCTCAGTAACAATTATTATTACCTTACTATTTTATGGTTTCAATTTTCCTCCTCTATTCACACACATACTGCCAAAGGGTTCGAACAAAATTTTGAAAACTATCTTACTCTCAGACAATACTAGCGGATTATACGCATAAACCAACTTAGATACAACTCATCATTCTTCGTTAGTCCTCAATCCCGCTTGCTTTTATCCCATTACTTTTCGCATATTGCTGAGTAATTCATTTACAAAGATGTTAAACGGGCAATTAGAAATGATAAACCATGGGTTACTTCTTCCTGTACACTAGCGAGCGAAATAGGTGAACGACTTTTCGTTAATAAAATATTATCAAAATTATGAGTAGATAAATAAAATTTCCATAATACATAGAGGCATTCATTTATTATATATTATGAATATTTTATGATACAATCGTTTTTTGAATAAATTATATTAAATAAACTGACAAAATAAAATATTAACAGGTGCAAAATAAGAAAACAATCATTTGCAGAATTGATTAGCAAGCCAATAAACTAGATACAAAGTAAGATTGGACAACGATGAAACTTAAAACATTAAAAAGATGTTGAAGCCTTTCTTTTATAGTAACTTGGCGTAACTACGAGCATAGGAACTCACTGGTTTCTTGCAAAAGACTGGTGTTATTTTGTTTCATTCATGCTTAATTTTCGTCCATAAATCAGCCACAGTTTAAGACCGCTGGTCTCTAACTTTTTCCCCATTGATCTGCCAATTTTATTCAGATCTGTGCTTTGAACAGGACACTTCATTATTACGATATTTTCTCGGTAAAAAAGTATTTTCCTCACTTTGCAGTATGGTATAGCGTGTTTTTTTGCCTAAATACTGCTGGATGGTTCAGAGATGCTATTAGTGAAGGTATACCATGTTGTTTTACCAAGTTTTGTTACACGTTCACATTTATCGTTTAAATTATTCGCACTGGTTGAACAACTCCTTCAGATGAAAACATCACCAATTATTTGTTTGTCTCTTAAATCCCCCAAATTGATTGATCAGGGGAGTTTGATGCGATTGACGCATAGTTACTCAGTATTAGAACGAATAACACTTTAGACCAACATGCACCCATTATTGTTATTATTCGATTGTTTATTCTGGGGAGAAGCTCTCTCTCTCTTCTTCTATCTGGCTATGTCAGACATGCTTGTCGTGCGTAGTATTTTATCGCAAGTATACTTCACATGAGCAGGAACTTTTCATTGTATAATAAACTTTAAAAATAACATGGCGTTTTTATTAACCAAAGGAACTACTGCATCAATAGTGACCCTAGTTCAGGAAAACAAAATATCGCTGCTTGTGAACTAGAATCTTGCTTGCTACTGATTCCCTAATTTTTAAGCAACAACACATCCCACGGTGAGACAAATTGAAAGATGATTTATATCATCAAACTAACTAAAACCAAAATTATATTTTATTTTTCTCTTCATTCTCGTAGCCCCAGACTCAAAAAATTCTGAGCATTGGAGTATTTCATCATATACCATTTGGAGCCCCAACACTCTCTTTGGTAATGAGTGGGGGCACATTAATAGGTAAATAAACAGAATCATCGCAGCTGTTGAACAACTTACTAGGGAATTGACGGATAAAGATTTTCTACTCCATTAATTTTCTCGTTCTCACCGTCATTCCTTACCCTGAGCTCCCTCAGTTTGCACCACAAAGGACACCTTGATAATCTCTTTCCTGAAGAATCAATGTTTTCTTTCACTTATCCTTCACGCCGAGAGACACCATTGCCCATTTTCAGCATGCACTGTGTGGATAGTGTGTATTTCAAACCTATTCCTTTTCATCCTTGTCTCCGCTGCGGGACCTTATTTTATGTTTAATATCATTTTGGACATCTCTATCTTCTCGGAATCGCAGAAAACGTCCTCTCAATTACCTCAGCACTACTGAATTTATTATGTCACCAACTCCCTTATAACAGAAGAGTTTTGCCCTTCCCTCTATCTTTATTTCACGCAGAAACCTATATACTCTTCTTTATTATTTATATGTGCCATTGGGTCGATCAGGAGATTTGTTAGCCCTTGTGCCACATGATTCTTTCACCGTTCATTCCAGGTTGGATCCTTTCCTCTCTTTAGCTTTTCTTTTTTCTCGTTTGTTTGGGGATGCTGGTGGACTTAACAAATGTTCAAGCACTCCGCCTCTTCTTTTCCCACTTTATTCTCCTCTTTTCATTTAGCAACATTCTTTCTATTTTTTTACCTCATCAATTTGTTGTGATAATACATCTATTAAGGTTATCGAAAAGTAATTACGTACTTTCAAAAAATAGACATAAACATGCCAGAGAAATTAAAGCAACCTGTTTATAAATAATATAATTACTATCATATTAATTTCGGCCGAAAATAAAGATAAATTTTTCATTTCTGGTTTAAACAGAATAGCATTTTTTCCATAAAAACGTTTACCAGACGACTTTACATAGCATCGTGTCCTCTTTAATGCTCTGCCATTTATTAAATTTTCTACTAATCCAAATTAGTGATATTTTTTTAAGTTGTACAAATGTAGTGAGTATTGGCAGGTCATGGGATATATAGCCATTAAAATTTTATATTTCGCAAGCCCTTGGATTGTTATGCTGGAAAACAGCACATTTTCAGTTTATAAAGTCCGGTCACTGTTCATGTAATGCTCCATTTGAAAGATCAAATTGCTTTCAATAAACATCTGAAGTTACATATGTCTGTGTACATTTAAATATGACGCATTCGGTTTTACATCAAATATATGATGCTTTAAAACAAATTTGGTTCAACGAGCTTGTTTAACAGATTTTGAAGATGACAGAGTAGTAAAAAATCTTAAATATTTCAACGTTAAGACTTTTTAAAGGCAGGTTAGGCAGATGCAATAGGAGGGATGACTCTTCTACCCTTTGAATTTTATATATTGTAATATCTTTCTAATCTTATATTGTAACTGCATGTTAAATGTTATAGAAAACCTTGATTAGAGAATATGCTGAGGCGACTTTCTTGAAAATAACCTTGGATTCAGTTTATAGAGGGATGCAATTTAATGCCTAGTGTGGCTTTTTAATGGCCTTTGATGCCGAATTATAGGTAATGGTTGCATTGCTATCATTTAAACTAGTGAGATCAAAAATCGAACAATTAGAAGAGAAGGTTGATTCTTCCGACGCTTATGAAAGACAAGATACGATTATATTCTCCGCAAATATACCTGAAGCTACCAATAATGAAAACTGCAGCAATATCATCCGCAAACCTATTAAAGATAACTGCCACATACAAATGCAAGAAGCTGACATCTCTGTTGCTCATGGTCTAGGTCCCAAGCCTAAAGTACAAGGTCCCGACAAAAGAAACATAATTGGGAAGTTGCGCAGAAGTGATCTGAAGCGTGATATCTTCTCAGAATGCACAGAATTCAAACCTTCATTCTATGTAAACGAACAACTGATTCCAAATCGCAACATAATCTTTTTTGTCCTCCGCCAAGCTAAAAAGAAATTATCCACAAAGATCGCCGGCTGTACTACCAGAGATGGGTTCATCAACGTTTTCCTGCCATCACCCTCCAGTCACCGTGACTTACGTATAATTATCAATACCTGAGCTGCCCTCCAAAAATATATGTCGGAATACCTCAATTTGACGCTTGCAGACTTTAATGGTGAGAATCTCTGGAACAATCAGTAATAATACCTTCGGCGATATTACTGTTTTAGATCGAAAAAACAAAAACAAACAAACCATGTTTTGACCTAGCATTCACTTACTTTTATTTCAATTGTATTACATATTTTATTCCTTTTTCTCTTATTAAAGTTATCATAAAAATAGTAATTTAACCTTCAATTTTAAAATTCCAATAGAACTACCTTTATGTTTGAACAACTCGATCACTTCAATAATATCGATTCAGACATTAACCATTTTGATGAATTATATCCAAATTTCAAAGAAAATAACGTAAGAAACCAATACTACGATTATGATCAATTTAACACTACATTTTCATTTGAAAAAACAGACCTGTCCATTTTAAATCTTAACATTCGATCTTTGCACGCAAACATTGATGAATTTTCAATATTTTTGTCAACGCTTAATTATAAATTTTCCGTTTTGGCATTCCCTGAGAGCTGGCTAACAAATAATAATAAACACCTTATCAGTGTCCCAAACTATAGCTCTTTTCATTCACTACGTGGCGTAAACAAGATAGGGGGAGGTATAAGCGTGTTTATATCTGACAGACTCAATACTAAAAAAGTTGACGAAATTAATATTTCCTAAAACTATATTGAAACTTTATTTATCAAGTAAAATCAAATGGTAAAACAATAATCATTGGAACCGTATATAGACCTCCTTCTGGTGACCCAAAGATATTTATAGATAAGATTACTGAATTAATCAATTACTTCAATGTTACAAACTATGACGACATAATAATTCCAGGAGATTTTAACTTCGATCTATTAAACTTTGAAAACCACGCCTCAACTCAGTCCTTCCTCAATACTTTTTATTCTAATTCTTTACTTCCAATTATAACAAAACCGACAAGAATAACCCAAAACTCAGCAACACTAATTGACAATATTTTCAGAGTTCACCCCGAAAATTACTCTTCTAGTATTCTCCTTTGTGACATATCGGACCATCTTCCTATATTCATGATCCAAAAGTCTTTTTTCAACTGAAACAATATTCATCAAAACCGTACAATAACCTACCACATAATTAATGAAAAAAACCTAATCAAACATTTATAGCTATGTTCTAAATCAGAATCTATATGAAATTTCCTATATAAATGACATCGATTCTGCTACCTAAGAGTTAATTTCAAGGCTAGACGATGCTTTTAAACTTAATTGTCCTCTAAAATCTAAAACCATATCATATAAACACAATAATATCAAAAAACGTCAAAGATACTTTTCTCTTTATAAGCTTAGTCAAATTCCAGAACACACATATAAAAATTTTCGGAATCAAGTTACTAACCAAATTCAAATAGACAAGAAAAATTATTACCATGAACGATCTAATCAAACGAAAAACAATATAAAATAAACTTGGAAATTAATCAAATCTGTAATAAAACCTGAAATTACTTAAGGAACAAACCAAATTAAACAAATTATCATTGACGGTAAACCAGTTGACGGCAATAAGGAAAATGTGAATGACTTCAATAAATTTTTTGTCAACGTAGGTAAGGAAATCTCAGACTCCTGCAAAATATTCAAAAAAATCTTTTCTTCCGTTTTTTTAATGAGATTAATGTACCAAATTCCTTGTTCTCTTCTCCTGTAAGCGTAGCCGATATAAAAATAATCATTAGTTCACTAAAAAATAAAAAATCAGGTATTAATTCAATCTCCACTAAAATTTTAAAATACACCTCTGATATAGTTGCTCCAGTTTTAGCATCAATAATTAATAAATCATTTACGCAGGGTATATTCCCAAGTGTATTAAAAGTTGCCCGGGTAACACCGTTACCTAAAGGCCGGAGACCTCACAAACGTCAGCAATTACCGGCCTATTTCATGTTTTACAATGATCAGTAAAATATTTCAAAAAATAGCATTCAATAAACTTTATAAATTTCTGGAATCTAATTCACTGTTGTATAAACACCAATATGGTTTTAGACGTCAGAAATCAACGATTAACGTGATAATTGACCACCTTCAATATTTATATGATAACATTGAAAATGGCCACATTGTATTCTCAATTTTTCTCGATTTTAAAAAAGCTTTCGATTGTCTCAACCATAATATTCTACTGTCCAAATTACCTATGTACCGAATTAGAGGCAACTGTCAAAATTGGTTCAAATCATATTTAACTGAAAGAAAGCAATTTGTCTCCTTCAATGGTCATGACTCATCCCACCTTAATATTACAACTGGGGTCCCACAAGGCTCCGTGCTAGGGCCACTGTTATTTTTAATCTATATTAATGATATTTTTAAATCATCTTCTCTGTTTAAATTTATATTATTCGCGGATGATAGTGCCTTATCAACTCCCTTGCCATATGACAAACCGAGCAACATTGCATCTACAATAAATAAAGAACTCGGAAATGTCTTCAGGTGGCTTAATGTTAATAAACTATCAATAAATGTAGATAAAACAAAATATATTATTTTCTCTTACAAAAAATCTATTGAATTGCCCCATATTAAAATGGGCGACGGAATAATTTTTGGAAACTACTCATATCAAATTCCTAGGCATCTTTATTGACAAAAATCTGAGTTTTAAACAACATATTAAGCATATCTCAACAAAACTATCAAAATCGATTGGAATATTATATAAATTAAATAAGTTTCTTCCTAAATCTATTCTCCACTCTTTATATATGACAATGGTGCAACCTTACTTGACATATGGCATAGAGAGTTGGTATGGAAAATATCAAAATTATTTCAATAAATTAGTCATATTACAGAAAAAAGCAATTCGCGTAATCCATCAACTTGACTACAAAGAGCACACTAATTTAAAGAATCCAGAATTCTAAAATTAAATTATCTCTTTGTTTTTCAAACATCCTTATTTCTTTACAAAACAATAAATTGTGCCTATAATAACTTTATATTTAATATGTTACAAACAGCTGATAATACCCATAATCACCAAACCCGCAATAGAACAAAATTTATTTCACCCTTGTATTCATAATCAAAATCACAATGTAGCTTTCTGTACAAATCCATCAAAATATGGTATGGCTTCGACGACAATATCAAATCCCAAACCAATTTAGCTCAATTCAAAAAAGCTCTTAAAAACAATATAATTTCGGCTTACTTAATTTCTATTCAGTTTTTGTTATTGTGTATTTATTTGTTACCGTACACTATTATACTGTGTACTATTCCTTTGATTTATACATTATAAATATGTTATTATTTATATAAGACTGTTGACTATGTTAACTACAGATCTTTTGAAATAATCGCTGGAAATAAAATAGTTTTTTAATTTATCTCTAAATTTAAATAATATAATTATTCGTTATTTGCAATCTTTACAATGGTTAGGTTGTCAAATGTATAATAAGTTGTTTATATTTTTATAAACATGAAGGGATTTTATTCTTGATAATTTTATGCTTAGTCTTAAGTTTCTGCCCTAAAAGTCTGCCTTATTTTGTGCCCATAACTAACTTTGTATGTATATACATATATAAGAGTATGTATAAGTACTTATTGTAACTTGTCATTAAGATTTAAAATGTAATATGTTTATACTGTACATTGGATTAATATGGAATAAATAAATAAATAAATAGATAAATATGTTATAAGTGAACAGGAACTCTTAAATAAACTTATCAAGTGAGACAGTGCTTCCAGAGAGACCTCCATATTATTTAAGAAGAAGGCCTTTTCTATCAGCAAAGAACAGATATTTACTCAATAATCTGATACTTAACCAGTAACCGGCTGGTACCGACAAGATAGTCACTCGATAATCCAATCGCTTAGCGAAGTTAGATGTTAATAACAAAACGTATTGATCAAACACATTTCCAAACTAGAGGTCCTTTAAATTTCATCTCATATTATTTCTTAAGATCTGATGACAACTTAATTAGGTAAAGGCTCTGAAATTGTTTTGAAGATACTTTAAATTTGCTAGACAATATATTGATTTATGATTGTTCGTTATTGTTTGACGGTGGGACGTAAACACGTTGATTTTTCAGCAATGTTGCAAAATAAATTAGTTAAATCTAACTTAGGCAATTAAGTAATTAAAAGTCCTTAGGAAATAGAACGTATTTTCGATCGAACTTTAGCTCGTATGCTTTAAATTTAAAGTGATATACTCAAGAAAACTATAACATACTTGAAGCGCATTATCTCTTGAACAATAGATTTCCTGGATTACTGAAAGCCCATTTCCATCAACTTTCTTTGCTAATTTTTCAATTATATCCAAATAACAAATCGTTGTTCTGATTTGACTAATACAAATGGTCACTCTCTGTAATTCCAATAAAATTTCCCTTTCATGTTTTGTTTATATTTTCAGGTATTGCACACTCGGAGATGACGTAACTTCGGCATATTGCGCAATCATCAAGATGTGATCTGTAGCCTGTTTCTCAATGATTCACCTTTGCAGGGTGATGATTTGGAAATGTGGGCAAATTTAGTGTAATACATACTAAAAAGAATTTTAGATAGAGCTATATTCGTAAGTGAGCTATTCCACTGGCTAGCAAAAGTGAGCCGATTAAGAGTGCATTTATTGTAGCTTAAGTGATAGTTTGCATCCAATTTTGCCTTAAATTGTAAGCAGATTTTTAATATGAGCCTTGTAATTCTCCGGTTTTTAGTTGTCCATAAACCCATTGACACCCTTCTCAAATGCATTAGGAGCACCTTTCTCGTAATTTTCATTTTCATCTCCAGAGTTCCGAATGCAACCAACTGCGTCATTCTGGGTTAAAAAACACACGAACAACAAAATTTACGTAGGATAATTTAGTAAGTTGCTCATATTTTTCCATTACGATATAATATAACGAAATTTTTTATCAGGCCCAGTTTAGCGGACTAAGGTAGTAGAATTTCTTTCCAAGGACAAACGCATTCTGCTTTACAATGTGGGCACTGACAGCATAAATAAATTTACAATCTCCGCTTCTCAAATAGTATCATTTCGAGCACGGTTTTTATATTTCCATAAACTTCTTTCAAGTGTACGGAGTGAAATACATGGATAGGTGTATCCCTGTTGCAGTTGTGAAGCCACACAGTTTTAAGACTTCTCCTTAAAGCAGTGTTCGATACTTTGATAATTTCACGTTTGGTTCTGGTAGGTTCAATTCCTTTAATTTGGACACCATAAGCTCTGTATCAGATTTAATGACATTCAATTCTCTTATGGAGACAACAACCTCTTGTAAATTTGGAAATTGGGCTTTTTCAATTGGTTTCTGCTTCCCCTTCTACTTTCTTCCATCATAAACCTGCCTTTCGATGCTGACTTCATCTCTGAGTTCCAAAGTTGGACGATCACTAATACAAGTGAATATAGATTATTTGGATAGTACAAGATCTTCCTCTTTCTTTTCTCTGATCTGTATTACTATATACGTCCGGCACAAGGAAATAGAAGTCCTTTGAAGTCCTCTGTTGTTTCTTGACAAACTATCAGAAATACAAAAGGCATGCATTTTTGCTGCCAATCATCTATTCCTCTACTCTAGATTTACAGCTAACATATATTAGATAAGAAGCCCATGGCTTGTAAAGGAGAATCTAACCAAAATATTTTAAAAAATTTATTCGTAAAATAGTTTATAAATGGCCGCTCATTGATCTACACCTGTCGATATATCTCTATTGTGTTTCTTTTTTACCTTGCCATCTACGTCTTGCTCGTATTTAGGAACCAATTTATCTAATTATCTGATTTGCAATGACATCATGCAGGGATCCTTAACTGGCTCTCTTCTGCGAAGCGAGGATAGTGTCCATGGCGGAAATAAAGCTTTTTAGTCCAATGCCATCTTGTAAAGTTCGGTTCCCGTATGATAAGATTTGCACTATGACTGCTATTTCTTTTTCTTAATCCTTCTATTACTTTCTTGTTTTATCAACTCTAAGGGATCTACTGCAAATCCTTTTGAGGATAAGCTACTATTAGTCCGCCTGAGTATTTCTCTCTTCCATCTATATTTCCTTCAACATCTTAGCATTCCTACTGTAAAAAGATGATTAGCCCAAATTTATATATAAAGGCAGAGGAGACACATGCGGTACATTTGAACAATAAATGCTCGGCCTAAGCATTAGAGAGAAATGTCCTCTACAAATATTTATAGATAACTAAATTTTGTATAATTGAGAATTATCGATCTCTGAAAGGTATATTTAGTGATCTGTCAAGCAGATCCGGATGACGAAAACCTTACTTATGACAAGCCCTAAAATACCTATTGTACCTTGAAATAAAAAGGTCTCAATCACCAAATTTCCTCTTTGTTACTTAAACGAGTTTCATCTGTATAAGAATTCAACCTTATGATTGGTCTCAATATGCAAAGGAGACTAAGCAAGAGGTTGAAACAAAATAATGGTGGTAGGTCATGAAATTGGTGAAGCTAATTAAGAACACACACGTACTCATTGGTATGTTTCAGGAAACATCAAGGTCTCAGAAAGCAATAGTGAGTGGACGGCTCCTCTTTTTTCAGAAAAATTTATCTTCAATTGATTTAAAGAAAAATTTAAAGAACTTTAAATATGTTTACATTGTCTTACACTGTAGGTTTTAAATTAGCTGCTAAAATTGGTTATATTAATTCATGCTTTTATCTTACTTTTCTAAACTTTTCATGTGTCGATATTTTTCTTCTTCTTACTCGATATTTGATGCATAGGTTGGAAAGAGGCGGTGGTATAGAATTTATCCCCTCTTTTGGGGCTATCAACGTTGTGATATGTTATATGTCCTCTTGTGTTGTTTTATTAATTTATTTCCTCTTTTCTTAATCATTTTGTCTTTGTTTCATTTAACCATTTTTATGAATGTCGCGTTGTCTTGTATTTGTGATAATCAATATTGCCTTGTTTTAAATTATTTGCACTTTACTATTGTTTTTTTTCTAGATAGCGTACATAGGAATAACTGGATCTACCATTGTTGACTGAATAAGGGCGTGTTAGTTATTACTTTTCCTTTTTAAGTGATCTAAGTCTGAAGAGTAGTCATAATCCGGCTTTTCTTCTGTTGTTACGTTCTGTTACGTGCTTGTTATGTCCACTTTTAGTAATCATTAATCCAACCTCTTTGAAATGGTTAGCATATCTCTAACTTTCTTCTTCAACATAGATATCATAGAGTTTTTCCTTCCCATTGAAATGATCTTAAACGTCTTCCCCTCCCTACTGATTTTCCATTTTCTATCATATTTCTTCATCCTCCTTATCTATTCTGCTGTAAATCTGTTTTCCTTCTTGTAAGGGCATAGAACCATTTTTGGGAAGTCGTCGGCAATTTTATGTCGAGGCACACTTCAGTGAGAGATAGTGAAATGCTTTTGGTAATCACTGAGATTAATAATGAACTCAAACACCCTCTCTGCGCAGGAATACCCTCAAGTTAAATTTTCTTTTTAATGCTTTCTATTACAAAGTCATAAAGTATTCTTTGCATCTTTTTATTTTTTCCAAGTTGTAGGAATTTGTTAAAAAAATCCTGTTGTGCTTACACTGTCTAATGCCTTTGATTTATCCCTGCAGACCATATTAACATTAGACTTTTACTTTCTTGCTTTGAAGTTTTACTCAGTGAAGAGCAAGAGGGCCCTTTCTGTGATTCTTCTATTCCTGAATAAAAATTGGTACTTACTTAGGATGTCGTAAAATGGACTCTTGACGATATACCATATATAACTATTCGTTGAGGGAACTTATTTAATTATCTTAGAGTGCGTGGATGTCTGGCTGGCCGATATTATGTATCTTCAATATGCTTAAAAAGTGGAACTGAGCTCAAGGATAATAATATTGCTATCATTAATAAAATAGAGTTTTATTAATAATAACTATCAACAACACACAAAACGAAAAATATTGACATAAACAGAGAATGGAAAGGGTCGTGGAGACTCGAACTAATCCGAGGATTAAAAGATTTAAAAAGGTAAAACAAATATGAAGTTAAAGGGAGGTGATGGTTCGCTAAACCATTTAAAGCACAGGATAGAATTGAAAAAAGGGTTAAATACTCAAAGGTGACGTTCGGCTTACGTAATTTATACTTGTGGTGCAGAGGAAGGCGACGTGAAGGAATTTCCAGGCTGCTAAAGAGTTTTAGCCGAAGGGGAGGGGGTAATAATATGATCCTGACGTGGCGTCTTGGGAATGAGAAACGTTTTTTCGACGAACGGCTTTAAGAACAATGGCTGTTCTACGTTGTTCTCTTTTGAACAACAAGGGGGGTAAGAACCGTCTCTTGTCTACGGGCTCAAGAAAAATGGCTGTTCTAATGTTGTTCTCTTCTGAACAACAAGGGGGAAGGAAAAGAACCATTTCTTGGCAAACGGGCTCAAACGAACAATGACTGTTCAACGTTGTTCTCTTCTGAACAACAGGAGGGGGGGGGGTGATAACCGTTTCTTGTCAACGGGCTCAATAACAATGGCTGTTCTAATGTTGTTCTCTTTCTGAACAACAAGGGGGAAGCCTTGTGGACTTGGCCTCACGAAGGCTCAAACCTTGGCACTCAAGGGATATTGTCCTTCTTCTGGACAAGTGATGGTGAATCTCGAGGTCGAGGTCCCTTGGCGCACAAAGTAAGAGAGGGTCGTAGTGATGTTTCACGATGAAAATCTGGATCTCCAATCTGATCTTAGTGGTAAAGTTTCCATCTAAATAGTCGAGACACTCCCTTGGCATGGGGGACAGTGGAGTGGGAGCTTCGAGGGAATGCACAGCCGAGCCTGAGAACAAGCCTTATCTGCCCATAAGCCTAACTTAATCTGGCGTGATCGGCGGATGGGGCGAACAGGGGGGTATGATAAACTTTCTTGTTTAAATATTGACTCGGGTGGCTGCGATAAGGCGCCAAGCTTTAAAGCGAAGATGCACGTGGGGAGCATAGTGGTTTTAAATAACATGTGATAGTGGTTGAAATTAACGCGGCCCTAAACCCGTTCTATCACACCCCTCCATTCCGGGGGAAGTTGTCACTTCGAAAAAAAAAGAGAAGGGACAACGATAGAGCTCCGTTGTGGGGAACTCATTTCCTTGTACCAACCGTACCTTTATGCACCTAACTAGAATTACCTCAATAGATATGATTATTTTGATCTTTTGATTACAGGGGAAAATAACCTTTAATACAACTTAATAAAAAAAAGGGTCATGGAACAATGAAATGATATAAAATTAGTACATACGGGACAAAATAATTTATACGTAAATTAAGGGTACAAATATATATACATACAAAAAAAAAATAGACATTGAGTGTTACAAAATTCAGACATATACATTAACTAATTATATCACAAGAGAATCTAATTTAAGTCGTACAAGACGGTAAATACCTACCTTGAGATACTAATCCTATGAATACAATTACTCTACGCTATTCTGTAACGCATTCCTACTGAGTGAGTCAGCGACCTGGTTACTCTAAGCTATTCGGTAACGCATTCCTACTGAGTGCGTCAGTGACCTGGTTATCGCATGATTCGGCCGTTAGAGTGTCGCACATTCCTAATAAAGGCTAACGGACGGTGGTCGGTTTCTATCTGAAATTCTTTTCCTATCAAGTACATTTTAAATTTGTCTATAACCCAGATAATTGATAGAGCTTTCTTCTTTCAAAATCTTAGTTTTTCAGGGAACCAAAAAGAACAAGCATTGGCCAACTGCTACTTTACCCGTACCTGAAAATTCGCGTAATTGCAATCGATCAAATGACTTCAGTTAGTTTGGTATAAATGCTATAATTTTATTTAAATTTTTAACTCAATATTCGTACATTTAGATAATTTTATCCCGTTCAAAGATATTTTGAAAATAGTGTACATGTCCCGTCATAAAGAGGAAAAGTTGACATTATCCTCATCTCCATTATTATTGGGTAAATCTTAAACAAAAGATTAGAATTTCTAAAGAGTCACCTTCCGTCACAATGAAAGTTATTATTACACAAAAAATACATGCAATTAGCTTGAAATCTAAGCCGTTCCATAGAGTCATATTGTATGTATGCTACCAAACCAATTAATTTCTATTTTTGTTCCATCGTTTTTACCGTTATTCCGTTTAAAACATATTCAATTTTCACCCATTGCTGAATGAATATAAAGAGTTGCATGAAATAACGGTAGACTTAGAGAGTAACCAAACCGAACATGTTCAAACAGCGTTCATTCAAACAAATGACTCAAGATTGGTTATTGTATTACTATTTTTTTAATATATAATCAAAAGCGTAGAGATTTCTTTTTAATGAAAAATTATTTATTAAAGCTTCAAATATCAGTATTCCTAAGAATTCAACATACACACTGTACAATTTATACTGGATATAATAGTTTCAAACATGATAATTCTGACTCGACAAACTATCAACCGGCAGGCAAGAACCAAACTGACAGAATCACGGCAACCGTCATCGCAGCAGGGTGAGTGTGTTTTAGTCTTCCACTCGTTAGCTTCTGTAATTTCTCACGTAACTCAAACTATGAAAACTAAAGATTACTTTGTGTAATCCTTTTTAACCGGCTGATAGGCAATAACCATTTTACCAGTTGAGACAGTTCTTAACATGCAGTTAAGCCCTAAGAAAACAGTCTGCACTTCCAAAACAGTTACGATAAAATTAATATTGTCAGGTAGTGCGCAATCAATCTACCATACATAATTCCCATGATAGTCAAAGGATTAGTATTTAGTGTGAATGATATCCTGAAAGTCCAATTACATTTGAAATCGTATGTGTAATTGCTGTTTTAATTTAATTAAATGACAAATGTAAATATGGGACAGTAACTAGATGTTATTGATTTTGATAATTTATTAATGACTATTTTGAATTCATTCAATTATAATGTATTGGACTATATTTTTACATGTGCTTAGATTAATAATAAAGAGCGCCAATTGCAAAATCTTTCTTGATTTCTTTTTCAAAACTGCCGAACATACTTCATATAAAGTAACGAATCTTATTTTAACTGCGGTACAAAATACACATCTACCTCTTATTATTTTTATAGCTTATAGAAAAAAAATTATTTTATTTAAATTCTGAATTTCGTTTCTCATAATAAAACAAGATCAATTTATTAAAATGTTTCATTTTCAGGGTTCAATCATGGCAAGTGGGTCAAATTTCAAACAGAAAAGCATCGTTTGGAAATTTTTCAATGTATGTGAAAATGATGAACGTAAGGTTGTGTGTAAGCTCTGTACTATGAGGATTGGACGAGGAACAAATCTTAGCAACATCAATACTTCAAATTTATTCAAGCATTTGAATACTAAGCATGACACTGAATTCGGCGAAGTAAATTAAAAAAGAAGAAGAAAGGTAAAGATTACTGCTAGATCAGTCTACATCTCAAACTAATGAGAAAAAAACTCTCTGCTGAGTCTGCCAAGCAGCAAACTTTACACGATGTTTTTCAGCGACAAAAAATTTGGGATATAAATGACAGCAAGACTAAAAAGGTTCACAAGTACGTCGGGGAAATGATTGATATAGATTTAAAACCATTTTCTAGAGTTGAAGACTTGGGCTTTATGAGGCTGATGAACCCCATCTGTCCAAATTATCAAACTTTTCGTGAGAATACATCAAAGAAAACGTTGTCCAAGAAATATTTGCTAAAGTTAAAGGTAAAATACGAAACAGCATAAACGAAACAAGTCATATATCATTAACAAGTGATGGCTGGACTGCTACTTCATCTAACTCTTGATTTTTCAGTGTCACGTCGCATTTGATCACCCAAGATATGGAAACCAAAAGTGCAATTGTTTGAGTATCTAACTTGTCAGTATCTCACACTGCTGAAAATATTAGCGGTATACTTAAAGAAGCTGTGCATCAAATTGATATTCCTGACAAGAAAATCCACCTTCTTGTTAGAGAGAATGCAGCAAACATGGCAGCTGCAGCTGTACATTCTGATATAGAGTCTTTGCCCTGATTTTACATACATTCAGCTCACAATTAACGATGCAATTATTGCACAAAGATATCATATTTATATCTAAACAAATAGTTGGTCATTTGAATCATTCTCCCACAGCTTTTGCAAAATTTCCAGAATACCAGAAAAGATTTCATCTTCCCGAACATTGCTTCATTGAAGATGTTCCAACTAGGTGGAACAGTCAGTATTACATGATGTCGATAGTGTCTGAACAAAACGTGCCCTAATTTCATACTCCAGCAGCGACCACCCAAAGCCAAATTGCTTACAAGCTAATCAATGGAAAATCTTTGAGAAACTTCTTGAAATATTGAAGCAATTTGTTGATCGAACCGATTTGCTGAGCGGCTCCAAAGTCACTGCATCCTCAATCATTCCCTATATTAAAGTATTTTGCGATCTGTTTGATATGGGAGAACAGAAAAGATTATTTGAAACTCTAGTAGCAGGGAAAGCATCATTTAATGCACACTTCAAGAGCTGTTTAGAAAACAAAAACTTGATCCTGGCAAAATATCTTGATTCAAGGTATATAAACAATTTTTTGGAAGATGAATATGACAGTCAGCTCTTTAGAGGAGCTATTGTGAAGTGGTTATTAGAGGATATGAGTACAATTAATGCCATCAAATCGGCTTCTTCAGATGCTTTACAACCCATTGATTTACAAAATAATTCCCTTGATTAATAAAACAGTGATGAATTCAATTTAAGTTTTGCAAGATGCTTTTCTGATCTAAAGAAAAAGAAATAAAGGTGAAGGATAAGTAATTGCACCACCAGAAGAAAGAAGTGAAAGGACAGCTCTCAACCAAGAAATCTATAAATATAAGAACTTGGCTGTTACAAAAATTGAAGATGATCCTCTTTAGTGGTGGAAAGAAAACAAGAACAATTGGATTCTTTTACCATCTGCTGTAAAGAAATATTTGTCAACCCCTCCATCATCTGTCGAGAGTGAACGAACTTTCAGCGTAGGAGGCAATATTTATATGCTAAAAATAAACAGACTGGAAAGTGAAACAGGGGAAATTCTGATGTTCCTGCACTATAATCTAAAAATATTGAGTTTGAGTACGACTAATATTCTAGTTTATAACTGTATTGTATGTTGTTTATATTTGGTTGCTAAAGGAATAAGTTGTATAATTGGATGCCTAAGTATTTTTTTTGTAATAGCTTGAAAAAATTAAACAAATCCCCATTGTTTAGTAGTATTATTCTTCAAACAAATAAATAGAAACCTATATAAGTATTCACTAATACACAAACACACATATATATATATATATATATATATATATATAAGTACTCGGTATTCGTACTTGGTACTCGTATCGAAATCAGGAGTATACAGTGTTATCGTACTCGGTATCGGTACTCGCTTGAAAATCTGGTATCGTTCCATCACTACTTTTTACCCCCTTTTAAGAAAAGAGTTTGAAAGCAACTTTTTAGATATTTTCTTGGTCATTTGACAGTCGTTAACCAGCTTTTATTTACATAAACCATATTTGAGCTGGGAGGAGTGAGGATGATTTACTCCCCCCTATAGCTATGGTTAAGATGGTGGAACTTAAAATCAGACTTTGCCAGCCATTTTCTAGTTCTACTAACTCCCTCTTTCCTTTCTTTATTTATCGTTTTACACTAACCGCAAAGAGATGTCAGGTGACATCTGGAGGGTTGTAAATTCTCTGGGTCCCAAAATCTGAGTTTGCCTTCCCGGCTCCAATGTTTGGGAAAGGATCTGCAGCAAAATATATTCCACATAATTTCCCTTACTCTATCTTCACCACTTTTTAAAAAATGTTTCCTTAACACTTTCTGCATGTTATGGCCTCGTTGTTCTTGGTCTTTATGACGAAATTCCTCTAATTACACCACTTTCTACCCAATATCATTCAGAAAGTTTGTTATTCAGTAGTTTTAACTTTTGTGGTTTCTTAGCGTCACTCCATCATTATAGAAATCAAAAACATATATAGAATTTTTTAGTAAAGTATGACTTTATGAATATAAAAGTTATATTTATAGAATCAAGATCAACAAATCCCATTAAATCCTTTCGATAGCTAGTTATTGAAAAGAGTAGGGAAGGTAGTGTAGGGAGCTTGTTGAAGGATCTTCAGATTAAAATGAATCATATCACGGTAATACCACGTTTTTAATTGCGACGGATTCAATAATTACAAATAGTGTAATTTTCTCGTGGGAAATTCGATCAACATAATATCTAAACTAATTCCAACCTCTCAACAATAGGTTAAATTTGCGACAAAAAATTGCATTTCAGGTTGATAAATAAATACATACAATTGCCATCCTCTAAGCTTACCTTTGTCCTAGTTCACAAAATTGCCCTGAAGAAGATTAGGTTAATCGATCATTATCAAGTTATAGACAAATTCCTTTTCATCATGCCTGAACACCTAACATGAACTATGTAATTTAAACGTAGTTGATAATCATTTTCTTTTACACCTACACCCTTTTCTGGTTTTCAGAGAGTGAATCTGTTCTGACATAAGATATAGTGATTTATCTATCTTTTCACAAACTCTGCATACCTTCCTAATTTTCTCGTGGGGAGTTTATACGCTGTTTTTTAATCGTAGCACTTTAATTATGGACCAAATTGGTAAATTTGAAATCATTTGAGGAATTATAAAAATATTTGATCATTGGAGACATTAAAATGTCGATGTAAGTTTCTTTGTTTAATGAAAGTTTAGTTCCGAAATTCCAAAACATTTCTACTCTTAGGACAATGTTTATTAATATTAAAATCTATTTTATTCTGTTTACGGAAAATAATAGATAAGGAAAATAAAGATTGGAGTAGTAGAACTAGAAAATGGTTGGTGTTTGTATCAATGTCTGATGTGCCCAAAATAGATCTGTATGAGTCCGCATATTTTCCTCAGCGTAAATGTCCGAAGTTATCCTCGAAAGATCATTCCACCCACGTAAATTTCAGGCATTCTTAATCAATCAAACAACCATTCGACTAACAAAGGCAGAGCTTTTGAGACCCAAATGGATTAGGCATTGGTCCGCTAAAGTCGCGGTACCGGGTTCAATCCTGGCTTGAGCGGACACAAACGTCACCGTACATGGAGTCTGGCTACCGATTGGGGGACGCGCTGTGCTCAGCCCTGTATCAATGTACGCGCTGTGATTGGTTAACTTTGTATCCCTTAAGTTCAAATAAAAAAACAAGCAGTGCCTATGTTTTAAACGTCGGTTTGTCCTTAAAAATTTCCTAAACTGTGATTGCTCAATTTTGTATCATATATGTTTTAGTAAAAAAGGTATACACTTCTGTTCATTCGCTGAAGATGAACAACTACGGTCGAAAGACTTCTCGGAATAAGGTATGTCTTTTGCGAATGTTTTTTTTCACCTACAATTCCCAGACAAAAAGCTTTTAAGAAAAATAAGGAGACTACAAGTTAAAATCAATAAGGCTGCCACTCATGTGGACTTTAACAGTGCATGTATACAACATGGCCTCTTACCTAATTATATATATATATATATATATATATATATATATATATTTAAGAAGATAAGTAGTCATTGTAGATCGGTCACCAACTTCTAAACATAGATGATCGTGATAGGCTGATTCAGCGCTCGAAGCATCTGGGTTATATTTATTTCGAAACATTCCTCCACAGCAATTCGGCTAAAAGACTCAGATTCCCTTTCTTGAAACGCAGCGTTAATTATAATTATTTTGCACAACTATTATTTTGAAAATCATATCTAATTTTAACAGGAAGAATTAAAAACGAGAAAGACAATGACTGATCTCTATCAGCAAGAAAGTTGATAATTCTAACTCTGTACATAGAGGAATGATTTACAAAGTAATGTGAGTACTTATATGAGTTAAGTTCCTGCGTTATTCAATGGAGCTTATTCAAGGAATAGGAATCACTAATGTAAAGGTGAGAATTAAGAGCTCAGAGCAAGAATGAGACTGTCTGCAGAGACATATATCCACCAAAAATTCATCGTATTATTCGAACTGAGTGGAATAGCTGAGTTCAATTCCTTACCAGGTGGAGGAAGTGAATGAGAATTGGAATGAGAACAAGTCTTGTGCGACAATAGCCGGTGTTTTACTTAGTATTTGGAAAGAGCTCACAGGTATAATTTGGCCTCGATTGACTTTCCTTATTTCTTTAATATTACTCTGCGCCCAGCTGCACCTGAATGAAGAAAGACGGATGTAGGAAAGACTAGCCACAAATATATATGTAATTTAGTAGCCCAATTAGACTAAAACATTACAAAACAATTATTTAATACATGAAATGTATACACTTAGTCAATAATGGGAAACGAATGAAAGTGATCACTGCATTGATCACGTTAACAATAGAACACAGTTTTTCGTTCTGGAAGACATATTACAATGACTGCGTACCATAAACGCCTTAAAGCTAAGTTCGAACAAAAGCATCTATGAACGGTCTCGGGAAGACTTGAAAAGTAAAGGATTCTAAGCAATTGATTTTTCCCATTAGGGTACTTAAAAAAATGCATTAGTATTACCTTTTGCTCCGTTCCCTACTTAACGCTGACCAATAGTATGTACTTCATCGTCGACCACATTCCGGTGGAGATTAAAACTTACAAAATTTCAAGGAATTCTACTTGGTGCTCAAGTCAAGTGGCTGCAACTTGCGTTTCTCGTATAACAAACTAGGTAGTTGCGCGAATGGTAAGGCAGTAACAACGCGATATAATTTGCATCTCATTTCAGTGTCAGTAAAACGGCTCGATGGGGTGAGGATGCCTGGTGTAGCAACGTTTGTGGTGCCAGCGGTCGGTGGCTTGGCAAGAACACCCAACAAAGATTGGAGTTATCAACTTAGGTGAGAAGTTGAATATTTTATTCTATATACATCGACTTTTCAACGATTGTCGAATGGTACGGGTTAGAAAGAGCGGCACCGTATTATGCAATTTCTCCAATACGTCAAACGGCAAATCCGCTCAGTGAAGGTATGAAGTTTTTGTGGTAGACTCCGTATGAGATGGTTGTGGGTGTCATTAGAGAATATCTTTTAAGAGAAATCTGATACGCTTTCTGGTCACAAAGGATAACATAACTGTTGTGTCTATGTTAGTAGCCCTGGCGCACATTAGAAAGCAAGTTCCGTTTCGTGGGGATTTGGTGGAAGCCTAGAAAGCTACAAATTACGGAGCGCAACGATCTTCAGATCGTTTGAGCCTAATTGATCTATAAAGCTGCGTTGTCTTCAAACTTTAATAGGAAAAGAACCATTGAATATGTTGAGGAATTTTGATAACTTTTTCACCATTCTAACAAAGCTAATGGTTTTAAGTTTGGCGATCGTTAGGAATGTACACATTCTGATCAGGAGAGAGCATGATGGGGAGAAAGGGCTTATTTTTCCCATGTGAGTTTTAGGGACACTGTGAATTCACTGGCGGGAATGAAAGTATTTAAATGATTTGAAAGCGTGGAAGTAAGACGTCGGGTGTACCTATATAATGCCTGTGCTGGTTATGTGCCAGATCCATTAAGGTAATTTTTATACCATTGATCATCGGGGACCCTGCAAACAGGAAGCGTTTAAGCGTTGCAGAGAACGACTTCATTACAATATTACCCGTCGGATTCCAAGGAGAAGTGAAAACAAGATGAATGTCAAGGCCTAATGTACTCAGAGAGTTGGTGAAAACGAAAGTTACTCCCATTGGCGGATATAAACGTTTAGGGCATTTCGTATCGCGCAACCAATCCTAGTGAAATCGCGTAAATAGATTCATCAGTAGATAACATGCACAAAGGTAGAACCTTGACCTATTTGTTATATCTATCCACGATAGAAAACTGGTAGTTAAATCCATGAGTTTGTAAGTAGGGCTTAGTGATGCTTACTTGAATCACTTTGTCGTAGAATAAGGTCAAGTTAACCCTTTCTGTGTTTTGGAGTGCAAGAAAAATTTATAATATAGCAGAGTTCAAATTAACTGGATTTAAGTTGGCCAAGAGTTCGAATATTTTTTGAGCTTCAGGGATAACAGAAAAACGGCTACAAAAGAACTTTACGAACATACAAATCAATATTATTTTACAAGGTTAAAAGTTTTAAAACCTGCTATATACACATTATATGTACACGGGTCTCAGCGGCTAAAACGGGGGAGAAATAGTGGGGACGGTCACCTTATAAAAACAAACGAACAATATTGACCGAGGGTCGCTCGAATGACCTTGAGCGCATACGTAGCCGCCGATGAAGGCTTACACTGAGTAGAAGGGGGGAGTAGCGAAAGCATTGCATAGAAGAGTTGTGCGTTGGTGTTACCTGGAAGATTTGGTTCAAGGAATTAATCTTCGCCTTGGCGCAAAGTTCAAATAAGAGTCTCTTGACGATGACTATTAACGGGGTGAACTTAGATCTTGCTTTCAATTAAAACATAAATCAAGACTCAGTGCACTGCGTTCAAGGAGCGAGTCGAAGCGGGTACGAGGTGACTCACGTGAATTTACGAAAATACCGTGAGCTTGAGGAGTTCTGCGAGAATAGTGCAGAGTCCAACGGGACGCGAATAGCGGGCAACGACGGGGAAAGGTGCGCAGAACATACTGTAAGGGCCGCGCGGGTGGTGGATACTAACAGGGCAGGGCCGGTGACAGATACTGACGGTTCAGGGCGTCCAGTCTCGCCCTTTTTGCGTGATCGCGGGAAAGTTCCTAAGCTGGCGAGGTAAAACTTTGTCCGACAGGTTTTGGTCTCAAACTTGTCGCAGCTTCCTGTGATGGCGGCCCTTCAGGTCACTGCGGCACCTCACGGCGTCTCATAATTTTGAACCTCCATTAGCGCAGTCAAAAAGGGTCTCCCGGATGCTTGTTTTCTCTCTCACCATTGAAGGACGAGGTGGCAAGTATCTTCATCTCTCTCCCTCTTTCGTTCTCTCTCTCTCGCTCTGATCTCTGACACACACTTAGCTTCAGTTCCGGCAGCGAAAATTGAAGAATTCGAAGTTTGGTTAATTTGGTCGTGACCGTTTTTTACATTTTGCGCATTTTAAATCATTCTAATTGCTTTGAATATATATAGACAGTGTGCCTTTAACACTAGAGTGAGGCAAGTAGCTTTGTTTGTATAGAAATCTTAAATTAAGATTGGTAGAAATATTTATAAATTTAAAGCTATTAAAAGTTTTGCTGCGGGAAATAATCTATCGGACACATAAAAGTACCAATTATTTCACTTCGAGCAAAGTGCAGTCGGATGATAAAGAATTTGCCAGTGTGGAATTCCAGTATAATATTAGGTGTGCGATAAAGTCCTGATTCACTTAGGGAGCAGATAGAAAACAAAATTTTATGAAGCAACACCAACATTTATTCTTTAAAATAAAGTCCATCATTTTCAAAATCTTCTTCCAGCGATCAGCCAGCATCAGAATCTGTTTCAGATACCAGGTTGATAGCCAGCCAGAACGTATTTGATTTTACTGTGCATTCATCTTCAGTATCTAAAATTTCCTTCACAGTAGCCCTTGTAAAAAGTTTTCCCTCTTACAGTAGCGAATAAAAACTCTAATTCCACTTTCCTTCAAACTAATTTCTGTTAGATGGGGCTCACACAAAGAAAAATAAACTGCGTATGAGCAAAGAACAACAGCAGCTTGCGCAAGCTGCTAGAGCTTATAGTAGAATAAAGTTAGGGTAAGCTAATTAATATTTGTCTTGCTCCATAAATTTATTTGGTTTTATTTCCGCTTCCTATGAGAGTTAGGACTTCTGGCCAACAATATATAATCCACTTGCTTCAAATGAAAAATCCTTACTGACACCAAACTTTGCTAGTTAGAAGATTTTGATTATAAATATGCAACTGGAAGAACCCATTTTGGAGATCTTTCAGCCTTTTCAATTATTGTGTTAATATTATCCAATTCAAAACACAATTTGGGCCAAAAATGGGGCTTCCAATGCTTAGAAGAATTAGTTCCGTCTAATACGGCATGAAAAATGTTGCCAAAGTATTTTTTACCCTAAGCAAGTTAACTAAAATTAGAACAAAAAAAATATACAGTGCTACTCAAAAAACAGACTATGTTGAAAGTATGAAACAAGTCCATGAAATAGAAGGTTTTTTAGAAGAAGATTAAGATATATTAGCATAAACCTTTTTCCTAAGTTTCTTTTTTAAATAAAGTAACAAGCACATTTTATATTTAGCCTTTTCTTAGGAATATTTAAACACCTTTTTCATTCAGTAATACTGGACCCTAGGCTCATTTGTTACGAGAGACTCAAGCAGAACAGTTGGTAAAGGTCTCTTGTTATAAACAAGTGAAAAGAGGTGGTAACTTGTGTGTTTTTATAGTTTTTTTGTCTTGTAATAAGATATCTATTTCATTTCATTTTTCATATTATTATAATTTTTTGTCACGTTTTTTAAGATATTGTAAGAAAATTCAAACTGACATCGAAATGACATACTAATGTAACTCACCCAGACATCTGCTGCTTTGTTTTGGGAAAATATACACCATTAACTACAACATAGAAACATAACAGCAAAGAATAATCTTGCCTAAGAGTGTTATTTTGGCTGTAAGTTATGAGAACAACAAAGAGACTGGGCACCATATATTTGCTCTGTAAAGTGCAATGCAATTTTGAAAGATTAGTATTTTAGATTCTAGACTTTAAGAATGGAATCTTCTCCAACCAAAATATTAACTTTCCTATTTCAGCTATAGCCATTTGCAGTTTTCTTTATTTTACTTACGTGAGGAAAACATTTATTTCTGCCAGGATATCAGTGGTTTGTTGTAAGGAATAAGCTGTAACTAAGATACTAAAAAATTGATAATGTTTATTGATTCTATTAAAGCTAGCCTTACATCTATATTAGTCCACAACGACAATGAAAAATCTTCAAAACCTGTATCACATGCCATAGCCTTATCCAGATTTATGATTCGATGAAATTGCTACTAAAATTCATTATAAATAAAGGAAACAGATGGAATATCTGAGACTAACTTAAAGTAGTATCATTACCTCGTAAGTTAAACTTGCACTAAATAATTCATATGTGCTTTTGTGTCTTTGCAACAAAAAAATAACTAGAAAAAATACAAAAACATTATTGGCCATGTGGAACAGAAACTACTTTTGAGAAATACAATATGAATCGCCCATCACTTATTTCCTTTCAAAAAGTACATCTTTCACCATTTCACACTAAACTTTGCCTTATGAAAAAATTCGTAAATGCTATGGATCTTTAAGGTTATTGATTTACAATATTTAAAAGATGAATTCAAAGTAATATTGACAGATGCTAAATTTAGAAGCTGGAACTTTCACTAGACCCCAGATTTAGAACTTTGTACGTTGTGACCGAAAGACTTGCATTAAAACATAACTCTAATAACTAGCCTCATAATCTGGCTTTTTCCTTTCATGATAGCAGAGGAGTATAGCCAAATGAAGTAGGTCTTTAATAAGTCTTATCCTCAATCCTTATTAAAATGATACAGAAAGTACGATTTTTAGTTGCTTGCGAATATAGTCGGGGTAGACTCTACATCTTACTATGTCAGTCGGTCAAAGGGTCGGTGAGTCTGCGTTTTGTTTTTTTATTGTTTTTGTAATAACATTGTAACTTTCGGCCGAATCTAACGAAATGTGAAACCCTGATGTTCTTTTACATTTTCTTTCGAATGATTTAATTACCAAAGTCTCCGCAAGGTTAGCCATGGAATTATTATGTTTTAGCAATAACATCATGACTATTCGGCCGATTCTAACGAAATTTGAAACCCTAATGTTGTTTTACTTTCTCTTTCAAATAATATAATTGACAAGGTCCTCTCAATGTTAGCCTGGGAATTATTTTGCTTTGGCAATATATCATAAATATTCGGCTGAATCTAACAAAATTTAAAACCATTATGTTGTTTTAGATTCTATTTTGAATGATATAATTAACAAAGACCTCCCAAGGTAAGCCCGGGTATTATTTTTTTGGTAATAACATCATAACTATTTTGCCGATTCTAACTAAAAATGGAACCCTTACGTTGTTTTACATTCTATTTCGATTGATATAATTGACAAGGTCCTCTCAAGTTTACCCCAGGAATTACTTTGTTTGAAATTAACATCATAACTATTCTGCCGATTACAAGACCATTACGTTGTTGTACATTGAATTTTGAATGATATAATTGCCAAAGTTCTCCCAATTTTGGCCAGGGTATTATTTAAAATCCTTATTTTGGTTTATGCTTTTTTTCGAATAATATAATTGCCAAAGTCCCCCCAACGTTATTCCGAGAATTATTTTGTTTTGGCAATAACATCATACTTATTCGAACAATTCTAACGAAATTTAAAACCTATATTTTCATTTACATTCTATTTTGAGTGATAAAATTGCCAAGGTCCTCCCAAGGTTAGCCCAGGAATTATTCAAAGTTTTATGGTCGTATGGTCATAAATCAGAATTAGTGACAGCACGAGACATTTTGGTTAGCATCCTTGTTAGTTTAAATCTCATTCATCTCTAAAGTTTCATTGGGAAAGCAGTTAAATTATATTCTCCAAGCAAGAGATAGAATCTCAGAAAAGAGAAATCATTAAATAAAATATTTACTACAAGCGATAAATTTCTGCCTCCAAGATATACGGTCATTCCCTTCAAAGACACTCTTATTAAAGATTTCCGTAGCTCGTGTTTAAAGTGGACTCATGAAGCTATGAAAGTTATAATCAAGTATTCTGGCTTTATATTTCCTTGGTTTTCAATCCAGTCCATAATGATAAAGCTTAATGAGTTTTTTGACTTAAGAAGTCGCACATTACGGAGAAGAACTTTTAATATTTCATTATTGTACATTCACTACAATCGTAAGCGAATTGAGCCATTTTTTACTCGGGCCTAATTATACTTTTTACCCAGCTCGCCTACAATTTTTCGCCACTACGAATTTTACCCCTTGTGTGAGAAAGCATCATACAAGAGTTATTTTTTATTAGGATATGAGGTAATTTAATTTCAGCTTTTCATTTTAATTCATGTTTGTATTTGGGTCAGGAAAAGAACCCGTTCACTCTTCTGGCGTGTGTTGTAAAACGCAACTAAGCTTTGATAGGTGGAAACTTGCCTGGCAAGCCATAATGGAAGGGGCTATCGCGACCAATTAGTGTCAAGTGAATTTATCCTCCGCGTTAATTTTCTGTACCTATTAGGTGTGGGAATGTGAGAATTATTTGTGATGTGGGAAAAAGAGAGAGAGAGACATTTTCTTTCACACAGGTGAGTGCAAAGACTTGTTCAGGCTGAAACAATAAGGTGCAAATCGGGGGAGGACAGGGGATTGAGTTGGGGATGACATTGCTTTAATTCATGAGGAACTTGATACAATGTTTGGGTATGAATGTTTGAGCTCCAGAATTACATATAACAAACACATTCCGTTAGCACACGATTGTAAATAAATAGGTACCTATGCTTTGGGAAAAGGAAGCAGTGAACTTAAGAGTAAGTTTTATTTGAGTCTTGGGAAAAAGCTATTTAAAAGGAATTTGACGGAAAAAATTCTCTGGGATTATTATGGGACTATCTGTAGAAAAAAAGGTCATGTTTAAGGTTAAAAGTGTGAGGGCATGTAGAAGAATTGTTAAGAGGGGCAAGGAATTTTTTTTTTCATTTAGGATTATTTCTTGAATCAGAGAAAAAATGAGAGTATTTAAAAATGTTTGAGGGTAGATGAGAAGAAAAAAGTACGAGCAAGATAATAGAGAAAATGTGAAATCAATTACAGCAAATACTATTAGGTATTGCACTGTTTTGTGTGGATATACCAGAAATTCAAATAAAATATAATGCTAAATAAAGCATTTAGCACCGCAAGCAGATATTGGACAGGAAACTGGTTCAGTTAATCGAACCGATGAAAATCACCATCAATTACCTTTGAGGAGTAATCTCACATTCCCCGTCGAATCTCATTGTTGGTTCGGATCGTGCCCGACCTGCCTCATTAGCACCGTGCCTCATTGTATCGTGCCCCACTTGCCTCAAAAGATCCTTCATCGAAGGCACCTCCCCGTAAGACTAAAGATTTGAATAATAAGGCTGAGAGTAATGTTCAGGTTAATTAAAGATAAAAATAAGAAAAGATAAACTTTATTTACAAATTAAAATTTATGAAAATGATATAGAGGAAAATTAAAGGTTGGATAATGTTAAATCTTTACCTGTGGAAAATTTTAATTTGTATTACTTAGTCTCGAGCTACCTGATCAGATCCAAATATATTATATATATATATATATATATATATATATATATATATATAAAAGAACTACCAGTGGGGGAGAGAGATAATGTGAATAG
Organism: Ceratothoa steindachneri; assembly: GCA_963969495.1. Lineage (NCBI taxonomy): Eukaryota > Metazoa > Arthropoda > Malacostraca > Isopoda > Cymothoidae > Ceratothoa > Ceratothoa steindachneri. The sequence goes on from OZ018328.1 coordinate 86,756,864, forward strand.
GGGAAAAAGTCGTCACATAGTGCGTGGGTAATAATTATCAAAATAAAATAGATTAGCTGTAAATGTAGAATGATGGCCGAGAGTGGTTTAAGGTTATTTAAAGAATGTTACCAAAAGAAAGTTAATAAAAAAGAAAGATTAAATATATACAAGAGCGGTTTATGTGAGTTACGTGATCAAATAAGTAACGGACACATTCGATGTCAGGATTCAAGCGGTTGATTACCTGACTCAGATCGGAGTCTTAAAAGGGGGCTACACTAAGCCGAAATACAAATAGTGAAAATTGATTTGGGAAGACCAGATTATAACGAGATCCACAGCGTCGGCGTCTCGCACGGGCGTAAACATTGAAAGGAAGGTAACTCAGGGAGGCGAGGATGCAATAATGGAATATGTTTTCCTCAGAGTTCTCGATGGGTAAAGGTACTGGTTCTACTTCCGGATGCTGATGAGTGAGGACTGGTTTTACTTCAGGGTAGTCGATGAAGGACTACTGGCGCGAATTCAGGAAAGAACTGCCGTTCCAAGGAGCAGCCAATTGACTGGGGTCAGTCTACGGAGGGGAGATTCTAGCCCTCGGTACCCGAATAAACTACGAAGGATCCGACTCAAGAACGTAATGTGTCTTCGTGCGTGGGTAAGCTGTACTGCCTATCCGGTGGAAAACCTCTGGTTACATAGGTGGTCAGCGAGGCTGATGGTGATACTCAGAGTGTTGCCTGATAAAAGAGGCTTCAGGTTTAGAAATGGGAATACCAGCCGTATGAGACAAACCTAAGTGCTTTGTTTCTAAGTGCTAAGTTTCTAAGCAGAAGGTTTTCCTTAGACTACCTTATCTCGAGCATCTGATATCGAAGTTTAATAAACTCCTTCTCTCTAACCTCAACAGTTATTTTCCTCAATGTCAATTTATTTGTATAAATTCCAACCCTGTATCTTTGAATTCCTTTTTTCTCCATAAGGAGCTAATCCTTTTGGGCTTAAGATCATGTATAGTTTACAATTATACATGTACGACCTACCACAGTCGTTATGTAGGCCAAACTGACTTGCAACTCAAATGCAGGATCGCAAAGCGCTTAGGTTTGTCTCATAGGACTGGCATTCCCATTTCTAAACCTGAAGCCTCTTCTATCAGGCAACACTCTGAGTATCACCATCATCCCCTTTATTCTGATTCATTTACCATATTATCTTCAGCCTTAACTTCTCTCAATTTGAAAATCTTCGAGTCACTGTACATCAATAAAATAAATCCAAACCTAAATAATTACTCCTCAATTAAATTATTCACTATATAACCAATCAACACTTCTATACATTAACTAGTAAACCTACCAAACAAACAAATCTGATTAGTAGTTTTTATATCATTAGTTAGTTGATTTCACAACTCCTACGATAAAGTTTAGTCCCTGTGTTTAATTCATTCTAATTTATTTTCGGGTTTTTTGTTGTTGTTTTTTTTGTTTATAATCAAAATATAATAGATTATTTTATTGTTTACACCAGTTACCTTTAATATTTGATATTCAACTCAGTTTTTGTTATAACTTCAATTCTTTCTATTGTTTTTCTAAATTACACTGGATAGTATTAATTAATTCTATATAATGTTATTTGTGTTTTACTTTAATCTCAATAATTGTCAATTTTATTACTTTAACTTATCTTCATCCTTTTTTTAGCCATTATATGATGCATTCTTTTAACTGTTATCGTTAATATTCCTTCTCCTTCTCATTAGTCGATACAGTCCATGAAGATGGTCCTAGTGAAGGTCCGAAACGTCCGGCCAATAAATGATTAGTGAAATCATCTGGATCTTCATATTCCTACTATATAAATATATATATATATATATATATATATATATATATATATATGAATCTTACACGATGATAGCTTGAGGAAGATAATGAGAATGGGGAAGAAAGTCGTCCCCTAGTGTGTGGGTAATAATTATCAAAATGAAAGATTTCCGATTGGCTGTAAAGGCCGAATGATGGCCGAGAGTCACTCAAGGTTATTTAGAGAATGCTACCAAAAGAAAGTTAATAATAAAAAGAAATATATACACAAGAGGTTTAAGTGAGATACGTGATTAACTAAGAAACGGACACATTCGGCTTGAGCAAAAGAGCAAATCAAAGGGATTAAAGCGGTTAATTACCTGACTCGGATCTGAGTCTTACAAACGGGCTAAACTAGGCCGAAATACAAATAGTTAAAATTGATTTGGAAAGACCGGATTATAACCACATGCGCAGCGTCAGCGTCCTGCACGGGAGTAAAGATTTAAGGAAAGGTAACTCAGGGAGGCAAGTATGTAAGAAGAGAATATGTTTTACCTCAGAGTTCTTGATAAGGAAAGGTACTGGTTCTACCTCAGGATGCTAATGAGAGAGGAGTGGTTTTACTTCAGGGTAGTCGATGAGGGGGTACTGGCACGAATTCAGGGAAGAACTGCCGTTCCAAGTAGCTGCTAATTGACTTGGGCAAAGTCCACGTTTGGGTGATTCTAGCCATCGGTATCCGAATAAACCACGGAGGATCTGACTCGAGAACGTAATGGGTCTTCGTGTGCAGAAGAGCTGTATTGCTTATTCGGCGGAAAATCTTCGTTTATATAGGTGTTCGTCAAGGCAGCAAAATTGCCCCGAGCCACGACCTACTCTCCTGGGATTTAAAGTTGCCTGCTTTCGCCTGGATGTGGGAGGGGGAGGGAGAAATCCGAGATAAGGCGCCGGTCGGATAGGTCTTCAAGTTTTTCTCGCATCGGGAGTATGGGGATGAGATAAAATCGCCTCGGGTGCGTGAGATATGCCTCATCTGATAAATCCGTGTTCGCCCGATTCCTTCTTGCTTCTCACTCTGTTTGTCACAGGGCTAAGGCCACGTAGCTCTTCTAAGGATTCAAGGTGGAGCTCCAGATCCTATTGGACTTTCTTCTTCTAGAGCCTATTAATTAGTTTCATCCATTTTATTTTTTCGAGCCTTCATCAATGATCGCCAGAATGCAAGATTTGAATAAAAGTTTAACAAGTGTTGTATCTGGTTAGTTCTCTATTCATCTTATTATATTAAACTTAATTTTGCATCATCTGTGAGGGAATGAATACCATGTCTAAATTAATTTCTCCATATATTTGGAGGAGTAAAGTTTTTTTGCTTAGGATCTACCCCAGGAACTCCAATTCAAATATCCTCGATTGCTTAGGTGTCAATCTGAACAGGATACATTCAGATACGAAATGAATCTCCTAATTTTCACTGAGATCCAGGCCATCATTGCCAATGATCCTAGCGAGTAAATGTGGTCCATATCAAGTGAAAGTGGAGTGTAAGATAATCCCAGCAGGTACTTAGTGCCTAAAGACATCCACTACTACTCAGACAAGATGAATAAGGGACAACTTCTCTCGCATGAGATTGAAGACAAGCGGAAGAAACGTGCTGCTAAGCTTGTGAACAAACTCAAATTTCTCGCAAGGATAGCATGTTTAAGTATTTATTTAACGAGAAGAATTTCTGCTGGGATGAGTCGCAAAAAAGAAGGCTTGCTGCTTCCCCCCCAAAGTACTTATGGACACGAAAACCAAGTCTCTGGTCTACATCATGGTGTTCTGGGTGGCCATTTTCAATGGCCACGTTATGCCTCCGATTATCTTCCCAGAAGGCAAAAATAAGTGTCTGGAGGAGTTTGTGTTGCACTAGATACAGGATGTGGCCTTTGTAAGGCCGTTTGTATGGGCGCAGGCTTCTGCCCCCTGCCAGGCAAGCAGGACAACTCAGTCCTCGCCTTCATACAATTTCTTTGACCGCATCACTCTGACTATCTGGCTTACTAGCTCTCCAAACTGCAACCCAGACTTTGAACCATTCAATCATAGAGACCGTTGAAAAGTCCTGTAGCGAATAACGGGGCCACATCCAGGTAATTGTTAAGGCCAAAGGCGATTTCATTGAATAATTGAATCCTTCAAGTCTTAATCATGCAACTTTGGTAAATATATTTGTATAAATGAACTGTCTGGGTTATTTCTTTTTATTTTGAAGTTAAGCGACAAAGATGACAATATGTGGCATTAGAACGTAACTCTTCATCGTGAATAGGTTAAATATGTGGTGCTTCATCATTTTATATAGTTGCTCTGAAATTGTATGGAGGCGAAAGAATCTTTTGTAGAAATGCTTGAACCAACCTGTAATGTTTAGTGAAATTTAGTAAAGAATCTTTTAGAAGCTTGGGCTTATTTATGGTAAATTTCCTGAGTTTTCTTTACTTTTTAATATCCTTTCTCCACGAAATTCTTCTCTCACATCCAATGTACATATATACTAGTTGTTACATTTTTGTAGACAGATTTTGAGATGTTTCGCTTAATATCAAATTGCCTGAATAGAATATAAATGATTGATTGAGCTTCTTGAAGTGCGCACCAAGCGTGTAGATTTGTGTTTAATTAAAATTGCATGGTCAAAGACTAAGAAATGATAATTCGCCAAACTTTGAAATTTTTGTTTCTCATATTTTTTTATTTGACTTTTTAATAATGTAGAACCCCGTATTTGAGGCTTTAGCTAAGTAGTATTTTTTGTTATTCTTTATTCCCTGTTTGTTTCTACATTTTTTAAGATTTTCAATATTCGTGTGAGCTCCTCTAGGTTTAGTTGTTTTTTTCTATTTTTTTTAATTTCACTTTTTTATGGATTGTTGCGTTTGATTTAATGGATGGAGGGTATCTCCTAGTATTTAATTATATTCATATTCCGTATGGTTCAAAAGAATGGCCTATCAAACAGTGGTCTAGCCCTCTACCTAAAGCGAGGCAGAAAATATAAAAATAGACCTTCTTGATGTAAAATGTCGAGGCAGACTCTTATTCTATTGAATGTTATTTTGGGATACAATACCGAGGACAAAACTAAAGGGTTGGGCATTTTAGACGGACGTTTTGGAAAAATTCACAAAATCATTAATTAAATTTTATTGACATCAATGTGTTCGTATAGAATTAGCATTTGAAATAATTAAGTGTAGAAAACAACATCCATCATGTGCTGTCAGTTTTCATTGATGCATTTCTGAAGGCGTTCTTGGATGCTGGCCTCCACTCTCTCCAGCATTGCTCTGTTAATTTTTACGACTTTCAAGAGAATAGCTTCGTTCAAATCTTCTAATGTACGGGGCTGATGCTCATCCACACGTGCTTTGAGGTTTCCCCACAAGAAATGATCACACATGGACAAATCAGGGGACCGAGGGTGCCAAGAAATTTTAGCAAAACTGGAAATGAGGCGGTCACCAAAGAGAGGGCGAAAAACGTCCATTGATGCTCTCGCTGTGTTAACCGTCACCCCATCCTTCTCAAACCATACACGTTGGATAGGCATACGTTTTCTTTGTAATTTGTGCACAAAGAAGTTGTTTATCATCTCGATGTAACGCTCTGAGTTCACAGTAACAGCATTTCCATTATTGTTTTCGAAAAAGTAATGACCAATAACGGCAGCTTTTCCAACAGCACACCAGACTGTCACGTTTGGATTGTGCAGTAGTTTTTCATGCAGTTCTCTCAGATTTTGACAAGCGCAATAATGACAGTTCCGTTGATTCACCATGCCATTGAGATAAAAATGAGCTTCATCACTCATTAACAAAATGAGGTTGTCATTTGCCTCAATAATTGTTTCCATCTGACATGCGAACTCAAGCCGCTGTTCATAGTCTCCTGGTTGCAACTGTTGCCCAATGACAAATTTTTAGGGATGGAAATGCAGGTTTTTATGCAAAATGTTCCTTACCGATCGATTACCGATGCCTAGTTCAGTGGAATGCCTACGAGCAGAGAGATTTGGAATCCGCAGCAAAGCTTGTCTAATACGTTTCGCATTTTCCGGGATCCGTACAGTTTGGCGGTCCCCCACAGGTCTCCGATTCACTAGTGTACCTAGTGTACGATGTTAATTAACCCAACAACGTAAGATTGTGTTACGGGTGGGAACAGTTTCATTTGGATGAATGTTGAAGTGGCGCTGAAATTCATGCTGAACTGCTGTAACAGGCTCGTTATTCTTCACGTAACTGTCGTAGGCAAACACTTGATGCTCTATCGTCCACATCCCCATGGCTTTCCCCAAAAAGAAAAGAAAAAAATGATAAGACACCTGAAAAAAAATTAAAATAAATGCTAAGACACCACGGGCAGAATAGTACCTGCCAGACATATGTCTCTTTCCCTGGGGATGAGTAAAAGACATTTCAAAAACCGCCATCCTCTTTGTCCCACCCCACTTTTATTTGTTGTTTAATATCGTTAATATCTATGTTTAATATCTTTATGGATAATGAAACGAGAGAAGTTTTTATGGAACGAGGGAAAAAGAATGTGAGTTTGATAATGAAGGGTTAGGATCTGCTTTTATCTATGTTGTTATGGGCTGACGATTTGATGTTTATAACTGTGCGAGAGGAATTTAAAATCTTGATCGAAGCTTCTCTTTGGGTGTGCTAGTAAGGGTATAAAATACAATGGATAAAGAATACAGTAATGTTATTTGGTGATAAGAATGGGATGAGATGTGACATCTGAGTCTGAGGGGTCAAAGATAAACAAACATTTAAAATTTAATTATTTAAAGGGCATTATAAATGACAGTAAAAATAAAAGAGAAGATTGCAAATACAAGGACTTTAATAGTCACCGTATCTATGGGGTATTTTGGGGTGGTTTGGACTCTAATTCATTCCAATATAAAACAATATGATACAAAGAAAATAAACCAGTAGAAAATAAAAGCATATTCGCGTTTTTTCTTTATAAATATATCGTTAAGTTCCTCTATAGTCAATCTATACAGAATAGTTCATGTTAACGTCAGATGCTGTATGAGGAACGACTACGCAGGCCTATATAATGCGTGAAGCAAATGTTTAATTTTCCACATGGAGGATGCAACCACTCAATGGCAAAGTAGACAGCATAAAAACTATGTAAAGTCCTTAGTATGACTACGCTTAAGATTCGTACGGAAGTAAGGTAAGTTGTTCCTTGTTCGATGCAAAGGGCTGTGCGTGGAGATTGATAAGAACGACAACAAGAAGTCAAATACGAAATGAGAGCTGATCTGAATGATGGATTAATGCCACCTCTTTAAGAATTCAACCTTATATCCAGTTTAAAAAAGTGATAAAACTATACAAGTGGAGCACTATACAAGTCATAAATGATTGATCGAGACACATTGCTAGTGCAAATTGAGGAACATTAACTGATAAAGAAGGAATGTTTCGCAGTTTTAGAGAATTGAATGAGAAAATTTCACGGTCTATTTCAGAGGTGAGGGTTCCTAATGAACTTGATAAAGTAATGTATGTATTTATCCAAAATGTTGTGTTTAGGGGGAAACAACAATTAATTAGTTTTAGTCTAAAAATAAAGCGTATCTTACATGTGCGTGAAGATTATTGAAAAATAACATCGGTAATATTTGCTATTTCAATATTTAACTAAGATGAACTACAAATGTTAAAATCTTTTGATATTGCTTGTGGCTTAAAATCGACAAATGTAGCTTGTATAGTAATTAAATTAAAAAGGCTGCATTTATGAATATTAAAATACATTTTGAAAGTAAAAGATGATTCTTAAATTAACTCGAGGTGGTCAAAAAGCCATGTTTGTTTGTGTGATTGATAATTCTAATTGATAGTTCGAGTCAGGAATGCCAGAGCCAGGTTTTAAAACGTAAATCTAGTTGGTTTTTTACCTTATTCTAGGTTTCCTGTTTTTTTTCGGAAAATGTAAAAATCTAGGTTTTTTAATAATTTATGGTAAACAAATTAATATATATATATATATATATATATATATATATAAAATGCACTATAACTTGTATTTCTTAGCTAGATAAGACGGTTCATGCTATAATAATATAGCTAGATATATGAAATAATATGAACGATGCGTTCAGTACCGGAAAGCTCGTTCCGTTAGCGCCGCCTGCGTTGCCGCTGCTTACAAGTGGAAAAGTTGTAGCCTGTCCTGAAGAGTGACGGCTCACGCACACTCAGTCAGTAGAAACGCTCAGTGATTTAGTTGTGTTCGAGTGTGCTAGCTATGCTTTGTGATGGATCATCGAACGTGTTGAATTTTCACTCTCCTTACAATTATAAGAGGAATATCTCAAGTAAAAGACAAAAACCTGGTATGTAAAATTATTTAAAGATGAGTGGTTAGAAGATGGAAATATGAAGGAGTGGTTAAAGAAAGACAATGCGAATAAAAATAACAGTTATTGTGCTTGTTGTCTCGTTACAAATAAGAATCCTGGAAAAGCTATGTTATTGAGTTCTAAAAACATTAAAAAACACAAGAAAATTTTAATGCAGCTAAATCAAATGGGAAAATTTTGCGAAGAAAAAACGACTTGCGAAGGAAGAAAAGTGCAACAGTTGACGCATTAATCGCAGGTTTTTCTTCGTTGCATCATGTCCCGTTTGTTCAATTTGATCCCTTACTTGACGTGTGCAAAAGAGCATTTACAGATAGCGAGATTGCCAAAAAGGTGAGTTTTGAAAGAACAAAACTTGCATATATTATTCAAAATGGCATTGCGCATCACGAAAAAATAAAGATAAATGAGATATGTAGACAACAAAAAATTCGTTATTAATTGATGAAAATACCGATATTTACGTAACTCAAGTGTTGGCTGTTGTTGCACAATACTTCGATTTCACTAAGTTCGATGTAGCTGATGCACTTCTAGATATAATTGTTGTAGAGAATTGTCGTGCTCAAGGTGCGTTTGATTCAGTTAATAATATGTTTGAAGAAATAAAATTCCACTTAGCAATGTTATCAGGTTTGGGAGCGATAATGGCTCAACAATGCTCGGTAAATAGGAAGATTTCAGAAGATGCTAAAGAAGGTCAGTGTTACCATCATTTCTAGACTCTTTAATGAAAGAGAAATAGTAAACGTCAAAACGACTTTGCCTTGATTCATGATGCAGCTAAAATGATTCAGCATCAAATACTAAGAATTGCTCAAAATTAGTGGCTCTCTAGAGAGAATGTGGTTTCTCTAGTTTTGAAGCAATGGGATGCACTTTTCCTCTACTTAAAGTCTGAATCTCAAACAACTGACAACGTAGATGGTGCGCAACGGATATAATTTTCGCTTGTCAATCGTGGAACAAAACATGTGCTATGTTTTCTGCACTATGTTCTTCAGAACATATATATATATATATATATATATATATATATATATATATATATATATATATATATATATATATATATAGAAATAAGACAGAGCTAAGCGGGAAGTGTAGAATTATCATTAATTTGAATAATGGATATTATTTGGTTGAGGAATAAGTTCTTGCGGTTTTATCAAATTTATTCATTACCATTAACAATTTTAGAAAAACTTCATTTTTAATTGACAACAATATGCAATTTAATCAATAATGTATTCTCCGTTGTCATTTACGACATCTTCCTAACGTTCAACTAGTTTTGCGATGCCTCCGCAATAAATATATCTGGATTTTGACTGAATTCGTCTAACCAAGTTTTTAATTTCACATCAGTATTGAACGAAACGCCGCGCAAATTTTTGGAGAGTGATCGGAACAGATGGAAATCCGATGGAGCCAAGTCTGCCAAAATATCCATTCAGAGAAGAGGTTCGAACGAGTACACTGAGGCAGTTCGTAATTATTTTTATTTTAATTAAATTAACCCCTGAGACCACAGTCGATCTTCTTCCAAAACTGGCGTTTCGAAATAAAGGAGAGAACCACGCACTCTATTGTTAAAATCTTTTCTACTCATCTGTATTCGAAGGTTTCGAGGACTTAGCCTAATGCTTAGCAATTAGAAACAAGGATAGGAATAATAATTCCAAATTTAGTATAATATTATAATACTATTAATAAAGAAATTTACATACAAAAATAAGGGCCAGGCCACTAAGGTTACCCTCCGGAAATATCTTCTTATGCTACTAATAACTGTCCTATTCAATACCAACCTCTATTTCAGACTATATGAAAAATACATTTCTCCTAATGAATACCGAGACTAAGCAGAACAAATAATTAAATGTTTAAAATCTAGACATCAAAACGTTTTGAAACAAACTATGAAACTTCACTCTATGGGAAACCTACATATACTAGTTTAGGCACAAACTTTTTTATAGTAATGCCAGTAAACATCAAGTTATCTTCGGGAAAATTCCTTATCCATCAAGAAATAATGGCCATGCTAATTAAGTAGTTGAGAATCTGTAAAAGTTTCTTAATTCTCTCTATCGTGGAAAACGAAAAGAAAATGCAGAAAAGCAATTATAACTTATCCTTAATTTCCCATACTTTGGTAAAAAAACAAACGTCTCTAATAACGCTACGATAAAATCTGTAAATAAATTTTATCCATATCTTTTCCATAAATTTGCCTTCAAATTGGGTTCTTTATCAGTCATGAAGACCAAATTCCATCCGCTAGGCGCTCCTCTTTAATTTATAAATATAGTTGTGAAAGGTGCGATTCATCCTATATTGAGACGACAATTAGGTCAATCCATTATTGCATCGACCAGCATCAGGACTAGGTTAACCCGCAGATGGCTAGTCCTAAGCAAACCAGACCGTCGCTCATAAGAGCTCATATAAAAATATGTAATTTGGAAATTACTATTGAAAATTTTATAATAATCAGCAATAACCCACATTCCAAAGAACTAATCTTATTAAAATCGATTTTGCAATATAATTAAAACCTAATTTTAGAAAAATATCAAACATCTAAACCATTCATTTTATATAAAATAAGTTGAACTTATTCGTCTTAAATTCAATACAAACCCTAATATGCAATGATCACCTTTAGAAATATATAAAATTAAGAATGTAGCCCATATTTTACATTCAACAATAAAATTTACAGACAAACTGATGTTGTCGCTATACGATCACCGATAAGTCCTTTATCGGCAGATATTTTCATGACTCATCTGGAATCTAAAATGTTTCAAGATTCTCCATCTGACTCTTGTCCTCTGTTCTATAGACGTTTTTTTGATGACGCGTTTGCAGTATTTCAAAATAGAACTCAAGCTGAAACATTCTTCCAATACCTAATTACAATTCATCCAAATAGCAGTTATACAATGGAAACGAAAACAAACTTAACCTTATCATTCTTAGACCTTACTATTTGTAAGACACGAGATTCCATTGTCATAACAGTTTTCCGAAAGCCTACGTTTAATGGGTTAGGAATTAACTTTTTCAGTTCGTGTGATTTTAAATACAAAGTTTCAGCCATAAAACCTTGTTATCCCGTGGTTATCATTTTTCCTCCACTTACGACCCTATGCATCATGAATTCATAAGATTAAAAACATACTTTACTACTAATAGCTATTCGTCGTTATACGAGGGGCGGTCAATATGTTTAGCGAATCGGTAGGGCAAAACAGAGAAAGGGGGATGGCTGTTTGTGGGGGTGTTAGGACAAGTTATGACAAGTCAGAACCTGCAGCCGGACGCTCATAACTCATCTATTTAAAAAGCAGTAGTTGATCGCAGATCGTCAGTCACAAATTTTTCAACAATGGAGAAGGTTGAGCACTGCAAAGTGATCAGATTTTTGACCAAGGAAGGCAAAAATGCATAGGAGATCCATTAACGCATGGTTGCAGTGTACACCGACACCGCCCCTTCCTATGCAACCATTGCTCGCTGGAATAGGGAGTCCGCCATGGCCGTGAGTCCCTTGAAGATGACCCCCGTCCAGGACGACCATCAGACGTGACGAACGAGGACAATGTGGTTCGTATGGAGAGGATGATCCTCGAAAATCGACGGGTGAAGGTCGAAGAAATCAAGCGACAACTTGGAATATCACATGGAAGTGTTATCAACAATATCCAAGACAATTTGGCCATGACCAACGTCTGTGTCCGTTGGGTCCATAGAAACCTCACGCCCCATGATCGACTTCAACGTGGTCAAAGTCCACAAGGCCAGAGTTGTACATACTGCCCTGCGCGAGGGTAGATTCGAGGAGTTCAACCATTTCCCCTACAGTCCAGATCTGGCCCCTAGCGATTATTTTGATTCCACCAGCTTAAGGCTGCACTGCGTGGACGCCGATTTGGGGACGATGAAGATGTCCAGCTCGCCGTCTAGGAGTGGATTGAACAGCAGTCGGGAGATTTCTGGTTTTCAGGAATTCTAAGCCTCAGGGACAAGTAACTCAAGAGCATAGAAGTCGAGGGTAGTAATATTGAAAAATAAAAAAACACTTTTCCTCATATCTCGTTACCTTATATCCGAATTGCAAAACTTATTGACCGCCCCTCGTACATTGCTAAAATGATTCGAATATTTCTTAACAATATTATTCACCTAAAATAAATATACCTCCAGTCCCTAAGCAGATACATTATTTTAAGTTTCAAGAAATTGGAACTATAAATAAATTGTGCAGACGAAAATTTTTATTACTTGCTAAACAGTATTTCCTTCAAATTGAATGTAGATTCGTATTTGTAAATGCTAAATCAATACAGATTTTTTTCTCCTGTCAAGGATCGAACACCTGATTGTGCAGTGGTGTCGTCTACAAATTTATTTTTCCAGGATGTTCCTCGGCTTCATATATCTGCAGCACTGTGCGATCATTGGGGCCTCGTTATTCTTCGCATATGGGAATTAGCCATCAAACAGGGTCTGTTCTTTCGACCAAAGAACAGTCTGCTGTAAAAGACTACATAATGAATTGTGCAACGTCTATAACAACTAATAACTTTAAAATCATAGCCAGCAATAAATGTCCGACCACACTCAGGATCGCAGAATCAATATATATTAAATCTTTAAAACCTATTCTTAATTCAGATTATTCATCAGTTCATCTTCATGTTCTGTAAAAACCACAACCTACCAAACTCTACTCAATAATATTGTTCAAATATATGTCAGTCTGAAATATTTCACCGCTTAGTGTTAAGGTGTGATCTTCACTATAGTTACCAAAAAACCTTTTGTATATCAAAACAATGCAGTATTATTTATTCAAATTGCATAGAGTGAATTAAGCATTCACCCTAATTTCTACAGTTATTAAAATCAATTCATGTAAGTAATCTGAAGCTATATTTTTCATTATTGTTAAATTGCTAATGAATTGACATATATTACTAGGAACCAGAAGATGATCGCACAAGCTCAAAACGTTGTTTTGAATAAATAGATTTAGAAAAGTGATTGGATTATTTTTCGTCATTGGCTTTATATATATATATATATATAAGGTTTGTCCCAAAAATAGGGGTAAAATTTTAAAGGGCTCTGATCCTTGCTCCACACCATTATTCTTTTTTGTGTTGCATTCCTCTCCTTGTGTGCGAAATTTCATCACAATACAATGATATTTAGAGTTCCACCCACTTTTACACTTTCCTTTTTTTCTTCTTATTTTCAGCTTATGGCAATCGGTGCTCGTTCGAGCTCCGAGTGTTGTTTTTTGGGAAGCTTGTTGATTCCCTGTCACGTGCCTGTCTTCCAAATAAGCGGGATGTGCTGCTGTTTCACCTGTTCCGTCATGGAAAAGAAGACAGTCTCGGAAGCCCTCATCTTGGCTTGTAACGATCTTCTTAACGTATGGTAGAGCACTAGGATTACGACACAGTGGGTTGAATCTTGTGTCAAGAAACTTCAAGGAATCTACAACAAATACCAAGAACTCAAAAAACTCCGGACTCGTGGGCGTTAGTCGGACCATGTCAAGGAAAAGATGCTCTTGGATAACCTTCAGGATCTCTTTGATGTTGCCATAAACGATGCTTTTCAGACCATGGCTAACGAAGAAGACAAGGAGTGACTCAAGATGCAAAGTGAGGACATCTTCTCGTAAAGCATTTCAGGGATCGAAGCGAAGAAATATGGAGTCGAAGCCAGGCGTGGACAGAGAAATGATCAAGAAGCTGCTCTCAATCGGAGATACGACGAACGAGAGGCCAAGGTTCAAGGGGCCGCTGCTGCCTTCATTTCCAACTCTACATCGTCAGAGGAGTAACCGACTCAAGACGACTCCTGACCTTCAACTTCAGCCTGTACATCTGGTCCTCACGCGAAGAAGCCCAGGAACATCTTTAAATCTCCTGAAGTCGTTGTCACATTGGATCGAGTCAGTTTCTTTGATCGTGGTGCGGAATTCGTCACTGACGCTGTTGCTCAGGCCCTGGGCCAGGATATTTCTGATCTTACATTGTCCGGAAGTTTGATATGGCGGTCCTTACACACGCCAAATCCAAAAATAAGAAGTGCGGAAGAACTTTCAAGCAACTCGTCCCTTTCACCTGCATTTGCAAGAGAAAGATGCAGATGATGGGAGGGAAAACAGTGTAGAGGGTTGCGATTCTGGCAACTGATCGAGGATTCAAGAAGTTGCTGGGTATTCCAAGTTCTGCGTGAAGTACTGGAGAATCTCAGGCCGCAGCGTGCCTGGAATTGTTAAGTCTTGGGAAATTCGCGACGAAGTAGTCGGATTAGTCTACGACACAATTGCAAGAAACACTAGCCTTTATAATGGCGCATGCATTCGGATCGAGGAAGGTCTTAAAAGGGATTTGGCGATGTTGGTGTGCCGCCATCATGTGTTAGAGTTTGTTCTCTCTGACGTATTTTGACTCGTATTTTGGCACACTGGATGTCCGGAAGTCAGACTTTTCAAGCGTTTCCCGAAAGAATGGCTAACCATCCACGAAAAAGTGTACACTCTATCTAAGGATACTCTCTATGAAGGGCATCTGGAGCAGCTCTACTCTTAGATAAAGGATTATCTGGAATCTGCCCTGGCTGATCCATCAAAGTATCATGAATTACTTAGAGTTCCGGCAGCCCACAGCCATGTTCGTCGAAGGGGGCACAGCAACGCAACCATCGTTTGTGTCACTGTTGCCATCCACCAAGCGAAGTGGAAGTCAAAGGGTACCTACTGCCTCAAGAAGTTCCTGTTTTGACACCAATTCAAGACAACGAAACGAGTTGAGCCTAATGTGACTGGCATGGCACTGTTCATTGCCCTAGTTTATGTTCCCTTCTGGCAGGAAGATCGTCTGTCATCCCACGCCTCATCCACGACATCATGATGCAGACTGAACTCCAGAAGTAAACAAAGCAGATGAACGTCGCTGCAACCGCAAGCAATGCCCTCCATCGGCATCTCTGGTATTTGGCCGAAGAATAGCTCAGCCTTTCCCTGTTGAACGACCGGGTTTTAGAGAAGATGAAGGTCAACTTCGTGACTTGAATGAAGACGGATAATCCCAAGATAGTCTTAATTTTTTTCATTTTAAATATATACACTAAAATCGGACAATATACTTCGGTTCCTACTTGAATTACAGCCTTGGCCAAAATTATGGGCCAGGTATGAAAAAGTGAAGAATATGTTTAAAACTCCTTTATTGTACACTTGACATAATACAACTAAACATTTTTGCCTATATTCTATAAATAATAAGTATTTTATGTGCCCTCCTTATATTTTATAGCCGCTTTAATACGTTTTTACATACCTTGCATAAGTGGTGTGGGCAATCTTCTGCCATTCAATGTGTGATACTAATGTTTATTCCTATTTTCTCAGTGATTATCTTTTTGGGAACTTACAATTGTCAATTTTTTTTTAAAATTGTCTCTGAAGAAACAGATTCCTGAAGATAGAAGAGCTTAAATCATTGCATTGTCCAAAGAAGGATTAACCCAAGGCAAAATTGCAAAAAAAATTAAAAGGTGCAGGAAACAGTGTCGAAAAAAACATTAAAAGGTACATCGAAATTAATTCTTGCAAAAACCGTGATAGTCAAGGTCGGAAAAAGCGTACAACTCCGAAGAAAGAGTAGTTCCTGAAAAGAGCAACTATAGCCGATAGGAAAAAAACCTTCTGATATAGCTACTGAGTTTAGGGCAGCAACATACAAAGAGATATCAAGACGCACAGTGAGAAAAAGTTGATTAGAATCTGAGCTCAAAGGATTAAAGCATAGAGTTAGTTTTCACCAATTTATTACGCTTGTACACATTTTTATTGGATACCAAAGATGATCAGTAAAATTATTATTTCTAATCAGAACTTTGGAACCCCTGGAGCTGTTTATGTTCGTCGAAAGGTTGCTCTTCCCTTGTGAATGCAGAATGAATTCAAACACATACACTATCATTTTAGAACAGGTTTATCAACCTTCCGTAGGTAAAATTTCAATAAAGAAATACCAGATGGTGTAATCTTCCAAGAGGCCAATACTCCATACCACACATCTTGTCTCAAAGGGTTGGTCTGAAAAGTAAGTGGTGACTTTGATGGAATGTTCCTTTCAATATCCAGACCTCAATCCCACTGTACATTTGTGGTCACTCTTGGGCACAGGAGTGAGGGTGCACAAATCTTCCTTAAAAAGTGAATTGCATTCAAAATTCATGAAAAGTGGCAGAAAATTGAATTATCAACCTGTACCAACTTAGTCTCGAGTATGAAAAAACGCATAAAAGCGGATATAAAAACAAAAGTAGGACACACCAAATATTAATTATTAATTGAATATACGTAGAAATGCTTATTTGTATTTTTTCAAGTCTGAAATAAATGAGTTTCAATCATATTATATACTAATTCATACCTGCGCCATAAACTTTGCCAAGTCTGTATATACAGTGGGTCCAATAAATATCCGATACAGGGTCAAAAGTTCATTTGCCATAGTTACACAACAGCAAAGCAATCGAAAAGTGAACATCTTATGTATTTTGTACGTTGAATACAAATTGGTATCATATTGCAAAAATATCAAACGAACGTTTTAAAATGTATCCGATACATCTATGAAAACCAGCTAGTATTTAGTGATATGATCTTTCGTTGCTAGTACAGCTTCCAACCGTTTGGGATATTTACTTATGACGTTCTTACAAATAATTGTAGGTATCTTGGCCCATTCTTCTTGGCATATTCTTTTTGCATCTGTTAGATTTCTTGGGTCCCTTTTCTGAATCTTATTTTTAATTCTCGCCACAGGTTCTCGATACGATTTAGGTATGGCGATTGAATTGTCCGTCCCATAACCTTTATTTCCTACTGTTCAACGCATGATGCAGTTCTCTTAGGTTCTATGTTTTTGATCGTTTTCCTGCTGGAATGTCCACTCTCTTGGTAACTTCAAGTCGTCTGCAGACTGTAAGAGGTTATCATCCAGAATCATGCGATACATCTGAGCATTCATTTTCCCTTCAATAATATGGAGTCTTCCAGGACTTTTAGAGGAGAGGCAGCCCCATACCATTATGCTGCCTTTTCTAAACTTCACTGTTGGGATTGTATTTTTGGGATCATGCGCTGAGTTTTTCTGTCTCCAAAGGTGACTAACACTATTCCGCCCAAATAATTCAATCTTCGTCTCGACACACCATAGTAAAGCGTCTCCAAAATTTGTAGGCTTCTCTAAATTATCCTTGGCAAAATTCAGACGATTTCTGACATAAAATGGTTACAACAAAGGTGTTTTTCTTGATATGCGAGAAAGAAATCCCTAGTTTCTAACAACTTCTCTAATTGTATTTTTGCATACATTTGTCCCAGCTGCTTCTAAATCTTTCTGAAGTTGATATCGAGTCACTCGACGATTCTTCTTTACTTTAGGGACTATAAGTTTAGCCGCACGGTTTGAAAGTTTAGATGTACGCCCTAAACGTGGAAGACTTGCAGGGGACTGAAATTACGTGAACCAGCGAATCGTGTCACCAATGGTTGAGATCTGTATTTTTAGTATAGATTAAATTTTCTATAGCCCAAACCACTTTTTTAGCAATTATTTAGTTTTCACCATATTAGAATTAGAGTGATGAACGATGACCTATTTCTCATGCAGCTCTCAGACACCGTCTGAGGCCTGCTGCTTCACGTGGATGAAGCGGATTATTTTTCTAGAAAGTTCTACAGCATTACTGTCACGTAAACCACTTTGGATTGTTCGGGAACTATTTATTATCGCTTGAAAACTAATTTTGTGGGTGTATGGGTTGTCGATATAATATCAATGCTTTACTATTTAGGTCTTCTAATACTGAATTTGCATTCAACGTACAAAATACATAAGATGTTCAATTTTCGATTACTTTGCTATCCGGTAAATATGATAAATCAACTTTTGACATTTATCGGATAATTATTGCACCCAATGTATATACGAGGGATCTTCAAAAAGCCTTCATGTAAAATAAAGGAAATATAAATTAAAAATTAAAATAACAAATGTCACTAATATTTCTCAATATAGTCTCCATTTAGGTCAAGGCACTTCTGAATACGATGTTTTCAACTCTCTGAAGAAATCCTGGCTTTTCGAATTACACTATGTCTTGACTTCACTTTCTCCCTCCGATCGATTGAGATCTTCTTCTTTTTAAATATTTCTTAAGCTTAGAAAACAAGAAATAGTCCGAAGTGAAAAAATCAGGACTATAATGTGAATAAGGTACGATTTGCCATCGAAAATCCCTCAAAGTTTATCTTGTTAGTCGTGAAGAATAGGCTGGAGCATTTTCATGAGATAACATGACTCCTTTGTGCAAGCTTATCATCCCGCAACTCTTTCAGCACCCAACGGGCAGAAAGCTTGCTGAGACCAGGATGCTCTGTTAAAATTGCATATGCTGATCCTTAGGAAATGTTGCCTCTTAACAAAATTTCAAAGTTAATTCTGATATCTTCATCCAGAATATTTTCAACGGCGACTACCATTTCTGTATTGGTTGATATGGATGTTCTTCCTTTTTTCTCGTCGTGTATAAAGTTTTTCTCATTCCTCTTTGAAATGTTTCATCCACCTCAAAATAGTGTTACAATGTGTTAGTGACTACCCATAAACATCGTACAAATAATCGACAATAGCGGGCGATTTACAATCAAGTTTAGTTAAAATTTGATTACAGCTCTGATCTCAAAAAACATGCTTTTTCATAGAATAAAAAAGCTAATTTCTTGTAAACAGTCACTTACTACCTGAATTGCTTCACATGAATAAATGAAGATTTTGCAGATAACAGCACAAAGCAAAGATATAAGCGAACGTCTATTGACTTGAAAATTTCCGATAATATTTGAAATTAGAGGATGGCACCAAAAATATTTGAAGCTCTAAATACCCCCTTACATTAGTGTATGCAGAAATACACCGACACAGCTGCGTGTCTCTCCATTGTTCCAAATTTGCCTTTCGCATCGAATCCCCTCCACCCCTTTTCGCACCTTAGAGACAACCAAATTTGCGGCCGGCCACGCAGGAAAATGTCTGCCTCAAAAGACACCTGCTAGCCAACGAAGGTCCGAGTTTTTTCGCGACGTCATAAACCACGAGGTGGGGTCAAAGAAAGATGGATGGCCCCGAGGTGTGAAGGATTTGGTCTGTCCTGGCAGCAGACAAAAAAACTTTCGCGTAGTGATACGAATTTTATGAAAATCTGATGCTCTCTCTTAAGTTTAACTCTTGAGGGAAATAAAAGGGAAAATTCTCCCTGGAGTCAGGCAGAAGCTCCTGGACCTACGTTGTGTGTGGAGCTAGTCCCACAAAGAAAACAGTTCGCCCGTTGCAAGGAAGAAACTTCGGGGAATTAGATGTTGCCGTCACGGTACTTATATGTAGGTGCAAACTTCTCGCTGACCCCTCCTCCCTTCAGACTCAGAGGTTACACAGGACCTTCTTCTGTGGATTACCCCAGATGCGGCTAGGTAATTATTTCGGCTACCCACTCCCGGCGCCAATAATCGGAACGGACATTTCGAGGAGAAAAACTCCGATTTTAGTCACAGTTTGACTCGTCTTCGCTATTTGGCCTAGGAATATTACATAAGGACGCTGATCTAGGATTATCCACACATTCGGTAACCTGGGACGACCGGGCTAAGTGCGAACATCGTCAGAAGAAGAAGACATTCACTGTCACCCCCCAAATACTTTCGAACTTCACGGTATCATTAAAGTGAAATATCCAATTCCCTAACCTTGCCAATTTAAACATTAACTAGAATTTCCATCCCGAGCTCATAACCACAATTATTTCAAGTGATTAATTCAGTGCTTAATTCCATAATATTATTCAATTCATTCTGTCGAGTGCAATTAAGATGCAAGCATCCTAGTACGTATAACTCAAGTGTAATCCCCACTACATTATATATAGACTTACCTATTCAGTGCAAAGACTAATCCTATTTATACCTATATACGCTATTTCATATTTTTAATTCATGTATATTAAAGATTATTTTCGTATTTATTTTTGTGTTTAACTAATTTGGACGATACTTTGGCAATTTAAAAGTAATACACTCAGCTAAATCCTTAATTTTACATAAGTCCAACCCGCTGGCTTTTACTCAGTGAAAACACGCTCAGGAAATCATTTCCTTAATTTTATCAAAAGGGAAGCACCGGGCTTATTCTTATTCACCGGAAGGGGCTACGGTAGGTGTATTAGGTACATTTCACCTTGGTGCGGGATTATAGGAATTGGGACTAGGATTACCCACTCACTAAACCTCGACATATATATATGCAAATTTTGATGAAGACCATTGTGTATTTCGCCTCAATTAATTTCCTTTGGCAACTTTCTCTTCTTCTAACTATCTCTTTTATTCCATCTTATAGATGGTGGATCACTTCTCCTGTATTCATCTCTCTTTTAAGGAAATGTGTTTAGTAAAAAGCAAACTAAGTTGCTAAGCTTTCAATCTTAATCTATCATCTTCGGAGCGTTTTGATATGTTCTTTTCTCCTTTACCGAGGTAATGAGTGGAGTGAGGATCTGACATAATCAAAGAAAACGTTTTTTAAACCGTTTTGTTCCGCATAGGTTGAGCATATCGTTAAAGGAAATGAGCCAGTCCGGTGAATGGAATTTTAAAATAATTTTAATGTTCGATTCCAGCTTATCGCTTGTCTTTTGATGGCGGCTTATCTTCGTTTATTAATATGGCTTCAAAGATGTTCAGCCTAGCTTTATTAAACTCTTTTCTTTTAATAACAGTGTTGTCAACTAGCATGTCTCGCGTTAGTTTAATATGATTTGCACTCTTTATATGATTTTTAGGCCCTTTGCTTTGCAGATGCATGGTTAAATGTCTTGTAAGTGTAATATTTGTCATGTAAATATATTTTTGAGTTGTTATAAAGCTTAAATACTTTATCGGGGCAGATGAACTGTTAAACTATGTTGGTTGACTTGAGATTCGAAGAGTTTATGCAGCTCTTGTTTTTAAGCGGGAGATTGCTGGCGTTTGTTGTTTTATAATATATGAGGAGTTGAATTTTACCCATTTGATTTCAACCTTGATGTTACGGTTAATTATTTTATTGATGTTTTTTTCATCTATTTTATGGTCCGTGGACATATGATTTCTGTAATACACTTTGTTGTTGTTGACTTATTCATGATTCCTTTTAGTTTTATCCCTATCTTTGCAATGATTATTTAAAAATGCTGAGCGTTCTTTGTCAATCAGGCATGAGTAAAACAAAAACACGTAAACAACGGTTTCTCAAACAGCATGATTGACAAACAACTCCAATCATTTTTAAAATAATCATTGCAAAGTTTATTTTTTGTGCTTGATTTGTCTCTGCGTCAAACGTGAGCTTTCTCATAAGCCTGCTTGTTGAACGAACTTTATATATAGCAGAAAATATGCTACGATATGTAACTTCCTATTTGTCAGGTAGTAAAAAATATGAGTGGCACAAAGACTTTTGAATGATAGTATGTACCGGGCACCTTGGGATTAGCTTAAGAACTGAAGATCTATTCATCACTTAGCACACTCTAAGCTCTTGCTAAAAAATTCATGCCCTTATTGGTTTTGCTCCTTAAAATACACAGAGAATCACAAAAGATGTACAAGATTTAAATCTTTAGGTTTTTGAGAACAAGTTGGTTTATGAAGGAACAATAGCTGTGAGGTTGATTTAATAAAAAACAAAATATTCTCAAAATAATCAATTTTAAGAACACAATATTTTCTTTAGCGTTTATTGCAAACCAATAGCCCTTTCAGCATGACGGCTATTTATATTTATACAGACGTGGGCTCTATCTATCTTCGCCCTCATTACTTCCTTGATTACATTCAGTCTATCCTTTGAGATTGTGATTCTATTGTCATGACTTTCTTAAAGTCATCTGAATTTAAAGGTGGTGTTGACTAAGCTTCACTCTTCAAATGACCACATAAAAGAAATCACATAAGATCAAATCAAGAGTCCTGATTGTTCTTTCAGTCTTATGACCAACTGCAATTACGTATTTTCTTCGAAATACTTCCTGCAACCGATTCTTAACAATCAGTGTTCTATGATTAGTCTAACCGTGTTGACTGCAAGAGAGTGGATTAAATCTGATTCCATAAGTACCATGTAAGTGTGTAATGATATCATCTTAATTTAAAATTTGTAGGTATGTTTCACCATTTAGGTTTCCCTTAATAAAACTTAAGCTAATTAATATTCCATTGCCAAACATTCTTACAAATAAAGATAACTTTTTCTACAGATACTTTCTTCGTTCACATGATCTTCGGTCAGTTGGTTTCTTGGTGCAAATTGCCAGGAGTTTTGTTTGTTTAATTGGCCATTCATATGGAATACAGACTAATCGTCACTATTAACTGTTCTATGAATCTTCCTAGAAGTTTGAAAAGCAGGATCATTTTATAGCGTTTTAATATTCTTAAAATTAACCTTAATCAACCGCGCTACTAGGACGTTATTGTTCAATTATCAAAGAAGAACCGCGGAACATTCACATTCTCGTTTTCCTTTAAAGTAAAAGATATCATTTACAAATGTGTCTCGTCTTATATGTGACGCTGCTGAAGAGAGTTGAGGAACTCTAAGAGACTTTTCTAGTGGTATAAGGAATTCTTGATAATGTGAATATTGTTGAGGTTTTCCTCGAATATATGAAACCATAAATATCAGTTTTGTAATATTGCTTGAAATTTCCACCTTGAAATTTCATTCACAACCTAAGTGCTTCTCATAATGCTTTCACCGGTCCCTAAAACTAGTTACTCTTTTAATGCTAAGGCTAATCCAAGTCCAGTGGAGTGGCAGCTTTAGAAAATATTAAAATCTCTACTTCATACATCTTTTCAATAAGTAAATTTTTAGAGGGGTTTTGATATTACAGATTATTTACAGATGAATTATAAATGAGAATAATGTAGAAAAACTTTTTTTTGGAATCAAAATAAATGAATGCAGGAATCTCATTTTTTGCTATATTGCTTATCTTTTTTTGTTTATCTATATAATGTAAGAAAACTTTAATTACAAAATACTGTAACTTCATTGGAAAATGAATGTTCATTGTTCCTTTATATTTTTAAATACTAGAAGCAAATGCTTGTTAATTTAAGATATTTTGTGCTGTATTTTAAATATAATTGACCATAACACGATACGCATCTTTAAATCTAATTAAGGTATTACAGTGAAGTGAAAGAAATCGTATCCTAGGGGAGCAAACTTACCCCAAGAAAGTTGATTATATCTTTGACCTTAAATATATATTTTGCTACATTCATTCGTAGCTGTAAATGTTTGTTTTTTATGCTAATCCTTTTTTTCAAGCTTTTACGGTATGCTTTTGGTAAGGCTTTTGTAGATATTTTCTATTCTTTCTTCGAGACCTTTCCTTACTAAGCAAACCCCTCAGTTGCGTAGGGCATATATATTTTTTAGAGCTGTAAATTGTGGCGCTATTATTTCAAAGCCTGATGACATAACATCGCCTGAATAATGAAATTCACATTAAGTTCAAAATGAAAATCGCCGGTAAGCCAGAGGACATTAGAAGCAGGTCCTCGTTGTGAGCAGGGAGGGACCGTAAGAGAGATTACTAGGGAGTTAGCTACCAACCAGCGGAGCCAGGAAACCTTCATGCCTTTAGAGTTGGCGACGCGTTTGACGAGAGTGGATCTGGAGATGGAATCTCTTTGGCTGGTCTTGGTTCATAAGTGAGGTTTCTTGTGGAGACAGATAATGTAAGCTGTGAAGTGGCGATGTTTGCAGTGACGTATATAACTATAAACAGCTCTCTACCTTCACGCGCGCGTCAGACTCAACCAGCTCTCATATATTCTTTTTCCATCCTGCTAACCCCGAAATGTATTGTGTCATTCTCTTGATATGATCAAACCAATTATCTAGGCGCTAAAAAATCCAACACCATAATTACTGGAGTAGCAAATCTCCATTCCTGCATCCTCTGTCGGGAAGGTAAGGAGTAGTAGCTACTAGCTACAGGAGGGTTGTGCCCCGAACCTTTACAAATATATTACATTCCTTGACCTAACGGTAGGATTCGCATTTCCTTTAGACATTAGGTATATTAGGGAGAGTTGCGTGAAGTATTCTCTCCTTTATTGGAGTCAGATTCTGAATCTCACAGAGGTTTTAAATTCAGGTATCGTAATTTATTTATGATTCTCTATCCCTATCCATCCTAGAAAAAGGATCCCAATGTGTAAAATGTGTAATTTTCTTGCCTTTTCGCGTTCTTTAACTTCACTGCTTTCTTACCAAACTCTCTTCATAAAACCATAGAGAGTTCTTCTTTGTTTTTCACTTCAAATTAATATATAAAATGTTGGACTGCATAAAATTCCCCCATATCTTCTGAGGGTAATTTGTTACTAAATACCCGTAGGAAATAGTAGAAATATTCAAACTTTTAATAATATAGATGAATACGCCTGGACTCAATCTCTTGCCAGTAGGTGTTACTTAATTTTTCCTGAATGTTTTACGTTTTTGTTTATTCGATACACCCCTCGTTGTTGATTAGGTTTATTATGGAAGTAGTTCGTCCGATAGTATGGAGTGTGGATCTTATCTTTCGCCGACGTTACTTACGACTTAAACGCCTCCAACCTTTACCGTCTCATTTAATGTCTCCATTGAGCTTTTCAAAAGTGATTTGCTGTAACTCTTAGTGACCATTTTAAAGGATATTTATTTCTATTTTTCTAATGTTTTGCTTTCAGAAAATCACTCAAAGGAAAATTAAAGTCAAATAAAAAACTACATCTCTTATTGCGAGTGAGAAATTTGTCTGTATATAACATAAAGCTTAAGTATAATCCTTTAAAGACAACTACCTAAATATGAGACATGCTAAGTAACCAGCTAAATATCTTATATTTATTTATATTAAAATATATTACAAAAGAAATACATATAATTTATATATTTTTACGTCTTCTACTAGGTACACTAAAAACATATGTTTAATTGCCTAGGTGCGCAGCATTTACATGGATTGATTTACAAGCCTTGGATCAGTGTATAGTTAAGGGTAAAATTGAGGATGTTATTATTAATTTTTTAGAGTATAAATGAAGAAATTAAATGCATTCGATTCATAAATTCTATAGTCACAATGAGCTCGTAAATTTGACTTAAGGGAATGAGTTCATTTTCATTCAGTCTCTAGTTATGCACCAAAATGAACTTTGATAACGAGTCCTTATATCAAGTGATATTTTATTTTGAATCGCCATATTCTTTTTCTGTCTTTGAATGTTAGGAATGCAAAAGGTTTTTGCCGAAAATACATTTATCTAAACTAAGCTCTATAATTTCTCTTTTAGAATGATTTTTATTTTTAAAATATATATTTTAAATGCAATGATTTAAAACTATTCTAATTCCCTTGCATAAATATACTGCCCAATGCGTAAGCTTTAAATAATAATTATACATTGGAGACTAGGAAAAGAAACGTCGTTCAATCCACCGAATTTATAGCTTTTAGGTTCTAGTATCATTTTTTGTAGATATGAATTTTATTTACATATGATAGGGGAAAAAGATTTATGAAGCTTTATAAGAGTAGAAATAGGAAAGAGAGAATATTGGCCAACAACATTCACTACGAATGAAAGAAACCCAAAATGAGAATCTTTATCTTTATCTAGACAGATTCGTGGCTGAAAAGAAAGCCGGTGTTAAGGAAAGTGAATTTTTTGCTCTTTGCCTTTAAAAAAAGTTGAATTTCATCTTGTCTGGAATTCGTTCATACCAAAAAATCTTTCATAACAGCGAATGCTTGTTGGGAAAGCAGAAAATTGGATTTATTTTTAAAAAAGAAATGGGTGAGAGGTAAAGCAACGCATACAAATATATGAGAATTGTTGGAACTGGAGGATAGTTTGAGATTTATTAATACTTCCATCCCGAATTTTTGTTTAACAATTTCTCTTTTGAGAGCAAATCACTCAATATTTTACATAAAAAATTAATGATATTTCATTATTTTTCTATATTTGAAATCTTCTTACTCCAAACTTTTTTGATAATGTAACCATAACTTTGAATTCCTTCAAAATCATAACTTCCAATAGGCAGGTCGTCAATAATAGAAAATTATAGTTTTTGCTCTCTATTTACTTTTGTAAACCATTAAAATATCACTGAATTACTTTTGATTTAAAGATTAAATACAAAATCCAGTACTCTCTTTTTTGTCTTTAGATAAAATGTCAGCGCTGAACATTAACTTGGCGTCACAAAAACTGAAGTAATTATCAAACAAGGGATCATCTTTGGTGACCAGGCTAGACACAGTAAGTATAGAGGGATGCAGATGAGAAGATAAACAATAATAGTTAAGAAAATGGTTAAAAACTAGAGAAATGATACAATATGATTGGTTTTATGTCCATTAGATGAGGAGTGTTAAAATGTTTTAGGAAATAGAGGAAGCAAATGTGTGAGGGCAGAGAAGAAATAAAGATGTTCAGATTATGTTTGAATATATTGTTAAAATAATGTCAATCTAGCAAAAGTAAATCCATTTTGAACTAAACTTCCCGCTCGTTGCAGGTATATATCAAAGGTTTAACCCCTATTGATATGTTATTTACTAGCTAAAACCTCAACAATTGAACCAACCTCGATTTTGCACGGCAGCCAGAAATATTCGACATCTTATCACGTCCATGAATAACTAGAAGAATATTATATTTATTTCTCCAGGTTGCTTTGCTATATGATATTCACTAGAATTTAATACAATTCTGCATTAATATTTCATTTTATTAACCCAATCATTAAAACCTATGCACGATTTGATTGGTTCTTCTAAATCCTCGATTCGGTGATGGTTTCATTAGAAATACGATTCTATTCAGATCTCTGATATACATTCACCTATATCCTCCGCATCTTCCATCGGACTTTGCCTCTTTTCACATGCGATTTGGGGCGAAGATATGATTTCCAGCTCTCTGCACTCGGTCACGACGGAAGGGGATCCATTCTGATGGTGCGCCAAGCTCTGCAATCCGCCCTCCGAGCTCGCTGAGGTCCGCTTCTTCCTTTGTTCAACATGTTTGCTGTAAAATGAATTTACGGTATTATTATCTATCTAGTATAGGGTTCACACTGACTTGAATATGTTACAAAGATTTATTGACGATAGAATAATAGCTGAGTTGAAAATGTCTTAATGATTGATAGACAGAAAAACTCAAAGAAGGCAGGGAACTCTACTGATTCCGTTATCGATTTGCTAAAGTGAATATTCTGCTGCGAGAAATTTGAGAAGTAAACTGTACTATTCATATCTATAATCTTATGAATATTAGATTAGTTACTACGGAAAATTGTCTTTTTCAATCACAACTTATCTATAGCATAGAACTTTGATGCTTTTATCCTTTTTGGTCGGATTGTTTCAAATTAACTAAATATTTCTAATGCTAATCACTAATCACGCATTTTTGTAATTAAAAGTTTTTACATCGCCTTCACCACAATTAAAAGAAAATTGGGAGTAATTGTAAATTTAGCATGGATAAAAGTGTAGAATTAATATTTATTGACTGAAATAAGTACACAATTAGGAATATTTAAGCCGAAAATCCGCAAATCACTAATTTTGGAAACTTAGGTTAAATTCAAGCTTATCGAACAAAGCACAGATACTCGTATATTCAAATAAAGCTTCACCTTTGAAATTGTGATTTTAAAGTTTCGGTGTTTTCAAAGATTTGCCAAGTCTATATGTCCACACTGACGTTTTTTTATAATCATGAGACTTGGAATTATACATGTCAACACAAACAATTTAAATTAAATATAAAAACAAACCATCCTAATTTAATCATTAACCTTTAAAACTGACTACCTTTTACTTAGAACTACTTAGTGGTTTTCTTGACATCTTAAGCTGTGCCAAAAAAATTTGTTTCTACTTTCGCACGTGTATAGTTTTTCTTTTCAATCCTCAAAAGTTATGGCTTCGATATTCACAAAATAAATTCGTTTTCGCGACTGAATAATATCTAACAAATCTTCGTCCTTCGCAAACTTTATAAAGGTCTTCTAGCTGATCCGGGCTGGTCGATAAGATTTAAACTCACAAAGGTTTTGTGAAAAAGTAGCTCATATGATTAAATACTAGCATAATATAATAAAATGAATGGTAGAATTAAAAGAGCAAAAAGTAGCAAGCATGTCTAAAGGAGTAGAAAGGCCTTTTACTATTAGATCAATTACTTTATTATTTTACCTGAAAAAAGCAAATTTTTCTAGTTAGGTTAATGCATATGGCTTTATGTTTCCAAACCCTTAATCTGTATCCGCCCCAAAGTAACAGAAAACGCGTAAGAGATTTGTTATATTTATTCACTGCCTTAAAAGAAACATTGACATTTTCTGAGTCTACTACTCATTATACTGATTAAACTATATCTCTCAGATGTCAAAGTTTGTTATAATTTAAAGCATAAAGCAATAAAAAAATCTCCCAAGAGATAAATTGAGATAAATATGTAAAGAAAGTGGTGAAGATAGGCGTATCTGCTATGCTAAAAGATATATTTCCCTCATTAATTCACATGGCCTAATTCTCTCCTCTCACCATCCTACACTCTCTTCGAGGACTAAATTACTTCTTTCGCAACGAATAAATAAATAACTAAGGAAATTTGTTTGTTTGATTAAAATAAATTGGGAAATCAAACATTTAAGTTTCGACAATTAAATGATCAATTACATGCCCACATTTCTCCAATTTTCACCTAATTACGATATTTCTAGTTAATTCAAAAGTGAATGCAACCTAGTATGACCAGAGAGTGATAAAATATAAATTATTTTTGACATATTATGCTAATTAAATCCATCGTGAAAATATCACCAATACGCTATATATAGTTAAGATTAAAAATCAACTATTTTCATAAAGTGTAATTTTATTTAATTAAAGTTGGTGAGCCCTGCTGTAAAAGAATTCACAGAGGACAGATTGATTAATTGTACATGCTAGCTTTAACTCACAGATCGACTCATGAGTATAAAGCGCTTTTCGAATTTCTTCTACACAGTGTTTTCATTCCATAGCCGATCTACAATCCTGTTTCCAAGCATAACTGACATTACATTAATCACCAAATTTTCTCAAGCACATTTACTTATAATATGCATCAAAAATGTATATGTATTTCTGCCCTGGCTCCCATTGAATATATGAGAATTGATAGGATGTTACCAAAATGATCTCAGAGAAATATCTTCGTTATGGCATCAAAGAAGAGTTTGAAAGAATGTGACGAAATATAAAAACTATTGTTTAGCACATCTCGATATTTCAGAATAAATTTGGGGCTTTTATCACTCTAAGTATAGTTAGTAAAAGGATCTGAAACTATTTTCTTATTCAGAGAAAAAGTATTAGTCTGCCTCATTATTTTTAATTACTTCACCTTTTCTTAGGTAATCATATCTGTTTCATTAATTATTTATAATTAAATTCCGTCACGCAAGAAGGGTTTGAGAGTAGCGCGGACAATCAACTGTTGCTGAGACGTGGAGAATTCTTTCACCTCTCGGCCCCAATGCCCGTAGTTGCTTGCCCTCCCCGCCCCAAATCTTTATCTTCATATAGAGGTATTTAACCTTTTGATCAAATCAAATCTTACAGGCATACTAATAAAACTAACTTTCAAGTAATCACTACTAACCCTTTTAGTCATTCCAGTGTTTGCCAAACTAATTCATCGATGAATCTTCTCATCGCCTCGCAACTCAACTTTTCTAGTCTAACAATCAATTTACA
The DNA here is from genome assembly GCA_963969495.1 of Ceratothoa steindachneri. Taxonomy (NCBI): domain Eukaryota; kingdom Metazoa; phylum Arthropoda; class Malacostraca; order Isopoda; family Cymothoidae; genus Ceratothoa; species Ceratothoa steindachneri. The sequence goes on from OZ018328.1 coordinate 86,787,074, forward strand.
CAACTTTCCCTAAAAAAATCATATCATGAATCAATTTTAAACTATAGTTTTAAATTCAAATTAGGAAAAAATAATAATGATCTTAACTTAATGAAAATAGTCAAAATAATAATAATCTGAAAAATAGAGAATGAAAATGCTTATTTTAATTAAGAAAAACACCACGTAGATATTCAATAGGAGTCATGGGGCAAAGTTTTATTATAATTATTAAGACATTATTAAATTCATTGAGAAATTTAGAGCCTTCGAATGTTTGGTTTATTTTAAGTGCAAACATATAATTTTCACATTTGCTTTGGGGAGAGAAGGGCGTGTCTGCCATTTCCTCGTCTATTTAAATTACCTATATTATTTTCTTCATGCCATTTCAAAATTAAAATCTTTTCGAATTCTGAATCTTTTAGCAAGATGTCAAAATAGGAACCTATACGTTAAATAAGTATAATTGCAAGCAGTTAGCATCATTTTGACGTTTAAAGAAAGTTGACATCATTATTGTAACAAGAAGTTAGACCGAGAGCAATAACATGATTTGCATTGTCTAATTTCGGTAAATGTTGAAAGTTAAAAGTTTTATCAATTAAAGTCGGATTTAGTGCAAGATCAATTTCTTTGATACTTTTAAATAAGCCTGAATATTTCAATTTCTGTTTTTTAAGTAGAAGTGAAAATATCTTAGAGGTCACGCCGTCAAGTTTTATAGTAAGTACAAAATTCATTTGAGAAAATAACTTTGGGCTATCTTAAAAGTTCGATCTCTATACCAAACTTATATTGAATTCAAATATTACAGCAAAGTTTTCCTTACAAAAGCATGATTCTGTCTTCTCGAGAAATGCTATCTTTTTATGTTAATTTTTGTGTGTCTTTGAAACTGATGCGTAAGTTGTATATTCATTGGGGATTGATAATTGAGGAAGCATTATTGGCTCCGGCAGAGTGGCGTTATTCACATTTCGTTTCCATCTAATATTTTTTCAGTCCAAATGCACTTGGCCGAAACCTTGTGCCAGTTGATAAATACTAGCTAAACCTTCATCCCAGCTTATAAATTTTTATTCACCTTTACCAATCGACGCCTTGGCGAAGATTCACGGGTCTCAGTATTTATGTATTTTTTAAACTTCTGTTTGCTTCACTGGTTTAAAACAGGCTCCATTGTGTAGGGCTTAATATAAAAATTTAAATAGTCAAAGGTTAAACAGCTATGATTTAATGTTTCGACCTAAAGTTGAAAGTGTTGAAAGTTAATAAACGGAAGTTCTGAAGTTTATTTTGTAATTTGTTGCTTTGAACTTTGGTAATTTAGTTATTCTGTAATTATTTAATTTATTTGATTACTATAATTGAAATTGTTTTACTCCCATTAATTTTCATGTAACTACTATGAAGTAAGTTTAAGCAATGAGTTGTTTTGGCGATGAATTATTACGACGATGAATTAGGTCGGTTTGAGTTGGCGACGATTAGTTGTTTACTATTTGCTAATTCCAGGTATAAATTCGTCCATATATGAGTAATTGTCTGCATACAAGTTCAGAACTACGCAATATTAAATCACTTTTTAATAAGTTTAAGGCTGATATTTCTAGTAGACGATAGGTCATCTAACAGAGAATAAGAGCTAATACTATATATAAACTAAACTTATTATTTTCAAGGAATCGATGAGCTGATCGCAAAAGGGACGACTTTTATTAAATTTTAACTTTAGTTCGCTGAAAATTATTAGGTATACGCAGATTCTTTTCAAACTTAGCAAGCATTAGATTATTTTCACCATTGTTGTATACTTGACGTAGGTTGAAGTGATCTAAATGCATTGCATGATATTTATTTACATTGAAATTCATCTAACATTTTCAACTAGAGAGAAGCTATAGTTATCTGAGGTAAACAAAAATACACGTCTTCAGTAGGCAAATAATAAAATAATGGAGACATGAAAAATCGTCTAAAGATATCTGATTAGGAAAAAATAATTAACACTAATTAAGACTATTGTGTTATTGTTTATATGTAGTTCTTGCAATTTAATTTAAGTATATATTGGAAGAAAATTATTGAAAAGTTAAGATTATGTATAAATATTGAAGAAATTAAGCATTTCTGAGAGAGATAAAGAGTGGAAGAGGCATTTCATCCTGCTTGGGTAGTACCAACTGTGAAACATTGAGGTCGTTCTAATATAGTACGGGGCTGCATGTCTTCATAAGAGCGAGGGAAAAATCTTTGCCATGTATAAATGAACTACACAAAATATGTCATCATGTTCTTACACATTTGATAGTCATCTATCCGAAAATTGTAACCGATGACAACGAGAAATGGAGTTGAAGTTCAGCAGAGCCTTGCTCCATGTTCTCCCTTTAACTTCAGAAAAAATTGGTATGACGTAAAGGAGATTATTCCTATGGAGTAGGTATCTAATAGCAGAGAATAAAACCCATTAGAAGAATTTTCGAAACTGCTTAGAAAAGCAATGAGAATTACCATAATAACGCATAAAACAGAACTGTATAAAAATTACAATCTGAAAGATAAAATATTTACCTGTAAAGATTTAGTCAACTCCATGCTTCAAATAATTATGGATTCTTTTGTACGCAAGACGTGGTTAAACGGAGTATTAAAAGAATTAAAAATAAATAAAAATGTAATGTATATGTTGAATTCATTTAGCACAAATATCTAAATAACTTATATGAATTATTCCATGAGTGCTTTATAGTTTTTGGCAAAGTGAATATCAATATATATATATATATATATACATCTACGAAAAAGTAAGACAACTTGCCAACTTCATCCCTTGTAGCTACTTTAACGTCACCACCCATCCTGGCTGAGAACACGAAGAGTAGGCGAGAGAGGTACTAAAAGTTGGGACTACTTAACAACACATTTCTACAAACCAGACAATCCCTCCAACAAAAGAAAATAACAAATTACCATACATACACATCTGCTCATCTAAAATAAACACTATAAATACATAGAACACATTAGCTGATTTTCTCCAATACCACCTACCTATCATTTAATTCTTTTAATCCACAGAAACACAAACTAACTCCCTACAAACTACATATATAAAATGCTGATGGTAGTTCATCGGGTCCAAAGATAACGTTCTCTCTCTTACTCCCATCAATAACTTCTTCGGTAAATGTACATTCCAATCTTGGCTAAGCATCGCCTGCCACAGGTAGGACGTTGTAAATTTGTAGGATGTTAAGGTGATGGTTATTGCTGTCTCGCTCGCCGGCGAGCATGCTTGACAAGTTGATGATCTCGTTGGATGTCTTCAAGATGATTCACTCCCTCATGGATAAGTTGTCTCCAATTCAACCTGTCTGACCCCGACTCCTCCAGATTTAAAAAGTCAACCATGCATTTATTCAGAACATTCTTAATATAATCTTTGAATCTGAGTTAAATGCGTGTCACTGGAGCTACCACGGTCTCTTAAAGATAGAACGTTTATGAGATTCTCACCAGCAATTTGAAAAACTGGGCGAGAAGAAAGTGGTTCACCTGGCCAATCTGTGGGTATTTTTGTTTTCTTTATAATTAGAATAAGGGCTAATCTGGTGTATATATCAGTAGAAATTGTCAAGATAAATTGCAGTGCATCCGGTAAATTCACACCAGAGCGCAGTCGTTTGCATACTGTAGGTACACAATGTGGTGTATTGAGAGCTTTGATCTTGCCTGAAAATTCATGATGTTAAAACGGCTACCATCCAGTCTGAAATTGATGGTTATTCCGCTTATTTCACGGATAGTACGGTGTAATAGTGTAGGAACATATACTAGATAGATTCTGAACAATACTTGAGCCATCGCACACTCTTGACTGATCCCAGAGTTAACAGCGAAAGGCGTTGACTCCATACTACCCATTGTCACTTTAACATACAAACCGTGGTGATCTGTCTTACAATATATAAAAATTTTGGCTGGCAGCCTGAAGTATGCATAAGCTAATAGAGAGTTTTCCTGTTTACAGTGCCAAAAGCCTTCGTAAGGTCAATGAAAGACATAAAAAGATCTTTTTTTGCTCTCTAGACTTTTATTGCAATTGATGGGCTATGAAAATCATGCGAAAGTGACTTTGCGATTCCGGGAGTAGATCTTCTGTGATGAAAGATGCTAGTCTCCGCAACATATTTTTGGGAGAACTTTCCCGGCAACAGAAAGTAGTTATATACGTCTGCTGTTGCCACAAATGTTTTTGCGGCCCTTTTGTATATTTATTGTTATGATATTAACATCATTCCACTGTGAGGCACTTTCTCCTTGTCCAAAGCATCCATGATGAATTTGGAGAGGTTATGTTTTAGCAAGTATCCGCCGTGCTTTTAAATTTATGCAAGCAAGTTGTTAGGGCCTTATGATTTACCATGTTTGAGTGATTTAATTACCCACAGCAATTCATAGAGGTAGGAGGAAGATCCATCTATAGTTTTAATGTACGCTCATTTATTTTATGTAGGGCAGTGTTATCGTTTGGGTTTGCATAATTTAATAGGATTTGAAAGTGTTCGTCCCATCTTTGGATTATTTGACTTTGTTCACTAAGTAATGTAGTGCAATCAGTAGTTTTCACTGGAGTTAGTGGAAAATTTTCGGGACCATTAAGTCCTTTCACAGAATTTTTGAACTGCTGCATATCATAAGAATCTGCATATCCCTGAATTTCTCGTTCCATTTTCCACCAGTTATTCCGTAGATTTCTCAATGTTCTTGGCACTTCACTCCTTGTGTTTTGCCAGGAATTTTTTTAGGGTTTGAGAGTTTAGGTCTTTTAGACGGGTATTGTGAGCTTTTTGCAAACTAGTAAGTAGAAAAACGATGGCTTCAGTATTCTCATCAAACTAATCTTTGGTCCATTTGATTTGAATGCCACGTAACTTTTCTGGTACTTCTAAGAACGGAGTACTAAATGAAGACTGGCAAAACTACACCAAATACATAGAGGAGAAACTTTGCAATATCACTTTAAACAACTCTCCATTTTTAGACAAAACACTGCACTTTATTAATAATACCATTACACACGCAAACAGTAAATTGCAAAATGTACCCCCATTGACCTAGATTTATCTATCCCGTTAGGAATAAATTAGGTTTAAGGAACCAGGGATAAGCGGAAGCAGGCAAAGTCGGTTCCAAAAAACCCACGAATTAATGAAGACGAAGCAAAACAATGTCATCCATAGTATCAAAGGCTGGCAAAAAATCATGAATTATTCTAAAGGAAGGCCGATCAGTATCTTTTGTTTCACTTAGGCAGAAAATTACATTCAGTAGAGGAGATCCAAGTTAGTGACCATTTTTTAAATCACCCATAAACATCATATCAATGTTACAAAAGGTAATACAATCAAGAATGAGCACAAAATCAGACCTTCTAAGAAATTTAAAAAAGAACAAATGTTGAAATACAACTAGATGATAAGGGGGTGAGAGGTATATGTTTAAGGTAGAGAAGTTGACTCAATTATAACACAGCAAGTTTGAGGGTAAAAGAAACATTTTCTCGAATATGACCAACTTTTTCGGAGAAGATAACATAAAACTTCACTAGGATTTTAAGATAACCATTACACTTAACTTTCTACATCTTTCCTTAGAATTAAAAAATCATCTATTATTTTTTTTAAAAACTACCTTGGTTGCTATTTTTAAATGAGGAGCTGAAATAAGACCATTTCATTGCTTTTAAATATGGCTTCATTAAACAAACCTTGTGTTAAAGAATCAGGTTGAAATATGCACTTTTCGTGAAGTGATATATGGTCAATCCTCCTCTTCGCTATTAAAATACGAAGAAGAATGGCATTATTTTCGAGGCCAATACTCTTACACCCGTCTTATTCAATATTAACCGTTTTATTAAGATGAAAATGTACGAACGATCTGTAACTTTTTATATGCCAAGGTTTCGCCTTTGAGATAAAAAAATGTTCAGAGCGCAATGAGTCCATAATACCCCGGGAGGAAATGGCTGAGCGAGGTCATATCTTTTCAGTCATGCGTAAGAAGTATTTCGTCATTTAAAATCCTATAAATCCATAAATTAGAAAATTTTACATTTCTAAGAGAGTAAAGGCCCATATATATAGGAGTGTCATTCGAACGATTTTTTCCGTTCTCGATAGAATGTTGTTGTGAAGCCTAACCCTTCCTGCAATGGATGATGAGCGTCTCAAAAGATCGTGGGAATAGTGGGTGGTATGAATATTCCTTTAATTTAAGCACACCAATTGTCATTATAATTTGCATCTGTTCAATCCGTACATTTTTAAATAGTGTATCAATCAGGCTACTCTGAGATAACTGGCAAAAGTTTCAAATATTGTTAAAGAATTACTTTTGTTAAATAAAATTTTAAATTTACTTCGTTACCATATAAATATCAAATCTTTCTTTATATTAGGGGAACCGGTTTTAAAGAGCCTTTCGAGTTCTTTTATGTTTTTATTTAAATGTTCCGATTGGTTCCAATGCAAATACATTGGAAGCTGCGTGACAAGTATAGAGGCAAGATCTATTCCCACAGGGTCATAATTACTTGTACTAAAACCTGTAAAATAATTTGAACCGAAGAAAATTGACCTATAGGAGATCATGTAATAAAGTATAAAAGTGATATATACATAAAATACTTTGTAATATTAAATTCAATAAATTTCACATTGCCTTTGAAATCAGCTCTTCTTAAATATAAATAGTGATTTTGCATGGTTTCCCTTTTAGCTACATAATACTTTTGGATTAGAGGGGCGCATTGTAGTTTACTGTTTTTTAGGTTAACCTGGAGCATTGTGTAATCAATTTATGTTGATGCTAATCTTTATTTTTTTATAATTCTAGTTTTATGTCTTTTATATCTCCGTTAAAGAATCAATTAACAATGTTTTATATGATTATTAGATTAAAAATAAAAGCGCCCCTTAAAAATGGATTTTAAAAATTTATACACTGACAAACGAATTTAAATATTTTAAAATCTTCAAGATCTATTTTTCTGTGAATTTCAACTACATTTCTATGTTTTATTTAACTCGTAGTCTTCTACTCAAAACCACGCTGCCTATTAAAGTAATTCGAGTTGTATCTTCAGCATTGTACTCTTTAAATATTGCATAATATATCCTTTGTTTATTTTGTATTAAAGGACTAAGAAGATGGCAGTATTATTGTTAAAATGTCCCCGGGAAATAAAAAGGATGAAGACAGCTTTTTTCCTCGCATATGAATTGCTGTTAAAAAATAAATTTAGGTTTTGCTGTTGATATACTATGTACTTGGGGGAATTGATTATCATAGTCGAGTCAATTATGAATAGAAAGAACACAAAAGGTAGGCTTGTTTTGGACCATTGTGTTCGTGTCCTCAAAGAGGAAAATGTTAAGTATTTTCTTGAGTGGCTAAAAAGAGTCAAAAGTTCGGTGGCTAGACAACGCTTTGTCGTTTTGTTGTGCGTGCTTGGGTATTGGTATTGGATTCGACTGGGGCGTCGGGATGAGAGTAGGTGTTAGAAGAGGCGAGAGTTGTGGAAACGCGCTATTAATGTTATTATCATAGGTGTTGCTTGAGTTGTGGAACGCAGCGTAATATCTATACTCCATCGTAGTATAATGTCTGTCGTGTATATGTATGTATGTTTGGTCTCTTGCTAGTTTCATCAAGTGTCATGTTAGCCGACGTGAGTGTATGTTTTGAATGGTATTAGTTTGTTGTTTTCATGTCGTGTAGAAATGCGCGCATACATAGAATAATGACATATACGTTTCAGAGCAGAGTTTTGAAAGCGCTGTTCTTTCCTCTGCCATATCTGACTCTACTACAAGTGTGACTAGTGCATATATAAGTAGTGATGGGTCTAGTGTTTAATATAGGTGTAGTTATAGCTTGCGACGGCCAGGATAGAAACTCCGTAGCTTGTTGCTGATGATTTTTGCACTTGTTTTGACGCGAGCAAAATTTTTCTAGGTTGTAAAATGTTGTTTCTTTTATATTTCTATGAGGTTTATATGTGTGTATATTTGTATGTTTCGCATGTAGTAATTCCGTGAGTCATCGTTGGCGTCGGACAGTTTGTGTGTATTTAAGGGGTCGTTGCGTGAGTATGGGGTGTCATTAGTGTAGTTCAGATAGCATATGGGTGCTAGTACACTACTATGGGCTACGCTTATGCGTGATGTAAAGTGGTGTGATATCGCTTGATTGGATTTAATGTGGCATCTCCATTCGTTAAGGTGGTAGGAGAGAAGACTTCTGGTAAATCGAGGGGGATTGTTGGCTAGTCTCCAACGAACTTTCTAATAGCGGAGCTTATCGGCGTCCTTCTTCACGCCCTTGCTGATGGAAAGTTCTTTTTGTCATGGCTGTCGTGCTTTTTGTATAATGTCATGAATGATGTTCACAACTCCTTGAGTGGACTGACTCTCCAGATACCATATTTGCAGGGAAAGAGCCGTTCAATCTCTTTCATAAAAGTAGGAGACGGGTATTGATCATTCGTTCAAAACTTTTGCCTAGGTGCACTAACAGAGCATCTTGCTGGTTGCGTCCTCGGGTTTCGCTTTTATTTATGTAGAAGAAATTTGTTTGATGTTTTAAACATTTGTTTAAAGTGCCCAGAGGCAAGTAAGACTTCGAATATTTTATGTAAGTGTAGGGAAAATGTTTTATCCGAGACTATGTTCTTTATGGTTGGAATGGTGTAAGGCTGGAATGGCCAAGGGCAAGGTTTATTGTTGGTTTAATGCAATGTTTTGTTTCCTCCACCCTGATATGAGTGATTAATGTAGAGAAATCTCGAGTATCTCCATTTGTATTAGAGGCGGACATAAACTCATAAGCATGGACTGGAAATAAATCCTTGACTTCATGGAATTATGTGTATATAGAACAGGGGTGGGCAACCTTTTTAAGTGGGTGTGCCAAAATTGTGCAAATCTTTGCCACAAAATTTTATCACATGCTAATACTTGACTAAAACACAATGAAAGGATATAAAATTAAAGATGTTCTTTTTATTCATTTCCAACCCTTTATGATGCATAGAAATTACAAGGAAAAGATAGTCATTTTACTTAAAAATATACATATTATTTTTCAACAGAATTGTATCTTTATCATTTCAAGAAGAAAACAACAAATAAAAACTAGAGAAAGAAAAATTGTGAACCTTTTCATTTATTTACCATCAATGAGATTTCTGCTGCTACCTCACTGATAACATAATTTAAAACAGCTTGTACACAACGGTTACTATATAAAATAAATTGGAGATACATTTATTTAGTTTTCTTAAGTTAAGCATTTGGCTTAACTTGCCGGTAGAAGTCGTTGGTATGCCAAAGGTTTCCTACCCCTGATATAGAATGTGGAGTGTTTATTGAAAGTCTGTCTTTTGCGTGTACGTTCATGGTACCTGCACTCTTTGTGTTGTATTTTTGTGTACTCCAATGGATGTCGATTTATGCAGAGTTGGTCTTCTGGAGATTGAGTTTGGGTGGTGTGTTCATGGTTATGTGATTTTTGAACCCATTAGAGTTTGTATTAGTGTATTCGTATAGCAAGTGGGTATTAGAATGGGGGAATAAAAAGGCAGGAGGCAAATAGGGATGTGGTTGGATAGCAAGTGTGGACCTGGACTATGTGGGTGTGAAAGCGTCTAGCCTGGTCAATGCAGAACACTATGTCTAGGGTTGTAGTCCCCTTTGCTTCTCAAAGAATGTGGGGAATGTCGGAATGAACTGCCCGTAACTGAATCGTGGCAAAGTAGCAATAAGATACCTAACCTTATCATTAGTGGTAGTCAAAATTAGTGCAGGATGATGTGCATGTAGGCCTTTGATTGGCTATATGTGGGCTTTAATGAGTAGCCACTAAAATACGATTAGTGTCCGTGTGTACCTCGCAGCCTCGTGAAGAATCGTTGTGAGTATTTATGAGAGATTGGTGTATAGAGCGCTTAACTACGAAAGCTGATCTTAGTTTCAGCGCTTGTGGAGTAAGATCAAGTGTGGTAAACTTCAATGTGAAGTCTGTTGTTGGAAAGTTATAAGGTGGGGGATATCAAAAGTCAGATGTTAGATCTCTTTGTATTGAATACCCAGTTGGTGAGAGTATAAGAACCAAGCGCCAACTGCGTCATATATTTGGAACACAGTAAGCAAACCTATGGTCGAGAGCAAAGTGCGTGTGAGGCATTTAACCAGGAGATTTGTGGCGAGCGCGACAATCTTCAGAGCTTTCTACGGTGGGAAGGATTGAATTAAGTATTTTCCTTATTTCATCAAGGATTGTTGGTATTATAGTATATTTTCATTTATAGCATCTACATAAATATCTTTGCCTCTGTCGCAAAAATGCAAGCTCACATCTCTGCCAAAGCGCAAAGGCCAGGGGTAGAAGAGCTTATGCCTATGCTTGGATTACCTGTGACAAATATCTCTTCTTTTCTTTTTAAATAATTTAAAGAATCTCTTCGATATTACTGCAATTTTCTTTACTAATGTGCTATGTCTCGGTGACTAAGAGTTGGTACGTCTGAATACGTCTGTCATTTCTACATTTATAAGGGAGTATGTGACTGTTTTTTAAGTGGATAGTTCATTCTTTATACAACCCTACATCGCGGACGCCATTAATTATCGAAATTTTCTTCTTGAGTTTCTCGCTATTCCGTAGGCACTTCCTCCTTCACCGAACGGTGAGAAAGAATGATGTCCTCGCTTCTGAGTTTGTCAAATGGGTGTTCTTGTGTTAGGGCACTCCTATTTATACTCTCTGAAATGAGTCTCTGCTGGAATACTCTGGATGGGAATTCTCCATATATATGGGTACGTAAGTATAGAAGATGTCGAGATTGTGTTCCCTACTTCTGGGCTACATGCCACTGTATGTTTCGGTGTAGTAGGATGTCTTACACCCAAACGCGCACCCGGCCCTTCCGACATCCAAGTCACAATAATACAAAATCTCACAGAAAAGATTTTCTTCACTCAACCTTTTTAAAGTTCATCTTCTGGGCACCTGTGAGAATTTACCACAATGGGTTTTATATATGCATTATTTTCTTAACATAATAATATTTTTAGGACTAATCAGAAGTGAGAAAATTTATAAGTTTTGAATAATGTTTAGATAAAAAATTAACTGATCTTAGCATGAGAATATTTGTTTTGACCAATCGGATTTGAGAAATTTTATAAAGATTAAACCATGATTAGATCGACTTGCACATACATGCGGCCATCAAGGCCGTGAAAAGGCGTGGCTTTGGTACAAGCCTGTAGGAGTTGTCGCAGAATCTCCTCAGAGATCGGGAGGGAGGTATTATTTTTCAAGCGTGTTTAGCTTTTATCAAAGTATTTATTTTAGGGTGTTTGTAGCATATTCCTAAAAGGGTTTGTTTTATGTTTCTCTCCGTTTTCTCCTGGTTCTTCTTCATTTTTATTTTAAGTTCCGCTTTGAAGTGTTAAAGTGACAATATGCATTGTTTAAGTAGTCTTGCCCTTGGAAATAAAAGTATGACATGTGAAGAGGTATTTCATATTCATTTTTCAGCTGATATGCTTATCAAAATAATAAGCAGAAGAAGAAAAGTACTCAAGTTACATCTTAAACTTGAAAGTTGCATTGAATGATTGCATTTCAGTGAGTGTTATTATGTTTTTTTTATAACTGATTACGAAATGTATAGATTATTGATAAGAGACTGAATAGCCTCTCGTTCTTTATGTCTTCTCAAGAGAGGATTTTCAAGAAATACAAAAGAACAGTTAAACCATATCATTTGAGTCATGCCTACCTCTAAATATATTTTCAACCGAATAATTAGTAGAGAAGCAGGTATTTAACCAGAGCATTATTTATTTCGTTTGTAACACAAAAACATATATATTTTACCTTTTAAATGTTACTATGCGTGTAAAATATGCTGTCTTCCTTTACAAGGTGGATATTTTTCTCATTTTTTGAGAAGCTTTCATTTGGTACATGTGGCTATTGTTTTGATGATCTCTTTATGTGTTTTTAATTCACGTTTATCTTTTTTATTTATAATCATTTGTTATCTACCAATTGTTTTATTTACTTTATTGATTATTTTTTCAAAAATTTTTAACTAACTTTGTCTTGAGTGCTTGTTGTTTGAACTGTTTTTCATAAGATGATTTCATTTTGCATATTCGATACTTTTTCTAATTATTATTTTCCCTCTTATTTCGCCTTTAACTCGATTCTGTCTTATTTTGCTTTTTGTTACACTCAGTTTAATTTCGCCTTTTGTTCTACCCCGTCTCATTTCGCCTTTTAGTTCATCCCGTCTCATTCCACCTTTTGTTTACATCACTTCTCTTTCGCACTTTGTCTTGGATTTTTTTATAGGCTCACTTATTTTTTGTCAGATGAATTTATCTCTTTGTTATTTGCTACATTTGCACAATGCAAAACATTCTCTTATATTGTTTCAGTTTTTAATAGAGGTTCTTGCCTTTGATTATTCATGTAAATATGCATGTTCATTGTTATAATTGGGACGCTATTTTCTGTCCTGTATGTCAAGCTTTACAATGGGTTTGTCTGTCACTTGTTTTAGAGCTATTATGGTCTAATCAGTGAGCACTACCTGTGCAGAAGGAGTATATAACCTTTAATAAAAGTTTCCTCTTAAATTGTAAGTAATCACCTAATATAAAGGATGGCTCATTGTGGAATTTCGACTTATCTTTTTTCGCAATCACTTTTCTTTTCTTGTGTGAAAAATCTTAGTGATTGACTATAGTGACTTATTTTCATTATTTCCATTAGGTATCTTTCTTATTTTTATCAAAGATTGGTTCTTATAGTATAGTTTTATTTATGGGATCTACATAAATGTCTTCGTCTCGGTCAGGGCGCAAAGGCCAGGGTTGGAAGAGCTTAAGTCTATACTGGGATTAGCTGTGGCAAATAACTCTTCTTTACTTTTTAAATAATTCGATGAATCTCTTCGATATTAATGTAATTTTCTTCACAAATGTGCTGTGTTGGTAACTCAAAGATGATACTCCTGAATTCTTTTTATAATCCTACTTCGCTGAAGCTGTTAATGCTCTAAATTTGAATTTTGCATTTCTCGCTATTCCTAAGCTTTGTATATTTTAGGAGATTAATCGATATTGTATGCAGCGCCTTCAACATCGTCTGCAATGTTTAAGAACAAGCAGTTCTTAGCGCCAGTTTCTACCCTAGCCCCCAAGCCCGCTCTGGAGCGCTGATAGGGGCTCCTTCAGCTCTGTTGAATTAGGGAAGTGTTATGCGTTTACTCCATTGGAAAAATTTAGCCTAAAATCTCATGGGACTGGTATTTTCGACCAGTGGGTTATTTGGCCTAAGGTTTGTATGTATTTGTTTAGTGCAATAATTGTTGCAAACCTTGCCTTTGATATTATGTATATATTTGAAATCTATATGTTTTGGGAACTCAGGGTAAATAGGTTTCGAGTGTTTTTGTCACCATCTTAGTTATCACTTTTGAAATTCATATATATATATATATATATAAATATAACTTATACATATGTATACCTGAATGGTATACAAATCATGCTAGATGTATCACCTAATAACAGAACCCTTGGGTAGTATACATTCTGAGACAAAATTTCAAGAATTTATTATATTTGAATGCACTTTTGGCATTATATATTCTCTGCTTTCCTCTTATTTAGAACTATTTTTTTCTTTTTTTGATAGAACTTTCGATTTGTTTATCAGAACTATTTATTTTTACGTCTACTCACTTCCTCAACCTTTTACAAACAACATGCATAATTATTCTGCACGGATCATTAATGTATGTATTATAAAAATATGAATACATACGTCAGATAAATAACTTCAAATGCAATGCCTAGCATTGTTTTTTCAATTTTTGTTCTGAAAAAAGACAACCAGTTCTATAATAGTAGACACAGTCCATTTTGTTCGTTTCTTGGTTATTACCTCTTATTAGTAGGTTTAATTAAGTTCAAGTATCCAAGAAGTTGACCGAGCCCTATGCTTTTCCACGAACGCTAGATATGTTAAAAAATATATAATTTCTAACATATAAATCATCATACTTTGATAATACTCACAGTTGCCTGGCTAAGAAAAGTAAGACCATATTGAAAAAAACTTACTCGTCTGGTCCAAAGCACCAGCTGCAACAGTAGCAATAACAGCTGCAGATCGAACAGCAGGATGAAAAAGCGGGACAACATCTTAATTCACCCGCCTCAACAAATATAGCTGATGAAGTGGTGGTTGAGTAGTACTCGAAACGGTTTCTTCTATACTTCCTGCATGAATTACAACAGACAAAACGATGAAGTATCCGGCCAAATGCTGCTCGAAACTCTTGATTGAAGATACTGTAGATGATGGGGTTGAAGCAGGAATTCATGTACCCACACCACGTCAGAAACTAGAAACGGATAATACACTTGAGTAAAATAGTTATCTAATATGCTCATATGCTTTTATGAGCTCCATATTTCTAAGTTCAAAATATTTAATTAAATTTTTTTACTCAGCATCTTATTCTAATGATCTCTCGCGCACTCTCTTAATTTTGTGAGCGAAGAGAACAAGCGTCGCATGGCTATCAAAAAACCTCCGTCGGCGGATTAGTAGTCATAATCAATCGATTGTTCCCATTTATATAAACAAACAGAAATCTATTGATTAAAGTGCCTCAAGGCAGGTGATTACATCGTTTAATCTCAGGTATTTTATATGATCTGCGACAAAATTTATTTAAATCCGTTTTGTATTGATATTTTTAGGACCACTGATGATTTTCCCACTTTCCAATCCTTTCATTGACTCACGGCCAAATTCATTACTGGATTTCCTTAACTTTCCTGAATACAATGTCGTTTATAATCATTTTCTTTGTTTTAAATTAGGCCAAAGAGATTAGAAATTAATAAACCTACTTAAAGGTAAGGATAGAGAGAAATATAAAAGTCAAACAACATGAAATAATCTAAGTTTTGGATTGCAACAGGCAAGTAAATAGGATGCTTAATCTCAAATCCAAATTTCATTCTGCAAATTGAATCTAACCCTGGATGGTATTTTTCAAGTTTGACTTCAGTTAGATGATTAAAGGTCAAATACACATGTGGTATCGAAATCCCAAGGCCTTTGTTTTTAATGTGGTTCTATTTTTCTATCTCCACTCATTTTACCAAATTCTGTATATTTTTAGGTTCTCCATATGGAATATGTTGAATTTTGTTTATAACTCCCGAATAGAGAAGAAATATTTGCTCCCTCTGAGCGTTTGGCAATTAATGGCAAAAACCTTGATCTTACAAATGGGGCTGGAGGCCCCTCCCATTTTACCCCCATTAAATGAAACAGGAGACTTGTTTGATGTAAGAATTTTATAGCACCTCCTCCTGTCCTAGCGGTCCACGTAATAGATAGGAAATGTAAGTTCAATTGAAACTTGACCTCGCGTGGATTTAATCTAAGTGGAGTGGTCCGACTCCAGGGTTGTATTCAGATGGGATGGTCATGTCATATCCACTTGGGAAAGACTTTGCATTCTTTAACCTTTCTATCTTTCCCTACAGAGGTGTTAGAATTTACAAAAAAATATTCTTGCCAGGTAAGGAAGATTTCCTATATTATATTGACCTATTGAAACAAACCTTATTTGGCTTTTTCAAGAAATGCTTACCTGGAAAACTGTTGGGGAAATGCATGTCTTGCAGAAACCAGCCACAATATTGACGCAGAAAAAGGGAACCCAACACACCAGGAAGGTGCCGACGATTATTCCCACTGTCGTTGCCGCCTTCCATTCCGATACTTGGTAGGGGACTGGCACCTTCTGTTGCCCCTTGGGATCTCCTTCAAGATACCCCAGCATTCCCCTGCGGGATTGGGTCTGAAAGAAGAAGGAAGAGGAATGTAATTGTAAAGATCTTTTCCTTTCCATTTCTTTCTTTCTCCTAATCAAATTTTATTACCAATAATTTTGAGCCAGAAAGGAAGAGACGTCTGATGCAAAACCAAGTTGAACAATCTTATTAACAAACGACTTTAACAAAACTTTCACCAAATTTTTGTCATATTTAGATTGAATTACTAAGGTCTTTGTAAAAGTTTTATAAAGTTCAAAGAAAGACAAGCTTAAAGGTTGAGACTGTATAAGAATTAAAACGTGAATTATAAATACACTATTTTTTATAATACTGTTGTCATTCCACACATTTTTTCGGACGTGGCATCATTTTACCTAATTAATTATATTATAGCTTTATACCTAATGGTTTTAACCAATTTGTTTATTGGCTTTTTCTGCGATCCTCTAGGAATTGTAGCAAATTAGTCATAAAGGTGCTTTTAATTTATTAACATATCGAGCAAAATCGGGTAAGAATAATGGAAATTTCGGTTATTCTTTTGACTGATTCGGAATTTCTAGATTTAATAAACGTAAAATTTTTTTCAATATTTTTAATTCAGAAACTTCAGTAACTGTGTTAATCTGGGACCAGATGTGAAAATATAGAATTAAATTTGAGCTCATTTGATGGGTCCACTAGACTATACATCCACGTTGCCAACAAGTAGTATGAACAATCTAAAAGAATGGTGTAGAACTATAAGAAAGGAGTTTGAAATGTAAACACACGGGAATAATCGTATGTGATTGAAGTGCTAGGATATAATAGAGAGAGTTCCTTGCAGCCATAGAGAGTGTGATATGTCGGATCTCTTTTTACATAAACAATTATTTTACTATTATATGCCTTACTCTTTTGTCTCATTTGTCGTTTCAATCCCCAATGTAGGAACAAAAGAGCAACAAACTTAAAAAGTAATTGAATCTTAAATTAAAGTGAATATTGAGTAATTTAATTAAGTATTTTAAGAGAAAGCGTGCTTCAAATTCAATTATAAATTTCCTTAGGCTTTAATACCAGTGGAGTCCTATAACTACCATTTGCTTTTGTTTCGGCATAGAAATATGTCCGTCTTTTGTTCTCTAGGATAATAAACGCTTTAGATCCACCTTTCATCTCTGCCTCGCCTTTAAGCAAAAAATAGAAACACCTCATCAACTTACATTGATTTCTGCTACGTGTTGCCTTGCTTTGAGGAAGAGCTTGGAGTAAAAAACCAACATCATTATACAAGGAAGGAAGAAGCTGATGATGGAAGACACAGTGGCAAATGTTGGCGTAAGGTTCATGGTACACTGACGCTTGTTGTAGGGATCCTCCTTCTTCTATAGTTAGAGGTAAAATTTTTGAATACAAAAATTAATTTAAAATGAGTTGAAGGATAAAGACATGGCTGGAAAAATATAAGTTTATTACACATGAATAGAAATAGGAGTAGAAGACAAATGATATTCTCTGGACAAACAGAGAATAAGGTAGAACGATTGATCGGAATGGTCACATATGTAAATTTGATACCTGAAATATCAGACGTGAAGTCCGGTAGCTATATTAAATAGAGAGGCAAAAAAGAAACAATTTCGACACTTTTCATCATAATAAGAATCCTCCTTCATTATTAATGTACACTCGTAAATTAATTATATTAATAGCAGGTATGAATACGAGATCTAGATGTGGTTTTGATAGGGCGGTTCCAAAAACCACTTATATTTAATAGGTGCAAAATCATGAAAATCTAATTGGAAGTCCAGGGCATACCATCTGGTATACAAACAGTGCTTAAAATATTAACCATTCTGGATAATTATATATGTAATGCCCACACACCCTACCCTGAAAGATAGAAATAGAGTCCATGAATGTAACTGTAGGTCCATTCTTATTAATAGATTTTTAGAATCTCCAAAATAAGATAATTGGGTGAAGAGTGGTGATCTGTACGGGAAAATATTAAATGTACCTTACGTACTATTTTTAGAATTATAAGAACTTTAGCAACGACGTGGTATCACGAAAGACATTGCAGTTTTAGATATTTCATTTTGTTTTTACTTCTCTTTTTTTTGTCACTTTGGCTCCTACTTTTAATGAGCGTGCTAATGCACCTCACTACGAAGAGTGTTTTGTGGCACGGAGTGTTTGGTACATTCTTGCTGAATGCCCAAGTATAAGTGATCTTCGCGAACATTGCCTGTGTCAGTACCGCTTGTTGTACTCGGAAGTATTAGTGCGAACAGACTTGTAAGCTATCTGACTTGTTTTTAACTCTCTTTGCTATTAATCTAATGTTTCTACGTTTGAGACACGTTCATCTTCCCCACCCCAACGCCGTAGCCTGCTTCCCTTTTCGTGCTTTTTATGTTTTTGTTTATATTTTGTTCTTTGTTTTCTGTTTCTTCGTTTTTCTTTCTTTGTTTAGGTTTTGGTCATTTCAAAGTAACCTCCCACTATGCTGACATTTAATTATGATGATTATGCGATTGAACGCAGTGGCCAGAGAGGCAATTTTTTAAAAATCCGGCTAAACTCCTCAGACTTTTATACTTAGTACCAGTAGGGCCAATTAATATTAGGAAAATACCTGTCCACAATCTCAAATAGGAACAGCTCTTTCCAGACTCAAAAACTACACACAAAGTACATTCTGAGGTGTGTCCTTTCATTCAGCGAACAACAACGTTTCCTTTTGCTTTTGAAGTCGCAACATCATTTTCTTAGACGACTTTCTTTCATGACACACAGACTCTCTCACACAGTAGCCTACGAAGTTTAGAGATCCGTTGTTCAAGTTCAGCGATGGTGGAGACCATTAAAGGAAGACATGCTCAAGTTAATGCTAGACGATCAAGAATTGTCATGCAAAACTTAGGGCTACAAGCTATGTAACTGATAATGGAAGAAGCGGTCGCTCTGCTAATTCAAGTGTCCCTGAGCTAGCGTAGGTTTTTCATGAAATGTTTTCTAATTGCTTGAAAAAGTCAATTTGGCCCAGCAGCCAAGAAAGGTGTGTCCTACTTTCACTGGGCTGAAAAAGGAGCTTAAAGTGTGTGGGTAAAAGCTGCACTTATCTCTAGCCCTCTTTACTTAAGACTGCGACATTCTTATGTCTCTCCGTAAGCTGATGCTGGCTTGATGAGAAGATTAGTCTGAAATCCTTAAAAATATCTTCTTGAGTGATAAGGCGGTATTTCACATCAGGAAAGAGGGGAGGGTGAGCCATCTTAACTGCCACTACTTGAGGAAAAGATTTGCTTGTAGTTCCCAAGGAAAATGCAGAACAGGCTCAAGGTAACTGTAGGTGTGGAAAGACTTCGGACGGGATTGTGGGTGCCTGCATCTTACGCGATACATTGAATGACGAAAGGTACCTCAGCATGCTGGAGCAGAATATTAAAGGTTTTATTTTCATCCAAAACGGCGATCCTTCACATGTTGCTATTGTTATTCGTGAATAGCTAAATGCCCACTTCCCAGGGATCTAGATGAGTCGTTGTGGTCTACATAAATGGCCAGCAAGAAACCGTGCCTCAAAACCTTGTGACTTTTTTGTGGTTGGGTAAAAGAGCATTTCTACTCTACCAATCCAAAGATTTGGAGGAACTTGAAGGGCGAATACGAGCAGTTATGTTTATCAACCCAAAATGTTTCCTGTTTAATCAGTTGAAGTTGTTGCAATGCCGTTTATGAGGCTGGAATCGAATTTTGGCACCCATATCAAATTGTAAATCAGGATTCATTAAGGTCGACACCAACGGCTGCATTGTTTACTTTTTGCTGCAGCTTTCTTATAGCTTTGACTATAGTCTCAACAGATTTCTCTAGCCACGGAAAATGGCTCGGAAAAGGCATAACTTTATTTGGCCAGACGTCTTTCAACCTAACAGTAGGTCATCTTCGGGGCAGAATGTTGAAGGTGAGAGAAGTGAGAGCATGATAGGGGTAGATAGCAAGAGAGGGGTTTTTTAAGGGGTAGGGGGAAGTGTGAAATGTGTGTTTGTGTGATGATTGTATGTAGTTTATTATCTGCCAGGTTACTGCCTGATCTCTTTCTTCTGGGGTTCTTCTATCTTCTGCTCTTCTAAGTGCCTTTAGGTTTGTGTTGTACTAGTTGCTTTTAAGTTTTTGTTCGTTTTCCTTTTTATTTCCTATATCGTATTAATGATTGTGTTCGGGGTACCTTGCAGTAACGTTCTTCTAATTTAAATTCAAATTCGCTTTTTAGACTGTACTTATTTACTTTATTTGTTTAGGGTTGGTTGTTATAAATTCCTTGGTTTTATATACTTAACTATTTTTGTTCTTTGATTTCAGGCGTTCATGCTTTTTTGATAGGTTTTGCTTGTGCATCTTGTTCGGTTATGTTATTATTGGGTCTTCCTCACGTCACAAGCTGAGCCTACTGCTGGGCAAGTTTTACGGTTATTATTTATGTTCTCTATTTCTAAAGGCCCTTTTGGTTTCCTGGTTATTTTCTTCTATTTTTTGTCCGATTTATTTGGTCCGCTACTCAATAATTTTATTAATTGGATATAGTCCGGCCATATTCATTATATAACGTAGTCTTTTTCTCCCTTGGCGTCTTGTATTTTTTATTAAGTAGACCACCTTATTTAGTATGTTTTTTGTTTTTTTGTTTGTTTTTGTTGTAGAGTGGATGGGGATCGGTGTATACACCAGCACTAATTCCACGAACGCTTTGTAGAGAGTCTTTTTCCTTCTTTGTTCCGGGTTCGTCAGGCTGAAAAACAGTGTTAGTCTCGATTTAGCTCTGGCACTTCTTCCCTTGCCACTTCTTTCCTTAACGTGTGCGTGTTATCCTCTTTCCTCTATCTGCAGGCCCAGCATTTTTCCTTTAGTTGTGTATCTCTGTCCTTTTTTAATCTCATAATTGGGCTTATTTTAAATTTATTCGTGTTGATTTTTATCTTCCATTTCCTCTCGAACTCATTTATATTTTGTATTTCGCGCTCTGTTGACCTGGCCTGCCATCTGAGATTTGTAGTTCGTGTGGCTGCTGTTGTCGGCGTATTGCACGTTCATGCAGCCTGGTGTAAATAGAGACGGCATATCTGCTGTATACACTGCGTAAAAAGTGGAGCTTAGACACCCTCCTTGCGGGACCCCCGTTTCCAGATGGAAGTTGGGTTCTTCGTGGTCTTCGATTTTGATGTACGCCTCCCTCTCTGTTACGTAGTCCGCTAGGATTCTCTCCATCCAGGTGCCGAGATCGAGTTGGAGGAGTTTGTATTTTAACTTCTCCACTCATAGCTTATGGAGGGACTTCTTGACATCCTAGATAACCACGTGCACATATCTTTTTTTTATTATGCCTGTGCGATTTTTTCTGTTATAATCGCGAGCTCCATAGTTTCATCACTCTTCTTCCTAAAACTATACTAGTGTTCATTTTATTTCCCCGTTTCTTCTATGTGATCCATCAGTCTCGTATTCAGCATCTTTTCTAGGTGCTTTCCGAGAAAGTTAAGCAGCGAAATTGGTCTCTAACTTGACAATAATATTGATGGCTTCCATGTTTTTGGGAGGAAAACCATCTTTGTAGGTGGCATCAATGTTTAGGAATGCAGTAAATATTTCTTTGATGTCTATTAATATCTTCTCGAGGACTCTCTTATAATTTGGTTTGTGTGCCTGTTATTTCCGGGTGACTTTTGTTTTAATGAGGCGATTGTATTTTTAATCTCTTCCAGGGTGATTAATGCTCCTATTCTCTCGTGCTTTTCTATACTTTTATCGAATCTCCTTAGTAGTGCTGTCCTTTCTCTATTTCTCCTTAGGCTTTCGTAACTATTTACTCAGTTTCTCTGTCAAATCTCTCAATATCTTCTTCTTCTAGAGTGCATATTTCTCTCCAGTGTTCTCTAAACTTCTCATCTATTTCCTCATTGCTTCTCAGGTATTCATTTTGTTCACTCTTTATTTTTGTTTTTTCTCTAGGTCGTTTTTCTTTTAATTATTTTTATCAGTTTCCAGGCCTCGCTTGCGTTTTCTGTGGACTCTATTTTGTTTGAAAACTGTTTAAATTTTTTTTGTTGTTCATTTATCAGATAGACCATTTCTCGTTTCAGTCTTTTTAACTCCTTATTCTTTTGTCTATTTGTTCTTCAAATACTTATTTTACGGTATTTTTTTTAATCTCCTTACTTTTTTCTTTATTTTGTCTATCCACTTTGGAATTGGGAGAGTTTTGTATCTAATTTGCGGTACACTTGCTTCGTCTGCATTCTGTATATTTTCTATTAGATTTCTGGTTATTTCTTCTAATTCTTTGATGTTTTTTCCGTATAGATCTGGCTGATTTTATTATTTAACATAGTCGTGTATGTTTTCCAATTTACCTTCCATAGTTTTTTTGGGGCTTGATTGGCACCTGTATCAGGTTTTGATTTATAATCACCAAAACTCCGATAGGATCAGTCAATACAGGGTATGGGAGTCGGCTCCATGTAAATATTATATAGGAAGTTCTCGGTCGTCATTATTATGTCTGGTTTGGTTCAGGTTCGACTAATAATATATGTCTGATAGTCCGGGCCTATTTTCTTTTGTATTTTTCTGTCCATTAGTAGTTTCAAGTTCCGTCCCGCCTTGTTTATTGAGCGGTACCCCGATTCCGCAATCCTGGCATTAAGGTCCCCTAGATGAATTGTTGGATTTTTCTTGTGTAACAGTTTCATTACCGAGTATATTGGTATGTTCGGGCAGCGCGGTGGTTGGTAGGCCGCCACTATCATAATCAGGTTGTACCCTATTTCAAATGTTACGGCTGCGTATGCTTCGTCAACTTCCCGTTCTTGCGTGTATTTTAGGTTTCTTTTTATTGAGATGGCTGTGTCATCGCACCTCTCTCCGGTTGGATTTTTCTTTATAATGTGATAATTCAATAATTTCATTGACTCTTCATCTTTTAGTCCGTGTTCGGAGATGGTGATGACGTCGGGATCGATTTGTCTAAATATCTTCAAATATTGTACAATGTAAAGCTTTTGATTTCCATCCGTCTGTGTTTAAATGAAGTATTTTCAATTTGGTGGTCGCGTTATCCATTGTGTCTTATTTATCTTGTTTCTTTTTAAATCTTTGTTTTTGGTTTTTCCATTTGCCGTTTAATATTTTCTCAAAGGTATCGTTCTTCATACCTTGGATCACTTGGGTGATCCAACATAGCTTAAGATTAGCAACTTTATACCATTTTTAACCTCTAAGGATCGAGTAATATTAAATGAAACAAGGATGAAATTACCGTAACCTTATCCTTAAAACCTGCTACTTTTAAACTTTTCTTACCTCTTTGTTATCTTCTCCAGTGTCAGCAAGGTGCTGGCCAAGACTGATGGCGGGGAATGATACAAGAGCACTGACCAACCAGATGCCCATAATGGACAGAGCGACGATACCTTTCCTCATCCAGCGACTGTATTTTAATGGACTCTTTAAACAGTAAAAAAATATGAGGGATAGAGAAGTAACCCTTAATAATTTTTCTCAGCTTATTAAGAATAATTCATTAGAATTTAAGAAAAATGGTGTAATCTATCTTGATACAATTGCTGACAAATAGAATAGTTAGAATGAAGAAGAAACCAATAAACATTTGAAAGAAGTTGAAGAGAGAAATTTAAAAAAAGAAAGAAGTCAAACGCAAAGTTCTTTAATGCTGAATCGTCCAAACAAACACACGCCCAAAATTAAGTCTTCAATTTCCTTTTCTGGACAAAATAAATTCAACATTTTAATTTTTCAATTTAAACAATCTACCTTTCCTTGGAACAAAATTTTCTCGGCTCCTGCGAATTTACACTATAACGAATTTCTCTAATAAGACCGGTCAACCAGACTGTGTAATGAGAGTCTATATGAGATATAATATACCTCATATAGGCTGAAATTACTGCTCTTACAAACGGGCTGGGAAACCTATTCAGTCTAAATTTTAACCTTACTGATAAAACCAATAAAAATTTGTATATATCAATAAAGGTTTTAGTGAAAAAGATAAGTTTACATATATGTATATTTCTTGTATAATACATATATTTTTGATTGGTTTGTCTAATTTAAAATCTATTAAAAAACAGGTGGGCCTATTCCCATAAAGGAAATTTGAAAAAAGAAAAAGCTCTTTGCCCTTTAATCCGTTCTGACTCTGAGCAGAAGCTTATTCAAATATTGGACAAACAAATTTAGTTTGAAATATTTGTCGTTTGCTGAATAATTATAGCCTCTGTAAGAAACTAATTTATAAATATGCGATTTTTCCGACAATTAATTTGGAGGCACAATTTAAAAGTTAATTAGAAATTAGACTTATTTAAGAAAAAATAGAATAAAAGTGGGTGATTCTATTCCTTTAATATAAAGAACTTTTATGAAGAGGACGAATGTTGTGAAAAATTTCCGAGGATTCACTTTTAAACTCAGACGATAAAATAAATGAAACTAGCTCATTAAGATACAAAAGCAAGTTTATGAGTGTTTTGTTTCAACAACTGGATCACTAATACGACAAAACATTTATTATTAATAATATCCTCACGTCACATTGATTTTATTTAGAGTCTCACTCAGAAATATTCTCTAAGAGGAATTTTGGATTTCGCCTTGTTTAAAGTGAAAGGAATAAACAAATATGCAATTCTCCGCAATTCTCCAACTGCCCACCTTTTCACGTTAATTACTTGTTACTTTCCTTAAACAATGGTCTCTACATCCACAGATGGAGCAGGGGCAACATATAAAAATAAATGGAAAAGGGGATAAAGTAATAAATACTGTTGAATTAACACCACCTATCTCTAGTTTTCCACGAATAAGTCATTTTTTTATTGCAAGGCGGCAAAGAGCAAAGTATTTGTTGAATGTATTCTAAAAATTCGATCCTAAGACATACGTTACTCAGTGGCATAAAGATGACATTTTGTTTGTCAGTGCCCAATCTTTGCTGTCTCAACAAATACACTTTAGGGGTACGAGAAAGAGAGGTGTATTTCGCATTCAACTGAAAATTGTAGGCTTAAATGTGGCTGCAAACTGATTCTCACACACAGAACCCGCTGCCGTGTTTCTCGCACGGCAACAATTCGTCCAAACATTCAATGAGGATCGCCAATAACCTATTTCCGAATGAACATTGCGATAATATGTGAAAGCGATATACATCGAGATTAGTGTATTTCGGAATAGGCCGCTTTACATAGCACCGCACAAAATCGCACGTTATCAATGAGCTGAGAGGCACAGAAACGAACGAATGTGGAATATTTGAACTGCGTGATTTGGTACGATGATTCCTGTTTTTTGTGAGTTTTCCAATGATGCAAGGCGTAGTCTACATAGAATGTCCAATAAAGACTTTAATCCTAAATATGTCAAAGTGGTTTCTAAGATATTATGGCGGTGTATCACGTAGCAAAGATTGGGCCTTCTACCCCCACTTATGATGACTTTCATTCAGTAGGTGTACTTCACTCCTGCTTTCAAATGCGACGATTGCCATGTGAATCTGGCTATAATTGTGCCTGAATGGCACCACGAACATTTTGAAATATTGACTCTCCTTGACTGCCCAGCTAAATCTCGTGGTTTAAATCTTAACGAAAATTTGTTGGAAGTTGAAATGCGAGAATGGGGACCACAAACTCTGATGGAACTTCGCGACAAATCAAGCAACGAGTTGCTACACATCAATGACAGCTACAACCGGAGCAGCGTGGATTACTACCTTGGAGGATTCATGAAGTTTTCAAGGCCAGATTTGTCGCCACACTTAATATGTACACTCTAACCGGGGTGATATTTTTTGTTCTGTGTACTCTCAATCATGTTGATATTTTGTTTGTATTATATTACTGTCAAATTCTTAAGTAATCAATAATTTCTTTGTCTATTACTTAAAATTTTATGTTTATCATGAAAAAACAAATAGGAATTTCAAGGACAGTAGGACTGGACCTCACAGTATAATGCAAAGGATGAGCGGTGAGAACATATCCTCCAATCACGCAGTGAACGTAGAAAAATTCATGGCCCAACGGTTCTCCACTCCTTTATACATGTAGTGAAAGTGTGATGGGAATAAGAAACATAAACATTTTGTTAGCTATGAGGTATGTAGGACCTTACACCATTATCCACTTTACCTCACATCGGCCCATCGGTTTACATTATTACCACAAACCTTCCTA
Source organism: Ceratothoa steindachneri (assembly GCA_963969495.1). Taxonomy (NCBI): domain Eukaryota; kingdom Metazoa; phylum Arthropoda; class Malacostraca; order Isopoda; family Cymothoidae; genus Ceratothoa; species Ceratothoa steindachneri. The sequence continues at coordinate 86,813,256 of OZ018328.1, forward strand.
GTTCGTCATCTCCCATAGAACAATGAACCTCAAAAGAGTCTGACATATATATATAATCCTACCCACGCAACACTTAATACAACCCTCTCGGCTTAAGACAATGGAAGGCAACACGATATATATATATATATATATATATATATATATATATATATATATATATATATATATATATATATATATATATATATATATATATATATATATATATATATATATATATATATATATAGTAGGGATATGAAGACCCATGTGATAGTTTCAAATATTATAATCTCGCCGACGCTTCGGTCATTAACAACGACCATCTTCTGCGAATTAGCATCCAATATGAACACAAGGAAGTTGAAAGTATTACTATGACATAAAATTGCCAATGCAGGAAAAACTGTTGGATGCCTTTAACTTGTAAACCGATTCATTATTTATTTATATGACTACAAAAATAGGGATTTGACCTGGATTAATATACTCTCCGATATCTAAATTAATAAAAAACAAGCATTTACGTGCACACACTCAATAGTAAAATACAAAGATAAAAAATGACAGTGGAATTTCATCTCTACAAAACACCTTACTTTAGTGCTCGCTGAAATTTGCTGGAATTTTGAGTGAGAACAAAAAATATCAAAATTAAAAAGAGATACGAGGATCGGTCAATAAGTTTTGCAATTCGGATATAAGGAAACGCGATATGAGGAAAAGTGTTTTATTATTTTTCAATATAACCACCCTAGACTTCAATGCACCTGTCGCCACTTGTCCTTGATGCTTCGAATTCCAGAAAACTGGAAATCTCCAGACTGCTGTTCAATCCACTCCTGGACGGCGAGCTGAACATCTTCATCGTCCCAAAACCGGTGTCCATGCAGTGCAGCCTTGAGCTGGCGGAATAAAAAGTAGTCGCTAGGGGCCAGATCTGGACTGTAGGGGGATGGCTGAGCTCCTCGAATCAGCACTCGCACAGGGCAACTTGTGCAACTCTGGCCTTGTAGACTTTATGACGTTAAAGTCGATCATGGGGCGTGAGGTTTCTAGGGACCCAATGGGCAGAGACCATGGTCATGGCCAAATTGTCGTAGATGGTGTTGTTAACACTTCCATGTGATATTCCAAGTTGTCGCTCGATTTCTTCGACCTTCACCGGTCGATTTTCGAGAATCATCCTCTCCACATGGGCCACATTGTCCTCGTTGGCCACGTCTTACGGGCGTCCTGGACAAGGGTCATCTTAAAGGGACTTACTACCATGGCGGAAGTCCCGATTCCAGCGAGCAATGGTTGCATAGGAAGGGGCGGTGTCTGTGTACACTGCAACAATGCGTTCATGGATCTATTTAGCTTTCTTGCCTTCCTTGGTCAAAAATTTTAAACTGCGCGGTGCTCAACCTTCTCCATTGTTGAAAAATTTCTGACTGACGATCATCGATCAGCTACTGCTTCCTAAATAGACGAGGCTGGAGTGTGCGGCTGCAGGTGCTGACTTGTCATAACTTGTCCTTACACCCCCACAAACAGCCACCCCCCTTCTTCTGTTATGCCTTAGCGATTCGCAAAACTTATTGACCGCCCCTCGTATACATAGTCGTATAAGTCTCACTTCGCCGATGACCTCTTATAATTTCCATCCGTTCAAGGAGAGTTACCTCCAATTATATAATAATTATCACCATCAAACGGCAAAGTTAGACTAAAAATTTACTTTTTAATGAGAAAAATAATATATTCTTTGTTTTACAAAAGAGACAACAATTAGATTTGTGCTGCAGTTTTGGAAACAGGCAGGTAGATGCATAATTTGAGAGCTAGTTACTCCTGAACGCATCATAGGAAAGAAATTTAAGAAAACAAAAGTAGTAGGGAGGGTGTTTTAAATATTTAGCTACGGTATATCTTAAAAAAACAATATACCTCTATTCTTACAAAGCAAATACTTTGATCGATGTATCCTACCAATCTTAACATGAACGCGACTCTATAAGTTACTATGTCGTTCTATATGTCGGTCGATCGGACTGTAACCATTTTACTTTTCAAAGAGTTATTTGGTAATAACATCGTAATTGTCCAGCGGATTTGAAGGATATTTAAAACGTCTCATATTGATTTACATTCTCCTTCGAATGCTATCATTGATAAGGTCTTCCCCACGGTGAGTTTGCGCGCGAATTATTAAAATAGAACTAACTATTAGTGGCATTGCCCCACTTGTTGAAAGGTTTGAAGGCCCTATGGTCATAAGGTCATATGTCAGAAAAAAATGAGAGCACGCAACTTAGATCTGTTGACCTTGTTCATTATCCACCCATATATAATAAAACAATTTTACCCATAATTTACTAACATTTTTCCTTATGGCATAAAAGAAAGCAGTTTAGAATTGCGTTTATTCAGAGAACGTTGTGTGAGACAATCCAATCTACTCTAATTATTAAATGCCAAAAATAAAATTTACCACGATTGCCATTTCTCGGTTCCCAACTTATAGATCAAAACAAACTAAGCAGAAACATTTTTCATTTAATCTCTCCTGTGAAACTTAAGTTACAGAAAATCAGGAAAATTCTGAGGGAGGGTGAGAATAAAGCCACAAATGAGCTATAAAGCTGAAAATACACATAAATACATAGATAAGTAAGCACATACATAAGAAAAAAAAGACTAACTTTGATATGGATGTATCGGTCTAAGCTGATGGCACAGAGGAAGAGAATGGAAGCAGTGGAAAACATGACATCGAATGAAATCCAGATTTTGCAGTATCTGGGTCCGAATGGCCAGTATTCGAGAATGTCATTGACCTCAGCAAAGGGCATAACCAAGCAGGCTACCAGGAGATCAGCAATCGCCAACGAGACCACGAAGAGATTACCGATGCTGCGTAGGTTACTGTCGGTGTAAACTGCTAAACATACAAGTATGTTGCCAAAGATGGAAAGGAAGATTATAAGCGACATCAAAATTCCTGAAATAAAAGAAAATTAAAATATCAATGATTGAAAACATGATATCAAGATCTTATCATATGTTTAGAAACAGAAGCACTCAACTACATGAGTTAGATCTATACGTTAGTACACATATCTGCTTTAACTAACAAGGGGCTAAGAAAATTACGCTGAGACGGTGAGCCTTGTAAAATTATTTGTTTGGGAAAAGAAAGAGCAGTTGAGATAAAGTAAAAACACACAATGATACCCATACTTATGTGGGGGCGCTTCGGGTGAGAAGCGCGCCCTCAAAACAGCCTAATCCTCGACATTCTCTTCATAATCGAGGCCATGGGGTGAGGCTCACTCGACACATTCTTGCAACTCAAAAAATGATTACAATTACATCTTGATTATACTCTAAATATCTTTCGTAGTCTGTTAACTAATGTAATTTAATAAAACATAACGCAGCTTGCCTGTGATTGTTAACTTAAGTAGATAGCTTATGATTCACTAACGTTTCATGAATAGTAAAACCCAGAATGACAGTGAAAACACAGAAAATTATCATAATAGTAACCCCTCAGTATAACTGGCTTACATTGAATATATATGAAATATCATATATTTTAAGAACAAATAATTGTAACACTGAATATTATGCAAAAATCAAAGTGTTTACTTGCATTATTCTCCTGTATATATGTATGTATAATAGGGTGGAGCGAAAAAACTTTATTCTGAAATATATTTTCCTATCACGATATTTTATGGGGCTCTCTGTCAAATTAAACCGCCTAAAACTATTTTTTATATATTAATTATTAAAGGTTCCTTAACGCAATTGAAAATTGAAAATAATGAGATTTTCAAATAAATTTTAATTTTCGTGGATTATATCAGAAAATTAAAATCGAATTATGAATTGATACCTACAAACAAATAATTATTGTATGATAATAACAAGTAAACGAAATTTTAAAGTAATGTAATGTATTTATGTCGTAGAATTCCCCCCCTATTTGTTCTATTCTAAGAGTGCTAAGAGTGTCTAATATATATAGATATCTGAATATCTTAACGAACAGAGCCGTTCCGAACACGTAAGGATATCGAGAAAAACGCGAAATAATCCCAAATAAACTTATATTTTAAATTTAACCATTAAATACACAACATCTAAACATTAATTACAGCAATACTCTGAATATTATCCTGAACAAAAATGAATTAAATTAGTTTACCCACAAAAATTGGTTAATTTCTCTACACACAACAATAATATAAGAATTAGGCTTACGGACTCATCTGGAGTTTAAAGGCCTCAGAAATGTTATTCACTCGCGACGCGTGCCGTCTGTCCAGATGTAGATGGCAGAAATTACACGGTCGTCTTGGCGAGGGTAGCAGCTGAGGGGTCCACACGTCTTTCCGGGGGGGAGGGGGTTCTTCAAGGACGAGAACAAATACGGTGCTTTATGCAACACCTAGGCAGTGTCGTGGTCTCTCTGGCGAGAGTGAGTCGAACTTGGTTCTTAAATCAAGTTAACTTGGAGTGCGGTGTGACCACCGAGTAACGAGCTCGAGGAGGAGCTTTTCTCCTTCGTTACTTATTTCCCTATGGACGAGGACTGAACTCGGGGATGGTCTTCTTCAAGGGCGAGGATCGATGAGACGGGGTTTCTCTGACGAAAATAAGTTACTTAAAGTTCGGTTCGGTAACCAAGGAACTAGCTCGAGGATGAGCTTCTTCTTAGTTCCAGTCTTCTTCAAGTGCGAGTATAACGGAGGGGAATTTCTCTGGCGAGAATAATTTGAACTTGTTTCCTTACCAAGTTAACTTAGGAGTTCGGTGTGGCCACCGAGTAACGGGCTTGACGAGGGAGCCTTTTCCTTCTTCTTTTCTTAATTCCTCAAGGACGAGGAATACCCCTGTTGTTTAAGGTGCACCAGGATATGAGAAGTCTCTCTGGCGAGAGTAAGTTGAAATTAACAAAGTTAACTCATCGTTTGGTTTGATAACACGGGACTAGCTTAATGATGAGCTTCTTCTTAGCCCCTTAAGGTAGGTAGCCCTGCCTCTCTTGCAGGGTACTTCTTTGTCTGGCGAGCCAAGTACACTACCTCTCCAGTCTCGGTAGTTCGGTTTGATCCGAAGACTTCGTCACCTAGAGACTGACGTATAGTACCACGATTCTCCTCAGAGTTCCTCAATTATACCTCGTCACCCCACTGGGGGAGTGTTAAGGGGGGGAGGGGCTTGAGGACGGCCCCAGGAGAGTTCTTTTTCCAAATGGTTTTTCCCACGAAGTCAAACATCGGCTCCTCGTTAGCCTTTGAGCTTGGGAGAAACACGTCTCCAATTTCTTATTTGACGTGAAACTGGATCTCACTCTCCTGGGGGAGATCTTACATTTTGACCTTTAGGGTCTTTCGTGGCACTGAGTTGTGCCACACTGCGGTTACGCTTTTGACTCGCCGATGCCTGGGCCGGATGTCTTTGTGGTAACCGCCTTGAGACTGCCCCGCGAGTGAACGGGGGGGGGGAGTGACTATTCCCCTACAATTGATATTTAGAGGTTCCCCAATGACATATTATAGCGGCCTACGTGACTATGTAGTATGTTTCAGTAACGCAGAAGATCTCTTTGAGAGCTCATGTGCCTGTGTATGTGTGGCTTTGTCTAGTGTCCATTGTTTTAATCATATTATTCTATTTGTATTTAAGAACAGTTATTTATAGTGCACACGAAATATTTTTACACGTTTTATTATATTTCAGAGCTAAATAGTGGAAGAAAAAAATAAAACAATATTTAATTATGGCATTTAAACCTAGAACGTGTAATGAAATTAAAAGTTATTTGTTTGCCGCACCTTGCACCATTAGTAAACAAGTATTGCCAACTTATAAAGATGTTATAAAATATGTTTTGTTTAAGCAAGAAAAGGAAAAGACCCGCCAATTAAACAAATTATCACATTAGTAGCTTAGATGTTAATTTCTATTTGTAAAACGGCTTCAATCGCTTGTGTGTCAATAGATCAGTTAGAAAAAGAATTTTAAATTATTATCCAAAATATCAGGCTTTAAAGAGAAATATTAGCAGGAAAAATGTGACATCATTCAAACAGAAATGTGACAATTTTAAAAAGAATTCAGAACAATTATTTGATATTTCGTGATGTAAATGCGATAGCTTTGAAAACTGTTCTTGGAGCAAGGAAAAGAAGGTGCCGCCATTGGAGCAAACGTTTCTGGAAGACCAACGAACAACTAGGAAAATGGCAAAGAAGAATATTCAGATTGCAGTTATGAAGAATCGTGAGTATTGTCTCTTAAATCAACATTCTACTTCGACAGATAATATCAAAGTGATTCTTCCTTCATCCAAAACAGAAATAGAATCTGCTGACGAAGGTAGCGACTATTAGCTTCCTTCATTCGTGAAAGACAAAGCAGTAAACAAGAAACTTGCATTTAAACGAATAAAATTGTCAGAATTTGCGTTAGCGTGTGTCCGCGCTGGTGTGTCTGATCGAGCTGTAGCATTAATAACAAGTTCAATTCTTAAGGATCATCGTCACTTGAAGGCACTGAAACTTCTGTAGTAATTGACAGGTGAAAAGTTACAAGAGAGCGTGTCAAACAACGTACTAGACTAAAGCAAGAAAATAGCACCGATCAACAGTATCTGTTTAAAATCCTTCTATCTATTTCACAAGGTAATTTTTCTGCTAAAATGGCTCGTAAGTGTCCTGGAAAAATATTGCATGCACGATGGCTTACAACGGCAAATTGGATACTTCGATTATATGTTTCGACTTTCGACCCTTCTGAAATGTTGTAATGCATTGTCTTGTTCATCATGAATGTGTAAGCAACAGGCTGGTTTGAAATACACGCTAACTCTTCTATATAAGATGGAGCACTCAACCTCTTCAAGACAGTGCAATCACTGCAAGGGATGAACGAACACATTAAAATATAGCTGCCCCAGTGAATCAAAGAATTGCTTATTTTACCCATAGGGAAAGAACTCCTCTCTGTATCCTGAAAGATGAAAGAAATCATATCCAGGAGCTTGCAAGGAGAAGAATTATGAAAGCACGAAAAGATTATAAAGAGAAACCAATACGCACTTTCAAGATCCCAGACATAAACTTTGAAGCTGACGACTACATTCACCTAATTAATTGGCAGCATACCGTTGTGACCGAACCTCCAGTGACGAAGACGCTTTCTTAGGATGAACTTGAAGAATTTATCAGTCAACAAGCTAAATTGTATATTCTAATGTTTCCTTGTCACAGAGAAGCGATTGAGAGATACATCAAACTGGTCACAGAATCGTCACTAGCAGTTTGTGGAGAAAACAAACGGGACGGATATATAAGAAGTAGAATTGAGTCCAGGAGAAAAATAGCCATATTTACTACTAAGAAGGACTTCGTAATGAAAGGTAATAAAACCACAAAAATCTAACTGCATTGAATAAATGGATACTTAATAGTAAAAATCGAAATATTTGACTGCTAATTGTTAAATTTTTTATATTTCAGTGTAATGATAATAAAAATCTACAGGTTACATGGAAACAAACGGAAGAAAGGGAAGTAAAACTTATTAAGTAGTTACTAGATTATTTTATTGAATAAACAGGAAGTAGAAGTATGGATTGTAAAGTTTTAGGGAAATATATTTTTTAAAAGTTTCATGGAAATAATATACCTCGTATAGGACATAAATGTTGATGTAACAACTTGAAGTTTAAAAACAAATTGTCGTAGAATGCCCCCCCTTTTTTTTCTAAGAGTGCTTACAGTGCTAATATTGTTATCTTAAAGAAGAGAGCCGTCTCAAACACGTAAAGATATAGTGAAACGCACAATAATTCCCCCAAATAAACTTATATTTTAACTTTAACAATTTAATACACAAGAATACACCATTAACCACAGAAATACTCCGAATATTATAATACACAAAAATTAATCATTAACCATAGAAATACTCCGAATATTATAATACACAATAATTAATTTAATTACTTTGACGCTCTAAAATTGGTTAATTTCGCTACACACTTCAATATATAGGATTTAGGCTTACGGACTCTACTGGAGTTTAAATACCTCAGGAATGTTATTGACTCACGACGCGTGCCGACCGGCCAGATGTAGGTGGGTGGGATAACGAGGTAGTTTGGCGAGGGTAGCAGATGGGGGTCCACACGGTATTTAGGGGGGTTCTTCAAGGAGGAGGACAATCATGGTGGTTTATGCGGCACCGAGGTAGGCGTAGTCTCTCGGCGAGAGTGAGTCGAACTTGGTTCTTAAACCAAGTTATCTTGGAGTTCGGTGTGACTACCAAGTAACGAGCTCGAGGGGGGGCTTTTCTCCTTTGTTACTTAATTCCTTATGGGTGAGGACTGAACTCGGGAAGGGTATTCTTCAGGGCAAGGATCGAGGAGGGGGGTTTCTCTGGCGAGAATAAGTTAAACATGAATAAGTTAACTCAAAGGTCGGTTTGGTAACCAGGAACTAGCTCGAGGATGAGCTTCTTCTTAGTTCCAGCCTTCCTCAAGAGCGAGGAAAGAAGGGAGGGGGGGGATTTCTCTGACGAGAATTAGTTGAACTTGGTTCCTCAACCAAGTTAATTTATGAGTTTGGTGTGGGCACCGAGTAACAAACTCGAGGGGGAGCCTTTTCCCTCTTCCTTTCTTAATTCCTCAAGGACGAGGAATACCCCTGGTGTTTAAAATGCACCAGGATATGAGGAGTCTCTCTGACGAGAGAAAGTTAAACTTGAATAAGTTAACTTAACGTACGGTTTGATAACCAGGGACTAGCTCGAGGATGAGCTGCTTCTTAACCCCTTAAGGTAGGTATCCCTGCCTCTCTTGCAGGGTACTTCTTGGTCTGGTGAGCCAAGTAATCTACCAATCCAGTGTAGGTAGCCCGGAGTCTTAATCCGAAGACTTCTTCACCTGGATACTGACGTATTCTAACAATCCAGTCTGGGTAGCTTGGGATCTTAATCTGATGACTTCCTTACGTGGAGACTGACGTATTCTAGCAATCCAGTTTAGGTAGCCCGCGGTCTTAATCCGGTGCCTTCGTCACCTAAAGACTGACGTATTCTACACCGATTTTCCTCAGTGTTTCATATTTATACCGCGTTATCTCACTGGGGGAGTAGTAATAGGGGAGGGGGGCTTTTGGACGGGCCCAGGAGAGTTTTTATGCCAAACGGTTTTCTCACCAAGTCTTACATCAGCTCCTCGTTAGCCTTCGAGCTTGGGAGAAACACGTCTCCAATTTCTTACTTGAAGTGACATTGAATCTCACTCTCGTAAGGGAGATCTTGCATTTTAACCTTTAGGTCTTTCATAGCGACAAGTGGCGTGGCGCTGCGGTTACGCGCTTGACCAGACGGGGCCGTGGCCGGAAGTCTTTGCGGTAATCGCCTCGTGACTCCACTGCGAGAGAAACAGGGAGTAACGATTCTTCTACACAAATAGATAGAAATTTCCGGCATTTTTTACTTTTTTGTAAAAGTTTTGATTGCGTTGAAGAACCTTAAAATATTAATTCAGAAGTCTTAAATTTCAACACACTAGTTTTTGATATTGGGGCACATTCAAAATCAGGGTGGGAAAATGAATTTAAATTTTTTGGCAAAACCTCCTATTTCGATCTACCCTAATGCATAAGTACTCTTTTAGTAAAGAATAAAACCCTTGTTGTGATTTGAATTAAAACATTATTCTCCTCAAAAGATGAAATTTGAGCAAAATCCCTAATGTTGAGACAAGACTGCCACGATTTCCGACCCCTCAAACAAAGTTAATTAAGATTACACGTCGGGTAAGCGATGTAATTCTGGAAGGAGTGCCATGCAAAATGGGGTTTAACATTACAATCACTTCGGTTCGTAAGTGTTATTCCTACCTAGCCTAATTTCCACTCCTAAGCAAAGAACACTAATATCTCCACTTTGCAGTCTCATCTCTCTGCATCTCTCGAAAACCTGCCTTTTCCTATCGAGCCTGCGTAACTAGGCAACATTTGAGAAACCTAAGGATTCTTGCCATTTACGCTGCTTCTTTTAATGGCCTTCCCTTCACGCATCTTTCCTCAAATATAATATCGACGTCTACTTACCTAAACTTCTCAAAATTCCGATTCAAGCCAATGGTCACTCGTGCGATCATTTGCAATTATCTTTTCAAAGCTATAAATGGTCACATAGATCATTTTTATATCTGTAATTACCTTAACTTGTGCTTAAGATAAATCTTCTTCCATAGAAACACCTTAACGTAAATCATGGAAGAGCTCTCATATGGACTCAACTAATTGCAAATAAATCCTTTTCTCTTGACCATTTCTTCATACTTTATGTTTCTGCATTAATGTACACCTCTCATGTAAACCACTGTGAGTTTACTCAATGCATATGATGAATCTATCAGTTAATTATAGCGCAGCATTCTCATATTTCAAGCCTCTGGTCAACTCTTTACTCGACTAATCAGTCAACCTTTTACGATTCTTGCCTTTAATACTGGAAAAACTACATACAAGATATTTTCTACCTACCATTTACTCTAAGTGCATTAACCAATTTTACTCATTCTACTAGCAGGCGCTTCCCACTAATACTGTAGAGCTAAATTACCCTTGTTTAACAATATATATTCCATTTGAAAACCATATTTAAAAAAATAATTCTTATATATTTTTTATTCAATTTATATCTACATATATACATTAAGTTTTTTAATATTTTTTCTTTGGGATACAAATGTATTTCTTTGCATTGTTTTGATAATATGGATTATTAATTATAATTATATTTAATATAGAAGTTCCTAAATTATATATTCTAGATAAATTTGATTACATAGCAGTTTTACATTAAAAAGCTTTATTTTATTATAATAGGGTTTTGGGAGGGATCATTTTTTTCTTAAAATAGTCACGATTAATAGGGTAGGAGCCAAAGATGATGTGGTAAGAGAGATTGAAAAATCCTCTCATAACTGGTACGGATATTTATCGAATTGTGTAAGAAAAGATATAGGAGTACTCCCTGAGTACTATGACCCCCAAATTGCACAATCATGCAAGAAATCTAAAAAATTTATAAATTAATAGAATGAGCTTACAGTCTTGCCAGATTGCTGCACAAAGTCATGCAGCAAGTATAGAATAATACCCCCGCCATTGCTTGAATACTATCTTCCAAAGTTCACCGGGGCCATATGTGAGGCACTTCGTTTATGAATCTGTCCAATTCTTAATTTATTTAGTATACATTTAAGTGAAGCCCCAAATTGAGGAAGTTTAAATTGGAAAATAAACAATATACAATAGTGAGGCAAGCTGTTGGAGTATATTCGTATACTATTTCTAATCTTTAGCATTGAAGTGTTACTGAATGAATAAAAATAGTAATTTTGTATGTATTTTTATAAAATACATCTACACTCGTCCTGAGTAGTTTTATTTATATTTAAGGTGTATGTTCATGAGCTACTGGGAGATCGAAATCAATTCAGTCCACAACTTAACACGCTCAAACTGAATAAATGTAATTAGAAAATTAAATTTTATTTCGAGATCAAGATCAGTTTGAAGGCATCTCAACTCATTTTATATCTTCATAAAACAAAACAAAAGACGAGGGCCATATTAAATAAATAAGCCTCAATCTTTTAACAGATAAGGACAGTACGAAAAATCTTTTATAGTTATTACGTTTCTTCCATTTATTTATTTGATCAGCTAGTTCATGAGTCCTTCACATATTAAAGCGTCGTTTTTCTTACTTAATTATTTTTTCTAATAAATTAATAAAACATTAAAAATTAACGAGAACTTAGAAGCTGAAATTGGTTGCTTAGTTACTCAATATATTAATATTGCACCTTATAATGATATTTATCTTCTTGAGATAGTAAATTTGGCTTATTCGAGTATATGTTTATTATTAACTTTTAATGTGATTATCAAAGAGAGGGAGGGAGAGTCACGTGGGTATCTCAGAGACGAGAAGACCTCCAATCGGCAAAATTCCGGAGCGATAAGACGAGCTGAGACCAGCCAAACTAGAGCCCGGGAAAATATCAATCAGGGAGAAAGTGCGAAGGTTACGTCTGCCACGCCCCTTCAAGTGGAGTGGGACCCGCTTCCGTGGGCGAGCCAAATCGCTTCCGGTGACCCAGAATATAATTCCGACTATGGGCATTAGAAAATCAGTATTCTCCAGTATTCACCAGAATCAGCCAAGGACACGACGCGCAAACTCTCCAACGACTTTTGGACTCCAGAGTGCTCGCAGGCAAGAAACATTTATTCAGAAAAGTGAAGACTTGTCCGTATGCAATAACCAGCTCTGCTCCTTCAAGCGAGAATACTTCCTCGATCCAAACCCTCGATGCTCACCACGGAAATTATAAGACAATTACGTTTTCTCTCTATCAACTTTGAAGAAGCGCGACGCTATTCGACCTCGAAGATTCAACGGGTTTTTTTCAGTTAGTCGTTGTGCATACTCGCGGTGTGTGCTGAAACATCCATTTAAATTGATTTTGCTTTCTAATTAGTCTGGTGTATTTCCCATAGTGATTTCTGTGTTTTTAAATTTTATTGTTTATAGAGTAGTAAAGATTATTTTTGTTTCGCTTCTTTGATTCCCAGAACCACATAGCCATTTGGCAGAAATCGGCCAAAGGTAGAATTAGCACTCGTATATAATTTCTTTGTGACTTAAGCCAAAAGAGCATCTCCCGCGCCTGCGTGTTGCTTCATTTAGCTGCATTCAGGGAGGCAAGCGAAGGCCACGGAGCTCATACCTAATCTACGACAGTCATGTACCAAATTAAAGATAAGTAGCAAGTTTGAGTTATGTTCAATGGATGGAAAACTACCCATATATGATAATTATAACATACATATAGGGAAAACAACTAACAGCGCAGAAGTAAAGCACAAATTAGTAACCTAGTTATTGAGTTTGCTATATCCAATAGTGCTATATTTGCTTTGGCGAGGTAGAAAGCCAAATTCTTTGGATATTATCAGTGATTATAAAAGTGCGAAGAAGGATGACTAAATTAATACCAAAGGCTATGGCATAAAGGTTGTATATTATTAAGTGAGGAATAAAGTTTTCATAATTAATGAACAGACTATTACGACGACTTATATAAAACCTTTAAATATTGAATAACTCTGTAGCGTGGAATATGAAAATGTATTTTCCTTTTTTAACGACCATAGACAACAGAAGCAAGATAATTAGAAATGCAATATGAAAAAAATGTTAACAAAATGGGATTAAGCATCAACGAATATTTACTAAAGATATTGTTAATATCTATCTGCGATCTCACAAATAACTTTCTCTAGTAACAATCGCTAATGGGAGAAATAGAGATGATATTTAAAAGCATAGTTTCTCTATTCTTTACCATTATTTTTTAACAATAATATATTGAATAAACAATATTTCTATTTATACATTTCTGATAATTTGATAAAAATGAAATAACGAATAATTTTGGAATTGTGAATTTGACGGTGGGCAAAGAATGGAATATATGTACATACAATAGCTAGCAAAATATGTGAACGATTTCCTTTATTTAAAATATTTTGAAAAATATAATGAGTAGGTAAATTAAATTTCCATGGTACATAAATGCAGTCATTTAATATATTTTATGAAGATTTTATATAATGCAATCTTACTCGTATATTCAAGAATTTATACTAAATAAAGTAACAAAAGAAAATATTAACATGTGCGAAATAAGAGAAAGATCGTTCATAGAATGGCCTAACAAGAAAAGACACACCAAAAAATAAGCACGATTTAACAACGATGAATCATAAAACAATTAATAAACTGTTTTGAAGCCTTTGTTTTCTGATACCTCAGTGCAACGCTTCTTACCACAACTCCTCACCTGTATTTTGAAAAATTGAGGTGTTGTTTTGTTCCATTCTTGCTCATATTTCCTCCATATATCCATCCCAGTTTAAGCTGCTATTTTTGAACTTTGTCTCCAGTGTTTCTTTTTATTCGAAATAGTATTTTATTTGCAAGGCAACATTGCACGGCGCGTTATCCTACATATTTATTGTTGGGAAGTTCAGAGATGCTTAGAGCAAAAGTATAACATGTTGTTGTATGATGTTTAGGTACAGAATTGCATTTATCTTTCTAATTATTTGCATTAGAAGAGCAGCACCTTCAGACGAAAACATCCCTTATACAATGAAACTGCCTCCCCTATGATTGACAGAATTTTTAATGAATTTAGGGTTAATCTGTCACCTCCCGTGCGTCTCACAAAGAGTCTGACATCAAATCCAAATAAATTAAATTTACTTTCGTCCTTGAACTGCATTCTCTCCGAATATTCATCACTACAAACAACATGAGCTTCAGCTTTTATAAGACTCGCTTTATGATTATTTTTAATGATGATTGGTTTGGTTGCTGAAGCACGAGTGTTTAAATCAGATGCATTGAGGTAAGGAGACACCGGGAAACGGTTAAATTTTCTTATTCTTGCCGGTAGTGTAATTTTATACAACTTAGTTTTAGATACTCAATGAAATAGAAAATATTTACTAATAAAAATCACTACTATAATCGGCCATGGAATCTATATTTAATCTTGACTATAAACTGGTGGTAATCTTTTATCTCAGGGCACTTTTTAACAAGATCCATCAAACGGGTTTTTTATCGCCTCAGTGAATTACTTTCTTGCTAATGAATCCAACTTAAATCTTCTTTCCGTTTTCAGCCTAATTTTAGATTAAGATTCATCTATTTGTTACCTCATGTCTTGATTACTCTCTGCAGCTCTCGTACTTCACTCTCTGCCCTATTTATAAATAATCACCTTCGAGTCTCTCCCTCTTCCAAATAAATTCATAAATACCTTCAAACTTCACTTCATCACTTAGCCTATCCTGACTCATAGGATCATTACGTTCTTACACAAATTCCCTTAGAACTTGTTCTGCGTAGTCTTAGATTTCTCCGTCTTATCGGCTTTTCAAATATTTTCGCCTAAATGTGGCTTTATCTTCCTTCTCTATTCACTCAACCTCAATCCTTTATTTCTTCAATTGCGGCTTGAAAAACACCCTCTTCTCTGAAGCATTTCCATAGTTGGTATGTCTTAGGTTTTATGAATGCACCTTGTCTTTTAAATCCACTACAGAATTTACCTATCAACTAAAAGTCTAGAAAAATTTAATTATTCAACGAATCAGAGAGTAATCTATTGATAGATAATTGCTTTAGTTAAGTGAGATTATGAGTTGTTAAATTCATTTCTTGGGTCGGAACTATGGTAGTTAATAATCTGGTAGAACTACAAATCTTTGCAAATAAGACATTTCTACCTCTCTCCTGAAAGCCATTTGTTCAATGCCAATTGCATTGGTTACTAGAATTATTTAGTCTCTCTGAACTGATACCAAACTTATACCTACATATAACACACCGCAGATTGTTTGTGTAAATTAAAATGCGATATGCTTTTACATTTTTATCCATTTCATCGCCACCACCCATATTTTATTCTTACTATCAATCGCCTAAAGAATATTTACGTACACATCGTTTTCTCCTTTGACCAACTTTTGTCTTTTCTTCTTGGATTTTATCCGTAATACGTATATTCTATTGTACATTTACTCTGTGAACATTATATGAGGCACACTCTCACATCTAGCTCTTCCAGAAATTCCCCCGTGCAAATCAGACATTCCTACCACTCTACGGAAAGCGACCTGGTCAATCTGAATTCCTATTACCCTTGAAACTACGCTTTCTGCGCCCTGATGAAAAAGGAACCATTCTGAAAACGTCAAAAATAAGTGATACGAGAGCATTTCTCTCTAATCGCTACATGATTTATGAAGGTGAAATTCCGTGGTAGCACATTTGACAGATTCTTTCTCCTGATTTTTATTTAAAATTAGTAGTTTCTAAGTAACTAACCAGACAAGAAAATTTTAACCCACTCTTAGTAGCCTACCCGATTTGGTTTATTCGTATGACCTGTTTATTACTATGGTTCTTAAAATTTCCATCAAAGGTTCATTATGGGATACATTTTTCATATCCAGCGGTGAGATGCATTGCGTTAGTTGGCGGTCAATACCTCTAATAAAACATCAATTTCCATACTGCACACATTTGCAAATATATCCTTAGCTAAAAAAAAATAACAAAGGCAATAAAATGTTAAAATTTGGTGATTCAGTGAAAATATTATGAAATATTTCGTTACCTAGAGCCTTGTTGCAGTTGTGCTTTTTTTAATAAAAAAAAAACGATTGCAAGGCCAGAAAAATTAATATGGCCAAAATTAGAGGTTGATCCATATACACATTTATATTAATTCATATTTTATCAAAAAGTATGTCTCTAACCAAAGTTTAGTATTAATTAGAATATCATCTTCAATAAAAAATACAAAACAATCGAGAAGAATGGTAAACTTCATACTACGTTACTTGTTTAATGTGTTAATTTGCTTACATTTTTGTGCTACATAATGTACGTTTTTAATTTAAACCTCATATGTTTCTTAGAGTGTCACCTTCTGTTTTACTGTAGTAGATATTATCTAGATTAAGCAAATTTGGTTGCGTTCTGTATTTGTATCTTCTCCGCCACATGACTCATCTGGTAATTACATTGCTTCAGCTCGTTCGACATAAAAATTGACAAGATTTTTACTATTATCAAGGCTCTCTAGTATTTTATTCAGTGTGTGGGTATTTTCAGAAACAATGACGAAAATAACAAATATTAAAACAGGTACCCCATTTGGTAAAATGTCATATTAGATAAGCCTGTAGGAATCATAACGTCTCAACCGAGCGAAATATAAGATAAAATTGATGTGATACATTTAACTACTAGAAGAGGGGTCATTGATTAGTAGAAAACAGATTTTATCTCTATTCGATAGAAAATTCATCGGCAATACTAATTTAATTTAATTAAGTTTATGTGTCCCCATATGGTAACGGTAGAAGGGAATAGGATACCCCTATACCCCTATTATGTTGATTTTTTACCCTTCCTAAATGTCACATCTAAAATGAACAAAATAGCAAGGTATACAATCATAATAATTAGTCAAAATAAAACCATCGTCATATGAGTAAGAATTCCTGGGGTATATTAAAAATATTCTGTTGTAATGAGCATAAAACTAAGATAAGAAAATTATCCACTTCAATGATATGTATAATCTAATCATGAGTATGTAGGAAAATAAATCTAAAATTTGAAAAATCATATCAGTTAATCAGGAAAAAATCTTCAACCATCAGCCAGCTCAAAATGTGATAAACAGCAACCGGATCGTTACTAATTGAGATCGGGTGTCGAAAGATATATGTGTAGCTGTGTTTTACTGATCAAACATTGAAGACTATGAGTTAAAAGACGTTATAAATGTAGAAAGAAAGATTGATCTAAGAGAAAACATAAAGGAGAAAGAAAGAAAAAGATGCACAGGGAAAATTTTAAGGCCGTAGAAAAGAGGGAAGGGAGAGAAAGACTTGAGAATAAGGGGCTGTTAGCAAATTACTAGCCAACTTCTTTCTTTTATTTTTACTAGCTCTTTGAATAATCGAATATGTAGGGAAGTAATTGTGATGGTATTTCTGGCATAGTTAGTATTTAGAATACACGAAATTGTGTGGTTCTCTCACTAAAGGCAAATGATATTTCTTTCCTCATTTCATCAACTTCTTATCAAGGACAACATTTGTGATTTTATGTATTAATCAAATTCTGTAGATAATCAATTGGTTCTCATAACTAAAAGGGCTCAAAATTCCTTCCTTGAAGATTACTTACAAAAAGTGGCCACTGCATTTTAAATTGACAAATTCTTACATTGGACATAAAACTAAAGAGCACTAATCAAGGAGGGGGCTATACACCATCGTACCAGCTTGCAATGAAAGAAGGTTTCGCCACAGAATCGTGCAGCTTAAACTTTTAAATGGATTTACTTCTCAATTTGTCTTAGAATTACATCAGAAGATAACTATACTTTATTATATAAGTGAATAAATAACAGCAGCTTAGCAAGCGGTAAAGAAGATTAAATTTTATCTTACAACTTTGCTTACTAGAATTTATGATGATGGCTAAAATTCAATTTTATCTGGCTTGGGAAAAAGTTGGAGCGAATTACTTCAGGGTGAATCGAAACCCTTATGTTGTTTTAGAAATTTTCTTTCAATGTCGTAAGGTCATAAATCAGAATAAGTGAGAACAAGTGACTTTTGGTCAGCAGAGTTTGTTGTTACTGCTACCAAATACCTGTTCGAGTAAAACAGCCAAAATTGTCTTCACTGTCTCTAAGTAAAATAGGAATTTCGGCCTTTCCTTCATATCCTCAATATATTTCTAGATTATAATTATATTATCTATGTAAACAAATGAGAATATGTCGAGGGTGTTTTATTAAGAGAACGTTCATAAATCGTTGGGAATCAGGGCGTGGGAGGGGGATTTGAAATCCAATTGGAACCAAAGAAAAATGAAAATGTCCAGACAATGTAGTAAAGGTTGTTTTCACTATCACTCCCAAGATGAAGAAAGAGCTGTTCTAATATCCTTAATCGAAACCCATCGTAATCGCACCGGTTTTAATGATCTTCAAGAGATGAAGCATATCTCGTGTAACTAGGTCATTCATAGCAGGGAAATGTGCACATAAATTTAATAACCAGTAATTATTTATGACAGAAATTTAAAAAAAAGTTGAAATCAAATGCGTATAGTTGTATACTTTCCTTGATGTCGTATTTAACCAGGTCATCAACTCAGCGGCGCACTTTCTCATACTCAAAGTCTCTTGTCTCCTTTCTATGCACATTCTACATTCCATGGCGTTCAGCAATTGGGATGCTGATTTTGCTATTTCTCTCATTTTACTACTCCTTGGCTCTATCTTAGCTAGAACATTGATGTGTTCTCTGTGCCTCTGCAACAGAGCCTGAATTGAGGAGGGTTACCTTAATATACTATGCTGCTTTCGGCCTACCAACGGTACCATCCGCAAATCTCTGGTAGAGGACACTCTTGTAGATGATAGGTACGGTTCACTGGTGTTAAATCGTACAGATTTAATTATATGATTCTAGACGTTATTAAAGTGAATCTCTCTGTCACCAAAGGATCTTTTTTTACCTTGTTAAACTCGACGGTGCATATGCCGATTGAGGTGTCACTTCTGAATATTTTCTCAATTCGACTCTACTTCCAAATCTTATACAGAACTAGTAGTATTATTTTCCGCTTGCATGAAGCATACAATGCTGGCCATTCTGATGGCTCTTAATCCAGAGAAGAGTAGGTATATATTCCACCTTCTTCATTTTTAAATCAGACAGAGTTTTCCTGTAAGCTGCCTCAACATTTAGAAACGAACTGGTTTCAATACACCTATCATAATTCAAGATTAGGCCATTGACTCGGATCGGAGAGAGAATCGTAATCTAGAGTCATTCAGAAAACAATCGCCAGCTTATATGCCATTAGAATTTCAGCACCCTCTAACGCGCAGTATTTATGAGGTCACGGGTCCTGCGACCCAGCAGGCTGTTGTGATTATCTTTTGCTGTTTTCTGGAATGTAGGGATTGCTAGAAAAGAGCTTGCCAGTGAGGGTGCCAAACAGCATCCATGGATTCCCCCACGGAGCAGCGTTTTGGTCCTTTCACTCTGATTAAAAAGCATAAATAGGTGCAGGTCTTCCAGTTGATGACAAGGAATATGCCTAAGGGCTGATGAAAATATAAGCTCGCGTGCCAACATGCAGCGGTTCGTTTTTTGGAAGACTAAGAAAGGTAGATCCTTGCAAGGTTTAGCGCTCAATCCTCTGACACCTGAATGTACCTCTATAGTTTCGTTTTTTTTATTCTCCTCATTTCTTTGAGATAGAGGTAAGTTGGATTCTTCTATCATATGTATTTAGATGAGATTGTTTTTATTTTCATTTTTCTTTGATTAAATGTAACGTAAAAATAGTCTCATTTATATTTCCTACGGCTATGCATTAACTAGCAGCATAGAGGACTTGCCTTTAAAAAAAGCACTCTGCCAGCCATGCTGGCATGCTTAAATTCTTACCTTATATATATAAAATAATTTAGCTTGTATTATTTGATCTAAAGGATTTTGGTCCTTGTGAAATATAATCAACACATTGAGGTAGCTCAAACTCACCACCAGTTCTGTGTTTATCCAACACGTCCATAAGACGCACTTCACAATCACACGTTGAGAAAGAACCCGTGAATAAAACAATAAATAAACAAACAAGTATAGAAACCACAAAGAATACAGCAGGAAACAGCACCAAAGAAGCCCTAATCTAATAACACAGATGCGTGTTAAACAACCGTGCATCACCAGCGCTACTGACGAACTGCCCTTCCACATCTGACCACCTGCCCAAAAACCTATGCACACCCACATCTACATTCCGTATTCCTCTGAAAAACCGCCTTGCTTCTCCCTCTTTCATTCATACAACACATCTCCACACACTTTGTGATATCACCATCACTGATTGTAATCGCGAAACCAGACTGGGGTTGACGGACTTCCCCCAATGGCTTTAAACCAACTGTAAAACGATCCCTCTCAGCCACACCTTCCGCATCATCATAGCCCTCATCCTCATCAATGACGCCATCCTAACAATTAGGAGATGTTTTATTAAGGGAAAATGTTCGGATGTCAAGTACATGACGCTGAACGCGATCAACTTCTACCGTGTTCTCTGACGTCGCATCAGTCACCACACTATCCGTCCTCAAAGATTTACACCGGCCACACACCTGCTTTACCTCTGCCGTGTCGCACACTGTAAACTCAGTCTGAAACTCATCTTGCTGCATCTCCCGAATGCATTCTAGATGCCTCCAATGATATCTAAAAAGCATAGAAGCATGTGCGTTCTCTCCATTTACACCATCTTTGGTTGCCTGGTTGTACCAAACACCATAAGCCGTGGACTCTTCTCTGACCTTGCCATCATGCTTTTTATGATACGAATATACGATGCATTCATTCAGCAATCCCATTTCCCCATGGATGGTAGGCTGTTCAAAATCTCTGGGTCAATTCCACTCCATGCAGACATCAACAAGCTGGACAGATCTAAAGGCCCTGCTAAAGTAAGTTGAAAACCTCCTCAACAGGTCCCCTTTCTCTGAATACCTGCTCCAGCTGTTCGTAGATTTCCCTAGCATTTCACACCGCACCTCCGGCCATATTGCAAACTTAATTGCTTCACAATCCACTAAACTAAAAAGTTATTTGCCATGGTAACGTGTCACATCCAGGGCGACCCTTGTCATTAGCCATAAACTTCTAACTCCCCAGATACATGTCTCACTGGTCTAGGGTACATATATAACCTTGGCTTGCCTACACGCTATCACAACACCTTCCACTCTCTTTCTATCTATCGTACAATTCACCTGGCTAAGTCCAAAGTACGCTCCACGCCACACCTGTGGGACTCTAGTAAGAATATCTTCCTTTTTTCGCTCAGGATAATAAGGTTACAGGTAAGTTGACATCCTTCTCTAGTATCATGTCTCGCACAACAGATAAACTCCGTCAAATCAACATCTCTGAAATACCGACTAACTTTCCCCTACACTCATCATCACGTACATTCTTCAACCACCGGAGGACATTCATCGAATCACTCATAATATTAACATGACTTAAATCCCACTTAAAAGCTAGGTTAAGCTCCTTGATAACCGCATTCAACTCAGCAATGCTGATATGAATAAAGTCATCACTTATGCTTAGCCAAGCAGTATCTTCCACAATCTGATCTTCCATTTCCAAGGCAAACACCAAGACCAAGACTGCTGGCATCGCATCAAATGCGCCCCCACCTGCAAGGCATACATGAAACAGCCCTCCAAGAT
This sequence comes from Ceratothoa steindachneri, assembly GCA_963969495.1. NCBI lineage: Eukaryota > Metazoa > Arthropoda > Malacostraca > Isopoda > Cymothoidae > Ceratothoa > Ceratothoa steindachneri. The sequence continues at coordinate 86,835,214 of OZ018328.1, forward strand.
ATTCGGCGGAAGAGATATCTTATAACCCGTTTCTTGGTCTCCCACATCATCATCCGTCTATCTCCCTCACTTACTCTCTTTATGTAGCTGCTGGCAACCCTTAACCACCTACACGCAGGGTGGTGGCTCAAAATACGGCCACACACAGAGAAGAGCTCACGTTTAGATAGTCGTCCAACATCACCTTGGCTCGGCAACACATTGCCCCCTACCAAAATCCAGCCGTCCATTTCGGTTTCTCTGCAAGCAGGGCCAAGCACCTGATTATCCACCAAACTCTCAAGCTCTTTGGTAACAAACCCGTAACGTGCAATATGTTCCTCTACCTCCTCTGTCGTTACTATGTCCTCATTCACAATCATATCATCTATATAACTGTTAGTCCCTGTCCGCACTCGCTGATCCTGCTGTAACACCAAATTAAGAATCTTCATCATTATCGTGTTCGTACAATTTAGACGAAATCCAAGATAAATCATATGGTACAAAACCCATAGAACCTTACCCGCTGATAAGGCCACAAACTATGGTTCACTATGCGGTCCAAATATGCAGATTTAGGCTCAACTAACCGTAAGCTCTGTCAAAGCTGCCTTCCCCCGCGCAAGAGCTCGCTGGAAACTTCAACTTCAGAGCCAGGGTGGCTCTCTACATGCCTAGTCAGTTCCTGGAAATCGAACACATGCCAAACATTATTTTTATTACACTGTGTCTATGCCATGAAAGGCAAAAACCCTTTATTTGCGTTCCGATACTCACATCTCTACAGCCATCCCAGTTAAATCCAGGTTTCCACCTCTCCTTCAAATTTCTCACTGGACTGCTCCAATTTGTTCCTCTTGTAATAATCCACTTCATTCATCCGCTCAGATGGCCTACCGATATTCCAGCCCTGCTTCACTATCCATGACTCACCATCAACTCAAGCCCTAAAATCCCTATCCTCCTACACCAGCACGGTTGAAACCTTGTAACAAACCATAGCATCGTTTTCATATCCTGGATCATCATGGGCCAAGAGACGTACTTTACCCTGCTTCCACTCCACACCAGCTGCAAGTTTGTCGAAGTCCATCCCACTAATAGCATCAATCCCTCTAATTAAGTCACTCATACCCAGGCAGTCAATGGTAAAGGATAGCTCGCCAATATTAGTTGCACAACAGCATTGGCAGCTCTGGAAACGTCCTGCTCGTCAACTCCGACCACACTTGTCTTAGATGATCATGACTAAATCACAGACTTTGTACCCCCTGTTTCTAACAAGACGTTTGGAGTTCTTCCCTACAAATTCGCTTAGCAAACTGCTAATATGCTATAAATGGGTTGAGATCAAATGCCTTTAAAAGTGCAGCGATGATACTCTATGCACTCTGCTTTTGACCTTTGTTCGATTCAGTGTACACAGGTACACAGATAACACAGTGCAATCAAGAAACATAGGTCAAATAATCTTTACTTCCTTTAACTCTCTTAGCTTCACGAGCAGGTCTGGCTTATCTAACCATACGACAAAAGTGTCAGTTATGTCCTACCGCCTCAAAATATCGATCAATTTCACGGTGACCATAATAGCCTAGTAAAGCAAAGGCCTAGATATCTTGTCAAATATGAACATGAGATTGAGGCGGCTCAAACCTACCAGAGCTCTGTGTTTATCTAGCACGTCCCTCTGACGCAGGACACTATCAGATTTTGAGAAGGACCAGTAAATCGAACAAAAAATAAACAACTATAAACGCCACATGCAACACAGCAGGGAACACCAAAGAATACGATACACTTTAATAACACATATGCGTAGTAAACAACCGTGCATCACCAGCGCAGCCTGAGAACTAATACTTCACATCTGACCACCCGCCTAATAAGCCTATGCATACACACACATACATAATCGGGATTCCTCCACACAGCCGACTTGCTCCTCCTCCTTTTGCTCCTACAGCACGTTTCCACAAGTCTAATCTTTGTCCTACTCTGAAGAAACTTGTGGGGTCTCCAATATAATGGAACTTTATGCTATATTCCTGTTGTGGAATGGCTAGACTATATATTTATATATATATATATATATATACGTAGGTACTTTTGCGGCCTGGGGCCGAAGTTCGTTGAATACCGTTAATGAATGGGAAATTTTTAGGAGTATAATTGGGATTATTTATTAATTACTTTGCGGGGCCTTTTAAAAAAAATATTTCAGAGTGAAAGTTGGTAAAAGATTAACACGTAGCTGGTACGTGTTGGGATTGAAAAAGAAAGATAATGACGAAAATATATCTTTAATACAACAAAATAATATTTAAATGTACACATATATTGGGTTTAAAGGGAATGGTCGTACATACGGTGTTAAATGTCTACGCGAGATACAGGTGGGTTAATTAGGGGATTAAGGAGGTCGAATTCTGGTCTGTGATTTAAAGGGGGATTTTAAACCAGGGCGCACACACAAAGAATGGATCTATTGTGTAAGCCAGATTCTAGATCATTCTGCAGCCGGCAACGGTTACAATTGCCTAGGTGTTCGTTGGAGAAAAGGGGCCATTTAAGATACGATGAATGCGAAGGAGAATTCGGGTTACCTCTCGCTTCAGATGAGGGAGCACTTATAGATGGCCTTCGGAGATGGGAATCCTCGTCATTTACTCGCGAAATGACTATGGCAGAGTTCACGGATGTAGATTTAGCCTTCGTCCTTAACACGAATTTGCCGATGGGGGAGGTGAGAGTCCTTTAGCTCGTTCGCCGTAGTTGGTGGGAAATCTATCAGTGCCACTTACTAAATTAAGTCGAATGATTATATAGACGCCTGGTGAGGTGGCCTTTGGTAGCTTTGGCGAAAAGTCGGTGACTTCTTGGTGGGGAGATTGGGATAACGTTGGCATAGAATGTTCAACGGACTTTGATCCTATGACGGAAGGCATGAATGTTGGTTAAAAGGTGGTCATGGGAGACAATGAATTCAGTCCTAAGCAAATACAGCTGGGGTGTAATAAGGTGTAGGCTACACCGTCACCCTGGTTCAGCCATGCTTTCATAGCTCCATTCGGTGATCTCAGGACCACGTGGGTACAGAACGGCACGTAGTCGCCCTTCGACCTTATTCTGCTACAATTCCTTTATGATCCTTTTGTGAATTTCTTTAATTTTCATCTTCCCGCTCTCTCCTAACCATTCTTCTTCTCAGTCATCATGTTAATTCATAACAAATGTTTTTTTAGTGGCCTAAGTCAACTGATTTAACTTTCCAATAAATTTCTTTGCTTGCTCATCGGAAATTATCTTTAATATTGAATAATAGGTCATCTTAGTTAAGACATTTGTTAAAGATTTTAGATTATCATTCCATGTTTTTTACTGAAATTAATGCATCGAATATCTAAACCTGAGAATCTTTTTTTTATATATACGAGGGGCGGTCAACAAGTTTTGAAATTCGGATATAAGGAAACGAGATATGAGGAAAAGTGTTTTAGTATTTTTCAATATAACTATTCTTGCCTTTAATGCACTTGCACCACTTGTCCCTTAGGCTTCGAATTTACGAAAACAAGAAATCACCCGACTTCTCTTCAATCCACTTCTAGACGGCAAGCTCCACATCTTCATCGTCCCCAAACCAGCGTCCACGCAGTGCAGCCTTGAGCTGGCGGAATAAAAGGTAATCACTAGGGGCCAAACCTGGACTGCAGCAAGGATTATTCAGCTCATCGAATCCGCACTCGCGCAGGGCAGCTTGTGCATCTCTGGCTTTGTGGACAGGGGCATTGTCGTGGAGGAGCAGGACACCGCGTGTTAACTTGCAGCGACGCTTCTGACGGTGCACTTCTTCAACCCATCCAGTTCCTTGGCGTAATATTGGCCTGTGATGGTCCTTCCACAAGGTGCATTGTCCACCATCAACACTCCCTCAGAATCCCAGAAGATGGTGGCCATGATCTTCCCGGCTGAGGGTTGAGTCCGGAACTTGATGGGGGTCGGAGAGCCCCTGTGCTTTCAAGCCATGCTTTCGAGCTTGGTCTCTGGATCCCAGTGATGGAACCACGTTTCATCACCTGTCACTATGCGTGACTCGAATCCCGCCGAGTCTTAGTTGTACAGGAGCAGCAGCTCCTCCGAACTTTCAGGACGTTGAAGTCGATCATTGGGCGTGAGGTTTCTTGAGGTTTCCAGGGACCCAACGGGCAGAGACCTTGGATATGGCCAAATTGTCGTGAATGATGTTGATAACACTTTCATGTGATATTCCAAGTTCTCACTCGATTTCTTTGACCTTCACCCGTCGATTTTCGAGGATCATCCTCTTCAGACGGGCCACATTGTCCTCGTTGGTCACATCGGAGGGGCGCCCTGGACGGGGGTTATCTTCAAGGGACTCACGACCATGGCGGAACTCCCTATTCCAACTAGCAATGGTTGCATAGGAAGGGGTGGTGTTTTGCTGTACACTGCAACCATGAGTTCATGGATCTCTTTTGCATTCATGCCTCCCTTGGTCAAAAATTTGATCAATGCGTGGTGCTCAACTTTCTCCATTGTTGGGAAATTTGTGACTGACGATCTGCGATCAGCTACTGCTTCTTAAATAGACGAGACAGGAGCGTGCGGCTGCAGGTCCTGACTTGTCATAACTTGTCCTAACACGCCCACAAATAGCCATCCTCCTTCCTCTGTTTTGCCCTACCAATTCGCAAAACTTATTGACCACCCCTCGTACGTTTTTTTAAAATATCAATGAAAAATAGATGCTTATATCCCACTTTTTATCAACTAATTTATGATAAATGGTAGCTCTTTCTCGAAATAGTTTAATAGACTATGCTATAATCAGTTGGTGCCAATACCACGTTTAACAAGTTTCCCACCAAGTATATTTAATTGCCTTTATAGCAACCATATAAGAAGAAGGCGGTACTGTTCTTATATCTAAGTAATTTATACCAATCAATACTTAGTAGGAGCTTGTAAGAATTTTTTTATGGAGGCATTTTACGATGCCCAATTTTATTATTTTCTAGGAAGAAACAATCGACAGGAGCTTGAATTTGTCAAGAGGTATTTTGGATGTGCTAATTGGCGAAGTTATATCAAAATAACTCTGTTAAGTTTCAGGTTAATTATTTTCTAAAGTAAGAGAAACATAATGAGAATACGAGAATCTGAGCAGTATATGTGTGCGCTGTGTTGTAATGAAGAGAAAGTGTAAATTCGGGTGGATACCTCAAGTTAAGCTTATTTCCAGCAATATGGACCAGGCAAGGCCGTAACTGTTTTGAGTATGCAAAACTTTCAGAATACGAGCTGATGGATAGCGATGTTGCAGCTTACATATTAAAGATAGCGTGGAAACCAGAGGCCCCATCCCAGCAGGAATATCTGCTTAGAGGTCGGCCAAGTTCCAGAGAATTACGCTTCAACGTTATTCGGAACGTCGAGTAGTCTCCTTTTTCGAGTGATCATATACTTTCTTTCATATATTTTCATTTTCATAAACTTTTAACAGATCCTATCATCACCACCATCTAGTGAACATTCCCTCTTTTTCGTAAATTTCCAAGTTATCATGTGCATCAATATAATTAACAGAGATTTGTAATGGCTAACAATACAGTTGTTATGAAATAAATTCGCTAAATATATTATATATTTATATGATTTGCTGTGGTTGACAATGAAGGCGCTTTGTTGAGTTTATGCTGCAGATTTTTAGGCTTTGCAACGACTCTCTTTTCAGAAAGCGTAAGAAGAGGAAAATGCTGGCATTGGCTTTTTTTATTTGCCAAGACGTCTTTTAACCCTTTTACGTCACATCTTCGAGAGTGCCAGCGAGATCTCCCATTCAGTGGCTCTACTAAAAACATATAATTACGATGGGAAAGCATTAACGTTACCATCGCACTTAAAACACCAGCCCACTAAAAATCATGAATATTGAGCATTTAGCTACAGGAATTTACAGAGGCCATTTTAAATGGTACTTCGACTCTCCTGTAGATTTTGGAGTCGGTCGAGACAGCTTTAATGGAATAGATGATTACTAATATTTGGATGGTTTCTGTTTATTAAAAGCCAGTCTGATTATCGGCAAAAAATTCTCTATTGTTTTCAAATCTGGTGAAACGGGGCGAAGATCTAAATATTTGATGTTATTTTTTCCTTCAAGATCTTTGGGAGTGCTATTGCCTTGTGACAATGTATACCATTAATCTGAAAAATACCAAAATGTCCAAATTGGTGCCTATCTATTAGGAAAAGCTGCTTATGAAGCAGTTTATGGTACAATTTTCCGTTCATTTTTTAGTTTCCAAATTCTCTTAAATGAATATTCAAACATAATATAATCCATTCAGGAAATTCCGTTGAAAAATTTTGGAATTTTGATTTCACCAGGAGCTTAATGGTTAGTGTCCAAGATAATATCCTAATTTTAAAGCGCTCAGGGAAAGTAACTCTTTACGGTTTTTTGGTTTACCTGCATAAAATAGATACTAATTTTCCCCCTCACGTGTGCACAAAATTACTAATCTTGTAAATGTATGAGTGAGAAATAATGATTCAACTTATGGAGAAAGTTTTTAGCGCTAATTTTGCGTCCTTAGCATTGGCAATCCCATTTCACTGATTCTTTGCAATACTTATTAAAAATTTTAAAAAAGAAATCCTTCCTCAAATAATACCATTTCCAAGTGTTTGGTTTAGATACTTTGATAATGGATTATTCTCTTGCTAACCATATGAATAATCTTGAAATCTTTGAAAGCTTGATTTAAAATATCAACAATTTGCATCCCAATATTAAATTTAAAGTCGAGGGAATAAAGACGAATCGCTGCCTCCGGGACACAAAATCGAAAATACATTTTTATTCATTCCACAATAGATCAGTTAAGAAATGCGTCTTCTTGCCCCAAATATTAAAAACTTATCGTATTTACAGAATTTGCTTTCCTCAAGATGAACTTAACTTCCTTATTTTTACTTTTATTTTTGTTGTTTATTTAATCATATCACCCCAGACAGATTTATTATTGCTTTAATAACACCAATATTGATCTCGACAAAACATTTATCATATTAATATTTGCCCACATACTTTCCAAAGTAACGGACTTGGCCACAAATACCAATATTAAGATAGGCTTTAAATATAACCAGAATATAAAAAAATAATGATTAACAAAGAGAACACCATGTAAGTAATAATCTGTAATATATCTTATTCCATGTAATAATTTCAAAAAATCTTATGTAGGCGAAGCTGATAACTTAATAGGCGCATAGATGCACTTTGGAATATATAAGAAAAGGAAGTTAACTTAATTGAAATTACTAAATTGCCTTTAATAATGACAAAGTAATCTATAAGTCTGATAATTATTTCCAAATTGCATATAACTGAGTGAATATTGATGAAACAAATTCAAAATTATTTTATCTCTCAGGGCTCATTTAAATTTAACAGAGTTATTCAAAATCCTTTCGACACGAAATATTTTACAAAGAGGGATCACAAGTTTAACTGTTCCTTAAGCTATGCTTTGTTTTGCTCTTTCTTGCCTTACTTGTGATATTTTCCTCATCTCCTCCTATATATAAAGCATTTATGTGTGCAATCTTCAAAATTGTACAGTTCAAATTGGTAGTAGATACGGGGCAACTAGCTCTATACTGATGAACTGATTCTACTAAAGTGTCATTTTATAATCATAATATATACATGTGTGTATATATATATATATATATATATATATATATATATATATATATATATATATATATATATATATCTCAAAGTAGCGCGAGAGAATGATGAAAATCAATCCATTAAAACACATAGAAAGAGAAAACAGAATAATTTTTCCTTGCAGTAATATTTTTATTACTTTTCTTCGAATAAATCGGTGCAGGGAAGCGATTCGAATCATGCACACTGAGGCAGCGAGCACCGCTTTGATCACAGTTAAAAGTAGGCCTTTAGTTCACTATGCTACACAGAGAACAAAAATCCTCTGAATAGAATAGCTTTTAAGGAATACTTTCCCAAGTTCGAACGGGGACTATGAAAGAAATAGAAAATTAATTGTGAATTCAAAGAATAAATGAGGAATAGTTAAACGCGTAGTAAATATAAAAATGTATATATCTCTCAAAGTAGCGCGAAATTTTTCGAAAAAAGGTAATCAAAATATTACTGCAAGGAAAAATTATTCCGTTTTCTCTTTCTGTGTGGTTTAATGGATTCATATATATATATATATATATATATATATATATTTATGTCGAGGTATGCCTGTGTAGACTAGCTCAGAGCACAAAGTTGTATAGAAGCACGGGCAGTATGCTGAAGAAAGGCCTCTTGAGCTATGTTCTGGAACGATTAATAGAGAACAAGAACCCAAAATATAATTTTAATATATATATAATAAAAGGGGGCAAATTATATATTTTAAAAGGGGTGAAAAAAATACTTATTAAAGGTAGTTAAATGAATTATGTAAACATTAACGAGGTAATCTGGTGATAACAAAACAAGATCGCTTTACATTCAAGCGCGGGCGAATTGGAAGGGGGAGGGGGAGGAAGACAACGGCGTTGGTCTTAAAAAAGATACGTCGGGGAGTTCAGAGAAGGAGGACTCAAAGATGGGGTTTGATTACTTAGTGATGAAGAATGAGATTTTTTTATGCTCCAGAGACACGTAATCTTTGCTCGAGACCATACTACAGATAGGCAGGAAGTCTCAGTTTCTAAAGAACGGGAATCTTAAAGGGCTGGTGAAGATGAGAGGGGTGCACAACTTTCCGGAAAGAAGGGGTCTCGAGAGCTTTCCTCTAAACAGGGGCCAAAGCTCGACGCAGGGAGGTCTGCTGGCGAGATCTTAGACGAGGTTTGACTCGATACGGGCTACAAGGCTTCACGGAAAACAGACAGGAAGTCTAAACGGAGCGAATAGCGGGCTTTTAATCTCCTCAAGAAATGGCGCGCTTCGGGCTAAATATCTGGGTGGCCGATTTGATAGATAACCTCCGGGCCTGGCGGTCTCTAGAGGATTCTCGGCGCCAGTATATGCAAACAAAGTTCATGATAACGAGTCAGTCAAGACGGTGAAATTTTCCTCGTGATATGTGGTAGGCTTAATGTGGCTGCCCTTGCGAGGGAATAGACATGCCTGGGAAGCATGGGATAGAGAACAGAGGCCTGCGCATGGTGTTATCGCAGGGGAGGGGGGGGGAGATTAGCGTCCAAAAGCAAAAACAGCTGTGACGGGTAAATCAGCGAAGGACTGATTCTTTCTCTAACTTTCTAAAATTCTCAGGCTAGGCGCACGGGGACCTAAAATAATAGAAGGGTGGCTTCCTCTCACGGTAGTCCTCCGCAGGCATCCCCTCACAATATATATAAATATATATATGTGTGTGTGTGTGTAGTGCAGTATTTTTCTAGCTTATCAGCACTTTTAGGGATAAAAATGAAGTTTTTATTAAAGTTTATAAAAGAATAACATTTTTACCATTTCCACTAATAAAGTATCGATCCTTTTATAAGTTTAAATAAAATAGTTCTGTATGTCGTTTTGACCTCGTATGTTATTTACATCTTCACTTTCGTCAGGTGCATCGCTAAACTCCTAAACCTATTGGGCTCAGTTAACAAGTACGGATGATGTCTCATACCTTATATCAAACTTTATAAACTTTTTATGGTATCTCTTGCCAAATGATGTCAAACGTCTTCCCAATGAAAAAACACTATTCTATTTATGATTTATGCTTGTCTTTTCCTTCAATAGTCTATCTAAACTGCCTAACTTAGTACAGTAATTTTCTTCTTTGATAATCCGATTGGAAAATTGTATTTTGCTGTAACCATCTAACAAACGCACCTGATATTTTTCTAAATATGATCCCCTGTTTTCATATTCTAAAACATTTAATATTTATCTTTCTAACTCAATTTGCATCTATTGTAACAATGCTACTTAAAAATTGGTTTATTTTTCATTTTATAAGGCAATTAAATTAAAATTAATAATAAAAACTTAATATTCAATTAAAGTCGAAATAAATGTAACCTTTGAATTTAGCAAAGATATTTTATTTGATAAACTAATATAAAAAACCCCCACTTTTGGGAACCTAAAGTTTATTAGAACGGTATAAGATTCGATATGTAGCTTCTCATATCCTTTCCAGCTGTAAGCTAAGAGAAATTGAGAAAGAAAACTGAAATACTGTAATATATAATAACAGGTAACTGAAATTATTCTGGAGGCGTTAACTTTAGGTGATTATGAATATCCTTTTAAATGAAGTTTGATACATAGGGACTGAATTTATGCTGCCATTCCAACAAATAAAAATTTTGAATTTCTTTAATTAATGAGGATTCAATATTTTTTTCTTTTATTATATTCATTACACTGGTAAATTATATTGGCAGTATAGAAATCTCTTGTAAGAATAGTATTTTTTATATGTTTAAAAATACTTGAACCATTGTTTGCTTTACGAACATTTCTCCCTATTTTTGTATATGCATTTATTTAATGACATTTCGGTCTCTCCCACATATAATTGGGGGCATCTTTATTTTCTGATTTTGGCTTATTCGAAGGAAAAGATGGTTAGAAGATATTTAAAAGTGGTAAAATTAGGATATACAATGGATTGTAGTCCTTTGAGTAAGGGGAAATATGGTAGAGTAAGCAATTAGTTTTAAATGTAGGATATTTTTTATTGAAGACCTTAGAATATTGCTCTAGCACCAACAAGATGGATAGAGAGAGCATTCACGTTAATATATCCTTCAGAACAGTCGGTAGCAGGCGGCAGAATAAAGTCTGAAGACATATAGAGCCCGTCAGATGATGAAGAGTGAATGTTTGTCATCTTAACCATAAGCTATGTAAATATTAAGAGCATTAAAACTTAATTTAACTCTATCTTACAATTGGTGTTTTGTTTTTAATCAAATAAAATTAAACAAATAATCACATTTACTCTCATGTTTCTTATTTACTAGACAGCTTACAATAATCTCTCGAAACAAGCACTAGCAAAAACAGAAAGAAGGAACACGTAATTAAGTCAACTTGCCAGTTTTTAGCGGTCGATCAAATATTCTTTGGAAATTCAATGTGACAACCTAATACAGTTAACGATTCATTTTCTGGGAGGGAAATATCGCTAATATCATTAACTTGTCAGCCGAACATTCTGTTTCAATGTTTTCTGTAACTTGGCTTCACTGAATTAATTCCCTAATCCATTGGAAGCCTTCGAAATTAAATCTGGAAGGCGTAGGATTATTAGAAATTCCTGAAGCAATCTCAATTCAGGCTTGCAGGAGATGGCACATAGAGTAATGGACTATTTTTTTGCCCCATTTCTTTGATCCTACAACTTATTTCCTTCGATTAGCCTTTTATATTTTTTTGTATTGATTCATATAAATTAAGTAAAATTTTATTCGAAATAATTTGTCAAAATATTTAAACTGTCTGCATATTATATGCAATACATTTTTAGCTTCTCATCATTTTCAGACAAGGTTCATCAAATTTTTTTAAAGACAATATAAGGGATGTAATGAGCACCATTCAGTATAGATACTAACAACACTATTTATATCTTGATATTACTTAGTTTATAGTATAATTTCTATAGGTCGAATGCAATGAACGTCCATATATCTTTTCAAGAAGTATTATCTGAATCAAGGCCGGGAAAGGGAAACTTTGCTAAGAGTGAAGAAGAATTATATTGCAACGAAAGTCTTCTCCGCAAATTTAAAAAAAAACTGGAAGTAAGATCACATCATTGTGTGGAAAATTTAAGAAAAGGAATTTAGCTGAGAAAGAAAAGGGTTCAACCAGAACATCGAGCTCTTATCCTATGAAAGATTTTTCATACTAGACGAAAAGTATCTAAAGTATTAAGTAAAATCAATGATTAACTAATATTGAAATACTAATTTCAGTACTGGAATTGATATCTTAAATAAATTAATCTCATTGATGATACCAATTTTAGTATATTTAGAGTTACCCTAAAAGAGAAGATGCAAAAGTAAGTTAAAAAATTCAGTATTTTAAGAATTAAAATAACTAATTCGTGCTTTGAAATGTTAATGAAAATTTACCATTCATTCCTATGCTAATTACAAAGATACTTTGGCTCGTTTCACTGACGAGGATAACAAAGTGAAAAAAATGCCAGCGCACTACATTTTTTTTCTGATTGTTCTGCCCTATTGCTGAATGTATTAATTCCTATTTCATTTAATATAAATTTTCTAATTACTAATTATTTTATGGAACTGATTAAGCGTTAACACTACACATCTCGATGAAGTTGGATGAAGTACAACTGAAAAATACCACTACTCACCAGGAATAACTTTGCCAGTAGTGGGAGACCCAATGATTTGGTTATCAGGTGTGTCAGCAGAGGCCATAAAGGAGTTTGTTTCATTGGCTAATGTCATGGTGATGGGAGTGAAGGAAGACGGCGGAAGTGCCATAGCCGAAAATGGTCCTGATACTGTTTCTTCCTGAAAGATATAATAATAGAAATAATTTTTACAATAACCAATAGTAATAATTCTCTCATTCTCTTTATATTTTTTTTATCTGTGAGTCACTCATGAAAGTGTTCATTAGTTGATTTATCAATGTACAATTTCAGATATTATTTCGTGGCAAAACTGTAAACTCGACAACATTTAATTCAGTAAATTCAATTATTATTTTATTTACTGTAAATTTATTCGTAAAATATATAAAATTACATTTAAGAATACTATTGTAAATGAAATAAATATATTACGGAGTATAAATTTCTTCTCATTTATTAAAATAAGCCATATTTACCTAACGATGCTTTTCTTTGTAATAATTCCAGTTAAAGGATAACTATTCATTTAAAAAAATCAATGGCATATATTAAATGAGCCTATAGAAAATCTTTGTTCAGGAATTTCTTATGTAGTCAATTAACACGATATTTACGTAGTAATTATCAATACATAATTGCTATGCTAAGGTTAATAAGTAACTATAACTATATTATAGTATTATCATAATTAAATGTTTGGATAGTTGTGTAATTAATATTGAATATAGTATAATCTTATATAAATTGATTATTCTTAATTGATGTCTTTACTATTTGGCAACTGATTCAGTTGTTATAAATTGATAGTAAATTCCTAGTACGGGTCCTAAAATCTCGTTCATGGCGATTCTATTGGCCGCTGGTTGTTAATGATATTCCAGTATCTATAATACCAAAGATTGCAATAGAAACACTATGCAGTAGGTCAGATACGGCATACATTTTATAGTATAATAAGTATTTGGTATCATACCTTCTCTATTCTCCTTCCTATCTCATCCTTTTATCCTTAAATACAATTAATTAAATTAAATTCTGACGGTAGTCATCATATTTGAAGAGCTAGGTAATGGCTTCGCCACTCCGCCCTACGGGGAAAGCTTGCGCTTCGCTACTAAGAATAAAAATAAATTTTCTGAACTTCACCATTTGTAATTCTTATGGTTTTAAAAAAATCACAAAATTTCAATAGTTATATTTATTTTTGAACTTTATCATTTTATTTTTTGATATTATAAAATAATTATTAGAAATAACTTTGATAAAAAACATAAGTCATAACCAAACTAAAATGAAATTATTATTCACATACTCAAAAAAATCCCCTGCTTAAATTATAGAGTTAGTGATGATGATGAGCCTTATCATATGTTATTTTTGCGCCCTAATAATTTTGGGTAACTCTGTTATAATATCTATTATAAACTAGCGAAGAGGAAAACGTTATAACATCTGCTTCCCAATAACGACGATTAGGACTTTAAAGTCCCGCTTCAAATAGAGTAATATATTCTGATTAAAAATAGATTTAGAATATTTTGGGGGTTTAAACGTACAAAAGTATGAACTTGCCACAAAGCATCTCAGTTACCTATTGCCCTTGGGATTGTGTGGATGTCACTTCCTTTGCTCCATGGATGTTCATATATATGTATATTATCCTATATGATTTTACTGTAAGTATTAATATTTACTGTTTTTATTCTTGTCGGTATTGATCTAAGGAATCGAAATATTCGTTTTAATGTTGAACATATATCCTAGATACTTAAATATTCGGTCCACTTTTGAAGCGTCATCAGAATATCCACTTAGGAAACTATCTCTTAATTTTTCAAGGACTAAAGAATGGAGTGTGTCAATTTTTATGGTTCCTGCGCACCTGCCAGACGGGAAGTAAGGGCAATAGAAATAGATGGTGACTCAGATGCTGAAGTTGACAGTAACTCAGAAGAGTTAATACCAAATTTAAGTAAGTATTTCCTTTTATCATGCACCGTTAGGTTATAATTTAGTCTATTAGGCCAATATTACACAATAATGTCATATGTTCAAAACTCGATTAGCTTGTTTAGCCTCATACTTACACACATACTCACAGGTGCACACATGAGCACACGCATATACAAACAACACTACATATTTACATATTTTTTCAGAATCAGAAATTGGTAAACATTTTTAAATAGAGAGCGATGGAGAACCAAATCCATATTTCCCTCTCAACTATGATTTGAATGCAACTCGGAAAGGGAGAATAAAGCCCATTTGGAGAAAAATACATACATGGTGGGCAAGATTCCAGGTTAAAGTTCCAGAATGGGCAGATTAACATAGCCCAGGGGAAGATGAGGTAGGAGAAATTCGTTAACCTATAGTTTACTTCAGTCATTTTTTACGTAATATTTCCTGGAATTGATTGTTGAACAATCAAATTTATATTGCACACAGCAAAATCCAAATAAAGTTTTAGGCCTCACCTAAAACGAGCTAGAACAATTTATTGGGTCACTCATGTGGATGTCAATTATCAAACTGTCTAACTCAGAAATGTACTGGAGTGGAGAAATGGCCACGCAGATAAATGCTAACACCTTCAGTAGAGATAAATGGAGGGATATAAAAGCATATTTGCATGATTATGATAGCAATATGCTTGATAAAAATGACCTCCAGTTTGACACACTGTACAAAATAAGACCTGTTATTCCAATGTTGCAAGAAGAATTCAATTTAATTCCAATGGACTACAAGCTCTGTTCATATGAACAGGTGATTCCATCCAAGGCATGCTCAAATCTATAACAGTATCTTCCAATTAATCTCATAAGTGGTGTTATAAAGTATTTTTTCTATCAGATAACAATGGTTTAGTACATGATTTTGAGGTTTAAACAGGAAACATTCAAACAGTTTGTGACCAGCCGGACTTAGGAACCAGTCTAATATTTCTTTGCAGCTGGCAAGTTGCCTACCAAGTGGAAAGAATATTTAGCTCTATTTCGACAACTGGTTTACATCCATTCACCTCATTGTTACCCTAGCAAAAAGACAGATTTATTCTTTAGGCACTATCAAAGATAATCGCTTGTCTGGAGTTGAACTTATCAAAGATAAATACTTGTCAGGTAAAGGAAGAGGATCATTTGAAGAAAAAGAAACAAAAATAGAAGGTGTAACAATGAGAGTAGTGAAATGGTACGACAATAGAGCTGTGAATTTGATTTCATCATTTTCTTCTGCAGACTTTCAATCTGAATGCCGACGGTATGATAAAGGTACAAAGGATATACTCAATATCCCAATGACAAATGTTATCAGGAACTACAATTAATTCATGGAGGGATAGGTCTCTTAACTTTTTTGATTTTTTCTCTATAGAAGCCACATCAGATCTAAAAGGTTTTATCATAAGTTTTTTCTTTATTTTCTGGAGATGGTGGTAGTAAATTCATGAATTGTATAAAAAAGAGTGACAAATATAACGGGCCACAGAAGGAAAGAAGTAAACTATAGAGAATTTGAAATTAGTATTGCAGAGTCCTTGGTACTAGAAGGAAAAAAAGCAAAGAAGTTTCAAAGGGTAGGCCCTCAAACTCCAATGTTAATAATATGTTTACCCAAAGGAGAAAATTTGGACATGCAACTGAGCATATACATAATAAACCAGTTAGGACTGGTGGGTGTCATCATCTGTCAGAAGTTGTGGAAAGAGAAAGGTGCAAGAATTCTGGATGTCAGGCCAAACCAATTTGCAAATATCGTAATTGTGATGTGCATCTTCGCATTACTGCCAATAAAAATTGTGTTCAAGAGTTTCTCTCTATATCACCCTAATCTTGGTGAAGCAGCTACAAAAGAATTGTAGTCATTAGGAAATTGTTTAGGTTTTGGGGGGAATTTTACCTGTTAGAAAAATAAGACTACTGCCACAAAGAGTTATATTTTACATAGGTTTAATGGTTTTCAACTAAATCGTAGACAAGAATAGTCTTTCAAACTTGAAAGAGAAACAAAGAATAGGAGGGGGAGGAGTTTGGAAGAGAGGGTGGAGGGTAATAGTGAAAAAAGGAAATAAGTGGTAGTCAGATATATATGTGGATGCCCGGTGAACAGGCCATTTCCATTTGTCATTTTATTTATTTTTTTGTATTTGTTGTTAAGGTTGTCCCACTGCGGGATCTTTTTATTATTATATATTTGTTCCTGACATAGTATTTTGTCACATTGTGGATTATTTGGTTTGCTCGATCGTATTTTGCTCAAGAAGAATGGCTCGTAAAGCTTGAAGATGTCGTCGTACAGCTTTACTTTGCATTTCATTAAGGCTGTCTTGACCGACTCTTCGTCATCGGCTGAGTCATAGAACCTCTTGATGTGGCCTCTTTTGACACCTGAGGCTACCTCCTCGATGGATATCTCTCTTTGTTGAGGGAAATTGGGAATTTGATCTCCCTTCTGTCGAGCTCGTGTTCTTCCTGGTGTGGTAGTCGTTCTGCTTCCTCTTCTTGTTTACTGGGTTCTTCTTTGTTTCACTTTTTGTTCTTTTTATGTCTGTGCCGGGCAGGCAAATGTGTTTGGTCAGCTGCAGGCTCATATCTGGTCGCTATAGTTATATCTTCGTGGGTTTTTGTTTCTTTTGTTGGCTTGGCTGGTTCTGCTTGTGCCCCCTTATTGCATATTGCCGAGAGAACTTTGTCTAACTGTGGGCTGTCTGGGAATGTAATAGATTCCTGGTCATTTGCAGCCAGCATCTTGTTAATCTCGGTATTGAATGAACCTGGGCAGGCTAGGTTCATCACATGCGAGTGGAGAATCATGCTAGCATTTTAGGAGGGGTCGCATCGGTGAGCTCTAGGACTCTTTGGGGTTGTGCCAGCATTCTGTTAGTTTGAGGTAGGATGATAGTGGCTCTTGCGTAAGAGATGTTCGACTTGTCAGCCGTTACTCTCTTCTTTGTTGTGTGTTCCTGTCTCCATGAATGAATTGTAGATCTTTCTCAAGGTATGGTTGGGACCAGCGCAGTTAATGCCTATCTTCGTGTCGTTAACGCATCCGTCGTGGCCGGTTTGTGCGCCCTCTGAAAAGATTTTAGCGTTCTCCTTATCTGAGCAGGCACTAGTAGGGTGTTTTTCGACATTGTAGACGGAGAAGCAATTTAGCATCTCGAAGAATCTCTCCCTTTCAATCTGCTCTGGTGAGATTATCATGAAGAATAGCCTTAGTCCTAATTCCTTCGCCTTAGCCAGCATCTTCATTTCTCTGAACACGATTTTAATTAAACACGTTTGTGAGGTTCTGAAATTTAATCACTTGGGTCACCTCGGCCCATTCTTGATTTCTCTCTATTTCTTGATTGATGTCTTCGGCTTATCTTTCGCCTATCCAAGGGTCAACTAGCCTGCATACGATAGCTTTCCTTGCCCCTGGGCTGGGGAAGGTTTGAGTCGTAGTCCTATGGAATCTAGTTCTTTTATGCAGGTTGTTGAGGTCAGCTTCATCAGGTCGACCGTTTGTGTGTGGCAAATTGCGGTGTATCCTCTGGTGGCATCAATTAGTATTTTGACCGCGATCCTTAGTTTCCCAAAGATAGTCCCTAAGATCTTCCCTTTGTTGGGTTTCTTATTCCCGCTTAGTCGCAGTGGGACCCGAAAGTCCAGAGATTCTCCCGCTCCGTTCATTGCTGGGACGTCTTTTCATTGAAGGGGGGGGGCAGTTGCGCCACTACAATTCCGTAAAGTATCACTTTACTTCTCCGCAGGCAAGAGAGAATCAGAGGGTATCTCTAATCAGTCTAAGCTTAAGGAAACTAATTCCCAGCCTTCGGGAGTATCTTCAACCTTTTATTATTCGTCTATCTCACCTTCGAAATCGTTTTTTCTTTAGATGTGGGTTTTTCTTTGATTTCCTCCTTTTCGTTTTGAGGAATTTGGTGATCTAATGATACCTTTTGCTTGCTAACCTTTTTCCTTAAGACCTAAACCTCTCTTCGTAGTTTCACTTTGTATTCATCATCATCATTATCACTAACTCTATAATTTAAGAAGGGGATTTTTTGAGTATTTGAATAATAATTTCATGTTAGTTTGGTTATGACTAATGTTTTTTATCAAAGTTATTTCTAATAATTATTTTATAATATCAAAAAACTAAATGGTGAAGTTCAGAAATAAATATAGGTATCGAAATATTTTTATTAAACTCAAAGAATTACAAATGTTGAATTTCAGAAAATTTATTTTTATATATTTTCTTCTATAACTATACTTTAGCAACGTAATATTTTGAAAAGGGTGAAATTTAGTTTAGAGTTCATTTTGAAAATTATTATAATTGGCGAAGTTCAGAAAATTTATAAAAATTTAACCATGGCTGCTTTTTATTAGACTCTTATCTTAGTAGCAAAGCCATTGCCTCGTAGGCTTATATTTCTTGTATGTACAAACAAGCCATACTTCGTATTCTTTCTTACAGAAAGAACTTGGTTCCACAGGCACGCCTTCAGCGTGTGGCCAACGGCCTATTTGCTATTCTAAAGCGCTTTTTTTTAATCCCCTTTATAGACTCTTTATTTTAACAGCCTGAATACCTTTTTCAACATAGATAGCCTGAAAATTTTTAAAGTTATTTTACCTTTTATTATATTGTCTTTATCCCTTGAAGTTTTATATATGGTTGAGAACTTTCCAAACACTTTTTTAATTTTTTCAACATAGACACTCTGAAACCTTTTTTAAAGTTATTTCACCCGGTTTGATATATAGAAAAACCTTCGTCAGATCTTTTTTTCATCTAAATTTGTTTAATATACGAAATGCTAGTAAAAAAAGTGCCAAAGCCCTAATTCTAATACATTTTTTTAACTTCACGATTTGTATGTTTTTTCATTCCAAATCATTCGATAATTATATTTATCTTTTCTAAACTTTTAGAAAGAACTTTGATAAAAGCTCGAAACAGAAAAAACAGCCCTACGAATAAAGGTTTGAAATAAACCTAAACTCAAAAACATGAAAGGTTACCTGTCCACTAAGCAGAAAAAAACATTTTCAAAAATTTTAAAAATTCACCAAGTTCAATTATAGAGTTAAAGAAAAGAAAAGAAAAGAAAAGATTAGTACCGTAGGATTTAAATTAAGTTTCTGTTTTTGTCCCTAAAATATAAAGAACTCTTTTATTTTTATATAGCCCTAATCTTTGTGAAGCAGCTACAAAACAATTGAAGGAATTGGTAAATTGTTTAGTTTTTTTTTTACCTGTTGGAAAAATAAGACTACTGCCACAAAGACTTATTTTGAACATAGTCTCAATGCTTTTCAAGGAAATCTTAGACAATAATAGACATTAGTACCGTAGTTTGTAATGTAAGTTTCGGTTTTTGACTATAAAATATAAGAACTATATTTGACCTTTTGACACCAAGAAAATTTCTGAAAGAATTGCTGGTAAAACAAAGACTAAAGAAATATTATTATGATTTACATTTAACACAATAGTTCAGTGTGAATGTTCTCCATAATTGAATACAGTTAAGTAATTTACATATATTGTCATATCCATAGAGCAAACAAATCAAATTCAATTTAAAATAGTTGTTTATCTATAATCTTAGTCCTAGGGATTGACTATTGAATGGCACCAGGCTTGTAGTTAGAGCTATGGCAGTTCATTTGACTATTCAAGAAATCATTACCATCAGGAGAGGTGGGCAGTTTTCCAGCATGCCTGAATTTGCCTTCACTACCAATAAACAAGTTAATTGAAACAATTAGTAAAAAATTTAAGAAACCAGTATTCAAGAATCGCTAATTTCCTTTTCCCTTGAATAAAATTAAGGTATATAAAATTATTTTTTCTCAGAAAACTTTTCCATACAAATGAAATTAATGGGATAGTGTTAAGTACGAGATTTACTATATGTTTACTATATACAAACTTTGAGAGAGAACTAGTGATTAAAACGTCGTTCTCTTTCAAAGTAGTTGCTTTTTATTCACTGTAGTAGTTTGAGCTTACTTGTCTGGAAGATCAAATGTAGTAGTTTAAAGTTATCAATGTGATTGCATAGACATTTTGTTAAATAATTATTTAGTATATTAAAATAATGAAGGAATTATGTTCATTATCAGATCTATATGATTCAATATTGCATTCAAGATGACATTTTGTATTTCTATTGTTTTTTCATAGTATTTGGGGCATATTTCCAACCCAATCACGTATAGTATCACTTTTATATGAATTTATATTTTAGGGAAAACATGTCTTTTCAAATAAAAAAGATTTTTAGCATAAAAATCTTTCGTCAAATTCATGGCACGGGTACACTACTAATAATAATATTAAACATTATTATATCACTAAAGTTGTGTCTGTGTCCGTCTTTTACACTACTAAACTCAAGAGTGTTAAATTTAATGTGATTTTCCGGGACTTGTTTTGCTTCCCTCTTTTTTTATTCCATATATCTAAACATAAAAAAATTAATTAAGATGAGGCCAATTGATTTTTTAGCACACCTTTTTCGTTATATCTGTAGTGAGAACCAAAATATTCATGCTTTTACGGATAGCTATGTAAATACTTTTAATATTTTTGTTATTATTTTTTTTTACTTCCATTTTCATAACATGGAAGTAGTGAGAACCAAAAGATTCATGTTTTTACGGATAGCTATATAAATACTTTCAATATTTTTGTCATTATTTTTTTTACTTTTATTTTCATAGAAACTTTTTAGTATTATTTTTTATCTTTAAAAATTATTTTTTTAGAAAAAATTCGCATTACTAAAATTTTCAGTATTATTTTTAGCTTTTAAAAGTATTTGATATGAAAATTTATTTCTTTTAAAAAGATAAGCTACAACTCAAATAAATTTAGGGGAAAAATAGCAATGCCATGCAAAAATATATAGAAATTAATGTTAAATATTTTATTCCGTCACTTTCGAAGACTCCAATGATAAAGAAAATTTAATTTTGAGATTTTTTTCGAAAAATCAAAATTCTTTACTTAGTAGGCAGGTTTTGGATGGAACTAGTTTCACTCATAAGAAGCTCAGTTACTTCCTCAACCTGTTTAATAAGTAAAGAGGTATGTAGTTCTTTTTATAAATAAACTTTATTTATACCTTTATTAACTTGTTCTCAAAATCTAATGAATATTATTTAAAGTAATTTAAAGTAAAGGATTTTGGCAAAATTCTTTATGCTATGTTCGAACAAAACAGTAAATTGCCATCATTTTGGAATACACGGGCGTCTTATTAGGTATGAGACGCTATCCATATTTCTGGGCACGAAAAATATTAGCAAGGCATAGAAAAACCAACATAGAGGTCAAAGCGACAATTTCTAGTTAGCCGATAGCACCATGACTCGGGCATTCTTTGTTAGCGAAGGGCTGGGAAGCATTTTAGTTTGTGACCCCCTGGATTATGAGGAACCTATTCCATATCAATGGTATGAATAAACAATTACTCATCGTATGATTCCTTAGAACAGCAGAAAAGGGAAGAGTATGTGTTGTATTTTAAAGGCGGAAGGAGAAAGAGAGCTGTGTTTTAGTGACATATTTAAGATCCATATACCAATAATAATCATCGGCTAGCCCACTATGTGTGCTTTCCTCTGTGTCCTCATTTTCTCAGGATTGAACCAGGTATCTGAATATAAAAAAATCCCAGCCGTATTCACTATACAAACGGAAACGCTGGGTTTAATTGTTATAATAATATTAATAGTCGTAAGGTGGTCAACATCTACCATTTTTTCGCAGAAAGGGGTCAGCGCGTATCAACGCGACTAGAACTACTCTCCAATTCCGATCACATTTTTGTGACCTATCCAGCACGTAGTCACCTATCTTTTTGTTCATACCGAAGTGCTCGTCATCGCGCTGAACTTATATGTCCTTTAGCATTTTTAGTTATTCTGGGTTCATTTCTGGTCCGGCAGACTGAAACACGTCCTCATTATAAGTCCCCTACAGAGATTTATCAGCCACCTGATCATAGATTAGCCCCCTCTCTTTTACCTAAACACACACATAACATTCCTAACCTATACTCTACTTCTAATTTTGAGAATTTTTCATACTGTATTTCATTTATATTAGTATTCTAACACCAGAACTTGTTTACATTACCACCTATCTTTATTCTCTTTCACCCATTCCCTATATCACATGCTGTCGTTGAAATTTTGGCCTGGTTCAGTGTGACAATCTGCACTCTTTTAGCGTTGAGTTTCCTTAAATGAATTATGCATTCTATCTAAGTTTCATACCTTTCAACCTAAACTGTAAATGTGGTGCAGATTGAAGTAATGGGATTTAATATCTATTTATCCCTCAAAATTACTTCTCTTTCCTAGCTCAAGTTTGATCATAAATGCATTCCATGCAGTTTAGGTTCTTCATAGGACCTACCTAGTGCATTTTGAAAATGGCTTAGTAGTTACCTCTTCTGCCTTAAATTTTAACAACCTGACTATACCTTCGACTAGCAGCAGCCTATACTACCTAGCTAAGCTTTCTATAATAACTTTTGCAAATCAATTTTCCCTCTGCTGTTCAAATGTGATAGTTCTGTATCTATCTCTTCCCTCTCTGTTAAAGAATTTGTCTTTGGTTGTTGTTTTCTTAAACCCTTCCTCTACATATTTTCAATGCCGCAGTTCACAACATATAACTCTCTCAACTTCCATCGCTAACTTCTCATTTCGGTAAGAAAGATCAAGGTAGCTAGGCATAAGCCTATGATTGCTTTCATCCTTGATTCCTCAAGGAGTTACTCATGAATTGGCATTTGTATTTTGCTGCATTCATCACCTCATCGTAAACAATGGTATCTTCGTTCCTCTTGAAAGTATCCTATTGTACAGCATGTTCACAATTAAATAGGATAAGACCTTAGTTAGTTTTAAGCACTTTATTAAGAAACTATTTTAGTTTCAATGTGACTAAACTTTCATCTTTACTCGGAGAATCATATTTGGACACTAACTATTGCCTTTTGCTCTTATTTCTACAATTTTTAAAATCTTACTTAATGCTAAAAACACCCACAAATAAACATATCATTTTGTGCTCTTTCATCATCAGTTGGAATTCCGTTAGATTCGCTTTATTAGTGATCTTCATATTTCACTCACATTTGCTCATCCTCTGAAAAGAACTTGCAAGAAGTCTGTGTCTTTGGACTTGACATTTCTATAGCATTTGGAACAATCTGGGAGAAACTTCTTTTGTCTAAAGTTCTTGCTTTTGGGTTTGCTCCCTCTCTTTCTGGACTGATCTCTAGTTTCCTGTCTTGCCGTTAAATCTTTGTCGCAGTAGATGGTCAGAAGTTACACTATTTACCTATATCTAATTAATTTCTTTAGAATTATTTTGTCTTCCTTGCCATTTCCATTCCATTCATCAAGCACTCACCTTATACCTACTCCTCTCTAATTTATGCCTTATTCAGACAATTCTCCTTCATAAATCATCTTTTTTCCGTTGTCAGCCTACCAATTTTTCCACGCTCTCGTTTGCGCCAAAGGTTACCCAATGCTGTTAATATATAATGGGATATTATCTCTGATGGGGGAGAAGAGTAGTTAGCGCGTTTGAATTCTTCAAAGACAAACTTTTCCTTACGTCTTCATCAAATACTCTTTATGAGTTTCAGGTAATGTTTGATAACATTAAAACTCAAACGAATTCTTCTAAATTTAGTGTTTAAAATTAGTAGTAAAATAGCTTCGAAGGGCTCATTACAACTCAGTCGAAGGTTACTGCTATCTCACTGTTTAAGAAGGCTATTTAGCGCGTTGCTCTACTAAATTATATGAGTGTATCTATCCTTAGGATGGACTAAATTAATAGTTCTTGCATTTCTTTCACAGCTGAATATGGAACTCCTTTACCCTTACTGCTTTTTCTTGAATCTTATAGGATGCCTCTCTTTAAGAAGTAGGTATGCCATCACTTGAAGAAAGTATCCTTAACACACGTGTTTGCTTCCTCACCTTATCTTGTTCTTTTATATTTTTTTTCATTTTCACAGAGTCTGAGATAGAGTTGGTCCCACTTGTCCGTTTTAGTCTCTTCAGTATTAAAAACTCACTCTTGTACATATATTCTCTTTTCAGGTCTATTTCTAACGATTCTATCTACATATTCATACAACTTGATAACACTCCCAGTTATAACTTTATTACTACTTTTATTCTCAATTTACAAAACTTAATCCACTCGTTTACAACATATACAACCGTTGTAAGCCAAGCATCCATGTTGAATTTTCTATTGGCATTACTTTCATTCTTGAGCATTCTCTCGCCCAGCATATGATAGTCTTACTGACAAAAACTCGTCTATGTCATCAGCATACACTTATGCACTTTCAAGTACATTCTATACTCTAATAGTTTTCCACACAATATACAATTTTAACTTCCACGAGTAACACCAATGACTCTTATAACACAAACCCGTTTTTCTTCCAAATACCATTAGCTTACTCTTTTCTGCATTTAATTTTAACCTCTTCCGCACACATACAATGTAAAAAGCTTTAATCAATAAATACAAATCTTGCTCTTTTTTAACTCTATCACTAGGTCTTCAGTATCATTATTTCCCATCTTTCTTTCACCCCTTTCTCCCAATCAAAACAGTGCTTTTTTCAATACTCAACCAATAAATATATTAATCAACCTTTATTTAAAAACTAACTGTCTTAATTACCCTCCACCAGGACTTCAAACCCTGTACTATCGCCATCGTATACCCATCCATATACATTACATGTAACGTAATTACTTTTTTACACAATCGTATAGTTTAACACTCACTCAACATTTCTTAAACCTGCGATGCATTTTTCCTATTTTTAAGATAGGTCATAAGCTTTCTCAAGATCTCTGAACCTAGCAAAATTGTATATTACTTATCATCTCCTATTTCCGTTGATGTCGCATCGAAAATACTTAGGTAACTGCCTCTCCCTACCCGCTTGACATCCTACTTAATCCCCTACTATCAATACCAAATATATAAGCCCTATCAAAATTTTCTCATTAACCTTCCTTACCTCACTCAAGAGACTTATCCTCTTATATTTCTTGCATTCACTGTCTAGCATTTTCACGCATATATGTAATGGTAAATTAAACTAAGGCTTACCAAGTATCACTTCCACAAAGTTATTCCTTATCTACTTTATCGCTACAGTCATGGATAACAGTTTTGAGACTACTATATTTTTTCTAATAAGAAAATAACTAGAACTAATATAATTTTGAATTGTTTTTTAGTATTTTTATATCTTAAAAGGCAGGTGAAATATACAAAAAATAGAGAAAATTCTATTTTGTTTATAAATATACTCAACTAATGCACACAGTCAATATTTATAATATTATCCATAGTTCATTAAGACTGCTTCTAATCGTTTGAAACACATTGCTCCTTTTTTTTAATAGGCACCCTCAACTGCTCATAACTGCCTGTTAATTAAGAGTAAGTTTGATTAGACTGGAGAACACAATTTTCATTGTTAGATCTAACACTTGATTTTAACTAAATTTTGACTTTTGATTCCAAAAAATGATCGCAATTTTTCTTGTTTTTCATCAAACTTTGATCTACAGGATACACTCATTTTGTAAAAAAAAACCCAAGAAAATACTGCATTTTGTATATTTAGGCTAATTTTATAAAATGTTTTAACAATTTACATATATACAAGATAATAATAAAACATTGCTTGTCTGTAATATTTGTACATATTTATTTTGTTCATACAACTGATATTGTTACTCTAAGCCAAATTGTATGGAAGAGGCTATGGCAAAAAGTTACGGTTATAGCTTTTACTGGAGCATTCAATGGGTCAACAATTTCTATTCTGATACGTTTCCTTCATGACTTTCAAATCTTTTTGAAATACTTTAGCTTGTTCAATGTTGACTTCACCATGGTTGTTAGGAAGTTAGCAAGATTGCTATGCAGAAAATGGAACTTGATCCTGATGTTACAACCGAGGGTTCTTTAGCTCTCCAATAGTTTCCTGGAAACTTTTGTGAAATGCTTTTCAAATGTAAAGGGTGCTATGAGTAATTATATGTTAAGGACCTAAAGGATTAAACGATTCATTTTATTCAATGAAAATGCCACCGGACTCAACCGTGTCCTCCAGGCAGCGTCAGAACTAGCACTTGACCTTTTTGACACCTTTCCTGTTTAACTGGGTAATAATTGTGGTAATACTGGGCCTTAGTTCTACCTTGGTGGTTCTCGGGGACTTTTTGGCGTCTCTCTCAATCCAGCCCCACATATAATTTTCGGGAGGGTTGCAGTCTTAGGAGTTAAGAACTCGAAAGCTAAGACTGGAATCTCCTGCTTGTATGGAATTGTACATATTCCTGGTGTCACACGTAGGCCTTGCAGCGGCAACATCGTTGATCCAGGGAAACAGTATGTCGTAGAATGACCCTGACATATACGTAAATTCTACCCAATATGCCTGTTCGATCAAGGTCAACGCGCTACCTTGATTCTACTCTGGTCACGACAGAGATGGGGGATATGAGTGACGGGGGAGGGAGGTGGAGTGCGAGGGATTTTAAATTCCAAATGTTGAGTGCAGTTGGCTGATATTAACTATTGATGGCTCCGCCTATGAGGTATATGGGGAAGTAGGTATAAAAATAAACCTTAATATATACACAGTTATACACAATAAATAAATTAAAAGGACCGAACATATTAGCAGTAATCAGATCGGGCTCCACGGAGGGGAGATGGAGCGAGAAGCAATACGAGCCTCTGTACAAACACACAAAGGGAGCTAAACCACGGGTAGTTTACCCTCTACTAGTACCACGAACTGGAGGGAGTACTCATAATAAACGAAATGTACAGAAACCAAGGATGAGCAAATTGACTGGGGCTCAGATCCTTCGGTATAATTCTTGTCTTCCGCTCGGCAAAAAAAATGGAGCGCGATTCAGAATGACGTGTTTCGTTGTAAGAAGTTGGAATATACTGTCGATGCCCTATTGGGATCAACAATATTTAGAAAACAGCCAGATTCGTTAGTGGTTCCACCAAGGGAGGGAGATCTCTCCAAGAAACAACACGGCGCTTGGGGGATGGGAGACACTTCCGCTAAAGTTTCTTGTTATGACCCTGGGAGACGACAAACGCACGTCTTTGAGATTCTAATCTCTCACTTATCGCGGAAAGCAGCTCGATATTCTGTCTGTTTTCACGGTTCTCGATCACCTGGACTGACCTCAAGCCAGACCTTGTAGTTTCGATGGGCCCAAAGGAGCTCCTATTCTCAACACTCCTTTATTCCCAAGATGTTAGTTTAAAAAAATAGTGACATCTGACAACCGCTGGATGGGTATTAAAAGTCTCAAAATTTTCCGACCTCCGGGGAGGGGGTACAATTGGGGGATACCTGACCTTGAACGGGTTATGCTTTTGTGGGTCGGACATATTTATGTACAAAAAGTATCAAGGAACACAAGGAATAAATGAACTTGACAATAACACAAGGGCTACAGGAACTAACATTAGTTCGAAATGAGGTCGATCACCTATGGGTAATAACGTCTAGAGCTACACAAAAATAAAAAAAATAAATAAATAACACCCGCAAAAGATGAAAACAAACAAAATAATACAAAAAGGTAAAAAGGGAAATATAAAATAAAATACAGGGAATTAATTGATCCGAACGATACAAGGGTTTTCCGGATCGTTCTTGATTTGTGAATAGAGACATATTGTCCGAATATATACAGTTCAAACAAAATGAAAAAAAATAAACATAACAGTTTATCCTAGATTAGTTTGTGTAGGCTATAATGGCTCCCTATTCAAGCTTTCCGCAATACAATTCTCGGATCCTTTTATATAATTGATTTTGAATTGATACTCCTGGAGGTATAAACTCCAGCGCATAAGGCAACCATTGTTACTTTTTACATCTCGCAAATATGTGAGGTGCTAGTGATCTGTCTCTACAAGGAACTCTTTACCTAATAAAAACATTCTAAAATTCTTTATGACCCATATAATGGCCAAAGCCACCTTTTCAATGTGGCGTATTTTTTTCGCGCGGGAGAAGCGTACTGCTCGCGTAGGTGACGGGGTAACTATCGCCATCATCGCTATACTGTATACTGTAATAAACGTATATTAACCCTTTATTACTGGCATCGGTTCTGATATCAAACCTCTTCTTAGGGTTGATGAGCCGGAGAATAGGGGTGAAAGCTAATTTTCACTACAGCTGTTCGAAGTGGGAGAGAGCTAATGGGTCGAGACAAAGTGTTACGGGGACTTCTATTTCAGTAAGTCACAAAAAGGGGCCGAGAGTGAAGTGAAATGGGGGACGAAGTGGCGATAGCTGCTTCTTATTGGACGGACGGCGCATTTCCACAATGGTGGGGATTTTGTCCTCCGAAGGGCCAAACGGTTGTTCCCAATGTGAAAGCCAAGTTAGTCGATCGTACTAAAGCAAAATGGCACTTGCCCCGGCCGATAGTGAGTACTTGCTCACGCAAGCGAAGCAGCAGGGCCTGGATGGTGATCACGTCAGGGTCCCACTCGCGAGTTGCAGCGTAAATGTTATCGAAATAAAAAATAACGTTTGCCAACCCGTCTAATATTCTTCGCATCATGCGATTGTAATTACTACAGGCCGTCAACAAGACCAATGGTAGATGGCGAAACTGCATTAAGCCTTTTTCTGTGGAGAAAGACGTGTATCTCTTTACACCTTCTTTTATGGTAAGTTGATAATAAGCCTTACATAGGTCTAAATTCGGTAATGTAATTGGCCTGTTCAAAGAGATGGAGGTTTTGGTCGATCAAAAGGATAGGGCTCAGCATCGAACAAGGGCACCGAATAAGGTTTGCCAGTGAGGAAGCAGTAATTAGATTGGGGGGTTTCTATAATCTTTAAATTTAACAATTTAGTAACTTCTGTATTGAAAACCTCTCTTAAATGGATGGGAAGGGGGTACGGCTTAGAAAGAATATGCTCCAGGGTAGTTAAAATAATATCATGCTTGAACTGAGCGGCATAGTCGTGAATCTCGGAAATCACGTCTCTAAAGTGACTCAATAACTGTTGCAGCTAACTCTTTGACTCGGGGGGCAGCTGGACGTTAACATATAAGTCAGATGACTGGGATTCAGTAGCGCTGGGAACGGTAGGCAAGGGGTACTTCTTGACCTGTCCAATGCAAGCCACTTGCACCACATTTAGTGAGTCCAGGGGGTAGTCTGCTTTCATGGCCGACGCCTCGTCGAAAGCCACGATATTATTGATGCACGCTCGACGGTGGTAACTCTTAAGCATGTTTACGTAACATAGCTTGTCTCCCGACGGAGTTCGAATGAGGTAATCAACGAGGCCGTGAATTTTGATGACGGGGTAGGGGCCCTTCCATTGAATTAGAAATTTATTATGCTTGGTGGGGAGTAATAATAAAACTTTCTCGCCAGGTTTGAATCTACGATCCTTAAACATTTTATAAAAAAAACGTTTTATATTTATCTAAGTTCGCGTCCGTCTTCTGAAAAGCCATTTCAGCACACTTTTCTAACCCCTGCTGAAAGCTAAGAGGGAGGCGTAGGAAGATTAAATTTCCAGGTCCAATTCTTGGTTAGAAAACAACTCTTTTAAAATTCTCAGCTGGCCTCAGACGTACCGACCATACAACAATTAAAAAGAGGCAAACCCTAATGTGGGATGAGGGAATTTCCCGGTAAGCGAACAAAGCTACCGGCAACTATCTATGCCACTCCCGGGTGTGGTCTTCGCATAACTTCTTCAGGATGGAGTTAAGTGAAGCGTTGAATCTTTTACACATTCTATTTGCTGCAGGGTGATAGGGGGTGGTATAAAGGAGTTTTACCATTAGGAGCTTGCCGACATACTCCATTAATTCAAAGGTAAATTGACGACTTCGATCAGATAATACCTTTTATGTACTACGACTCGGGAGAAGATAGAAATGAGCGCACGGCGGAGGTGTTACTATCTCTTTTCTTCAAAGGACTGCTTCATGAAAACGGTTGGCAAAATCGACGACGATAAGCATTAAGCTAGGCCCTTTACTGGACGGGGGGTGAATGGGGCCAATCAGTTCAATTGCCACACGGGCAAAGGATTCAGATATGAGGTGTCCCTTCTGAAGCGGAGCGGGTTTGACGCGTCCTTTTGCGGCTGTCCTTTGACATCTATCTAACGTACGGCAATAATTAAGGATTTCATCTGCCACCTGAGCGGTTTTGTTAAGGCTGAAATGGCCTGAGAACAGACTATCTTGAGCCGTTTTGAATATGAGCGTCACCTGAGAACGGGGGATGCATAACGACCTAGGAAACGACTTTATTTCCGCGGGTGGACTCCTGAATCTTATTATGAGCTTTGGTCCAAAGGGAGCGGAGTTAATCACAATCCTTTTGCTTTTTAGCTAATTCATTGCTCAGAATGCCACTAAACTCGGTGTCACAGGGGGTTTAAAGGGGAGCGGGTACCTCTGCTTCCTTTTTCGCCTGGAAACGCGTGAAGATGAGTTAAATCACTGGGGTGGAAGTAGCCCGTGGGCACTGTCCACTGTCTGACCAGAACAGAGCAGAAATTCATTGGAGCCCCTACTATTCTGCTATTCAGTATAATACGGGTATTAAATAAAGCATTTTACTTAGCGGAATCGATTTGCACACCCAAGGTAGTCATATACTACGGCATACTTATCATAGTGCGAAGTGATCGGGGTAAGCAGCTCCTCTGAATGACTCCACAATGCATGTATAACCTGTATCCCGAACAAGAGTAGAGACTGGGCAGCAGTTTACAGATTCGTTCTCAAACTTAAGCAGCCTGGGGAGCTCTTCTTGAGCCAGAAGTTCGCCTGATGGCCATCGGCAGGATGAGCAGATGAAGAGGGAGTCGGTTCAACGTGCGACGGTGGTTGCACGGGGGACACTTAGTGCACTTAATTGAGATGACTAGGACGGAATTGGGAGTTTGTCCTGAAACCTCCTTGGGAGTTATGACGAAGGGAGATTTGACGAGAATGGGTTGACGTCAATGGATTCTGATAAAAAAAAAATTCTTGGCTTGGACCTGCCAGTTATTTTGACAAACTCTCTAGAGTCACGGGGTGTAAATTTTTGTTTGCCACTTTTACCTTAAGAATGAAGTTGACTAACGCTTCATACTCGTGTGGAATTTTCAAAGAACCGAAGCAAAAGTTGAAAAGTCTCTGAAGCGTATACTCAAACTGTCGAAAAGTTTGTTTGGGCTCTATAAGGGCGTAACGGAATTTAACGCAGTATAAATCGGGCTTCATGTTATACGCGGTTATCAATTCAGATTTAAACGTCGAATAATAAAAATCGATCGTTGCCTCCGTCAGAAGGGATATGAAAATATCTCGTAGCTTAGAATATAACAACGGTATGAGTTTAGCAACACCATCCGCATCAAATATGACCCGAAATCTTCTCCTTTCTTGTAAACGGAGAGCTTTACTGATACAGTTTGAGGGACGTCGTTCCGCGAGTTTATGGAGAGCGTTTCGTTCTGGGCTCTATTCATTTCCACTTCGTGTTGTCGGATGCATTCTCTTTTTCTCGTTCTTTTCTTTCTTTTTCTCGAACTTCCTTTTCTCTTCTTTCCAGTATCTCGGCTCTCTCTCCTTCTCGTATATAAGAAAAAAGGTCCTTTCCGGATAACACAAGGAATTATTCACCATATAATTTAAATTGGTCGAATGAAGACATGAGAGTGGCAAATTTAAATTAAACGTATCTTTTAAATAAAAAAGTAACTGGATTGTCCTCCCGAATTAACTCGTTATACCCAGGGCGCGATTAAATATTTCCGTCTGATGACTTGGAAATACACGAATGTACACGAGAGCCTTTAACTTTGCTCACAACAACGAGAACAAAACTAGACTGAGCCTTTCTTGATATCAAATGGGTAAAATTCCACTGGGGGGGAATAAATGAGAAACAACGTTTTCAAAACTAACACACGGTATGTATAAAGGCGGGTACACACAACAAATGGGAAAAAAAGTTTCTAAGAATATTTCTGCTTACCTTCTCAATAGCCAAGCCTTCAGCGTGAAAATATTTAAAAGACCTTAAAAGGAACCATAAAAGACCCTATAAATCTGACACCAGTTAATATATGTATATATATATATATATATATATATATATATATATATATATATATATATATATATATATATATATACATATATACTAGGGCTTAAACTGACTCTGACATATACATCACTTCTACCCAATAGGCGTGGTCACTCAAGGTCAACATGTGTCCTTGATTCTACTCTGGTCACGACAAAGATGAGAGATAGAAGTGAAGGGGAGAAGGGATGAGTGTGAAGGATTTTAAATTCTAATGATTGAGTGCAGTTAGCTGATATTAACTAATGTTGGCTCCGGCTATGAGACATATGAAAAAGTAGGTACAAAAACTAACTTAAATATATATACATTTATATACAATAAATAGATTAAACGAAATAATGGCAATAGATACTCTATTAATCCAAGGACCGAACGTATCAGCGATACTCAGTGCGGGCTCTACCAAGGGGAAAGGGAGCAAGAGGAGATACGAGCCTGTGCACAAATACACATAGTGATGTCTGGCCGGAATAGCCACAGATCATTTTTCTCAGCTTGGCTTGGGTTAGAGGCTTTAAGAGATAACATATGGGAGCGGATGGTTATTCAAAGGGCTTTAACCATGGGGAGTTTAACCTTTAGTAGTAACACTAACTGGAGGGGGTATTTGTGCAAAACGAAATGTATCGAAACCAAGGATGGGCTAATTGACTGGGGCTCAGATTCTTCGGTATAATTCTAGCCTTGCGCTCGTAGAAGAAAATGGAGCGCGATTGAGAATGACATGTTTCGTAGTAAGATGCAGGCCTATAATGTCGATGCCCTATTGGGATCAATAATATATAGGGAACAGCCAGATCCCTTTACTGCCTCCGGGAGTAACGGCGTTTGCAGAATTTGAGACATCCCCGCGGGGGTTTCTTGATTAGACCCTGAGAAACGACAGAAGTGAGCGTTTGAGATTCCAATCCCTTGCTTATCGCGGAAAGTAGTTCGATATTCTGAGTTTTCTCACGGTCCTCGCTCAAATGGACTAACCTCGAGCCTGACCTCGTAGTTTCGACGGGCCGCAAGAAGGCTCTATTCTCGGCACATTAAATCATCTAGGTATTTGATGTAGCCCTCGATATTAAGTCCGATGCCCTCTAGGAGGAAAATGGGAGCAATACCTGGCACTCAAAGTTTCTGCTATGCCGTGCCCTCAGAATATCGACCTCACTTATTCGGATCTTTTCTGATCATCTACATCTTCCTCATATTGATCCTCAATACTTGCAAATCTTCACGTAAGAGCTCCCGATGTGAATGGCGGGGAGCACATATTCGTATTTCATTTTTCATATTTTTCGAGGAGTTAATTCAGTCATGCTTGATTATTTTACAAACGATTACTATTTGAGTCTACTATGATATAAATGGGAGGGAACTAAAGGCAGGCAAAACACATGTGCGAAATTCAGACTTACTGACCACGACAAAATTACCTATCATACCATGTATTTCCCCAAAACCTATAGGCAAGATCTTTGAATCTTAACAGAGCATTCTTTATATTTCTAGACTTTACCCCGATGAATCGTTCATTTCTGATGAGCTTGCAATTCGGTTGACCATCAAAAATAGGAGATTAATTTATTTTAAAAGGAAAGGCCAGGAAGTGCTAAAAGGAGGTACTTGAAACAGTTGCTTGTTTGAGTAATGCACAGTTTTTCCTATACGGGAAATGGAGAAATTGCCACAGATATAACAAAAGAAGTCGGTGATATTTAATCTTTTGCGATGAGAAGTAGCTTATGCAGACCTGATCTGAATGAAATGAAATAAGTATGTGAATTAAAAAAAATCTGGTAAACAGTCACGAGCTTCGAAAAACAAACCATAAACTTACTTTTATTTACTGAGTGTTATTTATTGTTTTCCAAATAAGATAGTATTAACGTATATAGAGTGGCACACAAACCTCTTACCTCGCTATCTAACATGCAACTGAAAAGAAAAGTTACAAGCTGTCGCCATTTGCTAGTAGTGCATCTTTTACGAGTCTCAAAGTGTTAATAAAACTAATTGATAAAATAAGTAATTTAGCCTTTTACTTTCAATATTTATACTTATAAATAAATAGATAATAAAATAATCAAAGCAATCATCTTTCCAGCCCTATTATTTCTGTACAAACAATAAAGTTTGATTATTCATAGAGTAATTGATAAAGAGGAAAACTCGAGGTGATAGAATAAAACTGACTGTAGTTTTGAATTTAACATGCCAATTTTAGTTTAGCACAATTGAAAATTCGAACTGAACAGAATTGTGTTCAAAATTATTCCCAATGTGTACTTTATTAAATAGATCTAATAATTCCCTAATTTATTCTATGCAGGTTTATTTGCCAATTATATTTTTAATGTCTTTTATTTCATCAGAAAATTTAATTTTGACTGAAATTCTTTATATCTTTTGAATTTTCCTCTTTTCTTTATCAAAGATGTGAAAATATTAATTGGATAAAGCCCAAAATAATATAGTGCCTGATTTCCGTGTGAATACCACTGAAAATTTTTCATTCCGTTAAATACATATCACTTGGCTGCCAGGATTCCAAATTTTGATAAAGCAACAAATACGTATGATTCTAATTTATCTTGTAGCTTATTTACACACTTTAGGCCTGTCAATCATATATTAGGGGTTCGTGCCTGACTATCTAACTCTTTTGGTTAAACGAAATTTTTCACCAATATTGTTTCTATCAAGCACAATTTAATATTGAACATGTGGAACTTTAAAGCTATAAATAAGTAGGTCATCTTTTCAAAGCAGTTTTTTACAATGAAATTTGAATACTTCTGCAGATTAGCGCTTCCACTTCTCTTGCAGAAAATTGACTTTCAATCTATTCTATAGGCCTATCTCAATTGTCTTTTGCTATCCTTTAGGTTCGGGAGCAAAGTTTTGGAGAGATTAGCCCATAAACCTAATTTTTTTGTAGCCATCGATGTAATTTTGCTATTATTATTCCTGTCAGTATGATGTCATAAGCCGAAGGAAAAGATAGTTTGGTCGCACCTATTCAAGAAATACCCATCCCCTACGATGACGCTAACCTAACTACGATGTAGAAGGTTAGCGGTAGTAGGTTTTTCAACAGGTTTAATTTTAAAAGGTAGAATTACCAAACGTCGAAAAGATTATATTTAACTTACCAGTGCCTTCCAATGCGTTAGAGTCGTTAATTTGTAGAAGTTCCGAAAGATAAAATATGTGCGAGATATATTAAAGAGTGTAGTCAGAGGAAGACATTAGTTAGTTAAGCCGCTGAGGGCAGGAAAAGCGATCAGTTTTCAAACCTTCACACCTTTTTCACTTAAGATTGATATAAGGCAAGCATTTATGTAACAAGATAACATACTCGTATCTACCAGGTTTTAAGTACTAATGGTTGTCCATAATGTAAAAGATAATCAGCAACCTTTTTGAACAGGTCCGCAAAAATTATTTCACATCTTTGCTTGGTTCACACTTTGCTATCAAAATAGTTACCTTAGTCTTGCAAAGTTGTCTGTTGTAGGTTTCTTAAAAAATACTGCTATATAATTCATAAAATGATTCCAATTCATAGCTTGAACTAAATCTGGACAATGATTAAAATCTTTGATGGTGCTTTACCCGAATGGGTGAATGAATAGCCAACATTGTCCTCATTATACTATTACTAATGTATTCTATCGAAAAATAATAAAATTTTCAACCAAAGATTTTCCCCTGATGTGTCTAAAGTCCAATTTCTATAACTTTTAAGCAGATGGATAATTTAGTAGATTTATTATTCATTTTAAATTCATCAAAGATGATTTGCGAGAAAGAACGGGTGACTTAGAAGAGTTGGGATGATTAGGATTGGGATAAGGAACGTTATTAATATCAGGTATTTTTGTGTTAATGTTTATTAAAATAGCTTGGAAGCCAAGAACATATCTAGTTCTACACGTATTGGGTTCTACTGGTGATACAAAACAGAATATATTCCCCCCTCCAAAAAAGAATTCTTGCAAAGAATTTATTTTTCTCTCAAAATTCTCTTATATTGCTTTTTGTGTTCAGGAAGAAGTTTTATTCAGTGTTATGAGTTTTCTTCCCTTTAAACCTTTTGTTTAGTTTTTCTTTTTAATTGCTTTCCACCTTTTTCTGGATAAAAATTAAAGGTTGAAGACAGATAAATTTTGGAAGTGCACAATGACATGTCATTGTGTCGCGTGTAATTATTAACTTTGTCTTATTCTGATTGGGCTTACTCTTATACAGCTTGAATGCCTTGTCCATTCCTCTCCCAACGTTTTTACGCTTTTTTCGTTCTCCCTTTTCCTTAATTAACATCTTTTATAAATGAATCAGGATTTTCTCCTCTCTAATAGGTGATTACATTGATTAACGAAACATTTCCAGGGCTCTTCCCCTTAAGAGATGGCTAAGTTCTTAATACGAAAAAGGGTTCATATATATGGAAATTAGAAATTCCCAAATCAGCGTAAGAGGTGGTTTGGGAAACAAATGAAGCTGGAAAGTCCTCTTTTAAATGCGCGATGCCTCTTGGACTTTAAATGTAATTGATTAGCGGACATGAACGTATAGAGTTGAAGTCTGAGATAAATAGCAGATTCGATATTGGGGCTTTTCGGAATTTTTGTCATTTAGATTATAAATTCTAGATATGAATACTCGGATTTATGGACAAGGTCACTCTTGATGACATTTCATCCTTACATGTCACATACATTAAGAAAAAGAGATAAGAATGCAGCGAATGTGTAATCTGTGTAGCTCAGTGTATTCACAGAGAAAGACGCCGTATGAGCTAAATGTCCTCATCAGAGAGGAATTCAAGCGGCAAAACTCTGGACATTTTGAATACCTCAAAGTGTGGAAGCATGGAATCGGGCAACAAAGCAGATAGAGTAAAGAAATCGGGTGTCAATGGAAGCGTCAATGGTCTCTACAGTAATTTGCTTTTTCTCTCATTTTATTAATATTAATATCTAATCCTTCTGCTAACCAAAAAGTGCATAAGCATAAAAATACCGACAAATTCCATGATGTATATTAAATAATGTACACAAGTATCTGCCTGCACACAAGAAAACGACTAGAACTTAAGATAGCTTATCTTTCAAGAGGCCAGTCTGCCGACTTTATTTATGTACGGAGGGTTTTTAAATTAGGTGATAATCAATAAGCCTAAGTATCTGAAATATTTCACGATTGAGCACGCATGTGCAGGTCAAGAAAAGAAAGAGGCTTCAAACTTAATCTTATGTACAGTTTTGATAAAGTTTATTTCATATATGCAATTCACTTAGGCATATCGTTTTTATTCAAGGTCGAACGATAGCGCTCTATATTTTATGATCTGATTAAGTTAATTATTATATTTTATACAGATTGCTATTAAACTTCCTTCATATTTTAAATAAACGCATACACATCCTCCTATATCTATATATATATATATATATATATATATATATATATATATATATAAGCAATGTTTTAGCTAACTAAGCGATTCAGCAAGCTTTCAGAAGGAGCTCTTCTCACACCAACAAAAATTTGTCTTTCTTCAATATTCTATTTTAATTGTTATTCCTGTTGGGTTTCAGGAGATACAGAGAAAGAGTATTCTGCTCGGTGCCAAGCTATGGTACAAAGAATTTGAGTTATTACAAATGACAAGAACAAAATGTCCATAATAAACGGATTGAAATGAGGAGTGAGTTGAGACGTGACGGACCAAAACGTGAGAAGCATTTGATATTTCTTTTGGTATGAAAGGTTTATAGTTAACATGCACTTGTGGCCATCACTCTTATCAAATCTTGTACTTATGAAGCAGGATTAAGAAAAAAGGGTAGAGTTTGGTTAGTAAGGAAAAAAATTCACCAGGAAGATGGAAATAGGTATCAGAAACAAGTTTGGTGCAGAGTAGGCCAAATCCTCTTTCAAGGACGAACAAATTCCTAAGCAAATCAAGAGTAACTTGTCCACTCAAAGGTTATTTGGATCAGTGGATCGTAAGTTGGCTTACGGATTTTAGCTTCTTGTACGAAAGCGAAAAGAACCAATAACTATCATGGGTGCATCCCATTAGTGGGATAAAAATTCACTTACACTGTTAGCGATAAATTTAGAAGGGATTCTTGAAATGGCGACAGCCTCTAGCGAAAGAGTGATGCGGTAGATCCTGGTGAGAATAAAAGTGCAACCAGGGGAATAGGGCAGAGAGCCAATAAAAATGCTGTGAATGGTGCTGAAACGAGAGAAAGGAACTGCAAAAGGAACCAGAAGAGTCTTTGCCTGGCGCTGGAATATAACATGCTAACAGGATGAGCAGATGAGCGTATCGATTTGTCCAATGTCTTCGTTCTTACCTAACCACACAAAGAAGTTGTGAAAAAAACTTTTGAGTAGCTCGCATGCCAGGGTGAATAGGACATTGAGTTTTATCAATATATGCTGACGCTAGGTGAAAAGATTAGGAAGACTAGGACAGTCAGGTAAGAAAAAGACGATTAGGGCGCGCCTTGAAGGAATTTCTGGTAAGTCTATCACGCGAACGACTAGCTGAGAAGAGTAACGCAGCGTTTGTGTATCTTCATCTTATTCCTGAGCAACGGTATTGTAGAATGGCCAATTGGCCCATGAGAGAGTTACGTGCTCAATATTAAAGAAATTATGCGGGAAAGCTCGCCCAGTTGCTACACTAATACCCCACGAATGGTTGTCACATATTCGTTATGATCAGGTAAATCCCAATATATGACCTCCAACCTGCCACATTTGAATCCTATGGACTACTAGCTTGGAGAGCGCTGTCGAAAAGAAAACTAATCGTCTCCCTCATAAACCCATAGCTTCGCCGAAGGCCGCCATTGTCCAGGTAATGTCTGAAATGGATAAGTACCATATAGTGGCAGTATGTCAGCGGTTTCGGTTCCACATTGAAGCAGTAATCAAAGCCGAAGTCGTTTTCGTGGAATAATTTGATTAAAAATCATTATCAAGACTGATTGAATAAATATTCATTCAAATATATTTATTTTGACTGAAATATGGCGGTTTTATAAACATGCCACAAAACGTGTTCAAATAACCATTTTACCATATATATACATATATATATATATATATATATATATATATATATATATATATATATATATATATCAATAGGAGGCAATAATGTTGTTTTCACCTTAATAACTTGAATTCAGCAGCGGCAGTTGAGTTATTGAATTTTTGCTTTACTTTTTATAGTTTCCTAAAGCGCTTTTTCTCGTCGTGGGAAAGAGAAATAAAA
Source organism: Ceratothoa steindachneri (assembly GCA_963969495.1). Classification (NCBI taxonomy): domain Eukaryota; kingdom Metazoa; phylum Arthropoda; class Malacostraca; order Isopoda; family Cymothoidae; genus Ceratothoa; species Ceratothoa steindachneri. The sequence goes on from OZ018328.1 coordinate 86,875,150, forward strand.
ACCTCGGAAAGTTCCATTGTTTATTTTTTGTAAGACTTTTGACTGTGACGTTCATCTTTGTGAATACGAATGAAAATTACATATAAAAATTTGCTCCTATATATGTATGATCATAGCATAATTACAAAGAAGAAACGCCTTAAAACAATTAACCACAACCAAAAAATTAACTTAACAGAATATTACAAACTCATTCAAAACAACCAGAAAGCTTACTTTATAAAAGATAACACAACCATTGTTGAATACACCAATTAAAGTAGTAAATGTGTATAAAATCACTAAAAATTCCATTCAAAAAGTAAATTCTCACATAATAACTATAAAGGAGAAAGATGGTACAATCAACCAGATTAGAGAAATAATACCTAAAAGAACTAAAGAGCAATAGAAAACGTTATGCTCAAACAACAACAGTATTCAGAACCACAACTAAATCAACAACACATTAATATCACATATATTTTTAGATCATAAATTGAAATTGCAATCAATCAAATAAAGAACCTTAAAGCATCAGTTAAGAAAAATATCACTTCGGAATTGTAGAAAGATTATGATGTTATTATTGACAAACTAGCTGGCCTCTTTAAGAGTTCGAAGGAAATGCCCATTGCCATAATAATTCCTGATACGCAAAATAGGTGATCAAACAGAGCATAAATTTACAGACGAATCAGGGTTCTCTCGTCTCACCTATATATCCCTAACAGACTTCAAAACAGGCCGAATGAAAAACAACCTAGTTATCAAGCTAGCTTGAGTAATGCTTTTCAAGTATTTACCACACACACTCTTAATCCTCTTACTGAGAGAACTTCAGAGCACAATAATATACTTTTTAGGTGTAGACTACCAGAATGCATTTGAGTCAAAAGAAACTCTAGCAGTCATAACAACATTGAAGAATCAAGTTAAAGATCCGGTCTAAATAAATTGATACATTACTTTAAAAAAAATAGCAGAGCCTACAATAGATTGCATAAAGATTCAGATAAAGTTCAATTACACAAAGTTTTAGACAAGAAGATACTATCTATCCCAATTTATTCATGCCCTGTAATGAAGAAAACTTCTGGAGGCTAAACTGGCTGAACAATGGCATAAAGATCGATGGGGTTTATCTCAGTCATCTTAGTTTGGTAGATGGTATTGTACTCCTAGCCTATATCTAGAAGATTTTCAAACAATGCTTAAAGGCTTAACCCTCCTCAGGTAACCAAAGGTTTGAGAGACCCCACACTTGTTTCTTTTTTTTCTTATATTAATATAAGCCGTAAAGAGCTGTTCTCCCATAGAACTTCCTGTCTAGTTTAGCTGTGGGAGGGAGGGGGTCATTGGTGGATCTGGCTCTATATCGGCCCTATAGAGACCCTGGGCCAGTCAGACACCACCTTACCTGAGGTGTAACAGCTTTCATGATGTGAATATTATGTCATATATATTTTTCAACCTTTCTAATCATGTGCAATTTATATTTTTCTAGCCACTAAAAGTAAAATATAAATTGATTTGAAAATGAAACATAAAGATGAAAATAGTGAATAATAACAATAACTCACTAAAGGAAAAGACAAATGATGTTTGTAGTGTGTACAGTCATGTTATTTTTATTTTCAGAGTCCATAATTTTCAGAATAAATTAGATAAAAAACTGTATTCAGAGACGTACAAAAATAGAAGATACAAGTTATTATGTGTTAATGAGTGACTCTAGTGATGAATGTGAGATTTTTGACGTCGAAAACAAACAGTCTTTTCATGGGACTGATGAAAATGAAAGTGACACAGAAACCTCAGGATATGATTCTGCTACTCAACTTTTAAAACAGCGCAGACAGGTCACTCGTCCCTCACCAACTGATCTAGCCTACCCCGACATTACCTTCAGCCTCTATTTCTGCTGGCGGAAGGACACCAGATTACTTGCACGTGAAACTGCAGGCACGGAACATTAATTGCCACAATGGACATATCTGGCACACAGACCCGGTCAAGAGATCATCTGTCAGAACACAAGTTTGAAATCTTCACCACGGGATGCAGATAGCATGCCCCAAGCATTACACGTTTCAGCTGTTTTGAGTACTTTATGGATACTGATTTCATAGGCCTAATACAGAGATACACAAACATGTACATTGAGTTAAAAGCCAGTTTGTTTACCCCCCAAATTTTCCAGTTGATAAAGCAACAATTCCTGAAATAATGGCACTATTTTGTTGCCTGATTTTCATAGGCCTCAAGGGGCACAACAATCGGTCCATGGAAAAAATGTTCACTCGAAGTTATTGTCCTGTGCTATATCAGGCAGCAATGTCGGAGCGTCGATTTTGCTTCCTACTGCGGTGTCTTTGCTTTCATGACACCAGTATTAGGGCGGAAAAGCAGAAGACTCACAAGTTTCCTGCTTTTAAGGAGCTATGGGACATATTTATTGATAAGTGCAAGTCTGGTTATGTACCCGGCGTAAACATCACATTTGACGAACAGCTTCTTGGGTTCAGTGCTAGATGAGTTTTCTGCACGTATATTACAAATAAACCTGACAAATATGGAATAAAATTAATAATAGTATATTACAGTAAACTAAGTATATGATGAATGCCTTTCCCTATTTGGTCGAACAAATCCAACCACCCGCTACTAAGAGCTTGGAGGCACCACGTCACAACCCACCTAGTGAAAGACTATAAACACACAAAAGGAATATTCTCGGAGACAATTGGTTCTCATCTGTGCCCCTTGTACAAGACCTCTTACAAATTTATGGGCTGTGTTATGTATGCACCCTGATGATATAGCCACAAGTACCAGCTCTACTGACAGACAAGCAGATGTTCAAGAGAGGATACATGGCTTTCATGTTTGACACAGACATGACAATTCTATCACATTTACCTGATCAAAAAGGAAGAAATTTGTGAAGTTATTTTTCTCCATGCACCAATAACCCGTGATAGATGAAATTGGGAAGCCACAGATTATCTTTTATTAAAACAGCACAGAGGGAGGGGTTGACACATTTGATAAAATGTGTGCCAGTTATATGTGCAGCCGAATGACCAACAGATGATACGACTATGGGCAGAAAAGAGGATGTCCTTCAACATCCCCCATCAGCAAGCAGGACCTCTGCTGCGAAAACGCGATGTGCCTTGTGTGATCGGAAGTCTAATAGAAAGACCAAGTTCTCTTTCCGGCACTGCCAGCGACCAGAGTGCCAGGAGCACGCAGCCACCGTCTACAATGACTGCAATTAGATGCAGGTAAATTAGAATTTGTTCATCATTATCACTAATTCCCCTTTCATTATATCCAATAACATACATTTACATGCGTGGGACGCCTTCAATCCTCCAAAAAAGGCATGAACGGACTGTTTGTGATATATCCTTAATTAATTTACTAATTACCCTTACTTTGCCCGACATGGCAAAAGCAACGCCTGTGAATACAACTAGATCTCAATGGGAGCTCCAGCAAAGAATATACTGCTTCAAACAGTACTACAGGACAGGTTCGTTTAAGAAAGTACAGGACAATTTCGTGGATCAGTTCGAATGTGAAAAATCCCATACCAAGAGCATAGTTCAGGACTAGGTGGACCACTTCAAGAAGCTCACTTCCACATTAAAGGAAAGGTTAACTCAAAGACAAATGTCTTCTGGAGGACCACAAGACCAAATGAGTTAGCAACCAAGTTCCTACACCCCTCTAAGTGTACGTTATGGACTGCAATCTCAACTATAGGCATTACGGGACCATTCTTCTTCGAGGTATCTGGCACGACAGTGACATTTACCAAGAAGCAGTATGTTGAGGTCCTCAAAACCTTTAAGAGGGAGGTACAGACCTTTTTCCCGTCGTTTATGGGAAAGTTATGGTTCCAGCAAGATGGGACAAGCTCTAACACCTCAAACTGTCCCAAGATTGGCTGATAGACATCTTTGGTGCTCGAGTGATTTAGCATTGGCAACTCACAGATCAGACCTTAGGCCCCCAGATTACATTCTCTGGGGGTACCTTAAAGACAGAGTGTACGCAGGGTGACCCAGGAAAATTACGAAACTCAAGGAAGCCATCAGAGAGGAGATCAGAGCCATTAGTCAGTGGGTTTGTAAGGATGTAATGGACAACTTTGTGCTGCGCCTCAAGAAATGCACAGAGCTAAATGGAGGTCATCTCGAACACGTGCTCTAGAATAGAGAAGCAAAGTCCAAAGACTCTTATGTTTTGATTAGATGTGGATCAACTTTTCAACAGGCGGACACACAGTCATTGCCAATAAGTGAGGGTCGAACACCGGCTCTTGGCAAGTTGGCAGTGATTTCATACTTACGATGCATTTGAATTATGGAACTTACAATTGCAAAAGGCACTTCAACTCGTTCAAAAATTATCCTATAGGATAATACAACTAAAAGGTTTGATTATTTCTTGTCGAATAACTTGAGGAACTTCTATGGCTTTTAGCATTGTTAAAAGCAAACGTCCTTCTCTTAGGGATTCTTATGAATGAATGACATTGTTATCATTCCTCAGTTTACATCAGTTTTCAAGAAAGTATTTTAAATTATTAAAATTATAATTATAATAAAAAAATACTTGTAGAACTGACTCGCCTGACATCAACTTTGAACTGACCTATGTATCCTATATTTCTAAACACTGTTCACTTTCTCCTCGTTAGAAGTAGGGGCAAATAGTGGCTTTAGGGAAAATTAACGAGGCACCTACTAGTTGACTCGTTGAACGGAATTATTTTTATAGGGTCCAATGGTATTTATAGGTAGTAAGCTTAGGGGCGAAGGACTCACTCTGTTTAATTCTTAGAGTAATTTGGAAAGTGGAAGTGATAGACAAATTTCATTAGCGTTTGGTTTTCTGGTTTGGAGAATAAAATATATGATTTAATGTCAGTCGAAGGAACTATGGCTACATAAGATATTTCCTTGAAATATTTATAATCTTCACATCCTTATTGTTATTCCACTTGAAATTCCATGAAATATATGGGTATATTTTAAATATATCAACTAAATTTCCTTAGTTCTTTGCAGTAATATAAGGTATCATAAGCCTATCTGGCTGTAGAGTATTTATTTACCATGCATAATATTTATGGATATTTTATCGAATTACATTGGTAAAAAATTATTGCATAAAATAAATATTATCGTGAATTAATATAATTATTCCGGACACTATGAAGCAAATAGTTGTATATATATCTTTTACAGATTTTATTTTATTTTAACTTCTCAAATAGCGCTAATTTGTATATTAAAGTTTTTTTAATTAAAATATTTTTTATTTAATTCTCAAATTATAAATATATTTATACTTCGTTCATTTTTTAAAGATGATAATTTCTACAATAAAACGCTAGTTGTGTATTAAAATAATTTACTCGCTTTTTTGATAGTAAAATTTTATATACTCGTATGTATACAAATAAACGAAAGCTATAAAATCTTCCAATTAGTGGAAGGTGGTAGCATGCCAAAAACCCGAGGAAAATCGGGACTGATGGTGTGAATACAAAAATTTCGTAAGTAGAAGAAATTGGACTTCACGACAATGGAGTAAGTTCCTCAGCAGGAACCTTAGTGCCTTCGATTTCTAGAGTTGTCTTTTGTTTTTTTTTTCACCAGAAAAATTTCACGTGCTTTGTTAAAAATTGGTGCTGTAGGTTGCGGTGGCTCGGAACAGGTTCCATCTGAAGACGATTAAGATTTCCAGGCCCGTTAGAGAAATGAAAAATGAGATTCCCGTACAAATAGGTCGTTCCAACCTATGTGTACGGCATCTCAGTCTGTGCAGGCATCCTTACACCTGCACATGCATGCTCCTTTCAATTAAGTTCCACTTGTCTAGCAATCCATTAGGGGAAATACGGAGATTCCCTTACAAAATCATCAAGAGGTGCCTTCTGATATTTGCCATGAACGACAAAATACTCTCAGCAATTGGTGTGTCGCGTAATATACCCACAATGATTGAATGTTTACGAAAAATACAACCAAATTAGTTGTTAAAATTTCAATATTCTTTAATCCAAGAAACAATTTTTTTTAAAGGATGAAAAGGAATAAATTAAGGTCATTATAAGTTCAGTAAAAATTGTGGTAATATAAAATGGTAAATTTAAAATAAAAATCAGCAAAGATGCAGAAAGAAATTAAGAAATCAAATTATTAAATTTATTATAAATCCATCATTTGGATTTATAATTAATTTATATGTATTACTCACAGGCAGTAAACTTTCGAAAAAGTTAAAAATACATATATATAAATTTAATTAGCTTAGTCCAGGATTATAAATCGGAGACAACGAGAAAGTTATTTGGTACTTATTGGATAAAAGTCGCTTCTATAGTTTGAAAGTAAACAATACATTTTACTGGTATATTTGATGTGTTTTATTTAACTCTTACCTTAATGTTTTGTGCTATAGCATACGTCTAATCTGCTCGAAAATAACCTTGATTATATTTTTTTTTATTTCATTTGCTATCTTGTTTCATTGTAACTCCTTTTCAATAGAAGTTATGCGGAAACTTTGTTTCCAACCTAATATCTCGTTTTTTCTAGTAAATATCTGTTAATTAAATATGAAATGCAGGTCCGATTCTCCTACAATACATACCTCTTTAATAACATCTCTAAGATTTCTCCATATTCGCATTTCAATCTATATCCTGACTCTCAGTTGCAGTCGTTTAAATCTCTCAGAAGTACTGCATAGTGTCAATTTTGTATAACTCTATGTTTTGGATCGGAAGATAGTCCCAACGAAATGGTTGGATTTCTGATATTTTATTCCTTTTTTAATTGCTTTAGCAACTCTTTCGTATCTTTCATTCGTAAGGTTTGTAGTTAGTACATTATAGTTAAATATATTTTATTTTTTCGGTTATTAATGTATTCCTTGATTAGCGATAGTAATAATGTCAGGGTCTAGATGCTTGCATTTGTTGTAATATACTATTTTTTTGCTTTTCTATCCAGGGACACTTATGTTATAATTCAAGTTTTCTACATCGGTCTATTGTTGTTTTTCTTCTCTGTTGTTTAAGGTTCATTTTTTCTTAGCTTTGTTACGCTTCTGTTTGGCAAATGCTTATATAATCTGAAGTTTTACGCAATTAGAAACTCATCATTCTGTGGAACTTTGATATTGTGGGGTAAATCTTATTTGTGTTCTCTTTAAAAAATTCCACTATATTATTTTTGTGATGAGACTTAAACACCCATTTTCATGGTTCTTATTTATTACTTTGATGACATTTTACTTCTTGTTCTTCAGTGGCAGCAGGTTTGTGAGGTTGAAGAATGCTGTGAATTTATAATATTTATCTTCAACTTTTTTCGTTTTGTGAACCCATTCATTTATATCCGATGAATTGATGACATTTTGTTAGTGATAAAAATGAACAGCGCATAACCTAAAAATAACCCTTTGACCTTTACCCATGAATACAAAACTAACGGAGCTCCTGATTTTATATATGACCTACTGCAGACTACATAGCAAAAATCTACAATGTAAGTGTATGAAAGATTACTAAAATGGTCTTTTACTTTAAGGAGACTAAGACTGTCCTGACCGCTACAAGCGCAGCCCGATTACTGTCTATGTCAAAAGAGCGCTCTCGAACTCATCTTCAAGGCCCATTGTCTCTGATGAACTCTTACGGATCTCTTAGCTTTATTGAAAGATGGATACAGTCAAACAGAGTTTCGCGATGTTATTATAAAAGTATGAAAATTTTCTTATCTGCTCTTCCGGTCCATACATATCAGATACCCTTCGCCTCTACTAAAAAGCTAATATGATTACTAGCTACTAAATGGATGAGAAATTGATGAAGATAATAATTAACATGAAGTTATTCCCACATTAGCTCATTACAAGCTCGATCTTATCATCTACTATAAAAAAATGCCAAAACATCCAGTTGTAATATGAAGAATAGTGGCCTCCCCTTGTTAAGCCCCTTTCATAGGCAGGACTACCATTACGCTGTCAAGACTGTTAACTGAACACAAACAGTCTGACGCAATCAAGCGCCATCTTGAAATATTTCATGGCATTTTAACACAAGGATTATGGTCAATAACAAATCATCATTCAGCACCGTGAAAGTTATCCATCCACATATGGTTCTGTGTACTGATCTTGGATTGATAAATTTTGTGTCTAAATACGTCGTTCAATATCTATCCTTCCTCACCCTCCTCTCATTCCATTCATTCATTTTAAAGTATCTCTCTTATTATACAGTAAATCTTAATATTTATTCTAGTTTATACACCACTTAAGTTATCAAAATCTCCATTACTCAATAAAAGGACTGAGTTGGAGAAACTTGATGCACCAGCGCAATTCGGGTAAAGCATTTGTCGAATCATACAAAGCAGATTATTTCATGGGAGATAACAAAGATAGTATTGAACAAAAAGGAAGAAATATATGCGCGGACTAGTTTAATTTGAAAGAACGCCTAGAAATTGTTGTTGTGGTGAATACCGAAAAAGGAGTCACCCATAATAACAAGCTATAACAGCTCTCACATCCTTAAGTTCTCGTAATAAAAGGGGATTTTCAAAGCGCTCATATCCTTTTGGCAATAAGAAATAGTGGCAGGTCTATTGTTTCTCGGTAAGTCGCAGATTACATACACTAATCAAGCAGACAGGAACCTATAGGAACATAAAGAATAGAAACTAGATATATATCGTCTCATTTCATGAAATGATTAAGCATTGCCCCATCCCCCAGGAAAATGAACATGGAAAGTGGAATGAGGAGGGTTTCCCTGCGAGTACTCTGTGGCTGAGATCTAACGCAGAAAGAGGAATAATGCAAAGCCATATTTGATAGACTAATAGTAGCCCTTATAGAAATTATCCCTTCAACCTATGCCTACATTGCCCTGTGTACCGACCTACACGATGTTGTAAAGAACTCGTCCATAGAATGAGCCGACGAACCCAAAGAAATGTGACAAGAAAGCCAAAGTAAATGAGATGATAAAGTTTAATCAATACACACATGTTTTTTAAGATTGTGTTCGGTATCACCCAAATGTCAAATAAAGCTGCTACAGACTGACTTTTTATTGGAATGATAAAACTGTCAAACAATGATTTTGCTACAGAAATGAGGAAGTACTTTTCTATTGTATTTTTTTGCGTAGATTACGAAAATGACCTTTAATTTCATGAAATAACATTTTTTTTGTAATCTGCACATTTAATTTTTTATTAATATTAGATTATTCAGTATATAGAGGTATGAAATATTTGTTATTATTTTTATTTTATTTGACAAAGAGTACAAAAATAAGTGGAAACAAAAAGCTTATTCATCAAAAAGAAATTAATAGGTTTTTTTAATACATTTCAGATAGTGGTATTATGAAAATATATTTAAAAAAATAATGACGATTTAATATTTTTTCAAAATTGCTTAAATCTATACAATAGTCATATTTTTAGAATTTGTAGGCTTCTTTTTATATACATCTTGCCGAACTCCACTTTCGAATACGAAACTTAGTAATTTGAACATCTTTTGCAACTAAATTTCTTTCTTTCAGTCTCGAGGCCAGTAATTCACTCTGTTGTTTTAGTAAGTTTAGATCCCTTACAAGATCATCTAGATAAAGTTGTGAGAAAGGTTTTGGAGTAGTATTAACAGTTTCAGGAACATAAATTTCGGTGTATGCTTCACATGATTCCATATCTGATTCATCACAGTTATACAAAACAATTTTCGCAGGTGGTTCAGATACTGGAATGTCTTTAGAGTGAGCTATAGGCCAAATAGCAGATCTAAGATTGGGATATACCACAGCTGAAGTGCAATTCGTTGTTTTACCTAAAAGTATGGAAATTATATGCATAGAATTTAATTATAGTTATGTACATATATGTGATTACAATAAAGTTGTTCTAAACTTAATTAATTTTATATTTTTAAAGAGTAATATTAGAGTATACTACTTCAAAATATAGCTACAGTAAACAATAAAAAATTACTTACGAGTACTTTGTATGTCTACCAAAGAAAAATGGCAGTCAGTGGCATGATCGTGGGGCTCTCGCCATACCATTGGAACACCAAATTGGAGGCTTTTTATTTTTCCTTCAGACCATTTTGGTAAAGAATTAAAGCATGTCGTGCAACAGATATGTGGTACCTATGGTTTATCTTGGTCGCCAATTTTACATCTAAAATACAAATTATATAGATTTTCACTAGAGAAGAAATCTCTTTCTGAAATCTTGTAAATGTTACTGAACCACATATGTAGCAGAATTTATCTGCGCTATTTTTACACTGACCTCTTGACATTTTACTAAAAAAAAATTCTTTTATTTAAAATTTTATTTAGTTAAATAATCTGGAAATAAGAAATAAAAGAATGAAATTTCAAAATTTGCCGAAAAAAGTAATTGGCGACTTACAAAATACTGGTCATTTCGATAAATATGACTTACATTTTTTAAATTTGCACATAAAACCACATTAAAAAAATGCTATTTTAATCTTTGTAGTCGACAAAAAGTAAAATTTTGTTAGACATTGTAATCACAGGAAGGATCATTGAAAAATGATAAATCTTAAACATTTAGATTATTTTAATGCTCGGAAATGGAGAGCGATAAGCATGCCCCAAAAGACACGTGAAGATTTAAGTGTTCAGATTGTTGTAAAACAGAACATTACCTCAGAAAATTTGCTCAATTCGTTAAAGAGTGCTTGAACTGCAAAGGCTCTAACATGTTCCAAAATAAAAGAAATAAAAAAAGAAAGAATAGCTGAAAATATTCAAAGCGAAATTAAATTTTTAATACCCAAACACAAACAAACAAAACACAAGAAATAACGATTAAGTTAACGTAAACCCAGAAACCTATATGAAAATAATGACATGCATCATGAATGCACATATTATTACTTTTCCACACCCAGGCAGCTACGCTTCCGAAGTCAACTCTTTGGTAAAACGATCGACCCACAACAATGTAATGCCCGAATAACCAAAACATTGTAGCAGTATACGAGAAAGGTTTGGTCAACAACCCTTCTGAGTATGAGAATTAAACAAACAGCGAGGGGACATACATGGCTCAATCCAAGAAAGAAACGACGGAAAACATAAAAAGAACAAAAAAAGAAGTAAAGAAGTTCTCCAAAGCACTAAAAAATTGTAAATACTGCATAGGCAAGCAGAAATACAAAAAAAAGAGAAGAGAACGTCTAGAATCAAGCCCAAAAAGACTAAACAAGGAACAGACAAAACGAAGAAAGAAACGGATAAAGGTAATGAATAAGTATAAATTGCGTGACAAAAAACTGATAATTTTACATATTAAAACAAACAGATGGATCGGAAAACGCATACAATATGGAAACATATTAAGAGAAATTGATGCTCACATAATCCTAATATCAGCCCATAGCTTCAATACGGGAGATGAAAAGATATATAAATATGGACTTACTAAGTGCTAATCACCAAGCACAAACAAGAAAAATGAAATGTGATGAACATATTATGGTACCATTGAGTGATCACATAGGACTTCTCATTGAAATCAGCAATATTTCTATCCAAATCACAGCAGAGATCAGAAATGCTTATGAAAAGTCAGATTTGCAAAGACACATAAACAGTTTGGAAGACTGTATCACCAAAGAGCTTGGAGATACACATCTAAAAGAAATCGATGAATTACTTGATCTAGTAACAAACATCCTTTGAGAAAGTGGATGCACAAGAGATACCATGAACTCCGTACCAGCGATTACTCAGGACCGCTGGAATATGAAAATGAAAATACTTTTGTGGAAATTAAAAATGGTGCAATAAGATATGAAAACCCTCAGGTCATCCAGAAACAGAATAGCGAGAAAAAGCACGAAATGTAGGATGATATCAAAGAACCACAAATACTAAATGGGATGGAGGTATAATAGTAGTAGACAACCAAGCTACACAAATAAATTCCGGCTAATGATTAAATCCATAAAAAGTTTGCCACCTGAGCCGAAAAAAGAGACGATCAAGAATAATTAGTGAAGAGTAAAAAGTAGTTGATAGAATCTTGATGAAAAAACTAGATAAGGAAACAAAGAAGAACGTTATGCATAAAAAGCTGACTAAATTTGACATGTTACAGAGATAATGCACGCTAAGTAAACAAGTGAAATGACATTAATGTCACAACCTAATTATGAGAATACATCTCAAACCCCGATTATGGGCCAAAAATTGCATTAAAACCAATAATTAATTACGAAATTTGATAACCAAATGTCAACGGGGTGTGGAATCTCGATACAGTTTGTAGGTTTACGTGTATACCATGCTGCTCCCTACTGAAGTTAAATAACAATTCTTCCGTTACAACCTGTTTGAACGCATTAAACTAATGTAGGTAATCATATTTATGACAATAGCCAATTAAAAATAATTAATGGTAGAGATAAATTTGTTCCCCAAATACTAGATAGAGAACAAACGGTTTTATATCGAATAGAAAGATTAAAAAACAAATAAATTGAGATAACACGGATCTACCTACATCTCTTTTAGTTGGAAACGATTGACTACAGAACAAATAAGGAAAAGGACTATAGTAAGGATAAAAGGCTCAAGCTTAAGCCAGTGGTTCAGGTTCCAAGTGAACCCAGACTTAAATCCAATAGAACCTTGTGGGAAGTGCTTAGAAAAAAAGTAAATGCCCCACGATTACATATTAAAGAAGAACTTAATGATAGCGACAGAAATATGTGAAAGTTGGTGAGATCCAAGCCACGAAGGATTATGGCTTTAATTAAAGCAAAGTGGTCTTCAAATATATATAAAAATATTTCAAAATATATAATATATTTAATGAATTCAATTAACACAAAAGTCTAAATACATTATATAAATAAATGCATAGTGAGCTTTTTATATTTGGCCGCACCATCTTTTTAAATTAAAAGCAAAACCAATAGGTGTTAATATATATCTACTTGATCCAATTCAATGTGAGTCGCTTTGCCTGTATATGATGTTTCACTCAGATATATAGACTTGGTAAAGTTCCCCTTAGAGGAATCTCTTAAGCAAGCAACACGTGTATAAAAGCCACTGTTACACGATTCCCAATCAACTAAATATAAAGTTTCTTTTGCCAAGGATGTACTTATCATTGCTAGGGAATCTACAAATGGTAGTATTTATAAACGGCTATAGAAATACACATCGACCGGCAACCTGTTTCATAGTTCGTCCAGTAATTATTTAAAAGTGATATATGGCACCAATCGAAAGAATAATGGTAGACATCTCCTGCAAGCTTCCTCCAATTATTCGATTTTTATGGTTAAACTTGGCGGGAAAAGTTGCAGAGAGCTTTATTAAAACAGAATACTAAAGCAATGTGATAACCATTAAATTTGAAATTATAAATTTGACACTCTCATTAATTACTGAGAGGTTAGCACCAGAATTGATGCATGGAAAGAAGATTGAGGCCAAGACTCAAAGGAGATCTTTAGTCCATTTTATGAAACGCAATATCAGGAAGTCTGTCAGGTTCAAAAAGATCCGGAATATTGATTGATATGCGATAAGATAAGAAGTCTTTGCAATATATATTAAGTAGAAAGGGGACAACTGGCGAGGGGAAAATTAGGACAATACGAGAAATATCTTATAAAAGGAGATGAAGACAGAAGTTTTTTAAAGAACGTGAAGAGACGAGATGCTTACACCGCTGTTTGCATAGCGCATAGAAAGAACAAAAAGTTACAAAACCTTGTTGTATGTGAAGAAGATTTTGAGAAAATTAGGTATAATACAATAAAAGAAAACCTTACAGAGGACTAAATTTTAATCAAATATTCCACATGGGTTGACAAATGCGTTAAGTTTGAAACCCAAACAAGGACACAATTCTCATTATCAGAAGTTGAAGTTTTCAGATGTGTCTTCCTGGGCATTATGACAAAAGTAGTTACATCCCATAATAAGTAGATATCTTTCTTTCATTTCCAACAGAATAAACTAACTTGAATTAATAAAAATTTTAAAGGAACTCAGAGAAAAATTTTCTCGATGGCTTTCGAGTAAAAGATATTTGAAAATTGTGGATAAACTGGATAAGGAAACGGATGACAAAATAAAAATTGCCTCTAGTTCAGTGAATGGCTTAGTTGCCTAAGATGCATCGGAATAAAGACTCATTAAGAGAGTTTAGAAAACAACAAAAAAACTCATTTACTCAGTAACATCTCCAAAAATAGGTTAATGGGGACACAAAACGAGCAAATCCATTTGGAATTCATCCTCTCTAAATGAAAATAATTTATGAGCGAAACAGAAAAATAAATTTTTAAAATTAAGCTTGATTACCTTCGCTAACCTAGTTGTTTGTATATAAGGTAACGACCTACGTATGGTGGCTTCTATCTCTCTTTGTACTAGAGATCTAGAAATGGTAAAACTGGAATTTGATTAATTTTTTAAGGGAGAGCTTCAGGTCAATGAAGATTTAATCTCAGTTTACCCGGATCCAGAACAGAAAACGAATTTTACAATTTAAATGGTGCATTTTTTGATATTTGACTACTATCATAAAAATAAGGGATTAGTCAAATTAGAAATGCCAAGTAATGGAAAACGTATAACTATTTAAAATTTTGAATTTGATCTGGATCCAAATTATGATCTGGATATGATATAAGAAGTTTAAAGGAGATATATTTAACGAGTAATGGTAAAATGTAGGAGAGTAGTACTAAAATATGAATACACACACACACACACACACACACATATATATATATATATATATATATATATATATATATATATATATATATATATATATATATATATATATATATATATATATATATATACACATATATATATACATATAAATATATACACATATATATACATATATATATATATATATATAATATATATATATATATATATATATATATATATATATATATATACGGTCATGGCCAAACATTGCATTTTGTTTTAGTATGAAGGAAAGGTACAAAACGATTTTATCAATAAATGCCATCGATTAATTTGCGCACTCAATATGTACACTGAAATTTCCTGTAATTCAGGAATGCTTCAATACGTTTGGGCACGATAAAGACCAATTTGTGATGATAACCCCATTGAGATTGCTCAGGTTGTGTTCATCACTACTTGAAACTGATCACAATGGGATATATTTTATTTATCAATCGCTATATTGATTATTGCTCACATATTTACTACTAGTTTAAAATTTCGTGATTTCTCGCCTCATATTCTCTAGGTTTTGAGGTTATTTTCATTCAAGATCCATGTTATTGAATTTTGTGCATTATGCTGAAAAATACAGTTATCTTCCTTAATTTGGCCCTGAACTTTTTGGAAAATGTGCTGATGTAATACGTTTTGATAGCATATTCTGTTCATGGCAGTAATCTAGGACAAATATGTTAGTGCTCTTTTCCGCTAAAAGGAGAAACAGCACGAGACAAGGAGAGTGTCAGGATGCTTTACCATCGGCACGACAACGGACTAATGAAAGGCTCAACTTTTCTCCTCCTAATGAGCGATGATCAGGAAGCTTTAAACAATTGGAATTAAACTTCATCAGAGAATAACCTTTTACCTCATTCCTTATCACTCCATTAATTATATTATTCTCAAAAGTTGAGCCTTGTTTCTAGCTCTTCTTGACTTAGGAACTTTGTTGATGTGTCGCGGCGCAGTCTGCGCGCTGACGCGTTCTTCCATGCTTATTTAGAATCGTGAGCAAGCTTAGCACTGGAAACAACCCAAGTGTTAAGCTGGAGCATTAGCACAAAGCGATTTGAAGACTTCATTACATGGGTGGATCAAGTCATTTTAAAGTCGTTAATGATACTAAAATTAGTGGTACTCGAAGGCAACTTTGCTGGAGTAAATATGGTTAAATGCCTTTCTTTGAAAAGAACTATTTCGATAATTAAAAAATATTCAAACATTTATTTCCCTCGCATAATATTAGAAAATAGATTATAATTACACATCATTCATTTAACCAATATTTTTTATGAATAAACCCTTATGATTGAAAAACAAAGCTCCAGAGAGTGAAACTCACTTCCTGAAGCAACAAACCCATAGCAAGATTTTTGATTTAGCGAAGGAATGTAAGTTTCTTTCCTTTTTTTTAAACCAGTACTCATGAGATAATAAAATAAATTCGGATCAAACGCTATCGGAAAATATGCAGAAGATTCCGTTTTGCGTAAATGAGAGCATAGTGGCATTGTCTTAAAACGAATCTGTCATGGTAATTTAAAGGTGCCTAGGCTTCTCAGTTTCATATCAAATTATTTACTGTATTACTATTATAATATTCAAACTTAATATTATGGTTGACGTGAGTATTTATTCTTAATAATTTAGAAGTCTGATTATTAAGTTGTTAGATGGAGCGATTATAATTTCTAATATTAAAGTTTTTCGCCAAATCTTTGAGAGTTATAACTACTAGCATTATTGAAGCACATTCTTAGGATCTTGTAGATGTAAATTTGTTAGAATTTTCTCCAGGACTTGCAAATTACCAACATGTAGCTAATGGGTGCTGCCAAAATAACCATTTTTATACTGCTTTAGTATTGATTAATGCCATTCTGTGGATTTGAGCCATCCTTTGTAATTGCTTATATAATTTTTCACTTTTATACTCTTCTTTTATACATTTCTATCGCATGCCGGCTAACTATTGATTTCAGATTTAAGG
Organism: Ceratothoa steindachneri; assembly: GCA_963969495.1. Lineage (NCBI taxonomy): Eukaryota > Metazoa > Arthropoda > Malacostraca > Isopoda > Cymothoidae > Ceratothoa > Ceratothoa steindachneri. Next base: position 86,891,973 of record OZ018328.1, read on the forward strand.
CATTTAGACTAAAGTCCATCCGTGTTTTAGTTTCACGAGATTGGCAGATCGTTATGTTTTACCTCTCAAGCTCACACACGTTCTCTTTCATATTAGCCGAGAAGTTTCTATGATAGGGCCATGTTTATTCATATTTTAAACCGTCAGGTTTTGTCTCATATTTAAATAATTCTTGAATTATCATTTATTTAGGAAATTTATTATAACTAAGATATTTATCTTTTCCCGTGTTTGACAGCACGGGAGAAAGTATAACAAATTTTCTCATAATTATGTATCCAAGAAAACAGTTAAATTTTCAAATGTAGCTCGTTTAAAAAACTAACAAAGATACGATTAATTTCCTAGAGATAAATATGAAAATGATCGAAGAATCAATATTTTTGATATAGTAATTTGCACCACCAAGTGTTAGAAAAATCACATTTTAAAACGATGGGAGCGTTCACAAAAGGCCACCGATCAAGAAAATTAGGGCAGAAGAGCTTTGTTAAGAAAATGTAGAAAGAGTTGAAGAGAATTCTAGAAAGATAAATAGAAGTACTTTTAACATAGGTAGAGACTACTTGAACCACTGAGGCTGCTCATCCAAATGTTAAGTTAACCGTGTACACGTCACCCCCCTTTCTCCTTGAGTGAGTACTTTCATAGGCAGAAGTGGAGATTTGATCGTGTAGGCAAATAGACTATGATGACTAAAGCGCGATGTGTTATCAGTTATTTTATTCCTAACACAAAATATGAGCAACTGTATTTTGCAAACTCGTCTGCGATCCCTCCTGGGATATCCATGGCCGGGTTCCTACCTTCTGTAGGGAAAGGGGATTATCAAGCTTCCATAATCTGCTCCAATCATCTTATTTACGAGTATTTAGCATTTTGATAATTTCCTTTTACCTTTCTCTCTACTGTTTTTATGTTTTCCTTTCCTCTCACTTCTCAGTATTGTGACTTGTGAGCACCTTTGCTTCTCACCACTCTTGTGCCTTAAATAGGTTCTACAGTAAAGGATATTTGTGTGCTCGCGCTAAAGCTGTCTGGAAAGCTTCGTTTTTCATCAATTTTCACCACATTAAATCTGACATCGGTTATATAAGGTAACTTAAGTATACATTATGTTCCGCTATCTCTTTCCCATCACCCCCCTCTAGTATCACCTGCCGTACCAACCATATTTACCGGCTACGACCTTCTTGTTAGTATCTTGTGTACTCAATCTCTCGTCACTGCTTCTTTTCTTTTCCCTCTCTTTCTCTCTTAACAAAGAAAACTTTCATTTAATCTTCGTCAATTTTCTATTGTTCTCCTTCAGTAATTAATTCTAACTCCCCCACCCCCATTAGAATTTTCCCGATGAGATTATTGTTCATTTGTTCTCCTCCTACTTTCCTGCCGTAATTAACACTTTCCCCATCTTCAACAGTTAAGGGTCATGCTGAATTGTACCCACACGCGCCGAACGGAAGGCAAAGTAGAAATCTATAAAAAATAAGTTATTATCATTGTCACATAGATGGAAAATGGCCTTGTAGGCTAGATTTTAACCAATTTGGTGAAAGTTCACTTGACCCTTATTATTAACCAAAGTAGTTTCTCGATTGTTTTCAAAATTCATGTTTTGTTTGAACCAGTATCGTTTATCTTAATAACATTGTTTAATCAGTCTGGACAAGTCTCTAAATTAATGTACAGAGAATATGGGGATGATAGAAGCAGATCCACCCGCAGGCATTTAAGACGGAAGAGTACATAGTTTCCAAAATGCGAGGCGCTTTAATTATACCATGCTTCTCTTATATCCACTTGCGTGTTAGATAAGCGAAATGATGCTAAGGCATGGATCATTTTTCACCACACCCTTTAAATGCAGTCAATTTAATTTAATGGAAGTTGGTCGCTGACTAGCGTGGACAAAAGACCACCGACCAAGATAATTAGGAGAGAATATGTTTAGAAATAAAATGTTTTGTCTAGAATGGTAAACACATGCAATTTCAATAGAGTTGGATCCTCCTTGAATATCTGAGGCGTAAGACCGTGCCGCTCTTTCTAGTGTCAGTAATAACAGTCTCTATGTCACCCCCTCTCACCATGAGATGAACCTGGTCATCGTCAGAAATTGAGTTTTCAGACTTAGATGACTAAAATGCATTTGATTAACAAGATCCATCTTTTTAACAATTTTTTAATTTTGTGATGTTGCGGGATTTTATCAAGTAGGAAGCTAAGCATAGGAAGCATTACCCCGAGGTGAGTGATTTTTAGCCCATTCGGAGAAAGAACTTAGTCGGAAAGAGTCCTAGTTTCCATTGATTTTGCAGTAGCTGATATTTGATCTAATGGCACATGGTTCCACTTATATAAACTATTGCGCCATATAAGGAAAAGCTTAAAACTTTAATTAGTAATAGGCGGTAAAACTCATATCAATATAAAATTCATTAAATCTATTATAGTTTTATTTGTCGTCTAGTCGTTCTATCCCATTTCATGTTATTCAATTTATTTTTTGCTTCTTTTATTTATCGAGAGATTCGATCACATTTTCAAAAAGTTTAAGCACTTTGATATAACAACTGCTTTTTAATTCAGACTACTTTTAAAGGGATCTATTCTCCGTAACCTTAAGCTTAATGACGCTTTCGAAGTAATATTTGAAATGCTCATTTTAAGACTACGATTATATTAATCTAACTTAACATTTAAAATTAGATTTATGAAACCAAATTGCGAGTTTTTGTTGGCAAATATTAAAATGCAGAGATAAATATGGAAATTAAATTGCAAGTGGTTTGTAAGCTTTATTAAAAAAAACAAGTTTCAAAGAGCAAAACTCAATTTCATTTCAGAATAGCACGTCTAAGAAAAAGCTACGCGTCTCAGAGACAGAAACTCTGACCATCTTTGCTTGATTTGCTTTATATAATTATTAAACTTTGTTAGCACTTTTATTTAATGCATAATCGAATATTTATTAGACATTTTAAACATCATGAAAGCAGCGAGAATTTGTGTTCCAGTTAGACTATGAAGAAATTGATAAATGGGGCACCTAACCTTTGACCAGATTATAAGACCAAACAACTAAAATCAGTACTCTTCTTCTTTATCTTTATTTATTCTTACTTAATTAATTGCTAGGCTCAAAGTTAAAGAAAGATAGAAATAAATTTCACAGCAAAAGTGGATAGAAAAATCTTTCACTATTACTCCGCTTCTCGTCAACAAACATTTGAACGCATTTATTATTATCGAATATCGTAAGAAGAACTTCCTTAGAAAGAAAAGTAAATTAGTCCCGAGGCACCAATTTCCGTTACATGAAATAATATAAATTGAAACTTTAACGGTTTGTTAGGCACAGGTTTTTAACAATCCTGAATGCAACATTGCTTATTCCAATATTAAGGTTGCGATAATAATCCGTTAAACTGTCACTTAACCTCCAATGGACCATTAGTAATGAGATATTTGTGATCTTTCTCAACTCTTAGCCTTATGTCTATCTTGTTTAACAACATTGTTGAAATTTCTCAAAGACGGTATAAGTAATGATGGAGAAAATGGTAGAGATATAATATGAGTATACTTAAGCAAAGGCTTTGGCAACGTCCAACAAAGATACAAGTTTATAAATGAAAGTGCATGAGATACTTAACAAAGTTTTGAATTAGATAAACCTAATAACTGAAAGAAAAGAAGCAAACGGTAGTACTGAATGGGGTGAAGTCAGAGCGGAGGGATTTTATCAGTAAAATAGATCCTGAATATGTTCTGGGGCCATCAAATTCTCGGTTAATACCGAGTGACAGCCAAAAATGTTCCCTTCTATTCTCACGCTTTAATGGCTCTCAACTTCCAGCATTATAAAAACGAAGACATTTTGGCTGTGACCCGGTTTAAATTAACCTGTAAAACCTTTAATAGGAACGTATAAATTTTGCTAATGGCAACAAATTGATAGAGGAAGAACAGTAATTTTAAAGTGCAGTTAATTATGTTATATCATGGGCACAAAGGTGAATGCTCTTTATGCAAAAATGGCAAAACTATTAGAATTATATAGATAAGGGGGTTGAAGTTTTTGAGTGCATGGTCCTCTACCAAAAAATAACTGAAATAGAATACTAAACCTTATGAAGATGAATGTTAGTTACAAAATATATTGAGATTGTTCCTAATTAAAATCATGCGCCTGGCCACGTGCGTGCTTGGGTCCTTATTCAAAACAAAGTACATTGCCTTAATGAGATACTACGAAGGGCGGTCTATAAGTTTGGCAAATCAGAAATAAGAAAACGAGATATGAGGAAAAGTGTTTTATTATTTTTCAATATAACTACCCTCGACTTCAATGCAGTTGCGCAACTTGTCCTTGAAGCTTCTAATTCGCGACAACCAGAAATATCCCGACTACTGTTCAATCCACTCCTGGACGGCGAGCTGGACATCTTCATCGTCCCCAAACCGTCGTCCACGCAATGCAGCCTTGAGTTGGCGAAATAAAATGTAGTCGCTAGAGGCCAAATCTGGACGGTAGGGGGGATGGTTGAGCTCCTTAAATCCGCACTGGCGCAGGGCAGCTTGTGAAACTCTGGCTTTGTAAACTTTACGAGATTGAAGTTAATCATGGGGCGTGAGGTTTCTAGGGACCAAACGGACAGAGACCTTGGTCATAGCTAAATTGTCCGGGATGATGTTGAAAACACTTCCATGTGATATTCCAAGTTGTCACTCGAATTCTTCGACCTTCGCCCGTCGATTTTCGAGGATCATCCTTTTCACATGGTACACATTGTCCTCGTTTGTCACGTATGACGGGCGTCCTGGACGGGGGTCATCTTCAAGTGACTCACGACCATGGCGGAACTCCCTATTCCAGCAAGCAATCGTTGAATATGAAGGGTCTGTGTCAGGGTACACTGCAACCATGCGTTTATGGATTTATTTTGGCATTCTTGCCCTCCTTGGTCAAAAATGTTATCATTGCGCGGTGCTCAACCTTCTCTATTGTTGAAAAATTTTTGACTGACGATCTGAGATCAGCTACTGATTCTTAAATAGACGAGGCAGTAGCGTACGGCTGCAGGTCCTGACTTGTAATAACTTACCCTAGCACCCCCACAAACAGCCATCCCCCTTCCTCTATTTTGCTCTACCGATTCACAAATCTTATTAACCCCCCATCGTTTATGTAGAGGGATCCACTAAAATAGTAGTATTTCACCACTTCCTAAGATTTTATTATGGGCGAGAAAACGAGCCGTTACTAACCACCTACCCCCTCTGACTTCACTCTATTTAGACTTGCCCCCAGATCACTGAGAAATTCACACCGAGGCATGACGCTGAAATTGAAGACTACCTCCACGCCATCTTAATCTACCCCCGCCCGGGTGGGAGATTACTCATCTATTTTGTAGGTTTGCCTCGAACAACATTTATGGCTTCAGCAGGTAAGCGTTCCATCAGACCCGCTGATCCCGGCTTCTTGCATTTTCCCGTAAAGACACGTTCGGTTGTTCCCGCCTATAATAAGGGTTCGAGAAGGCCCCTTTCTCTCCTTGTTTTGAATAAAATCGGGTATATATGCACCCTCCCAAGGATTACCCACAGATTCGGTTAGACGCGACTACACCGAAAGGACTGCAATAAAACGAGCTCTTTCTTAACAAGTGTGAGTGGCGGTCTCAAGCCACGGAAGAGCTGCACATCAAACCCGTATCTTCGGGTCAAGGAGAAGAGTCTCTTGAGAAAACGTCACACTTTCTCAACCGCCTTCGGATAAAGGATTGGAGAAGCCGTCCTCTGAAGTCCGTCTGGTGACGTCTTGATGAAAAGAGGCCGAATAGCTCGCTTAATCCGAGTTTAGAGAAGTCATCTACCCCCCCTTTCGAAGTTCGCCCGGTGACCTCTTAAGGACAAGAGGTCCGATAGCTCGCTCGATCCGAGTTTAGAGAAGTCACCTCTCCCCTTCGAAGTTCGTCCGGTGCCCTCTTGAGGACAATAGGCCCGAATCCCGTAATATCAGAGTTTTGAGAGGGTAGCATCGCCATCTTCGGGTTCTCGGATGAATCCATAAGTAATCTTGAGGTTCAAAGGAACTAAATCGCTCACTACCCTAAATCTCCCATTATACCATTTAATAACCCTGGTTATCAAATTAGTATTCGGAACCTAATTCTATCTTATTCGTGTACCTATATATACCATATTTATTTTGTATTTTTTATTTCGTGTGTATTAAAATAGTCTTTTGTCGTTGGATATTCCTTGGTCACGCAGCTGCAGCTAACTATTCAAATCGCACTTTTAGAACAATAACGGTTGTTGCCTTTCTTAGCCTACATTAGAACCTGTGTGTGTATACTCCTGTACACTTAGCCATACTTCGACACATTAGTACTTAGTACCACATCGCTTTCGATGCTCATTTGCACATGAAAATCGATTGTTACCTTGAGCATAAATTTCTAGGAAAGATGAAAAATAATTTTATTGTTTTTGATCTTAGATAGCTCCTGTTTATAGTATACTAGTTAAAGATGAATATATATTCAGAAAAATAATTCCAAATAGTCGAAGTAACATTTTAGTCTCTATATAAAAATTTAACTTGATTTACCCTTTAATCTGTATAAATGTAACGTATTATAATTAAAAAAATATTTGAATGCTAAAAAGTTGACCATACTTATTTAATAATCAGCAACAATTATTAAAGCCCTTCTATTCCAAAACAGGTGTCGTAGAATAGGGTCTATTTAACCTTTTCTGCGTTTCTTAGCCGAGGTCGAACGCTATGGGGGTAGGAGGTTTATAATACAAGCAGAGCGTGAATAACTAAGTGTAGGTTGGCCAAACAGTTGACTATTTTAGAGGGTTTGGGACAATAGGCAAACGGGTACAAAAATAACTTTACCCTTTTACAAATTAATATTATTTTACAAGGTTAAAATGGTTTTAAACAAGCTATATATACATTAGACGTACACAAGTCTCAACAACTAAAGGGGGGAGGAGACTTAGCTAGGAAGGTCGCAGTACAAACGAACGGACAATATTGACTGAGAGTTGCTCGAATGACCTTGAGCGTATACGAAACCAACAATGTAGGCTTACATTGGGAAGGAGGGTAGTATAGAGAGCATGTGCAAAGGAGAGTTATACGTTGCTGTTACCCCCTACATCCGAAGAGGTTTCTTTTGTCTGACACATCGGAGAGCAAGTGTAGTCTCCCTCTTTTAGCACCATCGGGAGGAGGTTCCTGAGTCGGCGAGGCGAAACTTTGTCCGACTCCCACTGGGAACTTTTCGGGCTATCAAGCTGGTCGTGGCTTTCTGCGTTGGCGAGCTTTCGGACTTCACAGTGTCTCATAATTTCGCACTCTCATTAGCGCAAACAAAAAGGGTTTACCAGCTGTCTGTTGAGTCTCTCTCCATTGAAGGGCGCAGGCAGCGCATATCTTTCCTTCTCTCTTTCCCTAATCTCTGACACCAGGGAAATATTTGATGTATATTTCCTAACAAAATTTATGGTTCCAAAGTGTTTGCGATAAAAAGAGTTACCCCAAAAGGCGTGACATGAGTGACCTCAAAGCCTGTGATACTTTCTATCTTAATCCGAAGAGAATAAAATTAGAAGCAGAACATCTTGATCGATACAAAAAAAATCTATGAGCTCTAGGGGCTCTACCAAATGAAGTCCTGTTTAGATATTACTTTTTACTAGGAAAAGGGATAATATAAATAACTCAAAGTAGCGCAACCACAACTACCATTAATTCCTGATTTCGTTAAAATGGACGAAATAAAGGGTTGATTTCCAAACTTAATAATAATGATAAGACAAAAATCTAAGCTTTTATTAAATTAAGAGTTTAAGTGAATAAGTCCATTTCTAACAGAAGGCAAATGTTTCAGAGTCATACAGCAAACTAGCAAACTGGAGTTGTCTATGAACGTAAATGTGACACTAAACTCAAAATTTGAAAAAATAATATACAGGAAACGAACAAGCAACAGTATCGGGGAAGATATTCCCTAAATAATAAATTAAACAAACATAACGAAATAAATTTTAATTCAACAAATGAAGTAGCGTACTATGTAATGTCACAAATAAAGTAATTATTTGTTGATCAAAATGACGACTGTGAAACTAGACAAGTAATACGAACGATTAAATAAACAATTCCAATCTGTATCTAGAGACCTTCGTTTCTCAACCCAAAATTGGTACGCGTAAACAACTAAACTGACCTAAATAGTTAAATATTTGTAATATTTTTAATTAATTCAGACACCATTTAAATATGAATTTATCCTCGCAAATTGGTTACACAATCCAGATTCCCTAAAACTCCAATTCCTTAAATTAAGTAATTTATGAAGTGTTAATAGCTAAAGAGTGTCAGCTTGTCTGAAAGTAAAGAACAGTTGAGTAAAAAGGGACTATAAATTAAATAAAAGTTATGAAAATGGAAAAGATTTTAATGATAAATTAGTGAAGAGTTTATTAATATAAACCACATTGAGAACCAATAAAGATAAAATGGAACGTGTTGCAGCTGAATAAATATCTTTTGGAACTTTAAGTGAAAAAGTGAAAAAGGTATAAACATTACCACGTCAAACTTAAAAGAATAAAAGCAATTGTAATGGTTATGGAGATCATAAATCATCATAAATATCAGAAAGTAATTTGAAACTAGTCTTATAAAAACAAATATATTATTTAAATTACGTAACTAAACTGAATTTTCAAGTCTAAATATAAGAACAGCAAATATTTAAACTAACTGAAAGCAAAGTTCAAATTTAAGATTCACCATTTTCAAGACTGGTTAATAGGAAAATATTTTTACTCTATACAAAGCCCGCAAGTGAGTGAAAGGTGTCGCATTGGTAAATTTCGTCCTACAACTGAATCCTGGAGAAATTTAACGTTCTTGTTAATAGAGTGTCAATCTTTGCATCATCTGCATACTGCGGCTAATACTTGGTGATGATATGCGGCTAAATATTTCGATAAACTTTCCTAACTCTATATTTGCCATTTTTTACAAATCTCTCCTTAGAGGCTTTTTCGGATATACTTTCTAACATTTTAGTTAAATTTAATTAAAAAAATCCTCATACAAGCCAAAGTTAAAGAAGAAAGCATACTAATTAAAGTTATATAAAAAGCTAAGGAATTCAATATTATAACCAAATTCTCACTTAATTTTAATGGCCAAATGCTTATGTAACAACTTTCGAAGCAAACCTACAATCTGACGAACAAAAAAAAGGAAAGGTGCCCAGGGTGATTCAACTTGACTACCCTACCATAAGCAATATATTTATAATATGTATCAACAGGAGCATTATTATATCTCGGTATAAGAGGCATGTAACTTCATTAGACCATTTACATCTAATATAAAAGGTAATCAAGATTATAATTATGTTCCGTCCAGAAATAGGTTTAGGCCATTTTATAGGGTTTTCTTTTGTGTTTGTCGTCATGTATTTAGTGTAAAAATAAGTTTATATACATACATCTGATGCAAAGCGTGTTTCTTAGAGTATTGAATAATTTAAAGCAAAATATGCTCTGTTAAAAGATAGTTAAATATTAGGTTTATTCTCTACTCACGAAATGGTACAAATAATAGATTTGAAAAATTATTGTTACTATACTCCTAAGAAGGGGCTTTAATTTATTTCCTTAACATAATAAAGTAAAGAAAACCTGCCTTAACTCAGCATAACGACACCCGTTGTTAAAAAGTAAAATTAGGAAAACTCATAGGACTAAAAAGCTGTCAGTCCAGGTCATAGAAAGGACATTTTTTCAGTAAAGGTCAAATTTGCCTAACGTGCCATTAAGTGTTACGTCAAACTGATTTTCGAGCTCTTTACAGTCAATCATTTATAAAAGTGCCGAACTTGTTTTGTATTTAATTAAATTGGGACATGATTAATGTCGTCAATCTAAAACTCATTGTATTTTTCATAAGGTTTGATAGGTTTTATTGTTTAATATTTGATTTCCAATAAATGTTTCTGTGCTAGCAACCTAACTCTCCATTACCTTACTTAATCTAACTGAAATATCCTAGCTTTAGGTTAGGTCTGTTAACCTAGGATAAATCTTTGTTAGAAATGTCTTTTATACGGCATCTCCATATTAATGTAGTAAAAAGCATCGACATATATCAATTTGTAATTAAGAATGAATTTCACAGGTGACCTTCCGTCTGATTTTTCAGAATTGTCAGTTTACTAAAAGAATTTAATAATTATAATTTAAGTTAATTTACTGATGACGTCTTGTTTAAGACATGACGCCACAAATATATGGGTGTGACCTATTTGCAAATAAATTGGCCACCCAAAACTCATTTGCACAAATTTCTAGCATATGCTTATTAAAAATACCCCTTTTAACTTTTACATCAGTATCGTTATTACAGAGTAACCCCCCCAAAACGAGCCTGCACATACTTTTCGTGATATATTCTTTATTCATTCACTAATCACGCTTTCTTTGCAGGACATGGTAGAAGCAACCAACGCCTGTGAGCACAACTAGATCTCAATGGAAGCGCCAGCCAATAATATACTGCATCTAACATTACTACAAGAGAGGCTAGTTCAAGAAAGTGCAGGACACATTCCTACATCAGTTCGAATGTGAAAAAAGCCCCCTTCAAGAGCCGAATAGGACAAGGTGGACTACTTCGAGAACTATTGGACAGTTGAGAACCTCATTGCAGCCAGTGACAACCGCCTAATCAATTCAGGACGCGTCAGGAGGCGTATAGCTGAGCTAGTCGAGAGCGTGAGAGAGTCAGTTCAGCAGAGTCTAAAACACTCTGTGCGCAAGCGACGTTAATCCCTCGGTATATCCCGTGAGACTTGCAGGAAAGTGCTAGTAATGGATGTAAAGGCCTACCCATACAGAATACAAACGAAGCAGACCCTTACAGCCTCAGACAAGGAGCAGAGAAAGTCTATGGCAGTCAAGATACTGGAAAAAATTCAAGAGACCCAAACTTTCCTTAACTTCCTTTGCACCTCCAAGAGGGAGCTGCAGACCCTGTTCTCGTCGCTTATGGGGAACATCTGGTTCCAGCAAGATGAAGCAAGCTCTCAGACCTCAAAGCATTCCCGAGATTTGCTGAAAGAGATATTTTGTGGCCATGTGTTCAGTCTCAATACTGATTTTGACTAGGCACCTCACAGCTCAGAACATACCCTCCCACCAGATTTCTTTCTCCGCGGCTACCTTTAAGGCAAAGTGTACCCATGGAGACCCAGGACCATCAAGTATTTTAAGAAAGCGATCAGGGATTGTATAAGAGCCAGTAGTCGGCCTAAATTAAGTAAGACTGAAGAAGTAGGCCTTGTCGCCAGTTATGGGGTGCTCCTCTCCCAAGGAGTTCAACTCCATGACAGCGACCCCTCGAAGGATGAAGTAGAAGAATTCTCGATCAGAAATAAATTGCCCGCCATCTCAATAGTCGGTCTGGTCCCCTCCCCCATTATAGTGGCATTAATACTATTCACTCTCGGACTGGCCTTAAGTAGACTGTAGAATCTTTGCTGGCGCATCCGAACAATTATTTGAAAAAACATTTCTCCGAAACATTTATTTGAAAGTTATAATCTTTGATAAATCATTTCTTCAATTTTTTTTATTTTTGAAAAATCTATCTTCGAATTGAATGAAAAGAAATTAAATGAAAAAAAATGAGTTAGTTAAAACTCTAAAAAAATTTAAAAACTTTATAGTAACAAAACCAGTTAGTTAAAAAAAGAATTATTTAAAAATGTAGGTTATGCGCTACTCCTCGCAAATAATTAACAATATCAGCATTAGGATTAAAAGCATTAACTAAATTGTTAGAAGTTTATTTGCTCTTTGGTACTTATTTTTAATTGTATTTTGAATGGCAGCAACAATATCTTTACATTAATATCGTGTTCATTTCTAAGAGCTGCTAAAAACTTCCAAATACTTGGATGTTGAGCAGATATCTGCTACAAAAGGCTTCGTATCCTTCCGTCGCTTGCCTTATTTGTCTTTGGCAAATGTTGCATAACTCTATTGTAACAAGACCAATTTTCTATTTTAAATTTTAGAGCACGACGTCTTGCACGTCTGTCAGGACAACTGAGCCTAGTGTCCTCAAAATAATCAACGATGGATTCTGCTTTGACAGGAAAAATGTTTTGATCGATAAATAGATTAAATCCATCCACAATTTTATTAGAAGGTTTCTTGAAAAGCAAGCATAACGTACTTTAATTAAGCCCTTTTTTGCATACTTTCCTGTAAAAACAATTGCAGAAATTAAAAAAAACCCCACTAATTGAAGCTGTGGGGTATTCTTGATTTACTGCTGCAATCATTTCAATTTCAAAATCAGTTGTAATAGATTCAATGTTTAAGGTAAAAAAATTCGGTGTAGGTCTTTATTCTTTTATCCGGCAGCAATGCAAAGATTGTTGGAATCGAAAATCCGTTTTGATTCTCATGAATGATATAAAATTTGTTAAAGATTATAGGTACTGTTTTAAAAGTCTCATTAACATATAAATCAGGCCATATTGAAATTAATTGCCTAGCACATTGCAAGGCAAAAATTAACATTCGTTCGTCATTATTGCGGGAGTCGACATTATAAACTGCTCTCCCTTACTTTTCAGGGTTTTTTTCTGCAGTAAGGATTAAATCTGATATAGTAGTTGGATTAAACATTTCAATATGTTCCTTTTCACGACACGACGAATTATTCCTTTAAAGCTATTAACACAGGTATGGCCACGGCCGCTGCTTAATTCATTTTCCTACTGCTTTCAGATATTATGCAATGATGACCGTCTTGATTATATTAAACTTGATATTTCAGGTGAGCTTTTAACTTATACACTTCAACTCCGTCTGTATTGCCACTATCATTATACTCATATGAAACTTTTTCGATTTCTTCATTTATTGTTATTGGACGACTTTTCCACTTACTTTAAAATTTTAATAGATTTTATCGCCAACTTGCTCATCTTTCCCAAACACTAGCCTTCTAACACGAGCATTGGTTTATTTTAGAACTATATATAAATTCACTCAGTGTAGACAATTTAGGAATGGTTCTGCCCAATGTAAATCTTTATAGCGCACTGATAATGTAGGGAACTTGGGTTTAAGTTTTCAGTTTTGTTCGTTTGCAACCATCCAACTATGTACTTTGAAGTTTATAGCAGCTCGTAGAAAGGAGTAGCGCATAATCTACATTTTTAAATAATCCTTTTTTACAATAAAGTGCTTTACAATTTTTAAGATTCGAATAAAAGGCAGTTCATATAAATTTCAATGATTTTTTTCAAAGAAATGATTTGTCGAAGATTTTTCCTTTCAAAAATGCGACTTTCGAAGAAATGTTCGTGAATCCTTTGCTTACCCTATTTCAAATTATAGCAAACAATTCTAACTGAAAATAGGTTATTGATATTTTTGTTTTTCAATGCATCGTCAAGAATCTTCTCTGTGAAAACCATAAAATAATATTCGGCATTATTATTACAATATTAGTTTTAGAATCATCCAGCCAGTCAGGATGGAATATTTACATGCTCCATCGCCAACATCACACATTTTATTTTGGGAAAAAACTAGCAATTGATGGTGTGTTAATCTGCATCTACTAATATATCACTAGGTTAAATAAAATTAAAGAAATTGGAGGCGGGTAAAAATTCTCACAATGCAATTGCCTGGGCCTCTAATTCTAACTAAACCAAATGAAGTTCAACTTTCTTTCTTAATGTTATTCGCCTTGTGATTTTAGATCAATATATTTCGAATCATCCACCATTTGACCTCTTCCAATTAAATTACTTATAACAATGATAACGATAGTATTTAATTATACAATATGGGTTAAACGTATTATGTTTATTCTTGCTAACATTGACGAGTGGTGAAGACTGTCTCCACAAGATCATCATTGGACGAAGACTGACTGCTGAAGACAGATCTTATAGGGACTGGATAAGAGAAAGATTTAATTTCGACCAAGAAATACCATGAAATAAGTTCCGTTTCTATGCGACTAATTGTTAGAACATGATATATCATTTTTATGGCAACGGGTATGAAAAGATCGGATTTTCAGCCCGTTTTTCTTTATATGGGAACGAAATAGATATCTGGAGGGTTTCTGCATTCTTTCTCCTGAAACTTAAAGAGTGTCATTTATTTATGCGGTTAGAACTGGGTATCAAATATGTAAAACTTTGTAAATTTAAAATTTCCCGTATTCTCCCATTAATATTTTAGAAATTATCACGAATCTTTTAGTAACAAAATAAAATAACTCTGCTTCGATATTCATCTAATAACTTCTATATCTATTTATTAAATCATGTTCGGTTGAACTTCAAATTCACAAGCAAGGGAACTACTACAACGAGACAACCAACTTAATATCCCAAATGAATAGTGTTTTAAGTCAAGAAACAAACTAAGAGAGTCTTGATTTTGAATGAAAAAAATACTGTGATTATTGAGACAGAAAGATAACTTTGAGCGACAGAACTAGACTTACAGTAATAGTCAGAAACGGAATAAAAGTAGCATCCTACATTTTTTATTTAAAAAATACTATTTTTACTTTCGTTCTCAGATTTTCACCAAAGATTCGTCAAATCTTTCTTTAACACTAAATATTGTGATCTTAATTTATTTGGAAAGTGGGAGTTAAAAAGAATTCAGTTAAGAGTAATATAAAATATAACAATAAACAAAATTTAAAACTGGCCTTTGAAATTAAATACCGAAGCGGATAAAAACAGCGTTCTATAAATAAACAAAAGTGAAAATTCGCTTTTTTACAATAAACATGGAAACCATACAAAAATACAATATTTTGCTTAATATTTCTTTTTAGTTCTCTTTGTGATTAGATTATTATTTACTAATCCTGCTATTTATTTTACTCGTAACTCATTCATTTAGATCATCCTTGTGCTTATGTCGCTTCATTGTTTTTTACCATCTAAAGACATAGCTCTCCTTCTAATGTGGTTAACTTAGATTCCATATTCTCTCCAATTTAAAATCTTCTTGCATATTTCTGGTTTCACGCATGGTCGTCGCCAGGTGATAACGTTTCCAAACAAATCTTCTGAACATTAAAATCTAATCAATTTAATGTTTTGCGAGATTGAGTGAAAATTCCTTTATTTTTTCCATAATGAGAGCATTATGGAGGGGGGACCATTTTAAGACCAATATAGCATATTAAAATTAGGAACAGACTATAATTAAGGAATATTTGGAAAAGTAAGTCATGTGTAACACTCGGAAGAGTTGAGAGCTCATTACTCCGCTCTCTAATTATAAAATTAAGAGGATTTTAACTTTAATTAACAAAGATAGAAAGGCTCATTACCTTAGGATTTACTTGAAATAATAAATAATCTTGAATATAAATTGTCTCACTTGAGTTTGAAAAGAGTGAGCCTTGCTCTCTGAAGTACATAGGTAGATACAAACATGAAATGAAAGAATATCGCTGAAGAATTAAAAGCATATTATGGATTTATTTGGTTAAAAGCCACTATAAAAATGAAAAGGTGCAAAGGCATTAAAGCCATATTTGCTTGGAATGGTGTGAATAAAGCTATGTAAACAAAATCGTGTAAATAAGATAAATGGAATTATATGGTATTTTTTTATGCCGTGGTAAACTGCTCAGTGCGCTAGGGTGCAATTCTACGGAGAATCCTCATTAAATTTTCCGCCATTATAGTTGAAAGGACTCTTCACTTACATTATAAAAGCTAAGGCAGTTATAAATTGTTGTGTCTACAATTGCTAGAGATAATTCTACCCAACTATAATTTTTGGAACTTTATTCCTGACTAAACACATATATCCAATAGAACTGTTGGAGAGCTCTTTCCTAGTTTGTCATTCTAACTATATAGAAGCTCAAAATCCTATGTGCTCTTTTTTTGGCTATGCGACAATGAATAAATAAAAATTACCATAATATAACCCGAAAGAAACAGTCTAAAAAGAGAAGTATTGAAGTAAAAATATCTCCTCATAATCATAGAGATAATTGGAATGGTGTGTGATTTGGGCGCTCGAGCAATTTTCCCTGCTATCCTGGTCAGTGCACGCAATCGATAATTAATTGTGGAAGACCCACTCACCTTTTTGACGAAGAATATGCAGGATACACGTGGGAAGGTTCAATTCGGTCTGCTAAATGTGATTAATTTACAGTGAGCGCAGAGTTGTCCTCAAGTATGCCACTCGGATGCGATGGTGGGCAGAAAGCGGAAGAAAGTCAATTTCATTTTCTAATTACAGAGTTAACTTCGACCATTATTTTAATGAACTCAAGACGCCAACTACTTTTATCCTCCTTGATGTTAAATTTGGACTATAATAAATAGTCTCTCTATTTATTATAATACAGGCCCTAATTCACCCCTCTCCCTATATATCTGCAAGTCAAATCAATATCTGATTAAACGAATCATTATTGATGCAATTAGATTTTAGGGTATCATTTTGTCGTGCATTTAACATTGATTTAAATATTTTTCATCTATTTATGGTTAAGCTAGTGTCATCATTATATTTCTACCTCGGAGTTGCTCTTTATTATTCCTATTCTTTTTTCCACATGAGAACCCCGCAAATAGACTTGCATTCGTTTCCAAAGAGCGGCCGGTCAGAAGTGTTGAGAACCACCCGCCCTTTGCATAGCGCTGTTAGGTATTACCTTTCTTCATCTTTTCTTTATTCGTCATGTACCATAAATCATATTCTTTTCTTGCATAATTTCTCCACTTTATGTAAAAGCCTCTTTTCATACATTCCTGTCAGATTACTAACTGTTACATGGTTTAGGAATAAGATACAGGAAATTTTATTAATAGAGGTAGCATATAGTGTGATTACGTTTAATCCCTGTGACGTTTGCAACTTAACCTAGTTATTAATCATGTAAAATTTTAAAGCTAGTGTATTTTATTATTTTTTTAACAATACTTAGAGTTTGTTTAAGTTTATCAGCTTCAATTTGTCCACAATAATCTTCTGCTTCACCCACAGATAGAAAATTGGATAAAACTTTAGGTCTTTTCATGCGAGAGAATCAATAATTTAATGTATTGCTGTTCGAGCCACTTTCTGTATCATACGACATATGAAAAAGTACTAAATTATGTTTAATCTACATAGACCAAGTTAATCATAGATTTTCTGTAATAGGTGGTCTTAAATGACATTCTGATGCAATTTCTGTTTAGATCGGTGTTATGGTAAAGACAAATTGCCTTTTACGAAAAACGATGCAACTTGTAGATGGATTTATGGTGCATCACTTTAAAAAAAATGCATTAATTATCGTGGTGTTTCCCATTTTACTGTTGGCATTACGTCTCTCATAATTCAAAAACAGTGAATAAAGAAATTCATCGCACAAAATAACTTCGTTGCATTATTTAAAATTGTAATTCTTCTACCACCTGCAATATTGCAGATATTCTGAGTTTTTCTCTTAATGAACAGCAGTATTTTTGATGCCATCGTCTAGAATACTGGTTTTCCATGTGCCCGAAAAATGCCGCTGACCTCGACCTATGTGATGTCACTCGAACAATTTCATTTATCTTACCTGGTCGATCCAAAGTTTAATCATCACGGAGGTGACATGAAGAATTCTAGACTCTCTTAGAATTCCATTGGATTCAATCAGCTCCATTGAACCTCTTTTCTTTAATCTCTTAGGGATGTGGTTGAAAGTTCAGATAAGTGGCAAATGAGACTTAACATAGATAGATGTAAATTAATGTAGCTAGTTCAATGAAAATTATAGGAGGTATATACGATGGATGGTCCTAATTAAACTCCAGTGAAAAAGAAATTTCAATGTCCTCATTTCGAGAATTAGCAGAAAGATAACGGTTCTGTAGAGAATAGTTTATAGTTTTGCATATAAATCAAAATCAATTATTTTACCTCTATAGAAGTCGCATATTCGCCATTATTTAGAGTATGTGGTTCAGGTTTGGTTTCTTAATATGCAAATTAACATCGAAAACTTAGAAAAATTATAATTATTGACCATATATAAAAACATCCATGGCGGCAACAACTCTTCTTATTCTTTAAAATAGTAACCGTTCTTGCAAATATAAGGTTTCTCAAATATGCAATAATAAATTCGCAAATAGATAAGAACGCTACAGTTAATATTGTTTAAGAATAGTATTGGTAAATATCACCTTAACATATGAAAATATTAAAAAGCTTCAATTTACCTAACTAAAAATCGATTTAACCTTGTTTGTTAATAAATATGATCTTTTTCCCTCTTTCTTTTTTGTTAAACTGTCTTCTGTGGATTTCAGGGTAATTGCTGCTACGCTTGTAGTATTTTTGCAGATGGTATAAGAACTGTAGTAATGCGTAGAATTCCATCTACAGTTTGACAATGATAGTGGGAATACTAGTATGGCTTCTTAACCACTTAAGACTATTTTAGGTATCTCACTGGAATTCCAAACATCATTTTATAACTGTAGATCGAAGTCTACGTATTTTCGGAGCGAGTTTCTGAATAAAGTCCTACCAAATTACTATAGTTCTTGTGCTATCCAACGGTACGGTTAATAGGAGTACTGAAGTAATTTTGGAGCTGGATTTGTTGATTAGGTTTGAGCACTCATGAAGAAGTAAGAGTTGTTTTAAGAAGCAGGCGCATGACTCTTAAAGTTACTTTATCGGTCCGTCGGATCGTAAATATTTTTCCATTCAATAAGTTTTTGAAAGGTCAGATAATATGTTTTTTGATTGATAATACGTTTATTAATTAAATCTTATTTCTTTCAAAATTATTGAAATTATTGACAGCATGTGGTTTAGGTCTGTTGACTTTGTTCAGTGTTAACTTAAATTTTTACACTGAGGACAATATCTGGACTTATAAAAACTAATTTACCCATGTGATACATTTATATGTGATCTGCATTTTGAATTACAAAGGCCGATTTCTATAATTAAGGTATACCAATATTTATGTTTTTGTAAAACCTTTACCAAATCAGTAAAATTTTATTATTGAAACTATGCTGTCCAAAACTAGATTATTTTTTGTAACGACTGTGACTACTAGCAATCCAAGAAACTACCACCGAAATGACTGTCTTAATCGAACCGTCTGACTTCATATATTTTATATGATTGAAGCTTTCAGCATTAGGACTATAATTAACTTTCGAGGATGAGAAAAGCTAATCACAGAGTTCATATCTGAAAGTTTGAACAAAATAAAAATATTTTTAAAGAAAAAAACCGATTTAAAGAGGCTTTATCAAGGGAAAGGCTGTATAGTTTGACACAATTTGATTATAATCAATAGAATTTCAATTACCGAAAAATAATATGAAATTTGGTCAATATATCGTAATAAGGGATTAATATAATCTCATTTGATCGATTGATAGCATGATGAAAATTTTAAAGAGGCTTTATCAAGGGAAAGGCTGTATAGTTTGACACAATTTGATTATAATCAATAGAATTTCAATTACCGAAAAATAATATGAAATTTGGTCAATATATCGTAATAAGGGATTAATATAATCTCATTTGATCGATTGATAGCATGAGGAAAATTTTAGGTTCAAGATATGAAAATTTACGAATTTACTCAATGGATCTGCTTAATAATTGTTGAAGGTAGGAGCTTTAATTTCTGAATAGATATAAACTGAGTGTTTGAAAAGAAAATCTAGACGGTTTGAAATTAAACTGTACCATCAATATAACTAGTAATTTTGACTTGCGATTTAAATGAATTGCCGTAAGCGGAGAATTTCAATTTTAATTCAAATTCGAAAATTTGATATATAATTTGTTTACTCATCAAATTTTAAGGTTGAATATCGCCGGAACAAGTAGTAGTTTTCGTACATACAAGTTTATAGTGTTCGAGTATATTTCTATTAATTTCCTTGTAAAAAATATTTGGCTGATATTTGGACTTTATGAGCTTACCATTTGAACCAGTATATTGCGAAAAAACAGGTAAACTGTACGGCCCTATATAAATATTTTCATTTAATGCTAAATTTCTCAAATAATGCAACTATATTATCAAAGATTAGATGTTATTCTTACTCTTATCATTAAAGTGGAAGCTGATTTATCTCCTAACTTCAATTTAGCCATCTTTTATGCCATATCTGCAACGTCCCAATCCTATGCCTCAGATTAAGAGTTTAAGTCTTGATAATTGAATTCCTTTCCATTTATTATTCATTTTCCTATTATTTTCTCACTTTTACCCTGTCTTAACTTATATATCTTCCTTATTGGATTTAAAGGAGGAAGGAGAGGGTGTTTTTCGTTCAAAATAAGAATAATTTCTTCTCATTTTATATCAGCAGCGCTTAAAATTACTACAACTAAATCTGATAAGAAAGGAGGTTAAAGGGGCAGAAAATACCAAGTTGCCACCATCTGCTGCCTTTTATAATGCAATCACCTGAAGTTCTCATCTGTCCGGATTGAAGCATTTAGAAACACGAGATTTAAAACTCATCTAATCTAATGCCAATTCCAGATGCTCTAACTTGTGCTATACCATTTTTTGCTGTATTTATTGAAAAGTTTCCTTTTAGGTCCTCGGTTAGAATAATTGACGATAATGCTGTCAACAATGGTTATATTTCTTGTTGCTTTTAAGAAATCATGCTCTTATAAGTGAAGCAAAATCATTTCCTCTCCTATTCATTTGGATTCGTGGAAATATTCTATTCTCCACAAAGCAAAGGTGATTAAAATATCTACCATTAAATTTAGGTATTTAATTTTTCATGTCCAATGTCAATATAAATCTCCACAATTACATGTGTAAATAGTTTGAGATTTCTCTGTCTCTTATAATGTATTTTAATTTTTTACCACACCAGTGCCACCTAAATTACTATTTTTCACAAATGTATAGGTAATAATATAATTAATGTAGATCTTATATAACCTTGTTTATGAAATGCTTTTAGAAATCTATTGAAGTTAACTTAATAGACACCGATTCATCCTCAACGAATGGCATGGAGAGAAGAAATTCTTTTTCCCACTCCTCCGATCTTTATTGCTCTATTTACAATTTTTGGAATAGCTTCGAGTTTATTTTGAGGTCTTTACCTGCCTTTAATTCTGGAAATAGTTAGTATTCTCAAATAATTATCAAACAGAATACATATAATCATAAGTAATATAATTGCTTCTGAACACCTCTAGTTATGAGGGATAGTAACACTGGACAATAATCCAAAAACGTCTATAAATAAATTTATTCCCATTAAAACTATTCCGGTTTAGACTCTGTTATAAAACTACATCGTTCTTCGAGACAAGTTTTTCCTT
Source organism: Ceratothoa steindachneri (assembly GCA_963969495.1). Classification (NCBI taxonomy): domain Eukaryota; kingdom Metazoa; phylum Arthropoda; class Malacostraca; order Isopoda; family Cymothoidae; genus Ceratothoa; species Ceratothoa steindachneri. The sequence continues at coordinate 86,913,417 of OZ018328.1, forward strand.
CTTCTTTATACCGAAGGTCTAAAGCATTTACTCAAACCATGATGTATGTTTGGTAGCAGATAGCAGAATACTCACAATTCAGAATGTTGATTGGAACTCTTTTTGCACATTTTAAAAATATGTTTGCCAGTAGCTTTTTAAGTTGCAGATAAAACATGATTGCCATTTAGTTATTTATTTTGCCTTTATATTTTCATTTAAATAGACGTAAACCTGAACCATTTGACTGTACTAGAAACTTTGTAAACAGAATAGCGATTACGTACCCATAACTTGTTCACTTTTTTCTTAAGGCCAATTGCTACATTAACTCCTCTTTTCATTTATTCTTGTTTCTTATTGGAAATTATATAATTCTTAGGTGGGTAAAATTTCCCCCAACAAGTCTTTTACATTCTTAATAATCTCTTATGTGATTTTTTAGGTTATCATCCTATAGTGGGGTTAGATACGAAATATATATTATGGGTTATGAGTAATTATAGTTTCTGCAGTCCCGGATTTTTGATGGATGCTCATAATCTAAGAAATTTCTTGCCTTGTTATCAGTGTAGCAGAGTTCAAACGATTTATTTTCTTGCTTGCCAAACAAACTTCAATGAAGAACGTATAGTTACATTCTGTCGTAATATTTGTTTAAAAAATCCAACATGATAGAGGATAGAGTAACTAAAGTTATTAACATTACAACTTATACTAAATATTTTGCCCGAGAATAATTAATAGCTAGAAATACTCGTATCAATGAAAACTTAACGAATGCTCTATTTTTGTCATATTGCCAGGTACTCTTTCGATTGATTTACATGTGTCATATGTTTAAAACGAAAGCTCAAGCAAAAATGGTACCCTCTCTTCCTGTGAGTCAAAGAAAGCATACATCAGTTTCAAAGGGAAATTTATAATCGAATTTCAGCTACATTACGAAAATAGATTGAAAGTTTGGCATTCATCAAAAGCAATATAATTCATTTGATAATCACGCTCATCGATTATTTAGTCCTACTTGGGAATCTCTTTTTCATCGAATTTTGACTATTTTGGTCATATATTGCGCGAACTATTCTACTATAGATTAAATGAAATGATATTTTATACAGATAATTTTAGTTCTTTACACTTGAGAGATAATAAAAACTATAGCCATACAAGGGTAAGAATATATTGGGCTATATTTTTATATGATATACAAGTCGCATATTTATAGGACAATTTGTTTATCTATCTTTAGGTTCCTTAAGATGAAATAAACGTCACCTGTTCCTCTTACCGACGTGAAATTAAAAATTCAGATTGCGTTTCCCTATAATCCAAAGCTTAACTCCACTCGATTGTTTACGTGTTAGCGATTCTATTTCCCAACGCTTTTTCGTTTGTCTTATTTGTTTAATTCTATTTGTTCCGCTTCCCAATTTAGAATGCTTTAAATTTAACAGCTTTTTTTCTGTAAATATTAACATATACTTAGGTGTTTGAATAAAGTTAATATTACTAGTGTCAAGTGATATTTATAAGTTGTACACAAAATAAATTGAGGTTTGCATATATATAGAGGATTTTAAGATTCATTTTTCAGGAAATCGATGATATATGAATTGGAATTACTTAGTAGTGAAATATAATATATATGTGCGTTCAGTAATCTCTGAATGAAAGGTAAATAGCATTTATAGGAATCTTTAAATTAATAGTCTTACAAATTTGCATAAAACGCAATTTTTGATTGATATGGGTTCTATATAGTATTTTTTGTTTTGGTTCACATTTTCCATTTCTTTTGAAATTCATCAATATTATTAATAATATCTCGATAATTTTAAAGTCGTAGTTTCTATGTGTCACAAAGTATGGGAGCTTGATGTTTAGTGACTGTCGTGATAAGCCGTTTGACAGAGTGTTTTTTTGTTACTTAGAACATTGCATAGAAGACTTATCATTTTTTCGTTGACTCCAACCTGGGTTAGCTTCCTTCTCAGTAAATGTTACCAGACCTTGTATAAGTTTTGTTTGACTTCTCTAGCCACCCTCTCTATCGTTAATTCTTCCGATTATGCTTTTGGATTTTTAAGACGATAATTTTTGAAGGAGATTGGACTACACTTCCCTTGACTACCCCAAACTTCTGCATGTTGAATTTATTGTTCTCCTCACGTAATTTAAAAAAAAAAGCCCATAAATTAACTTTACAAGATATTAGCCATGAAATTAAATGAGGAAATAAGTTTGTTTCTGCTGATTTCATTGGGAGTATTAATTCGCTCAGCGATTAAATTATTTTGGCTTCCTGACTTGGAGTAGGAAATACCCGATATTTTAATTGAACTAGGAAGTAGAGTTGAGAAAGTCATCCATAGCATTATTTGGAAGGTTGATGAAGTTACAATTTGTTAGACACTTAGGACCTGAATCTTTTGTTTCTTGTAATTGATCGTATCCTAAAGTCCATTATTGTTAATTGATACTTCCTACTCGAATATGCTCATCTCTTCATATATCCACCTTCAAGGGTGGGTATGTATTTTGATTATATTAATGATGTCCTCTATTAATTTATTATTATTTGTCAGGTTGAATTTGTTGTTTTCTCTGACCATCCCTAAGCTGTAGAAAAATTCTCATTTTCCCTTTACTGTGCGTATTTATTTCCATTTTGGGTCGTGAATTCCAACATAGGATTTGTATTCATGATCAAAACTTCTTGCCATTTGTTTTGTTTTTACTTTTTCATCAAGTTGTACAAAGAGTCCTTGAATTTTTTTTCATTGTGTTATTGTTCTATTAGGAGTAAGTCTTCTCTTCACCTTGTCGAGCAATTTACTACTTTTCAATATGCTAATAATATTTATTATCATTGCATATTTGTTGCCCTGCTTCTTTTAAATTGTGGAAGACAGGTAGAGTGGTATTATTTTAAAAGTTATCATTGATACCCGCTGTTAGTCACCTCTTATAAACTTTAGGATTAATCTCGAAAGTTACTTTTAGTGGAATTCAATGTGTTTAACTTTCCTCCTAGGATGACATCTGTTGAGTTAAAATTCTTTCTTATACCTTCTCCAAACTTTATGATCATACGTTTGCTTCGTCCTATACTGGTAATTGGATAGAGCAGAAAACAACTAATATTGTATCAATTGTTTAATGGTGGTTTAGTGAGATTAAATAGTTACTCGGTAAGGTTGTTATGCTCATTTAAGTATTAAAAGCTTAGTAAATTACCGTGCTATAAAAAACTATTTCTGGTGTAGGAGCTGCACGTAGCTTGATGAACGGATGGAATTCTGGAGCAATTATCAGTGTTACTCTTCCAGTTAACTGAATAGTCAAAGTTTTCGGCGTTGTTCTTTGCTGAACGAGTCTGACCCATTAGATCTGACATTCAGATTTCCCAGCAAAAAGAGTGGACCCATTCCTTTTCAAGCTCAAGAAGGAAAATATTTAGAAGTAATTAGTCACTCCATGAGGTTACCTTCCAATGAGTAACACAGGCACAGCTAATTTTGATGTTTTGATGGGTAAGTATATATCGGCATGCTCATGACGTCCTTATGTTGTAAAATTGATTGATTTTGATGGTAATTACACGAAGTCTTTCTGAAGATAGGTTTGTAGCTTAAGTGATATAACTGCCTGTTTATATCATGTTTTTTGATGTTTAGTACATGCTCGTATATTATTATCTATTCGGTGTAAGTCAATTTTATTATGCTTGTGACGTTAATTTATTTTATCTTTAAGATGTCGATATTTGTCTCAAGTTTTTTCAATTAATTACTATTTTTTCTATTTTAATATTCTTTTTTGTTTTTTTATTATTACTTTTAAATAAAGCTAGTTTGGAGACATGGAATCTATCATATCGAAGTGTACTTTGCTCCATTATTAAAGGGATCTTGATTTTAGATTTCAGGAACAGCGAAAAAGATGTTCAATTCAGTATATTCTAAGTTATTTAAGTACACTTCGTCTTGTGTTTTCTTTATCAAAGATGTTTAGCTTGTATTCATATTTATTCAAATTGCCGGCCTAAAAGTATAATTTTACATCCCTTTTCAGGTTGAGGAAGAAGTAATTTCCGATTTTGTGAAATATATCTATTCAAAAAGAGTTGCACAATTATATAACTTTAATTAATATTATATTCACTACTATAGTCATTCACAAATTACCATTTAGTATGTAGCTTATTGACTCCATAAGGGTAAAATTTAGTCGGTTTTGAGTTTAAAAGGTTGTCCACCCACATTTTCACTTGGTCTTCTTCAGTAAATTTCTTACTATTTAGAAGAGACCATCCTAAGTCCAATATTTTTTTCTGCGTAATTCTCGATTTTTGAGAGGTAGCATCATGATGAAGATGCACAACGTGTCTCTGGTTGACGAGTGCAGGTCGTTTTCTTAAAAGATTTTCATGTAAACGTTGCAGCAGTTGACAGTATAAGTGTGCATTCTACCAGTTCAAATAAATATTTTCAACAAAATTTGTAGAGCGTCCTGGTCTTAGTTACCTCTAAATGGTTTATTTCCAGAAGGAACCTATAAAAAACAATTTCCGACGTGGCGATCAGTAATGTCACCTTGGCCATAAACACTACAAATTTACTTTGCTGCTTCTGAAGCGTTTTTATTTTTCTGAAATTGCCACAAAATCTCGAGGCGAATATGTATTGATAGTCCGTCTATTTTAGGGTATGATATCTTCCTTTGAATTAAAAAGCACATTTGTTTACTGTTGATATTTAAATGAGCTGTTAACGCTCTTTCTAAACAGTTAATTTTGGTTAAGAATAAAGTACTGGAAGCTAGAAATGCTCAGTTATATTTTGCTACTAATAAACTGAAAATAATTAGGACTTAATATTTTATTTAGCGTCTTTCTTGGATATTCAGCTTTTTTTATATTTTTCACCGGCCATTTTTGTGCGGTCTAATCCGCTATCAAATTCTTCTGGGTTGTTGACTTCCTTGCCACTTGTTTCGCCAATTTATGGGTTATCATTCATAGTTACTGGGATTTAACTGTTTTTACCTTGGAAGTTTCGCCTTGAGATGGATTGGTGATAACCAATCTTTTCTGATTATTCCATATTTACTAATATCTTAGTGTATAGTTTCGTCTAGGTTTCCTCGTCTGGCTCTATTTATAAGATGTGTATAAATTACTATTGTCATTAGTACCAAGTAATCTCTCACTTAATCTTTGTTGTGGGATTGTTATGTTTTTATGAGTGATATAGAGGCGAAGTGGTTACTCCGAAAAGTTTTGTTTCCTTTTCTTTTCTTATGCTTTCTCTGGTGTCTTTATAATTTCGTATTAGTTCATTTCTTGCCAGTTTCTTCATTATGAGTCTGTAATTATGTTCATTGCAATTTATACAGTCATTTGCCTAGCTATAAGAATTTTTCTAACTTAATTCTGAAAGGATTTGCCCCTGTTTCCTGTTTTTCCTTAGTATTTTTGTCCATATTCAGATCCTTGTGTCCCTATTTCGAGGCTTGATAACCTCATCGACCTTGAGCCGAGAAGCTTTTCTTTCCGTTTTATTCTGCCTTCTTCTGAACTATTGGCATCGATAATTATCAAATCCAGTGGTCGGCACATCCCCTTCATTAGGGCAATCAGTTCAAAAGAAACCAACGGTTCGAATTCAATTTTCCTAACTTCTTACTTCACCTTTTCAGAAATAAAGTTTAGTTCTTCCGCGTCTTTATAGTAAAGAGCAAAAAATCCGTTTTGAGAAGTGAACCCTTTGATAAAGGCTTATACACATTCCCCGTTTAATATTTGAATTACTTATTTATTTACAGTGAGAGGTTGTCTTCTAGATGAAGTGTTTCAGTGGTCCATGGTTAGCTCGGGTACTCGTGGGAGGATGTAATCCCCTTAAACTCATGTGTAAGAGAGAACTACTTCGCTTGTGCCTAGGATGTTATAGACAGGAGATAACCATACATATTTCATTACCCATGAGTAATAAGTGTAAAGAATGCCATATGTAAAACACTGTTCCACAAATCTAAGGGAATAGGGATTTATGTAGAATCAATCCCTATTCACTTGTTCCAACTTTGTCGCTACTCAATTAAAGCCCAATCACGGAGAGATATTTTTACCGTTAATTCCCAACTAATAGAGCAATAATAGGTGGATCTTTTCAATCCATCTTACATTGTCTCCTCATCCATCATGATAGTCTATGAGAAATAAGAATGGTAACAGAACTCGGTACATTACAAAAATCAGACGCTTATATTTCCATGGAAATGATTTCTAAAATCTTTACTCACAGTTATCTATTCCTTCTTTTTTTGCCTTTTGTTTTTAATGATCTTATTACTAAGATAAAATAGGCTCTTATGTGGTGTCGAGATTGCAAATATCTTGGATGAAAGAGGTGTATCATTATTTCATTTGTTAATGATAGTCAGATCATGTTAGCCTTCTAAGGTACATTTATTTATATCTCGGTCTCTTTTATTATATAATTATTTGATCTTATTTTGCTCTATATCTATTAATTTTGTTTTGTCATATAAATATCTTAAGGTATATTATGCTCTTAATCTACCATTTTCAATGATTTTCATTTATTAATTTGAGATTATTTTGCTTTAATATAATCATTTGCATTAGTCCATGCCCTTAATGATCGGCTTTCACGCCGTATTCCCTTTGTTTGGAATCAGTCATGAATCTACTCTCGACGCCTCCTAATCGGCCTCAGGTCGCTTTTTCTTCTTTGGATTCGACACATGCGCATGACGGAATGCCATTTGATGGAACGCTCCCATGCACCTTAATGCGACGATGCGTCATCTCCAGGATGGTTCTGAACATTCTTGGTGATAGTAACAGCATGTAGCTCTTCGCCTACCCCACCTCTACCATTATCATAAGAAGCGGGTATCCTCTGCTTACCCCTTGTGCTCGAGATGGATTCTTTGACAGACCTGTGGACTCTTGAACTTTGCGTAGGATGTTGGCATACTCCTTTTGATTCGGGTCTCTTTGTTGTTTGGCGTAAGTTCCAGTTTCGGTGAAAAGAGAGCCTCTCCTTAACGCCGAAGCGTGCCTCCTCCTCCTTCTGCTCTTTCTTCTTGTCGTGCCTTTGTTTTGTTTAGACTTGTGTTTGTTTTTATGTTTTGCTTTTGCTTTTTATTTTTTATTTAACATAGCCTAATTTATAGCTAACTTTTTAATTGGGCCCTATAACCTAGTAAATAAAAAAAACAGAATTTAATCAGTCAGGGGCTGGTGCAAGAGGGCATCATTGTTAATGTGTTAGATTAGGGCTTCAATTATTAAAGTATTGTGCTTGAACTTAACATCGAACCAATTTATATTCGGAAAATTCTTATAAGAAAGAAATTCAATTATGCTTCTATGAAGAGCATTTCTAGAATTATCAATTATTTTAGCTTTTATAAATTTATTGGATGATTAACATATCGCATATGTAAGAACAAGCTTGAATTTTGGTAGCACCAGTGTGAATCACATTTGTGTTTTTTTTATTTTGTTAGGAAATCTTTAACTTTCACGAATATATACTCTTTCAAAGTATTTACGTATTAAATAATATATGCCTCTCCTTTGAGAAATTACTTGGAAAGTATTTTCATATTTACCGGCAAAGATAATGTTGTTCACCTCGGCTAACTCAGTAAAGTTCTTTTAGTGCATAAAAGAGGAGGAGCTAATGTAATTGCTAAAAGATTTTTTAGAGAGAATTAGATGATGTTGAATAAAAATTAGATCTAGATTTATAATTATATTTTTCAATAAACCAATTGAACTAATGTAATCGAAATGATGTGCTACTGATTGTTTTAATATTGTTCGTTAAGAAAAATAGATCACAAATTCGATTAGCATTTAGGAAAAAAAGAAACAACCGATTATTTAAGTACGAAAAACTCAAGAAATATAATGCATAAAGGCAATTCGATTTGGTGGGTTTGTCTTAAGGAGAACAATATACGTTATTGTATATTTGAGATACGCTGACATCGAGTAAAGGAATAGATTTATGTATTTTTACGGGAGGCAAAATTATCAGCTGCTCTGCTGCTTGTCTGGGTCTAATTTTTGTCATGAGTGACTTAGGAATAAAGTTCTATTGCTCTTTTACTTTCCCATGTTAACAGTTTTCTTTTGCACTTCCTTCCTTTTGCTCCTTTTATGACATTACCCTTTCGACCTTTTACCCTTTTGCCATCTGTCATTCTCGTTCTGATCCTTTTCTTCTGTCCTTCTTATCTTTTTTAATTGCTTTTTCTAACTCTTTTTCCCATCTTTTTATATAACTCCTTTCTCTTTTCTTTCTCTTACTCTCATTCTTATCTTTCTATCTCTTTTTATCCTTTTCTCTAGCTCTATTTCATATCGCTATCTCTAACTCTCTTTGTTATCTCTTCCTCTTACTCTATTACTACTTTTCCTCTCGTTCTTATCTGTTTTCATCTATCTTTTCTCTATTATTTCTCTATATTATTTTCCTTTAATCTCTTTCCTTTCTCTTTTGGTCTCTGTCCAGCTAGACTTTCTTTCCTCCTTTCAGATTATTTGCAATGTATAATTGCTATAGGTTTTCTTTGTTTGCATCATGTCTATGTCCTACAACATTCGAACCTTATTGAGAATTGAGCGAGTTTCTTTGACTCTATGTAACATATCTCAATAATTCAATTTAGAAGGCCAAAATTTGGTCGTTTAATAAGTAACGCGCGTTATTTACAGATAGATTTCGAGGAAATCTATTGAGTTCAGACTAACTGCATAAAACGATTAAATAACAACCCAAAATTTCTCTCTTCATTTATTTTGTCAGGGAACAAAAGGAAGATTGATTATAACAAAGCAAGATGTAGTGCTATGAGATATTAATTATGACCTATATTGCAAATTGACAGAATATAAATCTGCTTTGGGTTTAATCTTTCCGAAATTAGTTTTAAAATTTTTATTTTGAGTTTACTTGATCATAAAATCAACGAATTTGCTTGTATACAGAATATTATTGTATAATTTTAAGTGATAGGTATTACTTTTATTTCAGGAAGCGAATATCTCCGGATTTCATTGAAAAATTGCATAATAGTTAACAAGTTTAAAACATTCAAAATTACTTCACAAAAATAACTTTTATAAAATGGATTTGAATCGCAAAAGCTGCTTATAGGAAATTATATTTGGTTACAAAAGGAAAATAATATGAGCAAAACTTTAAGTAAGCCATTCAATGACGCTTTGCAAAAGCTGATTAAGCGCCTGTAGAATTTTTTTTTTTTTAAACAAAGGAATATTGCCTAGAAATGTTTTAAATTTAACATTATTTTTAAAAAATATATGAAACATCTATTCACAACAGAAGATGGGAAAAAAAACAAATAGAAAGTGACATTATGAAAGGTGCTTATTACAGAAAGGAAGATAAACAAGAAATTTGATTAACGTCACGTTAATGACAGGAGTCCTGCACTAGCTACAATTTGACCGAATATAAAGAAACTAAATTACATTTGCTAACCAATGATTACCAAAATACTCGCGTAATTGAACGTATAAACGGCCGAGCACAGCTTCAAAGATAACTTTCAGTTATCTTTTAACTAATTTAATAAGAGAAGCTATATGTGAGTGAATAATATTTCCTGAACGTCAAGTAATATTTTTAACCAAACGACTTAAACGATATATAGATAAACTTGCTCTGTATCATATCTATTTTAAAGCAGTTATCTACATTATTAGATAAATTTCCAAACTCACATGGTATCTTTATTGAATTTTTCATAGCTAATATTAGCCTGAAAATCAAACTTTTTATTGCAGCCGAACACGATAGTCAAAATTATGAGCCAGATGTCTTGACTGAATAATTGGTCTTAATTAGGTAAGTAGAATGTCGAAGTATTGCCAAGTGTACGCGAATATGAGCACACGGGCTCTAAGGTAGGCGAAGCAAGGTGACAACTATTATTGTTCTAAGAGTGCGATTTGAATACATAGCTGCAGCTTCGTGACGAAAGAATATTCCAAACACAATGACAAAAATAGATTTTAATACACACTAAATAAGGGGCACAAAATTAAATAAGGATATATATATATATATATATATATATATATATATATATATATATATTTATATAGGTACCTGAATAAGGCGGAATTATGTTTCGAATACTAATTGGATAACCAGGGTTATTAAATGGTTATAACAGGAGATGTAGGATAGTGAGTGTTTTAGTTCCTTTAAACCTCGAGACTAAAGAGGGCCAAATATGGGGGGAGGTCTTGGTGACCTTAATTACTCACGAGGGTATCCGAAAGCCAGCAACAGATGGGGACTACTTCCTCGAAACTTGTGTTTTGCGAGATGCGTGCCTCTTGTCCTAACAGGTCACCAGACGAACTTTAAGCGGGGGAGGAAGACTTTTCCACCTTCAGTCTAAGGGAGCTATCGGGCCTCTTGTCCTCAAGAGGTCACCATAAGAACTTCGGATGACGGCTTCTCCAATCATTGATCCGAACGCGGTTGAGAAAGGTTGACGTTGACTCACAAGACTCTTTTTTCCTGTCCAGTTCTTCCGTGGCTTGTGACCATCACTCACACTTCTCGAGAGAGAGCTTCGTTAAATCTAACTTCTTTCGGGGAAGTTTCTTCTAACCAAATCTGTCTGTAATCCTTGAGAGGGTGCATATATACCTAGAGTTCTCCAAAACAAGGAGAGAGAGGTCTTCTCGCACCTACGTCATTGGCTGTGAGAACCAAGCGTCTCCTTGCGGGAAAGCGTAAGAGGTAGGGTTTAGCGGCCAGACGGACGACAAGCAGTTGGAGCCATTAATGTTGTTCTCGGCCCACCTACAAAATAGATGAGTCATCTCCCGACCTAAACCTGGTGGGTGGAAATTGATTCGGCGGGGAGGTAGCCGTCAATTTCAGCGTCATGCTTTGGTGTGAATTTTGCAGTGACCATGCGGAAAGTAAAAAAAAGTGAAGTCGGAGGGGGGGGGGGAGGAGTAACAGCTCGCTTTCCCTCCCGAAGTAATATCTTAGGATGTAGGAAAATAATATTATTCTAGAGGATCCCCCTACACTCCTCCCTTTCTAACGACATTAAATGGCCATTTTGTTTCTTACAGTTTTTTTAGCTACGCCAAGGTTTGTGATCAATTGCGACAGTAAATTCTTTACCTATGAGATACATCCTTAACATACGAATAGACCACATCATGGCTAACGCTTCAAGCTCTATGGTTGCATACGTCTTTTCAAAATGGGACAGCTTCCTACTAGCATATCCTACAGGATATCCCACTCCATCCTTATCATATTGGATGAGAGCACATCCTAGGCCATCCTAGGAGGCATCGGTACGAACCCCGAATGTTTTATTAGGATTCGTAATCTCAAGATTAGGGCAGAGATTATCTTTTCCGTTAACTGGTGGAAGCGATCTTCCGCACCAGGGGGCCAATTGAGGGGATCTGGGACTTTCCCTTTAAGCATGTCGTTAAGGGGCAAGGCTATGGCAGCGATAAAAAGACACAGAATGCAAGATGGAACGAAGCTGTTTCTTCGTTCGGGGAAGCAGCATTTCCGAAATAGCCTAAAACTAGTCATCCTAGGGAAGCATTTGATTTCTACTGACATGGAAGTTAAGGTAATTAATAGTGTCATAGGCGAAGTAAAACTTTGTGGGGCCTACTGTGAACCCTTGTACGCGTAACCGGGGGAGTAGCGCGCACAGAGATTGCACCTATTGGTCCCAGGTACGAGTAGTGATGTACACATTATCGAAGTAAAACGTCACATTCGATAGGCCATGGAAAAACCGACGCTTGATCCGGTTATAACTTCCGCAAGCAGTTCCTAGCCCAAAAGGAAGGCTTGTAAACTGAAATAATCCATTTTCATTAGCGAAAGCGGTAAAGCGTTTCGATTGCTCTGCAAGCGGCACTTGGTGTTAGGCTTTACCTAGGTCGATCTCGGATATGAACTTCGCGTTTTCAAAAGCATGAAGACTTTGGTCGATTAGCGGTATCGATTCTGCGTCAAACTGTGTAATCGCGTTTAATTTCTGAAAATCGACGCACATCCTAAACGACTTGTCAGGCTTCCTAACGATGAGAATGTGGGAGCAAACATCGAACGACGAGGGTTCTACATATAAGCCTAATTCTAATAAGTTCTCTACTTCTGCTTGAAAGTCGGCCGTAAATGTACGGGTATGGGATAAGGCTTCGTGCTTATCGCATTTTGAGTAGTGAGGACAATCTCATGCGTAAATTGGGTTGAGCAACCCGGGAAATCTGAAATGACATCATGAAAGCCTTCCAATAAGGCAAGCATTTGAGCTTTCTCATTAGAAGCGAGATTAGGGTTTACGTCCAAGTCAAAGTTAGGCTCCGCTTGGGAAGAAGGAAGAGACTGCAGAAGATACTCATCGTCTGCTTCTACGCACACGTTTTGGACTAGACAACAGGGTTCAACGGGATAAGCGGCTTCCAGGACGAGTTCTCCGTCTAGGGCGACTATGTTATTTAGGCAAGCACGTCGGTGGTACTTCTTTAGGAGGTTGATGTCACAATTCTTATTACCGGAGGGTGTTACTATTAGGTAATCCACCTGGCCGCGGGGATTTAAAACAGAGAAAGTTCCTTTCTAGTGAGAGAGGAGCTCATTTGCTTCGGAGTGAAGCAAGAGCATTACTTCGTCACCTGGTTTGAATGTGTGCGCCTTTGCTTTTGGATCGAATTAGGTGCGGTATTTCTTCAGGTTTGCATCGGCGTTCCGAATAGCAATGTCCGCACATTTTTCTAAACGTATACGCAGGTCTAAAACGTACGCGTAAGAGAATTTAATTACTTCATTCATTCTAGGATTGGACCAACAATTTTTTTAAAAAATGCTCATCGGTCCTCAGACGTTACCTCGATATAACATCTCAAAGGAAGCAAATAACGCTCCTGGAAAGTAGCGGTGCCACTCCTGGGGTTGGTCATGGCATTTAGAGGGGGCGATTTAACTTTTCACCCCTCCCGTTAGCGGAAGGGAGTCAGGGTGTCGTGAAGAGGGGCTTGGTGAGAAGGATTTTACCGACATACTCCATCAATTCAGAGGTGAATTGACGTCCTCTGTTGGATAAGATCTCGTTCATGATCTCTACTCGGAAAAAATTGAGATTAAATCCTCTGCACAAGAAATGCTGTCAATCTTCTTCATGGAGATAGCCTCTGGAAAACGGGCGGCGCAATCGACAAGTGATAAAATATAGGAGTCTCCATCGCACGACGGAAACGAATGTGGCCTATTAGGTCGATTGAGACACGGGCGAAAGGCTCGGCCAACCTTGGCGTCTTTTGGATTGGGGCGGGGGCTACACGCCCTTTGGAGGTGATCTTCCGCCAAAGGTAACAGGACTTGCCGAAAACGAAGTTTTCTTTGGCTTCTCCTGGCCAAAAGAAATATTTATATGCTTGCTGTGGAGAAAGGTCCGCCCATTAGGCTATCATGAGTCATCTTTAGAACGGGTTCAATATACGTTCTCGGCACACACAACGCGTTGGTCGGGGGGTTCTCCGGTTCAACAGAAGAACAATATAATAACGCATCCTTCACGGTGTACTCGATCTTTCGATTGCCTTGCACCGTTTCAGTCTCCTCCTTCCTTGTTTTTTTCCACAGGGATTTTAATGTGGCGTATTTATTCTGCGCCTCAGCAAATTGGATATTGGTGGCTAGGTCGATGTCAGGGGGACGATAGAGGGACCAGGAGCGATACATCTTTCTTGGCCTGGGCCCTGGTAACGACCTGCTGACAAATTGAGTTTGGGGAGAGCAGTGCGCTCTGTCCAATAAGAACGGAGCAGAATTTTATCGGGGCCGTGAGTACATCAGCCCATCCAGTGAAGTACTGGCACTGTATATGGCACCATACCACTGGGAACCTGGGAGCACGACCTAAAATGACATGTATCAACGCAAACCTGTTATGCTGGGGACTTATGGGGGGTAGTAGTTTTTCGGAAACTACTCTATAGGTGCGACTTATAACTGTAACCAAGATTGACACTCGGCAACTATTTACTGCGACATTTTCAAACTGGAGCCAACTAGGGGAACTCGTGTTAAGCAGGAACTTTACCTGTTGATCTGGAGGAGAGGGAACAGGGGCCGCTGGCGATGCGGCTGGCGGATTAGACGAGAGGGAAGCAGAGATTTTATGGACTTAGTGAATCAACGAGGTCCTCAGTTGAGAATTTTGGGGGCAATTGTACATTAAGTGCTCAGGCGTGCCACACGAAAACATACAATTCGTCTACGCGCTTAGTGGCTAGGCGTGGAGGGAGGTACTGTAGGGTTCACGTCCTTTCGTTCTCTCGGCGAGTGAGGCCTGTACTGCTCGGCGCTTGCATTTTTAAGAAGACGTGGTTGTCCTTGGTTGGCTTTGGTTAAACACAAACTTGTGTTTGGGGGAGGGGGGATGGTTCTTCTTGACCTTCTTGGGGTAGAGATCGTGACTGAAAGTGTGAAGGTTGGCTTCTTTCACACACTCCTTGAAAGTGGTTGCTCTTCTTTCCGCTATGAAGGCCCTTAGTTTACGAGGGAGGGTCGACACCACTTCATCCCTTAGAATGAAGTCAATTAGCAACTCATAATCATTTGATAATTGGGCAGAATCCAGCCCTAATTGGAAGTTACGCCGAAGCGTGAATCCATATTGCCTGTAAGTTTGGCCTGGCTGTATTCGCGCTGAGCGGAATCTAACCCTATAATATTCTGGATTTATGTTAATAGCAGAAAGAATTTTTTCCTCTAGGTTTGAATAATCAATGGCGTCCTCTGAAGGAAGCGAGATGAATATGCAAGAAGACGAGGGTTCAGGAGTGGAAGTAGCCCGGTGAAACCATCTGATTCTAAGTCCCAATTATTGACTTTGAGAATCTTCTCGAAGTGTGTTAAATAAGAGCAAAAATCTTCTCCATCCTTGTATGCCGGGAGTTTTAGTGAGGGCACTTGAGCCTCTTTATTTCGAGATCCTACTGAGTTTATCTCGACTTGGTCACGGATTATCTCTCTCTTATGCTGCCTAATTCTTTCTTTCTCTTACGCTTCTGCTTGTCTCTGTGCGTTTCTTTCCGCACGTTCGTTGCGTTCCTCTTCCTGGAAGTAAGCCATTAAATCTTTCCCAGTTAAGCCTAGGATCTGCCCTTGCTTATGAAAGCGATCGAATGAAGACATCTTGGATAGGCTACTTCCGGCCTTTGCACATGAAAAAGCTGTTAGGCTATTGAAGCTTGACCCCAAACAAATATAAATTCTACTAACGGCAAAATTATTAAAAATTCCTTGCAAAAATCGGGCAAACTCACAGAAAAAAATAACTAACCAATGGCGGCATCAGACTCACGACACAAAAAAGGCGGTTAGTATTACCGCTTATCTAGTACCCTCTTTTAAGGAATTAGAAAAACTGTGGTCACACCACACATGAATGGGCTTAAAAATTGGTTGTTACCCGTTAATCAAAAAGAAAATTGTCCTAATATGAGTCTGAGGAATAAGTCCTTACGTTTTTTTCAATGTTGTGTTAATTTAAGTATTGTTGACGTGATTTGTGCACATATTAAGAAATAATAATAAATAATGAGAGAAGAATTTGCACAGGTTAGGCTACGTCTCTTAACAGCGTAGGCCAATAGGCTATTGCTTAAGCTACGTCTTGAAGTTGAGTAATAAGTCATTGCAGTTTATTTAAAAGTTGTGTTAATTTAATTTTTGTTCGGTAGCCTCAAAATGGAATGTCAAGTTGAAAGAAAGGCACATTTTCGACACTTGTTGTTATTCATTTTCAATCGAGAAGAGAGCAATGCATACGCAGCCCTAGCTCGTCGTGATATTTGTGTTAAGTACATGTACAGAGAAAATGCTTTATCAGAAAGGACAGCTCAATGGTGGTTTTTACGTTTCAAAAACGGTCATTTTAATTTTAGTAACGAAGAACGTTCTGATTGCCCCATTAAGTTGATGAAGATCGATTGAACGACTTCTTCATGAAAATCCTCGTCAATCGACTAGAGAATTGGTGTGTGATCAGAAAACTGTAGTGAATCACTTTCATTCGATGGGCAAAGTTAAAAAGATTGGTGCATGGGTTCCGCACGCTTTGAGCGAAAGCAACAAACTTCAACCATTTACGATTCCAGCAAGTTTGCTTGCTCGTCACAAGAATACTCGTGGATATAAGGACAGATGTCTTCACCGCATCAGCACTGGCGACGAAAAGTGGTGTGTTTATGTCAACATGAACCATCGAAAACAATGGCTTAGCCCCAATAAAAAGCAATTCCCCGATTAAAGCAAGGACTTCATCCAAGAAATACGATGCTGTGTGTGTGGTGAGATTGTGAAGGCATCATTCTTCATAAGCTCCTTGTGAACAACGATATTGACAATGCAGAACTCTACGTTCTACAAATGTATTAACTCGCCGAAGATATCCGTGAAAAGCGACCTCATCGACGTTATGGAGTCCTTCTGATGTGGAATTAAGAACCTAGTTAGACGAATTCTTCGAGTCACAATCTATAGATTTTTATTGCAGAGGCATCGAAAAACTAGTTGAACGTTGGGAAGAAGTCGTAATGAATAAATGTGATAAAACCGCAACAACTTATTCCTTAACTCAATATATTAGTGTTCAAATATTCTTGGTAATGCAGCTGCTACCATTAGGAACTTAGTGCTTCAAAATGATGTGGGGAACACCCAAAGCTTGACGCAAAATTATATATATATATATATATATATATATATATATATATATATATATATTTATGTCGAAGTATGGCCAAGTGTATGGGAATATGCGCACACGGGTTCTAAGGTAGGCTAAGTAAGGCGACAACTGTAATTGTTCTAATAGTACGATTTGAATAGAAAGCTGCAGCTACGTGACCAAGGAATATTCCAAACAAAATGACAAAAATAGATTTCTAATGCACACTAAATATAAGGCACAAAATTAAATAAGGTTATATATAGGTACAAAATAAGAGGGAATTATGTTTCGAATACTAATTGGATAACCAAGGTTATTAAATGGTTATAACGGGAGATTTAGGGTAGTGAGTGATTTAATTCCTTAGACCCTCTAGACTAGTGAGGACCAAACATGGGAGGAGGTCTTAGGGACCTTTATTACTCACGGGGATAGCCGAATAACAGCAGCAGGTGTGGGCTACTTTCTCGAAACTTGTCTTTTGCGAGATGCGTGCCTCTTGTCCTCAAGAGCTCACCGAACGAGCTTTGAAGTCGGAGGGGGGATGACTTCTCCAAACTCGGGTCGAGCGAGCTATAGGGCCTCTTGTCCTCAAGAGGCCACCGGTGTAACTTCGAAAGGGGGGGAGATGACCTCTGCGCACTCGGCTTGATCAAGCTATCGGGCCTCTTATCCTCAAGAGGTCACCATAAGAATTTCGGATGACGGTTTCTCCAATCATTGATCCGAAGGGGTTGATAAAGGCTGACGTTGCCTCACGAGACTCTTCTCCCTGACCCGAGGATATGGGTGTAATGTCCAGCTCTTCCGTGGCTTGTGACCTCAGTCAAACTTCTCGAGAGAGAGCTACGTTGAATCGACTTCTTTCGGGGAAGTGTCATTTAACCAAATCTGCCTATAGTATTTGGGAGGGTGCATATATACCTAGAGTTCTCCAAAATTGGGAGAGAGAGAGGGCTTTCTCGAACCCTCGTTATCGGCCGTAAAAACCGGCCGTCTCCTTGCGGGAAAGCGTAAGAGGCAGGGATCAGCGGCCAGACAGACAACAATTGGCTGGAGCCATTAAAGTTGTTCGCGGCGAACCTACAAAATAGATGAGGAATCTCCCGACACGAGGGGGGAGGGATGATTGAGACGGTGGGGAGGTTGCCTTCAATTTCAGCGTCATGCCTTGGTGTGAATTTTGCAGTGACCAGGCGGCAACTCCAAAAAGAGTGAAGTCGGAGGAGTAGGGGAGTAACCGCTTGCTTTCTCACCCAAAGTAATATCTTAGGAGGTGCGGAAATAATATTATTCTAGAGGATCCCTCTACATAGTAAAGATTTGTAAATTCCTTAACTAGACTCATTCGGATTTTTTACTTGTGACTTAAAATATTTTTCTAGGTATTTTTCGTTTCTGACAAAGTTCTTTTAAGTTTTCATCAAATATTTCAGGAGACTATTCAATATTATGTTTTGGCTATAATTTTTAAAATGTTTTTTAACACGACAGTAATGTCACTTTGACATATCTGACTAATTCGTGCATGTAGTTACAAATAAGTATATATCTGTGTATATAAGCTCGTAAAGAGGTAAAATTTGGGTGAGGTATGTGAGAAGTTTCAAACCAAGGAAAAGTTACCAGATTTATTGAGAGTAACACGAAATTATCAAAGAAATGTCGTTATCTTACCTCTTTAGAACGCCTGCAATTAACTCATCCTCGTGCTGTAGGCTACTTTTGATTGCTATATTTCCCAGATTTTTATTATGCTGGAGAAAGTGCATGGTGTGTTACCAACAGAATTGTGTTTGCCAAAAAAATAATCCCTTAAAATAATAAACAGTCATTAATCATATAACAAGCTCGTATCTTAGATTCAGAAAGACAACGGAATCCAAATTTAGGCCGGACAGCAAAGGAGCTCAACCAACAAGGCCTTCAGAGAATTTTGAAGCTTTCTGCTTATCCATTCGCCTTTATATCCCAATCAAGGATGAAACAGAGATCATCCTAATCCGAGAATACTTAATAAAATATCACTATTAAAAACTTTAAGAATGCATGGCGGGTAAGAGTAAGGAAATATGCCTCCAAAGAGTTCGCATAAATCACGTTATTAAGGAGATAGAGAAATTGAACAGAACGAGAGAGGAGCAATCAATCTTTACCCTCATTGGTGGAAACGACATTCTTTGATTCGACACAACCACAGAGAGCTAGAGATCTAATTAGTTTGGCTAAAAAATAAAGCGACTATAGTACGTGCAATTGAGATTGTTCCACAATTAAATGCGATGCATCGATTGCTGTCAAATTAAATTTACACTGATAAAGACCAAAAAAGGTTTACGTCATGTAATGGGGGTAGAGATTTTAACTTCTTGAATGATTTTCAATACCAACCTTTCGTTTTTCATAAAGAAGCCATTCATTTTAGGTTAACAGGGGATTCCATGCTGGGTAGGTTAATAGAGAAAAGAATACGCAAGTTATTTGTCCCCCAAGTTCGGCTCAGATTCATTGAGACCATCTAGGACTCCAAGAAAGAATACTTTCAGCCTATGATATCAATTAACTTATCTCTAACTACACAAACGCACGAAGAATACTAAATAAATTGCCTTGATTTAAAGCGTTAGTCAAATTGAAAATCTTTGCTATCATTTTAATTACAGAAACAAGTTTTATTACTTCTCAAAGAGACTTAATAGATGAATTTTTTATTGACGGTTACAGCGTTTACCACCAAGACTGGAAGCGGTACAGAGGATGGAGGGGGCATCGTGTGTGCCTAAACGGATATAACCTCATTTAACTCCGCCAAATGATAATGAAGAAATAGAAAGGAAACTTGTAATGGTTGAATTAGTGATGGCAAACGCAAGGATTAACATTTTAACGTTTATCTATCGCCCGCCGTTAAGAAAAGGATAGAAAATTATTTACTTGTCTATCTTCTGTTATTAAAAGAAAAACATCAAAAATATGCGGCGATTTTAACTTTCCAAACATCGACTATTTAATGTACGCATGGAATAAAGAGGTTAAAAAACATGTTCAAATTAATCGGAGATAGTTTTCTTTTTTCAAACTTTGAGGGACCAGCGAGAGAGCAAAGTATTTTAGATCTAGTTATAACTATGGATAAGAATTTAGTGCAAAATGTCCAAGTTGGGAAGGCGCTGTAAAAATAGCACCCTCATCATGATTAGATTCAATATAAGGTCAAGCGTATCCGTAAATGACATCTAATAACTTCTTCCGTTGTCGAAGGTATAATTTTAACCTGTTTGCGGATCATATGTTGACCCACGATTGGGATAGCTTATTTTTAATTATGCAAGGAAAGCATTTGTATTCAGAGTATAACTAATAGTCCTAGCAGTAGATTGAAGTTAGAAAATATGTAAGAAAAGAACGTAATCAATGCAGTGTACCGTGGTTGACAACTAAAATTCTAAAGTCTATACGGGGGCGAAATCGACGGTATATAGTATAAAAATTAACGTTACGGACTCAAATCGAGCAAGTTACATTACATTTAGAAGCCATTTATAGAAATGTATTAGAAAAGAGAAGAAGCACCATGAAAAATTATAGCAGATAATTCTAAAACAGAACTAAAACGATTCTATGCTTAAGTTAATAGTAGAATGACCACCAGGTAGAGTATATGACAGTTAATGAGTAAAGCAGGGTGCCTATCAGATCGAGCGGAAGAGTGTTGGGATACTAAACGACTATTTCGTAAGCGTCTTTCCGTAGAGAACATGACACAATGAAACACATTAAGTGAATAATTCGTTTTAAGTGAAAATAAGGTACTCTCTGACGTCTGCGTAAGCGAATGCGAAATGGTTTTAAAAGAGGAAAATGAAATCGTAATTAACAAATGTCATGTCATTTTTTTTAAACACACGTTATCCCTTTACGACAATAGCAGATCAGTAGACATACATATTTACCTCGACTACAGTACCGCATGAGAGTGTTTAACTTAAAATACAAGCCTGACGAATAGGTGAAAACTTCTTAAGTGAATTATACACTGGCTTGCCAATTGCTTTAGAGGGTAGACATAAATTGGATAAACTTGTAATAGGGTAATTATTAACATTTCTAAGATGGCGGACAACACCAAGATAGGAAAGGGTGCTGCAGCTAGATGCGAGGCGTGGGGAATGCAGCGATACCTAAAAAGATTTTTAGAGTGGGTAAATAAATGGCAAATAAAGTTCAACTTACGCAAATTCAAAGTTATGCAGGTAAAATTCACAAATTTTAAAACAAATTATGATATTAGCGGGCCCCCTTTTGGAATCCATAGTTGTGGGAATAATATCAACCTTATTAAAAATTGGTGCGAAATATGAAGCAGCTAAGGCATCACGTAACCTGGTGATTGGGAGAATTAGCACGTAACAGGGCTTGCTCGTCCCTGGCATAGCCCAACCGTGGTTCACTGGTGGGCCTATTATAAAATTTTCTAGTATTTACTACCGAAAGTCTGTACATCAACATACCTCTCTGAGCTTCAAACCCCGATCTGTCCACGTACATACAAATCCCAAAAGGACTGTTCCCTCATGAGTTTCAGTAACTTACCGCCAAGAAGAAAAAGCCTTAATCGAGGAAATTCCACGCTTTGACAGTAGATGAGAACACGATAACTGCTCCAACCTGCAATCAATAAAATCAAATTCAGTGACTGATTATTTTAATGATTAAGCTATAATTCCAAGAAATGCCTCCAAAATAACCAAAAGCAAAAAAATGCAATTTCAAATATTCAAATAAACAAAAGAATTCTATTTCCTTAAATGGATTATCGAGGGCGAACGAAACAATAGCTCTGACTCTGGATCAAAAATGAAAATGTAACTATACATGAAAAACTTGAGCAGAATTATGATACTGCGGCTCCTTGAAGTGGATAGTTAAGTAGAAATCTGTCTAAATAGTGAGCAGCTCCATCTAAGATTGCGACTCGAAGGCGGAAGTGGTTAATTGTGGTAAGTGAAGCTTATGTATCAATTCACACTGTCAGTAAACAGGATCGAAATTAATGTTGGAAAGGATATTTTGGTAGAAAAATTGGTGAATTACAATAAATATCTTTTTAACTAAATTATAAATATGTTAGAATTAACAATGTATGATAGAAAAGAATCATATAGTTAAATGAATATGTATTCATGAATAAATGAATAGGGTATGTTAAACATCGTGAACGTAGATTTGAGTTTGTCAAATTTATTTTCCCAGAAATGAGGAATAAATTCTGACAAAGTATACACTATACAAAAAATGCGTTGAAGCCACTAAAAAGCAAAGAGAATGTTAGGATACATCGCTTGAAATTTTTCCTTTTAGTCTGAAGTCATAATCTTACCCTTATATACTGTAAATGATTAGTTTTACCACATCCACAGTATGCGGTTAAGTTCTGTTACATGAATATGTATTAGTATGGAGTTCTGAGACATGATCTTACCCTTATATAAATTATTAGTTCGACCCCATCTACAGTAGATTATGCGGTTCAGTTCTGTTTTTCAATCCTTAGCAAAGATGTGTAAATGTTAGAAAGATTAAAATACAGGGCTACAAGACTAATACCCTAACTTAGAAACAAACCATATGAAGAAGGTTTCTGCTGTCTAAACCTTTTTTTACTATTGAGTAGAAGTTTACGCGGACAGCTGATAAAGGTATTTAAAAGATTATAGAGGTTTGTTTAAAATGAATTACTCGAAGTAGATTATGTAATGCATACCCGTCCAAAGGATATAAATTAGTCAACAACCAATTTACCAGTGTCATAGCACAAAATTTTTTTAGCTAAAAAATCACTCAATCATGAAATACCCTACCCCCATCGACTAGCCGAAAGTAGGTCAGTTAATATATTTGAAAATTATATGCGTTTAAATATAACTTAGTAGGATTATGGAGAATTATTTCTTAATGTCAGTTATTAGTCGTTGTACTGTATGAGTTTAATTTTGTTTTCCATATTCCTTCCTGGCTTAGCTGTCACTAGTTTTTTTTAAATTAGTACCTCTCGGACTGGACTTGACTGGACTCTATGATTTTTTTTTGTCCTAGTTCGGTAATAAAATGATTAAAATGACTCAAGAATTTTAAAATATGATATATAAATTGGTTGACTTTTTTACGTCGAAAATCTCTTTCAGCCTAAAATCGACAAATGAAGGAGAAACGATCAATCCACACCGTTAGTAAATAGGATCGAAATGAATGTTGGGAATAATATTTAGGTAGAAAAAGAGGCGAACTACGACAAATATCATTTTAACAGAATACTAAATATGTTGAAATTAAATAAGTACATTACAAATTTTACTTTTTTGCTATCAACATCACGAAATCATTTAGTTAAATAAATATGCATACACGAATGCTTAGTGTAGGTTAAAAACTTGTGAACATAGATTTGAGTTTCTCAAATTCATTCTCATTAGTTTCAATTGTGATCGGGCCTTACCTTTAACTTTTCTATTTTCGCGATGCAGTTTTGGCGTGTAATTCAGGAAAGGTCCTAAACATATTTTTCGTCTCGCTTGTGTCCATCAAAAAAAAGGTCTGCCTACTAAAAAGTGGCGTGCCCTCATTTATTCTAATTTATTAACACACCTAACATAATAAAGCCAAGTGAATCACAGTGTAGCCTAGCTTATTATATCTTAGAATATTATAGCATACCATATACCTAGA
This sequence comes from Ceratothoa steindachneri, assembly GCA_963969495.1. NCBI lineage: Eukaryota > Metazoa > Arthropoda > Malacostraca > Isopoda > Cymothoidae > Ceratothoa > Ceratothoa steindachneri. The sequence continues at coordinate 86,936,934 of OZ018328.1, forward strand.
CTGTAATAACCTTGCATAGCTTAGCCTATTATAGACTTGGTTAGCCAGCCGATCGTAGCCTAACATAGCCTACCTAGCATAGCAAAGCATAACCCTCCATAGCCTATTATATTTAGCCTACCCTAGAATAGCAAAGCATAGCCCTCCCTGGCCTATTATAATTTAGACTACCCTAGCAAAGCATAGTATAGCCGTATCGAGCCTAACATTAACTAGCATCGACAAGTATAGCCTATACTATCCTATTTTACCATAGTCAAGCATAGCTTAGTATTGACTAGCCTAACATAATATATGCTATCCTGGCATAGCAATTTATAGCCTAAATTAGCATTATATATCTTTTGCTTATACATTAACCGTTTTAGCGGTCAGGTAGCCCGCGCAGGATACTTAATACCACGTTTTTGACGGAACATGGTGAAATACTTTAATACCGTAGACGGCCTGGGTTGGTTTCAGCCCTGAAACAACTCCATGGCTATTGTTTTGCACCAATCAGAGCTTGCTAACCCATGCGTGAGCTTGGCCAGCACAGGTAGAATCAAGCATTCTCTCTTCAGACACGGTACTAGCCAGATCTCCCTCGAGTTACTCCGACCCACACGCCGCCCACGCCGTCAATAATGGAGGTAGGTGCATAGAAATCTAATAGCACATAGCTAGATAAATGTGTTCCAATGTGATATGGATGTCAAGTGTAAAATGTGAAAAGAAATTTGTGAAAAATAATAGTGAACTAAGAGGGTGTCCCGCGCGTGACTTTTGCCGGCTCATGGGGAACCATATCAGTCCCGTACGGGATACTGTGCCGGGTCTACGAGAAATCATATTAGTTGCGTATGAGACTTTCTGCCCGCTATAGGCATCTTATTTAACGAAATTTAGGGTGATTTGTTTATGGTGAAACGAACTTATGGTGATGTGGAACATTTATCTGGTTTGTGTGCGAGACTCAGGTGGCATATGGCCTGAAAGTACAGGTGTTTTCTGTGATTACCTGCATTATATTTACTTTTAATGAAGGTTATGGTGCATTATTATTGTGTTTTTAGATAAATATGCCCCTAACTAAGGCAATGCTGCCCCATTTCAGCCTCCGGCATTCTACTTTGGGGCCAGGAAGACTAGGCAGCAAGCTCAGAGGGAAGAGGATACCCACACCCACTTCCAGATTTTCCCCACTTGTTCCGACAATGACATGCAGGTGGAGGATGATGCCTTGGTTGACGTTTTGATTACGACACCCTGTCGTAACTTCCTTCTCAACCTCCCCGATGATCTCACTCCCACAACCTCAGGTAAGCAATGAAACTAATGTTTTAAAGAGCAGGAGTGTTTGTTTGGGTGCCATATTTGGCAGGCCAAGGGCTTTCATGTCATTGGCATTTAATTTGTGAACCACAGACTTGAAAAGAAAGCCCAAACAGACTCATGTTTTGCTTTGAGTCTTTGAATGGGTGGCCTCTGAATGGCTTCAATGATTGTTTGGCTGCCATTTTTAAAGGGCCTAGTCTAGTCATAAGATGTAAAGGGCCACATCTTTGATGTCCTCAGGCGCTGTCACCAGGGTCAGGCCACAGCCAATGCCAGAGGAGGACACCATTAAGAGTGAGGATAAAGAGGAAGAAATTGAACCGGCTCCTAAAAAGGCTAGCAGAGCCCAGAAAGATGTGCGTCAAAGGACATGGAAGAAAGAAGACATCAGCTACCCTTCACTTTCTGAATTTACCCACCCTGCCCCTCATGCTCTTAGGTCACCCTTCGAGTACTTCCAGGGCATGTTCACCACAGCCCTCCTGGAGAATATAGTATAGCAAACAAACCTCTATGCCTGGCAGAAAAATGTCAAAACCATCTTCCAGATAGACAAGCATGAACTCATGGTGTTCATCGGCCTCGTGCTGTACAGGGGGTCTCCATCTTGCCTTCATTGATGACTACTGAAGAACAATACACAAGGGTGGTGCAGGTGGCTGAAGTATGTCCTCTAAGCAATTCCGGCTTATCAGATCCTTTCTACACTTTAACAACAATGAGAGCCTCCCTGGCATCACTGACCACTTCTTCAAAATTCTTCCCATCTTTGCTTACCTGACCAGGCAGTTCCTGCAGGTAAAAGCAACCCCCACGCAGTCCATCGATGAAGTCATGGGATCCTATAAGGGCACCAGAGAGGGGAACCTGAGACACTACATACAGACAAAGCCGGACAAGTGGGGGTATAAACTGTTCTGCCGGGCAAGCATTGATGGCTTCATCAATGATATCCTCATGTACCAGGGAGAGTCTACCTTTACCAGCCACCACACCAAGCTCTCCCAGGAAGAGTCACAACTGCTTGTGTCCACCAAGACAGTCCTTGTGTTGGCCAAGACCCTGAAGAGACCTTCTCAGTCAGCTATATATGCCAACAAAAGCTTCACCATCATCAAGCTCGTGGAGTATCTGAAGGACAAAGTGGGCTGCCGATACGTGGGGATGGCAAGGGTCAACGTGTTGGGTGTGCTTCTCTGATCTCTACCAAGGATCTGGACCAGAAAACGACTCCTCGAGGCCAATACGACTACTGCTCCAGCAACGGGATCCTTGCTCTGCGCTGGCAGGACCACAAGAACGGCACGGTCCTGTCTTCTGACCTCGGTGTCGAGCCAGTTGGCAATGTGAGGAGATACGACCGCAACACCAAGAAGAAAGTTGAGGTGCCCTGCCTCAACGTCATCAAGTAGTACAACAGTAAGATGGGGGGCATTGACAAGTCCGACATGTTGACCCAACTCTAAAAGACCCCAATGTGAGCCTAGGAGGTGGTGCATAAGGCTTTTCGGGTCCGCCCTAGACCTCTGTGTCTGCAACGCCTGAATCCTCTACAAGCGGGACTGTCAGGCCATGGGAGAGAATCCAATGCACCTAAACCTCTTCCGGCTTGATATCAGCGGCTTCGCCCGCTGCCAGAATACCATGGGGTCTAGAATCACGAGGGCATTACCTGACCACCCAATGTCCATTCCAATTCGGGGGTACAGGGCCCAACTCCCCAGTGTCCAGCAGCGCTATGGCAACTCAAAGCCACACCTCCCCATCTTCGTCAATAACCGGCAGACCTGCAAGCACTGCTCCACCAAAGCCACAATCCACCATTCCAGGTGGATGTGCGATGTCTACCAGATCGCGCTCTGCCTCTCGGACACCGGCAACTGCTTCAGGCCGTTCCGCAACCCCCCCACCGAAGCTGAGCAGCAGCCCTCGACCTTCACCGCCTCTCCCTGAGCCCGTCTCCCATCCAGTGATGTCCTCTGGCTGGTTTGCCATGTGTTGGTATGTAAAATCATTTCTTTTTATACTTTTTTAAAAGGAAAACTTTTGAATTTTTGCTTTCGTTTTATTTCAAACAAGCATTATTTTTTTTTAGAAATTAATTTATGGTAAATAACATAATATTAACATAATTGAATCCACTTATTACATAATATAAAAAGCGTTATATCGTAAATTATTTATACCCCATACCGGGCGAAGTAGCCCAGATGGGACTAACATGGTTCCCCGTGAGCCGGGCAGGTAGCTCGCATGGATATTTCATTGACAGAACATTGCAGGCAATCAATGCCTCAAATAAAAAAATGTTCAAAAGTAAAAGATTCTTAGAAATACATCTAGTTTTGACCGTAAAAGGAATTTTTGATATCTCAAGTATTTCTAGGTGTGCCCTCTGAAGGGCTAAAATCCTATATGCTTGCCTAGACGATTATAACATATTATACCCTAGTCTAGCTGAGTATACGCCGAATAGTTGGGATGTTAGTGCCAAAACAAAATAATTCCAGGACAAACCTGGGGAGGACTTTAGCAATTATATCTTTCGAAAGAGAATGTAAAACAACATAAGGGTTTCAAATTGCGTTAGAATCGGCCGAATAGTTATGATGTTATTCCTAAAACAAAATAATTCCCGAGCTAACCGTTGGGGAGACTTTAGCACTTATGCATAGTATTCGAAATAGAATGTAAAACAACAGAAAGTTATAAAATTTCATTAGAATCAGCCGAATAGTTATGATGTTATTACAAAAAAAACAAAAAAAAAACGGGGACCAATCTACACAGTGAGATGTAAAGGCACTCGCAACTAGACTCGCACGCGACTAAAAATTACATCGTATTTTGTGCTTATATTCCTTGACCATCGTAAATATTATCATGTAAGAAAGAAAAATGAAATTGGATTTTTTGCTGCCTAGTTGCACAAACATTTTGGTAAACATTTTATTATTTTGCAATATTTTTTAGTTGTTAATGAACTCAATAGTCTAATTCTTTTCTCCATCCACTTATCTTTTAAAATGGTTAATATTGAAACATTAAACTAAGGCAATAGTAAATGTCTGTCCAATAGAAACTTCGTCATTTTAGTTGCTTACTTTCAATTTTACATCATTAATTACTTTTTTTATTAAATTCTTGCTTAACTTTGTCTATGCATTCTGTTATCTTGCTAATGTACTCTCCTAATAGAATGCTACGATTATAGTACTTGTTTGTTTCTCTAATTGAATAGTACTGTCTCAAAGGTTTCATCAAATCATTTTTCCTTTATTCATCATCACTGTAAATTAGTTTTGATGTTTTTGATACTTTGAAACCATAATTAGTTTTACTTGTCAGATTTTCGTATCCTTTTTGATTTTTTCTATGGATTCTACTTTTTTTCGTTACATCTTTTAATCTTGTGCCTGATTACATCGGATGAAGCGTAGATAATCAATATGGATTTTTTCATTTTGGTCATATCCATATCCATTTTCTAATTTGGGGAGGGGAGTGTGACTTTATAATGTAATGGTTCGATTCTTCTGAAATTAAACTAATTGATCTTAATACTTACTTCCGTACTCTAGTCAGCTTTGGAAAAACAAAGGGCGAGTAACAATTTTAAGAAAATTTGGGCTAGGTTAGTATTGAATGAAATACAAAAAAGCGGGTGTCGTTTCATACTTAAGATTTAACATATAAAATAGAGAAATCGGCGTACATTTCAATGTCCTTATAATAAAAAATGAGCAGAGAGAAAAAATATGAAAAATATGTAGATTAGAAAAAAGTAAACACCACAAAGAATACAAAAGGCAAAATTTTCTTTCCTAAAAATTGTGGTAGAGCATTTTCATTAATAATTTAATCACTGAAAAATAATGTTTCTAAACTACCAAAATTGAATTCCCAATTGCTATCTCAACTGGATAAGCGATAAAGTTGTTAGCCCTTTAGAGAGAGATATGACACCACTGGGTGCTATTTACGTCCGAGCTTAAAAGCTCTTAGATCGCCATGCCTTTACCATATTGTAAACGTCCTGTCTCTACACAATGCCATTTTAATTCTTTGGTAGTTAATATTTTTATGATATTCATGCGTTTCATGTTCTAAACCACCAGGTATTTTATCTAATCTCATATTATGTTAGGACACGCATTTCTTGCCCTAAAATGATCATATGATAAAACTAATTTTCTGGCGAACTTTAAATTGAACGTTCAAATTTCGTGCTTTGTTGAATTAATGGGTAAAATAACAATGATTAACTGATGGAAATGGGTCTATCCAATCAGTGTCCAAAATCTTTTTAATGATTTTCCAGGAGAACACAAGAAATGGATCAATAGTGAGCTTACTTGGGGAGTTAAAACAATAGGGGTATTTTAATTTTAAATAATTCTACTTTGCACTTAGAAGGTCCTATGCAGGCGTAGTAAAGTGTAGGGTAGAGTAAAAAAAATAGGAAAAGAATGAAAAACGTGAAAAAGGATAATAATGATAATTACTGAGTTGGAAGGTTGAAATTCCATTATCGACCAAGGCGAATAATGTAGACCCTAGCAGCCATAATGACTTGGACACTTAATTTTCCATAACAAAGCTTACAGTAGATTTAAACATAATAATTGTAATTAATGCATAATAAATTACTGATAGTAAATGTGCATGGCTAAAAATTATCCATGGACCGTGTACGTGATAGTCTGAATAAAACAAAAAGTTACTGGCAGAAGAGCATTTATATTCCAAAAATATGGTGGTCGAATTGATTCAGAAAGATGAAACATAAATGTAGATTATGAGGTACAATGATATAAGTTACTCTAGATATACTTTTGTGTTATTAAAGTATATTAGTACTCGGTATGTAGGCCTTTAAGATCAATTCGGCATTGGCATCTTCTGCTACACAATCACAATAAACGAAAGCATTCTTTTGGGGATATTTTTTCCATTCATTTTGTAATATTGCCACGAATTCTTCAAAGGTGGTTAGGTTTCTCTCCTTGATTCTTTCTTCTACTGTCTTCCACAAATTCTGAAAGGGATTGATGTCCAGGCAAAGTCAATTATCCTACATAAATAAGGTACGTTAGACAAAGTGGCTTTCATATGGGGCAAATATATGCCTGCATAAATTATTTATCCATTTAGGCATTTATTCTGCTTGGCAAACGGACACCATAACGGTTTATCCACAAAACTTGACGCTGCTCTTCACACAGATCACGGAAAATATTTCTTTAGGTCTTCAAAGGACGAACCTTCTGCCAGTTTATCCAAGGATTTATTCTTCATTTCAGCACTGAAGTGTACTTTGAATCATTGTTTTCCTATCCAAAGAACGTGCTTATTGGCAAATGATATTCGATCTTGCTTACTCTTAAGGCTGATAAACTGCTTGATCGTTGATATGCGAGATATTAAAGATCTTTTCGTCAAGCAGTGCAATACTGTCTTCTTAGAGAAAATAATGCCTATATTTTTATTTACTTCCCAGGAAATCCTGCCTGATGTAATGTATGGGTCTTTTTTGAGATAAGGACGAAGGTTTGGTCATGTTTTTTTGAGGTTTTACTCGATTGAAAGGGTCTCTCAATAAGGTCGCTTGATTTTTAAATGTAAATAAAACAAATTGTGTGTGATATATGCACAAAATTTTAAAGTATTAAGTGTGGAATTATGACGGCCTTCAAATGTCAGCTACGGCTTCAATTGGTGGAACGTATTCCGGAGGCCCAATTTTCGATGACTTTGTCGCATAAATCTGGCTGAATTTGCTGGATGGTGTTCGTTATGTTGACTTTGAGGACATCAAATGTTTGCGGATTATCGCATAGACCTACGATTTAAGGTAGCCCCAAAGAAAGTAGTCTAATGGCGTTAAATCGTATGATCTCGGTGACCAGTTGACGTCGCCGCCGCGCGAGAGGAACCTCCCATGAAATCGCTGGTGCAAAATGTCTATCGTAGCGTGCCAAGTGTGGCACGTAGCACCGTCCTATTGGAATACATGTCCTAAATATCCATATCAGGCATATAATCCAGTTGGGTTCACAAGAAGTTGCTTATCATCGATATGTAGCTCTCGCCGTTAACAGTTATGGCAATCCCATCTTCGTTCTCAAAAAATTGCCGCCTGATGATTCCGTTAGACGAAATTCCACACCAAACACTTACTTTGTTGGGATGCAATTGGTGCTGGTGTATCTTATATAGGTTGCTTTCGTTCCGAATCCGACAATTTTGCTTGTTCACAAATCCATTCATCTAAAAATAGGCCTCGTCTCTGAAGATGATTTATTGAGGGAAATTAGGGGCAACTTCCAACTGCTCTAGAGCCCAATCAGCGAATACACGGCATTGTCTATAGTGGTTTATCTTAAGTTCCTGGATAAAGTGGATTTTGTACGGGTAAAGACCCAAGTCCCTACGCTTATTCGCCAAACTGAAGTGGCAGAAAGGCCAAGTTCTTGTGAACGACGAAAAATTGACTGCCTCGGATTTTCCTGTACACACATATTTATGCCAGTGATGTTTTCAGCAGATCTTGCTTTTCAGTGACATATGAGTGTTGGCTGATTGTTGGTTGACCCTTTTGCCTCGAATTTGGCCAACAAGCGTCGAACAGTGGACTCGGAAGGACGATTGTGGCGACGATAGAAATCACGTAATGAGCGGAACGTTTGTCGAATGGAGCACTGATTTTGATAATAATATTTGATAAATTGCACACGCTGTTCAACACTATAACCTTCCATCGTGACTTGCAAAGTACTACTGAATAGTGTTCAGTGAGGTTGCCAGATGTTCCTTTAACAACATGGCCACTATCCCCTGACAAAGCTCGAGCGTCCTTGTTGAAAGAGCCTTTACTAGTATAAATTCTATTGATAGTTGAGCCCTTGGTATTGTTACATGATATAATATTAAGTACGGCAGTTTGGGGCGTTTAACACATTCAGCTTCGTTTTAAAGGAGAAATAATCCAGTTGACGTAGCTTAAAATATTGCTCCTACATATAGGATGGTCTTGTATCTTCCCTATCCATGTTTGCTCGGCTGAACTCAACAAGGTAAAAGCTGAAAGTGCTAAGTATTTATCTAAGTTACCACCCAAAATTATTTGGTTGTCTCATACGCAAAATTAATAGAATTCCACTTCCAGGATCATTTCGAACACCAATTTAAGGAATAAAAATGCTTTTGGGCCGAACATTGCAGTTTAACCTTCCTAAAATGTTGAATATACGTGTAAAAATTAAAGCCATGCTTAGTTTATATATGTATTTTATCCTGCATTACTGACAATTATTTGGTTTGAATCTCTGTAAATAAATGAATATATGAATAATTATATATATATATATATATATATATATATATACATATTTAATTTCACCAAAAATGAGAGAAGATAGAATGCGGAAAAAATTGATCTTCATTTATTGCGAATTTACAACGTTTGGATACATAAGGTAATACATAATTGACAATGAATTGTAATATTCAAAAAAATGTTTAAAGTTTAGAATATTAAAATAGTTAAAAATATAAAAAAGGAGAGAACTTTCTTTTCCTATAATACAAAAACTTAAGAAAATATATAATTTACAATGAATTAGAGAATGGAGTGGGGGGGGGGGGGTGAAGTGTGCAGAGGTAAGATTGTGTTGGTTGTTAAGTTATGTCATAAGCAGGGTAGCAGCAGAAGAGTCGCAATTAAAAGAAGGGGCCCTGGTTTTTAATATAACGTCATTTTAGCATTCCTAAGCTTTGCTCATTATTATCTTGACCAATTATTAGAAAATTATTTATAGTTAGACGATGGTTCTTTACGATTAAATGGGTGTCTAGTACGAAGGCTGATGCCCATGTGTGAGGAGAACCTTGCTCTCAGGAAACAAATCGTGCTGCCTATACATTTTAAGGATACACCGAAGATGAAAGAAACATTTTCGATGACATGGTAGGGGTGCGTACGAATGAGTAAATTAAAATTGTGTCAATCACTGCTGATTCTCTTGAAATTGAAGAGTGATTTAGATTGGATAAATGAGGAAGAGGAAAAATTAATTTAAAATTAAGTAAGGAGATGGTACTTACAAGTGCTTATGTCTAGTGTTGGGGTATCATTGTTGTTCGTGTGGGATTTGTTGCTTCCGAGATTTGCGAGGATTTTTTACGAGTGTGTTTTTGGGGTGAGTTTTGTTGCAATGAGTCCCTAAGGGGTCACCGCATTTTTCTCGGTCAGCCTTGCGAGAGGCAATTTCAGCAGCACATCGTTGTAAGTAATATCGCTTCTAGTACTCGTGACGAGTTCTGAAGACAAATCCATGAATTTTATTTTTTCTCGTGAAAAGGTAGGGGAAATTGACAGTTTTTCTAATATATTCAAGAATTCAAATCCTGGGAATAAAATACTGAAAGTGTTACTCGAGCGTAAATGATGGTTTAATAAAATAGGCACTACGTGAAACAACTATTATGGTAAGAAAAAACGTACTCTTAAGCATATTTATCTTGTAATAACTCTGTTACTCTTTGAGCAATGCGTTTTTGTTTCAAAAATGACTAATTGTTAATAATTCTACTAGTTTGATCAATTTAGATGAAAAGAGAAATGTGTGAAGTGATAAATGTGGAGAAATGGCTACATTAAGCTTCCTGGAGGAGTATAGGTACATTCAAGCCCCCCTCCCTTCATGAGGAGAAGCGTGGGAAAGGTAGCCGGCGAAAATGCTTACCATGTGGGATCTCCTCGCCGCTGTGGGCAGCTGGAGCTAACATATGTTTGAAGGCGACCACCTAAGGTCCTTAAACGACGCTCTAACGATCGCATGACCTACGAGACCCATAAACCCGTGGTTAGGAAAAAAAAACGGTGCGAGTCAGAAGGCACGCCAAGTAGCGGTGCGGTTACGAGCCTATAATTTGCGAGCTGACTTGGGTACCCCAGTGCCACCTCAGGAATTCTCGCTCTCCCCAGATGCTAACTCACCATTCGCTCCCCCCCTCCCTTTTGCATCTGTGGCCTGGTCACTTCCCCCTTTAGATGGGGCGGCAATCCGCCTATAAATAAGCCCCGCAAAGAAAGAGAAGAGGATTATCTGAAGTCGATACGCCAGAGTAGGATTAGGTCGTGAAGATCGATCCATCGGCTAGACAAGAAGATTATTAGAAGTCGATTCGCCAGAAGAAAGATTAGTTCGTAAAGATCGATCCTTCAGCCATACAAAACTATTTCCGTGAGAAACGATAGGATCAGATTGAGAAAATCGATCCCCCCCTTTCAGGGCCGGTTTTTTTTTTTTTTTTTTTTTTTTTTAAGAGCTCATCTGACGACTGCCTACTTGGGCATTAGTCGCCGTATTAAAACTGGCCTAGTTCTAGGCTACTTTAAAATAAAATTAAAGAAAAAAAAACCAAAACACCCCAAAATGGGGAAAGGAAGCAAGCTGGTGCGTCGCGGAGAGGTCCCCCCGGCGCAGAAGCGTGCAACTAAAGGAAAAAAACAAACAAAAAACAAAACAAAACAAAACACAAACCTTGCTTAAATAATAGGGAGAAGGCCGGCCTCCCCCAAAAAGTCAGCAAGTCCACCAGTCAAAGTGCACGCACTCGTCCCGAGTACAAGGGACAGGCGGTAGCGACCCTGCCCATCCCGGTACCGGGACAGGTGTCGTGCGCGAAGATCACCCAGACTTAGACATTAGACAAGAATGTGCCGAACAGTCTGGGGGACGACGCAGTCGTTGCAATAGGGCGCAGGCGAGCGCTCCACCAGATAGCGATGCGTCACACGAGTGTGTCCGATTCGGAGACGACAGAAAGCAACCTGAAGCCGCCGCGGCATTGGGGGATAGGTCCATGGGAACAGTCGCGGCGCAATGGCACGCAACTTTAAGTTCCCTTCGACCGTCTCCCATCTTCTTTGCCAAGCAGTCCGAAGAGCTGCCCGTATTCCTGCCATGTAGTCGGTGTGAGGAAGAGCGAAACGCTGGTCCGGGCGCAGAGTCCTCGTGGACTCTTTGGCGCCCTCATCTGCGCGCTCATTCCCCGCAATTCCTACATGTCCAGGAACCCAGCAGAAGATAATCTCGACATCTGCCCGGCTCGCCAAAACCGTGGCGTCACGGATTTCGCGAACCAGGGGATGCGGAGATTCCGATGCCCCGAGAGCACTCAGGGCGCTTTGTGAGTCGCTATAGATCACAATCCGGTCTCCGAACCGGGCACGTCGCGTAATCTCCCGTACCGAGTGGTGTATTGCCACCAGCTCGGCCGTGAAGACAGACGCAGCGCCTGGTAGAGCCCCGCTGACTTCAAACAGAGGGGAAACGGCGTGGAAGCCGACCCCCTCTTGGGACTTGGAGCCATCTGTATACACTGGCACGGTACCAGCGTGACGCGATGTGTGCTCCAAAAAGGTCGAACGCAATACCCCCGGCGCAGTACAAGCTTTGGGAGCAGAGGCGTGGCGACAAATAGCCAAATGTGGTACCCTCCAGGGTGGCGTCCTGGGCAGAACCAGGGGCGCCACCGGCCCGAAAGCTATATCTACCTCTCGAAGGAGTTTCCTGGCCCTAAACCCAAAGGGCTTAGGGTATGACTGGCGTCTCTCGGCGGCATAGGCACCATCGAGATCAGCTGCGGATGCAGTGAGAGCTGTTGGCGACTGAGGGAGGCGCCGGGCTCGCGCGTACAGGTGAGTGATGCACTGCACGCGGCGCAGAGCGAGTGGCATCTCCCCAGCATCGACCAACAGGCTCTCAATGGGGGAAGTGCGGAAGGCACCGGTCGCAAGGCGAAGGCCGGTGTGGTGGATCGAATCCACCTTCCGCAATAAACGCTCGGCTGCGGATGCATAAAACTCGCATCCGTAGTCGAGCTTCGAGCGAACAAAGGATCGATAAAAAAGTAAGGCGGTAGCCCTATCAGCGCCCCAAGCGCTGAACGTCACGGAACGGAGAATGTCCATGGCGCGGGTACAAGAGACCCTAAGGCTGCGAATATGAGCTTCCCAGGTGAGGCGTCGGTCGAATACAAGACCAAGGAAACGGTGCGACTCAACCACATCCAGGCGCACCCCATTAAGAAACAAATCTGGGTCGGGGTGAAGCCGTGGATGGCGGCAGAAGTGCACCACCTTAGTCTTGGCCAAAGAAAACCGAAACCTGTGCGCTTCGGCATAGCGAGAGACGCGGTTCAATGCCTGTTGGAGTCGACGCTCCAGAGTTGGCATCTGGGCCGCGCCAAAAGAGATCGAAAGGTCGTCCACGTAGAGCGTAGCGAGAACATCTTCCGGCAGCACCGAGGTGATGCCGATGATGCTCAGGGCAAAGAGTGTGACACTGAGGACACTTCCCTGCGGGACACCCTCTTCCTGCTCGTTTGGGCCGGAGAGGGCTCCCCCCACCCGTACGCGGAATCGACGATCTCGCAAAAATTCAGATATAAACATTGGGAGGCGTCCCCTCGCCCCCATCGTGTGGAGAGTCTCCATGATACCGTATCGCCATGCGGTATCATAGGCCTTCTCCAGATCGAAAAACACCGTGGCGTAGTGCTGTCTACGAAGGAAAGCCTCGCAGACGGCGTTTTCCAGTCGGAGCAGAGCATCCGACGTGGAGTGGAACTTACGGAAGCCGCACTGCGCAGAAGACAGATGGCCTCCGCTGTCCAGGAAATTGTCTAATCTAACATTTACCAATTTCTCCATCAACTTGCACACGCAAGAGGTTAGAGAGATTGGGCGGAAACCGGTCGGAGTAGAGTGATCTCTCCCCGGCTTGCGAAAGGCGAGCACAGTAGCGATTCGCCAGGAGTCTGGGAGAAGACCTTCCACCCAGATCCTGTTGAACAAATCTAACAGAAAGGCCATGCCTTGCTCACCCAGGTGACGAAGCATCGCGTACGGGACATCGTCCGGACCATGGGCGGTGTCCGCGCACGAAGCGAGAGCGGAACGCAACTCACTCACAGTAAACTTGTCGTTGAAGGGTTCTCCGCCTCTGGAGGTAAAGTCCAGCCGGTGGCCTTCCGCGACATCACGACGTGCATTGAATGCTGGCGGAGCAGCATCACGGCTAGAGAATGCGGAAAAAGCGGTCGCTAAGGATTCCGCCACGGACGCGGGGTCCGAGATTGCGGTCCCATTCTGCTGGAGAACGGGAGGGGGGTCCTGCGAGAACTTGCCCCGAATCCTTTTGACTCGCTTCCACACCTCAGCTAAAGGGGTCTTCCCGTTAAGTGAAGACACGTATGCCCGCCAAGAATTTTTTTTTTTTTTTTTTTTATAGAGCCCATCTGGCAACTACCCACTTGGGCATAAGTCGCCGAAAAACACGACAGCCTAGAATTAGGCTACTTTAAAGTTAAAATATGAAAACTTAACAATCAATATAAATTTGACAAACTTAACAATCGAAGCAATCTCCGGCAGCGGGGGGAGGTCCCCCTCACCCCGGTGCAGGAGAGTGCAATCTAAAACAAAACAATAACAAAAAAAGGAACCTTAAATAAAGGGGAGAAGGCCGGCCTCCCCCAAAAAGTCAATAAGTCCACCAGTCATGGTGCACGCACTCGTCCCGAGTACAAGGGACAGGCGGTAGCGACCCCGCCCATCCCGGTACCGAGACAGGTATCGTGCGCGAAGATCACCCAGACTGGGACATTCGACAAGAATATGCCGAACAGTCTGGGGGACGACGCAGTCGTTGCAATAGGGCACATGCGAGCGCTCCACCAAGTAACGATGCGTCACACGAGTGTGTCCGATTCGAAGACGACAGAAAGCAACCTGAAGCCGCCGCGGCATTGGGGGATAGGTCCATGGGAACAGTCGCGGCGCAATGGCACGCAACTTTAAGTTCCCCTCGACCGTCTCCCATCTTCTTTGCCAAGCAGTCCGAAGAGCTGCCCGTATTCCTGCCATGTAGTCGGTGTGAGGAAGAGCGAAACGCTGGTCCGGTCGCAGAGTCCTCGCGGACTCTTTGGCGCCCTCATCGGCGCGCTCATTCCCCGCAATTCCTACATGTCCAGGAACCCAGCAGAAGATAATCTCGACATCTGCCCGGCTCGCCAAAACCGTGGCGTCACGGATTTCGCGAACCAGGGGATGCGGAGATTCCAATGCCCCGAGAGCACTCAGGGCGCTTTGTGAGTCGCTATAAATCACAATCCGGTCTCCGAACCGGGCACGTCGCGTAATCTCCCGTACCGAGTGGTGTATTGCCACCAGCTCGGCCGTGAAGACAGACGCAGCGCCTGGTAGAGCCCCGCTGACTTCAAACAGAGGGGATACGGCGTGGAAGCCGACCCCCTCTTGGGACTTGGAGCCATCCGTATACACTGGCACGGTACCAGCGTGACACGATGTGTGCTCCAAAAAGGTCGAACGCAATACTCCCGGCGCAGTACAAGCTTTGGGAGCAGAGGCGTGGCGACAAATAGCCAAATGTGGTACCCTCCAGGGTGGCGTCCTGGGCAGAACCAGGGGCGCCACCGGCCCGAGAGCTATATCTACCTCTCGAAGGAGTTTCCTGGCCCTAAACCCAAAGGGCTTAGGGTATGACTGGCGTCTCTCGGCGGCATAGGCACCATCGAGATCAGCTGCGGATGCAGTGAGAGCTGTTGGCGACTGGGGGAGGCGCCGGGCTCGCGCGTACAGGCGAGTGATGCACTGCACGCGGCGCAGAGCGAGTGGCATCTCCCCAGCATCGACCAACAGGCTCTCAATGGGGGAAGTGCGGAAGGCACCGGTCGCAAGGCGAAGGCCGGTGTGGTGGATCGAATCCACCTTCCGCAATAAACGCTCGGCTGCGGATGCATAAAACTCGCATCCGTAGTCGAGCTTCGAGCGAACAAAGGATCGATAAAAAAGTAAGGCGGTAGCCCTATCAGCGCCCCAAGCGCTGAACGTCACGGAACGGAGAATGTCCATGGCGCGGGTACAAGAGACCCTAAGGCTGCGAATGTGAGCCTCCCAGGTGAGGCGTTGGTCGAATACAAGACCAAGGAAACGGTGCGACTCAACCACATCCAGGCGCACCCCATTAAGAAACAAATCTGGGTCGGGGTGAAGCCGTGGATGGCGGCAGAAGTGCACCACCTTAGTCTTGGCCAAAGAAAACCGAAACCTGTGCGCTTCGGCATAGCGAGAGACGCGGTTCAATGCCTGTTGGAGTCGGCGCTCCAGAGTTGGCATCTGGGCCGCGACAAAAGAGATCGAAAGGTCGTCCACGTAGAGCGTAGCGAGAACATCTTCCGGCAGCACCGAGGTGATGCCGTTGATGCTCAGGGCAAAGAGTGTGACACTGAGGACACTTCCCTGCGGGACACCCTCTTCCTGCTCCTTTGGGCCGGAGAGGGCTCCCCCCACCCGTACGCGGAATCGACGATCTCGCAAAAATTCAGATATAAACATTGGGAGGCGTCCCCTCGCCCCCATCGTGTGGAGAGTCTCCATGATACCGTATCGCCATGCGGTATCATAGGCTTTCTCCAGATCAAAAAACACCGTGGCGTAGTGCTGTCTACGAAGGAAAGCCTCGCAGACGGCATTTTCCAGTCGGAGCAGAGCCTCCGACGTGGAGTGGAACTTACGGAAGCCGCACTGTGCAGAAGACAGATGGCCTCCGCTGTCCAGGAAATAGGCTAATCTAACATTTACCAATTTCTCCATCAACTTGCACACGCAAGAGGTTAGAGAGATTGGGCGGAAACCGGTCGGAGTAGAGTAATCTCTCCCCGGCTTGCGAAAGGCGAGCACAGTAGCTATTCGCCAGGAGTCTGGGAGAAGACCTTCCACCCAGATCCTGTTGAACAAATCTAACAGAAAGGCCATGCCTTGCTCACCCAGGTGACGAAGCATCGCGTACGGGACATCGTCCGGACCATGGGCGGTGTCCGCGCACGAAGCGAGAGCGGAACGCAACTCACTCACAGTAAACTTGTCGTTGAAGGGTTCTCCGCCTCTGGAGGTAAAGTCCAGCCGGTGGCCTTCCGCGACATCACGACGTGCATTGAATGCTGGCGGAGCAGCTTTACGGCTAGAGAATGCGGAAAAAGCGGTCGCTAAGGATTCCGCCACGGACGCGGGGTCCGAGATTGCGGTCCCATTCTGCTGGAGAACGGGAGGGGGGTCCTGCGAGAACTTGCCCCGAATCCTTTTGACTCGCTTCCACACCTCAGCTAAAGGGGTCTTCCCGTTAAGTGAAGACACGTATGCCCGCCAAGAAGAGCGGCGGGCGTGCTTCGGAATATACCGGAACCTAGCCCTAGCCCGACGAAATTCAGCGACAGTGAATTCGTTCGGGCGGCGCTTATAGCGCATGTAGGCATAACGCTTCTGTTTGAGGGCCGTCTCACACTCGGCCGACCACCATGGGAGTGGTCGGCGTGCAAAACGGCCAGACGTCCTAGGAATAGTAGTCAGGCCCACGGCGATGAGGTTGCCGGAGAAGAATTCAACGGCCTCATCTACCGACCTAAACTCCTCGACTGAGATAGAGAATTCAGTCATTTCCTGAAATGCAGGCCACCGCGCCCGCGCCAAGCACCAGCGAGGTGGTCTCTCAGGCGGCAGTTGCCCTGAAAATGATATTTGAATGGGAAAGTGATCACTACCATGGAGGTCATCGACCACCCCCCAATCAAAATCAGGCTGTGCATCCGAAGAGCACAAAGATAGGTCAAGGCAAGAAAATGAAGCGGTTCTCGGACAGTGATGCGTAAACTCATCCACGTTTAGGACACCCATCTCAAGCTCTTCGATCAGATCGGCAAGGACTTGTCCCCTGGGATTTATGGAGTAATCTCCCCAGAGAGGATGCCTGCCGTTCAGATCTCCAAGCAAGAGATAGGGCCTCGGCAACCGTGCCACGACGCGGCGGAAGTCCCCCGCGTCGAAGTCAGCTGACGGTGGAATGTACGCAGAAATGATAGTATACCTCCTATCCAGGTGCAGCTGCACAGCCACTGCCTGAAAGGAGGTATCTAAAGAGAAAGGAAGAACGGAGACATCATGCCCGGTGTAAACCGCGCATCCCCCAGCCCGGCCATCCCGCGGTGGTGGGGTCGCAAGACCCTTATACCCCGGGAGGGCAGGCGGCGGGCACGCGCCTAGCATGGTCTCCTGCAAAAAAATAGCTAACGGGGAACGGGACGAGGCGAGCCTCCGCAGCTCCTCCCAGTTGGCCCGGAGTCCACGGCAATTCCATTGAAGGAATATGCCCTCCAGGCCTAGCTCGGAGGAGACGCGGGGGCCCTCCTCGAATTGAAGACCCTCACGGGAATGGCCGTACGCTTCCCGGGGGCAGAACCCCGGGCGCTGTTGGCCAGACAAAGCGCTGAAGGCGCTGTCGCCTTCGAGGACTTATTGGGGGAGGTTGGGCTCGCCATGCGAGTCTTTTCCTCCCTCTGCCTCGAAACCTTAGGCGGGCGCTGCGGCTTCGGAGGCGGGGGGGCCTCTTTTCGAGGAACCACCGTCTCCGAGCCACTCGCTCCACCTCGGGGCGTGGGCGAAGGAGCCGAAGCTCCTTTGTTGCTGTCCTCCTTTCGGGGGACAGCTTTAGGAATCCCGGAAGATGGCCTAGCGACCATCTTCAGGGGTGTTGCCTCCTGTGAGTCTAACGACTCGGTGGAGGCGCGTGGCCGTTTCGCCTTGCGGGAAACGGTCACGCTGGGGGAAGAGGGGGGAGCCCTGGTTTTAGCCGGGGCTGGTATGAACCCTTTTTGCCGCCAGCTTTACCAGGGGAGCGCCCGGGTTGGGGAGAGCCCGCAGAAGGGCTCCGAATGGGCGCGGAAACAACCATGCTCGTTGGCCTGGATGGGCCAGGAGCAGAAGGTGCCTTTCGAACTACTGAGGCATATGACGTCCCAGGCAGAGCTGGGCGCGCCAGGACCAAGTCCTTAGCCTCGCGGAATGAGAGTCTATCCTGGGCCTGAACGGCCAGGATTTCTTTCTCCAGGAGATATGCACCACATTGCTTCGAAGAAGCAGGGTGCGGCTCTCCGCAATTGACACACTTGGCCACACACGATTTGGACTTATCGTGTGCGACCTTGGAGCAATTTACACAGACTTCGGGTGACCCCGACTTTGCACGTCTACATGAGCGATTCGTATGGCCGAAGCGGTGACAGTAATAGCACCGCCGCGGCAGTGGCACGAATGCCTTCACGCGGTAGCGGTACC
Organism: Ceratothoa steindachneri; assembly: GCA_963969495.1. NCBI lineage: Eukaryota > Metazoa > Arthropoda > Malacostraca > Isopoda > Cymothoidae > Ceratothoa > Ceratothoa steindachneri. The sequence goes on from OZ018328.1 coordinate 86,955,451, forward strand.
AACTGGCACGCACCGACTCAGGGAGCTTGTCACTGTCGAACGTGACGAAGAGTGTAGGGGTGGGTCTCGAAGCCCCTCCCTGTTTTCTCATTACACGTTCGACCTTGACCGCCCCATGGTCGGCCAGCTCTAGGGTGATGTCCTCAATGGAGTAGTCAACGAGTTCCCTCGCATAAACTACTCCTTTCACAAAGTTCATGGTAGAGTGCGGCGTCACACTCACCGGGGTGCCATGAAGTGTCCGAAGAGCACTTATCTTGGCCGCCTCGGCGGGATTCGCCGCATTCGCCAGAAGGCTGCCGTCCGAGAAACGGGTCATCTTCGGCTCTCTTCCAATTGCACTAGCTAATCCTCTCCTCTGATGGATCATGTTGCCCTTGGACAACATGGTGCCATCAGTGGAGCGAATAACGAGGAAGCGTTTGAAGCCAGCGGGCTCGAAAACGCCAGGTAACCTCTGAATGAGGGGCCCCGATGTCATCGAGGCTCCGCCCTGTGCACTCTTGGTCTTAGTCAGGGGCTCCGCACACGAAGGGGTAGAGGGGCCGGATGTGCCGATCTTGGCTTGGTCGCCTACCAAAGTGGCAGCAGACCCATCCGTCCCCGCAGCCCTCGCGGATGGAGAGGAGCCCCGAGTCTTTTTCCTCCTTTTAGTCTTTTTAGGCTTTTTCTTTTTTGGAGAGGAGAGCGGGGAATGAATCCGCTTTTCACCTCCGCCGGCAGAAGCCCCCAGGCAAAATGGACCGGCCTCAGCCAGGTCCCTCTCCGAAATGGAGAAGGTCCTGGTTGTCGTAGGGGCACCTGTCGGAGGAGATCCCTCCCCTCCTTCTACTGCCTCGGAGCCCTCAGCCATTTGAGGAGGACCTTGCATAGGGGCGGACTCGGGTTCGGTGCTTGGTGCCGAGCCCGAATTCCCCCCCATGGAAGGCCCTACCGTCTGAGGCTAGGTCTCCTCAAGGACCATGTCTATCACGGGAGGGGCCTCCAGTTGGCCATCCCCTCCCAGGACATTGCAGGTCCCCTTGGCAGTGTCGCCAGTCTTGTTTGGGGAGGCACAGGCCTTGACCCCGGCAAGGTTTAATATTTTTGCCAGCAGGTCTTTTGAGGGAAGCGACCGAAGGGGCCTGGCTTGCCTCTCCCCCCTAAGGGCGTTTGCCCTACCGAGCCGCTTTGATGGGGAGCAGCTGGCTAAGGGCTGCCTGCTGGCTTTCTTGGCAGTCCCCTTGGAAAGAAAAGAGGGGACTGCCGCTGGGAAAAGGGAGGTGCCCGAAAGCACCTCCAGAGAAGGGGGTGAGGGGGAGTCCCCTGCACCCGTAGGCGAAGGAGAGGAGTAAGCCTCCTCTCCGATAAGGAGAAATATGGAGGGTACCCTGTGCAAGCACAGGGGGGAGGACCTCCATTTTTTTGCTGGAGCTGCCCGAGGGCGGCTCCGTTGTTCTTGGGGAAGTTGGGGGTTGGGTTTTTTTGGTGTGATTTTCATCATTGGGCATGGTGACCCTTCTTTTAATACGGGATGCAATAGCGCACACCTCTCGCAGTAGCCCGCACTGCGAGAGGTGCTTACAGGCCCAGCAGAGCCAGGCGCTGCCATTTGGGACCACCCCTCCCGCCTGGTGGCCTGGCAGTCCATCGGCATGGCGGCTCCACCTTGGACACGGCGTATAAATGATAGATTTTGAAGACGAGAGGAAAAGGGATGTGAGGAAGGTATGGGTGGGGATGAAGCAGGTAGTTAAAAACCAGCCACCCCAGACCGGAGCTCAGGGGTTCAGGGAACATTGTCCCCCACTCCTCAGCCCCGAGCGGGACGGTTGGCTGAAAGGAAGGTCAGCATCTACCCTGTGAAATTAGAGGCTGACCAGAGAAAGTTGTGGGAGAGGTTCTGTGAAAAGAGAGGAAACAAGTGTTTTGAAGGAAGGAAGAGAGGCTAGGCTGGGGCCGGACGGGGTGCTGAGTCCCGTCAGCACGGCGGCCAGAATGGCAAATCGTCGCGCCCCTTACGGGGTTCAGGGCGGTATTAACCTAATTAGTCAAGTTTTATATCGGTGCCATACCGAAGAAGCCTTTTCCGTCTGCAAAGAAGCCCGACTGAAGAAAAGCAAAGCCGCTCACACTCGAGTGAATCTCACATCTCAAGCACCGAAAGAGTGAGAGGAGAAGAACCCTGCCCCAACGAGCTCCCGTTCTTTAATTACGTTGAAGAATCATCACCCGGCACAGGCGACAAGCAATCCCTCCTCGAAAATTCAAGTAGCGACGAAGCAACACTTCAAAGCGAGAGATAAGTCCTCCAGCGACATCCGGCAATCCCTAATACCTACCTGTAAGTTAACAATAACATTTATATCTCTATTACGATAGTAGAAGTTTAGTACATCCCACGTTTTAAAGGAGAGTAGAAACCATTATTCTTGAACCTAGGTCATATGTGTTTGTAGATGACAGTACATCAATTTAATGTTTTAGGCTAAACAAATAGGGTCGTGATAAAAATACTAATTGGCAATTGGTTTGTTTATCGGAAGCCTACTTGTTTATATTTTGTCATTTGAGGCCAAATATAGAAATGTTTTTACTGTTGGTTTGTAATATTTAATTTAAAATACATGTTTATTTTTGGTAGATTCTGCTGTTTCCTCTTATCCTTATGTGTTTAAAAATAGCTCTTCCTTAAGGACTAAACCACAAAAATAGCACTCTTAGAACAAAGCCTACTTCATCATAGAAGTAACTCACGCCCCTTAAAGCATACCGCTACTAAAAGGGTGTCAAAGCGTAGAGTGATCAAAGCCAAGGGTCATTCTACGACAATAAATATAGCAATTATTTATAAGGAATACATTTTGTTTGATAAACACAAGTATATCTTTTTCTTTACATACAACATAATTTGAGATTAAAATATAGTGGGGAGTGGACGAGTAACTATGTTATCCAATAGGTTTGGATAGAAGGGTTTCCTCGAGAGGATTGCTTCAAGCTAAGCAACTTAGCTTTGAATAAACATAAATATTTTTAATCCGCATGCAAACACAAGAATCAAATATGCTGGTCTTTCACATAGTTTTATAACCCACTTATATTCTGTAAATTTATGTTTCCAGGTACCTGTGAGTGGTTTATTAGACATATATACATACGCAATCATGGGAAAAAGTTTTGAGACAACTATATTTTTTCATATAAGAAAACCAATAGTTTTAATCATATATTCGATTTGATTTAGTATTTTTCTATTATAATTTAGGGGCGAATATAAAAAATATAGAGACCAAGTCATTTTATTATAGAATATATTCATTTGATGCACCTAGTCAATATTTAAAATGATGTTCCTTGTTTTTCCAGATTGCTTCAATTAGTTTTGGTATGTCGAAGACCAAATTTGTTATAATATCTTGACTAACATTGCTTTAATTTTGTATAGATATATTAGCCCTTGAAACTGCTGACTATTGGATGGCTTCTGCTTATTACCTGCCAGTTTGATTATTGCAACAAATTCTTGATTGGCTTGAAATTTGACAAATTCCTGAGGAAAAGCTTTAGAAGATCGATTTTATTTTTACCAAGAACTTTGTCATTGCTTTTTTCTATTGTACCAAGCTGTGCCGCCATAATGAAAAATTATAATTATCATTTGGAATTTTGTGTTCAACTCTTGGGAAAAGGCGCTGATAGGGCATCTTTTGTTACCACTTAGAGTTATTGAAGTATTTTGGGGTAAAATTTTCATTTGTCCATTTGCCTTAGATAAGAAGCAATCCCAGATATGGAGAGTACAATATTGTCTCCCTGTGAGCAAGATCCAGGGCTCTTTCAAAGCGCTCTGTTTTCCTACTCGGAGAGAGATCATCTAAAAGCCCCAAACAAGCGGAAGGGTTTTTTCTGAGATAATATCTCTTTGCCATATTCTTCGAAACCCTGTTTGGCGATCAAACCCACCTCCATTGTTCTCGTTTTTCATCCCCCAGTGGAAAGTCCAAAACGAGAACTATCACTTCCCCCCGCCGCAGTGAGACGCCCATGACTTGGTGCTGTTTACATGGCTAGATCCCAAGACTCCCATGGGACGCCAGGTATCCTACGCCTCTCTCCCTAACCCCGGCCCAGGGGAAACCGGCCGTATTTATGCGAGCTACTTCATTGGTTGTCAGCGAGAGTTTCTTTCGACGTCTGTCAGTCAGATCGTTTCCCGTTGGGTCACCGTGTCGACGCCTGTGATCCCTTGAGCTTATCTTACCTTCGTAATCTCTTTAGTCAGAGACGGATTGCTGTCATTGATTTTTTTTGCATTTATGTCTTTGTATATATTACTATCAAGTATTAATTTCTCTTTGCCTTTAAGGATATATTCTGTTAATGTATGATTATTAATTTTATCGTTAATTGGTTATCTTATTTTTTTTTTCTTTTCTTTGGTCATATGAAGTTCCACACCTCACGTGTATTATGTTAAGAAAAAATGAAAAAATAAAAAAATATTTTTGTTACTAAGGCCTGCTACGGGAGATACACACTTCTTCCCTCGTCGAATACCTTTCTCCTGCTTGGAGGGATGCGAAAAATTCTTCCAGTCTCTTCGCTCCTAAAAGATTTTTTTCTTAAGAGGGGAGGCGCGTGAAAGTTATTAATAAAGAGCAAGTTATTGGTAAAGAGCAACAATAGTTAAACACTTTTCGTTGGAAAGAACCATTTATGGAATTAGAATTGATTCCAACGTTTATTTTTACCAAATATAATATAAAGGAGATTATTATTACGCAAAATTCGATATTCAACTCATATTTGAAATCATTTTATTCCTTTGAGCGAATAGCAAAGTACACGGATTTTAACTAACCTCCAAACGCCACATGAACAGAGGGCGATTTTGGTTTCAGCAAAGGACTGCACATTCTTTTTTTATTATTTTTGAAATAATGATTTTATAATAAAACTTTAATAAATTAAATATTAAAATAATAATTTATATCATGTATATTTTAATAAAGAAAAAATATATATTTATGAATCTCAAAACTTGTACCCATGAGTGTATATATGTATGTATATATATATATATATATATATATATATATATATATATATATATATATATATATATATATATATATATATATATATATATATATATTTATATATATATATATATATATATATATATATATATATATTATATATATATATATATATATATATATATATATATATATATATATATATATATATATATATATATATATATATATATATATGCAGTTACACCCACAAAGGAAAATTTAAAAACGATTCCGAGCGCTTTCGTTTTTAAGAATAAAGACGAAAGCGCTCGGAATCTTTTTTCACTTTTCCTTTGTGGGTGTATTTGCATAACTTTGACCCACATGTACTTTGTGAGCTTTTTTCATATATATATTATTCTTTATTATTTTAATGTTATGATTGCACATGAAAGATGTTACTCTATGCCTGGCTCCAGGTTCCTTGTAGCGTTTGTGTCATTTGTGCCATCCAACTCACTATGGCCTAATTAGGATTAAGGACATTTTACAGGAATAAAGAATATTTACGATGAACGATTTCCAAGACAAATTTAGGCTGCTTCTTATCTTTGATCCGAAAAGTAATGTATCTTTGTATAAAAGCAATCTCCCTCAGACTGAGTGTTGAGAACAGCCTAGGCATCTTCTCCCTGCAATGTTCTTACATTTCATGTTGCTATTCTCATCTTGCAATAAGGAAAATATGAGAATAGCAAAATGGTATCTAAAGACATTGCCCCAGCCAGGAAATATTGTTGGTGTATTGGGAGAGATAAATAAAATGAAGATAGATATCTTGGAAGTTAGGGAGGTTAGATGGTCGATAGTTGGCTGGACGAGAAGTGAAGATGGTTAATTTGTCTATTTGATGAAGCACTAAGAGGAATTTGTAATTTTGATGAGTACTAAAGTGGATAAGTTCCCAAAGGATACTGAACAGTGTCGGAAAGGATGCTTGTAGTGAAAATCAGCAGCAAACCAATCATATAACTATCATGCAGGTATGCGCCCTAACCAGTGAGAGAGATGTAGAAGAGTTTTATGATAAATTGGATCGAGCAAGAGACGAATGTGAGAATCAGAAGATTATAATTGTTATCGGTAGAAAGTTTGAGAAATGTTTTTTAGGATTTCACTCTAGCAGATTGACGTTAAGAAACATATACGTAGAACAAACTGGTTAAATGAAGGTTTTTTGTTCACCGATTTTGTTGTGAGTTAAAAGGAAGATATATGAGCAAATGCAAATGTAATGGTCATCGGAATATTTGAGCCAGGAAAAATACCGTGTAAAAGAGTGTGTATATTGTTTGCCACAAATCCCCCAGCTTTCGGAATTAGCAAATCTAGTAAAATTTGTGTTGTTACATATAAAATATAATTATGAAATAAGATGAATGGGGCAAGAATTAGCAACATTCTCTTCAAAATAATAGTATAATTTGATCGGAATTAATAAATTGGGTAAAAATATAATAATGACGATTAATTTTCATGGTAAATAGAATAAATAAAAGTATGAGGGAATATATACACTCTTTGGTCTGGTTTGAAAATTCAATGATTAAAAGAATAAATTGAACATATATAAATAATATAAATCACAACTTATAAAAGTTAAATAAATCAATGCAATTAAAATTATATTAACACTAATTCTTTGGTGAAAATAATACACAAGTATAAAAATCTCATTAGATCTTGTGAATTAATTATTAAAATTCGATACAACAAATATTAATAATGTAGAATACTGATTGGAAATAGTTATACTACAGAATAAATAAATCAATTTGGTATAAAGTGAAATTTAATTAAAACGGTATTTCCGTAATGAAATTTAAATAGTCTAATGGTACATTTAAAAAACCTAAACGATATATTTAGAAACACGGTTGTTAAAGTCATTTTGTCCAAAGTAAGTCAGCTGAGAGGCATGTCACCGTTGCTGGAGTTTTGCAATAGCACTATATAAGTGTTTGAATAAGTTGCGTGGCATGTTGCCATAGTATAACATGAATGCTTGAAGGAATTAATGGCGCGTTGCCATAAGTAGCACTATGTGAGAGTGGCAATGCATGAAGTACGATTAATTGAGAGATGAAGCGCATAGTTAATTCATCGGTCTATGAACTCATCTATAGAAGGGTTTTCCAACCATATCTGCCGCGGTAAGTTAAAATTGTTAAATTTATGTCACTTACTGAATAGTGATGTAATTGATAGTGGAAGATTGCGCGACCAGGACGTTGAGCGTCTCGTTGAGTTGTCTTGGAGTCTCTGTGGGATAAATTTAGGCTCCTCATTGATACATGTGATGGGATCTAAGGTTGTTGGATGCCTTGATCTATGTATGTAATTGCGTTTAGAAAATTCGATGATGAATCCAAAAATTTGATACGGGTGCTACGTAAGATGATGAGATACACTCTGGTTTTCACCACCTGTACCGGATGAAGGGAGTAAGATGGTCGACTGTGTCGGGTGACTAGCCCAAGTTAGAATAAATACTTCTTATTTGATTATGAATTCAAGTTCGGGATTCGAGCTCGTTTGAGGGTGTTTGCTATATAAGTTTCTATTTGGATTTGTAAACAACTTGATAAAAAATAACTTTATTTAGAACTTGACGTTTAATAAGATGGATGAGTGGAGTCGTTTAGTTTTAATCATTTTTATGGTGGAATTAACTAATGTGAATGTGGAAAGAGTTGTAAATCCTATCCAGCGAAGATAGCTTCGGTAATGAAAATTCGAGCCATGTATAAAAAATTTGTAATATCTTCATGAACAGTGTCCATTTTATTCTATAAAACAGCATAGGAAAAAATAACAAAACTCTTATCGAAGATCTGTTTGAAACTTTCATTAGTATGCATTACAAACTGACACCTACGCAGCACTATGGAATTCCACTTAAATTTCGAATTTTTCGACGAATTCTTAGTACTGTGTCGAAGAAGCACTGTAAACTGTTCCATCAGGACAATCAGTTGATGATGAGCGATATCAGGTAACGTTGGTGAAGAGATGACGTGTGACAACGTATGGAATGTGAGACGAGAAGACAGTACTTGGTACAACAGACGAGGGTCCAATGATAATTTCTGAGCTTACTGATATTTTGATTGATTGTTACACTAATAGTAATTACAAATTTACTACAGCATTCTTTCTTACCAGTTATATAATATTATATTACTACTATAAGATATATGACAGCTGTATTACACTAAACATGTTAAGAGGATTGTATGCACATTAGAGTGGAGCGAAAAACATTTTTTCTGAAATTTATTTTCCCACCACGATGTTTATATGGGGATATCTGTCCAAGTTAACTTCCTAAAAGGAATTTTTGATATAATTATTTATAAAGGCTCCTCAACGCCATTAAAAATTGAAAATAATACGATTTTCAACTAAATTTTGAATTTCGTAGATAAAATCTGAAAAGTAAATTCGTATTTTGAATTGAGACCTCTAAACAAATTATTATTGTATTTTAAAGAACAAGTAAACGCAATTTGAAAGTAATCGATTGATATTTAGAGGTCCCTCAATGACATATTTTAGCTGCGTACGTGACAATTATGTGTCAGTAAGTGGAGAATTTCGTTACGAGTGTATGTATGTAGTGTGTGGCTCTGTCTAGTGTATATTGTTTCAATCATATTCTTCTATTTGTAGTTAAGAACAGTTATTTATAGTGTACAATAAATATTTATACACGTTTTATTATATTTCAGAGCTAAATAATATGTAAGAAAAAAATTAAATCTATATTTAATTATGGCATTTAAGCCTATAAAACATTATAAAATTCAAAGCCTTTTGTTTGGGCACCCAGCGCCATTAGTGAACGAGTGTGGCCAACTTAGAAAGATGTTATAAAATATGTTTTGTTTTAGCGAGAAAAGAAAAAAAACGCAATGGAAAAGACCTACCAATTAAACAAATTATCATATTAGTAGCGGAGAAGTTAATTTCTATTTGGAAAATGCGCTAATCCCTTGTGTATCAATAGAGGCAGTTAGAAAAAGAATAATAAATTATTATTAAAAATATCAGTCTTTAGGGATAAATATTAGCAGGAATAATTTGATATCATTCAAACAGAAATGTGACGATTTTACAAAGAATGCAGAACAATTGTTTGATATTTCGTGTTGTAAATGCGATAGCTTTGAAAACTGTTCTTGTAGAAAAAAAAAGGTATGATTATCTCCATTGGAGCAAACGTTTCTTGAAGACCACCGAATAACTAGAAAAGTGGCAATAGGTAATATCGATCAAATTCGATCAAAGAGAGTCAATACCATTGACTTATTGCATAATCTTACTCTCCATGTTCTATCTCTCAAAAGCATTGCTCGAATCGAGAGTAATAAAACTCTCCTTTCTGTAGATATTTTATTTCGAACGACTGCATTGGGCTATTTTATTTTAAGCTTAGTTCATTTCTATTAAATCATATTTCATATGATCCATGGTATACTGGATACAAACCTGAAATTGACGTCTTGTTTATATTCTGTCCCTGTTTGCGAGCTGAGCACCACTAATCCGTAATTTTAGGATAAAGTTATCTAAAATAATTGAAATTGGTGACAACTTTTGTAAGAAGAATACCCTATTGTTTTCTTTGTAAATTTTGCCTGAACAAAATGACCCTTCATTTGGTCCTTTGTGCGAAATTTATTTTCATTTCATAAAGATTAGTTAAGAGACATTATGTTTGCTTTATTCATTTCTTTACCAATATCAATATTTTCCTGGTAAATTTTAAACTATTATTAAAGAACAATTGTAAATTAATTTAATGCTGATTACAGCCCGTTGTAATTTTCTTTTTTTCTAATAATTTTTATTATACATATTTGTAATTGTACCTATGTATATGTATATGATTATATTTTTGTGTTTTTATTCACGATTTCCTTATTTGTCCACTCCACTTTCTGTTTGCCTCTTTCTCCCCTTATTTTTGGGGTAACTATGATAAATATACTTTTACCGATTGTATAAACTTAATTATTCTTACCTTTTCCGAAATTCGTAAATATTTCTGACTTTAGTATTGTTTTATTTTCTAGCCTTATTCGCTTGAGGACATTAATTTTATAGTCATTTTAGCTCATAATCTTTCTATTTTTCTATAGACTTTCATTTTTACAGTTGGAGGTATTGCCCCTTATAAAAATTTCTATACTATTTCCTCGAAAATGTCTTGAATTTCTTTTCAAGACGAAATTAATTAAGTTCTAAGTACTCAGAATAAATGTTTGTGTCGAAGAATTTTCACTTGTTTCACTCTTCACGCCTTAAATTGGAAGTTTCCAAATTATAGGTGTATATATATATGGTTATTCTAAGCAATATATATCATTTCGCAATCTAATAACTACCCTGATAAAATACCCACTTGATACAGTTCTCTCTAAGGCTGTTAGAATGCTATATTTGGTACAGTCACCTACTTAATAATTGTTCCCCATTTGTGCCCGATAAGTCTGATATTAATTAGTCGTTGCTCTATTTACATCATAAGATCACTGCGATTAGCTCCATGCTCCTTGCTCGTGGTCAACACGTCTCAGTCTACGGTTGCTTGCCAGAAGACGAATATAGCAAACTATCTTTGGAGAGTATTGGAGTCATATTACAATAGCTGTAGGTCAATATAGGCATTCTAGTAAGGGAATTATATACATTTTGTGAGAAAAAATGCGTTTGGGGTTCTCTCATACCACTTTTTAACACTCATTTATTTTTTCAAGTGTAATTTTTAAATACTAGTCATCTCTACACCGCATCATTCTTAAAAACTCTCCATCCGCCTGTAACGGTTTATTATGTTTAATGTAATGATTTTACTAATCGTTAATTATTAGGAAAAACTGGTATAACTCTAATCACTAAATAAATTGGGATAGCGCCAAATCCATTATTAAATGTTTTAATTATTTCCAGAAACGATATAGAATTGACAGAAAAGTGCATATCTATTTATTTTTCTAAATCAAAAATAACACAATACTTTACTAGTTGTTTTCACCATCTCTTTATTGAAAGAAATGTAAGTATACATTGTGGCATTCGACCACTATAGGTTTGACGCAATTATCTGATTTATAAAAAGTAAAATCAAACATGTATTGGACGCTCTATAAGGTCAATTTTATTTTTAATTGGTATTTTTTTATATTTTATTTTATTTCATCACACAACCATCAATAAGATTAATTTCAGGTGAATTTCAATCATAGTATAGCAACTGAAATATATTTTGTCAGCCACCTAACATAAATTTATTGCACACTCCAGAATCTTGTTGAAAACTTCAAGATCTTTATCAACACTATTCTCTTGTTTAGGGCATATGGCGAGTTTCTAAATTATTTATGCACATATTTTGGCTCATGGTAACATAAAAAATGGGCAGATGACTCTTACCATGTATTGTTTTGCCCCGCACCTTCCATCATGATAGTATATGATAATTCCATGTTTTTTTGCATACTTTCTCGCATCGATTTTTCTCCAGCTCTACGCAAATAGTTTTGATGCGATAGTGAATTACATGGATGGAGGACTAGACTAAAAATAAAACCTGAAGAAAGTTGAAAGTAAGTTAAATATTCTTGATGAGCTCAAAGGCTACGGCACCTGAAACTTGACATTAGGTCGTATTTTATGTGTTCAGTATGAGTGATTTAATACTAATAAATTTCATCCTATTTTATTTTGATGGCTGATATTTCTACCCTAGAAAGGTAAGGTTAGTTGCTCTTTCACCATTTATAACGGGCAACCATTATGGTGTTCGTGAGCCGCGGTTACCTCAAAGGAGTATATGCGCGCAATATGCTGCTTGCAGATCGTTACTGCACTCATATTGCGGACCATTCATATACCAGCTCAACGAGCGTGAGCTTGGATAAGGGTGATTTCAACTAGAGACAGGGCCCGTACATTAGTAGTTTTAGAAAGACTTCCTTGCTGGTCACATAATCTCCCGCGGAAACTGCTATGCTAGTTCTTCAGACCTCACATCTCTGCCCTGCATTTTTATATCTGGGGTATACCAAATAAACGTGTGTACGAGACCAATCCCCACTATAAGGAAGAGTTGAAAACAACAATTAAGCAACACAGCGAACATATCACTCAGAAGTTGTGATAATATACAGTTACCGTTGTGAAGTGGTCTTCAGGTCTTTGGGGAACATTTCCAGCATTGACGGCACGATAAAGTACAATATCCTAAATAAAACCACTTCTATTAAAGCTGTACTTAATACCTTTTCTATTTAACAGTAAATTTGATACTTGCAAACGAACTATTTATGAGGCATAGAATACTGCTTTTCCTTCTTAGACCGAACAACTTGGGCGTCGGGGAATCACGTCTATTTTCCTCATATTGGGAATTAAAATAATGTCTGAATAGATATTAACATGAGAATTGAGCTTGAATAGTTTGAGGTCAACAAGCAAGGACATCATAAGTTGAGCTAGGAGAATGAGGGTCGCAAAACTCTTGGCGAGTAAGGGCATTCTCAAAGGCAAACACTCACCCCGACAATGACATGCAACTTTTCTCATAGTCACATGTGACTACACTCTCTACAAAGGTGTTTGTTAGAGGATACTTATCCTCGATTTTTGTTACAAATGATATGCTCATGGTCGTTAAGCGTCTTAAATACAATAGCTTAGAAAATCAAATATCCCCAATTTTCAACTATTTAATAATATGTGTACTCAAAATCATTCAATTATGTCTCCATTGATAAATATTTTTTTTTATTTTGTAATTCTACAGTTAAACAACTCCAATGCAATAAAAGGAGCTTGGTTCTAAATATATATATATATATATATATATATATATAGTAGTAGGAATATTACGAACGTTTAATTTTCCGGACGTTTCAGTCATTAACGATGAACATCATCAGCTAATTATGTTGAGAAAAATTAGACATCCAGTTTGACTTCTCAAGTTTTTTGAAGGTGATGTTAAGCAGCAAAATCGTCGGACAACGCTTTCATTGTATCTCTCCTTCAGTGTATTGGTGATGGAGTCGTTCCTTGGGAACCTTATTCGTAAGGTTCCCAAGGAACGCCTCTATCACCAATGAATTGAGGAAGAGATACATTGAAGATTCTGTCCGATGAGTTCACTGCTTAGAATCTACATTCACAAAACTTTAGAAGGCCAAACTGGATGTCCAATTTCTCTCAACATAATTCGCTGATGATGGTCTCGAACTTGTGTTTTGCGGCGAGATGTGGGCCTCTTGTGCTCAAGAGGTCGCCGGGCGAACTTCAAAGGGGGGGAGGTCACTTCTTCAAAGTCAGGTCGAGCGAGCTATCGAGTCTCTTGTCATCAAGAGGTCACTGGGCGAACTTCGAAAGGAAGGGGAAGGCTTCTTCACACTCGGCTTGAATGAACTATTGGGCCTCTTTTCCTCAAGAGATCATTAGAAGAACTTCGGATGACGGCTTCTCGAATCCTTGATCAGAAGGCGGTTGAGAAAGGCAGACTTTGCCTCACAAGACTCTTCTTCCTGACCCGAAGATACGGGCGTGATGTCTAGCTCTTTCTTGGCTTGCGACCGTCACTCACACTTCGAGAGAGAGAGCTTCGTTGAATCGAACTCCTTTCGGGGAAGTGTCGTCTAACCAAATCTATCTGTAATCCTTGGGAGGGTGCATATATATCTAAAGTTCTCCAAAACAGGAAGAGAGAGAGAGGCCTTCTCGGATCCTCCTTATCAGCCGTGAGAACCAAGCGTCTCGTTGAGGGAAAGCGTAATAGGCAAGGATCAGCGCGTCAGACGGACGGCAGTGGCTGGAGCCAGACGGCCATTCCAAAGGGGGTGAAGTCAGAGGGGAGATGAGTAACGGCTCGCTTTCTCTCCTGAGGTAATACCTTAGGAGGTTGGGAAATAATATTATTCTAGGAGATCCTTCTAGATCTCCTGATTTTTCCTTATTAAAATATCTTAAAGGGGTGGGTGTTATCACTTTTAATTTCCATTGTATATCTAATATCAGAGTGGATGGTATTTAAAAAATTAAGAAATTCTAAAGCTTAATCACTTTCTTAAAATATGAGTATTGCTTTGGAGTAATCTACAACACGTTTATAAAAGGTTGGTCCACATGAATTAGGAATTTCAGAAACAATGTTTCTCTCCAAATGAGAAACCAGATACTGACTCTATCAATTTGTTGATAAATATTACCATCAAAGGTAAAGAGCAAACCACTAAAAACTAGGTCCAACAAAGAACTAAATCGCAATTTACTGAAACTGTGGAAATTTGGGTAGGCCTTGAAATTTGGTCTAAAATAATTGTCTTTGTTTCATTAACAGGTATGTTTGTAAACACAGACTGAATATATTATCTTATTAAAACTACCAGAATTTGTTTTATATGCCATTACTTCCTTTTGAAAATTGTATGAATTTGTGATTGTGTATTTATTCTTTTCTAATTGGGTTAGTAATTTTCCAACGTATTTTACTAATTTGTATGCTGGTACACTATAAGAGGCTAAAATGGGGTTTAATGGAATTCCTGGTTTGGCTATTTTAGGTAAACAATATAGTTTTCTAAGCCAGAAACAGTGGCAGTTAAACCCAGACTTAATAAGGATTTGTCGTCGGTTCTCCTCCTATTAACTATATTAAAATTTTGCCTTTGAAAGTTAATAGTGTTTAGTCCATGGTTTAATATTTTTTCAAATAGTTCATTATAAATATTAAACTCTTAATGCTACTTAGAAAATTTAAACAATTTTTGGCAGTTACTAACCAATTTAAATTAAAAAAAAATGTCTTTTTTGCTATAAATCTAAACTCTAATTTTAGGAATTATTTAAACTCGAATTTTTTCCTATTTAAAGCGTAAAACTATCCATGTTTTATTTGTACCTTTAGAATTGTGCTTTAATATGTATCTTATAGGCCTAAAAAGATGCCGTATTATGGTTGAAACGACGTCGCAACTAAATAAATAAAAAATATCAGCAGCAATTTTCCTTGCCTTGGGATTTCGGTCAAAAATTATATATATATATATATATATATATATATATATATATATATATATATATATATATATATATATATATATTTAATAATAAGCAAACCCTATATAGTGTAAATCAAAGATATACACTTTCAACAATATATATGGCTCGCAGATTTCTTTTTAGGATTTTCTGACTAAAGATAGAGTGCCAATTACAGAAGAACGAGGAATAACCATAGTGGAACATAAGAAAAGAATGTATGATATTCTCGATGAGACCGTTTTCAAAAAGCTAAATTATATCCGTATTGGGAGAGAACAATTAATTAAATTTATTTTGAAGTATGTTCGTAGCAAAAGGGCGTGACTTGCAGTTTTTAAAAAGCTACCCTTTTTGTATGTATAATGGAACACGTTTATACCTATAAAGTTCTCAACTTTATCACCTAATGCCTTCAAGAGCGCCGCCTACTTTGGCTAGTCTTCAATATCTGCTCAACAGTACTCTGTCAATCCATACTTCTCCTAATACCCTCATAAACTGCTCCATTATTATTACTATTATGATTTTCTAAAGGTATGCCAAACCTAAGGTTAAAAAAGGTGGGGAGATGGTCCTAATTTGGGCCATCTTTGCTTCAGCTACTGCTATATCGCATTCTGAATGTTCGGATTCAGGCTAAACTTCAGGCTCTTGTTTACATGAGCACAAGATAGATAAATGAGATTTATATAAAAACTACATCTAGTTTGTAAAGAAAACAAACAACAGGAGACTAAATGTGATAAAGGAATCGTGATCAATCTCTCGTAGAACCCTTTTCCGAAAATAAGCTTGACATGAAATAAACATAAAAATGAAAGTAGCTATCAAGATCGTGAAAAGGAAATGGCGGTGGCGACCTTGGTGGCGGACAGACGTGGTTAGTCGTCGCTCTCTGCTCATAAATATACTCAGCGTCTCATTATGCCCGGACCCTGTTTTACATTTCGAATAGCAACTTTATTTTTTTTCTTAAATATTAGTTTCTACTGACCAAGTGTTTTTATTGTAGTGGTTACATAATCGCACAGTGCTGAACACGGCTGAGTGTTTTTAAAATGGTTAATTAGTGTTTGAAGGTAGTTAGTCAAATTGTCATACACTGCTAAATACGGCTGTTTTTTTTTTGGTTTTTGTTATTTAAATCGTTATTTCTTTTAAAGAGCTATTTAAATCGGGAGTGCTGTTCACGGCTGTTTTACAGTAGATGGTTACATTGCCAAATAGTGCAGAACACAGCTGGGTATATTTCCCAAGCTAAGTGTATCTCCTCTTTCTTTTCTTTTTCTCTCTCTGATTTTTTCCATATGCATTTGAATTAGGTTTGCTCTCATTCTAATTGTATACAGTTTTAACACCTTTTTCCTGTTTACTCGGCATTCCAGCGTGAAATTTACATAATATTCGAGTTCTCTATCTTTATTGTACACACATATACATTTTGGTCATTTCTCTTGATAATCCGCAGAAGCCTCCAGTTTCTTTGACCGTGTTAATAGCCTAATTCCGGTGCCTTAATTCATCAGAAATAGTCACTAATAAATTTAGCTATCGCTGCGTAGATTAAGGCGTCATTCACATTGCTCCTTGCGCGTCGATTAATGGTTCATTTCCATCGCTCTTCTCGTTTTCCCTTAGCTGAGCTTCTGGCAGGAATATGCTTCCCAAAAAGCGGAGTTGCTCCGTCTGTTATTGCGTTTTCCTGGTTGCCCACATCGTCAAAGAGAGAAAGGAAACTGCAAAGGCTGCGAAATGAAAATGTAGCTAGAAGTTAAAATTATGCCTCTTGAACAGGAAGTAAAGTTGTGGCAATTTGATGTACATTCCTTGAGGAGGCAGCTCGACACTCAAGAGGGGAGGGTCCGTCTGGAAATGACCGAGTATCGGATTACCCGAAATTCTCAGCCTGGGATGATTCCGATAATCAGGTAAAGGAAGGTGAATAGCGAGATGAAGAACCACTCTTGCCCGCGGCTAATCAAGCCCTGCAAGATAGCCTGCTCTGCCGGCTTTCTGGAACCAGCGATGATGGGATCGTTATGAGTCGAGGAGGAACTCTCCACACCCCCAAGTCGGCCTAGTGAGATACTGCCAATAAGCGTGACTAACAAATTTCCGTTTTGGGTACCGAGCAAGATGATGAATCCAAAGTTCGACTTGTAGTGTATTCTATGGTTACAGGGCAACTGGAGGAGGTATTGTTATCCTGGATAAAAGGTTAAGGCTCTTGTCGATTGAATGTAAGATTTTTACAAGTGGAGATACCAAAGACACAGCTTATATAGGACATATCTAGGAAGATACCGCCTACTGATGAGGAAGCTGAAAGAAAGGAGTGAAAACGTGGCGTTTACAGCTGTCCTTCCAAGTATTGGCACGGAAAATATTTTCTAGGGAAAATCATCCTATATTAACAACTCTCTTAGGCTCTTTACCAGGAAAAGGGCTTGTAGTTCAGAGATTTGTGGGACTATTTCTACGAACAAATGGACTTATTCTGGTGAGACGACCTTCATCTAAATGGGTGGGCGCGGCAGGGCTGGGAAGAATAACTGATAATTCTCTTGTAGTTTTTTTGACAGAACAGCATCGGAGAGTATATAACACATAGGAAAAGGGGCTCGCCACGCCGTAATATTAATATACCCTCTCTAAAAACGAATTTTCCTATCTACTACTGTAAAGGCCGTAGTATTCGAAATATCTCGATGGATTTAAAAGTTTACTGCTCTTATTTAGCTTCGATATTATAGAAATAACAGAATGATGCGTGAAGACATCTAGAAGAGACTATATCGGGGAATTGCAACTAGCATGCATAAGCTAATCAATAAATATCGCACGCATAAACAAGATGGAGAAGTACTACTGTATACCAAAAATCATATAAGATTAACCGAAATTAAAAACAACTCTCCCAAACAAGTTGAGGCAATGTGCGCCGGAATAAAATCGAATGGTTTTTCAATAAATATCCTGGTAGTATATAGACCTTCACTACAACAGATTGAGATTGAGACTGATTTATATAACATGTGAATTAAAATTTAAAATAACTCCACTTTATTAATTTGGGATTTAATTTGTAGAAATATTAAAAATATAAACATTTACTGCGGACGGGAAAGGGGCAGAGGCTATTAGAGTTTATTGAAGAAAACTTTCTGAACACAATTGTTCAATGAACCATATGAAACGTAAAAAGTAAAATAATGATATTAAAGTGCAAAATTTTAAATTTTCCCACTTCAATGGCTTCAACCGCAAGTTTAAAGAGAGTAAGTGGTATCCAACGTTATGAAATCTTAATCAGGGCTGGTTCTTTTTCACCGAGCATTTTAAAAAATTTGATCAGCAATCCATTCCGCGAAAAAACAAGCGAAAATCCTCATGTAAACCAAAATGGTGGACCGAAGATTTCGAAGTGAAATTGAAGGATATAAACCGAAGAAATTAATCAAATTTACTTAGCTCGCCGCAGGGAATGCCAGATGGAAATCAGATGCGCTAAAATAAAATATGAAAATTCAACTTGCCTAAGAAAGTAAACATAACCCTAAACGGTTTTTCGATTATGTATCCAATAGAAATCCAATAAAGAAAACAATAGGACCTATAAAAAATGAAAATAACATAAATAGAATTTCATAACCAGAAAAGGTTGAAAATATATTAAAAACTTTTGTGCATCGGGATTTATAAAGGAAGATGAGAATAATATACCACCAACAGACGATGTGATAAACTTTAACAAGCATAACCTTTTATCCAATATCAAAATCTTTGAAGCATAAATAGATTTTTATATTAGAAAGTTAAAATCCAGTAAATCGCCAAGTCCTGATTTAATCTACAGGGCGCATTTAAAAGAAATTCGAAACGTGTTAGTAAAACCACTGACAAAATTTTTTAACAAATGTTAAGAAGGTGTCGTGCCATTAGATTTTAATCTAGCGAATATAACTCCTATTTATAAGAACGGAAAAAGAGAACTTCAAACGAATTAACGACCCATATAGGCATAATCTCATAAATGATATTTAATACGGCTTTAGACAGAAACGTTCATGTTTAATTAATCTCTTAGAATTTTACAACAGCATGATTAAAAGCTATGACGAAAGTAGATCTTTAGACATAGTTCACTTAGACTTCTCTAAGTCATTTGACACTGTTCTGCATAGGCGATTACTAACTAAACATTTTGCTCATAAAATTAGGGAAAACCTCCTACAATAGATAGACTCGTGGGTAAGTAATCGTAAGCAGAGAGTTGTTTTAAACGGTATATGTTCGTAGTGTAAAATGTAACTCGGCCGTGTCTGTGTTGGGATCTTTGTTTATCCTTATTTTTGTAAATGATATGGACACTGGCCTACTTGGTAAACTAACGAAATTTGCGGAAGATATAAAAATGGGGGGAAAATTTTAAATGAAAATGATAGCAAATTAATTCAGCGGGAACAAGATAAAATCTTCGATTGGTCTAATAAATGAAAAATAAAAATCAATTTATGCAGACAAGTGTATAATTTTGCACGTAGGTTGAAATAACCCAAGTTTTAACTATAAAATGGGTGGTCAAAATATATTCTCCGTGGTCGAAGAGATACTCGTCAACGGGTTTCAAATGATCTTAAGTTTAACAAACAGTGTGACGAAGCGTATAAGAAGGCGGACCGAATGCCTGGATTTATTTCGAGACTTTTTACTACAAACATCAAGATATAATTATACATCTATATAAAAGTTTAGTAATGCCACACCTAGAATATGCTATACAATTCTAATTACCTTATTCACAAGTAAACGTCAATAAAATGGGAATAATTCAACGAAGGGAAATTGAACTAATTCCCCAACGATAGAAATAAGTCTTATATCGAAAAGAGTAAATATACTAAATCTACCGAATCTCGAAACTAGGCGATTGCAAGTTGAGCTTATTGAAGTATTCAATAAGTATTCGGATTTAAAGTGAAAGGACGAAGGTTTCAAACGAACATAGCTAAAAAATTTGTCATCTTTAAAACCATCGATAAATAGAACGCACTCTTGCGATTGAATATCGTATGAGATTTGTCACAATAATGTCCAACAATGTCAAAAGGAAGATTACGAGCATATTAGAATAGAATGGGACTGGCCTTAGAGTGGACTAAGTAGTCTTTGCTTGCTCCCTGTAACTATCTTATATTGAAAATTTATTTTTCGTAATATCTTAGTCAAGAAGAAGGGATGAGTAATCGATCATTTTCTAAATAGTGATTGACTTGATTGTCGATGACAACGGATAGGTACAGAGACAGTCTCATTTCTAAATGCCGTCAACAAGAGGAAACACTGGAGTAATGGTTTTTGTTCATGGCTCCTTCCATTTCTGCGGATCTACTTCGTTAAAGAAGGCTGCTAAGCTCTTGGAGACTCACTCTCTGTACTCAAATATGATTGCGACTTTGGTCTTTGATACGTGGCAAAGGAAACAAACAAGTCACATTGCTAAAAATCGATCAATTGATTATCTGCCTAAGGAAAACAAGACCTTGAAAATCCAATGAAGTTTAGCAAAATGATGGAATGGGGAGAAACAGCATTAAATTAATCTAAATTCTAGCTAGGTTCACTGTCGTGCTACACCACTATATACCATCCATTGCTTCTATTTTATGTAGTGGATAACTTAATCACCTACTACAATGCGAATCGTTTAAGAACTGTTCGCAGGGATTAACGATCGACCAGGAGGTCAAACTCGAGGCGTTGGGTTTCAAATCCTTAACAAAATCAAGCGATTACCTTTGAGAAAACTTCTTTTTCTCAAAGGTAATCGATAGAGATTATCTTTGCATCCATTAAACGAATGAAGACTGTCGCGCATTTTCAAACGATTGCCGATCACAGAAGCTACAAATTGACTGGGGTAGAATCACGGCGGAGAAAGTCTTGCTGTCTGATGAACGCTTATGGGACTTCAACTCGATGAGGATTAATTTGAAGTACGTGCGGGACTCACCAACCTCAAGGTGGAAAGGGGGATTCAGAACAGTAGGTAAGGAAGCTCCAAACATCTTAATCCATGAGGCGGACGAAAATTAAGATTTTAGCGGCAAGGCGCGACAAAAAAAAAGCGGCTTGTTGTCTCCTCGTTGCCGGGAGGATGGCTCTGGACAAATTAGCAGGATTGTGAGATAATTACCCAACGAGCCCAGGAGTCGAAACTTCTCGAATGTCCCCGAGCAAGACGTGACTTTTTTCATGGAGGGATACAATCGCACGTGGTATTTAAATGACGTAAGGAGGTCAGAGGTTGTTCTTTTTATACGATAATTTAATTTTAATACTTATTATCGTCCCTCTAAGGGATGGGAATGCCTCTCTATTTAAGTGGTACTTGCTTTAGAGAATTATAGTCACTCCTTGTACATACTTCTTCAATTTGAAAGGATATTTTTAAGAAAATTGTGGTCAATCTTCCTTATTGCCTTGGGTTGAAGAATTGAGCTTTTAATTTAACTACGTTGTTTATCCCTCCATCGATTTTTTATTTTTTTTACTTCTATTCTAGTATGTTTTGTTTTTAGCACTAGTAAAATATGAGTGGTCAGTGTAGTCTCGTGGGCACTTTCTTTTCTATTGTAACTTCTTGGATTTTCATGGTTATTAGTTTCTACTTTAGCTCTGCATTAAATACTTCTTACTTAAAAAGTCTGTTTGTTTTGGTCTCTTTTTTAAACAAGAATATCTATTTTTTTATATAAAATAGTTAGTTAGTTTAATAGGTTTAGGACCTTAGAGGATTTTTAGGTTTATTTTCGTTAACCTTATAACTTTTACTTAGCTTAGTATTGATCTGGTTATTTTTTATTTCTGCTCTTTAGAACCATCATTTTTTCACTTATTGGGAATTTATTTTTCAAAATACTCGTTTGACTTTCAGTTGGTTTTTTAGCTCGTTATTCTATAAGTTTGTTAGGTAGTAGTAACTTAGATTTTCTCTGATTTTTTTATCGTTTCAGTCCCCTGCTTTTTATTATTTATTATTAAATAATTTGATTTATTTTAGCTTCTCTGCAACTTTAATAGGCGACTGCTTTTAGAGATAATACACATTGCTATATTGTGATATACGAATATTGATTGAATTTATGCTTAGGATAGTTTTCCCTCCTCTTCTTATGGTGTTCTGATTCTGTAGATCACTCGGAATCACATTATTATTTTTTAACTCCTCTTTTCTGTAACGTGTTTTTATTATTGTGATTCATAAGACTTGGGAGTCGCTGTTTTACGAATGGCTCTCTCATTCTAGGTAGATTTCCAAAATTTATTCTTGCATCTGGAAATAATACTAAATTTATTCTTGTTACTAGTTATTTAAAATTATGTTTGTAATATTGGGTTGAGGAATAAGTTCGTGCGGTTTTATTAATGTTGTGTTAGTTTAAGTTTAGTCGACGTGATTTGTGCACATATTAAGAAACAATAATAAATAATGAGAGCAAAATTGGCAAAGGTTAGGCAACGTCTCTTAACAGCGTAGAATATTAGGCTTTTAGTTAGGCTACGTCTTGAAGTTAAGTAATAAGTCATTGCGGTTTATTTAAAAGTTGTGTTAATTTAATTTTTGTTCTATGAGAAATGAGAGCTCAATGATGGTTTTCACGTTTCAAAAACGGTCATTTCAATCTTAATGACAAAGAACGTTCTGGTCGCTCAATTAAGTTGGATGAATATCGATTGAACGACTTCTTTATCAAAATCCTCGTCAATCAACTAGAAAATTGGATGTACAATTGGCGTGTGATCAGAAAACTGTAGTGAATCACCTTCATTCGATGGGAAAAGTTCAAAAACTTAGGGCATGGGGTCCGCACGCTTTGAGCGAAAGCAACAAACTTCAACACTCCACGATTGTGGCAGGTTTGCTTGCTTGCCACAGGGCTACTCATGGACATAAGGGCAGATTTCTTCACCGCATCATCACTGGCAACGGTAAGTAATGTGTTTATGTCAACATTAACCATCGAAAACAATGGCTTAGCCCCAATAAAAAACCACTTCCGCGATTAAAGCAAGGACTTCATCTACGAAAGACGACGCTGTCTGTGTGTGGGATTGTGAAGGCATCATTCTTTATGAGCTCCTTGCGAACAACGAGATTGACAATGCAGAACTCTACGTTCAACAAATGTATCGACTCGCCGAAGCTATTCGTTAAAAGCGACCTCAACGACGTTATGGAGTACTTCTGGAAAACAAAAATGCTCGTTCTCACATTGCCAATATGAGAAAAGACGCCATCCAAACGCTTAAGTGGGTAATCTTTCCGCAGCTTTCATATTCTCCAGACTTGGCTCCATCGGATTTCCATCTGTTCCGATCGCTCTCAAACAATTTGCGCGGCGTTTCGCTCAATACTGATGTGGAATTAAGAACCTGGTTAGAAGAATTCTTCGAGTCAAAATCCAGAGACTTTTATTGCAGAAGCATCGAAAAACTAGTTGAATGTTGGGAAGAAGTAAATAACAACGAAGAATACATTATTGATTAAATTGCATATTGTTATCAATTAAAAATGAAGTTTTTCTAAAATTGTTAATGGTAATGAATAAATTTGATAAAACCACAAGAACCTATTCCTCAACCCAATAATTTATTCATTTTATTTATCTGCTCTCATTTCTAAAGAAATGTAACTAAAAGAGTTACATCATCTGTAAATTGTATCTTTAGGCATCCCTTGTTTCTAGGGAGAGGAATATATGCAGGATATATTGAATACAATTTGGGGATCAAACATCTACTTTGTGGTAGTCCAGGTTTTAGTGCAAAGTAAGTAAACGGGTATCTCTATTAAATAGTCGCTGGGTGTCTGGCCTATCTTATTGTCAATAAACAATCTGAGTATTTATTATTGAATTTTCCTCTGCCATGCTTTGTCGAGAGCTGTGGATACGTCTCAACACATAATATCTGTGCTTGCCTTTTTTTACCGATTATTTACTATTCTTTCTCTTGTTACTGCTGGGTTTTTTTACTCTCCATATCTAATCTTTGGGTAGATCGGTGGTTTACTGCTTCGATTGCAATGTCTTTCCATGATTCTGTTATTTCACTTTTAGTTTCGTCCTGTTGTTCATCTTTCTTAGTTTGTTTACCTTTTAGCTGTATTTATTGTGTTAATAGCTTCGTCGCGCGTTTGATTATTTTAATATTAATGTTGCATAAAGAGCCCACTACTTTTGAGGATTTCATTCATTCTATTTAGTTATCTTTGAACACGGCGTTTAGTGAGGTTGCGTATGTTCCTGAATTTGCTATATTCATTACAGTTTTACTGTAAAATTTATGTAAAAATTTTCACCTTCAACGTCCCATCTATATTTATTTGGGTAAACTTTCTCAGATGTGTCAATTTCTAACCAAATACTTATATCATAGTTTTATTGGTTTCTTTTTTGTTATACTTCTCTTTCTTTTAGTTATATTCATTCCCTTTGCATAGTCATGGCATGGCAATGGGTCTGTCTTTTCTTTTACAGTTTATTCCTGTGTTTATTTGGCTCTCGCAACCTCTGCAATAATTTCTATCTGATCCAGTCATTGAAAGGATTGTCAAGTCTATCTTGAAGCATTTGGTTGTAGTATATTCTTCAATTTCACAATAACTGAAGAATATCTCAATAGTTACAAAAATGTCTCTCTGAATAATCGTGGGTTTTAACGTAATGCTGTAGTCAAACAAGCATTTCTCGATGATATTTGTACATTTCTCTTGATTGGCCTAATTTCTTGATTAAATAATATCTTCAATAATGGCTTGTATCTATGGTAATTCTTAGTAAGATCATCTTCGTTAATACAAACAAGATTACACAGTTCCTTATACATAAATTGCTTTATCAGCAGCGCAGAGGGTGAATATAGTGTCAAACAAATTTCCTTTCCACTTAAAATGCTATAAACGTTTCCCACAAATATACTTGAACACACCTTCCTAATATACATAAAAGGTTAGTACAATATTTATGTTTATGTGTTCCTACCATGAGTGGCTGAAATAATTGTTTAATGCAGGTTTAAAAGCTATTAGTGTGATATGATTTTAGTAAATGGCCGAAGCAGAAGTCACTGAGATTTTGTTCATTTGGAAGAAAATAATCAAGCTATTCCTTTGATATTTCTCTTAGCTCTTTTTCTTAATTTATTTTTATCCATTTTGTTCTCATATAAAAAAGGAATCGCCTCTGTATTTTGCTTCCCTCATTTATTATGTTTTTAAGGATATATATATATAGATATATATGTTAAAAAAACACTGTTTAGGAACGTAATATTTATTTAAGAGACTAGTTTCTTAATTCAAGATGGAGTTAGCTTGCCATCTTCGATCGTATACTGAGAATTGATAGTCACACCAGCCACAAAATATATAGTGAAACAAAAGCTCAGATTAAAATTCCTAATTAGACTATGTAAATTTAAGGTCATTACAATAATACCGTTAATATCCCCTAGGAAAAGGATGAATCTATAATAAATTTTGTCTACAAAATTTATCAACTTTTTTTAATTTTTTATTTCATCACCCTTTTAAAAGACTGCTTCGACCAAGTTCAAATTCATTTTTCTTATGGCACCCGAGTGCTCAAATTCCATTTATGAAGGTAAAAGCATCATAAGATTTGCAAAGTAGGAAAGTCATAAAAATTGGCCAAAAATTTAAAATAGCGGTAAGAGAGTGAGCAATACTAAAAAGAAGTTTGAATAGACAGGTATACTACATTAAAGATAACAGGCATAAGGGCTAATAAGGATATCAACTTTGTAGAAGAAGTTCGCGAGAGTGATTTCTCTCCTAAAAATAGCGCATTAATGCTTCAGAAATCTCTTATCGACTAAACATTGTTGTGACAACAGTGAAGAGGAAACCTAGAGAAATTGGACTTTTCGGTCAAGTGATATAAAAAAAAACATGCTGAGAAATTGAAATTGAACGAAAAAGTTGCCTTGAGCTAAAGAGCATAGGACCTGGAGAATCGCTCGGTGATTTTTTTTTTTTAAATTAAGGGGCTATCTGGCGACTGCTGACTTAGGCATTAGTCGCCGTAAACAAACAGCCTAGTTCTAGGCTACTTTAAAAATTAAACAGGAAACAATAAAAAGAAATAACAATAACAATAAAAAAGCAATAAAAAAAACAATAACAAAAACAACAGCAACAACAATTAAACCGGGATAAATGAAAGGGAGAAGGCCAGCCTCCCCCAAAAAGTCAATAAGTGCATTAGTCATGGTGCACGCACTCGTCCCGAGTACAAGGGACAGGCGGTAGCGACCCCGCCCATCCCGGTACCGGGACAGGTATCGTGCGCGAAGATCACCCAGACTGGGACATTCGACAAGAATGTGCCGAACAGTGTGGGGGACTACGCAGTCATTGCAATAGGGCGCAGGCGAGCACTCCATCAAATAGCGATGCGTCACACGAGTGTGTCCGATTCGAAGACGACAAAAAAGCAACCTAAAGCCGCCGCGGCATTGAGGGATAGGTCCATGGGAACAGTCGCGGCGCAATGGCACGCAACTTTAAGTTCCCCTCGACCGTCTCCCATCTTCTTTGCCAAGCAGTCCGAAGAGCTGCCCGTATTCCTGCCATGTAGTCGGTGTGAGGAAGAGCGAAACGCTGGTCCGGTCGCAGAGTCCTCGCGGACTCTTTGGCGCCCTCATCGGCGCGCTCATTCCCCGCAATTCCTACATGTCCAGGAACCCAGCAGAAGATAATCTCGACATCTGCCCGGCTCGCCAAAACCGTGGCGTCACGGATATCGCGAACCAGGGGATGCGGAGATTCCAATGCCCCGAGAGCACTCAGGGCGCTTTGTGAGTCGCTATAGATCACAATCCGGTCTCCGAACCGGGCACGTCGCGTAATCTCCCGTACCGAGTGGTGTATTGCCACCAGCTCGGCCGTGAAGACAGACGCTGCGCCTGGTAGAGCCCCGCTGACTTCAAACAGAGGGGATACGGCGTGGAAGCCGACCCCCTCTTGGGACTTGGAGCTATCCGTATACACTGGCACGGTACCAGCGTGACACGATGTGTGCTCCAAAAAGGTCGAACGCAATACTCCCGGCGCAGTACAAGCTTTGGGAGCAGAGGCGTGGCGACAAATAGCCAAATGTGGTACCCTCCAGGGTGGCGTCCTAGGCAGAACCAGGGGCGCCACCGGCCCGAGAGCTATATCTAGCTCTCGAAGGAGTTTCCTGGCCCTAAACCCAAAGGGCTTAGGGTATGACTGGCGTCTCTCGGCGGCATAGGCACCATCGAGATCAGCTGCGGATGCAGTGAGAGCTGTTGGCGACTGAGGGAGGCGCCGGGCTCGCGCATACAGGCAAGTGATGCACTGCACGCGGCGTAGAGCGAGTGGCATCTCCCCAGCATCGACCAACAGGCTCTCAATGGGGGAAGTGCGGAAGGCACCGGTCGCAAGGCGAAGGCCGGTGTGGTGGATTGAATCCACCTTCCGCAATAAACGCTCGGCTGCGGATGCATAAAACTCGCATCCGTAGTCGAGCTTCGAGCGAACAAAGGATCGATAAAAAAGTAAGGCGGTAGCCCTATCAGCGCCCCAAGCGCTGAACGTCACAGAACGAAGAATGTCCATGGCGCGGGTACAAGAGACCCTAAGGCTGCGAATATGAGCCTCCCAGGTGAGGCGTCGGTCGAATACAAGACCAAGGAAACGGTGCGACTCAACCACATCCAGGCGTTCCCCATTAAGAAACAAATCTGGGTCAGGGTGAAGCCGTGGATGGCGGCAGGAGTGCACCACCTTAGTCTTGGCCAAAGAAAACCGAAACCTGTGCGCTTCGGCATAGCGAGAGACGCGGTTCAATGCCTGTTGGAGTCGACGCTCCAGAGTTGGCATCTGGGCCGCGCCAAAAGAGATCGAAACGTCGTCCACGTAGAGCGTAGCGAGAACATCTTCTGGCAGCACCGAGGTGATGCCGTTGATGCTCAGGGCAAAGAGTGTGACACTGAGGACACTTCCCTGCGGGACACCCTCTTTCTGCTCCTTTGGGGCAGAGAGGGCTCCCCCCACCTGTACGCGGAATCGACGATCTCGCAAAAATTCAGATATAAACATTGGGAGGCGTCCCCTCGCCCCCATCGTGTGGAGACTCTCTATGATACCGTATCGCCATGCGGTATCATAGGCCTTCTCCAGATCAAAAAACACCGTGGCGTAGTGCTGTCTACGAAGGAAAGCCTCGCAGACGGCATTTTCCAGTCGGAGCAGAGCATCCGACGTGGAGTGAAACTTACGGAAGCCGCACTGTAAGAAGACAGATGGCCTCCGCTGTCCAGGAAATAGGCTAATCTAACATTTACCAATTTCTCCATCAACTTGCACACGAAAGAGGTTAGAGAGATTTGGCAGAAACCGGTCGGAGTAGAGTGATCTCTCCCCGGCTTGCGAAAGGCGAGCACAGTAGCGATTCACCAGGAGTCTGGGACAAGACCTTCCACCCAGATCCTGTTGAACATATCTAACAGAAAGGCCATGCCTCGCTCACCCAGGTGTCGAAGCATGGCGTACGGGACATCGTCCGGACCATGGGCGGTGTCCACGCACAAAACGAGAGCGGAACGCAACTCACTCACAGAAAACTTGTCGTTGAAGGGTTCTCCGCCTCTGGAGGTAAGGTCCAGCCGGCGGCCTTCCGCGACATCACGAGGTGCATTGAATGCTGGCGGAGCAGCATCACGGCTAGAGAATGCGGAGAAAGAGGTCGCTAAGGATTCCGCCACGGACGTGGGGTCCGAGATTGCGGTCCCATTCTCCTGGAGAACGGGAGGGGGGTCCTGCGAGAACTTGCCCCGAATCCTTTTGACTCGCTTCCACACCTCAGCTAAAGGGGTCTTCCCGTTAAGTGAAGACACGTATGCCCGCCAAGAAGAGCGGCGGGCGTGCTTCGAAATATACCGGAACCTAGCCCTAGCCCGACGAAATTCAGCGACAGTGAAATTGTTCGGGCGTCGCTTATAGCGCATGTAGGCATAACGCTTCTGTTTGAAGGCCGTCTCACACTCGGCCGATTACCATGGGAGTGGTCGGCGTGCAAAATGGCCAGACGTCCTAGAAATAGTAGTCAGGCCCACGGCGATGAGGTTGCCGGAGAAGATCTCAACGGCCTCATCTACCGACCTAAACTCCTCGACTGAGATAGAGAATTCAGTCATTTCCTGAAATGCAGGCCACCGCGCCCGCGCCAAGCACCACCGAGGTGGTCTCTCAGGCGGCAGTTGCCCTGAAAATGATATTTGAATGGGAAAGTGATCACTACCATGGAGGTCATCGACCACCCCCCAATCAAAATCAGGCTGTGCATCCGAAGAGCACAAAGATAGGTCAAGGCAAGAAAATGAAGCGGTTCTCGGACAGTGATGCGTAAACTCATCCACGTTTAGGACACCCATCTCAAGCTCTTCGATCAGATCGGCAAGGACTTGTCCCCTGGGATTTATGGAGTAATCTCCCCAGAGAGGATGCCTGCCGTTAGGATCTCCAAGCAAGAGATGGGGCCTCGGCAACCGTGCCACGACGCGGCGGTAGTCCCCCGCGTCGAAGTCAGCTGACGGTGGAATGTACGAAGGAATGATAGTATACCTCCTATCCAGGTGTAGCTGCACAGCCACTGCCTGAAAGGAGGTATCTAAAGAGAACGGAGACATCATGCCGGGTGTAAACCGCGCATCCCCCAGCCCGGCCATCCCGCGGTGGTGGGGTCGCAAGACCCTTATACCCCGGAAGGGCAGGCAGGGGGCACGCGCCTAGCATGGTCTCCTGCAAAAAAATAGCTAACGGGGAACGGGACGAGGCGAGCCTCCGCAGCTCCTCCCAGCTGGCCCGGAGTCCACGGCAATTTCATTGAAGGAATATACCCTCCAGGCCTAGTTTGGAGGAGACGCATGGGCCCTCCTCGAATTGAAGACCCTCACGGGAATGGCCGTACGCTTCCGGGGGCAGAACCCCGGGCGCTGTTGGCTGGACAAAGCGCTGGAGGCGCTGTCGCCTTCGAGGACTTATTGGGGGAGGTTGGGCTCGCCATGCGAGTCTTTTCCTCCCTCCGCCTCGAAACCTTAGGCGGGCACTGCGGCTTCGGAGGCGGGGGGGCCTCTTTTCGAGGAACCACCGTCTCCGAGCCACTCGCTCCACCTCGGGGCGTGGGCGAAGGAGCCGAAGCTCCTTTGTTGCTGTCCTCCTTTCGGGGGACAGCTTTAGGAACCCCTGAAGATGGCCTAGCGACCATCTTCAGGGGTGTTGCCTCCTGTGAGTCTAACGACTCGGTGGAGGCGCGTGGCCGTTTTGCCTTGCGGGAAACGGTCACGCTTGGGGAAGAGGGGGGAGCCCTGGTTTTAGCCGGGGCTGGGTATGAACCCTTTTTGCCGCCAGCTTTACCAGGGGAGCGCCCGGGATGGGTAGAGCCTGCAGAAGGGCTCTGAATGGGCGCAAAAACAACCGTGCTCGTTGGCCTGGATGGGCCAGGAGCAGAGGGTGCCCTTCGAACTACTGAGGCATATGACGTCCCAGGCAGAGCTGGGCGCGCCAGGACCAAGTCCTTAGCCTCGCGGAATGAGAGTCTATCCTGGGCCTGAACGGCCAGGATTTCTTTCTCCAGGAGATATGCACCACATTGCTTCGAAGAAGCAGGGTGCGTCTCTCCGCAATTGACACACTTGGCCACACACGATTTGGACTTATCGTGTGCGACCTTGGAGCAATTTACACAGACTTCGGGTGACCCCGACTTTGCACGTCTACATGAGCGATTCGTATGGCCGAAGCGGTGACAGTAATAGCACCGCCGCGGCAGTGGCACGAATGCCTTCACGCGGTAGCGGTACCAACCGGCACGCACCGACTCAGGGAGCTTGTCACAGTCGAACGTGACGAAGAGTGTAGGGGTGGGTCTTGAAGCCCCTACCTGTTTTCTCATCACACTTTCGACCTTGACCGCCCCATGGTCGGCCAGCTCTAGGGTGATGTCCTCAATGGAGTAGTCAACGAGTTCCCTCGCATAAACTACTCCTTTCACAAAGTTCATGGTAGAGTGCGGCGTCACACTCACCGGGGTGCCATGAAGTGTCCGAAGAGCACTTATCTTGGCCGCCTCGGCGGGATTCGCCGCATTCGCCAGAAGGCTCCCGTCCGAGAAACGGGTCACCTTCGGCTCTCTACCAATTGCACTAGCTAATCCTCTCCTCTGATGGATCATCTTGCCCTTGGACAACATGGTGCCATCAGTGGAGCAAATAACGAGGAAGCGTTTGAAGCCAGCGGGCTCGAAAACGCCAGGTAACCTCTGAATGAGGGGCCCCGATGTCATCGAGGCTCCGCCCTGTGCACTTTTGGTGTTAGTCTTGGTCAGGGGCTCTGCACACGAGGGGGTAGAGGGGCCGGATGTGCCGATCTTGGCTTGGCCGTCTACCAAAGTGGCAGCAGACCCATCCGTCCCCGCAGCCCCCGCGGATGGAGAGGAGCCCCGAGTCTTTTTCGTCTTTTTAGTCTTTTTTGTCTTTTTCTTTTTTGGAGAGGAGGGCGGGGAATGAACCCGCTTTTCACCTCCGCCGGCAGAAGCCCCCAGGCCAGATGGACCTGCCTCAGCCAGGTCCCTCTCCGAAATGGAGAAGGTCCTGGTTGTCGTGGGGGCACCTGTCGGAGGATATCCCTCCCCTCCTTTTACTGCCTCGGAGCCCTCAGCCATTTGAGGAGGACCTTGCATAGGGGCGGATTCGGGTTCGGTGCTTGGCGCCGAGCCCGAATTCCCCCCCATGCAAGGCCTTACCGTTTGAGGCTGGGTCTCCTCAAGGACCCTGTTTATCACAGGAGGGGCCTCCAGTTGGCCATCCCCTCCCAGGACATCGCAGGTCCCCTTGGCAGTGTCGCCAGTCTTGTGTGGGGAGGCACAGGCCTTGACCCCAGCAAGGTTTAAAATTCTGGCCAGCAGGTCTTTTGAAGGAAGCGACCGAAGGGGCCTGGCTTCCCTCTCCCCCCTAAGGGGGTTTGCCCTACCGAGCCGCTTTGATGGGGAGCGGCTGGCTAAGGGCTGCCTGCTTGCTTTCTTGGCAGTCCCCTTGGAAAGAAAAGAGGGGACTGCCGCTGGGAAAAGGGAGGTGCATGAAAGCACCTCCAAAGAAGGGGGTGAGGGGGAGTCCCCTGCACCCGTAGGCGAAGGAGAGGAGTAAGCCTCCTCTCCGGTTAGAGAAATATGGAGGGTCCCCTGTGCAAGCAAAGGTGGGGGAACCTCCATTTTTTTGCTGGAGCTGCCCGAGGGCGGCTCCGTCGATGGAACAGGGGAAGTTAAGGGTTGGGTTTGTTTTTTTTTATCATCATTGGGCATGGTGACCCTTTTTTAAACACGGGATGCATTCGCGCACACCTCTCGCAGTAGCCCGCACTGCGAGAGGTGCTTACAAGCCCGGCAGAGCCAGGCGCCGCCATTTGGGACCACCCTTCCCGCCTGGTGGCCTGGCAGTCCATCGGCATGGCGGCTCCACCTTGGACACGGCGTAAAAATTAATAGATTGTGAAGAGGAGAGGAAAAGGGATGTGAGGAAGGTATGGGTGGGGATGAAGCAGGTAGTTAAAAACCAGCCACCCCAGACCGGAGCTCAGGGGTTAGGGAACATTGTCCCCCACCCCCTCAGCCCCGATGCGGGACGGTTGGCTGAAAGGAAGGTCAGCATCTACCCTGTGAAATTAGAGGCTGACCAGAGAAAGTTGTAGGAGAGGTTGTGTGAAAAGAGAGGAAACAAGAGTTTTGAAGGAAGGAAGAGAGGCTAAGCTGGGGCCGGACGGAGCGCTGGATCCCGTCAGCACGGCGGCCAGAGTGGCAAATCGCCGCGCCCCTTACGGGGAGGACCATGTCTATTACGGGAGGGGCCTCCAGTTGGCCATCCCCTCCCAGGACATCGCAAGTCCCCTTGGCAGCGTCATAAGTCTTTAGTGGGGAGGCACAGGCCTTGACCCCGGCAAGGTTTAATATTTTTGCCAGCAGGTCTTTTGAGGGGAGCGACCGAAGGGGCCTGGCTTCCCTCTCCCCCCTAAGGGGGTTTGCCCTACCGAGACGCTTTGATGCGGAGCGGCTGGCTAAGGGCTGCCTGCTGGCTTTCTTGGCAGTCCCCTTGGAAAGAGGGGAGGGGACTGCCGCTGGGAAAAGGGAGGTGCCCGAAAGCACCTCCAGAGAAGGGGGTGAGGGTGCGTCCCCTGCACCCGTACGCGAAGGAGAGGAGTAAGCCTCCTCTCCGGTTAGAGAAATATGGAGGGTCCCCTGTGCAAGCACAGG
Source organism: Ceratothoa steindachneri (assembly GCA_963969495.1). NCBI lineage: Eukaryota > Metazoa > Arthropoda > Malacostraca > Isopoda > Cymothoidae > Ceratothoa > Ceratothoa steindachneri. Next base: position 86,988,941 of record OZ018328.1, read on the forward strand.
GAGGGGGGACCTCCATTTTTTGGCTGGAGCTGCCCGAGGGCGGCTCCGTCGATGAGCAAGGGGGAATTAAGGGGAGATGGTTTTTTTTTTCATCATTGGGCATGGTGACCCTCTTTGTTTTACGGGACGCAATCGCTCACCACCTCTTGCAGTAGCCCGCACTGCAAGAGGTGCTTACAGGCCCGGCAGAGCCAGGCGCCGCCATTTGGGACCACCCCTCCCGCCTGGTGGCCTGGCAGTCCTTCGGCATGGCGGCTCCACCTTAGACACGGCGTAAAACAGAAAGAATGTGAAGAGGAGAAGAAAAGGGATGTGAGGAAGGTATGGGTGGGGATGAAGCAGGTTGTTAAAAAACCCCCATCCCGAACCGGAGCTGAGGGGTTAGGGAACAATGTCCCCTCCCCCCTCAGCCCCCATCCCGGGTGGTTGGCTTGAGAAGAAGGGCAGCATTCTACCCTGTGAAATTAGAGGCTGACCAGAGAAAGTTGTGGGAGAGGTTGTATGAAAAGCGACGAGGTAGGGGAGAAATCAGGCTATCTGAAGGAAGGAAGAGAGGCTTAGCTGGGGCCGGACGGAGCGCTGGATCCCGTCAGCACGGCGGCCAGGATGGCAAATCGCCGCGCCCCTTACGGGGAAAACTTTCTCTAACTGGCCATTGTTTCTGTTCGCAATGTTTTTTCTTGACTTGGTTGTCCCATAAACACAGGAAACACGGATATATTGTATATCCTCCTTGTTGTATAAGTAAAAATTTACCATTTTCAGATCGACACATATGATCCATTTGTGTTAATCATATTTGAGTAAATCTAATAAAGACTTTATGTGTTCATGCTTCTCTTTTAAATGCACAGAGTAACCAATCGGAATCACACCGAACAAGTTCACATTATTGAGTAACACACATTTTACACTCTTCTTTTAATTATCTATAAAACGTCTTCATACTCTGAAACACCCATCCCATTAAACAGTCCCGCCACGTTAAAACAGTAAACAAAATCTTCTTCACTCTTAAAGAATGCCAAGAGATCTCTCTCCCTGTTCCGATAAAATATTACATTTGAATTTTTCCTTCAACAAATTATTCTCATTAAATCTAGAAGCTAACACTTCTTCTAAATGTATTGACAGACCTAGGTCTCAACTAAATCATTCAGTTATAATTGGCTAAAGCTTCCACGTTCTTGGGTTGCTGTATGTACAAAGTCTGAATCACTGTCAAGTTCATTGACTACAGTTACTGGAATTTAATCTAAATGAAGCCCCGTAGGAATTGCTGAATCAAGATTTGGGTAACTTATTTTATGACCTGTTGTCTCGCTATAACCAGAAGACTTTGGAAGACAAAAGTAGAAATAGTTTACGTGGTTTATTGGCTCCCACCACGCCATAGGAATGCCAAATCCTAGTTGTTCATTTGTGCCCTTTGTTCATTGGCGTAGATTTTTGACACATGAATTAAAAACATTATGCGGGACCCACGGTTTATCCTTATCACCTAATTAGATTTTAAAGTGAGGCAAGTATGCTCTTTTCACAAAGATACTAATGTTTTTTGTTGAGTTGGTGCAGTAAAACAACTACATATATAGCAAAACCAGTTAGGGAAATTCAAACATTTCCTTCGTAATTAGGACATACTACTGAATTTTATTTCGTGAAACAAATCAGAAAAACAAAATTATATTATGCACAATTGCTCAAATCTGAAATATGTTAAATACCAGGACTAGCGATATTTGAAATGTATTCTGAACATTTAAAATACTTTTAAGGAGTAGGTCTTTCAGATCGTCCCATCTTTATGTTGATTTACAAAGCTGCAATTATTTTCAATTACTTTTTGTCGTGATCATAGGATGAGATATTAATCTTCTTTCAAGTCAAATGCTAAATCAGAGTTATTTTTAAATTAGTGGGTCTATCTTTTACTTAAAATTCAGAAAACCATTGTATCCTCCAGCTTGCTCAATATTCTCAAATTCAACAATGAACACGTATCTCTATTTGTCGCTTAAATAAAAATATCCCTAATTTTAAAGCGAGCTTTCTAATCAAAATAGAACTAAAAAACATGCAGTACGGCAACTTGCATTATTGTAGGGCCCGTAGAACACATTCGTCTGGACAAATGACACCTCTGAAAACTTTTTCGGAATTTTAAGGAATTTAAAAATAGATTCATATAAAAGAAAGCAATATAATTATTTCATGAATTATCTGATAAAAATATGCTTCCTAGTTATTAACAATTATAACTGGTTCCCCTTCAAATTGTATGAGGGGCGAATCATCAAATGTATTATAGTGAATCATAAATTCTTCGAAAATTATTCTGCTATCACAGAATGATTGTCAGGGCGTATTTGGAATATTGATGTTTATTTCTTTAACCTTATTCATTTTAATCACTTTCGTGTTATAATCCTATAAAACCCTACGCTTAAAACCGCTTTACTTCACTGTGCCTTTTCTATGAATATTTTATTTATTTTATGTATGGAAATATGAGAAAGCTGGCTGGAAAATTGTAGTATTTTACGATTTTCCAGGTTAGATAATAAACAAAGTCTTCCTACCCTTGCATATTTGAAAAAACTGAATAAGATTAGGTACTTCAACGGCAACCCAGTTAAATATGTCCAGGTATAAGAAATCATAAGCCTCTTACAGGAATTGAAAAAGTAACTTTCCGTCATGAGTAACGCAGCTTTGCCACGCAGCAAACATAAATATGAGAAAACTCCACCTACTGTCCAATAAGATTTCCAAGGAAAGGCATACAAGATTAATAACGGACTTTTTTGCATGTTTTCTTTTCCAAAATATTCTAAAAGGTAACATTTAGAAATAAATGCTCTCCATTTTATGAATTTATATCACATATATGTATATAAAGAACCCTTGCATCATTTTTTAATTATAGAGTTTATATGCATTTTGTTCATAAAAATACTTACAAAATTGTTTATACAATATTAAACCTGTTATACTTGCCCCAACCTTTCCTTCTTAAATTATAGTACATATACTTTCTGAATATTATGGGAATTATTATAAAGAAAGAGTAAGAAGTAAAAATTCCCCCGTCAAATTAATTGTTAAGTTAACTTAAACATCGAATAACAACAGCAATACACTCAGTGGATCGTGATATGCTGATACGCATCTGAGAGGAATTCTCTTATCGAATTGATGTTGCTCGTGATGCAGGTGGTGGCCACATTGAACACTTCTAAGATGCAAAATAAAAGGTGATTGTGAGTAGAATACTAGTGACTTTGATGGAGTTTTATATTTCTTTCCCTTAATAAAATATTGCGTTATGAAATCACTTCATTCTTTTTGAATAATCCTGTATTTGTAACGTGGCTCCATCCTCTGTATTTAGTGTGTTAAAAATAGGTGAGTCAGGTAAGCTTGAATTAAAAGAAAAAAAAACTTGAAGCAAAATGTGAGGCTTGTTACCTATGTGCCAGAATAAAATAATTCAACAAAATTTCAAAAGTTTGGGGGCCCTAATTTAAAGAGTTATTATAATGCTTTCCTGTCCTTTTTTTTAAATTGAACATTGATCTGCCTTGTATTTCCTTTTAAAAAATACAAATTTTTACTTTAGAACGAATAAGGAATGTATGAGTCGTACTTTGATGTTGTTTCTGGATAAAAGGAGACACTTTTTGCCGCTGCATTGACATAACTGTAGTTATTAGGTCTTTCTTCTACCTCAAATTCATAAAGAAAATAGACATCCGGAATGTAAGTTGGAAATGTGTATATTTATTTGCTATTCGGTTAATATTAGCCCTAATTTTGGATGTATTCTAAGCAAAATGCAAAGCTCCCTCCTGAAGTCTCTTGGTGGAGAAGAGATTTTCCCCTTTCCTATGTTTACTAGTGAGGTGGTGTTTTCATTATTACCTTACTCACAGACGTCTAAGAGCGACTCTATATCCTTACCAGCGGCGAACTCTGCTGCTCCTATTTCTTTTTCATGGGTCTCCCTGCAGAGCCGCCATGAATCTTCCTCGTTTGTGCAAATTAATAAAGTGAGCCTGTCAGATTTTTTTTTTTTTTTAATTAGGGGGCTATCTGGCGACTGCCGACTTAGGCATTAGTCACCGTACACAAACAGCCTAGTTCTAGGCTACTTTAAAAATTAAATAGGAAACAATAAAAAGAGATAACAATAACAATAAAAAAGCAATAACAAAAACAATAACAAAAACAACAACAACAATTAAACTGGGTTAAATGAAAGGGAGAAGGCCAGCCTCCCCCCAAAAGTCAATAAGTCCACTAGTCATGGTGCACGCACTCGTCCCGAGTACAAGGGACAGGCGGTAGCGACCCCGCCCATCCCGGTACCGGGACAGGTATCGTGCGCGAAGATCACCCAGACTGGGACATTCGACAAGAATGTGCCGAACAGTGTGGGGGACGACGCAGTCGTTGCAATAAGGCGCAGGCGAGCGCTCCATCAAGTAGCGATGCGTCACACGAGTGTGGCCGATTCGAAGACGACAGAGAGCAACCTGAAGCAGCCGCGGCATTGGGGGATAGGTCCATGGGAACAGTCGCGGCGCAATGGCACGCAACTTTAAGTTCCCCTCGACCGTCTCCCATCTTCTTTGCCAAGCAGTCCGAAGAGCTGCCAGTATTCCTGCCATGCAGTCAGTGTAAGGAAGAGCGAAACGCTGGTCCAGTCGCATTTTTTTTTTTTTTTTTTTTTTTAAGAGCTCATCTGGCGACTGCCTACTTGGGCATAAGTCGCCGTATTAAAACTGGCCTAGTTCAGGCTACTTTAAAATGAAATTAAAGAGAGAAAAAAAGACAACAAAAAACAACACCCCAAAAGGGGGAAAGGAAGCAAGCTGGTGCGTCGGGGAGAGGTCCCCCCGGCGCAGGAGCGTGCAACTAAAGAAAAAACAAAACAAACAAAAAACAAAAAATGCAAAAAAAAACAACAAAAAACAACAACAAAAAACAAAACAAACAAACCTTGCTTAAATAATAGGGAGAAGGCCGGCCTCCCCCAAGAAGTCAACAAGTCCACAAGTCAGTGTGCACGAATCTGTCCCGAGCACAAGGGACAGGCGGTAGCGACCCCGCCCATCCCGGTACTGGGACAGGTACCGTGCGCGAAGATCACCCAGACTGGGACATTCGACAAGAATGTGCCGAACAGTGTGGGGGACGACGCAGTCGTTGCAATAGGGCGCAGGCGAGCGCTCCATCAGATAGCGATGCGTCACACGAGTGTGTCCGATTCGGAGACAACAGAAAGCAACCTGAAGCCGCCGCGGCATTGGGGGATAGGTCCATGGGAACAGTCGCGGCGCAATGGCACGCAACTTTAAGTTCCCCTCGACCGTCTCCCATCTTCTTTGCCAAGCAGTCCGAAGAGCTGCCCGTATTCCTGCCATGTAGTCGGTGTGAGGAAAAGCGAAACGCTGGTCCGGTCGCAGAGTCCTCGCGGACTCTTTGGCGCCCTCATCGGCGCGCTCATTCCCCGCAATTCCTACATGTCCAGGAACCCAGCAGAAGATAATCTCGACATCTGCCCGGCTCGCCAAAACCGTGGCGTCACGGATATCGCGAACCAGGGGATGCGGAGATTCCAATGCCCCGAGAGCACTCAGGGCGCTTTGTGAGTCGCTATAGATCACAATCCGGTCTCCGAACTGGGCACGTCGCGTAATCTCTCGCACCGAGTGGTGTATTGCCACCAGCTCGGCCGTGAAGACAGACGCAGCGCCTGGTAGAGCCCCGCTGACTTCAAACAGAGGGGATATGGCGTGGAAGCCGACCCCCTCTTGGGACTTGGAGCCATCCGTATACACTGGCACGGTACCAGCGTGACACGATGTGTGCTCCAAAAAGGTCGAACGCAATACTCCCGGCGCAGTACAAGCTTTGGGAGCAGAGGCGTGGCGACAAATTGCCAAATGTGGTACCCTCCAGGGTGGCGTCCTGGGCAGAACCAGGGGCGCCACCGGCCCGAGAGCTATATCTAGCTCTCGAAGGAGTTTCCTGGCCCTAAATCCAAAGGGCTTAGGGTATGACTGGCGTCTCTCGGCGGCATAGGCACCATCGAGATCATCTGCGGATGCAGTGAGAGCTGTTGGCGACTGAGGGAGGCGCCGGGCTCGCGCATACAGGCGAGTGATGCACTGCACGCGGCGCAGAGCGAGTGGCATCTCCCCAGCATCGACCAACAGGCTCTCTCTCAATAGGGGAAGTGCGGAAGGCACCGGTCGCAAGGCGAAGGCCGGTGTGGTGGATTGAATCCACCTTCCGCAATAAACGCTCGGCTGCGGATGCATAAAACTCGCATCCGTATTCGAGCTTCGAGCGAACAAAGGATCGATAAAAAAGTAAGGCGGTAGCCCTATCAGCGCTCCAAGCGCTGAACGTCACGGAACGGAGAATGTCCATGGCGCGGGTACAAGAAACCCTAAGGCTGCAAATATGAGCCTCCCAGGTGAGGCGTCGGTCGAATACAAGACCAAGGAAACGGTGCGACTCAACCACATCCAGGTGCACCCCATTAAGAAACAAATCTGGGTCGGGGTGAAGCCGTGGATGGCGGCAGAAGTGCACCACCCTGGTCTTTGCCAAAGAAAACCGAAACCTGTGCGCTTCGGCATAGCGAGAGGCGCGGTTCAATGCCTGTTGGAGTCGACGCTCCAGAGTTGGCATCTGGGCCACGCCAAAAGAGATCGAAAGGTCGTCCACGTAGAGCGTAGCGAGAACATCTTCCGGCAGCACCGAGGTGATGCCGTTGATGGTCAGGGCAAAGAGTGTGACACTGAGGACACTTCCCTGCGGGACACCCTCTTCCTGCTTCTTTGGGCCGGAGAGGGCTCCCCCCACCCGTACGCGGAATCGACGATCTCGCAAAAATTCAGATATAAACATTGGGAGGCGTCCCCTCGCCCCCATCGTGTGAAGAGTCTCCATGATACCGTATCGCCATGCGGTATCATAGGCCTTCTTCAGATCAAAAAACACCGTGGCGTAGTGCTGTCTACGAAGGAAAGCCTCGCAGACGGCACTTTCCAGTCTGAGCAGATCATCCGAATTGGAGTGGAACTTACGGAAGCCGCACTGTGCAGAAGACAGATGGCCTCCGCTGTCCAGGAAATAGGCTAATCTAACATTTACCAATTTCTCCATCAACTTGCACACGCAAGAGGTTAGAGAGATTGTGGAAACTAGGCGGAGTAGAGTAATCTCTCCCTGGCTTGCGAAAGGCGAGCACAGTAGCGAATCACCAGGAGTCTAGGAGAAGACCTTCCACCCAGATCCGGTTGAACAAATCTAACAGAAAGGCCATGCCTCGCTCACCCAGGTGTCAAAGCATGGCGTACGGGACATCGTCCGGACCATGGGCGGTGTCCGCGCACGAAGCGAGAGCGGAACGCAACTCACTCACAGTAAACTTGTCGTTGAAGGGTTCTCCGCCTCTGGAGGTAAAGTCCAGCCGGTGGCCTTCCGCAACATCACGACGTGCATTGAATGCTGGCGGAGCAGCATCACGGCTAAAGAATGCGGAAAAAGCGGTCGCTAAGTTTCCGCCACGGACGCGGGGTCCGAGATTGCGGTCCCATTCTCCTGGGGAACAGGAGGGGGGTCCTGCGAGAACTTGCCCTAAATCCTTTTGACTCGCTTCCACACCTCAGCTAAAGGGGTCTTCCCGTTAAGTTAAGACACGTATGCCCGCCAAGAAGAGCGGCGGGCGTGCTTCGAAATATACCGGAACATAGCCCTAGCCCAACGAAATTCAGCGACAGTGAAATCATTCGGGCGGCGCTTATAGCGCATGTAGGAATAACGCTTCTGTTTGAGGGCCGTCTCACACTCGGCCGACCACCATGGTGGTCGGCGTGCAAAACCGCCAGACGTCCTAGGAATAGTAGTCAGGCCCACGGCGATGAGGTTGCCGGAAAAGAACTCAACGGCCTCATCTACCGACCTAAACTCCTCGACTGAGATATAGAATTCCTTCATTTCCTGAATTCAGGCCACCGCGCCCGCGCCAAGCACCACCGAGGTGGTCTCTCAGGCGGCAGTTGCCCTGAAAATGTTTTTTGAATGGGAAAGTGATCACTACCATGGAGGTCATCGACCACCCCCGAAACAAAATCAGGCTGTGCATCCGAAGAGCACAAAGATAGTTCAAGGCAAGAAAATGAAGCGGTTCTCGGACTGTGATGCGTAAACTCATCCACGTTTAGGACACCCATCTCAAGTTCTTCGATCAGATCAGGAAGGACTTGTTCCCTGGGATTTATGGAGTAATCTCCCCAAAGAGGATGCCTGCCGTTCAGATCTCCAAGCAAGAGATAGGGCCTCGGCAACCGCGCCACGACGCGGCGGAAGTCCCCTGCGTCGAAGTCAGCTGACGGTGGAATGTACGCAGAAATGATAGTATACCTCCTATCCAGGTGCAGCTGCACAGCCACTGCCTGAAAGGAGGTATCTAAAGAGAAAGGAAGAACGGAGACATCATGCCGAGTGTAAACCGCGCATCCCCCAGCCCGGCCATCCCGCGGTGGTGGGGTCGCGAGACCCTTATACCCCGGGAGGGCAGGCAGGGGGCACATGCCTAGCATGGTCTCTTGCAAAAAAATAGCTAACGGGGAACGGGACGAGGCGAGCCTCTGCAGCTCCTCCCAGTTGGCCCGGAGTCCACGGCAATTCCATTGAAAAAATATGCCCTCCAGGCCTAGCTCGGAGGAGACGCGGGGGCCCTCCTCGAATTGAAGACCCTCACGGGAATGGCCGTACGCTTCCCGGCGGCAGAACCCCGGGCACTGTTAGACGGACAAAGCGTTGGAGGCGCTGTCGCCTTCGAGGACTTATTGGGGGAGGTTGGGCTCGCCATGCGAGTCTTTTCCTCCCTCCGCCTCGAAACCTTAGGCGGGCGCTGCGGCTTCGGAGGCGGGGGGCCCTCTTTTCGAGGAACCACCGTCTCCGAGCCACCAGCTCCACCTCGGGGCGTGGGCGAAGGAGCCGAAGCTCCTTTGTTGCTGTCCTCCTTTCGGGGGACAGCTTTAGGAACCCCCGAAGATGGCCTAGTGACCATCTTCTGGGGTGTTGCCTCCTGTGAGTCTAACGACTCGGTGGAGGTGCTTGGCCGTTTCGTCTTCCGGGAAACGGTCACGCTGGGGGAAGAGGAAGGAGCCATGGTTTTAGCCGGGGCTGGGTATGAACCCTTTTTGCCGCCAGCTTTACCAGGGGAGCGCCCGGGTTGGGTAGAGCCCGCAGAAGGGCTCTGAATGGGCGCAGAAACAACCGTGCTCGTTGGCCTGGATGGGCCAGGAGCAGAGGGTGCCTTTCGAACTACTGAGGCATATGACGTCCCAGGCAGAGCTGGGCGCGCCAGGACCAAGTCCTTAGCCTGGCGGAATGAGAGTCTATCCTGGGCCTGAACGGCCAGGATTTCTTTCTCCAGGAGATATGCACCACATTGCTTCGAAGAAGCAAGGTGCGGCTCTCCGCAATTGACACACTTGGCCACACACGATTTGGACTTATCGTGTGCGACCTTGGAGCAGTTTACACAGACTTCGGGTGACCCTGACTTTGCACGTCTACATGAGCGATTCGTATGGCCGAAGCGGTGACAGTAATAGCACCGCCGCGGCAGTGGCACGAATTCCTTCACGCGGTAGCGGTACCAACTGGCACGCACCGACTCAGGGAGCTTGTCACTGTCGAACGTGACGAAGAGTGTAGGGGTGGGTCTCGAAGCCCCTCCCTGTTTTCTCATCACACGTTTGACCTTGACCGCCCTATGGTCGGCCAGCTCTAGGGTGATGTCTTCTATGGAGTAGTCAACGAGTTCCCTCGCATAAAACTACTCCTTTCACAAAGTTCATGGTAGAGTGCGGCGTCACACTCACCGGGGTGCCATGAAGTGTCCGAAAAGCACTTATTTTAAACAGCCTCGGCGGGATTTGCTGCATTCGCCAGAAGGCTGCCGTCCGAGAAACGGGTCACCTTCGGCTCTCTACCAATTGCACTAGCTAGTCCTCTCCTCTGATGGATCATGTTGCCCTTGGACAACATGGTGCCATCAGTGGAGCGAATAACGAGGAAGCGTTTGAAGCCAGCTGGCTCGAAAACGCCAGGTAACCTCTGAATGAGGGGCCCCGATGTCATCGAGGCTCTGCCCTGTGCACTCTTGGTGTTAGTCTTGGTCAGGGGCTCCGCACACGAGGGGGTAGAGGGGCCGGATGTGCCGATATTGGCTTTGTCGCCTACCAAAGTGGTATCAGACCCATCCGTCCCCGCATCCCCCGCGGATAGAGAAGAGCCCCGAGTCTTTTTCGTCTTTTTAGTCTTCTTTGTCTTTTTCTTTTTTGGAGAGGAGGGCGGGGAATGAACCCGCTTTTCACCTCCGCCGGCAGAAGCCCCCAGGCCAGATGGACCGGCCTCAGCCAGGTCCCTCTCCGAAATGGAAAAGGTCCTGGTTGTCGTAGGGGCAACTGTTGGAGGAGATCCCTCCCCTCCTTTTACTGCCTCGGAGCCCTCAGCCACTTGGGGAGGACCTTGCATAGGGGCGGATTCGGGTTCGGTGCTTGGCGCCGAGCCCGAATTTCCCCACATGAAAGGCCCTACCGTCTGAGGCTGGGTCTCCTCAAGGACCCTGTTTATCACAGGAGGGGCCTCCAGTTGGCCATCCCCTCCCAGGACATCACAGGTCCCCTTGGCAGTGTCGCTAGTCTTTTTTGGGGAGGCACAGGCCTTGACCCCAGCAAGGTTTTTTATTCTTGCCTAGCAGGTCTTTTGAGGGAAGCGACCGAAGGGGCCTGGCTTCCCTCTCCCCCCTAAGGGGGTTTGCCCTACCGAGCCGCTTTGATGGGGAGCGGCTGGCTAAGGGCTGCCTGCTGGCTTTCTTGGCAGTCCCCTTGGAAAGAAAAGAGGGGACTGCCGCTGGGAAAAGGGAGGTGCCCGAAAGCACCTCCAGAGAAGGGGGTGAAGGGGAGTCCCCTACACCTGTAGGCGTAGGAGAGGAGTAAGCCTCCTCTCTGGTTAAAGAGGTATAGAGGGTCCCCTGCGCAAGCACAGGGGGGGGGGACCTCCATCTTTTCTGTGGAGCTGCACGAGGGCGGCTCCGTTGTTTTAGGGGGAATTAAGGGGAGATGTTTTTTTTTTTTCATCATTGGCCATGGTGACCCTCTTTGTTTTACGGGACGCAATCGCTCACCACCTCTTGCAGTAGCCCGCACTGCAAGAGGTGCTTACAGGCCCGGCAGAGCCAGGCGCCGCCATTTGGGACCACCCCTCCCGCCTGGTGGCTTGGCAGTCCTTCGACATGGCGTCTCCACCTTAGACACGGCGTAAAACAGATACAATGTGAAGAGGAGAGGAAAAGGGATGTGAGGAAGGTATGGGTGGGGATGAAGCAGGTTGTTAAAAAACCAACATCCTGAACCGGAGCTGAGGGGTTAGGGAACAATGTCCCCTCCCCCCTCAGCCCCCATCCGGGGTGGTTTGCTTGAGAAGTAGGTCAGCATTCTATCCTGTGAAATTAGAGGCTGACCAGAGAAAGTTGTGGGAGAGGTTGTATGAAAAGCGACGAGGTAGGGGAGAAATCAGGCTATCTGAAGGAAAAAAAGAGGCTAAGCTGGGACCGGACGGAGCGCTAGATCCAGTCAGCACGGCGGCCAGGATGGAAAATCGCCCCGCGGATGGAGAGCAGCCCCGAGTCTTTTTCGTCTTTTTACTCCTTTTCTTTTTTGGAGAGAGTGCGGGGAACGAACCCGCTTCTCACCTCCGCCGGCAGAAGCCCCCAGGCCAGATGGTTTTTTTTTTTTTTTAATTAAGGGGCTATCTGGCGACTGCCGACTAAGGCATAAGTTGCCGTAAACAAACAGCCTAGTTTTAGGCTACTTTAAAAAATTAAACAGAAAACAATAAAAAGAAATAACAATAACAATAACAAAGCAATAACAAAACAATTACAAAAACAACAACAACAATTAAATCGGGTTAAATAAAAGGGAGAAGGCCGGTCTCCCCCAAAAAGTCAATAAGTCCACCAGTCAAAGTACACGCACTCGTCTCGAGCACAAGGGACAGGCGGTAGCGACCCCGCCTATCCCGGTACCGGGACAGGTGTCGTGCGCGAAGATCACCCAGACTGGGACATTCGACAAGAATGTGCCGAACAGTCTGGGGGACGACGCAGTCGTTGCAATAGGGCGCAGGCAAGCGCTCCATCAGATAGCGATGCGTCACACGAGTGTGTCCGATTCGGAGACGACAGAAAGTAACCTGAAGCTGCCTCGGCATTGGGGGATAGGTCCATAGGAACAGTCGCGGCGCAATGGCACGCAACTTTAAGTTCCCTTCGACCGTCTTCCATCTTCTTTGCCAAGCAGTCCGAAGAGCTGCCCGTATTCCTGCCATGTAGTCGGTGTGAGGAAGAGCGAAACGCTGGTCCGGTCGCAGAGTCCTCGCGGACTCTTTGGCGCCCTCATCGGCGCGCTCATTCCCCGCAATTCCTACATGTCCAGGAACCCAGCAGAAGATAATCTCGACATCTGCCCGGCTCGCCAAAACCGTGGCGTCACGGATATCGCGAACCAGGGGATGTGGAGATTCCAATGCCCTGAGAGCACTCAGGGCGCTTTGTGAGTCGCTATAGATCACAATCCGGTCTCCGAACCGGGCACGTCGCGTAATCTCCCGTACCGAGTGGTGTATTGCCACCAGCTCGGCCGTGAAGACAGACGCAGCGCCTGGTAGAGCCCCGCTGACTTCAAACAGAGGGGATACGGCGTGGAAGCCGACCGACTGTTGGGACTTGGAGCCATCCGTATACACTGGCACGGTACCAGCGTGACACGATGTGTGCTCCAAAAAGGTCGAACGCAATACTCCCGGCGCAGTACAAGCTTTGGGAGCAGAGGCGTGGCGACAAATTGCCAAATGTGGTACTCTCCAGGGTGACGTCCTGGGCAGAACCAGGGGCGCCACCGGCCCGAGAGCTATATCTAGCTCTCGAAGGAGTTTCCTGGCCCTAAACCCAAAGGGCTTAGGGTATGACTGGCGTCTCTCGGTGGCATAGGCACCATCGAGATCAGCTGCAGATGCAGTGAGAGCTGTTGGCGACTGAGGGAGGCGCCGGGCTCGCGCGTACAGGCGAGTGATGCACTGCACGCGGCGCAGAGCGAGTGGCATCTTCCCAGCATCGACCAACAGGCTCTCAATGGGAGAAGTGCGGAAGGCACCGGTCGCAAGGCGAAGGCCGGTGTGGTGGATCGAATCCACCTTCCGCAATAAACGCTCGGCTGCGGATGCATAAAACTCGCATCCGTAGTCGAGCTTCGAGCGAACAAAGGATCGATAAAAAAGTAAGGCGGTAGCCCTATCAGCGCCCCAAGCGCTGAACGTCCAGGAACGGAGAATGTCCATGGCGCGGGTACAAGAGACCCTAAGGCTGCGAATATGAGCCTCCCAGGTGAGGCGTCGGTCGAATACAAGACCAAGGAAACGGTGCGACTCAACCACATCCAGGCGCACCCCATTAAGGAACAAATCTGGGTCGGGGTAAAGCCGTGGATGGCGGCAGAAGTGCACCACCTTAGTCTTGGCCAAAGAAAACCGAAACCTGTGCGCTTCGGCATAGCGAGAGACGCGGTTCAATGCCTGTTGGGGTCGACGCTCAAGAGTTGGCATCTGGGCCGTGCCAAAAGAGATCGAAAGGTCGTCCACGTAGAGCGTAGCGAGAACATCTTCCGGCAGCACCGAGGTGATGCCGTTGATGCTCAGGGCAAAGAGTGTGACATTGAGGACACTTCCCTGCGGGACACCCTCTTCCTGCTCCTTTGGGCCGGAGAGAGCTCCCCCCACCCGTACGCGGAATCGACGATCTCGCAAAAATTCAGATATAAACATTGGGAGGCGTCCCCTCGCCCCCATCGTGTGGAGAGTCTCCATGATACCGTATCGCCATGCGGTATCATAGGCCTTCTCCAGATCAAAAAACACCGTGGCGTAGTGCTGTCTACGAAGGAAAGCCTCGCAGACGGCATTTTCCAGTCGGAGCAGAGCATCCGACGTAGAGTGGAACTTACGGAAGCCGCACTGTGCAGAAGACAGATGGCCTCCGCTGTCCAGGAAATAGGCTAATCTAACATTTACCAATTTCTCCATCAACTTGCACACGCAAGAGGTTAGAGAGATTGGACGGAAACCGGTCGGACTAGAGTGATCTCTCCCCGGTTTGCGAAAGGCGAGCACAGTAGCGATTCGCCAGGAGTCTGGGAGGAGACCCTCCACCCAGATCCTGTTGAACAAATCTAACAGAAAGGCCATGCCTCGCTCACCCAGGTGTCGAAGCATGACGTACGGGACCTCGTCCGGACCATGGGCGGTGTCTGCGCACGAAGCGAGAGCGGAACGCAACTCACTCACAGTAAACTTGTCGTTTAAGGGTTCTCCGCCTCTGGAAGTAAAGTCCAGCCGGTGGCCTTCCGCGACATCACGACGTGCATTGAATGCTGGCGGAGCAGCATCACGGCTAAAGAATGCGGAAAAAGCAGTCGCTAAGGATTCCGCCACGGACGCGGGGTCCGTGATTGCGGTCCCATTCTCCTGGGGAACAGGAGGGGGGTCCTGCGAGAACTAGCCCCAAATCCTTTTGACTCGCTTCCACACCTCAGCTAAAGGGGTCTTCCCGTTAAGTGAAGACACGTATGCCCGCCAAGAAGAGCGGCGGGCGTGCTTCGAAACATATTAAGGAACCTAGCCCTAGCCCGACGAAATTCAGCGACAGTGAAATCGTTCGGGCGGCACTTATAGCGCATGTAGGCATAACGCTTCTGTTTGAGGGCCGTCTTACACTCGGCCGACCACCATGGGAGTGGTCGGCGTGCAAAACGGCCAGACGTCCTAGGAATAGTAGTCAGGCCTACGGCGATGAGGTTGCCGGAGAAGAACTCAACGGCCTCATCTACCGACCTAAACTCCTCGACTGAGATAGAGAATTCAGTCATTTCCTGAAATGCAGGCCACCGCGCCCGCGCCAAGCACCACCGAGGTGGTCTCTCAGGCGGCAGTTGCCCTGAAAATGATATTTGAATGGGAAAGTGATCACTACCATGGAGGTCATCGACCACTCCCCAATCAAAATCAGGCTGTGCATCCGAAGAGCACAAAGATAGGTCAAGGCAAGAAAATGAAGTGGTTCTCGGACAGTGATGCGTAAACTCATCCATGTTTAGGACACCCATCTCAAGCTCTTCGATCAGATCGGCAAGGACTTGTCCCCTGGGATTTATGGAGTAATCTCCCCAGAGAGGATGCCTGCCGTTCAGATCTCCAAGCAAGAGATAGGGCCTCGGCAACCGTGCCACGACGCGGCGGAAGTCCCCCGCGTCGAAGTCAGCTGACGGTGGAATGTACGCAGAAATGATAGTATACCTCCTATCCAGGTGCAGCTGCACAGCCACTGCCTGAAAGGAGGTATCTAAAGAGAAAGGAAGAACGGAGACATCATGCCGGGTGTAAACCGCGCATCCCCCAGCCCGGCCATCCCGAGGTGGTGGGGTCGCAAGACCCTTATACCCCGGGAGGGCAGGCAGCGGGCACGCGCCTAGCATGGTCTCCTGCAAAAAAATAGCTAACGGGGAACGGGACGAGACGAGCCTCCGCAGCTCCTCCCAGTTGGCCCGGAGTCCACGGCAATTCCATTGAAGGAATATGCCCTCCAGGCCTAGCTCGGAGGAGACGCGGGGGCCCTCCTTGAATTGAAGACCCTCACGGGAATGGCCGTACGCTTCCCGGGGGCAGAACCCCGGGTGCTGTTGGCCGGACAAAGCGCTGAAGGCGCTGTCACCTTCGAAGACTTATTGGGGGAGGTTTGGCTCGCCATGCGAGTCTTTTCCTCTCTCCGCCTCGAAACCTTAGGCGGGCGTTGGGGCTTGGGAGGCGGGGGGCCCTCTTTTCGAGGAACCACCGTCTCCGAGCCATTCGCTCCACCTCGGGGCGTGGGCGAAGGGGCCGAAGCTCCTTTGTTGCTGTCCTCCTTTCGGGGAACAGCTTTAGGAACCCCAGAAGATGGCCTAGCGACCATCTTCAGGGGTGTTGCCTCCTGTGAGTCTAACGACTCTGTGGAGGCGCGTGGCCGTTTCGCCTTACGGGAAACGTTCACGCTGGGGGAAGAGGGGGGAGCCCTGGTATTAGCCGGGGCTGGGTGTGAATCCTTTTTGCCGCCAGCTCTACCAGGGGAGCGCCTGGGTGTAGTAGAGCCCGCAGAAGGGCTCCGATTGGGCGCGGAAACAACCGTGCTCGTTGGCCTGGATGGGCCAGGAGCAGAGGGT
This sequence comes from Ceratothoa steindachneri, assembly GCA_963969495.1. NCBI lineage: Eukaryota > Metazoa > Arthropoda > Malacostraca > Isopoda > Cymothoidae > Ceratothoa > Ceratothoa steindachneri. Next base: position 87,005,284 of record OZ018328.1, read on the forward strand.
GCTTTTTTAACTATTAAGGCATATGACGTCCCAGGCAGAGCCGTGCGCGCCAGGACCAAGTCCTTAGCCTCGCGGAATGAGAGTCGATCCTGGGCCTGAACGGCCAGGATTTCTTTCTCAAGGAGATATGCACCACATTGCTTCGAAGAAGCAGGGTGCGGCTCTCCGCAATTGACACACTTGGCCACACACGATTTGGACTTATCGTGTGCGACCTTGGAGCAATTTACACAGACTTCGGGTGACCCCGATTTTGCACGTCTACATGATCGATTCGTGTGGCCGAAGCGGTGACAGTAATAGCACCGCCGCGGCAGTGGCACGAATGCCTTCACGCGGTAGCGGTACCAACCGGCACGCACCGACTCAGGGAGGTTGTCACAGTCGATCGTGACGAAGAGTGTAGGGGTGGGTCTCGAGGCAACCCCCTGTTTTCTCATCACACGTTCGACCTTGACCGCCCCATGGTCGCCAAGCTCTAGGGTGATGTCTTCTATGGAGTAGTCAACGAGTTCCCTCGCATAAACTACTCCTTTTACAAAGTTCATGGTAGAGTGCGGCGTCACACTCACCGGGGTGCCATGAAGTGTCCGAAGAGCACTTATCTTGGCCGCCTCGGCAGGATTCGCCGCATTCGCCAGAAGGCTCCCGTCCGAGAAACGGGTTACCTTCGGCTCTCTACCAATTGCACTAGCTAATCCTCTCCTCTGATGGATCATGTTGCCCTTGGACAACATGGTGCCATCAGTGGAGCGAATAACGAGGAAGCGTTTGAAGCCAGCGGGCTCGAAAACGCCAGGTAACCTCTGAATGAGGGGCCCCGATGTCATCGAGGCTCCGCCCTGTGCACTTTTGGTCTTAGTCAGGGGCTCCGCACACGAGGGGGTAGAGGGGCCGGATGTGCCGATCTTGGCTTGGTCGCCTACCAAAGTGGCAGCAGACCCATTCGTCCCCGCAGCCCCCGCGGATGGAGAGGAGCCCCGAGTCTTTTTCGTCTTTCTTGTCTTTTTCTTCTTTTTAGGAGAGGAGGGCGGGAAATGAACCCGCTTCTCACCCCCGCCGGTAGAAGTCCCCAGGTCAGATGGACCGGCCTCAGCCAGGTCCTTCTCTTAAATGGAGAAGGTCCCGGTGGGCGCAGGGGATTCATCCGGAGGAGATCCCTCCCCTCCTTGTCCTGCCTGAGAATCCACAGCCGTTTGATGAGGACCTTGCATAGGGGCGGATTCGGGTTCAGTGCTTGGCGCCAAGCCCGGATCCCCCACATGGAAGGCCCTACCGTCTGAGGCTGGTTTTCCTCAAGGACCATGTCTATCACAGGAGGGGCCTCCAGTTGGCCATCCCCTCCCAGGACATCGCAGGTCCCCTTGGCAGCGTCATAAGTCTTTAGTGGGGAGGCACAGGCCTTGACCCCGGCAAGGTTTAATATTTTTGCCAGCAGGTCTTTTGAGGGAAGCGACCGAAGGGGCCTGGCTTCCTTCTCCCCCCCTAAGGGGGTTTGCCCTACCGAGCCGCTTGTACGAGGGGCGGTTGGCAATGGGCTGTCTGCTGGCTTTCTTGGCAGTCCCCTTAGAAAGCATAGGAGGGACTGCCGCTGGAGATAGGGAGGTGCCCGAAAGCACCTCCAGAGAAGGGGGTGAGGGGGAGTCCCCTACACCCGTAGGCGTAGGAGAAGAGTAAGCCTCCTCTCCGGTTAAAGAGGTATGGAGGGTCCCCTGCACAAGCACAGGAGGGGGGACCTCCATCTTTTCTGTGGAGCTGCACGAGGGCGGCTCCGTTGTTGTTATAGGGGGAATTAAGGGGAGATGTTTTTTTGTTTCATCATTGGGCATGGTGACCCTCTTTGTTTTACGGGACGCAATCGCTCACCACCTCTTGCAGTAGCCCGCACTGCAAGAGGTGCTTACAGGCCCGGCAGAGCCAGGCGCCGCCATTTGGGACCACCCCTCCCGCCTGGTGGCCTGGCAGTCCTTCGGCATGGCGGCTCCACCTTGAACACGGCGTAAAACGGATAGATTTTGAAGACGAGAGGAAAAGGGATGTGAGGAAGGTATGGGTGGGGATGAAGCAGGTTGTTAAAAGCCAACCACCCCAGACCGGAGCTCAGGTGTTAGGGGACATTGTCCCCTTCCCCCTCAGCCCCGATCCGGGACGATTGGCTGAGAAGAAGGTCAGCTTCTACCCTGTGAAATTAGAGGCTGACCAGAGAAAGTTGTGGGAGAGGTTGTATGAAAAGCGACGAGGTAGGATAGGAATACAGGCTATCTGAAGGAAGGAAGAGAGGCTAAGCTGGGGCCGGACGGGGCGCTGGATCCCGTCAGCACGGCGGCCAGGATGGCAAATCGCCATGCCCCTTACGGGGTCGAAAACGCCAGGTAACCTCTGAATGAGGGGCCCCGATGTCATCGAGGCTCCGCCCTGTGCACTTTTGGTGTTAGTCTTGGTCAGGGGCTCTGCACACGAGGGGGTAGAGGGGCCGGATGTGCCGATCTTGGCTTGATCGCCTACCAAAGTGGCAGCAGACCCATCCGTCCCCGCAGCCCCCGCGGATGGAGAGGAGCCTCGAGTCTTTTTCGTCATTCTTGTCTTTTTCTTCTTTTTAGGAGAGGAGGGCGGGGAATGAACCCGCTTCTCACCCCCGCCGGTAGAAGCCCCCAGGCCAGATGGACCGGCCTCAGCCAGGTCCCTCTCCGAAATGGAGAAGGTCCTGGTTGTCGTGGGGGAACCTGTCGGAGGATATCCCTCCCCTCCTTTTACTGCCTCGGAGCCCTCAGCTATTTGAGGAGGACCTTGAATAGGGGCGGATTCGGGTTCGGTGCTTGGCGCCGAGCCTGAATTCCCCCCCATGGAAGGCCCTACCGTCTGAGGCTGGGTCTCCTCAAGGACCCTGTTTATCAGAGGAGGGGCCTCCAGTTGGCCATCCCCTACCAGGACATCGCAGGTCCCCTTGGCAGTGTCGCCAGTCTTGTGTGGGGAGGCAAAGGCCTTGACCCCAGCAAGGTTTAAAATTCTTGCCAGCAAGTCTTTTGAGGGAAGCGACCGAAGGGGCCTAGCTTCCCTCTCCCCCCTAAGGGGGTTTGCCCTACCGAGCCGCTTTGATGGGGAGCGGCTGGCTAAGGGCTGCCTGCTGGCTTTCTTGGCAGTCCCCTTGGAAAGAAAAGAGGGGACTGCCGCTGGGAAAAGGGAGGTGCCCGAAAGCACCTCCAAAGAAGGGGGTGAGGGGGAGTCCCCTGCACCCGTAGGCGAAGGAGAGGAGTAAGCCTCCTCTCCGGTTAGAGAAATATGGAGGGTCCCCTGTGCAAGCACAGGGGGGGTAACCTCCATTTTTTTGCTGGAGCTGCCCGAGGGCGACTCCGTCGATGGAACAGGGGAAGTTGAGGGTTAAGTTTGTTTTTTTATCATCATTGGGCATGGTGACCCTATTTTTAAACACGGGATGCAATCGCGCACACCTCTTGCAGTAGCCTGCACTGCGAGAGGTGCTTACAAGCCCGGCAGAGCCAGGTGCCGCCATTTGGGACCACCCCTCCCGCCTGGTGGCCTGGCAGTCCATCGGCAGGGCGGCTCCACCTTGGACACGGCGTAAAAATTTATAGATTGTGAAGAGGAGAGGAAAAGGGATGTGAGGAAGGTATGGGTGGGGATGAAGCAGGTAGTTAAAAACCAGCCACCCCAGACCGGAGCTCAGGGGTTAGGGAACATTGTCCCCCACCCCCTCAGCCCGGATGCGGGACGGTTGGCTGAAAGGAAGGTCAGCATCTACCCTGTGAAATTAGAGGCTGACCAGAGAAAGTTGTGGGAGAGGTTGTGTGAAAAGAGAGGAAACAAGTGTTTTGAAGGAAGGAAGAGAGGCTAATCTATGGCCGGACGGAGCGCTGGATCCCGTCAGCACGGCGGCCAGAGTGGCAAATCGCCGCGCCCCTTACGGGGAGGTTGGCTTGAGAAGAAGGTCAGCATTCTACCCTGAAAAATTAGAGGCTGACCAGAGAAGGTTTTGGGAGAGGTTGTATGAAAAGCGACGAGGTAGGGGAGAAATCGGGCTATCTGAAGGAAGAAAGAGAGGCTAAGCTGGGGCCGGACGGAGTGCTGGATCCCGTTAGCACGGCGGCCAGGATGGCAAATCGCCGCGCCCCTTACGGGGTCAGGCCAGATGGACTGGCGTCAGCCAGGTCCCTCCCTGAAATGGAGAAGGTCCCGGTTCTCGTAGGGGCACCTGTCGGAGGAGATCCCTCCCCTCCTTATACCTCCTTGGAGCCCTCAGCCATTTGAGGAGGACCTTACATAGGGGTTAATTCGGGTTCGGTGCTTGGCGCCGAGCCCGAATTCCCCCCCATGGAAGGCCCTACTGTCTGAGGCTGGGTCTCCTCAAGGACCATGTCTATCACAGGAGGGGCCTCTAGTTGGCCATCCCCTCCCATGACATCGCAGGTCCCCTTGCCAGTGTCGCCAGTCTTGTGTGGGGAGGCACAGGCCTTGACCCCGGCAAGATTTAAAATTCTTGCTGCAGGTCTTTTGAGGGAAGCGACCGAAGGGGCCTGGCTTCCCTCTCCTTCCTAAGGGGGTTTGTCCTACCGAGCCGCTTCGATGGGGAGCGGCTTGCTAAGGGCTGCCTGCTGGCTTTCTTGGCAGTCCCCTTGGAAAGAAAAGAGGGGACTGCGGCTGGGAAAAGGGCGGTGCCTGAAAGCACCTCCAGAGAAAGGGGGGAGGGGGAGTCCCCTGCACCTGTAGGAGAAGGAGAGGAGTAAGCCTCCTCTCCGGTTAGAGAAATATGGAGGGTCCCCTGTGCAAGCACAGGGGGCGGGACCTCCATTTTTTTGGTGGAGCTGCCCGAGGGCGGCTCCTTCGATGAGCAAGGGGGAGTTAAAGGGGTTTGAGGTTTTATTGATTCATCCATGGGCATGGTGACCCTATTTTTGCCACGGGACGCAATAGCTCATCACCTCTTGCAGTTGCCCGCACTGCAAGAGGTGCTTACAGGCCTGGCAGAGCCAGGCGCTGCCATTTGGGACCACCCCTCCCGCCTGGTGGCCTGGCAGTCCATCGGCAGGGCGGCTCCACCTTGGACACGGCGTAAAAATTTATAGATTGTGAAGAGGAGAGGAAAAGGGATGTGAGGAAGGTATGGGTGGGGATGAAGCAGGTAGTTAAAAACCAGCCACCCCAGACCGGAGCTCAGGGGTTAGGGAACATTGTCCCCCACCCCCTCAGCCCGGATGCGGGACGGTTAGATGAAAGGAAGGTCAGCCTCTACCCTGTGAAATTAGAGGCTGACCAGAGAAAGTTGTGGGAGAGGTTGTGTGAAAAGAGAGGAAACAAGTGTTTTGAAGGAAGGAAGAGAGGCTAAGCTATGGCCGGACGGAGCGCTGGATCCCGTCAGCACGGCGGCCAGAGTGGCAAATCGCCGCGCCCCTTACGGGGAGGTTGGCTTGAGAAGAAGGTCAGCCTTCTACCCTGTGAAATTAGAGGCTGACCAGAGAAAGTTTTGGGAGAGGTTGTATGAAAAGCGACGAGGTAGGGGAGAAATCGGGCTATCTGAAGGAAGAAAGAGAGGCTAAGCTGGGGCCGAACGGAGTGCTGGATCCCTTTAGCACGGCGGCCAGGATGGCAAATCGCCGCGCCCCTTACGGGGTCAGGCCAGATGGACTGGCGTCAGCCAGGTCCCTCTCCGAAATGGAGAAGGTCCCGGTTTTCGTAGGGGCACCTGTCGGAGGAGATCCCTCCCCTCCTTATACCTCCTTGGAGCCCTCAGTTATTTGAGGAGGACCTTACATAGGGGCGGATTCGGGTTCGGTGCTTGGCGCCGAGCCCGAATTCCCCACCATGGAAGGCCCTACTGTCTGAGGCTGGGTCTCCTCAAGGACCATGTCTATCACAGGAGGGGCCTCTAGTTGGCCATCCCCTCCCAGGACATCGCAGGTCCCCTTGCCAGTGTCGCCAGTCTTGTGTGGGGAGGCACAGACCTTGACCATGGCAAGATTTTAAATTCTTGCTGCAGGTCTTTTGAGGGAAGCGACCGAAGGGGCCTGGCTTCCCTCTCCTTCCTAAGGGGGTTTGCCCTACCGAGCCGCTTCGATTGGGAGCGGCTGGCTAAGGGCTGCCTGCTGGCTTTCTTGGCAGTCCCCTTGGAAAGAAAAGAGGGGACTGCCGCTGGGAAAAGGGCGGTGCCTGAAAGCACCTCCAGACAAAGGGGGGAGGGGGAGTCCCCTGCACCCGTAGGCGAAGGAGAGGAGTAAGCCTCCTCTCCGGTTAGAGAAATATGTAGGGTCCCCTGTGCAAGCACAGGGGGCGGGACCTCCATTTTTTTGGTGGAGCTGCCCGAGGGCGGCTCCGTCGATGAGCAAGGGGGAGTTAAAGGGGTTTGAGGTTTTATTGATTCATCCATGTCATGGTGACCCTATTTTTGCCACGGGACGCAATAGCTCATCACCTCTTGCAGTTGCCCGCACTGCAAGAGGTGCTTACAGGCCTGGCAGAGCCAGGCGCTGCCATTTGGGACCACCCCTCCCGCCTGGTGGCCTGGCAGTCAATCGGCATGGCGGCTCCACCTTAGACACGGCGTAAAAAATATAGGTTTTGAAGAAGAGAGGAAAAGGGATGTGTGGAAGGTATGGGTGGGGATGAAGCAGGTAGTTAAAAACCAGCCACCCCAGACCGGAGCCCAGGGGTTAGGGAACATTGTCATCCACCCCCTCAGCCCCGATGCTGGACGGTTGGCTTGGAGGAAGGTCAGCATCTACCCTGTGAAATTAGAGGCTGACCAAAGAAAGTTGTGGGAGAAGTTGTATGAAAAGCGACGAGGTAGGGGAGAAATCGCGCTATCTGAAGGAAGGAAGAGAGGCTAAGCTGGGGCGGGACGGAGCGCAGGATCCCGTCAGCACGGCGGCCAGGATGGCAAATCGCCGCGATTTTGAAAGTGCATCCCAGCTAAGCAGATTTAAATCCGGATTATAATTTACTTATTAAAGAATAAATACGCTGCTTTACCGTTGCAAAAAATGTTTCGTAGAATGCAGGGTGATAAGCCGTAGTAACTCCTTGCTAAATTAGCGGAAAAATGTGATAGCTAAACTACTAATGGAAATAGTAATAAAGGTTTATATATTGATCAAAAACTTGACTAGGTGTTATGCAAAGAAGTGCAAAATTAATATATGTAAAATTAGTCCTGACAATTTCTTACAAAGCAGCGTAAAGCAAAAAGGAAACTGGCAAATCAACAAAGTTTAAATGAATCAATGTCATTCCTTCCGATTCCAGAGATAAACAATGTAATACCTTTCGATTCCAGAGATGACCTAAACACGGCAATGAAATATATACGTTTTTTAAGCAGATTGTTTAGCAGTTTCTAAGTAAAATTGTGCTTAAATTTAACATAATCATTCTCTGAAATGTACTAAAAACTAAAAAAATCTAATGTTCGTTAAGATATCTAAATAGATCATATAACAAACTAAGTTATAAGTACTAACATAAATCACGAAGCATAAATATAAATTTTATCAGCCTGAATTAAGAATTTATTTTTAAGAATGCGTTCCATTTTAAATGAAAAATTTACGACTTCTCAATACTCTTATCGTGTCATTGGCATCAAAATCCAACATTAATTCACTGTATTGTTCCTATTTTAAATTAAAAATGTTCATTGCTACTATAGTATATTTAGAATGAAATAGAAACCAAAAATTTGTTTACTCAATTGGTAACAAATATCTGCTAAACTGAAAAACATATTATTTCCTCAACAACATACAACTTTTAGTGTACAATAAAATAAGATTATGAGCAATTTTACATTGATTATAAAGCTATGCATAATTGCAGAAAACAAAGCCATTTTTTAATAAAGTTTATCAATATGCTCTTTTATGCTTTCTCTTTAGAGTTACTAAGGTTTGATTTTTTAAGCAAGCGCTCAGACTCCCGACCCATTGGATTATCTTGTTTTCTTTCTTGAATATTATAGAGGTAATTAAGTAATTATACACAAAGATTTTCTTCTTATTAATTCGGAAATTTTAAACAAACGAAGAAATGGAGGAAATTAAGATAAACTAGGCTCTACAAACTTCAGGAAATGAATGGCGGGAATTCAAAAGGTTGTGTATTGAAAGATCCATGATGGTTAGATAAAAACTTGGTAGTAAAATTAGCATTGTTATTTTATTGATTGACTAACGTTTTTTTATTTATAAAACTTTAAACCTCTTAAATATATAAATTTACTCTTGGCAAACATACTATGCTGATTAACGAACAATATAAACAAGGAGGGAAGGGATGTGTTTCGGGTAGTTTCTCACCCATCATACTTTAGCCAACACATAGATTCCTCCAATCGATTCTTGATAAAGGCTTGATCACCCAAAAGGATTTCCTGACATAGTAGGTTAAAATCTAAGAATTTAAAGACTTCTACTTCTAGAGAAGAAAGTTAGAATATATATGTTACTTGAAGCACATTTGGTTTTGCAGGAATTATAACGGCAAAAGGAAGAAGAGTAAGCAGATCTTCTTTAGTGGTGGTCACATATGGATGTAGTTTCAGAAATAGAAACAGAGAAAAGGAAAGAGAGGTTGAAAGTTTAAAAGACTACCGAGTACATAATCTATTGAGCTAAGTTTTTAAGATGAGATATAATTTGGAATGGGAAATTTATGAGATAGCTTCACTAGGGAATTTTCTTCTTTCGAAAGTAGAAGAAAAGCTACGGTAATATAACAAAAGAAAGATTTGAAAACGAATTCTTAAAGAAAAAGGTAAATTTATGTTCTTTTTAGATCTCTCTCGCACTCTCTGGTGTCTCTCTCTTTCTATATATATATATATATATATATATATATATATATATATATATATATATTCTATGTATATATATAGATATAAAAAACTTACAAAGTAGCGCGTGTGAGTAGACCAATAAATGCCAAAAATCCCACAGGATATTGAAAAGCGGATTCCAAATACTTTCGAACTTGTTGAGTTCATTCACAAGGATTAACGAAAAATTTTACCTAGATAGTATATATATGAAAAACATGAGAATAATGCTGGGCCCATGTACAACGAAAGGAAACAAAATATAAAAATATTATCGAAGAAGGATATGAGCCATTAAACCAAATAGAAAGGTCTACTTCCTGAAATTCCAACCGTCAGCACAGAATGTAGACATTTAGATCATTAAACTAAATAGATACACACTTTAATTAAGAATACATAAAAATAAACGAGAGAAAGATAACTAAATTATTAAATCAAAGGGTTAAGATGTAAAATAGACAATTTCATTATAAATAAGACTTTTAATAACAGGGTTCAGTTTAAAGAAACCGGGGAATATATTAAAATTAGGCGATTAATTTATAAATAAGCATTCGACAATATGTCTTTGAACAAAGTCATCGTATTTCTAAATAAATTTAGCCAAATTCCAATCGATAGGGTGAGTGTTTTAAGATAAATGGACAAAGAAAGCACTGATGCTTTCGCACCTCCTAATATTGTAGTTATGTAGTGTCAAGAGTACATTTAATGATCTACCGGTTTGCCTAAAGTATTGCTTAGGGCAAACTAAACAATCGTCTGAACTTACAGTTTTTAGTACACATTGAGATGAGTTCAATGAAAATATAAGAGGTATGCAATTTATCACTAAGGGAGGGGAAAAGCTCGTTTACAGCCACTTTAGTAAACAGAGAACAAATATCAAAACTAACCAGGAAAAGTTATATAGTAAGAGATGGAGTTGTACCAACAATGGGAATGATGTATAAAGTGAGCTATTAAGATAAGGAATATGAAACTGATCCAACACAACTTATAATAGGGGGCATAGGGTTTTAAGGCTTATGAGTCTCTACAAGACCATATAACTATGGCAGAGAGGCATTTCTAGATTTAAATTTAGCATTTAGATCGGAAAAATGTTTAAGATAGGAACGCACTTTTTTGTGGAAATCACTATTAACCTAAATCATAAGATGTTTTACTAGAGAGAAATAGGTAGAATGGTCATTTAGTTATTTATGATATCTGGGAAGATGCAGATAAAGAAAATTTACATACAATACCATTACGCTCACAAACAGTGGTTGTATCCGCTGGAATATACTTTGATGAAATTTTCGGTAACGTATTGAATCCTCTTAATTCAGAAGAGCAAGATTGGGAAGGATAAAATATCCCAAATACTCGTGGATTTGCAATATTTGGGTGGAAAAAGTCAGTCATTATTTTTCCTCTGCATCGGTTAACCAAATCAAGAGGAAATGAAATAGCCACAAAAAATGTTTCTCATCAGATTAAATTCAGCAATCCAGTAACAACTTTCTTAGAGCATGTTAACGATACTTACTTTAGTATGAAACTTGTTGACCAGGATAGTACTTGGGCACCATAAATGATATGGAAGACTTAAAGTGAATATCTGTGTCGTAGAGTAAGGGGCTAGAAGGGTTGTTTGAAGTTTTAAATTCCGATTGTTTGGAGGGAACCGATAAACCAGGACGCAGACTGAAACTTCTGCGCTATTGAATTGACTGCAATCAAATGAAAAAAACAGAGCATCGTGATTTTTATTAAGCTCGTTGCCCTGTATCTCATTGTGATGAAATTCTAGTAGCTGTCTTTGTAATAGTCCTGACAATAATGACGAAAAAAATCCAGAGGAGACAAAATGAACAAGAAGAAGTGGAATTATACGATGATGCTCCAACAATTTTTGTAACATATAATTAATAAATCATGTAATGAAACGATATTTTTATCTTACAAACCTATTTCGGATGAAAAATATCAACAAAAATCAAATGAAAATTAATCGGAGGGAAAATGTTTCAGCTCTGAATTCAGTGGTGCAAACCTGCCCTAAATTATTCATTACCTCATTGTCGTAGAATGCCCCCCCTTTTAGTTCTAAGAGTGCTAAGAGTGCTAATATATTGACATCTGAATATCTTAACGAACAGAGCCGTCCGAAACACGTAAGGATAAAAGAGAAAGGCACAATAATCCCCAAATAAACATATATTTAAAATTTAACCATTGAATACGCAACATCTAAACATTAACTACAGCAATACTCTGAATATTATCATAAACAAGAATTAATTAAATTAGTTTGACCCTCAAAAATTGGTTTAGGCTTACGGACTCTACTGGAATTTAAAAGGCCTCAGGAATGTTATTGACTAACGACGCGTGCCGTCTGGCCAGATGTAGAGGAGCAGGATCACAAGGTCGTTTTGGCAAGGGTAGCAACTGGAGGGTCCACACGGTATTCCGGGGGAAAAGGGGGTTCTTCACGGACGAGAACAATTACGGTGCTTTATGCAACACCAAGGTCGTCGTGGTCTCTCTGGCGAGAGGGAGTCGAACTTTGTTCTCAAACCAAGTCAACTTGGAGTGCGGTGTGACCACCAAGGAACGAGCTCGAGGACGAGCTTTTCTCCTTTGTTACTTAATTCCTCATGGACGAGGACTGAACTCGGGGAGGGTCTTCTTCAAGGGCGACGATCGATGAAGGATAGGTTTCTCTGCCAAGAATAAGTTACTTAAAGTTCGGTTTGGTAACCGGGAACTAGGTCGGGGATGAGCTTCTTCTTAGTTCCAGTCTTCTTCAAGGGCGAGTATAACGGAGGGGGATTTCTCTGATGAGTATAAGTTGAAATTGGTTCCTCGGTGTGGCCACCGAGTAACCAGCTCGAGGGGGATCTTTTTCCTTCTTCTTTTCTTAATTCCCTTAAGGACGAGGAATACCCCTGGTGTTCAAGGTGCACCAGGATATGAGGAGTCTCTCTGGCGAGAGTAAGTTAAACTTAACAAAGTTAACTTATCGTTTGGTTTGATAACCAGGGACTAGATCGAAAATGAGCTTTTTCTTAGCCCCTTAAGGTAGGTAGCCCTGCCTCTCTTGCAGGGTACTTCTTGGTCTAGCGAGCCAAGTACACTACCAATCCAGTCTAGGTAGCTCGGTTTTAATCGAGAACTCGTCACCTGGAGTCTAAGGTATACTACCTCGATTTTCCTCAGTGTTTCTCATTTATAGCTTGTCACCCTACTGAGGGAGTGGTACGGGGCAGGAGGGGCTTGAGGACGGCACCAGGAGAGTTCTTATGCCCAACGGTTTTTCCCACCGAGTCTTACATCGGCTTCTCGTTAGCCTTCGAGCTTGGAAGAAACACGTCTTCAATTTCTTATTTGACGTGAAACTTGATTTTATTCTCCTGGGGGAGATCTTGCATTTTGACCTTCAGGGTCTTTCATGGCACCGAGTGGAACGACGCTGCGGTTAAACGCTGGACCCGCCGATTCCTTGGCCGGATGTCTTTGCGGTAACCGCCTTGTGACTGCACCACGAGTGAAGGGGGGAGGGGGAAGTGACGATTCCCCTACTCACCTTCCATCGAAGAACTTAATGGGGGGGGGGAATCCCGGGAACTCAAAACAACTTACTCAACCTAGTCGAGATTAGCAAAGTTGTATTTCTTTGAGCCCTCTCTTACATTAAGTTTCCTTACACATGAGCGCCCTCGCGCGCGTTTACACAGGCAATGTGTCGAACTAGACCCACTCGAAAAACAATTTTACATGAAAATTACAAAACCTTAATTCGTCGATTACCCACAAAAAAAACAACAAAACAAGCTACTTCCTTACATTCCTAAGTTTTTGAGAACTTAAATCCTCTCGATAAATATTAACACGAAAAACAAATGAAAACATGGTTTCACGCTCATTAGGTACTGAAATAACCCTTAATGGTATTTCGTCTCCGCCTATAGAGCAGCTGTATTTTATCGGCTTCTTCTGATGTAGCTAATACTAAAATGGTGCTCTAATACCAATACCTTTCTGCGCCTGAGTCAGCCGTTCGGGTTATTGAGTCTACCCAAGTATGTTACTAAATGGTAGCGGTATTTCGACCTACTTGAATTACCCTTCTTATGGTACTTGACTACCTTTAAATTGAACATTATGGCTAGAGCGACCTTTTGCAGCAGGGCATAATTGATGGGAGCGTGGGACCCATAGCTCTCTTTTAACTAGGTACACGGAAAGATCGTTTCTAGGTTCGATCTTTGGGGATCGAGAAAACGTTTCCCTGCGAGGTCGTTAATGGGCGTGGCGCTCACTACAACTTGGCAATTTAGCGGTAACTCCGTGGACGATCCGTTCGGGGAGGAGACTAATAGGAGTAGGGGATACTCATCCGCGTCTACCATTTGATTAGTCTTACCTGGGTGTATCGCAATAGCACCTCTTTCCTCCTTCCTTGTCAACTCATTTGATTCGATTCTCTTCGCAGGTAGTTCCTTAGGGTACACCAGCTCGTACCTCTACCCTACCTTCTACTTCTTCCCTGATAACCCCATTTGGCTGGATTCTCATCGTAGGTTCTTCCTTTGGTACTCCTGCTGGTACCTCATCCCTACTTTCTACTTCTTGCATTGTTAACCCATTTGGCTGGGTTTCCCCCGATGGTCCTTTCTTAGGTCCAGGCCGAGCTCCAACTTTCTGGGCCTCTATGAGATTCTCGATAGGTGCTCTTTCGAGTGCAAGCAATCTTTCCTTTTCTCCTCTCTATTCTCTTTCAGCTTGAGCACGTTCTTTTTCCCTCTTCATTCTCCTTTCCTCGGCTTCTTGTTCTGCTTTCGCTATTTCGTTTTCCCGCCGAGTTCTTCTTTCTTCATCTTCCAGCTTTATCTTTATGCTTCTTTCCTCATCTTCCCTTTCTATCCTTATTCCGAATTCTTTTGCTTCTCTTTTCAACAGTATTATTCTTTCGCTTGTTTTACCTTCTCTCAGCATTCTTCTTTGCTCTGTTTCTATTTTCCCCTGTATTTGGGATTCTCCACTTTTCCGGTTCATCCGTACTTCTATATTTTCCCTTTTTCTATCAAACTCTATTATTTCTTCTTCTTATTCTCTTTGTATTCTCAATTCTTCAAGGATGTAGACATCCAAATCCTCGCATTCAAATCTCAGAATTTGGGCTTGTAGGTTGAATCTTTCGACCGGATCCATTTTGTGTTAGTCCGTCGAATTTTCCTTTCTGTATTCTTAGGTAATTATGCCACCACTCACCAGGTAGTGTTTAGCATAACTTACCCTTAATCCCACTACTATGCTGATTGAAATACCACTCACGAAAACAGCTTTACCACTTGATCTACCAATTACCTTTAGATTGTTACCACCCTAACTCTACCAATATTCCTGTCGTCAATTATTCTCTTATTCCAGATATTTTTTTACGTGTTGGCTCTTTCTTAATTAGACACTGCTGGGTTCTTATAAATAACAACCTACAAACCTGACAACACTTTTATAATATGTCGTAGAATGCCCCCCCTTTTCGTTCTAAGAGTGCTAAGAGTGCTAATATATTGATATCTGAATATCTTAACGGACAGAGCCGTTCCGAAACACAAGGATATAAGAGAAACGAACAATAATCCCCAAATAAACTTATATTTTAACTTTAACCATTGAATACACAACATCTAAACATTAGATACAGCAATACTCTGAATATTATCATAAACAAGAATTAATTAAATTAGTTTGACCCTCAAAAATTGGTTTAGGCTTACCGGCTCTACTCAAATTTAAAAGGCCTCAGGAATGTTATTGACTCACAACGCGTGCCGTCTGGCCAGATGTAGAGGGGAAGAATCACAAGGTCGTTTGGGCGAGGGTAGCACCTGGGAGGTCCACACGGTATTCGATGGGGGAGTTCTTCACGGACGAGAACAATTACGGTGCTTTATGCAACACCAAGGTCGTCGTGGTCTCTCTGGCAAGAGAGGGTCGAACTTGGTTTTTAAACCAAGTCAACTTGGAGTGCGGTGTGACCACCGAGTAACGAGCTCGAGGGGGAGCTTTTCCCCTTCGTTCCTTAATTCTTCATGGACGAGGACTGAACTCGGGGAGGGTCTTCTTCAAGGGCGACGATCGATGAGGGGGGTTTCTCTAACGAGAATAGGTTACTTAAAGTTCGGTTTGGTAACCGGGAACTAGCTCGAGGATGAGCATCTTTGTAGTTCCAGTCTTCTTTAAGGGCGAGTATAACGAAGGGGGATTTCTCTGATGAGAATAAGTTGAAATTGGTTCCTCACCAAGTTAACTTAAGAGTTCGGTGTGGCCACCGAGTAACGGGCTCGAGGGGGAGCCTTTTCCTTCTTCTTTTCTTAATTCCCTTAAGGACGAGGAATACTCCTGGTGTTCAAGGTGCACCAGGATATGAGGATTCTCTCTGGCGAGAGTAAGTTGAACTTAACAAAGTTATTTTATCGTTTGGTTTGATAACCAGGGACTAGCTCGAGGATGAGCTTCTTTTAGCCCCTTAAGGTAGGTATCCCTGCCTCTCTTGCAAGGTACTTCTTGGTCTGGCGAGCCAAGTACACTACCAATCCAGTCTAGGTAGCTCGGTTTTAATCGAGGACTCGTCACCTGGAGTCTGACGTATACTACCTCGATTTTCCTGTGTTCCTCATTTATAGCTTGTCACTCCACTGAGGGAGTGGTACGGGGGGCAGAGGGGCTTGAGGACGGCCCTAGGAGAGTTCTTATGCCCAACGGTTTTTCCCACCGAGTCTTACATCGGCTCCTCGGTAGCCTTCGAGCTTGGGAGAAACACATCTTTAATTTCATATTTGACGTGAAACTGGATCTCACTCTCCTGGGGAAGATCTTGCATTTTTTTTTTTTTTTTTATTTAAGGGGCTATCTGGCGACTGCCGACTTAGGCATAAGTCGCCGTAAACAAACAGCCTAGTTCTAGGCTACTTCAAAAAATGGAACAGGGAACAACAAAAAAGAAATAACAATAACAAAACAATAACAAAAACAACAACAAAAACAACAACAACAAAAATTAAGCCTGGTTAAAAAAAAGGGAGAAGGCCGGCCTCCCTCAAAAAGTTAGCAAGTCCACCAGTCAAAGTGCACGCACTCGTCCCGAGTACAAGGGACAGGCGGTAGCGACCCCACCCATCCCGGTACCGGGACAGGTGTCGTGCGCGAAGATCACCCAGACTGGGACATTCGACAAGAATGTGCCGAACAGTCTGGGGGACGACGCTGTCGTTGCAATAGGGCGCAGGCGAGCGCTCCACCAGATAGCGATGCGTCACACGAGTGTGTCCGATTCGGAGACGACAGAAAGCAACCTGAAGCCGCCGCAGCATTGGGGGATAGGTCCATGGGAACAGTCGCGGCGCAATGGCACGCAACTTTAAGTTCCCTTCGACCGTCTCCCATCTTCTTTGCCAAGCAGTCCGAAGAGCTGCCCGTATTCCTGCCATGTAGTCGGTGTGAGGAAGAGCGAAACGCTGGTCCGGTCGCAGAGTCCTCGCGGACTCTTTGGCGCCCTCATCGGCGCGCTCATTCCCCGCAATTCCCACATGTCCAGGAACCCAGCAGAAGATAATCTCGACATCTGCCCGGCTCGCCAAAACCGTGGCGTCACGGATATCGCGAACCAGGGGATGCGGAGATTCCAATGCCCCGAGAGCACCCAGTGCGCTTTGTGAGTCGCTATAGATCACAATCCGGTCCCTGAACCGGGCACGTCGCGTAATCTCCCGTACCGAGTGTTGTATTGCCACCAGCTCGGCCGTGAAGACAGACGCAGCGCCTGGTAGAGCCCCGCTGACTTCAAACAGAGGGGATACGGCGTGGAAGCCGACTTCCTCTTGGGACTTGGAGCCATCCGTATACACTGGCACGGTTCCAGCGTGACACGATGTGTGCTCCAAAAAGGTCGAACGCAATACTCCCGGCGCAGTACAAGCTTTGGGAGCAGAGGCGTGGCGACAAATAGCCAAATGTGGTACCCTCCAGGGTGGCGTCCTGGGCAGAACCAGGGGTGCCACCGGCCCGAGAGCTATATCTAGCTCTCGAAGGAGTTTCCTGGCCCTAAACCCAAAGAACTTAGGGTATGACTGGCGTCTCTCGGTGGCATAGGCACCATCGAGATCAGCTGCAGATGCAGTGAGAGCTGTTGGCGACTGAGGGAGGCGCCGGGCTCGCGCGTACAGGCGAGTGATGCACTGCACGTGGCGCAGAGCGAGTGGCATCTCCCCAGCATCGACCAACAGGCTCTCAATGGGGGAAGTGCGGAAGGCACCGGTCGCAAGGCGAAGGCCGGTGTGGTGGATCGAATCCACCTTCCGCAATAAACGCTCGGCTGCGGATGCATAAAACTCGCATCCGTAGTCGAGCTTCGAATGAACAAAGGATCGATAAAAAAGTAAGGCGGTAGCCCTATCAGCGCCCCAAGCGCTGAACGTCACGGAACGGAGAATGTCCATGGCGCGGGTACAAGAGACCCTAAGGCTGCGAATATGAGCCTCCCAGGTGAGGCGTCGGTCGAATACAAGACCAAGGAAACGGTGCGACTCAACCACATCCAGGCGCACCCCATTAAGGAACAAATCTGGGTCGGGGTGAAGCCGTGGATGGCGGCAGAAGTGCACCACCTTAGTCTTGGCCAAAGAAAACCGAAACCTGTGCGCTTCGGCATAGCGAGAGACGCGGTTCAATGCCTGTTGGAGTCGACGCTCCAGAGTTGGCATCTGGGCCGCGCCAAAAGAGATCGAAAGGTCGTCCACGTAGAGCGTAGCGAGAACATCTTCCGGCAGCACCGAGGTGATGCCGTTGATGCTCAGGGCAAAGAGTGTGACATTGAGGACACTTCCCTGCGGGACACCCTCTTCCTGCTCCTTTGGGCCGGAGAGAGCTCCCCCCACCCGTACGCGGAATCGACGATCTCGCAAAAATTCAGATATAAACATTGGAAGGCGTCCCCTCGCCCGCATCGTGTAGAGAGTCTCCATGATACCGTATCGCCATGCGGTATCATAGGCCTTCTCCAGATCGAAAAACACCGTGGCGTAGTGCTGTCTACGAAGGAAAGCCTCGCAGACGGCATTTTCCAGTCGGAACAGAGCATCCGACGTGGAGTGGAACTTGCGGAAGCCGCACTGTGCGGAAGACAGATGGCCTCCGCTGTCCAGGAAAAAAGCTAATCTAACGTTTACCAATTTCTCCATCAACTTGCACACGCAAGAGGTTAGAGAGATTGGGCGGAAACCGGTCGGAGTAGAGTGATCTCTCCCCGGTTTGCGAAAGGCGAGCACAGTAGCGATTCGCCAGGAGTCTGGGAGAAGACCTTCCACCCAGATCCTGTTGAACAGATCTAACAGAAAGGCCATGCCTCGCTCACCTAGGTGTCGAAGCATGGCGTACGGGACATCGTCCGGACCATGGGCGGTGTCCGCGCACGAAGCGAGAGCGGAACGCAACTCACTCACAGTAAACTTGTCGTTGAAGGGTTCTCCGCCACTGTAGGTAAAGTCTAGCCGGCGGCCTTCCGCGACATCACGACGTGCATTGAATGCTGGCGGAGCAGCATCACGGCTAGAGAATGCGGAAAAAGCGGTCGCTAAGGATTCCGCCACGGACGCGGGGTCTGAGATTGCGGTCCCATTCTCCTGGAGAACGGGAGGGGGGTCCTGCGAGAACTTGCCCCGAATCCTTTTGACTCGCTTCCACACCTCAGGTAAAGGGGTCTTTCCCGTTAAGTGAAGACACGTATGACTGCCAAGAAGAGCGGCGGGCGTGCTTCGAAATATACCGGAACCTAGCCCTAGCCCGACGAAATTCAGCGACAGTGAAATCGTTCGGGTGGCGCTTATAGCGCATGTAGGCATAACGCTTCTGTTTGAGGGCCGTCTCACACTCGGCCGACCACCATGGGAGTGGTCGGCGTGCAAAACGGCCAGACGTCCTAGGAATAGTAGTCAGGCCCACGGCGATGAGGTTGCCGGAGAAGAACTCAACGGCCTCATCTACCGACCTAAACTCCTCGACTGAGATAGAGAATTCAGTCATTTCCTGAAATGCAGGCCACCGCGCCCGCGCCAAGCACCACCGAGGTGGTCTCTCAGGCGGCAGTTGCCCTGAAAATGATATTTGAATGGGAAAGTGATCACTACCATGGAGGTCATCGACCACCCCCCAATCAAAATCAGGCTGTGCATCCGAAGAGCACAAAGATAGGTCAAGGCAAGAAAATGAAGCGGTTCTCGGACAGTGATGCGTGAACTCATCCACGTTTAGGACACCCATCTCAAGCTCTTCGATCAGATCGGCAAGGACTTGTCCCCTGGGATTTATGGAGTAATCTCCCCAGAGAGGATGCCTGCCGTTCAGATCTCCAAGCAAGAGATAGGGCCTCGGCAACCGTGCCACGACGCGGCGGAAGTCCCCCGCGTCGAATTAAGCTGACGGTGGAATGTACGCAGAAATGATAGTATACCTCCTATCCAGGTGCAGCTGCACAGCCACTGCCTGAAGGGAGGTATCTAAAGAGAAAGGAAGAACGGAGACATCATGCCGGGTGTAAACTGCGCATCCCCCAGCCAGGCCATCCCGCGGTGGTGGGGTCGCAAGACCCTTATACCCCGGGAGGGCAGGGAGGGGGCACGCACCTAGCATAGTCTCCTGCAAAAAAATAGCTAACGGGGAACGGGACGAGACGAGCCTCCGCAGCTCCTCCCAGTTGGCCCGGAGTCCACGCGAAGACGACAGAAAGCAACCTGAAGCCGCCGCGGCATTGGGGGATAGGTCCATGGCAACAGTCGCGGCGCAATGGCACGCAACTTTAAGTTCCCCTCGACCGTCTCCCATCTTCGTGGCCAAGCAGTCCGAAGAGCTGCCCGTATTCCTGCCATGTAGTCGGTGTGAGGAAGAGCGAAACGCTGGTCCGGTCGCAGAGTCCTCGCGGACTCTTTGGCGCCCTCATCGGCGCGCTCATTCCCCGCAATTCCTACATGTCCAGGAACCCAGCAGAAGATAATCTCGACATCTGCCCGGCTCGCCAAAACCGTGGCGTCACGGATTCCGCGAACCAGGGGATGCGGAGATTCCAATGCCCCGAGAGCACTCAGGGCGCTTTGTGAGTCGCTATAAATCACAATCCGGTCTCCGAACCGGGCACGTCGCGTAATCTCCCGTACCGAGTGGTGTATTGCCACCAGCTCGGCCGTGAAGACAGACGCAGCGCCTGGTAGAGCCCCGCTGACTTCAAACAGAGGGGATACGGCGTGGAAGCCGACCCCCTCTTGGGACTTGGAGCCATCCGTATACACTGGCACGGTACCGGCGTGACACGATGTGTGCTCCAAAAAGATCGAACGCAATACTCCCGGCGCAGTACAAGCTTTGGGAGCAGAGGCGTGGCGACAAATAGCCAAATGTTGTACCCTCCAGGGTGGCGTCCTGGGCAGAACCAGGGGCGCCACCGGCCCGAGAGCTATATCTACCTCTCAAAGGAGTTTCCCGGCCCTAAACCCAAGGGGCTTAGGGTATGACTGGCGTCTCTCGGCGGCATAGGCACCATCGAGATCAGCTGCGGATGCAGTGAGAGCTGTTGGCGACTGGGGGAGGCGCCAAGCTCGCGCGTACAGGCGAGTGATGCACTGCACGCGGCGCAGAGCGAGTGGCATCTCCCCAGCATCGACCAACAGGCTCTCAATGGGGGAAGTGCCGAAGGCACCGGTCGCAAGGCGAAGGCCGGTGTGGTGGATCGAATCCACCTTCCGCAATAAACGCTCGGCTGCGGATGCATAAAACTCGCATCCGTAGTCGAGCTTCGAGCGAACAAGGGATCGATAAAAAAGTAAGGCGGTAGCCCTATCAGCGCCCCAAGCGCTGAACGTCACGGAACGGAGAATGTCCATGGCGCGGGTACAAGAGACCCTAAGGCTGCGAATGTGAGCCTCCCAGGTGAGGCGTCGGTCGAATACAAGACCAAGGAAACGGTGCGACTCAACCACATCCAGGCGCACCCCATTAAGAAACAAATCTGGGTCGGGGTGAAGCCGTGGATGGCGGCAGAGGTGCACCACCTTAGTCTTGGCCAAAGAAAACCGAAACCTGTGCGCTTCGGCATAGCGAGAGACGCGGTTCAATGCCTGTTGGAGTCGGCGCTCCAGAGTTGGCATCTGGGCCGCGCCAAAAGAGATCGAAAGGTCGTCCACGTAGAGCGTAGCGAGAACATCTTCCGGCAGCACCGAGGTGATGCCGTTGATGCTCAGGGCAAAGAGTGTGACACTGAGGACACTTCCCTGCGGGACACCCTCTTCCTGCTCCTTTGGGCCGGAGAGGGCTCCCCCCACCCGTACGCGGAATCGACGATCTCGCAAAAATTCAGATATAAACATTGGGAGGCGTCCCCTCGCCCCCATCGTGTGGAGAGTCTCCATGATACCGTATCGCCATGCGGTATCATAGGCTTTCTCCAGATCAAAAAACACCGTGGCGTAGTGCTGTCTACGAAGGAAAGCCTCGCAGACGGCATTTTCCAGTCGGAGCAGAGCATCCGACGTGGAGTGGAACTTACGGAAGCCGCACTGTGCAGAAGACAGATGGCCTCCGCTGTCCAAGAAATAGGCTAATCTAACATTTACCAATTTCTCCATCAACTTGCACACGCAAGAGGTTAGAGAGATTGGGCGGAAACCGGTCGGAGTAGAGTGATCTCTCCCCGGCTTGCGAAAGGCGAGCACAGTAGCGATTCGCCAGGAGTCTGGGAGGAGACCTTCCACCCAGATCCTGTTGAACAAATCTAATAGAAAGGCCATGCCTCGCTCACCCAGGTGTCGAAGCATGGCGTACGGGACATCGTCCGGACCATGGGCGGTGTCCACGCACGAAGCGAGAGCGGAACGCAACTCACTCACAGTAAACTTGTCGTTGAAGGGTTCTCCGCCTCTGGAGGTAAAGTCCAGCCGGCGGCCTTCCGCGACATCACGACGTGCATTGAATGCTGGCGGAGCAGCATCACGGCTAGAGAATGCGGAAAAAGCGGTCGCTAAGGATTCCGCCACGGACGCGGGGTCCGAGATTGCGGTCCCATTCTCCTGGAGAACGGGAGGGGGGTCCTGCGAGAACTTGCCCCGAATCCTTTTGACTCGCTTCCACACCTCAGCTAAAGGGGTCTTCCCGTTAAGTGAAGACACGTATGCCCGCCAAGAAGAGCGGCGGGCGTGCTTCGAAATATACCGGAACCTAGCCCTAGCCCGACGAAATTCAGCGACGGTGAAATCGTTCGGGCGGCGCTTATAGCGCATGTAGGCATAACGCTTCTGTTTGAGGGCCGTCTCACACTCGGCCGACCACCATGGGAGTGGTCGGCGTGCAAAACGGCCAGACGTCCTAGGAATAGTAGTCAGGCCCACGGCGATGAGGTTGCCGGAGAAGAACTCGACGGCCTCATCTACCGACCTAAACTCCTTGACTGAGATAGAGAATTCAGTCATTTCCTGAAATGCAGGCCACCGCGCCCGCGCCAAGCACCACCGAGGTGGTCTCTCAGGCGGCAGTTGCCCTGAAAATGATATTTGAATGGGAAAGTGATCACTACCATGGAGGTCATCGACCACCCCCCAATCAAAATCAGGCTGTGCATCCGAAGAGCACAAAGATAGGTCAAGGCAAGAAAATGAAGCGGTTCTCGGACAGTGATGCGTAAACTCATCCACGTTTAGGACACCCATCTCAAGCTCTTCGATCAGATCGGCAAGGACTTGTCCCCTGGGATTTATGGTGTAATCTCCCCAGAGAGGATGCCTGCCGTTCAGATCTCCAAGCAAGAGATAGGGCCTCGGCAACCGTGCCACAACGCGGCGAAAGTCCCCCGCGTCGAAGTCAGCTGACGGTGGAATGTACGCAGAAATGATAGTATACCTCCTATCCAGGTGCAGCTGCACAGCCACTGCCTGAAAGGAGGTATCTAAAGAGAAAGAAAGAACGGAGACATCATGCGGGTGTAAACCGCGCATCCCCCAGCCCGGCCGTCCCGCGGTGGTTGGGTCGCAAGACCCTTATACCCCGGGAGGGCAGGCAGGGGGCACGCGCCTAGCATGGTCTCCTGCAAAAAAATAGCTAACGGGGAACGGGATGAGGCGAGCCTCCGCAGCTCCTCCCAGTTGGCCCGGAGTCCACGGCAATTCCATTGAAGGAATATGCCCTCCAGGCCTAGCTCGGAGGAGACGAGGGGCCCTCCTCGAATTGAAGACCCTCACGGGAATGGCCGTACGCTTCCCGGGGGCAGAACCCCGGGCGCTGTTGGCCGGACAAAGCGCTGAAGGCGCTGTCGCCTTCGAGGACTTATTGGGGGAGGTTGGGCTCGCCATGCGAGTCTTTTCCTCCCTCCGCCTCGAAACTTTAGGCGGGCGTTGCGGCTTCGGAGGCGGGGGGCCCTCTTTTCGAGGAACCACCGTCTCCGAGCCACTCGCTCCACCTCGGGGCGTGGGCAAAGGGGCCGAAGCTCCTTTGTTGCTGTCCTCCTTTCGGGGAACAGCTTTAGGAACCCCGGAAGATGGCCTAGCGACCATCTTCAGGGGTGTTGCCTCCTGTGAGTCTAACGACTCGGTGGAGGCGCGTGGCCGTTTCGCTTTACGCGAAACGGTCACGCTGGGGGAAGAGGGGGGAGCCCTGGTTTTAGCCGGGGCAGGGTATGAACCCTTTTTGCCGCCAGCTTTACCAGGGGAGCGCCCAGGTTGGGTAGAGCCCACAGAAGGGCTCCGAATGGGCGCGGAAACAACCGTGCTCGTTGGCCTGGATGGGCCAGGAGCAGAGGGTGCCTTTCTAACTATTGAGGCATATGACGTCCCAGGCAGAGCCGGGCGCGCCAGGACCAAGTCCTTTGCCTCGCGAAATGAGAGTCGATCCTGGGCCTGAACGGCCAGGATTTCTTTCTCAAGGAGATATGCACCACATTGCTTCGAAGAAGCAGGGTGCGGCTCTCCGCAATTGACACACTTGGCCACACACGATTTGGACTTATCGTGTGCGACCTTGGAGCAATTTACACAGACTTCGGGTGACCCCGATTTTGCACGTCTACATGATCGATTCGTATGGCCGAAGCGGTGGCAGTAATAGCACCGCCGCGGCAGTGGCACGAATGCCTTCACGCGGTAGCGGTACCAACCGGCACGCACCGACTCAGGGAGCTTGTCACAGTCGAACGTGACGAAGAGTGTAGGGGTGGGTCTCGAGGCCCCTCCCTGTTTTCTCATCACACGTTCGACCTTGACCGCCCCATGGTCGGCCAGCTCTAGGGTGATGTCCTCAATGGAGTAGTCAACGAGTTCCCTCGCATAAACTACTCCTTTCACAAAGTTCATGGTAGAGTGCGGCGTCACACTCACCGGGGTGCCATGAAGTGTCCGAAGAGCACTTATCTTGGCCGCCTCGGCGGGATTCGCCGCATTCGCCAGAAGGCTCCCGTCCGAGAAACGGGTTACCTTCGGCTCTCTACCAATTGCACTAGCTAATCCTCTCCTCTGATGGATCATCTTGCCCTTGGACAACATGGTGCCATCAGTGGAGCGAATAACGAGGAAGCGTTTGAAGCCAGCGGGCTCGAAAACGCCAGGTAACCTCTGAATCAGGGGCCCCGATGTCATCGAGGCTCCGCCCTGTGCATTCTTGGTCTTAGTCGTAGTCATGGGCTCCGCACACGAGGGGGTAGAGGGGCCGGATGTGCCGATCTTGGCTTGGTCGCCTACCAAAGTGGTAGCAGACCCATCCGTCCCCGCAGCCCCCGCGGATTGAGAGGAGCCCCGAGTCTTCTTCGTCTTTTGAGTCTTTTTAGTCTTTTTCTTTTTAGGAGAGGAGGGCGGGGAATGAACCCGCTTTTCACCTCCGCTGGCAGAAGTCCCCAGGCCAGATGGACCAGCCTCAGCCAGGTCCCTCTCCGAAATGGAGAAGGTCCTGGTTGTCGTAGGGGCACCTGTCGGAGGAGATCCCTCCCCTCCTTCTACTGCCTCGGAGCCCTCAGCCATTTGAGGAGGACCTTGCATAGGGGCGGATTCGGGTTCGGTGCTTGGCGCCGAGCCCGAATTCCCCCCCATGGAAGGCCCTACCGTCTGGGGCTGGGTCTCCTCAAGGACCATGTCTATCACAGGAGGGGCCTCCAGTTGGCCATCCCCTCCCAGGACATCGCAGGTCCCCTTGGCAGTATTGTCACTAGTCAGGTCGTGTGGGGAGGCACAGGCCTTGACCCCAGCAAGGTTCAAAATTCTTGCCAGCAGGTCTTTTGAGGGAAGCGACCGAAGGGGCCTGGCTTCCCTCTCCCCCCTAAGGGGGTTTGCCCTACCGAGCCGCTTGCACGAGGGGCGGTCGGCAATGGGCTGCCTGCTGGCTTTCTTGGCAGTCCCCTTAGAAAGCAAAGGAGGGACTGCCGCTGGAGATAGGGAGGTGCCCGAAAGCACCTCCAGAGAAGGGGGTGAGGGGGAGTCCCCTACACCCGTAGGCGTAGGAGAGGAGTAAGCCTCCTCTCCGGTTAAAGAATTATGGAGGGTCCCTTGCGCAAGCACAAGGGGGGGGACCTCCATTTTCTCGGTGGAGCTGCCCGAGGGCGGCTCCGTAGATGTTTTTGGGGAAGTTGGGGGTTGGGGTTTTTGTTTTTTTTCATACATGGGCATGGTGACCCTCTTTTGATTACGGGACGCAATAGCTCATCACCTCTCGCAGTTGCCCGCACTGCGAGAGGTGCTTACAAGCCCGGCAGAGCCAGGCGCCGCCATTCGGGACCACCCCTCCCGCCTGGTGGCCTGGCAGTCCTTCGGCATGGCGGCTCCACCTTGGACACGGCGTAAAAAATATAGGTTGTGAAGAGGAGAGGAAAAGGGATGTGAGGAAGATGTGGGTGGGGATGAAGCAGGTTGTTAAAAAAAACCCATCCCGAACCGGAGCTCAGGGGTTAGGGAACAATGTCCCCTCCCCCCCCCAGCCCCGATCCGGGGTGGTTGGCTTGAGAAGAAGGTCAGCATTCTACCCTGTGAAATTAGAGGCTGACCAGAGAAAGTTGTGGGAGAGGTTGTATGAAAAGCGACGAGGTAGGGGAGAAATCGGGCTATCTGAAGGAAGGAAGAGAGGCTAAGCTGGGGCCGGACGGAGTGCTGGATCCCGTCAGCACGGCGGCCAGGATGGCAAATCGCCGCGCCCCTTACGGGGGGAAGATCTTGCATTTTAACCTTTAGGGTCTTTCATGGCACCGAGTTGGGCGACGCTGCGGTTAGGCGCTGGATCCGCTGATGCCTTCGGCCGGATGTCTTTGCGGTAACCACCTTGTGACTGCACCACGAGTGAACGGGAGGGGATGGGGAAGTGACGATTCCCCTACACTCATTATCAATCGAAGATATAGGCTTCGATCCACTAGAGCCTTCTCATTTTTCTTTCATTTCATCTTTCTGGATGAATGACGGTGTTCAGACGTATCAGAAGTCATGAAAATTCTGACCTTATAGGGAACATATTGCTTTGTATAAATGCGGTGTTTCTCTATTTGGTAAGCCATTGTGAGTTTGAAAATGTTAAGATAAGAAAAGTAGTATCTCCATCGACCTTTCCTGGTATACACACATATATATAACGGGTGTTCTAATAACTTGGACCGATTTTAAATATGAATTAAGTTTCAACATCTAATGATTATTTTCTTTTTCTTTTATATTTAACAACTTCAGTCTTTGCCAATTTTAACCATAGAAAGATTAACCATTGAACAACGTCTTAAAGTTATTGAAGCCTATTACGAAAATGGACGTTCAAATGGAAATGCATTTCAGGCACTTCGAGATTTGTTGGTCAACATAATTGAACAACCGATAGTGCAATTGGGAAAATTGTTCGTAAATTCAAACAAACGGGGTCGATGGAAGATATAAAAACGTCATTGCGTGCTCGTTTACGCCGTTCAACTGAAAAAATTGCTGCAGTACGCGATAATTTGGCTGAAGATCCAGACACCTCTATCCGTCATCGCGCGCCGGAATTGAACCGCTCCCCAACAAGTTACATCGAATTTTGACAAAAGATTTGTCTCTCCACGCTTACAAAATTTAATTGACACAAGAACTGAAGACTGCTGACCATTTAAAGCGTCATACTTTCGTCAATTGGGTGCACGAGCAAAGATAAACCGTTGATGATTTTTCGCAAAAATTCATCTTTAGTGATGAAGCTCATTTTCATCTTGGTGGATTCGTTAATAAGCAGAATTGTCACATTTGGGCTGATGAAAATCCCAGGAAGATTGTTGAAAAGCCACTGCATCCACAAAAAGGCACCGTTTGGTGTGCATTTTTGCTAGCGGAATCATTGGGCCGTATTTCTTCGAAAATGATGCCGGGAATTCTGTTACGGTGACAAGCGAGCGATACTGTGAAATGATAACCAAATTTTTATAGACTCAAGATTTGTGGTTTCTATAGGACGGTGCCACATGCCACATAGGGAATGCCAAAATGGGTTTATTAAATGAGAAGTTCCCAGGTCGCATCATCTCTCGAAACAGCGAGGTCAATTGGCCACCACGATCGTGTGACTTGACACCTTTAGATTTATTTCTTTGGGGTCCTCTCAAAAGTATGGTTTATGCTAACAAGACAACAACAATTTAACAACTGAAGGATGAGATAATAAGGCATATTGGTGAGATCAAGGACCAACTATGCAGAGACTTCATCAAAATTTTGACCATCGAGTGGAAGTGTTCCGCCGAAGCCTTGCCAGACATTTAGGCGATATTATTCTGCACACATAATTTCCATGGCTTAAAAAACATGATCCAATAGTGAAATATATATACATATATATATATATATATATATATATATATATATATATATATATATATATATATATAAATCTGTAAAGCAAAAGGTACCAGTAACGATTTCCCTCCATGCGGAAGATAAATCAAGAATCCATTACTTTCGCTGACGGGCCATAGTCTCAATCTGCATTTAGTTTGCATGTTTGTATATGGCCAATATTTCTCATCAAGAAACAAATTCTAAAGAAGTTTCTTTTCTGACCAAATGATTTGTATTAAGGTCCAGCAACAGTATTTGTGCAGATAGGTGTGATTTAAGCCAGATTGCGACAGAACATAACAACCGCAGTGTTTGTGTAGGCAGAGATGGTGTAAAAAAGGAGGCAATTAATTATGTTTTAATTCTGAAACCGCTATAAAGGCCTTAAAAGGTTTTCTTCATTGAAATCTAGAAATAAAAAACGCTATCTGAAGAGGTACCTCTCACAGAACTACTCACTGAATTCAAAGTTATTTAATGGGATATAATTAGCAAAGTAATCACTGAAATAAGTAACCATCGCCTACATTACCACAAATGATGTAAAGGCAAACAGGAGCATGGAGTTGGAATCGTGATACAACACGAGCTAGAAGAAATAGTCGTAGAGTTTCACAGCATATAGGAACGAGCAGTTTACGTAAACCTATGTCTCTAAAAAGTAATACTTTAAAATTAGATAAATTCCCTTGCTTTATGGGACAGTATAATGGATGAGAAAATGTTCAAAGTTGGAGGAAAACGAGAGAAGATTAAATCTTATTGACGTACTGGTGGCACATGACGGCAAATTGCTATCACTGGCATAAAAAGATAAAAATGAAATATTGTAGTTGGAAAACCCAAACGATCATATACAGTAGTTAAGGAAATTGGTTACATCTGTTTGCCAAAACTCACTGTCAATAATATCCAAATCGTAATGAAAGTGAAATCAGTGACTACAGGATGATCAGTTGTGGGATAAAAATTAATATGAAGAATGAGATAATAAACTATTCCATTAAAAAATAGGTCCAGAAAAACTTTTATTCAGAATTCCAGCGCAATCTTCATAGGCCATACATTTAAAACCCCTTGAAAACAGCATCACCAGCAATAGGAATTTTTGGAAGAAACAAATTGGACAGCTGCCCTATTCAAGTGGATTCTAAAGGCATCATAAAAAAATGGAAGGTAATGAATTATAAAAGAAGGGAAAATACAAATATAAGACACGGATTTTATTAATAATGGTTTAAAAGATTCCTCTGCCAGAAGAAAACGAAGGCGGGAGAGACGAGGTACTCCTGAAATGGTCTGGAAACAGGACGACGAGAGAATAGCCAAGTTAATACATTGCAATTAGAAAATAGGCAACAGATTGTTACCCATCACAAAAACAGCAGTAAGGGGTGATTCGAGAATCAACTGAAAGATAAGCGTGGGTAACTCTCGTTTAGCCTATACAGATGAGCAGAAAGCAAACTATTAGGACCGTCGTCTTTGACGACTCGATGGCCAAGAACAAGCAGATTTTTTTGATATTGAATAATATAAAGGATAAACAACCAACCCATTTGTTTTGCCAAAAATATAAAATATATTACAGAATAGAGAGAAAGAAATCTTACAAAGGCTATGCAGAGTTATTACGGGACCAAAAATACACTGAACGGGCTAGCTCATCAGTCCTCTATTTGCACAGGACCCTTACCTGCCGTGAATCCACCAAAATACAAACCGATAACGGGATACTTTCTGGATCATCCAGTTGCACATTTCTGTAATTAAGGCATGGAAAGCACTAAAGGAGTGAATGACAAAAAACACCCTTAGATCCAGAAAAATAAAGAACTCTTTAAAAGGTAAAATTTGAATAAGTCTAAAGTTATAAGAAAGGCAGAAAGTTTAGCAGTAAAACTAAAAACCGCCAGCGGCAGAGACAAAAATAATCCTTCCTGAGTAAACAGCTGCAGCACCGACACCTCGGTCTGTCTTGGATCCTTCTGTGTATATGGAGCAATGTTGTGCGTGTGATTTGGTATGCTTGAGAAACAGGCATCTAAAGGAGCAAGGATTAACGACGGGTTTGTCCAAGCCCCATATGCTTGTGCCAACTCAGGGTGGTGGAGCACACCAACTATGGAGAGATTGGAGAGATCATCTCCTATCCGGAGGTTCAAGGGGCGTGATAAAGACAGCAAACTATTGAATGACGCCGTTGATTAAGCAGTAAAAGGCTTCTTTGAACATCTGAGGCAGGGGTCTGACTTACATTATCCTGTCATTTGGATTCGATGACAGAGAAAGGGGAGCACCCAACATTCATAGTAATGACTGGTCACGGGGAAGGTGCGAAAAGTTCCACTGGAAAGAGGAACTCAGAGAAGGCGAATCGGATTCAGCAGGTTTAGGGCTGAGGAGGCAGCCTAATAGTAAAACTGACACCCAAACTTCAATTGGGATTGTACCAGAGCAGTTTAGAGTGGATACCCTGCCCCAATACGTGTGGGAGAGGACCTATAAAATGTCTAGGGCCGAAAGACAGCCCATTCGAAGACGACATTGGCGTGGTAATCAGGATAGCTTGGGATCAAGGGGTATGTCAGGAACAGAAACTGTCGAAGAAACTTGATTTTCACACCTTGTAAGGAGATAGATGGCGGAGCAAGAGGCCTTCTACCTCTGTATAAATACATAGACTTCGATTTGCATGTGGAAAAGCGGAATCCAATAAGTGTGACGTGTTTCAAATCAGCCTTGACTGACAGCTAAAGAAGCCGTGCAGCTAAGGTAAGGCGATGCGATGAACAGTAGAGCGCAAAGACACTGAAGAATAGGGCCGCCGATACACCCTATTTTGCAGAAAAAAATATCATTGATCGCAATGACAAAACATAAAACACTTCAAACGCTGACCTGATGACCTCTCTCTTATTGGGAGTGCTGATTAGAGGAAGTGTTTCTAACACGCACCCTAAAGGATCCGAAGTTAAGGAACTTTGAATAAAAGACGTTAAAAAACTTTCTTATGCCAAACGTGTGGCTGTTTTAACCGGCCGTATCTCCGTGTAGTATCGTAGCTTTCAATATATGTAAAATTATCACTAAGACTCTGTGCTTTAGCAAAATAGCTTTCCAGACCGATTCCTAAGAGGTTAAGAGTTCTAGTACCCATGCTTAAACAGCAATGCAATTAAACGAGTATGTAATTAGTTTCCAGGAACCAACTCAGAAGCAGAAGACCATCTCTAGCAATTTGCTCAGACAGCTAGTAAGAGATATAGGGAGAAAGTGGTTTTTTTTGTTGTTTTTTAAGAGCTCATCTGGCGACTGCCTACTTGGGCATTAGTCGCCGTATTAAAACTGGCCTAGTTCTAGGCTACTTTAAAATGAAATTAAAGAGAGAAAAAAAAAACAACAACACCCCAAAAGGGGGAAAGGAAGCAAGCTGGTGCGTCGGGGAGAGGTCCCCCCGGCGCAGGAGCGTGCAACTAAAGAGAAAAAAAACAAAAAAAACAAAACAAACAAACCTTGCTTAAATGATAGGGAGAAGGCCGGCCTCCCCCAAGAAGTCAACAAGTCCACAAGTCAGTGTGCACGAATCTGTCCCGAGCACAAGGGACAGGCGGTAGCGACCCCGCCCATCCCGGTACTGGGACAGGTATCGTGCGCGAAGATCACCCAGACTGGGACATTCGACAAGAATGTGCCGAACAGTCTGGGGGACGACGCAGTCGTTGCAATAGGGCGCAGGCGAGCGCTCTATCAGATAGCGATGCGTCACACGAGTGTGTCCGATTCGGAGACGACAGAAAGCAACCTAAAGCCGCCGCGGCATTGGGGGATAGGTCCATGGGAACAGTCGCGGTGCAATGGCACGCAACTTTAAGTTCCCTTCGACCGTCTCCCATCTTCTTTGCCAAGCAGTCCGAAGAGCTGCCCGTATTCCTGCCATGTAGTCGGTGTGAGGAAGAGCGAAACGCTGGTCCGGTCGCAGAGTCCTCGCGGACTCTTTGGCGCCCTCAACGGCGCGCTCATTCCCCGCAATTCCTACATGTCCAGGAACCCAGCAGAAGATAATCTCGACATCTGCCCGGCTCGCCAAAACCGTGGCGTCACGGATATCGCGAAATAGGGGATGCGGAGATTCCAATGCCCCGAGAGCACTCAGGGCGCTTTGTGAGTCGCTATAGATCACAATCCGGTCTCCGAACTGGGCACGTCGCGTAATCTCCCGTACCGAGTGGTGTATTGCCACCAGCTCGGCCGTGAAGACAGACGCAGCGCCTGGTAGAGCCCCGCTGACTTCAAACAGAGGGGATACGGCGTGGAAGCCGACCCCCTCTTGGGACTTGGAGCCATCCGTATACACTGGCACGGTACCAGCGTGACACGATGTGTGCTCCAAAAAGGTCGAACGCAATACTCCCGGCGCAGTACAAGCTTTGGGAGCAGAGGCGTGGCGACAAATAGCCAAATGTGGTACCCTCCAGGGTGGCATCCTGGGCAGAACCAGGGGCGCCACCGGCCCGAGAGCTATATCTACCTCTCGAAGGAGTTTCCTGGCCCTAAACCCAAAGGGCTTAGGGTATGTCTGGCGTCTCTCGGCGGCATAGGCACCATCGAGATCAGCTGCGGATGCAGTGAGAGCTGTTGGCGACTGAGGGAGGCGCCGGGCTTGCGCGTACAGGCGAGTGATGCACTGTACGCGGCGCAGAGCGAGTGGCAACTCCCCAGCATCGACCAACAGGCTCTCAATGGGGAAAGTGCGGAAGGCACCGGTCGCAAGGCGAAGGCCGGTGTGGTGAATTGAATCCACCTTCCGCAATAAACGCTCGGCTGCGGATGCATAAAACTCGCATCCGTAGTCGAGCTTCGAGCAAACAAAGGATCGATAAAAAAGTAAGGCGGTAGCCCTATCAGCGCCCCAAGCGCTGAACGTCACGGAACGGAGAATGTCCATGGCTTGGGTACAAGAGACCCTAAGGCTGCGAATATGAGCCTCCCAGGTGAGGCGTCGGTCGAATACAAGACCAAGGAAACGGTGCGACTCAACCACATCCAGGCGTTCCCCATTAAAAAACAAATCTGGGTCAGGGTGAAGCCGTGGATGGCGGCAGAAGTGCACCACCTTAGTCTTGGCCAAAGAAAACCGAAACCTGTGCGCTTCGGCATAACGAGAGACGCGGTTCAATGCCTGTTGGAGTCGACGCTCCAGAGTTGGCATCTGGGCCGCGCCAAAAGAGATCGAAAGGTCGTCCACGTAGAGTGTAGCGAGAACATCTTCTGGCAGTACCGAGGTGATGCCGTTGATGCTCAGGGCAAAGAGTGCGACACTGAGGACACTTCACTGCGGGACACCCTCTTCCTGCTCCTTTGGGGCAGAGAGGGCTCCCCCCACCCGTACGCGGAATCGACGATCTCGCAAAAATTCAGATATAAACATTGGGAGGCGTCCCCTCGCCCCCATCGTGTGGAGAGTCTCCATGATACCGTATCGCCATGCGGTATCATAGGCCTTCTCCAGATCAAAAAACACCGTGGCGTAGTGCTGTCTACGAAGGAAAGCCTCGCAGACGGCATTTTCCAGTCGGAGCAGAGCATCCGACGTGGAGTGAAACTTACGGAAGCCGCACTGTGCAGAAGACAGATGACCTCCGCTGTCCAGGAAATGGGCTAATCTAACATTTACCAATTTCTCCATCAACTTGCACACGCAAGAGGTTAGAGAGATTGGGCGGAAACCGGTCGGAGTAGAGTGATCTCTCCCTGGCTTGCGAAAGGCGAGCACAGTAGCGATTCGCCAGGAGTCTGGGAGAAGACCTTCCACCCAGATCCTGTTGAACAGATCTAACAGAAAGGCCATGCCTAGCTCACCCAGGTGTCGAAGCAAGGCGTACGGGACATCGTCCGGACCATGGGCGGTGTCCGCGCACGAAGCGAGAGCGGAACGCAACTCACTCACAGTAAACTTGTCGTTGAAGGGTTCTCCGCCTCTGGAGGTAAAGTCCAGCCGGCGGCCTTCCACGAAATCACAACGTGCATTGAATGCTGGCTTAGCAGCATCACGGCTAGAGAATGCAGAGAAAGCGGTCGCTAAGGATTCCGCCACGGACAGGGGGTCCGAGATTGCGGTCCCATTCTCCTGGAGAACGGGAGGGGGGTCCTGCGAGAACTTGCCCCGAATCCTTTTGACTCGCTTCCACACCTCAGCTAAAGAAGTCTTCCCGTTAAGTGAAGACACGTATGCCCGTCAAGAATAGCGGCGGGCGTGCTTCGAAATATACCGCAACCTAGCCCTAGCTCGACGAAATTCAGTGACAGTGAAATCGTTCGGGCGGCGCTTATAGCGCATGTAGGCATAACGCTTCTGTTTGAGGGCCGTCTCACACTCGGCCGACCACCATGGGAGTAGTTGGCGTGCAAAACAGCCAGACGTCCTAGGAATAGTAGTCAGGCCAACGGCGATGAGGTTGCCGGAGAAGAACTCAACGGCCTCATCTACCGACCTAAACTCCTCGACTGAGATAGAGAATTCAGTCATTTCCTGAAATGCAGGCCACCGCGCCTGTGCCAAGCACCACCGAGGTGGTCTCTCAGGCGGCAGTTGCCCTGAAAATGATATTTGAATGGGAAAGTGAGCACTACCATGGAGGTCATCGACCACCCCCCAATCAAAATCAAGCTGTGCATCCGAAGAGCACAAAGATAGGTCAAGGCAAGAAAATGAAGCGGTTCTTTGACAGTGATGCGTAAACTAATCCACGTTTAGGACACCCATCTCAAGCTCTTCGATCAGATCGGCAAGGACTTGTCCCCTGGGATTTATGGTGTAATCTCCCCAGAGAGGATGCCTGCCGTTTAGATCTCTAAGCAAGAGATAGGGCCTCGGCAACCGTGCCACGACGCGGCGGAAGTCCCCTGCGTCGAAGTCAGCTGACGGTGGAATGTACGCAGAAATGATAGTATACCTCCTATCCAGGTGCAGCTGCACAGCCACTGCCTGTAAGGAGGTATCTAAAGAGAAAGGATGAACGGAGACATCATGCCGGGTGTAAACCGCGCATCCCCCAGCCCGGCCGTCCCGCGGTGGTGGGGTTGCAAGACCCTTATACCCCGGGAGGGCAGGCAGTGGGCACGCGCCTAGCATGGTCTCCTGCAAAAAAATAGCTAACGGGGAACGGGACGAGGCGAGCCTCCGCAGCTCCCCCCAGTTGGCTCGGAGTCCACGGCAATTCCATTGGAGGAATATGCCCTCCAGGCCTAGCTCGGAGGAGACGCGGGGGCCCTCTTCGAATTGAAGACCCTCACGGGAATGGCCGTACGCTTCCCGGGGGCAGAACCCCGGGCGCTGTTGGCCGGACAAAGCGCTGGAGGCGCTGTCGCCTTCGAGGACTTATTGGGGGAGGTTGACCTCGCCATGCGAGTCTTTTCCTCCCTCCGCCTCGAAACCTTAGGCGGGCGCTACGGCTTCGGAGGGCCCTCTTTTCGAGGAACCACCGTCTCCGAGCTACTCGCTCCACCTCGTGGCGTGGGCGAAGGAGCCGAAGCTCCTTTGTTGCTGTCCTCCTTTCGGGGGACAGCTTTAGCAACCCCCGAATATGGCCTAGCGACCATCTTCAGGGGTGTTGCCTCCTGTGAGTCTAACGACTCTGTGGAGGCGCGTGGCCGTTTCGCCTTACGGGAAACAATCACGCTGGGGGAAGAGGGGGGAGCCCTGGTTTTAGCCGGGGCTGGGTGTGAACCCTTTTTGCCGCCAGCTCTACCAGGGGAGCGCCCGGGTGTAGTAGAGCCCGCAGAAGGGCTCCGAATGGGCGCGGAAACAACCGTGCTCGTTGGCCTGGATGGGCCAGGAGCAGAGGGGGCATTTCAAACTACTGAGGCATATGACGTCCCAGACAGAGCTGGGCGCGCCAGGACCAAGTTTTTAGCCTCGCAGAATGAGAGTCTATCCTGGGCCTGAACGGCCAGGATTTCTTTCTCCAGGAGATATGCACCACATTGCTTCGAAGAAGCAGGGTGCGGCTCTCCGCAATTGACACACTTGGCCACACACGATTTGGACTTATCGTGTGCGACCTTGGAGCAATTTACACAGACTTCGGGTGACCCCGACTTTGCACGTCTACATGAGCGATTCGTATGGCCGAAGCGGTGACAGTAATAGCACCGCCGCGGTAGTGGCACGAATGCCTTCACGCGGTAGCGGTACCAACCGGCACGCACCGACTCAGGGAGCTTGTCACAGTCGAACGTGACGAAGAGTGTAGGGGTGGGTCTCGAAGCCCCTCCCTGTTTTCTCATCACACGTTCGACCTTGACCGCCCCATGGTCGGCCAGCTCTAGGGTGATGTCCTCAATGGAGTAGTCAACGAGTTTCCTCGCATAAACTACTCCTTTCACAAAGTTCATGGTAGAGTGCGGCGTCACACTCACCGGGGTGCCATGAAGTGTCCGAAGAGCACTTATCTTGGCCGCCTCGGCGGGATTCACCGCATTCGCCAGAAGGCTGCCGTCCGAGAAACGGGTTACCTTCGGCTCTCTACCAATTGCACTAGCTAATCCTCTCCTCTGATGGATCATGTTGCCCTCAGACAACATGGTGCCATCAGTGGAGCGAATAACGAGGAAGTGTTTGAAGCTAGCGGGCTCGAAAACGCCAGGTAACCTCTGAATGAGGGGCCCCGATGTCATCGAGGCTCCGCCCTGTGCATTCTTCGTCTTAGTCTTGGTCAGGAGCTCCGCACACGAGGGGGTAGAGGAGCCGGATTTGCCGATCTTGGCTTGGTCGCCTACCAAAGTGGCAGCAGACCCATCCGTCCCCGCAGCCCCCGCGGATGGAGAGGAGCCCCGAGTCTTTTTCGTCATTCTTGTCTTTTTCTTCTTTTTAGGAGAGGAGGGCGGGGAATGAACCCGCTTCTCACCCCCAACGGTAGAAGCCCCCAGGCCAGATGGACCGGCCTCAGCCAGGTCCTTCTCTGAAATGGAGAAGGTCCCGGTGGGCCCAGGGGAATCATCCGGAGGAGATCCCTCCCCTCCTTGTCCTGCCTGAGAATCCACAGCCGTTTGATGAGGACCTTGCATAGGGGCGGATTCGGGTTCGGTGCTTGGCGCCAAGCCCGGATTCCTCCACATGGAAGGCCCTACCGTCTGAGGCTGGTTTTCCTCAAGGACCATGTCTATCACAGGAGGGGCCTCCAGTTGGCCATCCCCTCCCAGGACATCGCAGGTCCCCTTGGCAGCGTCATAAGTCTTTAGTGGGGAGGCACAGGCCTTGACCCCGGCAAGGTTTAATATTTTTGCCAGCAGGTCTTTTGAGGGAAGCGACCGAAGGGGCCTGGCTTCCCTCTCCCCCCTAAGGGGGTTTGCCCTACCGAGCCGCTTGTACGAGGGGCGGTCGGCAATGGGCTGCCTGCTGGCTTTCTTGGCAGTCCCCTTAGAAAGCATAGAAGGGACTGCCGCTGGAGATAGGGAGGTGCCCGAAAGCACCTCCAGAGAAGGGGGTGAGGGGGAGTCCCCTACACCCGTAGGCTTAGGAGAGGAGTACGCCTCCTCTCCGGTTAAAGAGGTATGGAGGGTCCCCTGTGCAAGCACAGGGGGGGGGGACCTCCATCTTTTCTGTGGAGCTGCACGAGGGTGGCTCCGTTGTTGTTATAGGGGGAATTAAAGAGAGATGTTTTTTTGTTTCATTATTGGGCATGGTGACCCTCTTTGTTTTACGGGACGCAATCGCTCACCACCTCTTGCAGTAGCCCGCACTGCAAGAGGTGCTTACAGGCCCGGCAGAGCCAGGCGCCGCCATTTGGGACCACCCCTCCCGCCTGGTGGCCTGGCAGTCCTTCGGCATGGCGGCTCCACCTTGAACACGGCGTAAAACGGATAGATTTTGAAGACGAGAGGAAAAGGGATGTGAGGAAGGTATGGGTGGGGATAAAGCAGGTTGTTAAAAGCCAACCACCCCAGACCGGAGCTCAGGGGTTAGGGGACATTGTCCCCTCCCCCCTCAGCCCCGATCCGGGACGATTGGCTGAGAAGAAGGTCAGCTTCTACCCTGTGAAATTAGAGGCTGACCAGAGAAAGTTGTGGGAGAGGTTGTATGAAAAGCGACGAGGTAGGAAAGGAATACAGGCTATCTGAAGGAAGGAAGAGAGGCTAAGCTGGGGCCGGACGGGGCGCTGGAACCCGTCAGCACGGCGGCCAGGATGGCAAATCGCCGCGCCCCTTACGGGGTAGGGAGAAAGTGACCTGCGTCCAATCTGTCCCTGCCTGGTTTGACAAAGGGCAGGATAATTATTACGCGCCATAATGATAGGTAAGGGCCCTTCATCGATATAAGGTTGTCATATGTTAAGAAAGAACATGATAGAGGTTAATAAATGTGCCAAATCATATAATAATTGATACCGTTACGGTCAGAAGATGTAGACCCACAAAAGAACAATACAACATGCAACTCGTGGATGGGGAAGAAGTCATTATACGGACGGATGGAGTTTGTTGCAAAATATATGGATATTAGATCCTTCGGTTGATTTATAGGCCAGAAAAGCCTGATTATAATAGTTAGGCAAAGTTCTGCTAACCACCATGCTGTCATTCACTAAGGATCTTTGCAGAATGAGGTGGGCGTATTACGATCGTCATATGGGCCAGGATCTTGTTAATCCCCTTCCATATATTTGCGGGAGGGGAAAATGACGAAAATTAGCGACATGAAGTTCCGTGAGCGCGACAAAGTGTTGTCTGTTGAAGTGCTAGAGCTCAGTTTCGGTTAACCTTATTTAACACGGTTAGGTTCCCCTGGAAAAGGATATGAGTACACTCATATCCTTTGGAATCAGCAAACAAAGGTGATGGAGACTCCCCACCTCCAAACTTCATGAGAGAAGAATTCAGAATCAGTACGAAAAAAAACAAGCAGAGGTCAGTTAATCGTCAGGGCTAATAGATATGAGAAATAACAGGGGAAATAAAAGTTAGTAAATTAAAATAATTGGAGAGTGGGGAAAATGAGGGTAATGAGTCTGCTTCTCAGCACCAGCGGACCGCAAAGGCCCCAAGGGCTGACCCTCCTCTCTTACGACGAGAGAGCCAGAGACTCCCTTGGATAAATCTCTGTAAAAAGAAAAGGTCCCAAAAAGTGTAGGAACCCGGCAATACACAAATGATAAAAAATAAATTGATGAAACACATGACAGTATCTGATGAAAAATACAGAGAAATAGAAAATAAGAATAACAAAAAACTTTTAGAAGTAACCCTAGATATAGTTAATGAATAATCGCAAGGAACTGAAAGAAACAAATAGTAAACAACAAATTGATTTTGCAAAATTAAACAATCTCATTTAAGAAACCAATAACTGGCAAAAATAAAATACCAGTATTCTTAAAGACAACATCAAACAATAAAAGGGCTAGAAAATGCTATAGAAGAGGAAGAAGATGCAATTATCTATTGTGGGGGAATTCCACGTGGAATTTCTTTTCCAGCGCGGAAGTGACCTCCATGCGCTGGAGAAGGTTCTAGAATTTGGTTAGGCTTAAATTGGTAAGCCTCCCCCCCTCCCAAACACAAGCGGTAACCTCAAACCCTATCCACCTCGGACCACCTTTTTGCGGGTTACAATCGCTTAGACGTGAAGATTCGAGGCCATTCGAGAGTAGCGCTGATTCCCCCCACCCCTGCGGGGGGAGGGAAGCCTCGGATATATATAGGGCTCGTCTTCCATGTGGGAGACACAGAGTTGAGGAGTCTCGCCCGGACCAAAGAAATTTCTCCTAGTTCCAGGTTAGGTGCTAACAACGAAGCAAAGTGACAGCTGAACTTTTGTGTCTTGGAATTAACCCAGCCAGTGTGTTAATTCCATTTGATGATCGCCACCGAGCGATTTTTCCGACTCCACTCATCAACTCTTGTCGAAGCCCTTCTCATTCATTTCTCGTTTTCGGGTAGCTCGAAATACTCTCCCCTGGACTGGACGTTACCCCCCCCCCCTCCTTTGGAGAACCGTCATCACGTCAACTTCCCGCTCAGAAGCTCCGAGCGCCCTCGCCCTCACGTTTATTGCCTGCAGAAGACATCCGTGAAACCTTACCCTGACGTCTCACCCGGAATCCTCCGTAAGCCCACCCCTCTCACCTTTCAGCAACCCAATTGAGTTAATCCTCACCATTTAAATAGTCTCCTGTAATACATTGATTTCTAACTTCAGATTATGATGCATAACTCTACAATTTCCCCTTGGTTTACCCCTGTAATTTTTACCATTAATTCTCTTATTTTATGTTAAAAAAAATATATTTTTGTACATGTCTCTTTAAATAACCTTGAGCTTTGCCATTGCCTAAATTTTACCTGACCTCGTTGAACTTTTTTCTCGCTGTTCCGCGCGTCGAACCACAAGGCGTTCCGTCTCTTGTCGGTTCGACATTAAGTTATTGGCCCCTCCCCCATAGATATAATATGGTATTGATATAATGTAATGTCATACCACGACATCTATGTTCTAGAAACAGTAGGTAAAGAGAACAACAGACTATAATGTATGGAAAATTTATTCAAGCAACACCACCATAAGGAACCACTAAAGCCAACAATATCCAATAATATCCATACCAATCTCAAATCAGTATTTCAAGTTGTAATCAAACAAATGAAATGCCACAAAGCACTATGTCTCGAGAACTTCACTTTAGATGACAAATTGACGAGAGAACAAGCTAGTATCGGAAAGGTTTTTATTAACGATTGACCACCTCCATACAATCATCTGCTCATAGAGAAAACTTCAGAGTGAAAAAAAATAAATACTTGGTACATATAAAATACCAGAACGCATTTGATTCAATAGAAACATCAAATTATTCTTACTGTCTAGATTAATATGATAGAAAACCTATACAAAATTTGCACATTCTACATTAGATTTCATAAAGATTCATAATTCTATCAATTACAGGTAGGTTTAATATATGATGATAGTTTCTCCAAAATTGTTCACGTGCTCTCTAGAATAACTATATAATAGTCTAAAGAAAAGTATTAAGATCGATAGGTATTGCCTCAAAATGA
Organism: Ceratothoa steindachneri; assembly: GCA_963969495.1. Lineage (NCBI taxonomy): Eukaryota > Metazoa > Arthropoda > Malacostraca > Isopoda > Cymothoidae > Ceratothoa > Ceratothoa steindachneri. The sequence continues at coordinate 87,046,027 of OZ018328.1, forward strand.
TACTGTACTTATACCTCATATCCTATTAGAAGAGATTCAAACAATGCTTTAAACATTTAAACTTGAAAGCTAAAGAGTCGGCCTAAAAATATATCATGGGCAGACCAATTTATTACAAACAAACGAGAGGTCGACATTATAGACATTGCAACGTTTCAATTAAAATAGTAAAAATATATATTTGTTTTGTTATTAGATTACAATTTCAACGGGAAAAAATGAAGAAATACTACGCAAAATCCATCTGGACTAGGAAGCCTTTGAAAGGCAAACATCATTTTCGAAATTATGATGCCTTTGTGCATGAAAAAAGTGTACAATCTAATCTTAGTCCCAATTACGACCTATTGAGCAGAAACCTGGAACCTAAATAAAGAACATATCTTGATGTGGAAAACTGGGCATAGAGCAAATAATCCACTTGGAAGTATCTGATTGTCTTCCAGAGCGACTTGAATATTCTAAATTGAAATCTCCACGTTTGAACTTTTAAGCCATCACCTTCTCAATAAACATTTAAAATGTTTTTACACGTTTCGATAGCTTTTTTACCTTTTGTAAACAGGAATAAAATTACTTGCCAAATACAGGGTGACCCCCAAAAGGGGCCTGCACACACTTTTGTGATATATCCTCTATTCATTCACTAATCACTCTTACTTTGCAGGACATGACAGAAGCAACGCCTGTGAACACAACTAGATCTCAATAGGAGGTCCAACAAAGAATATACTGCGTCAAACATTACTACAAGACAGGCTGGTTTAAGAAATTACAGGACACTTTCGGGCATCAGTTCGAATGTGAAAAAGCCCCTTCCAAGAGCAGAATTCAGGACTGAGTGAACCACTTCAAGAAATATAGAACATTGAAGAACCTCAATGCAGCCAGTGACAACCGTCTAAGCCATTCACGACGCTCAAGGAAGCGTGCAGCTGAGCTGATCGATAGCGTGAAAGAGTAAGTTCATCAGAGTACAACCTAAGTCTGTCTCTCGGTATATCCCGTGAGAGTTGCAGGAAAGTGCTAGTAATGGATGTAAAGGCCTACCCATAGACAAAAGTAATGAAGCAGATCCTAATATCCTTAGACAAGGAGAAGAGAAAGTCTATGGCTGTCAAGCTAAAGTAGAAGATTCAGGAAACCCAAACTTTCCTTAACCTCCTTTGGACCTCAGATGAAGCTCACTTCCATATTAAAGGAAAGGTAAACTAGAAGAGAAATGTCTTATTGGGGACCTAAAACCAAATTAGGTATCCAACAAGCCCCTGCACTTCCCTAAGTGCAGGGTATATATAGCCTTTAATCTCAGCCAGAAGCATCATCGAACTATTCTTCTTCGAGGAATCTGGCGCGATAGTGACAGTCACCAAGGAGCGGTATGTTGAGGTCCTCAACACTTTCAACAGGTAGCTGAAGACCCTGTTCCTGTCGTTTATGGGGAGGTTTTGGTTCTATCAAGAGGGAACAAGCTCTCACACCTCAAACCCGTCCCGAGATTGGCTGATAGAGATCTTCGGTCGCCGTGTGATCAGTCTCAAGATTTAGATTGGGCACTACACAGCCCAGACCTTAGCCTACGAGAATTTCTTTCTCTTTGGCTACCTTAAAGTCGAAGTGTAAGTAGAGAGACCCTGCGCCATCAGAAAACTCAATCAAGCCATTAAAGAGTAGATCAGAGCCATTAGTCGGATGGTTTGTAAGGACGTCATGGACAACTTTGTGCTGCGCCTCAAGAAATGTACAGATTTTAATGCAGGTCATCTCGAACACGTCCTCTGAAATAAAGAAGAAAAGTGCAAAGACTTATATGTTTTGATATCATGTTTTTAAACACAATAAACTAGTTATCGCCAAAGTTTCATTTAATCCTAGCATAAAATTAAGAAATGAAGCCTATCGAAATAGGGGGCCCGTTTTGGGTGGTGACCCTGTATACCACTTTTGAGGAATTTTACCTTGATAATGATGAAAAAAATAATATCAATAATGATTTTATATTGTAATACATACATATTCAATAGACATCCTACATGCATGATGCCAATGCTTCAATTCTAACAACATTGTAGCTGTAATATGAAGAGCTTAAAGACTCAACTCTCGGAATTGCTGAGTACTTTCCAGGAGTAATAGTACAGTTACTCCGCGTTGGGATGATGAATATTTAGAATGTAAATACATAACTTTGGTTCGCTCGTTATGATTATAAAGTGTTTGATCTCATAACTCAGGCTCTACAGGCTGAATATGTGATAAAACAAAAGTTTGCGGCTGTTAGTTAGACTGATTAGATTTTGTAAAAATTACTAGCCACTAAATTCATTCGTCAAACCCCCTTCTTGTATCAGACAATATACGATGTCGGGTGGAAACATCATGAACTCGACTGTAAAAAACATCAATAATAATGGTTTATCGAGCAAGATTTTAAATGTGTTCTTAACTCACTCTCAAATGGAATTGCAATCTAGTAAGTGAGTTTGGCAGTTTATGCGTAAAGAAAGTACAAAATAATAATTTAATATATTTATGACTATATATGTATATTAATATAGTGTGTGCGTGAATATGATAATAAAGGTGATGCCGCTGAATTTCGAATTATGAGTCAAAAAGAAATTTTTACCCATATTTCAGTCATCTAGATAGGTAGTTCTCAACCGTGGGCCACATGACCCCTAGGGGTCTATGTAACATTACTTGGGGTCCACACACATAAAATAACGAATTGGGGTCCACGGTGATATTTTGGTTGGCCATAGAGCAATTTTACTTTAGAACTGTTATTATTACTGAGAATGGAGAGCAAAAAAGAGAGAAAGAGAGATAGGAAGAGAGAGAGAAAAAGGGAGAGATAGTGGGGGAGGAGGGAGGATGGTAACTCGTGTTTATGAAGTACTGTTGGATGTCAATTTGTGTTTTCAAATATTAACTTTTGCCATTGATAATTTATGAGCAGTAAAAAAACAATGAAATTTTATAACACCATTTTTGTCATATATTTTACATATATATATCATTATCGTTAAAATTATTTATTAGTATCAATTTTTAATTTCTATTAATGCTCTTCATACAGATACAGATACATACACATACACAGTGTGAACTCATGGAGAATTCATGTGAATTTTTTCAGTTTTAATTTTTTGTAAAACGAGTTTTGGTGTTTAATGATTAAATTACGAGAGGCGGTCAATAAGTTCTGCAATTTGGATATAAGGAAACGAGATATGAGGAAAAGTGCTTTATTATTTTTCAATATAACTACCCTTGACTTCAATTCACTTGCGCAACTTGTCCCTAAGGATCGAATTCCAGACTGCTATTCAATCCACTCCTGGACAGCGAGCTGGACAGGTGTCCACGCAGTGCAGCCTTGAGCTGGCGGAATAAAGGATAGACGCTAGGGGCCAGATCTGATCTGTAGAAAGGATAGTTGAGCTCCTCGAATCCGCACTGGCGCAGGGCACATTGTGACACTCTGGCCTTGTGGACTTTGACGACGTTGAAGTCGATCATGAGGCGTGAGGTTTCTAGGGACCTAACGGGCAGAGACCTTGGTCATGGCCAAATTGTCGTTGATTATGTTGATAACACTTGCATGTGATATTCCAAGTTGTGGCTCGATTTCTTCAACCTTCCCCCATCGATTTTCGAGGATCATCCTCTCAACACTGGCCATATTCTCCTCGTTAGTCAGGTCTGATGGGCGTCCTGGACGGGGTCATCTTCAAGGAACTCACGACCATGGCGGAACTCCCTATTCCAGTAAGCAATGGATGCATAGGAAGGGGCGGTGTCGGTGTACACTGCAACCATGCGTTCCTAGAACTCTTGCATTCTTGCCTTCTTGGGCAAAAATTTTATCTTCCCTCTCTATCTCCCTCTCTCTCTCTCTCTCTCTCTCTCTCTCTCTCTCTCTCTCTCTTTCTCTTTCTTTCTTTATCTCTCTCTCTCTCTCTCTCTCTTTCTCTCTTTATCTCTCTTTATCTCTCTCTTTCTCTCTTTCTTTCTCTCTCTCTTCCTCTCTTTTTACCTACAGTATCTGCGTTAGTTCGAAGGCGCCTTCCAGTGGAAGTTGACAATAGTGAATCTGTTGACCAGTTTAAGTCAAAACTAGATAGGGTCTTGAAAAGTGGCCGTTTAAGGACGTAAAGCATTTGAGCATAGATGTGCTCGCTCCACTGCTAGTCCATAGGTACCCTCTTTGAATGGACCGTTAGGTCTCCTAGGGTACTTACTTTTCTTGTTACTCCTTGTTACTCTTTCTTTCTCTCTCTCTCTTTCTTTCTTGTATATATATATATATATATATATATATATATATATATATATATATATATATATATATATATATATATATATATATATACTCTACTTTAAGTAAAATGTGACCAAATTATTATACCTGTTTAACCTTAAAATATCAAGGTTACTCACTTCTCTCTGTATTTGTTGCAAATTTATCTTTTAGTTTTGTTAACAAGTTACATATAATTCTTAACTATAAACTGTAGTATATGCTATAACAGCTTCTGATATATTTTTACAGATAACCCATGGTAGTGCTACCAAAGAAGAAGTGCCGACAGTATTCTGTTGAATATTTGTCTTACGGATTTATTGCATCGCCACAGAATGCAACAAAACCAATGTTCCTCATATGCATGGTTGTACTCTCAAATGCAAACATGAGGCCTTGTAAACTTAAACCAGTAGAATACTTCAGAAAACTCCGTGATGATTGTCAAACAAGAAAAACAGTGGTTCAAGTGTTTAACAGCTAAGTAAGCAAACTATATGATAGTTTATTGGCATCTTATGAAATTAGCAAGATATTATCAAAGGCTGGAAAACCTCATATTATTGGTAAAACAGTAATTTCGCCAGGGGTCTCAAGAGAGACACAAGAGGGCAAACAATTTTTAATAAAGGTGTTACATATTTCAAGGAAAGTAATATTCCACTCAAAAACATAATGGCGTGTGCTACTGATGGTGCATCATCCATGACTGGCAGGTACAAAGGTTTTATTGCACACCTAAAACAACCTCTACCCGCATTATTTTGCATACACTGTGCGATACCCCGTCAACACTTAGTTGCTAAGAAATTGGGTTGACGCCTACATGATACCCTTAGTGTTGTGATCAAAGTGGTTAACAATATTAAATCAAATTCTCTAAGAGACCGCCTCTTTCGGGAAATCTGTAGTCAAAATAGAGAAGAGTTTGAACGTCTTGTAATGCATACTGAGGTGTGATGGTTGTCAAAGGGGAATTGTCTTCATCGTTTTATTGCACTTCGGGATTTTATTGTCTTATTTCTGGCCAACACCCATCTTGGAGAACATTTGCTTACAACTAAATGCACTGTATTTTACTTAGCAGATATATTTTTAAAAATTCATTTACTTAATATACAGATCCTAAGGAAAAAATTCTGATCTCATTTCCAGTAAAGTTGCAATTACTGCTTTCCTGAAAAAGATACAGTTGTAAAAGATTAATATCAGACGTCGTGCATTTGAGCAGTTTCTTTGTTTGGCCTCAATTAGCATCGATCTGCACGATGATAATCTTGATAAGGTGAATATTTGGAAAAATTACACAAAGATATGCAAGCTCGGTTTAGTGACTTACTCATGATGGATATACCTACTTGGATGACAATTTCTCTCGAAGTTAATGTTGCCGATGTAGACATTTCTTTACAGGAAACCCTCAACGAATAACAAGGAGATGAAATATTGCAGGCCAAATTTACAGATGTACATGCTAAAAAGTATCGACTACTCTACGTCATTGCTTTTCCATCATCTTACCTTGTTGAATCAGGATTTATTCATGTTTCTCACTTATTATCAAAAGCTCGTAATAGACTCGACATTGTGCAAAGGGGTGATCTTCGACTATCATTGACATCGATGGAGCCGAAGATAAAAAACTCTCTGAGCAACATCAGTCACAGGGATCTCATTGAATAATTTTTTATTTTTTATGGAGCCCATCTGGCAACTACCCACTTGGGCATAAGTCGCCGAAAAACACGACAGCCTAGAACTAGGCTACTTTAGAGTAAAAATATAAAAACTTAACAATGATATAAATTGGAAAAACTTAACAATCGAAGCAATCTCCGGCAGCGGGGGGAGGTCCCCCTCACCTCGGTGCAGGACAGTGCAACCTACAAACAAAACAATAAGAAAAAAAGGAACCTTAAATAAAGAGCAGAAGCCCGGCCTCCCCCCAAAAGTCAACAAGTCCACAAGTCAATGTGCACGAATCTGTCCCGAGCACAAGGGACAGGCGGTAGCGACCCTGCCCATCCTGGTACTGGGACAGGTACCATGCGCGAAGATCACCCAGACTGGGACATTCGACAAGAATGTGCCGAACAGTCTGGGAGACGACGCGGTCGTTACAATAGGGTGCAGGCAAGCGCTCCATCAAATAGCGATGCGTCACACGGGTGTGTGCGATTCGGAGACGACAGAAAGCAACCTGAAGCCGCCGCGGCATTGAGGGATAGGTCCATGGGAACAGTCGCGGCGCAATGGCACGCAAATTTAAGTTCCCTCCGACCATCTCCCATCTTCTTTGCCAAGCAGTCCGAAGAGCTGCCCGTATTCCTGCCATGTAGTCGGTGTGAGGAAGAGCGAAACGCTGGTCCGGTCGCAGAGTCCTCGCGGACTCTTTGGCGCCCTCATCGGCGCGCTCATTCCCCGCAATTCCTACATGTCCAAGAACCAAGCAGAAGATAATCTCGACATCTACCCGGCTCGCCAAAACCATGGCGTCACGGATATCGCGAACCAGAGGATGGGGAGATTCCAATGCCCCGAGAGCACTAAGGGTACTTTATGAGTCACTATACAGTGGCGGCAACAAAAAAAGTGACATTGAATATTGGCAACAGAAATCGATACACAAAATCGCTTTCACTATTTTACTTGCCAACAATTCAATGAAAATGTGCGGAGCTTATGCCGCAAGTGGACGACTCTCCTGGGCTAAGACAACAGAACTGCGCTCTATTGGAACTCAGTGTCTCGTTTGAGCTCGTACAACGAGGTTTTAGTATATGGCACTCCAGCGTGCTGATTATCTGCATTCGTGCCTACATTTGACGTGCTATAACTTCTGTGCAAGTGGATACAATGGGGTGGAAAAAGCTTTCTATGACAGAGAAAAGCCGTGCCTTGACCCTATTAGAGCAGGAAAAGTCTTTTATTGATGTAGCAGCAGATTTAGTAACCTCAAAAATACGATTCATCGCCTAAAACGTGCAGCTGAGTTATTGCCACCAGGTACCATACCAAAGAGGAAGGAGGGCATTGGTGCAGCTAGGAAGACATCTCCAAGGACTGATAATATCCTAAGGCGTAAAGTGATGTCAGACCCTTCTGTAACCTCCGCTTCAATCAAGAAAAAACACCCAGACCTCCTCCAGAACGTTGCCCTCAGGACCATCAGTCATCGCTTACAGAAGGACTTAGGCCTACCGTCTCGCCGCGCTGCCAAGAAGCCACTTCTTACCAAGGCTATGAAGATGGAAAGGCTCAATTTTTGCAAGACCTATAAACATTGGACAGCTGCCCATTGGAAGAAGGTCATGTTCAGTGATGAGAGCACCTTTAGGCTGGTCAGAGGAGAGTCAAAGATCGTGCGTCGTCCCAGCACTGTGTCTCGGGATGACCCGAAATATACCGTGAAAACTGTGAAGCACCCTGATAGTGTGATGGTGTGGGGTGCCTTTAGTGGAAAAAAGGGCAGAGGAGGTCTGTACTTCCTTGCCAAGAATGTAGCCATGAGGGGGACTAACTATCTTGAAGTTTTGAGGCAGCACATGCTGCCATTTTGGGAAATTCATCAGTGTGAATTTTTCATGTATGATGGTGCCCCTGCTCACAGGTCCCAGTTAGTAAAAAGGTTCTTCAATGATAATAATATTAGTGTTTTGGAGTGGCCTGGTAATTTCCTGGACCTAAATCCTATTGAGAATGCTTGGAATCTGATGAAATCCAAAGTTCAAGAGACAGCACCCAGCAGCATCAAGGACCTGATAGAATCACTGAAGCAGATCTGGGTTACGATCGACCCCACCTACTTCGCAAACCTCACTGAATCAATGCCCAATCGACTCAGGATGGTCATCAAGTGCAAGGGCAACATGACCAAGTAATAACTTTCATGAAATATTCATAATAAAATATGTAAGTTACATTTTTCTGTTTTATTTTCCCCGAATTGTCACATGTCACTTTTTTTGTTGCCGCCACTGTAGATCACAATCCGGTCTCCGAACCGGGCATGTCGCGTAATCTCCGGTACTGAGTGGTGTATTGCAGCCAGCTCGACCGAGAAGACAGTCGCAGCGCCTGATAGAGCCCCGCTGACTTCAAACAGAGGGGATACGGCGTAGAAGCCGACCCCTTTTTGGGACTTGGAGCCATCCGTATACACTGGCACGGTTCCAGCGTGACACAATGTGTGCTCCAAAAAGGTCGAATGCAATACTCCCGGCGCAGTACAAGCTTTGGGAGCAGAGGCGTGGTGACATATGGCCAAATGTGGTACCCTTCAGGGTGGCGTCCTGGGCAGAACCAGGAGCGCCACCGGCCCAAGAGCTATATCTACCTCTCGAAGGAGTTTCCTGGACCTAAACCCAAAGGGCTTAGGGTATGACTGGCGTCTCTCGACGGCATAGACACCAACGAGTTCAGCTGCGGATGCATTGAGAGCTGGTGGAGACGGAGGGAGGCGCCGGACTCGCGCGTACAGGCGAGTGATGCACTGCACGTGGCACAGAGCGAGTGGCATCTTCCCAGCATCGACCAGGAGTCTCTCAATGGGGGAAGTGCGAAAGGCACCGGTCGCAAGGCGAAGGCCGGTGTGGTGAATCAAATCCACCTTCCACAATAAACGCTCAGCTGCGGATGCATAAAACTCGCATCGGTAGTCGAGCTTTGAACGAACAAAGGATCGATGAAAAGGAGGGTCATTGCCCTATAAGCGCCCCAAGCGCTAAACGTCACGTAACGGAGAATGTCCATGGCGCATGTACAAGAGAACCTAAGGCTGTGAATATGACCCTCCCAGGTGAGGCGTCGGTCGAATACAAGACCAAGGAAACGGTGCGACTCAACCACATCCAGGCGCACCCCATTAAGAAACAAATCTGGCTCGGGTTGAAGCCATGGATAGCGGCAGAAGTTCACCACCTTAGTCGTGGCCAAAGAAAACCGAAACCTGTGCGCTTCGGCATAGCTAGAGACGTGGTTCAATGCCTGTTGGAGTCGACGCTCCAGAGTTGGCATCTGGGCCACGCCAAAAGAGATCGAAAGGTCGTCCACGTAGAGCGTAGAGAGAACATCTTCCGGCAGCACCGAGGTGATGCCGTTGATGCTCAGGGCAAAGAGTGTGACACTGAGGACACTTCCCTGCGGGACACCCTCTTCCTGCTCCTTTGGGCCGGAGAGGGCTCCCCACATCCGTACGTGGAATCGACGATCTCGCAAAAATTCAGATATAAACATTAGGAGGCGTCCCTTCGCCCCCATCGTGTGGAGAGTCTCCATGATACCGTATCGCCATGTGGTATCATAGGCCTTCTCCAGATCAAAAAACACCGTGGCGTAGTGCTGTCTACGAAGGAAGAGCCTCGCAGACGGCATTTTCCAGTCGGAGCAGAGCATCCGACGTGGAGTGGAACTTACGGAAGCCGCACTGTGCAGAAGACAGGTTGCCTCCGCTGTCCAGGAAATAGGCTTATCTAACATTTACCAATTTTTCCTTCAACTTGCACACGAAAGAGGTTAAAGAGATTAGGCGGAAACCGGTCAGAGTAGAGTGATCTCTTCCCGGCTTGCGAAAGGCGAGCAAAGTAGCGATTTGCCAGGAGTCTGGGAGAAGACCTTCCACCCAGATCCTGTTGAACAAATCTAACAGAAAGGCCATGCCTCGCTCACCCAGGTGTCGAAGCATAACGTACGGAACATCGTCCGGACCAAGGGCGGTGTCCGCGCACGAAGCCAGAGCGGAACGCAACTCACTCACAGTAAACTTGTCGTTGAAGGGTTCTCCGCCTCTGGAGGTAAAGTCTAACCGGCGGCCTTCCGCGACATCACGACGTGCATTGAATTTCGGCGAAGCAGCATCACGGCTAGAGAATGTGGAAAAAGCGGTCGCTAGGGATTCCGCCACGGACGCGGGGTCCAAGATTGCGGTCCCATACTCCTGGAGAACGGGAGGTGGGTCCTGCGAAAACTTGCTCCGAATCCTTTTGACTCGCTTCAACACCTCAGCTAAAGGGGGTCTTCCCGTTAAGTGAAGACACGTATGCCCGCCAAGAAAAGCGGCGGGCGTGCTTCAAAATATACCGCAACCTAGCCCTAGCTCGACGAAATTCAGTGACAGTGAAATCGTTCGGGCGGCGCTTATAGCGCATGTAGGCATAACGCTTCTGTTTGAGGGCAGTCTCACACTCGGCCGACCACCATGGCAGAGGTCGGCATGCAAAACGGCCAGACCTCCTAGGAATAGTATTCAGGCCCACGACGATGAGGTTGCCGGAGAAGAACTCAACGGCCTCATCTACCGAACTAAACTCCTCGACTGAGATAGAGAATTCAGTCATTTCCTGAAATGCAGGCCACCGCGCACGCGCCAAGCACCACCGAGGTGGTCTCTCAGGTGGCAGTTGCCCTGAAAATGATATTTGAATGGGAAAGTGATCACTACCATGGAGGTCATGGACCACTTCCCAATCAAAATCAGGCTGTGCATCCGAAGAGCACAAAGATAGGTCAAGGCAAGAAAAGGAAGCGGTTCTCGGACAGTGATGCGTAAACTCATCCACGTTTAGGACACCCATCTCAAGCTCTTCGATCAGATCGGCAAAGACTTGTCCCTTGGGATTTATTGAGTAATCTCCCCAGAGAGGATGCCTGCCGTTCAGATCACCAAGCAAGAGATAGGGCCTCGGCAACCGTTCCACGACACGGCGGAAGTCCCCCGCGTCGAAGTCAGCTGATGGTGGAATGTACGCAGAAATTATAGTATACCTCCTATCCAGGTGCAGCTGCACAGCCACTGCCTGAAAGGAGGTATCTAAAGAGAAAGGAAGAACGGAGACATCATGCCGGGTGTAAACCGCGCATCCCCCAGCCCGGCCATCCCGCGGTGGTGGGGTCGCAAGACCCTTATCCCCTGGGAGGGCAGGCAGGGGGCACTCGCCTAGCATGGTCTCCTGCAAAAAGATAGCTAACGGGGAATGGGACGAGACGAGCTTCCGCAGCTCCTCCCAGTTGGCCCGGAGTCCACGGAAATTCCATTGAAGGAATATGCCCTTCAGGCCTAGCTCGGAGGGGACGTGGGGGCCCTTCTTGAACTTATGACCCTCACGGGAATGGCCGTACGCTTTCCGGGGGCAGAACCCCGGGCGCTGTTGCCCGGACAAAGCGCTGAAGGCGCTGTCGCCTTCGAGGACTTATTGGGGGAGGTTGGGCTCTCCATGCGAGTCTTTTCTTCCCTCCGCCTCAAAACCTTAGGCGGGCGTTGCAGCTTCGGAGGCCGGGGGCTCTGTTTTCAAGGAACCACTGTTATCGAGCCACTCACTCCACCTCGGGGCGTGGGCGAAGGAGCCGAAGCTCCTTTGTTGCTGTCCTTATTTCGGGGGACAGCGTTAGGAACCCTGGAAGATGGCCTAGCGACCATCTTTAAGGGTGTTGCCTTTTGTGAGTCTAACGACTCTGTGGAGGCGCGTGGCCGTTTTGCCTTACGGGAAACGGTCACGCTGGGGGAAGAGGGGGGAGCCCTGGTTTTACCTGGGGCTAGGTGTGAACCTTTTTTGCCACCAGCTTTACCAGGGGAGCCATTGTGTGTAGTAGAGCCCGCATAAGGGCAACGAATGGGCGCGGAAACAACCGTGCTCGTTGGCCTGGATGGGCCAGGAGCAGAGGGTGCTCTTCTAACTATTTAGGCAAATATCGTCCCAGGCAGAGCCCGGGGCGCCAGGACCAAGTCATTAGCCTGGCGGAATGAGAGTCTATCCTGGGCCAGAACAGCCTAAGATTTCTTTCTCCAGGAGATATGCACCACATTGCTTCGAAGAAGCAGGGTGCGGCTCTCCGCAATTGACACACTTGGCCACACACGATTTGGACTTATCGTGTGCGACCTTGGAGCAATTTACACAGACTTCGGGTGACCCCGATTTTGCACGTTTACATGATCGATTCGTATGGCCGAAGCGGTGACAGTAATAGCACCGCCGTGGCAGTGGCACGAATGCCTTCACGCGGTAGCGGTACCAACCGGCACGCACGGACTCAGGGAGCTTGTCACAGTCGAACGTGACGAAGAGTGTAGGGGTGGGTCTCGAGGCCCCTCCCTGTTTTCTCATTACACGTTCGACCTTGACCGCCCCATGGTCGGCCAGCTCTAGGGTGATGTCCTCAATGGAGTAGTCAACGAGTTCCCTCGCATAAACTACTCCGTTTACAAAGTTCATGGTAGAGTGCGGCGTCACACTCACCGGGGTGCCATGGAGTGTCCGAAGAGCACTTATCTTGGCCGCCTCGGCGGGATTCGCCGCATTCGCCAGAAGGCTCCCATATGAGAAACGGCTTACCTTAGGCCTTCTACCAATTGCACTAGCTAATCCTCTCCTCTGATGGATCATGTTGCCCTTGGACAACATGATGCCATCAGTGGAGTGATTAACGAGGAAGCGTTTGAAGCCAGCGGGCTCGAAAACGCCAGGTAACCTCTCAATCCGGGGCCCTGATGTCATCGAGGCTCTGCCCTGTGCATTCTTGGTGTTAGTCTTAGTCAGGGGCTCCGCACACGAGGGGGTAGAGGGGCCAAATGTGCCGATCTTGGCTTGGTCGCCTACCAAAGTGGCAGCAGACCCATCCGTCCTCGCAGCCCCCGCGGATGGAGAGGAGCGCCAAGTCTTCTTCGTCTTTTTAGTCTTTTTCTTTTTAGGAGAGGAGGGCGGGGAATGAACCCGCTTCTCACCTTCGCCGGCAGAAGCCCCCATGCCAGATGGGCCGGCCTCAGCCAGGTCCCTATCTGAAATGGAGAAGATCCTGGTAGTCGTAGGGGCACCTGTTGGAGGAGATCCCTCCCCTCCTTGTTCTGCCTCGGAGCCCTTAGCCGTTTGAGGAGGACCCTGCATAGGGGCGGATTCGGGTTCGGTGCTTGCCGCTGAGCCCGAATTCCCCCCCATGGAAGGCCCTACCGTCTGAGGCTGGGTCTCTTTAAGGACCATGTTTATCATAGGAGGGGCCTTTAGTTGGCCATCCCCTCCCAGGACATCGCAGGTCCCCTTCGTAGTGTCGCCAGTCTTGTGTGGGGAGGCACAGACCTTGACCCCAGTAAGGTTTAAAATTCTTGCCAGCAGGTCTTTTGAGGGAAGCGACCGATGGGGCCTGGCTTCCCTCTCCCCTCTAAGGGGGTTCGCCCTACGAGCCGCTTGCACTAGGGGCGGTCGGCAATGGGCTGCCTGCTGGCTTTCTTGGCAGTCCCCTTAGAAAGCAAAGGAAGGACTGCCGCTGGAGATAGGGAGGTGCCCGAAAGCCCCTTCAGCAAAGGGGGTGAGGGGGAGTCCCCTACACCCGTAGGCGTAGGAGAGGAGTAAGCCTCCTCTCCGGTTAAAGAATTATGGAGGGTCCCCTGCGCAAGCACAAGGGGGGGGGACCTCCATTTTCTCGGTGGAGCTGCCCGAGGGCGGCTCCGTTGATTTTCTTGGGGAAGTTGGGGGTTGGTTTTTTTTGTTGTTTTTTTGTCATACATGGGCATGGTGACCCTCTTTTTAATACACGACGCAATAGCTCATCACCTCTCGCAGTTGCCCGCACTGCAAGAGGTGCTTACAAGCCCGGCAGAGCCAGGTGCCGCCATTCGGAACCACCCCTCCCGCCTGGTGGCCTGGCAGTCCATCGGCATGGCGGCTCCACCTTGAACACGGCGTAAAATTCATAGAATGTGAAGAGGAGAGGAAAGGGGATGTGAGGAAGGTATGGGTGGGGATGAAGCAGGTTGTTAAAAAAAAACCATCCCGAACCAGAGCTCAGGGGTTAGGGAACAATGTCCCCTCTCCCCCCAGCCCCGATCCGGGGTGGTTGGCTTGAGAAGAAGGTCAGCATCTACCCTGTGAAATTAGAGGCTGACCAGAGAAAGTTGTGGGAGAGGTTGTATGAAAAGCGACGAGGTAGGGGAGAAATCGGGCTATCTGAAGGAAGGAAGAGAGGCTAAGCTGGAGCCGGACGGAGCGCTGGATCCCGTCAGCACGGCGGCCAGGATGGCAAATCGCAGCGCCCCTTACGGGGTCTCATTGAATAAATCTACATTTTACAATTAATTAATCACCTATCTTTTTAAATGTATATTATGAATTATTTACTAATGGACATAAATACTCCAAAGAATTTAACTCTTAACTAATTTATATGTATTAGCAACATCAGTCACAGGGATCTCATGAAATAAATCTATATTTTTTATTTAATTACTCACTTATTTTTTTAAAGGTATATTATGAATTATTTACTAATGTGCATAAATGCTCCATAAAATCTAACTATTATAATAATTCATTTGTATTAGTTTAAACCTAAAGTTTTCCTTCAAAATAAGCATAATTATTTGCTATTTTTTCACTTATCGATACAATTCCTTTGCTTTTTTATTAGTGAAACATTTTTGGCCTTTGGGGCCACCAAATTTTTTTTTAAAGGAAAAGGGTCGATAGGTAAAAAAAGGTTGAGAACCACTGATCTAGATCAATGAAATTTTATAAATACACATGAAATAATTCTCCTCGATTGAAAAATAAAATTAAATGAATTTATAAGAAATGCCATTTCTTTGGCCCAAAATGGCATAATTTACACTAAAATTACCCGGCATTAAAACCTTTTCAGTTCTTTCATTAATTTTCATATAAAAACTCCGCCATTAATATTGGATTACCAAAGAACATTATACTCACTATTCAAAACCAATTAACCCCCAAATCAAAAGATTCATAGAAATTTAAATTCAATTTCAGAAATAGAGATTTATTCACCAAACTTGGGCTGGGTTACATGTAATGATTTATTAAAAAGCGAATTTTTTACATGAGAGAATTTCCTTATTATTTCTACACATGTACGGAATTCTTTATTATCTATGAGGATTTTTTAATTTAATCAAGTTTCAAGGCAGAGCAAAATGAAGAGGTTGGAACGAAGATTCCTTTCGTTGGTAAAAGTTGAGAAAAGTTTGGGGATAAAGTTCATTCGGAGCTTGGTTCCTAAAATATATGTGTATTACACTTTGGAAGATGATTTAGTAGGGGTTTTCGCCTCAACTCACCTGTCCCCAATCTAATGACCACTTATTATTTCAGATTTCGGTGGAGGATGGAGGAAAAAGCTGCCTAGAAGCAGTCTCGGGCTTCCTCTTCCACCGAAAACTTATTCTCTACATCTCCGCCACAGAAGATTAATATACAGTTCAAAGGAAATATATATATATATATATATATATATATATATATATATATATATATATATATATATATATATATATATATATATATATATACATATATATAAATATATACATATATATAAATATATAAAAGGTATAGATCCGGATATTCTTTTGAGTGCACACAAACAAGTGGAGCTAGATGTAAAGTAAGGTGTGAATTAGTGGGATATCGTGCGTCTGGGTGGTATATATGTAAATAAGGTAGCGTGGGATACATACCAACATAAAAGAGCGAAAAAGGGTGTAATTTTTTTCCCCTTTTTCCATCTCCTAAAATACTGCAGATTGATATCATTTCGAAGTAAGAAAATAGTCAGGGGAGTGTGGAGACTAGATACCTCTATGCCACCTAATTTCGGGGACCCCATCTGTCCTTCTTCATAGTCCGTTATTAGCGAGAAGAACATTAACTCGTGACGGATCTAGCCAGAGGCCAGCCACCCCCCTCGCAGCCCCCACTCCACACTCTAGGTGCAAATTAGTGGCTGCAAACCCGAGGGGTCTTGTAGTTAAGGTTGATCCAAAACCCCATTTGCGCTGGAGAACACGCTCACGAGGTCGTGTAAATATTGCTTTA
Source organism: Ceratothoa steindachneri (assembly GCA_963969495.1). Taxonomy (NCBI): domain Eukaryota; kingdom Metazoa; phylum Arthropoda; class Malacostraca; order Isopoda; family Cymothoidae; genus Ceratothoa; species Ceratothoa steindachneri. Next base: position 87,062,155 of record OZ018328.1, read on the forward strand.
TTTGAAGTACAAATTAAATTATTTTGAATGCGCTTATCAATTTAGTGAATCTTGTATAAACTATAATATACGTTATGCTAGAGAGAGTATATACGAGTATTTGGGAGGGAAAACTTATAAAAAAACTCATTAATAATGTTTTCTCTCTAAAAATGCTATATTTTGATTATGATTATTACGTTATTTTTTATCATTGAGGGTTTATAGTGCCATGCACAGCGTTTCGAGGATTGAATAAAAAATGTTTCTAAGAAAACTAGACCTTTAAAAAATACACGAACCAAGATTAAAATTTAATAAACAAACTACACAGAAATGAATTAAACAAATTTACGTGAGGCTTACTAAATTACACAATTTAATTAACAGTAATGGTTGACCGACAGCTCACTTCAATATTGAATGCAAATTGACCTTTACGAAATGGATAATGGTGTTTAAATACCTTTCAAGATTCCTATGAGAATCGATTTTGAGCCTGACCTTGGCATCAATTTTTATGTCGCCTCAAGAATGTTTCTTTCGGAACCGGCGCGTGACCAGACCGTCCAGGTGGTCAGAAAAGGAATGCTTTAAAACACCGGAAGAAATCGGAGCGTGTGGCAGATGAAGTGACACACGGCTTTTGAAGGAAATGATTTCACCACGAGTGAGGGAAAGTATGTTTCTTCTAATCTTCGGGTTACTCTGGGAAAAAATAGCACTGGCGAGCGATGAGCCAAAGCGTCTATCCTTTGACGAAGGGGACTGCTTGAGGGAGTTCACTTTGGGGTATTCCTCAGTGGCAAGAACTATTTCTGGGTTTTAGGATAGACCAGGATAGGGGGCTTCTCTGACGAGAGTTAGTTGAACTTACTTCTCAATCCAAGTTAACTAAAAGTTCCGTGTGATGACCAGGAACTGGGTTGAGGGTGAGCTTCTTCTAAGTTCCTCTCATTGCTTTGCTGGGCACTTAGGCCAGTCTTCACTCTCTAGATCTCGATAACGCTCTACCTATGACAGACTCCTAAATTCGGTGTGACCACCATGAACTGGCTCCTGATGAGCTTCTTCTAAGTCTCTTTTGTTGGTAGCCGGGCCTCTTGCCCTTCATAGTTGTCTCGATGACTACCGCAATCTACAACGTTTCCTAAAGTTATGTGATTTTTATAATTTGCCACCTCACTGTGGGTAGGGGACAGAGGGGGGGGGGAGGGGATTCGTGGATAGGCTGCACTAAGACTCCTCCTCTAACGGTTTTTCACAGAGCGTCTTTTAGCTAGCCCTAAAGGGGACCTTCTGGCTTTAGGACTACGCTCCTCTAATTTCGCCTTTGCGGAGTGAAATTGAATATCAACTCTTAGGGGAAATCTTGCTGTTTTGAACCCTTTATCGGCGTTTTAGGTTCTCCTCGAGACGAAGGGAGATTTTTTTTTTTTTTTTAAGAGCTCATCTGGCGACTGCCTACTTGGGCATTAGTCGCCGTATTAAAACTGGCCTAGTTCTAGGCTACTTTAAAATGAAATTAAAGAGAAAAAAAAACAACAAAAAAACAACACCCCAAAAGGGGAGGAGGAAGCAAGCTGGTGCGTCGGGGAGAGGTCCCCCGGCGCAGGAGCGTGCAACTAAAGAAAAAAACAAACAAACAAAAAACAAAAAAAATGCAAAAAAACAACAAAAAAAAACAAACAAACCTTGCTTAAATAATAGGGAGAAGGCCGGCCTCCCCCAAGAAGTCAACAAGTCCACAAGTCAGTGTGCACGAATCTGTCCCAAGCACAAGGGACAGGCGGTAGCGACCCCGCCCATCCCGGTACTGGGACAGGTATCGTGCGCGAAGATCACCCAGACTGGGACATTCGACAAGAATGTGCCGAACAGTCTGGGGGACGACGCAGTCGTTGCAATAGGGCGCAGGCGAGCGCTTCATCAGATAGCGATGCTTCACACGAGTGTGTCCGATTCGGAGACGACAGAAAGCAACCTGAAGCCGCCGTGGCATTGGGGGATAGGTCCATGGGAACAGTCGCGGCGCAATGGCACGCAACTTTATGTTCCCTTCGACCGTCTCCCATCTTCTTTGCCAAGCAGTCCGAAGAGCTGCCCGTATTCCTGCCATGTAGTCGGTGTGAGGAAGAGCGAAACGCTGGTCCGGTCGCAGAGTCCTCGCGGACTCTTTGGCGCCCTCATCGGCGCGCTCATTCCCCGCAATTCCTACATGTCCAGGGACCCAGCAGAAGATAATCTCGACATCTGCCCGGCTCGCCAAAACCGTGGCGTCACGGATATCGCGAACCAGGGGATGCGGAGATTCCAATGCCCCGAGAGCACTCAGGGCGCTTTGTGAGTCGCTATAGATCACAATCCGGTCTCCGAACCAGGCACGTCGCGTAATCTCCCGTACCGAGTGGTGTATTGCCACCAGCTCGGCCGTGAAGACAGACGCAGCGCCTGGTAGAGCCCCGCTGACTTCAAACAGAGGGGATACGGCGTGGAAGCCGACCCCCTCTTGGGACTTGGAGCCATCCGTATACACTGGCACGGTACCAGCGTGACACGATGTGTGCTCCAAAAAGGTCGAACGCAATACTCCCGGCGCAGTACAAGCTTTGGGAGCAGAGGCGTGGCGACAAATAGCCAAATATGGTACCCTCCAGGGTGGCGTCCTGGGCAGAACCAGGGGCACCACCGGCCCGAGAGCTATATCTACCTCTCGAAGGAGTTTCCTGGCCCTAAACCCAAAGGGCTTAGGGTATGACTGGCGTCTCTCGGCGGCATAGGCACCATCGAGATCAGCTGCGGATGCAGTGAGAGCTGTTGGCGACTGAGGGAGGCGCCGGGCTCGCGCGTACAGGCGAGTGATGCACTGCACGCGGCGCAGAGCGAGTGGCATCTCCCCAGCATCGACCAACAGGCTCTCAATGGGAGAAGTGCGGAAGGCACCGGTCGCAAGGCGAAGGCCAGTGTGGTGGATCGAATCCACCTTCCGCAATAAACGCTCGGCTGCGGATGCATAAAACTCGCATCCGTAGTCGAGCTTCGAGCGAACAAAGGATCGATAAAAAAGTAAGGCGGTAGCCCTATCAGCGCCCCAAGCGCTGAACGTCACGGAACGGAGAATGTCCATGGCGCGGGTACAAGAGACCCTAAGGCTGCGAATATGAGCCTCCCAGGTGAGGCGTCGGTCGAATACAAGACCAAGGAAACGGTGCGACTCAACCACATCCAGGCGCACCCCATTAAGAAACAAATCTGGGTCGGGGTGAAGCCGTGGATGGCGGCAGAAGTGCACCACCTTAGTCTTGGCCAAAGAAAACCGAAACCTGTGCGCTTCGGCATAGCGAGAGACGCGGTTCAATGCCTGTTGGAGTCGACGCTCCAGAGTTGGCATCTGGGCCGCGCCAAAAGAGATCGAAAGGTCGTCCACGTAGAGCGTAGCGAGAACATCTTCCGGCAGCACCGAGGTGATGCCGTTGATGCTCAGGGCAAAGAGTGTGACACTGAGGACACTTCCCTGCGGGACACCCTCTTCCTGCTCCTTTGGGCCGGAGAGGGCTCCCCCCCACCCGTACGCGGAATCGACGATCTCGCAAAAATTCAGATATAAAAATTGGGAGGCGTCCCCTCGCCCCCATCGTGTGGAGAGTCTCCATGATACCGTATCGCCATGCGGTATCATAGGCCTTCTCCAGATCAAAAAACACCGTGGCGTAGTGCTGTCTACGAAGGAAAGCCTCGCAGACGGCACTTTCCAGTCGGAGCAGAGCATCCGACGTGGAGTGGAGCTTACGGAAGCCGCACTGTGCAGAAGACAGATGGCCTCCGCTGTCCAGGAAATAGGCTAATCTAACATTTACCAATTTCTCCATCAACTTGCACACGCAAGAGGTTAGAGAGATTGGGCGGAAACCGGTCGGAGTAGAGTGATCTCTCCCCGGCTTGCGAAAGGCGAGCACAGTAGCGATTCGCCAGGAGTCTGGGAGAAGACCTCCCACCCAGATCCTGTTGAACAAATCTAACAGAAAGGCCATGCCTCGCTCACCCAGGTGTCGAAGCATGGCGTACGGGACATCGTCCGGACCATGGGCGGTGTCCGCGCACGAAGCGAGAGCGGAACGCAACTCACTCACAGTAAACTTGTCGTTGAAGGGTTCTCCGCCTTTGGAGGTAAAGTCCAGCCGGCGGCCTTCCGCGACATCACGACGTGCATTGAATGCTGGCGGAGCAGCATCACGGCTAGAGAATGCGGAGAAAGCGGTCGCTAAGGATTCCGCCACGGACGCGGGGTCCGAGATTGCGGTCCCATTCTCCTGGAGAACGGGAGGGGGGTCCTGCGAGAACTTGCCCCGAATCCTTTTGACTCGCTTCCACACCTCAGATAAAGGGGTCTTCCCGTTAAGTGAAGACACGTATGCCCGCCAAGAAGAGCGGCGGGCGTGCTTCGAAATATACCGGAACCTAGCCCTAGCCCGACGAAATTCAGCGACAGTGAAATCGTTCGGGCGGCGCTTATAGCGCATGTAGGCATAACGCTTCTGTTTGAGGGCCGTCTCACACTCGGCCGACCACCATGGGAGTGGTCGGCGTGCAAAACGGCCAGACGTCCTAGGAATAGTAGTCAGGCCTACGGCGATGAGGTTGCCGGAGAAGAACTCAACGGCCTCATCTACCGACCTAAACTCCTCGCCTGAGATAGAGAATTCAGTCATTTCCTGAAATGCAGGCCACAGCGCCCGCGCCAAGCACCACTGAGGTGGTCTCTCAGGCGGCAGTTGCCCTGAAAATGATATTTGAATGGGAAAGTGATCACTACCATGGAGGTCATCGACCACCCCCCAATCAAAATCAGGCTGTGCATCCGAAGAGCACAAAGATAGGTCAAGGCAAGAAAATGAAGCGGTTCTCGGACAGTGATGCGTAAACTCATCCACGTTTAGGACACCCATCTCAAGCTCTTCGATCAGATCGGCAAGGACTTGTCCCCTGGGATTTATGGAGTAATCTCCCCAGAGTGGATGCCTGCCGTTCAGATCTCCAAGCAAGAGATAGGGCCTCGGCAACCGTGCCACGACGCGGCGGAAGTCCCCCGCGTCGAAATCAGCTGACGGTGGAATGTACGCAGAAATGATAGTATACCTCCTATCCAGGTGCAGCTGCACAGCCACTGCCTGAAAGGAGGTATCTAAAGAGAAAGGAAGAACGGAGACATCATGCCGGGTGTAAACCGCGCATCCCCCAGCCCGGCCATCCCGCGGTGGTGGGGTCGCAAGACCCTTATACCCCGGGAGGGCAGGCAGCGGGCACGCGCCTAGCATGGTCTCCTGCAAAAAAATAGCTAACGGGGAACGGGACGAGACGAGCCTCCGCAGCTCCTCCCAGTTGGCCCGGAGTCCACGGCAATTCCATTGAAGGAATATGCCCTCCAGGCCTAGCTCGGAGGAGACGCGGGGGCCACCTTCGAATTGAAGACCCTCACGGGAATGGCCGTACGCTTCCCGGGGGCAGAACCCCGGGCGCTGTTGGCCGGACAAAGCGCTGAAGGCGCTGTCGCCTTCGAGGACTTATTGGGGGAGGTTGGGCTCGCCATGCGAGTCTTTTCCTCCCTCCGCCTCGAAACCTTAGGCGGGCGTTGCGGCTTGGGAGGCGGGGGGCCCTCTTTTCGAGGAACCACCGTCTCCGAGCCACTCGCTCCACCTCGGGGCGTGGGCGAAGGGGCCGAAGCTCCTTTGTTGCTGTCCTCCTTTCGGGGAACAGCTTTAGGAACCACGGAAGATGGCCTAGCGACCATCTTCAGGGGTGTTGCCTCCTGTGAGTCTAACGACTCTGTGGAGGCGCGTGGCCGTTTCGCCTTACGGGAAACGGTCACGCTGGGGGAAGAGGGGGGAGCCCTGGTATTAGCCGGGGCTGGGTGTGAACCCTTTTTGCCGCCAGCTCTACCAGGGGAGCGCCCGGGTGTAGTAGAGCCCGCAGAAGGGCTCCGAATTGGCGCGGAAACAACCGTGCTCGTTGGCCTGGATGGGCCAGGAGCAGAGGGTGCTTTTCTAACTATTGAGGCATATGACGTCCCAGGCAGAGCCGGGCGCGCCAGGACCAAGTCATTAGCCTCGCGGAATGAGAGTCGATCCTGGGCCTGAACGGCCAGGATTTCTTTCTCAAGGAGATATGCACCACATTGCTTCGAAGAAGCAGGGTGCAGCTCTCCGCAATTGACACACTTGGCCACACACGATTTGGACTTATCGTGTGCGACCTTGGAGCAATTTACACAGACTTCGGGTGACCCCGATTTTGCACGTCTACATGATCGATTCGTGTGGCCGAAGCGGTGATAGTAATAGCACCGCCGCGGCAGTGGCACGAATGCCTTCACGCGGTAGCGGTACCAACCGGCACGCACCGACTCAGGGAGCTTGTCACAGTCGAACGTGACGAAGAGTGTAGGGGTGGGTCTCGAGGCCCCTCCCTGTTTTCTCATCACACGTTCGACCTTGACCGCCCCATGGTCGGCCAGCTCTAGGGTGATGTCTTCTATGGAGTAGTCAACGAGTTCCCTCGCATAAACTACGTTTACAAAGTTCATGGTAGAGTGCGGCGTCACACTCACCAAGGTGCCATGAAGTGTCCGAAGAGCACTTATCTTGGCCGCCTCGGCGGGATTCGCCGCATTCGCCAGAAGGCTCCCGTCCGAGAAACGGGTTACCTTCGGCTCTCTACCAATTGTACTAGCTAATCCTCTCCTCTGATGGATCATGTTGCCCTTGGACAACATGGTGCCATCAGTGGAGCGAATAACGAGGAAGCGTTTGAAGCCAGCGGGCTCGAAAACGCCAGGTAACCTCTGAATGAGGGGCCCCGATGTCATCGAGGCTCCGCCCTGTGCACTCTTGGTATTAGTCTTCTTTGTCAGGGGCTCCGCAACCGGGGGGCCAGAGGGGGCAGAGAGCCGATCTTGGCTTGGTCGCTTGCCAGAGTGGCAGCAGAGCCATCCGTCCCCGCAGCCCCCGCGGATGGAGAGGAGCCCCGAGTCTTTTTTGTCTTTTTAGTCTTTTTCTTTTTCGGAGAGGAGGGCGGGGAATGAACCCGCTTTTCACCTCCGCCGGCAGAAGTCCCCAGGCCAGATGGACCAGCCTCAGCCAGGTCCCTCTCCGAAATGGAGAAGGTCCTGGTTGTCGTAGGGGCACCTGTCGGAGGAGATCCCTCCCCTCCTTTTACTGCCTCGGAGCCCTCAGCCATTTGAGGAGGACCTTGCATAGGGGCGGATTCGGGTTCGGTGCTTGGCGCCGAGCCCGAATTCCCCCCCATGGAAGGCCCTACCGTCTGAGGCTGGGTCTCCTCAAGGACCATGTCTATCACAGGAGGGGCCTCCAGTTGGCCATCCCCTCCCAGGACATCGCAGGTCCCCTTGGCAGTATTGTCACTAGTCAGGTGGTGTGGGGAGGCACAGGCCTTGACCCCAGCAAGGTTTAAAATTCTTGCCAGCAGGTCTTTTGAGGGAAGCGACCGAAGGGGCCTGGCTTCCCTCTCCCCCCTAAGGGGGTTTGCCCTACCGAGCCGCTTGCACGAGGGGCGGTCGGCAATGGGCTGCCTGCTGGCTTTCTTAGCAGTCCCCTTAGAAAGCAAAGGAGGGACTGCCGCTGGAGATAGGGAGGTGCCCGAAAGCACCTCCAGAGAAGGGGGTGAGGGGGAGTCCCCTACACCCGTAGGCGTAGGAGAGGAGTAAGCCTCCTCTCCGGTTAAAGAATTATGGAGGGTCCCTTGCGCAAGCACAAGGGGGGACCCCTCCATTTTCTCGGTGGAGCTGCCCGAGGGCGGCTCCGTTGATTTTCTTGGGGAAGTTGGGGGTTGGGTTTTTTGGTGTTTTTTTTCATTCATGGGCATGGTGACCCTCTTTTTATTACGGGACGCAATAGCTCATCACCTCTCGCAGTTGCCCGCACTGCGAGAGGTGCTTACAAGCCCGGCAGAGCCAGGCGCCGCCATTCGGGACCACCCCTCCCGCCTGGTGGCCTGGCAGTCCTTCGGCATGGCGGCTCCACCTTGAACACGGCGTAAAAAATATAGGTTGTGAAGAGGAGAGGAAAAGGGATGTGAGGAAGGTATGGGTGGGGATGAAGCAGATGGTAAAAAACCCCCATCCCGAACCGGAGCTGAGGGGTTAGGGAACAATGTCCCCTCCCCCCTCAGCCCCGATCCGGGGTGGTTGGCTTGAGAAGGTCAGCATTCTACCCTGTGAAATTAGAGGCTGACCAGAGAAAGTTGTGGGAGAGGTTGTATGAAAAGCGACGAGGTAGGGGAGAAATCGGGCTATCTGAAGGAAGGAAGAGAGGCTAAGCTGGGGCCGGACGGAGCGCTGGATCCCGTCAGCACGGCGGCCAGGATGGCAAATCACCGCGCCCCTTACGGGGAGACGAAGGGAGAGGAGGGAGGAATAAGTGGTTGGGCTACGCCGCCACCAATGCCAGGATGTTGTGGTTAAGAACCAGTGGCGAAAATGTGAGGGTTGGGTATCGATTGCCCTACATACCTCCATTCGAAGAACTTAATAGGTATGGGGGTGGGCAAACTCCAATAAATAACAAAAAACAAATAACTAAACATCATTGACAAAAGCAAACTTGCATGTCTTTGATCATACTATATATTATCACTACTAAATGGGGTAAGCCCTACTCTTACCTTAAGTTTCTTTGAACTCGGACGCATACGCGCACGCGTACAAAGGCAGGGATTTAAATAGGCCTCACAAGCCTACTGGGTTATGTTTCTCAACACCAAATTTAACATACAAACACACAAGATAAATCATCGATTACCCCCCCTAAAAAGGAGCCTGGCTCGAAAGTGGTATCTAACCAGCTACTTCCTTACATTTCTAAACTTTTAAGAACTTAAATACATACACTAAATACGAACAGACAAAAATGAAGAATGGTTTCAAGATTACTAGGTGCTCAAATAGCCCTCGATTGGATTTCGACTCAGGTTATACAGCGGCTTTACCTTTTTGGCAACTTTGATATAATTAATAAATATTAAAGTGGTACTCGATGCCCATTAATTTACCCCGCATGAGTCAGCCGTTTGGTTTATGTCCCAACCAACTCGAACTACCCTTTTTATGGTAACTGAATAATTTTAATCTTACCCTTATGGCTAGAGCGGCCTGTTGCATGGTTGCACAACTGATGGGAACCTGAGTCCCTTAGTCATCATTTACCAAGGTACACTGGGAGATCGTGTCTAGATTCGATCTAATGTGGGCGGAAAATTTTTACTTACGGGATCGTTAATGGGCGTGGCGCTTAAGATGACTTGGAGTTTTAATGTAACTCTGCGGATGTTTCTTTCTTGGGCAATACTACTGCGGGTAGGGGATAATCCTTATTGGCTTCTACCATCTGACTCGGTTTACCTGGGTTTACCTCAATTCCACTTCCTTCTTTCTCCATTGTCACCCTATTTTGCTTGGTTTTTATCGTAGTCACTTCCTTAGGTACACATTCGGGTACCGCTTCCCTACATTCTTCTTTCTCCATCGTCTCCCATTTGGGTGGCTTCTCATCGTGGGGAATTCCTTAGGTACACATGCGTGTACCGCTTTCCTACATACTTCTTTATCCATGGTTACCTTATTTGGATGGGTTTTCATCGAGGGTACTTTCCTAGGTCCGGGCCAGAATAAAACCGACTCGACCTATACCTGATCCTCGTTAGATGCCCTTTCCTGTGCGAGCAGTCTTTCTTTTTCTTCTTTCTCTTCTCTTTCTGCTTGGGCTAGTTCTCTTTCCACCTGTATTCTTCTTTCTTCCTCTTCATTCTCGTCTGTATTCTTATTTCTTCGTAATCTCTTTTCATTTGTATTCTTCTTTCTTCTATTTTTATGTCCATCACTATTCTCCATTCTTCGCCTTCTTTTTCTGTCTTCGCTGCCTTCCCTTCCGGGAGTGGGAGGGTCGGAACTACTGTCGCTGCCGTATCGAAGTCTTGAGAGCTAAGCTCTTCGTCTACGTGTTTCTCAAGAGGAGCTAAATGAGTCGGGACCGTGGACCTCTTATTCGCGGGCATCCGGGTGACTACGAGCTGAGACATCGGATTTAGGAAGAGTTGCCCGCTCTGGCCTATGAATACTGAGCAGAATCCAATAGGCTGCCACTACATAGGTCAAACCAGTAAAATACTGCGACTGAATGGGAAATCGGACGACGGGGAATTTGGTTGGTCTATCCAGGAAATCCTGGACGCCCACGAACATCTGGTGCTGGCGGCTGATAAGGGATTGCAGTTTTTTTTGACACCACGATGCACTGTGCACCCCGTATCACGTAGCACGGTTGAGACTCGGCGACCATTTACGGCCCCAGTCTCGAATCTTAGTCCTTTGGGAGAATTTTTGTTGTACACAAATTTCACCTGCTGTAACAGGGGAATTTGACGTGGTCAATGGAGACGCGTGATTAGGAGGTTGTTCTGGGTCAAGCGTTGCCGCGAGGTTATGTACCTGCTGGCTTGAAAGGGACTTAAGCCTTGAATTTGGGATGCAGTTATAACTAATGGGGCCTTGGGTGCCCCAACTAAAGTAGGTTATGGGGTTTCTGGGGTGTACGGAGTTCTTGACGAACTTAAGGGAGTTATTTTGCGAATGTTTCTGGGGATACCCCCCTTTCTTTTGAAAAAAGCGTTTCTGATGAGATACCCACTTTTCTTGAAAGACAAGGGCTAGGTTTTTCTGACCTCTTGAGGGTATAACCTATGGCTGGAAGCGTGCAGATCTGCTTCCTTGACACAGTCTTTGAAGCACGCTGCTTGCCTGTCCTTGACGAAGGCGTGTATCTCTTGGGGGAGGGTACACGACAATTGGTATTTTAGAATAAAGTCGACGAGAGAGTCGAACTGATTCTACAATTGGGCTGAATCCAGCGAGAATTGGAGATGCCTTTTGAGCATAAATCCAAATTGATTCTATGTTTGGCCTGCCGGAATTCTGGCCTGCCTAAACTTAATCCGATACTCTTCGGAATTTAGGTTGACGGCGGCCAGTAGCTCGTGTTTTCACGTAGTGTAGTCCGCGGAAGCCTCGGAAGGTAATAATATGAATACGTCCCGAAGCTGGGTACTAGGTACAGGCAATTAATTAATCACCTATCTTTTTAAATGTATATTATGAATTATTTACTAATGGACATAAATACTCCAAAGAATTTAACTCTTAACTAATTTATATGTATTAGCAACATCAGTCACAGGGATCTCATGAAATAAATCTATATTTTTTATTTAATTACTCACTTATTTTTTTAAAGGTATATTATGAATTATTTACTAATGTGCATAAATGCTCCATAAAATCTAACTATTATAATAATTCATTTGTATTAGTTTAAACCTAAAGTTTTCCTTCAAAATAAGCATAATTATTTGCTATTTTTTTACTTATCGATACAATTCCTTTGCTTTTTTATTAGTGAAACATTTTTGGCCTTTGGGGCCACCAAATTTTTTTTTAAAGTAAAAGGGTCGATGGGTAAAAAAAGGTTGAGAACCACTGATCTAGATCAATGAAATTTTATAAATACACATGAAATAATTCTCCTCGATTGAAAAATAAAATTAAATGAATTTATAAGAAATGCCATTTCTTTGGCCCAAAATGGCATAATTTACACTAAAATTACCCGGCATTAAAACCTTTTCAGTTCTTTCATTAATTTTCATATAAAAACTCCGCCATTAATATTGGATTACCAAAGAACATTATACTCACTATTCAAAACCAATTAACCCCCAAATCAAAAGATTCATAGAAATTTAAATTCAATTTCAGAAATAGAGATTTATTCACCAAACTTGGGCTGGGTTACATGTAATGATTTATTAAAAAGCGAATTTTTTACATGAGAGAATTTCCTTATTATTTCTACACATGTACGGAATTCTTTATTATCTATGAGGATTTTTCAATTTAATCGAGTTTCAAGGCAGAGCAAAATGAAGAGGTTGGAACGAAGATTCCTTTCGTTGGTAAAAGTTGAGAAAAGTTTGGGGATAAAGTTCATTCGGAGCTTGGTTCCTAAAATATATGTGTATTACACTTTGGAAGATGATTTAGTAGGGGTTTTCGCCTCAACTCACCTGTCCCCAATCTAATGACCACTTATTATTTCAGATTTCGGTGGAGGATGGAGGAAAAAGCTGCCTAGAAGCAGTCTCGGGCTTCCTCTTCCACCGAAAACTTATTCTCTACATCTCCGCCACAGAAGATTAATATACAGTTCAAAGGAAATATATATATATATATATATATATATATATATATATATATATATATATATATATATATATATACATATATATAAATATATACATATATATAAATATATAAAAGGTATAGATCCGGATATTCTTTTGAGTGCACACAAACAAGTGGAGCTAGATGTAAAGTATGGTGTGAATTAGTGGGATATCGTGCGTCTGGGTGGTATATATGTAAATAAGGTAGCGTGGGATACATACCAACATAAAAGAGCGAAAAAGGGTGTAATTTTTTTCCCCTTTTTCCATCTCCTAAAATACTGCAGATTGATATCATTTCGAAGTAAGAAAATAGTCAGGGGAGTGTGGAGACTAGATACCTCTATGCCACCTAATTTCGGGGACCCCATCTGTCCTTCTTCATAGTCCGTTATTAGCAAGAAGAACATTAACTCGTGACGGATCTAGCCAGAGGCCAGCCATCCCCCTCGCAGCCCCCACTCCACACTCTAGGTGCAAATTAGTGGCTGCAAACCCGAGGGGTCTTGTAGTTAAGGTTGATCCAAAACCCCATTTGCGCTGGAGAACACGCTCACGAGGTCGTGTAAATATTGCTTTATTTGAAGTACAAATTAAATTATTTTGTATGCGCTTATCATTTTAGTGAATCTTGTATAAACTATAATATACGTTATGCAAGAGAGAGTATATACGAGTATTTGGGAGGGAAAACTTATAAAAAACTCATTAATAATGTTTTCTCTCTAAAAATGCTATATTTTGATTATGATTATTACGTTATTTTTTATCATTGAGGGTTTATAGTGCCATGCACAGCGTTTCGAGGATTGAATAAAAAATGTTTCTAAGAAAACTAGACCTTTAAAAAATACACGAACCAAGATTAAAATTTAATAAACAAACTACACAGAAATGAATTAAACAAATTTACGTGAGGCTTACTAAATTACACAATTTAGTTAACAGTAATGGTTGACCGACAGCTCACTTTAATATTGAATGCAAATTGACCTTCACAAGATAGATAATGGTGTTTAAATACCTTTCAAGATTCCTATGAGAATCGATTTTGAGCCTGACCTTGGCATCAATTTTTATGTCGCCTCAAGAATGTTTCTTTCGGAACCGGCGCGTGACCAGACCGTCCAGGTGGTCAGAAAAGGAATGCTTTAAAACACCGGAAAGAAATCGGAGCGTGTGGCAGATGAAGTGACACACGGCTTTTGAAGGAAATGATTTCACCACGAGTGAGGGAAAGTATGTTTCTTCTAATCTTCGGGTTACTCTGGGAAAAAATAGCACTGGCGAGCGATGAGCCAAAGCGTCTATCCTTTGACGAAGGGGACTGCTTGAGGGAGTTCACTTTGGGGTATTCCTCAGTGGCAAGAACTATCTCTTGGTTTTAGGATAGACCAGGATAGGGGGCTTCTCTGACGAGAGTTAGTTGAACTTACTTCTCAATCCAAGTTAACTAAAAGTCCCGTATGATGACCAGGAACTGGGTTGAGGGTGAGCTTCTTCTAAGTTCCTCTCATTGCTTTGCTGGGCACTTAGGCCAGTCTTCACTCTCTAGATCTCGATAACGCTCTACCTATGACAGACTCCTAAATTCGGTGTGACCACCATGAACTGGCTCCTGATGAGCTTCTTCTAAGTCTCTTTTGTTGGTAGCCGGGCCTCTTGCCCTTCATAGTTGTCTCGATGACTACCGCAATCTACTACGTTTCCTAAAGTTATGTGATTTTTATAATTTGCCACCTCACTGTGGGTAGGGGACAGAGGGGGGGGGGCAGGGGATTCGTGGATAGGCTGCACTAAGACTCCTCCTCTAACGGTTTTTCACAGAGCGTCTTTTAGCTAGCCCTAAAGGGGACCTTCTGGCTTTAGGACTACGCTCCTCTAATTTCGCCTTTGCGGAGTGAAATTGAATATCAACTCTTAGGGGATATCTTGCTGTTTCGAACCCTTTATCGGCCTTTTAGGTTCTCCTCGAGACGAAGGGAGAGGAGGGAGGAATAAGTGGTTGGGCTACGCCGCCACCAATGCCAGGATGTTGTGGTTAAGAACCAGTGGCGAAAATGTGAGGGTTGGGTATCGATTGCCCTACATACCTCCATTCGAAGAACTTAATAGGTATGGGGGTGGGCAAACTCCAATAAATAACAAAAAACAAATAACTAAACATCATTGACAAAAGCAAACTTGCATGTCTTTGATCATACTATATATTATCACTACTAAATGGGGTAAGCCCTACTCTTACCTTAAGTTTCTTTGAACTCGGACGCATACGCGCACGCGTACAAAGGCAGGGATTTAAATAGGCCTCACAAGCCTACTGGGTTATGTTTCTCAACACCAAATTTAACATACAAACACACAAGATAGATCATCGATTACCCCCCCTAAAAAGGAGCCTGGCTCGAAAGTGGAATCTAACCAGCTACTTCCTTACATTTCTAAACTTTTAAGAACTTAAATACATACACTAAATACGAACAGACAAAAATGAAGAATGGTTTCAAGATTACTAGGTGCTCAAATAGCCCTCGATTGGATTTCGACTCAGGTTATACAGCGGCTTTACCTTTTTGGCAACTTTGATATAATTAATGAATATTAAAGTGGTACTCGATCTTCATTAATTTACCCCGCATGAGTCAGCCGTTTGGTTTATGTCCCAACCAACTCGATCTACCCTTTTTATGGTAACTGAATAATTTTAATCTTACCCTTATGGCTAGAGCGGCCTGTTGCATGGTTGCACAACTGATGGGAACCTGAGTCCCTTAGTCATCATTTACCAAGGTACACTGGGAGATCGTGTCTGGATTCGATCTAATGTGGGCGAAAAATTTTTACTTACGGGATCGTTAATGGGCGTGGCGCTTAAGATGACTTGGAGTTTTAATGTAACTCTGCGGATGTTTCTTTCTTGGGCAATACTACTGCGGGTAGGGGATAATCCTTATTGGCTTCTACCATCTGACTCGGTTTACCTGGGTTTACCTCAATTCCACTTCCTTCTTTCTCCATTGTCACCCTATTTTGCTTGGTTTTTATCGTAGTCACTTCCTTAGGTACACATGCAGGTACCGCTTCCCTACATTCTTCTTTCTCCATCGTCTCCCATTTAGGTGGCTTCTCATCGTGGGGAATTCCTTAGGTACACATGCGTGTACCGCTTTCCTACATACTTCTTTATCCATGGTTACCTTATTTGGATGGGTTTTCATCGAGGGTACTTTCCTAGGTCCGGGCCAGAATAAAACCGACTCGACCTATACCTGATCCTCGTTAGATGCCCTTTCCTGTGCGAGCAGTCTTTCTTTTTCTTCTTTCTCTTCTCTTTCTGCTTGGGCTAGTTCTCTTTCCACCTGTATTCTTCTTTCTTCCTCTTCATTCTCGTCTGTATTCTTATTTCTTCGTAATCTCTTTTCATTTGTATTCTTCTTTCTTCTATTTTTATGTCCATCACTATTCTCCATTCTTCGCCTTCTTTTTCTGTCTTCGCTGCCTTCCCTTCCGGGAGTGGGAGGGTCGGAACTACTGTCGCTGCCGTATCGAAGTCTTGAGAGCTAAGCTCTTCGTCTACGTGTTTCTCAAGAGGAGCTAAATGAGTCGGGACCGTGGACCTCTTATTCGCGGGCATCCGGGTGACTACGAGCTGAGACATCGGATTTAGGAAGAGTTGCCCGCTCTGGCCTATTAATACTGAGCAGAATCCAATAGGCTGCCACTACATAGGTCAAACCAGTAAAATACTGCGACTGAATGGGAAATCGGACGACGGGGAATTTGGTTGGTCTATCCAGGAAATCCTGGACGCCCACGAACATCTGGTGCTGGCGGCTGATAAGGGATTGCAGTTTTTTTTGACACCACGATGCACTGTGCACCCCGTATCACGTAGCACGGTTGAGACTCGGCGACCATTTACGGCCCCAGTCTCGAATCTTAGTCCTTTGGGAGAATTTTTGTTGTACACAAATTTCACCTGCTGTAACAGGGGAATTTGACGTGGTCAATGGAGACGCGTGATTAGGAGGTTGTTCTGGGTCAAGCGTTGCCGCGAGGTTATGTACCTGCTGGCTTGAAAGGGACTTAAGCCTTGAATTTGGGATGCAGTTATAACTAATGGGGCCTTGGGTGCCCCAACTAAAGTAGGTTATGGGGTTTCTGGGGTGTACGGAGTTCTTGACGAACTTAAGGGAGTTATTTTGCGAATGTTTCTGGGGATACCCCCCTTTCTTTTGAAAAAAGCGTTTCTGATGAGATACCCACTTTTCTTGAAAGACAAGGGCTAGGTTTTTCTGACCTCTTGAGGGTATAACCTATGGCTGGAAGCGTGCAGATCTGCTTCCTTGACACAGTCTTTGAAGCACGCTGCTTGCCTGTCCTTGACGAAGGCGTGTATCTCTTGGGGGAGGGTACACGACAATTGGTATTTTAGAATAAAGTCGACGAGAGAGTCGAACTGATTCTACAATTGGGCTGAATCCAGCGAGAATTGGAGATGCCTTTTGAGCATAAATCCAAATTGATTCTATGTTTGGCCTGCCGGAATTCTGGCCTGCCTAAACTTAATCCGATACTCTTCGGAATTTAGGTTGACGGCGGCCAGTAGCTCGTGTTTTCACGTAGTGTAGTCCGCGGAAGCCTCGGAAGGTAATAATATGAATACGTCCCGAAGCTGGGTACTAGGTACAGGCAATAATCTGGCGATCTAAAATGTCTCTAAATCCCATTGATTCAACTCGAATATCTTCTCAAAGTGTGTCAGGTACGAACACAGGTCTTAGTTTTCTTTATAAGCCAGGAGTTTCATCGCAGCCATCTGTGTAGCCGCCCCTAGAAACCTTATGGAATTTGCTTCCACCAGATCCTTGCTCATTTCTCTTTCATGAGCAGGTACTCGTTCTCTGACTTCTGCTTCCCTTTGTAATTTTCTTTCTTCTGCTTCCCTCTTTTCTTTTTCCGCATCTCTTTCTGCTTTCCTTTCTTCTGCCTTCCTTTGTAATTTTCTTTCTTCTGCTTCGCCTTGCCCTTTCCTTTCCGCCTTTTTATTTTGTTCCTGGACGTAGGCAACTAGTTCCTTGCCTCTTAGTCTCAACGCTTGGACTTGTTGTTGGACTCGAACGATTCCATTTTATTCCTGTTTGTTTGTCTAAAAACTCAACAATTTGCTAAAGGTAATTATGCAACCCTTAACCTGATAGTGCGCTGCCTAACTTAACATTACTCCAAATATCACTAAGGCCAGGACGTTGTGGTTAGGGACTAGTGGCTCAGTTGTGAGTGTGAAGTATCGATTATTCTACAGTGTAGCTCGCAGAGTCTTCATATTTAATTAGATCTTTTGTTAAATTCGTCTAGGTCTTTTCTCTTTCCGCCTTTTGGAAAAAATCTATCGAACCTGTCTTCAAATATCCAAAAGTAATTCAGTTTTCAGATTCAACTTTCGGATTATTGATTTAAAAGTAGGAAGCTGATTTTTGCTCACAAACTCAACTAGAAAGATTTCTGAGCTAATACTGCGCCTGACTTGGAAGAGTATTAGTTTCAGATTGATTTGCGATTAAATACTCTTTCTGTATTCCCGAATAAATCGTGAATATCCAATTTAATTGATTATTGTGCAATGAAAACATGTCGGTTTTAACTTTGCGAAATAATATTTTGTAGCCATTTTGAAACTAAAAATCAACTATGAACTATATCAAATATGGTTAGATAATATTATTTATAGAAAAATATATGCTTCGATATTGCGGTGGATGCATTTTACTGAATATACTACTGGTCTATTTATCTACAGTTCATATTCAAATTTACTTTTTCCATGACGTGCCTTATGTAGTTTCTTATCTACAACAAAATCGTTCCCAAATGATCTTCCGCTTTTTCAGTGTTACATTATATTTTCTTAGAAATTTTAGTTAAGACAAATTGATTTATTTAAGGATATAGACTTAAATTTATGGTAAGAAACGTACGTAGGGTACGTTTATGTGAGAAAACGTTCAAACTATTCTAGAAAGATTAAATGACAATCGAAGATCAAATTAATATTCTATTATAATAAATTCGCAAAACAAATTTAATGGGAGAATGACAAAGAATTATGTCCTTCGAGGGTTATAAAAGTGTAGATAAGGAGTTAACTGAACTTTTGAAGCGGTTTGGGATGAGAGTCGAGTGTGGAAAAGGAAGAAAAAATCAATAGACATGATAAAACAAAAAAGTCGCATTTTATTGATTGACTGATTTAGTAATGATAAGAGATGTGAAGAATAAAGTGGAAGATAAAGCTCATCATGGTGAAACTAGAAATGAGTATTAGGTAGAGATAGATGCCAGTATAGGATGGCACTTTTTATATTTTTATATATCTTAGATCAAAGATTCCTAATTGTTCTTTATAAAATTAGTTGTTAATCGGTGATAATTATTATGCATTTTCGTGGAACAAAATGGTAAATTTTAAAATTTATTTGGGATTATTTTGCCACTTATATACACTAGTGTGAAATGAATCTTTATTTTTATGTTATGATTGACACTTCTGAACCAGTTAATGTAGTCTGGACTTCCATTCCCTCCATATGAAGCTAGTCCTTGATTTTCTAATCTACAGTATTTCATTTGTTTGATTTTATATATCTTATTTTTGTTATTAAGCTTTAGTTATTTTGATTTTTCATTGTTTCATCTTATCTAACCTATTTTCTTTTCATCTTGTATTTCTTATCGGGTTTCTGTTTTCATTCTAGAAGAGAAGATGTATTTACTAGATCTTAGATATATGAGAGCGTGCTATTAGAAGGTGAATACTTCTCTTTTTAGTATTTTTACCCGAATTCAAAGCGCATTAACAACGAAAGCGTATCATGTAGATAGTTTGCAAGGAGAGGTATGCAAAGAAAGTGGTTAAGATAGAAGAAGTGAAAATGGGGTGAAATCTATATCAGAGAAGAGTAAACCGCTTGGTGTTCGAAATGAGAGCGCACACAATCCTCCGGTTTTCGATGGTAGCAAGGTTTACCGCCCTACTACACTTTACATCCCCTTATTAGTCGCTTTTCGCTTTACTGTTTTAAAATAGTTCTTTTATTTCATATAGTATAGTTCTTCAAGCTATCTAGATTCCTAAACTTTAGATTAAATGTCTTTCTAGCCTTTTTTCGATTTGTTACTGGTATCTCTTGGAATGTGTCTGTGCTCCCAGAAACTCCGTCTGCAAAGATTTTATCATATATTTCTTTGTCAATTGTGAGGAGTGCTAATTTTCGCCAGAAAATATCATTAGTAAGGAAAAGCGAAAACATATGAGATGGACTCTTTTAGTTTTATTTGAAATATAAATAGAGATAGAACAAATGATATTGATCTTTTCTCCCATCTAAAGTGTGCATGTAGGAAAGGAATAAAAGCAGGTAAAATGATTTATATTTGAAAGTCCATCTGAGCAGCGTAAAAATCGCTAGGTAACAACAAGCTTAGATATGCAAATCTCAACACTACAAAGAGGATCCTCCAAAACAATGAAACATCACTTATAACCTCATTACATCGGCAAATGTATGACGTCACTAGACCTAAAGAATAACTACTTAAGAGTATAGTTCTTCTAGCTATCTAAATTCTTAAGCTCTAGACTGGATGTATTTCTAGCCTTTTTTCGATCTGTTATAGGTATCACTTGGAATGCGTCTGTGTTCCCAGAAATTCCTCCTCCAAATATTTTATCATATATTTCTTTGTCAATTGTGAGTGCTAATTTTCGCTAGAAAATTTCATTAGTAAGGAAGAGTGAAAACATATGTATGAGATGGAATCTTTTAGCTTTATTTCAAATATAAACATAAATAGCACAAATGCTATTGATGTTCTCCCCTGTCTAAAGAATGCATGGAATGAAAGGAATAAATGCGTTTAATATGACTTATATTTGAAAGTCCATCTGACGAGCGTAAAACCACGAGGTGAAAACAAGGTTAGATATGCAAACCTCATCACCACAAAGAGGATCCTTCAAAACAATGAAACATCACTTATAACCCTATTACATAGGCAAATTTATGACGTCACTAGAACTAAAAAAACTACTTAAGAACACAAGTGATAAGAAACAAGAAGTTGGCTGTATTGACAAACCCTTGATAATCCAAGTAATGGTCACACCAAATGACTAATGTGAAGAGATCTATCTACCTCTTCCTTAATCAAAAAGTCCAGAGATTGAATAACATATTTACCCCTCTGTTTCGTATCATCCCTCAAAATCTTAGTAAACAATGGAAGACACGTTTTCCATCGTGTGATAATATCCATTCCATTCAAAGTGAGATGCAGAGTTAAAAAAAGAGACAAGCGCAATCACCAGCAGGAAATAAGTACGCCTAATCTTAAATCCAGTGTCTTTGTGAGTTAGAACAATATAGTATCATAGACTATCTTATTTTCTATATTCTTGGAAACACTTAACATCATTGTAAAGAGCGACGTTGTTTCAAACATAGCAGGAAAAAAATGTATCTATCGCCTTTGCGCACGGCGTAAAGCAGCTCTCATAAATCTTTAACTCGAAATGTGTGTTAAATCATATATGCATCTTTAGCTGTGCATGGTATACCATTGTTATTTCTTTGCAAAGGGTCATTTTGTTATAGACTCTATCTTTAAAGTAGTGTCATCACACACATGCTAGACGAATTACCTACAGCAGAATTTGCATCACTGCCGTGCTTCCCTAATACCTTGTTTCTCTTTTAAATACTAAGAAACTCTCAGTTTCGAATTCAGTTAATTCACAATAGTAGTTTGGTTAATAGAGCTGGGTGTTATAAAGTTTATAACTTGACATTGTACAACTACGGTTGGATCTTATATCTGTTTAATCAGCGTACATAACTGCCAATAAAATTTCAATCCCTACAAATTTATGCTCTATTCAGCACAAATATTAATTAACCTCGTCTCTAGCCATTGGGATTTAATCAATGGGATACAATGCGATCTATGTCTCAAAGGTGGGGCACTAGGTGCTGAAGCACCGCATCCACTCACGATTTATTTCCTGGATGATGAGGTGCTACTTCGTCTAGAGAGGTTCGGTCCATGATAGTTCCTCAAGGGGAAAATGGGATGTTATATACTACAGGCTCTGAACAGGTCAAAACCAGGCAAAATTAACACCTCTCTTTCAGAAATACCACCTAAGTCAATAAAGGCTATCCATCTAAAGTTGCGGTGCGTACATTAACCGACATGAAATGAAAGAGGCGTCAAAAATATGTTCATTTTAAAGTAAAATCTTTTATTATAATCTCAAATTTATTTTTTCTATTTTAATATTGCGAAATATATTCAAATATTAAATGTTGTTCCTCTATAAACATGAATAATGTTTCCATATATTTTGTATATATATAGCTGACTTTCTTCATATTTATCAGTGTAGTCCCAGAAGATGACCGGTATGGTCCAAAGGGGCCTCGGGCAAATAATAAATAGTGAGTTACAATGAACTTTTACGATTTCTTTCTCCTCAAGAGATAGTCACTTATGGAAAGAGAACAAGTTCGCAAGAAGTTTAAGAATACCTCTTCTACTGTTGAATATAACCATTCATATATATATATATATATATATATATATATATATATATATATATATATATATATATAAGTATATACGAGTATATATGAGAAAATCACAAAGTAGCTCGTGAGTAGAGCAATAAATGCCAAAAATCCCACGGGTAAATGAAAGGCGGATTCCAAGTACTTTCGATCTTCTTCAGTTCATTCTCAGGGAATAACGAAATACTTAACAGGAGGGGTATATATAAGAGACAAAAGGGTGGTGCCCCGCCCATGTACAGCGTAAGGACACAGATTAGAGAAATATTATCAAAGACAGGATTAGATACGGGATGTGATTTTTTATTTTTATTAGAGCTCATCTGGCGACTGCCTACATGGGCATTAGTCGCCGTATTAAAACTGGCCTAGTTCTAGGGGACTTTAAAATAAAATTAAACGAAGAGAAAAGAACACCCTAAATAGGGCAAAGGGAAAAAAAAAACAGAGGCAAAAAAACAAAACAAAACAAAAACAAACCCTGCTTAAATGATAGGGAGAAGGCCAGCCTCCCCCAAAAGTCAATAAGTCCACCAGTCGATGTGCACGCACTCATCCCAAGGACAAGGGACAGGCGGTAGCGACCCCGCCCATCCCGGTACCGGGACAGGTGTCATGCGCGAAGATCACCCAGACTGGGACATTCGACAAGAATGTGCCGAACAGTCTGAGGGACGACCCAGTCGTTGCAATAGGGCGCAGGCGAGCGCTCCATCAAATAGCGATGCGTCACACGAGTGTGTCCGATTCGGAGACGACAGAAAGCAACCTGAAGCCGCCGCGGCATTGGGGGATAGGTCCATGGGAACAGTCACGGCGCAATGGCACGCAACTTTAAGTTTCCCTTGACCGTCTCCCATCTTCTTTGCCAATCAGTCCGAAGAGCTGCCCGTATTCCTGCCATGTAGTCAGTGTGAGAAAGAGCAAAACGCTGGTCCGGTCGCAAAGTCCTCGCCGACTCTTTGGCGCCCTCATCGGCCCGCTCATTTCCCGCAACTCCTAAATGTCCAGGAACCCAGCAGAAGATAATCTCGACATCTGCCCGGCTCGCCAAAACCCTGGCGTCACGGATTTCACAAACCAGGGGATGCGGAGATTCCAATGCCCCGAAAGCACTCAGGGCGCTTTGTGAGTCACTATAGATTACAATCCGGTCTCCAAACCGGGCACGTCGCGTAATCTCCCGTACCGAGTGGTGTATTGCCACCAGCCCGGCCGTGAAGACAGACGCAGCGCCTGGTAGGGCCCCGCTGACTTCAAACAGAGGGGATACGGCGTGGAAGCCAACCCCCTTTTGGGACATGGAGCCATCCGTATACACTGGCACGGTACCAGCGTGACACGATGTGTGCTCCAAAAAGGTCGAACGCAATACTCCCGGCGCAGTACAAGCTTTGGGAGCAGAGGCGTGGCGACAAATAGCCAAATGTGGTACCCTCCAGGGTGGAGTCCTGGGCAGAACCAGGGGCACCACCGGCCCGAGAGCTATATTGACCTCTCGAAAGAGTTTCCTAGCCCTAAACCCAAAGGGATTAGGGTATGACTGGCGTCTCTTGGTGGCATAGGCACCATCAAGATCAGCTGCGGATGCAGTGAGAGCTGTTGGCGACTGAGGGAGGCGCCGGGCTCGCGCGTACAGGCGAGTGATGCACTGCACGCGGCGCAGAGCGAGTGGCATCTCCCCAGCATCGACCAACAGGCTCTCAATTGGGGAAGTGGGAAAGGCACCGGTCGCAAGGCGAAGGCCGGTGTGGTGAATTGAATCCACCTTCCGCAATAAACGCTAAGCTGTGGATGCATAAAACTCGCATCCGTAGTCGAGCTTCGAGCGAACAAAGGATCGATAAAAAAGTGAGGCGGTCGCCCTATCAGCGCCCCAAGGGCTGAACGTCACGCATTTTTGTTTTTTTATTTCTAATTAAGGGGCTATCTGGTGACTGCCGACTTAGGCATAAGTTGCCGTAAACAAACAGCCTAGTTGTAGGCTACTTTAAAAAATTGAACAGTAAACAATAAAAAGAAATAACAATAACAAAGAAATAAGAATAACAAAGCAATAACAAAAACAATAACAAAAACAACAACAATTAAACCGGGTTAAATGAAAGGGAGAAGGCCGGCCTCCCCCCAAAAGTCAATAAGTCCACCAGTCAAAGTACACGCACTCGTCCCGAGTACAAGGGACAGGCGGTAGCGACCCCGCGCATTCCATACCGGGACAGGTGTCGTGCGCGAAGATCACCCAGACTGGGAATATCGACAAGAATGTGCCGAACAGTCTGGGGGAGGACCCAGTCGTTGCAATAGAGCGCAGGTGAGCGCTCCATCAAATAGCGATGCGTCACACGAGTGTGGCCGATTCGGAGACGACAGAAAGCAACCTGAAGCCGCCGCGGCAATAGGCGCGGAAACAACCGTGCTCGTTGGCCTCGATGGGCCAGGAGGATAGGGTGCCTTTCTAACTACTAAGGCATATGACGTCCCAGGCAGAGCCGGGCGCGCAAGACCAAGTCCTTAGCTTCGCGTAATGAGAGTCTATCCTGGGCCTGAACGGCCAGGATTTCTTTCTCAAGGAGATATGCACCACATTGCTTCGAAGAAGCAGGGTGCGGCTCTCCGCAATTGACACACTTGGCCACACACGATTTGGACTTATCGTGTGCGACCTTGGAGCAACTTACACAGTCTTCGGGTGACTTCGACTTTGCACGTCTACATGAGCGATTCGTATGGCCGAAGCGGTGGAAGTAATAGCACCGCCGCGGCAGTGGCACTAATGCCTTCACGTGGTAGCGGTACCAACCGGCACGCACCGACTCAGGGAGCTTGTCACAGTCGAACGTGACGAAGAGTGTAGGGGTGGGTCTCGAGGCCCCTCCCTGTTTTCTCATCACACGTTCGACCTTGACCGCCCCATGGTCGGCCAGCTCTAGGGTGATGTCCTCAATGGAGTAGTCAACGAGTTTCTTCGCATAAACTACTCCTTTCACAAAGTTCATGCTAGAGTGCGGCGTCACACTCACCGGGGTGCCATAAAGTGTCCGAAGAGCACTTATCTTTGCCGCCTCAGCGGGATTCGCCGCATTCGTCAGAAGGCTCCCGTCCGAGAAACGGGTCACCTTCAGCTCTCTACCAATTGCACTAGCTAATCCTCTCCTCTGATGGATCATGTTGCCCTTGGACAACATGGTGCCATCAGTGGAGCAAATAACGAGGAAGCGTTTCAAGCCAGCGGGCTTAAAAACGCCAGGTAACCTCTGAATGAGGGGCCCCGATGTCATCGAGGCTCCGCCCTTTGCACTCTTGTTCTTAGTCAGGGGCTCTGCACATGGGGTGGTGGAGCGGCCGGATGTGCTGATCTTGGCTTGTTCGCCTACCAAAGTGGCAGCAGACCCATCCGTTCCCGCAGCCCCCGCGGATGGAGAGGAGCCCCGAGTCTTCTTTGTCTTTCTAGTCTTTTTCTTTTTTGGAGAGGAGGGAGGGAGGGGAATAAACCCGCTTCTCACCTCCGCCGGAAGAAGCCCCGATGCCAGATGGGCCGGCCTCAGCCAGGTCCCTCTCCGAAATGGAGAAGTTCCTGGTTGTCTTGGGGGCACCTGTCGGAGGAGATCGCTCTCCTCCTTGTATTGCCTTGGAGCCCTCAGCCGTTTGAGGAGGACCTTGCATAGGGGCGGACTCGGGTTCGGAGCTTGGTGCCAAGCCCGGATTTCCTCCAATGGAAGCCCCTACCGTCTGAGGCTGGGTCTCCTCAAGGACCATGTCTATCACAGGAGGCGCCTTCAGTTGTTTATCCCCTCCCAGGACATCGCAGGTCCCCTTGGCAGCGTCAAGAGTCATTTGTGGGGTTTGTGGGGGAGGCACAAGCCTTAACCCTGGCAAGGTTTAATATCCTTGCCAGCAGGTCTTTTGAGGGAAGCGACCGAAGGGGCCTAGCCTACCTCTCCCCCCTAAGGGGGTTTGCCCTACCGAGCTACTTCGATGTGGAGCGGCTGGCTAAGGGCTGCCTGCTGGCTTTGGTGGCAGTTCCCTTGGAAAGAATAGAGGGGACTGCCGCTGGTAAAAGGGAGGTGCCCGTAAGCACCTCCAGAGAAGGGGGTGAGGGGGAGTCCCCTTTACCCTTAGGCGTAGGAGAGAAGTAAGCCTCCTCTCCGGTTAAAGAGATATGGAGGGTCCCCTGCGCAAGCACAGTGGGGGGGACCTCCAATTTTTTGCCGGAGCTGCCTGAAGGCGGCTCCGTCGCTGTTATAGGGGAAGTTGGGGGTTGGTTTTTTGTTTGTTTTACATACATGGGCATGGTGACCATCTTTTTAATACGGGACACAATAGCTCATCACCTCTCGCAGTTTGCCCGCACTGCGAGAGGTGCTTACAAGCCCGGCAGAGCCAGGCGCCACCATTCGAGACCACCTCTCCTGCCTGGTGGCCTGGCAGTCCATCGGCATGGCGGCTCCACCTTGGACACGGCGTAAAATTGATAGAATGTGAAGAGAAGAGGAAATGGAATGTGAGAAAGGTATGGGTGGGGATGAAGCAGGTTGTTAAAAAAACCCCATCCTTACCTGGAGCTCAGGGGTTAGGGAACAATGTCCCCTCCCCCCTCAGCCCCAATCTGGGGTGGTTGGCTTGAGAAGAAGGTCAGCATCTACCCTGTGAAATTAGAGGCTGACCAGAGAAAGTTGTGGGAGAGGTATGAAAAGCGACGAGGTAGTGGAAAAATCGGGCCATCTGAAGGAAGGAAGAGAGGCTAAGCTGGGGCCGGACGGAGCGCTGGATCCCGTCAGCACGGCGGCCAGGATGGCAAATCGCCGCGCCCCTTACGGGGTACCGGATGTGTAGGGTAAAGCATTAAGCTAAGGTCTAATAACGTCTTATTTGTGTCCTTCCGCGGGGAGGCTACCTCGTTGTCTCTTATATATACCACACCTCTGTTAAGAATTTGGTTATTGCTTGAGAATGAATTAAACAAGTTCGAAAGTACTTGTAATCCGCCTGTTGATCAATGAAAAGAAACCTGAAATGAGAATAAACATTGCTAGGGGTATTTTTGGCGTAAATCCCAAATATAACATCCGTCTCTTTCTGGGCCCTTCTAGTTTCTCGTAAATTAACATCCTACCATACATTAAATACACTGATGCTTCCGTATGGATTGAATGCAAACAGGATTGGTCCACAACTTACAACTCTAAAAGATATAATCCGATTTGATATAATTTTTTTGTAGTGTTCCTAAGGTATTTATCAACCTAACTTATGAAATAAATAAAAGTATACAATATATTTTTAGTTATTTGGGTCTAATCTGTGCTAACTCTTACGTAACTATTGATAATTTCGTAACTTATTTTAAATGCTTCGGATTTTTACGTTTTATTTAATATTTGTTGCTGTTACTATTAATATTATTGTTCACATATTACAGTGTTTTTCTTTACGAGAGACAGAGCTAAAATGCCTAGAGAATGCAAATTCTCCATACAGTTTCTGTTATATATGTTGAGCAGTAAAGAAACATTAGGAGCGGTGGTTTGGATGTGATGTAAAGTGGGTAAGGAGAACAAACTCTGGGCTCCTCACATATGTTGTCAGGTGTACAAGTTTCCTTTCTGACTGGATTAAAGGCAAAGGGCCTGTTCTCATGGTTGGCGTACCAATGGTCTGGAGGGAACCAAAGGACGATTCAACGGATGGCTACTTCTGCTTAACAGATATTAAAGGTGGGTATTCAATGTGTTTTCTTTCCTACAAAAAGGGCTAGAAACTGGATACACCAAGTTTATGTGGTTTCTCTCCAAGTGGAACTTTAGGGCCAGATCAGAACATAATGTACGCTCAGAATGGTCACCTGGAAAAACTATGTCGCCTGGATGGCATAATTTGATTCATGAGCCATTAATTAAGGAGAAAACCATTTTTCCATCTATGCCATTTTGATATCATTGCCATATACTCGTATACTTCGGAAACCTGGACTCTGCTCGCTGAAGATTAGAAAAGACTGAATGCCTTTGAAATGAGGTGACTCAGGAGTATCATCCGCCACCAACTTGAGACATAGAAGGTCAAACTTTAGTGTAACAGAAGATTTTGAAAATGGAGGAGACCATTACGGATGTAATCAAAAGTAAGAGAATCAAGTGGTTTAGACATGTTATGAGACGGCCGCCATAAAACTATTTACGACAAGCCTATAAAGGCAGTTCTCAAGGTAGGAGACCGGGATTAAACCACCCAAGAGATGTGTGGACCAGATTTCTGTGGATGTTGGGCTTCTTTTGAACGAGTACGAACGGCTGGATCGGGGAAGAGGCGACTGGGTAGGGAGGGGGCAGACGCAGAGCAAGGGGTCGTTTTGACATGCAGCCTTAAGTCAAGTAAGTCAAGTCAACTGATAAATTACTAGGCCCAATGAAGCAATTCACCAAAGCCATGCTTTCAGTACTTCAAAGCGATCCTTCCTAAAATAAGTGATGCCAAGATTAAAGAAGGCATATTCGTAAGCCCTAGGATTCGGCATATTATAGTTTATGAAGACTGCGAGGCGACAATGGATGAACCTGAGCTAGCTGTCTGGCAAACAAAATGAAACAGCAGGAAACAATCTGGCAAAATACTTAAGTAAATCTGACATGAATGACAAGCTAAACAAAATGAAATGGAACAGGAAACAATCTGAAGAGTTACTAATCCACAAGACGCATTGTGACTCTATTCGATATATATTTGTTAAATTTGTATTGCTCTTTAGATAAATTGAAATTATAAACTTTGTTGATGATGATGGATTTACCAATTCTCCTCTCAATATAATTGTTTGATTTATAAATGATTTTTGCATGGTTAAAATAAATTCTATGCTCATTCTTGTGCATGTGCGTAAGGAGACTTGAAGAGTTCGTACACCTTCTGATATCAGCATAAATATTCTTTCATCTTGAGTTAAAATAAGTGTTTACTCTGGTGTTAATGTTTTGTATTAAGATTGTGAGTGAGTTGCGTTCCGCTCTCGCTTCGTGCGCGGACACCGCCCATGGTCCGGACAATGTCCCGTACGCCATGCTTCGACACCTGGGTGAGCGAGGCATGGCCTTTCTGTTAGATTTGTTCAACAGGATCTGGGTCAAAGGTCTTCTTTTTACTGTAATGTTAAGTGGTTAATCCTATTCTCTTGTATAGGGCTCTCTGAATCCTCAGATCGATTCTTCTGTTTTTTTTGATTAAATATAAGGCATTGTTTCAAACTTGCTGCAGCTCTCTTTTCCTCTATTTAGATAGAGGTTTAAGAGGGAAGAAATGGTAAATTAACATCTCCCTTCTTAGAACATTATAGATTTTTATTTCTTTGCGTGTGTTTAAGCATTTAACTTAATATAAAAGAACTAGCACAGGAGCTACTCTTTTTATTCCTGTAGCTGTTTTAGGTTGCTACTTGAATTTATCTTTTGCCTTATTACTTTCAATTTCTAATGATATCTGTATAGCTCTCCTTGTATCTCGATATCATCTACCCTCATTCCAAAATGGGGACTACAATGAATTTTATTCTAGTTTTTTTAATTCTTCTACATTATTATCGATTTGGTTGATGTTTTTTTTATTTCTAACCTGTCGTATGTACCTGAGTTCTCACATTCTGGAATTGGCATAAGCCTAGTTGGCTGCTTTTCTCTTCCAATCAGATATGACGCATTCGAACATTACAGGTGTTGGCAGGTTGCTTTATAAATATAGTACAACGTCATGCTGAGACAGCCCTTCTGTGGGAGTCTTGATCACAATTCGAACTCGGGTCCTTGGTAGTCGTTGATCACCACGTATACCCTTCTATCTGTAAGATAATCGCAAAGAATTCTCATGTTATTAGTGTATATCTGGAAGTTCAAGAACTTTATCAAAGTATGGCCAAGTGTACGGGAATATACGCATGCAGGCTCTAAGGTAGGCTAAGCAACGCAAAAACTGTTATTGTTCTACGAGTGCGATTTGAATAGATAGCTGCAGCTGTGTGATCAAGGAATATTCCAAGCACAACGACAAAAATAGAATTTAATACACACTAAATAAAAGGCAGAAAATAAATATGGATATATATAGGTACATGAATAAGACGGAATTAGGTTCCCAATACTAATTGGATAACTAAGGTTATTAAATAGTTATAATGGGAGATTTAGGGTAGTGAGCGATTTTAGTTCCTTTGTACATCGAGAGTAAAGCGGGGCGAAGTTGAAGGGAGGCCTTGGTGACCCTGATTACTCACGGGTGTAGCTGGGAACCCAAAGGGGTTGGTGCTACTTTCTCAGAACTCAGATCGAGCGAGATGTGGGCCTCTTGTCCCTAAGAGGTCAACAAACGAACTTCGAAGGGAAGAGGGGGAGGTGACTTCTACAAACTTGGATCGAGCAAGTTATTGGGCCTCTTGTCCTCAAGAGTGCACCGGTCTAACTTCAAAATGGGAGGCGGGTGACTCTCCGAACTCAGATCGAGTGAGCTATCGGGCCTCTTATCCTCAAGAGGTCCCTAGAATAACTTCGGAGGACGGGTTCTCCAACCCTTGATCCGATGGCGGTTGAAAAGGGCTGACGTTGACTAACGAGACTCTACTCCCTGACCCGAATACACGACTGTGGTATCCAGCTCTTCGTGGCCTGCGACTGTCACTAAACACTTCTCGGGAGAGAGCGTCGTTGAATCGAACTCTTTTCGGGGAAGCGTCGTCTAACCGAATCGGTCGGTAATCTTTGAGAGAGTGCATATATACCCAGAGTTCTTCAAAACAGGGAGAGAGATGGAAGCCTTCTTGACCCCTCATTATCGGCTTGGACAACCGAGCGCCTTCTTACGGGAAAGTGTAAGAGGCCGAGATCAGCGGGTCAGATGGAACGACCAGCGGCTGGAGCCATAAAGGTTGTTTGCGGCCTACCTACACAATAGAGGAGTAATCTCCCGACTCGGGGGGGGGGGGGAGAAAAGATGGAGACGGTGGGGAGGTAGCCTTCAATTTCATCGTCATGCCTCCGTGTGAATTTTTCAGTGACCTGGCGTCAATTCTAAAATAGGTTAAGTCAA
Source organism: Ceratothoa steindachneri (assembly GCA_963969495.1). Taxonomy (NCBI): domain Eukaryota; kingdom Metazoa; phylum Arthropoda; class Malacostraca; order Isopoda; family Cymothoidae; genus Ceratothoa; species Ceratothoa steindachneri. The sequence goes on from OZ018328.1 coordinate 87,093,117, forward strand.
AGGAGATGGGGAGTAACGGCTCGCTTTCTCTCCCGAAGTAATATTCTGACCAACACTTTATCAAAGGCTGTTTCAACCTCTCCTGTGTAACACATCGATTTGTTATTTCTCGGATTTATCCTTGACGATCTTTTGGTGATGATTCCAAATGCATTGTGATGCCGCTTGCTTTATAGATTTCCAGCTAGTATTCATTGTATCAATTCTTTTCAAAGAGTTTATCGGTGAAATTCAGAAGTAAGATAGTTTGAAATCATTTGAAAAGTATCTAGTGCTTAGGCACGCATGAATATATTCTTCATATATTCACTGATGCCTGGTGCATTGGTAAATGCGCATGTAGTAATGCAAAGGTGCCTAGTGATTTTTGTTTAATGTAATTATAGCGCTGTTTAGTACTTTGGTGGTAATTTTCGTCACTGATCCCTAATCCTCTCCCTTCTACAAATCGTAGTAAGAGTGAGACTTTTTCTTGGTTTGTAAGGAGATTTTATTGAACAAGCGTTTCTATTGCTTAATTGAATTCTCCCTTTGCGTCTGGTGTTTGAGCGAAACACTGACTTCTAGTTGTATCGGTTACTTACTGATGCTGTAATTTCTAAGACGGTCTGCCATAGAGTTTTGGACACACTCAGGTCAGAATTTGGGATAATGAGGGTTGTCAGTGAACCATATCTTCTTTATGAGGTTACTCTTAACGATATCGTTAAATGTTTATTTGTACGTTACAGTTTTACCAATATTCATGAGATGAGTGTATATGATGCACGTCACTAGCTCCCTTTTGGTATTCCTTTGGAGGTGAGATATGGCCTCCCTCATTTCATTGACGGTGTCTTTGTCTAATCCAGCATTGGTAGCGTTTCATTTCTTCTCATGCTTTTCTTTGCCTTCTTTTACTTTTCATTTAATATTTTTTTTTGCGTTTGAGACATGGCATTTCCATGGTTCCGTGTGGTTCTCCGTATATTGTACATTTCTTTTCTGTTTCCCTACAATCTCTTCGGTAATGTCCTGTTTTGGCGTATTCAGAGGATATTTGGGCCTTCATTCGGCATTGCTTTGTAGTGTCGTCATCCATCTGTTAACAATTAAAGCATAACTGGATATTGATGTGCTTCTCTCGTTCCATGTGTTATATTAGCATTCTCATATTAAACAATAAAAGTTAATTCTATGCAATTTGGGGGGACATTCGGTTGTTCCACAATATACCATGTAGACGTATGGCTTCAGAATTTACTACTTCCGTTATTTTGGTTTCTCACATTCTGATTTAATTTCCTCTTTTCTATGTCATCCTACCAATAGGTGATCTTGGGAAACATTCGACCCTCTCATCATTTGCATCCTCTTATCAAGCACCCAGGGTTTTTTTTTCTTTTTGAGTTTGCTCTTCTATTCGTTGTTTGCCATTTCAGGTCTCAGATAAATTCCCAAAAGAGAGATAGATAGATAGGTCCTAATCTGTTAAAGGGTTTATGGGTTCCTAAATGCCTGCCGTTTGAAGGTAGCACTGCCCTAACACTCTACATAATTATATCTATTACCATTAGGCGGTTGTACATAATTTAGGACTCGTTGCCCTAAGGACCCGCCCTCATTAGCGCTCTTAAAAGGTTCTCGCTTCCGGGTTTCTCTATACCCCACACAAGAGTAGTTCTTAGCGGGGATGTGGTCGAATTATATTGCTTCTAGCGTTTGAAACGTGTGAAATGATATTATAAGGTTAGGCGAAAATATAAAGATAGCTCCCCGTTTAGGGTGGCTACCCAGCCACTGAAACAGGAAGACTCTCCGATCAGTTAGTGGAAGCATATGTTTATTCTCTCTTGAAAAATCCCTTTTAAGTTTTACTCGTAAATTCATGTTTTTCGCATCTCCTGTGTTGTTCAAAATCTGCTGTGCCTGTGAATAGCTTTGCTGAGCGCATTGAGTAAAAACCAAACTGACTGAACTGAAAGGAAATTAAAAGAGACAAAAAACAATACAGGAGTAAGAGAGAAGGGAAGAAAACGTTTAGGGATAGGACAGTGAGGAAATATAGTAGGGAACATAAAGGTGGACTTAGTTAGAAATTAGACTCACAGCTTAACGTGGAATCCGAACCCAGATATGTAGCTTGTATCTATTTTAGATAGTTGGTGTTTTTATGGCCCTTGTATCACGTATCTATGTAGTATGTGGCCCAAGTGGTAATATGGTAGTTAATAAAGAAAAGAAAAGTTTTTAAAGAGATCATAGTTTGCTTGGAGTTGATGAGGCTCATCTCTCTCCACTTTAGCTATTTAGTGAGCGTATTAATGCTAAAGGTTTGTTTCACGTGAGAATAATTTGTTTCTGTTTTTGTATTTGTCAAATTATATCTTTATCAGTGTATTGTTTATTTATATAAGGAGCTTAAACTTTTATTTATAATTATTCTCACTAGAACTGATGCAGGATTTTATCACTTCAACTATTCTTGTTAGAATTGTCTAGAAGTGATTCTCTGTTAATAGTTCAGTTATCCATTTAAGCAAAAAGTTCCTAAGATTCCAAATACACCAAAACCATATTCGAGCTACTGTAGGACCAATAATCTCAATCAAGAATCTGTGCAGGTTCCATCCTAACATTCGTAAACTACAACTGCACTTATATAATACACTACTTAGACCACTCTTTACATACGCTCTAATCACAATTGCAACTTCGTCTTACACAAGGGAGGGAGAAACATAGTGTATCCATAATGTCACTCACTCATCTACACACGAATGGCCACGCTATATGAAAACAAGAAAAGTAAGACTACTCAAAAAATACGCCACAGGAGTCTAAGCCGACAATTGGCAAAACTCGCTGGAAAACCCACATACATTAACATACATTGCGATGACAAAGATATTCCGCAGGCTTAGACGACCCCCAGTCAATGCATTCAACACATATAGTATCAGTAACATGAATAGCGCGTTTTCATTAATGCGCGCCTCTTTCTCCATCCACACCCACTCTCGCCGCTCCAATCGTATCCAATACTTCTCCCTATACACACAAAAACATCACGCATTGTTGTATAACACTCGTTCTGTCAACTTCTTTTATCCGCTATTAATTTTTTCCCGAACCTTTTCCTTAACATCCACATTATCTGCAGCCTTCTACAATGATCCTTTTCTGTTTTTTCTATACACATTTTCGATTCAAATGATAAGTAAAGGAGGCTATTCCTTATGCAAAGCGTTTGATATTAAAAATGCGGGGGGTTGGAAAATGGTTACAGGCTGGAGCTAGATGTTTACTTTGAGTGTTGTTTTTCATATGGTGAAGGCTTCAGCCATGCGCATTCGTCTTTGATCAATCTCAGGGAGAATTATCTTTTATTTATATATACATAGGAAAGGTAAGCAAACTATAATAAACTCGTTACAAATTAACACTTTCAAATGCAAGATGAATAGGGTTGGACAATACTTAAAGTTTAATAAAATAGCGAATGATGGTTAAAAAGAACTAAAGATCTAAACTAAAAAGGGTTTTTAAGAATTAAAACTGTTCTATCTATATTTAGAGATTAAATATCCTGCATATAGAAAATGGAGCTAATATACATAAAGACCAAAATTAAAGTCGAAAACTTGAATTAAAGCTTGCAAGCGAATGTATGTTGGAGCTTTGTTTATTTAAACATTCCAGGTCTTTAAAATAAAATTTTTCAAGTATTCCGATGGAAATGAGCCATATGTGAAATTAAAATTGAAAGTCATTTTTAGGAACTGGCAGCTTATAGCAAAGTTTTATATAGTTTGGAGATGTCTGCCACTTCGATCACTTGTGACCATATGGAGCAGAATTTGACATGAGAATCCTTGTAGAGCTTTCCATGTCTTTGACTTGAGAACACCCTGGAAAAATAAGGTTCTCTCTTACAATATATATATATATATATATATATATTCATATTTATAGAGGGATGTGCAAAGTATTTTCACGCATGATTTTTTCAATATTTCTGAAAAATATTACCTACTTTTTTCTGGTTATAAAAATAAATAGAAATCTTAGTTAACATATATTTAACAGAAAGATTTTTTTTTTTATGGAGCCCATCTGGCAACTACCCACTTGGGCATAAGTCGCCGAAAAACACGACAGCCTAGAACTAGGCTACTTTAGAGTAAAAATATGAAAACTTAAAAATGATATAAATTGGAAAAACTTAACAATCGAAGAAATCTCCAGCAGCGGGGGGAGGTCCCCCTCACCCCGGTGCAGGAGAGTGCAACCTACAAACAAAACAATAACAAAAAAAGAAACCTTAAATATAGGGGAGAAGCCCGGCCTTCCCCAAAAGGTCAACAAGTCCACAAGTCAGTGTGCACGAATCTGTCCCGAGCACAAGGGACAGGCGGTAGCGACCCCGCCCATCCCGGTACCGAGACAGGTATCGTGCGCGAAGATCACCCAGACTGGGACATTCGACAAGAATATGCCGAACAGTCTGAGGGACGACGCAGTCGTTGCAATAGGGCGCAGGTGAGCGCTCCATCAAGTAACGATGCGTCACACGAGTGTGTCCGATTCGAAGACGACAGAAAGCAACCTGAAGCCGCCACGGCATTGGGGGATAGGTCCATGGAAACAGTCGCGGCGCAATGGCACGCAACTTTAAGTTCCCTTCGACCGTCTTCCATCTTCTTTGCCAAGCAGTCCGAAGAGCTGCCCGTATTCCTGCCATGTAGTCGGTGTGAGGAAGAGCGAAACGCTGGTCCGGTCGCAAAGTCCTCGTGGACTCTTTAAGGCCCTCATTGGCGCGCTCATTCCCCGCAATTCCTACATGTTTAGGAACCCAGCAGAAGATAATCTACACATCTGCCCAGCTCGCCAAAACCGTGGCGTCACGGATATCGCGAACCAGGGGATGCGGAGATTCCAATGCCGCGAGAGCACTCAGGGCGCTTTGTGAGTTACTATAGATCACAATCCGGTCTCCGAACCGGGCACGTCGCGTAATCTCCCGTACCGAGTGGTGTATTGCCACCAGCTCGGCCGTGAAGACAGACGCAGCGCCTGGTAGAGCCCCGCTGACTTCAAACAGAGGGGATACGGCGTGGAAGCCGACCCCCTCTTGGGACTTGGAGCCTTTCGTATACACTGGCACGGTTCCAGCGTGACACGATGTGTGCTCCAAAAAGGTCGAACGCAATACTCCCGGCACAGTACAAGCTTTGGGAGCAGAGGCGTGGCGACAAATAGTCAAATGTGGTACCCTCTAGGGTGGCGTCCTGGGCAAAACCAGGGGCGCCACCGGCCCGAGAGCGAAATCTACCTCTCGAAGGAGTTTTCTGGCCCTAAACCAAAAAGGCTTAGGGTATAACTGGCGTCTCTTGACGGCATAGGCACCATGGAGATCATTTTTTTTTTTTTTTTTTTTTTAAGAGCTCATCTGGCGACTGCCTACTTGGGCATTAGTCGCCGTATTAAAACTGGCCTAGTTCAGGCTACTTTAAAATGAAATTAAAGAGAGAAAAAAAACAAAAAAAAAACAACACCCCAAAAGGGGGAAAGGAAGCAAGCTGGTGCGTCGGGGAGAGGTCCCCCCGGCGCAGGAGCGTGCAACTAAAGAAAAAACAAAACAAACAAAAAACAAAAAATGCAAAAAAAACAACAAAAAACAACAACAAAAAACAAAACAAACAAACCTTGCTTAAATAATAGGGAGAAGGCCGGCCTCCCCCAAGAAGTCAACAAGTCCACAAGTCAGTGTGCACGAATCTGTCCCGAGCACAAGGGACAGGCGGTAGCGACCCCGCCCATCCCGGTACTGGGACAGGTATCGTGCGCGAAGATCACCCAGACTGGGACATTCGACAAGAATGTGCCGAACAGTCTGGGGGACGACGCAGTCGTTGCAATAGGGCGCAGGCGAGCGCTCCATCAGATAGCGATGCGTCACACGAGTGTGTCCGATTCGGAGACGACAGAAAGCAACCTGAAGCCGCTGCGGCATTGGGGGATAGGTCCATGGGAACAGTCGCGGCGCAATGGCACGCAACTTTAAGTTCCCCTCGACCGTCTCCCATCTTTTTTGCCAAGCAGTCCGAAGAGCTGCCCGTATTCCTGCCATGTAGTCAGTGTGAGGAAGAGCGAAACGCTGGTCCGGTCGCAGAGTCCTCGCGGACTCTTTGGCGCCCTCATCGGCGCGCTCATTCCCCGCAATTCCTACATGTCCAGGAACCCAGCAGAAGATAATCTCGACATCTGCCCGGCTCGCCAAAACCGTGGCGTCACGGATATCGCGAACCAGGGGATGCGGAGATTTTAATGCCCCGAGAGCACTCAGGGCGCTTTGTGAGTCGCTATAGATCACAATCCGGTCTCCGAACCGGGCACGTCGCGTAATCTCCCGTACCGAGTGGTGTATTGCCACCAGCTCGGCCGTAAAGACAGACGCAGAGCCTGGTAGAGCCCCGCTGACTCCAAACAGAGGGGATACGGCGTGGAAGCCGACCCCCTCTTGGGACTTGGAGCCATCCGTATACACTGGCACGGTACCAGCGTGACACGATGTGTGCTCCAAAAAGGTCGAACGCAATACTCCCGGCGCAGTACAAGCTTTGGGAGCAGAGGCGTGGCGACAAATAGCCAAATGTGGTACCCTCCAGGGTGGCGTCCTGGGCAGAACCAGGGGCGCCACCGGCCCGAGAGCTATATCTACCTCTCGAAGGAGTTTCCTGGCCCTAAACCCAAAGGGCTTAGGGTATGACTGGCGTCTCTCGGTGGCATAGGCACCATCGAGATCAGCTGCGGATGCAGTGAGAGCTGTTGGCGACTGAGGGAGGCGCCGGGCTCGCGCATACAGGCGAGTGATGCACTGCACGCGGCGCAGAGCGAGTGGCATCTCCCCAGCATCGACCAACAGGCTCTCAATGGGGGAAGTGCGGAAGGCACCGGTCGCAAGGCGAAGGCCGGTTTGGTGGATTAAATCCACCTTCCGCAATAAACGCTCGGCTGCGGATGCATAAAACTCGCATCCGTAGTCGAGCTTCGAGCGAACAAAGGATCGATAAAAAAGTAAGGCGGTAGCCCTATCAGCGCCCCAAGCGCTGAACGTCACGGAACGGAGAATGTCCATGGCGCGGGTACAAGAGACCCTAAGGCTGCGAATATGAGCCTCCCAGGTGAGGCGTCGGTCGAATACAAGACCAAGGAAACGGTGCGACTCAACCACATCCAGGCGTTCCCCATTAAGAAACAAATCTGGGTCAGGGTGAAGCCGTGGAGGGCGGCAGAAGTGCACCACCTTAGTCTTGGCCAAAGAAAACCGAAACCTGTGCGCTTCGGCATAGCGAGAGACGCGGTTCAATGCCTGTTGGAGTCGATGATCCAGAGTTGGCATCTGGGCCGCGCCAAAAGAGATCGAAAGGTCGTCCACGTAGAGCGTAGCGAGAACATCTTCTGGCAGCACAGAGGTGATGCCGTTGATGCTCACGGCAAAGAGTGTGACACTGAGGAAACTTCCCTGCGGGACACCCTCTTCCTGCTCCTTTGGGGCAGAGAGGGCTCCCCCCACCCGTACGCGGAATCGAGGATCTCGCAAAAATTCAGATATAAACATTGGGAGGCGTCCCCTCGCCCCCATCGTGTGGAGAGTCTCCATGATACCGTATCGCCATGCGGTATCATAGGCCTTCTCCAGATCAAAAAACACCGTGGCGTAGTGCTGTCCACGAAGGAAAGCCTCGCAAACGGCATTTTCCAGTCGGAGCAGAGCATCCGACGTGGAGTGAAACTTACGGAAGCCGCACTGTGCAGAAGACAGATGGCCTCCGCTGTCCAGGAAATGGGCTAATCTAACATTTACCAATTTCTCCATCAACTTGCACACGCAAGAGGTTAGAGAGATTGGGCGGAAACCGGTCGGAGTAGAGTGATCTCTCCCCGGCTTGCGAAAGGCGAGCACAGTAGCGATTCGCCAGGAGTCTAGGAGAAGACCTTCCACCCAGATCCTGTTGAACAGATCTAACAGAAAGGCCATGCCTCGCTCACCCAGGTGTCGAAGCATGGCGTACGGGACATCGTCCGGACCATGGGCGGTGTCCGCGCACGAAGCGAGAGCGGAACGCAACTCACTCACAGTAAACTTGTCGTTGAAGGGTTCTCCGCCTCTGGAGGTAAAGTCCAGCCGGCGGCCTTCCGCGACATCACGACGTGCATTGAATGCTGGCGGAGCAGCATCACGGCTAAAGAATGCAGAGAAAGCGGTCGCTAAGGATTCCGCCACGGACGCGGGGTCCGAGATTGCGGTCCCATTCTCCTGGAGAACGGGAGGGGGGTCCTGAGAGAACATGCCCCGAATCCTTTTGACTCGCTTCCACACCTCAGCTAAAGGGGTCTTCCCGTTAAGTGAAGACACGTATGCCCGCCAAGAAGAGCGGTGGGCGTGCTTCGAAATATACCGGAACCTAGCCCTAGCCCGACGAAATTCAGCGACAGTGAAATCGTTCGGGCGGCGCTTATAGCGCATGTAGGCATAACGCTTCTGTTTGAGGGCCGTCTCACACTCGGCCGACCACCATGGGAGTGGTCGGCGTGCAAAACAGCCAGACGTCCTAGGGAATAGTAGTCAGGCCCACAGGGATAAGGTTCCCGGAGAAGAACTCAACGGCCTCATCTACCGACCTAAACTCCTCGACTGAGATAGAGAATTCAGTCATTTCCTGAAATGCAGGCCACCGCGCCCGTGCCAAGCACCACCGAGGTGGTCTCTCAGGCGGCAGTTGCCCTGAAAATGATATTTGAATGGGAAAGTGATCACTACCATGGAGGTCATCGACCACCCCCCAATCAAAATCAAGCTGTGCATCCGAAGAGCACAAAGATAGGTCAAGGCAAGAAAAAGAAGCGGTTCTCGGACAGTGATGCGTAAACTCATCCACGTTTAGGACACCCATCTCAAGCTCTTCGATCAGATCGGCAAGGACTTGTCCCCTGGGATTTATGGTGTAATCTCCCCAGAGAGGATGCCTGCCGTTCAGATCCCCAAGCAAGAGATAGGGCCTCGGCAACCGTGCCACGACGCGGCGGAAGTCCCCCGCGTCGAAGTCAGCTGACGGTGGAATGTACGCAGAAATGATAGTATACCTCCTATCCAGGTGCAGCTGCACAGCCACTGCCTGTAAGGAGGTATCTAAAGAGAAAGGAAGAACGGAGACATCATGCCGGATGTAAACCGCGCATCCCCCAGCCCGGTCGTCCCGCGGTGGTGGGGTTGCAAGACCCTTATACCCCGGGAGGGCAGACAGTGGGCACGCGCCTAGCATGGTCTCCTGCAAAAAAATAGCTAACGGGGAACGGGACAAGGCGAGCCTCCGCAGCTCCTCCCAGTTAGCCCGGAGTCCACGGCAATTCCATTGAAGGAATATGCCCTCCAGGCCTAGCTCGGAGGAGACGCGGGGGCCCTCCTCGAATTGAAGACCCTCACGGGAATGGCCGTACGCTTCCCGGGGGCAGAACCCTGAGCGCTGTTGGCCGGACAAAGCGCTGGAGGCGCTGTCGCCTTCGAGGACTTATTGGGGGAGGTTGACCTCGCCATGCGAGTCTTTTCCTCCCTCCGCCTCGAAACCTTAGGCGGGCGCTGCGGCTTCGGAGGCGGGGGGCCCTCTTTTCGAGGAACCACCGTCTCCGAGCCACTCGCTCCCCCTCGTGGCGTGGGCGAAGGAGCCGAAGCTCCTTTGTTGCTGTCCTCCTTTCGGGGGACAGCTTTAGGAACCCCGGAAGATGGCCTAGCGACCATCTTCAGGGGTGTTGCCTCCTGTGAGTCTAACGACTCGGTGGAGGCGCGTGGCCGTTTCGCCTTACGGGAAACGGTCACGCTGGGGGAAGAGGGGGGAGCCCTGGTTTTAGCCGGGGCTGGGTGTGAACCCTTTTTGCCGCCAGCTCTACCAGGGGAGCGCCCGGGTGTAGTAGAGCCCGCAGAAGGGCTCCGAATGGGCGCGGAAACAACCGTGCTCGTTGGCCTGGATGGGCCAGGAGCAGAGGGTTTCTTCCGAACTACTGAGGCATATGACGTCCCAGGCAGAGCTGGGCGCGCCAGGACCAAGTCCTTACCCTCGCGGAATGAGAGTCTATCCTGGGCCTGAACGGCCAGGATTTCTTTCTCCAGGAGATATGCACCACATTGCTTCGAAGAAGCAGGGTGCGGCTCTCCGCAATTGACACACTTGGCCACAAACGATTTGGACTTATCGTGTGCGACCTTGGAGCAATTTACACAGACTTCGGGTGACCCCGACTTTGCACGTCTACATGAGCGATTCGTATGGCCGAAGCGGTGACAGTAATAGCACCGCCGCGGCAGTGGCACGAATGCCTTCACGCGGTAGCGGTACCAACCGGCACGCCCTGACTCAGGGAGCTTGTCACAGTCGAACGTGACGAAGAGTGTAGGGGTGGGTCTCGAAGCCCCTCCCTGTTTTCTCATTACACGTTCGACCTTGACCGCCCCATGGTCGGCCAGCTCTAGGGTGATGTCCTCAATGGAGTAGTCAACGAGTTCCCTCGCATAAACTACTCCTTTCACAAAGTTCATGGTAGAGTGCGGCGTCACACTCACCGGGGTGCCATGAAGTGTCCGAAGAGCACTTATCTTGGCCGCCTCGGCGGGATTCGCCGCATTCGCCAGAAGGCTGCCGTTCGAGAAACGGGTCACATTCGGCTCTCTACCAATTGCACTAGCTAATCCTCTCCTCTGATGGGTCATGTTGCCCTTAGAACACATGGTGCCATCAGTGGAGCGAATGACGAGGAAGCGTTTGAAGCCAGCGGGCACGAAAACGCCAGGTAACCTCTGAATGAGAGGCCCCGATGTCATCGAGGCTCCGCCCTGTGCATTCTTCGTCTTAGTCTTGGTCAGGAGCTCCGCACACGAGGAGGTAGAGGGGCCGGATTTGCCGATCTTGGCTTGGTCGCCTACCAAAGTGGCAGCAGACCCATCCGTCCCCGCAGCCCCCGCGGATGGAGAGGAGCCCCGAGTCTTTTTCGTCTTTCTTGTCTTTTTCTTCTTTTTAGGAGAGGAGGGCGGGGAATGAACCCGCTTCCCACCCCCGCCGGTAGAAGCCCCCAGGCCAGATGGACCGGCCTCAGCCAGGTCCTTCTCTGAAATGGAGCAGGTCCCGGTGGGCGCAGGGGATTCATCCGGAGGAGATCCCTCCCCTCCTTGTCCTGCCTGAGAATCCACAGCCGTTTGATGAGGACCTTGCATAGGGGCGGATTCGGGTTCGATGCTTGGCGCCAAGCCCGGATTTCCCCCATGGAAGGCCCTACCGGCTGAGGCTGGTTTTCCTCAAGGACTATGTCTATCACAGGAGGGGCCTCCAGTTGGCCATCCCCTCCCAGGACATCGCAGGTCCCCTTGGCAGCGTCATAAGTCTTTAGTGGGGAGGCACAGGCCTTGACCCCGGCAAGGTTTATATATTTTTGCCAGCAGGTCTTTTGAGGGAAGCGACCGAAGGGGCCTGGCTTCCCTCTCCCCCCTAAGGGGGTTTGCCCTACCAAGCCGCTTGTCCGAGGGGCGGTCGGCAATGGGCTGCCTGCTGGCTTTCTTGGCAGTCCCCTTAGAAAGCATAGGAGGGACTGCCGCTGGATATAGGGAGGTGCCCGAAAGCACCTCCAGAGAAGGGGGTGAGGGGGAGTCCCCTACACCCGTAGGCGTAGGAGAGGAGTAAGCCTCCTCTCCGGTTAAAGAGGTATGGAGGGTCCCCTGCGCAAGCACAGGGGGGGGGACCTCCATCTTTTCTGTGGAGCTGCACGAGGGCGGCTCTGTTGTTGTTATAGGGGGAATTAAGGGGAGATGTTTTTTTGTTTCATCATTGGGCATGGTGAACCTCTGTTTTACGGGACGCAATTGCTCACCACCTCTTGCAGTAGCCCGCACTGCAAGAGGTGCTTACAGGCCCGGCAGAGCCAGGCGCCGCCATTTGGGACCACCCCTCCCGCCTGGTGGCCTGGCAGTCCTTCGGCATGGCGGCTCCACCTTGAACACGGCGTAAAACGGATAGATTTTGAAGACGAGAGGAAAAGGGATGTGAGGAAGGTATGGGTGGGGATGAAGCAGGTTGTTAAAAGCCAACCACCCCAGACCGGAGCTCAGGGGTTAGGGGACATTGTCCCCTCTCCCCTCAGCCCCGATCCGGGACGATTGGCTGAGAAGAAGGTCAGCTTCTACCCTGTGAAATTAGAGGCTGACCAGAGAAAGTTGTGGGAGAGTTTGTATGAAAAGAGACGAGGTAGGATAGGAATACAGGCTATCTGAAGGAAGGAAGAGAGGCTAAGCTGGGGCCGGACGGGGCGCTGGATCCCGTCAGCACGGCGGCCAGGATGGCAAATCGCCGCGCCCCTTACGGGGACCATGGAGATCAGCTGCGGATGCAGTGAGAGCTGTTGGCGAATGAGGGAGGCACCGGGCTCGCGCGTACAGTCGAGTGATACACTGCACGCGGCGAAGAGCGAGTGGCATCTCCCCAGCATCGAACAACAGGCTCTCAATGGGAGAAGTGCGGAAGGCACCGGTTGCAGGGCGAAGGCCAGTGTGGTGGATCGAATCCCCCTTCCGCAATAAACGCTCGGCTGCGGATGCATAAAACTCGCATCCGTAGTCGAGCTTCGAACGAACAAAGGATCGATAAAAAAGTAAGGCAGTAGCCATATCAGCGCCCAAAGCGCTGAACGTCACGGAACGGAGAATGTCCATGGCGCGGGTACAAGAGACCCTAAGGCTGCGAATATGAGCCTCCCAGGTGAGGCGTCGGTCGAATACAAGACCAAGGAAACGGTGCGACTCAACCACATCCAGGCGCACCCCATTAAAAAACAAATCTGGGTCGGGGTAAAGCCGTGGATGGCGGCAGAAGTGCACCACCTTAGTCTTGGCCAAAGAAAACCGAAACCTGTGCGCTTCTGCATAGCGAGAGACGCGGTTCAATGCCTGTTGGCGTCGACGCTCCAGAGTTGGCATCTGGGCCGCGCCAAAAGAGATCGAAAGGTCGTCCACGTAGAGCGTAGCGAGAACATCTTCCGGCAACACCGAGGTGATGCCGTTGATGCTCAAAGCAAAGAGTGTGATACTGAGGACACTTCCCTGCGGGACACCCTCTCCCTGCTCCTTTACGCCGGAGAGGGCCCCCCCACCCGTACGCGGAATCCACAATCTCGCAAAAATTCAGATATAAAAATTGGGAGGCGTCCCCTCGCCTCCATCGTGTGGAGAGTTTCCATGATACCGTATCGCCATGCGGTATCATAGGCCTTCTCCAGTTTGAAAAACACCGTGGCGTAGTGCTGTCTACGAAGGAAAGCCTCGCAGACGGCATTTTCCAGTCGGAGCCGAGCATCCGACGTGGAGTGAAACTTACGGAAGCCGCACTGTGCAGAAGAGAGATGGCCTCCACTGTTCAGTAAAAAGGCTAATTTAACATTTACCAATTTCTCCATCAACTTGCACACGCAAGAGGTTAGAGAGATTGGGCGGAATCCGGTCGGAGTAGAGTGATATCTCCTCGGCTTGCGAAAACAAGCACAGTAGCGATTCGCCAGGAGTCTAGAAGAAGACCTTCCACCCAGATCCTGTTGAACAAATCTAACAGAAAGGCCATGCCTCGCTCACCTAGATGTCAAAGCATGGCGTACGGGACATCGTCCGGACCATGGGTGGTGTCCGCGCACGAAGCGAGGGCGGAACGCAACTCGCTTACAGTAAACTTGTCGTTGAAGGGTTCTCCGCCTCTGGAGGTAAAGTCCAGCCGGCGGCCTTCCGCGACATCACGACGTGCATTGGATGCTGGCGGAGCAGCATCACGGCTAGAGAATGCAGAAAAAGCGGTCGCGAAGGATTCCGCCACGGACGCGGGGTCCGAGATTGCGGTCCCATTCTCCTGGAGAACGGGAGGGACGTCCTGCGAGAACTTGCCCCGAATCCTTTTGACTCGCTTCCCCCCTTCAGCTAAAGGGGTCTTCCCGTTAAGTGAAGACACGTATGCCCGCCAAGAAGAGCGGCGGGCGTGTTTCGAAATATACCGGAACCTAGCCCTAGCCCGATGAAATTCAGCGACAGTGAAATCGTTCGGGCGACGCTTCTAGCGCATGTAGGCATAACGCTTCTGTTTGAGGGCCGTCTCACACTCGGCTGACCAACATGGGAGTGGTCGGCGTGCAAAACGGCCAGACGTCCTAGGAATAGTAGTCAGGCCCACGGCGATGAGGTTGCCGGAGAAGAACTCAACAGCCTCATCTACGGACCTAAACTCCTCGACTGAGATAGAGAATTCAGTCATTTCCTGAAATGCAGGCCACCGCGCCCGCGCCAAGCACCACCGAGGTGGTCTCTCAGGCGGCTGTTGCCCTGAAAATGATATTTAAATGGGAAAGTGATCACTACCATGCAGGTCATCGACCACCCCCCAATCAAAATCAGGCTGTGTATCCGAAGAGCACAAAGATAAGTCAAGGCAAGAAAATAAAGCGGTTCTCGGACAGTGATGCGTAAACTCATCCACGTTTAGGACACCCATCTCAAGCTCTTCGATCAGATCGGCAAGGACTTGTCCCCTGGGATTTATGGAGTAATCTCCTCAGAGAGGATGCCTGCTGTTCAGATCTCCAAGCAAGGGATAGGGCCTCGGCAACCGTGCCACGACGCGGCGGAAGTCCCCCGCGTCGAAGTCAGCTGACGGTGAAATGTACGCAGAAATGATAGTATACCTCCTATCCAGGTGCAGCTGCACAGCCACTGCCTGAAAGGAGGAATCTAAAGACAAAGGAAGAACGGACACATCATGCCGGTTGTAAAAAGCGCATCCCCAAGCCCTGCCATCCCGCGGTGGTGGGTTCGCAAGACCCTTGTACCCCGGGAGGGCGGGCAGGGGGCACGCGCCTAGCATGGTCTCCTGCAAAAAGATAGCTAACGGGGAGCGGGAAGAGACGAGCCTCCGCAGCTTCTCCCAGTTGGCCCGGTTCCACGGCAATTCCATTGAAGGAATATGCCCTCCAGGCCTAGCTCGGAGGAGACGACGGGGCCCTCCTCGAACTGAAGACCCTCACGGGAATGGCCGTACGCTTCCCGGGGGCAGAACCACGGGCACTGCTGTCGCCTTCGAGGAATTATTGGGGAAGGTTGGGCTCGCCTTGCGAGTCTTTTCCTCTCTCCGCCTCGAAACCTTAGGCGGAAGCTGCGGCTTCGGAGGCGGAGGGCCCTCTTTTCGTGGACCACCGTCTCCGAGCTACTTGCTCTACCTCAGGGCGTGGGCGAAGGAGCCAAAGCTGGCCTAGCGACCATCTTCAGGGGTGTTGCCTCCTGTAAGTCTAACGACTCGGTGGAGGCGCGTAGGCCTTTTTGCCTTGCGGGAAACGGTCACGCTGGGGGAAGAGGGGGGAGCCCTGGTTTTAGCCGGGGCAGGGTATGAACTCTTTTTGCCGCCAGCTTTACCAGGGAAGCGCCCGGGTTGGTAGAGCCCGCAGAAGTGCTCCGAATGGGCGCGGAAACAACCGTGCTCGTTGGCCTGGATAAGCCAGGAGCAGAGGGTGCGTTTCTAGCTACTGAGGAATATGACGTCCCAGGCAGAGCTGGGCGCGCCAGGACCAAGTCCTGAGCCTCGCGGAATGAGAGACTATTCTAGGCCTGAACGGCCAGGATTTCTTTCTCCAGAAGATATGCACCACATTGCTTCGAAGAAGCAGGGTGCGGCTCTTCGCCATTGACACACATGGCCACACACGATTTGGACTTATCGTGTGCTACCTTGGAGCAATTTACACAGACTTCGGGTGACCCCGACTTTGCACGTCTACATGAGCGATTCGTATGGCCGAAGCGGTGACAGTGATATGACCGCTGCGGCAGTGGCACGAATGCCTTCACGCGGTAGCGGTACCAACCGGCACGCACCCACACAAGGATCTTGTCACAGTCGAACGTGACGAAGAGTGTAGGGGTGGGTCTCGAGGCCCCTCCCTGTTTTCTCATCACACGTTCGACCTTGACCGCCCCATGGTCGGCCAGCTCTAGGGTGATGTCCTCAATGGAGTAGTCAACGAGTTCCCTCGCATAAACTACTCCTTTTACAAAGTTCCTGGTAGAATGCGGCGTCACACTCACCGGGTTGCCATGAAGTGTCCGAAGAGCACTTATCTTGGCCGCCTCGGCGGGATTCGCCGCATTCGCCAGAAGGCTTCCGTCCGAGAAACGGGTCACCTTCGGCTCTCTACCAATTGCACTAGCTAATCCTCTCCTCTGATGGATCATGTTGCCCTTGGACAACATGGTGCCATCAGTGGAGCGAATAACGAGGAAGCGTTTGAAGCCAGCAGGCTCGAAAACGCCAGGTAACCTCTGAATCAGGGGCCCCGATGTCATCGAGGCTCCGCCCTGTGCACTCTTGTTCTTAATTAGGGTCTCCGCATACGGGGGGGTAGAGGGGCCGGATGTGCCGATCTTGGCTTGGTCACCTACCAAAGTGGCAGCAGACCCATCCGTCCCTGCAGCCCCCGCGGATGGAGAGGAGCCCAGAGTCTTCTTCGTCTTTTTAGTCTTTTTAGTATTTTTCTTTTTAGGAGAGGAGGGCGGGGAACGAACCCGCTTCTCACCTCCGCCGGCAAAAGCCCCCATGCCAGATGGGCCGGCCTCAGACAGGTCCCTCTCTAAAATTGAGAAGGTCCTGGTTGTCGTAGGGGCACCTGTCGGAGGAGATCCCTTCCCTCCTTTTACTGCCTCGGAGCCCTCGGCCGTTTGAGGGGGACCTTGCATAGGGGCGGATTCTGGTTCGGTGCTTGGCGTCAAGCCCGGATTCCCCCCCATGGAAGGCCCTACCATCTGAGGCTATGTCTCCTTAAGGACCATGTCTATCACAGGAGGGGCCTCCAGTTGGCCATCCCCTCCCAGGACATCGCAGGTCCCCTTGGCAGTGTCGCCAGTCTTGTGTGGGGAGACACAGGCCTTAACCCCAGCAAGGTTTAAAATTCTTGCCAGCAGGTCTTTTGAGGGAAGCGAGCGAAGGGGCCTGGCTTCCCTCTCCCCCCTAAGGGGGTTTGCCCTACCAAGCCGCTTGCACGAGAAGCGGTCGGCAATGGGCTGCCTGCTGGCTTTCTTGGCAGTCCCCTTAGAAAGCAAAGGATTTTTTTTTTTTTTTTTTTTTTTAAGAGCTCATCTGGCGACTGCCTACTTTGGCATTAGTCGCCGTATTAGAACTGGCCTAGTTCTAGGCTACTTTAAAATGAAATTAAAGAGAGAAAAAAAAAACAACACCCCAAAAGGGGGAAAGGAAGCAAGCTGGTGCGTCGGGGAGAGGTCCCCCCGGCGCAGGAGCGTGCAACTAAAGAAAAACAAAAACAAACAAAAACAAAAAATGCAAAAAAACAACAACAAAAAACAAAACAAACAAACCTTGCTTAAATAATAGGGAGAAGGCCGGCCTCCCCCAAGAAGTCAACAAGTCCACAAGTCAGTGTGCACGAATCTGTCCCGAGCACAAGGGACAGGCGGTAGCGAACCCGCCCATCCCGGTACTGGGACAGGTATCGTGCGCGAAGATCACCCAGACTGGGACATTCGACAAGAATGTGCCGAACAGTCTGGGGGACGACGCAGTCGTTGCAATAGGGCGCAGGCGAGCGCTCCATCAGATAGCGATGCGTCACACGAGTGTGTCCGATTCGGAGACGACAGAAAGCAACCTGAAGCCGCCGCGGCATTGGGGGATAGGTCCATGGGAACAGTCGCGGCGCAATGGCATGCAACTTTAAGTTCCCTTCGACCGTCTCCCATCTTCTTTGCCAAGCAGTCCGAAGAGCTGCCCGTATTCCTGCCATGTAGTCGGTGTGAGGAAGAGCGAAACGCTGGTCCGGTCGCAGAGTCCTCGCGGACTCTTTTGCGCCCTCATCGGCGCGCTCATTCCCCGCAATTCCTACATGTCCAGGAACCCAGCAGAAGATAATCTCGACATCTGCCCGGCTCGCCAAAACCGTGGCGTCACGGATATCGCGAACCAGGGGATGCGGAGATTCCAATGCCCCGAGAGCACTCAGGGCGCTTTGTGAGTCGCTATAGATCACAATCCGGTCTCCGAACCGGGCACGTCGCGTAATCTCCCGTACCGAGTGGTGTATTGCCACCAGCTCGGCCGTGAAGACAGACGCAGCGCCTGGTAGAGCCCCGCTGACTTCAAACAGAGGGGATACGGCGTGGAAGCCGACCCCCTCTTGGGACTTGGAGCCATCCGTATACACTGGCACGGTACCAGCGTGACACGATGTGTGCTCCAAAAAGGTCGAACGCAATACTCCCGGCGCAGTACAAGCTTTGGGAGCAGAGGCGTGGCGACCAATAGCCAAATGTGGTGCCCTCCAGGGTGGCGTCCTGGGCAGAACCAGGGGCGCCACCGGCCCGAGAGCTATATATACCTCTCGAAGGAGTTTCCTGGCCCTAAACCCAAAGGGCTTAGGGTATGACTGGCGTCTCTCGGCGGCATAGGCACCATCGAGATCAGCTGCGGATGCAGTGAGAGCTGTTGGTGACTGAGGGAGGCGCCGGGCTCGCGCGTACAGCCGAGTGATGCACTGTACGCGGCGCACAGCGAGTGGCATCTCCCCAGCATCGACCAACAGGCTCTCAATGGGGGAAGTGCGGAAGGCACCGGTCGCAAGGCGAAGGCCTGTGTGGTGGATTGAATCCACCTTCCGCAATAAACGCTCGGCTGCGGATGCATAAAACTCGCATCCGTAGTCGAGCTTCGAGCGAACAAAGGATCGATAAAAAAGTAAGACGGTAGCCCTATCAGCTCCCCAAGCGCTGAACGTCACGGAACGGAGAATGTCCATGGCACCGGTACAAGAGACCCTAAGGCTGCGAATATGAGCCTCCCAGGTGAGGCGTCGGTCGAATACAAGACCAAGGAAACGGTGCGACTCAACCACATCCAGGCGTTCCCCATTAAGAAACAAATCTGGATCAGGGTGAAGCCGTGGATGGCGGCAGAAGTGCACCACCTTAGTCTTGGCCAAAGAAAAGCGAAACCTGTGCGCTTCGGCATAGCGAGAGACGCGGTTCAATGCCTGTTGGAGTCGACGCTCCAGAGTTGGCATCTGGGCCGCGCCAAAAGAGATCGAAAGGTCGTCCACGTAGAGCGTAGCGAGAACATCTTCTGGCAGCACCGAGGTGATGCCGTTGATGCTCAGGGCAAAGAGTGTGACACTGAGGACACTTCCCTGCGGGACACCCTCTTCCTGCTCCTTTGGGGCAGAGAGGGCTCCCCCCACCCGTACGCGGAATCGACGATCTCGCAAAAATTCAGATATAAACATTGGGAGGCGTCCCCTCGCCCCCATCGTGTGGAGAGTCTCCATGATACCGTATCGCCATGCGGTATCATAGGCCTTCTCCAGATCAAAAAACACCGCGGCGTAGTGCTGTATACGAAGGAAAGCCTCGCAGACGGCATTTTCCAGTCGGAGCAGAGAGTCCGACGTGGAGTGAAACTTACGCAAGCCGCACTGTGCAGAAGACAGATGGCCTCCGCTGTCCAGGAAATAGGCTAATCTAACATTTACCAATTTCTCCATCAACTTGCACACGCAAAAGGGTAAAGAGATTGGGCGGAAACCGGTCGGAGTAGAGTGATCTCTCCCCGGCTTGCGAAAGGCGAGCACAGTAGCGATTCGCCAGGAGTATGGGAGAAGATCTTCCACCCACATCCTGTTGAACATATCTAACAGAAAGGCCATGCCTCGCTCACCCAAGTGTCGAAGCATAGCGTACGGGACATCGTCCGGACCATGGGTAGTGTCCGCGCACGAAGCGAGAGCGGAACGCAACTCACTCACAGTAAACTTGTCGTTAAAGGGTTCTCCGCCTCTGGAGGTAAAGTCCAGCCAGCGGCCTTCCGCGACATCACGACGTGCATTGAATGCTGGCGGAGCAGCATCACGGCTAGAGAATGCGGAGAAAGCGGTCGCTAAGGATTCCGCCACGGATGCAGGGTCCGAGATTGCGGTCCCATTCTCCTGGAGAACGGGAGGGAGGTCCTGCGAGAACTTGCCCCGAATCTTTTTGACTCGCTTCCACACCTCAGCTAAAGGGGTCTTCCCGTTAAGTGAAGACACGTATGCCCGCCAAGAAGAGCGGCAGGCGTGCTTCGAAATATACCGGAACCTAGCCCTAGGCCGACGAAATTCAGCGACAGTGAAATCGTTCGGGCGGCGCTTATAGCGCATGTAGGCATAACGCTTCTGTTTGAGGGCCGTCTCACACTCGGCCGACCACCATGGAGTGGTCGGCGTGCAAAACGGCCAGACGTCCTAGGAATAGTAGTCAGGCCTATGGCGATGAGGTTGCCGGAGAAGAACTCAACGGCCTCATCTACCGACCTAAACTCCTCGAATGAGATAGAGAATTCAGTCATTTCCTGAAATGCAGGCCACCGCGCCCGCGCCAAGCACCACCGAGGTGGTCTCTCAGGCGGCAGTTGCCCTGAAAATCATATTTGAATGGGAATGTGATCACTAACATGGAGGTCATCGACCACCCCCCAATCAAAATCAGGCTGTGCATCCGAAGAGCACAAAGATAGGTCAAGGCAAGAAAATGAAGCGGTTCTCGGACAGTGATGCGTAAACTCATCCACGTTTAGGACACCCATCTCAAGCTCTTCGATCAGATCGGCAAGGACTTGTCCCCTGGGATTTATGGAGTAATCTCCCCAGAGAGGATGCCTGCCGTTCAGATCTCCAAGCAAGAGATAGGGCCTCGGCAACCGTGCCACGACGCGGCGGAAGTCCCCCGCGTCGAAGTCAGCTGACGGTGGAATGTACGCAGAAATGATAGTATACCTCCTATCCAGTTGCAGCTGCACAGCCACTGCCTGAAAGGAGGTATCTAAAGAGAAAGGAAGAACGGAGACATCATGCCGGGTGTAAACCGCGCATCCCCCAGCCCGGCCATCCCGCGGTGGTGGGGTCGCAAGACCCTTATACCCCGGGAGGGCAGGCAGCGGGCACGCGCCTAGCATGGTCTCCTGCAAAAAAAATAGCTAACGGGGAACGGGACGAGACGAGCCTCCGCAGCTTCTCCCAGTTGGCCCGGAATCCACGGCAATTCCATTCAAGGAATATGCCCTCCAGGCCTAGCTCGGAGGAGACGCGGGGGACCTCCTCGAATTAAAGACCCTCACGGGAATGGCCGTACGCTTCCCGGGGGCAGAACCCCGGGCGCTGTTAGCCGGACAAAGCGACCATCTTCAGGGGTGTTGCCTCCTGTGAGTCTAACGACTCGGTGGAGGCGCGTGGCCGTTTCGCCTTACGGGAAACGGTCACGCTGGGGGAAGAGGGGGGAGCCCTGGTTTTAGCCGGGGCAGGGTATGAGCCCTTTTTGCCGCCAGCTTTACCAGGGGAGCGCCCGGGTTGGGTAGAGCCCGCAGAAGGGCTCCGAATGGGGGCGGAAACAACCGTGCTCGTTGGCCTGGATGGGCCGGGAGCAGAGGGTGCCTTCCTAACTATTGAGGCATATGACGTCCCAGGCAGAGCCGGGCGCGCCAGGACCAAGTCCTTTGCCTCGCGGAATGAGAGTCGATCCTGGGCCTGAACGGCCAGGATTTCTTTCTCAAGGAGATATGCACCACATTGCTTCGAAGAAGCAGGGTGCGGCTCTCCGCAATTGGCACACTTGGCCACACACGATTTGGACTTATCGTGTGCGACCTTGGAGCAATTTACACAGACTTCGGGTGACCTCGATTTTGTACGTCTACATGATCGATTCATATAGCCGAAGCGGTGACAGTAATAGCACCGCCGCGGCAGTGGCACGAATGCCTTCACGCGGTAGCGGTACCAACCGGCACAGACCGACTCAGGGAGCTTGTCACAGTCGAACGTGAGGAAGAGTGTAGGGGTGGGTCTCGAGGCCCCTCCCTGTTTTCTCATCACACGTTCGACCTTGACCGCCCCATGGTCGGCCAGCTCTAGGGTGATGTCTTCGATGGAGTAGTCAACGAGTTCCCTCGCATAAACTACTCCTTTTACAAAGTTCATGGTAGAGTGCGGCGTCACACTCACCGGGGTGCCATGAAGTGTCCGAAGAGCACTTATCTTGGCCGCCTCGGCGGGATTCGCCGCATTCGCCAGAAGGCTCCCGTCCGAGAAACGGGTTACCTTCGGCTCTCTACCAATTGCACTAGCTAATCCTCTCCTCTGATGGATCATGTTGCCCTTGGACAACATGGTGCCATCAGTGGAGCGAATAACGAGGAAGCGTTTGAAGCCAGCGGGCTCGAAAACGCCAGGTAACCTCTGAATCAGGGGCCCCGATGTCATCGAGGCTCCGCCCTGTGCATTCTTCGTCTTAGTCTTGGTCAGGAGCTCCGCACACGAGGGGGTAGAGGGGCCGGATTTGCCGATCTTGGCTTGGTCGCCTACCAAAGTGGCAGCAGACCCATCCGTCCCCGCAGCCCCCGCGGATGGAGAGGAGCTCCGAGTCTTTTTCGTCTTTCTTGTCTTTTTCTTCTTTTTAGGAGAGGAGGGCGGGGAATGAACCCGCTTCTCAACCCCGCCGGTAGAAGCCCCCAGGCCAGATGGACCGGCCTCAGCCAGGTCATTCTCTGAAATGGAGAAGGTCGCGGTGGGCGCAGGGGATTCATCCGGAGGAGATCCCTCCCCTCCTTGTCCTGCCTGAGAATCCACAGCCGTTTGATGAGGACCTTGCATAGGGGCGGATTCGGGTTCGGTGCTTGGCGCCAAGCCCGGATTACCCCCCATGGAAAGCCCTACCGTCTGAGGCTGGTTTTCCTCAAGGACCATTTCTATCACAGGAGGGGCCTCCAGTTGGCCATCCCCTCCCAGGACATCGCAGGTCCCCTTGGCAGCGTCATAAGTCTTTAGTGGGGAGGCACAGGCCTTGACCCCGGCAAGGTTTAATATTTTTGCCAGCAGGTCTTTTGAGGGAAGCGACCGAAGGGGCCTGGTTTCCCTCTCCCCCCTAAGGGGGTTTGCCCTAACGAGCCGCTTGTACGAGGGGCGGTCGGCAATGGGCTGCCTGCTGGCTTTCTTGGCAGTCCCCTTAGAAAGCATAGGAGGGACTGCCGCTGGAGATAGGGAGGTGCCCGAAAGCACCTCCAAAGAAGGGGTGAGGGGGAGTCCCCTACACACGTAGGCGTAGGAGAGGAGTAAGCCTCCTCTCCGGTTAAAGAGGTATGGAGGGTCCCCTGCGCAAGCACAGGGGGGGGGACCTCCATCTTTTCTGTGGAGTTGCACGAGGGCGGCTCCGTTGTTGTTATAGGGGGAATTAAGGGGAGATGTTTTTTTGTTTCATCATTGGGCATGGTGACCCTCTTTGTTTTACGGGACGCAATCGCTCACCACCTCTTGCAGTAGCCCGCACTGCAAGAGGTGCTCACAGGCCCGGCAGAGCCAGGCGCCGCCATTTGGGACCACCCCTCCCGCCTGGTGGCCTGGCAGTCCTTCGGCATGGCGGCTCCACCTTGAACACGGCGTAAAACGGATAGATTTTGAAGACGAGAGGAAAAGGGATGTGAGGAAGGTATGGGTGGGAATGAAGCAGGTTGTTAAAAGCCACCCACCCCAGACCGGAGCTCAGGGGTTAGGGGACATTGTCCCCTCCCCCCTCAGCCCCGATCCGGGACGATTGGCTGAGAAGAAGGTCAGCTTCTACCCTGTGAAATTAGAGGCTTACCAGAGAAATTTGTGGGAGAGGTTGTATGAAAAGCGACGAGGTAGGATAGGAATACAGGCTATCTGAAGGAAGGAAGAGAGGCTAAGCTGGGGCCAGACGGGGCGCTGGATCCCGTCAGCACGGCGGCCAGGATTGCAAATCGCCGCGCCCCTTACGGGGTCCCGGGGGCAGAACCCCGGGCGCTGTTGGCCGGACAAAGCGCTGGAGGCGCTGTCGCCTTCGAGGACTTATTGGGGGAGGTTGGGCTCGCCATGCAAGTCTTTTCCTCCCTCCGCCTCGAAACCTTAGGCGGGCGCTGCGGCTTCGGAGGCGGGGGGGCCTCTTTTCGAGGAACCACCGTCTCCGAGCCACTCGCTCCACCTCGGGGCGTGGGCGAAGGAGCCGAAGCTCCTTTTTGCTCTCCTCCTTTCGGGGAACAGCTTTAGGATTCCCTGAAGATGGCCTAGCGACCATCTTCAGGGGTGTTGCCTCCTGTGAGTCTAACGACTCGGTGGAGGCGCGTGGCCGTTTCGCTTTACGCGAAACGGTCACGCTGGGGGAAGAGGGGGGAGCCCTGGTTTTAGCCGGGGCAGGGTATGAACCCTTTTTGCCGCCAGCTTTACCAGGGGAGCGCCCAGGTTGGGTAGAGCCCACAGAAGGGCTCCGAATGGGCGCGGAAACAACCGTGCTCGTTGGCCTGGATGGGCCAGGAGCAGAGGGTGCCTTTCTAACTATTGAGGCATATGACGTCCCAGGCAGAGCCGGGCGCGCCAGGACCAAGTCCTTTGCCTCGCGGAATGAGAGTCGATCCTGGGCCTGAACGGCCAGGATTTCTTTCTCAAGGAGATATGCACCACATTGCTTCGAAGAAGCAGGGTGCGGCTCTCCGCAATTGACACACTTGGCCACACACGATTTGGACTTATCGTGTGCGACCTTGGAGCAATTTACACAGACTTCGGGTGACCTCGATTTTGTACGTCTACATGATCGATTCATATAGCCGAAGCGGTGACAGTAATAGCAACGCTGCGGCAGTGGCACGAATGCCTTCACGCGGTAGCGGTACCAACCGGCACGCACCCACACAAGGATCTTGTCACAGTCGAACGTGACGAAGAGTGTAGGGGTGGGTCTCGAGGCCCCTCCCTGTTTTCTCATCACACGTTCGACCTTGACCTCCCCATGGTCGGCCAGCTCTAGGGTGATGTCTTCAATGGAGTAGTCAACGAGTTCCCTCGCATAAACTACTCCTTTCACAAAGTTCATGGTAGAGTTCGGCGTCACACTCACCGGGGTGCCATGAAGTGTCCGAAGAGCACTCATCTTGGGCGCCTCGGCGGGATTCGCCGCATTCGCCAGAAGGCTCCCGTCCGAGAAACTGGTTACCTTCGGCTCTCTACCAATTGCACTAGCTAATCCTTTCCTCTGATGGATCATGTTGCCCTTGGACAACATGGTGCCATCAGTGGAGCGAATAACGAGGAAGCGCTTGAAGCCAGCGGGCTCGAAAACGCCAGGTAACCTCTGAATGAGGGGCCCCGATGTCATCGAGGCTCCGCCCTGTGCATTCTTGGTGTTAGTCTTAGTCAGGGGCTCCGCACACGATGGGGTAGAGGGGCCGGATGTGCCGATCTTGGCTTGGTCGCCTACCAAAGTGGCAGCAGACCCATCCATCCCCGCAGCCCCCGCGGATGGAGAGGAGCCCCGAGTCTTTTTTGTCTTTTTAGTCTTCTTAGTATTTATCTTTTTAGGAGAGGAGGGCGGGGAATGAACCCGCTTCTCACCTCCGCCGGCAGAAGCCCCCATGCCAGATAAGCCGGCCTTAGCCAGATTCCTCTCTGCAATGGAGAAGGTCCTGGTTGTCGTAGGGGCACCTGTCGGAGGAGATCCCTCCCCTCCTTTTACTGCCTTGGAGCCCTCGGCCGTTTGAGGGGGACCTTGCATAGGGGCGGATTCGGGTTCGGTGCTTGGCGCCGAGCCCGGATTTCCCCCCATGGAAGGCCCTACCATCTGAGGCTGGGTCTCCTCAAGGACCATGTCTATCCCCTCCCAGGACATCGAAGGTCCCCTTGGCAGTGTCGCTAGTCTTGTGGGGGGAGACACAGGCCTTGACCCCAGCAACGTTTGAAATTCTTGCCAGCCGGTCTTTTGAGGGAAGCGACCGAAGTGGCCTGGCTTCCCTCTCCCCCCTAAGGGGGTTTGCCCTACCGAGCCGCTTGCACGAGGGGCGGTCGGCAATGGGCTGCCTGCTGGCTTTCTTGGCAGTCCCCTTAGAAAGCAAAGGAGGGACTGCCGCTGGAGATAGGGAAGTGCCCGAAAGCACCTCCAGAGAAGGGGGTGAGGGGGAGTCCCCTACACCCGTAAGCGTAGGAGAGGAGTAAGCCTCCTCTCCGGTTAAAGAATTATGGAGGGTCCCTTGCGCAAGCACAAGGGGGGGGGACCTCCATTTCCTCGGTGGAGCTGCCCGAGGGCGGTTCCGTTGATTTTCTTGGGGAAATTGGGGGTTGGGTTTTTTTTTTTTTGTGTCATACATAGGCATGGTGACCCTCTTTTTAATACGGGACGCAATAGCTCATCACCTCTCGCAGTTGCCCGCACTGCGAGAGGTGCTTACTAGCCCGGCAGAGCCAGGCGCCGCCATTTGGGACCACCCCTCCCGCCTGGTGGCCTGGCAGTCCATCGGCATGGCGGCTCCACCTTGGACACGGCGTAAAATTGATAGAATGTGAAGAGGAGAGGAAAGGGGATGTGAGGAAGGTATGGGTGGGGATGAAGCAGGTTGTTAAAAAAACCCATCCCGAACCGGAGCTGAGGGGTTAGGGAACAATGTCCCTTCTCCCCCCAGCCCCAAACCGGGGTGGTGGGCTTGAGAAGAAGGTCAGCATCTACCCTGTGAAATTAAAGGCTGACCAGAGAAAGTTGTGGAGAAGTTTGTATGAAAAGCGACGAGGTAGGGGAGAAATCGGGCTATCTGAAGAAAAGAAAAGAGGCTAAGCTGGGGCCGGACGGAGCGCTGGATCCCGTCAGCACGGCGGCCAGGATGGCAAATCACCGCGCCCATTACGGGGGAGAAGGGGGTGAAGGGGAGTCCCCCAACACCTGTAGGCCTAGGAGAGGAGTAAGCCTCCTCTCCGGTTAAAGAATTATGGAGGGTCCCTTGCGCAAGCACAAGGGGGCGGACCTCTATTTTCTCAGTGGAGCTGCCCAAGGGCGCCTCCGTTGATTTTCTTGGGGAAGTTGGGGGTTAAGTTTTGGGGGGGTTTTGTCATACATGGGCATGGTGACCCTCTTTTTAATACGGGACGCAATAGCTCATCCCCTCTCGCAGTTTCCCGCACTGCGAGAGGTGCTTACAAGCCCGGCAGAGCCAGGCACCGCCATTCGGGACCACCCCTCCCGCCTGGTGGCCTGGCAGTCCTTCGGCATGGCGGCTCCACCTTGATTTTTTTTTTTTTTTAATTAAGGGGCTATCTGGCGACTGCTGACTTAGGCATTAGTCGCCGTAAACAAACAGCCTAGTTCTAGGCTACTTTAAAAATTAAACAGGAAATAATAAAAAGAAATAACAATAACAATAAAGAAGCAATAACAAAAACAATAACAACAACAACAACAACAAACCGGGTTAAATGAAAGGGAGAAGGCCAGCCTCCCCCAAAAAGTCAATAAGTCCACTAGTCATGGTGCACGCACTCGTCCCGAGTACAAGGGACAGGCGGTAGCGACCCCGCCCAACCCGGTACCGGGACAGGTATCGTACGCGAAGATCACCCAGACTGGGACATTCGACAAGAATGTGCCGAACAGTGTGGGGGACGACGCAGTCGTTGCAATAGGGCGCAGGCGAGCGCTCCATCAAGTAGCGATGCGTCACACGAGTGTGTCCGATTCGAAGACGACAGAAAGCAACCTGAAGCCGCCGCAGCATTGGGGGATAGGTCCATGGGAACAGTCGCGGCGCAATGGCACGCAACTTTAAGTAGGCTCCACCTTGAACACGGCGTAAAAAATATAGGTTGTGAAGAGGAGAGGAAAAGGGATGTGAGGAAGGTATGGGTGGGGATGAAGCAGGTTGTTAAAAAAACCCTATCCCGAACCGGAGCTGAGGGGTTAGGGATTAATGTCCCCTCCCCCCCTAGCCCCGATCCGGGGTGGTTGGCTTGAGAAGAAGGTTATCATTCCACCCTGTGAAATTAGAGGCTGACCAGAGAAAGTTGTGGGAGAGGTTGTATGAAAAGCGACGAGGTAGGAGAGAAATCGGGCTATCTGAAGGAAGGAAGAGAGGCTAAGCTGGAGCCGGACGGAGCGCTGGATCCCGTCAGCACGGTGGCCAGGATGGCAAATCGCCGCGCCCCTTACGGGGCCAAAAAAGAGGAAGTATTCCCCAAGGTGAAGAAGGGTAAAACGATTTAATTAATCAAGTTAATTAAAAATAGAAGAGCCGATGTGGTTAATTACGCAACAATTGACCATATAAAGTCTTGACCAAAAAAAGCCTTCATGACATCATAGGTTATCGTTTACGAAATTTTTAATTAAAATTAAGATTCTCATGGGATAGACTGAACCTTCATTGTTCTTATATTTTTAAACGAGGCAGGGAAAAAATAAATAGTAGAAGCCAATCAGTCTCATCGAATTAAGCAATCTGTAAGTTATAAAAGTCATTACAAACAGAGTAACACAAACACGAAGTTAGTATAGAGAATTCTTAAAATCATCTGCACACATTTCCCAATTGCTGCACATAACATAAATGCAAATTAGCACTGTACATGGCATCCGACGATTTTAAAATGGACTCGACACAGTAAACACCGATTTAATTCAATGAGCTGTGCAGATACATGAAAATATCAACACTTACATTGGCATTCTCTCCTGAATATATTGCACTGCAATATCGTCATTACATCTGGACTCAGTAATAGAAGAAAAAAATTAATAAGAGTGATACGGGAATTCTTTCTTTCCCCAAATGATTACAGCATTGATTGTAGCAATTTTCCAATTTATGCGTGTGAAGGAAAGGGATTCAGAATTAGGAGAGCTAAGTCAACGTCGTATTGCTCACGTCGATATCACAATGATAATTTTCAATTCTTTCGAGACGGACTAATTTGTTTTTAGATGAAAATAATTATCATTTTTTTCTTAGAACAAGGAACAATTAGAATTTGTTAGAAAATTTCAAACCAGGTGTAATATTAAGTATACTTTGTATATACACTACCAGCAAGAAATACTACAAGCTTTCAGATGCTTGAACAAAACTCTAATTTATAAATAAATCTCTAATTATCATTGTGAATGTGGTTCATTGTAAATCATTGGTAAAGAATAGATTTAAAATTTGAACGAAAAAGCGAAATTTTCTAATTTTATCTTCAATTTTAACTAAACAGGCACTGTTTTCTTAAGCATATGTTAATAAATTTTTTAAGTTAATTCTTAGAATTTATATTTATAATTCTATCGTCTATATTTATAACGTGGTAGTATAATATACTATAAGAAACTTAATTGACTGTTGTTTTTCATTTTTCAATAATCATCATCACAAATTTTCTAAGGCTCTATGATTCAACCATCTCCAAAATCAAATATATATTTGTTAATTATTGAGTCTTACGACGAGTGCACAAAATTCATTTTGAAGTGTGAAAATATCGTAACATTTCCAACAATTATTATCATATAAAATTTTTAAACTTTACAGTAAGGAATGTAATCAAGTGAATTAAAGGAACCAATATACTACATGATAAACAATGGAAAGGGAGGCACAGAACGACTTCAAAGTCACTGGATAGGTTCATAAGAGTGACTTCTCTCCCATTTCGCAGCTTTACAGCTACAGAAATTGCCAAGTAATTAAACAGTTACAGCACACAAAGCGTCTCCACTTCAATGGTGAAAAAGAAGGTATGTAAGTAAAGCTGGGATTTTTGGTAGAGTGACAGCAAAGAAACCTTTTATATTTTCTTTCATCTTTATTATTTTCTTTACCTTTACATTAAAATTCATCTAAGATAACCCACGGCTGTCATTTGATAATTTTAGTTTTATTTAAAATATCAAGGTGGAAGTGCATTATTTAAAGCTTGAAGTATATACACTGGCGAAACAAACATTCGTACATACGAAAAGGTGTTTATTAATATCCTTCAATCAATAAATCAATCTTTCATGGCACCCACGGGATGCAAAGGGCCTTAATAAATTCTCTCCACCAGTACTTATCCTGAGCCAACTCTTCTAATTCGTCATCTCAAATATCTCCTGCCTCTCTCTCCATCGACTTTATTCATTTATCCTTCGGTCTACCTCTTCCCATTCTTCCAATTGCCTACCGCATTGGTACATACTGAACATTTCTTCCATCTCGTCTGTAAATATGCCCCATCCAATTCCATCGCCACAATCTCACATATTCATCTACCGGTTGTACTTTCTTAATTTCTCTAACTCTCTCATTTGTTACTCTATCCTACCATCGTATAACTAATATTCTTCTCAACGTTATATTTTCAAACGCCAAAAATTGCCGTACTACAGTATCCCACGATTCACGACCATATATAAGTATTGGTCTCACCTACTTTTATAATTTTTTATCTTTTTGTGCTTTGAAAAAACATTATTATTCCACACATATTTTAACATGCCACGCTTGGTTAGCTTCCATACTTATTTCCTTAAACTCATTTTTAAAGAGCCATCCATTAATACAATCGTACCCAAGTACTTAAAATTTTCTACTTCATTAACAACCCGATTATTTATTTTGCACACTATATGGTTTTCCATATTCATCTTTATTATTTCTGTTTTCGCACAATTTAAAAATAACCTTACATGTATCTAAATAATTAAAACCTATAAATAAAATGGGTATTAGAATAAAATAGATTATTTTCAAGTGAACAAAACAAACTTAAGTGAAAGTCATTAAAAGTTAAATTTTTCAAATAAGGTGCAGAAAAAATATTAGTACAGATGTCTTATTCGAACTCAATATTTAATTCCATAACCATTGTTAGCAATACCTGCATGTAGAAATTTATTATAGTTTGCGACAAGTGTTTGTGACAAGTCTTTACACTATCGTTTTATTCGTTAATCGTTTTAACCCTCTTGGCACTGTTCTTGAATCTTTCTGACTCTCGGTTTAAATTTGCTAACTGTTATAGCTAATTCTAAATGTGAATTTACCTGTCCCTCTCCTACTTCCTCATTGGTGATTTCCAGTGGTGGGCAGTTCGTCAGTACCGATGACGGAAGATTCGTCAGTCCGTCGCTGATGGACTCCAGTTTCCCTTGCGGCCTGACGACTGACGGAATAAGCGCTGACGAAAGGGATTTTCGGCCGTCACACGAACCGTCACTAATCCTAAAATCTAAACCGACCTTCGGCAAATAATGTTTACGTCAGTCGTCAGTGACGGACTGTCGGACTGCCTACAAACTGGACTGATTTCTTGTCTTAGAGGTGTCCTTTATCTTTTACTAGCTTATATATACCCTTATTATAATATTTTCTCTTCTAGTTATCCTTGAGAAAAACTGAATAAAGTTCGAAAATACTTGAAAGCACGTTTTTCATTTTTCCCGCGGGACATTGCATTCATTGCGACCTCACGTGATACGAGGTGAGTTATTCATTTCATATATAGACATATTAGTAAACGATGGGAGCAGCTTTACTTCAATACACGACTGTACTTTGAATATACTAATTGAATTTCCTGCGTTCTAGCTGACAAATGCAGATTTTACCCTCTAGTGGTAAAGGAAAATTTATGAGAACGATCCATTTTATATTTGAACTATTATACAATTTGGCAGTGTGCTTTTCGCGTTCCAACAGGCATCATCAGAGTGGAGTCTTACTGAACTTAAGTTGGGCGAACTCGTGTGTTTCATTCGCTCTATCAGATATTGTTTCAAGGTATCTCTTTAGCGTGTAGACACGACAATTGGATTTAATATGCTGTTTCCGTTTATGAGTTGTATTGTCTGGACTTGCCTAGCAGGACTCGAATTTTGCTCCATGTGCGATAAATGGGAGTTCTTTCGTATATTCTAGGAGTCGATGAGTACATTGGGGTCCAAAGGGGGTTGATTAATGATATGGTGGGTGAATTTAACTCTTGCAGGTATAAAAATGACATTTGTAAGAGAATATAAAATACCAATAGAATCAATTGCTGACCATCCTAAACTGTGACAATTTTTTATTTGAAAGAAGAACGTGTTGATTGTCGGCTAAAACTCATCAATTTTCTACCGGATATCAATCTAATCTTTCACCTACTCATCAAGCACATCCTTTCCATTAATGATATCAACTACTTCAATAAAAAAGTATGTTAATATATTTTTAAATTATTTAATATTAAGCGCTTCTTCCCTTTTCACTACCCAATCTAACATTTTATACTGAAGGAGTCAATGGGCTAACAAGTTAGGGAACCCCTGGTTTAAAAAATTATCTTTGATTCGCCCGTCTTTACTAAACTCTATCTTCGTCATCAGACTTAGCAATGCTTGTACCTCCGTTTTGCTTGCCTTTGTGCTTTAACTGGTCGTTGATGGGGTTGCCTTGAGCTAACTAAAATAGATTTATCGCCTGCTTAGTGGAGGATCGATATTAAAATCTCCAGTACTTCTTTTGTTCTTGGGATGTCGTTGAACATTATGCCTTAAATATTAGTGAAGTTGGTGAATTTTGCCTAATTCGCCATGCCCAATCCCCAGTGAGGCACTCTCGAGGATAGAATGATTGCGAATGGTCGCATGCATTCAAGTAGTCGGAAATTCACAAGTCAAAATCTGCCGTGATGTCTGGTGATCATCAAGCACAGATAAGGTGCACATTTCTATGTTGAATATAGTATGTATCTTCTTCCTCTCCCAGGTTCATAATTTCAAATTGAGGGTTCTCTATTAATTTAGATAGTTCATTCTTTCTGGCATTGCCAATGCAGTGGGCTCACTTGGCATGACGGCTATTTTGGGCCGCAGTAGGATAAAGGTGATATGTAATTGTGAGATTGAGTGTCGCAAGTCGGCTGTTTTAAGGGGTTCTGTGGGTGGGAGGTAGATATTTGCGATTGTATACCGCTTCCTGATATACAGGGTCACGGCAATCGCTTCTAGATGAAAGTTTAAGTAGAGTGGTAGTGTGGGGCCTTTTTGTAGGCTCTAGATGGAACAGCCACCGGATTTGTTGCCCTCGATTTATATTGGGGTAGTTACACAAGTGTAACTCGGTAGCTTTCCGGGAGATGTATTCCTAACATGGTTTCCTGGAGGTCAAAATAGGTATGGTCATCGTCCTTCACCAAATGCCTTAGATTTACTTAGTTGTCTCTGATTCCGGGGATGTTCCGCGGATTAGTTTCACTAATCTTATGGTTTTATTTATGAAGCAACAAGTTGGTTATCGCGACTGGGACTAAGCGAAAGCTTAGAAAGAACTCTCTGTGACTATGTCATGGAGAGAGCGGCGTACATCAGTTTAGGGTGCACGGACGGGCCAAAGTTTCCGCTCAATGCGAGCCTCCCGCAAGGGGGGTGCCTGTCTCCCACTCTCTACTTGATTTACACCGCGGATGTCCCAGTCCCTGTAAACCCCACTTGCCTCAACTTAAAATTCGCCGATGATTTCACCCAGGTAATCACATGTCCATGGAGGAATGCGCCTATGCAAGCTCGCATGACTGCAGCAGAAATCGAAAACCTGAACACCTACGAGGCCCGGTGGAAAATCTGTACCAACCAGGATAAGTTCAAAGTAGTCCCCATAGGCAGGAGACTACTTGATGACGTCATTTTTTTTTTTTTTTTATAGAGCCCATCTGGCAACTACCCACTTGGGCATAAGTCGCCGAAAAACACGACAGCCTAGAATTAGGCTACTTTAAAGTTAAAATATGAAAACTTAACAATCAATATAAATTTGAAAAACTTAACAATCGAAGCAATCTCCGGCAGCGGGGGGAGGTCCCCCTCACCCCGGTGCAGGAGAGTGCAATCTAAAACAAAACAATAACAAAAAAAGGAACCTTAAATAAAGGGGAGAAGGCCGGCCTCCCCCAAAAAGTCAATAAGTCCACCAGTCATGGTGCACGCACTCGTCCCGAGTACAAGGGACAGGCGGTAGCGACCCCGCCCATCCCGGTACCGAGACAGGTATCGTGCGCGAAGATCACCCAGACTGGGACATTCGACAAGAATATGCCGAACAGTCTGGGGGACGACGCAGTCGTTGCAATAGGGCACATGCGAGCGCTCCACCAAGTAACGATGCGTCACACGAGTGTGTCCGATTCGAAGACGACAGAAAGCAACCTGAAGCCGCCGCGGCATTGGGGGATAGGTCCATGGGAACAGTCGCGGCGCAATGGCACGCAACTTTAAGTTCCCCTCGACCGTCTCCCATCTTCTTTGCCAAGCAGTCCGAAGAGCTGCCCGTATTCCTGCCATGTAGTCGGTGTGAGGAAGAGCGAAACGCTGGTCCGGTCGCAGAGTCCTCGCGGACTCTTTGGCGCCCTCATCGGCGCGCTCATTCCCCGCAATTCCTACATGTCCAGGAACCCAGCAGAAGATAATCTCGACATCTGCCCGGCTCGCCAAAACCGTGGCGTCACGGATTTCGCGAACCAGGGGATGCGGAGATTCCAATGCCCCGAGAGCACTCAGGGCGCTTTGTGAGTCGCTATAAATCACAATCCGGTCTCCGAACCGGGCACGTCGCGTAATCTCCCGTACCGAGTGGTGTATTGCCACCAGCTCGGCCGTGAAGACAGACGCAGCGCCTGGTAGAGCCCCGCTGACTTCAAACAGAGGGGATACGGCGTGGAAGCCGACCCCCTCTTGGGACTTGGAGCCATCCGTATACACTGGCACGGTACCAGCGTGACACGATGTGTGCTCCAAAAAGATCGAACGCAATACTCCCGGCGCAGTACAAGCTTTGGGAGCAGAGGCGTGGCGACAAATAGCCAAATGTGGTACCCTCCAGGGTGGCGTCCTGGGCAGAACCAGGGGCGCCACCGGCCCGAGAGCCATATCTACCTCTCGAAGGAGTTTCCTGGCCCTAAACCCAAAGGGCTTAGGGTATGACTGGCGTCTCTCGGCGGCATAGGCACCATCGAGATCAGCTGCGGATGCAGTGAGAGCTGTTGGCGACTGGGGGAGGCGCCGGGCTCGCGCGTACAGGCGAGTGATGCACTGCACGCGGCGCAGAGCGAGTGGCATCTCCCCAGCATCGACCAACAGGCTCTCAATGGGGGAAGTGCGGAAGGCACCGGTCGCAAGGCGAAGGCCGGTGTGGTGGATCGAATCCACCTTCCGCAATAAACGCTCGGCTGCGGATGCATAAAACTCGCATCCGTAGTCGAGCTTCGAGCGAACAAAGGATCGAAAAAAAAGTAAGGCGGTAGCCCTATCAGCGCCCCAAGCGCTGAACGTCACGGAACGGAGAATGTCCATGGCGCGGGTACAAGAGACCCTAAGGCTGCGAATGTGAGCCTCCCAGGTGAGGCGTCGGTCGAATACAAGACCAAGGAAACGGTGCGACTCAACCACATCCAGGCGCACCCCATTAAGAAACAAATCTGGGTCGGGGTGAAGCCGTGGATGGCGGCAGAAGTGCACCACCTTAGTCTTGGCCAAAGAAAACCGAAACCTGTGCGCTTCGGCATAGCGAGAGACGCGGTTCAATGCCTGTTGGAGTCGGCGCTCCAGAGTTGGCATCTGGGCCGCGCCAAAAGAGATCGAAAGGTCATCCACGTAGAGCGTAGCGAGAACATCTTCCGGCAGCACCGAGGTGATGCCGTTGATGCTCAGGGCAAAGAGTGTGACACTGAGGACACTTCCCTGCGGGACACCCTCTTCCTGCTCCTTTGGGCCGGAGAGGGCTCCCCCCACCCGTACGCGGAATCGACGATCTCGCAAAAATTCAGATATAAACATTGGGAGGCGTCCCCTCGCCCCCATCGTGTGGAGAGTCTCCATGATACCGTATCGCCATGCGGTATCATAGGCTTTCTCCAGATCAAAAAACACCGTGGCGTAGTGCTGTCTACGAAGGAAAGCCTCGCAGACGGCATTTTCCAGTCGGAGCAGAGCATCCGACGTGGAGTGGAACTTACGGAAGCCGCACTGTGCAGAAGACAGATGGCCTCCGCTGTCCAGGAAATAGGCTAATCTAACATTTACCAATTTCTCCATCAACTTGCACACGCAAGAGGTTAGAGAGATTGGGCGGAAACCGGTCGGAGTAGAGTGATCTCTCCCCGGCTTGCGAAAGGCGAGCACAGTAGCGATTCGCCAGGAGTCTGGGAGGAGACCTTCCACCCAGATCCTGTTGAACAAATCTAATAGAAAGGCCATGCCTCGCTCACCCAGGTGTCGAAGCATGGCGTACGGGACATCGTCCGGACCATGGGCGGTGTCCGCGCACGAAGCGAGAGCGGAACGCAACTCACTCACAGTAAACTTGTCGTTGAAGGGTTCTCCGCCTCTGGAGGTAAAGTCCAGCCGGCGGCCTTCCGCGACATCACGACGTGCATTGAATGCTGGCGGAGCAGCATCACGGCTAGAGAAAATTTTTTTTTTTTTTTTTTTTTATAGAGCCCATCTGGCAACTACCCACTTGGGCATAAGTCGCCGAAAAACACGACAGCCTAGAATTAGGCTACTTTAAAGTTAAAATATGAAAACTTAACAATCAATATAAATTTGAAAAACTTAACAATCGAAGCAATCTCCGGCAGCGGGGGGAGGTCCCCCTCACCCCGGTGCAGGAGAGTGCAATCTAAAACAAAACAATAACAAAAAAAGGAACCTTAAATAAAGGGGAGAAGGCCGGCCTCCCCCAAAAAGTCAATAAGTCCACCAGTCATGGTGCACGCACTCGTCCCGAGTACAAGAGACAGGCGGTAGCGACCCCGCCCATCCCGGTACCGAGACAGGTATCGTGCGCGAAGATCACCCAGACTGGGACATTCGACAAGAATATGCCGAACAGTCTGGGGGACGACGCAGTCGTTGCAATAGGGCACATGCGAGCGCTCCACCAAGTAACGATGCGTCACACGAGTGTGTCCGATTCGAAGACGACAGAAAGCAACCTGAAGCCGCCGCGGCATTGGGGGATAGGTCCATGGGAACAGTCGCGGCGCAATGGCACGCAACTTTAAGTTCCCCTCGACCGTCTCCCATCTTCTTTGCCAAGCAGTCCGAAGAGCTGCCCGTATTCCTGCCATGTAGTCGGTGTGAGGAAGAGCGAAACGCTGGTCCGGTCGCAGAGTCCTCGCGGACTCTTTGGCGCCCTCATCGGCGCGCTCATTCCCCGCAATTCCTACATGTCCAGGAACCCAGCAGAAGATAATCTCGACATCTGCCCGGCTCGCCAAAACCGTGGCGTCACGGATTTCGCGAACCAGGGGATGCGGAGATTCCAAAGCCCCGAGAGCACTCAGGGCGCTTTGTGAGTCGCTATAAATCACAATCCGGTCTCCGAACCGGGCACGTCGCGTAATCTCCCGTACCGAGTGGTGTATTGCCACCAGCTCGGCCGTGAAGACAGACGCAGCGCCTGGTAGAGCCCCGCTGACTTCAAACAGAGGGGATACGGCGTGGAAGCCGACCCCCTCTTGGGACTTGGAGCCATCCGTATACACTGGCACGGTACCAGCGTGACACGATGTGTGCTCCAAAAAGATCGAACGCAATACTCCCGGCGCAGTACAAGCTTTGGGAGCAGAGGCGTGGCGACAAATAGCCAAATGTGGTACCCTCCAGGGTGGCGTCCTGGGCAGAACCAGGGGTGCCACCGGCCCGAGAGCTATATCTACCTCTCGAAGGAGTTTCCTGGCCCTAAACCCAAAGGGCTTAGGGTATGACTGGCGTCTCTCGGCGGCATAGGCACCATCGAGATCAGCTGCGGATGCAGTGAGAGCTGTTGGCGACTGGGGGAGGCGCCGGGCTCGCGCGTACAGGCGAGTGATGCACTGCACGCGGCGCAGAGCGAGTGGCATCTCCCCAGCATCGACCAACAGGCTCTCAATGGGGGAAGTGCGGAAGGCACCGGTCGCAAGGCGAAGGCCGGTGTGGTGGATCGAATCCACCTTCCACAATAAACGCTCGGCTGCGGATGCATAAAACTCGCATCCGTAGTCGAGCTTCGAGCGAACAAAGGATCGATAAAAAAGTAAGGCGGTAGCCCTATCAGCGCCCCAAGCGCTGAACGTCACGGAACGGAGAATGTCCATGGCGCGGGTACAAGAGACCCTAAGGCTGCGAATGTGAGCCTCCCAGGTGAGGCGTCGGTCGAATACAAGACCAAGGAAACGGTGCGACTCAACCACATCCAGGCGCACCCCATTAAGAAACAAATCTGGGTCGGGGTGAAGCCGTGGATGGCGGCAGAAGTGCACCACCTTAGTCTTGGCCAAAGAAAACCGAAACCTGTGCGCTTCGGCATAGCGAGAGACGCGGTTCAATGCCTGTTGGAGTCGGCGCTCCAGAGTTGGCATCTGGGCCGCGCCAAAAGAGATCGAAAGGTCGTCCACGTAGAGCGTAGCGAGAACATCTTCCGGCAGCACCGAGGTGATGCCGTTGATGCTCAGGGCAAAGAGTGTGACACTGAGGACACTTCCCTGCGGGACACCCTCTTCCTGCTCCTTTGGGCCGGAGAGGGCTCCCCCCACCCGTACGCGGAATCGACGATCTCGCAAAAATTCAGATATAAACATTGGGAGGCGTCCCCTCGCCCCCATCGTGTGGAGAGTCTCCATGATACCGTATCGCCATGCGGTATCATAGGCTTTCTCCAGATCAAAAAACACCGTGGCGTAATGCTGTCTACGAAGGAAAGCCTCGCAGACGGCATTTTCCAGTCGGAGCAGAGCATCCGACGTGGAGTGGAACTTACGGAAGCCGCACTGTGCAGAAGACAGATGGCCTCCGCTGTCCAGGAAATAGGCTAATCTAACATTTACCAATTTCTCCATCAACTTGCACACGCAAGAGGTTAGAGAGATTGGGCGGAAACCGGTCGGAGTAGAGTGATCTCTCCCCGGCTTGCGAAAGGCGAGCACAGTAGCGATTCGCCAGGAGTCTGGGAGGAGACCTTCCACCCAGATCCTGTTGAACAAATCTAATAGAAAGGCCATGCCTCGCTCACCCAGGTGTCGAAGCATGGCGTACGGGACATCGTCCGGACCATGGGCGGTGTCCGCGCACGAAGCGAGAGCGGAACGCAACTCACTCACAGTAAACTTGTCGTTGAAGGGTTCTCCGCCTCTGGAGGTAAAGTCCAGCCGGCGGCCTTCCGCGACATCACGACGTGCATTGAATGCTGGCGGAGCAGCATCACGGCTAGAGAATGCGGAAAAAGCGGTCGCTAAGGATTCCGCCACGGACGCGGGGTCCGAGATTGCGGTCCCATTCTCCTGGAGAACGGGAGGGGGGTCCTGCGAGAACTTGCCCCGAATCCTTTTGACTCGCTTCCACACCTCAGCTAAAGGGGTCTTCCCGTTAAGTGAAGACACGTATGCCCGCCAAGAAGAGCGGCGGGCGTGCTTCGAAATATACCGGAACCTAGCCCTAGCCCGACGAAATTCAGCGACGGTGAAATCGTTCGGGCGGCGCTTATAGCGCATGTAGGCATAACGCTTCTGTTTGAGGGCCGTCTCACACTCGGCCGACCACCATGGGAGTGGTCGGCGTGCAAAACGGCCAGACGTCCTAGGAATAGTAGTCAGGCCCACGGCGATGAGGTTGCCGGAGAAGAACTCGACGGCCTCATCTACCGACCTAAACTCCTTGACTGAGATAGAGAATTCAGTCATTTCCTGAAATGCAGGCCACCGCGCCCGCGCCAAGCACCACCGAGGTGGTCTCTCAGGCGGCAGTTGCCCTGAAAAGGATATTTGAATGGGAAAGTGATCACTACCATGGAGGTCATCGACCACCCCCCAATCAAAATCAGGCTGTGCATCCGAAGAGCACAAAGATAGGTCAAGGCAAGAAAAGGAAGCGGTTCTCGGACAGTGATGCGTAAACTCATCCACGTTTAGGACACCCATCTCAAGCTCTTCGATCAGATCGGCAAGGACTTGTCCCCTGGGATTTATGGTGTAATCTCCCCAGAGAGGATGCCTGCCGTTCAGATCTCCAAGCAAGAGATAGGGCCTCGGCAACCGTGCCACGACGCGGCGAAAGTCCCCCGCGTCGAAGTCAGCTGACGGTGGAATGTACGCAGAAATGATAGTATACCTCCTTTCCAGGTGCAGCTGCACAGCCACTGCCTGAAAGGAGGTATCTAAAGAGAAAGGAAGAACGGAGACATCATGCCGGGTGTAAACCGCGCATCCCCCAGCCCGGCCGTCCCGCGGTGGTTGGGTCGCAAGACCCTTATACCCCGGGAGGGCAGGCAGGGGGCACGCGCCTAGCATGGTCTCCTGCAAAAAAATAGCTAACGGGGAACGAGATGAGGCGAGCCTCCGCAGCTCCTCCCAGTTGGCCCGGAGTCCACGGCAATTCCATTGAAGGAATATGCCCTCCAGGCCTAGCTCGGAGGAGACGCGGGGGC
The DNA here is from genome assembly GCA_963969495.1 of Ceratothoa steindachneri. Classification (NCBI taxonomy): domain Eukaryota; kingdom Metazoa; phylum Arthropoda; class Malacostraca; order Isopoda; family Cymothoidae; genus Ceratothoa; species Ceratothoa steindachneri. The sequence goes on from OZ018328.1 coordinate 87,133,424, forward strand.
CCTCCTCGAATTGAAGACCCTCACGGGAATGGCCGTACGCTTCCCGGGGGCAGAACCCCGGGCGCTGTTGGCCGGACAAAGCGCTGAAGGCGCTGTCGCCTTCGAGGACTTATTGGGGGAGGTTGGGCTCGCCATGCGAGTGTTTTTCTCCCTCCGCCTCGAAACTTTAGGCGGGCGTTGCGGCTTCGGAGGCGGGGGGCCCTCTTTTCGAGGAACCACCGTCTCCGAGCCACTCGCTCCACCTCGGGGCGTGGGCAAAGGGGCCGAAGCTCCTTTGTTGCTGTCCTCCTTTCGGGGAACAGCTTTAGGAACCCCGGAAGATGGCCTAGCGACCATCTTCAGGGGTGTTGCCTCCTGTGAGTCTAACGACTCGGTGGAGGCGCGTGGCCGTTTCGCTTTACGCGAAACGGTCACGCTGGGGGAAGAGGGGGGAGCCCTGGTTTTAGCCGGGGCAGGGTATGAACCCTTTTTGCCGCCAGCTTTACCAGGGGAGCGCCCAGGTTGGGTAGAGCCCACAGAAGGGCTCCGAATGGGCGCGGAAACAACCGTGCTCGTTGGCCTGGATGGGCCAGGAGCAGAGGGTGCCTTTCTAACTATTGAGGCATATGACGTCCCAGGCAGAGCCGGGCGCGCCAGGACCAAGTCCTTTGCCTCGCGGAATGAGAGTCGATCCTGGGCCTGAACGGCCAGGATTTCTTTCTCAAGGAGATATGCACCACATTGCTTCGAAGAAGCAGGGTGCGGCTCTCCGCAATTGACACACTTGGCCACACACGATTTGGACTTATCGTGTGCGACCTTGGAGCAATTTACACAGACTTCGGGTGACCCCGATTTTGCACGTCTACATGATCGATTCGTATGGCCGAAGCGGTGGCAGTAATAGCACCGCCGCGGCAGTGGCACGAATGCCTTCACGCGGTAGCGGTACCAACCGGCACGCACCGACTCAGGGAGCTTGTCACAGTCGAACGTGACGAAGAGTGTAGGGGTGGGTGTCGAGGCCCCTCCCTGTTTTCTCATCACACGTTCGACCTTGACCGCCCCATGGTCGGCCAGCTCTAGGGTGATGTCCTCAATGGAGTAGTCAACGAGTTCCCTCGCATAAACTACTCCTTTCACAAAGTTCATGGTAGAGTGCGGCGTCACACTCACCGGGGTGCCATGAAGTGTCCGAAGAGCACTTATCTTGGCCGCCTCGGCGGGATTCGCCGCATTCGCCAGAAGGCTCCCGTCCGAGAAACGGGTTACCTTCGGCTCTCTACCAATTGCACTAGCTAATCCTCTCCTCTGATGGATCATGTTGCCCTTGGACAACATGGTGCCATCAGTGGAGCGAATAACGAGGAAGTGTTTGAAGCCAGCGGGCTCGAAAACGCCAGGTAACCTCTGAATCAGGGGCCCCGATGTCATCGAGGCTCCGCCCTGTGCATTCTTGGTCTTAGTCGTAGTCATGGGCTCCGCACACGAGGGGGTAGAGGGGCCGGATGTGCCGATCTTGGCTTGGTCGCCTACCAAAGTGGTAGCAGACCCATCCGTCCCCGCAGCCCCCGCGGATGGAGAGGAGCCCCGAGTCTTCTTCGTCTTTTGAGTCTTTTTAGTCTTTTTCTTTTTAGGAGAGGAGGGCGGGGAATGAACACGCTTTTCACCTCCGCCGGCAGAAGTCCCCAGGCCAGATGGACCAGCCTCAGCCAGGTCCCTCTCCGAAATGGAGAAGGTCCTGGTTGTCGTAGGGGCACCTGTCGGAGGAGATCCCTCCCCTCCTTCTACTGCCTCGGAGCCCTCAGCCATTTGAGGAGGACCTTGCATAGGGGCGGATTCGGGTTCGGTGCTTGGCGCCGAGCCCGAATTCCCCCCCATGGAAGGCCCTACCGTCTGGGGCTGGGTCTCCTCAAGGACCATGTCTATCACAGGAGGGGCCTCCAGTTGGCCATCCCCTCCCAGGACATCGCAGGTCCCCTTGGCAGTATTGTCACTAGTCAGGTGGTGTGGGGAGGCACAGGCCTTGACCCCAGCAAGGTTCAAAATTCTTGCCAGCAGGTCTTTTGAGGGAAGCGACCGAAGGGGCCTGGCTTCCCTCTCCCCCCTAAGGGGGTTTGCCCTACCGAGCCGCTTGCACGAGGGGCGGTCGGCAATGGGCTGCCTGCTGGCTTTCTTGGCATTCCCCTTAGAAAGCAAAGGAGGGACTGCCGCTGGAGATAGGGAGGTGCCCGAAAGCACCTCCAGAGAAGGGGGTGAGGGGGAGTCCCCTACACCCGTAGGCGTAGGAGAGGAGTAAGCCTCCTCTCCGGCTAAAGAATTATGGAGGGTCCCTTGCGCAAGCACAAGGGGGGGGACCTCCATTTTTTCGGTGGAGCTGCCCGAGGGCGGCTCCGTAGATGTTTTTGGGGAAGTTGGGGGTTGGGGTTTTTGTTTTTTTTCATACATGGGCATGGTGACCCTCTTTTGATTACGGGACGCAATAGCTCATCACCTCTCACAGTTGCCCGCACTGCGAGAGGTGCTTACAAGCCCGGCAGAGCCAGGCGCCGCCATTCGGGACCACCCCTCCCGCCTGGTGGCCTGGCAGTCCTTCGGCATGGCGGCTCCACCTTGGACACGGCGTAAAAAATATAGGTTGTGAAGAGGAGAGGAAAAGGGATGTGAGGAAGATGTGGGTGGGGATGAAGCAGGTTGTTAAAAAAACCCCATCCCGAACCGGAGCTGAGGGGTTAGGGAACAATGTCCCCTCCCCCCCTCAGCCCCGATCCGGGGTGGTTGGCTTGAGAAGAAGGTCAGCATTCTACCCTGTGAAATTAGAGACAGACCAGAGAAAGTTGTGGGAGAGGTTGTATGAAAAGCGACGAGGTAGGGGAGAAATCGGGCTATCTGAAGGAAGGAAGAGAGGCTAAGCTGGGGCCGGACGGAGCGCTGGATCCCGTCAGCACGGCGGCCAGGATGGCAAATCGCCGCGCCCCTTACGGGGCACGGCTAGAGAATGCGGAAAAAGCGGTCGCTTCAGATTCCGCCACGGAAGCGGGGTCCGAGATTGCGGTCCCATTCTCCTGGAGAACGGGAAGGGGGTCCTGCGAGAACTTGCCCCGAATCCTTTTGACTCGCTTCCACACCTCAGCTAAAGGGGTCTTCCCGTTAAGTGAAGACACGTATGCCCGCCAAGAAGAGCGGCGGGCGTGCTTCGAAATATACCGGAACCTAGCCCTAGCCCGACGAAATTCAGCGACGGTGAAATCGTACGGGCGGCGCTTATAGCGCATGTAGGCATAACGCTTCTGTTTGAGGGCCGTCTCACACTCGGCCGACCACCATGAGAGTGGTCGGCGTGCAAAACGGCCAGACGTCCTAGGAATAGTAGTCAGGCCCACGGCGATGAGGTTGCCGGAGAAGAACTCGACGGCCTCATCTACCGACCTAAACTCCTTGACTGATTTTTTTTTTTTTTTTTTATATAGAGCCCATCTGGCAACTACCCACTTGGGCATAAGTCGCCGAAAAACACGACAGCCTAGAATTAGGCTACTTTAAAGTTAAAATATGAAAACTTAACAATCAATATAAATTTGAAAAACTTAACAATCGAAGCAATCTCCGGCAGCGGGGGGAGGTCCCCCTCACCCCGGTGCAGGAGAGTGCAATCTAAAACAAAACAATAACAAAAAAAGGAACCTTAAATAAAGGGGAGAAGGCCGGCCTCCCCCAAAAAGTCAATAAGTCCACCAGTCATGGTGCACGCACTCGTCCCGAGTACAAGGGACAGGCGGTAGCGACCCCGCCCATCCCGGTACCGAGACAGGTATCGTGCGCGAAGATCACCCAGACTGGGACATTCGACAAGAATATGCCGAACAGTCTGGGGGACGACGCAGTCGTTGCAATAGGGCACATGCGAGCGCTCCACCAAGTAACGATGCGTCACACGAGTGTGTCCGATTCGAAGACGACAGAAAGCAACCTGAAGCCGCCGCGGCATTGGGGGATAGGTCCATGGGAACAGTCGCGGCGCAATGGCACGCAACTTTAAGTTCCCCTCGACCGTCTCCCATCTTCTTTGCCAAGCAGTCCGAAGAGCTGCCCGTATTCCTGCCATGTAGTCGGTGTGAGGAAGAGCGAAACGCTGGTCCGGTCGCAGAGTCCTCGCGGACTCTTTGGCGCCCTCATCGGCGCGCTCATTCCCCGCAATTCCTACATGTCCAGGAACCCAGCAGAAGATAATCTCGACATCTGCCCGGCTCGCCAAAACCGTGGCGTCACGGATTTCGCGAACCAGGGGATGCGGAGATTCCAATGCCCCGAGAGCACTCAGGGCGCTTTGTGAGTCGCTATAAATCACAATCCGGTCTCCGAACCGGGCACGTCGCGTAATCTCCCGTACCGAGTGGTGTATTGCCACCAGCTCGGCCGTGAAGACAGACGCAGCGCCTGGTAGAGCCCCGCTGACTTCAAACAGAGGGGATACGGCGTGGAAGCCGACCCCCTCTTGGGACTTGGAGCCATCCGTATACACTGGCACGGTACCAGCGTGACACGATGTGTGCTCCAAAAAGATCGAACGCAATACTCCCGGCGCAGTACAAGCTTTGGGAGCAGAGGCGTGGCGACAAATAGCCAAATGTGGTACCCTCCAGGGTGGCGTCCTGGGCAGAACCAGGGGCGCCACCGGCCCGAGAGCTATATCTACCTCTCGAAGGAGTTTCCTGGCCCTAAACCCAAAGGGCTTAGGGTATGACTGGCGTCTCTCGGCGGCATAGGCACCATCGAGATCATTTTTTTTTTATTTTTTTTTTTTATAGAGCCCATCTGGCAACTACCCACTTGGGCATAAGTCGCCGAAAAACACGACAGCCTAGAATTAGGCTACTTTAAAGTTAAAATATGAAAACTTAACAATCAATATAAATTTGAAAAACTTAACAATCGAAGCAATCTCCGGCAGCGGGGGGAGGTCCCCCTCACCCCGGTGCAGGAGAGTGCAATCTAAAACAAAACAATAACAAAAAAAGGAACCTTAAATAAAGGGGAGAAGGCCGGCCTCCCCCAAAAAGTCAATAAGTCCACCAGTCATGGTGCACGCACTCGTCCCGAGTACAAGGGACAGGCGGTAGCGACCCCGCCCATCCCGGTACCGAGACAGGTATCGTGCGCGAAGATCACCCAGACTGGGACATTCGACAAGAATATGCCGAACAGTCTGGGGGACGACGCAGTCGTTGCAATAGGGCACATGCGAGCGCTCCACCAAGTAACGATGCGTCACACGAGTGTGTCCGATTCGAAGACGACAGAAAGCAACCTGAAGCCGCCGCGGCATTGGGGGATAGGTCCATGGGAACAGTCGCGGCGCAATGGCACGCAACTTTAAGTTCCCCTCGACCGTCTCCCATCTTCTTTGCCAAGCAGTCCGAAGAGCTGCCCGTATTCCTGCCATGTAGTCGGTGTGAGGAAGAGCGAAACGCTGGTCCGGTCGCAGAGTCCTCGCGGACTCTTTGGCGCCCTCATCGGCGCGCTCATTCCCCGCAATTCCTACATGTCCAGGAACCCAGCAGAAGATAATCTCGACATCTGCCCGGCTCGCCAAAACCGTGGCGTCACGGATTTCGCGAACCAGGGGATGCGGAGATTCCAATGCCCCGAGAGCACTCAGGGCGCTTTGTGAGTCGCTATAAATCACAATCCGGTCTCCGAACCGGGCACGTCGCGTAATCTCCCGTACCGAGTGGTGTATTGCCACCAGCTCGGCCGTGAAGACAGACGCAGCGCCTGGTAGAGCCCCGCTGACTTCAAACAGAGGGGATACGGCGTGGAAGCCGACCCCCTCTTGGGACTTGGAGCCATCCGTATACACTGGCACGGTACCAGCGTGACACGATGTGTGCTCCAAAAAGATCGAACGCAATACTCCCGGCGCAGTACAAGCTTTGGGAGCAGAGGCGTGGCGACAAATAGCCAAATGTGGTACCCTCCAGGGTGGCGTCCTGGGCAGAACCAGGGGCGCCACCGGCCCGAGAGCTATATCTACCTCTCGAAGGAGTTTCCTGGCCCTAAACCCAAAGGGCGTAGGGTATGACTGGCCTCTCTCGGCGGTATAGGCACCATCGAGATCAGCTGCGGATGCAGTGAGAGCTGTTGGCGACTGGGGGAGGCGCCAAGCTCGCGCGTACAGGCGAGTGATGCACTGCACGCGGCGCAGAGCGAGTGGCATCTCCCCAGCATCGACCAACAGGCTCTCAATGGGGGAAGTGCGGAAGGCACCGGTCGCAAGGCGAAGGCCGGTGTGGTGGATCGAATCCACCTTCCGCAATAAACGCTCGGCTGCGGATGCATAAAACTCGCATCCGTAGTCGAGCTTCGAGCGAACAAAGGATCGATAAAAAAGTAAGGCGGTAGCCCTATCAGCGCCCCAAGCGCTGAACGTCACGGAACGGAGAATGTCCATGGCGCGGGTACAAGAGACCCTAAGGCTGCGAATGTGAGCCTCCCAGGTGAGGCGTCGGTCGAATACAAGACCAAGGAAACGGTGCGACTCAACCACATCCAGGCGCACCCCATTAAGAAACAAATCTGGGTCGGGGTGAAGCCGTGGATGGCGGCAGAAGTGCACCACCTTAGTCTTGGCCAAAGAAAACCGAAACCTGTGCGCTTCGGCATAGCGAGAGACGCGGTTCAATGCCTGTTGGAGTCGGCGCTCCAGAGTTGGCATCTGGGCCGCGCCAAAAGAGATCGAAAGGTCGTCCACGTAGAGCGTAGCGAGAACATCTTCCGGCAGCACCGAGGTGATGCCGTTGATGCTCAGGGCAAAGAGTGTGACACTGAGGACACTTCCCTGCGGGACACCCTCTTCCTGCTCCTTTGGGCCGGAGAGGGCTCCCCCCACCCGTACGCGGAATCGACGATCTCGCAAAAATTCAGATATAAACATTGGGAGGCGTCCCCTCGCCCCCATCGTGTGGAGAGTCTCCATGATACCGTATCGCCATGCGGTATCATAGGCTTTCTCCAGATCAAAAAACACCGTGGCGTAGTGCTGTCTACGAAGGAAAGCCTCGCAGACGGCATTTTCCAGTCGGAGCAGAGCATCCGACGTGGAGTGGAACTTACGGAAGCCGCACTGTGCAGAAGACAGATGGCCTCCGCTGTCCAGGAAATAGGCTAATCTAACATTTACCAATTTCGCCATCAACTTGCACACGCAAGAGGTCAGAGAGATTGGGCGGAAACCGGTCGGAGTAGAGTGATCTCTCCCCGGCTTGCGAAAGGCGAGCACAGTAGCGATTCGCCAGGAGTCTGGGAGGAGACCTTCCACCCAGATCCTGTTGAACAAATCTAATAGAAAGGCCATGCCTCGCTCACCCAGGTGTCGAAGCATGGCGTACGGGACATCGTCCGGACCATGGGCGGTGTCCGCGCACGAAGCGAGAGCGGAACGCAACTCACTCACAGTAAACTTGTCGTTGAAGGGTTCTCCGCCTCTGGAGGTAAAGTCCAGCCGGCGGCCTTCCGCGACATCACGACGTGCATTGAATGCTGGCGGAGCAGCATCACGGCTAGAGAATGCGGAAAAAGCGGTCGCTAAAGATTCCGCCACGGACGCGGGGTCCGAGATTGCGGTCCCATTCTCCTGGAGAACGGGAGGGGGGTCCTGCGAGAACTTGCCCCGAATCCTTTTGACTCGCTTCCACACCTCAGCTAAAGGGGTCTTCCCGTTAAGTGAAGACACGTATGCCCGCCAAGAAGAGCGGCGGGCGTGCTTCGAAATATACCGGAACCTAGCCCTAGCCCGACGAAATTCAGCGACGGTGAAATCGTTCGGGCGGCGCTTATAGCGCATGTAGGCATAACGCTTCTGTTTGAGGGCCGTCTCACACTCGGCCGACCACCATGGGAGTGGTCGGCGTGCAAAACGGCCAGACGTCCTAGGAATAGTAGTCAGGCCCACGGCGATGAGGTTGCCGGAGAAGAACTCGACGGCCTCATCTACCGACCTAAACTCCTTGACTGAGATAGAGAATTCAGTCATTTCCTGAAATGCAGGCCACCGCGCCCGCGCCAAGCACCACCGAGGTGGTCTCTCAGGCGGCAGTTGCCCTGAAAAGGATATTTGAATGGGAAAGTGATCACTACCATGGAGGTCATCGACCACCCCCCAATCAAAATCAGGCTGTGCATCCGAAGAGCACAAAGATAGGTCAAGGCAAGAAAAGGAAGCGGTTCTCGGACAGTGATGCGTAAACTCATCCACGTTTAGGACACCCATCTCAAGCTCTTCGATCAGATCGGCAAGGACTTGTCCCCTGGGATTTATGGTGTAATCTCCCCAGAGAGGATGCCTGCCGTTCAGATCTCCAAGCAAGAGATAGGGCCTCGGCAACCGTGCCACGACGCGGCGAAAGTCCCCCGCGTCGAAGTCAGCTGACGGTGGAATGTACGCAGAAATGATAGTATACCTCCTTTCCAGGTGCAGCTGCACAGCCACTGCCTGAAAGGAGGTATCTAAAGAGAAAGGAAGAACGGAGACATCATGCCGGGTGTAAACCGCGCATCCCCCAGCCCGGCCGTCCCGCGGTGGTTGGGTCGCAAGACCCTTATACCCCGGGAGGGCAGGCAGGGGGCACGCGCCTAGCATGGTCTCCTGCAAAAAAATAGCTAACGGGGAACGAGATGAGGCGAGCCTCCGCAGCTCCTCCCAGTTGGCCCGGAGTCCACGGCAATTCCATTGAAGGAATATGCCCTCCAGGCCTAGCTCGGAGGAGACGCGGGGGCCCTCCTCGAATTGAAGACCCTCACGGGAATGGCCGTACGCTTCCCGGGGGCAGAACCCCGGGCGCTGTTGGCCGGACAAAGCGCTGAAGGCGCTGTCGCCTTCGAGGACTTATTGGGGGAGGTTGGGCTCGCCATGCGAGTCTTTTTCTCCCTCCGCCTCGAAACTTTAGGCGGGCGTTGCGGCTTTGGAGGCGGGGGGCCCTCTTTTCGAGGAACCACCGTCTCCGAGCCACTCGCTCCACCTCGGGGCGTGGGCAAAGGGGCCGAAGCTCCTTTGTTGCTGTCCTCCTTTCGGGGAACAGCTTTAGGAACCCCGGAAGATGGCCTAGCGACCATCTTCAGGGGTGTTGCCTCCTGTGAGTCTAACGACTCGGTGGAGGCGCGTGGCCGTTTCGCTTTACGCGAAACGGTCACGCTGGGGGAAGAGGGGGGAGCCCTGGTTTTAGCCGGGGCAGGGTATGAACCCTTTTTGCCGCCAGCTTTACCAGGGGAGCGCCCAGGTTGGGTAGAGCCCACAGAAGGGCTCCGAATGGGCGCGGAAACAACCGTGCTCGTTGGCCTGGATGGGCCAGGAGCAGAGGGTGCCTTTCTAACTATTGAGGCATATGACGTCCCAGGCAGAGCCGGGCGCGCCAGGACCAAGTCCTTTGCCTCGCGGAATGAGAGTCGATCCTGGGCCTGAACGGCCAGGATTTCTTTCTCAAGGAGATATGCACCACATTGCTTCGAAGAAGCAGGGTGCGGCTCTCCGCAATTGACACACTTGGCCACACACGATTTGGACTTATCGTGTGCGACCTTGGAGCAATTTACACAGACTTCGGGTGACCCCGATTTTGCACGTCTACATGATCGATTCGTATGGCCGAAGCGGTGGCAGTAATAGCACCGCCGCGGCAGTGGCACGAATGCCTTCACGCGGTAGCGGTACCAACCGGCACGCACCGACTCAGGGAGCTTGTCACAGTCGAACGTGACGAAGAGTGTAGGGGTGGGTCTCGAGGCCCCTCCCTGTTTTCTCATCACACGTTCGACCTTGACCGCCCCATGGTCGGCCAGCTCTAGGGTGATGTCCTCAATGGAGTAGTCAACAAGTTCCCTCGCATAAACTACTCCTTTCACAAAGTTCATGGTAGAGTGCGGCGTCACACTCACCGGGGTGCCATGAAGTGTCCGAAGAGCACTTATCTTGGCCGCCTCGGCGGGATTCGCCGCATTCGCCAGAAGGCTCCCGTCCGAGAAACGGGTTACCTTCGGCTCTCTACCAATTGCACTAGCTAATCCTCTCCTCTGATGGATCATGTTGCCCTTGGACAACATGGTGCCATCAGTGGAGCGAATAACGAGGAAGCGTTTGAAGCCAGCGGGCTCGAAAACGCCAGGTAACCTCTGAATCAGGGGCCCCGATGTCATCGAGGCTCCGCCCTGTGCATTCTTGGTCTTAGTCGTAGTCATGGGCTCCGCACACGAGGGGGTAGAGGGGCCGGATGTGCCGATCTTGGCTTGGTCGCCTACCAAAGTGGTAGCAGACCCATCCGTCCCCGCAGCCCCCGCGGATGGAGAGGAGCCCCGAGTCTTCTTCGTCTTTTGAGTCTTTTTAGTCTTTTTCTTTTTAGGAGAGGAGGGCGGGGAATGAACCCGCTTTTCACCTCCGCCGGCAGAAGTCCCCAGGCCAGATGGACCAGCCTCAGCCAGGTCCCTCTCCGAAATGGAGAAGGTCCTGGTTGTCGTAGGGGCACCTGTCGGAGGAGATCCCTCCCCTCCTTCTACTGCCTCGGAGCCCTCAGCCATTTGAGGAGGACCTTGCATAGGGGCGGATTCGGGTTCGGTGCTTGGCGCCGAGCCCGAATTCCCCCCCATGGAAGGCCCTACCGTCTGGGGCTGGGTCTCCTCAAGGACCATGTCTATCACAGGAGGGGCCTCCTGTTGGCCATCCCCTCCCAGGACATCGCAGGTCCCCTTGGCAGTATTGTCACTAGTCAGGTGGTGTGGGGAGGCACAGGCCTTGACCCCAGCAAGGTTCAAAATTCTTGCCAGCAGGTCTTTTGAGGGAAGCGACCGAAGGGGCCTGGCTTCCCTCTCCCCCCTAAGGGGGTTTGCCCTACCGAGCCGCTTGCACGAGGGGCGGTCGGCAATGGGCTGCCTGCTGGCTTTCTTGGCAGTCCCCTTAGAAAGCAAAGGAGGGACTGCCGCTGGAGATAGGGAGGTGCCCGAAAGCACCTCCAGAGAAGGGGGTGAGGGGGAGTCCCCTACACCCGTAGGCGTAGGAGAGGAGTAAGCCTCCTCTCCGGTTAAAGAATTATGGAGGGTCCCTTGCGCAAGCACAAGGGGGGGGACCTCCATTTTCTCGGTGGAGCTGCCCGAGGGCGGCTCCGTAGATGTTTTTGGGGAAGTTGGGGGTTGGGGTTTTTGTTTTTTTTCATACATGGGAATGGTGACCCTCTTTTGATTACGGGACGCAATAGCTCATCACCTCTCGCAGTTGCCCGCACTGCGAGAGGTGCTTACAAGCCCGGCAGAGCCAGGCGCCGCCATTCGGGACCACCCCTCCCGCCTGGTGGCCTGGCAGTCCTTCGGCATGGCGGCTCCACCTTGGACACGGCGTAAAAAATATAGGTTGTGAAGAGGAGAGGAAAAGGGATGTGAGGAAGATGTGGGTGGGGATGAAGCAGGTTGTTAAAAAAACCCCATCCCGAACCGGAGCTGAGGGGTTAGGGAACAATGTCCCCTCCCCCCCTCAGCCCCGATCCGGGGTGGTTGGCTTGAGAAGAAGGTCAGCATTCTACCCTGTGAAATTAGAGGCTGATCAGAGAAAGTTGTGGGAGAGGTTGTATGAAAAGCGACGAGGTAGGGGAGAAATCGGGCTATCTGAAGGAAGGAAGAGAGGCTAAGCTGGGGCCGGACGGAGCGCTGGATCCCGTCAGCACGGCGGCCAGGATGGCAAATCGCCGCGCCCCTTACGGGGACCATCGAGATCAGCTGCGGATGCAGTGAGAGCTGTTGGCGACTGGAGGAGGCGCCGGGCTCGCGCGTACAGGCGAGTGATGCACTGCACGCGGCGCAGAGCGAGTGGCATCTCCCCAGCATCGACCAACAGGCTCTCAATGGGGGAAGTGCGGAAGGCACCGGTCGCAAGGCGAAGGCCGGTGTGGTGGATTGAATCCACCTTCCGCAATAAACGCTCGGCTGCGGATGCATAAAACTCGCATCCGTAGTCGAGCTTCGAGCGAACAAAGGATCGATAAAAAAGTAAGGCGGTAGCCCTATCAGCGCCCCAAGCGCTGAACGTCACGGAACGGAGAATGTCCATGGCGCGGGTACAAGAGACCCTAAGGCTGCGAATGTGAGCCTCCCAGGTGAGGCGTCGGTCGAATACAAGACCAAGGAAACGGTGCGACTCAACCACATCCAGGCGCACCCCATTAAGAAACAAATCTGGGTCGGGGTGAATTTTTTTTTTATTTTTTTATAGAGCCCATCTGGCAACTACCCACTTGGGCATAAGTCGCCGAAAAACACGACTGCCTAGAATTAGGCTACTCTAAAGTTAAAATATGAAAACTTAACAATCAATATAAATTTGAAAAACTTAACAATCGAAGCAATCTCCGGCAGCGGGGGGAGGTCCCCCTCCCCCCTGTGCAGGAGAGTGCAATCTAAAACAAAACAATAACAAAAAAAGGAACCTTAAATAAAGGGGAGAAGGCCGGCCTCCCCCAAAAAGTCAATAAGTCCACCAGTCATGGTGCACGCACTCGTCCCGAGTACAAGGGACAGGCGGTAGCGACCCCGCCCATCCCGGTACCGAGACAGGTATCGTGCGCGAAGATCACCCAGACTGGGACATTCGACAAGAATATGCCGAACAGTCTGGGGGACGACGCAGTCGTTGCAATAGGGCACATGCGAGCGCTCCACCAAGTAACGATGCGTCACACGAGTGTGTCCGATTCGAAGACGACAGAAAGCAACCTGAAGCCGCCGCGGCATTAGGGGATAGGTCCATGGGAACAGTCGCGGCGCAATGGCACGCAACTTTAAGTTCCCCTCGACCGTCTCCCATCTTCTTTGCCAAGCAGTCCGAAGAGCTGCCCGTATTCCTGCCATGTAGTCGGTGTGAGGAAGAGCGAAACGCTGGTCCGGTCGCAGAGTCCTCGCGGACTCTTTGGCGCCCTCATCGGCGCGCTCATTCCCCGCAATTCCTACATGTCCAGGAACCCAGCAGAAGATAATCTCGACATCTGCCCGGCTCGCCAAAACCGTGGCGTCACGGATTTCGCGAACCAGGGGATGCGGAGATTCCAATGCCCCGAGAGCACTCAGGGCGCTTTGTGAGTCGCTATAAATCACAATCCGGTCTCCGAACCGGGCACGTCGCGTAATCTCCCGTCCCAAGTGGTGTATTGCCACCAGCTCGGCCGTGAAGACAGACGCAGCGCCTGGTAGAGCCCCGCTGACTTCAAACAGAGGGGATACGGCGTGGAAGCCGACCCCCTCTTGGGACTTGGAGCCATCCGTATACACTGGCACGGTACCAGCGTGACACGATGTGTACTCCAAAAAGATCGAACGCAATACTCCCGGCGCAGTACAAGCTTTGGGAGCAGAGGCGTGGCGACAAATAGCCAAATGTGGTACCCTCCAGGGTGGCGTCCTGGGCAGAACCAGGGGCGCCACCGGCCCGAGAGCTATATCTACCTCTCGAAGGAGTTTCCTGGCCCTAAACCCAAAGGGCTTAGGGTATGACTGGCGTCTCTCGGCGGCATAGGCACCATCGAGATCAGCTGCGGATGCAGTGAGAGCTGTTGGCGACTGGGGGAGGCGCCGGGCTCGCGCGTACAGGCGAGTGATGCACTGCACGCGGCGCAGAGCGAGTGGCATCTCCCCAGCATCGACCAACAGGCTCTCAATGGGGGAAGTGCGGAAGGCACCGGTCGCAAGGCGAAGGCCGGTGTGGTGGATCGAATCCACCTTCCGCAATAAACGCTCGGCTGCGGATGCATAAAACTCGCATCCGTAGTCGAGCTTCGAGCGAACAAAGGATCGATAAAAAAGTAAGGCGGTAGCCCTATCAGCGCCCCAAGCGCTGAACGTCACGGAACGGAGAATGTCCATGGCGCGGGTACAAGAGACCCTAAGGCTGCGAATGTGAGCCTCCCAGGTGAGGCGTCGGTCGAATACAAGACCAAGGAAACGGCGCGACTCAACCACATCCAGGCGCACCCCATTAAGAAACAAATCTGGGTCGGGGTGAAGCCGTGGATGGCGGCAGAAGTGCACCACCTTAGTCTTGGCCAAAGAAAACCGAAACCTGTGCGCTTCGGCATAGCGAGAGACGCGGTTCAATGCCTGTTGGAGTCGGCGCTCCAGAGTTGGCATCTGGGCCGCGCCAAAAGAGATCGAAAGGTCGTCCACGTAGAGCGTAGCGAGAACATCTTCCGGCAGCACCGAGGTGATGCCGTTGATGCTCAGGGCAAAGAGTGTGACACTGAGGACACTTCCCTGCGGGACACCCTCTTCCTGCTCCTTTGGGCCGGAGAGGGCTCCCCCCACCCGTACGCGGAATCGACGATCTCGCAAAAATTCAGATATAAACATTGGGAGGCGTCCCCTCGCCCCCATCGTGTGGAGAGTCTCCATGATACCGTATCGCCATGCGGTATCATAGGCTTTCTCCAGATCAAAAAACACCGTGGCGTAGTGCTGTCTACGAAGGAAAGCCTCGCAGACGGCATTTTCCAGTCGGAGCAGAGCATCCGACGTGGAGTGGAACTTACGGAAGCCGCACTGTGCAGAAGACAGATGGCCTCCGCTGTCCAGGAAATAGGCTAATCTAACATTTACCAATTTCTCCATCAACTTGCACACGCAAGAGGTTAGAGAGATTGGGCGGAAACCGGTCGGAGTAGAGTGATCTCTCCCCGGCTTGCGACAGGCGAGCACAGTAGCGATTCGCCAGGAGTCTGGGAGGAGACCTTCCACCCAGATCCTGTTGAACAAATCTAATAGAAAGGCCATGCCTCGCTCACCCAGGTGTCGAAGCATGGCGTACGGGACATCGTCCGGACCATGGGCGGTGTCCGCGCACGAAGCGAGAGCGGAACGCAACTCACTCACATTAAACTTGTCGTTGAAGGGTTCTCCGCCTCTGGAGGTAAAGTCCAGCCGGCGGCCTTCCGCGACATCACGACGTGCATTGAATGCTGGCGGAGCAGCATCACGGCTAGAGAATGCGGAAAAAGCGGTCGCTAAGGATTCCGCCACGGACGCGGGGTCCGAGATTGCGGTCCCATTCTCCTGGAGAACGGGAGGGGGGTCCTGCGAGAACTTGCCCTGAATCCTTTTGACTCGCTTCCACACCTCAGCTAAAGGGGTCTTCCCGTTAAGTGAAGACACGTATGCCCGCCAAGAAGAGCGGCGGGCGTACTTCGAAATATACCGGAACCTAGCCCTAGCCCGACGAAATTCAGCGACGGTGAAATCGTTCGGGCGGCGCTTATAGCGCATGTAGGCATAACGCTTCTGTTTGAGGGCCGTCTCACACTCGGCCGACCACCATGGGAGTGGTCGGCGTGCAAAACGGCCAGACGTCCTAGGAATAGTAGTCAGGCCCACGGCGATGAGGTTGCCGGAGAAGAACTCGACGGCCTCATCTACCGACCTAAACTCCTTGACTGAGATAGAGAATTCAGTCATTTCCTGAAATGCAGGCCACCGCGCCCGCGCCAAGCACCACCGAGGTGGTCTCTCAGGCGGCAGTTGCCCTGAAAATGATATTTGAATGGGAAAGTGATCACTACCATGGAGGTCATCGACCACCCCCCAATCAAAATCAGGCTGTGCATCCGAAGAGCACAAAGATAGGTCAAGGCAAGAAAATGAAGCGGTTCTCGGACAGTGATGCGTAAACTCATCCACGTTTAGGACACCCATCTCAAGCTCTTCGATCAGATCGGCAAGGACTTGTCCCCTGGGATTTATGGTGTAATCTCCCCAGAGAGGATGCCTGCCGTTCAGATCTCCAAGCAAGAGATAGGGCCTCGGCAACCGTGCCACGACGCGGCGAAAGTCCCCCGCGTCGAAGTCAGCTGACGGTGGAATGTACGCAGAAATGATAGTATACCTCCTATCCAGGTGCAGCTGCACAGCCACTGCCTGAAAGGAGGTATCTAAAGAGAAAGGAAGAACGGAGACATCATGCCGGGTGTAAACCGCGCATCCCCCAGCCCGGCCGTCCCGCGGTGGTTGGGTCGCAAGACCCTTATACCCCGGGAGGGCAGGCAGGGGGCACGCGCCTAGCATGGTCTCCTGCAAAAAAATAGCTAACGGGGAACGGGATGAGGCGAGCCTCCGCAGCTCCTCCCAGTTGGCCCGGAGTCCACGGCAATTCCATTGAAGGAATATGCCCTCCAGGCCTAGCTCGGAGGAGACGCGGGGGCCCTCCTCGAATTGAAGACCCTCACGGGAATGGCCGTACGCTTCCCGGGGGCAGAACCCCGGGCGCTGTTGGCCGGACAAAGCGCTGAAGGCGCTGTCGCCTTCGAGGACTTATTGGGGGAGGTTGGGCTCGCCATGCGAGTCTTTTCCTCCCTCCGCCTCGAAACTTTAGGCGGGCGTTGCGGCTTCGGAGGCGGGGGGCCCTCTTTTCGAGGAACCACCGTCTCCGAGCCACTCGCTCCACCTCGGGGCGTGGGCAAAGGGGCCGAAGCTCCTTTGTTGCTGTCCTCCTTTCGGGGAACAGCTTTAGGAACCCCGGAAGATGGCCTAGCGACCATCTTCAGGGGTGTTGCCTCCTGTGAGTCTAACGACTCGGTGGAGGCGCGCGGCCGTTTCGCTTTACGCGAAACGGTCACGCTGGGGGAAGAGGGGGGAGCCCTGGTTTTAGCCGGGGCAGGGTATGAACCCTTTTTGCCGCCAGCTTTACCAGGGGAGCGCCCAGGTTGGGTAGAGCCCACAGAAGGGCTCCGAATGGGCGCGGAAACAACCGTGCTCGTTGTCCTGGATGGGCCAGGAGCAGAGGGTGCCTTTCTAACTATTGAGGCATATGACGTCCCAGGCAGAGCCGGGCGCGCCAGGACCAAGTCCTTTGCCTCGCGGAATGAGAGTCGATCCTGGGCCTGAACGGCCAGGATTTCTTTCTCAAGGAGATATGCACCACATTGCTTCGAAGAAGCAGGGTGCGGCTCTCCGCAATTGACACACTTGGCCACACACGATTTGGACTTATCGTGTGCGACCTTGGAGCAATTTACACAGACTTCGGGTGACCCCGATTTTGCACGTCTACATGATCGATTCGTATGGCCAAAGCGGTGGCAGTAATAGCACCGCCGCGGCAGTGGCACGAATGCCTTCACGCGGTAGCGGTACCAACCGGCACGCACCGACTCAGGGAGCTTGTCACAGTCGAACGTGACGAAGAGTGTAGGGGTGGGTCTCGAGGCCCCTCCCTGTTTTCTCATCACACGTTCGACCTTGACCGCCCCATGGTCGGCCAGCTCTAGGGTGATGTCCTCAATGGAGTAGTCAACGAGTTCCCTCGCATAAACTACTCCTTTCACAAAGTTCATGGTAGAGTGCGGCGTCACACTCACCGGGGTGCCATGAAGTGTCCGAAGAGCACTTATCTTGGCCGCCTCGGCGGGATTCGCCGCATTCGCCAGAAGGCTCCCGTCCGAGAAACGGGTTACCTTCGGCTCTCTACCAATTGCACTAGCTAATCCTCTCCTCTGATGGATCATGTTGCCCTTGGACAACATGGTGCCATCAGTGGAGCGAATAACGAGGAAGCGTTTGAAGCCAGCGGGCTCGAAAACGCCAGGTAACCTCTGAATCAGGGGCCCCGATGTCATCGAGGCTCCGCCCTGTGCATTCTTGGTCTTAGTCGTAGTCATGGGCTCCGCACACGAGGGGGTAGAGGGGCCGGATGTGCCGATCTTGGCTTGGTCGCCTACCAAAGTGGCAGCAGACCCATCCGTCCCCGCAGCCCCCGCGGATGGAGAGGAGCCCCGAGTCTTCTTCGTCTTTTGAGTCTTTTTAGTCTTTTTCTTTTTAGGAGAGGAGGGCGGGGAATGAACCCGCTTTTCACCTCCGCCGGCAGAAGTCCCCAGGCCAGATGGACCAGCCTCAGCCAGGTCCCTCTCCGAAATGGAGAAGGTCCTGGTTGTCGTAGGGGCACCTGTCGGAGGAGATCCCTCCCCTCCTTCTACTGCCTCGGAGTCCTCAGCCATTTGAGGAGGACCTTGCATAGGGGCGGATTCGGGTTCGGTGCTTGGCGCCGAGCCCGAATTCCCCCCCATGGAAGGCCCTACCATCTGAGGCTGGGTCTCCTCAAGGACCATGTCTATCACAGGAGGGGCCTCCAGTTGGCCATCCCCTCCCAGGACATCGCAGGTCCCCTTGGCAGTATTGTCACTAGTCAGGTGGTGTGGGGAGGCACAGGCCTTGACCCCAGCAAGGTTCAAAATTCTTGCCAGCAGGTCTTTTGAGGGAAGCGACCGAAGGGGCCTGGCTTCCCTCTCCCCCCTAAGGGGGTTTGCCCTACCGAGCCGCTTGCACGAGGGGCGGTCGGCAATGGGCTGCCTGCTGGCTTTCTTGGCAGTCCCCTTAGAAAGCAAAGGAGGGACTGCCGCTGGAGATAGGGAGGTGCCCGAAAGCACCTCCAGAGAAGGGGGTGAGGGGGAGTCCCCTACACCCGTAGGCGTAGGAGAGGAGTAAGCCTCCTCTCCGGTTAAAGAATTATGGAGGGTCCCTTGCGCAAGCACAAGGGGGGGGACCTCCATTTTCTCGGTGGAGCTGCCCGAGGGCGGCTCCGTAGATGTTTTTGGGGAAGTTGGGGGTTGGGGTTTTTGTTTTTTTTTTTCATACATGGGCATGGTGACCCTCTTTTGATTACGGGACGCAATAGCTCATCACCTCTCGCAGTTGCCCGCACTGCGAGAGGTGCTTACAAGCCCGGCAGAGCCAGGCGCCGCCATTCGGGACCACCCCTCCCGCCTGGTGGCCTGGCAGTCCTTCGGCATGGCGGCTCCACCTTGGACACGGCGTAAAAAATATAGGTTGTGAAGAGGAGAGGAAAAGGGATGTGAGGAAGATGTGGGTGGGGATGAAGCAGGTTGTTAAAAAAACCCCATCCCGAACCGGAGCTGAGGGGTTAGGGAACAATGTCCCCTCCCCCCCTCAGCCCCGATCCGGGGTGGTTGGCTTGAGAAGAAGGTCAGCATTCTACCCTGTAAAATTAGAGGCTGACCAGAGAAAGTTGTGGGAGAGGTTGTATGAAAAGCGACGAGGTAGGGGAGAAATCGGGCTATCTGAAGGAAGGAAGAGAGGCTTAGCTGGGGCCGGACGGAGCGCTGGATCCCGTCAGCACGGCGGCCAGGATGGCAAATCGCCGCGCCCCTTACGGGGACTCCTTGACTGAGATAGAGAATTCAGTCATTTCCTGAAATGCAGGCCACCGCGCCCGCGCCAAGCACCACCGAGGTGGTCTCTCAGGCGGCAGTTGCCCTGAAAATGATATTTGAATGGGAAAGTGATCACTACCATGGAGGTCATCGACCACCCCCCAATCAAAATCAGGCTGTGCATCCGAAGAGCACAAAGATAGGTCAAGGCAAGAAAATGAAGCGGTTCCCGGACAGTGATGCGTAAACTCATCCACGTTTAGGACACCCATCTCAAGCTCTTCGATCAGATCGGCAAGGACTTGTCCCCTGGGATTTATGGTGTAATCTCCCCAGAGAGGATGCCTGCCGTTCAGATCTCCAAGCAAGAGATAGGGCCTCGGCAACCGTGCCACGACGCGGCGAAAGTCCCCCGCGTCGAAGTCAGCTGACGGTGGAATGTACGCAGAAATGATAGTATACCTCCTATCCAGGTGCAGCTGCACAGCCACTGCCTGAAAGGAGGTATCTAAAGAGAAAGGAAGAACGGAGACATCATGCCGGGTGTAAACCGCGCATCCCCCAGCCCGGCCGTCCCGCGGTGGTTGGGTCGCAAGACCCTTATACCCCGGGAGGGCAGGCAGGGGGCACGCGCCTAGCATGGTCTCCTGCAAAAAAATAGCTAACGGGGAACGGGATGAGGCGAGCCTCCGCAGCTCCTCCCAGTTGGCCCGGAGTCCACGGCAATTCCATTGAAGGAATATGCCCTCCAGGCCTAGCTCGGAGGAGACGCGGGGGCCCTCCTCGAATTGAAGACCCTCACGGGAATGGCCGTACGCTTCCCGGGGGCAGAACCCCGGGCGCTGTTGGCCGGACAAAGCGCTGAAGGCGCTGTCGCCTTCGAGGACTTATTGGGGGAGGTTGGGCTCGCCATGCGAGTCTTTTCCTCCCTCCGCCTCGAAACTTTAGGCGGGCGTTGCGGCTTCGGAGGCGGGGGGCCCTCTTTTCGAGGAACCACCGTCTCCGAGCCACTCGCTCCACCTCGGGGCGTGGGCAAAGGGGCCGAAGCTCCTTTGTTGCTGTCCTCCTTTCGGGGAACAGCTTTAGGAACCCCGGAAGATGGCCTAGCGACCATCTTCAGGGGTGTTGCCTCCTGTGAGTCTAACGACTCGGTGGAGGCGCGTGGCCGTTTCGCTTTACGCGAAACGGTCACGCTGGGGGAAGAGGGGGGAGCCCTGGTTTTAGCCGGGGCAGGGTATGAACCCTTTTTGCCGCCAGCTTTACCAGGGGAGCGCCCAGGTTGGGTAGAGCCCACAGAAGGGCTCCGAATGGGCGCGGAAACAACCGTGCTCGTTGGCCTGGATGGGCCAGGAGCAGAGGGTGCCTTTCTAACTATTGAGGCATATGACGTCCCAGGCAGAGCCGGGCGCGCCAGGACCAAGTCCTTTGCCTCGCGGAATGAGAGTCGATCCTGGGCCTGAACGGCCAGGATTTCTTTCTCAAGGAGATATGCACCACATTGCTTCGAAGAAGCAGGGTGCGGCTCTCCGCAATTGACACACTTGGCCACACACGATTTGGACTTATCGTGTGCGACCTTGGAGCAATTTACACAGACTTCGGGTGACCCCGATTTTGCACGTCTACATGATCGATTCGTATGGCCGAAGCGGTGGCAGTATTTTTTTTTTTTTTTTTTTTTTTTTTATAGAGCCCATCTGGCAACTACCCACTTGGGCATAAGTCGCCGAAAAACACGACAGCCTAGAATTAGGCTACTTTAAAGTTAAAATATGAAAACTTAACAATCAATATAAATTGGAAAAACTTAACAATCGAAGCAATCTCTGGCAGCGGGGGGAGGTCCCCCTCACCCCGGTGCAGGAGAGTGCAACCTAAAACAAAACAATAACAAAAAAAGGAACCTTAAATAAAGGGGAGAAAGCCGGCCTCCCCCCAAAAGTCAATAAGTCCACCAGTCATGGTGCACGCACTCGTCCCGAGTACAAGGGACAGGCGGTAGCGACCCCGCCCATCCCGGTACCGAGACAGGTATCGTGCGCGAAGATCACCCAGACTGGGACATTCGACAAGAATATGCCGAACAGTCTGGGGGACGACGCAGTCGTTGCAATAGGGCACATGCGAGCGCTCCACCAAGTAACGATGCGTCACACGAGTGTGTCCGATTCGAAGACGACAGAAAGCAACCTGAAGCCGCCGCGGCATTGGGGGATAGGTCCATGGGAACAGTCGCGGCGCAATGGCACGCAACTTTAAGTTCCCCTCGACCGTCTCCCATCTTCTTTGCCAAGCAGTCCGAAGAGCTGCCCGTATTCCTGCCATGTAGTCGGTGTGAGGAAGAGCGAAACGCTGGTCCGGTCGCAGAGTCGTCGCGGACTCTTTGGCGCCCTCATCGGCGCGCTCATTCCCCGCAATTCCTACATGTCCAGGAACCCAGCAGAAGATAATCTCGACATCTGCCCGGCTCGCCAAAACCGTGGCGTCACGGATTTCGCGAACCAGGGGATGCGGAGATTCCAATGCCCCGAGAGCACTCAGGGCGCTTTGTGAGTCGCTATAAATCACAATCCGGTCTCCGAACCGGGCACGTCGCGTAATCTCCCGTACCGAGTAGTGTATTGCCACCAGCTCGGCCGTGAAGACAGACGCAGCGCCTGGTAGAGCCCCGCTGACTTCAAACAGAGGGGATACGGCGTGGAAGCCGACCCCCTCTTGGGACTTGGAGCCATCCGTATACACTGGCACGGTACCAGCGTGACACGATGTGTGCTCCAAAAAGATCGAACGCAATACTCCCGGCGCAGTACAAGCTTTGGGAGCAGAGGCGTGGCGACAAATAGCCAAATGTGGTACCCTCCAGGGTGGCGTCCTGGGCAGAACCAGGGGTGCCACCGGCCCGAGAGCTATATCTACCTCTCGAAGGAGTTTCCTGGCCCTAAACCCAAAGGGCTTAGGGTATGACTGGCGTCTCTCGGCGGCATAGGCACCATCGAGATCAGCTGCGGATGCAGTGAGAGCTGTTGGCGACTGGGGGAGGCGCCGGGCTCGCGCGTACAGGCGAGTGATGCACTGCACGCGGCGCAGAGCGCGTGGCATCTCCCCAGCATCGACCAACATTTTTTTTTTTTTTTTTTTTATAGAGCCCATCTGGCAACTACCCACTTGGGCATAAGTCGCCGAAAAACACGACAGCCTAGAATTAGGCTACTTTAAAGTTAAAATATGAAAACTTAACAATCAATATAAATTTGAAAAACTTAACAATCGAAGCAATCTCCGGCAGCGGGGGGAGGTCCCCCTCACCCCGGTGCAGGAGAGTGCAATCTAAAACAAAACAATAACAAAAAAAGGAACCTTAAATAAAGGGGAGAAGGCCGGCCTCCCCCAAAAAGTCAATAAGTCCACCAGTCATGGTGCACGCACTCGTCCCGAGTACAAGGGACAGGCGGTAGCGACCCCGCCCATCCCGGTACCGAGACAGGTATCGTGCGCGAAGATCACCCAGACTGGGACATTCGACAAGAATATGCCGAACAGTCTGGGGGACGACGCAGTCGTTGCAATAGGGCACATGCGAGCGCTCCACCAAGTAACGATGCGTCACACGAGTGTGTCCGATTCGAAGACGACAGAAAGCAACCTGAAGCCGCCGCGGCATTGGGGGATAGGTCCATGGGAACAGTCGCGGCGCAATGGCACGCAACTTTAAGTTCCCCTCGACCGTCTCCCATCTTCTTTGCCAAGCAGTCCGAAGAGCTGCCCGTATTCCTGCCATGTAGTCGGTGTGAGGAAGAGCGAAACGCTGGTCCGGTCGCAGAGTCGTCGCGGACTCTTTGGCGCCCTCATCGGTGCGCTCATTCCCCGCAATTCCTACATGTCCAGGAACCCAGCAGAAGATAATCTCGACATCTGCCCGGCTCGCCAAAACCGTGGCGTCACGGATTTCGCGAACCAGGGGATGCGGAGATTCCAATGCCCCGAGAGCACTCAGGGCGCTTTGTGAGTCGCTATAAATCACAATCCGGTCTCCGAACCGGGCACGTCGCGTAATCTCCCGTACCGAGTGGTGTATTGCCACCAGCTCGGCCGTGAAGACAGACGCAGCGCCTGGTAGAGCCCCGCTGACTTCAAACAGAGGGGATACGGCGTGGAAGCCGACCCCCTCTTGGGACTTGGAGCCATCCGTATACACTGGCACGGTACCAGCGTGACACGATGTGTGCTCCAAAAAGATCGAACGCAATACTACCGGCGCAGTACAAGCTTTGGGAGCAGAGGCGTGGCGACAAATAGCCAAATGTGGTACCCTCCAGGGTGGCGTCCTGGGCAAAACCAGGGGCGCCACCGGCCCGAGAGCTATATCTACCTCTCGAAGGAGTTTCCTGGCCCTAAACCCAAAGGGCTTAGGGTATGACTGGCGTCTCTCGGCGGCATAGGCACCATCGAGATCAGTTGCGGATGCAGTGAGAGCTGTTGGCGACTGGGGGAGGCGCCGGGCTCGCGCGTACAGGCGAGTGATGCACTGCACGCGGCGCAGAGCGAGTGGCATCTCCCCAGCATCGACCAACAGGCTCTCAATGGGGGAAGTGCGGAAGGCACCGGTCGCAAGGCGAAGGCCGGTGTGGTGGATCGAATCCACCTTTCGCAATAAACGCTCGGCTGCGGATGCATAAAACTCGCATCCGTAGTCGAGCTTCGAGCGAACAAAGGATCGATAAAAAAGTAAGGCGGTAGCCCTATCAGCGCCCCAAGCGCTGAACGTCACGGAACGGAGAATGTCCATGGCGCGGGTACAAGAGACCCTAAGGCTGCGAATGTGAGCCTCCCAGGTGAGGCGTCGGTCGAATACAAGACCAAGGAAACGGTGCGACTCAACCACATCCAGGCGCACCCCATTAAGAAACAAATCTGGGTCGGGGTGAAGCCGTGGATGGCGGCAGAAGTGCACCACCTTAGTCTTGGCCAAAGAAAACCGAAACCTGTGCGCTTTGGCATAGCGAGAGACGCGGTTCAATGCCTGTTGGAGTCGGCGCTCCAGAGTTGGCATCTGGGCCGCGCCAAAAGAGATCGAAAGGTCGTCCACGTAGAGCGTAGCGAGAACATCTTCCGGCAGCACCGAGGTGATGCCGTTGATGCTCAGGGCAAAGAGTGTGACACTGAGGACACTTCCCTGCGGGACACCCTCTTCCTGCTCCTTTGGGCCGGAGAGGGCTCCCCCCACCCGTACGCGGAATCGACGATCTCGCCAAAGTTCAGATATAAACATTGCGAGGCGTCCCCTCGCCCCCATCGTGTGGAGAGTCTCCATGATACCGTATCGCCATGCGGTATCATAGGCTTTCTCCAGATCAAAAAACACCGTGGCGTAGTGCTGTCTACGAAGGAAAGCCTCGCAGACGGCATTTTCCAGTCGGAGCAGAGCATCCGACGTGGAGTGGAACTTACGGAAGCCGCACTGTGCAGAAGACAGATGGCCTCCGCTGTCCAGGAAATAGGCTAATCTAACATTTACCAATCTCTCCATCAACTTGCACACGCAAGAGGTTAGAGAGATTGGGCGGAAACCGGTCGGAGTAGAGTGATCTCTCCCCGGCTTGCGAAAGGCGAGCACAGTAGCGATTCGCCAGGAGTCTGGGAGGAGACCTTCCACCCAGATCCTGTTGAACAAATCTAATAGAAAGGCCATGCCTCGCTCACCCAGGTGTCGAAGCATGGCGTACGGGACATCGTCCGGACCATGGGCGGTGTCCGCGCACGAAGCGAGAGCGGAACGCAACTCACTCACAGTAAACTTGTCGTTGAAGGGTTCTCCGCCTCTGGAGGTAAAGTCCAGCCGGCGGCCTTCCGCGACATCACGACGTGCATTGAATGCTGGCGGAGCAGCATCACGGCTAGAGAATGCGGAAAAAGCGGTCGCTAAGGATTCCGCCACGGACGCGGGGTCCGAGATTGCGGTCCCATTCTCCTGGAGAACGGGAGGGGGGTCCTGCGAGAACTTGCCCCGAATCCTTTTGACTCGCTTCCACACCTCAGCTAAAGGGGTCTTCCCGTTAAGTGAAGACACGTATGCCCGCCAAGAAGAGCGGCGGGCGTGCTTCGAAATATACCGGAACCTAGCCCTAGCCCGACGAAATTCAGCGACGGTGAAATCGTTCGGGCGGCGCTTATAGCGCATGTAGGCATAACGCTTCTGTTTGAGGGCCGTCTCACACTCGGCCGACCACCATGGGAGTGGTCGGCGTGCAAAACGGCCAGACGTCCTAGGAATAGTAGTCAGGCCCACGGCGATGAGGTTGCCGGAGAAGAACTCGACGGCCTCATCTACCGACCTAAACTCCTTGACTGAGATAGAGAATTCAGTCATTTCCTGAAATGCAGGCCACCGCGCCCGCGCCAAGCACCACCGAGGTGGTCTCTCAGGCGGCAGTTGCCCTGAAAAGGATATTTGAATGGGAAAGTGATCACTACCATGGAGGTCATCGACCACCCCCCAATCAAAATCAGGCTGTGCATCCGAAGAGCACAAAGATAGGTCAAGGCAAGAAAATGAAGCGGTTCTCGGACAGTGATGCGTAAACTCATCCACGTTTAGGACACCCATCTCAAGCTCTTCGATCAGATCGGCAAGGACTTGTCCCCTGGGATTTATGGTGTAATCTCCCCAGAGAGGATGCCTGCCGTTCAGATCTCCAAGCAAGAGATAGGGCCTCGGCAACCGTGCCACGACGCGGCGAAAGTCCCCCGCGTCGAAGTCAGCTGACGGTGGAATGTACGCAGAAATGATAGTATACCTCCTATCCAGGTGCAGCTGCACAGCCACTGCCTGAAAGGAGGTATCTAAAGAGAAAGGAAGAACGGAGACATCATGCCGGGTGTAAACCGCGCATCCCCCAGCCCGGCCGTCCCGCGGTGGTTGGGTCGCAAGACCCTTATACCCCGGGAGGGCAGGCAGGGGGCACGCGCCTAGCATGGTCTCCTGCAAAAAAATAGCTAACGGGGAACGGGATGAGGCGAGCCTCCGCAGCTCCTCCCAGTTGGCCCGGAGTCCACGGCAATTCCATTGAAGGAATATGCCCTCCAGGCCTAGCTCGGAGGAGACGCGGGGGCCCTCCTCGAATTGAAGACCCTCACTAAAATGGCCGTACGCTTCCCGGGGGCAGAACCCCGGGCGCTGTTGGCCGGACAAAGCGCTGAAGGCGCTGTCGCCTTCGAGGACTTATTGGGGGAGGTTGGGCTCGCCATGCGAGTCTTTTCCTCCCTCCGCCTCGAAACTTTAGGCGGGCGTTGCGGCTTCGGAGGCGGGGGGGCCCTCTTTTCGAGGAACCACCGTCTCCGAGCCACTCGCTCCACCTCGGGGCGTGGGCAAAGGGGCCGAAGCTCCTTTGTTGCTGTCCTCCTTTCGGGGAACAGCTTTAGGAACCCCGGAAGATGGCCTAGCGACCATCTTCAGGGGTGTTGCCTCCTGTGAGTCTAACGACTCGGTGGAGGCGCGTGGCCGTTTCACTTTACGCGAAACGGTCACGCTGGGGGAAGAGGGGGGAGCCCTGGTTTTAGCCGAAGCAGGGTATGAACCCTTTTTGCCGCCAGCTTTACCAGGGGAGCGCCCAGGTTGGGTAGAGCCCACAGAAGGGCTCCGAATGGGCGCGGAAACAACCGTGCTCGTTGGCCTGGATGGGCCAGGAGCAGAGGGTGCCTTTCTAACTATTGAGGCATATGACGTCCCAGGCAGAGCCGGGCGCGCCAGGACCAAGTCCTTTGCCTCGCGGAATGAGAGTCGATCCTGGGCCTGAACGGCCAGGATTTCTTTCTCAAGGAGATATGCACCACATTGCTTCGAAGAAGCAGGGTGCGGCTCTCCGCAATTGACACACTTGGCCACACACGATTTGGACTTATCGTGTGCGACCTTGGAGCAATTTACACAGACTTCGGGTGACCCCGATTTTGCACGTCTACATGATCGATTCGTATGGCCGAAGCGGTGGCAGTAATAGCACCGCCGCGGCAATGGCACGAATGCCTTCACGCGGTAGCGGTACCAACCGGCACGCACCGACTCAGGGAGCTTGTCACAGTCGAACGTGACGAAGAGTGTAGGGGTGGGTCTCGAGGCCCCTCCCTGTTTTCTCATCACACGTTCGACCTTGACCGCCCCATGGTCGGCCAGCTCTAGGGTGATGTCCTCAATGGAGTAGTCAACGAGTTCCCTCGCATAAACTACTCCTTTCACAAAGTTCATGGTAGAGTGCGGCGTCACACTCACCGGGGTGCCATGAAGTGTCCGAAGAGCACTTATCTTGGCCGCCTCGGCGGGATTCGCCGCATTCGCCAGAAGGCTCCCGTCCGAGAAACGGGTTACCTTCGGCTCTCTACCAATTGCACTAGCTAATCCTCTCCTCTGATGGATCATGTTGCCCTTGGACAACATGGTGCCATCAGTGGAGCGAATAACGAGGAAGCGTTTGAAGCCAGCGGGCTCGAAAACGCCAGGTAACCTCTGAATCAGGGGCCCCGATGTCATCGAGGCTCCGCCCTGTGCATTCTTGGTCTTAGTCGTAGTCATGGGCTCCGCACACGAGGGGGTAGAGGGGCCGGATGTGCCGATCTTGGCTTGGTCGCCTACCAAAGTGGCAGCAGACCCATCCGTCCCCGCAGCCCCCGCGGATGGAGAGGAGCCCCGAGTCTTCTTCGTCTTTTGAGTCTTTTTCTTTTTAGGAGAGGAGGGCGGGGAATGAACCCGCTTTTCACCTCCGCCGGCAGAAGTCCCCAGGCCAGATGGACCAGCCTGAGCCAGGTCCCTCTCCGAAATGGAGAAGGTCCTGGTTGTCGTAGGGGCACCTGTCGGAGGAGATCCCTCCCCTCCTTCTACTGCCTCGGAGCCCTCAGCCATTTGAGGAGGACCTTGCATAGGGGCGGATTCGGGTTCGGTGCTTGGCGCCGAGCCCGAATTCCCCCCCATGGAAGGCCCTACCGTCTGGGGCTGGGTCTCCTCAAGGACCATGTCTATCACAGGAGGGGCCTCCAGTTGGCCATCCCCTCCCAGGACATCGCAGGTCCCCTTGGCAGTATTGTCACTAGTCAGGTGGTGTGGGGAGGCACAGGCCTTGACCCCAGCAAGGTTCAAAATTCTTGCCAGCAGGTCTTTTGAGGGAAGCGACCGAAGGGGCCTGGCTTCCCTCTCCCCCCTAAGGGGGTTTGCCCTACCGAGCCGCTTGCACGAGGGGCGGTCGGCAATGGGCTGCCTGCTGGCTTTCTTGGCAGTCCCCTTAGAAAGCAAAGGAGGGACTGCCGCTGGAGATAGGGAGGTGCCCGAAAGCACCTCCAGAGAAGGGGGTGAGGGGGAGTCCCCTACACCCGTAGGCGTAGGAGAGGAGTAAGCCTCCTCTCCGGTTAAAGAATTATGAAGGGTCCCTTGCGCAAGAACAAGGGGGGGGACCTCCATTTTCTCGGTGGAGCTGCCCGAGGGCGGCTCCGTAGATGTTTTTGGGGAAGTTGGGGGTTGGGGTTTTTGTTTTTTTTTTTCATACATGGGCATGGTGACCCTCTTTTGATTACGGGACGCAATAGCTCATCACCTCTCGCAGTTGCCCGCACTGCGAGAGGTGCTTACAAGCCCGGCAGAGCCAGGCGCCGCCATTCGGGACCACCCCTCCCGCCTGGTGGCCTGGCAGTCCTTCGGCATGGCGGCTCCACCTTGGACACGGCGTAAAAAATATAGGTTGTGAAGAGGAGAGGAAAAGGGATGTGAGGAAGATGTGGGTGGGGATGAAGCAGGTTGTTAAAAAAAACCCATCCCGAACCGGAGCTGAGGGGTTAGGGAACAATGTCCCCTCCCCCCCTCAGCCCCGATCCGGGGTGGTTGGCTTGAGAAGAAGGTCAGCATTCTACCCTGTGAAATTAGAGGCTGACCAGAGAAAGTTGTGGGAGCGGTTGTATGAAAAGCGACGAGGTAGGGGAGAAATCGAGCTATCTGAAGGAAGGAAGAGAGGCTAAGCTGGGGCCGGACGGAGCGCTGGATCCCGTCAGCACGGCGGCCAGGATGGCAAATCGCCGCGCCCCTTACGGGGCCATCGTGTGGAGAGTCTCCATGATACCGTATCGCCATGCGGTATCATAGGCTTTCTCCAGATCAAAAAACACCGTGGCGTAGTGCTGTCTACGAAGGAAAGCCTCGCAGACGGCATTTTCCAGTCGGAGCAGAGCATCCGACGTGGAGTGGAACTTACGGAAGCCGCACTGTGCAGAAGACAGATGGCCTCCGCTGTCCAGGAAATAGGCTAATCTAACATTTACCAATTTCTCCATCAACTTGCACACGCAAGAGGTTAGAGAGATTGGGCGGAAACCGGTCGGAGTAGAGTGATCTCTCCCCGGCTTGCGAAAGGCGAGCACAGTAGCGATTCGCCAGGAGTCTGGGAGGAGACCTTCCACCCAGATCCTGTTGAACAAATCTAATAGAAAGGCCATGCCTCGCTCACCCAGGTGTCGAAGCATGGCGTACGGGACATCGTCCGGACCATGGGCGGTGTCCGCGCACGAAGCGAGAGCGGAACGCAACTCACTCACAGTAAACTTGTCGTTGAAGGGTTCTCCGCCTCTGGAGGTAAAGTCCAGCCGGCGGCCTTCCGCGACATCACGACGTGCATTGAATGCTGGCGGAGCAGCATCACGGCTAGAGAATGCGGAAAAAGCGGTCGCTAAGGATTCCGCCACGGACGCGGGGTCCGAGATTGCGGTCCCATTCTCCTGGAGAACGGGAGGGGGGTCCTGCGAGAACTTGCCCCGAATCCTTTTGACTCGCTTCCACACCTCAGCTAAAGGGGTCTTCCCGTTAAGTGAAGACACGTATGCCCGCCAAGAAGAGCGGCGGGCGTGCTTCGAAATATACCGGAACCTAGCCCTAGCCCGACGAAATTCAGCGACGGTGAAATCGTTCGGGCGGCGCTTATAGCGCATGTAGGCATAACGCTTCTGTTTGAGGGCCGTCTCACACTCGGCCGACCACCATGGGAGTGGTCGGCGTGCAAAACGGCCAGACGTCCTAGGAATAGTAGTCAGGCCCACGGCGATGAGGTTGCCGGAGAAGAACTCGACGGCCTCATCTACCGACCTAAACTCCTTGACTGAGATAGAGAATTCAGTCATTTCCTGAAATGCAGGCCACCGCGCCCGCGCCAAGCACCACCGAGGTGGTCTCTCAGGCGGCAGTTGCCCTGAAAATGATATTTGAATGGGAAAGTGATCACTACCATGGAGGTCATCGACCACCCCCCAATCAAAATCAGGCTGTGCATCCGAAGAGCACAAAGATAGGTCAAGGCAAGAAAATGAAGCGGTTCTTGGACAGTGATGCGTAAACTCATCCACGTTTAGGACACCCATCTCAAGCTCTTCGATCAGATCGGCAAGGACTTGTCCCCTGGGATTTATGGTGTAATCTCCCCAGAGAGGATGCCTGCCGTTCAGATCTCCAAGCAAGAGATAGGGCCTCGGCAACCGTGCCACGACGCGGCGAAAGTCCCCCGCGTCGAAGTCAGCTGACGGTGGAATGTACGCAGAAATGATAGTATACCTCCTATCCAGGTGCAGCTGCACAGCCACTGCCTGAAAGGAGGTATCTAAAGAGAAAGGAAGAACGGAGACATCATGCCGGGTGTAAACCGCGCATTCCCCAGCCCGGCCGTCCCGCGGTGGTTGGGTCGCAAGACCCTTATACCCCGGGAGGGCAGGCAGGGGGCACGCGCCTAGCATGGTCTCCTGCAAAAAAATAGCTAACGGGGAACGGGATGAGGCGAGCCTCCGCAGCTCCTCCCAGTTGGCCCGGAGTCCACGGCAATTCCATTGAAGGAATATGCCCTCCAGGCCTAGCTCGGAGGAGACGCGGGGGCCCTCCTCGAATTGAAGACCCTCACTAAAATGGCCGTACGCTTCCCGGGGGCAGAACCCCGGGCGCTGTTGGCCGGACAAAGCGCTGAAGGCGCTGTCGCCTTCGAGGACTTATTGGGGGAGGTTGGGCTCGCCATGCGAGTCTTTTCCTCCCTCCGCCTCGAAACTTTAGGCGGGCGTTGCGGCTTCGGAGGCGGGGGGGCCCTCTTTTCGAGGAACCACCGTCTCCGAGCCACTCGCTCCACCTCGGGGCGTGGGCAAAGGGGCCGAAGCTCCTTTGTTGCTGTCCTC
The DNA here is from genome assembly GCA_963969495.1 of Ceratothoa steindachneri. Taxonomy (NCBI): domain Eukaryota; kingdom Metazoa; phylum Arthropoda; class Malacostraca; order Isopoda; family Cymothoidae; genus Ceratothoa; species Ceratothoa steindachneri. The sequence continues at coordinate 87,164,761 of OZ018328.1, forward strand.
CTTTCGGGGAACAGCTTTAGGAACCCCGGAAGATGGCCTAGCGACCATCTTCAGGGGTGTTGCCTCCTGTGAGTCTAACGACTCGGTGGAGGCGCGTGGCCGTTTCACTTTACGCGAAACGGTCACGCTGGGGGAAGAGGGGGGAGCCCTGGTTTTAGCCGAAGCAGGGTATGAACCCTTTTTGCCGCCAGCTTTACCAGGGGAGCGCCCAGGTTGGGTAGAGCCCACAGAAGGGCTCCGAATGGGCGCGGAAACAACCGTGCTCGTTGGCCTGGATGGGCCAGGAGCAGAGGGTGCCTTTCTAACTATTGAGGCATATGACGTCCCAGGCAGAGCCGGGCGCGCCAGGACCAAGTCCTTTGCCTCGCGGAATGAGAGTCGATCCTGGGCCTGAACGGCCAGGATTTCTTTCTCAAGGAGATATGCACCACATTGCTTCGAAGAAGCAGGGTGCGGCTCTCCGCAATTGACACACTTGGCCACACACGATTTGGACTTATCGTGTGCGACCTTGGAGCAATTTACACAGACTTCGGGTGACCCCGATTTTGCACGTCTACATGATCGATTCGTATGGCCGAAGCGGTGGCAGTAATAGCACCGCCGCGGCAATGGCACGAATGCCTTCACGCGGTAGCGGTACCAACCGGCACGCACCGACTCAGGGAGCTTGTCACAGTCGAACGTGACGAAGAGTGTAGGGGTGGGTCTCGAGGCCCCTCCCTGTTTTCTCATCACACGTTCGACCTTGACCGCCCCATGGTCGGCCAGCTCTAGGGTGATGTCCTCAATGGAGTAGTCAACGAGTTCCCTCGCATAAACTACTCCTTTCACAAAGTTCATGGTAGAGTGCGGCGTCACACTCACCGGGGTGCCATGAAGTGTCCGAAGAGCACTTATCTTGGCCGCCTCGGCGGGATTCGCCGCATTCGCCAGAAGGCTCCCGTCCGAGAAACGGGTTACCTTCGGCTCTCTACCAATTGCACTAGCTAATCCTCTCCTCTGATGGATCATGTTGCCCTTGGACAACATGGTGCCATCAGTGGAGCGAATAACGAGGAAGCGTTTGAAGCCAGCGGGCTCGAAAACGCCAGGTAACCTCTGAATCAGGGGCCCCGATGTCATCGAGGCTCCGCCCTGTGCATTCTTGGTCTTAGTCGTAGTCATGGGCTCCGCACACGAGGGGGTAGAGGGGCCGGATGTGCCGATCTTGGCTTGGTCGCCTACCAAAGTGGCAGCAGACCCATCCGTCCCCGCAGCCCCCGCGGATGGAGAGGAGCCCCGAGTCTTCTTCGTCTTTTGAGTCTTTTTCTTTTTAGGAGAGGAGGGCGGGGAATGAACCCGCTTTTCACCTCCGCCGGCAGAAGTCCCCAGGCCAGATGGACCAGCCTGAGCCAGGTCCCTCTCCGAAATGGAGAAGGTCCTGGTTGTCGTAGGGGCACCTGTCGGAGGAGATCCCTCCCCTCCTTCTACTGCCTCGGAGCCCTCAGCCATTTGAGGAGGACCTTGCATAGGGGCGGATTCGGGTTCGGTGCTTGGCGCCGAGCCCGAATTCCCCCCCATGGAAGGCCCTACCGTCTGGGGCTGGGTCTCCTCAAGGACCATGTCTATCACAGGAGGGGCCTCCAGTTGGCCATCCCCTCCCAGGACATCGCAGGTCCCCTTGGCAGTATTGTCACTAGTCAGGTGGTGTGGGGAGGCACAGGCCTTGACCCCAGCAAGGTTCAAAATTCTTGCCAGCAGGTCTTTTGAGGGAAGCGACCGAAGGGGCCTGGCTTCCCTCTCCCCCCTAAGGGGGTTTGCCCTACCGAGCCGCTTGCACGAGGGGCGGTCGGCAATGGGCTGCCTGCTGGCTTTCTTGGCAGTCCCCTTAGAAAGGAAAGGAGGGACTGCCGCTGGAGATAGGGAGGTGCCCGAAAGCACCTCCAGAGAAGGGGGTGAGGGGGAGTCCCCTACACCCGTAGGCGTAGGAGAGGAGTAAGCCTCCTCTCCGGTTAAAGAATTATGGAGGGTCCCTTGCGCAAGAACAAGGGGGGGGACCTCCATTTTCTCGGTGGAGCTGCCCGAGGGCGGCTCCGTAGATGTTTTTGGGGAAGTTGGGGGTTGGGGTTTTTTTTTTTTTTTTTCATACATGGGCATGGTGACCCTCTTTTGATTACGGGACGCAATAGCTCATAACCTCTCGCAGTTGCCCGCACTGCGAGAGGTGCTTACAAGCCCGGCAGAGCCAGGCGCCGCCATTCGGGACCACCCCTCCCGCCTGGTGGCCTGGCAGTCCTTCGGCATGGCGGCTCCACCTTGGACACGGCGTAAAAAATATAGGTTGTGAAGAGGAGAGGAAAAGGGATGTGAGGAAGATGTGGGTGGGGATGAAGCAGGTTGTTAAAAAAAACCCATCCCGAACCGGAGCTGAGGGGTTAGGGAACAATGTCCCCTCCCCCCCTCAGCCCCAATCCGGGGTGGTTGGCTTGAGAAGAAGGTCAGCATTCTACCCTGTGAAATTAGAGGCTGACCAGAGAAAGTTGTGGGAGCGGTTGTATGAAAAGCGACGAGGTAGGGGAGAAATCGAGCTATCTGAAGGAAGGAAGAGAGGCTAAGCTGGGGCCGGACGGAGCGCTGGATCCCGTCAGCACGGCGGCCAGGATGGCAAATCGCCGCGCCCCTTACGGGGCCATCGTGTGGAGAGTCTCCATGATACCGTATCGCCATGCGGTATCATAGGCTTTCTCCAGATCAAAAAACACCGTGGCGTAGTGCTGTCTACGAAGGAAAGCCTCGCAGACGGCATTTTCCAGTCGGAGCAGAGCATCCGACGTGGAGTGGAACTTACGGAAGCCGCACTGTGCAGAAGACAGATGGCCTCCGCTGTCCAGGAAATAGGCTAATCTAACATTTACCAATTTCTCCATCAACTTGCACACGCAAGAGGTTAGAGAGATTGGGCGGAAACCGGTCGGAGTAGAGTGATCTCTCCCCGGCTTACGAAAGGCGAGCACAGTAGCGATTCGCCAGGAGTCTGGGAGGAGACCTTCCACCCAGATCCTGTTGAACAAATCTAATAGAAAGGCCATGCCTCGCTCACCCAGGTGTCGAAGCATGGCGTACGGGACATCGTCCGGACCATGGGCGGTGTCCGCGCACGAAGCGAGAGCGGAACGCAACTCACTCACAGTAAACTTGTCGTTGAAGGGTTCTCCGCCTCTGGAGGTAAAGTCCAGCCGGCGGCCTTCCGCGACATCACGACGTGCATTGAATGCTGGCGGAGCAGCATCACGGCTAGAGAATGCGGAAAAAGCGGTCGCTAAGGATTCCGCCACGGACGCGGGGTCCGAGATTGCGGTCCCATTCTCCTGGAGAACGGGAGGGGGGTCCTGCGAGAACTTGCCCCGAATCCTTTTGACTCGCTTCCACACCTCAGCTAAAGGGGTCTTCCCGTTAAGTGAAGACACGTATGCCCGCCAAGAAGAGCGGCGGGCGTGCTTCGAAATATACCGGAACCTAGCCCTAGCCCGACGAAATTCAGCGACGGTGAAATCGTTCGGGCGGCGCTTATAGCGCATGTAGGCATAACGCTTCTGTTTGAGGGCCGTCTCACACTCGGCCGACCACCATGGGAGTGGTCGGCGTGCAAAACGGCCAGACGTCCTAGGAATAGTAGTCAGGCCCACGGCGATGAGGTTGCCGGAGAAGAACTCGACGGCCTCATCTACCGACCTAAACTCCTTGACTGAGATAGAGAATTCAGTCATTTCCTGAAATGCAGGCCACCGCGCCCGCGCCAAGCACCACCGAGGTGGTCTCTCAGGCGGCAGTTGCCCTGAAAAGGATATTTGAATGGGAAAGTGATCACTACCATGGAGGTCATCGACCACCCCCCAATCAAAATCAGGCTGTGCATCCGAAGAGCACAAAGATAGGTCAAGGCAAGAAAATGAAGCGGTTCTCGGACAGTGATGCGTAAACTCATCCACGTTTAGGACACCCATCTCAAGCTCTTCGATCAGATCGGCAAGGACTTGTCCCCTGGGATTTATGGTGTAATCTCCCCAGAGAGGATGCCTGCCGTTCAGATCTCCAAGCAAGAGATAGGGCCTCGGCAACCGTGCCACGACGCGGCGAAAGTCCCCCGCGTCGAAGTCAGCTGACGGTGGAATGTACGCAGAAATGATAGTATACCTCCTATCCAGGTGCAGCTGCACAGCCACTGCCTGAAAGGAGGTATCTAAAGAGAAAGGAAGAACGGAGACATCATGCCGGGTGTAAACCGCGCATCCCCCAGCCCGGCCGTCCCGCGGTGGTTGGGTCGCAAGACCCTTATACCCCGGGAGGGCAGGCAGGGGGCACGCGCCTAGCATGGTCTCCTGCAAAAAAATAGCTAACGGGGAACGGGATGAGGCGAGCCTCCGCAGCTCCTCCCAGTTGGCCCGGAGTCCACGGCAATTCCATTGAAGGAATATGCCCTCCAGGCCTAGCACGGAGGAGACGCGGGGGCCCTCCTCGAATTGAAGACCCTCACGGGAATGGCCGTACGCTTCCCGGGGGCAGAACCCCGGGCGCTGTTGGCCGGACAAAGCGCTGAAGGCGCTGTCGCCTTCGAGGACTTATTGGGGGAGGTTGGGCTCGCCATGCGAGTCTTTTCCTCCCTCCGCCTCGAAACTTTAGGCGGGCGTTGCGGCTTCGGAGGCGGGGGGCCCTCTTTTCGAGGAACCACCGTCTCCGAGCCACTCGCTCCACCTCGGGGCGTGGGCAAAGGGGCCGAAGCTCCTTTGTTGCTGTCCTCCTTTCGGGGAACAGCTTTAGGAACCCCGGAAGATGGCCTAGCGACCATCTTCAGGGGTGTTGCCTCCTGTGAGTCTAACGACTCGGTGGAGGCGCGTGGCCGTTTCGCTTTACGCGAAACGGTCACGCTGGGGGAAGAGGGGGGAGCCCTGGTTTTAGCCGGGGCAGGGTATGAACCCTTTTTGCCGCCAGCTTTACCAGGGGAGCGCCCAGGTTGGGTAGAGCCCACAGAAGGGCTCCGAATGGGCGCGGAAACAACCGTGCTCGTTGGCCTGGATGGGCCAGGAGCAGAGGGTGCCTTTCTAACTATTGAGGCATATGACGTCCCAGGCAGAGCCGGGTGCGCCAGGACCAAGTCCTTTGCCTCGCGGAATGAGAGTCGATCCTGGGCCTGAACGGCCAGGATTTCTTTCTCAAGGAGATATGCACCACATTGCTTCGAAGAAGCAGGGTGCGGCTCTCCGCAATTGACACACTTGGCCACACACGATTTGGACTTATCGTGTGCGACCTTGGAGCAATTTACACAGACTTCGGGTGACCCCGATTTTGCACGTCTACATGATCGATTCGTATGGCCGAAGCGGTGGCAGTAATAGCACCGCCGCGGCAGTGGCACGAATGCCTTCACGCGGTAGCGGTACCAACCGGCACGCACCGACTCAGGGAGCTTGTCACAGTCGAACGTAACGAAGAGTGTAGGGGTGGGTCTCGAGGCCCCTCCCTGTTTTCTCATCACACGTTCGACCTTGACCGCCCCATGGTCGGCCAGCTCTAGGGTGATGTCCTCAATGGAGTAGTCAACGAGTTCCCTCGCATAAACTACTCCTTTCACAAAGTTCATGGTAGAGTGCGGCGTCACACTCACCGGGGTGCCATGAAGTGTCCGAAGAGCACTTATCTTGGCCGCCTCGGCGGGATTCGCCGCATTCGCCAGAAGGCTCCCGTCCGAGAAACGGGTTACCTTCGGCTCTCTACCAATTGCACTAGCTAATCCTCTCCTCTGATGGATCATGTTGCCCTTGGACAACATGGTGCCATCAGTGGAGCGAATAACGAGGAAGCGTTTGAAGCCAGCGGGCTCGAAAACGCCAGGTAACCTCTGAATCAGGGGCCCCGATGTCATCGAGGCTCCGCCCTGTGCATTCTTGGTCTTAGTCGTAGTCATTGGCTCCGCACACGAGGGGGTAGAGGGGCCGGATGTGCCGATCTTGGCTTGGTCGCCTACCAAAGTGGCAGCAGACCCATCCGTCCCCGCAGCCCCCGCGGATGGAGAGGAGCCCCGAGTCTTCTTCGTCTTTTGAGTCTTTTTCTTTTTAGGAGAGGAGGGCGGGGAATGAACCCGCTTTTCACCTCCGCCGGCAGAAGTCCCCAGGCCAGATGGACCAGCCTGAGCCAGGTCCCTCTCCGAAATGGAGAAGGTCCTGGTTGTCGTAGGGGCACCTGTCGGAGGAGATCCCTCCCCTCCTTCTACTGCCTCGGAGCCCTCAGCCATTTGAGGAGGACCTTGCATAGGGGCGGATTCGGGTTCGGTGCTTGGCGCCGAGCCCGAATTCCCCCCCATGGAAGGCCCTACCGTCTGGGGCTGGGTCTCCTCAAGGACCATGTCTATCACAGGAGGGGCCTCCAGTTGGTCATCCCCTCCCAGGACATCGCAGGTCCCCTTGGCAGTATTGTCACTAGTCAGGCGGTGTGGGGAGGCACAGGCCTTGACCCCAGCAAGGTTCAAAATTCTTGCCAGCAGGTCTTTTGAGGGAAGCGACCGAAGGGGCCTGGCTTCCCTCTCCCCCCTAAGGGGGTTTGCCCTACCGAGCCGCTTGCACGAGGGGCGGTCGGCAATGGGCTGCCTGCTGGCTTTCTTGGCAGTCCCCTTAGAAAGCAAAGGAGGGACTGCCGCTGGAGATAGGGAGGTGCCCGAAAGCACCTCCAGAGAAGGGGGTGAGGGGGAGTCCCCTACACCCGTAGGCGTAGGAGAGGAGTAAGCCTCCTCTCCGGTTAAAGAATTATGAAGGGTCCCTTGCGCAAGAACAAGGAGGGGGACCTCCATTTTCTCGGTGGAGCTGCCCGAGGGCGGCTCCGTAGATGTTTTTGGGGAAGTTGGGGGTTGGGGTTTTTGTTTTTTTTTTTCATACATGGGCATGGTGACCCTCTTTTGATTACGGGACGCAATAGCTCATCACCTCTCGCAGTTGCCCGCACTGCGAGAGGTGCTTACAAGCCCGGCAGAGCCAGGCGCCGCCATTCGGGACCACCCCTCCCGCCTGGTGGCCTGGCAGTCCTTCGGCATGGCGGCTCCACCTTGGACACGGCGTAAAAAATATAGGTTGTGAAGAGGAGAGGAAAAGGGATGTGAGGAAGATGTGGGTGGGGATGAAGCAGGTTGTTAAAAAAAACCCATCCCGAACCGGAGCTGAGGGGTTAGGGAACAATGTCCCCTCCCCCCCTCAGCCCCGATCCGGGGTGGTTGGCTTGAGAAGAAGGTCAGCATTCTACCCTGTGAAATTAGAGGCTGACCAGAGAAAGTTGTGGGAGCGGTTGTATGAAAAGCGACGAGGTAGGGGAGAAATCGAGCTATCTGAAGGAAGGAAGAGAGGCTAAGCTGGGGCCGGACGGAGCGCTGGATCCCGTCAGCACGGCGGCCAGGATGGAAAATCGCCGCGCCCCTTACGGGGCGGCCAGCTCTAGGGTGATGTCCTCAATGGAGTAGTCAACGAGTTCCCTCGCATAAACTACTCCTTTCACAAAGTTCATGGTAGAGTGCGGCGTCACACTCACCGGGGTGCCATGAAGTGTCCGAAGAGCACTTATCTTGGCCGCCTCGGCGGGATTCGCCGCATTCGCCAGAAGGCTCCCGTCCGAGAAACGGGTTACCTTCGGCTCTCTACCAATTGCACTAGCTAATCCTCTCCTCTGATGGATCATGTTGCCCTTGGACAACATGGTGCCATCAGTGGAGCGAATAACGAGGAAGCGTTTGAAGCCAGCGGGCTTGAAAACGCCAGGTAACCTCTGAATGAGGGGACCCGATGTCATCGAGGCTCCGCCCTGTGCACTCTTGGTATTAGTCTTCTTTGTCAGGGGCTCCGCAACCGGGGGGGCAGAGGGGGCGGATGTGCCGATCTTGGCTTGGTCGCTTGCCAGAGTGGCAGCAGACCCATCCGTCCCCGCAGCCCCCGCGGATGGAGAGGAGCCCCGAGTCTTTTTGGTCTTTTTAGTCTTTTTCTTTTTCGGAGAGGAGGGCGGGGAATGAACCCGCTTTTCACCTCCGCCGGCAGAAGTCCCCAGGCCAGATGGACCAGCCTCAGCCAGGTCCCTCTCCGAAATGGAGAAGGTCCTGGTTGTCGTAGGGGCACCTGTCGGAGGAGATCCCTCCCCTCCTTTTGCCTCGGAGCCCTCAGCCATTTGAGGAGGACCTTGCATAGGGTGGAGCGAATAACGAGGAAGCGTTTGAAGCCAGCGGGCTCGAAAACGCCAGGTAACCTCTGAATGAGGGGCCCCGATGTCATCGAGGCTCCGCCCTGTGCACTCTTGGTCTTAGTCAGGGGCTCCGCACACGAGGGGGTAGAGGGGCCGGATGTGCCGATCTTGGCTTGGTCGCCTACCAAAGTGGCAGCAGACCCATCCGCCTCCGCAGCCCCCGCGGATGGAGAGGAGCCCCGAGTCTTTTTCGTCCTTTTAGTCTTTTTAGTCTTTTTCTTTTTTGGAGAGGAGGGCGGGGAATGAATCCGCTTTTCACCTCCGCCGGCAGAAGCCCCCAGGCCAGATGGACCGGCCTCAGCCAGGTCCCTCTCCGAAATGGAGAAGGTCCTGGTTGTCGTAGGGGCACCTGTCGGAGGAGATCCCTCCCCTCCTTCTACTGCCTCGGAGCCCTCAGCCATTTGAGGAGGACCTTGCATAGGGGCGGACTGGGGTTCGGTGCTTGGCGCCGAGCCCGAATTCTCCCCCATGGAAGGCCCTACCGTCTGAGGCTGGGTCTCCTCAAGGACCATGTCTATCACGGGAGGGGCCTCCAGTTGGCCATCCCCTCCCAGGACATTGCAGGTCCCCTTGGCAGTGTCGCCAGTCTTGTTTGGGGAGGCACAGGCCTTGACCCCGGCAAGGTTTAATATTTTTGCCAGCAGGTCTTTTGAGGGAAGCGACCGAAGGGGCCTGGCTTGCCTCTCCCCCCTAAGGGGGTTTGCCCTACCGAGCCGCTTTGAAGGGGAGCGGCTGGCTAAGGGCTGCCTGCTGGCTTTCTTGGCAGTCCCCTTGGAAAAAAAAGAGGGGACTGCCGCTGGGAAAAGGGAGGTGCCCGAAAGCACCTCCAGAGAAGGGGGTGAGGGGGAGTCCCCTGCACCCGTAGGCGAAGGAGAGGAGTAAGCCTCCTCTCCGGTTAGAGAAATATGGAGGGTCCCCTGTGCAAGCACAGGGGGGGGGACCTCCATTTTTTTGCTGGAGCTGCCCGAGGGCGGCTCCGTTGTTCTTGGGGGAGTTGGGGGTTGGGTTTTTTTTTTGTAATTTTCATCATTGGGCATGGTGACCCTTCTTTTAATACGGGATGCAATAGCGCACACCTCTCGCAGTAGCCCGCACTGCGAGAGGTGCTTACAGGCCCAGCAGAGCCAGGCGCCGCCATTTGGGACCACCCCTCCCGCCTGGTGGCCTGGCAGTCCATCGGCATGGCGGCTCCACCTTGGACACGGCGTATAAATGATAGATTTTGAAGACGAGAGGAAAAGGGATGTGAGGAAGGTATAGGTGGGGATGAAGCAGGTAGTTAAAAACCAGCCACCCCAGACCGGAGCTCAGGGGTTAGGGAACATTGTCCCCCACCCCCTCAGCCCCGATGCGGGACGGTTGGCTGAAAGGAAGGTCAGCATCTACCCTGTGAAATTAGAGGCTGACCAGAGAAAGTTGTGGGAGAGGTTCTGTGAAAAGAGAGGAAACAAGTGTTTTGAAGGAAGGAAGAGAGGCTAGGCTGGGGCCGGACAGGGTGCTGGCGCGGGTACAAGAGACCCTAAGGCTGCGAATATGAGCCTCCCAGGTGAGGCGTCGGTCGAATACAAGACCAAGGAAACGGTGCGACTCAACCACATCCAGACGCACCCCATTAAGAAACAGATCTGGGTCGGGGTGAAGCCGTGGGTGGCGGCAGAAGTGCACCACCTTAGTCTTGGCCAAAGAAAAGCGAAACCTGTGCGCTTCGGCATAGCGAGAGACGCGGTTCAATGCCTGTTGGAGTCGACGCTCCAGAGTTGGCATCTGGGCCGCGCCAAAAGAGATCGAAAGGTCGTCCACGTAGAGCGTAGCGAAAACATCTTCCGGCAGCACCGAGGTGATGCCGTTGATGCTCAGGGCAAAGAGTGTGTTTTTTTTTGTTTTTTTTATAGAGCCCATCTGGCAACTACCCACTTGGGCATAAGTCGCCGAAAAACACGACAGCCTAGAATTAGGCTACTTTAAAGTTAAAATATGAAAACTTAACAATCAATATAAATTTGAAAAACTTAACAATCGAAGCAATCTCCGGCAGCGGGGGGAGGTCCCCCTCACCCCGGTGCAGGAGAGTGCAATCTAAAACAAAACAATAACAAAAAAAGGAACCTTAAATAAAGGGGAGAAGGCCGGCCTCCCCCAAAAAGTCAATAAGTCCACCAGTCATGGTGCACGCACTCGTCCCGAGTACAAGGGACAGGCGGTAGCGACCCCGCCCATCCCGGTACCGAGACAGGTATCGTGCGCGAAGATCACCCAGACTGGGACATTCGACAAGAATATGCCGAACAGTCTGGGGGACGACGCAGTCGTTGCAATAGGGCACATGCGAGCGCTCCACCAAGTAACGATGCGTCACACGAGTGTGTCCGATTCGAAGACGACAGAAAGCAACCTGAAGCCGCCGCGGCATTGGGGGATAGGTCCATGGGAACAGTCGCGGCGCAATGGCACGCAACTTTAAGTTCCCCTCGACCGTCTCCCATCTTCTTTGCCAAGCAGTCCGAAGAGCTGCCCGTATTCCTGCCATGTAGTCGGTGTGAGGAAGAGCGAAACGCTGGTCCGGTCGCAGAGTCCTCGCGGACTCTTTGGCGCCCTCATCGGCGCGCTCATTCCCCGCAATTCCTACATGTCCAGGAACCCAGCAGAAGATAATCTCGACATCTGCCCGGCTCGCCAAAACCGTGGCGTCACGGATTTCGCGAACCAGGGGATGCGGAGATTCCAATGCCCCGAGAGCACTCAGGGCGCTTTGTGAGTCGCTATAAATCACAATCCGGTCTCCGAACCGGGCACGTCGCGTAATCTCCCGTACCGAGTGGTGTATTGCCACCAGCTCGGCCGTGGAGACAGACGCAGCGCCTGGTAGAGCCCCGCTGACTTCAAACAGAGGGGATACGGCGTGGAAGCCGACCCCCTCTTGGGACTTGGAGCCATCCGTATACACTGGCACGGTACCAGCGTGACACGATGTGTGCTCCAAAAAGATCGAACGCAATACTCCCGGCGCAGTACAAGCTTTGGGAGCAGAGGCGTGGCGACAAATAGCCAAATGTGGTACCCTCCAGGGTGGCGTCCTGGGCAGAACCAGGGGCGCCACCGGCCCGAGAGCTATATCTACCTCTCGAAGGAGTTTCCTGGCCCTAAACCCAAAGGGCTTAGGGTATGACTGGCGTCTCTCGGCGGCATAGGCACCATCGAGATCAGCTGCGGATGCAGTGAGAGCTGTTGGCGACTGGAGGAGGCGCCGGGCTCGCGCGTACAGGCGAGTGATGCACTGCACGCGGCGCAGAGCGAGTGGCATCTCCCCAGCATCGACCAACAGGCTCTCAATGGGGGAAGTGCGGAAGGCACCGGTCGCAAGGCGAAGGCCGGTGTGGTGGATCGAATCCACCTTCCGCAATAAACGCTCGGCTGCGGATGCATAAAACTCGCATCCGTAGTCGAGCTTCGAGCGAACAAAGGATCGATAAAAAAGTAAGGCGGTAGCCCTATCAGCGCCCCAAGCGCTGAACGTCACGGAACGGAGAATGTCCATGGCGCGGGTACAAGAGACCCTAAGGCTGCGAATGTGAGCCTCCCAGGTGAGGCGTCGGTCGAATACAAGACCAAGGAAACGGTGCGACTCAACCACATCCAGGCGCACCCCATTAAGAAACAAATCTGGGTCGGGGTGAAGCCGTGGATGGCGGCAGAAGTGCACCACCTTAGTCTTGGCCAAAGAAAACCGAAACCTGTGCGCTTCGGCATAGCGAGAGACGCGGTTCAATGCCTGTTGGAGTCGGCGCTCCAGAGTTGGCATCTGGGCCGCGCCAAAAGAGATCGAAAGGTCGTCCACGTAGAACGTAGCGAGAACATCTTCCGGCAGCACCGAGGTGATGCCGTTGATGCTCAGGGCAAAGAGTGTGACACTGAGGACACTTCCCTGCGGGACACCCTCTTCCTGCTCCTTTGGGCCGGAGAGGGCTCCCCCCACCCGTACGCGGAATCGACGATCTCGCAAAAATTCAGATATAAACATTGGGAGGCGTCCCCTCGCCCCCATCGTGTGGAGAGTCTCCATGATACCGTATCGCCATGCGGTATCATAGGCTTTCTCCAGATCAAAAAACACCGTGGCGTAGTGCTGTCTACGAAGGAAAGCCTCGCAGACGGCATTTTCCAGTCGGAGCAGAGCATCCGACGTGGAGTGGAACTTACGGAAGCCGCACTGTGCAGAAGACAGATGGCCTCCGCTGTCCAGGAAATAGGCTAATCTAACATTTACCAATTTCTCCATCAACTTGCACACGCAAGAGGTTAGAGAGATTGGGCGGAAACCGGTCGGAGTAGAGTGATCTCTCCCCGGCTTGCGAAAGGCGAGCACAGTAGCGATTCGCCAGGAGTCTGGGAGGAGACCTTCCACCCAGATCCTGTTGAATAAATCTAATAGAAAGGCCATGCCTCGCTCACCCAGGTGTCGAAGCATGGCGTACGGGACATCGTCCGGACCATGGGCGGTGTCCGCGCACGAAGCGAGAGCGGAACGCAACTCACTCACAGTAAACTTGTCGTTGAAGGGTTCTCCGCCTCTGGAGGTAAAGTCCAGCCGGCGGCCTTCCGCGACATCACGACGTGCATTGAATGCTGGCGGAGCAGCATCACGGCTAGAGAATGCGGAAAAAGCGGTCGCTAAGGATTCCGCCACGGACGCGGGGTCCGAGATTGCGGTCCCATTCTCCTGGAGAACGGGAGGGGGGTCCTGCGAGAACTTGCCCCGAATCCTTTTGACTCGCTTCCACACCTCAGCTAAAGGGGTCTTCCCGTTAAGTGAAGACACGTATGCCCGCCAAGAAGAGCGGCGGGCGTGCTTCAAAATATACCGGAACCTAGCCCTAGCCCGACGAAATTCAGCGACGGTGAAATCGTTCGGGCGGCGCTTATAGCGCATGTAGGCATAACGCTTCTGTTTGAGGGCCGTCTCACACTCGGCCGACCACCATGGGAGTGGTCGGCGTGCAAAACGGCCAGACGTCCTAGGAATAGTAGTCAGGCCCACGGCGATGAGGTTGCCGGAGAAGAACTCAACGGCCTCATCTACCGACCTAAACTCCTTGACTGAGATAGAGAATTCAGTCATTTCCTGAAATGCAGGCCACCGCGCCCGCGCCAAGCACCACCGAGGTGGTCTCTCAGGCGGCAGTTGCCCTGAAAATGATATTTGAATGGGAAAGTGATCACTACCATGGAGGTCATCGACCACCCCCCAATCAAAATCAGGCTGTCATCCGAGGAGCACAAAGATAGGTCAAGGCAAGAAAATGAAGCGGTTCTCGGACAGTGATGCGTAAACTCATCCACGTTTAGGACACCCATCTCAAGCTCTTCGATCAGATCGGCAAGGACTTGTCCCCTGGTATTTATGGTGTAATCTCCCCAGAGAGGATGCCTGCCGTTCAGATCTCCAAGCAAGAGATAGGGCCTCGGCAACCGTGCCACGACGCGGCGGAAGTCCCCCGCGTCGCAGTCAGCTGACGGTGGAATGTACGCAGAAATGATAGTATACCTCCTATCCAGGTGCAGCTGCACAGCCACTGCCTGAAAGGAGGTATCTAAAGAGAAAGGAAGAACGGAGACATCATGCCGGGTGTAAACCGCGCATCCCCCAGCCCGGCCGTCCCGCGGTGGTGGGGTCGCAAGACCCTTATACCCCGGGAGGGCAGGCAGGGGGCACGCGCCTAGCATGGTCTCCTGCAAAAAAATAGCTAACGGGGAACGGGATGAGGCGAGCCTCCGCAGCTCCTCCCAGTTGGCCCGGAGTCCACGGCAATTCCATTGAAGGAATATGCCCTCCAGGCCTAGCTCGGAGGAGACGCGGGGGCCCTCCTAGAATTGAAGACCCTCACGGGAATGGCCGTACGCTTCCCGGGGGCAGAACCCCGGGCGCTGTTGGCCGGACAAAGCGCTGAAGGCGCTGTCGCCTTCGAGGACTTATTGGGGGAGGTTGGGCTCGCCATGCGAGTCTTTTCCTCCCTCCGCCTCGAAACTTTAGGCGGGCGTTGAGGCTTCGGAGGCGGGGGGCCCTCTTTTCGAGGAACCACCGTCTCCGAGCCACTCGCTCCACCTCGGGGCGTGGGCAAAGGGGCCGAAGCTCCTTTGTTGCTGTCCTCCTTTCGGGGAACAGCTTTAGGAACCCCGGAAGATGGCCTAGCGACCATCTTCAGGGGTGTTGCCTCCTGTGAGTCTAACGACTCGGTGGAGGCGCGTGGCCGTTTCGCTTTACGCGAAACGGTCACGCTGGGGGAAGAGGGGGGAGCCCTGGTTTTAGCCGGGGCAGGGTATGAACCCTTTATGCCGCCAGCTTTACCAGGGGAGCGCCCAGGTTGGGTAGAGCCCACAGAAGGGCTCCGAATGGGCGCGGAAACAACCGTGCTCGTTGGCCTGGATGGGCCAGGAGCAGAGGGTGCCTTTCTAACTATTGAGGCATATGACGTCCCAGGCAGAGCCGGGCGCGCCAGGACCAAGTCCTTTGCCTCGCGGAATGAGAGTCGATCCTGGGCCTGAACGGCCAGGATTTCTTTCTCAAGGAGATATGCACCACATTGCTTCGAAGAAGCAGGGTGCGGCTCTCCGCAATTGACACACTTGGCCACACACGATTTGGACTTATCGTGTGCGACCTTGGAGCAATTTACACAGACTTCGGGTGACCCCGATTTTGCACGTCTACATGATCGATTCGTATGGCCGAAGCGGTGGCAGTAATAGCACCGCCGCGGCAGTGGCACGAATGCCTTCACGCGGTAGCGGTACCAACCGGCACGCACCGACTCAGGGAGCTTGTCACAGTCGAACGTGACGAAGAGTGTAGGGGTGGGTCTCGAGGCCCCTCCCTGTTTTCTCATCACACGTTCGACCTTGACCGCCCCATGGTCGGCCAGCTCTAGGGTGATGTCCTCAATGGAGTAGTCAACGAGTTCCCTCGCATAAACTACTCCTTTCACAAAGTTCATGGTAGAGTGCGGCGTCACACTCACCGGGGTGCCATGAAGTGTCCGAAGAGCACTTATCTTGGCCGCCTCGGCGGGATTCGCCGCATTCGCCAGAAGGCTCCCGTCCGAGAAACGGGTTACCTTCGGCTCTCTACCAATTGCACTAGCTAATCCTCTCCTCTGATGGATCATGTTGCCCTTGGACAACATGGTGCCATCAGTGGAGCGAATAACGAGGAAGCGTTTGAAGCCAGCGGGCTCGAAAACGCCAGGTAACCTCTGAATCAGGGGCCCCGATGTCATCGAGGCTCCGCCCTGTGCATTCTTGGTCTTAGTCCTAGTCAGGGGCTCCGCACACGAGGGGGTAGAGGGGCCGGATGTGCCGATCTTGGCTTGGTCGCCTACCAAAGTGGTAGCAGACCCATCCGTCCCCGCAGCCCCCGCGGATGGAGAGGAGCCCCGAGTCTTCTTCGTCTTTTGAGTCCTTTTTAGTCTTTTTCTTTTTAGGAGAGGAGGGCGGGGAATGAACCCGCTTCTCACCTCCGCCGGCAGAAGCTCCCATGCCAGATGGGCCGGCCTCAGCCAGGTCCCTCTCCGAAATGGAGAAGGTCCTGGTAGTCGTAGGGGCACCTGTCGGAGGAGATCCCTCCCCTCCTTTTACTGCCTCGGAGTCCTCGGCCATTTGAGGGGGACCTTGCATAGGGGCGGATTCGGGTTCGGTGCTTGGCGCCGAGCCCGGATTCCCCCCCATGGAAGGCCCTACCGTCTGAGGCTGGGTCTCCTCAAGGACCATGTCTATCACAGGAGGGGCCTCCAGTTGGCCATCCCCTCCCAGGACATCGCAGGTCCCCTTGGCAGTAATGTCACTAGTCAGGTGGTGTGGGGAGGCACAGGCCTTGACCCCAGCAAGGTTCAAAATTCTTGCCAGCAGGTCTTTTGAGGGAAGCGACCGAAGGGGCCTGGCTTCCCTCTCCCCCCTAAGGGGGTTTGCCCTACCGAGCCGCTTGCACGAGGGGCGGTCGGCAATGGGCTGCCTGCTGGCTTTCTTGGCAGTCCCCTTAGAAAGCAAAGGAGGGACTGCCGCTGGAGATAGGGAGGTGCCCGAAAGCACCTCCAGAGAAGGGGGTGAGGGGGAGTCCCCTACACCCGTAGGCGTAGGAGAGGAGTAAGCCTCCTCTCCGGTTAAAGAATTATGGAGGGTCCCTTGCGCAAGCACAAGGGGGGGGACCTCCATTTTCTCGGTGGAGCTGCCCGAGGGCGGCTCCGTAGATGTTTTTGGGGAAGTTGGGGGTTGGGGTTTTTGTTTTTTTTCATACATGGGCATGGTGACCCTCTTTTTATACGGGACGCAATAGCTCATCACCTCTCGCAGTTGCCCGCACTGCGAGAGGTGCTTACAAGCCCGGCAGAGCCAGGCGCCGCCATTCGGGACCACCCCTCCTGCCTGGTGGCCTGGCAGTCCTTCGGCATGGCGGCTCCACCTTGGACACGGCGTAAAAAATATAGGTTGTGAAGAGGAGAGGAAAAGGGATGTGAGGAAGATGTGGGTGGGGATGAAGCAGGTTGTTAAAAAAACCCCAACCCGAACCGGAGCTGAGGGGTTAGGGAACAATGTCCCCTCCCCCCTCAGCCCCGATCCGGGGTGGTTGGCTTGAGAAGAAGGTCAGCATTCTACCCTGTGAAATTAGAGGCTGACCAGAGAAAGTTGTGGGAGAGGTTGTATGAAAAGCGACGAGGTAGGGGAGAAATCGGGCTATCTGAAGGAAGGAAGAGAGGCTAAGCTGGGGCCGGACGGAGCGCTGGATCCCGTCAGCACGGCGGCCAGGATGGCAAATCGCCGCGCCCCTTACGGGGGCTATCTGAAGGAAGGAAGAGAGGCTAAGCTGGGGCCGGACGGAGCGCTGGATCCCGTCAGCACGGCGGCCAGGATAGCAAATCGCCGCGCCCCTTACGGGGCACCCGTAGGCGAATGAGAGGAGTAAGCCTCCTCTCCATCAATGATAATTTTAGACCAAATCTTCTTTATATTAATTTTTAAAAAGATCCCAACTCTAAAAAATAAGATAGAAACTTATCTAGATGGATTATTTCCGGGGTGGAATTTTCTTCAGGGGTTTTTTCCTCCGGGAGACGTTTTTGGTTGTTGTCAGATTGTCCCTGAGTCATATTTTCACAAAGGTTTTCCTTCTTCTCCCTTGACTTGTCCTGGTGGAGACCTTAATAAATTTCTTATTAATTTGTTTCTTCTTTATCCATCTATTTACCTCTTCTTCTATCCATTTTCGTGCCCTTCCCCTCCCCTGAATATATGTATATATATTGAAACATAATTAAGGAAAATAAACGTAGGATTTTATTGGCAGAAATGAAAAAGCATCAAATATTTACGATAAGAATTTATCCAATAAAACTTGAATCGCTACCTGCAATTTTCAAAAATCTATTAACGAGGAAATATTTCCAAAGTGTTCAGAAGGCAAATGTAACACCAATTCTCAAAAATGTCATAAAGTCTAATCATGGAAATACTGGTATAATATCACCTCAGCGGGCGTTGGTATAATCGTGGATTCCATTGTTGGAATGGCATTTTGGAACATCTGTGAGTAAATAACTTAACAAAGGACACAGAGCTTTGTTTTAACGAGATGGAGCATACTCATTCTATTTGCTTTATTCTTTCAAAGCAAGCAATAGATATTGTTCTTCTTGATTTAAACAAGAAATTTTGCAGTTTCACATAAAATACTCTTAAAAAAACTAGTTCGCAGAGAGTAAGGCTCAGCGCACTTAAATGTATTGAAGACTTTCAAAATCCGTTAGAAGAGTTATCAAAGGAATTAATTAATCATATTCTTGAATCACAAGCGTCGTTCCTCAAGTATCTGTTCACGGAACATTACTATTTTAATTATATATAGAATACCTTGCACAAATTTATTGGATTACGCTACAAATTATTTTGTTGATAGGAAAATTGTAACGAAGCCAAATACAAATGTATTAATGAAATTGAAAACTTGCAACTAGGATTGGAAAGAGACAAAACGGTCTTTAAGTTGACTGATGCCATTTTCGATGGCCAATGTAATTTGATTCACATAGAAAATGATAATATCAAAATATATTCCAATATGGTTAGGAAAATTTTAATCAGTCAACAGGGTAAATGTTTAGGTGTCTTCTGAACTCGAAAGATCTAAACTTTTTCGAAAAAGTGCAGTGTAGGATCTAACTTTCATAGCCAGACATTTAGCAATTAATTCAAAAGATATAATTTTTCCTTTTTTAAAACGTCGTTAAGCCCTAATTAAAAGCATGCGGTAAAATTCTAGTGTCATTTCATAAACAAGGATATTTTATAAGTAGGAACGCGTTGATAGTTGAGTCACAAAATCAATCTAAATGAATTGATAGTATTATTAGAATATAAAACATACCTAAAAAATTGAAATCCAGGAATTAACATCAAATACAAGTCACAAAAACAGATTAAATAACATCTTAGGATTGGAAAACATCAAATAAAATTAATTGACACACAAGCGAATAAAAACAAACATAAATCATTAGTTTTAATTCGAACATGTCAGGCAGAACTTCAAAATCATAATGGATACCTAAAGTTAATACGAAAAGTTATATATCAGGAGAAAGTCCATTTATTGAGGTGTTAGAACTATATAAACATGAAACTATTGGAAAATAAGGAATAATAACCCCAAACTATTGGAAAATAAGGAATAATAACCCCAAACTATGGAAAATAATAGAAAGTATATTATATAGACTAGCGTGTACCCTTGGTTTCGAAATGAATAGAAACAAATTCGTCGTATTTTTATTTTTACTCGTAAAAATTTAAAATAAAACGTAAATTCCTCTGCTAATTAGGATCTGATAATAAATAAGCTACTAGCAGAGTTTCTCGGGGAGAAAAGTGAAAATTTATATTAGAAATGTATAGAGGTGATTTGCCTGACACGGTCGATCACCGTGTCACGTAAATTCCTCTGCTAATTAGGATCTGATAATAAATAAGCTACTAGCAGAGTTTCTCGGGGAGAAAAGTGAAAATTTATATTAGAAATGTATAGAGGTGATTTGCCTGACACGGTCGATCACCGACTAGGAATATCAGTCTGTTTATAATTTCAATTTTGGGGGGCAATTTCAGTGTGTACGCTATGAATAAATGACTAGTTACACTATCGAAATCCTTGTCTTACTTCTAGTGGTATCAAATAAACCCTATGTTGTCTCTAATGAGTATTTAACGTTAATTTGTAGTAATTAATTAAATAATCCTTAGATTTTGCACTAAATGTAAAATATAGAGAACCATTTGGTTTCCTATAGCAAAAAATAAAGAATCACACTATTTTTACTCAGAAAATGTGGAAATGGGTAGGATTTGTGTCCCTAACATCGAGCTTTATTCGCTTTCCAAGCATATGATCTAAAGAATTGGATGTAGTCCAGGTCCCAATAAAAGGTCGGTAGTAGAGAGCGTATAAACTAAGATGTTTAGTTAACTCCTCATTCGGAGGAGAACCAAACGGATCTGATAATAAACAAGATTTGACAATAATATACGGAAGAAGGAAAGACTCGTTCACATGTGCTTTCGGCATTTAATAAGAATAAACAAGGACAAAACGTAGATAAAGAAGGAAAGATGCAATAGATAGAAAAAGGGAAGAAGAAAGAGAGAGAGAAAGAGTGTGAGAAAGCTCCTGTATTTTTCTTAAATTCTTTTCCTCTTGCAAGTGGCTGGTTACATTATTGAAACCCTTGTCTTGCAAATAGTAGTAGAAAATAAATACTAGAGAGTCTCTAACTAGTATTCAACATTAATATTTAGTAATTATTCAAATAATCCTTAGATTTTGCATTGAATATAAAATATAGAGAACCATTTATTACGTCACCATTTCGTAGAAGAGCTCGACAAGAGCGAAACAATGGGATAAAGTACCCTAGCATACAAACATTTGCTCGTTTCTTTCCCTAATATTTTTATTACAAAAGGCTTTTTCACAAACGCATAATCAGAAAGCACATGAACATAAATTTACATTTTCTCTCAAATGTAAGTATTTTTCAATTAATCGTAATACTATCATTGCAAGCGCTAGATCCAGATCGTAATACTTTCCTCTGTGCTCAACTTAAGGGTCTGTTAAAGAATAAATAAAAGGGATGTCTCCACAGATACACAATCATACACACACTCTGTCACTGTCTCTCACTCTTTCACACACTCTCTCTCTCTCTATATAAATAAATATATATATATATATATATATATATATATATATATATATCAGCTATTATAAAAGTCGCTAAGCAGATATGACTACTAATAAAGCGTCATTGGCATATTCAATTTCTTACCTAACACCAATCTCTAAATAGCAAATATCTTCTGTGCCAACTTAAATTTCGAGCACTGCTAATCCTTAAACTGAATATGGGTACATTCAATCCTATTGAACTATTCAGATTTGATTTAAACTTATACTAGAATGTCTGATTAGTTTTGTAACATTTCTTTTTGTGACATTATTGGTAAATAATTTCTTTTGACCTAAATACTCTTTCAGATTAAAGATAGCTTCAGTCCTGAACATCTGAACTTAAGTGATACTGGAGCTAGTACAGGTAAGTCCGCTTAGTGTCACATAATGATTTCTTTTCCTTTAATATGCGATGTACAATGAACTATTTGTGTGTATAAGCAATTATTAGTCATTTTAATCTGTATGGCGCCTTGATTTACAAGATGATAACAATGCACCCTAGATTTTTACGATTTGTATATGTCCTTTAATATTGAAGGAAAATCCCCCAAAATAATATTGTAACTCTAATACCACCACAAATATTTTTAACTGCATTGCATTTTCTTCTCAGAAAATATTCACTTTAATTAGTTAGACTAAGGAATAGTAATATATTAAGTTCTCCTTTTCGTGGAACCATACAGAGCAGAGAAGTTTCCTATATAATTCTAATGGTAAATATCCAAATGAATCCTAATTTTATTTTATTTAGACGATAAAGATAATTAAGAGAATTCAATAATATGTGATGATTCAAATTTCTCATAAGAAATTAAACGGGAAAAAAGCTTAGGAAAGTTCCTAACGTAGAAAATATCCTACGTTTCCTATAATCGTATAATGAAGTAGAGCTAAGACTTTAAGGTGACAAGGTACTCCTTGAATATCATATTTACCAGGTATATGGTGATTGATTTTATTATGGCGGTGATAATTCTCAGTAAGAATACATTGTTCGAAAAGAATTTTCGATGAAGGAAAAAGTCGCCTATTATTGCAAGATACTCTAATTTCTCATTTTAAATCTTGTAGTAAATAATTAGTTATAAACATAAAACACGAGTGCTTTAATTCATATTAGACTAATATATTTGAATTTACCTTCCTTGTCCTATTCATAGGAATCGATAGGGATATAGCTATTAGCAATAATGAGCGTTTTGACCAAGCTTAAAGGAATAATTCATTGCCTTAATCGATTTGTAGAAAAGTGTAGAGCTTAGAGATAGTTACTTAAGAGAATATATATGAAAGATTATAAAAAATAAACTCAATCATCCTTCCAAAACAATCCTTCAAATTTTTAAAGGAATGTTTTGAAAAGTTTAATTCTAAACTTTATTGCTTGGTATCTACTTATAGCATATAAATTTACACTATTTTCAAAATATCAAAGTTTCTTTCGATAAAAAATGCACCCTCCTGGCGAATCTATCGATGACGGAACCACCGGGTAGTTTATTTGAATAAGTGATTAAATAGAAATGTAGAGAAGCCCATCAAATATTATCTCGATTCTTAGTAATCTAATGATATGTAATGAACACTAACCAAAAGACCTCATTAGCATTATATATTCATTATTAATTTGCTTACCTTTATCTGTATAGTTTAACACCGCGGCACACCAAGTGGCAATGATGGTCTTCCGTTGCGCTCAATCCCATATAATAAATATACGCAGGCATTAATAAAAGGCTGAATTCGGCAGATATCTTTGTTCTGCATAGAAAATACTTAATCGTCAATAAGAAATTAGAACACCGGTAGGGAATGACTTCATTCACACAGTGACATTTTTAGAAATAATTTGTTGATCGATAATGGCCCAATTTTGAAGTTAGCAAGTTCATTGTTGTTATAATTGCCATTGTAGTAACAAATGAAGAATGTCATTTTGTTTAAACTGTAATAATTAAGTTAAATGGATTAGGTTTGACTAAAAACTATATGAGATACACTATCATTTTCATTATAAAAATGGATAGAATTTCTAAAATACATTGTTCCCTAAGAAAGATTCATAGAATAACAGTAAACAATTGAAGACAAGAAATCCGAAGATCTAACACAGTGTTACCTCCTTCACTGAGATACACACCCGCTCTGTCTGAGTTCAAAGAGCAGACTAAAAAGGTATTGCAAAAACACGTGAATTTTTCCGCCTAGTATCTTTTGGTTACAACGTATAAGCCACCTGTCCAAATTGTTAAGAACGATTATGTTTACCTATTCTTGATGGTCTGCTTATAGTATGAATATATATATATATATATATATATATATATATATATATATATATATATATATATATATATATATATATATATATATATTATAGATATCTTATATAAATATTTGTTTTGTAAACACAAGATTGTATTTTCACTGCTCAAATTTTATTTCGGAACATTGAAGTTGCCGAATGGAGTTTTGGTATATCTGGCTGGAGAATAAAAATCAGTCTTATTTAAAAACTAATTCAAATTAGGGCTGTGAGCTCTCGCCTTTCTTGAAGCATCTTCAGACGGAAGTTTTCATTCATGTTTCCTCCTTTAGCAGTGAGTTAGTTGTTTGGTGGTCGCGAGCAGCAAAGGACTTTTGCTCTTAGATGATTGTATATGTCTTAGGTAGACTCCTTTCAGTTTTACCAGAAAAGGTGCACTCATTATTTCGAGCAGAGGCCTAGGTCTTGAGGTTTGGGCCCATCTCTATGATGGGAAGAACCTCCAGAATCCTCAGACAGCGAAGATCCGAGTTTTTCTGATGATGCAAAATTATCCTTGTAATCTTTAATTGTATTGTGCTTTGATTACTCATTCTTACACGTGCATCGTTAGGAGTCGGCTGAGGGTAATAGTGGCCATACCAATATATTGATTGTTGATTGGATGAGGCTTGCAGTCCTTAGGGAGGTATTAGAATTTGTATACAAAATTTGTAGATTTGGAGAGATTGTTTATACAGAAGAGGTTTCTCTTTAATAAGTTTCTGACATTTTTGTTTTTAGAAAATAAGATAAACCACGGATGTAATCAATCTTTGTGAAATGCAATCCGCTCCCCTTCCCATATGAACACATTAGATTTTATAAGGATTTTGATATAATTCAATTTGATTAAGGTATAAGAAAAGGATATATTATCTCTCCGAAATTATGTACATCCTGTCTAGAATAGATCTTCAAGATATGTGAAACCAACCAGAGGTCCATCTAATAGAGATACGAGGGACGGTGAATAAGTTTTGCGAATCGGTAGGGCAAAAGAGACGAAGGGGGATGGCTGTTTGTGTGACTGTTATGTCAAGTTATGACAAGTCAGGACCTGCAGCCCTACGCTCTTGTCTCGTCGATTTAAGAAGCATCAGCTGATCACATATCGTCATTCACAAATCTTTCAACAATGGAGATTGTTAAGCACCGCGCAGTGATCAAATTTCTGACCAAGTAAGGCAAGAATGCAAAGGAGATCCATGAACGCATGGCTGCAGTGTACACCAACACCGCTCCTTCCTATGCAACCATTGCTCGCTGGAATCGGGAGTTCCGCCATGGTCGTGAGTCCCTTGAAGATCACCCCCGTCCAGAACCCCCGTCAGACGTGACCAACGAGGAGAATGTGTGGAGGCCCGTGTGAAGAGGATGATCCCCGAAAATCGACGGGTGAAGGTTGAAAAAATCGAGCGACAACTTGGAATATCACATGGAAGTGTTATCAACATCATCCACGACAAGTTGGCCATGACCAAGGTTTCTTCTGCCCGTTGGGTCCCTAGAAACCTTATGCCCCATTATCTACTTCAACGTCGTCAAAGTTCACAAGACAAGAGTCACACAAGCTGCCCTGCGCGAGTTCGGATTCGAGAAGCTCAACCATCTCTTCTACGCTGTAGATCTGGCCCCTAGTGACTACATATGATTCTGTCAGCTCAAGGCTGCACTGCGTGGACGCCGGTTTGGGGACGAAGAAAATGTCCAGCTCGCCGTCCAGGAGTGGATTGAACAGCAGTCGGGAATTCTAAGCCTCAGGGACAAGTGGCGCAAGTGCAGTGAAGTTGAGGGTAGTTATATTAAAAAATACTAAAACACTTTTCCTCATATCTCGTTTCTTTGTATCACAATTGCAAAACTTATTGACCACCTCTCGTAAATTACTCATTAAACACCAAAACACGTTTTACGAACAATCAAAACTAAAAAAAATTCACATGAATCCTCCATGAGTTCACACTGTGTATCTGTATGAGTTGGACCCTTAGGTGAGAGTTGCCTTTGAACCATAATGATATATATATATATATATATATATATATATATATGATGAAAATTAATGCAATATCACGAGAAAAGATGAGGAATTAAACCACATTCTCCGAAGACAATTTAATTCAGAACAGTTTCGGTGTATCTCACACCCTTTTCAACTGACACTGGATAGAAAATATAAGAAAAGTGCATATAAGCATAACACAAGGTCTGGTCGTGAAAGATCCCCTCTTTTTTCCCCTAATCTCACACTTGTGGCTAATCTGGGGAGGGTAAGCCTAAACATATTGAAGGGCTGACATTTTACTATTTTGTTTATTTGCTTTCTTATTACAGGATTAAAAGAAAATTGACCCTCAGATAGATTTAAATTAGGAACTGACGATATCAAGCTCGATTTTACGATTCTTCTCTTAACATAGTTAGCCGATTTAAATACCATTTTACTTCCATTGAAATCGATCGTATGATTCTTGTCTCTAACATGGCAAAATATTCCACTGCTTTCGCTGCCCACTCTAATATCTCTTTTATATCCATACAATCTCTTGTCTAGATTTCTCCCCGTTTCCCCTATATAAACTTTATGGCAATCGTTGCATGGTATTGCATATACGCCTATGTTTATATGTTCTTTGGGTTTCCTGGCCATCATCAATTGGTTTAAGGAATTTTTTTTTTAAAGTCTATATTAATACCCACTTTTCCAAATATGTCCTTTAAACTATTTAATGTATTATTAAATGGCAATGTTATAAATTTGTTGAAGTCATTAGTGCGGGAAGGCTTATTACCATAGAATGTTTTCCTAGCTGCAAAATGGGCAGATGATATGAACCAATCGGGGTAATACAATTTAGAAAAAATGATCCTGATAATGACAATTTCTTTATCTATATAAGAATGATGACATATTTTGTATGCTCTAAGGAAAAGGTTAGAAATTACCGATTTTGTAACAGTATTATTGTGAAACGAAAAATAATGTATATAGGCATTCAAGTGGGTTGGTTTCCTATACACGTCAAGTTTTAATTAGTGGTGATCTTTATTAATGAGGACATCTAAAAAGGGTAATCTATTATCATATTCCCATTCATATATATTCATATATATATATATATATATATATATATATATATATATATATATATATATATATATATATTTATAATATATATTAAAAAATGTTGTTATAAAATTTCATTGTTATTTTTACTGCTCATAAGTTATCAATGGCAAAAGTTAATATTTGATAACACAAATTGGCATCCAACAGTACTTTATAAACACGCGTTACTATCCTCCCTCCACCCCCACTCTCTCTCTTTCTCTTCCCATCTCTCTTTCTCTCTTTCTCTCTATCTTCCTCTCCTTTTCTTTCTCTCTTTTTTGCTCTCCATTCTCAGTAATAATAACAGTTCTGAAGTAGAATTGCTCTATGGCTAACCAAAATATCACCGTGGACCCAAATTCGTTATTTTATGTGTGTGGACCCCAAGTCATGTTACATGGACCCCTAGGGGCCATGTGGCCCACGGTTGAGAACCACTGTTCTGAAGCAAAATGACTATGTGCCTAAAAAAAGTATATAACCTATACATAATTACAATTATGAAATATTGATTATAAACTTGGAACCTGACTCCAAAATTATTTCAAAAATTTAATGAACACAAAGAACCCACGAATGCAATATGATGGAGACATTATAACGTGTCAAATATCAGCCCTTTGGATACGTAAACAAACTTA
The DNA here is from genome assembly GCA_963969495.1 of Ceratothoa steindachneri. Taxonomy (NCBI): domain Eukaryota; kingdom Metazoa; phylum Arthropoda; class Malacostraca; order Isopoda; family Cymothoidae; genus Ceratothoa; species Ceratothoa steindachneri. The sequence goes on from OZ018328.1 coordinate 87,191,352, forward strand.
ACTTTAGAATATAGCGAAAGTTAAAGACTGCTAATATGGAGTTATCAAGGCCATATGTCAAGATTTATGAACGATAGATAGACTAGAATAAAATTGCAGATTTGATTCCAATTGATATAAAACAAACAACGGCAATTAAGAATGCAAGACCTTTCTTTGCTAAGGTTAGAAAAGACATAACAACTGCTAATAGAGGTTAACTATTAGCAGTAAAATGCACGCAAAAGTTTCTTATACCATCAAAAACTAAGAATTTGTCCAGAAAATACTGAAAATTTCAAGACAACTCCGGAAAGTATATCGTGATTTTCGAAAAGGACTTTTAGGTTTCAGTATATATAATCCAAAAAGTTGCGCATGAAGATATTCGTTACACATTGAATGTGATGCGAAGTGGTCAGTTCTTATCAGATAAGAAGAAACAAAATTATTTGATCTGTGCAAAGCTCTTGCTCTTAATGTTGAAAGATCATGAAGCTGAAATGCTTTGGTTATACTCTGAGAAAATCTTCGACCAGAACAAAATGGTAAACACAAGAAAAATCAAATGGTTATGCAGAGAGCTAAGTGAGGTTTCAACGATAAGGCTACAGGTTCTCAGCAACTGTAATGGTACTGTGTGTTGTTACCAGGGATGGCGATGTTATGCACCCTCCCTTATTTCACAGGGTTTAAAATTTATTATTTCTACCGAAAAGTGAAGATTTGGAGAAAGTTGTGGGGCAATAGTAGGCAACGAAGGACCTTGTATCTTCCAACAACACTTCTCACCATCTCATAAAGCTAGAACAATCCATGCTTCAATACAGGCCAATTTCCAAGACCATGGGCTAATAGACACATAGCCTTATTATGTGGCGTTGAATAACACCATTGAATCTCTCAAGTCCGTTTTACCATATAATTTATCCCGATATGATCCAGATCATCTGATTCCGGCATCTCAACGCAACAGATGCCGAATAGAAGCATTCATTGGGATTAAGAGTTTTTTTATTAAATATCCATATCAGAAAGATTTTCAAGATTATTTGTCCCGATTCTCATTTAAATACAATTTTTGCTGACGTGGTATGCGTATTCATCACTATTCGTGCAGAAGATTACCTCACTTTAGAATAACATCAGAAGGAACTTTAGACCCCTTTAGCTATTTTTTTTAAAAAAGTTGCCTCTAGTTCTGACAAAATATAGACGGTACAAGAGATATTTTGTCGCTTTATCAGCAGTTGAATATTGGTTCCCACCAGACAAGGGTCAACTGTAATCATTTGCAATGTCCACAAGGCTCTTGTTTTGTAAGTACGTTCCTCATAGCCTTTTAATCTTATAATGCTGGCTCAACTGCTGGACTTGTCACATGTTTAACATCTCAGTACATATAGTACTATGTTAAGGAAAACACCGGCTTCAGACGACATCTTCTCTCCCCGTGCAAATGCCGAGTCTCATCTGGCAATGATATACAGCAGCTCTCTCTTACAATCCCTCCGTGAATTCCACTGCATCTTTTTTTAATGTCATTTAAAAGGTCAAATATGACTTGTTAGCCGCTGCACAACCTAACTTCCCTATTATTACTCGCTTCTTGATTTAGAAAAACACAAACCTCCAATTGCCCTCACTCAGCCAGTCGAACATTGACCTTGAAATTCTTGAAACTCCTCAGTGAACAGGATAAAGATCTTCGTTGTTCAACATTTAAACACCAAATATTTGATCCTTATTCATTGCTTGGATCATAGTGGTGTTAACATCACGATTTCTCTACCTTACAAGCAATTTGTGAAGCCCCAAATCCGGAAAGATAAAAAATGTTTTTCATATGTACTTGAATTTCCTATCAACAAAAGACCTGGAACAATTTAACCGTATCTTTCTTCAGGTTATAAGTTTCGCAGCTTGAAAGAAGCTAAACGTAGTCCACTCAGACATCCCAGCGCCTTACACCCAAACCCATAGGTTTAACTATCTAATATCTATCGTGGAATGTTATACGAAATAGGACGATGTTCTTCCTCTGCGCGATTTATCTGCTGCTGAATCAATACAAGACTATGGATTTCTCGGTAAGGAGGGCCTAAAACGCTTATATCCTATAATGGGACTAATTTTCGTTCTCAGCTAGTCACTAAATTCAATAGCACTCATGTTATTTAGCTTATTTTCACTTCTTGCAATCCAAGAGAGAATAAAGTAGTAGAGTCGGTTTATTCTTGGTTGAAATGATCCCTTTTTGCAGTCTTCTCATCGGATAAATGCTATAATGAATTACCATGGTTACTCTATCTAACTGCTTTCAAAGAAAAGAGAAGTCTGGTATACCACTAGTACAGGAATTCTACAGTTCCTACAGTCGATTTACGTTTACGCATTTAAATTCATTAGATTCCTTCATTTACATCAATGTATTCGCAGAGGCTCTATAAACTCACATGGGAGAATTGCGTCCTGCGTCATATCGCAAACTCATTCCCGATCAGAATTTCATTAGACATTTAATGTTCCTTTTTGCATTAAAGTCATCAAACGAGATTCATTTATGATTAAAGTAGGCATAAGAGATCATAGGATTATAGCTATTTGCAACATAGGGACAACAAGGTATCCATTAGAGCTTTAGAAGAGCACAAATTCCTTTCTGTCAGGTGCTACGCCGTTGACGCCAAAACCGTAGTTTTACGAACAAAGGTCGTAAGATTTCTCTCAAACCACATTCTTTTATGACACATGAACAAACTTTTCCACACCTTTCCCTACTGCAAAATTGAATTCCTTCCTTGATCCGGTTGTCACCTATGAAGTCTTGGAAAAATGGCATATGTCGGCGAAGCTGGTTATGCCCTGCCCCCATTCGTTCCTTGTTCGCGCGTTCATATAAATATATATATATTTTTATATATATATATATATATATATATATATATATATATATATATATATATATACATTAGGTTCTTCTCTCTTTAATTTTAGGTCGCAATCTAACGCAACTTCCCGAATCTTGATTGATGTATTGGTGCAGGTAGTGACCGCTGACAAATTCCATAATGGCGACACCTTGCAAGATTAGACCATCCCTGGTCAGTAATTTTAGGACAGTTGACAGTTTAGCCGTATTGTTTTGGACACAATTCTCTCGCTCGGCTGATATCCTCGCCCCATCCATAAAAGCTCCCCATTTATGCGAACTGCAAATGGAATAACGTAACAAATCGATCTTGATTGAATGAAATTTAATCCCTATACTTATTTTAAAACAGAATAATAGAAGATATAACATAAAATTAAAATCTATTTGAAATAATATTGACGACATTACATCACAAATTTGGATTTAATTTGACACAGCAAAAATATATACGGAAATATAAACAAGAAACAAACAAACTAAGAAAAGGTAATGGAAAGAGCTGAATAAATATTGATATCTTTACACTATGTAAAAATATTTCCCTTTTTCTTGTTTTTGTTTTAGAAGTGTTATTCCTTTATTTTTCTTAACTAAAGTAATTTTATTAAGGTATATTTCGATCCCCAAACTTTTCTAAAACATTGTAGATTTAATGATAAATTTCAAAAATATTCCTGAACTTGCCATAACACATCCAAGAAATTTCTAGAACATTCTGGAATATTCTGAAATAGCACTTCAGAAATATTTATACACAGATTTCAGATATGTAATAATTCCAGCTCTTGTTACCATAGTGAAAATATGAGAAGAGAAATGGCCTCAAGTCGAAGAAATCAGTCTCCAGATGCATTCTTTTATATACATATTTGAACAGTTTAGCCAAACCAGAGCAAAAAGGTTCAATGAAACAGCATCTTTGTAATGTAGTAAGATTACACATCATAGTTTTACATGCAAATTGCGCACCAAGACAAACACTGTTAAGTTCATTTTGATTATGAACACTGCAGGAAACCTTTAGAAGCTAAAAAAATTGTTTAGTGAAAGGAGTAAAATATTAAATTTCATTTTTATTTAAGCCCTTATGTTAGTTTGTGAGCCAAAAGAGGAATGTGGTATATATTTCTTACTGTATAGGATGTTATTGATTGGAAAGAAGAACAATAAAGTTTGATATTTCCAGGAATTGGCGTGAACTAACTGAATACTCAAGCAACGGCTTCTTCTGCTTAGTGACTCCTTCCAAACATTGGTGCCCTAAAGGCCCTGTTATTTCCTACCCTAATCTCCAATCCTCTATTGATTTAGTACATGAAAGTTCTAATCTTTCTTTACCTAACCTTTCAGAAAGAAATACGCAACCATCAGAAAAAAATTACCTATTCAGAAGCTGAAAAACATCAGTAATGATGAAGACGTGTGTCAGAGATAGGACTGTTGAGAGTAATTCATACTATCCAAACTAAAGACACCTTAATGAATGACCTGGGCAAAGCAGAGATTTTGGCTTCCTAAAGTGTAATGATAATTAATATTTTTATTTCAAGGGATAAATATTGGGATTTATTGTATGAAAATGTGCAAGTGACAAAACAAAAGAAACGTCAAAATATTTTCTCAAGATTCTTTACATATGAAGTTCTTACTGCAATGATGGGTCTGGCTTATTTGATGCAATTGGAAATACATGTAATCTTGATTACCATAGTTTTTTCAGTGACTTGTCTTCAAAAAGCATTAATTTGTACTACTGCATAATTGAAATAAGCATTTACTACGTTACTTTTTTCATTCATTATATCCCGATTAGGACTAAAAGAGCCTGAAGTCCTGCTAGAAGCTTTGAATTTTAAGGAGTATTGGTGCTAGATGAATTACTATAGGTCTCCATGGAAGTTGTATCAAGATTCCATGGCTTCTCTTTCTCTGGTACATTAGGTTTCTCGCAACATCACCACAAGCAGGACAGGCCACAAAGGCGAAGTTATCTTTTGGAGGGCATAATATCAAGCATGAACAATTGCTAAACCTTATAAATGTGTGGTTCCCTCTATTGCATTTAATGCTATTTCACATGAAACAGTTTGTTAGAACTGGTAAAATATAAATTCAGTTAGTCTCAAAAATTCTTTCACAAACTCGCAGAAGCATAAATGAAAGCTGGTTTCATTTTGGGACCACAAATCTTGGAAATTATAACGTGTTCAGAATTCCCTAAAAAGCTAATAAAAGGAAAATGTAGCGTAGATGAATTTTGTTCAACTATTAGAGGTTTTTTAGCGACCACAAAGCTGACAATTATTGAAACTGGTTGAGAACATAGTGAAAAGCTATGGCGAAATGAGCTACATAATGTTCTTGAAGTGAATATTCTTTAAGCCCACCTTAGCAGGTTCAAGGAAAATATGGGAGTATAATTAGAACAGCAAGAGGAGCAATACCTTCAAGATATACTGAAATTTGAACCCAGATAGCATGGAGTATAGAAAGATTACTTGATGGGAGACCTCATTTGGAGCTTGTACGGGAAATTGATCTACAATAGAAACAGATATCAAGGAAAACTGTTAACTCTGTTTATATATTTAGGTGTTGCCGGTATTTATATATTGTGGAAGTTTTAGTAAAATTGTGTAAATTCCACTCTATTTTTAGTGAATATTTGATCATAAAGTTTATTTCATGTTGCCTTGCAATAAAATGAGTTAGAAAATAACACTTGTGCCAGGAACAAAAGTGGAAATTTATTTGCCAATTACGAAACTGATTGTGTGAATCGAGTTTTAACAAAACTTTTTTTTGGAAAAGAAAACATTTAATTTTTATCTCTAAATCTTCAATAGTTCTTTCTCTTTGCTTTTGGGAAATTTTTCGTGCCACCTTAAGAAAAGTATTTCTTGTATGATTAATAATAAACAATGGCAAATTATTAAACCCAAAACTTTTTTCGGTGGAGCAAACTAATGAGCATCTAAATCTTTTATCGATTTTTTAAACCCTTTCAATTCATTCGTACCCATCTTTCTGACAGTCTAATCTTTACTATAAACCATATTTAACTCCATCTCCTTATTCCCAATTTCCAAATTTTCGTCACTCCTATTCTTATATTCGCTTCTTTCTCTTTCTAAGAGTTTCAGTTTTAATTATCCATTCTTTTCCACCTTCCTCGTGGCTTTCATCATTGCAGCAAATAAAATAATTTTAATTTTTTTATTTCCAAGTAAAGGATCCCTGTTTCTCAGGGAAGTGGATAGACTGTCAGATGTGCGCAACTCTTTATTTTTGTAGCTCTCCAAAAAACTGTTCCTATCAGTTTCACGTAAGTTCTGCTGCAGGAGTTGTCAGTTGCATCAATGTCTAGCATGCAACTCTTCACATTAAAAAGTTTCTCTGTCCTCTCTTACATAATTTTCGCAAAAAGAACTTTCTTCATAGCATCCTTTATCGAAACATTCAGCTTTTTGCTATTAAATTTAAAAAAACAGATTTTCACATACAATATTTTCCTATACGATATTTTCTCTCAAATATTTTTACGAGAAGTCTGCTATAAGTTTCCACTTTATTTACATAAATTATTCAACTTCTCCGCTATAGACCATTCTTCCCCGTGTAATTGTACTGCAATTAACCTTCAGGCAGCAACCAAACTGAATAATAGGATAAATCAAAAGAAGTATCAACTAAGTTGAAATAAAATCAGAGATAAAAGAAAAGGAGTGACACAAATATTAAGTAAAATATTACAAACAATGCTAAAAAAATTCATAATAAAAAAAAGGACATTTTGTGAATGGTGAAAAGTGTTCTGGCTTTTAAATAGGTGTTTCATTTCCAAATATCAGGTTGAGTAATAAGTAATTTCCGTTTTTATCAAATATATTAAATTATAAAAAGTGCCAAAATTACATAATTTAAATTAATAGTAAATTCAGCATATTTGTCAATCACCTCTTCCCATTTAGCAAATTGCTTTGTGGTTTCTCTAAACTAAAATAAGGCAGAATTTGAGTTCAAGAAGCAGTCCACGAACATTTTTCTTGGTCTTATTCAGTAAAACAGTTAATAGTCAGAGAAATTTGGATGTATTTATCAAACCTTGGTAATAGCTTAGTACAGTCTTGGTGAAAGTGGTCGATTGGGTGGAATCTTCCGAGCCAGGTCCAATAGGTTTTTTTACCTGCGGTGAAGTGACAGTTCTAGGCGTCCTTTTTTTTAAGGGGGTAAAGATCAATTTTCAAAAGGAGTAAAGTTCACTGGTACGCCTTTGTAAACTATTAATGCAATAATCATTTACCATCATATCACTGAAGGCCGAATGTCCTTTGGATAGACTTTACTTCTTGTTTTTTCCGATTCTCGCTATACTTTGTCTTACGTTATGATGAGCGAGACAACGTGTCGCCTGTTGACGAGCGCAAAGCCTTTTCTATATGATTTTCATGCACACGTTGCAACTGATGACAGTATAAGTTTGCATTCCACCTCTTCTCTTTAAATATTCTTATCAAAGACTGATGATTGTCCTTTCTTGGCTCATCTATCACTGATTGATCCTCAGAAAGAAACTTTGAAAACCAATTTTGGACTTTGGGATCGGTAAAGGCACCTTGACCATGAACACTACAAATATTCTTTGCATCTTATTAGACGCGTTTTTATTCTTAAACAATCACAATATGTACCTCTAGTTACTCCATTTTAGTGCAGATATTTGTGTTTATATTATGATGCACACTTGTTCATTGCTGATCTAAGAGTGAGTGGTGAAGGCTCTTTCTAAACAAGTAATTTAACGTAAGGTTCAAATGCTCGAAGTTCGAAATGCGTCGCTGCCCTTTGCTTTCAATAAACAGAAAATAATTATGTATCAACCTGATATAATTATTCTGCTACAATTCGTGGTGTGCCGATTATCAGTATCATTGATGGCTTTGTATCTGAGAGTAAACTATACAATCATCCTACGATGAAAATAAAATTGAACATATTACAGGCTCTTTATGCTATTATATTGAAGGAAAACTAGCATAACCTATCGATTTTATTATAAACAATAATAATTATATATTTGACTGGAACTCAATTGACTTTGTCTTATGATACGGTATATATTGAATTCATTTTATTATCTCACTTCTTCGATTCATCTTTCAGAGTTGAAGAGTTTGCCTAGGCGAACCGTGGACATTAGGTGATGTTTTGTATCTTTATATACGACTTATTTTTCATGCTGACTTTTATGGGCATTATTTCCTGCTTATCTGGACTACGAATTAAAAAAAACATCCCATAAATGGCCTTAGCGAGAGAGCTTTTTTGACCTCATGGGTAAGTCACCCCGAAAAGGAGGGTGGTAGGAGTGTAAAATGTATTACAACTAAAAAGGAATTTATTAATACTAGAGTTCTGATTTATAGTTGTAATTTCTCTTGTGACATAAGAAGAATACCCCGATAGTAAACATGCGTTCTTACTCCGATAGAGTTAGGATAGTGTGTGTGTGAGAGAGAGAGAGATAGAGAGCGATAAGCATAGCGACCCAGGATATCTGAGCATACAACTGAAGGTAAGTGAACATCTAATTCGAATCCGTATCTCATCTATGTCACTATCAATAAAATTCGTTACTAGACTCAGTATTAAATAGTGATTCATCATTCGACTCATGCCCGTATGATTTTTACTCACTACACAAGAAATTTGAAACCTTATATGAGTTTGCCAAGTTTGATGTTGATTCAAAGACACGCTTTATAGGTTTAATTACACGAATGCTGCTTCGGTCGGTTTAGCATCTATAAGCAGCATTAGGTGAAGTAAGCCAAACGAAAGTGTTAGGTTGCGGAAGTTAAGTCAAAAAAGGAGAGAGGGAGGAGGAGAGAGAAAGATCTAGGTAGATTAGGCAGTATTTGATGGGGAGATATGTTTAAAATAGGAGAGATGAAGGAGGGATGCAGTAAAGGAGCGCTTAGATATGTAATAGATAGATAGGTGGAGGAGAATATGGGAAGAAAGTGGTGAGAGAGGTAAGATAGTGAGTGTGGATAGAAAGGGACAAAAATTTTGAGAAAAGAAAGTGGGTGATAGAGGATGTGTTGAAATAGGTAAGAGAGAGTGGTTGGGACATCTCTGCTCAAATGCTTTAAGACCCTGTCTAGTCTTGACTTGAACTGGTCAACAGATTCACTTTTGACAACTTCCACTGGAAGCGCGTTCCAACTACCGCAGATACTGTACGTGAAAACTTTCCCCACAGATTGCGGATGTAACGCTTCAGCTTAAGTCTAAAGCCGTGATTTCTTGTTCTGCTCTCAACAAGTGTGAAAATATCCCTGTAGTCTACATTGTTGAACCCTGGAAGTATTTTGAATACCTCGATGAGCTAACCACCCAGTCTACGGGTTTCCAATGAGAACAGATCTAATTTTCTTAATGTATCTTCAGAACTTTTCTGTCTGATAGAGGGAATCAGTTTGGTTGCCATTGGCTTGCACGCGTTTCAATCTCGCAATGTCCTTCCTAAATGAAGGACTCCAAAATTGCACGGCATACTCTATGTGCGGTCGGACAAGTGAGTTGTACAAACAAGGAAACAATCTCCATTTTCCGATATCCAAACTGGCGCTTTATGTAGCTTAGCATCCTTTGTGCCTTTTTTCCGCCTAAATGCACTGTTTCGAGAACTTGAGGTCACTAGTGATTGATAAGAACATAAGAACATAGTAAAAGAAGGAGACTGCAAAAGACCATTCATGGCCTACACTTAGCAGCTCCTGCAAATAAACATAAGTCCTTCTCAGTATTGGTGGATTCAAGAGCAGTGCCCTTAAGGATATACTGAGATTGGGGGTTTTGGTGGCCGATATGCATCAGTTTGCATTTGCTCATTTTAAAAGGCATTTTCCACGTGTCCGACCACTCCCCAATCTTCCGAAGATCTTCCTGCAGACGAGCAGTATTTCCATCCTTTGCAACGTTCATACCAAGCTTGGTATCGTCGGAAAATTTGGAAATCTTGTCAACCATGTCACCCTCCATATCATTGACGTAGATGATGAATAGTAGTGTTCCTAGGACAGAACCTTGAGGTAACCCGCTAGTAACGGGAACCCACTCAGAAGCATGTCCATTCACCACCACCCGTTCCCGTCTGCCACTTACCCCGTTCTGTATCAAACCGGCTACTTTTCCGTCTATGCTCAGCGCTCGCACTTTCCGTAGAAGGCGGCGTTGTGGTACCTTATCAAAGGCTTTGTGAAAGTCTAAGTAGACCACATCAACCACCTTGTCCCGTTCGTGCTCACTGAAGACGAGTGGAAGAATTCCACAAGGTTCGTCAAGCATGACCTTTGCCTTCGGAAGCAGTGCAGGGAACCCCTTAGCAGCAAGTCTGACACTGAATGCGAAGTCATTTTGTCCATCATCATGCTTTCCATGAGTTTACCGACTATTGAAGTCAGATTGATAGGTTGGTAGTTTTACGGTTAGTTACGGTCTCCTTCCTTAAAGATAGGAGTCACCTCCACTTCACGCTAGTCTCTAGGAACGCATTCGGTCCGTATTTACATGTTGAAGATTGCGCTCATGGGTCGTGACACTTGATCACGCACTTCTTTTAACACTTTCGGTAGAAGCGCATCCGGGCCAGGTGATTTATTCGTCATTAGGTCGCTGATCTTCTTTTCTATTTCTCCTTCGGTGAACTCCATATCCTCCATCTTTTCCCCCGAGTAGGAACTGGTTAGCTGAAGGATGGGGCCACACTCCTCAGTAAACACTAAAGAGAAGTAGTCGTTGAAGAGGTTAGCATTTTCTGCATCTGAGTGCTTTAATGTCTCCTCCTCATTCTTCAAAGGGCCAATCGTTCGACGAATTGATTTACGGCTGTTTACATACCTAAAAAACTCCTTAGGATTCTCTTTACAGAGTCTCACCACTCGGAGTTCCTCAGACCGCTTAGCCACCATTATGCTGGACTTCACTCTCCTGGATAGACTCCACTATTCGTAAAAGTCACCCGAGATCTTCGATTGCCGGTACACAGTTCTCTTCTCCCTAAGGAGCTGGCCGATATCTTGATTAAACCACTTTGGTTGAACAGAAGAACGACGGGAGCATCTGAGAGGAATGAAACGCTATTGAAGGCTCATGAATGTGGTTTTGAAACTGTTCCACAAGTCTTCAACAGCATCGCACACTTCTAGCCTCGCGTCAGGTCAGTCAGTCCAGCACGAAAACCTGAAAAGTCTGCTCTTGTTAATCAAGTTTCCTAGATTTACTACATGCAGCCACTGCATTGGGGACTTTGATTACAAATCTAATTAGTAGATGGTCACTGCCACCGAGCTCTTCGCCAACAGAGAGGTCCTCAACGATGTCATCCTCGCAGGTAAAAACCAAGTCGAGTATATTGTCCCCTCTCGTTGGCTCTTTCACCCATTGAGGGGGGAGAGAACTGGCGACTGAGATAGGGAGGGTAAGAGAGAGAGAGAAGTGGGCACTGAAATAGTGAGAAAGAGAAAGAGAAGAGGGGACTGAAATAGTGAGAGAGAGAGGGAGAGAGAAGTGGGGAGATAGCGAAAAAGAGAGAGTGAGCGAGAGAAAAGTGAGCGATCAAGGATGGAGCAGAGAGAAATGGATGAATCTAGAGAGATAAGGGGATAGAAAGGGGCGAAAGGGAGGTTAAGAAATAGAACGGAGATATGTTAGATGGGATTGAATGGGTTGAGAAGGTGGATACAAGGAGAGAAAGAGGGAAAGAAAACAAGATTGTGAAAGTGTTCCAGTGGGCGAGATTGAGTGGGGAGAGAGAGAGAAATTGAGAGGGCAGTTGGGAAAGGTAGCGAGTGAAGAGTCAGTAGATGCGGTCTAAGTTACGGTGAGAGGAAGACATATAGTATGAGAGGAAGGGAGTAGTGAGAAATGTGCAAATTGAGTGAAGAGAGAGGGAGTATAGTGGAAAGATATCCACGAATAGAGATTAAGCAGGAAGATGGAGGAGGGAGGAAATAAGTGAAAGACGGTGCGAAATATACAAGAAAGAGTAATAGAAAAAGAAAGAGGAAAGAGAGAGATTGCGATTTATGGAAATAGAGAGAGAAAGTGAGAGGTGAAAGAGAGAAAGAACGAGATAAAGATAGAGAAAATTAGAAAAGAGGAGAGAAAGCGGGTCGATAGAGAGATAGTGAGGAAGCGGGGGTATGCTGAAATAGAGGGGTAGGTATTGGTATAGAGGGGTGAAAGGGAAGAGATAGAGAGAAATGGGCACGGGGATATTTTCATGTAGAGACTGGTGAGAGATAGAGGCAGATGGAAGAGAGGGAGAATTGGAAGATTAGAGAGAGGAGATGAGGATTTTAAAGACGAGAGAATGATGGAAAGAGGAGGGGCGGAGAGAAAGAGAAATAAGTGTAGATATATAGAGGGGGAAAGATAAGTAATCGAGAGATAATTTTGAGAGAGACGGTAATAAAAGAGAGTGAGAGAAAATGAACAAGAGCGAGAAATAAAGAGAAAATAGTGGAAATGAAATAGAAGAAGAGAAAATATAGCCAATGTGGAGAAAAAGAAAGAGAGGTCGATACGGAGAAAGAGAGAGTTTGATATATAATTGGGAGGGGAAGATAGTGTTATTAATTGAGTTGGAGATAAACAGCGTTATAGAGAAAGAGGAATAGGTGAGAGACATTGAGAGGGAGGAAGAAAGAGAGTAAGAGTGGGAGGATTTTAGAATAAGAGGTGGCAATGTGGATAGAGAGAGGAGGGCAAAGAGGTTAGAAAGAGTGGAGTGAGGAAGAGTTCTGCCCGTTCGGTCCCTAGAAACCTCACGAAACCTCACGCCCCATGATCGACTTCAACGTCGTCAAAGTTCAGAAGGGCTGCTGCTCCTGTACAACCAAAACCCAGCGGGATTCGAGTCACGCATAGTAACAGGTGATGAAACGTGGGTCCATCACTGGGATCCAGAGACCAAGCTTGAAACCATGGCCTTAAAGCACAGGGCTCTCCAATCCCTATCAAGTTCCGGACCCAACCATCAACCGGAAAGATCATGGCCGCCATCTTCTGGGGTTCTAAGGGAGTGTTCATAGTGGACTATGCGCCTCGTGGAAGGATCATCACAGACCAATATTATGCCGAGGAACTGAGTGGGTTGAAGAAGTGCATCCGTCAGAAGCGGCGCGGCAAGTTGAAAAGCGGTGTCCTGCTCCTCCACGACAATGCCCCTGTCCACAAGTCCAGAGATGCACAAGCTGCCCTGCTTGATTGCAGATTCGAGGAGTTCAACCATCCCCTCTACAGTCCAGATCTGTCCCCTAGCGACTTCTTTTTATTCTGCCAGCTCAAGGCTGCACTGCGTGGATGCTGATTTAGGGACAATGAAGATGTCCAGCTCGCCGTCCAGGAGTGGATTGAACAGCAGTCGAGAGATTTCTGGTTGTCGGGAATTCAAAGCCTCAGGGGAAAGTAGCGCAAGTGCATTGTATTCGAGGGTAGTTATATTGAAAAATAATAAACCGCTTTTCATCATATCTCGTTTCCTTATATCCGAATTGCAAAACTTATTGGCCGGCCCTCGTATGTTGTAGTGCGCCTCAAAAAACTCATTTAGGTTAGCAAAAGGACACTACTTAGCTCTTCTGTAGTAAATACTGATGCAAGAATATATTAAGGCTGTTGTTTCTCATTTGTTCTTCATCGTTTAGAAATCCTCCTTCTCATCCACTAACCGTTCAATAATTGATGTTTCTACTCTATTCTAGCTGATATTGCAAAGGAAATTTTAGCGTTTGTTTTATTTGATTCGCTATGTTTGTCCCCTTGGCCTTTTTCAATTCCTATGATTAACCCTTTCGGTTTGCGCTGGAGAGTTATGATACTCTTTATTTCATCCACAATATTTGATTGTTTAAATATGTTATGAGGCATTTTTTAGCCCGCAGACAGTCTGCGATATCCTTTGCCCACCAATTTGTTTTATCATTATGTACTGGACGTCGATTTATCACTGGCAGACATACTTGAGCAGTATTCAAGTTATTATTGGTGAATAGTCCCCACGAAGTTTGTATGTTAATAATGTTATTCAGAAAGTTCCATTCCGTTTGGTTAAATATTTCTCGAAAAATTTGCCCATTTGAACTTACGAATTTTGTCATAGTTTTGCTTCGTTTACGTGTATTTAAATTGATGAAGACAGTTGTTTCGTGATGATCGCTATTTCTAAAACTATCACCGTATTTAACATCATCAACCAGGTCTTCCTATTTTGCAAATACTAGATAATGTATCTTATTTTAATAATTTAGAGATTGATTAAGTTGAAAGAGCGAAGTATCGTAAAATAGCCATAAAATTCATGTCATTTAGATACAGGTAAGGTAAAACAAACACAAACTACAAAATATCGTATTTTACTTATTTATGCAATTTTTAAAATTTTCTTTGAGAGTTTCCACAGGCATTCCTATGGGTATGTATATTAATGCACAAATAATTATTGATTATTGACTGAAGAGAGTGTAGGGGAGGGGTAGAAAAGTGAAAGAGAGAGGTGGGATGTGGGATTGATGAATTGAGGAGAGAATGGGAGAGTTTCCTGCATTTCTGTACTAAGTACAATTTAGCATTAAATACAAACCATCAATTTTCTCAATAGCTAGGTCATAAGAATACTTATATGTACCTAAAAAGTATAAAAAAAATTCAAAATCAACTCGTTTACTTTATTAAAATGGATACTCTTTTGTTCTTTCATTACAGATTACGTCAAATAGTTTTGGAAAATTATTAACTATAAAATTCCAATTTGCAATTTTTGTTTAATGAATTTTATTATTTGTATTATTTGTTTGGAATAAATGATGAAGATCCTGGCGTATGCTATATTTGAAACAGAATAAAATAAATTTCGTATTTAGCAAGGTGACTGTCTATACATATTTATATAGATTAAGAGAATATTAAGAGTGTTTGGATATCAAATGTTAAAAAATTTCATCTCTAAAAACAATCAACATATAACATTTTTCATAATAAATTTAGTGGGAATTCTCAGGCATTGAAACAAAACATCTTTTCCCCGTGATTTTTTAACATTTTTGTTCCGAATATCTTATCACATAAAAGAAAAGCGATGGATATACTATTATCATATTAATATATATATATATATATATATATATATATATATATATATATATATATATATATATATATATGTGTGTGTGTGTGTGTGTGTGTGTGTGTTAGAAGAAAATAGTAAACCACAATATTTGAATTAAGATTCATTTATAACCACAGAACTAGTTTCGGCAAAGTTATAAATGCCATTTTCAATTAAGTAATGAAAATAGACACGCAAGGAGCCCATGTTATATAATGCAAACAAAATACTAAACAAAATGAAAACACAGGAAACAAGCTGGAAAATCCTAAGTAATTGGGTGCACTCAACGGAAGTTACTAATCCCCGAGAGGAATTTCTTCTGGGTGCTTATAAATATGATTGCTGATTTTATTCAATATATATTTGTGGAATTTGTATTACCCTTCAGATGAATTGATATTATCGACTTTGTTAATGATGATAGATTTTGCAACCTGAATTCGTTACACCCATTGATAAAATTCTTAGTAGAAGTGGAACAAAAAGCCTCTTTACAGTTGCCAGCCTTAAAAACACACTATTTAAATAATCATATTCAGTGCTTAGTCTATGAAAAACCTACCTATTCAAATGCTTACATACATTTCTTCTTATTACATGACAAATCCGTTAAGATATCTGTTCTTTCTTTCCTTTTTCTCCTAGCCTACAGAACCTGCGACTCAATTTTCCTTTAGGATGAAATTAACCTATTATCTACAATTTCATAAAATTAAAATATCCAATTCACTTCATAAACAGATGCCATTCGAAAGCACGAAAAACTTCTATGCCATCTCCACACCGCGAAGGGTCGAATTTAAAAAAAATGTATTAGTTTCAGATTTGCTCCAGCTTTGGCCATATAAAATTGTATGTGAACGGAAATGATAGAAATATCACATAAATATTCTAATACCATACAATTTTTGAAAATTGAAATTTGGCATACATCGGAGAGTCGGGCTTCTTTAATAAGAGGATAAAGGAACATCAAGCCAATATACGATGAGGGACAAGTTCCTAATATCTCTTTACGCACATGCAAAATTAAGCTCATCGAATCGATTTCAAACAATCACATTGAGAAGAGAATTAAAGAATATATCATCATTAACGAAGTCAAGAATTTCAATTCATCCGAATAGCAATACTAATTTAGCAAATATATATCGAATAGAGTCGCCAATCGTTTTTATAAATCCCCTGAAGCAATTGTTCTCGGAGATTAGTAACTTCCGCTGAGTCCTAAATGCTTATGTTTTTCCAGCTTGTTTCCTGCGCTATCATTTTGTTCAGTATTTTATTTATATTATATATCCTGGGCTCCTTGCTTGTTTTTTGTCATTACGGAGTTGACAATGGCCTTTTTAACTTTGCCGAAACTACTTCTGTAGTTATAAATAAATCTTGATTCAAATATTGTGGTTTAGGGAAAACCGGGGCTAGTTGTTACAAGTTTACTATTTTTACCTCTAATTCAATAAATAATGAAGGAAACTTAAACAATTTTATGCTGTGAAAATTTTATTATGTGTTTTATTCAAAATCATGTAACAAAAAGGTTATATACTTTTTTATTCCTGCGATATAATTGAAAATAGAAGAAAAACATTTTTCCTCCAATTTGCCCCATATGCGGGGCAAGTTGTTACACACCATGGTGTATATTGTTACAAAATATGAAAAAAATCACATGTCTTAAGAACAAAATAAATCAGTTCATCATTTCATTTCACATAGGTCGCATACCTAATACGCACTTTCATTCGTGCAACTTTCATGGGCCCAATCTTGGCATTTGATGCATTGCACCTATCGCTCCCCTGACTCTGAATTTGACCATTCACCACCACATGCAAGACATCAATAATCTTCAATGTTCTTTCTGTTCTTATCTTCACAAGACTTCAGAAGCCCTTTATTGTTAAGATTCCTTTTACAGGTTTACTACTGATCCTTTTTCTTTGTGAATCCTCATTTTGCTCCTCGTGTTTTATCTACACTGGTGTATCTGTTAGGAATGCTGCGTGGCGTTTTATTTTGTTGCATCTTTGAGTCTTTCTTGGGTTAGCTTTTTTAAATGGTCGCAGCTGTTCTGAGGTTTTGATTTGTCCTGTAGGTCTTTGTTCTATCTTTATCGAAAAAGGTGATTGGTATATGTAAGGCCTATATAAACTATCCTTACTTGTACTTAGGACTGAGTATTGAATCATATTCCTAAGTCTTGTTATATGATGAGGAGTTGGATAGTCTTGGAAAGGTTCACAGCTAGGTATATTATAACCTATACAAACTATAGTAGGCTATAATGGGCTTTCACCATTTGGAGGTCAAGTTTTTACTGATTGTAACAACTAGCCTCAAGTAGTTATTTTCCTTCTCCTCCAAAATATTGCTAATCACTTGAAATATAGGACAATTAATTCTAATCATATATGAAGCATAGAGACAGTTATTTCATAAAATCATATTATTTTTTTAAACATGAGTTCCATTTAGTTCTATGAAAATAACACGAAAGGTCAGAATACTTACTCAGGGTATCCAAAAACAGTTTTTTGCTTGTATTTTTGCTGACGGCTGATCACCTTGATTAGCACTCAACGAAGACCAGGCTGGTACTGACGCCTAAACGTCTGAAGAACCTCGGAGCGCCAACCTTTGCCCTATGATTAAGATAATGACAATGTATCTATCTACTCCTATATGGAACTAGCCCGGTTTCCCCTACTATAATCTTTTTACTCATATATATCACGCTAATGGAATATCTTATATATATATATATACGTATATACACTTGAAATTGAGGAAAATGGGACCCTTCCTTTTCTTGACCTTCTAATACAGAGGACGCCGTCGGGTTGTAAATCCCCTCTTTATCGCAAACCGTCTAACTCCAGTTCATATATTCACTTTTATTCTCATTATAGTGTTAAAACTAAACGGTCTGTATTAATTTCTATGTTTCTTCGTTCATTACGCTTTGTTATTCCATAATTTTGGGATAAGAAACTGCCCAATATCTTTGAAATAGGTTAAAACTTTGTTACCCTCGTCAATTTTTGCATACTTCATTAAACTTTGCTAAGAGAATTTATGATAAAATGATAACCCACCGGTATTCAAATACAAAATTGTCTTATCTTGCCATAATTTGAACCATTTTTTTTGTCTCACCCGTATTTTTATTTTAGATATGAATCCACTTAATATAAAATATTAGTCCACAATAATACAGGAAAAAAGGTGGAGTATATTGTATAGAATGTTCTATTTTTAATTCACCTGACTTCGGACAAACTAGTAAATCTTTATCTAGTAAAATTTATCAACATAAGTATAATATTAGAAGATGTGAATTAAACAGCGCTTTATTTTTAAATTTATCTTAAAATAACAACCCCAGTGACTAGAATTCTGCAAATTTCATTTATCATTCTGGCATCTTACCAAATATAAACATTTCTGCTTGCTTATTTAAACTTTACCCAGTTTTTTAAAAATTATACTAAAGTAAATAACTTCATAATTCAAGCTGTTCTCACTCTTTATTACTATAACATCATTCGCACTGCCACCCCCACCACGTGTCTCTGTTTTGGCTGTGGATTAAGTGTTAGCCCTAAATGTTTTCGCCCTAATGATATTCTTTTACAATATTTTTTCACCCACTATATTCCATTGATATACATGGCGTTGTTGTATATATATATATCGTTTTAGGGATGCATATGTCTGTTATTAGTTGCTTATTGTTCTTTTTCTTGATAGTTTTCTGTCTTGTTTTTGTGTTTTTTCCATTAGTTTGTACTATGTGATGGGCGTTCTCTTCGTATATTTGTAGACTATAGAAGGTTGTCTTCTATATTTTCATGCTATTCCTTGAAAAACTTAGAAATATAGTTCGAAAGTGCTTGAATTCATCTTTTAATTTTCCTGTGGGTTAATTTTCATATATACATATTTATATATATATATATATATATATATATATATATATATATATATATATATATATATATATATATATATATCTATCTATCTATCTATCTATCTATCTATATCTATATATATATATATATATCTATCTATCTATCTATCTATCTATCTATATCTATATATATATATATATATATATATATATATATATATATATATATAGCCAAAGCTTTTGAGAGTAGAAAATTAATAGGACTATTTAAAGACTTCATTTTAATTTAGTATGTTTTATCATACTTTGAAGGTGAAATATACAAAAATTTAGAGCCCAATACCATTTTATTAAAAGTATAGTTAATTGATGCACTTAGACAATATTTACAATGATATTTCTGGATTTTACGACCTCTCATTTGGTTTTGATAGACTTGAAGCAAAACTAGTGACGATTTATTTACTGATATTTATCATTATTTTTCAATAACAGCATGCAACTGCTCACAATTGGATGGTTTTTGGTTATTAACGCCAGTTTGATTATTGCCCACAAATTATCTAATTGGTGAAAATCTGGGCAATTCTCGGGTCAAAGTCTCATTATTTTAGAGTGTTGGAATACCTTTGTCACCTGCTTATTTCTGTTTTTAACTAATCCTGGATAAAATCAAACAAAATTTGTGTTATCTGCATTTCTTCTGTTAAATATATGTAGAGTAGCCCGGCAAACACCTCACAAAATTCAAACTTGAATAATATTATTCAAATGTAAATGAATATTAATGAAAGTACGGAAACAACAACTTATATTTATCCTTTATTATCTCCATAAAGTTCAACAATATATCTATAATATATTTATCTGCAATTATTAAAAGATTTCACTCAAAAATATCCGTGCCAAATCAGGAAAATGTGTGATATTTGTGTGCAGGAAAGACGAGGTCTACATTTCTAGGTTTTTAGGCTATAGGTTGCCTTGTTTTTCTTTGAGGCATTATGTAAACTTGAAACTTATAATTAGTTTTATTATACCTCAAATCATAATGATGTTTTTTAAATCATAAAATTCTAATATAAGCGTGCTTTGAAAAATCTTTGGTGAATTCGCAGATAGAAATTGGACTGGTAGAACTGTTTATAACTTAATTAAAAAGAACAATACTACTGGTTTGATAGCTCGAAAGAAAGATAATGGCGTGCATATTAAAACTGCTAAGACAGAGAATAAAATATTAGAGTAGAATAAGTTGTTTTAACTTATGTGGTAATACTAGCAACTCATCTATCTAAACGACAGATCTCAAATGAATTAGGTATTTCCTGTTCTGTGAAACGGATCTTTAAACAAAAAGAATTCAAAGATTATATAAAAATGCACATCTTCCTTCGTGATATCAATGTAAGACAACATAAAAAGACGTTTTAAGTTGCGAATCGATCAGTATTCATCTTAAAATAAAAGAAATTTTGTGTTTACTGACAAACTTATTATTTCCTTTTGGAAATACAAACAAAGAGTCAAAATAAAAAAGATTATGGCTCAGGGAAAAATGATATCCATCCATCCCGCCTTTTAGTTAATCTTCGAGATTTAACATAGAAACAATGGTTTCTGCGAGCGTGACATCGAAGGGGAAAACTAGGATACCTTTTATCTATACACAAAAATCTAAAGTTACTTGTAGCGATTGCTTGGAAAAGGAAAAACAGTACAAATATAAATAAAATATAAATTTTCGTAAATCCATGCCACGAAACATTGACTATAATAAAAAAAAGGACTCTAACTATTTAATAATTAATTAAGAAGACTCCCCGGATGCATTGTTTCATACAGCAAAATGCTATATCTTGCATAAACAGCAATGAGCTATAAAATTTAATTGTAACAATACAGAAATTGTTTACAGTGTATGAGTCTTCTCTTCAGTTTTTATTACTACTAGAGTTTAAACTTGCCATAGTTAATGTCCCTGGAATAACCATCCGATCCTCGTTTCTTCTATTAAAGCCACGACCCCAAGCTAGACTGAGACGAATCATCTGGGGATATCTGGCCAGTCATTCCTGTGTGCGTATATACAGAGGCTCGTATCGCCTCTCGACGATCGCGCGTAGAGCTCGCACTAAGTAACTCGGTTAGTTCGGTTCTTGTATACATCGAGTATTCATTGCTATTATTATAGTTAATCCATTTATTGTATATAACTGAGTTAATATTAAAGTATGTTTTGTTCATACTTTTTCATAAGTTTCATAGCCAGCAGCCTTCATTAGTTTAATATCGTCCAAAGCACTCAATCGTTTTGAATTTAAATCCTTCGAACTCGTCCAGAGAAGGTGGACCCCAACTTACCCGACTTATATCTCCCATCTTTGTCGTGACCAGTGTCAAGTCAAGATCCTTCGTTGACTTTGACCGTCCACGCATATTGGGCAGAAGTGACGTATATTTTAGTGGGTCATTCATTATAAGACAGTGCACAATTTTTTGTAAAGCAAGAAAGATGAGAACTACCGAGTAAATGGTTGACGTGTTATAATTATTATCTCAAAAACAGTGCAGGGCTAAGCAAGGTGGTAGCGTTTAAGTCAAAGATATTAGTGTCCAATTGATTTGAAAACATATACTGATCCCTCCAGACAACTTATTCGAAATGATGTTTAGTTCCGAATGCACTTATTAGTCACAGTTTAATTTAAGGGTGGCTTGAGAGTTTGAAGAAAGTTTGAGAGATAGATGTCTGACTGTTCCCAAATAGATAGAAGGATAAGAGTTTGAACGACCAAAGGCTAATTGAATTTAGGCGAGAGAGGGGGCCAAAAGAGAGTGAGAGAGATTTTGATGGTAATTCGAGGAAACTCACAGAACCAATGCGAGAAAGATGGTATAAAAGCTAACCTTGGCTGGAGAACCTGGACGAGGACCTACTTGCTAGTTGTAGTCTTTCAAGATGCCGCACATTCCAAAGTGTGTCCCGCAGAGTACAAAAGTTAACAGGGAGTTTAAGAGTTTTGAATTTGATTCTTTCTCCAAGCTTTCAAACGGTTTCGCACAGCGTCCATGAGTTTAGGAGGACGTTCAGAAAGTTGTTTCTTAATCCAGCGTCTGATCTAGAGTAACCGTTTTACGCTAAGCTCGCCTACAAAAGAGTTTTCAAGAAATAAGGAATGGGGAAGTTGGCGTATAATTAGGGGGGATCTCACGAGGGAGGCCGGCGTGGAGGGCTAAAACGCGTAACTACCTATGCCCACAATAAGCTAATTAACCACTAAGGGGGAGGGGTGGTAGGCGTAGGCGTCTAATCTCGATGCCCAAGAAGACCAACTGCCCTTTCCCCATTGTATAACCATAAACCATATAGTAATTCTTCAATCACCAAAAAGTAGACTATAGACAGAGGGAGAGGGGGTGAGAGCCCACCCAAGCTTTTCTCCTTTGAAATACATGCGTTCATGCACGCTCACTCAGACTGTTCCTTAAGCTGTAATATTAGCTTTTTCTTAGTCTGCGAGCGTTGCTCTGCCAAAAGAGAATAAATGTGTATTGCTTGCATAGTCACCTAAAAAGTTTTCGAATAACCTTGGAAAAGTAAGCAAGAAGAAATATTATAAATATCGTTTGGGCTAATATATGATGCGGAATTAGTGCTATTGTTAGGTTAGGAATATTCAAGATGAGGTACATAAGAGATTGTCTACAAAGGGAAAGTTTACATTCGATTAAATGTCAATATGTGTTTACATAATGTAATTATATTAGGTACTTTTCATCGTGAGCATTTTTGCATATATCAATCATCGAATGCAACATAGTTAAAAAATCTGTTATAATAGGCAAAACGTAACCACAGATTTGGATTCAGCACCTAAAATCAGGGTAGAATCAATTAAAAACTCTCCTGCCGAATAAGTACAAATAAGTATTTAGTCGATGGTTCAGTTACTAGTTCTGCTAGTAAGAGTAGTAGTCTAACGATTTATATATAGATGAAAATTGCACCCACCTTCCTGACTATACAAATCTCCATGCGACTCTAGAAAATTAGGTTTTTTAATTGCAAGGTAGCCTTTCTTTGAAAAGATGTACTTGAAAGGGGATTGGGTGAAATGCATCGCCTTAAGAAATTCCACTCCTACGTTAATTTATTTTATTTGATAATCTTCTGACTTATATTTTATGGTTATGATTTACATCTTACGTTACGATACTTACGTCGGGTTCTATTGGTTTATTCCTTATATTTACTCTTTAAAGGTCATTTCTTATGTAAGAGATTGATTTTGGCATTTGTTAATTTATTCAAAATATGTATAAAAAAGTTGATGATAAATGCATTTCTGTGTTTCCCTGCCTAAAGATGATAAAAGGAAAAATGTTGCGAATAATTTTCCCAAAATAAATTTTTCCGTCCTAGTTATTTCAGCTTTTGATATATTTCACCCACTTGGCCCCCTAAATGTATAGGATTAATGCATTTTATTAATTTTTTCTTTTGTTTTGTCTTGTGCAAAGATATATCACATAAGGATTCTTTACATTTTATGTATATAATGAGATAAATATATAAACACTAATTTAAATAAAGGTTTATACAAATAATTTCGCTTTAACTACACAAAATTGGCTTTCTATTTAGGTCATGATTATTATAAATATATGTTTCGCTACTTGGCTTATCAAACTTAAAAGTTTAATTACTTACTCTATTATTCAATTAATAGATCTCATACATTATGGATAAAGACCTTTCCTATGTTCATTAGGCTTTGAAATCTTAATGTTTTTCTTTTTTATCATGTCCCTATTGTGGCACCTTTGAAATTCGCTCTAAAATCCAGAACAGCTTAATCATCATTGACTTCTTTGATACGTCATACCTTTGCCTTGGTAATAATGCGAATTCGATGACACGATTCTATAATTTCTGGGAGACTACCTCTTGTATAAACACAAAACATGATCTCGATTAAATCAAAGTAAGGTTATGTTCGAGGTTAGGGATATATTATTTAAATGTTTTTATTTGAACCACCTTCTGAATAATAGTAAAATCTATGAAATTTAAAACGTTATATAAAATTGAACAGAATACAACCTAACTTTTAATAATCATTGATAAACTTTGCTAGTGCTAACTAAATTCCTCAAATTTATTCGCCAAACTTTAATTGTCTTTTCTCATTTAACTTTTCCCTAAGTTTATAGTTTTTGTTTTACGAAATATTTGGTGCTAGCACTATTTGGTGCTATTGGTGCTATCACTATATATATTATTCAACTCCGATATCTTGGAGATAACGTTTTCTAAATCCTTCATTAATTTCAATTCATTTTTGAGGCTAAAGTTAATTTAATGTATAAATATTCTCTACAATAAAGAAGCTTACGAATGAATAACTAAAATAGAACATGACGATAACAAAGTAAAAATATGTAGTGCAAAACCTTTTGGTCCAACCTAAATTAGGGTGGTCATTACCAATAAATAATAAAAAACAGATCTTCGTTTATTAACACGGTAAGATGACTAAATTAAATATGGAATCAAGTAACCTTAGATTTCTATGCATTTAACATTCATTTACAATAAGTGGAAAACAGGCATAATTGTTATATCTCAGACTGTTCCACACTTATATAGCAAGAAAAATATTTCTATATTTTCAGCAGTTTGAATTGTTTCACACTCATATGGTAAGAAAGATATTTCTATATTTTCAGCAGTTTGAATTGTGAAATTCAAATTAGATCCTTTTACAAAGTAAGTGTAGCTAATGCAAGATTACATTATTCTTTTAAAAAACTTTGGCAGCAAGAGTTCAAAAGCCGAGTTGTGAATAAAGGCTTGAAGTAAATCTTTAAGTAAAATTCATCTGGGGAATTTCCCGCAGAAAATTCGGAATGAAATATCTTTCTAAAAAATTAGGAAAAAGATGAAATTAATATTTGTGAAAGATATATAGCCGGCAATAAATTTTGCGGATCCTTTTCACCAAATTTTATTTGACGCGCCTTAAGCAAATAATTCCGCCACTTCCTTCTCAGTTAACATATATTAAACGCAGTTAAATCTATTATTTTTATCTACGTTGAATTGAGTCTTCATATGGATTGGCTGCTATGTGTTTTAGTATCTTCATTATTCAGTGTTATCCATGTAAAGTAGTCCCCAACTGGCCACCTCAAAATTTTGTAATTATTTCATAAATGAATAGTAATAGAAATAATTAAACTTTGGAACTTAATTTAGTCTGTTTGTATCAAAATTTTAGTTGAAATATAAAAGTTTACATAACAAACCCATTTTATTAATAAGTAGTCAATATATACGCACAATCAATATTTACAATGATCTCACATGTGCTTCAGGACTATTTCATTTCGTTTTGGCATGCTGAAGAATAAGGTGTGATAATATCTTCACTGATATTACTCTATTTATATTAATTAAGCCCCCGTAACTGCCCACAATTAGATGACTTTTGTTTAAAAACCACCGGTTTTATTATCACCCACAAATTCTCTATTGGTTTCAATTTTACCGAATTCCTAGGACAAAATCTAAAAGGTTCGATGATATTTTCAACCAAGAATACCATTATTGTTTTTTCTTTGTAAAAAGGTGCGCGATCATGCAAAAATACATTTAACTTCTCAAAATTTGTCCTTAACATCTTGCAACAAGTTCTGATAGGGTCCTTTTTGGTACCATTTGGAGTTGATGGCATTGTTATTGAGAAAGTGATTTGTGTTCGAGTTCCCTTAGATAAGAAGCAGCTGCAGACCTGGACACTGTTTGAATACTTCTTTCTGGGCACATTACAGGAATCGTGAAAATGTTCACCCTTTTTCTCCTAATGAAGGGTCTCTCAAGACCTCCAAACAATTAAACGGAACTTATACATAAAATAACATTTTGCCAAATTTCTTAATCAGTCCAATCCTATATATTTAGTACAAAGGGGGGCCATATTTGTACGGAGACATTGTTGAAAATTCTCCGCTTTACACGGTGCAAAGAACGGGTTCACACCTGGCTTTTCCAATTGTATGTAATCTGGAAACCTGGAGCAACACGATGCCTCAGCCAGGATCATAGCAGTATGCGATCTAGTCGTTCATTACAAGCTCTCGTTTGTCCGCAAGACATCTTCACAGAAGTGAAAATATTCTTTTTAAAGAAATTCTTGATTTTAAAGATAGTGATTTTTTATGCAATAGCTTTAGCTACTATCTCCTTTATATTTTAGACCACTTTGGTGCTGAGAAACAATCATTTCACACGTTTCTTTGGAAAGCACAAGTTCTGGAATTGAAAAAGATTCAAACATGTCTTAAAATAATATATTATGAAAAAGATTATAGTTAGACATCATTCAATTAACCCATATTTGACACCATTTTACCCTTTTGATCAAATAACAAATTTTCGTGAATTGAAACTAACTTTCTAGATTAAGCGGATAGATATAAGGTTTTCCTTATTAATTTGGAAATTATGACTTTTATAAACCTGCCATAACTGAAATATTCAAATATCTATTCCTATAATGTAAATTTCTGAATACATAATAAAAGAAATCTATATTAGTCTCAAAATCTTTGGCCATGACTATAGTTAATACTTCGTAATTTCCACTCACTTGGATATCCCATTCATCTTCACTCTATCTCCTTACCTTAATACCAGGTATTGCAAAAGTGCTGTTACACTCGCTAAGACGCTTTGATCAAAAAAGCATAATGATAATTTCGACAGGATTTTATTGTTTTAACGTGAGAATATGTGTTCATATGTTAATATTAATCATGCTCTCCAAGCAAGACGTGAAGACTTTGATATTCTTCCTCATGTTGGCCCACACGCGGACCTTGCAAGCCTTGCATTCCGCATACGTGCCCACGCTCTAGTAGAGGGGATTGAGGTCAGATGACTGCCGCGGCCAAAAATCTTTCGATCTTAAGTTCAATTCAACCTAACTAATGTTGCATGGTCATGGCCATATGGGCCAACGCATCTTCCTGTTCAAAGAGGTAGTTTGCCTTCTTCATGAACTTCCTCTATCAGGACAGGGCTTGCCCCGCTAAGAAATCCATGTAATAGTCTGCAGTGAGCCTTGGACCGGATGTGGAACACACCGGTTGCATGGTTTCATCATTCATTTTGAGGATACCGATCATCATCATGAAGGCATGGTACATTGTATTGGAATTTTAGCGGACCTCTGAGAGGTCCTGGGGGAAGCTTACCACTCGTTCGTTTTGCTTGTTGATAAGTGAATCCAAAGTAAAGTTCTCTATCAAAAAAGAGTGAGGATTCGAATGTCATACCAATTCAAGTCTTCGAGAAGGCGACGTCTTCCTTCATTGGCTTATTCTAGCATACGCATAAGGTGCCTTTCCGTGCACCTTAACCTCTCCTTGCCCTCGTCTTTGATGACCTTGGACAACGTGTCAGAGTGGTGCTCTTTTTTACGATTGAAGTTATTTTGATCTACGGATCACTTTCGACGTGTTTTCTCTCAGGCAAACTTTTGACAACTTGAGGTTATCCTGAACGAGGTCAATCTATGAGATGTTGTCCGTTTTGAGCCTCTCTGCCCCTCTGTGGACGGAAATTTTTCTGATGTTGCACCGCTTGGAAATGTCGTACCTTTTGTTGCTAGATTGCACCTGCACAATTAGAAAGGCGTTTTAATGACACATGATGGAAAAGTAGAACTTTTATGTATGTTTTACGGAACTTGTTCTATCACTCAAGTAAACCTATCGAAAGATATAAAATAACAGAGAGTCACAAACCTTTGGCTAGACCCGGTATATATGGCATTCAGTTTGGACTTCTCGTCTAAAACACTGTCAATAACACCAATTAACAAGTCCAAATATTTCTCACTCACCCCACAGGACAAAGTGATCAACATATCTATATATAAATTGAACCCATCACGCATCAATTCTCATGAATCTAAGGTGCCTTTTCAAAATTCTCCTCTGTACTACCATCAGTAATCTATCTTTAAATATATTAAACACTCAAAGCACCTTCACATACTCTTCATTTACACCATACGCATCCCAAAATACTCGAGCCTGGCATCCCTTTACCATAACGCACCCAATAAATTTAACGTAACTAATCTGCACATATATCTACACTTCCTCATACCCGAAATACACTCTCCTTGTCTATCACAGAGCAACTTTCATTCTCTTTAATTCAATTTCATCCTCTTTTCAATTATACCTAGACAGTTATACTTCAATCTTAATTCTTCAATCACTCATCTACATTGATATTTCTTACAGTACAGCGAATTTACTCCTTTCTTAATACATCCATCACCAACTTGAGCATTTTATCGATATATCATTTTCTCCAAATGTCTTCCATTTTTCCAGAACGTTTAGAGCACCTAAAACTCTCTCACATGCATATTTCTTCCATAAATAGATATCACAACCACTTTATATGACCACGAAGCCCATTATTTTTATATTTGCACTTCTCTATACCCAATTTATATAACTCATATACTATTCTTGCTATGTTTGACATCGTCTTCTCTCACAAAAGACGCACATTTTTGTTCCTGATATTCAGACAACTATTATTTTCCATTTTTTTTTCCATTCTAACTAAATTCTTAAATAAACTTCTGTTCAATTCTGAATCTTACTTTAAAATTATGTTCACTTTAATAATTTGATGAGTTCTTTTTATTATCTTTCTGTGAATAAAACTCAATCACTCTAACATTTTCATTTGCACTAGTATGTTTTTTCATCTAAGCGTACATTGACTTGCATTACACATTTAACATCATAATTTAACCGTTCATGATTATATAATTTCGGCGCACCTATACACAGACCTTGCACTACTTGATCCAAATTCCTTAAATTTTGTTTACATTTTCGCTATATATATGTTCACAGTTAATTCCATCTCTTTCACTATTAAGCATTCGTACATACCCGTCACTTTTTCTCGGATTCAATTCTCTCATTACACGTTCCATGTTAGAATTACGAACATTTTCTCCATTGCAAAGCTCCACCTCACTTTATGATTATTGGATTTCCATTTTCATACCCAATGATTGTTTCATAGTGCTCATCACTCACGACAACATAATATTATAGTGTGAACTGACTCATTTTTGCAGTGCTATAAAGCTTACGTAGCATTGTGGGATAAAATTAGTTTGGGGGCGATAATTAATTTAATAAAAATATATTTTAATCTATTTTTGCCATGATTTGTACTACCTCAAAAAAATATATTATTTAGTATAATAACATATTTATACCAGGACGAAAAATTTGAGAGACTGAATGTAATCATTTTTATGTTTATTGATTTTTAAAAAGCGCTAAAAACATATATTCTCAATGTTTTAGTGAAAGATTCCTTAAAAAGGTTTACATAAATCGCTTTATTTATATAAAAAGAATTCATTAAGAAATATAAGCAGTTTGTTTTGCCTCTAAATGTACATATCTCTTTCGCTATTTGGATTACTCAGTAGCGTACTTTTATACGTTATTGCAAAAGACTTTACATATTATAAAGGATACAGGAAGTATGACAACAATGATAGTTGTAAAGAATACAAATTCTATGAATAATAAATATTGTACAGGATTTAAATAAGCGAGGGAACAAACCATTAACAGGTAAGCTAATGTTATTTTGTTAACTTATCAATGTTTTTTAATCAATAAATGGTATTTATTTGAGTTCTACCTCATGCAAACATAAATCGAATATATGTTGCGAGAGAAGGTGCAGATCCTTTTAGCAGGGGTAACCAGTTCCAAGGTAGAACAAATATTTATTTTCCTCCTATATGAATCCAAGTTCGGTATTCGAGTTCGTTTGAGGGTGTTCATTAAATAAGTTCGAATTTCGATTTACAAACTAGTTGATAAAATAACTTTAGTTTGGAACTTGAAATTTAATAAGATGAATAGCTGGAGATGGTGAGCTTAGATCCCGTTTTCAGTGGAGAGATTAAATTTGAATGTGAAAGGGAATACCTTTAGATTCTCTGTTAGACTGTGTGAGATATATCCGATTAAACCTTATATATGTGTACAGAAAGTGGACGTGATCAATGTAGTTTCTGGGAGGAGCTTTTTCTGAGGTAAACTTTGGTTTGTGTGTTTAAGAGACAAAGCAGAGATTGTCACCTAATGGATTTTTTAAGATGAAGACAAATAGTTGGTGAACAAGGAAAGTTTGTGAAATATGTATAGAATTTTAGTTTAGCAGATTTTCCTTAATCAAAATATTAAAACAAAATCGCTAAATGACAGTTTTGTGGGAACTGAGATTGTTGTGACCTAGAAGGAAGATAATGTGACCAAGGGCAAAATTAATAGTCCATCCGGTCGTAACACGTGAGTCTCGGAAAGACCGTGTGTCATTTTTGTGTACATGGATCGATACATGTATGTTAACTGAAGAGC
Organism: Ceratothoa steindachneri; assembly: GCA_963969495.1. NCBI lineage: Eukaryota > Metazoa > Arthropoda > Malacostraca > Isopoda > Cymothoidae > Ceratothoa > Ceratothoa steindachneri. Next base: position 87,221,847 of record OZ018328.1, read on the forward strand.
CAAGTTTGAAAAAATCGATTTTCAAAATTTCCTAAGAAAAATAGAAAAGATTTAATGGCCATACTATTGAAGTTATAAAATCTATATGATTGGATGGAGACACGAGATGTTTTAATCCTCATAATTGCAGGATGTTTTATAAACTTATTCATTATACAACCGTTCGATCTATTAGATACCACCAAATACATATGCTTTTTTTTTAATTCTAGCATTTATAGCCAGAAATTACATATTTTAAAAAATTAAAATAAATTTAAGAATTATCATCGATTATTGTCTTTTATACTCCTGATTTTTAAAGGTCTTTCATATTTTTGATAACTTCTATAGCCAGATGATATATCCTTAACGGAGTATTGTTGCTTAAAAAAAAATTCTGTGACTGCGAGCAAATTATATATAGAAATTTTTTATTATAACTAGCATTAAATCTATTGGTCACTATTGAGGATATTATACAAAATATAGACACACTTTATGTCTTAAATTGTAGTGATACATATGAATAAGGCGCATTTCCTACAGATTTCAAACCTTCTATGCGTATCAATTTTATAGATCTGATGACGGGATACCAACTCTTAGCGAGAGGTTACTTGCCACTCTTCAACTTCACGCGGTTTTCGGTTAGAGATCGTTTTGTGTTTCTGGTTCACCTTAACGCCCCCCGGAGAGCGTAAGGCTATAGTGCCAATTCCAATAACAATGGAAGCAGCCTGGAATCAAATTTGAAAAGAAGAATAGTGGCGCTCATCAGCATAGTCTTCTCAAACCTTTATGAGCTAAGAAAAGCAAAAAGCTCTGACATATTCCTTGCTACTCTAGGACCGTTCGATCACTATAAAATTAAAAGACGATGCACTCCCCCAGTAGAGGCGTAGAATAATTTACTACAGCGCTAACCGAGTGGGATTTAAAGCATGTGATCAGAACAACATACATGATGCTGCCATATTCCCACCGTACGGCAGAGATAACTGCTCTGGAAGACGAATATACAAACTTAAGTAGCTTCCTCGTAGAAATTAACCCTAAAAGGATGAATACAGCAAATTATGTACGAAATAAAAGCAACAATTGTGAGAGCAAAATGTGAATTGAGAAGAAGTCATGTAATTCCTCGACAAAGAAGCCGATCACACGATGTTTGGGAAAAAATAAAATGGCAGCAGGAATCAAAAGACCAGCTAAAACCAAATTAAACATAAAATCAACGGAGGTGCTTTGAAAGAACAGTCTGAGTTTGAAGCAATCATCCGGGCCACTTGTATCTTTAATATATCACCGGACCAAAACGAGAATATTGGCAGCGAACAAAGCGAGAGAATAGTGGCGTTGTTAAAAAACAACAAAGATAAATACCCTCCTGTTGTATATGCTCACAAATGGTTCTTAATGTTCAGGGGATGGAGTAATTGAATCTCCAGGAGCAAACAGACATGATAACTAAAACGAAACAAAGGACACAATGGTTAAAGGGCCGAACAGTTTCTAAACAACAATAATACGACTGTTCTACGTAGCGGGCAGAGCAGGTCACTTGCCCTTCGCGTCAAAGACGACGAATTAATCTTCCTACTAAACCAGCCAAGCCATTAAACTCTTCATAGAACTTATCGCCGATCACGCTGCTGAAGATGATGTGAAAAATTTGAAAAGTTATCAATAGCAGATTGACCCATCACTTTGAGGGCAATAATTATATTTCACTTCAGCAAGACCTTTGGTTGACCCCATTAATGTCACGCTCCACAAGAGAGCTTTCAAGCTCTAGAAAATGCTGGACGGAAAAAGACAATTTACCAGACATTTAAAGTAAATGCGAAACGTACAGAAGCAGTATTACGAATTGGAAAATATCAACGAGAAACAATCCAATACCACTGTAACCCAAAAAGAAAATTGCTAACATATGATAATTAAATTTCCAATTAAATAACCTCACAGACTAACGACAATATAAGAAGTGTATGTCAACAGAGGTATAGATACCAAACACTTCAGGAAAAACAAAGTAGAATCGTTGAGTCAACGAGACTACGAAGTCGCCGGCAAGAGAGGCCAAGCTACCAACGGGACAAGGAAGCAACTCATCCTCGAGCTAGTCCCTGGTTATCACAACGAACTTTAAGTTAACTTGTTCGAGTTCAACTTATTCTCGTCAGAGAGCCACCCCTTTCCCATTATCCTGGTGTAGTACAAAGCACCGTGATAGTCTTCGACATTGAGGACTTCCGAAATGAAGAAGAAAAAGCTTCTCCTCGAGCCAGTTACCCGGTGGTCACACTGAACTCTAAGAAAACTTTGTTTAAGAACCAAGTTCTACTTACTCTGGTCAGAGAGATTCCCCCCCCCCCGCGAATACCGCGTGGACCCCCATCTGCCACACTCGCTCGAAGTCCCTTGTGACTGCCAAGTCATCCCGTCCACCACCAACCATCTGGTCAAGACACGCATCAAAGAACCCACCGGATTTCTGAGGTGTCTAGGCTCATTGAGTGCAAGGTCAGACTCAAACCCGCTCCCAGAGCAACCAAGGTATTTAAACTCCGATAGAGACAATTAGCCTATTTCTTTTATATTGAAGTTAGTAGCGAGTTAACCAACATTATAACCTCAAGTTAAAAAGCACCCCTTAAAAATATATTGAAGTCATTATTGTGTAATTAAATTCGTAGTATTTCTGTGGTTTATGTTTGTTTTGTAGTTAATTGTTAAACTTAAAATATATGTTTATTTTGGGATAATTCTTAAGCGTTTCACTAAATTCTTACGTGTTTGAGACCGGCTCTTCCTTTAAACAACAAAAATAGCATTCTTCGACAAAAGTATTCCTCGACAAATATATATAAATAAATGTACTCTGTTGTTTTCTATTATTTTCAAGTTAGCAGGCAAATTACCTGCCCCACCGTATAGTAGTTTTAATAAATAGAACTAAAGGATATGGTATGGATGCAATATTGCTTTGTATTTGGTTGTGTCGGCATGTCTCGTCTTTTCGTAGTAGAATCCAACATGAATTGAACCGCGTCTCTCGCTATGCCGAAATGCACACAGTTCCTTTTTCCTTTTCCAAGACTAAGATGGTGCATATTTGCCCCCATCCACGGCTCCATCATGACCCAGACTTGTTTCTCAACAGGGTGCGCCTCGAAATGGAGACTCATACCGTATCCTTGGTCTTGTATTTGAACGACGCCTCACTTTCGAGGCTTATAATAGCAGCTATAAGATCTCTTGTACCCGCGCCATAGATATTCTTCGTTCCGTGAGGGTCAACTCCTGGGGCACTGAATAGGCTACTGACTTTCTTTTTTATAGTTTCCGTGTTTGTTCAAAGCTCGACTGCGAATGCGAGTTTTACGCATCCGCATCCAAAGGTATATTGCTCACAAAGCTGCTACTGCCACGGGATAATTGCTCAGCCTTTTTGGACCATACTTCATGTCACACTGGATCCGTGCCAGTGTATAAGGAGGCCTCAAGTCCCAAGAGGTGGTCAGTTTCCCCACCGTATCCCCTTTGTTTGAAGTCACGAAGCTCTGCTCGGCTCTGGGTCTGTCTTTAAGGCAGAGCTGGTTGCAATATAGCGCTCGGTACGGAAAATAACGTGCCGTACCGGGTTCGGAGACAGGATTGTGATTCATAGCTACTCACGAAGCGCCGTGAGTGCTATCGGGGCAATGGAAGATCTGCTTTTTTTGGTTGTGATATCCGTGACGATACGGTAATGGTGAGCTGGGCGGATGTCGAGAATATCATCTGCTGTGTTCCTGGACATGTAGGAATTGCGGGGAATGATATGCCGATAAGGGCCCTAACGATGCACAAGAACTAAGCAACCAAACCCGCCTTTCGCTCCTCCTAAGACCGACTACATAGCAGGCATACGGGATGCATACGGGATTGCATAGCAGGCATATGGGATTGTCGGGGTTAACTTAAAGTTACGTGCCATTGCTTCGCGACTGTTCCCATGGACCTTCCTCACAATGCCTCGACAGCTTCAGGATGCTACCTGTCGTCTCCGAATTGGAGACACTCGCTTGACGCACCGAGATTTAATGGAACGCTTACCTGCACCTCACCTCGACGAGTGCGTTGTGCCTAGACTGTTGGACACATGCTTGACGAATGTTCCAGTCTGGGTCATCTTCGCGCACGTTACCTGTCCCGGTACCTGGACGAGCGCGGTCGATCCCGCTTGTATTTTGTCCTCGGGACTGATTCGTGCAAACCGACTAGCGGACTATACGAATTTTTGGAAGAAGCTGGCCTCGTCCACTTTATTTGACTTTTTTTGTGGGTCGCATGTTCTTGCGACTGGGGGAGGCGGGCCTACCCACCACAATGGAGCGCGCTTCCTTCTTGTAGCTTTTTGGTTTGTTTGTTTTTGTCTAGGATTTTTTTAGCCCTGTTATTTTTTTTTTTAATATAGCCTAATTTTATGCTGTAGTGAGTATAGCGACTTATAGACAAGTAAGCAGTCACCAGATGACTCCTAAAATAAAAATAAATAAATAAATAAAATTTCGTACTAACTGGGCGAAAAGGCGGGTGAAATAGGACCAAACCTCTTTTATTAAGTTAACTAATGAGTACAGTGTAATGCATTGCAAGATTAAATAAAGCTTTACATTGAGTAGAGTGTATTAAACTTGAAATTACTCTTTATCTTTGTCAGAGATTAGGCTTTCTGTAATTTGATTAATTCTTATCATCATGTAAGGGATATTGGTCGTATGCAAAGCTTTAAACCATTTTGGTTACCCATGTGTACAGGCTCATATTTGCTATATTTCATTGTAATTCCAAAGAACAAGATCTTCAGCTTAGAGGAGAATGCATACACTTTGTCATCTTTCGATCGTTGTTTGGCTCTGATTCTCATTTTTTACTATTACTGAATAAATAGTATTAGCTTATTATTTGCAACTATTTTTCATTGACCGTCCTATCGAAGAAACCTAAGAACCCTTTGGTCGTAGGAGAAAGATATATATTAAGCAGCTGGAGCAATCGGTGGTGAGAATAAGTATTTCGCCAGTAGGGGGTTGCTCAGGTAACCACTTATCCGCCATACCATTATTTCTTAATATTTTACTTTTTTGGTAACTTCTTTTTCGTGTGAGGTAATAATGTGTTCATAATAGTTTTAGGTTATTATCTTGTTTAAGTTTTGGTTTCTTTGTAAATATAGGGCATTAGTTGGTTAGTTTTATTCAGTGTGGGTTTAGCTACTCTATGATTAATAAAGTATTTATTTTTTTATTCGTTTTTAATTCATTATTCAGTCGTTTCTTTTGTTTTCCTCTTTTTCAGGATACGATATTAAAATTGTGCGATGGTTTAAAACACACTTTATTAAATTTTACTTGTATTTGAATAGGTTAGTCATATGCGACCTTCACCAGAACATGCAGAGCAAAATTATTTAAACTTTTTAAAGCATGTCATTATTGGGCTTTATTCCATTTGGAACCAATTAAAGCAAACTGCATCCCCAAGAAGCTCTATTTTGATTACGTGTAAACTCATCTTAAAGAGAAAATGAAATGGACCATATTTCTTGGCAGGATCTTTTGGGTTTGTTGCGATTTCTCTGATCTTTTTTGTAAATTTTATCCTTAATGAATTTTCTTACTCTGATTTTAAATACTTATTTCCTACTTTGAAACAAATAAATTTAAAGATGTGTTCGTTCTCTGACCATTTTTTTAATTTTTGCCATTGTTACTGTTTCCTACGCTGAGATCAAATAGTTATTTGTTATTTTGGAAAACAGTATTGATTTAAAGAAGATCGGGGAAGGTGATCCGAAACAAAAAAAAACAAATTGATTATAGATTTATTTCAGGAAAGCTGTATTCCTTGAATTCGCCTAATTCATCCTTTCAATTTGTAAATGGCTATGGTGTAGAAAATATAAAAATGTAAAACAAATTAAGAAGATTTTGCCATCGATGTTGAAACGTTATACTAAGTAATTAACGTAAAAATTAGTTGCAAACAAATGTTATTGTATATCCTAAAAAGATATCCCAGCCCACATTACCGAAAGGTGAAAAATTAGTTTCAACAAAACATCATGTTTAAACTTAGCTTACGAATCCGCATTACTGGTGAAATTAACAAAAGGATCTAAAAAGTGCACCAAACCTAAAGGTGCCCTTATCTTTTATTATATGCTACTTTCTTGACAGGATATCGAAAATATTTAGGTGTATATATAGAAGTTTCTCCCTTCTATCATATTTGCGTAACCGTGTTTCTATTCGGTTTCATTTTTATCTCTTCCCTTCTGTGAGATCTCGGCTGAAGGTTCATTTTGCGCTTGGCCGTAAACTTATTGAAATGTTTCATTTATCTCAATCCATATATTGTTGAAAAGATTTATAACCACAAACTCACCTGGTTAAAGGTTTCCTATCTCCTGAAAATGCTTTAGGATTTTCGCTCTCTTCTGGTATTTGAGTTAAAAGAAGGCATTTTTAAGATTTTCTGTTATTTTTTATTTTTTGGCTAAAGACTATACTGATATAGGCGAGTATATCACGACAAGTGTTCTCAGTACACTGAAAGCAGTTTTGCACTTTTATAAAGTTTTATTATTGATATCTCTGGCTGAATCCGGATTATGATTATCAAGATACCGTGGGAAATTTTCTTCTTTTCATTAAGTTGGAATTTCACTTCCTCTAGAGGGTGATTTTTTTCACATTTGATGATTCAAAAAAATTCTTGGTTGGATTTTTGGTTCTAGTTTTTTTATAGTTTATTCCTTTGTGTGCGAATCAACCAACATTTGTATCGAAATTTGGCACATAATCGATCTATTTACGATTAACAGTGGTGGTAAATAGAGGCTTATTCCATATTCATCAGAGTTAATAAACATTCCCCTAGAAGATTACTTTTTGAAGGTTTCTTCTATCCTTAATAATGACAGCTGATTATATTAAAGTTGCTTGTGGTCTAGCATGGAAATCTTATCATAGCCTCGCCATCTCACACTCTCTTGTCTTTGTTTCTGCCGTACAGGGATTCGTTTGTTTTTCTTCTCTATGTTTTCAGTTAGTGTTTTGAGTGGCTTATAATCCCACTTTCCTACCTCGTCGTCGGCTCCAGGTCGTGTTTTAGCTGGAGCTGGTATCCTCAGCTGGTGTTTGTTCCGGATGTGACTTAGAAGTCCCAGTCTGTTGTGAAAGAGCTACGGGCAGAATTCATATGGGAGGGCATAAGGAGAACGAAGTTCTTCCATTCGCTGCTACGTTTGTCCTTCTCGTGCTGGCTTCTGGCTCCTCAAAAGCCGCCTTACCGTAGCGGACAACTGTACTCTATGCTGCTATGTACCTGGCACTTTGCCCCAAAGAAGAAGGTTCAATGTTAGTTTGGGCCAGAGTGCGCTTAAGCTGGTCTTTGTAGCGGCACTTTGGTCCTCCTCGGGGTCTCGTCCGGTGGCGAGTTACCCGTAGAGCATGATCATGGGGAGTTGAGAGAGGTCCATTCGTAGGACGTGGCCTGCCGAACGAAAAGGATGGTGGAGAATGGTGGATAATGGTGGATTCGATGCTGGATAGCAATGATCGGCGGTTCAGGACATCGGTTTTACTGATTAAAGCTTCCCATCGTATTTTGAGGATCTGTCTTATCATATACTGCTGAAAGCGCTTGATGCGTTTGATGTCACGGAGGTAGAGCGTTGAAGTCTTGCAGGCATAGAGAAGGGTAGAGAGTTATACGGCCAGAAAGACCATGATCTTGGTTTGAATGGTCAGCTCATGGTTGTTGAATACACGGCGAGAGAGGCCAGCAAATGCAGACTGGGCCACCCTGATCCGGTCTCGTACGTCTTTTCCGCTCGTGTAGGTTTTCAAAAGAATGCTTCCCAAGTATGAAAAGTGATCCACTCATTCCAGGGTTTGACTGTTGATAATGATGTTGGTACTTGGGAGGGTTTGACAGGGAAGTTATTGGATGAGAACCTTGGTCTGGTTGGTGTTCAACACTATCCTAAAACGCTAGTAGACAGGGTTGTAAAAGTCGGCTGTCCCTTGTATGCCGTTAGGAGTCCTGCTCGGGTTGGTGTTGTCGTTGGGATACTACATTTAACGGAATGAGATTCCAGATGTCATAGTCTCTACGAAAACTTGTACGAGATTGAATAGCTCACCCTCCATACGGTACCACACGTCAATTGTAGGTGTCTCCGTGGGATTTCGTTAAACATGGCTGCCATGTAGAACGAAAAACATGTTGAAGCTGAAACAGAACCTTGTTTGAGGCAGCCGTGGTGGACAACGGGTCTGAGATTTCGTTTTGGGGGCCGACTCTGCCAACGATGCCCTCGTAAAGGGACCAGACTAGAGTAATGAAGTCAGATGGACATCCGAACCTGACGGGCACTGCCCACATTGGAAGACGACGGAATTTATCGAATGCCTTATTGGAATTCCAGAAGATGAACATGGCTCTCTCTTGTTGTTCTTGACTCTTCTACTGGAGTTGACGGGTGCATAAGATCATGTCGCAGTACTTAAAAGTGAGATACCGCGGATGTTGCAGCAGTTCTCTCGATCCCCCTCTTGAAGATACTAATGATATTCGCGTCTCGGAAGCCTATGTATTGGGATGGAGTTGGTTTCCCTGGTCAAGAAGATGAGGGGCCTAAGGTGGTTATTCAATTAAGGGACACAGTAAGGGAAGAACTCGAGCGGAATGTTATCTGGTCCTGGAGATTTGCTCGGCTACATACTACAGACATCTTTGTTAAATCTTTCGATCATAGGTGCTGCGAGGCCACACGTAGATCATCAGGGGTGTGCAAATTATCGCTGAGGAGGCTCTCAAACTTAGAATTCCAGCGATAAAGGATTCCCTTATTTTCAATGATGGCAACCAAGCCGTCCGTATATTTTAGCCCACCCACTGGTGACCTTGTGGCATCTTGTCTGATTTCCTCTGCCTCTAGGTATTCTAAGCTTCTCGGGTCTCTCTTTCAGCTTATTAAAAGGTTTAGGTTGGTTCTCGAGGGCGAGACGTGTCTTAATGAAGTTTAGATTCGATAATAAGAGTGATTTCTTCATTATTCTTGTCGCCTAAACCTGTCTCTAACCCGGGCAAAATAAACTTTCCATAGTGGCAAAGGGCATAGCATCGCGGAGGGTGGTCAAATGGTCCTCTCTTTAGGCCGACCACAGAATATCCGTGAGGTGACTTTCAATTTCCTGGTGGAAGTTTAAAGATGTCTGAAGATCATGGATCCTAACTCTGGGTATCGTCAAGATATAGTTAAGTGTGTGACATTGTTTAAACTGCTGGTGTCCCCAGCTCGTCTTCGGTCGGTTGGGGAGTTGGAATAGGGTATTGGTAACTAATAGATAGTGATCAGCACAGAAGTTTAGTAGAAGCTAGCTGTTGGCATTGCTGTTCCCGATGCCATGGTGGCTTAGGATGCCTTTACACAAGCGACGGTCACTGCCGACTCTGATGTTGAAGTCTCCCAGCACAACGAGTGTGTCGTGTGCGGGTAATGCCTGGATGGTAGAGTCAAGCATGTTGTCAAAGGAGGCTTTGACTTCGTCTTCAGAGATGAGAGTAGGGGCATACACAGAGATGAGGTGAATTAATTTGTCGAGAGGGCCTGGTATCAGAAGAGGCATTATGCGTGGACTGATGTCCGTCGGAAAAAGATAATGCTGGTGCCAGAGCCTAGATCGGATGTTGAAGCCGCCACAATGGATGCGTCGCCCATCGGGGTCTTTCCCGTGCCGAAGTTAGTGTATCTGTAACTGCTTCCGTGATACTGGTTGCCCTCTCTTGGAATCCTAGTCTCGCTCAGGGCGGCCGCGTTGATGTTGAACATGTCAAACTCTTTGCAGACGACGGTTATACGTTCCTCAGGACGGTCGGTGTCGCTAAAGTCCTGAAGTTTGCTGCTATTCTAAGGTTCAAAAGTGATAAGCTGGACAAACATGTTTGCCCTTTCGAATGTTTACCCCACCTATTCTAGGAGCCTCCCCATGATGATCAGCTTCTGGAATCGTAAAAGGCTAGCAAGTCGCAAGTTCAGCTGCCGAACTCCAATATCACGGCAAGATCATTTAAGAGCGACCATCTAATGCCCACCGCCAATGTGTCATCGCAGAATAGAGGCTTCCGGCTTTTATGGCCTGCCCCGGCGCCCGCGGTGCAATCATCATTTGGATTTAGAATGGAAAGGTTCATGTTCGGAAAGAAAGAAGGGCCGTATATTTATAATTTAGTTATGCGCCTTCAGACAGGGTCGCGAAAGATATGATCCACTTTAAAGAAAATAGTCTCGAAAATATTATTTGTTGCTGCAGTCCTGGATTAATAAGAGCGCCATTTGAAAGTTTTGGGTCAAAAGGTACATAGATATAAGAATATTTTAGGTGGTTCACAACGTTACTACGGAAATAAGTCCTCCTAAAAGGCATCATCTAAATTAGTTTGCCACATAGAAGGCACTAACTTTTCATTCTTTGTCTTCCTTCATTAGTTTTTTCGAAGTACAACAAGATATGCCATGTCTTGGGTCAGATGGAAAAATTTAATCTTATTAAGAGCAAAAATGAAGAGAGTGCTTCTTTATTTACTTGAACCCCAGGCTATCAACACGAGGTTTTTCAAATCTAGTTAATATAAACAAGGATTAACTGATATATGTGGGTTAAGGAATATATTTTCTCTTTTAGATTAAATTAATATTTTGAAAGACCTTACCATTGCTTTGCTATTTTATCGCACTCATTGAACTAAGTAATCCTTTGAGTCAAATTCAAGTTAAAATGTAATGGAAAGCGTTTATGAAACTTATATAGGTTTTCTATTTAGACAAGGAAAGTTTGACATTAGTTCCTGCAAACAGAAAACCGATAAAATAGATGCAGTAAACAAAAGGTCACCAGAAGAAACAAAGATAAAAGTCGATTGAGATTTTGGCTTTAATAGGATTCATAAAATTTTCAATCCACTTCGTTTAGGATTAGCTGCTTTCAGTTATTTGTGGTACCATTTGCCAAAATGGACTTTTAAATATACGAATAAATATTTATTAACTTCTGCCTTAATGAGAAGCCATGTTAGTTGTAAATAAAAAAAAATTGGTGAAAATTAATAACTTTGGGAAGTAGATCGAGGTCGATTATGACGGATGTCCTCTTGAGGACATCAACCTGCATTAAGTTAAAAGAGATAGGAATGTGTTTAGTCTTCTGACCCGTATCTTAGCCGAGAGGAGACGGACCCTGGTGTCAGGAGAGGCTCGAGACCACTACGCTTCATCCTCAGCTGCAGGATGCTGCCGAGACACCGGTCTGTTAGTGCTCGCCTAAAAGCACTCTCGCTCCTGGTTTGTGATTTAGATATCCTCCCTTTAGCCTTCGGCTAAAAATGCAGAGCCCACAAGGCAGTCGAGGTGTGTGCAGTTAAGGATATGGGAAAGGTTGTGTCTACACACCATATTAAACAAAGAAGCTGTCATTATTTCAAAATGGGTAAACCACTAAATATTTAATGAATATGCAAATAATTATATGAAAATAGTTGTCATTATCTTGGATTCAATGTTTACAGTCATGTCGAAAATTGAAAGAAAATATAAAACTTACTTTTGAGAAAATTTCTTGTAGCATGTAGCTTATTGCATGGAAAAATAATAGCAGTTTTGGAAGAGCTCCATTCGTTCGGAGAAATTCAGAACCTTTGAAATTTGCAGAAGACTTTAAAATCTCTTGTGCCTAAGACCAAAGAACGTCGAAAGGATTCATCAGTTTATTTTCATAGAGCTTAATTACTTTTTCTATACGGTAATTGACCACCTTTTGAATTTCCTGCGTGATATATGACCACCAACGGGAGTTTGTTTCAATTCTCAGATATACTAAATTCCGTAGAATAATCTCGAAGGAATTGCGTTTTCTTCCGAGGGTTCTTCATCCGGCCAAAATAATTCCGCGGAGATTGATTAAACGAAAGGATTCGTGCTCATTTTTCCCAAATTTTCCCCTCTTGGTATATTATATATCAGCGAGTAACTGAAATTAAAAAATAAACAATATCTCCTGAACAAAAAGTCATGTGCCCTCACTTACTGAACTTTAGGGGCTTACGACCGTCAAAATTTTAAAATAACCATGGGACGTCCTTGGTATAGGCATATATATACCTTAGCATAGCAGAGTAGAGAACAGCCCAGCCTAGCATAACGTAGTATTGCCTAGCATAGCATAGAGTGGAGGTATCCCCTTAGAATGATAATATTCCCCTACTTCCTAAGACAGTACTTCGGGAGAGAAAGCAAGCCGTTACTCCCCCCTCCTTCCGACGTCACCCTTTTTTTGACTCGCCATCAGGTCGCCGCTAAATTCACCCTGAGGCTACCCCCCGGCCGTCTCAATCTTCCTCCCCCCCTCTCTCGGGTCGACCCCGTAAGGGGCGCGGTGATTTGCCATCCTGGCCGCCGTGCTGACGGGATCCAGCGCTCCGTCCGGCCCCAGCTTAGCCTCTCTTCCTTCCTTCAGATAGCCCTATTTCTCCCCTACCTCGTCGCTTTTCATACAACCTCTCCCACAACTTTCTGTGGTCAGCCTCTAATTTCACAGGGTAGAATGCTGACCTTCTTCTCAAGCTAACGACCCCGGATGGGGGCTGAAGGGGGAGGGGACATTGTTCCCTAAACCCCTCAGCTCCGGTTCGGGATGGGTTTTTTTTAACAATCTGCTTCATCCCCACCCATACCTTCCTCACATCCCTTTTCCTCTCCTCTTCACATTTTATCTGTTTTACGCGGTGTCTAAGGTGGAGCCGCCATGCCGAAGGACTGCCAGGCCACCAGGCGCGAGGGGTGGTCCCAAATGGCGGCGCCTGGCTCTGCTGGGCCTGTAAGCACCTCTTGCAGTGCGGGCTACTGCAAGAGGTGGTGAGCGATTGTGTCCCGTAAAACAAAGAGGGTCACCATGCCCAATGATGAAAAAAAAAAACATCTCCCCTTAATTGCCCCTAAAACAACGGAGCCGCCCTCGTGCAGCTCCACAGAAAAGATGGAGGTCCCCTCCCCTGTGCTTGCGCAGAGGACCCTCCATACCTCTTTAACCGGAGAGGAGGCTTACTCCTCTCCTACGCCTACGGGTGTAGGGGACTCCCCCTCACCCCCTTCTCTGGAGGTGCTTTCGGGCACCTCCCTATCTCCAGCGGCAGTCCCTCCTTTGCTTCCTAAGGGGACTGCCAAGAAAGCCAGCAGGCAGCCCATTGCCGACCGCCCGTCGTACAAGCGGCTCGGTAGGGCAAACCTCCTTAGGGGGGAGAGGGAAGCCAGGCCCCTTCGGTCGCTTCCCTCAAAAGACCTGCTGGCAAAAATATTAAACCTTTCCAGGGTCAAGGCCTGTGCCTCCCCACTAAAGACTTATGACGCTGGCAAGGGGACCTGCGATGTCCTGGGAGGGGATGGCCAACTGGAGGCCCATCCTGTGATCGACATGGCCCTTGAGGGAAACCAGCCTCAGAAGGTAGGGCCTTCCATGGGGGGAAATCTGGGCTCGGCGCCAAGCACCGAACCCGAATCCGCCCCTATGCAAGGTCCTCATCAAACGGCTGTGGATTCTTAGGCAGTACAAGGAGGGAAGGGATCTCCTCCCGATGATGCCCCTGCGACCACCAGGACCTTCTCCATTTCGGAGAAGGACCTGGCTGAGGCCGGTCCATCTGGCCTGGGGGCTTCTACCGGCGGGGGTGAGAAGCGGGTTCATTCCCCGCCCTCCTCTCCAAAAAAGAAAAGGACGAAAAAGACCAAAAAGACGAAGAAGACTTGGGGCTCCTCTCAATCCGCGGGGCTACGGGGACGGATGGGTCTGCTGCCACTTTGGCAAGCGACCAAGCCAAGATCGGCACATCCGGGCCCTCTGCTTCCACGGATACGGAGCTCCTGACGATGACAAAGACCAAAAGTGCACAGGGTGGAGCCTCGATGAAATCGTAGCCCCTCATTCAGAGGTTACCTGGCGTTTTTAAGCCCGCTGGCTTTAAACGCTTCCTCGTTATTCGCTCCACTGATGGCACCATGTTGTCCAAGGGCAACATGATCCATCAGAGAAGAGGATTAGCTAGTGCAATTGGTAGAGAGCCGAAGGTGACCCGTTTCTCGGACGGCAGCCTTCTGGCGAATGCGGCGAATCCCGCCGAGGCGGCCAAGATAAGTGCTCTTCGGACACTTCATGGCACCCCGGTGAGTGTGACGCCGCACTCTACCATGAACTTTGTAAAAGGAGTAGTTTATGCGAGGGAACTCGTTGACTACTCCATTGAGGACATCACCCTAGAGCTGGCGGACCATGGGGCGGTCAAGGTCGAAGGTGAGATGAGAAAACAGTGAGGGGCTTCGAGACCCACCCCCACACTCTTCGTCACGTTTGACTGTGACAAGCTCCCTGAGTCGGTGCGTGCCGGTTGGTACCGCTACCGCGTGAAGGCATTCGTGCCACTGCCGCGGCGGTGCTATTACTGTCACCGCTTCGGCCATACGAATCGCTCATGTAGACGTGCGAAGTCGGGGTCACCCGAAGTCTGTGTAAATTGCTCCAAGGTCGCACACGATAAGTCCCCATCGTGTGTGGCCAAGTGTGTCAATTGCGAAGAGCCGCACCCTGCTTCTTCGAAGCAATGTGGTGCATATCTCCTGGAGAAAGACATCCTGGCTGTTCAGGCCCAGGATAGACTCTCATTCCGCGAGGCTAAGGACTTGGTCCTGGCGCGCCCAGCTCTGCCTGGGAGGTCATATGCCTCAGTAGTTCGAAAGGCACCCTCTGCTCCTGGCCCAACCAGGCCAACGAGCACGGTTGTTTCCGCGCCCATTCGGAGCCCTTCTGCGGGCTCTACCCAACCCGGGCGCTCCCCTGGTAAAGCTGGCGGCAAAAAGGGTTCATACCCAGCCCCGGCTAAAACCAGGGCTCCCCCCTCTTCCCCCAGCGTGACCGTTTCCCACAAGGCGAAACGGCCACGCGCCTCCACAGAGTCGTTAGACTCACAGGAGGCAACACCCCTGAAGATGGTCGCTAGGCCATCTTCGGGGGTTCCTAAAGCTGTCCCCCGAAAGGAGGACAACAACAAAGGAGCTTTGGCTCCTCCACCCACGCCCCGAGGTGGAGCGAGTGGCTCGGAGACGGTGGTTCCTCGAAAAGAGGGCCCCCCGCCTCCGAAGCCGCAGCGCCCGCCTAAGGTTTCGAGGCGGAGGGAGGAAAAGACTCGCATGGCGAGCCCAACCTCCCCCAATAAGTCCTCGAAGGCGACAGCGCCTCCAGCGCTTTAGGCGGCCAACAGCGCCCAGGGTTCTGCCCCCGGGAAGCCTACGGCCATTCCCGTGAGGGTCTTCATTTCGAGGAGGGCCGCCGCGTCTCCTCCGAGCTAGGCCTGGAGGGCATATTCCTTCAATGGAATTGCCGTGGACTCCGGGCCAGCTGGGAGGAGCTGCGGAGGCTCGCCTCATCCCGTTCCCCGTTAGCTATTTTTTTGCAGGAGACCATGCTAGGCGCGTGCATCCTGCCTGCCCTCCCGGGGTATAAGGGTCTTGCGACCCCACCACTGCGGGACGGCCGGGCTGAAGGATGCGCGGTTTACACCCGGCATGATGTTTCCGTTCATCCTTTCTCTTTAGATAACTCCTTTCAGGCAGTGGCTGTGCAGCTGCACCTGGATAGGAGGTATCCTATCATTTCTGCGTACATTCCACCGTCTGCTGACTTCGACGCGGGGGACTTCCGCCGCGTCGTGGCGCGGTTGCCGAGGCCCTATCTCTTGCTTGGAGATCTGAACGGCAGGCATCCTCTCTGGGGAGATTACACCATAAATCCCAGGGGACAAGTCCTTGCCGATCTGATCGAAGAGCTTGAGATGGGTGTCCTAAACGTGGATGAGTTTACGCATCACTGTCCGAGAACCGCTTCATTTTCTTGCCTTGACCTATCTTTGTGCTCTTCGGATGCACAGCCTGATTTTGATTGGGGGGTGGTCAAAGACCTCCATGGTAGTGATCACTTTTCCATTCAAATATCATTTTCAGGGCAACTGCCGCCTGAGAGACCACCTCGGTGGTGCTTGGCGCGGGCACGGTGGCCTGCATTTCAGGAAATGACTGAATTCTCTATCTCAGTCGAGGAGTTTAGGTCGGTAGATGAGGCTGTTGAGTTCTTCTCCGGCAACCTCATCGCCGTGGGCCTGACTACTATTCCTAGGACGTCTGGCCGTTTTGCACGCCGACCACCTCCATGGTGGTTGGCCGAGTGTGAGACGGCCCTCAAACAGAAGCGTTATGCCTACATGCGCAATAAGCGCCGCCCGAACGATTTCACTGTCGCTGAACTTCGTCGGGCTAGGGCTAGGTTCCGGTATATTTCGAAGCACGCCCGCCGCTCTTCTTGGCGGGCATACGTGTCTTCACTTAACGGGAAGACCACTTTAGCTGAGGTGTGGAAGCGAGTCAAAAGGATTCGGGGCAAGTTCTCGCAGGACCCCCCTCCCGTTCTCCAGGAGAATGGGACCGCAATCTCGGACCCCGCGTCCGTGGCGGAATCCTTAGCGACTGCTTTTTCCGCATTCTCTAGCCGTGATGCTGCTCCGCCAGCATTCAATGCACGTCGTGATGTCGCGGAAGGCCACCGGCTGGACTTTACGTCCAGAGGCAGAGAACCCTTCAACGACAAGTTTACTGTGAGTGAGTTGCGTTCCGCTCTCGCTTCGTGCGCGGACACCGCCCATGGTCCGGACGATGTCCCGTACGCCATGCTTCGACACCTGGCTGAGCGAGGCATGGCCTTTCTGACAGATTTGTTCAACAGGATCTGGGTGGAAGATCTCCTCCCGGGACTCCTGGCGAATTGCTAGCCGGGGAGAGATCACTCTACTCCGACCGGTTTCCGCCCAATATCTCTAACCTCTTGCGTGTGCAAGTTGATGGAGAAATTGGTAAATGTTAGATTAGCCTATTTCCTGGACAGCGGAGGCCATCTGTCTTCTGCACAGTGCGGCTTCCGTAAGTTCCACTCCACGTCGGATGCTCTGCTCCGACTGGAAAATGCCGTCTGCGAGGCTTTCCTTCGTAGACAGCACTACGCCACGGTGTTTTTTGATCTGGAGAAGGCCTATGATACCGCATGGCTATACGGTATCATGGACACTCTCCACACGATAGGGGCGAGGGGACGCCTCCCAATGTTTATATCTGAATTTTTGCGAGATCGACGATTCCGCGTACGGGTGGGGGGGAGCCCTCTCCGGCCCAAAGGAGCAGGAAGAGGGTGTCCCGCAGGGAAGTGTCCTCAGTGTCACACTCTTTGCCCTGAGCATCAACGGCATCACCTCGGTGCTGCCGGAAGATGTTCTCACTACGCTCTAGGTGGACGACCTTTCGATCTCTTTTGGCGCGGCCCAGATGCCAACTCTGGAACGTCGACTCCAACAGGCATTGAACCGCGTCTCTCGCTATGCCGAAGCGCACAGGTTTCGGTTTTCTTTGGCCAAGACTAAGGTGGTGCACTTCTGCCGCCCTCCACGGCTTCACCCCGACCCAGATTTGTTTCTTAATGGGGTGCGCCTGGATGTGGTTGAGTCGCACCGTTTCCTTGGTCTTGTATTCGACCGACGCCTCACCTGGGAGGCTCATATTTGCAGCCTTAGGGTCTCTTGTACCCGCGCCATGGACATTTTCCGTTCCGTGACGTTCAGCGCTTGGGGCGCTGATACGGCTACCGCCTTACTTTTTTTTCGATCCTTTGTTGGCTTGAAGCTCGACTACGGATGCGAGTTTTATGCATCCGCAGCCGAGCGTTTATTGCGGAAGGTGGATTCGATCCACCACACCGGCCTTCGCCTTGCGACCGGTGCCTTCCGCACTTCGCCCATTGAGAGCCTGTTGGTCGATGCTGGGGAGATGCCACTCGCTCTTCGCCGCGTGCAGTGTATCACTCACCTGTACACGCGAGCCCGGCGCCTCCCTCAGTCGCCAACAGCTCTCACTGCATCCGCAGCTGATCTCGATGGTGCCTATGCCGCCGAGAGACGCCAGTCATACCCTAAGCCCTTTGTGTTTACGGCCTAGGAAACTCCTTCGAGAGGTAGATATAGCTCTCGGGCCGGTGGCGCCCCTGCTTCTGCCCAGGACGCCACCCTGGAGGGTACCACATTTGGCTATTTGTCGCCACGCCTCTGCTCCCAAAGCTTGTACTGCGCCGGGAGTATTGCGTTCGACCTTTTTGGAGCACACATCGTGTCACGCTGGTACCGTGCCAGTGTATACGGATGGCTCCAAGTCCCAAGAGGGGGTCGGCTTCCACGCCGTATCCCCTCTGTTTGAAGTCAGCGGGGCTCTACCAGGCGCTGCGTCTGTCTTCACGGCCGAGCTGGTGGCAATACACCACTTGGTACGGGAGATTACGCGACGTGCCCGGTTCGGAGACCGGATTGTGATCTATAGCGACTCATAAAGCGCCCTGAGTGCTCTCGGGGCATTGGAATCTCCGCATCCCCTGATTCGCGATATCCGTGACGCCACGGTTTTGGCAAGCCGGGCAGATGTCGAGATTATCTTCTGCTGGGTTCCTGGACATGTAGGAATTGCGGGGAATGAGCGCGCCGATTAGGGCGCCAAAGAGTCCGCAAGGACTCTGTGACCGGACCAGCGTTTCGCTCTTCCTCACACCGACTACATGGCAGGAATACGGGCAGCTCTTCGGACTGCTTGGCAAAGAAGATGGGAGACGGTCGAAGGGAACTTAAAGTTGCGTGCCATTGTGCCGCGACTGTTCCTATGGACCTATCCCCCAATGTCGCGGCGGCTTCAGGTTGCTTTCTGTCGTCTCCGAATCGGACACACTCGTGTGACGCATCGCTATCTGATGGAGCGCTCGCCTGCGCCCTATTGCAACGACTGCGTCGTCCCCCAGACTGTTCGGCACATTCTTGTCAAATGTCCCAGTCTGGGTGATCTTCGCGCACGATACCTGTCCCAGTACCGGGATGGGCGGGGTCGCTACCGCCTGTCCCTTGTGCTCGGGACAGATTCGTGCACATTGACTTGTGGACTTGTTGACTTCTTGGGGGAGGCCGGCCTTCTCCCTATTATTTAAGCAAGGTTTGTTTGTTTTTGTTTTGTTTTGTTTTTGTTTTTTTGTTTGTTTTTCTCCTTTTGTTGCACGCTCCTGCGCCGGGGGGACCTCTCCCCGACGCACCAGCTTGCTTCCTTTCCCCCTTTTGGGGTGTTGTTTTTTTTTTCTCTCTTTAATTTTATTTTAAAGTAGCCTAGAACTAGGCCAGTTTTAATACGGCGACTAATGCCCAAGTAGGCAGTCGCCAGATGAGCTCTTAAAAAAAAAAAAAAAAATATATAAAAAAAAAAATCTCACGGGGCGGGAAATCCCTTTGTTGGTTCTCCGTAAACAGCTGTTATGGCCACCACCGCTGGTCGCCCATCTAGCCCTCTGATCCTTGCCTGTGTGACCTCACGGCAAGGAGATACCCAGGTCGTCACGCCCGATAACTAGGGTTAAAGAAGGTCTTAATCTCTTTCCCTGTTTTGAAGAACTCTGGGTATATATGCACCCGCTCCAGGCTGACAGAGAGATTTGGTTAGACGCGACTACACCGAAAATAAAACGAGCTCTTTCCCAAGAAGTATGAGTGACGGTCTCAAGCCACGGGAGAGCTGCACATCACACCCGTATCTTCGGGTCAGGAAGAAGAGTCTCGTAAGGAAACGTCAACCTTTCTCATCTGGCTTCGGATCAAGGATTGGAGAAGCCGTCTTGCGAAGTTCTTCTGGTGACCTTTTAAGGACAAGGAGTCCTTTAGCTCACTCCTTCCCTATCCTCCCTTCGAAGTTCGTTCGGTGACACCCTGAGGACAGGAGGCCCGCATCTTGCAAACACAAAACCAAGAAACGTAGTCCCACCGGCTGCAGGTTTGTGACTACCCTCGTTACTATTAAAATCTAATTTGTCATTGTTTTTGTTATATTCATTGATCACGCAGCTGCCGCTATCTATTCAAATCGAACTCTTAGAACTATAACAGTTCTCGTCTTACTAGGCCTACCTTAAAGCCTGTGTGCGCTTATTCACTTATACTTGGCCATACTACGACACATAACCTAGTATAACCTTAAAAAAAGCATAGCCTTAAACTTGCCTAGTATAACATAGGTAATCAAAGGGAAGAATAGCATAGTATAACCTACCCTATTTAAGCATAATTTAGCCAAGTCTAGCTAAACATAGGATAACATAACCGGATTGGGCCTAACCTAGCCTAACTTAGTATAATCTAGCTAGCCTAGTATAACCTAGCATAGGTTAGCCTACTTGATCCGACCTTAGTTTAGAATAGCCTATCCTAACTTAGTAAACCCTAGTCTAACCTAGCATAATATAGTATAGCCTAGCCTAGCTTAGTAGACTTTAGTCTAACCTAGCATATTATAGTAGAGCCTAAGATAGCATAGCCTAGGACACCCTTGCCTGTAGCAGCATTGCTTATTGTGGCCTAGCTTCCCATAGCCTAGCCTAGGCTAGCTAGATATGGCTTAGCATTGCATCCTAGAGCCTAGACAAGCATCGCATTGAATAGCCTAGCCTAGTATAGTCAAGCTAGAAAAGGCTACTATAGGCTAACCAATTCATCCTTGCATACGAATGTGTAGCTTAGAATAGGATAGTATAGGCTAACTTAATATAGCCTATCCTAGCATAACCGCTCCTAACATAATATAGCCAATCTTATCAGATTATAGACAATCTAGTATATCCTAGACTAGTATAACATAACATACCCTAGACAAGAATTACCTTGCGTAGCTTAGGCCATTATAGCCTTGGTTAGCTATCAAATCGTACCCTAACATAATATTAACTAGCATAGCCTAGCATAGCAGAGCATAGCTCTCCCTAGCTTATTATACTTTAACCTACCATAACATAGCATAGTATACCTTAGCCTAGCCTAGCATTAACTATCCTAAACATGAATAGCCTATACTATCCTTTTATATACTAGTCAAGCATAGCTTAGTATTATCTAGCCTAACATACTATATGATATCCTAGATAGCATTTTATAGCCTAAATTAGAATAGTATATCTTACCCTTTTATGTAGATTAACCCTTAGAATAGCTTAGCATATTATAGCTTAGCAGAGTATATATAGCCTATACCTAGGCTTTCATAGCAGACTATAGCAAGTTATAGCCTAGTCTAGTCTAGCAGAGTATCGGTCGAATAGTTATGATGATAT
Source organism: Ceratothoa steindachneri (assembly GCA_963969495.1). Taxonomy (NCBI): domain Eukaryota; kingdom Metazoa; phylum Arthropoda; class Malacostraca; order Isopoda; family Cymothoidae; genus Ceratothoa; species Ceratothoa steindachneri. The sequence goes on from OZ018328.1 coordinate 87,243,149, forward strand.
TTCCAAAACAAAATAATTTCCGGTCTAACAACATGTGTCTCCAAAATTTGTTACAATGGCCTAATAGTTATGATCTTATTGCCTAAACAAAATAATTCCATGGCTAATCTTGTGATGACTTTGGCAATTATATCCTCCGAAAAAGTATGTAAAACTACGTATGGGTTTCAGATTTCGCTCTTATCGGCTCTTATCTAATAGTTATCATGTTTTTTCCAAAACATAAATAATTCCCGGGCTAACCTCGGGTGGACCTTGTCAATAATATTATTGGAAGGAGGATATTGAACAACATAGGGTTTTCTAATTTCGTTAAAATCAGCAGAATAGTTATGATGTTATTACAAAAAATAAAAAAAGTAAAACTGCCACTGACTGTCCGACCGTCATCCCGAGATGTAGAGTCGCTCGCGATTAGACTCGCAGGCGATTCTATGCCATAGTTTTAGGGTAAATTCTGAATAATGCTCATTTCGATTTATTCTTCTGCATTTTTCATGTAAATATCAATGAATTATCCTTCTTTTAGCTGAGAAAATTGAAAAAAATTATCCTTCTTTTAGCTGAGAAAATTGAAAAAAATTACCTTTAAAACGCCATTTCTGCCCTTATCTGTTCTACATCAAGTATCTGAAATATGGCGGCAGTTTATTGTCTCCTATTTTCAGGAAATTTTAATCCAAAGGTGAACAATTACTGGCGTTGCATAGGCTATGGAGTATAGATTTAGTTAAGAAAAATTAATGGACATGGAGGGGTGAAGATCTCTGAGTATTGGGAAAGAGTTACCAGCATCAAGATGATTCAGACCGGGTATCAAAGGAGAGCATGAAGCCGTGAACAGTAAAAGGAAAAACAGTAGGAGTTATGACTTTCTTTGCGCAACGAAATTTCCCCCGAAAATTAAAGAAGTAGTCAAGGGAAGACTCAAGCAAGATAATCTGCACTCTGGCAAAAGGGATGGATGTTGGATTTATCACCATAAATACCTTTGAAACTACTCGTACATTAAGCGGAAGGGAATAATTCCCATAGCAAATGACAGGAAGAAACGCTGGACTAAGACAAAGAAACTCGCAAACAAGCTGAAACTTACGATTGAATGGAGGATAATCTGGTTCTTCTCAGATTAAAAAAGCATCTTTTAGTACCCTAATAGCAACACCAATAACAAGAGGTGGCTTGTATACAATCCATGCGTTGTTACATTTACTATGAAGACCAAATTCTCCCAAATTGTAATGATATGTATGTGTCTCAGTTGAGGGGACGCCATACTGCTCCACATCTTTGGGCAAGGCTTAACGGTTCTATTCAGACAGCTTCGTGGAAATTCAGGAACTTATTGTTAAATCGTGGCTGGAGAGAATTGCTACTGGAGGCCATGCATTCGGAAAAAATCAGAAATTGTTGTCAGAGAATTTTTATGTCTTCACTAGAACTAATTTCTGGCTTCCTCGATTTCCCAATTGTAATCCCATGGATTACTATGCGAGGGGCACAGTTAAAAAAGACACAAAGCGCCCTGCATGTGACCACCTAGGCCTATCTGGTGGCCAATATCATAAGGTTTTTCCAAGATCTTCACTGGCACCCAATGAAGAACGCATACGCAAGGTTCTGAAGCCTTCCTGGTGCCGTGGTGGCAATTGCGGTGGCTAATTTGAGAAAATTGTATCTCCCAGTCATAATACAGTGGATATTTTTTTAATTTTAACAGTAATTTAATTTTGCACTTAGATATTGTGAGTATTTTTTTTATGTAAACCATCAAATTAAGCCGGAACACCTTGTACACTATATTGATTTTAACCGAGGCTAGAACCGCCCCTCAGAGCAATTGGGCCTCGTATGGTTTTAAGCCGATGGAAAAATTTAATTTTCCTCGTATTACTAATGGTACTTTTTACATGTTATTCCTATGCACCATTCACATAACTCCAAACAATTATTAGAGAGTAGGGGAAATTAAAAATACAGATATAGTTTCCAAAAGTACTAGAGAAAAAGTATAATTTTTAGAGATGAATACAAATATTTCCTTAGATTTAATTACTATGCTATCTTACTTATATTTTGAAATTTTGTTTACGAAAATTATCTAACTTTGGCCTATTTATTTTTTCTTTCATGAGTCTAATTATTTTGGGAAATAGCGAAGAGTTTTACTAGATCTGAATCTGCAAATTTCTATTTCTGTATGATTACACTATGTAACACGATTTTTGTCTTTGGGTAGCAACTGTTATTTTCTATTTGCTTGTGTCTAGAAGATATGAAAGAACACTGTTATTTATTTCAAAATTTGATTTAATGACTAGGATAATGATATTTAAGGAGAATTTACCTATTTTCTCTGAAATGATGGGGCTAATTTGAATATTCATTTGCATAAAGTAGAAACAAAACGACATGATACAAAAATAGCCTTTATTTATTCTAGAATTACATAAGTAAAACAATTAAAATATTAGAAATGAGTAGTTTTACATGATTTACGATAATAATGTAAATTACTTTTACGAATCAGAGCGTAAATATAGACTTCCATCAGATTTTCATTATACGATCATTGATAGCGGCGATCAAAGTCCAGTAGATCCTATGGAAAGCGCTTGCCATTCACCTCGGAGTACGTTCCCATGTTCATAAATTGATCAAGATCAGCATCCAGAATATGGACTTTCAGGAGCATCCTGCAACCCATATCGCCGTAGTTTCCTTACCAGGTTCTCAACAAGCACTTCTAGTTTGCGGCTTTGTAATTACCTACGAGGCCCAGAACCACTGCGATAAAGCTGTGCTACGCTGCCTTTTCCGTCCTAGTGAGCTTCTCGGGAAACTCATTGCACTCACTGATATTTTTTTATTTGTGGACCGACGATGACCCTGGCTGCCAAATTACCGCAGATAGCTTAGGAAAGAAATCTTCGATGGGTTACTTTTATTCAAAAGCTATTAGCATGATTCACCAAAAATACGATAATCTTTAATAAGTTTTTTGGGTATACATGTGATTATCTCTTGTATTATCGAGAATTTGGAAATGAAAGTTTCTTTTATCACAGGTGTAAAATCAATGAGAGTAGGAGGTGATTTGTGTACAAACATATAGAGTAGAGTTAGTCAAAGAATAAGCAAGGAATTAGGCGAAATGTTAGGGCTCAATTTTGAAAGGCAGGTGACGGTGAAAGGGAGAGAAAGACAGAGGGATACATAATTCTAGAAAGAACTCAACAAAAAAGACCTGTTCTATCCAACAAAGGTTTTTATAAAGGAAATTTACTTTTTTCAATACTATTTAAAAAAAAATGAAAACAAACAAGTGGAATGGGGAATTTTATAAATTTCGTTAGTAATGATCCTGAATAGGCTAGGGTATATTAGGTAACTCTAGGGTATACTATACTATTATAGGCCATTCTATGGTATGATATTTTAGGCTGGGCTATACAAGGGTAAGCTAGAATATACTACGCAAGACTAGGCTAGATTATAGCGTACATACAATGTTAAGCTAGCGTAGGCTAGGCTAGACTACGCTTGGGTGGGCTATGCCAAGATATACATTGCTAGAATAGGATAGGATATACTATGTTAAGCTATGCTATACTATTGTAGACTAGTTTATGCTACGCCAGACAGGTTATACTATGCTTATACTATACTATGCTAAGCTAGAGTAGCGGAAAGTACGCTATGGTAGATAGGCTATACAATTCTAGGCTCTGCAAGGCTATCCTAGGCTATACGAGGATAAGATAGGCAATATTATATTAAACTATTCTAAACTATACTAAGTTTTGCTATACTATACTATTCTAGGCTAGGCTATAATATAATAAGCTATACCATAATATACTATGGTAACCTTTACTATCCTATATATGCTAGCCTGAACTAGGCTATGTTAGGCTAGGCTTTACTATTGTTTCTAGGCTAAGTCATACTATGGCAGGCTAAGCTTTGCTATGTAAGGCTAGGCTATACTATGCTAGTACGCTAGAGTATGCTATGGTAAGTTCTACTATTATAGGGAATTATAGGTTAGACCTGGTTTTACTAAACTAGGCTTTCCGATTCTAGGCTATGCTATGCTATGACATAATCTACTCTGTTATACGATGTTATTCTATACTATATTATGATATACTTTGCTAATCTAGGCAGGATTTACTATGTTAGGAAATCTAGGCTAGTTTATACTATGCTAGGTCAGGTAATACTATCGTAGGCTATCTTACGGTAAGCTGGGTTTTACTAGGCTACTATTCGAGATTATACTATGCTATACTATAAATTTTATACTATTCTAGACAATACTAGGCTATCTTAGGATATGTTATACTAGGCTATACTATGCTAGGATATACTATACTATATATACTATACTCTATTATACTTTATTATACTATGTTTTGCTATGCTATGATAAACTACATATACTACGTTATGCTATAATATGCTATGTCAAGTTATACTATGACGTGTTATGATAAGCACCACTATGCATTAATATCCTATGATATATTATGCTATAATGTGCTATGCTATTCTATTCTGGATTATGCAATTAGGTTGTGACCATTTTTTCGCCTTTCCAATTCTATAAATGAGGTGAGAAAAAAAGTTAATGCCCACCCTTTTAATTAAAAAATATGTCATCATCACTAACTCTATAATTTAAGAATGGGATTTTTTTTACGATTTGAATATTAATTTCAGCTTAGTTTGGTTATGACTTATGTTTTTTTATTATAGTCATTTCTAATAATTCGTTTATAATATAAAAAAAACAAAATGGTGAAGTTCAGAAATAAATATAAGTATCGAAATTTTGTGAATTTTTTAAAACCCAAAGAATTACAAACGGTGAAATTCAGAAAATTTATTTTTTTTATATCTTCTTCTATAACTGTATTTTAGCAACGTGATATTTTGAAATTGGGTCAAATTTAGTTTCGAGTTTCTTTTTAAAAATATTATAATTAGCGAAGTTCAGAAAAATGAGAAAAATTTAACCATGGCTGCTTTTCGTTAGATTTTAAATTTCAATCTTAGTAGTGAAGCGTAAGCTCCCCCCGTAGTGGGGGTATTGGCGAATCAATCGCCTGGTTTTACCATAATTTAGTTCTCCTTTTTATTAAGCTTTTAGAAAGTTGTGACTTTTTAGTCGGTCGGTCAACTTTTTATTTTTTTAGTAACAGTGTAACAATTCAGCCAATTTTAAAGAAATTTGAAACCCTTATGTTGTCTTACATTCTCTTCCGAATGATATAATTGGCAAAATCCTCCCATGTTGGCTAAGGAATTATATTAGTTTGGCAATAACATCATAACTATTCGTCAGATTCTAACGAAATTTTAAACCCTTATAATGTTTTACATTCTCTTTTGAATCATATAACTACCAAAGTCGTCCCAAGGTTAGCCAGGCAGTTATTTTCCTTTGGCACTAACATCAAAATAAATCTGACTATTCTAACGAAAATTCAAACTCTTATGTTATTTTATATTATATATCGAATGATAGGATTGTCAAAGTCACCTAAGTTTAGCCAGGAAATTAGTTTGGGGGGAAATAACATCATAAGTATTTTGCTGATTCTGACGAAATTTGAAATCCTTATGTTGTTTTACAGACTATGGAGAGAGGCAAATAACCTCCATGATGTCTGCTCTTTCTGCATGATAGTTTTTACAAAGTAAAGATATGTAATGGAAAAAAAAGCTCTTCAGTATCTATAAATAGCATCATCTGTACCCTCTGTGCTTCACGATTAATCCTTATGAGCAGATTATTTAATTTCAACCAGTGCAGTTAAATGTGGCCAAACAGCGTTTTTTTGAGCCTGCCAAGGATTTTTACCACCAAATCAAATTAAAATAAAAAAAAAGCATGGTGTATATTTCTTCGTGTAGTTCATGAACTCTCAGGAAATCACTATCATCCGAAGTATACCCATCTGGTAGCAAAGATTATTTAAGCTTCAAGAACCTGTGCTGTCGTATGTCCTCGTAGGTACCTTTTTAAAATTTAATTTTAGTTTTGTTTCGTCACAACTTGTGCAATATCAGTGAGGAGCATGGTGAGATATTCAATCATCACACAGAAACAATGATAAGAGATGCAATACTGCAATGCTGAGAGAGTATATATTGTCTTCAATCAGAAAATATAATAGCGTGTGCATTATAAAAGCACGATCTATAAAGCACGTGTAATGTAAATATTTTCACTATTTGATTATATCTTCTTTGCTGTTCCTTCATAGTAGACTGTTGCAAAATACGTATCGAATCAGAATGTTTTGAACTAGACATATCGCTTGAGAAGAAGATTGATTATATAAAGACCATATGTAAACCTAAGAAAAGCTCTAAAAATTCTGAGATATGGAAAAAATGAGGAAATATTTTAACTCAGAAGCAAATTACATTTAATGACAAAAATGGATATAAAAATAGAGATTCTTACAATGTCTTATAACGAATTAATGTTTTTTTCGTATAATTAGTGGTAATGTAAATTTTCCTTATTGAGGAAGAGAATAAATCAAGTATTTTACCTACCTGAATGCCATTATTACCACTATTATATAATAATTTGGTAATAAATTTCCTAAATACCTATTTGCTTTAGTAATTATGTTTACTTTTAAAAGAGCATAAATAATATGATAAATATAAATTTTATATGATTATTTAATTACGGATAGTAACACAGAGCACCAAATCGGAGAAAAGAGATGCGAAGGATTGATTTGTTCGCATGTGATATATATGCACAATATTAATATGACCATGACATTCTCTGTGCATGTTTTGGAATAAAAAATTGTAACATTTTTGCCCTTACCCCCCATTTGTGGACGCTTGGACACCACACACATGCAGTTCGGTGGGTGTGCGATTTCACATACATTGGATGAAACCTTTTATTTTAGGAGGTTAAAGGCAACATTCAGTATATGAAACGCTGACCTAAATGACCACCATAGATGGTAGCAACCAAAATCACCTTAAGATAGTGAGAGATATATGAAGGGGGCAAATGGAAATGATGGTAACTTCAAATATCGGTCACTCATCTAGGTTGTGGCTACAGGGTGGGCGTCAATTGCATTGTGACGAATTAAGCAATTAATGAAGAAATTTTTTGCTCTTTGCTCTTTACTGAACCTTAGGGAGTTTCGCTTTAATTTTGCTGGAAACACACTTTGTTAGCTTATGTTTTGAAAGGTAACTTGCACTCTCTTAAACAGTAGGTATTCTGTTACTGTTGTCTACCTACACCATTGATAAAGGTACAGGAATGCCGCCTTTAATATCCCGAAATGATAATTATTCAGTCATTGATCATATTACATCATATCTGAATATTCCCGTCATGGATTTAACAATTTTCAGATTCCTTCGTTGGTTTTTATAAATCAACAAAATACTCTCATTCAGAGGTTTTCTGATACCCCGTCTTTCGTAAAATTACACACCACCATATTTAGGAACAGTTTAACTAGTAACCAAATGCAAAATTAGGTATACATGTGACGGTAGTCAAGATACTCGGGTGAAGAGTATAACCATTTGTTTAAGAAATTTGTTATATTTTAATGAGGCCTTCCGTTAACTCTAATGTATGGTTAGAACTACGATGTTAATCTTATTCTAAATTACACGCTTATACGCAGAAATCCTCTTTTTGATAAGATATATATATATATATATATATATATATATGTATTTCTAGGGCAGAGAAATGAAAGATGGTATCACAACACTAAGGAAGGTAACCATTGAGAGCTTAAGAACGAAAATGGAGATAAAGAAACAGAGAAAATCGGAAAAAATATTTTTAACCGTTATATGAAAATGAATGAAGGAGTGGGATTCGAACCTGTGTCCTCAAGCACTTATCGCTTTTATGACCACTGAGCTCATAGATTGAGCTACCATCATCAACCAACGTGGTCATAAGAGCGATGATCGCTTAATCACACAGGTTCTAAATTTTTTTCGGATTTTCTGTTTCTTTATTTCTAATTTTCTTTCTTAAGATTTCAATGGTTACCTTCCTTAGTGTTGTGATATCAATTTTCATTTCTTTGGTCTATAAATACATCTATTATATCACGTGTCATGTGATTTCAGTTATATATATATATATATATATATATATATATATATATATATATATATATATATATATATATATATATATATATATATATATATATATATATATATATTAAAAGTTGATAACTGAGATTTCATCAGATCTTGGGGGGTGGGCATCGTTCCTCGCCCGCCATTTAGGCGACTTTCAGGGAAGCGCTCTTATACATCTTAATAGATGCATTTCAAGAAATTTCGTTAAAATCGTGTAGTTTACCGTCACAGAAAATTGATCTGTTATGATTGATTTCCTTTATTATCTTTCCTAACTACAATTTCTAGATGAGAAAAGCCCCCACGTCGTTTTTGCATTAAGTGATCAGAAACAATTTACAAGTATGTAAATCTTTCTTCTAATTATTAAAAATTTAGCTATTTAATTTCCTCTTAAACTATAAAAGAAATGAGCTTGTTATTAATATGAAATTCGTGTCTATATATATTTTTTTAGCTATTTTACCAATTTTTACATCTTCTCTGTAACGATCAACTATCAACGATGAAAAAAGGTAGAAAATGTGCCAGAGTAGAGAGAATAGGTAGAAGAGTTGTATAATAGAGAGAGAGTAGTTGTGTCAGGTTGTCTGGCTACCTCAGTCGTTTATATTTTATTAGCTGTAGTTATTATCACTTGTTTCTTATTGGAGCATTCAAGCCTTTGAATTCTTGTAGGCCTTTTGAGGGTTGGTTGACTTTACTTATATTAATGTGTCCGCTTCGGATCTTTTGTTATATTTATTCTTTTATTGTTATTTTTTTATATTTACCTATGTATTGTCCACTTCGGATCTTTTAGTTTATATTATACTTATGTTTATTTTATTTATTCCTCCTAATAAACTGTCCACTTAGGATAATTTATGATTAATTTGTTATCATTATTTACGTGAAATAAATCAGTTTGGTTTTCTTTATCCATCATTTAATATTGAATTGTCAATGTGAATTGAAATAGGATTAATCTTCTGGTAATTTCTCAATAAATCGGTTGGATTACTTGTCGAGCTATTATTTGGCTGCTTTTAAAAGCTTGCCTGAACCTTAGGTTCAGCACCTCTTCTGGCATATTATCATAGACTTTCTGCCAAATGTTTTGTGCTCGTCTATTTAGGGTAATGTTTAATGACTCGATGTCCGTCGCTTCATGTAGTAATCTAGTAGGAATGTAGTCAAGCAGTGACACGTTGGTAATAAATCTTATTGCCGTGTTTTGGATATTTTGAGCTTTCTTAATAACTGTTTTGCTTAGGGTATTAAGGGGTATAGCCGGGTACAAGAGAAGTGGTCTCACCACCAACAGATAGAGTTTCCTTTTGTTGTTCGCAGAGAGATGTCTTACGCAGTAGAGAGACTGTAGCGTTTTTGCAGCAACAGCGATCCTTTGTAGGTAATGGGTCCTGCACCCATTCGATGTTAATTCCAAGCCTAGAATTCGGCCTTTTCTTGAGTACTTATAGAGCTCACCCTGCACTAGCACGCCCGATGTTTTTCGACGGCCAACTGGTATCACTCTGAACTTTTGGACATTTGTTTTTATCTTATTTCTTCTTTCAAAGTTGTTAACATTAACAATTTCTCTCCCTGTCCTGTTAGCGATATCATTAGGATTGTTGTAAACGCTGGTAATGATTTGAGTGATATCATGTGCTAGTTGTACGTACTGGGTAAAGTCTTGAACAGGATGAGGTAAATCCCCCCTTGAGGCAGCCCCCTTGAGGTACCACAGCCTCGAGACTAAAGGATATCCGTCCGGTACCATTTATCTTCATCACTGCTTCTTTTTCCTCCAGATAGTTGAATGAAATCCTGGTTAAGTTTCCATCCATGGCTAGTTCACTCAGTTTTCTTTTAAGACCCGGTAGCCATACCTTGTCGAATGCCGAGGCCACGTCGCGAAGTACAACATCGACATTACCATTCGTCGCTTTTGCAATCGCTATTCTCTCCGTAATAATTGCCAAGGCTGTTTTTGAACCTAATTTCCTCCTGAACCCATGTTGTTGAGAATTGTATAAGTTATGGGTTTCCAGGAAGGTCCTTAGTCTGGTGGTGAAAAGTTTTTAGAGTAATTTGCCCATAAACTCCAACAAGCAGATAGGCCTATAACTGCTGGTTTCCTTCTTCGGTTTGCCAGGTTTCAAAATAAAGATCATACAGGCTTTTTTGAATAGGTCCGGGAAATATCTAACATTGAGACAGGAATTAAATATCTCCAGTAGACCTACGTTAATGTTATTGGGAACATACAGCATGTGCATTCTAGTGATGCCTGTTATGCCTGGCGCTTTTTGTTTAAAGCTATTGAGGGACCACTCGTATTCTTCAAGCGTGAACGGTCTACCTTCATCTTGTTCAACGCAGGATCTGTCCACGAAGTGATGCGGAGTAAGGTTGGCACCTAGGTCCTGCAATCTAAGTAGAACATCTTCTTCATACGTTTCATCAAATAACTCATTGTCCTTATCGCTAATGCAAAAGCAGTTTTGCCAATATTGTCTAAATTCTCTCTTAATATCACGGTCTTCAGTATATTCTATGCCGTTGACTCTAATGCTAATGTTGTTTATAGGAGGAGTGCCTTTCAGTTTCTTTATTTGCCCCTAAAACTTTTACGGATCTCCTTCTGCGTCGATTTTAGCAATGATTTTATCTCACTGGCTTCTTGTCTTCTCAAGTATGAGTTGCCTGATCTCGTTTCTCAACTCGCGCAGCTCTTGGTACCGTTGTGCCGTGTTACCATGCATATCTATAAAGAAGACGACTGCCCCTAGCTGATCCATTTTCTGCTTTATATTTTCGTCCCATCTTAGAGAAGGGAGAATTTTATGCTCCGTCCAGGGGATAGCCAGGCGGTCAGCTTCCAAGATTTTCGAGGTGAGAAAATCGAGTTTCTCGTCGATGTCTTCTAAGGTTGCCCCCTCGAGATGGTCGATATGAACTTGGCGCAGGTGTTCACGGTATAATTCCCAGTTAGCTCTTGCTAGGCATCTTCGTTTGGGAATCTGCACTTGTATTGGAGAAGTAGAAACGTGGGTAATCATACTTATATGATCTGACGGTATGAAAGGGCCCGGGAGAGTAACACGGTTAGGAGAAAAGTTACGATTTGTTAGCACAATGTCCGGTGTGGTCGACGATCTTGCTGTATGGAATGTGGACAAGTTTGGCCCTTCTTTTTGCACAACTCCTCTGTCTATTAGGAGGCTCAGCGAGTTACCAGCTCAATTAAAGGACCTCGTATAGCCGGCCTCCCTGCACCGGGCATTCAGATCTCCGACAAGTATCGTTGAGGCCTCTCTCCTAAACAGCCGCATAAAGTTAGGGATCGGTAAATACGGGCGCTTGGGCGGTTGATACCCGACTGCAACCACCAGATCATCATTTGTCATAGGATCTTTACCGCCAAATACTATTCCTCTAGGTCCTGTATTTCTTTAAATCTGATGCCTTTTCTGATTGCAATTGCAGCCCGGTCGTACCTTCACTTTGAGTGGATAGCCATTAGAACTTCATAGTTATAAATCTTTATACGTTCTATTCTATCATCTAATCCATGCTCAGAAATCAGCACGATATCGGGATCAGCGTTTCTGATGATTTCATTGTATACACCGCTTTTGTTCTTCCATCCGTTAACGTTCAGCGAGAAGATCTTAAGGTTCCTGATGAGTTTGGTAGAGATAGCCATGGTTAATTGATATTAAAATGCTTAACTTTAGTCCCTTTTTCTCTGGCTGGTGACCTTCCCCTCCTAAATATTTTCGTCCTGTATTGTTCCTGGTTCGTCCATTAACGTTCAGCGATAAGATCTTAAGGTTCCTGATGAGTTTGGTAGAGATAACCATGGTTAATTGATATTAGGATGCTTAACTTTAGTCCCTTTTTCTCTGGCTGGTGACTTTACCCTATTATTATTATTATTAAAGTTCCAAGCCACAACCCCAACTGGAAGAGCAAATAGCTATAAGCCCAAGGGCCCCAGCGGGGAAAGAAACCTGGTATGGAAAAAACGAAACAAAGATTAAGAAAAACATAATAAATAAATAGAAAATAAAAAAAAAAAATAAAAAAAAATAAATGCTATAATGTTAAAAATATTATAATATTATATATGTGTGGATAATGAATAAAATATTAAAGTTATAAGTTTCTGTTAATTAAAAATGTATTAGCACCCACTTTAAATTTCTGAAGTTCCAAGGACTCAACAACAACACTAGGAAGTTCATTCCACAGTTTAGTTGTGTTAGGAATGAAACTTCTTGAAAACTGTGTTGTGTTGAATCTCATAGGCGTAAAGGCCCTACTATTGGCATTTAGTACACCTCTGGTAACTCGTTGAGGGGCATATAAATTGGGCAGATCGTGATGCAATGGATGATCTGCATTGTTAAAATTTTTATATAAGATGCATAAGGAGCTTATTGCTCGCCTGTGCCACAGATCAACTTTGAGGTCAGGAATTAAAAATTTTATTGCTCTCAAATTTTTATCTAATAAATTAAGATAAGAGTTGGCTGCCGAACTCCAAACAGGGGCGCAATATTCAAAACACGGAAGAATAAAAGCATTAAAACAATTTTTAAGAACAGTCTGCTCTCCAAATACTTTGTAAGATTTCCTCAAAATGCCAATTTTTTGAGCAATAGAGGAGGAAATAGATCGAATGTGATTCTCAAAAGTAAACCTAGAGTCAAGCATAACTCCAAGCAACTTAAAAGAATCACATAAGGAGATGGGAATGTTATTTATTAAAAGATCTGGATGGGGAGGATCTAGTGTTCCGGATCTGCTAACAATCATACTCTGGGTTTTCTTTGCATTTAGCTTCATGCTCCATGAAGTGCACCAAACATTTATCTTAGCCAGATCTCTATTTAAAGACTCTGCAACCGATGCTCTCAACTCAGGAGATGGGACTGGGGCTATTAGAGTAGCATCATCAGCATAGGCTATAAGTCTATTTTCCAGTCCAAACCACATATCATGGGTATATAATATAAACAGTAGAGGACCAAGAACACTGCCTTGTGGTACACCAGATAGCACCTCTCTCTCATCACTAAAATTATTGTCAACATAAACCTTTTGATGTCGATTTGTTAAAAATTGTTCAATAATATTTAAAAATACACCACCTACTCCCAACTGCTTCAACTTAAATATCAGGGCCTTATGATTGACACGGTCAAATGCGGCACTGAAATCCAGGCCAACTAAGCGAACTTCTTGACCAGAGTCTAATGATTTATGGACAATGGTGGAGACTGTGAGAAGTGCATCACAAGTGCTCAGACCCTTACGAAATCCATTAACGTTCAGCGATAAGATCTTAAGGTTCCTGATGAATTTGGTAGAGATAGCCATGGTTAATTGATATTAGGATGCTTAACTTTAGTCCCTTTTTCTCTGGCTGGTGACCTTCCCCTTCTAAATCTTTTCGTCCTGTAATGTTCCTGGTTCATCCATTAACGTTCAGCGAGAAGATCTTAAGGTTCCTGATGAGTTTGGTAGAGATAGCCATGGTTAATTGATATTAGGATGCTTAACTTTAGTCCCTTTTTCTCTCTCTGGTGACCTTACCCTACCAAATCTTTTCTTCCTGTATTGTTCCTGGGTTAGGGTGAAGCAGGACTCGGGGTATATTTCTACTTTTCCCTTTCTGAAGTCGTCCAGGAGCGATTCTTCGGTAACGTTGGCATCATAGTCCCATTTATATTTGCCTTTAGTGACTCCTTCTATGAGCTCATTGACATTAACTCTCTTTGGAATGGGAGCAAATGGGGAGCCGTAGATTTTCCTGCACAGATCTTGGGTCGTCCGATAAATTGGTGCACCGGAGGCAGATGTCGAAGCCACTGGTACAACCTCATCGTTTTCTGGCAGATTCTCTTTCAGTTGTTTACTGATTTTGATCTGGTAATCCTCTTTCACGGCACATACTTTCTTGCGCAAGCGCCGATCGCGAGAAGCAAAGCGAGGTCTTGTCTCTGGTTGATTTAGATTCGATAATTTGGCTTGAAATTATTCTCCTGATGGTGGGTTATCCGGGAACCACATTGGCTTTAGTCCATTTTACACGAGCATCTTATTCAGTTCAGTTGCATAACTGCCAGGGTTCGTTATGTTCATGAAATGCGCGTGTAATATGCACATAATAAGGACTGGTCTCATGTTCTGGTCTATCTGAATCGTGGTTTTCTGCTCAGAAACTTTCGTCGCCTGTGCATATGAATTAGTCCTTCTTTGGTTCTTCTCCTCGGTCATGGTCTTCTTCTTGTCCATTATCAAGGCCTTCTAAATTGGGCAAGCCATTGATAGTGTACGATGTGAATTGCCACAATTGATATATTTATTATTGGAGCTAGTACACTCTCTCCACGTGTCGCCAGATTCTGAGCACTCAGAACAGATCCTGACTGTAGCCTGACAGTCCTTACTGGCATTTTTTTCGAGGGCATAGCAGGAGAAGCAGATTTGCACCGCACAAAAACCTCTCGCTCAATGCAGCTGGCTGAGATTTTTGTATTAAAAAGGACCAGTCCATTTTCCGCCGCCTTCGTTGTCATCTCAGTGGTTTGAAAAATTAATTTGAACACATGGGAGTGTTCCTCTCCTTCGCGCTTCTTGTATTTTATAGCGTCGTCGATCTTTGCCTAACTTTGTTTGGCCTTTACTTCTTGTTTTATCTCTTCAGCCGAGTGAGTATCAACGTAAGGGTCGATACGTCTGCAAACGATCGATCTCTTGGCTGATACAAGTGGGGGAACTCGTGATGTGAGGCCGATTTCTCCTAATTTCTCCCTTGAATTTGCACTCAAAAGGTTTTCTAGGTCTTGATTCGTGTCAAAAAAAGCCATGTAACCATAATATTGGTCCTTAAGACGGCAGAGAGCAATCCCAAGACTGGAGAAGACGGTTTCAAAGACCATTTCATGCGAAGGCGTCTGGCAGCGCTCTTTAAAATGGGGCGGGACTCTCTTCTCGCGGTTAGGGTCGTCCATGACGGCCCCAACAGCAGGAGCTACTTTAACCTACCAGGCCCTGATCGTGGATTTGAGTACCTAAATAGACTTTAGTTCACCCTTTCTGCCCTACCTAAATAATATGTCTACCAGGGTCCTCCTATCTGTCCTGACCACTCCGCTCCCAAATGGGGCAACCTTCTTCGCGCCCCCTGCGGGGCTTCCTTCCGGGGTTCGGACACGTCAGAGGCAGACGGCTTCTACAGACCTTAGCGGCAGAAAAGTTATCAGAACCAATGTTGTGCTGGTGTTAAGGGAACAGACAAGATGCAGGCGAGAAACTCCAGTTCCTTCAAAATCCCTCGTCGGCCGGGTTTACACACTCGCGACTGTGCATGCGCGCGCGCGTGCGCGTATGTCCTTCGTAAAACCAGACGGTTTCCGTTGAACTCAAGCGGGCGTTCTTCAACAAGCCGTAGAAATTTTTCACCTACTGGAGCAGCTAAGAATTCCGAGAATTGTAGAATTAGGAATTTGCTTGTGAAAGGTAAAGTCATCTTAGTTTTGGTAGAATGAAATTGGGATTAATATTTTTTACTCCAAATTACTTTTTCAATTTTGCAATAGAATACCATTTTGTTATGTGCAAAATAATTAGGTATTTTTCTCTGTGTGGGCTTTCGGTATCTTAAACTTTTGAAAGAATTTCCACTATATTGCTATTTTCTACTATATTTCTTTCTGAGAAGTAATTAAATAAATATAATTTAATAATAATTTCCATTTAAATTTTAGGGCAAAAATGGTTTAGGCTCTCAGTATAACTCTGCGGTTAAGAACAATTTAAATAGACTTAATAAAACCCTGGATACCAAATAAATTAATCATCCTTTCTTGTTTAAAACTTTGCTGATCATCAAGAAAAGGGAGCGCCAAGATTTCACCTACTGATAAGAACATTTATCTCGTATAATCAACAAAGTTAATAAAAGAAAACCTTTGAGAATATTAGTCGGTAAAGTCATTCCAAAGAGAAAAAATCATATTAAATTTGTAAAGAATTTATCCAGAGTACTTTTATTAAAAGCTTGTTAATAAAGCTTTTCTGAACTCTAATTAATTTTCATATTGATTATCTGCAGCTCATAAAGTACTGCAAGAATGATAAAATAAATGCAAATTCGGCTCACCCCAAACATGGAATGGGAATTCTGACTAAATTCAAATTTATTCAGTTCCTTCTCAAGGAACAGTCTTGTATACAATCCAAATTACACCAATTTATTCAGTAATGACCAGTGAGGTAGGCGAGACTTGCAAAGGGCGTTTAAACAAGAAAATAAAGCCTTGTTATATATAAAGTCATTTAGAACCCAAATCTTCTCAAAAGTAATTTTTCTTAATTAAATTTTAACAAGTTTTGGTTACCAGTCACCAAGGCCTCTTAAAGACATACGAATATTCTCATAATGGAAAAATGATTTTTACGGAGCAATTTCATTTGGAGGCAGCTGTTTTTTCATACTGGTTAGTAATTTCATTAATTTCCTTTTGTTTATCAGAGTGTGGTAGTTCTAAACTTCATTGCGGAAGCATTTTTGCCTGACATTCATGCCTTCCTGATTCATAGCAACATAAGTAGTTTTAGGTACTCAGGGTTGTTTTCTATGTATTTTCAATTTTGCTTAGTTTAAAACTTTATTTAAAATAGTTTTATACCTGCAATAATGAGAAGAAATCTTGTTGTTTTTCTTTAATTTAAACCAGAAATATCAACTTCTTAGTTTGACTTGCAACCCTCAGACAACGTGGCCATATTTCTTGCCGGAAATGCATTCAACATATAACTTCCATCTAAATATTACTATATGTAAATTTGAAATGCCTCTCATTCGCACAATACAATAGATTGGATTAAATAGCGTAGTAAGCACTATACAAATATATTTTTACAAAGTATCCTAATAAAGATAAATGTACGTATTTAAGGTTTGCCATCCTTCACAGACCTTAATCAGATTTCCTTCCGTCTATCTCTGCCACGATTGTAGAACTCTCTGCATGGAAGTGAGTAAGATCACCAGGGCTGCAAACAAAAAGCATAATTCCACATGTCTTTTAGGAATATGTTAACAAATTTAGAAATATATATACCTTATTTATCTACGTAATGTCATCAAATATCCTGCTGGTTTCATGACGAGATGATAAATTGAGCAATCCTCTTTGTGCCGCTTAACTAACAATGCTTCAATCTTTGCTTGGGGGTATGTATATGAACTTGCTCTGTAGATCTAGCAGAGATTAAATCCCCTTAGTACATATATCCTTTTCTGAGCCTAAACTACAAGTTACATTTAGATCTTTTTATGCTTGTTATGACCTGTTAGCTACAGTTCCATTCATAATACTTCTAATTGATAGATGAATAGAAGGAACTACCAGGAGAATATGCATAAATACGAGTATAATGATAATTCATAAATATATTAAATATATCAATTATATTATAATAATTATACTTATCAATTATATTAAATAAATAAAGATAAAAGAAAATTAATAAGTATTATCAATTTTAGGTACCTAATTTCAGTGAATGGTGATTGCTAAAAAAAAAAAGGTATTATGGAGAAGAGTTAATTTCCCGAAAATCGTTCAAGATATGAAATACTGAAAGATCACAACCAGAAATTTAGAGGGAAAAAACTAAGCCAGACAGAATGAGATGGCTGAAGAAAGGAATAGGTTTACCCGCAACAGCTATTCCAAAGGAAAACTGTTATTAGTAAGATATCAAGAGAAAATTAAAAGAAATATAAATTGAGACGTAAAGAAAGGGAATTGTTGAGATCAAATGACTTGGAGAATTCGGTATGTGTGAAATGTGAATAACAAAGAGAGCATGCTTATATATCGAATTTAATCTGACCACATAATTATGTAGTTTTATATGTTACTTTATATATTAATGATAAAGAATGATCATACGAATATTTTAAGGAAATATCCTGCTAAAACGGAAATATTTAATTAAACAATGGTAAAAAATTTTAAGAACCATCATCGTCAGGGCACGGTAAACATGGCTTAAATATCTTGTATTCATAAAGATTAACTATTGAACCCAATAGATAATGAGAGAAGTTCTAACAATACTTGCTTTAAAGGGTTGAGAAAGATGAAATTTCTTTATTTTTACTTAATTGTATTGGTATTTATTTTCGATAGTATATATAACAATGTTGCTAACTTTAAATTCAGGATCTTACGAGTATGTCAAACATGGTTTTACGAAACCTTAGATCACGTTGTTCCAATTGAAATGAATCATTATTAACTGAGGTATAAATTAGAGAAAGCCTGAACTTACATATAACAGCATTAACTTTCCTTATAATCAGGCATAAGTTTATTTAAAGGCAGGTAGACATTAAATTCTCTTTATTTGAATACATGCATCAATTTCCACCAAATCGTCGGTAAAAGTCTTTTCGCTCTTAATAGATTCGAATGTGCAACCATTTTTTGTAGAGAATTAAACGTTTATAGGGCACGGTTTAGTTTCCCTCTAATGTTTAGCCTTGAAGTAGATATGTTGACCCAAGGTTGGAATTAAGGACTCAACATGAAACCCTGACTGAAATATAGACATCAGACGGATGTAGCGTATTAGATGTCTAAACCAAGTGTTGAAATATTGTATTTATTAATCATCTCCACAATATTTGTTATTCATTTAATATTTGACCCTAACTAACTACATGATAGTGATTTTAATTCTGATATTCATTTTTTGGTGTAAGGAAATGGTTTCTCGAATATCAGACCTAAAAATGTAAGTGCGGCATAACTTGTTTTAGCTTTGTTTAAGATATTGAGGGAAAAAAAAATAACGTTGTGTCGACTTTTGATAAAACATATAGAAATTTAGTGCAAATTATATTAGCAAACAGCAAAGTTATAGGGATATATTTATTGAATATTCTCTCATTTTACCCAATGGATCAATTCTCAACTTATAATTCTTAAGAATTTTAAAATGAATTTTTAGTGTATATTTTCATCAGACATTTATGCGATCCCGCAGCGTCTCAATCTGGCCAATTTGGGTTGTGCACTGAAGTTAGTCTCCCCCTCCCTCACTGGTGTTACGTAGCTCCATAGGCTTCATTGCACATATCGGAGAGACATTGCTTTCCAATTTTGTTGCTCTAATTGGGACATATTTGCATAACACTACCAAAAGAAGACATAGCATTTAAACAAATTTCCAAAGAAAATCTAATAATCCTAACATTAATTATGACAAAATGTATCTTTTCGCGCTGCATACTTATATGAACCTCAGCATTTGACAATATCACTAGCCTCCTATTTCATTCTTCTAAATTTGGTCTCCTGAATGTCATTTTGAAAATATTGAACCGCATGATTTTTAATGTTAAAACTTTTATATAATTCTTGCAAAATTTTATTTAGTTAATCCTCATTTAATATTTTTCAACCAGCGTCTAATATGAAGATGACGAGTGTCTTGTCTTAAAAGATTGTTTAAATGAATAGAATCAATCTTCCATAAATTCTGATACTTTATGTCTCAAAATTTTGCTTAGCGGTGGCAATTAAAACTATATTTGGAAAATATATTCTGGGAAATTTTTTACTTATTACCGAATTATTAAGATTTGCACGATTGCATTGCAGGGCAAAATGAATAGCTTAATATCAATATCCAATATGGAGTTCAGTTTGTGTGTGATATGGCTTGATATTTTTTTCTGTGGAAAATGTCCTGAACAACTTTCAATTTTTTCCGAGGAATGTGCGCATAATGGGTAAATTAAGAGATTATAACGCTAATATAATGAAACTTGGTGACCAAAATATTAATTTACCTCTGGTCCTATGGTATTTCAAATAACTGAAATGTTTCTAAATTCATATCGCTCCCTAGGTCGGAATATTTGGAATTTATAAATTTTCTATATCATATCTCTCATTCGATATCCTCGCACTCAATCTCCAAATAATTGGGGGCAAGCAAATTTCCCATACCTCTTTCATTTATTTATTCACCTGCAATATTGGGTTTCATTCCCACCAGCAATATTCATTTCATTGATTCACTTCTCATGTACTTTCTTAACAAACAATTTCACTCTCTGGCTCGTTCCATTTCTCTCGACACCAAATTTAATTGCACGTATTGTTTTGTCTAACTCTTCATATTGAGCAAAATTATATACACTTATTTTACATTTTATTCTTTGTGATTCTAGAATTTTGATAAATATAGAAGGTTATATGAGATTGAAGAAAGTAAATGATATTTATTCGCCTGGATGTTTAGATTTTCTTTGGAAATAAGATGGCCTTAACTGCCTACAGTGTTTTGCCTTCAGACTTAAGGCATTGACTGTTTTCTATTTACGGTTTCAATTGCTCAAACCTGGACTTGGTCTTTCTCTCTCGTTTCCTTTTTTTTCTTGGTTGAGTAAACTTGTTGACGTGGGATAAATCAATTTTTCGATTCTCTATCAAAAATTAATGCAACATGTTCCAAGATCATAAACTAAGTTCATGCTCTCGTTCCAAAAGAAGTAAAATAGATACATTTAGGTTTGTTAGTCGTCTACGAGATCTGTTTTATATTTATCAACATCATTCAGTTTAAAATTCATACGGTGCGCTGCTTAATTTGGCGCCGTTATCGAAAGGTTATCGGAGGTCGGTTCACTCTTCTTCCTATCATGTTAGATCTGGTTGAGTATCGTCTATGAAGGGAAAAATAACCTGGCTTAATTTAATCTTCCCCAAAATTAGAAAAAAGTAATCTGTGCTGCTTGAAATTTATGCCTGAAGCTCCAAAGCAAATATCTCAGAGCGGTTGGGTGTCGATCTAAAGAAGGTGCAGGGGATCAGGGAAGAGTTGGATTAGTGAAACTGTTATTACGAGCTTATTTTGGCTCAGAATAATAATTCTAATCGTACCGATACAAAAAGAACTCCATAATTTGTCATGTTGATCCAAGCTATCTTTGTTTACAAATATAGGAAGCCTATGAATCCATATCTAGGGACAAGGGAGTGTTGGAGTTTCATCTGGCGTTTAGTAAGAGAGGACCTTCACTATTATTCATACAACTTTGTAAAGGGCCAGCTTCTCTCAATAAAAATGAAGGACAAGTGGAATGAAAGTGCTGTGAAGATTGTGATCAACCTAAAGCATCCCATTAATCCAGGCATGTTTGTTTGTTCCTAATTTACCAAAGATGTGCGTCCTATAGATCTAGTTTTTGGTCCACATCATGGTGTTTTGTAGAGCCACTAGTGACTCTCACGGTCTGTACGCGTTTACCTTCTCGGCGAGCCGCCGACTTATTATTTATTGCCATTTTAAGGGCCTGGATGAGGTAGTGTTGCCCTGAATGCCATACGTGTGGCAGCACGTCTTAGGAACCATCTTGGCGGTCAGATAATATATTTAACCACATTCTTTCAGCGATCTGTTTTCCCAACTGCCTAGACCTTATTTCTACAAACTATTATGTGTGTAAGTTGAAGAGTGAGAGACCAACAAGTCTACTTATACCCCTGAGGGGTAGTTTAGGTCCAGATTTAGTCTAGGTTTTATAAATTTGTACAAAGGGTTCGTCGAGAAGATTCACAACAGGTTCAGATGCCTTTTGAATTGCACAAAGGAAGTTCATTCAATCATACTCATAATAAAATCTTGCACTTCCTTAACAATTAACTTTAGTAAATATATTTGTATAAATAAATTTGTTAATTTCTTTTACATTGATGTTAGGCAACATATTATCCATAGCAGCATGTATCATATAAATCATTAGTCCGGTACCTACATTTTTCATGAAAGTCTTAAAGTCCTGTGACTTGGTGATGAAATTCTTTAAAATGTACATAAGTTACCTACATCTGAGTCCTTGTTTTTTACTTTTAAATACGCTCCCTGCTTATGGGCCCAACATAAGTAGTCTCAAAGTAGCCTGATCGATTATTATAATTTCCTCCAGTTTTCTTATCTTTCTAATCCTTCATATTTTATTCCAAAGGAAATATCCCCTTCAATGCTTCAACTTAATAGAAACACTGACGCTGATCTATGACCGGATAAATTACAATGATCCCTATACCTTTTTGTACTTCCAAAGTATGTAAACGAATTGATTATTCTGTAGTGGCCCTGAATCTAAAAATTACTTTAATTTCACAAATTCGGCTCTAGTTTTCGTGATATCATTGCATTTAAATTGTTATTTTACCTTAACATGGCATATATTAGCTGAAATATGCAATACGATGTCCATAAGTTTTTCTTTTGTATAAATTATAGTGCCAAAATACTGTGACATAATGGAAGAACCCAAATCTTTATCAATTAGGATCTATCTTGTGGATATGTTTGAACACAGGTTAGGTAACTCATGTCACTGCGATTCAAATTATAGGGTTCGAAAAAAACCTCGAAAGTGAGTGCCAAACAGTTAGTATATTCAATTTAGGAAACTCTGTGGACATTCAAAATCCCTCGATTTACGGTGCCACTAGATTACCGGCGATATTTCATGAAAGCCATTACCACATAGGAAGGACAACCTAGTGGACGGCCACTGGTGATTAATCACCAATATTAACAGAGTTCTGTTATAATTACCTATGTTATCAGAAACGAAATATTTCCTCAAATTGCATCCATATTCTATCCAGTAGGTGAAAAACGCATATCTATCAGCTCGGAACATGGCTACTTAAACACAAATTGGGAGAAAAAATTCCTTGAACAGGTACTAAAACGATACACGATTTAGTTATCATTTGCATCTATTTATGTACTTTCTGTACCCTCAATACAATGATATTTCAGCAAAATAGTGCACCGCGTCATCGGGTCAAGTTATCCAGCATTAGTTTGAGGACTATGCTGTACATTTATGACAAGGGGTATAGCCACCACGTTGATCCAACATGAATCCAGTTAAGAATTAATAGAAGCTGTGGGTCAGGTTTATTCGCATCCGATATCTGGAAGCTAAAACTTTCATGGAACTTCGGACAGCTCTCGAGATGTTATGTATTGGCATGCATCTCTTCAGACGCACTTCCATCACATGACGATGATTCTCATCTTGGAGGGTTCTTATACGGTACTAGTCTCCTAGCCCATGAATCTTCATACATTTTCTCATTCTTATTTACATTTTAATTAATTTATTTTGAACATAACCTTAATATCATTTTGCTGATTTATTCTTTCATCTTTCTCTTATACCAGTAAGTAAAAAGTGACTGCGTAAAATTTGCGGTGTTTTCTTCTAAATTTGAGTTGAATACACTATCAAACATTCTTGCCTTTGTTGAACATGGATATTTTGACTGTATTGTAGTGAAACTTGGAGATTAAGTAATGAGCTACACATAAGATTTCCAAATGATTTTTTTGTGTAGAGTGCATGCGCAATTGAAATAAACATAGGCAAAAATGTTAAGTTAGATGCACCTAAGGAATGAAGAGTCCAAGAACCTCTCACAATGAATGTTTTTTTTGAGTTTGGCCTAAAAAGTTTCCAATCATTACAAAATCAATCGGGGGCACCATGCCGATTTGAAATCCTAATGGTGGTCTATGCTTCATGGCGAATAATTTGCAATACGATTTTAATCTAACTTCTTCAAATTCCATTATCAGTTGCTAAATAAATACTCGAATTAGAGTGTAAAACAGAAAGTATCACTGAACTAATATTATGAAAGTTCTTTCACCCACTATGTAGTTTTTTCCTAAACGATTTAATGATCAAATACTACATCTCATCTTGTTAAAGCAACCATCTTAAATTTATGAATACAAAGTAAAATTAAGTCAGAAGCAGAAGTTAAAGATTATAGTTACAGAGGAAAGTGACTTCTTCCTTACTAGATTCTCGATTAAGAACTTTTCCACTTCAATACCATCCGGACAGTTCTCCACATATGAATATCAAAATATTCGCCACAATATTAGCCCATTTTATCGACAGCTATTCCAGAAGATCTTAAAGACGCTATCAAAATGTCAAGATGGTCTTTAAGAAATTTTCTTATCATGAACAACAAAGCTCTAATGATTTTACCCAACATTGTGACTATCACGTTAGACACCAAAGAGAACAGGGGAAATACTCCTGGTTTAAAAGATTGCCATACAGCAAATATGTTAGGTAAGTTGAGATAAGTAG
Source organism: Ceratothoa steindachneri (assembly GCA_963969495.1). Taxonomy (NCBI): domain Eukaryota; kingdom Metazoa; phylum Arthropoda; class Malacostraca; order Isopoda; family Cymothoidae; genus Ceratothoa; species Ceratothoa steindachneri. Next base: position 87,267,531 of record OZ018328.1, read on the forward strand.
CAATAGCAGGTTGGGCCTCTAAAATGAATGCTATCTTCTGGAGACCAGCAGGGAAACAAGCTATTTTAGACTAAGTATTTCTTTGGAGCGTCTAAAGCCCTATAAAGAAAATATTAATGATATTAAACCTTTACTGACTGAAAGTCTATGGATGGATGTATTAGAATTGGAAGCTATGCTTACTCGCATTTAAGCAGTCACCAAAAGATTTCAGCTGAAGATTTAACTCCTGTTATGTTCGTATTGGATTCGAAAATATAATATTTTGCCTATCCAATGCAGGAGGTGAAATTAGTGAAATATTGTCTCCTAAAATGAAGAAATATAAGTTACGATACTTAAATAAATTTGTTAGTATTAGTCTATTTACATACATTGCAAATAAATTTGTTGTGCGAAGATAAAAAAAATTGCTCCAGCCAAAACAAACCTTTGCGATGTTTCATTTAAGTTTAATTAGCTAAAACTACTGCAAGATCATCCAAAAACACATAATCAAGATATTCATAGTATCAATTCCCATTTATCCTCTTCAAATAATTTACATAGGTTTAAAATTGAAACCTAGAAAGCGAAGAGTCTCAGTTTAAACATGATGACACAGCCTTTGGATGTAAAACTAGAGATATTTAATAAGATGTTTTTGATGGATTAAAATAACTAGAGAAATACGATCGGGCATTTAAATAATCCCTGCATACTCTTTACTAGGGTATTAGCTGTCATGCTACCCAGAAAAGTCAATGTAGAATGACTATTTTTGGAAAATAAATGAATAAAATGAGGCTATAAGGCTTCAATTAATGAAGAATAAATACTTTCCTAACAACTAAATAAAAAAATGTTTTAACACTGTATAAGGAACAATTACCCTTAATAAATGGGTTTAGTCAATTTTATACTTTTTTAAGCATAAAATTTTTGTATTTAAGTTTTTACCCAGCCATTTAGATGCAAACTTACCCAACTTAAGTATAAGTATATAGTTTTAATTTTTATTAAATTAAGGAGCTTTATATTTCGTTATCCAACTATTTAGGTCTCCCTTTTGCCTTAGCTTTATACATTTCAAATATCTTAAGATATTTTTTTGATATTTAATGTATTTTCACTTTTGTGCTATCACTAACTATAATTTAAGAAGGGGATTTTTGGAGTATTTGAATAATAATAATTTCAGCTTAGTTTGGTTATGATTTATGTTTTTTATCAAAGTTATTTCTAATAATTCTTTTATAATATCAAAAAACAAAATGGTGAAGTTCAGAAATAAATATCAGTATCGAGATTTTGTGAATTTTTTAAAACCCAAAAAATTATAAATGGTGAATTTGAGAAAATTTATTTACATATATTTTCTTCTATAACCATATTTTAGCAACGTGATATTTTGAAAGGGGGAAATTTAGTTTAGAGTTCCTTTTTAAAATTAATCTTAGTTCCGAAGTCATTGCCTTGTTTACTTATAAATTTTTTGTTTTAGATCATTGAAATTTTTTTCTAGAAATAAATTAAAAAAAGGCAGAATAGCATAGCTACAACTATTAGAATCAAACTATTAAGGTCATCGGTTCAAAAAATAGTGTAACGATTCACATGGATGTGATGAAATGCCAACTCATGTAATTATCAGCATAACACAATAAGGGGGTAATATTGTAGTCGGAGTCGGAATCGGAATCGAATAAAAGGGATATTGATACGAGAGTTTCCCAACCACACACATAATAGTCCATAGAAATGAGGTCTGAGAAGTTATAAAAACAGATCGATAGAGGGATGTGGTTAGAGATATTATCTGACCACTAGGATTGTTCCTGAGACGTGCTGCCACACGTAAGGCCTTCAGGGAAACACTACCTCATCCAGGCCCTTGAAATGGCAATAAATAATAAGTCAGTGACTCGCCGAGAGGGTAAAAGGGTACAAACCGTGAGATTCAATAGTGGCTCCACAAAACACCATGATGTGGACCAAGAACTAAATCTTCAGGACGCACATCTTTGGTAAATTGGTAACAAACAAACATGCCTGGATTAATGGGATGCTTTAGGTTGATCACAATCTTCACAGCACTTTCATTCCACTTGTCCTCCATTTTTATTGAGAGAAGCTGGCCCTTTACAAAGTTGTATGAATAGTAGCGAAGGCCCTCTCTCACTAAATGCCAGATGAAACTCCAACACTTCTTTGTCCCTAGATATGGATTCATATTCTTCTTATGTTTGTTATCAAAGATAGCTTGGATCAACATGACAAATTATGGGGTCCTTTTTGTATCGGAACGATTAGAATTATTATTCTGAGAAGAAATATGCTCGTAATAACAGTTTCATTAATCCAACTCTTCCCTGATCCCCTGCACCTTCTTTAGATCGACACCCAACCACTCGGAGATATTCGTTTTGAAGCTCCAGGCATGAATTTCAAGCAGCACAGATTACTTTTTCTAATTTTGGGAAAGATTGAATTATGCCAGGAAGAAGAGTGAACCGACCTCCGATAACTTTTCCATAACGGCGCTAAATTAAGCAGCGCACCCTATAAATTTTAGACTGAACAATGTTAATAATTATAAAACAGACTTGTAGACGACTAACAATTCTAAATGCATCAATTTTATTCCTTTTGGAACTAGAGCAAGAACTTAGTTTATAATCTTAGAACATGTTGCATTGATTTTTGATAGAGAATCGAAAAATTGATTTATTCCACGTCAACAAGTTTACTCCCCCCCAAAAAAAAAATAAGGAAACGAGCGAGTAATACCAAGTCCAGGTTTAAGAAAAAAAAACCTGAAATAGAAAACATTCAATGCCTAAAGTCTGAAAGCGAAACGCTTTAGGAAGTTAAGGCCATCTTCTTTCAAAATAAATTTAGAACATCCAGGCGAATAAATATCATTTACTTCCTTCAATCTCATATAACCTTCTATATTTATCAAAATTCTAGAATCACAAAGAATAAAATGTAAAATTAGTGTATATAATTTTGCTCAATATGAAGAGTTAGACAAAACAATACGTGCAATCAAATTTGGTGTCGAGAGAAATGGAACGAGCCAGAGAGTGAAATTGTTTGTTAAGAAAGTACATGAGAAGTAAATCAATGAAATAAATATTGCCGGTGGGAATGAAACCCGATATTGCAGGTGAATAAATAAATGAAAGAGGTATGGGAAATTCACTTGCCTCCAATTATTTGTAGATTGAGTGCGAGAATATCGAATGAGAGAGACGATATAGAATATTGTTAAATTCATAATACTCCGACTTAGGGAGCGATATGAATTTAGAATCATTTCAGTTATTTGAAATATCATATTAGCAGAAGAAAATTAATATTTTGGTCACCAAGTTTTATTATTTAGGCGTTATAATCTCTAAATTTTCCCAATATGCGCGCATTCCTAGGAAAAACTCAAAGATTTTTCAGGACATTTATCACACAAAAAAATATCGAGCCATATCACACAGAAACTAATTTTAATATTGGATATTTATATTAAACTATTTATTTAACCTGCAATGCAATAATGAAAATATTAATAATTCGGTAGTAAGTAAAACATTTCCCAGAATATATTTTCCAAATATAGTTTTAATTGCCACCGAAAAACAAAACATTGAGAGATAAAGTATCAGAACTTATAGAAGATTGATTCTATTCATTCAAGCAATTTCTTAAGAAAAGTCACTCGTCATCTTCATGTAAGCCGCTGGTTAAAAAATATTAAATTAGGATCAACTAAATAAAATTTTGCACGAATTATACAAAAATTTTAACATTAAAAATTATGCGGTTCAATATTATCAAAATGACATTCAGGAGACCAAATTTAGAAGAATGAAATAGGAGTCTACTGATAATAGTAAATGATGAGGTTAATATAAGTATGCAGCGGGAAAAGATACATTTCGTCATAATTACTGTTAGGATTATTAGATTTTCTTTGGAAATTTGTTTAAATTCTATGTCTTCTTTTTGTAGGGTTATGCAAATATGTCCCAATCAGAGCAACAAAATTGGAAGGCCATGTCTCTCCGATATGTGCAATGAAGCCTATGGATCTACGTAACACCGGTGAGGAAGAAAGGAGACTAACTTCAGTATACTACTCAAATTGGCCAGATTGTGACGCTGCTGGATTTTTTATGTCCGTTCGCCCTCGGTTCGAACTTATACTTAAGCGCGAGAAGTCCAGTGCCCTATCCCCTCGGCCGGCCAGAGATCTAAACGCAATTGAAATTTGGAATCTACTTAGAAACGCACTCTTAATTGTAAGACAAAATAAAGACCTACCTACATATTTATACTGGTACAAGTTGCGAGGAAAATAGAAAACAACAGTTGGAGAAGAAAATACGTACGAATGACTAGTAAAATCTTTGTAATATATATTCAGTTATGCATATTGGACAACTATTCTTTTGGAAAAATGGATAACATTCTTTTCATTTTTAGCTTCTGCAGTTATTTTATCAGTGATATCTCCTGTTAGATGAATTAATATAGCTTTCAAAATAAATTTAAGTTTAAAAATATTATTATATTCAAATATTAACATTAATAATTTTTAATATTGAACCGTTAAGCATATAAAGGAAAATACTGAGATATAACAGGCAGGGATTTTTGAAGGAAAATTCAAATTCTGGAATTTATAGTGGTAAAAGATTAAAGGAATTTTGATTGGAGAAATCTTAAAAGTGAACACGGAATGAATTATTCATTTGGCTATCCGCAAAATTTGGGCTCTATTTCTTCATCCGAGTTTGTGTATTTGCAACGTTCAATAACTATTGAACAACGGAAAATACAATCAGATAGAGATTTATTACTTTATTCCCTATTTAGTTTTCCCTATTAGTAATAATGATAGAAAGCGACATTGTAATAAATGAATGTCGAATTTAAATCGAAATCTATGATAAGTTTAGGTATCGGCAATAAGCTTTGAAGAGAGAAACAGAAAATATATTCAACAAAACTAGGAAACCTACACTTTAAATTATTGCTGTAAATTCAGCAGTTTAATTATGGATATTTGTGAAGTCAAATACTGTTGTGCTTCCTGGCATATTTGGCGTGAATTTTCGCTTTTGTCTAGTAGAGCCGCACCAAGGTTAATTCCTTCTTGAAGACCAATTATGAACTATTCTAACACCTTTAGTACCCCTGAAAAATCCCTAATGTATAAAATATTGAGACCTACACTTGATACTACTCCCCCATCTTTTACACTTTGTCCCCAAACTAAGAGATTATACCCTCATTTCAGTCGCATTGATCTCTCCTTAATTTGATTCCGTTTAATTATCTGTGGAACACTTGTCTACCCTCCCGAGAGGTATATAGCCGTGTGGTCTATAGGGTTGATCTTTCAATTGAGATCAAATTGGTTGTTTGCTGTCTTAGTCTGCTCGGTTCCATCTTCACTCCTGCATGGACTTTTTCGCAATTAGGAACACATTTTGGTCTCTCAAAAAAATATTCCCCTGACCTTAAGTAGTGATTTTACCATCTTCTTTTAAATTAATAGATTTAAAATGGCACGATACCGTTTTACTTTTATCCCATTGTATAAGTACCACATTTTGGAAAATTGCCGTTGAATCCTGGAGAAAACGCCTATAGTAAATTGGTTCACAGTCAGAAGGAGATTGCTAAAAAAACTATCCTTAAAATGGGTCATGATACACTCAGCAAAGAAAGGACCAACCAAGGAAACCATACCATCGCCATCAATCTGTTTATCTTTTTTCTCAAATTTAAACAATTTCATTAAATACCAACTCCAATAGCTGTTTAAATATTTCTTTTGAAAACCCATGAAATACTAAAGGTTGTTGAAGAAGCATGTTTGAAATAAGTTCTCTAGGTGTTTTCCTGGCAAATTAATGAATAATAATTTTACATCAAAGATCGCATAAATGTCTGATGGAAATATACACTAAAAATTCTTTTTGAAATTCATAGGAATCATAAGTTGAGAATTGATCCATTGGGTAAAATGAGATAATATTCAATAAATATTTGCCTAGAACCTATAATTTAAGAAAGAAATTGTGAAGATGAGCTTGTGGCTCGAACTTTGCTGTTTGCTAATATAATTCGCACTAAAATTCTATATGTTTGTATCAAAAATCGACACAACATTATTTGTGTCTACCTCAATATATGAAACAAAGCTGAAACAAGTTATGCCACACTTACATTTTTAGGTCTGATATTCGAGAAACCATTTTCTTACACTAAAAAATGAATATCAGAATTAAAATCACTATCATGTAGTTAGCTAGGGTCAAATATTAAATGAATAACAAATATTGTGGAGATGATTAATAAATACAATATTTCAACACTTGGTTTAGACATCTAATACGCTACATCCGTTTGATGTCTATATCTCAGTCGGGGTTTCATGTTTAATCCTTACTTCCAACTCTGGGTCAACATATCTACTTCAAGCCTAAAAACTAGATGTGAGCTAAACCGTGCCCTATAAACGTTTAATCCTCTACAAATATGGCTGCACATTCGAATCTATGAAGAGCGAATAGACCCTTACCGACGATTTGGTGGAAATTGATATACGTATTCAAATAAAGAGAATTTAATGTCTACCTGCGTTTAAATCAAATTATGCCCGATTCTAAGGAAAGTAAATGCTGTTATATGTAAGTTCAGGCTTTCTCTAATTTATACCTCAGTTAATAATGATTTATTTCAATTGAAACACCGCGAGCTAAGGGTTAGTACGACCTTCTCTGAAATAAGATCCTGAATTGAAGTTAGCAACATTGTTATATATATTATCGCAAATAAATAATTACCAATACAATTAAGTAAAAATAAAGAAACTTTATCTTTCTCAACCCTTTAAAGCAGGTTTTGGTAGGAGAATTTCTCCTATTATCTACTGGGTTCAATAGTAATCTTAATGAATAGAAGATATTTTAGCCATGTTTACCGTCGCTGACGATGATGGTTCTTAAAATTTTTACAATTCTCTTAATTATATTTTCACATTTTGACAGAATATTTCATTAAAAAAATCGTATGATCATTTCTTTATCATTTATACATAAAGTAACTTATAAAACTACATTATTATGAGGTCAGATTAAAATTGATTTATGAGCATGTTTTTTTGTTATTCACATTTACACATACCGAATTCTCCAAGTCATTTCATCACAACAATTCCCTTTGTTTAGGTCTCAGTTTGTATTTTTTTTTCAATTCTCTCTTTATATCTTCCTAAGAACAATTTTCCTTTGGAATAGCTGTTGCAGGTAAACCTATTTTCTACTTTCCTCAACCCTCTCATTTTGTCTGGCGTCGTTCTTTTCCTCTTAATTTCTGGTTGTGATCTTTATTTATTTAATATAATTGATAAGTATAATTATTATAATATAATTGATATATTTTATATATCTATGAGTTATCATTATACTCGTATTTATGCTCATTCTCATGGCAGTCCCTTCTATTTATTTATCCATTAGAAGTATTATGAATGGAACTGTAGCTAACAAGTCATAAAGAACATAAAAAAATCTAATTGTAACATATAGTTTAGGCTCAGAAAAGAATGAATGTATTAAGTGAATTTAATATGTGCTAGATCTACAGAGCAAGTTGATATACATAACCCCAAAAAATGATTAAAGCATTCTTAGTTAAGTGGCACAAAGAGGATGGCTCAATTTATCATTGTTTCATGAAACCAGCAGGATATTTAATGAGATTATGTAGCTGAATGAGGTATATATTTATTTGTAAATTCGTTAACATATTCGTAAAAGACATGTGGAATTATGCTTTAAGTTTGCAGCCCTGATGATCTTATTCTCTTCCATGCAGAGAGTTCTACAATTCTTGGGAGTGATTGTCGTAGAATGCCCATCCTTTTTGTTCTATTCTAAGAGTGCTAAGAGTGTCTAATATATATTGATATTCGAATATCTTATACAACAGAACCGTTCCGAAACACGTAAGGATATATAAGAGAAACGAACATTAATCTCCAAATAAACTTATATTTTAACTTTATTAATTGAATAAACAACGTCTAAACATTTACTACAGCAATACTCTAAATATTATCATAAACAAAAATTAATTAAATCAGTTTACCCACAAAAATTGGTTAATTTCTCCACACACATCAATAATATAAGAATTAGGCTTACGGACTCATGTGGAGTTTAAAGGGCCTCAGAAATGTTATTGACTCTCGACGCGTGCAAACTTGCCAGATGTAGCTTGGCGAAATCACACGGTCATTTTAACGAGGGTAACAGCTGGGGGGTCCACACGTTCTTCCGGAAGGGGGGGAGTTCTTCAAGGACGAGAACAAATACGGTGCTTTATGCAACACCTAGGCATTCGTGGTCTCTTTGGTGAGAGTGAGTCGAACTTGGTTCTTAAATCAAGTTAACCTGGAGTGCGGAGTGACCGCCGAGTAACGAGCTCGAGGAGGAGGTTTTCTCCTTCGTTAATTATTTCCTTATGGACGAGGACTGAACTCGGGGAGGGTCTTCTTCAAGGGCGAGGATCGATGAGAGGGGGTTTCTCTGACGAGAATAAGTTACTTAAAGTTCGGTTTGGTAACTAAGCAACTAGCTCGACGATGAGCTTCTTCTTAGTTCCAGTCTTCTTCAAGGGCGAGTATAACGAAGGGGGATTTCTCTGGCGAGAATAATTTGAACTTGGTTCCTTACCAAGTTCACTAAGGAGTTTGGTGTTGTCACCGAGTAACGGGCTCGAAGGAGGAAGCCTTTTCCTTCTTCTTTTCCTAATAGCACAAGGACGAGGAATACCCCTGGTGTTTAAGGTGCACCAGGATATGAGGAGTCTCCGGGCGAGAGTAAGTTAACCTTAACAAAGTTAACTTAACGTTTGGTTTGACAACCAGGAACTTAGCTCGAGGATGAGCTTCTTCTTAGCCCCTTAAGGTAAGTAGCTCTGCCTCTCTTGCAGGGTACTTCTTGGTCTGTCGAGCCAAGTACACTACCTCTCCAGTCTTGGTAGTTCGGTTTGATCCAATGACTTCGATACCTACAGACTGACGTATACTACCTTGATTTTCCTCAGAGTTCCTCATTTATACCTCATCCCCCCCTGGGGGAGTGATAAGAGGGGGAGGGGCTTGAGGACGGCCCCAGGAGAGTTCTTTTTCCAAACGGTTTTTCCCACGAAGTCAAACATCGGCTTCTTGTTAGCCTTCAAAATTGGGAGAAACACGTCTCAAATTTCTTATTTGACGTGAAACTGGATCTTACTCTCCTGGGGGAGATCTTGCATTTTGACCTTTAAGGGGTTTCATAGCACCAAAATAGGCGACGCTGCGGTTACGCAATGGACCCACCGATGCCTGGGGTGGATGTCTTTGCGGTAACCACTTTGTGACTGCCCCGCGAGTAAACAGGGGGAAATGTTGACTATTCCCCTACATACACCTCCCATCGAAGAACTTAATGGGGGGAGAGGACTCCCAGGAACTCAAAACAAATTACTCAACCTAGTCGAGATTAGTAAAGTTGTATTTCTTTAAGCCCTCTCATACATTAAGTTTCCTTACACATGAGCGCCCTCGCGCGCGCTTACACAGGCAATTTGTCGAATTAGACCTACTCGCAATACAATTTTACATAAAATTAAAAAACCTTAATTCGTCGAAACCCGCAAAAAAAACAACAAAACAAGCTACTTCCTTACATTTCTAAGTTTTTAAGAACTCAAATCCTGCCGATAAATATTAACACGTACAACAAATTAAAACATCGTTTCACGCTCATTAGGTACTGAAATAACCCTCAATGTTATTTCGTCTCCGCCTATAGAGCAGCTGTACTTTATCGGCTCCTTTGATGTAGCTAATACTAAAATGGTACTCTAATACCAATACTTTACCGCGCCTGAGTCGGCCGTTCGGGTTATTGAGTCTACCCCAGTATGTTACTAAATAGTAGCGGTATTTCAACCTACTCGAATTACCCTTCTTATTTTACTTGACTACCTTTAATCCAAACATTATGGCTAGAGCGGCCTGTTGCAGCGGGGCATAATTAATGGGAGCGTAGATCTCGTAGCTCTCCTTTACCAGGGACACTGGAAGATCGTGTCTGGGTTCGATCTTTGGGGATCGAGAAAACTTTACCCTGCGAGGTCGTTAATGGGCGTGGCGCTCACTACGACTTGGCCATTTAGCGGTAACTCCGTGGACGTTCCGTTCGGGGAGGAGACTACTAGGGGAAGGGGATACTTATCCGCGTCTACCATTTGATTAGTCTTACCTGGGTGTATCGCAATAGCACCTCTTTCCTCCTTCCTTGTCAACTCATTTATCTCACTTCTCTTAGTAGGTAGTTCTTCAGGTACACCTGCTCGCACCTCTACCCTACCTTCTACATCTTTCCTGATAACCCCCATTTGGCCGAGTTCTAATCGTAGGTTATTCCTTTGGTACTCCTGCGGGTACCTCTTCCCTACTTTCTACTTTTTCCATCTTTACCCCATTTAGGCTGGGTTTCCCTCGATGGTCCTTTCTTAGGTCCAGCCCGGGCTACAACTTCCTCGGCCTCTATGAGATTCTCGATAGGTGCTCTTTCGAGTGCAAGCAATCTTTCCTTTTCTTTTCTCTTTTCTCTTTCAGCTTGAGCACGTTCTTTTTCCCTCTTCATTCTCCTTTCCTCGGCTTCTTTTTCTGCTTTCGCTATTTCATTTTCCCGTCGGGTTCTTCTTTCTTCATCTTCGAGGTTTATCTTTATTTTTATTTCATCATTTTCTCGTTTTATCTTTCTTTTCCTTTCCTCATCTTCCCTTTCTATCCTTATTCCGAATTCTTGTGCTTTTCTTTTCAACTGTCTTATTCTTTCGTTTGTCTTACTTCCTCTTGAGAATCTTCTTTCCTCTATTTCTATTTTCCGCTGTGTTCGGGCTTCTGCATTTTTCGGTTCATCCATATTTCCATTGCTTCCCGTTTTCTTTTATCCTCTCTTTTTATATTTTCCCTGTTTCTATCAAACTCTATTATTTCTTCTTCTTTTTCTCTTTGTATTCTTAATTCTTCAAGGATGTAGGCATCCATATCCTTGCCTTTCAATCCCAGAATTTGGGCTTGTAGGTTGAATCTTTCGACCGGATCCATTTTGTGTTGGTCCGTCGAATTTTTCTTACTGTACTCTCAGGCAATTATGCCACCACTCACCAGGTAGCGCTCAGCATAACTTACCTTAATCCCACTACTATGTTGATTGAAATACCACTCCCGACAACAAATTTACCACTTGGCCTACCAATTACCTTAAGATTGTTACCACCCCTAACTCTACCAATTTTCCTCTCTGCAATTATTTTCTTATTCCTGATCTAAGATTCCTTTACGTGTTGGCTCTTTCTTAATTAGACACTGCTGGGTTATTTCTAATAACAACACCACACCTGACACCACTTTTATTTATGTCGTAGAATTCCCCCCCTTTTTGTTCTATTCTAAGAGTGCTAAGAGTGTCTAATATATATTAACATCCGAATATCTTAAAGAACAGAGCCGTTTCGAAACACGTAAGGATATATAAGAGAAACGAACATTAATCCCAAAATAAACTTATATTTTAACTTTATTAATGAATAAACAACGTCTAAACATTTACTACAGCAATACTCTGAATATTATCATAAACAAGAATTAATTAAATTAGTTTACCCGCAAAAATTGGTTAATTTCTCCACACACAACAATAATATAAGAATTAGGCTTACGGACTCATCTGGAGTTTTAACGGGCCTCAGAAATGTTATTGACTCTCGACGCGTGCCGACTTGCCAGATGTAGCTGGGCGAAATCACACGGCCGTTTTGGTGGGAGTAGCAGCTGGGGGGTCCACACGTTCTTCCAGGGCGTTTCTTCAAGGACGAGAACAAATACGGTGCTTTATGCAACACCTAGGCAGTCATGGTCTCTCTGTCGAGAGTGAGTCGAACTTGGTTCTTAAATCAAGTTAACTTGAAGTGTGGTGTGACCACCGAGTAACGAGCTCGAGGAGGAGGTTTTCTCCTTCGTTACTTATTTCCTTATGGACAAGGACTGAACTCGGGGAGGGTTACTTAAAGTTCGGTTTGGTAACCAAGGAACTAGCTCGAGGATAAGCTTCTTCTTAGTTCCAGTCTTCTTCAAGGGCGAGTATAACGAAGGGGGATTTCTCTGGCGAGAATAATTTGAACTTGGTTCCTTACCAAGTTAACTAAGGAGTTCGGTGTGGCCACCGAGTAACGGGCTCGAGGGGGGAGCTTTTTCCTTCTTCTTTTCCTAATTCCTCAAGGACGAGGAATACCCCTGGTGTTTAAGGTGCACCAGGATATGGGGAGTCTCTCTGGCGAGAGTAAGTTAACCTTAACAAAGTTAACTTAACGTTTAGGTTGATAACCAGGGACTTAGCTTGAGAATAAGCTTCTTCTTAGCCCCATAAGGTAGGTAGCACTGCCTTTCTTGCAGGGTACTTCTTGGTCTGTCGAGCCAAGTACACTACCTCTCCAGTCTCGGTAGTTCGGTTTGATCCGAAGACTTTGACACCTAGAGACTGACGTATACTACCTTGATTTTCCTTGGTGTTCCTCATTTATACCTCGTCCCCCCCTGGGGGAGTCGTAAGAAAGGGAGGGGCTTGAAGACGGCCCCAGGAGAGTTCTTTTTCCAAACGGTTTTTCCCACGAAGTCAAACATCGGCTCCTTGTTAGCCTTCAAAATTGGGAGAAACACGTCTCAAATTTCTTATTTTACGTGAAACTGGATCTTACTCTGCTGGTGGAGATCTTGCATTTTGACCGTTTACGGTCTTACATGGCCCTAAAATAGGCGCCGCTGTGGTTACGGAATGGACCCACCGATGCCTGAGGCGGATGTCTTTGCGGTAACCGCTTTGTGACTGCCCTGCGAGTAAACGGGGTGGGTGGGGGGTGACTATTCCCCTACAGTGATATGCAGAAGGAAATCTGATTGAGGTGTGTGAAGGATGGAAAACATTAAATACGTACATTTATCATTATTAAGATAATATGTAAAAATATATTTGTATAGTGCTCACTACGCTAATTAATTTCATCCGTTGTATTGTGCGAATGAGAGGCATTTCAAATTTATATATTTGAATATGTAGATGGAAATTATATGCTGGATGCATTTTTGGCAAGAAATATGGCCACGTTGTCTGAGGGTTGCAAGTCAAACTAAAAAGTTGCTATTTCTGGTTTTATCTAAAGAAAAACAACAACATTTGTCTCATTATTGCAGGAAAAAAACTATTTTAAATAAAGTTTTTAACTAAGCGAAATTGAAAAAATACATACAAGACAACCCTGTGTTCCTAAAACTAGTTAAGTTGCTATGGATAGGGAAAGGCATGAATCTCAGGCAAATGCGCTTCTGCAATGAAATTTAGAACTACCACACTATAATCAACAAAATGTGAAAAAGTGTAATTACTACCAGTCTGAAAAAACATCTGCCTCTAAATGAAATTGCTCCTTAAAAATTATTGTTCTATTATGAGAATATTTGTATGTCTTTAAGAGGCCTTGGTGAGTGCTAACCAGGACTTGTTAAAATTTAATTAAGAAAAATTACTTTTGAGAAGATTTGGGTTCTGAATGACTTTATAAATAACGAGCCTTTATTTTCTTGTTTATACTCCCTTTGCTCGTCTCGCCTACCTAAGTAGGCATTACTGAATAAATTGGTGTAATTTGGATTGTATACAAGACTGTTCCTTGAGAAGGAACTAAATTAATTTGAATGTAGTCAGAATTCCCATTCCATGTTTGGGGTGAGCCAAATTTGCATTTATTTTATCATTCTAGCACTACTTCATGAGTTTCAGATAATCAATATGAAAATTAATTAGAGTTCGGAAAAGCTTTATTAATAAGAATTTAATAAAAGTACTCTGAATAAATTCTTTACAAAATTAATATGAATTTCTCTTTTGCAATGGCTTTACCGAGAAATATTTTTAAAGGTTTTCATTTATTAACTTTGTTGATTATACGAAATCAATGTTTCCATCAGTAGGTCAAATCTTGGCGCTCCCTTTTCTTGCTGATAAGCAAAATTCTAAAAAAGAAAGGATGATTAATTCATTTGGTATTCAGGATTTTCTTAAGTCTATTAAAATTGTTCTTAACTGCAGAGTTGGACTGAGAGCCTAAACCAGTTTGCCCTAAAATTTGAATGAAAATTATTATTAAATTATATTTATTTTATTACTTCTCAGAAAGAAATATAGTAGAAAATAGCAATATAGTAGAAATTCTTTTCAAAGTTTAAGATACCGAAAGCCCACACTGAGAAAAATACCTAATTATTTTGCGCATGTTAAAATGGTATTCTATTGCAAAATTGAAAAAGTAATTTGGAGTAAAAAATATTAATCCCAATTTCATTGTATCAAAACAAATTATATAAATAAAAGATGGGAAAATTGGTAAAATAGCTAAAAAAAATATATATAGACACGAATTTCATATTATTAACAATCTCACTTCTTTTATAGTTTAAGAGGAAGTGAAATTGCCAAATTTTTAATAATTAGAAGAATGATTTACATACTTGTAAATTGATTCTGATCACTTATTGCAAAAACGACGTTGGGTCTTTTCTAAACTATAAATTGTATTTAGCAAAGAAATTAAGGGAAATCAATCATAACAGATCCATTTTCTGTGACGGTAAACTACACGTTTTTAACGGAATCTCTTGAAATGCATCTATTAAGATGTATAAGAGCGCTTTCCTGAAAGTCACCAAAGTGGCAGGCGAGGAACGATGCCCACCCCCCAAGATCTGATGAAATCTCAGTTATCAACTTTTGATATATATATATATGAATATATATATATATATCTATATATATATATATATATATATATATATATATATATATATATATATATATATATATATATATATATATATATTCATATAGTCATATGAGTTGCTGCTGACTAGTCTAATCTTCAATTTCACGGTGAAGGTAAGGACACATAGGAGCCTGAGGTACATGTGATTTATTTAAGGAAAAACGTTTCGGGCGTATCACCCATCTTCAGGTTCTAAAACATAAATTAATCTAATACAGTTAAAGAATATTAAAAATATTAAAAATAATTAGGTTATGACTATGTAGGTAAATCAAAAAATAGAAAATAACTCAAAGAATCAAATTATCAATCTAATATAACACTATTGAAACGAGAATCAAATTATCAATCTAATATAACACTATTGAAACGAAAAAAACTCACAAAAAAAACAAAGTAAATAATTCCAGTATAATATTGCTAACCGATACTTCAGGAACTTAAAAAGCAAGAGAATCAAATTATTTATCTAATGTAATCACTATTGACACGAAAAAAAAGCAAAAACACAAAAGTAAAATTTACAGTATAATAATGCTTACCGATGAAGTTCAGGGGAAATCACAAAGAGAGGAAATTATAAAGGATGTGGCTTAAAGAAGGATAGGAATTTGATTGGTTGGTTGTTAAATAAGAGAAGGTTGGTTGGTTATTGAATGAGGTAATTAAAATTAAGAAATAAGAAGAGGAACAGCGGTATTATCTATCTTGAGTGTAGGAGATTTTGTACGTATTAGTAGGGAATCCAAAATCCTTAGACTTCATTCATTGTTATTATGACCGATTATTTTGAAGTTATCTATGGAACATTCTGTCTTGCATTGTATACTATGATTTCTAATTACAGAAGCTTCCTTCTTAGAAAATATTTTTCCAGTGCGATGGCTTATTCGCATGTGAGGTCAAAACCTCTTTTTCAATGAGCAAACCGTACTACCAATATAGGTTCCTTGAAAACAACAAGGACAAGTAAAAGCATAAACAACACGGCTGCTCATTTCTAGAGGAAGTTTTGTTAACCCACTTTCCATAGGAAGTTTTTCCTCGTCAAAAGACAAACATAAGGATAAGAGGAAACACCAGATATCTACCAAAATAAACATTTATTTTAATGAAACACTTAACTATAACAAACCAACAGTTAACACATTTCTATCTTTGGCATCAAAGATCTTTCAATGACACAAAATAAACAAATAGGCTTCCCGTAAACATACCAATTGCCGATTAGTATTTTTATAGCGACTCTATTTGATCAGCGTGACACATTAAATTAACGTACTCTTGTCTACAATCACATATGACCTAGGTTCAAAAACAATGGTTACTACTCTCCTTTAAAACGTGAGACGTACTAAACTTCTACTATCGCAATAGGAATATAAATGTTATTTTTGACTTACAGGTAGGTATCAGGGATTCCTGAATGTCGCTGGAGGACTTATCTCTCGCTTTGAAGTGTTGTAGGCTGGTTGAATTCTTGTCGAGAAGGGATTGCTTGTCGCCTGTGACGGGGGCTGATTCTTCAACGTAATTAAAGAAAGTGAACTCGTTGGGGCTGGGTTCTTCTCCTCTCACTCTTACGGTGCTTGAGATGTGAGAGTCACTCGAGTGTGAGCGGCTTTGCTTTTCTTCAGTCAGATTTCTTCGCAGACTGAAAAGGCTTCTTCGGTATGGCACCGATATAAAGCTTGACTATTTAGGTTAATACGGCCCGAAAAGGGGTGGATCGATTTTCTTAATCTGATCCTATTGTTTCCCATGGACATAGTCTTGTATGGCGGAAGGATCGATCTTCACGAACTAACCCTTCTTCTGGCGTATAGACTTCTAATCTTCTTGTCTGGCTGAAAGATCGATCTTCACGAACTAATCTTTCTTCTGGCGTATCGACTTCTAATAATCTTCTTGTCTGGCCGAAGGATCGATCTTCACGAACTAATCCTACTCAGGCGTATCGACTTCTGATAATCCTCTCTCTTTCTTTGCGGGGAATATTTATAGGCGGATTGCCGCCCCATCTGAAGGGGAAAGTGACCAGGCCACAAAGGCAAAGGGGGGGGGGCGAATGGTGAGTTAGCATCTAGGGAGAGCGAGAATCCCTGAGGTGGCACTGGGGTGCCCAAGTCAGCTCGCAAATTAGAGGTTAGCAACCACACCGCTACTTGGCGTGCCTTCTGACTCGCACCGCTTTTATTTTCCATAACTACGGGTTTATGGGTCTCGTAGGTAATTGGAACGTTAGAGCGCGTTTAAGGACCTTAGGTGGTCGCCTTAAAACAGATGTTAGCTCCAACTGCCCACAACGGCGGGGAGATCACACATAGTAAGCAGTTTCGCCGGCTACCATTCCCACGCTTCTCCCCATGAGGGGGGGGGGGGCTTTAATGTACCTATACTCCTCCAGGATGCTTAATGTAGCCATTTCTCTACATTTACCTCCCTCCTCAAGAAATTAACGCGGGGGGGGGGCAATCTGACGCTTACACTAATATACATGAGTAACTTACGGAACATTATATTATACAATAAATTTTAGTTCACTCGAGAATGCCTCGATAACATTTCACCTGAACTTACATTAATTCCTATATTACTGTGCCAACTTAGGATTTTCTTACCTACCACTAGGGGATTACTCGCCCCTATTTACTTACAATTCTACTGATTTACACTTAACTTTGCTATAATACAATAGTTGGGCTGCTCTTTAATCGTCGACAGGGTTCCTACTTAACAAGTCGGCCATACAATTGTTGGACCCTTTTATATAGTGAATGGAGTACTGGTACTCCATCAAGAGTAAACTCCATCTCAGGAGTCTTCCATTCTTACTCTTATTTTTACCTAAGTATGACAACGGTTTATGTTCGCATTCCAACTTAAACTCGCGCCCTATTAGATAATATTTGAATTTACCTATGGATCATATTATGGCCAAAGCTTCGATTTCGATAGTAGCGTAGGCTTTTTCTCTACTCAACAGTTTCCTACTGACATAAGCTATGGGGTATGCTGTTTCGTCATCTTCGTATTGAAGCAATACTCCGCCTAACCCGTTTTGACCAGCGTTCGTGCGAATACCGAAGATCTTGTTGGGTTTTAGTAAGTGAAGAATGGGCGCAGTTACGAGTTTTCCTTTTAGAACCTCCAACTGAGTTATTGCATGGGGATTCCACTCGACAGGGTCTGACGCTGTCTTTTTAACAAATCATTCAGTGGGGCCGCAATGGAAGCGAAGTGTGGTACAAAACACCTATAGAACGAGCCTGCTCGTTTTCGGCCAGGGCATCTTGACTATGGCGTCCACTTTTTCTTGCTGGGTAGTCAAGTGTTTTTGTCCTATTTTGAATCTCAGGTAGTCAATGGATTCGTAGGCAAAATAACACTTGGTCGGCCCGGCGGTTAGACCTTGCTCCATCATTTTCTCCATCAATGAGCATAAGGCGTGTAAGTGTGACTCTCATGTACGGGTAGCTACGAAAACGTTGTCGAAGTAAAACGACACGTCACTTAGGCCACTTATAATTCGCTTCATCATCCTATTATAATTGCTAGTGGCTGTAAGTAGTCCGAAGAGACGCCTGGTAAACTGTAACAGACCTCTCTCGGTCGCAAAAGCCGTCAGTTTTTTGGACTCCTTAGCGAGAGGTATTTGATAGTACGCTTTACACAAATCCAATTCGGTGATGAATTTAGCGTCTTCAAATAAATGGAGATTTTGATCTATTAGTGGGATGGGCTCGGCGTCGAAAACGGTTACTGAATTCAATTTTTGGAAGTCCACGCACATCTGAAATAATTGATCAGGTTTCTTAACCATTACTATTGGGGAGCAATAATTGGACTTCAATGGCTCTAAAATTCCCAATTTTAGTAAATTCCGAACTTCCTTATTGAAGGCTTCTCGTAGGTGGATCGGTAAAGGATATGATTTACTTCGAATCACTGAATTAGTTTTTAGTTTTATTTCATGGATAAATTCCTTGGCACATCCGGGGTTTTTAGAAATGACTTCTGGGAATTCCATGAGCAAGTTCAACATTTCCGCTTTTTGTTGAATCTCTAAGTGGGGATTTATCTTTAAATCCACCCGAGGGTCTTCCAGAGTAGGTGAGAGTGAGGGAAGTTCGTATTCCTCGTCTTGTTCCACACACACGGTTTGTATGACTTGCAGGGGCGTACCCGGGTAAACGGCATCCATCGGTTCTTCTTCGTCCAGAAGGGTAATATTCCTTATGCACGCGCGGCGGTGATATTTTTTTTAGCATTTTTATGTGATAGGTTCTTTGCCCTGTTGGGGTATCTATCAAGTAATCGACTGGACCCCGTGCCTCGATTACTTCAAACGGTACCTTTCACTGGGCCCATAACTTATTATTTTCGGTTGGGAGTAATAATAAGACTTCATCTCCTGACTTTAATTTTCGAGTCTTCGCTTTCATATCGAAGTAGTCCTGGTATTTGGCTAAATTTTTCTCGGCGTTCTCTCGAGCTAAGCCAGAGCAGTATTCTAGGCGCTCGCGCATATCCATCACGTAGGCGTAAGATGATTTGATTTCTTGGTCGAGCTTCGCATTGAAAAATAATTCCTTAAGAATACTCATAGGCCCTTGCACATTTGCCCCGTATAATAGCTCAAAGGGCGAGAATCCCAACGTCCGATGAGGTATTTCTCGGCAGGCGAAAAGGGCTGCAGGCAGGTATCAGTGCCACTGTGTAGGGTTGTTTTGACACAACTTCTTCAATATATTTTTGAGAGTCCCGTTTAATTTCTCGCAGATTCCGTTAGCGGATGGCTGAAATGGACTCGTAAAAATTGGCTTGACTCACAGTAGTTTATTAAAATACTCCATCAATTCTGAGGTGAATTGGCGCCCTCTATCCGATAGAATTTCTTTAGGCAGGCCTACTCGTGCAATTATTGAAATTAATGCTTCAGCGCAGGAAATAGTATCAATCTTCCGTAATGCCACGGCATCTGGGAACCGGGTGGCACAATCCACTAGGGTGAGGATGTTGGAGTGTCCTCCACTTAAAGGGGGGTGAATTGGCCCCACTAAATCAATAATCAATAGCCACTCGAAAGAATAGTTCGGTTATAACGAGCACCTTTTGTAAGGGTGCAGGAGGTACCCGTCCTCTGGAGGGATCCTTCTGACACACGTAGCATGATTGGCAATAGGCCACAATTTCCCTGGCGGCCTGGGGCCAATAAAAGTGTCGGAATATCTGCTGCGCCGTTTTGTTGTGCCCAAAGTGTCCGGCTAATATTCCATCATGCGTGGCTTTCTAAATTCTTTGAGTGTATTCTTGAGGTACACACAGTGCTTTCTTGTTCTTCTTATCCTCCTCACTGATAGTAGGGTAGAGAAATGATTCTTCTACGATAAACTGGATAGGCTTCTTTCCTTTCACTTGGAGAGTTTTACCTTTAATAGCTTTCTCCCATAGAGGTTTAAAAGTGGGGCATTCTTTTTGAGCACTGGTGAAGGAAGTCAATTTAAACCCATTGTCTTCGAGGGTAATGCTCGGGGTCAACTTAGCAGGTTGCTCTTTCCTCTGGGCTTCTTGTGCCCGGGTGACTACTTGTTGGGCCACTTCTTGCTGGGGAATTAGGGGGTTTGTCCGATTAGTACTGCCCAGAACTTAATCAGGTCTACTACCACATCCGTCCAACCGGTGAAATATCTGCATTGTATATGACATCTCACGACGGGGAATCGATTGTCGCGTCCTAAAAAGTCGTGGACGATTGAGAATTTCTCATGGTTAGGGTTTACTGGGGGCAGCAACTTGTCGGATACCACTATGCACGTGCATCTTGTGTCTTTGACTAAAGTGGATACTCGGCACCCATTAACAGTGCCCTCTTTAAATTGCAGGCCGCCTGGCGAACTTATGTTGAATAGAAAGTTTACCTGTTGCTGGGGCCCTTCGGATGTTGGCGCGGGGACGTAGGACGAATCAGCTTGTCCTGCTGGGATCGCGGCAGTCAGTTTTTGCACCTGTTGTCTCGAGGTTTCCCTCAGTCGGGAGTTCTATGGGCACTGGAAACTCAGGTCACCTATTATCTCGCAGGTATAACAAGTGACGGGCTTCCTGGGATACGTCTCGGTATTAGGGTATGATCCTTGTGGAATCCTAACTTCTTTTTGATTTTTTTATTCTCCAAAATTTGGCTTATAAGTTCCTTTTGCTGCTGAGAACTTAAAGGGCTTCTTCTGTAAATGCCTGGGTGGTGGCCCATTTTTCTTTGGGGAGGGAGCCTTCTCTTTCTTGTACTCCATCGGATATAAACGATGATTTACCGCGTGGAGGTCAGCCTCGTCCAGACCCTCGTTGAAGGTAGAAGCTTTTCGGTCCTTAACGAATGCACAGATTTCCTGGGGTAGTGTACTTAGTAACTGATCTCTAAGCATGAAGTCGACGACCACAGCGACTTCGTTCTCTACCCCTTCTGACTCCTTTCAAAACTGTAGGCTTCGACGAAGCTCAAAGCCAAAATGTTTGTATGTTTGTCCAGGTCTTATACGAGCCTGCCTGAACTTCGTCCTATATTCTTCCAGGTTAAGGTTTGTTGGTGAGAGAAGTTCGGCTTTGAGAGTGGAATAGTCCACAGTCGCTTCCGAGGGTAAATATACAAATATCTCTCTCATCCTACGATTGAATAGCGGTAACAGTCTGGCGACCTCATCTTCTTCTAGGTCCCAATTATTGACTTCAAATATTTTTTTTCCAAATGGGAGAAATATGAGCATAAATCTTCTTCGTCCCTGTACTCCAGGAGTTTCATGCTGGCCGCTGGTGACACTGTTGTTCTGGATGACACTGACTGCACCTCTAACTGGTCTTTGCTAAGACCTCTTTCGTGGGCCCTTATCTTCTCTCTTTTATCAGCTTCCATTTTTATTTTACGCTCCTCTCTCCTTTCTTCTCTTTCGTTTCTCTCTTTCTCCTGAGTAAACGAGCTCAGATCGGCTCCTTCCAGTCCAAGGCTTTGACCTTGCTTCCGATAAAGGTCAAACAATGCCATCGCGCTTATGTCAGTCATCTACCTTGTTTTTAATCAAGCCTGACCTACTCCACCACCGAAACTTACCACTTGGCCTAACAATTACCTTTAGATGGTATCCCCCTCTAACTTTACCAATTTTCCACTCGTCAAATATTCTATTATTCCTGGTGTTCCTTTTATGTGTTAGCTCTTCCTTAAATAGACACTGTGGGGTTCTTTCTAATATAAAACCTCTAGTCCTGACACCACTTTTATAATATGTCGTAGAATGACCCTTGGTTTTGATCATTATACTCTTTGACACCCTTTTAGTAGCCGTATGCTTTAAGGGGCGTGAGTTACTTCTATGATAAAGTAGGCTTGGTTCTAAGAGTGCTATTCAGGGGTTTTGTTCTTAAGAAAGAGCGGTTTTTTTAAACACATAAGGATAAGAGGAAACACCAGATATCTACCAAAATTAACATGTATTTTAAATGAAACACTTAACTATAACAAACCAACAGTCAACACATTTCTATCTTTGGCATCAAAGATCTTTCAATGACAAAAAATAAACAAATAGGCTTCCCGTAAACATACCAATTGCCGATTAGTATTTTTTTCGCGACTCTATTTAATTAGCGTTAAACATTAAATTAACGTACTCTCATTTACAAACACATATGACCTAGGTTCAAGAACAATGGTTTCTACTCTGCTTTAAAACGTGAGACGTACTAAACTTCTACTATCGCAATAGGAATATAAATGTTATTTTCAACTTACAGGTAGGTATTAGGGATTGCCGGATGTCGCTGGAGGACTTATCTCTCGCTTTAAAGTGTTGTGGCTTCTAGTGGAATTTTCGGCGAGGAGGGATTGCTTGTCGCCTGTGACGGGGGCTGATTCTTCAACGTAATTAAAGAACGGGAGCTCGTTGGGGCTGGGTTCTTCTCCTCTCACTCTTACGGTGCTTGAGATGTGAGAGTCACTCGAGTGTGAGCGGCTTTGCTTTTCTTCAGTCAGATTTCTTCGCAGACTGAAAAGGATTCTTCAGTATGGCACCGATATAAAGCTTGACTATTTAGGTTAATGCGGCCCGAAAAGGGGTGGATCGATTTTCTTAATCTGATCCTATTGTTTCTCACGGAAATAGTCTGTATGGTGGAAGGATCGATCTTCACGAACTAACCCTTTTTCTAGCGTATCGACTTCTAATCTTCTTGTCTGGCTGAAAGATCGAAATTCACGAACTAATCTTTCTTCTGGCGTATCGACTTCTAATAATCTTCTTGTCTGGCCGAAGGATCGATCTTCATGAACTAATCCTACTCTGGCGTATCGACTCCTGATAATAATCCTTTCTCTTTCTTTTCGGGGCTTATTTATAGGTGGATTGCAGCTCCATCTGAAGGGGGAAGTGACCAGGCCACAGAGGCAAAGGGGAGAGGCTAATGGTGAGCTAGCATCTGGGGAGAGCGAGAATCCCTGAGGTGGCACTGGGGTGCCCAAGTCGGCTCGCAAATTAGAGGCTCGCAACCACACCGCTACTTGGCATGCCTTCTGACTCGCACCGCTATTTTTTCCATAACCACGGGTTTATGGGTCTCGTAGGTAATTGGATCGTTAGAGCGTCGTTTAAGGACCTTAGGTGGTCGCCTTAAAACAGATGTTAGCTCCAACTGCCCACAGTGGCGGAAAGATCACACATGGTAAGCAGTTTCGCCCGCTACCTTTCCCACGCTTCTCCTCATAAGGGGGGGGGGCTTCAATATACCTATACTCCTCCAGGATGCTTAATGTAGCCATTTCACTACATATATATATATCTTATCAAAAAGACGATTTCTGCGTATAAGCGTGTAATTTAAAATAAGATTAACATCGTACTTCTAACTATACATTAGAGTTAACGGAAGGCCTTATTAAAATATAGCGAAATTCCCAAACAAATGGTTATACTCTTCACCCGAGTATCTTGACTACCATCACATGTATACCGTATTTTGCATTTGGTTACTAGTTAAACTGTTCCTAAATATATATGGTGGTGTGTAATTTTACGAAAGACGGGGTATCAGAAAACCTGTGAATAAGAATATTCCGATATGATGTAATATGATTAACGACTAAATAATTATCATTTCAGGATATTAAAGGCGGCAGTCCTGTACCTTTATCAATGGTGTAGGTAGACAACAGTAACAGAATACCTACTGTTAAAAGGAGTGCAAGTTAACTTTCAAAACATATGCTAACAAAGCGTGTTTCCAGCAAAATTAAAGCGAAACTCCCTATGGTTCAGTAAAGAGCAAAGAACAAAAAACTTCTTCATTAATTGCTTAATTCGTCACAATGCAATTGACGCCCACCCTGTTGCCACAACCTATATGAGTGACCGATATTTGAAGTTACCATCATTTCCATTTGCCCCCTTCATATATCTCTCACTATCTTAAGGTGATTTTGGTTGCTACCATATATAGTGGTCATTTAGGTCAGCGTTTCATATACTGAATGTTGCCTTCAACCTCCTAAAATAAAAGGTTTCATCCAATGGATGTGAAATCGCACACCCCCCGAACTGCATGTTTGTGGTGTCCAAGTGCCCACAAATGGGGAGTAAGGGCAAAAATGTTACAATTTTTTATTCCAAAACATGCACAGAGAATGTCATGGTCATATTAATATTGTGCATATATATCACATGCGAACAAATCAATCCTTCGCATCTCTTTTCTCCGATTTGGTGCTCTGTGTTACTATCCGTAATTAAATAATCATATAAAATTTATATTTATCATATTATTTATGCTCTTTTAAAAGTAAACATAATTACTAAAGAAAATAGGTATTTAGGAAATTTATTACCAAATTATTATATAATAGTGGTAATAATGGAATTCAGGTAGGTAAAATATTTGATTTATTCTCTTCCTCAATAAGGAAAATTTAAATTACCACTAATTTAACGAAAAAAATATTAATTTGTTATAAGACTACGTAAGAATCTTTATTTTTATATCCATTTTTGTCATTATTTTAAATGTATTTTGCTTCTGAGTTAAAATATTTCCTCCTTTTTTCCATATCTCAGAATTTTTAGAGCTTTTCTTAGGTTTACATATGGTCTTTATATAATCAATCTTCTTCTCAAGCGATATGTCTAATTCAAAACATTCCGATTCGATACGTATTATGTAACAATCTACTATGAAGGAACAGTAAAGAAGATATAATCAAATAGTGAAAATATTTACATAACACGTGCTTTATAGATCGTGCTTTTATAATGCACACGCTCTTATATTTTCCGATTGAAGATAATATATACTCTCTCAGCATTGCAGTATTGCATCTCTTATCATTGTTGCTATGTGATGATTGAATCTCTCACCATGCTCATCACTGATATTGCACAAGTTGTGAAGAAACAAAACTAAAATTAAATTTTAAAAAGGTACCTACGAGGACATATGACAGCACAGGTTCTTGAAGCTGTAATAATCTTTGCTACCATATGGGTATACTTCGGATGATAGTGATTTCCTAAGAATTCATGAACTACACGAAGAAATAAACACCATGCTTTTTTTTTTTTTAATTTGATTTGGGGGTAAAAATCCTTGGCAGGCTCAAAAAAACGCTGTTTGGCCACATTTAACTGCACTGGTTGAAATTAAATAATCTGCTCATAAGGATTAATCGTGAAGCACAGATGGTTCAGACGATGCTATCTATAGACACTGAAGAGCTTTTCTTCCTCTACATTTTCTGTACTTTGTAACAACTATCATGCAGAAAGAGCAGACATCATGGAGATTATTTACCTCTCTCCATAGTCTGTAAAACAACATATGGGTTTCAAATTTCATTAGAATCAGGTGGCTTTGGCAATTATATCATTCGAAATATAATATAAAAGGACATAATGGTTTAAATTTTTGTTTAAATAATTGGAATTATTATGATGTTAATCCTTAAAGAAAATAACTGCTTGGCTAACCTTGGGAAAACTTTGGTAATTATATGTTTTAAAGAAAATGTAAAACAACATAAAGGTTTCAAATATCGTCGTAACTATGACAAATAGTTATGATGTTATTGTTAAACTAATATAATTTCCTGGCCAACAGGGGGGGACTTTGCCAATTGTATCGTCGGAAGAGAATGTAAAACAACATAAGGGTTCCAAATTTTGTTAGAACTGGCTGAATTGTTACAATGTTACTAAAATATAAAAGTTGACCGACTGACTAAAAAGGCACATTTTCTAAAAGCATATCAAAAAGCAGAACTAAATTATAGTAAAACCAGGTGATGACTTCCCCGATACCCCTTATTGGGGAAAAGGGGAGCTTGCTCTTCACTACCAAGATCAAAATTTAAAATATAAAGAAAAGCAGCCATGGTTAAATTTTTATAAGTTTTCTCAACTTCGCCTAATATAATAATTTAAAAAAAGAACTCTAAACTAAATTTGCCCCCATTTAAAAATATAGTTATAGAAGAAGATATATAAAAATAAATTTTCTGAATTTCACCGTTTGTAATTCTTTGGGTTTTAAAAAATTCACAAAATTTCGATACTTATATTTATTTCTGAACTCCACCATTTTTTTTTGATATCATAAAAGAATTATTAGAAATAACTTTGATAAAAGAAACATAAGTCATAACCAAACTAAGCTGGAATATCCTAGGATTGCATAGCATGTATAACATAGCCTAGCGTACCCTAGCAAAGCCTCGCTTATCATAGCCTGGTATAGAGAAGACTAGCCTAGTGTAGCATAGCTTAGTATATTATTCCCTAACCTAGCATACCATAGCGTAGCCTTGCCTAGTATAGCCTTTCATGCTCTGCCTAGCCTAGTGTACCTTAGCGTAGCATAGCAGAATCCAGCCTGTCCTAGCTAAACCTATCATAGCATAGCATAGCATAACCTAGCCTGGATTTATCTATCCTAGACATGTATAGCCTATACTATACTATTATAGCCTAATCAAGCATTGTTTATTATTGTCTAGCCTAACATACTATATGATATTCTAGCATAGCATATTATTGCCTAAATTAGTATTGTATATCTTACCCTTGTACTTTATAGCTTAGCTTAGTATAGCCTATCAAAGTATAGCCTATTCTCGCAGTGTATCGGCCGAAAAGTTATGATGTTATTGCCAAAAGAAAATAATTCCCGGGATAATCTTGATACCACTTGTTGATGCACTCTGGATTTTTGTAATTACAAGAATCCAGATTGCATCAACAAATATAAAATGACCTTTCATAGATAGTCATTACCAAATTGTTCAGTTCGATAAAATATAAATGTGTAATCCATACTCGTAAGCATTGTTGAAGAGTTTGTAAGGAATAGATTAAAAAATTGTAGAAGTGAAAACATAATTACACCCTGAACTACGCTAATAGCTTGTCTGGGAAAGTTATTATTTCTCAGTTCTGGGTGAATTAATCTGAATCACGATTTTCTAGCTGGTCTGCACAATATGGCAACACTAATAATATGATTTCATTTAGATTTGTTACTTCCTACAATCGTATTACAGATTATCGTAGTTTTGGTGAATCACGCTAATAGCTTTTGAATAATAGTAACCCATAAAAAAATCTTTTAGAATAAACAAAGGATAATTAATCACATTAAGCAAACTTTGCATATATATTTAGCAAAAAAATAACCATAATTGAAGAACATAATGAATTTTTTGTCCACATGAGCGGCACTTTCATTGGTGATGAAAGATTTTTCGTAATCGTTGTGGCTACTGTGATGTTTTATTCATTAAAAAGATGGATGCTATTAGTGAGGATCCTTCAAAAAAAGAAAAATCTAAAATAAGAAAGGAAGAAGTTAACAAAACATAAAGAAAACTTAACATTATTGTTGTAATATTGTGCCGACCAGCTGCGATAAGTTTCATGAAAATTAGGTCAGAGAGAACCCGGAAATCCTAATAGTACCTAGCAAGCTATTAGCATAATCAGAGTGTATATGGATTCAGACAGGAAACAATATATAACTAAATTCTTGTGCACTTGCCCTTGGTTACAGCGATTGACTCACCACTTAATGTGAGAAATGTAAAACTAAAGTTTACCTACACTTGGCGAGAAAGAATAATATGAGAAGCTTGTTTTGAAAAAAATCTACAAAGAGTGATATTATTTGTTCTCAGAGCTTAGGATGGAGTAGTGAAATTTAAATTATTCAAAGAGTAGATAAGATTACTGGAGGAAGGGTGATATAAAGGAATACGCTTCGTAGAAAGATCTGTTAAAATGTGTGAGGCCTACAACGCATATTTCGGCATGCCATTCGGATAACAAGAGAAACTTGAGCACTTCATTTCACCTGCAAGCTCTGCAAAAGAACTCTGAAAGGTAATATATATATATATATATATATATATATATATATATATATATATATATATCATTGTGTGTGTGTTTTGTATGTTTGGATACTGGATTTTTTTTTAACATTTCTAATAACATGAAGTGAAAAGTATTTGTATATATAAATTTGTTTACATTTTGCTTTTTTACAGGATAGTATAGAGGAGAAAAAAAGACTGTGTTTCATCTTCATGGTGAACCCTTACAAACATCGAACAGGCAAAAATGAGCCTGTTATCATGTATCCAGACCTTCAGTCATTTATTGCGCCAGCGCCACACAGAGATTATGTTTTAATAAAGGAAAAGCAGTTCAGAAGAGTATAAAGTCATTAATCCAAATTACAGTAGTGCAACTGAAGAGAAAAAACCTATACTAGCCCAACCAAAAAGATCTCAACGACCTTGTCAGTTATTTTGGTATCACAAAGTCTAATGCAGGGATTTTAACGTTGAGGCTCAACAGTGGGATTTCTTAGATGACAGTTTGAAAAGATTAGATCAGAGAAAGTGTTTTTCAAGCTTTTTTAGATGTCAACATGAGCTTTGCTTTTGTCACAAAGTGACCGGTCTGATTGAGGCAATCGGAATCTCTTGTAGCCACAACGAGTGGTGGCTCTTCATTGACCGCTTGTCCAGGAGACTCAAAGTAGTATTGCTTCATACCGGGAACACTGTCTCCATCTCTCTCTGTTTGCTCATTCAGTCCAACTCAAAGAGGAATAGAGCAGTGTCAAGATCTTGTTAGATGCATCGAAATAAGGAGAGTACGGTTAGGGGGTTATCGAATACTTCAAAATCGTGGACTTCTTGATGGGCTTCTAAGGCGGGTTTACTAAGTTTCCTTGTTATCTTTGATTTTGGGACAGCAGGGACACCGTGGTACGCTACTATCAAAGAGAATGGCTGCAACGGACTAAGTTTAGTGTGGGGAGAAACAACGTAAGAAACGAGCCTTTGTTGGACTCCTGAAAAGTAGTGTTTCCTCTTCTGTACTTAAAATTAGGCCTTATGGAACAATTCGTTTGAGCTCGAGATAAGGCGTCTGCAGCTTTCAAGTATATCCAAGATCTCTTTCCTAAGCTATCTGCGGCAATTTGGAAGCCAGAGTCTTCATCAGGCCACAAATAAAAGAAAAATCAGGGAGTGCAAAGAGTTTTCTGGGGAAGCTCACTATGACGGGAAAAGCAGCGTAGGACAGCTTTATCGCAATGGTTCTGGGCCTCCTAGTTAGTCACAAAGCCGCAAACTATGAAGAGCTTGTAAAGAACTTGATTAGAAACTACGGCAAGGTGGGTTGCAGGATGCTCCTAAAAGTCCATATTCTTGATGCTGATCTTTATCAATTTATGAACATGGGAGCTTACGTCGGGGAGAATGGCAAGCGCTTTGCTTAGGTTCTCCTGGGCTTTGATCGCCGCTATCAATGATTGTATAATGAAAATCTGATGGAAGTCTATATTTAGGCACTGATTCGTAAAATTAATTAACAGTATAACTTAAATCACTGAAAACTACTCATTTCTAATATTTTAATTGTTTCACTTATATAATTCTAGAATAAATAAATGCTATTTTTGTATCATGTCGTTTTGTTTCTACTTTATGCAAATGAAAGTTCAAATTCGCTACTTCCTTCCCGAAGAAATAGGTAAATTTTATATGAATATCATTATCCTAGACTCAAAAGCAAATTTTGAAATAAATAACAGTGTTCTTTCATATCTTCTAGACCCAAGCAAATATAAAATAAGAGTTGCTACCCAAAGAAAAAAATCGTGTCATATAGTGTAATCATACAGAAATAGAAATTTGCAAATTCAGATCTAATGAAACTCTTCGCTATTGCCCAAAATAATCAGACATATGAAATAAAAAATAAATAGAGCAAAATTAGATGATTTTCTTAAACTAAATTTCAAAATATAAGTAAGATAGCATAGTAATTAAATCTAAGGAAATATTTGTATTCATCTCTAAAAATTATACTTTTTCTCTAGTACCTTTGGAAACTATATCTGTATTTTTAATTTCTCCTACTCTATGTATAATAATTGTTTAGAGTTATGTCAATGGTGCATAGAAATAACATAGAAAAAGTACCATTAGGAACGCGAGTAAAATTAAATTTTCATCGGCTTAAAACTATGCAAGGACCAATTGCTCTGAGGGGCGGTTCTAGGCTCGGATAAAATCATTATAGTGTACAAGGTGTTCCGGCTTAATTTGATGGTTTACATAATGAAAAAAACTCACAATATCTAGGTAAAAAATTAAAGTACTTTAAAAATTGTAAAAATATCTACTGTATTATGACTGGGAGATACAATTTTCTTAAATTAGCCGCCACAACTGCCACCACGTCCTCATGAATGTCCAAGAACCTTGCGTATGCGTTCCTCATTGTATGCTTCTGAAGAACTTTGAAAAACCTATTGATATTGGCCACCAGATTGGCCTAGTTGGTCGCATGCAGAGCGCTTTGTGTCTTTTCTTAGCTGTGCCCCTCACATAGTAATCCATGGGATTACAATTGGGAAATCGAGGAGGCCAGAAATTAGTTCTAGTGAAGAAATAAAAATTCTCTGACAACAATTTCTGATTCTTTCCGAATGCATGGCCTCCAGTAGCAATGCACTCCGGCCACGATTTAAATTTAAGTTCCTAAAGCACCACGAAGTGGAGAGGTATGGCATCCCATCAACTGAGACACATACAGTTAATTACAATTTTGGAGAATTTGGTCCTCATAGTAAATATAACAACGCATGGATTGTATACAAGCCACCTCTTGTTATGAGTGTTGTTTTACTGGTACTGAAAGATGTTTTTTTCATCTAAGAAGAAGCAGATTAGCCCCCACTAAACCGGAATTTTCAGTTAGTCTATGAGTTTCTTTGCCTTAGGCCAGCGTTTCTCCCGGTCATTTGCTGTGGGAATTATTCCCTTCTGCTTATTATACGAGAGGTATCAAAGGGTATTCATGGTTGTAAATACAATTTCGTCCCGCGAAAAAACTCAGAACTCCTGCTGTTTTTTTCTTTTACTGGTCATGGCTTCATGGTCTCCTTTGATACCCAGCTCGATACCGATGTCTCTTAATTTTCTTAACTAAATATATACTCTATAGCCTATGCAACGTCAGTAACCGTTCACCTTTGCATTAAAATTTTCTTGAAGATATGAGATATTAAATGACCATATTTCAGATACTTGAGGTAGAACAGATCAGGACAGAAATGGCGTTTTAAAGGTATTTTTTTAAATTTTTTCAGCTAAAAGAAGGATATTTCATCGATATTTACACGAAAAATGCCAAAGAAAACATCAAAATGAGCATTATTCAGAATTCATCATAGAACTATGGCATACAATCACGTGCGAGTCTAATTGCGAGAGACTCTACATCTCACATATCGGTCAGTCACTGTTTTACGTTTTTTATTCTTTTTGAAATAACATCATAACTATTCTGCTGATTCTAATGAATTTTGAAAACCTTATGTTGTTTTACATTTTCCTTCGAATGCTATTATTGCCAAGGTCCACCCAACGATAGCCCGGCAATTATTTTGTTTTGGGAAAAACATGATAACTATTCCGCCGATCCCAGCGAAATCTGAAATCGTTATGTTGTTTTAAATTCTCTTTCGAATGCAATAATTGCCAAAGTCTTCCCAAGATTAGCCCAGGATTTATTTTTTGGGGCCAAAAAAACAACCTTTATGACATTCTAACAAATTTTAAAGACATTGTTGTTAGCCCTGGAATTATTTTGTTTTGGCAATATCATCATAACTATTCGACCGATACCCTGCTAAACTAGACTAGGTTAAGATATACTATGCAAATTTAGACTATAAAATGCTATGCGAGGATATCATATAGGATGTTAGGCTAGAAAATACTAAACTATGCTTTACTAGAGTACATATAATAGGATGGTATAGACTATTCATTTCTAGCATAGTTAATGCTAGGCTAGGTTGTACTTTGCTAGGCTAGGCTAAGCTATACTATGCTATGTTAGAGTAGGCTAAAGTATAATAGGCTAGGGAGGGCTATGCTCTGCTTTGCTAGGCTATGCTAATTAATATTATATTAGAGTACGATTTGCTAGCCAACCAAGGCTATAACAGCCTAAGTTATGAAAGGTTATTCTAGTCTAGGGTATGGTATGTTATACTAGTCTAGGATATACTAGGTTGGCTATAATCTGATACGATTGGCTATATTATGTTAGACGTGGTTATGCTAGGATAGGCTATTCTCTGTTAGCCTATACTATGCTATGCTAAGCTAGACATTCGTATGCAAGGATATATTGGCTAGCCTATAGTAGTCTATTCTAGCTTGACTATAATAGGCTAGGCTACTCAATGCGAAGGTAGGCTAGGCTCTGGCATGCAATGCTAAGCCATATCTAGCTAGCCTAGGCTAGGCTATAGTAGGCTAGGCTACACTAAGCAATGTGGCACCAGGCAAGGCTATACTAGGCTAGGCTACGTTAGGCTATACCATAATATGCTAGTTAGACTAGGGTCTCCCAAGCTTGGCTATAATATATTATTCTAGGTTAAACTAGGTTTACTAAGCTAGACTAGGCCATTTTAAGCTAAGGAAGGATCTAGTAGGCTAACCTATGCTAGGTTATACTAGGCTAGCTAAATTATACTAAGTTAAGCTAGGTTAAGCCCGGTACAGCTAGGCTATCCCATGTTTGGCTAGGCTTGGCTATACTATACTAAAACAGGGTAGGTTATACTCTGCTATGCCTGCCCGTAGTATACTATTTTATACTAGGCAAGTGTAGGCTAGGCTTTTGTTTAGGTTATACTAGGCTATTTGTCGTAGTATGGGCAAGTGTACGTAAACATGCGCACAAACAGCTCTAAGATAGGCCTAGCAAGGCGGAAACTGTTATTGATTTAAGAGTGCGATTTGAATAGAGCGTGGCAGCTACGTGACCAATGAATATAACAAGCACAATGACAAAATAAATTTTAATACACACGAAATAAAAAGGCACAACAATAAAAAGGTTACATATAGAGGGGTACATATATAAGACGGACTTAAGCTCCGAATACTAATTAGATAAACGTAGTTAGGGAATGGTTATAATGGGAGATTGAAGGAAAGGAGTGATTTACTTCCTTTTGAACTCGAGAATAAAGCAGGTGAAACTTGGAGGAGGTCTTGGTGACCTTGATTACTCTCGAGGGTAGCCACAAACCTGCAGTGGATGACGCTACGTTTCTCGAGCTTGTGTTTAAGAGATTCGGGCCTCCTGTCCTCAGGGGGTAACCGAACGAACTTCGAGAGAGAGATGGGCTGGAGATTGGAAATGCCGGGAGCTAGCCTCGGTGTGAATTTCGCGGGGCTTTAGCGGCGAGTCAAAAAAAGGGTGAGGTCGAAAAAGGGGGGTGGGGAGTGACGGCTCGCTTTCTCTCCTGAAGTACCGTCTTAGGAGGTTGCGAAATAATATTATTCTAAGAGGATTCCTTCATACTATGGTATGCTAGACAATACTACGTTATGCTAGGCTGGGTTGTTCTCTACTCTGCTATGCTAAGGTATGTGGCTATACTAAGGTCATCTCATGGTTATTTTAAAAATTTTACGGTCGCAAGGCCCTAAATCAGAGTAACTGAGGGCACACAACTTTTTGTTTAGCAGACCTTGTTTAAAGTTAATTTCAGTTACTCGCTGATCATATATTTAATACCAAGGGGAAACAATTTTCGCCAAAATGACCACGAATCCTTTCGTTTAATCAATTTCTGAGGAATTATTTGGGCCGGATGAAGAATCCTC
Source organism: Ceratothoa steindachneri (assembly GCA_963969495.1). NCBI lineage: Eukaryota > Metazoa > Arthropoda > Malacostraca > Isopoda > Cymothoidae > Ceratothoa > Ceratothoa steindachneri. Next base: position 87,301,693 of record OZ018328.1, read on the forward strand.
TGATGAAAACGAGTTTCCTTCAAGAAGAGTCTACGGAATATAGTATCTCTGAGAATTGAAACAAACTCCCATTGTTGGTCATATATTAAGCAGGAAATTCAAAACGTGGTCAATTACCGTATGGAAAAAGTCAGTAAGCTCTATGATAATCACCAAATGAATCCTTTAGACGTTCTTTGGTCTTAGGCACACGAGATTTTAAAGTCGTCTTCAAATTTCCAAGGTTTTGAAGTTTTCCGAACGAATGGAGCTCATCTTTCCATGCAATAGGCCACATAATATTTCCTAAAACGTGAGTTTTATATTTTCTTTACATTTTAGACATGACTGTAGACATTAAATCCAAGATAATGACAACTATTTTCAAATAATTATTTGCATATTCATTAAATACTAAGTGGTTCACTCATTTTGGAATTATAATAGCTTCTTTGTTTAATATGGAGTGTGGACACAACCTGGTGCATTCCAACCACTGCACACAACTCGTCTACCTTGTGGGCTCTGCATTTTTAGCCAAAGGCTAAAGGAAGGATACCTAAATCACAAACCAGGATCGAAAGTGCTTTTAGGCGAGCACCAACAGACCGGTGTCTCGGCATCCCACTTCAGGCGCGCATGAAGCCTGGTGGTCTTGAGCCTCTCCTGCCACCAGGGTCTTTCTCCCCTCTTTCAAGATACGGGTCGAAAGACTGCACACATTCCTATCCGTTTGAACCTAATGCAGGTTTATGCCCTCAAGAGGGCATCCATAATCATCGACCTTGATGGACTTCCCAAATCAATTAATACTCACTAATTGTTTTTTATTTACAACTAACATGGCTTCTCATTAGGGCAGAAGGTAATAAATATTTCTCGTAATTCTAAAAGTTTAAAAATTCAATTTTGGCAAATGGTACCACAAATCCCTGAAAGCCGCTAATATTAAAGGAAGAAGATTGCGAATTTCATGAATCCCATTAAAGCCAAATTCTCAAGCGGCTCTTATCTTTGTTTCCGCTGGTGACCTTTTGTTTACTGCATCTATTTTATCGGTTTTGTGTTTGCAGGAACTAATGCCAAACTTTCCTTGGCTAAAAAGAAAACCTATATAAGTTTCGTAAACGCTTTCCATTACATTTTAACTTGACTTTTGACTCTAAGGATTACTTAGGCTAATGAGTGCGATAAAATAGCAAAGTAAAGGTAAGGTCTTTCAAAAAATTAAATTAATCCAAAAGAGAAAATATATTTCTTAACCCAGAGTTATTAGTTAATCATTGTTTATTTTAACTAGATTGGAAATACCTCGTGTTGATAACCTGGGCTTCAGGTGCATAAAGATGCACTATCTTTATTTTCCTCTTAATTAGAATAATTTTTTCCATCTGACGCAAGATATGGCATATCTTGTCATATCATCAATCAGTTACTCTGATTTAGGGGCTTGCGACCGTCAAAATTTTAAAATAACCATGGGATGACCTTAGTATAGCCACATACCTTAGCATAGCAGAGTAGAGAACAACCCAGCCTAGCATAACGTAGTATTGTCTAGCATACCATAGTATCAAGGTATCCCCTTAGAATAATATTATTTCGCAACCTCCTAAGACGGTACTTCAGGAGAGAAAGCGAGCCGTTACTCCCCCCCCCCATCCTTTTCGACCTCACCCTTTTTTTGACTCGCCGCTAAAGTTCCGCAAAATTCACACCGAGGCTACCTCCCGGCATTCCCAATCTCCAGCCCATCTCTCTCTAGAAGTTTGTTCGGTGACCCCCTGAGGACAGGAGGCCCGCATCTTTCAAACACAAGCTCGAGAAACGTAGCCCCATCCACTGCAGGTTTGTGGCTACCCTCGAGAGTAATCAAGGTCACCAAGACCTCCTCCAAGTTTTACCTGCTTTATTCTTGAGTTCAAAAGGAAGTAAATCACTCCTTTTCTTCAATCTCCCATTATAACCATTCCTTAACCACGGTTATCTAATTAGTATTCGGAGCTTAAGTTAGGGCTATTTATGTGCAAACTAATTTAGATGATGCCTTTTAGAAGGACATATTTATGTACTAACTTTATGAAAGACCTAAAATATACTTATATCTACGTACCTTTCGCCCCAATACTTTCTTTCAAAGGGGGCTCTCCTTATTCCAGTACTGTAGCAGCAAATAACATTTTCGAGACTATTTTCTTTAAAGTGGATCATTTCTTTCACGACCTTTTCTGATCCTCAATTTTCAGGAAGAGCAGACGTGTATGAAGGCGCATAAATAAATTATAAATATACGTATAAATTATAAAAATTAAATGGAGTAAAAAATAGAGAGAAAACAATGATTGGGTAAACACTCGAAATCCGCCCTAAGGGCGAAGAAAAAATAAATTATTTCACAATTTTTTTTCATGCAGAGATGGAAACACACGATCAAGGATCGGAGTAGGTTGAAATTTGAAAAATAAACAGGTATTCGAATCTTGGGTTCGTGGTAAGGTCTTGGAAGAGGTGCCAGAGTATATGCAAACAAGAGCAAGACCACAACGGCTGACCAATTAAACATGGGTAATATAAGATTCCTTTGTTTGGCTCAGGCAGAGGAGAGCAGCGCTCAGCGGACAAGCGCGAAAAAGGCAGGCTTGACAGACCAAGAACTCGGCAACCCGGTGCAATGATTCTCGCAGAAACTACTGATCTTAATATTTTGAGCACTAGTGGACACGTTACTGGCCAAGTGCACGCGTGTGGCCGTCGTGCAGCCAATTGCACGCGTATGGCCTTCGTACACCCAAGATCGCCTAATAGATATTCATCAGTGACTGGCATTTGTATCTATTTTTATTCAGCCCTTTTTTCTTTCCGGACATGAACCTTTCCATTCTAAATTCAAATGATGATTGCACCGCGGGCGCCGTAGGCGCGCTATGAAAGCTGGAAGCCTCTATTTAGCGACCACACATTGGCGGTGGGTATTTGATGGTTGCTCTTAAATGATATTGCCGTGATATTGGAGTTCGGCAGATGAACTCGCGACTTGGCTGGCCTTTTTATGATTCCAGAAGCTAACCCACATGGGGAGGCTCGTAGAATAGGTGGGGTAAACATTGGAAAGGACAAACTTGTTTGGCCAGCTTATCACGGTTAGACGGATTTCCCATTCAGTAGTCAGAACTTAAATATTACTAAATCATCGACTATTCGTACCCCCCCCCCCCTCGACACAAAGCCCCTCATTTTCAGGGCTTGGAATATCATCAAACTTCAGGACTTAAGCGACACCGACCAAAATGAGGGACGTATAACCGTCATCTGCAAATAGCTTGACCAGTTCAACATCAACGTGGCCGCCCTGAGACAGACGAGGCTTCCAAGAGAGGTCAAACAACATCAGGGAAGCTGTTATAGATCAGGTAATTTTGGACGGGAAAGAACCCCGAGGAGCGTCGCATCCATGGCATGGCTTGACCATTCGATCCCGGCTCGGACACCAGCATAACCCTTTCCCGACTGCCATCAGTCCACGCATAATGCCTCTTCTGATACCAGGTCCTCTCGACAGATTAATTAACCTGATCTCTGTGTATGCCTCTACTCTTACCTCTGAAGCTGAAGTCAAACCCTCTTTCGACAACCTGCTCGACCCTACCATCCAGGCAGTTCCCGCGCACGACAAACTCGTTGTGCTGAGAGACTTCAACATTAGAGTCGGCAGTTACCATCGCTTGTGTGAAGGCATCCTAGGCTACCATGGCATCGAGAACAGCAATGCCAACGGCTAGCTTCTACTAAACCTCTGTGCTGAGCACTATCTATCGGTTATCACTACCTTATTCCAACCACCCAACCAAAAGATGACGAGATAGGAACATCCTTAGTTGAAACAATGGCACACACTCAACTATATCTTGACGAGATCCATAGATAGGAAAGATGTCTGCATCACTCGCTCTATGTCGCTTTGATTGTGCCAAGTTAGTTTCATGATCTTCAGACATCTCAAGATTTCACGCAGGCCATTGAAAGACACCTCAAAGAGAGGACCGTTTGATCACCCTCCGCTATGCTTTGACCGATGCCGCTATGGAAACTTTGGTTTCGCCCTGCTCAGAGCCAGGTTGGCTCGAAGCTAAACTACAGTCAGACACGTCTCGCCCTCGAGAACCCGCTTAAACCGTACAATACGCAGAAACACCAACAGGCATGCGAGAGAATGCCAAAGAGAGATCCGAGAAGCTCAGAATACCCGGAGGCAGAGGAAATCAGACAAGATCCTACAAAATCAGCAGTGGGTGGGCTAAAATATACCAACGGCTCAACTACCATCATTGATAACGAGGGAATCCTTTATCGCTGGAATTCTAAGTTTAAGAGCCTCGTCAGCGATCTTTCGCACATCCCGGATCATCTTCTACGTATGGCCCAGCAGCACTGTGTCTGCCATTAGATGCATGTCCCCGCTACCTATGATCGAAGAATTTAACAAAACCGTCGGAGCATGAAAGCGAGCAAAGCTCCAGGACCAGATAATATTCTGCTCGAGTTCTTCACTTACGTTGTCCCTGAATTGAATAACCGCCTTATGCCCCTCGTCCTCATATCAGGGAACCCAACTCTATCCAATAGACTTTTGAGACGAGAATGTTATTACTATCTTTAAGAGGGAGATCGAGAGAACGTTTGCAACCTCCGCGGTATCTGACTTTTAAGTAGTGCGAGAAAGATCTTCGCGACCACCTCCTTGTCGCCGCGGAAGACGTCATCCCTGAGGTTTAGTGCGACTTCAATTTTCCTCGAGGGACAATAGACATGATCTTATGCGCCTGCAATCTCCAAAAGAAGAGTCAAGGACAATAAGAGAGGACCATGTTCATCTTTTGGAATTTCAAAAAGGCATTCGATAAAAGTCCTTTGTCTTTCAATGTTGGCAGTGCTCGTCAGGTTGGGATGTCCATCTGACTTTATTACCCTAGTCTGTCGCTTCACAAGGGCATGCTTGGCAAAGTCGGCCTCCAAAACGAAATCTCATACCCGTTTTTCTCCACTGGCGGTCTCAAACAAGGTTGCGTTTCAGCTCCGACTTGTTTTTCACTGTACATTGGCAGCCATTTTCAACTAAATCCAACGGGGACACCTACCATTGATGTGTTGTACCGTATGGAAGGTGAGCTATTCAATCTCGTACAATTTCGCGTAAAGACTAGGACATCCTCAATCTCATTCCGTTAAATGTAGTATGCCAACGACAACATCACCCTGAGCAGGACTCCTAACGGCATACAGGGGACGGCGACTTTTACAACCCTGTTTACGAGCGTTATGGGATGCCGTTGAACACCCGACCAGACCAAGGCTCTTATCCAATAACTTCTCCTTCAAACTATCCCAACATCATTATCAACAGCCAAACCTTGGAAGGAGTGGAGCACTTTTCATACTTGGGAAGCATTCTCTCGAAAACCTACACGAGCGGAAAAGAGGTACAAAACCAGATCAGGGTGGCCTATTCTGTATTCGTTGGCCTTTGCCGCCTTGTTTTCAACAACCATGAGTTCACCATTCAAACAAAGATCATGGTCTTTCGAGCCAACTTCAGCGCTCTATCTCCGTGACATAAAACGTATCGGGCGTTTCTAGCAGTACAAGATAAGACAGATCCTTAAAATACGATGGGAAGCTTTCATCAGCAAAACCGAAGTCTCTAACTGATATTTGCTATCCAGCCTCGAATCCACCATTCTCCACCATCGTTTTCGTTCGGCAGGCCACGTTTTACGAATTTACTTATCCTGACTCCCCATGATCATGCTTTACAGGTAACTCGCTACCGGACGAGAACCCGAGGAGGACCAAAGTGCCGCCGCTACCAAGACCAGCTTAAGCGCACTCTGGCCAAACTAACATTGTTCCTTCTTCGTTGGAGCAAACTGCCAGGTACATGGGAGCCTAGAGTACAGCTGTCCGCCACGGTTTCGCGGCCTTTGAGGAAAACAGAAGCCAGCATGAGAAAGACAAACGTAGCAACGACTGGAACAGCCTCGTTCTCCTTCTGCCCTCCCATATGAATTCTGATTGCGGGTCTTTGACAACATACTGAGACTCCTAAGTCATATCCGGCACAAACACCAGCCGAGGATACCAGCGCAAGCTAGAACGCGAGCTGGATCATAAGCCACTCAAAACACTAACTGACAACGTAGAGAAAAAAAACAACGAATCCCTGTACGGCAGAAACAAAGACAAGAGAGTGTTAGAGAGTGAGGATAATATCAAATTTCCATGCTAAAACACAAGCTACTTTAATATAATCACCTGGCCTGTTTAAGGTTAGAATAAACCTTCAAAAAGTAATCTTCTAGGGGAACCCAAGACGCAACTTCTACTGAGTTCTTCCAATACCCCACACCTGACACCAAATTTATTTTGTGGTATAGGAAAGACCGAGTGATGGCTAAAGTTCGTACGTATGGGTTGTTTAAATAAGTCAAAGCTCCTGGTTTACGTTTTATCTCTAAGAGTGCTATATATTTGATTATTATTAATTATTATTATCGGATTATTAATTCTTTAATCTTTGAGGGTTCCCAGTGCCTGGCATAATGTTTCGAGGATTGAATAAAAAAAAATTCTAAAAAAAATAAAACTTTAATAAAAAAAAATCAATTCACGAAATTTAACACACTACATATACATTCAGAAATGAACTGAATAAATTTAGTGTGGCTTTGTAACTGACATACTTAATTTTATAATTATGGTTTACCCACAGCTCACTTTGATATAAAAATGCAAATTGTCATACATTAAAATGGATACTGGAGTTTGAATGCGTTTATAGACTCATACTAGAATCGGGTTTGAGTCTCGCCTTGAACTCAATTGCTACGTTACCTCAAGAATGTTGTTGCCGAGATGACGCGTCGATCCGGGCTTACAGCTGTGTTTGTCAGAGTATCACTATTTCGCGATAGATACTGATTAGGTGTCTTTATACTACTACATCTCTTCTGTTTATCTCGGTTATGAGATTAGGCAGCTCAAGCTCACGCTATATGTTTGTTTTCTGCCTCAACGTAAGCTGAATTCATTTAATAAATTTCTTCCTCTCTTTCCTTTATGTTAGCTTCTTTAGGATTGCTTGGGATAGAGCTTCTAAAATCGTATTTTCATTCGTCCCAATTCGTCTTACTTTCAAGTACCAGTACCCTTACGTGTTGGCAATTCGAAATTCTACGCAGACGTGTTGTCTGGCGTCGGTTCTCTCTTCTTTCTATCATAGATAACCCAATTATGCATCATCTATGAAGCAATTAAAACCATGGCTGAATTCAATCCTCCAAAAAATTGGAAAATTTAAGACGAGAAGAATATCTGCCAGTAGAAGATAAACTCACAAAACTGCTCCTGGCTTTTGTGTCCCCAAAAGATGTATATAGAGTCGTTAATGCTAATAATCTTCTCGGATGGCCTCAGACTCAATACGAAGGGCTTCATCAAGTATCTAGAGGAGTTAACGCTGCACTATTTCTAGAAGGTGACACTGGAAGGCCGTAAGTGTGACAGCAGGACACTGCACTATGGCACATAAGCAGGACGATCCAAGCTTGGTTTTCACTCCAGGGTTTGTTAATTATCAGTACCGTTTATTGCAAAAGTCCTATTGCACTCGTTACGAAGCTCTCTATAAAGGGTAAAAATATATTTTCGATAAAGGCAAACACCTATTTATTGTTTTATCATAAAACTATGTGTTTAAATTGTAATATTAATCAATATAGCCGCCCTTATCGGTGAGCACGCGCTCCAGGTGAAACCTGAATGCCACGCACACGTTGCGGACGAAGTTTCACTTCTTGCTGAACTACATGCGGTGAAGGATAACTTCAGCGGCCATATGTCCTTCAAACAGAATTTTCTGTTCAACCCCAATCGCCCTTGCATGGTCTTAGCCTTTTAGGTGGGAGCAGTGTCGTGCTGAAAGACGTAGTCCGCCTTCTTGGTGATCTTTATACCCTAGAGCAGGAAATTTGTGGCTAAGGTGTCTTGGTATCATACGCGGTGGACCTCCAGCCTGCCCTCTAATCTCATTGCCGCCATCTTTTCGTCATTCGAAGCTACGACGCCGATCGTCTTCAAGGGTGCCGCCTGCTTGATTTTCAAGACGTATCCGACCTCGTATACATCCTTTTTGAGGCGTAGCAGTTGCTCGTACTGCTCGTTGAGCCGATCGTTGTGAAGGTTTTTCATCAAAGAAAAATAAGAATTCGATTGTAAATTCTGGTTAAGTCAATGAGAAGGCGAAGATAGCGCTCCCGACGTAGTTCCCTTATACGCTCTGTTAGCAGAGGCCTTTCGACGCACTTCAAGCTTTTCCCGCTTTCCTCGTTGTGGCCACCGTGATGGACCTTTTCTTCGCAAACGTAATTCTTCGAACTATGGTACAGTTTCCAAGGCCTTTTGCACATCCAAACGGTTGACAGCTTGAGGTCTGCATGAATAAGATCAATATTTGAGATCTTCCCATTTCTTAGAACTCTCCCCGACTTTGTGGCCGGTCAGCCAGCGACGTTGAGCCTCTTGATCATGTTGGACTTGATGTGGCCCGAAGGTAGAAAAGCCGTGCTCTCGGTTCTTTTTACTTTCAACACCATGGAAACAACGTTGTAATGACGAAGGCTGGAGAATTATAACTTTAAGTTGGTTTGACGGAACATTTTCTATAACAGAATTAAATCTCCTTAAAGATAAAAAGATGACAGTTACAGAACTTGTGCAAAACAGAGTAGATAGTGCTATTGGTCTTATATATAATGCTATGGATGACAAGGTTCTCTTGCAAGGAACAGGATAGGTGTGTGGGGATGTTAAGAGGATTTTCAATAGTATGACCTTTGTTTCATGTTATTAGAAATTGAACGATGTGTTGACCTAGTATACAGCCTGGCGAGGCGGTGTAATTTTTTATCTCTTTTAGTCTGTCGTGTAGAATGAAAGTGAAATTTGCTTATCAGCTTTGGATGCATATGCAAACGAGTGGCCCAAGTTTTCCTTGCATGCATTCGTTTTGGATTCCTGGGATGGTCAGAACGTTTTTCCTGTAAGTGCACGGATTACGTTATTTTTGTGTTCTCTTTGTTAGATAAATATCACCTGTGTAATCGCCACCATTGTCTCAGGTTTAATATTACTTAAAATAACTTCTCGCAATTATTCTCACATTTACCCTATTATCTTGTTTGATTATTTCCTTTTCTTTCACATAGAATTAGAGTAAATGGCACAGTATATTAAAGTGTAGCCACGAATATTGAATTATTTATATGTTTATTTAATTTATCTACACTCATTTGTTCGCCATAATTTCTCCCTTCATCTAAATTTTTACCCAATTTGAATCTATTAATTTTTATCTTTGTGTAGGTCGAAAAAAATTTAATTTACTCATTATCTTAAATCCTTCCTCTATTTTATTCTGAAACACTTGATTTTTACTCTACTTTATTTCATAATTTATTTAATTGAAGTTTCTTCGACTCAACTTCTCTTTTTTTATAAAGGAAAATGGGCTATTGAAATTCTAATTATTAGTTGGTCTTATTTTTAAACCAATTAAAAGTATTTTCGATTTTATTGTTCTAAGACACAAGAAAACTTATCCACTTGCTAGTGTCTCGCTAGTGCCATTGACGAATAATAATTAAAATATAACTAAGTAGTTTATCATATTCTACACAGGTTATTTGAAGGTGGATCTAGGGCATGCAGAGAGAGATAGAGCAAGATAGAGTGATAATAAGAATTACAGTATTAAAAACACATCAAAAATCTACTAAAGATATTTGAAAAATAAAGAGAAAGGCTGTAAAGAAAGATGCAGGACTAGTAAAAGGAATAAAGTATATTAATAAAAGTTAGATAAACGTCTCTTATTTCAGTAAAGTGATATTTTCTTTACAAGCTACATTTGTATTAACCCGCTCGCTCGGGTTTTTTGCTCCAATATTGAATTATAATTTATATCTATAGATCCGTCTAGTATATTAAAGACCACTAAATTGGCCGTTCAATACCGATCATTCAGTCTAAGTAAATTTACCACCACAACATTTGTTATTACAATCAATTTCTAAGATCAAGAATTAATTTTGTCGTTAAACTTTGGAGCTAATATAATGTTACAATGTGCTTTCTTAAGTATGAAGACCAAAAGTGTAAGGAATAGGTCAAATGAGGTGTTACAAAATTTCTATAGGTAGGAAGAATTATATATTCCGATTTAAACTGAAACTATTGACTTATTGATTCTGTGCTCCTATTTGTCTTTTCCAACGCTATATTGCATTTTTTCCAAACTTTATAGTATTTGAGATAAAAACCCTCAATCTTTTGACCAGCCTATGTGCATTCCCTACCACTCTTCCACCTATAATTGTATATGCAATCTTTACGACCCACCGACTATTTTAGAAAAGGCCTTTTGCATATTTTCGCATTCGCTGATGTATTTTCCCCGAATAATAATTTCATGTCAAAAGAAACTTGGAAATTTTAAATAATTAGTTGTGCCGAGATCGATTATGAATATTAAAAAAACAAGGGTCCTAGAACAGATCTCTGAGAATCACCTCCAGTGGGAAACAGCCTTGATGAACCTTTTCATGAACAACAACTTTCTACCTTCGGGGTTTCCATTTTATTACGCTGCCCCTAATTTCCTGAACTTTATTCATAGTTTGTATATGGAACTGTATCTAACGACTTTACAATATCGAGATAAACTATATTGTAATCATTTCGTGAAAACTATATTGGAAATCCTTTAAGCATATGAGTCCCATCGAAAATCGCGGCGTGTATCAGTTTTAATGTCATTTACGAGGGGCAGTCAATAGGTTTTGCGAATCGGTAGGGCAAAACAGAGGAAGGGTGATGGTTGTTTTTTATAGTGTTATGACAAGTTATGACAAGTTAAGACCTGCAGTCGCACGCTCCTGCCTCGTGTATTTAAGAAGCAGTAGCTGATCGCAGATCGTCAATCACAAATTTGTCGACAATGGAGAAGGTTGAACACCGCGCAGTGATCGAATTTTTGACCAAGGAAGGCAAGAATGCAAAAGAGATCCATGAACGCATGTTTGCAGTGAACACCGACACCGCCCCTTCCTATGCAACCATTACTCACTGGAATAGGGGGGTTACGCCATGGTCGTGAGTCCCTTGAAGATGACCCCCGTCCAGGTCACCCGTCAGATGTTACCAAGGAGGACAATGTGGCCCGTGTGGAGAGGATGATCTTCGAAAATCAACGGGTGAAGGTCGAAAAAATCGAGCGAGAACTTGGAATATCCCATGGAAGTGTTATCAGCATCATCTACGACAATTTGACCATGACCAAGGTCTATGCCCGTTAGGGCCCTAGAAACCTCACGCCCCATGATCGACTTCAACATTGGCAAAGTCAACAAGGCCAGAGTTGCACAAGCTGCCCTGCGCGAGTGTGGATTCGAGGAGCTCAACCATCCCCCCTACAGTCCAGATCTGGGCCCTAGCAACTACTTTTTATTTCGCCAGCTCAAGGCTGCATTACGTGGACACTGGTTTAGGGACGATGAATATGTCCAGCTCACCGTCCAGGAGTGGATTGAACAGCAGTCTGGAGATTTCTGGTTGTCGGGAATTTGAAGCCTTAGCGACAAGTGGCGCAAGTGCATTGAAGTTGAGGGTAGTTAAATTAAAAAAATAATAAAACACTTTTTCTCATATCTCGTTCCCTTATATCGGAATTGCAAAACTTACTGACCGCCCCTCATATATCTAAACTTTCCACTATCCTATCAAGAAAAATGGATTTCTTTGTTTTTACCAACGACTGAAGTGAAATCAGGTAAAAAATTCTAAATTCGCTCTCTAACCCCTTTGTGAATCAGGGTGTTGTTACCTTTAACGCTTTCATATCGTAATGCACTATTTCTTGGCTAATTGAATTTGAAAAATTGTATAAAAAGTTTATAATAGTTCTTTCTCTATCTATTAAGATGGATAAATAGATTTTATCCGTCCCCGAAGCTTTCGAAATTTTCATTTTATTAATTGAAAAACTCTTTTTAATTTCGGTAATATCAATAATTGATCGAGTAGCAACTTTGACATAATTTATTACCTTCAACTAGTACTTAAGTTATTTGTGTCTTCGACAATATACGCATTTGAAAAATGTCCCGGTTTGATACTAAAAAAACATCGATATTCCGAATTGGCCCAATATACACGGTAATTGGCTTAGGGTTATTTAAATATCTCTAAAACCACTTTGGTTCATGCTTTGATAACAAAACTTGTTTTTTTATTTAGTTCTATTTGTTTCTTTTTTGAGCGTCACAAGGCGATGATAATTAAATTTCCTTTTGATTATCGACACTGTTGCTTATTTGCTAAATTTTATACGGTCGGTTACTTTCCTCAATGCTCTCTTTAATTTCACTATATTTATCCACAGCCCGTAGCTTTATTTTTTAGAATCCTGTTGTTTATAACACAATATTTTACGATTTATAATAAAATGAAGGCTAAAAATCATTATAGATATCTTAGGTTTTACAAGGTTTGAATTTCATCCTAATTTAAAAGGTTTTAAGCATGAGGAAAAAATAACGAAGTTAAAAGATTCAAAATTGGAAAGAATCGAAATCTGGTGTGATCGCTGTTCCTAAATCTTTCACCAAAGTATTAATTTTCTATTAATTTTTTTTCATTTGAGAAAATTAAGACCACGATTTTCTTTTCGCGTGTCGGTTTATATATTTTTTCATGCAGTTAGTTATTATGATTTCTAAATATTTTATACCATTTCATTTAGAAAATCATCGCTCGTAATATTTAAGTCGCTGGATAAATCCATTACTATTTGTCGAATCAAATCTGATTATTCCAATCCTTGGGTTACACTTGGGGGCTTCTCGATGATGACACTTGACCAAGAGGTGAATCTTTTCTAGAATGGGCCTTCACGTTGGTATTCCTCAATTGTGAGGGTTATCTCTGTTTTTATTCAGAAAACTAAGATAGGAGGTTTCTTTGAACGAGATTGGTATAAGAGTGGTTATCGATACCACTGGTCTTCTCTTATAGGCAACCTAAGGAACGGCCTGATCAAGGAAAATCCCGTTTGGTTCCACTGTCTTCTTGAGTCCCTGTTTAACTTAAGGACTGCTCTTCTTCTCCTGATTTCTACTCAGATCCTCCTTTCATTTCTACAGATCGAACTATATCTACGTCGATTATACCCTAGGGGGGAGGGAGGAGACAAGGGCCCACCTTTAAACCTCTCTCCTAGGGTGTAAATTTATAACGTTGTGAAAATTCGCCCTTCTAGTTTACGTACGAAAAAAAGCAAAATTTCGTCTATTTGGCAAAAAATAGACATAAACATCGGAGGCGACAGTGAGACAGTTCATAGATTTTTATTTTAAAGGCTATCCCACCCTCCTATGTTTATATTAACGGACAATGAAATCTGCTGATTGTAATCCTTCTTTGCAAGTGACGCTCGAGGATCTTTGGGGCAGCGCGTCAAAGAGGGGAGGTAAAGTATTCGCCTATATGGAACGTAACCGTTGACGCTGTATAAACACTCTAGCGTCTGTTTGTCCTCGTGATATTTATACCCCCACACTTCATCTTCAATCCTTTGACGTACAATATTGCCACTATGAAAAATAATGAAATTAAATTAAAACTACCTGGAATAAATTTTTCTTTCTCATAATTTTCCTGCAATAAAAAAGTATATAATCAAGTACGACAATAATGCATTCAAAGCCTTTCATTTTCAATCTTCTTTCTATGGAAAAAGACGTTTAAAGTGAGGTAGGAGATAAAATTCAGTCTAATTTCCTCAATCTTCAGATTATCAATGAACTCTGGGAAATGATTAATTTATATATGAATGTCTAATATAAGTTACAAAATTAGTTTCTTCTTTTATTATTATTATTATAAAAGATGATTAACACAGTATAAACTAGATATAGGAAAATATAAAAAAAATGAGAAAAGGATCCTACATTAGCGTTGAAGCAAACATTCAAAACTAGTAAAATATTCAGCTTGCTGTTTTCGCTACAGTCAGGCCGAGTAAGAAAGAGGCACGCCCAGTGTTTTGACAGCATAGAGCTGTAAGTCGTTTTTCTCTTTTTTTTGTTTATTCGCTCATTCTCATTTCGTTCACTTGCCTGCCAAAATATTGCCTATCTATTTACTAGGCGCTCACACTTAAACTCTCACACTCACACACCTTCACACCTTATCACACTATTCCACACTCTGAAACACTATTATACTCACACTATCACACTCACACACACACAAGCTCTATAACACACACCATATGCTTGTCGATCTCTTTCTCATTTTTCCCTCCCTCCTTTGTTGCTTTGGGAGGCAAGCACCCCTCTTTTGCTCAACCTTCTTCTTATTCTTCTATATTAAATACTTCCTCTTCATTTGTAATCTATAGAACTATTCGTAATTATATTAAAGCAACAATATTTAATATAAATATATATATAAATAACAAAATTACGTCAACATGTAATTAAATAAAATAAATTGAAAGAATAGAAGGATTACGTAAAATTGATTTGGATTGAAAAAAAGACTGTACGAAATTATTTAGATAAGATTATAAATTTTGCGTATAATCATTTTTCTATATATAACTAAACAATTATACATACTAGGTACCATCACGTATAATATGATAAATAGGTACGAAAGTAATGAAAATAATTCGTATTATGTTCTCATTTTATTAGTTGAATAAATAACCAATACCAACTGTAGCATCGTCAGCTGAATTATTTTTAAAATAAATGAGTAAAGAAAGTAGTGATTATCGGCTCGGGAAAATATGTCTAAGGGTGAAAGCATGAGTGAATTTCACACGACCCTAGGGACCTACAGGGTTTTGACAAAATAAGGGTAAGACCTTTTATTTTCACTTATTGTTTTTCTATACGACATTTATTTTAAAATTTGAATGACTAAAAGACCATTTTGGAATCTTTTATGTCATCAGCATCATTTCGATTTTTTTCTGAAGTTAGTTATTCACTATAAATATATGAAAGTCTTTTAAGTCTTTCATATAAAGCGGAAGTCATGAAATTGAAATGCTCAATAAGCGGTAAGAGCGTAGAGGTAGTTGAATCCAGATATTATGGGAAGGCTGCAAGTAAAACAAATTTCCTTATGCACATCAACATGGTACATCATAAAAGGTAGTACATTGAACTTGAGAATTGGTCAATGTACCAATTGGAAAAGTGCTATGTTGGAATTAATCACTACTAATACCCTCTTAAATTTTGAGTAACCAGGGGAAACCCAAGATACAAATGCTTTTTCCTACAATACAACTATTCTCACAACTAAATTCGTTAAACTTGTTTGAAATGCACAGAACGTACTTGGACACTTTCAATTTGCCAAAGAAATCGACAAAGAACTGGATCAGTTTTTTAGTGGGGGGTGGAATGGTTTAGAATTGTTCTAGATGCTGTCCAAAATTCTAAGAAACAATTTATTCTATTATTGAAACTTATGAAAATTAAGGTCCAATTCTCAATTCCAAATATTTTTTTTAAAATTAGTGTTTACACTATTTTATAACCCCTGCAAAGGGTACTCAACTCTTCCTAACAGGTATTTTACCAAAAACCGGCATCTTCCCTATCCTCTTTGAAAGAGAGAATAAAAAGAAAAGTAATAATAATAAGGCTTTATAAAAACTGAAATTGGTGAAAGAGTAGACAAGAAAAAGGTTCCGAGAAAACAATGGAACGAGGAGATGTTTAGTTTCTAAAATGAAGAGAAAATTACTCATATATTTAATAAAATTACTACAGATGAGATAATATCAACTTTTGAGAAAAGAATTCAGTATTGAGACGTGTGATTAATTTATCTTAATTGATACATACTATGGTCCACATGTAAATGATACACATTTATGATATTATTATTTCCGTCGATATAAGAGTTATGTGATTCCCAACCTGGCAAGCAAAAGAGCGAAACCAGTAACAATTTTGTAAGCATCCACCAAAAGGTTTTAAATATTAATAGTCATCTAACTGGTGGAAGATTGCCTTAGTGTGCGCGTATGAGGTATTTTTTCAAAGATCTATCATCAGCCTGAAAGATCCTTAGTTTCCTTTCTAATAAGCTTCTAATCTAAAATTTGGAAAATGTTTGTTTCGTGACTTGAGCGTTTAAAATAGGCACAGTTTGGTAACATGGTAGTTTTGATTATGTTTTGCTAATTGGTTATTACATGAACATGAAAACGGTTTCAAATCAAATTTCATCCTTGCTCCTCTTTGTAAGAAGTCACAATGGATGTTTGCATATACATAGATCCTGAGCTGATTTTTCTTTAATTAAGCTGCGGATTTAATTTGACTTCTACTTGCAGCCTTAAAGTGTCTGTGATTTTTCTTACCTCTTTGTTTAACACAAAATTCATATATTTTTGTGTTAATGATATGCATTAATAAGTATATAAAATAAGATTAAAGAAAATATTATAACAGATAAGGCAAAGAATTTGGCTTAGATGACCCAGTTCGAGAGAGATGGAGACAAAATATCATGGGTGAGGGAGTGGGGATTGATCAAGGACTCTAAAAAAGTGGCTCGGCGCCTCATTTAAAATATATACTCCCATTACCTTCTGACCCCCTAGATCTTAATCTAGATTACTTGCGAGTTACTCAAATAGAAGAGTACATTAATAAGTCACTGAAATTCTATCACGCTTCGACCCTAATTAGGAATATAGAAAAATCACCCATGATTTAGTCGGTGGGGTTATAGCATAGAATAAAGTTTCCCCCACAAAAATATTAATGTGGGAAAACGGAATAATTTATCAGTTATTTGAGGCACACAAATTGTAAGGAAAGAAGGTCTATGGCACACAAATTGCAGGATAGGTAGGGCCAGTGAGGAACCCCACAAATGTGCACCTGGTGGAGATATGAAATTCTGAAATTGGCTACAACCATTAATTAATGAAATAATATGGCATGTAATAACTGTTGAAACAATGTAAAATAGAGAGAAATATTATATCACAATTGTATATTTATTAACAAAAATATGAGTCGAGCAAAGTGGAGAGCGAGAGTTTCCAAGCGGTCATTAACATACGCACGCTAGGAAACAGCTGTCAGACGAAATAATCTCAATAATTGATAACAGGAACAAGCTGAACAAATACAGGGTGGTATGCCCTTCCTTCGACTGTTTAATATTTTCAAAGACCTGTGTAATGCAGAACGGTCTTTCTGATACAGGATGTAGACCCAACTGGAAAAGATATGTAGTTTCCTTAGACGCACATACCTCTTGTAACTCCGCCCAACGGTCAACGAAGGAACTGACGAACATATTTCTGATCTTTAGCTCTGCCCCGTCCCCAAGCCAAGTGAAAAGGGATCACACAGAGAGATAAGAGGAGACTAAGATAGAGAAAGAATCAGTTAAGTCGTATGTGATTATAGCTTACCTGCTATTTTGTTATTTTAGCTCCAAGTATCCGTTCTCTCATCCTTAATTTCTGCCTCCGAGACTAAGCTATCTAACATTAACGGAAATTTTACACTCAGCCGCATAGGACTCGAACTGTTCCACTTGTTCCCATTTTGGTAGCACCAATCAAAGAATAAAGCCTACTTATCGCTGCTTTTCTTTCCAGTTCTTTAAGGCTGGTACCCAGCATAAGAGGGTGGAAAACCTTGGGATTCAGACCAAAGATTCGAATGGAAAACAAAAGAAGGC
The DNA here is from genome assembly GCA_963969495.1 of Ceratothoa steindachneri. NCBI lineage: Eukaryota > Metazoa > Arthropoda > Malacostraca > Isopoda > Cymothoidae > Ceratothoa > Ceratothoa steindachneri. The sequence goes on from OZ018328.1 coordinate 87,319,510, forward strand.
CTACTACCTACAAGCCCTTGATACCTGCCACGCCAGACTCCACTTCCCTCGCTATCAGACCGCACTCCACTTCTACAAACGCTCTCACACCAACATTACGAGACCTATAAACTGGTGATCTATAAGTTAAATGAAATAAGTTTTATAACATATAAAAAAGAAATTTTCTTAATAAATCCATTGAATATAAACAGTATTTTGGTTGAAAATAACAAAATAAAAATATGCAACGAGGCTTCTGCCAATTTCTAACTTATAACCAAACACACTTAACAATTTTCTGAAAAACAACAAAAAAATGAGCATCGAAGATTTTAAGAAAGTTTATAATGGTGGAATTTAAATATGAAACCTTGATTTTCAGGTGCTTTTTACAAGAAAATCCCGAAAATCACAACTATTTTACATATGAATTTAGGATACATTGCCTCATTGAGCTTTAATTTGTTTTTCTTGAAATCGGCCTAAAGCATGTGTTTCTTGATTACTTGAATCATGTTTTACACTATGAAATTTTATCTAAATAAGTTATAGTAAAATATTAAGCAACAAATGATTGTGTTTTTCCTCTTAATAATTGACTTAATTATGATAACCTTGGAATAAGAAATGGCACAGAGTTACATACAAAGATTTGGGAAATATCACAAAATTCGTTTACTCTTACTCAATACACACAATGCGCCTTATTCATGACAAATTTTAGGTCATCCTTTTGCCACAGGTCTACTCGATTAATAAGTGAGAGCATTACATGATGATTAATTTCATAATGACATTTACACAGTCAGTTTATAATATTTTGTTTCTCGCTGCTGTCAAAGAGGCATATGTTAAATTCCAAAGTTTGAATGACACGGTCCCTTTGCTTGGCGTCTGTTGTTAGGATATTTGCAAGGTTGCTCATTATCTTGACACCCCGTTCCGGCAAGGTTTTTTACGACTTTCACATTGTTAACCTATTCCAACGATTTTCTGTAGTCCTGTTTCTGTGCTCAAGATTTGACAGGTTCCAAATGTCACTAGGATGTAATGTTTAGTGTATCCAGTAGGAATCCTAGGCAAATGTGATAAACCAGGGTAGTCAGTTAGCAATGACTCTCTGGAATAGAGGCTTGCCAAGTCTGAAGCTGTCTCTTTTCTCAGTAGAATGTAGCTATGGAGAAATATGTTTAAATGTGTTACTCACATGACTGCAGAACAACACAAATAGCATGATTTACTGCACCATGTACCATTTGTGTTTTTCTTCCATCTTATTAAGTGCTGCCTCAGTTTTTCTGTAATGGCTGTTATTGAATAGAATTAGATCATTCACAGGAGCGTCTGCAACAGTCATTGATAATACCTATACAGAAGTCTATAACTGCGCAAAGATGGTGCTTTCTCTCTCTATATTTGAAACAGTCTACTCTGTAATCAAGTTGGTTTTCAAGCGTCAGCATTTTCATGGATTACAGGTTTCTGGCTACTTCGATGTAGTTGGTTCTTGGAAACCTTTATTTTAGTATGTTTTTGAGTATTTCTTAACTCTTCTTATTTTTTCCTTTATCCATTTGATTTTTCTAACCGGCAAACTTAGATTTTCCTAAGAAAACTCCGTTCAAATATCCATTACATGCTCAAAAAAAGGATTAGCTGTCTTATTCTTATCCCCAACAGCATCTCTCAAACACTTCCTACTAGGATTTTCAGGATTGATCTCCGCAGGCCAGATAAATTAGCATTTTGTTCAGCATTATTTCTAGTAATTTGGCAGGTCCTCTGCCAACTCTAGTTACTCTGTGTAGTCTCATAAAACTGGGCAATTACATTATCCGTAAGTTCCCATTTTTCCAGTTAATCCATTGAGCACACATCCTGAGCTGTACTAGAAATATTGCCGATGATAGGTATTCCCAATAACTTTCTTCACTGCATGAATGTGCACCAGACACTAGAACAACTAAATCTCGGTGATGCTACAGGTTTACAGCCCAATACCTCTTTTAGCAAATTCCATCCCAGGTTAAGCTGCAATAGTGCTTAATTTTCCCAAAAGTTGGACGTGTAACTTTTGGTTATTTTATACTTGTACAGCATTCTGTTTAGATGAGCTGTTGAAGTTGAGATGAGGATGTTAATAAAATAATCGCCGCCCACTTTCAGGGTCGCAGAAACCATGAAAATATCTTGATTATCTGATAAATCAAGACGGTCAGGTGTAATCTAGATGGCTTTACATTCCATGACCCTCCTTGGAAGACACACGAGTTTAAGTTTATTGATAGTAAGAAAATCCAAGGCGAAGCTTATCATAAACAATGCTCTCTATGTTGCTGTGATCACTGTCATTTGAGTCACTTTAAGAAAAGTAATCCAAATGAAAAACTGCCTCTGTGGGCTGCACTAGTAAAATAATACACCAAGTTTATACCTTAATTGTTATATAAATACTAAGTAAATATCGCAACGGAGTAAAACTTAAAAAACATTTTGTTCTTCAACCTTCTCACTTTATAATGCGTCTCTACTGAATGTTAGAAGCGTCGCTAATAAAGTGGAGTTCATTTACGACCTCCTGACTAATCGTGTATCTCCCTCCTTGGTCTTAGCGAAACATGCCTTAATCAGAGTGATAGCTGCTTGTCGCTAGCGACTCCTGATGGCTACGTCTACTCCCATAACCCCCGGAAAAAACGTGGATGAGGGTTTGCTTTCACTCACAGTGCCCCTCTCTCTGTGAATACCATTCCATCTCCCCTCTTCTTTCTTTTAAGGCCATTATCTCTGTCTCTAATTCTGTTCCCTCTCTAACAACTATTGTGCTTTACTGCTCCCCCTCAGCTCCTCCCTTGCTCTTATTCTTGATGAATTTAGTAACCTTCTTGCTAGTCTCTCCCCATCGGATCATCTTCTCATCATGGGGGACTTCAACCTTCCAGTCACTAACCCTAATCTTCCTGCCTTCCTTGAGACCCTTGACCTCTTCTCCTTTACTTAACACGTATTTTCCCCAATACACTGCTATGGTAACATTTTAAACCTTGTAATTTCGTACTGTCAAATTTCCAACTTGACCACTACTACTTAGTCTAATGCTATTTCTGACCATTACTTCTTTGCTCTGTCGGCCTCCTCTTATCCCCCAAACTTATCGACGACTAGCATCCATTTACATCTCATCCTCTTTAATGATGTTGCCTCTAATTGACCCCCTCCCTAGGCTTTCGTCTATCCTGACCAAATCCTCTGATCCTTGAAGCAATCTCTCCTAACTTGCCTTAATGCCACTCCCAAATTATTACTCCTTCGTCTTTTCGCCATCACCACGACATATGGTACTCGCTTGATCTCCTACACTCGAGACAGTCTTTACGTGCCCATGAAAGAGCTCTTCGTAAAGCTCGCTCCCGTGGGAAAATTTCAACTGCTCTTTCGCTCACTTACCGTCTTGCGACACCTCTCTACTTGGCTAAACCGAAATCTGCTTATGAAGTCCATTCACGTAAATTGCTACCCGACAATAAGAATGAGCCCCTTGCCATTTTCCACCTGCTCTCTTCTCTTATATCCTCATACCAAGTCGCCACTCCCATCAGCCACACCATCCTCTCAGAATTATTCGCTTATAAGGTTATCAACCTCCGTGCCTCTTTCCCGCGAGTGCCTGACCAGGCATTTTACATTCTCCTCGATCTCGCCCCCCCCCCCCTTCGGGCCGCTCAACATATTTCCGGCCGTGACATGAGCGGCACTTTCATTGGTGATGAAAGATTTTTCGTAATCGTTGTGGCTACTGTGATGTTTTATTCATTAAAAAGATGGATGCTATTAGTGAGGATCCTTCAAAAAAAGAAAAATCTAAAATAAGAAAGGAAGAAGTTAACAAAACATAAAGAAAACTTAACATTATTGTTGTAATATTGTGCCGACCAGCTGCGATAAGTTTCATGAAAATTAGGTCAGAGAGAACCCGGAAATCCTAATAGTACCTAGCAAGCTATTAGCATAATCAGAGTGTATATGGATTCAGACAGGAAACAATATATAACTAAATTCTTGTGCACTTGCCCTTGGTTACAGCGATTGACTCACCACTTAATGTGAGAAATGTAAAACTAAAGTTTACCTACACTTGGCGAGAAAGAATAATATGAGAAGCTTGTTTTGAAAAAAATCTACAAAGAGTGATATTATTTGTTCTCAGAGCTTAGGATGGAGTAGTGAAATTTAAATTATTCAAAGAGTAGATAAGATTACTGGAGGAAGGGTGATATAAAGGAATACGCTTCGTAGAAAGATCTGTTAAAATGTGTGAGGCCTACAACGCATATTTCGGCATGCCATTCGGATAACAAGAGAAACTTGAGCACTTCATTTCACCTGCAAGCTCTGCAAAAGAACTCTGAAAGGTAATATATATATATATATATATATATATATATATATATATATATATATATATATATATATATATATATATCATTGTGTGTGTGTTTTGTATGTTTGGATACTGGATTTTTTTTTAACATTTCTAATAACATGAAGTGAAAAGTATTTGTATATATAAATTTGTTTACATTTTGCTTTTTTACAGGATAGTATAGAGGAGAAAAAAAGACTGTGTTTCATCTTCATGGTGAACCCTTACAAACATCGAACAGGCAAAAATGAGCCTGTTATCATGTATCCAGACCTTCAGTCATTTATTGCGCCAGCGCCACACAGAGATTATGTTTTAATAAAGGAAAAGCAGTTCAGAAGAGTATAAAGTCATTAATCCAAATTACAGTAGTGCAACTGAAGAGAAAAAACCTATACTAGCCCAACCAAAAAGATCTCAACGACCTTGTCAGTTATTTTGGTATCACAAAGTCTAATGCAGGGATTTTAACGTTGAGGCTCAACAGTGGGATTTCTTAGATGACAGTTTGAAAAGATTAGATCAGAGAAAGTGTTTTTCAAGCTTTTTTAGATGTCAACATGAGCTTTGCTTTTGTCACAAAGTGACCGGTCTGATTGAGGCAATCGGAATCTCTTGTAGCCACAACGAGTGGTGGCTCTTCATTGACCGCTTGTCCAGGAGACTCAAAGTAGTATTGCTTCATACCGGGAACACTGTCTCCATCTCTCTCTGTTTGCTCATTCAGTCCAACTCAAAGAGGAATAGAGCAGTGTCAAGATCTTGTTAGATGCATCGAAATAAGGAGAGTACGGTTAGGGGGTTATCGAATACTTCAAAATCGTGGACTTCTTGATGGGCTTCTAAGGCGGGTTTACTAAGTTTCCTTGTTATCTTTGATTTTGGGACAGCAGGGACACCGTGGTACGCTACTATCAAAGAGAATGGCTGCAACGGACTAAGTTTAGTGTGGGGAGAAACAACGTAAGAAACGAGCCTTTGTTGGACTCCTGAAAAGTAGTGTTTCCTCTTCTGTACTTAAAATTAGGCCTTATGGAACAATTCGTTAGAGCTCGAGATAAGGCGTCTGCAGCTTTCAAGTATATCCAAGATCTCTTTCCTAAGCTATCTGCGGCAATTTGGAAGCCAGAGTCTTCATCAGGCCACAAATAAAAGAAAAATCAGGGAGTGCAAAGAGTTTTCTGGGGAAGCTCACTATGACGGGAAAAGCAGCGTAGGACAGCTTTATCGCAATGGTTCTGGGCCTCCTAGTTAGTCACAAAGCCGCAAACTATGAAGAGCTTGTAAAGAACTTGATTAGAAACTACGGTAAGGTGGGTTGCAGGATGCTCCTAAAAGTCCATATTCTTGATGCTGATCTTTATCAATTTATGAACATGGGAGCTTACGCCGGGGAGAATGGCAAGCGCTTTGCTTAGGTTCTACTGGGCTTTGATCGCCGCTATCAATGATCGTATGATGAAAATCTGATGGAAGTCTATATTTAGGCACTGATTCGTAAAATTAATTAACAGTATAACTTAAATCACTGAAAACTACTCATTTCTAATATTTTACTTGTTTCACTTATATAATTCTAGAATAAATAAATGCTATTTTTGTATCATGTCGTTTTGTTTCTACTTTATGCAAATGAAAGTTCAAATTCGCTACTTCCTTCCCGAAGAAATAGGTAAATTTTATATGAATATCATTATCCTAGACTCAAAAGCAAATTTTGAAATAAATAACAGTGTTCTTTCATATCTTCTAGACCCAAGCAAATATAAAATAAGAGTTGCTACCCAAAGAAAAAAATCGTGTCATATAGTGTAATCATACAGAAATAGAAATTTGCAAATTCAGATCTAATGAAACTCTTCGCTATTGCCCAAAATAATCAGACATATGAAATAAAAAATAAATAGAGCAAAATTAGATGATTTTCTTAAACTAAATTTCAAAATATAAGTAAGATAGCATAGTAATTAAATCTAAGGAAATATTTGTATTCATCTCTAAAAATTATACTTTTTCTCTAGTACCTTTGGAAACTATATCTGTATTTTTAATTTCTCCTACTCTATAATAATTGTTTAGAGTTATGTCAATGGTGCATAGAAATAACATAGAAAAAGTACCATTAGGAACGCGAGTAAAATTAAATTTTCATCGGCTTAAAACTATGCAAGGACCAATTGCTCTGAGGGGCGGTTCTAGGCTCGGATAAAATCATTATAGTGTACAAGGTGTTCCGGCTTAATTTGATGGTTTACATAATGAAAAAAACTCACAATATCTAGGTAAAAAATTAAAGTACTTTAAAAATTGTAAAAATATCTACTGTATTATGACTGGGAGATACAATTTTCTTAAATTAGCCGCCACAACTGCCACCACGTCCTCATGAATGTCCAGAACCTTGCGTATGCGTTCCTCATTGTATGCTTCTGAAGAACTTTGAAAAACCTATTGATATTGGCCACCAGATTGGCCTAGTTGGTCGCATGCAGAGCGCTTTGTGTCTTTTCTTAGCTGTGCCCCTCACATAGTAATCCATGGGATTACAATTGGGAAATCGAGGAGGCCAAAAATTAGTTCTAGTGAAGAAATAAAAATTCTCTGACAACAATTTCTGATTCTTTCCGAATGCATGGCCTCCAGTAGCAATGCACTCCGGCCACGATTTAAATTTAAGTTCCTAAAGCACCACGAAGTGGAGAGGTATGGCATCCCATCAACTGAGACACATACAGTTAATTACAATTTTGGAGAATTTGGTCCTCATAGTAAATATAACAACGCATGGATTGTATACAAGCCACCTCTTGTTATGAGTGTTGTTTTACTGGTACTGAAAGATGTTTTTTTCATCTAAGAAGAAGCAGATTAGCCCCCACTAAACCGGAATTTTCAGTTAGTCTATGAGTTTCTTTGCCTTAGGCCAGCGTTTCTCCCGGTCATTTGCTGTGGGAATTATTCCCTTCTGCTTATTATACGAGAGGTATCAAAGGGTATTCATGGTTGTAAATACAATTTCGTCCCGCGAAAAAACTCAGAACTCCTGCTGTTTTTTTCTTTTACTGGTCATGGTTTCATGGTCTCCTTTGATACCCAGCTCGATACCGATGTCTCTTAATTTTCTTAACTAAATATATACTCTATAGCCTATGCAACGTCAGTAACCGTTCACCTTTGCATTAAAATTTTCTTGAAGATATGAGATATTAAATGACCATATTTCAGATACTTGAGGTAGAACAGATCAGGACAGAAATGGCGTTTTAAAGGTATTTTTTTAAATTTTTTCAGCTAAAAGAAGGATATTTCATCGATATTTACACGAAAAATGCCAAAGAAAACATCAAAATGAGCATTATTCAGAATTCATCATAGAACTATGGCATACAATCACGTGCGAGTCTAATTGCGAGAGACTCTACATCTCACATATCGGTCAGTCACTGTTTTACGTTTTTTATTCTTTTTGAAATAACATCATAACTATTCTGCTGATTCTAATGAATTTTGAAAACCTTATGTTGTTTTACATTTTCCTTCGAATGCTATTATTGCCAAGGTCCACCCAACGATAGCCCGGCAATTATTTTGTTTTGGGAAAAACATGATAACTATTCCGCCGATCCCAGCGAAATCTGAAATCGTTATGTTGTTTTAAATTCTCTTTCGAATGCAATAATTGCCAAAGTCTTCCCAAGATTAGCCCAGGATTTTTTTTTGGTGGCCAAATAAACAACCTTTATGACATTCTAACAAATTTTAAAGACATTGTTGTTAGCCCTGGAATTATTTTGTTTTGGCAATATCATCATAACTATTCGACCGATACCCTGCTAAACTAGACTAGGTTAAGATATACTATGCAAATTTAGACTATAAAATGCTATGCGAGGATATCATATAGGATGTTAGGCTAGAAAATACTAAACTATGCTTTACTAGAGTACATATAATAGGATGGTATAGACTATTCATTTCTAGCATAGTTAATGCTAGGCTAGGTTGTACTTTGCTAGGCTAGGCTAAGCTATACTATGCTATGTTAGAGTAGGCTAAAGTATAATAGGCTAGGGAGGGCTATGCTCTGCTTTGCTAGGCTATGCTAATTAATATTATATTAGAGTACGATTTGCTAGCCAACCAAGGCTATAACAGCCTAAGTTATGAAAGGTTATTCTAGTCTAGGGTATGGTATGTTATACTAGTCTAGGATATACTAGGTTGGCTATAATCTGATACGATTGGCTATATTATGTTAGACGTGGTTATGCTAGGATAGGCTATTCTCTGTTAGCCTATACTATGCTATGCTAAGCTAGACATTCGTATGCAAGGATATATTGGCTAGCCTATAGTAGTCTATTCTAGCTTGACTATAATAGGCTAGGCTACTCAATGCGAAGGTAGGCTAGGCTCTGGCATGCAATGCTAAGCCATATCTAGCTAGCCTAGGCTAGGCTATAGTAGGCTAGGCTACACTAAGCAATGTGGCACCAGGCAAGGCTATACTAGGCTAGGCTACGTTAGGCTATACCATAATATGCTAGTTAGACTAGGGTCTCCCAAGCTTGGCTATAATATATTATTCTAGGTTAAACTAGGTTTACTAAGCTAGACTAGGCCATTTTAAGCTAAGGAAGGATCTAGTAGGCTAACCTATGCTAGGTTATACTAGGCTAGCTAAATTATACTAAGTTAAGCTAGGTTAAGCCCGGTACAGCTAGGCTATCCCATGTTTGGCTAGGCTTGGCTATACTATACTAAAACAGGGTAGGTTATACTCTGCTATGCCTGCCCGTAGTATACTATTTTATACTAGGCAAGTGTAGGCTAGGCTTTTGTTTAGGTTATACTAGGCTATTTGTCGTAGTATGGGCAAGTGTACGTAAACATGCGCACAAACAGCTCTAAGATAGGCCTAGCAAGGCGGAAACTGTTATTGATTTAAGAGTGCGATTTGAATAGAGCGTGGCAGCTACGTGACCAATGAATATAACAAGCACAATGACAAAATAAATTTTAATACACACGAAATAAAAAGGCACAACAATAAAAAGGTTACATATAGAGGGGTACATATATAAGACGGACTTAAGCTCCGAATACTAATTAGATAAACGTAGTTAGGGAATGGTTATAATGGGAGATTGAAGGAAAGGAGTGATTTACTTCCTTTTGAACTCGAGAATAAAGCAGGTGAAACTTGGAGGAGGTCTTGGTGACCTTGATTACTCTCGAGGGTAGCCACAAACCTGCAGTGGATGACGCTACGTTTCTCGAGCTTGTGTTTAAGAGATTCGGGCCTCCTGTCCTCAGGGGGTAACCGAACGAACTTCGAGAGAGAGATGGGCTGGAGATTGGAAATGCCGGGAGCTAGCCTCGGTGTGAATTTCGCGGGGCTTTAGCGGCGAGTCAAAAAAAGGGTGAGGTCGAAAAAGGGGGGTGGGGAGTGACGGCTCGCTTTCTCTCCTGAAGTACCGTCTTAGGAGGTTGCGAAATAATATTATTCTAAGAGGATTCCTTCATACTATGGTATGCTAGACAATACTACGTTATGCTAGGCTGGGTTGTTCTCTACTCTGCTATGCTAAGGTATGTGGCTATACTAAGGTCATCTCATGGTTATTTTAAAAATTTTACGGTCGCAAGGCCCTAAATCAGAGTAACTGAGGGCACACAACTTTTTGTTTAGCAGACCTTGTTTAAAGTTAATTTCAGTTACTCGCTGATCATATATTTAATACCAAGGGGAAACAATTTTCGCCAAAATGACCACGAATCCTTTCGTTTAATCAATTTCTGAGGAATTATTTGGGCCGGATGAAGAATCCTCTGATGAAAACGAGTTTCCTTCAAGAAGAGTCTACGGAATATAGTATCTCTGAGAATTGAAACAAACTCCCATTGTTGGTCATATATTAAGCAGGAAATTCAAAACGTGGTCAATTACCGTATGGAAAAAGTCAGTAAGCTCTATGATAATCACCAAATGAATCCTTTAGACGTTCTTTGGTCTTAGGCACACGAGATTTTAAAGTCGTCTTCAAATTTCCAAGGTTTTGAAGTTTTCCGAACGAATGGAGCTCATCTTTCCATGCAATAGGCCACATAATATTTCCTAAAACGTGAGTTTTATATTTTCTTTACATTTTAGACATGACTGTAGACATTAAATCCAAGATAATGACAACTATTTTCAAATAATTATTTGCATATTCATTAAATACTAAGTGGTTCACTCATTTTGGAATTATAATAGCTTCTTTGTTTAATATGGAGTGTGGACACAACCTGGTGCATTCCAACCACTGCACACAACTCGTCTACCTTGTGGGCTCTGCATTTTTAGCCAAAGGCTAAAGGAAGGATACCTAAATCACAAACCAGGATCGAAAGTGCTTTTAGGCGAGCACCAACAGACCGGTGTCTCGGCATCCCACTTCAGGCGCGCATGAAGCCTGGTGGTCTTGAGCCTCTCCTGCCACCAGGGTCTTTCTCCCCTCTTTCAAGATACGGGTCGAAAGACTGCACACATTCCTATCCGTTTGAACCTAATGCAGGTTTATGCCCTCAAGAGGGCATCCATCATCATCGACCTTGATGGACTTCCCAAATCAATTAATACTCACTAATTGTTTATTATTTACAACTAACATGGCTTCTCATTAGGGCAGAAGGTAATAAATATTTCTCGTAATTCTAGAAGTTTAAAAATTCAATTTTGGCAAATGGTACCACAAATCCCTGAAAGCCGCTAATATTAAAGGAAGAAGATTGCGAATTTCATGAATCCCATTAAAGCCAAATTCTCAAGCGGCTCTTATTTTTGTTTCCGCTGGTGACCTTTTGTTTACTGCATCTATTTTATCGGTTTTGTGTTTGCAGGAACTAATGCCAAACTTTCCTTGGCTGAAAAGAAAACCTATATAAGTTTCGTAAACGCTTTCCATTACATTTTAACTTGACTTTTGACTCTAAGGATTACTTAGGCTAATGAGTGCGATAAAATAGCAAAGTAAAGGTAAGGTCTTTCAAAAAATTAAATTAATCCAAAAGAGAAAATATATTTCTTAACCCAGAGTTATTAGTTAATCATTGTTTATTTTAACTAGATTGGAAATACCTCGTGTTGATAACCTGGGCTTCAGGTGCATAAAGATGCACTATCTTTATTTTCCTCTTAATTAGAATAATTTTTTCCATCTGACGCAAGATATGGCATATCTTGTCATATCATCAATCAGTTACTCTGATTTAGGGGCTTGCGACCGTCAAAATTTTAAAATAACCATGGGATGACCTTAGTATAGCCACATACCTTAGCATAGCAGAGTAGAGAACAACCCAGCCTAGCATAACGTAGTATTGTCTAGCATACCATAGTATCAAGGTATCCCCTTAGAATAATATTATTTCGCAACCTCCTAAGACGGTACTTCAGGAGAGAAAGCGAGCCGTTACTCCCCCCCCATCCTTTTCGACCTCACCCTTTTTTTGACTCGCCGCTAAAGTTCCGCAAAATTCACACCGAGGCTACCTCCCGGCATTCCCAATCTCCAGCCCATCTCTCTCTAGAAGTTTGTTCGGTGACCCCCTGAGGACAGGAGGCCCGCATCTTTCAAACACAAGCTCGAGAAACGTAGCCCCATCCACTGCAGGTTTGTGGCTACCCTCGAGAGTAATCAAGGTCACCAAGACCTCCTCCAAGTTTTACCTGCTTTATTCTTGAGTTCAAAAGGAAGTAAATCACTCCTTTTCTTCAATCTCCCATTATAACCATTCCTTAACCCCGGTTATCTAATTAGTATTCGGAGCTTAAGTTAGGGCTATTTATGTGCAAACTAATTTAGATGATGCCTTTTAGAAGGACATATTTATGTACTAACTTTATGAAAGACCTAAAATATACTTATATCTACGTACCTTTCGCCCCAATACTTTCTTTCAAAGGGGGCTCTCCTTATTCCAGTACTGTAGCAGCAAATAACATTTTCGAGACTATTTTCTTTAAAGTGGATCATTTCTTTCACGACCTTTTCTGATCCTCAATTTTCAGGAAGAGCAGACGTGTATGAAGGTGCATAAATAAATTATAAATATACGTATAAATTATAAAAATTAAATGGAGTAAAAAATAGAGAGAAAACAATGATTGGGTAAACACTCGAAATCCGCCCTAAGGGCGAAGAAAAAATAAATTATTTCACAATTTTTTTTCATGCAGAGATGGAAACACACGATCAAGGATCGGAGTAGGTTGAAATTTGAAAAATAAACAGGTATTCGAATCTTGGGTTCGTGGTAAGGTCTTGGAAGAGGTGCCAGAGTATATGCAAACAAGAGCAAGACCACAACGGCTGACCAATTAAACATGGGTAATATAAGATTCCTTTGTTTGGCTCAGGCAGAGGAGAGCAGCGCTCAGCGGACAAGCGCGAAAAAGGCAGGCTTGACAGACCAAGAACTCGGCAACCCGGTGCAATGATTCTCGCAGAAACTACTGATCTTAATATTTTGAGCACTAGTGGACACGTTACTGGCCAAGTGCACGCGTGTGGCCGTCGTGCAGCCAATTGCACGCGTATGGCCTTCGTACACCCAAGATCGCCTAATAGATATTCATCAGTGACTGGCATTTGTATCTATTTTTATTCAGCCCTTTTTTCTTTCCGGACATGAACCTTTCCATTCTAAATTCAAATGATGATTGCACCGCGGGCGCCGTAGGCGCGCTATGAAAGCTGGAAGCCTCTATTTAGCGACCACACATTGGCGGTGGGTATTTGATGGTTGCTCTTAAATGATATTGCCGTGATATTGGAGTTCGGCAGATGAACTCGCGACTTGGCTGGCCTTTTTATGATTCCAGAAGCTAACCCACATGGGGAGGCTCGTAGAATAGGTGGGGTAAACATTGGAAAGGACAAACTTGTTTGGCCAGCTTATCACGGTTGGCCGGATTTCCCATTCAGTAGTCAGAACTTAAATATTACTAAATCATCGACTATTCGTACCCCCCCCCCCCCTCGACACAAAGCCCCTCATTTTCAGGGCTTGGAATATCATCAAACTTCAGGACTTAAGCGACACCGACCAAAATGAGGGACGTATAACCGTCATCTGCAAATAGCTTGACCAGTTCAACATCAACGTGGCCGCCCTGAGACAGACGAGGCTTCCAAGAGAGGTCAAACAACATCAGGGAAGCTGTTATAGATCAGGTAATTTTGGACGGGAAAGAACCCCGAGGAGCGACGCATCCATGGCATGGCTTGACCATTCGATCCCGGCTCGGACACCAGCATAACCCTTTCCCGACTGCCATCAGTCCACGCATAATGCCTCTTCTGATACCAGGTCCTCTCGACAGATTAATTAACCTGATCTCTGTGTACGCCTCTACTCTTACCTCTGAAGCTGAAGTCAAACCCTCTTTCGACAACCTGCTCGACCCTACCATCCAGGCAGTTCCCGCGCACGACAAACTCGTTGTGCTGAGAGACTTCAACATTAGAGTCGGCAGTTACCATCGCTTGTGTGAAGGCATCCTAGGCTACCATGGCATCGAGAACAGCAATGCCAACGGCTAGCTTCTACTAAACCTCTGTGCTGAGCACTATCTATCGGTTATCACTACCTTATTCCAACCACCCAACCAAAAGATGACGAGATAGGAACATCCTTAGTTGAAACAATGGCACACACTCAACTATATCTTGACGAGATCCATAGATAGGAAAGATGTCTGCATCACTCGCTCTATGTCGCTTTGATTGTGCCAAGTTAGTTTCATGATCTTCAGACATCTCAAGATTTCACGCAGGCCATTGAAAGACACCTCAAAGAGAGGACCGTTTGATCACCCTCCGCTATGCTTTGACCGATGCCGCTATGGAAACTTTGGTTTCGCCCTGCTCAGAGCCAGGTTGGCTCGAAGCTAAACTACAGTCAGACACGTCTCGCCCTCGAGAACCCGCTTAAACCGTACAATACGCAGAAACACCAACAGGCATGCGAGAGAATGCCAAAGAGAGATCCGAGAAGCTCAGAATACCCGGAGGCAGAGGAAATCAGACAAGATCCTACAAAATCAGCAGTGGGTGGGCTAAAATATACCAACGGCTCAACTACCATCATTGATAACGAGGGAATCCTTTATCGCTGGAATTCTAAGTTTAAGAGCCTCGTCAGCGATCTTTCGCACATCCCGGATCATCTTCTACGTATGGCCCAGCAGCACTGTGTCTGCCATTAGATGCATGTCCCTGCTACCTATGATCGAAGAATTTAACAAAACCGTCGGAGCATGAAAGCGAGCAAAGCTCCAGGACCAGATAATATTCTGCTCGAGTTCTTCACTTACGTTGTCCCTGAATTGAATAACCGCCTTATGCCCCTCGTCCTCATATCAGGGAACCCAACTCTATCCAATAGACTTTTGAGACGAGAATGTTATTACTATCTTTAAGAGGGAGATCGAGAGAACGTTTGCAACCTCCGCGGTATCTGACTTTTAAGTAGTGCGAGAAAGATCTTCGCGACCACCTCCTTGTCGCCGCGGAAGACGTCATCCCTGAGGTTTAGTGCGACTTCAATTTTCCTCGAGGGACAATAGACATGATCTTATGCGCCTGCAATCTCCAAAAGAAGAGTCAAGGACAATAAGAGAGGACCATGTTCATCTTTTGGAATTTCAAAAAGGCATTCGATAAAAGTCCTTTGTCTTTCAATGTTGGCAGTGCTCGTCAGGTTGGGATGTCCATCTGACTTTATTACCCTAGTCTGTCGCTTCACAAGGGCATGCTTGGCAAAGTCGGCCTCCAAAACGAAATCTCATACCCGTTTTTCTCCACTGGCGGTCTCAAACAAGGTTGCGTTTCAGCTCCGACTTGTTTTTCACTGTACATTGGCAGCCATTTTCAACTAAATCCAACGGGGACACCTACCATTGATGTGTTGTACCGTATGGAAGGTGAGCTATTCAATCTCGTACAATTTCGCGTAAAGACTAGGACATCCTCAATCTCATTCCGTTAAATGTAGTATGCCAACGACAACATCACCCTGAGCAGGACTCCTAACGGCATACAGGGGACGGCGACTTTTACAACCCTGTTTACGAGCGTTATGGGATGCCGTTGAACACCCGACCAGACCAAGGCTCTTATCCAATAACTTCTCCTTCAAACTATCCCAACATCATTATCAACAGCCAAACCTTGGAAGGAGTGGAGCACTTTTCATACTTGGGAAGCATTCTCTCGAAAACCTACACGAGCGGAAAAGAGGTACAAAACCAGATCAGGGTGGCCTATTCTGCATTCGTTGGCCTTTGCCGCCTTGTTTTCAACAACCATGAGCTCACCATTCAAACAAAGATCATGGTCTTTCGAGCCAACTTCAGCGCTCTATCTCCGTGACATAAAACGTATCGGGCGTTTCTAGCAGTACAAGATAAGACAGATCCTTAAAATACGATGGGAAGCTTTCATCAGCAAAACCGAAGTCTCTAACTGATATTTGTTATCCAGCCTCGAATCCACCATTCTCCACCATCGTTTTCGTTCGGCAGGCCACGTTTTACGAATTTACTTATCCTGACTCCCCATGATCATGCTTTACAGGTAACTCGCTACCGGACGAGAACCCGAGGAGGACCAAAGTGCCGCCGCTACCAAGACCAGCTTAAGCGCACTCTGGCCAAACTAACATTGTTCCTTCTTCGTTGGAGCAAACTGCCAGGTACATGGGAGCCTAGAGTACAGCTGTCCGCCACGGTTTCGCGGCCTTTGAGGAAAACAGAAGCCAGCATGAGAAAGACAAACGTAGCAACGACTGGAACAGCCTCGTTCTCCTTCTGCCCTCCCATATGAATTCTGATTGCGGGTCTTTGACAACATACTGAGACTCCTAAGTCATATCCGGCACAAACACCAGCCGAGGATACCAGCGCAAGCTAGAACGCGAGCTGGATTATAAGCCACTCAAAACACTAACTGACAACGTAGAGAAAAAAAACAACGAATCCCTGTACGGCAGAAACAAAGACAAGAGAGTGTTAGAGAGTGAGGATAATATCAAATTTCCATGCTAAAACACAAGCTACTTTAATATAATCACCTGGCCTGTTTAAGGTTAGAATAAACCTTCAAAAAGTAATCTTCTAGGGGAACCCAAGACGCAACTTCTACTGAGTTCTTCCAATACCCCACACCTGACACCAAATTTATTTTGTGGTATAGGAAAGACCGAGTGATGGCTAAAGTTCGTACGTATGGGTTGTTTAAATAAGTCAAAGCTCCTGGATTACGTTTTATCTCTAAGAGTGCTATATATTTGATTATTATTAATTATTATTATCGGATTATTAATTCTTTAATCTTTGAGGGTTCCCAGTGCCTGGCATAATGTTTCGAGGATTGAATAAAAAAAAATTCTAAAAAAAATAAAACTTTAATAAAAAAAAATCAATTCACGAAATTTAACACACTACATATACATTCAGAAATGAACTGAATAAATTTAGTGTGGCTTTGTAACTGACATACTTAATTTTATAATTATGGTTTACCCACAGCTCACTTTGATATAAAAATGCAAATTGTCATACATTAAAATGGATACTGGAGTTTGAATGCGTTTATAGACTCATACTAGAATCGGGTTTGAGTCTCGCCTTGAACTCAATTGCTACGTTACCTCAAGAATGTTGTTGCCGAGATGACGCGTCGATCTGGGCTTACAGCTGTGTTTGTCAGAGTATCACTATTTCGCGATAGATACTGATTAGGTGTCTTTATACTACTACATCTCTTCTGTTTATCTCGGTTATGAGATTAGGCAGCTCAAGCTCACGCTATATGTTTGTTTTCTGCCTCAACGTAAGCTGAATTCATTTAATAAATTTCTTCCTCTCTTTCCTTTATGTTAGCTTCTTTAGGATTGCTTGGGATAGAGCTTCTAAAATCGTATTTTCATTCGTCCCAATTCGTCTTACTTTCAAGTACCAGTACCCTTACGTGTTGGCAATTCGAAATTCTACGCAGACGTGTTGTCTGGCGTCGGTTCTCTCTTCTTTCTATCATAGATAACCCAATTATGCATCATCTATGAAGCAATTAAAACCATGGCTGAATTCAATCCTCCAAAAAATTGGAAAATTTAAGACGAGAAGAATATCTGCCAGTAGAAGATAAACTCACAAAACTGCTCCTGGCTTTTGTGTCCCCAAAAGATGTATATAGAGTCGTTAATGCTAATAATCTTCTCGGATGGCCTCAGACTCAATACGAAGGGCTTCATCAAGTATCTAGAGGAGTTAACGCTGCACTATTTCTAGAAGGTGACACTGGAAGGCCGTAAGTGTGACAGCAGGACACTGCACTATGGCACATAAGCAGGACGATCCAAGCTTGGTTTTCACTCCAGGGTTTGTTAATTATCAGTACCGTTTATTGCAAAAGTCCTATTGCACTCGTTACGAAGCTCTCTATAAAGGGTAAAAATATATTTTCGATAAAGGCAAACACCTATTTATTGTTTTATCATAAAACTATGTGTTTAAATTGTAATATTAATCAATATAGCCGCCCTTATCGGTGAGCACGCGCTCCAGGTGAAACCTGAATGCCACGCACACGTTGCGGACGAAGTTTCACTTCTTGCTGAACTACATGCGGTGAAGGATAACTTCAGCGGCCATATGTCCTTCAAACAGAATTTTCTGTTCAACCCCAATCGCCCTTGCATGGTCTTAGCCTTTTAGGTGGGAGCAGTGTCGTGCTGAAAGACGTAGTCCGCCTTCTTGGTGATCTTTATACCCTAGAGCAGGAAATTTGTGGCTAAGGTGTCTTGGTATCATACGCGGTGGACCTCCAGCCTGCCCTCTAATCTCATTGCCGCCATCTTTTCGTCATTCGAAGCTACGACGCCGATCGTCTTCAAGGGTGCCGCCTGCTTGATTTTCAAGACGTATCCGACCTCGTATACATCCTTTTTGAGGCGTAGCAGTTGCTCGTACTGCTCGTTGAGCCGATCGTTGTGAAGGTTTTTCATCAAAGAAAAATAAGAATTCGATTGTAAATTCTGGTTAAGTCAATGAGAAGGCGAAGATAGCGCTCCCGACGTAGTTCCCTTATACGCTCTGTTAGCAGAGGCCTTTCGACGCACTTCAAGCTTTTCCCGCTTTCCTCGTTGTGGCCACCGTGATGGACCTTTTCTTCGCAAACGTAATTCTTCGAACTATGGTACAGTTTCCAAGGCCTTTTGCACATCCAAACGGTTGACAGCTTGAGGTCTGCATGAATAAGATCAATATTTGAGATCTTCCCATTTCTTAGAACTCTCCCCGACTTTGTGGCCGGTCAGCCAGCGACGTTGAGCCTCTTGATCATGTTGGACTTGATGTGGCCCGAAGGTAGAAAAGCCGTGCTCTCGGTTCTTTTTACTTTCAACACCATGGAAACAACGTTGTAATGACGAAGGCTGGAGAATTATAACTTTAAGTTGGTTTGACGGAACATTTTCTATAACAGAATTAAATCTCCTTAAAGATAAAAAGATGACAGTTACAGAACTTGTGCAAAACAGAGTAGATAGTGCTATTGGTCTTATATATAATGCTATGGATGACAAGGTTCTCTTGCAAGGAACAGGATAGGTGTGTGGGGATGTTAAGAGGATTTTCAATAGTATGACCTTTGTTTCATGTTATTAGAAATTGAACGATGTGTTGACCTAGTATACAGCCTGGCGAGGCGGTGTAATTTTTTATCTCTTTTAGTCTGTCGTGTAGAATGAAAGTGAAATTTGCTTATCAGCTTTGGATGCATATGCAAACGAGTGGCCCAAGTTTTCCTTGCATGCATTCGTTTTGGATTCCTGGGATGGTCAGAACGTTTTTCCTGTAAGTGCACGGATTACGTTATTTTTGTGTTCTCTTTGTTAGATAAATATCACCTGTGTAATCGCCACCATTGTCTCAGGTTTAATATTACTTAAAATAACTTCTCGCAATTATTCTCACATTTACCCTATTATCTTGTTTGATTATTTCCTTTTCTTTCACATAGAATTAGAGTAAATGGCACAGTATATTAAAGTGTAGCCACGAATATTGAATTATTTATATGTTTATTTAATTTATCTACACTCATTTGTTCGCCATAATTTCTCCCTTCATCTAAATTTTTACCCAATTTGAATCTATTAATTTTTATCTTTGTGTAGGTCGAAAAAAATTTAATTTACTCATTATCTTAAATCCTTCCTCTATTTTATTCTGAAACACTTGATTTTTACTCTACTTTATTTCATAATTTAGTTAATTGAAGTTTCTTCGACTCAACTTCTCTTTTTTTATAAAGGAAAATGGGCTATTGAAATTCTAATTATTAGTTGGTCTTATTTTTAAACCAATTAAAAGTATTTTCGATTTTATTGTTCTAAGACACAAGAAAACTTATCCACTTGCTAGTGTCTCGCTAGTGCCATTGACGAATAATAATTAAAATATAACTAAGTAGTTTATCATATTCTACACAGGTTATTTGAAGGTGGATCTAGGGCATGCAGAGAGAGATAGAGCAAGATAGAGTGATAATAAGAATTACAGTATTAAAAACACATCAAAAATCTACTAAAGATATTTGAAAAATAAAGAGAAAGGCTGTAAAGAAAGATGCAGGACTAGTAAAAGGAATAAAGTATATTAATAAAAGTTAGATAAACGTCTCTTATTTCAGTAAAGTGATATTTTCTTTACAAGCTACATTTGTATTAACCCGCTCGCTCGGGTTTTTTGCTCCAATATTGAATTATAATTTATATCTATAGATCCGTCTAGTATATTAAAGACCACTAAATTGGCCGTTCAATACCGATCATTCAGTCTAAGTAAATTTACCACCACAACATTTGTTATTACAATCAATTTCTAAGATCAAGAATTAATTTTGTCGTTAAACTTTGGAGCTAATATAATGTTACAATGTGCTTTCTTAAGTATGAAGACCAAAAGTGTAAGGGATAGGTCAAATGAGGTGTTACAAAATTTCTATAGGTAGGAAGAATTATATATTCCGATTTAAACTGAAACTATTGACTTATTGATTCTGTGCTCCTATTTGTCTTTTCCAACGCTATATTGCATTTTTTCCAAACTTTATAGTATTTGAGATAAAAACCCTCAATCTTTTCTCATCTTAAGTGTGGTTAAAATTTGACCAGCCTATGTGCATTCCCTACCACTCTTCCACCTATAATTGTATATGCAATCTTTACGACCCACCGACTATTTTAGAAAAGGCCTTTTGCATATTTTCGCATTCGCTGATGTATTTTCCCCGAATAATAATTTCATGTCAAAAGAAACTTGGAAATTTTAAATAATTAGTTGTGCCGAGATCGATTATGAATATTAAAAAAACAAGGGTCCTAGAACAGATCTCTGAGAATCACCTCCAGTGGGAAACAGCCTTGATGAACCTTTTCATGAACAACAACTTTCTACCTTCGGGGTTTCCATTTTATTACGCTGCCCCTAATTTCCTGAACTTTATTCATAGTTTGTATATGGAACTGTATCTAACGACTTTACAATATCGAGATAAACTATATTGTAATCATTTCGTGAAAACTATATTGGAAATCCTTTAAGCATATGAGTCCCATCGAAAATCGCGGCGTGTATCAGTTTTAATGTCATTTACGAGGGGCAGTCAATAGGTTTTGCGAATCGGTAGGGCAAAACAGAGGAAGGGTGATGGTTGTTTTTTATAGTGTTATGACAAGTTATGACAAGTTAAGACCTGCAGTCGCACGCTCCTGCCTCGTGTATTTAAGAAGCAGTAGCTGATCGCAGATCGTCAATCACAAATTTGTCGACAATGGAGAAGGTTGAACACCGCGCAGTGATCGAATTTTTGACCAAGGAAGGCAAGAATGCAAAAGAGATCCATGAACGCATGTTTGCAGTGAACACCGACACCGCCCCTTCCTATGCAACCATTACTCACTGGAATAGGGGGGTTACGCCATGGTCGTGAGTCCCTTGAAGATGACCCCCGTCCAGGTCACCCGTCAGATGTTACCAAGGAGGACAATGTGGCCCGTGTGGAGAGGATGATCTTCGAAAATCAACGGGTGAAGGTCGAAAAAATCGAGCGAGAACTTGGAATATCCCATGGAAGTGTTATCAGCATCATCTACGACAATTTGACCATGACCAAGGTCTATGCCCGTTAGGGCCCTAGAAACCTCACGCCCCATGATCGACTTCAACATTGGCAAAGTCAACAAGGCCAGAGTTGCACAAGCTGCCCTGCGCGAGTGTGGATTCGAGGAGCTCAACCATCCCCCCTACAGTCCAGATCTGGGCCCTAGCAACTACTTTTTATTTCGCCAGCTCAAGGCTGCATTACGTGGACACTGGTTTAGGGACGATGAATATGTCCAGCTCACCGTCCAGGAGTGGATTGAACAGCAGTCTGGAGATTTCTGGTTGTCGGGAATTTGAAGCCTTAGCGACAAGTGGCGCAAGTGCATTGAAGTTGAGGGTAGTTAAATTAAAAAAATAATAAAACACTTTTTCTCATATCTCGTTCCCTTATATCGGAATTGCAAAACTTACTGACCGCCCCTCATATATCTAAACTTTCCACTATCCTATCAAGAAAAATGGATTTCTTTGTTTTTACCAACGACTGAAGTGAAATCAGGTAAAAAATTCTAAATTCGCTCTCTAACCCCTTTGTGAATCAGGGTGTTGTTACCTTTAACGCTTTCATATCGTAATGCACTATTTCTTGGCTAATTGAATTTGAAAAATTGTATAAAAAGTTTATAATAGTTCTTTCTCTATCTATTAAGATGGATAAATAGATTTTATCCGTCCCCGAAGCTTTCGAAATTTTCATTTTATTAATTGAAAAACTCTTTTTAATTTCGGTAATATCAATAATTGATCGAGTAGCAACTTTGACATAATTTATTACCTTCAACTAGTACTTAAGTTATTTGTGTCTTCGACAATATACGCATTTGAAAAATGTCCCGGTTTGATACTAAAAAAACATCGATATCCCGAATTGGCCCAATATACACGGTAATTGGCTTAGGGTTATTTAAATATCTCTAAAACCACTTTGGTTCATGCTTTGATAACAAAACTTGTTTTTTTATTTAGTTCTATTTGTTTCTTTTTTGAGCGTCACAAGGCGATGATAATTAAATTTCCTTTTGATTATCGACACTGTTGCTTATTTGCTAAATTTTATACGGTCGGTTACTTTCCTCAATGCTCTCTTTAATTTCACTATATTTATCCACAGCCCGTAGCTTTATTTTTTAGAATCCTGTTGTTTATAACACAATATTTTACGATTTATAATAAAATGAAGGCTAAAAATCATTATAGATATCTTAGGTTTTACAAGGTTTGAATTTCATCCTAATTTAAAAGGTTTTAAGCATGAGGAAAAAATAACGAAGTTAAAAGATTCAAAATTGGAAAGAATCGAAATCTGGTGTGATCGCTGTTCCTAAATCTTTCACCAAAGTATTAATTTTCTATTAATTTTTTTTCATTTGAGAAAATTAAGACCACGATTTTCTTTTCGCGTGTCGGTTTATATATTTTTTCATGCAGTTAGTTATTATGATTTCTAAATATTTTATACCATTTCATTTAGAAAATCATCGCTCGTAATATTTAAGTCGCTGGATAAATCCATTACTATTTGTCGAATCAAATCTGATTATTCCAATCCTTGGGTTACACTTGGGGGCTTCTCGATGATGACACTTGACCAAGAGGTGAATCTTTTCTAGAATGGGCCTTCACGTTGGTATTCCTCAATTGTGAGGGTTATCTCTGTTTTTATTCAGAAAACTAAGATAGGAGGTTTCTTTGAACGAGATTGGTATAAGAGTGGTTATCGATACCACTGGTCTTCTCTTATAGGCAACCTAAGGAACGGCCTGATCAAGGAAAATCCCGCTTGGTTCCACTGTCTTCTTGAGTCCCTGTTTAACTTAAGGACTGCTCTTCTTCTCCTGATTTCTACTCAGATCCTCCTTTCATTTCTACAGATCGAACTATATCTACGTCGATTATACCCTAGGGGGGAGGGGGGAGACAAGGGCCCACCTTTAAACCTCTCTCCTAGGGCGTAAATTTATAACGTTGTGAAAATTCGCCCTTCTAGTTTACGTACGAAAAAAAGCAAAATTTCGTCTATTTGGCAAAAAATAGACATAAACATCGGAGGCGACAGTGAGACAGTTCATAGATTTTTATTTTAAAGGCTATCCCACCCTCCTATGTTTATATTAACGGACAATGAAATCTGCTGATTGTAATCCTTCTTTGCAAGTGACGCTCGAGGATCTTTGGGGCAGCGCGTCAAAGAGGGGAGGTAAAGTATTCGCCTATATGGAACGTAACCGTTGACGCTGTATAAACACTCTAGCGTCTGTTTGTCCTCGTGATATTTATACCCCCACACTTCATCTTCAATCCTTTGACGTACAATATTGCCACTATGAAAAATAATGAAATTAAATTAAAACTACCTGGAATAAATTTTTCTTTCTCATAATTTTCCTGCAATAAAAAAGTATATAATCAAGTACGACAATAATGCATTCAAAGCCTTTCATTTTCAATCTTCTTTCTATGGAAAAAGACGTTTAAAGTGAGGTAGGAGATAAAATTCAGTCTAATTTCCTCAATCTTCAGATTATCAATGAACTCTTGGAAATGATTAATTTATATATGAATGTCTAATATAAGTTACAAAATTAGTTTCTTCTTTTATTATTATTATTATAAAAGATGATTAACACAGTATAAACTAGATATTGGAAAATATAAAAAAATGAGAAAAGGATCCTACATTAGCGTTGAAGCAAAGATTCAAAACTAGTAAAATATTCAGCTTGCTGTTTTCGCTACAGTCAGGCCGAGTAAGAAAGAGGCACGCCCAGTGTTTTGACAGCATAGAGCTGTAAGTCGTTTTTCTCTTTTTTTTGTTTATTCGCTCATTCTCATTTCGTTTACTTGCCTGCCAAAATATTGCCTATCTATTTACTAGGCGCTCACACTTAAACTCTCACACTCACACACCTTCACACCTTATCACACTATTCCACACTCTGAAACACTATCATACTCACACTATCACACTCACACACACACAAGCTCTATAACACACACCATATGCTTGTCGATCTCTTTCTCATTTTTCCCTCCCTCCTTTGTTGCTTTGGGAGGCAAGCACCCCTCTTTTGCTCAACCTTCTTCTTATTCTTCTATATTAAATACTTCCTCTTCATTTGTAATCTATAGAACTATTCGTAATTATATTAAAGCAACAATATTTAATATAAATATATATATAAATAACAAAATTACGTCAACATGTAATTAAATAAAATAAATTGAAAGAATAGAAGGATTACGTAAAATTGATTTGGATTGAAAAAAAGACTGTACGAAATTATTTAGATAAGATTATAAATTTTGCGTATAATCATTTTTCTATATATAACTAAACAATTATACATACTAGGTACCATCACGTATAATATGATAAATAGGTACGAAAGTAATGAAAATAATTCGTATTATGTTCTCATTTTATTAGTTGAATAAATAATCAATACCAACTGTAGCATCGTCAGCTGAATTATTTTTAAAATAAATGAGTAAAGAAAGTAGTGATTATCGGCTCGGGAAAATATGTCTAAGGGTGAAAGCATGAGTGAATTTCACACGACCCTAGGGACCTACAGGGTTTTGACAAAATAAGGGTAAGACCTTTTATTTTCACTTATTGTTTTTCTATACGACATTTATTTTAAAATTTGAATGACTAAAAGACCATTTTGGAATCTTTTATGTCATCAGCATCATTTCGATTTTTTTCTGAAGTTAGTTATTCACTATAAATATATGAAAGTCTTTTAAGTCTTTCATATAAAGCGGAAGTCATGAAATTGAAATGCTCAATAAGCGGTAAGAGCGTAGAGGTAGTTGAATCCAGATATTATGGAAAGGCTGCAAGTAAAACAAATTTCCTTATGCACATCAACATGGTACATCATAAAAGGTAGTACATTGAACTTGAGAATTGGTCAATGTACCAATTGGAAAAGTGCTATGTTGGAATTAATCACTACTAATACCCTCTTAAATTTTGAGTAACCAGGGAAAACCCAAGATACAAATTCTTTTTCCTACAATACAACTATTCTCACAACTAAATTCGTTAAACTTGTTTGAAATGCACAGAACGTACTTGGACACTTTCAATTTGCCAAAGAAATCGACAAAGAACTGGATCAGTTTTTTAGTGGGGGGTGGAATGGTTTAGAATTGTTCTAGATGCTGTCCAAAATTCTAAGAAACAATTTATTCTATTATTGAAACTTATGAAAATTAAGGTCCAATTCTCAATTCCAAATATTTTTTTTAAAATTAGTGTTTACACTATTTTATAACCCCTGCAAAGGGTACTCAACTCTTCCTAACAGGTATTTTACCAAAAACCGGCATCTTCCCTATCCTCTTTGAAAGAGAGAATAAAAAGAAAAGTAATAATAATAAGGCTTTATAAAAACTGAAATTGGTGAAAGAGTAGACAAGAAAAAGGTTCCGAGAAAACAATGGAACGAGGAGATGTTTAGTTTCTAAAATGAAGAGAAAATTACTCATATATTTAATAAAATTACTACAGATGAGATAATATCAACTTTTGAGAAAAGAATTCAGTATTGAGACGTGTGATTAATTTATCTTAATTGATACATACTATGGTCCACATGTAAATGATACACATTTATGATATTATTATTTCCGTCGATATAAGAGTTATGTGATTCCCAACCTGGCAAGCAAAAGAGCGAAACCAGTAACAATTTTGTAAGCATCCACCAAAAGGTTTTAAATATTAATAGTCATCTAACTGGTGGAAGATTGCCTTAGTGTGCGCGTATGAGGTATTTTTTCAAAGATCTATCATCAGCCTGAAAGATCCTTAGTTTCCTTTCTAATAAGCTTCTAATCTAAAATTTGGAAAATGTTTGTTTCGTGACTTGAGCGTTTAAAATAGGCACAGTTTGGTAACATGGTAGTTTTGATTATGTTTTGCTAATTGGTTATTACATGAACATGAAAACGGTTTCAAATCAAATTTCATCCTTGCTCCTCTTTGTGAGAAGTCACAATGGATGTTTGCATATACATAGATCCTGAGCTGATTTTTCTTTAATTAAGCTGCGGATTTAATTTGACTTCTACTTGCAGCCTTAAAGTGTCTGTGATTTTTCTTACCTCTTTGTTTAACACAAAATTCATATATTTTTGTGTTAATGATATGCATTAATAAGTATATAAAATAAGATTAAAGAAAATATTATAACAGATAAGGCAAAGAATTTGGCTTAGATGACCCAGTTCGAGAGAGATGGAGACAAAATATCATGGGTGAGGGAGTGGGGATTGATCAAGGACTCTAAAAAAGTGGCTCGGCGCCTCATTTAAAATATATACTCCCATTACCTTCTGACCCCCTAGATCTTAATCTAGATTACTTGCGAGTTACTCAAATAGAAGAGTACATTAATAAGTCACTGAAATTCTATCACGCTTCGACCCTAATTAGGAATATAGAAAAATCACCCATGATTTAGTCGGTGGGGTTATAGCATAGAATAAAGTTTCCCCCACAAAAATATTAATGTGGGAAAACGGAATAATTTATCAGTTATTTGAGGCACACAAATTGTAAGGAAAGAAGGTCTATGGCACACAAATTGCAGGATAGGTAGGGCCAGTGAGGAACCCCACAAATGTGCACCTGGTGGAGATATGAAATTCTGAAATTGGCTACAACCATTAATTAATGAAATAATATGGCATGTAATAACTGTTGAAACAATGTAAAATAGAGAGAAATATTATATCACAATTGTATATTTATTAACAAAAATATGAGTCGAGCAAAGTGGAGAGCGAGAGTTTCCAAGCGGTCATTAACATACGCACGCTAGGAAACAGCTGTCAGACGAAATAATCTCAATAATTGATAACAGGAACAAGCTGAACAAATACAGGGTGGTATGCCCTTCCTTCGACTGTTTAATATTTTCAAAGACCTGTGTAATGCAGAACGGTCTTTCTGATACAGGATGTAGACCCAACTGGAAAAGATATGTAGTTTCCTTAGACGCACATACCTCTTGTAACTCCGCCCAACGGTCAACGAAGGAACTGACGAACATATTTCTGATCTTTAGCTCTGCCCCGTCCCCAAGCCAAGTGAAAAGGGATCACACAGAGAGATAAGAGGAGACTAAGATAGAGAAAGAATCAGTTAAGTCGTATGTGATTATAGCTTACCTGCTATTTTGTTATTTTAGCTCCACGTATCCGTTCTCTCATCCTTAATTTCTGCCTCCGAGACTAAGCTATCTAACATTAATGGAAATTTTACACTCAGCCGCATAGGACTCGAACTGTTCCACTTGTTCCCATTTTGGTAGCACCAATCAAAGAATAAAGCCTACTTATCGCTGCTTTTCTTTCCAGTTCTTTAAGGCTGGTACCCAGCATAAGAGGGTGGAAAACCTTGGGATTCAGACCAAAGATTCGAATGGAAAACAAAAGAAGGCCTACTACCTACAAGCCCTTGATACCTGCCACGCCAGACTCCACTTCCCTCGCTATCAGACCGCACTCCACTTCTACAAACGCTCTCACACCAACATTACGAGACCTATAAACTGGTGATCTATAAGTTAAATGAAATAAGTTTTATAACATATAAAAAAGAAATTTTCTTAATAAATCCATTGAATATAAACAGTATTTTGGTTGAAAATAACAAAATAAAAATATGCAACGAGGCTTCTGCCAATTTCTAACTTATAACCAAACACACTTAACAATTTTCTGAAAAACAACAAAAAAATGAGCATCGAAGATTTTAAGAAAGTTTATAATGGTGGAATTTAAATATGAAACCTTGATTTTCAGGTGCTTTTTACAAGAAAATCCCGAAAATCACAACTATTTTACATATGAATTTAGGATACATTGCCTCATTGAGCTTTAATTTGTTTTTCTTGAAATCGGCCTAAAGCATGTGTTTCTTGATTACTTGAATCATGTTTTACACTATGAAATTTTATCTAAATAAGTTATAGTAAAATATTAAGCAACAAATGATTGTGTTTTTCCTCTTAATAATTGACTTAATTATGATAACCTTGGAATAAGAAATGGCACAGAGTTACATACAAAGATTTGGGAAATATCACAAAATTCGTTTACTCTTACTCAATACACACAATGCGCCTTATTCATGACAAATTTTAGGTCATCCTTTTGCCACAGGTCTACTCGATTAATAAGTGAGAGCATTACATGATGATTAATTTCATAATGACATTTACACAGTCAGTTTATAATATTTTGTTTCTCGCTGCTGTCAAAGAGGCATATGTTAAATTCCAAAGTTTGAATGACACGGTCCCTTTGCTTGGCGTCTGTTGTTAGGATATTTGCAAGGTTGCTCATTATCTTGACACCCCGTTCCGGCAAGGTTTTTTACGACTTTCACATTGTTTACCTATTCCAACGATTTTCTGTAGTCCTGTTTCTGTGCTCAAGATTTGACAGGTTCCAAATGTCACTAGGATGTAATGTTTAGTGTATCCAGTAGGAATCCTAGGCAAATGTGATAAACCAGGGTAGTCAGTTAGCAATGACTCTCTGGAATAGAGGCTTGCCAAGTCTGAAGCTGTCTCTTTTCTCAGTAGAATGTAGCTATGGAGAAATATGTTTAAATGTGTTACTCACATGACTGCAGAACAACACAAATAGCATGATTTACTGCACCATGTACCATTTGTGTTTTTCTTCCATCTTATTAAGTGCTGCCTCAGTTTTTCTGTAATGGCTGTTATTGAATAGAATTAGATCATTCACAGGAGCGTCTGCAACAGTCATTGATAATACCTATACAGAAGTCTATAACAGCGCAAAGATGGTGCTTTCTCTCTCTATATTTGAAACAGTCTACTCTGTAATCAAGTTGGTTTTCAAGCGTCAGCATTTTCATGGATTACAGGTTTCTGGCTACTTCGATGTAGTTGGTTCTTGGAAACCTTTATTTTAGTATGTTTTTGAGTATTTCTTAACTCTTCTTATTTTTTCCTTTATCCATTTGATTTTTCTAACCGGCAAACTTAGATTTTCCTAAGAAAACTCCGTTCAAATATCCATTACATGCTCAAAAAAAGGATTAGCTGTCTTATTCTTATCCCCAACAGCATCTCTCAAACACTTCCTACTAGGATTTTCAGGATTGATCTCCGCAGGCCAGATAAATTAGCATTTTTTTCAGCATTATTTCTAGTAATTTGGCAGGTCCTCTGCCAACTCTAGTTACTCTGTGTAGTCTCATAAAACTGGGCAATTACATTATCCGTAAGTTCCCATTTTTCCAGTTAATCCATTGAGCACACATCCTGAGCTGTACTAGAAATATTGCCGATGATAGGTATTCCCAATAACTTTCTTCACTGCATGAATGTGCACTAGACACTAGAACAACTAAATCTCGGTGATGCTACAGGTTTACAGCCCAATACCTCTTTTAGCAAATTCCATCCCAGGTTAAGCTGCAATAGTGCTTAATTTTCCCAAAAGTTGGACGTGTAACTTTTGGTTATTTTATACCTGTACAGCATTCTGTTTAGATGAGCTGTTGAAGTTGAGATGAGGATGTTAATAAAATAATCGCCGCCCACTTTCAGGGTCGCAGAAACCATGAAAATATCTTGATTATCTGATAAATCAAGACGGTCAGGTGTAATCTAGATGGCTTTACATTCCATGACCCTCCTTGGAAGACACACGAGTTTAAGTTTATTGATAGTAAGAAAATCCAAGGCGAAGCTTATCATAAACAATGCTCTCTATGTTGCTGTGATCACTGTCATTTGAGTCACTTTAAGAAAAGTAATCCAAATGAAAAACTGCCTCTGTGGGCTGCACTAGTAAAATAATACACCAAGTTTATACCTTAATTGTTATATAAATACTAAGTAAATATCGCAACGGAGTAAAACTTAAAAAACATTTTGTTCTTCAACCTTCTCACTTTATAATGCGTCTCTACTGAATGTTAGAAGCGTCGCTAATAAAGTGGAGTTCATTTACGACCTCCTGACTAATCGTGTATCTCCCTCCTTGGTCTTAGCGAAACATGCCTTAATCAGAGTGATAGCTGCTTGTCGCTAGCGACTCCTGATGGCTACGTCTACTCCCATAACCCCCGGAAAAAACGTGGATGAGGGTTTGCTTTCACTCACAGTGCCCCTCTCTCTGTGAATACCATTCCATCTCCCCTCTTCTTTCTTTTAAGGCCATTATCTCTGTCTCTAATTCTGTTCCCTCTCTAACAACTATTGTGCTTTACTGCTCCCCCTCAGCTCCTCCCTTGCTCTTATTCTTGATGAATTTAGTAACCTTCTTGCTAGTCTCTCCCCATCGGATCATCTTCTCATCATGGGGGACTTCAACCTTCCAGTCACTAACCCTAATCTTCCTGCCTTCCTTGAGACCCTTGACCTCTTCTCCTTTACTTAACACGTATTTTCCCCAATACACTGCTATGGTAACATTTTAAACCTTGTAATTTCGTACTGTCAAATTTCCAACTTGACCACTACTACTTAGTCTAATGCTATTTCTGACCATTACTTCTTTGCTCTGTCGGCCTCCTCTTATCCCCCAAACTTATCGACGACTAGCATCCATTTACATCTCATCCTCTTTAATGATGTTGCCTCTAATTGACCCCCTCCCTAGGCTTTCGTCTATCCTGACCAAATCCTCTGATCCTTGAAGCAATCTCTCCTAACTTGCCTTAATGCCACTCCCAAATTATTACTCCTTCGTCTTTTCGCCATCACCACGACATATGGTACTCGCTTGATCTCCTACACTCGAGACAGTCTTTACGTGCCCATGAAAGAGCTCTTCGTAAAGCTCGCTCCCGTGGGAAAATTTCAACTGCTCTTTCGCTCACTTACCGTCTTGCGACACCTCTCTACTTGGCTAAACCGAAATCTGCTTATGAAGTCCATTCACGTAAATTGCTACCCGACAATAAGAATGAGCCCCTTGCCATTTTCCACCTGCTCTCTTCTCTTATATCCTCATACCAAGTCGCCACTCCCATCAGCCACACCATCCTCTCAGAATTATTCGCTTATAAGGTTATCAACCTCCGTGCCTCTTTCCCGCGAGTGCCTGACCAGGCATTTTACATTCTCCTCGATCTCGCCCCCCCCCCTTCGGGCCGCTCAACATATTTCCGGCCGTCACCGCTTCTGAGCTATCTGCCTTATTTTCGCGCTGTAAAAAATTTGGCTCCCCTCGAGACTCGTTACCCCCTAAGCTATTATTTAAAATATCGCCTGTCATACTAACAATGCTCCTTCACCTGTTCAATACTTCCCTTGCTACTGGTGTTGTCCCTTCTTCCTTCAAATGTGCACAAATCCGTCCGATCCTTAAAAGACCGAAGCTTAACCCTTCAGAACTAGCTAGCTATCGCCCGATCTCGCAACTTCCCTTCCTTCCTAAAGCCCTTCAGAGAGTAGTTGTTTCGCGCATTAATTCCCACATCTTTGCCTGTAATATTGATGAGACTTACCTATCAGGTTTTAAAGCTGGGTACTTAACCAAAACCGCTCTACTTAATGTTATTGATTGCTTACGTAGAGCTGCTGACCGGTGTTGTGCCTCCATCCTCATTCTACTTGACCTCTCCTCTTCCTTTGATACTATTGACCATTACATCTTGCTTAATCGTCTCCACTCTTTCCTTGTAATCTCTAGCGCTGTTTTCGACTGGTTCCGCTCTTATCTTTCGTCTCACACCCAATCTGTAGTGATTAACAATGTCTCCTCTGACTCCACTCCGATTCGCTTTGGTGTCCCTCAAGGCTCTGTCCTCGGCCCTCTCCTCTTTCGTGTCTACTTATTTCCGTTAGCTCCCTCCTACGTAATCTCGGTCTATCCTTTCACCTCCATGCTAATAACACTCAAATCTTTATTTCTTCTTTTCCCTCAACCATTGCACACTCAAACTGTGACCTCCTATTTGCCTATTATTCTATCTCAGACTGGTTTTTCTCTAACTTCCTTAAACTTAACCACTCTAAAACTGAAGTTCTGTTGGTTGGTACACCTGCTCTAGTATACAAAGTTATAAACCTCTCTTTCTACCTCCCTCTGGGTGGAAACTCTGTCGCTTTCTCTGACTCTGTTAGAAATATGGGCGTTGTGTTTGATGAGCATCTCTCCTTCAAGCCCAACATCCACAATATTAGTAAATCTTCCCTTTGTTTCCTCCGTAACTTCTCCCGAATTTGCTCTCACTTCGATCGCCAAATTCTTAAGACTGATGTCCACGCTTTGTTTAAAGAAAACTCTCTTCTTGTAAATATACCATGTTTAGATGAAATTTATATTGCAAAAAATGATTCAAATGAACCTGGAACTAGTGCTTTTGGCCAATTTCAAGGTAGAAAATAAAGTTCACGTGGCACTGTTTCTCAATATCCTCTGCCAATATAGCTGTGATTCCATGTTATTTAATGGCAAAACAGCATGTAAAAATGAGAATTAAAAAAAAGAAGATTTTTAACAGGGCTAGAACACTTGGCTGTAAGCTAAACATCATGCTCTAACACCAATGGTGAAGATAAAACATCAATAGAGAATCAGGTGGTAGCTCTTGGGTATAATGCCATTTCGAAATAGGCATTTCGACCCATTTGGGGACGAATTTTAATAAATCTTTTTAGAGGTTTATCATTAAAATTGAATCTAATTTCCTGAGAAAAAGAAGAACCAAATTCTCTGTTCTAGAACAAATCAAGAGGACAGCGTACTGAGTAGGCAACTGAGAAAAAACATGCAAACAAGTTGTCAATTCCATATGGCTCTAAGCAGTCTGAGTAACAAGCACTTTTTGAAGCTGGAGAACTCAGCACCAGGAGTTTTTTGAACAAATTAGAGTCTGTGAAGGAAAAAAGAAGATTATTGACTAGTAAATTGAAGCAGCATAATATAAACTAACACAAAAGAAGAACAGATCTTTCAAGGAAGAAAATATTCCACAAAAAATTAATCACAACTTCTTCATCCACTTATTAAACATATCTTTATAGAGGAAAATAGCCTTGGGCTGAAACTAGAGCCGTTCGATATATAGTTTCCTATAAGCGTTAAAATTGTAGTCTCCAAGTAAAATATACCGCCAAAAAAAGATGAAATTGCGATTGGCTAGAATTTGTGGTTCACGATCGTTCATAATTCTAGAAGAGACAACAAAATGCGATCAATCAGCAACACTGAAATTTCAGAGATCACAAACGAGTAAAACGATCTATCATTTTTTAGATAACTAGAGGTATGTACACTTGTGTGTACATACCTCTAAATAAATATTGTTCATAAATTATAGATAGCTTAACACTAAAAGATTACCCCTTCATCTACGCCATAGATAAAAAGTCGAGGAATTTTCTCTTATGCAATTTGTCTCGAATGACACCTTACTTTCTCCAGTCATGACAAATCTTTCTGCCACAGTTGTTGAAGTAATCTTGAAAGGCTTTCTTGGGGTTATGATAATTAGCTTGGAAAGGGATTCTTGATTTCACTTAGTGAAATAGACTCGCCCCTGTGTTTCCTTAGTTCTGATAAACTTGCAACTTAAGGAACATTTTATAAAGAAAGATTTTTGAAAGATTCTCTTTAATGAAACGAGGAAAAATCGCTCAAATAAATTAAAACTCAAATAAAAAACTTTGGGCTTACCCACTATATTGGGAGGAAGTGTTGAGGTGAAGGAAGAGAGCTGAGTAACCTTTATTTCCATGCTGCTTGCAGGACCTCCAGATTAATCTACTGGACGACCTGATCTTTCGCGAATGAAGTCAGAATGAATGATCAAAATTTCTGGCTTTCTTACTAGTGATGGAAACTTATGGAGTTCGGGCAGAAGTTTTGTGTCTAAAGGGGATAGTACAAAATTCCTATGTTAGTCGTTTGGTAGCTACCGACTAGACTTCTTTATCTTACAGGAAACCAATTTATACGCTATTTTTTGAAGATATAGATAGAAATAGAGGAATTCGTTTTAAGAATAATTTCTAAGCTTCTTAATGGTAAATAACGTTAAAAATAAAGTAATTTTAATCATAAGTTCAATTAGGTAATCGACTATTGAGAGCGATAAAAGTTGAGATCAACTAAATTCCCCTGATATTATATTTTAAAGAGATATTTTAGAAAATAATCAAAATTAAATTAAACGGAATGAATGACATAAGTACACTCCGGTCCGAAGGAGAGTTTTCTAGAATCTTTGATCCTCCGTGGCTCACTGGAAGCAAAGTAACTGTCAAACTGGGTTTTAGTTTTCAGTTCAAAGATCTCGTGCTCTAAACGAAAGTGCTATTTGATCCATATAAAAATATAAGTTGGGTCGTATCCTCCTTTACCTGCCTTAATAATTGCAGATATCTGGTAAATCCAAAATGAAAGCTAGTAAAATTATCAAATTAGACTTCACAGGAGCCACTCTACATTCACTAGTGGCCATAATGTTTCGAACACTTAGGTTTTATAATAAAATTACAATACCTTCAAGCCAAATAATGATAAGTACGTATGATAAATTACAGATATAAAGGAAGAATGGTTAAATGTTGTAAATATACATTATACATTTTATGATAAATGGAAATGAAAATTACGTGCAAAATAGCATTGATATTCAAACAAGGTCTGATCACGAAAGTGGCGTGCTCTCACATATTCTTATTCATCATCTTACGACGTTCATAACTTTCAATGATTCCTTGACTCACCTTGGAAGGACCTTGGCGATTATATCATTCGAAAGAGAATATAAAACGACATAGAGTTTTAGAATTTCGTTAGAATCGGCCGAATAGTTAGGATCTTATTTCCGAACTTAAATAATTCCCGAACTAAACTTGAAAGGACTTTATCAATTATAACATTCGAAAGAAAATATAAAACAACATAAGATTTTCAAATTTCGTTGGAATCGGCCAAATAGTTACATTGTTATTACCAAAAGAATGAAAGCAAAACGGCAACCGTCCGACATAGTGAGATATAGAGTCGCACGTAACTAAAAATATCGTGGTCGATATTAGGAGTGGAAATTTTGTTTTGTCGTCATGGCTCGTACTAAGCAGACAGCTCGCAAGTCTACCGGAGGTAATGCTCCGCGTAAGCAATTAGCCACGAAGGCTCCGCGTAAGCAATTGGCCACGAAGGCTCCGCGTAAGCAATTGGCCACGAAGGCTCCGCGTAAGCAATTGGCCACGAAGGCTCCGCGTAAGCAATTGGCCACGAAGGCAGTGTAAACCTTTTTGTGTAAAGATCGAGTGAAAAGGCGGACGCATATAAAGGCGGTCCGCAATAAGTGTTAATTTTTTATTCGTGCAAAAACTTTACGTACACATTCTCTTTCAAGAACAGCTACTAGAAGAGGGGCCCCAACATGGGGGCACCTCCTCAGGACTGCAAAAGGATTCCCCTCCGTACCATAGGGGGGGCACCAAAACCGGAAAAAATGGAGGTGATACAAACAATTTATAAAACGATCCACGGGGTGCTGATCAGGCTCCTCGACACTCCCAATAGTTATGCAACCATTTGAAGTACAATGGGGGACGTCGAGAGGCTGGTCTCCGACGAAGCTCTAGCTCATCTCAAGAAGATCGGGCTTGGAGCAAGTGTACCGCAGGAAAACCTGGCCCAACGAACCATCATACTAACAAAACTGGACCCAATCTTCACAAAAAATTCCTGTGAAGATATTAAAAAAGAACTCGAAGCAAAACAAGAGTGGGCCTGCATCACAGCAGTGTACAAATTCGGTAAAGGAAACGACGTGGTAAAGATTGTATTCAGTACCATCGATATGGCAAACCGAGCCAAAAACGACTGGCTGCTCGGCTTTGACCTGAAGGTCAGTTCTGAGCGAATCGTCAAAGAAGAATACATTCAAATCGACTGCTGCTTCAAATGTTATGCAGTCGAAAAAAAACCCACAAAAGATTGCACAATTGCCGACCCTGCATGCTCCAACTGCGCCAAAACTGGACACGGTTGTAAAGAGTGCAGGGATGGGTGCAAAAATGTATAAATTGTGGGGGTGACCACAGGGCCCTGGCTATGAGGTGCCCAATTCTTAAAGAGGCCATCCGCAAAAAGAGAGATAGGATGAGGGAAGAAAAAGAAGAGATAAAAAATCCACGTACGCGGATACGGCAGCAAGGACTACCACTCCGACGCGAACAAATATTACGAAGTTGGTCATGCCTAAGGAAGGGCAAGAAATCATGGTTGCCCACATCGCAAACCTAACAAACCCAAGTACCTTCTCTTCCCACCTCAACCTTCTTGTTGAGAAGAATGGTTACAAAAAAAGGTTTAGTTTCCCGAAAACCCAGACTGGGCGGGCCTTTTCAACCCCGAGTTCATCGAAGATAGAAAGAAGACACCCTCAAGTAATGGGGGTTAGCAAACTGGAAAAAAAGAAGAAAGGAAAATACAAACGCCTTCGGAAGAAGAAGAAGAGAAAAAAGGCGCAAAGTAGAAGAAGACTCCAGAGAAAACACCGCAGAAGCAACAATATACTTCGTACTAGGAAGATCAGGAGGACGAAAGGCATGAAGGGTTCCCCCTCACCGAGAAAAAAGAAATCCTCAAAAATGGTCTCTTTTTCGACGGGAAAGACGTGGGTCTACGTGTCTTCGCCTCCCCCCATGTCCCCGGCTCCCAAAGACGACCTGGAACTACTCATCATCGGCCTAGCTGCGGGTGAGTACAAATGGACATACGAAGGACCATACTAATCCAATTAGTGAAATAAATCTTATTCAATGAAAAGTTATAGAGTGAAAATAGTAAAATAAATAAAATAAATACAGAAAATCTAGTCTTAACATAAAATAACGAACAATTAAAATGTTCTTAAACTAATTTAGTGAAAATAAATTATGTAGTAAATAAATAAGCAAAAATTATAAATTTATACAATAATAATAAATCAAGTTTTAATCGATTTAATGTAAAACTATATTAACAAATTACAAAAACAGAATTAATAGGCATTAAAAACTACCGTAAATATAAAGTGTAGTGAAATATAATAATCCAACGAATTAAATGAACTATAATAAGTGTACAATAACAGTAATTTTAAGATTGTATAGTAAATTATCCTTACCTCTCTATAATATTTGAAGTGTAAATATAAAGTGAAATAAACTAAACTAAAATTAAATGAACAATAACAAATATATAACAACAGTAATCTTAAGAATGTATTGTATATTATCCTTAATCTTTGTATAGTATTTAAATTTAACTTCGAAAAGTAAAATGATAACGATTCCCATGTCTCCAGGAAGCTATCATTTCCTACTCCTACTCAGTGCTTTTACCTTCTCTGCTAAAATCTATTTTCACCACTATTTTCTAGCATTATAACTACATGCAATGTATGTAATTACCCCTGTTTGTATTTAATTACTTAATAAACCGTTGAACCGTTGTAGTTTCGTAGGCTGGGTAATGAGTGTGATCGTAGCTTCCTTTAAAGTTAGAGGAGATTTGCAGCAGGATTCAACTTCTTTATTTGGCGAGAGTGTGGATTGGTCTTGATGTATTTACAGGAAAGTATTAAACTGCCATCAGCGACAAAATGCTGCTCTATATATGATGTATACCTATGTGCAAAATGAACCAATCACCGAAAACAGATTTTTTACAACAAATTTATGTTTAATTTATTCTCACGATCATAGCGGATACCTCTGATACCAAACTGACCAATCAGCGTTGAAACGAATTTTAGAGGAACATCTATGTTTAATTAACATTAACGTTACGTTGGCTGATTTTTCAATCATAAACGGTAACAAAATACCCAATCATATTCACCTAAAATCATAGTGCTAATAATGTTCTACCCGATAATACAATTTCATAATACATACAAAAGTTCATTTATGAGGTATATTTTTGAGTCACTTTACTTTAACAAATTTGATCAATTCTTGACAACTAAGCCGTGAAGGAAAATCGATTATTCTACGATTCCAAAATTCACTTGGTTGAGTCTAGCCGAAAAAAAACGTTTCTATAAATCCGGGACGAAGCGGAGACTAACAGAAAACCTTGGCGGCAGAACAAATGCGAAAAAATTCCACCATGCAAAATTAAGATTTATGGGGCATTGCATAAAGTAATGTTACTCCACAAGGAATATTAGCGAACAAAAGGGGACTGAACTAATTATTAATACCCTAAAAAATATTATATAACTGGGGTAATTAGAATTTTAGTAATTAAAAATATAAGGAATGAACAGTAATCAAGCTATTAATAATGTATATCGAGAAATTCACCAAACCTCTTTTCATTAAGAAACTCAATGCTATGGAAAATCGACAATTAAAAATATTATGGGTTACTACCTTCGACCCTAAATTCAATTCTCACTTAAATAAATGGGTAGGAAAAATTATTCATATATTTCTTCCTTAAATATCATATCATTATGATTCTTTTATTACTCACATAAGTGTTCCACTCCAGAAAATTTCTTTCTGAATCACCGCAATATATAGTGGGCACCTGTTATGGGTGATCATCAGTTGATGGGACTCGATGTTAATATATGTATAACCAGTTATAGGGCTCAAGAGTATATAGGGGCAACAGTGATGGGGTGCTCCATGTAATAAATGCCAGAAACGTTCTCGTGTTCACTTGGTAGAGGATTCAGGGACCTTATTTTAAGGCAGCGGAGAACTTGGTAGGCTGGGAAAGAGAATCGATATGGATTATCGGTAGGAAGGAAATCCAAACGGAGAAATTTCGGACTCTTTATTAGGGGCTAGAACTCGGGTAACATTAGCGTAAGAAGAATTCGAAACGGGCGTGTAGTGTGTTCAAGCAGGCATATTACTCTTAAGGTGCATACACACTGCGCTGATGACACGTGTTACCACGCCATATGACGTGTTAACACGTGTTAGCAAAAAATCTGGAACATGCGTTCTCATAATGAAGTTCACACTGGTCTGATATGTCGCGTAACACGTCAGCTGACGTGTTACGCGACATATCACGTGTTAACACGCATCAGATGAAAATCAAAACTCCCAGATATTCGTCAGAAGGAAATCTGCGTCAGATAGGTGTAGTAGGCACATATTATTGTATAGTGTTTTAATATTATTGTATGTTTTGAAGTATTCTATAGTGTTTCGATATTATTGTATATTTTGAAATTATTCTAGTGTTTCGATTTTATTCAACGGGTACTATTGTATGGTGACAAATTGATAAAATAAAGTAAAAGTGTTTTCGTTATGGAGGAACAGTTAATAGAATATGTTAGAGGATACGATCACTTATTTAATCCACCAAACAAGGATTATAGGGACCTGAAGGCCAGAAGAGAAGCTTGGGAGGAAATCAGCGAATGACTTGGTATTTCAGGTAAATTAACATTATATTTATTTTATTTATTGAATACAATATATAAAGAATACAGTTCGGTAGCAGTTTCAAATAGCTTTTTAAGCAGTAGTATACTAATTTCATTTGCTCGCTTGTTTGTTGAGAATTTTCTATTTTTAAAGGTCACAATAATTCACCGTTGAATTCCTTTCTGGTTAATGTGTATTCCTGCCTTTACGAATATCGTCCCACTGCCATGGGCATCTTAATGCTCCTTCTTGTGTGACAAAATGCTTCTTGAAACTTTCTCGTACTGCAGCAGCTTCTCGCACATGATTTCTTCTGACTGATTGTAGATCTCCTAATGCCTGAATTTCTGTCTCGGATGCCTGAATACCTTCTTCGAAATTCGTATTCCTGGAAACACGAAGCATGTTGTGAATGCAGCAGGAAGCCAGTACAATTGAATCAACTGTTTCTGGTTGAACTTCAAGCGGTTTCAGGAAAACCCTCCACCGCCCAGCAAGAATGCCAAAGGCGTTTTCCACAACTCGCCTTGCTCTCGACAACCTATAATTAAAAATCTTTTCTTCATCTCCATTGATTGAATTTTTAGCGATAGGTCGCATAATGTACGTTTTAAGAGGAAACGCTTCATCTGCTACCATGACAAAGTCACATGGATCACCAGAAGCGTCAAGTTTTTCAGCTTTAGGAAAATTAAGCAGATTTTTGGCACATTTTTTACCAAAATTAGACCTTTCAAATGTTCCACCATCACTATTCCTTCCAAAAGATCCTACATCAATCATAATAAATTTATAATTGGCATCTACCAACGCCAGCAAGACAATGGAATGATTTCCTTTATAGTTGTGGTAAGAGGATACCCCATTGTAAGGGCATCGCATTTGAATGTGTTTACCATCCATTGCTCCTAAGCAATGTGGAAACCCCCATATCTCTTCAAAATCTTTCGCAATTTCTTTCCACTTTATTTGTTCTGGCTCTGGAATATGAATAGATTTAAGTGATTCCCAAATAGCTTGGCAACATTCTTTCACTATTTGTCGAGCCGTACTGAAGCCCATTCGAAAGGAGAATCCAAGTGATCTGTATGAATTTCCTGTCGCCAAATACCTGAAAAAGATAAAAAAAAAATGAAGCTTCCTTTCTTATAACAATAATTATCATAATAATAAAATATGAATATTTTTAATTTCGTTATTAATCATAAAGTTATCTTTTGCAGCTGACGCATGCAAAGACACATGGACAAAACTTCGGAATGCTTATACAAATGCCAGAAAGAGAAGGAACACAAAATCTGGTCAAGCAGCTAAGAATGTTCCTAAGTGGAAATATGAAGACCAAATGTCATTTTTGATCCCAACATTGGAACCACGAAGGTATGTATGGTAAATCATTTAAACACACTAATTTCACGTGAAATTTAATCATTCTTTTAATGTCCTTTGCTGCAGTGGTTGGAGGAAAGCCCCAAAGTTGAAAACAATTTGTGCTTTTACATACTTTTATTAATTGTTTTGGTTTTTTTTCTATTGTTTCAGTACCCATGGCAATGTGGAACCACTTTGTCCAAGTGTTGATGATGTGTCTAATGCGGTCATCAATGAAACTACTGAAGAGGACTTAATCAGAAGCCAAGAAGAAATAAATGCAGCATCAGAGAAGGGTGCCGATGACAATGGTAATCAAGAAACTACAATTGAAGATCGTACATCAACTCCCAAACCAAAGTATAGGAAAAGGCAGACGGTGGATTCATCCATGAGTGAAATAGTAAACATCATGAAGAATAACAGCCGTATGAGGGCCCAAACTCTTCAACTTTCAGAAGGCCACAAAACGGATAGAAACGAAACGGAAATGTTCTTTTCAAGTATTGCCAGCTCTGTTAAAAAACTTAGTGCCATTGAACAAGCCAGAATAAAGATGGAAATAAGCAATATGGTGTTCAAGGCCCAGATTCGAAAGATGGAGCAGCAAAACCTTTATCAAAACACTGCATCTGGCCCCTTTCATCCACCCGTAGTCCCAATCCCATCACCCTCTCCCACATCCTCCATTACATCCTTTGGTGAATCAAACCCCAATGCTATTCTACCTCGAGTACAGCACCTTCTACCCCTTTACCCGAAATGGAACATTCTACATGTCCTACAGGAATGGCCACACCATATTTTTCTATGTAATATCTTACATATTTATGTGGTTCATGTACCTAATTAGCTGAAAATAAAATTAAGACATCATTGTGCAAGTTTTACTCACCTCAAGCATACAGCAAGTCTCTCTTCTGCTGGTATACATTTCCTTAGTTGAGTGTTGGATTTTGTAATTGCTGGTTTTATAATGTGTAAAAGGTTGTAGAACTCTTCTTTTGTCATCCTAAAGTACATAAC
Source organism: Ceratothoa steindachneri (assembly GCA_963969495.1). Taxonomy (NCBI): domain Eukaryota; kingdom Metazoa; phylum Arthropoda; class Malacostraca; order Isopoda; family Cymothoidae; genus Ceratothoa; species Ceratothoa steindachneri. The sequence goes on from OZ018328.1 coordinate 87,361,940, forward strand.
AAAACGATCTTCCTCTGACAGTAGTTGAGGAAATAGGTGATGAAACTCACCTAAACTTTCCCTTTTGGCGTTTATAACATTTGTTTGAGTTTTTTTTCCAGAAGTAACAAGCGCTATAGCTATTGCTACTAACTGCTCCTCTTCTTCATCGAGTTCATTTAACATATTATGATTCATTTTCAATATCTGCAACACAAAATTAGAGAAAAAAAAAGAAAGAACGTGCTCACTCCACAAAAAATCAAATCTTTCTGACGTAACATGCATCAGATAAATGGAAACGTTGTTGTGTTATATGGTGCAATCTGTTGCTTTGTGTTAACACGTCATATGGCGTGTTAACACGTGTCATCAGCGCAGTGTGTATGCACCTTTAGACGTCTGTCTGACTCCCTGACACCTTCTGGCTTCTTCTGTTTCTGAATCCTTCTGATCTATTTCTTCTCATGAGTGACTGAGTGTGGCGGTATATATTTGTGTTGGAAACGGTAGGCGTGGCCTATTATTATCCAATGATTTTGTTCATACTACGACACAAAAAAACAACAAGCAAGGGAAATATCAGATTAAGAACTCTTTTATCATTATTCTCCATGAATTGTTTAGGGAATCAGTGCACAAGTGGAGGATGGCACAGTTGTTATCAGACTTGAAGCAGAAGGGGAAAGAAAAGGAATTGTGAATATCTCTCTCTCTCTCTCTCTCTCTATATATATATATATATATATATATATATATATATATATATATATATATATATATATATATATATATATATATATATATATATATATATATATATATATGAAATAAAATACTCACAAAGTATCACGTAAGGGTAGCAAATGAATGTAATGTCCCGCAGGAAAAAATAAAAAGGTGTTTCCAAGTACCTTCCAACTTTATTAAGTTCCTTATCAAGGATAACTACAAGAAATAATATTATATTAGAGGTATATATATAAAAGAAAAGTATGAAAGACCGCCTCAAAAACAAGAAATCACCAATGAGGAAGAGGGAAGGGGGAAGGTAAAGAAACACATTAAGAATTACAAGAAGCAGGTAGTAAGGTCAAACTAAGTTGAAGGAAAGGGTAACAGATCCAAAGAAATGGAGATAGCCTAACGAGGGAGATTATAAGACACGATGAGCAAAATAGGGGAAAAATACAATGTACAAAACAGAGCAGTGACCATTAAAAAATAAAAAGTAATAATAGAAAAATAAAATAAAATAGGGGTTACATAACTAAAGAATGTATATCAAAAAAACTAGGAACGAAAGACAAAACTAATTTCTTTGAGTATTAATCTTTTAATTATAGCATCTATTTTATATAAGCCAGGGGAAAGGTTAAAATTATCACATTGGCTTATAAAAGCACATTCAATGATATTCCTTTTTATAGGGTCATTGGAACGATAAATAAATTTGGCCGAATTTATTTATCGTTCCAATGAACCTATATTTATATTTAACCAGATAGACTTTTGAACTTAAGTAGTGGGGCAACTTAGAATGCCAATTGTGCATTTTGTGAGGAAACACTAAAATGGTACATTACTAGAGTATCCTATTAAGAACAGATTTTGATATTGGGCCAACTCAAATTCACAACCTGATAGCTGTGGCAGCCATTTTTCAAAATGGTCGCTAGTGATTACTATTATTTTACAATCTGCCTAATTAAAAGTCGTTAATAGGATAATATATCACGAACATTGGGCCGAACAATTATTATAAGCTAAATTTACCCAAACATAATCAAAATGACCGCAATTTATAATTTAAATAACCACCACTCAATCAAAATGGCCGCCAATCAAGCTAGGCGCTACTAACTCATTGCAAGCGTGGGCTGCTTCGAGTAACTTGGTCCAGTATGGCTCGTAGACCTCGTTGTCATTCTTGAACCAGCCCAAACTGGATAGAGGAGGCAGCTCTGGAGTTGCTAACAGTTTTTAACTCCACACATGACATACTAGGTAGGCCGTCCTCTTTAAATGCTCCTCCAGAGCTGCCTTGGTTGGCGGAATCACCTGCACGTTGTTTTTCTTCGCGAAGAGTTTCATCCGGGCTTTGCCAATGTCCTTGCACGTGTTAGTTCTGTCATAGAGCAATATGAAGAACTTCTCGATTGTAGGTATGACATCCTCTAGTACTGTGACGCTTGATGCAGAGGATAGTTTCAGCAGTGCATCTGTATGTCCTGGTAGAACGGTCTAGATTGTCCAGCCTGTTTCTTCTCTAGTCCTAGGCTAGCTGCTATTTTGTGGGCTGCCAGGTACCTAAAGCTGTTCCCAGTGATAAATGCTAGCCACAGTTCATCTGGTTGCAGTCCCTGCGCCACTGATACAACCAACACCACTACATCGGTGTTGACTGTATTGAGCAGCATCTTGTGGTGAACATGGTTGGCTGCATGGAATGTAAGCATCAACATTTGATTGTTAGCTTCTTCGTAGTCGCACGGGGCCATCAAGGCCACGTCTTACAGTGGTGGCTTACTCAGGACTTCATCATTGATCAGTTATAACGAGCTGCTTGTCATCCTGGTCAAACCACTTAAAGACATCTTCTGGTAGGAAGTTTAACAGCTCGGTCTTGTTGGTGTGCACTCGAAGGAAGATATGCGAAGTTTCAGGCATAACTCCTGCTCCGTTCTTTACGCATTTTCAACGCATTTTCCACGCACTGCCTTTCAGTGAATCAGCAAGTAGCGGTCTCAGACCAAATCAAGGTGTGACGCAGTCTAAAGCTTTCCTGAAAAATACGGTATGAAGACATTCTGGGTATAGTCATGGACGTTCCTTGCTACCGAAGACTTCAAAACTGGACAATGACAAGCTCGTAAAGAACTAGACATGCGGCATCAGGAGCCTCTGACTGGGCATTGGAGAACTCTTCAAAGCATTTCAGGAGATTACTCTTCGTTCCTAGATGGAGACTTTATCCATCGGAGAGAGCTGGAGAGCAGACTTGATTCTCACGAGGAGAGAATTCTTCAAGGTTTCCACTCCTCATTTGGAACCTAATGTAGAGCCGTGAGAAAAGTAACACGTCTTTCATAAGAGAGATCAACTGCTGTTTCAATTTGGTCACACTTCTCGGAGTGGAAGTTCTAAACGCCTTCAGCTTGTTCCAACTAACTGCATCATCAATTGGTTTTGTCCTTTGCAATAGGCAGTCTCTGATGAAAGCAATGAACTGCTATTGGCCAATCTTCTTTACATTCCTGACACTCTATACTGTAGCAATAACTGCAATCTCCTTTGTGTCAGGGACAATCAGATTTAAGCTCTCTTCCCTAAAGGGGTAGCCAAGCTCTTCTATGACGCTGACAAGGGCGCGGACATCTTTGGCGAAGGAGGTCTGTACACTTGGTTTCTAGTCGTGCTGACGAGTGTCCTATCGCCTACTTCAGTGTTGATGGCCATCTTGGAACTCTTATATGGCTCTAGCAACATCTGTTCCAGCAATCTTCCAACAAGGCAGGGCACTTGGGTTGTCAGTGAGGCCGACTGCTGCACCATCTCCTTTGATGCATGTGTTGTTGTGTTCATGCGCCTGGTCGATTGGGATTGCATAGTACACGACCTTGTCTTTCGTACAGTGAAGTTGCCAGCCATGAATTCTCTGTCTACAATAGGTGCCTCATTGAGATCACAACCATATCTCTCAGGTGAACACGGACCCACCTTGAATAGTATGTGTGGTCTAAGGCATGGAACTATGGGGCTGGTTCCGGCACGGCATCAAGATACACCGTGAATGAAGCCTGCCGGAGAGAATGCAAGTTGACCAGTAGCAACATCTCTAGTTCCAGCACAATTGCACAGTAATAAAAGTTGGGAATGTTTTCTCTTCTCTGGTGACACCAGTCTTCAAACTGAGAGAGATCTTCTGCATCATCAAAATATGTCACACAACGGTGTTCATACGCAAGATGTGCAGTGCCGCTGCAGTGATTTGATGAGCTCTTCTTGTGCAGGTGACGTGGGTCGCTCGGAAGAAGGAGTCGGCTGTCCTGGCGTTGTAATCTCAGGTTGCACCAAGTCATATACCCACCTACTTCCTCGCAGCCAGTCGCCCAGCTTCTTTAGGGTGGCCATCTCGATGTCAGGCCCACCGAAACTCACTACCATCCTCTCTTCACCATACTTCTCTAGCCATTTACACTGAATCTGCTTTTCCAAGGCAAACGTTGGTGACGACAGGTGTCTGGCTAGGATTCACATGTTCTACAGATAGTTTAAGCTAACGGTGGCTGACGACTAGCATGAAACACTAAGCAAGATATGTTTTCGGCTGTCCCAGTATTGTCCCCTAAGACCCACCTTGCGTGCATTAGCCACATATATTATTCCTCAGTCTTCTCCTTGAAGCCGTATCTAGTCAAGGACACGACTTCACTAGCAGGAACAGAAAGGTTCTTCATGCTGGTAGTCACTGGGAGAACATGAGTATAGTAGTGTGTCAAGTTGCCGACCGTCTTTGAGCTATCATTTCGTGAGCCACCACCGATTACAATGATTTGGTCCATTTCTTCGCCAATGAAAGGAGGGTGCTGGTTGAAAGAGGTGGCTGTACCATGGACGGAATTTTTCATTGTCAATGAACTGCTATTGTGGTCGATATTGTTTACCTACAGCTGACGTTGTAAAGACATTTCTGCGCATCTTTAAGAGACAGACCATTAAATATCTGTGAAACTGTTTACAGGTAATGTTCCCCATCTAAGCTGAGAACTGGATAACGTGGTCATAGGAGATGCCCAGGTGTGAAGACCTGTCTATTAATTCTCTCTTTCGTATGTGACGTTCAACATCATCCCTCCGTATGTGGGAACTGGTGTCTACTGTGCTGCACTGAATGTCTGGCAACGTCTTATGTGTACGCTCATGTCAGTGAACTGTGACAGGAATCTATGCTTTAGTTGTGATAGAGTGGACCATCGTGTCAACCTTAACCCCTAGCTGTTCCATTCTTGCCTGATAGAGCTGTACGAGATCAGCTAACTTGAACACCGGATCTGCCTCCTCTTCTAGCCTAGCTTCTTCTATGTAGAGGACCAGTTCGGCCAAGACAATACCCAATAATCCTCGCTCCTTGTCTTTGGACTTCGATTCCTCAGACTGAGCCTTTCTAACACGGTTGTGCAGAATTGTGAAGCACTTCTTATGTTACTTGGTATCCTGGGTGATCATGTCTACTACACTGAGTCGGCCGAGCATTACTGTATCTTCAAGAATGGCTAACTAGGATCGAACTTTACTGTCAATTTGAAATTTTTTAACTTGGTGAAAAACATCGGTTCCTGCACATTGTATGAAGTAAAAACACGGCTTCTTCGGCCATCTCTGTACTGGATGACCTTGGATAAAAACCGAGACGTGTGCACGCTTCCGGTACGTTATGGATCTCTCCTGCTGTCATGAGTGTTCGCTTTTCTACTCTTTGCAATTTTGTATTATTATATTTGAGTATACATGATTGATGATACAAAGGATTGTTTGCAACCATGGCCGCGTCAATGCCATAAACTTCATTGACTCTTTCCAACTGAATGTTTTCTGGTAGTTGTCCAAGTTCACTAAATCTTATCAAATTAGTTGCGAGTAAACTGTACCCACTCCCAGATAATTTTCGGTTGGACAGTGAAGATTTCAGTGACTCTGCTTTGTCCTCTTGGCAAATGCAACACAGTTTCCAGTTAATCCTACTTGGGTGCCTTGATGTTATTGGGAGAGGCAGGTCAAGGCCAGCGATTTAGAATTACTTAGATATACTTAAGTTGTTCAATATCTCTGTTCACTAGCGACCGTTTGTTCACCAGCAACTATATCTTCCGTTCGCCAGCAAAGGCCACTATCAGCTATGCCAAGAAATGGTCTATAATTAGCAAAATATAAATAAAAAATGATGATATATTGGGTTTAATGGAAAATTTTATAATGTTTTAGAGGGAAACACGCGATAACACAAGCGTTCTGAAAACATTACATTTATCTTAACCCTCACATAGTGCCTATTAGATGGATTTTCGGTGAAAAATACGGGTTTGAAAGCTATAGTGGCTGCTAGTGTCCATTTCTAAAAATGCCTGCCACATTCATCAGGGGCTGAATTTGACATGGCCCAATATCCAAATTTGTTGGTAATATGGTAGTCTACTAATGTGCCAAGTTTGGTGTTTTCCAAAGACAAAGGAACAATTTTCACCATATATATACCTAACTTGCCCCACTAAAGGCGGAATATCTCAATTAGTATGGTCATTTTAAAATTTGAGTGTGATTAAGGTAATTCACTAGGGTTTAGGGAAGATTAAGTGATGCAACTTTCATAATTTCCAACACATGTCAACCAATCACCCAGATGCATTCTACCGCTTGGCAAATGGTGCCGCGAATATCGTAGTAAAGAAGCATAAAGGGATGAATCTGTGAATCGGGATGATATATATATATATATATATATATATATATATATATATATATATATATATATATATATATATATATAATTTCAACAGGAATGAGAGTACATAGAATGCGGAGAAATTTTTCTTCATTTATTGGGTATAAACAACGTTTCGAGCTGTCCGCTCATCTTCGGGTTCTATGATATGAAGGAATAAATAATTTACAATGAATTATAATATTAAAATATTTGTCTAGAAATTAGAATATTAAGAGTGTTGACAAAAATCTACAAAAAGAGAGACTTTTTTTCCTATAAGGCAAAACCTAAGAAAATACATAATTTATAATGAGTTAGGATATTAAAAATCCTAGAGGAATACAAAGGAGAACCATCAAAACACTCACCATCGTTGGTCTGACTGCAGAGAAAAGTGTGGAGTGGGGATTGAAGTGGACATAGGTAAGATTGTTTTGGTAGTAGAGTTATGCCATAAGTAGGGGAGCGGCTGACAAGTCACAATTAAAACTAGGGGCACGGGATTTAATATAAAGGGATTCTAGTATTCTTAAGCATGCATTTGTTTGCATGTGCTCTGATAGGGGATGGTTCTTTAAGATTAAGTGGTTTTTCAGTACGCGCGCTGATCCCCATGTGTGAAGAGAATCTTGCTCTCTGGGAGCGAATCTTGCTGACTATGTATCTTCCTTGGAGAAACCGAAGCAAGTGAATTCATAAACAACACGGCTGCGCATCCCTAGAGGAGGTTTGTCCTTTTGACTGAACCAACTACCAATATTGAGTTTGTTAACAAATAGTAATTTGAAATTCGTATGGTTTCTCTATTAAGGGGACCCATTTCGGTGAGAATAAAATATTTGGAGTCTTTAGGAACATCGAAGGAAGGATTGAGAGGTAAATATTGGGAATTTAAAAATTTTAAAATAAGGGTATTTACTACTGACAGGGTATAACAATTATTCTTGAAATAGGATCTTAGGAATTCAGATTCTTTATGCATTAGAGAGAATGAAACTGACAGGTAAAAGCCACGACAAATGAGTGCCCTGATGAAGCTCAGTTTGTATAAGTCGCAAAAGCTATAGAAATTTGTACCTAAATTATTAAACGTAGGTTTTGTATATATGGATGTTTTTAAGCCTTGATTTGATTTTTTAATTAAAAGGTCTAAAAAAGGTAGACAATTTTCCTTTTCAGTTTCCATAGTGTATTTAATGTTAGGATGAATGGAATTTAGATAATTAAAAAACTGGTATGCCTTGTCCTGGCTATTAAATACTGCATAGCAGTCGTCTATAAATCTTCTGTAGAATAATGGCTTGAGTGATGAAGGGCAAGCTTGAAATAGGGTGTTCTCAAAATCTTTCATAAAGATATCTGCAGCAATGGGTGCAATGGGCGAACACATTCGCTTCCTCTTGTTGACTTAGGTATCTTGACCTTTTATCCCTTTTATCGCGTTCAGCCCTTTGGTATTTCCCGTGCGATAGGATTTAATGAGGCCACTTCGCGTCCATTTTGTGGAGTTTCTTGTTGGGTCTATGGAATCCTTTAATTTTGTGCCAGTAGCCTAACTGTTACATAAACCGATCCCTGCACCTTGTTCTCTATACAAATTAAATTATACAAATTAATATACTCGTATATATTTTCATCTCCTTAGACATATTATTACCGTTATTTACATGTAAGAGAATTTGTTATGATTTGATAAAGCCACCAATCGTCCATTTCTGGTGTTTCTCGCTGGGTCAATTAAATCCTGCAATTTGGTGCCAGCAGCCTACCTATTATATAATACGAGCACCACAGATTCATTTGTAGAAACAAACTTAAAATACATAAAAATATATATCTTGTATTAGAAGCAATTCTTTGCCTAATTTCTACTATTACCAAGTATTGAGACTTTTTCAAACGGGACATCACTATATCCCAATTAATGAGATGATCAAATGTGGAGATTTGTACAAACTATAAATCTGTGCGTTATAATTACGTAGGAAATTAACTTTCGTTACCCTAAAAGAAAGTTCTCTTTAGGAGAAAGAAAATGGCTTAATGGCTAACTTTAATATGAACTAAGCCAAAATGTATAATGTAATTGATTATGTTTATTTCCCATTTTTAATTTTTTTAAACTGATAAATTGCTGTGAATTTAACAGTTCCTCGCGATTTTTAATGTAGTGGTTTCTCACCTGGTATTGATTTTCCATTTTTCATATTCAACCATTCTCCCTCTCTTGCATACGAAAGCCTATATGGGAAATATTATTATAAGATTTTGTCCGATATATTCTTGAAGTAAGCCATTTCGAGAATAGTGTGGTTACCAGGAGTCATTTGTTACCGAATTCTGTTACCTATGCTAAGGCAGCCAAATGGTTTACTTGGTTCTGGGGTAATACTTCAGATTTGGGGCGCACGGTAGGTGGCGCTGTTAGTAGGCTACAATTTTGGGCTACAACATATCTCTTATGACGTCAGACGGTAGCTTCAGATGTAACCAATCCGGCATTATATTTTTTGTTGTTTTGGGGATTTGTAACTTTTAGTCTGTATTATTTACTAAATATCTGCGCATCTACTCGTTTATAGTTTTTCTAAGTTAGGTAAGGTTTCTTGATGTCTTTTATTGTTGTTTTTTTGGTTTTAGTATTTTTTTGTTTCCTAGTGAACGATAACAGCTTCTTACTGGCAAAATCGTACCTAAAAATAGAACCCGCTTAGCATTTGTTTCTCTTTGGTTATGGCTTTTTCGTGCTCTAGTTGTGCTTCTTCGTTATTCGAATTTAGATTTATTTTGCATGCCCGCGAAAAACTTTTAGATTATTTAGAGATGCATAAACTAATCAAAAAACCTTTAAAAGTAAGTATTGTTCGTCATTAGGTTAGGTTTTTCTTCCAGTAAAAAGCTGTTGGGAAAAACCCCCAGTAAATTTAAGGGGACTGCTAAGGGGGAAGATATCACTACGGAGGAACAACCCTACGATGATCCTGAGTTTTAATCAATTGGCGAGTGTCTGGGGGGCGCAGTCCCCCAGGAAAAAAACTCATATACAAAAAAAATATAACGCCGTATTGTTCACATCTGGCGCTACCGTCTGATGTCATAAGACATATATTGTAGCTCAAAATTGTAGCATATAAACAACGCCACCTACCGTGCACCTCGAAACTGAAGTGTTAGCGGTTCTGATTGGGTGGCTTCCTGGTATGCTCAAAAATAGAAAGCTCTCTTCTTGCTTAATTGACTACGTAAATAGGTGATCGAACCATCCTCAAAAGGTAAAAGGAATTTTAGAGCTGGATTCAAACGTCTTTATTAGGCTTGTTTTCAAGGAATGAACAGAAAATATGTCGATGTCAATGACCTTTTCTTGAGGAAAATGATGATGATAGCGATGTAGCAAGTAGTGAAATGTGTTATAGGTAAAGATAATGGCGAAGAATACTTTAGTTTGCTCTGATGTAGAGGGCATCTCAAGCTTTTTTCCTTTTATTCCTCTTTCCATGCAGTCAGTGTCGTAGCTGACTCTTGGGTTGATCGCTCTGGCAACCATTTGTTTAATTTCTATTTGCTCTCTTTTAGTTTTTCTACCTTTTTTTCCTTACTTTTACTTTCCTTTTATAAATATAAATATACTATTTCCTCCGTCGTTAGGCATTCTAGCCTTTCTAATATATCTACTAACTCGTTAGCTTTCATTTTTAATGTTGTTTAGTTTTCATTATTGTTTTGCGTGTTTGTGGACACTTTGCCTGTTTTTGCTTTCTTAATTTTGTTTATTTATTGTAGGGAAATCGTCACCCTCCCGTTCTCTCTCAGATGAGACCCGAGATGGTAACCGCAAGAACATTCAGGCCAGGCAACGCGGGTCAGGTTCGTAACCACGGACACTCGCCACTCGTCTGTATGAAAAGTCAAACGGCTTTAAACTAAAAGATCTCCCTTACGAGAGTATATTCAATTTCACTTCAAATAAGAAATTGGAGACGCGTTTCTCTCAAGCTCGAAGACCAGCGTGAGCCGAGGTAAGACTTGGTGAGAAAAACCGTTGGAATAAGAACCCTCATGAGCCCATCTACAAGCCCCCTCCCCTCCTACCCCTACCCCAGTAGGGGACAAGGTATAAATAAGGAACACTTAAGACAAACGGGATAGAATACGTCAGTTTTGAGGCTACGAAGTCCCCGGATTAAGACCAGGCTACCGAGACTGGACATGTAGATTACTTGAGTCGCCAGACTACGAAGTTCCCTGAAAGAGAGGCAGGACTACCTAAGGGGCTAAGAAGCAGCTGATCCTCGAGCTAGTCCCTGGTTATCAAACCGAACGTTAAGTTAACCTGTTCAAGTTCAACTTACTTTCGTCAGAGAGACTTCTCCTATCCTGGTGCATCCTAAACCCCAGGGATATTCCTCGTCCTTGAGGAATTAAAAAAGAAGAGGAAAAAGGCTCCCCCTCGAGCCCGTTACCCGGTGGCCCCACCAAAATCATAAGTAACTTGGTTGAGGAACCAAGTTCAACTTATTCTCGCCCTCAAAGAAGACTGGAACTAAGAAGAAGCTCATCTTCGAGCTAGTTCCTGGTTACCAACCGACCTTTAAGTTAACTTATTCAAGTTCAACTTATTCTCGTCAGAGAAACTCCCCCTCCTCGATCCTCGTCCTTGAAGAAGACCCCCCTCGAGTACAGTCGTTGCCCATGAGGAATTACGTAACGAAGGAGAAAAGCTTCCCCTCAAGCCCGTTACCCGGTGGTCACACCAAACTCTAAGTTAACTTGGTTTAAGAACCAAGTTCGACTTCCACTCGCCAGAGAGTAAAGCACCGTTATTGTTTCTTTCTCGAAGACCCCCCACATTAAATACCGTGTGGACTTCCATCTGCTGCACTCGCCAAAGCACCTCGTGATCTCGATCACCTTCATCTAGCCGGTCGGCACTCGTTTTGGAGACAATAACATTCTTGAGGTATTTAAACTCCAGTAGGGACAATTAGCCTAGTTCCAAACTAATTGAAGTAATTATTGTGTATTTTAATATTCCGGGTATTTCTGTGGTTAATGTTTAGTTTTTGTGGGGTAAACTTGTTCAATTTAAAATATAGGTTTATTTGAGAATTCTCGTACGTTTCTCTATATCCTTACTTGTTTGAAACGGCTCTTCTTTAAAAACAACAAAATTAGCACTCTTAAAACATAGCCTACTTCATCAAAGAAGTATATCACGGCCACAAAGAATACCACGACAAAAGTGGTGTCATGTGTGGAGTGATCAAAAGGTCCATTCTGCTACATTTATTTTATTTTTCTATTTGTTAACTTGATTATGTTGGGCACTTCGCCTTTTTTAATGTTCATTTTATGTTAATTTGCGGGCATTTAGCCTCTTATAATATATTTATTTACTCCATTTTTATTTCCATTTGGCCACTTCGCCTCCTTTGTTTTATTGTTTTTTCGTGCCCCTCTTTCTTTTTTGTTTCATTTTGTGGAATCATTTCGGTACTTCTTATTTGATATGAAGGATCGTTTTGTCTTGTTTAGGTCTTCCCAGGAGCACAATCTCTCGCTTATGAATAAGTCTCTCCTGGTGACTTGTCAGATTAGCGGTTGTGGTATTTCCATATTTGCATCTATATGTAAGAGTATTTCTTCTTCTAACTTTTCCTAGGTCCTCCTCCCTTGCTTTTGGAACACCATATTGAAGGGTTTTAGTCCTGCTCTTGCTCTTGCGTGCAGTTCCGTTTGCCGAATACGTTCCATCCAGCGCGCGCTAGCTATCAATAGGTAGCTTCGTTCTGTACTCTCTGTATTTGTGTGATAGAGGTAGAACAAAGTACCTGCATGGCCAGTGAACTGTACACAGTGTAGAGCGTAGCAGGGTAATGAACAGCTTCTTGATATTGTTTGCACTAAGACATTTGCACCTGTAGTTTTCCAAGCTCTCTTTTGGCTAGGGAGATTCTGTTGTTGAGTTGCGTCTAATACCTTGTTAAGGTGATGCGCTGATCAAGGACATTACTCTTGTCGGAGTACGGGTAGAATTCATCTTTGACTATGACGTCATCGTGTTTCCGAAGGTTAACTGGAAGGATTTGGAACTTTCAGCGCTTCGTCTTTATTTTTGACATTTTATCGTACCAATTGTTTTCGATTTCGGCAGCTGTATCTCTTGCTTGAACTCCGACGTTCTTCTAGGAACTCTGGATGATCTGAGTGATGTCGCCTTCAAACTGAAGGTGCATCAGCTCCTTCATGAGTGGAGCAAGTAAGTCCAATTTGTACACCAGGTACAACAGTAGACTCATACAGCTGCCTAGTGAAGAACTCTGGTCTTCTGTAGCCCCTCAATCGGTATTTGCGCTTTCATCTCCATGATGTAGTTACCGAGAACCCTTTCCAGGATTGAGTTTAGTAGATGCCTATATACTTGAATTGGAGACCTCTCAGCCAAGCTTTATTGAAGGCTGGTGATCATCGTGCATCACAACGTCTACGTATTTCCCTTTAGCTTTACAGCGGGCGAGTTTTCTGTGAGAAAAGCGAGAGCTGTATTAGTCCCCCTTCTCTTACGGAACTCGTGTTGCTGAGAGTCAGGAGTTTCCAGTTCCGTTAGCTGGTCTTATAGCCATTTAGCTAGAAGCTTCTCGTCCACTGTGCCTACCAAATCAAGGAGGGATATTGGGCTTTAGTCCACCAGTTGATCGGCGAGGCTTCCTGTCCTTAGAGATAAAGATTGTTTGACTATTTTTTAAACCGACAGGGAAGTGTTGTAGATGTTAGTAATTACCGAATGATCTGCTGGGGGCATTTACCTAGTTGTTTTTAGGGTTGCCCGTCCAGCCTGTTGAGTTTTGATCAAAGGTTATAACGACTGCCATTACCGCTTCAGTTGTACTTGGTCGGCCATGGACCGCTATCTTCCTTCCTTCATCGACCTAGGCTTATGGCTGCGTTCGATATATTATCTGATTAAGATGTTCAATCAGTTGGTCTTCGAATTCCTGGCCGAATTCCGCATCATCCTTAGGTGTAATTGAGAAGATTTCCTTCCAGAACGACCTGATCATCCAAGTAGTCATTGCTATCCTTAATGTGGGTCTTTTCTCTATTTAGTATGCCTTTTAATTTCTCTACTATTTGCCAGAACTTTTGTGGTCGTACTTTGCTATCTAATTTGTCTATTAAGCTGTCCCATATTTCAGCTTGTTGTTGTTTTTTTGTCTGCTTCATCTCTTCACTCAGGCTTCGTAGCAGCGAGCTAAGTTCCCGATTCGTACCTGCTATTTTGATCTCTCTATACACCTCACATTGCTTCCTAGCGATTTCTTTCATCTCCTTGGTCCATCTGGGTTGTGGAAGAGTTCTGTATATTTCAGCTTGTTGTTGTTTTTTTGTCTGCTTCATCTCTTCACTCAGGCTTCGTAGCAGCGAGCTAAGTTCCCGATTCGTACCTGCTATTTTGATCTCTCTATACACCTCACATTGCTTCCTAGCGATTTCTTTCATCTCCTTGGTCCATCTGGGTTGTGGAAGAGTTCTGTACATTTAATAGGTTCGCACTCGCGGTTAGCCTCGGCGATGGAGGCTTTTATCCTTTCCAGTTTCCCGATATATCTCTCTTACTGTTTCACCGTATAAATCCGGGGGGTGAATCTGCCAAGGATTTTTCTGTAATGTTACCAGTTGGGCAAAGAGTAGGTTTTGTTGAGAGGGACCTGAAGATGGATCGGAGAGTGTAAGATGGTGGTCAAGATCGCTATATGGTCGCTGGGAACTGTTAGGGCTGGCTGGCTATGGTAGTTTAATGGGAAGCGTCAATGGTCATCATTATATCGGGATTTGTTGCGCCACGAGAAATGATATAGGTCGGAAAATTCGGTCCTCTTCTCTTGATGTTCTTTCGTCGCATAATCATTTCCATGATATGGCCTCTGTTCTTCGTGTTTCCATAGCCAGTCGTTCGGCACCTGGCGTTAAGGTTGCCCCCAAGGAATGCTTTTCTGCGGTGGCCAAACAAGGGGTAGAAGTTGTTGATGGGCAGGTACGCTGGTCAAGCTGGTTGATATGCCTCCGCTATCAAGAGATTGCTCGCTCATGTGTGCAGCTTATCGCCAAGAAGAACTCGTTCAGTTCTAAAAGGCGCCTGAACGAGAGATTCCTTTTGATTCAACGGTCGCAAACCTCTTTTAAAAATGGTTCTTTGTGACAATTCTGTAACTTTGTATTTTTATTTGAGTAGATGTTGTGTCAATACCGTGCTCCAAGATTTAGATGATGTCGTGGTCAAGAAGGCGCAATATGGTTCAATATGCAGTTTTCTCTTCCCTCACATCCATCTACGTTGAGCGTCAGTATTCTCCATCTGTTGTTCGGGGTCTCCATTCTTCTCTCTGGCTTATAGTATTTCCTGGTTGTAGGATGCATTTTCCCCTTCCTTTTCTTTTTGAACTTTGTCAAAGGAAGCTCTTCCAATGTAGCCTTGTAGAATTTAACATCACGATTGTAGAGGGCCTCCTAGACAGTCTTTTCTTGGTACTGTGTGTCGAACTCCCACTAATAGAATTTAATTTAGATTTGACGAAGATTTTGTTGGCATCCATGTCCTTTGGGAAGGGGACCTGCTCAGATGCGTATATATAGAGGTTAATCTCGTCTGCATCTAGCGGTTTCTTGCCCCTCGCTTTATTTTCTCCCGTATTGCATATTTGGTCGTGACCTCTGAGTCTGAGGTGTCTGTGGAATCCGATGATCCCTTTTGTTCGTTCTTCTTTTGGATCTTCTTCCTTTGTATGGGAGTGTTTGCCAATTTGGCAGCAACCTCTCTTTCTTCCTTGCCCATATACTCGGCTCTGGTCTTTTATTCTGTTCCTTCGGATTTTCCTACTGCTTTTTCTTCTCTTGTGTCTATTCTGTCATTTCTTTTAACTTTATTTGAAGTTGAATGACATCACCTGAAGAGGGGTGGTTCCGGGACTACTTATGGCTCATACCGTTCTTGGCGAGCATCTGGATCAGTTCCCTTGATAATGACCCCGGCTGCCTCAGAATTCTGACGTATGCATATATAATGCACGCCATATTTTTCTTGTCTCCTCATTCTAGATTTTGAGATATGTTTTCTTACTTTCTGTTTCGGAGTAAGGCGCCTTTGGTACCTGCGCGTAGGTTGTGTTTGCTTGTTCTTTACTTTGTTGCACCATTTTCTTAATCAGTTCCTTTTTATGGGGCAGGCAATTGCTATGGATCGTAGCTTTTCCCACAGTTCACGCACTACTAGCGCGGGCTCTGGCTGATCTTCCCGTGGTGATCATGTTTGCTGCACTTAAAGCATATGTTTTGGGGCGCTTGACATCCAATTCTGCAGCGGAAGCAGAATTGGATGGGGTAGAACTCCTCCCTCTCAATCTGTTCCCCACTGAATAAGGCATTTAAAAGCAGGAGCACAACCTCCTTTGCTTTCTTGCCCATGCATTTGTCTCCAAAGATGATCTTGAAGACGTGAGAATAGTCTGGGTTGTCACTTTTTTTCTTAAATTTTACGATTTTCGTTACTTTTGCTCATCGCTGATCTTTCATTTTAAATTTCCTCCTTGGATTGTTTCTTAATCCAGAGATCTAACCTCCTGCACATCACGCTCCTGTGGGTTTGAATCTGCGGGGAGATGGCTGGTTGTTAGCCGTTCTCGCAAATGACCTCGACCGCCTCTTCCTTTGTTATGGTCTTCACAACTTTTTTCCTTTTCACATATAGCGACGTATCCCATACAGACTTCTAGCAGCCTGATCACTGGCATTTTAAGTCGTCCATAGGCGCCCTCAAATAAAATGGTACTTTATATAGTTTGTCTACCTAATTATAAGCGATATAAAATTGGCTAATCAGCGTTTAGGATAATTTTAATGGAAAGTTTATGTTTAATTATAGTCGCTAATAATTGACCATTAAGCGTGTTTTTTCCCTCGTACTTACTGTTCTCGCAAAAAGAGACAAAAAAGTTAAAGTTTAAAGCGGTAAAGCACGGTGCAAATTGATCAAACGCCAATTTTCTTTCGCAATTCCGATTCAAACCGAGTAATTCAATTCCCATGGAATCTCCAATGGAAAGTGAAGTGCAAAAGTGAATCCAAACTTAGTGACTCTGTCAATACAAAGAATCTTCGGGATTACAACAAGTAAAAAAGAACGCATAGCTGAGACAAGGTAAAGTGGCATTGGGCATACTAAAAGTATATTCTTCTGTCTTTTGCCGCTTTTTTACTATAACCGATACTGACTAGTAGACAGAGACTAAGAACAGTGATGGCAACATGACTGGTGACACCTTACGGATAAGTTTAAGGCCTATTCCCGAGAGGTCTAAACCTCAACGTGGGAATTCTTTGCTAAGTTTTACGGGGAGCTGAGCATAGAACTTGTCAGAATCATAGACACCGCATTGGGGTACACGGCGATATGCCAGAAATAAGCAAACGCAGAGTCCTTGCCTCATCAAAAGAAGCCCAAAAGTTTATCAAAATTAATTTGGATCTAAAACTGCCCCTTCCCCCCAAATTCAAGCTCACAGAAGCATAATCTGTAGAGGCTTAGATTCCTGGGTGGGACACCACACTACCAACGAAATTGCCCAGGAGATCGAGTGCAGCCACAACTGAGTGAAGGTATCCGAAATAATTAAGTTTAAAGAATACACCCACGTATTCAAAGTAATTTTCCAGGACACCTACATGGCACGAAGGGCAAAGGAACTCGGCTTGTTGCTATTTCACGTAATGGTATGTAAGGAGCAGATTGAGAGGGAAGGTTTTACGGAAATCTAAACTTGGTTCAGGTGCTACAAATAAAGCCAGCATACCACGAAGTCATGTCGTCAAACCCATGCTTCATATGTGGTCAAGCTGGCCACGTATACCGAGATTGTAGAAACAGTACACGCAAATGTGTAAACTTCAACGGCGAACAAGGGGCCATGACAATGTCGCACCAAGTAAAGAAAAAAAAGGTAAGGAAAAAGCAACAAGAAATGAAAGAACAAAAGCAAGCCAGGTATAATAGGATTCATGCCAAGTTGGTTAAGGGAGCGATCAGTGAAAACGCAGCCCCAAATGCTATACCTGAAAGTGGAGAACGAGCGCAGTCGACGAAGATCATTTGAGGCATGTATTATACCTACATCGCAAACCTAACCAACCTAGGATCCTTCAGGAGAGAGATAACCACATGCTAGTAAAGAACGGCATGCAAGTGATGTGGATCCCAGAGAACCTCCCTTATAAAGACGTATTAAGGATAATAATTCAACCTCCATAAGCACAAGACAATCAAAAAACCACCAAAAAACCAGCTAAAGAGAGTCCCTAACCGGTAATAGAGAAGAAGAAAACAACAACAGTAATTAACCAGACCGAAATACCAGTGAGGGCGTTACAACATGCACTTACAACAGGAAATATAACGAAGACATCTCCAAGAAGGTGGTTCAGGAAGCCTTCCTCCTTGTGATGCTCCAAAGGAACCAAGAAGCCTTCGCCACCATCACTACCGCTGAATTTAACAAGAAAAACTGCGGGATAGCTAGATCTCCACCACCTAGCCTATCTACCACAAAAAAACACGAAAAAAGCAACAACTCAACGGGAGACAACATGGACAGACTAACAAAAGACAACGATTCTACAGATGAACGCAGACGGATGGGACACAAAACAAACGACTTACTTTAACATAGTTAGACACTGCGACCCTGACATTGTTTTAATCTCCGAACATTAGGTTAATATAGTGCAAAACAGGATGAAGATATACACATACAACGTCATTGCGAAGAATAACAGCTTTGTGCGTTACGATGGTGCTGCTATCGCAGTCAAAAATGGGATACAATTTAAAGAACTACCTTAAATGGACGAATCCTATCTGGCTATCGAGGTTCAAACCCCCTTGAGACCCCTAGTGGCGTCTACAACGTACCAACCTCCAAGAAGAGATTACCTTCCGTTGCACAATTTCCTTCAACTTTGTGCACACGGAAAAACAGTCGTGTTTGGTGAGGATCTCAACGCAAGAAGCAACTTCGCCACATTAATTAGATTATCCTTCCCTATTCAGATCCCCGTTAAAGAGAGGGAACACTTCTTAGTGAATACACTCCCAACCCACTTAAAGAAGACACACTGGAAGAAATCAACCAGGAGCTGGCAACTTTAACGAAAAAAATGGTGGAAGCGGACCGCGCAACACTACCTAGGACAACATTCAAGACGCTCCCAGAACCAAGATGGACCCAAAAATTACATGACCTAACAGAAGAATACAAAAGACTATACGAAGAAATTGGACTGATGAGTAGAGACAGAGTCAAAAGCAGACCACTAAGAACACTAAGGACAGACATGAAAACACACATAACAGAACACGGACAGCACTATGGAATGACATTATAAGCAAGCTCGACGAAGAAATGGATCCCAGAACAGTCTGTGAATACGGTAGCGAGGTTAAAATAAAACCAACAGATAGAGACGTTTACCTAAAAAAGGACGACCGGACAAAGTTGGACGATGCTTGATTTGTTGCTTGAAAGCAACAAATCAAATTAAGAAACGTTAAACAACAGAATCAAAAGTGATTGAAAAAATGAAAGTGTTTGCCAGTCAACCTGGCACAAGTCATCATCACACCTCCATCTCTTCTTTCTAATCATAACAACCTCATCAACACCCAACCCATACACAATATTTTTAACTATCCTATCTTTTCCCTCATTATTTTTCCCACTTATATTATCCCTATCCTAGTCGTGGTAGGAATTTCCTGAGAAAATTTAATTGCAATTCATTAGTAATCACAGCAGACTAAGCAGGGAGTTGACTTTTGAAGTTGTCTTTGGGCGAGTTAAGATGGCGATGATCATGCTACTCGTGCTCTCCACCAGTTACGTCGCGGTATGCAAAAAGGAGGAGGATGTTAAGGCTAAAAGAAGAGGCAGTCGAAGTTCTACGTGAGATGTGCCTATCCCACCTCAGATTCAGCTGCACATAACAAAGAGAGCGTGATCTGCCGGAGGTTAGCTCCTTGGTTTGGCAAACATTCCAAGGAAAAGATTAAAGAAGAGATAGAGAAAAATTAGAAATAGGGAAAAGTCACCGAAATTATCCAATTCAGGGAAAAAAGAGACATTAGTGCTAACAACCATTTGTTTTTGATCATTTTCAGCATCACATGTATGGCTAAGAAAGCGAAGGAGGTCGGATTCCTATGTTTTAAGGCCAAAATCAACGAGGAACAGATTAAGAGGGAAGAATTCCACCCTATCCAATTTGGCTTCCGCTGTTATAAAGGGAGGCACACATAACCAGATATTGTGTAGCACCCCAAGAGATTTAATCTAAATCAGGCAAACCAGGACACCACTGGACAGACTGCAAGAGCCCTCGCAAGAATTAGTTAAACTGCGGGCAAGGCCATCGATCCATGGCTGCAAAGCAAACAGGAGGAAAATAGGAAAGAAACCACAACCAACGTACAAGTGGCCACGGCGGCATACTCTAAGGCAGAAAACAAGAAAACATATTTTAAAATCCATAATAAGAACTCAACTAAAATATTAACATGTAATCTGTACGCACATGTCAGAAACTTGATTCAGAAATTTTTGAAGGAGCTGAACCAGATGCTCGCGAAGAACGGCATGAGCGAGATTTGTTTCCTGGATCACCACCATCAAGAGATGTCTTTCAACTGAAAATGGTCCGAAACCCCAAAACTGAAGCGGCCAAAGTAGCCACGTGGCCTTGTAAAAGAGAGGCACTTTTAACTGGCAAAGGATTATTATAGAAATCACACTCACTGGTCTCTAAATTGTCAGCCTGGTCACTTAGGAGATCACTAATAGAGGAAAGATAACTAACAGCACTTGACCATAGGCTAAGACTGGACCTGACACTCGGACTGTAGATAGAGTGATAATCAAAATGTTCGCCGAAAGAGACGTCTAGGAAGTTTGATCCGGAGTACCTCGTAGTCGGTTTTGAGGCAAAACGCGCTTCTGCGGCGACTTGTTGAAGATCCCACATGGGAATGTCTGGGTGGGCGAAGGCTGTGGCTAGGGTGCCCGAGGAAGAGCCAGAGGAGAAGGAGAGAACCGAAAGCGTGGGCGATGGAGACGAGCTCTTTCTTCCTGTTGCCAATTTCTTGAGGAAGGCCCACTCCTCCTTCCAACATTCATATCGCAGCTCTAGGAAGATTCTGTTGGCGCAGTCAACGCCTTCCAGCATATCCAGTTCCGCGGCCTCGCCCGATTGGGTCTTGTCGTTGCTGAGCCTGCTGGTATGAGTCGACAGGGCGCCGAGGCCAAACTGTCCTCGCTGCCATGGCTTCCGCGGAGAGTTGGATATTGGGGCGGATGGTGACACGCTCCTTGCCATCTTTTAGATCCGCGCCCCAGTTGTAATGAAGGATCACGTAGAACAGGCGGAGTCTCTGAAGCAGAGAATCCCGCTACGCCGAAGTAAGGTGTTCTCGTAGCCTGAAGACGGTAAAAAGCTGGGAAATCTCTTCCTGATCCCGCCGGGTAGAGAGATATTCTCACGAAGATCCTGGACCACCACAGACTACCGGACTAGATCTGGGCTGCCCGTAGTGGGGCCCCTCGGTCGAGTCTGAGGGGTCGGCAGCAAATCGAGAATAATTTGCTAAAGTGGTAATGCCAGGGGAACGTGGTCCTTCATTACGGCTGGGG
Source organism: Ceratothoa steindachneri (assembly GCA_963969495.1). Taxonomy (NCBI): domain Eukaryota; kingdom Metazoa; phylum Arthropoda; class Malacostraca; order Isopoda; family Cymothoidae; genus Ceratothoa; species Ceratothoa steindachneri. The sequence continues at coordinate 87,383,135 of OZ018328.1, forward strand.
CCCGACTCTAAAAGATGCCAAGGAGTGTGTCACCATCCGCTCCAATATCCAATTCTCTGCGGAAGCCATTGCAGCGAGGACAGTCTGGCCTCCACGCCCTGTCAGCTTATACGAGCAGACTCAGCAACGAGAGAATGATGAAAATGAATCCATTAAACCACATTGAAAGAGAAAACGGAATAATTTTGCAATATACTTTTAACTGTGATCAAAGCGGTGCTCGCTGCCTCAGTGTGCCTAGGTTCGAATCGCTTCCCTGCACGGATTTTTCGAAAAAAGTTACTAAAAATATTACTGCAAGGAAAAATTATTCCGTTTTCTCTTTCAATGTGGTTTAATGGATTCATTTCCATCATTCTCTCGTGCTACTTTGAGAGATATTATACATTTGTATATCTGCCACGCGTTTACCTATTTCTCATTTATTCTTTGAATTCCCAATTAATTTTCTATTTTCTTTCATAGTCTCCGTTCGAGCTTGCGAAAGTGTTCCTTAAAAGCTATTCTATTCAGAGTAATTTTGTTCTCTGCGTAGCGTAGTGTACTAACAGCATACTTTTAACTGTGATCAAAGCGGTGCTCGCTGCCTCAGTGTAACTAGTTCGAATTGCTTCCCGGCACGGATTTTTCGAAAAAAGGTAATAAAAATATAACTGCAAGGAAGAATTATTCCGTTTTCTCTTTCAATGTGGTTTAATGGATTCATTTCCATAATTCTCTCGTGCTACTTTAAGAGATATTATACATATATATATATATATATATATATATATATATATATATATATATATATATATATATATATATATATATATAACATTTTGTTGTTGTTGTTGTTTTTCAACCAACCAACTCAAACTAAATCACAGCTTTCTCCGAATCAGGCAACAAATTTGTGTGTATTTATTGAGGTTTTCCTTTTCTTCAAATTGTAACTTAATTAATTTCGTTGGGATTAATTTACTTTTTATATTAATATAAAGATTTTTGTCCTTAAAAACAGTGGTTCTTAACCCTGGGCCAAATGGCCCCTAGGGGTCCATGTAACATGACTTGGGGTCCACACACATAAAATAACGAATTGGGGTCCACGGTAACATTTTGGTTGGCCATAGAGCAATTCTACTTCAGAACTGTTATTATTACTGAGAATGGAGAGCGAAAAAGAGAGACAGAGAGAGAAAGAAAAAAAGAGAGAGAGAAGGAGAGAAAGAGAGATAGGGACAGATAAAGAGAGAAAGAGAGAGAAGGAGAGAAAGAGAGAGAGAGAGAGAGAGAAAGAGAGATGGGAAAAGAGAGAGAGAGAGAGAGAGAGAAAGAGAGAGAGTGGGGAATGAGGGAGGATGGTAACGCGTGTTTATGAAGTACTGTTGGATGTTAATTTGTGTTTTCAAATATTAATTTTTGCCATTGATGATTTAGGAGGAGTAAATAAACAATGAAATTTTATATCACCATTTTTTTCCTATATTTAATATATATATATATATATATATATATATATATATATTATATATATATATATATATATATATATATATATATATATATATATATATGATTATGGTTCAAATTATTTATTAGTTTCAATTTTTAATTTCTATTGATGCTCTTTATAGAAAACATTATTTGGCAACTCTCACCTCCGGGGTGAACTCATGGAGAATTCATGTGAATTTATTTCAGTTTCAATTGTTCGTAAAACGTGTTTTGGTGTTAAATGAGTAAGTTACGAGAGGTGGTAAATAGGTTTTGCAATTCAGATATAAGAAAACGAGATATGAGGAAAAGTGTTTTATTATTTTTCAATATAACTACCCTCGACTTCACTTCACTTGCGCCACTTGTCCCTGAGGCTTCGAATTCCCGATTGCTGTTCATTCCACTCCTGGGCGTCGAGCTGGATATCTTCATTGTCCCTAAACCGGCGTCCACACAGTGCAGCTTTAAGCTAGCGCAATAACAAGTAGTCACTAGGGACAAGATCTGGACTGTAGAAGGGATAGTTCAGCTCCTCGAATCCGCACTCGCACAGGGCAGCTTGTGCAAATCTGGCCTTGTGCACTTTGATGACGTTAAAGTCGATCATGAGGCGTGAGGCTTCTAGGGGCCGAACGAGCAGAGACCTTGGTCATGGCCAAATTGTCTTGGATGATGTTGATAACACTTCCATGAGATATTTAAACTTCTCGCTCGATTTTTTCGACTTTCACCCGTCGATTTTCGAGGATCATCCTCTCCACACTGGCCACATTGTTCTCGTTGGTCACGTCTGATGGACATCCTGGACGGGATTCAACTTCAAGGGACTCAAGCCCATGGCGGAACTCCATATTTCAGCGAGCAATGGTTGCATAGGAAGGGGCGGTGTTGGTGTACACTGCAACTATGCGTTCATGGAACTCTTGCATTCTTGCCTTCCTTGGTGAAATATTTGATCTTTCCTCTCCATCTCCCTCTGCCTCTCCCTCTCTCTCTCTCTCTCTCTCTTCCTCTCTTTTATTCTCTGTCTCTCTTTCTCTTTTTTCACCTACAGTATCTGCGGTATGTTGGAAGGCACTTCCAGTGGAAGTTGTCAACAGTGAATCTGTTGACCAGTTAAGTCAAAACTACATAGGGTCTTGAAAAGTGGCCAATTAAAGACGTAAAGCATTTGAGCTGCCAAGTGTAGGCCATGAATGGTCTTTTGCAGTCTCCTTCTTTTCTTATGTTCTTATGTTCTTATGAGCAGAGATGTGCTCGCTCCACTGCAAGTGCAAAGGTACCCTCTTTAAATGGACCGTAAGGTCTTTGAGGGTACTTCCTTTCATTGTTACTCTTGATACTCTTTCTTTCTCTCTCTTTCTTTCTTTCTTTCTTGTATATATATATATATATATATATATATATATATATATATATATATATATATATTTATATATATACACTGTACTCTTAGCAATATGCTACCAAATTATCATACCTATTTCACCTTAAAATATCAAGGTCACTAACTTCTCTCTTTATTTGTTGCAAATTCAACTTTTAGTTTTGTTAACAAGTTACATATAATTCTTAACTATAAACTGTGATATATGCTATAACAGCTTCTGATATATTTTCACAGATAAACCATGGCAGTGCTAACAAAGAAGAACTGCCGGCAGTATTCTGTTGAATATTTGTCTTACGGATTTATTCCATCACCATAGAATGCAACGAAACCAATGTGCCTCATATGCATGGATGTACTTTCAAATGCAAGTGTGAGGCCTTGTAAATTTAAAATACATCTGAAAACCAAGCACAATGAAAAGAAAGACAAACCAGTATAATACTTTAGAAAAGTCCCTGATGATTTTCAAGTAAGAAAAACAGTGGTTCAAGTGTTTAACAGCCTAGTAAGCAAACTAAATGATGGTTTATTGGCATCTTATGAAATTAGCAAGATATTAGCAAAGGCTCGAAAGCCCCATAATATTGGTAGAACAGTAATTTCGCCAGGGGTCTTAAGAGAGACACAAGAGGTAAGACAATTTTTAATGAAGTTGTTACATATTTCAAGAAGAGCAATATTCCACTCAAAAACATAATGGCAGTGCTAATGATGGTGCATCATCCATAACTGGCAGGTACAAAGGTTTTATTGCACACTTAAAAAAGCTGTCCCCGGAGTATTTTGCATACACTCGGTTATACCCCGTTAACACTTAGTTGCTAATAAATTGGGTGGACGAGTACATGATGCCCTTAGTGTTGTGATAAAAGTGGTTAACAATATTCAATCAAATTCTCTAAGAGACTGCCTCTTTTGTGAAATCTGTAGTCAAAATAGAGAAGAGTTTGAACATCCTGTAACGCATACTAAGGTCAGATTGTTGTCAAAGGAAAATTGTCTTCATCATTTTATTGCACTTTAGGATTCTATTGTCTTATTTCTGGCCAACACCCATCTTGGAGAACAACTGTTGCAACTAAATGCGATGTATTTTACCTAGTAATTGCCCAGTAAACGGGCAATTACTGCTTTACTGAAAAAGCTACATTAAAAGTTTGATATCAGACGTCGTGCATTTAAACAGTTTCTTTGTTTGGCCTCAATTAACAGTGATCTGCACGATGTTAATCTTGCATTGTATGGTGGATATTTGGAAAATTTATAATAAGATATGCAAGCTCGGTTTATTTACTTACTCATGATGGATATACCAACTTAAGTAACAATTCCTTTCGAAGTTAATGTTGCCGATGTAGACATTTCTTTACAGGAAACCCTAATCGAATTACAAATAGATTAAATATTGCAGGCAAAATTTAAAGATGAGAAGCATGATATATGGAAAACAAATGAAGCTGCTAAAAAGTATCGACTACTCTACGATAAAGAACAACTCTACGTCATTGCTTTTCCATCATCTTACCTTGTTGAATCAGGATTTATTCGTGTTTCTCACTTATTACCAAAAGCTCGTAATAGACTCGACATTGTGCAAAGGGGTGATCTTCGAATATCATTGACAGCGATGGAGCCGAATATAAAACACTCGCTGAGCAACATTAGTCACAGGGATCTCATTGAATAAATCTAAATTTTACAATTAATTAATCACTTATCTTTTTAAAGGTATATTATGAATTATTTACTAATGTACATAAATGCTCCATAAAATTTAACTATTAAATAATTTATTTGTATTAGTTTAAACTTAAAGTTTTCCTTCAAAATAAACATAATTATTTACAATTTTTTTACTTATCGATACAATTCCTTTACTTTCCTATTATTGAAACATTTTTGGCCTTTGTGGCCACCCAATTTTTTTTAAAGGAAAAAGGTCCATGGGTAAAAAAAGGTTGAGAACCACTGCTTTATATTGCATTTTCATACTTTTCTTTTTGTTCTAATCCTAGTAAATTTTTAGCATAAAGCCATTAATTATCATTTATCTCATAATTGTTAAGCAATTGTTCTTATATATATCTTTAATATTTTAGCCTAGAAGATGGGTCCATAGCCCGAAACTTTGGCAATATATGTGTTATATTCAGTTCTTGCTCTCCTTTTCCTGCTAGAAGCAGAAACATATATATATATACTACCATACTAAATAATACAATTATTTTCCTCTATAAAAATATTTTTAAAAATAGGGCTTTTAGGTAAATGAAATTTCCATGGTACATAAAGGTATACATTTTATATATTTTCTGAAAAATTTTATGATTTAATCGTATATTCAAGAAATTATACTAAATAACCTAACAAGATAAAATATTGAAAGTGCAAAATAGGAGACGATTTTTTCAGAGACGTTTTGAAGTTTCATGAAATTATCTGGAAACATTTTTCGCAGTATATGAGAATTGTACAGCCACCATTGTTGTCGGACTCATAATGCAGATGTTCCACCACAAGGGAAAGTGAATCCTGAGCTCCATCAGAAAATTGTTCGATTGAAGAGTTCGGGGAGGACTTTAGGAGAGGTAGATAGAAAGATCCAAGATTGTTATTTCGCTCACTCTGACGTTATACAAGAAAACAAATACATAATTCTCCAGCAAGAGTCGGTCCATCCCTTCTTGATTGCAGCAGGATTTCTGACAAATTAAGACCAAAGATAGTCAAGAAGTGATCGGTTTCACATTGCATGGTCGCCTCAATGGATCAGGCTTATAAAGTCGTGTTCCACTAACCAAACCAATCATCCGTTAAAAGAACCAGAAGGCGAGACTCGAATATACTGAAGCTCATGTTGTTTGGAAAGAAGAAGATTCGGAAAGAATTGATTTTAGTTACCAAATTCAATTTAATTTAAATGGATCTGATATCAGACGCATTGTTAGACGCGGTGCAGGGAATATATTTAAACCTAAATGTGTATAATGTCTGTCAAGCATGTAGAGGTCAGCAGCATAGTATAAGAGATGTTTTCTTGTGAAGGAGTTAGTTTGCTAGTGTGAATATTCGAAACGATAAATGCCATACCGCAAAGCAAGTAAAATACAATTTTGAAAAAGAAGATATCGAAGTAATAAAGTGGTTTGCTCCGAGCCCGTGCCTAAACACAATATAGAACCTTTGCATGATCATTGGAGATAAATATCGATACCAGTAGCCTTCAACTGTGACAGATTTAGGGAAAATATTGAGCAAGAATGGAACAAACTTACACGAGAACTTTGCAAGAAACTGGTAAACTCCTCTGGTGTTCTTTTCGGGAGAGTAAGGGGAAGGAAAGGCTTCAAAACATCATATAAATTGTTTAAATTGTTTCATCGCTGACAAATCTGGCTTTGGTTCTAGTGTATTTGCCTGCTAAGCATATCTATGAATGATCATTGTCCTATTTTGCATGTGTCAATAATTTATTTTGTTAGCTAATTTAATATAATTTATTTAATATATAAGTGTATCTTCTGAAGTTTTTATAATATATTTAATGCATACCTCTATTTACCTTGGGAATTTCATATACATACTCATCATATTAAAAATATTTTGAGAGAGGAAAATCCTTTTCTTATTTTTCTGGCGGAGTCGACAGCAACGGATGTTTTATTGGTTTTCATAGGCAGTTTTTTACTTCATTCACGAGCTCTTCTCAAAGACCAATAACCTATCACGCATTATCTTCGGGGTATTCTGGTATAAACACGAGGGGCGGTAAATAAGTTTTGGAATTCGGATATAAGGAAACGAGAAATGAGGAAAAGCGCTTTATTATTTTTCAATATAATTACCCTCGACTTCGATGCACTTGCGCCACTTGTCCCTGAGGCTTCGAATTCAGGACAACCAGAAATCGCCAAACTGCTATTCAATCCACTTCCGGATGGCGAGCTGGACATCTTCATCATCCAAAACCGGCGTCCACGTAGTGCAGCCTTGAGCTGGCGCAATAACAAGTAGTCGCTAGGGGCCAGATCTAGACTGAAGGGGGGATGGTTGAGCTCCTCGAATCCGTACTCACGCAGGGCCCCTTGTGCAACTCTGGTCTTGTAGACTTTGACGACGTTAAAGTCGATAATGGGGCGTGAGGTTTCTATTGACCCAACGGACAGAGCCCTGGGCCATGGCCAAATTGTCTTGGATGATGTTGATAACACTTCCATGTGATATTCCAACTTCTTGCTCGATTTCTTCGACTTTCATCCGTCGATTTTTGAGAATCATCCTCTCCACTCGGGCCACATTGTCATCGTTGGTCACGTCTGATGGGCATCCTGGACGTTGGTCAACTTCAAGGGACTCACGCCCATGGCGGAACTCCATATTCCAGCGAGCAATATGCATAGGAAGGGGCGGTGTTGGTGTACACTGCAACCATGCGTTCATGGATCTCTTTTGCATTCTTGCCTTCTTTGGTCAAAAATGAGATCACTGCGCGGTGCTTAACCTTCTCGATTGTTGAAAAATTTGCGACTGACGAAGTGTGATCAGCTACTGCTTCTCAAATCGAGGAAGCAGGAGCGTGTGGCTGCAGGTCCTGACTTGTAATAACTTGTCCTAACACCCCTACAAACAGCCATCCCCCTTCCTCTGTTTTGCCCTACCGATTCGCAAAACTTATTGACCGCCCCTCGTAGACGAACATCCCACCAGACTCACACCTTCTAACATTGCTCAGCAGGTAAGTCTGTTTTTTATCGCTAGCTACAATCTAGTTCAAGAAAATAAATCTTGAATAGTATTTATTGATGCCAAGGTGGATATGACATGACCATTCCACCAAGATGCATTGTTCTAGTGGGAACACCCCACTTGTATGTATTACACGTGAGGTTCAGATCTTTCACTACATATGTAGCTATTGCATGGTCCCATAACAAAGGAGATGGGGTTATAGACAATTTACACAGCATACAAGCCTCTTCATCCACTCTAACCTGATCTCTGAAGAGAGGCTTACATAAAGCGCGACCTCAATTAATTGTGATAACGTTTGCGTTGCCTAAGGAATTAGCTGTAGGATCAACGATGGCTCTATTAATCTGCTAATCGGTTCAAGCGGGTAGAGATGCCATCTACTTCAGGAGAGCTATAAACAACAACAACAATACCCCTTCCAACACTTAACAGAGGCAAGAAGGAAGGCGACCACCGATCGACCACACCCCCTATAACCCTTTTTCCCATATCCAGATGTGTCGTCGTCTTTATATCTTGGTAAAGTTAAAAATGATAGTGGATAGAACTAGTTGATTCTCTAGAGCGGTATTTTCTAGTTTAGTAAGTAAAATAGTAGACTCTTCTATATGGTTATAGTTTCCAGAGGGATCGGCTCTCTTTTCAATATGTTGTTTGCAGATTTAAAAGATTTCCTCTCGTTAGCGTTTTTGTTCAGGCTATCATGGCGTGATTGTTGTGTTCTTGTGCTTTTACTGCATCTTAGTTCTCGTAGGTTTATGCGTTCTCTTCCTTTATGTGTAAAATGGTTGTAAAGTTATTTCAGTTAGCGGACTCGGGCTCCGGAAATTTCCCGTATGTAGTTCTCTTGCTTGTCTTGTGATATGTATCTTCCTTATCTTTTCCTTACTCAGTATGTCGTCTAGTCTTTTCCAGATACTCCATCTTGTTTATGAATTATCTGGTTAAATGGACTTAAGCATACTTTTTGATGAAGTATTGATTGTGTTTTTCTTTCCCTTTTATGTGTGTTTGTTATTTAATTTATATTCTTATTCTGCATTCTAGCAACTTTTTCTAGTGTTCTTTAGTATGGTCGTTTGATATAGGGGCACTGCTCTCAATGTCATTTATGTTTTGTTGTTTTGTCCCGTGAGTTTAGTCCCATTAATTGGCAAAACTTATCAGGTTACGCTTTTGATCTCTCTTGGAGATAAAGGTAAGTACGACCCCTTAGATTATACGTTTCTTAAAGGCTGCGTCGGCTTCCTTTAAGGCCCTCATTACTCATTTTCTCTCTTCATATATAGTCTCTAGATTAGCTTTAATAAGTCTTGTGTTTAGAATACCTAGTGATCGTCTTGGTAAGACTTCTATTTAGTCATTCTCTAGCACTTTTTAGCGGGGCATTTAATCTGGTTGGGATTTACTACTTCTTGGTTTCTGTCGCAATAGTGCGTAGATCGAGTTCTACGGAGTAGTTTAGTGGGAAATTGGGACTTACCTATAAATCGACTTGTTTTGTGGCCTATGAAGTCCAAGATTCCTCGGTCGATTATAATCCCCAGGTTTCGTCCGCTCTTGGTGAATGGGATATTACGACGTATAGTGCGCAACCTTGCGTTGAGGGGAGGCATGAAGATGGTGGTTACTTTCACCAATTACCTTCATGACCTTTGGAGGGTTGTTATCCGTACATTAAATTTTCGTGTTATGCCTCTATCAAATTTGACTGCCAAGTATAAAGCATCTACTCATATTTTGCTGTATTTTAAGCTTTTTCTTATTGTAATTCCTACTCCTTCTGAATTGTCTAAGTTCCATGCTTTCCTTTTCTCGGTCTTCCCTCATGCATGCGTTATGAAGCACATGAGTTATGTTCTTACACCCTTTGACGATTCGGCATATTATTTTTAGTATTGTGCGGGATCTTCCCATTTGTATCTTTAGTTCTGTCTGGTATGTTAATTTTCTAATGTTAAGGTGTAACTTCTCTAATGATGGGGCTGTTGGTGACCTTATTTTGTCATTCTTATTTTTACTGAATTGGTTCTGAGTCATATTTTACAAGAGTCTTCTTTTAACCCCATTTGTCCTCTTTCAATAGGTCTCTGTATGTCTTACTTTGGTATGGTGCTCCATATTTGCACCTTTGGTAAGCTATAATTATGTTGTTAAGCCTGTATTATGGAAAATGTAAGCTGTTCGTGGCTCTAAAGCCGCATATTGAGGTCAATAGTATCTATGAGTTGGCTTACTTTTTTTCCTCCCTCGGTGCTGTCGTTATTTGCGATTATCTGTGTATGTCTTGTTGTGGTTTATATTTTTCTTTTATTATGTTAGTCTTTTCCTGCCTTCATAATTTCGTGTGTGCATACTTGACTTTTTTTGGTATCTTACTTTCTTACTTATGTTTGCAGTTTCATACGTCTATTGAGAAATGCGTTAGGTGGCTCTCTTTGGTATTTCTGATTGAGGGGTGAATTTTATATTTATAACGTTCGAAGATGAATAATTCTCGGGGAAACAAATTACCTCAACTCCATTGTTTTATAAGATGCCGTTTAATCAGGTGTACATGTTACTGGTTGTGCAATGATTAGTACATAAGCAACGAGGATTTTCGCAAGAATGTTTCATTACTTCTCTTCCTTTGTTCTCTCACCTGATTGGGGGATTAAAATTGTTGTACAGTTTTGGGTGTTAAATACGTTTCTTTTTGTAGGCCAGGCCATGTCATGGTTTCCCTCTGGCCCTTTGCATTTAAAGCACTCCTTTATGTTGTTGTTAAATTTCAGTCATGTACAGTGAGCTGAGATTATTCTTTCCCCACTTTTCAATCGCTAATTTTAGGGATATATCTAACCTTTTTTCTCGGTCTGTTTTTTCTTAAAACCATAACATGTTTGCCTCATTTTTTGTACAATAATTGACATGGAATATTTTGAACCACTCAGTTTGTGAATGAGGCTTGAAGGTTCCTTTGGAATACCCATCGGAAGTACAAATAAGGAGATTTCATACTTCCTCAACGTCAGGAGAATGGCTGTGGAATAGGTCATTAAGTAGTTAAAAGATTCCTATTTCGACTACTAGGCAATAGCAGAGAGGGAAACTTATAGGCGATGAATTAACACTATTGGTACGAATGAATTCGTCTCTAAAATCTAAAAGAAAGTGTGGATGAAAAGCTCACTAGCCTGTAAGTTATTAAGGAGATTCGTTTCTTCTGATATAATATGAGAAAAGAACAATTTCTGTCCAAGGCGACTCAGTAAAAACTACTCAAGCACTCCAAGAACTGATTATATTATATTTAAACACCCATTGAAGCCAGTAATCCTGTGGTTCTTGTAGCGAAACAAATTTCTGCAAAAAACAGTAAATTAATCCCAGCAAAACAGGTGGCTTGCTGTCGCCTCCAAAAAGTACCCGGTGTCATGCAAATAAAATTTCAAGCGACAATCATAGTATTTGGTGTCATCATCAGTGAAGGTGATGTGATGACTAGAAACCTCTTTCCAGTAGGCCTAAGGATGCACACCGACGGCTACATTCATGTTCTGGAAAATAGGGTGTAGCTCTGTTTGACCAAGGTAGCGGCTCGGAGGGCTTACGTATGGCAGCTAGAATTTTCGTCCTGTCACACCAGCCAGAAGACCAAGGCCTGGCTGTTGGTAAATTTCTTCTATCTCACAACACCTTACATTTGGCCTTCCTTTTTGCCTAACTGCAGCTTTATCGCCTTTGTATGCGGTTCAATGGATCAAAGGAAAACATCTCAAGCTGCAACAAGAAGGAAGAGCTTATGGTAACTATTTCCCATCGCTTCCGAGGCCTAAACCTAAAGATAGTGGGAATGCCAATGCCCGGTTCCGAAGTCGCTTGGGGTATTTATTGAAGCTAAAGGCAAGTTCATCGACACTACATCTCATGAAGACCTTGATTAAAATTAGACCTCTATATCACAAAAACTAACAACAGATAAAATTTTCTTGCCATTTATCATGCGAACGAATACCCTCTCAACTCCTACCCTCCCCACTTGCTCATTTTGAACAAAGGGGAAGTATTTTTTCAAGCTTTCTCCTGTTAAGCTTTCTCCCGAGAAATAATAGTTGATGCATGTCCGCACACTGATGAACTCCTCATTTTAATCCATATGCAGTTATTCTTAAATTAATGGATAGTTATCCCAGTTATATTGATTTCTGTGCCGTGTCTTTTTGTGAAATCTCTCTTTAAATAAGTGTAAACATTCTCAGATTCCTTCAATGCTTTTGAATTCGATTATTTTCCTCAAGCTGTCAAGGCTGTGTTCTCTATATTTCTTCTTTTAATTATGATTAATTATGTTCACTAAACCAGCTATGGATCTATCAGTAGTAAGTTGTTCTTTGTACTTCTATGTAATGGAAGATCTTTGCCTCTAGATTTATTTCTGTGCGGGATTAAACTGCGGTTTAACATAGTAGCGAAAGGGCGTACCTTTCTGCGTCACAAATATACGATTTAACTCATAATGTAATCCAGAAACATAATTAGAATGATTTTAAGCTCAAAGAAACTTTTTCCTGAAGACATACTCTTTTGTGGGTTTCTACGCGCCTGTAAGGATGTCCAGATGGTCCATTTTAGATAAATCCATTTAACTCAAACGTACAAGTATTTTATTTTCAAACATTCTGGGTCTTGTCTTCCTTTGCCCTGGTTCATTTAGAGCTAAAGTCGAATTTGTCCGTGATATGGTAAGTTAGTTTAGAAATTGTGACGTTTTCTCACTCCCTCTCTCACAATGCCTCTGAAAAAGATGGATAGGATGATGTGATGGGTTAGTCCGGACGTGCCACTCTACAATGATGCAATCCATGTTATTAGTGTCTACAGTGAAAAGTTAAATTTATGGTATGTCCTGAAACTAATGTTTTCTTCCCTGAAACTGTAGTAAGCAGAGAGACGGCAGGTACTTTTTACTAAAGAAAATACAGCAAAATTTCGAGAGAGATAATTTCATCCAAATTTTAAAACTCAAATTTCTTATGAAACGGAACGCTTTCTGTATAGGTTCAAAAATACCAATGAGCTTTTAAGGCGATCTATATGAATAACTGTCATCTTCATACAAAGTTAGTTTTCTAGTGTTAATCAGCCCTTTAATGAGGACATTTATCATGTTATTGAATATTATCGAACTTAAAAGACTACTTTGATCGACTCCTATGTAAAGTTTAAAACCAGAAAAAGCCTGAATTCCTATTAATACTTTTATATTTTTTTTATGCAAGAAACTATGAATGAATTTGATAAAATTACAATGAATTCTTTTACCCTAAAATGCGGAACGCTTTGATGCCAGTTGCTATTGATCGATTACAAAGGTCATGTCCCCAGACGGCCTGCTATTTATATTTTGCCTTAATAATTCACAATTTCTTTTGCATTAATAAGTAACTTTTCTGCAACTTGTTGGAAGTCACTATTAATCTTTTTTATTGTCGAGTAATTGAGGTACGTGGAATTCATGGTTTTATGAAAGCAGACGTTCCATCAAAATTTTCCAATTTTTGCCCATATATGTATGTATGTTTAAACTCTGCCTCGTTTTTAATCTTAGAGAATAACCATCATTTTCCTATTGTTCATCCAACACTATTATATTGAATTATAAGACACGCCATCGATAAATTAATAAGGGCTAAATGTGTCGAAATAGCTGTACAGTCGATAGTTTTGGTGACCAATCATTAAGTAGAAATAAAGTACTGCATCATTTCTGCGATAATATATCATATTTTATTGCTAGATGAGGATCCCAAAAGTGAGTTATACCCATTAAAGTAACACATTAATATAAGAGGGTTAAGAATCTCCCTAAGCGAAGAGCGATGTACCCTTTTTATAGATAGTGTATGGTTTGGGGTGTATAGACTGCACTGAATATGTGCAATGTGTTGTAGAAATGGAAATCAACATGAGAAACCTCTAAAGTTCTATTATAAATACCGATGGCTATATTAAAAAAAATAATATTTAACTATTGGTTTTAATGTATTTTATAACATTTACTAAATCAAAAACAAATAATAAAATTAGGCTCTGTCTAGAACGAATTACCAGAGTCTAGAAAGTGGTAACATTTTTGGTTCTGCATTTTTACCAAAACATTGTAATCAGGGAGACTAGTTACATTATTTACCCTTTTGAATTTTATTAAGCAGTTTTACTGTAAACCATCATCAACTGTTTGGGTACAGTCTTAGAATGTATCTTTCAGTCTTTTACAATAATAGTTGTGCTAAGGCAAGGTACATTCGATGGGTCCGGTGATAAAGCTGAGTAACAAGTCCTATATTACATGAAACAGTACAAAACCGGGATTCTACTTAATTATTTAAAGTGGCAGTTTAGGCGTAGTTAGAGACGTACCATTTTTAAATGAGATATTTGATCATGAATTAATGAGTCATATTTTCTTAATTACTTGTTCAAATGAACCAGATAATATTTGTGTTTATCCATTCTCGGGCAGAAATATATCTCTAGCTCAAAAGAAGGCATCCTTTTTTCAAATTTAATCCTAACAATTTATTTTTCTCTTTGCCAATTATTGCAATCCTTAGATCTTCATGAGTTATTATTTTCGGAGTTAATGCGAAGAAACACATCTTTAACTATCATGAGTGATAGTAAAATTAGCTGAATTATTTTTTAGTTAGACATTATTAATTTCATGTCAAATTCCAGGCAATTCAAACATTATAGAAGGTTGGAATACTATACCTTAACTAAGCATCGGTTTATTCTTTAAGGGTTAACAACAGTAAGGTGTAGGAAACTTATATCGATCCTTGGTAATCCGGAGAAATCGGACAATACCCTGTTACTGCAACACCTGAAAGATTATATCACTGTCTAAACGGGATTTAAAATAGTTTAGGCCTTCAAATGGGAGTGAATATGTGTGTTATTAAAATATGAAGCAAAAACCTTCATGACCTGCGATACTGGTACAAAAAAGATAGACTTAATGGAATTTTTTTCCCAAATAAACTAGTATGGTTAACGCTATTGCAGAGATCTAAGTCCTACCAATATAATGGGAAATATCTTCTCAGTATAACAGACGAGATTCCTGTGTAAAAGTATTGATTAATTTTTGTACTATCCTCTGACCTAGACATATTTCGTAGGGTTTGGCCAGTCAGATTTTGGCTTGATGTAAAACTGACTAAGGCTTTCTCTTTTTCCCAATGTTATTAATTTGTATCAGTAAATCAGGCCTATCAAAACAGACTTCAGCAGTTTTTTTTGTACTTGAATGGTAAGGTGCTGACTTCTGCACTCTTATCCTTTACTTTATTAGGAGTCATGATGGGCATACTTAGATGATTTAGGTCCAAGTCTAACATACAGCCACTGGCCTGGATATATGTTCTAGTTATATATCAATACGATAATAATATAAAATAAAAAGTTAATAAGCAGAGAATAGTGAATTAAACTGCAAGAATTACGTGCCTAAGCTACGAAAGTAAAACGAAAATTCCATGAATAACTCGGCAAAATAATTCCAACACTTCAACCATTCTACTCTCGACCAGTTTACGACAAAGAAGGTATGACCTCTTCAGCGCTACTAAGAGTATAAGCCTCTCCAACTCACTTGGTCACCAATAATTTTTTTCGAGGCCAAATCGGCCCTCAAGAGAGATAGGATGCTATATGAAATAGCATTCCGTCCAGTAAGGGTTCATCCATAGGAGGAAGTATCCAAGCACACTCCCTCATAAAAACACCATACCTACATATCCTAGATATTAACAACCAATTCCTCCTCTGTCTAATCTTTCTCTCTCAAACACTTTCAGATATTTAACTATTATAACTTATAGGCTGTCGTGAAACTTTCTCACTCCCTGACACTGAATAATCTCTTCATAACTATACTCACAACCTTCATGACACTATATAATAATTCTTAATGAGTCGCACCAGAGTATTTATATTTCGCTCATTAAGCTTACTTCTGAAGTTGTCTAATTGCAATGATCTCACCTCCAATTTTATTTTTCCTTCCTCACCATAGTCTAACTCGCATACATCCAAGTTGACCTTAGCATACTCTCAGGCAGCTTCCTGGCACGTACCACATTCAAACTTTTAATATTAAATAATCTCTAAGAAACCCGTAAATTTACTCTAATTAAAACCTTGTTATCGCTATCTGATTAATTATCTAAGTAGTTGAAATTTAAACTTATTTTTAGGGTTACACAACGGACTTAAATATCGATACAATGCACATCATTCTCTAGCTCACATACCATTACCGAAATCTGCCAGCATTCACTTTTAGATCTTTTCTCTCATACACTCTACAATGAACCCTTCAAATTCCTTATATACCTAGCCACAATCAGCAGGGCATCAGATTTTATAAATATAGGTAAAACCTATGCCTTATCTTCCCTCATTAAGGTCATATGACTTTTTCTCTTTCCCCAACGTGCTTCTCTCATTACTCTAACTATAAATATATTAAACAGCTATAGCACCACAAGACAACCTTGTCATACGCACAAACCTATCTCAAACCATTCAATCTAGCTATCCTTTTCCCAAACACACACATTAATTTCAATATAAATAATCTCCATACCATCCGATTGTTTACTATTCAGTTATTACGTTTATTGCATCTGGAATATTCTTCCTTTAACTGCACGATCATAAATTTTCTCTAAATGCCTTAGCCTAGCATACACATTACATCTCCTTTCCCTTTTTTTTAGCTACCTGTCCTAGGTCGAATAGTTAATACAAATCCCATTTACGTGCTCTAATCCCACCTGAGTCTATCATTCAGAAACCTCTCAGTTATTCGCAATTACGCCCAATCGGACTATTCCATACACATCTGCCAAGAACACTAAATATCCTGTTCCTCATGTAGTTGTTGTATTAATCTTTTTTCTCCTTTACCTTTATAAAACATCACTCTTGCTGCATCCTTCCTAACTCTCGAGATTCTCCTAATTGATCTGGCTGACAACACAACAACGGCCTTTCAGTATCTCAGCGCCTATAACATATACTCCATCTGCCTTTCCCCTTTTCGCATTTTTCAGAGACCTATCAAGCTCTTGCAGGCGTATCTTCTCAACCCCAACATACCCAAAGATTTACACTCGAAAAACCAATAATATTTACATATGCATCATATTCCATACCTGTATAGTTCAGCAAAGTATTCTCGCCATAAATTTTAAACTCCTCCTTGCTCACAGGTATCATACTTCTGCTGTCTTTGATGTTCACATAGCAACTCATGTCTAATAAACCCAACCGATTTACTCTGTTTTTCTGTTCTGATCTTTTTAAATTTTACATGTACTTCCTTTTTGCTTTTCTCTACACGCTTCAAATCATCATTTCATCAATCAGCACTTTGCTTCCTCTTTCTATTGTTAGCACAAGCAACACACAAACTTTAACTTATCTACTACCACTTCTTTATTTTTTTCCAAATTAGCCATATCTCTATGCTTCCACTCATTTCATCTCTTTTATTCTCAAGTGTTCTTGCATGTTCCCACTTTCTCTGATAATCACTAAACTTTCACTTTTGATTCTTCTTTCCTTTTCTCTTCCCTTCCTCTACTGATCCATAAAATAACCATTCTGACCTCACAGACGATAATCATCTGACTCTTCTCCACATCGCATATACCCTCCACTTCCAGACAGACACTCGATTTACAAATCGACGCAGAAAAGAGTGATCACCACCGATTGACACATATGCGTCCCAATAAGCGCATATATTTACACTAAAGTAATACATAAATGCATGGAAAAGGTCAATAGTATGGTGTCGACAGTCTCTTTGCTCGAAGAATTGCAGCAAATCGTAATGGCATGCATTCAAAAGTAAACAGAAGAACTCTAGAGAAACGTTGCTACTCTTTGCTTTTTTAAAGCGCCCATATGGCGACTGCCTACTAGTGCAAAAATAGTCGTAATCATCGTATAGCCTAATGCTAGCTAGATTAAAAACGAGAGGAGCAAAACAAAAAAAAACAAGTCTAAAAAAAACAAAACGAAATGCAAATAAACAAAAAGAAAGCAAGAAGCAAAAAAGAAATAAGAAGAAGGAAACACGATCCTGTAGTGGGAGAATTCCCACTAACAACCGCTACTGAAGCTTAAGATCACTACCAGAGTTAAAGAATTGGAGGCACTCAATAAATGGAGGCATCTACTCAACATGACAAACATCGGATCTATTAAGGTGAAGCGACAAAGCCCATGCAAAGATGGCACCTCATACACAGGTAAGTGGATTGTAGGTGGTGACCTAACCTTAAAGGGAAATGATAGAGACAGATGCACTGCATCTACTTAATTGGAGTGTTCTAGGCTGGATCCTAAGAAAGGAAAGGGGACCCACAGCAGGTGAAAAGTTGCCTAGAGGCAACTCTAAATATGGAGTAAGGGGGGCCACACTGATCATGTCAAGTAGAGAAAAAGAAGCAACATGGCCGCTTGAGCGGTCTTGGAAGAGGCCTTACCTCCTTCAAGGGTGGGTAGCTTTTCTGTGGTTGGTTCAAAGATGGTAAAGAGCAAACCTACTAGCCGAAATCAAGAAGGTAGTAAGGGAACCTCTATACTTGTCAGAGTGGTGTTATATTTTATCTCCTTTTTCGCCTTAACACAACAAAGTCGGGCGAGGATTTGAAAAGAAGAAAGTAGTCGAAATTTTTTTAATCCCCGGAGAACTAGAAAAAAACCGAAAGGTTCATGCGCTGAGAACCCCTAAAAAGAGAGAAAGGGGTTTTGTTTGGCTATATCCCGTGTCAAGCCACTCTTGCCCCATACTTTTTCTGCTTTTTGGACTTATCATTGGAACGCCATCGGTGCGATAAAGAATGGTTTTCATAGCATACGACCGCGACATACAGCGACCAGAGGTTAACCATTATCTCTCTTTCTCCAATGGTCGTAGCTCCCAACATGGCAGCCCGAGAGGCATGGCGACTGAGCGGATATACTCAATAGAGGTAATAATCCTTGAAAGAACGGCCAGGTTCTTAAGATATGTTGTGGAAGACACAAAAACGAGACCCGAACTTTGGGTTGGTCTGTTATCCCAAGAGGCAGTAGAGCCCAAAGTTCACAAGCAATACACCTTTATGCACCCAAGAACAGCCACATGGGGGTGGTCTGCCAGTTACCCCCAAACAAGTAGGTATTTAGCAAAATCGATATTCCCATTAGTCGCGCCTTAAAGTCCGTGTCATTTCAACGCATGTCTATTGCAACCAGCGAGAGCTAAAGATTGTTGTTTATAGAGGTTCTAAAGCCATCTTTCCACATGGTATGAGGTAACATTCCTGATCTTAAGCATATAATAAAGGGTTGGAAGGATATTTGTCAAGAAGAATTACTGAGATGGAGAGTGAGGTAGAAGCGTACCAAAACCGTCCATAGGTCCCAGAAAGAATTCAATTCAATCCAGTAAAGGGGTGTCCCAAATATTCACTCGGTCCGGGTGAGCACACGTCACCCTAGTACCAAGTGCAGATAGACAAAAGGTTCATGAGCTATTACTATAATAAAAAAAATAAAGTAGCGCTGAATGAGAACGGGGTGAGGGGCATTAACAATCTTCCCAGGCCCCATCAGAGAGTTCATGTCAACCCAGTGACAAGGCTTCTATAATTTCCACACAAGCCGGTAGGATATGTATCTCCTACTGGCACCAAATTTAACAAAGAACATATGCTACCTGCTTGGGTTAAAGGCTGACACATGTCCTCTCGAGAGCCACCCAGTGTCCCAATATTTGTAGCTGCAGGATCTTGGTTGTGACTAGACCTGGCCCCCAACACCCATAAATACTCGAAAGATTTCATTTCGTTCAAACATTCTTTCCACCCATTAACAGAAATCACCATGAGGCCCTTCCAAGCAATTCATTACGATGTGGATCGGTTAACAACGTGCATTATCCTCCTGAACTATCTCATGGATGTTAGAATACAATTCAATGAATAGAATAAATGCGCACTAAGGAGTATAACTTAGTGTTCGCAGGTCAATGACCTGCCAAAGTTGAGCAGTGGTTCAAAAACATTTAAGGTGATTACACTTAAAAAATGTATGGAACGTCCACCATGGTTTATGGTAGCTTCTTCAGCACTGACATCCAACCACTCAAAGGTCTTGCGTCATACTAAAAATGGTTCTTTGCAATGATAAGTAGGCAACTATTGTTGCTCTGGACCAAAGTGGCCTGAAGAGCAAGAAGATAGTTTCTAAGGGTATTGCATCAAGAAGCACTCTCTCTAAGATTATTAATTACTTTATATAAATGTTTACACTCTGTAGATAAGTCTAGTCCACGCCTAAGAGCTTCAAGTGAACGCCAAGATCGCCTCCTGGTAAGCTCCAAACTCAAGGTTCAGGTTGCTTTCACTGCCGAGTACTCCCCATGAGTGGGGCTACTGAAAATAACATCGAACATTTAGAACCTTGAACTGATAATTAGTCAGGTTTTAACCAAATACACAGAAGCCATCTATTGGTATGCGGTATTAGGTGCTTAATAAAGAAAAATGAATCAATATCAGTCAAGATATCATCCAAATTTGGATTCCAGCATTCAAAAATGGATTGAAGTAGTCCTGAAAAACAAAGAACATAATTGTAAATATTGACTGCACAATCAGCGAGTTTGTAATCAACATTTGCTGTTTTTTACCTACAAATTATGATAGAAACATAATCAAACAAAATGCAATGTTCGACTACATCTAAATATCTACTTATCGGCCTGAAAAAATATAGTTGTCTGAAATTCTTTGGCCATGACTTTACACACCTACACCCTTACATCTAGGAAATTTGAGTGTAAACAAAGTTTCTGAAAAATATTGTCTCACACTTCTAGAAGTCATTATCATGCTCTTTACAAATACGATAATTCCTGACCCCTTGCTTAAAGCAGCCTTGCTTTCAATCTGTCTCGGAATATCCATGTCGCCATTGTACAGTAACGCTGCCTACCATTAACTTTGCATATTGCTATCTCATGACTTTTGGCATTTCAGGCATTGTAGAATTGAGCTTTTTCCTTCCTTCAAAATTTAATCTTTTCGCGGTTTAATTTAGCTATCTATTGCGAATTCAGATCCTCGAGCATTCGAATTATCCAAGACGGGATAGCAAAAACACATGCTATTTCAGTCCCTACTAATCAAAGCATAGCCGAAAGTAAAAGTACAGAAGGAAGAAACAATTATTGATACCAAATTTCATCATGAAACAATCACACATTTCATGGGTCATCCTAGGAATAGGCATAAATTTACTGAACATACAGACCAAAGAAAAAATATCTCACATTTTTGGATAATAGCGGATTAACATAGAAACTAAATGATCCTCGACAAAGCAAATAAAATCAATATTTAAAGTTAACTTTGAGAAAATTGTCATTCAATTCTTCCATTTCTCTCATTCAACACCAATTAATACAAATTTTGTAGCATATTCAAGTGAGTAAATGTTTAAAGTTGAGACCTGAAATTTGTTGTACACATTGACAATATTGCACGAAAATATATGTCAGTTTTCCTTTTGGTTTCTCTTTGATTCGCTTCCGGGTTAAAGTGAATTCTCAAAGAAGTTTAATGTATAAACATCTATCCAGAAAGGTTGCATTGAACGAATTGAATGGATTTTGTGCTGTATCCAGAAAATGAATTAAACCATATTAATTTTATATGTGAAATATTTTAAAAAACATAAAAGATGGTCTCCACTTAAATTATACTTATTGTGAAAAATAACGCTTTTTATGCACTGAATTTATTCGGTTCATTTAGGGACTAATAGAAGTGTATTTACATCCAAATGCATAAGTAGGCATTTCAACGTATAGTGTATGGTAAAGCTCGTTAAATCCCGGACTGAATTAATAGTCATTAATTTTAGAGAAATTAATGAAAAACAATTGTAAAACTTTCAGATCACCGATGCATATGGTTCGATATGGAGTAAATGGGCTATTAAGACCTTTGACCTTAAATATTAAAATGACAACGAAAAATGAGGTCTCTTATTTTGAAGCAAGTCCTTTACGTGAAAAAAGAGTTGCTTTGGCTTGACATTTCTGAATAGAGCTAAAGTGATTGATTCTCGGTAAACAGGTATTAGTCTTCACCAAATTTGAGAATCTGTGATATCTACTTTTTCGAAGAAGAATATTGAGGCAAATGGGGTGAAAAGCGAAGGAGATATGGGAGGTCCTACGCGGAAGAATAAATTTACTTTTTGAAAGAGGTGATCCATTTTGGGTCATTATTTTTAGTCCTAATCTCCTTATAAGGAATGTTAATCATCTGACCTGTAATTAATTGCTTAATTATTCTTTCATACTCCTCTTCAATTGTAATCTCTTCCTCCTGGTGATTATTGTCTCCACTAACTGATATCATTGAATCTATTCCTGAATTGATTTCATTGCCTGGTTTCTGTACAACTGCCTCCAGGTAAGTCCTTAGCCCATTATAATTTGCTCTTCTAAAGTCCGGAATTTTAACATTGTTCATGCTACTATCAATACCATTCCATTTCATCTTGAATCTAATTTCACAATGGTCACTATTACCCAAATTTCCTCCAATCTCAGTATCCTTAATAACTTCTTCCCTATTTGTCAGAACTAAATCCAGTATATTATTACCTCTAGTGGGTTCGTTAATAATCTGCCTCAGAAAATTATCTTGGACAACATTCAAAAATTCCTCAGCCTCCTGATCACCCACAAGAGCTTCCCAGTCTATATTTCTGTAATTAAAATCGCCCATTATACACACATGCTTACTTCTACATGCCCGTTCAATCTCCTGCCACAGAAGATTTGAAGCTTCCTTACTAAGATTTGGTGGTCTGTATAATAATCCTATGACAAGCTTGTTTTTACCTTCCTTTACATTTAGCCATAATGACTCTGTGTTATCATCTAATTTAATTGTACTGTTTACACAACACTGGAGATTATCTTTAATATAAATAATAACCCCTCCTCCTCTCTTCCTATTCCTATCTGTATGGAACATGTTAAAGCCCTCAATCTCAACCTCAGGTTTAAAGTGATTTCCTGCCAAATCAAGCCAGGACTCTGTTATCGCAATTATATCAAAATTCTCTTCACTCGCTAACGCTCTTAAGAGATCTATCTTATTCCTTATACTCCGACCATTTGTGTAGTATATTTTTAAGGTTTTTTTATTATTCCCATCTTCATTGCATCGTGCTTTTCTATTCCTAGTTATCTGCTCATTCACTTGTGCATTAGTCCCCCTATAACGCATCAGTATGCCCTCTCCCTTAGCTATTCCTCTATCTCTGCATCCCTTCCATTTCCTACACCTGCCCTCTATTCCTGTTATTCCCTTAGCTCTAACAGCTTCTAGTTTCCCACCCGTAAGGACCTAATCACACTATCCAGCTCCCCCCATAGAACCTCAACACCTGCCCGACTAAGATGGAGCCCATCCATCGCATACAACCTCCTATTCCCGTAAAACCCTCCACCAGCACCCGGCAGACAAACTCTCATTCCCTTCCACTTGCTATCACTCAACTTCCTATCTAAATACCTAATCTGAGAGTCACCCATCACTAGCACCTCAGTCATTCTCCTATTCTGTGTTGGCCTAACATTACCCTCCCTCCTGCTCTCAGTCACACTACCACCCATCCTGCTTTCATCCACAATCACACCAGGCAAATCACTTTCACACTCTTCCTCTCTCAGGACATTGAATCTGTTAGTCAACCTAACAGGTTCTATGTCCCTCTCATTCACACACCTAACCTGTCCTAACTTATCTATCCTATCCATTTTCACCCACCATTCATCATCACTCACAACTTCCACACTGTTCCCAGTCCTAGCCCTATCTTCCACCCTCTTAGTACTAATCTCACCCTTCAATCGCACACTTGCATCTCTTCTCACCTTAAACACCAAATCATTCAACCTCTTACATTCCCCACTCAACCTCCTAACCTCCCCTTCCAGAAAACACACACGGCATTCAGTTACATTCACTCTCCTTTCAACTCCACATGCATCACACACTACTTTCAAACGACATGCTCTCACCATCTATACAAACAGCCATACTCTCAGAAATTTACTAAGGAAAAAGTTAACACTCACCCCAAAAAATTCTTGCTCAGGATTGCTGCCAGTTATCTTCCCTGTGATATCTCTGTCGTATACAGCAAGCCCCTGTATCAGAGATTTACAGATGCCTGTATGTTGTTGAATCAATGGCAGCATTCGATAGGTTGCCATCCTCACCCCACCCTTTGAACCTCCGGATAGGAGATCATCCCTCCAAGCTAGGTACCTTAAGAGTCTGCCCTTCCATCGTCGCTGACCTCTAGTTGACATGATCCACCTCCCATAGTCTGTACCAACCTATGGAGCCTGGACAAGTTATCTGTGACCCCTTGCATCCTTAAGAGTCTGTTCCTAGAGCATGCGACCTCACAGATACAATTCTGCCTGATATATATGGATGGTTGCAAGTCAAACAATGGCGTTGGTGCTGCAGCCACCTACTCAGGAGAGTTTCTAATTTTATCTTTACCACTTGCAGCTTCTATTTTTACGGCTGAACTTTAAGCCATCCTTTTAGCTTTTAGACTGATCTAAATTTTTACCTTTTAATGATTTTGTCATTTTCTCTTACTCAAGGAAGTTTTACAGGCAATTCACTCATCTTTTAGTCACAGAAATCTGCAACTAGCTGCTCCAGAATGCGTCCTAATATAGAATGGAATTTTGTTGGGTCCCCGGGCATGTAGGGGGTCCTATGCAACTAGAGGGCTGATCTGCTGACCCGCTCAGCCTATTCTGTCTCTGTAGAACACTGCTCTGCCTTTTCAAGGTTTCTTTCCTTTTTCTAAGATAATATACTTTTCATTTGTGGCAGAACAAATGGGATAGGTTTTTATAATTTAAATTACAAAAGTCAAAAGTCTTTTTGCCCTTGGCCTTTGAGCCTTCAGAGACTATGGTCCTTATAGTTAGCCCTTTGCCGAGTTCGCATTGGCTACACAAGTCTTACCGTCATCTTGTTTCGGCTGATACTCAGACAGCCCTTGCTGCCATTTTTGTGGTGGGGACCAATCAGTTGCTTGTCTTCTACTAGAATGCACTCAGTTCGCCACTCTCTGGTTGTCCTGTTTCCCGAACCTTTTAACTATCCTTTGCCTCGACCATCTTCGATTCATTTTAACAGAGAAATCTTTTAAACCCTCATTTTTTTTTTATCACAAAGTGGTCTTCTCCTTTTATAACTAATTTACCTAGTTTTATCTGAGCTGCTTTTGATCGAGTGCCACACTTACGGCTTCTGAGCAAAGTTAAAGCACACAGGATAGATGGCAGTATATTTAGGTGGATTCAGTCATGGCTTGGTGACAGAGAGCAAAGAGTTAGTATAGATGGAGTTAAATCTGAGTGGGGGTGTATTAGCAGTGGAGTTCCGCAAGGATCTGTTTTGGGTCCCTTGCTATTCTTAATTTATATTAATGATCTTAAAATAGGTATAAGTAGTGACCTGAGTAAATTTGCTGATGATACTAAGCTAGGTAGGGCCATTAGGGCTGATTCTGATGCTGTTGTAATGCAGGAGGAATTGACCATTCTGTCCAATTGGGCTGAGAATTGGCCAATGAAGTTTAACATAGACGAATGTAGTGTACTTAGTATAGGTAGAAATAATCCACTGAATAGTTATAAATTAAATGGGAGAAATTTAGGGAGGACTGATTGTGAGAGGGACTTGGGTATTTTGGTAAGTTCAGACCTTCGTCCTAGAAAGCAATGCCTAAATGCTAAGAATAAAGCTAATAGGATATTGGGATTCATTAGGAGGAGTGTAAGCAATAAGAGTGCTGAAGTCATTCTAAAACTGTATCTGGCGCTAGTTAGGCCTCATCTAGACTATGCAGTACAATTTTGGTCACCATATTATAGGAAGGATATTGATTTGCTTGAGTCTGTGCAGAGAAGGATGACAAAGATGATTGGTGGGCTAAGGAACTTACCTTATGGTGAAAGGCTCAGAAAACTAAATCTACATACATTGGAAAGGAGAAGAGTCAGAGGGGAATTGATTGAAGTCTTCAAATGGGTAAAAGGATATAATAAAGGGGATCTGGGTAAGGTTCTTATACTTAGTGAACATGACAGGACACGTAGCAATGGGTTTAAGCTTGATAAGTATAGGTTTAGGAAGGAGATTGGGAGGAATTGGTTAACAAATCGTGTGGTAGATGAATGGAATAGGCTCACTAGACATGTGATAGAAGCCTCCTCTCTGGGTAGTTTTAAGAATAGATTAGATAAATATATGAATGAAGCTGCTAGATGGGACTGACTTTTTAATGTACATATGTATATATTTTTCTGCGGAGTGGGGAGATTATTTTGCGGTTGCATGAATGGACATAATCCTCTGGATGCATTTTATGTATATTGTAGATTAGATCTGACAAATTCCTGTAATGGGTGACAATGTTGATGACTTTCCTCTGGTAAGAAATCTTTTGTGTGTTGACTGGAACAGGAGCTGCCAAGTGTCGGCCATGAATGGTCTTTTGCAGTCTCCTTCTTTTCTTATGTTCTTCTTCTTATGTCCCAATAAGCGCATATATTTACACTAAAGTGAGACATAAATGCATGGAAAAGGTCAATAGTATGGTGTCGACAGTCTCTTTGCTCGAAAAATTGCAGCAAATCGTAATGGCATGCATTCAAAAGTAAACAGAAGAACTCTAGAGAAACGTTGCTACTCTTTGCTTTTTTAAAGCGCCCATATGGCGACTGCCTACTAGTGCAAAAATAGTCGTAATCATCGTATAGCCTAATGCTAGCTAGATTAAAAACGAGAGGAGCAAAACAAAAAAAAACAAGTCTAAAACAAACAAAACGAAATGCAAATAAACAAAAAGAAAGCAAGAAGCAAAAAAGAAATAAGAAGAAGGAAACACGATCCTGTAGTGGGAGAATTCCCACTAACAACCGCTACTGAAGCTTAAGATCACTACCAGAGTTAAAGAATTGGAGGCACTCAATAAATGGAGGCATCTACTCAACATGACAAACATCGGATCTATTAAGGTGAAGCGACAAAGCCCATGCAAAGATGGCACCTCATACACAGGTAAGTGGATTGTAGGTGGTGACCTAACCTCAAAGGGAAATGATAGAGACAGATGCACTGCATCTACTTAATTGGAGTGTTCTAGGCTGGATCCTAAGAAAGGAAAGGGGACCCACAGCAGGTGAAAAGTTGCCTAGAGGCAACTCTAAATATGGAGTAAGGGGGGCCACACTGATCATGTCAAGTAGAGAAAAAGAAGCAACATGGCCGCTTGAGCGGTCTTGGAAGAGGCCTTACCTCCTTCAAGGGTGGGTAGCTTTTCTGTGGTTGGTTCAAAGATGGTAAAGAGCAAACCTACTAGCCGAAATCAAGAAGGTAGTAAGGGAACCTCTATACCTGTCAGAGTGGTGTTATATTTTATCTCCTTTTTCGCCTTAACACAACAAAGTCGGGCGAGGATTTAAAAAGAAGAAAGTAGTCGAAATTTTTTTAATCCCCGGAGAACTAGAAAAAAACCGAAAGGTTCATGCGCTGAGAACCCCTAAAAAGAGAGAAAGGGGTTTTGTTTGGCTATATCCCGTGTCAAGCCACTCTTGCCCCATACTTTTTCTGCTTTTTGGACTTATCATTGGAACGCCATCGGTGCGATAAAGAATGGTTTTCATAGCATACGACCGCGACATACAGCGACCAGAGGTTAACCATTATCTCTCTTTCTCCAATGGTCGTAGCTCCCAACATGGCAGCCCGAGAGGCATGGCGACTGAGCGGATATACTCAATAGAGGTAATAATCCTTGAAAGAACGGCCAGGTTCTTAAGATATGTTGTGGAAGACACAAAAACGAGACCCGAACTTTGGGTTGGTCTGTTATCCCAAGAGGCAGTAGAGCCCAAAGTTCACAAGCAATACACCTTTATGCACCCAAGAACAGCCACATGGTGGTGGTCTGCCAGTTACCCCCAAACAAGTAGGTATTTAGCAAAATCGATATTCCCATTAGTCGCGCCTTAAAGTCCGTGTCATTTCAACGCATGTCTATTGCAACCAGCGAGAGCTAAAGATTGTTGTTTATAGAGGTTCTAAAGCCATCTTTCCACATGGTATGAGGTAACATTCCTGATCTTAAGCATATAATAAAGGGTTGGAAGGATATTTGTCAAGAAGAATTACTGAGATGGAGAGTGAGGTAGAAGCGTACCAAAACCGTCCATAGGTCCCAGAAAGAATTCAATTCAATCCAGTAAAGGGGTGTCCCAAATATTCACTCGGTCCGGGTGAGCACACGTCACCCTAGTACCAAGTGCAGATAGACAAAAGGTTCATGAGCTATTACTATAATAAAAAAAATAAAGTAGCGCTGAATGAGAACGGGGTGAGGGGCATTAACAATCTTCCCAGGCCCCATCAGAGAGTTCATGTCAACCCAGTGACAAGGCTTCTATAATTTCCACACAAGCCGGTAGGATATGTATCTCCTACTGGCACCAAATTTAACAAAGAACATATGCTACCTGCTTGGGTTAAAGGCTGACACATGTCCTCTCGAGAGCTACCCAGTGTCCCAATATTTGTAGCTGCAGGATCTTGGTTGTGACTAGACCTGGCCCCCAACACCCATAAATACTCGAAAGATTTCATTTCGTTCAAACATTCTTTCCACCCATTAACAGAAATCACCATGAGGCCCTTCCAAGCAATTCATTACGATGTGGATCGGTTAACAACGTGCATTATCCTCCTGAACTATCTCATGGATGTTAGAATACAATTCAATGAATAGAATAAATGCGCACTAAGGAGTATAACTTAGTGTTCGCAGGTCAATGACCTGCCAAAGTTGAGCAGTGGTTCAAAAACATTTAAG
Source organism: Ceratothoa steindachneri (assembly GCA_963969495.1). NCBI lineage: Eukaryota > Metazoa > Arthropoda > Malacostraca > Isopoda > Cymothoidae > Ceratothoa > Ceratothoa steindachneri. Next base: position 87,411,801 of record OZ018328.1, read on the forward strand.
GTGATTACACTTAAAAAATGTATGGAACGTCCACCATGGTTTATGGTAGCTTCTTCAGCACTGACATCCAACCACTCAAAGGTCTTGCGTCATACTAAAAATGGTTCTTTGCAATGATAAGTAGGCAACTATTGTTGCTCTGGACCAAAGTGGCCTGAAGTGCAAGAAGATAGTTTCTAAGGGTATTGCATCAAGAAGCACTCTCTCTAAGATTATTTATTACTTTATATAAATGTTTACACTCTGTAGATAAGTCTAGTCCACGCCTAAGAGCTTCAAGTGAACGCCAAGATCGCCTCCTGGTAAGCTCCAAACTCAAGGTTCAGGTTGCTTTCACTGCCGAGTACTCCCCATGAGTGGGGCTACTGAAAATAACATCGAACATTTAGAACCTTGAACTGATAATTAGTCAGGTTTTAACCAAATACACAGAAGCCATCTATTGGTATGCGGTATTAGGTGCTTAATAAAGAAAAATGAATCAATATCAGTCAAGATATCATCCAAATTTGGATTCCAGCATTCAAAAATGGATTGAAGTAGTCCTGAAAAACAAAGAACATAATTGTAAATATTGACTGCACAATCAACGAGTTTGTAATCAACATTTGCTGTTTTTTACCTACAAATTATGATAGAAACATAATCAAACAAAATGCAATGTTCGACTACATCTAAATATCTACTTATCGGCCTGAAAAAATATAGTTGTCTGAAATTCTTTGGCCATGACTTTACACACCTACACCCTTACATCTAGGAAATTTGAGTGTAAACAAAGTTTCTGAAAAATATTGTCTCACACTTCTAGAAGTCATTATCATGCTCTTTACAAATACGATAATTCCTGACCCCTTGCTTAAAGCAGCCTTGCTTTCAATCTGTCTCGGAATATCCATGTCGCCATTGTACAGTAACGCTGCCTACCATTAACTTTGCCTATTGCTATCTCATGACTTTTGGCATTTCACGCATTGTAGAATTGAGCTTTTTCCTTCCTTCAAAATTTAATCTTTTCGCGGTTTAATTTAGCTATCTATTGCGAATTCAGATCCTCGAGCATTCGAATTATCCAAGATGGGATAGCAAAAACACATGCTATTTTAGTCCCTACTAATCAGAGCATAGCCGAAAGTAAAAGTACAGAAGGAGGAAACAATTATTGATACCAAATTACATCATGAAACAATCACACATTTCATGGGTCATCCTAGGAATAGGCATAAATTTACTGAACATACAGACCAAAGAAAAAATATCTCACATTTTTGGATAATAGCGGATTAACATAGAAACTAAATGATCCTCGACAAAGCAAATAAAATCAATATTTAAAGTTAACTTTGAGAAAATTGTCATTCAATTCTTCCATTTCTCTCATTCAACACCAATTAATACAAATTTTGTAGCGTATTCAAGTGAGTAAATGTTTAAAGTTGAGACCTGAAATTTGTAGTACACATTGACAATATTGCACGAAAATATATGTCAGTTTTCCTTTTGGTTTCTCTTTGATTCGCTTCCGGGTTAAAGTGAATTCTCAAAGAAGTTTAATGTATAAACATCTATCCAGAAAGGTTGCATTGAACGAATTGAATGGATTTTGTGCTGTATCCAGAAAATGAATTAAACCATATTAATTTTATATGTGAAATATTTTAAAAAACATAAAAGATGGTCTTCTCTTAAATTATACTTATTGTGAGAAATAACGCTTTTTATGCACTGAATTTATTCGGTTCATTTAGGGACTAATAGAAGTGTATTTACATCCAAATGCATAAGTAGGCATTTCAACGTATAGTGTATGGTAAAGCTCGTTAAATCCCGGACTAAATTAATAGTCATTAATTTTAGAGAAATTAATGAAAAACAATTGTAAAACTTTCAGATCAATTGATGCATATGGTTCGATATGGAGTAAATGGGCTATTAAGACCTTTGACCTTAAATATTAAAATGACAACGAAAAATGAGGTCTCTTATTTTGAAGCAAGTCCTTAACGTGAAAAAAGAGTTGCTTTGGCTTGACATGTCTGAATAGAGCTAAAGTGATTGATTCTCGGTAAACAGGTATTAGTCTTCACCAAATTTGAGAATCTGTGATATCTACTTTTTCGAAGAAGAATATTGAGGCAAATGGGGTGAAAAGCGAAGGAGATATGGGAGGTCCTACGCGGAAGAATAAATTTACTTTTTGAAAGAGGTGAACGTGTAGTAGTTGGAAATAGATCGTGTGTGAAATATTGTGCGTTGCATCTCCACAAATCTAAACACATCCTAACCATATCCTCCGTTGAGTTCTCATTTGTTCCATTCGCGGCAAATAATTTTTTAATTAAACTTAGATTGCCTATCCTGCCTGAAGTTGTCATGTATATTTGTGACATTAAACGAGAATCAATCCTTGCACAGCGCATATCTTGATGGTGAATAAAATCTGAATTAAAATATTCTATTAAATAATAGGCGACAATAAATATGCAATTGGTTCATTTAAAATTATTGATTCTACTGCAAAGTTTACTAATGTAAAATAAAATGTACTTCTGCGAAGACAAGGATTAATTTTCCTTCGTTTTGGAAAAACGACTCTTCAATATATATATATATATATATATATATATATATATATATATATATATATATATATATATATATATATATATTTAAAAGCACAAGGAAAATGGAAATTGGTAACAACTCGGAAAAATGCTAAGGAGAATACTACATGTATCATTGAAAGCTTAAGAAGGAAAATGAAAGAACTAGAGAACGGAAAGATAGAGCAAACTATTTTAACCGTTATATGAAAACAAATGAAAAGGTTGGATTTGAACCTGTGTCATCAAGCGCTCATCGCTTATATGACCACGACGCTTATCGCCAGAGCTACCATCCTCGACCACAAAGGCTGATTCAAGAAGCATTTTGAATAACGAAGTGTAGGTTTTTATCCAGTGAAAGACAAGACACGTGTTTTTCTAGTAGAAGTGGCAGGGTCTTTTTTGTTTGTAATAATTGAAAATCCCAAGACGCGTGATATATAAATGCATTTAAAGGCTCAAGGGAAATGGCAATTAGTAACACAACCCCGGGAAATTGCTAAAGAGAATATTTCATGTACCATTTAAAGCTTAAAATGGGAGAAGTAGAGAATGGAAAGATAGGGCAAACTATTTTAACCGTTATATGAAAATAAATAAAGAAGTTGGATTTGAACCTGTGTCATCAAGCCCTCAGCACTTATATGACCACGACGCTTATCGCCAGAGCTACCATCTTGAAACCCAAAAGGGGTTAATATATATATATATATATATATATATATATATATATTAGTATAAATGGGGAGCATACCTTCTTGTATGCAGATTTTGTTAAAGAGCATAGTATATTTCACATTTATTAATTTGCTTTGTAAACTTTCCATTTTTCTTATTATCTTTTTTAGTTCAGTTTGTAGATGGTAAACAATTTCTCTTAAGTTCATCTTCTTTTTAAATTAAATGTGTGGTATTAACCAAAACTGATTTTAATTGCCGAGCTTTCGATCTATGCGATCATCTTCAGGGTGTTTTTCCTCCTTCAACGGTGAAGAATGGTGGAGTCAGAATGAAAAGAACAACTCAAAATATGTTGGTATGACTACTACCACACTTTCGAGGCATTTGACAATGCACCTGCGACATGGAGCCCCCTAAAATCATAGGGAGACTGTACATAACATGGGCTTACCCAGGGATATATTAGGGTTAATAACATCACGATCAAAAGAAAAGAGGGAAATAAAGCCAGACTCACACCATAGAAGCCATCATAATTAACGAAGAACGGCCAGCTATCATCATCCAGACTACGGGCAGGAATCGAACATTAAAGTTTTTGTAAAATTCCGTTCACCTCGCAGTGGCCTGTTTAAATTTCATTTGCATCGGTAAAATAGTTACAATGTTATTTCCCCTTCCCCCACACACACAAAAAAAGTAAAATGGGACTGACCGACATAGTGAGATATAGAGTCGCACGCGACTAAAATGTGTCAAGTTCCGGATAATAAATTTGTTGACACTACCGGTACTGCCCGCACTAACCTGCATGCCAGTGGACCCTAGTTTATTTCGGTTCTTCACTTATTGATCTAATTAAATCACATTTATTTGATCAATTATAGGTTTGGGCAATTATAAGGAAAATTCTTGTTTGTTAATCGCGTGCGAGCGACTCTACATCTCAATATGTCGTTTCCTTATCGTTTTGCTTTTTTTTAGATAATAACATTGTAATTATGTGTCCGATTCTGACGAAATTTGATATCCTCATTTGTTTTACATTCTCGTTCGAATCATATTAATGCAAACGAATGGCAAGGTTAGCCCGGGATTTATTTCTTTTTGGCAATAACATCATAACTATTTGGCTGATTCTAAGGAAATTTGAAATCCTTATATTGTTTGACATTCTCTTTCAAATAACATAAGTGCCAAATATTTTCCAACTTTAGCCAGGAAATTATTTTTCCTTTGCAATAACATCATAACTATTTAGTCGATTGTAACAAATTTGAAACTCTTATGTTGCTTTACATTCTCTAACGAATAATATAATTGCCAAGGTCCTCCAATGATTAGTCCAAGAATTATTAAAAGTTTTGAATGTCGTAAGGTCATAAATCAGATAAGTGAGAGCACGCGACTTTTTGGGCCAGCAAAGCTTGTTTAGTCGCAGGTGATTGATTCTACATCTCACAATTTCAGTCGGTCGGTCTATCCCCGTTTTGCTTTTTTATTGTTTCGCTAATAACATTATAACTATTCTGCCCATTCTAACAAAATTTTAAACTCTTATGCTGTTTACCACCGTTTTTGAAGGATATAATTGCCAAAGTCATTCCAAGATTAACCAGATAATTATTTGTCAATAATATCATAACTATTTTCCGGATTATATCCATATTTGAAACTCTTATGCTGTTTTGCATTCTCTTTCGAATGCTATAATTGTCAAGGTCATCACTAGTAGAATCCCGGAATTATTTTAGTGAACACGAATTTTAGTCAGCAGATCTTGTTTTATATTAGGTTATGCCTTTTGTGTAGTCTCTCTCAAATCTATTTGTATTAGTATTTTTGAAGACTGCGACGATATTAGGAAATAAACTTTGTGCCTTAAGTTGAACAAGTTTAATAAAAATTGAGGACTCTTTAGTTTTAACCCAACAAGTATCACTACAATATGACCTCAAATAATTTGATTATTCGCTCACCAATGCATTAGATCCAAGCCTCCTCGCTTCATAAATTAAAAGATTCCTCGGGCTGCCTCTTTAAGTAACCGCACTCTGAGGATGAGAAAGAGCGTAAATAGCGATACTTCCGGGAAAATAAATTGAATCAATGTGCAATGGACCAATTCTGAAAATGAGCAAACTTTGTTCCACTTTTATTATTTATAATAGTAAAGAGAAGTTTTTCATTTGAAGAAGTTTCTTACTATACAATTGACAAAAGCCTCTAGGCAATTTCAAGGACGTTTGCACATGCCTTTTTACATGAAATAAATTGTATTTTTTATTTTTACAGAAAATAATTAATTTAAATATATTAATTAAATATGTTAAATATAGTAAGAGATTAAAAATGTAATTCAATTCAGAGATCTGCTACGGAAATTGGTGTCGCTTTTAATGCACTGAATTTATTCGATTCACTTTTGAGACTGTGAAAACTATGTAATGATATATAAATTGATATTTATGCTCTTGAACGGAATTTAAACATTGAAATACAAGTGAGATACATTAAATGTTTTTTAGGTTCGTTGAAGTTAATGAAAACGCGAGTGTAAAATTTGTTAGGCAATGGTGATGAAGCTTCGGCTCATAGTCTCTTGGTGATAACCAAGGTAGTAATGTGGATAGCTACATTATATTGCAGTAAGGAGTTAAGAAGTGGGAACGAGCAGCCTTCTAACATGCTTATTTATCAAAGTTGAGATTGTATCCTTGGCAGGCGTCTCCTAAACGAATTTTGAAATCAGAATCAGAATGAATCTCTCTTAAAACGCTGCTTTTATTTATCCCATTCAAGGAGGATTGGCCATTGCCCCTAATTAGTGGGGAGTTTCGTTCCAAAGTATGTTTGATTCTCGGGGAAAAGAAATAGGCATTATGAATGCCCTTATCTAGAAAAGAGCCGTAAAGTGGAATTTCGCTCTATCTCAACTAAGCAGACGCTGAAATCAGCTATGGAACTTGTCAAAAGCGAAGGCTCGTGTACGTTGGTGTAATTTGTATTGGTTCGCCGAAGGTTTATTTTTCACCTTTGAGAAAGCCCTAAAAACCTCATCTATCAACGTCACTGGGGAGTTCATTTACCGGGTTCCCTTTTGGAGGAGTGTTTTGAAGGGATTTCAAATTTTCGTAAACTTTGAGATAAAGTTGACCATCCAGAGAAATTCGCAAGGTTTAGTGAATTTATCAGATTGTGTTTATTTCGTCATTGCTCGACTTTTTGTTTGAGTGAGTGATATGATAATTTGTGAAGGCTGAGCAAAATGCCTCTGATGTCTTACATGTACAGTTTTTCCGGTTAATTTAAATTCCAGGGCTCAATATCATAGTTGTTAGCGTGATACATATTAAAAAAATAGGCCTGGGTTCGAGTCTAGACAATCGAGAGAACAAACGGGCCTTAGAAAAGCATTCTTAACTCAAGGGTTGAAGAGAAATAATATTAATCTAACTTGCTTCCTTGCCTTTGCTTTAGGTAGTTCATCGAAGGCGATGATGACGGATGCTCTCATATTGAGGCCATCAAACCTGCACCAGGTTTAAATGGGTAGGAATGTGCGCATTCTTCGGATCCGTATCTTGAACTATGGGAGAAGGACCCTGGTGGCAGAAGAGCCTCGAGACGACCAGGCTTCCTCCTAGTCTGCAGGGAGCTCCGGAGATAACAATCTGTTGGTTCTCGTTCTGGTTTGTGATCGAGGTATCCATCCGCTAGCCTTGGCCTAAAAAGGCAGTGCTCACAAGTCAGTGGCGAAGGGAGAGGGATACAGTGTCTGATAGGTGTTATGGCGTGTCCACACACTGATGGACCTGTACGCCGTATCTCTGGTGCCCACTGCGTCTCCTAGATACCCTATATATTTTAAAAACAGGAATTTTTAAAGTTTCACTCTTTAAACTTCCTTTAGAGTTGGAAAAAATAATATGGTGTAGTTCAGAAATAATATATATGATTAACGTTTAATATATTCGAATGTTATTTATAAAATTGATTTTGCATTTTTACCTTATCATAAGAATATAGCTAATGCCCCTTAAAAACGATTTAAATAAAATTAAATTATTTGAGTAAATTTAGATTAAAAAAATTCGTGTGGATTGTTATTTTTTATTTGGAACTGATTACGCTAAAAGAAATTCTAGATTTTAGGCCTAGAAAAAGAGAATCGATGTGAAAAAAATAGAACAAGAGTAAATCATTAGGAGTTATGTACTGAAGTATTTTTTAAATTTTTAGAACTAAAGGCCGTTGCTAAAGTCAGATAGGCCGTAAGGCCACAGACCTAAGCTCTGCCCGCGAATCGTAAGCTTATTCTATAATAAGAAGTGACGAAGCCAGTTCTTTTCTACGATCAATTTTTTAAGTTCAGGAATTGATTTCTTGCTCTTCGGTGGCTACCATCAAATTTTAGAATGTACTTTTTCATGAATCTAAGCCAAAACTTGACACTATGTTCAGAATGGTATTACAAGCGTCTTATATTAATAAAAGCAAAGGTAATTTCATTAGAACGAAAGATTAATAGCTCTGTATCCGAAAAACTCAACCGCTTTTTTCCAGCTACAGTGAATTCTTTCCTTCATTAATCTCCGCAGTCGGGACTTGAATTGATTGTATGCCCTGGTTAGGGAGGATTTTTATTGGATGATACTACCTCCACAATCGGTTCCCCCAGATATCCAGGTATCCATGGTGTGGGCCGTTGTTGAACAAACACGCCTGTAACATCCTTGCATGGTGTTTAGGCGATGATGCTGACCATGCCCCAAAACATGTAAGAGGTTGGAAATTTGTGGTGTATGATGATAGGCACTACCGATGATTCTCCAGAAAAAAGTTGATAACTCTCCCGCATCACCTCCTTGACATACATGACCTTTTTTCATCAGAGAAGAAACAAAATTGGCCGGTAACATCGTGTTTAACATCTTTGATGAATATTTGTGCCATCACCTCATGGTTTGCTTTGTTAGCTGCATGATAACCTGGCGCCATTCAGCACTTACGAGGGTAGCTCAGGTAATGGTGCACTCCGTGTCAATGGTTTGCCTGCTTACACCTATTTTCTTGGCAAGTTTACCAATAGAATGACCAAGCTACTAAGAGCTCTTCTAAAGTTTCACCAACACATTTAATAAAACCTTTTAAAGTTTCATCTTAGATTTATTAATATTCTGTATTCAATATTGTTCTAAATAAGTAATATGATAAACTAAAAGTTCAACAGAAGCACAGAGAGAACAAATCTAACTAGACCAGAGCTAAGCGTTTTCATAAAGGCTTTGGGGGTTTATAACTGGTTACCAGTTTATGAAAGGGGGGGGTTATCAGTTGGGCAAAGCTGCTCGTAAAGGGAGTGTCAGACGAAGGCGCTTGAGTTCTCCCTGTCGAGTTTGCTCTGACTCCGAAAGTTTTTGCGGGGAATCTGTTTAAAGGCTGGTTCACAAGGTAACTCGGTTATCACTGGGTTAAAATAGGCACTCGAAACGAGAATGGAGTTTTGTATGCTATATTCTTTGCTTAGGTTTTCTTAGTCGGGGTAAGTGAGATAGTGAAGTCTTATACAGGTTTGTCGTAAATTTTGCTCTAACCTTAGATCATTTGGGGTGAGGACGGCAGGTCTTAAGGACGAGGAAACAACTCGTAACGCTAATAATAAACAAATCAAAGTGTGACTAATGGCGAATGAATAATTCTATCTCTTCGTATGAGTCTGGAGAATGTCCCAACTCCTCCATTTATACTGCCTCCAAATAAAGGGAATTACTTTATTTTTCTAGGTCTGGGGGCTAGGCGGAGCTTACGATGTGAGAAGTATGTTTGCGTGTACTTCATTAAAACTGCTGGGCGGAATCAAAAGGGTTTGTGCGTGTTCATTTTGGGCACGTCTCTATTGAATTTGCTCGCCTGATCGTGACTTTATCAAATCGGCATTAATATCCAGTGATAAATCACTTGATTTTTCGTTTCGCCGGTCCACGTCAAATTTAACTGGTCAGATCAGACACCACCCTAAGGTAACCCAGCTGCCTTTATTATCTTGCTTCGAGACCTTTTCATCTCGCTGCTGTTTCCTCGCGTGTGTGTTTGTGTGAGCGCAAAGGAATATACAATTATTCGCTTGCCTTTCTTGCACTTATGTTATTCTTAATACATTTACACTTGTAGATAAGTAATTTGCTTTATTCTATATTAGTTCATTGCTACTACATGGCATGTTATTTCAGTAGTTAGTATGTGTGCCCAATTTCAAGATTTCATAGGGCAAACAGGGTGCTCGTTTGTGAGGTTCCTCTTTTAGCCTACTTTACCTTGCAATTAAGGTGTCACTACAAAAACACTTCCCATCGAGGCACTGTGTTATATAAATGAAGAACTAATATACGTCTATTCGGGGTACACAGTTTTTTTCATCTATAATGCTAAACATTTGCATTGTTTCGACACTCATATACATTTTATTAATAATTAGGGTTCTTTTTATCTTTTTATCTAGTCATTCTGATAATACTATATGTAACGATTACAATACATGATATATACGCTAGGTTCATAGGCGAAGTGCTATGTACAAAATTATTTGGCGTGAGGATAATTTGCTTCTTTCTCTTTTATGACAATACACCAGGCCAATGAAATGAATGTAATTGGATTTAAAAATAAAAGAATAACGGATCTCTGGCGTACCTAAACTGTCTCCCAGATTGCGCAATTATGTACGGCTTATAGTTGCTCTCCAGTGGCGTTACAAGCCTTTATATAATTATGAACCTATTCTGCGTTGTAATGGGGGCTACAATTCTTGCGTGTGCGTCCAAAAACTACCTCACTTTCAATTGGACTGAATTTAAGCATACTGATTTAGCATTCAAATTAATATATAGACGGACTATGTACACCTAACAGGAGTGAACTTTACATTAATAAGTTAGAGACTTTGTACATTTTAATTTGTTAAGACTGATATTCCTTTTTACATCACCGGAAATTTAATGTTTACCTCTTTCCCAAAAATTATTAATTGGGGCAATTAATAGGACAGTGCTAGGGGAGTTGATTTTGTCGTTGCGCATGTCCACACCTACTATAACTTGTTAGATCATTCACCAACCTAGTTTACCCAGCTGCCTACATTATCTTATATCGAGACCTCTTCGTCTCGCAGTGGTTTCCTCGCGTAGTAATGGCTCATTGCTACTACATGGCATTATATTTCTGTAGTAATATGTGTGCAGAATTTCAAGAATTGATAGGTCAAATAAGGTGCTCATTTGTGAGGTTCCTCTTTGTGCCTACTTCATCTTCCAATTCGGGCGTCTCGCTATGTTTAAGACCATTGTGTATTTGGCCTTAATTAATTTTCTTTTTCAACTTTCTCTTCTTATAACTATCTTTTTTTATTTCATCTTGTAGATGCTGGATTATTTGTCCAGTATTCTTCTCTTTTTTAAATAAATGTGTTCGGTAAAAACCAAAATAAATGCTAAGCTTTCAAACTTATTCGAACATCTTCGGAGCGTTTTGCAATTTCTTGCCTTCTTTCTCGATTTAGTGAGTGGAGTGAGGATCTGGCAGAAAGTTAGGTGAAAGAAAACGATTTTTATTGGGTATTTACTCGCCTTGGTTCAACGTAGCGTTAGATGAAATGAGCCACTCTTGTGCGTGGAATTTTTATAATAGTTTTAATGTACGATTCCAGCTTGTCGCTTGACTGTTGATGTCTGGCTTATCTAAATTAATTAATTTGGTTTCCAAAATGTTGAGCATCGCTTTATTAACCTCTTTTCTTTTAATGATGGTGTTTTCAACGAGCCTATCTCTCGTTAGGTTAATATTATGTACACTCTCCATGTTTTTTTCGCCCTCCGCTTTGTAAATGCGTAGTCAACCGCCTCGAAATTGTGGTAAATGTCATGCCAATATATTTAGAGTTATTATAAAGCTTACAGTCTTTATCGGGGCAGGTGAACTCGTAAACTATGTTGGTTGACTTGAGATTCAAGGAGTTAGGACAGCTGTTATTTAAATCAAAAGTTTGCTGGCTTTTGTAATCCTATAATAAATAATGAGTTGGATTTTATCGGTTTGATTTTTAACCTTGATGTTACGGTTAATAATCTCCTTGATGTTTTTTTATCTATTTTAAAGGCCATGAACATCTGGTTTCTTTTCTACACTTTGATGTTATTGACTTCCCCATGATTACTTAGTTTTATCCGTATGTTTGTTATGGTTATTTAAAAATGATTAGAGTTGTTTGTCAATTATGCTGTTTCAAAAACAATTATTCACGAGTATTTGCTTTACTCTTGCAATCTCTTGGAGGAAAAGTTCCCACGTAAAGCAGCATTTGTAAGCTCGGCGGATGTATGAGCTGATTACGCTTATTTTGTATCTTTCAGGGCATTCACTATCTGCATTGAGGCATTTTCCCATGTCCTTACTTCTCCTATCTATTTAGTGATGTAGCTGCCATTGATCTTATAAACATCAACGTCCAAGAAAGGGAGTTTATTGCCCTTGCTCAATTCATAAGTAAATTTTAGCACGGAGTTCTCCTCAAAATTCTGTTTGATGTTAACGAGACGTTCTTCGTTTTGGACGTTAATGGAGATGTCATCTAAATAATATTTTCAAAAATTATTTAGGTAAACAACAAAAGTTACACTCTTGATTCACGCGTTTTGCAAACACAGTGAATCGTAGCTTTAAAATTTCCATACAATGACTTTGTGCAATGCTTTTGTACCCACAGCACACTATTTGTTACATAGAATCTTCACCTGGCAGTACAATTTTGCCATTCGTGTGTCAATTTTTGCAACTTTTACTTATGTTTCAGATTTCTCTTGCCATCTTGACTGCATTCATAGCTCAGATAACTCCTTGCCAATTTTTAGATGAATGCTAGTCGGGAATTTTGTTCATTCGTGATTTCTTTGGAAATGGTTTACAGATTTACGGCAGCAAGATTTGATATATTTTGAAAGGAATTAATAAACCACCCCTTTGTGCATGTTTTTACAATATACATTCTTCGAGTTGTACAAGGATATCGATTCCATATTTAGTTTCCTTATAATATATGACTGCATTTGGTGTTTTCTTTGAGTTATCATCTATGAGAATATTTAGGTGGACAGTGCTTAAAAGAACGACATTATTTAATCATTAAATTGATATGTAGTTAGTTTCATACTAGATATCAGAAGTTTAAATTTTGGTAAAATTCATGTGTTCACATAATAATAAGGAATAAGAGACTCAAAGAAACCAAAAATATGGGTTCATGTTGAACCTCAAAAATATTTCACTTAAGGAAGCCCGATTGGACAATACTGTTCACAATAATGCACTATTTACCATAATCGTATTACATCTCTTTAAAAAGGGTCCAAGTAGAGAGATGTCGAAAGATAGGGTATAATTGCAACTAAAATTAGTAAACATGCAAAACTACTCGAGCAATTACGAGAGCCTATATTTATGGCAAGACCACTTAAAGAAATGTGAGGGCTTGTAATGGATTTTAGAGCATTTAGCTTTAAGCTAATCTAACGCTATCTTGAATCAGAAAATTTTCTACAAATTAATACCCTGAACTCTATAATCGATATTTTCCCGAACGTGAAAGAATAAACCATCTTAGTCATATTGTTCTAAGTTGATAACATTTTCTTACGCCGTTCATTATATTGTGCCTAACTAATTTATTTTTCCGTTAACTCGTAGAACCTTAGTATCATATTTAAAGACAAAAAAAACCCAAAATATAATATTTTAGGTTACATGATTTTAAAAACCTATGTATACGAATGGAAGTAGTAAATAAAATGGCATCTATATATTTAAATTACATCAAAATAATGGAGGATTTGATAAAACGAATATGGCTCATGTTAACCATGAGGGATGTGTCCCATTGCTTAAACGCGGTATAGGAAAATATCTCAAGTTCGAAAGAGCAACATCTGAGAAAATTTCCAAGTTCCCGCTGAATTAACAATAACGATTTAAGCGAAAAGATTTCTTTACCATGAAGAATATTTAATCACATTTATTCAGCCTGTAATCAAGAAAGACAGCCTTCAATTAATAAAGAAGAGAACTCTACCACGTTTAGTAAGTGCCTAACACTAAAGGCCATCTCCCAATAAGCCGAACCAGAACCCTCTCTCGCTACCCACGAGTGGTACCAAAACCTGGGAGACTACTAACCCTTGGTAATAAAAACATTTTTAATAGTAACTACCTTTATGTGATAACCCTCTCTCCTCTTGTTTCCAAGTGCAACATATGTTTTCCATCCTAATTTTATTTATTGTTCCTAATAAGCTTATTTCTTTACTATTCCGTTGCATTACCAGGTTCAGAGTTATAAAATAGTTATGGTGTTACATTTTTTCCTTATTCAGTCTCATTGTTACCAATATAAGGAAAGCCATTCACCAGATATTTGCTCTCTTAGTGAATAGCTACCTAATATTTTTGGCAGAACTTATCAAGTTTGAAAGCAATAAACTGATTGAATTGACATTTAATCTTACTGGCGTAATTTTTTTTCAAAAGAAATAAAACCCCCATGTTTGTATGATATAAATTTCTCTAAATAAAGCAAGAATTGTAAGAGCAGATAACAACTATTTTACATCTCTGAAGCTGGCCAAGGGAGTAAAGAAGAAAGGAATACGCCTATTATAAATAACAAATAAAAGAAATGAAGTAATATTTCAGCAGGAATAATGCCTGATGCCATATAAACAACTACAACAAGAATTTTTAGCAACAAATTTGGATCAACCGTATTGAGCGACAACCACAGAGCTAAGACACTTGTGTTGAGTGCTTGATAAAGCAATAGTAGATATCCTAGGTATAAATAAAACATAAGTACATGAAAAAATACGAGCTGAATGAGGAGAAAATTTTAAATATTTAGGGAAATCCATTCCATCAAGTATTTTGGGCGTAATTTAACTAAAGGTGCTAACATCTATAATATATATATATACTGAATTTTATTGCTCCTTACATAATATGTATAATTTTAAAGAGTACTATATACTTTTGTCCAGAGGTGTTTTTTTATCCTCTCTATCGATGTTGTTAAATAAGATAGCAAAGATTTTTTTAAATACCCCATAACCTACAATTTTTACCATCCTATGGCCTATGTATTTTTAGTCGCAGGCACTCTACATTTCAATATGTCGGTCGGTCGATCCCCGTTTTGTTTTATGGGGTTTGGGAAATAGCATTTAAAGTAACTATTTGGGCGATTCTAACGAAATTTGAAACCCTCATGTTTTACATTATTTTTTCTACATCATATAATTGTCAAAGTCTTCTCAAGATTAGCCGACGACTTATTTGGCAATAACATCATAACAATTCGGCCGATTCAGACGAAATCTGAAACAACTATGTTGTTTTACATTCTCTTTTGAATGATATAATTGCTAAGGTCCTTCAAGCTAGTAAATAATTTATAGATAGTTTTGAAGGTCGTAAGGTCATAAATTAGAATAAGTAAGAGCACGTGACTCTTATTCAGCAGTCCTTGTTCTAGTTTATGGTTGGAAATCTTTTCACTAACCTCTATATATTTCAAGTCCGTAGTAAAGTGTTTGGGTGGAAATAAATGAACTTACCAAATTAAAATAAAAAACGTTTACCCATTTTCAGAATTGGCAGAATTATTCGACGCAGAACATTAATTAATTATACAAATGATAAATTTAAGGCATAATTTTGGTTAATGAATATTTATTTTATGTCTGTGTAACTAGTTGATGGCGTTAGAGTTTGTGTTGATGGTATTAATCTGTTTCTATTCCAATTTTGTCAGTGAGCGTTTATATATTCAACCTCGGCCAAGCCTTCTCCTACCAACATAGAAAACCAATCAGTCATATCCTATTTATGTACAATGACTTACTGGGTAACTCCCCTGCGTTGTCTGATTAAGTGATATGGAATCTATGCTGGACCGTTTGATTTATTCGCCATTTAACTCCATCTAGTAACAAACGATTTAATGCTTTCTGAACATTTATAATAATATTATTTTCTTCTTTGAAAATTCCTTTTTGACAGTTCTTGTTGACAATTCTCGAAGCTTCAATTTGTCTTTGAAATTGAATATTTTTTCCGAGAAAAGGAATAGCGAATCCCTCTAAAACATCAAAATTATTGCTTATGAATTTGTTTTTATCCTGTCTCTTTCATTTATTCTGCTTCAAAGCCTTAGAAACTCACGCACATATAAATTGAGTTTTGTTTCCAAAACAATTCCATTCCATTTATAAAAAGCATAATTTTCCTTTTCTCTCGGTTATTTGGTATAAAAATAAATAAATAGTTGTTCCCACTTCGCGCAAAATTAAAGCTGCTTTTATAGATACACGATTCTAATCTCATACATACCTGCCAAAACACATCATATATTTTTCAAGTATCATACATGTAATAAAAATAAAATGAGATTTTCAGCTTCCATTATTTTTACTGAACTATTTAGAATCGCAATTTTAATACTAATATCTGAGTTTATAGATATTGAAAAGAGAATTATTTTGTTTACCTAAATTAATACATTCGTAACGACGGTCCGTTTAAACAGACAGTAAGAAAATCTATTATAACTGATTTAATAATTGTAGTTTTAAAAATTTTATTTCATAAATATGTTGCCAACATTCGAGGCGATAAACGTAGAGGAAAAAAGTTATAGTTGGTACCATTGTACCCCAAACAACATATAAACAACTTGGTGGAAAGTAAGAAAACGCAGGATTAAACAGTAATCATATATTTATATTTTTTATTATATAAGAATTTTAAATTGTTTGTCAATGTTATGAATAACATAATCCTATTAGTTTAACTTTATATATTTCACAAAATATGACTATGGTATAGGCTTTTTCCTGTATTATTATTGTTTTGATATTATGTGTCAGTTATACCGGATGCTCAGCACAATATACACGAATTATCGATAAAAAAACTAAAGTTAGAGAATGCCGTTTTCAATGATAAGTTTGAAGCTTGTCGGGAAATCAATATCGTAAATAGAGGCTAGTTTGGTTACACAGCGTGAATAGTTACGTTCCATATGGTCCGATACTTTACAGGATTACCATCAGCAGATTTCGTAGTCCGTTATTATAAACAAAGGATGGTGGAATAGCTTCAAAAATAAAAAACTATGAACAGGCTCACTGTTCCCTTCTATTGTTTAGGTCTATTTTCGCCAAATAGATGAAATTTCACTTTCTCCGAAGTAAAGCAGAAGAACGAATGGTGACAACGTTGAAAAATGATGCCATGGCAGAGAGGCTTAAAGGTGAGCGCTCATCTTCCCTCCCACCCCCAAAGGATATTTGACGTATATATATTTCGATCTGGAGAAAAGAATAGGATAATCGAGGTATAAATCAAGAGAAGAAGAGCAGTTCCTAAGTAAAACTGGGAATCAAAAAGAAGTGGAACCGTACGGGAATTTTCTTCCCGAGGCTGTTCCTTTTGGTCACATCGAAGAGTAAAACTTCGGTATAGAGAATCACTCTTATACCAATCTCGTTCAGGGAAACTCATTATCTCAGTTTTTCTAATAAAAATAGAGATATCCCTCACCATTAAGGAATACCAATGTGAAGTTCCACTCGAGAAAAGATTCACCTCTTGGTCAAGTCTCATGATCGAGAAGCCCGCAAGTGTAACCCAATGATTGTAATAATCGTACATCCACAATCCCCTCGCTTATATCGTCAAGTCTCATTATCGAGGAGCCCACAAGTGTAACCCAAGGATTGGAATAATAGTGCATCCACAATTCCCTCGCTTATATCTTCAAGTCAAGGAGCATTGGCACACGCTCCCCACTTACCTTGAAGCCAGCTGTTATTCTTGAGACGGGCAACTGTGCGTCCGATTTAGCATCACGCCTCGAATCATCGTATCAACGAGGTTCTCATTCAAGGTCATCCCACAACAGACTTCCACTTAGTTAAAGGTAATAGGAATCCAATTTATTTATGATCTTTAGTTACCATTCCGTACTAAAGTGAATTTTTCTCTCAACTATCGCGTAGTACTCATTGGTAGTATTTTAAAGTTTTATATTTTCATTTTTTTTGTAATTAAAAGTATATTTTTGCCCTAGTTGTTTAATTAAATCCTCGAAACGCTGCATATGGCAATAAATATATAATATTGCGAATGCTCCCTGGATAAAGAATCAAAACAAAAGTAAATCAAAATATAGCACTCTTAGAGGAAAAAGGAACGGAGTTATTCAGGTACGGAACAAACGTACACACATACTTGGCCGTATACTACGACATAGCTAACTACCTCGGTTACATTTAGAATTATCTATATATAATAGTTCAGGAACTATGTAGTAAAAATTATTAACGAATAATATATATACATATCTATATAAGGCTTGCCAGAAAGTCCTGATTCACTTAGGAAGCGGAAAGAAAACAACAACACCTTATGGAGCAATAATAACGTAGGCTGTTAGTCAAATGAGAAAGGCTAACCTAATCTAATGTTGCCGTTGCTCTGCAAATTTTGTTTTTTCTTTCCGCTTCCTAATTGAGTCAGGACTTTCTGGCTCAGCATTAAAAATAGTATTTCCTAGCGTAATTATATATTATTTTTTACGCAGCTGTATTACAACGGCAGCAGCATTGGCCTACTTAAAAGAGATAGACGAAGGTAGCGATATTTTTTGGACACTCTATGATGAAATATCTGTGGCAGACAGTGACCATTCAGATAAAGAAGCAGAAGCTTCCTCTATTCGACTGGAGCGAGGATTTCTGGAAGATCCTGCAGAGATCAATCACCCAGGTAAAATTGGTAGTTTTGAAAAATCAGAAAATAAATTCAATAATTAAGAAAACCCATCCAAAAAACAAATGCCAAGAAAATTGTCAAAGAGGTTGCAACAGCAAGTGAGTATAAATACAGTGTCGTAGAAAGACCCTTGGCTTTGATCACTCTACGCTTTGACACCCTTTTAGTAGCGGTATGCTTTAAGGGGCGTGAGTTACTTCTATGATGAAGTAGGCTTTGTTCTAAGAGTGCTATTTTAGTGGTTTAGTCCTTAAGGAAGAGCTATTTTTAAACACATAAGGATAAGAGGAAACACCAGAATCTACCAAAAATAAACATGTATTTTAAATTAAATATTACAAACCAACAGTAAAAGCATTTCTATATTTGGCCTCAAAGATTTTACAATGACAACACATAAACAAGTAGGCTTCCAATAAACAAACCAATTGCCAATTAGTATTTTTATCACGACCCTATTTGTTTAGCATAAAACATTAAATTAAGGTACTGTCATCTACAAACACATGACCTAGGTTCAAGAATAATGGTTTCTACTCTCCTTTAAAACGTGGGACGTACTAAACTTCTACTATCGCAATAGAGATATAAATGTTATTGTTAACTTACAGGTAGGTATTAGGGATTGCCGGATGTCGCTGGAGGACTTATCTCTCGCTTTGAAGTGGTGTGGCCACTGGTTGAAATTTTCGAGGAAGGATTGATTGTCGCCTGTGCCAGGGCTGATTCTGCAACGTAATTAAAGAACGGGAGCTCGTTGAAGCAGGGTTCTTCTCCTCTCACTCTTACGGTGCTTGAGATGTGAGAATCACTCGAGTGTGAGCGGCTTTACTTTTCTTCAGTCGGACTTCTTTGCAGACGGAAAAGGCTTCTTCGGTATGGCACCGATATAAAACTTGACTATTTAGGTTAATACGGCCCTGAAAGGGGGGGACAGATGCAAAAGGGGGGGGGGAGCGAATGGTGAGTTAGCATCTGGGGAGAGCGAGAATTCCTGAGGTGGCACTGGGGTGCCCAAGTCAGCTCGCAAATTATAGGCTCGCAACCGCACCGCTACTTGGCGTGCCTTCTGACTCGCACCGTTTTTTTTTTCCCTAACCACGGGTTTATGGGTCTCGTAGGTAATTCGATCGTTAGAGCGTCGTTTAAGGTCCTTAGGTGGTCGCCTTCAAAAATATGTTAGCTCCAACTGCCCACAGCGGCGAGGAGATCACACATGGTAAGCATTTTCGCCGGCTACCTTTCCCACGCTTCTCCTCATGAAGGGAGGGGGGCTTGAATGTACCTATACTCCTCCAGGAGGCTTAATGTAGCCATTTCTCCACATCTACCTCCATTCTTAAGAAAATAACGGGAGGGGAGGGGGGTTTCCAATCCGACGCTTACAATAATATACATGGGTAACTTACGAAACATTATATTATACAATAAATTCTAGTTCACTCGGGAATGCCTCGATAACATTTCACCTGACCTTACATTAATTTCTATATTACTGTGCCAACTTAGGATTTTCTTACCTACCACTTGGGTTACTCGCCCCTACTTACTTACAATTCTACTGATTTACACTTAACTTTGCTATAATACAATAGTTGGGCTGCTCCTTAATCGTCGACAAGGTTCCAACTTAACGAGTCGGCCATACAATTGTTGGACCCTTTTATATAGTGAATGGAGTACTGGTACTCCATCAAGAGTAAACTCCATCTCAGGAGTCTTCCATTCTTACACTTATTTTTACCTAAGTATGACAACGGTTTATGTTCGCATTCCAACTTAAACTCACGCCCTATTAGATAATATTTGAATTTACCTATGGATCATATTATGGCCAAAGCTTCGATTTCGATAGTAGCGTAGGCTTTTTCTCTACTCAACAGTTTCCTACTGACATAAGCTATGGGATAGGCTGTTTCGTCATCTTCGTATTGAAGCAATACTCCGCCTAACCCGTCCCGACTAGCGTCCGTGCGAAGGCCGAAGATCTTGTTGGGATTTGGTAAGCGAAGAATGGGCGCAGTTACGAGTTTTCCTTTTAGAACCTCCAACTGAGTTATTGCATGGGGGTTCCACGTGACAGGGTCTGACGCTGTGGGGCCGCAATGGAAGCGAAGTGTGGTACAAAACGCCTATAGAACGAGGCCGCTCCCATAAACGATCGGAGTTGTTTCTTTGTTTTCGGCCGAGGCATCTTGACTATGGCGTCCACTTTTTCTTGCTGTTGTAGTCAAGTGTTTTTGTCCTATTTTGAATCCCAGGTAGTCAATGGATGCGTAGGCAAAATAACACTTGGTCGGCCCGGCGGTTAGACCTTGCTCCTTCAATTTCTCCAGCAATGAGCGTAAGGCGTGTAAGTGTGACTCCCATGTACGGGTAGCTACGTACACGTTGTCGAAGTAAAACGACACGTCACCTAGTCCAGCGATAATTCGCCTCATCATCCTATTATAATTGCTACCGGCTGTAAGTAGTCCGAAGGGTAGCCTGGTTTACTGTAACAGACCTCTCTCGGTCGCAAAAGCCGTCAGTTTTTTGGACTCCTTAGCGAGAGGTATTTGATAGTACGCTTTACACAAATCCAATTCGGTGATGAATTTAGCGTCTTCAAATAAATGGAGATTTTGATCTATTAGTGGGATGGGCTCGGCGTCGAAAACGGTCACTGAAATCAATTTTCGGAAGTCCACGCACATCCGAAATGATTGATCAGGTTTCTTAACCATTACTATGGGGGAGCAATAATCGGACTCCGATGGCTCTAAAATTCCCAATTTTAGTAAATTCCGGACTTCCTTATTGAAGGCTTCTCGTAGGTGGATTGGTAAAGGATATGGTTTGCTCCGAACCACTGAATTAGTTTTTAGTTTTATTTCATGGAAAAAATCCTTTGCACATCCGGGGTTTTCAGAAATGACTTCTGGGAATTCCATGAGCAAGTTCAACATTTCCGCTTTTTGTTGAATTTCTAAGTGGGGATTTATCTTTAAATCCACCCGAGGGTCTTACGGGGTAGGTAAGAGCGAGGGAAGTTCGTATTCCTCGTCTTGTTCCACACACACGGTGTGTATGACTTGCAGGGGCGTACCCGGGTAAACGGCATCCATCGGTTCTTCTTTGTCTAGAAGGGTAATATTCTTTATGCACGCGCGGCGGTGATATTTTTTTAGCATGTTTATGTGATAGGTTCTTCGCCCTGTTGGGGTATCTATCAAGTAATCGACTGGACCCCGTGCCTCGATTACTTCAAACTGTCCCTTCCACTGGGCCCATAACTTATTATTTTCGGTCGGGAGTAATAATAAGACTTCATCTCCTGCCTTTAATTTTCGAGCCTTTGCTTTCATATCAAAATAGTCCCGGTATTTGGCTAAATTTTTCTCGGCGTTCTCTCGAGCTAAGCCAGAGCAGTATTATAGGCGCTCGCGCATTATCCATCACGGAGGCGTAAGACGATTTGATTTCTTGCTCGAGCTTCGCGTTGGAAAATAATTCCTTAAGAATACTCATAGGACCTCGCACATTTCTCCCGTATAATAGCTTAAAGGGCGAGAATCCCAACGTCCGATGAGGTATTTCTCGGCAGGCGAAAAGGGCAGCAGGCAGGTATCTGTGCCACTGTGTAGGGTTGTTTTGAAACAACTTCTTCAATATATTTTTGAGAGTCCCGTTTAATTTCTCGCAGATTCCGTTAGCGGCTGGATTAAATGGACTCGTAAAAATTGGCTTGACTAACAGAAGTTTGTTAAAATACTCCATCAATTCTGAAGTGAATTGGCGCCCTCTATCAGATAGAATTTCTTTAGGCAGGCCTACTCGTGCAAAAATTGAAATTAATGCTTCCGCGCAGGAAATAGTGTCAATCTTCCGTAGGGCCACGGCATCTGGGAACCGGGTGGCACAATCCACTAGGGTGAGGATGTAGGAGTGTCCTCCACTTGAAGGGAAGTGAATTGGTCCCACCAAATCAATTGCCACTCGAAAGAAAGGTTCGGTAATAACGGGCACCTTGTGTAAGGGAGCGGGAGTTACCCGTCCTCTGGAGGGATCCTTCTGACACACGTCGCATGATCGGCAATAGGCCACAATTTCCCTGGCGGCCTGGGGCCAATAAAAGTGTCGGAATATCTGCTGCGCCGTTTTGTTGTGCCCAAAGTGTCTGGCTAATATTCCATCATGCGCGGTATTCAAAATTCTTTGCGTGTATTCTTGAGGTACACACAGTGCTTTCTTGTTCTCCTTATCCTCCTCGCTGATAGTACGGTAGAGAAGTGAGTCTTCTACGATATACTGGATAGGCTTCTTTCCTTTCACTTAGAGAATTTCACCTTTAATAGCTTTCTCCCATAGAGGTTTAAGAGTGGGGCATTCCTTCTGAGCACTGGCAAAGGAAGTCAATTTGAACCCATTGTCTTCGAGGGGAATCCTCGCGGTCAACTTAGTAGGTTGTTCTTTCCTCTGGGCTTCTTGTTCCCGGGTGACTACTTGTTGGGCGACTTCTTGCTGGGGAATTAGGGGGTTTTGTCCGATTAGTACTGCGCAGAACTTAATCGGGGCTACTACCACGTCCGTCCAACTGGTGAAATATCTGCATTGTATATGACATCTCACGACGGGGAATCGATTGTCGCGTCCTAAAAAGTCGTGGACGATTGCGAATTTCTTATGGGCAGGGTTTACTGGGGGCAGCAACTTGTCGGATACCACTATGCACGTGCATCCGGTGTCTCTGACTAAAGTGGATACTCGGCACCCATTAACAGTGCCCTCTTCAAATTGTAGGCCGCCTGGCGAACTTTTGTTGAATAGAAAGTTTACCTGTTGCTGGGGCCCTTCGGATGTTGGCGCGGCGGCGTAGGACGAATCAGCTTGTCCTGCTGGGATCGCGGCAGTCAGGTTTTGCACCTGTTGTCTCGAGGTCTTGCTCAGTCGGGAGTTCTGTGGGCACTGGAAACTCAGGTGACCTATTATCCTGCAGGTATAACAAGTGACGGGATTCCTGGGATACGTGCCGGTATTAGGGTATGATCCTTGTGGAATCCTTACTTCTTTTTGATTCTTTTCTCCTCCAAAATTGGGTTTATAAGTTCCTTTTGCGGCTGAGAACTTAAAGGGCTTCTTCTGTAAAGGCCTAGGTAGCGGCTCATTTTTCTTTGGGGAGGGAGCCTTCTCTTTCTGATACTTCCTAGGATATAACCGATGATTTACCGCGTGGAGGTCAGCCTCGTCCAGGCACTCGTTGAAGGTAGAAGCTTTTCGGTCCTTAACGAATGCACGGATTTCCTGGGGTAGTGTACTTAGTAACTGATCTCTAAGCATGAAGTCGACGACCGCAGCGACTTCGTTCTCTACCCCTTCTGACTCCATTTAAAACTGTAGGCTTCGACGAAGCTCAAAGCCAAAATGTTTGTACGTTTGTCCAGGTCTTATACGAGAATGCCTGAACTTCATCCTCTATTCTTCCGGGTTAAGGTTTGTTGGTGAGAGAAGTTCGGCTTTGAGAGTGGAATAGTCCACAGTCGATCCTGAGGGTAAAGATACGAATATCTCTCTCATCCTACGATTGAGTAGCGGTAACAGTCTGGCGACCCCATCTTCTTCTAGGTCCCAATTATTGACTTCAAATATTTTCTCAAAATAGGAGAGATAGGAGCATAAATCTTCTTCGTCCTTGTACTCCGGGAGTTTCATGCTGGCCGCTGGTGACACTCCTTTTTTGGATGACACTGACTGCACCTCTAACTGGTCTTTACTAAGGGCTCTTTCGTGGGCCCTTATCTTCTCTCTTTCATCAGCTTCCATCGTCTTTTCTGCTTCCATTTTCATCTTTTCTCTTCTTTCTTCTCTTTCAGTACTCTCTTTCTCCTGAATAAACGAACTCAGCTCGGTTCCTTGCAGTCCGAGGCTTTGACCTTGCTTCCGATAAAGGTCAAACAATGTCATCGCGCTTATGTCAGTCATCTACCTTGTTTTTAATCAAGCCTTACCTATTCCACCACCGAAACTTACCACTTGGCCTAACAATTACCTTTAGATGGTACCCCCTCTAACTTTACCAATTTCCCACACGTCAAATATTCTATTATTCCTGGTGTTCCTTTTATGTGTTAGCTCTTCCTTAAATAGACACTGCTGGGTTCTTTCTAATATAAAACCTCTAGACCTGACACCACTTTTATAATATGTCGTAGAAAGACCCTTGGCTTTGATCACTCTACGCTTTGACACCCTTTTAGTAGCGGTATGCTTTAAGGGGCGTGAGTTACTTCTATGATGAAGTAGGCTTTGTTCTAAGAGTGCTATTTTAGTGGTTTAGTCCTTAAGGAAGAGCTATTTTTAAACACATAAGGATAAGAGGAAACACCAGAATCTACCAAAAATATACATGTATTTTAAATTAAATATTACAAACCAACAGTAAAAGCATTTCTATATTTGGCCTCAAAGATTTTACAATGACAACACATAAACAAGTAGGCTTCCAATAAACAAACCAATTGCCAATTAGTATTTTTATCACGCCCCTATTTGTTTAGCATAAAACATTAAATTAAGGTACTGTCATCTACAAACACATATGACCTAGGTTCAAGAATAATGGTTTCTACTCTCCTTTAAAACGTGGAACGTACTAAACTTCTACTATTGCAATAGAGATATAAATGTTATTGTTAACTTACAGGTAGGTATTAGGGATTGCCGGATGTCGCTGGAGGACTTATCTCTCGCTTTGAAGTGGTGTGGCCGCTGGTTGAAATTTTCGAGGAAGGATTTCTAGTCGCCTGTGCCGGGGCTGATTTTGCAACGTAATTAAAGAACGGGAGCTCGTTGGGGCAGGGTTCTTCTCCTCTCACTCTTACGGTGCTTAAGATGTGAGAATCACTCGAGTGTGAGTGGCTTTACTTTTCTTCAGTCGGACTTCTTTGCAGACGAAAAAGGCTTCTTCGGTATGGCACCGATATAAAACTTGACTATTTAGGTTAATACGGCCCTGAAAGTGGGGGATCCATTTTCTCAATCTGATCCTATCGTTTCTCACGGAAATAGTCTTGTATGGCTGAAGGATCGATCTTCACGAACTAATCTTTCTTCTGGCGAATCGACTTCTAATAATCTTCTTGTCTAGCCGATGGATCGATCTTCACGAACTAATCCACCTCTAGCGTATCGACTTCTGATAATCTTCTTGTCTAGCCGATGGATCGATCTTCACGAACTAATCCACCTCTAGCGTATCGACTTCTGATAATCTTCTTGTCTAGCCGATGGATCGATCTTCACGAACTAATCCACCTCTAGCGTATCGACTTCTGATAATCCTCTTGTCTTTCTTTGCGGGGCTTATATATAGGCGGATTGCCGCCCCATCTAAAAGGATGAAGTGACCAGGCCACAGATGCAAAAGGCGGGGGGGAGCGAATGGTGAGTTAGCATCTGGGGAGAGTGAGAATTCCTGAGGTGGCACTGGGGTGCCCAAGTCAGCTCGCAAATTATAGGCTCGCAACCGCACCGCTACTTGGCGTGCCTTCTGACTCGCACCGCATTTTTTCCCTAACCACGGGTTTATGGGTCTCGTAGGTAATTCGATCGTTAGAGCGTCGTTTAAGGACCTTAGGTGGTCGCCTTCAAACATATGTTAGCTCCAACTGCCCACAGCGGCGAGGAGATCACACATGGTAAGCATTTTCGCCGGCTACCTTTCCCACGCTTCTCCTCATGAAGGGAGGGGGGCTTGAATGTACCTATACTCCTCCAGGAGGCTTAATGTAGCCTTTTCTCCACATACAGTTTGAACTACAGCAGAAGATATATCTGAAGAAGCTAGAACTTTTTCTAATCCTATTGATTTTTTTACAGATTTTATAAAATTAAATTTTGAACAAACTAATTTATATGCTCTTAAAAATATTAAAGTTATTGATATGAGCAATTCTGTATTATTAGGATTTTTGGGTGGCCTATTATTGTCATCTCACAGCCCTCTTTCAAATAAGAGAAAGTATTGGTCATCCAAAGACAATGTACCGAAAATATTATCGAATAGCATTAGGCGAGACAGGTTTGAGAATATTCTAAGGAATATACATTTAGTGGACAACAGCACCAATAGAAAAAATGAACGCGCATTTAAACTTTGACCTTCATTTTAGCATATGCAAACTAAATTTTTAGAGCATGGTGGATTGGAGGAGCATATGTCCATAGATGAAAGTATGTACCCTACTATAGTAAACATTATCAAAGCAATTTATTAAAGGTAAACCGATTAGAATTAGGTTCAAAGTATGGGCACTTTCTTCTAAGCATGTGTACATACATTCTTTCGAATTGTATGGAGGAAAAAGTGCGACATCAACACAAACAGGTTCCAAATAAATTGGGTGTTGGGGGAAATGATGTGATGAATCTGATTTCAAACACCGGCGTACCTCATAAAAGGGGCATAAAGTATTTTTTGATAATTATTTTACTAGTGTTGGTCTCAAGGATGAGCTAACTAAGATTAAGATATGTGCATCAGGGGCTTGTAAAGAAAACAGAAGAGGAAAATTTCCCTTGAAATCCAAAGCTGAATTTAAATTATCACCAAGAGGAACCACTGACTTCCGCTCATCTGATAATTCGGTCGTTGTTAATTGAAAAGATAATAACGATGTGATATTGTTGTCTAATTTTGAAACCTACACAATGAGTTCAATCCAACGTTGGGATAAAGTTAAAAAGAAATATATAAATGTTTCGTAACCAGAGAGCATACACAATTATAACAAATATAGGGGGTATGCAGATCAGCTTCATCAAAACGTTGGCACCTATCGTATTAGAAGGAGACAAAATATGTGGTGGTTGCCTACTTTTTCATATATGTTATCAGTTGCAGTTAGCAATGCCTGTATTTATATGAACAAAGTTGGCAGAAAAATTACTTTATATCAGTTTATTTAAAATTTGTCACTCACTCTTTTGAAAACTCATACAGTGCAAAGCGTTCGAGGTAAGAGAGTTTCGAATAATGTGAAATATTTGTGTCGATATGACAACATCGGGCATTGGATTGTGTACATTCCAAAAGCAGGACGTTGTAAAGAATGCTCAGGAAAAAGTCATTTTCAGTGCGAGAAATGCGACATTGGCTTGTACCCCAAATGTTTGAAAAAATATCATGTTCAATAAACTAATCAAATATGATATATTTAGCTGATTTATTTATATATACTTGTAAATATAAAACATTCATATAATTTATAAAGGAAAACAATTTGTGGTTATTTGCATGTGTATTACTTATAAAAGGAATTTCTGATGTAATTTGCAAGTGGTAATACGACATATGATTATTATTAAAAATGTGTTTTATTATCATCATTATTCAAATATAATCAGTTAAAAATATATAGTCACTATTAACATCATGAATTTTGCAAATGGTACTAATTATTCCAATTTACACTCTTACAAGCATGTGATATTGAGGATGGGATCTGCCGAGCGTCCTTTATAACTGACAGGTTGTAATTCCATAACTCCTTGAGATATTAAAAAAATACTGCTACATAATATTACTTATTTTACTATTATTAGTACTCGTATGTTAAATCTTTACACTATTTGAGAATAATCCAACTCCGGTACGAATGGGTTAAGCAAACGCAATCATATTGAGAAACCAAGAGGAGAGAGATTTGATTAAAAGGAAAGAAAACTGAGCATATACTAAAAACGGGTTAACTTCAGAACATGTCAAATTGGGGAGAATAAAATTGACGAATAACAGGATGAATACATTATTTTATGAAAGAACACCTGCACTTTAAGCCCTGAAATAACTCTCTCATAAAAAGCTAAGAGTGCATATCATGAGTGAATACAAGGACTTGTTAACATCGTTTCCTTGTAGAAGGTGAATGTAACTGCATCTAAATAGAATCGGCAAATGAGAATATGCGGAGGGCCGTAAATGGTTAAGGCTAATAAGTGGATGATAAGGGAACCATGTCTGCTGACCAAAGTCGCGTGCTCTCACTCATTCTGATTAATTACCTTACAATCTAAAAAACATTCAATAATTCCCCGACTAATCTTGAAAGGACCTTGGTAATTATATAATTCGAAATAGAATTTAAAAAAATAAGGGTTTTGGATTTATTAGAATCGGCTGAATAGTTATGGAGTTATTGCCAAATAATTCTCCGGCTAACCTATGGAGGACTTTGGCAATTATATCATTTGAAACAAAATGTAAAGGAACATACGGGCTTCAAATTTAGTTAGAATCGGCTAAGAGTTATGATGTTTTTGGCAAAACCAAATAATTCCTGGGCTAACTTCTGGAGGACCATGGCAATTATAGTATTTAAAATGGAATGTAAAACAACATAAGTACTTCAAATCTCGTTAGAATCGTCCGAATTATTATAATGTTATTACCAGAACACAAAAAAAGCAAAGCAGGGACCAACTGACTGACCGACCGACATACTGAGATATAGAATCGCCCGTGAATAAAAGTAAGGTGTACCTTTTTTTCTGAAAAAAGAAATGGAATCATGTTTTCTTAAGATTCTGTGAGGTCAAGTATAAAATACAGCAAGGTATACATTTATTTTGACAAGTGTTGAAGTCTGTGTGATGTTTTCATTTACAACCTTAAATAATAAAAACAAACTTAATGAATTTGGGTTAAATTCGTCAAAAAAAAATAATTATATTTAAATAAAGTGGTTTATAGAGATAAATTTATGAACTTCTAGAATCTTTCAGACTAGAGCTTGTGAGGAGGAGTTGTTGCTTCTAAACTAAAAAAGGTAATTTTAAATAAAAGAAAATTGCTAAAGTTGGGTGAGATAAAATTTACAGAAGGTACAAAATAAGAGTCAAAATGACGAATTAGATTCGTCGATAGTATTAATTAAGCACAATTTACCCCCAAATAACCAATGGAAACAAAGAATTGTACTAAAATCTACATTTAAAGAAACTCCTGGTAATCATCGAGATGCATTTGAAAGAGAGAGAGAAAGAGAGAGTTCAGACACACAATAAATCACTAAAATTTATGTTGATATCACAGTATTCACAGACACGCTTATGCAGGCGGAATAAGAGAGAGAGAGAGAGAGAGAGAGAGAGAGAGAGAGAGAGAGAGAGAGAGAGAGAGAGAGAGAGAGAGAGAGAGAGAAAGAGAGAGAGAGAGAGAGAAAGTGAGAGAGAGAAACAAAGAGAGAGAGATGAACTGGGGAGAGTCAATGGCAGAATTAGAGGGAGAGGGATATTGATTGCTAGGGAACGGGGAAGGAAGGGGAGGCAGAGAGATGGGTAGATGTAGAGTAAAAAAAGAGAGATTTACAAGCGACTGGCTTCAAGGGTATAAGTCACCGTGAAATGGAAAAACAACAAAATAAAACAATAAACGAAAGAAAATAACTGGATAACAAAAAAACACACAGAGGAAACAAGTTTCCCAGTCATAGGGTGGCCTTTATCACGACACAACAAATTCAAATAAATTGTTCAAAAGTCTATGTGTACCAACTTTTCCCGAGGAAAAGGGACAACCCATATTGACCCTCTTATAACGATACCGGAACAAGCAAATTGCGCGAAAATCTCTTTCCCTGTGATATTCAACAAGAATGTGCTAAACAGTTAGGGGCACAAGGCAATCTTCACAATAAGGTCCACGGGCACATTCACGGTGCTATGTTTGTACGCAACTTTAAGTTACCCTGGGATGTAGCGCAGCTTCTTTGCCAAGCAGGCCGCGGGGCTGTTTTCGATTTGAGGAAGAGCTAAACGCTGGTCTGGTAGCCATTCTTGGAGAATCATTTGCGAATCTACCACTTTCAAGCGAACCCTTTTAGGAATTAGTTCTGGTTGCGGTAGAGTCGAGGATGGCGGCAGAAGTACATCAACTATGTCTCGGCTAAGGAAAAGCAGTGGCTGTAGTAACACATCGGCGGCAGTGGTAGGAATGCCTTCTTGCCATATCGATACTAACCGGCAGACTGCGGGTCACTTTTGACTCATTCTCACACTTATTACATGGGAAGAATAAGGGCAGCCCCTTCAAACTGGTTGGCAAGGAAAGTGAAAGACGGTCGAGGATATCTAATACTTGCGTGCTATTGTGGCACGGCTGCTTCAGGTCACTTTCTATCGTCTTCGAATTTTTTTACCTGCTGGACCCACCACCCTTTGATGGAGTGCTTGCTTGCACTTTATTGTGACAACAGCGTTGATCTTGAACCAGTTTGTCCATTCTTTGTTGATTATACCAGTATCTTTATCTTGGCACATGTTAACTGTCTCGGTATCAGGACAAGCAGGGTCGCTACCGCTTGTTCCTTGTACTCGGTAGGGCTTTGCCTACACAGACTTCTGGAATATCTAACTATTTTGAAGAGGTTGACCTCCTCAATTTTATTTGATTCGCTTTATTGTATATCATATGCTCCCGCCCCGTTGGTAGGCGGACGTCCCCACCCCACAGGAACGTACATTCTTTTTATTTATTTTTTTTAAAGAATTGTAGAATAGACTATTATTACTCTAGAATTTTAATTACAGAGAATTCTTCCCTTAAAGGCAGTTGCCAGATTATCTAATAAGAAAGGGCGGCACACTCAATCCTCCAAATATCAGCAGCATAAGTAAAATGGGAAACAGAATAGGAAATATTTAGCAAGATTATATGAATAATAATAAAATACTAACTAATCTGAGCCAAGAGAGGAAGTGAAAAGTTTCAAATCTCTTCCAAGCAGTTAATAATGGAAAAAACTTGCCTGCAAAATTATCGTCCGGACAAGAGAAATCAGTGAGTTCTGGCTTATAAGGTGATTGGCCCCAAAAGGTAAAATTGTGAAATTGGTCAGGAATACCTACTCTTGGTAGCCTCATTTGATTCTGTCTACAGAAACACTGAGGTAGGAGGGTCAGGGCTTGCCTCTAATCCATGTCTTTAAAGCTCAATTGTATTAATCTTTAGAGAACTATACTCGTTCAACTTTGAATTCAAAAACATCTAGTATTCATTTTTTTTAATCTTCTGCCAAAAGGACTTGACCTGAACCCTGTAGAAAACCATTAAGCTATACTCATTCAAGAACTGAATAAAGGAAACATCATTATAGAACGGAAACTAGTGTTTCAAAATACGGTCAGCAAATACATTAAGCCTACAATACCACCCCCATTCTGATAGGAAACAAGACCTCAAACCCAACCACAAAATGCCCCTTAAACGGCAAGGGAGTATCAGGTATAGCATGAGCGATTCTGCAACATCTGTCATGCATTCCAAGCCCCAACGCAGCCTAGCTTTTCGGCGGGTAGATACATATTTTCCCCAGTATTTTACTCCTTGTATATAAACATTTCTGCACAATACTCAATTTATAAGTTTTCTGTGGTTATTATAGCAATGAGTAGCCACCATCATGCTGCATGGGGCACGCCTGTGGAGGCTCTTCATCAACTTCATACACGTGACTATATCCAATTAACACCTCTATCATGCGTAAAGAGAACTGTTTTAATTGCTATACTAACCGTATACCACCACTCCGTACATTGCAGTTTTCTCTATCATTATAAGCTTTGTGACAGTTATGCCTTTATTTGTTTTAATTTTAAATTTATAAAATAATGGGGCATCTTTTAACCCTCTTTTCTAAATAGGATACGTCATATTAAACGTTTCATGCAGTTTGCAATTCCATAAATGCCGCTCATTAAAAATTTCTCACTATTTGATTTAAAATATAGTAATTGTGAGGGATGACTAATGGGATAAATTTTAACTTAATCATTAAGATAATTCTCTGTTTGTCTGATTTTTCCTTATCTATCCTAAGACCGCCAAGTTCTGAGCATAGCTAAGCTCTAACAGAGACCACATTTACTCCTATAAGCATAACTAATTAGCAATATCCGCAACAAAGCTAACTTTAACTCATTAGCCACACATAGTGGCCTAGAGAGTAAATCAATAATTTCAAAAAATTGTACCTGATGTTTTGTAATTTATTGAACATAATATGTAAAATAGCCACTTTCAACATCGAGCCAATAAGTACTAAAGTAATCTCTCTTTCTAACTAATTATTCATCGCAAATATTACTTTTGCTTAGCTAGATGAAGAAAGTGATGACAAGCGATAGAAACGGCCTCCCAAATATATTTTGAAAAATGGTGAAAAAAGGAGTGGACGCTGCAAAACAGGGAGTTAGGAGCGAAATCTCCAAGCTGTCCCCTTTTCAATTTTAGGCGGGAAAATATTTGACAGTGCTGATCAGAAAGGTAGCCAGTTTCATTATGTAATTTTGAAAGGTTTAAGAATATTGGGATACAATTCTGAATTATACCCCGACAAAAACAATCTCTTCTTATGAGACTAAATCTAGATTTTTACAGCCCCAGGGTAAAGAAGAAGAGGACGTAAATATCCCATCCTCTTTTACCTCCCGTGCAGAAATTGTCTTGGGAACACGAACTCTTTTCAGTAAGCAAACTAGTTCTTCTCATCAACAAACATATTCTCGTCGATTTTCTCAAAAAAACTGTAGAAGATTGTATAATGTCTTAGGCAAACAAATGATTGAATCTCATTGTAAATGATTTTATTATATCATTTTAAATTTAATATAACTAAAGATATTTATAACTATATAAAATATTGACATATTTTTGTTTCAAACAATAGTTGAATATTTCTCTTAGAGATTCACTTTGTGAAAACTCTTATTGTAATTTCTCCGCGCAGTTTACTAATCTCTTCAACAAAGTCCTCAAAACATTCATTATTCGTTTTGAAGCAGCAGTATTTCATTTATTGGTCGGAGAATTAATAGGTCTCACATACTGCTAAATTTTTAAGATATGTTAAGGTTTAATCTTGTAATAACGGTTAAGATTAGATATAATAATTTTGATACTATAACAACCAATTATTAACAACAACTAAACAATAGACTTGTCTAAAGTGTTCTCATTGAGAGTCACCAGGTACGCGCAAAAAACATACAAAAATGAGGTAGTCAAAATTATTTTCCGAGAACTGGAATGCTACTAAAATCGCTTCTTGTCTATTTACCAAGCAACATCGCTATTTGATAATATTAAAAGGAGAGAGATTCCCATTTTTCCTCGAAAGAAATTTAAGGAGTAAAAATTCTGAGATAAAACATTAAATCCACACCTTTCCCAAACAGAGAAGCTTAAAGCCAATATAATTTAGACAATCTGATTATTGGGTTGAAGAGACTTTAGTCTAAAATACGATTGAGTAAATAGTGTGGTTACAACCATAGACAAAGGATAAAGACATAATTAAATCAAAGGACAACACAATGAATAAGGAATATATTTAGGTGAAAAAGAATAATAGTAAATCAGCAGAAATGGCTGGAAATTGCAAAGAAAAGTGCTATTATCTTTTCTTTAAGATCACAGCTTATAAATATAAATTGAAGACTTCATTAGTCTGTTGACTGGTATCAACTATTTTTCGCAAGAGTCATGTTAGTAGTAACTGTCAACGAAAGATTTGAGTGTCTGTTCGTATTAAAGTTGAGTAAGCTTTGTACCAAAAAAATGCAAAATACAAATAAGGAATGCATTAAATGTGGTAGCTCCTATACGACCATGATTATAGCCTGTTCGAAACAATTGAGTATGAGTCAAAAGACATAAGATATAAAATAAAAAAGAGAAGGCGAATGCAAACTTAACTAAAATCGCAAAAGTAAATACTATTATACTCTACTACTTGCCTTGCTAAATAATCAAACTCAACCAAGAAATGTCACTGAACCTACTCTCTTGATCATTTTCCGCACCTAGCTTTAGGTGGAAAGTAGTCATAGGTATACAAAATTTCAGAAAAAAATATGCAGCCTAAAACGAACCAGTTAGTCTTATTCCAAAGAAGACAGAGGGTATATCTATCGTTGAAAGACAGCAAAGTTTCAAATATCAGGAAAACAGATCAGAAAAACTAAAAGTCCGAATAACAATTGGTAGAACCATATGAGTATGATGCCAATAGATTATAATTTTGAACCTCATTCGCCAGTAACGAATTTATTCTCCCTGATGATATCTGGGAAGTCACAAATAGGTGAGTAAACAAAGTTCTAGTGCAGAAAAAATAGCTTGAATAACCCTTCCTAGCAAGGAAAATAAAGATCACCGGTAATATTTGTCAAAAAATACAAGAGGACATCTTCAAGAAAAAGAGATTTCGAAGGATGGAGTGACTTGCCGATAAAGGGGAGATGTGGAGAAGAAGACATTTAAGTGAAAGTAAATCACACCAGTAGATTAAGATGGGAGATATTTCTCAAAAAATTTAAATTTATATACTACAACTATTCGAGATGACAATAATTGGCACACATTATATATGGCATAAACAGCGCGTCACAGCTACATTATTACGAATTTGAAAGTGTACCTAAGGGCCTATAATCGCACCAATGTATGTTACTTGACTTTGGATACGCTCAGTAAGCGTCTAATAATCATGCCTATCTTGGAATACACGTGCATACCTACCTTAGGCCTATGGTCATGTATAGCAAACTTCCCGCTTATTTAAAAGTTCTGGGCGTGGTCAACAACAAGGGTAACGTCAACCCTTCTGACATCTGGTAACAGGGCCACGATATGCTTTCTCACATCTTTGCCAGGATAAATAGTTCATTTCGGAGCTTTACATTTAGGTGCTGGAGACAATTTAAGATATAGATATAGCAAATAGCAGCGAAAAAACTATCCGTTTTCCAGCAGGACTCTGCTCCTGCAGACAAGGCAAGGAATACACAGGCGTAGTTGTTTAACACCGTTTCCCACCTATGGACTCCAGAGTTGTTGCCAGCCATCTCCACCAAATACCACTCTTTAGATTATTTAATTTTTGGCAGTGTTAAGAAGGAAATCAAGAAAGCGGCTCAAAACAATTAAGGATACCTGAGGGCATTTATTTTGTGGGTAATGTCATCCAGTGACAAAGAATCCCTAACTAGAGCATGGCACCAGTTTAGGGGTCTATTTATCGTTCTATTTAAGTGTAAATTTGCATCAGAAAATATTATTTCGTTTCGTCGAAAACTCTTTTTCTTTGCCAGTATAAAATATGTATCAATTTTCTTAAAACCACCGGTGTACTATTACTAATATTACTACTATTATTACTGCTACTGTTGCTGCCGCTGTTCTTGCCACTCTTGTTGCTGTCGCTGTGGCGACTGCTGCTAGTGGTGCTGGTGGAGCTGGTGGTGGTGATGCTACTGCTATTACTAGTAATACTAGTAATAATAATACTAGTATTATTAGGTAGACTAGTAGTACTACTAATAATAATAATCGTTCATTTACTATTACTACTATTAAAACTATTAATTTGCTAATATTACGATGAATAAAATTACTATTATCAATATGACTACTTAGTGTATTACTATTACTACTATTAAGTATACCATTACTACTTTTACTACTAATCCTATTACTACTACTATTACAACTTTCACTATTACCTCTAATAGTATTAAAATTACCTATTTTACTAGTACAAGTAATACTTATTCCAATAGTAATGCTAGTACTAGCAATTCTAGTAATGTTAATACAATTGCTATTACTACTATTACTATTTTTACTATTAGTGTTATTACTCTAAATATTACTACTAGTACTACTCTTACACTAGTAAGATTACAACTGTGACTATTAGAATTGCTACTATTACATATTTTTTTATTAGTACTATTAATATTACTAGTATTACCCCTATTATTCCTCTTGTTATTACTTTTGCTTAAACTATTTTCTATTACTACTACTACTTATGGCATTGCTACTATTATTGCTATTTCTAGTACTATTGATACTTCTTCTCCCTTTACTATTATTATTACTACTACTAAGAGAGATATTACTACTACTAATAATAATAATATGACCGCAATTGTTTAATATTGTACTCAACACCGCAAGATGGAAGCGATAAGACGTCGCTATTCTTGGCAATAATCAAAACAACCTTTTATTGTGGCTCACCATTTGAGACATTAAGACGAGTTCATACTTTTTAAAACAATATATTGATTAGTGAGAAATCTCTATAAAGTATTTATAATTTGAAATTAACACTATACGAGAACAGTTGAAGTAAAGGAGTATGTACAGATTGAATAGAATACTGAGTGTTGGGTGAGTTTGGGAAATGAGATTGCACATGCGTTTAAGGAGGACAGACTGACCTAAAGTAAATTAAGGGGAAGAAAAACTGTTGTGTTAAATTCTCCTTATATTTGATTAACTCGATTTTTTTAAAGATTTGAGTAAATATATTAGTGATTCAACAGGAATAGCGTCATTGTGTCTATCTATAAGAAGAAAGAGGAAGTTAAGAAACGTGGAAACAATCGAAAAATAAAGTTATTGTCGGTACAATAAATATCTAGGAGAAATCCATATGCCAGGCAGAGGTACGAATAATCAAATATTTGCATTGAAGGAGATTATAGAAAAGCACCGAGAGAAATAGAATGGACTGCATATTGTATTCATAAGCCTGGAGATGGCGAATGATGGAAGCGCCAAACAGAAAATATGGAGATACATGATAGAGAAGGGAGTGCCGGAAATGTATGTAGGAAGCATACAGGATATATTAGCATGAGCAAGTTCTCAAGTTAGACTAACGAAAAGATTTGAATTTGAATGGATTTACATCAGTGATCGCCTTCAAGCCCGTACGAGGGGCGGTCAATAAATTTTGCGAATCGGTAGGGCAAAACAGAGGAAGGGAGATGGCTGTTTGTGAGGGTGTTAGGACAAGTTATGACAAGTCAGGACCTATAGTTGCACGCTCCTGCCTCGTATATTTAAAAAGCAGTAGCTGATTGCAGATCGTCAGTAACAAAGTTTTCAACAATGAAGAAGGTTGAACACCGCGCAGTGATCAAAATTTTGACCAAGGAAGGCAAGAATGCAAAAGAGATCCATGAACGAATGGTTGCAGTGTACACCGACACCGCATCTTCCTATGCAACCATTGCTTACTGAAATAGGGAGTTCCGCCATGGTCGTGAGTCTCTTGAAGATGACCCCCGTCCATGAAGCCCATCAGAGCTAACCAACGAGAACAATGTTGCCCTGTGGAGAGGATGATCCTCAAAAATCGACGAGGGAAGGTCGGAGAAATTGAGAGAGAACTTGGAATATCACATGAAAGTGTTATCAACATCATCCACGACAATTTGCCATGACCAAGGTCTCTGCCCGTTCGGTCCCTAGAAACCTCACGAAACCTCACGCCCCATGATCGACCTCAACGTCCTCAAAGTTGGGAGGAACTGCTGGTCCTGTACAACCAAGACCCTGCGGGATTAGAGTCACGCATAGTGACAGGTGATAAAACGTGATCCATCACGTATCCCGAAAGCAAGCTCGAAAGCATGGCCTAGAAGCACAGGGGCTCTCCGTTCCCCCATCAAGTTCCGGACCCAACTGTCAGCCGGGAAGATCATGGCCACCATCTCCTGGGATTTTGAGGGAGTGTTGATGGTAGACTATGTGCCTCGTGGAAGGACCGTCAGAGGTCAATATAACGCCGAGGAACGCGGTGTCCTGCTCCTCCACGACAATGCCCCTGCCCACAAGGCCAGAGGTACACAAGCTGCCCTGCGCGAGTGCGGATTCGAGGAACTCAACCCGCCCTCCGACATTCCAGATCTGGCCCCTATCGTCTACTTTTTATTCCGCCAGCTCCAGTCTGCACTGCGTGGACGCCGGTTTGGGGACGATGAAGATGTCTAGCTCGCCGTCCAGGAGTGGATTGAACAGTAATCTGGAGATTTCTGGTTGTCGGGAATTCGAAGCTTTAGGGACAAGTGGTGCAAGTGCATTGAAGTCGAGGGTAGTTATATTGAAAAATAATAAAACACTTTTCCTCATATCTCGTTTCCTTATATCCGAATTGCAAAACTTAATGACGGTCCCTCGTATATGTATCTTAGATCTTATCATTGACGTGTTGCGTCGATGGATTAAGGATCATTTTCACTGGTGCAATCTTTTTGCGGATAATATTGTCCTTTGCAGCACAAGTAGGGAGGAGGTGAAAAAAGAATATATCAATGGAGAATGGCTTTGATAGATAAAGGGCTCAAAATAAGCAGTAAGAAATGAAAGACCAAGACTCGTTAATTAGTATGCAAGGATACGAATTTAAGAGAGTTAACAGGTTTAAACATCTGAGAACGATGGTAGCAGGAGAAGGGAGAAGGATTCATAAATTATAAATATGGTGCATGTCTGAGGAGAAAAACTGAAAGAAGGTATCGGATTGATATGTGACCGCCGAATAAGCAAGAAGTTAAAGGGAAGGCTTATAAGTGTGTGGTTAGATTAGTTATCATCAATGGAGATGAGACATGGGCGATCTAGAAAGCTCAGAGAACAAAATCGATTAATCAGAGATAAGGATGCTGAAATAGAAAGATATTCTGATTTTCAAGTTTGGATAAGATTAGGAATAACAATATAATAGCAACAACGAAATATGGAGAAATATCGAAGAGGCACAGTAGAGAAGACTGAAATGGTATGGTTATGTGAGAAAAAAATATTAAGAATATGTGGGCAAGAGGGTAATGAAAATGGAGGTGCATGAGAGAATGAAAACAAAAAGGCCGAAGGGAAGTTGAAAGGACAGAATCACTTGTGACATCAAAGAAAAGAGACTATTGTTGGAGGAGGCGCAGAACGGAGACATAGCGAAGGAGGCGCTGAACCGAGACATAGAGGAGACGCATCATTAACAACGACTTTGCCAATTAAGTGGTATAAAATGCCGAGAAAGACAGCACGCATGTTACCTGGTAGTCCAGACGTTGACCCATGGTA
This sequence comes from Ceratothoa steindachneri, assembly GCA_963969495.1. Classification (NCBI taxonomy): domain Eukaryota; kingdom Metazoa; phylum Arthropoda; class Malacostraca; order Isopoda; family Cymothoidae; genus Ceratothoa; species Ceratothoa steindachneri. The sequence continues at coordinate 87,450,882 of OZ018328.1, forward strand.
ATTTTATGTATCAAATAGTTAAGATTGAGAAGCAATCACTTTTCAGGCCAGGGTATCCATTTATGTGAATAAATAATACAAGGTGAATAGTGATAGGTAGTACCACAGAGAGCAATTCTGTAAAAGATGTGAGGCTAATTGGAGCCTAACAAAGGGGTGCGCCTAGAGTCTTATATCAAACTGTGTGCATAAATTTGCGTAGTATATGAATGAAGTAAGATAGTTTGGTTGTGTTTGCCATGATGCTAACTGCTTAGATTATTGGCAATGTATATACAAAAGATTTTATATTTTCGACTTGTTTAATTGAGTTACTAGTAAATGTAGTTGTAAATCAATGGCTTTCTACTTCTTTTCAAAATCATTTCGGATTAACTTGAAAGGTATAAAGAGTGTATATAGGCTTTAACCTATCTATAAATTAAGGTAAAAAATCTATTCACTGTTTCTTGATATCGATTTCGTTAGCATATGTTATTAGTAACAATGTGTCATCTAAATATTAAGGCTTATATTCTTTCTGGCAAGCGGAAAAGTCATTAGCATAACCAAGGAATAAATATGGTCCTAGGATTCTACCCTTGTGTACATCATATTTAATGCCACTTTGGCTTAATTTCGATATATTTAACTCAAATTATTGCTCTCTGTTATCTAAATCTGCCATATCCATTGTAAGAGGTATTTTACCAGTTTGCATGTAAGTTAAATATATGATTTACTGTGTCATGTACTTTAGATAAATCTAAAAAGATAGATGTTTGCTGTCTAAGGGTCATTTATATCATTATCGATTGCATTTTGTCTCAAAAAACTGTGTTTAAGGCTGATTTGGTGGTAAGATAAGAGACATTTAAAAATAAATGTATCAGCTGACGATGGAAACTTTTGTTAGGTAACTTCTCCGTGGCTTAATGGATAGAGAAAGATAATGGGAAGGAAATAATGTGTCGCGGCCTTTAAAAATCTTAATAAGCGAACAATTTTATGTCATTAGGTAGCATACCTTGTTATATGAGGTAAAAAAAGAGACACATGAAATAATTAAATTTGCTAATCATAGATAATTAACTTGCAAAGAATGAATATTTGAATTGTCTAATATAAAGTCATTCTAGATAGCTTCAACTGAATATAACATGATTAAAATGACGCTGCCAGAAAATATGATGGTGGCAAGCTAAGCAAAATATCAATTTAGTTTATTAACAATCGTATTCTATTCATTAAGGCTCTCATTTATATAGATCAGTTGTTTCCATTTTGAGTCAATGTAGTTTGAAAATAGCCTCATTAATAAGATTTTACATTTTTCAGAGATTATTTTTTATTAAATAATATTCTTCATTTTTTAAAAACTTTCGATATTAGCTATGTAAGCATAATTGACCTCATATGATGAAAGTACTTGGTTTGCATCTACAGTATATATTATATAATTTTTTACCCGATTATAAACAATTGTGAAGTGCCGAATCATAAAATTACACAGTTTGCTCAAACTGCTCACCATTTTAAATTAACGCTTCATGATATTTTTACGTTTTTTTAGATGCACGATACTTTGTATTCATATGATGCAAAAATAGTTCATATATCTTTAAATATAGCAATTCTGAAGAGCTTACATTGAAAAATATTTGCCTAGCTGCAATTAAGCCAAATCAGATCCAGAAAAATCTTGCGAAAATGAATCCGATGTATTTGCCACATTTGTGGCGAATGCACCGTTGTTCATAACAGGAATCCAATTACGAGTTACATAAAGCGTGCCTCCTACGCCTATTTTGTTATGTAACTTGGTCACCAGGATATAGCATGGCCCACCACATATGGTATTCAAGGCATGCACTGAGTATCAGCATTGTTGGACCAAGGGCAAGAAGAGTGTCTTGGAGTTTGGAAGAAATTCCCATGTTTTAGAGTGAGCCAAGAAACCATGGCACTGACTGCTACTTTGCGCTTTTGTTTTCACTGGGATCAAAAGAATGACCCGGAGCAGCATCAACAATCCTTATTTTTAATCTGTACGTTGTTATGTAGCTCCTTTCTATGAAATTCGAGTACTTTTATTTGGAGAACTTCCTGACATTAGTGTGGAAGACTCTTTCAGCACTGAAGAAAATTAAGAAGTTATTTCCAAAGATGCTGCTCTATATCCGTTATACAAAAATAAGCTAAATAATCTAGTCACGATCTAAGCTTGCCAAAGTCCTCTACCAACCTATCGACATCCAGATTAAGAAAAAGAATCTTTAACAGTGCTCGTAGCACCTTCTATCGCAACATACATCAAAAGTTTTTCCGTTTTTTCTCTGGACAGAAAGCCTTGGTGTCTTGTGTAGATATTTCGTAACTTCTCCATAAGCTTTGAGAGCCAAAGCACTCACATAAGTTATGGATAGTGTTCAATTACAGCAGCAAGCCTTAACCGTGTGTTCTGCTGCACAACGGCAGCCAGTTTGCCTCTCTACCTCTCGCTCCCTCACTTAACCGGGTATCAGGAAGGCTGGGATACAGCCATGATAGCTGATTACTGTTGTAATCTGAAGAGAGACATTTATATCGCTGAGCATTCTAGGAATTCGAAGCAACGGAATTTCATGCCAAGACTGATGATTAATTCTAATTTACAAGTACTTATCTTTATCTACGAGTATGTCTACTATTCAATGTACATTAATCAATTTTTGTAACATCTAATTAATAAACTGTGTTGGAAAAAGATATTTTTTATCTTAAAAACCTATTTCGGATAAGAAATATTAACAGAAAATGAACTGATAATGTGCCCAAAATGTAATAAATTTAGTTATAAGATCGGATATTTAAAAATCGACTTACCACAAAAGTAGAACGGATTGGAGGAAATAGATGGAATTTTCTGATTTAGCGTTGCAAAATTGTCTAAAATCATTTGAAAATAAATTAGGTGTTAAAACGATTTTTTGTAACCAGTGTAATTTATAGCTTCAATTTATAGAATTCACTAACTCAGGAGTAATCCATGCATTATAAAGACGTTTCGATGACACGTCTTTTTTAAATTATCCGATGGATGGCATTTAATGCACGGAGATGGATAGGTTCAAATTGCCGAAATTTTCTGTTGATATCTGTCTTTCCTTGCAAATATGAAATCACAATTTGTTTTATGTCTTTGAGATATTCCTATACATTAGAATCATTATGCACATAGGATTGGAAGTTTGTTAAATCAGGAAGTGGCAATTTAGTCAATTGGACGTGAAAACAAGGAACTTATCAGAAATGTCAGTAATTAGATTGTTGGATACAAATGGATTGTTTAGAATAGACTATTTTTAATTAAGTAATGTAGTCTATTGGCTCATTACTATCAATGAGTCATTAGTCAGTCTAAAATCTCGGACTATAACAAGAGCATCTCGACGGCAGACCGCAATTTCTGGATCAACCCTCTACTAACTAACTTACTAAAATTTTATATTTGTGTTACCTTTCTTCAAGCAGTTTGCGTTGTCTAAATAGTAAAATATGTTTTACCATTGTGCTTGTAGCAAATAAATGGGTGCAGCGGTTCCAGGCTCTAACATATATTTATATCTGATCCTGCTTAATGAAGAAAGTGTTAACGCGAAAGGAAAATCAATAAAACTAGAGAATTAGAATGTCATAATGAATTGCACACAACTTCAGAGCCACGTGGCTTCTAAAAACCCATCCATTTGAGCACAGCTAGAAATACTATCAAACTACAATTTGTTTCATAACATCTAGGGCCAAAAAATAGTATAGGGTGTATCTTTGGTATAACAAGATATACTTTCAACAATAAAAAAACAAAAACAATCATAACATTCATCAACAAATTTTAACCTTTTTATGCTGACTTAAGTTTGAAACCTTCTTGGAAAATTCGGTGTTTTCTTCTATTATGTCAAGCATTTTATTTATGGACTGGTCTATATTGGTCCCACTCATAGTATTAGGCTCTCTTACAACCAATTAAACGGAAGTCGAGACGTTGGGTATTATTCTTATTATATTTTATATATGTATTTAGATTTCTTTTTATGCACATCTTGATATACAAAGAAATTGTGTATAATAAAATTTTGTGTTTTTTAAAGAATAATACATTAGTATCTTTGTGAAAAGACTATATTTGGCTTACTTGAAGATTAAATTAGGTCATCAGGAAAACCATAGGCCCAGCACAATATTTGTAAACCATGTGTCGAAAATCTACGACAATAGATAAAGGGCACAAGGAAACATTAGGATTGTTCACTCTTATGGTGTAGCGGGAGCCAAAAAACTCTGTAAACGATTAATTCTTTTGTCTCAAAAAGACTTCTAGTTATAGCAAGAAAGCGCGACGTAAAATAAGTTACCCAAATCTTGATTCAGTACTTCATCCAGTGCTTCATTCAGATGAAATTCCAGTACTTGTATTTAAGGAACTTACTTCACTGGACGATGTAAGTGTATCTGATGTAAGCAATGAACTTAACAGTGATCCCGACCTTTTAGATACATCGATCCAAATAAGTGTAAACTTCAGTCAATTAGAAGTTAATGATTTAGTTAGAGACCTAGGTCTATCAAAAGAGTTAGCAGAAAAGTTATTTTCTAGACTTAAAGGGAAAACTAGTAAAAAAATGTAACTTTTTATTGCAACAGGAAGAGAGATCTTTTGGCATTCTTTAAAACAGAAAAAGATTTAGTTTAATATTGTGATTTGGCGAGACTGTTAAACGCGATGGGTGTTTCAGAGTATGATCCAAGTGAATGGAGACTTTTTATAGATAGTCCAAAGAATAGCCTAAAATGTTTGTTACTCTATACTCGAAACTTCTTTTAGCATTATTTAAAACAGAAAAAGATTTTGTTTACTCTTATGACCTGGCGAGACTGTTAAACGCGATGGGTGTTTCAGAGTATGATCCAAGTGAATGGAGACTTTTTATGGATAGTTCAAAGAATAGCCTCAAATGTTTCTTACTCCATACTGGAAACTTCTTCGGTGGGATTCCTAATAGTCGCTCTGTGCATTTCAAATAGAAGCATAAACAATGACTGACATAGAAAAAGAAGCATGGGACTAATTTGTGGCTGTTTTGAAAGGATTTCTTGGAAACAAAAAGGCTGCTAACTACATGGATTTGATAGAGACATTATTTGATAGCTTTCATCGTTTAGAGCTATTTGATGAATTTCCTGCTAATTTTGTCAACGTAAGTGATGAACACAAAGAGCGTTTTATCAAGATATCTAGAATATGGAGAAAAGATATCAAGGCAGATGGAATACAAACATGATGGCAGACTAGTGTTGGAGTATAAAACGAGACTGTGTAGATATCAAACACTCCAGATGCTCTTGCAAGCCAAACTTTCTGCTATGAATGTATAGGTATGTGTAAGATTGCTTGTTTTGCGCATTATATTAGATAAATAACTTTTATGTATTTATTAATAGGTGGTGTTATCTTAAAATGCATTTATCATTTCAAATTTTGTTGAAATTTTAAGTTATGATTTGAAGCTATAACACTTAGGAAACTATTCTTACCGAGTAAATACATGCACTACGTCGTAAAATAGGAATATGTTGTGGAATGAGAACCTGATGTGTTACAAAAAAATGGATGCCATATTTGAAATCAGCAGGTCAAGATTAGTTGAAAACAACCAATTAACATAAGTCAGCCAAAAGTGTGTTGACCAGTGATAATATATCATCAAAAGGGAGAACCTGATGAGAGCATTTCCTTATCAGATTGAGAAGTAGAGATTAAAAAGCATTTATGGCTTTTAATTTTGTTTCTTCTGGCAAAGGATTGGTAAAGAACGGAAAGTGTTTCAAAATTATAAGTTCTACCCATACAGAATTGTATTGTAAAAGCTGAAGATACTATTCTTACATGGCTTTGAAGCCTACTTCCTTAGCCTTTATTCTCCTTTTGTTAGTTATCGCAGGCACACTTGGCGGTCCCAGTTAATGCGGTGGACTAATCCTTGCATGTGCTTTCTGAGTACGTTACTGAATACAACTGTGCATACATCTAGGACGTGCGGTTTCACCATTGTGTTCACGCCACTCTAACGAAAATGATTCTCTTTTTATCGCTACGGCTAGTCAATTGCTGCTCTAAGGGGCAGAAGTATTTCTGCGTCTCCCTAAGTGAAGTTTGAGCTCTCTGAGAAAGCGATGACTTGTAACACTTTAAGCAACCTATTGAAAAGATTATAACTTGTCTAGTATACAGCCTGTTGTGAGCATCTACTGAGTTCGGCGAGACATACAGAGGCATGTAATAGAGGGAAAATTAGCAGATAATATGGTGAAACAAGTCACTGCTAAGCCATGCGCTCGCGAACACCTGCAGAATGTTGACAACAGTATCAATTAGTTAGTGGCAAACGTGGTTTACCCTATAACATCATTATTTTCTTAAAATATTTAAGCTCAAATTACGACTTTATCAACAGTCTTAGATTGGCACAACATTCTCCATTCAGAAAACCAGTCAATGGTGGCAAACAAGGAACAGCGCCATCAAAGATACAAGTACCTTCGTTCGAGAGGCTATGCAGCTCCATCAATAGCTAAGCCCTCGTGCTGATCGAAGAAAGAATGGCTGTTAGGAATCGAATAACTAGACTAGCTCAAAATGTCCCTGGCTGGAAGAGTAACAAAGTTCTTTGGTATAACATCTACAGATGAATCGATACCGATATCATCCTTCTCACATAAACTTTCATTAGTAACGGAAACTATCATTATTCAAACAATAGTGAAGAGAGGGATAGATGACGCGCCTCAGATAGCGTTTAAGAAACATCTACATTTCAAGAAGGAAGAGCAATCAATGGGCGATTAGAGTATTAAAACTGAAAAGCTTCGAGTAACTGTAAAACGGTCTATACCTTGAGATCGGCAACTTAATTTAAGATTTTATTTTAATTTAGGATTGTAAAAAAATAATTATTGTATAAAATATTGTTCATCTCTAGAGATTTATACTGACGAAATTGAGAATGAAGACAAGATTCTAAGATAATGAGCGTTTTTAACACGGAATCAATAGGTGATATATATTGGAAAATTTAAATAGTGGCAAGGAACTAATTTAAAACAAATCACCTCATAACTATAATTTGTTTAAATGTAATTAAAGACTCAAATATAGGAAAGGGCTGGTGACCGGCAAACATTTTTGACATCCATATTCATTTTTCTTCTCCTAAAATTTATCTCAACATCATTTTATCCTTCCATTAATGCCGACTCTTATTTCAGACATTTATTTACAGTTAAAGATGTTTTACTGCCTGGGTAAGCTTTGAAAGTTAAATATCCGTTTAAAGTAATCCTCAACAAGCTGTTTATTTTTTAATCATAACTCATTCCTCTCTGTAGCTGGTCACCATGAATGCCCAGGAATCGTAGATTATGGCGACCGAGATTACTTTTAATTTCACTCCACATTTTAAACATTTGATGCGATGTAATAAAATCAACCCAACCAAGGTTAATAAAACTACTAAGAAGCGGATTTTATCACGACCACTTACTTTAGTACGGTAGTACGGTGGCACAACAGGAGATACATGTTTAAAGCAAGCAAAAACACTCGCATTTCAGGTGAATTCAAAATAATCTGAGGGAGTATGATCTCCTCAAGAAATACACACTTACGATAGCTACATTTTCAGCATTTCCTCTATGTAAAAAAGTTCTCAATACTCCTCTTACAGAATTTTCTAATTAAAAGAGTGAGTATCCAAGCCATTAGGGTAGTATGAGGCCTGACCATGATTGCCATCCTCTCCACTCTGGTATTATGGTAGAGCAGTTTATCCTAAGCATAAATATCTTAGTTTCCATTGATATAATAATCATTATATATTTTTATTATAATTATCATTAATAACTTAGGGCATTATGTGACTTATTCCGTGAGTATAATTTTATCTCGTGCAGCGAAAATAGGAGAAAACTTTCCTTTTCCTCTCCATTTAATTCGAGTAAATTTTGTCCCTAAGGATAAATTTGGGCTTGATACCCCATTTTGTATTTGTTTATTACCTCAGGGTTTCTTTTGTAAATGGGACCAGCAAATGTGACCCTCACTGTGTTAAGGCAAGCATCATTTTATTTAGACCAAAGGATTATTATATGGCTAATTAGGTTTAGGTATCAATTTAAATATTAATTTATAACCTGGTTTTTGAGAGGAACGTGGAAAAAACAGTGTTAGGCCGCTACGTTTTTTGGCTTATAGACTTTCATAAAAAGCTACTGGACGTGTTCTCCAAGCACTGCTAACTAATAACAGTCTTTGGACTCATAGAACATCAAATATTAACATCTTTGATCAGTTTCTGCGCTTTAATTCCTACCTTGAATGCAGTTCTACGATGACGATGCTGTTTTTTCTTACCAGAATGAGTTGTGTTATTCGCTATAGAATCTCTTAGTTTCGGTCTATAATTTGAACCCGATATCGTAATTTGGGATAATCTTGTAGGCTTCCGCCTTATGCTTGCAGGCTTTGCAAGATACAACACCTATTCAACTTACGAGCTTTACTTTTGCATAAAATTCAAGTTTATGGTCCATATTTAACGGGAATTGTTTGTCTGAGTCAAAATTTTTATTCAAGTCCTGTTTTTATTCGTATTCTCTGTTCAAATATATTGTCATTTCAACTTTAAGGACCTGGAAGCGAGAAGCAACTTTTTGGTTTATAATTTATTGTTGCAAATTTGTGATAAAGTTGTTTATATGGTTATGTTCCGGTATATATGAGAGTTTAATTTACTTCGTTAGAATGATCATATGCTTTTTTCAACATATGCCGTTATTGCTTTTTTTAGAAAGCAATTTGTTCATTTACCTAACTTCAATAATCTTCGTTTTCGGATTTGCATCGATCTTAGATATATGCCCTGCATATGGTTTAATTAAGAGACATTTTAGTTTTGAATTTGGTTTAAAAGGATTACGCTTTCCCGTTGAAAAAGCCATCTTATTTTGATGGGCGTATTCAGTATATTCACGTGATGCTATATTCCGTCTTCCAGCCTGGTTCTACGTAACACTCGAATAGTGAGATGTCATTGAGCTTCTGGAAAACTGTTTGTATAAATTAAGCCAATTTTTATAGCTATTTTGAGTTAAGAGAAGTCCTACAACTTCAGAATTTTGTTTATTCCTATACGAATTGAACATATTGGAGTTACCCCTTGTAGACTATTATACTTAACAGCTGGAGGAGCTTACGCTATTCTGGTTCCATTGTACATGGTATCCTCGAATTAAGTTTAGAGAACTAGTAGATGACTTCAATGAGATATAGCTATTTTCCTCTCTATTTACTACACTCGATCATATTCTATTCTTACCATTTTCGCATGAGTTATCATAGGCAATAAGGGCTACTGCACTGTAGTGGAGCTAATTTTCACCCTTTACTCTAAACTGTTCTTCAAATTTTAGTTGAATGTCTCCATCCGAGAGTCTTTGGGTATGAATAGATCGCTAACAGTTATTCTTGGGGCTGGGGTTTGGTTCTTGCACGCAACGTGGCGGTCTTTTTGAAATTTTATCAGTGGTTCTCCTTTATAGCAATGATTTTTTTTAAATTATTGGTTGGACGCTTTTGTCTAGGAAGGAAGGAGGCTTCAATCAGATCTCCTGATTGCACTTTAGTGTAGCCTCAAAAAAATCCGTGCAGCGATATATTTTTTAGTTTAGTCGATAAACATAAAAGTTGGACAAAAAATTATTAATAAAGATAAAATGGAATGAAAACCGCGGGAGTGTACTAAAATGGATAGACTTTGCAAATGAGAATGTTTTTTATTGACAACGGTTAAGAACAGTCTTAGTCATGTATTTGTTATTGGTCTATGTTTAATTGAATACTTATCAACGATCTTAAGAAGAATTCAACATGTGAAATTTTAAAGTTTCAGTTGAAAAAATATATTTGTCTTAGGGTCATGTTATCTTAGTGACTGCAATATGTCGTATAAAACTTTATAGAAATGTCGATGGATTAAAAATTTACCCTCGCCAAACGTTAGGGGAGTTACATGGAAATTGTTTGTCGGCATGTATCAAAGGCGTTTCATTAGGTGTGGCAGAGAGGGGATGCAGTACAAGAGCCTAAGGCTGGGTTCAAGTGAAAACTTAGAAATAACTCTCTGCGTTTAGTTTAAACTTTGCTCCATCCGTGCACCCCAGACTGACATACGCCACTCTCTCCATGACGTAGTCAATGATAGTTATTTCTAAGTTTTTAGTCATTGAATGTGAGGCACCGACTGTCTTTTAATAAAGATCTGACTTCAGGCGGAAGGGCATCCAACGACTGGTCTCTCAGGAAGAAGTCAACGAGGGCATCATAGTCATGCGGGATTTTTGAAGCATCAAGGCAAAGTTTGAGGTGACGCTGGAAGGTGCATCCAAACTGACGGTATGTTTGGCCTGACTTAAGGTGAGCATGTCTGAATTTGGATCCGTAAAAGTCTGGGGTCATGTTATATGTTGCCAGTAACTCAGATTTTAATGTCCAATAATCAATTGTTGCCTCCGAGGGGAGTGATAGGAATATATTTCGTAGTTGGGAATTTAGCAAGGGAAACAATTGATCCACTCCATTAGACTCGATGTCCCAATGCTTGATTTTGAAGATTTTTTTTAAGTGGATTAATAAGGCTCGAAATCCTCGCCTTCCTTGAAAACCGGAAGCTTAACAGACGCAGTAGGGGGAGCTTCGGACTTCGAGCTGATGGACAGCGTCTAATTCCTGGTCCTACTCATTTCAAGTTCACGAAACCAGATTCTTTCCCTTTTTTCGCGGTTCTTCTCTTCTTTTTCTCTTTTGATCCTTTCCTCCTTTCGAAAATAAGCTAAGAGATCCTTGCGCTGAGACCAAGCGATTCCCTTTGCAACTTGAAGGTGTTAAATAATGAGGTCATTTTATCGCGTTCGACCAGCTTTCAAGAAAAACAGCACAAAAAAGGGCGAAATATTTGACGCAGACGGGAAGTGTTAGTAGGTTTTAGCAGACCTATGATTCTTCACTTAAAAACAAACAAACACAGCGATAGGTATTTTGTACGGCGCTAATTCTTAGTTATACTTGAATATTCACTCCGGAGATTTAGCGAGAGCCTGTGTCGCCTAATATGCACGAGAAAATAACAACACAATACAATAAAAAGAAATAAGATTAACTTCTTTACAATACTACATACTTTTTATGACGCCTGAAAAGGGTTAAAGTTTCACACGGTCACATAATTCAATACAAAATATACACACAAAAAGGAAAATGGAAAATGGGTAAAGTCTTTTCTACAGTTTCTAAAACAAGAACCTTTAATATACAATAATCTGTCACAGGTCTAAATGAAATGAGATCAGAGGTGCGGGTAAGCCTAAAAACCAGACACCAGAATATAATATAGCTGTCGTAGGGTGACCGTAAAGACGGCCCGCCGGAAAATTGGTATAAATATCCTAGTGCGAAGGTTAAATAAACAAAATTGAATGTGGTTGGCCCAAATAATCATTTCTTATAAGTTCTGAGATTAGAGAAGCTAATGGTATTAAAATATATAACTTTACTATATACAAATGAAATATTAATAGCACAAGTAAATAAAATGAGACCCGGGGTACCAAACGGGGGGAAAGGGGATAAAAATAACGACGGGTACGAGAGTCCAAGAGAGATTGCAGGGTGATTGCTTAAAAAAAAAATGGCAAAGTGCAATTATCCGGGAGACTGACGTAAGCCTAATTTATTGGAGACTTGAATACGGTGAGTAAATGGAGCGCTTTAAATTTGAACTTACAAAATTCCTTCTTCTTTAACCTCGCGGAAAAATGAGATAGGGAGTTCTCTAGTCGTAAACGAAGTCAATAACCGCGTGAGAGATGCCTGTCTGTGTTTATCGTCTGTCGGATGGAACTCAGGCCTTAGATACGGGCAAGGTCATGTATGTAGAGCTGACGCGTCGCGTTCCAAACTGGAAGCCCCTGGAAGGCGAAGCAGGTTGTACGACACTGCACGTGGCTGCTAACCAGGACTCAGCTATATGGTGTTGCTTTCTCAAAGCTTTTCTCGAAGTATTTATACTGCCTCGGCGGAAGCAGGTCAACGGGAGCCACCAAAGCGGGGAAGGGGATCTCATTAGAATTCGTTAGCCAGGGGAAGCAGCATAGTCTCGGCGGCCTCAGAACTTTGCGCAAAAGTCCTTGGCGCCGTGAAACTGGCGTCTAACAAAAGGTGCCATGGCAAGAAATGGAATCCAAATGGATTACGCGGTCCCGCGAAAATCTCGCGAATCTCTTGGGGCTGTCTGGCCGTGAAGGTGTATCTTCTCAGGTGTCACAGGTAGACGTTGGGTTCGCGAGGGAGTTGATGTTAAACCTTCTCTTTTTGATACACATCAAGAGTATCAAAGGGTTGGTTTGAAAAGAAAGCAGTGACGTTGATCAAATGGGTTCCCTCAGTCTCCCGACCGCAACCTTATTGAACATTTGTGGTCATGCTTATGCATAAGAGTTACGCTACACAAATGTTCCTCAAAAAGTGAATTAACAGTCAAATTCATGAAGAGTGGCAGAAAATTGAGCCAACCACCTCTAGCAACTTTGTCTCAGGTATAAAAAAAGCACCAAAGCTGTTATAAAAGCAAAAGAGGACACAATAAAATTAATTATTGATAGAATATACGTACAAGTGTTTATTTTATAACCTCAAGTATGAAATAAATGAGTTTTAATCATATTCTTCACTTTTTTATATCAGCCCCATAATTTTGGGGAAGTGATGAAAAAGGAGATGTAAATTATTAAAGATATACAGGAAGTTTAAAATTAAATATAAAGAAACTAATAATGCTTCCACATTTAGTTTAATGTTGGTCTGATTATTCTTAATGGTTGTTTCTAGTTTAAAGTGAATTTTAATACTATAAATGTTTAAGACACTTTTGTATTGAATAGTGATAGAAATTTCAAGCTAAGACAATAAAAAATAGTGAGTTACAATAGTGAAATTTTTGAAAATGATGGTATCGCCATAATTTAGATAAGGCGCATAAAAAAGAAATAGTCAGAGATTTATATCAACTTTATAGACTGCATAAAAGTATATCGAAACTGATACCTATTCTTGTCGAGCCCCTACAATTTCCTGCACGGAATTTTTTCGAAGTAGCATTAAATATTTCCGGAGAAAAATATTAGTGCGTCTTGTCTTTGTTGCGGCGTGTTGGATATATATATATATATATATATATATATATATATATATATATATATATATATATATATATATATATATATATATATATATATATATATTTATGTCGTGGTATGACCAACTGCACCTTGTTATACGCACACTGACTTACTGGCCGACCAAAATTAAGGCTCAAACTGGGGATGGCTCTAAGAGTGCTTTAAATATACATATAGGGCAAGTTAAATGGCAATGCACTTAAATCTTGACGGTTGACGACTAAGATGATTGGCACCATCAATTAAGTTTAAACTGACGGATAATTAATTAAGCAAAGATCTTATAATTATGCAAGTCCTAGAACAAAGGGGATCCTTTAAGTGGGACGCGGTAAAGGGGAAAGGAGCGCGACGAAGGGGCAGTCAAATGCCTTTTACGTTGATGTGTGGTGAGTACGACCAGGTAGGTAAGTTCGGCCTTGAACTTCTGGGCGTCTCACGAGACGCCCACTCCAACTTCGAGAAATTGAAGATGGAGGCCTCTTGGAAAGTTTTGAAATCGAAAGTTAATTGTATTTATTTGTATTTATTTCGCTAGTTGTAAGTAGTGAAGATGTGGACTCCTGGTATTTAAGTGAATAAGTTATAATGTGTGTTAAATAAGGGAAGCCAGGATATGATACATATATGTTGCTTAGGAAGGGATGCTATAATGCTATAATGACCTAGTAATTGCAAACTTAGCCTTGAGCCTCAATGTATTCGTTAATTTCCAAAATAACTTAAAATTTATAAGCAATAATTACGTAAATAATACACTAATTTAAATTAATAGTGCATTTACGCTACAATAAACTTAACTATTATCGAATGATTTGATTATTCATAGTATTGTATACGTTTGTAAACAAACGAGGACGATTAGGCTTAACAAGATTGCGATCGTCTGAAATTGTCAGAAATGACGTCCTTGAACACGTTTTTTTTATACGGCAATAGCTCCTCTATTCGGCAAATATATTCTCAAATATATTTTTTATTTTGAATTCGTTAACCTTGTATCAGCGCATTTGCATATCGGTGCAACCCTAATCTATGGTATTGTTTATCCACAGATAACTATTTATCATAACTGTGATATTGAAAGTCGTGACTACGATATGCACCCTAAACGACACCTTCACCGATGCTTTGGGTTGATCAAATCATCTCTGGTTAGTTAGTACGGTAAAATTGTATTTTATTGTCGTTTATCATCATCACTAACTCTATACTTTAAGAAGGGTATTTTTTTGAGTATTTGAATAATAATTTTCTCAGTTTGGTAATGACTTGTTTTATCATCAAAGTTATTTCTAATAATTCTTTAATAATATCAAAAACAAAATGGTGAAGTTCTGAAAATTGATTTATATGTCTTCTTCTATAACTATATTTTAGCAACGTGATATTTGTAAAAGGGGGAAATTTAGTTTAGAGTTCCTTTTTAAAATTGTTATAATTGGCGAAGTTTAGAAAATTTATAAAAATTTAACCATGGCTGCCTTTTTTTAGATTTTAAATTTTAATCTTAGTAGCGAAGCACAAGCTTCCCCGTAAAGGAAGTGGTGAAGCCTTTGCCTGGTAAATTTATTAAGCACAACTTCAAAGACAGCAATAAAATCTATATAATAATACTGTCCTTTCATTCATATGATTACAAATGGTGTATTACTTTGCCAGAAAGGCCCACAGTCTCCCAAACTGTGTTTCTTGCAAGAAGGCTGTGGTAAAAGGCAACACCCTTATTTCCTTAGTGTAGGTGGCCGACCCCGACAAGCTACCAGAAACTTTCAGAGAGATGATTAAATTCAAGGACCGCGGCGGTTTCCTCTACTCCTCAAACGAGTGCATCCACATGGCCATGATGGCCGTGGAATTCTACGAGGAGATTACATCACCAGGAGAAAAGAGGGCCAAGTTTCTGAGGCCTACTCTTAAGAAGAAGTGTTCGTGAGTATCTACAGGAAAATAATGAGCAATGACTTTGGCATGACCCTGCTGGACTGTGGAGAGGGTTGCAGCCTGGTCAACACCATTGTTCCTACCATCGCCAGATCCATCTTCCATTGCATGGGCAAAAATATGGTGTCGAAAGCTAACCGTCATGCCCATGCAAAAGTCTAAAGAAGAGTCATAAAAAGAGGTAATCCGGATGCACCCGAAAAAGCTACCAAGAGCAAAAGTGACTACAAGAAGAAGAAACTTTCTAGTGAGAAAAAGTCCTAAGTCAATTTAAGTCGCATAGCCACTGACATCAGAATCCAGGTTAACCAGGAAATAGATACTAGTACAGAGTCTCCACACCTTAGATTCTTATTAGCTATTACTTTATTAAACCTATTTCAGAATAATATAGTAGGTACTCACCCATGGGCTATGAAAAAGATTTATAAAGTTAAAAAAATGAAATTAAATGCGGGGTCTAGCTAAATGATACCTAATGGAAATATAATTGTTTGCTAGATTGGTCAGATGTGGGCCCTGGAGGGATTTCTTCTTTTTCTTTAATTGATGCTACCTACTTTATTTAATTTATTAGAATATACCTTGAAATACTCGTATGTTTGTAGTTAAAAATATACCAATTTTTCATTACAGTTTTATGTAGAGATATATGCCATTAATTTTTTAAGTACCTGGAAAACCTTTGGAATTTTGAAATTTGATATTAGTAGACACTATGTAGTATCTAAGAATCCCATTGTACACAGCCTTATTAAATAAAATTGAATTGGATATAACCAACATCGGTTATAAATATAAGGTTTTTATTTTTTATTTTACATTAAATAAACCACACTTTCATTCTTCACACCGAATATGTTCGTCGAATAAAAATTTGACTTCAAAGCTCGAAGGACATTGGTCCCAGGGTGCTTCAAGCCAAATTTGGGGTGAATATCTTTAAAAATAAAGAAATGAGAACGATTTTTGTTTTTTCCTGGCTAGCCTGACTATGGAATTGCCCGATTTTGAGCTAGCAATCAAGTATTCGTTATCTATGTCCCTGCTTATGAAAACGATCGAACGAACACATATTGAATATGCTGCGTTCGTCTTTCGGCACACGAGAAAGCTTACCAGAACAAGTCAAGCTCTACCAAACAAATCTAACCTACTTGTAATTAAAAATTAACCCCCCAAAATAACTTAGTAAAGGTTTCTAATTAATTAAGCACCATGAAAAAGAAATTAACTAACGAGTGAATCTAACGTAAGTCTGATTCTTCTGGTAATTTGACCACAGTAAAATAAAAATTTGGCGGCTATTCTTGCCACTTAGTTAGTGGTATCTTGACCCACGTAAATACGCTTGACTGAAAAAAAATATAATTTTCTATTAAAAAAAATGTTCTATTATTTCTGCTTGATAATTCTTGACCCTTGCAACTTTATAGAGTGGAAATAAAGATCTTTAAGGAAATAGCAAAAGATCAGGGAGGACGGAATCTTTTACAAACCCAAAGACCTGACGCCAGTTTTATATATATATATATATATATATATATATATATATATATATATATATATATATATATATATATATATATATATACATATATATATATATATATATATCGCGGTATCTCGTGGTATGACCAAGTTTACGCTGTTATACTCACACTGGCCTACTGGCAGACATAAATTAAGGCTCTACCTGGGGATGACTCTAAGGGTGTTTTAAATTTACATATCGGGCAAGTTAAATGGCAATGCAATTAAATATTGACGATTCGCAGCTAAGATGATTGACACTATCAATTAAGTTTGAAGCAAGGATAATTAATTAAGAAATGATCTTATAATTATGCAAGTCTTAGAGCAAAGCGAATCCTTGAGGTTCAATTCGGTAAAGGTGGAAGGAGCGTGACGAAGCGTGGGTTGAAAACCGTTTAACTTGATGTGCTGTGAGTTCGACCTTAAACTTATAGGCATCTCACGAGAGGCTCAATCCAAGAAGATTGGGGCCTCTTATCTCTAAGAGGCAAACGAAAGATGCTTTGGCTATGGTTTTTCCGATCCATAAAATCTGAAGACTTAGTGAAAAGGGTTGAAGCGCGCCTAAAACTAACTCCAAGAACAACACTGAGTGACGAAAGGCACTTCATTAGATCTGCGAAAATCACTTACTGCTTCTCTGGTGAGAGGTTAATCGCCAACAGCCTTCCCTATTTGTCTTGGGTCGCGATAAGGGTACATAACGGGAAGTCACGAGCCCTCTTAATATTCTTAACATTGTTATAATTTCCGCAGAGATTCGTCTGCGACAATGGCGTTTCGCCCTCGCGCGAATTGCTTGGGGCAGACAGTCCACGGCAAACTTGGAAAGTCAGGTGACGGGGGAGATGACGGAGAACCGAGTTATCAGAGAAGGTGAGAAGAGTAAAAAGAATTTTGTTTCTATCTCTTTATTCTTTCACAATATATATATATATATATATATATATATATATATATATATATAGATATATATATATATATATATATATTGGGGGCACACAAGTCTTCCTACAAAACCCTTGGAGCTCTTTTCACACACACGAGAAGGTAACGAATGAAATAACCTTTTCTCCGAGAAGTGTATTTGAGAATAGCTCCTTCCGAGGGTTTTGAGGAAGACTGGTTTGCCCCCAAAATTATTTTTTAAGCGCATATCTATATATATATATATATATATATATATATATATATATATATATATATATATATATATATATATTTATATATCGTGGTTTACCGCCGAGTACGTATGCACGTCCGCTTCCTACATGAGAAAATCCGCGCTACTTTTCTCTTAGAGTGCTGCTTTAATTTATTCTTTAACCAGGGAGGATTCGTGTTTTGATATATCTATTGTCATTTGCAGCTCTCGAAGATCTAATTACACAACTCAGAAAAAAATATACTTTTAATTACATACAAGAATGAAATATTAAATCTTTAAATACACCTTCGCGCGGAATGGGAAATAACCAAAAAATTGATGTTTTGGATTCGTTTACCTTTAACTCAGAGGGAGTCGACAGTTGGGTGACCTTGAAAGTAAGTCTACTCGCTTTGGTGATTTGAGGCCAGTTGGACTGGAGTCAGCCTTGCTTTGGGTTGGCAAAACAGCTGATGCTTTTCTCTGGGTAGGTGTAGGCGCATGGCGAAGCTGTTTGACTTAAAAATGTAAGTGAGGTGATCTTGGATGAACGGAAGTTCTTCTGATTCCTGTGTTACCAATTTGGGCTTCTCGAAGCTGAGATAACTATGAGGTGAATCTTTTCTCGAATGGAAATTCAAGTTGGTATTCCTCAATGGTGAGGTGTATCTCTGTTTTTCTTCGAAATTGGGATAAGTGATTTTCTCTGGAAGAGAATGGTATTAGAGTTGGTTTCGATGCCACTGCTCTTCTCTTCTAAGCAACCAAAGGAACGGCCTCGGGAGGGAAAATCCCACTCGGTTACACTTATCTTCTTGATGCCCTGTTTTTCTTAGAGGCTCGTCTTATTCTCTCGATTGCTACGCGGATTTCCATCTTCATTTCTCAAGATTGAACTATATATACATCTATTATCCCCGGGGGGAGGGAAAAGGAAAGGAGAGAGTTAAGGAGGCTCGACCTTCAATAGCTTACAGTTAAGCCTCTCTCCTAGGGCAAAATTTTCAACTCAGTAATACTTCGCCCCTTCTGGTTCACGCAGGGGAAGGTGAGATTTCGTCTATTTTGCGAAAATAAAAACAAACAATCGTAAGGGATATTGAGCCTGTTCATAGATTTTCTACCGACGAAGGCTTAGGCAGCAAGATTTTCATTCTTAAGGCTCTCACACCCTCCTATGTTTAAATTAAGCGACAAGAAAAATCTGCTGGCTGAAATACTTCTATGTGAGCGACTTCATATCTTGCTTAGCTCGGAAAAAGGGGGGAGTAAATTATTTCCCCATGTGAAACGTAACTGTTGCCGCTGTATAAACAAACTAGCGTCTGCTTGTCCTCGTGATATTCATTCCTCCACACTTCCTACCTACTAAAGAAGGTAATGAGGTTGGAGGGGGGGAAAACTCATTTGCAAAAATATAAACAACAAAAAAGACTGACTCTTACAGTGAAGTTACAGTGGTTAACCATCATACTAAAATAAGACCTCATGAATTTCTACGCACACGAGCGCACGTACATAGACAGGTAAAAAATGAACTTAACCTTGCCTTTTAAAGCCAAGCAGTCCGGAACACACAACCTAATTTAAAGCTTCGAAAAAATATCCCTTAAAGAAGAGAAAAAGAAAAAGAAACTGACTATTAATCTGCACCTATGCATTTAATCCTTACACTAACTAAACACTTAAGACATTAATATATACCAGAAAAAATTGGTGTTAAGACTAATGGGTGTTTACTTAGCCCTCGGTGGTGTTTCGGCTCAAGTTATTGGCTATAAAATTATAGTAGCCTTTTATATAGGTTATGGTAAATTGGTACTCCATTAACAATAGATTCCATCGCATGACTCTGCTGTTCTGGCTTTTGCTGTTAAGCAAATAGGACAGAGGCCAGTGATCGGATTCCACGTTAAACTCACGACCTATTAAATAGAACCTGAATTTCTTTATCAGCCAAATTATGGCTAGTGTTTCCTGTTCTATAATTAAGCTCTTTCTCGAATCAATAGTTTTTGTCTCGCATAAGCTATGGGAAAAGGCGAGCTATCGTTTTCATATTGCTCCAGGTCACAACCGATTACTTCACTAAACTTATTTTGGGGATTAGGTAGTCTGAGGACGGGTGCTGAAATTAATTTTTCCTTCAACAAGTTAAACTGCGAGATTGCGTTAGGATTCTATCTAACGGGATCAGGGGATTTTTATTTTAAGTGATCATTAATGGGCGCGGCTATCACGGCAAATTGGGGGCCAAATCTTCTGTAGAACGAAGGAGCACCCAAGAAAGAACGCAACTGCTTCTCTCTCCGTGGTAAAGGCATCTTAGCAATGGCCTTGACCTTTTCCTGTATGAGTGGTTAACCGATTTTTACCTATTTTGAATAACAGATAGAAGGTTGACTCATAGGCGAAGTGGCATTTAAGGCTTCGACGGTTAATCCATGGTAACGAAGACTATCTAAAAAAGCTCGGAGTAAGTGTAGTTGTCGCTCCCATGTACGTGTAGCCACGTACATATTGTCGAAATAGAATGACATTCGCTCAAAACATCCCCAATTTGTCGCATCATCCGATTATAGTTGCTCCTCGCCATGACCAAACCAAATGGCAATCGTATATATGAATTGCATCAAGCCTTTATCCGTTGCAAACGCGGTTAGGCTCTTGGACGCATTAGCTAACGGGATTTAGTGTTAGGCCTTGTACAAATCTATTTTGGAGATGTATTTGGCGTCTTCAAACAGGTGTAGGCTTTGATCAATTAGCGGAATAGGCTCGGCGTCGAAAACAGTAACCAAGTTAAGTTTCCTAAAATCTACACACATTCAGAAAGTATGGTCAGGTTTTCGGACCATCACTATCGGCGAGCAATAATCGGAGGACGAAGGCCCGATAATCCCCAACTGTGGCAGATTCTTCATTTGTGCGTTAAAGGCGAATGGAAGATGAATTGGTAGGGATAAGATATAGATCTAAGGCTTCTTGTGTCTTCAAGTTGATCTAATGAACAAACTGTTTGGAGCACCCTGGTTTCTCGGAAATTACATCAAGGAATTCTTTCAATCAGGCCGACAATTGTGAATTTCTGAGCAGGCAAAGGTGGGGGATCAAATCTAGGTCTGTGGACGGGTCGTTCTGGGGGAAGGATAATGACGGTAGAGGATATTCGTTATCCAACTCTACGCACACCGCATTTACCACCTGAAGAGGTTTACATGAACATAAAGGTTCCATGGTTCCTTCTTCATCCAAAGTCACAATATTATTAATACACGCTCGCTGGTGATACTTCTTGAGTATGTTTATGTGATAGATTTTGTGGCCTTAGGGAGTTTCAATCAAGTAATCAACGGGCCCACAAGCTTCTATGACCAGGAAGGGCCCCTTCCATTGGGAGAGCAACTTATTTGTCTCTGTAGGCAGTAATAGCAACACTTCGTGCCAGGCTTTAATTTTCGAGCTTTTGCTTTTAAGTCGAATTAAGTTCGGTATTTTTCTATGTTGCACTCCACGTTTGAGCGGGACAACTCTACCGATTTCTCCAAGCGTTCGCGCAGCTCGATTACATAGGCGTAGGAGGATTTAACTTCTTTATCTAATTGGGATTAGTGGAGAGCTCGTTAAGGATGCTCATAGGTCCTCGGACATCACATCCCTACAACAATTCGAAGGTGGCAAAATCTAGAGTTCGGTGAGGAATCTCTCGGCACGCGAAGAGGGCGACTGGTAGGTACTGATGACATCTCCAAGGCTGAGACTGACAGAGCTTTCTTAACATTGCTTTTAGGGTACCATTTAATTTTTCACACATCCCGTTTGCAGAGGGATGAAAAGGGAGCGTAAAGAGGGGTTTGATTATGAGTAACTTGCCCAGGTATTCTATCAAGTCCGACGTGAACGGACGGACTCGAACTGAGAGGATTTCTTAATGGATGCCGACTCGGAAAAATTGGAGATGAGGGCTTCTGCACAGGATAAACGGATGTTATTCCGATCCCTGTGTTACCAATTTGGGCTTCTCGATGTTTAGACAGCCAAAAGGGAAATCTTTTCTTGAATTGTAATTCACGTTGGTATTCTTCAATGGTGAGGGGTATCTCTTTTTTCATGAAACAGAGATAATGGATTTTCTCTAGGGATGAATGGTATGAGAGTTGGTCTCGATACCACTGCTCTGCTCTTCTAAGCTACCAAAGGAACGACCTCTGGAGAGAAAGTTTCGCTCGGTTCCATTTGTCTTCTTGATTTCCTGTTTGTCTCAGGGACTCGTCTTCTTCTTCAATTGCTACGCAGATTCTCATCTTCATTTCTCAATATCGAACTATATATACGTCCGTCATCCCATGGAGGGAGGGAAAGGGAGACGTTGGAGTTTAGGAGGGGCGACCCTCACTAGCCCACAGTTAAGCCTCTCTCCTAGGGCATAAACTTTAAACGCAGTGACACTTGGCCCCCTCTGCTTTACTTAGGGGGAAAATGAGATCTTGTCTCCCTGGCGAAAATAGACATAAACAATTGTAGGGGACAGTAAGCCTGACTATGGATTTTCTGCCGACGAAGGCTTAGACCATAAGATTTTCATTCTAAAGGCTCTCACACCCTCCTATGTTTATATTAAGGGACTACTAAATTTGCTGGCCAAAATTCTTCTTTGCGAGCAACTTCACATATTAAGCAGCGGGAAAAGGGGAAGGGGGTAAAGTCTTGGCCTATGTGGAGCGTAACGGTTGCCGCTGTAAAAACAAACTAGCGTCTACCCTTCCTTGTGATATTCATTCCTCCGCAATGTATATATATATATATATATATATATATATATATATATATATATATATAGTGACTGGACCTAAGTATTTGCACAACTCTATTTGTGATGTATTTTGAAATGATCAAGATCTGGTTGGGGATAAAGAGTGCACGTAGTTCAGGGAAAATATATTTAACAGAATATTTAAGCAGAACATACAAAAATATATTGACAACTAAAAAATCAACTAAACCCAAAAATGTATGGGGCAAAATTATTTGGCCAAAATAAAAAACAAGTCTTTAGTATTTAGTGGCGTGACCTATATTTGCAATAACAACATGAACACGATTGTTTTAACTGGAAACTAACTTTGGCCACTCTTGAATGCAGATGATCCTCAAATCAGCAAGTTTCTTTCGACTCCTTTTTTGCATAGCAGTTTTGATTAATCGCCATCAAATTTTCGATGGGATTGAGTTCAGGCGATTGGTTAGGCCAGTGAAGGGCCCTATTTTCTTATTTGCGAACCATTCTTTTGTTAATTTCGCCGTATATTTAGGGGCATTGTTTTGCTGAAAGATCTCCTTGCACCGGCTTTAGGATTTTTCGGCGCTCAGAAACAGCTTCTACTCCAGTATCTGCCTGTACATAGAACTATCCGTTTTTCGATAAATGATGTTGAGTTCCCCTACACAATGGAGAGTAGTACAGCTCCACACCATGATGTTGCATCCTCCAGGCTTGAGGGTAAGAATGTTGTTCCTGGGATCATAGGCAGTCCCTGCATTCCTCCAAACATGACGAGCTTCGTTTCGACCGAAAAGTTTAATTTTGCTTTCGTCGGAACATACTACCCGTTCCCAAAACTCAATTCCTTTGTCAAGATGATAGCCCTTCTGCTTCTACCCGGACGCCACCATAGGGTGTACGCCTTTGACAATTTAGTTCCTCGCCTCTCTTCCTAAAGTTTCCAGAGCAACGCCAATATTACGTTGGGCATTTGAAAATCACTCTTCGTGTCACACTGATTTGTCTCACTATGTACGTTGGCTCTAATTCCAAAGGGACGGTTAGAGTCCACGTCGTTTCCCTTGTTTAAAGTGGGCTGGGCTCCTCTCTCTACCAGTTGCCACGTCTATCTTAACGGCGTTGTAACAGTTTTAGCGACTCATAAAACGCGCTAAGAGATGTCGAAGTAATTGAATCTCGGCATCCTCTTGTTTTAGGTATCCGTTTCCCCACTTTAGTCACGAGCGTGGCGGATGTTGAGATTATCTTATCTTGGTTTTTGAACATGTAGGCATTAGGGAAAATGAACGTGCAAATGAGGGTGCTAAAGTTACCGCGAGACTAGGTGACCAGTCCGGCTTTTCACTATTCTTCAGACTCACTACAATGCAAGAATCAGTCAGTGCTCCGGTTTGCATAGCAAATATTATTGGAAAAAGCTGATGTGAACTTAACTTTACGTGACATCGCGTAGGGAGAGTTTCCCTGAACCTACTTCTCATTACCTCGCTGGTTCACGTTGCTGTCGATCGTCTTCTAACTGGGGTAACTGTTGAAACGCAACGCCATTTGATGGAGCATCCCCTTGTACCTTACTTCGACGACCATGTTGTCTCCCTGACTCTTCGGCATATTCTTGTTAAATCTCCTATTCTAGGTGATCATCGTTCACGTTAACTCTCTCAGTACAGTTATGAGCCGTGTCGCTACCACTTGTCCCTAGTGTTCGGGACAGTTTTGTTCATAGGGCCTTGGATTATTTCACTTTCGGGATGCAACTGGCCTCCTCCATTTTATTTAGCTCTCTTTGGTGTTGGTCGCATCCTCATGTGCTAGGGGGGGGGGATAGATTCACCTTGACACCAGAACGTAGTTCCTTCTTTTTCTAGCTTCTGTTCGGTTTGTTGATTTTGTTGTGGTTTTGTTCCGTTATTTGCTATGAATTTTAGAGTAGCCTAGTATTAGTTTGACGTTGTAAATAGGATCATTTATGCACTTGATGGCAGTCACTATAAAGGTGACTTTAAAAAACTTTCTGAATATACAGCTATTTGAGGCAAAGAGTGTACCTGATAATTATGGGTCAGACCAAACATCATTCTTCCAGGCAGCAATGGTCAATGTTTCATAATCGTTAAAGGATTTACTTCGTAATAGGGCTTTGACTTTCTTGACCGGCCATTTCCCAATCTCTGCCTTTGCAAGAATTTTTGGTTTGTTTTATTATCGAAATAGGGTCGATAAGTTTGCTATTGAGCTTTTTATCACCTTTTTGGTAGTAGTTTTGTGGGTTTCCACCCACTGAGGATCTTCGCAAATGAGGTCTTACCATATTTTAGGAATGGTATCATAATACTAAACACTTTTGCTCGTGAAAAATTAAATATGTTAGTGTGTTTCAGTTACATATACAAAATACCTCTAATCAAACCACAACGACTCGACTTTGTTGAAAAATTGATGGATCGAACATTATTTCGGCCATCAGCACTAACCGTTACCAACAACAACGTTGTGTACACTGAAATATAAAAAAAAAGGATTCAACTATTATTTACGACAGAAATGAACATCGCCTAATTCATAAGCAAGCAATGTTGCCAAAATGTGAAAAATGTTCCAAATATAAAGCTATTCACACTATTTAATTCAGTCCTCATATATGTATATATATATAAATTTATTGGAAGTAGTTTCTTTTGGTTAAAGATAATTTAATTTTAAGAATGAATCCAAGGACCAAAAGAAAGTAGTTTCCATTAAACTGATTCTTTAATGACAACGTTTCAGGCTCCAAGCCTATCATCAGGTCTGACAAAGAGAAAGGAAGAAATATTTAAATTCTAACATATTTATTATTGGTATAAAGTGAATACCAAATCAAATGGACAAAAGAGCATTTAAATGGGGAAGATTAAGGAGAGAAAGGGACGGAGCATGTAACATACTAGGTTGAGCCGTGAGGAAAACTCGACTGAATAATTTAAGGAAGCGGGGATAGGAAGTAAGTGCGATGGATGGGGGAGTAATTACACTAGGAGGAAGGGAACCGCACTTTGTGTCGTTATTAAGGAAGGGTTCTAATATTTTAATATTTATAGACTCTAAGATAAGAAAGGGGATTTTATTATCGCAATGTTCAAGCATTTTAAAATTTTCGGATACCTGCACTTTATTAAGGCTCCCCCTCAAATTTCAAGGTTTTGGGTTCTGCAGATGAATCCGGAGATCTCAACATTTTGGAATCGCTATTTAATCAAATGCTTTATCCATAATTGAATTAGATTCAGTCTTGCACATCAGTTTACATCAATTAATTCAAATATCTTAATTTTAGTTTGTTTTATAATTTATATTTACCTAAAATGTAATGACAACTCGCTCAATGACCCGATAATTATAATGTTCTTTAGGCTGGTTAACCATATTTCAGTTATTTTAAACAACTACCATCTTTAGCTCAGTTAAAACTTTCTACATATTAAATAATTCGATTCCTGTCCTTTTCTCAAGTTGTTAAGTGTTCATAAATTTATTTTATTTTAATTTTTGCTTTGTTTATATATTTTTGCAGTGTTTTTCACTGTAAATTCGCATTTTCCTCTTGGTAATATTTCGCAGTGTTTTCTTAAAAATTTACCAAACTCTAAATTTATTCATTATTACATTGTCGCATTATCTTCTCTCAAATTCAACAGAATTTAAACAAATTGCCAGTTATTAATATATATCTCTTTATGTATTCTAAGCTTGATTGCTTTCATATTGTTTTACTTAATTATAGGCTGAAATGAACATAGCTAATATTCGAAACGTTCCAAATTATACATGTTACGAATACTGGTTTTGGCTTCAACCTACATACTAAAATTGATGTTTCCGAAGTATGTCCCAATTTCTACATTGTTATATATATATATATATATATATATATATATATATATATATATATATATACAAAGAAGGAGCAACTACAGGATCTGCGGGTGATATACAACCACCACAGAGCTATGCCATTTTTATTTTCTGTCTTTCAAATAAATTTGAAGACAGAAATAAAGATGCAGAAACCTGGTGTAGCTGACTATAAATACATATAGTACAAGAGGAATAGGAATTGGACGCGAATGAGCAAATAAGACAAGAAAGCGGAGTTTTTTTAAAGGCAAGAGAAAAGGACATTAGAAGAATCTAGAATCAAAGAGAGCAGAGGGCGGCACAGTGAAGGCGATCTTTTACTGAGAAGACAGAAATAACGCCAGGAAAAAAAGTTTTGAATTAATGGCGGGAACTCGAACCCGGGTATGCTGATTGCCGGTTAGATGCTTTCACCGCAAAGCTACCAGGCACAGTAACTATATTTTGCCCAAAGCGTTTCCCCCTGGCGTTATTTCTGTCTTTTCGATAAAGGATCGCATTCACTATGCCACCCTCTGCTCCCTTTGATTCTGGATTCTTCTAATGTCCCTATCTCTTGCCTTTAAAAAAATCCGGTTTCTTGTCTTATTTGCTCATTCGTGTCCAATTCTTATTCCTCTTGTACTATATGTATTTATAGTCAGCTACACCAGGTTTTTGCATCTTTATTTATGTCTTTAAATTTATTTGAAAGGCAGAAAATAAAAATGGCATAGCCCTCTGGTGGTTGTATAATCACCCGCAGATCCTGTAGTTGCTCATTCTTTATATGTGACATAGACAGTGAGCCTTTAAATTGTGAGCGGCTAAGAGGATGTGGTATAAAAATTCCTTGGAGGTTCCTAGCTTAGGGAGATACTGGGTTTGATGGGGTAACGCTTTGGGCGAAGTAGAGTCACTGTGCCTGGTAGCTTAGCGGTAAAAGCATCTGACCGGCAATCAGCAGACCGGGTTCGAGTCCCGGCCAGGAATTCAAAACTTTTTTCCCCTGGCGTTATTTCTGTCTTCTCGGTAAAGGATCACCTTCACTGTGCTGCCCTCTGCTCCCTTTGATTCTGGATTCTACTATTGTCCCTCTCTCTTGCCTTTAAAAAACCTCCGGTTTCTTGTCTCATTTCCTTATTCGCGTCCAATTCTTATTCCTCTTGTACTATATATATATATATATATATATATATATATATATATATATATATATATATATATATATATTCATATATATATATATATATATATATATATATATATATATATATATATATATATATATATACAAGGGACATCAAGGCCTTTTCATCCTATTATTTCAGCTATAAATACACCTAATTATAAAATGGCCAAGTTTCTATATATTAGTGTCAAATTTTATAAATAAAATGTTCTTTCACTTACCATTCCTCTTGACAAGAATGAATTCACTTTACGTGCTTCCTCTGAATTTGTAGATTGTATTTCTCAAAGTTAATAAGGGTAATTATTAAATGGTAACCTTTGATATCGACTCTGTTAAGAAACGTATGCGTTTCTGAAACTCACAATATCATCATTCTTCACTTTTTAGATATATATAATTCGACAGTTCATGGATTGGGCAAAATATTGTTTGTTAAATTTTAGGACATAGCTGTCAAAGAAAGAGTATTTTTATTTAATGAAGAACTTTATTTTCAACAGGATTGTATGGTGATGGGCTCTCCAAATTCTATATTGTGTTTTGACGAAAAGCCTTTCTCATTCTAGGGGATTGGTGGTCTTTCTACCAAGAAATCATTTACCTGAAACACTTTTGTTATTAGAATTACGTCCCTCTGGCTACTTTCTAAAATCTAGTGTCAAATTTTTCAAAAGAATTTTAATTCCTAGACCAGCAATTCTAACGTGTTCATAACAAAAAGTTTAGATCAAAGGAGTCAATTCTTATGTGCTTGCGATCCTGTATAGTTTATAAATATACATGCACGACCTGCCACAGTGGTTATGCCGGCCAAACTGGCTTGACTCTAAAATGACGGATTGCTAAGTACTTGGGTTTATCTCACAGGACTGGCCTTCCCATTTCCAATCTAGAAGCCTCATCCATAATCATCAACATCATCTTGTCTTTAGCCTCAACATCTTTGGAGCTGAAAATCTAAAGAGTCGTTTGACATAGGTTGAAAAACACTAATTTAAATAATTACACCTCTTTATTTAAATTACTCACATTAGAATTACCAATATATTGACCCGCCAACAGACCAACCGAACAATCTTCGTTATTAGTTTTCTAGCGTTAGTCAGTTGCTAACACTTCTGTAACGATACAGTCATTCCCTCTCTGTAATTTGTTCACATTTTTTGTTTATAATATAATATAATGAGTTATTTTATTCTTAAATCCTCTTTTGTTTCATAATTTTTTGATACTCAAGTTAGTATGTATTAAAATTATTTACATCTTCCCAGTTTTTGCAAAATTACACTAGATATTATAAAGTAATTTTTATATATTATTTTTGTTTTACATATCACTCAATATTTGTTTATTTTATTGATTTACCTTTCCATGCCACACTTTTAAACCATTATTGAATGTGTTATTTTAAACTTTTCTTGTTAATATATTTTTCCTTCTCTCGTTTATCTCTGAGGATGGTTCCAGTTGGGGTCCGAATCGTTCGGTCATTAAATGTTTTTAGCCATTTCCTGGGTTTTCACATTCATTCTTTCTCTTTCTCTCCTCTGATATAAGTATATATATTCAAGATAAATATGGAATTTTTTAAGCAAACTGACGAACAATCTTTCACAAGAGGATTTATATAAATAAACGAACAAACACTTATGTTTCATTAGGAACCATTAAATATAACTTCACTTGAAATTTTATTTATCCGCGATTTTCACATTATTACTTTCATTTTTCTTTGACTTTATTGATCTAAATACGAAAGTAGCTGTGCTTCGTTGTGGGAGTAAAGTGCAAATGGGTGGCCGCTAGACATTAGATTGGCATTTAACGAGTGCCTAGCTTAGAAAAGACATTTCATATTGCCTCCAAGAATAAATAGCTACCTGGTCGTTTTACTCTCGTAAAACTAAAGAAATGAAAGACACACGCATATATTAATAGCGTAGTTTATTATAGAGTTTGACATTAGTCTTTACACCATAAATATGTGTAAGGGAATCGATATTCCCCCCCCCCCCCTCCTCCCCTCTCGCCCCTCGTCTCGAAGAGATGCTTAACGGCCTTCCCAGACCACATAATGCACTAATAAGCTCAGGTCGGACAAGTGACTCTAACATGGGTTAAAACAGCAAGATTTCCCCTCAGAATTGATATTCAATTTCACCGCATATGTGAAATTAGAGGAGCGTAGTCCTAAGGCACGAAGCTCCTATGTAGGTTTAGCTGAAAGACACTCTGAGAAAAACCGTTAGAGGAGGAGACTTAATGCAGCCTGTCCACGCATCTTCCCCATTTTCCTTCCCCTACCACCAATCGGGTGGTGAAGTATAAAATCAAATAAATTGGAAAAACGTGGTAGATTACGTTAGTAAAGGGAATGAGAAGATGCTCATCCGGAGACAGTCCCTGCTGGTCACGCAGAATTTAGAAGCCTGTCAGAGGTAGATCACTAGAGAGATCTAGACAGCGAAGACCAGCATAAGTGCCTGGCAAACCAACGAGACGAAATAGGAAAAATGTCCTCCTCGAGCTAGTTCCTGTTGGTCACACCAAACTTTAAGTTAACTTGATCTAAGAAGCAAGTTTAACTAACGCTCGTCAGAAAAATCACATATCCTGGTGTATCCATAAACACAGAGATAGTCCTCGCCCTTGACGAATACCCCTAAGTGAACTCCCTCAAGCACTCCCCTGAGTCAAAGGATTCACGCATTGGCTCATCGCTCACCAATGCGAATTATTCCCAGAGTAACCTGAAGGGTAGAAGAAACATTCTCTCCCTGTCCCACGGTGAGATCATTTCCTCCAGAAGGCGTGCGTCTCTCCATCTGCCACACGTTACAAGGTCCTCTGTGGCTGTAAAGCATTCCTTCTTTTCACCATCTGGACGCCAATCCACGCGTCGGCCCGGAAACAACATTCTTGAGGTGAGAACAATTGAGTTCAAGGTCGGACTCAAATTCGATTCTCGTGAGATCTCGTAAGGGATTTAAACCCCTGGTATCTGCTTCAATGAATTCAGTTGCATTTAATATATAAGTGAGCTGTGGGTCAACCATTACTATAAATTCAATTATGTAATTTAGAAAGCCTCACTTAAATTCGTTTAATTCATTTCTGTGTATTTAGAGTGTTAACTTTCATTGGTTCAAGTTTTTAATTAAAGTTCTAGTTTTCTTAGAAACATTTTTTCTTTAATCCTCGAAACGTTGAGCAATGCACTAAGAACCCTCAAAGGTTTCACGTAATAATAATATTCATTATAAATACCTAATATAATAAAAGATTATAGCAATCTTAGAGAGAAACTTAATCAAGGAGTTTCGTAGTACGTAACCAATCCATACGTACGAACTCCATCTATTACTCGGTCGTTCCTATACCACGACATTATGTATAAACATTAGATAAATCAAACTAGTAACTAAAACCACAAGTAACTTCTATATTTGTCCAAAAGACACGCTTAGATATCCTATGAACATTGATTGGAAGCAATAGAAGACCTCTATCAAGCAGTCTTGAATGTAAGAACCAAATAAAATTTCCAGTTTATATCGTTGTCAAATGCGCCACCAGTACATCTTCAATGGTGAATTCCAACTTCCCAGCTGAATACAGAGTTACATAAAATTAAAACGACAATACTTAACAAACTTAAAAAAACAATGGTCCAGTCATTATTGTTTTGAATAGACGGAGAGATAGGTGTAGGCCACTATGGCAGGGCCACACTTTCCGTTCCATAGGATATGTGAATATAGCAAGTCCTTCGGCAGGTCCTTAGAGAGAAGAGTGGTTTTATCAGTTCAAAGAGCGAAAAGTAAAAGATAGAGGGGGTTAGAGTTGACTTTACGTAGCAAGATGATGAGAGCACCAAACGACACACGGTTGATCAAGTCTCAGATAATAAAATATAGAAAGATATGAAAAGTTTTTTCATGAAATTGTAGTCACAATCGGCTAAAAAATCCTTGTAAATATCAAATTCCAAAATAAGTAAGAGCTTAAGGTTTCAGTTGTACTTTTTTTCCTAAAGATACTGTTTAAGTACAAACCCCTTACGGAGAATGTTGCAGGATGCCACTCAAACGACTTTAGAATGAATGAAAAGGAATCTGTTTTCGTGCTGAGTCACCTGATCCAGCTGTATTTAATTAAGCGGGACACACACATCGCTCTCCCTCCTGCATAATAAGCCCGAGTTCTCGCTGTATGGCTCGAAAACATTTCCTTTACCCGCAAACGCGCCAGTACGACCTCAACTCCATATCCTGAGTCAAACTTTGCTGTTCGACCCAACCCATTATCTCGAAATAGGTTTGCATAGACTGGCCTCGTGAATTCTCTTGCTTGGGAAAGCTA
Organism: Ceratothoa steindachneri; assembly: GCA_963969495.1. Lineage (NCBI taxonomy): Eukaryota > Metazoa > Arthropoda > Malacostraca > Isopoda > Cymothoidae > Ceratothoa > Ceratothoa steindachneri. The sequence continues at coordinate 87,483,036 of OZ018328.1, forward strand.
TGCTCTGGTGCTATTTAACGAACCAGCCATAGCGCTATTTAACCCTGCATCTGCCATTCTTCGAGGAGAAGGGGAGTCTCCAGCTCCCTCCTTTCAGCATGTTTGTCTGTTTCCCGTGAAGTCTTGCAACTCCTCATTGAGTCATACCTCGGCGTTAAGATATAATCAGCAGATCGCCACTCGTGAAGCTTTACTCCTTGTTTAAGATGAAAGCTCATCGAGTCGTCTTTTTCCCGGAGAACTGTGCGGCCCCTCTCGTCTCGCACTCCCCTTCAAGACTCCCGTTTTGCGCATATGATACTCCCTGCCGTTCCGCAGAACAGTCTCTCTTGATTGAGAATACATCTCTCTGAAGCAGAAAAATCTCATTCTTCCTCAAGAAGTACTCAGACCCCCTTCTATGAGTCCTCCTAGTCAGAACCCTTAGTATTGTCTCCTCGAAGACCTGTGCCGTTGTCTCCACCCTCCGAACAACTCTAAGCTTGAAGATAAAGTGAATTTACTTGATAATCCCATGATTAAACCTCCCCTCATTCGTCACCTGCATTCCCTTTTTAATTGACACCCCACTCAAATTTAAATAATATCCATTATTTGGATTAACGATAATTTTTCACTCCCTGCTTAACTCACATTCTAAATTGGCTCGATCTAATTAACTATTCTTCTAAAGCATAATTTGTTCACCTTTTTATTTATCTATTACCCTATTTATTACTTATATTAAAATTATATTTTGGGGGTCTTGATCTTTATATTTCCTTGAACTACAATTTGGCAAGCGAGTAGATAAATCCCGGCCAGTCCTAAACATACTCGTCAATGAGGTAGCCTTCTGCTCTTTCAATTGCTCAAAAACCTATCGCAGACGGCTTCGTGTCAGCTATCTGCTCGTGTAAGTGTACGCGTTCTTACATCGAAAGGGTTTAAACAGGCATATCTCGACAGGGAATGTCAAGGACGGATGCTATGTCAATCCAGGTTAAAAAATAGTTGTCGAAATATATTATGTCAATGCCGACATTTACGTGCTAGAAAAAAAATAAATTTTTCTGAAGCTCTATAAATGGCTCGGAACGGTCTTAAGTTTCTTTTTTATCGCCAAATCAAAGTTAAAGTTAATATGGATTATCTTTTGGTAACAAATGCTTAATTGATAAAAACTTATTATCTGTTTTTTTGGTAGGTATTTTTCGTATTCTTAAAGTTTTAACGTTTTTTTTATTATTAGAGCCTAATTTTCCTCTTTCCTTGTCTAGCTTTATCGTGCTTATTATTATTTCTATGGTTTTAATATCCTATTTTAGTACTAATTTATTAATCTTGTTATTGATATGGCGGATTGCTCTTTTTATTGATAAGAATTTAGTTTTCCTTTTATTAATTAAGGGTTTTTTTTAGTGGGAGAAATGTATCGCCCTCTATGCTAAGAACTTATCATCAACATTGGTAGTTTTCACTGTCTTTTTTAAAGGATAAATTCTATTGCGCGATATATTGGGAAAGCTTTATTATTCGGACTGAAAGGTCTTCCATTATTAGAGTTTTATCGTCTACTATATTGCTTGAGTGTTTCATCTTCTTTTCTCTTGGTTGTGCGTTTTCTGGCCCATTATCGGGACAGTTTAGTGGATCCATCTAGGTTTATCCTCACCCTTCTTGGTCAGCCTTTATAGACTCCTCGTTTTGTCCTTTTAATTAGTAGCACTTCTCCATTTTCTGTTGACCAAATAAGGGAAATGTGCTATTTCTATCCTGGACGAGGTTTTCCTACCGCAAAACGAATTTCACTTATAAATCAGTAAGACATTCTCTGGCAAGTCCTAAGGATACAGAGGCTATGCCAGGTTAAAGGTGGTAGGAGCAGAAAGAGTTACTACTGTGTTTACCCACTAGCCTGAGAAAGTAGAAAAAAAGTCGTGGCGCAAAGGAAGGCTACACAGTCCTCCTGTGTGGACTGTCGATTTGAAACCCACATAGCAGTTTTGGAGAAGAAAACGCGATGTGATTCGTGTGCGGAGGAATGTGAAAGGAATATTGCGTTGTAATTGGCTATAATTTATGATGTGTACGTTGTCGTTTTTCATCTCTGGTATTTGTTAATTTTTTCTAAGTTCAATTTTATTCTATTATTACACGTATTTTTCCTTATATTAATGGTTCATTTTACTATATATGATGTTTCTACTAATCTCTTTCCAAAAGTTAGCAATGTGCTTTTTTCCTCTAGTATTTAAGTTTGACGAAACAAGCGGGGAAGTGCATGTCAACTTTACCACCATCCATTAATAGTTAATGTTCTTATTACTATGCATCCTCATCTACTCCATTCATGAGTGTAAATTCTTATTTTGTCAATATAGTATAATCTTTCCTGTAACTCTACGGCTCCTATCCCATTGATGCAATTACGGGTCTGAACGTGCTAAACTCGTTAAAGAAAGAGCATTTTTATTCCGACGAACTAAAAAGGAGGGAGGAGCGACGAGAGAAGGAAATCCTAACATTGGCCTGACAGTAAAATGGACGAAATGACTTCATTTAAATGGAAATTTTAGATTTCAATTCCTGGTTGATGAGGAACTTTGTTTTCATTGTAAATGTGGTCCTTCGGGGAACCAGCGCATGATTTATGGGAAGATTTTCCCAGGGAAAATAAATGGCGCGGTTGAAATTATTCATTAGTAGAAGGTTAATGGGAAGTGACGGGAAAATCCGGATTGGAATGACATTTTTTTTATCCATTCTTAGGCCAGAAAAAGGATGATTATATTGCTGCTGTTTTGGTGTATCTATATAAGATTTAAAAATCTGCCACAGTGTGATCGTTCAGGGAGTTAAGGAGACACCGGATGCGGTTTAACCGGAGAAATGTTGTGATGAAATTCTTTAGTGCGAAGCTAGCAAGCTCCTCCTGAGATTTTAACAAATTTATATAATCGTGTTTTATATTTTCCCCCAATAGATTAATTAATGTAGAATTTGATACAATATTATATTAAATCACCATTAATTGGAATATAAAAATTGTATCTATATAGAATCATAATGTTTCTTCTTTTGACGAGAAGTATTTTCTAGTTAACCCCTTGAAAGATAAAGCCATAAATTGGGCCGCACATCTCTTCAAAGAATAGTTTTTTGAAGAATTACAGGGAATCAGCACTGGTATGCCGCAGCTGACATCTGGCGCATTACGTGCCATCCAAGCCTTAATGTCTGAAGAGGATCTGGGGCTATATTTCGCCACTCTCTTTACATATCTCTCTTTCCACACGTTCTGACGAAAATGCTGTTGTTGGTTTGCGCTATAAAATTAAGTTAAAACAAAGAAATCAATTGGTGTTACTCAAGAATTGTTCGGGCATCAGTGCGTGGCATTCCAATGATTAATTTTTTGTGTGGCTTCATTCTTTCTTTGCGGGTCTTTCTTACTGAAGAGCTACCGATAGCGTGGCGCGACTTTGCTTTCATGTTAGTTCCTCCTATTTGAAACTTCCATTTGGAAAGAGAAACATCAAAATCCATGGCTATTTCTCCTCTTCAGCATTCAGTTCTCCTTTTTTTACTATAATTGTAAGTTTTTTTAAATTTCTAGACTGGATACTATTGTCTCCTCTTCCTTGAAGGAGAGTATTAATGGATCTTGAAATGTTCCTCCGAGCCCTATATTCCTGTTCAAAGAGGGATTAAAGTTCGTGTGACTTTATTCATTATTCTTCAGCGATCTTTCTAATATATTTTTCTTTTTTTTATCTAAATGCCGCTTCATATTTATAATCGTGTAAATTTCCTTGCTTTTTGCCAATTTCTATTTGACTATAAAAATAAGGCAGTTTCATCTTGATTTTACTGATATAATATGCCCTTCCACACGACCCAATTCCTGTCCCTTCATGGCATTTGTGATCTGAGCAGATGACTTACCTAAATGACTCACGTAAACAAGTGCTCTCAAACTAGAAGGGGTGCAAGACCCCCTATTACTACTTCTTTGGGGAGGTGATTGCGGACATCCCCACGCAAGTAGATTCAAACGGAATAAGAAAAGAAGAGAGTAAGATTATGTTATTCGAAACGGAGAGAAAGCACGTTTCTCTTTCTCTTGCTACTTAAAGTCGGACGGAAGCTCGCTGGAAAGTTTCTAATGATCGCATGGTAAGGCTTGTGCAAGGGTGTGCAGGTCCTTTGGAAAAAAACAGCATCGCAGTCCTCCGTAACTGCCCCCAGCAGTGAAATTTCGAACAGAAAAATTAGCGAATTATATGTATAATAGGCTGACGATATTCGCGTGGAGAATGGCGATCTGAACTTGTCTGATCCTCAAATACGGTGAAAATTCGCTTCTACACATAGTGACCTAATATTTTCAAGTATGAAACAGCAAGATTTAAAGTCCAAAGGTAATAAAAGGTCGCTCAGCAAGCTTTAGCATCTTGGAGGAGAATGTTTGGTACTCCTTGCTTCTTACTTTCTTTACAGCAATACGCTTGCCACTCCTGCTTTGGATAAGTCATTGTCAGGAAAAGTTTCACTGAAGTCTACAATGAGTAAAATCTTGTGGGAAACGAAGAGACTTTGGCTCCAATAATAGCTTTGAATGCCTCATATGAACAGATGAGCAAAGAGTGCATTCATCTAAATCGCCCTTTGACTTTCGAGAGGCAAATTTATAGGGTTAAATTATTGTACACACAATGGGATGAAACTATAGTAAAAGTTAACCATCAACCATTCGCCCGGATGGCTGAATGTACGCAGCTGTATTATTTTTGTTGTTGGTTCAATATTTTGTCGAAGTGAGAGCATAAAAATTAAATTTAGTTTGTTTAATTTGAGGTCCGGTCTCCTATAGATGCTCGAAGTGTGTTTGTATGTGAGAGATTTACTCTACGGGACTCAAGGTTGATATCAAAGTGTCAAAAAGAAATATCAAAATGAAATCAAGTTCTAAATACTGAGTCAGTAAAACGCTGTGTTTTAGACCTGCTGGCATCTTAACCCACTGAAAATCCAACACTGCGTTATAGGCGTGGGATTATCCATCTAAATCAGGGAAACATATATTTATTAGTATTTATTGATTATGTAGACGTTGGAATAGATATAATTTCTGTGGAGATTAGCAGAAAAACTCATCACATTTAAATAGAGAGAGCGAGAACCTTTAGAATTGAGTATGGTCATTGAGTAACATAAAATGGCCCCAGCGTAGCATTCACCTGAAGAACTTTGAACCATCTGAGGAGCTGACAACCTTTCCCACTTTAAAGGCTAGAATATCTAAACACGTATCTTCTCTTTAAATTGCTTTTTTGCTGCTACAATCCGCAATTTTATCAGTTGGAAGTCTTCGTGCGCTAGAGAAACATGATACAATAAGGCTAATTAAATCTATCATTCACAGGCTCATTTTCGCACAAGTTGATGGGGTTGTCTGGAAAAAGAAAAGTAAAAATAATCTGTGTATGGTGGATCAACTGAAATAAAAATGTAATGCAGTGTACATAGATTGGAGTGAAACCAATTTTCGCCGGATGTAGTGTAAAATGTCGTTTTCTCTTCGATTACCTACCCTGCCTAATGTCAACCAGTAATTCATAATGAGTTACGAAATTTTCTACGAAGGTCGCGTATAAACCATTTACTGACATAAAAATATAGATTAAATGAACGCTAAATTTGAGTGTAAGTTTTGGCTGTTTAATTCCTTACTTTTGGAAAGAGGTCCCTTCGGCAGCTATTAATATTTTCAGCTCCAATTTGTTTGAAGAAACTTGCCAGTACCAGGCTGAAATCTGCTCTGGATTCCCATAGAAACCAGGTCTGGGTTTGAGAGTAAACCAGTAGAAGGTGGCGTTGTTATTACTTACGCCCCATGACTACTAGGATGCGAGGAGAGATTTTTAGCTTCCTCTTATTTAAACCAGTGGAGGTAACAACGGTAGTCTTTATGCCCCTGCTATAGTAAAGACGAGCTGAATAATGGGCGACGACCGGGTATCCTTGGGGCGCGCACATATGGGTCGGAAGAGAATCCCAACTACTGGTCAATTTTCATTGAGTAGTTTTAGCACAGGCCTGAAACCATCAAATAGGCTTCGCAGGAAGGTAGTTTTATTAGGGTATCAACCATTTTCCCACCTGATTCAAGTATTGCTTGTAGATAGAGTGACAAATATATCCTATTTCAGGGGGAGAGAAAGTGTGAAAAAACAAAATAACTTGAGAGGAGATGGTAGCTAATGAACGCGCTACGAGAGCCAGAGAGCACCTAATGCACTTAACAGCCCTGCGATTCTCATGCCGACAAGCACTTTCTGCATCTCGAGCTACCAAAGAAAGTGGAGTTTGGAGATGTGGCTATACCCCTTATTACTCCTGATTAAAAGCCCCATATCGGGACATGTGGGATAACTTTAAGTCGTAGGCAATTGCAGGGGCTCAGAGTTGTACGTAAGAACTCGTGTGCGAATACCTTACCTTATTACCAACATCCTATGGATCTGAAAGATGCCTTTATACTCTGATCCATAACAAGAAATCGCTCCACTGGTTAACGGGTAAGGTTTTATGCAATTCCGACTTAATGAAGGAAGTATAATCGTCGATAGGCACAGATGCATATCATCTCAAGTAAGATCTCTGCTCTCGTTTTCGGCGCAACATTTTTCATACATTTCTTTCTATGAGGCACTATAAGCCTAAACGTTGTAGATGCTTGCTAGTTTGCATGGCAACCACAACTGGACGATACTTTTTGATCGTATAAAGAATGGATGATTTCACCTAGCAGATTCAACATATAACATCTTCGAATCACAGTTTGGAGATGCGAACGTAAAGTATACTTTAGGAATATATATTGATATTGGTGTTGGTCCCATTTGACCACGCTTTAGAGCACTGGTCTAAATAACCAGAGGCCTGAGGTTTGATTTTTCTTTGGCAATATTATAATTTGCGAATGTAGTTTTCAATTTATTGCTCAAGATTAAAATTACGTCGAAGAAGATTAATTTTATTTAGACAAAATCAGAAATTCTTTAATAATTTGGCTGTAAGCTTCGCTTTCCTTCATTAATATTCAAACAAGAGTCTTGATTGTTTTTGAGGTGGCTGGGATATTTTTTACCATTATCTTGTCCTACAATACTGGTTGAGCAGCAAATTATGAATCTTGGAACTTTTGGCAAAGGAAGTATGCGAGAAAGATCCATGACTGCATAAGGTACCTACCCACCCTCTTCTTACGATTGGGACAGTGTGGTAAAGAGGTGCCCCGGTTCTAGCTTTTATATAACTCCCTCTTCTCCTCGAAAGGATCAAAGTAGAGAGAGATGGGAAAGCGTCGAAGGGAGCCAATAAAGGTACATAGTAATAAGGCAAAAAGATTTAAAGTGAGAAAACCGAGTAAGAGTATAGAGGTTGGTCTAAGTTAACATTTTCTTATAGGAGATAGTTGCCATGAATAGAACAACTCCATTTTGTGGACTCCATGATTCTCGTGGGTTCCGAAACACGCATTGCTCTATTACTCAGTTACTTACATCGCTATTGACGCTCTTGTTCCAAATATAATCGATCAACTTCTTACAAATAGAAGGAGAGCGGCCTAAACTTTGTAAATTTTTGCCGTTTGTCTTTCATTCCTCTGATTATTGTGGCAATTAGTTAGTATATAAATTTAAGTTGGATAAGTTTTTTTATTGCTTTTCTTACGGTGTTTTTTGGTATTAATTTATGATATAAATTTACACTTTTCACTTTTTATTTTAACGTAATGTATATTAATTCACTCTATTCAGGCGCTTTACACTTAAGTTCACTTGATATTAGGTTATATTAATTCACTTTAGGTATTTTGAAATTGAGTTTGGTAATATGCCATTTATTACTGCTCTCACTTATCATTATTCAATTTAGGGGAATTTGGTTCACTTCGGGTTGATATCTTTTGGTATCTTATCGGTATTCCTGTTTTGTTATTATTTGTCGTTTACTCAGGTATTAGTCGAGTCATATCTCATCATCTGCTTTAGTTATTATATGGTTTAATACAAAATTTGGTAATGCCTTATTTGTTTATATTTTACCGTTTATGACATATCATTGAGTAAAGAATGAGACTTTCTTAACTCTCTGCAAATATTCAAAGCTGATTTTCTATTTCCCTGAACATATTCTCCGCTCTGTAATGGATGTTGATATGGAGCAATTCTATTCCTGTCTTTTAAGGGCAGACTTCTCTGACTTATTTGTTATCTTATCCGCAAGTTAGTTATGGAGTGGCGAGCTTTGTACTTTATCCCCTTGATCTTGTTTCTGCTATTAATTTAGATTGATTTTTTCTCTTAGTATATCTCATTTATGGCCTAGGTGCTATTCCATGAGTTCCTTTCTTTCCTCTTTACCCCCCTGAGGGCACTATTTCTCTCTCTTATTAGATTAAGGAGATTTAATAGGTCGTATATTCTGCTTAGCCTCCTATTTTTTCCTTTTATCTCGTCCTGGGGATGTCTTGCGTATTTCATGTTGATTGCACTGTTACACTTGAGTTTTTTTCCTTCGATTCCTTCTAGGTTTGCATCAGAGATATATTTTGAGATGAAGTTATAGGATTCTATCTATCAATCTTAGTTTGCTCTTCTTTAGTCCTTTTTGGAATGTTGTCGTTTTGCCTATCTAGCTTTGTGTATTTCATTGCAGTAAGAGGCCCTTTCTCCTCCTTATAGCTCTCATTGTTTATCTGGTTGGAACTTCTTAGTTGTTCTTAGTTTTCTGACAGGTGGATTACTTTTTGTCTTCGGATCCGTTTCTGAATTTATCACATTTAATTTCCTTGAAAATTCTGTGGCTGAGATTTACATATTCTCCATGATAGATTCCTATCTTTTCATGAAAGAAAACTCACACATCATTTTTAAATCCCATTCTTCTATTTTACATTTAAATAGCCGCTTTTATTTGTCATTATCAGGGCATTGGGGATGTTTTCTTGTGTTTTCCTTTTTCGGAGAGGAAATGATTCATTAATTTATACTTTAATGTTGACGTTCATTGCTTCATGATCCTTAGATTTCTCTTTCCATCTTCTCTTAATTTCTTCTGGAGTTCTTCATTATTTCGTATTTCCCCATCGTTTGTGGCATAGGGCTAGTTACTATTGTTGCTGCGCTGAATTTTATTATTTCAGGTTCCGATTCTGTCAAAATCGAAGAAAACCTCAATTTTGCTGCATTTCGAATTATGATCGCCTAAATTAAGACCAGATTTATATAAATTACCTAAAATAGTTCAAGAAAAAATAATCCGAATAATTAGAAATTTTTTCTCAATTTTCAAATTAGCAATTTGTGAAACTACGAAGGTAATCCCAAAGGTAAGGTCTCCAAAATATTTAGAAATCACAGAAACGTTTATTGTCAATAATGTTTACATCATTTTAAAGTTGGAACATTTCTCTATTTTTTTACATAATCGCCATTTCGGTCGATAAATTTTTGAAGGCGCTATGGCAGTTTATGTATGCCAATGTGATACCAGATCACAACCATGATGTTGAGGAAGCATTGAACCTCATCTTTCATCTCGTTTTCGTTGCTAAAGCGCTTTCTAGCCAAATGTTCTTTCAACTTAGGGGACAGATGGTAGTCACTGGGTACCTAGTCAGGAGTATAACGTACCTGGGTGGGTGATGACATCCCATCCAAACTGTTGCAGGAGAGCGACGGCTTAACTGGTGACGTGGAGATGAGCATTGTCATTGAGAATGCTTATGCCTTTGCTCGACATTCCTCTTCTCCGGTTCTGAATTGGCTGTCTGAGCTTTTTCAGTGTTTTACACTACTTGTCAGAATTTATTGTTGTCCCCGAAGCTATGAAGTCAGCCAACAATACCTCCTTTCCTTCCCAAAACAGAGTTGTTACGACTTTACAGGCAGAATGTATTTTTTTTTAATTTTCACGACTTGGGGGAAGAGGAATGCTTCGACTCACATGATTGTTCTTTGGTTTCAGGTGGGAAATGGAACGCCCAGGTTTTGTAACTCGTGACATCAAATCCAAAATCTGGTATTTTCGTCTGCATAGCAGCGAAGAAATTCGCAGGTAGAGTGAACTCTTGGTGTTGGTGGATTTATGTGAGCATTTGCAAGACCCATCTTGCGCTCAACTACCGATATTGCAACTTCGGGAAATCTCAGGAGCAAAAATGCGAAGATAATCCAGAATGATCCGCCGATTTGCACGCAGTATTTCCTAAGCCTTGCGACTGTCTTTTAAGAAATTGATAGTCGTCCACTTCTTTCTTCGTCGTGAATTTCAGTACGACCAGATGCAAACTCCCTAAACAATGGCAGACGTTTTTGACATCCATGCATGACTCGCAAAACACTTCCATTAATTGGCCATGAATTTCAATCGGTTTAATGCTGTTTGCGTTGAACTTCGCACTTTGTGGTAATGCCAATTAATAATTCCATCGCAAACAGCTGGCAAGCTAAGACTGAGCGTGGCGGCGAGGCGCGCGCAAAGGTAGGTGCTTGCGCAACAAACACGACGGTATTGGAAACAGCCGCACGAAGAGTGTCGTAGAGTGACGTTATAGAGGGCATCCAAAAAAATTGGGATACAAATCCCAGTGCGAGGATTAAATAAAAAAAAACGAGTGCAGTTGGCATAAATAATGAATTGTTAGACGTTTTGGAATTAGAGAAACTGGTGTTATAAAAATTACTCTACTATATACAAAGGAAAATATTAATTGCACAAGTACATAAATGACAATTAAATAAATTGAGACCCGGGGACCAAACGGGGAAAGGGGGCTACAAATAACTCAGAGTGTGCAAAACTGCGAGAGAGGATGTACGGTAATTGCTTCCAAGGAAAGGGTGGGAGTGAGAAAATGACTAGGAAACTCACTTAAATCCTAATTCACTCTGGGCTTGGAAACGACAATTAAGTGGGGCGCTGCAAACTTCCACTTGCAAGATTCCTTCTTTTTTAACTCGCTGAGAAATGAGCGAGGGAGTAGTCCAAACAATAACGAAGTCGATACCTGAGTGATAGATGCCTCTCCGTGTCTATCGTCTGTCGGGCGGGAATTCTAGCATTAAGTATGAGCAATGCCAGATAGAGGTGACGCCTCGCGTTCGTAGCTGGAAGGCGTTAGGAGGCAAGGCAGGGCGTACGAGACTTACGTGGCTGCTAACAAAGGCAGAGCTGTATGGTACTAATTTTTCAAAAGGAGGACAGGGATCTCATTAGAGTTGCCACGCTAGGGGGAGGGGGAGGATACTCTCGGCGTCCTAACACCTTTGCGCAAAGTAAAGGTCCTTGGCGCCTTAAGTCTTGCGCCGATCAGACGGTGTAATGGCGAGAAAGGGGACCCAACACGGGTCGCACAACTCCTTGAAATTTTCGCTGCTCCCTTGGGACTCTCTGGGCGTGCAGGTGTATCTTCTCAGGCGCTACAGGTAGACGTTAAGTTCTAGTGGGGGGTAACCTTCTCTATCTGAAAAACCCTTTCCCTGCGCCTCCATCGCTTTTGATACCTTACATTTGCGATTACACTCGTATACAAAGCTTGCATACTTAACACTGGAGGGGGCTTTCCCTATCCCCATCTAGCCCATTCTATGCTATGATATACAAGGCTGGACTTTACAAGGTTATGCTGTGCTATGCAAGGCTATGCTGGACTAGACTATTCTAGACTAGGATAGATTGTAGTGTACCATGATATGCTAGCATTGGCCAGGGTAGGCTAGGCTAGACTATGGTTGGGTTTGATATTCCAAGATAGACCTTTCAAGAATAGTACTGGATATATTATGCAAAGCTAGGCTATACTATGCTAGACTAGTTTCTATTATGCTAGGCTAGGTTATTCTATGCTTATACTATACTATGCTAAGCTAGATTAGGGCAAGGTAGGCTATGTTAGATAGGCTATACTATGCTAGGCTTTGCAAGGCTAGGCTAGCCTATGCTATACGAGAATTGGCTAGGCAATACTTTGTAAAAATATTCTAAACTCTACTAGGTTAGGCTATGCTCTACTGATAAGCTATACTATGCTATACTATGGTAAGTTTTACTATCCTATATATGCTAGGCTGTACTAGGCTATGTTTGGCTTTTTTTTGGTTTTGGTCACTTCCCCGTAGATCTTTCTCTAACATCCATGTGAAATATGCTCCTATACCTGTGCTTCAGGGCGAAAGCTTACTGGCAGTGGATTTTCAACTTTGAGTATAAAAATGAGTGGTATCACCAGTGGTGAGGCCAAATAAGTCATGTCCATCAATAAAGGTGAGGAACGAGTCAACTCTCCTATTGAAAATTGAATCCCTTTCCCTCAACAAGTGACGAAAAATCAAATCTTCGAGTAGAAACAATGAGGAGGGGGGGGGTAGTTGCCATACAAGGTTTGCTAGGTGCTGTGGTACGATGTCATCACCTGGTGGGAGGTAACTGAAACAGACTGTGTAGTCTGCGCCTAGGTAGACCCGTCCTGCTACAGCCTGCAGTGGGGATTGTTATTTTATTTCTTGGAAGGGGACATCATGACGGCGGTATAAACACCCGTCGCCGCTATGTCCTCCACCACCGGCAGTAGAGGTTTGCACCACCTGATATTCCTTGAGGCATGGACAATTTCGCTGCCTCATCATGTTTTTTTGAAGGCAGATAACTGCTGGGAAGGAGTACAGCACCAAGGGGAGAAAGTCCTCCCAGTTTGCTCTCAGACCATGAATGTTCCACTGTAGGATTGTTGCCATTTCGATAGAGGCTTAAGGTTTACTTAGCCTGCCTTTTTGGCCGCTATTCCTGCAATGGAACTTAACTCTTTTTTTAACCTCCCCCTGAGGTGAAGGAAAGCTGTGTTGAGGGTTGGAAAATTTTTCTCTTTTCTTCTCCCACCTTCTTTGTATGGAGCTAGATGGTGTTTTGTGCAGCCCTAGTGGTTCACTTTTGTGTGAGGATCCATTGAATGCTTATGGAATTCTTGGGTAACTCTGCCTCCACAGAGCATGGCAAGACCTTGTCCTCCTCATGGGTTGATGAGCGAAGCTTCAATTTGGAGTCGGTGGCAGCGTACATAGTACCTCCGGCTCCTGTACTTCCACTGCCAAGATAGGTTTAGCCAGTTGTGGCGCCTCCACCGTGTCCAAATTCTCTGAGAAGGAGTGACTCTCTTCTGGTGTGAGAATTCTGTAGACAGGTCCCTCGTATGCTTGGGCTATGGAGCCTGGACTGAGTCGACCGGTGGTGACTCAATTGATATGGCATGTGTCGAATCAGCCTTGTTTTATAGGAAACCAAATATGTTCCTCACTTGTGCCACACCAGATGCACATTCTGGGGGCAAAACTGTGACATTCTATTTTGGTAGAACAGCTTTTGTTTCATTGGCAAGGTGGCTAGCTACAGTAAAGGAGAAGGTCTTCACTTCTCCCACTTTCTCCTGATAAAACATCAACACTCTCCTAGCGCTCCCTAGTCTGATTTTTTTGTGAGTTGTCCAGATGTAGGATGTCCTACTCAAATTTAATTGCTTTTTATTGCCTGGAGTTCATAGGATAATGTTCATGCAGTGGGAGCAGTAGGCTTCTTTACTGGACAACGCCGTGGCCTGGTTATATATGGCAGAGCAGTTTCCCCTTCGTGGGGCATATTTGCTCTTCTCCCTAATTGAAATATCAGTTGCATAGTAGGGGCCTTTCTGTGAAAGGGTTTAATCTTCATTTTTTAAGGGCCGATCTTGATCTTGTCGGTTGCGAAGTATCTTAAAAAAACCAAGATAATCATGTTTTTTGACTCCTTCATTCTTGTGATACGGCTCACATTCTCACAGCCCATCTTAATTTTTTCCTCCTCGGAGATTTCGAAGAGGTCATAGCTGTATATTTACCACTTACTGAAGTTAAAGGTCGTGTGAGGCTTAATGGTATAAAACAAGCCATCAGTTGGGCATGGGAGGTTAGGGAGCATTTTCGCCTGGGGAAAATCTTTCAAATGAATTTGCCCATGCTAGCTTTGTATTAGGCAACGAACCCTTTATGAATTACGTGCCTTCAGTGGCCTTGTTGCCTTCTCTGCCAGATGCTCTTCATATATGTTTGGACAGAAGTCCTGCTTTGTCTCTTCCCGATTACTTGATCCGACGAGTCTGAGAGAGAAGCTCTTGGTGCATATCGGCAATTAGGTTTGTCAGAGATCAGAAAGGAAAGAGAGAGATAGAGAGAGAGAGAGAAGAGAGAGAGAGAGAGAGAGAGAGAGAGAGAGAGAGCGAGAAAGATGCGCGCTGCAGCTCCTTCAATGAAGACAGAGAAAACAGACACCTGGCTGACCCATTTTGCTACGCGAATGAAAGTGTGAAAACATGAGATACCGTGGTGGATGGAAAGCCCACCATTGCAAAAAGCCGCGAAAAGTTTGAGAGCTCAAAGGTTTCCATCTGGAGTCGGACAAAGTTTCGCCTCGCCAGCTTAGGAACCTACTTTTTACCATGCTAATAGGGCTAGACTACTCTCACCTACTGTTGTGTTGACCTTGGAACCCTCTCCTATGGAAGGAGGGGGGAAAACAACATTCGACCACACTATAAATCCTCGTGTACAAGAGTTGGAAGGCAGTATCCGCCGCCTGCCCTCCCCATCAGTATCCTCTGCCTCCCCCCTCCTCCGTCAGTACCAGCTATTCACGTCACGTTGGATACGCAGAATCTCCCAAGCTCCGGGTATTCTCAATTAATTCGCGTGAATCTACCCCGTACTCGTTCTACCCGCTCCTCGAACGCTACGCGCCCAGTCTCGATTCGGGTCCTAACTTGAAAGCAAGATCTAAGTTCCTCCAGTAATAGTCATTGTCAAGAGACTAATATTTTAACTTAGTGGCAAGGCAAGGATTACTCCATCGGACCAAATCTCCGATGTAACAGCAACGTGTAACTCTCCTGTGCAAGGGCTCTCTATAATACCCCTTCCCACCGGTGTAAGCCTCCTTCATTGGCTTCGTATACGCTCAAGGTCATTAGAGCACCCCTTGTTCAATATTGTTTGTTTGTTTTGAAGGCAACCATCGCCTATAAGTCTCCCCCTCCCTTTAAGCCACTGAGACTTGTGTACGTCTAATGTGTGTATAGCTGGTTCTAAAACCCCTATTAGTAAAGTTATTTTTGTACCCATTTTTCTATTGTCCGGCAACCTCTAAGATAATTGACTATTCAGCCAACCTACATTCAGTTAATTTTTACTATGCTTGTATTATAAATATCCCCATATAGCTGTCATCGACTTTCGCTGAGAAATGCAGACAGGGTTAACTTGACCACATAATATATTTTGGTGGAATCATTATTCTTATATGTGATTCTGATTCTTGTTATGCTAGTAAACTTCTTGAAGATAGTGTGTATTGCATTGTATATGAGGCTTTGTAGGATATCAGTCATCATAAGTCTGTCGGCATTTTGTAATGGTGTAGAGGTCCCATGAGGTGCCATGCTACTAACTTTACCATTCTGGTTTTCTAGAAGTAGTAGAAGGTGCTCCCATCTGCTTCTCTTCAGCAGCACAAAAACCAGTAGATGATGTATCAGGGGCCTTGTAGACCACCTCCTGAAGACCAGAAGTTGTTTTTTTTTAAACACATACGCGTGTTAATTTCCTGTTTGGCTACAGGGCCTAAGGGTCACCGCCTACTGGGGCTTCTCAATGACTGTTTACTATCCGACGAGGACGGGGTGTTCCTCGGTCCAGAGAGACTGCTCGTTTTAAAAGCAGGCCCAGTGAATCAAAATTCGTCCGCGTTGGAACTACCTCTCCCCCACACACATGCATCTCCAGAACAAATAGCTAACCATCCAGCACAGGACGACTCTAAAAAGTGATTTCTGACGTGGGACGCGCTTTTGACCCGTGCTGGAAGCATACGTTGAAGTTATTTAGTCTGGTCCCTAGCTGACGAACCGTCTAGTATGGGTAACTCTCTTCCCCAAGATAGTTGGAATAGGGGACCTAGCTCCCCCTAGCATGGCTCACCAGTTTCTAGGGAACGATTCCATTATGCCTAGCCCTATCTAACAATAGTGAGCTGAATAAGATGCTTTGTCCCTCCATAGCATGTCTCGTCAGATCATTAGGACACACAACCTCCCACATCAGTTAATGCGGCTGCCATTAGGTGGGTGTAGTTTGTTAGTAATCACTTTTGTGAGGACTTTATAGACAAACGACAGAAGGCTGTGTGTTCTGTAGAATTAAATTTTGTTTGATCACCTTTTTTGTAGAAGGATTTTTTATTCTTCTCTTTCCTCTGGAAAGTTGCAATGTTTTTGTTATTCATAGAAGAGGTAAGTTGTTTTTTTTCCACAATTTCTCAAGAATTATTCAAGTCTGAATTCATATTTTCCTGATCGTTTGCATTGTGGCTCTTTATTTCAGTAAATTCTTTTTTAATTTCTCTAATATTTTTGACGAGTAAATATAGGAAGAAATGTTTGAAAGATTTGAAAGTTGTTTTATTGGTAGCAGCGTATTTTAGTAGGTTCCATTTTCAAGGTAAATCGTTAATATTAGAATAAATTTGTGGCTACCTACCTTTGCTCTCTTTCTGTTTCTAGAATCACCCATCATTATCTCTCATTTTTATCTTATCTTCCTTTTTAATGTTTTTACTCTTTCCAAACCTTCGGGCTATCTATATATTATTAAGTTTAACTGGTATTAATGGATTATTTTTAAAATTTTGTCACAGGGTCTTCCTCTCTATAATTTAAATGCCACTAATTCTTTTCTTCATTTGTTAAATTTCTTTTTTAGGCTTTCTCTCTTCTCTCTATAATGCCTATATATTACACTATTCTATTTTCCCCGTCATCCCTTTCTAATTAAGTTTAAGTAGACGTCAAAATTACATGAATCTTCGTTTCATGTTACTTGTGGAGTTTGATGCATTCATCGCTTAATGATTTAAACAAATATTTTGGACAGATGGATTGACCAATTTCCTCTTTCGTCTGTCTCGTCTTCTTTCCTTATTGCACCGCTCTTTCTCTGTCTATTTGTTCACGTGTCTGTGTATCTATTTTGTATGTAAGAGCATGCAGTGAGCAGTGACAATTTTCTTGTTAAAATGCGATAGTTGACATTTTATTGAGGCTCACATTTTATCGTTTTCTTCTGACGCTTGTAAATCTTCTTAATCAAGTTGCACCTTCCGTCTCCCACTTGGGTTTAGGGTCGAATATCAGCAAATTTTATTGACATGGAATCATGAAGGTAGTTCCCTACCCCCCTCACACCACCACCTCTGGTGAGGATGGTTGGGGTAAATTAGCCAATTACATATTTTCAAAAGTAGAAGTTCAAGATTCAGCACACACTTTCTTTAATGAAGACAGGAAAGGAATCTAAGCATCCATTTTCAAAATAAGTTTGATCCTCTTTTCTATAATATATCTAAATAGTTTGTGAATTAACAGTAAGATAATTTAGGCTCCTTTACGGAAATAAGGAAAGTGAATAGCTACTTTATATTGTTGTTGTTTATTCTTGTGTTATGAAATAAATTACGTGGTGGGGAAAATTTGGTTCCCGTGCAGGTAGTAAAATCAAGCAGATATATTTAATTCATACTGCAACCTGCAGCATATTGTCAAATCTATTCTTATTATCAAACCATTTTAAAACTTTTATCAAAATATTATCAAACTAATATCAAACTTTATTAATTTATTTGCAAATATTTAATTCACCTAACACCCCTCTCTGCAATTAACTACTAATTAACAATAGTTTTTTAAATTTTCATTGTCTGAATTAATCTCTGGGAAGGCATTTAACATTTAATAGGATAGGTGGCATACCCAAATTTTCTTTATTCTCCAGTAGATAAAAGGATCGAGGGAGGCTGATAATAACAAATTGTTAAAGTTAATCTGCTCCTGCTCCTATTGAATTTTGAATAATTTTTTCGACAGGTAAAGCGAGTTTTTTACCTTCTCTTTTGTGAACCCGACTTGGCTACCCTGTGTGTCTTCTTTCTACTTCGCTCGTTGGAGCCCTTTTTGCCTCAGCAGGCAAATTATCTTAAAACTTGTTCCAACCATTCGAATATTTGCCTTTAAAACTTCCTAAGGTTTAAATTTGCAGTTTGGTTTTACACACTTTTTCTTCACTATTGTGATTTTTAACAAATATTGTTGCACGACACTTTGAATTTTTTACTAATGTACTTTTTATCAAAATTGGCCACTAAGAATAGCGGTTCGATCTCTGACGAGGCCAAAAATCAAATTGAGGGCATTATAAAAAACAAGGTAAAATTAAACAAGATCATTTGAATGTTCAAAAATTTAAATGGAGAAATGGGTTAGAAATTTAGTTCGAAGGACATTTACGTGTAAAATTAGCCTGATTAGGTCCCTTTTCTGTTCCGTTAATCTGACCGATAATCAAGTTCTTGAAATATTTCAGTCCTTCGATGTAGAATAATTCGATGAATAGTTAAGAAATAAAGAGCTTTTGTCACAGAATGATTAGGAATTTGAAATAAAATCGTAAATGCGTGCTATTTCCATGAAGAAAAACGTCACTTCCTACACATTATTCTCTCACGAGCGAATATCTTTCGGATCTACAGGAGATCTTAAACTGCTCTTGGAGACCTACTGTTTCAAAACTTCTAAGTATGTCTTCCATTTGGTTCCATGGAACTTCAGACAAGCAAAGAACTCCTTATTGAAAGCTATCCATACTTAGAAAAAAGGAAACGCCAAAAGAAAGATAAATAAATAACCTCGATGGGACAAGAAACCGGGTATCCTGATTGGCAAAAGGTGCTTTACTACCAAGATAAAAGGTATAACGAATAAAACATGCTCAAGGCTTCACCCTATAATATCCAATATCTCGCCAGTAAAGAAATTACTTACAAAGGATTTTTATAACATATCTCTAATCCACTCACAATCTTAAGGCTCACTATCCTAAACAATTACAAAGAAAGGGCAAATACAAGAACTGCGGGTCGTAAAATAACCACAGCAATTTCAATATATTTTATTTCGGCCTTATAAAACCTTTATAAGACAGAAAGAAAGATGTGAAAACCGTTAATTGCTGACTATCTTCCTAGATATTACAAGCACGAAAGAAAATTGGACGTGAATGAGCAACTTATTTTTCGAGTTATTTTTGTCTTCTCAGTATAGTTTGACGTCAAAGAGACGCCATCTGCTCTCACTGATCTTTGTCTGTTAATGGCCCATTTGAATGCCTTTGAAAAAAAAATACATTCCGGTTCTTGTTTCATGTGCGGATTTATTTCTTGCCCTATATAGAAATATAGTCTGCAAAGGCAGTGATCTGCATATTACTTTTGGCTCTAGAAAGGTTTATAAAAGGCAGAAGTTAAACATGGCAAAAGAACTGTGATTGTTTTACCCACTTTCAAATTTGTATCGGCTCTTTTTTTTAAGTATAATATATATTGATGCTTTAAATTGTGGATGATTGGATATATGGTGTAAAAATCCCTCGACTAGCCTTCTATCTTGGAAAGATATTGAGAGTGACACTTTTGGTATGTTTAATTTATGTGCCTGCTAGCTTAGGGGTAGAGCAACTGATAGGCAATCTGCAGATTTGAGTTCAGCTCTTAGACAAAATATTTCTTTTTGTGTTATTCCTGACTTCACAGATTAAATTACCTCTTTTGCTTTCTTTGATCTTAGTATTTCAATTTCCCTTTCTCCTGCCTTAATCCCCTCCCCTCCTTTTTTATGTCCCACATGGTGATTCAACTCTATTTTTATGTTTATATATATATATATATATATATATATATATATATATATATATATATAATTTTTTTTAATAAGACAACTGCGCACCTTTTATGCTCCGACTCCTGTAATACACTTAGCACCATTTTAATAGAGGCATAGCAGAAATATTTTAGGAGCTGTGAGGCTCTCTGTCCTTTATAAATTCACTAAGTGAATATTTCAACCCAATTTGCAACGCAATAATTCTCCACGATGCTACCTTGAAATGCCATCAGACAGCTTAGACTACAGTCGCGGGTTTGTTGGAAAAGTTAATATTAGATGATATATAAATATTTTCCAAACAACGAATTAGAAGATTATACACTTCCGATCAAAATAAGAGCGATTTTGCATTAGAAAAATATTTTTCCCAAACCATTAAATTAATGGAATTTTCCGGGTACATAAAAAAATGCATTTAATATATTTTTATGAAGATTTCATATGATACAATCATAAATTCAAGAAATATATTAAATAAACTAAATAAATAAAATATAGACAAGCAAAATATTAGAACGACACTCACAACAAACAAAACAAGATTGACAACGCTGAAACTTGAAACAATTAATATGAGGTGTCAAAGGACCTCACTAGTTCCTTGCAAAATTCTGGTGTTATTTTGTTCCATTCTTGCTGACTTTCCGTCACTAAATCCATCTTATTTGGAGGCTACTTGTCTCAAACTTTTTCTCTTTTTTATTTTCAGAGATTTTCTATTTTGTTCATATACGCGCTCTGAGCAGGCCACTATATTACTTCGATATAGGCTTGTCAAAATAGTATTTTACTTACTTTGCAGTATGGCAAAAAAGCGCTGTCCTTTCTAAATACTGCTGGCTGCTTCAGGGATGCTCGGAATGAAGGAATATATCATTGTGCAGATTCGCAATTGCCGTTCTAATTATTCGCACCAGCAGACCAACTCCTCCCGACGAAAACATTCCTTATGCCATACAGCTGCCTTATACATACTTGAAAGACATTTAAATACATTTAGATTTATGTCTGTCATTTTCATCGCGTCTAACAAAGCTGCATCTATCAGATACAACTAAATAAAATTTACTTTCGTGCTGAAATTAATTCTCTTCCAATCTTCATCTCTCCAAACAACATTAGCTTCAGCATATTTGATTCTCGATTTCTAGTTGGCCTTACTGATGATTAGATTAGGTAAAGGGAAACGAGCTTTTAAAACGGATTCTTTGCGATGACGAGATGCTGTAAAAAGCCTCACTTCTTTGTCACTATTAATCTTAATTTTCAAGAAATTCATGCTACAGTCTCTATGGGATTTTTTTTATTTTTTTAATTAAGGGGCTATCTGGCGACTGCCGACTTAGGCATTAGTCGCCGTAAACAAACAGCCTAGTTCTAGGCTACTTTAAAAATTAAACAGGAAACAATAAAAAGAGATAACAATAACAATATAAAAGCAATAACAAAAACAGCAACAACAATTAAACTGGGTTAAATGAAAGGGAGAAGGCCAGCCTCCCCCCAAAAGTCAATAAGTCGACTAGTCATGGTGCACGCACTCGTCCCGAGTACAAGGGACAGGCGGTAGCGACCCCGCCCATCCCGGTACCGGGACAGGTATCGTGCGCGAAGATCACCCAGACTGGGACATTCGACAAGAATGTGCCGAACAGTCTGGGGGACGACGCAGTCGTTGCAATAGGGCGCAGGCGAGCGCTCCATCAAGTAGCGATGCGTCACACGAGTGTGTCCGATTCGAAGACGACAGAAAGCAAACTGAAGCCGCCGCGGCATTGGGGGATAGGTCCATGGGAACAGTCGCGGCGCAATGGCACGCAACTTTAAGTTCCCCTCGACCGTCTCCCATCTTCTTTGCCAAGCAGTCCGAAGAGCTGCCCGTATTCCTGCCATGTAGTCAGTGTGAGGAAGAGCGAAACGCTGGTCCGGTCGCAGAGTCCTCGCGGACTCTTTGGCGCCCTCATCGGCGCGCTCATTCCCCGCAATTCCTACATGTCCACGAACCCAGCAGTCTCCATGATACCGTATCGCCATGCGGTATCATAGGCCTTCTCCAGATCAAAAAACACCGTGGCGTAGTGCTGTCTACGAAAAAAAGCCTCGCAGACGGCACTTTCCAGTCGGAGCAGAGCATCCGACGTGGAGTGGAACTTACGGAAGCCGCACTGTGCAGAAGACAGATGGCCTCCGCTGTCCAGGAAATAGGCTAATCTAACTTTTACCAATTTCTCCATCAACTTGCACACGCAAGAGGTTAGAGAGATTGGGCGGAAACCGGTCGGAGTAGAGTGATATCTCCCCGGCTTGCGAAAGACGAGCACAGTAGCGATTCGCCAGGAGTCTGGGAGAAGACCTACCAGCCAGATCCTGTTGAACAAATCTAACAGAAAAGCCATGCCTCGCTCACCCAGGTGACGAAGCATGGCGTACGGGACATCGTCCGGACCATGGGCGGTGTCCGCGCACGAAGCGAGAGTGAAACGCAACTCACTCACAGTAAACTTGTCATTGAAGGGTCTTCCGCCTCTGGAGGTAAAGTTTAGCCGGCAGGCTTCTGCGACATCACGACGTGCATTAAATGCTGGCGGAGCAGCATCACGGCTATCACGGCTAGAAAATGCGGAAAAAGCGGTCGCTAAGGATTCCGCCACGGACGCGGGGTCCGAGATTGCGGTCCCATTCTCCTGGAGATCGGGAGGGGGGTCCTGCGAGAACTTGCCCCGAATCCTTTTGACTCGCTTCCACACCTCAGCTAAAGGGGTCTTCCCGTTAAGTGAATACACGTATGCCCGCCAAGAAGAGCGGCGGGCGTGCTTCGAAATATACCGGAACCTAGCCCTAGCCCGACTAAATTCAGCGACAGTGAAATCGTTCGGGCGGCGCTTATAGCGCATGTAGGCATAACGCTTCTGTTTGAGGGCCGTCTCACACTTGGCCGACCACCATGGGAGTGGTCGGCGTGCAAAACAGCCAGACGTCCTAGGAATAGTAGTCAGGCCCACGGCGATAAGGTTGCCGGAGAAGAACTCAACGGCCTCATCTACCGACCTAAACTCCTCGACTGAGATAGAGAATTCAGTCATTTCCTGAAATGCAGGCCACCGCGCCCGCGCCAAGCACCACGGAGGTGGTCTGTCAGGCGGCAGTTGCCCTGAAAATGATATTTGAATGGGAAAGTGATCACTACCATGGAGGTCATCGACCACCCCCCAATCAAAATCAGGCTGTGCATCCGAAGAGCACAAAGATATGTCAAGGCAAGAAAATGAAGCGGTTCTCGGACAGTGATGTGTAAACTCATCCACGTTTAGGACACCCATCTCAAGCTCTTCGATCAGATCGACAAGGACTTGTCCCCTAGGATTTATGGAGTAATCTCCCCAGAGAGGATGCCTGCCGTTCAGATCTCCAAGCAAGAGATAGGGCCTTGGCAACCGTGGCACGACGCGGCGGAAGTCCCCCGCGTCGAAGTCAGCTGACGGTGGAATGTACGCAGAAATGATAGTATACCTGCTATCCAGGTGCAGCTGCACAGCCACTGCCTGAAAGGAGGTATCTAAAGAGAAAGGAAGAACGGAGACATCATGCCGGGTGTAAACCGCGCATCCCCCAGCCCGGCCATCCCGCGGTGGTGGGGTCGCAAGACCCTTATACCCCGGGAGGGCAGGCAGGGGGCACGCGCCTAGCATGGTCTCCTGCAAAAAAATAGCTAACGGGGAACGGGACGAGGCGAGCCTCCGCAGCTCCTCCCAGTTGGCCCGGAGTACACGGCAATTCCATTAAAGGAATATGCCCTCCAGGCCTAGCTCGGAGGAGACGCGGGGGCCCTCCTCGAATTGAAGACCCTCACGGGAATGGCCGTACGCTTCCCGGGGGCAGAACCCCGGGCGCTGTTGTCCGGATAAAGCGCTGGAGGCGCTGTCGCCTTCGAGGACTTATTGGGGGAGGTTGGGCTCGCCATGCGAGTCTTTTCCTCCCTCCGCCTCGAAACCTTAGGCGGGCGCTGCGGCTTCGGAGGCGGGGGGCCCTCTTTTCGAGGAACCACCGTCTCCGAGCCACTCGCTCCACCTCGGGGCGTGGGCGAAGGAGCCGAAGCTCCTTTGTTGCTGTCCTCCTTTCGGGGGACATCTTTAGGAACCCCTGAAAATGGCCTAGCGACCATCTTCAGGGGTGTTTCCTCCTGTGAGTCTAACGACTCGGTGGAGGCGCGTGGCCGTTTCGCCTTGCGGGAAACGGTCACGCTGGGGGAAAAGTGGGGAGCCCTGGTTTTAGCCGGGGCTGGGTATGAACCCGTTTTGCCGCCAGCTTTACCAGGGGAGCGCCCATGTTGGGTAGAGCCCGCAGAAGGGCTCCGAATGGGCGTGGAAACAACCGTGCTCGTTGGCCTGGATGGGCCAGGAGCAGAGGGTGCCTTTTGAACTAATGAGGCATATGACGTCCCAGGCAGAGCTGGGCGCGCCAGGACAAAGTCCTTAGCCTCGCGGAATGAGAGTCTATCCTGGGCCTGAACGGCCAGGATTTCTTTCTCCAGGAGATATGCACCACATTGCTTCGAAGAAGCAGGGTGCGGCTCTCCGCAATTGACACACTTGGCCACACACGATTTGGACTTATCGTGTGCGACCTTGGAGCAATTTACACAGACTTCGGGTGCCCCCGACTTTGCACGTCTACATGAGTGATTCGTATGGCCGAAGCGGTGACAGTAATAGCACCGTCACGGCAGTGGCACGAATGCCCTTACGCGTTAGCGGTACCAACCGGCACGCACCGACTCAGGGAGCTTGTCACTGTCGAACGTGACCAAGAGTGTAGGGGTGGGTCTCGAAGCCCCTCCCTGTTTTCTCATCACACGTTTGACCTTGACCGCCCCATGGTCGGCCAGCTCTAGGGTGATGTCCTCAATGGAGTAGTCAACGAGTTCCCTCGCATAAACTACTCCTTTCACAAAGTTCATGGTAGAGTGCGGCGTCACACTCACCGGGGTGCCATGAAGTGTCCGAAGAGCACTTATCTTGGCCGCCTCGGCGGGATTCGCCGCATTCGCCAGAAGGCTGCCGTCCGAGAAACGGGTCACCTTCGGCTCTCTACCAATTGCACTAGCTAATCCTCTCCTCTGATGGATCATGTTGCCCTTGGACAACATGGTTCTATCAGTGGAGCGAATAACGAGAAAGCGTTTGAAGCCAGCGGGCTCGAAAACGCCAGGTAACCTCTGAATCAGGGGCCCCGATGTCATCCAGGCTCCGCCCTGTGCACTTTTGGTGTTAGTCTTGGTCAGGGGCTCCGCACACGAGGGGGTAGAGGGGCCGGATGTGCCGATCTTGGCTTGGTCGCCTACCAAAGTAGCAGCAGACCCATCCGTCCCCGCAGCCCCCGCGGATGGAGAGGAGCCCCGAGTCTTTTTCGTCTTTTTAGTCTTCTTTGTCTTTTTCTTTTTTGGAGAGGAGGGCGGGGAATGAACCCGCTTTTCACCTCCGCTGGCAGAAGCCCCCAGGCCAGATGGACCGGCCTCAACCAGGTCCCTCTCCGAAATGGAGAAGGTCCTGGTTGTCGTAGGGGCACCTGTCGGAGGAGATCCCTCCCCTCCTTTTACTGCCTCGGAGCCCTCAGCTATTTGAGGAGGACCTTGCATAGGGGCGGATTCGGGTTCGGTGCTTGGCGCCGAGCCCGAATTCCCCCCCATGGAAGGCCCTACCGTCTGAGGCTGAGTCTCCTCAAAGACCATGTTTATCACAGGAGGGGCCTCCAGTTGGCCATCCCCTCCCAGGACATCACAGGTCCCCTTGGCAGTGTCGCCAGTCTTGTGTGGGGAGGCACAGGCCTTGACCCCAGCAAGGTTTAAAATTCTTGCCAGCAGGTCTTTTGAGGGAAGCGACCGAAAGGGCCTGGCTTCTCTCTCCCCCCTAAGGGGGTTTGCCCTACCAAGCCGCTTTGATGGGGAGCGGCTGGCTAAGGGCTGCCTGCTGGCTTTCTTGGCAGTCCCCTTGGAAAGAAAAGAGGGGACTGCCACTGGGAAAAGGGAGGTGCCCGAAAGCACCTCCAGAGAAGGGGGTGAGGGGTAGTCCCCTGCACCCGTAGGCGAAGGAGAGGAGTAAGCCTTCTCTCCGGTTAGAGAAATATGGAGGGTCCCCTGTGCAAGCACAGGGGGAGGGACCTCCATTTTTTTGCTGGAGCTGCCCGAGGGCGGCTCCGTCGATGGAACAGGGGAAGTTGAGGGTTGGGTTTGTTTTGTTTTTTTATCATCATTGGGCATGGTGACCCTTTTTTAAACACGGGATGCAATCGCGCACACCTCTCGCAGTAGCCCGCACTGCGAAAGGTGCTTACAAGCCCGGCAGAGCCAGGCGCCGCCATTTGGGACCACCCCTCCCGCCTGGTGGCCTGGCAGTCTATCGGCATGGCGGCTCCACCTTAGACACGGCGTAAAAATTAATAGATTGTGAAGAGGAGAGGAAAAGGGATGTGAGGAAGGTATGGGTGGGGATAAAGCAGGTAGTTAAAAACCAGCTACCCCAGACCGGAGCTCAGGGGTTAGGGAACATTGTCCCCCACCCCCTCAGCCCCGATGCGGGACGGTTGGCTGAAAGGAAGGTCAGCATCTACCCTGTGAAATTAGAGGCTGACCAGAGAAAGTTCTGGGAGAGGTTGTGTGAAAAGAGAGGAAACAAGTGTTTTTAAGGAAGGAAGAGAGGCTAAGCTGGGGCCGGACGGGGTGCTGAGTCCCGTCAGCACGGCGGCCAAGATGGCAAATCGCCGCGCCCCTTACGGGGAGTCTCTATGGGATCCTTTAGGAAGAAATATGTAAGACCTCTATTTCTCTGGAGGTGGTTATAAGGGGTTGACCAACAAATCGTAGAAAGTGGCCTCAGCCAAGTCTTCAAGCCAACAATTCCCTGACGGAGCTCATGATTCACTCTCACGATTGGTGGCATCTCTGAAAAGTGAATATTACAACAATGACGGTTAGTCATTTGTTGGAGCTGATGATATCGACTTATTACTATGATCGGAACTAGCCAGGAGCTGATATCATTAGCTCCAAAAAAAAAAGAGGTTAGTTTTTGTCTCAAAGTTCTCATTTTTATTTTTCTTCTTTATGATTATTTTACAAAATTTGTCTCCTTGGTATCTAAATGATCATATATATACAAGTTTTCCCTTAGTTTCAACTATTTTTCCAAATATTACTTTAAAAACAAATTTATTGTATTTCTTTGAGTTTAATTGTTGTTTATTATTCATATTGGTTATTGCCGGGAATATTGTTTAAGTTTCAAATTTTAAATTTCCCTTTCTTCGTCAAACTCGTATTTATCGATCGCTTTCTCCATTGCATTCAACTGTTTTTAACATATTTTCAATGTCATATATCCGTTAATTTACTTATATTTAACTACTTGCTTATCATTCTGGTTTCATTTGTGTTTTCTCTCTTGTTGAGTTTGACTTATTTTTCATATTGTAACTATTATTGAATTGTTTGTGCGATTTTGGCAATTTTGTCATCTAATTCTTAAAAATATCTTCTATTAGCATTAGAGTTTAATTCGCTGAACATGGTCATTGTTAATGACCGAAACGTTCGGAAAATAAATGTTTGAAACTATCCCGTGGATCCTCATATTTCTTCTGCGAATTAGGTTACAGCATCGGTATATATACCTATATTTATATATATATATATATATATATATATATATATATATATATATATATATATGATTAAAAAATTCATTAAACAGATATGTAGCAAATAAATTTGTTATTCTCTTGACCTATATACAGATACCTACACACATGAACATGCAATACTAATAAAATAAGTCTCCTAACCCAGCTTGGAAAGTTATTTTGAAATAAAAGTTCGGAAGTGTCTCCACCCTTAATTTAATGCTTCTCGTATTACATATTGTGACAAGTTAATAGGAATCTTTTTCGGGGACAAATGTAATAAAATTGAATTTATTTGATCATGATATCAATAAATTAGATAAATTCGAATTTAGAAAATAAAAATAGAAAGGGTAATAAAATTAATACACCACTTAAATCAGTAGATGAAACAGCACAACTTGATTTCTTTTCTTTAATCTCCTTTTTAGGTAAAATGTTCAGTGGCTGTCTTCCTTAAATTTCCTAGAAGTGGTGGAAAATTCTCTACAAGTTAGTTCTAGGATTGAATATTATAGTGGCCAAGGCAACAGGAAGGTTCGTGATTTTATTGTTATTTAATAAATAAACTTTTAGGAGAGGAAGCCGGTAGGGATATTCTGAAGTACGGAGATGAACACAGGTATGGGAGGTACACAAGATGAGTAGCCAAGCGAAGAGACGATCCAGGATCGTAGTTTTTTCCCTCAAAATTAAAGCACAATAGAATCGAGTAAGTAATATACCCCCCAAAAATTATCACACAAGATCTGTAAAATAAATGATAAAGATATCGTAAAAATGGTTGTAATGCATATAGCCGTAGATCCTCTTGTTGACTTTAGGCCGGAGAGGCTAAACTGCGGGGATTAAAGTCAGAAAGGAGAACCAAAATATCTAGAAGTCCTCCTTAGTGAGGTTACCCAGGCACACGATCCCTCCTCTGGACCCAACACTCGCATTTTCTTCCCATAACTATAATGGTTATATGAAGATAGTTGGCTATATATCTTACGCACAATTTCACTTTGTTTGCACACCTCTCCTTACAAACTTTCGGCATGATTCGCCCTCGTTGCTATTTCGCTTCAAATTCGAATTAAAAACTGTGCATTCTACACCAGATATAACACAGCGGATCTGTACAATAATAGATATGGTAAAAAAAGGAGAGGGGGGCAGTGAACTTAGAAAAGGCCGGTAAGAATGCAGTTATGCTAATAATCACGACCTCAACTACAGGCCAAGAAGTGCTAGAGAATTGGGGGTTAATGAGGTAAAATAGAGATTATAAGAGGAATAAATCTGCTTACTCGTTGATTGTTGACAAAAAAAATTAATTTCTCCTCTGTTACAATTCTATTAACGAAAGGTGTCTTACAATTCCTAGTTTGCAAAATCTTAAACCAACAGCTTTATTCTTGGGGGACGATACATTTGCTATATAAATCCATAAACTATGCAACATAGCTTATCAATAATTTCACACAAATCCTCTTAACTCGTTGCTTTTACAGTTTAGTTTTCAAAAGGGGTAAGTATCCTGATTGTTTCAACCAAACTGATCAAAATTAGCATTTTTAAATTTGTAAACAACGTCTGACATTTTTGAAAGCCAAAATTTCCAGAATACAAAATACATATGTTTAAATTGCAAGTCTTGGATATTGGCCTATACAAAACTGCCAAGCTTTCCATCTCGAATATAGTACTCAATAATGTACTTGTCATCAAAGGGTTATCTGATAGAGGACACTAAAATTTAACTGCAGCCAGCGAGAGTAACACTCAAATTGTTATCTGAACCAAAGTTTGGGCAATTAAACCTATGGCCCTATTTATAGTTTCACAAACCTATTTGCTTGAAAATGCGACATTACTTATCGGGACCCATAATACTATAGCGCTGTAAAAATTAAGATTGTAATGAACAATAATAAGTCACGTTTGTCTCTTTGATTTACATAAGTAACAAGATTTCATAAATAGAACGATCTCATCGCGGTTACAAACCTGGCGCGATTCTTCCATCAATCACTTCTCCCTGGCGTAGTAGCCAGGATAAAGGGTTCACATTTTGGCATTAGCGAAATCGATCAAGATTTTATGAACATAAAAATATTAGTATTTTCATTTAGGAAGTGATTTTTTGTAGGTATTAATGTGTTTCCTTTCATAGTTAATCAAATTTGGTTCCTCGAACTTTTTTATGTGTAAATTAATTCCTCAATCTTAGTAGGTGCGAGAAGTTACTCAGTGCTTGTAGGTGAGTATCTTTTCCCACTCTTTCCAAATAGGCGGTCGTTTCATTAGGCCTTGTAACATGGCCTGGCTCCTTTTATCCTTTATCTACCTCAAACCTCAATTTATTCTCTTTAATTTTTCCCTCTTATGATGGATTGGAAATACAGTGTCTCAAGGGAAGAAAATTAAACCACCCTTAGTGCGATTAATCCTTTGATGTGAAACTCGAACCGAGGCCAATATGCGGCAATGGCCATATCTTGAGTAAAATGTGATTCCTTTTCATGGTAAACATGATTCTAACTGACATAAGTGTAGATAGTTCGATCGTCGCTGAATTTCGAATCATAGGAGAATAAGTGAAATGGCGAAGAGAGTTTTAAGGGAAAGTTTATTCAGGAGACTAGTTTAGTAAGTATTAGGTTAAAATTGTCAATCATGAAAGAAAAAAAGAGAGTTTAGATGTTTTCAACTATGTTTCATTACTTAAAATGCAACATAAATAGTGAAATACTAGGCTAAAAGCTCTTTTTTATGATTGTCAATAACAACTTAATACTTAATAAACTAGTCTCCGGAATAAAGTTTCCTATAAAAAACATTCTCTTGATAATAGCATTAATCCACAAGGAAGACGGCGCATTTTCCCTTCGTCTCTTATGATGCGAAATTCAAAGTTGAATTATCTAGAATGATCGGAATTATCTAGAATTTATCGCCAGTCAGAAAATCAACAACAGATTTGGGGCTAGCTACTGAGTAGCATTTTCTCATTGTCATTTTTGAATAAGGACCAGTTTTGAGAGTAGTTTCTTAAGTATCATGTTATGCCCTCAGTTCTGAAATAATTTCAGTTTTCTTACTAAATATGAATCTAGTTTAAAATTACCTAATATATATCGTTTATCGTACATTAATCGCGTTTTAAGGTTAGTTACGGAATTATCTTATTATACATTGTCTATCTCGAAATATTTGCCATGTTATGAAGTATATAATTGCTTTTATCAGCACAAAATCGCTTTATGAGTAAGGTTTCGTAAGGTTTCAATTTCCCTCGAATAATCACCAAAATATACACAAGTTTTAAGACTATTTTATGAAGTATCCAGGTTATAGTGGCAGTCTCTAATTAATTGTATCTTTTGAGATTAAAGATGCTCCATGATAAATACTCTCGAGACTACTATCTCCGAATCAACTCTCACACAATCATTTTTGAGATAGGGCTAAAGACTCATACTAATTTTTGTTGAGATCTGAATCCATCTCTACTCTAACAATATTGTTCTAGCAATGTTCTTTAGTTTCTCTCTCTTTTTTTAATAAATCAATGAAATTATATAATTTGTAATATTTTTCATTTATTTGAGCTAATTCTCTAGACTTCTCTTTAATCTACAGTAGAATGAAAGCTGAGAAGAAGCCTGGATCTTTGGATCGAATAGATTTTTTGTATAGACACACTGAGACTATAGATTTTACAAAGAGCTTGTAGAAGTCAGAATATTAATAATCAAGAGTTGATAAAGAAAAGAATCAGGGAAGATAGAGATGTTTAAAAGAATCAAAGAGCTTTTAGATGTGATAAAAAATTATGTAGCTTGTAAATGATCCAGGTCAAAATTTCAGATGCCACAAGAACCAAGGAAATGTTATTGTATTATTCATAGGCTCCTAAATATTATCATATGATTCCTGGAGTTTATTGAATTCTTAAAGTATCAAGAATGTTTTACATATTTCAAATAATTTAAGATATTCAAGACTAAAGGGAACTGAGGAAATTGTTTATACTAGAATACATTAAAAAACTTTAAGATGATGCACAGAATCATAAAGCTTGTAGATGTTACTATGAAAAAAAGGTTTAGAACTTTCAAAGGATCAAGCATTTAATATATATATATATATATATATATATATATATATATATATATATTACAACAAGTCAATAAACTGTCAGATATTAAAATAATCAAGCAATATGTGGCTTTTATAAATCACGAAAAATGTATATATTACAAAGAATCAAAACATTTAGATGCCCCAAAGAATCAAGGATATTGGTGCTTGTAAATTTTGCAAGGTACATAGGAGCTTAAGAAGTTACTTGGTAAAATGGGGAAAGTGTTATAGAAATAGCGTTTTAAAGGACGATTGAAATGCTAATAATAATTTGGAAATGTAAATGATACAAAAAAGAGAAGCGCGATGACATTATATGAGTTTTAAATTCGAAAAGAAATCACAAAGATTTTTTTTCAGTTGCACTGAACAAAATAATTGAATATGTTTGTAATCAATCACGAAAGGTCATTCCGAATTAGATATTGCTACTCCCTAAGTATTTTTTTTGTCACAATTGCATTGTAAAGATTGTTGCACGATTATCGAGATAGAATATTGAGTCATAACATATGATAACGAATCCCTTTAACATTTTAAAGACCAATAAGTTTCCCGCAAAATATCAGAACTATCTTCTTACGATCTACTTCTAAATCAAGGAATCTATTTCGGCAATAAACTGTGAGCACGGTATAATGTGCTTTCGCAAAGATGGAGATCAAATTACCAAAAAATACCTAGTTGAGGTCTCACAACGATAACAAAGATTTAATCACTCAAAATAAAACCTCCTAAACCATTCCATGTTGTCTGTATAAAATGTGACACCCATAATATAATATATTTGATTATTATATTACCTTATGCCCAATACCTTACAATTGTCTATAGTCAACAGCATTCGACATTTTTTCGACCATTTTCCAACCAATCTTCAATGCATTTTTGTACGATGCCTATTATTTCGTGGGTTTTAAGACTTACTAAGAATCTTTTAGGAGATATGGTGGCAAAATTATTTTTTGAAAGGGGTTCAATAACTCTATTTTGCTCAAACAACGCGATTATTTAATGAAACTTTCATAGGAAATTAATTTGACAGGATTCTCAATGATCCTGTCTCAAGCAATTATTTAACTCCAACACTTTACTAATGACATAATTATGAAAAATGGGAAGAAAGATGTCATGATGAGCTTTTGTGAAAAATGTTGCTACACTTGCCTCTTCAAACTAACCTAACACCTATTCCCTGGGAAATAGACATTTTGAAAAAACTACAAACGACTTTTATAATTCACTTCCTAATTTATATGGTGGATTGGATAGAATTTTCAGAAAACTGTTCTTAAGAAACGGATGCTACCTCATTTAAATATCCACACAACGTTTCTAAAACTACAAGTTTTCATCTTCAGGCTAAAATACAAAATAAGTAAAATTAATACATAAAATGAAAGTACGAACAAGCAGTGGTCAAAAAGACATTAAATTGCTTTGAAAATGACTAAATATAAAAAAATAATGAAATGCATTTTAATTTAAAAACTTTAAGCGGAAAGACAATTGTTTTTGGAGGTTAAATCGACTAAAAGGAATAAGTTCTAAACTTGTATAAAATACCAGATACCTTAACTTAATAATAAAAAGAGAAGACGAAGAAGCAGTGGTCAAAAGGACATAAATGATTTGAAAAATACTACAAAAAACTAATTAAGATAAAAACATAAGACAAAGTAAACGACTGTTTTTAAAACTGACAAAAAATAAGTTAACAATTGTATACAAAAATAATTAAAAATTGTAATAGCAAAAAAGCTTTAATGGAATAAAGGTAATTAGAGAAAATTAAAAAACAGGAGGCTTTGAATACTAACTGAAGTTGATCCATCCTAGAAACTCAATGATTGATTTAAATTAGGGGCTAATATTTATAGGTTTCAAGTTCGAAAAAGTGCTGCTTGAGGGAGAGGGAAGGGAGGGATATAAATATCTAACCAACGGTAGTTAAAATTTATGTGTAATAACTGTACTACACTAAAATCCTCATGAGAGTAGGATTGTACTGTTTTATATATAATGTTTTAAGGGTTCTTAGCATTAACGGTTGTTATGAAACGTTAGTACTTTAGAATTAACAATAGAAAATTCTGTCGTCTATTTCCTAATAGTTGATTTCTCCTTTCTATTCATTATTTTACTTATGCACCAACTAATTCCCTAAAGAGCAGAGAACCTATCTCCAAGAGCCTTAACATTGCTGTTAATGTAAGAGGCGGCATTACAACTGGGGCATTTAAATAAATAAACAGCATCACTGCTGAACTCCTAAGAGATAAGATCTTTAGTGGTGAAGAAACTTCCTATTGATAATTTGGTTATAAATACAATTCGGGGGTTAATTTGGGTAAATAATTTTTTTCAATAAATAAACATTCTCTTTTAAAATTATCGTTTAAAAAGCCCATCTCTGAAGTTACCAGCTATAGTGGCATTCTTGGGAACATTTATAGAGAGTTGAGTGAGGTCAATGAGTTTCTCAAGCTACTTTTTAAAAACTTTATCATACGTCAGAAAAAAGTAAATTCTTTATTAAATATTTTTGGAGAAAATAAATTCATTTTGAATTGAATGGTAGGTGGAAGATTAAGAGAAACCTTATTTATCCATAATTACTGGGTAGAATAGAAGGGGGTTTATTCATTCAGATAAAAATTAATACCCACTAGATAGAATGATAAAATCACACCAACGTTTGACAAATCCCACCAACGCCGCACAGGGACTGATTATATGTGTAAATGATCATATTTTAGAATTTATGATTGTATGGAGACTTTTCTCTTTACCTTTTTACTCATAAGAAGTTCATAGAATCTTGTTTCCAGGAGTCGTATTATTTCTTTTTCCTTGAATTTAGGGACAACTGAAAGGCTTAGTGGGCGAACGAAGATGCATCGATATCCACCTCCAAGCACGTCCTAGTCCTTCCTAAGTGTCGGGGATGATAATGACAATCAAGTTGCCACAATTTCTAAGGAATTTAACATGACAAATCTATCTCAAATCGACTCTGTGATACCTTGGGAGATGGCTACACGGTACCCTCCCCCATGAGATGGACATGTCTCTCGAAGGACCCAGCTGAAGACGGCAGGATCTTTAATTGGCTTGACTCTGAGTTCGGTACCAAAATTGGAACACGAATTCGCCTCTTTTAAAGTTTCTCAGACGGTTTGGAACACCGATGCCTCACAGGGAAAGGAGAAACCTCCTCCCAGCTGGTACACCTTTCACAGCTAAGAACTCCTCTCTCTCAAAGAATGATATTGTTGTGGCCTGTCCATCCGGTCTAGAGGCTACTTCTGGCTATGGAGAGAATCGAGTTCATTCCCTACCCTCCTTTCTCAAAATAAAAGAAGCAAGAAGAGCAGTAAAGGTTACTCTCACTCAGAGGGGCTACGAATAAAACCGGGTTTGTTGTCGTATCGGTAAGCAGCCAGGTAAAGATAGGTTCGCTCGGTCCCACGGCCTCCCCGCGTCAGGGTCGCAGATCAAAACATAAGTCGCACGTGCGCTGAGCAGGGCCTTAATTACGTCTGGGCCCCTCATTGAGAGAATACCTGGCGTTTCGAGCCAGCCTATTTCACAAGCTTTCTGGTTATTTGCGGCACTGATGGTAACATTTAGGCCAAGGGCAAGTTGATCCATCAGAGGAGATCATTAGTTTCTTTTATTGCTAGAGAGCCATAGCTGTTCCGTTTCTCGGAATGGAGCTTTCTCGCGAGTGTATATGATCCCTCCGAAGCCGCCATGTTTAGTGCTTTTTGCAAATTTAATGACACACCGATGAGTGTGACACCGCATTCTACCATGAACTACGTGAAAGAAGTGCTTGCTCTACGCGAGAGAAATAGTGGTCTTTTCCAGCGATGAAATCACTTTGACCTGGTCGACCATGAAGTGGTCAATGTTAAAAGTGTGATGATAAAATCGGCAGGTGTCTCGATACCTACCCTACGCTCTTCGTTACTTACGAACATGAAAGGCTTACTGATTCGGTGCGTGCCGATTGTGATTGCTACTGCCTGAAAGCATTTCTACCACTGCCACGGAAGGATTACACCCCTGCAACTCCTGCGGTTTTACCCGATCTGTGTATATTGTTCCATGGTTTCACACAAACAGTCCTTATCAATTAAGGCGAAGTGTATCAATTGCGGAGAACCACACCCAGCTTCTTAGAAGCTATGTCGTCTGTATCGTCTGTAGAAGTAAATCCTAGCCGTTGGGCCTAAAGATGATGATATCTTATTTCTCAAAGGCTAAGTACTAGGTTGTGGTGCGCCCAGCGCTGCCTGGGACGTCCTATGCCTCAATTTTCAAAGTGGCACCCTTTGCTACAGCCCCTCTAGGCCTAGGAGCACAGTCATTTCCGAACCCATTTGGAACCCTTCTTTAGGTTCTACTCACCGCAGGAACTCCCCTGTAGTGCTGGTTTAACAAAGGCTCAACCGTAGCCTCAACTGGTATTTTGCGCAAGTGAAACGGCCGCGCACATCCACCAATTGTTAGACTCACTGGATGGAACTTCCATATTGCTCCGGTGAGAGAGTCTTCCGCTGTTCCCAAAACTGATCTAAGAAAGGACAGAACAAAGAAACTTCGGCTGCTACTCCCATACCCAGGGATGTGCTAAGTAACCTGGAGACTGTAGATATTCCAAAGGAGGGAAGCTCGTTTTTTAACCCGCCTGCCTACTTAGGTCTTCGAGACGTGTGAGGAAAAAACTCTCATGGCGAGCCCAAACTTCCCCGTTAAGTCCTTTAAAGGCGACACCGCTTTTAGCATCTTGTTTTAGTAGTAGCGCAGGGAGTTTTGTCTTCGAAAAGGGTATAGCCATTCTAGTGAAGGTCCTCTCTTCGAAAAGGGACCCGCATCTCCTCAGAGCTAGGCTTAGAGGGCATATTCCTTTAATGGAATTCTCGTGAACTCCCTGCTAACTGCAAGGATCTGTGTAGTCTCGTATCCTCCCGTTCCCCGTTAAAAATCATTTTTTTAGAGACCATATTAGGTGCTTTCACCATGCCCACCCTCCTGGGGTACAAAGGTTTTTCGACCTCACCACTACAGGATAGGGGCGGGAATGAAATACGGGCCTTTTAATTCCGGCATCAGGTATCCGCTTTTCTCTTTGTTTTAATGCCTTCTTTCATGAACTAGCATTGTGGTTGCACCTGGAATAAGGTTATACTGTTATTTTTCCGTACATTGAACTGTCAGACGACTTCGATGCAGTGGACTTCTGCCGAATCGTGGCGTGGTTGCCAAGGTCTTTTAGTGCTCAGGAAATTGAACGGTAGATACCTCCATTGATGAGACAACTCGAGTAATCAGAGGAACAGGTTTTTGTCGACCTGATTGACGAGCTGGTGATAATTGTCATAAGTTTGAGTAAGTTTAGGTATCACTATCCGATAAAAGCTTGATTTAACTGTCTTAAACCATCCCTGTTCTCTACACATACACAGCCAGATTGTACCTGGGGGGTAGTAAAAGATCTTCATGGTACTGATCACTTTTCCATTCAAATATCATTTTCTGGACCGCTACATTTGAAGAAGCCCCCGGTGATGCTTGGCCTGGGCGCGGTTGTCCGAATTTCAGAAAATAACTTTAAACTGTGCCAGTCGAGGAGTTTGGCTAGATGATGAATTTGAGTTATTCTCTGTTAAATTCATCCCTCTAGGCCTTTATAGTATCCCCGTTGGTAAGCCGAGTGTGAGACGCCCTCTAGCAGATGTGTTATGCATATTTCCTCTATAAGCATCGCCCGAACGATGTCACTGTCTGTCATTTTCATTGAGCTAGGGCTAGGTTCCACTTTGTGTCGAAAAATATCCTTAGCTCTTTCTAGGGGGCATATGTATCTTCATTTAACCAGAAAACCCCTCTAGCAGATGTGTCAAAGTGAGTCAAAAGGATTCGAGACAAATTTGTGCAAGATCCACCTTCTGTTTTCTCTGAAAATATGACGGCAGTTTCAGACCCCGTGGCAGTATCGAATTCTTTGCGACCGTTCTCTCCGCAATTTTTATACAGCATGCTGCTCCACTAGCATTCAATGCACGCCATGATATAGCACATGGCCTTCGACTAGACTTTAACTCCAGAGGTGGAGAAAACTTCAACGAATATTCTACATTGAGTGAGTTGTGTTATGCTCTCGCTTCGTGCGCGATCGATGTCAAGTATGTCATTCTTCGACAACTATGTGAGCGAGAAAGCCAATTATACCGCATAGCTAAACGGGAAGAATTCCAGTGTTTATCTCGCAGTTTTGGTGAGATAGTCGATTCCTATATGTGTAAGGGGAGCCCTCTCTGGCCCAAATGATCAGGAAAACGATATCTCGTAAGGAGGTATCCTCAATCTCATACATTTTTTCCTGAGTATTAACAGAATCACGTTGGTGATGTCAGAAAATGTTCTCACTACGCTCTATGTTGATGCGCTTCAATCTGTTTTAGTGCGAACCAAATGACAACTCTAGAGCATCAAGTCCAAAAGGGCTTGTATAGTATTTCTTTCCTTGCTAAAGCGCACAGGTTTCTGGTTTTCCTTTCTAAGACGATAGTGGTGCACTTATCCCGAAAACCCTGACAACCCTTGAAACTCGACTTGTTTATAAGCGGCGCTCGCCTGGAAGAGGTAGATTCTCACCGTTTACTTGGTCTTGTTTCTGACCTATGCCCCAGATTGGAGGCTCATATTCGCAGCATCAGGGACAGTTGTTCCTGCGTTATGTAAATCCTTTGATTCTATCGATAGTTTGTTTGTTAAATGCTTGATTACGGATGCGAGATTTATGCATTAGCAGTCGGGCTGGTATTTAGGAAGGTGGACTTGATCCAAGCTTCATCTCCGCCTGCAGACCAGTGACTTCCACTTGCCGATGCTAGGGAGATTGTACTCAGAGTTCACAATGTGCAATGTATATGCGCCTCTACGCGTGAGCCCGTTGACTCCATCCATGGTCAACAGATCTCACTGAATCGGTGGCTAAGTTCGACGGTGCCTATTCCGCCAAAAGAGGTAAGTCATACGCTAAGACCTTCAGGTTTAGGGCTAAAAAACTAATTCGAGAGTTCGATCTAGCTCTCGGGCTAAAGTTTCCTCTGGTTCTGCCCATGATGTCATTTTGGAAGCTACGAGATTTGACTATTTGTCCCCACGCCAGATGAATGTTGAGATAAGCTTTTACTGGGTTCCTGGATATATGTAAATTTGGGGGAATGAGCAAAGCGATTACGTGTCAAAGTGTCCAAGAAGAATGGGTGACCAGACCAGCACTTGCCTCTTACTCACATCTACTACATGGCAGGAACCATGGCAGACCTCCGGGCAGCTTAGCAAAGAATGTGGGAGACGGCCAAAAGGAACTTATATTTGCGTGCCATTGCAAGGCGCCTGTGACCAAGGACTTACCCCCCAATGCTGCGACAGCGTCAGGTCGCCTTCTGCCGTCTTCAAAAAGAGCACACTCGCAGGAAGCACTGCCAATAGATTGAGCTTTCTACCGCACATTTCTGTTGAATGTCTGAAACTAGGTGATCTTTACGCACCTTCTATCTCTTCGTATCAGGACGAGCTTTGTTGCTACTACTTTTCCCTTGTACTTAAGACGGAGTTGTATATACAGACGTAATATCTGAATTTTTGGAGGAAGCTGGCCTCATCCATTTTATTTTCCTCGATTTGTTGTAGGCTACATGTTAACGTGGTTATTTTCTTTTGTTCTTGTTTTTCTGCCTCTTTTTACTTTTTTAGTTTTATTTATTCTTAGCATGTAATTTTGTTTTTTAATCTAGCCTAGTATTATCCCTTACAGGCAGCAGCCAAATTATCTCCTAAAAAAATCAAGACCAAAATCTATGTTGACCGACCAGTTTTATTGGAGAAAACCATAAACTTAGTCAAACGTAAAAGCTTATACAGATATACTTGCTAAAACATGAATTTTAATAAAAAAAATGAGCAAAATTTTGAAATGAATTTAGTATATAGAGTAATCTTTAAGAGGGAAACCTATGAAATCCCATTATAGTCCTAGGTTATATGATATATGTAGAATGTGTTTGATTCGTTCAAGATGATTCATCATTGTTCTTATTCTCCCTGCCATTCCTTCTATCACATGTCCATCAGAAGATCTCCTTTACTAGATCCCTTCTATCGATGCTGAATCTTGCAGGATGTAAAATCTAATCTTACTAGCTTGGAAGTCCTAGTGTTGTAAGATCTGAGATCTTTAGCCATACACCCGCTCAGGCTCAGGAAACTGCCATCTTCACATATGGTTTCCGTCGTAGTGAAGAAAGTGCAACGTTGCTCTTATCCCCTTTGCCCCTTCTCAAGGCGCACTTCATAGTTGGTAGAGATGTAAGTCAGTCAAAGTGTTAAATCGGAATTATAAATCTCGTAGATAGTCAGCCTTACAAAGAGGACGAGCTCTTTATACCCAAGATTCGAGGTTCGCAGAATCATTACTCTACATTTGTTAATGGGGAATGGTGTCCTTTTCAGCATGATAGCACGGCAGATGGGTTTAATATCTCCCACCCAAACCATGCACATATGAAGAACCACTTCCTAGAAGTTCCATACCTAAAAATTAGCTGCTCCCTCATTTTTTCTGCATTCACGCCTCATTTGCCTAGGCGTCCATGGATGTGTACCAGCCCTTCTCCGGGGTTCACTGGGCACATTCGCAGTGTTATATATTTCTCCTCTAATAGAGTGGAGTGAGTCTTGGGGCTTTCTGTCAGATTCTTATGTTTTCTGTTGGGGCTACGCACAGGCCCACATTATTTAGACGACAGGTAATAGCGCACAGTTACATCGGTTTGCTACTGCCCACATCAATTCAAGCTCTCCAGGGTGGCTCTTTGAAATTTAGATAAAAGGAATATAGAACTTATTTGCCTCCACAGTGCTGGAGGGAAGAGCAGCCCCAACCACAAACTTAATCCCACTTCATGAGAGATTCTGTTGAAAGTGGCTTGAGCTAAGAAAATGCGAAACATAAAAGGATAGAGGAAAAACATAAAGATGTCCTCCAGCTGACACGGTTTGTAGATCGGACAGAGAATGTTTCCCTCTCTCGACCTGTACTTACATAGCTGAGACAAAGTTAACTGGCGTTAAGGCCTCCTCCGTTTCATTAAGTGAAAACACGCTCGTTGGTTACACTAGTCAATATACTTTTTAGTTGCGTGCGAATCTAGTAGCAGGCGACTCTACATATCACTATGTCGGTCGGTGGATCGGTCGGTTGATCGTTCGATCGGTCCCTGTTTTGCGTTTTCTTGGTAATAACATTGTAACCTTACGGCCAATTTGAATGAAATTTGAAACTCTTATGTTGTTTTACACTCTCTTTCGATTCATATAATTGCAAAGTACTCCCAAGTTAAGCTAGAGAATTATTTGGTTTGGCAATAACTTCCTAACTATTTGTCTGATTCTAACGAAATTGGAAACCATTATGTTGTTTTACATTTTTTTTCGAAGAAAGATATAAATGTCAAAGTCCTCCCAAGGTTAGCAAAGGAATTATTTGTTTTGGTAAAAATATCATAAATCTTTATCCGATTCTAGCCAAATTTGTAAGCCTTATGGTGTTTTACATTCCTTTTCGAATGATATAATTTTCAAAGTCGTCCTAGGTTAGCCCGGGAATTAACTTTTTTTGCAATAACATCATAACTATTTTGCTGATTCTAACAAAATTAGAAACCTTGATGTTGTTTTACATTCTTATTTGTTTTGGCAATAACATTATAACAATTCGGCCCATTCGAACGAAATTGGAAACGCTCATGTTGTTTTACATTCTTCTCGAATGATAAATTGACAAAGTCCTCCCAAGGTTATCTCGGGAATTATTTTCTTTGCGCAATAACATCATAATTATCTGTAAGATTTTAAAGAAATTTAAAAACCATTATTTTGGCTTACATTCTCTTTCTATAATACAATTGCCAAAGTCCTCCCAATGTTAGCCAGGGAATTATTATTTTATTTGCCAATATATCGTAACCATTCCACCGATTCTAACGAAATTTGAAACCCTTCTGTTGTTTCATATTTTCTTTCGAATGATATAATTAGGTTTCAAAGAAATTTGAAACCTATATGTTGTTTTACAGTCTCTTTCGAATTATATAATTGCCAATCCTTTAAAGGCTAGTTCGTGAATTATTCAAAGTGTTGAAGGTCGTAAGGTCATAAAACAGCATAAGTGAAAGCACGCAATTTTTCGTCAGTATACCTTGTTTTCATCCTAAATTGCTTTCTCCTCATTACAGACTGCACTTACCATTGAAAAGTGTGTTGAAAAAGCAGTTATTATTGTTAGGATAAAAATTTCCGAAAAATTACTCGAAAAATTTATGACTGGAACAGAATGGGATGGGAAAAAATACTTGTTTCAATAAGAATCATTATTAAAATTCCTTCACTTGACCATTTTATATAATCGAAATTAATTGGAATTAAAACTTAATTTAGAGAGAATAGAATATTGACAGATTTAGATGTTATTTACTACAGTTGGATTTTACGTATCTTTTTTTGTAACTTCTAATCTTGTTTTCGTTCCTTATAAAAAAGTAGCTTAAAACAATTCAAATTTCTTTTTCTAGGGAGACAACAAATCATTAGGTGACACCGATTGATACCTGATTGGATAAAAAAAAATTGGCAGAATTTTAAGGGACATAATTGAGAAATTTCTTGCTAGATTTTATCACCATTTTCAATCATCAGTGTAACTTTAAGTAGAGTCGGGTTTGAGTTTATATCCTTAGACCTGCCGGAAAACTGAAAATTTTATAATGATTTTTTATATGAAATATATTAAAGGTTAATGATATGTATGGCGATCAAACTAATTTATCCTAATATAATTCGGTAAGCAACTAAATATTTTAATAGTCTGAAACTGAAAATTAAAAAGGATGACATAGTAATAAATTGAGCAGATTTGAAAATCATTCTGGTATTCTTTATAATAATTGAGACCGAGTAAATAACTTATGAATAAAGGTTTGCTTATTAAACGAATTTTGGTTAGTTTTATAGCTAAAATGCTTTACTTGAGCTGCTCATCTCATCTGTTCGTTTTCCTGTTGGTTAAGATAATTTAGATTTAATCTCCTTTAACAATGGTATTGTTTTCCGATCAAGGCGTTTTATTTGTTCTTTCTTTGATTAACTTATTTAGATAGCATGGAAGTAGTGAGAGAATTTCAGCTCCAGTTTACTTGCTGTTTTTTCCCTTTCATCAGAAAGAAACCCCGTGACTAC
The DNA here is from genome assembly GCA_963969495.1 of Ceratothoa steindachneri. NCBI lineage: Eukaryota > Metazoa > Arthropoda > Malacostraca > Isopoda > Cymothoidae > Ceratothoa > Ceratothoa steindachneri. Next base: position 87,526,000 of record OZ018328.1, read on the forward strand.
TTTATTGTTTCCTTGATGCGCTAACACTAGGAGGAAATTTAACTTTTTTTCTTGTACGTGAGTTAAATGGGTTAATTTCCATTTTTTCGTATTTCAAGTAAATGAAATATCTATTTTGATCTCAGACCTTTGCCTTTGTAGGTAGGTCAGTGAATTTCTAAATTTGTGTATTTGGAAAATAATACTAGGCTATTATTAATTTGGGGGAAAAATTGAAAATACATACATAGAAGTCTATAGACGTTTTTTTTAAAAGTATGTTAGAATATTGTAAAAATTATTATAAAAAACATTGAACTTTTGTAGAATAATATTTCTTTTAAGTAAACCTGGCCGAACATTCTAGATTAAATTTTGAAAGTTCTAGGATTTAGTACAATTTTATAAAATTTTCAGAATGTTCTAGAACAAGGAAGTAGAAACACTTAGAAATTTGTATAACCTTCTCGAATATTATGAAAAATTCATGAATGATTATTTACATATACAAGGATTTACCGATCCGATAACATTGTAGGTATAACTACTATTTTAAAGACATCAGAAGAGAAATGGCATCACGAGGCATCAATCATTCTCCAGATGCATACTGTTATATACTCGTATGTATACAGTTCATCAAAACACGAGCAAAAATGCCCGGTGCCACAACATCTCTGAGAATGTGTGAATCTTAGAAGGCATAATTTGGCAAGCCATTTAAAGAACAAGAACAATCCTGAGGACTTTAATTTGTTTGTGAACGCTGCAAAATAAATATGGAAGGTAAGATATATGTGGTACAGAGTAAAATCTTAAATGTCAGAAGTATTAAAGCTATTATGTTTGTGGGTAAGTCAAAAGACTAATATAGTAGGATTTTATACTCGTACTTTAAGAAGATGGTATAAATGGGGAAAAGGAGCCATAGAGTTTGATATTACTAGGAATTAGCGTGAACCCACTGACCACTCAAGCAGCTGTAAGTTCTGCACGGCGGACCCTTCCCTTTCTTAAGTGGCAAAATGGCAAGTTAGAAGATAAAATGATCAGTGAAGATGTTGACTACAGTATCAGAGAGAGAGAGAGAGAGCCATTGATAGGAATCCAAACTTTAAATGCAAAAGAGACCTCAATTACCTTGGCTGAGATTTTGACTTGTTTGTCGCCATTGCAGTTACATGTTATATAAGCGGACGCTTTTATGTGGATAGATATTTCTTCTTGAGTTACTTTTCACGTTATTTCGATCAAAATTCGCATCTTTTGTTTTTTGTACATCATTTTATTGCTAATTTTATTCACTTTTTTGTGGTATAATTATTTTTTTAGTAACTTAACTAGAACATAGCGAAAACTTAGAAAATGCAAAATTGTATACATTCCTAAAAAAAAATTCTTAGATATTTAAAGTTCATTTAGGAAAAACAAAACAAAACTACACCATTGATTTTTATAAAATTATATTCCAGATTTTCTGCACTTTTATATTTACATTTTTTTTATCAACATTAATAGAACATAGTGAAAATTATGATAATATAAAATAGTATACATTCGTGGGATTTGTCCGTAGAGTTTTAGAGTGAATTTCTGAACAAAACGCAAAACTGCACCATGCGATTTATATATTTGCTAAAAAAACGGCGCCGGTGAACTAGTTTATATTTTTAGCATCATTCAAATAAAGATTGAACTAAATTCGAGGGCATTTAGAACACCGCTCTTTTCAACTGAGAACAAAGCCTATAGTTGACCATTTCCGAAAAATATATATTTCAGTCCACCCTAAAGAAAATTGATTTCAAATGATAACTGCATCATAATTGCACATTTTGCTCGTGAATTGAGCAAAAACGGAGCGGTAGGTTATTATGATTTTGGCCCGAATAAAATGGCTTTTAATGAACTTTAATTTCATATATAAAAATCTAACGTAGTAAAGAGTTAAAAAAATGAATATGGTATTCCTTAATTGGCAGAGCTTCATTGAGTATTATAACTGTACTTCTCTATAATTGTAATAAGCATCCCTCTCTTTCCTTGTCTCATTCAATAATCTTAAGAAAGACTACAACACTGTCAAACTCCTGATAGAAGCTTGCAATTATAAAGCGTATGTCTAGGAATTGATTAGCGACTTCCAAATGGTACCAAGTCCATGTCATCACTGTCTTTGAGAAGGTATGTATACCACATCGCATTACCATAATAAGCATTATCCGCAAAAAAACTGGGTTCTCTTTTGCAAGGTATAATGTTTAGCATGAGCAATGGATAGATCTTATATACTGAACTTTGAACTTAGGTACCAAGTAGAATACAATGAAAAAATGATGGGAAAGTCCATTTTGGGGTTTGTACGATAAAGTGATTTACATTACATACAAAAATACAGGAAATCTGTTCAGTTTTAATTTTTCGACGTGGTTTTATATATTTCTTGTGGAAGTTCAAATAAAATTGTATAAATTTAGTTTTTTGCTCTACAGTGGATGTAAAAACGAAATTTGAAATTTTTAGAAAATATTTCATCATACAAGCCACAAAGGCAAACTTTAAAACAAATACTGGTTATTTTCTATTGGTTCGCAATAAAATGAGTGGAAAAATAACATCTTGGCCAGGAATTAAAACTGTGTTACATAGTAAATCCTTTTGACATTTTAGGTTTACCTACCACTATACGGATTAAAAATTAATGGGCTGTTCATATTGTTTCAAATTACATCTATATAAATTTCTTATATCGAGGATGAGGCTGCCTTCCACCACTCAAATAATGAAGTTATTTCAAAAGGCAGAAGTCAGTTATGTGAGTTTCCAAGCATTTATATACGTTGTCGGATATCATTTTAGTAGATCATTGGACAGTTTGAAGAAGAGAAATGTACATATAAATAAGTTTATAAATTTTGCTCATTTCACAAGGTGTATTTTCCAGTTTATACTTCGTTTTATTTGGAATAAAGCTTAATATCTTGCAGATATCTGCTTACATGTTGTATTATTTTTAATAATTTTCAAACTTTAAGGATTTTTAAAGTAGATATTGAAAATAGTGAGTAGCCATAGAAAAGGGCAATATTTACTTTGTTTAAAAGGTGTATTCCGAACGATGCAACTAGAATATTGGAGTTTAATGCAGTTAAACCAGACAGAATATGTCGATATCTCATTTGAATGAATAGTAGAGCATTTCCTTTAGTGAAAAGTGTGAATCGCAGTAAAACAAAAATCGATAGAAAAAGAGGAGGTGCGGATATAAGTATTGGAAAAAGAATAAATCAATGAGGAGGGTAAAAAAAGTGAGAAGCCAGTTGAAAACAAAATGAGTGGAAGTAAGTCGCCTGCTTTACTGAAAGAGAAGACATTTCGGAAAGGCATATAACTATTTTTAATATGCCTAAATAGAGAGAAGAACGAACAGGCATAGGGGTAAAAAGGGATGAATAGAGAAAGTCGGATACTGATAGCCTTAAAAAACAAATTTCCAAGTTCAGGAAGTACGAACTAAAAAAACAAATTTGACGAATATTCGACTAGCCTACTCCTTTTCACATACCCAGATCTAAAAATGCAGAATAGAAAATTTTCAACATAAAATTATAATTCAAATTAGACAGCCAGAAAGTTCCATCGATTCCGAAACAGTCGCTGAGCCGCAGATGAGGATTCAACTTAAGTCGGATTTAGTAAAATTATAAAAGAGTTGCTCATTGTGAGAATCGAAACATCACACGTTTAAGTGAAACTTGCCCCACACCTTTCTAAAGGCAGGGGATCAAAGTTTCTATCTTACATAATAATTTCACTGATGAGAAAAGCCACAAGGGCCTATCAAGACCTGAGTATTATTAATTTAGTTGGAACTTTCTTGAATTAGAGGCTCTTTGCTATTTTTTTTAGTTCTTTTACCATGCTAAATTTTACGCTTACTATCATGTAACTTACATTGGTAAGCAGAAAACTTTCTATTATTTGTGTTCGGTAAATTAATTTAATCTCCTCGGGATAAATGAAGAAGGCTGCTACTTCTATTTACTATTACTACTACAACTACTGATATCTAAATGATCATGACAACTGACAATAAATTCTTATTTCAATAATAGTTTATTTATCACACCATTGTTTATATAATATTAATTTATTATATAAATATTTTATAATCTCATCGCTAAGATTATCCGTGGGTGTAGTGGAGATGTAAAAAACAAACTGTGTACGCTTTGCGTCGCCTAAGGCACTTTAATGCCAGCCTACTTATGCGCGGAAACGTTGAGTTTAAAACTAACCATTGAGTTTTCCAAGAGTCCTTTTAGTTGGTTTAATTAAATTGTAGTAAAAAATAATGTTAGCATTGCAAGTAATAATATTGATGCTTGTTTATTAGAAACTATACCACTTATATAGGCTAAGTAGAGTTTACTGTGTTTTTAAATTCATGGGAGCTCTGATGTTGACAAATTAACTCATTTTATGATATTAATCCTTAGTCAATTCATAAACTTGTTGGTAAATCCTGTTTTCTCTTGTTGTATTCTAATTTTCTTCCTCCATTTAATAATTAGGTTCACTGAATTTCATTAGCTAGTGATTTATGTCTATTTGCAATTATAAGAATGGAACACAAGGTAACATTCTTTTAAATTTCAATAGAACTCTGTCTCTTTAGAAAGCAGGAAGGTTGATTCGGAGATGCAGATCACTTAGCTAGAAAACTAACCACTGGTGTAAAAATTTATTATTATTAGTTACATGCACATGAAACTGAAATAAATGTGAAGTATTATAATCGATAATTGTGCTGTGAGAAGTTGGCGAAAATACGGAATTTCGATTATAATTAGTGAGTTTCCAAACTTTTGGCCTGATTGCCATTCTCCCTTCAATTTTATATGTATCAGAAAAACTCGGTGAGACTCCCTCTCTCTCCCTCTGAGGGCATTTCTTTTACCAGTGTTTGGACCCAAAGAGGCTCTGGATCATTTGATGTCCCCTGATGGTTCGAACTAGAATTTTATTACACCCTTCTTTTCCCCTACCCAATAATTTTTACTGCCCTCTATATTTCACCCTCTTCTTTCTCCTAATAACTGCCCCTGAGGGTTATCTGACATCTGTTTGTATTTTTGGTGTGATTCTGAATTCCTCTTTCATAAAGGTTGTAGTTGGGCGTCTCATCTCCTTCGTTTGACGATGGCTAAGTCGAAACCCATCATTGGCCGCTTTTCTAGGCGCGTGGAAGAACTATGGTAGCATCCTTTGCCCGTAAATATCATCTGGTGTATACTTATCCATTCTCCAAGAAGACATACCGGACGCAACCGACGCGAGAGTTTCAGAAGCTCTGCTCCTTTGTAGAGCTCTGCGGTGGGGAATCCCAAGGGAGAATTAAGGTCAATTTCCTTTTTAATGGCGTATCTCATCCTACATATTCCTCTTCTCGTAAGGATTCTCTTTGCAATCGTTCTTCAGTTCATCTTTCAGCCTTCTATCGCCAGTCGGATTCCTAATCCAACGATGAGGACCCAACTTTAGATAATCCAGCCTATTTGTTTGTGAAATCCTGAAACCCCCCATGCAAAAGTGGATGTTGTTTGACGTCAATGAATACTTTGGGTCCCGGTGTAGAGAACTCCGCCGGGTTTTGTCAAAAGTTAGTGATGATCACATACTTTTCCAAAATCTATCTTCGATTGCCAAAGTTCCCGTAACCTTTTCGTCGAACACACTTATGTATTTTGTCAAAGTTGTCTGTCCGAATAAATTAATGTACTAGGATCTCCCCAAATATCCAGAGTAAACTTAGTGCTGAACGCGTCACAAATGTAAACAAGTGACTAAAACTGTGGGTATTATTCGTGTCCCAAATGACAGATTAATTTTAACGATTGAACGTTACTAAATCAACGCTAAGTACTTTCGTGTTCAGGTGAGCCTTTACTTTGAACAAGCTATACGTTTCTTCAATTGCAACCAATTTGGAAAAGTTTGTCTAGCTTGTTGGCCTCTTCGTTGCCGATAGAATTTTGGCTTTGATTAGAATAGCCCTGAATCCCCAAAAGGCGCGCTATGCTAACTACGATGGTTCCAATAGCACTGCGTCGGAAACCTGCTCTATCTACTTATACGAGAGAATGTCTTTACTTTGCGTGACTGTCTGCGTCTGGACGTGAGAGAGGCTGACCAACGTTGTCGAGGCCCTTTTTGCAGTCTTTTCTCATAAGTTTTGTGTGACGCTGGAAGAAAGCAATCATCACGCTCCAGCTCCGACACACCTGTAGCAGAACATCGCCCATTGGAGACCCATGGCGACATGGAACGTTATTTGAAAATAATATTTTTATTGACCAGTGATTGTTCTTATGAGCGGCTCCGTAACACAAATACACGTAGGACGAGGATGGAATCAGCATCTGGGCCATTGGCCGCCAATAAGTAACCTGTTTATGGAGCTGACTGGGTTGAGCCTGGAAAGTCTTCAAAAGAATCTTCCTCTATTGGGCAATATTCTTTGGCCCAATCGCTTCCCGCTTTTTATAATGCGTACACCCATTACTGTTCCAAACGGTTGCATAAATGCACCCAGTTTTTCGTACTATTCACAGATATTCCATCTAGCCAAATTTACCCTACTACTGATGATCCGATGGAGGCCGATGATTTTTCAACATCGCCCCCTTGGTTGTTAGATAACTCCTCAGACATCGATAGTATCCTCGTTCCCCAATTATGGATCTACCTTCAAAAAATCTCTCCTTAACCTTCCGTTCATGCCATTTTGTACACCCCAGTCACAGGCAAAAGCCACTCCCACCTCCTCGAAACCCTCTGCAAGATCTACCGTCACCGTGATTTTGAGGATAGCTTTCTCTGCAACAACTGGCTATTTGAAATCTGTTCTTCTTTTCCCAAGATATTTGGGACGCACTTCAAACTCATCTTCAGACACAAGGGTTAAAAGGTTTTGTACTGTGCTAGCTACTCGTCTCACATAATATGCTGCATTAAACAATGGAATTTCAAGGCATTCTCTCCAAGTGGGAAGAACCCAATTGGTTTTGACGACTTGAATGCTCGCTGTTGTTTGTCTTCAGGAGAACTAATTGGGTACCTGCCTTTTCTGGCGGTACGCGGTTTTCGTATTTTCAACTCCTTACTCCGGTTAAGGGCTTGTCTCATGCTGAAGTGTCAGTTATGGTTTCATCATCCCACTATGTATCTTCCATCTTCATTCGCCCATATTGGTGCAACCTTACTCGTAGCCAAAGTAATGTTTTAGACTGCCGGTTATTATCTGACTTGATCTGCGATTTAAACCCCGATAACTTTATTTATCATGTGCAGACAAATTCTTTTAGTTGTGTTGACTTGTATCTCTGTTCTTTTGTTTATCTCATTGACTTTCGGTAGTCAGCATTACATACTTGCTTGGAAGTAACAATTTCCCTTTTGCTTTGTCGGTCACTTATCCAACCCTCAACCAGCCATGCCGTTCATGTGGGACTTAGGCAATGCTTATTGGGAAGGTATTTTAGAGTAGTCTTTCGCAGATATCTTCTTTGTAACCTTCAAAGGTGTGCACGTGGAAGTATCTTACTTCACATCGATTATGTACAACTTAGTACCACATACCAGTCCCCGGGGGCGAACCGTAATATGTGCCTCAACTTAGCCCTTCTGGACCTGCGAGTGCCTGACAGCATTTAAAAACTAAAAGTTCGCTCAAGCCCCATTCGTACGGAACTCAACCTTGTGTAACAAGGTTGACCGAAACCGAGCTTCAAGACTTAGTCAAAAAACCCTTCTTCAGCCTTGGCGAACTTCATAGCGTCGCTACGTTTTATCGATAGAAGAGAATTAACAAGATCCGAGGTCGTTATGCTAATCATAATATCCACACCCCAATTTTCAAGGGGCCTGAGTAAATGACACCCTGGGTTTCAGCAACTATTTAACTAACCACTTCCGTGCAGTCAGCATTGCAAGCCGTTAGGAGAAGTCTTTTCTAGCCTAATTCACCTGAATAGTTGAATGACCTTAATTTTGACAAGAACTCCAACCTTTCAAATAATACCTTGTTTTATATCCTCGATTTGCGTGATGCATTGTCCCTTTGTGGATCTGCATCTCTTGACCTTGACGAGACCCATTATAATATGACAAAGAACCTTCCTTCGCCCTATGTCTTGTTTCTTCTTGAATTATACAATGTAAAATGAATGAAGGGCTCTTATTCTATTATCTTGGTGGGTTGGGATCGTCCTACCCTTGTCAAACATGGCAAAGAGAAATGGACGCAGATCATGATCGCCTAATATGTCTTACCAGCTGTATGAGCATGTTTGGTAGAGAAGATGGTTCTGGTGCGCCTGTATTGGTTACTGGAAACCAATTACTTACCGTATATATTTGAGAGTGGTTTTTGTAAGGACCATAGCACTATTGATCTCTTAGTACCTATTGAGGGATCGATACGCAAAGTTTCTTGTTAAATCATGGAGGCGTGGCAATTAGTTTTTACATTGAAAAACCAAACGATACAACATGCTTATACGGCCTAATGTTAAATACCGGATGACGCTGCGGTTAATTTGCTTCCAGCCACGGAGAGGATTCTCCAAAAGTAAACACAGGGCTGGAGGGATGGACGTCTTCCAGCTAATGATTTGTGATAATGGATGTCTTCCCTCACTCTCGCATACTTACACATGGTAGAGGGAGGCAAGATTGCCTCAAGGCTTGGAAAGGAATCCTCTGCATTACGAAGACTCTTCGCGTGGTTTTAGACCCGTTCTCTCGTCCTTTGACATCGTGTATGATAGCCACATGGGGTTTTAGGGTCTATCTGGGGCTTCCTTAACTCTATTTTTTCACATCTTCTCCATTCCGAAAGATGAAGCTTTTCAACTTTGGGAAAAAAATGGACATAAAACAATGTTAGACTAGGAAAGGCGCGTTCCAAATATCTGGTCTCGAGGGTACAATTAATGAAGAAATACCTGAGCTGTGGCGATAAAGATCAAGGATTGGAGAAGCCGTCCTCCGAGGTTCTTCTGGTGACCTCTTGAGGACAAGAGGCCCGATAGCTTGCTCGATCCTAATTTGGAGAAGTCACCTCCCCCATTCAAGTTCGTCCGGTGACCTCTTGAGAACAAGAGGCCCGCATCTGTCTCGATCCGAGTTTGGAGAGAGTAGCACCACTCCCTTCGGGTTCCTAGCTACACCGGTAAGTAATCAAGGTCACCAAGAACTTCCCGAAAGTTCGCCCCGCTTTACTTTCGAGGTTCAAAGGAACTAAATTGCTCACTACCCTACATCTCCCATTATAAAAATTTAATAACCCTGTTTATCTAATTAGTATTAGGAACCTAATTCCGTCTTATTCATGTACTTATATATATATGTATATATCCATATTTATTTTGCGCCTTTTATTTATTGTGTACTAAAATCTATTTTAGTCGTTGTGTTTGGAATATTCCTCGGTTACGCAGCTTTAGCTATCTATTCAAATCGCACTCTTAGAACAATGACAGTTGTTGCCTTGCTTAGCCTACCTCAGAGCCTATGTGCGTATATTCCTGTAAACTTGGCCATACTTCGACACTCTGCTTCTTGAATTCTCTCATGGTCCTTGATATGATAGCTCTACCAAAACCAAGGAGTTTATCTGTTTTGCTGAGGGAAACTTCCTCCTATTAGAGCTCCAACAATTTGATCCATTTATAACTCAGTGAGGTCAGGCATCTTAGCATCTATATCCCGAACTGAAAAAGAAATACATATAATCATTAAAGTTGCTAAATAAAAGTATGTATCTACAATATAAATAAAACGCTCATAATTAAACTTGGATGGATATTCAAAATATAATGCTTAATTGAAATATTGGTGTTAAATTACTATTGGTCCAATTATTTTGTCAAACATATATATATATATATATATATATATATATATATATATATATATATATATATATGATAAGGGACCAAGGCATGTGACCCAAATGTCTCAAAAGGTTACACACGTCTATAAGCCAGGCCGCCACTGTCAGCGCCTTGCTCTGGTACAATTGAATTGAGGATGCTAATACCTTCCAGCTAGAGTGCAATATTATTAAGATTGGCTCTTTGAATAGTAATACGTTTGTAAGGTTCGTCTGAACGGTTATTTGAAAGATAAACACCTCTAAAAAAATAAACTTTAATACAAGCAATAAAAATAAATAGGGCCCAGATTAATATAGAAATCTAAATAATAATTAGTACGACCAAACAATATTATGATTGGAAAAAATTTATGAAACCAGGTCCGGAAAAATATATGTGATGCAATAAGTTGGATTGAAGGAAAGACTTAGCAAGTGTAGTGGCATTACCCAATCACGTTTTAAAAATATAAACTTTGCCCTCTACCTCTCCCCATCCTCCACTAATTTCCCCCGTCACCCCATCCCCTCTCTCCCCTCGCCTAATATTTCCAGCCCTTGCTAGCTCCCCTATCCTCTCTCCTTTTTCCCATCTCTCTCCCTCTCTCACCCTCTTCCCCCAATCTCCCCTCTCCCTTTCTCTCCTTCTCCAACACTGTACCCATAGGAGTGAAGAGGGTGAGGGGTAGAGAAGATAGTTTGATAGAGATGAAAGGGTGGATATACGTAAAAAGTGAGGGGAGAACGGGAAGGGTGGGGTATGTGCGGGGAAAGGGGTAGAGGTGGAGAGGAAAGCGGGTAGAGAAGGGGGATGCGTAAGAAATAGAGGGGAGAGGTGGAGAGGAAAGCAGAAAGAGGTGGAAAGAGTGGGGAGAGAGGGAAAGGTGTAAGGAGAGGGGAAGGGGTAGTAGGGAATTAGAGAGGGGGAGAGAAGGCGAGTGCGGAGAGTAGGGGGAATATATATATATATATATATATATATATATATATATATATATATATATATATATATTAAATAACTTGTAAATTTATTTAGAGAGTCCCAGAGGACTAGACGACCAACCATCCAGCGTTTCGCTCTTCCTCACATTGATTTCATGGCAGGAAAACTAGCAGCTCTCCGGGCTGATTGGCAAAGAGATTGGAGACGGTAGAAGGGAACCTAAAGTTGCGTGCTATTGCACCGCGACTGTCCCCATGGACCTATCCTCTAATGCTGCGACGGCTTCAGGTTGCTTTCTTTCGTCTCCGAATTGGACAAACGCGCGGGACGCACCACCATTTGATGGAGCACTCGCCTGCGCCTTATTACAACGACGGCGTTGTCCCGCGGACTGTTCGGCACATTCTTGTTGAATGTCCCATTCTGTGTGATATTCGCGCACGCTACCTATTTAGGTACCGTGATGAGCGGGATCGCTACCGTTTGTCCCTTGTACTCGGGACGTGTTCGTACACACTGTCTTGTCGACTTTATGACTTTTTGGAGTCGGCTGGCTTCCTCCACTTTATTTAACTGGAATTTTTTTTGGGGGGAAAGGGTTGTAGGTTGAACGTTCCTTTCTTCAGGGGAGGGTAGGCCTCCGCCCGACGCCGGAGCGTGCTTCCTGTTTGTTGCCGTCTTTGTTTTACTTTTTATTGTTGTTGTTGTTGTTGTTTGTTGGGGGTGGGTTACATATTGATATTTTAATGCAGCCTTGATCTAAGCTGTCGTGAGTACGGCTACTTATGCCTAAGTAGGCAGTTAAAAGTAGGCTGTTAAAAAGAGTAGTTTTTCCTAACTTTTCATCCATAAACTGACAGATACTCGAAACTCATACGAGTATCAAGCAACGGACCACCGACGCTAATCTGTGGGGCGTTAACATCTATATAATTAGTTTTAAGACATTGGGGCGACATTTAATATGCGCTTCTTACATTTTGAATTTCCAATTTTCTGCAAATAATGAGAATTTATTTCCTTTTATTAAGTAAAATTAAATGGAACATTATGTGGACACGAGAGAAACCTCTACCATTGCTCGCTTTAATAATATCATTAAAATTACTTGACGTATTGCTTGCTCTCCTAATGTCTCCTTTATGTTCATAAATGCGCTTATACAATGATCTGCCGGTTTCTCAAATATAGAATAAATGAGAGTTACTGCCTGAAAATGTGATAAGATATACACCGGTATCTTTGTTCCGAACTTGGGGTTTAGTGGAAGGGAAAGATTTCCTCATGGTTGAACGGTATTTGAATGTTATTAGTTTGGAATTGCAATCGAGTTTGATCCTTTAAGTAATGGAGAATTTAGAATGGATAAACAAATCAGTTCGCAGATAGAATATTGTTTTGGGGAGTGTAGAAATGTGAACTAGCTCTTGATGTTTTCATCGATGAAAATTAATGGATATTTTAATTATATAAATTTGCAGGTTATTAGGTATTTTTATCTTGAAGAAAACTTTGGTTACAAATACGAAATAGTCTTAAAATCATTAATAGAGCCGTGGAATCTTTTTAATTTTTACATGTCACAATGTTAAAATAAAAAACTTCATCGCTATATCTATTTTTTAAATAGAGTTTCATTCACGATGCCGTATATAATCTTTCCCAGAATTCTTTCACTTTTGTTGTTTCCAATTTGATTCCATTCAAGATTGATGTTCGGTTTAGATATGAAAGGCATCATCCTGTTTAAAACTTTTAATTACAATAACTGAGTTGACTGTTTTGAAGAGGAATAAAATATCTTTTAAAGAGATAATGCTATGTTATCGAACCTGTTTTTTTCTTCCCGAAATTTAATAGAGATCGCGTTAGTGAGAAAAAAGTTTGGTTCCCACCAGTTTTCTCTTGTTTTGCTAGAATCTGATTTTGCAAATAAATTTACTCGAGTATGATCCGCTAAGTTTATATAGTTTCATTAAATTTTCTTTCTTATTAGAATTTCTTAGTAATCTTTGAAGGGTACAGAATTAAAAACATCAAAGTTTACCAAAGAATAAAGCGCTATAAGACTCAACAAATATCTTCAAAGACTTCATCTAAGCTACTCTATGTTTTGTCCTCAATGAATGCATTGTGGTCAGTGACGCCGCCAAGAATCTCCCAAAAATGGATACTCTAAAGGATGCCCATACTTTTGAATCTCAGTTAACCTATTTGTAATTGGAAAATCTATAGGGCAAAGCTGCCACTTTTCTCCCATTTAATAAGTTGTTGTACCCTGTTTCTCCCATTTTAGCATTTAGGATATATATAACTTTTTTTTTTTGTCCTTATTTCTACTCTGATTTACGCATGCTTATCTTCAAATATCACTAAAATTTGGGTCAATCAATCTTTGATAGATTTCTCTTGTGCGAGATTATAAAAGACATGTGAATGGTTCAGAAAGTGAATTTAATCTTTCAAGTCTAAGATACAAATACATAAAAAATCAACCTTTACGCACTTTGCTGCACCTGTAACGAGGTATCTCACGAGGATAGGACAGCAAGGAAATATAGTAAAAGACAAAAAATTTGTCTTAGTTAGTCGTTGGCACTAGAACACAACTTGGAAACCGAACCAATCTGTGTAGCTTGTATCTATTCTAAATTTTTGCTGTTTATTGTGATCCTTGTTCCAAGTATCACCTCTGAGTGCCCTGTGTGGATAAGATTATTAATGAAAAATAGGTGCTTGAAACTAGAGGAAGTTAGAGGTTGAAAATATATGCTAGTTTTCCTGGAGATTATTCTAATTCATTCTATTTTAGGTGGTTATGGTTAGCGTCATATAGTTAAAATTTTGTTTAGCGTGAGAACCACGCATTTATATTTTTGTATCTGTGCCTATTTGCAACTTTGTCAGTGTTGGGTTTGTTTATTATAAGGCGTCCAAACCATTATTAGTAACTATTTTTACAAAACTGGCATAGGATTCTGTATCTATTCTTTTCTATTGACATTCTGCATGCAATGGTCTTTAGCATATTCTTTGGTGATGCCTCAGTTATCTATATAATCTTAATCTTCTTTAAGTAATCGTATTTTATAGAGGCATATTTCTTCTTTCTACACTCTTCTTTCACCAATTCGTTGTAAACTTGAAAATAATCGGTTTGTTTTTATTCGTCACTTTGTACACTTGTTTGGTTAAATCAATTTCTATTTCGTTCTGTTAATTTCCCATTACTTTCTGGTTACTCTTGAAATTATTCTGTTGACTATGTTTATATTCACTTCCTTATGAAGGTCTCTTTGTCCTCTTAGTTCTCCTCTTCTAGTGCTATTAGTAGGTTTCTCTTCGAGATCCTGAACTCGCTTTTTGGGATAAATATTCGGGGATTGTATTATGAACTAGTAAATCTTCATGTAGTTCTTCATGCTAAGGTTTCATAAGTTTGAGAGTAAGTACATTCAGTTTTTTCAACGATTTAACATCTCACTTATGTTTTTTTTTTAATCTATTGTCGAAATGCTTATCCCAAGTAGTAGCACTCTTCTATATAAATATCTGAGAGGTTCTTCTTGTACACGGGGTGCATCTTAAATTTATCCGTATTTTTTAAAATTGTATATTTTATTTTGATCTAATAATGCTTCTTATCTATGCTGCCATTACTTTAGCAGGGATGGGTTTGTTCCTGTAAGGGCAAACTCACAGCAGGCTGATGTCTTCGACGAATTAAATGTTCAGCCGTCCTTTATTTCTGGGTGGGGCTAAACATCCACTCTGAGTCAAACCAGCAGCGAGCTCGAATTCGTGTCCCAGATTGCGTCCTATTTCCAAATAAGTACATCTCTCCATTACATATTCACATAATATCCTTTCGATCTTTTTGTTCTTTCTGCCTTAGTAACTTGACTTGCATACCCTTCTGCTAAACTTTGTCGAAGGAATAAGACAGGTCCTCAGTACGATTTTCACGATCATTTTCCTTCTATTTGATTTCCTGATCTTATCTAGGATGGATTCTAGATCCAAATCCTCACCTCTGTATATCCTGAAGCCAAATTGTCCGTTATCATTGAGGTATTACTGAAAACTGTTGTTGATCCCTTTTTTCAATATTTTAGCGATAAAATGAAACCACTTTACTTCTGGATATTGCCCATTTGGGATGACTATTATCCTTGGTATTTTCAGTTTATCGGTAAAGTATATCGTGTTCTAGCACAAATGAAAAATGTTTCTTACTCCTTTCAGTTTTTTCGGGGGACTATCAAAATGAGTTAAAATTGATGAGTGCCGATCTGACTTGGGCTCGTTGTCGGAACCTTTTATCGTATATTTGAATTTCTCTAATGTAAGGGCTGCATCGGTTATATCGTTGTTGTTTCTTTTTTCTTTGACAAAGTAGAAGGGGTATGTCTTTTAGATTTCCGCATTTAATGCTTCCATAATTTAAAGTTTGAGTTTAATGTCATATTTCTCGTTCTCTTCTTTGCTGAATTTCATTACATTTTTCCAGTGCTTCCTGTACAATGTCTGTATTTCAGATAATTTGAGCCATTGGTGCCTATGATGCATTTCTTGTTTTAGTTCCTGGTATGAATTCTTTTCCACCCACGATTCTGTATTCCGGTATATTAGGATTCTGTTAGCCATATTTTGTTAGTTTGTTTGTAGGACTGTATTTGTTTGTTTTTGATTGAATTATTTAGCATAAAATTTGTCATATAATATATTTTTATAAGCCATATAATAATATGTGATTTAATAAAATACTATAAACCTTGAGCAATTGCCATATAGGGGAAATCGTCCTGACCTCATGCATATATTGACAACTCATTCTTAAGGGAATACGGTAGGAAGAGGGAAAAAATGATTCTGATCACGAGCTATTCAAATGGGACAGAAGGCTTTGAAGATCATGATTATGGTTATTGGAAAGTTAAACCCAATACCATAGTATTCTTTCTATTGAAACTCTAGCAGTATTGAAGCGCAAGGCTTTCTGTTTCTAAACAAAGATTTCTCCAATATGATAAAACTGGATCTTTTCAATGCCCCAAATCAGGACGAATTACTTTCACTCAATTGTCATATAGCTAGTACATACGCGAAGGATAGGCATTTGAATATCATAGGCCATATATATCAAAGTTTCTCAATAGTTTTCCTCCAGTATGAGGGATGCACAAACCTAAGGTCGAGTCGTCGTATCGCACGGCAAACTACTTATTGATATGGATACTACTAATACGGATTATTTAATATAATAGCCTTCCGAACTGTAAAATCTCTCTTTCATGAGAAAATTTTAACATTTCATTTCTCTAATTTTTAGTTGGTCATTAAGAAGGCTGTCGCTTAGCTGGGCAAAGTTAGAAATAAACTTCTTCCGGCAGTTCGACACAGCGAAAATGTAGCTTCTCGTGAGTTTCTATAATTAAGACATTAGGGTCTCTTATAGCTTGAACCTTATTAAGTGGAGGCGTATCTTTTCAATAACCCATCAGAAAAGAAGCTATGATACAAGGGAACACCTTTTCAGTCCCACGATATTGCACTATGGTGATATAATATTGCAAAGAAATTGCAAAATATGATATTGCCAAATAGTAGATTATACATATATATAATCGAAATAGCAGGTGATGTTGGGAGGATAAGAGAAATTTTCTCATCATTCGCAAAAGGAGGCACACGGTGGACAAGACAAAAGTCTTAAAATTCAATTCATTATCCTTTGATAGGTCGCTAAATCTGTCACTTTATGACTTTCATCCCTTAACTCTAGCTGAGAATAAGCTTTCCTTATATCTAATTCATTAATCAACATAGCTACACTAAACCAGCCAGTATATTCCTTTGTCAATTAAAGGCATAAGATTTGCATTAATACTGAAATTTAAATAATATTTCATGTCCACCACGAAAGAAAAATAAAAGTAAATGTTAATTCTTTTTACCAATTATTAGGCTTAGAAGAGTCATATCAGAATATTGCCAGGGATGCCACATTTCTGCTTCTCATTAAGCGTATTTAACAATTTTCGAGGCAAGTTTAAACTTGGAATGTTTTGTAATTTTGTACCTAGTTAGTTTTATTTCATTTTCCCAGTAGCAGTATTAAATATTCCTGCATTCTTAACTTAAATTTAACCAATATGCATCATTATCAAATTTATTTTTGATACCCTGATCAATATGGTGTTGAAAGTCTGAAAAAAAAGTGCTGTATTTTGTGAAAAAGGGCCTGAGCTCTCTTTTTTTATTGAATTTAATGATATGTGTATTTGTCTTATTTGGAACGAACATGTTTCCAATTATAAGCAATGAAATCTTGAGTGGTATTTTATGAGTAGACCTAAAAAATATCCAGATCTGAAAGGATTTCAACGTTTAGACAAGTTCGTTTCTTGAGAGAATATATGGAGAAAAGACAAACTTTTTAAAAGCTTATTCAGAAAAGTGAATCTGTAACTCGAGCCAGTTATGCGTTATATGGAAAAAAAATGGTAAGAAAAACTTAAACCATATAGTGAAGGTGAATTCGTGAAGGAGTGTATGCTTAATGCTGTTGAGATTTTAGGGTGAGAAAAACTTAAATAGTTTGAAAATATTAGCTTATCGAAAAGAATTGTTTCTCACCGTATCGGGAAAATAGCAGATGAACTTAAAACTTCCTTAAAAAAAATTAATAGAATTTGTTCTTCCTTCTTTGTAGATCGATGAGACAGCTGATTCATTTAATACTGCACAGATTTCGATAATTATATGCGTAATATAACTGCAAAATTCAACATAAGGAAGAGTTTCTGGATTTTAAATCAATACATAGGAAAACTAGAGGTGAAACTTTAATTCAAATGGTAAACTCAGCATTAAGTGAATTTGAATTACCGTATAAATAAATGAGTGGTTTTTTAACAGCTAGCGCTCCCTCTATTGTAAGTCGTGAAAAGGAACTATAGCTCTGATTAAGAATTAATTTAATAAGCCTAGAACGCTAACCATGGGTAGGAGGTACCCGGAGCAACGACGTCATTGTCAATGCGTATGGTTTCCGCACTGCGAGGGTTCCCACGTGCTTATACCCTGCAGTTGCCCGCTCAAAAGTGTAGGGGAAGGTCAAGTCGTCTCGCTCTCTCTACTCGCCCGTGCTGTAGGCCTACGTTTGGATACGGCATACCCGTGGTTGGTGATACAGGGTGTTGTGCACGTCGGGTGGTACCTACCCGGAGTTAGTGTTTACGTACTATTTTAGTGATCGGCGTAAACAGTGTTATTTACAAATATTATTCACCTTTTAAGATTACAGGTTTATTGAACATGGCTTTGCGTATGAAATCAATTGCACAGAGTGAAATAGGTAATATTTAATTGCACAGTTCTGATGAAGAAGCTGACAAGGTGGAGTGTGAAAGTTTTAAAGACAGTATCATTGAGGCTAAATATGTGTTACAAACGGGCGACAGTGACAGCAGTGACATTGGATGATGGACCACCAAGAACGGAAAGAAGGAAAGTAGTGCGTGGTAGCCCTGCCTTGCCTGTGGCAGGCCCTGCTGCTCCACCTGCTACCCACCCTGCTGCTCCACCTGCTACTGCCTCTATTGCTGGCCCTGCTGCTCCATTTGCTGTTGCCCCTGCTGTTCTTCGTGGACGACAATGCCGTGTATCTGCAATTAATCTAGGTGAGCTGGTTGTAAACTTCAACACAGCTACCTCTTAAACTAAAAAAGATTTGTGTGGAGCATTAGGACATATGTAGCAGCATCAGGACGTACTTCTGCAACAAATATATTTCGAGGTTTACGGCCTGACCCCACCCAACAAGATTCCCAAGCCGACACCCCAGAGAAGTATTTTTCTTTGTCTTTGTGGATGAACTCATCAGCAAAATTGTGCAGTGGACCAACTATAAAATAGACATTGATGCAGCAAAGTAAAAGCAGCAGAAGGCCACAGTACATCACACAAGACGTGAGGAGATACGTGCCATGTTCCTGCTAATTATCTTTAGTGGCTACAGGAGAGATAACCACCTCTACACTAAAGATGACTGGAGCCCTACAGTTGGTGCCAATTTCTATAGAGCAGTTATGTCTGAGTGGCGCTTTACATTCTTCCTCAACGGCATACGGTTTGATGACTCCAATACCAGATAACAGCGAAGATAAACTAACAAATTTACCCCAATCAGGAAGGTGTGGGATGTTTTCATTGAAGCCTGTAGCACCCACTATAGCCCACACGAGTTTGTTACTGTTAACGAGCAATTGCTTACCTTCCGAGGAAATTTCCCTTTCGCATGTACATCCCAAATAAGCCAGCAAAGTATGGCATCAAGATCGTCATGGCAAATGATGTCAAGGCAAGTAAATCATATCAGGGATCCTCTATCGTGGGAAGCAGGAGACACGGCCGAGAGACGAGTTAAACCTTGGCAATTCCTTCCCTAAGGACCTGACGCAGTGCTACCACAACACCAACAGGAATGTGACAACTAACAATTGTTTCACCTCTGTGCCCCTCATCCAGGATCTGCTGCACAATTGTGGGATGACGCTGATTGGACGGTCAGGGTGAATAAGTCGGAGAACCAGTAGAGATGAAGAACAAGACTTCACAGACTTCGGGTTCCAGTGCCTTCCTATTCACGAAGGAGGAGATGATACCGGTGTCGTATGTGCCTGACACCCCATCCAGCTATAAAAGTTTTCCCCCCTGTCTTCAATGCATGGAGAGTAGTCCTTGCCAGGAGTGGGAAGCCAACCATCATTAAGGACTAGAACAGAAAATAAGTGGGAGTGGACACTTATGACCAAATGTGTAGTCATATTCGTGTGGCAGGAAGACCAAAGAGATGGCCACACTTCGTGTTCTTAGGCAGGCTAATTGCTGTGGCCATCAGCTCCGGGATCATCCATGGCGAAAACATGCAGAAGATATGTGGCACACACATTTAGAGCAAGCAATTTATGCAGGTGTTGGCTATGGAACTGGTCAAACTCTGGGCAGTGCATCAGCTCGCAAGTCAAACTCTGCCGAGGCAGCTCAAGAATCACATATGCACTTTCTTTGAGCTGCCCACCCCCGCTGGATATTCACAAGATACTGCACCACCTGCAGCACAGATGAGAAAGGTTATGGTTAGCTGTGTTGTTTGTTCCTAGAAGGCAGATAACGGAACACGCTTCCGGTGTGTGTCTTACCAACGAGCTGTGTGTCCCAACCACTACTACATAACCTGTGGCAACTGTGTATGAGGCTGGGGTAGGTAGAAATGCACCTGAAGGCTTTATTTACTTGTACATAACAATACACAGTCAATTGCTGCAGTCATTTCAGTTCAAAAGAATTATTTTTGTAAAATAATTACAGGTGCAGCAGCAACTCTGGACCAGTAACCACTTCAGCAGTAACTCACAGAACCTAGGATGCTGTATGAAGAGTATTGAAGCAATCTGATTATATATATATATTTTTTAATTTTTCCTATTATGAGCAATATTTTTCAGTACATTTTTTCATACCGAAATTATATTTTGTTCAGTTTTTCTTAATGTTAATTCAAAGTTCAAAGTTTGAAGGGCCTTCATGTAAATCTATTCCATTAAAGCTTCACATTTAATATATTTTTTTTCAAATCGGGTATGATATAACCATGGTTAGTAGTGGTGTTTAGTGAACTGATGGTTAGTGTTCCAAGGTTAAAAATTACCTTTGGAATCCAAATACTTTAATTATGGGTCACTGCTTTGTTCATATGGAAAATTAACTGCACAATCACTCAAGAAGGCAAATGTGATGAAAGTTGTAATGAAGGCCTCTAATTTCATAAAAAGGAAACGATTGAACAATAGGGAAAGAAAAATATTCAGCACTATCTTGAAGTCAAATATGGGGATTTATTGTACCATTGTGAAGTACGATGGCTAGGTAAGGGCCAAAATGGTCAAGCAACTTTAGGAACTGAAAAAATAAGTGAAAATCTTCATCGACATTAAAGGTGTTCACGTTGAAGAATTGGATGATAAAAAGTTTCTAAGTGATCATTCACTTTTTAATACATATAACTGGTTATTTTAAGTCTAAAGTTGAAACTATAATGGCCCAATCAACAAATAACTTCTTTGCTTTCTTATTTTAAAGCTTTGAAATCAATATTTTATTTATTGATTACACAATTAATATAAACTGTTTCGCACATTTCACCACATGATGTTAGCATATTCCCAAATCAGCCAAGGTCAGATAAATGTGAAAATCTTTTGAACAAATTTTAAAATAGATTTAAAGAAACCCAAAAGAAGAGAGTCGAGCTACCTATATTTGAAACATCTTTTGATATGCGCGTAAGGAGGCACTCAATTCTTCGTAATTGGAATAAATTGAATTCTAGTCAGATAATTTTCTAAAATCAAAATTTAGTAATCTACCTCGTTTGGACTTCAACAAATCTATTGATCCAGAGAAATTTCCTTCATTGCATAAAAATGCCTTAAAATATGCTTAAACAATTTTCTACAACAATTAATTACGCCAAAAATCGTCTACATACTTGACTCACTGAAGAATACCTGGCTAGTGAACGACGAATAGCAGTTTCCTCAAATACATCTAATATATCTAAACTTTGCCCACAAAAGCAGTTTCATCCTTTTCACTAAAAAATAAATTTTAAAGGTAAGCTTAATTAGCTTTGATGTTTTAGAATTCATTAGCTTAATTAAACCTAGGTATTTCGAAAATATTAGGGTATATTACAAAATCAAACAAAATCTCATAAGTAATGATATCCCAATTTCCGTGGTGGCAGTCAATAAAAATGTTGCGTATTAAGTTTTTTTTAGATATTAATGCATGAGTATATCACAGCATGCAATAAATTTAAACATTTACACAGACACAAGAGTCAAATTTTATTTATCACCCGCGACTTCATTCATTAGAAATTTTCGTGCACAGCTCAAAAGGTTTCCACACCCCTGTCATACAACGAACATCTGGGTGAGTTACTTTGGTAAATCGTGTAGTTTAAAAATATGCTTTCATACAGCTTATGAATGGTCAGCGATCTTTAAGATCGAACTCTTGGAAACAATTCCTGGTCGAAGTAGTAATAACAAAAGACGAATCTCGCAAAGAAATAAACAGCTAACCTCTCCTTTTAGAACTTTTTAGTTTACTACAGAATCGGTAATAAAAATGTAAAGGTTCTGTCATCTCGGTTTATATGAAAAAATCATTAAAACAAAAATATTATCTCTGCTCTATTTACTTTTGCACTCGTATAAAATTTACTTATAAGAAACCAACATTTTTTACTATGATATCATGTCCTAAATGATTGACATATAGAATACAAGGAACAATATAAGAACGAAGGACGGATTTAAAAATTTAAAGTTTTTGCCTGGCTTCGCATATATATATATTTATATATATATATATATATAAATATATATATATGTATATATATATATAAATATATATATATATATATATATATATATATATATATATATATATATATATATTTATATATATATAGTCATTGGCTAAAGGTTTTGCACATAAGAAAATTAATAGAACTAAGCAAACGTTACATTTTTTCGTAGGTTTGTAATAATTTATGAAGATATATTATACAAATATTTACAATTCTGTAACTTGTTATTCAGTGGTGCTGTAATGCTTTTTGGAAGGATAGAGATAAAATTTGTCAAGATATCTTGATTGATATTATTCCTCGTTTAAATAAAGAGTATCCACAGCTTACAATTGCGTAAATTCTTATTCTCAACCGCCAGTAAGAACATCGCCCACTAATTGTCTCTTGAGTTTAAATTCGGTGAACTCATTGGCCAAAATAATAAATATTCGATCTTATTTTCAGCCAAAAACCTTGTTATTGAATTTACTTTGTAAGGAGGTGCGCCATCATGATGAAAAAGTTATCGTCTTCAACTTTTTCCCAAAATGTTGAGAAAAGTTGGTAATGAAGCATAATTTGAAGACAATTTCATAGCTGTGTTTTCCGCCAAGTTTTAGTGCTCCATTTCCCTTATACGAGAAGCGTCTTGAGACATGTCGAGTGCTCAAATCCTTCAGCGTGGCCATGACACAGGCCTCGTGAAAGCGCTTTCATTTTTGCCTAAAGGCGAGCAATCTTCCAAAAGCTCCAAATATGCATAACAAGAGGGAAAATCCCTCTAATTTCCTTCGGCGTTTTGTTATAAGATAATAAATGGTTATTGCATTGATGGTTTCCAATGATTCAAAGCACTTGCAAGTGCCTTGGATTAGCTAAATGGCTAAATGAACCTTTGCCCTTAGATGACGCCACCCAGCGCCAAATCCAATGGCAGATTTGAAATCTCCAGGGTGAATAATCATATGCCTCATGATCATATAGGTATTTTCTTGGCTATAAATGGGTACAATTGAACTTTATCTCCTTGAAAAAAAAGCGAGGGCGTTATCTGGCGCTTCGCCGCGGGTAAAAAGAGCTTCATCGGAAAATACTTTTTCCCATTGTTCAACAGTTCACTCTCTCTATTTGAAATAAAAGTAGAACCTATCCGTAATGTTTTTATTAGTTAAGTAAGAGTCTTACGCATCCTTTTTGCTGTGAGACCTTTGTCTAAACGTCTATACATAATTTTTTGCAACGAAGCGTTCACACCGACTACTCTCAAGTTGTGAGCAACTCGTTCTTAGACTTTTGCCCTTACTAAGAGGCGATATTGGCATTAGTTTCAAGCTGTCGGTCTCCCAGAAGCCTTAATTTCAGGATTGTAACCGGTCTTTTTAACGTATTTATTGATCCAAAAGATGGTGATCCTTGATGAATTACTCGTTCCAAATATATGCTAAAATTTCGTAGCGCATTGCTGTACAGCTACAATGGTTGGCAATATTTCCTACGAAAGAACTATTTCTGAATTTAAAAAATATTTAAACATTAATTTTTACAAAATATATAACTAAATAGATTATGGTTGCACAGTTTCACTCATTTAACCCATATTACTATCGTGTAATTTTCAAAAACGAATGAAAAAAGTAAAAAATCTTATTCTCAAAACATTGACAATGACTATATATATATATATATATATATATATATATATATATATATATATATATCTAAGAGGAATTAAACCACATTCTCCAAAGACAATTTAATTCAGAACATAACTTTTTTAATAATTTGAATAAGTAGCATGTCTCCATCAAATTTAAATATGAATGAGAATATGATAATAGATTACCCTTTTTAGATGTCCTCATTAATTAAGAACACCATGAATTAAAACTTGAAGTGTATAGGAAACCAACCCACTCGAATGACTATATACATTATTTTTCGTTTCACGATTATACTGTTAAAAAATCGGTAATTTCTAACCTTTTCCTTAGAGCACACAAAATATGTCATCCTTCCTATTTCGATCAAGAAATTGTCATTATCAGGACCATTTTTTCTAATTTGTATTACACCGATTGGTTCATATCGTCTGCCCATTTTTCAGCTAGGAAAACATTCTATGGTAATAAGCCTTCCCGCACTAATGACTTCAACAAATGTATAACATTGCCATTTAATAATAAATTAAATAGTTTAAAGGACATATTTGGAAAAGCGGGTATTAATCTAGCCTTTAAATATAACAATTCCTTAAACCAATTGATGATTGCCAGGAAACCCAAAGAACATCATAACATAGGAGTATATGCAATGCCATGCAACGCTTTCCATAAAGTTTATATAGGTGAAACGGGGAGAAATCTAGACAGGAGATTGTATGAACACAAAAGAGATATTAGAGTGGGCAGCGAAAGCAGTGGAATATTCTGCCATGTTAGAGACTTGAATCATTCGATCGATTTCAATGGAAGTAAAATGGTATTGAAATCGGCCAACTATGTTAAGAGAAGAACCGTAGAATCGAGCTTGATATCGTCAGTTCCTAATTTAAATTTATCTGAGGGTCAATTTTCTTTTAATCCTGTAATAAGCATGCAAATAAACAAAATAGTAAAATGTCAGCCCCTTAATATGTTAAGGCCTAACCCCCCCTCCGTACATTAGCCACAAGTAGGGGATTGGGGGAAAAAGAGGGGATCTTTCACAACCTGACCCTGTGTTATTATGTTTGTATGCACTTTTCTTATATTTTCTATCCAGTGTCAGTTGAAAAAGGGTGTGAGATACACCGAAACTGTTCTGAATTAAATTGTCGTAGGAGAATGTGGTTTAATTCCTCATTATTTCAGGCGATATTGCATCAATTTTCATTATATATATATATATATCTATTATTACTTCGCAAAACTAGGCTTATCCAATAGCTTTGTGGGTTCGGTAAAGCTAACAAGATTTTTAAAATTGCTGAGGAAATGCACAGAAGGAAATAGGTAATTTTTAAAGTAAGGTAGGATATGTAAAGTAATAATAATATATTCATGTAAAATATATTTCTTGTTAAATCCCTTTCTGTCCATTTAATCTAGATGCAATTCTATGTTTAACAAATTAGCCCCAAAAACAGAAATAGAAAAGACGAGATAAAATAAAAAAAACCTTTTCTATCTTTTATTCAATAGATTCCTAGAATCAATTACTAATTTTAAAAGAAAAATAATATGTACAGTCATGATATTTACAGGAAGAAATTTTCTTTAGGGTGAAAACAGATGAAAAAAAATGTAGTGCTTTTCCCCTCCCCTAAATCTTACCTTTGGCGATAAGTCATATAATATAAAGCCCCTTTGAGTTCACTGCATTTGATGGGTTCTTTTGTTCTAGGAAATATCCCTTCATAAACTTTATGACATTTAATTAGGAAGCAAAAACAATGCTGAGCTGTCTTTGAGACTTGTCAGACTTGATATTTGCGAATAGAAATCTTTAAAATAGTATATGACTCCAATAATGAAGGAGGAAAATGAATTGAATTGTTGAAAAAACTTGCGAAAAAATTAAATAAAACATTTCATTAAATAATGCTTTTGTTATTGATGTGCTAAACAAAGTTCCAACTTGCACGATAAAATAAAGTCAATAACACTTTGAACGTAATTTAATTGCCTATGTTAATTATTTGCTCTATATTATTCCTTGCACATATATAAAATAACAATGAAACTCTCATTAAATTCGCTACTTTTTTCACATAAATTATTTTTAAGTGATTACATCCACTTTCGTTTTCTTCGGTTTTAAATAACCAATATATACCTATCCTTTGATATTTACTTTAAGATCAAAGAGGAAAGGATGATGAGTAATTGATATGTTTGCTACTAATGATATGTTTATCGTAATATCCCTTTTTTCTGTATATTTTTTAATTGTAAAGATTAACAGTATCCATATATACCAAAAAATAAATAACCTAAATGAAAAGGATAAAGGTTTAAGGTTATGTATTAGGGGATGGAAGGAGATTATGTTTTGCGCAGGATAGGGCTTGATATATTCACCTTTGCTTTGCTATAAGTTTTTTAATTTTACAAGTTTAGGAAAACAATTCAAAAAATACCAAAGAGAAAAAAGTAAATACGATATAATATAAGTTAATGATCAGTAAGTGTAGATGAAAACGGGCTAAATAGATTTGTCGAAATAACCTTAGTAGAAGAAAAGTTAAACAGAAATGAACATTGTCTTGAGTAAGGAATGATTAGGTTTTCCGTAATAACCCTTGTTGTAATAACACCTTTTTGATACTTCTACCGGTTCAGCCAAGTCTCCAAATCAACATACTAAAAAGCGATAAAATAAAAATAACAAAGAAGTTAAAGCTATTCCTTGTAAATTAGATGAACCAAATTAAGTGTATCGTGGTGAGTCTAGACACTCCCCTTTTCTTCATCTCCACAAGCTCAATCTTAACTTATCCCTTAAATAGAAGCTCTTCAGTGATGTTCTCAAAAAAGGAGTCCAGCAGTTCTCTGGCTTAAACATACCCCTTTAGAAAGTGCAAGGATAATTAGGTGCTCACTCGCTAAAGTGTGCTTTGAATATTTAAAGCTTAATTAATATATCAGTCATTTAACAGACAACTAGTTGAATAAAACGAGTGTATTGGTTCTCACCTAAAAATCTTAGTGACCTTGAAAAAAAGTTTGCTCAGCGGAGAAATGTATTTTGTTATTCGATCGGCTGACTTAGAATTGTTTAAATCAAGTGAGCTCAAAGAGGCCCAGCCACCTCTGAATGAGAAGCAATGACGTCCTATGTTCCGTTTGATTTCTGTTTAATCTTGTAGAGAGACTCCAACAGTTTTTTCAAATGATTTAGGACGCCTATATGTCGGACGCACCGGTCTCAGACTCACTTTTACCGGGATGAAGTAGGATGTGTTTGTTCCAGAGCCCTTTCCTCAAACAAGGTCGTGGCCTTTAAATGTCATGCCGCCCAGCACAACCATAACTCATTAGCCAGCGTTAGATATACCAATAGGGTAGGCTTTATTGGGATCTCCGAGCTGAGTTCATCGAAGGAGAAATACCCTGATTAAAGGCCCTTTTTAGAAATGGATGAACCATCTCTTACTAATCTCTCAAACTGCCAACTTCCGGCTATATTCCTATTTCTGTTAGTTAATATCTAATTTCTTCTGTAAGTAATCATTTCAACCCTTGTAAATCGATTTTAGTCAGTCGGTTTCTACATTAACTCTGATGTTCCACAAATCTCTGTTGTCTTCCCTATCCTCTTTACAATATCATTAATTAACTGATTTCAACTTCGCCCTCCATTTATTCTCAAAGAAATCAATCCACTTTACACTCATCATCTCACATTTACCGTAAACTTCTCTCATCACCCTTTTGCAGTCATTCCTTTAGCAATTTTCTCAAATAGGATCAAATTTAGAGGCAATAGTACAGTTGAGATCCAACAATTTGGTTAAACTTATATTAATTTCACTTAAGCATTCAACATTGGAATATATAGTAAAAAGGTCCATCGTGCAACTCCAATCAATATCATAAGGTTTAAGTTCTCTTCATATCTATTATTGAAATAGTTCATATCATTCCTAAGCAATATTTTTTATGAAGAAAATGGGATACTATTTGCATTTAATTGCATTAAATACTGTTCAAATATTTTGAGAAAGTACCTTCCACGAAATTATTAGATGTCAAACCAAAAAGAAATCTTGTCAGTAAGGCTTGACAATCTGTACATAGACAAAGATGCCTCTTATCTCTCTTTGTATCTCCTTCCCTTTTTATGGAACAATTCACCGAACTTGTTCTGAATAACTTTATAGATGAATTCCTTCACCTATAACCTGGCCATATCAAACTCGTAAAGCATTAGCTTCTCAAATTTATTGGGACGCTAATGATCCACGAGTATGAATAGATATAGAGATAGAAGAGTACCTAAAATTTAAACTTTTTTTAACTTCTTAGTTAATACATATAGTAGTTTAATCTGAAATGGAGAAAACTTTCGATAATACGGCTCCAAGGTACATGTAAGAGAAAGGGTGGGTAAATATTATATTTTAATTTAAAACCAAAACCAATGACTGTTCCAGTAAGAGAATTCTAAGCATAAGCGTATAAAGAAAAGAGTTATCATACGAGGGTGAGCGCACCCAATAAATTGGTGTTCGTGTGTTTTTAAATAAGTAATCTTGGATTCGCTATTTTTAACATAGGAAAATTAGGTGATAAGTTCTAGACTGTTGATCTTCGTCGGCTTCCAGACGACTCACTCCCAGTGGTGCTAAAATAATAAACTGGCACGCATATGCAAAAGATTACAGATGTATTGATTTTTTTTTATTTTTAATTTTCTAGAGCCCATCTGGCAACTACCCACTTGGGCATAAGTCGCTAAAAAACACAAAAGCCTAGAACTAGGCTACTTTAAAGTAAAAATATGAAAACTTAACAATGATATAAATTGGAAAAACTTAACAATCAGGAAGCAATCTCCGGCAGCGGGGGGAGGGCCCCCTCACCCCGGTGCAGGAGAGTGCAACCTAGAAACAAAACAATAACAAAAAAAAGAACCTTTAATAATAGGGAGAAGCCCGGCCTCCCCCTAAAAGTCATCAAGTCCACAAGTCAATGTACACGAATCTCTTCCGAGTACAAGGGACAGGCGGTAGCAGCCCCACCCATCCAAGTACCGGGACAGGTATCGTGCGCGAAGATCACCTAGACTGGGTCATTCGACAAGAATGTGCAGAACGGTCTGGGGGACGACGCAGTCGTTGCAATAGGCGCAGGCGAGTGCTCCATCAAATAGCGATGCGTCACACGAGTGTGTCCGATTCGGAGAGGACAGAAAGCAACCTGAAGCCGCCGCGGCATATGCGGAAAGGTCCACGGGAACAGCCGCGGCGCAATGGCACGCAACTTTAAATTCCCTTAGATCGTCTCCTATCTTCTTTGCCAAGCAGTCCGAAGAGCTGCCCATATTCCTACCATGTAGTCGATGTGAAGAAGAGCAAAACGCTGGTCCGGTCGCAGAGTCCTCGCGGACTCTTTAGTGCCCTCATTGGCGTGCTCATTCCATGCAATTGCTACATGCATGTCCAGGAACCCAGCAGAAGATAATTTCAACATCCGCCCAGCTCGCCAAAACCGTGGCGTCACGAATATCGCGATCCAGGGGATGCGGAGATTCCAATGACCCGAGAGCACTCAGGGCGCTTTGTGAGTCGCTACATATCACAATCCGGTCTCCGAACCGGGCACGTCGCGTAATCTCCCGTACCGAGTTGTGTATTGCCACCATCTCAGCCGTGAAGACAGACGCAGCGCCTGGTAGAGCCCCGCTGACTTCAAACAGAGGGGATACGGCGTGAAAGCTGTTACCCTCTTGGGACTTGAGGCCATCTGTATACACTGGCACGGTTCCAGCGTGACACGATGTGTGCTCCAAAAAGGTCGAACGCAATACTTCCGGCGCAGTATAAGCTTTGGGAGCAGAGGCGTGGCGACAAATAGCCAAATGTGGTACCCGCCACGGTGGCGTCCTGGGCAAAACCAGGGCCGCCACCGGCCCGAGACCTATATCTACCTTTCGAAGGAGTTTCCTGGCCCTAAACCCAAAAGGTTTAGGGTATGACTGGCCTCTCTCGGTGAATGAGGCACAATCGGGATCAGCTGTGGATGCAGTGAGAGCTGTTGGTGACTGAAGGAGGCGCCGGGCTCGCGCGTACAGGCAAGTGATGCACTGACGCGGTGCAGAGCGAGTGGCATCTCCCCAGCACCAACCAACAGGCTCTCAATAGAAAAAGTGCGGAAGGCACCGTTCGCAAGGCGAAGGCCGGTGTTGTGGATCGAATTCACCTTCCGCAATAAACGCTCGGCTGCGAATGCATAAAACTTGCATGCGTAGTCGAGCTTCGAGTGAACAAAGGATCGATAAAAAATAGGGCAGTAGCCCTATCAGCGCCCCAAGCGCTGAACGTCACGGAACAGAGAATGTCTATGGCACGGGTACAAGAGACCCTAAGGCTGCGAATATGAGCCTCCCAGGTGAGGCGTCGGTTGAATACAAGACCAAGGAAACGATGCGACTCAACCACATCCAGGCGCACCCCATTAAGAAACAAATCTGGGTCGGGGTGAAGCCGTGGATGGCGGCAGAAGTGCACCACCTTAGTCTTGTCTAAAGAAAACCGCAATCTGTGCGCTTTGGCATAGCGAGAGACGCGGCTCAATGCTTGTTGGATTCGACCCTCCAGAGTTGGCCTCTGGGCCGCGCCAAAGGAGATCGAAAGGTTGTCCACGTAGAGAGAAAATCTTTTGGCAGCACCGAGGTGATGCCGTTGATGCTCAAGGCAAAGAGTGTGACACTGATGACACTTCCCTGCAGGACACCCTCTACCTGCTCCTTTGGGCCAGAGAGGGCTCCCTTCACCCGTACGCGAAATCGACGATCTCATAAAAATTCAGATATAAACATTAGGAGGCGTCCCCTCGCCCCCATCGTGTGGAGAGTCTCCATGATACCGTATCGCCATGCGGTATCATAGGCCTTTTACAGATCGAAAAACACCGTCGCGTAGTGCTGTCTACCAAGG
Source organism: Ceratothoa steindachneri (assembly GCA_963969495.1). Classification (NCBI taxonomy): domain Eukaryota; kingdom Metazoa; phylum Arthropoda; class Malacostraca; order Isopoda; family Cymothoidae; genus Ceratothoa; species Ceratothoa steindachneri. Next base: position 87,556,928 of record OZ018328.1, read on the forward strand.
AAAGCCTCACAGACGGCATTTTCCAGTCGGAGCAGAGCATCCGACGTGGAGTGGAACTTGCGAAAGCCGCATTGTGCGAAAGACAGATGGCCTCCGCTGTCCAGAAAAAACGCTAATATAACATATACCAATTTCTCCATCAACTTGCACACGCAAGAGGTTAGAAAGATTGGGTGGAAACAGGTCGGAGTAGAGTGATCTCTCCCCGGTTTGCGAAATGCGAGCACAGTAGCAATTCGCCAGGAGTCTGGAAGAAGACCTTCCTCCCCGATCCTGTCTAAAAAATCTAACAGAAAGGTAATGCCTCGCTCACATAGGTGTCGAAACATAACGTACGGGACATCGTCCGGACCATGGGCGGTGTCCGCGCACGAAGCGAGAGCGGAGCGCAACTCACTCACAGTAAACTTGTCTTTAAAGGGTTCTTCGCCTCTGAAAGTAAAGTCCAGCCGGCGGCCTTCCGCGACATCACGACGTGCATTGAATGCTGGCAGAGCAGCATCACGGCTAAAGAATGCGGAAAAAGCGGTCTCTAAGGATTCCGCCACGGACGCAGGGTCCGAGATTGCGGTCCCATTCTCCTGGAGAACGGGAGGGGGGTCCTGCGATCACTTGCCCCAAATCCCTTTTGACCCTCCTCTACACCTTAGCTAAAGGGGTCTTTCTGTTAGGTGAAGACACGTATGCCCGCCAAGAAGAGCGGCGGGCGTGCTTCGAAATATACCGGAACCTAGCCCTAGCCCGACGAAATTCAGCGGGAGTGAAATCGTTCGGGCGGCGCTTATAGCGCATGTAGGCATAACGCTTCTGTTTAAGGGCCGTCTCACACTCGGCTGACCACCATGGGAGTGGTCGGCGTGCAAAACGGCCAGACGTCTTAGGAATAGTAGCAGGCCCACGGCGATGAGGTTGCCGGAGAAGAACTCAACGGCCTCATCTACCGACCTAAACTCCTCGACTGAGATAGAGAATTCAGTCATTTCCTGAAATGCAGGCCAACGCGCACGCGCCAAGCACCATCGAATGTGAAAGTGATCACTACTATGAAGGTCATCGACCACCCCCCAATCAAAATCAGGCTGTGCATCCGAAGAGCACAAAGATAGGTCAAGGCAAGAAAATGAATCGGTTCTCGGACAGTGATACGTAAACTTATCCACGTTTAGCACACCCATCTCAAGCTCGTCGATCAGATCGGCAAGGACTTGTCCCCTGGTATTTATGGAGTAATCTCCCCAGAGAGGATGCCTGCCGATCAGATCTCCAAGCAAGAGATGGGGCCTCGGCAACCATGCCACGACGCAGCGGAAGTCCCCCACGTCGAAGTCAGCTGACAGGGGAATGTACGCAGAAATGATAGTATACCTCCTATCCAGGTGCAGCTGCACAGCCACTGCCTGGAAGGAGGTATCTAAAGAGAAAGGAAGAACGGAGACATCATGTTAGGTGTAAACCGCGCATCTCCTAACCCGGCCATCCCGCGGTGGTAGGGGCGCAAAACCCTTATACCCGGGGAGAGTGGGCAGGGGGCAGGTGCCTAGCATGGTCACCTGCAAAAAGATAGCTAACGGGGAACGGGACGAGACGAGCCTCCACAGCTCCTCTCAGTTGGCCCGCAGTCCACAGGAATTCCATTCAAGGAATATGCCCTCCAGGCCTAGCTCGAAGGAGACGTGGGGGCCCTCCTCGAACTGAAGACCCTCACGGGAATGGCCGTACGCTTCACGTGGGTAGAACCCCGGGCGCTGTTGGCCAGACAGAGCACTGAAGGCGCTGTCGCCTTCGAGGAATTATTGGGGGAGGTTGGGCTCGCCATGCGAGTCTATTCCTCCATCCGCCTTGAAACCTTAGGCAGGCGTTGCGGCTTCGGAGGCGTGGGCGAAGGAGCCAAAGCTCCTTTGTTGCTGTTCTTCTTTCGGGGACAGCTTTACGAACCCCGGAAGATGGCCTAGCGACCATCTTCAGGGGTGTTGCCTCTTGTGAGTCTAACGACTCGGTGGAGGCGCGTGGCCGTTTCGCCTTACGGGAAACGGTAACGCTGGGATAAGAGGGGGGAGCCCTGGTTTTAGCCGGTGCTGAGTATGAACCCTTTTTGCCACCAGCTTTACCAGATGTGAGCCTGAGTTGGGTAGAGCCCGCAGAAGGGCTCCGAATGGGCGCAGAAACAACCGTGCTCGTTGGCCTGGATGGGCCAGGAGCAGAGGGTGACCTTTTAACTACTGAGGCATATGACGTCCTAGGCAGAGCCGGGCGCGTCAGGACCAAGTCCTGAGCCACAAGGAATGAGAGTCGATCCTGTGCCTGAATGGCCAGGATTTCTTTCTCAAAGAGACATGCAACACATTGCTTGGAAGAAGCAGGGCGCGGCTCTCCGCAATTGACGCCCTTGTCCACCAACGATTTGGACTTATCGTGTGCGACCTTGTAGCAATTTACTCAGAATTCGGGTGACCCCGACTTTGCACGTCTACATGAGGATTCATATGGCCGAAGGGTGACAGTAATAGCACCGCCGCGGCAATGGCACGAATGCCTTCACGCGGTAGCGGTACCAGCCGGCACGCACTGACTCAGGGAGCTTGTCACAGTCGGACGCAACGAAGAGTGTAGGGGTGGGTCTCGAGGCCCCCGTCTGTTTTCTCATCACACGTTCAAACTTGACCGCCCCATGGTCTGCTAGCTCTAGGGTGATGCAGTTAACGAGTTCCCTCGCATAAACTACTTCTTTCACAAATTTCATGGTAGAGTGCGGCGTCACACTCACCCGGCTGCCATGAAGTGTCCGAAGAGCACTTATCTTGGCCACCTTGGCGGGATTCGCCGCATTCGCCAGAAGGCTCCCGTCCGAGAAACGGGTCATCTTCGGCTCTCTACCAATTGAACTAGCTAATACTCTCATCTGATAGATCATGTTGCCCTTGGACAACATGGTGCCATCAGTGGAGCGAATATCGAGGAAGCGTTTGAAGCCAGTGGGCTCGAAAACGCCAGGTAACCTCTGAATGAGGGGCCCCAATGTCATCGAGGCTCCGCCCTGTGCACTTTTGGTCTTTGCCATAGTCAGGAGCTCCGTACCTGGGGGAAGCAAAGGGGCCAAATGTGCCGATCTTAGCTTGGTCGCTTGCCAGAGTGGCAACAGATCTATCCGTCCCCGCATCCTTGGCAAATGGATAGGAGTTCTGAGTCTTTTTACTCTTTCTTGTCTTGTTTTTCTTTTTACGAGAGGAGGGCAGGGAATGAACCCGCTTCTCACCTCCGCATGTAGAAGCCCCTAGGCCAGATGTACCGGCCTCAGCCAGGTCCTTCAAAGTAATGGAGAAGGTCCTGGTGGTCGTAGGGGCATCATCCGGAGGAGATCCCTCCCTTCCTTGTACTGCCTCAGAATCCCCAGCCGTTTGAGAAGGACCTTGCATAGGGGCAGATTTGGGTTCAGTGCTCGGCGCCAAGCCCGGGTTCTTCCTCATGTAAGGCCCTACTGTCTGAGGGTGGTTTTCCTCAAGGACCATGTCTATCACAGGAAGGGCATCCAGTTGGCCATCCCCTCCCAGGACATCGCATGTCCCCTTAGGCAGCGTCATGAGTCTTTTGTGGGGGGGCACAGGCCTTGACCCCGGCAAGGTTAAATATTCTTGCCTGCAGGTATTTTGAGGGAAGCGACCAAAGGGGCCTGGCTTTCCTCTTCCCCCTAAGGAAGTTTGCCCTACCGAGCCGCTTACATGAGGGGCGGTTAGAAATGGGCTGCCTACTGGCATTCTTGGCAGTCACCTTGGAAAGCAAAGGAGGGACTGCCGCTTGAAATAGGGAGGTGCCCGAAAGCACCTTCAGAGAATGGGGTGTAAGGGAGTCCCCTACACCCTTAGGCGTAGGAGAGGAGTAAGCCTTTTCTCGGTGGAGCTGCCCGAGGGCGGCTCCGTGGATGTTCTTAGGGAAGTTGGTGTTTTTTTTTATTTACATCATTGGGCATGGTGACCCTATTTGTGCTACGGGACGCAATACCTCATGACCTCTTGCAGTTGCCCGCACTGCAAGAGGTGCTTACAGGCCTGGCAGAGCCAGGCACCACAATTTGGAACCACCCCTCCCGCCTGGTTGCCTGGCAGTCCATCGGAATGGCGGCTCCACATTGGAAACGGCGTAAAATTGATAGAATGTGAAGAGGAGAGGAAAAGGGATGTGAGGAAGGTATGGGTGGGGATGAAGCAGGTTGTTAAAAACCAGCCACCCCAGACCGGAGCTCAGGGGTTAACGAACATTGTCTCCTCCCCCCCCTCAGCCCCGATGCGGGACGGTTGGTTGAGAGGAAGGTCAGCATCTACCCTGTGAAATTAAAGTCTGACCAGAGAAAGTTGTGGGAGAGGTTGTATGAAAAGCGACGAGCTAGGAGAGAAATACAGGCTATCTGAAGGAAGAAAGAGAGGCTAAGCTGGGGCCGGACGGAGCGCTGGATCCCCTCAGCACGGTGGCCAGGATGGCAAATCGCCGCGCCCCTTACGGGGTACAGATGTGTTTACTGAAAATACCCAAACAATCAATTGCAAACGCTTTTAGTACCCAACTTCATAATACTTGCATCGTTTATGCCAAATAAAAACGTTAGTTAAAGCAGTAGTATTATGTTATCTAGATATATTTGGAAAGATAAATTTGCAATAAGAACAGTAAGTTGCGCTTTTCTTATCTAACTTAAAGCAAAGATTTAGGAATGATGTTTAAATGACAACTTTGAGAGGTAAATATTAAAATTACTGCGTTGGAATGGGAATTTTAAATCACTCCTACAAAATACCTAACTTAATTATTAATCAATAAAATGAACATTACTAATGTTTAATTTATTCATTCCATGCTACATACCTTTAGTTGATCTTTTTGGCAGTAAAGTTGGGTTTGCTATTCTTAGTTGGATTAATTTTGTGTTCGGTATTCTTAATGTGCATAATTTTGTTCGCTATACTTAATTTTAATAATTTTGGGTTAAGTATTAATGAGATAAACAACTATGTGCTCGCTATTCTTGGTTTGAATAATATAGATTTCCCCATTCTTGATTTGTAGAAGTTTGGATTTGCTATTTTTGATTTGAATCATTTTGACTATGCTATTTTTGATTTGCGTAAATTTGAGATGGCTACTGTTAATTTGAATAGTTTTGGTTCGTTAGTCTTGATTTGACTAAATTTGTTTCGCTAATCTTGTTATGAATAATTATACGGTCGTTATTCTTTATTTTGATAATTTTGGTTTGCTATTCTTGATTTCATTAATATGGGGTTAATGTTATGAATAACCTTTAGTTTGATATTATAGATTTAAATAATTTAGACTTACCAATTTATGATTTGAATAAGTTTGGATTCACTATTCTGATTTGAAAGATTTTTGCTATGTTATTCTTGATTTGAATTACTCCGAGATCACGATTTTTGATTTGAATATATTACTTATGTTGAGATAGTAAATGATGCAAAAATCTGTATTTCTTAGAATAATTTGACGTTAATCAATTTAAAATGCTAAAGAATTCACTTCAGCCAAGGAGTGACAACATATGTTATACTAATATAACGTATAATTATAGAAAAAAAAGTCCTGAGATAACATTTATTGCCGACTCTGGCTCGAATAAACTTTCTTCATAAGTTAGCGTTATTAGGGTACAATCCATTACAGGTAACTGCTTACTAAAAGCCTCCTAGTAACGACTCACACATCTAGTTTCACCATTTTTCTGTGATATATATATATATATATATATATATATATATATATATATATATATATATATATATATATATATATATATATATAAATAGTTGGTGCCATTTCTGACATTTTTCTTTTGCAGAATTTAACGTGGCCCTATTTAATTATATACTAAGAAGCATAAACAACAAATACATGAATTTTAAGGAACGAAGTAACGTGTGGTGCCGGGAGGTGAAGTTAGAGTAAGTGATAATGACACTATGGTAAGTTCCAGTTTTATTTTTTTAGAAAATAAAAAGCAAAAATAAGGAGACATTAGTCTGTAAAGACTCTAGGAGTGTGCTGAAAGGTGCCCTTATGGGAAGTGAAATGTGTAGAGGATATCTCAACAGGAGCATATTTAAAAGACTCTGGACATGGTGAGCACGTAAGTCTATAAAACATGGCCAACTTTTATATGAAAAGCTAGTGGATAACCGAGTTGCAGCTAACATCCCAAGATTTGCGTGTACCCCATGCTCAACTAAGCAATCTTTTCAGCCTTGCCTTGGAGCCCACTGTGTCTCTGCCCTAGTAAGGGCACTCCTCTTTTAGGATATAAACAACTGACACTATTGCACGTGGTTACTTGACCCTTATCGAAATGACTTTTGCAATACTTTTATTAAACTAAGAAGTGTTGTGGGGAGAGACTCGTCAAACATGTAGAGAAGATCGAAATTGTTAATACGTGGAAACTATATATTTATATATCCATAAAGTTTGTAGCGTTAAGGTGGACGCACAATTACATTGAAATAAATCACATACGGAGGGCGCCATACTTTGTTTTATTTAAAGAAATGAAAAAAGCTGGTCTAATATGCGAACATACAAAGCACAAAATGTAGAGAGGGAAAGAGCCCTAATGAGAAAAATGTTTTTGATAACAAGCACACATAACACTCACTCTAAAGCTTATAAAGCTGTTGGAAGCCTGGGGATTTTTTAGTTAGGAAAGAAGGGTAGATTCAGGTAAGATGTACACACCTCCCGGTCTCGAGCACTCTGAATATGCAACTTGGACAATAATCTGCTACGTATTACTAGTCACCCAAACCTCATCTGTTTCTATGCAAAGTACATTTCTCTGCCTTTCTTTAACAATGCTCTTTGTCTCTTTATCTCTCTCTCTCTCAAGATTATCTAGCCATCATAAGAGTGATAGAGGGCTCTAACGTTTGAAAAAACTATTTCGGATCGACACACGTTGGTTTTAGCTTCATTAAATAAATAGATTTTTAACTAAATAGATAACAACTGTCGTGTTAGTGGTTACATAGCTTTTTGCATTATAAAGATGTTTAGATTAGATAAGTTAATTAACAAAAACTGAGAATATATATTTTTTGTGAAAAGGTTGTCTCTATAGTGTTCTCTTCAGTAAAACCCAGCAGCAATCAGCAATGCAGCCACGTCGAGTAGTCTTCTACAGAGATCTTGTATTGAGGTGACATAATAATCGGCTCTGAGTTGTTCGAGGGAATGGCAGGTGGGTTCAGATGTACCATTAAAAAGCTACGGGGCCTTAAATCTGGAACAAAAAGCATGAGAAGCAAGGAATGAATTGGGTGAACATGGCTTTAGAAGACCAACTGTTTTCATCTTGCGAGGTCTAATTCCAGCGCCCATACTGGTGCCTTGAGAGAAAACCCCAAGAGGTACTCAACCAGCTCCTTATCTCGGATTCCACTCACCTAAGCGAAGCCGGCGACTTCAGATCCCAGGAAAGCACCCTGTGACCCTAAGGCAATTTTGCCGCCCGCCGACATTTCATATAACCCAAGGTTTCTTGCTGGATAGGCAGTACAACATGCCTGTGCTCAAAGACAAATTACGTTCTCTAGTTCGACCCTCCGTAGACTATTTGGGTACCGACGGTTAGAAACTCTCCGCCGTGTACATCACCCGAGTCAATTGGCAGCTCCTCACCGCCGCCCTTATTCCGTGAATTTGCACCAGTACTCCCGCATCAAGAAGCTTGGGGTAAACCAAATCGTCCTTCATCAGTATTCTGAGGTAGAACCACTAACTCACTACCCATTGACAACCTTGAGGTAAAACATATCCCCTTTTTGCATCCTTGCCCTTCTGAGTTACCTCTTCTTTGACGCTTACGCCATGCAAGACGTCTACGCTGCTGACCTTGATATAATGTTGATATAATATGGTATCCCCAAAACCAATTGTATTATTTAAATTGCAGCTTAGTGTAGCGCGTTTTAACTCTGATCCGAGTCAGGTAATTAACTACTTTAATCCCTTGGATTTGCCCCTTCACTGAAACCGAATGTGTCCGTTGTTTATTTGATCTCGCATCTCAGTTAACCTTTTCTAGTATATATTTAATATTCTTTTTTTTTTTTGAAAGTTTATTTTTGTAGCCTCCTTTAAATAACTATGCACGACTATCGGCCATAACTAATCTTTAAGACAATCTACACTCACTTATATTTGATAATTAGTACACAAACACTCTGGGACCAATATATATATATATATATATATATATATATATATATATATATATATATATATATATATATATATATATATATATATATGTATATATTTAATATATATATATATATATATATATATATATATATATATATATATATATATATATACATACATATATATATATATATATATATATATATATATATATATATATATATATATATATATATATATATATATATATATATATATATATATACATACATATACATATATATATATATATATATACATATATATACATATATATATATATATGTATAATTGCTCTAGTACGACAATCTTCGTTTAGTAATGAAACAGAATTTATATATCCGTTTGAAATGAAACGGAATTTATCGAAACCGATCGATTCTTAGCCAATTCCGTATATATTCACCGGAGATACTCAGTTTGAATCACGGAAATTTGCTAGGGTGATGCCCATGATCATCGAGAGTGGCTAACAATACGGTCTATTTCCATTTTTCCAACATCCCTTTTGGCTCTATTGTGTTTTGCAGGCGCTAAGCCAGGGGAGGGGATAGTACAAAGTTTTAGTTATTTGTATATAGTTTTTCATGTTTAATTGATAGAGAAACTCTCCGCCGTGTACATCACCCGAGTCAATTGGCAGCTCCTCACCGCCGCCCTTATTCCGTGAATTTGCACCAGTAATATTCAAGTGAAGATTATAGATTATTTGCTGTGTTGACATAAATCATAAAGTACAAAGCAAAAATATAAAATCATTATACAAGAGCCCGTCTAGCGACTGCCTACTATGGCAAAAGTCGTCGTAATTGTCGCAACAGCTTAATACTAGGCTTAGCATTAAATTAACAGTTTGATAAGTGACAATATGTACAGAATCGGCCAGATTGACACACGGGCCATGGAAAGTGGGCGTGCCTTTAAAAAGGCCTCTGAATGTGGGTCTTAAGAACGCGTCCTTTTTAATGAATAAATTTTAAAAAAAAATTGCAGAGATTTACCTCTAAGTTAAGATGACTCACAACGGCAAATAAAAGAGTCAAATGAGAGAGCGCTAAGGATATAATGAGAAAAAAAATACATTTCTTGTTGCGAGGATCAGGAATTATCACACCAGACACGATCTAAAGAGATGAAACTATAGGAGATCTTTATTTCTGATCTTGAGAGCCTGGGATAATGTAGTTCAACGAACCACTGTCAACCAGCACATATAATAGTCCCCCAAGTTAAGACTTACCTGAAGAGATTTATTTTATGGCTCGATGATTTTAGTGCGATTGTACTATAAACTAGTCCCTGGAGAAATGATTCTTGAGGTGGAGCAGGTGGCACAGTTTCAGGGTGCCAAGTGTCGAAAATGACGATGGAAAGAGAATTTTGATGAATTATAATATTCTAGCATCTAAGTTGAGAGCGTATTTGTCCAAGAATTCGATGATTTACTAGAATTTGAGTCAAATGCAAAGCGGCTTATCAGCAGTGGATTTGCGGGATCCATGCTAAAGTTGATTAAGCAACATCACATTGGCGTGAAGCTGGTTCCTGCAGGAGAGAAGTGTGAAACTCTTAGTGAAACTAGCCGGTAAGGATGATGTGATACTCGGGTTAAGTTCCTTATAGATTTTTCCTGGTTGTATTAGTAAAGTTTATATGAGAATTTAACCAGATGTCGACCGTCGCGATCTATGTGTATTGCAGCTTTGCTTTAGGAAGTGAAACGGTCCTAAACGAATGACACCAAAAGAAAAGAAAGCCATTTCTCATTTTGGCTTTAAGTGCCATTAAAATTTATATATATACTTATATTTTTGAAAATATTTTACTAGCGCAAAGTTTTCTCCCATTTTGCTCAGTATTATATTAATTCTAATATCTAATATTTTGGGGAGGAGGTCATTTTGATTCGATTTTCTTTATAGAGATTAGTTAGGCTTACTTGAACCTATATCAGAAAATTGCTCCTATTAACATTATTACATTTTATTTGAAAAAATAATTTGATGTATAATTTCCTATTAATAATTTGTTCTACTATGTGTATATCGTAAATAATCGAAGTGTTCTAGAGAACAAAGGATTTTTCCTACGCTACAATAGCTAATTCACTATTTTCTAGGAATAACTAAAGATATAATAACCGGATTGGGTAAAATCCGGTCAAAAAGCAAACGATAACATATTTTGAAAAACGTAAGAGAATATTAAACAAAATAAGCGTTTCAAATTTCGTTAGATTTAGCCAAATAGTTACAAGTTATTACTCAAACAAAAATAAAGAAAAACGAGGAGCAACAAAGAGATCTATAGAGTCGCTCACGATCTGCATTAAATGGCTTGAAATTCAAAGAGTTACTTGCTAGCATTATTACTTGAAATTACACCATCTTTTGGATCATTAAGGTATTTAAAAATACTGGTAACACTTGCATGAAGAGGTCATCGTGATTCACATAAGCTTAAAATGAACGCCAAGCTCGCGTCCATGATTTATAGGAAAGAAGCAGGCGGGGACAGAGATGGGAGATTTTTCGAAGAAGTTCTTAAGTCGGGACATCTTACGAATAGACATCATCTCACCCAAAATAACGTTTTGGTTACGATCTATTTATGTAGGAAATATAAAGAATGGACTGCTGAAGACTGAGGAAATGTGATAATCTCTAATGCAGCTTTCTTCTCCTCGCTTGTAGTTTTTGGATGATCCCTCGTTCAGGAAGAGAAAATAGGCGGGCTTTCACGAATCCTTTATTGTGCCCACCGTGAAGCATCCGGATACTCTTGATATCTGCAGCTTCGTCTCATCAAGGGAACTGGAGCAATATAAATTTGGCCGAAGAACAAAGCCATGAAGTCAAAATATTACAATTTAAGGAAAAATGTGTACGTTAACATTATGATTTAGTAGGATGGTGCAACAAGGATGTTCTTGGCTACAAAAAATTCCTTGTTTTGAGGCATTTGCTCAAGAATTTGACAAATTTGAAACAAATAGAGAAGCTGTGGCCGATATAATCAAATTGCTACTCAATAAATAGAAGCCATCAAATTGTAGGCAGTTGTTGGTGCTTATTAAACGAAAATGGAGCTATATCATTCCAAAAATCAGGAGAAATTTTGTTCCAACCTAGAGAAAAAATTTAAGCCGTTCTGAAGATCAGGGGACATCGTTCTTCAGATTCACTGGGGGAATCAATTGATTGTACTTATTAATAAAATTTGTTTGGCCCATATTTTCTTTTTATATTTATCCTTCAAATTATGAAAAAATACATTCTTGAGCAAATTATGGCGTTGATTAGTTATTTTTATTTTCGTATATGAAAAAATATAGGAGTGTTAAAACTTTGGTCCATGACTGTTATGGAGTGGACAGGCATATAACTAATTTGAAAACAACCCAAATTTTGAGATTAATTTACTTTAGTAAAATTTCTGAATTTTTTGTGGGGGCAAATGGAAAAAACCCGAAATGATATTAAAGTTAAAATTGTATAAAAGATGTCCGTAAATTAATAAGATATGGGTAATTTAAAATATGCAAAATCAGATTTTTTAATCCATGAGATTATTTAGTTTATTTCATATTTATCGTCAATTGGTCTCTACGATTTCCTCGTTTTCCACAGGGATAGGATATTTCCAACTCTTCTCAATTATTCCATTGGTATATTATTAATGATTCACTTGATCAGAACTTCGTTTATGCATGTGTTGATGTGTTGCATGGTTTAAAAATCAACATTGCAAAGTTAATTTTCTATGGAGAATCATTCGATTTTTAGCATGTAGAGTTAACTCACAAGTATATCTCTTGAATTGGATATGATAATGGCTATAAAGGATTATACAACACCAAAAGCGTAGCAATAGCTGCCGAGATTCCTTGGTTTATTCAATTTCACTTGAGATTCATTAAAAATTCTGCCATCCTCTCATTCTTTACACGAGATTGTTCAAGAAGTCAAACAATTGCCACCAAACTCAAGATAACAACACTATGATGACAGAGCAGAATTCACTTTTAACGTTATTAAAGTCGATAACGTAAAAATTCTCCTTAATTTAACCCCCAAACAAAAAACCAAATAATATCTAATAAGGAACACGTCTGAATTAGGATTTCATGGTGTTTGGCAGTATTTTTTTATTGAAAAATGGGCGAAGAAAATATTCTTTATTACCCGGGAGTTATGATGACAGAGCAGAATTCACTTTTAACGTTATTAAAGTCGATAACGTAAAAATTCTCCTTAATTTAACCCCCAAACAAAAAACCCAATAATATCTAATAAGGAACACGTCTGAATTAGGATTTCATGGTGTTTGGCAGTATTTTTTTATTGAAAAATGGGCGAAGAAAATATTCTTTATTACCCGGGAGTTGTGGCGTAGGCAAAATATACAAATATGGTGTGGTGTGGTAAAATTTTCCACTTTCATATTTTGGTAATTTTCTGTGTTATACTAGAATTATATGAATTTATTTAGGCTAAATAATAAAATTTAAGTACATAAGTGTGTATTTTCAGGTAAAGAATAAAGAAATTTCGTGTAAAAGGATTCATTTTCGCGAGAAATATCATCATCATCTCTACTGCACTTTATCAGTATCTATGACAAAATACGGTCTTTAATATTTTTTACGGTTGCTTTGCTTTCACATACATCAGAACCTAATAATTCTTTTTCACTATCTCAGTGTAATAATTTTTTCATAGTTTCATCAACACATTTGTATAAAATGGTTGAGTAAAAAATTGCCAATATGCAGAAAAACAACCTCCTGACTAAAGACAACAAACAACACTGAGGTGAAAAAAACACAGGCAGCTTGAATAAGCTCTTCCCCGAAGGTCCTGAAAACCACAGCTGCAGATCAATTGAGCAACTACTTAACTTAAAAAACTTAGTGCGTGGTAAATATTTACCCCACAACACCACTTAAAGTGTCTTCAAGGACCAGGAATTAAAACAATTCGCGTTTTCAGAAGAACTTATCGCGAGTACTATTGTAATAAAACAACACTGTAATCAATTAATCGAGGGGTTTTCTATTGCTCCCGTATTTTAAAGAATTCGATTACTAATTGTATGTAATAGAGGTCTTGTAGTGCCACATTGAAGGGTGAAATAAGATTGACAATGAAGCCTCACATATGAGTGTCATATAAATCCTGTGAAGGCTTGAAATGGGCACGCACATAATTATGCACATACAAATAATCTAGAAAAATATAACATTTTGTCATATAAATAATATATATATATATATATATATATATATATATATATATATAGACACATTAGGTTAGATAAATAATAATACACAATATTTGTTCATGTAAACAATAATATATACTCTTGTTGTAAATGGCGGTAGGCAAAATGATTTTTCGCGAGCATACACGGTAAGGCGGATCGTTTTTTTCTTTTTTTTCTTTTTAATTGCGGATAGTGCGGAAAAGTTGTAAATGCACATAAAAATGTACTAAACAAAGTTGCAGCATGAAAAAATATTATTTAGACCCGGTGCCAGCTCATTGAAATTCCGAATACTAGGCAAAAAACGTAATTTTTAGGTCATATTCACATAATTTTAATAGATATCATAAGTTACCGAATTGGTTTGGGATAGTAATAAAAACACTCCATAACATGTTTATATGATGTAGAAAAAAATCTCATAGTTCTGTATTAACATCTTTTCTCGCTGCCGGCATGATGAAATTCCTTAAAATCAACTATTTTCTAATCAAATTATTTTCGAGGAAAAGAGTATTGGTTCCCTTTACTATGTAATACGAGTATATATATATATATATATATATATATATATATATATATATATATATATATATATATATATATATATATATATAAAAGAAAAAGAGAAAAGTTTTGAAAATTCCTGGCCAGGAATTTTCAAAACTTTTTTCCCCTGGCGTTATTTCTGTCTTCTTGTAAAGGATCGCATTCACTGTGCCGCCCTCTGCTCCCTTTGATTCTGGATTCTTCTAATGTCCCTCTCTCTTTCCTTTAAAACAACTCTGTTTTTTTTGTCTCATTTGCTCATTCGCGTCCAATTCTTCTTTGTCTTGTACTATTTGTATTTATAGTCAGCTATACATGGTTTCTGCATCTTTCTCTCTGTCTTCAAATTTATTTGAAAGGCAAACAATAAAAATTGCATAGTCCTGTGGTAGTTGCATTATCACCAGCAGAACCTGTAGTTGCACTTTCTTTGTATATATATATATATATATATATATATATATACTTATATAGAGAGAGAGAAAGAGAGAGAGAGAGAGAGAGAAGAAAGAGAGAGAGAGAGAGAGAGAGAGAGAGAGAGAGAGAGAAAGAGATATCAAGTAATGTACTTGAGAATGGTATATAAAATGATAAATATAAGATGCTGCCAATGTCAGTATATTTGGTAAATTACGGTTATATGCAGCTCTTAGCGTTACCCAGATCTTAACACGAAAAGGTGGCTGCATTTAAAGATCTGCCCTAGGCATTACCCAACCACCTAACCTTTACGAAATATACATATATTCACATCAACTTGAATTATATCAATACAAGGAAACTGTATTCACAATAAATGCACTATTTACATTATCAAGTCTTTCTTTGATTCAACTTTAGGGTGCTTGTTTCTTGATTTTATTCTAGACACAAGAAACTCGTGCCTAGCTTTTGGTCCAACAACCAAAGACGAAACTTCAGTTACCAGCTTGATATGCTGTTCTACGGCTAGTGTGTAACAGGGAAAAATGATACCTATCTTTGTGGTGTTTCCACTGGCAATATATTCAAGTACATCATTTCTTTTTGTACTCATAGTCAATGGAGGTTCGGTTAGCTCACAACCATGCCAATTTATTATGTTATAGTACTCCGCAGCTGCGAAGTTTAACTGGTTCAGCTGAAAATCCCTTTCATTACTGCTACTAGAGTCTTGTGACTTTAATTTCCTCCTCCACACAAGTTTTCTTATGTGTTTCCTTTCATCATGGATCATACTGATAAGAATAATTTTCAGGATGTGCAAAGAAAGAATTCCGTTCAATTACACGGTCAATTATAATTAAAATATTAAGTTCAAATGTTCTCGATCTTTTAATCATTCCGTGAAGATGTTGAGCTCCATCAGTTATAGAAGATTTTCTCTTAATATGAAATCATGTTGAAACATACACTTTTATGACGTATAGTACAATAATCCAAAGATTGTGAGAGAGATCTTCTGAAGAAACATATAGGCGGAGAATTCTATTAGCTCTAGTAAGCCATCTTGAATGAACCATTTTGCCAAAGTTTCTATTAGCTAAAGTCTCGGTGGATTGACCACTTGGGACTGCTTTGAATATATCGGCCAGATATCATTGATCTGTACTTAGGTCATCCCTGTTAACTTCAATATCTTCTGCTTCAATACGTTCCAAAAGAGTGTTTTTCATAATAGACAAGTTCTTTTTCTATTGCCATAATGAATAAAGCCTTGCGGATCACTTGTTTCGCCATCAAGCTTAGTGAAGAGGTATCTCAACGGGAGGTCATTTGCGGGTAGAAGACATATTGACCACTGCACGGTCTCAATAGGTGTGCTTAAATCAGTTTAATAGCTCCTTTTGTTCTACCTGTATTCACGGCTGGCCCATCACATCCAATTACAGCAATGTGTTTCGTATCCATTCCGTTTTTATCGGGCAGAGCTGGAATCAGGCGCAACATGCCGTATGAACAGAGATTCAGACTCTTTAATCATAAAAATATATTCTTCTAAAACAGTTTTCTGGTAATTTTTATTATTAATGTGTTGCTAGTATAGTGTTTTATCCTTTCGACCATCAAAGTATATACTTTCCAAGAAAGTTTGTGTGTTTTGTTCTTTAACAATATTACGCCTTTCTTTTTTCAGTTCTTCTAATTTTATTCCTATCTATTATTGCAGAAGACTCTCTCTCCTCTATGATGCCTGCGTCGTATAATACTCACGTAGCAACAATTGAAGCTGCTTTATCAGATATACCTCTTCTCTCACAAGCGATAGCTCGAGAAGGCAATCTCCTTTGCATAGGAATTCTAAGTTTTTTCATTGGAGGTTCATCTTCATATGTATATATATATATATATATGTATATATATATATATATATATATATATATATATATATATATATATATATATATATATATATATATATATATATATATATATACATATATATATATACATATATATATATATATATATATATATATATATATATATATATATATATATATATATATATATATATATATATATATATATATATACATATATACATATATATATATACATATATATATATATATATATATATATATATATATATATATATATATATATATATATATATATATATATATATTTGTCTATAAGTATATAAAATATATTTATAAATATATGTTAATAACTCATACATCATATTTCTAATATGATATTCATAATACTGAGCTCAAAGAGGTTTCTGATTGAACGTCATTATAAGTTCAACATGCAGGTGCCAAGTGAAAATATTAGTACAGAGCGATGAGGTTTTTTCTACATGATATACACGTATTATGGAGTGTTTCTAACACTATTACAAAGTAATGCGTTATATTTGGGATATATTACAATATTTGAATATCATCTAAAAATTACGTTTTGGGCCTATTATTCAGCCTTTCAAAGAGCCGGCGCCGGGTCCAAATATATATTTTTTTTGCTGCAACTTTGTATAGTATATTTTTATGTACATTCGCAACTTTTCTGCGCTATCCGCAATGAAAAATCTAAAAATGTGGAAAGACGATCCGCCTTAATACATGCTAACAGACTTACATATTCACACGCATATGCACATACACGCCTCTTGTGTTCTCTGCCTAGACCCATTTCACCAAGCCTCTGGGAAACGCCACAGCTGTAACGACAAACGTCAAATCAGGTGCATTCATTGACACCGAGCTGAAGATTGGTAAGTTCAACCTTATTTACTATGAAAGAGCTGGAAAACACAAAATCTTATTACGAA
Source organism: Ceratothoa steindachneri (assembly GCA_963969495.1). NCBI lineage: Eukaryota > Metazoa > Arthropoda > Malacostraca > Isopoda > Cymothoidae > Ceratothoa > Ceratothoa steindachneri. The sequence goes on from OZ018328.1 coordinate 87,574,242, forward strand.
ATATGAAATAAAGATTACCTCTATCCACGTGCTCACACAAATAAATATTCAGTAGACTAAGCTCCGGCCAAACCTTATCATTGTTCAACAGTGGCCCACAATCACTTTTTTCGATAAATTATATACAACTCTGGTGCATCCTAGAGAGGAATCAAAATGTCAGTCAGTCAGACAGTTAGGTAGCCAGTCAAGGAGAGTTCAGAATAGACTTAAACATTAGTAACCCTGCCTTAAATACCCGACACAAGTTCTATCAAATTCTTTGTGCCTAGACCTAACGGGTCCTCCGCCTAATAAAGAGTACTTGAATCTGTCTAGCGAGATTCTTTCCAGCGGCTAATCTAACTGGTCCTCTTAACCAGCATACTTCAAAACCATGTAAGGGGATAATCTCTCCCTAAAATTCAACTCAACGCACGGTAACTGTATACTCTAACAGTGCTACGTCGGAGGTAAGCAACATAGGAAAGGTTGGCACTTAGATGGGAAACGGCCAAGTCTACCTCCACCGGTGAAATTTTAACCAGCCGTCTTCTGAGCATTAACAAACTACAAACCCCTAGTAAATTGGGAACCATTAACTTATAGGCCAACTACCATCCTATAACCAGTGACCTTTCACTTGCCATCTCTGGTGACTCTTTTGATCGAACGACGAGATGCATTGGAAAATCGATTCCCAGAACGAACAACGAGCAGAACTCAGTGACAGAGAAGTCTTCAATGTGATCTCCATCAAACCACCGTTTTTTATGAAACAGCAGTATTGGTGGGTTCAAGATAGGATAGGTGAAGCCCAATTTCACATCTTACAAATAACTCGGGAAGAAACGAAATTCATTCACATCCTTGCTTGGTTAACTCCCGAAACCGTAGACCGCCTTTCAGCTACAAATCTGGCGTCACAGATTAATGAAGTTCTTAAGGTAGAAGTGGTCGGGCTTTTCCAGAGGACAAAACCGGAATTATTCGAGAAGCTGATAGCATCCTCTCCACTTACTAGTCGACCATCGGTTAATCTGGAATAAATAAGCCAAACGGCACTGCAAGTCGGAGTTGGGAAAAACCTAGTAAAGCACAAGTTTATTTAGTCCCTGCCTCTAAACAACGCCCCCATCATTGCCACCCAAAAGAACTTAACCAGTGCCCGGCAAAGGAAAACTCGCGGATGCACTAATGCCGTTTTACAAGACACAGTGTTTCAGTCTAGATAGCAGTGTCAGAAACTAAAGTGGTTCTAGCTCGTTTCAATATTCAATATTTAAACAGTACGAGTTCAGTGCCTATGGGTACGTACCTTGGTGGCAGTCCTAAATATAAAGGTGATAGTGCGAGAAATTTACCAGTAGTATTACGACCGTTTCGCGGTAGTCAAAGGCCTATAGTATTTCGGTTACACTTATATTTCAGTGCGAGTGCCAAATTTTGTAAACCATGGTGTAGGTGGCCAAAACGCGGTGAAGACGTGCAAATGTAACCATCTTCCAGGCCATCTTCGCCGGCCCTTTCAGAAAACTGGAAATGCATGCTTTGCGAATGGGAAGGCCAGCATGCCTACTTTGCTTACTGCAGCTACAAAATTAAATAATAAGAAAGGTTAATTCCTAATCGATACAAGGTCAAGTGTATCTATAATTATAATTCCGATCAGCTTGGTGTAGTCTTATGAAATGCTAGAGTCCCATTTAAATATTTCAACTGCCAAAAGTTCACGGTTAATTACAGGTGGAAATAGTTATGCTTTGTTTGCGTCGCTCATTTAGATGTACATTTGTTGTGGCGCATACCACATCGCCTTGATTGGGAGCCATTTTCTCAGGAACTTTAATCTATTGATGGATTGTGCACGCAGTATCACTATTACCATTTTTTCTGCTTCCAAAGAACCGGAAACATGGCTAATCTCTAATGATATCCCGCACATGATGGCCCGTTTTGAGGTAGTGTTAAAAATGTAGGATTGCTATTAAAACCCAACAGTTGTCAATGCCAGCTCTCCACCTCTATCTCTGTAGTACACACAATCCAAACCAGCAGTGCCCCCACCGTCTTTCGCACGAACGAGGCATCTTTCAATAGAGTAATTATAAGTTGCCAGAGCATCCTACCAATCTCCAATGAAGGAGGGGGGTGTGCGCTCATCAAAGTCACCTTGAGCCTTACCCATTCAAATGGTACCAAAGAAGGCCCAAGGTGATTAAAGAATGTTTAGTGATTTTCAATCAATAAACGCGATTACGAAGCCGGACAGGTATCCTTTGCACGAATCCAGAGTATGCCAAATCATCTTCATATCAAAGCGGTTTTATCTCTGTTCAACCTGGATTGGGCATACAAAGAGATTCCAATGAGTCCGGGAGGGATAAAGAAATACCTTGTGGCAGCCTTCTTTGGATTGTGGGATTTTTTAAGATACCCGTTTTTCTCAGAAAGACAATTTGCACTTTCCAGCTTCATATGGACAATTTATTTCTTAAATTAGAGTTTATCATGGGGGAAACAGACGACATTCTTATATGTTCAGAGTATGAATGTCCATTTAGACCACTTAGTCAAAGTCTTCAAAATCATGGCTGAAAGAAATCTACGCCTATCAATGGGAAAGTGTGAAAATATGAAAGAAGAATTCGATTTCATGGGCCATCGTATTTCAGGTGCAGGAATAGGCACGCCACCTATTAAGATAAGAGTGATCAGCTATATATCAATACTAATGGTTCATATGGGTATAAGTCAACACCTGGAAAACTAGGCTATTACAGCATGATCATACCCAATTTTGCTGAAATCACGGCATCTTTACCTGAGCTCGCGCGAACTCAACCCAAGGCTCGTGAGCTTATCTGGGATGATACTATGGGGGCGGGGCAAGCCTATTATAACTTTATTTATTTATCAATATTATTCTTCATCTTGATTTTCTCTTTTTTATATTCGAATCTATTTTACTTCTTCTTGACTGAAGTTGCCCCTTCAAACATTTGTCTTCCATTTGACTTAGGTATTCTTGTTGGCTGGGTTAGTTCTTAATCTTCGTTTTTCTTTCTTGATGCATCTTTATTTTATTCCATTTTTCTTGTGTTGATGATTCTTTCTTGATTCTTGATGAGTTGGTCCTTGAAGTCGTTTTTTTCCGTTTTTCCTTCTTGAGGCGATCCATTTATCTTGAGCCTTCTTGATTTAGTCCTTGAAGCGTTTTCCTTGATTTCCGTTTTCTTCTTGAGATTTCTTCATAAAAGTTTGCGTACCTTTGAGTTTCGAACGTGGTACCGGTAGATTTAAACGCCAACACTCTAGCCATTACACCACGGCTTAGTCCGTATTGAGTTGAAAGGAATTTTTCTCTGATACATTTTCGCACCCCTACAATACTACACGGGAAGTATTTAATGTCAGTAAAGTAGCTTTTACAAACTCAGTCAAGCTATGCCATTCACACCTAATGAGTTGCCATATCAATTAGTGACGGACAGCTCCCAACACGCGGTTGGTGCTGCTATTCACCATATGTTTAATGGACCCTAGCGCCCGTAGCCTATTTCTTGATCAAGTTGAGTAAGTCACAGCAAGTTTACTTCACCTACGATAGGGAATTCCTAGTGGCGTATCTCCTTGTGATCCATTTCCGGTATATGCATGATTAAAGGTCACTATGGAGCACTGGGCACGAACCACAAACCTCTGGTGTCAGCCTTTTCTTCGCCATTGTGTGCCAAAACAGAGAGGCAGCCATGTAATTGGACGGCTATCTTGGACATGTTAGCAATATAGCATACGTACGTGGACAAGATAACATAGTTGCTGATTGCCTATTAGTGAACGAAAATTCAGTGCAAATTGACTCATTTGACCGCCGTCTCTGGCTACAACACAGAAAAATTACGAAGATATGAAGTAATTTCAGCTGAATTAAAATCATTTCCTTTTCACTGGGACGCTCAACTATAATGTGAAATAACATCTAAATACATAGTTACAGGGAGCAAGCAAGGACGCTAGTCCACTCAAAGGCCAATCTCATTCTATACTAATATGCTACTCTTTGGATATTGTAGCAAGGATGCTCACTCCTGCGACATTCAAACCACAACAGGGCTCCGAATTTAAACATATGATTATTGGTAAAATAACTGTCAATTTTTTTTAAAACTATTTAAACTACTAGCATTTACTACCTTCGCGGGGAGTGCGTTCCATATAACAATGAATTACAAGGGAAAAGTATTTTTACCTATGTTCATTTGAAACCTCCGTCCTTTCAGTTTAAAACCGTTATTACGTGTTGTACCATGGTAGGACTTAAATACTTTCAAAATTTACTTTTTAAATATATGTAGAATTTTAAATAATTCGATAAGCTCACTTCTCAATCGCTTACTTTCGAGAGTTGATAGTTTTGATATATTTAATCTTTCGATATTCGACTTATTTCTAATCGTGGAAATTATTTTAGTTCCCTATCGTTGAATTCTGTCCATTTTATCAATGTTTACATATGTATAAGGTGACTACAGTTGTATTGCGTATCGCAGCTGTAGTCTTACTAAGCTTTTATATAGAAGTAAGATTATATCTTGGTGTTAGTAGTTAAAACTTCTCGGAATAAATCCAAGAATTCAGGTTGCCTTTTTATACGCTTCATCACACAGTTGGTTAAACCTAAGAACAACTCTGTTATATTAGTAACACAATTGCTAAAAAAATCAAAAAAGTCTAAAGCCCCTGCCTCTTCGTTGCCTTCTCTTAAGTCTGTCCTTTTATCCCTAATTTCTCCAGTTCTGCATAACCTTTAATATTAAACTGTTCAAGCCTTTTTCCTTTTCACTCTTCTACTATCTTTTTTCCTAGTTCCTTTCTGACTCATCCTTCCCTGAGTTGTCATTTGGGCTGGATTTACACCTCAGGCAAGAAACCATTTGAACAACTGAACCTATTATTTTATGTTCCGCTGATCCAATCTTAGCAGCAACAGCGCCTAGTGCTGCCTGGGTCATCTTATGTCTCACTGTTAAGAAAAAGACCATCTGGTCCAGGCCCATTCATGCATAGAAGCACGGTAATTTCTGCACCGGTGAGGAAGCATGTGTTGCGTGGTGCTCCACGGGTTCTTTCTTTTTTGTTCTTTATCTATTATGTGTGTGTGGACTTTCGTTCTCGTAGTGGCCGTATTATTAACTATTAGCTTCAGTTTTGTTCTAAATTTATTCCTGAAATGAATTTAGTCGTGTCTCAGCTGCATTTAAAAAAAAATAACCTAAATTTTCGTGACTACTTATATTGGCGAAGTGAATTATAACAGTGTGCTCATTTAATACTCACAACCCAACATTTTACTATCCAAGTACATATTCCAACCTCACAGCAAGCCTTATTGGTCTTAAGAATCAAGCAAACTTACAGCTATTTTTTGTTATTAACGAACCCTGGGGTATTTCGCATCATGTCCTTTCTTTCCTGTATATATAGGAGTCTATCCTTTATCTATCCTTCTCTATCTATCTCTCTCTCTTTTTTCAGCCCCATCTCTTCTGTAGCTAACTGTGCTCCCTTCTCTTTTTATCCGTCACGTCTCTGTTTCTCTCTGTCCTTTAGTTCTCTCTTTATATACTCCCCCTATTCTCTTCTTTCGATAACTGCTCCTTACTCCCTCTATCTTTCATCTCTCTGTCCCGTCACGTCTCTGTTTCTCTCTCTCTCCTTCATGTCTCTCTCTATATTCTCTCACTTTTCTCTTCTTTAGATAACTGCTCCTTCCTCCCTCTATATATGATTTCTATGTCTCTCCCTCCATTCACTGTCTTTTTTCTTTTATCTCTTCTTTTTCTATCTGTGTTCCTTTACCCTTCCCATCTATCATATCTTTTCTTCTCTCTCTCCCTCTCTCTCTCCGCTTTTGTCTTACTTTATATCTCTCGCCCTCCTTACAATTTGTATGATACTGATAATACTAAATTAATACTCGTTCGGAATCGTAGACAAAGGCCGACGGAATTTGTCCAGACAAGTTAATTCCTTGTCAACATTTATGACCACCGTTTAACCCCAACCTTCAACCTCTTATAAATATCTCTATTTAATTCCCTACACCTCCCTTATTTATTTCTTTCTTTAGCTCTTTTTTATTCCTTACTTCTATTTTTTTCCTACTATTATGCTTTAATTCTTCTTTTCCATTCTCCTGTCTCTCTTTTTCTTAGTCAATGGCACTTTTTTCTTACTTTACCTCGCTTTTTTCTCTTTCTCCTTCTCTTTTTCCCTACTCTCTCCTTCTCTCTGTCGTCTCTACGTCTCTCTTTTTTCTCTATCTTAATTTCACTCTGTTTCTCTATCTTCCATTTTTCTCTTTTTATAGGATAACATGGCCATCTTTCTCGCTTTGCTCCTCACCTCCTGTGTTCGCTATCTCTCGTTCCCAATCCGACTACTCAATCCCTCTTCCGGTCGTTTTCATCTTCCCACATTTCTTCCCGCCCTAACCTTGCATACAAAGATACCGTCTAAAAATAAAAATATGTTTTGAGGTACACACGTGTATATGTGTGTACTTAGGGACCATAAACATTTATGATGAACGTTTTACCCCAACTACCCAACCATCCACCTCTTATAAATCTGTCTATTTATTTCCTTACCTCTTCTTAATTCTTTATCTATTTTTTTTTTACTTTTTCCTTATTCCTAATCTCTATTTGTTTAATTCTATTATTATTGCTTCTTTTCTATTCTCGTGTCTTTCTTTTTCTTATCAAATGACTTCGGGGATAGGTGTGTGAGCGTCTTTGATTGCCCCGATGATCAATCCCATTCTTGAAACACGCACCCATAAATCTTTTGTTCTTCTACGGCGAAAGGATTTATACCACCCATTTCATAGTTAAAACCTAAGTGATTTCGACCTACGTGTAAAACTCTAGACTTGTCCAAATAGAATTTCATGTTCAATTTTATCAAGATTACGCTGAATTACTTTTCTATCGTTCGCATTGAAAGTTTTACCCCCAATTTTTGTGTCGTCTGCAAATTGAGATTATCTACCAAATAGGCTGGTGTCCATATCGTTTCCATATATAAGGAACAAAAATAGTCCCAACATAGACCCCTTAGGTTCGCAATTAGTTACATTTTCCCCACTCTAAATATTTAGCGTTTAAGCTACTCTCTGATTACGATTACTTAGCCACGACTCCATTCATTTTCGGAGGTTTCCCCTAATTCAATGAGCAAAATGTTTAATTAGTAATTACTTATGAGGAATGGTGTCGAATGCATAAACGAAGTCTTAATAAACTATGTTCAAATATCTATTTTCGTAATTTCTTTGAATCATGCCTTCATAAAATTCTAAAAGATTAGTTAAACATGAACGTTTCGGTCTAAAACTGTGTTGTCTATCATTTATAAGATTATGCGCTTCCAAATGATCAATCACCCTATTGGGAATGACCGTTTTCATTTATTTACCTACGATGGTTGTTAAACTTATAGGTCAATATTGGACGGAAATGTCTTTTTCCCTTCTTAAGAGTAGCAGTTATTTCGCTAGCTCCAAATCTAATGGCGCGCCACCTTCTTCTATAAATTTGTTAAAGAATTTCTTTAGCGGTCCCACTAACACGTTTTGAATTTCTTTTAAATTCGCCGGATAGATTAAATCAGGACCTGGAGATTTACGCGATTTTAACTTTGTGATCTGAAAATCTATCTTTGCTTCAAAGAATTCGATATCGCTTGAAATGTTATGCTCATTGAAGTTGATCACGTCATTTGTTCGTGAAATATTATGTTCGTCTTCTTTTAGAAATACCGATGCAAAAAACTATTTAATACATTAGCCACTTCTTTTATTTCAGAAAAAAACTTCATTATTGACATTTTTGATAAGTCAAATTGTTTCATTTATTGGATTCCTATTTGATTCATGTACCTTATTTACTAGTAAAGAGCTGGGGAACTAACATCTTCTTCTCGAATTTGAGTTAATCAATTGCATTTGATTTACTGTTTATGTCCCAAATTGTTTATCTTCCCGTGAATTTATATAATATCTGTGTTCAGGAAATCATTATATGTTCAACGTCAAAACTTAAAAATTAAGACATGAATCGAAAGAACAGAGAGCTTCAACTACTCTATATATTTAGATTAAAGGCTCGAACATCGTGTCTTTTTAATGAAGTATTTCTAACCTAAATATTATATAAAAAAAATCGCTAAGTACTAATAACCTCCCAAAATAAAAACAACAATCTTAAATATGAGAATAGGTAAAAAGTTATAAAGAGCAATAATCAAACGGAGATTTAGCCACTAAATCTATGTATCTAACCTTAACTGTAATAAATATATGGCGCTCAATACCTAAAAAAGTCATGATAGAGACAGAATTTTCAAATGGATATCCAACTTCGTCGCCCTAAATAAATAATACCATAAAATTATACCTTAAGCTTATGTAAAATAATCATAACATTTCACATGTAAATTATAAGTATAATGTGAATAGAGTAAAAATCTCAAGAGCATAGAAACTCTAATGGTGCCAAAATGAAAAAGATAGAACACAACTCGGAAAACTGAAATTATTTGAATTCCGCAACAAAGAATAAAATAAGCTCCCTAGAATAAAGCATAAAGGACTCCGTGGCACCAGCAGAAGTAGAAGCGTACGTATGCAAACTAAATACGTAATATTCCAGAACATAAAGGTGAAAACAAGTTTATGAGACAAAATAATCCTTGAGGAGAAATTTATCCAAATTAATGAGAGAGAATATTTGAGGATTTCCCAAAATTTCTGCGCGCAGAGGAAGGATTACTTAATGTCTTAGATACATGAAACCCTAACTTAGAAGAATCCTGAAATATATATATATATATATATATATGATAAACTCAAAAATTAGCACGTGAGTAGGGCAATAAATGCAAAACATCCCACATGAAAATAAAAGGCGGGTCCAAGTACTTTCGAACTTGTTCAGTTCATTCTCAAGGAATTATTCGTTATTCGTTGAGAATAAACTGAAAAAGTACGAAAGTACTTGGAATCCGCCTTTCATTTTCCTGTTAGATATTTTGCATATATATATATATATATATATATATATATATATATATATAGAGAGAGAGAGAGAGAGAGAGAGAGAGAGAGAGAGAGAGAGAGGATAGAAACGAAGTGAGAGGGAAGGAAAAAGAGTGAGAGAGGGAGAAAGAAGGAGGACATAGTGTGTGATAAAGAGGTGGAAGAGAGATGGGGCGAGAGAAGAGTAGGAGAAGAGTAAAGAGAGGAGCGAAAGAGAGAGAAGGAGAGTTACAGGAAAACTAAGTAATTCAAGAGTCCATTCGGTCTATAGCAACATAATTACTTACTCGTATGTTTTGATTCTAAATATATACAACACTAAATATAAGGCATAGAAGAGTAAGGATAAATTCCCTCCCCTTCCTCTCATACTCTTTTTTGGTTTGGAAAATTGAAATATATACCTGGCAATTAGGAAAAATAGACACGGCCAAGAACTCTTAACAGATAAGAAGGAACACATTAATATATACGTAAAAAATACTAATATATCTTTATAATTTAACCTTAGAATATGCCCTTTTTTTCTTCTTTTTTATCAACAGACAAGTTTTGTCCCTTGTGATCTAATGTTTTTAATTACTTTGTCCAGTCTAGATTTGAGAGTGACAAGTAAACTACTCTACACCATTTCTCCTAGGCAACTGGTTCCAGATGTTTACAATTTTGTAGGAAAACACTTTCCACCTGTTTTGGTGCGATGTTCATGCCATTATTTCTTCGTATAATTTGTGTTAAGTTCAACTTACTAGAATAGTCTACATTATTTACTACTTTCGTTATTTTGAATACTCCTATTATTTGGCCTCTCTTACGTCTTGTCTAAGCCTGTATAACTCTTGTGTATTATTATCTTTTTATCTCCTTTCTTCCTTTGTCTCATAGTTATGATTTCCTAATTAAAGTTTCATTTTGGGGCCATAGCTTGTACTTTTTCTAATTTGTCAATGTTCTTTCGTAAGTATCGTGACCAAAACTATGCACGGTAATTAATTTATGATCTTAATAAAGCATCAAACATATTTAAAATTAAAAATAAAATTGTTCTCTATTAACAAAATGTACATCAACGAAATTGTATGGAATAAAGTTTTAAAAATTTGGTTGAATACTTTATTATTTACAAACATGAAATATTTGCTATTTTTCAAGCGAAGACAAACTCATTTTATTTAATAAAACTCTGAATATATACCTGCATTAATTCTATTTTATTTGACGAGCGTCAATAATAATTGAATAACACTTTACTCATGATATGGCTTCCAGATTTAAATTATCAGGCCAAAAAACATAGTTTCGATTTCACATTACCTCCTTTATTCCATTTTATCCAATTTCGTCTCACTATTGTTTGCTCATATTCGATCTCTTCTCTACTCTTTCTCTCTGGTCTGAACTAATTTGAATAGTGTTTCTATTTTTTCTATTATATTCTATTTTATTCTTTAATAAAGTGTCTATTTTTTACTATCATGAATTATTTTAATATCCTACCCTTTCATTACCAACCATGTATTTTCATTTTTGGGGGGTCGAATAGCTTGTCGTTTTGTTGAATAATGTGCGAGTTTGTTTACTATCGGGTGTTTTGGTGGATATGCTCAGTGGTCACTTTAAATTAACTTGCGTGTAGTCTTGTGGGGATTTATCTTTTTATTGTATCATTACTGTAGTTATTTTACTGACTATTTAGTTTCTGTGGTTATCGTGACTTAGTTTGATTTTCGATTTTGATGCCCATCAAGCCTTTTGGTAGAATATCTGGTGTTTGTGTTTCCTATCTGGCTATTTTAGTGATCCTTCGTGTCTTTTTTAGACCATCGTGCTTTTTTAGTGAACTATTGCGTCTTTTTCTTTTAACATCGTGCCCCTTTAGTGCATCTTTTTATTGATAATTGTGCCTGCCTTTTGTGTGAACCATCGGCTAGTTTTGTTGACCATCAAGCCTTTTGGTGGACCATCAGTTCTTTTTGATGGCTAGTTCTCCTTTTGTTGACCATACCATTTTAGTAGACAATAGGGTATTTTTGTTCACCATCATAACTTTTCGGTGGATATGGGAACTTTCCATGTTTATCATCCTTTTTAGTAGACGATCGGGTCTTTTTGTTGTCCATTGTTCTGTTTTGGTAGACTATCGGTTTTTTATGTTGACAAATATGCCCTTTTGGTGGACTCTCAGATATTTTTTTGTCTATCGTGCCTTTAATTAATTAGCGTCTATTTTCATTGAATACTGTGTCTTTTTGTTGACTAACTTAACTTTATGTTGGGATCTCACGTTTTTATTGTCGTGTAGGTTTTCTTGAGTATCGTGTCTTTTTGTTGTTTTTTACGTTTTGTAGTAAATTCTATGGGGAAGTGTTCCGCCTTATGATTTTACCAGTGGTAGCTTCAATACCTATTTGAAGAGATGCATCTCTTGGATGTGATCATATATGCGTCAATCATATAACATTCCTAGAATAGAACCGGCGTATAGTGTATAAAACGCATAAGAAATAATCATTCGCAAAGAAGAATTATTTAATAGTTAATTATTTGTTTCTTGTTGATGTGCCAGATGGTTAATACATAAGATTAAACAATAACTTAGCAATAGAGCGCTAGTACTTCAGAAATTAAATCTAGAGATGAATCTATTACGGACAGGAGATAACTCTTGTAATTTCCACATGTAGATTGATAGAGAACATAAATAGAGCGCAAAAAAAAGAATCACAATTAGAATTGGAGAGGGGTCATAAGTACAAGAGTTTACTTGAATATGTTGACGATTAAATTGGAAAGGGGAAAAATAATGTCAACAAAAGGTCGTCAAGTACGGGGTACATGATAGCCTAATATATAAAAGTGTGTGATCGTTAGCGAGCTAGAAAGTGGCAACAATTCAGGACGGCAGATGACAACTGGCAGGAGATAAATGGGTAGAATCTTTTCATTTCTTATTCGTCAATACTCAAATACTTTCGGGAAAATTGACTATTTATTGTGTGGTGACAAGAAAGATGAAAGTAATCCCACCAAGACTGTAATAAAAAGAACTCGAAAAAGTAAATGGGGTGAGGATTGTCATTGGTAGTGATCCTACAATTATTGTGAGAGGCTTGCCTTGTTTGTGCCCTTTTCTCTTACAATGATATTTTCGTTGATTTATTGTAGTCTGTGTCTAGCAATGACGGAGTAAATGGAATTCCCACTTTGAAAGAGTAGCCCATGATCCCGTAAAGGCATGGTTCTCATGATGGTAACAAAGGTTGGAGTTACAAATAGAGGTTTAAGTGAGATGCGTATCACAAGGAAAAATTAAATAGGGTTGTTCTTTTGGCAGGCATCCTTTTGATTTCAGAAATGCATACCTTAATTTAACTCGAATAGTTCAATTAACTTGCGTTTTCACTATATGCACAGCCAGAATTCTTTTATTTTTACTAACCTTTCATATTTAAAATTAATTCAACTCAAACGATAGACCAAGACAGGATTCTAGGTTTTTATGTGGCTAAGTTATGTTTGCTTGACTTTCCAGTAACTCGTTTAATTGAACATTATCCACCAACTCCTACTCTGTCTTAAGTATTAAATATGATATGTTTTATCCACGCACAGATTCCAAGATGTTTAGAAATATAAAGTTTCCCGGAGAAACGTATCATTCTCCCTTATTTTCCAATGTATTCCTATGGGTGAATTTCTTGAAGTTAAAATCATGGCACGTTACCAGTGTTTCTTTGTTAAAAGCGAAGTGAAACAGAAATGAGTGGTTAAACGTATTAATAAAATAATCCTTCGAAAAAATCTAAACTTATATTTGTATAGAGCTACCTACATTATTTTAAACATTAACTAATCCTGTATAGGACTTTTTCCGATAATATAATCGATGTGTATAAAACGTTGAAATGGGTCAAATATTTACAAAGAACCGACTGAAATTAGCCTTTTTCAAAGGATACGAACAAGAATATTCTCTACGTACAGGCAACTAACCCATTGCTTTAGTTAATCACATGAGTTCAACTAATCATAGCGTGACTTGAAAGAAGGCATAATTTATATTTAGCAGGAAGGAATAACTCAAGCGACATTATTTGTAAAATTACCTAATCCTGTATAAGCCTTCTTCCTATAATATAATCGGTGTGTATAAAACGTTACATTTGTCAAATATTTACAAAGGATCGACTGAAATTAGCCTTTTCAAAGGATACGAACAAGAATATTCTCTACATACGGGCGACTAACCCATTGCTTTAGTTAATCACATGAGTTTAAGTAATCATAGCGTCACTCGAAAGAAGGCAGAATTTATATTTAGCAAGAAGGAATAACTCAAGCGACAAGCAGTTAGGCATCTTTAATCGATTCTTTCCTTAATTTTAATCCCTTGAAAGAAATTTATGGTGGTTCAACCAGGTCATCAGATCAATTATCACACCCAAGATAAGAAGAAGACATGAGCATTAGAACATATCTTTCTTCTCTATTAATCCAGGTATTTGAGATGAAACTAGCAAACGCGTTGAAATAAATTAAATAAAATTAAACTCTGTAGATAGAGACGTTAAAGCAACAAATCTTAAGATAGACGAGCTGATAAGCGGGTTTCCGGCATGTGCTAAATCACTGGTGAGAAGGTCAAATCATGCTCAAAGCTGGAGGTCAAGCCGTATGGATAACAAAGGCACCTAAGTGTTAATTAATAAACCAGTTCGTATCTTAGATTCATATGAACACCCGGAATCACAATTTAGGCCGGCCAAAAATGGGCTAGACCAAAGATGCATATACACCATTTTGAATTTCCTTATCGAAACACTTTGCTTTGTTAACCCTAATCGAGGATAAAACAAAAGGCATCCTAATCAGGGACTTCTTAATAAAAAAGAAAAACGGGCAACGACCGAACGACCGACCGACATAGAGTCGTTCCTGACTAAAAATCAGATTCAAAAGTTAAATCATGTAATACGACTAAGCTAGGAAAATCTGCCTAAGATATGATCGCACAAATAATGTTATTAGAGAGATTGGCAAAATGAACGGACATTTAAGACCGCGCCAGCCTTACTTTCGTTGGTGGATAAGATATTCAAAGGTTGGATAGACCCCAGTACGAAATTGTTTTTCTAGCGAGGGATCTACTTAGATCAACTAAAACTAAAATGAGTAAAGTAGGTGTAATTGGGATCATTTCGAGATTAAAAGCAAGACTGAAAATACAGGCATAGCCAATTTTCACAAATGAATGCCTACAACGATTAAATCAAGTAAGGTAGTTAAATTATTTAAATTTTGGAAAGATTTTCCATAAATAATGCCATTTATTTTAATAAAGTTTGGGAGATAATAGGTAAAAGCATATGTGATCTTTATTGCACGGAAGTCATCTGCCTCTGAATTCAGCGCTCACCCAGAAAACGATCTTGGCCTTCGAGAAATAGTCATCTAAGATGACTATTTGCCTTTAATTCTAAGACAGTAACAAAACGGTCAATGGAAACAGTATTAGTAGAAGGCTAACCAGGGATAATATAGGACAGCTAATTAGTATAAAGGAACAACTATCATATAGAGTAGAAGAATCTGTTAAGATAGTAAACGATTAATTCCTAAGTGTCTTTATTGTCGGGAACATGAAGCAGTTAAACATACTGTGAGAAGATTCTTAAGGGAACAACGGAAGCTCTATGCCTGCGCGTGCAAAATTAGTGCATGCACAATTAAAATGAAACAATAGAAAACTCCCGCTCCTCACGGTGATTACCCAAAGCACATTAAACAAATAAAAAACGAACTGGAAAAACCTCTAGACATGATTTTTAATCGTTTTTTAAGGGAGGAAATAGTCCCAGTTGACTTCAAGAGAGTTAAAATCTTAAGGTAATAAATTTAATCTCAGAAAATCCACATGGTTCTAGAGAAAAGAGACCGTGCTTAACAAATCTCCTGTCCTTTTTCAAACATACGGTATGCTTCTATGAAAATTGCAGAACAGTAGATATAATTTACCTCGATCTTTGAAAAGTTTTTGATACAGTAACACAAGAGTTGCTCTTACGTAAAATAAAAATCACTGAATATGGGGCAATATTCTTACTTAAAATACACACTGGTTCGCCGATCAGTCACAGTGGGTAGTCATTAATGTGATAAACTCGGACTGCTCCTCATTTAGTAGTGGGATCTCTCAGCTATCATTCATCGCCCTATTATTGGTTATAATATATATAAATGACATGGATATCGAGCTAATTAGAAAAATTTCTAAATTTAGGGACAAAACCAATATAGGAAATAGTGCTGCAGCTAGATACGAGGTCAGCGTACTGGAACTAGAACTAATCAAAATGGACCAGTGCGGAAGCTCCACAAATGGATGCCCGGTGAATCTAGGAAATCCTTAAATTGGGTACTTACATGTACTAATGAAATATTATGTCATGTAATAAAAAGGGAAGAAAATAAAATCAGTGAAATAATATTTATATGTATGGGACAAGCGAATCACTAGAAATGGCGCCGACACATACCTACGCACACCAAGACATAGCTACTAGTCAAAAAGGTCTCGGTGAGAGATGAGCCGGGACAAGCTAAAGAATTGCAGAGTTATGTATGCTTTGACTGGTTAAATTTACCAAAGGATTGCAAGAGCAAGCGATCTCTCTCTCGCTCCCATTATACGATAGGCTCGAAACGTGAAAATATGTAAGTTAAATAATTAAACAGAATTTTTTTAGCTCCACCCAAAAGGGACTCAGCGAGTTTTCCTGATCGTTGGCTCCAGGTTTAATAAAGTATGGTTACGCCCCTTGGATACCGGTCGCTTATATATATATATATATATATATATATATATAGAAACACAAACAGAAAAGGACTTAGTAAGAGTAAGCGAGAGTCAGGAAAAGAGAAATAGTCAAGTCAAAGGTGTTAGAATTAGTTAGCGTCGAAAACCGCAGAATTCAAACGTTTCCGCCTGCTCTCAGTTTTTCAGGCCACTCAATGAGAAATAAAGCCTATGATAGCCATCATCCTTTGTAGTTGTTTTCCTTTCCCACGATTGAAGGACAAAAGAGGTCTACTACATAAAAGCCCTCAATAACCGTCACGTCAATCTCTGCTAAATGCCATCAACACGCATCACAACTATAAACGAGTTAATTCAAGTAGCGCAATAACTTCCTGTCCTCTTTAGGATAATTTATGGAATCGATAAACGTACAAAATGATCTTCGGGTCATAATTTTAGCGGATTCAAAGTCTTCAAGGAATGCGTGGAAGCCACTTAAAAAGCAAATGAAATTCTATGATACATGGTGTGGGGAAATCGATATCCCACTATAAAAACAGATGCCCAGTTCGGTTATCTCAGCGTCCAGAGCCTATGTTGCGTGCCTCTACTGTAACCCCTCCACCTATCTCCTTCCTCGACCAGCTAGCCACCAGACGCAACATTTAAGGCCGAGAAGGTCAGAATCAATAGATTTATGTCCCAGCGTGCATATACAATACGATGGGGAGGAGAGCAGGTGAAATAACAATGTTTAAACAGGCTCACTACCCCCCTAAGAGTTGAGATCGAGTTTCGCATAATAAACGAAATTATAGGAGCTGCGACGAAAGCCAGAAGATCCCTTGGGGAATAAGTTAAGACGCTCGAAAAATCGTCGCTATAGGAGAAAGGCTTAAAATAAGCCCTCATCCCACCCTACCCCTACCCCCAGTGGTTTGGTCAAATATATATACGGATAGCTGAAAAATAACAGGGTGATCGAATTATATATCAACACGACAAAGTCTGGTGGCAGGACCCGGCAAAAACAAACGGAATCGAGCAGGACATAAGAAGAGGTTCCTGATGCAGTTCCTGGTGGTCACACCGAAGAGTAGACCCTTGTATAAAGAATCACTCTCATTCATCTCTCCACAGAGAAATACCCTATCTCGGTTTTGAACAAAAAACAGAGAAAGTCCTCACCATAGAAGCCTATCGCTCGTCAGTGAGAAGCATCTCAAGATTAATCGAAAGTTTGGACAAAAACATACCTCAATGGTTCTATTGCTTAAATCGTCCGATTAAGATAACGTGCCAAGCTCGATCCACCTCTCTAATCTAAGTCATCTGTTCCTCGTAGTCAGTTCTCCATCCAGACGAACAGCTGGGGTGTCTGCACCCACACCCACGCGTCGAACCTCAAAACCCCTTCCCCAGCATCCATACGATCCAACGTCAAGGTAGTTCCACAGCCGGAATCATTTTTTTTAAAGGTAAAGCAATCCCTATCTTATATGTCAATTAACGCTCACTATTATAGTGAGCTTGGGGGTTAACCATTCATTAATATGCATTTTTAAGTAGTAATTTTCACTTAAACTCTTTTAATATACTCTGTGCAGATGTAAAGTTTGTTTTTAATATTCCGTTTTTTATGTTGTAATTAAAAGTATATTTTGGTTAGAAGTGTTTAATTCAAACCTCGAAACACTGCACATGGCAATAGAAATCCTACCTGATTAAAGAAATAAAGCAAAAGATTGAATAAATTAAAGAATTATAGCCCTCTTAGAGGAAACATAATAACGGAGTTATTGAAGTACGTAACAAACCTACCTACACCCTCGGCTCTTATACTACGACACATAGCCTGAAATTTTTCTTCAAGTCTAGAGACTATTATATCCTTATATAAATGATAAGTTTGCCACATCTACAGTATGTGGTACACTTCTTGTATCTGAGCCTTAGCAATGATGTGAAAATGTCAGAAAGAGTACAATGCGGGGCTACCTAACTGATACCAGAACATAGGAACCAATCTTATGTTGAAAGATTTCGCTGACTAAACATATTTGAGATCAAGTAAAGATAGATAGTCCTTCCCATTTTACCAAGTAAAGATCCTCCTTCCCAAAGTTTTACCAGTAAAGCTTATCCCTCTCAAGGATAAAAAAAACTTTAAATCTTTGCAACCTATTTGTTAGAAAGTTTATTTTAAACCAATTAAAAATTGTAAAATTTGTAGAACTTTAGAAATTATATTTTAATAACTTAATGAAAATAGTATTGGCTGTCAAACTTATTGTAAAAATCATTTAAAACATTGTATTTATGTCTTTCAAGCCACATAAATTGCTTTAGATAAGAGATTAGCATTTCTCTCTAACGTTCTAGGATGCGGTTAATTCTTAGATTATGTTTATTCTAGTAGCTTTAAAATAAGGATGTCATAACGTCCTATACCTCCCATTTTATCAAGTAAAGGTAATCCCTCCTCACAATTTAATAAAGTAAAGTTAATCTCTCCTTTTTGTGTTAGGAGGGACTATCTTTACCTGTCACTCCTGATTAGACGTTTACGGGGTCAGCTGATAGTTTCTTTTTAAAATCTTAAAAGGTTGATCTAACATAAATTAATCGTCATTATTCGAATTACATTACACAGCGAACCCCATCAAAATGGATAGGAATTTTTCAACGAGCGATTCTTCAGTGGCATAGCTAAATTGTTTTAACCTAAAAAAACACTCAAAGATGAAATAGCCTACGCGACCGACTAGTCGAAAGTACGCCCTGTAATATATTTAACCACAGCCAGATTGAATACTATTCTCGTTTAAATGTAACCTAGTTTGAGAACAGAGGAATATCACTTTATAAAATCAGTAGTGTGTTTTCACGTATACATATATGGCCAACCCAGCATTCTCAATATTAGTTTTTCGACTTTATAAAGCATCTCAATAGTCGTTCTTTTCAATACGATCAAAGGCTGTTTGCGGGAGAGATCGTTCCTAGTAGCTATTTGAGTGCAAGGAGTATGCATATAAGAAGTTTACCGTATTTGATAAACAGGTAGATAGGTTATATAAGTACATATAAATTATAAGATATTAAAGCCTAGTTGTAAACAGTGAATACGAAGATATAAAGAGTATGATATGAAGGTGAACGCGTAAATAAATGTGTACCTGATCGAGATAAGCCTATTAATTGTATGAAATTCACTGTAGTTAAGTAGTTCTTATTATAAATATTATTTTGTTATTTTAACTGTATTTTCTATTAATAATTTCCAGAAGTCTTTGACCAAACTTAGTGTGCTTCACAGATAAATGTTATAGTGTTATGATCCGAAACTAGTTCAGTTCTTGGTTTACAAAAATCTTTCTCTTTAAAAAGCTTAAATTTACATTGAATGATCTAAGATAACAGTACGCTACGTAGCATTTATTATTATAGACATAAAAGTATCTGTTGTAATCTCTTTTAGAACATATTTATACTAAAATGATATAGATAGGTAATATTTTTTTTTTTAACACGTATTGTGAAATCTTATTGATCTCATTATACCTTTGGTTTGGAAGAAGTAAGGAACTAATTGCGGTTGGAATTCAGCTCACAAATTCTAATATACATAGAGAGAATCAATAATGAAACTATGTCAGTGGCAGGATAAAAAATGGATTCTTATTACAGCAAAGATAAATATCATTAGATGTAATAATAAATCTTCGGATGAAATGCAGATTCTAATCTAGTTCACAACAGTTGGCATACGTCGTAGAAACCTATCTTATGAAAGCCATATTTATTAGCCAATCCTACTAAGAAATAAAGCGCCTCAATTAAGAATGTAAGTCTGTAGAAAACGCGTTCCAAACTTGCAAGCCTTTTGTTTGTTTTAGCTAGGCTAAGGTTTTGTTATTTGTTTTATAAGGATTGGAGAGCTTAACTATTTCTTTGACACGTAATTTAGTGTATTCACTGGTGAAAATAAGAAAAGATAAATAATAAAGGACTCATTATAGTGATAGTAAAAGAAATTAATCTTTTAATACACATATATCATAATAAATCCATTTACCAGAGCGCATCTTCTAGGATGAAAACACGTTTTCAGGGGGAATCTTGAACTTGCGAGCTCGGTCAAAATTTCTATAGAAAAATTCCATTGAATGAGAAAGTAGGTTATAAAGATGTGTTTTAGTTGTTTACTAGTAACAACATTTGACATTATTAAGGTGTCTAAAGTAAAGTTGGACTTTAATTTATTTAAGATCAGGTAAAGGTTATGTTTTTAATCCGATTGAGTATCAGTTTACACCTTTCGAATACTGGGCTGTAGCTAAATTTCTCCGGTTTTTGAACTGTGAGAGGGGAGTTTATCCCCTTAAATGGGATTGTCTTATTCAAGCCACCCTTGTTTACCCAGTTTTATTCCACTATTTACTCGCCTCTCAAAATATTTCTTGTTATATGAATATGTTGGTGTTGATTTGCATGCATATCGTAATAGGTACATCTGGAAAGCAAAATATCGTAAAGATTCCTCATCACCTTATTAAAATGTCTATAATGGCGATATTATTTAAAACCTGGTAATAGTTAGCGACAAGTTACATTTAAAATATCTCCAAATAACACATCACATTCGTTGATTAATATGATATGCCATATCGACATGATCTGGTATAGATTTTATAATGGCGAAAACACCTAACTATATCGTGGAAGCCGGAATTTTGATACGCAAAACTGCACCATGAGGTAATCAGCCAGCTATTTATTACCTGGAGACTTGGTTGATCACATTCTGGTCTTGTAGAATAGGATCCAAGAAACTGGGAACATCCAAGATTAACTTCGTTCAAGATAGCTAATTTTAAGTATGTAGCGTAACGACAGTTTTCTGGTCCGCATGAGCCAAAGGGTTAGTAAGAAAACCGGAGTTCAGGCTTCGAAATGAGTGGGGGTATCCCGGCCAAGTGAATGCATTCGTCAGAAAAGCCCCTTACAGAATGCTTACAAAAATTAGAAGAAGCTTATCAACCACCATCAGAAGCGACACCGACTAGTTTGGTACGTATTGATTGCAACTGGACCATTCGTCATTGGATAGGGGTTCTTATAGTCTAACGAGTCTACGGCCCAATTATTCATGACCCCAGGCAAAGTTTGTACGCAACAGGTCCGATAGAAATCGAGAGTGCATTGGGCCAACAGAAAAGCATTGAGGGCTATCTGTAATGTGATGCATTTCGATTTCATGTCAAGGTTGTCTTAGTAGTTTAGCTGGCACCATGAATTTAGAAAAGTATCAAGCTCTTATTACATCTAATATCGTACCCTCAAATAAAGACCTGAACAGAATCCGACTTTTCAGCAAGACAATACCCCATATCACAAGAATGCTTTCACCAGACAGTAAAATTACGGTCATAAACTGTCCGCCCAGGTCTTTGGATATGAATCTACTGAAAAACTTCTTTCAGTACACGAAATAGGTCGTAATACGACGTCAGCCTGCCTCTAATAAGTAATTAAAAGCATTCATCACAAATGAGTGGGCCAGTATCACAGTTCTCAGGTTTCGCACCTTCGAGGAGAGCAAGCCTTAATAATAAATGCTCTCATCATTACCAAGGTCCCGTCAACTCGCTATCGAGCTTCTTCTATGATTTTGGTTGAAATGACCTTTTTGCAGAGCTTCGGCTCCTCTACACATATAAAGGGTCTTTCAACAAGTACGCTCGAGCTTTGTAAGGCGATAGTGGTCATCTTGTTAAAGCGACATCTGGCAATCTCACTGTGAACGGTTCAGTAGTACTTGGCAGGTCACGATGGAAGGTCATAGCGTTGAATAGCATGTGCAAATCATCAAATGTTATTATGCAAATCAGTGCTCCGTTCGACAAACGTTCCGCGCATTAGGTGATTTTTATCCTTGTCACAGCGACGAGGCCCATTTTTGGATGAATTGATTTGTTAACCAGTAAAATTGTTGGATATAGGGACGAAAACAATCCGCATGAGATACACCATCACCAATTGCATCCCAACAAAATCACTGCTGGTGCGGATTTTCATCTAACAGAATCATCAGTCCGTATTTTTTTGAAAACGAAGATTAGATTGCAATAACAGTTAACGGCAAAATCTACAGATAGATGATAAGCAACTTCTTGTGGCCTCAACTGGCTTATATGCCTGATATGGATACTGACGACATGTGGTTCCAACAGGACGGTGTTACGCGCCACACTGCGCACGCCACGATACACATTTGGCACCAGCGATTTCATGGCAGGGTCATCTCGAGCGGCGGCGACGTCCATTGGCCACCGAGATCATGCGATTTAACGCCATTAGACTACTTTATTTGGGGCTATCTTAAATCTCAGGTCTATGCGAATAATCCTCAAACAGTTGATGTCTTTAAAGTCGACATAACGAACACCATCCAGCAAATTCAGCTAGATTTATGCGACAAAGTTAACTGTTGTTGATTGCTTTGGAAATATATATATATATATATATATATATATATATATATATATATATATATATATATATATATATATATATATATATATATATATATATGTATATTGCTATTTATTTTTCCTTATTTAAGCCTTCTAATAATATTCATATGTAAATATAAACTTTACGACCCTGTATTTATTTAGTTCTTAAAAATTTCTAGTTCTTCGAAACATTTTACCATGGTGATACCTTCTTTGTCATATTGAATAATTTATATCTTTTACTGATAACATCCATTGAAGTTCGTAAGATCTTAGATTATTCATATTTCTCTTGTTTTTTCAGTTTTAGTAATATGTATATTACAGGGTGACCAAAAAAACAGTCCTTAATTTCGAATATATACTATATCAGAAGTTATATGAATATTCTTACAATTGAGGTGCCTACAGTTGAATAAACTAATAAAGGTTTAGGTGGTATTGGGTGATATCATGGACACCAAAATATCTGCCCCTCTTGTTGCTCGGCAAACATCAAAGCGATAATCAAGCTGGGTCGAGATTCTCTTTAACATATCCGGCGTAATCGCATGTAGACCTTCAGTGATGTGTTCCTGCAGTTCATTTATGGTCTCGGGTAATTGAGGTACATAAACATTTTCCTTGACATATCACCAAATGAAAAAGTTACAAACAGCTAGGTCTGGTAATCTCGGTGCTCATTTGCAAAACACCAGGTCTTGTTGTCCAGCACGGCCAATCCATCTTTTTCGTAGGTTCGCGTTGAGAGAATATGCGGACAGCGAGAGACCAGTACGGCGGTGCGCCATGCTGCTGAAAAAATGTAGTCACCACCTTTAGTAGATATTCTCGGAATCAACCAGTTGCTTAACATTCCCAGCTAGATTTGTCCAGTAATGGATGGTCCTTCAAAGAAAAACGGTTAGTACACACACCGCTCTTTTACCGCACAAAACACATTCACTTTGGGGGAATTACGTTTAACCCCCAGGGTGGCCTGAGGAATCTGAGTCCCCCATATTCTCAAATTGTGCTTATTGACTTTTCCACTTAAGTGGAAGGTTGCTTTATCACTGAAAATGATTTTTGACAGCAGATCCAGATCATTTTACATTATCGCCTGGAGATTTTGCAAAATTCAAAGCGTATTTTATTTTATTGCGGGTATAACTTTTGGGCCAGTTGCAGCTTGTAAGGGGTTAACTCCAAGTGTTTTCGTAAAATCTTGTTTACTGTGTTGGTGGGACTCATAACTCTTGGATACATCTGCGCATCCAGTTCTTGGGGCTGTGAATAAAGGTTCCTCTGACCCTATCGATAACTTCCTCCAACACCGATAGACGGCCTTAATGTCCCTTCCTCTAGGGACAGATGCATTATTTCTCACTGCGCGATAAACAATTTTAAAATTATAGGCCGTAACACTAATGAATATAGCCTGCGAATATTAGAATCTCTTTTTATAAAAATCAAATCTCCCACCCTCAACCACGAGTATTCCTTAGTCCCACTTCTAATTACTTAATTATATATTCCTGGTGTATTTACCATTCTATTTCCCTACACCCAACAACCACCTAACATAAATCCAAGGTTTCCTTTTGCTTCCTCATTACTTAATTTATCATTTTGGGCTTTATTTCCAACTCCGTTTGGTAAGCACTTCATTCTTAATTGTTTTGTTAATATTTTTAAACACTCGAATTTTTCTTTTACTTTATACCTTTAATTGACTTCCATCTTCTAAAACCATTTAAATTGTTACCCCTTTGATTCAGATTAGTATTTATTTTAGTTTGTACTTTCAATTTTTATTTTTTTTATTTTTACTCACTGTTTTCTTAGTTTATTTGAATTCATTTATTAATTTATATTTTTAATTGCCTTTTTGCCTTATAGTTTTTTCATAAAATAGGTTATTACTCTTTTGATTCATTTTGGTACTTATGTTATTTCCATCTGTTTTTTTTATTACTTTTTATCAATCTATTTGTTTATGTCTTTTTGTGTGTCTTTTAATCTATTTAGTTAGATACTCTGAATATTTTTTATAGGAAAAATAGCACAACTTTCTTATTCCATTTAAACCTTTGAATAATTTTTTTACAATTTTAATTTTAGAACCTGAAGATGGGCATGTTGCCCGAAACGTTATTCCCAAATTGAAAGAAATATATGTACTTGAGCATCTTCTGCGTCCTTGCCTTCGCTGTGAAATTATATATATATATATATATATATATATATATATATATATATATATATATATATATATATATATATATTTATATATATGAATGTGTAATTAAATCAAACAAATAAATCTAATAATTTTAATAATAATAATAAAAAAATAAGTATAAAAGAAAAGCTTGAATGCTTTAAAACACAGAATCAGTTTCACACAACAATACAAGTTACAGGATTGAAGTTCATGGACAATTCGTTCGCAGAAAACTCATTAGATATGGGTATTAAATGTTAGGAGGGACTACCAAACATGGCTATATCACATGGATGGACCCATATCTGGAAGAAGGACGTACACCAAACAAACCATACAAGGACTGGAGACTTGCGGTTAGTGTCATCCCTTAATGTACAGATTTGTTTGGTCAAAAGGTAGATTTCCGTTTTTATACTACTTTGACAACTTTTTCACTGGATAATCCTTAATTCAAGAGTTGGTCAGTTATGTGATTAGGGCAACTTGAACTATTCGAGAAAGTCGATCTGGAAAGTGCACCGTAATCGATATAACAAGCAAGAAAAAACAGCCTCGTGGATCATACGATTTCATATGTAAGGGAGATGAAAAACAATTGTCAAATGAGAAGACAATACTGATGTTTCAATCGCATCAAACAACTTGTCTTTTACCTCAACACACTCCGTTAAACGATATTCTCAAGCCCAGAAGAAGAGAATTGTTATTAATCAGCCCAAAATGATTTACATGTATAATCAGAATATAGGGGGAGTTGACAATGCCGTTTCAAATATGAGTCTGTAAAGAGTTGCAATAAGAGGAAAGAGGTGGTTCATTCTACTCATAACACAGTGTATAAACGTCGCCAAGCAAAATGCGTGAAAGATTCATTAGAGCAGGGGTGGACAACTTTATTACCTGGTTTTCATCGCCAGGTAACAACTGCACTCCTAGAAAGATATGACTGAAGTGAAAAAAAAGAAACAAGAAGGCCATCTAGCGATGAAGATGCCGACAGAAGTTACGATCTTCTGGACGATATTGTTGTTCCTCAAGATAAACAAACTTGATGCAGATAGTGTAATACAAAATGAACAACACGTTGACGAAAGTGTTATGTTGGTTTGCATGTAAAATATTTTGCTCAATGTCCTACTAAATATATATATATATATATATATATATATATATATATATATATATATATATATATATATATATATATTTATATATATTAGTACGTGTTAAGAGTACTGTGATACTCTGATGCAAAAGGATGGATGTTTTACAATGTATTGTGCAACGTTCTAAAATAGATAATAACAAAAAAAATTGCGCGATTTTGCTCTTCCATTTTCCTGCCGTCCTAGATTTTACATTTAGGACACTAACCTTTGTAGAATCTATCGAATAAAAAATATTTCTACCCACTTCAATGTTTTACTAGGATCTATTTTACATAAAATATTATGTCACTTCTGAAAAGTGAAGAAAAAAATAAAACTGGCATATCTGGGTTAAAATAACAAGTGAATATGATAAAAATAGGTTTTGTTTTGGGGGAAAAGAGGAAATAAATTAGTCTGCCTTAGATATTCAACTATTGTCTTTGGCTATACTTCCTCTCCCTTTATACTTAATTATGTCATGAAGTATCATGCAGAATTTTATCCTCAGGACAAATTCACCCAAATATTAGATAGCAACTTATATGCTGATAATTTACTTATTACAAGCAATGAAACAGGTGAATTACATGAGTTATATAATCTTTGCTTTCCTAGAATGGAAGAAGGTGACTTCACTGCACGTTCATTGAACTACAATTCAATTGGAGAAAGAGGGACCATGAAATTCGATATTAGATTAGTAGAACAGAGTAGTATAGAGGAAAACGTACTAGGCTATAAATATAATGTAAATAGTGATAGTTCAAGTTCAACTTCTTGTAGGATTGAAGCAGATGCTGATATGAAAAGGAAAGGATTATGTCCTCTGTCCAAAGTTTTTGCTCATTTAGATTTTACCTTACCAGTAACTATTAGATGTATGATTTTAATGAGGAAAGTTTGGAAACTTGAAGGAGAATGGGACGAAAAGGTACCAAAGGAAATAAAAAATAAAATGAAAAGTATAAGTAAAGATTTTGAAATGCGTTCGAACTGTTATTTCCACGGCAAACCATTAATGAGAAAGCTTGTAGGGATTACACATATTTCGTAATAGTTCAAAAGAAGCATATGAGTTTGTAGTGTATGTATGTACTGAAAATAATGAAAGCTCTTTTTTATTTGCCAAATCCAAACTTTCTCCATTAAGGAAGGATAATGAACATAATGTACCTACTCGAAAACTAAATGGGGTTATTCTAGTAGTAAAGTATGTACTACCCCCACTGGAAATTTACAAAAATATATTATTTCAGTTAGTAAGTATTTGTGTAGACGCCTAAATATATCAAAATGAATTATAACATAAGGGCAAAAGGTAAATAGTAAAAATATATGAAATAAAATATTAGAAGCTGATGGTCCTTTTAGGAATATTTTGGCATGAACCTAATATTCATATACTATATGATTATGTGCATACAGATCAAAAATATGGCAAATATTGAAGTAATAGAAAATTCTTGCTTAGTGGTTCTGGATGGCTAACAAAAAAATTGAGAATTGGCCTAAATATCCTTTAACTAGTCTTTCCCCAGAGCACAAAATTAACGAGCCTTGAATCAATAAACAATTATTTTCTGTAGACACTTTCTTATACACTTTCGGGAAAATTAAGATTTTGTAGATTGTTTACTACATAACTTTTAACTTCTCTCTCATTTACATAATTCAAAGTGTATCTGTAGTATAACATCCTGATACAACCTCTATAAATGTCAATATTTAAATATATTCTTTAAATATCAGTATTTGGGACACCTGAACTTTTAAAATTATATTTTTCTTAAACTTACTGGTGGAGATTATTTCTTTGAGTATTTATAATTGCTGCTATAAATTTTAAATTTTCTATTAATATTTCGCTTAAAAACTTGCAATAGAAGATTCTCTAAAACCTATGACTTGAGTAAATTACTTCATCTATGTACTTTGTCTAAATTTAGCTATATACTCGTAAATTACTCGCTTACAAATTTTAGGCCGAACCGGTTCAAACTTTTACATAAAAGTAAGAGAAATATTTTATTCGTCTCCTAGTCAGCGATTAGTTTAGATCTGTAAAATCAGGTTGAGTTATATTCGTAAAATATCCTATATAAGAGCCATAGTTTGTAAGTCATTAGTTAGATTTTGATGCCTAAATCCAGATATAAAAAGATTAATTTGCTACTATTAGTAGCGGTTCTCCAATGTTATCAATCGTTTCACATTTTTTAATGCTTTTTAAGATACGATATGAGGCACTATTTCCATTTATCGTGTCTCGTAATTTTTGTCTTAAATGACTTTGTTAGTGTAGAGTGGTTTAATATTTTTTACAGTAATAGCTTGAAAATATTTTAGAGGCTTATCTTATTCTTTAACATGCGGTAAAATCTTTAAAGCTTCATAAATTCCTTTGAGAGTTTTTATGCACAGCAATCAGTAAAGAAGCTGCTTTATCCTAATACATGATAAACTACATTTGAATAATAGATATTCGAATATACATCTTGTTTGATGAAAAATTTGATCAAATTAGTGTGTATAATTTAAATATAGGAAGTATGGATTTTAAGAAAGAGGAAAAATGAGCAACACCAAAAATACACTTTTAAGAAGTAAGAAAATTTAGTCTTTATAATGAAAATCCTAAACTTTTTGAAATAGCTAATGAGGCCGCACTGCTAAGTGAGACACGGCTACATGCTTCCTATTGTGAGTTTCCTTGAGTAAAGATAGTTTACCATCCAAATTAATATCATATTTTACCATTTGATGAAATGAGAACCGATGAGCTTCCAGTGTTTAGACAGCGAGGATTAATTATATCTTAAGAAAGTCAAATTGGTGTCATCGAGAATTAATTCTACTTTTTTCTCATTAAAGAATTTCGGAAACGAGGAAACGTGAGGATGATAGATTAAAATGCATGTAGGCTGCATTGAAGAAGAAAGATAGGTCGAACCAGCACAGAGGAAGTTAGATAAGAGAAAGCATTATGCCAAGAAAAGAGAATTGTGAAACCAAAACATAATTAAGCCGAAATGGATTTATCTTTCACGGTATGATAATGAAGAATCCCTTAAAATCATAGAGATGATATAGATCGATTGATGCTATTCTACGGCAAGATTAAGAAGTACATGATTGGAACTCTTATGAACAGCCCAAATCTACAAAGTCCTGTAGTTCCATTAAGAAGAGTAGGGATACTGCCATGAATAGCCTGCAAGACAAACTAGAAGGGAAGGACTTAACAAGGATAAAAGTTTACATATGATCATCAATCCAAATAAATTCCTGCATTTATAGAACTTCACAAAGGAACGATAGTTAAGAATTGACTATATGTTTGCCGGCTCTTTTTGAAGCTAGGAATGGTTTCATTATAATTGAAAGAACAACAACATGTTCTAATTATATGTAACTAAATGAGATTATTATAAGGGCTTTAGGCTAACAAATTTTTTTAGAAGAGAACAAGGATGAATGAAGGGAACGAGTTAAGAAAAAAATAGTGCTTTTTTAATAAAAAAGATAGGATTATAATTTATTTATGAGAGATAAGAGCGAAAGAGAGAATAGAATTAACATAAGTTGATGTTGGGGGAGTGAATTTTAGACCAAATATAAACAATCCTGTTAACGAAAATGAATAAAAAACTCCATGAGCGATAATTGGTTTAGACTGGAGCGTTACAAAAATGTGTATCTTTGGAATTTTAAGCAGTTTGCCGAAATACTTTTTTGCGGAAATTTTAGAAGACCTGCGCCGTGTGTTTAGTATTAAAAAGAGTGCTATTGGTGTTTTTAGGCATTGTAATCATCATATATGTTTTTGAGGTGAACGGAAAGTACATATTATTAAAATATTCCTCCTTGATGGGTTCAAAATGAAATTAAAGTTATTTCGGCTCGCCTTCTGTTGATTTGAAAAGAAGCCATTATTTCAAACATTGGCAACATTGATTTCAACCTATAGACTACAATCATTGTATAATTTAATTTAACTAGGAGATTCTAATCTGAGTTTATTTAGGTAAAAAAAATTAAAATACTTAAATTGTACATATTTTTAGAAATTTCTTTACTGACAACCAGGAGAACATAATATAATATTAATAATAAATATTTTTTATAACGCTCTTCAAGGATATGAACTTTAACCAACCACCTCGATGCCCAATACAAACAAAATATTGAGAGAAGGATTTAGTCTTCAGGACACGTTGGAAGGCACAAGGTTGTGGCGGGGTCATTTAGAGTCAGATCGATTGTTTGACATCTGATGACCGAAAATCTTAAAGTCACCTTCAGCAATGAAGAAGAGATGAATATGATACACTAAAGCCAAGGTAGGCTCAGAAAGAAAGCCAGTTAAATGTTTACCGTTGAATTTAAAATCTTGCAAGTAAAAGGAAATCTTTGAAGATTATGGTGTCCCGAATATGTATCCAAAGCAGTTCAAAGATTTGGAGAACTTCATAAAAGAATCGTCATTCGTAGAGAAGAAAACGGATTGCAAAGTTTGCAATAATTCAAAAGTTTCAAAGACTGAAATCATGAGATATCATTAGAATTGAAAAACAATAATTAAGACAAAAGGTAAAACGAGAGGGAATGGAGATTCTCACCTAATTTGTCATTGCGAGAGCAGATATAGTTAAGATTACGTATTAAACAGAAATAAGATTTGAAGTTGTTAGTGAGAGGAAATTCTAAAGATAATTTATCATCAAAATTACCATCACCTTTTTACCATTTACTGAAATGACAACAGATGAGCTACCAGGTCTTAGACAGCGAGCATTAATTTTAGCTTAAGAAAGTCCAATTGGTGCACTGAGAATTAATTCTACTTTTTCTCATTAAGGAATTTTGGAAACGAGGAATTGTGAGGATGATTGATTAAGCAGCGTAAAAAAATAATTATAGGGCGAACTAGCACATAGAAAGTTAGATACGAAAAAGCATTTATTCCAAAAAAGAGAATTGTGAAAATCAAGACAATTAAGCCGTGATAGAATTATTTCTCCCAGTATGATAATGAAGATTCCCACGACGAAATTAATAAGTACTTGATTGGAAGGCTTACGAAAAGCCCCACTCTAGAAAGTCCGGTAGTTACATTAAGAAAAGTATGGTTACTGCTATGAGCAGCCTGCAGTCCAAACTAGAAGTGCTTAACAATGATAAAAGTTTACATATGATCATCAACCCAAACAAACTCCTGCATTTAAAGAACTTTTAGAAAGAAACTGTAGTCAAGAATTGAGCAGATGTTCGTCGGCTCTATTTGAGGCTAGGAATGGTTTCATTATAATTGAAAGAACAACATGTTTTAATTATATGTAACTATATGAGGTTAGTGTAAGAAGTTTAGGCTAAAGAGGAGGTTTTGGAACAGAAAAAGGATCAATGGAGGATACAGACTTGGAGGAAACGAGTTAAGAGAAAAATAGGTGTTTTTTAATAAAAAGAGATAAGATTATAATTTATTTAGAAGAGAGAAGCGCGAAAGAAAGAATGAATTCCCAATAGAATTGACATAAGCTGACGTTGTGGAAGGAAAATTTAGACCAAATATTACTCTGGTCTGCGTTGTTGTCAAGGTCAAATATATAATACCTGATTTTAGTTCAGTTTTTTGCAGTGAATCTGAAAATCATTCTCATTTTACCCAAACAGGTCAGGTTTTTTAAATATGAACACATACTAAAAAATCCTATATTTACAAATATTTGTTGTAAATGAAACACATAATAGCAAATATTGGACCGATTTACTCACAGAAGGTTTACAGAATATTTTTAATAGATAGCATGAATAGTAAATACACAAAATAAGGTACTCATGGATGAATGGTCTCTTCAGTGACCTCCGATTGTTTCCGAGCAAACACCACATCCCTCTTAAGGCACCAACAGTAGTAAGCTAGAAAGTTCACATCTCATGGCCTAAATAGCGTTCCTCCATGACACGGATGTCTTGGTGAAAGTGCTCACCCTGTTCTTCAATGAAGTCTCCGCAATTTTCTGGTAAATAGTCCAGATGGGACCAAAGAAAGTGCATTTTCACTGACATACGCGCACCAAGTTTGTGGTAATTCTCCATTAAGTCATCAACCATCTTCTGGTAATGAGGACTTCTGTCGTTACCAAGGAAGTTTGCAATAACTAAATGAAGGGACAGCCAGGCAGAGAGTTCAGTAGGATTTAATAAATGATCGAAACTAGAGTCTTTTATGAGTTCTCTTATCTGAAGACCATCAAATATACCTGCCTTAAGCTTCTACATGATGATACGTTTGAACTTGTGGTGGAGGAAGGCAAATCCTCCACCTTCCCTGTCCAGTACTTTTACAAAGTTCTTCATTAGGCCGAGTTTGATGTGTAGGGGTGGAAGTAACACATTACTTGGTTCAACTAGAGGGTGGAGCAGAACATTGTAAGAACCCTGGTTCTAATCCTTGTCTTGGTGGCCACTCTTGCCTTACATAATGCTGGTCGTAAGCCGGAATATCTCACAAGCACATAAAGCATGGATACTTTGTGTACCCACTGTGAAGTCCTAGGATGAGTCCAACAACTTTAAGATCTTCACAAATCAACCATTTATGTTCCTGGTAATTGAAAACAGACACCAGACGATCCATGCTGTTGTGAGATTCTTTCATTTCAGCCGAGTATCCAACAGGGATTGATGAAGCCGTATTTCCTTTATTCAGAAGAACTGCCTTGAGTCTTCTGTCAGACGAGTCAATAAAAAGTCTCCGTTCCATGGAAACATACTTCATGCCCATTAATTTAATCAGTTCAGCAATATTAGAGTAGATCAGTGAAGACGCTTCATCAAGCAAAAAAAACTTCCTGAATTCGCACTCGCGTTCCTGATACAAATAGGACGTTGCTTCTGGGGAAAGTAGATGTTTCTCTCGATGACAAGAACCCAGCAGCTGGGCAGACTCCTTAGATAGGTTCAGGTGTCGTGTTAAGTTGTTGAGTTCGGCTTGGGTCAATGGCACCGATCGGTCGTCCTCTTCTGGCTTATATGCACCACACTCACCTATATCAGTCATGTCCCTAGATTCGGAATCAGAACTAGATTCCATGATGACATCCAGCTCAGGAACAGGAACATTTGGTCGATGGGTATTGGATTTATGGCAGAAGGAACATCAGGGTATTGAACATAGCGCTTGTTTTTGCGATTGATGCCTATAAATTTGTCATGCAGAAGTAGCAGTCAGTAACTTGATCTTTCCCTTCCCTCCCCACCATTGGGATACCAAATGGCATACGCTTTGACTCTTTAGTTTGACTCAAAAATAAGCGTAATAAGCCTTCTTTACAAAATCCGTGATTTTCGCTTGATGGTCTGGAAAAACCACGTGTCCACAGATGAAACAAAATTAGTTAGGATGGTTCTTACACTACTGCACAACTAAACCTAAAAAGAGAAAGAATAACTAGTTATTTAAGGTAACCCATGATCAGCTGTGGCATAAACAAAGCCTATATACGCTTGGATGATAGCGCCATTTGGGAAAAATATGCTATAATAAAAACCGAGGGTATCTTAGAAACCAGAACTGACTAAAGAAAATGATATTTTTTAATTCAGCACGCAAATCGGATCATAAATCTGTGGGAAAACCCTTGATCTTGGAAAAAAGTTTTGAAACGCAGACTAGTGTCATCAATCCTGTCAGTAAAAATCCATTCAAATCGCCATGAGTAATAATTAATTTAGACTGGAGCGTTACGAAAAAAGTGTAGCGTTTAGTGTTAAAAAGAATACTTACTATGCATGGTTGCTTTTAGGCATTGTAGTAATCATATATGGTTTGGATTTGGCGCAGGAAGTACATATTATAAAAATACTCCACCTTGATGTGTTCAAAATGAAATTAAAATATGTTTGGCTTGCCTTCTCTTGATGTGAAAAGAAACCATTATTTCAAACATTGGGAACACTGATTTCAACCTAATGATAGACTTTCGAATTGCTAATACCCTTAGGTGATTAAAAATAGCAGTGGGTGTGTTGGGTGTAACCTACCACAATTAAAGATGGAATGCGGTGGAAGCCACCATTTTAAAATAATTACCGTACGTTTAAAAACACATTCGAAAGCCTAGCATTAGGTTGAAATCCGTGTTGCCAATGTTTGAAATCAGAAATTCCTTATACATCAAGAGAAGTTAAGGTGGACCCATGTATTTTATTTTCATTTTCACCATATCAACGTGGAGTACCTTTCAAATATATACTTTCTACGCCAAACGGAAACCATATATGAGGATTAATATGCCTCACATCACTATTATTATTGTTTTCAATAATAAAAACACGGCGTAGGGTTTCTGAAGCTTCACCATTTTTGTTAATAGAACTTAGTTTAAATCTGTGGGCTACACTGTCAGATTGGCCTGGGAATGAGGTGAGACAGGCAGAAGAAGGATCGTTACTACGTGCATGAGCACTGTTAATACGCTTCTCACTGTTGGGTCTCTGCTGCCTCGCTTTAGGAATAAAATGAAGCAAGCACACGACAACCGTTAAAAAAGTTTGACACATTGACATTAAAGGGAGAGAATAACATCAGGGAATGAGAGCGGAGGAAGTTATTAAATTCAATGATACAGGAGTTATTGTCGAGTAGACCAAAGGAAGGAGGCTTGATTAAGGGCTAGTGCCCAATATCGATGGTGGAAAGCCACTGTTGTCGAGAGTGATTAACTTAAGTCGGCGAATCTTTGTTTCAAAGTAAGAAGAAAATAGAACTGGTTAATATAATGGTCTTAAATCAACTTTGATTTGTCACTTATAGTGCGGCTATGAACTCAAAGGGCTAAGCTATGTTCTTATCAAATAACGTTATGATAATCAAAATGCAGGTCTCTTCCTTTGATTGACAATAATCTTTTAAAATGATTACACTGTGTAACACGACTTGGGTTACAGAGCCGAGAATGGGTGATTCTAGATGATATCCAGGCGTTGATTACAAATCTGTCTTTAGAATTTGCATATCACGTCTAGTTTTTGTCTAATTGGAATTTTACTTTTCAAGCCATTTCACACTTTTGATCAATATTGTACCAATATGCAATTTGTAATATATTTAATATATATAATATATATTAATAAATAATATATATATATATATATATATATATATATATATATATATATATTTAATATATATTAACATTTTTAATATATATAAAGTAGACTATATTGAAGCTCAAATATCATTGAATTCTAATTACTGTTTTTTTTTCAGATTTCTTCAGATTAATACATACTTATTTGCGATAACTTTTCTGCTACTTATAACTGGTAACTGGTAAATAAAATAACACGTTTATCAAAATTTGGCTATGATAAGAAACTTATCATAAGGATCCGACATTGTGTATAGTTTGCGTGTTCAAGTTAATATTTGAAATCTTGTCATGGCTTAAATTTCTAGACTTTGATCTGTAAACAGCCCCAACATACCTTGTTATTTTGAGGGGCAATTCACACCAGTGGCATAACAGAGAAAAATATAAACAGCAATAACGTGAAGAAAGCCTACATTTATTATTTTAGATGAAGGGTAGGGAACCAGGATAAAGATTGGGCCCCTCATATTTGTTACACGCAATCTAACACAATATTGAAAGCTTGGTTAAATGGGAAGAGGAAGGCAATGCCATTTGCTGTTACCATGAGCCCTCAAATCAATTTAATGATTGTTATTTCTGTCTAACAAATGTGGCTGGATTTTCAAAGAAAAACCAATCCAAAATTGTTTATCTAAATTGCCCATGAATTTTTCTTGGGTTACAGTTGAGATACACAAAATACATGTGCTTTTTATTTCTATGGGATAGCAGACATGATGAAAATCACTATATAAAGCGATAATGGCCAGCCAGAGAAGAAAAAATTGTGGGCAAACATAATGTTAAGCATGATGCTCTAGTAGATCCAAAGAAAGTTAATTTTCTACCTTTTCACATTAAATTAGGGTTAATGAAAAATTTGGTGAAGGGTATTGATCAAAGAAGTGAACGCTTTCATTATTTTAAAAACAAATTGAAAGGATCATTAACTGAGGCAAAAATAGAAGCTTGAGTTTTTACTGTACCATAAATTCGCAGAGTTGTTTCTGATGATTCCTTTACTTTGTGTCTCAATGAAAAGGAAAGCAAAGCATGGACGTCCTTTGTGGAAGTCTCTGTAGTCTTTCTCAGCAATCTTAAAACTCCAAATTACTGAAAAGTAGTAAACAATATGCTAGAAACCTATGAAAAGATGGGATGTAGAATGTCACTCAAAATACATTTTCTGCATTCTCATCTTGATTTCTTTCCTGAAAATTTGAGAGCGGTTAGTGATGAACATGGTGAACGCTTTCATCACAAATTTTGGTTATGGAGACGAGGTACCAAGGAAAATATAATCCGAATATGATGGGAGATTGTTGCTGGTCTTTAGAAAACAATTTTTGATGTCTCACAAAAGAAAAACGAGACGGCTATAGCAAAGTTTCTTTAAACTTTAAGGGCATAAGAAACTTATTCAATACAATAAAATCTTCCTAACTTTAGAGGGACGGTGGTAACTTTGCTAGTACACTGTCTGGCAGGTTCTCCACCTTTAAATATCTTTGCTTAAAAATTAAAAAAATTACAAAAAATAAAAATATTTTTTTATTTATTAATCGGAACAAATAGCGAAAAGCGTGAGGCAGGGGGTCTCATTACCTTTATCACGATGTGATAGAGAATTTTGGTTTTAAAATTCGGATTCAGCGCACTAACTAGAAACACTTATCCACATGTTTGTAACAAACAAAAGGAAAAAATTTGTTGCCTAGTGTTATTCAGGTTCTTCAATACAACAGGATTTGCATATCTTGTCAAAATTCAAAAAATTAAGTTCAGCATGACAAATAAATATTTTTTTGTATTAATGTCAGCCACTTGGCTGTTCGAATCTAAAATTTTAATTTTAAACTCATTAATCTGATATGGATGGTAAATGCCAAGAAAACTTGTTATTCGGGTGGTAATAGAGAAAAATCTATTTGTTTGAAGATATAAATAATTTTGAGAGTTAGTAGAAATGTTAAAAGAATGCAAAATCATGTAATATGGAGAATAATGCTTAATATATTTTAGGATTTTATCATTAGGTAATTAAAATAAGGAAGCTATGGTATACACATTATGAGAATGCTAAACTCAACTCCTCCTAGTACTCGTTCTATAGATCGACAGTTTTTATCCGTCCGTAATTATCAATATTCCTGAGTAGGTCCATTTATTTTTAATAATCAGAATAAGTAAATAAATGTATTCATATTTATTATATGGTATACACCTATTACTAGATAATTGTCTTACTTAAAACCAAAAGTTAATATTTTCGAAGTATAAATTATTTTTTATATGACGCTTTTATTTCAGTATACATGCCTATGTATTTCACCATACAGCATGAATCACAGAACAGTTATTTGACCTATTACATACCAGTACTTTGTAACTACACAGTGATGTACAGTGGGGGTTTGCTTTTTGACATTTGCATCTTTTTCTGCAACTTATCTTACGATAAAAAAAATCATTTAGTGTATATTTATATTCAAAAATATATCCACCTTGAGTTTCGTTTATATTACAATAACTGTAACAACATAGCATTTAGGTGGTTATTTCAGGGAAGAGATTTTAAAAAGAAGCAGCTAAAGGTGGTATTGACTTTAATGTGGAGATGTTCTGATGCCAATATTTACATACGTTATAAGTAAAAAAAACTAGGGTTCAGGGTACTGTATATAGGTATATGTCATTTCAATGATATGATTCAGTTGATTTTTAGCAATGTGAATTATATTCAATATTGTCATAATCTGAGCTTCTATAAATGCCTTATTTTTCAAATGATAAGTGACTCTTACCAATTTCAGCAAATTGCTTACATATACGACTAATAAGCTCAGATGACATTCTCTTTGCCCTCTCATAACAAATACACATGCCCATAACATGCCTTGAGAGGAAACCCTTGAAGAACCAGCGTGAGAGGAAGCCCCATCGGAATACCCTTTTCAGCCCCTTCGCTCTAAACCACGTGCTCCTTGGCGTGGGAAGTTTAGAATCTTCGAGAAGTAAACAGTCCCGCGCTGAGTCAACCGACCCAGCTGTATTTTTTTCAGACGTTTCTCGCTCCCCCTTCCCCACGAATATGCCGAGATCTTGCACTCACCATAGCCCCATTTCATGAGGCAAACTTCGCTGTCCGATCCGACTCGTTATCTCGAAGTAAGTTTACATAGACTGAGGTCGAGAACACTCTAGGGACAGTCATGCACTGGGGCTATCTAACCATGAATCCGACATTCCTGGAGGAGATTAAGAGTCTATTAGTCCCTCCATTCAGACCGTTTTGTCTTTTTCCCCACGAAGTTCGGCAACACCTGTTTGAGTTTACCTCATCGTTAACATCTCACTAGCAGATCTCCCTTCGTGAAGCTTTGGCCTTTGTTCAGACAAAAGCTATCGAGACACCTTCTTCCAGGAGAATTGTGAGGCCCCCTTCATCTCGAACTCCCTTCAAGACTCCCGTTCCTTTACGCCTGAAATTCCCTGCTGAGCCACAGAACCGTCTAGTGTTTGAGACTACATCTCTTCGGATCATTGAACTTTCTACGTCGGATTATTGCTCCTACATTGTTATGGGCAGAAAGCCACATCAGTCTTTTCGCATGTGCCTAGACTTTAGAAAACTGAACGCCGTAAGAGTTTTCAA
This sequence comes from Ceratothoa steindachneri, assembly GCA_963969495.1. Classification (NCBI taxonomy): domain Eukaryota; kingdom Metazoa; phylum Arthropoda; class Malacostraca; order Isopoda; family Cymothoidae; genus Ceratothoa; species Ceratothoa steindachneri. Next base: position 87,612,799 of record OZ018328.1, read on the forward strand.
CGCTAAGCCCTATCCATTTTATAGACAAGAGCCTACATCTTTTTGAAAAGGCTAAGTTTATTTCAGAGGTAGACTTGTGTAAAACCTACTATCAAATCCCCCTTAAGGTTAGCGCCCGGAAAACACCGCATTTCCCACAGAATAGGCGTTATGCAGTTTACGCGTCTTCCTTTTGGTTTAGTTACTGCTTGTAGTAACTATAATCGCATGATGCGCTCGATACTGGATGGGCTGAATAATATTTCCTTTTACTTTGATAACGTTTACGTGGCCACCCGCACATGAGACCAACATCTAATCTACCTACGCTCCCTTTTCAATAGGCTTGGTGAACACGGCCTCACTAAACTCCCAGCAAGTGCCATTTTGCCTATAGAATCATTAAATACCTGGGTTTCCATATTGGTGAAAATCAAATGGCACAACAGCCAGAAAAGGTGAAAGCCATCACGAACATGCCCTTTTTGTGTACGGAAAAACAATTGCGCTATTTTCTCGGATCGACATCCTTTTACAGACGCTTTGTCCAGAATTTTTCCACTTTAGCGTTCACCCTTAGCTCCCTGCTAAAGAAACTTTACCTGGACTCCCTCATATGCAACTTCAAGGCGACCACCCACTTCCATCAGCTAAAGGAAAAACTAACCTCAGCTCCCATACTGCGACTTCTGAACACGAGCAAACCGTTTGGTATACAAAGGATGCTTGTAGTGAAGGTATCGGTTGCGTTTTGCTCCAGTATGAAGAAGATGGCAATATTTATCCCATTGCGTACACCAAACGGAAGCTCTCGTCACGCGAATGGAACTACTCGGTAATAGAACTTGAGGATCTTGCGATCATATGGAGCGTGCAGAAATTGAAAACATATTGGGTAGGTAGAGTTCGTGATCGAAGCCGATCATCGCCCATTGTCTTATCTAAAAAGTTTTAAAAGCCAGAACGCAAGGCTTATGAGTTGGTGTTTACTTCTAATGGAATACCAGTTCCGAATAGTGTACATAAAAGGGACAGAAAACTGTGTTGCCGACTGTCTAAGTAGGAATCCGGCCGAGGATCCTCCACATGCAAAGTAAATTGTGTTAAGCATTGTACTCCCGTGTATATAATCGAGTCTGTGTACTCGCCCATTTTTAATTATCCACGAACTCCGTCCTAACTGTGTACATTTAGGCTCATTAGTTTCCTTTGATTTTTGGGGGGTACATATTTGTCCTATATGTATTTTTTTCTCTTTGCGTTTTATTTTTATTTTGTTTAGTATTGAATATGGTTCCACTACCCTTTTCATTAATGAATCTTAATTTAAATTGAATTTTCTTGTGACTCGCATTTAACTATTTCGTGTTTTTTGTTCGCTGTTTAACGACGATACCTTTTTAAATATACCCTGCGGCAAGAATTAAACGAAAGTGATTCTTTCAATTAGCGACCGCTCGGTCGACTCATTATTGATAAAACAACTAAATCCCAGTTTAATCTCTGATTCAACTGCTTTTCTCCTTCTCATTCCATAAATCACTCATTTTTTTCACAACCTACCAATCCTCAATCGGTTCCTTCTATAATCTTTTCTCACTCTCTCCGCTTTTGCCGTCCACTAAAGGAGACTAATATTTTTGTATACCAATCAATTGCCCCAATTAGTATTTTATATTTATCCATATTTATAGCATCTATATTTAGTGTCAACATTTTTCAAATGATTTTTTCACATTTTCAATTAATTAAATAATTTATTACTATTTCCTCTTCTTTGAGTGACTAATATCTGTGTCAACCAATAAGTGCATCAACTAGTGTTATACTTATCCATATTTAAAGTACCCATAATTGATCCATATCTAAAGTTTCAATAGTTTTCAAACGATTTGTCAAAATTTCAATTAACTAAATAATTTATTTCTAATCCTTATGTGCATCATAATTTTCGTATTTTTGAACGTGTTCTAAATCTATCTTATAGACCAAAAGATGGGTAAGGTAAGATACCCGAAACGTTGTATTTAATTAAATGAGAAATTTTACATGTCTCATTCGGGGATTTATCCTGAACCTATATATATATATATATATTGCCCCATTTATGATATATATTAAATTTATATTTTGGAGTCTTGTTCTTTATATATCCTTTAACTGCAACTTGGCAAGCCATTAGATAAATCCAGGTCAACCTTAAATCTCACTCTGTATAAAAATTAATGCGGTGATACCCCACTCCTTTAAATCCACCAAGGCATATCTGCTCCTGCTTGTGCATGCGCCCTTGCGCCGAGCGAGTCTTCACAGGCATACGTCGACATATGTTGCCTTTTAATCAAACTAAAACGTCTTGTATGGGAGTGAAAGGATGCGGATAAATACAGTTGTGCAAGAACTATGTGCTCTCGATTATGTCTGATTATGCTGTTTTTTTAAACTTCTTTGTTTTTGAATTTTATTATTTCTAGATATCGATTATCGTACTGATTTTCTCATTTGCAATGCAACTCGGGTTCCATTGAAGCCTTTTTTTTGGTAAATCATTTTTTTTATTATCTTAACTTCTTTTTACAGAAAGAGCAATGGTAGCTTTCTTTTACAATCATAATGATCCCATTACCTCTCCAATCTAAGATTTTACCGAACTTAGTATCTCTTTTCTGTTTTTTTGCTAGAACTACGTAGTTGAAGATAACTGATCAGTTTATAATTGAATCTTCCACTACGATCAGTTAAGTATTTTATTCTTATTAGTTTTAATCTCAGAATACATATACAAATAAATGCGGTTTGACAACTAAAAAAATGTTGTTTCTTACCCGTGGACTTGTATGTCAAGACCTATAAGTCTAAGCCTATCCACTATGTTTTCTAACTCTCTACTTTCTCTGCTTTCTAATTTGTTACAGCTCTTATTCTGTTAGACAGAGAGTTAAAAAACTTTAGCCGCTTTCGGGCGGCAGCACAACAGATAGGAGGTCCATCACTGTTTTTTCGCAGGGTACCCTACAAACATGTTTGACCGGAAAGGAGGCTTACTCCTCTCTAAGTCCTACAGTTGCAGGGGTTTCCCCTCATCCCCTTCTCTAAAGTCGCCTCCCTCTTTCCATGGGCTGTCCCTCCTTTTCTTTCACAAGAAAGCACACAAGGGGCCAAATATTGACAACCCTCAGTGAGAGCAGCTCGATAGCGAGAACCCCCTTAAAGGACAAGCAATGGCAGGGCCCGTCGGGCCATGCGGCCTAATGTCCTGAACTTGTGCTTTCTGAGTTTACTGTACGTGTCACACTAGCTTTCCGGACGAATGCCGGTTCGCCTGCTCAAGACGAGACAAAGGTGCTCAAATGGGATCCCTTATGTCTTGGGAAAGGATGGCCACATAGATGGCCCCCTGAGATGGACATGTTCGCTAATGTGACCCAGCTCCAGACGGAAGGATCTTTCATGTTGTTGAACTCGAGATCGGAGCCAAGCATAGAGCCTGAGTTCGCCCGGAGGCAAGCTTCTCCTCAGACGGCTTGGGCACCTGAGGACTCAAAGAGAGAGGAGAGATCTCCTACCCAGGCTGGTGCCTCTGTGGCCGCCAAGACCTTCTGCATCTTACTGAGGCCTGTCCATCAGTCCTAGGGTTCCTTCCACCTGAAGAGAGAAGCTGGTTCATTCCCCAATCTCCTCTCCTTAAAAGAAAATGAACAGCAAAAAGAACAATAATACTCGGGGCACCTCTGCCTCCGCGAGAGGCCCGGGAAGGTACGCATCCGCTGGCGTTTTAGAAAGAAACTAAGTCAAGATATGTAGCTCCCTCCCCTTTGCTGACCTTGGTTTTGAGTCTCTGACAAAGACTAAACTTGCAAGTGTGCAGGACGGATCCTCGTTTACGTCAGGGACCCTCATTCAGAGATTTACTGGCCTTTTTCAGCAAGCGGGATTTAAACGCTTTCCGGTTATTGGCTAAGGGCAACATGATCTTTAAAGGATAATACTAGCTAGCGTAATTGGTAAAGAGCCCAAAGTGACTCATTTCTCGACAGAAGTTATTTAGCGAATGCGTCGAATACTTCCGAGGCAGCCATAATTAGTGCCCTCTGTACACTTAATGGCACGCTGGTGAGTGTGACGCCGCACTCTCTTATGACATTCGTGAAAAGAGTGACTTAAGCGAGGGAACTCGTGGACTACTCCATAGACGACATCAAATTACAGTAGAACTGGCCGACCATGAAGCGGTCAAGGTCGTACGTGTGACGAGAATAGCGGGAGGGGCCTTGATACCAATTCCTACACTCTTCGTCACCTTCGACTGTGACAAACTCCCTGAGTTGGGGCGTGCCAGTTGGTATCGCTACCGTGTAGAGGCATTCATGCCACTGCCACGTAGGAGCTACTACTACAACACTTTGGCCAAAGGAATCGCTCATGTAAATGTGGAAAGTTGGGGTTACCCGAAGTCTGTGTAACATGCTCCAAGGCCGTACACGATAAGTTTAAATCGTGTGTGGCCGAGTAAGTCAATTGCGGATAGCCGCACTCCTCTACTTTAAAGCAATGTGATCCCTATCTCCTGGAGAAAGAAATCCTTGCCATTGAGGTATAGTTAATTTTTTCATTTAATGAGGCTAATGCATTGCCCTGGCGTGCCCGGTGCTGACTGGAACGTCTTATCCCTCAATGTTAAATAAGACATACTTTGCTCCTGCCGCCTCCAGGCAGACGAGCACGGTCATTTTCCCGCCCATTTGAAACCCTTCTGCGGGTTATACCTACCCACGGCACTCCCACAGTACAGCTGGTAGCAAAAAGGGTTCACACCCAGCCCCCGCTAAAACCAGGGCGCCCCCTTCTTCCAGCGCGAGTACGTCCAGTACATCGAAAAGGTCGCGCGCGTACACAAAGTTGTTAGACTCACAGTAGGCAACACCCATGAAGTTGGTTGTGAAGCCATCTTTCGGGGTTCATATATTTGCCCCTTGAAAGGAAGACAGGACTAAAGGAGCTTCAACTCGACGCACACACCCAGTGATGGGCTGATTAGCTGGAATATGGTGGATCTTTTAAAATAGGGAGCCCTGCCGCCTAAGCAGCACAGCTTTTCTAAGGTTTCGAGGCTTAATGAATAAAAGACTTGCATAGCCAGCCCAACCTCCCCGATAATTCCTTGAAGGCGAAAGCATCTTAAGCGCATTTCAGATCAATAGCGCTAAAGAGGTCTGACTCCGGCAAGCGTATGGCCATTCCCATGACGGTCTTCTCTTCGCAAAAGGTCCCCGGATATCGTCGAATCTAGGCCTGGAGTGCATATTCCTTCAATGAAATTGCCACGGACTCCGGACCAGCTGGGAGGAGCTGTGAAGGCTCGTCTCCTCCAGTTTTACCTTAGCTATCTTTTTGCGGGAGACCATGCTGGGCAGTGCTCCCTGACTACCCTCCCTGGATAAAAATGCGTTTTCCTACCTCACAACCATGGAAAGGGAACCGGACAGAAGGATGTGTCATTTACCCCCGGTATGATATCTCCGTTCTTCTTTTTGCTCTAGACACCTACTGTCAGGCAGTAGCTGTGCATCTGCATCTATATAGGAGTTATACTGTTATTTGTGCATACATCACACCGTCAGCCAAATTTGACGCTGTGGACTTCCACCGGGTCGTAGCCCGGATTCCTAGACGATTCTAGGGGTCATGTCCTTGCCGACCTGATCGACAAGCTGTAGATAGTTGTTTTAAATATGGATGAGTTTACGCTTCACTCTACGAGAACCGCTTCATTTTATTGTCTTGGTCTATCTAAATATGTCTGAACTTTACTTCTAGAGGGGTAGAACCCTTCAACGACACGCTTACATATAGTGAGTTGTGTTTTGCACACGTTTCGTGCACGGACACCACCACTGGCTGGATGATGTCCCGTACTCCATGCTTTGACATTTGGGTTTGATAGGCATCACCTTTCTCTAAGATTTGTTCCAAAGGAAATGGGTAGAGGGTATCCTTCCAGACTCCAGGCGAAGATGCCGAGGGGGATTTCCGCCAGGTCGTGGCGGAGTGATTTCTCCCCGCTTTTTGCGAACCAGGGAGAGATTACTCTACTCCGATCAGTTTACGCTTAATCTCTGTTACCTCTGCGTATGCAAGTTGATACTAAAAGTGATAAATTTTAGATTAGCCTTATTTCTCAACAGCGGAGGCCACCAGTCTTCTGTACAGTGCAGGTTCTGCAAACTCCTCTCCACGTCGGATGCTCTGCACCGACTGGTAAATGCTGGCTGCCAGGCATTCCTTCGTAGACTGTAATACGCCACGGAGTGTTTTGATATGGAGAAGTCCTATGATCCGCATGGTTATACGGTATCATGGAGACTCTCTACACGATGGGGGCGAAGGGACGCCTTCCATTCTTTGGAAGATCGTCGATTACACGTAAAGGTGGGGTAGGTAGTCTTCTCGGGCCCAATGGAGCAGGAAGAGAGTGTGCCGCAGGGAAGTTTCCTCACTGTTACACTTCATGCCCCTAGCATTAACGGCATTACCCCAGTGCTGCCGTAAAATCTTCTCGATACGCTTTACATTTATGAACTTTCAATAACTTTTGGCGCAGACAAGATGCCAACTTTGGAGCGTCACTCAAAAAAGCGTTTAACTGCGTTTCTCGCTATACCCAAGAGCACAGGCTTCGATTTTTCTTGTCCAAGACTAAGTTAAGGCAATTTCGCCACCTTGTACGCCTCCACCCGGAGCTAAACTAGTTTCTAAATGGGGTTCGCCTCGAGGTGGTGGACTCGCACCGTTTCCGTGGTCTTGTATTAGTTGACCTCTCATTTGATAGGGTCATATTCACAGCCTTAGGGTCTCTTGTACCCTCGCCATGGATATTCTTCCTTCCGTTACGTTTTCCGCCTGACGTGCTGATAAGGCTACTACCTTGCTATTTTATCGATCTTTTGTTCATTCTAAGCTCGTCTACAGATGCGAGATTTATGCATCTACAGCCGAGCGTGTATTTTAAAATGTTAACATGACCCAACAGAGTGGCATTCGCATGGCGACCAGTGCCTTCCGCACGTCCCAAATTGGGAGTCTCCTTTTTAATGTTGGGGAGATGCCACTCGCTCTGCGCCCTAAATATTGTATTTTCTTCTGTACACGAGTGTCTGGTGCCTCCCTCAGTTGCCAACAGCTCTCACTGCTTCCTGAACTGATCTCAACAGTGCCCTTTTTGCGCTAAGAGACAGTATTCATATCCTAAGCCCGTATCATTTAGCTAGACCCCCACATTTGATTTCTTTTTTCTAACTTTATAAATCCTTTTCATAGCCCATGGGTGAGTACCGACTATATTATTCTGAAATACTCGTATGTATAATAAATTAATAGCTAGTAAGAATCTAAGATGTGGACACCCTGTACTAGTAAACTATTTCATGGTTAACCTGGATTCTAATATCTACCCTACAAAATAAAGATACATAACAAATGTCAGGGGCTACGTACACTTAAATTTACTTATGATTTTTTCTCACAAGAAAGTTTCTTCTTCTAATAGTCACTTTTGTTCCTGGTAACTTTCTCGGGTGCATCTGGATTTCTTCTTTTTAGGCCTCTTCTTTTGACTTTTGCATGGGCATCACTGTTAGCTTTTGACACCATATTTTTGCCCATGACATGGATATGGGACCTGGCGATGGCAGCAACAACGGTGTTGACCAGACTGCAACCCTTTTCCACAGTCCAGCAGGCACATGCCTTAGGCATTGCTTATTTTTTCCTTATAGACACTCACGAACACTTCTTCTGAAGAGTAGGCCGCCAGAAACTTGGTCCTCCTTTCGCCTGGTGTCGTCATCGCCTCGAAGTTTAACTTTGTAGTATTAATACAATATTCGTAGAAGTGAAAGGAAAAACAAAGTAATGGTACTGAGACACCATTAGAGAATACTTATAGGATTAGACAATGAGCAGCAAGCCTATAATATATCGGCAAGATATGACCGATACCCATATATTGGCAAAGTGGCCGATATGGGCGATACCGATAACTTGCCGATATTATCGGTGCAAGTCTACCATAGAGAGCGAATAGTAAAAATATATCACATAATTTATAGGCTTGTGTTAAATAATATATTATTATTGTTCATTAGTACTTCACAGGGTATTTTAACTTTAACTCACTTCTGGATACTTAAAAACAACGTTTTGGGATAAGTACTCAAGCTAATAGGCCTAAAACGGGAAGTATTTAAGTGCAATTACCGTGGATGGTAGTGTCCTTCCCCTTATTTAACACACATTATAACTAATTCACTTAAATAGTAAGAGTCCACATCTTCCTACCTACAAGTACTAGAGCAAACATGCCTACAACGGCAAATAAATACAATTAACCTATGATTTTAAAATTTTTCAAGATGGCGGCAGCGTCTCACCCAGACTAATTCGTAATAATGACTGGAATTTCCGCCTGGCGGGCATAGCGGCAAACACTCGCGCTGACTGTCGCCCGACTATGGAAGCAGCTGACTCCAGAATTAGAGGAAGCTACCAATCAAGTATTCGTTATCTATGCCTCGGCTCATCGCATTTGCGTGGTTCCAACGGCCGCATCAAGAGGTCTAGAACATAAGCCTGGCCTCGGACATTTTCAAACTCCTGGTTTTCCAGCTTCCTTCCGTGGCCCTTGTCTTGTAACAGGCTCTTTGTGAGGAAATGGCCTGTAAGCTTGATTGGAAGTTAGGATTCTACCACGTTCCTCTTCGCGTGCAAGCTGACATCAGTTCGGATTGATTATTGGAAATCGTCGCTTCCGTTTCGCAAGGATGCCCATAGGTTTTGCCAGGTCAACATATAGGATGCACAAGGCGCTTGCCTCGGCTTTCAACATTTGGGCCAGGAAATAGCGATGCTGTGCTTCTAAGTAATTGTACGATGCCCTCATAGTTGGACCTTCCACTTCTCATCGAAAGTGTATATGTGAAGTTAGGTGCAGTTCTATAAAATTAAATATGGATAAGTGTATTTTGGAGCCTTGTGAACTGCTAGTATATCTTGCTCTCCACATCGATATTAGGTAGTAAGGCTCGTAATGCCATAGAATTTGCCACATATAATGACACGTTTCGTAAATATGGGCTTATATTGGCTGGACCGATAAACTTTATCACCCGATCCTCAAGCTGCAATTCATTCTTGTTGGTAGAGCAGTGTCTCCTTTAGTCTTTCCGTGTCCGCCCACTTGCTTCCGAAGCTTTATTCTTCCAGCTTTAGAATATTGTGCCCCTGCCTGGTCGTCTGCTGCTACCTCACACTTACATCTTATTGACAGAGTCTCTTATACTGCTAGCTTTCTTTGTGGCGGTAATGTCCTTTAGAACCTTGCACATCGCCGCAAGATCAGCAATGTGTGCATGCTTTATAAGATACAATCCAATCCGCATCACTCGCTGTATATTTCCTTGCCAAATCGCTTTGTAGGAAAGAGAAACACTCGTTAGTCTTTGGCCCGGCATCCTCTTTGTTTCCAGTGTATCAGATGCCGTACTAGCCAGTTTCAGCGTTGCTTTCTGCCAAGTGTTGTCCATCTTTGTAATTGCTTGGACGAAGAGACTTGTGCATCAAATAGTGTAGATGCCTTCAAAAAGAAAGCTAATAAGATCTTGTGTTCATCATGAGCCATTATCCTGTTATTTTGTTATTTATGTTTTTTTTCTGGTTTGAATAATCTATACACAATATATCTTGTTTTGTTTGAATTTTGCTATTTACTGTTTTTCAATTTTGTTTATTCAAGTTTATTATTCAATTTAATTTAACTGAATCCATAGGTGAATGGAAGCCCTGAAGTTTTTCTTTACATACCTTTTCCCAGTTTGTTCTTCTATCCCACTTCCTTTTCTTCTTAACATCGTTGCCCCTTCGACGTCGCAATTGTGCGGGGATTGCTAATTGTAATCTATAGTGCTTGCACTCTTCCTGTTCTACCTATCTCATCTTGTGTAATAATGATAATAATAAGTGATTTCAATAGAAATCCAAACGATCACACCATGTCCTGGCATATTGTAACGCAGGTGCCTCGGGCGTAGGTATTCTCAGCCCGGGAATCGCCATGGCCTTTCGCATCAGTTCCTTCTATCTCATGTACATCTTTCTTAAGGAATCATGGCTCTTTGGATTCTTCTCCTTCTCCTGTCACGGGTTTGCCTTTCCTCAGGCAACATCTTGGCAATTTTTAACAATGCAGAGCAAGCTCCCTCCTGAGCATGAATTACGACTATCTTCGAACTCCCTGGTGGTACTTTCCAAATCCTTTAGGACTTCTACTCTTAACATCTATCAGGTTCGGTTCGAAAATACATTCCAGATCCAGTGTCCCATATCTAAGTAAAATTATAATTTAGCCTCGCTTAGGCTCATACTTAGAAGGTTATATAATTAGCGTCCTGCCTGAGCCACCAGCTTATGCGTTTTAGGCTGCCTCGCCTTTTCCTGCGCTCCCTTCCGACTCCTGTCAGGACACTTCATTTACAACTTCCCTTTTTTTTATTTAGCTGTAATCTATATTCTATTGTTTTCCTTTTACTCTGGTCTTCCTATCCCTATCTCTATTTTATTATTGTAATATTTTGAAAACAATGCAATTATCCCCCAAATTGCAGATCCCGAACAAAGTTTCCGAGACTTAAGATAGTTGTAAAAGAGAAGGAACGAGTGAAAGTAAGGAAGCGCTAAGAGGACAAAGAGGAAGGAAGTTCTTCAAGGCTCAGAGGGTGCTACCCCTAAGTTTTTACCACCTCTAGACAATGTTTTGCCATGGGATTGGTTTCCTGCCCGAAAAAAGTGGTTTCCTCTTCCGTGGAAAATCTGATTATGGACTTTTCATTTATCATCTTGGTGAAGGACAAGGCCGAGAAAGGTTCGTCGGACTCAGGATCCCTTTGCAAGAAAAAAAGCGGTAAGACTCCTCCTGAATCCACATCATAAAAAGAAAAGAAAGGAGAGTGGAGTCTCTGATACCCCAAGGTAGCTCATCGAAATGTTCTTTGGCTGCACAAATTTGTCTGAAGTACACATCTTTCATCTGTGCAAGGGCATTGCTATATTCCGATATGGGAATATTGACCCGGTTGTCCGAGAGGACCCATTTAGTCAATGTTATCAACCCTTCCTTATTCACCATAATGAGTGGCAATGGACTCTTATTGGCACAAAGGCACAGGTAACCCCACACTCTACCATGAACTTACTGAATAATGCAGTTTATTTGGTTGAACTGAGAAACTATTAAATCGAACGTATGTTTAAAGAGCCGTCCAAACAAGGGGCTTTTAAGTTTGGGAGAGTGACGAGGAAGAAGGTAGGTATCTATTAATACAAATCAATTCTGTTTTGTTACTAATGAATTTGATAAGCAAAAAGGGTCTCTGCTTGATAGTGATAAGCTGTCTTGCGAAAGATTTTATGCGGTTACCGCGTTGGTGTAATACTGCCAACAGCTTCATACATAGGAATAATTTTTGTTGACCTTAGATTTGTTCAAACTTCCTTAGAGCCGTTTATGATCAAGATGTTTTATGTAGGGCCAAGTAAATGAATTTCCTTTAAGACTTGCGATGTGTATATATGTATTTGAAAAGAAGATTCTGAGCCTACAAGGTGCGAATCGAATTTCCTTAGAAGAAGTTGAAAGCTTGTACAGCACACTCTACTCAAATTCTGCTAAAAAGGCACCCTCAGCTTCTGGTCATTCTAAGTTTAAAGTCGGTAAATTATCATCCATTAGGACTCCATTCGCCTCTTCTATTTTCCTAGTATTCACTGAGATTCGGGTTGTCAGAAAGAAAGGAACAGTACCAGTTGTAAACATACCTTGGTCCCATCTCTACTGCAGACATGAGGGTGTTACACTCGTACTGCTCAAATTCTGCGAGGATGCATTAGATGGTTACCTCCACCAAAAATATCGGGTAATGACGACCCTTAAGAGTCCGATCGATTGCACCATTGAAGGGAGAAAAAGGACAAAGCTCATGTGCGAGTTCAATTTATAGCCGATTTGATATCTCTTTTATTCCCTTGGATCGCCATATTTTTCTCAAGGGCGTTTTAATCCAGTTCCACGAAGAATCACCCATGGAATCTGGCTATCCCCTGGACCTCTTTTGAGTAATCCATGTCGCCTACATGGAGCAAGACAAGGAATACCCCCTGTATGTCTTCCCCGTCTTTAATAGTTCCCCGCCTGCGGAAATTAAAATATGCGACCAGTTATCATCTCTTCAAAAGAATTAATTGCAAGAGCTGCTGAGTCGATTTGATGACGTCAGCTTAGAGATCCGCGTTAGTGCTACCCATTTTAAGCATAATATCCAACTAACCAAACTAGAACCCATCCGATCCAAACCATACCCACTGTCTATACACCTCCGGGAACACAATTTGACAATTGGCCCGGGCAAGTGCCACTTCGCTTTTGGCACTATCGATTACCTCGGCTTCCATTTCGGGAATAATCGGTTAGCTCTCCAGCAAGAATAGGTCTGGGCCATCGTGGACATGCCTTTGTCCAATAACAAAAGCGGATGCGATACTTCATAGACTCTGCCTCGTTCTATCGTCGCTTCATACCTAACTTTGCGACTATCTCCGCCCTCCTCTGCAAGTTATTAAAGGAGAAAGCCGTGAACGCCTCGAGTTGACGCTACTTTCGACCCACAGATTGACCAACCCAAGGAAAAGTAAGAATTTGCTCCTATCCTCCGCCTCCCTAACTCGGACAAACTGTTTAGCATTCTCAAAGAGGCCAGTAATTACGGTATAGGATGTGTCCTCCTCCAGTATGAGAATAACGAAAAAAGTTTAACCGTCGCTTACCCAAGCAGAAAATTACTCGCGCGTGAGAAAAATCATGGGGTATTTGAGAGAGAATACCTCTCTATCATTTAAATATCCATAAATTTAGAATGTATTTTGTAGGAAAGGCATTTGTAGCGGAAATAGACCATATAACGCTATCATACATACGTAACGTCGAGAATAATAACGGTAGGTTGATCTGTTGGAGCTTGTTCTTCTAAGAATTCCAATACCGGATTTTGTATTAAAAGACACCGATAACTATATGGCTGATAGTTTAAGCAAAAACCCGTTAGATCATTTTCCCAACTAATTTCGAGCCATTTCCCATTTTTTATATCCATTTATTGATTTCATAAAATAAATTTGTATATTCAACCATATAATCAGGAAACGCGTATCCTTTATATATATATATATATATATATATATATATTTGTTTATCTGTCTACAATGAATTCCTTTTATATCCTTCATTTTTTTATTTGTGTATAATAGCAATATTCCCGTAATAGTCATTGTCAAGAGACTATTATTCTATTATTTGAACTTTGCGCCTAGGTAAGGAATACTCCCTCGGACAAAATCTCGGAGGTAACATCAACGCACAACTCTCCTGTGCAAGAGCCTTCTCTACTACCCCTCCCCAGTGTAAGACTCCATCGTCGGCGTCGTATACACTCAGGGTCATTCGTTTCTCCTCGGTCAATATTGTTCGTTTTTTTGTACGGCGACCGTCCCCACCAAGTCTCCGCTCGTGTACCTCTAATGTGTATATAGCTTGTTTTCAAACCCGTTTTAACCCTGTAAAATAATATTAATTTGCATATCAGTAAAGTTACTTTTGAAATCGTTTTTCTATTGTCCCGGAACCTCCAAGATAGTCGACTATTATAAATCTCCCACGGACATAGCCGTCATCGACTTCAGCTGGGAAACGCAGAAAGCGGTAACTTGACCCTATTATATGAAATATATATAAATATATATAAATATATATATATATATATATATATATATATATATATATATATATATATATATATATATATATATATATATATATATATATATATATATATATATATATATATATATATATATATATATATATATATACATATATATATGCAACAAGGCCCATAAATCTGGTGCAATAGTTATATTAGATAAACAAACATATTTCGATAAAATGAGTGAATTGACTAATGATGACTCTACCTATGTGCATTTAAATAAAGACCCTTTAAAACAAGTGAATAGTATTTTTTCTTAAAAATTACGCTCAATTCTTAAACATTATCCAGACTTATTTTATAAATTAAAATCTATGAATGCCTCTCTTCCTTATCTTTATGGCCTTGTCAATACTCACGAACCTAATAATCCTCTACGCTCTGTCTCATATGTTTCGCCAAAATGGCTTACGTGTTATCTTACTTCTCTTTTAGGATGCATTTCTGATTCCCATATAGTTATTAGTTCCTACCTAGTATAAAAACTTAATACCATCCCGTAACCTTCAGACTTCACCCTTGTTAGCTGTGATGTTTGCTCCCTTTACACTAAAGTTCTCGTTGATGATCTATTCCAGTTTCTTAAAGATAAATTGTGTAACGTTGAATTACCTATACTCCTTAATTTATTCTTAAAATTAATCTCCCTTTGTACCAAAGACTGTGCATTTACTTTAAATGGTAAATTGTTTCGTCCAAAATTTGGTTTATCTATGGATAATAGTTTATTCTCCGCTTTATCAAACTCATATATGGAATTTTTCGAAACCGTTTTCCTCCCATCTATTGTAGATTTTCCTATAATCGGGTTTCGCTATATGTATTGATGATAAACTTTGCTTGTGGCCCAATTCTGAAAATATTTTTATTATTTGGAACAAACATAATTCCCTTGTACATTCCATCAAATTTATCCTTGAAATTGAACAGAATGGAAGTATTCATATCCTTGATTTATTAATACACCGCACCCATTCTGGTTTCAAATTCTCTATCTATCAGAAACCAACTAATTTTCTTCTGATATTTACTTTTACTCCTCTCACCATATTAAAGTCAAAAGATCTATTCTTATTTCAATGTTTCTCCGTGCACTTCGTGTAGTTATTCTTGAATTTTTGGACTCAGCTAAAAAGTCATTTTATAGTTTCGAACCTCGCGCGCCTTTTAATAACAAGAATACTCTTGTACTTACTTTTAATTCATCCTTTGCTTCTCTCTCATATTTTAAAATCTCTAGGCATTTGTGTAGTATTTAACTATAATAATACTATCTCTAAACTATTATTCAAGAACGCCTATTGGTAATGTATACTGCGTAAAATGTATCGATTGCTCTAAATATTACTTTGGCCAATCAGGTAAATGTTTAAAAAAAAGAATTTCTCAGGATAAATATAATGTATGTCGTGGCGAAGAAAGCAGCTCATTTTATGTTCATATGCCATTTTATAATCACAATATTGATTGGAATTCTGCTAAAGTCATCTGACAAAATAACGATACAATTTTCTGAAATATCATTGAGTCAACCTTTATTAATAAATTTCCAAGTTAAAATTTAAGTCCTCGCTTATATAAACTTTATGGTTACGTTTTAAAGTATATTTACAATAAGGTACTGTAGAAACTTTTAATTTGAGACCTAATATTTATATTAATCTTAATAAGCAATTTAATTTTATTTTATGTGCATCTATGTAGATTTATGCTTTTGTCTGTATTTATTTCCATTTGATTCAAGTCTGTAGAACATTTGTACTTATTTTACCTTGGTTTGTAGATCCTGATATCTAGGGTTAATCTCTGGATAAGATTCTCTCCCTCATTAATTGCCTAGCTGGTATTTTAATCCTCTTGTCAACCTTTAGTCTTTTGAATTAACTTGATTTAATGATCTTATTTTGTATTTATCTTCGCTGATCCTAAGGAATCGATTTCATATTATTTCATTTTGTTGATTAGCTTTTTACAATTTTTGTGGCGTTTCCTCTTCTCTGTAGCATCCTTATAAATATTACAATTTTCAATACTTCTGTTATTCTCTAATAGGGAACTCGAAATATAGTTCGAAAGTACTTGGAATCCTCGTATTATTTTTTCCTCTGTGCTTTGTTGCATTTATTACATACTCACGCGATTCTTTGTGAGATTCCACACACACAAATATATATATATATATATATATATATATATATATATATATATATATATATATATATATATATATATATGATGAAAATTAATGCAATATCGCAAGAAAAGATGAGGAATTAAACCACATTCTCCGAAGACAATTTAATTCAGAACAGATTCGGTGTATCTCACACCCTTTTTCAACTGACACTGGATAGAAAATATAAGGAAAAATGCATACAAGCATAACAGGTCGTGAAAGATCCCCTCTTTTATCCTTAATCACCTACATGTGGCTAATCTGGGGGGGAGGGGATCTTTCACGACCTGTTATGCTTGTATGCACTTTTCCTTATATTTTCAATCCAGTGTCAATTGAAAAAGGGTGTGAGATACACCGAAACTGTTCTGAATTAAATTGTCTGTGGAGAATGTGGTTTAATTCCTCATATATATATATATATATATATATATATATATATATATATATATATATATATATATATATATATATATATATATATATATATATATATATACATACACATATATATACATACACATATATAACATACACATATATATACATACACATATATATATATATATATATATATATATATATATATATATATATATATATATACATACATATACATATACATACATATACATATACATACATATATATATACACATATATATTGATATGGAGAAATTTTTTTAGATATTTTGTTTATTTATGTATTTTTTTTCTGTTTAGAGAGATGAAGGTGCCTGTTTGAACAAATTATTAAAAGTGATTTGAAATGCCAATAATATACAGGGTGTCCAAAAAGTCTGGGTAAATAGGAATTTTAATATTTTAATATTTAATATTTAATATTTTAATATTCTAAAGGTATGTATTTATCCCTTATGTACCCAGACTTTGTGGACACCCTGTAAATCAGTTCCAAAAAAATCTATTTCAATACCAGTTAATCTATAGAATTTACATAAATAAAAACCTGTTGAAATTGTTTTAATTTCTAATCAATTGATGTATCTTCTTTCAATTTAGAGAGTTCGAACGGCGTACTTAAAAAAAATAATTAAAACCGTTATGATATGGGGTTAAAAGGTTAAAGCGGCCGAGGCTAACTGGCGAGCACAGCAAAGCGAAAGATTTCCCCGTAAGGGGACAGGGCGAGTGGACAAACCATAGCTTGTTTGATATATTTTTTTTTAATTTTTTGCTTTCGTCAAAAAATTTACGTGACAGGATTTTTTTTTAGGGGCTATCTGGTGAATGCCCACTTAGGCATAAGTCGCCGTAAATAAACAGCCTAATCCTAGGCTACTTTAAAAAATTTGAACAGAAAACAACAATAAAAAGAAATAACAATTACAAAACAATAACCAAAACAACAACTAAACCTCGTTAAATGAAAGAGAGAAGGCCGGCTTCCACCAAAAAGTCAACAGGTACACCAGTAATGCGCACGCACTCGTCCCGAGTACAAAGGACAGGTGGTAGCAACCCCGCCAGTCCTGGTACCGCGACAGGTAACGTGCGCGAAGATCACCCAGACTTGGATATTCGACAAGAATGTGCCGAACACTCCAACAAATAGCGATGCGTCAAACGAGTGAGTCCGATTCGGAATCGACAGAAAGCGACCTGAAGCTGTCGCCGGATTGTGGAAGAGGTCCATGGCAACAGTCGCGGCGCAATGGCACGCAACTTTAATTTCCCTTCGACCGTCTCCCATCTTCTTTGCCCTGCAGTCTGAATAGCTGCCCGCATTACTGCCATGTAGTCGGTGTGAAGAAGAGCGAAACGTTGGTCTGGTCGCAGAGTCCTCCCGGACTCTTTGGCGCTCTCATCGGCGCGCTCATTCCTCACAATTTCTACATGTCCAGAAACCCAGCAGAAGGTAATCTCGACATCTACCCGGCTCGCCAAAACGGTGGCGGCACGGATATCGCAAACCAGGTGATGCGGAGATTCCAATGCCCCGAGAGCACTCAGGGCGCTTTGTGAGTCGCTATAGATCACAAGCCGGTCTCCGAACCAGGCACGTCGCGTAATCTCCCGTACCGAGTTGTGTATTGCCACCAGTTTGGCCATGAAGAAAGACGCAGCGCCTGGCAGATCCCGGCTGACTTCAAACAGGGGACACGGCGTGGAAACCGACCCCCTCTTGAGAATTAGAGCCATCTGTATACACTGTCAAGGTTCCAGCGTGGCACGAGGTGTGCTCCAAAAATGTCGAACGCAATACTCCTGGCACCGTACAAGCTTTGGGATCAGAGGTGTGGCCACAAATAGCCAAAGGGCTTAGGGTATGACTGGCGTCTCTAAGCGGCATAGGCACCTTTGAGGTCAGCTGTGGATGCATTGAAAGCTGTTGGCGACTGAGGATGGCGCCTGGCTCGCGCGTACAGGCGAGTGATGCATTGCACGCGGCGCAGAGCGAGTGGCATCTCCTCAGCATCGACCAACAGGCTCTCAATGGGGGAAGTGCAGAAGGCACCTGTCGCAAGGCGAAGGCCGGTGTGGTGGATCAAAAAACCTTCCGCAATAAACGCTTGGCTGCAGATGCATAAAACTCGTATCCCTAGTCGAGCTTTGAACGAGGAAAGGATCGATAAAAAAGTAGGGCAGTAGCCCTATCAGCACCCCAAGCGCTGAACGTCACGGAGCGAAAAATATCCATTGGGCGGGTACAAGAGACCCTAAGGCTGCGAATATGAGCCTCCCAGGTAATGCGTCGGTCGAATAGAAGACCAAGGAAACGGCGCGACTTGACCACATCCAGGCGCCTCCCATTAAGAAACAAATCTAGGTCGGGGTGGAGCCGTAGATGGCGGCAGAAGTGCACCACCATAGTCTTGGCCAAAGAAAACCGGAACTTGTGCGCTTTGGCATAGCAAGAGACACGGTTCAATGCCTGCTGGAGTTGACTCTCCAGAGTTGGCATCTGGGCCCGCGCCAAAAGAGATCAAAAGGTCGTCCACGTAGAGCGAAGCGAGAACATCTTCCGGCAGCACCAACGTGATGCCATTGATGCTCAGGGATAGAGTGTGACACTGAGGACACTTTCTTGCGGGACACCCTCTTCCTGCTCATTTGGACCAGAGAGAGCTACCCCCACCCTTACGCGGCATCGACGATCTGGCAAAAAAATCAGATATAGATACTGGGAGGCATCCCCTCGACCCCACCGTGTGTAGAGTCTCCATGCTACTATATCGCCATGCTGTATCATAGGCCTTCTCTAGATAAAAAAACACCGTGGCGTAGTGTTGTCTACGAGGGAAAGCTTCGCAGGCGGCATTTTCCAGTCGGAGCAGAGCATCCGACGTGGAGTGAAACTTACGGAAGCCGCACTGTGCAGAAGACAGATTCCCTCCGCTGTCCAGGAAAAAGGCTAGTCTAACATTTACCAATTTCTCCATCAACTTTCCCTCGCAAGAGATCAAAGAGATTAGGTGGAAACCGGTCGGATTAGTGTGATCTCTTCCCCGGCTTGTGAATGGCGAGCACAGCAGCGATTCGTCAGGAATCTGTGAGAAGACCCCCCACACAGATCCTGTTAAACAAAATCTAACAGAAATCCCATGCCTCGCTCACCCAGGTGTCGATGCATGGCTTACGGGACATCGTCCGGACCATGGGCGGTGTCCGTGCACGAAGCAAGAGCCGAGCGCAACTCACTCACAGTAAACAAGTCGTTGAAGGGTTCTCCGCCTCTGGAGATAAAGTCCAGCCGGCGTCCTTCCACGACCTGACGACGTGTATTGAATGCTCTTGGACCAGCATCCCGGCTACCTAGAGAAAGCGAAAAAAGCGGTCGCGAAAGATTCAGCCACAGACGCGGGGCCTGAGATTGCGGTACCATTCTCCTGGAGAACATGAGGGGGGTCTTCAGAGAACTTGCCCCGAATCCTTTTGACTCCCTTCCACACCTCTGCTAAAGGGGTTTTCCCGTTAAGTGAAGACACGTATGCCCGCCAAGAAGAGCGGCATGCGGGCTTCGATATATACCGGAACCTAGCCCTAGCCCTACGAAATTCAGCGACAGTGAAATCGTTCGGGCGGCGCTTATAGTGCATGTAGGCATAACGCTTTTGTTTGAGGGCCGTCTCACACTCGGCCGACCACCATGGAAATGGTCGGCGTTGAAAACGGCCAGGCCTTCTAGGAATAGTAGTCAGGCCCGTGGCTATGAGGTTGCCGGAGAAAAACTCAACGGCCTCATCTACCGACCTATACTCCTCGACTGGGATAGAGAATTCAGTCATTGCCTAAAATGCAGGCCAACGCGCCCGCACCAAGCACCACGAGGTGGGCTCTCTGGTGGCAGTTGCCCTGAAAATGATAATTCAATGGAAAAGTGATCACTACCATGGAGGTCATCGAGCACCCTCAATTAAAATCAGGCTGTGCATCTGAAGAGCACAATGATAGGCAAGGCAAGAAAATGAAGCGGTTCTCGGACAGTGATGCGTAAACTCATCCACCTTTAGGACACCCATCTTAAGCTCTTCGATCAGATTGGCAAGGACTTGTCCCTTGGGAGTTATTAAGAAATCTTCCCAGAGAGGATGCCTGCCGTTCAGATCTGCAAGCAAGAGAAATGGCCTCGGCAACCGTGCCACGACGCGGCGGAAGTCCCCACGCGTTGAAGACAGCTGACGGTGGAATGTACGCAGAAATGATAGTATACCTCCTATCCCGGTGCAGCTTTACAGCCACTGCCTAAAATGAGGAATCTAAAGAGAAAGGAAGAACGGAGACATCATGCCGGGTGTAAACCGCGCACCCCCAAGCCCGGCCATCTCGTGGTGGTGGGGTCGCAAGACCCTTATACCCCGGGAGGGCAGGCAGGGGGCACGCGCCTAGCATGGTCTCCTGCAAAAAGATAGCTAACGGGGAACGGGACAAGACGAGCCTCGGCAGCCCCTTCCAGTTAACCCAGAGTCCACGGCAATTCCATTGAAGCAATATGTTCTCCAGGCCTAGCTCAGAGGAGACGCGGGGGCTCACCTCGAACAGAAGAACCTCACGGGAATGGCCGTACGCTTCCAGGAGGCAGATTTCCGGGCGCTGTTGGCCGGAAAAAGCGCTGAAGGTGCTGTCGCCTTAGAGGACTTATTGGGGGAGGTGGGTTCGCCATGCGAGTCTTTTCCTCCCAATCGCTTCGAAACCTTAGGCGGTTATTGCAGCTTCGAAAGCGGGGGGCTCTCTTTTCGAGGAACCACAGTCTCCGAGCCACTCGCTCCACCACTAGGCGTTGGCAAAGGAGGCGAAGCTCCTTTGTTGCTGTCCTCCTTTCGGGGGACAGCTTTAGGAACTCGGGAAGATGGCCTAGCGACCAACTTCAGGGGTGTTGCCACCTTGAGTCTAACGACTCGGTGGAGGCGCGTAGCCGTTTCACCTTACCGGAAACGGTCACGCTGTAGGAAGAGGGGGGAGCCCAGATTTTAGCCTGGGCTGGGTGTGAGCACTTTTTGCCGCCAGCTTTACCAGAGGAGCGCCCTGTTTGAGTAGAGCCCACAGAAGGGCTCCAAATAGGCGCGGAAACAACCGTGCTCGCTGTCCTGGATGGGCCAGGAGCAGAGTGTGCTTTTCTAACTAATGAGGCATATGACGTCCCAGGCAGAGTCGGGCGCGCCAGGACCAAGTCCTAAGCCTTGCGGAATGAGAGTTGATCCTCGGCCTTAACGGCCAGGATTTCTTTCTCAAGGAGATATGCACTCCATTGCTTCGAAGAAGCGGGGTGCGGCCCTGTGCAATTGACACACGATTTAGACTTATCGTGTGTGGCCTTGGAGCAATTTACACAAACTTCAGGTGACCTCGACTTTGCACGTCTAAAAGATCGATTCGTATGGCCAAAGTGGTGACAGTAATAGCACCGCCGCGGCAGTGGCATGAATGCATTCACGCGGTAGCGGTACAAACGAAACACACCGACTCAGGGAGCTTGTCACAGTCGAACATGACGAAGAGTGTAGTGGTGGGTCTCGAAGCACTCGCTGTACTTCCTTCACATGTTCGACCAGCTCTAAGGTGATGTCCTCAATGGAGTAGTCAACGAATTTCTTCGCATAAACTACTTCTTTTACAAAGTTCATGGTAGAGTGCGGCGTTACAGTCACCGGGGTGCCATGAAGTGTCCGAAGAGCACTTATCTTGGCCACCTGGGCGGGATTCGCCGCATTTGCCAGAAGGCTCTCCTCCGAGAAACCGGTCACCTTCGGCTCTCTCCTAATTGCACTAGCTAATCCTCTCCTCTGATGGATCATGTTGCCCTTGGCCAACATGGTGCCATCAGTGAATCGAATAACGAGGAAGCGTTTGAAGCCAGCGGGCTCGAAAACGCCAGGTAACCTCTGAATCATGGGACCCGATGTCATTAAGGCTCAACCCCCTGCACTTTTCGTCATTTTCATAGTCAGGAGCTCCGCACCCGGGGGAAAAGAGGGGCGGGATGTGCTGAACTTGGCTTGGTCGCTTGCCAAAGTGGAAGCAGACCCATCCGTCCCCTCAGCCCCCGTGGATGGAGAGGAGCCCCGAGTCTTCTTTGTCTTTTTTTTTTCGTCCTTTTCTTTTTTGGAGAGGAAAGCGGCGAATGAGGAGGACAGGTAAGGACCTCAGCCAGGTCCTTCTCCAAAATGGAGAAGGTCCTGGTAGTTGTAGGGGCACCTGTCGGAGGAGATCCCTCCCCTCCTTGTACTGCCTTAGAAACCTATCCGTTTGAGGAGGACGTTGCATAGGGGCGGATTCGGGTTTGGTGTTTGGCGCCGAGCCCGGATTCCCCCCTATGGGAGGATCTACCGTCTGAGGTTGGGTTTTCTAACTGACCAAGTCTATCACAGGAGGCGCCTCCAGTTGGCCATCCCCTCCCAGGACATCGCAAGTCCCCTTGGCAGTGTCACCAGTCTTGTGTGGGGGGGGGGGGGCAGGCCTTGACCACGGCAAGGTTTAATATTCTTGCCAGCAGGTCTTATCAGGGAAGCGAGCGAAGGGGCCTGGCTTCCCTTTCCCTCCTAAGGGAGTTTGCCCTACCGAGCCGCTTCTTTTGGGAGCGGCTAGCTATAGGCAGCCTGCTGGCTTTCTTGGCACTTCCCTTAGAAAGAAAAGAGGGCACTGCCGCTGGAAAAAGGAAGGTGCCCGAAAGCACCTCCAGAGAAGGGGGTGAAGGGGAGTGTCCTGCATCCGTAGGCAAAGGAGAGGAGTAAGCCTCCTCTCCGGTTAGAGAAATATGGAGGGTCCCCTGCGCAAGCACAGGGACGGACCTCCATTTTTTGGCTGGAGCTGCCCGAGGGCGGCTCCGTCGTTGTTTCAGGGGGAGTTATAGTGGTTTGGTTTTTTGTTAACTCATCCATAGGCATGATGACCCTATTTGTACCACGGGACGCAATAGCTCATCACCTCTCGCAGTTGCCTGCACTGCAAGAGGTGCTTACAGGCCTGGCAAAGACAGGCTGTGCTATTTGGGACCACCCCTCCCGCCTGGTGGCCTGGCAATCCATCCTCATGGTGGCTCCATCTTGGACACGGCGTAAAATTGAGTGTGAAGAGGAAAGTAAAAGGGACGTGAGGAAGGTATGGGTGGGGATATAGTAGGTTGTTATAAAACCCCTTTCCGAACCGCAGCTCAGGGGTTAGGGAACGTTGTCCCCTTTCCCCTCAGCCTTAATCCGAGACAGTTGGCTGAGAACAAGGTCAGCATCTACCCTGTGAAATTAGAGGCTGGCCAGAGAAAGCTGTGTGAGAGGTTGTTTGAAAAGCGACGAAGTAGGGGAGAAATACAAGCTATCTAAAGGAAGAAAAAGACACTAAGCTTCGGCCGGACGGAGCGCTTGATCCCGTCAGCACGGCGGCAAGGATGGCAAATCGCCGCGGCCCTTACGGAGTTACGTGATAGGAATTTTTAGTCGCATGCGAGGCTAGTCAAGAGCGACTTTTCATCTCACTATGTCGGTCAGTCTATCGGGCGGTCGGTCCCTGGTTTGCTTTGTTATTCTTTTTATAGTAACATCATAACTATTCTGCTGATCCTAACGAATTTTGAAAACCTCATGTTGTTTTACATTCTCCTTCGTATGATATAATAGCCAAAGTACTCACAAGATTAGCCTGGAAATTATTTTGTTTGGGTAATAACATAATACTATTCTCCTGATTCGATTCTAACGAAATCTGAAACCCCTTATTTTGTTTTCCCTTTTCTTTCGAATGATATAATTGCCAAAGTGCTCCCAAGGTTAACCCTGGAATTATATATATTTTTTTTGGGGGGAGGGGGCAATAACATTATAACTATCTCTCTGATACTCTGCTAAAACAGACTAGGCTATAATATGCTCTACTCTGCTAGGCAAGCCTAGAATAGTCTTTTCTCTGCTAGGAAATTTTAGGCTAGGCTATATTATGCTACGCTGTTATAGGCTAGGCTATACTATGCTAGGATATACTATGCTAAGATATAATGTACAATGGTAAGATATGCTATGCTAATTTAGTTTATAAAATGCTATGCTATGTAAGCATATAGTATGTTAGACTAGACAATACTAAGCTATGGTTGACTAGGTTATAATAGGATAGTATAGGCTATACTTGTATAGGATAGTTAATGCTAGGCTAGGGTATACTATGCTAGGGTAGGCTAATCTATGCTAAGCTATACTATGTTATGCTAGGTTAGGCTAAAGCATAATAGCCTAGGGAGGGCTATGGTCTGCTATGCTAGGTTAGGCTAAAGCATAATAGCCTAGGGAGGGCTATGGTCTGCTATGCTAGGCTATGTTAGGATATGCTAGATAATACTATGTTAGGCTACGATAGGCTAGCTAACCGAAACTATAATAGGCTAAGCAATTCAAAGTTTTCGTAGTCTAGGGTATGGTATACTATACTACTCGAGGATATACTAGGCTATGCTCTAATATGATACGCTTGGCTATATTATCTTAGGTGTACTTATGCTAGGATAGGCTATACCAATCTAGCATATAGTATGCTAAGCTAGGCTGTCGTATGTAAGGATATTTTGGCTAGTATATAATAGCCTATTCTGGCTTGGCTATACTAGGCTAGGCTAGGCTCTGGAATGCAATGCTAAGCCATGCCTGGTTAGGCTAGACTAGGCTATAGAAAGCTAGGCTACACTAGGTTAGGCGAATCTAGATATACTATAATATGCTAGGTTAGACAAGGGTCTAATAAGCAAGGCTGGGCTATACTAAGCTAAGGTAGGATTAAGTAAGCTTAACTATGCTAGATCATAATAATCTAGCTAGATTATACTAAGCTAGGTTAGATTAGGCCCTAACCTAAACAATGCTAAAACAGGGTAGGATATACTATGCTATACTTTGCAATGATATGCTATGCTATACTAGGCAAGTTTATGCTAGGCTATTCTAGGCTATACTACGCTATGCTAGTCTAAGATAGTCTATTCTATGGTATACAATTCTTTGCTATGCTATGCTATGCTATACTATGCTATAATATATTATGTTATGTTATACTATGCTGAGCTATATTATGCAATGCTCTGCTATGATATACTATGATATTCAATAATATTCTATAAAGTGAGGGCCAGCGACTTTTTGGTCGGTAGACCTTGCTTTTCTAATATATAGTTTTGTGAGTTCATTAAACGGTAAACATTTCTAAAATAATATGAAGAGCTTTGCTATGCAATCGAAAAGGTAAAATAAACTATTTTTTTAATATTATTTTGGTAAACTTAAATGTTTGAATCGTTTTTAAATACAGAAATGGTTCTTTGCAAATAAAAATGCAACCACAAATGTTTTTCTGCACCAAAGTAGCCCAAATAAGGCAAAACCATCATAAGGAACGTTAATGACTTTAAAAAGACTCGTTATATTCTTGGCAAAAAGAGTTCTGGGCGTCAATGTTCTTCAGTGAACGCCAAGATCTACTCCTGAACAGGTCTTTACTCAAACGTCGAGTTGCTTTAAGTGATAAGCTTGCTTACGATGGGTAACAAGCAGTCGTGGAAGCTTTAACGCGCATTAAGTAAAGACGAATTTTCGACAAGTGTCTTAAGTCAACAAGGGCTATAAAAAAGCCAAATCTCACCAGAAAAATTTTGCAGATAGTGCATTATTTTTAACAAGTTTAAAGCATTCACTATTGAAGAATGGGGTAAAATTCTTTTCTCTCAAAAAGCTCCTTTCCATATTTGTTTGTAGCTTTTGGAAGATGGTTCAATAGAGGAGAAAAGCGAAACGATTTTACTAGTCCTGAATCGTGCCTATGCTGAAGTATCCCGGCCTTCTTCATTTCTGGGTATGCTTCTTATTTAGAGGAACGAGAGCACTAGCAATTTTAATCAAGACCACTGCCAAACACTCAAATTGGTACCAAAACGTGCTTCATCAGCACTTTTCTAAACAGTTCATGACAAATTCAGCGAGGACAACTGTATTTTTTTCAGCATCATAGTGCACTTTGCCACAAATCTAAAGCAATAACAAAGTTCTTGTCTCAAATTAACAGCAAAAATTGAGAAAAGTCGAAAACTTTGAACACAATTGAGAATGTGTGGGTGATAATTTAACTGGCGATTGATAAATATAACCAACTTTGAGCATTTGAGTGTGCTAATTGAACAAAACCTGTGATTTAATATAGCCGAAAATATACTTATTTACTATATATTCTGCATTCATTTGTTTACAGACACCAGAAGAGACAACAAATTTTTTATTCCCGACATTTATGGCTAAGACAAATAAACACTAACTTGTACGTCAGTTTGTCTCCACATTCTAAATGAGCATACAGTGGTTTTGCTGTTCCCAACTCTGATTATATGACAGGAATCTCTTCGAACTGCATTTCAAATAAGATTTGAGAAAATGCCTTGGAATTTAATGTTATCTACCATATAGCCCCGACCAATCCCGTTTAGCTAATTCCTCGATGGTATCGCCTAATATTTTGTCGCCTCAGAATTGGACAGTCTCACAAGACGCGGCGTGTTGCACGGGCGTAGATATTTCTGTAAAGTTTACTTGGTTTACCAGACCATAAGGCACGTTTGGATTAAATGTCTTAATTTAAGATAAGTTCCTGAATGAAACCTCTCCCACTACAGCTGTCCCGATTCTTTGGGATGGAGTCCAGCACACTTGACTATTAGGTTTGAGGTTTGATTAGATTTGAAGAGAGGGTAAATGTCTCCGCCAGATTTTTTAACAATATTTGACTACATAGTTTTAAACAAGAGGGTAGTGGGCTCGCACGGATATCTGAGTCTTGTAGATACTTATTGGATGGATTGTTGCATTTGTTTTCACCCCGCAATATTAAGTTTAAATGGGCATTTTATGCATGATCTGCTTTCGTTGGTTTTCTCATTAAATATATTATTTAATACTTCTACTTTTCTCAATTTGTTCTTCCTTCTATTAACTCTTCTTGCTTTCTTATCTTTACTTGAGATTACTTATTTTTAGTGTAGTCACAACAAACATACCTTTTCATATCTTCTAAATTATATGATTTATAGAACAAATGGATTTAATCTCTGGTTTCAAGAGATTCTTATCATTTTTTCATCTGTCACGCGAGCAAACTGGTCTATTAAATATATATACAAAGGCATATATACCTTTAGACCAAAATATTTTTAATTTCCGCAGACACATACCTGATTTTATACTTCAGATCCAATAAACTCTCCATGGCTTTTAGCAAAATATTTGTTTCTCTAGAATAGTCTAGAATCCACAAATTATTTTTTTTTATGTAAATGTCCTCTATTCTCAAGAAAATATTGTAACGATATAAAAAGGCGTGTTACCATGTATATTTCAATAAGCCGGTAACAAGTATGCTGAAATATCTAAGCAGTTAAACATCCCACATGCTGCAGTTGAGGCAATCATGTGCAAATATGGCGACACTACAACTGTACTATTCCTTTTCATGTCCAGGGAGGATGCTTACATTAACTCATACTAATGCTTGTACTTTGTAGCGAATTTTAATGTGGCCAGAAACCCCACTGAGGGCATATGTGAAGGTTTATCTCTTGTTGTTCTCTAAGATTTTAGAAATAAACATCAAATACCTAGATTAAAATAACAGATACTTTTAACGTGCTTTAAACAATAATGTCATCGTAAATTCAGGTGATTACAGAGCTCGTGTTTAAAAGGAGCACATTAAGTGAGATAAAACATTCTGGAAATGATGCAATGGAGCAATGAAACGAAAGAACTCCCATTTAGCCAGATTTGAAAAATACATGTTTGGCGGAATCCTGGTGAAGGCCTTCTTTCTTATTACCTTGCTAATCTTAGAACAAGGTAAAGGAATCCTAATATTCTGAGATTTAATAACTGATAATAATACAAATACAAATGTTATCCAACAGAATAATTAGTGCAAGAGATTATATGGCTTTTTCTTAGAATAAGCTTCCACAATCAGCAAAACCATATAGGTGTGTAGGAAGTTTTTCGTTTAAGACAACTGTTCAATTTATATGGCCTTTTAACTGAAGAAATAGTTTGAAGATTCTAAAATAAATGTCTTAATCTTGCTAAAAATGCATCGACCTAAAACTAATGATGAATATGCTTGATTAATTAAAAAATCATGTCTACCAAATATACACAACGCATTATGATGAGTTGTGGATGTCTTAAACTATAATGTTTTAACTAAAAAATATGAAAAACGTTGGACAGATCTAAATGCTAACAAATATCATGTGAGAGAACTTTTTTATTTTCCTTTAGCAATTTGTAGCCAATTCTTTCTCCTGCCTTCACTTAATTAATATCAAGTAAATAAATTATTATGGTGCCTAAAAAACTGAAATCATTATACAATATTTGATATATTATGGCAATTATTCAAATATTTATCGAGTATTAAGTGTATTTAAAACTATTTATTTAGACATTTTAAAGAATTATATGTGTATGTATACACTTGCTTACTTGTACCTTATTATTTCCGCTATTTTATTTTCTTAATACGTTATTTCATTCGTTTGTGAATAAGAGTACTTACATAATTCGTCTTGAAAAGCGATAAGGGTCCTTAACACAGGTTTTCCTGGAATTACTAAGTAAAGGAGGCCATAAATTTACGCCGCTTCCCTTCTTCCCTTCTTCCCTCTAAAATCCTACAGAGATACGCTTACCGTTACATAAACAAAATTTATGCCCTGGTAGAAAGGACCTCCTCTGAGCATAAAATATCAATGTGGAGATGATTCCTTGTATAAAAACGAAAAATGGTAAATAAATTCCCACTTTTCACCAACCGAAGTACGAAGACTGCTAATGGATATGGATGACTTATGAAGCTGACTCAGCCAAAGGAACGCTACCCCTTGATTAAAGGTGAAGTTATAACCCCCAGGCGTCATACTTAATTAACAATGTTATGCATTTTATTAAAAAATTTAGTAAGATTAGAATCCTTTTCCTTCTTAATAGCATTAGTAATTTGTCTATGAATTTGGTTATATATGGAACAAAGATAGATTTAAATAACTTTAAATAACTAAATCTCATTTTGTTTGGGATATATCGTAAATAAAAAAAAATATCTGATAATATCTGAGTAAATTAAAATTTTAAAAAAATATTTAGTAAACTTACTACATCATATAACTCCCATAAATAAATATTCAATCGTCCACTGATAAACCTAAATAAGAGGAAATACACGTCATTCTGATAAGATCCGATAAATTGCGATTTTAATTTAAACTTTAAAAGTAAATATTCCGTGGAAATTATATCTAAATTCCCCATTATACAAAGGCGGACAAAAGTTGTTTGAAGTATTTGAATTTATAGCATCAAATCGGTAACCATTTAATGACTTCCAAAAATGTCAGTTCTTATTGATGTAACCTTAGTTCAAAACAAAAAAAATGGAAAATCCTACGAATAAAAAAGAGCGAAATACTTTGACAAAATTACGAAGTTTATGTTTCAGGAAATAAATTGTTATCCCTTATTCCTAGTCAATTGGTACAAGAGAGCAGTTCTAAATCTAGAGGCCTTGGCACCCAAGGGAGCCATGAGAAGAATGTTGAGGGGCCGTGTGGAGCTGTTAAAAATTATAAATTTTTAATAATGTTAGGAAACAAAATTTGTAAAAAACTTGAATCACTCATTCTGTCCCGGGAGAAAAATTTGCTTTTTTAATTGCTTACTTTGACAATAAAATTTTAAAAGTTACATAACTAATCATATGATTAAAGAAAAACATGAATGAATGACGAAAGGCAAAATTGAATCATTATAGATGTTTGATACATCGTTTTTAAGCGGCGTCTAAAACCCTCCCTGGTGAACTTTGCAAGATGCTAGGGGAATGGTCAAATGTATCAATTTTGTGAAAGCTGAAGATCTGGAGTCTCGCCTTTTCAAGAACCTTTATAGAGACATGGATTGAGAACATGAAGTTCTACTTGTTTACTCCAACGTGCGCTTGCTTTCAAAAGGCATTGTTGTGAATCGACTGTTTTAACGTCAGTGGGTGGTTAAATTATTCCTGGATATGCAAGGGAAAGGTCATCTCTTGAGTTAATTCAGATACGTTTTTTAGGAACCAAGTCTTGCCTTAATAGCAGATATATTTGAGCAGTTAAATAGGTCGAATCACAGGCTACAAGGCTGGGATAGAAATTTGTTTCACCTGTTAGATTGTCTGCGTGCATTTATTTTCAAGCTTTAGAATTGGCAAAGGAAAGTCGGTACCGTTAATGTCGTTATATTTGAAGACATTTTAACGTTTCTTGAAGAGAATAACGAAAATCGTCTGCTTCACCTATTACTGAAAACTGAAATCACTTATTATCTGAGATCCTTGAAAAGCGAATTGAAATTGTATTTCCAAAATTAGAGAAGAAGAAAGAAGTTCTGGAATAATCCTTTCCCTGGCAAGCTGGATATTACTACCATTCCCAAACCGATGTTCAGGAAAAATTTTCTGAGCTCAAAAATGATTCTCCTGGCAAAGATCTTTAGGAAAAAAATCTAAAGTTGTATTCGGGTTTTCATTGTCTCAGTTATATGTAAATTTTAGTGAGATTGTATTTAAATAATCTTGCCTTTTTCAACTACCTACAAATTAAAAATGAGAGCCAGAACCTACAAGATGTGGACCACGAAATGAGATGTGCATCATCAGTGAGAAAACCTTGGTTTGTCAAGTGGCTGAAAATAAACAACGTCAAGCTTCTCATTAATATGTGATACGATTCTTGTGAGGTTACATAGAAATACTTTTGAATTTTATATGCAAAAGTACAATTAAAGATACAAATACTTTCGGTTATGATATGAAAAATATATTAATAAAGGTATAAAAATATATCACAAATATCTATTAAAATATAAGATAATTATGATTATCAACTTTGTAATAAACAATACCGAAAAGGTACTCTCTTCCTTTACAATTCTTACCTGTTTTGGCGCTGTGGCTTTTTGGAGAAAAATGCAGGGAAGCCACAAGGATGTTGAAAATTCCTGAAGGGGAAATGGAATGAAACAGGTTGAGCACCACTGGTATAAGCGGGACAATACTTTGATTTAAAATACACAAACTGCAATAAAATTTTGAGGAAAAAAATTGTTGAATCTTACTTAAATAGGAAACACATAAGAACTAATTAGAATTTATTTTTATTTAAAAAATTTTAATAATCTTGTCCTCTTCCTCAGTTCTACGAAATTAACTTTTTCACCGCCACGGCCATTATATCTGCCGTAAATTTTCGGCCTCAAACCATTTTTTTGGCAATGTTTTAAGCGTGCCAAAATAATACCACCTACTATTACAGTGAAATTCAGGGAATCAATAAACATACAACTCTCTATGCATTTCCCCGAATCTTAAGATCTAGTGAAAGAATGAATCGCTCCAACCAGCCCATTAAGTTAAAGATTTGCTATTCTTCTTCAAACATTGTAGCTTCTCAAGTTGTATCTCAACAGACCCATTATTACTGAAATACTTTTCCCCCGATTTAGCGTCATCGATTATATTAGTTTGAATTAATGGAATTAACAGATTTTGTTTTGCTTACAGTTAATCCTTATCCTGGAATAGTGCAAACATCGTTTAATTGAAGATTAGATAATATTAGCAATACAGTAGAACCTTTATTTGACTAGAAAGTTTTCAAATAATGAATACAGATTTGTCAATACATAACGTAGTGCAGTAATACGGCACTTCCGAAATACATATATCAAAGCAGATTTCGCAAAGTTCATTCCCAGGACGAAATCCAATTCATAAGTAGACATTCAGAAAATCTATTTCAATTACCCAGGATTTTTTTTATTTTTTACTTTTTTTTAAAAAAGCCTTCTCCTAAATGTGTCATGGTGTATTTAAGATAATTTAAGATACACACAATTAGATAGATATTTGCGGAAATTAAACGAAAGGACCCTATGTAACGATTTTCGAAGGCTCCATAGGCATTTAAAAATATGTTGAATGAATCTCTAAATCCAACGAAATTTGGGTCAGAGCCCTTGATTCTACCCATGCAGGATGTTTCCCCTCTTACCCAAAAGTATAAGAATAAGAGCATAAGATGCATAAAGTTAGAATGTGGAGAGAGAGAAATAGGATAGATATAAATTAAAGTGTGGTGTGTTGGTGTGGGTGTTAATGTGTGTAGGATAATAGATGAAGATGATGCAGTAAGAATGTTAAAGATTTCGGCCAGGTCGCTTGGCTAACGCTTTCGTTTTTCTTTAATAATTTTATTTATTTATTTATTTTTTGAGATACATAGTTATATTAAAAATTCGAGTTTTTGTTTTCATTTGCTCAATTGAGCGTCTGTATAATTTTTTTAATTTTGGTTTTATTTATTTTTGTGCTTGTTTCGCTCTTTTGTTTTTTGTTTATTTACATATGGTGGAAAGTAGCGTGCATGAGGTTAACTTACCGAAGTCTTTAAAGCGATTATTTTTTTCAGGGTTTGTGGTAAAATATATCTTCACGTGTTTGAATCTAACATCTAGTATTTTAATACTTAGGTGCAACATCCTGAAGACATAGGGTGTAAATTATTTTGCTAAATCGGTTTACCATTTATGAGCAAATTTGTGATCAAAGCCTTAACATACATACTAAACTATTCACTAATATAAGTTATTTTTATTTATTGTTAAATATCGAATTATCTTCTCGAATAACGACTTCAGGTTTGCTAATAAAAGTCTAAATTTGTTATGGACTAATTTATTCTCGAGGATCGTTACGAGCATATTAGTTAATGCGAATAAAAATAAAATGGATATATATTATTTTAACTTATTAATTTATCAGTATGAAGCTATAAGGCACACGGCTGACACTATTTCAATATTTTTGATTTTTTACCCTTATAGACATTTTTATTTTACCTACTCACTCTGTCCTTTAATGAACTGGCCCCTTATGGATCCTACAGTCCTCGTTTTTGGTTCTTTAATTCTGAAGTTACAACAGTCAAGTATAAACGCATCTAAGTCATACCTAAAAAATTAAAAAAAAACAAATGAATATCGTTTTATAACACTACTATTCCTCAGTAGTGAGCAGAACATGGTTCTACGAAGACCAAATGTGTAGAAATAATTTCTACTTAAAACAGATTATTAGGAAAGAGCACCCAAACAGATATAAAATATCTAAGAATCAGTCCTACTTATTTGTCTTTTCATTTATTTTAAGTTCTTGCACCCGACCTGTTAAAAAGATGGCTTTTTAAAACACTTGCGTTCTATTTATTGGATAAATTTTCCTAATTGAAGAAAGTATTCTTGTTAATGTAAGCCTGTCGTAACATGAAATGTGATTGATTAAATAATGTTAAATAAAACCATTTAATCGATCACAATATATGTTATAAGACTCATTCGCATTTGCTATAAATGACTGACGTTTGTATATATAGAACTTTTTAATTGACTTACACCCACAAGCAATTGTTCTGAATACAGTAATCATAAAGTGCTGAGAGAGTTCTAATCATCTTTAGTTATTTGCTCTTAATTATAGTAATAAAATCATTTCAATACGGAAAAGCTCAAAGTGGGCAAACTTTACCAAAAGAAAACAGGTTATTCAGGAATTTCATGCTAAATAGCGTTCATCAATGAGTGAAGGAATACAATTATCTGTATCTGAGGGCCAAATAAAAGTTAAAATTTCCAATTATTACAGTTTATTTGGGGGCTTTTTCTTTGGGCTATTAGATATAGTGACTTGCGTGACGGGGATGAGGAGCGTATATTAGGCGTGCGTGCCTGATTCAGCGTGAAGGTGGCAACTCAATGCTATACTAACAACACGATCTGTTTCCTTGAAATGCAATGTGGCTCTTGTTACATGTTTCTAGGGCAACTTGTCGCTCTCTTATTCCTTATGATAGTTAAAGAGATCTCAGTTCATAGAGTTTGATATGTATATCTATGCAAAAAGGTAATAATAGTTTCATTGGTGTTTATCCATCTCTCGACCCCTTAGGTATGTCCTTTGTCTGTGGATTTTTACCATATCATTCCTTAGTCAGTTCAATAACCAGGCCCTGTGAAATCACTGCTATTGAGATCAGTGAAGTTAAGGCACTTCTGTTGTAGTCTGTATGGTTCGTTACGAATTAATCCCACCCTATTTTAGTTGAATATCGTATATCCCACTTAGTTTCAATTCCCCCAACTTATCTCCAATCTTAAAAACTTCTCTATACATGTTATGGGGAGGATTTTCTCCTTATGATTCACTTAGAAAAATGAAAACCCTATGAAACTTTGAAAGACGAAATTCAGATTATAAACAGAGTGGTATAGGTGGTGGAAGTCCTACTGTGTGAAACCTACGCAGGAAGAGTTGACAAAAGAGAATATTAGCTAGGAGCATGAATCGGGATCTTATAGCACCTAGAGACAACGTGACCATTGCCACTGTAGAAGAGACGAATTAACAAATGCAAACAGGATAGAATAAAAATTCAATGGTGAAGGTAATCATGTTATTGCAGCAGCTAACAAATTACGAAAAGAAAGGTGAGACATAGTTGAGTGCAACTATTCGGGATATTAAAGCAGATACACGTATATTCAACATCGAAACAAAAAACTTCATTACTTAATAATTTATAAATATTTAATCTATAAATGGAAGATATTAAGTATGAATTAATTGCAAGATAGGAGAACAGGTTATAGACAGCATGTACACAAAGAATCTAGAAGTTGTGAAAGTGAAAGCCTGGAAAAACGTTGTTACGGGCAGCATTAAGTCCAACAACACAAAAGCAAATAATAAGAACTTCGTTATGAACACAAGGTTACAGAATGCCAATTATAGGTTAAGCTGGACTCTATGCCAATCTTAAGAAACCCCAAATGTGTACAGACAGTTAAGTAACAATGATAAGTTACATTAATTGCTTAAATCAGAGTTCAAATTATATATAGCATAGTCTAGTATTGGTAAAGGCAAAACAAAGAATATATAGAAAATGAATATATTAAGGTTATTATTATAGTTATTATTATCAGTAAAAATGAGAGCAGTTTAAATAGTTAGTCAAAGCTTGTAATTTGGCAGTTCTACTTTTACTTAATTAAAGTTATAAATAAATATATGAGGTTTGGAGAAACATGAATATCATATTTACAAATATACAGTTTATACAATACGTACAAATAAAAAAATCTTAATAATACTTATCAGACGTTGAGAGAGAGGTCTAAGGTATATAGGTGCCAAAGTTGATAACTATAAGAGACTTTCATTGCATTAGTGGTGCACTGAATATTCACACAAAACAATAGAGCACATTAATTGAATAGTTACGCAAAATCTAGAGCAACTCAATTTCAGTAGAAGCGCGTTAAGTGATTGGAGGTGAACTGCCTAAAATTGGGGAACTTTAAACTCAAATAAGTAATGGTAGCATGTTAGTTGGTTGTGTGAGAGGAGGTTGGTTGGTTGTATCATGGGTAATCACTAAAGAAGTTGGAGATTGTTGTTTCGATATTACATATATATATACATTAAAAATAAATATATATTACATTACAAATAAACATTAAAAATACATTACAAATAGATACACAATTACATAAATTTACATAATGAAACCTTTTAACTCGTAGTATAGATAACAACGTTTACACTTAGAAAAATGGATACAGTGAAAAGCATAGCCTACAATAGGTTACATGTACATCAAACATTCAAAGAATAATAGGAAATACGCTACATATAGTCGTTAGATTAAAAAAAAGGGTGTCTTAGGACTAATTATCAAGTTAGATGAGATAATAAGATATTCTATTCAGGCGAGATAATGCGAGCAACGTGTCCTGAGGGTCTCCCGTTAAAAGCTTTCATCAAATTATTCGACGCCGTCTTTTCTCATTCCGAGAACTCGATCTCATCTACCTTCGACCCAAACGTCTCTATCGAAATAATACGTAAATTCATCCCTTTTGAGGAACAAATTCACTGGGGTGGAAATGAAGTGAAATTTACTGAAATGGAGAGGAATTATTTCCTGTTTCCTCACCTCCCATTGTTGTTCAGAAACGATATGGAAACTGATTTGGGCTTTCTTCCTCCTTCTTCATGAGACAGGCTGAGCGTTCGTCGAGTGTGGGTGAAGGGGGCAGAAGAAATATTTTTTCCTAACATTCTAGTTTTTTACCATAGGTTATGTGAATTCCACACAAATTACTACTACAGCCTCTCAAAACTCCTTCTGCCTGAGATTCTTTAATTGGTTCCCCCATCTCGTAGATTAGATTTAAATAACAATGATAATTAAGTTTAGTTATCCTAATCTAATGCTCTAGTTACTGCGGTTTTACGATTTTTTAGTATTCCAATTTCTTATTTGACTTCAAATCGCTTTCCTTGATGAAAAAAGAGCTAAAAACTTCCGCCCATTTTATTTCCAAATATAAAATCTGTTATTTCATTTTCCCCTGAAGCCTAATTCCCTGTTGATGGATACCTTTTATCAATTTTTAGTTAGCAATAACATCCATTATCTTCTAATTTTTACCAATTTTCCGTTGGGGATAATTGATTGTTTTTCTGCAAGGCAATTGAAGAACCGAGAAATTTGTAGGATTTTTTCAAATTTCTTTGTATCTTGTTGCTGAATCTTTCACTAAATGAAAAAAAAGAAAAAAAAGGCTAGGATGAATTAAAGCTAGGATAAATAAAATGTAAATATTGCTTATATGTACTCCTTATTTTTATCGAAAATTTCTAAATTGACAATTAAATGTGCATAGGTAAATAAAAAATCCACTAAGTGGGTAAAAAAATTAGATAATTAATAGTATAGCAACATTTGATAAAGTTTCAGACAAAAATAAAATAATATTCTGAATATCTTTAATCAGGAATTGGGAACGTGTAAGTACATGCTATAAACATTAAGGTTGTATAAAGGTTACTCAATATTAGGAACTTGAAATTTTGGAGAAAACTTTTCTTAATAGACTTGACTCATGAACATTTTTAATCGCATGTGCGTCTAATCGCGAGCTACTCTACCTCTCACTCTGTCGCTCTATCCTTATTTCGCTTTTTTTCTTGTTTTTGTAATAACATCATAAATATTCAGCTGATTCTAAGAAAATTTGAAAACCTTATGTTGCTTTACATTTTCCTTAAAATGCTATAATTGCCAAAGGTCTCCCAAGGTTAACTTGGGAATTATCTTGTTTTAGTAATAACATTATAATTATTTCTCGGATTCTAACAAAATTTGAAACCCTCATGTTGTTTTACATTCTCTTTCGAATGATATATTTGCCAAAGTCTTCGCAAAATTAGCCCAGAATTATTTTGTTTGAGCAATCACATCATAACTATTCAGCGGATACTATGCTAGACTAGACGAGGCTATAATATGATATACTTTGCTAAGCATGCATAGAATAAGCTATACTATGCTAGGCTATTATAGACTAAGCTATGATAAGATATAATGTACAAGGGTAAGATGTACTATACTAACTTTGATTATAAAATGCGAGGCTAGGATATCATATAGTATGTTAGGCTAGAAAATACTAAGCTACGTTTGACTAGGATATAATAAGATATTATAGGCTACACTTGTCTAGGATAGTTGAGAAGGAATATAATAAGTCGCTATATTTTAGGAGTGGCTTTTTTGCACTAATTTTATGTAGGTAAGAAGGCCTTTCTCATAGGTATACCTACAATTTAATGATGGATTCGAACAACAGGCCGCAACATATGAGACATGTGATGTCTGCCAACTGACTGCAGTTACGTATTTGAAACATTGATGTCAATTTTAAAACTTTGGATTTCTTTTTATCTATTTACAGCATAAAGGTTAGTTGTATGCAGTTGCTGTTCCATAAAATGATATCTCGGTGAGATATTTGTTACTTGTTATTAATTTTTTGTAAAGGAGGACCTAAATACTTTTATTAACTATTACTAGATTTGCACTCATTTCCTGTTTTCTTGTAGCGCAAACCGCATTGATCAGAGGAAGATTACGGAAATCCGTTTATAGCCCGGAAGATTGTCCTGGTTCTCTCTCGTCTAACTAAATTGGTGGATGCTTCCTGCCGTTCGGAGACGAATCTTGATTTTTCTGATTACTTCTCACTGAAGCCGAGGTAATATCAACACCCTTTCAAGTCTCTCTGGACGTCTTCGCATCGAGACCCCATCACCGAAGACCTGGCCTTTGGTCTTCTACATTCTCAGTTCATCCTCCAGAGTAACCATGAGTCCTTTCCTCATAAGTTCGACCTCTTCGTTCCCAGTCCTAAAAAGAATTCCCCATTTGGTGTAACGCCAATAGACTTGCTAAATCTTTCATTGAGTACAACTTATTGGATTACTTATATATTATACCGGACCTACTTTCCTTAATTTTGGCCTGTAATAATGTTGTTTTGTCGTATTGATTATTATTTAGATTTCCATATTTATCTGTGCCCTTGTTCTTATTATTTGTATGAAAGTTTATTTTTGTAGAGGTGTTTATCCTTCAAATAACCTTGAGACGAACACTGCAAACGTGTTCCCTTTTGAAGAGCCAACCTAATAATATCGCACTCTAAGTAGAAGACCCTTACCTTTTTCCAAATTAAATTGTACCCGAGCTCAGGGCCGATAGTGGCTGCATGGCGTACAATCTTGTGTACGTTTAGAGACTTTTTGTTCACACGCTTCGTCCCTCGAAAAAAAAAATATATATATATATATTATTATTATATCATTGTATTAAAAACTGGTGTCTGGCATAATTGGGTGATTTGTATTTATTTACTTTTTTAATTAACAACCCGTTAAATTTTAATTTCCCCCTTTTAATTATTCATACGGAGTTTCCTAAGTTCGCTCAAAGTTATGCAAAGTGTGGAACTAATTATCAACTTATTATTTCAACTACATATATAAATGTGTGCTCGCGAGTCCATAAGTTTCCTTTTTTTAGAGGTAACCCTCTACTAAATCCCGAGCTGTATTAAGAGGACGAAAATTTTTTAATAAGGATTAAATTTTAGCTGTTGTGTTTTATATTTCTTTTTTTGGTGTGCATTTATTTTTTTGTGCATTTATCTTTGGATTAACTGACAAGAATTCAATTGCCTATATCCAAGACAAAGAAAGAAATGAAAATGAAGAAAGAAGAGAAACAAAGCAACGATAAGACGAAGAAAGAAGACAGCAAGGTGAAGCAGAAGAAACGGAAAGAAACCATCAACATGATCGAGAGCTAAGTTGGGATAATGTAGAAACCCTTTCCATTAGTTCAAATAATGAATCCCCTCAAACCCCTTTGTTTAAGATGCGAAGACTTCAGTGCCTACTTCACTCACTTCGAAAAGTTTTTCGAAGTTAATTCTTAGGACATCGTGGAGAATGGACTCGCAAGCTTACTTCCCTTGCTCAACAGTCATCTTCGGGATATTTCCATAGCTCTTGCTGCCGAGGCCACCCTTAATTATTCGACTCTCAAGGGAGAATTGCCATTGGCAATCAATATGAATCCAGATTTCTATCGGGCTAAGTTCGCCAGGCAAGAATATTACCTGGCCAAAATTACCGCTAGTTTGGCTTCATCCTTCAGAGAAGCCTACAATTGTGGGTGGACTCGGCTAAAGTACGGCGCGAATACGAGTCTCTGTTCGAATTCGTCTTACATGATCAGTTAATGGCTGCGCTGGCATCCGAGGTTCATGCATTTTTAAAAGATAGACGAGCGTCTAACTTTAAGGATCGCCTGCAAGAGGCAGTTTTACACGCGTCCAGCCATAATCTGTATCCGAAGGACTCCAAGAAATCGCATCCCCTTTCTCCCAAGACTAAGAGTAATTTCTCTAAGTCCTCCCATAAAAATTCTCCCAATTTGATCAAAGTGACTGGTCCCTCCAAACCTTGATTCCCTTCCCCGCAAGAACCGAGGGATATTAAGCCCTTCCTAAATAATCCCCCTCTATTAAATTACCCCCGGCGGCCCATCATATGTTTCACGTGAAGCATGCCCGGACATGTAAAAGCCAACTGCCCTCAAAAGTTTTAACTTCCCTCTTCTTCAATCAAATAAGTCTACCAAACCAATGCTTCTCTCTCTCTCTTTCAATCACTTGCTAGCCCAATGACTTCAGCTTCTGCCAAGACTAAAGGTTCCCCAGGACATCATCTCAACTTTTTATTTAATGCAAGCTTCCCCGGTGGGCGTGAATTTGAAGAAAGAACTGCGAACGGGTGCCGTGTGTCAACCCTTGTGAGGAACACCGGTTGCACCTGCGCCTAGTGTCGAAAAAAATTGCATCCCCCAGTAAGTCCTGACCACGATAGGTATGCAGTAGTCCACGACTATTTGGGGTGCGCTAACCGGTTCCCGGTGGTTTACTGATACCTAGAATCCAAATACTTCACAGGTTGGGTGGAGGCCATTGCATCCTCCATTACGTTCTGCGTCATGTTGGTGGGCCAGAGCCCCAAGAACTCTTCTAATCCTGTCGCCCAGCCCGCCCTTACGAGGGCTCAGGCCTAAAAGAGATTGCAACCCCCGTGCCTTTAGAAACTCCTTATGACCCCGAATTTGCATCCCTTCATAACAAATAGTTCGCATTTAAGCAGAAGAAGTATTCTCCAGCACCTGTGTGGGAAAAGCCCAGCAGGACAATCAAGTTTCTTATTTTGGCCCAGGAAGGTTATATATTTCGTTAAAGATGACCTCCTTTACCGTTCTACCTCGACCGAGGATGGTGCTAAGTCTTGCTCGCTTTGCATCCCCCGTTCTCGCGTTCACCAGATTCTTCGCCTTGTCCATGATGGGTTATTGGCTGACCATTTCAGCCACAATAAAACTGCCCAAGGAATCTTTTTATATTTCTTTTGGCCCAGCGCTGCCAAAGAGATTGCAGAATTTAGTCGATCCTGTGATATTTGCCAAAAGATTACGGCAAAAGGACGGATCGCAACTACCCCCGTTTAAAGGACTCCCATTATTTCTGAACCCTTTTAAGTGTGGCTATCTACTTGCTTGGCCCAATTCACCACCTGTCGAGCGAAGGACACTCTTATATCCTTAAGCTCGTAGACTTCGCTTCGAGGTATCCTGAAGCAGTTAACCTAAAAACAATCGATAGTCTAATGTGCGCTTGGGCATTAATAACTATCTTTTCATGATTCGGCATCCCTAAAAAGATATTGTCTGACCAAGGCAGACAATTTACGTCCGAATTCATCGAAAACGTGAGAAAACTTCTGATAAAACCTCTCTTCACGACCCATTTCCACCCTGCGTCTAACGGAGTCTGCAGAAAATTTGACGGGACTCTGAAGACCTTTCTGAAGAAGCTGCGCCACGCTCAGCCTTAAAAATTGCATCGGTATCTGCCAGTTGCTCTCTTTGCGTGCCGTAAAATTCCTATGACTATTCTCAACGAATTATTGGCAAATCTCCGCCTCAATAAAGAAATTAAAACCTCGTATTCGTACGTATTGGATCTGAGAAACCGTTTAGAGGAATGCGCCAAGATTGCGTATCAAAATAGAGATCTTAATTTGGAGAAATTCTGGACTTATTTCGATGTAAACCAAAAGATTGACGCCTCCGACCCGGTAATGAGGTTCTATTCCCCTCTATACTGAATATAATAAGTTCCTCCCACAGTGAAAGGCCCATTCCCCGTTTTAAAAGCACTAGAACCCATGGACTGCCTCATAAAGACCCCCTCCGGTAATAAATTATATCACATAAACATGCTTAAGCCATACCACCGCCGCGCGTTTATTAATAACAGTCGCACTTGACGAAGAGGCGTGGATGGAAGCCGCTTGCCCCACCAAGCCTCTCAACCTGATACAGACACTTTGCGTCGAGTCAGATAAGGAACATCCCTTACTTTCACTTCCTTGTTCCAGTTAAGAAAATTGCCTCGGAACTCGATTTACATACTTAATTGGAAATCCCGCAAAAGGCTCAACTGGTTAAGTTATTAGCTGAATTTGAGAAAATGATTTCGGAAAAGCCAAGATGTGCGCGTCATTTCGTACATGACATCTCTCTGAAAAATACAGAAGCTTGTTCGAACTAAACCGTACCGCTTGCCTGTGCATCTTTGTCGGGCCTTTAATTCATAAGTGGTAAACCTATTAAAGTTGGGTATCATTGAGTACTCAACCTCTAATTTCTGCTTCCCCATTGTAATGGTAAGGAAGCCCGATTAAACATTCAGAATGTGTGTAGATTTCCGGAAATTTAATTCCGTGACGGCTTTTGACGCTTAACCAGTCCTACTCATCGACCCGAAACTACCCTGTTTGAAGAGGCCAAATTTATATCAAAAATAGACCTGAGGACTGCCTAGTATCAAATTCCTCTCAATAACAGTGCTCGTAAGTACACTGCGTTACCCACGGAGAGAGGCTTACTGCAATTTAAGTGTCTTCTTTTTGGTTTGGTTACTGCTGGTAGTAACTATACTCGAATAATGCGGCGAATCTTGGATGGCCTAAGTGACGTGTCATTTTATTTCGACAATGTTAACGTTTCCACACATATATGTGATCAACACCTAGTCTCCCTTCGCTCCATTCTTAGGAGGTTACGGAAACACATATTGACTATGGAGCCTAGTAAATCTCATTTTGCCTATAATTCCATTCGTTATTTAGGCTTTCATAACGAGTCACTGAGGGTGTGTACTCCCAATTGTATATATTGTTAAGCCTTGTCCCTCTGTATATATATTGACTTTAATTATTTTTTCCTTTTGTAATTAAGTATAATGGTCACCATGTTTATTTGTTTTGTTTTTTTTGTTTTATATAACTTATCGTTAACTTCTAAGTTCCACACCCTCATATGAAATGAATTTTTTTTGTTCGCTGCAATGTAGCCCAAAGTTAAAGATTT
Source organism: Ceratothoa steindachneri (assembly GCA_963969495.1). Lineage (NCBI taxonomy): Eukaryota > Metazoa > Arthropoda > Malacostraca > Isopoda > Cymothoidae > Ceratothoa > Ceratothoa steindachneri. Next base: position 87,656,252 of record OZ018328.1, read on the forward strand.
CCCTATTAGTTTGCATCCCGTCAGGTACATTGTTTTCTCCAATCTGTATCTCTCCCATTTGTGAAGACTGACATTTTCCATCCTCTACCTGTCTGTAAAATTTCATCTTGGAAAGGAGGCGTGTGGGAGCATGAAACTCAATACGCTGTTATCACTCAGGTTTGGTTAAGCCGCATCCGGTATCCCTTGGGGATCTCGCTTAATTCCCTAACGCCTCGTCGATGCCCGAAATTATCAAGGTCCATGTTTGCTTAAGCCGCGTCCGTTATCCTCTTTGGACTTCCTCGCGACCGCAGCCCTCTATCAACTATGGCTGTGAATCCTATTTAAGGTCATGTCTGCAAATCCTTAGCAGATAGAGAGAACCCGAGCTTCTTGTCGTCCAGACCTTAGTACCTGTCTCCCATGAAGTGGTCGCCTCGCCCTTGTAATCTCCTCAGTAGATCGTATTCGTTTAATCAGCATTGATCAGAGGAAGATTACAGAAACTGGTTTATACCCCGTAAGATTGTCCTGGCTCTCTCTCGTCTCACTACATTGGTTGAGTCTTCCTGCCGTCCGTAGACGAATCTCGATTTTGTGATTACTTGTCCCTAGAGCCGAAATAATCTCAAACCCCTTCGAAGTCTCTCTGGAAGCCTTCGCATTAAGACCCCATCGACGAAGACATGGCCATTAGTCTTCCACATCCCAGGTTCATCCTCCAGGGCTAGCCAAGAGTCATTTCCTCGGACGTCAATTTCTTCGTTACAAGTCCTAAGAAGAATTCCCCATTTAGTGCAACGCCAATAAACTTGCTAAATCTTTCATTCATTTCAACTTATTGGATCATTTATATATTTTTCCGGACCTAATTTCCTTAAGTTATGCCCGTAATTATATTGTTTTGTCGTACTGATTATTATTTTGATTTCTATATTTATATGTGCCCTTGTTCTTATTATTTCTATTAAAGTTTATTTTTTAAAGGTCTTTATCTTTCGCATAACTCTTGAGATGAATCTAGCAAAAATATTTCCTTTTAAAGACTTAACCTAATAATAGTTCAACGTCCTTACTTTTTTCTGAATTCATTTTACCCAAGCGCAGCGCTGATAGTGTCTGCCTGGCGTACAGTCGTTTGTAACTTTAGAGACTTTTTAGTCAAACGCATTCGTCCCTCGACACTGATGTTTCTAGACCATTTTTATTTTTCCTTATTAAAATATCTACTAAAAACCTCTCGTTTTTATATTCCTGTTAAATATTATATATATATATATATATATATATATATATATATATATATGCCTTGAGATTCTTTTTCCCTAAGTTCAATATAAATGAAAATAACACAGAAGGTTTATTTTACCGATATATTTAGAATAGTTAGATGTTTTAAGAACTTAAAGGATTGTACTATTCATTAAATTTAATGTAATCGCTGTCGGGTTCAACCAGGCCATCCAGGTATTTTAGAAGCACAGGGCAGACCTAGTGGACGATCCCTTTCTCTAACTGGATAAAGCTGTGGTAATACTGGACCAAGGCGCTACTTTGGTGTTTCACGGGGACATGTTAGGCTCTCTCACATCCATACCTTATACCAAGCAGTCCCGAGGTTTGTGGTCTTGGAAATTAGGAGGCTATATGTTAGTAGGGATTTATCAACGGAATTGTTGTCAGCAAAGTCTAGCTACTGCTGTTTAAGAGTGTTTCTGTTGAGTAATCTGTCTCACGCATGGCCTTCGAAACGGGAAATTCCTGAATCCAGTGCAAAACCAACTCTTCCATGCAGTTGATTTCGGCAATCGGGAAAGATAAATCTAGGAACCACGTGGCCTTTACTAATTACCATCGAAAACAGAATGATGTGACCTGAGTATTTGCTTTTTATACCTCTCGGGATGTCTTTGAAGAAAACCAAAATCCATCGGTTATTATGCGAGTTCTCATAAGAGAAAAAACAAAGAATGATAGGCTAGTAGGGGTGCTTCAACTTTTTCATAGCTTCAGAGCACAACGTTTCTACCCGTTTTTTAATTTTTTATGAGAGAAACTGGCCGTTTCTCTTCTTGGATGAAGAAGAGTGGATGTTTTCCTGCACTACCTGCCAGATGAGTGACTCAACTCTTTCTTATCCTTGACTATGGAACATATTGTCATGCTGTGATCGTTTTTAATGGTGGCATTTATCGCTGCGATAAATTATGGGGTTCTTTTCGTATTTAGGTGCTTAATGATTGGTTTCTGATTCGTTTTAACCTCGATTTCACAGTCTGACTCATTGACCTCTTTGCTACTCCTATGTAACGTCCTCAGACTGACATCCAAGCATACAGAATACTTTCGCATTTTAGCTACAAGCCGAAATCCTAAGCAGCAAAGCTTTCTTTCTTTAAATTTTTAGAGGATTGAATTCAATATGCTATGTATTCCCTCCGACAAGATGTACAACTGAGCTTATTATGATATGAAGAAGATAAAACCAGAAGATAAAACCGACTCCAGCCCCTATATGTCTGAAAACTATGAACTAAAATTAATGGGTATCTAAAAGAAATAATGATGAAAGAAATGATAAATAGGACAAAACAACATGATTTAGGGGCTCTTTGCATTTCAGATTCATTCTTTGGCATAGTTACCGCATTGCTCCTCAACTACGGGTGACATGGAATGATTTGAGGTGAATACTCAATCTATATTTGTTTTTTAATGAAAGCAGATCCCTTTTTATGACTAACCGTATGCAGAATTCGTGAGATTGAAATCCCTGCCTCACGTTATTTACTTACGAGGTCTTTGAAATATATAATTTTAACTACAGGGAAGCTTGACTTTTTTTGGAATAGGAGCATTATTTTTCTTCTCTGAACTGTGCTTCCAACCTATAACATGCAATGCATAGGCGACACTTTTTAGTATTTTTAATGACACACAAGAGTTAATCTGATGTAGTTCCTGATTATAATTACTACTGCAACATTCATTCCAATTTAAAAGTAAGAATGCACTGCATGAATAATATTTGTACAATTAACTCTCACAACTCGTAATGTATCAGAATCAAATAAATGTTCTGTGAAGTTTGCTTCACTGAGTTTAAGTTCCATTTTTCTTCTTATTGTATATTAAATATGTGCATTAATTTACATGCAATTATTTATTTAATGGTATTAATTTTAATTTTGGAGGTTTGTATGTTAATACTATACATCCTTAAACGTTCATAATTGGATGACCCTTGAGATTTGGCGGCACTTCTAATAAACACACCGAAAGTCTTGGTACGAAAACATCTTACCAACTATTGTTGCTTTCTTTGACGTATTCATCGAAACGGACCTAATAGTCCTCAAAATTTCTTGGCGCGTGAGTCAGATGGCTTGAGGCAACAGAAGCCTCAGCAATGTTAGGCCCACAAGCTTCAATTTTCTTCGAATTTTCTTATTAAGGGTTGTTTTTTACGCCTGACCCGTATTCTTTTTTAGGCTGTATTTTGCCAAATTGTGTGGCATACTACACACTTTGCCAAAACCCATTCCAAAAAAGAATCTGACCAAATTGCAGCTATAGTATCATTGTCTAAAGCATAAAAGCTGAACAAGGAAATAGCTGACCAAACTGGAGTCAACCTACGTGGTGCTTAGAGTTGGACCCTGGAAGCACGCAAGACTTGAGCTGCTGAACTATCGCTTTTCATGAAGAGGCCGGGTTGGCCACCTAATACCTCAAAGAGGACTATTATAGTTGAAAACAGAACACATGCAGGTGGAGTTTGACGGTATGGAAACGGCCAATAAAACCAAGGAGAAGAACCCACCTATATTGAAGAAGACCTCTGTTAACATAATTCAGCTACTGCTCAGTGACGAACTCCATTTTGAACACATTGCAACCCTCAGCAAACCGCTGGTGCCTTCCTTTCAGCGGAAAAAGCGAAATAATTTGCTAGCAAATATTTAGGTTGAGACCAAGTGTAGTGGCAGAAGTTTTTGTGGAGATACGAGGAAAACCGAGAGGTCATGGTCATGGTTAAGGTCAGCATGAAATGCCCTGAAACTGTTGAAGTATGTTTTTCTTTAAAATATCACAACAGCGGCCATCTTGTGGTGAGGAAGAAGAACATTTCGGTGAGCAAGTTGAGGTAAAGTGTCGTGGTATGCCATCAACTTGTGAATAGTTTTGATGATATATGTGTGTTGGATAAATATAGAACTGGCCAGGAAATAGCCCGGATTTAAAATCAATTCAGGGAGTATCAAGTAGTAAACCCTAGGTAAGTATTCGACACTCATTTTATTTTTTATTTTTCTTCTGTCACCGTCTTAGTTTAAAGTGTGGAAAGTTTACACCAACTAATGTCATTCATTTACTGAGCCGTAGTCTGGCTGCAAGTTGAGGCGCATTAAGAAGTTTTAATTGCTTGCTAATACTATAAATAAAAATGAACAGACTTTAGGTCTAACACACTTTTCTATTTGCAAACTACAAACAGCTTATGATAGGCTGTCTAATAAGCCCATATGGTCAGTTACAGAGAAATATAAATTAACTATGACTAGATATCTCTACCTTAAAATTTTGGTTCATTTTAATTTCTGTTAATTTAAAGTTATAATATATATGTATTTTTTATTATATGTATGTATCTATATTATATAAGAACTAAATATTACAGATATCAGAGATAAAGGTATGTGTGTCATGCTTAGATTATTGATATGATAATAGAAATATTACGGATAACCTTTTTATGCAAAACAGCACAGCTTCCATTCCTCGTGCATCTTCTTTTCTTATGCACATATTTCGCTATTATTGATTTATAAGAGAAAAAGGAGGGGTTTATATGGAAAGATGGATGTGATGACACCTTGTTATGTAGTTAAACGGAAAATAAGAAATGGATGATTCAACTAACCACATTCATTTAATACATAGCTACAGGTAGAAATGAATATATAAAATGGCTTGGGAATGAGCAAAGTAAGTAATTTATAAAACCAAGCATTCAAAAAGAACCTAAAAAATATTTGATTCCAATTGCTGGGATCAAAGTTTCAAATTTTCCAAAAAATAAGTCTTGGGAAAGAACAGAGGAATTTTATCAAACTTAAAACCCTTCTGTAATTTAAAATCATCAAGTTTATCAGTAAAGAGAATGAAAAAAAATAGCAAGACCAAAATATAGATGAAAATAGAATTATTTCCGTATATTTGTAAACAAAAGTATTCCTCTGATACCGCTGAAGTTGGAATGATTACTGTCTTTTAAAGGGAGAAGTATGACATCTTATTTACTTTTATTATATCTCTGAACTTCTTTTCATAGAAATAACTATTAAACTGAAACTGATTTGAGAATATTTGCCAAAATATCGTCGTTGGTAAAAAAAATGTTTATGCAGACTGATTTTGGAGTTTCTCAAAAAATGATAAACTGAGAAAGTCTCTTATAGCACAGGTAATAATTGCCTTGAGAAATGACAAATGGCTGACTTTCAGCAACTCACTCAGACATAATTTTTTATTAAACCTTATCACTAAGGTTGCCCACTGTGTACTAAGCATATGCAAGCTCCTAATTAAATTTACTGACTAAATATCGAACGAAAGAAAGCATTTGATACCCGAAAAAACCGAAAATACGTTCTGCATTGCCAGAGACAAGATATTTCATATTTCTTGATTACAATGGTTAAATTTAAATAAACCTCAACTAATTACTAATAAATCAAAGCATTTTGAGTCATATAGTTTCATATAATATTAATTGACCCTAAAAACACCATGAGTTCATTATTTTGGTAGGTTCTAATATGATTTAATGTACAATAGCTCTTCGGCAAGTGATTTACTGCTATCTCGAAGTTTTAAACTATGAAAGAAAGGAGATATCATGTAAAAGAAGTTTCGTTTTCTAAAATTATTGGGCTAAATCAATGTGTTCCTAAAGCAAATTCCTTAGAATTAAACTAATAGTAGGACTATTTAAATTAATGCAAGAGAAAAGAGCATGTTAAAGTACACAGTACAATTTTACAAACGAGAATAATACTTGCAGTGCTATCGAAAGAAAGCTAGGTTTTTTAAAAATAGATCCTTCGATGCGTACAAGTTCTTATAGCCAGAGATAAGAGCTCTGATAAATCCTTTTAATCGATCGTTTTGTCTTACTTTTGAGGCAATTGCCGAAATTCGCATGCCTCGATATTTGATTCCACGAACACCATATTTGTTCTATCTACCTTCACTCCTTTTACTCTTCCAATGATTCTAAATGTCTGTAAAATATATACGCCCATTGGTTTTTGAGATAAAATTTGCAAATGAAATACTATTTTGGTACCCAAAATATAATCAAAAACTAAAGTTTCATGGAGAAATGTAATTGGTAAATTTATATCCCTTCTTGTATTATCCTAACGAAAACTTCTTACAGATATTTACATTGTGGACTCTAAGAAGAGGCTAAGAAATCGTAAGCAGACTGAAGTTTGTGATCATTTTTATTTCATATAGAAACTCTCGAATTGAATAAAGACTTTTCAAGCGAGAATATTAAAATTGTTAATGCTACGAAGTTTAGGATTTCGAAATTTAAAAGGGATGAAAGCTAATATTTACAGCTAATGTGAAAATAAAATGAAAAATTTATTATAATGAGAAAAAATATTATTTTGTCTTCCCTTATTAAAAACTATTAGATAACACTGGCTAACACATCTTTTGTGTTTAAGTTGTTCTCAATCTGGTTGACTTTCTGATTTATCGTCATATGATTTGATTTTACGTTTGTTTATATATACGAGTATTTTATATTTATAAGAAGTAAATATCTTTCTTTTTTCTTTAAATAAACCTATTATGAAGAGTTTACATCTAGCAATCTTTGATTAACTCTTTTATTTCTCTTGCAGGTGAAAGAAATGGAGTCGGCTAGATCTTGAAAAAATAAGCCCGATGTATTCTGCTACATCTGTAAGGAAAACACCATTGTTCTTATAATGAATCCAGAACAACTTCATAAAGCGTGCTTACTTTCCTTTTTTTGATATGAAACATAGTGACTAGGAAACACCTTATGTGCCAAATGTAGTATACTAGACATACACCGAGTATCTGTATCGTTTGACCAAGAACAAAGAAGTTTGGAATTCATATGTTTTGGAGAGAGCTGACAAACCATGACAGTGACTGCTACTTCTGTGCTATTAATTTGACTGGAATAAATAGAAAAGAACGAAGAAGGGTAAAGTATCCTGATTTTAAATCAACACCGTCTTGTAGGTCATTCTGCCGAAATTCCAGAACTTGCCTTTGGAGAACTTCCTATTTTTTGTGAGGCAGATTATTTCAGTTTTGAAAAGGATGAAGTGGTTTTACGTATAATGCTCTGCAACATTTTCACAAAAGAAGCTAATTAATCTAGTTTGCGGTCTCAGCTTTTCCAATTCCCTTGTTGACCATTGTGAACCAAATTGAAGAAAAATAATTTCTCTCTGACAGTGCTTGCATCACCCTCTACCGCAAAAACATAAAGAGTAACTCTTCTTTTACTCTGAAGACAAGGACATGGTGTACCGTACAATTATTTCACATTTTCTGCACAAACATGGAGTGCCAGAGTACCAACAAGAAGATTGGTAACCAGTTTACCCTTCTAACCCTCGCTCACTTAACTACGCTGCAGGAGATGAATGAAAAGATGAACTCTATGCTGGTTAAAATTTCTTTATGAACAGCATTATGGGTTATTTGTGTTAACCTAAAGATGGTGAACATTTTGTTGGGACAACAGTCCGTGTTCACCAAGTACCCATGTATTCTGTGCAGATAGGAGAGTAGGGAATTATCTTAGATTTACAGAAAGGGGGAATGGGTTGTTTGGAAAGTAATGTTGGCTTACACAGCAAGGAAGCTCATAAACAACCCTCTGGAGGACAGACACAGGATACTCTTTCCACCGCTGACCATGAAACACTACTTGATCAAACGGTTCACCAAACCTTTGCACAATTATGGTGCTGATTCACTTACTTATGATACGGTTTTACAGGATTAACAAGAGAAAAGTTGAAACCTGCCAACTTTGACTGTTCTTAACCAGCCAGCTTGTCTGAGATCTAGAGTTTGTAAACTCAAACAACAATGTGGACCTGGAAGCGTGAAAGAGATTTATTCTGGTCATGAATAACTTTCTTAGCAAAAAGAAGGCTATAAACTACAAAGAACTTGTCACCATTATATTGAATGCTTTCTAAAACGAGGAGAGATTTGATCAGGGCATGAAAGAGATGGAAACTAGGTATCTGAGAGGCCAGGGTGGAGTTATGATGGCTGACTACTATTGGACTCAAAGGATAGTCAATCCTACTGCTGAGCATTCTATGATTTTGAAGAACGGAAGTTCATGACCTGAATTCTCCTGAATTCTGAAAAATGATCTCTTAATATTTAATTTATATGTACTAATCCTAATCAGTCTAATATTCAATGTACATTAATCAATTTTTGTTACATTTAATAAATAAATTATTTCGGCAAAACGAAGTCTTTATCTTATTAACCAATATTTGATTAGAAATATTAAAAAATTGAAACAAAATTTTCACCAAAATCTCATCAATTGAGTTATACGTTTAGAATATTTAAAAATTGACTTAGCACAAAAAGCCTTTGAAAGAAACGGATATCATTTTCAGATTCAGTATTGCACTTTGTCCTTAATCAGTTAAAAATACTTAGATAACTTAAAAAAATTGTGTGAACCCAATGTAATATCCCAATTATTAGAAATCATTATCCTTTATATTCGGGTATTGGACCATTCACTCCGAAGCTGTTTTGTCTTTTTCTGAATATCTCCAGCTCATGATCATGCCAAAAAGGCCAAAATAGTACAAAGTAGCTGCCTCTTGCAAGTTTTCCAAAGGCAATTAATAGTCTCTTCTCCTGTTTGCTTGATTACATTCTTTACACAAATTTTTACTTCATCTACTTGGCCTCTCTCTATGTATAGAACTCTTTTCAAAGAGTGCTGAAATCGCTTGATCTGCGTTTCATTTTCCACTAAAATATTTTCAATCAGGTTTTAATTGCATGTTTAACCCCATCACAATGCATAAACCATCATTGTGAGACCTTGCTTAGTAAAGTAGTTACTAAATTATTTTAGGCCCTGCTAAATGAAGGAAAGTAGAAGAAATGACAAAGAAAGAGTCTCAATCTTAATCCTTTTACAAAAGCCCATATACGATTTAATTTTGAAATGCATCTTTGTACCAAATTGTTCCTGGAGTTTTCCAACCCAATACTAGGTAACTATATTACTTAAATTTTAAGTCAATTATGAAATATATAATGGTTTGAAAAAACTTAATCCCGTCGTATGATATAAAAAAAAACCAATAAATTGAGCTAAATTATATCACAGCTGGCGCGGTTACTCGCTGGATGTAATTCTAATTAGGGTCCATTTTGTTGAACCGGTGTTTGAGCGCTGTAGATTATACTATTTCATATGTCAAACCGTAGATCCCCAATGAGGGGGATTAAAAGAAAAAGTAGTTAATTTGTGGTAAACCAATAAGAAAAATGTGAAATTGATGGGAAATTATATACCTGAAAAAAATGTAATTTTAAGAAATCGTTGGCAATGCCTATTATTACCACGAATATGTCCTATATTCATCTTTATAAGAATATCATATATGTCTGTAGATATATTGTTAGGAACAAAACATCAAGGATTTCGACTGATCAAGGTTTTTCACGTTAGATGATTTAGCATCAATTATTATTATGGAAGTGAAAATATTTCCTGGCAGAAAACGAGGATTCTTTTTATATACAACACTAACTTAGATTTCAAATAAAATAATATGAAACCATTCTTTTGATTACTTAGAAGAATAGAACAATGGTATCGAGACCAAATCTCATACCATTCTTTTCCAGAGAAAATCCCTTATCTTAGTTTTCTAAAAAGTGCAGACATACCACTCACCAGTGAGGAATACCAACGTGAATTCCCATTCGAGAAAAGATTCACCTCTTGGTTAAGTCTCATCTTCGAGAAGTCCGAATTTGTAACACGGCGATCGGAATACTTTCCGTTTATCCACCATGCCCTCGCTTACATCTTTAAGTCGAATAGCCTCACCATGCGCCTCCAACTACCCAGTGAGAAGCATCAGCCGTTTTTCCCGAATAGGCTCACCACGCCCCTACACCTACCGAGTGAGAAGCATCAACAGTTTTCCCAACCATCCTCACGTCAGCGAGGAAGTCTCCAGTCTAACTCACCTCTAATCAACTCAACTGCCGACTCCCTCTGATTTAAAAGTAAAATCGAATCTAAAACTTATTCCTTTTTTTTTGTTATTTCGAGGCATACTTGAATCCAGACCAAACAATGAAGACTTAAGAGAGCCCCACCATTTATGTGTCTAAGTAGCTCCAGCACGAAAATTATAAGCAGCTTCATCAACATTATAAATTCTCTGTGCCTCAGCTTTAAGAGCAACTTAATTATTATCCCAAAGCAAATGGCTTCGATTGTGTCTCCACAAGGGGTAAGCAGCCTGTTTGTCATCAAAAGCACACTTGCAATCATCGTCAAAACAAGTTTTATCTTTGGCAAGGGATTTAATTATTTTAGATAGAACGCTTCTATGTAGAATATTAAGAAGACAAATATTCAAAGATAATACTGAGTCAATAGAATTAAAAATAGTATCCCACTGAATACAGTCAATTTCCATACATACATTGTCCCAATTGACGGAAGATGGTTACTTCAGGAACAGTGAAGTGAAGACGAATTTTGCAATGGATGGCATTATGATCAGAGATACCTCTGAGGGAGAGAACAGAAGCCTTGATAACTCCTGGTATGTCACTCAAGACTTTGAGATGTTCACTCAAAGTCAGAGTAGTTAGAAAAATCCAAAGCTGCAGGCAAACTCCGGAGTAGACCAATGCAACTAATTCTACTTCATGAACGAATCTTCGGTAAATTTAATTTGTCAGGGCGACTTTAAGTTGATCGTTCTTCGCTGAGCTTGCAAAAGATTACACAAGTAACAATTTTAATCACATTTTCTGGTGATTTAGATTTATCCACCAATATCAATTTGTTTTTTTCATGCTGATTTCAAATATTTAATCCATTTTTACCTACACGCTATAGTTATTCTTTAATTTCTATTAACTCATTTCCACGAAAACTTCACTCTGGATGGACAGAGACGGTGCTTGTAGAAAGCAAATACTTCACAATACATATTAGTAAGATAGTAATAAGGGATATTGCGCAAAATATTGACAAAATTGTTTCTTTTTTCTGGTCTCATGTTAGAGGGATGGCTTCGTCAAGAGGAAATTGCGTTAATTATCCAGACAACATCTATACATATGTGGCTGTTACATGTTGGTTTGTTAAAGATGTAATATATCCAACTTTGTGATCCGCACTTATAAGGCATATTTTGATGTTCCTCCTGGCAATCAAGATAAGAAGCGGGCCTCATATGCTGTTTACCATAGTTGTGTGGATCATCTTCTTGAGTGGGCGAAAGGAAAGGGAAATGGTTTTCCTTTTTGAATCCCTATGGTGTGGCGAGAGCCAAAGGATCATGTATCGTACTGTTATTTCTGTCTAGTGAATACTAAAGGGATTGCCAAGAAAAATTAGCATAAGATCGACTACCCCAACATTCCCTCGGCGATCCTGCCAGTGCCTCAAGCTGAGTCTTTACTAGTTCTGTTTTTCAGTGGATATGCTTCCTCTGAGGATGAAAGGGATGAAACGGATAGGGACGTCCACGGAATGGATTCAGAGTCTGCAGATTCATCATCATGTGCTGAACAGTGATTAGCTCCTCACTGTTTCAATCAAGAGGATTTGAATGACTTCATACGTGATTTGACGCTCTCTAAGAAAGCTGCAAAACGTTTTGTCTCCAGGTTGAGCGAAAGACATATGCTTGACAGGTCGGTACGGGTATCATTACCGAACAAGGGAGGGTAAATTTGTTAAGTATTTCTCTGAGGACAAACAATTTGTATACTGCCACGATGTTCCTGGTCTGTTTATCGAGATGAGACTTGGCACCTATAGCCTTGCTGAGTGGAGACTGTTTTTGGATAGCTCCAAGCGTAGTCTCAAGTGACTCCTTTTGCATAATGGCAATGACATTGGTGCAGTTCCTCTCAGTCACTCTCTTCATCTGCGAGCCACTCATTATGAGATAAGAATGGTCATGGATTTACTTAAGTACTATGAATACAATTGGATCATATGTGTAGACCTTAAGATGGTCAACTTCCTCCTTAGCCAGCAGAAGGGATATAAAAAGTTCCCATGGGACATTCGAGCCCGTGACAAACACTGGTCCCCAAATGATTGGCCAGTTCTGGAATCTTCGGAAGCAGGAATACCAAACATTGTTACTGAGCCAATCGTAAGTCGAGAGAAGATCCTTTTCTGTTCATCTCACTGACAATGATTGTTTTCAGTACATAGTGTCAGCGTTTCCTGCTGTTTCATTCGAAAAAATAAAAGCAGGAGTGATTCTAGATTCGTGAACATCCTGAATTAAAAAGAGAAGGCAGCCTGACTTTCATTTTTTGCCGTTGTTTCTAACTTCTTGGGAAACAAAAAAGGCGCAATACTACGAGGATCTAGTTACTAATATGCTTTTAGCATATCGTAATATGGGATGCAACATAAGTGTCAAGCTGCATTTCCTAAATAGTCACCTTGATCGATTCCTAGAGAATCTGGGAGCCGTGAGCAACAAACAAAAGGAACGCTTTCATCAGGATTTGATGACGATGGAAGAGCGCTAACAAGGTAACTGGGATAGACACATGATGGTGGACTACCGTTGGACCATTAGAAGAGATCCTCCAGAGAAGAGTTACAAGAAAAAGAGTTACAAACGCAAATATTTGCCCGATTGAAATCAATAAGAGGTCCTCTAGCCTGATTTAAGGTCTTTAATAAATTAACATCCTTATGATTACAGTATTTGTAATCCTAATGTGTAATTCAAGTCTCTTCTCATATGAAATAAAATGTTTGTGCAAAATAACCTGCTTTACTATAAATAACGCAAAAGGATGATTTAAAATTACTTCGGGGCATGATTATAGGTGTAATAAAATGAAAATTATTATGTATAATATAAGTTATTGATATTTTGAAAAATCTGTAGCATTTAGTGAGAATCTCATTTCAGATTTGAATTCAGTATGCTCGAATTGTTCCCCAGTGTTATATGTTAATTGAAACAAAACGAGTGTAATTTTGGCCGAATAAGTTTCATGGTTTGGGGCCTGGGATAGGTGGAAGGCACTGGGCTACTTATGCGCTTTTGAGGCACAGTTAATGTAAAGGCTAAATAAGAATGATGTGACAACATGCTTTTGTCCAATCACTAAGCTATCTAAAGCCGACCTTCAAATTTGATGCTGATTAATTTTTAATACCATAGCGCCAAGTTGATCAAGAACTTTCAGGACGATGATCACTTGAAATATATTAACTACTATTCACAGATTATGGACCTGCATCACTTGATAATGTTTTAAAATATAGGAGAGAGGTCTAAAGCAAGGAATCTTAAAACAGTAATGGAGAAAACTCGTACCAAATGGTGTTAAAATTTACTTCATTCCTGTGGCAGGAGGCATCAAATTATAATCGAAAATAAAGGCCTCCCATATAAATGCTAATTACTTACTGGTATACATGTTTGCTACTAAACATTTAACGTCATATTCCTATAAACATAAACGTTATCTCCACTATGGTTAGGATCACTTTGAGCATCATTCAATGTAGTAAATTGCTTATCTGCTAATGACTTTCGTTTTATTAAGGCAAATTTGCATAACTTTTATTCCAGTTTATACCTTTAGGCTTAATACAGCAATTTTGAAAACCTTAGATTTTAATTAGGAAACCTATGGAAGATATTCTGTAACAATTATACACATTCTGATATTTTAGGAGCAATAGCCTAGTATTGACTGCTTATACAATAATAAATTTGCTGTTTATTAACCTGTATGGTTTGAGTGGTATCTTGGTTTAAAGTCTGAAAGGATTTATGAATTATGGTATATTGCCTGGCCAAACAAACATGTCCACTCTTCCATAGGGCAAAATATCAAAGTGCTAGATTTTTTCGCTTAAGTAGGGAATTATGCATTGGTTGGATATAATAATTTGTCTAGAAAACAGAACTAATAATAATTTTTTTTCTATATATAGTCCTTGATATTTTCTATTAAAATTAGAAAAATATAGCAAATTATTTGCTTGTTTTTCAGTAAATCCGAACGAAAATAATGAAACGCAAAGAAGGAAATATAAAGCAATTTTGTTATTGTTACATAAAAATAAAATTGAAAAAATTTCAAATCGAGAAAAATAATTATATAATAAATATCGGACTAAGGCGCTCTTGAAAAAATAACAGTAAATATGAATAAGACCTTTTGAGGAAACGAGGACAAGTTCTATTTTCGTATAAAGGAAAGGTAAAAAAGCTAGCATAGCTTAGTTTTATAGAAATTCACGCCCAGATTACTAAAAAGGGAGACCAAGAAATACTATGGATATGCAAAATTTATTCATCGTATTGCATATCATCGCTTCACGAAATATGAAAATAAATCATCCTCTAGCGGATATTTTATCTAATATCCTCTCTCCTGAGAAACGCGGATGTTATCACTGATACACGGAAAATGGTTTGCATTTCCAATATAAAATCTCATTTTATCAAGTTTAGTTGGACATCATCTCTATAACGCTATCGATTCGTGTCGGCCAAAATTGAAATCTAAATTTTTTGATCTAGATCTAAAAGTGAGAACTCCAATTTTGGCCAACCATTTTTGAATATACCGAACCTTAAAACAGCGCAAAATTAAGTAAATTTAATGCGATAAAATGTTATTTCCATAGATCCATTTATCGCAGGATATAACAGTATTGGTTGTCCCCACAATGGAAAAAATATATTATATTTGTATTTCCATTGACTTTAATATTTACAAATTACTTGATTTTCTTTGAGTTCCCAATTCGTGGAAACATGCATAAGGCCACTAAATGAGTTCTCAATTTAATGCTATTTTCTCCCAGTGCGCTTAATATGGGTAAAAAATTATATCTTTTCATACGGGTTAAGGCTAATGTACCTTATGTTACTGTTCAATCATTGAATATGTCTTTTTTAATAAATTTAAATCTCTGTGACCCAAAGAATCTTGTTTCCTAACTAATATTTATATGTATCTCATCTTGCATCGATTAAAATTTTATTTAAATCTGGCAAATATTTCTTGCAACTAATGACATGACTATATTTAATTCTGCCCTTCCATTCTACTGGAAGCCATTAAACCCATTATCAAGATTATATTTTTAAAAATCCTAGTAAGTCGAAACAAAAGAAAACTCTTTAGTGGAAGTTAAGTTTTGATTATTATTTTTTTAAAAGTGTGCTTTTGCATCTTATAATAGTTAAAAGTTAAAAATTAGAAATGAAGTTTAGAAATGAAGATAGAAATATAGATGCGATTTAAAATACTTTTTCTCTTTATATCTTTCTACTTCTAAATTATTATTAGATAAGAATGTTGTACTAATTTTAAACCATATCTAATGAACATACAAATTAGAAACAAGAGGAACGTTTGATGAAGGAATCTTAATCTTTTCTCATCAGAAGGCTGAACAAGATTACTTGGAACACGTATTGTGTAAGGGATTATAGATAATGGCTGCATCGGCAGATTCAAATTGTTCACCTTCAGATAACTTTTTAATTAATAAGTTAGGGTGTCTGTTTTATTTATTCAATTCTGAATATAATAATAAAGTTATTTCCCAAAAAAACGTTTTTAAAAAGAACCGTAATGTAACTGATAAAATTAGGGAAAATAAATTGTAGGAGGCTACCTAACCAAAGGAGTTAAAATAAAGATTAATTTGGTGTCTTTGAAGCTAGTAGCAAAAAAAAAACACACTAGAACCTAAGAAAATAATTACTTCAACCAGTGCTTTAAATTGAAACAAACAGCCCTCTCTGTCTATCAAACTAAATTACGGCTATGAATCTTGGACCCATTAAATAGCGGGCCATAAGATTTGAGATAAATGCCTTGGCAGAATTCTTGGAATTAAATGGATAGACTGCATCCCATAGGTATCTATTCCTAAAATAGTTTACTCCAACAGCATTGAAGCCATGATTGTCACTAGCAGGCTAAGATGGGTTTGCCAGGTAATTTAGATGGAAGCCGCTCTAATTGAGAGAAGAAGAAAAGCTATATAGACAACTATTTACTTTTTAACTATAAAAGTTTAAAGTTAGTGGTAAATTAAAAATATACACAATCCAAAACTGCGGAACTCCTTCTTATAAGCAGTCTTTTGGTCGGTAGTCTACGACTTAAATTTGCTATAAGAATTTAATGGGGGTTTACTTGGTTATGAGACCATTATCTATTCCCTCAGGTTGAAATATAAAATGGAAAATCTATTTTAAAAAGAACTTGGATTTAACTTTTAGATATTTCAAAAAGAAAAAAACACATTGACTTAAATTTAATACATTTTCTCATTCTCCTGAATTTTACTATTTGATCTAAAAAATTGCTAAACATTCGATAGTTGTATTTATCCCTAATACTATATTTCAGGAAGGCAATTCTTTAAGAGTTTGATTATTTCTCTTTTAATCTTATTTCAAATGTGACGTAGTATGTTATTGTAACTTTATTAAATAATCTAACATAATAGAAATTTTGAAATTAAAGGCTATTATTCGATGTTTTGGAGTTTTGTTCAAAGAAAAGATTCAGTGATTTAGAGATAATTTCCAAAATAATTTAAATTATCGGCTTTTATCGACGTTCTTTTTAATAGTTCAGAAAAAATAAATTAAATTATCGACATATTAGAATAAAAATACCATATCGTGAATTTCAGAAATACATTAAAATTAAAGCATAGGAAGTATGGGGTTATATTCTGGCAAATTTAAATAAAAAAAATTCTCCGAGGATTGTTTTTACCGTATACAAGGGGCCGTCAATAAGTTTTGCAATTCTGATATAACGAAACGAGATATGAGAAAAAGTGTTTATATATTTTTCAATATAACTACCCTCGAATTTAATGCACTTGCGCCACTTCTCCCTGAGGCTTCGAATTCCCGACAACCAGAAATCTCCCCAAAACTCTTCAATCCACTCCTGGACGGCGAGCTGGACATCATCATCACCCCCAAACTGGCGTCAACGCAGTGTAGCCTTGAGCTGGCGAAATAAAAAGCAGTCGCTAAGGGCCAGATCTGGACTCTAGAGGGGATGGTTGAGCTCCTTGAATCCGCTCTCGGGCATGGCAGCTTGTGCAACTCTTGCCTTGAGGACAGGGGCATTGTTGTGGAGGAGCAGGACACCGCGCGTCAACTTGCCGCGCCGCTTCTGACGGATGCACATCTTGAACCCAGCCCGTTCCTCGGCATAATATTGGCCTGAGGTGGTCCTTCCACAAGGTGCAAAGTCCAACATCAACACTCAGAATCCCAGAAGATGGTGGCCATGATCTTTCCGGCTGAGGGTTGGGTCCGGAACCTGATAGGGGTGCTTCCAGGCTATGCTTTTGAGCTGGCTCTCGGGATCCCAGTGGTGGACCCACGATTCATCACTTGTCACTATGCGTGACTTGAATCCCGGCGGGTCTTGGTTTTGCAGGAGCAGCAGCTCCTCCGAACCTTGATGACGTTGAAGTCGATCATGGGGCATGAGGTTTCTAGGCACCCAACGGGCAGAGACCTTGGTCATGGCCAAATTGTCGTGGATGATGTTGATAACACTTCCATGTGATATTGCAAGTTATCGCTCGATTTCTTCGACCTTCACCCGTCGATTTTCGAGGATCCTCCTCTCCACACGGGCAACATTGTTCCTGTTGGTCACGTCTGACGGGCGTCTTTGACAGGGGTCATCTTCAAGGGACTCACGACCATGGGGGAACTCCCTATTCTAGCGAGCAATGGTGGCATAGAAAGGGGCTGTGTCGGTGTACACGCAACCATGCGTTCATGGATCTCTTTTGCATTCTTGCCTTCCTTGGTCAAAAATTTGATCACTGCGCTGTGCTCAACCTTCGCCATTGTTGAAAAATTTGTGACTGACGATCTGCGATCAGCTACTATGTCTTAAATAGACAAGGCAGTAGCGTGCGGCTGCAGGTCCTGACTTGTCACAACCTTTCCTAACCCCCCTCCCCAGAAACAGCCATCCCCCTTGCTCTGTTTTGCCCTAACGATTCGCAAAACTAATTGACCGCCCCTCGTATCAAAAGAATACGTGAAACCTATTAAATTTGCAAAGAACAAACACCATTATTAAAGCAAAATAGGCCATAGGTGACATAGTGTCGGTCTACCTGCAAGGTGAAACCTCATCTTGTTTCCTTATAGTATCATTTTATTTTAAAACTTAAATAATTAAAGTAACAAAGATGATCATCCTAAAACTTTAGAAAAAAGTTTAGGAAATATACCACAGTTTTGCAAATTTAAATTATAGTGTTATAAATAATATACTTTTTTCTTCTGGCTCTTCTCTTCTCATATTATATAGGCCTCCTAAAACACAAACTAAACTTACCTTTGCGCACATTCTTTGCTGCATATAGAGGTAAATTGAGACGATGATAGCGTCTTCACTCTCAGGGTTTTAGAGCTTTTAATCAATAAGGGTTACAAAAGAAATGTTATTCTTCTTATCAAATTACATAAAATACCCGTTTTGGGTGCAATTCTGATGAAATTGAGTTTATCGATAACACATTGGAACAGACATTTTATTATAGAACATAAAATAGGTGATTCTAGATGATATTTAGGCACTGATTACAAATTTGCACTTAGAAATTGCATATCACGTCTAGTTTTTGTGTAATTTAAATTTTCCTTTTTAAGCCATTTCATACTTCCTTTGCTCAATAATGTAGGAATATGGAATTTTTAATATATGTAATAAATATAATTAATATATATATATATATATATTAATGAATAATATATATATTTACATTTTTAATAAATATAAAGTAGAATATATTGAGGCTCAAATATTATGGAATTCTAATTACTGTTTTTTTTTCAGATATTCAGATTACACATTACTTATTTTTTATGACTTTTTTGCTACTGATAACTGGTAACTAGGAATAAAGGTAACACGTTTTTTAAAATTTGCTCTGACAAGAACCCTTATGATAAGGATCTCACATTGTGTATCGTTTGCTTGCTTAAGTAAATATTTTTAATTTTGTCATGGCTACAAGTTCTAGACGCGGATGTGTAAACAGCCCAACATATTTTGTCAGGTTTGCGGGAAAATCACACCAGTGGCACAACAGAGAAAAAAGAAACAGCAGTAACGATGAAGAAAGCCTACATATATTATTTTGGATGAAGGGTACGGGACCAGGATAAAGATTGGGCCCCTCATATTTGTTGCACGCAGTGTAAAACAAAGTTGACAGCTTGGTTAAATGGGAAGAGGAAGGCAATGCCATTTGCTGTTCCCATGATATGATGTGAGCCCTTAAATCACTTTTATGATTGTTATTTCTGCCTAACAAATGTGGCGGGATTATCAAAGAAAAATAAATCTAAAATTGTTTATCCAAATTGGTCATCAGCGTTGAAATCGGCACCACATGATGAATCTACTCCAGTACCGAAGCCCCTACTACAATTAGTGAATATTTTAGTTGAGATGATGATTCTACATTGATTTCTGGAGAAATTGAATAAGATCAAACATATGTTCCAATTGATCAAGATAGAGAACCAAATTTATTTTGCCTTAAAAGTTTAAACGACTTGCCTCCAGATTAAAAGAAAGAAATCTTCTTCCAGATGTCAGGGAATCTTTCTTTCGAGATCGCCACCAGAATTTATAAAAATTTTATTTAAAAGAAAATACTGTATATTACTGCAACAATATTGATGGCTTGATGTAGAAAATCGGCTGTGACTATTATCACAAAGACTGGAGACATTCATTGACTCTAGTAAGGGAAGTATTAAAGCTGTTCTGCTGCACAATGGGAATGAAAACGCTGCAATTCCTGTAGCCTAGGAACATATTCATCAATGCAACTATTGATGAAAGAGCATAACTAAAGCATCTGTTGTGATTTAAAAGTT
Organism: Ceratothoa steindachneri; assembly: GCA_963969495.1. Classification (NCBI taxonomy): domain Eukaryota; kingdom Metazoa; phylum Arthropoda; class Malacostraca; order Isopoda; family Cymothoidae; genus Ceratothoa; species Ceratothoa steindachneri. The sequence continues at coordinate 87,676,492 of OZ018328.1, forward strand.
TTACTACTTCTTCTTGGGTTAAAGTCGGGATACACAAAGTACATGTGCTTTTTATGTCTATGGGATAGCAGAGATGATAAAAATTACGAAAAAAGCGAGAATCGCCAGCCTGAGAACAACACCTTATTGACAAACATAATGTTAAGCATAATGCTCTAGTAGATCCACAAAAAGTTCATCTTCTACCTCCCAACATTAAATTAAGGTAAATGAAATATTTTGTAAAGGGTATGTATCAAAGAAGTGAAGGCTTTCAATACATGAAAAACAAATTTAAAGTATAATTAACTAATGCCAAGAATAAGAGGCTGGAGTTTTCACTGGACCACAAATTCGCAGAGTTGTTTCTGATAATTCCTTCACTTTGTATCTCAATGTAAAGGAACGCAAAGCATGGACATCCTTTGTTGAAGTCACTGAAAACTTTCTCGGCAATTTTAAATGTCCAAATTACCAAGAAATAGTAACAATATGGTGGAAGCATATGAAAAGATGGGATGTATGTAGAATGTCACTAAAAATGCATTTTCTGCATTCTCATCTCGATTATTTTACCTGAAAATCTGGGAGTGGTTATGGAGACGAGGTACCAACGAAAATTTAATCCAAATATGATGGGGGATTATTGTTGGTCTTTAGAAAAACCAACTTTGATGTCTCAAAAAAGAAATCGAGAAGGCTACAGCAATGTTCTTGTCTGTACACTGTCTGTCCTAAACCAGAATAAAAAAGGAAGTTCCCTCACTTTTTAATTATTTTTGCTTAAAAATTTTAAAAATTACAAAATATAAGATTTTTTATTTATTAAGCGAAACAAATAGTAAAAGGTGGGACAGGGGGGAAACATTACACAAAATCTAGACGTAATACAGAATTTTAGTTTTCAAATTAGGAATCAGCGCCCTCGTTCTAATTAGAAGCACATTCATACTCGTATGTCTGTAACATACAAAAAGTTAAAATTGGTTGCCTAGTGTAAATTGTTATTTTTTCTATGAACAGACAAAAAAAATAGGTAGGCCGCTATCTTAGGAGCCACTTGCCACATCGTTAATTGGAAAATCATCATAATATATTCTATATCATTCTAAAAAAATTTTTAAATCAAAGTATGATATGGAGATTTCATATTAATCGATTTAAAGAAAATATGATTAATTTAACTACTAGAATTTGGGGGTGAAGCTTATATATCTGATATTAACGAAACCAGTAAAAACTAGAGCCCTAAAAATTTAGCAATCGCCTTTGAATTGGAATCTAATGTTAGGATTTTGAATAAGGAATATTACTAGTTTATTTAAAGAATTCGGTGAGTGTTAGGGTATGGGAGGCGAAAGGCCCATAAATCTAAATTACCTTATAAGTGATCATTTTTGCCGTAAATAACATAAAGTAGGCGGCAGTATGGTCATCTTATTCTTTTTCCCTTTATGTTAATTCTCATTAATAATGCAGACAACATTTATATATTTTTAGTTTAGATTTCGAAAGTATCTTAACCAACATTCCTTTAAAGGTAATATTAATATTTGCTTACATGTATTTATCCGAGAATTTAATTCAAGTCTAGCCCTTAAAAAAGTCCGATTTATATATTAAATATTTGTTTGTATAGCCAGACTGAAAGGCCTGGTTTATGCCTTCCTTTGACATCAACCCTTGCTAGTTTCTTCATTAGTACTATTTAGATACATTATCTTGAAGACTGTAAGAAGGAATTTAAACAAGTATTCATGACCACAGTAATATCGATAAACAAGGAATATTCACAAAGAAGCGTACAAAGAAACTGCGAATTTGATCGTTTACTGTATATGACAACAAATGCTACAAAAACAAAACATCCGTAATAAAAAGGCACCAAAAGCGAAGAAAAAGATGGAACAAAAGTGAATAAATACACACAAATTAATAAAAAAAAGGAAGTAAACTAAAATAAAAATAGGGAAAATCTACCCACAAAATATTAAAAAAAAGTAACCAGTTAAATTACAATTAAAAACTAGAGAGCCAAAGTGCCCAAACTTAAGGAAGACTTAAACCAATGAAAAATAATTTATTAGCTATGAAATTCGCATAAAAAAAATTGTTAGGCAACAACGGAAGACAAAGTATTTATTTATACAAGTAAGATCAATTCCAATTAAGTTAAGGAGAAGAGGGTCAATGATTTCGTGGAACACCTCACCTAAAAGTGGAGCTCTGTACCAGAGCAAATTTAACCAAAGAATGTCCCTTTTATTATATTTTTTTAATCATTCTGGACTTTTTCATAAATTCAAATGAATCAAAATATAAAAACATCTCCTACTCTGCAGAAAATATAAAAATGCTTAATTAAAACTACTCCACCAGGCCTAAAATAATTAGTTTTTAAATATTCAAAACTCTCCTACCAGAAATAGCCGGATAAGAATATAAGTTGGCTCACAAACACAAGGGGAATTTGCCCAGCGTCACATCCCCGGATGGGGTATGGCTATGTTAAGAAAGGCTTAAAGGACCTTTATTGACTAGAGAGAGAGACAGAGGAATGGATAAAATTCAGGGGTCAAAGTCCAGGTCCACACCCAAAAGGTTGAACAAAAAAGTGTTCAACTTTATCTTATTTTGGAAAATTATATGATATGAAGAACTTATTTAACGACTTCTCATAATATATTATCGAAAACACTATCTATAAACTACTGATGATTTTTTTTATTTTGAATTAAAAAGCAATACAAAATTAGCAAGTTTACCCAATTAACAATTTAAAAAATAACAAGTCAATTTAAATAAAATGGAGTTATAATGGGTGTTCCAATAACTTAGACCGATTTAAAATGTGAGTTAAGGTTAAGCGTCTAAAGATTTTTTTCCTTTTCTTTCAGATTTAACAACGTCACTCTTTGGCAATTTTAACCATGGAAAGATTAACAATCGAACAAGGTGTTAAAGTTATCGAAACCTATTACGAAAATGGACGTTCATACAGAAACGCATATTGGGCACTTCGCGATTTTTTTGGTCAACATAATCGACCAACCGAGAGTGCAATTGGGAAAACTTTTCGTAAATTCAAACAAATAGGGTCGGTGACAGATATGAAAATGCCATTGCGTGCTCGTTTACGCCGTTCAGCTGAAAATATTGATGCAGTGCGCAAGAATGTGGCCGAAGATCCAGACACCTCTATTCGTCATCGCGAGCAGATATTGAAGCACTCCACAGCAACGTTACTTCGAATTTTCTCAAAAGATTATTCTCTACACGATTACAAAATTTAATTGACACAAGAACTGAAGATTGATGAGACCATTTGAAGCGCCGTACAATCGTCAATTGGGTGCGCGAGCAAAGACAAGCCGATGATGATTTTTCGCAAAAAATCATCTTTAGTGATGAAGCCCATTTTCATTTGGTGGATTCGTTAATAAGCAGAATTGTCGCATTTGGTCTGATGAAAATCCCAGGAAGATTGTTGAAAAGTCACTGCATCCACAAAAGGTCACTGTTTGGTGTGCATTTTTTGCTAGCAAAATCATTGGGCCTTATTTCTTTGAAAATGATGCCGGGAATTCTGTTACGGTGACAGGCGATCGATACCGTGCCATGATAACCAACTTTTTATGGCCTGAATTAAATTTTATGGATGTCGGATTTGTGGTTTCAACAGGACGGCGCCACATGCCACACAGCTAATGCAACAATGGCTTTATTAAATGAGAAGTTTCCAGGTCGCATCATCTCTCGAAACAGCGAAGTCAATTGGCCACCACAATCGAGTGACTTGACGCCTTTAGATTTCTTCCTTTAGGGTCTTCTCAAAAGTAAGGTCTATGCCAACAAGCTAACAACAATTCAATAGTGAAGGATGAGAGCATAAGGAATATTTGTAAGATCTACGAGCAACTATGCAGAGACGTAATTAAAAATTTATACCATCAGTGGAAGTGTGCAGCCGAAGCCTCGGCGGACATTTAGTCGATATTATTTTTCACACATAATTGCCATGACTCAAATAATATGATCAAATAGTAAAATCCCTAAATTTCACCAATAACACTGTTTTATTTACTAGTAACTTCGATCCCTCTTAATGGAACGCCCTTTACATCTTCTTATATTGGTAATATCAGGTAAGCCGTCAAAACCCTCACCTATCAACTTTGCTTTCAACTAAGAAAAATTAAGCCAATCCTTAAAGTATCGACAAAAGGAATTTTTCATTAATTACAAATTACAAAATGGACAAAATTTAAAACTAGCAGAAGCTAATCTGCTAAATTAAATATAAAACAGAATTTAACGTAAAAACGAAAGGATTTTTGCACAAAATATACATTGCATAAGTTAAAAAATTAAAATGATGTACTTTCTATTACTTTCTTGGCCTCATCTACCATTCCACTGCACCTTTCCCTCTTACATAAAAATAACGAGTGGGCATCTATTAATTTTTGTTTCTCTGAATTTCTCAAATTTCGCTTCAAGAAACATCAGAATTAAATGTTTTGCAGATTAATATCATCCTTCTTTTTACTTTCAAAATAATCATGAAAAAATTGACTTCCATTGCGAAAAAGATTTTTCGGGAATTCCAAGTAAAATTTGAAACGAATGCTAAAAAATTCAATGCCTTATAATATTCGCCTATTTTGTAGTTGTTTCAAGTTCAGCGTTTATATTTTTTCGTTTTATACATTACTTTTAAGTAATTTTTCTGAGAGCCATTAAGAACAGTATTGTTAGAAGGGTTGAATGATAATAGTTTTTTTTCCACTTGGTTTTGAATTAAAAATTGATTAAGAGCAAGTGGTGAGGTTCAGAAAAACTTAATATTCAATCCAATTTTGTGCAATTTTTTTAAACAAAAAGAAATTCAATTAGTGAATTTCAGAAAATTTTGTAAAATTAAGATATGGCTTGTTTCATATACAGTAATCTTTATCGAACTACTTTCCAAAATAGATTTCCCATTTTTGTTTTTTGCAGGGGCAAATAGATACCCTCTCCTAAATCCAATAAGGCAAAGTGAACTACTAAGTCAAATTTAGATGGGAAAAAAATAAGTGCTGAGGATTCTTTTTCCCCAATTTTAAGGAATTTCGATCGTTTTTTCTTCCCTTAAGGCCTATGAAATAAGGATGAAACTGGAATAAACAGACCATGAATAAAGTTTTACGAGAAAAAGAGATGTTTTTTTTCATATATTAAGTCCTTTAATGCAAGTTCTTTCTAAGAGTTTATTCAAGTTTGAAAATTCAGCCTTTAGGACTGTTTTTTCATATACTTAAATCTTTTATCTAGATAATTTCTAAGTTACTAATATTTATCACCCTATACTTTTTACTCACTGAATCTAGAAATGGGAAAAAGATTCTCAAACGTGACGTTCACAAAATAACTTGAAATTGAAGCATCAGTCGAGAAGACCAGATAAATGAAGACGAAACCGATGCTCGGAGAGGAGCTGAAACCGACGACGATAGTGGAAGCAAGAAGGTTCGATCACAATCTCTTTTTCAAGAATGCATTTAACGGTAATTTTTAATAAGAAGGGGGCACGAGTTTCGTGCTAAGAAAATCGTGTAATACTTATTTATAGTTTTAATTGTGACCTAGGAGTAATATTTTGATAAAAAAAAGAGTCTGTCGCCATTTATAAAGTAGCAAAAGAGGCAATAATTATTTTAATTCGGTGCAAGAATTCTTCACGATGCCATCTTGAAATTTTATAAGCCGGCTTAAGTTACACTTGCGCGCCTGTTAAAATATAAATACTAGTTCTTTTTGTTTACGGTGACTCTGTAACTTGAAAAACATTCTTAATTGTATAAAAAGAAAAAGCTTACTATAATTTGTTAGGTACAGAAGACAGCGACAAAATCCACTCTTTGTTTTTGCTTTTCAACTCTTTGTTTTCCGCACTTTTGTGTTTACTATTTATAACTAGTACCAGAATCATAAAAGTTGTTTTCGATTCATGTTCTAACCGATCTAAACCTACATAACTTAGGATACCATGCATTTAATTTTCCCTTTGCTTTCCGAATTCACCTCGTCAAATTCGCTGGGTTTAATAATTTCTCCGAGCGCTTTAATATATAATGAATTATCACCTACCTAGAAGATTGTTTCTGGGGCAGGGTGCGAGTTTTATTAACTGGGAAAATAACGTTTCAGTGACAACGAAAATGAAATTGTTCTCTGAAGTATCATCACACCAACCTTTTATATAATTTTATTTTCTAAATGTAAGTTAGTAAACTTCTATTTATCCTCACACAAAAGGATTCAGATCGCGCACCTTGCACAGAGTTCCACTAAAGAATATATTATTGTGTTGAGAGAGGGGAGGTAAAGAATTCTAAAGAAACTATGAAACGTGCGCTCAAGTGTGACATAGTCCATCTCATAACATTTAAAGCTGGCTTCACGTTAAATTATTGCGTTCCAGAATTGACAGGAAATATTGTTGTTTTGTAACTTTATTATAAATTGGGATAGGAACTCATTTCCATCAAAATATTACTACTAGGGTGCTATTACAACGATACGAAGATGTATTACATGTTTGAGTAGCAAAAACGCGTGCGCCCATCTTACTCAAAATTACCATTATCAAAAATCTCTTAAATTATAGTCTCCACAAAATAAACTATAAGAAGACCAACGCCTAATAAATGAAATTGGAAGGGAACAGCTAAACAAAGCTTTTATTTATTTCATCTTATAAGCCAAGGTAGAATATCTAAAGAGCTATTTTTTATTTAATAGACTTTCTTACAAAATTTACTTTTAAATCCAATGTTGATAGCAAAGAGAGATGCTTTACACCATCACCCTCAGGCCTCAACGTCTACCTGTTGCGCCTGAGAAGATACACCTGCACGGCTAGTCAGCCCCAAGGAAGCCACTAGATTTTTGCTGGATTGCGTAATCCGTTTTGGATTTTAATTCCTCGCCTTTACGTAAAGCTCTGAGGCTGCCGAGACAACCCCCCCCCCTTGATGGAACGCCAAGTCTAATAAGATCCCTGTGTCCATTATTGGGGACCCCGACGACCTGCCTCCGCCGAGGCAGTATAAATACTTCGAGAAAAGCTTTGAGAAACCAATACCAAACATCCCTGTCTTGGTTAGCAGCCACGTACAGTATCTTACACCCTGCTTCGCATCACAACTCCCTCCAGCTTCGAATGCAATGTGTCATCTATACCCGGCCTTGCTCGTATCTAAGACCAGAGTTGCCACTAACAGACGATATATACAGGAGTATCTATTACTCGGTTATCGACTTCGTTCGACGATTGGAGTAGCCCCTCGCTCATTTTACAGCGAGGTTAAAGAAGAAAAAATCTTGCAAGTTCAACTGTGCTGCACCCCGTTTATTTGCCTTATTCAAGCCTCCAGTCAATTAGGCTTTACGTGAGTCTTCTCGATAAGTGCCCTCTCCCATTTTATCTTGAAGCAATCACCGTGCATCCTCTCTCGGACTCTCGTAGCCGTCAAGGCATTTGTAATCTCCCCCCCATTTAGTATTCCGGGTCTCATTTTATTTATTGTCATTTATTTACTTGTGCTATTAATATTTTCTCTGTATATAGTAAAGTTATATGTTTTTTTACCATTAGTTTCTCTTATCCTAGAACCTCTATGAATTATTTATTTAGGCCAACCGCATCCGATTTTCTTTTATTTAACCCTCGCCCTGGGATCTGTATCCCAATTTCTCTGGCGTGGTCTCTTCACGGTTCCTCTACTACAGTGGATATAGAAGTTTAAGGCCTTATATTTTCATATGTGCATAAAGAGAAGCCAGGACTTTAATACAATTGGGTTTTCCTTTATATTATGTTCCTTTTCATTGTGGTACTTTTTTATTTAAGAATATTTTCACTAAGTGGTGAATTAGAGTGTTTGTATTGAAAATTGTGGCTGAATTCTATTATAATGTATCATTCATTAATAAATACATGGCCCTTGTTGATATATCCAATAAATAGAGAATGAGCTACTTGATTTGTATTCCATTACCAACTTGATATTCCTTCGAATGTAGCTATTTTTAGCAGAGCTTTTGCTTACAACCTAATAGCAACCTTGTTTATAGTGTAAGGACAACCTGTTCAACAAAGATAGCACAAAATCAGATCGCCAAATATTATATAAACACTTAATAAACACTTAAAATTCATAAATATCTAGATAGACTTGATAGACTTTATATTAAGATGATATTATTTGTAGCTCTATCACGCTTAATGGATATATCCTAGCTAGGTTGGGTCCAGTCACTAAAATGAAAGCGTGTCCGAGTGTAGAGTATTTTTGTAAGCTATTATAATGAAATATTTTTGAGCTTAATTATTGGATTTATCCGGTGCACCAAGTTTAATAGGAAAGAAAATATTGACTTCAATGAAATTTTTGGCAGTGTCAAAGGTTATGTTATCTATTCGGGGTTGGAAGATTGCTATTTAACAATTTTTTTTACTCTTTCTCCCCCAAAATATCCCTAACGTTTGCCAAAGAGCTCATATATTATTCGTTGTTGAAAGTGAACGTAGAGAATAACTTGGCTTAGTTTGAATGATTTAAAGGAGATTAATATGCTGGTCATACTTGACTGAGTGGAGTGAAAAGACAGTTTTGATGCCCGGTCTAGGTAATTTGGACATAAGTTTGTAATGGTAACTGTGTGAGCTTGGCAGCAAGTGACCAAGATACATAGTTTTTTTAATAGCCTATGTTGAGCTGAACCTGAAATTAATATTTGCCTTTTTAAGAAACGGAGCAAGATTTATCAATAATTGAGTTATATTTAGGATTAAATAAAAAAATATATTTATTAGTGAACATGGCAGACAACCTGCATGGATACAAAATATCATAAAATGAAACAACACATAAAATAGGAATTTGTACTAGAAAACAACTTTACCTTCATCTCTTTAAATTGCTGTGACTGCCATGTCATCAATTATTGTTGATGGCTATATTTTTGCTGTCGCCCCGCGATGCATCCTGGTTAGCATGGTTGGCGCCCCATGAGTTGACCGAGGTTAGTTACATTATTATTTAGTTTACAATACATAATACAAGATTGCTTTAGACAAACATTATTAGGCTTACAATTGCAAAATGATAAAACACATATAGAAAGTAAATTTTTAAACTAATACTAAACCTAAGGATAATATTTTAGTTTTCCTTGTCAATTTCTGTGAAACAGCTTACACGCATAGCATGTTTGCCCGGGCTAAAAGGGTAGTATTATTTTTACCTGCGGTTAGTTTTTCTTGCTGCAGCCCTGCCTTCCGATACGCTTCTTTTTTGATAGCACAGTTTGCAAGTGCGTTATATATCTCTGTTATTTGCATTTCTGAGAAGTTCAAGAACATGTTTTTGTTGAGCTGCATCTGTACCATATCTATAAGAGCTTACTCCTAAAATATATGATGCAATCAACTGTCTAAATTTTCTTATGTTTATTTTTTGTACTTTCAGCTCCTTTGGTTTTAGTTTTGATTCTCTTCTTCTTAGCGTGGTCTCCAGATTAAAATAGCGGTTTGTTTCTTCAACAAGTAACTTCACGACTTCATCATCAATACTTATTTTGGATATATCCTTTGGTCTCAAAGTTTCCTGTTTAGAAGGCCTCACATTCACTCCTTCATCTACTGTAAATGCAAAAGTGGACTGCCTTCCAATGTATTATGGCCATTTTGAGGTTGATATATCTGTTTCGGGACCCTCTCTATTGTTTTCTTCATCAATCTCTACAGACAAATTTCTCGATTGATTGTCCAGTTCCCTATCTATTGTTTCACTGTCTTTTCCTACTAAGTTATCCTCTTCACTGCATCTGTTACTAATCCCAGTCATCAATAGATATATCTGACTCTACATCAGCTGTATCCATTGCCTGTCGAATTATTATTCATCATAATTCCTTCTTTTATGAGACATTTTGGGTGAATTTATTTTTTAACTTTTATAAATGTTTTATAATCATTAAATATTTATTTTATTATCTGTCTGCAAAATAAAAAATATGATTATTTGCCAAAAATGCAACAATTTATTTTTACATGGCCTCCCCATAATCAAAGTAACATATACAAACCAAGCATTATTTTTCTCACCTTGCATTGCTTCTATGTATGTAACTACAAGAAATCAGGACACCTTATGCATAAATTACTTCAGAAACAGTCAGAAAATTTACCTATATATGTAAAAAATTGAGATAATAGAGTGTCAACTAATATTGTTTTTATGGCCTCTGAGAAAAAAATAAAACTTATATGCTAATTTTCTTAGGATATAAGTAAAATAATACACTGAAATAAGGTTAACAAAAATTGAAAATTTGTGGCACCACAGGTCACTTTTGGGAAATTAGGCTTGGTAGTCAACGTGTTAAGCTTGTACGAGAAAAATGAAAATGCCAGATTTTCAAATCTTATAAAGCACCGTTGAATGAGCATGGAGCACGAACGAACAAGAAAAAATCGTAGTTTATAAAGACATATGTATCAGAATATAGCAATTAATAACCTTGAATTGACATAATTGAGAGTGAAAACGAATTAATAAGCGCCATTTTCTATTTAAATTTATCCAAGTGAGTGCAACTGAAATATTTTTAATTGAATCTACTTGAATAGTATATGGTAAACATTCGTTTTAACATAAATACAATTTTGTAATTTTCAAAGACATAAACGTTTTTAATTCTAAAACTGATGGTAGCCGATGTTATATTAACTTCAGGAACTTAATACTAACGTATTTATTCACTTTTCAAAAATATATTGTTATTTTGCTAAATTATAATATTTCTGCGTCATTTGTGCTCTCGTTCCTTCAACTTTTGGCCTGACTATTTCCACCTAGACCTAGGTGTTTTAGATCTCTAGGCGATCTGCCCATGCTTCTTTTGGCGATATTCGACCAATACTAGGCTTTTTTTTAGATCTGCGGGCGATCTGCGCATGCATCTTTGGCCGATTTCTCAATAGCAATTACTCAATAGATTCCCGTATATTTTGAAAAATTTGCTGCTTTTTTTTTATTTTATATGGTATAATTGCGTGTGGTGGCTGTGCTAGTTCGTGATGAAATTAAAAGCCAGTGAAAATTTACAGTTAGTGCGTTTCAGGGTACGAGCCTTTCTAATGCTCGTCATTTATTTATAAACTACTTTCTGCGCAAAGCTTTGATTCAAACTAGAGGCCGAACGACATTTAGTAATCGATATTTCTATTCAAATCTAATGTTTTTAATGCTGTGAGCGGTGTGGGGGTGTAACCTCTCACAACTAATTGGGAGGTAAAGTGGGAGAAGCCCACCATTTCAAAAGTACCTAAAAAAATGATACTTTTTGGCTGAAATAGTCTAAGGCAGGTGGTACTATCGTGGACTTAAATTACCAGGTTAATTCTAGTATGATTGTGGAACTTTTAAATGATTTTTATAATGTTTTTTTAATGCAGTTTATGTGAAGTTTTCAAATCTAAAACTCAGTTTTGCTGCAATACATACTTTTCCTATTACGGATCTGTGGTCGATTATGGGCAATGTATGCATTTGCGGGAAAAACGAGTGTGAGATCTAGAAAGTAGATATAAAACTGCATAAAAAGAACACACTTTTAAATTACTATGCACATTTGTATTAAAAGAAATGTTTACCAGTCTATTTTTATTTAAGTCTAAATGATTAAAAATGCTTACTTTTATAAACTTTTTTCCATTAGATCAGTGTGAGGAAATCACCACGTGGAAGATCTTTAGCAGAAAGGAACTTCCATTTGCAGCAAAAGGCCCGGCTAGGACTAAAGTGGTAAGCCTACCCGCCCACCCTTCCACAAGCAGTAGCCTGAAATCGAGTCTCCTACGATTCACCTTTATGCGGGCTAAAATAGCTCTCCTAGAAGATTCGAGGCCCTTCGAGAGTAGAGCTGTTTTCCGGCTAACTCCCAACTCCGGGGAGAGCCTCGGATATAAATAACGCTTGACTCTCCGGAAGACACACAGAGTTGAGAAGTCTCGCCAGAACCAAGAAGATTTACCTATGGTTCCAAGTCAATTGCTAGCAACAAAGCAAAGTGACAGCTGGACTATTTTGTGTATTTAGAATTAGCCCCAGCCAAGAGGTAATTCCACTGAACGATCGCCCCGAGGGATTTTCCCGACTTCTTTCATCAACTCCTGTCGAAGCCCAACTCATTTCGCATAGCCGAAATACTCTCTCCCAGACCGGAAGTTACACCCCCCTCCCTTGCCTTTGGAGAACCGTCATCACTCCAACCTCCCGCTTTGAAGTTTGAGCGGCCTCACCTCAAGAACAGAAGACATCCGTAAGCCAACCCCCCTTTCCCCTTCAGTAACCCAATTGAGTTAATCTCCCCCCTTCCAATTCCCCTTCAGGCTTTGCTACTAAGATTAAAATTTAAAATCTTCCAAAAAGCGCAATGTTTAATTTTTTATAAACTATAGCAATAGTTATAGACGATATAGAAGATATATAAAAATAAACTTTCTGAACTTAACTATTTGTAATTCTTTGGGTTTTAAAAAATTCAAAAAATTTCGATACTTATATTTATTTCTGAACTTCACCATTTTGTTTTGTAATATTATAAAAGAATTAATAACAAATAACTTTAATAAAAAACATGTCATAACCAAACTAAGATGAAATTATTATTCAAATACCCCCCAAAATCCCCTTCTTAAATCAAGCACATCAGGACGAATTCATTCATTCATTTATGGCATCACTCGCGGACGAGTATAACTTGTGCCTGGGGTATTATCTTCGATGTTTTATCATGTGGCTTATTAGAACTATTCTAGCGCCACGATCTCGACGATCAGGACGAATATAAGAAATTTAACTCGTTTTGGGCATCTATCCTCCTGTCCTCATCAAAGATATGTCCTCTTTTGCGGGACAAATGAATTCAGAAATTTGCACACACTCAAATTTCAATGTGCATCTAATCATCTCGTCTTTGGACGACTGTGTATTTTAAATCTATTTATATATTTTAGGAATGCAATTTTTGAAAGGTTTGAATTTGGAAAAAAAACCCCCTCAGTATTCAAGCCTAACTATTTCAGAGAAAAATAGCTGGAAAAGAGAATCAAAAAGATTTGCCAATATTATTAAAATGAATTAATATTAGAATTTGTGAAGTCCAGAAAATGAATTAAAATTAAGTCATGGCTGAGTCTTTTTTCATATATAAAAGCAAATTAAGACGAAAAAAAGTCTTGGGGATTGTGTTTTCGTATATTAAAAGAATGGCCATAAAAGATTTTCTTGCCTTTAGGCCTAGAATATTCGTATTGATTTGAAAAAAAAATAGACGGAGATAAATTATTAGGAAAGCATGCAATGCCTTCGCCACTCGCCCCTGCGGAGTGAGCTTGCGCTTCACTACTAAGATTAAAATTTACGATCTAAAAAAAATCAGCCATGTATAAATTTATAGACATTTTCTGAACTTGCCACTTATAATAATTTTAATAAAGAAATCTAAACTAACTTTCCTGCTTTTCAAAATATCACGTTGCTAAAATGTAGTTATAGAGAAGGTATAAAGAATTTCAATTTGTAATTCTTTGGGTTTTAAAAAATTCATAAAATTTCGATTCTTATATTTATTTCTGAACTTCACTATTTTGGTATTTGATGTTATAAAAGAATTATTAGAAATAACTTTGCTAAAAAAACATTAGTCATAACCAAACTAAGATGAAATTATTATTCAAATACTCAAAAAAATCCCCTTCAAAATTATAAAGTTAGTGAGGATGATGATGTTGATGAAGTGATGATGATATCAACTGGGAACCATTTAAATTTTTATACCAAAACCCCAGTGCTGGAATTAGATAGGAAGATACGGAAGGTCTTCGTTTTAAGCGCAATCTCAACCTGTAAGAAAGAGTAGCACTTTCGATTCAGATACATAGTCTAATTAGTTGCGCTACCTACTAATAATGTTACGAATCTTGCATATTCGTTGTTGATTGTTTATAGACAATGTCTATGTATTCCAAAGTGAGTAGATGGGATTATTTTATTTACCTTTTTCCGTTTATATTAATTATTTCTAGCAATTATTGTTTACCTCATGTTGAAAAAAACTACTTAAATCCCAAAAGTGCTATCTAAGGATCTGGCTCTGGATAATATTGGGGGTCGGGGTTTATCAATAGGGCTCAAATTTAATTTCCTTATTAAAATATATTAACTTCTCTTTTTTTCCAATAATAAGTTATAATTCATTTACCTGAAAGTGTCCTTCTCTTACTCTTTCGATGCTTTCATTTTGTCTAAAATATCGTTAATTAGTGCCGATCATGTTTTATCTTTTAGAATTTAAGGGAAAGTGAGTGTATAAATGTAACAGTAAACATCGTTCTATCTACTAATTACCGTCTATTTCTATCTTCCTTTTCCTAACTCAGAAAAAATCATCAATAGGCATTGAGAGTGTTTAATGATGTGACCTAAACTAATTTTGATTTTCCAAAGCGATACATACTAGATGAAACCAATCATTACACGAATCACGTAATAGCAGTCAATCATTTCAAAATTGGATGTTGTGCTTGTTGGGAGCAGTGTGGAAAGTGGACAATGAGCTCTCATTTACTTTTAATCTGGCTCTCCCTTCTATAGATCTCTTTCTTTCTCCCAATAAACTCCCTACATATCAGACTCCTTCAAATCTACATATTTCGAAAACCAAGGATTTATTGTGTTAGTGCGATGCGAACTTGACGACAAATATTCAAGTGATTCCATTAGATTTAAAAATACAGTCTCCCCTTAGGCGTAACCCTGCACGAAACCATCATACAATTCCCTTGTTTTTTCTTTTAGAATACAAGTAATTGTAGTTTGATTCACTCAAATTGAAAAATGTACAAGAAAGAAAGAGAAAATAAGGAGGAATACTATTTGAACCAGAGAAAATTAAAAATCTAATTAAACGAGTCCAGTCAATTGCCTTCTTTTCAGTACTGTTAATAATTTACATTAAAAAAGACTACCTCCTGAAGTTATATAATATATAACTACATCTAAATTATTCAAAATATATGAAGATCTATAAAAAGTACAATAGTAACCAATAGAGAAGTATAGAAAAATCCCACACAGGAAAATATTTGTGAAAAATTAAATTGGCAAAATTTGACCTAATAGGATTCTAATGTCATTTACACTTCAACGGCTTTAGAAAACTCACATAATCAGCAAGAGCAATTAGCGAGAATAGAAGAAGGGAATGTATAATTCGAGAAGAAGCAAATATATTTAAATGCAAAATCACATTCTTAAGCAAAGAAGAAGTGAGCCAAATATAAATAAATTTTCAAACCTTTGTGAGAAAAGGGATTCTAGATCAGAACAGGAAATGGGAACGTGATATCTTACATTCAGCTTCATTTTATCTGTTAAAGAAGAATTAGTATACATATTTTTTTCAGCATACGTAATTTAAAATGTTTTTTTTAACGAGAGGGACTCGTCTTGTTCAAGAATGAGATAATTTAAGTGATGTGGAAACTTCCGTCCCTTGTGTTTATATGCAATATATTGAAAAGATTGGGGGATAATTAGGTTTTAGTGGCTTGTGCTCTTCGAAGGTAAGTAAACGAGAGCCAGGCGCTTTAAAATCCAGGATTTTCCATAATTTTTGTTTTTATTGTTGTTTACATTCCATTTCAAGTTTTTCTTAAGTAGTCCTAAAAATATCTAGAAGAGAATTGACAAAGAAATATATTGTGAGTGTCGTAGAGTCGAACGTAGATGCTAGCTGAAGATTGACTCTACTGTGACGTATAAATGGAGCACGCTACAAATTGGGATATAGATCCCAGTGTGAGGGATAAATAATTAAAATCGAGTGCGGTTGGCCTAAATAATCAATTCTTAGAAGTTCAGGGTTCAGAGAAACTGATTATAGAAAAGTAAGTTTGCTATTTACAAAGAAAATACTACTAGCAAAAGTAATTAAATAACTATAAATAAGATGAGACAAGGGGTACCAAACTTAGGGAAGGGATACAAATGACTCGCCCTGGACGATATTCCGAGGAAAGATGCACGGTAATTGCTTCCAGGATAAAGGGGAGGGTGCAAATGACGGGGAGAGTCACGTAAGGCCTAATTGACTGGAGGCTTTGTATACGACGAGTACGCGGGGCGCTGCAAAGTTCCACTTGCAAAATTTCTTCTTTTATAACCTCGCCGAGAAATGAACGAGGGCGTACTCCGGGCGAAAAAGAAGTCGATACACGATAAATAAATGCCTATCCGTGTCTATCGTCGGTCGGGTAGGAACTTTAGCCTCAGGTTCCTAGCAAAGCCGATTAGAGAGGTGACGCGTTGCGTTCGTAGCTGTAAGCCATTGGAAGGCTGGGCTCGGCATAGGAGACTGTACGTGGCTGCTAACCAATATGGGGCTGTATGGTACCAATTTCTCAAAGATCCTCCTGAAATATATATACTACCTAAACGGAAGTGAGTCGCCAGAGGCCACTAAAAGGGGGACGGAGAGCTCAGTAAACCTGGCGCGCAGGAGATGGGGGGAGGATATTCTCGGTGCTCATCAAATGTTCGCGCGAAAGTCATCAATGCCCTACTTCTGGTGCCGATCAAGCGCTGCGACGAGGAATAGGGAATCCAACATAGATCACCCAGCTGCGCGAAATTCTCGATGCTCTTTTTGGTGCGTCTTGGCATGCAGTTGCATCTTTTTCAAGAGTCACGGGTGGACGTTGAATTCTAGGGGGTGGGGGGCAACCTTCACTCTCTGACATCCTTTTCCCCAAGTAGGAACTTCCGAAGGAAGGATTAGGCTGGCCCACATTGAATGCCAACGAACAAGTTATAGAGGTTGTGAGTCTCGTGACCAGTCCAAAGTCGAGCTCCGTCGCCTAAACCGGGATCTAGCTGCGATATGTGCAAGGGTTGAGGAGCTGGATACGAGAAATCACGGGGGGCCTAGTTATTTACAGGTGGCTGGGAGTGATTGGAAAGTGTCCGAGCACAAAGCGCCGCCTGTCGCAGCGTTTGTCCACCGCGGACAACGAGAATCGTCCCACGGAATTCAGACAACACGAGATCATGTGAAGCAGCTCCCGTGCCTCACGGGCACACAGGAGTAGAGACACATGGGAACGGAGACGAACCTTTCGTGGCTGTTCGTCGAGGAGTTGGAACGAGACCCCTGAACGGAGGCTATGAAAATAATGGCAAATATATTTTCTGTTTTAGACGACTCTAAGGCTTAGATAATTGAGATTCGCCTGGTGGGAGACCATCATTAGGCAAGAACTGGAAGAATTTTGTGGAATGCGATCAGCGAAGAGGAGGAGATACTGCTACTCAGGGGCAAGAGTTAAAATCCTGATAGATTCGCGTGATAATTACACGAGTGGATCCACGCAGGAGACGGCTTTTTTGATCCACGGCATGACTAACAATATTTTTCCTACCAGATCCAAAGACCTTCTGGCGACCTACCAGCATCGGATACGGGAACTGAAAGAAAATATTATGAATGTTTCTTTTTCAGGCATTCATCCAAGAATAATGGCTCGGAACGCTTTCTACGGAAAGGCATCTTACATCAATAACTGTCTAAAAGATCATAGCCATGAGGTAGGAGTGCACTTTCACGAAACCTGAAACGACTTCTACGAGCTGCCATACTTGGCTGAGTCTTAAATAATGCTGTACAGGTTTTTCTTGCAGCTCAGTCTCAGGACTCAGACCTAGTTTAGTGGAATGCACCGTTTGACTCTTGAATAAAACGCTACCCTCCTTAAACGTTTATTCTGCCAATTAATTTAATTTTCTTGTAGAAAATGAAAATTTAGATATAATTACAATTTCCGAGTTGGGCGGATATTTTGTAATAGAGACGTTAAAGGTGAATTTGAAATCCTAGGTTATAATTTTTTTTTAAGGAGAGGGTTGGTAGATTAGGGGGCGGCGTAATGTTATACTGCAAAGAAAAATTAAATTCCATCGAAGTTCCCGTGGAGAATCATAGTAATGCGGATATTGTACGTGCCAAATTATTAGCTGGAAACATAGAAATCAACATTTTCGTTGTCTATGGAGCTCCATCCCAGATCTAAATTTCAGATCAGCTAATGTTACACTCTGGCGATTAAATTATTGGACTCACGGCTACAATAATATTCTGTGACCTTACCTTTCCAAATGAAACTTTGCAGATGCTACTGCTAACAGAGTTGGATCACAAGTACTTCACTTCCTAGATCATAACTTCCTTATGCAATTTTTTGATTGACCTACGCGAGGAAACAATATCCTGGACATTATTTTAACGACAAACAAAACCTTAGGAAAAAATGTTAAAGTCGGCGAACCGCTCGGAGACAGCGATCACAGTTCTCAGATTTAAAATTATTACAGGTTCAAACACAGACTTAAATCGTATGCAGGTACATAACTTTAAAATTTTTTTTTAAAGACTTTGAGCGTGTGCTGAAGAACGCCCTTAGTTCTAGGACTAATAATAACGCCGTCATTACAATGGGGAATGATTTCTTTACAAAATTTAGAAACTCTGACTAAATATACGTCACAAGACGTCATAAGCAAAAATCTACGGTAAAACAAAAGTAGGGGAACAAAGAGATCTAATCCAAAGGAGAAATCAGGCATGTAATCGTTGTAGAGATACTCGTGAAGCATGTCAAGATAAATACGTAGAACTTAAACGCGGTGTCAAAAAGCTAATTAGAAAATTACAGAAGAATTACGAAATCGAGCTAGCTTGAAATGGAAAAGAAAGTCAAAGATGTTCTACCAGTATGTAAAAAACAGAAACATGGCAAATAACTTAATTGGCCCAATTAACAACCAAAATGGAGACTAATATTTGACTCAGGTGCCATTGAAGAGATTTTAAACGATTTTTATGCGTCATATTTTACACCGGAAAACATCGAAACCATTCCAGACATTGATAAGCCAATAGTTACCGAAGAATCATTATTTATGAATAGTATTCAAGTAACACAAGAAGTCGTAATCAGACATTTCTAGCATTTAAAGCTAAAAAAATCGTCAGGTGCGGATATAATCCATACTCGCCACCTGAAAGAGTTGAAAGAAACGATAACCGAGCCACTCACCTCAATATTCAACAAATTACTCGAAGAACTAGTCGTTTCAGAAAACTTAAAAAGTGCAGACATTAGTCAAATGTTTAAAAGGGGTGATCGGCAAATCTCATGCAACTACAGGCTCGAATCCAATATAAAAGAGAAAATAGTCGAACATTTAGACAATTTGGGGATCATTCGCGAATCACAGCACGGTTTTACGAAAAACAAATTATGTTCAACAAATGTGTTAGAATTTTTGCACGAATAGAGCAGCAGCTGTATTCTACTTAAATTTTCAAAAAGCTTTCGATACGGTCCCTCACAAGCGTCTACTTAAGAAGATTGCTGCTCATGGCGAGACGTAACAAGCGGAGTGACCCAGGGGTCCGTGCTGGGTCCATGGGTTTTTCTAATATATATAAGCCTCTTAGATGAAGAAATAGTGAGCCTATTCTAAAAATTTGCCCACGATACAAAGCTGGGTAGTAAATGAATAACACTTGCTGATCAATATAAAATCAAAGGAGAATTAAAACAGCATTGTGAAATTGCTAGGAAATTGGCAGATGAAACTCAAGGTACTACATATTGGAGCAAAAAATGAAGAATTGAACTATACAATAAAAGGCCTGCTACTGAAAAAGTTATCAGAAGAAAAAGATCTTTGTGTTATAGTCTGTAACGATTTGAAAGTTGGGAGACAGTGCACGGAAGCATGCAAGAAAGAAACAGAGTACTTGCTTTCATATATATAAATTTTGCCTACAAATTGGAAAATATAGCAATTCTCCTGTACAAATCTTTGGTTTGACATCATTTGGAGTACGTATGTAGGTTAGTTTTATAATCCATACTTGCGGAAAATATAGAAATGTTGGAAAGAGTGCAACATCGTGCTACAAAAATAATACCCATACTACGTCAAAAGACCTACGAAGACAGACTTAAAGCATTCAACTTGCAATCACTTGAGACGAGAAGGTTAAGAGGAGAACTCAGACAAGTCTTTAAGACCCCCTAAATAATTGGGATGAATTAAAATTTTAAACCAATAAACCAATAAAAATATTTGAAGATCTTCTGGGTGGTTTCGTGTGGCTAAATTGGCGGGGAAAAAGGCTGTCATGTGCAGTGATTAAAATGTAATGAACGTGTGAACGTGGAACACAAAATTCTCACGTCTGAGGTTTACCGTTTTCCGAGTATGCACGGTAAAGTAAGCCATCCGTAACTTGGTAGGAGATCAACCAGTCTCCGGGGGTGGTGTGTTGCCCTTTTTGACTGGTCCTTAGCATATAAGGCTCGAAAGGAATCACAGTTCTTTTGGTTCCTTGCTAACTCTTCAGTCATGACCTCCCTGAATAACGTGAGTTTTCGAGGCGTGAGGGCATCTTCGAATCTCTTACCACTTGCAAACAGGTAACCAGTGGTTGAGCTACGGACTTGCAGGAGCCCCGTGAGCACAGGCCAATGAGGACGGAGCAGAATTTAATACGGGCTGCTACTACTTCTGGACAGCCAGTAAAGTAGGCATAAGCGACGTAACACTTAACGGTAGGGATCGGATTGGCGCGCTCCAAGTATTCATGCACGACGGCGAACTTATTATTGTCCGGGGGTAGTGGGGGAAACAGCTTGTCTGACACCACTATGAGGTGCACCCGGTATCTATCGCAAGTTTGGAAACACGGCATCCATTAATAGTTTAACTAGTGGCGGTCGGGTAATGAGGCGCTCAGGCGAGGAAAAGATTCCGATTGTGTTTTGGAGGCGCAGACGTGGCACAGATTTATTATAAGTGGTGAGAAGAGTTATTCTTGACTGAGAGTTCTAGGGGCAGTTTTTTTTCACGTGGCCCTCCACACTACAGGCAAAACAAATGATTGGTCTCCTGGGAAAAGATGATGAATAGGGGCCTGAAGAGAATGGTTTTACATCCCGGTGTTCGAACGAAAGGAATGGATTAGGCTTCGATGGCCCACTTACCTTGGCAAACTTGCTTCCATTTTTTGGGATGAATTTACCTTTGTTTGGCTTAGATTTAGGGAAAAGTGGGGCCGTTTTCTCCCCTTGTATCGGATAAAGGTTTTGGCTTGCTGAATAAATGTCGGCCTCTTCTGTGTACTCCTTGAATGTGCGGCACCACCGATCTTTTATGAGAGATCTGATTTTACAGAAAGTGCCGCCAGGATGAAGTCAACGAGGTCATCGTAGTCATGCGGATTTTAAAATCATCGAGCCAAAAGATGAGATGACGCTAGAGGGTGTACTCAAACTGATGTTATGTTTTGCCTGGCTGAAGGGGAATATGTCAGAATTTGGGTCGGTAAAAGCCCGTTTTCATGTTATATGCTGCCAGTAACTCCGATCTTAAGGTCGTATAATCGATTGTTGGCTCCGAGGGGAGTGATATGAATATATCTCAGAATTAGAAATTTAGCAAGGGCAACAATTGAGCCATTCTATCTGTCCAAATGTTCCAATGGTTTATTTCGAAGATTTTCTTGAAGTGGATTAAGAAGGCCCTGAAATCCTCGCCTTCCTTGAAAACCGTGAGCTTAACAAAGGCGATAGGAAGATTGTCGGTCCTTGAGCTGATGTACACCGTACCCTTTCTGGTCCTACTCATTTCAAGTTCATGAAGGCGGATTCTTTCTCATTCTTCCCATTCTCCTTTTCCTTTTCTTTTTTTTCGTTTTTCTCTTTATTCTTCTTGTTCTTCTCTTTCTTTTCTTTCTTCTGGGTCTTCTCTTCTCTTTATTCTTCTCGTTCCTTCTCTTCTCTTTCTCTTTGTCTTAACTCTTCACTTTATGTCCTTTGTTTCTCTTGGATATAAGCTAGGAGGTCTTTGCCGCTAAGCCTAAGTGACTCTCGCAACTTAAACCTGTTAAATAATAGGGAAATCTTTTTGCGTTTGACCATATTTCAGGAAAAACATCACAAAAAAAGGAGGAACTATTTAGACGACATCAGGGGTGCTGGTAACCTTTATCTGATCTACCTTTCTTCCCTTAAAAAAACAAAAAAACAAACAGCGGTAATTATTTCGCACGGCGAGAATTGTTAATTATACTATATTAAGAAAACGACAAACACAATACAAAAGAAGAGGCTTGAAAAGGGTTCAAGTTTCACACGGTTGCAAAATTCAATACAAAATACGCTCATAAAAGGGAAAATGGATAATGAATAAAGTCTTTTCTACAGTTTCGAAAACCAGAACCTTTAATATACAAGAATAACACCCATTAGAATCTTCCACAGGTGTAAAAGAAGTGAGATCAGATACTTCGGTTGATTCTAAAAGCCTGACACCAGAATATAATGTCGTAGAGTCGAACGTCGATGCTAGCCGAGGATTGACTTTTCGATGATCCGGAAAGAAAGCAGGTCAGAAATTGGGATATATTTCCCAGTAGGAGGGTTATATAATAAAAATCGAGTGCCGTTAGCCTAAATACCAATTCTTAGAGTTTCTGGGTTTAGAGAAACTGATTGTAGAAAAATAAATTTACTATAATCAAAGAATATATTATTAGCAAAATATAAATATAGGACAATAAATATGATAAGACCTAGGGCACCAAACGGGTCGGGGTGGGGGATACAAATTACTCGCCCTGGACGAGAGTTCGAGTGAGGATGCATGGTGATTGCTTCTAGGATAAGGGAAAGAGTTCAAATGACGGAGATACTCACGTAAGGCCTAATTGATTGCAACGAGTAAGCGGGGCCCTGCCAAGTTCCACTTGCAAAATTCCTTCTTCTCTAACATCGCTGTGAAATGAGTGAGAGAATAATACAGACGAGAACGAAGTCGGTAATCGAGTGATAGATGCGTCTCCGTGTCTATTGTCTGTCAGGTGGGAACTCTAGCCTTAGGTACGACCGAGGCCGGTTAGAGAGGTGACGCGTCGCGTTCGTATCAGGAAGACTGTACGTGGCTGATAACCAAGACGGATCTGTATCGTATTAATTTCTCAAAGCTTCTCGCGAAGTATTTATACTTACTCGGCGGTAGCCGGTCGCCATAGGCCCCCTAAAGGGGAACGGGGATCTCAATAGACTTTGCCCGCCAAGGGAGTGAGAGAGGATATTTTGGCGTCAATAAGGGTTTGCGACGGGAGAAAAGGGAACCCAACACAGATCATGCAGCCGCGCAAAATTCTCGATGCTCCTTTGCCACATGATCGACGTGAAGGTGCATCTTCTCTCTCTGACAGTGAGTCTAAGCCTTCGCTGTTCTATATACAATAGTATAGAAGGCAATTAAAATAATATGAATAATTAAAAAAAACATAAAGTACTGCATATTCATACAAATTACATAGTTTCTTCATAATTTAATAATTCCTTTCGTAGACAATCTCATCTCATACCACTGAACTCACTCTGTCAAGCTGGGTATCAACCTTTAGAGAAAATTCAGAGATCCTCTAAAAATGTCAGTATTTAGAGGTTTGTTATGGTATGCCCGATCTTTTAGCATGCCAAAGAGGTGTTATTTAGTATTAGAAGAGGTAATATCCTTGTAATGCGAACGCATAGTTAAATCTTTACCTGTTTGAACGACAGTGTCTCTAATGTGCAACTCTTCCTGAAAATGTAAGAATCATCACCGAACTGCTTTGGATATTCGGAAGAATGTATGGTGGCAGGATATTGTGATAATTTTATTTGTCCATAACGATTATATAGAAAAGAAATATTGCAAGGCTAATTGACTTAAATGAGCATCAGCCTGATAAGTGAAAAGTTTTTTTAATGCTTCACTGTTGGCACATTGCATGAGGTATTATACCGCTACTTATTTTTTGTCCGGACACTCGCTGTTCTAAATGTCAAAAAAGGTGAGAAGGTAAATTGTTTATAGATAATACCTTTTCTCCAGCGTTGTTCTGTCTAACCTTTGTACCTTCGACAAAATCTCAGCCTAAATGCGACCTGTAGCTTCATGAGTAGGCGCCTTGGCTTTCCTTTTTTTGACAAAGCCTCAATTTAGAATTCTTCGTCCCAGTGTGAATGCAGTTTCACTTGATAAAACTGACTGCTACCACTCTTTAACAGGTTATGCACTAAAGTGGCTTCAATATAGATGCTAATCCCGCAAAAAATACAGGGTGATAATGCTTAGTGTCACATTTGGGCATACAAATTGATATCTCGTCTCAAATAATTATGTCTTTGAGGCCATATCTAGGAAATAGACGGTTCTTGTTTAAATAATTTTTCCTAGCCTAAATTTTGTATACTATGGGATTTTTTAGGAAAAGAAAGTTGAATGCAGTAGATTCCATGAGCATGAGTATTTTAACGATGACATAAAAATGTCGTTACGTGCAGACCCTAAAATATTATAGCACAGCGTTTTACTGCGACTTTGGTGATGGTTTCGCTGGGATTGTGATTTTAACCATGTTACCATTCTTATATCAAAAATAATGTTAATTTTTGTGAGAAAAATAAATTCTTGACTATATGGACCCATTTAGTTATATCATAATATAGACCACGTGAATTATAAAATAAGATATTAACTGATATAATTATGAATTGGCAAAATTTATCTCTGCCCAAACCTTTTAGTATATATCTCACTTTATGCAGAGCAAGGCGAGTTCACATTAAAATTACAGCATGACCTAAATAAATAGGAATTATATTTTCTTATAAATTCTTAACTCTCGGATAAGTTTTATATGTTCACAAATATGAGTTTTGTTAAAATTGCTTGTTGGTAGTGTACATGGTCATTTGGTTGAGATTAAAAGCAATTTGGACTGGTTTGAGGTATTGCAAAAGTTCGGTTACACTCGGATTTATTTATCTTTCCAGAGGTTTATGTATGTCATAGAAAATGTTCCTTCAAATAAATTGCAAGTTCTACTAATTCAGTATATGTCATTTAAGGGTATTTTCCATTGTGTGCCCTTGTGGTGAAGTGGAAGTGTAAAGAATCGAGATTTCTGCTCTCGTGCGTGCGAGTGACAACAAGTACGCCATTGCCAAGCGGCTTGACGTCAGACGGATGACCGCCCACAGAGTCGCAGAACGGATTAGATCTCAAAGATTAACTTCGTTCAGGTGGACCTCAAGTTGTCAAAAGTCTGTCTATGAGAGAAACCTTCGAAAGTGATGCGAAGAGCAAAATGACTACACTCTCGAAGAGAATGAAATCCTCAGTAGCCACACTGTCCTAGGCATTCAAAGAGTAAGGATGCAAAGGTTTGAGGTGATTGAAAAGGTCTCTGCTTCCCAAGCGTAAGCAAGATCAACATCAGGAGCGCTGTTATCTCTTTCTTATCGAGCTGAAGAGCCATGGCAAACGAATACTGTTTTTCTCCGATGAAAAAACCTTCACGGTTGGTCCGGTAATCAACAACCAGAACTACTGCATTGTAAGCTTCGGGCGTTACGTTTCCGATTTTCTCTACGTATCCACGACCAAGCACCAGGCCTTCTTAATGATTCTCGGCGTCGTGGGTTCAAATGGCGACGAGGTGCCTCCGTCCCAAGAAATGAGGAGTAAACAAGTAAAATCGCCGCTTATACAAGTTGAGAGGCATTTTTCCTTCTATTTATCTCTCGCTACCACCTTGCATTCGGTTTTAGTTCAGCTACACATGGAAAAAGGTTATTCCCTTGTTGGAGAAATAATTCATTATTTGTTTTGACATGTACAAGTTTTCCTTGATACACAAAAGAGCTTTAGATTGTAGATTTCTGATGATTACCACGATAGCAACCAAATTCCCAACCAAACGGTTATATGAATGGTGCTTGATTCGATCACGCTGGTCTGTATTCGAGGAAATTACTGAGATTCCTGTCTCAGTAGAATTGATATCTTTGAATGAAGATTTGAATTCTACTCAAGCACCCACATCTGCGATAGCCTTAATTATTTTCTTGAAACTTTGGCTTTATTGCACGCTTTTTCCTCCTTGTGGTTGGCAGAGTATAAGTTGTCTTTGACTGAAACAATATAAATAGACGGGTAAAGCGTTATTGGCACCATGAAAGCGATTATACCCAATTTGACTTGTGACATATTTAAGCTAAATTCTGCTTATTTTCATAGGAGGTTTGGCTTAATTCATAAGGAGTATGTGCCTTCATACGATGGGAATAAACGCAGTGAAGGGGGAAAAGGAAAACGTGTCAAAAATATTATTTCTTGAACACCATCCGTAACTTCATGCCATGGCTGTACTTTACAGCCGTTTCTTCAAATTTTCTAGCTCTGCTCCCACTCCTACTTACCCAATTCAGAATAAATATATATATTTTACCTAGAACACTTAGGGGTCTTGTATTCTTACAATCAATAGTCTGATCTTTTTCCGAATAAAAGAACACTAGTACTAATTTCTTTTAATTTTCGGGCCCTCTTCCACTTTAAAATGCCTGAAAAAAAAACCCTAATATCCATTATTTTGCATAAACACAAATAGTTTTTAGCATATCAGCGTTTATATCATCTACATCCTTCCTTTTTTTTCCCATTTAAGTCATCTCAGGGCTCTAAAAAGCCGTTGCAAATTATATCTTTCATATTCTGATACAGCACATTATATACGCCCAGAAATCTAATCGTATTTACATTTGCTTCATCTTACATAACCACACATTATACAGCTCAAAATATTATTATAGACAACAAGTTTTGACTTTTTTACTCACAATCAAACTGTTATTCTTTTTTTGATGTTTACCTAACAGGCTTAATCTTGGCAGTGGCTTCTACGAGCAGCTAGCTATCGTGGTGATAACAACTATGTTGCCATAATCGAATACATCTAAACCACTATTGGACAAAACAAGCTAATTAAATGTCCTTTTGAGGCTCACAAAACCACTCTATCTTCGACTCTACATTCTTTTGTGCAATTTCCTAAAAAATTTCCCTAACCAATATAAACCAAATTTCTCCAAGTTTCCAAAATTGCCCATAAAACTAAAGGAAACTCTCCTCTTCTATCCTTTTAAAAAGCAGGGCTCCACCTGCTTATTTTTCGTTGCATTCTAAATCATAATTATGTTGAACATCTATTTTCCCACCATCTATCTTTTATAACAATTCTTTCCTTAGTGTATACTCCTCTTAAGTTTCAAATTTGCTGTGATTCACTCTATTCAACCAAATACTAATATTAATAGAACGAGAGAACTTCCAAACCCTTAAAAAGCAAATTGTCAAAATAAAATTCTTTCTACGAATTTCCATCGTACCTCATGTGTCATCTGCGATGTAGGACACTAGAAAGAGAATATTCAGGAATGGGTAAGCAGAAATCCGATTGAACATGGGCAAACAAACTATCTGATAACAAGAAATTGCCTAAGCTGCCAAATTACATTACAAAGATAAACGCTCCACATTCGGAGGACTATATCCATTTTGGTAACCAAACCTAAGGAGACAGGAAGCCTGGTGAGGAATATAAAAATGCCACTCTAATTCTAATTCTACAGAGCTAGTTTTATGTCTAAAATGTAATCGTTCAACGTTACATTGCCGACAGTTCCTCTAATGAGAGTCGTCCGATCGGACTATACTCATAAATAAATCAAACGAAGATTTTTCATTAAAAACGAACTGTCTTGAACGGTTGAAATTCATTAATATCCTACTCTTTACTGCGAACATTCTTCATTTCATTTCAATGAGAAACGCTT
Organism: Ceratothoa steindachneri; assembly: GCA_963969495.1. NCBI lineage: Eukaryota > Metazoa > Arthropoda > Malacostraca > Isopoda > Cymothoidae > Ceratothoa > Ceratothoa steindachneri. The sequence goes on from OZ018328.1 coordinate 87,704,333, forward strand.
ACTTTAACTTGAACTCTACTATTTAAACCATTTAATAATCTATCTCGTTTTTTGTTATTAAAAATATCTATTTCGTTAATATTATGTTTAGGATAACCTATCAACAATTTTAACGAAATAATAAAGTAAAATTTGCGTGACTGAGTGACGGCATTAGGTAATCCATTTGCAATTATATACGAAACAATGATAGCATAGGTCCACAAGAGAATTGTAATCTTAAACTTATTACGCTGCTAGTGACTAAAATTCATCTCAAACATAATATAGATCATTTGAAAATATGTTAAATGGTAAAAAGAAGGATGTTCTTTTTATTTATTATCTTTAAGATGTCAACCAATTTCGATTAAAGTCCTTTTTCATCTCCCACAACCAACAATACTCTCACGCGCATATCCTTAATCTTAGATTGTACAAATATCAACATGATTCATAAGGTGCCCTCGACTGGTTGCAGTTCAACCTCTCATCCCGCTTACAATTTGGCACATTGTTCATCGATGCGATCCTACGAGGGGCGGTCAATAAGTTTTGCAAATCGTTAGGGCAAAACACAGGAGGGGGGATGGCTGTTTGTGAGGGTGTTAAGACAAGTTTTGACAATTTAGGACCTGCAGCCGCACGCTCCTGCCTCGTCTATTTAAGAAGCAGTAGCTGATTGAAGATCGTCAGTCACAAATATTTCAACAATGGAGAAGGTTGAACACCGCACAGTGATTAAATTTTTTACAAGGGAAGGCAAGAATGCAAAACAGATCCATTAACGCATGGTTGTAGTGTACACCAACACCTCCCTTCCCTATGCAACCAATGCTCGCTGGAATAGGCAGTTCGGCCATGGTCGTGTGTGCCATGAAGATGACCCCCGTCCAGGACGCCCGTCAGCCGTGACCAACGAGCACAAGGTAGCCCATGTGGAGAGGATGATGCTCGAAAATCGACGGGTGAAGGTCGAAGAAATCGAGCGAGAACTTGCAATATTACATGGTAGTGTTATTAACACTTGGGTGCCTAGAAACCTCACGCCCCATGATCAACTTCAACGTCGTCAAAGTACACAAGGCCAGATTTGCACAAGCTGCCCTGCGCGAGTGAGGATTCGAGGAGCTCAAACATCCCCCCTACAGTGCAGATCTGTCCCCTATCAACTCTTTTTTATTCCGCCAGCTTAAGGCTGCACTGCGTGGACGCCGGTTTGGGGACAATGAAGATGTCCAGCTCGCCGTCTAGGAGTGGATTGAACAGGAGTCGGGAGATTTCTGGTTGTCGGGAATTCGAAGCCTCAGGGACAAGTGGCGCAAGTGCATTGAATTCGAGGCTAGTTATATTAAAAAATAATAAAATACTTTGCCTCATATCTTGTTTTCTTATATTCAATTGCAAAACTTATTGACCGACCCTCGTATATGATCACTTTACACATAAATAACAACGAATGGATTTAAAGGAATACCGTAGAAATCTTTCCAAATCACAAATTCGAACAATGATAATGATTTTACTGGCAGTAATCATCAAAATCTTTTCAATTATAGATGAATACAGGAGCAACTTTTGTCAGGAAATGTTGAAATGAGTAATTCCAGCCTGCTATCCCCTAAGTTATTCATCCATATATTTTACTCTATACTTCATGATGGGAAAAAGAGATTAATTTAGTTATAACCTGGCATATATAAACAACTAATGTCTTTATATAATCATATTCCTGTAATGTAATATTTTTGTTAGAGAAAAAAAAACTTCCATCAGCCCTATAAATAAATTAGGCATTTTCCTCTTCGCAATCACAGGCTTAAAACGACATTATTTTTAACGGGAGTCCTTTTTCCAAACTTGTTATTATTCTTCTCAAATCTTTAGAGATGTTCTGGAATTCAATTTGAATTCTTTTCTTCTATCTAAATTTCCTATATACATGAATGACTCTTAGAAAATATCTTCATTAATAATGATTAAATAAAGATTGAGAGCTGTCCGATGGCCAGTATGAGAGCCTTATTCACAAACTCAATACTACAACAAACGAATGCGGAAGAAAAGATTCCTTGGAAGTCAATTTTCTATTTCCTCCAGATAATTGTAAACAAATCTTGCTATTATACACTCTACCTTAATCGCCTCATTCGTATAGTTTCCCCGAACTTTTCTTTAATATAACTACAAAAGTGAATCATGTATGGCACTGATAACTATGCTCCAGCTGAATTCTGGAAAATCGTACACTCTCATGGCCAGAATTCCCGAATCGGACCGTATTTTTCGAGTCTCTGTAAAGATATATTTCATACTGTACCCAAACGCTATAATAACTAAATCTCTAAACTAGTCAGACTAGGGATCTGCACCCATTATCATTTTTCCATCTTCACCACTCTCTTTATGGACCGATACTCACAAAATTCTTCCGCAGATACCTTCGGAGATTTTCCTTCATTGGTTTTAATGAATTGACATGATTTCTATAAATTAGTTCACATATTTGAATATAAAGATTATTTAATCATCCCGTCACAGGATGATATTATTGACATATTCAATCCCTGACAAGCCCGACGGCAGCAGAGTCTAACGTCTTTAAAATAGAGAGTACTTAGTGAGTGGTAATACTCTTTAGTCACCGACCAGCTATCAAGGGTTGCTTTTTGGCATAAATGACATAATCCTGTTCAACGGCAGAGAAATTTTCATATATAAGCCTAATGGGTAAATTCCATCGAGGAAAAAGTAATGTTCTGTAGGCGAAGGAAGAAAGGGATAAAGAAAGTGTATGTTTTAAATTGGAAATGTGGGTGCTGAAGAATATGATGGCAACCTTCTATAGCTGTGGGTTAAACTTAGTGCAACGACTTTACAAGTAGCTCCCTAGGAGTATTAAGGTTTGTGTGGCTTTTCTCGCATAACATAATGACCATTAGTTACATAGACTGGTAAACAAATTCCGTATAAACAATCCTAGTGGGAGTTCTAAAAAGCGTAAGTTAGGTCTCTTTCTCTAGTTTTACTGGGCAGTTGTTTAACCATCTCATTAGGGATTAGGGCAACTGGAAATTAGGGATGATGATATTACGTTAAAAAATAGTTCAGGTCAAAGATACTTTCGTGAATAGTTTTCGTTTAAGTTTCAGAAAAATAACTTCGATCATAATAGAAATATGTCTTGTTAAATATGAACTCTGGCACCAGGTGCTTACATGTAAACGCAAATTTAATGAATCAATTTGAAATAAAGGTATAATTAAATTTGGCGGGTAATAACCCAATAAGGAATCTGGATGTGTGAGATTATACATCAAATATGAAATAATAATATATATATATATATATATATATATATGTCGTAGAATGACTCCCGACGATACCATATATATCTATTCGTTGAGGGAACTTCCTTAGTTATCTTTAGAGTGCGTTTACTGTCTGGCGGCCGATATTAAGTATCTTCGATATGCTTAAGAAGTGGAACTGAGCTCAAGGATAATAATATTGCTATCATTAATAAAATAGAGTTTTATTAATAATAACTATAAACAATACACAAAAACGGAAAATATTGACATAAACAGAATGGAAAGGGTCGTGGAGACTCGGGCTAATCCAAGGATTTAAGGGATTAAAAAAAGGTAAAACAAATATAGAGTTAAAGAGATGGGATGGTTCGATAAACAATTTAAAGCACAGGATAGAATTGACAAAAGGGATCAATACTCAAAGGTGAAGTTTGGCTTACGTAACTTTGGCACTAGTGGTGCAGTGGAAGGTGGCGCAAAAGAGTTTCGGTCCGCTGGCGAGTTCCAGCCGAAGGGGAAGGGATAAAAGGATCCTGACGAGGCGTCTTGGGAAGGAGAACCGTTTCTCGACGAACGGCTTGAAGAACAATGGCTGTTCTAGGTTGTTCTCTTCTGAACAAAGGGGGGATGAGAACCGTCTCTTGTCTACGGGCTCAAGAACAATGGCTGTTCTAATGTTGTTCTCCTTTGAACAACAGGGGGGGTGAGAACCGTTTCTTGGCGAAGGGCTCAAAACGAACAATGGCTGTTCTAATGCTGTTCTCCTTTGAACAACAGGGGGGGAAGCCTTGGGGACTTGACGTCGGAAAGGCTCGAACCTTTGGCACTCAAGGAATATTGTCCTCCTTCTGGACAAGTGATGGTGAATCTCGAGGTCGAGGTCCCTTGGCGCACAAAGGGAGAGAGGGTCGTGGTGATGTTTCGCGACGAAAATCTGGATCTCCAATCTGATCTTAGTGGTAAAGTTTCCATATAAATAGCCAGGACATCTCCTTGGCGTGGGGGAAAATGGAGTGGAAGCTTGGAGGGAACGCACAGTCGGGCCGGGGAACAATGCCTTATCTGTTCATAAGCCTAACTCGATCTGGCGAGGTCGGCGTATGGGGGCGAACGGGGGGACGATAACCTCCTTGTTTAAACATTGGCATCCGGTAGCTGAGATAAGACTCCAAGCCTCGAATCGAAGATGCACGTGGGCAGCATCGTGGTTTTAAATAATACGGGGTAGGAGTTGAAATTAAACGCAGCTTCAACACGTTCTATCACAATACATATATATATATATATATATATATATATATATATATATATATATATATATATATATATATATATATATATATATATGTAATTAGGTAAAAAGCCAAGTTGTATGCAGGTTCTATTGAAGTCCACAGCTGTGGCAGCGTTATTGATCTTAACTTGTATTTTCTTAATATTTCTTACAATGACATTCTTTATTCTTAGACGTCTTTTGACCATGTTAGGTCATCTTCAGGAAATGAACATAAATGGAATTATTATTTTTCTTTTAGGGGGAGAAAAGGTACGGCTCGCGGTTACTACTGCCCTCTGTACTCCTCCCACGATTAGGGAGGGGATCCACAGAAGAGGAGGAGGCCTGTGGCCGACTTGCTCCTGAAAAACTACACACATTTCTGACTATCGGTTCAAGTGAACCGATAGTGAAGTGGTAAGTCCGGAACAAGCTTTAGAAGAGTGTTTATAGCGAAAGACCGAAAGTCTTGAGTTAAAAGAGGACAGATTGGTGAAGAGGTAGATTGAGCAACCTCGGAAGTCCCAGGTGGAAAGGGCGGAATACCCTTGCCCGAGAAACAAGGTGGACCTGCTGATTAATGTGAATTCCGACCCACCGTCTTGCATTAACCCATCATTCATCATTCTTACTTCCTTTTTCACACTTTTAGCCCCTATGATCCTCATACAGAAGCGGGAGTTCCGCCTAATCTCTGTTCCCTTATTCTCTTCATCTTTCATTCATGTGTTTATAGTAGCATTCATGCCGTTTTGAGTTATCTTAGCTCTGAGTTCTGAGCTTTGAGCTTTGTTTATGTACTGTTATATTACTTGTTTTTACTTTCCTTACTCTGTTTCACTTTCTTTTGTTGTTATCAATTTTTCATTTTAGTTTCGATTTGTTTACTTGTTTTAGTATTAACTTTCACTTCAGTATCATTTTTGTTAAACTTTTTAATATATTGTTCATTTATTACACTTTTAGTTTACTATCTTCGTTTTATTTCTGTTTTACTGTTAACTTTCACTTGACTATCATTTTTGTTAATCTTTTTAATATAGTTCACTTATTACAATTTTAGTTCATTTTGTTCGCATTATTTCTGTTTACACTTTTGATCTGTGTTGTCTTCTTAGTCGGTTGTTTCTTTCTATTTAGGTTGTTTAAATTCGGATATCGTATTAGGGTATCAATCTAGTGTCTTGGTTGATTATTTCGTTAGTTGGGTTTGTATATAGTCGGGTAAATATCTTTATTGTTATGCTCGTTCCTTTTCTCTTTTTGAATTTCTACTATAGTAAACATGGGAACCTAGTCGATTTTGAGCTTTTGTCTGCCGCTGGGAAATCGAGCGTTAAAGGGTATTCCAGCTGTGGTGTTCTTGTATCTGCATATATCGGAGATAGATCGTCTATCTTCCTCCATATTTTCTCGCTCTGTTCCTGATGTTGATGTTGTGAGTTTATAATCCTGTTTCTTGGTGTAGATCATGTAGTCTTCTTCATTCTCTTTCCTACCTGTGTTAGTGATTAGGTAGAGAGCTTTATTTTGTATTCTCTGGATTCCTATTTTGTGGTCCTTGTTCCACCGTTGATAGGGGTTAACGGGTTTAGTAGTACCTTTTTTACTAGTGCAAAATAGATTTTTATTTGATTTTTTATGCCTAACCCTCTTAGATTGTACAGTAGGTTAAGCATCGTCTGGATATTTGTCGCTCCGATTTAGTTCTCTTGCAAAGGAGGCAAAGGAAAATGTGGTTTGAAAACGTGCTTTTTTTTAACGGCGGTCAATTCGGAGTCGCCGAGATGTCGGGAGTATGGTTTCCGGCTGAAGTTGTACGTTAATTGCCGGTTTCTTCTTTTGAATAATGACGGCTTCGGCCATCCGCAATCTTCTGCGATTTTGTAGTCTCACGATAATGGAAGTGTGCCAATTCAGTTCTTCACTGGTTAGGGTAGTGCCATGAGAGTGGGCGTATTTTTTAATCGCGCCATCTTGAAGATGAGCTGTCAGTCATCTAGATAGGGCTGTAGAGGTTACGCGGGTGTACTTTGAATTGCGGCGTTCGCAGTCACCGACTTTGCACGAATATTTATACACGAAGTTAGTTTCCTGGAGTTCGCTCGTTGGAGGGAGACAGCTGTTCTTCCTGATGCAACTACTTGTTTTCTTGGTCTTTAGTATATAATTAGATTAATATCCGTATTAGGGTCGGTTGGGGTTATGTTACGATAAAGAATGGCTTTGAGAGCCATTTCGTCTTCACGGTAGCCGGTGTTCATATTGGCATTGTAATAAAGGTTGATATTACTCTTTTTTGGAGTAAACTTGACGCCAGGGCCAGCAGCCAAATTCAATTTCTCTTTCATGGTGGCGGAGATAGATCGTTGTGAGTAGCCATTGTTAACGAGAACTCGAAAAACAATCTTAAGTTCGTGATCAACAGCTATCCATGCGTATGAATGAGAAATTGCTCTATTTTCTAAGGCATTGATGACTGATCTTTTATATCGTTCAGGACACTCAGAAGAACCGTTTTAGAAGAATCCCAAGTTCGTGGTATTAACGTATACTTGAGTCACAAATTTGGAATCCTGGGCACTTAAGAGGATATCAAGAAAGGAAGGGATCCTTCACTTCCGTTTCGTGGGTGAAATTCAGACCCGAGTTATTCTTGAAATTTCAATTACGCCGTTCACTTGTTCAAGATTATTCGTTTTCAAAATGATGTCACCGATATAGAACGCGTAGATTAAGGGTCTATGCGTTATATTTCTGTTAAAAAGAGGACGACAAGGGGTGACCCCATTTCGGTGCCATCGATTTGCACGTACATTTTCCCATCGGGACCGTAGAACGGTGCTTCTTTTTTGCATGCTTGGAGGAGCTGTCGAACCTCTCTTATCATTTTATTTCATTTTATAATTCCATTTCTGTTCATTCTCTAAAGATGACCTATCATGGTCGAAAACCGTCTAGGAGTAAAGGATCCCATTCGCGGATGTTTTTCTCGCCTCGAAGACCCCGTTAAAAAACTTGTAAGAAATATTAAGAAAATACAAGTTAAAATTAATAACGCTGCCACAGCTTTGGACTTCAATATAAACTGCATATATATATATATATACTTTTAATAAAATCCCAGACAAATTTGTACAGTTAATGTAGTAGCATTATTAGACAACTTATCTACTTCAGTTCCAGCGCATCGTCCTTCGTCCTCTAACTGGGAGCCAACAAATATTCTTTGATATCCCATTCACCATTCCCAAAAAATCTGGTTTCAAAGTTACCCCTTTATGTTAGACTTGTTTAGCTTTATAAGAAACTGTTATTATTAGTATAATGATAGCATTATCATTTGTCAAATTCAATCGAAAGATTGAATTAAATCCAAGACAAATTGATACGGTTAATGTAGTAGCATTATTCGACAACTGATTTACTTCAGGTCCAGCGTGACATCATTCGTCCTCGCACTGGGAGCCAATATTCTAGGATATCCCATGAACCAGTACTAAAGAGCTGGTTTCATTCGATTTAGTCCACATCAACAACTAAAAAGAACTCAACTCATTGCAAAATAACAATCTTAGGTGAAAGACTTCATCATCTGCAAGTGAGAATCTAATTCTTTTAATAATCTCACGGTTATTAATATTTATCTAGCAAAAATCAAGACTGATTTAAAAGATTTATATCATTCCATGCAACCGATAACTTTGGGATTTTAGATATAATTAATAAAACCTTCTTTGTGTCAAATTACCCCGCCCAATAATTAGTTTAACAAAAAGATAAATACAAAAGGGGTACATGTTTCCTAAACCAAACAGAAATTTAGACTAAACAGTGAAGTTATATACAGAAAAATATTGAAAAAATAGTAGGCTCCAGATTCGTTTGTAGGGGAATTTAACTGATTTTGGATTAAACTGTTAGCCATACAGTTTTCAGAGCCTTTGTTATAGAGTATTCTTAATTGGAATTCCTTAAGAAACAAGCTCCAGCGAATTAGTTGGCCATTATTATTTTCAATGTTTCTGAGATAAGACAAAGGTTTGTGGTCTGTCTCTATTATAAACTCTTTCCCTACAAAAACATTTTTAATTTTTTAATTCAGCAAATTATTGCGACGGCTTCTCGCTCAAACACAGCATAGTTGTTCTCACGGGATAACAACTTTCGACTGGCTAAGTGATAGTAAAACTTTCGTTATTGTTTCCGTACTGGGTTAACACACAACCTATGCCATCACTGCTGGCGTCCGTCCGGATTCCAAATTTTTCAGAGGAATTGGGCAACAGTAATATCGAGGCCGACGCTAATTTATCTTTGAGTTGTTTCAAACTGTTGATTGACAGCGGAGTGCACAAGAGTTATTCTGGGGCCTTCTTTATCAGGAGTTCGCACAGGGGAGAGAAAGGGTTGCAAAACTTTAGATGAATCACCAATAAAATGAGGTGGAACCCATGAATAACCTTACTGTTTCTTGTTTGTGGGCAGCAGCATTTTAACGATGGCTTGGATCTTTTCTTCCTGAGGAGCGAGTTGGTTATTCCCTATGCGCAAGCCTAAATATTCTATGGAGCTAAATGCAAAGTGGCATTTACTGGGACCAATTGTTAAATTATCTTCCCTCGGCCTTTGCAATAGCGCTTGGATGTCGGTCAGGTGCTGGTCCCATTCATTTGTTTCTACGTATATGTTGACAAAATAGAACAAAATATGGGGTAGCCCATCTAGTATTCGTCTCATGAATCTATTATGGTTGCTGCATGTCCGTGACGAGACCAAAGGGAAGCCAATGAAATTGCATTCACCCATTTTCGGTAACGAAGGCGGTGTACAATTTAACCTTTTCCCGTAATGGGATATGGTAATAGGCCATAAACAAGTTCTGTTCAGTCGGAAGTAATAATAAACATCTTCGCCAAGCTTTAACCTTCTGTCTTTCGACTGTTTGCAATTAAAAAGAACTCACAAAAAAAGAATGTAGAGGGTTTTTCGAAACAGAATTAATTTTCTTTTACTTAAACCCACTTAGAAACCCTGACGGAAGTGCAACTGGTTTTTACTTCACCCAATAATAAAAAAATACCCACGGGCAAAAAAATTCACTTATTCGGCACAAAACGAATTCTGTGATTGAGACGAACAAACTTAGGCGACTGTTCCTTAAGTATGATAAAAAAAAGAACAATACAATTCTTAATGAATCTTTCAAATGGCAGAGTATACGAGGCCGAAAGAAACAAATATAAACTCGGCTTGGGAATTCTAGAGATTCACAGTCACCAAAAATAATAAATACAAGAGTAAATACTTTAAAATAATAACTGAGATCGTGTATCAAACTTTTGTAAGTAGCCTAGCTAGAAAACTATTGTTTCACGTTTTCTTTGATAGCCAGAACAAACAATTTTATAGAAGCCTTTTAGGCCCTAAAAAACACCTTAAATCCCATTAAAAACACGACATCAGTTTAATAATTAAGTATATATATATATATATATATATATATATATATATATATATATATATATATATGTATATATATATATATATATATATATATATATATATATATATATATATATATTTATATTCTATTTCGTACTTCAAGTATGAGCTCCCTGACCTCCGCTTGCCTCTCTGGATGCAGGTAAATGAGACAACAAGCAGGCACGGGGAATGTGCCTTTTTGGCATGGACCACAACAACAGTATATACGAGTGCTTCTCCTACCCGTTGGCCGATTTCAGTCAAATGGCTATGTGGTTCTGGGAATCGAACATCGGAAACCAAAATAATCTTTACTACTATCCAAACAATAAAATTTAACAACAAAAGAGACATTATGGGAAATACATGACTAATTGGGAAGCAAATTTGATTTAAATAGATGCTTCGGCACGCACGCGAGCATGTATAAACGACTCACCGAGGCAAAACGGAAGGAGGAGAACATGGGTGAATCTTCGAGGTCGAATAGCGTCGCGCCTCTTTGAAGTTGATAGAGAGTAAACGTAATTGTATTACAATTTCTGGAGTGAGCCTCGAGGGTTTGGATCGATGGAGTATTCTCGCTTGAAGGAGCTGAGCTGGTTATTGCAAAAGGACAAGTCTTCACGATGTTTGATTGCCATTAATTCTAAAAATAAATGTTTCTTACCCGGAGCCTTTGGGATGCGGGAGTCGCTTGAAATTTTTGCGTTGTGTCCTTGGATGATTCTGGCTAATACTGAGCCAATTCGTCGCTTGGAAGTCTGTACCAAGGAAGCAGGGTTAAATATCACTCCAAATCTTCTTGTTAAAAAAGTAGCTCCAGTAGTAATGAAATCAAATCTGCAAAATTAAGATAATAAATTTCTTTTATTCACCAATTTTTCAAGATATAATTATATCAATTGCCTAAGTTATATATAAGACAATACAATATTCTTTGTTACATATCTGCTAATTAATTTCATCTGACCAGATAAATTTAGGCCATTGTTCATGGGACCAAGTTTTGTCATCTTTGGCCGCCTGAAGAGGTTTTTTCTGTTGACATCAGATATCCATGGCATACATTCTTATTGCATCCTTTAAACCTTTATTTTAAATTCCCTCTCTAACTGATCTGCGTGATATTTTTTTTAAGTGAAGCTTAATGAAAGTCAGCGAGTTCAGAAAATGTTTTCAGCGATTCTGTAGTGAATGATAAACCTCCTATAGGTGCTATAAGAGGTTATCTTTCATTTTCTCTTTAAGATCCGAAGTGCGTGGTAAAATAATATCGTATTATATTGATTTGTACCGCATTTCTCGGAATTTTATTAACTAAATAATTTTTACTTGACAGAACACCTCGCTAGAGATAAATTTGGTTTCTACTTTCTGTTTCTTTGATTTCTTTAATTTTTTTAGTTTTTCTGTGTAGCATTATCATCATCATCACTAACTCTATGATTTAAGAACGGTATTTTTTAGAGTATGTGAATAATAATTCCATCTTAGTTTGGTTATGACAAGTATGTTTAAATTTTTAGTAAGATAATTTCTAAGAATTTCTTTATAGTTTGAAAAAACAAAATACTTTAGTTCAGAAAAAGTAAATATGATTATCCAATGCTTTATAATGTTTTAAAAGGAAATGAATTACAATTGGTGAAGTTCAGAAAATATTTTGAAATTTGAGTAAGGCTGCATTTTTATTTTATCTATAACTATATTTTAACAACATGATTTTTTGAAAGGGGACGAAATAGTTTAGAGTTCCTTTTTAAAATTATTACAATTGGCGAAGTTCAGAAAATTTATAAATATTTAACCATGGCTGCTTGGTTTTAGATTTTAGCTTTTAATCTTAGTAGCGAAGCGCAAGATCATCCCCTATGGGGGAGTGGCGAAGCCATTGCCTGGTTCTCTCAATAATATCGTTCATATTATTTAGAAGGATATTATGGAATAAACATAATATTTTATTATTTACACATTTGGTATAATACTCATTAATTCAAACTTATTGAAAAATCTTTGCACATACACATAATTATCATACTTAATTATGAATAATAAGTTAAACTCTAAAAAAAGTTAAATATTTCAAATGGTCCTTCTTTGATTTTGCAGTGAACACGTACCTTAAAACGTAGGATTTTGATGATATGACACTATTCTCGTACGTCAGGGTTTCAGGGGTACTTCATTTTACGAAATATTTTATCCTTCTGCCTGAAAGACTACTTCCAGCAAAAGCAAATCTTAGAAATAACTGATTCTTACTGATGTGTCCGTAAATTTAAACTCCTTACTATCACAATTTGGATGATATTTTACTTATACACCTCCCTTATATACATATGTATATGTGTTTTCTAAACTGATTCTCGTGAGATTCAAATTGCTACGATCATTCTTCATACGGAATCTTGAAATGCATTAAAATCTAACGTATATCATTGCTTCTTCTTAATTTGTTATATTCTCATATGAATTAGAAGAAAGTAAACTAAAAATCGTACGGTGAGAGACATTTGTCGTACATCGATTTCAATAAAATAAGTACCCCTTTATCTAAAGTTCCAAATGATCACAGTCTTTTAAAACCTCTAGAACGATTTACTTTTGATATATTTGAATCAATAAAATTAATTAAGTTAAGGAATACATCTGACCCTATGTGTGTATATATATATATATATATATATATATATATATATATATATATATATATATATATATATATATATATATATATATATATATGTATATATATATATATATATATATATATGAATGCAATCTCCTGCAGGAAAAATGATAAAGTTGATTCCAAGTACTTTCGAACTTTACTCCGCTCATTCTCAAGGATAACTACAAAAGAAAGTAATATAATAAGGGAATATATAGGCTAGTAAAAGATAAAGGACCGCCTCTAAAACAAGAAATTACCAATGGGGAAGGAGGAGAGGGATGGAAAAATTATCATTAAGATTTAGTTATAACAGGTAGCAAGGTTGCACTGAGAGTCAAATAAGAGTCAAGAACAGAGCTAAAAGGGGTAAAACGATTAACAGATAAAGCGATAGTTTATAGAGGAAGATTAGGAGAGACACAAGAAGTTAGCGGATACCTAGAGTAGAGGAGCAAGGAGATAGGAAAAGAAATAAAATAATGTTAATACAAAATCGATGCAATAATTAAATTGACACAACTGGTCCCCATAAAAATAAAAATTGCCCCCCAATATAAAAAATTAGGATTATAAGTCAAAGCTAATTTTTTTAAGAATGAGTTTTATCATAATAACATCAATTTTTAAAAGGTCAGGGGAAATGTTAAAGTTATTAAATTAGCTTATACATGGACATTCAAACAGGTTTCTTATAATTTTCATTTGACCGAAAAGTAAATTTTGCTGAATTCAAATAAATGAAGTGGTTTTTTTCAAACATTAGCCCCCAAAACGCACTATTATTTATAGCTCTCCTAACATTGTATTTATGCTGATTAATACAAACAGAAAATTGCATTTCTGGCTGTCCAAAATATTTAATTGGACAAACAGAACATTCGACCGAAAAGACTCCCCCAATATTATTACAATTATTGTGAACTAGAATGTTTTTTCTAGTTGACTCGTATTTGAAAGCAATTGAAATGTTAAAGTTTTTTAAAAGACGGGGTAAGTCAATGAAACAAACGAGAAGGGTAAAACCCCAAATGTTTTTAGCATTAAAAGTGATAGCAGAAGTTGTATTATAGAACCTCTTTTTTGCATAGGAAAGACAGTTTAGAAGAAAGGGATAAGGGTAACATAGTTTATGGCCAATTTTAGAAAATAAATATGGCGAAAGCTCTGTGGTGGTTGTTATCAGCCGCAGAACTTGCATTTGGTCTTTCTTTGTATGAGGCGGATAATGAGCCTTTAAATTGTGAGCGGATAAGAAGACGCGGTATATAAAATAATTCTTGGGGGATCCTAGCTTAGGGAGATACTGGGTTTCATGGGTAACGCTTTAGGCGAAATAGAGTAAATATGCCTAGGAGCGTAACACTAGAGCTTCTGACTGGCAATCGGCAGAACCGGGTTCCAAACACGACCAGGAATTTCAAACTTTATTCCGCTGGCGTTATTTCTGTCTTCTCGGTAAAGGGTTGCCTTCATTGTGCCTCCCTCTTCTCTCTTTGAGATTAGTGATCTTCTAATATCCCTCTAACTCTTCTGTAAAACAAACTTCCTTTTCCTTGTCTCATTGCACAATTTCTTTTTCTCTTGTACTATATTGTTCCATAATCTGCAATACAAGGTAGTGCATCTTTCTTTCTGTCCTCAAAATTGTTTTAAAAGGCAGAAAATAAATATGGCGAAAGCTCTGTGGTGGTTGTTACCACCCGCAGAACTTGTATTTGCTCTTTCTATATGTATATAATATATATATATATATATATATATATATATATATATATATATATATATATTGATAAATATCACACAAGGAAAATGAAACAAGATTTAAGTATTTTCGAATTTTGTGCAGTTCATTCTCATGGAATACATAAAAAATAACTTTACAAGAATGGTATGTATATATAGGAGAAAAATTTGCGACACTCCAACGTTGCGCTACAAAAGAATGGAAAATAGATTGGCCGAGAAAAATATAAATAATTACCTTAAAAGGGGAAATAAATCTAGGTACCAAGGGTTATAGTCATATAGATAAAATTTCTACCAAAATATCCACGTGTGTGAAAGTAGAAAAATAACTCAAATAACTGTGAATACATACATATGCTATTATAAATACGTTTCTTAATAAACAAAAGAATTATGAAAAAATAAATCAAAGGGCTAAGATTATTAATGAATAATTTCGTTTAATGACAGGGTGACGTTTACAGAAAGCGGGGGATATATGGAAGTTAGGAATGGATTTAATAGAAGGGGATTCAACGATAATTCTTTTAACATAGTCATATGAGGTGTAGAAAACTTATTCAAATTCCAATTAATGGGATGACCACCTCCTCTATTATTATACTGGTTTTGTGACATACAAACTTTTAATGATTTTTCAATTAATTTGCAGAAAGTATCGCTAAGGGAAATCTCCTCATTTGACAGAATCATCTCCTCCTATATTCTTGCTATTATTTCGAACCAACATTTTGTACATAGTAGATTCATATTTACATATGCCGGAAATATTTAAACATTTCATGAGACAGGGAAGAAAAGTTAATGCCTCAGTAAACAGTAGAACAACGGAGTTCTTAAAATTAAATCCGGGAGGGATTTAAATTCTGTAAAACGTCTTTTTATGCCGATTCTAACAGCCTAACAAGAAATTTGAGAGGAAAACAGAGTTTATTACATATTTAACAAAACTTAATATCCAAGAATTCCGGGCTGGCGACCCACAACCCTTGGAGAAACATTGAAGTAAATACCAAACGTTCGTCTATATCACTATTGAAAGAATAAAAATTAATGTAGGAAGCAGCCTTGGTAGGGTTTCGATAGACGGAAATTTTAAAGCCGGACGAAGTCCTGTAAATTATTAAAACTAACAACGGAAAGACACCCCTTTTGGGCAAATTCTAGGTTAAATTTAATTTAGGGAACCGAAGAATAAAGTTCAGTGAGAAAACCATTGACATTCTTAGAAGTAGGCCACAAAAAAATGAAATCGTCTGTCTTAGGACCAAACAGTGAGA
This sequence comes from Ceratothoa steindachneri, assembly GCA_963969495.1. Taxonomy (NCBI): domain Eukaryota; kingdom Metazoa; phylum Arthropoda; class Malacostraca; order Isopoda; family Cymothoidae; genus Ceratothoa; species Ceratothoa steindachneri. Next base: position 87,720,092 of record OZ018328.1, read on the forward strand.
AATTCGAAAATTGAGGGTAGTGGAGTAGTTTCAAACAACTCCATTGGAGGTAGGATAGGAGATAAACAATTTCCCATAGCGAAACAAAATTTTGAAGGTAAAGTTGCCATTAAAAGACAACTTACAATTTTTGGTGCACATACAGATGAGGTGAATATAAGTATTAACAGGCAAAGGAATATTAGCTTACGTAATTTATCAATAAGGAAAGGGAAAAGATCGTCAACCGGCACTTTAGTAAAGAGAGAACATACAACAAAACTAATAACAGATATTCACAATGCTTTTGAAAAGTTTTGCGTGCCTGACCTTTAAATAAAATTAACAGCATAAAAATGACAGCTGAAATAAGAGTCAAGTGACCGAAAAAAAACAGACATCGTTCTGAAATCAGCCAGAGAAATAAAAAAATGGACGATTAAGAGAAAAGAAATAATATAAATATACCAACTCAAAATAATAACAATAAATCGACGAATGACAGCTGAAATAAGTTTCAACAGAGAATCTTATCCATATACCATGTATGGAAACGTTCTAGGGCTCTAACTCATAACATACAGGTACAATACTGACTTAAACCAGAAAAGAAGTGAAGTATGAACGAAGAAGACCATGTTGTAGAGGTTCCAAAACTTACCAAGGAGAAAAAAAAAGGAACTTTACATTTGCTCTATTATGACCTACCCAATAATCCCTTCACCTAATAGAATCAAGACAAGCCCCGAATATCTAATACTAGGCTACCAGATTCCTCTCCTATAAGATCTTGAACGAAAGATTAACATCGTTGAGACTAAAAAACGGAAGCAACATAAAACCTATAAAGTAGACTGCATAAACGTGACGTGAGCATCTGGTGTAAAATCTAAAATACACTTGCTTAAAATAAAATCAATTAAATAACTTTACCTGACGATAAAATCTATCATCTGGGTACAAAAAAACGATTTGAAGGAAAGAAGAAAAAGACTGCAGAATATTAAAATATTATTCCGCCGAAAACGATAATGAAAGAGTAAAGTACAAACTAAACAAGAGTTAAAATCCCTCCAATGCGGTGTTTTGTGATAAAATGATAAAAGGTTATTGCATGGATCGTTTCTCATGGTCATATAGGGCATTTCGTGGCACTAAATGGCTAGATAAAGCTTCTCACACTAAATGGCTCCTCCCGGTGCCAAATCTTATAGCAGATTTGAAATCTCTGGGATAAATAACCATATGTTCCATGGTCATATGGGTCATTTCATGGCCCAAAATAGCTAAATGAGGCTCCTGCCACTATATAGTACCAATAAGCGCTAAATCCGATGGCAGATTTGAAATCTCCAGGGTGAATAACCATATCTCCCATGTTCATATGGGTCTTCTCATGGCTCTAAACGGGTACACTTTCTTAAATAAAACAAGGTTTGCTGACCAAAAAGTCGCGGGCTCTCATTATTCTGATTTATGACCTTACGACCTTCAAAACTTTCAATAATTTCAGGAGTAACCTTGGGAGGACCTTGGAAATTCTACCAATTAAAAAAGAATGTAAAAAAAATAATAGTTTTAAAACTATTTAGAATCAGACGAATAGCTATGATGATATTGCCAAAAAGTGACCGACTTAGTGAGAAATAGAATCGCCCGTGACTAAAAATTATGAAATAACCGAAAAGGAAAAAGTAACTACAAAACAAAATCTGGGACAAAAAGCATACAAGAATATACCAAATAAAATTGAAATAAGGAATACAAACGCTTGGATAAGCAAATGAGAACAAAGTCTCGGAAGCTTAAAAAGACACTGATAGAAACCAAAAAGTAACTAACAAAAGCAAAACAAAAGCGTTCGCCGGTCAACCTAGTAGATCTAATTCATATTCATCCTCAACTAAATAATTTTTATAGTAAATTCCTTCTTCACCTCCAGACTCATTATCATTTACATCTACATACATATTATATTTACTTACCATCTCTTTAACCCATATTATTTCACCACTTTTGTTATGCCGATAAAAATTTAGCAAGTCAACGATGATTGAATACATATATGCGTTCACCGATCTAATTGGTGATTCATCCTTTTTTCAGTAGAGGGTGTAGATGTTTTTCATCTATCTTCTACGAATTTAAGTAATACACGTTTCTCACTCAAGCAACATAATTAGGGCATCACTGCATTTAGAACATCTTAAAAGTATGCCATAGTAAACCTATAGGATGTCCAGATAGGGGGTGCAAATAAGGGTGGAACTCAGGACGACGACCTAGAAATTTAGTAAAGTCGCCGAAAAGAATTACCTTTATATAAGTAGCTAAAGTGGCCAATATTGGTTCCTAAATAAAAAGGTATATATGGCCCATTAGGCGGCGTATGATAATAATTGGACTCTTATGACTGGTTTTCTTTACAGATTCAAGAACTGAACCAACTCATAAAAGGGTAAACTTGTTGAATCACATTACAGAACTTTTCTAGTTTGCCCTAATACGACTTCCTGGCGCCCTCAATCGATACATATTCATTTTTCACGCTAAAGGCGACGTGGAAATCAAGTTTGCATCAAGGACTCTAATTACTCAAGTAACACGGAGTCACGCACAAAATTCTCCGCTAAAGCACAATCAATAGGAGCAGTGCTTCTTTTCTCAATAAGCACTTTATTCTCCTCACTATAAATAACATTTATCGGCTACCACTACAATCCGCAAAACTAAATGTAGGCTATAGTGAAAGCGGCAACAAATCCTCTATAGTGGGCAAGGAGAATAGAGTTACTTAGGATTACGATCCTAAATTTTGGGGCTGAAATAGATTTATATAGTTAAGGAGGTTGTGATTTTCTTCCCCTCTCCCTTGAAAGTAGACGATTACGTCAACAGTTGATCGATGTATTCAAAATCTTAAAAGGATTTACTACTATTGATTACAGATTACTGCTTAAGATGGACGAAAGTGCCAACACACGCAGAAATGGTTTAAAATTAGTGAACAAGCGACTAATCCTATCATACCTCAAAATTACTTCACTTATACATATAAGCCATATCCCCATCCCCTATCTCCATTCTTATAAGAAGAGCTTGCGCTTCTCTAAGATCGTTACTAACCTTTATCACCAAAATGATGGAGCGGTCATTTTGACCGCTTTTCATGTCTATTTATTAAGTATCGTAATCCGCTCAAATTTCAGGATTTTTTTTTTTAAATGGCATTGTTAAAGTAAAAAATTATTACAAGAGTCAGGTAACAAGCGCTAGAGTATATACGACCTAAAAAGCCTGAGCGGTTAGATTGACCGCTGCATAATATAATCCTGTTTTAATGTGTTTATTTCATTACAGAAAGTGTACTGCAGTTCATAACTCAGTGACCGCTTCTTCTGACATGTTCTTACAAGTTTTGTGTGCTGTCTATATAATCTGGCTGCAATTACACGAATATGCAGTACAGCATAGACTCTTGTTGGGTGCAGATGTCGTCCGATATAAGAAAAACTCGTCTGACAGAGGAACCACTTCGACAATTTCTAGTTGCCAGACCTTACGATCAATCGGAAGGAGAACCTTTTGATAGTGATGAAGAAGAATACATTCCTGAACACAATTTTTCATTAAGATCTGACGAAGAAAATGAATACATTGCATCAACTAGAGAGAAATGTAAGTGTGATGTGATTTGTAGGGAAATCGATATCCCACCCTAAAAACAGAGGCCCTTTTCGGTAACCGCAACTTTTGGCATTTGGTCGGCGTAACCCGATTAACTAACCCCCCCACTCTCTCCCTTTGCCTCGCGGACAACCCAAAACGCTTTCTTACAACCACGAGATGCTCAAATCATAAAGTTTCGGGTCCGGCGAGCCTAACATTGGTTAAAGCGGCAAAATGTCCCCTAAGAGTTGCTATTTAATTTCATTTCATAGTCGAAATTAGGGAAGCGTCGACCAAAAGCCAGAAGGTTCATTTAGGGCTAAGTATACGACGCTCGGAGCAGCGCCGTTAAGAAAGAGGCTTAATTCGGAAGGCCTTACCCCCCCACCCCCTCCTTCCCCTAGCCCTAGTGTAGTGGTGAAGTATATATGCGAATAACGGTAAAAGAACAAGGAAGATCGACTTAGTCATTGAGAGATGAAGTCCGACTAGAGTGCCCGTCAACCTACGAAAGAGACATAGAAGAAGCTCATCCTGAGCCAGGTCCTGGTCGTCACACCAAAAATTAGCATCTTATCTCGAGGAAATTCGAGTTAACGTTTTAGACGACCAAATCCGGATAGAGTGCTCGGCAACCCAACGAAAGGAACACAGAAGAAGCTCAGGCTGAATTAGTTCCTGGTGGTCACACCGAAATTTAGTTGAGCTTGTATTGAGAAACAAGCTCAATCAGTTTTCGACAAGGAAAACCCCCCCATCCTGGTTTACAACAAAACCCAGAGATAGTCCTCGCCATTGAGGAATACCCCAAAGTGAACTCCTTCAAACACTCCCCATTCTTCAAAGGATTTACTCGTTTACTTACCGCTCGTCAGTGCGAATCATTCTAAGATTAACCAGAAGATTGGAAGAAGCATACTTCTACCGTGCTGTTGGTGAAATCATCTGACTGAGACAACGTGCTTAACATCATCCCTTGCCCGCACCGAAATCACCTATGGCTGCGAGCCGTTCCCCGATAGTGAATACAACATGCTCGATTTCTTGGACGACTTTCCACTTATCACTTGTCCTCAACTGCATTTCCTGCATGATGGTGCTCCCTCAAATTTTAGTTTCGTAGCACGCAGATACCTTGATAGAAGTTTCCTTGTTTGGTGGATAGGCAGTGCTGTACCAATTACATGGCTTCTACGTTCATTTAAACTGAATCCCTTGGATTTCTACCTTTGGGGCAATTTAAAATCACTTGTGCATTCATCTACGGAAGATGATGAGGCTGCTCTCAGCAACCGAATTATAGCAGTGTGCCAGACAATACGAAAGACGATAGGTATTTAAGGGCGTCTTAGTGAGTTAATGGGAGGTTGATGTGAGGCTAGCATTTGTCAAAAATCTTTCTTCTGATATACAGGCATTTTATAAAAAATTTAAAACTAATTAGTGTTAAGCCTCGCCGTGTATATTATTGTTTCCTATTGACAATTAATTATCGTATCTACTTCTTCTTTTTATAGTAACAGTTGGCAAATCATAAATGTAAATATAGTAATTTATGTCGGGGGAATTCCTCCTAGATATCTTAACTTCTTGGTTCACTCTCGCGCTGCCTGGTTTACGATAAATTGGCTCTTGCCTTAAAGACGCTGTGCTTCTTATAGGATTTAATTTATAATCCTTTCACATGTTTATTAATTGTCGATTGTGGCACCTTCGGTATTCGATTGATTGCCCCTTCTTGTAAATATTGAAAGTATATATACCGAGGCTCTTTCGGCTGTAAATATTGTACATACAAATATAGGTAGTGATCATGAAAATCTTCAATTTCAAACTCCCATCGCTGCCTCCTGATAATTTCAGGACTGTAAATAGTCCGTATGCTGTGTAAAATAAGGCAACGAATTATTCTAAGGCCACTTTATTTTACAGCATTACGGCAGACAGTCTATATTTTGAACATTTTCTCTAGGGCACACAAAAACGTTGTCTATGTGACACCCGTAAGAAAGAAAGAAATAGCCCATAAATTTGAAACCAAACATTTCCGGACATACATATATTCATGGGAACTATTTTTATTATTTAGACATAAGTAGCATAATCCCGAAGTTATGCCATTTATTTTTTAAACCAACTGATATATAACCATAGTCATATCAGCCTCTGGCTGAACTTTTTTGTTGCTTTACAATTTGTTTTCAATTTTTAGAATATTTTTAATATGAACTCCCCATTTTTTTTTGGAAGGGGGCTTTAGTTTGGACACTGTTGCTCTTTTGTAAGCTTTTCATCAAGGTATCGGAATTACGGGCTTTATACAATCATATGTCAATTCATAAGGCTGGTTTTAAAGTTATACTAAGCAAAATTCACTTGCTAATTAGCCCTTCTCTGCCTTACCTCTGCTATCGAAGAGAATAATTTACCTAAATTATCAATTCCCTTTGAAAGCATGTAAACGCCTAAATAGGAAAATTAACAAGTAAACTTTTTATTACGTTTGAAATGCTGGCTTATTATTTGCTCTCTTTTGATGTAGTGTTTCATATGCTGTAATGTTACGATTTTACTGTAAAATCCTAATTCGACATTGAAAAACGCTTTTTATTTTCAGGCCCGACGAATAGGGGTTTATAGGAATTTTCCAGACTTTGCGAAAACATGATTGAAGCAGAAAAAAAACGAATTAACACATAAACATTTGTTTACACTAGAAACTCTTTTCTCGATTTTACGAGGACCTTCTACCAACAGTTTGGTGAAGAACTAATTTAGCTGCACGATTGTAAAGTTAACTGCATGATTAAAACTACGATATCGCTAAGATAGTATTACAATGTACTTGCATTAAAAAACTCCTGTTTCTTGTCTAAGGAACTCTCATATTTCTTGTATAATATATTTTTTCTTCCCTCTCTTTCCCCCACGTTCTAACTCTCTCTTCCCAACTTGCGTCCCCAATCCCCCTATCTCTTCCCTCTCCTTGCCCTCTCCCCATATATCTCTCTCTTTACTACTTCTTTCTCTTTCCTCCTTCCCTATCTCTCCCCTCTCCCTCTCTTTCCCCCACTACACCTCTCTGACCACACCCCCTCTCACCCCTCTCTCTCTATCCCAAACTCTCCACCCTCTTTCCCAATATCTCCCCTCAGTCTAATACCTGTCTCTGTCTCCTTCCGCCCTTCTCTCTCCCTCTTTACACCCATACAAAAGGATATCCAAACTGAGAGGAAAAGAATCTCCTTCTTAAAATATAGAGATAAAAGTATAAATAAAACGCTCGATCTGTTACTCTAGTCACAGCGCTGTTCGTTCATAACAAATAGTCAGTCAATCGTGAGCGTAAAGAGCCCGACACGCATCGTCAAACATTCACTCATTTTAAGTATAGTAAATGATAGGGAGGATGCGCACCTTACCTGAATCTGACTTCATACTAAAAATAATAATATTCAGCAAGTAAATATATTTTTGTACTCATCTTTTAACCTGACAACGGAAAGTATCTCTGCTAGTATATATATATATATATATATATATATATATATATATATATATATATATATATATATAGATATATATATATATAGATATATATATATATATATATATCTCTCTATATATATATATATATATATATATATATATATATATATATATATATATAATTATTTGAACATTCAAGTCTTTAAGCATTCTGTAATGGACTAAATACTGTACATTTTAAAGTTATTTATTGCACCAAGACTTACCAATTGGCTACTATTTTTCTCGACCAATGAAATAATGAAACCAATGAAGCTTCTATGCGAGGTGATTATCTAATCTAGAATACGAGAACCTATAATAAGAGGTGATTTTCCCAAATAATGGCGAGGGGCATTTTGAGATGTACTTATCCGATGGCAGGTGGCTGCTTAGGCCAACGGGAGAAGATTATATTTTTATTTTTTGCGGAAAAGGGAAAGACCTAAAATAGGAAACCCTCTAGCTGCCTAGAATATGTGAAAATATTAACCCTTTCATCTCGTATGTATAACATTTTAACCATTAACATTTGATGCCATTTTAAACCTTATTTCTAAGGATATATGAACTAATTTTGCATCCAACAACTCAGTTTAGCAAGGAGATTGCATATATACGGGCTAAAGGTAATCTTCATACCCAAGTGAGGTAAACTCCCTGATGAACTGGTAAATTACAAGCCGATCGCGCTGCTGGAGATCGTTGCGAAAGTCTACGAGAAGCTCCTAGCTGACAGGCTTCAAAAAAAATTAGCTGAGCTGGGAGTTGACAACCCTCAGCAGCACGGGTTCCGCAAGGGATGAGGAACGGAAACAGCTCTCCCCCTCCTAGCGGAAAAACTCGCTTGCAGTAAAGATGAGAGGAGGTATGTAGACGTGGTGCTGAGAGATGTAAAGAAGGACTTCGATAAGATATGGCTGAGAGGGCTACAATTCAAGATCCTCAACCTCCAGCTTAACCCACTCCTGGGAATGGGCATTTGCAACTATGTTTCGGATATGAGAGCCCAAATCGCGATCGAGTGCTGCAAGGGACCCAAATTCGAACTCGAGGCGGGAGTTTTACAAGGCAGCTGTCTTAGCCATTTGTTGTACCTAGTGTGGACAATTGACCTGCCTGCTCCAGTGAGGTACGATTCTACGTATTTGCAATACGCAGATGACATCACCCAAATCGTCCTGAGTCCATTCAGCAACTCTGAATGTCAGGAGAGGGCGACAGCTGCCGAAATTGATAATATCAACCGTTATGAGAAGAATTGGAAAATTAAGAACAACCGCCAGAAGTTCACCATAATTCCAATGAACCGCCGAAAAGTGGACGACGTCATCGTCAACAACGAACTCTATCCGTACTTCAACGAGGGAAAAGTCCTGGGCTTACAACTGTATGAATATAGATATAAGGCTCACATAGATACTAGAGTCTCCCTATTTAAAAGAGAGCTGAGGAAACTTTACCGTTTGCGAGGCCTCAGCGTGCCAAAAAAGAAGAAAGCTATACATAGCCTTGGTACGATTTGTCTTAGTGTACCAGGCTATGATCACGTAGATGGCAAGCTGTACATCTTTCAGAATCAGGCAGAGGGTACAGAATTCAGCCACTCTGATAATTGGTAGAACGGCTCTGTTCCCAAGCAGTAGAACCTGCGTAAGACAAATCAAATTACTGTAACCGTATTGAACCCGACTAATAACAAAGAAACAAACATAGAAGTGAAATTATTCTAATAAAAAGAGGCGAAGTGCCCAAATTATAGTTAAAATTTAATAAATTTAAAAAAAAAAAGAGGCGGAGTGCCCATATTGAAGAATTCCCTAAATTATAAAATAAAACTTAACTAACTTTAAATAAAAAGAGGTGAAGTGCCCATATTAAATAATTAAAAAATTAAAACTTTGGAATAAAAAGAGGCGAAGTGCCTAAATCTCATTCAAATCAAAATTAATCAACATAATTCAAATCAACAAAAAGAGGCGATGTGCTAAAATGAAAATAATAAATTTAAAGCCTAACAAAATTCAAATATAGACATTCAGCATATTAAAAAACTTTAACAGGCTCGAATGCTACGACGGTAGAATATATTTAAATTAATAAAGAGAAAAATATATATATAACAATCGAGGAAACTGGCTGTCAACGATAGTCAGCACCATTAATGATGGAGGAACATTTTATTATTAAAGAGAAAAAATGAGAAGAATGCTAGTGATGCCCTAGCACCAGTGCAAACTAGAAACCTAACACACAATTCATCATTTTAACTAATTATTAATTAATTAAATTGAACTCCTAGGCAACTGCATTTGGAGAAAGATGGATGTTTACGATTTTTTTTACTTTGGTAAGTGCTCTTTACTTATTGTTCCAATATTTATATATTATAATTATATTTTTTTATAACTATAAAGGAATAATTGTAATAAAGTAAATAAAAAACAATGTAAATTTCTGTATGTGTGGCAAAAATATTTATTTCTTTCGAAACTAGCTAATTATTGCTTTATAAAGTTCATGTATAAAATTTTCACCATCTGGATTTCAGACGTCGAATTTTAAGCATCGATGAGGTTATTTTTCAATCTGTTTACTATTTATGATGTATTTGATATAATTATAAATCATAACTACACCCATACACACATACACACACACACATATATATATATATATATATATATATATATATATATATATATATATATATATATATATATATATATATATATAAATATATATGCTGTAATTATTGCATTTTTTTACAGATGTGATAGCAGATAGAAGAGCTATGGATGAAACTATGCAGATGAAGTGTGCTGAAAATAAGAAAATTTTAAAACCTTTGTCCATGTCAGATGCCCTAAATCTAATACTTCTTCCAAACTACGATGAATCAGAGGAAGAATTTAAAGATACAGAATGTACAGAAAGTGTACATCATACACAAAAACTCAATGAAGACAATCAAAATGAAGAAAATGAAGTTATTATTCAGAATTTAGCACATTCTTCTCAAGTAGAATTACAAAATGAGCATGGAAGTGATGACGAAGATATTTCACTTTCTATTCTTTTTTCAAGCAGGGATAGGCCTAAAATGCAGTGTTCCGTGTTGGCGAAAGAACGAATAAAAGTGCCAAAAGACACGTGATGGGAAGACTCTGTTTGCTTTGATGAATCATGGGATAGTTACACTGCTTTAGAATTTTTCAAAATAATATTTGATGACGCACTAATGCAGCACATTACTGACCAAACGAATATTTATGCTTTGCGCTCTCAAGGGAACGAATTACGTCTACAGTTAGATGAGCTGAAAACATTTTTAGGAATTTTGATGAAGTTGGGATTGGTACATGCTCCAAATTATCGTTATTTTTGGAAACGTTCTTCAAGATATCCTGTCATTGCTCACTCAATTGGTAGGGACAGATTTGAAAAGATAAAATCATGCATTTATTTCAATGAAAATAGCCTATTTCATCCGAGAGGCCATCCAGAACATGATAAATTATTTAGAGTTCGCCCAATTATTGAGTCCATTAGAACAAATCTTCGTACAATTCCACAAGAAGAACACCAGGCAGTTGATGAACAGATAAGTCCTACCAAAGTTCATATATCTCTCAAACGATACAATCTCAAAAAGCCCCACAAGTGGGGATATTAGGTTATTTCACGAGCAGGGGATAGTGGGTATATTTATGACTTTATTTTATACAGGTAAGGATAATATACGTGATGTGGAAAATGTTGGGATATCCTCATTATATATTCTGAAACTAACTGAAAATGTACAAAGAATCAAAAACTATAAAATATTTTTTGATAACTGGTTCTCTTTAGTTTCCCTTATTGAAGTACGAAATGAACGAGGAATGTTACGTCTTTCTACTGTAGGGCTAAATAGACTAAGAGGAATCAGACGGAAAGATGAAAACCAACTGAAAAGAGAAGGACGAGGGAATTATGGCTTCAGTGTTGAGCAAAACACTCAAAACATAGCAATGAAGTGGTATGATAATTAACCAGTTCACCTTCTTTCAAACTATGCTGGGATTGAGCCGCTCGATACATGCAGCAGATAGGATGCAAAAAAAATAAACGCTTGGAAGTAAATAGACCTTTTGCAGTGAAAGAGTATAACAAGTACATGGGAGGCGTATATATTTCAGATATGCTGATAGAACTATATCGGATCAATTTCAAATCAAGAAAAATGTACTTGCGCATCTTTTTCCATTTGCTAGATATGAGTGTCGTGAATTCTTGGTTTTTGTAACGTCGAGTAAAATAACATGAACAAAGTGCAAAAGTGCTCTGTCTCTTAGACTTCAAGGAAGATATAGCATCAGCTAGGATAAGAAATAATGAACCAACTAAGAAAGGAAGACTAAGTACATCTCAGGAACCCGTCAAAACGAAAAGGATAACTGGTTGTCATCCTGCTGATCTGTACGACTTGATGTACTTTTTCACTTGCCAGAAGGGACCAGCAAAACTCAAAGATGCCGAAAATGCATACATGAACATACAAAAATGAGATGCATGAAATGTGGAGTGAATTTATGTTGTAAAAAAGAGAAAAACTGCTTATATGAATATCATCAAAAATAAATTTAGGCCTATAAAATTATGAAAATTGCCAGCTCCGGTCTCTATTTTTGTTTAGTTTTTTCGCAAACTATCAGCAAATTTTAAGGAAATTTTTAGGTTTTTTAAAAATCATTTTTAGGTTTATCAAAGAACTAGTAAAGAAATGTGAAGTAATTTCATGTTGCACTAAATACAAAAATATTGTACATTTTATGAAAATCACGTGCAAAAAAATTCATTTATACCTCTGTTTTTTCATGATGTTTACAATTTTAACAATATATTATTTTCTATTCTAAGGCATTTTTAGGTTTATCAAAGAACTAGTAAAGAAATGTGAAGTAATTTCATGTTGCACTAAATACAAAAATATTTTTAGGTTTTTAAAAATCATTTTTAGGTTTATCAAAGAACTAGTAAAGAAATGTGAAGTAATTTCATGTTGCACTAAATACAAAAATATTGTACATTTTATGAAAATCACGTGCCAAAAAATTCATTTATACCTCTGTTTTTTCATGATGTTTACAATTTTAACAATATATTATTTTCTATTCTAAGGCATTTTTAGGTTTATCAAAGAACTAGTAAAGAAATGTGAAGTAATTTCATGTTGCACTAAATACAAAAATATTTTTAGGTTTTTAAAAATCATTTTTAGGTTTATCAAAGAACTAGTAAAGAAATGTGAAGTAATTTCATGTTGCACTAAATACAAAAATATTGTACATTTTATGAAAATCACGTGCCAAAAAATTCATTTATACCTCTGTTTTTTCATGATGTTTACAATTTTAACAATATATTATTTTCTATTCTAAGGCATTTTTAGGTTTATCAAAGAACTAGTAAAGAAATGTGAAGTAATTTCATGTTGCACTAAATACAAAAATATTTTTAGGTTTTTTAAAAATCATTTTTAGGTTTATCAAAGAACTAGTAAAGAAATGTGAAGTAATTTCATGTTGCACTAAATACAAAAATATTGTACATTTTATGAAAATCACGTGCCAAAAAATTCATTTATACCTCTGTTTTTTCATGATGTTTACAATTTTAACAATATATTATTTTCTATTCTAAGGCATTTTTAGGTTTATCAAAGAACTAGTAAAGAAATGTGAAGTAATTTCATGTTGCACTAAATACAAAAATATTTTTAGGTTTTTAAAAATCATTTTTAGGTTTATCAAAGAACTAGTAAAGAAATGTGAAGTAATTTCATGTTGCACTAAATACAAAAATATTGTACATTTTATGAAAATCACGTGCCAAAAAATTCATTTATACCTCTGTTTTTTCATGATGTTTACAATTTTAACAATATATTATTTTCTATTCTAAGGCATTTTTAGGTTTATCAAAGAACTAGTAAAGAAATGTGAAGTAATTTCATGTTGCACTAAATACAAAAATATTTTTAGGTTTTTAAAAATCATTTTTAGGTTTATCAAAGAACTAGTAAAGAAATGTGAAGTAATTTCATGTTGCACTAAATACAAAAATATTGTACATTTTATGAAAATCACGTGCCAAAAAATTCATTTATACCTCTGTTTTTTCATGATGTTTACAATTTTAACAATATATTATTTTCTATTCTAAGGCATTTTTTTTATACAACAAGCATATTTTTTTATTTTCTAGTATCCTAAATAAATGATTCTCACACTAAAAATTTTTTTATATACATTTATACCATTTTCAGGCATGAAAAGGTTAAAAAAGTGAAACAAGACTCGTCTGATTTTTTTTAATTAAATAAACACATTTCTCCCCAAAACTTAGTAGGCGATGGGAAAGTTGAATTTTTTTGTTCTAAGAATTTTGTGGGTAGCAATAATTTAAATTATCCACCATTCCTAAATCTGGGGATTATATATTATAGAATCCGAGCAGAAAGTTGGTCCAAATAGAACTTAATTTTAGAGCAACTAAAACAAAGTCATAAAGTATCAAAAATTGCATCAGAATTGCTGATATTTTTATATTATATTGATATATAAATATTGAGAAGCCTATCTTGGTGTTACCCACACTTTCCTATATCTGATTATTATAAAAAACAAATACATTTCTAAGGATTATCTGAAACATGTTAATGACTATTTCTTCTTAACATCTCTAATCATTTCTCTCCTACAAACAAAGAGAACCATGTTTTCTCGTTATTTCTTGACACTCTCTTTGTCAATTCATTATTCAACGCGCGGAATCTGCTAATTTCTGCCCCAATAAGTGATATTCTAATTAAGAGAATGCCGGAGGAATTATGGGAAGAGAGATTAATGGGTGGTTAGAGAGGTGGATCGACGGGAATATGACGCATGACAGATCCTTAATGTAGGAAAATTTAAACCTTAGAGATTCCAAGGAACATCTATTAAAGAATAGCTCTCATAAGTTAAGAGTCTTTAGAAATTAATTGGCAAATAACTTAAGATATAGAAATTTATTAACAGGTCAGTCATGTATTAGAGAAGCTAAAAGGACCAAAAAGGGCGAGCATAGGTTATTGGTAGCTAAAGAAGAGGTTAAGAAAGTTAAAATTAGAGTAGAATAGAATATTTATTCAATCGTATCAAAGCAAAACAAAAAAATGCCACTCCAATAATCAGAGCAAAGGTAGCAACTGGAAAAAAGAAATCAAGGACTAATAATTAAAAAAAACAACAAATAGCAACCCTTCAATAAGTCTGAAAATATATTTCAATACATCTTTGAGGAAAAGAACAACCAAAAATTTATATCAACATCCCGCCCACACAAATTGACACAACTAACAAGATAAAAAAAACTTCGCTTCAGCTGATTCATTAATAAAGCAAAACATAAAGAGATGAAGAGGTTTCTACTCTACTTAGATAAGTTTAAACGAAATATACGCAAAATTGCAAAGGCTAGATCTTCTAAATAGAAACAAGTAAATAATAAAGCGAGAGAGGCATCAGTCTTCCTCAGTTAATGAAATATATTCAAAAGACAAGCAAATGAGTAATGGAAATTTTAACTGCATTCAATCACAAGGCATATTTAAGCTCCATAATTTAGTCGTGTATATAACTGCATGCTTACGAAATCTAGCAATAATTGCAAGAAGTAATTTATAAGTAAGAAGATGCATTTACACGTTATTTGGCCACATTGAATATATTTGACATAGGTGCCTGCATGAGTCTTTCCGAAGAGCATTAAAGAAACACTGTGCTTGTTATTTAGGCTCGCTCTGTAGAATCGAAATAGAATAGGAGAGATGTGACAAGAAAATACAGTATACCAGGCAGGAGGCGAAGAGAGACTGAAGGTTATGACTTAATGAGAGATATTTTTACATACTTGTTTTGGTGAATTTGTTGTTTTATCCCTATGAGTAATTTATGTATTCTCTAGAAGCTGGATATTCTGCGGTTATGTATATAGTTGGTAATTTAACTTTTTTGTTCATATTGTCTATCTTTTTGGCAAAGTACATATATCATTTTTCCTAACGTTGAACCATTTTTAATCAATCTATCCGTTTTCAATCATTTTGAAAGTAATCGCATCATACTTCCCTGCATATATATATATATATATATATATATATATATATATATATATATATATATATATATATATATATATATATGTACATATATTTTGGAAGGAGGCCTATTATATGCAGGATTCATGAAGTCGACAGCAACGGCGGCATTGTATACTTTTGGCTGCAGCTTTCTTATAGCTTTGACTATAGTTTCAACAGATGGCTCTAGGCGAGAAATATTGCTCAGGAGAGGCATAACTTTATTTGCTTAGAGGTCTTTCGACCTAAGAGCAGCTCATCTTTGGGGAAGAATGGTCACGTGATATTACAGGAAAATATATTGAATATGTTTGAACATTACCGTGCAAAAACGGACCCAATCAACTAGCTCCAAAAATACATGGATAGATTTATGTTTAAAAATATTTTGAACATTATTGTAAAGAAACGGACCAATCAATTAACATGAAAATACATGGATATGTTTAAGAATATGTCTAAAATTGAAAAATTGAAGTTTGATATAAACAAAAGTAGGAAAAGTTTAAGGTAAATTCTGGTTCAATACGGGGGCGTTGCAGATTCTGTCGGAGAGTCGTTGAGAGGATAGTCTCTAGCTAGAGTGGTATAACGATTGAAGCTCTGTATTGGGAGATCATAACTGCCTCGGCCATTCGGATTCTTCGTCCGTCAGGAACACGGAAGATGATGGAGGAGCTTTGGGTAAGCGTTTCTCTTTTAATTGACTTATGATGTGTGGCGCATATTGCTTGATAGCGCCGTGCTGACCACCGATGACTCGAAATAGCCGAGGTAGTGAAAAAGGGGCTGGAGAGCCAAGACTCCCCTTCCTCCCTAGTTTCCCTCCTCCCTATGCACTATAGTAGCGAGGTGAATGTTACAGGGGAGAGAGGAGGAGGAGAGTAACAAGGAGTAACAAGGAGTAACAAGGAAAGGAAGTACGCTAAAAGACCTTAAGGTCCATTCAAAGAGGGTACCTTTGGACTAGCAATCAAGCAGGCACATGGCTGCTCAATTGTTTTGCGTCCCTAAACGGCCACTTTTCAAGACTTTGTCTAGTCTTGACTTGAACTGGTCAACAGATTCACTGTTGACAACTTCCACTGGAAGTGCGTTCCACTCACCGCAGATACTGTAAGTAAAAAAAATTCCACACAGATTGCGGTTGTAACGCTTCAGTTCAAGTTTGAAGCCGTGATTGCGCGTTCTGTTCTCACTCAGTGTGAAAATATCCCGGTAGTCAACATTGTCGAACCCTCAAAGTATTTTGAAACTTCGATGAGCTGACCACGCAGTCTACGGGTTTCCAGCGAGAACAGATTTAATTCCCTTAGTCTATCCTCATTACTTTTATGTCGGATAGAGGGGATCAACTTGGTTGCCCTGGCTTGTATGCGTTCCAACCTTGCGATATCCTTTCGAAACGAAGGACTCCAAAATTGTACGGTATACTCCAGGTGCGGCCGAAAAGGGAGTTGTACAGACAGAGTACTATCTCCTTGTTACGGTATCCAAACTGGCGCATTATGTAGCTTTAACATCCTTTGGGCGTTCTTCTTGGCCTCGATGCACTGTTTTGAGAACTTGAGGTCGCTAGTGATAGTTACACCCAAGTCCTTTTCAGTGTCACTCGATTCAAGAGCAGTGCCCTTAAGGATATACTGAGATTGGGGGTTTCTGTGGCCAATATGCATCGCTTTGTATTTATTCACGTTAAAAGGCATTTGCCACGTGTCCGACCACTCCCAAATTTTCCCAAGATCTTCCTGCAGGCGGGCAGTATTTCCATCCTTTGCAACGTTCATACCAAGCTTGGTATCGTCGGCAAATTTGGAAATCTTGGCATCTATGTCACCGTCCATTTTGAGAAGGCGAAGATGATGAATAGTAGTGGTCCCAGGACAGAACCTTGAGGCACCCAGCTAGTAACGGGCACCCACTCAGTAGCCTGTCCATTCACCACCACCCGTTGCCGTCTGCCACTTAGCCAGTTCTCGATCGATAGTATAGCGAGAAACCAGTAGGAGAATTGATAAGCAACCTAAGTTGTCATGGCCCTACATCTAAACCCGATGCTAATTCACGGTGTGTATAGCCTACCCTCGTATGTAGGTAGAGCCCGTTTTGAAAGACAGTGTTAAAAGTGTTAGTGAGGAATGGACGGAAGTTGGAGACTTGCGGAAAGGGGCAAGTTGCTTGGAGGTCAAGCGAATCTCTGGCCATTGTTATGTAGTTTTAAGAATTAATTATAGTCAAAGAGTAAGTACCTAAGATTCAAATTGTTGAGCATTCCGTTAATGTTTTCTAGTCGTTAATGTAGGCATTTAAGCCGTTGTTAGTTGTAAGTCTGTTACAGGTCAGAATTTGTTTGTTTTAGTTGCAGGTTTTGTTGTTAGCTAGCTTATTCATTCCTTATATCTATATTCTGTTTTTTTTTAGATACCTTGCCTGTTACTTTCTTTTATTTAGAAGTGATTATTATCTTTCTTTTTCCTGTGTCGTAGTCACTTTTCTAATCAGTGGTCGTATTTGTGGCTTAGGCCTTGCAATATTGATCCGTTTTTGAGTTGTTGATTATTCCTTCTATGCGAATATACCATCTACCTCTTCATCATCACTTATCTTTATCATGCGTGGTAACAGACGGTGAAATATCCATTCTCCAACTAGTAGTATTTGATTTGAAAGTTCTTCTTCAATCTCTGCGCGTGTATTCACAATGACCACTTTTGCTCTTTTCCTTATTATCTTGTTAAAGGCTCGGTATTAGCTATCCTGTGTAGATCTTCTATTTTCTTCTCTCTATCTTTCTCGTGCCGGTTATTAGGTACATTGCCTTGTTTTGTATTCTCTCTAATTTGAGATTACTCATCTACAATATAGATTTCGCAATTGCCGGATACATTAGCGTCAGTTGGATTATTGAATTATAAATCTTCTCTTTATTTCGTTGGTTGAGCGTTCTTATATATATATAATTTTTTAGTCCTATTTTGCTTTTATCTATCCTGTCGGTTGCTTATAATTGGCTTTAGTTTTCGTTTACTCCAATACTTTAATTCATTACTGTATGTACATCTTTTATTATCTAGATTTATTTCCGCTGTCTTTCTCCTGAGTATTGGTACAATTTTGAATTAATATCTCGCGGTTCGTTCTGATGTTACATCTCCGTTTGTATTCATTTACTCACCGTATCTCTTCTCCCGTTACTCTCGATTAAAACTGAGCGTGCGTGTATGGTGAGAAAACAACTTGCGTTATGCAATCCTCAAATTGTATATTTATACACCATTCCATTGCTGGAGGTTATGTTTCTGATGTCTATACAACGTATAATAGCGGACTCAAACAACCATCATGGGGATTTTTTTAATTTTATATTTTTTTTGTGAGCTCATCTGGCGACTGCCTGCTTGGCCATTAGTCGCCGTATTAAAATCTACCTAGTAGTAGGCTAGTTTAAAATCTAATGCAATAATAAAAAAAAAACCTAAACAACACCAGAAATTGAAAAAAACAAAAGGATTTGAGTATTAAGCAAGCTACTGCGTCGGGGAGATGTCCCCCCGGCGCAGGAGCGTGCAACCTAGAAGTGAAAAAAACAACAAAACAAAAAAAAAAAACTGGTTAAATAATAGGGAGAAGGCCGGCCTTCCCCAAAAGTCAACAAGTCCACCAGTCAATGTGCACACACCCGTCCCGAGTACAAGGGACAGGCGGTAGCGACTCCGCCGATCTCAGTACAGGGACAGGTAACGTGCGCGAAGATCAACCAGATTAAGACATTCGGCAAGAATGTGCCAAACAGTCTGGAGGACGACGCAGTCCTCATAATAGGGCACAGGCGAGCGCTCCATCAGATAACAATGCGTCACACAAGTGTGTCCGATTCGAACACGACAGAAAGCGACCTGAAGCCTTCGCGGCATTGGGGGATAGGTCCATGGGTACAGTCGTGGCGCAATGGCACGCAACATTAAGTTGTCTTCGACCCTCTCCCATCTTCTTTGCCAAGCAGTCCAAAGAGCTCCCCGTATTCCTGCCATGTAGTCGGTGTGAGGAAAGGCGAAACGCTGGTCCGGTCGCAGAGTCCTTGCGGACTCTTTGGCGCCTTCATCCGCGCGCTTATTTCTCACAATTCCTACATTTCCAGGAACCCAGCAGAAGATAATCTCGACATCCGCCCGGCTCGCAAAAACCGTAGCGTCACGGATATCGCGAACCAGGGAATGCGGAGAGTCCAATGCCCCAAGAGCACGCAGGGTGCTTTGTGAGTCGCTATAGATCACAATCCGGTCTCCAAACCGGGCACGTCGTGTGATCTCCCGTACCAAGTGGTGTATTGCAACCAGCTCGGCCGTGAAGACAGACGCAGCGCCTGGTAGAGCCCCGCTGACTTCAGACAGAGGGAAAAGGGAGTGGAAGCCGACCCCCTCTTGGGACTTGGAGCCTTCCGTATAAACTGGCACGCTTCCAGCGTGACACGAGGTGTGCTCTAAAAAGGTCGAACGCAATACTCTCGGCTCTGTACAAGCTTTGGGAACAGAGGCGTGGTGACCAATACCCAAATGTGGTACCCTCCAGGGTGGCGTCCTCGGCAGAAACAGGGGTGCCATCGGCTCGAGAGCTATACTTAGCTCTCGAAGGAGTTTCCTGGCTCTAAACCCAAAGGGCTAAGTGTATGAAGGGCGTCTCTCGGTGGCATAGGCACAGTCGAGATCAGCTGCGGATGCAGTGAGAGCTGTTGGCGACTGAGGGAGGCGCCGGGCTCGCACGTGCAGGCGAGTGATGCACTGCACGTAGCGTAGAGTGAGTGGCATCTCCCCGAGATCGACCATCAGGCTCTCAATGGGAAAAGTGTGGAATGCACCGCTCGCAAGGCGAAGGCCGGTTTGGTGGATCGTGTCCACCTCCCGCAATAAACGCACGGCAGGGGATGCATAAAACTCGCATACGTAGTCGAGCTTCGAACGAACAAAGGATCGATAATAAGTAGGGCAGTTGCCCTATCAGCGACTCAAGCGCTGATCGTCACGGAACGAAGGATATCTATGGCACGGGTACAAGAGACCCTGAGGCTACGAATCTGAACCTCCCAGGTGAGGCGTTGGTCGAAGAACCCAGGCTTCCAGGTTAAACACCCCCTTTGGTGATTCCCGTGCCTATATACGCATATTTATCTATTACTTAGTTGCACAATAAATCTTTCATGTTTATTGTTTATTCCAAGTCGAAGTATGATCTTGTATTGTATGCACGGTTACCAAAATTTATCGAAGGCTTTGGACAGGTCTCTTCAGACGATGTCCATCCACATCTTTTCGCCTTACACTCTTGCCATATCCGTGCTCCTCTTTTTCAGGAAGTCGAAGTAACACTCATTGTAATGGTTGTTATCCTCTAGATGTTGTTCGAGTGTGTGCCTTGTTATCTTCTCGTATACCTTCCCGATGAACTCTAGTAGCAAAATAGGTCGGTAATTTAGCACCCGACATAGGGACTTTCCTGGCTTTGGCATGATAATCACTTCGCATTCCCCTATCGATCATCGTCTTCAGATGCCTGTCCGTGTTTTATTCCTATTCCTATACCCAATTTTAGCGCAGTGAGTGTTTAGGTCTCTCATAAAGTGAATGACTGGTTAAATTAACAATTGGTAGACCGTCCCTTCTCGCTGGTTGGTAACCCATCGCTATTACCAAGGGTGACACGCTCAAACAGGCCTGCACACACTTTTTGTGATGTATCTTTATTTAGTCACTAATCACCCTTACTTAGCATGACATGGAAGAAGCAACGCCTATGAACACAACTAGATCTCAATATAGCTCCAGCAAAGCATATACTGCGTCAAACATTACTACAAGTCATGCTCGTTCAATAAAGTGCAGGACACTTTCGTGCATCAGTTCTAATGTGAAAAACTTCCCTCCAAGAGCAGAATTCAGGACTGGGTGGACCACTTCGAGAACTAGGGGACAGTGGAGTACCTCAATACAGCAAGTGACAACCGTCCAGCTCATTCAGGAAGCCCCAGGAAGCATACAGCTTAGCTGGTCAAGAGCGTGAGAGAGTCAGTTTAGCAGAGTCCAAAACGCTCTGCGCGCAAGGAAAGTCAGTTCATTAAGAATACAGACAAAGCTAGCCCTTACAGTCTCAAACAAGGAGCAGAGAAATTATATGAGACAAGATACTGGAGAAAATTCAGGATACTCAACTTTCCTTAATCTCTTTTGGACCTCAAATTAAGCTCACTTCCATCTTAAAGGAAAAGTAATCTCGAAGACAAATGTCTTCTGGGGGGTCTCCAGACGAAATAAGGTAACCATCAAGCACCTACACTCCCCTAATTGCACGGTATAGACTGCAATCTCAGCCAGAGGGATCATCGAGGCCATTCTTCTCCGAGGAATCTGGCGCGGCAGTAACAGTAACCAATGAGCATTATGTTGAGGTCCTCAGAACATTCAATATAGAGCTTTAGAACCTGTTCTCCTCTCTTATGGGGAAGTTCTGGTTCCAGCAAGGTGGAGCAAGCTCTTACTCCTCAAACCTGTATCGAGATTGGCCAAAAGAGAACTTTGGTGGCCGTGTGATTAGTCTCAAGACTGCTTTTGAGTGGACACCTCACAACTCAGACCTTAGCCCCCAAGATTTCTTTGTCTGGGGCTACCTTAAGGGCATAGTGTACGCAGAGTGACCCAGGGCCCTTACAGAACTCAAGGAAGCCATCAGGGCGAAGATCAGCGCCCCTAGTCGGTCGGTTTATAAGGACGTCATGGAAAAGTTAAATTACCCCTAACTAAATTATACTTTCCTTAAAGCAAAGTAAATTTGTTACCTTTTATTAAAGGTAAACAAAAAAAGGAAATAAAATATTTTAGGATGAATAAATATAAAATTTTGTGTATACGAGTGTAGTTGATAATTAAAATGCGATGGTCTCAATATATTTGATTTAAGTCAAATGAATGGAGAATTTGATAAAGAAACTTACCGTTTGAGAACTAAAGGTAAGATGTGGTGGCATTTTTCAACTTAGAGTTGTTTCTCAGCTGTCAGCATTTTAGTTCGTTAGTTATCCTTTTTTACGAGGTTAGACATGCATCGGTGGACCACCATTGTAAAGATCCCTGTGATAGAACGGGTTGAGGCCGCATAATTTCAACCACTATCACATTTTATTTAAAACCACGATGCTCCCCAAGTGCATCTTTGCTTTAAAGCCTGGTGCCTTATCGCAGCCACCTGAGTCAATGTTTAAACAAGGTTTATCTTCCTCCGTCGCCCCATGCGCCGAACTCACCAGATTGAGTTAGGCTTATGGGCACATAAGGCAATGTTCTCAGGCTCGGCTGTGCATTCACTCGAAGCCCTTACTCCATTGTCCCCCACGCCAAGGGGATCTCCTGACTATTTATTTGGAAACTTTACCACTAAGATCGGATTGGAGATCCAGATTTTCGTCGCGAAACATCACTACGACCCACTCTCACCTTGTGCGCCAAGGGATCTCGACCTCGAAATCCACCATCACTTGTCTAGAAGAAGGACAATATCCCTTGAGTGCCAAGGTTCGAGCCTTCGTGACGCCAAGTCCACAAGGCTTCCCCTGTTGTTCAGAAAGAGAACAACATTAGAACATCCATTGTTCTTTTAAGCTCGTTGACAAAAAAAGGTTCTCACCCCCCCCCCTGTTGTTCAGAAAGAGAACAACGTTAGAACAGCCATTGTTCTTTTGAGCTCGTTGATAAGAAACGGTTCCCCCCCCCCCTCCCTGTTGTTTAGAAGAGAACAACATAGAACAGCCATTGTTCGTTTAAGCCCGTTCGCTAAGAAACGGTTATCACCCTTCCCCCTTGTTGTTCAGAAGAGAGCAACATTAGAACAGTCATTGTTCTCGACCCCGTAGACAAAAGACGGTTCTCACCCCCCCTGTTGTTCAGAAGAGAACAACCTAGAACAGCCATTGTTCTTCAAGCCGTTCGTCAAGAAACGGTTCTCATTCCCAAGACGCCACGTCAGGATCATTTAATTCCCACCCCTTCGGCTGGAACTCGCCAGCGGACCGAAAATTCCCTCATGTCGCCTTTCTCTGCACAACAAGTATAATTACGTAAGCCGAACGTTACCTTTGAGTATTTAACCCTTTTGTCAACTCTAACCTGTGTTTTAAATGGTTTAGCAAACCATCTCATCCCTTTAATTTATGTTTGTTTTACCTTTTTAAATCTCTTAATCATTGGATTAGCTAGATTTCCCAAGAACCTTTCCAATTCTCCGTTTATGTCAATATTTTCCGTTTTGTGTGTTGTTGATAGTTTTTATTAATAAAACTCTATTTTATTAATGATAGCAATATTATTATCCTTGAGCTCAGTTCCACTTCTTAAGCATATCGAAGATACATAATATCGGCCAGCCCAGACATCCACGCACTTTAAAGATAATTAAATAAGTTCCCTCAACGAATAGTTATATAAGTTATATCGTCAAGAGTCCATTCTACGACAATCCCTATAAATAATTTCAATCATATAAAAACAATTAATATTAAAGTTTTGTTTTATTCTGGCAAAAATTGATATATTTTTAATTAAAAACAATCCATATATAAAATAGAGTACCTAAAGTTATTATCAAATCTATTATTAAATAAGTACTAAGGAAAACTACCTCATTAAATAGTGATTCTCTAATGATGTAAAATATTGAGGAAAGAAAAATTTAAGTAGAATTTACAAATTTACTGTTACCTAAAACTGATATTAAATGTAGAAAATTTCATACCATTTTGAATTTATGTTAGCCACGGGTTGTTCGGTCCATTAATATAAAAGGTCAATTGTAAAGTCCCTAAGTATAATGATAGTAACATCTGAAGACTTTACAAATTTCCGGCGAGTAAATATTAATGAATCCAACGCAGAAAGTTTCTTTACCGTCAAGGAATCCTTTATCTTCTTTACCCAGCATTGCAATCAAGAATGACGATCTTCGATTAATAAAGAAGCGAACCTCCCACTTGGACTAAGTACATCACACAAAAGGCACTGACGAATAATCGAATCGATAGCCACCAAGTCAAACAGAGAACCATACCCGGCTACCTAGCACTGGTATAAAAATCTCGTTGACAAATCTCCCTTGGTAATCAAACCACTCATAACGGGCACAATCCCTATAAGTTCTTAAGATACGCGATTTGGCCGACTTCCGGTGGATATTCTTGTAACACATATTTTTCAAATCGGGAGAAGAAAATATGTTAGGTAAGCGTATCTTGCTCTAGGAAAATGAAATACTAGTGAAAGTAAGGGAGAAGCTTTGTAGAACTCTAGCGGCTAAGAATAGTTAATATCGCTGCGGTCCGAGTTAGAGAGGCAGGAGGCATCATAAGATTTATGATTTGAGATAAAACTTCGAATTTGAAGTCGATTCGAAAAAGACACCTCTCTCTCTCTCGAGTAAGGACTTAATCCTTTCATCCATGGATATCGTAAGATTAATATCCTTCAAGATAGTGATCGTCAAATTGATAAAGGGAAGTAAAAAAGGCTTTAATATAGTTTACCTTTGCTTACAACTCATACCCGTGAATGGATTAGGCCAGGACTTCTCTCGTCTAACTTTGAGATAATTATAATGAACTTTAAGCGAATTAATTCCACCCAAAGAGACGTAAATTCAGATATAAAAGATTTAAATTGATTAATTCGAGAGAGAGAGAGAGAGTGTTTTTGAATTTGATAATACAACGTTTTTCTCTTTTCTTACGCCTTTGATGAAAAAATCGTCTTAACATACTGCTTCATTTAATAATAAATTTTGAAAAAGTTAAATAGAAAACAATAGGGTAAGAATAATTCATTTTGCGTTTCCCGTGTCTTAAGTGTGATTATAGTTCTGGAATTCAACTCATCAATTTAAATTAAATGCCTAAATCAAGAAACAGAAAAGCAAACGATTAAGAGTAGTGAAAGTATTTATGTCTTGAAGTTGGAATTAGTTTGAATTATTTCTTGCACTTTGAATCTGAGATACGAACATTGTTCTAGTTCTGTTGGAGGGCGACCTCAGAATACCACTTCGAACTCCCCCTTTTTAGACCAGAGACCGCGTGGTCTCAAACAAAATCCTAAGGAAGGACAATAACGAAGATTCTCACGTGGAAGCCGGTGAGACACCTACCTGCGTTTGCCTAAATGAACTGATTCCTCATCCTCATGACCCGCGGACAAACTAATCTCCCACCAGACAGGATCTTCTAGTTAACCCCCTGCCTAGAGCCCAAAATGGGCGGCAGAGCAACATGATTTCAAACTCCCAGTAACGACAGTGCCCAACCAGTCATAAAATGCAGTAATTATATTTCGAGAAATATATTAGAATGTATCTCCATTAACGCGTTGCCAAATTTCAATCTTAGCACTGGTTTTTTCACTCTTTACCCCATTATCACTACATATATAACATCTTAAATAAAGTTGTTTCAGCATTTTGTACCCCGTAATTAAGGTTTCAGAGGTGGGTAGTCTAATCCCCTCTTCCACTATTAAAGGCAATGTATGTCCAGCCTCCTGTTCATTCCTTGAAAATGTCTTTAAAAATAAAGTCGAAAGCGATCGGAATCGTTTTTCACTTTTCCTTTGTGGGTGTATCTGCATATATATATATATATATATATATATATATATATATATATATATATATATATATATATATATATATATATATGTGCAATGTCTCGCAGAAAAAAGGAAAGGGTGCTTCTAAGTACTTTCGAACCTGATTCAGTTCATTCTCAAGGATAGCTACAAGAGGAAATAATATAATAAGAGTATATATAAGCTAGTAAAAGATAAAGGACCGCCTCTAAGACATGAGATCATCAATCAAGAAGTAGGAGAGGAAAGGGTAATTTCAATTTAAAATTTAGCTATAACAGGTAGCAAGGTCAAACCGAGATGCAAGAAAGAGTCAAGAAAAGAGCCAAAATGGTTAAAACGATTAATGGATAAAGCGATAGTATAAAGAGGGAGATTAAGGGAAACAAGAGAAGTAAATTGAAAGGAACTGGAGAGGGACAAGGAGAGAGGAAGAGAAATAATATAATGTAAATACAAAATTAATGCAATAATTAGATGGACACATCGAGTTCCCAAATAATCAAAATTGCCCCGCCCCCCAAAAAAAGAATGAGTTTTTTTTCATAACAACGTAATTCTTACAGAAATTAGCTTGGAATTTTTAATGGAACTTGATGTGTCAATTTAATTATTGCATTGATTTTGTATTTACATTATTTTATTTCTGTTCCTCTCTCCTTGTTTAGGGCATAGCATTCTCAGTTTAGGTATATATGCGAACAAGTTCCCTTGCGTCGGGTTTCCCGCTCGTGTTGCAGCCTCTATTGTTGGTTCTCTGCTCTTGCGGGATTTCTAAAGATCTTCTGTATTCCTTGCTTAAAATGAGAATCAATTTGTCCCACAATTTACATGCCCTATTTTGTAAGGACACATTGAGCGGCTGTAAGATTGCTCTCCTGTTGTAGGTTCCTTAGCCTTTTGTATTCTCTTCTCCTCATATAGGTGATGATATACACTGTAGAGTTTTGCACTCTCTGGACTTTTACCAAGTTTTTCTTGTGGAGTCTCCTGTCTTTTTATGGGTATGTTTGTAAATTTGTCCGTGTTTGTTTGGATTTTCCATTTCCGTTCGTAATTGTTGTTGTCGGCTATTTCTGTTGTTTTAACCCGCGCAGGGGTAAGAGCGTGCCTATATTGGCTACTCCCGATTATGATGATATCATCCCAGTATTAAATATATCTTGTAGTCTTATACCGGGCTGGCTAATTACATCAAGTAAATAGTGTACACGGTGGGACTTGTGCATTCTCACTGTGGGACCCCTTGTTGTACTTCAAAAATCGTTCCATCCCTGCCCTCAATCGATATAAACACCGCCTGATCCGTGACATAATCACAAAGGCACTTACTAAGAGTCTGAGGTAGCTCAACCCTCCTAATCTTGTTCTTAATGCCGACCTTCCCGACCTTAACCAAGGCTTTTTGGACGTCCATAAGCACAACGTATGTTTAGCTTTTCTCATATTTTGTCTTTGTGATAGTTTATACGAGGACGGCCAACGCTGCTTCATTTTTTCTGCGCTTCCGGAAAATGTGCCGGTGTTGCGGGATTAGAGACCTCTTTTCTAGAATTCCCATCAACCTGTTATTGATTACTCTTGCCATCTGTTTCGCTAGCGGGTCTAGCAGGGTGATTAATTTGGAATTGCCCGGTTATAAAAAGGATAGCCCTCTTAGGCAGGAATATGATTTTCCCTTTTTTCAGCGAGTCTGCGAAGTATCCCGCACTAAACGTAGCGTTAAATATTAAGGCTGTATTTTTTCGGAAGGAGTCCGAGGCTCGTACCAGATTCTTCCTAATAATCCCCCGATTCTCCGGAAGCCCTCTGTTTAGTATTAAAGAAAATACTTTTAAGCTATTGGAGGGTTTTCGATTCTACGTCTTGCTCTTCTAGTGTCGTAGTTGACGCGCAATGGTTGGTGACGATCTCTAGTCGATTTTATTCGAGTTACGCTATAACCCTTAAATAGTGATCTCTGTTAAAATCTCCATTTTCGCTTGAAAAGTTTTTGAATACACGCTTCTTATAACCGTAGAATGCTGCTTCTATCTCCTGGGGGTTCTTTGGCCTCTATCCCGTGTGTTTTAATTCTTTTTAATATCGCTTTTTACCTTTGGCAATATTAATTTTATTCCCGAATTCTATGGGTTCAATTCTGAGTCAATTGCCTCCACAAATTGATCCCACCTTGCGATCCTCTCCGCTGCTGTAGCTGTTATATGTTCTTTTATTTGTCGCAGTCGGGATCAAAGGCGTTTCTCCGATTGACGATTGATTTTCTAGATCCACGATCTGAGCTGTCCAGATAGTATACGGAAGGGCTCTAGATGTTGCGATTGGGAAGCATCTTTTATCTGCTTTGACCAATGTTTTTATTAGATTTTTGAGTTTGTGGGCAATCTCCTTACGCTTAGCTTTGTATAAGTCGTTCTGCTGGTGCCTGAGGTATTACTTCTGCATAAGACTCATAATTAGCGCTTCTGTAATGTTACTTTGGAGGGCAATTTACTTGGATCAGGTCTAACGATAGCGTTAATATGACCATTTCGTGTCGCTAGTATTAAATAAATGAACACGAAATCCGGTGTCGCCAGAACAATATCTGGCTTAGTGGCTCTGTTAGGTCCCTAAAAGTCTGGAAATCTGGCCAGATTCTCCTGACTGCTCCTCTTTTCAGTAGTGTATCAAGATTCTTGCCTGCATTATTTAATTAGATTGTATAGTCCTCCGCTCTCCTGTGGGAATTTAAATCGCTCCTAAATATTACGTAATCGTTTCTTCTAAAAATGTCTAAGAAATTGAGGAAGGGCAAGACGTCACTCCTTGGAGTTCGGTAGCCGTCATGGTGATTAAGTTTTCCGTAGTTCTTCTTATGCTGATCGCCAGGTAGGCCTCATCGAGATCTTTCAGCTTGCTAAATTTGATATCGTTTCACACAGCAATTGCGAAACCTTCGAAATTGACGCCAATGGTGTTCTCGGCAATGCCGCTGTAATTCAATAACCTGATTTTATTTGTCACGGGGTTTATATTGATTTCGTTTAATATGATTACCACACAGTATTCTTCTAAATGTGCGTTGGCTAAAGCATCTCTTTTTTTATTACATCCCGCAACGCTGTGACTAATTATTTTTAATATTCGGAGATGGTCCATTATTTGGATAATATTTCTTCTGAGGCTTGACCTATTTTTCGCTTTGCTGGCTTCCCATTAGGCGATGCAGCTCTCTGGAAGCGCTTCTTCTTGTATTGTGCTTTCGTTACAATAGATATAGATGTTGGGGAATAATAAGGTTACCACTGATAGGATTTTAAAAAGTTCATAATCGGTATATTGGCCTTCAAACTCATACTTATTGAAGCCTTTTTTAATCCCCTGGATTATTTCATTATCGGTCTTTGGGAAGGGTCTTTTCTTCGAAGAAAAAAGCTTAACGTTAAATGCTTGTCGCTGTGATCCTTTGTCTTCAAGATTCTCGGTGGTAGTGCTCTCGCAAGTGTCCTTTTGAGTTTCCTGTTGGGTTGCTGGGGCAACTTCTTCGTGTGTGCTCTTGTTAAGGCAGCCTCGATTTGCATGTCACTTTGAGCCTTAGTTCTTTTGGCTCCGCTGGGTTGGGAGATGGTGCGTTTGAATGGCTTGTGGGTTTTATTAGGGTGTTTGCTTTTCCAGATGGTAATGGCCTGTAACTCAAGTTAAGTATTTACGGCAATGAAAGGTTCTCCAGTAACCACATCTGTTACCGGCCTTTGCCGCTCTTCATCATAAAATAAATTCAGCTCTCTAGAGTAATAACCAGGGTTTGCTACATTTAGTCCATGAGCCTGCAAGATGCATGGCAATATGTTCAATGACTCGCCCTTATTTATTTCGATTATGTTTTTTGTGGGTTGTATTTACTCTAATGAAGCTTTTGCGACCTTTGTAAATATTAGCTTCTGTTTTTCTTCTTGCTGTCTGGATTTGTTCCATCTTCTTGTCCTCTCGTTTTATTGTAAGCCATCGCTAAGGTACACTAGCCCCCGTTGCAGTTTAAATACTTCTTGTTCTTTGAGTCGCAATCGTGCCACGTATGCGTTTTACTGCTACACTCAGAGCACCATTTAATATTTTTCATAGGGCAATCACAGGTGACATGCTTCTCAAGAGCAAAGCAGTTAATGCACGTTGGGTGTTTATGAAGTCTTCGCTTTTTATCTGGTTGGAGGCGATTTTTAACTAAAACTCCAGGGGGGCAAGCTCTTTGGCTTTCATTGCGATACTTTAAATACGTAAGTGTATTCGGTATTATTACTTCGGTTGTAAAATTCGATTATTTCTTTCACTTTAGCAGTTTTATTTCTATCAATCTCTTCTTTTATATTTTCAGCGTTGTGTTTCCAGATACAGAGGGAGATTTGGCAACAATAAATTGTTTTTTTGTGCCTCTATTTGAGTGGGTAATTTTGCCTCTAAGATGATTTCTTCTAATTCAATTGTCGCCTTCTCCGATACGAATTTGTCGACGTCTTTATAATTTTGTCATAGAGCTATTTACCAATTTGTATAGTCGAAGAAACGCATAGTTACAACTCCAACTTCACCGTCTACGATTCTGAAGACTTTTTTCTATCAGGTTTTTGGGTGCCCTTCCAGACGCGCAAATGCACCCGTTTAGTGGAGTCCATCTTGTAGTCAGCCAATCTTCTTTCTTGTTTTCCTCATTAAGAAAAGGCGAAAAAGAAATGAGAGGGAAGCTAAAGGTAGATAAAGAGTGCCGTTATGTCTGGTTATCTACCAGGCTTATTCTGCTGGCGAGACGGTAGCCGTACCTACTTGCCTATCACCTAGCTGTAACAGTTTTTGTTTCCAGCTAGATCGAGGCTGCCACTCATACTGGTCTAACCCATCCCGGTCTAACCTTCAACCTGCGCTGAGTTACCCGCCAAGTTCAGATAGGGCTCCTGCTCGAGAAAACAACTATGGAGACTTAGGATAAGGTGGAAAGGTAGGAAAGATACGTTCATGTACTGAGTCCTGTCAATGTGATTTCAAACAGTCGTTGTCTTTACGGAATTTTCTTAAAAATTAAGCGACGATTCTCGATTCTAACAATTTGAAAGTGTGTGTTGCCTGCTTAAATATCTTTCGTAGAAAAATTTCCAATATCTGCCAGCCGTCTGAAGTATCAGTTAATGTAACGCTTATGTCTGCAAAATCAGTTAACGTAAACATTCCCTTAAAATGTGTCTAACACTTATTGGTCAATTTTGTAGCGCCTATGTTTGAAAACCTTGCTAAAGTTAGTTTGCCCTTAAAATTTCATCAACCCCTATTAGTCAATTTTGTAGCGCTTATGTTTACTTTGAAAAACCAGCTAACGTTAGTTTGCCTTTAAAAAATTCTTGAACGATGATTGGTCAATTTTGTATCACTTGGGTTTAATTAGGAAATAATATATATTGAGTAGCATTTTGTAAAAGATAGATAATTGCTTGGAATCTTCGAGTACTCACCTGCTCTACATAAAGGGGGAAATGTTCCTTAGCTATTTTCGGATTCTCTCCTTGCATCTTGATATACGTACGGAATTAAAAGAAAAAGGTCACGCGCGCGAACCTGACTCCAGCTCTACCCTCCAGCAGCACACTCTGGTCTTAATAAACTCACTACTAGTTAAGGCTTTTGGATACCACTAGTGAATGTGCGTGTCCGAACCCCCGAAGAAAGCCCTACAGAGGGTGCGAAGAGGTGGAGCCTGTTCGCGGATGGAATAGTCAGAACTGGTTAGTTGGCCCTGTTAGGCAACAAAATAGGTAGAGTGGTCGAGGGGAGACCCGAGATTAACTTTAAGCACACGCTTCCGAGATAAGGGCCCATAGGAGCCACCTGACCGATCTTCGGCCTTTGACTCGTCAAGTACGACCCTGGGGTGAGTAGGCGTGTCCCACTTGTGACCAAAGAAGAACAAAGTAAACGGCCCAGACAAAAAATATTCGAAACAACCTTCGCTAACTTGGAATTGCACTATGCAGAGTAAAGGAGTAACCTAACGGATACCTGACCATTTATGACACAAACAAGGACGTGAATAACATGCTAAGCACAAAAGGAAGACAGAAATTTGAAGAATTTTGGCTCATTCCCAACCCCCCCTCAAAAAAATAACAGCCCAGAGATCTTTTACCTGCCCCCAATCGACCCCTATGTAGGCTTCCATACCGCCAATGAAATAAAACAAGAAATTAAGGACATGAAAAGTTGAGCGAAAATCGACGAAGTCTACAAATTAAAAAATCAGAGGGTGAAAAACATACCCATGTCTTTAAGGGTACATTTCAAACTACAGAGATGACACATAAAGCACCAGAACAAGGAATCATACTATTTAATTAAAAAATCTCGTCATCATGCATCGAACATAAATCCTTCATACCAATACAGGTGTGTTTTACCTGCTACGAATTAGAATCGCACGTAACGAAAGATTGCACATTCAAAGGCAAGAAATATTCGGAATGCATTAGCGAAGAACACACCTGAAAGGAATGCAGTAGCACCCTAAATAAATGCCTCAAATAAATGCCTTAATAAATGACCTGTCCAATGAAAATGTCCTACATCTCGGACAAAAGGAAACAATTGATAGGAGAAAAAACAAAAAGGCCAACACCACTTACGGCCAAGTGACAAAAGCCTCAAGCCAAGAGAAGACCTTGCCACAATTAGAACCCGGAATGAGAACGGATCTAATTATGGTCATCTTTCATGCACATTTCGCGAACATGATAAGCCCAGGAACCTATGCAATAGAAGCGAACCGCATGCTAGTGAACTAGGGAATGAAACCAATGTGGTACCCGGATAAGCCCCCATCTGCCGAACTCTTTCAGGCACACATCAAAAGTATCACCACAATAGAGAACAGATTTAGAATAACTTCAAGGGACCCTAGGTTAAACAAAAAAGCAGTTAAGGAACGAACCTGATAATAGCTCTTCCGAAGTATCTCTCTCAGTCTCAGATGAATCGTTTCAGGCACCTACCAGGATCAACGACGGTCACGAACAGGACGAAACGGAACCAGTTACAATAATGCACATCTCAAGCCAGGCTCTTAACTTGAGACTCTTTGGTCCCTCAACCAACCCACTTTCAAAACCCATAGATTTAATGGAAATCATAAAAGAAATAATGGATAGAAGGTATAAAAGGGATTATGATGCAGATTACTTAGAATGAGAGGTCTACGAAGCACTGACTACGGTACAAGTAGAAATCAGACCATAATCGGACCTCAACATCACCCAAGACTCGTACAAAAGAAAGAGAACCGGCAAAGCAAGATCTCCAGCCGGCGAACAGAAAAGCAGCCAGAAACAGCCCCGTAAGAAATAGAAATGGACTACATAATCGGCTACATAAAAAGGCTAAAAATATTTACAATGAATGTTAACGTCTGGCACAACAAACGACATATCTATAATAAAATCATACGAAAAGTCGATCTTGATATAGTCCTAATTAAGGAACATAGAATTAACCCTAAGAACCACCATATTAAGATCTATAATTACGAAGTAATAACGACCAATTACTCAAATGGTAGATATGATGGGGTAGCCTTAGCAATGAAGAAAGGAATACTTTTCCAAAAAGTGAACGACCTAGAATAGTCATATCTCGCTGGGAAAATCAAAATGACTTACGACGACCTAATAGTAGCCTTAGGATACCAACCCCCAAGGCGCCAATAATTCCCTGTCCTATCTTTTTTGCGCTTATTCCGCAGGAATTCATCAGTCATCATTATCGGCCATCTCAATTCAAGATTCAGAGAAACAATGTACAACACAGCAGTTAACAGGGCGGGCAGAACGCTAAGTCCACTAATGGATATGAATATACTGCAAAAATCGGGTCTAGAGTTCCCCACGTTCTTAACAGAGAGATCTGCAACAACGCCTATACACTCCTAACAAATCCCACATTGGCCCTTAATCACGTCAAAATACCGGGACTATACATTCAATTGGATCATCTGAGCATGATCACAACTGTCTTAGTTGGAGATCTCTCGACGCAAATGTCTCATAAAGGCTGACTGGGACCAATACAGAAGACAACTACAACTGGAAGTCATACAGTCCCAGACAACTGACGGCTATATGTACAACCTGCGAGATTGAAGAGAGAATCAGATGCAACACCCGGGAAGCCAAAAAACGATCTAAACAGCAATCGACCAATATCCTTGCTCGAATTCATAGGCAAGATTCTCGAAAAACTGTTAAATAACAAATTAAGAAACAATCTCGAGACAAACAACTTATATAACACGCAACAGCATGGTTTCCGAAACAAAATTAGGCACAGAAACGGCACTGGCTCTACTTACAGAGAGGATTGCCTTTGCTAAAGCAAAGGAACCGTAGAATCGACGTAGCTCTGAGCGAGGTGGCATCTGCCTTCGACAAAGTTTGGATCCCGGGCCTTAAGTCGAAAGTCGCTTGCCTTGGCTTGCAGGGTAATTTTAGCAGAATTATATATAATTATCTACAGGAAAGGAAAGCTAAAATAACTATCAATAGCTACGAAGGGAAAACTGTTCAGGCTGTGCGCCGGAATGCCTCAAGGAGGCTGTCTTAGTCCCCTTCTTTACGATATCTATACGAATGACCTCCCTCCTCCCGATTATGACTTTGCACAAAATATCCAAATGGTCGATGACATCATACAGATCGTGACAAGCGACTATCCAAACCCTAGAGACGTTGCCAACAGAAAGGGGTCAGAGATAAGCACACTACAACTACTAGAGAAGAAATAAAATCAGAACCAACGAAGCCAAATTTAAAGTGATCCTAAAAGGAAGCCTTTAAACATAAAACAACCGTACAAACGGCAAAACCTTTCCCTATACGCATGAAGGCAAAGTCCTTGAACTAAAGCTCACGTCAAATAGATATGTTTACACACTGCAATTAAAGAGCGGAGGAAGGCCGGAGAGCACTCAGTTTGCTTTATAGGTTCAAACAACTCTCGCCCGCAAATAAACGCAAATTATATACCACACTAATAAGATTAGTCCTTCTTTACCCGACCATACCGTTCCATACCCTCAGTAGATGCACCCTGAGGAAACTTCACGTGATTCACAATAGTGCAGTAAGTTTTATTGCTGGTGTCACACTGAACGACCTTATACCCACACGCCTACTACATCAAGTTACCGATTTAGAGGCTATCAATTTAACACTCCATAACCGAGCGAAAAAAATATGGTAAAGGATTCAAAATAATATGGACCCCGAGATGACAAACCAAATAAGACTACCTGATGTTAATCACGAGCTGACCTACAAATACGCATTTCGAAGCAACCATATCCTGGCTTGAGTAGATGCTACAGCAATATACATACTAATGACTTTTACCGAAACCAACTTCAAAAGTAAATTGAAGTTATGAAAAAATAATTAAAATCCAAAAAAAGAGATCCGTAGTGGAAAACGAACGAAAAAGCGGTGAGTCCTTTGTCAAAATTGGAACCAAGGAAAAATAGAACAAAGGCTTGTAAGCTTTTACCAAACAAGACAGGCAAGATAACGGTTATTTGACCGCAAGAAAAACAGAGTTAGCCAGTTAACCTGGTACACACTCCTTACACTTACATACACAACTTCAGAATTTCTTCTCCTATCTATCCATACAGATTTCTAACTTCCGCTATAAATGATCATTCAAAAGATAGCTAGAGCTTTTTTCTGTTCATTTAATGAAAAACTAGTCCACGCTCCCGCCTAATAAAGACGTTTAAATCCATCTATAAAATGCCCTTTACTTTTTGGGGAAGCCTTGCTCACCAATTACCCAGCCTACTAAGCAAGAAGAGATCTTTAGGAGTCGTAGCCTTTTGAATACGAGGCATTCAATGACGACACAACTAGGCAACCGCCCAGCCTAGTCACAAAACCATTTGGTTACCCCAAGAGTGGTACCATAAATTCAGTGACAAATCACCCCTTGGTAATCGCACCACTATCGAAGAGCATTACCTCACTTATCTCGACCTTAACCAACTTACTCCCATAACTGCTGACCCTCTTAAGTCAAACAAGAAGAGTGATCAAACAGGAATGGATTTACAAGGAGGTAACAAGCTGCTCATTTTCCACAGCAATAAGTGGAGCTTGCCAACTTAATTACCATAAACCTCTTGTCTTCAATAAATCAGTTGTGAAGGGATGGTTTAAAATAGTTGAAGCACATTTCCAAATTTCAAGGAATATTCAGGAAGACACAAAATTATACCATATCCTTGCTGCTTTGCCCCCAAGCCATTCAATCGTTTTTCTGTGCTGCAGTCCTTTCTTTCCTCGCCGAACTACTCTCTCCTACCAGCTATGAAAGCTAAAAAAAACAGCATATAACGAAATAGAACGTACAACACATCTCTCACCGCACTATCTCAATGGTGACGGCACAAACAAGTTGCCACGTAGCTGTAGATGAATTCAATCGTAATCAGCAGGCAAATCTTATTACAGCTAAGCAGTGGAATTTTACTTCTCTGGGAGGTAAGCAGTGGAGTAAAAAAAAGACGTACTAGAAAAAAGCTGACTACAAATTGGAATCAGCATTCTAGTTTTAGTCTAAATCAGCACAAAATCTAACTCAACAGAAATTTTTTCACATTGTTTCCCGGTGTAATTTATTTCGTGGTTTGAAATTCATTTTCTTCTATATCGAAGTCTTTAGATATTAGCGGAGAACAGTCACTATATTTCGAGGGAAAATTGCGATTTCATGAAGGAGGAAATTGATTTCTTAGGCTATCATTTCTCAGCTGCAGGAATATCCTCTCGA
Organism: Ceratothoa steindachneri; assembly: GCA_963969495.1. Taxonomy (NCBI): domain Eukaryota; kingdom Metazoa; phylum Arthropoda; class Malacostraca; order Isopoda; family Cymothoidae; genus Ceratothoa; species Ceratothoa steindachneri. The sequence continues at coordinate 87,756,920 of OZ018328.1, forward strand.
ACGAGAAAGGTCTCAAAGATCAGCGAAATTCCCTTACCGACGGACTATAAGGAACTTTGTCGATATTTGTCCATGTTAGTGTATTACAGACCGATGAAGCGTAATTGTGCTGCAATTGCAGTTTCTTTGACTGAAATTGAACATCTTGAACCTAACGCTCGAGAGCTTGCAATGAAGCAAGCTCTGTCAAACTCAGTTAAGTTACGTTTCCAGGTACCGAATGACTTACCATACCAATTAGTGATAGACAGTTCTCAATTTGAAGTTGATGCTGCGCTTCAGCAAATGGTGAATGGGTCTCCACAGCCGGTGGCATTCTTCTCTAGCAATTTCAGCAAAACACAGCAAGCATACTCCACTCAAGATAGGGAACTTCTGGCGGCGTATCCTGCTGTGATTTACTTCAAACGTATGATCTAAGGAAGAAAAGTAACCCTCTATATGGAACACAAGCCATTAGTTTCTGCTTTCTCCTCTTCTAGAGGAGAAAACCGGCAGACAACAACGTAACTAGACGGTGATTTTAGAATATGTCAATGATATAGGGTACGTATGTCGTGAAGACAATGTAGTTGCTGATTGACTATCTCGGAATGTCAATTCAGTCAAAATAGACCTGTTTGACCTCCGTTCTTTTTAAACAGCACACAAGCAAAATAAAGAAATAAGATCGTTTTAATCCGGATTAAAATCAATTCCCTTTCCCTGGAATACTAAAACCCTAGTCTGAAATAACATTAAAATACCCACGACCGTTTGTTTCTTTACCCTGCTGAATGTCCATTTTCAAACAACTGCATAATATATCCCATCCAGGGATTAAAGCATCACTTTGATATGAAAAAGCGAGGTATTTTTCACCTAATATAGACAGAGACATAAGTTTCTGGACGCTAGAATGCCTCTTAAGTCAAACAACTAAAGTTAATCGCCACACCAAGTCCCAAATCTTGCTCATTGTTGGGCCCACTTCCAGATTTGAAACGGTGCACATTGATATTGTTGGTCCGCTACCGCCGTGCACACTGCCTGGGCAATCTTAACCGTTTTATAAACGTTCCTTGTTGTCTTGCATATACAGAGCTACAAGATGGATTGAAGCTCTACCGGTTCCAGATATCAGTGCTCCAACGGTCACTTTCGCCTTCTTAGAAAATTGAATCTCTAAGTTTGGCGTTCCTTTATATAAAAAAATTGACTGAGGAGCCCAATTTGAATTTAAACTTTTCAAGGAATTATCAGCCCTCGTTGGTTTCCCTCACCTGAGAACCACAGCATACCGACCTACCACAAACGGGATAGTGGAAAGATCACATAGAACCTTGAAGTGCACTATAATGCCTCGTCGGCACGGATGGTTAATGGCACTACCAGTTGTTCTTCTGGGCATCAGATCCCTGATGAATGATTTCGGTTCTTCACCGTTTACTGTAGTTAGAGAAAAACAACCTTTATTTTCTTGAATTCCTTAGTTTTATCCTCATCGTCGAAAGCTAACTCCAAATTCGTCACATAATTAGCAAAAAACATGTCAAAAATTAATTTTACAAAAAACTTTGAAGGACATCTGCACTCGGTACCCGATAAATTTTCGTACCCAAGAAATTACGTGATGATACGCATTTGTGGGTCCGGGTTGATGGCATTCATAAACACTTAGAAGCCACTTATGCAGGCCCGTTCCGTGTTGTCGACCGCAATGACACAGTGAAAAAATTAGAATTCTTTAATTAATGTAACATCAGGATACGGTATCAATAGATAAGGTAAAATCGGCAAATCGACAAATATATTTAATAACAGGTGAGAATTGTTCGCAACTAATAAATAGTTAGTCAATCGATGGTAAATAGACCTGTAATTTTAGATGCCCCAGAAAAGAATGAAGGTGAATTAACGAAAAGTAGTGGCAATAATTACAGTAATGTGGAGTCCGTTCCAGATACTCAAGTAAATAGTAGTGAAGCGAGCATTTATACTTGTTTCGGTAGACGAGTAGAATTCGCCAAAGATCCTTTGTGCCATAATTTGAAGATTTATTCGTGTAACACAAAATAGTGCATATATTCATTCTTAACCTTAAAATTTATTTTATCCATATCTTGATCCCCGATTAGTTAAAGTTGTGTGTTGCAAACACAAGAAAAATAATTGTAGTGAGTTCATTTGTTAGCAAGAAGGATATTCAACTCATGCATATTACTCTCTTATATGTTAGTTCGTAGTGATTAGTTGCAACTCTTACGTCAGAACGTTATTAAGAACGTCAGAGTATAATGAAATATGTTTGTGTATATATGTATATAATTATGAGGTATTTGTACGAGAATTGTATTTATTTATAATGTGCTAAAACACTCAGTTTTCTAGGGGCGAAGTCCTGTGGTGCTGGAACCACGTTATAGAATCATATTTGACTCAAAAGTACCCCCTAGATAAACATTTTGTAGTCTTATGAAATTTTATAATCCTTGAATATTGTCGTAGAATGACTCCGACGATACTATATATAACACTATTCGTTGAGGGAACTTCCTTAATTATCTCTAGAGTGCGTTTTACTGTCTTGGCGGCCGATATTATGTATCTTCAAAAATGCTTAAGAAGTGGAACTGAGCTCAAGGATAATAATATTGCTATCATTAATAAAATAGAGTTTTATTAATAATAACTATAAACAAAACACAAAAACGGAAAATATTGACAAACAGAATGGAAAGGGTCGTGGAGACTCGGGCTAATCCAAGGATTTAAGGGATCAAAAAAGGTAAAACAAATATGGAGTTAAAGAGATGGGATGGTTCGATAAACCATTTAAAGCACAGGATAGAATTGACAAATAAGGGATCAATACTCAAAAGGTGACGCTTGGCTTACGTAACTTCGTTAGGGTGCAGTCGAAGGTACTTGAAGGAATATTCGGTCCGCTGGCGAGTTCCAGCAGAAGGGGGGGGGATGAAAGGATCCTGACGTGGCGTCTTGGGAATGAGAACCGTTCTCGACGAACGGCTTGACGAACAATGGCTGTTCTAGGTTGAACTCTTCTGAACAAAGGGGGGATGAGAACCGTCTCTTGTCTACGGGCTCAAGAACAATGGCTGTTCTAATGTTGTTCTCCTTTGAACAACAGGAGGGGTGAGAACCGTTTCTTGGCGAAAGGCTCAAAACGAACAATGGCTGTTCTAATACTGTTCTCCTCGAACAATAGGGGGGGGGATGAGAACCGTTTCTTGGCGAAGGGCTCAAAACGAACAATGGCTGTTCTAATACTGTTCTCCTCGAACAATAGGGGGAAGATGAGAACCGTTTCTTGGCGAAGGGCTCAAAACGAACAATGGCTGTTCTAATACTGTTCTCCTCGAACAATAGGGGGAAGATGAGAACCGTTTCTTGGCGAAGGGCTCAAAACGAACAATGGCTGTTCTAATACTGTTCTCCTCGAACAATAGGGGGAAGATGAGAACCGTTTCTTGGCGAAGGGCTCAAAACAAACAATGGCTGTTCTAATACTGTTCTCCTTGAACAATAGGGGGGGGATGAGAACCGTTTCTTGGCGAAGGGCTCAAAACGAACAATGGCTGTTCTAATGTTGTTCTCCTTGAACAACAGGGGGGGATGAGAACCGTTTCTTGGCGAAGGGCTCAAAACGAACAATGGCTGTTCTAATGTTGTTCTCCTTGAACAACAGGGGGGGATGCCTTGGGGACTTGACGTCACTAAAGGCTCGAACCTTTGGCACTCAAGGAATATTGTCCTCCTGGACAAGTGATGGTGAATCTCGAGGCCGAGGTCCCTTGGCGCACAAAGGGAGAGAGGGTCGTGGTGATGTTTCGCGACGAAAATCTGGATCTCCAATCTGATCTTAGTGGTAAAGTTTCCATATATATAGCCAGGACATCTCCTTGGCGTGGGGGAGAATGGGGTGGAAGCTTCGAGGGAACGCACAGCTGGGCCGGAGAAAAATGCCTTATCTGTCCATAAGCCTAACTCGATCTGGCGAGGTCGGCGTATGGGGGTGAACGGGGGGGACGATAACCTCCTTGTTTAAACATTGACATCCGGCAGCTGTTGATAAGACTCCAAGCCTCGAATCGAAGATGCACGTGGGCCTCCTCGAGGTTTTAACTAATATGGGATAGGAGTTGAATTTAACACAGATTCAACTCGTTCTATCACACCCCTCCATTCCAGGGGAAGTTGTCACTTCGAAAAAAAAGAGTGAAGGGACAACGATAGAGCTTCGTTGTAGGGAACTCGTTTTCTTGTACCAACCGTATCTTCCTGCACCTAACTAGTATTACCTTAGTACATGATTATTTTGATCTTTAGATTACAGGGGAAAATAACCTTTAATACACTTAATAAAAAAAAAAGGGCATGGAACAATGAAATGTTATAAACTTAGTACATACGGGACAAAATAATTTATACGTAAATTAATAAGAACAAATATATATACATAAAAAAAAATTAGACATTGAGCGTTACAAAATTCAGACATACATACATTAAATAACTATATTACAAAAGAATCTTAAATTAAGTCGTACAAGACGGTATATACCTACATGGAGATACTAATCCTATGAATACAATTGTTCTACACTATTCGGTAACGCATTCCTACTGAGTGCGTCAGCGACCTGGTTATCGGAACCTTTGATATAATTTATTTTAAATCGATACTCTTGCAAGAGTAAACTCCAGCGCATGATGCGGCCGTTTGAGTGTCTCACATTCCTAATATAGGCTAACGGACGGCGGTCGGTTCCTATTTGACATTCTTTACATATCAAGTACAGCATAAATTTGTCTATGACCCAGATAATTGATAGAGCTATCTTTTCTCTAGTGGCATATCTCTTTCCGCGTGGTATTAATTGACGACTAGCATATGCAACTGGATGATTCGTTCTGTCATCCTCGTATTGAAGGGGTACACCTCCAATGCCCTCGTTGATCACGTCGGTCTTAACCCCAAAAGATTTTTCCGGGTTGGGCAACTTAAAAATGGGGGCAGAAATGAACTTACTTTTGAGCTGATTAAAATGGGAAACAGCGACATCATTCCAACGTAAACGATCGGGGAAATTCTTTTCCTGAAGGGGGCATAGGGCGGCCAAAATTGCAGCGAAATTCGGAAAAATCGCTGATAGGGAGAAGCTGATCCTAGGATCGATCTTAATGGCTTCTTTGTAATCGGGAGGGGCATGTCAGCGATTGCCTTAATCTTGTTCTCTTGGGGACCTAACTGGCTTGGTCCTATTTTGAAACCCAAATATTTAATGGGTTCGTGGGCAAAATGGCATTTGCGGGGGCCAATGGTGAGGCCATTTTCGCGCAGTTGTTCGAAAAGAGCTAATAGGGTGGGTAAATGGTGATTCCATTTAATTAGTTCTTGTAGCTGGCTCTTCGGACGTGGTGTCAGCTGCGCGTCACTATCCAGGTCAGAGGGTTCCAAAGACTCGCCTGGTAGGGAATGAGGAGGGTAATTGGCATCAGGTTGGATGCACACTGTCTGGATTACCTTAAGGGACTCCGCGGGGCAATCCTCTTCAAGCGCCGATGCTTCGTCCAGTTCTACGAAGGTATCTCCATGGGCGCGTTGGGGGTTCTTTATTTCTTGGGGTCCAAGGACAGTCTCCGTGTCCTTGTCTGGGGCCTTATCACCTAAGGGTTTTAGTGAATCACATTCCTCTTTTTCCGTCCTAAAGTCCTGGTTAGGGGTCTCCGAGAAATCGGACGGTATCGGGGTTCTGATGGGGACGGGCTCCTGGGCTTCTTTCTTATCTCGGCCTTGAGGAAGGGCGGCCTGAAACACAGGGTCGAAACTTACTTGGAGGCTCTTTCCTATAAGTACGGAACAGAATTTTATTGGTGCTACAATGACTTCAGCCCAGCCATTATAATATTGACACTGCAGGTAACATCTAGCGACGGGGAATCTGTTCGCCCGCCCAAGGTAGTCTCGTACCACCGCAAATTTTTCGTGGTTAGAGGCCACTGGGAGGAGTTCGTCGGACACGATGAAGCACGAACATCCTGTGTCCCTGACGAGAGTCGATACTCGACAGCTGTCCACGCTGCCCTCCTCATATTTCAAAGTTCCCGCTGAACTTTTATTCCAAAAAAAATTTACCTGGTGGCCTGACGGATGGGGAGAAGTTTCTGCTTGGGTCTGCACCACCGAAGGAGCCGGGGTCGCATTAATCTGGTGAACTTGGTTGCCTGGTCCGCTTTTAAGCCTAGAATTTTGGAGGCAATTCCAGCTCATGTGGTTTTCTACACCACAGGTGAAGCATATGGTTGGTCGCTTCGGGAAGAGAGATGGAGGAGAAGTCTTAACGGGAGGTTTGGAGTCCCGTTGTTGGTTTTGGGGAAAGAAGTTTGGGGGTTTTACGGGGCTCGGAAACTTTGTCAGCTTTCCTGGGAAGGGGCGCGAATCCTTCCTTCTTTCTTCTCGTTGGATTACTCTTTCCCTTTCTATTACTTCCATTTTTCTTTGAAATTCTGCTTCAATCCGAGCTAATTCAATCTGATGGTCAGCTTGTCTTATCCGTTCCTCTCTTTCTTCTCGTTGTATTTCTCTTTCTTCCTTTCTTCTTTGTATTTCTCTTTCTTCCTCTTTTCTTTGCTCCTCTAGAATGTACTCAGTTAGTTCTTTTCCGGAAAGTCCACAGGACTCTCCTTGCGCTTTAAAGATTTCGAACGGAGTCATCTTTGCACTTGGGGCGCACTAGTCAACCAACTAAAATTCCTCGCAACAAGAATTATGCCTCTATAGAATTAGCCTACCTAAATATGGGCACTGACCTATTCGTACTTGGTTTCTTACTCTAAATAACCACTGACTAAAATCACAAAAAAACAAACAATTTATTATAACCGTTCCTTGAGCTACTCCAGCTTCTTAAGTTTCCAAAAAAAGGGGATAGCAATCGTTAAAACAAAAGGCAACTACTATATTCTATTAATATAACGAATAACACTATGCTTTACTCGACTGAGACCAGTGTTTGCAAAGATATAGCGTTAAACCTTACACACCTGATACCAAATTAAATAGTATATATATATGTCGTAGAATGACTCCGACGATACTATATATAACACTATTCGTTGAGGGAACTTCCTTAATTATCTCTAGAGTGCGTTTTACTGTCTTGGCGGCCGATATTATGTATCTTCAAAAATGCTTAAGAAGTGGAACTGAGCTCAAGGATAATAATATTGCTATCATTAATAAAATAGAGTTTTATTAATAATAACTATAAACAAAACACAAAAACGGAAAATATTGACAAACAGAATGGAAAGGGTCGTGGAGACTCGGGCTAATCCAAGGATTTAAGGGATCAAAAAAGGTAAAACAAATATGGAGTTAAAGAGATGGGATGGTTCGATAAACCATTTAAAGCACAGGATAGAATTGACAAATAAGGGATCAATACTCAAAAGGTGACGCTTGGCTTACGTAACTTCGTTAGGGTGCAGTCGAAGGTACTTGAAGGAATATTCGGTCCGCTGGCGAGTTCCAGCAGAAGGGGGGGGGGGATGAAAGGATCCTGACGTGGCGTCTTGGGAATGAGAACCGTTCTCGACGAACGGCTTGACGAACAATGGCTGTTCTAGGTTGTTCTCTTCTGAACAAAGGGGGGATGAGAACCGTCTCTTGTCTACGGGCTCAAGAACAATGGCTGTTCTAATGTTGTTCTCCTTTGAACAACAGGGGGGGTGAGAACCGTTTCTTGGCGAAAGGCTCAAAACGAACAATGGCTGTTCTAATACTGTTCTCCTCGAACAATAGGGGGGGGGGGGGATGAGAACCGTTTCTTGGCGAAGGGCTCAAAACGAACAATGGCTGTTCTAATACTGTTCTCCTCGAACAATAGGGGGAAGATGAGAACCGTTTCTTGGCGAAGGGCTCAAAACGAACAATGGCTGTTCTAATACTGTTCTCCTCGAACAATAGGGGGAAGATGAGAACCGTTTCTTGGCGAAGGGCTCAAAACGAACAATGGCTGTTCTAATACTGTTCTCCTCGAACAATAGGGGGAAGATGAGAACCGTTTCTTGGCGAAGGGCTCAAAACAAACAATGGCTGTTCTAATACTGTTCTCCTTGAACAATAGGGGGGGGATGAGAACCGTTTCTTGGCGAAGGGCTAAAAACGAACAATGGCTGTTCTAATGTTGTTCTCCTTGAACAACAGGGGGGGATGAGAACCGTTTCTTGGCGAAGGGCTCAAAACGAACAATGGCTGTTCTAATGTTGTTCTCCTTGAACAACAGGGGGGGATGCCTTGGGGACTTGACGTCACTAAAGGCTCGAACCTTTGGCACTCAAGGAATATTGTCCTCCTGGACAAGTGATGGTGAATCTCGAGGCCGAGGTCCCTTGGCGCACAAAGGGAGAGAGGGTCGTGGTGATGTTTCGCGACGAAAATCTGGATCTCCAATCTGATCTTAGTGGTAAAGTTTCCATATATATAGCCAGGACATCTCCTTGGCGTGGGGGAGAATGGGGTGGAAGCTTCGAGGGAACGCACAGCTGGGCCGGAGAAAAATGCCTTATCTGTCCATAAGCCTAACTCGATCTGGCGAGGTCGGCGTATGGGGGTGAACGGGGGGGACGATAACCTCTTTGTTTAAACATTGACGTCCGGCAGCTGTTGATAAGACTCCAAGCCTCGAATCGAAGATGCACGTGGGCCTCCTCGAGGTTTTAACTAATATGGGATAGGAGTTGAATTTAACACAGATTCAACTCGTTCTATCACAAATATGATTGATCACTTTTGTAAAACTTATGTCTGAAGATCAACGATTAACGACGATTTAAGACAGAAAAAAAGTGTATGGAATAGATATAGAGAAAGATAGGGAGGAAAAAGTGTCTATTAGAGGAGAAAATATCTACCAGGTTTTCTGATAACCTCATTTGTTATTCCTCTTTTTTCCTCTTGTTGCTTCCTTGATTACGCAGATAAACGAGTGTAGTTTTCGAAGCTTTGTTTTCATTGACAAACCTCTCCTGTAAGTTAAAAGAAATTGTCGCTGCATTATTCCTCTTGTCATTCACTTAATTTTTCACTGTTTTAAAACCTTTTTCATCTTTGCATTATTTATTCATAGTTTCTTTCTCACTTTCAACGTAATTATTTTGTCCACTAAGGAGCTTTTTCTAAAATTTCTCTGCTACGAATCTTATGTTAATTGTCGATTACGAGTCTTTTTATCATTGTCTCTTATTTATGATTTTTCCTTTATTATTACTTTATATTATTTTTAGTATTATTATCAATTATAAATAGGCTGGATCGCCTGACGAGTATTCTTTTGGTAAGTATTGTTCTATCTTTTGCCATAGTCCTTTGCGCGTTTGCGCAGGATGATATTTATTGGTTAAATATCGGTAATTTCGTGAGGTAGTATCGATGCAATCCAGCACTGAAAGGTATCATTATTTATAAATCTTCTTGCTTATTTTGGACCGTAGTGGTATTACAAGAAGCATATATAATTTCTATTTGTTTACTGGTGAAAGCATCCTAAAATGGAACAGTGACTCTAACTTTGTCCTGGTCGGCCTAAATTTCTTCTCTGTAGTGCGCAACATAACCATTTGATGTCACTTTGAAACCAAGTACTCGGCTATGTCTGGAGCATACATAATGTTGGTCTTGCATCAGAACTTCTGCTGTGTTTCGTCTTCACATTGTGATCATTTTAAATTAGTTCATAATTGTTCTGATCTTATTTTCTTTCTCCTATCTGTTGAGATTCTTAATTTCTCTTCTTGGCTTGTTGTCCACGTTTCTAGGGTTGCGATAGTTACTGGTAACAATTTGTTTTATAACGTCTGCCAGTTGAATATATTGTGCTGATTCGTAATTGGGATGAGGCAGGTTTCCCGTGTACATGGCATACAAAGTACGACTAAAGTATCCCTTTTGTGGCATCCCTGTCTCCAGATCGAAGGGTTTCCCTTCACTGTCATTTATTTTTAAAATTGCATGACGGTCTTCTAAGTAATCGCAGAATATTCGTACTATATTTTGCTCTATCCGGAGATTTTTGATTTGCATTTTAAGTGCCGTTAGCCATACCTTATCAAAGTATAAGGACACCTACGCAAAGCGCTTTGTCCACATTGAAGTCTTTGACTTTGGCGATAGCAATTCTTTTAGTAAGCAGTGATAGTGCCGTTTCGGTGCAAAGCTTTCTCCTAAACCCTTGTTGTTGATCCTTATACAACTCTTTGGAGTCTAAGTAATTCCTTAGTCTGATAGGCTGCTCAATGTTGTTTCTTATTTCTCTTACTTCTCTGTATCGATGTGTTGTGTTTCCGTAAATATTTATTTCCAGTTGATGCATTTTGTCTCGTATATTAGGTCCCAACTTGGAGCCAGGATTATTTTGTATTCCGTTCAGGTGATAGCTTCGCGGTCGGCTTCTTCGATCTCTAATAATAGGTGATTAAGCTGTTCGTTTGTATTCTCAATGTAGCCTCTTCCATCTGGCCTATCTGGGTGCTCTGGAGATATTCCTTGTTTGCTGCCCAGTTTTTTTCAGCTAAGCATCTACGTCTGGCCATTTTTTCTTGGATTAGAGAAGTGTATATGTTGTAATCAAGCTAACGTAACCAAACAGGATATATGGGCCTGGAGTTTTCACCTGATTACGGGAGAAGTTGAGATTCCTCAGTACAATGTCACGTGTAGTTGAAAACATTCCTAAGTGATAGTCGGCAAGATAGGGGCCTTCTCTTTGACTATGTTCCTGCTGATTAGAAGACTTAGCGAAGTCCTAGCACAGTTGTACGCTGTGGTATATCCAGCTTTTCTATAGCGGGCATTTAGATCTCATGTTAAGATAGTTGATGCTTGTCTTCTAAACAGCCGTATAAGGGCGTGGATTGGTAAATATGTGATGGCCACTCCGTCATACCCTTCTCTCGATTGGTTTACAATTAAAATTACATAATTGTAGATTTTTATATGCCATCACAATAACGATAACGGATTATCTGTTATCCGTTATTTTTTCTATGTTATTGGTTCATCGATATCACCGATAATTTGGTTCCAAAGTAGCGATAATCGATAATTTTAGTTTTGGGTTCCACTTTAGCACAGGGGCAAGCCTCGGGTGACTTAGAGGCAGAAATAGGATTGTTCGACCTGGGAACCGAACGTATACTGAACAGAATGCTGGGCGACCGGTCTTGACGTCTCCGTAAAACGTTCGCTCAGCTTCAATCTCTCACCAGCTGTCGGACGCGAGGTCACGCGTTGTTGCTCCTGCGCGCTACTAATTTTACGCGTTCTTTGATGAATTTTCCCTATGTTCCCGTGCTTCTTCCGTTCTATTTTTTGTACACGTGTATATGAATGCATGTATATTCGGTGTTATTTTTTAATATCTGTTTATTAACGTTTTAAACACTTAAAAAGTTACGCCGCTATTCTAAACTGCTCCTATTTTTATTGTAAATTATTAGTGCAGTGCTGTGCTATTTTATAGTATTTAATTAGTAATGGCGTCGCAAGAGACTGTGTCCGCATCAAGCCAAAGAGACTCAGGGGATTCTATTGACACTGACCTCACTGAGGCTGAGCCTCAGTCGCCCTAGCCATTCCTTCGCAAGTATATGTAGTGCAAGAAGATGGGCGGTGACAGTTACATCTTCTAGTGCTTGTCCTGCCTCCCCAAGATCACTGAGGTGAAGGAGAATAAGAGATTGTATTAGTGTATTATAAAATAACGCTATATATAGTCAATAATCAATATTATATTATAATTTTGAATTTATCGATTCCTCGGTTATCGCCGATAAGGTTATCGTTATCGATTTATCGGTTATCCTGATACATTTTTTCGTTATCGCGCCCACCACTGCCTCTATCTCCGTCAAGTCCATGCTCAGATATCAGTATGATGTCTGGGGATACAAATCTCATTATCTCGTTGTATATGCCACTTTTAGGACTCCATCCGTTGACGTTGATGGAGAAGATTTTCAGATTTATAAAATATATATGATGTTAGTATCCATCTTTAATTATTATTTGCTAGTTTAGTCTTTACTCCTTTTTCTCTGGTTGGAGATCTCACCCTTCACATCTTGGCTTAGGTTGAAGCAAGGTTTGAGGCATATCTCAACTAGACTTCGCCTAATTAATTGCCGAGGTAATTATTCTTCATTAATATCGGAATCAAACTTCCACTTATATTTATCTTTGACTATTCCTTTAATGATATAATCGCTGTGGACAGTTTCGAAATTGGGGCTGACGGTGATCCATATATCTTCCTACGTATGTTCTTGGGTTGTATAACTTGTTGCGATGGACGTTGTGGGTCCCAATGGTCCTATCTCATCGCTCGCGTGTGTGTGGCTTATGTCCATTTGTTTAATCGTGGGTCTTGAGAAGCATAGTGTGACTTTGCCACGGCTTCAGTCATTCTCTTGATTAGGACATAAAATAATTCGCCAGATATTGTGCTGTCCGGGAACCACATTTGCTTGAGCCCCTTAGAAACCAGCATTATATTAAGTTCAGTAGTGTAGCTGATCTTAGACTTCATAACATTGGCGATATGTGCGAGGAGAATGCACATTATCAGATTAGGTCTCATATTCTGGTATATCTGGACCATAGTATTTTTTGTAATCTTACGGAATTTCTAAGGATCTTTGATTCACGCTTAATGCGTTGTTCAATTTATCTCACACTTAGCGTGCCCTATTGTGTAGGGACACATTTGTAGCCAGAAGGTTAATTTCTTGTTATAGGTACCTTATTCTTTTGCGTTCACCTCTCCTTGTGTTGGTAATAATGTATACAGCCGTGTTTTGCACTCTCTGGAGTTTTACTGTGTTCTTCTTGAGGAGTCTGTTCAGTAGGCATTCAGGATATAATAAGCTGGCTCTGCAGAAAGCATTATAAATTTTGATCTTGTTTTCTCTGTTTGGTCTCGGACTCCGAACACCTTAGTGAGATGCCATTTTGCCATGTTTATTATGTCCTTTACGTGATTACCATAACCATATCGAGTGAGTTTTAGACCGACCACGCGTCCTTCACGTTGTTATCTATATCTCTCTCCTTCGACCTGGACTCTAGATGTCTTCAGGCTTCCTATGGGAACGATCGAAAACATGTTGGTGTTTGTTCTAACCTTCCATTTCTGATTATAGTTATTGATGTTGGCTATTTCCAAAGCAGTGATTCTGGGCCTGTGTTGAGCGTGCCCGTATGTGCTATTCTTGATCGTGGTGATATCGTACGCGTACTGAATATACCTCGTCGATTCTTATATAGGGCTAGGTCAGTCAATAGTGTAGATGCTGTACAGCGTGGCACTTATGCATCCCCCTGTGGGACCCTCTGTAGAACTTCGAAGGTCGGCTCATTATGGCCCTCTATCGAAATGTACGCTCCTCTATCTGTGACGTAATCACAAAGGCACTTTGTTAGATTCTGGAGTAGCTCCAACTTTCTAATTTTACACGTAAAGCCATTCCTCCAGACCTTATCAAAGGCCTTTCGGACGTCCTTACGAATAACGTCTGTGTAAATTTTTTCGTACTGAGCTCTCGCAATGGTCTCAACGAGGACGGCCAGCGAGGTTTCTGTGCTTCTTTGTTTCCGAAAACCATTACAGAATTAGAAACCTCTTGTCCAAAAGTTTCGTAAGTGTATCATTGATTACCCTTTCCAGCAGCCTCACGATTATTTCTAACAGGGTAATCGGTCTACTTTTTTCAAGGAGTCTAAAAAGTATCCCGCACTAATGGTAGTATTGAAAATTAAGACTATTTTCTCAAGGCAGAGGCCCGGTGCACGGACCAGATTCTCCAGGGGCCTTCTGTTTAATTTGGTAAAAAATGATTTTAAGCTCTTGGAGGGTGACAGTTTAAAATCCCTGCTTCTCCAGTTTTTACGTGACGTGCAATGGTTGGGCAGCATTTCTAGGCATTGTTGTAAGAGTTCTACAATGACCCTTAACTCATGATCTCGTTAGGGGAAATATCAAATATACCCCATGAGAGATCCTGGAATGCCGCCTCCATTTTCTGGGGCTCTTTTATCTCAATATGGTTCTGTTTTAGTTCGAATATTTCTTTTCTCATTTAATTTTTGTATGCGCTTTTATTTGGCCGATCCAGAGATTGTTTAATCTTAACAAAACTTCTGAAATTTTATTAGCTAAAACAAATATTCTTATGTCAAGATCAAATAAATTTTCTTTTTTTATATACTGTATATATATTTATATATATATAGATTTATTTATTTATATATATAAATATTTAATCACTTACCTTGAAAATTCAAATAGTAAAGAAGATATTGTTCAGTACATTTTTGTTCTATAAGACACAAGAAATAAGCACAACGAATAACAGGAACAAAAGTAAATTAGTTTCTAATTATACGGATTGGATTTAAAATAATGTGAAATAAAGAAGAAGACTAATTATCAGTTTATAATAAGTCCACTCACGATAAGAAAGGTTATTTGTGATTTTGGAAGACGAACCACAAATTAAGTTGGAAGGGACAGAAATATAGGTAGGATGTTTGAAGTTGGTTTACTGCATTAATTAAATTTAGAAGTAAACAAATTGAGTCAGTATTTAATGCATGTGAAATTAAATGTAAAGTGACTATAAAATAGTTATGTGGCTTTTATTAGTTTGAGAAAAATGATCTCAATTTCTTTTATGATAACATCAACCTTGCATTTGATAATATGGTGTATGATGTGTGTGACTTCAATCTTGGTGAGAGAATTCTCAATTCTTTATATAATTCTAAGGTGAACACCGACGCTTGATTTTAAACAATGGATGGAAATTCTTATATATTTTACCAGGCAACATCAATAGCGACAAATTTTCTATACAATATCCCTCTGTAAACAAACAGGGATCGACTCTTAGTACGAAATAAATTACTATTTTCCTATTATTTATTAACAGTCAAAATTTAATTTCCGAAAGAATTTATCGAGAAGCTTCTGGTAACATTTAGAAGCCTCTTAGTTTAAGTAAACAAGATTTTCCAGGAGATAATTAAGTTAAGAGTTTTAGAATGTGTCTTAGAATGTCGAATTCTTAGTAAAATATTGTAAAGGAAAAATAAATATTAACTGCTCGTTGATTAGGAAATAGAAACTATTAATTTTAAACTTGAGATCACAAAAACTAAAGAAATTCTAATCTAACTCAGGAAAGATGAGTTTCTGAAAATTCATGTGCAGAATCGATTAGATGTTATATTGATTAAATTTTTTAGGAATAAAATTGATTTATTAACTTCTTCTGTATAGTAAAGTTCATATTACTTTTAAGACTGTTTAAAAATTGGAAAATATAAAACTTTTTTAGATTTAAACAGGGCAAAGGTAAGACCGAAACGCCTGTAATAAAGGTATCTGAAGGAAGTCGAGATTCTTCAAAAGCGTTTTTTTCAGGGATATCATACAGGCATTATAGAGAGTTGGTCGCAGAAAGTTTCGTATTGACACCCCGTCACGATGATCAAAGAAAGAGAATTAGAATTTAAAATATATATCCAGAGAAAAGGAGGAACATCTATGAAAATTGCCACTGAAATTCTTTAATTATTATTGTTTTTATTTTTCAAGAAACAAAAGCAATCAAGAATGATCAGAAGACAATTTTCACGTAATTGCTCTTTTAAAAATAAACTAAGAATAATTGAAGAAATGCAGTAATTATTATCCCTACATCGTTTGGTCAAGTCGTCTTCCAAGCCTAAACAAAATAAAGCAAGAAGCATCCTGCCATTCTACATAGCCTTAACCGTCGAGCAGAAGAAGTTCAGAAATAATTTTTTAGTTGTTTTTAGCAGGAGATTGGTGGTATGCAAACTGTTATTGGTATGCTACCCGTATGTGGTAAGTTACTTAGGTAGAACTATCTGGTACAGAAGATATAACATTGTAAGAAGCAATTTTCTACTTTCTTAGTGGTAAATTCGAAGTTGGGTTTACACTGAGGTGTGGGCTCAAAGGTTGAGATAATGGCATCAGTAGATTGAGCTGAGTCCAAATTGAACTTTGTAGAATGGCAGGATGCCTGTTGCTTTATTTTGTTTAGGCTGGGAGAACGACTTGACTAAACGATGTAGGGATAATAATTACTGCATTTCTTCAATTATTCCTAGTTTATTTTTGAAAGAGCAATTACGTAAAAATTGTCTTCTGATCATTCTTGATCGCTTTTGTTTCTTGAAAAATAAAACCAATAATAATTAAAGAATTTCAGTGGCAATATACAAGAGACACTCGCTCACTCTACGATAATTCAGACAATAACAATTTTTTTCATATACAATAAATAAATAATTATTTAGACTGTTATCATTTTCATGATAATAAAACAAAAATAAATGAACTTTAATCATATTTTAGATTAGGTCAGCCCCAATATAAAATAAAAATTAGCTTTTAAATTCTTAGTTCGAACCTGTTCTACGTTGGTTTATTTTCTTGGATATTGATGCATCTAATCTTTAATTTTGGGGGATCTAATTCACCATGTTGCAGGTGATAAATTAGTTAAAATGGTGGTTAAACTTAAAGCTTTAATAGTGCAAGAGCGCAAAAACTGCATGAGGTTAATAATATACTCATACAAATATCGAGTTCTTATGATTACTCCTGTGTAAATGGTGGACTAATTCCAATTAAGATATATGTTTAAAGGTGTGTGGACCCAATTTTTATTATTAAATACAAACATAAATTTCAAGATCCTCACAGTGTGAGGTTGTTTGTATCATTTATTTTGTTTTGCTAAACTTTTAATAATTCAATAAAAGATTGCATACAGGAGCGAATATAGAAAATTGGCCAATTTAAATTCGCTATTTCGTAAGGTCGCGCATTTTCACTTTATTAAAGAATTCCTCAGTTAAAATAGGTGAATATTTCAATTTAAGGTGAAATCGAGTAGTTTTGTCTCCCAGCCTTCGAAACAGGTAAAGAGCAGATTTAGATACTTCAAAAAAATTTGAGCCCTCCTTAAGGATAGGATTCAGTTTACTGACATAATTGGATTTTACACATATGATCAATGACAATGCATCAATTCTTAACAATTAAGATAAATGTATAAAATTTGCTATTATTACTTATAACTAATAAGCGAATATAATTTAAGGCATCGCCGCTAAGATTTTTGTAAGGGGAGATTTCCTAAAGTGTTGTGAAAAAGGAGAGTGAAAACGTATAGAAGTTATATTATTGCATATAGATCTGCAGATATATAACTTCACACATTTACACCTCTCCCTATCTTCCAATTTTTGGTATATAACTCTCTTAACAAAGGATTAAGATGCGTTTTAAAAATCACAAAGGATAATTTTGGTTAATTTGTATTAGTTATTTTTCACTTTATATTCATAGGCAGCTAAATATTGCTGGTTATAAACAACCCAGTGATTATAACGGATTAAAAAAAGGAAACCAAGGGAGTGAGATTCTGGGTGCGAATCCACTGACTTCCAAATCATGGGATAGAACGAAAGCAGAACGACACATCGAGAAATTATTCTAAAGAATATTTAGTAACTTATGAAAGCAACTCTCTTATCTAGGCTGCCAATGTTCTAAAATATCCAAACACGTAAATATATTTCCTTTTCATAAGGTCTTAGCCAAGCAATAATTTCCTTTCTTTTAGAAAATGGAAGTAATTTTTTGGAAATAAAGTAAGTCAGCAAAAATAACGAGTTATTAATAAATGCGCCAAATATTTATAGGATAAATTGAAAATTTCGATTGAGCTATTTTCCAATTATTAAAAACTATATTTATTAACATATTACCACAATTCCTATCAAATACGTTAAATAAATTATTATAAAATTAATAGGTTATGCTTAGTTCTATTTTTTTTAAATAGATTACTTTCTTTATATTTCTAATGTCTGTTTTACCTAGGAAATCAACCTGAAACCTCATACAAATATCTTTCTGCTTCATTTAAGGTATACAGGCGTCGCTGGGTGTATCTGTGAAAGGTAAAATTTCTGCCTTTGTACCTATTGTAGATATTTGGCAGAATTAAGTCATGCCTCCCAGTGACCTTCACTTATGCATCCACTACACTTTTAAATGCTCTAGATTTGCGCAATGGGGAAAGAGTCAATAGAGGTTTCCATTCCTAAGCAAATCATATTAGATTCAACTTATTTTTTGGCCTACTTTAATATGAATATCATAAATTTGAATTTAACGTATATATCATAATTTCGCCAAGGTTTATGCATAAGATTTACAAAGCCAACCTTTTTAATTTACTCTTAAAGTTTTTTTATTCTTTCAGTAGCATTTTGTATTTATTGTTATTCGGATTTTCGTCGATTGACTTGTTTTCTAATGTTTTAGAGCCAAAAAATCGTTTTTACTACACTAGCTGAGTTGCCCTTGGTTTCACTGGTCAAAATATAGATATAAAATATATAGAGGTGATTCGTTTTCTTATCATATCTGCTTTGCAAACACTGTAGCCAGTAAATATCTATAAAAAAAAACATATTCTTTATCTTTGGTAGTATAAGAGTTGCTATGAATGATATGGACAAATTCAAATTTTTTCTGACGTCTGCTATCATGAATAAATCTTTAAGGAGTTGAAAACCATGTTTTTAAATCTAATTTCCAAATAATTTTCCAAACTGTTATTAAATACTGCGCTAAATAAAAATTATCAATAGCACTATTACATTTCATGTACAAAAGCAGGTACAAGGAACTTATTTAAAATTTCTAAGTTTTATTATGGTAATAAAAGAGACGTTTAATTCTCAATTCTTCTATTTGTTTAGGTCTAATTTGCTCAGAAAGACAAAAGCTATACCGTTCCAGTGTTCTAATTCTCGCGAAGTTTTATGTATCCTTGTCATTTGTAAGATCACTTATTTTAATCTTTGGATGGTACCTCTCCATCCCCGCATTTTAGGGAGCTAGCTTTGTTGTTATCATTAAATTGTCCTTTTCTATTAAATGTCTTTTTATTGTTATTTTTTCAGTCTTTTTTTCTAAGAAATTTTAGTTTAGATCGAAAGTTTAGGAAGTGGTTAACCCACAAACGCAGGATACCCTTTCTAGCTTTTCACACCTTTACTTCCTCTTCTACCTTTTACATATGAATTTGATAGTTGATGTTGCCATGCAAATTGCTTAACGTTTTCTATGAACCTGTAGTCCTAAAAATATATTTAAAGGGAAAAGTTAAAATTTACAATCAAACCAACAATGCATATATTGCGCCCATTTAAATGGGCAAAATGCGCGCGTGGTTAATTATAATTCTTAAACAGCACGCCCATAAAAGAGAGAACAAAAGGTTCAAGCAAGGTATTAAGAAGGTTAAAATTGGTGATTTTTCAGAGCCAGATCTTTTACCAATCTTATGAACTCTTTCCCTTTTCAAATTTATATAGTGATGAATCAAGAACTTGAAAGATATTTAAAATTTGGTTAGATTTTGGTAATAAATGCCGAAACTGTTTGTTCCTCGTCAAGTTGGAATAACTATTTTGCAAGACTCAGTTTTATGCTCATTGAAAGTTTATGCAAATACACACAATGAAAAGCAAAGCCAATTTGATGATATTTTCCCATTCAATTCCGGAATTAAGATTTATTCCTGCACACGGTGTATATAGAGAAGAGTTACGTATGTAATACCCTAAAGCAACTCGTTTTATATTTTTCACACAATTTCACTAACGCACTCCTTGAGATCTTTTAGTCAATAATAGTTTAAATCCTGGAGGTGGATTCATAAAAAAGCATGGAATATGAGAATTTTATGTGAATGAAATATTAAGAAGAGGCATTGTAACGTGCAGAGTAAATTAGGCTCCTCAAGGTCAAAGTTATTCTTCCAATATAACAACAAACACAATGGCGAATGGTGCGGAAATCTGTGAAAAAAGCAACGTTAATGATGTAAAATAAAGCGATATTTACGCAGAAGAAGTCTTGCATTTACAATACCAAGACTCAATTGGATCATCAACTCATAAATATAAAACGACTAAATAATTACTTCCTAAATTACCTCTGCCTCCTTAACAACAACAGTTAAATTGAATAAGAAATTTGTGATATATTGATCTAGATCTTTCATGCCGGTAAAATTGTTAGCCATAGAAATTGAATGAGAACTAATTAAAAGAATTAAAAACTAATATAAGCAAGATGGCCTAAAGAAGAATTGTTATTATTCGATGCATATCTAGAAAGCAATTTGTTTGTTAAAAACGAGGTCGTATTGACCATTTGTTTAAGAAAAATTATATTTTGTCGCTAACCAAATACGTATTAATTAAATATAATTTTCCGAATATATGATAGATTAGATTCCTTTATGTTAGAAAATTATTTGAAGATAACTGCCTCTTATACATTTTTGGTCAAAATTTATAAATAACACAAACTGTTTCTTTTAAATTAAGTAAATGATAATTGTTTATTAAAAGCTTCTAATACTGATTTATAATATATAGCCATTATTTTCGTATTCGTAACGATTTTGCTAAATGGCTGACAATGAAATGAAGATTTTCATGCCTTCATTCATTACTGACATTCTTTGATAAAAGTATAAAGCAATTCAATAAAAAGATTATTACTATAATAAAGAATAATAACACAAGGAAACAATTTTAATCACATTTTCTGGTGAGTTAGATTTATCTGCGAATTTTAATTAATTTTTTCATGCTGATTTCAAATATATAATGCATTTTACCTACATGTATAGTTATTCTGTAATTTCTATTTTCTTGTTTCCCCGAAAACTGCCATCCGGACAGACAGAGTGTGTGCTTGTAGAAAGCAAATACTTCACATTACATACAGGTAACCTAGTAATAAGTGTTATTGTGCAAAAATATTGCCATTATTGTTTCCTTTTTCAGGTCTCATCTTAGAGTAATGGCTTCGTCATGAGGAAATTGCGTTAATGATCCAGACATCTTGTGCTACATATGTGGCTATTACATGCTAGTTCGTCAAAGGCGCAATATATGGCATATTTTGATGTTCCTCAAGGCGATCAAGGTTAGAAATGGGGCCCCCATGCTGTTTGCCCTAGTTGTGTGGAACATCTTCTTGAGTGGACGAAAGAAACGAGAAATGGTCTTCTTTTTGGAATCCACATGGTGTGGCGAAAGCCAAAGGATCATGTATCTGACGGATATTTCTGTCTTGTGAATACTAAAGGGATTGACAAGAAAAATTGGCACAAGATCGACTACCCCAACATTCTCTCGGCGATCCAGCTAATACCTCATTCTGAGTCTTTACCAGTTCCAATTTTCAGTGGATATTCTTCCTCCGAGAATGAAAAATTATGTAAATGATATGGACTTCCACGGAATGGGTACAGAGTCTGCAGAGTCATCATCAGATGGTGAACAGTCATTAGTTCCTCACTGTTTCAATCAAGAGGATTTGAAAGACTTGATACGTGATTTGGTGCTCCCAAAAAAGCTGCAGAACTTTTAGCCTCCAACTTGAGTAAAAGACATATGCTTGACAGACGGTACGGGTATCATATTACCGAACAAGGGAGAGTACATTTGTTAAGTCTTTCTCTGAGAACAAACAATTTGTACATATAGTGCCACGATGTTCCTGGTCTGTTTACCGAGTTGGGACTCGGCACCTATAGCCCTACTGCGTGAAGACTGTTTTTGGATAGCTCCAAGCGTAGCCTCACGTGTCTCCTGTTGCATAATGGCAATGACTTTGGTGCAGTTCCTCTCGGTCACTCTTTCCATCTGCAAAAAACCCACGATGACATAAGAATAGTCATGAATTTAACTAAGTAACATGAACACAATTGGATCATATGTGTAGACCTTAAGATGGTCAACTTGGCCAGCAAAAAGAAAATACAAAGTTTTCATGCTCTATTTGTATGTGGCACAGTCGAGCTTGTGACAAACACTGGTTTCCAAAAGATTGGCCAGTTTGGAAAACTTTAGTAGCAGGAATACCAAACATTGTTAATTAGCCAATCATATGTCGAGAGAAGATCGTTTTCCCTCCACTTCCTCTCAAACTGGAGTTGATGAAGAAGTATGTCAAGGCGTTAAGCACTGACAATGATTGTTTTCAATACATAGTATCGGCGTTTCCTGCTTTGTCATATGAAAAAATAAAAGCGGGAGTATTTGATGGTTCCAAATTCCGAAGGCTTCTAAGTAATTCTAGATTCGTGAACACCATGAATAAAAAAGAAAATGGCAGCCTGGCTCTCATTTTCTGCTGTTGTTCATAACTTCTTGGGAAACAAAAAGTGTATAACTACGAGGATCTGGTTATTAATATGATTTAGCATATAGTGAACTATGATGCAACATGAGTGTGAAACTGCATTTCCTAAATAGTCACCTCGACCGATTCCCAGAAAACCTGGGAGCCGTGTGCGACGAACAAGGGGAACGCTTCCATCAGGATTTGATGTCGATGGAAGAGCGCATCTAAGGTTACTGGGATAGACACATGATGGCGGACTACTACTGAACGATTAGAAGAGATCAGCCAGAGAAGAGTTACAAGAGAAAGAGTTACAAACGCAAATTTTTGTCCTGTTGTAATCAAGAAGAGGTCCTCCACCCTGATGTATGGTCATTAAGAAATTAGCATCTATTTGATTACAGTATTTGTAATTTTAATCTGTAATTCAGGTTTCTTCTCATATGCAATAAAATTTTGTGCATAAAAAGCTGCTTTACTATAAATAAAGCAAAAAGATGATTCAAAGTTCCTTCAGGGCATGATGATAGGCGTGATAAAATGAAAAATATCGTATAATATTAGTTATTGATATTACGAAAAATCGGTAGCATTTAAAGAGAATCTGATTTTAGATTTTAATTCAGTATGCTCGAATTATGTCGGAAAATGTAATTTTGTCAATTAACCAAATACATTGTTATCCAGTGCGATTAAGTTGCATAATAATTCAAAACTATTTCTATGCACTTATAGTGGTTCTAAATTTGTTCTAGTCTGTTTAATCTTCCTACATTGAGTTTATTCATCTTTCTAGTACTTGAGAGCACTCTTTTTTTTTAGTTTAGTGGTTTTTCATCATTATGTTTGCATTATAACTTCCTTGGTGTCTGCTCAAATTTCTTTAATCTTCCCGTGAAATCACTTGCCGTGCTCCTCATTCAAAGCAATAAGGTTCACCGGAAAATAGCCGATATAACAGTGTCAAAAGATCACTTTAACACTTATGGTACATGCAAGTATTTTAAGTTTTGCAACATACATGGTAAAAAATATGGCTCTAGAATTTTAGCAATTATATTTTCCCCAAAGCTCTGGATAGTACAGTTGAATCTCACCCATGACTGTTTCTTATTTTCATTCATGTTTTTTAGAGGCTCAGGGTCCTTCATTTTTTTACGAATATAAGGGCCTTAAATATTCCTGCTTTAATTTTCGCAATGGTGATATCTAAGAATTATATTGAAAGGTATCACCAACATAGTCAATTTGCAGGAATAGCTTTAACGATCACTGAAAGATTGTTTTTCGATCTCAAAATAGTTCAGAAGATTTGGAATATCACAGCATAACACTATTGTTTCATCCTGAGCAAAGAATAGTAACTATTATTGCTCCTTGCGAGAATACCAAAAGCATAAGACCACCAGTGCAAAAACCTGTTGGATTTCAGCCTAGAACCAAGAACTTTGGCTGCATTCCTAGCCTGGTGGAAAACTCTGAACAAATCATCGAGTTCTCAGTGTAAATATCTACGGGCTATTTTCAAACTTGCTATTACCTTTGGTACTCATCACTCTCTGCTGTAACTTTCTACAAATGAGCGTGAGAAGAGGAATTGAAAGGTCATTGTTATGTGCACCAGACCTTATAAATTAATGGATAGTATGATGCAGTATCTTCATTTTCTTTTTGGCACTGTAACTGGTTATTCGGCTCGGCTCAAACCATAATAATCCGTAGGGCATTATTGTTCTTACCAGTTTTTCAGTCTCATCTCCAACAAGAAGTGGAGCACATACCTTGTGTGTGGCCTAAGGTGTGTTTTTTCACTGAGTTTAACACTAACATAATCAAGTATAGGTTCCTTACAAATTATGATATTGTTTTGTTTGTTTAAAGACAACATAACCTTCCCATATAGAGCAGAATATATCTGTGATGTTCACACACTTCTATGACCAGTTTATAAGTCAAACAAATGAATGAAGCGACTTAAAAATATCTGTTTGTATTTAATATGCGAATTTTTGAAGTCAATTAGACATAAATCCCAAATATTTACTATTTAATAAAATTTATATTCTGTTATTTTATACTTGGCATATATTTAGCAATATTATGACGAATTTGGTTTATATTAATCTATTTATTGAGTAAAAGGAATCAAATATTCTGATTCTCTGATTTTATGTCATTCATAATACAATACGCAAAAGAAATACCTAATTACGGATTTAAAATTAAATTTTAAAAATAGGAATAGAAAGTATGTAGTAATCTACATATTAAAAATATTGCTGCCTTGTGTAATCAAATTCAATAACCAGCATCACGTTTTACTCGTAGCCTGTATCTCTTTGAAATTTGTCGTGAGAGACAATATGAAATATATAATATCAATGGGAAAAATCTCATAATTTAATTTATCCGTTCGTTGTTATTTCTACTTATTCTTACTTTGTTCGTTTCCATTTCATCGGTTTCATCCCTTTTCATCCGTTCTTTTAGGGATTAGACCATCTCCATTTTTTTTCGTTTCTCAGATTCCCATAAATAAAGTTAATACTTAATTGATGGCCGAATTTTGCTTTGAGCAGCTGCGTTTTTCCCGTGTTGTAAAACATAATTGCGTTTTCTTGCTTTTGTTTGTTTTGGGCTAAAACTATAATTAGGGGTGGTAACTCAACTGCATCAGTTTCCTTCGGTATTTATCTGGTTTTCTTGTCAAATATTATTTACATGTAGACGCTAATCTCACTTTTAGTCTTCCCAATATGAAGGTTTATCGCTGCACACCTACAAAGAAATTTATGTAATAGAAAATTCCTCCTTGCATTTTTCTTTCCCCGGTTTAATTATTTTGGTATAAATTAATTTTCGTAAATACGAATTATGCCATATTCCTCTGTCATTTACCGTCATTGGTCATATTCTAGTTACGTTACAGGCTATTGTTACATTTGCTGTGGTCTGTTATATCCTTTTTTTGTAGTTGAACATACAGTGCCCAATCTCTTCAGATCACAGAGCAGACTACATTTTGGTTTGGATCAACGCTCTGTGCATTCCGTTGAAATTGTTCTCCATTTACCATAGGTCAAAACTAAAAATTTACTGGTTGAATGATCTACCACACAGAATCACCATTAATTAAGCCCCTTGATTGAAAGACGAGCCATATATAAATACTTTGGCTCATACGTTGATTATTATTTTGGCTATTTTTATCCTAGGTTTCGGAGCGCTAATTGTATGATCGAGTGCCGTCTTCCTTATTAAATATTGATTCTCCGAAAGAACTATTTTAGTGGTTAGGTTAGGAATTTAGAATTTTGGAAATGATGTATTCATTTATTTTAGATATTCTGAGTATTAAGTTAATATAAGTTTTGTACACGAGCTTTCTTATATCGCCCCTTTGAGGGTGATTTAGGTATTTTAATCGGAAATTATCTGAATATCTGAAAGCAAATTATATTGGTGCATTAAAATAGCGTCAGAGGTCTCGTGTGTATTCCTAACCATTCCTCACTTAAAAAAAAGCCTGTCTTAAGGATTCTTCGAAAGAAGGGGCAAATATGTTCTATTTGAATTAATATCTAAACATAAATTTAAACTCGACAACGAAAGACTTGTCTACGTTGAATATATTTTTTGGTTTGAAACGCGGAGATTTATGCATCTCCTAATAGAAAATTTTATAATACAAAATGAATTCCGTACAAAGTTAAATACAACAGTATTTCTAAAGACCCCTTTAATCTCAATAGAAATTATATATTTAGTTAAAATGTTTCGCATCATGCAAAACGTTTTTACTACACAAATAGGAAGGGTCCCATCCTTAAAGAAGTTTTTGAGTACGCTATTGAATTTTCCATGAAAACAAACGTCTACATGTAACCGTGTATAAATGGTTCTTTCCTGGCATCGAGCTAGATTCCTTTGCATGCAGAGGCATACTTAGAGAAGTAAAGAAGCAATGAGCAAATTTCTCGACTGAGAATTAACGCCATACAGCAAACGAATCTCGGGTAAATTTCGAGGCATGACGATGCCAATTACTTTACATTTCATAAGAGATTAGATTCTTTCCACCTAGAATGAATTTAATCTCTATTCTTTTACTTAATGGCTAGAAAAGGGTAGACATATGATTGGCAAAGGTAAAGAGGAATGAAAGTCAACACATATTCCAAAGCGATTTCCAAATTTCCTTGTATGCTTTCGCGCTGGTACCCACACGCTCTGGCTTGCCCTACTCAGGTAGAGGCAAGGATGAATCTAAAGTAATTGTGACCGGTTCTTACATTAACGGGAGAGATAGGGGGAGAGTATAATAGGGGGAAAGAGAGAAGAAAGAAATATAAGGGATATATGTATATAAAGGGTGTTCCATTAAGACGGATCGAAGTTAGCAGTAAATAAAACAGTGTTATTGGTGAGAATATATTGATTTGACTATTGGATCATGGTATTTGAGTCATGGAATTTATGTGGGCAAAATAATATCACCTAAATATCCGCCAAGGCTTCGGCAGCACACCTCTATTTGATCTCACCAATATGCCTTATTATCTCATCCTTCAGCTGTTGAATTTTAATTGGCTTGTTGGCATAGACCTTACTGTTAAGATGACCCCAAAGAAAGAAATCCCGGCCCTTTTTTCGAAGAAATACGGCCCAATGATTCCGCTAGCAAAAAATGCACACCAAACAGTGACCTTTTGTGGATGCAGTGGCTTTTCAACAATCTTCTTGGGATTTTAATCAGCCCAAATGTGACAATTCTGCTTATTAACGAATCACTAAAGATGATTTTTTGCGAAAAATCATCATCGGCTTGTCTTTGCTCGTGCACCCAAAGGACAAATGTACGGCGCTTCAAATAGTCAGCAGTCTTCAGTACTTGTGTCAATTAAATTTTGTAAGCGTGCAGAGACAAATCTTTTGTCAAAATTTGATGTAAGGTTGTTGTAAAGAGGTTCAATTCCTGCGCGCGATGACGAATAGAGGTGTCTGGATCTTCGGCCACATTCGCGCGCACTGCAGCAATGTTTGCAACTAAACGGCATAAACGAGCACGCAATGGCGATTTTATATTTGCCATCGACCCCGTTTGTTTGAATTTACGAACAATTTTCCCAATTGCACTCTCGGTTGGTCGATTATGTTCACCCCAAAAAATCGCGAAGTGCCCGAAATGCGTTTCTGTTTGAACGTCCATTTTTGTAATAGGCTTCGATAACTTTAACACGTTGTTCGATTTTTAATCTTTCCATGGTTGAAATTGCCAAAGACTGAAGTTGTTAAATCTCAAAGAAAAGTAAAATAATCATTATACGCTTAAACTTAACTTACATTTAAAATCGGTCCAAGTTATTGGAACACCCTTTATATATGAGGAGATGGGCAAAGGTGGAGAGGAAAGGAGCAAAAGGAAAGCATAGATCCGGCAACAAGTAAATTTGTGTGGATTTTTAGCCAACTTTTAGTCCGAGAAAATTTTTAATGTATATATACATATATATTAGGTGATATCTTATTAGCGTGATCTACATCAGTGAGAAGATAATAGTAAACCACAATATTTGAATCAATATTTCTTTATTTATACTATTATCTTCTCATATATATATATATATATATATATAATACGGTTGTTTTGAAAATGATGCGTGCTAATCTTTATTCCGCTCCAAGGGGTCCGAAGGGATTGTTTATTACATTCAGATAATAACTGTTGCAGATTTTCACAGTTTGACAGTCTAAGCAACCCCTGTCATGGATGTACGTCAGAGTCAGGTATACGTCATTGAATTCCTCCATGCAGAAAAGGTTACACAAATCGACATTCACCAACGCTTCCTGGACGTTAACGGAGCCAAGGCAATTGATTTCAGCACGTTTGTTAGATAGGTTCTTGAATTCCAGAGTGGCGACAGAGATGTGAGTGACAAACTGCACTCCGGATGTCCATGCAGAGCCGGCACTACAGAAAATGAAGCACGCCTCGATCAGCTCACCCTTGCTAATCGGCCAATAACGGTGAATGAAACTCGTGCAGGGTTGTAAGTGGCTGTCGGTGCATTCCAAACGATGTTGTCCTACCTCGAGCACAGCATAGTTTGAGTCAGGTGAGCTGGACGCATGCTCACGCAAGAGCAAAAAGACCAGCGACTGGCTGAATGTAGGGGGTTATTCGACGGGTACTAGGCAGATGGGGACGCATTTTTGGATCGCATCGTCACTAGTGTCGACTTACCTTTGGATGTGACATTAGTTGTGAAAAGAAGATTTAATAATGATCTCTATCGACAAGATCTCAGATCTCGATCACCCTATCACGCATTTCTGTAGGAAGCTTAAAATATAACGTGAGCGAAGTTTGTATATGAGCAAATTAAAACAGATCAGTTTTTCAATAATGTGCTTTTGTTTGATGAGAGAAAAATTGAAGTCTATCAAAAGAATGCACTTTATTCATGGTGCCGTGTTGGAACTAGCTTTGATCTTAAGAACACCATCAGCACAATAGAGTATGAAGCCGTCAAAATTATGTTTTGAGATTGTTTTTCTTTCAAGAGAAATGTCGCTCAATATATAATTGATGGAACAATGACTGAAGATAAGTACATTCAAACATTGGCCAATATGTATGTATACTGTAGAGAAGTTGATTGTGTAGGTTGATTGAATATTTCAGCAATAAAATGATCCAAAGCTGATGGCAAAAGTTACAAATAAGTTGTTCCGGCACAACAATATTAATATTCCATCGTGGCATAGTAAATTACTTACAATATTTCTGGCGAATATTAAAGATAAATAATATAAAAGAAAGCCTGAAAAACATTAGTTAAACCCTACAGAAGGTATAAGAAACGTGAGACTGAAATTATAGAAAAAAATATAGGTTTAATGAAATATTAGTCTTTCTCTTTAGATAATAAGGTGCATATTTCCACGATTATAATTATTTTATTTTTTAAAATGTGATACAAATTTAAAGAATATTTAATTGGTTTTAAGCTTATAAAACAAATGGTAATTTCTAAGATAGGTGTATGATAGGTGTTTTTCTTTGTCTCTCTTTATATATATATATATATATATATATATATATATATATATATATATATATATATATATATAAATTAAGAACTAAATGAACGTATATTTATCATGTATTTTTTTATTTTAATTATTTTAATACTTATTCACATCTCTTTTGCTTTACTTACGGCTAGAAATCTTTACAGCATGTATTTTAACACATTTTCACATATTACTGACGTTATCTTTGCCCAATCTGTAATTCTTTGAACATTTCTCCTTTACTTGACAATTGTTGTAATTATTAATGCATTTACATACACTGACCATATGTCTTCTTCTGGATTTAGGTATGGGCTTCTTTTGGAGAACCCCATAGTAGTGATCCCAAATTTCTTTAAACTAAATCTTGGGGTGGTTGGACATATATAATGCAAAGTTTTCCAGCTAAAATATAATTTATTGCTGTTGTGAGATATAATTCCTAGATAGATTGTTCCAAAACTTCGTAAAATATAGTGATATAAGTCGTTGAGTCCAAACTTTCTTACTATGTAAACATCTCATTTGTCGGTACTTAAGACATGGAGTGACAAATTATCAAAGAACCATCTCCATCTTTCAGAATTAGCAATATGCAAGCAGGGTGAACTTGCTCTCTAACTCTTTGTATCACAAATGTATCCACAGGAATGCTGAAAATCTGCAGAAATATAAAATATTAAATAATTATATAATTTTATTTCAAGATATATTTATAGGAATCTTCATGAATTACATGTAAAATAATAACAATGCACTCTTTAGTGCCTACATAATAGTTACTTCCATCTGACCACATAACTTGAGACTATTGTGGATGTGGCCAGGTTTGGAGTTTTTCACTCACTGAAGTTGTTTATAATTTCCTTGAATTCAGTTATCCATGGCTCGTTTTTGTCTAACATTCCTTTAAGATCTTGAGCTTTGAGTCTCCTTTTAACTTTTCTGGTTGATATTATTCAACTTCAAGTTTCATTGGACCTCCTAATAATTTCAAAATTTTTTACTGCGTTTGTGTAGTGAAGCCCCGATGATAAATGTCTTCTCTTGGTATTGAAAGAGTTTCTTTTATTTCTATTCTTTGAGACAAAGCTTGTGGGCTCTTAATATCCCTCTTAGTGGTTTGTACAGCAAATATTTTTTCTTAAATATTTTACAACTATGTATTTCATCTTGTGATAACCATTTGTGATAGATATGTTGAATTTATGCTCTCTTTGCAAGATATTAAAATTTATTAGCAAAACTGCATTATTATTACACATTTTTATGAATACTGTAAGAAATTTTAAAAGTTTTGATTGAATAGGTTAAAGATAATTATATTTCGATTTAAAATTCTAAATTTCAATGATTTTTTGAAAAGGTATAAGCAATTTTATATTTCAAATTTTATTTCTTGATGCATTTTATCTTTCTAAAGGTTAAAAATAAAAATGATTTCTCACCATTGTATTAAAATCTGGGTAATACCTATCGCTTTCTCCGAGTTTCCCATTACCATCACTTAGTTAAAACTAAAATTAAACTAGAAATGGAAAATTATATTTTTAAGATTGTATTCTTGGAATCGATTCTCATTCCTATCTTCTTTATTTATGAATTTGTATGTTGTATAACTTTTTAACAACACCTTCCATAATATTTCAATGTACTTTGCCTCTTTCACCACATATGAAAAGGATTTTTCGATAATTTTTTCCTAAAACTAAGAATGCCATATTCTTTGCATCTTTCTTCTGATGCAAAATAAACTTCAAGTTTGTCGGTTCTGAAAGAAATTTCCTAACCTGCAATCTTATCCTAGTTATCTACTATTGCGTGTACACTCTGCCACAAGTCTCAGAGCAAGATCTGTAGCTATACATCTTTCCCACCTTTCACATCCTCTAATTTCTTTACTTTATTTAAAAACATCTCCTTACAAGTTGCTGCGAAATATGGTCTCTTGGGTTGGAATTAAAAATTAAATCGAAATTACTTTCTTCAGTAAACCTCCTTATCCAGTTTTTCTCAATTTTGGCCATGGAAATTATGCAAATTGACAACTTTCCTCCACACCATTTAAAAGCGACCAACATATATCTCGAAAATAGAAGTATTGTTTTCGATGGTTTAACAGCAAAATACCATTTCTCAATTTAATGAAATAATTTTTGCCTTACTGAGAAAATAAATTTATTATTAATTATAAAATTTTGAACAGTGGTGTTTATCAGTAATATGAAAGGAAGGTAAAAACTACAAGATTCGAGAAGTCACCTCTATAAATACCTATCTAAACTAAGGGTAGTAAAAGCATAAATTTTCGCCCTAATCATTTCCAAATCTGAATCACACATTTAATAAAATCCTTTTCTTTGTTGCAGAAATTTGATTTTGAAGAGCTCGGTTTATCAAAAGATAGGACGATAGTGCACTGAAATAAACGAAAGAATTTGTGACAGTTCCTCGCAGCCCTTATATTTATTTGTGGAAAGAACAATATAAAAATTGCAAGATAGCAAATTCAGTGATTGCTCAATTTCATCTCCCCATTAGACTCGCCTCATAAGGATAAAGTAGTTTGATAAGGATTGAAGAGGTTGATTAGTTTCTGTAACAAATGTCCCTTTAGTTCTTTTATTTGTATTTATTGTTTTCTGTTATTCCTAGATAGGTCTATATTTGAGACCAAATTATTTTATTAATTTTTTGTATTGTTTCCCATCCAAATATTTGGATTGTCTATGTTGTTAAAGATTCAAGTAGTTTACCAAGCAAGAAATAGTCTTAAGACAATCCAAAAAGGTAAGCAGAAATTTAACGTATTTAAATTGAGAAGGATCTTTGCGCAATTGTAATTATAAAGAAGTGTCTTTTACTTGTAAGAATTATGGATGATAAATGTCTTTTGAAATAAATAAGCGATAAAAAAGAGTCATGGTGCCCGAATAGTTGGATGACAGTATATGAGTTCGATTGATTATGTGAATGAGCGTTTCAGATTAAATTGAGATGATAGTGTCAAGTGAAGGGTATTATGTATGATACGTATACATGGGTGATATTTGTAGGTAAACTTGCTTGGAGCCACATGCCCATAGATGATTTGCTAATGGAAGAGAGGCGTCATATCATAGCACATCATCGCCTAGAAGGGATAACATGAGAGGTAGCTTTGAGCCTAGATGATATGCATACAATGGTGCACAAGGTAGATTATTTAAAGGCTTCGACATGCGTCCAAACCCTTATTCAGAAAAACTGTGTCATTTGAAGTTGATATAAACATAGCAAAATTGGAATTTGCTAAAGGATATTTCACTCTGGCCTAAGAAAAATTCATTAATGATTAGATATATTAAAGAAATAATTAGCTCTCTGTTTCTTTATTCAATGCCCTATTTCGACACTTATAATGCTAAAGTATTTTGTCTCAAGTTATGCACAAATTGAGGAGAGTTGCGAATCCTGCTTGAAGCAAATGTTCTTAGTGGCAAGGGGCATTAGAAGTACCCATAACTTCCCCCGACGCCCTTATCAAAAGACAACAAATCTCAGATTACTATTGCGGGAATGTGAAACCGCGCACAAGTAAGATTTTTATGACTAGATTACGAAATACGTGAAGGGCAGAATTCTCGGGTATCCTGTCTAGTTCTTTCGTGCTTAGCGTTAATATAAGAAAACTACAGCCTCTTGAAATAGGGTAATGATAATAAAATATTATAAAAAACAGCAATAATTTGAGATTTTTCCTAGCCTAGCCGCAACTAAATGCCATTGAAAAGTGTGATAATGGGATTCTCTTTCACAGCATTTCCTGCACAGAATACTACGGCACATATCACTTCATCAATATGAAGGGCTAGCGGCTTTAAATAAATAATGAGTGTTTTTATGTATAGGAGAGCATAAAGGAGGTGGGTGAGGTAATTAGTTTTGTGCCAGTCAAGAGCGCCGCTCATAATATGCAGTAACGTTGTAGATCTTAATCTCTTAACGATTTGCGAACTCATTTTCTAGTTCTCTTTTTTCATTTCCTGCACTCAGTCGGATGCTTAAAATTATCCATAATGATGCGCCCTCTTTTATTAACTTCGAACACGGAGTAGTGTAGTTTTAATTTTACCCACCTCTTACTATAAAAATTATCTATCTTTAAATTCAATTCTCATGCCCCCCTTCATCTAGAAACTTCTTTATTTTCTCACGGAACATCTCTCATAAGCTCTTTGAATCTTTTAATGGGAGTTTGCTTTATTTTTTTTTAATTATGAAGAAAACCATACGAGGGACATTTTTAATTTCTGTTCCTTTTGAATCCTTATCAGTCCCGATCTAATGATCGGGTCGAGTATTCAAGTTAATATTTCTTGCTATAATATTTATTCTGATATAGTTCTTTATCCCCAAAGCTACTTTGCACTCTCATAACTTCTCACGTCATTGGGAAGTGATAAATAAATGGATAAAGTGATTTAGGCATAACAAAAGTGTAGCTAAGTTTAGTGCTGTTGAATTATATTTTCGTTTAAGCTCGACCCATCTAGATTTCACTTAGTTCTATATATAATAGCAAGATTCTGTATAAATTATTATGCGCAAATTAAAAGTTTAAACTAAATTAAGACTATTATTATATATATTATCAATTTGATTAACTAAATTTTTTGCGGAGTAATCTAGTAGAATGATAAAAACACGGAAGCACCATATCGTGAAATTAAGGCAATTTCATTGACAAATACATGAAAGAACGAAACAACACGGAGCTCCTAGAAAAACATGAGATTAATTTATTTAATATGATTATTAAAATAGATAAAACATCTACTTTTCACTCAATTTATATTGTATCTGGGGCAAAAAAGAACATGGTGTTAATTAGTTGGCTGAAAAAGTAACAAGCAGGAAACCATTTATAATTCAGCTGCAAAACCAGAGGAGTAAGTAACAGGATAAACATTTTTTTTTCTTTTAATACATATTAGATTTTAGTTCTACTGAGATTCATAATTTTATAGACTAAAATTATTAAGATATGAACCTATTTCATGAATTTTCGAACATGTATTTTTATTACTACAAGAATAGAATATTTAGGGATGTACTAACTGTCAACGTTGGTTATGGGACTATTGAGGGACAAATCGTCACCTTAATTTTAATGTCAGCTTAGCCACGTAATATGCTGAGTAGCCAGCACATTAAAGCTACTATATGCCAGAATAATGAAACATTCCAATAAATAATAGCAGTAATGTTTTGGTAAGTTTCTTAAGGAAGATTTCAATAAACTGAATCCATTAAGTGTGCATGAACTTTAGATAATTAGGAATAGCATACCCACATTGTTAACAGTATAATGCACGCCCTGGGAACATTCATGTATTGTTGTAGAGGAATAACAAGAGTTTATTATATATATATATATATATATAT
This sequence comes from Ceratothoa steindachneri, assembly GCA_963969495.1. Lineage (NCBI taxonomy): Eukaryota > Metazoa > Arthropoda > Malacostraca > Isopoda > Cymothoidae > Ceratothoa > Ceratothoa steindachneri. The sequence goes on from OZ018328.1 coordinate 87,791,746, forward strand.
ATTCATATATATATGTATGTATATATATATATATATGTATCGAGGCCAATTAAATAATAACAAAAGACATCTGGGTTTAGCTTTACCCCTCCGAAGTTCTCCGGTAACATTAGAGAACGGGCTCAAGGGTAAATGTTACGAGTGAGATTCCTGACCTCAGCCCAAAAGGCAGGCCCTTCGAGGGTGTGCTTATAAAATAATCCATTCAAAAGTACAAACTGCCGATCTCGTATTACCCTCTTTCCGAGCTACAAGACACCAAGCGCGGGAGACCAATCTGAGGTCTCACCTTGCGAGTCTTCCGTCCACCTCCTTAACCTCGCGGGAGTAATTTGTGTATATAAAAGGTTGACCCGAGTAACCCGGCTTTTTGTTCGTTCTAACGGAAGAGACAAGTAAGTCACCGGTTAAGAGATTTTTCGAGTTCTATAAGAAAACAGAAAGATCACGGGTATAAAGTTTTCTGCAAGTTAAGGAGAACTTTGCAGTCCTTGTACAAAACCAGATCGTATCAAGGAAGCTCGGCGCCGTTCGTGCCCCCAAGATTTTGAGTATCAAGCTAGCCAGTTTGCATGTCTCCATCAAATTTAAATATGAATGGGAATATGATAATAGATTACCCTTTTTAGATGTCCTCATTAATAAAGATCACCATGAATTAAATTTTGACGTTTATAGGAAACCAACCCACTCGAATGCCTATATACATTATTTTTCGTTTCACGATAATACTGTTAAAAAATCGGTAATTTCTAACCTTTTCCTTAGTGCATACAAAATATTTCATCCTTCCTATTTAAATGAGGATATTTTCATTATCAGGAACATTTTTTCTAATTTGTATTACCCCGATTGGTTTATATCGTCTGCCCATTTTGCAGCTAGAAAAACATTCTATGGTAATAAGCCTTCCCGCACTAATGACTTCAACAAATGTATAACATTGCCATTTAATAATAAATTAAATAGTTTAAAGGACATATTTGGAAAAGCGGGTATTAATCTATTCTTTAAATATAATAATTCCCTAAACCAATTGACGATTGCCAGGAAACCCAAAGAACATCCTAACATAGGAGTATATGCAATACCATGCAACGATTGCCATAGAGTTTATATAAAGGAAACGGGGAGAAATCTAGATAAGAGATTGTATGAACACAAAAGAGATATTAGAGTGGGCAGCGAAAGCAGTGAAATATTTTGCCATGTTAGAGACTTCAATCATTCGATCGATTTCAATGGAAGTAAAATGGTATTTAAATCGGCTAACTATGTTAAGAGAAGAATCGTAGAATCGAGCTTGATTCGTCAGTTCCTAATTCAAATCTATCTGAGGGTGAATTTTCTTTTACTCCTGTAATACGAGAGCAAATAGGCAAAATAGTAAAATGTCAGCCCTTCAATATGTTTAGGCCTACCCCCCTCCCCTGATTAGCCACAAGTAAAGGATTAGGGGAAACAAGAGGGGATCTTTCACGACATTATATATTTATTTAATTTTAATTATAAGAAACACTTAGTTGTAAACATTTTATCTTAATTATAGTTCTAATTGTTCTTATTCGTAGCATGGTTTTCAACAAATATCACAAATTATCGAAGATATATTTCCTAACTCGTCTTGTAACTTATCATACAGTGCTTTATTTTTGTAGTATAAGCATGATAATTCATATTGCTATTACAAGTGCTTCCCAAAAATATTCCATTGATTTAATTTTGAGCTCTGTGGCGGTAACTCAATTGGGCTGATCCCCATTTCTAGAAACCAATCCTAGTGTGGTGGAGGTAGGATTAAGTCATTGCCCTGATGTAATATAACATCATTTGATGTCATGTTAAATGTATTTATGAGAGATAGCTCTAAATTTAGTGATTACATGGTAGTAAAGTTCATTCTTCCGCGTCATAAAAATCATCTTGCCTGGCCTTGATAAAGACCTGCAGCCCCTTATATATATATATTCATTTCATTTCTTCACAATTGATACCACACAATCATGTTGGAATGCCTTTCTTAATCTTCGTCGTGTTTTACCAATTTCTATATGTGATAACACTTAGGTATGCACAAGTTAAATTTGTGCTCTCTGTTCTTTTGTAAGTTCCTTAGTTTTAGTCATATTATTTATTTATAAAAATATTAAATGAAAAATAGTTATAAATTTATTCAGAAACAAATATTTTGTGTAAACCTCGTATTGTAGAAAACATTCAATTTTAATAATTACAGATTATTTAGTAAAGTAATAAGTAATTCAAACTTATTAATAATGTTTTAAAACATATTAGCATAATGCACATTATCATGCATATATACCAATAATAAAATAAGTTATAAAAGTTTGATTAAATAGGTTAAATAAAAAAATTAAGAGGGGTGCTGAAAAATTTTGGCCAAGGATGTATAACCTTGATCCGTAAAAAGAAGGAATTTTAAACTGACATTTTAAAACATTGAATGAAATTCGAAATTATCTAGTTAGTGTATATTCAAAATTTTGCGAAAAGCATTGTAAGAGAATGTATCTGTGAAAAAAAATCTCAAATTATCCATCTCTATCTTTCTGTTTTAGAGCGAGAAAATATTTTTTGCCATAGTATATTAAACTCATTACTTGAGAAATGACCCCATTTAATTTTTTCTGTAAATGCACGAGAGAAACGTTTATTTTTCTTTATGAGGTAAAAGTTAGCTTTGTTTCAGATAACCTTCGATTTTTTACAGGGGAGAGATGTTTCAATTAATTTTAAACAAATTTTGCATAAACCATCTGTTACATTAGTAGGACGAAAGCTTCTTTGATATTTATATCTTGATAAAAAATAATGACTGAATTATATTGGATATATTTAGGTTGAGGTGTTATGACTTTATCCTTAACCTATATAACCCATTTGAGTTAAAAAATGAATTCATCCGAAAGATAATTTAAAGTTATTTGGTTAATTAAGTTATAAAAATATTATATCAAAAATGGTTTACGTTCAAAATGAGGGACATCGTCAAAATACTGTACATCTGCGTTAAGAAAGTGAGGTTGGATGTTTTCAAACCAATAAAATCATCAAAATGTTCCATAGATAATTTAAATAGAAGTGAGTTAGGTAGTACTTTGCACCCAGTGATGTGATACCTACTTAAGGACTCTAAGGATTTAGGCAAAAATTCGCTGAAAAAGTAAATAAAACCTCTCACATTTAAAACATGAAAATAATTTTCCATAAAAGCCAAAACTCTACGAACACGATGAATATGCTCTCCTACCATTGAAGCCGCTATTCATGAAGCCCCACCAATTGGACTTGAAGATATGTGCATATGTTGATTTATTTTATTCTTGTCTCATTTTACTTCTTGTCTCTAGGTGTGATTGCAAATGTCAGCTTCGTGGAAAGAATGATTCCTTTATACCTGTTTCTGACATCTCGATTTCCTAGTGACAATCACCAATTTTTTGTAGTTGGTGGTTGATTTTTGATCGATGCTATAATATTATTCTTAAAAGGGTCCTTTATCCCATCTTCAAACCTTTGTATAAGCGTATAATATAGAAAATAATATATAAAATAGATATTATTTAAAATTTTATATCTAAATTTCTTAATCTGTATTTGATGTTCGTTAAAATATTTAATGATCTTTTCCTGGCATAATTTTAAAACTTTAAATATAAATTTCACGCGAACATTAACTCATTCCAATCTTGATTGAATCGCAAATTGATGTTTTTTGTAGCCACATAAAAACAATTAAATTGTGAAAAAGTTGGAAATGGTAAAATCCCCTAGGAAATATATAATGAGTTTTAGTATTCTATTTACAACAAATAACGAAATAATGCTGTACAAACCTTTACATTTTAATTGATCAAATCAGATAATGTGGAAAAATAGTAAGATTAAATTGTACGTAAACGCAAGTAACCGAGAGCATGATTATTTTAAAACAGAAATACTGTCGAAAAATTCAATCGGATAAGTTTTTACGGTTACCTTTTCAAACATAATATAGAGGCAAGAATGAACTATCTTCTTTCTCAAATCATGATCATAACTCATTTTATTTATATCAATTATGGTAAGTCAATTAAAGAGTGTATCAGCTCATTTAAATGTTATTGGCATCATTATAGACGATCCGATCATGGAGGTGAACATATTTAAAGAACATTTTTCTAAACATTTTTCATCAAAGGTAGAAAAACACCAATAATACCATACTTTATAAATATTAGTAAAGACTGACCAAAGGTGGCATAGCGAAAGAATTATTAACATAATTAGGGAAATAAAAGTTTGCAAAGTGCTGAATTCCAATACACTCTATCATATCCACATTAGAGAAAAATGAAGCGGACGGTTAGCTCCATTTTTTAGAACGTCTAAAATATTTATTAGCGAGAGAAATGTTCAAAAGAAGGTCAACATGAAATATAAAACGCAAAAAGAGGATAAAACCCGATGCTGGACACTTTCACACCAATTCCTTCACTTAATTCGTTTGTGCAAAACTCTTACCTCGAGGAAAAAGACTTTCCGCTATATGTGGTTAATCTCAACTTAATAAAGGCCTTTGAGAAATTTCTACATTATAGTACTTAGTAAAGCTAAACTCATTCAGATTAAGGGACAAGTGCTAATTAAAATTGCTGAGAAAATGCTGGAAAACTTTAATCGTCGGTGCTCAGGAATCTGAAGTATATAAAGCAATTATGGCTATAATTTCGAAAAGCTATTGTAATATTAAATACCATTCAGCATAGAAATTAATTAAATAACTTATAAATAGATCTCTCAAAGAAAGAGTGAGGCACCATAATTCACTTTCACTGGAACTTATCATTTATGTAGCCAACTATTTAAAGTCTTTCATGTACTAGACGAGTTCAATATATCTATGTTATACTTCAGTTTAGAGCGCACAGTAGGGGGTGCTGGTTATAGGCTACAATATATGTCTTATAACGCCACAGGGCAGCTTCAGATGTTGTAGTGGTTTTGTTAGTTTTTAGGTTTGTCACCTTTTTCTCTATTATTTCCTAAATACAGCGCTTCTGCTCCTTTATAGTTTCTTCTAAGTCAGGGTAGGTTTCTTGATGTCTTTTATTGTTTTTTTGGCTATTGTTTCGTATTTTTGTTTCGCTGCGAACGACAACGGATTCTTGATGGCAATGCCGTGGCTATAAATAGCACCCACTGTGCAAATGAGATACGAATAGAGCTTCTCGACTACACATCCACACTGACCACTCCGATCACCGTCGATGAAACAAAACACTACATTAAAATAACACCAAAACGTGCCCCTGGCCATTCCTGGCTACCAACCACACTAATACATAACCTTCCCGCAAACATATACTCTACACTTGCACACCTATTCAACGCCTAACTAGCCTCAGGCCACTTCCCTAAAATATCCAAAGTCTTTAACAACATACTTCTACACAAAACGAACAAAGACCCCAAACACCCAAGCAATTACAGGCCTATTGCTCTATTAGAGCACCTAGGCAAAATACTCGAACGCATGATCAACCCCTGCCTACGGGAATACCTGGAAAAGAAGGACTGGTTCTCCCCCTTACCAATATGGGTTCAGGAGGGGCCAGGCCACTCAGGCGGCCGTGACCATCGTTTATGACAGAATACAGAAAAAACGCCAGGTGAATCATAAACACTCACCATCAGCAAGGAGATAGAGAAGGACTTTGACAAAGTGTCGCACGAGGAACTCCATTAGAAACTCGCCAACAATATGGAGTCACCTCTCTGCACCAGAAGGCTCCTCTCGCAATACTTCACCGAACGGAGATGCGACATCAAATACAACAATACTCTCTCGCAACCCTTCACACCATGCTCAGGCATTCCCCCAGGGAGCGTATTGGCACCAAAACTATATATCATGTACACAAACGACACTACATACACACGCAAAAACTGCTGTTACACATACACAGTGTCCTACGCCAAAGACGAGACCATTCTCGTCAGCGACCGTGGACCAGAGAACTCGCGCTCCACGCACAAACAATACTAGACGATAAGACAGATTACGAGGATAAATGGCTGATTGCCACGAATGCTGAGAAGAGACAGATGACACTCTACGGCGAAAGAGATCACTTCATGCACAACCTACAAATCTCCTCACACAAACCAAACATGAACCATCTAAACCCAACAAGGCTCAAATACACACAACATACAAAAATCCTTGGAATAACTATTTACAAGACCTTCAGGTTCAATATACACCAGAGTATAACACAAGCAAGAGCCTCACTTACAAACACATCGCTTCACAGGTTCTATCTTGTGGGCATAAAACTACAGTTACACCTATACAAAACACTCGTGCGACCTATTCTCACGTACGCCCCACTGTCACTACATAGTAGCCACGAGTGACACGTGGCAGCAAAAGGCTTAGCGCATTCAGAACTGTCGTTTGAAGCACGCTTGCTGCTCTCCCCTGTACAGGAGAATCTCCACACTACACGACAACAACAAATTAGAACCCCTTAACACATATGCTCATACCAGACTCACAAAAAAACACAATACATGTAAGAAGGTATGCGATAGCACTGCGATACCTCGCGGCCAATGACCACCCGCAACCCATACCGTTCTTCACATAAGCAAAAGGCATCATGAATAACGCTTTTCCGACTAAGCCGACACGCTCTCCTTCCTGACCACCCTCCAACCTTCGTCCAGTCACTAACACCTCGATACCAACTTAACCACACCACGCATTCGTGTCTAGCCACCGACCTATCAACTCTTCCTTTCCCATCTCAAGTTATTTCCGCAACCTTTTCCTCTACGACTGCCTGTTCGCCTGTGTTACACAGTGATCCCTCTCTGTCCTTTCTATACACAAAATTAAAAAAAAATGAAATGTTTCTAATTTGTCATGGCTTCTTCATGCGCTAGTTGTGCTTCTTCGTTATTTGAATTCAGGTTTATTTTGCATGACTGCGAATAACTTTTAGATATTTTAGAGGCGCATAAACTAATCGAGAAGATATAAAATGCTCGAAATGCAGTGCGAATTTAAATTTTCCATAAAATTTATTGTTTCGTTGCGATAAAATATACTTTAACGAAAACAATAAGAGACAGCGGTGTCGTTTCAAACAATCAGCGCGTAGCAGGCCATTTTTCGTGGATTCCCATTTAAGTCTAAAACATATTGTTCAAATTTCATATTTTTTCGTAATGAATCGTTTAACGTATTTTGAGATATGTGAACAGACTAGCCTTTCTAACGCTATAATCACCGATTGGTTTAGCTTTTACCGAGAAGTACTTATTTGTTTTTTCAAAAAACGCGCTGAACCGATCGGTTGTCCTGCAAAATTGTCGAGATAGAAGAGGGGAAATTCGGCAAACGAAAATACAATCATGGACGCGTGCTGGGAGGACAGTGCCTTTTCGGAGATTTTAAACGTGAAACCAAAAAAGTGTTTATGATGCCTATAGCTAATAGGAACGCCAAAATCCTCATTGCGGCCATAAAATAGTGGGTTCGACTGGATGGTACGATCAGTTCTGACGGGTCCGCTGTCTATGCGCAGTTGCCATCCGAAGATTACTTGCATTTAACGGTTAACCACTCGCAGAATTTCGTGCAGCCCAAAACAGGCGCAAACATCCAAAACATCGAACAGCACTGGATAGATGCCTGTGCAAACCTTCGAAGGACGCAGAAATAACATTTTGCTGGGTATCTCGCCGCCGCTTTTTTTGTTAAGAAATTTCCAAGAAATTTCCAAGAGCGGTTTCACGAATTTTTTCTGGACGCAGCAAAATTATACATATCCGCTTAAAGTAAATATTTTTTGTCATTTCGGTTTTGTCTGCTTCAAACCCGTACACGCCCCTCCAAAACACCCAGACATTGTAGTCTAAAAATGTAGCCGCAAATATTGCCATCTACCGTGTGCCCCTAAACTGAGGTTTTGCTATATCTATTATACATATTCCAAATTTTTTAGATAGCAAAACGGCAACATGAGGGTTTCAAGTTAGTAAATAAAGATTTATCATTAAGACAGTAAAATTTTATTTTCTCATGAAATTAAACAAATCTGGCCATTCTTTTTAATGTCTTTGAAATCAATACAGTAAAGGTATATAATAGTCGAATCGATTAATATCACAATAAAGTATTACTTTACAGAAATAATAGTTGCAAAGTAATTCTTTCACCATATATCCTACGAACAATTTACCAGTATTTTAACCTTTTTTAACTATCCGATTGGATTTATAGCCCTCTGCTAATTCTTAAGTCTGTAAATAGATTCAGTCTGCGATAAAATTTCCATACCTTATAGAAAGTGCCGTCATCATTTATTACACAAATATTTATTAGGAAACCGGGTTCCTTTTAGGTGTCCCTTTAAATTTGGTTAGGTTAGGTAACCTAACCTAACCTAACCTAACCTAACCTAACCTAACCTAACCTAACCTAACCTAACCTAACCTAACCAAATTTAAAGGGACACCTAAAAGGAACCCGGTTTCAATCATTAGATGAAGCAAAAAAGCAGGTCATTACTTGGTGCCAGAGACAACCCCGTGAATTCTACAAAGATGGTCTTTACCGTTGGATTCATAGATTAAGAAAGTGTATAGATGTTAATGGAGCTTATGTAGAAAAATGATTACAGTATTATTACAAATAAAAATTTTATGCCATTTGTCTGAGAACTTTTTGACTCACCTACGTACATTGCGGAAAATGCTACCTTAGATTATGATATTTATTACTTGTCCAAAAACTTCGTTATTAAAGCATTAAGTGACTTAACATTATCATATTTACATACATAAATGATAATGGAATTTTTCATTTAAAAAATGAAAAAAAGAAGATTTTATAAACAGAGCCACAATCATCAACCGAAAATTAGGTCTTTGTATTTGAAATCTTTGCCTTCCAAAGTCAAGCCATTTTTTGTAGATGCAATAAGTTTGTCTCTTTTTTTATTCTCTGAATAAAGAAAACTATGCAGAAGAGCGATAAGGAGATCGACGTCAACGTACAAAGGGTTCGTGGTGCAAATGAGAAAACAATAATCGCATCTCGATCCATTCACTTTTTGCAAATTACCTAACATCAAAGAAAAGAATTGCACAAAAATATAAGATCATTGGCATGGGACAGATTTTATTACGAAATAAATTGAAAAGGATCGTTATCAATTAGAACGTAAAATTCTTAGAAAATTAAATTTCGAGTTTTTAGAGTAGCGGTGTTTGACCACATACGGTGTGCTAACAGGCAATTAAAAGATAACATATATTTAAAGTTTATCACAAATATTTGGGGAGAATTTAAAGAGAAATATTTTATAAACTTAGTATTTTCATTTTAAATCATGTTACTAAACTTTAATTGATGACATTTTATTTTGTTTAATTTTTTCCAAATAAAAGATGACTTACAGAGTATTTTGCATGCCGGTCACAACCCGTTGGAACATCAATTTATTTTGGCCAAAACAAAATTTTCAGAATAACTTTTAAGTGTTAAATTAATGCAGAAAAACAGTAAAATATTTCGTATGGTTAAAGTGACCTAGCTACATGGAATAGTAATTAAATCTAAATCAGTATTCCTAACTGGGGTACATTCATATCACTGGGCATAAAGAGAATCAGAGGACTAAAATTTTGTTTACTATTCTATAGAGAAAGAGAGAGTTGTTTCCGATGGCGTAAGCTGGATTATTGTGAGATTTATTATAGTATAAATTTACTATTGCTTTGAAAACACCGAGAGGTTTACAAACCGGGACTTATGCATAGTACAGGGTATGTATTTGAATTATTTGAAAAAAATTAAATATTTACGACATAAGAAAGCTATTTAATTTTCTAAAAGAAAATGTATCTATTCGTAAATAGGTAGATATACAACATTTAAATATGTATGATAAATCTCTCAGTCCATTTGAACCGCCTTCCATTCTATGGCCACATAACTTTGAAAGAGTATGGCCGCTGGATACTCTCCCTATAACGACTCCACAGAAATGGAGGTGAAGAGGGATAAATCTGGAGAGCTATGGAGACCAAATTATTGCCTCCCATGATCGTAGGCAGCCTACCGGTTGTACTTGTTTTTGGCGGATTTGGAAAGAGAAGATAACCATAAAAACTTTAGGACCATTCTTCTTGCTACGAATTGCTTATCCACTTCATATACCAATAGCTCTTTTCTCACCTTACAAAATGAGAAGCTGAGCAATTTGGCCTTAGGTGGCAATCTTGAACTCACCTTATTTGGCAGTTAATATGAGGACAATCGATTTCTATTCATTTTATCTCTCAAATTAAAATCTGTAGCGTTTGAACTGAAATAGAGAAAAGATTAAGCAGGGATATATATTGCAACCTAGAGCTGTGTTCTCAAATACTTGGTTTTAATAGAAGCGAAAGGCCAATGTTTGGTACATGTAACTTTCTATAAATTTATGTTGTAAATACCTGATGCATAGTGTATATAATATAACTTTGTGAGTTTTACCATTTTCCTCTCACAAAATATGCCCGGTATATTATGTGACTACAATTTACAGTTTGTAAAAAAAGTCTAAAAGGAACAAGCAAACAAGCTTTCCACTGCGAATATGTTTTAACAAAATAAAATCAACGGCTACTAATTTAAAGAAATTCCCAGAAGCTTAATTTACCAACTTAAAGTACTCATTCCTGAATACAGATAAAATGGAACTTATTGAATTTCCAAGTATCCTCCTTGTTGTGGAAAAGACATAAACGTTTTAGAAAACTGGTCTGAAACCTAGTGGAGCTAGTTAACGACAAAGGCATGTTTCAACCCATTGGACGCGGAGCTTGAAAAAAATGAATGAAATGAATTAATTCAGCTATGCTTAGCAAAAATATAAAATAAAATTTACCCTAATCCAGATGCCAGAGTCTCTGATGAAATTTATTATACATATCTGATAATCATGTTCTTATTGAAATTAAATTGATAGATACTAACAAATTATATCAGGATCACTTCATTTGGTATCAAGTCGGAATTAGAGTACTTAGAATCAAAAATGTAACTAGTACTTTGTATAGAAAATTTAATTTCTACTCAGTATAACAATGATTGATCCAGGTCCTGTCTTCACTTTATACTTTACGGATAAAGATGGTTTCTTTATGATTGACTACTTTTGAGAGATTGACACAACTTTTACCTCTGTTCCAAGTGTTTAAGGCAATATGATTGTAAGACTCGCATATTAAAACGTACATAGATCGTGCCCTGTTTCAATTTCCTGTTTCTTTTGGCAAACTTAGTAAGATGAGTGTGACCTTGGCAACCATTCATAGAGCAATGCACCAGGAACTAGGGTATCAATCTTACGCGCTGTATATCAAATAGCTTCTTATACCGGCTAGCAAGGAACGCCATAAATAGAAGTCACAAACACTCATCAACAAAGTCAAGCGCAATAGCGCGGGCTTTGTTCGATTCTTTGCAAACGAAAATATGTAATTTCGTGAGGGCAGGAAGGTAAAGAGGAAAAAAATGACTAATTGCTGTTCAAAGATGGATCGGAATTGCCTCCGGTCATCCAAAATACATTCTCGTCAACTTTGTAAGTTCTGGGTGTTTTCAGCTGCAAGAGCCGCGTTATGCATCTTCACATTAATGTGCTAGAGAGTGTATTCCAGCCTTAGATGAACCAAGTAGATTCTGCTGTGGCACAAAAGGCAGAGAAGATAAACACGTAGTTGTTTTAAAACGTCCCGCACCACACATCCCATGAATAATGACTCCATATCTTCCTCGACTGCAACCTCCTTGTTTATTCCGTGAAAGGCTTTTTTGAGAAGTATGTCATCAATCATGCTCACATCAGTTTAGTATCTCTGAGGACCTTAATTTTTTAGCAAATATAATCCATTGAGAATGAGTCCTTAAGTAGGGCATTCAACATTAGCATGTAAGAAGGTCGGGAAGGTAAAAGATGTCTACTTTGAATGATATCACAACGATAAATTTATATAGTTCTATTATTGAAAAAGGTAAAGTTTTCTTGTGTACAATTAATTTGTATCGTATATATATATATATATATATATATATATATATATATATATATATATATATATTTATATATATATATTAGTCTATATTTGGTCAACAGACCAGGTACGTAATCTAAGTTAAGTCAAGAGAAAATTCTCAAGTAAAACTGACCATAATATGATTTCTCTCCATATATTACTTTGGTTCAATTGATGGTGTTTTCTCTTTTTCTTTATTTGTGTAAAAAAAATACACCGGTGTAGCCCGGTTCCCTATGTTGCTGCCGAAATATGGATGATTGTGTTGCTCCTTGCCCAAACTCACGCAGATGCGTGCTCACCCTTTTCAATCCCATCATTAGGACTCTAGGCTCTATATCTTGCACTCATATTTACTATGCTGACAGATAATCTCATATAGACTTTCTAAGGAATAATTTATTATTAATTAAAGATAAATATACCACACTAAGTTTTTCTAGCCGTTTTTTAAAAAGCGAGGGAATTATATTTAGGCAAGGGTTGACTATCTCCGCAAAATTATATTTTTTCTTAATGATATAAAGCTATAAACGTGTGAATTTATGCGTAATTTTTATAGTTGGAATTGTTTTATATAAGCTTATTGAAAGAAGAAAATTACTCTAAAAGTACGAGAAATGCGCATTATTAGGGAGATAGGCTCAATTTGAACTTTTAAAACTTACATTTTACTCTGATCCTCCCAAGTGCCTGTTTTGTTCCGCTATTAGGATGCGATTCACTCCTGTCCTAAGCGGGTGATCTCCTTGAAATAGGAAATATATCTGCTAATTAATGCTTACATTGGCTACTAATAACGCTAAAAAAATTACAAAGTAAACATAGCTACGTAAATTGGAAGGGATAGGCATCTGAAAGCTGAGATATTTGGTAAAGTTCTATCTCAGCAGGAAACAACCAAATCCCATCACCTGAATCAGCTTCAGAAAAAGAAATGAAACTCCTGTAAATAACAAACATTTAATTGAACATGCCTCAAATAAAATATCAAAGGGAAATTATATGTTTCATCTACCATATAGTACTAGGAAAAAGAAAAGCTGTAATTTTCCTTCGAATTAAAATTGAAAAAATAACGAGGCATATCTCACATAAAAATAGTAAAGGAAGATCTGTAAAGAACGTGGTAAAGCTTTGGAAAGTTAAAATGTATGGATGATAGGTAAAATATAAAAAGAGGTTCTTCTTCAGTGCCGGCGAAAAAGTATGGCTGGTAGGATCGGGAGAATTTAAATATCACCTCTAATCTTATTGTGTGTTCGTTACCAGATATTTTAATAAAAATAACGGTGGGATCAATAGAAAGCAACAGGGCTTGGAAGATTAAAAATATATAAATATGAACCAGTCCAACCCAAGCCAAGATGAGCGGTACACCAACCCACTTACCTCTCTGTCCACGATAATGGGTGATTGGACGGATGTTTTTTTGCGAATAACCTGCAATATTAGACATAGCTCAAGAAAATACTTCCTTTCAAATAAACATTGTGAAGGTTTTTTTAGAGAATGAAATAATTAAATGTTAAAAATAATTTAATTTTTCTTTTAGTCACAAATGTTAATATTTGTAGATTTATTGCACGCCTCGCGGCTTCCTTGTGAGTTTATAATATATATATATATATATATATTTAACGTAAATTTCTTCTCATTGTTTCAAGAGGGCGCAGCAAAAGCAGTATCATAAATAAGAGCGCGACTCCTCTGAATCTATTGTATAGATACTCACAAAGAAGCAAATACATTACGCTGCCAGCTTAGGAGAATAAAGGATAAAGATGGTGTCATGATTCAGTCAGGCCTCGCGTGTGACATTGCAAGGAGCGGCTGTCCCACAAAATACGTCTGTCCAAGCGAAATGACTAGAGACCAAAATCTACGAGAACAAAAGCCCAATTCCCCAGATAAACGTTCTTCTCATATCCAATATATCGCATTGTGCTTTTGAAGGACACGAGCTCACTGGAAATAGATGATATTTATCCGACAAGACGAACGCAATTAAATTAAAAAACTTTGGAAGTGAGCTATCTCGCAGATAAGAAATGCCTCATTATATTTTTCATATACATAATTACCTATACAAGTGTCTAAAATTAATGTTATAAGGAAAAAATTAACTTTATTATTTATTTAGTTAATGGGTTTATTAACTTTGTAAAACTAGAATATTTAACCCTTTACCATCAGATTAGACTTTCTTTTCATTCCTTATCTAAATTAACTTTTTCCCTCAAATTAACCTACCTTGCTTCTATTTTTCACCTACTACCAAGCTACAACACTTGGTTAATTTAAGATTGGCTCAACCTTTACAAATGTTTCTCTGAATAACTCTGAAAACTGTCACTAGATTGAGTCGAAAATCTTACAACTAAAATATATACCTTTAGCTCATGTGTGCTTTTGGTTTCTCAATGCATCCAGAGCAAATGGAGACTCGATCTGAGTAAAACTGCTAACAACAGAGTTTGAGGAAGTTTTCAGGATCTTGGTTTAAGATAAAAAGTGGTTCATAATGAATATGGGCCATTTTCAAAGCGGCAACAAGAAATAAACCGTGCAACATTAATTTTTAAGCTAATACAACTATGAGAAAGCAATCTAAAAACCGGATAACTTGAGGACTGAAGGATAAATAGTGTAAAATAGTATAGGATTGTCTCAGCTTAGCAATACACGAGAGATGAAAAAGTAAAAGATTTTATGTCGGATTATTTACTTATGACCAAAGTTTATTAGTTTCGAACAAAAGATCAGAAAAGGAGTTTTATAAAATGCTGGTATGCACCAAGGCGCAAGAATCACATACATAAAAATAAATTATAGTAGAAATAAATAGGATAATTTCTCACTCCGAAGAATAACATAATACGCAACAAGGCCAATAAGAAGTTGTTTGATGGCACTTGGAAAAACAGAAATACGAAGAAACCTAAAAAGAAAGGGAGGAAATAGGACTAGAAAGTGTTTTTACTAGTGAAAAAGAAATTACTTTAAATAACTTAAGACAAAGGAAGAATTTAAATTTAAAATGGTAAAAGAAGAAATAAGACAATGCAGGTGGAAAATAAGAGGCATTAAAATGTTTTAATCAATAGAAATTTCTAAGTCAGTTTAAAAAGTTACTGAGATGAGAGAAATTTCGTCAAAACATATGATGAGAGCATGAATTGAAAGTAAATTTACGTTATATGAAAATATAGTACTCCATTCATTTAGAGAAGTGAAAGTTTTAGAGATTTAATGTGATTTAAGACAATACATTTCCTAG
The DNA here is from genome assembly GCA_963969495.1 of Ceratothoa steindachneri. Taxonomy (NCBI): domain Eukaryota; kingdom Metazoa; phylum Arthropoda; class Malacostraca; order Isopoda; family Cymothoidae; genus Ceratothoa; species Ceratothoa steindachneri. Next base: position 87,807,146 of record OZ018328.1, read on the forward strand.
GAGTTAGAACACCGCTATCACATCATCATCAATAACATTTGACAGCCCAATTATATGTTTCCAAAATTTGTGTACGATAATCCAAGAATATACAGGCTAGGGTGTTTAATTTTTTCCTTTGAAAACTCTGAATTACGCCCAAGGTTGTTATCTAGTATCGATTCTCTCGTTTTAGTCACGTGCGAGTCGAGCCACGAGGGCCTCTACATCACATTATATCGGTCGGTCGGTTCCCATTTAGCTTATTCTTTTTGTTTTTGTACTAATGTTGTGACTATTCCGTCGATTCTACTGAAATCTGAATCCCCCTATAATGTTTTACATTTTCTTTCGAATGATCTAATTGCCAAAGATCTTCCAAGGTTAACCGATGAATTATTCTGTTTTAACAATAACATCATAAGTATTCAGCCGATTCTGAGGATATTTGAAACCTTTATGTTTTTTTACATTCTCATTCGAATGATATGACTTCCAAGGTCCTTTTAAGATTAGTCGTTTGATTTATTGAAAGTTTTGAAGGTCGTAAGGTCATAAATCAGAATAAGTGAGAGTACGTGACTTTTTGGTCAACATACCTTGTTCCTATCATAGTGACTCACTGTACATCCCCTATGGAGGAAACAATTGTATACTTGAAAACAATGCTTCAAAAAATCGTAAAATTAAAGCTGTATGGTTTGGAATTCAACTCAGGGAAACCAATTTTGCAAATTTTCGATTTCTCCGGCAAATTTACAGGATATGTTGTCAAAAAAATACAGGCGTACTGATCTCTCTCTCTCTCTCTCTCTCTCTCTTTATTTCTCTTTTCTTTCTCTCTCTCTCTCCTCTCTCTCACTCTTCCTCTCTAGCCGGGTTGTGCTTATCAGAATCCCTGGCTTCGAGTCTGGTACATTACTATAATTGTTACTTGCTTTGAAAAAGTTTCCTTCTCCACCTTTAGCCAAGTTATCACACGGATTTTTAATATATACATAAGTGCAGCCAGTTTAGGATTTCATTTCTCCATCTTCCTTGTTCTTCTGCTTATCCATGTGCCTTATCAATTACCGCTCTCATGATTTCTGAATTTTTATCGTATTTTTTTACTCTATTCTTATAAATGTAATTCTTTTATAGTCTATTATGTTATTCTTATTATAATTCAATTCTTGTTTCTCTAATATTTCTTTAGCTTCTGGGTGCTTACTCAGTCCAATCTAATCTTATTATTTCATTAAGTTAAACATAATAAGATTTATAGATCAAACACGCTTCTATTAAAGTAAAGATTCATGTCCTTTCTAAACAGGCCACTAAGCTTTATTAAAGCTAGCAAAAATTTGTAATTCACTGATTTTAATTACTATACTTTGATCAGGAATCTGAAGCACTCTCAAATATACTTATTTTTATGCGAGGTCTGCAAATTGATATTCATTTCTTTTGTCCTATATATGTAAATAAGTTGATCATTACATTTCTCATTAAAATTATTAAAGTGAGAAGGTTTAAAAGAAGAGGTTGATCTTAAAATAAGGCAGAGCGAGAGTGTTGATTCAAAAGAATGGTGTATCCCTGAACCAGAATATTACTAAGATTGTGCGGTGAAATGCCAACTTCGCACACTCCACAGAAAATTACACACCCCCTAGAAGTGAGGTATTTTCGTTGTATGCCGTCATGTTCATCAAACATTGCTAACACTTTACCATATCTAAAACAACTAAATAAAATGGAAGGATGTAGGAAGATAAAAGCAGGTCGGAAAAGAAATTATCATCATTTTAGTGATGAAATTTAAACCAATAATTCAATTATACTACTCCTGAACCTAAGAAGACAGCCCATTTTGTAAGCTACAAGATGATTTTAAGATTAGATTTTGTATATTATGTTATTATGAACTGCAAGTTGTAAGGAATCTCTTAATTATAACAATGTGTGTAAGAAAGCAAAGGTAATGTATCGGGTATTGCAAAAGTCTTGTTACACTTGCTACGACGCTCTCTACGAAGGATACAATTATAGTTTTAGGCAATTACACTAGTTTCTAATGTTTTAAGATATAAATATGTGTTGACATTGAAATATTAATCAATGTGGCCGCTACAGCAGCGAACACGCGCTCCAAATGAGACCTTAAAGCCGCACCCATGTTGCGGACGAAGACATTCTTGCTTGCTCACAATTGTTTTATGGAGAAACAGCCCATCAATAATGCTCTAGCGGAACGTGCTGGCCTTGCCCTCAACACGCACTCACAAGATATAGTCTAGTATATCGAGGTCTGGCAACTGGGGCCGCCAAAATTCCTTTACCATAAGTTCATAATCCACCCTAACCAGGCTTGCACAGCCTTTGCAGTGTGAGCTGGTGCACAGACTTGCTGAAATATACCGTCCACAACGTGGCATCCTCCTGGCATCCCAAGCGATGGAGTACATCATCATCATGGAGCCCTACTACTTGTACTTGGACACGTAGCAAACATCGGAGGGGTCCTGACACAGGTTAATTATGCGATTATTATAATAGGTGATGAAAGGGTTAAGCTTGAATCATTTTTCCTTCTGAAAAAATATAATTGTCATGAACATTTACGTCGTTAAGAAAGCGAAGACCGAGCTACCGACGTTTTTCTTTCATACAGTTGTTATCAGAGGCTTTTTTACTCAACTCAAGCTTTTTCCACCCTCCTCGTTAAGGCCCCTAGACAAAGTGGCCACTAAGCTATTGTTCCTCTTTGACAGCAAAGTCATTGTTATTATTCGGCGCACTTTCGTAGGCCTGTCAAACAAAAAACTGTTGAAAACTTGAGCTCTGCCTGTACAATGTCAATCGATGAGGTCTTTTCTGTTTTTTAACCTCTATGCGACACTGTGGACGGTCATTTGGCTTACGTGGAGCCAACTAGCGTTGTCCGAGTTGATATGGCCCGTGCGCTGAAAAGTAGAGATCTCGAATAACTTCAAGTTTGATGATTGAATTTTTCTATCACTTAAGTAAGCCTCTAGAAAGTGGTAAAAACACCGAGTGGAACAGAACTTTTTTTCAAACGTGGTGTGATAATATCACACACCCGTTATGAATCCCTTTCATGCTGATAAAGCTTTTATTTTGAATTTTTAAATGACAATGAAGGTGCCTAGTATTTCACAGCATTTCCAACTTTTGAACTTTTGAGCGATAGTAGGTAGCAAAACTTAGCCGCCACCTGTCACTTACTCTCTTTTCAGTAGTGAGCTTGATTCAATCTCACTTGCAGGCTTCAAGAGCAGTAATGAAGTATATGAATCCTTTGTTAATAATGTACATTGATACGGGTTGTTTGTCTATCCAAGTCCAACAGCTTTCTTTTTGCGGTTAGAGTTCTGTGAACAATTATAGAACTCTCATTGATACTCTCTTTCAGTTATGGTGACCTTACGTTCTCTTTAATAAAACAAATACTTTATGTACTATCTAATAAAAAGACTTTATCACCTCCTCAATGGTGACCATTGGACTGATGAACCTCATTGCAAGGTACAAGAAAAATAACGCGATGCCTGTTATTAGCAATATTGTTCCGCGGACAATAATCGAAATTATTGCTCACACTCGGAGATCCAAAAAAGAAAACTGTTCCCAAGTTAGTCTCAAAACCTAGATAAACTACTAATCAACCTTTAAGTAAACACTCAAGCAAGTTCAAATAAAATCATTTTTGATGGCCTAGGGTTTTTAGATTTCCACGCACCATACCTTCCCCACCTTTAAAGGCAAAGTCTTCGGGACGTTAACTCGAATTTCACGCCATTCCCTCACTGCCAATTTCACAGCGAGAATCACAGTCTTCCACTGTTACATTCTGTTCCTACCCAACTCTGAGCTGACGCAATCACGTCTACCTGACATAAGATAACTCATCTGCTGATGGACGCACAAATTTTCCTTGAAACTTTATGCAGGGGAATATTTTAATGTGGTTTGTGTTAATTACGTTTTTCCTAAGTTCTATTTGTATTTAATCGATGTTCAATGTGTTAAATAAAACAGGTCAACAAAAATAAAACAAGTTTCCTCGTTCTTAGATGTTTGATTTAAACTTAGTATAAATCAATTTTTCTTTATTATGTATACCTCTTAAGAATTTATCCAATTTATTTTATTCTATTCATAGTATTTCTCATTCTCATGGATTTTTTCTACCTCTCGCATTTTTTTTCTGATGTGGTGTTTCACATATATCAAATTCTCGCATGAATCAAATGATCATTCATTAGGGTGCCCCTTCTTATTGCAAGACGATTGTAGTGACGTTAATAACCTAGCTCAACTTAAGGAAAACTCTCAGAAATGGATCAATAAAAACTTTCGAATCAACTACTTGATTTATGTCAAATGCGCACTTAAGTTCAAGACAAGCTCCTTAGCCACTAATGTAGCTTGTCAGTCATATGTTAATTACATGAATAAATGAGCATTTAGCAAATTGGATTCCGGCTTGCAATACGGCAAATGGCAAGCCGGAAGCCCATTTGCCCAATGCTCATTCATTTATGCATAACTATTACATTTGCCTTTGAAATATCAAGAGCTTTTCAGTAAAGACACGAGGTCTAATGATGTATCTAAACCTGGCATTGACACTTATACCAGTACCACGCAGAGATTAGCTACTGGTTTCAAGTAAACCTGTTACAAAAGGAAAAAAGTGATAAATCCGAATAAGGAATTTACACTAGGCTTGACTATGCTGATCACTCCCAAAGCATTAAACTACAACTGATCAGTCAAAAAAGATTAACATGACATAATTATGGACCTTGATCTACCAAAAGAATTTGCTTAGTTTCTTGGATTCTGGCTATAATAACAGAATTTACGGCAACATGAAAGGCCGATCCCTTTTGCCTGTCCCACCACAGCGAACTCTCCTCATTCTACATATTGGAGGGACAAATCGTTACAGTGGCAAGACTCATGCTCTGATCTTAGAACTCTGAAAGACCTGCCAATACAGAGGAAAAGAATATAGGCTATTCATAGAATGCAAAAAGAATCCTTTGAACTCGGTTTTTATGCGTATTAGAATCCATCTTCCAGCAGTTCCTATCGCACATGCTTGATGAATAACTGAAAGCTAAGACAGAATAAGAACTATCCTTTCTGCTTTCAAATTTCAAGTCGAGCATTGAGAGATATGCGCAGACCTGAAAATCATTAGATTGAAATGAAAAGCACTACATGCCAAATGAATGACCACCAAAACATAAAGATACCCCAAGTAGATTCAACTGTATTCACAAACAACTAGTCTATCGAGAAAAGCTCTACATTTGAATCTTGTAGAACAGCTGAAACTTTGATTTTTAAGGAATTTAATGAGGCCAATGAAGCAAGCAAATATGTGTTTTCAAAATTTGACAGCGAAATTCAAGGTGTGTTAACAGAAGCACTATTGAAATCAGGTATATCGAAGTTAATTGGGCAATTGAGGATGGTGAATTACTAGAAGGCTTAAATCAGATTGAATACATTTTTGTTTGAAAACATTGATGTTGAAGGTAGCTACCCGAGCAATCACCGCGCATAAAACTACAAAGCAATGGGCCTTTATGCTACAGAATTACCAAGATCTTGTAGCAAGGATTTCTCCGTCAAACTTCTTTCGCTTGCATCTGGACTTTTTCCAACTAAACCTCAAAGATGCTAGCAAAGAACAAGTAGAGAGATTCTAACAGCACATTGTAAAGATGTATTTACGTTAGCAGTGCTGCTTCAGCCCAAATATCATTGGTGATTGATGTTAGATGATGATGTGTAAAACTGAAGACATTCATAGGCGTAATCATAAAATATCGACAACTTTGCTTGAATTATCATCAAATTACTTTGAGATATATAGCAAATATATAGGAAATTGCTCAATTTGTGAGATTTTCATGTCCAATAAAATTATCTTTTCTCCACATGTGGAACTAACCTGTTCCTTTGGCTGATATTAGATAGAAAAGTTTTGCGAACTTCTGCTGGAAATAAATCTAGTAACCAATAAAATATGACGCAGGTTTCAGGTTACTTCCCAAATACTTATTTAATAACGATCTCATTGTTTTTTTTCAAAGCAATTACAAGACAATCATTGATACATGCAATAGGAATCTTAATGTTCGATCCTAAAAATAGCTGAAGCAGAGCATTTTTGTCAGCATGACTGAATCTCAAAACCTATCTAGAAAACAATTACTTTATCCTCGTAGGCTTGACTATAGGTAAATCAAGTAGAAGATTAAAAACGAAGGAAGATATATGAATCAGGAGTACAACTAAGAATGACTATATATCAAATGGCATACTTATTTTAACAATTTAAACTAAGGTTTAACAGCATCGGAGTTTTAGTGTTTTATATGAAAAATAAGGCCAGAGCTACAAAATTACCCAGTTCATTTTTGGGCAGTAGAATCATTCGATTCAGGTTTAGTAAATCCCCACAATTATCAACTTCCTCTAACCTTACATATTCAAAGAACATATTTTCAAAAGCTTACTGATGAGATTCCTAGAATGGCGTTCTATAATTTATATATTAAATGAAAAATGAGGACTGAGAGCTCCTGCGGGAAAAAAAAATAATTGACAAATCGGTCTTAATTCAATTCTTTTTCTCCTCCACTAAGGGTATCTTTTATATTAAGGACCATATTAATAAAGTTACTTTACTGTTAGATATAAGTGAATTAAGAAATATTTGCCAACTTATGAACAAAGTGGCTAACTTATTTTCTATTAAAGTGTCTAGCTAGGAAGGAAAATATATTCTTTGTCGTAATTACGTTGATATTCAAACTCAATGTCTACAATGACTAAAATTTATTCCAGATATTTGCTGTTAAATTTAAAATCATTACCTTTGCGTTTTGCTCTCATTTTCAAGTTATTTTGCATTTTGTAAAGGAATAATTTTCCTGATGATTTCTTATTCATAACAGTTTTTAAATTTTATAAAATCCTGAGCCTCACAAAATAAATTAATAAATTATAGTGCACGGGGAGAGCGGTTACCTTAGCCAACGCCTTTGTGGTTAAAACATGAACAATCTTGATATTATTTTCAAACCATACCAAGAAAAATGGTTATGAGAGTGTTCACCATCTATTTTTAATTTTAAAATTATTATCTATTACTACAATCTCCCATATTAATCTGTAATAGAGAATGGTGAGCCTCTTAAAGCTTCCATTAAGGAGCACTATAAATGAATATGATGTTGTTTTGCCACGTTTCTGGGTGACCCCAATTTTCACTAGATAGGTCTTATTGTTATGTAAATAGTGATTTGGACGTAGTACAATTGAAAGTGGACAGTGATCAAATTCAAACCAGCAATAATTAAGAATATTCGAATCAAAGTAATATAATTCAATCGGAATTAATCACTTGAGTAATCTAGAATAAGCAGGATTCATTCGCATAAGAAATGGATTAGATGGACAATAATCTGTAGGTGAAAAAACACATGAATATAAATGACATTAGTTCTTGTGAACTAAATGTTCATTTGATACATCAAATATCATTAAACTAAAATCAGGATTAAAAATATTTATAAAGAATATTTATATCAAAGGAATTTGGTAGATAGTTGGTGGGAAAAAGAATTTATGATAACAAAGTTTGCAAAACAGAATATTAGTTTACAAACTGGCGTTAATAAACAGATGAAAGGAAACGGTTAAATGACAGTTCTGTTCAGAAGATGTGAGTGTGTTCAACTTTTGTGTACATGGATCACATTTATTTATCATTTATTCCTCATAGCTAGAACTAAAAAATTATGATTTTTCGTAATCAAACAATCAATTCGAATTTCTAATCTGAAAAAATAGACCAAATTAAATAACACCCCAAAGTTCTTTCACCCTGGAATCATACGAGTCACATAAAGTATCATATCTCTATCCTCATTAGTTTGGTAATATATATCCATAATATATATCCAGATCTATTAATCGTCCAAAAATAACATTGACTTTTAACAGATAGAAAGTTTTCTGTGATTATAATAAATCTGCATAATTTCAGCTACATAATCATTGAATCAAAGTTTTCCTACCCTTCTCCAATACTGTACTATGGCTAAACAAATATTGTGTATATTGTTAGAAAGTAATCTTTTACCGATAACCAAGTATTGTAAATTTGACTATTTAATAGATTATAATAATATTTGCGAAAATATCAGAAATAAACCCATCCTTCAAATTTAATGAATCAGTATAATGCCTACGCCACCTTTAAATTTAATCAAAATATGTCGAAACCTTCTAAATAATTTTGTACACAGCCTGAAATACAAACATCTACGTGCATCTTATAATATCCCTTAAACATCATGGGCAAGAGTAACAATCACAATTGCGTATTTGTGTAAGCTGTGAATAAAAAGTTGAGCAAATATTATTACCATCGAAATAAATATTGTAATTTCAAGAAATTGAAAAATTCCATACGTGCTGATATTTGCTTGTCTATTTCTTTGGCCTACTTTGATAGGAATATAATAGGGAAAAGAAAGCATCCCTCATTTGACTCATGAATATAATAATAGGATTTACTTTCAAATAAAATTCATTAATTTTATTCCTTTAATAATAAGTATTCTCATTAAAGATTTATTTATATGGTATTGCTAAGACTGAGTAAATGTGGAAAGAGCTGGGATAATGAAGTAGCGGAAGCATGCTATTGGAAAAATGCAAGGATAAACAATGTCTTTAATAGTTAGTTTACATAGGTACTCAAGGATTTTGGTTGAGAGATCTGCTACAGATGACGATACGCTGAAAGCATATTTACTTATAAATCCATAAATGGAAAACCAACTGTGTAGAAGTACGTGAAAAATGCGTAGCGACAGATATCTTTCTGCAAGGGAATCTCTCTTATTGAATATCTATAGCCATATCTGATATTGACAGGAAGTTTGAAGAGGCCGAAATTGTGTTACTCTCAGATGTGTTAAAATGCATAGCTAAAAAATATTCATACTTTAATTTAAAGCAAAATGGTTGGATCACCGATTCCATGAATTTTTCAATAAATAGAATTTTAAATTGCCTTTTTAAACAAAATAAATATCAAATCTTTCTTTAAAATAAAGGATCAGGTTCCTAAGAATCTAATGACTTTGTTAGGGGATAAATACTACGATGATAATTTGTTTATACAGCGCCAATGGTTATGTGCCATATGGGCTGATACTTCCACATCCTCTCCCCTTTGCCACGCTGCCCTAAAGATCCTCGAGCGTCGCTCGCAAAGTAGGATTACAATCAGCAAATTTCGTAGTCAGTTAATATAAATATAGGAGGGTAGGATAGCCTTTAGAATGAAAATCTATGAACAGGATCACTGTACCCTCCGCTTGTTTATGTCGATTTTCCCCAAATAGACGAAATTACACTTTTCCGTACACCAGTGGTATCGAGAACCACTCTTATACCATTCTTGAGTAAAAACAGAGATAACCCTTACCATTGAAAAATACCAACGTATATTCCCATTTTAGAAAAGATTCACATCTTGGTCAGGTATCATCATCGAGAAGACCTCAATTGTAAGACAGGGATTGGAATAACCCGTACATCCACAATCGCCTCGCTTATATCTTCAAGTTAAGAAGAATAGCCACGTGCTTTCCACCTACCTCGGGATAAACATTAGCTGTTCTTCCCGAATATCCTCAACGAGCGTCTCCTTAACACAAAGATATGATCAGCTGTTTTCCGAGCCAGTCTCACGCACACGAGAATTCTTTCATCCAACTCGTCTCGAATCATCTCATCTAGGAGGTTCTCTTTTAATGTCATCCAACTCCAGACTCTCTCTTAGTTAAAGGTAAAAGGAATCCAAAACTTACTCATGTTCGTTAGTTACCATTATGTGCAAAAGTGAATTTTTCGTCAACTATCGCGTAGTATTCATTGATAGTATTAATTTTTGTTCGATCCTCTTATTATAGCATTATTATATTTAAAGTTTTAATGTTTTAATTTTTGTATATAATTAAAAGTATATTTTTGTAAAGCGGTTTAATTAGATCCTCGAAAAGCTGAAAATGGCAATAGATATATAATATTACGAATCCTCACTGGTTGAAGAATCAAAGTATAAATAAAGCACTCTTAGAGAAAAATGGAACGGTGTTACCCATGTACGGAGCTAACATACATACGGACTCAGCCGTATACCACGACAGAGTTCAGTAATATAATTATTAAATGTCCTGGGTGTTATCATGGTAAATACCTTGGACGCTCCATGAGAACTCTGAAGGCAAATTATCGTCTCATATTGGCATAAGTAATAGAATAAGCCAAATACTTCAAACTAAAGAAAAATTTATTTTTTTTAAAACCTCTCTTTTTACTATAAATCTAAACTCTAATTTTAGGAAATTATTTAAACTCTAATTTTCCTATTCAAAGCGAATACTATCAATGTTATATTTGTACCTTTAGAATTGTGCTTTAGTATATATTTTATAGGCCTAAGAAGATAACCGTATTATGGTCAAAACGTGGCCACTAAATACATTAAAAAAATGTCAGCAGTAATTTTCCTTGCCTTGAGATATCTTTTAAATTTAAATTCAGCCTCTCTAGAAGCAATTCTCATTACTATTTATATATATATATATATATATATATATATATATATATATATATATGTATATATATACAAATAAATATTTACATATATTTATATGTATATATATATATATATATATATATATATATATATATATATTATATATATATATATATATATATATATATATATATATATATATATATATATATATATATATATATATAGTAAAATTTTAAATTATATATGAAAATTTTCAGACCACGTATTTTCAATTTCGTTTTTTGTACTTTCTATTTGACATATATCGCATTAGTAAAGGTTTTAAGAGCGCTCACATGAGAGATTCACGCGAAATTTTTCAAGGAATTTTGTATTTAAATTTCCTTGCCTAACTTCCAATCTTCTATGTCTAAAATAATATAATAAATCTATTCATCATTCTAAAATACAAAACAATTCCCTTTTAATAGTGACTTCAATATGCCATTTCCTATTAATAGCCCAAGGCAAATCGGAAATGCAATCAAAAGGAATTTTCCGCTGCCCTGAAATATAACTGGAAAATGCCATTATTCACAGATTGCGCTAAAAGTCCTTTTTGCTTGTTGAAGGTGGAAATGAAAAAAATCAGGAATATGCACGAATGAAAAGAAACTGAAATGGTGGAAAACTTTAAGATAACTTCAAAAAGAAACAAATTAATTAGTAAATGCAGGACTTTTGTTAGTTTCAACAGAATATTTCTGCCTCCTTAAAATACTGAGAAAATTGGAATGTATTTAAGGTTAGCCTTTGAGGGAGGTAGTCATTTAGCTTTTTGGTAGTTTTTACGAGAAATCTGCAATTGTGTTATATGGCGTTTATGCTTGGTAAGTAAATTCTAACAAGAGTTTAAAAACATTATTTGGTGCCGGATATTGTTCTCTCACCAAATAATGACCTATACTGAAATCTCTTTGGCGATATACTACAGCAAATGTGGTTAACAATATACAAATTTAAAGCTCTAATTTTTATCCTCCATAATAGGTTGAGAACAGAAATACAATAAGATGTCTCCTCTTCTGTTAGGCCATATGAATTTTAAGCTTTATTTAAAGAAATCGTGATAATAATAAAAAGCCTTGGTTTATTTTAAATGTTATAGGTATGATTAGAGAATCTTTTTATTGTCTTTTTATAAGTGTCTGAGGGTAGATTCCATATGAAGTCTCGATTCAAGACGAGAACTGGGTTTAATAAAAACGCTTTGTTGTTACTAAGTTATGCTCGATTTAAATTAAAACGTATATGTCAAAATAGCGCTATCTTCCAACTGTTTATTACTTCTGTTTTGTCACATCTAGTGATGAGTAACCATAGATAACCTCTTGTATTTATCTTCTTATGTCTAGATTTGCATTATCACGGATCATATTTGTAAAAATCATCAGAATAGGATTAGGTTATATCTGAGGACATATCGCTCTTCATAGGGTCAAGCAAAACTTATGGATTTTGTGGAAAAGGCCTATGATGATTAGTTTGTAGTGAAAATATGGGACTATGATAAGCCATTTGCTCTCCATATTTGTGGTAAAACACCTGTGAAAAATTCAAGAGATTGGAATAATAATAAAATGAAGTGTATTTCGTTTGGTGTCCAAATGGTGTGAAGGGAACGCAAAGATCACGTCACCGACTGCTACATCTGCATGAAAAATTTGAAAGGCATCAATCGTAAGAACAAGCAGCATGTTCATTACCCCAATGTTCCTTCTACTATAAAACCAATCTCACATGACCACCATATTCCTGTTTCTGAGCCTGATTTTACTATGAATTCTATCTCTGATTCCAAGGCTTTTGACACTACCAATAGATATAAGTTCGATACATAAACACCAGAAAAGGGGAACCCACTTGTGGCATTTACCAAGCTGACTCAACGACCTGAGACGAAATCTAAAGCTTTCCAAATATTTTGGTCAGATCTTGGTTTCACGTCTCCGGGAGAAATGTATTCTTGTACCAGGGAATATATTTTATTGGTATCGGAACCGCGAGAAAGAATATAGGAAAAATGTAACGTTTGAAGTATCATCTTTACTGGACGACTGTAGCAACATTGCTGACCTGCTTAACTTAATGGGCTAAAGTATTATGCGATGGAATGGAGACGCTTCAATGACCGGTCTGACAGAAGTCTCAATGTAGTTATTTTTAATAACGGCAATAAAGTTTAGTCGAGCCATGCTGTACAAAAAAGCTGCAATGAAAAAAACGTGCAACAGCATGGGCCGTCTCCTATCCTTTCTCAACTACCAGGAACACAAAGATCTCATCTCTGGAGATCTTAAAGTTGTCGGATTTCATCCTAGGACTTTAAGGTGGGTAAACAAAGTATTCATGATCAAGTGCTTGTGTGACATTCGGCCTGACGACCAGCATTATGTCAGACAAAACTGGGGGTCAAGACAAGGCATAGAACCTGAATCACGCAACGTTCTGTCCAACTCTCTCGTTGAACCGAGGAAGATATTAATTCCACCCCTACACATCAAACATAGTTTGATGAACAATTTTGTTTAGGCAATGGACGAGAAAGGTAGAGGATTTGATTTCCTCCATCAGAGGTTCTCAACGAGTCAGCATGGAAAAACTTAAGGCAGGTGTATTTGATGTTCTACAAATAAGTTAACTCATCAAGGATACCAGTTTTGATAAAGCACTGAATCCTGTTAAACTTTCGACCTGGTTATTCCTTAACCCAGTCATTGCAAACTTCCTTAGAAACCACATAACTCCTCAGTATGAGAAGCGAATTGATGAGTTAATGTAGATTTTCCGCAAACTTAGCTTATGCGTGTCAGTGAAAATGCACTTACTTCGGTACTATCTCAACTATTTTCTTAGAAATATGGAGACTTCAGTGAAGAACAGGGTGAGCGCTTACACCAAGATATCCGTGTGATGTAAATAGCTACAAAGAGTGGTGGCATGTCAACTTTCTGACTGATTACTCCTGGGACCTGAAAAGGGATTTGGTGTCTAATAGGCACAATCAGAAGTCCATAAAGAGACCATTTAACCATCAAGAGCTTTTTTATATATTGTAATCTACTAAGTTATAATTATAAGATTCTCTTCACCTTTTTGGTATAAATTAGTTGGAAATTAACTATTGTGTGTATATTTGCCTCTAAATAAAAAGGAAAATAAGAATTTCTGGAATCATCACCATTTCACTAACTCTATAATTTAAAAAGAGAATTTCGGGGAGTATTGGAATAATATTTTGATCTAGGATTGGTTATGACTTAAGTGTTTTAAAATTTTTATCAAGGTAATTTCTAAGAATTTCTTTAGAGTTTGAAAAAACAAAATAGTTTAGTTCAGAAAAAATAAATAGGATTATGAAATGCTTTATAATGTTTTTAAAGAAAATTAATTACAATTGGTGAAGTTCAGAAAATTTATTAAAATTTAAGTGAGGGTTATTTTTTTATCTATAACTATATTTTAGCAACGTAATCTTTTGAAAGGGGAAAATAGTTTAAAGTTCATTTGTAAAATTATTATAATTCGCGAAGTTCAGAAAATTTATAAAAAATTAACCATGGTTTCTTTTTTTAAGATTTTAAATTTCAATCTTAGTTGCGAAGCGTAAGCCCCCACCGTAGGAGGGATTGACTAAAGCCATTGTCTGGTGTACTTATATTTCAAAAACTTGATCTGATTAGAAAATATGAGCATGATTTTGAGATTCAGTGCAAAAAAACTGGCCTTAAAATCGGTTATTATGTGTTAGACCTTAAAAACAGCGAAGTTCAGTCTCCAAAATTTACTAAGGAGTTTTGAAAATATTATTCTTCTCTCAAAATATTTAGTTTATTTGATATATCAATTTACACCGTGCAGAAGGCTAGTCACCTCTATTTTCCTTTAAAGTTCTGACTCAACATGTGTAAACAAGAGGTTTTTTACATTGAGAAGATTATTCCTATTTATACAATTATTAATGTTATTGTCACGGGTCTCGAATGTTAGTACAAAGAAGTAAAGGAGCCAGGAAGTTTTGTGAAGAGAAATTAGATGAATAAATTCAACTAATTCTGTTTTCATGACTTAAGTAGAGGTAGATTATTCTAAAGAGACTTGCCTTTACTGAAAGAATTTAAAACGTTCATTTTCTAAATTTCAAATGAGTCGATTACTTGCTTGAATATTACAACAGTATAAGCACGTTTCGAGTTATATATACACACTTTGACTGATATAAATATAAATAAAATCTTTTTATTCTCTCTCTCTCTCTCTCTCTCTCTCTCTCTATATATATATATATATATATATATATATATATATATATATATATATATATGCCTTTTGGAGGTTAGGTCGAAGTATGTTTGAAGGTCGACCTAGCGGGTTCGTGAGAGGAAAAGAGTTAAGAATATTTTGAGAATGCTTAAACTTTTAATTGCAAGCTCCTTTCAAAACAATAATTTAGAGTGCCAGTTGGCGAAAGATTAACAGGTCGCTGGTACTCATTTAGGGTTGCAAAAAAAAGACGACCAAAAAAATATACCTTTACTAATAAATAAAATAGATTTTTAATTTATTCAGATACAGTTTTTGAAGGAAATGATCGTACATGCTAAATTAAATGTCCACACGAGTCACAGGAGGGATAAATACGGGATTATGGCGTAAACCGCATCCTCACTGTAGATCAGCATTGCTTCCAACGGTACATGCGATGAGCACATAAGGGCACGAGGTCGTCCTTCGACTATATTCTTCTACAAAGAGAAATAGCTTACATGTGGCATTTGTGAGAAATGATGAATGTCATCACACAGTAAAGGCTTACCTTTTAAAATGGGAGGATACAACTAGCCATACGAACAGTTTTACATATATGTAGAAGTTTTCTTAAGGCATAGCATTTTAACATACTATGTAGTAGATAATGAAAAAGATAATGTTTGTTTAATATTCTACTAAAAGTATATTTTATATATATGTGCAATTTTTCTATATTTATGGGTGTCTTAGTCGATGTAACTTACATTTTCATTATTATTTTTCATTCAATATTATTAGTATCGGCCAGTCCTAAAGATAGCCTTCAGCTTAAAAATTAAGTAGGCATGAATAAGAAGGTCATTTTACCAGTTATTTGGTGCTCCTCTCCCCATAAGCTAGACTCTATGATCGGTGCCCTAAAGAAGAAGGAGAAGAAGAAGCCCCGCGAATTTCCCAGGAAAAAATAAAGAGTCCACCACTCACTCCTCAGGCAGTCAACTTTTCGACCTATATAAAGTGCTGAGCCTATCAACTGCAGAGTAAGGTAGGTGTCAGACCATCGACGGGCAGAGAAATAAGAAGCAAAATTCACCAATTCCAAGTTCAGTCTTTGCTTAAAAAGAATTAGGCCTGGCGAATTCCATCACCGTCGACATCCCCTTTTCATGAAGCGTCTGTTACAATTGTAAGAAGCTCATTTCCTTTCTACACACGGGAGTACTGCTAGCAGCTGGATGAACTAAGATAAATTGCTACATGTAGAAGTAGGCTTTTGACCTTATCCGTCAGAAGATTGTCCAGTCTCCACATACGAATACAGCGCCCATCATCGTAGCTCAAAAGGTTAACAATGAATCAGGAGGAAATCAATATACTCACTCAAGCCATTCAAATACTAATAAAGGCAATAATATATAGTTGAAAAATGCCAGTATATATCAGGTTCATGTGTAAATTCAGTTCATATCTAGTTAAAATGGCGTAAACTCAGTGCCAATTTAAATTTAAAATGTGTAAATAGAGAGAAATCCAATGTCTGGTGGTAAGAAGAATGATATTAATTTTATTAGAACAAATCAAATTAAAAAAGTCTATGTAAATTTTAATTTAAAGTTATACACTTATTCTTAGTTATGTGCGGACACAAATTAATGTATATAAAACAAGATAAAAAAAATAGGTTTTGTTCTCAGATTAGGAACCTCAGCTACGACATCAGGACTACCAAATGTTAATACGCCCGGCATCACACGGTTTGGAACAAAGAATCGCAGGATTGCTGCCACTTTAAAATGCATGTGTTGCAACTAATCATAACAAATTTGAATAAAAAAGTAGATTTAATATGGTGTGCGTGCACAAATCTGTAAAATTAAACAATAATGAAGTAGTAAAATACACACGCACACCACCCCCCTAGGAATTTTGATTACTTTTCCCACCTTCGAGCGCCCTATAGAACCGCTAACTACCGTGCGCAATTATGAATAAAAAAATAAAGTAATGTAAGACTCCGTAAGTCTAAAGAATCCAAATTCAAGGTAAAGATGTACTTAAAATTAGAGTTTACTGCACATTATTTTCTTTTTAAATCTGGTTACGTTTAATTCATTTCTCGTCAATTGTAATAAAAGAGAAAGAGACAAATTGTCCGGACTCTAAATAATTTAGTACATAATACTTCGCCTGTGAACCAATTGTATATAACATGTATTGTAATCGTTACATATAGTATATTAGAGGGAGAGTTAAAGAGCTAGAAATAACCTCAAATAGTAAAAATATTTATTTGGATGTAAAATCAATCTAAATATCTAGCATTATAGATAAAACAAACTGTGTACCATAGACGATATATATTAGTTCTCAATATATAATACTCTGTGGCTCGAGAGGGAGTTTTGTAGTGACTACTGAATTGCAAGGTGAAGTAGGCTCAACAAGGAACTTCACAAATGAGCATCATGTTGGACCTACAAAATCCTGAAATTAAGCACACATATTAACTACTGAAATAACATACCATGTATTAACAATGAACCAATGTAGAATAAAGCGAAATACTTATATCACAATTGTACATGTATTAAGAAATTCATGAGGGTAAGAAGGCAAGAAAATAGTTAGAAGTTTTCACATGAACACACCAACATACACGCGTTAGGAAACAAATGCCAGCCGAAATGTCTCGATACAAGATAAAGAAGTAGCCAGAACGAATCGGCTTTGACCAGCTAGAGTTGACGTGGACCTGCGAAACGAGGAAAACAACTTTGCTATCTTTGCCAACCCGGATGGGGCAAATGTTTCTACATTGAAACGCCTTTTTTGGTAATTTTACTTAATTTCTATTGAATATATTGAAGGAATAAGGTTGAAATTCATATCTATAGAATATTACACTAAATTTAAATTTATTAATAAGAAACAATTAAATTTCGTTGTGTCGTTTCTTTTTTAAATTCAATATAAGTTTCTTCAAATAATTGAATTAAAATAATTTAATCTCGATTATAATGTAAAGAAACGATGCTAAGGATTGGGGAATAGTGCTTACTTTACAGCCTTTAACATTTATATTTCATTAACATGGAATATTTGGGGGGTTTAAAGCCACCCCATTATAAGACTTAGCAAAACTCCAAAGAGCTTTTTTCTATTTGGTTGTCTCATTTCTTCCTGCAATGTGAGCACTGCACATTTTCCATGTCACATACAAAGAAAGAGTGACTAGAAGTT
Source organism: Ceratothoa steindachneri (assembly GCA_963969495.1). NCBI lineage: Eukaryota > Metazoa > Arthropoda > Malacostraca > Isopoda > Cymothoidae > Ceratothoa > Ceratothoa steindachneri. The sequence continues at coordinate 87,825,303 of OZ018328.1, forward strand.
TTGCGGGTGGTAACAACCAACACATGGCTTTCGGGATATTTAATATCTAGCATTTCAAAACCATTTGAAGACAAAAAGAAAGATAAGAAAACCCTGTATTGCAGGCCTTATAACAATACAGTACAACAGAAAGAAAAAAAGGACGTAAATGAACAATGAGACAAGAAACAGGAGCTTTTTAAAGGCAAGAGAAAGAGACATTGGATGGACTCAAAGATCAAAGCGAGGAAAGGGTGGCACAATGAAGGCAATCCATTCTGAGAAGACCTACCCAGATTCGATTCCTGGCCAGGATTACCCAAATCTTTCCCCTGCGTTATTTCTATCTTCCCACTATTGATTGCCTTCATTGTGCGACGCTTTGCTCTTTTTGATTGTTGTGTGCCCCCTAATATCCCTCTCTCTTGCCTTTATGAAAAAAACTCTTTCTTCTCTCATTGATAATTTACGTTAAATTTCTCTTGTCATTATATATTTATATATATTTTTGTATTCCAATTATCATTTTATTTTAAAATTCATTCGCATTTAGCCCCAATGATTGGTGGGTCTCCTAGCGCTGCCAGCGACATCTGGCAACCCCACAATGGTAAACCTGGCAAACATATGCCTTTCGCCTTACATAATCTGGACTTATGGGAGAGTACAATCAACATCAATTGTCATATAAATACAACTCTAATCACTGGACAGTATGCTCCCCTTTCACTCAATCTCCAAGAAGCTCTCCATCATCGCTAGGTCGTAGCCACCTGAATTGAACGCACACATAATATTGCATTCATAGGTACCTTTGCTCTTGATAATTTGTCTTTAATATATTCATGTGTGCATTATCATGTATCTTTGCATTATGAACAAAGTTGTTCCTAGAAGTTAATAAGACGGCTCCTTTCCGACTCTTTATTTATTCTATTTGAACTTTATACTATATTTTTTTAAAGGTTAAGGCTTTAAAATTTTATCTATTTAAAACACACCTTTTTATATAATTTCCTTGCAAATCCCTGTTTCATATTTGCTTTGAGTAAATTTAATTTCCCTTTTCGAGAAAAGGAAAATTTAGGATTACGTTAACAATCCATGCATGGATTCTGGTTTTCAAATTTAATAAGAAGGGAAGGCAAGCGAAAAAATTCCTAGTGAAGCGTGAAAATAAGTGCGGTAGGAAATCTTAACTATATCTCGGGTATCAGCAAGTCTCTAAAATTATAAAGGAAATATTTTAATTCAGGCATCTTACCATTTATAGTTTATAGGATTCAAACAGGAACGATACCCACAAAAAACAAGGTCAACACAGTTAAACATGAAACCATATAATTTGGAAATTTAACGAAGTAATTACAAAATATTTACACACCTAAGAACGCAAATACGTGTGAAAGATATAGCAAAATAACAAGCGTTATAAAGGTAAATTAGGCAAGACAAATTCCAAGAAGTAATAATACAAGATGGAAGAAAGAAATCCTAAAGAAGAAACCTGTTTCAATAAAGAGAACAAGAAGCCAATCTACCGAAGAAAGGGAGGATGAACTTCACTAAATTTGTATCTATAACATGCAAAACATAAACTCTGACGGGCGTCGGGCCAGGGTTCTTTGAAATGATTTCTTTGCCTTGCACCTGAAAGAAATTGGCTGCTGCAAAAGCTGATCCTGATGAAAGTAAAAAGACAATGGCCACAAAAAGAATATTTTTCTCAAAGAGAAAGGTGGTTGAGGTGAATTTCAGGTATGTTTAACTGTTTGATTCGTATATAACCAGAGGATCCCGATATAAACTTTAAGCAAATAAGACCGCAAAGATTTAAAAATTTAATAGACCTTGCTCAATTATCCTGAAAGAAATCTAATTACATTGACTCATTATTTTCTGTTTTCTCATTTTTCTTCATTGATTTCTTCCCCTCCTCTTAAATTCTGAATTTTTTCTGAAACACTAATTTTGCATATCTACTATGTTTCGTTATCAAAAAACCTTCCTGATTTATATTTCCTTTTTAACAATGAGAATGACCACGTTAAGGACTCGGCAAAAGGTACCTATAATCCCCTAGTTTGTGACACAAAGATACATTGCGGGCACTCAGCGAAGATGAAAGCAAACATAAAAGTAACCAACTAGTGCGTAGAGTACCAATCACGAGCATATAAGATACACTAAACTCCCCAAAATTAGGAATAAGTCAAATACAGAAACAAAACCTGGAATAAATAAGAAATATAGGATACTTGTGTAACACAAAAGGTGGAGGTGGCCTGCTCATAAACAAATGAGCCTTCTACTACTCTCGTCTTATTTTTCTTCCCCACTATTATCGTCTGCTTATCACTTCAGTATCATAACCTGGTTTCTTAAAGTTGTCGAAAAGTATTATTTCTGGTTCTTAGCAGAACCAGGCTAAGAATTTGTCATATGCAAGTAATTAACATTTATGAATTTCTGTCAGTGAATATCTAAATAAGTGTGCGTTAATTTGCTCTATAGGCAATAATTCCTAGACTTACACTTTATGCTAACTATTTTTGCCATTTCAAAGTTACATAGCCTTAGCCTAAGTCAGAATATTTGAAACTCTTTTTGAAATATTTATTCGGAACAATTAACCAATAACGAAATATTTTCTATAATTTGAGAAAAAAGAAACGCTCATTTGAATCTCCCCCCACTGCTTACTAATCGTTCAAAAAGAAAGTTGGAAAGTTTGGGGAAAGAGAAGCGGATGCCAAACAGCAACTGCCTGCGATTTTCTCTAAATTCCCATGAATTTGATAAGAGGGAGCAAACACAAATAACAGCGCAGAGAGAGACTTGGTACCAATTTGTGAGTGCTTTTCGCTTGTCTTCGCGGGGGTATGTAGGAATGGCACAGTTCATCACAAACATCCAATCACAACATAGCTATATTTCCGCTAACGTATTCAGAGCAGAACATAAAACTAAGATTCTCTCTGTTTATTTGTATGCACATAGCCTCGATACTGTAATAGGGCCCTTCTCTACTGGGTAACAAAATGCTTCACGACACCTTTTGCCCCGAAAATTACAAGTTCATTTGGTGCCCTACGACTCGTTATCGTTGATTATTTTTATCTTTATGTATGTTTCATTATCCGCTTAGTGGCTTTCGTAGCCATGCGACGGATGTATTTCACGTAAAATATTTAGAGTTATGCTTGATGGACTGTCAGACCACACAGTTGTGCTTTTTAAAGTAAACTTGTGTGTGTGTGTGTGGATAAGAAGTGTGAAAGGTTGATAGAAAGGAATAATTTAACGTAAAATGCTGTTAAATCAGTGAAAAAGGTATGAGTATATGAGAAAGTTTGTAAGCCACGGACAATAATTATGTTTAAAGATCGATAGAATGAAAATGGGGGAAAGACTTAAAGTAGTGATAGTAGGTACACTAAGAACACTATTTCGGTGTGCTAGAATTGAAATGTAAAGAATATTTCTGAATGGTCAGATGAAGCTATAGAACATGGAATAGAGATTACAAAGACAATGAATATGCACATCTTGAAAATATGGAGACACGCAAGAATAAAGAATATTTAAAAGAGCTATTAAACTTGAGTAAGAAAGCAGTAAGTGGCGCTTTTATAGTAAAAATGAGAGTTAGCACGGAAAAAGAATAAAAATGATTTATTTAGAGTAGTTTGATGCGTTGTATAATGTTTGCATGGCAGATAAATTAAATGTAAATGTGAGTCATATTAAGGGTTTAAACCAACGGCTGTATCATGATATGGAACTGATGTCAATGTAAGGTGTTTCTGTACTGTGAGAGTTATGTAATATGGTTGGGTAAGTGAATACGGAAGTGGCTGGGATGCTAAAGAGGGGTAATGATGGTGTCAATGAATGGATCTGATGTTTGCGTGCAAGAGAATTGAAAATTAATGAGTGCATATGGATTGTAAGATTATTGTGATACTAACGTTGAATAAGGAATCGGGTGGGAAAAGGGAATTTAAAACTACACTCTAATAATTCTCTTGTTTACTATAAACAGAATAAATAAAAGAAAGATAGAAGAGGAGAAGGGGAGAGGATTCGATTGAGTAGTCTGAGTGTATGCACGGAGGAGAGCTAACTGTTTTGCATTCAAATTGTTAGCTGAAAAGACAAATGATAAGATAGTTTAAGTTTACGGTAAGTTCCTAACTCTTGAGAAAGACTATGATCCTAGTAAGAGTTAAACATATGGCAAATGTAATAATGTATCGAATAAGTGTTAACACTTATGTGGCTTAAAGATTTTTCATGTGGTAAGGAACTCATATGTTTGGATAAAAGATGGCCGGTATGAATGGTTTTAACCATAAACGAGGATGCCAGGTGGAGCATAGGTATCGTTGCTTTGGCTCACAAATGCAGAAACGTGCGCTTATTCGACCCTAAAGCAAAGTGTTTGCCTTTCTGGCAGTATGAGGGTCTGAATGGGAGGCTAAGGTAAGGGAAAATTATGTAGCCATGGGTAATAAGTATTTTACTATGTAGTAATGAGAAATTTCTGAATTATATGGTAAATGGGCGTGAAACCTATACAGAATGATCAGGGATAGGTTCAATTTATGTTAAGGTATGGTTTTGACATGAGAGTAAAAGGGATTTTGAAAAAATTATCAAGGCGATGAGCATAGGTGTGTTACGAGGGAGTTAATAGTGAAAGCACAAAAGATTAGGATGATAAGTTTTGGTAGAGAATAGACTTGAATGACACTAGAGAAAGCGATGTTGTTCTGAAATAAGTACAACATTTTATTTACATTGATCATAACTATAAATCATCAGAGCTATTTTATGACGTACTTGAGAGAATTTTGGCGCTGTTTTCTATAATTAAATTCCTAGTTGTATATCACGTCTACTTTATATGATAGAAGCTATGTCCAAACTTGAAGGAAATACAATTGCCTGTAACATTCCGGCGCCTGTTTTATTTAGTATATATTGTAAATGATGGTCGTATCAAAGAGTAGGATGGTAGCAGTGAGGATATGAATAGTAGGAATGATTTTGCAGTAATCAAATTGTTATTTAATGGTAAAAATACAAGCGAAGTACTTTCATATAAGAAATAGTTAATGAGAGGGAAATTATGACAAAGAAAAAAGAAAGAAATCAGTCGAGAGCAGTGAATATCTAAGGGATATTCCAATAGTGCTTTGGTCATCCACAGGCATAAGATGGGTCACCAGATTTAATTGTCAAAAGCAGGTACCATAATGTCTACGTATGATTTTATTAGCAGAAATATCTTTAAATCGTTCCTAATATCCTGAACAATGGAGATAAATGTAAATATTAGCCCCGGTTTCTTTTACTTAGTTCCAGTCCTATCTTTCTTGCTCAAATCAGACTTATCAGAGGTCATAAAATCAGACCTCATAGGGAAAACATTGCTTTGTATAAATACTGTGTCCCTCTTGTGAGTTTGAAAATGCTTAGACATCGAAAGTACTAACTACAATCAATCTTTCCTTTTCCTTACGTGGTATACACAAATATTTATACTTATCACGTGTTACCTCTCGTGATTTTTACCCATATATATATATATATATATATATATATATATATATATATATATATATATATATATATGTCTTACACATGTTGAATTCTTCTATGTTTAGCACGCTATTTTTAGATCTATTACAAATATTTTGAGTAATATGCCTTTTCTTTACTTTAAATTAAAAAAAAACAACAGTACATTAAACATAACCCCTGCTCTTCTACGCCTACCTAACAGTCTGACCGGCGAAATTTGCTTGAGGTACAAAATGAATGAATTGCATCAGTAATCTATCTTGCCTAGGCTGACTTCAAAAGGATCTAGTCGTCTTTATGTCCAAATATTCTGTACTTATATCTAATTCTTCACTGTGGAAACTGAAAGAGACAATGTTGTTATACTTAAATCGTCCAGCTTAAAGATTGAAATAAAAACGTTATTGATAAGCGAAAACTTGATCTAACTGAAAGTTCTGCCCAGCTTATATGTGTCTGTTCTGAGGATTTTATATCTCATTTATTATCAGTAGTGCTAATGGTATAAAGAGCTTGGTTGTTAAATAAGAACCGTGACCACATCACCTCAGTAACCTTCGTCAAATTTCACTCGTCCCGGTAATTATGTATATGAGACAATGAATTATCTCAGTGGTGGGTTAAGGAAAAGCTTTGGCTGAACGTTGAAAATATCGGCAACCTAAACGTAACAAAAAGTAGCTTAACCTTGCTTGCCTATTTGATGGGTTGCTTGCCTTTACAAAGTGGTCCATGGGCTAGGAATAGCTTACATACGTATTAGTTATACAAACTGACCAATTAGTAGTATACAAGCTTAGTAATTATTCTTATCATATCTTTGTTAGAACACTTATACAAATGAGGGATGGCTTGAAATAAGAAAATATTATGAATGGACATTTAGTTGAAGATCTCTCTTTAGATATAAATTAACTGAGGTTTTTTGGCCAAACTTAAAGCGAAAATCAACAGTATGCAAGAATTGGATCATATAAAATTGATTCACCTAAAACTTACTCATAGTAGCTTATCTATAGGCGACTAAGGGTTGAAGGCTTATTTTCATGTATAGGTCTCGAGTTGAAGTATAGCTTAAATCCTTTCAGAAGATGTGTAAGATTAAAGTTAGGATGGATAATGCAAAAACCCATTCAGAATTATCTAATAAGATATAATATTCAACAGAATTTATTCACTTTTTAATCCATTATTAAAATACATGAACGAAATTAAATAAAAAATATTGTCCTATAAACCCCCAAAACCCAAACTATTAGACTTAACCTACGAAACACAAAACAATACTATACATTTTAATAAAACAACCTAACCTAATAAAACAAATAAACAAAAAGAACAACTTAATTTAAGTACCTGCAGGTAAGAAAAGTTTGTTCTGCTTGTATTCGGGTGAAAACAGCTGTGAGGATTGGGGAACTTATGTTCACTTGTAAGGTTCTGGAAACGTATCGTTGTCTCGTCGGACAAAGGCAAACAAAGCTTTTAAAAAGATTTCACCCTCCTAAAAGATATTAGGTGTTGGATAACCTTGATATTATGAGAATTGGATGCCCTTAATGCTCTAACCGTCTTAGATGAATATATTTATGCTTATATACTCGGATTTTCCAAACATTTTAATTTTATCCATTTTCTCCTTCCCTAACAAATATCTATTAGATGTTTTACGGTTCTCAAACCCCTCGAAGGGAGGGGGAGTTGTAGCAAAGAAAAAATGCTGTAGGTCATCTGGTGGGGTTTCCGCTCCTTAACCCCACAGAATGGTTCGTTACCGATCTAATTGCCTTTAGAAGGATCTTCTTCTATATATCTTCCAGATATTTTCACATCTTCTACCTATCTCACATTCCTTAAAACAATCTTTTGGAAACGAACTCGATAGTTATCATTTTACTTTTTGCGAAAGCGTTTCTTAGTTTTAAGTTACAACAACCACAACATTACATATATTCATGAATATATGTAATTGATGCTCACTCTCAAGGTAACTATATTTAAGTTATTTGTATTATTATAATGCTATCTTAATACCATACCATTCTATTTGTTTTTATCCATTCTTCATAAAACATTATTTTTAATTTATATAATAAAAATAGACATCTCTCTGCATACTTTATCCTTACGAATTTATCTTGGAGGTAGCTAATCTTTATAATGTCTTTTATTTGAAATTAGGCAACTCTATCATATTATTATTTCTCTTTCCTTTCATTCATCAGATGACCAGGTAGCCTTTTGGAGTAGAAGGGCGTTTGTAGAAATAACCTCAGCTACCATAAACTGTATTCACCTCCAAAAAGTAAAAGATAAAGTAAGCTTCTTTTTCCAAATCGACTTTCATTAACACTGACTTCGTCTTCTATATTGCAGTCTTTGGCACTAACAAATTTGATTATTAAAAAAGCTACATTGATGTTTTAAATTCTGTAGGGTATTTTTATGCTTATCGTAAAAATGTCTTTCGTTTTTCACGAAATGGCTCTAGTACTTTTTGTGAATTGATAAACATTTTACTGTAAATAGTGAAAAATTGTAAATCCTAATTGTGTTTTGTTCAGATAACAATATTAAACAAGTTTTCTGTTGAAATTTGATTCTATAGCATTTGAAACTCGCCAGCGGATAGTTTTCACCGATATGGGCCCTTATATCAAAAAATCTCTTCCATTAATATAGTTGCACACTCCGTTGTTTTAAAGGAAAAGTAGGAAAATCAATATTTCTTTCTGGAAAGTTGTATGTATCGTGAGAGTTAGCAATTCTTATGCTAAGACTTAAAAGTAGTAGCAATAATAAACGATTTGTAGTTGGGTTGTACCATGTTTGTTTTTTGAAAGTGGTCCAGTCTATCTCGAGCGGAACATTACCTACGGTATCAATGGCCAGCTCGGAAAAAGTTTATTATTGCATCACATAAAATCATTCGTGAACCAAGAGTTAAGAAAGGAAAAATAATTTTGTCATCCGATTCATATAAAATTAAAACTGCTGAAAACTTTTTTCAAACCCTTGAATCATGATAATTCATCATTTGCATTTCTAAAAGGCAAATTTTCAAAGAGAACTGAAATGAAATTAAATGAAAGGATCTTTTGTAGGCTCTTAAAAACTCGTGAAATTATGATAAGCAATGAATTTGGAAGCAATATGAATGGGATAGAATTGGAATCCTGGTAATTTTTAAGGTTATGTGTAATGAGCTGTATGGAAAGCACATGGTTAAATACTACAAAACTATTGGTGAAAAATAATTAATTGATATGAGAATGAGGCTAAAATATATACCTAAACTTGAAGCTTTCTACTCTTTATCTGTTCTTCTTCCCGGAAAATGCAACATACATCAGTGAGTATTTAAAACAGATACAATGGGAATTGCAGCCTGGCTTTGTTGGTAACTTTTGCTGCAGTCTCCAGAGTGATAGGCAAGATAATATGAAAAATTAAATTCTAAGTACAAAGAGAAATAGAAGTAAAATTTACTAACTAATTTAACGTTCACTTGTCCACTTATTCAAAATAATATTAAGTTATTTTATACTCAAAAAATTATCGTTCTTCTAAAGTTTTGTAAAATATATTCAAATAAACATTGAAATCAAGCTTATTTATTTATGATAACTATGTACTTTGTTAAAACTTATATTTATTTACGTTTTTATGCTAAACAGTAGATCTTGATATACATATTTTAACTCTGTATTTAGATTTAAAATGATAAGGAAGAAGCAGTTTGATGGACTATTCTAATAAAAATATAAAACTTTACGTGGATTTCATCAACAGACCAAGAATAATAACAGAAAGGGTTACTGGGTTTAAGCAAATATACGATGGGTGGTCAATAAGTTTTGCGAATCGGTAGGGCGAAACAGAGGAAGGGGGATGGCTGTTTGTAGGGGTGTTAGGAAAAGTTATGACAAGTCAAGACCTGCAGCCGCACACTCCTGCCTCGTCTATTTAAGAGGCAGTAGCTGATGGCAGATAGTTAGTAACAAATGTTTCAACAATGGAGAAGGTTGAGCACCACGCAGTGATAAAATCTTTGACCAAGAAAGGCAAGAATGCAAAAGAGATCCATGAACGCATGGTTGCAGTGTACACCGACACTGCCCTTTCCTATGCAACAATAGCTCGCTGGAATAGGGAGTTCCGCCTTGGTCGTAAGTTCCTTAAAGTTGAGCCCCGTCCAGGATGCACGTCAGACGGGAGCAACGTGGACAATGTGGCCCGTGTAAAGAGGATGATCCTCGAAAATCGACGGGTAAAGGTCGAAGAAATCGAGCAACAACTTGGAATATCCTATGGAAGCGTTATCAACATCATCCACGGCAATTTGGCTATGACCAAGGTCTCTGCCCGTTGGGTCCCTAGAAACCTCACGCCATATGATCGACTTTAACGTCGTCAAAGTCGACAAGGCCAGAGTTGCACAAGCTTCCCTGAGCGAGGGCGGATTCGAAGAGCTCAACCATTTCACCTACAGTCCAGATCTGGCCCTTAGCGACTACCTTTTCGTCCGCCAGCTCAAGGCTGCACTATGTGGACGCTTAAGAATATTCATTCGAATAGCTAAACATATAATGCCCGATTTCTTCTACGATTTAAGGAGAAAAAACAGACTCTTCAGCGATCTTTGCTAATAAATTGATGCAAGCGATTTTTTTCTAAGCTGAGTCTAATTACTTTTTACTTTTCCTGGGCAGTTTTGGCGTGGTTTATCTTTATTTACGAAACGTGGCGCGAATCAACTTTACCAAGGAATATTGGTAGGGAGCACAAGTATACTCGGCAACTTCGGAATTATAGTTCTTTTTTACTTGATTTGGGAAAAAATGAATCAGGTGGATTTCAGAATTCTAATTGCCATGTTATCTTTTGCACACCAGGTTTTTAGGAAAGGGAAATTTCCATCGGGAGTTAAAAGTAGTCATTTGACGGATAAGTGCTGCTTCAACTAATTTTATTCTGATTGTTAAATTACAACTGAAAATAAATTTGGATTTATCGAAGTGGATGGGTGTTTTAAGATTATAAACTGCTTTTCAATTCTAACCATCCCGACACACCTCCGAACACCGTGGCGGGTTATGCTAAGAAATTGTTTCTTTCTCAATATCTTATTATTTTATCGTCCAAATTCACGTAAAAAATGTAGCCAGTTTATGGAAAAGTATTGTAATTTTCGTGATCTACATACAAAAACACCTTTAAATATAGCTTCCTCTGTAGCAATATCTTTGTCATACTTGTATTCAATAAGTTTTCCTTAAATTATTGAAGCTATCTGCTAGTCCTACAATAATCAAAAAGGATACACCTGGTTGGTATAGATTATCATCGGATGTAGATGTGATTTAAGTCCCGTAGACATTGAGCTGTCTTGAATATGATGCAATGGCATCTGGTTTTGATGTTTTAATAGTCTAGATCGCAACCAAAGTACACCTCATACGAGTATGATGCAAGTAGAAAGTACGTATGTAACTAAATATTGTTTGCTACAATGTTTTTATGATACATTCTATATATATGACAATTCTATATATATGACAAGCAACTAATTAAAATTATTCCCCAACATTCTTAGTCTTTATACAGCTTATTTTCATCCTCTACTCTGTCCTTTCATATAATTGTTGAATATTTTATCTTTAAAATAACATTTAAATGAGTAAATGGAAAAGATATTTCTATTTTTCATATTTTTTCTCGATGATGTCAAAAAATTTAATAGGAATCCAAAAGTAATCGTTATATTTCTTATTTAGCCTTATTTTATTTCCTTCTTCCTTTCTCAACGATTTTCTTTATGTGTAAATTAACATATCATGTTTCTCATTCTAGATACAAAATAAATATATTAAAAATTATCCCAGTAACACCTTGGAAGAAGAGATAAATAATGCCAATAATTTAGCAAACGCCACATCCCTCAAATTTGTGAAGATCTATCTGAAAAGCGATAAACTCAATCACTGATATCATATTCGTCTAAAAGTTTTCGTCTCATATATATAGAAAGAAAATCGCCACCATTAAATAATAAACGAAGGAAGACGACTTTTTGGTCAAGAATTTATCGTAGTTGCCTCACTGTATACCAGCTTTGTTTTATTTTCAAGTTAGAAGATGTGGCAAATATTTCTTTGCCATTAACATAACGAGGTAAAACCATTTCTAGTCGAGCTCTTCCCTACGTTATCCGGTTGCTTATTCTACCTATAATCACAGATGTTTTTAAATTGTCGTCTAAATAACTTTCAGTAACCAAATCAGAAAATAATTTCAAATAAGATGAGTTCGTTTGCTCCTATATCAGGCACTTTTCTCACAACTCCATTCCTATCTCCGCCTATTTTACCATCACTTTCGTCGAATTTCAAATTTTCCCCTTAACGAGCAGCCAAGTTGCCTTCCTAACTAAATTTTTCTTTGATATTCTTCCGTCATTTATTCCCACATTTTACATTTTCCAATTTTTGGTTAGCGAAAGTCTTTACAAAAACATTGAATTCAATACCTCGTATTATTTTGAAAACTGCACAGCCCATATTTTACTACCGCATACACTTTATACAAAGCAAAATAACAATTAATTATTTCTGCATCACAAACAATTGCAAAACATGTTCATGGGAAATATAGGGAATTGAAAGAAAATATGTGAAGGAACTTACCACGAGATGTCTAGTTGAAAATTTAGTTTTATATTGGTAAGAAGGGCACGCAACAATTCAGAACCCTTACCTATCCCACAAGACAGTGTAAAAGATAGGGCCCACAAAAAAATTAATAAACATAAATACTCCTTGAGAATTAATTATTACTAGATGTAAACATACTATTAACATCAATATGTAAATAAAAAAATATGAGAAACCAATTAATTATCTACACAAATAGAAGAATTATAACCATTTACCAATGAGATTAATATTCTTGTTTCTTCTTTTATTGAATTTTGATTCCTTTTACTTGGCAGCAATAGCTTAAATTAGAGCTAAGAATTAAAAAAAAAGCTTTTAAATGATTAGAGTCTAAAACAAGTTTACTAATGTAAACCTAAAGAGCTCTTTGAGGTAGGGACAAAATCAACCACTAGTATAACAGCTTCACTGTTATTAATACTTACTAATTCAACAGGAATTTATAACAATGTCTAATACTCGATTGATATCCTTTTCACATTGTTACCTTCCTTCCAAACTGATCTTGTCTCGTTTATTTTTAACTTAGTTGGACTCTTTTAGGTGGGATAATAGAATATTCTCACTTTTGTAAATCTGTATTTCTTGTCTTTTCCTAAGTTGGGCTTAGATTTACAATAGCGAATAAGAGAGATTAAAGAAAGAATGAAATTTAGATTTATTTAGACTTGATATCATGTTCTATAGATCTTTAAAATAACATTGTGATAGGAGTCTTTTCTTATTCCGAACAGAATTGTTCTCATTTTCGGTATAAATAATGGTGTTTTAATAATATAAAAATAATGATAAAATACTGCTATTAATAATAATGGTTTATGTTTCTAGCCATTCAAAGTCTTCATCATTCGTTGGGCGCCCGTCCATCGACAAGAAAAGTTCTGCACAGAGAGTAGGAGGAGTTTGAGAGCCCTCTTGAAAACGTAAGGCGAGAAAGATAAGCGTAATTTGGCAGGAAAAATCTCATCTCAATTCTTAACCAGAAATTTCTAGGAATTTGCCTGGTTATGGTTATTTTCGCATTCTATGAATTCTAATCTGTTTTCCCGAAATGTGCCAATAAACTCAAAAATCATTAGCGGAGGTTTCCATTACAATGGATAAATATTTGGATAAAATGAAAACAAGAAATATAAATTTAACTCAAATTTTACACTTTTAATCATTGACTTCCTATGTGCATTTAGATTTAATTGTATCAGTTACCTACAAACATAAATAACAAATAAAAAAATGCATTTATTTCACGTTTACAAACACATTTGGGGAGACTATTTACAAAGCTGATTTCGCAGAAATAGTCTTAATATGATACTATATAGTATTCAAGAATATTCTCCTTATTAAATTTTGTCTCCTTAGCTAAAAAATCATTAATATAAATCGAACTGAATGATCAGATATCTGATAAAGAGTGAAACAAAATGTTTGCCAAATTTTATAATGGTAAGTTTTCTTTGACTGAAAATTATTGCTAAAGCAAGAGAAGAATACTCATTACTATTGATTAAATATATAATGAAAAGCTCTTTATGATAATGGTAAATCTTCTAAATAAATGTTACTGTTGTAATATTAACATACTATTACACCATATACATGAACTTAATTTTTTTAACTCCTTGATCCACAGCTTTTCGCGTATTTTACCATGAAAGGAACAATTGAGGATATTTTATTGCATCCAAATTCACCCTGGCTTTAATGGAAGTCTCTATTGAAGCGAAGACACTGAAATATCTCTATTCTAAAGATTATGTCTCGAGAGGGACAATTTGATATTATATGAGAGAAATTATTCCAGGAAAAATCCATAATTATCTAATACCTTCTTTTTCGGCTCTTTTACAATGGGAAAATTAAAGGAAGGAAAACTTGCGAAGGTATTAACTCATAAAAGGCATAAGAAACGACTAGTAGATCTGTGAAAAAATGGCGGGCTTGCAATTCTGCTGAACATTGTGTATTAATTATGGTTATACTAGCTCAAGCATTAGATAAATCATACTAGAATGTTTATCATATAACTCATATTTTGGCGAAGCATGGCTTTTGTAAATTCGGCATAAAATAAAATTGATTCGTAAGCAATTTTGATTAGTAAAGATGCTCTGTAAGTGGAGCAAATTCCATAGAAATTAGTATTTGACTGTTTTAATAGTGATATTTTCCGCTGTTTTTGGCTTTTAACTTCCGTGTACTTATAATAAATATGGTGTTCATTGAAAAACGTGGAAGTGTTGTTACCTCTGGGCGAACTAAGAACATTTAATAAATATGCCATCGATACATATCACACACATTTGACAATGAATTTTTGTATGCGTAAGAAACCTAAAGATTTTGTATTAAGCTTCGTGTGTATGCTTGCGATAATTATGGTTAGAAGTTGTCTTGTGCTAAGAGAAACGAATTAACTTTTATTCATGATTGTCAGTTTAAGTATGAGTGTGAAACACGGAGAAGAGTATGTAAGGAAGTTCTCCTGTAGTCAAAACGATAAATTTCCTTTAATGTTTGGATACAGTTTATCTATTGGTGTCGGAGTAGGATTTTAAAAATATCAGGAAAAGCTTTCTTGTACTAAAATGAATAAATTTTGGCGGAGAGTGTATGAAATGCATTATATAAATATGTGTGAGTTAATTCCTAACCTGAGATAGGGAGAATATTTTCTTTTTCTCATAGGAAGGAAAGCTCGTGTAAGTATGATCGCTAGGTTTACAATACGTGAGTCATGGTGTAAGTGAGTGTAGAATATTAAGGAAAGCTATCTCGAAGTCTCGAAGGTGCCATTTCTTATCTTGCTATGACCCTAGGGTTATATAGGTCGTAAGGGTAAGCAGGGAAAGTGTATGGGTGCAAAGTTGTCTTCTAATTGAAAGAATATATTGGTATCACTTCACTTGGGCCTGCCTTAATTAAACTTTTGATCTTTGTGGACATAATTTCTTATAAATTTGAAGTCTCGTATAAATAAAGTCCATATTGTTATATAAGTTGACAGTAGAATCTATTACTGGAAATAGTGATAGAAAAGATGTAGGCAGACGATGTATATTATCAACGATGGAAATCCTTTGATTGAGTCGAGCAGATCTCGATTCAAATCCCGCTTTCTACATCATTCATACCAGAACAATGGCATGTAATTGCTGGCTATTATTTGCTTTTGTGATTATTGGGTCTTTTGTTTTTATATTATTTTTTTCTCTCTTTTCATGTTATTGTTTTACCAAGGTATTTTGACTATTTTCTCTTATCACTCGGAATATGGAGTTATAAGGCTTTCTTTTTCTTAGCAGGAACCTGATTTCTCTTTACCTTTTACTTCTTATCAATGTATGTATTTTACCTGAACAAACAAATTTGCTCTCGTTCGTTACTTGCAATCTCTTTTTTGTATTTATAAAACTAGGATAGTCACACGCTCAGCCTGGGTCTTATAGGGCTAAATCCTATCAACGGCATCCTCATTCATAAAACACATAAGAAAAGAGATAGATCAAGACGATATCGAAACTTCCTTATACCAATCACTATTATTTTTCATTCAAAAGTATATATGTATAACCTTGGACTACGAAAAAGCGGAGTAAAATGGGATTATTTGTTTAGTTTGATTTATCTAAATTTGCGATATATAAATGATATTTTGCCATATAAGTTAACGCTAACTCGATAACTGTTAAGGTTTGATGTAAATTTAGTTTGTTATTTTTAAAGACGCGAGACCACTATTCAAATACTTGTAGCACCATAATATTTTGTAAGAAGATTTTTAATATATGCTTAGAGGCTTCATTTAAAAATTAAGTAAACTTTCCTCTATCATGGTTAAATAATACCAGGAAAAATAGACTCAGGTGTTAAATTGTTTTTCATAAATATGATAAATTACAAAGCCCAAAGATATCGTATCTACTTTCTGTATAATCCACAAATCTGTAACAATTATAAGGCAAAACCTGAAGATTAAGTCAAAATCCATATTAATCTATGTACATATAAAGTGAGTTTGTAATTTATGAGGTTCTAGCGTTGTGATCAACACCGTCTCCATTCTGAGATTCATTAAACATACGAGTAAGCTGTGAGTATTTAAGATTTGAGTCATAAGCCATAGTTCATATAATCATAATAGCTCATTCTATTTGTAAGTACAAGAAGTTTATTAATATTTCAGGACGGAAACACTGCCAAAATTTATTCATTAATTAAATCCCTAAGATGAGATTTAGCGAGAAAACGAATTATATAGTGGCTAATAAACGTCTTACGACTGCAAAGAAAATAACTGCAATTATGTGAGTTTTTATAACTAAAGCGTATTTCAATATTATAGTTTTATAAACATATATAATTAAACTTATAACATAAGCATGCTATCTGGCATAGTTACACTATTCAGTAAATTAGATAATTACTTCGCGATAAAAATATTAGGACTTGGTGTTTGTTAAAACCATTATATGATGTTTTACTAAGTAGATTTATAAGACTTCTTAAAAGGATTGGGAATTCCTATATTAAAGGTACCCCCAAAAATTAGTAAAAAAAATTCTAAGTAAATTTAATCAATTTTATAATGATACTTTATACTACAACCTTTTCTATTCTGATATTAGCGTATAAATTCATTTGTGGTAGAAAACTTTCGTTTAATTTCGATGCAATTCATTAAAATATGTTCCATGTCGTTAATTATTTCTAAGCCTCTTTTTGGAATTAAATTCTTCAGGCTTCGAAAAAGGTAAAATTTTAAGATTCTAATAACGTATTTTGACCTGAACATAAAGGTTAAAAATGGTTTAAAAAGTAATGTTCATTCACTAATAAAATTAATGAAAATATTTTTTTAAATAGTCAAATATTTACGAACTTTCCAAATGATTTGTTAAAGCACAATGATACCGTTATATTTAAACCTGAAATTCGGGAAATACATCAAAGTATCATGTTAACTTCCTAAGAATGCACGAGTAAGACGCATTGTTTCGGCAGTAAGGATTTAAATATTTTATTGCAAGGTGTCACAATGCATTCAATTATTATTCCATCAAAAATTACAAAGTAACTATAATTTCTTTTGAAGAAGATTGGGGATTATTAAAAATCCAAGGTAATTTTGAAGCTCTCCTTTAGAAAGCAGCCAGGTTTCAGCTGTAGAATTAATTACCAATATTCTTTAAATTATACAGATAAAAAATGAATTGTTTATTCAATATTTTTAGAAAAGGTTATTAGAAGCTGGCCCTTGTATTAACAGTTGAATAGTGAATATGTGAGAAAGAGAAAGAGAGAGAGCAGGAGCTCTTGCACTAGCCAGGTTAAGAGGAAATTTATGTCCCTCTAAAACCTCATTAAGAGATACAATGCCATAACTTCGGTGAATCATGTTGTATAATTGATATGACGACTCTACACAGCGTAAAAATAAAATCAATTGAACTTTCACGTTTTCTTTCATCTAAGTAATGAAACAAAGAGTTTTATACAACCCTACTGTGCGAATTCCGGCGAAATCATTTTAAAAGTAATTTAAGGTAAAGTTGTAAAATTAGAAGCTAAAAACTGTTGTAAGTATCTAACCCGATTAAGCTATAGAACAGACTAAATACGGCACTAAGGACCTGATGCTAATATGGAAACAATTACCAAAATACTTTAATATATGTTAAAATCGCAAATGTGTTTTCTCTAAATCGTCACACAAACTAGTTCCTAGTACAAACATATCCTGATCCATTATAAATGCTTTTCTGGTGTCTTTTTTAAAAGTGATTTTTTCATATTATCTACCTATTTCATTATCTTTCTCCTATTTTCTTAATTTAATTCTTTGCTAATTTTTAGTCGCGTACAAGTCTAGACGCGGGCGACTCTACATCTCACTATGTCGGTTGGTGCCCGTTTTGCTCTTTTATGTTTTTTTTAATAACATTGTAATTATTCGGCCGATTCTAATGAAATTTAAAATTGTTATGTTGTTTTGAATGTTCTTTTGAATGATGTAATGACAAGGTCCCACCATAGTTATCCCAGGAATTATTTGGTTTTAAAACCATAATAATTTTTGGCATTCTCTCTCGAATAATATAATTGCCAAAGTCCTCCCAAGCTTAGCACGGCAATTATTTTGCTTTGGCCATAACATCAAAGCTATTTGGCCGATTCTAACAAAATTTGAAACCCTTATGTACTCTTACATTCTCCTGCGAATAAGACAATTTTTAAGTTCCTCTCAAGGTTACTTCGGAAACTATTAAACATTTTGAATGTTGCAAGATCATAAATCAGAATAACTCAGAGCACGCGACGTTTTATTCAGCATAACTCGTTTCAATAAAAAATATGATTTGAGCGATGGTCCTTAAAATAAGATTTGGGAAACATCTTTATAAAGAAAGTGAAGATGGAAAAGTTGTAATAAATAGATATTATATAACCGTAGTAGCAAAATAAGCTGGAGGAAAACTAGGAATTAAAGAGGCAATTTTGATAAACTTACTTCGGTTCTTCGACAAAAGAAGCGGCAGTTTTGGACTAATGAGAATCAATCTTGACACTTGTTTCTAGACTAATCTGCTACAGTGTATGCTTTAAGGGATGAGCAAAGTAGATCATTTACTTTTCTTGATGATCTATTGTAATCAAGCCAAAATAGTCTATTTAAGTAGTTGTTTAATAATTAATTATTTGCTCTATTGTTGTTATTCTATGCTTCCTATAAGCAATATCATTAATCGTTTTCAAAATATGATACCCTTGCATCAAAGTTTTGGTTTCTATTTCTCCAATAAATCCTAAAGTGTAGTCTTGATATTTTTTTGGCTATCTGCAACGTTTACCTAACTACTACCTCTCGCAGGAGTTAAGAGTCTCGTTTCAAACGTCCAAATTTATAAGCTCCACTCGGCAATAAACAAAGACTGTTCATCCCGCACGCACAATTGAAATGAAGATAGTAATAAAGTATATTCGCATCCACTAACTCTAGGTAAAGCTTTGCGGGCGACAATTGAGGGTGATCCCTCCAAAAGACAACATTTCAAACAAATAACAACCAACTAGACAAAAAAAAAAGTCACGATAGAATTGTTCAGACATCGTTCCAGCGTACTTATAAAGCCGTTGAAGGTAACAGAGCCAACCGCGTTTTCGGGTGATGATAACTTCTAGGACAAATGGAATGAGTAGATAGACAAAATAATATGAACACTTGACAGATCCACTATTTTTTATTATCAATAAGGTGTTGAAGCATCATATGCATCAAGTTCAGTGCAATTCTTCGTGGAATATAATCATAAACCCCGATATGATTTACAACGGAATGTGTTCCTATTCTTACATCGAAAGTTCTTTTAATTTCTTGACGATAGACTTACTTGTAAATCTGCTTATCAATTTCTCCTACAAAATATTTTATAATCGTTCGATGATGCTTAGATCAGGTTACTGACAAGATTGTAGAAAAGATTATGGATTACATTCTGATGCTTTTCAAACCAAGATAATATTTTTTTCCCTGTATCAGGGAGTATTATCTCCGTGAAACTTGGCGTGGTCTGAACACAGTTCTTAGTAGTTGGAAAAATATCAATTTTGTAAATGCCTAGATATTTTGGGGCGTCATTAACATATATTAAGAAGTTTTCGTACTTTGGATTACATTATTCCGAGGGGCGGTCAATAAATTTTGTGAATCGGTAGGGCAAAACAGAGGAAGGGGGATCACTGTTCATGGGGGTGTTAAAAAAATTTATGACAAGTCAGGACCTGCAACTGCACGTTCATGCCTCGTATATTTAGGAAGCAGTAGCAGATCGCAGAGCGGCAGTCCAAATTTTTCAACAATGGAGAAGGTTAAGCACCACGTAGTGATCTAATTTTGACCTAAGAAAAACAAGAATGCAAAAGATATCCATGAACGCTTGGTTGCAGTGTACACCGACACCGCCCCTTACTATGCAACAATTGCTCGCTGGAATAGGGAGTTCCGCCATGGTCGCGTGTCCCGTGAAGATGACCCCCATCTAGGACGCCCGTAAAACGTGACCAACGAGGACAATGTGATCCGTGTCGAGAGGATGATCCTCGAAAATCGACGGGTGAAGATCGAAGAAATCCAGCGAGAACATGGAATATCAGATGGAAATGTTATCAACATCATCCACTACAATTTGGCTTTGACCAAGCTTTCCCTTCGTTGGATTCCTAGAAGCCTCACGCTCTATGATCGATTTCAAAGTTGTCAAAGTCCACAATGCCAGGGTTGCACAAGCTGCCTTGCGCGAGTGTGGATTTAAGGAGCTTAACCATCCCTCCTACAGTCCAGATCTGGCCTCTAGCGACTACTTTTTATTCCGCCAGCGCAAGACTGCATTGCGTCGACGCCGGTTTAAGCACGATGAAGATGCCCAGCTCTCCGTCCAGGAGTGAAATTGAACATCAGTCGGGAGATTTCTGGTTTACGGGAATTTAAAGCCTCAGGGACACGTGGTGGAAGTGCATTGAAGTCGAGGGTAGTTATATTGAAAAATAATAAAGCTCTTTTCCTCAAATCTCGTTTCCTTATATCCGAATTGCTAAACTTATTGGCCGCCCCTCGTGTATAAATATATATATATATATATATATATATATATATATATATATATATATATATATATATTTATGGGTGTGTGTAGCGAGAGGGGTCGTTTGGTTGAGACTTGTAGCTAGAGGAGTCGGTTGATGATTGATTATTGGGGCAGGGTCAACAGTTCAGAGTTAGAACAACATTCCATCTCTGCTACATTATTTGAGTTCCTTCTTGAGAGAGATATATAGAGAGCAGATATTGGGTATCAAAAAAAATTTAAAGATTGACGGTGAAAAATGATAAGAGAATTTGGAGGAATGGATTTCAATGTTATAGACTGGTATTAACTAAAAAAAAGGTTGTATGATGGTTTTTTGGCAACCAAATCGATGGATTTAAGAGAAGAAAACTGAACAAAGAGGCCTCAAATGTTTGCTAGTTGGGCACTCCAATGTGATAAAGAACGAGTATGAGTGTAAACAAAGATCATTATATATATATATATATATATATATATATATATATATATATATATATATATACATTATGGCATTATAATTTTCATTTTATTTTTAAATTTAGTCGCATCTAACCCTAATCATTAGTGAGTCTCTTACTGCTGCCAGCGATGGCTGGCAACCGCAAATATGTGAAACGTGGCGAATTCGTGCCCTCTTGACGTATATAATCTGGACGCATAAAAGAGTACAATAAATATCAGTTGTCATATATCCAAAACACCAAATCGTTCAACACTATGAGCCGACTTTCGCTTAATCTCTAAAAGCTTTCCATCATCGCTTGCTGCAAGCCAGATGAATTCATCCAACAAAGAAAAAAATGAAACCTGACCTTATGAATAAAGAATATAAGTTGTTAAATAAACACGCTCAAAATTTATTTTAACTAGGAAGATCTATAATTGGAATTCCTCTTTCTTGACTCATGTTAGGGGCCTTGCAGCTCGCAGAGAGAGAGTGATTTATTGTTGGTTTTAGTAGAGAGAGCAAGAGAGTCTTTTGAATGATATTGATAATTCTCTCTTCAGTAAAAAGGCCTTTTATGGTGTGGGATCTTTATCCTTTGCCAACTTAGGATTGCCAGCGCTTGCGGGCTCCGACAATCTAAAGGAAGTATCCATGCCTTGTTTTCAATGGTTCGAGCACTTTTTCAGCCGCACGACCCATAATTTATTGTATTGTTTTTGTTCCTCCTTCTACCTTTTTCAGACCAGTTCGTATTTGCCTGTTTTCGAGCGGGAAATTGTCACATAATATCATAGATAGATTTTATATCTAGTTTAAATCAAAACTCTAGTAAGCACAGTTTCTTAATTTGTAGCATGTAATACCTGCTTCATGAGCTTTGTTTCGAAGCACAGATCATCAAGATCTTAGGTGAAAATATGCTAAAGTTATTCTAAATATTCAAACAAAGTAGAGCACATGATTCTGGAGTAGAGCTTTGGTATTAGGAAGCGTTATTTTGTCTTTTAAACGTTCAAACGGGCGTCTTCCCAACACTACATAGCAGGAACCGACAACTACTCATCTAATCTTCCCAAATAAATTTGTTTCATTTCTATGAAAAATACTGCCCGAGTTTTCATCATAAAGCAGAATAATCTGAATTTTGGATTACAACTAAATCACTATATACTTTATAGTAATGATTGGTTACGACCATGCGTGCGTGATATTAGACCTTCCTCTCTCAAGCGACGTGATTCAGTCTGTCGAAACACTTTTATGTTCATGTGAACTTAGTGTGAAATAGCAGCTTATATCTCAAATCTGGCTGTTATATTTCTTATTTTACCTCAATTCGCAAAAGATCTAACCATCTCCATATCCCAGTGAATATAGGCCCACTTTTGTACACCTGCTGTCAAAACGTCTTACTTATTTTTGAGACAGTTTCTCCTAGTAAATCGGTTCGCCTTTAGAAAGGGTCTAGTCACTGATGATGCACTATTATTTTGGGTACATGAAATGAAGTCTGCTTTAGACAATAATTGTTAGTCTAGGCTTGTCTCTCTTGACCTTAGTGTCGCCTAAAACACTGTCAACCATAATGTTTTTATTTTTAAATTAAAGTCTGTTTGCAATGGTTGTAGAGTCTTAGGTATTTTCATAGTTTTTAACTGAGAGACAAAAATATGTCGTTGTGTATGTGTGTTTTAGCCATTATTCTAGAGTATATTTTGAAGTTCGTCAGGGTAGCGTTCTTAAGGCTTTGTTTTTATATTATATTCTAGTAACATGTAGTTTAATATCACTAATAAAATTCTATCATAGAATTGTATAAATTTAGAGAGTTTGGGAAATTATTGTGATTCAGATTGTATGTGCAGTACTGAGAACATAGCGGCCGAAATCTTATATTCTAAATCACTTGATCACTATCTACGCCCATTTGGCTTGAAAAACAATGATAGCTTTGATCCTAAAAATATATCTTTAATATATTCATGTTTGCCTTATCATGTATCGTTTATAAGATTACTTTCTTGCTGAATAAAGATAGCAAGAATAAGATCTTGCAGAATATGAGAGGATAAACTTCACTTATTTAAATCTATAAAATGCTTAACATAAACACTGCCATGCATCGGGCCAGTCTTTTTAGAGACGATTCCTTTGCCTTTCACTTGAATGAAATGAGCTGCTGCAAAAGATGATCCTGATGAGAGTAAAAGGACGATGGCCACAGCCAAAAATATTTTTCTCTAAGAGAAAGGTGGGTGGGGTGAATTAAGGGTAGGTTTTTATGTTTGAATAGTATATAGCCAGAGGGTCTCATGATAAACATTGAGCAAATAAGATATCAAAAAGAGAAAATTCGCTAGTCCTTATTCAATTTTTGTGACGAAAATTCAGGCTTCATTTATTCAAATATTTCAGTTTTCTCGTTTTTTTTTCATTTATTTCTTCCTCTCCTCTTAAAATATGAAATTGTTACAAGACCCTAACATTTGCATATCTAATATCTTTCATGAACAAAGAAACTCTCTTTTTATATTTCATTTCTAACCAATCGGAATGACGACCTTTAGGACTCGACCAGAAGTACCTATATTCCCCCAGTTTATGACACTACAATACACTGCGGACACTCAGCCAAGAATAAAGCACAATTAGCGCGTAGAGTAACAATCATGAGTATATTCGATAAACTATATAGAAAAAAATCAAAAAATTAGGAAGAAGTCAAAGACACACACAAAACCTGGTAGATATAAGCAAAATCAGACACTTATGTAACACAAAGGGTAGAGGTAGCAAGCTCATCAAGCAAATTTTCCTTCTACTGCTCTCGAACTATTCCTCCCGCCCCCTTCTATTGCATTCTTATCACTCTAGATGAAGGGGTTTTGATATTATAGCTCTTTTGCATTTAAATTATATATAATTCATTGTCTTGATCATTCATTTTATAAACTTATCAGGATTCAGGGAAATAATTCTAAAGCTTCCACAGCTACATAGCTTGGTAAAGGAGAAAAGATGATCTGAAAATACGTTGTTTAAATAGCGAACAACGAAAATGAGGGCTTTTTTCAGGGAAACAAGCCTTTTATTTAATGGTTATCGAAACATGATCATCAAATTGAGCAACAGAGTACCTCTGCCAAATATTTAGGGAGACGGCCTGGATCGACAGATCCTCTATGGGTCTTTAAATATTAATAAATCTCATTGACACCAAACCACCTATACAGTGACTTAGACAAATTAGGGATGGCTTCAAATACGAAAATATTATTAAAGCTGATTTATTTGTAGATCTTCGGTTAGCTATGTATTAACTGATCATTATTGTCCAAACTTAAAGCGAAAATTGGATGTGGTGAAGGCTTTTTTCATGTGTTGGTCTAGGGTTGAATTATAACTTATATCTTTCCGGAAGGCGTGTAAGATTTATCTTAGGATGGATAATAGAAAATATCATTCAGAATTATCCATTAAAAAATCAAAATTTACAAAATTGATGGACTAGTTCATCTAATATTAAAATACATGAAAGCAAATTTTTTACTAAACCTAGAAAACCACCTAAATTAATAATGTCCTATAAAGACCTAAACCCAAACTATCAGACTTAGCATACGAAATACAAAACAAAACTATACATTTTAATAAAACAACCCAACCTAACTTAAGAAACACTGGAGCCAGCTTTATATTAAAAAAAGAACCACAAATAAGCACAAAGACCAAACGAATTGAAGTAACTGCAAGTAAGATATATTTGATCTGCTTGTCTTCGGGTGATAAGAGCGGTCATAATTAGGGAACTCATGTTCCCGTGTATGATTTTTGGAAAAATATCTTGGTCTGGTCGTAAGAAGGCAAACAGAGCCTTTTAAAACATTTCACCCTCCCAAAAGTTATCAGGTGTAGTGTGAACTTGACATTAGGAGAATTGTTACCCTTCATGCTCTAACCTCCTTAGATCGATCTATTTATGTTTTTATGTATTTAAAGGCCGAAAGAAATGAAAATTGGTAACACAACCAGGAAAACATGCTAATGAGAATATTATATGAACCAATTAAAGCTTAAGAAGGAAAATGGTAGATATGGAAACGGAAAGATAGTGCAAACTATTGTGACAGTTATACATATGAAAATAATAAATAAGTTGGATTTGAACCCGTGTCAGCAAGCGCTCATCGCTTATATGACCAGGACACTGAGCGCCAGAGCTACCATACTCTGAAGATCAGCATGGTAGTCATAGAAGCGATGAGCACTTGATAACACGGGTTAAAATCCAGTGTTTGTAAGATGATTCTAACAAAAAAATAAAGCTTTACGTGGATTCCATCATAAGACCAAGAATAATAATAGAAAGGGCTAATGGGTATGAGCTAATATTAATCCTCTTTATTTTTAAATGAGAGGGACGAGGAGTATATACCTGAGGGGTTATCTGTGGGTCTTTCTTTTAAAACTAAAAGTTAAATGGTAAAAATCAAATTTAAGTTATTGTTTAAACTGAAAATTCAGGAAGGGGAAGTATGGGTAGGTAAAGATGAGCCAACCTAAGGAGCATCAGGTTGGGGGGTGCTCTTTTACTTGGTGAATTTTTCGGTTGCTGATCTTCACCTGTAAAACTTTGGGGTTATTTATCCATACTATTGCAAAAATAACTCTAATAATTTATGAATTTTTAGGTTTTGGCGAAAATGTCTCGGTAATGAAATTTTCCTAAAGTAGCTGAGGCGAAGTTGCCCCATTAGATTAAATGGTCTTCTTATTAGTTCATAACTTACCACCATATAAATGGCTCGTGTTGTGAATAAAAGTGTTAAGCCTTTCTTGTTAAGATGATTTCTGCTGGTAATTAATTGGGTGAAGCAGAAATCTTATATTTAAAGGATTCAACTCGCTGCTTTTCAATCTTTATTAAGTTTAGGAGACAAAAATAATATAGAGTCCTCCTCTTGAACTTTCACTCATCCAATGATAATTTGGTCATTTATTCACGGCTAGGTCTTTTTTAGTGAGAAGAGGGTAGCAAATATTTCTTTGCCTTTAACATAACGAGGTAACAAACATTCTTATTCTATCTCTTCATTATGTTATCCGGCTGACTTATTTTATCTAGAATCGTCGTCTAAATAACGTTATGAAACCAAATGAGAAAATAATTTCAAAGGAGATGAGTTCATTTGTTCGTATTAAGGCCCATTTCTCACAACTCCCATTGATCTGCCCTTGTTTTAGCTGGATAGGTGAACGTCCTTTTCACCTTTCGCCATTAAACCGATGGAGGATGAGAAGATAAAGTTGCCCACGAGAGATAAATGATTTGGAGCATCTTCGCTAGACAAAGGTCATTTACTCCCACATTAAACATTTTAAGATTTTCAGTTAGCGGAAGTCTTTACAAAATTATTTACTCCAATTATTCGTAATATATTGAAACCTGCAGCGCCTATAAATTCCTGAGGATTATAGAGCCATTTTTCACGCATATGCGGAAGACATGCGGATTCAAGCCATTTCAATAGTCTGATGGAAAGTCTTTTATAGGTGCAATGGCCTTCTATGACAGTGCTATGATCCCATTAAACTCAAGCTAACACTAATCTAATCAGAGTAGAATTGTAAGACATCCGTCATACGACATTAAGTTCTCTTTCCTTGGTTGTCCCCTTTCGAGCAGAGCGAGAATCTCTCTTCTTTTAAGATATAAAAAGATAGTTGTAATCGTTTTCCTCTTTTATTCGTTTCTATCTCCCT
Organism: Ceratothoa steindachneri; assembly: GCA_963969495.1. Taxonomy (NCBI): domain Eukaryota; kingdom Metazoa; phylum Arthropoda; class Malacostraca; order Isopoda; family Cymothoidae; genus Ceratothoa; species Ceratothoa steindachneri. The sequence goes on from OZ018328.1 coordinate 87,852,425, forward strand.
CTTGAATTGTTCCTACGTCTGCTATGAGTATGCATTTGTTTTTAGACGGTATTGCTAAAGCTTTCTAGCTAGAGTAATTAAGAATAAGCTTGTCTTTATAATTACATCTACCCTTTGGTAATTTAAAGGGGTCTACTTTTCAGTTAATTAATTCTTCTCTGTCCATCATTCCACAAAGATTCATATCTTTTTCTCATTTTGTAAAAAAAAACAAAAACGATCAATTACTTTTAAATCACAATGAATTTTAAAACTTGTACAGGAAAAATGTATTGAATTGAACGAAAATATGTGAAGGTACTTACCCCGACCTGTCTAGAGCAAAATTTAGTTTGAAGTTGGTAGGAAGGGAACGCGATCCTTCAGACCTTTACCTATCCCACAAGACGGTCATGAAGAGCTGCCCACAATAGAAAGCTAAAGAAGAATGAAAACTCGTTCGTAATTAATTATTACTATTTGGAAATATACACGTAATTATAAGAGAACAATTAATTATACGAACTGATCTTGTGTGAACAATCTTTACCTTGTTTGGACTTCCCTAGAATGTATATTAGAATATTTTCCTTTTATAAATCTGAATTCCTTGTCTTTTCCTAATTCAGGCTTAGATTTAGAATAGCTATTAAGAGAGAAAAAAGAATGAATGAAATTTCGATTTATATAGACTTAATATCATCTTTAAAATAACATTAGGAAAGTAATCTTTTCTTATTTCCAAAAACATCGTTCTCCTTTTCATATAAATAATCGTGTTTTCATACAATATTATAAAAATAATGATAAAATAATAAAAATAATAATAATAGTTTTTTCTGGCGCCCTTCAAAATCTTCAGTATTCGTAGGGTGCCCGTTCATCGACAATAAAAAGTTCTACTCAGAAAATGGGCGGGATCTGGAGAGCCCTCTTGAAAATGCAAGGCAGAAAAGAGGAGCGTATCGTAAAAGAAAAAAAAACATTCCAATTTTCAACCAGAAATTGGATCGTTATGCTTATATTCGAATTCTAGGAATTCTACTCCGTTTGCTAACAATGTGTAAATAAATGAGGATCTCATTATAATGGTTAAATATTTGGGTGAAATGAAAAATAGCAATTTTAATTTAACTCCGATTTTTCACTTTTAATCATGGACTAATCATGTCCATTTAGATTTAATTGTATCAGTTACCAACATCCATAAATACCAAACTAAAAAATCTATCTATTTCACGTTAAAAACATATTTGTGGAGATTATTTACAAAACAAATTTCGCAGTAATAGTCTTAATGAGATAAGATGTAGTATTATAGAATATTCTTTTTATTAAATATTTTATCCGTAGTTCTAAGATCATGAATATAAATCCAGCTCATTGATCAAATATCTGACAGTGATTGTACAAAGATTGATGCGAAATGAACTGAAAATTAATACTAAAGCAAGACCAGTATACTCAATAAGACTGAATAAAAATATGATGAAGAGTGGTTTATGTTATTGGGAAATCTTCTAAATAAATGTTACTGTTGTAATGTTAGAACCCTATTTCACCTATACATGAATTTGCTTTGTGTTCACTCTGTGACCTAAAACTTTTCGCGCATTTCACCATAAAAGGAACAATTGATGATATTTTGGCCAGAATCTTTGCTGTTATCTTGCGCGACTTAAAATAACTTTGCTTTTCATTCAAAAACGTACAAGTGATGTTGCCCCTTGGATAAGTACGAACATTTAATAAATATGGCATTATATATGTCACACATATTTGACAATAAATTTTAGTATGCATATGAAGCCTAAATATTTTATATTAAGTTTTGTGTGCATGCTTGGGTCAGGTATGGGTAAAATATGTCTTGTGGTGAGAGAAACGAATTAACTTTAAAGCATGATTGTCAGTTTCTCTATGCGTGTGTAACGCGGAAAAAGTATGGTAGAAAGTTATTGTTTAGTCAAAACGATAGATTTTCGTTATTTAAATGCATTTTATATAGTGGCATTGATGTAGCTTTCTCGTACTCAAATGAATTATTTTTTGAGGGGGATTGTATGAAATGCATTATATAAATATGTGTGGGTTTATTCTTAAACTGAGCTAAGGAGAACTTTACATTTTTCTCAGAGGAAGGAAATCTCGTGTAAGTATGATCACTAGGTTTACATTATGTGTCCTGGTGTAAGTGAGTGAGGAATATTAACGAAGGCTATCGCGAAGTCAAAGGAACTATTTCTCATCTAGCTATGAACCTCGGGCTATATATGTCGTATGGATCAGTGGGGGAAGTGTATGGATGCAAAGTTGTCTTCTAATTGAAGGGATATTTGGAATAACTTCAATTGGGCCTGCCTTAATTGAACTTTTGATCTTTGTGGACATAGTTTCTTGTAAATTTGAAGTCTCGTATAAATAAAGTCAATATTGTTATATGAGTTGACAGTAGAATCTATTATTGGAAGTATTCGTATAAGAGATGTAGACAGACGATGTATATTATCGACGATGGAAATCCTTTAATTGAGTCAAGCAGATCTCGATTCGAATCCCGCTTTCTACATCATTTATACCAGAGTAAGGGCATGTAATTGCTGGCTATTATTGCTTTTGGAAATATTCGGTCTTTTGGTTTTATATTATTCTTTTCTCTCTCTTCAATGTTATAGTTTTACCAAGATATTTTCACTATTTTCCCTTATCACTCCGAATATGGAGTTATAAGGCTTCCTTTTTCTTAGCAGGAACCTGATTTCTCTTTACCTTTTACTTCTTATCAATGTATTTATTTTAACTGAAAAAAAAATTTGCCCTCGTTCGTTATAGCAATCTCTTTTTTGTATTTATAAAACTAGGATAGTCACACGCTCAGCTTGGGTCTTAAAGGGCTAAATCTCATCAACGGCATCCTCATTCATAAAACACATAAGAAAAGCGATAGATCAAGATGATATCGCAACTTCCTTATACCCATCACTATTATTTGGAATTCAAAAGTATATATGTATAACCTCCGACTAATAAAAAGCTTAGTGAAAAGTGACTATTTATATTTAGTTTGATTTATCTAAATTTGCTATAAAGAAATGATATTTTGCCCTATGAGTTAACGCTAACTGAATAACTGTTAAGGTTTGGTGTAAATTTACTTTGTTATTTTAAAGAGGCGAAACCACTATTCAGATCTTTGTAGCACCATAATAGTTTGTGAGAAGATTTTTAATATATGCTTAGAGGCTTCGTTTAAAAATTAAATAAAACTTTCCTCTATCATGGTAAAATAATACCAGGAAAAAAAGAATTTTTGTGTTAAATTGTTTTTCATAAATATGCTAAACCAATAATAAAAGTCAGTAATTATATTTCGTGGAATATATTAGAATATATCTCCATTAACGCGTTCCCAAATTTCAATCTTAGCCCTGGTTTGTTCACACTAGACCTCATTTTCACTACGTACATAAAATCTCAAATAAAGTTGTTTCAGAATTTTGTACGCCCTAATTAGGGTTCAGCCTTGGGTAGTCTAATCCCCCCTTCCACTATTTAAGGCAATGAAGGCACAGATTCTTGTTTATTACTTGAAAAAGTCTTTAAGAATATTGACGAAAGAGCTCGGAATCATTTTTCACTTTTCCTTTGTGGGTGTATCTGCATATACGAGGGGCGGTGAATAAGTTTTGCAATTCGAATATAAGGAAACGAGACATGAGGAAAAGTGGTTTATTATTTTTCAATATAAATACCCTTGACTTCAATGAACTTGCGCCACCTGTCCCTGAGGCTTCGAATTCCCGACAAACAGAAATCTCCCGACTGCTCTTCAATCCACTCCTGGACGGCGAGCTGGACATCTTCTTTGTCACCAAACCAGCCTGCACGGAGTGCAGCCTTGAGCTGGCAGAATAAAAAGTAGTCGCTAGGGTCCAGATCTTGACTGTAGGGGGTATGGTTGAGCTCCTCGAATCCGCACTCGCGCAGTGCAGCTTGTGCAACTCTTGCCCTGTGGACTTTGACGACGTTGAAGTCGATCATGGGGTGTTAGGTCTCTAGGGACCCAAAAGGCAGAGACCTGGGTCATAGCCAAATGTTTGTGGATGATGTTGATAACACTTCCATATGATATTCCAAGTTCTCGCTCGATTTCTTTGACCTTCACTCGTAGATTTTCGAGGATCATCCTCTCCCACGGGCCACATTGTCCTCGTTGGTCACGTCTGACGGGCTTCCTAGATGGTGGTCATCTTCAAGGGACTCACGACCATTTCGGAACTTCCTATTTCAGTGCGCAATGGTTGCATAGGAAGGAGTGGTGTCGGTGTACACTGCAACCATGCGTTCATGGATCTCTTTTGCATTCCTGCCTTCCTTGGTCAAAAATTTGATCACTTTGCGGTGCTCAACCTTCTCCATTGTTGGAACATTTGTGCCTGGCGATCTGCGATTAGCGACTGCTTCTTAAATATACGAGGCAGGAGCGTGCGGCTGCAGGTCCTGACTTGTCATAACTTGTCCTAGCACCCCCACAAACAGATTGCCCTACCGATTCGCAAAACTTATTCGACCGCCCATCGTATATATAAATCTTGATTCCAATATGTTGGTTTACTATTATCTTCTCACTGATATATATCACGCTAATGTGCTATCTTTAAATATATATATATATATATATATATATATATAGCGAGAGAATTCGGTTGGTTGATACTTGTAGCGAGATGAGTCGGTTGATGCTTTGGTATTGTGGCAGGGTCACCAGTTCAATGTTGGAACAACACTCCATCTCTGCTACATGATTCGAATTCGTCGTTCAGAGAGAGAGATATAGAGAGCAGAGATCAAAATCTATTTTAACTAAGAAGATCTATTGTTGGAATTCCTTTTTGTGGACTCATGTCATTGCCCTCACAGCTCGCGGAGAGGGAGTAGAGCGAGAATAAGAGTTGTTTGAATGATAATGATACTTCTCTCTTCAGTGCCTAATATATGTAAAAAAGCCATCCATGTTTTGAGATCGTTAATCTTTGCCATCTTTGGATTTGTAGCCGTTGAGGGTTCCGACAACCTAAGGAAGTATCTATGCCTTGTTCAAAATGACTCGAGCACTTCTTTAGCTGCAGGACCCATAATCTGTTGGATCCTTTTTGTTCCTCCTTCTATCTTTTTCAGACCTTTTTAGTATTCGCCTGATTTTGAGTGGGAAATTGTCACATAGTATCATAGATAGATTTTCTATCTAGTTTAAATCAAAACTCTACTAAGCACAGATTCTCAATTTGTAGCATATAATAACTTCCTTATGTGCTTTGTTTCGATTCACGGATCATCATGATCTTAAGTGAAAATACGTTCAAGTTATTCTTATATTCCAACAAAGAAGAGCACATGATCCTGGAGTAGAGTTTTGGTAGTAGGGAGCGTTATTTTGTCCCTTAAACGTTCGAGCGAGCCTGTTTCCAACACCATAAATCTGGAACCGACAACTACTCATCTAATCTTCCGCAAATAACTTTGTTTTCTTTCCATGAAGAACACTGCCCCAGTTTTTATCATTAAACAGAATACTCTGAATTGCGGATTACAACCAAACTACCATATACCTCATGGTAATGATTTGTTACTACTATACATGAGTGATATGAGTCCCACCTCTTTCTAGCGACATGATGCAGTCTGTCGAAACACTTTTATGTTCATGTAAATTTGGTATGAAATAGCAGCTTATATCCTAAATCTGGCTGTTATATTTCGTATTTTAGTTGGCCTGGTGTGATTTCATGAATGCTGGCGTTCAGGCAACATTACCTCAATTCGCAAAGGTTCATGATCATCTCCATTTCCCAGTAAATATAGGCCCACTTCCATCCCACCGATTTTATCTAGGAGTTTTGAACGTCAGCTGTCTAAACGTTTTAATGTATATTTGAGACAGTTTATTCCAGTGAATCAGTTTGGCTTTAGGAAGTGTCTAGTCACTGCTGATGCACTATTATTTCTGGTACATAAAGTGAAGTCTGCTTTAGACAATAATTGTGAGTCTAGGCTTGTTTCTCTTGACTTTAGTGTCGCCTAAAACACTGTCAACCATAATCGTTTTATTTTTAAATTAAAGTCTATTGGCAGGGGTGGTAGTGTCTAAAGTATTTTAATACTTTTTAACTAATAGACAAGAACGTGTCGTTTCAATGGGTGTTTTAGTCCTTTTTATAGAGTGTATTCTGGAGTTCCTCACGGTAGCGTTCTTAGGACTTGGTTTTTTATATTATATTTTAGTGACATGTAGTTTAATATCAATAATAAAATTCTACCATATATTAATGACACCTCTCTTTCTTTTAATATTCAATCACCTGAAATCAGACTGACTATCGCAGACAACCTCACTGAGGATTTGAGTAAAGTTCATTCCTGGTCCTTCAGTGGAGTATGAAATTGAAGTCTTGTAACACTAATGAAATGATAGCAAGTTGTTCTGGATCTTACCTGAACATCCCAATATCATAGTAAATGGAGCTTTGAATAACAAGGCTGACCAGCTCCAGCTCTTGGGAGTAACTAGATTTGAAATTCACATTTGAAACGCATCTAAGAAACATGTCTCGGGATATATCGCAGAAATTGGCCCTTTTTCGTAACTCTAAAAAAATTATGAGGAAGATGGTGTTCGTTTCAATTGTTCTACTGCATTTTGAATATTGCTCCTATGTATGGAATCCTGTTGCAGTCTCCTGCTAACCCAGACAACCTGAAGGGAGCAGCGAGAACTTCCCGCGGTCGGATGACCCCGGACCTCTTATCAAGAATGGTCAGCCCAGTCCAACCCAAGGTGCCGCCTCAAGAATTTTGCACGGCTGTGTGATCCTTGCTGTGTTGCCCTTCTCCCCCATATCACAGCCTGCTCGGCGCCAGACCTAAGCCTATGATTCTCGCTGTGAATATCTCCTCCTCTCTGGCGCATCAAGTCAAATAAGATTCCCGTCCCCCTTTTGCAATCCGCTTTCGCTGAGGCAGCAAAAACCTCCCAAAAATTAGCACCATACACTACTGTCTTGGTTAGTAGCTATGTACAGTCTAGTACACCCGCTCTGCCTCCCAACGGCTTCCAGTTACGAACGCGACGCGTCACCTCTCTAACATTCCTCTCTTGTACCTAAGGCCAGATTTCCCGCCTAACAGACGATAAACACGGACAGGCATCTATCACTCTGGTATCAACATCTTTTTCGTCTGGAATACTCCCTCGTTCATTTGTCAGCGTGGTTGAAGAAGAAAGTAATTTGCAAGTGGAACTTTTCATCACTCCGCTTTCTAGACCTCTCCAAAGCAACCGTTGAAGGAGGGTTTACGTAAGTCTGCCCGTTATTTGCACTCTCCCCCTTTACCTGGAAGCAATCAGCGTACATTTACGTCGAATCATTTGTATACCCTTCTCCCCCTCCATTTAGTACCACATGTCTTATATTATTTATTGTCATTTATTTAATTTTGTTAATAATGATTTATTTATAAAGAGGAAAGTTATTTTTCTCAGTCAGTTTCTCTAAACCCAGAACCTCTAAAAATTGATTATTTAGGCCAACTGCACTAGATTTTCATTAATTAAACCGCGTACTGTAATCTATATTACCCACCCCTTAAAACAATTATGGCGTACTCCATTCCCGCGTCACCGTAGAGTTGATCCTCAGCTAGCATCGATGTTCGAATCTAGGACATTCATCATTCTCTAATTTTGAACGCATACTTTATTCGAATGCAGTTATTTTTCTCGAATATTGTATCATCAATTATATAAAATGAAACTTGATTAATATCAGAATAAAGTTTCGAAGCAATATTTGTGCAGGTATCTTATGAATTATTCAAGTTTATCTTAAGCAAATATATATTTTGTTATTTTATTCACTAGGTTTCGACTGAAGCATAGACTCTCCTTGTAAATACCATTAACTCTAAATATAAGTATTGAAGATAAGCTTTTTTCAGGTACTTTTAGGCTAATCAATTTGACAACTAGTCAGATATGGGAAAATACCCTGTAGGAAAGCTATGAACGGAGAAAACACGAAACTTTCCAAATTCAGCCTCTAAATTCTCCTTTAAATGATATACCATCTGAAAAAGGAGATGGGGTGGGCATAAGTAAAACCACAAGTTATTAATACGATATCACCATCTTTGCTTTACCCAGGTCCTAACTTTTATAATTGCTAAAAAAGAATGAAAATCGCTACACAGTTTATATGCCTTCCTCACACATACACTTGTTTGATTCCCGCAAAGAGCAGTCATCCGATGCAGTGGCAGCTATGCTGCAGCTGACTTCTGGAAGATTGCATGCCCAATCTATCCTATTGCCCAATGAAGAATTTCCCATTATATTTTTTAAATCCTTATTTCTCCTACTATATTCAACCTTTTCATTACAGATATCCCCTTAGAAAATTTCTGCATCAGATGTATTCATTTAAAATTAAAAAAAAAAGGATTCCCTTCTTCTCATAAATTCCGTTACGAGCATTTTGTTGTCAGAATAGTTCCGTTATGGATTTCATGTTGGGCTTAGATTCTTAGTTTGATGTAAATAACAACACTCAAATTCTAATTAACCTTAATGTCCATTATTTGTACTTATCAATTTAACTTTCATATTTTCAGAAAAAATTACGTTTTTCTCTACCAAGGGGATATAATTATAAGCTTAGAATTAATTTCCTTTTGAAATGATGTAATGAAGTTTTAATAGAAAAATGTCTATAGAAAATTTGGGATTCAAGTATCTTAAACTTAATTCTTCAATAAGTAGAGAGTGATTATTTCTGGGTGGCCAATAAATAATGAGGAAATAGAAGCTAGCCTAATTAACCTAAAAAAAATTCATATGCAATTAATTTACAGGTGGGAATTTCTGTGAGGGAATATCTTAATAAGAGTACGTTAATTTGCTTTATAGTTGATAATTCATTAAAACTATTTTTGCAATTTCAAAGTTACATAGCCCCAGAATATTTGAAACCCATTTTGAAATATTTTTCGAAGCAACTAACTAATCAAGAAATAATTATTTGCATCGAACTTTCTACTTTCAATAATTTGAAAAAAGAAACTGTCAATTTTACTCTCGCACTTCTTACTCATAGCTCAAAAAGTAAGTTGAAAGATTTGGAAGGAAGAGAATCGGAATTTTTCGAGCAACTACCCGCAATTGTAAATAAATTGTTATGGATTTGAGAAGCGGTAGCGGCCCTATCGTCAGCGCAGCAAAGAGAGACCTGTAGCAATTTGTGGATGATTTGTATTTGTTTTCGCCGGGTTATGTGGGAAATGCACAGTTCATAACAAACATCCAATCACAACATCACTATATTATCGCTGCCGTATTCAGAGCAGAACACAAACACTGGTTTTTCTCTGAACCAAATAATAATAACCCTGTGTATTTCTAGTTGCACAGCCTTGATAAGGTAGTGTGGCCTTTCGCCCCTGGATGAGATTCATGATACGTGTGGCTCCGAACATAAAAATATATTTTGGTGCCCTCCAACTCGTTATTTTTACCTTTATGTTTGTTTCATACTCCGGTTAGTGAGTTCAGTCATAGCCAGGGGACGGGTGACGTTTCCTACCTATCTACCTATCAAGGAGAGAGAATTGTAGAATATGATTCAGCTGCTCGTTTTGTAAAAGAATTATTGAGGTTTGTAGTTCATGTAAAATAATAATATTTCAGTTTATGAAACTGCACTGACCACACGGTTGTGGTTTCTAAAGTAAATTTGTGTGTGTGTATAAACAGTAAGAAAGGTGAGTAGAAAGAAATAATTTAACGTGAACTGCTGATAAATAATTGAGAAAGGAATGAGTATATGACAATATTCGTGAGTAGCGGAGAAGAATTCATTTTAAAGATTGGGGAGTGCAAATCTGGGAAAATGTTAAAGAAATCATAGCAGGTTCTCCAAGAACATTATTTGGGTGTGCTAGACCTGAAATTTAAAGGTTAGTGAGATGATGCCCTAAAATATGGTTTAGATATCCCAAAGGAGATGAAATTGTGCAGATGAAGGAAATGAGAATGGATGCACACAATAATAAAGAAAATTGAAAGCAGCTATAAAACTTTGGTAAGAAAGCAGTAAATGGTTCATTTATACGAAAAATAAAAGTAAGTTAGCTTTGGAAAAGAAGAATATTCTAAGGGACTTGCGCACAAAAAGCTCAAAATTAGTAATTAAGAGTAGATAGACGTATTGTATAATGTTTGCATGGAGGATACATTAAATGTGAGCTTGAGTTCTATTTAGGGTTTAAATAAACTGCTTTATCAGGATAGGGAACTGATGATAATGTAGGGGGCTTCTGTACTGTAATAGTTCTGTGAAATGAGAGAGTAATTGAATCCTGCAGTAGCTGCGAATATAAACAGAGCTAATGATTGTGTTAATGAATGGATCTGATTTTTGGATGCCAAGAGAAGTGAAAATTAAATTGTGAATAACGATTACAAGATTACTCTTATACTAGAGTTGAATAAGGAATCGGAAGCGAAAAGAGCATGGCTAGGTACACGGTGATATTTCTCTTAATTGCTATATGGTAGGTTTATATAACCATCTGTCATAAATAGGATAAATGCAGGAAAGATAAAAGAGGAGGAGTTGGGAAGTTTTGATTGAGCAGTCTCTTTTGAAATCAGACTACTACCTGAAAAGAAAAGGATATGATACTTAATTTTAGGAGGTTCATAACTCCTAAAATATAATATGATTCTAGCAAGATTTAAGCATAATAGCAAGTTAATAATGTAACAAATACGTCTTGAACACTTATGTGCCTTAAAGATTATTTATGTTGCAAAGAACTTATGTGTTTGGCTGAAAGATTCCGGGTATAAATGATTTAAATCCTAAAAGGTGATGGCAGGTAGAGCATGGTTATCGTTGTGCAGTTTAAACTGCAAAATTGTAGACTTACTCGACCCTAGAGCAAATAGTTTGCCTTTCCAGCAATATGGCTGTTCGAATGGGGGGGTTAGGGAAAATGAAAATAATGCCTTTTAGTTATTTTAGTATGGAGTAAAGAGACATTTCAAATTATGTGTGAATTATTCGTGAGACCTATACAGAATGATGAGGGATAGGTTCCGTTTATGTAAGGCTATGCTGTTGAGATTGTAATCGAGATGATAGTAAGAGGGGGGAAAAAAATATCATGGAGTTGAACTTAGTTTTCTTAGGGGGGAGCTAATAGTAAAAACAGCAATGAGTAAAGGGATATATTTTGATAGATATTGCACTTAAGGAATACTAGAGAACACGATGTAGTTCTGAAACAAGTACTATTTTTGTTTACACTAGTCACAACTATAAATCTTTAAAGCTATTTTCTGGCGCATTTGAGACATTTTTGCGTGCTACTTTTTGAACTTAAATACATTTGTTTATATAGTAAGCACAAGTTTAGAAGAACTGGCTCTTAAGGCTTAGAACTCACTTTAGAGTCTTTAGAAAATTTTCGGGGGCAATCAAGTTGTGCTATGTAATGGATGATATCATTCTATTTTTTCCTTCATTTATATCTGGATAATTTTAACGAGAACCTCGGAGTCATGTCAAGTGAACTTCGAAAGCATTTACATCAGGATATCAAGGCAGATGATCATTGATAACAGGGATTCTGAATCGAAGAAATTACTGCTGAAAGTTGTACAGAGACGAACAGAAGAGTAGCAGCGAGTTTCAATGTAATTTTATATTGCTTTTATTGCATTTTAAATTGCAAAAATCTATAATGTTTGAGAGATGTTAACGAGAAGGAAATGATAGGTACTGGTAGAATTATGTACAATTAGAAAGTTTGTGAAATTATTGTGATTCAGAATTTATGTTCACTAATGAACATATAACCGCCAAAATCTTATACTCTAAAACAAATCATCACTGTATACACCAATTTGGATGGAGAAATAATCATAGTTTTGATCTTGATAATATGTCTTTCATATATTCAGTTTGCATTATCATGTATCTTTGCATTATGAACGAAATTTCCTTGGAAGTTTATAAGACTCCTCCTTTCCTGCTCAGCATATAGTGTATCATTTATTTCGTTGCACTTCCCTATTTTATATTTGCGTTGAGTAAATTTACTTTCCCTTTTCGTGAATAGAAACATTTGTGCTACGAAAATCATCTATGCATGGATTCTCAAGGGAAATAAGGCCAGACAAATTGCTAAAAGTAATAATTAGAAGATTGAAGAATGAAATCTTAGAGTGGAAACCTGTTTTAATAAAGATAGCAAGAATAAGATCTTGCAGAATATGAGAGGATAAACTTCACTTATTTAAATCTATAACATGCTAAACATAAACACTGCCATGCATCGGGCCAGACTTTTTGGAGAAAATTCCTTTGCCTTGCACTTGAATGAAATGAGTTGCTGCAAAAGATGATCCTGATGAGAGTAAAAGGACGATGGCCACAGCTAATAATATTTTTCTTCTAAGAGAAAGGTGGGCGGGGTGAATTTAGGGTAGGTTTTTATGTTTGAATAGTATATAGCCAGAGGGTCTCAAGATAAATATTGAGCAAATAAGATATCAAAAAGAGAAAATTCGCTAGTCATTACTTAATTTTTATGAGGAAAATTCAGGTTTCATTTATTCAAATTTTACAGTTTTCTCGTTTTTTGTCATTTATTTCTTCCTCTCCTCTTGAAATATGAGATTGTTACAAGACCCTTAATTTTTCATATCTAATATTTTTTAGGAACAAAGAAATTCCCTTTTTATATTTCTTTTTGACCAGAAGTACCTATATTCCCCCAGTTTATAACACTAAAATACACTGCGGCCACTCAGCCAAGAATAAAGCACAATTAGTGCGTAGAGTAACAATCACGAGTGAATTTGATAAACTATATAGAAAAAAATCGACATATTAGCTTGAAGTCACTTACGCACACAAAACCTGGCAGATATAAGCAATATCAGACACTTATGTAACACAAAGGGTAGAGGTGGCCAGCTCATCAAGCAAATAACCCTTCTACCATTCTCGAAATATTCTCCCCCTCCTTCTATTCTCTTTTTATCACTCTCGATGAAGCGTTATATATATTATAGATCTTTTAATTGCAATTATATATAATTCATTGTCTTGATCATTCATTGTATAAACTTATAAGGATTCAAGGAAATCATTCTTCTGCTTCCACACCTATCTAACTTGGTAAAGGAGAAAAGATGATCTGAAAATACGTTGTTTAAATAGCGAACAAAGATAATAAGGGCTTTCTTCCGGAAAACAAACCTTTTATTTAATGTTTATCTAAATATGATCCCCAACTTGAGCACAATAGTACCTCTGCAAAATATTTAGGCAGGCGGCCTGGATTGACAGATTCTCTTTGGGGCTTTAAATATTGATAAATCTCATTGCCCCTACAACAGCCTATACAGTGACTTAGACAAATTAAGGATGGCTTCAAATACGAAAATATTATTAAAGCTTATTTATTTGTAGATCTACGCTTAGATATGAATTAACCCATTATAGCCTAAGTTTTTTATTTTTTAAATTTTTAATATTTACTATAATATGAGTAAAAATGGCAATGTGAAATAATAATCCTCATCAAAGATTAATATTTAATGAGAAATATTGGAATAAAAAGAAAAAACATGTGTTGCATATATGCAACACTAGGCTGATCGGCTAGCAAATTAGGCATTATGAAACTCTTCAAAGCAATTTATGCACAAACCCACGAAAAACTTTAGAAATTCGGTTCTTTTTATGGATGAGCAATTTAGACCTGCACATCTCATTCTTTTGTTTTTGGTGATGTATCTGACAAGATAACAATATGGATCCAGCCAGATGGATTCAGATACTAAAGTGTTTATGCTACTCTCCTGTGAAATCTTGGGGCGACTACCTACTCCTGGTTAAGAACCATATTTTTTCACAAATATTTACACAACGGAGCGTCTGAATTGTAGCTGGCTCATCGATTTATTACAGTTTTTGTATAAAATTCAAGCATTTTTAACAGCTGCATCAACAATCTATGTAAAGATTGGCCACCACCATTTCTTCCCTCTTATACCAATGTGATAAGAATTGATATTTTAGGCCATGAGGACCAGTCCCGCCCATGTACTTACTAGTACACTAGTACTAGTGGCCGGCAACACGTGAGTAACGGCGGGCCTTCGCAACAGGGGTAATGCCGTGAACATTTTAAGCAACTGTCACAACATTGTTATTCAACCAACGGACTAAAATGATGTTATTCCCAGCATTTTCGGCATATTCAAATTCTCCACGAGTATTTTTCTTAAAATCTTTGGAGTTTGAAAGCATGCAGTTTTTTTTAATTTGGTTTCCTTAAATAGTCCTCGTTGCGCTATAATTTCGTTCTTTTATGTGGCATAAAAAATTTGTGCTTGTAAACAAATTATCAAAGTAAAAATGATACGGCAACTCCTTCTTGATTTCAGAAAGTCTGTCCATCATTTTCTTTTGTTTTTGCTTTGGTATACATTAAAATTAATAAGATAGCCTTTAATGGTATTCATACACCAAGGTTTGAAACCAAAACGAATTGACTTTGGACCTATAAACTGCTTGCAACCATGCCTCCCATAATATTCAGTCATCGCTTTATCATACGATATATTCATTTCCGGTTGTAACTTTTTGCAAAGTTTTCTTGTGAGATGACCATGGAAGAACGAAGTTTCCACATTTTGCCTTGAGAGGAAAAATTGCTACTATCGAAAAAATGCAAAAAAACTTGATTTGCAAGAAACTATCCCTTCTCATAGCATTACATACAAATTCATTGCGAGCATCTTCCCCTAAGTCCCAATACATACGCTGTGATGGAAGATTATTATAGCCACTTAGCAAAGGAATCCCAATAAACACCCTAAATTCATTAGCAGAGAATTTCTCAAAAAGAGATGTTGGCGATTGGTCACTATAACTAAAGTAATCTGAAGCAGGAAAAATCATAATTGCACTGATAATATCATTATTTTCCCGGGATATTTTCTTCTTTGGTTAAGGTTCTGTTGGAATAAAGTCTTCCTCACCAATACGCCTGCCACTGTGGAAACAAGCTATGCTCCCTGAACGAAGCTGTTTGGTAGAGGGATTATCAATTAAACCACCATTTTCATCACTAGAGTCTTCATTGGATTCAATTCTTTCTTCAGGAGGTTCTATATAGATCCGATCCAAATCATCTTCATTTCCATCTCCTTCATCAAGAATATTCAACATTTCTTCCACCTGGCAGTGGGAGAAAAATATAAGTAATTGTTGCAAAATTATATAAAGATCGAGAATTATCAAAGTAAAGATAATCAAATCATAATTAAATCATAAATTAAATCATAAAAATGATAAAAAGAGATCATATTAGTTATGCATTTAATGAGAAATAAAGGCGAATTAATATTGAAGGAAAACATTTTTAGATAGCCTAATGACCTGGTGTTGCATATGTGTAACACCCGATTTCATTTTTGAAAGAACAAGAAAAAAATGAAGGAAATGAAAAAGAATCATGCCTTAAGTGATTAATAAATATGAATGAACCTCTTTCAAAGACAATAAATGATATATTAGTGAAAAATCGAATATATAACTAACTAAAAATGCAAATCGAAAATAGGTACTTACTTGCTGGTAGACGCCATGATGCTATTCCAAATACTGCTTTGTTTTCAGAATGTTTTTGAGTTGCCAGATGCTTTCTCAAACTTATTTATATAGCTGAAATTATTTAACCATCGTTTATCTATCATTTGGAGTAAAATCATCTCAATTTAAATGTAATTTAAGTTTTATTTCAATTTTGATAACTTAAAGACAACGTTGCATATATGCAACGCTAGGCTTTAATTGGTTAACTTATGTTTTTTGTCCAAACTTAAAGCGAAAATCAACAGTATACAAAAATTGGATCCTATCAAATTTATTCACCATTACTTAACTCATTGTGGCTAATCTATAGGTGAGAAAAAGAGGTGAAGGTGTATTTTCATGTGTAGGTCTAGGATTGAAGTATAGCTTAGATCTTTCCAGAAGGTGTGTAAGATTTATCTAAGGATGGTTAATAGAAAATATCATTTAGAATTATCCATTAAAATATCATACACCACAAAATTCAGGCACTTATTCTTCCATTATTAAAATATATGAACGCAAATTTCTAACTAAACCTAAAAAACAAAATAAAATAATATTTTCCTATGATTCCATAAACCCAAACTCTCAGACTTAGCCTGCAAAATACTAAACAATACTATACATTTTAATAAAACATCCTAAACTAACCTAAAAAACACTGGAGCCAGCTTTTTATTGTTTAATAAAACAAATAAACACAAGAACAACTCAATCGAAATGATTGCAAGTAAGAAATGTTTGATCTGCTTGTCTTCGGGTGAAAAGAGCGGTGTAGTGTGAACTTGACATTAGAACAATTGCGTACTTTTCATGCTAAAACCTTCGTCGATAGATATATTTATGTTGTTATGAATTTAAAGCCCGAAAGAAATGAAAATTGGTAACACAACCCGGAAAAACGATAAGGAGAATATTACATGAAGCAATGAAAGCTTAAGAAGGAAAATGGCAGATATGGAAGGGAAAATATAGGGCAAGCTATTTTAAGAGTTAAGAGTATATTAAAAAGAATAAAGAAGTTGTATTTGAACCCGTGTCAGCAAGCGCTCATCGCTTATATGACCAAGACGATGATCACCAAAGCTACCATCCTCTGGCGATCAGCATTAGGTCATATAAGCAATGAGAGCTTGATGACACGGATTAAAATCCCGTGTTTGAAAGACTATTCTAACAAAAATAAAAATCTTTACGTGGATTCCCTTATCAGATCAAGAATAATAACAGAAAGGGCGAATGAGTATTAGCTAATATAACTCTTGTTATTTTTAAATGAGAGGGACGATGAATATATAGCAGAGGGGTTATGTCTGGGAAGTTCTTTTACAACAAACAAAATCTAAGTTATTGGCCAAAACTGCCATTGCAGGGATGTAGGGTTAGGGTAGGTAAAGATGAGGCACCCTGAAGAGCATTGAGGGAGGGGCTTTTTTCGTAAGTAATTTTTCGGTGGTCGATCTTTACCTGTAATACTTTGGGGTGACTTATCTCTACTGTTGCTAAAATACCGTTAATAAGTTATGAATATTTAGGAATTGGCGAAAATGTCTTCGTAAGGAAATTTCCCTAAAAGTGGCTAAGGTGAATTTTCCCCATTAGCTTAAATGGTCTTCTTATTATTTTATTACTTACCACTAACCTAAATAGCTCATCTTGTGAACAAAAGTGATAAGCCTTTTTTATTAGGATACTTTCTGCTGGTTATTAATTGGGTAAAGCAGAAGCCTTAAAAGTACAGAATTCTACTGGCTGTTTTTCAAGCTTTATTACGTTCAGGAGACAAAAATAATATAGACTCCTCCTCCCCAACTTTCACTCAACCAATGATATATTGGTCATTTATTCACGGCCAGGTCATTTTTTAGTTAGAAGCGGGTAGAAAATAGTTCTTTGCCTTTAACATAACGAGTTAACAAACATTCTTGGGGAGCAGTTCGTAATGTTATCCGGCCGACTTTTTTTATCTACAATCGTCGTCTAAATAACGTTATGAAACCAAATGAGAAAATAATTTCAAAGGAGATGAGTTCGTTAACTCCTATATCAGGCATTTTTCTCCCAACTCCCATTTATCTGCCCTTATTTTACTAACACTTTCTTCGAATTTCAATTTTTCCCCTATAGGAGCCGCCAAGTTGCCTTCCGAACTAAATTTTCTCGGAGAAAACAGGAAGTTGGATAGGTGAACGTCCTTTTTTCCCTATCGCCATTTAACCGAAAGAGGCTGAGAAGATAAAGTTGTCCGGGAGAGATAATTGAGTTGGAGCTTCTTCGCTATTCTAAAAATCATTTATTCCAACATTTTACATTTTTCAGATTTTCGGTTAGCTTAGGTCTCTATAAAAATATTTACCTCAATTCTACGTAATAAATTGAACAATGCAGTGCCCATGTTTTCCTGAGGAATATAGAGCCCTTTTTTCCGCAATGGCATTCAATGATAGTGCCATGCTTCCATTTAACTCAAGCTAGCACTCATCTGATTATAGTAGAATTTTTAGAATTCTTTCATACGACATTGATTTCTCTATTCTTGGTTTACTTCTTTCGAACAGAGAACCAATTTCTCTTCTTTTGATATATATAATGTGTTCGATGCAGTCGTTTTGTCTATTTTTGTGTTTCTATCTCCATCTTAAATTATTTCTAATATTTGCCTGAAATAAGGTCTGTTATGAGTATATATTTGTTTTTAGAAGGTATTGCTATACTTTTCTAGCTAGAGTAATTAAGAATAAGCTTGTCTTTAAAATTACATCCACCCTTTGGACATTTAAATGGGTCTCGTTCTTCGTTCGTTAATTCTTCTCTGTCCATCATCCCACATAGTTTTATATCTTTTTCCGCCTTTTGTAAAATGAATATATAGTGATCAATTACTTCCATTCACAATGAATTGTAAAACTTTTACAGGAAAAATGTATTGAATTAAACGAAAATATGTGAAGGTACTTACCCCGAATTGTCTAGAGCAAAATTTAGTTTTAAATTGGTAGGAAGGGAAAGCGATACTTCAGAACTTTACCTATTCCACAAGATGGTCATTAAGAGCTACCCACAATAAAAAGCTGAAGAATGATAAAAACTCGTTCCTAATTAATTATTACTATTGGAGAAATACACTTAATTATGAGAGAACAATTAATTATATGAACTGATCTTGAGTGTACCATCTTTACCTTGTTTGGACTCTCTTAGAATCGATATTAGAATATTTTCCTTTTATAAATCTGAATTTCTTGTCTTTTCCTAATTCAGGCTTAGATTTAGAATAGTGATTAAGAAAGATAAAAGAATTAATGAAATTTCGATTTATATAGACTTAATATCATCTTTAAAATAACATTAGGAAAGTAATCTTTTCTTATTTCCAAAAACATCGTTCTCCTTTTCATATAAATAATCGTATTTTCATACAATATTATAAAAATAATGATAAAGTAATAAAAATAATAATAATAGTTTTTTCTGGCGCCCTTCAAAATCTTCAGCGTTCGTAGAGTGCCCGTTCATCGACAATAAAAAGTTCTACTCAGAAAAGGGTAGGGGTCTGGAGAGCCCTCTTGAAAACGCAGGGCGAGAGAGAGGAGCGTATCGTAAAAGAAAAAAACAACATTCCAATTCTTAACCAGAAATTGGATCGTTATGTTCATTTTCGAATTCTAGGAATTCTACTTCGTTTGCTAGAAATGTGTAAATAAATTAGGATGTCATTATAATGGTTAAATATTTGGGTGAAATGAAAAATAGCAAGTTAAATTTAACTCCGATATTTCACTTTTAATCATGTACTAACCATGTCCCTTTAGATTTAATTGTATCAGTTACCAACATACATAAATACCAAACTAAAAAATCTATCTATTTCACTTTTAAAACATATTTGGAGAGCTTATTTACAAAACAAATTTTACAGTAATAGTCTTAATAAGATAGGATGTAGTATTATAGAGTATTCTTTTTATTAAATCTTTTTTCCGTCGCTCTAAGATGATGAATATAAATCCAGCTCATTGATCAAATATCTGACAGTGATTGTACAAAGATTGATGCAAAATGGACTGAAAATTAATACTAAAGCAAGACTAGTATACTCAATAAGACTGAATAAAAATATAATAAAAAGCGGTTTGTGTTATTGGGAAATCTTCTAAATAAATGTTACTGTTGTAATGCTAGCACACTATTTCACCTATACATGAATTTGCTTTGTGTTCACTCTGGACCTACAACTTTTCGCGTATTTCACCATAAAAGGAACAATTGAGGATATTTTGGCCAAAATCTTTGCTGTTATCTTGCGTGACTTAAAATAAATTTGCTTGTCATTCATTTGGATAAGTACGAACATTTAATAAATATGGCATTATATATGTCACACATATTTGACAATAAATTTTGGTATGCGTATGAAGCCTAAATATTTTCTATTAAGCTTTGTGTGTATGCTTGGGTTAGGTATGGGTAGAAGATGTATTGTGCTGAGAGAAACGAAATTAACTTTTATGCATGATTCTCAGTTTCTCTATGCGTGTGTAACGCGGAAAAAGTATGGTAGAAAGTTATTGTTTATTCAAAACGATTGATTTTCGTTATTTGGATGCAGTTTATATATTGGTGTCAGTGTTAGATGATAGGAATATGGAAGCAAGCTTTCTTGTTCTCAAATGTATTAATTTGGAGAAGTGTATCAAATGCATTATATAAATATGTGTGGGGTAATTCTTAAACTGAGATAGGAAGAACTTTATTTTTTTTTCTCAGAGGTAGGAAATCTCGTGTAAGTATGATCACCAGGTTTACAGTATGTGCGTCTTGGTGTAAGTGAGTGTATAATATTAAAGTAAGCAATCTCAAAGTAAAAGGAACCATTTCTCATCTAGCTATGACCCTTGGTTATATAGGACTTATGGATAATCGAGATAATTGTATGGATGCAACGATGACTTCTAATTGAAGGAATATTTTGGAATCACTTCCCTTAGGACTGCCTCAATTAAACATTTGATCTTTGTGGACATAATTTCTTATAAAGTTGAAGTCTCGTATAAATAAAGGCAATATTGTTATATTAGTTGATAGTAGAATCAATTGCTGGAAGTAGTGGTAGAAAAGATCTAGACAACGATGCATATTTTCAACGATCGAAATCCTTTGATTGAGTCGACCAGAGCTCGATATGATTCTAGCTTTCTACATCATTCAGACTAGAATAGTTGCAATTAATTGCTGGCTAATATTGTCTTTAGGACTATTTAGTCTTTTGGCTTTATATTATTGCTTTAACATCCTGTCTTTTCAATATTATTATTTACCAAGTTATTTTCACTATTTTCTCTTATCTCTCAGAATATGTAGGAACCTGATCTCTCTTACCCTTTACTTTTTATCTATGTATTTATTTCACCTTAACTAAGGAATTTGCTCTCATTGGTTGTAGAAATTTCTTTTTGTATTTTCAAAAGCCATTAATTTCAAGCAACATATTTCCAGGCAGATAGTTACTTCCTTAGCCTGGGTCTTAAAGGGCTAAATCTAATCAACGGCATCCTCATTCCTTAAACGCATAAGAGAAGAGATAGATCAAGAGGATATCGCAGCTTTCCGGCATCCATCGTTTATATTTTTCCTTCCAAATTATATATGTATAACCTTCGACTAAGACAAAGCTGAACTGAAAGGGGACTATTTTTGTTTAGTTTCATTTATCTTTATTTGGATATAGAAATGATGGTTTATCATATGAGTTAACGCTAATTGCATAATTGTCAAGGTTTTGTTTCAATTGACTTTGTTATATTTAAGGACGGAAAGCCACTATTCAGATACTTGCAGAACCATAATATTTTGTAATTATATTTTTAAAATAGGCTCAAATTTAGTATTTGGAAAGTACATGCTTAATTTAAAAAATAAGTAAAACTTTCCTCTATGATGGTAAAATAATAACTGGAAAAAAAAATCATTGTGTTAAATTGCTTTTCATAAATATGCTAAATAACCAGGCCCAATGATATCCTATTTACTATATACTATCCTCAAATCTGTCGCAATTACAAGACTTAAATCCAAATTAGTTTAAATACATAATAAATTATGCACATATATAGTAAGTTCGTGATTTATGGTGTTCTAGCGTTGGGATCAACACCGTCTCCCTTCTGAGATTCATTAAACAGAAGCTGTTATTATTCATGTGTTGTGCCATAAGCCAATGCTCAAATAATCATAAAAGCTCATTCTATTTCTTGAGTAAAAGAAGTTCATTAATATGGCAAGACAAAAATATTGCTCCAATTTATTTATTAATTAATTTGCTAAAATGAGACTTAGCAAGAAAAGGAATTATATAATAATAAACGTTTTACGATTGCAAAGAAAATAACTGGAATTATGAGAGTTTTATAACTAAAGCGTATTTCAATATTTTAGTTGTACAAACATATACAATTACGACGACTTATAACATTTAGCATGTTATCTGGCTTAGTTAAAGTGTTCGGTGAAGGATACCACATATTAATTCGCTATAAAACTTTTAGGACGTGGTGTTTATTAATATCATTAGATGATGTTGTAGAGAGTGGATATATATGAACTCTGATAAGGATTGGGAATCCCCATATGAGAGGTACCTAATAAATTTTTTTTTAAATTTCTAAGTAAATTCAATCAATTATATATTAATACTTTATACTGCAACTTTTTTCTATCATGATACAAGCGTATATATTCTTTTGCGATAGAAAATTTGGTGTTAGTTTTGAAGAAATTCAATAAAGTTTGTTCCACGTCGTTAATTCTATTGAAACCTCTTTCAGAAAGTTAATTATTCAGGCTTCTGAAAACGTAAAACTTTAAGACCTTTATAACCAATTTTTACAGAAACGAAAATGTTAAAAGTTAAATGTTAAAAGTTTTAAATAGTCCAATACTTTACGAACGTTACGGATGATTTAAAAAAGTAGAAGGATACAGTTTTATTTAAACATGAAATTTGGCTAATATATCCAAGTATCTTGTTAACTTTCTTAAAATATACGAGGCATTGCTTCGAAATAAGGATTTCAATGTTTAATTCTGACGTGTTGAAGAAGAGTTAAGATTATAGAAATCCCGCAGGAATTTTGAAACTTTCCCTTAGAATGCAACCAATTTTCTGCTGTAGAATTAATTACCAATATTCTTTAAATTATACAGATAAAAATTAAAATATTTATTTAATACTCCTAGAGAAGGTTATTAGTAGTTGACACTTGTATGAACAGTTAAAGCCTGAATAGGGTAGAAAGAGAAAAAGAGAGCAGGAGCTTTGTCTCTAGCCTAAGAGAGAGGAAATTTACGTCCCTCTACAACCTTATAAAGAGATACAATGCCAGTACCTCCTTAAATCATGTTTTATAATTGATAAGCCGACTCTAGACAGCAAATAACTAAAAGCACTTGAATTTTCACGTTTTATTTCCCCTAAAAAATGAAACAAAGGGTATCATAGAACCCTACGAGGCAAATTCGGAAGAAATCATTTGAAATATAATTTTAGGTAAGGTTGTGAAATTAAAAGCTATAACGTGTTGTAGGTATATTATCCGATTAGGCTAGAAAGAAGACTAAATGCAGCGTTAGGAACCTGATGGTAGTAAGGGAACCATGACCAAACTACTTTAATATACGTAGAAACTACAAATTTGCAGCCTCTAATTCCTCATACAATCTTGTGTCTAGTACAAACATATCCTGATCTATTTTAAATGCTTTACTTTTTGTTTATCTCTCACTTTCATGTTATAATTCTTTGATAGTTTTTGCCATAAAAATCTCAATTCAGCGACGATCCTTCAAAAGAAAATTTTGGAAACATCATCGTAGAGGAAGTGACGGTGGAAAAGTTGTAGTAAGTAGATATTATATAATCATTGTAGTAAAATGACTTAAAGGAACATAAGGGATTAAAAAGGGATATTTTTATGAACTCACATCGGTTCTTTAACAAAAGGAGCCACAGTTTTAAATATTGAGTATCAATCTATAGACCCGCTTCTAGCCTAATCTGCTACAGAATAGGATTTAGAGGATGAGCAGAGTAGATCATTTACTTTTCTTGATGAACTATTGTAATTGAGCTAGAATAGTCTAATTAACTAATTATTTGTTGTAATGCTGTTACTCTCTTCTTTCTATAAGCAATGGCCTTCATACTCTTTGAAAAATGATGACCTTGCATCAAAGGTTGGAATCTGGCTTTCATTTTCCTGTGGAAATTTTTAATATATATATATATATATATATATATATATATATATATATATATAAATATATATATATAGAGAGAGAGGAAGAGATATAGACAGAGATAAAGAGAGATAGTGATTCAGTTTCTCTATGGTCTCTGGGGAAGTAGGGATGAGTTTCTTCTCCTCTAGCTTTCAAATGATCCCCCAAACATCATTCATTTAATGTAGCCATTTGTAACATTTTCTCTCCAATATTTTACTAATTAAATATTATCCATTAATGCCTTAGGTTAAGTGACATTTTTTACGATATTCTCAACCTTAAGAAAATGAAAGTACCAATTTTTGCATTGGTGCTCTTATTCTTATTCTCTCACGACAAGAAAGATAACACAATTTCAATGCCTTAATTGAAGTCTAGATTTCGTTCGATTAGCAGGTAATTGTTGTGTGCCCCACCTAGTAGAAGCAGGAGCACTGTTGGGGGCGTATGTTATATTGTTGTTCGTTGATGAGGCGTCTGTAAGTATATCAAAGATTTTAATTCCTTGATTGAGTAGTGTGTCTGCGTGAGTTTTTTCTATACTGTTATAATCGCTCAGTGCTTTTTGCGAATGTAGTGAAATTCTTTAATGTCCTTGGTGCCGTACATAAGTCTTTTTTCTTCAAAGATTTCTTCTGCCGAAAATTCCGAACACAAATGATTGGTTCGGCCTATCTATATTTGGTGATTTTTCAATGAGGCTGGCAGTAGCGTAAGATGTTGCTTTTGTGCCAGTGAGGCTTTGGCGTTAGTGTGTAATTTCAGGGCGTCGTAAGGGGAACGTAATAGGAGTGTTTGTGCTCTGGAAGTGATTATGATGTTAGTAATCAGAGTGTCTAGTATGTTTGAGAGTCTGAGTGCTTCGTGTCGTGCTATCATGCATAATTTTTTATCGGTCTTTGTGATCCGCAGAGTGGTCTCGCCAACCATGGTGTGTTTATTTTCGTTAGAAACGCAGAAAAGTTGGAGTGCGGACAGTTTCCTCATGAGCAAAACTCGGGATGTGATTATGAATGGTTAATATAGATTTGTTTGGCTCTTCAGTGGGTGTAAAAATATGGCGGAAGTGATGAGAGATAGGTACCACCCTCCTGGACGGAATTTTTGCTTATTTATGAATTACTACCACGATACACAGATATGGGTTTAAATTCCCTTTATGGTCCTGACCGGAACAAAAGGGCAGAGTAGCTACTCCTCCGTAGGTTGTAATTCCGGCCCAATCTAGCATGCCTCTTAATTTGAGATTCCACATTACGTTAAACCGCAAACTGCCTTTTCTCTAAGCCTGAAATTATGTCTTTCAAAATGCATTTCATATTTAAAACGAGGTTATGTTTGTGAAGTCTCATTTATGTTATGAAAATCTGGCGATGCGGGAATGGGGGGAGGGAGGATATTACAGCAATCATATTGTTTGACAGTTTGACAGAACAAATACAGTATTATATGACTTTCGTAAGTATGACACTTGAGGCAACCCGATCCTTGAGCTGAAACCTTAACAAGAAGGAATCTTGGCGTTCATTTAATCCTTTCAGAATTTAACAGACTTCTTTACCAGATTATAAACAGTCATTTCAATGTCATTAATGATACTAAAGACGATGCTCCCTGATAAAGGTCTGTTTCCTTTTGGCAATAAATACCATTAGCAATTATTTCCATCTATTTAAGGCAACTTTGCTATAATGCAACAATGGTTGAATGCTTTTATTTGAAAGAATCATTTCAGGAATAAAAATAATATTTCGATTTAGATAATAATTACACAACATTCTTTTAACCCATACATATAAGTATTTTGACACTTTGATCGAATAACAATTTTTGCAAACTCGTCATCTTAGAACAGTCTCGAAGCTGCTCCAATTATATATATATATATATATATATATATATATATATATATATATATATATATATATGTATACCGGGTGTCCCAGAAAAAAGTTAACCCTACTTTGAATTAGTATAACTCAAAAACTATTAGAGATTTTGGGGTCCTGCCAAAGCGTTTTATTTAACAACTATTTTCATTAAACTCCCTTTTATGATATTAATACACTAATGGGTTTAGTGGAGGCTATCAAAAATATGTTTGCGCAAAGAAGTAAAATAATGAAACGAAGGCTAGGCCACTGTGAACTTTAAGAGAAGCCTAGGGAGCCTAGGTAGCCTAGGACACTGTGCGATTCTCCAATCATAGCTTAGGCCATTTTACAGTTGTTTTTCAGCCACGCTCCCGTATGGTCTCGTTATTATTGCTTACTAAGCAAATAAAAGCGTTTCTGTGTCAAAGTTTACTTCCATAGAACCTTTTTAAACATGCAGTTAACAAAAGATCAACGAGTTTTTGTAGTCACAAAATTTATTAAGACTGGCAGTATTAAACAAGTAGAAGATTCATTTGATAAACGTTTTCCAGGTAGGCACCCACCAAGCAAGCCCACACTTTGGAAAAATGTTCGCAAATACCAACATGAAGGAACATACTTAAATCTAAATGAAGGTCGTTCGGGTGGTATGAGAACTATAAGAACAACAAAAAATATCGAAAATGTTCAGATGACGATTCTTCAAAATTGACATGTATCACTCAGAAAGAATGGGTTACAATTGTTAAAGTCATCATTTAACCACATTAATAAACATGACTTAAAATGGCATCCCTATAAGATGCATGCAAGAACCAGCTTGTTGAAACTGATGTTCCTCGTCGTAGACAATTTGTGGAATGGCTTCTCCATAAACCTGCTCGTTTCTTGGAAAGATTGTGATCGGTGACGAGGCAGCCTTTTTAATGAATGAAAAGGTAAACATTCAGCAATATGCACCGCTGCCTCCTCCCGTCTCCCCTCCAGCATGTGGGAAGGACGGACGATCGGAATATGCGTGAATGTCTATCTTGTCGGCACATTGTTTTCCGAGATAACTTGAATGGTGCTGCCTAGGTGAGCATGATCAAAGAAAGTATCTTCCCGGATCTTTGGTGGATTCAGGAGGGCGCACCAGTTCATACAGAGCTCGCTGTAGAAAAAAAAACTAAGAAAAATGTTTGACAACCGCATTTTCGCGTTTAAATCATGCAATTGAATGGCCCCCAAGATCCCTCGACTTAACACGATGCGATTATTTCTTTTGGGGATATCTAAAGAATAAAGTGTATTCTACTCCACCACAAAGCATCAACCAGTTATGAGATAGTATCACACGTGAAGTCAATAAATAGACTTAAGGAAAATCACAAGTTAATCGAAAATGTTGTTAAAAAATAAAAGGAAATTTAATGAAATTTCCAAAATCAAAAGATAAACAGTTGTTAAATTTGTTCTGTTTTACAGAACTCAAAAATCTCCAATAAGTTTTGAGTTATACTAATTCAAATTACGGTTAACTTTAATCTGGGACACCATATATATATATATATATATATATATATATATATATATATATATATATATATAAAACCGGTTCAAAATGTCACATGTTGCAAACGGCATTGAACATATTTACCTGTTCAATCACACTCTTCATCTTGCAGAAGAGAGAATCTCCCTGCCAACTGGCTGGGCTCTTAGCCAAGAGTGTGGCCAGTTCCTCTCATTGTCCTAGGAGCAGGAGATCCAGCGCCTTTCTCGACCGGGAACTGAAAAAGCCTGAAAGAGGCTTGTTGAGATTGAAGGTCTTTTTGTACAAATATTTCAGTCCCTTTCTCCTCCCTCTTTATTTTCTGGACCATGGATGCCTTTATTCCCTTATAACACTTTCGTCAAAGAGAGGGAGGCACCATGTCTTCTAAAAAGTACTAAATTTGACGCTTGAATGCATTTAAGGGTGAATTCAGCAACGCGGTTATTTGAGATTCCTCTGCAAAGTTCCCTCATGAAAAGGAACTCGTTGTAGGGAGCATGGGAAGGAAACATGGCCTCGTTCCGCGAAATAGCGTATAGGTGGGCGACGAAGAGGTATACCTGTTCCATGGCTCAAGGTTTGTTTGAGGTCAGCCAAAACTGACACTTAAAAAGGAAAATCTTAAGAGCGTAGATTCCCTTCGACCTCCATCTCGCTTGATAAAATGCTTCCAGTGCCGGCATCTTGAAAGTCTTCCCAAAATCGCCTTCCAAGAAGATGTAGGAGAGAACCAAGAGCTCCTTGTAGTCGTCTTCTGGACGGCTTTCTTGTTTGAGGGCACGCTTGCGCTCGCTCAAAGCTGTCTCCCTTGCATCATATAGCTCGACTGTCAGGCGAGGAAGGAGGCTTTCTCACCCATGTAGGACGTCCAAGATTTGTGGTTGAGGAAGTCCCACAAGTCCCAGAACCGGACAAAAAGAGGGACGTTAGGCCATCAATATGGTCCATAACAGTGTTTGAAAACGTTCTTGGGGACGTTTTCTTTAATTTTACTTTAGATAAATTCATTATCGTCACAAGGATAAAAGCAAATTTAGTAATACGAAGTGTCTATCCTTCCATTTTACTTCCCTCCATATCAGTATTCAAATCAGTATTTTTTATTATATTAGCAATTTTAACCACCAAATTGACTATTCAAAAGCACAAATCCTATATTATTGTAAAGATTTCCGTAAAATAAAAATAGTAAAATCTATATTAATAGGAGAAATTTCCAATTTTAATTTGTCAGATGGGCAATTTAAATGTAGCCCCCGTTCTCCTAACCTCATCGTAAACAGCTTAGTCAACGATCTTAGACTTACACCTCCTCATTAATGACCTTTTTACCCGTTTTGTGTATCTTTCTGTTTTTTTCTTTTTTTATGATCTGTACGCTATTTATAGACTTTTGTAACATTCGCACTCTCATTATACGACTGAAGAAGGTATGATAAAAAACATACTGAAACAAGTTTCATGAATTAAACTCTTTGCTCCTATACAGTGGTTTTACTATCATATATATATATATATATGCATGTATATATATAGATTGGAGGTAGTTACTTCTGGCTAAAGATAATTTGATCTTAAGGATGAATCCAAGGACCAAAAAGAAAGTAGTTTACATTAAACTGATTCCTTAATGACAACGTTTCAGGCTCCAACCTTATCATCAGGTCTGACAAAGAGAAATGAAGAAATATTTAAATTCTAACATATTATTCATTGGTATAAGGTGGAAATCCAAATCAGGTAGATAAAACATCATTTAAATGTGGCAATTCTGGCCATACTTTCGAGCGAGGACGGGTAAAGAGGTGACGCGTCGCGTTCGGAGCTAGAATACGTTGGGAGATGAGGGAGGGCGTATGAGACTGTAAGTAGCTGCTAACCAAGACGGGGTTGCAGGGTACGAATTTTTCAACGCTTTTCCCGAAGTATTTTTAATATCTCGGTTTTAAGAAGATATCATTAGACTTTGCGCGACAGGGTAAGAAGGGATATTCTCGGCGAGAAATACTGGAGCAGAAAGGGAACCCGACATGGATCACACGACGGCGCGAAATTCTCGCTGTTTCGTTGGGGCTGGTTGACGAGCAGGTACATACTTTCTCAGGTGCAACGAGTAGACGTTGGGTTTTAGGAGCTGGGGGGGGGATAACCTTCTCTCTTTGATATTCATCTAATACACTGGTCTGCGTGAAAAATGTAACTTAGGTTTTCTATAGTGTTTCTTAAAAAATTGACCTCATAAATCCAAATCTGTCATCCGTTTTTCTCTATCACCTCCAGTTTTTGCGATACAGGGGGTGATAATAATTTTATAGTTTATACATCTCCTATATTACATCAAATTTCAATGGTTTTTGCACTGCTCTATTCGCAGTAAATTTTGTGTACATTTTAAGTAATTATGCAAATAGGTTTATATTTTGAAGGTTAAAAATTGCTTAGCATTATAATAATAAGAATAATAATAATAGTGGTTGAATTAAAAATGAACAGAAAATGTAAGAATAGCTCCGACAGATTTTGCTATGTTTGCGGCAAAGTGACTTTTCCCGAGCAGCAATGTACAATCCCTCCTGTAATTAAATCTTTGTATCATGCATATTTTGGAGTAAGGCTAAGAGATCAAGATAAAAGTTTTGCACCACATATCTGCTGCAAGGGATGCTACATAAGTTTAAGACGCTGGAGTCAGGGCAAACAGAAGTCCCTCTCTTTTGGTGTTCCCATGGTGTGGAGAGATGGCAAGGACCACACTACGGACTGCTATTTTTGCATGATAAATCTTAAAGGTGAGCATTGTATCAAGTATTTAAGCTTTCTCTATTATACTGGCTCCTGAAAATGTCATTATTATGCAAAGACTTAGCATAAAATTAAAAACTAACATAGTTCACTTAAGCATGAACATGTCCTTTACTAAACATTTATGTACTATCTGCAACTCCAAATCAATTCCTTTATGTAATATTAAATTATATTTTCCACAGGAATAAATAAAAAGAATAAACATAGTGTAGCATATCCGGATGTTCCTTCTGCCATCAAACCCCTGCCCCATGGCCCAGGAATTCCTATACATTCTCCCCCTGAACATATAAATGTACATGAAGAGATTAATATGGAAGTTGACCAAGAATATGACACATCTGAGTCTTATCAGGTTTCCACACATGATATAGTCGCAAGCCCATTCACTCAAGTTCAGTTAAATGACCTGACCAGGGATCTGGGGGTTTCAAAGGCGAACACACAACTTCTTGGCTCTCGACTTCGTGAAAGTAATCTTCTCGCTTAAGAAACAACATTTAGGGGGGTACAGAAATAGAGAACAAGAGTTTCGAAGCTATTTTTTACAGCATTCTTCTAGCTCTTTAGTATACTGCGCCAATATTAAAGGACTTGTTGGGGCCCTTGAAATTCCCTACAACCCATTAGAATGGAGACTGTTCACAGATTCCTCCAGTAGAAGTTTAAAAGCTGTGTTACTGAATATTGGTAACAAGATAGCTTCCGTTCCTATAGGCCATTCAATCCAACTTACTGGAAGGTATGAAAATATGAAAAAAATGCTGGATGCAATAAATTACTCTAGCTATAAGTGGAGGATATGTGGTGACTTAAAGGTATGATCATTTTACACTTGGCATTTCTAAGCTTATTGATATTGACATTTTCATTTTTAATTGTTAATACTTGTATACACCTTTTGGTCAACTTACATTTTACAACAATGCAAATCTGGAAATCATGAGTCATTTTTGAGATATATTTTTTGTTGAAGTGTGTCCCCATAGGTTAAGGCATCCTATTGGGTTAATGGGGAACTTATCCTAATTGAGAAGGTATACAACACAACTTAATAAACTCAAAATAAGATGTACATATATCCAATTAGTTCCAATACGATGATTTAATGCATCGGCATACAGGATTTTTCAGTACATATTCATATTCTTATTGTTTTAAGAAATATTACTTTGAATTTGTTTTTAGAAATATTACACTGAATTTACATACCGTGCTAAATTTTTTTCAGGTAGTGTCTCTAACGCTTGGGACGCAAACAGGCTACACGAAGCATCCCTGTTTCCTATGTTTATGGGACAGTCGTGCATATAGTATGCACTATGAGAAGAAGGTTTGGCCTCCACGAGAAGCATTTAGAATTAGATCAAACAATGTGATAGCTGAACCTTTAGTTCCTCCTCAAAAAATACTCCTCCTTCCACTGCATATAAAGCTTGGCATAATGAAAAATTATGTCAAAACCCTTAATAAAGTAGGCCAAGCTTTTAAATTTCTTCTTCAAAAATTTCCACAAATCAGTGACGCTAAGCTCCATGGGGGAATTTTTGATGGACTTCAAATCAGGAACTTGATCAGCAATTTGATGCATCAATGAAGGACATAGAAAAAGATGCGTGGAAAGCTTTCAAAGCTCTAGTGAACAATTTTTCAGGCAAAAAAAGAAGCCTAGAAGAATATGTTGCCCTGGTCAATCAGCTCTTAACAATCTCAAACATTTGGGAGCTCAAGTGTCTATAAAGATACACTTTTTACAGTCCCATCTGGATTATTTTCCCGACAACTGCGGGGATTACAGTAAAGAACAGGGGCAAAGATTCCACCAGGACATAAAAACAATGGAATCCAGGTACCAGTGTAAATGGAACGAAAACATGCTTGCTGACTATTGTTGGTGTTTGAAGCGTAATGCATCAGATGACAGGCACAAACGAAAATCGTCAAGGGTGTATGTTCTTCGAAATTATAATTATTTTCTTTATTATTTTGCATTCTTTTATTTTTTGTTTATTAAGAGAATTATAGTTTACATACGTGTATTCCTGTTTATATGATATAAAAGTAATAATGCATTATTAAATAGAGAAAGTTTTTTTTTTTTAAATTCAGAAAAAATGAGGTAATCTCAATGAAAATGGTGTATGCTGTACTGAGAAAATCTGACCTGATTGAACAAATATACATTCATTTTGGAGCTCGGAGGTTGAATTCCTTAAGAAACCACAAAGAAATCCTGGGGAACATAAATAAAAATTTCAAACGCAGGCCTGTGATATTCTCTTATTAATCCTATCAGGTTATGTTTTGAGGTGGTCAAATAAGCCATAGGCTTTATAAAAATCGACCCATAATTTCCAATCGCATTAAGATCATGACAGTTCCTAGGCAAGAACCCAATATTTTAATATGTTGTTCTTCAAGCCACTTATTTACGACTGGGGCTCTATTATACAGCGCTCTATCATTTTGAAATGTATATGGACTTTCATCAAATTGCTTTTGTATTGTTAGTTTGTATTTTAAGTTGATATTTGGGTACCATCTTTTGTCTATTGGGGATAGGGTATAGAAATATATGAGGGCAAGTTCTCTGCAAGAAAAGCATCCCTATACATGGATGGTCTGATGATGATTTACTATTAGAAAGAATGATGATTTCTGGTCGCGTAAGTCTGTTCTTAAACAGTGTAAAGTGGGCTTCGATAGAGAATATACCCTTGCTCCATTCTTCCAAACACCTATCTTGTTACCTGCGGCTGAACAACAACCCGTGGAAGATGACTTTTTTAGTGTGTATTTGCTTCTCTCCGCCATACAAGTGACGAGTCTGTCAGACATTTTTCTTCGTCTCACCCAGCGTGCATATGCAGACAGACTAACTTGTTGCCTCGAATGAGAACGTTCCCCACTACTAGCCATAAGTTTTTGTAGCTATCTTATCAGGAAAAGGAGGCTCTGACATTTAGAGGATAAAATTAAACGCTCCGACGTCTTCTGTATAGCAAATATACCTCTTTTTGAACGTCACGTTAGTCAGAAAAGGATTCTAACATGCGTATTGGTCCGAGTATCAATTTCTGTACTGGAGAGGTCCCTTTGGATCCAGGTTTCTTGTAGGTAACTTTTGTTAGCAAAAATTATAATAGTGTCCAGTTTTCTATTACACGTTCACAGTTTTAAGAGCCATGGTTTGTGTGAGAATTATAGTTTGCCAGCCTGTCAGAATTAGTTTTCCGACCAAGTAGGGAAGTTTAAGTCAGAGCCTTAAAGAATCAAAAGAACAATATATTATATTTTTGCAAACATTATAACTAATATCGCAAATTCCATACAGCTTTTTATTCTCTTTCATTATTAGGTGAGCGATTTCTGGTGAGCAATTTCTGAAAATCCTCGCAATTTTCTATCTATTTTTCTCGTCCATTCAGTCCGGTTATATGTCTTTAGTCTGAGATGCCATGTACAGTCATGGCCATAAGTTTTGAGATGGATATATATATATATATATATATATATATATATATATATATATATGGAAAAATATCCAAGACAAATTGGTGCGGTTAAGGTAATGGCAAAATTAGACAACTGCTCTGCTTCAGGTCCAGCAGGTGATCCCATCCTCCTTGAACTGGAAGACAACACTTCCAGTTCAAGGAGGATAGGATCACCTGCTGGACCTGAAGCAGAGCAGTTGTCTAATTTTGCCATTACCTTAACCACGCCATATATATATATATATATATATATATATATATAACGTAGTAGGAGTCTATGTTGTATGCAAGATTTGTTAAAATCGACAGCGATTGTTCGTAGGTTAGTCTTGCGCTACAGCATTTTAACTTTTTCTGAGACTTTCTTTTCAGAAAGCGCAAGGTAGAAAAAAATGCTAGAAAGTGGTATATTTTTATTATCCGAGTCGTCTTTCAACCTTTTAAAGGTGATCTTCTGGGCAAACAATAAAAAATTACACAAATATATTTATATATAAATTATTATCCAACATAACAATATTTTTTAGGACCAATCAGAAGTGACAAAAATTATAAAGTTAGAATAATGTTTAGAAATAAAATGAAAAATGATTTGATCTTGCCATAAGAATATTTGTTTTAATAATCAAATTTGAGAAATTTTAAGGAGTAAGCAATGTTTTGATTGGCCGAAATAAAAGTGTATAGAAAAATTAAATGATCAGCAAAGGAGGCAAAGTAAACGGTAGAGGGTCTATGATGTAATTTGGCCGGCATTGAGACCTCAGGTGGTGTGCAAACTTGATTCTGGATGGAGCTGGATGTTAATTTGTGGTTTTTGTTTCTATATAGTGACGGACTTATCTATGTGCACTCGTCGTCCTTCACTCTTTGGCAGAATGATGGTAGTATTTCTATTTAATATTTCACGGATGCGGGTTGTCCAATGCTTTGCAGTGTGGAATTTTGATGGCTTCGTCTTGGAGATGCATTGAGATTATCGGAGACAAGGTTGTAGAAGTCATCCCAATATACGAGGAAGTACGATGATCACATTCACCAAAGTTGCGTATATATTTGTACAAATGATTACACTCATACAAGTGGCCCGTAGCGGGAAGACAGCTATTTTTTGGAAAAGGACGCGAGTTTTCTTTGGTCTGTAATAAATTACAAATTTAATTTTCCTTGTTTGTTCGGTGGTGATCAATCTCCAGTGTATGATGACTCTGAGGCCTCTTGTGTCCTCATTATATCAGGTGTTCATGGATGCTTGCTAAGAAAGGTCTATTGTACTTGGTATCTAATTCTTCTGCCTTGGGTTTTATTATGAATCCATCTTCTGCTCTATAACTTTACCGATCGTTGTTTGTGTGTAGCTGTTGTTGATAAGCAGCTTTGTTACTCTCTATTTCTGTATCAATGTTATGTTTCTCAGAATGATAAAGGTAGCTAGAGCTAGTAGTTACGTTACGGGAGGTAAAATATTCCGAACCTTTTATGAGTATAGTAACTTCTTCGCTTGTAGAAGGGATGGCAGATGATTTTCTCAAGCTATGTTCCTTTAAGCATTAAGGGCAAGCTTTCCTTTCTGGAGATATAACCTCTGATCAATGAAGTGTGAGGGAAAAATAAATGGACAGGCTTTTTGTAACAACTCGTGGGTTATGCTTTGTAATTAGGAAACTATACTGTCAGTGACCCGTTCCGACAATATTTTAGAATAAAGCTTTATTTTTATATGATAATTCAATTGATATAATAGTCTCAATTTCAAGTAAAGATTTTATTGTTGATCTGAGGCTGATATATTTTGGAAAATAAGTGTAAGACTAACATGTCACAGAGGTATAACCTTGTTTCATCTTTCTTAGTTTCACTAAAGTAGTCCAGAGCTCTAGGAAATCCATACAACCAAAGTTGACTACTTTTTTTCATATAAGTGATAAGGTTAAAAATCTTGGGCATTTCCACCTAGAATGATTTAAATAGAAGTATTTAAAATATGGTAGAAGTAAACTACATAGAGCACTTCAAACTATAGGATAATTTTAAGAAAATATGAGTTGGTTTCGTACTTCTCTTGGTTTCGGAAATGTCTGCGAATAATTCCAAGATGGTAGGATTTGTTCTTCATGTGACTAAAGGAAGAGTGATTCTTGGACACAGCTACTATGAGCGAATTAGTGAAGTTCGTCGAATCGTCAAATTGAGTAAAACTACATGAAATTGATATCCATTTAAAGTAAACTACGCTTTAATTATGATGCCTAATAACTTGAATTAATTTGATAGACTTCCATTAAGGGACATATGTAAATTATAAAAAGGGTAGCGTTCAAGCAACATTAAT
This sequence comes from Ceratothoa steindachneri, assembly GCA_963969495.1. Lineage (NCBI taxonomy): Eukaryota > Metazoa > Arthropoda > Malacostraca > Isopoda > Cymothoidae > Ceratothoa > Ceratothoa steindachneri. The sequence continues at coordinate 87,888,442 of OZ018328.1, forward strand.
TCTGTTACCACTAAACTCTCATTATCATGGGCTTTCTCACATGGATGTGTTTGAGAGAAATGATCTCATTACCACCATGTCTGAACGGGGGCCTAGCACTCTCTTCACAAATTACCGGCATTTTGTATAGCTCTCGCAATTCTTAAACCCATCGGTTGCACGGCTTCCCAGCCAAGCACTTACATTCCTGGAATATTTTTCCCTCCCTAGATACGTGTTTATGCAAAAGAAGAGTGAAGCCTTATATGCTAGAGGCATTTTCATTATAATCTTGTCTTAACATTGATTTCAGTCTTCTTCACCTACAATTTCACTTAGTATTTTTTACATGACCTTGCTCTGTTTTTAACTATATGTATTTTGCTGAAGTACGCGTTGCATTCAACTGTTGTTTCTTAGCTGTAAATTATAATTAATTTGGCTTTTTATAAGTTCTAACATATCCTTAGTTTAACCTGCTTAGAATCGAATTGATATGGAATTTGTTTTCTTTTTAGTCACTTTTTTAAAAACATTTGAATATCTAACCATAGTACTGAATAAACACGAATCTATTTGCCAGAACATAGTACAATTTTAATATAAAGATAGGTTATATAAGTATGGTGATTATGATGTTCATAAATTAGCTTCAAACTCATATTATATATGGTCCTAAAACTTTTACCGAATGTAGAAGAATAATATGGTTTATTGGAATTAATACCGAGCAATAGATTGTATGCTCCATGTACAATAAGGAAGACGGATGCTTCTTATAATTCAACTTAAAAGGATTGATAAGGTACAGGCGCGGTATTTAGTATATCCACTTATTTTTGTATGATTTATTTAATAATTGTATCAGATCAACAGTTCCATAACGGCTAAAACAATTCCCTAAATGGGTAGTGTATATATTTTATGTTTGTTTGCCAAACATAGCAAACTAACTTTAGATAGAAGGGAATATAAATTTTCCTATCTTCTTACATACATTTTTGGGGGGATATTAAAGAGTTTAGAGATACTAATTAAGCTTAGTCCCGATAACCGAATATTATTCGATATTCAAACAAAGCCACGCAACCCTTCTGACTGAGCTTACATTTGTAGCTTAAATTTGCATAGTAAGATTAAGTGATTTTTTTAGAGGATTCATTGGATCGGAGCTGATAGGTTGGCTCTACGATCAGGTGTTAAATAAGGAAAGTATTTAATTACAACGCGAAAAAATTCATTAAAATTTAATGCTCAGTTAAAAAAAACTTGTCACTTTCCACAGATTATTTAAAACAAGAAAATAACCTATTGACAACAAATGACCAAAAAAGGCGGTCTATCTCCTGCTGAAAGAGCTCCATTGTTTTCTGTTCATGGCAGTTGATTGTTGGTACTCGCTCAATACCTCCCAACACCTACTCAACAATTTATTAGGTAACATCTCAAAGTCCTTTTTAAAAGTGTTTAATCACTTGATAACAACCACCCAGTAAGGCCTAATTTCTTCATTTATTTGCGGAGAGACAAGCTGCTGCATTTTCCATTACAAATGAATTTTCGAAGCAAGGCAATTTTATCCAGAATTCACAAATTAAGATTCATTTTTCGACTTGTAATCTGCTGTAAAACTATTTTAAGAGACTTTCCAAAATACTTTAATGATATTTCTAGCACGTATAATTCGCTTACGGATCGTGATTAATTCTACTTAACCACGGCCCAACATGAGTGATTCAAGTATTTCTTTAATTTCATTTGTTTCTTTCTTCATTTTTTATAATTTTCAATCTTCTAATACTATAGTTTTGTTAAATAATAAAATTGCTAAAGTGAAGTTCTAACAATTTTCTGTGGAAATAAAGCAGGAACAATAATTAAACAAAAGTGTTCAGAATTTTCATAGGCTTTCGATTTTCCTTTATGGGTAAATATTGTAAATGATAATTTATAAGGCTACATGCCAACTGATCTTAACAAATCAAGATATGGAATGAGTGTGCGTTTAACTCGACCAATTTCTTTTGTAAATGCCTTTTTCCTTCTCACTGAGAGGGTAGGGATTCGATTGTTTTCTATTTGGTTTCAAATATGTGTGGTTGCGAATCTATGATTAGCTTTCGTGTTTTTATTGAATTTCTGCTACAGTTGAAGTTTCATTTAAGTCTTTTATTTTGACTTATTATGTTTCTAACTATGCATCGTAAGAAGTAGTTCTTTGCCTATTGTTATTTAAAATACTGTTTGATTTCATTGATTTTATCGTATGATAATTTCATCAGTTCTAATACATGAGGTTCAACTGCACAATTTAATGTAAATATCACTTGTTATTAGATAAAGAACAACTTAGTTTCCCACATCTTATAAACGGTCTCCTCTATCAATCTTATTCCATTCCTCTCAAACTGGCATCTTCTTTATCGTAACTCTAGGAGGATTCCCTAGTATCAGACCTCTATGAATCTTTGCTACTCAAGTGCGGTTAAAAAAAGTGTTTTATCATTCGAAAATTTCAATAACACTTACCCTATCAGCTTATCATAGAAAAAAGCAACTAGGTATATTTTCGGACTTTTGCCAAGACGCGTTAATGCTTCTCACTTCCTAAATCCCTGCGGAATCTTTTCAGAGATGAAGAGAATAAAAACGCTCAAAACCCAAGTCATTCTTCAAATGATATCTTCCGACTACCTAAAAACCATAAGCGATTTCACCTTGCCCACTCATTATCCCTGTATTTTTTTAAATTATCGCAGATTGACGTAAAAAAAGGTGTTTTTCATATGCATAATTATCTCATCTGAGAAGCTTGACATTTTGCGCTTAGCAGAAAGGTAGTTAGGCAATGAGAATAATAAACGGCGTCTCTCGAAACACTTATTCAGGAAATTTAAACGGGGGAGGCAAATCCTCTGTTGCCTCCCCGGTTTAGATTTTCTTGAAAAATGTTTCGAACTACACGGGTTATTGGGTTGAGCTTGGTTTAATTACTGATACAAATCTCCGTCCTCTTTCATCAAAATGCAAATTGCCAAACACTTTCAAAGCTCTCCATGCATTATCGAGTCATAAATCTACAATTACAAATGCAAATTTTAGCGTGCATTGAGTATTTCGTGGTTACATAGAAGTTTCTTAGCTAAAATTCTTAGCTTGTTCTCTTTTAACACCAATGCAATCTCAATTCTAGAAAGAGATTTAAACATCTCTCAGCATACTCTATTTTAACTGCAACTTCTTGGCATTTTTAAACTATTCTCTCTCAATCTGTAACATCTCCCAATTATATACATGGGAATACGCATGAATTAACAATTCCGCTTTTGCATTTTAAAACCTTAACATAACAGCTCATTCCACAATTTGACCTGGGCATCGACTGACCTATTTACTTTTCTCATTTCTTGGTCTCCAAATCCTCGTATTCTCCTTTCCACAAGCCTTTTCATTGTGTGATCTAACTCATTAACCAAGCAAAATGACTATCATTTTGCCTAACTTATTTCCTTGTTAAAAACTACATTACATTTAACCACTTCAATCTGGCCTTGCATTTTTTATCCCGATTAGTCTCCTCCTGACTTACCCTTTTCACCCCACATTAACTCACCTACCGCTTTCTCGTGGTTCCAAGGTAAAATTTCGAATGTTAGAACCACAGACGACCATGCAAGACCATGCAAAATTTTAGCTGGCTGTGCCCGTAGTTAAGACGCAGCAAAAGCAACTGTACCCTACTTCCTTAATACTTGCTCATGCACTGCCGTCATTATTCTCTCCATAATGCTTGAAAATGCCTTATTATTCCAGAAAATTAGAACAAGCCCCCCCCCCTTTCTCTTCCTTCTCGGAAATACCTCCTGTCCCCTGTGAAACCACATTCCTATCTCCTGACTCTCTTGTTGAATTCAATACCTGCTTTGCTGATAAGATATTCCATATGGGTGCATGTGACCACTCCTAAGATGGAAATGAAGAGTGACGGAATCCTTAGAATGGGATTTTTCAAGCTTTGAATAATAGGAGCAAGAAAAAATTGTTGCGAACCTACTTAGTTTCAATTGTCTCCAGAAGTTTACGCTAGAGATAGAGAAAGTAGTGCAGTTGCTTATTAGCTAAAAAGTTCCCCATCCACCTCTTCAAAATGACTCAAGTAGTTTGAACAGTCAATTGCTCTACCGTACAATTTACTAAATGAAATATAAGAGGCTATAATAATCTAAAAAAATAAATAGGTACTTCTATTAATATTAGTTTAGTAAATCTGTCATAAGCTATTACAGAGAGGCCCTCACAAAAAATATAATCTAATGACCAGGGATTAAAATTTAGTATCTAATATACATATTTGCTCAACAGTTACTAATATTGATCATCTAATAATTCATTCCACTATGACTAAATGTTCCTCTATTTATTAGGGAAAGTCCTTGTTGACTCCAAACTGTAGAACTTTTCTTTGGTCTCTTCCGTGATCGCTTAAAGCACATAATTGGCAAGAAAAATTTGAACGCTGCCTAGTCACTCAAAATGTATGCAGAATTTGAGAGGTCAGAGATAACACAGGGGAACAATTTTAATCACATTTTCTGGTGACTTAGATTTACCTGCCAATTTTAATTCGTTTTTTCATGTTGATTTCAAATACATAATTCATTTTTACCTGCATGCTATAGTTATTCAATAATTTTTATTTTCTCGTTTCCCAGAAAACTGCCCTCCGGACGGACACAGAGGGTGCCTGTAGAAAGTATATACTTCACAGTACATAGTAGTAAGATAGGAATAGGTGTTATTGCGCAAAATATTGATATTATTGTTTCTTTTTTCAGGTCACATCTTAGAGTGATGGCTTCGTCAATAGGAAATTGCGTTAATTATCCAGACACCTTCTGCTACATATGTGGCCGTAACATGCGAGTTCGTCAAAGGCACAATATATCAAACTTTGTGAACACACTCATAAGGCATATGTTTATGTTCCTTTTGGTGATCAAGATAAGATTTGGACCCAATTTGCTGTTTGCCATAGTTGTGTGAAACATCTTCGTGAGTGGACGAAAGGAAAGAGAAATGGTCTTTCTTTTGGAATCCCCATGGTGTGGCGAGAGCCAAAGGATCATGTTTTGGACTATTATTTCTGTCCAGTGAATACTAAGGGGATTGACAAGAAAAATCGGCACAAGTTTGACTCCCCCAACATTCCCTCGGCGATCCGATCGGTATCTCATTCTGAGTCTTTACCAGGTCCGATTTTCAGTAGATATGCTTCCTCTTAAGAGGAAAATGATGTACCTGATATGGACGTCCACGGAATGGCTTCAGAGTCTGCAGATTCATCATCAGATGCTGAACAGTCATAAGTTCCTCACTGTTCCAATCAAGAGGATTTTAATGACTTAGTACGTGATTTGGCGCTCTCCATAAAAGCTGCAGAACTTTTAGCCTCCAGGTTGAGTGAAAGAAATATGCTTGACAGGTTGGTATGAGTATCATATTACCGAACCAGTGAGAGAACATTTGTTAGGTATTTCTCTCAGGAAAAAATATTTGTATACTGCCACGATGTTCCTGGTCTGTTTACCGAGTTGGAAGTTGGCACCTATAGACCTGCTTAGTGGAGAGTGTTTTTGGACTGCTCCAAGTTTAACCTCAAGTGTGTCAATTTGCATAATGGCAATGACTTTTGTGCAGTACCTCTCGGTTACTCTGTCCATCTGCGAGAAACTCACGATGACATAAGAATTAGTCATGGATTTATTTAAGTACCATGAACACAATTGGTCATATGTGCAGAGCTTAAAATGTTTAAATACCTCCTTGGCCAGCAGAAGTGATGTAGAATGTTTTCATGCTATATTTGTATGTGCAACAGTCGAGTCCGTGACAAACACCGGTCTCCAAACGATTGGCCAGTTCGGAAAAATTGTAAGCAGGAATGCCAAATATTGTTAATGAGCCAATCATATGTCGTGAGAAGATCGTTTTGCCTCCATTTTATCTCAAGCGGGAGTTGATGAAGGACTAGGTTAAGGCGTTGAGCACTGACAATGATTGTTTTCAGTACATAGTACCGCCGTTTTCTGATTTGTCATACGAAATAAAGCAGGAGTATTTGATTGTCCCCAAATCCGAAGACTTATGGGTGATTCTAGATTCGTGAAAACCATGAATGAAAAAGAGAAGGGAGCCTGGCTCTCATTGTCTGCTGTTGTTTGTAACTTATTGGGAAACAAAAAGGCGCATAACTACGATGATCTGGTTACCAATATGCTTTTAGGATATCGTAATCTGGATGCAACATTAGTGTGAAGTTGCATTTCCTAAATAGTCAACTCTACCAATTCCCAGAGAATCTGAGCGCTGTGAGCGACGAACAAGGGGAACGCTTCCATCTGGATTTGATGAGGATGGAAGAGCGCTACAAAAGTCACTGGAATAGACACATGATGGGGAACTACTTCTGGATGATTAGAAGAGATCACCCAGAGAAGACTACAAGAGAAACAGTTACAAACGCAAGTTTTTCCCGATGAATTCAAGAAGAGGTTTTCCAGCCTGTTGTATGGTCATTAATAAATTAGCATCTATTTGATGACAGTATTTGTAATCCTAATGTATAATTCAAGTTTCTTCTCATATGCAATAAAATGTTTGTGCATAAAAACATGCTTTACTATAAATAACGTAAAAGGATGATTCAAAATTAATTCAGGGCTACATGATAGGCGTAATAAAATGAAAATTATTGTATAATAGTATTTATTAATATTACGAAAAATCTCTTGCATTTAGGGAGAATCTGATTTGAGATTTGAATTCAGTATGCTCGAAAGAGGTAGGAAAATGTATTTTTGTAAATTCACCAAATACATAGTTCCCCAATGTAATCAATTTCTTGATCAGAAATTCAGAAAAAACGGGAAAAAGAAAACATAAATTTTGTACGTGAAAGGACACATCTTTAGAATTTTGAAACCAGCTTGTAGAAATTAATAAATTCTCCTAGAATCAAGTGTCAGTAGAAAAAAGTAGGTCTTTCTTGTTAGGAGTTCTACTGAGCACGATCAAAAAATTATTTTCTATCTAATTTTATTCTTATTTTGATATTTTTGGAGTAAATGACTTAAAGAAATATAATTTTCATTTATTTGAAAATAGTTGAAAATTAATGACTTGATCAATGTGAAAAGGTTTCGTAAATTATGTTTGCAAAGAAAAAACGTTGAAGTTTATTAAAACGAAAATTTGTTGGAAGTTTATAGCTCAGTAAGTAAACGCAGAGACGACTCACCTAATTAGAAATTGGAGTAAATGACTTAAAGAAATATAATTTTCATTTAGTTGAAAATAGATGAAAACTTATGACTTGATCAATGTGAAAATGTTTTGGAAATTACGTTTGCAAAGATAAAGGGTTGAAGTTCATTAAAACGAAAATTTGTTGGAAGTTTATAGCTCAGTACGTAAACGCAGAGACGACTCACATAATTAGAAATCGGAAACACAATTACCACTCCTAACAAATGCTCGTTCTTTCTATAAGGAGTTAATTCATAAAATCAATTCTCTTTTTGCCATTTTTCTAACCTATCAAAACAAAGCCACTAGCTCTCGTAACCTAACATGGCAAGTCTCTTTTCACACAAATCTTTTCTTTATATCGACCTTTATAAATTTAAAACTTTGTCAGGTAGCTTAAATCAACTTAGCAAATAAAAGAGAAGAACAAATTAGGCATAAGAAAGTACATAAATATGAATCAAAACGGTTAGAAATAGGAACACAGAATTGTATTACTAATTTTCCTACCAGCAAAATAACACGTGTAGTGTTATTTTGTTGTTATATAATGGTCGAGGCTTCTCATAATTTTAGGGCTTTCGCTTTTCACCAAGTCATTTTGGCGAAAACACTTCAGCCCATCGACCCATATATGTAGAGCTGTTGTGGAAACTACGTTACCTGTGCTACATATACATAACTCTCATATGCATTTAAACGCATGGATCTCAAACAAATTGGTAATTGGTCGTTCTGATTACTTTCTTTGTTTCGAGTGGTGGATTCAGCACGAATATTAACAATAACAAAACTCTTGCCCAGAATATACATGGCCAAATATGCTAGATGATACAATACAAAGTTGCGACAGTGTTTTCAGATAAAAAACATACTCTTTCTTTAAAGCGATTTTATTTTAAGATACGGCGATATTTCTAAAGCCCTAAAACTATATGGATATGCAAAATTACCAGTGTAAATGAAAAATTAATGAAAGAAAAAGCAGAATTCCTCAGAACGAGATCCTTACTCTTATATGTTTAATGTCTAACCAATTCTCCAAATACTACCAATATCCAAATTAATTCGTCATATTCATCTTCGTGTTTTGAGATTACCTTCTATAAAGGAAAGTCTTATAACTACTTCATATTCTTTGCCCTAAAAGACCCTGTAAGGGAACAATGCTTAGTTTTTACATAGGGACAGAGGAAAGAGATACACTTTCCGCTGGACTTTTTCCTTTGTTTTTCTTATTTAGATGAATCGCTCAGAAAACACAATTGTCTTCTAACTTAATATTTTCATTTAGGAATAGGATCAAGCGATGCAATGTGGACTATATTGTGCTTATACATTGAGAAAATATTTTAAAGGACGAGTTTCTAATAAGAGTTCTGTAATTCTTGAAACCTCATCGTATATAACCCCACATCATATAGTTAACTGAGTATAAATATGCCCATTCTCTAATCATTCCTTCATTAAAATTGGAGCTTTAAGGGTAATAATCAGTTAGAAAGCTAGATATACGATATTAACTTAGGTTCGTTAAAATGGCCAAACGAAAACACTCACTTCAATCTCTGCCTTTTTGATTAGTGTCAACCAGTTTTGCTCTAATAAAGTTGCGAGAATAATTTACATTTCAATATTTATTCCGCTGGAATAAAGAGAAGGATCGTTTCTCGTTTGTGGTCAAATATTTTTGGAAAAAAGAACAACCACTAATTATAATCGTTTAGATATTTTGGTTGCTATGAAATCAAATAAAACCAATTTGTTAAATAGAAATTGAACCTCCATTAAGTCCAGTAAATTACTTTTAGGCGCTTTTGAGAATACTTAATTATTGACCCATTTAAAGGGATGCCACATTGATTTTTCTACTATATACAACGTTAGATTAACATATATGCCTTGAAAACATATTAAAAGCGCTTTTATTCCAGCCAAAATCATAATAACCTACGGCGCTGTTTTTGAGTTACAGGGGGTTCTTTCAGACCCTCCTTTTTTAAACCTGATATCATATGAATGGCTGTAGAATTACTGTATATTAAGTATTCGAACTTAACTCACCTTCAAAAGATTCTGATATGATTTAATTATCATTTGAAATCAGTTTCTTTAGTTACACTAAAATTTGTTTTAATGGCGGCTGAAACATATATTTTTCATACTTGATCAAGTATAGACATTGTTCTCAGTTGGATGAGCAGCTATTAGGTCAATAGTTTGCCCGTTCTAAATATCCTGAAATCTAAATCAATTGATATTCGAATGAGGCGAAAAATATAAACTAGTTCTTAGGCGCCTATTTTCTTTTAGCAAATATTTATAATCGCATGGTATAAGTTTTGCGTTTTATTAACAAATCAACGTTAAAATTCTACGGAGAATTTCCACCAATGTATAAACTTTGCATTATCATAATTTTTACTATGTTCTATTTATGTTGCTAAACAAAATATATATTATAAGGAAGAACATAAAATTGTTAATAAAATGATATAAAACCAATGGTGTAGTTTGGTTTGTTTTGTCACAAATTAACTTTAAATATCTTAATTTTCACCATCTTCAATTCATGGTGCTAAAAAAGTAATTAAAACATAAGAAAGTGCATAAAATTTGCAATAAAATGATATACAAAACCCCAAAATGTGAATTTTTAACGGAAGAATTTGGAAAGTGACTAATGAAAAAATGGGAAGAGTTATGAGCAACAGATTTCATTAAAGCAATGGTGCTGATGTTTAAAGGTATAATGAGCCAAAAGTTAAGTTGAAAAGCATGATAGTTTCACAATTTTGAATAAAAAAATATGGAAATTATTGAAAGAATTGAAAAAATAGGTACACTCATAAAACGATTGTTCCTAGCTTTCATTGAAAGCGAATAATTGTATATGACTTTATTAAATATTTCACTTAAACCACGAAATTTCACAAGCTGAACAGAAGAGTTACTCATCTCATATAAAATCTAGAGGAAATGCAATTTATTGTACCGAATATGTAAAAAAGGTATTTTTGCCTTCTTAACTGCGAAATCACAGTCGATTTTCATTTAAGTATTATTGTAAGATGAACGCAAACATTTGTTAGATTAATAGCATTTCTAATATTTTCCAACCTCATATAAACCGCGCTCTAAGCTAAACATTTGAAATTGCTTAGATTGATTCGAATATGCCATTCTTGAAGCTACTCCTGAATATATTCTGCTTCATCATTAGATAGTAGATAAGTCGTAATATGAAACCAGGTATTACTTGCCCAACAGGATGATTAAATTATTGAGACTAACACCGTTCAAACTCTTTCATGAGACGCACTAAATAAATCGATATTGGAGGAGATTGTCTCTAATAGAATAGTTCAGGAAATATATGGGGGATGGTAGTATACAAAATAAAGATCTTTCCTGCAAAGAAATGTAGTCTTTTTTTATAAAAATATATACGAATCTCTCGGCATCTGAAGGATGTGGTTTGCAGAATAGTATGAACTGACCTCACACATGAATAAAACGCTTTTTGACAGGATGGTTTTATGCTTCCCAAATCTTTCGAAGCTTGCTTGTCTTGTCGTGTAACACTCGTTCTCAGTGTCAGCCGGGAGCTAACGCCTGTATTCCCTCTGGTAACTTACAAAAACATGATATGTATGTGGGTAAGAGTCGTGTTTTACTCATCTTTATTACGTTTATACAGCTGTTTTTGATTAATAAAATTCCTATACCTATAATTTAATATTACCGTATATCGGGACATAATTAATTATGAAGTTATTTTACTTTAATATAGCTGCTATAAAATAAAGATATCAATAGAACTACCCCTTTAAGGGTTTTATTATTTTACCTTAAATTGAATAATTGCATTATTAAAGCTACAGAGCTATTAGATCTTGATAATAATATAGCTACTAATAATTATTTTATAGAGTTACTATTTATTATTAATTTTTCAAAATCTCCTACAAATTTCATCAAAATTAAACCATAATAAATATTATTATTTAAGGAGTTATTTGCTATTAACTTATAATAAAGCAAATTTTAATCATAATTTTTCTAGGGCTACACTTCAATTTTATCATACAATTTTGTACTGACAACTATTAACCACTATCGAAATACTATTAACTCTAAATTTTCATTCACTTGCTGGTAACTAATAACTTTTATCGAGATTTTTAACATTTTCTCTCTTAAAAAATAAAAAAGCAAGACTGTTAAGGGCAAGTTACCTAAATGCTTTAGTAAAGATGGCCGTAAAATGGCGGCGAATTTAGGAAAAACAGAAATTCATGGAATTACATTAACCAGAAACTTGGAAACCGAATACTCGTGAGGTTACGCAATTACGGAAAATTTTTCAAAGGGATTACTTGACAGGATGCCATCTATCCCTTGTCTTGTTGCTAATGTCGAATTTAACAAAGTGGCCTTTTTTTTAGAACCTTAAGGATCTTAGAAGTTTATACCTGTTCCTCGATGTTTTTCTGCAGTTCTAGGGCTTTAACTTAGTTCGATCCAACCCATGACCTCTGACACTCTTATTTCGTCCTATGACTTAGGAAGATGCATAGAAACGGAATATCAAGTGTTTCAACAATCTTATTCAGCCAAATTCTTTTGCTTTGTATGAATCTCGCATCCACAATTGTCATTAGACCATAGGCCATCGTAGATATTGTATAACATGATCATACCTATAAGCAGTTGTGATCTTCAAACTGAAACTCCTAGTGTGAGTAGGTACGCAGTAATTAAGGCGTTAGATATAATCTGTCGAAAAGTGAAATATAAGTCTTTGCAAAATATCTTTTCATTTGATCCTAACTAACCACGAGCTAAATATTTATGCCATTGGAGTAACCTTCGTTTTGTCAACAATGGTTATTTTTCTTTCGACGGTGAAGCAAAATTAATTGAAGAAGTGGTTCATCAATTATGCGTTCTGAAGTCTTATAAAATACATATATATTTTAGCCTCAAGAAAAGTAGTTTTAGTCCAAGTGTACAAATGGATCCTAGGGAAATTATTGAAAGAAAGCACCCTTAATTCTGTTTTAATCTTAAAAAATAAAATTATAGGGAAAGTAAACTAGCTTTTGGTTAGGTATATTTTGGTGAGAATTTAAAACTGACAATTTATCTTTACCTCCTTGAGACTTATTTACTATGAAGATTAGGCTGAGATGAAATGCAATAAAGGAGCCCGTATAAGCTGCTAATTTGCTAAACCACTTTTGTTTTAAATACAGACTTTCAGAGTTACATGATTCAGCGATTCGTTACACTTGTGAATACTTCATTACTAACAACACTTCCAACAATTAACTATGAGATAGAAATAGAAATTACAATTTCAGGCATTTTGATTAAATATCAGCTTTGATACACGTCCCTAGCTCTTTTACGTTACTATACCATTTCACCTTAACATAAAGATCGAAATAATTAACCAAATCAGTTGTTGGAAGTATATATTTGTCTAAGAGCGAAGGTCCCAATCGATGTCATTTTTAATAGTCTCTATAGTCACACGTACCAAGTAACTTAGGTATAACTAATGAAGAATCTTTCCTTTACTATTTCTAGCAAATTATTGTTTAAACACGCCTAAAATGTATGTATATATATATATAGATAGATAGATATTAGGTCGAGAAACGACGCAGTATGTCCTACTGTCTAATATGAGTACATACGAGGGGCGGTCAATAAGTTTGGCGAATCGGTAAGGCATAACAGAGGAAGGGGATGAATCTTTGTGTGGGTGTTAGGAAAAGTTATGAAAAGTCAGTTCCTGCAGCCGCACGCTCCTGCCTTGTATATTTAAGACCAGTAGCTGATCGCAGATCGTCAGTCACAATGTTTTCAACAATGGAGAAGGTTGAGCACCGCGCAGTGATCAAACTTTTGACCAAGGAAGGTAAGAATGCAAAGGAGATCCATAAACGCATGGTTGCAGCTTACACCAACACCGCCCCTCATTATTCAACCATTGCTCGCTGAAATAGGGAGTTCCGCCATGGTTATGAGTCCCTAGAAACCTCACGCCCCATGATCGACTTCAACTTCGTCAAAGTCCACAAGGCTAGAGTTGCACAAGCTGCCCTGCGCGAGTGCGGATTCGAGGAGCTCAACCACCCCCCCTACAGTCCAGTTCTGGCCCCTATCGACTACTTTTTATTCCGCTAGTTCAAGGTTGCACTGCGTTGACGCCGGTTTAGGGACGTGAAGATATCCAGCTCCCCATCTAGGAGTGGATTGAACAGCAGTCGGGAGATTTCTGGTTGTCGGGAATTCAAAGCCTCAGGGACAAGTGGTGCAAGTGCATTGAAGTCGAGGGTAGTTTTTTTGAAAAATAATAAAACACTTTTCCTCATTTCTCGTTTCCCTATATCCGAATTGCAAAACTTATTGACCGCCCCTCGTACGTAATTGAGTCTCAGACTGGAAAATTTCGGCCCTGTACTCAGGCAGGTAGGCAGCGAAGGGAAGGCAATGGCGTCCCAAAGTAAGAGTGAGTGCGACTTAATTACAGGTTTGCTATTGCAACGGGGAACTCGTTTACCAGATTCAGCTCAGGAATTATTCAAGGAAACGCCTTTATAAAAATAAGCTTTAACACAAGATAAATAATTGAATATAAAGACAAGAATAATAATGGAGATTAGAAAATAAGTTAGCGTGACAATGAATATTATAGCGGGCAGGAAGTAATTGAAGCTGGACTAGGAAAATATTAATTAATTCGATGGTTTAAATAATACGAGTAAGATTCCTAAATTTTTTTGTTATGCAATTAGTGGATTTTCTTAGTACTTAAGAGAATAAGGGGACTTACGAAGGTAGGATTCTAGATTACCCCAAATGATTAGTGCGGAGGGTCAGTGACAAGTTCTTCATAGAACGAACTCGGGATATGAGCGTTCAGGGAACTCCAATAGGTTTGCGATTAATCCGAAGACCTGGGACGGCGGCGACCAAATTAGAGACTCGTCAACGGAACTGCGTTCAATCTCCACGGAGACGGATGAAAAGAAGTGAGGCTCAGGACAGTCTTCCGGGACAAAATAAAGTACAGGTAATCTTCCTCTGAACATGGTGGATTACGAAGAGGATCTTCTCAAGACATCGTGACGAAGAAGTGCGGTTCGACTGTGGTACAGATGCACTTGATCTGAGCGACAAGATTTCTAACTCGCACTTTCTGATGATAACTATACACTTCGTCTTAAATAAAGGAGTTCATCTAGAGGCAAGGGTCGGACGACAAAAGAACGAAGTTCCGAGGGATAGCATGGCGTTGATAATGCAAACAAGGGAGTTTAAAGAGCGCCGGTTTGACGAAACGATCGGGAGGTAATGAAAGAATTATTTTTACCCCACAGGAAAAGAAGAGTAGAGGAGGGAGATACCAGTGGCCCGACGGCCGGTAAACGCTATGAGAGTGACTTACGGTGGTCATAAATGAAAACAAACATAGCTAGCGTCAGTCTAGGCCTGAGAAAATTAGGCCACACGGCGTGTTCGAATTCATACTTACAGATTATATATATATATATATATATATATATATATATATATATATATATATATATAAATATATATATATATATATATATATATATATATATATATATATATATATATTTATATATATTTATATATATATATATATATATATATATATATATATATATATATATATATATATATATATTTATTAAGGATAAATCCAAGAGCAACCAGGAACGGATGCAACATGTTTGAATTTCTTAATACGAGTTGATTTCGACATTTGAAGAAACCATGAAAAGGCCAACAAGACATTGAATTATTTTAAAAGTTGACCAATTATAAAATATAAATAAAATGTACTATAAGTTTAAATTTTAAATATGACTTGGCAATAGTTAAATTTTTTTTAAAACTGAATCAAAAAAGTAGTTAAAAAATTTAATGTTTATTTCAGAAATTAATTAAATACTAGATTAAAACTTTGTTTTAATTTAGTAAATACTGTAAGAGTTAAACCATTTAATATAAAAACGATTAATTTTGGTGCTTACTAAATTAAATCCATCCTAGAGAGTAGGTTTAACAAGCGGTTAGTATTTATAGGTTACAGACTACAGTGACGTTTGCGAAAGAGGAACACCAACTAACCAAACATTATGTAGTTAAAAAAACAAACCAACTAACAATCTCCTGGCTCTAGGATTTCCCCTCAATATTAAATGCAGGTTTCATGCCTGAGCTCTATTTAGATATATCTATACCAAATATACGCAGCAAGTTATCACAATTATTCGCCATATTGAGAAGGAAACTATGAAGATGATTAAGGCCAGACAGGACATTGTCTTTTTGAAGTTTGTATCATCTCAATAACATATCCTAAATTTCTTTATTTTAAGCTACATCGCAAATCTCTGTATAACTCGTATTGATATAAATATTGCTTGAATCAACTTATTAACCTAGAAATACCTTCTAATTTAAAAAGGTTTACTCTTCATCAACATAATATATCCGAACGATTTGCGAATTTGAAGACGCATCTGTCCCTTTTAGACATTCTCCTCATAATATATTTTTTGCAAAGACACACCAGAAAGTTTTCAGATTTTGGATTGTCCTTTCCAACCTTTATGGATTCAGAAAAAAGTGGTTATCAATTTGTCAAGTACTGCTCTAAGCTTTCGTAAGACAATTAAAACGAAGCCAATTAAAAAAGGCGCTGTAATTAAGTGTTTGTGAAACTTGGTTAACCTTGAATAATAAAGTTTGCTGCCAAATTGATGGTGTTGCAATTGGTTCTCCAATGGAACCACTTGCAGCTTACTTTTTTATGACACATTTCGAAGATGAAATGTTATATACCTGTTTAGATTACAAACCCTCCTTCTACCGCCGTTTTGTTGATCATTCTTTGCAATTTTCAATAATCCTGCAAATAGCCAATTTTTCTTGAATTCTTTTAACACTTTACAACCCAACACAAATTCACCATGGAAGTAGAGTCAAATGATAAGATGCCCTTTCTTGATCTCTTAGTCACCCGAGATAATAACAAGCGAAAAATTCAAACAACCATTTACCCCCAAAAAAACTTTTCCAAGACTAGGCTTAAAATACTTTGGTTTTTGTGATCTTATATACAAAATACCACAGTATAAACTTTAATACATAGATGTTTCTCGCTAACATCCACCTATCAATCAAGCAATAATGAATTTATTTTTCTTAGGAAATATTTTCTAAAAAAATTATTTCCTTCTTACCTATATGATAGAGTTTTAAAAAGCTACTTGATAAGCCCATTGACCCCCTCAACCCTGCATAAAAGTTCCTAAAATGACCATATATTTACTAATTTTGGAGATTGGTTTTTCAAACGATAGTTTTAAAAGAGAAATCGTATTCATTTTTAAGAGAGAAAGTCACCAAATCAACCCCCAAATAGTTTTAATAAACAAATTATCGATAAGTTTTTTAGCAGTAAAGATCCTATCTATTTGGAGTTCCGCAGTGATAATGTTTATTAATTTAAATGTCCCACTTTTACTGGAGCCTTTACATTGGCAGCACTGTCAAATCTCTTGGAATAGGTTCTCTGCTCATATGGGGATTAGTTGGCACACAAGAAAAATCTTAAATAAAAGGGAAAGTCTTCTATTAGGAAATACACCATAAGCTGTAAAACTCACATTTGAATTGATAATTTTCAAGTATTAGCCTTTACCAACAACCAAAATTGCCTAAAAACCCTCGAATCTTTATAAATCAAACAGTACACACCTACACTCAATAAGGAATTTAAGTGCAATATCTTTATTAATTAAATAATTTTATCGAGAGTTTGTTAGTCGGTTGGTTTTTTTAACTACTGTTTGGTTAGTTGGTGTTCCTCTCTCCCAAGCGCCACTGTAAACTGTAAATACTAGCCCTGTGTTAAGCCCACCATTCACTCTCTAAGATCGATCCACTTCAGTAAGTACCAAAATAAACCGATTTTATATTAAATATTTTTAACTTTTACACTGTTTTCAAAATTAAAAACAAAGTTTAAATTTATTATCTTTAACTATTGCCAGTTTCAAAGCAAATTCAACTATTGCCAAGTCATATGTAAAATTTTAACTCATAGTACATTTTATTGCTGTTTTATAATTCGTAACCTTTTAAAAGAATTCAATGTCTTGTTGGCAATTTCCTCGTATCTTCAAATGTATTAAATTGAGTAAAATTATTCTAGCCTGAAAATGAAAACTTGTAGTTTTCGAAACGTAGTAAGAAATTAAAAGATGTTGAATGCTTTTCTGGTGGCTCTGGGATTTATCCTAAATATCAAATGCAGGCTTGACTCCTGAGCTCCATATTTATATACATATTTATATATATATATATATATATATATATATATATATATATATATATATATATATATATATATATATTTAATATTGCATATTCCACATGAAAGATGAAAAGCGGAATCCAAGTACTTTTGAACTTTTTTCAGTTCATTCTCTACCAAAATGGTATAAATATATATATATGGGAAATCTAAGCGAATCTCTGCTCAAGTCCAACGAAAGAATACAAAACAGTCTCGGCCTAAAAAGTAAAAATTAATTATAAAAAAGACGGATAGGATGCAGGTACAAAGGGGTAAAGATACAGATCAGAACTTCTACCAAAAAATACACCCGTAAGAGAGTGTGTGGCAAGTAGAAATATAGGTCACATAACTATGAATGCATACATATGGAAATATAAATACATTATTCAATAATCAAGGAGAAGAAAGCAAAAGGATTCAAACAATGTTAAAATAACGCCTTCTCCTTTCTTCCCCGTCTGTTGAAATATTTACATATTTTAGTCAAATATAATTATGAGGCTACCTTATGCAAAATATATGTTCACACTAATAGCAAGAATATAGTAAGAGTTTAATCTTTCTATTGTGCAGTTTCCCCTGAGCGCTAGTTTGGGCAAACTGGATAATCATTAAAAGTTTGTTACTCTCAACTCATGTATAATATTAAGAGAGGTGACTCATTCTTGCTAACTTTGTTCACCTCTCAGGACATGGTCATTCTATTAATTGGAATACGGGTAACTTCAATATATCCCACGGTCTCTTCAAACTGTTCCGTGTTATTAAGAAGTTTATTTTAAATTAAACTGCAATTTTTAATTTTTAGCTCTTTCATCTATTTAATTTGTCTTATCTCTTTGGTTTAATGAACAATAAATTTATTTAGGCATATATAAGTATTCCATGTTAGTGACTTATATTTCTACATTTCACACAAACTATCTCACAAGCTGATATTTTGGTAGAGAATTTATGTAGAGTTTTATCCTTTTGTATCTGCATTTACTTCATCTTTTCTGATAATTTATTTCTACTTTTCAATTTTCGCACACACTATGTTTTGTATCCTTTGGTAGTACGTAGGCGGAGCGTGCTTAGTTTTCTCCAATATAAATGCCATTATTATAAAGTAATTGTTCATGTAATCCTTGACAATGAGCTGAATAAAATTCGAAAATAGTTGGATTACGCTTTTCTTCATTCATGTGGTTTTTTTTTTGCAATCACTTTCTAATCACGCGCTACTTTGTGAGTACTTTCTTATACCTATATATATATATATATATATATATATATATATATATTTTACTCGGTCTCTATGAAATTGTTTAGTGGAGGTAGTTTATATTATTTTGAAAATATCTATGCTACTTTATATTGCAAACAACATTAATTGTTTGCCAACTAACGACATCTATTTTCATTTAGTGTACCGATTTTTCCAGCTTTTTGCCTGCTTTGTAAATCGTAACGTATATTTGCATTCAACAGCTAAACTGGAGAAATATTTATTATCTTCTCATTGTAAACCTCAATTTATGTTATAGTGTTTATTCCGCAATGTAAGTTTAAATCTCCAAATAATCTTTGTGTTGGAGAGGCGTAAATAATTCAGTTCAAAAGCAGCAACAAAAGAATTCACAGACATAAGCATATATCACATTTTCACTCCTTCGAATTTTTCGTTATATAATCGCCACGAAAACTCAGAAACTGCCAACAAAATTAAAAAATGAAAAGCAATAAGAGTTATGACTTCCACATGAGTGATTTAAAAACGTGTTTGATTTATGATAAAATACATGATAACCTCCACTTTCTCTTGATAACATGAAAAGATATTTAAAATAAATCTCGCTTTTATCCCGGATATAATTGAGTGACATCTTTTAAAGAAAAGTTCAAGATCATAAGTACTTTGACAAATTATGCAAGGAGTGATAAATTATTAGTAGTATTTTTTTACTAAACCAGCCTCAAAAACAGAAAACATCTTTTCTAAAATGTCCATTTAAAACGAAATACCAATGATATATTGTAAAATGTCTCTCTCTAAGATAAAGATTATTATTCGGCTTTTATTTTATTTACCTAATATAAAATTATAATAATAAACATAGGTGAATGAAAAAATCAATTAAACATAAAATTGTTAATTTCAAATCACATACTTGTAATACAACGTAAATCTGTAGTAGGAGCGGAAGAAGCATGCACATATGAGAGGCTTTCGCAACATTGTTGGAATCAAAATCTTTGCCTGAATTCACTGGAATAACATTATTCTTGTAACGTTCCAGAATCTCGTAAATGCAGTTTCATAAGAAACGTCTTATGGTTTTTATTGAGACTAAAGAGAGACATAACAAATATAAAGTTCATAATGCCATTATTTTCGCTTTTCTCATTTTTTCATAAATACATATTTGTCACAGTTACGCCAGTGTTTTTTTGCCATATTTTAGTCATATGTAGTCGCAATGAAGTAAGAAACGCATGTATTATTTATAAATCTTTCAAATAAAGTCTAAGTAGAAAAATATTTTTTTAAAATTTAATTAAGTAGGCTTCCCGATCACTTATACACGTAGCTGTATTTGGTCTATTCCGAAAAGGTAACAGCCATCAGAATAGAAAAGCACGATCTTCAAAGTATTTTCTTATCTAACTATTTTCTCTTATTTTAGACTCTTATTTTCTTTGCAGTTATAAATTCCATTTAATACATGAAACTGCACATGTCACTGTCTCAATATAGAATTACGTGTAGCCAGCTTAAATGTAACAATGTTTTCCTTGATTAATAAAGTCCTGGACTTAATTAAAAACGAAATATTTCACTAATGAAATATTTTATTTACTTAAAAATTAATTACTTTATTAATCTTACAATAGAGTCGCTTGCCTATTTTCATTAGGATAAAATTACTTTATAAATTTGTAACTTTTAGGTTTGTTGAGTCGAGGGTTATTAAGTTTTTTGTGCTTTTCAGGAATATTAAGAAAAAAACCTGTAAATTGGAATAACAAAATAGTAAAAAGATGCACTTAAAACACACGAATAAATATATTTGCTGGGCTGCATACATATTAATGTTTTTTGAACCGACTAGTTATATGCAGTTAAGTAAATTAAAGCAGATACACCATGAACCACGCTCATAAATTAGTAGGGAATGCTAGGAGTTCTCGCTAGTCTCTGAATCATTTTTGATGAAACTTTCCCCAGCTGCTCTGCCCAATATGAAAACAATAATGTTATGTTTTCATTACGCTCTGTTACTTCGTTCAATTTTTAATTAAGATTTATCGTTTTAGGGATGGAGCACGTTAATAGCATCTATCCTTTTTAAGAAATAAGGGAGTTCGCCGAGGCCTCATCGATGAGGGAAAAGTCTTGCATCATCAAGGAAAGTGCTGAAGGTGCCTCTGTTCATGTTATTTCGAGCTAGTTATTTCACCATTTGGACGCGATTAGATGATTTCTGAATGTCCTTTCGCTACGGAAGAAGCAATTTAAATGTAAGACCTGTAAGAGATTTGAGGGATATTGGATGCCAG
Source organism: Ceratothoa steindachneri (assembly GCA_963969495.1). Taxonomy (NCBI): domain Eukaryota; kingdom Metazoa; phylum Arthropoda; class Malacostraca; order Isopoda; family Cymothoidae; genus Ceratothoa; species Ceratothoa steindachneri. Next base: position 87,909,680 of record OZ018328.1, read on the forward strand.
TTACATGTTAAACCATGAGGAACAAGCAAAGTCATTTTCACCGCAGCTGGTCCCCCATGTACTAAAGACCACCAAGATCCCTATTATAGGGACCATAGCTTCCGTGTGAGCTTCCCTTATACTGCATTCTTTAAAACACCGTCACAATACTTTGAGGCTTTAATGGTCTAAGGAAGTACATGACGTTGGACACGGGTTGCGTTCTCTTTATTGACGATACCCGGGCCAGCCTTGACTCACCTGAAAGTTGTGCAAAAAGTTTGGTTTATTTAGAAGATGAGCCTCACAGAAGTGTGCGCCAGCAAGAGCAGGTAGGGGTACTCATATTTCATGCAGGCATATTTGGATAAAGACTTGTTGGCCCAGTCAGGGTACCTGATGGGTTTAAGTGATCGCATACCCGACTGCATTCTCTTGAAGGAGATCTTAGATCTCTGGCTAGATGTCATACCCTTGAAATTTCTAATGATTCTAGTTTTCATGCATTAAAACGCTCATTATACTTTACCATAGCTACCCAAGCATTCTTAAGCTCTTACGACCTCAAGGGTGACCAGTTTATGGTTTGGCAGCCAACCTCTCCTGATTTCCTCCGAATTGAAAATTTGTGGCACATCATTAACCAAGATGTTTATGCAAATGGAAGAAATTTTCGTCTAAATAAATTTTATGGACGACCATCAAAGTTACTTTTAAGAAACTGCCATATTCCTTTCATAATAGGGTTTAGGAAATCATCCGTCGAAATGGTGCTCATGTAAGTACATATTTCATTATGCCTATATATCGGGGATTATAATTATATTTTTGTTCAATATTTACGCATGGTATGCTTAATCTGTAGTTATCCTTCATTTTCTCTAAAATATTTCTAGATTGGTTAGATTCATTTAAAAGCGATTAGCGTGGTAAACCAAAGAGGACGAATTTATAATAAATTTTGAAGGATGTCACACAGCATAATAAAAACATAACATTAGTTTTTTACATATTGTACAGACCAGTTGAGAAAACATTCAGCAAATTTGCTCCACAAAAAGCCAATAAATCTTAATTTCCCCTACCAAGCTATTAGCATTGTTTGGGATGTATGTATATACATGAAATATGTACCTGCACACCTGGTAAAATTTAGGTTAAGGTACATACATGAGTTTTTAATTTGTTTGCTATTAATTTAAATGCGATATTCCTATTTGATATAACTAAGGCAAAATTAAGCGAAACGGAGTCACCAGAAAAAAATGGTATAAAATTACATACTACATCGAAGCACAATTCAAAATATACTTTAGGGACCACACTTCTTCACTCTCGAACATACATAGACCTCATCTTTTATATGTAGACTAATGAAGTAGGCATTCTTGAAGTGAACGTAAGAGTGAAAATGAAGCCTAATAACGAATATATTTTAACACATTAACACTGCTGAAACGCAACAGAAAATCGAAATTACGATAAAGTAAAAAATTAAGCGATCTTCTACTAACAACTCACTTCTCAGAGTAAACATCAGGTTTTGCCAGCACATTTTATTTATTTCGTCTCAAGCACGAGACAAAAATTCTGGTTTATGATTTTATGAACCTTTGATATACCTACTATCCATATTCGTATAAGGAAAACCTTTCGATGGCCAATAAGAGAGCCAAGCATTTCCAGTTTAATAGTTAGGTATCTGGTTTGCATAGAAAAAGTTTCCAGCTTATGTAAGCTACAGGTTTTGACTATCATCTACATTCTTACTAGATAAGGCTGGCTTACAATCTGACCCAAGTGTCTTCATAACGGTTGGTAAAATCGCTGAACAAGTGTGGGATAGCTAAAACTATTTGTAATTTCTAAGGCTGGAGGAGAAGTTAAGTTCACATTTGTAATAAGTGGTCAGTGAGGCAGACTGCAAGCATATAAAAATCAGAGATAAAGATTGGAGCTTAAGTAGCTCATTTATTTCCTTATTTGTGTGTTCGAGGGGTCACCTATGGCCTTGACCTTTTCTGACTAAGGTCAAACTGTATTTAAATTAACTCAGAAACCAAGATACTTTAAAGAGGAATAGCATATGTAACATTTGTCTGCGCCGACTAGGAAGTTGTATTGATGTTTCGCAATGGATCTACTTCCAGCAACAGTTTCCTTTTCAACCATATAGTCATTGCCCAAATGTGCAAGACTGCTATATATTTCCATATAAGGGAAATAATAGAACAATTCAAGGGTTGCTTTTGTTCTAAAAGATTTATTTCTTATTGGAAATTGAATTATAAATATTTTAAGAGTAGAAATCCGTTTTATTAATAAATGCACACAAAAGAGGATGAAACTCAATATTGAAAATGATTTTCTTATTCTTCATGGCAGCTTAACTTCAGTTTGGCATGCTGACGACCAAATTGCAATGATATTTTGACTGATATTGTTCCATTTTTGTTTAATGAGCACCCAAAAATGCTCAAAATTGGATAAGATTGTTTATCAAGCAACAGTTGGAATTGCGCCTGAAATATATTATCGATTTGTTGAAAGTCTGGCGAATTTCAGTGGGCAAGGTTCCAAAAGTTTTATGTTATTTTATGACAAGAACATTCTTATTTCTTTAACTTTCTAAGAAGGTGCGCGATCATGCTAAGAAATTTGGTTATTATACACAAATTGCTCATAATATGCAGGAAAAAGTTACAGATGAAACAGGACTTTGTACAATTTTGACTTTAATACAGTGTTCTTGTGTAAAATTGTAATTGTTCCTGTTCCCATGGCTAACAAGTATCCCAAACATGGAAAGTGTCCGGATGCTTTACGATGTTCACTTGACAAGATTTGTGAATAATTTCGATTCTCTTTTCATAATGAGGGATCGTCCAAAAGCCAAAACATGTGGAAGAGAGCTTTAACAGAAAATATAGCATTGCCCAGTTATTCAAAATTTGATTTTTAATCTTTTATACATAAGCGGTGCTTATCCGTGAAATAGGTCTTGGGAAGGTGAGGCTTGTTAGCAGCGAATCTTTGCTCCATACGTTTGTTAGAAAGTGTTAGCATTGCTGTGCTCGCTTAAGCCTTCATACCTGCTAATTTTCAATCGTGAGCAAGCTTGGCAATAAAGGCAACCTGAAGGTGGAGCAGAAATCTTAACAGGAGTTGATCTAAGCGTCCATTTGACTATGTTTGATGTCCAGAAGACTTCTTTATAAGAGTGTAAACAGAAATTTTAGAGTTAGTAACTACCTCTTTTCATTTCAACCGAATCTAGTAAAAATCAACGAATATTGCACGTTTTTCTTTAAACGAACATTTCACGAAATTAAAAATGATTGAAACATTTATTTTTACCAAAACTATATCTGGCGTGATTCTACCATTTTGATCAAATAGTCTCAAGGCACCTGGAACTCACCTCTTACAGTAACAGTAAGAGTAACAGAGCGCGCGCTAGGATTCAGCGAACGAAAGCAGTTATTTCTTATTATTTTTGAAATGTTGATTTTTTAATAAACGTAAATAAACTTATATATTTGATTAACTATTCTTATAAATTACAATGTAAAGATCAATAAAAGAAAATATATATTAGTCTCAAAATATTTGACGATGCCTGTAAATTGAATAATTTGGGGACCACCAAAGTTGGAAGATTCATAGGCTCAACTATGTTAATTGCTACCTTCTCGAAATGGATGATGGAAATCTATCTTTAAAGCAATTATCTTTATTTTATTCTCTTGTCCCACTCGCCAACGTCGTGGTGAAATTGAGCATAACTGGCAGTAGTGTCGAGCTTCCGTCGGAACAACAGTCCTGTAAAATTGCAATAGTGTTTTTATTGTAAAAGAACACATTAATAGGCCAATCACGTTCCTTCCTCAAATTCCTAAGGGCTCGTTTCATAAGGGATTATTGAAGATTTAACGATTAGCTTAATAATTTACAGGGTAGAATTATACGATTGATTATCGTAGCTTACTAACCTTGCAGGGTTAATTAATACGGAAATTACCAGTTCTTTTACAATTGAAATTACCTGACTTGCAAGGTGGCCTGCTCAATTGGGTTATTAAGGCTTTTGTTGTTGAAAAGTGGCAGTATTAAGATTTGCAAACCACTGAAATAGAACTGCAAGGTGGCCTTAATTTTACCAGGAGCTCTGTTCCCTGCCCATGAATTCTATTGAATAAATACTTAGTTTTACTGAATGCAGCACTTCATAACAATAGTCAATGGCCTAACTTTGCCGAAGTTTAGTTGTAGTGTTAAACCGAATAGGTTGGGATAAGTGCAATTCGGAAAAAGCCTTAATTATCCAAAAGAGAAATGTTTGCCACGCTTTGCTTTTAAAGATTTCGCTAAATACTGATGTTTCATTTATTCCTGATTTCAAAAGCTCATTCTGATCTCATAAAAACCAAGACGCAATTATGAAAACTAAATTTAAACTCAAGGCCAGGTCAAGGTTTGTCTCCCAAAACATCCACTAATATTAAAGGAAAATCATATAAATGATAAACTTTTTCTAAGTTCTGTTTTAACTCGAGGCTTTATATTGTAATTATTTATTGACCAATAAAATAACCAAGAATAAATAAATTATCGCAATCAGTCCACTTTTATAAAGGGTATAAAATATATATATATATAGTTTATTCTTATTTATTATTAACTGATTTCACGACCATTACATACTCTAAATATTTAAAGAGAGGAAAATTTCGTATAAGCCAAATGGCAGACAAAATTCTGAAAACCAGTAAATGATCATATTATGATATTTAATTCTGAAATTTTCCTGCTTTTGCGGTTAAACAAAGTCTATCGGTAGGGCTAGTACAAATAAGGCATTGGAAAATGTTTTTACTATCTTCCTTACCGTAAAACATGGTTTAAACAAGAGTCAATTCTGAAAGAATTTTTAACTCAACATTGAAATCTTGGAATGTCACACCATTTCGTTCATGAGCTTTGCATACTATTAGTATTTGCATCGCTTTCTATAGATGCTTTTCAATTTTCATAATTTAAATGCATGAGGTATTTCCTATTTTTAATTTTTGAGATTATATCTAGTGTCAGATTTTTAAGGCAGGATAAGGGGAGATAATAAATTTCTTCAAATCTTTCGATGATAATTTATCTATTAGCAATTATATTATTTGGTTTGTTCTTTGAGTTTTGACTTGGTATTACATGTCTTTCAATTGACAAGGTTTATTTGCTTGTGATTTAGAGTTTTCTGCCAATGTTTAATCTTGGTTAGTATTTTCTTAAGTTTTGGCATATGATCTATGTAAATATGTATAATGTTGCCTAATAAACTTGTTGACTTTAGTATATTAAAATCAAGTTTTAGGTTTATCAGTATGTTTCGTTATTTGACACTAACATAAAAGGTTAAGTTGTATAAATTAAGGTCTATAAGATCTACAACATCATAAATTTAGATTTCTAGGTGCAGTACAAAATAAAACACTTTATGATTCAAAATTTGGAAAGCGTTTTCACTTTTCCATTCTCTACCAACAGCTCTCCTTATAAGACGTAACATTTTCTGTGCTCCTAAGATATTTTGGACGTTCTTTTATTTAGGTTGTGATTTGAACTGTTTTGTAGTATAAGAATAGAAATCGCTCAGTTAGTTAAATATATTTACAATCATTGTTTGTCATCCGCTTTCGACAGGCACAATAAAACGCAGTTTCTTGTTGACATCGTAAATCTCGGGAATTACCAGGCCTGTCGTCAAATTTGATTATGTTAGAGCTGGTCCTTTTTTATCAAAACACTTTATGTACCATTTTGCCATAATAAAATTAGAATATTCCATTTAAATCATGCCTTCGAAGTAAAAAAGGAAACCTGATTGATGAAATTAGAGCCGATTTTCGCGCATTCGTGAGAGCTTTTGCCTACTCATAGCGTGATATATGGGGATGGCAAAGAGAGCTGGAAAGAGGTAAATGGCATAAAAAGGCAGAAATGCGGAAGTATAGAGAGAAATGTCAAACCTTAAGTAATTGAAAAACTATTCAGCCATGTGGAAAACGAAGAGAGACCAACGAGTCTTTGAGGAAATTCTGATGTTCCTTTAACAATTCTTTTTAGATTATTAGCCACAATCGAGGGAAAAATAGAAAGAATCCTGATTGAAGATACTTTAATGAAAATTCCGATAAAAATTTAACCCACGTAAGCTTAGGAAATTCTGTCGTCTCGGTAGTTGTATTTACAACGTTATACGAGAGATTGATACAAAGGTAAATCAATCTAATCGAATATCGAAACATGGATTTAATAAGCTCTCATTAACATAAAGCGAATAATCTAGATGTAATTGGGATTATTATCCAATGAAATGTTAGTGTGAGAATGTAGTCAATTCGATTTATAATAACGAATGGATAAAAGAATTGTGTCAGGTTATTGGAGTTAAATTTGAATATTGTGGAACGATATTCAATACCATCCTCCCTGTCGTAGAATGCCGAGCTAATATATATTTATTTTTTTATTAACTTTTAATAAACCAAATAACTTTAAATTGAGGCGTAGGTTCGTGCCTCGGTGATCGCATGAGGATCGGGCTCAAGAGTGCTAAACTTGATTTTTATTCTATTGAATGAATAAACTGGGTTTCTTTCTTAGCTTTATCAAATATTGCCACTTCAACTCGTTCGGGGATAATTAAAACAGTGCATTTACTAAAGAAAAAATAGACTTTAATCAACATAACCCACCTCACTAATTAACATTAAAACACAAAGATCTAACACACGTATAAAAAGAAAATGGGATTACAGGGCTAGCTCTCGAGATAAATATTTACGGGAGGAACAATTTTTAAGTTAATAGTTTTTGTCCTTAGTCAGACATCCAATTAACTAATTTTTAAGCACGGAGACATAAATAACAAGATTATTCTTTACTTAAATAAGGTAATGGAGATTAATACCAGTTTCCCGTAAGAATATCTTCGGGGTTTTTGATCGCTAGATGGCGCTCGTTGACTTGCCTGGCGAGTTGACGGGTGACGTCACGAGGAATTTCGAGTTGGCGTAAGAGAATCAAAACAAAGACGCCGATGAGGAAGGTGGGTTCTCGTACGTTTATGACCTTGAAACGGTTTCTAATCTTGGGATATGATTATATTCTTTCCTATCAATTTGTGTCTCGCTTATATAATTTCGATTTTGCATGAGAAATCTATCTAGTTTGGAGTTGTCAAACTCAGATAGAATAAGATTGGGAGTCCTCAATCTGTATCGGTTAATACTCACTAATCTTGGGGCTCGAACGGTGCGAGCTTGCTTAGGCCCAATCTGTTATTGTACAAGGACTGCAAATTCTCCTTAACTTGCAATAACTTTGTACCGGTGATTTTTGAGTCTTCTTGTCGAACTTGAAAAATCTTCTGTCAACCAGTGACTTTCTTGTCTCTCCAGTGGGTACGAACAAAAAGCCCGGTTTACACGGGTCAACCGGTTATATACCCAACTTACTCCCGCTCAGGTGGATGGGGGTGAGGGGGCCTAGCAAGGTAGGACCTCAGGTTGTTCTGCCACACATTTGCGTCTTGTGGCTAGGAGAGGGGGTAATACGAGATTGAAAGTTTGCACTTTTGAATGGGTTGTTTATAAGTACAGCCGCGAAGTGCCTGCATTTTGAGCTGAGGTCAGGAATCAGTCTCGTATCACTTACCATTTTGCACGTTCTCCTATGTTACCGAAGAACCTCGAAGGGGCAAAGCTAAACCCAGTTGTCTTTAGTTTATTTCCTCACACTCGATTCATATATATATATATATATATATATATATATATATATATATATATATATATATATATATATATATATATATATACTAATTTCTTATTATACCTCTACATTCCTCCACCCTTAAGATGATCCTGGGCGACGGGGGAGAATCGCCCGTGCTCTAGGCAAAGAGCCCTACTAAACATCTGTACAAAAAGCTACTCGACCAATAGCGGGAACGCTTTACTCGCATCACTCTTATTGATTGAAATATGTCCTCCGTGCGCCTAATTAACACTTATCGTAACCGATTCTACGAAATACACAAAAGAAACTACAACATTAGGGATACACTTATAAGTAAAAAAAATAAACCAAACAATAAAATTCTATCTACACACAAAAAAAATTACCGTAGGTAAACTATATTAACCTGGTATTACATTATAGCTAATGCTTTTGGTACTCCAGTCGCATACGCTGTTTCCCACATTGTGAGTTTTCGACTGGCATAACAGAGGTCGAATGAATTTGCGGTAGCATGGGGTGGTTCCTACGAACGAACGAACTTTTTTTTGGTTCGGGGTAGCGGCATCTTTATTATGGCGTCTACCCGAATCTGTCTTGTGGATAAACGGTTTTTTCCAATTTTGACTCCTAGCTCAGAGATGGCCTCATCAGCGAAGTAGTATTTAGCCGTTCCCATCGGGCGAACGCGTTCGCAGGGACGCTTTGTGACGGCGCTATGCGCATGTAAGGGTTCCTCCCGTGTAGGGGTAGTCACGTACCCGTGGTCAGGATAGGAGGCTGGCCTCTTCCAACCACCTACATATCTTCTTGCTTTTCCTTGTCTTTTAATCTTTATTTGCCTATTTACTCTTGACTTTTCTTCTAGGGAATTGGGTTGATCTACCTCAGGGAGAGGAGATTGATCTTCCCGAAATTCTTCGTTCATTTCTTTTTTCATTAAACTCTCTTTAGAACCGTCATTTTCTTGAAAGTAGCTTGGTACTCCCGTTTCAATCACTGCATTTGACCTTGAGTTTTCGGTCACCATCTTTGTCTTCTGAGAATTATTATTTTCGGGGTTTTGCTCCGGCAACGATTCTGCACATTTATTTTGATCTTGCAAAGATTTCTCAGTTAGAACTTTTTCTTTAAAAGTTTCTTTGATTGTCCTGTGATCAGGAGGAACTTGTTTGGCTACAGCTTTCTTATTAGGCGTATGTATTTCTCTTCTTATATTTATTCTTCTTTCTTCTTCTTTATTCTCTTTCTTCGCTACCTTCCACTCCAGGGGTGGGAGGGATGGCACCACATCCGTCGCAGTCTTGACGACTCGTGAACATATCCCTTCGTTCACACGTTTCTCGGACGAAAACAAATGGGTCGAAACCGGTGGCTCTCATTCGCGGGTATCCGGGTGACTACTAATTGAGCTATCGGATTTGGGCGCAGCTGCGCGCTCTGGCCTATTAATACAAAGCAGAATTTAATAAGCGCTGCTACTATGTCGGTCCAGCCAGAAAAATATTTCGACTGTATGTGGCATCGGACGACAGGGAACTTAGTGGGTCTACCCAGGAAATCCTGGACGACCACGAACTTCTGGTGCTGGGGAGTGATAGGGGGAAGCAATTGGTTTGACACAACGATACAGGTACACCCCGTATCGCGTAACACCGTTGAGACTCGGCGACCATTTACGGCCCCACTCTCGAATTTTAAACCTTCGGGAGAATTTTTGCTGTATACAAAATTCACCTGCTGTTCAGGGGAATTCGCTGTGGTCAAAGGAGGTAAGGGATTCGAAGGTTGTTCTGATTCCAACGTTGCCCTCAGGTTATGTACCTGTTGGTTCGAGGGCGACTTAAGCTTCGAGTTTTGGGGGCAATTGTAGCTAAGGTGGCCTTGGATGCCGCAACTATAGCAAGTTATGGGGTTTCTGGGATTTACGTCGTTCCTGACGAATTTAGGGGAGTTATTTTGCGGGGGTTTATGAGGATAATTCCCTTCCTTTGGCGACAAGGGTTTCTGATGATACCCACCTTTCTTAGGGGACGAGAACTTGTTTCTACTACACTCTCTAGGATATAACCTATGGTTTGATAAATGCAAGTCGGCCTCTGACACACACTCATCGAAGGACTCTGCTCTCCTGTCCTTGACAAAGGCCCTTAATTCTGGAGGCAGCGTGCTTAATAGCTGGTCCTTCAATATTATATCGATGAGTGAGTCAAAATGATTTCTCACTCGACCAAATTGTCGGTAGGTTTGTCCGGGCTGAATCCTAGCCTGCCTAAATTTTATCCTATAGTCTTCAGGATTGAGGGTAATCGCTCCCTGTAGTTCTGCTTTTAGGTTAGAGTAGTCTATCGTCGCATCAGATGGTAGAGACACGAATATGTCTCTTACTCGAATACTGAGAAGAGGGAGTAATCTGGCGATACCGTCTGTCTCGATATCCCAGTGATTCACTTCAAATATTTTTTTGAAGTGCGAGAGGTCGCGTATAGGTCGTCTTTGTCCTTGTACGCTGGTAGCTTCATAATTGGAACCTGTGATGTCCCATTCCTGGACCCCACGTAATGCACTTGCACTTGGTCCTTGCTTAATGCTCTCTCGTGTTCTCTTACCTTTTCTCTTTCATCAGCTTCCGTTTTCGTCTTTTCTCTTCTTTCATCAGCTTCCATTTGTAACTTTCTCTCTTCTCTCCTCATTTCCCTTTCCGTCCTTTCTTTATCTTGGACGTATGCAAGGAGTTCTTTGTCCTTTAGTCCTAGGGTTTGACCTTGTTTAACAAATAATTCAAACGAAGACATATTGGCTATGTTCGTCGAAACCTCACCACTGAGGTCCCTTAGCTTTTATTACCCTAACCTTAACTATCTCTAAACCTCTTGATTGGATTATTCCTATCCGAAAACAAGACAGCACACTACACAACACTCTTCGTTGAGTTATAATTCCTACCTTCTTAACTACATTTCACTGAATCTTTAAGACTTGTTTGAAGTCTTGTTATTTAAATTTTTCCCGAACGGTTTGGCAAATATTTGTTATGGGTAACGGCTTTTTACTCTAATCTTAAATTTGGGTTCTTCTGACTTAACCCCACACCTGACACCACTTAAATAATATGTCGTAGAATGCCGAGCTAATATATATTTATTTGTTTATTAACTTTTAATAAACCAAATAACTTTAAATTGAGGCGTAGGTTCGTGCCTCGGTGATCGCTTGAGAATCGGGCTCTAAAAGTGCTAAACTTGATTTTTATTCTATTGAATGAATAAACTAGGTTTCCTTCTTAGCTTTATCAAATATTGCCACTTCAACTCGTTCGGGGATAATTAAAACAGTGCATTTACTAAAGAAAAAATAGACTTTAATCAACATAACCCACCTCACTAATTAACATTAAAACACAAAGATCTAACACACGTATAAAAAGAAAATGGGATTACAGGGCTAGCTCTCGAGATAAATATTTACGGGAGGAACAATTTTTAAGTTAATAGTTTTTGTCCTTAGTCAGACATCCAATAAACTAATTTTTAAGCACGGAGACATAAATAACAAGATTATTCTTTACTTAAATAAGGTAATGGAGATTAATACCAGTTTCCCGTAAGAATATCTTCGGGGTTTTTGATCGCTAGATGGCGCTCGTTGACTTGCCTGGCGAGTTGACGGGTGACGTCACGAGGAATTTCGAGTTGGCGTAAGAGAATCAAAACAAAGACGCCGATGAGGAAGGTGGGTTCTCGTACGTTTATAACCTTGAAACGGTTTCTAATCTTGGGATATGATTATATTCTTTCCTAGCGATTTGTGTTTCGCTTATATAATTTCGATTTTGCATGAGAAATCTATCTAGTTTGGAGTTGTCAAACTCAGATAGAATAAGATTGTGTCGGTTAATACTCACTAATCTTGGGGCTCGAACGGTGCGAGCTTCCTTAGGCCCAATCTGGTATTGTACAAGGACTGCAAATTCTCCTTAACTTGCAATAACTTTGTACCGGTGATTTTTTAGTCTTCTTGTCAAACTTGAAAAATCTTCTGTCAACCGGTGACTTTCTTGTCTCTCCAGTGGGAACGAACAAAAAGCCTGGTTTACATGGGTCAACCGGTTATATACCCAACTTACTCCCGCTCAGGTGGGTGGGGAGATGGATGAAGCAGACTTTAGTTCAAATCTGCTAAAAAAATAGTGAAGGCCGGATTTTCTTAAGTATATTTCATATTGAGAAATTTTGGTACATAAGATTTTATGCTGGCTAGGTGAAGTTAGGGTATTTTTGGACGTCTCCACTAAACTTCTAAAACACGGCAAGATTCTGGAAGACTCTAAGAATGCTAGAATATTTCCTTCTTCAGAAAAATAGTGAGCAAACGGACCTTCCAGACAGCAAAACAATCAGCTTTCTTTCCTATGTGTATAAAGTTTTAACAAGAGTAATTAGAAACACTACAAAACTACCTAGATGACAAAGTACTGAGTGAACAAACTGGCCTAAGAAAAGAATTCTAAACGATTGACTATAAAATAGTAACAGCTCTATGAAAAAACTTTAGAATAAAATATGAGTATATAATTGATATTTGTAGACCAGTAGAAAGCATTTGATTCAAAAGAAAAGCCATCAGTCAAAAGATTCTTGAAGAATCAAGGTGTATATTGGGCCTACCTAAATATTATACAACAAATATACCAATACTGAAGAATAATACATTAAATTGCATGGAGATTCAGACATCTCTTAAGATTAAAATTATGGAAATGTGCAAGATGATGAGATACTCTGCCTCTATAATTATTTAAGTCCTTTAAGAAGAATTCTTCATTAGAGTAAACTGGCAAAACAAAGGCATTAAGATTGATTTGAATTACCTAAATCTATTGAGTTTTTTTCGCCGATAATATTTTACTTATAGCTCATTAGCTGGAAAAGATTCAAAAATGCTTTATGAACTTAACTATGGAAGCCAAAGAGTTGGGTTAGAATAAAATTTCGAAAAACACATGCCATGAGCATGTGTACAAAGAAATCTTATCTGGGCCAACAGATTAGATGAAAGAAGAGAGAAGGGATGTTTTACATCAGTGTTCCCGACATGAAAATTTAACGATGTTTACATTTTAAATTGGAAGTTGACAGTAAACCGAAAACAGCACACAATTATTTATAAGGCGGATAACATTTTACTTCTCCGAAAGTTAGTGAACTCTCATGTGGCCATCCTAATTTTCATTTAATGGAGGGGCGCAGAGTTAAATTTGAAAAATAATGCATAAAAGTTTTTATCATCTGAGTGCGAAATAGTATATTAATATAATCACAAGCAAGTCGTTTGCTCGAAAGGGTGAGCCAAATAAAATAGAGTGATATAAGACTATGAAAGATTCGCACAAAAGTAAATATCGGGCAATGATTCGGTGGATTCTAGCAGAGAATTTGTCGCAGTTCATGACTCTTCCAATTATTTCCTTCTACTTTCTTTCATCTGACATTTCTCAATCAATGTCTGTTTTGCCACGATATTATGTTGCTTTATTAATGCTGATGTCGTGATCTGTCTTCAATTTTCTGTCATATTTTGTTTCTGTGAGTAATATTTATCTTTCTGTAAAACTGTCACCTCTTTGTCCTTTCTTTAATATAAAAGGAAATCAAGTCTAGAAAAGTTGCATTCTCTCTTGCACTTTAATACATTTCGTAAGTTTATAACTTAGAAATTTTGTTCTTTATTTGATAGTCAATCACTAAGCGTACACATTTTTTATACTCTGAATTATTGCCCCATTTAAGTTGTTCAGGATTTGGCCGTTTATTCTCGCAGATTACCCTTTAGTCAGTCATGCTCTGCCTGTAATTATGTCTGTTTTTCTTCTCTTAGATATTTGTTAGATATTTTACTCACTTTCGCAGGTATTTAAGTTGCCTCTTTGTTCTGTCCTCATATTGAACATCTACACTTATAATTCCATGTGTATGTACTCATAGCTTTGTGACCTATTTTGTATAGCTTATTTTTGCATCATTGGAACTTCCAGAAGAGATATAATCTTGATGCCTTTACCCTTCTTATCCGATATTCAATCCCCTTTCTGATAATATTTATCTCTTTTGTATCATTTCGTTGTACATGAGATAAGCACCACTTTGATCTTATATATATATATATATATATATATATACCACCTTGGTAAAATAATTTTTTATACCTTGGAAATGAAATGAACAGAAGAAGTTCGAAAGTACTTGGAATCCGTTTTCATTTTCCTGTTGGAGTTTTTGGCATTATTGTTCAATCATGCGCTAATGTATATATATATATATATATATATATATATATATATATATATATATATATATATATATATATATATATATACATATATATATAGTAGCGCGTGAGTAGAAATCCAAAGGTAGGCAAGGAAAATAGTTTGCGTAAATAAACATTTTTATTTACCAGAGTAGTTTCACCACAAATACATTCAACTTCTTAGGCTTAGAATAAAAGAGATTTAGACTTAAATCAAACATTGAAATTAGGCTTATATTGAAGCTGTTGAATATATTAATATATTAATCACCATTTATTGTAGTATTAGGGATACAATGAAAATTAAAAGTGATAACATCCTTCTATTTTAGTATATTTCGTTACGAAACAATCTAGTAACATAAGTATAAAAGAAACCTTCTTTTTGGATGATGTGATTAAACATTTCTCATTTCAAAGTTTCATCAATTAAAATATAGCTTTTTCGCTCATACAATCTTATGGACAAATTTCACTACTAAAAATACATTTATTTTGCATAATTGCTTTCCCGCATATATTGTAGAAAAGTCAATTCAAAAGACACAAGCACGAACATGCCGTACTCCTTCAATCCTATAAAAACTGCGAGCATATATGCACACCATTCAAGACAAATGCATGCATTAAACAATTTACATTCTCTATACTCACACAAAAACTATGTACACTATACAACAACCAATATAACAGAGCCCTACCAAAAAACACAACATCACACTCTTACGTTCCCATATCCTACTATACGTGCAACTAGATCAGAATCGCCAGTGGCGTGATGTGACCTCCTCCCAGCTAATGCTCTCTCCATTCACTTACTAAACCAAAAACACTAAATGCACCAAAACTATACGTCTATTGATCTTCAAGAGCACCTAGGCAAAATAGATGTAGTGCTATTGTAAGTGTATGCCTTAGCAGCTGTGAAGACAATTACACTTACGTGGCAGGCGACCGGGGGAGGACCGGCTGTGCCGAGCTAATGAGGTGGAACAGTGAGTCCTCCTTAGGTACGGCAAGTTTAAAACGATTAAATCTATACGAGTGCATATTCGTTGGCCGGGGGAGTTCTTTAAATTCCAAGTTTCCTTCAAGGTTATTGAAATATTAAAACCCCGAATAAAGTTTTAATTACAACAAAAACAAGATAAATGTAGAAATATGTACATAGGGATAAATGGAGAAATAATGTCGAGTTTAAAAGAAAAAATAACTCAATAACTAAAGAGACAATCAGGGGATAAATGTTTGACTCCCTCAGAAAGGAAATAATGACAAAAGGGGATAATCGTCAGGACGGAATATAAAATAGGAAAATGCTTTTACCTTGTAGACTTGAATCTTGGTGAGTAGAGGTGAAACCAAAACTTCGATAATTACGGGGTGAGATAATCTTGAGAAACAGGCGTAGTAATCTTAACTACGTGATTTGATTACCTTGGGCACGAGTGAGGTAATTTGCAATACTGGGCAAATTACCCTTGAAAGGTCACACCAGATATTCTTGAACTCGGGCGAGATGCTCTTGGATGTGGAAATAGGTAATTTCGAACAAGGAGGCAAAATAATATTGAAAACGGGATGAGAGGAGTGGGTCGTACAATTCTCTGAGGAAATGTCGCTTGGCGAATTTGCTTATTGAGTGGGTTCAAATTTCACGGCAATTAGTCTAGCCAACGAAACATTCTAACTCTAAGACGAAGGATATGTATCCTCGTGGAAAGTAGATGGTACTATCTCTCTCTTTCGAGTAACGGGAGACCTCAAGTTAAATGCCATGTTGGCTTTCTCGCGAGAAGGACTCCAGTGCATGGGAATATAGTGGCTCCGTTCTTCGTCTATCGGTTGAGATATGGGCTTGGGAAGACGTTCTTTTAAGCTTCAATCCTCGCCTCAAGGGATGGAGGTTAGCTGGAGACTCGTACTTGCTGGGGATTAGTATGTGTTCATGGCTATGGGGTGTCGGTATAGCTGTCTCAGCAGGGATCAGGTTGGCTGTTTCCACGCGAGAATTTAGTTGCTGCATCGCTTTTGAAATCATGTTTAAGGTCACGCACCCTCTATCCGATGGGGGGTGGGAATGTGGACCTTCAAGGTCGTCCTCTTATAATACATGCGCGTATGATTAACACCCAACTCCGGAATTTTCGGTAGGAGCGTAACTGATTCTTAACCTGCCAATATGGCTTTAGAAGTGGCCGTGCAACTCAAGCGGTTATAAGCATCGTTTGTGACATTATATAAAGGAACAAAAGTAACGACAAAAACACACTCCTTACCAGCAAGGGCGTGGAAAAGTTCTTCGATAAGGTTTGGCTTGTGGGACTTTATTTGAAAATATCCAACAACTAGGAACTCACATTCTGTACCAGAAAGCTTTTCTATCACTATTTTTGCAACTGGAAGTTTCACATATAACTCAGTAAAATAACATCATGCTCATTTACACCACGCGCATGTTTTCCCTAGGGTAGCGTACTGGCACCTACACTATATATTATACACTAATTACAACCCATCCCACTTGAAAACTGCAGATATTCTTACAGACTATCCTTCCCCAATGACGCGTCCATTCTCGTCTCCGGCCATCGACAAAATAGAATTAGGCAACATACAAAAATAATTTTGGACGATAAAAGAGAATATGAAGATTGGTGGGGACAGAGATTGCATGCTACGTCGTACGCAATATGTATAAGCTCAACAAACAATTATACACACTTACAAGAATAAAAGCACTGAGACCGACAAATTTATATCTCAACATCACAAAAAATTAATTTTAAAACTTTAGATGGTTCCACTCATACCAGTATGTATAGCAGTAAACAGGAGCTCAGGAAAGATTGAAATGCCATGCAGCAGTCAACGTTCCTACAGTAAAGACGTTACCATGTCGAAGAATAAAAACTCTCCAATGACCAGAAAAAGGCGATCACGAAGCTCTATTAAGATGCGCTGAGCTACCCCTGGAAGATATCCGAGCAGCTAAAAATACTTTTCAGCACCATTGACTCTGCCAATCTGAGTTTGAAAAAGGTAGGAACTATCGACAACCTTCAACGTCCAGATGTTCCTCGGAAGCTTTCCCAAAAGCTACCAGTGTAATACTCAGTAAGTTTAGAGCTGCCCCTCTGACGAGCGTAAGTAAATTCAATATGCCCACCTAGCGGCAGGAATTCGGTCACAAAGCAAACCACCAGTAATGACCTGAACCAGCAAGATTTTAAGCCTCGCAGGCCGAAAAAGATAGTTCGCCTGCCCAAGAGACATAGCTGCAAGGTTGGCTATCGCACGTAAGTAATTAGGGAAACCTTCTGAGTTCTGAGATAATGGCCTGTGGTCAGACGAGACTAAAATACAGTTGTTTGGCCACAACGATGGCCGTCTTATTTAAAGGAACTACGGCATTGACTACGACTTTAAGAACACCATCCTTACCGTGAAGTTTTGGGGAGGTAGAATACTGTTGTGTAGTTCTTTCTCATATAAGGGTACCGGCAATATCCACATTATAGATGAGACCATGAATTCCTCAATATACTGATCATTTTAGAAGAACATCTGTTCGTTTCTGTAGAGTAAATTGGACTTGGAGAGGGATGGATCTTTTAACAAGAAAATAATTCCAGGTAAACTGCTAAAGCTACTTCGGAATACTTCCGTGATAAAAATGTAAACGTTCTAGAGTGGACTTGTCAGTCGCTAGATTAGAACCTAATAGAGAACTTGTGTCGGGTTTTGAGGTAATTTGCCAAGAAGAAAGAGCCGAAATACCAAAGTAATGTTGTAAGCACTAGTGAAAAACTACAAGAAACAATTGATGGCAGTGAAAGAGAATAAAAGTAGGGCAACTAAGAATTAATCAATAAATATTTATTGTATACAAATACTTTTTGTCATCTGTGTTTTCATCAATTTCAATTTTACTGAATATCCATTCTGTTTCATGCGTTTTTGTGTACATAAATTTTACATTGACATTATTATACCTCTATTGTGTCAATTCTCTGAAGTTTGATTGGTAAAAAATCAATTAAAATTCGAATTCCGAAGGTGTACGAATATTTATTTTGTCACGCTGTACTTTCAAAAGCGTCGATAGCATTAGATATCATAATGAGCATTATATTTTCTATCCTCCGATCGTGCTGATTTCCGATTATTACATAGATACATCAATTCTGTTGACTCTTTACCTGCTTTCCGGTTAGAACCCTCACATTCATTCCATTATACATTCGCCATTTACGTTTGAACTATTCATTTTTTATAGTTACCTTTCACTTCTAATCGATATTCAGGCATTCATCTTTTATTGGCTTAAAATTTCTTTCGTGTTCTAATTTACTTCTAGTTACAAAAAAAACAACATTTATCTTCCTTTTAATGTGTATATATTTGTATGTACACTTGCATATTTCTGGAAATCTCTGCCATAGCATTTTCTGCCAAATATTCTAAGAGCTGTTCTTACAAATCAATCATAGTCAGTTTCTGTAAACTTCAGCAAGTAAAATTCAAATTCTCCCACCTTCACAGAGGTAACAGATTCATTTTACACCACTCACATACACATTAATATTTATTCCGTTCCCTAAAATTTCTAATACTATTTAGTTGAAAAATTGAGAACATAATTCCTCTTTTACACTAGGGGAAGTACAGGTAGTATCTTGTATTTCTTCATATATAAAATAGGAGTCACCAATATTTTAGTCCCAAAAGTAAAACACTAACTATTAAAATTATTGTAGTAATAGTCAAGATGGATAAAAATAAACACACTAAGGAATAAACTGCTCTTGATAAACATAATCTATCTAAATAGGTAACGTACAATGAGAGAAAATAATATTCAAATTTATAATATAATATGCCAACTAACTTCCTATATTATAATTTAACTTTTAAATTGGTCAGTTTGTAAAAACATCTTTGTGACTTATATTTTTACAACTTTCGTTTTGTATCAGTCTACCTAACAAAAATCAATATAATTTAATGATTTTCTCTTTTTACCAGATAGATCTTGTTCCAGCCCTATCATTCTTATTCGAATTAAAAACACAGGAGGTTATAAAATAATTATAGATGCTCTTGTACGATTTAAATAAATTTTCTTTAGAATCGGAGCTCTGTATCAAAATCTGATTTTATATGAAAACTACTTTACAATCTATGCGATTTAGTAGTTATGGAATTGGAAGTAAAAGATCAATTCTAAATAAAAAAAAGTATGAAAAGGATAAAATATAATGCGAGGAAGACTGTGACTGAGGTGGGGGGCAATTTGGAAGATGACTTATTTTAAGATCTGAAAAGAGTAGTAATATTTTCTCTAGACAAACAAATCTTAATGTAATTCTAATATCTAAGCTTATTTTAACCTCTCAATTCAAGAATTTTATACATATCTAGATGAACACCTTTACTGACTTTTTTAAATCGCACCGGATATTAGTTCCACAAATTTAAAATTTCACCAGCTATCATGGTATGATGAAAGATTACTTGCACTTATTTTTTTTACTTACAGACACTGATATATTTTCTTATTCACTAAAAATAATTGAGCTATGTTGTACAATGAAAGAATATAAATTAAACACGATCAACTTTTCAATTTAGCCAGAACATGACCTAACCCTCTGTTCTATAAAAACTTGTGAGCAAACCCCATTCTAATTCAAGCTTATTGCTGCATGGAAATTGTTGCAATTTCTGCTCATAAAGAAGGGAATGTAAGATAAAAGAATTATTAGAGGACGTTTGAACTGATTAATGAGAATTGGTCTTGCAATTCAAGGAACTTTTTCCTGTTCTCGCATAAATGACTTCTCATGGGGGCTTTTTGCTCTCGATTATTCATGAGATGAAAAAGATAAAAGTTTAATTAAAGGTACCTTACTCTTCATTGAATTAAGCTAATGTATTTATTCCCGGTGTCTTTTAAATGACAATTAATTATTTCTGTATCATGGCTAACTTTGACGAAAAACAATTCCGCAGAAACGTCTTCTCAGCATATATGTAAAAAATCAATTTATTAAATATCAATATTTATGACGAAATTTATATTTTAAAGCAGGGGTGGGAAAACCTTTGTTGAGCTGTGGGTGAAAGTTTCTAGGGAAATAAGTCGGAGGGTGATATATAAAACTGAACTAATCCTGAACTAATATCTAAAAAAATTAACAGGCAACATTTTTATTGACTGCCACCACGGAAATTGGACCTACAATTTTTATTTAAATTTCAATAATGAAAAATTGCGCATAAAAATATGATTCAGGGTGCGATGAATACTGGGCTCGCGGGCAAAATGTTGCCCTCGTGCGAGGGTTTCCCCACCCTTGTTTTAAAGTAAGACAGAAACCCATTTGTAACTGGATCCTAAATCAATTTTGTCATTATTTTAGAGTAAATGGACATATGTATGAGTTTGTTTTATATAGTTGTAACAACAATAAACATACTTCATTTAGACTCTGTAAATCATTGACTTAGTCTTTTTAACTCGATTTAATAGATCAAATAGAGGGGATGAGAGAATTTGTAATGTGATAATTTTGAATTTTAGCTTTTCGCTTTTTCACTTCATTTGTTCCTTTTTCCGCTATTCACTTTAAAAAATGTCAAGAATTAATCTTATAAAGTTTTTAAATTCAGAGGCTTTTGGAACCAAAAAATGTAATTGCATTATTTAAGGGATCTCCAGGTAGTAATACTTCAGTTTAAGGGCCTCCCGATACAGGGCGCTGTTTCCTGGTTACAATTTTGGGCTAAAATCTAGATCTTATAAGATCAGACGGTAGCTTCAAAGTGGTCTAATCATGGCGTTGTATTTGTTTTGTTATTGTTTTTTTTCCTTTCTTCTTTATCATTTAGCAAATGCCTGCACTTCTACTTAATTATATTATTTAATAATGCATTGATTTTTTTATAATTACTAATGTAATAAACTTGGTATGTTTCGTTTAACTATTTTTGTGAAACTAAACCATTAATTTCACACACTGGCAATCCTTAATTCAACCTTATTTCAAACAATGACAACCCTGAAACCAAGTAGTTAAAAGAGCTCGATACCTATTACCACGGTTTATTCGACTTCAATACGACTTTTATTAATTCCTTGCGCAATATAATAGACTTTTATAGATCGTGGTCACATTTAAAAGAAGCGCGGCTCAATTATGATAGTGAAAGGTGGACATAGGGTAAACCTGAAGATCTGCGTCACGCGCTCGCCTCCGCTGTTCCCCAGTCCTGGCCGCATAATATTTCGTCCATGTTCCAATATGTTTTACCTATTGTGACTGATTTCTAGTTACGGCTCGAAATGACCCTGATATTTAAATCAATTGTTGATAGAATAATGTTTCCACGCTTTTGTTTTATTTAACAAATCGTTTCTGCGCGTCTGAACGAAACATAAAAGCAACTTGGTCCCGATAGATTTCGGCTGAAAACTATTTTCAAAGTAACTATCTTCTTTGTTGTTTTGATAAACGTGCTATCAGCTCTGCACGTTTATCGAAATAATAAGACGTCTGACGTGATAAAGCCCAAATTGTAGCCCAAATTTATAGCCCAGAAACAGCGCTTCCTATCGTGTGCCTCGAAACTGAAGCATTACCCTCGGGGTTTTTAAAATTATATTTTCAAAACCTATACTTTTTCTATTGTATATATTTTCGAAATTATTAGTAGATCGATTTCTACTTTTAAATCTTTGAGTTTAGGAGCCAAAAGGTTTTAGGCAACCCGTAAATATTTCTTCCTTATTTCATTTAACCTTCATTGAATAAGAAGAAATCAGGTTAATAAGATCATGATTAAAGACACGTTTAATAACCCCAAAATATATTAGCTCTGGGAGGGCTAACAGCCC
Organism: Ceratothoa steindachneri; assembly: GCA_963969495.1. Lineage (NCBI taxonomy): Eukaryota > Metazoa > Arthropoda > Malacostraca > Isopoda > Cymothoidae > Ceratothoa > Ceratothoa steindachneri. The sequence continues at coordinate 87,931,665 of OZ018328.1, forward strand.
TGAAGGGCGCATTATAAATACCTATTATTTTTATTAGTCCTCATCTCCTTAGAAAGAGACCTGTATCTTCATGTCAAAAATGAAATTATCAATTTATAACATGCATTACCCGTATACAAGACTTCACACTGGATGTAACGAGTCAAGTTACTGCGCAACTGCCTAAATATCTTAAATTGAAAAAAGGATCACGATATTCAAATGCATTCCTCTTCAGACATACATAAGAAGTATCCAAATGCCTGTACGCTCCAAATTTAATGAATGTTCCAATAATTGAATATTTTCGTTTAATTGTTTCTAATTTGGGTTTTTTCATTATTATGATTGTGATAGAACGGTCTGAGGCCGCTTTGATTCAGCCTCTATCACATGTTAAAACACATGCTTACCCAGGTGTATCTTGCGAGAGGAAGCAGAAGTCGCGTTATCGCCCATAACAGCAAATGTTTAATCAAGGAGGTTCACTCCCCTGTTTCGCCTCCATGCCTCGATCTTGACAGATTGAACTAGGCTTATAAGCATATAAGATATTTTCCCAGGCGCCACCGGGACGTTCCCTCGAAGTCCCCAACCCAATTGTCCCCTAGGCCATGGGGATGGCTCCAGCTATTTATACCATAGTTTTTCCCAATTGAAGCAGATCCAGATTAGCTTTGCGAGGCATCAAGCCGATCCGGTCTCCCTTGTGCACCTAGGAACTTTGCCGAGGAAACCCTTATGGTCCAGAAGAAGACAATATCCCTTGAGTGCCCAGGTTCGTGCCCTTCGAGACGCCAAGTCAACAAGGCCCCCCCTTTGTTCAGAAAGAGAACAATATTCGAACAGCCATTGTTCTTTGAGCCCTTCGACAAGAAACGGTTTTCACCTCCCCATTTTGTTCAGAAAGAGAACAACATTAGAATAGCTATTGTTCTTCAATCCCGTTCGCCAAGAAATGGTTCCCTTTCTCAAGACATCAGGTCAGGAAAATTTAATTCCCCCCTTTTTAACGTTCTTCAAGAGAATGTTTGGTTACAACAATAACCTCCTTCGTTCATCTAGAACAACTCCGATATCCCGTTACAAGGATCGCTCCTACTTCCGAGCCCTACTTTGCTCTCACTTCTCAAAGACACTCCTCTTCCCTTGTTAAGGACAACCCCCCGAAGGACCCCTTCTTCTGGAAATCACTGGGTGGACCGAAGATCTCCTCCCCTCGCCTTCCTCTGCACGACAACCTTGTAATTACGCAAGCTAAGCATTACCTTTAATCATTTAACCTTTTGCCAACGCAACTCTGTGCTTCAAACGGTTTAGCAAAGCATTCCCTTTTTTTGTTTGTTGGCTCTTTTAAACCTCTCCAAATCTTAATCCTCAGATTAGTCAGTTATTTCCATGACCTTTTTAATTTCCTGTGTTTCTCCCAATTTTTAATCCCCGTTTATGTTGTTGATAGTTTAATTAATAAAACTCTATTTTATTAATGGTAGTTATATTATTTATCCTTGTGCTCCGTTCCACTTCTTAAGTATATTGACGATAAATAAGCATCTCCAGGCCCCCCCTCCTTTTTTGAACTAACCTCGGTCAATAAGATTGCCACGCACTTGAAATATAGAATAATACCCCTCAACGAATAGATATATATAGTATATCGTCGGAAGCCTATTCTGCGTCAAAAAATGTATCGTGACCTATAAAAGCTCTTACAATGTTCTATACAAAATGTATATCAACAAATTACGAACAAATGTTAAGTATGCATTAAGTTATTTCTATTTAATTCAAAAGATTTATATTAACATTATTTAATTTATTCTCTCCTACTCGGAAATTTTACTTATCGATATTTAAATACAGTTGGTGACATTCATGTAAAATAGGTCAGAAGGACTTGGATTATTAAAGATTATTCAGACGAAAATTTTCAGATGTCTAGCGCTAAGTAAAACTGGAGTATGGACTTTTGTCGGAATATCTGATACTATGTGGATTTCTGCTGAGAATCCGGCGTACACGTAAATCGCTTCCGTCTATGAATGTGACTAGCAACCGGTACCATGAGGAATTATGTTATATTGTCAAAAAATTTACGTTTCGTCGAAAGGACGCAGAGAAAAATATACCGATAATTTTAGCAGTGCCTGATGAAGTATTAAGTATTTAAAAGGAAACGAAAACTTAAAAAAAACTTAAAATACATAGACATATATACTTACTATTGACTTATTTAATTAAACGCACAATTTTCAACCCTTGAAGTGCCGCGTGGTTCAAAGGTTTCGCAGCATACAACCCTCGCTCGGACCAATTTGTCCTCGTATGGTTTTAGACCTAAGGAAAATTTCGAAGTATTCCTAACGGTAGTTTTTCTCCGGTGTTGATGAGTTTATCCATTTTTAGCATGGCGTATAAAGGGCTAAAGCAAATATGGTCGGCTTCTTAACTAATACTGACAAAATTAGGTGCACACATGAGAGTTTGACCTTAATCAGCCCAACTTAAATTCTCAAATATATTGAATAAAGCAGAAAATGAGTGAAGAATATCGTTGCTTTATTTTTTTAATTTACCTTACTATTTGTCGTGGAACACGACTCTATAACATACACTACTCCTATATTATGTGAGGGTGACTTAATCAACTACTGCAACGCGAATCGTTTAAGGACTGCTCGCAGGGATTAACGACTGACTATGAGGTCAAACTTGAGGCGTTGAGTTTCAAATCCATAATAATCAGACATTATCGTGCATTATCGTGGTATGACCGGGTAAACGCCGTTATACGCACATAAGCCTACTGCCTGACCGAAATTAAGACTCCACCTGGGGATAGTTCTAAGAGTGCTTTAAATACACAATTTCTAGGCCAAGAAATATTCAAACACGGTGACAAAAATATACTTTAATAGAAGTAAAGATTACATATAGGGCAAGTTAAATGGCAATGCAATTAAATATTGACTGTTCACTACTAAGATGATTGACACTATCAATTAAGTTTGAACGGAGGGATAATGAATTAATTAATGATTTTACAATTATGTAAGTTCTAGAGTAAAGAGCATCATTGAGGTTCGACGCGATAAAGGTGGGAGTAGCTTGACGAAGCGGGGGTTAAATCCTTTTAACTTAATGTGCGGCAAGTAGGACCAGTTATGTAAGTTCGACCTTGAACTTGTGAGAGTCTCACAACACGCTCAATCCAAATTCGGCAAACTAAAGTTGGTGGAGGGAGCTCTTATCCTCAAGAGGCAGACCGATGTTGCTTCAAGGATGGCTTTCCCGATCCCTAAAATCCAAAGACGCGTTGAGAAAGGTTGAATAGCGCCTAACTATTCCACGAACATCGCTGTGTAATGACTAGCTCTTCTATAATAAAATTCCTCAGAATTTAACCAGGATTTAAGTAAAAATTTATTTAAATAAGACATCTTTATAATTAAAAAATGACTTTGTAAGTATAAATTTATTTATCGTAATAATTTCTTATACAAATTTTCAGCGTGAAATCTTACAGATACGAGGGGGGGTCAATAAGTTTTGCAATTCGGATATAAGGAAACGAGATATGATTAAAATTGCTTTATTATTTTTCAAGATAACTACACTCGACTTCAATGCACTTGTGCCACTTGTCCCTGAGGCTTCGAATTCCCGACAACCAGAAATCTCCTGACTGCTGTTCAATCGACTCCTAGACGGCGAGCTGGACATCTTCATTGGCCCCAAACCGGCATCCACGCAATGCAGCCTTGAGCTGGCAGAATAAAAAGTAGTCGCGTGGTGCCAGATCTGGACTCATAGGAGGCAAATTTGAGCTCCTGGAATCCGCACTCACGCAGGATAGCTTGGGCAACTCTGTTCTTGTGGACAGGGGTATTGTTGTGCAAGAGCAGGACACCGCGTGTCAACTTGCCGCGCCGCTTCTGACGGTTGCACTTCTTCAACCCAGCCAGTTCCTCGCGTAATATTGGCCTGTGATGGTCTTTCCAGAAGCGCATAATCAACCATTAACACTCTCTCAGAATCCCAGAAGATGGTGGCCATGATCTTCCCAGCTGAGTGTTGGGCCCGGAACTTGATGAGGGTCAGAGAGTTCTTGTGCTTCCAAGCCATGCTTTCCAGCTTGGTCTCGAGATCCAAGTGATAGAACCACGTTTCATCACCTGGCACTATGCGTGACTCGAATCCCGCTGGCTCTAGTGGGAACAGGAGCAGCAGCTCTTCCGAACTTTGACGAGGTTGAAGTCAATCATAAGGCGTGAGGTTTCGGGAGGTTTCTATGGACCCAACGGGCAGAGACCTTGGTCATGGCCAAATTGTGGTGGATTATGTTGATAACACCTCCATGTGATATTCCAAGTTCTCGTTCGATTTCTTCTACCTTCACCAGTCGATTTTCGAGGATCATCCTCTCCACATGAGCCACATTGTCCTCGTTGGTCACGTCTGACGGGCGTCCTGGACGGGGATTATCTTTAAAGGTCTCACGACCATCGAGGAACTCCCTTTTCCAGCGAGCATTGGTTGCATAGCAAGGGGCGGGGTCGGTGTACACTGCAACCATGCGTTCATGGATCTCTTTTGCATTCTTGCCTTCCTTGGTCAAAAATTTGATCACTTTGCGGTGCTCAACCTTCTCTATTGTTCAAAAATTTGTGACTGACGATCTGCGATCACCTAATGATTCTTAAATAGACGTTGCAGGAACGTGCGGCTGCAGGTTTTGACTTATTATAACTTGTCCTACCACCCCCACAAACAGCCATCCCCCTTCCTCTGCTTTGCCCTACCGATTCGCAAAACTTATTTACCCCACCTCCTATTTTAGCAGAATGTGATATTTTCTTGTTCGTTTTATAGTATTATTCTTCATCATTGTTTTTGTCTGTTTGTTGGTCTGACTGTTCATTTCATATTTTTTGGAAAACCAAATGTCTTTCTTTCTTTTGTTGAATGTATGTGTGCCTCACAAGATGTAAGCAATAAAGTACTTTGAGACTGAGTGAGAGAGGGGAGGGGTATTACAAATAGATCGGTTACATAATTGCTTTTATTGCAGTTTGCTGTTTCTAGTATGTATTCTATAAGTTTGCAAGACTAAATACGCTTCAGATGATATATTATAAACGTGAAGATAATTTCTTTAGAAATCATTCAATAAATATTTCATTGAGCAAGTAGATTAAGATGATAGAAAATATTCAATAAGCAAAACTAACTAAACATTCCACAAATTATATGTTGAACGATGATTAAGCGCTCAAGACCAAATGATATTCACGACTGAAACAACGCTTAAAATTAAATGTTAAGAGATGCCCAGGATAAATAGCAACTATTAACTTAAACGAAATTATTTTTAAATTGAAAGTTATAAATTGAAATGATAAACAAATTGATTAATTTTTCAGCTATTATACTCATATATATTTTAACTATTATTAATAATGCGTTGAAATGTAATGATTAATTGATACGAATAATTATTTGTAAATTAAACTGGAATTGGAGAAAGACTGAAAAGACATCTTTTCCAGAATGATTTTGAAATCTCGATTTTTTCATGTAAGATAGAGGGAGAGAGGGATGATAAGGATTAGAGAGGTGTAGGTGTAAGACATATTGAAAGGAAAGTAAAGAAATTGTTTCTGTGTTACCTATGAGCGTGTAATTTTGAGTCAAGTTTATATTTCGCTATTCTACGCGGTTAGCTTCGGGATAGTAATTGAAGCGTTATCTTATAATCCATTTTCTGTTTCGCTGTCTGCTTTTAGACTAAAGTCTATATGAGAACACGTTGTTTTTAAATTGATTTTCAGATTTCTACTAAAATTGAAAAATCAGATACAACCAGATGGAGACTATAAATAAAGGTTACTAGTCACGAGTTCAAAAGAACCAGGGAGAAAGCCATTATACGTATTGTGCAGACGCTTTAATTAAACGAAAATATGATCGAGAAGGTTAAATAATATTCTTTAGCCAAATTGCTATATCAAACGTAGAGTTTGTTGGCCTTTTTTGTCTTAAAATTTGAACTATTTTCAGTGCAATTGATTTTCAGGTTCTTACTTAATAAAAATAAATTTTCTTACATAATGAAAGATCGAGAAATAAATAATACATAAAAGCGTTTGGTTAACTCGATACAATGAAATTAAATGTATTCAAGTACTATTAGTCTATCAACCGATAAAGTGCATCCAATCTGCCAATTTATCTTAGTTTCTCTTTTATCAGAATATTTATTTTAAAACACAATACGATGAAGGATTTGGAGGCAATTGAGAAAAGACTGACGTTTTTAAAATTTTTTAGTCCTATATATCTTGGACATCTATCTCTTTTCTCTACTTTCGGTATGCTACGGTTCATCATGAGCTAGATTCTCGGGATTTAGGTCCTCTGATGTCCCCTAGCATCACATGTTATTCTATTCAACGGCTAATACTCTCTGAAATACATATCATGGTGCTTTCGTCGATTAAATTTGAATAAATAGAGTCCTTCCTTCAAGAGAAAATTAAATTCGAATTTTCATTAGACTGCCACTTGCCCCAAATCAGTCACTTTTCTTAACTTGTTGGGAACTATTGAGGAAATTTATGAATAAGTAATTTTCATTAATAATTCATATAACAAGCTTAAGCAAAAGTTCTTTTACACTCGTTTTTTTATCTTTCGAGAGGTTTACGTGTGATAAAAAATTTTCTGTTAAAACATACCTAATGTTTTACTTTTTCAGCACCTATCGTTAAAAAATCTTTTTCATTGTGTGCAGGTGTGTCGAGATTAAGTGAAAACAATCGAGATCACTCGTCTTCTACTCGCGAGCCAACACAGGTTCTAAATTGCCAAACAACTCATAGTTAGCCAGGTGAACGTCTATAGATCCTGGGAGGTAACAAAAACGGGCAAACCTCAAAGATCACCCCGTGCAGGCATACCTCATGTTATCGACAGTTTGGCTGTGAGAAGGTCCTTCGAAATTGATCCAAAGCTCAAAATGAATGAAAACAAGAATGAGAATGACATTTCGATTGCTACGGTGCCAGCGCCGTCAATGAGGAGTGTTGTAAGAGGTTGTAGTGCGTAGTAAACATTAGCCATTAAGTCTTCAAGGACAGCTACCTATCCACGATCAAACACCCTGCCTCCCTGATGATGCTCTCAATCGGTGCAATCGGTGGTCATAATGGCAAAAAGATGCCGCTGGTGTAGTACTTGGCCGGTAACAGGCTCAGCGCCGCCGGTTATAGGGACATCTTGTCCACAAGAATCATCCCTTGGTGAGAAAAATCTCGAAGAAAGCTGGTTCCATCTTTCAGGAGGATAGTGCACTTGCCCACTTGCGAGGAACGTGAAGGAGTAGTTGGGGTCTAACATGAGGTTCTGGTCGAAAACTTTGGCTGCTGCAGTTGCCCGACCTCAATCTCATCTACTAAAGTGTGCGAAGGCATGTCGTTGGCAAGGCCTGTAAGGTATGCCACAGAAACTTTGTCGAGCTGAAGTCTTCCGTCACCGCGAGCGGGCCAGCATGCAGAAAGTATATATTCACAATGTGTGCGCGGCCTTAAGTTCTCCCCTGAAGTGCGTGCGCACCGCCTATGGTGGCTATATTGATTAAAATTACAATATAAATACATATTCAAATATTTATACAATAAAAGCGTGTCTAACTGCATGAAAACGATCAGGGTGTCTTTTGTTGAGAGCGTAGTAATGAGTGTAACAGCACTTTTGCAATACCCGTTAACTTTCCAGATTTTTTATGATTTCCGATACAACTTACCTCGTCAAGCATTTCAATTACTTTAATTTATATGCATTCTTATTTACGCTCGCACGACCTTGAATGTGTGATTGTGAAAGGTTTTATACATGTTGATTACTAGCTTCTTACATTTCTTTCTCACCTTTTAATTTTATTTTATATAAGTTACATCGAAGATAATTAGTTATGAGAGAATTAGGAATTTACTGAAAAATATTAAAGATGTTGCAATAAAAACATGTTGAGGGGTTAGAAGACTATTTAGACTTTGCAGGCTGCTCCTGCCCATGATAACTAAACAAGCTGGACAAGAATATATTATATAAAATTAAAAAATTTGTGATGACGTGAATTTAGGTACCAGGGCAAAAAAAATAGTGACTGCGAGTAGTTTGAAAGGTGACAGGTGAAATTCAATGAGGAAAAGTCTAAGTTAATGCATATAGGTGATGATTATCTGCTAATAAAATACAGTCTGGGTGATCAAATTTCAAATTAAGTCGATATGAAAAGTGATTTAGGTGTCCTAATCATTAGAAAGGTAAAAATTTTAAAACAATTAACTGTCACTTCTTGAAAGCCAAATACGTTTTCAGGATAACAAATATATATATATATATATATATATATATATATATATACATGACACCATGCATTAAAATAAAGAAATATTATTTTTCACTTATATGTATAGCACTTAAAAGAACTCATTTGGAGTAAGACAATAATTCTGGTCTCCACATATGGAAAATTAGAACGTGTCTAATGTTGAGCGACGAAATTACATCCAGAGGTTAGAAATAAATCGTATGAAGAGAAACAAAAATCTAAAGTTACTTTCACTAGAGGACCGGAATCTGCACTGCCAGCTTTTTGATGTTTTTCAGATATTAAACGTTGTCACTAATATAAATTATGAATTAATATTTGGTTTAGATAACCGAACGACGACTAGATCAAATTATTTTAAGCTACTTAACAAAACACTTCAGTAAATATGTTCAAGAATAGAATACATATAAATATTACTTTAAAATATATCTTAAAAATAGTCTCGCTTCTTCTTTCATTTCCTCACCTCCCTTGAATTAGACTTAAATGGATCGCTCACAAGGTTTTCCCCGTTGTAATAATTCTCCATTCGGTCATATCATTATTAATTCATTGGTTTAAAAGATTGTATCACCCATCCATCATTTTATTATGGTCAATAAGTAAGTTTAAAAACTAATTATTCATTTAATTTTTAAATGCTAACGAATTAATTTTTAATGTTACAAATCTATGTTAATTATAAAGAAACATTTTGAGAGGCAGGAATCAACTCCGGTACCATTATAATGGAGCAAGATTTATAATTCATCTCGTCAGATGATTGATAATATTTTAAAGAAAAACTTGGTTTTCACTGCGTGAAATAGAGTCATTATCGAAATTGCTTTTAAATTGGAATAGAAAACAAAGCACGTCCCTTTTCTCTTCCCTGGCATGTTTAACCATACAAGAATTATTAATTAGGCTCTTTCCATCTAAAAGAAATGATAATACTAAAATTTCCTGCACCAAAATGTAATTCTTTTTTCTTTGTGAAATTTATTCCTGAATTGATCGCAGGTCTCACGAAACCATCCTAACACATTAGGGATAAGAGTGGAGGCGATGACATCCGTTGAACCCATCCTGTTCACCTCCCACCCTCCTTTCCCAGGTCTTCTCACCATTGTTTGGTAGGAAGGAGAAAAAACGGTGGGGAACAAGTCGCAACCATCACAGCATCCTTTAGTTGTACGTTCATTTCTTCACATAAATTTTCCTTTCCTTTCTTAATTATCCTAGCTCTATTTTCCTTATTAGTAATCGTAAGCATTCGAGCCTACTAATTTAGAGTTGCTCTAAGCAACACAACAAATGATACGCATTAGCATGCGGTACATTTAGTAGCTACTTTCGTTAACGGGTGATTTTATAAACTTTTAAATACTGCATTATTTTAAAGGATTTGGGGGAAATTTACAGGTACATTCTATGCCATTCCTAATCTTTTTTATTATCGTATCCTTTTCTTCTAACTGCAAATCTCATTCATTACGGCATAGAAATATTCGAGCTAGTGAAAATATATGATTTAAAACCACATAAAAATTAATGACTTAAAGTGATTATTCAATCTAAACATTGACAATAAATTTGATTTTCAATAAAACTCAGGATTCATTTTAATTTCTTTTCCATAATGGATGAATTATATTCTCCAACATGGACAGCCTATTATGCAATACGACGTGACATGTACCCTTTTCGAGAGAGTTAAAGAGATTCTGGAAACTTTTAGTATCAGAAGAACGGAATTAATCTTCTCATTGAACTACTCGAGTTAGATAGCTTTCAAACAATTCCGCTTCTCCAAACTTTTCCTTATTCATTAAATACTTATTTATTCAAAGATTTCTGGCGGAGATGCTTTCGATGCTTTTCAAATTTTAGACTCTCGAATACACTTATCCTATCCTTAAACAATACAGGTTCGAAAATCAGTACGTTTCAATATCCATATAATAGCATCAAAGCCTTCCTAATAAACTGCATATATTTTAGGGTTGTCGTATTGTCTTTTTTTCCCAAGGGTCCGTGTAATAATCTTATCCTTAATATGTAAATATCAGGCATGCCACGTTCACTGATCACACTAGAAGTAATGAAAGTAAATTACCAAAAAAAGAAAATTCCCTTTAATTATTTCGTGTGTCAGATAAGTGAACAATTTCTTGGGGATCAAGCTTTTAATTCAATGCAATTTAAAAATTAACCTAAATTTGGATATATATTTTAATACCTTTCTTTCAACTTCGTGTCCCTTCACAACCTCTTGCTACACCTTTCGATAACAATCGATAAATATAAGGATATTAAAGGTGACTTTTCTGAAAACTGAAACACAATTTCAGCTTTAAATGAGAATGATTTATGGGTGTGCTATATTTCATCGACATCCTTGAAAAAATGAGAAATTATGACTTGTATATGAATGTGTTTAGTAATCCTTTGCTCAAGTAAAACCTTTTGAATTTAGACGCATTTACTTTTACATTTTTTCTGATAATTTAGTGAAGGAAAATAGTTTAATCAATGTTGATATGAGACGGATAAAATAAATAATTACGACTCTGTTTAAGTGGTAATAAACCGAAGTCGGATAGGATACAAATCAGTAGGACAACTTCCTTTATCAAGCCCATAAATTTTGTTATGAGGTATTAAAATCTTCTTTTCTTAAAAATCTGATAACAATAACATATTAGGAAAAGGTAACAGCTTACCTGAACTTCGTTTGATTAATTAGGCATTCACTTGTGAAGTATTAATGAAATCCATTTTATGAAACGTGTTAGGCTTGTCTTAAAGTTTTAAACCCACTTTATATCTTTCTAAGCAGTTATTTTTTTCTGTAGGTGGCTATATACCTGTTAATTATTTTAAATTATTGTATCTCCAAAACTTTTCTGGAGTTTTTTTTCCTTGGTAAGATTCTGTTTCAAAACAAATGCTTCCTACAACTGCTATGAAAATGTTCAATTTTACATCAGATATGCATTAGTACACATGGAGAGTTTTTTTTGCTTCTAAACTAAATCTGTTTATAGAATTTTTTCAAGGATCCGGAGCGTCTCATAATACTGACACCACAAGAACATTTTTCAAGGTATTTTCAGTGTTTACTCATAATATTCAAGATGCCATTCTTTAATAAACTATCTCATTATGAATGCCATACATCATTATTCTAAATAAACCTTTGTATAACTTATAATTAGCATATATTTATAAATACGATTCATTTAGATATTATTTGTAAAGTAACTGTCTTTGGTCCTTGAATTACCCGTTTTTCTGTTTTATGAAAAGTACTTCACAATCTGGTGCCGATGATATCAAGCTATTGCTTCATAGGTATGGTTTAAGGAGGAATTGCACAGTCTGATAGCTATCTCCGTTTAAAATTGTATCGTAAACTGAATCAATGCAAGGTTCAATATGATCAGGTCTAGCATAATGGAAATAAATGAATTAATTGCAAATTATATCTGCTCATGTGAAGTCAAGTTTCTAATCGACTGGGGATAACCCCCGAAATAATGGCATGAGCAGTTTCAGGGAATGGATAATACTTTTAATTAAATAGGAAGTGAGACCAGTGCCCGTATGACAAAGCTGCTGGAAGGTTGCATTAAAATATAAGAGCAGAGAAGACATGGCACTCGCATTGCTTGATGGAGTGTTTTGCCTATAATTTTAAGCTCAATAGCATGAGGGCGTATCACACTGACAAGTAGTTACAGTAAAGAAGTGGAAAAGTTAGTAAAGGTAAAAATATGTAGAAGATATATAGCCGCGAGTCTTTTAGAAGGCAGTGTCGCGAAAAGGGATACAAAACTATCAGGTTGTTAAGCTCATTCCTCTATTACCGACTCTAGGAAATTCTAAGAAATTTGTAATATATTTCTCATAAATTAATTTGAATGATTAATTTAGGTCTTTACTTTTCAATCATGGTAAGAATATTTTGATTACTATTTATAAATACATTTCTTTCGTTATTTTAGAAATTATATACATCTAAATATGCATGTCTGACCTTTCATTTTCACTTCCTTTCATCTGCTTGCCGCTTATGGGATTCTTACATCTTCGTGGCACTTCCAGAAGCAACTGAAAATATAGAAATAAACTGTTTTCAACTCATCTTATTTTCTTGTGCTGAAGCAGCTATTAAATCTTTTGTGACAATTTAACCAGCCGCCTAATAAAATGATGCTAATCTCCTATTAGTTTGCATCATAAATGCAAAAAATTCTGGGTTTCACTTATCTACGATCAGGTATATGAGGTTTACATTTCTCTGCTTCCCCCAAATCTCTTCATTTACTTATTCTAGAATGAATGGTTAAAATCCTAGGAGGTTTTAAATGGACAACTAATCTTACGATTATTATGAATTCTAACAACTCTGAATTTTGCATGTGCAACTGGACACGGAGAAAAATTAAGGAAATTGAAAGTGATAAATTTTAACATCGTAACCTTGTTTTATTGTGTAAATTAAGAAAAGAAAGTGTGCTAAACGAGTATTTAAAATGGACATTGCTGTAGCATTTAAAAAAACTTTAATTAGATATGGAAGACAAAATATTTAAAGATATTCAATAGGACATGATATTAAAACTGGCTCAAAATGTTATTAAGTTTAAAGAAGTTTTGGGAAGATTTGTATAAAAAACAAATGTGTAGAAGAATACTTATGTGGATAGCTACACAAATAAACAGCATTGCTTTAGTGACCAGGTGAGTTCGCAACACAATAATCCTTTCAGTGTTTCACAAAGAAGGCAGGTTACCGTATGAGGCTCTAACTCCTTAATGGATTTTAGGTCATATATGACCCGGCAATATATTTTTATTTCTCTAAATGAAACCTTTTTGGAGAAGATCTGACTCTATATCTATTCCATTAGGTCTGTTCTTTTATTTTTATATGGTATGAAACAAAACTAGAAGATTTGGGGGAAGGGTTTCTAACTTAGGACCAGGTTATGATCAAGGTAAGAATTGTATGCAACTTTCTATTTGTTTTGGGGGCAGCAGAAATAGTAGGTTTATTCAAAGTGTACTTTTTCAATTATTTTATCCATAAAATAGAGGTTTATATTATTTGCAACGAGGCAAAATAAAATAGATTTTCATAATAATAACGTTAATTATTTTGGGTAACCTTACTTGTAACTATTCACCTGTTTACTAGCTCAAAATGTTTTGAAATTTGAAATTATTTCTTATTTCTTTTTCATAATTATTTGTTTTTAATTCACAGATATGGCTTGCAAGTAATGAAGTTAAAGAAATTTTATTTGCGGACCACAGCGATGAAGGAGACCATCACCGTTTATAGCAAGAAGATCGAGATTGTATTGATGGTGATGCAGATTTTGTTCGCGAAGAAGTATATATTGAACCTCCAAATGACGATACAGTGTGAATAGAAGTTGATACAAATGATGGTGGTCCATCTTCTATCTCCAAAGCTGTTGGAAAACCAACAATTAGGGGAAAAAGAAGATGTCTTCCCATTCCAAATCTGACTTAAAAATTCAGCTATTAGTTTCTTCATTTGACCAGTGTGAATCGCCTCCAACAGCACTAGACATATTCAAAGCTTTTGCAGAATTAGATATCCTTATATATAATATTCTGATTTTCCAGTCTCAGTTTTATATAGAAAAAAAGGGTATTCCTTTTTCCACGATCTATAAGGAAATGAGTACATTATTCAATCTAAGTCTTACAGTGACCTACGTTCCTTTGCCTCAAATTATGGATTTGGGGAGTAAAGAGGCTGATTTGCATGTTCCATGTGTTGGAATTAATATGGCTAAAAGAAGATATGAAGAGATAAGATCAGCACTTCATTCTCGTGACAATACCAAAGCTCTCAATAGAAAGTTAGACTACTTTATGATCACTTGAATAATCATTTTAAATAAACACTAAAACCAACACAAAAACATTCAATCGATGAACACATGATCAACCTTAAAAAGCGTAATGTAATGAGGCAATATGTAAAAGGTAAACCTATAAAATGGGGCCTATTTGATATCGGAAGAAGAATAAACTTCAGTAAATTCCAACCTAATCAAATAAAACCAATAAAATCTTTGAAGAACTTTGTCCTATTGATTTCATTCAAATTTCCTATCTTAGGACCCAACTTCGGTTGTGGAAAAGTTCATTTGGTACTAAGCCTACATAGATAGACCTATAACTTTTGTCAACAAACTTGTATAGTTAGGTGGTGTGCTCAAATATTTGAATTTGGATATAATATGGCTAATCTACTTAAATTAGACTAGTATTTAATTTATTTGCTGTTTAGTTTAATCTATATATTTTATTCATTATCCAAAATGTTTAATACTAATATGGATTGCAATCCTGAAGTCTCTAAAAAAGTCAGGTGATCCTAAAACAATTCCAAGAGGAAGTTAAAGGTCTCGTTTAATAATTAAGGGTAAAATTACTCGTTTATTAAATAAATTGAAAAATTTAAACAATAGTAAAGATTTAAAAACTGAATTTTGGTCAGAACAATGTGATGTAATAAACCTTCTTTAAGGAAATAGAAAATTACAATAAAAAAATTCAAGAATTGATTTCATCTTTTGACTTGCATGATGTTAGTCCTTCAACAAAAGAACAAAAACTAGATAATCAAATAGATTACCATTTCAGTGTGTTAAATAAACAAAACCTCTTAATATCCTAAAATCTAATATTCCTGCTTCAAATTTTACCTCAGAAAATGAATCCTTTCGGCCCATGCTATCTGGCTTGTGACCTAGTTTTGAAGTCAAACTTCATGTATTAGAATGTAGTACTTTTGAAGGAAATCAAAAGGATTTCAAAATGTAATTGTTTATAGATTAGATATTTTAAATTCAGCTAAATTACAGTATCTTAGGGGTTATCTCAGAGGCTTAGCTTTCAAATTAATATCTCCCATATCAGTAAATGATGAAGCCTTTGAAGAATTTCTAAATTTGCTTAAAGAATAATATTTAGATGAACCTTATATAATAGATTAAACAATAAGGTAAATTTTAAACTTCAAATCTAGTTTTGACTCCAGTTTTGAAGAAACATGGATATTTTGTAGGTGAAATTAGATCATTCTTGTGCGAACTTAAAGAATTAGGATAAGAAGTTTTCACTAGCGGTCCAAGAAATTGAATAATAACTCACATCATATTCAACAAACTTCCAACAGTGTTTTGTAGAGATCTGACGAGAAAGGTTGATAATAATTATCCTGATATTAATGATATTTATTCTAATTATAACAGCTTCTTAAAGAATTTATCTAAAACTAACAAAAGTTCAAATTTGGCGTATAGAGATCACTCTCAATACCCAACGAAAATCTATCAAAAGATTGGCATGAACAAGAATAAAAAAAATAATCTGTATGTTTAACTGTAGATAGCTTTAGGTAGTAACAGGGACAAAGGAAATAAATATAAAAAGGTATCGAACCAAGTTTCAAACGCACTTCCCGCGTCGCTGAATAGCCGTTAGCGAGAGCCTTAAACCACTTAGCCATCCTGAGTCACATTAAAGACTCATTCAAACAACTCGTTTAAGCAGCTTGCCTGAACTTCTCGCACGATACACAGGCCATCTCCTAGAAGCAGAGAGTATTTTGAACGATAGAGGAGAACGGCGTCAGGAAATGTTATTCAAGGACTAAATTTCTTCCTCCCTGGCCTCCTGGGTCTTGGGCACCATTGTAGATACCTTTGTGTAGAAAAAGGAGGTTAATAATAATAACGAAAGAAAAGAAGCGAAACAAATTTGAACGCGCTTCCTGTGTCGCTGGACAGCCGTTAGCGAGAGCCTTAAACCACTAGCCCATCCTGAGTCCCAATAAAGACTCATTCAAACAAAGCATTTAAGCCGCTCGCCTGAACGCAACACAACTTTACAAAATGTCAAAACTAGCAACTCTAGTGATTCTCAAAGCGCTAAATTTTACCAGCCTAAATATAATTTATCTAATTTTAAGTCTCAACATTCTTGTGCAAACTCTAATCAAACTTAGGCTATTACCAAATATTAAATTTTTTTTGGCAATGTCTGGCCATAACATGTCTCATTGTAATAAATATTATAATTATGAGTCTACAGTTGAAATATGTAAACAACTTAAAGTATGTTCCTGTTGTTCCAGTACTAAGCACCAAGTTCAACAATGTGCAGGACTGACTAACAAAATATATTTTGAATGTAAAATATGTCAAAAAAAATCAAAAAAATTAAAAATTCTAATTCTGATGTTTCAAGTAATTTATGTATTAATTTCAGCCAAGAAGAAGATAAACCTTATCTTCTTCCAACTATTACAATTATCTTTTCTAGAGGAAATAATTTCAAACATGTAACACGTCTAGTAGACTCTGATAGCCAGGGATATTATCTTACCCACAAAATTTTGAATGACCTTAAAAGTAATATAGAAACTGTTTCCAATGTTCAATATAATATTAAAACCTTCTTAGCTTTAATCTCTATAGAACTTAAGAAACAATATTAGAAATTTATGTAAATAACTTTAAATATGTATTGCCAGTACGCATAGATGATAAATTACAAATAACTTTTTAAATGTCTCACATGAATGAAGCTATACCTAATTTGCACTAACATATCACATTACTCGTATCTGATGCTAAATATAATGATACAAGTAACAATAGATTTATTGACTTGCTAGGTTTAATAGGAATAGATATTTTACAATTTCTCAGTTTACATTAATCAAATGCATAAATGGTTTGTGGGGTTGCAACCAAGTAAATATTCCAATGAAAAATTTAAACGGTTCATACAAAATCTTCGAGGAACGTTTATCATTTTATTGTTTGACTTTACCTCCTTTGTCGAGAATACACATTTAATATCGTGTGCTGGATTCGAGCTCTGATTGAGTTCTTAAAAATTCGGAAAATGGATTTCAGCCGTGTTTATGTGCAAACGGTTTAAACGTTATTAACTTTTTAAATCTATCATGGCGATGCTTGAACAATTATTGCAGTGCTTATGTCTAAAGGCTTATTGGTCAATTTGTTAACGCTAAAATCTGTTATTCCAAAAATGAACATAACGATTAAATGTATCTCAATCCTGATTGTTTGAATTTTGTAGTATTATGAGTAGTGAAATGACTATTTATATAGGTGTACTTTTGTGGAAAAGGAGAGTGCAGAAAGAGTTATAATTATTATTTCAGAAGATTAGTTGTCTTTACCTTTCGCCATTACAAGTTTTATTCCAGCTATTTTTTTTAGAAATCAAGGATCTATCTATATATATATATATTTTCCTTTATCCTAAGGAAGCTCGCTGATCACATAACCCAGCTTACGAAACAAGGAGAGAGAATTTGTTACAGAGACCCTATAGGTTCAGCACTTCAACTCTAAGATGGTTTGATCATACATACCCTTTGGCAATATTCAATATTTCCTGCTTCCTCACCAAATTGTTCATGTTCAGTTTCCTACTCAAAAATCTAATACTAAAGAAGCTCAAGTTAATCAAACCCTAGTTAATTTTGTAATAGATCAGTGTAAGTCATATTTTAACTCTCTTGATCACATTTTAGTTGAAAGTAAAGTAAAGCTAGGTTTAGAGAATATGTTTAGAATAGAATCCTAAAGCCTAGCTAGATCTGATACCAATGTAGATAGTGTTCAAGTAGAAAAGTTTAGGAAAAATCTTGAATCAAATAATAGTAGTTATGAAGTAGATCTTCCTTGGAAGGAAGATGTAGTCAATCTGCTTCCATCACATCATCAAATAGCTTTATCAGTGCTAGAAAAAGTTTATAAATTATTAGAAGAAAGGGACTTAGTACAAGCACATGAGATTGTTTTTAAACAACATTTGAAAGACAGTATAATTCAGGAGAACTGTATAGTTACCTCACAGTAGAAAAGTTTTCATTTGATACCACAGAGCTCCATAATCAAAACCGAACAGCAAGTTACTACCAAATTTAGAACCGTCTTCAATTGCTCTCTCAAAGTTAATGATTTACCATCCATTAAGAAAGCTGCCTATACATGGCCTGATTTGCTGTCTTTTATCCATAAATTACTTATAGAATTTAGATCACATTCTTATGTTCTCTTATCAGACATCAAGCAGGCATTTTTACAAATTAAACTCAAATCTCAAGGTGACAAAGATAGATTTTGCTTCTTTTGGAAACAAAACAATGAAATCACGACTTATCATTACAACACCATTGTTTTTGGATACACCTTCTCTTCATGTATACTCAATTACGTATTTAAGCATCATGTGAGTCAGTATCCTAATGATCTTTGTTCAAAAGTATTAAACAACAACTTTTAGGTTGAAATCTTATAATCACTAAGTCTGATGTTGACTATCTTGAGAATTCATATTAGGAATTTATGCAGAGCATGGAAGAAGGAGGCTTTAATTTGAAACTCTGGAACAGCAACAATAGGATATTCAAACTAGAATAACAAAAGACCAAAGGGTTGTTGAACATGATACCTCAAAGGAGAGAATATTGGGATATTGATATGACACATTTTAAAATTCTTTAAATTACAGATTTTAAATTATATCAAAATGCTAGCACCTAAAGGACAATTCTGTCTCAAATTTATAAATTTTTTACCCTTTTAATATTTTTTTGCCTTTTACCATCAAAGGCAGAATGTTAATGAGACAATTGTGGCAATTGAGGCTTAAATGGAATGAAGAAGTTCCAATGGAAGTTAAAACATCCAGGAATCAATTGAAGAAAGATTTGAATGATCTCAAAGAATTTTTAGTTGAGAGATGTGCGTTTTTGCCTTCAGTTGAAAGTAATTCTCTGTTCATCTTTTGGGATGCTTCCACTTAATCCTATCATTTTGCTGTTTATACTGTGTGAAAATTAGTTAATTTCATGTTATCAAAGTCTAAAGTTGCACTTCATAAAAACAACTCTTCTAATTTTGGAATTATTAGTTTTATTTTTAGCCATGAATTTTCTTAATTCATTTCTAAATGGCTTAACAGGTTGCAAATTTGGAACCATCAAAATATTCATAGATGCACAGATCATTTTGTCTTGAGGACCTAATAAACGAGCAAAAAACGACAAATTTATGTTTAATAACAACAGAATCAAAGATATTCTAGATGTTAAAAAGTGCATTAAAAAAAGAATATCACCCCAAGATATCCTTCTATTAGATCAATACTAATGAAACCGCTGCAGATCTGAAACAAGAACATCTCAGACAAAAAACGACATTCAACATCTCCAAAACCCCTAAATAGGCTCTAGATAGGGTCAATATGTGAAAGACTTATTCGAGTCGTGAAAAATTGCCTATATAAGTCCATCGAAAGAGGGAAACTAACCTATTTTCAACTCTTAACATCTTAGGGCAATATTACCAACTTATTGGTCCTCTGAAAATGATTTTGAATCTATAAGTCCAAATTCCTTCCTCAAACCTTCTGTGTTCGAAAATCCTCTGTTCCAGATAGATGACAAGCTACTATGGGAAACTAGTATCTACTTTATCAACTTAAGATGAAACTCTTGAAGTTTTCTTCAAAATGCTTTGAAAAGTAAGTTATCCTTTGAGTCTTAGGGAATCCAGTAGAAACCTTTACCAATCTGACTGGACTAATAGAATAGGTGTGGATCAAGTGGTTCTTGTTAAAATGCCAAATAAATCAAGCCATTTCCGATTTTAAGAAGCGTATCAGAAATAATTTTAGGTTATAACAACAAAGGCAAAAGTGTGAAAATCAAAATAAGTGATGGACAAATATGTCATTATTCCATTTGTTACCTCTATCCATTGGATTTGTTTATTACACATCCTACCAAATGCATAAATCAAGCTAATCAAAATAAAGAGTTTGATTCGTCTAGGCTAGAGAGTGAAACGCACCTAATATTGAATTTGGATCAAACTCAAATGGATTAACAAGATCCTACTCAAAATAAATTAACTTTTAAAGCTCAAAATTTATCAAATGAACAAAATGTCAATTTAAAAGTTAAAACCAAATTGCTGTAAGACCTAAAAGGAAGGCAGCAACTAAATGTATGCAAGTGAACTTCAGGTATATTAGAAGTGAAGGCAATCCTTGTGATTTGTTAACACTTGGCTTGTCAATCAAAGAATTTCAAAATAGATCACACT
This sequence comes from Ceratothoa steindachneri, assembly GCA_963969495.1. Classification (NCBI taxonomy): domain Eukaryota; kingdom Metazoa; phylum Arthropoda; class Malacostraca; order Isopoda; family Cymothoidae; genus Ceratothoa; species Ceratothoa steindachneri. Next base: position 87,952,224 of record OZ018328.1, read on the forward strand.
TTTTCTATCAAGGACCTTCATAGTTGGCTTCATCTCTAGATGATTGGCCAGAGAGTAGTCTTAGTTGCTAGAATGAGGAAGTGCATCAAGAATGTTCTTAATATTTGCATTATATGAAAAAAGTTCAATAACTTGGCTTTGCCCTATCCCAAGATCACTAACCTACCTAAACATAGGGTCAATTTCATAAAGCCATTCATGCATACTGGAGTTGATTTCACAAGTTATTTGTAGGTAAAAAGTGACTTGAATGAAAATGTTAAGATATATTTGCTTATTTTCACTTGTTTGTATATTAAGGCGGTGCATATAGAGTTATTTACTGACAAGTCAACTCATAGCTTTATATTAGCTTTTTTAAGATTTGTGATCTCTATGCTGTGACTTCATATGTCTATAGTGATAACGCAAGGTGTTGTTGCTGGTTGTCAAGTCTTATAGCAAGCATTGATTTGCGATGAATATAAGGAGCATTTTCAGAATTATGAATGTTCAACATATTAAGAATCCCATTGAATTTTGCTTGGGTGGGAGCAACATAGGAAAGACTCATCAGAAGTTTTAAGCAAGATTTCCTGCATAGGACTGTTGGTAGAGCCAAACTTACTTATTTTCTGCTATTAACCTTAATTAGCGATGTAGAAGCTGATATTAATTCTCTGCCTTTAACATATCAGTCCTTAATAAATCATCTGGAAGTGATCAACCCAGTTCATTATTGAAGTTTCATTCTAATTCTTATTTAATGTTCAAGTATGCTGATGAAGGGTACTTATGGGATAAATATGCCCTTTCTCAGCGATCATTAGAGCATACCCTAGTTTCTCGTCATAAAGCTTTTGCTCATTTCAAGGAGTATTAGTACAAGAAATACGTTCTAGGTTTGCATGAACATTGTATAAACTTGCACCAGTGGAATTGTCAAAATAGAGTCAGAGGTGGAGATGCAGTTTTGATTTTGATCTTGACCCCCAATAAGACTAAGCCTATTGGTTATTAGGGAAGGTTTTATAACTGGTTGTTGGTCATGATAATGCTTCACGGTGTGTCAGGCTTAAGAGGGGTGATGGCATCAGTGTTCATTATTCAATTAATTACTTGTATCTTTTAGAACTTTCATTGAATCATGCTCATCGACATTCAGCAGTCAATCAAAGGAAAGTTATTCAAGATGCGGAAGATAATATTTATTCTTGTGCTCAAGATGAGAATATTTCTCAAATTGACCATGGCTCGGACTTTGAATGAGCCAGTAAAGTGATCGTAGATAACTCGGTTCCTCCTAAAAGACAAGCTTCTGCTGTCTATAAGCAGAAAATTAGCAGGTGGTCTACTCAATTAGATCAATAATTAGTTGATAATTTTACATTATTACATTTTATTATTGTTTTCTATTTATTTTTATTACATTTCTTAACTATTTTTTTATTTCAAATATTACTCTTATTATTGTATTGTTGTTATTTCTCATTGATTTCATTTTTCTTCAACATTTTCTTTATTCTTAACTCTCTCATGCACTTTTCTATAACCTTTTTGTCAGTGAAATGGGTTCATTGCACTTCCTTTTGTCTGTAGTGAGTGTGTGAGAACTTAAAATAATTTATTATTTATTTTATATTGATTGACAATTTCATGTAAATTGCTTTCCACCTCTTCAAAAAAGAGTTCTGCTGCTCTCGCCAGGTAAGTGAGGAGGAGCTATATGCAGGAGCGTAGACAGCTCACATTGATTTTGGGTTCGTAGATAATCTTTCTTCGTGAATCTAAATTCAATCATATTAATAATATTCCATTGAACTATCCCCTACTGTTACTCTCGAATGTTGCAACCTGTTAACTGGTCTGACAAGTGTCAAGTTGAATTTTGTAGGTAAGCCCTCTTTGAAAAATTCTGGAAAAACGCATGGGAGCCGCTGGTGCAATCTTAGTTGGTAATTACTGTTCTCCTTTTGGTTGATTAGGTTAGTTTTAATAGTTTTAATATTCTGTCACTCCAACACGCCTACCACGCTTTTCTTTCCTCAATAAACACTAAATGCGAAAAAGATGCTTGACTTTACTTGATCCAAAATCTTTGTTACTATAATACAAAATATTCAGCATCACCGGTCTGATGTATTGCTTTTGCACAATGAACTTGTCTGGTAAAACTAGGCCAACTCTGTATTTATTTAAGAGCAGATAACTTTTTTTTTACCTCAGCACACATCTGTATGCGCACATTTGAACTATTCCACTAACATAGAGTAAATGGAAAATAAAGTGAATATATCTTATTTACATAGCAAGGGAGCAAGGTAACTGGGTTCTACATATTCGCATAGGGAGCATAAATGGATATTTGTGAAATTCTTATTAATGAAATAAAGTTTGTATCACGTCCTTTAAAGTAATACTATGAATACATCAGGATTTAGGAAACATTTGAATGAATTTGATGAAAGTCACTATTCTAAGGAGGGGACATTTCAACACTTGGGCTCTCTCTCTTTTTCTTTAGTATCGAGGATGAGTGCTCAGTTTAAAAGACAGGGGCACAAAAACACAGTTTACGACATAAATTTTTTGATGAAATAATAGGTTGGCTAATAAGAACTTTGGTAATAAATTAAAGAAAAGAACATTTTATTACACAAATTAAATAATTTCCCGCAAGAAAAAGTGAAAATATTAAAAAGATCTTTGGAAAAAATTAACTTTAATATATATATACCATTTACTACTACAGCATCTTTTAAATAATAATAATAATAATTCTTTGCAGATGGTTCTAATAGGAGCAGTAATTAAGTAGAATGTCAGTTTACTGTAACATTTTGTACACATATAACGCTAAATCTCTACTACTAAACACGAATCAATAGAAGCAAATAGTACCACCAATGCTCCTTACTCAAACCTCATCCACTCACCCTCTGATTATGAGCTATGCATTGTAATAGATGATAAAATATTTCAATGAGCTTTAAAGATCAAAGTTTTTGCATTAGTTTCATTTTGTCCTGGATATCTATAATTGGATTATGCAGCATCAAATAAAATAATTCCTAGAGGCCCTAATCAGTGAACTACACACTCATCAACTCGCAAAAATCACATTTTACTCCGAATTCTCCCTATTTTTGGTTGGTTTATTTAATAGGCTGGTGGTTTTTAATGCGATACATAAATTTATTGCTGTTGGTAGGACATATAGATCACAAGTACAAAAAGTAGCGAATATAGTGGTAAGGTATTTATTAAACATTATTCAGCTGAAAGTACTTATTCCAGAACAATTTGTTATTGAGAGCCAACTGATAGCTAATACAGTCGCTCCTAAAGGTGAAGTACACAGAGAAGCGATACTCAAAGCTAACCAGATATGTTTAATTTTAAAAAAGGTATTAATGACCAAGCAGTAATAATTTAAATTAATCAAATATGCAATGAAGCTTTATTAAATTCACTTTATTAAATATTGAAACCAAATCTAGCTAAAGACTTTTATCACATTTGTTATATAATCAAAGAATGTAGGAATGGTTTAAAGTAAGTTTAAAGAAGCAAATGTGTCAAAGAGATTGAAGGTTATCAAAACTTATTCAGAAATTGTTGTCTCTTTTTTAACCTCCGTTTATGACAAAATTTTAGGTTCTACTATTTGAGGTCTAATGGTGGAGTATTTGAATTCAAGTAACTCTTATCTATACTTGGTAAAATATAACTGAAGAAGAATCGTATTAGAATATTCCCTGAATTATCTAAACTGATAAAGACAAAAAAAGTTATCAATAGAATTTCTCTCTATTCTCAGGCATTCTATAGTGTTACATTCATATAAAGCTAAGTCTAAGAGAGTCAAAACCTCCAGCTATTAGAAGGGATGCAGTTAGCTACAAAGGGTTGACTTTTCTACTTTGTGTTAAAGTGCTTAATATTTCTCAGAAGCTATAACTGTTTGGAAAATCGTGTCCTACGAGAAGTTTTCATCAGTTCCTTGATCCCAAACCTAACCTACAGGCTGTACTCACATTAGGAGATTTGAACGCCAAAGTCTAACTCTAACCTCGTGATATCCTCGAACGCCTAATTTGCTGTTAGGGGCAGTCCGAAAAATTCCCACACAAACATTTTATAAACATTAAATAAACCCGACACAATAAACACCTAATAAACACAAAACAACCTACCTGACCTATTTCACACTTCAAATACACTCAAATCATCAAATATAAAGGGCAAAAGCAAAGATGTTGACTCAATCTGCATAAAGCATCAAATAACTAAGAATTACCAAGGAAAAAGTAAATCCAGATGAGCTAACAAAAACGTGATCAAACCTCCTATAACTTACAATAAACTAATAATAGCGTCACACCAAACAACTTTGTTTTCTCTATGAAACGCAGCAAATTTCCTTTCATATCCCCTTATGGCAATTACGAGCCAGTGAACAAAACTAACAATCTAAACATTAATATAATGGACAATATTTCAAAATTTTAGGATGTTAGGAAATCAAGAAATATATATAAACACCGCTTTAATTTAAGTAAAATACAGAGCGGCCTAAATACAGTCATCTAATAGGTATATAACGCTGAATTTAGATAATTAGAAAAAATTCACTTAGGAGAGCTAGGTCCTAGGTAAGATTATAATATGAGCGGAAATTATCTAAACAATAATGTTAGAGAATTGTTAAAGAGTTTAAGTTTCAAGTGACATATATGTCTTAATACTAAATATTAAAGGAATTGTTTTTTGGAATTAAATATCTCTCACCTAAAATCTCACTCTAAGTACAGGAGAGCACAGGAACATTATTAGACATGAAATTGAAGCGAGGTTTTTAAAATGTTACGTAAAATCATCCAGATAGAGGTCCTCAATCTTCATTTCTTAGATCATTTCGTCAAGCACCCTCCTGCGGGATAGATAGTATATCCTTCCAGAGGTGATAACTATCGTTCAAATCTCAGAATAAGAAAAAATGATGCTGCTACCTGCTACAAGGCAGTGCTTCGAAGCCTTCATTATAATGGTGTGGCTCGATATTGCGAGTGTACTCTTTCATTGCCTCGAACGCTTTGGGGACGTCTTTCTATGCTACTAAAAGATCTTTCTTTTTGTGAGTTTGGAATCTACAGCTAAAGTAAATGAATTTGTATTTTTATTTCACTTATCAGTGTTTGAATTCTTAGTTTACAAGGAATTTTACTTTTACCCCACAATAATTTCATATTTTCATCCAATTTATGATTGACTTCACGCTTACTTAAGATGGACCATTTAAAAAAAAAAAAGAGCATTGGATTGATTATTTCGAAAAAACAAATTACAAAGAAAACTATCGCATTTTTTTTTTAATTTGGACAATAATTTATATAGTTAAATGAATTTTTTTCAAGATATCTTACGACTAGAATGACGATTTTTTATTTAGGTAATTTTTTATACCTATATTTTCCTTGACGGAAATGAGTAGTCCCGAGTGACGAGCTGCACATATCTCAAACCGAGTATTCGTCCACTGTCGCATTAATGGTGTGGCCCAGCAATTTCATGCACTTACTAAGTATATTCCAGAGTCAAAGTAGTAATATCCAAGGATATTATTATGGAGATTAATTTTATGTAAATTTCTTATTATTCAAAATATTTTTGTCGCAATCTGCTTAATCTCACAATTCATTGACCGCTTTATTTACAATTACTCTGCCATTCTTGCTTTTAATATTCTAATAACTCTACTCGAGGTTTCTGTCTCCTTTCTCAATCCTTTTTTCAGGAAAATTATTGATTTTTCTTACGAATGCGCATTTTTCTTCTTTACCAATACTTTATTTGATCTTTAAATACTCTTTTAAATTATTGTTTTCAGTTTGTTTTTTCCTTGCATTTTTCGTATTTTTTCCGATTCTTAATATATATTTAGCATATTCGCTTGTTACCTTTAGTTTCTCTCTCCTACTCGCAGGAATATATATATATATATATATATATATATATATATATATATATATATATATATATATATATATCTGCATCGTCAGTTTTTATTTTAAGAGAGCAAAATCACTTACTTAATCAGCTCCATACTATTAATTTGCAGACTTTTGACTTGAATTACATCCGGGTGGTAAATTTTTGAATATACCGTATAGTCAATTGATTTTATTTGGATACGCCGCTTTGGAAATTTTAATTTTCTTAATATAAAACTAATTACATTTTGCGTATGTCAATATCTGAAACATATTGTCTTCATTAAAAAGATTTTAGGTTTAATTATTTGCAAACGAATCATGTAATCTTTTCACCACATGGCGCTTTTATTTGGCTTCAAATGTTTGTTTTTATATTTTTTATGGTAACATTTCTTAAAATTAAATATAAAGTTAATCCTAAATCTCTCGAATCCTGATTAAGGGGATCAGAACCATCATTAATTCGTCCAAAGCAATGATTTATTTACAAATTTCTCTCCTTATATTTTCATATCTGGATTCATGATGGGCAAATTAAGCTGCTTGAATAATTATTTGCAATGCATTCCAAAAAATGTACTCTTCCATTATCTATTTATACATTAACTGACTCATTGTATTTATTTAACTCCTTGGGCTGACAAAGGAATTTTCTACACAAGCTTCTATATACACAAATCCAAGGACCCTCTCTATATTTTCATTTTATCCATGTGTAGCGAAATCAAGAATCAATCACATATCTCAAGTTGCAATAGATTTTTTTCTATTTAATTCACATTCATTAACCCATAAGCATTCTTACTTCCACCTATGATGTGTCCTAAGTTATTTGAGAACTTGTCTTTGTAAGCTTCGCATAAATCATTCCTTAACTATATGCTCACTACACAGTGACCCTGCTGGGTTTTAGCGATGCATATTTAAACTCCACTCAAGTAATTTATGATCTGATAAATGAATAACTCGCAATTGTGTCTAGCCACATCTCTTAAGTTTTCTTGTGAGAGAAGCCAAAATTTATGGTCGGGCTTAATTTCGCAATTCGACAGAGGCTGAAAGACGATGTTTATTTTCTCCTCCACAACATACAAGCAGACTCTCTTGTTTATTATATTAAACATTAAAACACATTAAATTATGCAAGCTTTAATATATTTTGCTGCAAGAATAAACTACAAAATTATATTCTTACCAATATTTGTTGAGTGAACTCATGGCCGCCGCAGGATATTTTTCTTTGTAATAATTTTAGCGCTAGAGTAAGCCATATATAATTCGATTACCGACCTTTGATAAAATCTTTGCTTGGTACGAAAATAGAAAGCAATCGCATAATAGGTTATCACTAAGCGTAACTGTACTATAAACTTGTTTGTTCGTTGACACGCTCTCGTTTTGTGTTTAAGACTTGTGAATCTAAATCATCAGTGAAACATGTGTATTATTTTCAGCTCTTCGAAACATAGATGATAAGAAATCATCCATTATTAATAATTTGCCTAAATTTTGTACTTCTTCAGGATACTAGACCACCTCGGATTTTAGGGGTAGTGTATAATAGACTAGTTAAACAGCCCGAAAGGTAGCAGATGCAATTCCACTTGGACAAGTATAAGTAAGCTAATTCAATTAGGGCAGGAAAATCTCTAAAGAGATTGCACTATGAGTGATACAAATTTAAACTCTCTTAACATGTATAAGGATTTAGGTTTCTTAAACTCTAGTGATAAAAAAAATCAAATAAGTGTAGCGTCGTAAGAGGCAAATCGTTTACTAAGATACATAGCTAGTTATTTGAGGATTGAATGGAAAGATAATATTCTTCTATTGTATAAATCTGACCTCGTCCTGCGTCGACGGACGGATTTACAGAATTATATTACCCTAGAAAAGATCTAATAATTCCATCAACAAGCTCTGCCTTAAAGAATTAAATACCTATTAGTATAATTTCAATAAAAGTAGCAGTTAGTCTTTACAAATATAAGTAATATCAATGAATACACACCACATAGGTGGTTTGAGGATTTATTTTTTTCAAATAATCTGCATCAGTGACTTGAAATCTAGTAGAAAAGGTATTTGTGCAACATGCTCTAGCAACCATAATAAATGACAGCTTCCAGTCCAGAACTTAAAGGCAGATTAGATCATGTAGGGGAGGATGAATATTTCATAAGTGAGGATGACCATGCCTTTCTCATTTAGACTACTCCCTGCCCTTTACTTTCATCATCTGGCATGGCGTATGCCTGTTTTAGGTATTCTTTCTTCAAGTAATGATGATGCTTTGCATCGAAAATTAATATATTAGTAACTTATTCAAATGTAAAAAAATTTCTTTAAATATTGTAAAATATGTTACAAACGATTAAGAACTAAAGAAAAATTCTCTTCTGATCATCAATGGAAAAAGATAAACTTCCAATTTAATTACCATAATGCATTGTATGAGTTTTCTAAGAAAGTCGTGAAATTATAGGAAACTAATTCTGGATGTATGGACAAGGAGTGCAAGCATCCTTCTAGAACCCTTCCTCTGCAATAAATGCTAATCTCATTTTCTATCCATTTAAGAATCGACAATCCCATGATAGTCAAAAGAAAGAAGGAAAATAAGACGTAAAATATTAAAAATTTTAAATTTTTGAAGAGGTAAAAAAGGTTTAATTGATAATAAGCCATATATATATAAATGCCGCACAATCAGCTCATAAAAATGCCTAATATACACATATTGTTATCCTAACTTTAAAAAATAAAAGAATTGTATTGAGCTTCGTTCGTAATGGAGAACTGTTTAGTACAGTGCATACTTTTTTGTCTTGTCACGTTATTGAAATTTTACTGCACAAATTGAAAACATTTTTAAAATACGAAGCTTAACAGACCTTACTATTTAATAAGGTCTGCTCTCCAAAGATTGCGTGCTATCGGTTGCTATCAATTCCGATTGCTATGGTGAGATTGATTTCTTACCTAAATAAAATATTATTAATAATAAATATAAATAAAATAAAACACGCACGTAAATGTAACTGCATAAAAATAGGAAACTGTGACTCATTTAAACTCTTATTTTTCACTATTCATTAAGGATTCCCATTGGCACTGGTGAACGTAGTGGCAGGCATTGATATAAAAGGATAAAAAATGGGAAAATTGATATGGGATGCCATGATAATATTGGAATTCGAAGAGTCAGTTGGTTTCTAATCAAAATGACAATGCAGCGTAAATAGGCCTGCTTGGACGGTTAGGCTTCCACTCCCCCTAATGCGTGGAAATAACAATAAATACATTAGAAAATTAGCGTTTAATTTGCAAACGTTATTGAATTAGTTTTTGTGAAGAAAATTTAGCTCTTCTAATGAGTATTTCCTGTCTGGATAGAAAATATCTATTTAATAAGTTTTGTTTTCTATAAATACAATTTGAGTTTCTTATCAAGGTAATCATCTCCTCAAGGATGCTTGCTTTTGTAATACGAACTAAATCCACTTAATGTCATGCCTAACAAAGAATATGAATGCAACCCCAATTTAGGGAAAACTACAGCTAGATCGTTGCAAGATTTACAACCTGAACTAAGAGTCTTGGATCGAAGGGAGGCTGACTGTTGTAAACTTTTCAACCCCTGTTTCGTATTTCGATGGTTATTTTTTCCATTTTTGCCAAGAAGACTAGAATATGAGTATAATAAGATTAAGTAATTACTGACCTTCGTTCGGTCTAATTGTCACTAAGACTTGAAAACAAATATCTGTTCAACAAAGGAGAGTATGCTCGTATTTTGGTGTCTCTCGAGGGTGTAAGTAATTGAGAATGAAACAATAAAGCAAGCTTGTTAGAGAACGAACTAACAAAGCACTTAGGATCAGTGCAACAAGTAAATGTAGTGGATGCTTGTTGAAAACTAAAACAGGACATAAATTGGAACAATGACGCAACTGAAATATTCGCTCATGCAGACGGTGCAGTGCCAATTAGTTAAAGCGGAATTGACAATTTATTAAAATATCTATCACAAACATGTATAAACCAATAACATCATGCTTTGGAGTTGCCTACAATCGGAACACGCTTGCATTATATTCTTCTTAAATTCATTTAAAAAATATTAGGTACCTATATAAATTTTTAAGCAAAATCAGCATATATTAAAAAATACCATTGAAAAGTTAGTCTCGGAATTACCCTCCTTATACTATTAATAATAAAAACAAGACGGACAGTGAATAGCACTTTTGTTTTATGGAATAAAATAAGTTTGGGGTTAATAAATATAAAAGTTATACGCTGGAAAAATATTAATCTTTTTATTTATAAGATAACTCCCGAGCTAACTTGGGAGGACTTTGGAAATTATTTCATTCGAAAGTGAATGAAAAACAACCTACATAAGCTTTTCAAATTGTTTTCAAATCGGCTAAATAGTTATGATGTTATTGCCAAAACAAAATAATTTCCGGGCTTACTTTGGAGGACTTTGGTAATTTTATCATTTGAATGAGAATGTAAAACATCATAAAGGCTTAAAATTTGGGTTGAATCGGCCAAATAGTTACAATGTTATTACAAAAAAAAAAAGCAAAACTGGACTGACCGACATAGTGAGATGTAAAGTGGCCCGCGACTAAAAATCGTGAAACTTAATTATTCTTTTTGTTTATGATCAAATAAAAAAGATAACTATTTTTAACATTTAGAGCAACCATAAAGTTGAAGTTGACAAATGGATATTCAATTTGGACAGGAGTAGGTTTCGACTGTTTTTTATTTTATTAAATGGCTTCCTTTTAGTTCTAATCAACAAATATATTTTTGAGGAGTTAGAATAAAAAGAATGGTTTGAAGTAGTTAATTTATTTATTACTCTCTACAAATCTTCCTTTCTGTCTGAAATTTAAATTATTTCAACTTTAATTAATTTGATTATAGTCAAGATGTTACGGATATCCTGATTTTGCTATCAAATCTGAGTTTTTAAGGTATTTATGCTGCCTGCAATCAACTGATATTGCCTTCTCCACGGAAAGTTCAACCAGCGGTTTTTAAACAACTATTATTTCAAGCTAGATACTAGAAAATTTATCCAAGATTCATGTTATAATTTTACTTCAAATTTAATTGGAATAACAGGTTTTAGACGAAGTTTCTCAAAAGTCGTGAGTTCAGGAAGTAAACTTCTCTAGATGGTGCGTAGCCAGAATAACTTGATGAAAAGGTTGTAAAAGTAAATATGATACTGAAAAGAATTCGATTGAATGAAAGTTCTAAAATGCAGCATTTTAAATAGTGGAGCATTAAAGGCATTTTATTTACTTCTGGAATCATCTCAGCCACTAAATAATCTTCTCAGCATGGCGGTGTGGTGCCCAATTGCAAGTTGAATCAGGATCAACTATGAAGCATCACAAATGAGTGTCATGTGAGTCCTATGAAGTCTGAATTGGGCATGCATATAATCATGCACATGAAATAAATCTATTGAAATTATCTATTATTTTTTCATGGAACTATATAAATTATTTTGTAAATACAGAATTCCTTTAGAGTCTTATAGGCAAAGGTGAATTAAAGGTGATTTAGGATTAACAATGAAGCTTCTCAAATGAGGTGCATGGGAGTTCTAGGAATTGTTGAGATGGGCACACTCATAGTTATGCACATGCAATTAAACTACTTAAATTGTATAAAATTCTGTAATGTAAATAATAATATATAATGTATTCTTGTAAGGTGTCTATAGGCAAAATTGGATTCAAGACGCTTTCACACGCATACACGGTCACATGCATAAAAGGCACTTCTCGCGCTATCTTTCCAGACCATTTCGGATTGCGCCGAAAATTCTGGGGAACGCTGAGACAGCTGTGCAGACATATTTATCAAAACATACAAAGCTGAGAAACAGAGAAGACGCGCTGTCTTTGTTTAGTATCCCAGTGCCGTAAAATACGAAATCATATTTGCTAAAGCTATCTGTCTCCTAGATCAAATTTTCCTGCAGATGCCTGAATCAAAACTACCTGCTTACTTTCTCTATATCTCCCTTGTACATACTTATAAACTTGCCATCCAAGTAAGCTCCGTTCAAACCATATTATGAGCCAACAGTGGACCACGCCTTTATTTTTCAACATATTAATAGCATCCGAAGTAGACCCAAAGAGTAGCCAATAAGCAGTTCTGTCATCATGTAACAAAGTCGACTATCCTCTAGGGGATTAGTCTAAAGTAGACCCTGACCTTAGTAGGCCAGTGTCAAATACACAACAACTACAGTAAGCAAATTCATTGCGCTTAAGCCTAACGAGTCTCGGGCCAAAAATGTGTCCGAGAATCCGCCTTCTGGGATTTTCCTTTCATTTCAGATAAACAGCCGTTCCTCTTGCCCAGCCTACAAAGCAAAATTGAATCGAGAGGATAATCATCCCAAATTTGAATCAGTACATGGTTAGCGCTTAATACCCATTTATCGAAAACACGCTGCATTCCATTAAAAAAACTAGAAGCTCATAACTGTTCTGTAATGTACCAATAACTGGAAACCTCCAGTACTGGCCAGTATTTCTCGGATTATTTTAAAATGCGGCTTAAATGCATTTATCTTACTATCGACACCCAAACCTTAGTATCATGTCTAATAGTGACTATTTAAAAAAAAATTAGCCCAAAATTATGTACCTATACATTGAAATTGATAGTGAAGAAGGCGTGTCTTGAATTACCCACATAATCATTTTTTCTTGAACTATTTAATCTTTCTTGTTTTAGCACTGTTACTCATTCTCGTAGGATTCACTACAAAACTTAATTGAATCTTACGCAACTAAAGTTTAGGTTATGTTCTAATACTCAATAAACAGTAGATTGGAATTAAGAGACCGTTTACTAAATTAGCATCCATTTTCATGAATAATTTGTTCTTTTATTGGCCTGTTAATCTTTCGTATTTTATTGAAAAATTATACTAATATTGAAAAAAATGAATGATACATTTTGTTTGTGGTTTAAAATAATACACGCATACGGAATAAACCACCTATGATAAACCGAGAGTTTTGAAACATATACGCCTGTTATCTTGTTGTCTTGTGAAATTTCTCAATTAAGTGCTTAGAAAATAAGGGGGAAGTATCATCATTTCTTCAGAACAATAATAGTTAATACGCAGAAGAGAATTTGTAGAGATTAAATTATTTTTCTCCAATATATGCTCACAAAGAGGCCTACATTTCTTCAGAAAGAAGTAAACTTCAAGAAATAGGTAAAACTCGATCTTTTACTCTTTTTATTTTCTCAATTCTAGGAACTTATAGAAGTACTTCTCATATATATTCATTTAGCATCACTTTTTTCTAAGAAAAAGCATTCAAGCAGTAATTATTATTTAATTATACTAATAATAAATGTATAAAAATTAAGCTACTTAACAAATATTAAATTTAAATAATCTAATTTCTTTAGATAGTTAAACATAATTTTATCTATGAAAAGAATTTGAACTGATTCACTGTATATAAATTGGTTTAAATTTGGACTAAATTCTGAAGGATTGAAATTAATTAACACTTTAGTGTATATTCTATTCATTTGACGTGTCTGATTTCTAGGTGATTATTATATTTTACATACTGATAGATGATAGGTTAAGATAGGTAAATGAAAAAGTAAGCTTATCTACCATGTAATACAGAATAAATTTCTCTGCTTAGCATTTATTTCTGTGTTGGTGTGATGTCTCTGTTTTTACGTATCATTAATCTTCCAAAAACTTATTCCAAAGAGAGATCGGGATGCAAGAATACCAGTAAATATCCCTATGCAAAAAACGCCTTTTATGCTTTCTCGATAACAAAGCAAACGTGGTTTCTTTTTAAGGACGAAATAAAACTGCACTGCTAACGATTGCTTGGTTAACTCTCTCTAGGTTCATCTCGGGGCAGAAAGCACCTAGCATACACCCTAGCATAACCTCTCCTATGCAATAAAAAATATCACTTACTTTATAAACATTGGACTCTTCCAAATCCAAATGCTCTTTCACGTAATCAATTTACTTTTTTTTCTTATGCTCTTTGCAGAGTCTATTTACATACATTTTTCATACGTGCGCCTAACCCATCAGAAAATTCAGGCAAATCCTCGTTCCTTCTCTTTTTTTAACCGTAACACTTATTTTGCAGGTCATTTGTCACTTTATTTGGCCTTCGTACACCAAGCATCCTTCTCAACTTGTCACTTTGTAAAGTTCTCAGTCAAGATATTTCTTTCTCTTTCTCTAGATTATGCTCAATCCGATATAAAACCTTTGACCAGTATGCATTCATGTAGCTTGTTCTCGCATTCTGCAGTCAAATAGGTGCATTTAATAACGCTTATTACACTTTTATCAAATCAATTCCTTTTGTAATAATTTAGGTGTAATCCACACTTGACTTCCCGCTTTTATATATAAAGCATATAATTTCTTTAATCACAAATAAAAAGTAAAATCGAGTTGAAAACATTTCTTAAGTAAAAGAGAACTTACTTTTGAGCAACACAATACATCTCACATGAATATTTATAATTTAATTTTTATCTTAATGTCGAAGCAGATTGGGCCAAGCTATCTAAAGACAGCGATCTATCAAGATCTATGTAACTATACATTAGATAACACCTAAAATATAGAATTTACCTATTCTATTTTCTATTAATTGGGGAAATATTTTTTATTTTTTTCTAGTTCTTGTTGAAAGTGTATCTATTTTAAACAAAATACTCAAAGAAATCCTGGTCAAATGTTTTTTTCCCTTTTTTTTTAAGTTTAATAGCTTAAATAGTTTTTAGATTACGGGAAAAATTAATTTCACAGTCTCACAAAACGTAGGATGCAAAACGTAGCCAGAAAATTCAAGTTAACTAAAAATATTACTTAAATTTTAATTTGCTTCAGGCTAAACCGTGGGTAGTAAAATGTTATAAAGTGTTTTATTTTGTAGATTTTTGGATTATTCCGGCATTTCTAACAGTTAAAACGAGACCAAATTGACAAATCTGATATATTCTAATAGAAAAGAAAGGGTAATAACATGGAATTCGTTCAAAAGATGAGGCGAAATTGGTGTGGAATCATCGAAGCTTTCCAAAAATTGAATGGGAACAATGCTCCAAATCTTCAGTAATTTACCGCTCTGTCACAAAAAACTCAGCAGGAATTGTATCCCAGGTAATGTTGTTAAAATAAGTGCTCTCTTACCTACGCATTTTACATTGATAGCTATCAAATAAATATTCCAAATACAATAATAATAGGGTCAAATGAATTTATCTTCCTTGAAAATGAATTGAAATTCCTTGGAAATTTTGGGGTTAATTGGCTTTTTTATGGTGACAATTTAGAGTAACTTTAAACCAGAATAGAAAGAAATATAGGAACCAACACACAAAGAGATCTATTTAAATATTAGGAGGTGGTTTCATGTTATGGCCCTAAAAACTCGCACTGAGTAATGGCGCCACACAAGCACGGGCAAATAGCCGACCCGAGGCCGTCAGCTATATGCTTTGGAGCAATTAAAGGAGTGGGATGCCGCCCCCTTGATATTTTAGAGTGCGTTTACAAATGACTGGGATTTATCTAATGCCTGCCAAGTTGCAGTTCAAAGGATATATAAAGATCAAGTCCCCAAAATATAATTTAAATAAATATAATAAACGGGGCAATATATATATATATATATGTATATATATATATATATATATATATATATATATATATATATATATATATATATATATATATATATATATATATATATACATATATAATATAAATATATAAATATATATCTATATATATAAAGGGTAACAAAAGGTTCAATGAGGATAGTTAATTGGATCGTGCATTTTACAATATGACTGGCCTAAGCGGGGAGTGGAAAATTATCGTTAATTCGACCAATGGATATTATTTAAGTTTGAGCGGGAAGTCAATTCAAAGAGGATGCAGAGGACGATTGAAGAGGGAATATAATCAGGTGATTCCTCTCAAAATTGATTAACCTTGAAGCTTAGTAGTGTTCGGAGAGGGTGGACCAACGGCACAGCTCTTCGAGGAGATACGTCTGTGAGCCCTGACAAGGAGGACTCTTAGATGGTGGTTTTGTAGTACTTCTTGTTACAGAACAAGATTTTCTCTGCTCTAAAGAGATGCAATCTTAAACACGACACGATTCTGCGGCTCGGCAGGGAGTCTCGGATACGAGGAACGGGAGTGTTAAAGGAGGATGTAAGATGAGGGGGGCTGCACAGTTTTCCGGGAACAAGGTGGCACGATAAGCTTTCCTCTGAAAAAGGGCCAAATCTTCACAAACGGCGATCTTCTTATGAGATTATAACGATGAGGTACGACACGAACAGGGGTTGCGAGACTTCGCGAGGTCACAGACAAAATGGTCTGAGCGGAGGGGCTGGCAGACTCTCAATCTGCTTTACGACTGGCGGATGCAGGGTTAAATAGCCAAGTTGCTGGTCGGTTAGGTATCCCTAGCGCATGGCCGTCCCCAGAGGATTCTCGACGTTAGTCTATGCAAACATACTTTGAGATAATGAGTTGGATCGGACAGCGAAGTTTGGCTCAGCATATGGGAATCAAAGACATATGGGAATAAAAGAGATATAAAAGACACTACTCTATTATATCTTAATATCTCTTCATGTTTTTATCTAAATTTACATGAAAATAAGACTGTTCATTTATAACTTGGGTTGAATAGTTATATTTTATGATATTAAGACGAGAGATGAATTTAAATGGAGTTGAGTAAACAAAACAATGGTCTTCCTTCGAGCGTTATAAGTTACAGGTCTTCCTTTCATATGATTTTGAATGTCTTTTAAAACGGTAGAAATATGAATGTTCTGAATAGTTCTAAATTTCAAAGGGGTGAACGATAACCTATGGTAGAGATTGTATAAGGTTTGTCATGATACCTTTTTCAATATAAAGATTCGTTTAGGATTGTGCGGAGTGTCTGCCTTATCCTGGGAAACTGAAATACTCAAACATGTTGCAGGGTCCAAACAGACCGACCATGATTAACTTTGAAATTGGCACTTAAAGATCACAACTTATGAGAAGTGGTGGTTATAGGATATTAGTAAAGGATACCTGGAAGGACCATTGTGATAAGAAAACTTTTTGTTTGATAATACTTTGATGATAGGTCTCTCTTTTATAGATCAGCCGTGTTTATATTCTGAAATGTGCGTAAATGCTATAGAGGAAGGAAATGTTAGGGTAACATGTAGGGGTGCGAAAAATGAATCAGAGAAAAAGTCCTTCCAAATCGATAATAAAAATAGCCGATAAATTTACCAACTCAGCATGGATCAAAGGCCAGTCGTGTGGCTAGAGTATTGGCGTTTAAATCCAACGTTATCGCGTTCGAAACTCAACGGTCCAAAAACCTTTATGAAGATCTCCCAAGAAAGAAAACGGAAGTCAAGGAAAACGGAAGAAAACGCTTGAAGGACAAACTCAACAAGAAGACTCAAGATAAATGGCTCCCCTCAAGAAGAAATCAGAAGAATCAAGATAAATGGAAGAATCAAGAAAGAAAACAAAGATTAAGGACCAGCCCAGCAAAGAGGCATACGGAATTCAAGGTAAATAGAAGAGAAGCATTTGAAGGCCAACTTAAAGTAATAAGGAATTTCATTCAAGAAAAGAAAATGCATCGCGCCAACCAAGTGGAAGAGCAGGAATAATATAAATAAATGATTAGAAAGGATAATAACGAAGGCCTCCCCCATAAGCATTTTGTTTTTTCCATCCTATAATTTCTGAGAAAATGGATTACATCTTTAAATTTTTTTGAGCAATCAAATTAGCAGCAACTTGGGAATGACTCTAAATCATGGTATTAAATGACTCATCTTTAACTTACTAAATTTATAAAATGTAAATTAATAGATTGATCTCTAGATGATGGCTAATAACTTAAGTTGACAGGTTGAATAGGTTTTAGATTTAAAGTATATTCTAAGTTAGCATAGATAAGTAAAAATCACTTTGCTCTGCTTGGGTAATAGCAAAGCCCATAAGGCTATTCTACCAGTATCGCAAAATATGTGCAATGTATACCGATTAAATTATATTTTCTGTTAATGAATGGCTTTTATTAGAGGATGTTTTCTAGTTTTGGTAATGCTTTTGCAGTAAGAACTCTATTCTTTCTGTAAAGTAAGGTCGATAGGATCAACTATGGAAAAACAAATTGTTAGTAACCTTTTGGGTAACCTTAAATATTGGAAGAGCAACCAAACCTAAGGGACCATAAATCCTTTAAACTTGAAACTTTCTTCGTAGATTGGGTCTCCTTATTTATTAAAAAGATATTTAAATAAAAAGGTATCCTTAACTCTATCTCAGGAATAGCCCAACAATTTTGTACTTGTTTCATTTTCCCATGCGACAAACCTTTTTTTAATATTGTTTGGACATCGGACACTTTGATACTATCTCAAAAAAATGCACCCATAAGGTTTTAGATATTTTGTACACATTTGAAAGTGAGTTCGCATTGAGAGGAAAATTATCCATATAAAACTTATTTGAAAAATAATCTGCAAGTTCAATTTGTTTAGACTAAAAGAGATATTTTAAACACTAAGGCAGCACGAATGGACTGGATTTGTTCCCAAATGAGATCTTACTATTATATCTTTGGAAGAGTTTTGATTTTACAAAATTTATTTTATGGGCAATTTCATCGGATTCTTTAGCCTTTGATATGTCAGATATTTTTAAGTATATTTTATACTTAAAAAGAAGGAAAAGGCAGTCTTCTAAAATGTTGTTTAATAAATATCGTGATCTCTAAATTTCTCTGATGTTTCAATATCTATCCCAAATTTTATAGACTATGCCTCTAATCTTATCACAGCGATAAATGGTTGGAAATAATCATCTGAAAAAGAAATGTCTCGAAGACCCAATTCCTGCATTATTTTATCTTTTAATTGTTGCTCAAAGATTTATTTTAATTTCCCTTTTGAAATGCTACTCATATCTTTTTCGAAAGGACGTCAATCTATTTTAAGCATAATTAAAATTATGAGTTAGATCTTCAAATTCTTTTCCCTTTATCCGATGCATCTTTACAGAAACCCTAGAAACTTTAAGTGGGATTTCATTTAGAGATTTTTCAATGATTTTTCTTTCATTAACAGTGAAATTCTCATCTTCATGAAGCCCCAGGTTTTTCTATACTCCTGTATTTGACTATTTTCTCAAAAAGATTTGTGTTTCATTTACAGAGTAATCAATTATGTTAGATTCTGCTATTAAATTTAAATTTATTTCATTTTAACAGTTTTATAATAAACTAAAAAATACCAAAAAATGTTCAAAGTTTTGAGCATTCTTGAATTTAATTGGCTCAAACTTAGATCTAATGTTAGGTGTTACAAATAACAGCTTGAAATTTGTTATTATGTCATTAGGAAACTCATCTCCCAATGTTAAGACTTTTGACGGTTGAGAATTCAGAAAAAGAAGTTAGACCTTCTATTTCTAAGCTGATGTTTCCTTATTTATGTAGTTGTTTTGACTATAAAAATCAATTAAGCTTTAAACACGTATTGAATTTAATTTGAGTGACTAGCTATGGGAAATTTAATTTGTGGTAGAATTGCTGTTCGACAAATGTTAATAATATACTTTAGATGTGATTGATTGGTATCATCCTGCTTGGGTGTCTTTTCATTTTATATTTCATAGGGGGAATTTATTGTTTTTGGTTTCATGATAAACCTATTTTGTAAAAAAAAACAAGGATCAAGATTGTTTATTTTCAGTTTATTGATGATTATGGTCAGTGCAACAAGCGCAGTAGCCTATTTCTTTGATTTTCTTTAAGTTTTTATTTTTGAAGAGTAAAGAGAACAATGAGGAATGGTAGTTGATTGGGTTTTGAAAAGCGTACGAAAATGGGTATTAGAAGAGAAACGTACCCCAAGAATATATTTTATTCATGAGTCTCGAGTTTCATTAGTTTGTGAATCTTTGTCCTGCTTTTCTATAAAAAAATCTTGAGATTTAGGAGAACGTCACCTTGGACTAGGTTTAATGCCTATAATTGGTAATTAACATCTAAGGTTTTGTTATGAATCTTCAGATCACCTAATTTGTAAGTAGTCTTAGAGTACCAGTCTCCTTATGAAATAAAATGAAATTAACTTAAGATATATATCCATAATAACCATAAAGAGGGATCTACTTAAATAGGGGTCCCCACATTGTTCATGATTATCTCACCTTAAGGGATCATATGCTCATAAGGTCATTAAACTCAAAGAAGGTAAGATTCTTTATTAACTTCAGGTATAGTCTCATTTTTCTTAAATGATCTTGTATTTTTCCCAAATTTGTTGATTTTTTTATTTGTCAGCGCATTTTGCCATTGATTACTTGATAGATAAAGGAACTCATTTAATAAAGCAATTTAAACCAAAATAAACAAACAAATAACCTTCAAAATATATTTTAAACATTTCTGGAGAAGTTAACAGAAAATATTGTATATCTTAACTTCAACCCAGGATTAAGTTGAATGCCTATGGAGTTGATGTTATAATTTAAGTTTTTATGATGAATCACTTATCACCTAATATTTTAGTTGCCCCAGAGGTTGAACTCTAAAAAGCATTTGAATTTAACATTAAGTTTAAAAAAATCTCTCTTTTGAGCCTGGAATTCATAAATTGGTTTGTAATTTTTGATAATTGCAAATTTAATTTGGGGTCTGGAGACACAGGTCGTGGTATGACTAGGTGTACGCGATTATACGCACATTAGCCAACTGGCTGACCGAAATTAAGGCTCCACACGGGAATGGTTCTAAGAGTGATTTAAATACACAGTTGCTAGGCCAAGGAATATTCAAACACGGCTACAAAAAATATACTTTAATAGGAGTAAAGATTATATATACAAATTGGGCAAGTTAAATGGCAATGGAATTAAATATTCACGGTTAACTGCTAAGATGATTAACACTATCAATTAGGCTTGAACCGAGGGATAATTAAATAAGAAATCATTTTTAAAATTATGTAAGTTCTAGAGCAAATGGGATCATTGGGGTCCAAAGTGGTAAAGGTGGGAGGAGCATGACGAAGCGTGGGTTACTTACATTTTAACTTGATGTGCGGTGAGTAGGACCAGGTAAATAAGGTCGACTTTCAATTTGTGGGCGTCTCACGGGACGCTCAATAAAACTTCGGGAAACTGAAGTTGGGGGCATTTTATCCTTAAGAGGCAAACGGAGGGTGCTTCCGGAATGGCTTTTCCGATCCTTAAAAACTTAAGAAGTGGTGAGAAGGGTTGAAGCGTGCCTAACTATCTCCACGAACAACACTGGATGACAACAAGGTCTTTATTGGCTCTTCGAAAATCACTTATTTTTTTTTAGACGAGAATATAGTTGATTTCCTCTAGACAGCGGCTTTAGACACAATCTGCATGTGAACTCTGACCCGTAGAATATATATTTCGAAATTTCTAGACGGTGAGAGAGATTCATCGCCAACAGACTTCCTTAATTGCCTTAGTTCACGATAAGGGACAATAGCGAGGAGTCGCGACGCCCCATTAATAGTCTTCCCATTGTTCTGATTTTCGCAGTATATAGGGAAGATGAATTTACAGCGGTTAACGGCGAACTGGGGAATTCTTGGAGGGGAGGGGGATGAATTTCATCTCACTCTCCTTATTCTTTCACTACACATAACACTCCTTGCAAGTTGTTTCCATGCTTCATACTATGCTTATACACTTTCCTGAGTATTAGTAATATGAATTGCTGGATTTTCCTTAAAATTTTGTTTTAAATAAGCAAAACATTCCTGTCGAAATTTGGTTAGCTCCCCCAGCAAAAAGTAATATAGAAAGTTCACAATTTTTTGGCATTTCTTTAGGGAATTGCTCCACAATAAGAATCCCAACCATAGTTAGGAATATTTGAATTTGAATTTTATATTTAGTATCGTGTCTTCATAGAGTATTTTTCATTATTTTATTCTATTTTTCTTTCGATTAAAACTGTATCTAAGGCAAGTCACAAAAGCGTCAGAATTTTGTGATCAATCTGATTTAGGACTGATATATCTTCAATTAAACTTTTCGGTGAATTTCCTCTATTCTTAGATATAAGATATTTATGGCTTTGTTGCCGTAATTCTTTTTCTACATTCTTTTTAATAAGAATCACATCATCCTAAATTAAGTTTGAGGGAGTTTCCGTACATTGGGAGCAACAGATAGTTCTTCAGTAATTTCAGATAAATTCATTTTAATTTATACTTATAGTCTCAAACAAGTTTAAAATCTTATGATTTTCAATCAAATGATTACAACCTTAAAATCATAAAAGCCAAGATTCCAGGGTAGCATAGTCTAATATGTGTTTAAGTTCAATCTTTAATATAAGATAGGGTCTTAGTTATCCATGCTAATAAAATTTCCACGTTTTCTCTCTATGATTAAAGTTTGGACCCTTTTCATTTAGGTTTAACAAGAAAATTCAAAGTGACTAGAAAGTAAAAGATGTAAGGTAAAATAATACTCCCCACACGGGCCATCATAAAGAATATTTTTAATTTATCTAACATATATACAAGGGGCGGTCAATAAGTTTGTGAATTGGTGGGGCAACACAGAGGAAGGGGGATGGCTGTTTGTGGGTGTCCTGCATCGTCTATTTAAGAAGCAGTAGCTGATCGCAGAACGTCAGTCACAAATTTTTCAACAATGGAGAAGTTTGAGCACCGCGCAGTGATCAAACTTTTGACCACGGAAGGCAAGAATGTAATAGATCCATGAACGCATGGTTGCAGTGTACATCGACATCGCCCCTTCTTATGCAACCATTGTTCGTTGGAATAGAGAGTTCCGCCATGGTCTTGAGGCCCTTGAATATGACCCCCGTCCAGGACGCCCGTCAGACGTGACCAACCAGGACAATGTGGCCCGTGTGGAGAGGATGATCTTAGAAAATCGACGGGTGAAGGTCTAAGAATTCGAGCGACAATTTGGAATATCACATCTAATTGTTATCTACATCATCCACGACAATTTAGCCATGACCAAGGTCTCTGCACGTTGGGTCCCTAGAAACCTCACGCCCTATGATCGACTTCAACGTCCTCAAAGTTAGGAGGAGCTGCTGCTCCTGTATAACCAAGAGCCGGTGGGATTCGAGTCACGCATAGTGACATGTGATGAAACATGGGTCCATCACTGGGATCCCGAGACCAAGCGGAAAAGCATGGCCTGGAAGCACAGGGGCTCTCTGACCCCCATCAAGTTACGGACCCGACCCTCAGCCGGGAAGATCATGGCTACCATCTTCTGGGATTCTGAGGTAGTGTTGATGGTGGAGAATACGCCTCGTTGAAGGACCATCACATGCCAATATTATGCCGAGGAACTGGCTGGGTTGAAGCAGTGCATCCGTCAGAAGTGGCGCGGCAAGTTTACACGTGGAGGCCTGCTCCTCCACGACAATGGCCCCGGTCCACAAGGCCAGAGTTGCACTAGCTTCCCTGCACGAATGCGGATTCGAGAAGCTCAACCATCCCCCCTACAGTCCAGATCTGGCCCCTAGCGACTACTTTTTATTCCGCCAGCTCAGGGCCGCACTGAGTGGTTTGGGGACGATGATGTCCAGCTCGCCGTCCAGGAGTGGATTGAACAGCAGTCGGGAGATTTCTAGTTGTCGGGAATTCGAAGGCTTAGGGACAAGTGGCGCAAGTGCATTGAAGACGAGGGTAGTTATATTGAAAACTAATAAAACAATTTTCCTCATACCTCCTTTCCTTATACCTCAATTGCAAAACTTTTTGACGGCTCCTCGTATGTTTAAATATATTTAGAACGTTAAATAGGTAGGTTATTTAAATATTTTTTCAGCATTGGTGCGGATTTTCAATTTCACCATATTTATTGATATTTGTTATTTTTGTGACTTTAAGGGTATTAAACTCATATAAACTGACTGATATCACCACGTACCAAATTTTCAAGTAAGAGACTTTACCTGTTGATTGTATGTCGGCTGTCGATAATATGAAGTGTTAAGCTTAGTCAGCCATATTAGATAAGTCTATCTCTGAGGCATATTTTCAGCATATTCGTACGATATCCTCTTTAGAGTCCTTCCTTTGAATAGATCTTCAATATATTTCCAGTCAGTCCTAGTTGAAAATCTTCTATAACAATGCTCTTTGCCTCATTTTATCAAATTCTTTGGTGACTTCACGACATATAACTTCCAAAAAGATACAGTTGTTTAAGCTTGGGTGATGTTCTCGCTTATTTCACTTATTGCCCATATCTGTCATTCCGATTTTTCCGAAGCATTATAACTACAGCTCTCTTAAGTCAAATCTCCTGTTACAAAAATATTTGACAGATATTTTTTCGGCCACTGAAGGATTAATATAATTAGAGATACAATAATAAAACTACCTTCACAATTCTCGTAAGACTTTAATATTTAAAGACAATGCTTCCCCATTCTGCCACATAATTGTATACTTGAAGAGGTTAATATGTATATATTAGCTCAAGATTTCTTATAATATAGCTGTGTATTCTGGGTGAATTTGGACATTAAAGAACGAAATATAAAAAATCTGTAAGTTTGGTACAAGTGCAATCGCGGTCGCCTCCAACGTATCAAGTTTAGTACAGAGTTAAAGATTCGCTAATATCCTTTTATTGAAAAACACAGATTATTCATACCCATGATCTGTTTCCAAAGCCCTCTTGAGTCTAAAACGTATTTGTTTACTAAAGAAAATACATTTGAAAATGTGAGAAAAAAATCCCGTATATATGGCTAGCTTTTCAGTATATGACATGTTTATGGAAGATATATATAGACTTTGACCTAATAATTTCCGCTTTTACATCAAATATAAATTTTTGCATTGTCTGCCTTTGAAATTAATCACTTTGCTTCTAATATAATTATGGCAATTAGAGATGCTGTATTTTCCAACTGAATTTATATACATAGTTGTATTCGTGATATATGAACACCTGGTTATTTTACTCTGCTTCTCTGCCCTACCTGCCAGATAAACATAATAATAAAGAAGCATCTGGATATACAAAACCTGAGGTAATGAAAATGAACTGTGCAATTTAGATGTCATTTTTTGATGGAAATAATTAACTGAAAAAATAGAAACATATTTATACATTAAGGATATTTATCCCTTTTGATTCAAAATATTAAAAATAAAGATAAATTTACCAACTATTAGCTAGTGTAAAAATGATATAACTTCATCAATTTCCTTAAAGTTCTTTTCTCAATATTAAAGTTCATGATGAGCAAAAGAGTAAGTGCTTACTAAGGAAAACAATTAATTATTGGTAGCAAAAAACTGCGCAAAAGACAGAAATGTCATAAAGGTACTTGCTCAAATAAAAAGTAAATAATTTTATATAATACGTATGGAAATTATATAAGTACTGAAAGTTATTTTCTGTTGATACCTAAAATTTCTTGACAGAAGACTAAATGCAAACTTTTGCCTGAAATTTGATACCTTTATTTTAACAGCATGGTATCAAATGGAAAAAAATGTACAGAAATCTTTTAAAGTTAGAGTCGTAAATAATTTACATGACCGGGAAAGAAATTACTTTTTCTATAAAAAACTGACAGAGTTAATTATAAATCTATTAGCGAGAAAGATAATTCATTTTCTGAACCATAAAATAAAGCCTGCTCCTGGAAGTTATAGTTTTTGCACATTTGACTGCATCAAACGAAACTTATCAGCAGCAAAGCAATTTAATAGAAAATTAGAAATATCTAAAATGATTCGAAAAACAACGGCTAAAAACATTATGGGAAAATAACGATAAAATTATCAATCTAAGTCATTTTTTAATTTTAATAATAAGTATATTTGTGGAGATGTCATTATTTTCGATGGTGATTTCTCATGTGCGGATAGAGGAATGAGGAGATTGGTGAAATTCTTTCCAGGAAAACTTCCTCCATTCATCTTGATAAATTTCTCATATTTCTCAAAATGGTTTTCTTATTCCTCGCAAAACACTTCCTTCAAAGACTTTCAAACTGGGATTTACTTCAGTAGTCTGCGCATGCCAGTTCATATCAGTGATGTTCTCGTAGTCCATGAAGAACTTGAATGAATTGGCTAGGTGGAATGTGATGTTGTTAAACTGTATCAAATTTGAAGGTAGAAAATTGGAACTTCAGGAATTAGCATAGAATTAATCTCTAAAGATTAATTACCATTCAGATAATGATGAAACTCTATTAAGATTCAAAGATCTAATGCTATAGAAAACCTTATGATTTGCATGGGCAAACAAGGTTGAAGCAGAATTCTGGAGGATTCAATGTTCCCCTGCTCGTAATGATCACAGGAGCATATTTATTCATACTTATGCACTCCTTCATTGGTTATTAAATTCTTTGCTGATCTCCCTTTAAAATATTCCTGAAGGAGCTGCTCTCTTTAAATTTCGCTTGAGAATTGACTCACAAGTAATCTAATTTATCTCAGTAAAAGAGAAGAGTCTGCGAAGAGCTATGGCGCAAGTGCTTAATAAATGACAAAGTCGACACGATGTTGCGCTTGGAGAAGAAGGAAGAAAGAGGTGTAACACTTGCTATGGAAAGACATAAAGTAAATAGAAGTCATTGGAGATAAACCTTTTTAGATCGTTTTCGTTTCGTTTAATTCTAAACTCGCTTAACCACTTAAAATTTAAATATATATACCTTAATTCCTTCATATTTTGGCCCAATTTATCCTTTTTATAGAAATATGTTTTGGTTAACAATCAAAATCACTAAGATGACAATTAGGAATAACTTCTGTTTATTAGTTAATCTACTTTCACAATTTCCTTGTTTGCGTCGATAAAATGAAAAAAAATTTAAATCTCTAGAGAGTTAGTGAAAGCACACTCTACTTAAACTTACCCTACTCTAACATGAAGAGAATCGTCATCACTTAGATACAGTGTTTGTAAAACAATTTTTGAAACAAATATACCTTATTAAATTGTAAATTTGAGATTGGTCATTAAATTACCTAAAACATAATTAGATCTCCATTCTGTTTAAATATAATTATGTTAAAATCAAGTAAAATTGAGGTTAAAGATGATAGAACAGTTAAGTTGAGACTTGCGAATTTTTCATTCGCCCAAGCAATCTGCATCAGATTCTAGATGATGCTTTAAAAAGATGCGTGTACATCTAAATATAAATTATATAACCGAAATTATAGAGGGGGTAATTAGGAAATTTAAAATAGATTTTCGAACATTATCTAGGCAATTTGTTATATGTCTTTCCACAAGAAATGTTAAATTCTCCTTTAGTCTGCAGGATTGGAGGTTTCCTTACCAACAAGTAGATCATCTCCATCAGATAGGTTTGTAAGGACAGAGCTGTAAGGAAAGTAAGGAATATAGGAGTGAGCATACTTAGTAGATATATATCTAAAGATCCTTCTGTGGGTGGTAAGATGAAGAGGTTGGGGGCACTCAATTTTCCAGATGTCAACTACGGCTTTCTGCCTATGACCCAATTGGAAATAACTTGCGTGTTTTTTTCACACATAAATAATAATGTGCTTCCCTATTATTCTATATTTGAAAAGTGAAATATTTCGATCAAGGCGGGCATTTAGAATTAAACTATAGTATATAAAGTTGTCTCCTTTTTTTAGGAGTAAATGGGAGGCGAAGTCTATCTATCAATTTGTTTCAATTATTATAGCTTAATCCCTTGTCAAATGAATGCTTATGGTAGAATCGATGCAATTTTGCTCCTCAAAACTATAAAATCTCCACATCAAAAAGTTAATTTCACCTGGAGTCTAAATAGAAAAAGAGTTAGAAATGGATGGGAACAAAGACATGCAATCTTTTAAACTGTCTTTTAGTTGCTCTTACTTTGTCATCATCATGATTTGAATACAACTGTAGACAATACTTCAGGTAAGTTTTTTCTGGGTTACTTAGTTTTCCTTAATAATAATTTCTTTTATGTTAATACAATGATTTTTAATATCTTCTTTTCTCCAGACAACTCTAAGTTTAGGGGTTGATAATTTTAATTCGTTCAAGACCTACAGAAAGTCGCACCAACAAAGAATCTGAGATCCAACCTTATACAGTCAATAGGGAAGTAGATTAGAATTCTTAGAAGGTGAAAAGGCCTAGGGTTTAAATTACACTGTAAACAACCAACATATTTTTCATTCAAATACGTTTTCATAAGTTGCTACATAGCACTGGTTTAAATTCTGATATTCATTTTCTTCTGTCCGACATGATTTCTCAAATATCCGAATGAAAACATCCATTGTGAAAAACACGATTAGCTTTGTTTCCTATATGGGATGATATGGGATAAAAAAATATGTAAATTCGCTGCAAATATTATTAGCAATCAGTAAAGTTATAAAAATACTTCTGAACTCTGCTTTTAGGCTTGTTTAGTTTATTCTCTTTATGTTGCAACATAAAACGTTAGTAGGTCATCATGTTTGATCTAAATTGGCTTAGATACTTGCTCTCTATTTTAGCAATGTCCCGATAACACCTTTTCCCTACTCGTTACTGATTCTCCCGTAGTTATCTGGAAACAAATCTAGGTGGAATTGGAAGGTTTAAGGTTTCAATTACAGCCCTATTTACAGAGATTGATACTTTTGTAAGATAGCTAGCAACAGTTATACCCTTTTCTTGTGGGTTTATTTTCTTAGTGGTCACCATCTTTAGACAGCATGAAAATCTGAGGACCATTAAAGTTACTTGTTTAACCTAACTTTCATTACCACACTACTGAGCTTCATATACAGGTACTAAACTCTATACCCGAGTGATCCATTTTTTTTAGGAAATTTTATTGCTCGCCCACTTAGAAATGCAGTTGAACATTTCGAGTGCATCTTTTCGTCTTGTGTGCCATTAATTACTTAGTTAGTGCTCGGCATCAGTTCTATTATTCCACAAGTAGAGAAAGTTTATGTGTTTTTTATAACGGCTCAGAAGGTCGAGAATTAGACAGATTGCTTTGAGTTCACCGCATAACATATATAGGCACTTCTCATAACTCTAAAAAGGAAAGATAATTATTCATAGTTTAATAGGTTTCAGTCAACTTGTGATGGACTTATTTCTCTTTGTATCGGAGGAATGCTTCAGATTATTTTTTCTCTGAATCTCTGAACAACCTCAAATATTCTGGATTATAAGGCTAAGACTTGCAAGGGTTTTGCGTGATATATTTCTGCTTCATTATAGTAGAAAATATTTTTCACCATTTTAAATTAACGAAGGACATATTGCCTATGCTGGTGACGCACTTCATCTTTCAGCAGGTTAGGCTGCTTTAGTCTTGATAAATAAATTCTTATCACATCATGGAGGGTTTCGTGGTTGAATCTTATGGGCTCACTCTTTCCTTATACTTCCTTGTAGTCAGAAATGTTTTGAGCAAATGTGATTTTAAATTGTAGTTCTGCAACGTGTGCTCAGTCTTATTGCCTAATCGATATTAGGGTACTGCACTGCAAAACGTATCTTGGCAGTTAGTCCTTTAAAGTTTGTGTTACAAAGTTAATATTTTTGAACTCAAGCCATAAATTTGGTACAGAAAATGGCAAACCTGAATTTTGCTTTCCAGACATCCATTCAATTGAAAATTAACGCAGGACCTTGATGCTATTTGAGGACCATATATTGTGTCTTGGTCACTTGAGGGACGTTGTATTAACCAATTTATACCGCTCGTTGCATTTCTGCAACACAAAACCTACCCATACTGTTCAGGACATCTATGCATGTGACACCATCAAGACCGGATTACTCGCAAGCAGAGAATCAAGTGAAGTGGGTGTACTATTTTTCACCACTCTCAAAATGAAAACCAAAGCTTCAGCTCCATTTTCACAAGGCCACTTATACGAATATCATGTCTTCATCATTTAAAAGGTATGTACCAATTATCTCGTGTGCTACTCTAATGAAGGCTATGTATGTGTATCTTTAATGATTTATAAACATGGTAGATGCTTGTATTAATAATTATATCCATAATAAAGTTAATTTTACGACAGCTAAATTCTAAAAAAAATGGATGTTGCATTAACGCAACAACCACTACTATAGAGAACTACACTTTTTGCATTCATGCAACAAATGGAATTATATGTACGAATATCAGTTTTGTCGGGAAAAGTACCCTTTAGAGAAAACACTTTTATATCATTGTTTGCAGCACTTTTAACCAGGTTGGAGACCTGAGGCACGTTACGGAATGTGCCTGTACTAAGATCCGCCAAGGTAATCTTACTACACACTGGTTTCCTTGAGGGTTCCAAAGGCTCGAAGCAAGGTGAGAAGTCGGCATACTTTCTGCGGATAGCTTTCCTGTCCTTGTTGGCACACTTGGCCTGGTCTTGTTGTTGATCCCGTTGTTACAACCTGTTGTCTATGGTCTAGGTCCTGCTGCTGTTGATCCTTTGCAATGTCCTTAGCCATGTCGTGGTCCTCAAACGGATCGGCTTAGTTGATGGAGATGTTTTGAAAAATATCGCCCTCCGAGGTGAGTTCCGGTTATCGAGAAGCCGGAGGACCACTTGCCATAGGGATTTTTCAGGCCAGCGAGATTTCAGGGTTGTCTACTTTGAGAATCATGGGTCGGATATACCAGCGAGGGATATTATCCCTATCATGTCCATTCTGAGTCAAACTTGAGAGCGTAAAAACACATGATATTGGATTGGGTTTTTAATGTTGTAGGCCCCGAGTTGCGCGGCCGATTCCTCAAAGAACCGCTGTCAATTTTGAAGCTGCGGAAATCACGAGCTGCGGTATCGTCGGCACAAAGGGGAACTGGGAGTTCGTGTTTTAGGGGATAGATCATAGGTCTTGGCGGAGAAAAGAGTGGGAGCGTGCCCTTAGAGGGGAAAATTGAAGTTTTTCGATGAAAGCACTAAGGTATCCTAAATCTGATGTAGTTTGACGCTTATGAGCGAGCTTCCTTAGCACGCATTCCGCTAGCAGGAGAACCGCCTCCTACGGCCCGTTCCGCCTCTACCAGCCACCCTGGTGGATTGTCTTCCTCTCTGCTGGTATTTTTGTTGCTGCCCATACTGTTAATTTGGGAAACCAGTTCTAGCCTTAAGTGCGTTTGAGCTTAATGTAAGATTAGTATCCAGCGTTGCTCTTTTCCTGGTATCCAGCAGAGCTGGACTCCAGTCATAATTAAATACGATAAAATAAAGACGGATTCGTTGGAAGAGATGGTAGTACTCCTCATCCTTCAACTACCTCGGGTACTTGTAGAGAGTAACGAGTATAGCACAGTCCCTCAGTTTGAACCTGATGGATCCTAAATTTTCCGTCAGTTGAGCAACAACCTTATCGTAGCGGGTAGGTAGTTGAATCCGGTTGATTGGGCTGGCAAATGTTAAGAGGTGAACTACCTCTATCTGCCCGGACCGGTAAGGAGGGTCTGCTGAGGAAAATATCTGATTCCTGGTTGGAAGTCCTCTTTCTGCTTATGGGACTCAGGTCCTCTGCAGTTGTTTTTGGAAACACGGTGTGATTTAGCGAAAGCCCGGGGGGCTTTTTGGGAGTATGATTCTGTCTGCTTTTGAATAACCTCGTGATACATTGTACCAACGTTGATATGGGTGCTTCTCCAATCGCAATAGCCTTTTCGAAGTCATCCGGAAGATGGTATTCCTGTGCCAGTTTCTTGAGTTTCGTGATAAGTTGCTTCTATGGCATAGCCGGAGAACGCTTGGGTTACTCTCAAGGCTTCCCCAAATTAACGATTTTAAGAAAGATGAAGCCACTATCGTAGAATAATAGTCACTTTATCAATGCATGGAAAGCAGCATGTGAGTGGAACACTGTCAGGATGATCTGGGGAGTGAAAACTTTGGCTGTGTACCGGTGATCAAAGAACAAACTGATAGGGTTTCCCGCTCCCTCGGTCCTTTTAGAGTCACAAAATGAACTAAGACGAAGAGAGATAAATATATTTTGGCCTTGAGAACCATCCGCAAAACCAAGTCAGCAAGGTTTTTGAGTTTTAATATATGAAAAATTGATGGAGGAATAGTGAAAGATTTTAGAAAACACAATAAGAGAAGTAGAAGATAATAACAGTAGGATTTCTTTGGGAAGTTTACCTCACCCAATATTATAGAGTAATGCCATGTTATCTGAAAAAATATGAGCCCTGGTAAAAAAAGATAAGGGAAACCAGTGCGGCCAGATACTCTAGCAAATATATATTTAAAAGTGGCGGAAAATTTAAATCAGGCCGTAACCAAATTTTATGTCGATGCCCCTGGAAAATGTTTCGCAAAATATTTTCAACCTATTGGCCCGTATAAACTTCCATGAGATCTTATTACTATGGATAGATAGTTTAATAAGATTAGACAAAGGGATTTAAAGTAAACACAACTGAATCCAAAAGAAGATGGTAATGGTCTTTTACATATTTGCACGTTACATTTTTCACTAATATCAGAGTGACCAAGAAATTCTGCAATAATAGAAGTGGAAAGATAATAATTAATGACTGCAAAAAATAAAAAATATATTTAAGAAATATACAAGTTCAATCGATGTAATTAAATAATATTGTCAGATATTGTGTGATGGATAAACCGATTTACTAGTTCTAAAAAAACAGACACATTACGCATTTACTTATGCTATAATCGAGTTTAACACTAACAATGGTTGGAATAAGTCCATTTCATTTCAGAAACATGGAATACTTTATTTTTTGTTGACCAATGTTATATGCAGTATTAATTTTATAAATAATGTCGTATTTTAAACTAATTTTTGTATTTTATTTCTTATGGATAAGCGGAGATGTTTAACAAAATTCTAGGATTAATTAATTTAAAAATAGGTAATATTTTTGTTGTTTTTTTCAAATATTCTTACTTGAATGCATATTCTCTCTGCCCTAGAAAATCGCATTATATTATTTTACACTTATCCTAACCTTCGAAATTTTCTATCTCCTCACAAGAAACTCTTTATAAAATACACTTCATTTTTCTCTCCAGAAATAATATAATTTTCATCATGTTTAAAAAATGGTTCCCTAACGTCTCTATGCAAAAACTTTGCCTTATGATAGGAAGCCACTGTATAATCTCCACATTTTACAACCATCCGAAACCAAACGTTATCTGATGCCGGTTGATGTCAACTAAGACCTGAAATTAAACGTCCTTAATTCTTTTCCTGCTGAGAATGTCGTATATAAACGCAACACAATGGGAATTTGGAAGATTAGGACTCCCCAGCCTAAGCGTATATCACTATCTTTATTAAAAGGTTTAAACCTATCAATATGATACTCCCCATGACATTTATAACATCTATTTGCAGGCATGATTTGGTTATAGCGATCAAGTTACAGTAATCAATATTTACTAAAGTAATATGTCGAAAAATTTGATTCTGATAATACCATCATTAAAAATTAGAAGACGTAAACACCCTCTTATATTAATGATGTAGCCCATTATAACGTTTTGTTTTCTAAATGATTTGATTCTCATTTCGCCCCTTTTGGTTCGTATCTCGAGTGATTTACTGATGGAATTGGTTTTCTAAAGTGATTTTTCACTCTGTTGGCTAAGAGACATCCTAATTTGGCATTTCACATTCCGTTTAAATGGATCTCATCTCGTTCAAATAGGGAATCCTCGTTAAGGGGATACAAATAGGTTTGGAATTTACTCATTTATTTGGAGAAAATCTGCAGTTCTCTATCCTGAAAATAGCCTTAGAATTTAGCTTCGGCCTCGCATAACAACACTAAATATTACCTATAATTTATCCGTCTATTATTTGTACATCAACAGTGCGATGGGATTTTGTTACCGGATTAAACTACTAGATGATTTTGGCTCATATGCAAACTAAAAACATCCTACATTCTACCATTGTAATGAGAAATTCATTTTCAAATTGTTTACCTACCGCTCTGAACTCCACCCGTCATATTATGAATAGGTTTTCAGTGAACAACTTCATAATCTTTGCTTCAAATAAAAAATCACATATATTGCAATTATGATAAATTTTTTTTACATCCATTAATTTAAAATGGTTTGTTTTATTCAAGGTAAAATTCTCAGAAAAACTCGAGCTAACAACACCAACTAATGGGCGAATGAAGTCATTTATATCACTTACAAAACCATAAGTGATATTATTTTACACTTATCCTAACCTTCGAAATTTTCTATCTCCTCACAAGAAACTCTTTATAAAATACACTTCATTTTTCTCTCCAGAAATAATATAATTTTCATCATGTTTAAAAAATGGTTCCCTAACGTCTCTATGCAAAAACTTTGCCTTATGATAGGAAGCCACTGTATAATCTCCACATTTTACAACCATCCGAAACCAAACGTTATCTGATGCCGGTTGATGTCAACTAAGACCTGAAATTAAACGTCCTTAATTCTTTTCCTGCTGAGAATGTCGTGTATAAACGCAACACAATGGGAATTTGGAAGATTAGGACTCCCCAGCCTAAGCGTATATCACTATCTTTATTAAAAGGTTTAAACCTATCAATATGATACTCCCCATGACATTTATAACATCTATTTGCAGGCATGATTTGGTTATAGCGATCAAGTTACAGTAATCAATATTTACTAAAGTAATATGTCGAAAAATTTGATTCTGATAATACCATCATTAAAAATTAGAAGACGTAAACACCCTCTTATATTAATGATGTAGCCCATTATAACGTTTTGTTTTCTAAATGATTTGATTCTCATTTCGCCCCTTTTGGTTCGTATCTCGAGTGATTTACTGATGGAATTGGTTTTCTAAAGTGATTTTTCACTCTGTTGGCTAAGAGACATCCTAATTTGGCATTTCACATTCCGTTTAAATGGATCTCATCTCGTTCAAATAGGGAATCCTCGTTAAGGGGATACAAATAGGTTTGGAATTTACTCATTTATTTGGAGAAAATCTGCAGTTCTCTATCCTGAAAATAGCCCTAGAATTTAGCTTCGGCCTCGCATAACAACACTAAATATTACCTATAATTTATCCGTCTATTATTTGTACATCAACAGTGCGATGGGATTTTGTTACCGGATTAAACTACTAGATGATTTTGGCTCATATGCAAACTAAAAACATCCTACATTCTACCATTGTAATGAGAAATTCATTTTCAAATTGTTTACCTACCGCTCTGAACTCCACCCGTCATATTATGAATAGGTTTTCAGTGAACAACTTCATAATCTTTGCTTCAAATAAAAAATCACATATATTGCAATTATGATAATTTTTTTTACATCCATTAATTTAAAATGGTTTGTTTTATTCAAGGTAAAATTCTCAGAAAAACTCGAGCTAACAACACCAACTAATGGGCGAATGAAGTCATTTATATCACTTACAAAACCATAAGGTACGTTTTTAACTATTTAAATTACGAATGTATTTTTGGAACAAAGCTTGACGAAGTTTATTTATGGCGTTTATCATTTAATGCGTTAGACCATTAGTTCGTCAGTGCCATCCTAACAAAAGCGCATAGGAGCAGAAACATCGTTTTACAGCTAATTAAATTTTAGTTTTAGATGTTCTTTAATTAGGAAAATGCGATATGTAGATCTATTCGTAACAAAGATTTCGATATAAATAACTTTATTATAGGAAAGCTCCCCTACACTACCTATAGACTGTTGAATGGAGAAGTTAATGAAGTCTGATGGATAACAGAAAAGACAATGGTGGGATTTGAACAGACTGACGGATTTAATAGAGGCCAGCAATGGTATAATAAGTTTCAATTTGAGAAGGGCAATTTAAATCATCAAAGCATTGTTTATAATTAATAAAATTAACAGATAGAAGCATTGACACCAAAAACTAATTGCTTTGAAGAAAAAATATAAAAGCAGAAGGAAAAAGTAATAAAATTAAAGAACATGAAGGATATGTGTTCTTCTTAATACTGTCTTAATTAGTATATTTTATTTTATAATTAATAGAATTACAGGGAAAAAGCACTGGGGAACGGAAAATATTTTCTTTTAATTAGAAAATAACATATACAAAGTGGTAAAATTAAAAATCACATAAATACATGAGTTATTCTTGTTAGCTGACCTTGGGAGGACTTTGGCAATCCTATTCTTCGAACTAAAATGTAAAACAACATAAGGATTTGAAATTTCGTTAGAATCGGAAAGTAGTTAGGATGTTATGGCCAAAACAAAATTATTCCACAGCTAACCTTATGAAGAGCTTGGCACCTATATCATTTAAAAGAGCAAGTAAAACAACATAAGGACTTCAAATTTCGTTAGAATCGGCTAAATAGTTAAAATGTTATTACCGGAACAATACAAAGCTAAACAGGGAGCGACCGACAGAGTGAAATCTAAAGTCGTTCGTCACTAAAAATATATAGTTTTAGTTAGTTAGTTGTTTTGGAAGTGAGTGAATAATAGCAAGTAGAGTTAATTTGAATTAAGTAAGGTATAACGCTGTGGTAGTAGAGTTCGTATTTTTCGGAGGAAGATTGTGTTTACATTGATAAGTTGTGAGTAGTTGGTAACCACTGAACTCTACTCCTGGCTTTTAAATGTCCAAAGAGTTGTATTGATTCAATACTCACTAATTATGATAAGTTTAAACGGGGGAGTATATACAAGTTGGAATTTCGATTCAGCATGAAAAATTGAATAACTTTGCAAACATACTCGAAGCGGTTGATAAGGACTACAAGACCTTGACATTTATTTGCCCTAGTTGCGATGAAACCTTACTAGAGACGAAGTTTCATTCAAATATTGAATTCTGAATTTGGAAAAAAAATTATCATCTGAATAGTTTAACATAATTTTTATGGGCCAAATTTGTGTGTAAATTATTTTTAAAATGGGGTATCTAGCCATAACATTGTTCATTTTTTAAAATGAAGAAAGTTTATCAAATGTGAGAAAATATTGGGAAAAATTTCGGTTTATAAATATATATGTTATATTTGAGGCAAAGAATTATTTTTTTTAATTTAAAGAGTAAATCGAAAAGTTAAAATTTTTATCCATTTGAAAAGACAAAAAGGGCAAATTGTCACCATATTTGAGACGTTTGCTTTCATGAGTAGATTCTACAGATTTAGAATATTGTTTGAAATTTCTCTATAGAGAAGACAAACAAAAGATGTAGTCAAGAAATGTTCTCCTCGGATAAAGGTTTATCCACGGTAATCAAGAAATGAGAATGTTAACCATAAACATAATTTTAAATTCATTTTCTTTCCCATGATGGCTTACATCATGGATTTCAGAGACCTGCATTAAAAACATTTCTAAAATGAGTTGCTCTGGATTTTTTCACATAAAATAAAAAATATATCAACAAGTGGAAGATATAGCTATGGGTTTCCCACTTGGACCGTGCTTCGCCAACCTTTTCATGTGCCAATGAAAGCCCAATTTTTCAAAGATTGTTCCCTGGAATTTGAACGTAATTTTTCAAAAATTAATTCGAGGACTCTTTCACATTATTTTATAACTCCCTTGAATCTGAAATTTTTGAAAACTATATAATCACTTGTCAACCTAACATTTCTTTTACCATTTAACAAGAAACAAATTAAAATAAATATTTCATGGATGTTAAAATAGAAAAAAAATAAAGGGTATTTTGTATTTTCTGTCTTCCGAAAGCCATTGTTTACTAAACTTGGTCTAAAATTTTATAGCTTTTCTACATAGCAATTTAAACTCAATGTTTTCAAAACCATGATTCACCGCGCCTTCAATATCTGGTCTACTTAAATTGGCCCTATTTCATTTGGAAATGGATACAAATTAACTATCCGACCATAATTTTAGACGTTGCATTGGTTTTTTTTAATAAGTTGTTTAACACTAGAACGTTTTTGCGGTCAATTTGACAGCATTTTGATTTTTAAATGCACGTATCTCATATATTTTTGCCTCAACAAAATTGAGATTAACTGACTTTTCCTGATATATACTCAAGTGTATTGAGCTTAAATATTAAAAAAATTGTTCAAATAGCTTTTGTTATCTGACATGCTATACCTGAAACAACCGAGCTGTCAATTTGACCGCATGATTTTTCGCTACATAAACTTGTAGGAACATCTTCTCAATCATTGCTTACTTCTAGTGTCGTGCTGCTAGCATGTCTAAAAAAATAACTTTTTCTGATGGTGAAATTCTGAATGTTTTGAGAACAACTCCTCAATCTGACTCTAAAGTTGATGATTATTTATCTCACACCAGTGAGGATGAGTATACTCCATATATTATTTAAAGTTCATCGTCTGAGTCTGAAGATGATGCAATGCCAAATAGTGAAAGTTTGGAAAGACGTGGAATATTTTCAAATAATCCTATGTACGAAGGACCTTCGTCACTGGTTACTGATGTTTTGGGTGGGTAAAATATATTCTATTCAAGAGCAGCTCACATCTATACATAATAAGGCAGATATTTGTTTGTCTGTCTGTGCGCTTTTTGCCATATAGTAT
Organism: Ceratothoa steindachneri; assembly: GCA_963969495.1. Lineage (NCBI taxonomy): Eukaryota > Metazoa > Arthropoda > Malacostraca > Isopoda > Cymothoidae > Ceratothoa > Ceratothoa steindachneri. The sequence goes on from OZ018328.1 coordinate 87,990,868, forward strand.
AAACTTATGTGGACATATACGTTTATTTAGTAATATATAGGTACCTATATATACCAGCAGATCCAGTAAAGCACATACAGTATATAGGTATATAAATAGTTTATATAATATATTATGCGGTACGTATATATTATATAATGGCCAGTGCAAGTTTTTTACAACATTTTGGATCTAGCTGGCATCAATGCAGTAGTTCTGTACAAAGAAGTTACTTGAAAGAAAATTATTCCCCGCCGCAGATTCCTCTTACAATTAGCTGAGAACTGCAGATAAACTTCAAGAATAGCGATGCTGTAGATAATAATAGCAATGACAATTAATCGTTAGAAACTTATAGGAAGAGAAAACAATGCCAAGTAGGAAGTTGCAATAAAAATAAAACATCTGAAACTTGTTACAAATGCAAGTGACCTGTATGTGCCAAATGTACAAGCAAAGTGATAAAGAAAGTACTTTGCACTAATTGTAACAATTAACCATCTATGAAAAAATTATTCTATGTGTAAGAATGTTCGAATCATAAAGTTATTTACCTACTGTTAATAAAAAGGAATAGCATTTCTTGAAATTAAATGAATTTCATTTATTTTTTTTATGAAATACATTTTTCCTTACTTTATAATTATATAAATTATTTATGGAATGTATCATTAAAATTTGATTTAAAATATATATGTCAACAGAGATATAAATATAAGCGTATTAAAAAAAGAGAGAAAATGCGGTCAAAATGACCGCTCGGTCGTTCTAGGTTGTGCAACTTTCCGGATGTTCTAGTGTTGAGCCTATGAAATTTTATAAATTCCCGGAAAGAAATTATATATATACTTTCTCTTTATGTAATAACAGTCTATTGTTTATAAGAAGGAATTGTTAAATAATTTCAAAAGATTCTATAAACATTTTTATCTATCGCAAACTCTTATTCATTGTAAAAGAATCCGAACTTAACCTCATGTGTTATGATATCTTTTAACGTAACTTGGATGTAGAGAACGCCTTCTGAAGGTTCTCATTGATGCTTACCGGGGGTTGGGGTCAACTACAGAAGAAGAATCTATCTATATGTAAATAAAAACTCTGTTATCTGAACTAAATCTCAATGTTGTAAAATACCTATATATTATAATCCTTTTAAAGTGTTGGCTCCCTCAAATTCTAACTCTGACTTACTTATAATTGAGTCCCTATTAAATAACAATCTATATCAGTTAAAATAGAACTCTCCTTACACACCGTTCTATTTTTATTAATTAAAAATAAATAAACTCATATTTATCTACTTTTTTATTTTTTAATTATATCCAAAACAACCAAATAAGTAACACTATATATTTTCCCTCTACCAGCCAATTACATAGACTAAAAAAGAAACTAAGCCGAAATGAAAACTTTCATGGGAACAATTTTTTTAATTTCGTTCATTCAGCTAACAGCCTTCTCCTAATTAGATAACATTTGATAATGTATTTATCACCTTTACCTATTCTATCTGTTTCACTCGGATTAATGTCATTTGAATTTACTTTTTATTTTTTAATTTTTACTAAAACTAGTGAAATATATCCTCATATATAATTCTATATTGTTATTTATTGGATTTTTATTATTACATTTTTTATTATTTTAATCATTTTCCTTTTTTACTTTTTCCATTTACTCGTTATTGTAGAAATGATTATCTTTTGTAATTTAAAATGTTTCATTGCCAAAAATATGGGTCTAGAGGCCGAAATGTTGGCCAAAATATGTTATATTCAGCTTCTCCTTTTTGTGCTCATGATCTGAATTAACAGAGGCAGACTAATTTACCTATATATATATATATATATATATATATATATATATAAAAGTGAGTGCATCCCTTTTTGTATTTGTAGGACAGAAAACTATGGGCTAGGTTTGTTTGGCGCGTAAACTCTCAGGTTCGGCCTATGCTAACAGATAATCGAAATGTGTCCAAAGTTTGATACAGTACCAAGAAAACAGAGATCCTACAAGAGATGGTGCCGAGAAAACTTCGAAATAAAAACACGTGACCCCAGGGAGGACTCAAACCTAAGATGATTGGTAATCTAGACGAGCGCTCTAAAGACGGACCGAACCTGTCCATTACCGATACTAACACATTTTTCACCAGTAAACTTTCTTTTAGATTCTCTAAATACCATCTGTTAGATGACTGAATCCCTTCTTTGACGACCGAAAACAATCGGCCTGTCGTAGTTGGCGTGCAAACTAGCAAACATATACCAAATAGTGTTATTTACCTCTCAGTCATATGACATTTAAAATCATTATATTCCAATAATTTTTTTCGTTCATAATTGGCAAGAATTCAGTAAATTTTGGAGAGGTTTGTCTATTTTTTATGTTTGCATATATTCCCAAGATACAGTTTATGTAAATCCTTATATTTAGTATTAACGCTAAAAATATATGTCTAGTGGGTGTATAAACGTTAAAGATATATGCTATGTGAAAAAGAAGGGATAGTAGTCAGTTTATTTAAAACATAGAAATTGAAGGTATGTAGATGTAAATCGTTAGAGATAATCTCGCAGAGTACAAAATGTTGCTTAAAATAAGGGGGAGGGGGAATGGCGGGTAGTCTTAGTGGCATTAAAGCTCCCTAACCACAATAAGTTTGAAACTATTTAAAGGCTTAATTTTTCCGATTGCTTGAAAATCTATGGACATATCCTGCGAATAAAAGTAGGCTAAAAATTTCAGCTGCATTTTTAACTTTTTGGAAGACAAATATTTTTTTAAACATGTATTGCTGGTACATTTTGGGTAACATTTTGTGTTCGTGGCAGATTTGTGGGTCCAAATTATAATTTCTCCATTTCCCTCAGATGAAAAGCATTTGTGATCATGGGGTGTTTGGATGCCTCAATCTGAGACCGCTACCAGACTCATAATAGCACTAACCTTTTCTTTTTATAACGCGGGATCTTTCAGAAGCTACAGACAAACGGAATCAGGCAGCTTCTTCTTAGGTGCGATGAAGTTTTTTTCCACACCTTCGCGACTCCAATCGTGAGCAAGCTTGGCACTATAAACCAGTAAACTAAAGCTAGCTTCTTTCCAGTAGGTTATCTACGTGTTTGTTTAAAGCTATATGTGATTCTTCACAGGATGGTGTCTAATAATATTAGAGTCATTGTTGATCCTACGTTTAAAGCTCCATCAAGAAATAACCCTTATCAACTATCTCCTTCTATTTGAAGGCACTTGGATGCAGAGCAACAATGGTTGCACGCTTCTCTTTGTAAGAACGCTTTCTGATAATGAAAGAAAATGAAAAAATTTGACAATAAAATATTACGAAATACATTATATTAATAGAACTCATTCATTGAACCCATATTTGTCATAATTTTTCTCTATTGATCGAATAACAAAGCTCTAAGGACTGTAACTCACCTCCTGCAGTAACAGGACCGGTCCAGTTCTCGATATTCGATTCCATAAAGGAATACATCTTTTATTATTTTTTGAAATGCGGTAATTTTAAATAGACTTTAGTCTCAAATCTTTTGGCCAGGAATTTATACAAATACGGATCGAGAAATGAGCTACAATTCTATAAAAAAAATCAAATATGGGTGTGCTTAATATTTATGTATGGAATTATTTTTCTTCGATAATTCTTTTGAACCAGTGATGTAGGGAAAAAAAACAACAGACATTGAAGGTAAAAAATATTTGCTTCAGGAATTTTTAAATTTTGTTTTATATACAATTTGTTTAACGATTGTTAAATAAATAAATATAATTTTCATGCAGAGGGTAGTTTATACTGAATCAACGATTTAATATATACAATCCGACGAAAGTAGTACATTCTCTGTGAATAAAGAGCACGAACATTTATTCTTTATTCATGTAATGTACATTCCTATTATTCCAAGAAACCTTTTTTTTGCTTGAAATTTTTAATAAAAGCTAAGTTGTGAACTTTTGCATAGAATAATTTAACGAAATAAGTTTTTTTCATCTATTCCCAAATGTTGATTTCCATTTTCCATCGTCCCTTTATTTTTAAATAATCATGAATCAGAAATAATATTACAAGGAAGAAGAGTTTAAGGACCCGAAAGGAAATAATCATTAATGTGAGCCTCAGACGCTAATGCAAACTCTTAGGTTACAGTTTATTTGCTTCTGCTCCGATGAAATCACCTAGGAATTCACTGGCCATTACCCAAGGATTTAATATTGCGAAAGTGGACAAAGATTTATGGAGGGTTAAAACGGAATGATGATCATAAATTTTGTTTAAATTTAATAAAATTCGAGAGCTTTATTTAATCAACTCACGGGATGTAAGAAATGGCCTCACAAAAAGAGATATTACGAAAGAGTACGAGTTACATAAATTGATAAATACTTCACTAAAGAAGGTAGATTAAGAGGCAAAATATATCTACGGAGAAGTCACATTAAATAAAGAGCTACCACTGAAGAGATGCCTTGGAAAATCAGTCATGCTTATAAGAAGTGCGAAATCTTCCTGGTCTTTATTTCTATGTAATCTATTTATATAGATACTAAGTTTTTTAGGCATTTAAACAACAATTTTCCGATTAAATCATTTGATTCTAAATATCTGGCGGAAATACATCCCTTATTATGAGCCGTAGTTTAAACATAATATTGATGTCAACCGAATTTATATTAAATGGAAAATTAGAAAACTAGATACACTAATAACTGCACTCGAGAGATACCTGGTCAGACCTAGAATAAAAGAAAATTCAAGCAAAAACCTTACAAATAAAAGTTCACCTTTCGGCCTACCACTTTCCAAACATCCATCGCATCGTAGAAGCAAAAAATGCCATAAACTATATCAAATTTGATTCCCATTTTCGTATCTTTTCCGAGGACAAAGTAAATCATTCATGTACTTATCCACCCAATAATTCACAGAAATTTTCTCCTGCCTAGCAATTAAAGATATAATTTTTTTGAGAAAATATTAAACTCTATTGGAAATAAATATTAAACATATTGTGTTCTTATTTTTTTTTTTAAATTTACGTTAATAATCACGAGATGATATAATGCGTAACTTTTCAGATTTACATACATTAAAGAAATCCTAAGAATTGGGAGTGGCGAAACAGCATCGATATCGTGTCATTCTGCCCTCTTTATTGCAGTGCACGACATTTCTTGTGCTGTTGAAAGTCGCAAATATGGTACGCTGAAGCACAAAATTGGCTACTTGTGTTGACCGTGCCTTCTTGTTTCAATTGAAAAAGTTGAGCTCGTCCAGGATACCATATGACTATCTAAATTGTTTTTGTACCGAATTAATGTCCCGCTCCTGGCCACCCTCCGTATTCTCTTCTGGTATCTGAGCATCTTTCACTTTGTTGATAGAAAAAAACAGGGAATATCTCGAATCTCGATATTTTTTATCTAATAGTAATCCTTCTCATCGCTAAACCTTAGATCCCTTCCTACTTGACAAACCTTCAATAATCACTTGTCGTTGAGGGCAGAGTATAGGCTCATTTAGCTATCATCAACAACTCCCGTATGTTTCTGTATTGGACCTCCTTATCTTACCAATTCACATTATGGCTATGTTAATTTCTTTCAATTTATTACAGTTGAGACAACTCTTGAAATCTTATTACTTTTAATTCCTAACAAACTATGTTTAATCATCAATAAAGCCATTTATTTTATATTCTCCTTTAATAAACCCATGAAACAACCACACATATTAATAAAAAAACATTCTATGAATCGACCGTAATATACAAGATTCTTTGGTGTTCAAATTGATGACAGACTTAAGCTAACCACTAATTCTATTTGAAGCAAATTTCTTATAGCTCTCCTCTGCGGACAATAATCACATTATACAATGTAATTACTCTTTTTAAAATCCCTATCAAATCACTTCCTGGGATTGTTTTAGATATGTTTTCGATTTAATTACCAAACCAGAAACCCCAATTACAACCCCAAAACTGCCTTCTAACTCTCGTAATTTACTGTCTCAATATAATCAAATTTCTTTTTGATAGTCATCGCATTATTTTACACACTGCCTATCCTTGCCTATTCATATTTTCTGAGCAATGGCTTATAAGACACTTATAACTAGATTACTTAAACGTTAATTTTTTTCATTTATTTATAAAGCTCCTTGCGTAGTAATTTATTTTAACAGTTATAGCATACGTTGATATATATATATAACGTTGCTTTTAAGTTCCATTTTCGTATCTTTTCCGAGGACAAAGTAACACCTCATCAAATAAATGCAATCTTTTCTATTTGAGGAAAGAAAAATATATCTAAATTGAAAAATTTGTTTTAGGTTTTGATTTAGTAAACATAAAAATATGCTTTGATATAAAAGTAACCTATTTTAACTCTAAAATCTAAATTCATTTTCTAAAGAATGATAGGGTAAATAATCTTATTCTAAAGAAATTTCCAAGAAGTTAAAATGATATAAAAGCTTGTCATAATTTTTGTGGCAGATAAATTGGAGACCTCGAGGCAAACATTACATTGCTACTTCTAAATGATGCCTTTGCTAAGCAATAAGTAGGCTTCATGATGTGACTGCATATGTCAATGTTTTTAATTACTGGATTTTACATAATTTTTTAAAACTCGATTTGCTTTAGAGATTTAAGTGTATGATAATAAAGGTTCCGTCAAACAACCTTTAATGTTCTACGTTTGCAGCACGTATCATTAGAACGGCTTTTTCATTATGTGCAGTCCTGTGTGAATGGAAGTGAAAAATAATTGAGATATCCTCTCTTGAAGCGTCATAGCAAACAAATTCTCATTTTATCTGATCAAACTACTTCATAGTCGATCCGTTCATCAACAGGCAGAAGGACTGCATGATAAACTTCGGCCAGCACTTCTGCTAAGTCCATGACATGTTCACAATCAAGGCCCCTGCCTCCACGATGATGCTCTGCGTTGTAGCTTGAAATAGGAGGAAAATTCCACCGGTTAAGCTCGCGTCAAGTTATGGGCTCAACGCGGACAATTACAAGGAGATCTTGGATACGAAAGTCCTGCCATGTGTCGAACATGAACTTACGGTCGAAGTACATTGGGCCGCCACGCTCACTTGAGCTAAATGCCCTCTTCTACAGCGTGTGAGCGCATATCGAGCGAAAGGGCTGCAAGGTCCGGCACAGCTACGTTGACAAATTGAATTCGTCCTTAATCCGTTTGTTTGCGAACGTGATGAATGACGTCGTCAGTAACGTGGGTGTGGCTTTCAGGTCTCACTTGGACCCCTCATCGCAGCAAAGGGTGGCCATATTAATTAATACTGATTAATTAATATTTATAAGTAAAACAATAAAAAAGTGTCTAACTGCATTAAAATGAATATTGTATTTTGTTGAGAGTGTCCTAACGAATGTAATACATTTTTTAAAATATTCTGTACATCGTACCGAACACCTTAAAATAACTTCTTTTTTTCTTTTCTCTTGGCATAGTTCCATATAATTTCAAAATTATTTGATCTAAGTTTCCTTAACATTTAAGCAGCGAAAATTTATTTGGGGTTTAGATTTATTTATACAAATTCATATTTAAAATAGTAACTTACTATTGATAGTGAAACCAATGTATAGGATGAATTCGTATACGACTAAAGAGAGTATGATAAACTTTATACCAAAACTCGTCTCGTAAATAAATTCTATGCTCTTATACAGTGTTCTCACTATCATATAGCATAACTCGCTATTGACTTCTTTCAATTATAACCTAAAAATGTAAACAAATTTTGGACGCCATTTCCTAGCCTCATACTAAATCCGTAGCTAATCAGCATTGATTTATTTGATCAAACTCACCCGTTAGAATGTTATCTTGTTTTACAATATTGGTTCTCACTACACTCTATTCCTTTTACAAAAAAATAACAATCAGATGAAATATTTTGCAATAATTTTTTTAATTAAACTAAGCACTTTTTTCCTTTGAAAATGGCCACCTTAATATTGGGTTTTTCCTGACAGTGACTAATGCATATTTACCTTATTCAAACCTGAAGTTGAGTAGAAAATATATGAAAATTAATTATTCAAATAGATTTTGCAGCCTGGAATTCCAAGATTCCTTGTTTTAGTAAGGAAAGTCAACACATCTTCACCACCAATACTGATTAATAATATTGATGATCTCTGTGGGCCATTTTTATTTGTTCCCATATACAATTCCAAAGCATAGTCATAGATATTGGAAACGTACTAACTATATTTGTGAAATAACTTAATTCAATCTCCTTACCTTTCTATTATTGATCACAATAGTGTCTGGCAAAATCTGATATCAATGTTGGATTAAATGACAAATATTCTTGAAATTGAACAATATCTGCTCATTATTCTTCTTGTTAATGTGAAATAAATTACATTTAGTATTAAGCAAACCTATGCTTGCGTGATTCCAATTTCTCTCAACATATAATCGTTTAAAATATCTTGTTTCTGAAAAATGTTATCGGTATAAGGTGGAAATTGTAAGGAGTGCAGTTCATTTTCTGCCTAAACAAATTTGAAGAAATTTGGCGAGGGACATGGTGTATTTGGACTAATGATAATATTTGTACTGAAATATACCATTTAACGATATTCTGAGATAATTTATTTGTTTTTATTGTTTTCTCTACTGAATTATTTTAATTTTTTAAACCAATATTTAATCATTTGTTTTGTTAATGTGGAATAAATTACATTTAGTTTTGAGCAAACCTATTCCTAAGTGATTTGAATCTATCTAAATATATTCATCTTAAAAGTCTAACACTTCCTAGTCAATAAAGTTACATAACTCAAATCACTAGAATCCAATTATTTAGCACTGCTTCCTATAAACTCTCTCTCTCTATAAATATATATATATATATATATATATATATATATATATATATATATATATATATATATATATATATATATATATATATGTATACATATATATATTTATATATATGAAATGTGTCATTAAGTAAAGAAATAAAGATAACTAGAGTAATTTTTCTTCGAAAATATTTTATTTGATTCTAAGAACACTCGTCTACTCATTGCTTTTCTTTAACCGAGATCAAAGCGCTGATCACTGACATAGTATGCTTAGTTTTTTCTAAAGCCTTGAATGGATTTTGTCGCAATTAGGAAATATCATTATTTCAAAGGAAAATTACGCCAGTTATTTGCTGTCTAATTGCATTATATATATATATATATATATATATATATATATATATATATATATATATATATATATATATATATATATATATATATATATATATATATATATATATATATATATACTTTCATGAATGAGCGCGAAAGAATGATGATGAAAATGAATCCAAAACACGCAGGAAAGAGAAAATGGGAAAATATTTGATCGGAAATATTATTTCCTAATTCGCAAAAATTCCGTACACGGGTGCGATTCGAATGGTGCACACTGAGACCTCAATTAAATCATCTCTTAGGCCACTTGGCTGGGCGGAAGACCAAACATTCTTCCGAATAAAAAAGCTTTTAAGCTAGGATTCTCAAGGACGATGGAACTATGAAAGACAGAGAAAATTAATAGAGAATTCAAAGGACAAAGGACAATTCAGGGAAACACGCAGCGAAAATAAAATGTATAAATCTTTCATGAGCGCGAAAGAATGCTGAAAATGATCCCAACAAACCGCAAGAAACAGAAAAAGGGGAAAAACTTCTCTTCGGAAATATTATTTCCTAATTCGCAAAAATTCCGTACAGGGGTAGGATTCGAACTGTGAACACTGTGCAGCGAGCATCCACTCTGATATCAATTAAATCATCGTTCATTGTGCACGGTTCGAATCCCACCTCTTATGGAATCTTTGCGAATTAGGAAAGAATATTTCCGAAGAATTATTTACCCGTTTTCTGTTTCTTGAGGTTTGTTGGGTTCATATATATATATATATATATATATATATATATATATATATATATATATATATATATATATATATATATATATATACAAATATATATATATATCTATATATATACATATATATATATATATCTATATATATATATATATATATATATATATATATATATATATATATATATATATATATATATATATATATATATATATATATATATATATATATATATATATATATATATATATATATATATATATATATATATATATATATATATATATATATATATATATATATATATATATATATACATATATATATATATATATATATATATATATATATATATATATATATATATATATATATATATATATATATATATATATATATATATATATATATTAGGGGCCGTCAATAGGTTTTGTGAATCGGTAGGGCAAAACAGAGGCAGGGGAATCGCTGTTTGTGGAATTGTTAGGACAAGTTATGACAAGCCAGGACCTGCAGCCGCACGCTCCTGCTTAGTCTATTTAAAAAGCAATAGCTGATCACAGATCATCAGTCACAAATTTTTCAACAATGAAAAAGGTTGCGCACCGCGCATTGATCAAATTTTTGACCAAGGAAAGCAAGAATGCATAGAGATCCATGAACGCACGGTTGCAGTGTACACCGACACCACCCCTTCCTATTCAACCATTGCTCGCTTGAATAGTGAGTTCCGCCATGGTCGTGAAAACCTTAAAGATGACCCTCGTCCAGGACGTGACTAACGAGGACAATGTGGCTCGTGTGAAGAGGATGATTTTTGAAAGTTAGTGGGTGAAGGTCGAAGAAATCGAGCGAGAACTTTGAATACCAAATGGAAGTGTTATCAACATCATCCACGACAATTTGGCCATGACTAAGGACTCCGCCCGTTGGGTCCCTAGAAACCTCATGCCCCATAATTGACTTCAAAGTCGTCAAAGTTTGGAGGAGCTGCTGCTCCTGTACAACCAAGACCCGGCCGGATTCGAGTCACGCATAGTGACAGGTGAAGAAACGTGGGTCCATCACTTGGATCCCCTAGCGACTACTTTTTATTCCGCCAGCTCAATGCTGCACTGCGTAGACGCCGGTTTGGGGCCGATGAAGATGTAAAGCTTGCCGTCCAGGACAGGAGTGAACAGCAGTCGGGAGATTTCTGGTTGTCGGGAATTCGAACCCTCAGAGACAGGTCGTGCAAATGCATTGAAGTCGAGTGTAGTTATATTGAAAAATAATAGAACACTTTTTCCTCATATATCGTTTCCTTACATCCGAATTTCAAAACTTATTGACCGCCCCTCATATATATATATATATATATATATATATATATATATATATATTTGCGGTTAAAAGGCTATTTTTTGGCAAACTAGTCTTCCTGAAAGCCTTCGGACGGAGCTTTTCTCACATACACGAAAAGGTAGCACTTAAAATAGTCGTTCTCTGGAGACTGCCTATTTTAAGTGCTACCTTTTCGTGTATGTGAGAAGAGCTCCTTCCGAAAGCTTAAAAGAAGACTGGTTTGCCAAAAAATAGCCTTTTAACCGCATAATTAATTGCGTTACTGCAATAATTTTTCTTAATATATATATATATATATCAATTTAGGCCTTATGACGTCAGATGCTAGCTTCCAGTATGGCCAATCACGGCGTTGTATTTGTTTTGTTAGTTGTTTATCGGTCTCTATTCCTTACTATTTAGTAGGTGCTTGCAATTTTACTTAATTATATCAATTTGTATTGGAATGAATTTTTCCATTCTTATTGGTTGTTTTTTGTGGGGTGGGGAGCAAACATTGGCAAACCTAGAGCTAAGCAGGTAAAGGAGTGCGATTCTTGTGCATTAGGTTTTTTAGGCTTTAATAAGCCGTTTGTTAATACCTCGTTGAATTTAATAGATCACGGCCTCATTTTATATACGAAGATTTGCCATAGGTGTCGAAAAGAATCGTGGTTCGAGTATAAAGTAAAATGTGGAGATTGTTTGTCCTTTGTCGTGAATTGATTATTTATTTTTAAATTTAAGACAATGATAACGTAACCGACATTTAGCAATCATCTAAAGGTTCACTTTCCAATTAGGAATATTACGAGATTTTTATAAGTTTCAAGGTGGGGGAGGGGGCAAGCTGCCCTCCCATTTCGAATTACCTAAAAAATGTTACTTTTTGTCAGAAATAGCCTAAAGTAGGCGACGTTATAGTTCTTATTATTTCGATAAACGTGCAGAGCCGATCGCATTAATTGTAGCCCAGAAATAGCGCGCCTTAGCATGTGCCCATAAACTAAAGTATTACCGTAGTTTATTCTAGAGAAGGATAATTTAATCTTAAGGATAAATCAAAGGTCTAGAAATAAATTTATATTTATGATACTAATTCTTCATTCACGACGTTTCAGGCTTCATACCTTTAGCTCTGACAAAGTGAGATAATTAATAATATTTTTTTATATTCATGACATCCAAATTAAATTAGAGTAATGTTCATTTGGATAAACTGAACATTATTTAAATAGGGAAGTAAATATTGGGAAGAATAGTGGCAGATTAATTGCCATTAGGTCTTTGGACCTTTGAAAGACCCTCAAGGAAACCTTAACTAACCGACTGTCTTAATTTATGTGAGAGGCTACTTAAGAAATTTTCATATCAAGAATACCAGCCAAAGTTACCCAGTAGCATCGTCACGAAAGAGTCATGATGTATATTTTTACCATACTTAGGCTTCTTTAACAGTTTCTTTTGCAATCGATTACTAAAGCTTATCCAGCAGAATTTAACCCATATTCACTTCAGAATAACTTTTACTAATAATTTATCAATAGCTCAATATTGCTTGGAAATTACACACTCCTAGGAAACTTGCGTTTATGTCTGGCATATTATTAGTTTTTTCTAACTGTGATCGAACTACATATACAGGCAGCCCAGCTTGTTTTGTGGGACTTAGGTGTGTTCTCCAGTAAGTATTTTTAATAAAACTGACAAAGATTTTAACATAACGAAATGTCAGCCAAAAGGGCTTACTTTATACAATGCAAAACCGATGGCGTTTCTTTTAACATTAAAATCCTTAAAAGGAAACAAAGAGACTTCCCTTCGTATTTTAGACTGCATGTATATTAACATATTAAAACATTCGCCAAACAACTACACAACTACTGTCACGCTCTTATTAGTTTACCTACTACTCCTCCCACTGCTTTTTCTTCGTTCTTCCGCTAAACCTATTCAGTTGAGTCTCTTTCGCCTTTCAAAATCGTAGGTTGCCCTACAATTTTTATTCCGAATTTCCATTCCCTCATTTAAATAATAAGTTTATCTAATTTAATATTACCTTAATTCAATACGAGATATATTATCTTGGAATATTTATCGATAATAATCTCACTTTGTCAGAACTCACGATAGGCATGGAGCCTGAAAGGCCGTTAATAGGGAATTATTACCTTGAAAACTCCTTTGTTTTTGACCTATAGATTCCTCCTTAAGAATAAATTAAATTCCTTACAATATATTTCCTCCATATATTGGCCCACAACAATCCAAATATAAGGGCAATAACTCAACAGCTCCTTTAATATGCAAAAATTGACACTAGATGACGAATTTATGTTAATAAGTCCTGCTTCCCCTATTTACCCTAAATTCTTTTACCTAAAATTTTATCGTTTCGCCCTCTACTCTCGAGAATTCTAACGGGATTCCTAAGAGTACATCAAAGGTAATAAATTACATTTATGGTTGAGAAGGCTGAGCTTATGCCGAGGTAAAAAACAGCAAGTGAACTAAGACTTCGTTTACTGTCACCATCTTATCTGCGCAATAGTCAAGGTACAAGAAGAAACAGTAAAGAATAGAAAAACGGTCATCACTGGTCACAAATGCAAATGAAACTATTTAGTCAACGGTTTTCACAAATTCCTTTATACTGATACTGTTGTTTGGAATCTTTCAAATTACCTTCTAAAAACCTTGAGCAATTTCTTTTAACCTTAGTCTTAGAAGTTCGTCTTCATATAGTTAAGCATAAATTGAATTCTTTTTTCTCCCAGTTGCGACTGGCTCAAATCCTATAATTAACCCATATACATATATTTTGATTTCCCCAAATTTCATTTTACTGCAAGATTAAATATTTCAAAGACTGCTCCTTTATTTATAGACGACATTACTTTGCAAATGTTTGCTCTCTTTTGCAAAAAGTAAACTAGTTACTACTCACCTGATAAAGGAAGAGGAGTAGTGATGCTAACAAAACAAACACTTTCTTAAACTGCCTATCGTTCTCTGCACTACTAACCTATTTTTCAAAGTAACAGAGGCATTAAGCAAATTAAATATTGGAATGGAAGATAACACTAACGGTCTTCTTATAGGTAAACTTAAGTCATCCAAAGCAATGACCTCCGACGCATACAACAACTACATATAGCAATTGGTCAATTTAGGTTTCTTTAACTGCTTTACAAATCTCTACAAAACTTATGTACTCATTGCCTTAACTTTGCCTGTTACTTACCTCACACATCAAACTATGCCAAACATTTAACCAAATGCATCAAAATATTTAATATCAACAAACAAAGAGTTTCTCTTTCGTAAAAAGAGTGTTAGAAAATTTGAGAGAAAGAGAGAGAGTGAGCCTGCGTAATAGAAGCACGAGAAAGGGATTTCGAGGAAAGGAGCCATGCCTCCAGAGCGTTAAGGAACTTCCGGAGGGATAACGGTACAGAACGCCGTCCAGTTTATAGTGTTACGACCCTCACTGCCGATTTCCGCCATCGAGGCTGTGGGACCGTACTGATAACGCTACCGCCGGCAAACATTGAAACTTCCTGCGTAGTAGTATATATTCTACATCTCGAGAATAATCTTCGAAGTATTCTTAGAGCTTTCGGGTAGCGAGCTGTCTCCACGTCGCTTCCTATTAAGCAAGTCCATCCAATTCAAAAGTTATTCACGCGGCATCATAAGATGTCTTTGGAATCATTCATCGACGACGCGTAATCTACGAGCGATAACCACCGGTGATATTCGGTCTCGCAGCAGGAATTAATATTCAGGACGACGAAGACTACGTCTGGAATATCGCGCTCTACTCTGCTTCTTCGAAGAATAACTTCCCACGAGTGCCCATTCTCGTGGCCTTTTCCAGAAAATCGTAAGACTTACAATTTCTTTCATCGTCGAAAAGGCGTGACGCTCTCCGACGAAGCGAGTCACCTCATGTGCTCCTCCCGATCCTTCTCGGGTAATGAATGTGTTAAGTATTGAGCCTCGTACGGCTAAGACTCACCCTGCAGTCAGCTGCCGCTTTAACAAGGATAATTATTATACTTTTTAAGCCGAGTACGGCTAAGACGATTCATACTTGTCATTTCAATTTCATTCCTTTACTAAGCTGTGCTTAGTTGTTGTTTGTACATGATTAAAGATTATTTTTGTCTCTCCTGTTTAAATCCTTCAACCACTAAAGCCTAATATATGAGAGCATTACCAGCCAACAATTAATTTACTTTCGCTATTTAAAATGTCTAAGAACTCGAGGAGGATATCTTTCCCTAATTTAGGCTGCCGTCTTCCCTCAACTGCATCTTTGGAGGGAAGCCAAACAGGGTCAGGTTCGGACTACCTGAATTCTACGACAAAGAGCTTCAGAATCCAAATCCTTTTTCCCTACCCAAGATACTTGTTCGCTTCGATATAAAATGCTCATCACCAACATACCTCTTAAAGAACTAATTAAATAAATGATTCTTCGTACACCGTTCACCAACACGAAATTCTTTAATGGATTCAGCACACAAACTCTTAAACAGTCATTGTAACTCATATTTAAGGACAGGTACTTCTTAATCAACCACAATGTTTAGCAGCAAATAGATGGTGTTTGTATAGCGTTTCGCATTAATTCTATGGGGACTTGAGGGTATTATCACTTAAGTGTCAGTAACAGGACTGCCAAACGGTTGAACCATTAGGAAATATCAGCCATTAGAGATTACATTATACATTACAAAACCTATGTTATTCCTGATAATTTTAAAATCCTTGAGCAATGTAACAATGAGATTTCTTTTAGTATTTTAGGTCCCATGTATATTAAAATATGAAAAACCTTCCCTTAATAAAGTCACATCTGCTGTCCCACTATTCTTAGTTGTTTTCCTTGTTCCTCCCATCCTTAACTTATTCAGTTGAGTCCTTCTCGCAGTTCGACTCGGTTGGTAACCCTACCCCTTTTATTCGCAATTCTCCGTCCACCATTAAAATACTGATCAGTTTATCTAATATGATAATACTATATGTTAATAGAAAATATGTTATATTTAAATATTTATTCATATTTATCCTACAGTTTAGACCTGCATGGAGCCTAAAACGTTATACAGAATTATTATCATGAATACTACTTTCATTCTGGCACTTGGATTCATCCTTAAGATTATATATATATATATATATATATATATATATATATATATATATATATATATATATATATATATATTGAAAGAAGGCCATATTTTTAAGGGATTGCTTCTATTCAACAGCATAAATAGGATTGTTTTCTCTTCTTGAGAAGTTCATGATGTGAAAAATAATGGTAATAGATCATTTTAACTCATTATGTATAAATTGTCTCATTTGCTCATTCGCGTCCAATTCTTATTCCTTTTGTACTATATGTATTTATAGTCAGCTACACAACAATTCTGCATCTTTCTTTCTGTCTTGAACGACAGAAAATAAAAATGGCATAGCCCTGTGGTGGTTGTATAATCACCCGCAGATCCTGTAGTTGCTCCTTCTTTGTATGTGACATGGACAGTTTGCCTTTAAATTGGGAGCGGGTAAGAGGATGTGGTATAAATATTCCTTGGAGGTTCCGAGCTTATGGAGATACTGGGTTTGATGGGGTAACACTTTGGGCGAAATATAGTTACTGTGCTCGGTAGCTTAGCGGTAAAGCATCTGACCGGCAATCAGCAGACCCGGGTTCGATTCCCGGCCAGGAATTAAAAACCTTTTTTTCCCCTGGCGTTATTTTTGTCTTCTCGGTAATTGATCGCCTTCACTGTGCAGCCCTCTGCTCCCTTTAATTATGGATTCTTCTAATGTCCCTCTCTCTTGCTTTTAAAAACAAAACTCTGGTTTCTTGTCTCATTTGCTCATTCGCGTCCAATACTTATTCCTCTTGTACTATATATATACATATCGGTGTATGATAGGAGTAGCTTCTCTTCTGGTAAAAACCAGGATGGATTTAGAATTTACCATTTTTTTAGAACGTTCTAACTTTCAAATGCAATATTTTTATATGTGGTTGGAAATTAGAAATCAACTGGATAAGTTGTATTTTGGCGGCGTCTTAGGTAACTATTCAATTTTTTTACAAACTTTGGCCGTGAGCTTTATTCTTTCTTTTGCCAGACTTCCGTCCAAAAATGGCTGAAGAAAGGCGAAAGCTCACGGAAAAATTGTGAAAAATGTGAATATTTTAAATAAGACCAAATAAAATAGAAATTCTCCAGTTGATTTTTATTCAACAGTTAGAACGTGCTAAAATAAAATTGGTAAAGTCGAACTACAATCTGGTCTTTAAGACAATATAGAATTTATACATATTTCTCATTATTTTAAGGTATTTTTTTCTTTTCGCATGGAAAGCGAGCTTTCAAGTAACAACAGAAAAAACGGAGTTTATTTGGAATTCAATAGATGAAAACACGTTGAGAATTGCTAAAACAATAAGTGAATACTTAGTGAAATTGATGCATTCCGAAAATTATTGCATCTGAAATAACTTTTGGATGGTGTTTGTACCAAGCTGGAATCCATCATAATCCTAGCAATAAATTAGAACCTAACAAACGACCACTTTTCTCCTCGACTGCTGTTTATTTCCCTGCACGTGGACAAGAGTTGTATTTTCTGACCAATCTTTTTTTCAGTAACAGGCAGATATTCTTCTATACAAAATAAACCAAGCAAGATACGTTTATTCCATGTATTTTCTAAAGCGAACATTTTCACTATAATAAACATGTACATATACGTGAAATTTTCTAACCGATGATGATTTTTTGCAAAAAAATCATCTGTATTGATGAAACCTATTTTCATCTTGGTGGATTCATTAATAAGCAGAATTGTCGCATTTGAGCTGATGAAAATCCCAGGAAGATTGTTGAAAAGCCACCGCATCCACAAAAGGTCACTGTTTAGTGCGTATTTTTTACTAGCGAAATCATTGGGCCGTATTTCTTCGAAAATGATGCCAGGAATTCTGTTACGGTGACAGGCTAGCGATACCGTGCCATTTTAACCAATTTTTTATGGCCTGAATTGAATTCTATGGATGTCGAAGATTTGTGGTTTCAACAGGACGGCGCCACATGCCACACAGCCAATGCATCATCGGACATGTGGTCCCGAATATCATTTGTTGATTTCTGGTTTTGTATATTTATCATAATTATCAAAGTTATATATGGAAATCGTATAATTGTTCAATTCAGACACTTTTTCAATAATAGGAAAAACGTGCTTCTAAGATACACGAATAGAAATTTGATTCTATCATTTACTCAGCGTACTGATTTAATTTAGTACACTTTGTTCTTTGAGATACTAGTGTTCTCATGTAACATAAAGTAAGCTATTAAAGCAAGCATGAACTGAGCAATAAATGAATGCATTTACTTGCAGGTATTTCTGTTGCATTCAACAAGCATATTTACTTTCAATTAATTTGTAGTGTTCAAAATTTATTTTATGAGCAAAAGTGTTTGATTTCTTTAAAAAAAATGCATTAATATAACTAATTTTATTTTTATTCAGGAATAAAAGTGAACTAGCATTTTCTTAAACTAATTATTTTAATAGATATTCTATTCAATATATACATAAATATTTACTGTATGAATTTATTGATGTATTCTTTTCTAGGATTCATTCATCTTACAGAAGACATCTATATTATGTCAATCTAGAGATAGCTTATATTTACTATTAGTGTTAGTAAATCGTTAAATTTTAACACTAAGCCTTATTCTTACGATCATTCTAAATACATATTTAATATTTGGATAAATTATCGTTTTAGATAAAGATGTTAAAATGTGTAACAACTCCAAAAATCCCAAATCACTTCTAGAATAACCTCTCATTAAAAACTTTTGTCCAAGGTGGTTGCATTGCATGAATTTGCGTCGTTCAGCTCTTCATTCTGTAAATCCACTTGGCGTTGAAATTACGAAAATACAATGTATTTAAGAAGAATTTACGCTGAATTTCGAAGTTTAAGAATTAAAACTAATATAGTGCCTGAAAAATTTGATAGTTATTTTGAACTAAATGTTATACATATTATTTGTATCCTAATAAAATATCTTTACATAATCTAACTTTCAAAGTAATAATTTTTAAAAAAAGAATGCATATTTTGAATAGGTGTAATAAACTGCCTTAGTGGTCAGATTAGAGGCATAAGTTGCGATATCCTTCTCTCGGATTGTGGAAGAGATCTCACGACCAGATACTAAACTGCACAATAAGATCTATAAGACAATCGTTGCAAAGCGCAAAAGGTGTCCAAGATGCGGTCCTCGCTTGAGGAAACATTGTTGGCTAATATTGTGTTATAGAAGTACCCGTGATAATTAAACTCTTTGTGGTTTTGTGACATTTGATTATGGATATTAGTAGCCTCTATGACCACATTAGTATTCGGTGTCGGTATAAGTGGATATGATTGTTCCCAAAGAGCAACTGAAAATACTATTTCTCTATCGCCAGGGTTCCAAAACAGAGGAGAAACTGGGAATATTGTTATGTAAAGACAATTTAGGAAAGCAAGCGATGTTGATTTTCTGTGTGATAACATGTGTAGAATCAACCTCTCCTCCCCCCTGGTTAACCACATTGCTTCCACCATAATATGTGGTCAGAACTCTAATTTCTTTGATATTTTTGTCCTCTCTCGATTCGCCGGTTCCTTAACGATAGACAATTAGTGTGGTATCTAATAGGCTAGGTAGAGATCCTAATATTTCTTTTCCTCTCTCCCATGATTCATCTGAACTTGGGCCAGAAAAAGGCTTCAGTCCAACTACTTCAACCACCTTAACTACGTTAAAGCTGAAAGAACATTCAATTAATGTTACTATATCACTATACTCGTACCTTTAATAAAAGAGATAAGCCTTTTTCGGAAATTGAAACTTACGAAGTATGTTGGACAAAATAAGTTTTTGTGATTAATTGAAAGATAATTTTAGCCGTACCATCTAACTATTTCCTGGCAATTAGTAAAAATTGATTTTTCCTTTTATATTTTTTCTGTTTCTAGGCATATATTGAAGACTTAAAGTTTATTTTTGACTCATTAAATTCTACTTTCGGTGTATGTTTTGATGAATCAATTTATTAGCAAACATTAGTTTAGTTAAAGTTCGAGACTAGTATGCAGAAGTCTTCAAAAATCACATTCATTTAAATCTGGAGAGCTTATAATGTATACACAAATTGAATTTTCAGCTATTAATATTTACAAATACGATTATAGCCTTGCCGTCTTTAGTACTTGTTTGTTTTTCCATTTTGCAAGAAATTGAAAATATGACGCCGCTTAAAGTATTAAATGACCCGATGACAAGATTATATAAGTGCATTTTCAGATAGTTAGAATTAGATAACCTTCGATAGGCTCAGTGTATTTAGTACTCCTTCCTATTGTCTTGCGTTAAAATTTTTCCGAAGTTTACCTTTTCCAGCGCTCACCAATTAATCTCCGTTTATATTTTCTTTGCTGGGTTTTTGGTCTAAATAAATTAGCAAGCCAGCATTAATATATTTCCCGTTCTCCCGCCTTACTTTAATCTGACCTCTTTTGAGGTTTGTGATTTTTGTTACTATGATAAAACTATAAATTAAGTGACAATTTTATCATTCGATTATATACCTAAACGATTACTGAGTGAGACACAGACAGGCCCAGCTTAGAGGATATGAAATATTTGATCTGGATTAAATTGAGAATTGATGTTGAACATAAGGAAACCGTATAAAGTAAACATCTTCAAGTGATGGTTACTAATTTATATATATCAGTGGCGTGCAACTAAGGCTATCCTGTAGAATAGACAATCATACTGTAGCTGACATATATTGGGCTGTGTGCTTTTCCATCCCAATTACCGACCAAGGACATGCGGTTATATATTTTTCGCACAATTTTACTTCCTCTGTCTTCGTCACCTTTTTCTACAGAGCTCTCTCTCTTTCAAACATTGTACAGAAATTAAAACTTTATTTTAAGAAATCGGCACTACTAGATACTCAAAATGAAAAACTACCTAATCTCCAGGCTAAAGTATACATACTTTATCAAATATTGAAAAATCATATATGGTAATTTGGTGCTTTAGAGAATGAGTTATCAGCTAACTTGGGCTGCTTATCTTTTACCTAACTATCATGGCAAAAGAAACGGGAGCAATCTCTACCTTCTACGCAATGTTTAAAAAATCTCCCATAATGTTTAAAATTCTCAAATAATCTACCCGTTTTTCTCCTATCTACGTTCCACTAGCCATAATATTGTGAGGCATTTTCTTTTTAATTTTGCAATAGTTGGCTCAAATATTCCTTTAATTACTTTATTTGTTGGTTAATGTTTACAAGATTGTTATCAATTAGCAATTTTTAAAAATTACAGATTTATTGTTTGCCATTGGCGTTTTAATAACGGATTAGAAAGGAAAGTGTTTCTGTGACGAACTGTCTTCTAATAGTTTGTCACTCCTTTTATTGGAAATTCTTCAATATTGTTCTTAAGGTTGGTGCAAAAGTTCAATCTGAAGGAATTTTCTAAAAGATAATCGAATTTTCCCTAAATATTGGTTGGGAATTGCACCAACTCTTTATTTTATTATAAGAAAACGCGCTCAACTAAATAAAACACTTTAATGCATCCCTCTTATATGCGCACCTATTATTATTTTATATCATTAGCAGTCGTGCATGATCTTATAGTTGATGTGGTGCCATAAAACTACTGATCAATCCCACCTTCGTTTCTCGCTAAGCTCTGTGTGTATTGCTAGGGATTGATACTTAATTCACTTATATGCTTCAACTTTTGCTGTCAAGAGTTTTTGTACTTGATTCTTTTGTATATTGATTTTCCAGCAGTTATTAGAATTTTTAAGCTTTTTCTTATTCAGCTTAGGTTTTCTGTCTATGGTCTTTCGTTAGTTTCGTACGAATATTTGGAATACCTTCATTTCATCCGGAAATTGTTTTACTTGTTTACTTAGTATTATAATAATTTATTTTTATTTTTCAAGCATATATATAAATTGTTTCTTAATGAATAGGCGTATAAAAATTATTACACTTAAATTTGCTATAACTGTGCATGGTTACTATGCCAAATAACCAGTCCAGAATCAGAAAGTTTAGGAAGAGCATAAATTATGATTAAGCAGACCGGGAAGAATATTTCGATCCTCCTTTTAGCAAATATGAAGGAAAATCGTTGCCATTTAGAATTCCAGTGATTGAGAGAGAAGAAATAAATCACGTGACAAATTTCTTTTTCATAATGAGAAACGTCCAACGTGTTTTTAAAAAAATATCTTCCTTTGATATTTTGAAATTCCCGTGTGAAACTTTCATGAAAGTAAAGCGGATATAAAAGTTATTTTCGTAAAACTGAAGATAAGAATGGAGAGAATGTTAATATCATTCGCAGAAATAAGAGTTCTAGGTGCCAAAAGTTGATTTTCCACATCTGAAAAAATCACTTATATAACTTCTGCTACTGGCACATCTCAGGTAGATATAGTTTCATCCATTTGCCGTTTTAGCGATGATATAAAAGAAGAAGTGAAAGTTATGAAATTGAAGTTAACACTAGAACGCCCAGAGAGGTCATTTTGACCCCTTTACAAATTCAAAACCACTCTTTGACTTTTATTTATTTTAAAAGCCTATTTAATTCGTATAGATTTTTAAAAAATCACAAAATGTCATACGAATAATACACCATTTTATATGCGACGACATGGGGTCATTTTGAACCTCTTGTAACATCTAAATTTAGAGTATTTATGTTTCCTTATATAGGATGGGAAAAGAGGTAAAAATTTCTCTTGTCTGTTATCTTGTACAGGCATGTTTTAACGAGAGGACTTGAACAAAAAAGGGTGGATATAAACATAGTTGTTGTCCAGTTAAGTTTTGTTTCTGAATCCATACATAAAAGAGGTCATGGATTTTGTGTCTGCTTAGTTGCAGCGTTTTTGGTAAAAGAAAATAGCGTTCATCATAATGTTACAACGTTTTAAACTTTGTGACAGTGAACTTTTGTATAAACTTACTGGGTTTAATGATGATAAATCAGATAGTGGAGAATTGTCTCCTTATGACTCAAGTGATGATTTCATTATCGAATCTTCAAGAATATCCAATAGTGAACTAGAATCTCCAATAAATTAATGTCATCCAAGCAACATTGAAGGTAAATACATGTTGATATGCATATATACCATATATATATATATATATATATATATATAGTATGCCACCATTATTTTACCACTTTCTGTGTTGGATTAAAAAATCCCACTCTGATCATATAAAAATTTGTTATAGGAAATATTATTTATACATTTGCATCTATATATTTTACATATACACTTGACTAATATATACCCATGTGTATACTTTAAGAAAGTAGTGCAAATGTTGGAAAACAGGAAGGGAAAATTCAATGTAGTGTAAAGATAAAACGATAACGTACTAAAACAGGTGACTTAGAATCAGAAAATAATCAACAAATAGCTCGTGACGGGACCGTGTGAGAATGTGCCAGCTTTGATAATATTACACAAGGTTGGTATCCTAACTAAGATGTACTGAAAGAAATAACAGACATAACACTACATGCCAAGAGGAACATCGATGGTAAGTATGTTGCATCGGCTTGGAAGCTTTTTATTGATGATTATATGCTCCTTCACATAAAGAAATCTACAGAAGCGGTAGCTGAATTAGTACTTCAGGACAAAACATGGTCCCTCTCACTTTCTGAGCTATGTACATGCCTTTATCGCAATTTTATATGCACGCGAAGTTAGCAGCTCATGAAATATTAATCGTCACTCTGTATTGTCTGAAGCCTGGGGGCCTCCCATTTTGCCGACAAACCATGTCTCATAATCGCTTCTGTGAAATTATGAGATTTCTTAGATTTGATTATGAGTCAACAAGATCGCAACGCTTGCAGGCGGATAGATTGCCCTTTTTCTGAAACCTGGAAGAAATTCGTAAAAAATAGCTCCATGTGTTATAAGCCATCATCCAATATAACGATCGAAGAGCAACTTTTCCCAAACAAAGCTGAATGTACATTTACTCAGTCCATGTCATCAAAGGCAGACAAATATGGGCAAAATTTGGCTTGCTGTTGACAGTGAATCGAAACACATGCTAAATGGCTTCCCTTATTTAGGCAAGGATGAATATCGTCCCGAAAACATACGTGTTTCGAAGTACGTCGTTTCAAAATTTATGGAGCCATATCTAAATACTGGAAGAAATTAAACAACTGATAATTTCTTAACATCATTGTATTTAGCAAGGACGCTTCAGAAAAAAGGCACTAGCATTGTTGGAACAGAGAACAGGGCGAGAAGAGAAATTCCAAATTCAATGAAAAACACCCGCCAGCCCCTAAATGAAACATCAGATATAAAAAGAGGTGATATATCTCTTACAGTATATCAAGGGAAGAAAAAAAAATGTTCTGCTAATGAGTAGTATTCTTACGAGTGTAAGATTGAAAGCAATGAGGAGAAAACACCTGAAATAGTGTCTTATTACAATAAGACTAAATGTGGCGTAGACGTTCTAGATAAAATGGTGCGAAAATACTCAGTCAAGGCATCGTCAACGCGGTGGCCAATCTACATTTTTCACAACGTTCTTGATAAGGCATGTATCAATGCTGTAATCACGTATCGAGCTTTTACAATGCAAAGGATTTTACGGTAGAAGTTTATGCAAAAGCTGGTGGAAGAACCAAGTGAGGATTATGTAAGAAATAACCAATCTACAGAGCAGCTGTCAGAATAGAGCGATGATTGCGATTTAGAGGAAGTAGAAACACCCAGTAATTGTTACTGCAAAAGAAAAGTATGTGTGTACTTTGCTACTAAATATAATAATAAAATATGGTTTGGGTTTGCATGTTTAGATACGACAACTTATTTCATAGCAATTTTACGAAAAAATGGTTAAGAAATCTCAAAGTTGTTTTTTCATTTATGTTATTCTGAAAAAAATATTTTTGGTGATAAAAATATCTTTATTTCCTTTTGTCGAATCAAATAAAAATATACTTAATGAAATTATTAATTATTATAAGAAAAACTTGACAAAGGGTCATTTTGAGCGCTTTGGGCGTTTAAGGAAAAAACTTCATTTGGCGTTCAATTGTTAAAGACCTAAAATATTTCTATAAAGGACAGAAAAAAGAGAATGTGGAAACTGAATTTGCTTATAGGTGAATTTCTTGATTTGATCTTATTAAGATACTGATTAGGTATGCAACTACGAACGAGTGATTAACATCTTTACACATGGATTGTTAAACAAAGTGTTTACCTATAAGAGAGATTGTCCCTCTGAAGCCTGAGTGTGATTTTAAATATAAGAGTTGATATTTGAAAAAGTGTTATTTAAACGAATCGAAACAAGAATTTTAATTCTATTTTGACTAGAATCTACAAGCATTGTCACATCAACGTTAAAGAGAGAGAGAAAAGCTTTCTGGTTGTGCTCTGGCAACGAAAGTATCCTCCGAATGTGAAGAACGGTTTGTCTTCGATAGCCTATGCAAAATCGACAATGAATTTAAAAATCATCTGAGCGTACTTAATGAAGCGATAGGAGTTGGATTTATTAGTAACCTGAGGTTCGAAGATCGCCTACAAAGCGATCTTCGATGGTGAATGTATCAGAGTTATTTTTTACCCCGTCTTCTTTAACACAAACTATCTTATTAGTTTTTGCATATCTCCAGAGAGCGTCAAGAGGCGCACAATGCCTTTTGAAAAGTGAATGGTGATTGAACCTGCTAGATAAAAAGACGAGCTAGAGAGCTTTGCGGCCATCAATGAGGGAAAAAGCCTTGATTAACATTAAAATTGCTGCTATGTGTCTTGTAAAAGTTAGAAATTTTGTGTGGTTATGTAAACTCCTTAGAAAAGAAGGCCAATGATGCACATTAATTTCCCTAAAGGTGCTTAAAACAGCACGCTTTAATCTTGCTCTTACATTTTAAAAAACGATAAATGAAACGTCAGATTTTGAGTGGCATAACTCGACTGGGAAGGTGGTCGTAATTTTGAGATAAAAAACCCCGTTTTTTAACATAGATCCAATTTACAGGGTTATGGGGCGTTCTTTTACAATTGTTATGAGGCTATAGTGTGTCTTAGTGGCTAAATTCTTGCTGGACCATATTCAGTTAGGGACAGGTGAGATGCACTCGTTTATTCTAAAATACAGAGTAATTTTAGGCTCTACACACTAATATGGTAATTATAATGTGATAGCTTTCAAACCATAGGCAAGTATACACTCAACGACATCACATATACAGTTTATAATGACGGAATATAGTCAATAAATATAAAACTAAAGGGAAAGTAGCCTATATCTTTGTTTAAGAAAAACAAAATTTAACGATAAAGATTCGAACTTGTCGTAAAAAGGAATTCAAGCACGCCGAAAGTAGTGAGGACTAGAGTCCTTTTTAATTTCGATACTGCCGCAGTTATTTTTTGTAACGCTTTTAGCTAATCAAGCATGGTAAAGTATTTTGAATCTTGAATATATTTAAATTCATAGATGAAAATAATAAATTCAATATCAGGATAAGTGATTATGTTATTATGCAAGGAAATTGAAAACCAGCCTGTTGCTTGATTTTACTGTATCATATCGCCCACTCTTTAACTGTTACGTCGGCACAAAGTTTTACCATTTACTTAATGTTATCCAGCTCGAGCAGCATTTTATGATCGCTCTCTCAAGGGGGTTACGAAGGTCTACAGATTCTAAAAGAAGTTTGTTGAGGTATAGGCTAATCGGATAATGTTAACTTTTGGCTCCACCTATATGCAATTGCACCAAAATGGTCTTTTAAATGAAAAAACTTTGTGCATGACATTTAAACGACCTGCAGTTTTTGGTGCATAGCCAAAATTGTGGCTTTGAATTTGCAACGCGCTTGTTAAGCAAACTAGCAATGATCAAACTGCTGAAACGAGGGCTCAGATTCTCTTGTTACTAACCAACTTTTATATTTAATTTGGAATTCTACTCTCTTAGATACATAAATACATTATGCAACTTCTCCAGAGGTGTGTGAGAAGTACGCGACCTTCATGGCCCATTGAGTTTGTAAGATGGTTCGTTGTTTCTCCTCCCACCTCAAAGACTTTTTCAATTTTTTTTTTTTAAATTATGAAAAGCTTCTGAGATCCGATACACGCAGGATAAAGTTAACCAAGCCCCAACAAAGCCAAAAACCAACTCGGTTGGTGAAAATAAACCGTTTCACCAGCGTCCCAGTTTTCACTTTTGCTAACGATATGCACAAGTTAGGAGCCCTATTCTCCCCTGCTGGGTATTGCGCTGGCTAGGCATTTCTCTATTATCCCAATGCACAGCATTATCCTATCTCACTATCAACAAAATACCCATTCTTCTAAGTAGAAGAAACTATGAGTAACCTATTTTCATCCTATCCTTTACCATCCCATTTCAATTCTCATCAAAACGATCCTAAACTTTCTCCTCTGCAAAACCCTAACGGGTTTTGAAAAATCCCTGTTACACTTGTTTTTGATTTTTAGAGAGTTTTACGATGGCGATTAAAACTTTGGTCAGCCTGACCTTAGAAATAACAACGTTGGGAGTGCTGTCGCCGCCTTCTCAGAACTTAGATGGTCATTGCAGTCAAATTATAATTTTTTTATGATAAAAAATCTCCACGTTTGAATCAGCCATCAGCATCCAGAACGATCGCGTGGTAAGCTCAGGTTAGACGTCTCAGAGGTCTGCTAATTGTCCAAGACCAAGCATCATGCCCTCCTGATAATGCTCGGCATCGTGGCTTTGAAAGGAGAAAAGAATTCGGCGTTCTGGTTTGTGGCCGGTTACCCTTAATGTGTAAACGACATCATAATTTCTTAAAGTTTTGAACTATTGGTCGAAATTCGGTGGTGCGAAAAGAATTTTTCAAAATATAAGAGAGTTGAGACGAAAGGAGAGAGTTGAGATGTCCTATATATGGGAGGAGTATGAATACCTGTTCTTTAAGAACGGTAAATAATGGAGTTATAGCGGTAAAATTATTACTTGGAACTTATCCAAAGTTTAGGTCAAATAGATCTTGTGAGAATTCAATTTGTCTGAAGTAATTTGTTAAAGTTAAGATATGAGGCGGAAAGTTTAAATAAGCGAGAAATTAGGTTTTTGAGGGAATGTATATTTTCAATTTAGTGTGACATAAACTAAGAAAGTGTAACCCTGAGTCTTTTGGGGTGTTTAAATGTAAATTGATTTAGGGAAGCAATATGGTGTACGAGTTATGTTCAAAGAAAGAATGGGAGTAGATTTGTTGTTTTCATTTGCACGAGTAAATTTTATATTAGGGTAAAGTTGATTGCAGTATTCAAGAAATTCTATTAAATCATTTGCATAGCGTAAGAGTGCTATAATCTAAATATCGTTCGTCGAAATGGGATGGAAGTGGAATGGCGAATTATCAAGAGCCTTTTCTTCCAATACAGACATGAAAAGGTTTGCAACAAAAGAGTAACCGGACTACCCAAGCAAGGCCTTTTATTCGGTGGTACATTTTATTATTAAATCAAAACTAATTATCAAGGAAAATTACAAGGAGTATTTCCTCAATTTGTTGCTTTTATATTCCATGAAAGAGGGAGTTGAGAGAGGGAAAATTAAGAGAAAGAAAAATATTAATGGTTGGTAAGAGTGAGACAATGGTATGAAGAAAGTTTACGTCTAATCTTTTTATATAAAGTCTTAGATTTAACATTTTAATGTCTTTAATAAGGTAATGGGAACTTTTCAAAGTATAATCATTGATCGCTTGTGTGATAATGAGAGGTGCATTGAATTTGGCAGTCTTATCATTTAGTAGGTTAAAATTAGCTTAAATTAGTTGAAAAGGGATATTTTCTTTGTGAATTTTGGAAGACCGTTAGGTGAAACCTGTAGAAAAGAGCTGTGTTAACATGTTTTCATCTAAAGCTTAAGAAACTTTTAGTGAAAGGAGAAGCTTAGATACTTGATCTTTGATTCAAAGTGAGAGTTATAAGGAGTTTTCCTGAATGAGAATAAATTTTGCTTGATTGTATTGGACAAGAATAAACATTTCTATTCAAGCAAACATGTTTTATGGAGCCAAATTATTTTTCTTAAATTATATAGAGCAAATAAAAGTTATGCAGGCCGTAACAACCCCCCCCCCCCCCGTGCCTTTCTCACTATTTATTTCCTGCCTTTCATAAACCTTTGGAAGACAGAAGGAAAATGCAGAAACCATGCATTGTAGAACATATAAAAATACAATACAAAGGAAAGACAAATTTGACTTAATTGAGCTAGGAAACAATAACAGGAGTTTTTAAAGGCAAGAGAAAGGGAAATTGGAAGAACTCTAGGATCAAGGAGAAAATAGGACGGCACAATGAAGGCAATCCATACTGAGAAAACAAAAATAATGCCATTGAAATAAGTTTGAATATTCCTACCCAAGACTCGAACCTGAGTCTATTGATTGACGGTCATTTCCTCTATCGTTAGACTACCAGGGACAATTACTCAATTCAATTCAATTCCAGTGCTCATTGTAAAAGTCATAGAATATGGTGCAATGTTAATATACCGAAACAAATTTAATGCACACTTACACAGTGTCGTCAGAATCTGTTGCTGTCCTTATAGATGGCCCCAATGTTTAACTGGGTCAATAGAGTGGTGATTTGAGACTTAATTTCTAATTTTTTAAACAGGGGTAATATTTAATGTCTCTCTTTTTCCAAATCATTTCCCACAGATTTATTGCTCAGGAATTATAGTCTGGGGACTTAGGAGGCGAGAGGTTCTGAAAAAAGTTTATATATAGAGTAATTGACAATCAACACTAACTCATTCTGCTTGTGTGGCATTTTGAAAAGTCCTGCTACCCAGTGTATGACCTTCTTTTCTTGATTTCCAGTATCCAGAGCAACATCAAATCATCTAAACACTTGATGTAACCCTCCTGGAATATAAACGAGGGTATAATCTGACCCTTACTACTAACCTCCCAAAAACCAATGGTAAGTATGAAGTTACAATAAATATAAAATAACTAAAATTCATTAAATATGTAAGAGAGTTGGAGGTGGTGAATGTACAAGCCAAATAATCAAGTAACTACATTAAACCAATTCTAACAATTTACTACGAAATCTAATTGTTATTTGTGTAAGAATGGTTGAATCATAATAAATTAGTTATTTACCGGTAAAAAGGAATCGCATTTTTATAAATTGAATAAATATCATAAATGACGCTATGTAAAAAATATATATATATTTATATATATAGGCTTTTCTTAATATATTTTTATCATCCCAGATTCTAGTTCAAGTGTCGTATTCTATCTCAGATAAGTTCTTCCAGTCTAATCATATCGCTTTTGTATGACGACGGGCAGCCTTTCCAATCTGGCACTTCTGGACGACTCAGTGTCTTTGGACATATTAGCTAAACTCTAATTTACCCAGTTTTAAATGGCTGGTTTTCGCAGGAAATGATCTAAACTAGTTCTGGTCGTAAGAATTATCTCTTACTTAATATTTCCTTACTTATAATGATATATCTCGGCCAAATGAGGTGGGATTTAGTGTTCTACCATAGCCAGTTCTAGATCCAACTTTGTTTCGTATCTGTCATTTCTTTCAGCTATTGTTATGCGTCTTCATTTCTGATAGTTCATTCATATGATGAAATCAAATCTTCTGTATCGCAAACAACATCTACTAATAAAAGTGTCACTTACTAAATCTTGCACAAAGTTCTGAAACTCAACCTTGACCACACACATAAGGCTGGTAAGCATTCATGCTCACGTCGAACTTTACAACGCTTTGTTCCCTTTTAACCTTTTTTTACCTCCCATACTCCTTCTCGATATTGTTAAAAATCTCGGTTTCATCTTTCATAGCTGTAAGTTTCTCAAAACTCGTTTGACCAACTATGTAGCTCCTCTCTGCGTTTTTTATAACCTTAACACGATCAATTCTCACTTTAACTCCAACAGTTTGGACTTTGACCTTCATGCATTATTCACCATTTTCTTAGAAAATGGCTTTTTTACCCTTACCTTGAAATACTAAAAAATTCTCTCTGGATCAATGGCTTGGAGACATCGACCTCTCTACCTGGTATAAATTTGTTGCAGCCCCTAGCTTTCTTCACAGTGAACCATTCATTCGTTTAACTCTTTCGCTGAGCTTTTTGCAGTGTATCCGTATTTAATAAAAAATCACCTCTAAGGTGTTATATTTAAAAATTAGGCCTAAAATACTTCTATCCCATCCTACCCGTCCTTTTTACTCTCCCTCTCCCAAGGCCTCAGATCTAAGTGCTCAGACAGTCACCTTTGCTTATTTTTCATAGTATTAGTCTGTGTTGGATGGTTGACCGCGATTTCGTTAGATTGGAGTAGTGTGATACGCTCAAGCCCTTTTTAAGTTGCATTCAAGCTTGCCTTGAAGATCCATCCATATCTGTCCAGTTTTTCGTTAGTTGCTATATAGCATTATTTCCTTAATTTGGGTAGAAATAATGATAAAATTATCTAAAATTAATTGACTTACTTCAGAATCGCAAACATTTAAGGAGTGTGCCAAAGCTCCTTTTTTTGCCATTTTTGCCGATTTCAATGGAAAGGAAGAAGTTTAAGCATATAAATCAATTAATAGGCTTTTTTTAGAGTTGGTGTATTAATTCCAGTAGGAGTGAATTATAAATTTCTGAATATTTAAGAGCAAATAATATAATGAAAAGAGAAAGGTCTAGTTGCCTTGCCAGGCATATCATTGACAAGTACCAAATTAGTGTTAGAATATATAAGTTTAATTTTACTTCTAAATTAAAAAATATAAAGTAACTTCCAATAGACCTATAGTTTAAGCCGAATAGAAATATAATTTTAAATAGTTTTTCTTTAAACGAAAGGGCATATTTATTATCTAAATGGTCTAAATTGTTAGAAAAATATGCCAATTATTTGCTAAATATCCCGTAAAACTTAACTCAAATGATTTAAAATCTAGTTGTTGAAAAGTCGAGAAAAGCTTGTGACGTTTTTCTTAAAGAAACAAATCAATGTGGAAGACATGAATATATGTATATACTCGTAGTATTTGGAACTTTAGACCTAGAGGGCAGAGAACTCACCTGACCCTTCCCAATTTCCACAATGATATTAACCTGCAGGCCCTAACTTAATCGAAAATACTTGGCTGATATAAGTAGTTACACGAACAAAAAATATTTGGCTAGACGAAAATAAAGAGAAAGTTACACAGTTGAATCAAATGATCCAATTAACTGTAGTAAACGAAATAGAAGCAATTTCACTGACCTTCTTGGGTTATATTTGCTGAAATAACCATAACAATTTTCCTCTGAATTATACTCAAGTCTTATCCCATATTAGGAACTGACTAGACTTTTATATCAGTGTCGAAATAAGTGTCCTCACATATTTTCAAAATATAAGTTTAAAATGAGCATAAAATAAACGTATTGCTACTCGTAGTTAAAAGTCTTCAAACTAAGCATAACGTAATTTACTCCACTTTGATAGTCGCTTATTTTAGTATCTTAATTTAAACCGGATATCTTCAATTCTTGAATAAATTAAGTTCCAAGGAAGCGTTTAAGCTCTCTGATTAAAATTGAGCAGAGCTTTATAATTGTTTTTTATAAAAGAGTAAAGTCAAAATAACAAAAGAAAAGAGTGTCGTTATGTGGTCAGAGATAGATAAATTGCTAATAGCGTTTAAAAATCGGTCAAAACGAACTTCCTTAGGTTAAAAAGTAAAGAAAATATGAAAATTCACGTTGTTTTATATCTATTCTCAGAAAGGATAAAGTATAGAGGTAACCTGTGTTGTTCCAACACTGACAGAATAAAAATATTAAGTAATATTGGAAAACAACTCTCCAGAAAAATACATCGAGCAACACGTTTTCTTCATTCTGCAGTTAAATACTATTCTCTCGTCGATAAAAAACTCTTCCCCCCGGACCTTATTTGACGAAGTAATAAATAATTATAAAAGATCTTTATTAATAATGACTTACCACAATATGTATCATCGAAACGACTAGCTATAAAAATGTTAATTCGCTATTCTAAAAATACAAATAAATTGAAACTCAAGATAAATAATTTTTATTTTGAAGAATTATCACTAAGAAAAATAACATGAATATATGCAAGCTAAAAGCGATGATACACAAATTGAGATCAAGTGCTATTATTACTATGCTATATATCTATTTAAAGCAAGTGGGCTTCTATTAGTTTTATCTTCTCTGAAAATGTCAATAGTGGTGAAGAAAGATTAGAATAAAAAGGCTTACACCTTAAAAGCATCGTGCCTCTTCCTCTCAAAAATAACCAGGAAGAAATTTAATTTTAGTGACTTAAGATATTTGTTTTTTAATTGGAATTTAAATGTAAAAGTAAAATAAAACCAAGATCACATATTTTATTAAACAAATAATAATGAGCTTTATCGGCAAATAAACCAATTTACAGCCATATATACCATTTCTACCAACATCTGGTGTAGATGACAATTTAGTAGGTATTACCATAAGTATATTTTGCCTAAACAGTTCGTAATATATGATTTATCCACTAAATTGGAAGATTAATTAAATGAGTGGATATCCTAGACTTAGACTAACGTTCCCAATAGCATTATGGAATGTCCACAGTTGAAAATTGCAATCCTTACTACGTACTAATAATTCATCACAGTTTCAATAGGAATTATTTGGAAGATGCCAAAAATTAGCATTTGCGTGGGAAGGGACTTTGGCACAATTTGAAAGAAATAATTTGATAGAGAAGGAAAGATAATAGATAAACTATTAATTGTCATATATGGCACATTGACAGCGATTTTGAAAACCAATTTTGAATAATATTTACAGTGGTTTTGCTCAACTTTTAACAACGTATGTTGTTAAAAGTTGAGCAAAACTTTTAAGACTGTACAAAAAATTTAGTGTCAAGAAACTAGCATCGATGTTATGTAGATTTTATTATGAAGTTGAGGGTACTGAATTCGATTTTGATAACAAAAAATTCCCATCATGTAACGATTTCTTGTAAACTGCCAATTTTATAATTATGCAATTGATACCGATTATCCTGTGTGATTACTTCGTAAAAATAAAATTGATCAGCATGTTTGTTATCATTATATAATCTATTAATATACATTATAATATTTACTTCTGCGTTTAAAATACATCTCAAGTGTGTCACGCTTACGATTTTAGCAGAAATAAGCCAACATAGTAGGCAACTATTTGGCCTTATACCTGTTTTCCATTAGCACATTATTTGATAGATCCTCTCTCCATATTCATCACTCACATCTCCTGCATTCTTTGAAAAGAAGGACAGATGAGAATAAGGAAAGTACATCTTCAGTGACATATTGCCTCCGATATCTTGGTTGCACTTGAATCGTCTATCCACTACTATATGCTCTCGCTAGGCAACTTGGTGCTTTCCTAGAATTCCCCAACATACATCTTTAAATGCATGCTAGGCAGCTAACTCAGTTTCATCCATTTTCGCCTCTAAGTCCTCATCAGCTATAAGTTGACGAATTGGCGGGCCTACGAATATGCCTTCTTTAACTTTAGCATCCCTTATTTTAGGGAACATTGATTTGAGGTACTAGAAACATAGCCCTGTTATGTCGCGCTGCTTTATTAAACTGATTCTTTTGGCATAGTTTTATATGCAGTGATGAAGCAATGATTTTCTCCTTCTTACGAGTATCTAGTGGTTCATGAATTATAGTGTGGCATCCAGGCGTCATAATTTTCCCAAGGTGACCATTTTGAGCTTACATAATATTCTGATGTGGCCCTACTGTTTCACTTGAAAAGAAAGCACATAAATATGGTGTTTCTAGTTTGTAGCCCATTAAGTGAGACTACTACCCTCACGTCCGCATAGACTAGCCACTCATGCTCCTTGTAAATTATGTGGTCTAGAATAAAATCCTGGTACATATATGTCTCTATTAAAATGACTAAGTGAACAAGTGGAAGGGAAGGCATGGTGTTGACAATGTGCAAACTAACCTCTTTTATGCTGTAAATGGATGCATCTCTTAATAAGCTACACTCCTTTGGTTCATAGGCAGGCTCCATGGCATTGAATATGCCTCTGATATCCTCAAAATAAGTCAAGTTGTTTTCAAAAGTGACGAATTGTAGTAGGCCTGCAGAATATTTCTTAAATACTGTACTTTTAGCATGTTCATCAAATAGGTTCCATTGTTTAGGCCAGGAGTTCACTTTGTTTCTTCGTCAGTGTTATATCACGAACTAGATCATTAGATCCTGATAGGTGATGAGCTGTGGTCTCTTGTCAGATTCAAGGTATGCCAAATTTGCTGTATCTTGAGATTCTGAATTGCCTGAGTTTCTCGTGTCATCGCTGAGTAGTTCATAGAACGGCTGTGGTACAGGAATAGCACTTGAATGTCGAACTTTGCGAATAGCAGACTGAAGATATGGATACATGATAGATTCCTAGCCGTTTTGCTTGAAACCTGCAGTGAAATAAAATAAAATCAGACTAAAAATGGATATTTCTGACTGTATTCACTTGCAGAATAAGTGGGAGTACAACATACTATGTATTTTCATCCTTATAATCAGTACATCTCTTGAAAATATATTAAATACCAGGAAGGAAAATACTTTGAATACCCACCTTTAATATCTGTTAAGCAATAGTCGTAATCTGTTAAATGGTCCTGGCTCCCTCCAGACCATTGGTAAGCCAAAGATGAGGCTTTGTTCTTTGCCTTTCACCATGGCACAAATGGAACTTGTACACCTGACACAACATATGTCAGGTGCATAGCGTTTGTCCTGGTCACTTACTTTAGATCCAAAGTACAGTTCATAAAGCTTCTTTACATGTTGAGTCAACTGTCTCAAGTATTATCTTAACGCAACTGATCCACATATATAACAGAAACTATCTGGGAAAATTTTCTATTCTCTAGGCCTTCTAGCTGTGTCTCATGTAAAGAAAATCACTATAATATGTGGAAAATAATATAAATAGTAACAACAACAAATATTTTTTAAATATTGCAGCATTTATAGTAAGAACAAAATTATTGAGCTTTACGCAAGAGACTACCACGGATTTGGACCCATATTAACCAAAAGATATTGTGTATACTTTCATAAATTCCATAGGTTAGGTTGACAAATACTTTAAGAGCACTTCATTAAAATTATTTTGAAATCTGTTTATAACTTATAAAGGTTGGTAGTTTAGATAGTTTGTATATTTTGTCCATTGCGACCTACACATAACGACCAAACTTCGCCTTTCCCATTACATATTGCACGTTAGATGGTCCCGTACTTTACGACTTTCATGTTAATTTAAATTAATGTTTCCCTTACTTTGAAACTATCATGTTAATTTGTATAATGTTGCCATTACTAATGCAATTCCATTAATTATCCCAGGTCAATTAGAATTACTTTGTATTTATACTAAATATAATTCCAGTACCCAGATGATGAGGCTAGCCCTCGAAACGTTGGTTAAAATTAAATGAAGAAAGCAAAAATCTATTTAGTTTCTGCTGTCCAGGTTCTATTATATAATGACTGTTCCAATAACTTAGACCGATTTAAAATGTGAGTTAAGTTTAAGTGTCTAATGACTTCTCTTTTACTTTCAGATTTAACAACTTCAGTCTTTAGCAATTTCAACAATGAAAAGATTAACAATCTAACAACGTGTTAAAGTTATCGAAGCCTATTACGAAAATGGACGTTCAAACTGAAACCCATTTCGGGCACTTCGCGATTGTTTTGGTCAACATAATCAACAAACCGAGAGTGCAATTGGGAAAATTATTCGTAAATTCAAACAAACGGGGTCGGTGACAGTTAAAAAAACACTATTGTGTGCTAATTTACGCCGTTCCGCTGAAAACATTGCTGCAGTGTGCGATAATGTGGCCCAAGATCCAGACACCTCTATTCGTAATCGCGCGCAAGAATTGAACCTCTCCACAACAACTTCACATCGAATTTTGACAAAAGACTTGTCTCTACACGCTTACAAAATTAAATTTACACAAGAACTAAAGACTACTGACGAGTTGAAGCGACGTACATTCGTGAATTGGGTGCACGAGCAAAGACAAGCCGATGATGATTTTTCGCAAAAAATAAACTTTAGTGATGAAGCCCATTTTCATCTTGGTGGATTTGTTAATAAGCAGAATTGTCTCATTTGGGCTGATGAAAATCCCGGGAAGATTGTTGAAAAGCCACTGCATCCACAAAAGGTCACTGATTGGTGTGCATTTTTTGCTTGAGGAATCAATGGGCCATATTTCTTCGAAAATGATAACGGAAATTCCGTTACGGTGAGAGGCGAGTGATACCGTGCCATGATAACCAACTTTTTATGGCCTGAATTGAATTCTATGGATGTCGAAGATTTGTGGTTTCAACAGGACGGCACCACCTGCCAAACAGCCAATGCAACAATGGCTCTAATGAATGAGAAGTTCCCAGGTCACATCAGCTCTCGAAACAGCGAAGTCAATTGGCCACCACGATCGTGTGACTTGACGCCTTTAGATTTCTTCATTTGGGGTCATCTCAAAAGTAAGGTCTAGGCCAACAAGCCAACAACAATTCAACAGTTAAAGGATGAGGTCAGGTGATATCGAGGAGCAACTATGCAGAGACGTCATCAAAAATTTTGACAATCGAGTGGAAGTGCTCCGCCGAAACCTTGGCAGACATTTAGGAAATATTATTTTTCACACATAATTGCCATGACTCAAATAATATGATCCAATAGCGAAATCAATAAATTTTCACCAGTAACACTGTTTTATTTACTGCTAACTTCGATCCGTCTTAATGAAACACCCATATATTGAAACTCCGGACTATAAAGAACCGATCACTTGAATCCATATATATATATTAGCATTTTCTTTAGTATATATGTTTCTTGTGGGCATCCAAACGTTGTTTTTAGTTTTGTTTACAAAGAGTGTTATAGATCTCTAACTCTTTTGCGTCTTTTTTATTACTTTCCAGCCTCTAATTGCGATTATTGCGTTAAGTTATTTTATTTTCTTTGTTATGTCTATGTTGTTTTAATTCACTTTTCTAAAATATGTAATGATGGACAAAGCTTTGTTTTGAATTCCTCGGAGTCTTAAAGGTTGTGGTGCTGGAACCACCTTCTAGAATCGTATTTGTCTCCAACGTACCTCATAGACGAGCATTTTGTAGTTTTATGAAATTTTATAATCCTTGAAAACTGATTGATCATTTTTGTAACGCCTGTGTATGTAAAATAAGCTAACGTAATGGTCTAAACA
Organism: Ceratothoa steindachneri; assembly: GCA_963969495.1. Taxonomy (NCBI): domain Eukaryota; kingdom Metazoa; phylum Arthropoda; class Malacostraca; order Isopoda; family Cymothoidae; genus Ceratothoa; species Ceratothoa steindachneri. The sequence goes on from OZ018328.1 coordinate 88,029,676, forward strand.
AAATAGTTAACGTATACTTCGCCTTAAAATTTGTCTTAACGCTGATTGTTTACTTTTGTTTCGCCGTATGTTTGAAAACACGGTTAACGTTGGTTTACCCTTAAAAGTTTCATAAACGGTGATTTGTCAATTTTATAGCGCTTATGTTTGAAAACCCAGCTAAAGTTAGTTTGCGCTTAAATATTTCTTTATTCCTTAACGATTATTGGTCAATTTTTTGTTGCTTATGTTTTAGTTAAACAAACCGCTAACGTTAGATTTCCCTTATAAATTTCCTTAAGGCTGATTGATGTTTTTTGTCTCTTTGTTAAGTGGAAAAACTATATATAGTGTAGCATTTTGGAAATCAAAAAGAGAGACTGCGCGTCACTTAAATAAAAATATTCTACGCCTCTCAAGAGAATTTACGAAGCATGACCCATTTTAGTTCCGTCTTTTGAGATAAAAAGGAGTCGAGGAAAGTATTCCACTCATCGAGAGGGCTGACGGCTGACGTCACTAACCTCACTTGAAGAGTCACACGCGCGCGACCTAGCGCGCCGATCTTCTACCGTAGACAGAAGCTACACCTCGAAATCTCCTATTTTCCAACCACAGCAGCAAATCTCGTGTTCGAATAACTTCTCTGCCAGCAAGACCACCCGTTTTTGACGTGTCCAAACTCGGGAAGGAAGGCCTATAGTGGGCGCGAAGAGGGAAGAGTCATTAGGGGGATCAGTGGTTAGGACATGCAGGTGGGCCCTGTTAGACACTTATCCCATGTAAGGCAGAGAAAGAAAACCTAGGAAAGAGAATTAGTGACACTTTTAAAGTAGAAGCCTTGTATGCCTCAAGGAGAGTCATCTTCCCCAGCGAACCGTCATTATCGACCGCAGGGACAAGAAGAGATTCTCCCACTGGGTTAAAAAGGGTTGTCCCAAGCCACCGAGGGAGAAAGTCTTTGAAACAATTTTCTCTACCCTGGGGGCTGCATTGTGTCCATTGGTAGAGCAGCCCGGTAGCTACTTAGCAATCTGCGACAGCAACCAGGACTTGGTTAACTAATAAGCAAGAAATCGCGTGCAAATCTTGAAGAAATTAACCGACTACCCAAAGATCAATAATATGTCGACGCTTAGATCTCTGGGTCAGCTAACCTAGTCTGGATGAAATAAAGTAAGAAATTGAAGCAAAATAAAGCTCAGCTAAGGCCCCTTTACCCACGACCGAGATGGCTACTAAAGCGTCAGAAGCAGGCCTAATAATGTTCTGTACAAAAACCTTGGCTGCATCCATCGAAAGGGAAACTTCATTCTCTGTGCTGGTTTACTTTTCTTGTTATGGCCTAGAACAACACACAACTGAAGAATATAAGTTCTCAGGCAAAGTATGTTCTGACTGCGCTGGTTCCGGTCACACCTGGAAAGAGTGCAGTAACGCGGAACATAAAAATAACTCAACTGCGATGGGCCTCACTGAACAATCGATGTCATGTCTGATTAAGAAAAACTTAATAAACGAGGAGAAGAGATGTATCAAGAAAGAAAAACTCAGAAAAGCAAACACCAGCTATGCACAAGCGTGAAAACTAACGTAAGGGAGAAAACAGTACCCTAGTTGGACCCAGCGATGAAACTAGACCTAGTCATGTGCGTCATACACGCTGATTTCTTTAATGTGGCCAAACCGTGGAGCTATGCAACCAACTAAATAGAATGCTGACACAAAATTGGATGATACCTCTGTGGTTTCCAGACAATCCACTCCAAGAGGAAACCTATACCAGACACAGAGGGAGCAAGCCAACCCTGGCGTCAAGAAAGAGATCCAACTCGAGGGATACCCGTCTGAACTGGTCCAGTACGTCCGAAATACCTGTAAAAATGGAAACAGACCAACTGGTCGAGCTACAAAATCCTTTCCAAAGAGCGAGCCAGCAAAACAGAAACCCAAAAGGAGGCAAGACAACCACATTCGCACAAAAATTCACCGATCTCAATATACGAATATACGCCTCACCATTGGATCCACTACCGAGACTAGCAAAAGTGAAGGAAATAATTAAAAGCATGATCTAAGGCAAGTAAAAATGTGAATACGATTGTGATGCCCAAGAAGAAGTAATACTCACACCACAAAAGAACGGCCGCATAGAAATATCCCCAGACTCTTGCTTCAATCTGTCCCACGACAAGTTTATAAAAAAACGAACTGGGAGGGAAGAAAAAGAGAAAGTAAAAATCATATAAGAGGATTAATATGCAGACAACATCAAATTCATTGACAAACTAAAGATCATTTCGCTTAATATGAATGGATGGAAAGGCAAAATGTATATTTACAACATCATGCGTTAAATAGATCCGGACGTAGTTTTGATATCTGAACACGGCCTGAACGCCACCAAAAATTACGTAATCAATTTTACTAGCGAGAGATAAGACGGTGTAGCAATTTCCGTACGAAAATGGATGAAAGACAAATAGATCCAGCACCTAGAGGAGTCCTACCTGGCCTTAATAAGTACAACCATAGACGACCTTGTAACAGCAGTGGGGTATCAACCCCCAGAGGACCTTATCTTCCTATCCTCAGTTGTTCAGAAGAAACAACTCCACCATATTGATCGGCAACCTTAAAGCCCGCTGCGGAGAAACAGGTTATACCAATGCATTCAAACGTTCAGGGGCCTCACTGAGCCTTCTTATTGTTCGCGATATAGTACATAGAGCTGGCCCAAAGTTTGCCACGTATCTAACTAAGTGATCTTAAACAATCTCTGACATAAGGCTCACCAATTCAAACTTTGTCTTGAACCATTCAACAATTCCAGGACCATACTCGCCGTCGATCCCAGGAGCATTGTCACAACCATCTCAATTTCTCCCATTTAGGTGAAATTCCTGCCCGCAAGTGACTCACCAAGGCCTACTGGGACATCTATGAAGGAATACTCAAAGACTATCGGATTGGACACCTAGACAGAGCCACACTTTAAGACCAAGATAGACACTTTTACAACTTAATGTCCAGGACAAAGGAGACGGACTGAGCGGCCATTCCTAGGGTGGAATATAAGCCTATCTTGGCACCAGGATGGCACGAGAATATCATAAGAAGTGTTTCGTAAAGTAGAGTAAAGTTAAGCCTTTCAGCGTTTCTCAGCTGAGAACGAACGGCTATGTGTGTGTGAGGTTTTTAAACAAGCATTGTGCGAATAAACTAAATGGTTGGCAAAACAATCGAATATCTTGGAAGTTCCGAGACACTGTTTTTCCCAAAGTAGGTTGGGAAATCTGGTCCATTTCGTTCAACTATTCATCTTTCTAGAATGATGTTGAGATTCTTGCTGCCTTATTGAAATTTCTTGTGTATCCTGCGGCTCTACTAAGGACATTCAAATCACCAATAAATATTGCCTGGTCTTCTTCTCCAAACACTTCCAGGAAACTGTGAAAGGTTGAAAGATCCTTTCAAGGGGGTTGATACCCCGTTGCTATAATTATGTTCCCGGTTGTGGTTTTTATACCAATTGTTAAGTAGGCCTCATCTAGATCTTTAAGATTTTTAAAACTTACGTCTTTTCGGATAGCTATTGCTACCCTCACTTTCGCTAAAGTAGCAAAGGTGAAGGCAGAAAAAATGCAACCGATTAAGGATATAATAAAAATAAAACAGCCTAAATTGCTAAACATATTAGTATGTGTTTTGCATCTCTCACAGTATGAACCTAGCTAGGCCGGGTACTTACTCGAAGGAGATGAAATTAGTGTTATAAAACAACGGACTAAAAGAGATGTGGTTTCCCAATAACTTCCTGTCAGGGGACATCCTTGGCATCCAGTATAACACTTCATCGAAAAAACAAGGCCAATATTGGTGTTTTGTTTTTTAAACTTATTTTTAATAGTGTATGGTAAGTGTTGGGGTTTTCCAAATTAACCCTCATGACAATTTTGTACAGTTCTCGGTCTGGGTATGGGCCTTCAAACTCGTATTTATAATGCCCTTTTAGTATTCTCTGAATGAATTCAGCATTGTTGGACGGAAAAGGTATTTGTATTGAAGGGAAGAATATTAGGCTGAATTCCTGTTATTCTTCAACCCTTTCCCTATCTGGGTTGGAAGTAGCTTGAACGCTCTTTTCTTCTTGAATAGCTTTATCTGATATTATCTGCAGAGGTGTCCTCAAATTCTATTGATTATTCTTGGTTCTGCTGTATCCTCTTTCTTAGCCTCGTGTCTCTTATCTCGATTGTTTTGGGTTCAGGAGTTTTCTCTTGGCTCGTGCTCTTCTGTTGATATTGGTCTTGTTTTTTCGATGAAGTGTTATACTGGATGTCAAGGATGTCCCCTGGCAGGAAGTTATTGGAAAACCACATCTATTTTAGTTCGTTGTTTTATAACATTAATTTCATCTCCTTCGAGAAAGTACCCGGCCTAGCTAGATTCATACTGTGAGAGATGCAAAACACATACTAATATGTTTAGCAATTCAGGCTGTTTTATTTCTATTATATTCTTAATCGGTTGCATTTTTTCTGCCTTCACTTTTGCTAGTTCAGCAAAAGTGAGGTTCTGCTTCTTCTCCTACTCTCTAGCCCTCTCCTTCTTCTTTCTATCTATAAGATCACCTTTAAGTGGACCGGCCATTGCCATGGTGCGAAGACTGCCCCCACAATGAATGCATTTTTTACTTGTGCTTTACATGCTCTCCATGTGTGATTATTAGGGCTACCGTTCGAGGACCATTTTTTTCCTTTATGAACGCAGACTTTTGTAAAGTGTTTTCTAACGCAAAGAAATTGGAGTAGATCTGCACACTTAAGAATTCTTCGCTCTTGATTTGCTCTGGATTTATTATTAAGGTGAATGCTAAGAGTTCGATTTCTTTTGCTTTCCTCGCCATGCTAGTTTAACGGAATATTAATTTGAATACGTGTGTGCATTCTAGATTATTGCTTAGGGTTGGTAAACTTAATTACCTTTTTAATTTAAGCCCAGTTTTGAGCCCTCTCTAATTCCTCCTTTAGCTCTTCTGCTTGGTGCTTTCCATTCCAGTAAATTTGCCCGCAATATATTGCCTTTTGAGCTTATACTTGAGGTGGTACTTTGGCTTCCAGCCCTATTTTCTCTAATACATCCAATGCTTTTTCGGATGGAATTTTGTCAACATCCTTTTCTTTCTAGGACAGCCTAATGTAGAAGTTTAATTACTCTGAAAGCTTAGTTCTTTTGAACTTTTGCGCGCCCTTCTGGTCGCGCAAAGGGAGCCGATTAGTGAGTCCATCTTCTGATTAATCAAACTTCTTCTTCCTCCGCATTGATGAAAAAGGCGATATAAGTAAATAGAGGGAGATAGGGAGATGTAAGTTGATAAGAATACGGTTATATCCGATTATTTCTCGGCCTTTTCAGCTAGGAAATCGGATTCCCTGCCTAACTGCCTATCACCTATCCCTAACCGTTTTCACTCTAACTTTAATTGAGGTAACCGCTCATACGGTTACTAATCCGTCCAATGATAAGCTTTAGCCTTCGGTGTTTTAGCTGCCCAGTTCAGATATGGCTCCTGCTCAATAAGGTACCTATCGAGGCTTGGGTTACCTGGCCGAATTGCCCTATAGTGTAGACAGAAAGAGAAGGTTCGTCCTTGTAATGCGTCCCTTTCAATTCCTGTTAATCAGTGGAAATCTCTTCAAGATATTCTTCGGGAAAAATCGATGACTCTCGTTTCGAACAATTAGAAGCTCTTGATAAGCATTTGAATATCCTTCGTAGAAGAATCTTCATTATCTGCCATCCGTCGAAAAATCAGGTCTCAGATCTTAAGTCTTGGAATAACGTTAAAGAAAATGTATATAGTAAGAGTAGAGGGGATAGTGGACGTTAGGTTACAGTGGTAAAAAGGGAATGAGTTAAAGTTAGAGATAGTTGCTTGGTGACCAACCATCTCTTTATTCTTTTTCCTGATTCTTGATCTTCAGTCTTCGACCTTTGGTAGTTGGAGGCTCTTGCGCCTCTATTTTCTTTGTTATCTTCGATTTTCTTCTGCGCCGTCTGTTGCAGATTTTTTTTCTTTGAGTTGTTAAATGCTTTGCAATCTCATCTTCACCTATATATTAAGGGCGGCTTATCCCTAGAGTTGGGCCTCCCGCTCATAAAACTTCCTCTATTGTTAACTTATGTTTTGCGGCATAACTATGTCTCTTTTCTCCTCTGCAGTTAATATTTCCTTCAACTTATCCCATACATTCCAAGATTTTTTTTTAAGCCCCCCTTTATTGCCGGTAGATCTATTTCGGGCTGCAGCTCACTTAGCTTTTTTTATTCTCGTCTCATGGAGTTTGATATAATGTAGACTTCTTTGTTTTAGACTCTTTGTAGTTTAATCATATTTGTCTTATAGAATTTATTTAACGCGATTGCTGGATAAAGATCTGTACCCCTACTGATAGAGTTGTAGATTTTTTTTCTTATTATCTCTATTTAATCCCCCAAGATGATTTAGTTTATTTAAGCTTGCATTAGCTGCTTCGACTCTTTCCGTGATGTGTTTTCCATATCTATACTTTGAGATCTTGAGTACGAGGACCTTTCCCTCGTCTAGAAAACGATAACTTTTGTCTTCTACTTCCACTCTATCACTTTTTCGTCTCCCTATTGGCACGATGGTAAAATTATCTGTATTTGTTCTGGTTTTATATTTGCGTTCGAATTCATTGATATTAGCGATCTCAGTCGCATTGAACCTTGCCATTGTTTGGGCAACGTCTATATATGTTATTTGCTATTATTATAATGTCGTTCGAAAATGTATGTACTGTATTTAGTCGATTCATTGAATGGGGCCGGAAACCACATTGTGAAAATATTGTAAAGTATTGGACTTTTGCAGCCTCATTTGGGGACCCCTTGTGGGACTTCGAATCTCGGTCCATTGAAGCCTTCTATTAAAATTTACACTGATCTGACCGTAACAAAATCACAGAGCCATTTTACCAATATTAAGGGGAGCCCCAGTCGTCTGATTTTATATTTTTTCCTATGCGTCAAACTTTGTCAAATGTTTTTTTGCGCATTCTTAACTATCTCCGTATATTTCCTGCTCTATTTTGTGTTAGCCACTGTCTCAACAAGTACAGCACACGCAATTTCCGTACTTCTATTCTTTCGAAAGCCGTGTTGGTGGCTCATATTAATGATCTTTTTTCAAGGTGTTTAATTAATCTGACATTTATTATACGTTATAAAAGTTTTGCTAAAGTCTCCAGGGAAGTGATAGGTCTAAAGTTGCCTGGGATGTTTGTGGGTTTATCGGGTTTGGTAAGAATATTAATTTTCCTCTCTTTAGTTTTTCCTGCAAAAACCCTGCACTCAGTGTGGGGTTAAATAAATAAAGTATATTATTCAAGAATGGGTCCGGCGCTTGAATTAGATTTTCCCTCGTCAAACTTGACTGCCCGGGCACCCTCTTTTTTGGTGTCTAATAGAGTACTTTTCAATTCCTGTATAGTAATTGGCTAACTGCCTTATTGTTAAGAATTGTCGATAGAGCGTTGTTATTTGGATCTACATCAGAAATATCGAACACTTATTTTCAGTGGTTACGGAAGGAAACTTCCGTTTCTTGGGACTCCATGGCCTCTCCCCTATTTTGGGTGATCACGTTTTTAGGCTTTGGATTTCTGTTACCTCAGGCTATATTAATTTTTTTCCCTAACCTCGTTGGGTTAATTTCGCTATTTATAGCCTAAATAAAGCGATCACATCTTGCATTTCTTTCTTCTGTTTTTGCGTTTATCAAGTCCTCCTCTATTTGACGTAAGTCTATGGTTCTATGCTCTGAGGTTGGTACATGCCTCTTATCGGCATTAACGTGTGCCTTCATCAAATTGGCAAGTTCCAGATCTATTTTATCTAATGTGGCCTCTGGTAAATTTCTCTGTAGGTGTTTAGCTAGGTCCTCTGAATAGGCAATCCAATTGACTTTCCTGTACTTCTAATTTGTTTGGAATCCAGTGATAACGTTATTACAATCATTTTGAGATCACTTGTTGAATTGGAGGTTTGGTGTTGCTAATACTATGTCTGGTTTCAGGGTTTTATTAGCTCCAATATAGATTGGGAAATCTGGGCCTTGTCGTTTCACTATATCTCTTTCGAGTAGGAAGTCTAATTTCCTTCCTGACTTGTTAAAATACCTAGTATAAACGATGTTCTACCAAGAGAATTCAGGTCCCCCATGAGAATTGCCTAATTCCTTCATTCGAATACTCCAAAAAGTTATGTAGCGAAAAAAGTTCCTCCTTGGGTGTTGGTATCCAGTTGCAATGGAAATGATTCCTCTTGATGTCGTAACTCTCACAGCCAAGTAAGCATCATCCAGATACTGGAGTTTATTGAAGCTTACATCCCTTGGAATCGCTATTGCCACACTGTCTCATTTTATATCATTAGTGGTTTTTGTTATTGTTATAATTAAATATTTTAATTTTGTTCTTTTTCGCGTTTATATTTAATTCATTTAACAAGATTATTTTGGAGTCATGCTTTAGATACGTATTATTTAGTGAGAAGTTCTTCTCATTACATCATGCTACGTTTTGGCAAATTATTTTCATTTTTCTAATGTTGGCTATTATTTCAGAGCTTTTTCTACTAAGCTTGATATTCTTTCTGCGTTGTAATTCTCTCAGGCTATTGGTAATTTAAATCTCTCGCTTTTTCTTTTCTCATGGTATTCAGATGTTCTTGTGCTAGTCCTAATTTTGTAGGCTTGTATTGTATACTTACTATGTGAGGTGAGGGGGGTTCTCGGAGAACCACATTTCGTCAAGCCTGTTATACTTCAGTATTAAATTTAGTTCTTTCTTGTACAATTTTGGGTTCACCACGCTTAATACATATGCGTCAAAAGACAGACCGAAATAATGAAAGATTTTCTTTGTCTGATTCTGATGATGTTTTTGCTAGTTGTATCCAATTTGCCGTAGCCTTCGTGGCTTTGGCAGCGGTGAGATTTTGACTTTCCTATTTTTCTCTCGATTTCTTTTTATTGTTCCTTTTCAAGATTTATCTTTTGGGAGGCATGCCATCGCCATGGTGGATTGATTTCCGCCGCAGGTGAAGCATTTATTTCCTTGTGTGTTGCATTTGCTCTACATATGGTTCTTCCCGCTCTACTCTGAATACCATTTAATGTCCTTCTGCGGGCAATCACTGGTGTTGTGATTTTCCATCACGAAGCAATTAAAACACGTCAGCACGCTGATCAAATCTGAACTCATTATTTGTTCTGGAGTTATTTTTAAATTAATAGCACCTAGGCCGGTTTCCTAGGCCTTCCTGCAATGCTTGTCTCTCTAAATATTAATTCAAATACATGAGCGTTTTCTTCCTAGTTATTTCGATTAGTAAACTTGACCACTTCTTAGTTTTTGCTCACACCTGTGCCCTTTTTCTCTCATCTTTTATTATTTGTGCACTGTGTTCCCGAATTTAAGAGTATCTTTCTAAAATCCACCGCTTTTTATGCCTCTATCTATGTTGGAACGTTAGCTTATAGAACATTTCATTCTAGTTTCTTTGATCTACGGTCTTATATTAACTTATCAACATCTTTTCGTCTGACATATGGCAAAGTATGCGTTTGAGTAATCAAGTAGTCTCACTAAAACGACTTCTAATTCGCCATATACTATTCGAAAAACTTTAGATCAATCGTGGTTTGGCGCACCTTTCATGACGCGCAAAGGAACTTGTTTGGTGTAGTCCATTTAGAAGTTATCCGATCTTCTTTTTCTTGTTTATCTTCATCTAGAACAAATGCAAAGATAGGAGAGGGAGAAAGGTTGAGGATAAATAAAAGAATGATGTATAGTCTGGTTATTTTTCCAACCTTTTTAGCAGGCAAGTCGGTTTCCGTACCAACCTACCTAACACTATCCCTAAAAGACTTTGCTCCCAACTTAATTGAGGCCGCCGCTCACACGAGTACTAATCCAACCAGGGCTAAGCGTCAGTCTGCGCTGAGTTAGCCACCTGGTTCAGATATGGCTCCTGCTCAATATGGTTGCTAAGGACACAGCTTCCCTAGCCGACTTGCCCTAATTTGGGTAGACAGAAAGGGAAAGATCTTCCTTGCCCTGTGTTCAGTCCAAGTCCTGGTAATCAGTCTAAGCCTCTTCGAAATCTTTTTTTACAGGAGGAACATGATGAGGCTCTATTAAATCAATTAGGTTTGGATTGCTGTTCGAATATTTCTTGGAGAAAAATTTTCCAACATCTGCTATCCGTTGTGATTAGCTGAAGATAGAGATGTGAAGAAAAAATAATGAGGAAAAGAAGGAAGTATTAAATTAGTAGTTTAGGTGCCCGGTGTCCGTGACATCTCTTTTGGTTTGTATTCTTATGTGATTTCATGAACTCTTTCTTATTCTTTTAACTTTTTTTATAAATATATAAATTATAGTTATTATTAAAATATATATTTATCTCTATTGTTAATTTTTTTCTACTTTATTCACTTGAATCTAGGGATTGGATCGGGACTTTTGGTGTTTGGGATCTATTCTTTATACTATTCCTCCTCTGGATTGTGGCTGCCTAGTGTATCATTGGGGAGAATGCTTTCCAACTTCTCCCAAATATCTCTTCCTCTTTTGTAAAGATACAAGTTTAAAGGATCAAGTCCTATTTCTTCGTGTAGGTTCCTCGAGGTCAGGAAGTCGTACCACTTGGAACCAGTAATGCATTTAGAAGTATACTGGGGGTACACCAGTTCCGACCTAACTAAACTGATGCATAGCTTTTTCTTGTTTGTTATTGTGAGGTTTCAAAATCGGTGTAGTTTTTCTAGTTCAGATTTAGGCAAATCCCGTTCTGGTGCTCAAGTGTCTATTCATTCCGGTACTAGACAGTATGTAACCAAAAATTGACGCGTGGGAAGAGTATTCAATATCAGTGTTTCCTAGATTATAGGGGGTGGTACAATGTCTCCTTATTACAGTTGCAGAGAAATTAAACAGGTTCGTTTGGATTTTCAAGGGTCTTTTAAAGTTGGAGATCTTTTTAGCTTCTGCTGCTGTAGCTCTAGCAATCATTTTTGCTGACTTTGTCCTTCTAATTACAACTTAGGTGATATCGTCCGCGGATTTTATATTTAGTGTTTTTTCGTCGATTGGTTTAGGGATGTCTCTCGTGTAAATGGTTAAGAGAGCGGGGCTAAGGTATCCTCCTTGTTGAACACCGGAGGCGAGGCCGAGGGCTTTCCATGTATGGCCATCGAAAGCGATTACTACTCGCCTATTAGTTATATAGCTATAGAGTATCTTTTTGAAATGAGATGTGAGTTTGAGTCGTGAGATTTTGTCTTTCAGTTTTTCGATCGAAACTTTATCGAAGGCCTTCTTTAACTCTCTGCAGAAGACGTCAATCCAGCATACTCTAGCCCGCCAAGCTGCTGCGTATTGCAGCATATGGGCTATGTCTGTCTCAGTGCCTCGGTGTTCTGTAAATCAGTGTTTTCTTCGTTCAGTAGATGCTTTTCTGCTAGGTATTTTGCCAGTCTGATGTTGAGAATTTTTACAAAAACCTTCCCAACGGTCTCCAGCAGTGATGTGGGTCTGTAATTCATGACCTGGTTCGGTGGTTCTCCCGGTTTAGGTATGAAGATCATTTTAGAGGTCTTCAGTCCATCCGGGAAGTAGCCCATTGATAGAGACGCGTAAACAGGTTCAGCAGCCTGGTCCTAAGTCTCTCCTGTACTTCTTTTAAATGCCTGATGGTAAATTGGCTGAGCCCCGGGGCTTCAGCCTTGAATGAAGAAATTAATTTAGATTATTCCTCCTGTGTTATTTTCCCCCCTTCCTGAGAGTTACCTTGTAACTGATGGATGCATGTGGTTCTCTAGGGTTTAAACTTGCCTTCTCTCCTTTCCATATACTCGAGAACCTTGTTTTCAAAGCCTAGGTCAAAGTCTTCTTCTTCTTCATCTGATATTTTGAAGATATTTACCCAGACTCCACGGAACAGCTTCTCTTTCTTGCTGGAAGTGACCACTGAAGTTCCTTCATGCTTGATTGCAGATGGGCGAGGGTGCGAGCGTTCCCTTTAAATTTGTTTATGGTCGTCGAAAAGACCTTTGGGTTCCTCTGAGTGTCTAATTTTTCTATAATGCTATTCCACTTATTTCTGAGCTCTAAGCTTAGTGTAGAATTCAACTGACTGCTGAAATAATGAACGAAGCGGAAATCCATGACTCTATTCAGCCCGTGTTGAGGTTGGTCTTGTAGACTCAAGAGAATCGTTCTTGTAGCACCACTCTCACTTGTGTGGGTTTTTTAGGATTGGTAATTTTATGCGATGTATTGAGGATAGCTATAAAGTCAGCGTTAGAGATGTAGGCGCTAATAGCAATAAGCTTTTCATCCAGATCTACTTCGGATGCATCATTCAGATCAGGGATATCTTCTGGGAATGCCCTTCTGTATTCTTCCCAATTGCCATTCCAAAAGTCTTTCCTTGGGGTAACTGGGACTGGGGTAGGGGCAGTTGCTATGGAAATCAGCATGGGCAAATGATCACTGGGTGTTAGTGGCCCTGGAGTGATGAGTTGGTAAAAAGAAAAGTTTGGGTTCATGAGCATGAGGTCTGGTTTAGTGGCTCACCCTGGGCAGAAATACGTGGGAAAGTCTGGCCCTATGCCCTCTGTAACGCCTCTTCTAGTTAAGAAATCGAGTAGTCTACCTCTTGAGTTTGTAGTCGAGTATACCACTGCTCTATTCCTGGCTTTAATGTCCCACGCGAATAATACTGGGTGCTCTTTTGTGAGAAGGGTGCATATATCATGATAGGGCAGATATGAGTGGCAAGGAGGTTGGTAACCCGCGCTGGGCTCAATATCGCCCATATAGCAGCTTATGATGATTGAGAGTGTCGATTCATCCATTGGGTTTCCTTGTCAGAATTACATATAAATCAGTTTTCGCTGCTATTAGCGCTCCGTAGAATCTCTCTCCTGTGCAATTCGTTTGCAGAACGTTGTATCCAAAGATCTTCTGACTGTCATTGTCCTTGATGCTAGTTTCTGACAGCAGAAGAACATCTCGATCCAGTTTTCTGTAGATATTGCACAGTTTGTTTTTATTGTGTGACAATCCTTGCACGTTATGTGCCAAGATGGTTAACTAGTTTCTATATGCTATCCCGTAGGTCTGACTTATTCTTGGCCGTTTGACGACCAGACTTTAGTTTCTTGTATAATTCAGGGTCATAGAGCCTAAAATTCTCGTTGTAGAGTTTGTTTTTGCAGGCAAGTAAAGATGCTTTTATTGTCTCCTCGGTAACTGGAGAGTCATAGTACCACTTGATTTGTTCTTTTCTGACTTCTGCGGCCACGTCCTCTCTGGAGATCTCTTTATTTTGATTGGTTTGTAAGTTAAGAGCTAAGGTGAGCCGGATTTATTGGCCGTCTAACTCAAGCTCTTCCTCTTTTTGTTCAGAATCAGCTCCTTGAATCTTTGGTTCTTCCTTGTTTGTTTTTTGTTTTTTGTTCTGCTTGTGCGAGTTAGGTCGAAGTGCTTGGGCGCCTGCTTGTTGTTGTTGAGTCGTAGCTAAGGTTATTTCCTATATTTTTCCTGTATCGGAGCTTTCGGCATCTTTTGCTGATTTAGTCCTGGGGCATGTTACCGAAAGGACTTTTTCTGATTGCCGGTTGTCGGAAAATATGATTGTTTCATGGTTTTTTGCTGCCAAAATCTTGTTGATTTCAATATTGAATGAACCAGGGCATGCTAAGTTCATCACATGCGCATGCAGAATGAATGCCAACACTTTAGTATGCTAGAGTCGCTAAGTTGTAATACAATCTGAGGCTAAGTCGTTCTAATGTTTTGCTAGATTTGGCTTTCGGTGGCTGAGGCGTATGTCTGTTTTGGTCTGTCCGCTACTTTTCTCTTCTTCTTTAGCTGTTCTTTCCTGACTGGGCACTGCATGCTCAGGGTACTGTGATTTCCCGCACAATTTATGCACATTTTTGTATCACTAACGCAGTGCATCCAATCGTGACCTGTTTGCTCGCACTCAGAGCAGATCTTTGTTTTAACTGACTCAGAGCAGGTGCTGGTGAATGTTCTTTGACCTTGTAGCAATTGAAGCAGTTAGAATTTTAAAGAATCTTTCCTGCTCTACTTGTTCTAGGGATATGATCATAGAGAACAGTTTTAAGCCGGTTTCCTTGGCTTTGGCTGCCATTTTTATGTTCGTGAAGACCACTTTGAAGACATGAGATAGGTTGCTGAACTTTACCACTTCTGCCCCTTCGCCCATTGATGGTTCTTCTCAATCTCCGCCTTGATGGCTTCAACTGATCTTTCCCCTACCCATGAGTCTACTATTCTGCATATAATAGCCTTCCTTGCTGCTATTGCTGGAGATGGCCGTGGTTCTAGTTCTATCTTGCCAAGTTCTCTCTTGCATTTCGTCGTAGTGAGTTTCACAAGATCTTCTTGTGTGTGTCAGATGACTGTATATCCTCCATTTGCTTCAATTAGCCGTTTTAGACCAATTCCAAACTTGCCGTAAATAGTCACGAATACCTTTGCCTTGTCAGGTTTTTCATTTTCCGGGGAGTCTCAGTGATATTCAAAAGTCCAGCAACTCCCCCATCCCATCCATGGTGGGGATGCATTCTCATTAACTTGACGCGCCCTTCTCTAATCAAGTCAAGACAGAAACAGGAGGAATCTCAAATCAGTCCGCCCCAACCGAGGAGTGCCAGAAATATGAGGAATCTCCAATCACTCCGACTCTCCTTATTAGATCTGAGAGGCAGGGAAATTTAGGCTTAGGGGTTCCGAGACTGCGACCACTACAGCTCCGCTAAAAACGGGAGGTATCTTAAATCAGTGCACTAAGGTTTTATCCCACTGACTAGAGCAACAGAAACAGGAGGAATCTCCAATCAGTCCAGCGCTACTCAGCTGGTGAATAAATATTCTCTAAGTCAGCACGGGCTCCCCCAGGGTAGACACTCGTGGCTGTTTTTTGCCAATGCTAGGTACACTGGTGAGTTAGACTGATCTACATTTCTTCGATCGCCAGGTTTGAAAAACGCTCACGGTATGGAAAATCTTTATCGCTAAACTTTTCCTCCTCTACCAGGTTGTAGATTCTCCGACGAGCTCCTGTCAAATAATTAGCTAACGTAACGCTAATATCTTGAAAAGCAGTTAACGTAAACTTTTCCTGAAACTTTGTCTTGACGGTAATTTATCAATATTATAGCGCCTATGTTTGAAAACCCGGCCAACGTTAGTTTGCCATTAGAAATTTACCCCACTAACGTTAGTTTTTCTTTTAAAATTTCCTTATCGATTATTGGTCAATTTAGTATCACTCATTTTCTAAACCAAAACGAGACGAAGATATTTTCCTTTCATTCCCTCAAAACTAGTTCACGCCCTCGCTGAATAAATACGTTTGATGAAACTTCGATAACCGATTTACCCAGCATAGCAAGCAAGAAGAGAGCTTACTTTTTCCGAGTTGTATGCTTGTGAATGCAAGGCGTTTACTGAGGATGCAGCTAGGCAGCTACCTAGCTGACAAATCACCACTTGGTAATCGCATCACTTTCAAAGAGGTCTGTCTCAGTTAACTCTACATCAACCAACGCAATCCCCAAACTTCTCGGAATAATGTAAATAATTATCATTGGATAATCTTTGTAGAGTGAATTATAGCTTGGTGGTAAATCTTCCTCTTGTCTTTAATGTTAAGGATTCTCTTCTTTTTTAGTAATTAGTACCAGTCAGCTTTTCATTTATGTACTCTCTGTAACCTGCTTTTTGTAAAATAATGTTGTCCTCTTTATTCCAAGCGCCTTGAAATCAATATGATAGTTGTTTCCTTCTCCTTGTACATATATAAATATTTGATAAGGATTTTCTATAAATAAGTAAGTAAAATCTTAAATTTATCCCGCTGCATAGTTATTGATTCTAGTAGTCTCTATCGCCTTCATCCTAACCTCCATCGCCTCGTTCATGTTGGAACAAATAATCAACTAAATAATATCGGTGGCGAAAGGGGAGTTAAGGCATTCTGTATTTTTTGTTGGGGGTAGATGGCCAACCTGTTGGAAGCCCTGCAGGTTTCTAGAACTTTTCCTCTTAGTGGTTACTATTTTTTTTTAAAAAGTGTATCTCTCCATTACATAGTCACATACTATTTTTTATAATTCATTTTTCATTCTATGAGAACTGAGTTATTAGTTTGCCACTTCATCTTACGGGTTTACCGCTTGGTGATGAATATCAATTGTTCGTCAGTAGCTATCTTCTATTGCTCCCTGAACCCAGACTAATCTCCTCGGTCACCTCAACTATTTCTGGTGACTATGTATATTGCTGAATAGTCTTGACCGTACATCCGTTGTTTATCTTTATACTCTTTAAATCAGCTCTAGGATAAGCTTAACATTTCATCGCGTGAAATGTATAGGCCCCATCTGGATATGCGTTAGATTTACAGTTTGGGCACTGCCCTCTACGTCTACTCGTTTAATATAGCAGTTGAAGGGGCTATGTGAGGTTTTAAAGCAGATTCTCATCGAAAGTAAGATTGAAAGTTTGTTCTGTCTTTTTATTATTTCTCTGTTAATCACTGTATTAAGCTGTTTTATATTTAATATTCCTCTGTTAATCACTCTGTTTATCTGTTTTATATTAAATATTCCTCTGTTAATCTTTGCTTTGTGCTGTTTTATAATTTTATCATAGGACGCCGCAGAGTGGGCGTCTAAATCGATTATGAAGATAATTAAATAGAAAAGTGAGGTTTTGTACCGGTATTTTGGGGGCTTCTATGTGGTTGGTAGCTAGTGGCAACTGTGATGTTAATTTCAATCTACGGCTTGGCCCATAAGAACCAGGACATTTCGCGTACAACCTTTGTATAAATACTCTATTAACGGTAAACATATGTAACTTTTTTATGTAACCGTAGTGTTCTAGGCCCTATGGGCAACCCTGTATAGTTCTAATTTTAATCATGACACAATATTATATTGCTTTGCAAAAAACAGCTATTGCAATTTCATAAATAATCACCTCGATGGGTTCGCAGCAAGGGCATTGCTCGACCTCCTTATTATTATGGAAGTTTACTGGAAATTCTGATGGAGTCTATATAAATTGAATGAGGGGTATTTCCAAGTTCGAATATACGAGTTTAAGGACATTTTGTAGTCTTCATATCTTTCCGTCATTTAAGATCCGGATGATCCATATCTCTTGAGTGTGCCCATCACTTTAAAAAGAGTGGATCTTTTTCGAGAACTTTACCTTTTAATCATACTGAGTTTCCACTAGTTCTATTAGCTCTTTTATCTGTCCTCATTTCTTATCATAACCTTCCAGGATACGCACTCTCCTTAATCACCTTTTCTAGTTATACCTGTACTAGAGCAGTCCAAAGTTGGGTTCCGGATTGTGGTCAATATTTATTGTTGAATGATGTTGCCCATTTTTCTCCCTTCTAATTATGAACATTTATCGATACAACACAATAAAAAAAGCAATTTCCTATTGTGGCCACAATAATTCGCCAGCCCTCTTGAAAAAAATTGGACAAACAACTAATAATATTTTTTGCATTAACCTTATTACCCCTATATTCCTCTTTTCAGGAATAAGTTGATCAAAAACGGGTAATAATAATCCAGGTGAAAATCATATTATTTTGAGGAGTAGAGGTAAAAAATTAAATGATATAACTGTAAGCTTTGTAAAGACAATAGTAGACTAAGAGACTTCTTAATTCATGTAATATTATTGGATTCTTAGCGTTTACAACATCTACTGGTACAAATCTTAAGTTTGTCACTCTATCCCTTTGATTTTAATAGCCTTTTTTAGTACTAAAACGAGGATATTAAGTTACATGACTAGAGAAAAGGTATAGAAACATTTTCAACGATGGTCTATTGGCTTGTAGATTCTTGTAGTTTATAATCAACACATGAATATTTGGAGTAAGGAACTGCTAGAGATTAATAATACTCTTACCAGAATTATGGGTTTTTATCTCTTTTAATTCCAGAGGCAATTTGATTAGAAATTATAGCTTGTCGAATTAGCTAAATGAAAATGATGCTTGTGAGAAAGGACTGATATTTGCATCCAAATGAGGTCTCGAACTCGAGACAGCGCGTGTTTTTAAATTCATTCTCCTTTTCGTGCTTGAGAAACGCTGCTTTGAATCCATCCTGTGCAATGCAACACAAGGAAAGAAGCCTCTATTGCCAGCCTGCGATTCGAACTGAGAATAATGAAAAATATACTGAGTGAATATATAGAATGTGGTTTTAATGGAAGATTAAAATAGTATTTGAGAGATGGCAAGGGAAATAGTATCAACTTAGCGTTTCTGTCTTTTTTTCTGCACCGATATCGACATATTAGTTATCGACTATGAAGGGCTTCCAACATTATTGTAAACTAATTTATAAGTCAGCGCCACAAATCGGATTATAATTTAATAATTGCTAATACTACGTGTACGTTATGTTTCAGCTTACGAAAAGCCCTATTGACCGTTTGTTATGCATTTTGCAAAGCAGTTATCAATTTACCTCTGAATTCAGAATATGATTATTTACTTTTGGAGAATTTTATAAAAAGTAAAGAATAACAGATGAAGCTCGAAAGAAAATGAGAAAATTGAATAAAATTACGGTTTTTGTTTTTTTGTGTTTTTGGTATATTCGTAAGTTTTATCAAGGTTTTTCATAAAATAGCTTATTGATTTAAATCTCTAGCCCCATCCTCTACAATATAATTTTACCACTTGGTGTTATGACGTTTTTCTATATTTTTTAACGTGATGAAACTTTGAAATTAAAAGGCATTATGCGTTCTAAATTTTTAAAAAAGAAGTGGTCCGGAAAGATTTTCATTTATTGTTAAAATTAAGGAAAGAATTACCTTGACCATTAATTAAATCGAAAAACTATCTTCCTAAATAAATTCTCACTAGGAAACAACGCTTTGATATTTGATAAAAAAATTTACGTAGAGTTTATTAGTAAAAATGAATTTCATTGCAAAATAACAAAAAAGAATTGACTTTTGCTCGAAGTTTGTTGAATATTTTTTAAATAAACACAATCTAAAAAAATAAAATAAAATTACAGCTAAAAATATAAATATGCAAAATTTACTCGGAGAGAATGAATTAAATCATAATGCATCTTTAACAAATTAAGACGTGATTGAAAGAGCTGGAATTTTACAATACGATATTGTTAATGAATTCGAAGAAAATTGCCCTCCTTCCTCTCCTGGACCTTTTCTTTCTTCAGGGGTTGGTCCCAGAGAGGCTCTGGCCTTCTACTGGCGAGGGTAGTCAGCCCTTGGCCCCTTAGGGCTCCCATGATGCTGCTAACCAGACTTTTAACATACCCCTCTTGCCTCCTCTCTATTAATATCTTTCACATGCCTTTATTTCCCCCTCTTCTTTCTCTTTTCTAGTGGGCCTCACGAGTACCTGACCTCTGCTCCTTTTCACGGATTGATTCTTATTTGACCTTTCATGAAGGCCGGAGGAGGCTGGGCCTCTCCCCTGCCTTCGTCCACTGATGCCCAAGGAGAAACCCATCATTCGTCCCTTTCGACGTACGTAGGAGAATTAGGGCAGCCTCTTATGTCTATAAAAATGCTGCGATGGATCTGTATCTAAGAGGACATAACGGATGAAAAGAAATCTAGAATTGCAGTAGTGCTTGGCTATTCTGGGAAGCCACGAGGGAGAATGTGAGGTCTTTTCTCTTTTTAATTGCTAGCCAAAAACCTAACACCTCCCCTTCGAGTAATGGTTTTTGAGCCAAATGTTCTTTAATTTTCTCTTTCAGGCTTTCCTTGCTCGATGGATTCCTATGCCAACGATATGGACCTAGATTCAGAATATTCCTTCTTCCTTTTCATGAGTTCGTCAACTGATACCACACGTCGATGTGCTTAACGTTAATGAATCTTTTGAGTCCCTCTCTGGTGAACCCTGCTTGATGTGGTCAATATTTAGTGGCGATATCGTAGTCGAGGTGTCATCTCACTCTCAACACAATCTTGTGCCAAATCTGTCTTCGATAGCCGAAGTTCCAGTAACCATTTCGCCCAATCCCCGTCTGAATTTTGTCAAAAGTGTCGTCCATTAAAACGAATTAAGGGACTACGACTTCACCTGCCTTCATAGCAAGCTTAGTACCCAACGTGTCACACATGTACACAAGGTGACTAAAACAATAGGCTCTACGAGAGTCCCAACTGCCACAATGATTTTAACGTTCGAACGACAGGAAGTGCCGCAGTGTATTAAAGCTGGATACCTTCGTGTTTCGGTTAGGCCCTATGTCGAACTACCCAGACGTTGCTTCATTTGTAATCAATTTGGAGATGTTGGTCTTGCCAGTCGGCACTCCTGTTCATGCGTGAATTGTAGTTCTAAATACCATGGCCCTAAATGCATCCGAACACCACGCTATGCAAAAAGCGGTGTTGCCCACAATGGTGCGTTGAAAATCTGCCCAATATTCCTATATATAAAGGGGCTCATCGCTTTGCGTGACTTACTGCGTCTGGACGTGAGAGAGGTTCAACAACGTGCTTAAGCACAAACCTCACTTATTGACCGTTTCTTCTCAGACGTTTTGCGTGACACTGGATGAAACGGCCTATCACGTTCGCGGTTGACAAGCCTGAAGCACCTCATCCTTCATTTACCGGTACTGTCACAAGCATTAACGATATAGGGTCGAAGCATCGCTCTCACACAGAGATGCCTACTGTTGCTCCCCTCTCTCCAGCAGCTTTATCACGGACCGATGCGTAGGGTGAGACATTGAAGACATCAGACGTTATCTGAAAGAATCTTTCATATCAAGCAGTGGATGTTCTTCCACCTAGGCCCGGAACCCTAAGCCCCGTAGCAAGATGAAGGACTAGTCATCGGGGTCATCGACCACTACTAAGCGGGCAGCCTCTGGAGCTGACTAAACCGAGCCTCGAGCATCTTCAATGTACTCTTCTCATGTTGTTTAAAATTCTCTGCTCTCAAGTCCATCCCGCATTTCACAGGAGTTCCTTCCCCCCCGTCATTGTCTAAAGGGTAACAAAATACAACCACTAGAAGCAGATGATTCTCTAACATCACCAGTCGCGGTTGGTGGATCAACCATTCAGACATCAAAAGTCCCCTCGGCCCATTAATCCGGATCTTCCGCCAGAAAATTTATTCTCGATCTTCCGTTTCTGCTTGGTTGTGAGCCAAAAATACAGTCACTGCTCCTTCCAGGATCTCTTACCATGCTACAAAATAGAAAAAGATATCTACTGTGGTATCTAACTGTTCGACATAATATCCTCCATTTTACAATGAAATTGTCAAGACGTTCTTCCCAAGTGGGAAGAACTCAAAGTTCTTTTGACCACTCTCCACCCCGCTGTTATTTGTCTTCAGGAGAACAAACTAGGGAGACGGCATTTTCCTATGGTAGCCATTTTTCTTATTTTCAACTTTAATAATTCTGTTGGAGGCTTGCCTCATGGAGGGTGTCAGTTATGGTTTTATCATCTCACTATGTATCTTCCATCACCCTACATACTTACCTCCAAGCTGTTGCCTTGAAGTTTTTTCTTACAAGGCTTTTAACTGTTTGCTCTATTTACCTCCCTCTTTCTTTACCATTGTCAAAACCCGACCTTTTAGAACTTATAGATCAATTGCTCTCACCATTTTTATTACAGAGTGATTTTAATGCCCGTCACCCATGTTGAGGCGACCTCACTTGGAATGCCAATGGCAATATTTTAAGTCTCTTTTATTATCTGACCTTGTTTGCATTTTAAACACCGACGATTTTACCTCTTATGATATTCAGACGAATTCTTTTAGCTGTATTGACCTATCTTTCTGTTTCCTGGATTGCCTCCCTGATTTTCAAAGGTCAGTCCTCGCCAACCTCCATGGAAGTAACCACTTCCCTATTACCTTGGCCGTTGATCCTAGCCCTCATATAACCATGGCGCTCAGGTGGGAGTTAGGCCCTGAGGATTGGGAAGATTGTCCAATGCGGCAGTAGCGTAATTCACATTGATTATAAAAAATGTGGCTATAAGGACCATCCCACGGAGTTGACCCCTAAAGGCTCGCTCAACCCTGCCCTGGTGGTCCTCGAAGTAGGCGGCAGCCATCAAAAGCTATATATTAGTTTATGCTCGATTCCAGCGAAACTCAACCTGATTACACAAGGTTGTCCCAAACCTAGTTCAGGTGCTTCGCCAAATTACCCTTTATCTATCTCGTCTAATTTCATGGCGCAGCTAAGTTTCAGAAAGTTCCTCCTGTCGCAAAGATCTGGAAGAGGATTAACAAGATCAGGGGCTGTTATGCTAGCCATAATACCCCTTCACTCAACATACAAGGATCCTTAGAGAATGACAGCCTGGTGGCAAACAATGCTTTGGTTCACCATTTACGCGCCGTCAGCAGTGTCAGTCGTTGCAATGAGGATTTTCTAGCATATAAATCGAAGGAAGACTCCCATTCCTTAAACTATACCACAAAATCTAACCTTCCATATAATGCCCTAATCAAAATCTATTGTCCCTTTGTAGATCTAGTGCTTCTGGCTTCGACGAGGTCTATTTTGATATGATTTGGCACCTCCACGCACACTTATTTTCTTACTTTATGTGTTTAACCACATATAGCGCGTTGATGTTGTCTTTCCCTTTATCAAACCAGGCATGGACGTGTTGGATGCAGACGTCGGCCGCCTTATAGGTCTCAGCAACCAGATGTTTGTGTAAGTTACTGAAGAAGATGGTGATAGAGCGCATGAACTGGATCTTAGTAACCATATCACTTAATATCTCCATTTCAATGGGGTACGTTTCGATGGTTTGGTTCGGACAGATTTCTCACCAAAGGACAGAGTCTTGGCCTGATGTTTCGACAATGAGAAAGCCTAGGTTACAAGATGAAGATATGACGTCTCATAGCAGCTATACATTTTGGGTAGTAAAGGTATTTTACCTTCCTTTTTTTAAAGTTTGAGCATCCGGATCCTATATGGTGCGTGTTGGAGCCACCCCTGATTTCACCTGTAACTCCAAGGGGTGGGAGTTTCTCAGGGCAGTGTTTGAAGTGTTTTATGTTTTTTAATTGCATTCAATTATCTCATCTCCTCTCTGCCAGAAGGTAAATTTGTGACTTTCTTCGTAGATGGCTTGGCAATATACCGTTCCTCACTATGCTTTCCATCAGCAGCGCATCGGGTGCAACTAGCAGTCGATACGGTCTTAAAAAAGTACAAAACTTAGGCCACTCCGGTTTTCTAAGAGCAAAACTCAGGCAATCTATTTGCACTGGGATAGAGTGGCTCTTGTTCCGCCATCTATCTTTCTACAAGATGGAGGGATAGAGTTTGCTTCTGAGTTTCGGTTTATCGGCGTAACTCTTGATACCAAGTAAACCTTGTTACCAAACGTAAAACGTCTTTGAACGGGCAGTTTGTGGGCTTTAGATAATTAAGTCCACTCCCACACCTTTTTGGGCTATGATCATCAAATACTGGGGTTTATACACTACACGTGTCCAATTTAAATTGAATTATTGGTGTCAGATCAACTCTTTGGCTTCTCCCTCCCTCAGTCCTTAAAATATTAAACCCCATTCACAAACTTGGAGTTTGTCTCCGCACTGGAGCCTTTTGCAGTTCTCCCGTCAACAGACTATGCTGTGAGAGTGGGGTGCTCCCCTTGCCCTATCATTGACTCTAGATCTGTATGCGATATCTCTGTCATGTAGAACAGGACCCTGTATCAGAGGTCTTCAGGTGCCTGTATGCTGCCTAGTCATTTGTTAGGTTGCCATCCTTACCTCGCCCATTGAACCCCCTGATACTAGATCATCTCTCCAGCTCGGCTGCTCCACCTCTGACCGTCTGTACCAACATGTGGAGCCTGGACACTTGTATCCTTAAGGGCCTTTACCTAGATCATGCGACCTCACACATACAATACTGCAAGAGATATACGGATGGTTCCAAGTCAGAGTATGGTGTAGGTGCCGCAACCACCTACTGAGGAGATTTTTTAACTTTATCTTTGCCCCTGGCAGCTTCTATTTTTACCACTCAACTTTTAGCCATTCTTCTGGGTTTAGACTCATCGGAATCTTACCTATTAAAGTTTTTGCTATGTTTTTTACTCTAGAAGAGATTTACAAGCAATTCGAGCTTCTAATCTACTCATCCCTTAGTCATAGTAATCTGTAACTGGCTGGTCAAGAATGCATCCCGATATCCGGTTCTATTTTGGGGGGTCCTCGGGCATGTAGGAATTCTGGGCAACGATAAGGCTGATCCTCTGTCCCACTCAACCTATTCTGTGCCCCCGAAAAATACTGCTCTGCCTTTGCGATATTTCTTTCCTTCTATAAGAAAATATATTTTTCAGTTGTGTCAAACGAATGGGATTGGTGTTCATCATTTAAATTATACAAAATCAAAAAGTCTGTTGGCTCCTGTCCTTCGAGCCTTCAGAGACTACGGTCCTTAGAGCTGGTCCTTTGCTGCATTTGCATCGGCCACACAAGACTTGCTCACGGTCATCTTGTTTCAGCTGGTACTCAAATTAGCCCTTACTGCCGTTTCTGTAATGAGGACCAATCCGTTGCCCACCTTCTACTAGAATGCACTCATTTCATCACTCTCCGGTTTTCTTGTTTCGAGATCATTTTAACTATGCCTTGCCTTAACCGTCTTAGCTTAATTTTGGCAGTGAAATCTTTCAAGCCCTCATTTTTAAAACTTTTATCATATAGTGGTATTCTCGCTCTTGTAAAACTAATTTACATCGTTTTATCAGAGCTACCATTTATAATCCAGTTGGATTGGGAAGCTGCCCAAATGGTTCCTTACGTTAAACCTTAAACCTTGAAGAAAATTAATGCAAAATATATTTTGTTTATCGAATGAGGGGGTGATTAAGACACATGTAAATATATCATTCAATATTATTAATGAGATTGTAGATGAGAAAACAAAAGATTTTGACTTTAATATCGCAGGAAAAGAGAAAAGAAGAGCAAATAATATTATAAACGCTTTCATCGAATCCAGTTAGTGATAGAATGAAAGAGATAGCATTTAAACAAAAACAAACGAGTAATTAATAGCTAAAAAGTTTTTCCAATCTTAAGAAAAAAAGGAAATAATATAGAAAGAGAAGCTGATAAACAAATAAAACTAAAAGAAAAGAAAAAGGAGAAGTAAGACATAAAATTAAATCCATAAGGGAGGGGGCTGTAAGGGCTAGAAAATAAACATTGATGTAAAAAAACTGATCAAGAGTAAATTGTTTGGAGATATCAACCCGAAACTTTTATACAATTTTTAAAATGAAAGCCCTTTGCCACCACCAGATGGGCCATGGGCCACAAATTGAAGTTCTACATGCGAAGCGCAAGTTTTAAGTTATAGGTATTTATCAATTCATTTTAAAAATTTGGACACCGTTTTTTTAAAACTTTTATCACATAGTGGTATTCTTGCTCTTGTATAACTAATTTAGGTCGTTTTATCTGAGCTACCATTTAGAATCCACTTGAATTGTGCAGTTACCAAACTGGTTCCTTACATTGAAGAAAATTAATTCAAAACATATTTTGTTTTATCGAATGTTTTATGCAATTTTATTGAAAAATCTGGGG
The DNA here is from genome assembly GCA_963969495.1 of Ceratothoa steindachneri. Classification (NCBI taxonomy): domain Eukaryota; kingdom Metazoa; phylum Arthropoda; class Malacostraca; order Isopoda; family Cymothoidae; genus Ceratothoa; species Ceratothoa steindachneri. The sequence continues at coordinate 88,055,431 of OZ018328.1, forward strand.
TAAAGGACGAAGCCGTTTTTAATAAGAGACGCTCGGTTATCAAATCAAATAGCAACGGATAAGTAACTACTCTTAATATTGTTACGCAAAAGGTACGTAGTTTGATGAGAGGTGGTTGAATAGCGTGCAAATTAATACTAAATTCACCAAATTTGTGAAAGTAAAAATAGGGTTTAATCATAATTAAGTTTGTAGATATTTAGCCATTTATAGATTGTAATTGTCTTAGTTATGATACATTTGGTCTTTATCATCGCATGAACACAAAAATATTGTCTTCGGTGTAAAAATTGAAGTTATCTTCAAATCACGATTATGAATATTTTGACCTTGAGCCTCCTTAATCTAACAGTCGTCAGTTGATTAACGAATTAAATGTATAATGCGCTCCAAAACCACTTTTCGAAGATGAAGTAGAATCATAACGGAAACTAGGTTATTATTTTCTTTTGTTAACATTTCTTAGCCTTATGGCATACTGTAAATCATCGTATGTAGGTTACTGAGAAAATAACTTCGGATCGAATAACCTCTTGGAAAACTAAGCCTTTCTAGAAGAGGGGAGAAAGTGCGTGGATGATAGCTTGAAGACGCCTGAGGTTCGCAATTAAGCATAGTGACTCTCTTATACTGAATAATCAGTAATTCAAGAGTGGAAATGTGATCTAAATATGCAGTCAGTTCTCTGCCTAACCTAAAAAGGAAAAGCGCAAAACGCGTAATTTTGTTCATACTAATAGCTCATAGATTTTCACCAAGCAATCATATTATTTACTAATCCGGTGTAAATTTCTATATCTATATTATCACTTACTGCATTTATTGTTAACTATTCGGTCTCATGCCACACTAAACCTCTCAGCAAAGATCATTAATTTTAAAAGACTTCGTTAATTTTGCTACATTTTAGTGATAATCTCCGCACTAACAATATTGGTGATCCAATTAAATCTATAGAGCTGCTTCATAGATGTAGAAAAATAAGGTCGAAAAGCGACTAATTGCCCTCCAGGACCCACTTAGTCTTAAAATCACCGCATGGAACGTTGAAATCGATGCTCACCTAAGGCGAGGATGTGGTCTACACAGTTTTATTGCACCTCAGCTACATTTAATTAGGGACACATTCTTCTCGTCTCGCATGTCCTCACATCCATCTTCTTGCTCTTCGGCATAGATAGAAGCTGGGTGAACATTCTCCGCCATCTGTATATCGGTTCTTCCAAAGGAATCGCTGCCTTTCCACAAGATCGCACGAGTCGTAGAGGCTTCTTCCAGGTCATCTCAGCCACAAGCAAGCGCCTATATAATCCCCTGACTCAGTTAGGCATGCAGCATTCCACGACTTTACTGCCTATCACCGAGTACAAACAAAGGATACCCTTACTAGTCATGATTGGAGACACCGGAGAATTCAATTCGAGGACGAAGGCTAAAGCGACATCCGTGAACTGTGCCATTGTCAATCGGTGACTATGTGACAAGGATTTCCATCTCCGAAGGTCAAACTACGTGAGCTCCCTCATTCGCCCCGTGAGGTAACCCAACTTTCCCATTAGTGTTCGTGTCCTGAGCGCACCTTCCCTTCAACGAACACGTAAGCACTTGCAATCGTTGACGTCTACAGATTATTCTATAATCTGCTCTACCCAAATCGTCTTATCCTTTGTGTGTGAACCCCGGAATAATAACCATTTTTTAATCACCGACCTAAACCCGAACACTAATCCCATATTTATCCCTCCTGTTTCTCGTGCCAAAGGTTAATTTTCGCATGTGAGATCATTCGTTTTAAACCCTGTACCTGTTCTTATTTCAACTTTATTTATTTATTAGTAAAGGAGTATTTTTGTTATTATCTTTTGTTTGCAACGCTAAACGACTAGTTAATCTTTGGCCTACTTGCACTCTGAATTATTTGTTTTTAAAGAACCCCGCAATTAAAAAGTATACCATCCCCATTGAATGTTTAACTTTTTCCCGTTCACGAACCGGCTAAGGTCAAATCTTAAACCAAATTCGACACAAACCACAAAAGGCATATATATATTTATATAGAGTCTGGCCATTCCACGACAATTACCAAATTTTACTTAATGAAGGAAAAAAAATGAAAGCATTAAATAAGTTAATCCATTACGAATGTTTCCCACATATGTAATGACCCTATACTTAGGTAATTTTAAATATCAATCCCTAACGTATGTATGATATATCCTGTAACTCCATGTATTTCCATCCGTGGTCATGTATCCTTTGTCCCGTAAATGTTTGGAATTTGTATTTTTTGCTTAATTAAACTTTGCTTGTTTCTTTCACGGAGATGCATGTACCAGGCTTAGACTCTTGGTATATGTGTGAGTTTTTAGCGTTTGATTTGTTATCAGTAACATTCTATAGTATTTTCATGAGCTCCGGCCCCACAGAAGATAGAAGAGTATGCTGAAAAAATCAAACCTTGCTAACTGTAAATTCTCAGAATTATCCAAACGCTTACCCTCTAAGATCACAATGGAAGCTGAAATGTTTCCAAAAGGTAAGTAAAGAATATGTAATAAATTAATTACTTAAAAAGGAAAATACTAAATAATATTAGCTAGCCCTTTTCTTATTATTTGAGGCGCCACTATATATATATATATATATATATATATATATATATATATATATATATATATATATATATATATATATATATATATATATATACGAGGGGCGGTCAATAAGTTTGGCAATTCAGATATAAGGAAACCAAATATGAGGAAAAGTGTTTTAATTTTTTTTCCATATAAATACCCTAGACTTCAATGCACTTGCGCCACTTGTCCATGAGGCTTCGAATTCCCGATAACCAGAAATCTCCCGACTGCTGTTCAATCCACTCTTTGACGGCGAGCTGGACATCTTCTTCGCCCGAAACCGGCGTCCACGCAGTGCAGCCTTGAGCTAGCGAAATAAAAAGTAGTCGTTAGGGGCCAGATCTTTATATATATAAGAGAAAGGGACATTATAAGAACACTCGAATAAAAGAAAGCAGGGGGCGGCATAATAAAGACAATCCTTTACCTAGAAGACAGAAATAACACCAGGGGGAAAAAGCTTGAAATTCCTGGCAGGGACTCAAACCCGTGTTTTCTGCCTGCCCGTCATATGCTCTACTGTAAAGCTATCAGGCATGGTGACTATACTTTGCCCAAAGTGTTTCTCCATCAAACCTAGTATCTCCCTAACCTAGGAACCTCTAAGGAATTTTTATACCACATCTTCTTATCCGTTCTTTGCTCACTTTGATTCTAGTCTTCTTCTAATGTCCCTTTCTCTTACTTCTAAAAAACTCATATTTCTGGTCTCATTGTTCATTCACGTCCAATTTCTCTTTTTCTTCTACTATATTGTTATATAGTCTGCAATGCAAGGTTAATGCACCTTTCTTTCTCTCTTTCTAAATTGTTTTGAAAGGCAGAAAATAAATATGGCCAAAACCATGTGGTGTTTGTTATCCCCTGTAGAACTTGTATTTGCTCTTTCTTTGACTATATATATATATATATATATATATATATATGAATTATAACAAATTATCAGGTGAGGTTCGCAATGAATGCTTTGTCCCGCAGGAAAAATGAAAAAGGTGCTTCCAAGTACTTTCGAACTTTATTTAGTTCATTCTCAAGGATAAGTACAAGATAAAATAATATAAGCAGGGTATATATACGCTAGTAAAAGATAAAGGACGCGTCTAAGACAAGAAATCACCAATGAGTCAGTAGGAGAGGGATGGCTAAATTCACATTAACATTTAGCTACAACATGTATCAAGGTCAAACCGAGAGGCAAGAAAGAGTCAAGAACAGAGCCAAAGGGGTTAGAACGATTAACCGATAAAGTGATAGTCTAAAGAAGTAGATTAGGACAGACACGAGAAGTAAATTTAAACGAAGGGGAGCGGGACAAGGAGACAAGAAGATAAATAAAATAATGTTAATACATAACTATGCAATAATTTAATTGACACATGTGGTTCATAAAAATTAAAATTTACCCCCCAAAAAAACATCAATTTTAAAAATGCTAGGGGAAATGTTAAAGTTATTAAATTGACTTATACATGAAAATACATCAAGGTACCTTTTAATTGAGTTATTTGAGCGAAAAATAAATTTTACTGAATTCCAATTAATTAAGTGGTTATTTTCAGACATAGGCACAAAAAACGCAATATTATTTACAGCTCTCCTAACATTGTATTTATGCTAATTAAGACGGACAGATAATTGCTTTCCTGTCTGTCCAAAATATTTACTTGGACAAACGGAACATTCCACCGAATACTCTCCCCCAATATTATTAAAATTATTGTGAACTAGAATGTTTTTTCTAGTTGACTCGAATTTGAAAGCAACTGAAATGTTGAAGTTTTTTAGAAGACGGAGAAGGTCAATGAAACAAACAGAGAAGGTTAAAACCAAAATATTTCTAACATTAAAAGGGTTAGCAGGAGGTGTATTATATAATGTCTTTTTTGTAAAGTAAAGACAATATTAGAAGAAAGGGAGAAGGCTAACATAATTTATGGCCAATTTCAAAGATATTTGAGAATTTAGAATCTATATATTCAGGACTTACAACTCGTAAAAACCGTAAAAGCATAGAGGAAAAAACCGATTGTTTGACAAGAGTTTTACCAAGGGGCTAGCCCCTTGTTAAACCTACCATTCACTCTCTAGATGGATGCACTTTAGTAAGTGCCAAAATTAACTGTTTTTTATTGAATATTTTTAACTCTGAAAGTGTTTACAAAATTAGAATAAAGTTTAAATTTATTATCTTTAACTATTGCCAGCTGTATTTTCCTTATAGTTTTTAATTAAATTCTGAAATAATCTTTAAATTTATTAAATACTTTTTTATTTAGTTGTAAAGCAAATTTAACTATTGTCAAGTTATATTGAAATTTTTTTAACTTATAGTACATTTTATTGATATTTTATAATTGGTCGCCTTTTACAATAATTCAATGTCTTGTTGGCCTTTTCATGGTTTCTTCAAATGTATTAAGTTTAGTCATCTTATTCTAGCTAGAACCTTAAAACTTGTAGTTTTCGAAACGTAGCAAGAAATTAAAAGATGTTGCATCCGTTTCTGGTTGCTCTGGGATTTATCCTCATTATATATATATATATATATATATATATATATATATATATATATACCAGTTTTTCTAATTCTATTTTTTTATTTTTCAGATTAATAATGATCGCCATTAAAGTGACGATGCAAATAAATAGCATTCTGTAATCTTTGGCATAAAAGCTCATCATAATGATACAGTCATTGCTCGATGCCTGAAAGTGGTACGATTCTTCGTTATTCAAGTTAGAAAAGACATAAAAACTGCTGATAGGGATCCGACTGTAGCGGCAAAACGCAAAAGACATGCACAGGGTTCTAATACCATTAGAACCCAAGAATTTAGGCAGAATTACAGTAAAAATACAGAGTACTCTGCAAATACGATCCGAACTCTTAGAAGGACTTCAAGGTTTCACACTACTCTATATATCTATATACTTTGTGCTACATAGTCTATCACCTTTCAATGCTACGGCCATTCGATTGATTTGTATAGCCTTAACGTCGTCTAACAACAACGATATTAATTTAGGCTCATGCGCAGTACTTATCAACTCAAATAAATTCTTCCATTCTATGAAGTACCTTTCACAGTAATTTGATTTTTCGTTGTGTGTGTTTTGAGTCGCTTGTTGTTATTATTCTATAGGATAATTACGGATTTTTGTAATAATTAATAAATAGGAGAAGATATGTGCAACTCTCCAAATCTTTTTGTTTTGTATGTTGGAAAATCTTTCCAAATGTACAACAAAATATTATAGTCTAGCCTATGATAAGTACTTTGACACCGTCTGAATTCCAAGTATGCCTTTGGTATGGTGTCGGTTCGCTATTCTTCATAGCATAGTGCATTGTCTCTGAAACAAGCAATAATGTTTTTTTCCTCTTTACAATAAAAAATTAAATGTATGCTTTTGTAGTGACGTCGCTTTGCTCATGCTTGAGAAGTTTGAAATTGTTTTTATACTCAAGCACTGTTGTTATGCAACGGTAATAAAAAACATTCTATCCTGTGGCAAATAACACTTTGAAAAAAACGTACGATTATTCGAATAGAATATTTGTAAATATATAAAATTAGGTTCTATAATTTAAGTTTTACATAACATATATATATATAAAACTGTTTCCTGGATCTAGAAGAAAGCGGCGAGGGCAGCAGGCATCGTGTTTTAAAGTCATGAATAGAGATGAGCATGAAGTTTGTGGATGTTATGTGCACCATATGCCCCTTAAACTCCCAAAATGTTTTCTTCCAAAACTTTTCATCAATTTTGACCTAATAAAGAATTGAAGAAGTTAGGACAAATAATTCAAAAGGATTAAAGTAGTAAAAAGAAAAGGTTTCGCAGCAAAAAGTTACACAAAAATGAGAGTGAGGGTTTTAGTTGGACCATAGCATATTAATGTCTTATGAAAGAGTAGCTGTCTGATGTCCCTAAAAATTCACTATTACAATCTCATGTTTATCTTTTCACAACAAATCTCAAGGTTTTCAGTGATGAAATTGGGCAGCAGTTTTACCGCGATATCTAAAGTGACAAAAGAAGTTAGGGTCATTTTAAACTCAAAAATGATGGATGATTATTTCTGGTTCTACAAAGTGAAAACAATTTAACCTATGTACGAGGGACGGTTAATAAGATTTGCGAATCGGTAGGGCAAAGCAAAGGAAGGAGGATGGCTGTTTGTAGGGGTGTTAGGAGAAGTTATGAAAAGTCAACGCATACAGCCGCGCGCTCGTGCCTCGTCTATTTAAGAAGCAGTAGCTGATCGCAGATCGTCAGTCACAAATCTTTCAACAATGGAGAAGGTTGAAAACCGCGCAGTGATCAAATTTTTGTCTAAGCAAGGCAAGAATGCAAAAGAGATCCATGAACGCATGGTTGCAGTGTACACCGACAACGACCCTTCCTATGCAACCATTGCTCGCTGGAATAGGGAGTTCCGCCATGGTAGTGAGTTCCTTGAAGATAACCCCCATCCAGGACGCCCGTCAGACATGACCAGCGAGGACAATGTAGCCCGTGTAGAGAGGATGATCCTCGACGGTGAAAGGTCGGATAAATCCATCTAGAACTTGGAATATCACATGGAAATGCTATCAACATCATCCACGTCAATTTGGCCATGACCAAGGTCTCTGCCCGTTGGGTCCCTAGAAACCTCACCATCTATGATCGACTTCAACATCGTCATAGTCCACAAGGCCAGAGTTGCACAAGCTGCATTGCGCGAGTGTGGATTCAAGGAGCTTAACCATCCCCCCTACAGTCGAGATCTGGCCCCTAGCGAGTAATTTTATTACGCCAGCTCAACCAGCGTGGACGCTGGTTTGTCGACGATGAAGATGTCCAGCTTACCATCCAAGAGTGGATTGAGCAGCAGTCGGGAGATTTCTGGTTGTCGGGAATTCAAAGCCTCAGGGACAAGTGGCTCAAGTGCATTGAAGTCAAGGGTAGTTATATTGAAAAATAATCAAACAAATTTCTTCATATCTCGTTTCCTTATATCTGAATTGCAAAACTTATTGACCGCCCCTTGTACTTTCTCAAGGGGAAATGTTTTAAGGATTTTTTAGTAATCGGAACTATTTGTCTCGAAAAGATGTTTTATCTTGTAATTATAATAAATTATCTTTAAATAACAATTAATATCGTAATATTTTAAATTTTTGTATTATTAGTAACAGATATTACTTTACATTATAATCGTAACTTTAGTAATAGAATTTGTATCTATATATGTATCACTGATAGATATTGTTCAAATTATAATACAACTATCAGCAGCTTAACCGTGTTTAAAAAAATAATTTGTATTTGAAATTGTACGTCGATACCTACAAAACGATAACTTATATCTTTCATTTTCCTTTAAAAAAAATTTTCGAGTATAGATGGTAATAATATTTTAGGTCTAATATAGACTACTATTGAAAGTATTACTCATATATCTGATGCTGAGACGAGATATGGCAGACAAATCCTTTAGAAAAACTTGTCTAGTAGAAGATTAAAGGAATTACAATGACATTCACTTGGAGGAATTATAATCGCTAAATCATGGTGATTTCATGCACGATAAATCTCTTATAAGAGTCTTGCGAGTCGACAGGAAAGAGAAATATCCTTGAAAAAAAAAATTCAGGGGAAGATCTCAAGATAGAGCCGATTTTGATGGAGTGATTTATGACTGCAGCCGGTATTTCACTTTAAGTGAACGTAGCTGAATCTCATGACGCTTATCTGTTAAGAAACCTCTTATATGTAAAAATCACAGTCATGGCAAAAATTAGGAAACTAATATATATTTTTATTGTTTGCTTTATTTTTATAAAATTGCGTAAAACATAATTATTTTAATATTTAAATTATTGGAGGTTTATTAAAAAGTCAATATTTGAATCAAAATTCATACTTTGACCCTCTTAGGGGTAGAGGTGAGTTTCAATCCTGAAGCTTTGTTATTTCATCAATTAAGAAAAATGATTACGAATATGGGTTAAATGAATGATGTTGTGTAATTATAATCCATATCCTAATAATTAAAAAAAAATGTTGCTTCAAATAAAAACACGCAACCATTGTTGTTCTTCAGCAAAGTATCCTCAATTGCAAGAAGAGAGTTGTTAACGATATCAAATCAAGGACCACCTTCTTTAGACCCCTTAACGACTTTAAAAATAATGGGTAGACAAGAGCTTAATAAGTACAATAGGGCAACTTTACTTACTTTTCTACATGCATATACCAGATTTCCATACAGTTCACTCTTGATAGGATACGATCCACTTTTGTAGAAAAAATAAGAGCAGACAGATGCAGACTATGGAAGAGTAATATGTATTCTCTGATTTAGGTCCCTTCAGGTTGTTTAAATTATATGGATCATCCATCTTTAGGAGTAAAAATTAGGTCGGGTTTTCTTACAGCTGTTGACCAGGATTGTTAAGCGGCTATGTTGGCATACACTAGTAAGCAGGTCATGTGCAGTGCTGAATATTGTCATCTCTAATTTTTCTTTAACGAAAACTAATTTCATTTTTGCGGATGGGATGGGAACAAGCATGAAAGGCATAGTAGATAACATTCTCTATGCAGTCGTAAATTCCAGCAGTTTTCCACGTGCAGATAGAGAGAGGGGATAAAATAACTGTTTATCGCCGGACGTTTGGCACCTCAGCTGACCTCTTGGAATTCTGCAAACTGTGGGAAGACTCTCCATATTTAAACCCCGTGGCCGCCTTGAAAGAGTAGTAAAAAACAAGGCTCGCTCGTAAAAAGATATATCGCGTCCCACTTCGGTTTTTTAGTGTGTACCCAACAGAAGGCTTGACACTCTCTCCCCGATAATGCACCCACGGTCAAACGAAAGCCTTTGCCCCAACCCTCTTCTGAAGCAGCTGCGCCGGATTACTCCTTGTAGGTAGGTAGCCCTACTTCTCCCGAGAATCACCAAGAATTTCAGCTTCCCCCTCAAACCCCAGCTAAGGTGAGAACTTACGCCTTTACAGCCCAGAAAGTAAGGAGCCGACCATACACTTCCTTCCCACTCTTCTTCTGACGAAGATCCCTCCTTTAAATACGCCAACAAGCCTGTCTCGTCGGGCCACTACTTTCCACCTAGCTTCCTTGAAGACGCCGACGAGGTCGTCTCATCGAGCCCATGCTTTCCCTCGAGCCTCCTTGGAGTCGCTGTCGCCCTCCAATCCGTAAGCCCCCTCTTTCCCCCTTTAATCCTCTCAGCCCGTTTGGACCTGAGCAAGTAACTCGAAAGTAATTAATAGAAATTATTAGACTTACCCACCGGTAACGATAAATCATTATCCAACCTTTAATTTTCCTCTATATCATTCTGATAATTTTTAATTTGTAAATAAAATTTATATTTTCTTATGTTCATCTTTAATTAACCTAGACGTCACTCTTGGCCTCATTATTTAAATCTTGCCAACCTCGGACTCGACCTGATTAGTTAAGCGTATTGCACCCGCGCCTAAACCTGACCTTTCTAATGCGCGCATCAACGTAGCGTTTAGTCATTGAACAGTTTGCTTTAATAGCGTGATCTCTTCCCTTTCTTACTAATACTAGATTTTATACTATATATTCGGCTATACCACGACATATATTTATCTATCATTTAAAAGACAAAATCTCGCCTTTATACTGTTATTGCTCCACCAAGAATATGCAAATTTAAACTAAGATAAATTACCCTCCTAAAAAGAAAAATACTTTATCTTTTCGGATGCGAGCAAAGGATACGTGAATGTCCTAACAATAATTAAGTTAATTTAAAAGTATGAATGTTTTAAGTTACATGAGAGAAGGATTCGTCGATAAAAGGCAAATGAAAGTGCGTAAAATATTATAAAAAATAAAGAAGATTCATGTAACACTAACACACTGATGAAATCAGGAAGAAATAGGGTTTTCAAGGTATATTTATAAAGTTATGCGTCCGTATTCTTCTTTTTAGGTAAGTTCCTACAGCTTTTCGTCCTATACGATAGATATATTGTTACTTAGGCCGAAATGTGGATAAATCCGTTTGATATACTTTGCTTTATTCTTGGCTTCATCTCATTTGTTTTTCAGGGGAAATATTTCTCAACGCACCAATCGCAATTAACATTATGCCTGAAACTCTAGTTTTAGATTTCTCCTCCGTAATTCTATTTTCCTGCTTATTTATTTTTAATTGCAGCGTGAAGTAGCTTTCATAGGTTTATGGGAGCTAATTACAATTTTTTTTTCAAAAACTTACTTCTATTGTGAGGTTAAATATACTTTCTAAGCTGTTAGTTAATTACTATTTTACAAAAACGAAGACTTCCCTTTTACGTATGGGTTTCTTTGCATCGGGGTTTGAAATGGACAAGCAAACTTTATTGTTTGTTGTTCTAAACAATGCCTTATTTTCACTTCATCCCAAATTCAATGTGGCAAGTGCAGCTAAGTATACTTTAATACATATAAATTTAAAGGAAAGTAGCAGTAATTAATCGGTCATTAATTTAAGAATCGTAATATTTAATTTGGGTAATGTTATCCTTAAGCTATTGGCCAAGCATAGACGCTTTGCAGCTGGCATATTATTCCATAATCTACAGGCAATTTTAGAGAAAACGCGATCATCTAAGCAGCATAGAAGACTACGCAGAACAATAAATAAGTGGATAATAGAGGAATTAGGCTTCGCCAAAGTCAAGGAGAAGGCCACTAACAAAAGAGAAAGCTGCGAGATTTAAGGGATTATATGTAAGAAGATTGAGATCAAAGTTGCTTCTGTTCATAAAGGCAGCCATTACATTTTGTGAAGTAGGTGACTTGAAGGGAAAGATCATGCCAGGTGGAGTAGAACAGGGTATGCAATGTTTATACTCAGCGACACAGATCGAAGCGTGGAAGTTTGTGATCCAGCCTGAATGGAGTTGTAGTAGTTAAGGTGCGGCGACAAAAGCATGAATGGCATATAAAAGCTACTGTTGTCATAATTGTAAAAGTTGCAGAGGTGGCTACGGAGAAAGAAAAGAGAAAATTTGCAAGCATTTAACAAAAAGATTGAGATATAACTGTCAGAATTGGTGCCTAACTTTTTAACATTTTAAGAGATCTTTAATACAATGATATGTCGCATCATCATAATTCTGGGAACGTAATAAATTTTATTCTGATATTTAAAACGTAATTGCTGTTTTAAAATTGGGAGGAGGGGGGATATGGAGTTAGGGAAGCATTCTAAAGTCAGCGAATAATTTTTTAGAGCTATTCTTGACAAGGTATTATTGTCTGAAAAGACCTTTCAATGTTAACTGCATCCTAAAATCAGCTTAAAAAAAATCTTTTGCGAATATTTTCATAATATGTCGCATCATCATAATTCTGGGAATGTAAGAAATTTTATTTTGATATTTAAAACATAATTGCTGCTTTTAATTTTTTTTATATGGAGTTAGGGAAGCATTCTAAAGTCAGCGAATAATTTTGGGGGGATATTCAGGACTAATATTATTGTCTGAAAAGACATTTCAATGTTAACTTGCATCCTAAAATCACCATAAAATAAATCTTTTAGGAATATTTTCAACAGGAAAATATTTGTGTCGATTCACTTTTAACTCTATGAATACCCAGGGAAAATTTAACATAATATACAAAGCGGTTCCAATGAACCTAACTTTTTTATGCATTTTTTAATGAAAAGTAGAGCTCATAATGACTATATAAGGATATAAAGAGAATGTTTGAAGAAATAGATTAAAAAATAACATTAAATTAGTTTTTATTGTATTAAAAAATGAGTAACATAAAAATTGAAAAAAACTATAGAGTAAAAAAATAAAAATTTAATTTGTTACTAAATTGGATACACTAATAATTAAATGAATTTGACAAACATGTTTCTTGTAATCATAACAACCAGTGCGGCTTTTCCTGTCTCCTTTGGATGCACAAAATGAGCAACGACCTTTTTTTCCTACTTGATAGACTTCATGGGGTAGAGATTTTCCCCCTGCACTTCCTGAGTAGGAAACAATACCTGCTAGCTCTTTTTCTTATACAATAATAGATTTTCTTCTTCCATTTTTACTACTTTCCATTCTTATTTGTTTTGCTAGAATTTAACTATCGATTGCACTATTTGCACTATGTTGTAAAATAATGAGGAAAAGACACATTTGAGACATGCTTTTACAAGCATAAGTTGTCAGGATTTAGTTGAAGGTATCTACACCTCTATTTGTTTAGTTGTTATAAAGAATAACCTCTGTTTTTCTGAAGAATTCTTTCGATCAATAATATGCTCTGAATGCATTGAGCTCAAAAGAGTTACAACGTTTTTTTGAGAGAGAGTAGGAAAGAATTCTTAAAGTGACTTACGTCCTTTCTCTTTCTCTTTCTACCTTTAGATTACCTCATTTCTGCTTCTCTTTCTACGTCTAGATTACGCTTCATCAAAGTGAAAACTTTTTGAATTTGTTTAAATTTTATCTTATTTAAAATTTGGTTAAAAATTTAAGGTCCTACTTCCAGACTCCCAAGTTAGATGATATTTTCAATTTTGATTTATACACACCTATAATAATAATTATTCCTATAAACTTCCTTAATTCATTACGGGCTAGAACTTTCTAGGAATATTTATATACTGTTTTTCCCTCAGTAGTAGTTCATTTACCGATCATTTGACGTGCATTATTGGGCATGGTAAGTGTAAAGGATGTAGAAGCTGAAACACAGGATTTTTTGGAAGACCAGATGGACTTGGTTCTTGTTTCAAAATATTGCGTGATGAAGCCCTATCAGCTAAATGTCTTCAAGGTTCAGTGAAGCAAACATCAGATTTGTCTAGTATAATATTGATCACTCATAGAGGTTGAATTTGTATTATATACATCATTATCATAAGAGTCAGGGTTGAATTCTAAAATGCCTAGATGATCACTTTCATTAACATCATCAGAAAATAATATGCTGTTATTATCAATATCTCTAACTTACTGTTGTCTATTGAGTCTTCTAATATTGTGAAACTTCCTCTTAGTTATGGCATTTATCAATTTGAAATTGTGAAAAGAAACAACCCACACCTCAAAATTAGCGACTAAACTCAAGTAATACTAGGCTTCTCCTTTCAAAACGTTTCGAAGCTGATCGAATAAGATCAAAGCTTAGCAATTTAGTTTGGTTGTTACCAAACACATTCATTTAAAAAAGAGATGAATACTGGACAAGTGATCCACCATCTACAAGATGAAATAAAAAAGATAGTTAGAAGAAGAGAAAGTTGCCAAAGGAAATTAATTAAGGCAAAATACACAATGGTCTTCAAAATATTTGCATTCAAGAAAGACTGCAACCCAATTACACTAATATATATATATATATATATATATATATATATATATATATATATATATATATATATACATATATATATATATATATATATATATATATATATTTGAGTTGGGCGATTTTCCACTTTTATTCAATCTCTTTGATAGGAAGTACGGAATAAATGCCAATTAGTAATAAAAAAATTATGTTAAAACCATTTTGCTGCATTTTCCTACTTTTAGCCATCGCATCGTCCTTGAAAATAGAAAAAATAAATAAAAAATAGCTAAAATATAGGTAACATTTCAAATATTTACATGTAAGATAATTCCTTGCAGTAATTACTCATAATAATGATTTATGTTTATATTTCATGTATGCAAATGCTTTTAATTGAATAACTATATCTTCAGCTGGCAGGCGAATCGCACCAGAAAATAAAATATGCTCGATTTTCAACTAAAACTGCAAAAGTTGCCAAATATTTAATTTTATTTAAGAATTTAACGGGTAGTTTGAAAACAATAGTTAATAATGTTAAGAACATATGGTCTGAAATTTCGTAGTAGTAAAAGAATTTCTTCAGCTTGTACAAACGCCTTATGTTTCTAAGAATATCTGATAGTTTACAATACTAAACCAATCGCTGATAGGCGTTCGATTAAAAACTGTCAGTTTATAAATTTATTGTATCAATCTTTGGCAATTATCATCCACCTTGGTTCAAAAATCAGCATATAATCTGGCTGTTGGAAGATATATTAATCTGTAGATACTGTGTGAATGCGTATTGAGTGTGTTTGTGCCAGCACCACTACGGTATCCACTCTTTTTTTTGCCTCATTCTCAAGGACGTTTCTCTTATAATGCTTACGCACTGGAAGTCTTTGCGATTAATTGTATTTCTGTTACGCAAAATGATAAAGACTTCCACATTGAAACGGCAAACTATTTAAAACTCAATTTTTAGCAGGGTTGTAAAACCTAACGGAAGAAATCTCCCCAAATTTAAAAATGTTTTAAAAGCACGTTCTTGGGAATGAATTGAGCTAAAAAAGCATCAAATAAATAAGCACCTTTAATGGCATTTGCACCAATGTCTGCTTTCAAATTGAAGGAATTTGGAGATTACCATCAATTTAAACTGTGTCAACTAAATGCGTCAAAGCCATAGGAAATAAGTTAAATAATGACTATAAAAACTTTAACAAGTCTTATCACGCCTCGAAAGATAATCATTCATAGTTACAAAAGGCAACTCGAAAACTTCAAGGCTAGTTGTAAAGAAATATTTTACATTGCAGATTGTAAATACCCCTTAAAATATTTGCAAATTTCCAAAACAACGCAACGTTCCAACAAAAGAGTAACAATTTATTAGTGATAAGAGACGTGCCAAAAAAACAATAATGTCAAGAATCAACACCACTACAAGTTACAAAGCCATTTTTGTAAAAAGAGATAAGATCTCGTAAGAATACAATTCTATTAACCCTTACTATTGCTGAACACTGGGAACAGCCTACGTCCTGTAGTTACCTGCCACCTGATTCAAGTTCAGCATCGTCAACAGAATGATCTGATTATGAAACTGAAATAAGTGCTATAAAGAGAAAAGGATAAGAGTAACCTGCTCCTCTTCTATCTCTACTTGAATTATGCGACAGAACTGGCATTTCCAATCAAACAGCAACAAGCATTTCTAATGGAACTTTGAAAGATTTTGGCACAATGAGCGAAAGTGATTCAAGTCAAGTCATCAATTAGAGAAAAATATGGCGCAAACGAAGCAAAATCAGAAATAAAATTAAAATTAAAACCGTAATAGAGTCAAGATTCAATCATTAGTATCTTCTTTGATCGAAGGACAAATAAAACTTTGTCTCAGTTATCAAAAGGATGCAAAAATCACAGGGACAGTCACGCCTCAAACTGTAGAAAGATTGATTAAGCTAATAACCTAAGCATGAAAAAAAGTATATTACCAAACTAAATGAGATGAATAATTGAAAGTTACATTTGAATTTCGGCGAAAAATGCCTTGTTATGACCTCACAAATGAACTCAGTTTAATAAAATCCAGTTAAACTAGTGTAATTGGGCTGGTGTAGGGTGGAAATCGACACACGGCCTCCTTTTTGTAGGCTTCTCCTTCTTCTGTGGAAAGCAGTGAAAAGAAATGGTGTACAAGAGAGATAGGGGGGGGGGGATATTGGTGAATTATGAATTAAGTATAAGAAATGCAAGGAATGCAAAGTTGCCTGGTTATCAGGCTAATCTGTTTCGTGTTTGAATATTTGTTTGTTTTCAATGTTGTTTCCGTGTGAGTATAAATATTTACAAGTACACATATACATGCATATATTTGAAATTTTGGCATACAAGCCTTTGAATTCGTAAACTTGTATTATTTGTATGTCCTGAACGTTTACTTTGATTTTGTTGTTGTTCTTTAGATTTATTTTTGTGTTGTTGTTGTTGGAATTTGTTTCTGTGTGTTTTGTTCTTCATACTTACTGATTTTTCATCTTAGGTTTTCTTCTTGTAGTTGTCTTCTTAGGTTTAGCTTGGTCTTCAGTTAAATTTTCATAACCAGATTTCTTGGACTTTTTCGGTTTGGTTTTCTCATCGTCGGTTGTTTGCTTGTTCGAGACATGTTTCACCTTTTTATGTACATTATGGAAAAACTTGATTTCCAAGCTTGTTGGCATGGATTTCGTTGATTTAATTCAATGTGTGCTCTGATCTTGTTTGCGATATTTTATGTTATTTTTTGTTTCATAGCTTCTGTTTTTTTTTAATAGTATAGTCACCGGGGTAATATTCACCGTGGTTTATAAATCTTCCTCTCCCTCCTGCGAGTGCCGGTGACAATTTACACGCACTTATTCTGAATTCTCTGGAGCTCTTTTGTGCTGTAGTTGAGACACTGAAAAGAATTGCTGAAGGGTAAATGAAGATTGATCTTATAGAGCCGTGTATATCTTTCTCATATTTTTTGTATTAAGGTTTCTAAATGAGTTTAGGGTTCTGACTGCCGATTTCGCATTCTGAATCCGACGTACGACATGATTCCTGTACCCGCTAGAAGTGATCTTTAACCTGAGGACATTGCACTCATCCGTGTGGCGATACCTTGTATCCCAACCTCTAACATCTGCTAAATTCCCTTTTCTCAGCGGAACAATCTGGTAAGTCTGTCCATTAGTTAGGATCTTCCACTTCTTCTCGTATTCATTGATGTTTCTTATCTTTTCGGCAATCTTGCAAGCTTTCATAGACTCATTGAGATATCCACTAACGATGAGTTAACTTATATCGTCGACGAATTAAATGTTCAGATCTAAGGGGTTGCTTGGCTCGGGTTTGTCGGCTGTATATATAGAGTATCGGGTCGGAAAGAGGCACTTGCCTCGGGCAATCCTGTTCGAAACGGAAAAAGGGGCCCATCCGTGTTATCCATACTGATATATGCTGATCTCTCCATGACATCGTCGCATAATATCGTCTCTAGCCCTGGGTTTAAACCCAGTTGTAGAATTTTATACTGCATACCGCATAGACAGAATTCATCCTTTGTCTTGGAATCGTCTTTAAATATGATGTCGATATTGCTCCGACTTATCTTGGTTTGTGCAATCTTTTTTGTGATGACATTTATTGCCATCTCGGTGCTTTTATTCTTTCTAAAGCCGTATTGCTGTTATAAAGCGAAATCTTCCCCAAAATTATCGACGAGTGTTCTATTCATGATTTTCTCGAAGAGTTTTCCTCTAAATTTACAGAAGGGATATTGGGTGATATCTCTCCTTTCTCGTCGGGGGCCTTCCAGGTATGTATATAAAGATCATCTTAGCCGTATTGTATACTTACTAAAAGTAGCTTACATTTAAGCAGTCATTGTAGATATTAAGCTTTTTATCCCTAACGCATCTCGGTGCTTGATTGAAGTTGAGCTGCCTCAGCCCATCCGACTTGTCACTTTTGGCTTAAAGGAGTAAAACGCGCTTTATATTTCTTTTAGCGTTACTTTATCCTCTTCTTCTTCTTTTACCCTAATCTCATGGTAGTGCAGATGCGTCTTTTCTATGATCTCATTGAGCTCATCTATTATTTTCTTCTCAAAATTAAGGTCAAAGTCTTCATTTTCCTCTTCGCTGATTCTGAAAATCTTTTCCCAGTGTTCTCTGAGCATCTCCTCCATTTCTATTTCATCCGTTTTTAGGTCTTCATTTGCGTCTTGGATTACTGATTTCGGTCTTCTGATATTTTCCCATAATTCCTTAGGGGCTGTTTCGATATCCATTTCTTCCATAGCCTCGTTCCACTTTTGTTCTTGTAGTTCATACATCAGTAATCTTAGTCATTCTTTTATTTCTCCTGTACGATACATTATTTCCCGGGAAGTTCCCAAGGTGATGTTTCTTTGATATAACTCTTTTAGTTCATGGTGTAAACCTTTAATATGAGCGGTCCATTGGTACGCTAATATTGTTTCGTGCACGTTATTGGGAATGGACTCTCTGTCCGCTTCTATCAACGGGCCCTCCATCCTATCAATTCCCTAATCTATCTCTTAGAGCGTTGCATCATCTAAAATTTCTGGTATCTAGTTTCTGAGCAAGCTCTCAAAATTATCCAAATTCGCCCTGTTAATATTCTTCATTACGTGCGATCGAATCAATATAGTTTTAACTTTACTGTGCAGGTTAACCCCTATTTGTTGACTGGACGGAATTACTTCAGGAGTATGTTATATTTGAAAGGGAGGAGTAAGTTGGCCAACCAGATGTCAGGATTGGTATCTGTGCGAAAGGGTCTTCAGGCTTCGACCTATTACTGTGGAGCGAGTATATTCTGATTCATTGCATCGTGCGTTCAGATCTCCCATTAGAATGGTGGGGGCCCTCCACTCAAATATATTCCTGAGTCTGGTTGGGCAAAGAGTCACGCATCGGGGATCGGTATCCCGTCCGATGATCATTTTTCCCAAGCTCATGTCAACCTCAATGGTGAGGTAGGACTTTTCAAGTATTCTAAGTTGTCTGAACTCGATTCCCTTTTTTACCGCAATAATTGCTTTATGATATCTTTCTTGTCAATGGTTCACTGTCAACACTTCATCGTTCCATATTTTGGATGACTTCATTATTAGTATTGACGCCGTTTTCCGAAATAGGGATTATATCTGCATCGATATTTCTAAATATGTTTCTGTACTGCTCCATTTTTTTTATCTATCTATCATTGTTAATACTTAAGGATCTTAGGTTTTCTCTATGTAGGATCAGATGTCAATTTAACTCTTTTGTAATCTGGGTCCCTGTTGGCAACTACCCTCGAAGTTTGAGATGAATGATTTTGTTTTGCCGCCATGATCGTCCCCATACAATTTAGTTTATTCTTTTTTATGGTGGATTTATATTGATCTGCCTTTTGATTCCCCTTGATTTCCTCTTCAGTATCAGATTGCGAGTCATTTGTGCTATTTACTCCGTCTTGGGTCCCATCTGATTCTCCTCGACAAGTTACCTGTTGCACTTCATTTACAGACGTGGGAGTTCGTGATTGGGCTAAATCCATATTCAAAATCTTTATATAGTTTGGTGTTACTGGTACTTTAACCGTTGGTAAGTTGGTAGGTATCAACCGACATTGCCTATGTTTGAAATATGCGCGTGGATTATGCATGTTAGAATCTTGGCGCTCATACGAGGATTATTGTTCAATTGTGGCCACGGTGTTTGTTACATGAGTGGTGGTTTTGGAAGCTGGAGCAGCATAGCTCTGGCTCCTAGGAGTTCGCGTCTCCTCTTCTTGATGGGATTTAACTTTGTACCATGAGAAGCACATTTGCTTATTAGAAAATTTCTCATGTTCAATGTTCTCGTAAGGTTTTTGCATATTAACAGCGAGCAGTTCCTCGTTCTTCGCTTTGTTCGCCAGTTAAGTGGTTTCAAACCGGATTTTCACTACAAGGGTGTAGTTATTGAAATTTATGATTTCTCTAATTTTGGCCCATGCAGAATTATGTTCAATTTTGTCGTTTATTGCTTCTATTGTTCGTTTGCCAATCCAGCCTTTTATATTTCTGCATACTATGCTCCAATTAGCAGCCACTTCTGGGGGGTTTAAGCTGCTAGCCGAGATTTTCAATCCAGTGGTTCTATTGTTCGATAGAATTATTTCTACATCCTTTGCTCCAGCGCGGAGCGAAATATAACAATTGCCCACCTTGATCAGTCAAACTAAGGCAATTCTCAGTTATGCAAAGAGGGCTTGGTACATGACACTTTTGTCCCTAACTGCTTCACCAGGTAGAGTCCTAAAGGAGATTCTTTTGGTTGTCTTCATCTCAAGAAGATGAGGGGCTGTACTTTATCTTAATTATTCCTTCGTGTGCTTGTTTTTCTTCTTTCTAAAAAAGTATTAAATAACCCTGTAACCCGTATTTAAGATGAGTGATGTGTTGTGAATTTTTTTAACATAAATATATACAAAGATGATATCCCATGTCGTATTACGACCCCGTACTCCCATGAATCAGAACTGTCGATGATGGGATGAATAGATTATAAAAGGATGGAGCCTGGAAGGGATCCTTCCAAGGGATGACTCATGGCGGACTTAATGATGGATGAAAGCTGTTTTTTTTTAATTCCCGACTGCTTACTCCATACATAGAGGCGGTGACTGGTTTTCTCTATGGTCCTGGATGGGTTTCCATTGATAAAGTTATATGCTTTCTCAACGGGGGTTTCAGACCCGCCCTGTTCCCAAGAAGCCTCTGAAATTGAATTCTGCTGTGGGGTTATCCTCAAACCAGTTTCCATCAATTGCCCCAATTATGCCATATCACAATTGAATGACATATTTGGAACGAGGGTTAAGATGCAGTCCAGGTTCATGAATGCATGGTGCTTACCGGCGGGAAAGGATTTATAGAGCTTAAGCGCACATTTCGGTGTTATCCGTCGGTAGAAAAAATAGTATTATGTCTCTTTTTTTAATGCTTCCGTAGGTGTGCTTATAAATTGGCTGGCTTGGCTCGGGCCTCTTTACTTCAGGCGTAAGAATTAATAAAATCAGATAATTATTCGGTTAACAACTTTACGTATAAATGTCAATTGCTTTCAGAAATAACGCCCTTCTCTCAGTGGTGAGTTCTAGATTATTTTTTAATTATTTATTTAAAAATTAAAGAAATAGCCGTATGTAGCTAGTCGAAAGAATCTATCTGTGATGACTATCATGGATTTTCATGCAATTTAACAAGTAAGATATAATTTCCGCACTATTGGGGAAAGTTTATCTCTAATTCAATCAACTTGAGCAAGGTGAAAAATTCTTTTATTACTACGAAATTTTTACCATATGTTCTTACAATTATAGTTTTTTCTCCTTTTTGCGCCATCTAAAGATATACAGGGTGTTTCAAAGATTTTCATATCATCTGAGATATAAATATCACAGAAACTACATATTCAAGAAAAATAAAACTAAACAGGATTAATGTTAGGCAACATATGATTTATTCCTCCAAAGTTGAATGAGAAAATCAAAGGTATGTGGATTCTATAAACGATTTCACAAATGTTTAATATGCGGTCCTCCTGAGACACGGCACACCTTATGTCTGTAGTCCAGCTCAACCCAAACATGCTGCAGCATGTCTTTGGTAACAGTCTCTAGTGCGGTAGTGATTCTGTACTTTAGTTCCTCTAGGTTTGCAGGAAGAGGGGGGACATAGACCAGTCCCTTCACATAGCCTTATAGAAAAAAATCGCAAGATGTTAGGTTAGGTAAACGTAGCGACTATTTTAACACACATCGCCTTCATCACCAGCACGCCCGATCCATCTCCATCGCAGATTGTCATTTAGATAAGCCCGGACAGTGAGATTTCAGTGATATGGAGCCCCATCCTGTTGAAAAATGAAGGCTTCATGTTCATCTGCAATGGGCTCATCCATTAGCTAGTTCTAAAGCATTTACAGATAAACAAGGCCGGTCACATTTCAATTGAAGCAAAACCGGCCATGAAGATGGTTCTTGGAGATGGTGCAGAACACATTCCCTTAGTGAGTCCCTCACGTGGGAATTTTCTTCGCCCCAAATGCGAACATTATGATTATCACTGAAAAACAAGACTTTCGTGGAAATGGTGTTCTTAAAGTTTCTGTTGCATATCAACATATTATTGTTTGCACTTTCGCTTGTCATCAGTCATTATGGCCTGAACTAGCTGCAGCTTGTAAGGTTTCATTAGCAAGCGTTTCCTCAGGACGCGCCAAACTGTCGTTGAAGGAATCTGGGTTTCCATACTTGTTCTTTTATGAACTTCTTGTGGCTTCGGAAAGTTTTGGCGAACACGCTCGACTGTTTCTTCCGATGTTATTGGTCCTCCAGATCATTTTGCCCTGCACAAACAGCCATCCTCTTGGTTAATGCTTAGAGAACTCTTTCACAAATGTACGCTGCACAGTCTTGTTCAACTGTGTTCGAACATACTCCAATACACCAAGGGCCTTTTCGCTTCCAGTGAATGGCATTTATATATGTGTAAATATAAAAATATCAAACATTAACCATACAGTTTTGACCTATTCCTACACATGCTGTTAAAATTAAGGTCATTGGAACGGGAATCGGTAAAGTTATTCGTGTGCAAAAGGATATCAATTTTTTTAAACACGGATTAGTTATTCCACTAAAAGATTTTGCTTACATCAAATATGAGCATAAATCATTATTATTAGTATTACCTGCAACTACTTTTCTCGAATTACCCATCGTAGAACTGTTTGAAGAGTAAGGTAGGTATAGAACAGTCTGAATCTGAGGATACAATTCTTGGAAAACTGCTTCTTCAAGAAGAGAAAATCAAAAACATAAAAAAATAATGCATAAAATGTGGAAATATAGAACAATCAAAATAAGACAAGATGATTAAGAGAAGAATTTAGCTGCAACGGGAGTATCTGCTGCTACGAATGGCAAGATTCCCGATCCTGAACTGAACTAAATAAAAGCTTCATTTCTCTGAAAATCCAACCCGGCGCTTTAATTTTTCTATATATAAATCAACTCTTGTAATTCCCGGTTGTTAAAAGAAAGAAACGGTTTGAAGAAAAAAAAATTCGGAATAAATTAATTTATGTAGGGTGCAAGTTAATAATTAAAAAATAAAGTATTTATTTTTTTTATATCGTTTTGTTTCCTTCTACTTTAAAGAGGATTTAATTGGCGCTTAAGCAAGGAACAACAAAAAGGTTAATGAAATGGGGATCAAAAAAGCGGTTTGAAAAGCCAACACCCTGAAGACTATTAGCGACCGCAGCGAAACAATAACTTGTCTCCTACATATATTGGTTTTAAATTTTTCAGATCATCCTTATTTTCCAAGCTTATTGGTAAAATAACCATCGAAATTCTTTTGAAATACGGAAAAAACAATCCTCAACCCTAATTTTCCCCATCTAAACTTTTATTTAATATTTTTATTTATCTTCATTTTTTATATGGTAGCTAATTCCATCTGATATTAAAACGAATAATAAAGTTTAGAATGAAGTTGGGTACAAGATTCGAACATACGAAAAAGATATAATAAACAGCCGTATCTTAGTCTTAATGAAATGTCTGAACTTCACTATTTCTAATTCGTTTTGATATAAAAAATTCCTAAATATTCGTTAAACAGATTTATTTTTCCCGAAAATAACCATTTGCCCTTAGTCAATCTGTATATACAAACTAAGAGAAACATAATATTACTATTTCTCACATACAAAAACACCCATTCTTATAAAATAATGTTAGGGGAAAAGTAGCAGCTTCTCCATTCCTAAAATTGCTTTACTCGTTTTTAGGTACCAGTAGCTATAACCTCCTGAAAAAGATTGAAATTGATATTCTATTTTAGAAATAACTTTGATAAAACTTTAGAATATCACAAAAAAAAAAATAAATGAAGCCAAGGAGATTTCTAAAAATTTTCTCAACTTCACCGAATGTAATTCTTTTTGTTTAAAAAATTACAAATTAGATAATCGTATTAATTTATTCTAAACTTTAATTTGTTTTTTCAAAGAGTAACGGAAGTTTTTGAAATAATTTATAATAGAATCTTAAAATATACTAGGACATAAACAAACTCAGAGAAAATAATTATATATTATAATTCGAACCCTCTAAACTATACTATGCTTAAATCATAATGTTATGTACAAGAGGAGTGGTTTCGCCGGTCCTGCTTACAGGACAAGAGGAGCATTCACTTTCTGGGCAGACCTTTGTTCTGTGTTCTACGGCCAATGCGGCTTTAACAACTGCCTATAGGTCGAAAATATTTTAATAGTTTCTAATACATAACTCTTACATATTTACTCTTCATCTCTTTATAGGTATTAAAATGGATGATTATTTTCTAGTCGTAAATACTAAAAATTTTTATCGGGTCGTTTTTAATACGAAAAAATCCACGAATCATTTTTTTCCATCTAATTTGTTCTAATAATTTAAATTTACTTTAACGTTTATAGGTTCCAGTAGATATTTCCTCCTGATAAAGAATAAATTGAGGATATATATTATATTTATAAGTGATCTTAGTTAAGAGCGGGTCAAGAGTATAGGGGCACCGAGGGTTCTTATAGAAGGCTTCGGGGCAGAGGAGAATTCGTTTGACCTAGGCTTGATATTAGATAGGCTGGACTTACCGAAGTTGTTCTTCGTGATTGGAGTAAAAAAAGGATTCCAAAAAGACCGGAAAAAAATATAACTTTATTCTTTAAATTTGCCTACTCAAACGGGGCAAGCAAAAACGTCTCGAGTTAGGTAAACTTCGCCAGGCCTACTTGACGACGGATGGACCAGGAGAGGGAGTGATTGATTCTCTACATTTTGGCTTAAGGACTGCTAAATTCTGACTCTTGACTGAGTCAAAGTGTGAATTTGGTAGTATATATTTGTCTAGTAAACAATGAGCGTGGCTTATTTTATTCTCTGTTGTTTCTCGGTGGAGCTAATTTTACAAGATGGAGATTTCATTTCAGGTCAAAATATTAAGACACGAACGAGTTTGCAGTCTATCCCTATGCAAACCATGGCCGCTGTTAATTAAACAATGAATACTGTTTTCAGTTCTGCACCTGCATCCAAGCTTTTTTTAAACAGCTGACCTACTATCGCGGAAATAGAACCACTTTTGTATGTTTGTGTGCATATGTTTGCTCAGCTATCAAGCTTTGATAGCTGTTCTTGACAAACTGCTTGCCCTACATTGAATGAAATATATATATATATATATATATATATATATATATATATATATATATATATATATATTTATATATATATATATATATATATATATATATATATATATATATATATATATATGTAAATATATATATATAAATATATAAATATATATATATATTTATATATATATATATATATACTCGTATTATTTAGTTTCCTTTTTCTAATTCCCTTTAATTCTTAATTTATTTCATGTGGCATATTATTTCCTATATTTATCAAAATAGCCTTTTAGGATTTAATAGTTCGCGGAAGCGTCCATTTGTGGAGTTAATTCCTGGGCCTATTAATCTTACAATTTCGGTGCCACAAGCCTGGCTTATGTTAAATCATGAACAATTCATATTAACTTTGATAAAACTTCCGAATATATGAAAAATGAGAAAAAGAAGCTGTTCAAAATTTTAATATATTTTTTGAACATCAACATTTGTACTTATTTCAGTTTTAAAAAATTCCAAAACATTCGATATTCATATTTATTTTTTCTGAACCTCTTAATTTTTTTTCAAACTCTTACGGATAATTACATAAATATATCTAGGTAACAATCAGCTTAAAGAAAATAGATATCTATTATTATCATCGCTAACTCTATAATTTAAGCAGGGGATTTTTTTTGAGTATTTGAATAATAATTTCATATTAGTTTGGTTATTACATGTTTTTTAATCAAACTGATTTTTAATAATTCTTTTATAATATCAAAAACAAAATAGTGAACTACAGAAATAAATATAAGTATTGAATTTTTGTGAATTTTTTAAAACCCAAATTATTACAAATGGTGAAGTTCATAAAATTTATTTTTTATATATCTTCTTCTATAACTATATTTTAGCAACGTGATATTTTGAAAGGGGATAAATTTAGTTTAGAATTCCTTTTTAAAATTATTATAATTGGCGAAGTTCAGAAAATTCATAAAAATTTAACCATTGCTGTTTTTTCTTAGATTTGAAATTTTAATCTTAGGAGCGAGGCGCACGCTTCCTCCGTAGGGGGAGTGGCGAAGCCATTGCCTGGTTATTCGAAACCTCAAAAGAATCTTTTTCTTAAAATAGATTCTTATGGAGGATAACCGATTAGTGAGATGCAATATAATTTTTTTATATTTCGTTGAGAAAATGGAATAGAAAATGTTAATTTGTATGATCGTTTACGCTCAGAGAAAAATCTAAAAAAGGCTTTGAGCCATCTCGTCTCTATTGTGAACGATACCTTTTTTTAAATGTATCGTAATTGGTGAATACTTTGGTATTAAGCAAAAGCCGTTCACATCATTAAATCAACGATAAAATTAGAAAGAATGCGAAATTTTAGAAAATTTTGAGTAGCTCCGCCAGAAAACTCAAGATGGAAAATGCGGAGATTAGCACGGAACAACTAACGTTCACCCATCAAGGCAGATATAGAGTGACCTGATAATAAAAATGTTTCCATCTGACGCCCGTTGAATTAAGGAGAATGACCACTACTCTCAATTAATGGGAGCTGTAGTACCTTGAGCATGGGGCAGCCGCATAGTACGGTATGGCTTCATGCACCTGAGCAGCACCTTTCACCCACCTCTCACTTATAGCTGCAAGTAGCTGCTCGTCTAGAGCAGCAGCCACACGCCAGCAACCCAGCTTGGCTGATGGGCTGAACGAAAGGGAAGAGAGCCATAGGGGCTATTGCTCCTATGGCATGGAGTCTTGCCAATTCTAAGAGATGAAGTCTCAAGGAGTGAACTGAGCCTATGAGCCTTAAATTTAGGCCTTTGGTGAGTTTGATGTGAAAGCAGGATGGGTAAGACATCAAGAGCGAGCCTAGCATATAGAAGGTTATCGATTAATCACCGTAGAAAAGGATTGGAGCCCTTAATATGTACTATCAAAGTATAACTTTGGAAGAAAGCCAAAGAAATAGGTGAAATTCCATGGTTGCCGAAGTCCAGGTGGATATGGCATGTCAGGAGGTAGGTAGGGATTGCAATAAATACTAATTCACTAAATCGTATCTCGCCGTGTGCGAAAATTGAGGCAAAGTCTTATCGTTATCGTTCAACTGGCAACCGGATTAGCGTAAAAGGCCACAGGAAGTTAACTTTTTGAAGCAATAAGGTAAGTAATTGATAAAACCAATTCAAGGATAGTCAGTGTTTAACCTGATATATGAAAAGAACCTATATATTAATAATACTGCAAAATATTATAACAAAACATAGCGCAACTTAGCTAATTTAGGCAAGGATTAGTACTGTACTAGTGGTTATTGCACCATTTGTAAAAATAATTTTTACCATGATATAGATATTTGAAGGTAGAAAGAATCTATTGATAAAAAAGATTTATAGTCCTACAAATTGAATGTAAATGATAAATGTGAAGATTATTATTTTTAAGTTTGAAATGCCTTCACTTAAATTCATGGTTAGCATTAATCCCTGTCCCTTCCGATCCCTCCAAAACTTAAAAAAACAGCCTAAGTTGGTTCTTTTTTGTTTTGGAAAAAAATATTTTACATATAAAAGTTACTTTTATATCCTATTAAGAATTAAGGTCTAATATGTACGTAAAATAAAAAATATAAAATTGATATAGATTCTCCTTAAAAAAAAATTAGAAATAACATCAAACAGGGGTTTTCTTTTAATCTTCATCGCAACTTCCTCACATATGCTTATGTTATAGGTTTTTGCTTTGATATTAAGGAAAATGATAGAACACATTATATTTTAATCCGGCCAAACTTTTTAATACATATACATATTAAATAAATAAACACTTTTCCTACATTATTATATAAAGGGGTAAAATACTAAACAGATTCCTACCTCAGTTAATACAAAATGAAACCTTCTTAACTTTTACTATCAGACATCACCATTTACCATTCTTTATCTTGCTCACCTTTTTTTCTTTCATAGATTTTTACTAGTTTCTCGCTTTATTCACTCACAGTCTCTTTCTCAACCTCTCTATTATAGCTGAACTATCCGGTCATGAATGTATGGACCATAAAAATGAACAAAATCCATCTGGCAATTAAATCCTACTTGTTTTTTCTTCTACTTCATACTCATTACATGCCACTAGTTGTTTGAAGAATGGCTGGATCTAACTGATTCAGAAAACATGTTTGCAAAAATTTGACTATCCTTGACCTCAAATTCATACAATTTAACCGGATAATCAGGATGGATTTCATTCAGCCAGTTTTCTGGTTTCTCCTGGAATTTTAAATAGAGCAAATTAAAACTGTGGTAGTCCGGTATCGGCAACATTATACGTTTAGTTTGATAATATAATAATTGCTTTTATCATTCGCTTTTTCTGCAATTCTAAATTAGCAGAATTATAACTTCTTACCTAAGTAACGAGGAGCAGTTATGTAAGCAAATTAATGAACAGGATTCGTGGCTTTTTTGAAACTATTCTTGCTACTTGGATAATCCTGTTGCAAATCAGGATTATTCATTAAAATATTCAGATGTGGAAAGCTTCTGCGAGCCTTTTCTGTCAGCCTGAAGCTGGATTAAAACAAAAGTAATACGAATTATGTATTGTACGTCTTGGTACTGTATTAATTTTTTTGATATTTAAATATATTATGATTATTAACAGACTGAAATTGCTGTTAGTTTTTTCATTATTACTAACCTCCCACATATATATCAATATTCTCAATAATTTAACCAATATTAGGAGGGAAACTCTAATCTTGTTGCTC
The DNA here is from genome assembly GCA_963969495.1 of Ceratothoa steindachneri. Classification (NCBI taxonomy): domain Eukaryota; kingdom Metazoa; phylum Arthropoda; class Malacostraca; order Isopoda; family Cymothoidae; genus Ceratothoa; species Ceratothoa steindachneri. The sequence goes on from OZ018328.1 coordinate 88,084,455, forward strand.
TTACCCCCCTCCCCCCAACAATAAAAAACCCCTTAAATAACGTCGAAAAAACTGGAAAATTTTACGGCCTGAAAGAGATTCAAATATTCAATAATATATACTTTTTCTTGATATCATGTTATGCAAAAAGGATAGTTAGACAAAAAAAATTAACTATCATTATGAGAAGTAGGTATCTATTCTACCATAGGTTTTAAATACACGCAAATATAATGGAGAGAATTTATAAAAAGCTTGTCAATTTGGCTATTTATATTTTTAAATAGTTGAGTGGTGTGAAATCAAATTGGTTGATAAAAGAATCAGAAGTGGTGAAGAAAGTTGATATTAAGGGAGAATAAAGAGAAAAAGAAAAAACTATGGCATTGGAGAATGTATCAATGTGGGAATAAAGAATTGAATGTGAACTTGTGAGATAGAATAAATTCGAAACTTATAGCAAAGAAGGGTATAAAAGTGATTTACCTGCAATAAGTTGCTACTGCTGTAAAGGATCTGGAGAAGAAGACAACTTGAAGAGATAAAATGGGGAAAAATACATAAATCTAACTAGTCAAAAGATCATATTTGGTAACTACATTGTATTCTTTTCAATTTAATTAAAACCTAAATTTAAACACATGGTAATGGTTTTAGAAAAACCCACAGAGAACTGCTAGAGGTTTCATTAACTTTCAAAAGGTAACTTTAATTTATCCACCTAAAGGATATGTTTTTTCACATTACAATGTCAATGCGCTTTGTTTCCATTAAGCCAAAGCTTCCTGTTCCAGATAAAATGTAATTAAAACATTTACGCAAATTTTTGGTATTTCTCAATTAGCTAAACTTTTCAATTTCCTAATCCTTAATTGCCTCGCAATACAAAATTTAATAATCACGAGCTAAAGATCGCCAAATATTTGTAAATTATATGCATATACTCGTATTTGAAGAGGGCAATTAGCTCTCAGAACAAGAGCAAATGAGAGTTGTAATAACATAAAAGAAAAAGGGCTGGCAGTTAGTTTCTCTTTTGAGCGACCAAGGAAAATAATGACGGAAGAATTCATAAGTAAAATTTTACTAGGAAGAAAAAAATATATGGCCGAAATAGCAATAATATCAATAAAATATTTAGATACAAATTTATAGCGTTCAATCTCAAATACAGAAACTTAAATAAAATTCTAAAAGCTCAGCAAACAAAGAGGTAGATCAAGGGAAAATAACGATAATTAAAAAAATATTGCATGTAAATTATATGAAATATTTGAAAACAAGAGGAAACACAAGTGTCAGACCACTACTACACTTCACTTGCGTGCAGAAGGAGAAATAAACTCGAACTTACTTTTCATCTATTCCCTTGAACAATAAATGAAGGAGAGTAAACGGAAATTAATTTATTTACACTCAGTCAGATGTTACTCGGTGGAAACGAAGTAACTTTTTGCTGTTTGAATTGATGCCATTGGATTATCTCCTTACAGCATCCAAATTGATGTTAGTCCTAATATGTAGTATTCAGGTGGCTCTCCCGTCTATTTGAATATATATTTAAGTTCTTCACATTTACTGAAATTATTATATAAATAAATTACGTTAATTGAAGAAAGCGTTGAGTTACGAGGCCTTATGATAGGTATATCTCCCTTCATATCCTTTTCCTTCACTTTTTTTCTGGCTGATATCTCCAAGGAATTGTACTGATTTGGTTTCTTTCATCATTTTTGCACCCTTGTTATTCAGTTATTATTAATTTCTGTTTGCATCTTTATTATGGCTCTTCTACAACAGCAATCCCCTTGTATGTTATCGTTGTAGAGAGGCTCCATTTCTGATAACTACTTCATTTCACTTTTTTACAATTTTGACTGAATGCGTAATTTCCACTTTCAAAATTTTATCTCATTGCGTGGAAAGGGAAAAGGGAGTGAACAACATTCACTACGTTTTTCCTTTATCTAAATGAATTATAATAAATAAAACACTCTAATTCATGATTGATGATTTCAACGATAATGACTTTTATTATTTATTTTTTAATTAAAGAAGCAAAAGATAAAGAAGAGCGCATGGTCAGGAGAAATGTTTGGGAGAGGTTTAATAAGAAATTGGGGAAGTTTGGGGGATTGAAGCTTTGTCGTAGATACATATTTCAAATGATCTCAAAGTAAAGTTACTTCTGGCAGTCCAGTCCTTACATATACGCAGCTCTCTTTAATACCTGCACAGCAAACTGCGGCTTATAGCTTTGTTTGAATTGCGTCCATTTATTCACGAGGCTTGCAGTGTAAATAAAGCACGTCGTTCGATGTTATCAAGAGTGAAGGGAGTTGGAGTTTTGCGTCTTTCGGGGTTTTCGAAGCAGTTTTATTTATTTCTCATATAATCTATTCTTTCCCCACCTGTCTGAAGCTTTTATTTAGAATTTAGGAATAAAGACTCATAGCATACCTGAAATGTCTGCCAGAATATGTAATACTTTTGTTGACTAACCTCAATTGATGTAGTTAAACTTTATTCATCTCAGAAGCAAATTTTTAAGCAAGGCATTTCCACGAGGTGGTACTAAGCAGCTAACCTACTATCAATTCCTTATGACATATTCACATATACAGCTATTTTATAACTATTCAACCTGTTTAATTTCAGATTATTTAATCGATGTTTCCTCCTGAGACTTTTGCCTAAGTCTTCCTTTGAATCATTTAATAACTTGTTATATTTATCTCTTTTCATTAACTGTTTAGCTAGGTGCTTGTTAGGTTAGCTGCTCATTGAAGGATAGTTTTCTTCTTCAGAAAAAGGTAATACCCATTGAAACATCTGAAAACAGATTAGGAATATTTGAAATGGGGATGAATTCAGAAGTGTAATATAAGTATTCAGGTATTTGGAATAGCATAAATGAAAAGTTTATGTACTCAAATCTTAGATTAATAGCAATTAATGTTTTTAAGGAAAATTTAATTAGGTACGAATTCCGTGGCTATTCCTTGTTTTCTTACAAATTAGAGGACGGGCATGGTTGTGTTTTAATTAAGTACATAAAAATAAAATGACAGCCTTATAAAAAAGTATTTAATTAATAGGCAAAGAATAAGATGGTATGAGAAAGATTACAGTGATGGGTAAAGGCTTGCATACAGAAATAAATTTTCTGAAAAATAATGTTGATAGCATCAGATTACTTCTCAATACCAAGTGTATGATTATATAGTAGTATATAAGACAACCAAAATGATAGTTACAGAAAACTAAATTTAGTATACCAAAAAAATGTTTCATTCATAAAGAACTTATTTATTATGTTAACCATTTATTTTCAGTACTTAGTATATGCAAGTCGTTCTGGAATGGTGAATTTTAACTCGTGGATAATAGTCTAATCTAGACTGGTGTCATTATTTCTTCTGCTTGTTTATTTAAGAATCGCTCGCAGGTTCTTAATAGAATTAAAATCAGTTCAGTTTCCAGGCCAAGCGCCTAATATTTAAATGTGCGATTCTTCAAGTAATCTCGATATAAAATAGTGTACTTAAACATAAACATACCATGCAGATATTCATAAAAATATGTCAATTATATGATCTTTTTGACCCAACTGTTGGTCTTTAACCGATGTGGAGATATGTGAAGAAGGTTTTAAAAATCACCTTCTTCTGTTTGATTTAAACGAATTAATGTCCGAAAAAGATCGCTCGTAATTATGTTAAATAAATCTCGTCTATATTGTATTATAATTCAACCGAATTATTTTGGCAAGAATATGTTGATTGAACAAGCAGACATAATACTTTCTTAGACGTTGTATTAATTGATGGAGATTTTATTAAGGATATAGCTGTAAGTAAGCAAATGAAATATAGTGGCTAGAAAATACTATAGATAGTTCTGTTGGACATACCTGAGGAGATAAAGTAAGTATACTGCCGTAAACAGTTCTAATAGGGAGAAGCAAAGGCTTTTTAGAAATTATCAAAGAAGCATTTACTGTGAAATTTTCTAAAGAAATATATCAGCCTATAAATTTTGAAGTATATTCAAAAACCCAATTCATCATAGTGTTTGGAGAAATGTGCATCCCTTTGAAGAAAAACTGAAATAGAAAATTCAGGAAACTCGTATGTTTTAGTATTTATTATCTGAAAAATAAGGAGAAATAAAATAAATAACCTACATATAAGTTTTACCCCTTTTTCCTGAACTTCATCATGGATGTATGAAATGAGGACGATCCCCGTGATCAATTTCGTTCTTACGCACCACAACGTGAAAAGTAGGAATTCTCAATGTCTTTAACTTTCCAATACTTTTGCTGTTTTGAGAGATCTACCATATCCATTTGACAAAGAAGCATCTTTTTTTCATCCTAAAGATAAATCAGTCGTAAGAGAAAGCTGAGCGATAGACCGGGAAATTCTAATCCAAAATTTGCGAAGAAGAATCAGAGGACACAATTTCTCCAAACTTGTTCAGCATCTTAGACACGTTTTAGCCACGACTATTCTTCAACAGCATTGCGAAAACGAGTGTAACTGCAGGGCTATAGTGCCAAGCCTTTTTTTTACACGAATGAACATGAAACGTCGTGAAAATGGTCGAGAGACAATCAGAATTGGGAAATCGATTTCATATTCGAATGAACCTTCCGATAGAATATTTTCATGTGAGGTTAAATGGAAAAGGAGTGGATTGAAAATCAACTTAAAACAAACTTTCTGAGATAATAAAAAGCATAGATCGTTGGCATAATATTTTTTCTATTTCTATTTTAGAATAAAGTTCATTCACGGCTTATCCAGATGGAAAGTTTTGATAAGAAACCTGTGAAGATATGGTGGTTGCGAGTATAGTGTATCACGCGTGATGGTGCTAGAATTGAACGAAATCCACCAGATATCAGCTACAACAAGGCTATACACACAACACCTGAATTATTGTTGCAAGTATAAAAGGTTCTTAATAAAAGAGGAAGAGTTCATTGGAACGATGAAAGCATTTGAAGAATAAAGTTATGTTAAAAATCAGGATCTGTGAAAGAAGCTAATGGGAAGGAGGTTAAATCTTCTTGTCATTTACGGATGAATCGAGGAAATCTTGCTGGCGACTCGCTTTCAAAGTGGAATGAAAAGAACGAAAGGGTAAGACAAATTTCTGTTAAGAAACAGAACCCATGCAAGTAGAAAATATAAGTAGGTAAAATGGATAAAGAAGGACTTGTTATTTAGTTATCTCGCAATCATTTCCTTTTACTTTCTTACGATTAATCCTTTACGATCGGATCAAGACATTTTTTTTAAATATAAGAATGAGAATCACTGCATCTCCGATAGAACAGAGGTGAAAAGGTAGTAGATGAAAAAAGAATTTTAATCCAAGTAAGATCAACCTTTCCTGAGGTAGGGTAGGTAGTGCATCAGTTTCAGCTTATGGATGCGTGGATTTGAATACGCTCTTCGCAACTTCCTATACACGTGTGTTAGGATGTTGATCGCATAATAACGGATTAAGAAATAAAAGACTTGGCACTTGCCAATGAGGACGGAGCAAAATTTAATAGGGGCTGCTACTACTTTCGCCCAGCCAGTGAAGTAGAGATAATCGATTAAGCATATAACAAGGGAAAATAGATTGGCGAACTCCAAGAAGTCGTGTACGACAGCGAATTTATTATTGTCTGGGGTTACTGGGGAAGAAACTTGTTCGACACCACTATGCAGGTGTACCCGGTATCTCTCACAAGAATGGAGACACGGCAGCCATTAATCACGCCGGATTTGAACTTAAGGCCTCCGGGGGTATTCTTAGCAAAATATAAGTTTACCTGGTGGTCGCCAGGACTTGAGATGCTCAGAGGAGGAGTAGAGTTATTCCTGAACCGAGAGTTCTGAGGGCAGTTCGTTTAAACGTGACCCTCGACACCATAGAAAAAAACAAATAACGACTCTCCTAGGGGATGATGACGTGGGGGGTACTGAAGATAATGGTTTTACATCCCAGGGTTGAAACAAAAAGAGTGGTTTCAGCTTCGACCTCCAAGTTACCTTCTCAACCTTTTTTCCATTTTGCATGATGAATTTACCTTTGTTTGGATTAGGGTTTTGGGGAAAAGGGGCCGTTTTCTTCCCTTCTTTCGGATCAAGGTTGTGTCTTGCTGAATAAATGTCGGACTCTTCTCTGCAACCCTTGAATGTTAGGCACCGCCGGACTTTTACGAAAGATCTGACTTAAGCCGGAAGTGCATCATACAACTGGTCTCTCGGGAAGACGTCAACGAGAGCATCGTAGTCATGCGGGATTTTAGAATCATCGAGCCAAAATATGGAGTGACGATAGAAGGTTTATCCAGACCTACGGTCGGTTTGGCCTGGCTGAAGGCAGGCATGTCTGAATTTGGATCGGTAAATATCTAGGATATATGCCACCACTAATTCGATTTTAAGGTCGAATAATCAATTATTGCCTCCGAGGGAAGATTCATGATTATATCTCAGAGGGGAGAATTTAGCAAGGGTAACAATTGAGCCACTCCATCTCCCTCGATGTCACAGTGGTTGATTTCGAAGATTTCTGAAAGTGGATTAAGAAGGCTCCGAAATCTTAGCCTTCCTCGAAAACCGGAAGCTTAATAGACGTAGAAGTGGAAGCTTGGGAATAATTGACAGTGTTTTGTTCCTGTCCTAATCATTTCAAGTTCATGAAGACGGATGTTTTTCCTCTCTTTCCGTTGTTCTCCTTCTCTTATTTCTATTCGTTCTTCTCCTTTTACTTTTCGTTAATTCTATTCTCTTTCTCTTTATCTTCTCTTTTCTCTTTTAGTGCTTTCCTCCTGTGAATATAAGTTAAGAGGTCCTTGCCGCTGAGCCATAGCGACTCTCTTTGCAACTTGAACGTGTTAAATAAGCAGAACCTTTAATATACAAGAATAACAGTGATTTGAATCTATCATAGGTCTAAAAGAAATGAGATCAGATATTGCCGATGATCCTAAAAGCAGGACAACAGAATATAATATAGATGAGGAAGGTGACTGTGAAGAAGGCATGCCAGAAGATCGGGATACAGATCCCAGGGCAAGGGGTAAATAAACAAGATCGAGTGCGGTTGGCTAAAATAATCAATTCTTAGAGGTTCTGGGATTAAATAAACTAATGGTAGAAAAATATATAACTTTACTATATACAAATAAAATATTAATATTACAAGCAAATAAATAAAAATAAATAAAATGAGACCCAGGGTACCAAATAACGGAGTGCAATTTTCGGTGAGACTCACTTAAAGACTAATTGACCGGAGGCTTGAATAGGCCGAGTAAACGGTACGTTACAAAGTTAAACTTTCGAGATTCTTTCTTCTTTAACCTCGCTGAGAAATGAGCGAGAGAGTAATCCAGTCGTTAAACGAAGTCGATAACCAAGTGGTATTTGCTTGTTCATGTCTATTCTCCGTTGGCAGGAAATCTGGCCCTAAATAGGATCAAGGCTGGTTAGAGATTACGCGTCGCGTTTGAAGCTGGAAGCCGTTGGTAGGCGAAGCAGGGTGTACGAGACTGCACGTGGCTGCTAAACAAGACTGTATGGTAATGGTTTCTCAATTTATTTCTCGAATTATTTATACTGCCTCGTAAGAAGCGAGTCGCCGAAGGCATTAAAAGCGGGACGGTGATCTCATTAGAATTGGCTAGCCAAGGTGCTAGGGGTAGGATAATTTTGGCGCCCTCACAGATTTGCTCAAAGGTCCTTGGCGCCGTGGGTCTGGCGCCGGCAAGACGATAAGACGAGGAGATACATAGATCCCAACTCGAGACATCCGACCACGCGAAGTCTCGATAAGCCTTTGGGGCTCTCTAGTCGTGCTAGTGCATCTTTCTTTGGCCACAGGTAGACGTTGGGTTGTAGCGGGTGGGAGCACCTAGGTAGAGTTTGAGAGTTTGTGTAAGTTAAGTAAGCTAATCATTGGTTATGTTGAGAATAATAACGATATCATTAGTTGTGGGAGTATGAAACTCAATACGCCATATTCACAAAGAATTTCTCTGGTCGAGATAGACGAGCGCATCGGTGTTTATTTTGGGGTGCTGTCTTGCCCTTAGTTGGCAGCCGTGTCCATCTTCCCTTTCTTGGGTTACAAGGCAATCTATCTTATTTCCCGTTTGCCTCTTCGATACCCAAAATTATCAAGGTTCATGTTTGCTATAGTCGCGTGCTATATCGCTTGGGACACTCGCTTAATTCCCTTTCACCTCGTCAATGCCCGAAATTATCAAGGTCCATGTTTGCTTAAGCCGCGTCATGTATCCCCTTGGGACGCCCAGAGAGCGCAGCCCTCTGTCGACCATGGCTTTAGCTCCTATTTAAGGTGATGTCTGCAAATCCACATGAGATAGTTAGAATCCAAGCTTCTTGCTGTCCAGACCCTAGTATCTCTCTCCCGTGAAATGGTCCCATCGCCCTTGTGATCTCTTCAACAGACCGTCTTCGTTTAATCTGCCATGATCAGATGAAGATTAGCGAAACCCTTTTATCCCGCGGAAGATTGTCTTGGGTCTTTCTCGTCAAACTATCTTGGTTGAGACTTCCTGCCGTCCGCAGACGAATCTTAATTTAGCGATCACTTCTCACTGGAGCCCAGGGAATCTCAACCCCTTTCGAATTTCTTGGGACGCCATCGAATCGAGACCTCATCGACGTAGACTTAGCCATTGGTCTTCCACATCCCCAGTTCATCCTCCAGAGATAACCAGAAGTCATCTCCTCGTAAGTCTCACCTCTTCATTCCTAGTCCTAAGAAGAATTTTCCATTTGGTGTAACGCCAATAGACTTGCTAAATCTTTCATTCAATTCAACTTATTGGATCACTTATATATTTTCCCGGACCTAGTTCCCTTAATTTTTTCCATATTTATAAGTGCCATTGTTCTTATTATTTGTATAAGAATTTGCTTTGGTAGAGGTGTTTATCATTAGAATAACCCTTGAGACGAGCCCTGCAAACGTATTCCCTTATAAACATCCAACCTAATGATATCGCACTCTAAGTAGGAGGTCCTTAGCTTTTTCCCAATTCAATTTTACCCAAGCGCAGCGCCGATAGTGGCTGTCTGGCGTACAGTAGTGTGTAACTTTAGAGACTTTTTGGTCACACGCCTTCGTCTCTCGACTATAGTTAATATTGCTTGCCTCTGAACCAAAAATCAGCAATTACATTTAATCTTCCTTTACATCGCATTCATTATTAGTCAAAGTGAAACATTAGAGAAGGAAGAGGTGAATATTTTCTTCAATCTTGTAGCCTAATAGTTACTTTACTATTTATAACTTAAAACATGGTGAGACTTTGATACATTGTTTGCGTAGAAGTTATTGCTCTAAAGAAAATATTTGCCATCTCCTGCTAATCATATCGTGACAATGCATACTAGCGAGGTGTGTCATCTTAATCTTGTGAAGGTTGTCCAGTTTTATCTTTTGTATTAATCTTGAAATAATATGAATATCTGTCCAAATGGTCTTTATTTAAAAAGAAAGATATCTGGTCATTTGGTGTAAATTCCTTCGTTTCCTTTAATATAAGAGTCAAAAGGTTCGACCTTCTACTTTTCGTTCATTAACTGGATGCCATCCTGGTCCAGAACAACTCAAGTACTCTCCTCTTTATATTAATGGAAAAGTGAAAAAAGTAAACATCATGCTAGGAAAATGAACCTACCAGCATATATTATATCATGGTTAGTTCTTAATATTTAATATTTAAGATGACAAAACATTCAATATTACTTATTCTAGATAGACTTATAAAAATCAAATTAATCAATTAACATAATTTGTTTTTTCGATTGTTAAGTTAACATTATTAGCGGGTGGCTTAATATATAATAAAAGTGAGATTAGAAGTTTTCTGAACCAACCTATGTACTCATCGTATACAAGAAACTTGTTATTAAGCATTTCTCCCGAAGAATATCATAAAACTCTTAAATATCTCTTTCAATGAAATATTTCCTGCCTCTAAATATTAGTCAACCATTTTTGTAATTTTAGAGATAGGTTTCACCCAATACACACAAAATATTCGTAACACTTCTTTACTTATTTATTCAAGGTAATTAGCCAATCATGAAGAAATTTTAACATATGCTCTCCTATTATTTATTAGCGCAAAAAACAAATTAGTCTTGGTAACTAGTTAACTTTGATCAAAGGGGAATTTGAACAAGGGGCTGCGAGTCTACAACAAAATAGCCTTTTCATAAAAACAAAAGAAATAAAAAATTTATTAAAAAGAAGTTAAATCTTAGTTTGCACTAACATAGTACAAACTAAATGCAACCAAGATACTTTGGCAGATAATTAAATGAATTAATGAGAAGAATGGAATGTCCAACAACTATCACTCAGTTAAATGCTTTAAAATAAAATTTAAAACAACGACAAATAGAGAAATATAAACAGTTCTAATCTCTTCTATCACTACTGAGAGACATGAGTGTTTAACTAGACATACTTTAAATTATGGATTTTCTGATTCGATTTTGTCAGCAAGACAGGAAACCAAGATTAATCGTGTTTCACTGAAGAAGTAAAAGCCACAACGATACGTCTATACATCCATCCAAAGAAAATAAATTAAACTTTATAAATACAAAAACTCTTAATTTTCAAAAATTACTGATTTTTTAATAATGAAAGCATTGAATGCACCCAACTCGTGCACCCCCTCCCCTTCCGCTATCCCGTCATCTTCCAACAGCTCAAAACTCCAAAGCTAGGCTCGCGTCGACTTAAAATCCTGGATCTGTATCTAATTTTACAGTGAATTGTTTATTCGTAATTTGGCTCATCAGCAGCCAATTGCTGACTCCCAACTGAGTCCATAAAAATCTCCCGAATACCTTAGTCTGAGAACTTCAAATAACAAGAATCCATTTTCTTTGCGTATCCAACCTCTAGTTATTTGGATATTGTGATTTTGTAATGAGTAAAGTTGATTTTTGTAATGCAACTTTCTATATCCAGATCCCCTAAGCATTCATCATTATCCTAACAGCCAACCGCGCTCGCTCCGGTAGTTGTTTGCTTCCCCAAACGCGCCTGAAATCTGCATCCCCCCCCCACTACTTAACCCCCCCGTCGTCTAGATCGAACAGAGAAGAGGAAAGGTCAAGCCTCTGACCTTGACCTTCCAGGTTGATAAGGTATACATATATATATATGTATATATATATATATATATATATATATATATATATATATATATATATATATATATATATATATATATATATATTAGGTTGAGGAATAAGTTCTTGCATTTTTTTTAATGTTGTGTTGATTTAAGTTTTCTTGACGCGATTTGTGCACATATTAAGAAATAATAATAAATAATGAGAGTAAAATTTGCAAAGGTTAGGCTACATCTTGAGGTTGAGTAATAAGTTATTACGGTTTATTAAAAAGTTGTGTTAATTTAATTTTTGTTCTGTACCATCAAAATGGAAAATCAAGTTGAAAGAAAGGCGCATTTTCAACACTTGATTGTTATTCATTTTCAATCGAGACGGGAACAAGGCAAACGTAATCAAAGCTCGTAGCGATATTTGTACTGTGTACGGAGAGAATGTTAATTGGGGGTTATTACGTTTCAAAACCGTGATTTCAATTTCAATGATGAAAAAGGTCTGGTCGCCCCATTAAGTTGGATGAAGATCGTTTGAACGATCTTCTTCATGAAAATCCTTGTCAATCGACTAGAGATTTGGCTGTATAATTGGCATGTGTTCAGAAAACTGTTATGAATCACATTAATTCGATCAGAAAAATTTAGGGAATTGGTTCCGCACGCTTCGAGCAAGAGCAACTAACTTCAATGCTGCACGACTGCCACAGTTTTGCTTGCTTTTCACAAAGCTACTCGTAGATATAAGTAGAGGTTTCTTCACCGCCTAATCACGGGCGGCGAAAATTGGTGTGTTTATTTCAAAATGAACCATCGAAAACAATGGCTTAGCCCAGATAAACCACTTCCGCGATTAAAGCAAGGACTTCATCCATCAAAGACGATGCTGTGTGTGTGGTAGGATTCTGAAGGCATCATTCTTTATGAGCTCCTTGCGAACAACCAAGTTTAAATGCAAAACTCTACGTTCAACAAATATATCGACTCGCCGAATCTATTCTTGAAAAGCGACCTCACTGACGTTATTGAGTCCTTTTGCAACACCACAATGGGCGTTCTCACATTGCCAAATGACAAAAGACGCCATGCCAACGATTAATTCGGAAATCCTACCGTATCCTCCATATTTGCCAGATTGGCTCCATCATATTTCCATCTGTTCCGATCGCTGTCCAACAATTTGCTCGCCGTTTTGTCCAATACTGATGTGGAATTAAGAACCTGGTTAGACGAATTCTTCGAATTAAAATCCAGAGATTTTTATTGCAGGTGCATCGAAAAACTAGTTGAACGTTGGGAAGAAGTCGTAAATAACAACCGAGAATACATTATTGATTAAATTGAATATTGTTATCAATTAAAAATGAAGTTTTTTGAAAAAAATTTAATGTTAATGATTAAATTTGATAAAAACGCAAGAACATATTCCTCAACCCAGTATATATATATGTATATATATATATATATATATATATATATATATATATATATATATATATATATATATATATATATATATATATATACACACAACCGGGCAATCTACAATAATAACCGAAGGCATTTTGTTGCCAATGTGCAACAAGACCGTTTTTTATGCTCTAAAGGGATGCCTCTATGAATAACCTCCACTCATTTGTTTCATAGGTCAGCTCAAGTACATTGACTCGGCCTTTCATTTCATTACAATAAGTCAAGTTGTTTAAAAAAAGTTAAGAAATTTTTTTTTAGACCTGCAGAACGCTAACTAAATACTGTGATTTGATAATGTTCATCCAACATGTTCCTTGTTGTAGATGTGAGGCTATGAGTTCACTTTGTTGCTTAATAAGTGTTAAACACGAACTATTACGTTGAGGAATAAGTTCTTGCTTTTTTTAATTTTAGGGATATTTAGGTTTTCTTGACGTGATTTTGTGCTCATATCAAGAAACATTAAGAAATAATAAGAGCAAAATTCGAAAAGGTTAGCCTACATTTTTTAACAGCGTAGACTATTAGCCTTTTGCTTAGGCTACGTCTTGAGGTTAGTAATAAGTCATTGCAGTTTATTTAAACGTTTTGTTAATTTATTTTTTGTTTTGTACCCTCAAAATAGAATGTCAAGTTGAAAGGAAGGCGTTTATTCGACACTTGTTGTTATTCATTTTCAATCGAGACGGGAACAATGCAAACGCAATCAAAGCTCATCGCGATATTTGCGAACAACGAGATTTTCAATGCAGAACTCTACGTTCAACAAATATATCGACTCGCCGAAGCTATTCTTGTATAGCGACCTCATCGACGTTATGGAGTCCTTTTGCAACCTCACCTTGCTCATATGACAAAAGACACTATCCCACCGATTAAATTGGAAATCCTACCGTATCCTTCATATTTGACAGATTGGCTCCATCATATTTCCATCTGTTTTGATCGCTCTTCAACAATTTGCGCAACGTTTCGTTCAATACTGATGTGGAATTAGAACCTGGTTAGACTAATTCTTCGAATCAAAATCCAGAGATTTTTATGGCAGATGCATCGAAAAACTAGTTGAACGTTGATAAGAAGTCGTAAATACCAACGGAGACTACATTATTGATTAAATTGCATATTGTTATTAATTAAAAATGAAGTTTTTTGAAAATTTAAATGTTTATGAATAAATTTGATGAAACCGCAAGAACTTATTTCTCAACTCAGTATATATATATATATATATATATATATATATATATATATATATATATATATATATATATATACAACCAGGAAATCTACAATAATAACCGAAGGCATTTCGTTCCCAATGTGCAACAAGACCGCTTTTATGCTCTAAAGGGATGCCTCTATAAATAACCTCCACTCCGTTTATTCATAGGTCAGCTATTGACTAGGCCTTTCATTTCATTACAATTACTCAAGTTGTTTTAAAAAGTGAAGAAATTTTTTTAGATCTGCAGAACGCTTACTAAATAATTTTTTCCGATAAGGTTTATCCAACCTGTTCCCTTGTTGTAGATGTGAGGCTATGAGTTCACTTTGTTGCTTAATAAGTGTTAAGCACGAACTATTACGTTGAGGAATGAGGTCTTGTTTTTTTTTAATGTTGTGTTGATTTAAGTTTTGGTGATTTGATTTTGTGCACATATTAAGAAACATTACCAAATAATGAGAGCAAAATTGGCAAAGGTTAGCCTACATTTTTTAACAGCGTAGACTATTATCCTTTTGCTCAGGCTACGTCTTGAGGTTAGTAATATGTCATTGCGGTTTATTTAAACGTTTTGTTAATTTAATTTTTGTTCTGTACCCTCAAAATGGAATGTCAAGTTGAAAGAAAGGCGCATTTTCGACACTTGTTGTTATTCATTTTCAATCGAGACGGGAACAATGCAAACGCAATTAAAGCTCATCGCGATATTTGTGCTGTGTATGAAGAAAATGTTTATCAGAAAGGACAGTTCAATGGTGGTTTTCACGTTTCAAAGTGGTGATTTCAATCTTAATTACGAAGAACGTTCTGGTCGCCCCATTAAGTTGGATGAAGATAGATTGAATGACCTTCTTCATGAAAATCCTCGGCAATCGACTAGAAATTTTGCTGTATTATTGGCGTGTGATCATAAAACTGTAGTGAATCATCTTAATTCGATGGGAAAAGTTAAAAAACTGGGTGCATGAGTTCCGCACGCTTTGACCGAAAGCAACAAAGTTTTTAAAAATTTCAATGTTAATGAATAAATTTGATAAAACCGCAAGAACTTATTCCTTAACCCAGTATATATATATATATATATATATATATATATATATATATATATATATATATATATATATTTATATATATATATATATATATATATATATATATATATATATATATATATATATATATAAATATATATATATATATATATATACAACCGGGCAATGTGCAACAAGACCGCTTTTATGCTCTAGAGGGATGCCTCTATGAATAACCTCCACTCATTTGTTTCATAGGTCAGCTCAAGTACATTGACTAGGCCTTCCATTTCATTACAATAAGTCAAGTTGTTTTGAAAAGTTAAGAATTTTTTTTAGATCTGCAGAACGCTTACCAAATAAT
The DNA here is from genome assembly GCA_963969495.1 of Ceratothoa steindachneri. NCBI lineage: Eukaryota > Metazoa > Arthropoda > Malacostraca > Isopoda > Cymothoidae > Ceratothoa > Ceratothoa steindachneri. The sequence goes on from OZ018328.1 coordinate 88,099,718, forward strand.
TCGATTCAATAACGTTCATCCAACATGTTCCCTTGTTGTAGATGTGAGGCTATGAGTTCACTTTATTGCTTAATAAGTGTTAAACAGGAATTATTACGTTGAGGAATAAGGTCTTGTTTTTTTTTAATGTTGTGTTGATTTAAGTTTTGTTGACGTGATTTTGTGAACATATCAAGAAACATTAACAAATAATGAGAGCCACATTTGCAAAAGTTAGCCTACATTTTTTAACAGCCTAGACTATTAGCCTTTTGCTTAGGCTACGTCTTGAGGTTAGTAATATGTCATTGCGATTTATTTAAACGTTTTGTTAATTTACTTTTTTGTTCTCTACCTACAAAATGGAATGTCAAGTTGAAAGACAGGTGTATTTTCGACACTTGTTGTTATTCATTTTCAATCGAGATGGGAACAATGCAAACGTAATCAAAGCTCATTGCGATATTTGTGCTGTGTACGGAGAAAATGTTTATCAGAAAGGATAGTACAATGGTGGTTTTCACCTTTCAAAACGGTGATTTCAATCTTAATGACGAAGAACGTTCTGGTCTCCCCATTAAGTTGGATGAAGATAGATTGAACGACCTTTTTTTATGAAAATCCTTGTCAATCGACTAGAAAATTGGCTGTATAATTGGTGTGTGATCAGAAAACTGTATTGAATCATCTTTATTCGATGGGGAAAGTTAAAAAACTGGGTGCATGATTTCCGCACGCTTTGACTGAAAGCAACAAAGTTCAATGCCACACGATTCCCACAGGTTTGCTTGCTCGTCACAAGGCTACTTGTTGCTATAAGTACAGGTTTTCTTCTTCGCATCATCACTGGCGATGAAAATTAGTGCGTTTATGTCAACATATTAACCATTGAAAACAATGGCTTAGCTCCAATAAAAAAAAACTTCTGCAATTAAAACAAGTACTTCATTCATGAAAGACGATGCTGTGTGTGGTGGGATTCTGAAAGCATCATTCTTTATGAGCTCCTTGCGAACAACGAGTTATTCAATGCAGAACTGTACGTTCAACAAATATATCGACTCGCCGAAGCTATTCGTAAAAAGCGACCTCATCGACGTTATTGAGTCCTTCTGCAACACCACAATGTTTGTCCTAACATTGCCAATATGACAAAAGACGCCATCCAAAGGCCTAATTGGGAAATCCTGCCGCATCCTCCATATTGGCCATGCTTGGGTCCATCGGATTTCCATTGATTCCGATCGCTCTCCAACAATTTGCGCGTCGTTTCGTTCAATACTGATGTTGTATTAAGAACCTGGTTAGACGAATTCTTTGACTCAAAATCCACAAATTTTTATTGCAGTGGCATCGAAACACTAGTTGAACGTTGAGAAGAAGTCGTAAATAACAACGGAGAATACATTATTGATTAAATTGCATATTGTTATCTATTAAAAATGAAGTTTTTCTTAAAATTGTTAATGATAATGAATAAATTTGACAAAACTGCAAGAACTTATTCCTCAACCCAATAGATCATTGAGTTCCTGTCGGGTGATTAGGTGTGGTTTCTTAATAGATTCAAGTTCTTCCACATATGGCTTTTCTTGAGATTTGGAATTGTTTGTGTTGCTCGTGGCATGGCTTGTTAGTTTAGAGGGAGGCTGTGGTACAAGAGGAATAGAACTTGAAGTCTTACTTGGAGAATAGCAGACTGAAGATCTATATACATGATAGATTACTTGCCTTTTCTGTTGCGATCTGCAGTCAAATAAATAAAATCCGACTAAGAATTAATATTACTCTCTGTGGGAGTACAACATAGTATGTATTTTTATCTTTTTAAATGATACATCTCTTGTAAATATATTAAAGACCAGTAAAGAAAACACATTGATTACCCACCTTTAATATCTGTTAAGCAGAAGTAGCAATCCGTCAAATGGTCCTTTGTCTCCCTCTAGACCATTGGTGCGCCAAACATTAAGCCAGGCACGTTTTCTTTCACCCAGGCTGAAAGGGAGTTGTACACGTGACACAACATATGTGAGGTGCCCAGCGTTTATCGTAGTCATCTACTTTACATCCAAAATAAAGCTTTTAAAGTTTCTTCATATGTTTAGCCAATTATCTCTTGTTTTTTCTAAATGTAACTGATCCATATACATATATAACAGAAACTGTTTGGAGAATTCTTGCATTCTTTAGGCATTTTAGATCCTGTAAAGGAAATACGCTCTAGTATGTGAAAAAGAATATAAATAGTAACAGCAACAAATTTTAAATATAAAAACGTGAAAATAGGAAGCATTTTTATTAAGTTACAAAATTATCAAGCGTTAGGTAAGAGTTCTCACGGATCTGGGCCTATATAACTACCAAATTTCCTAGGTTAGGTTGATAAATACCTTAGGAATACTCCTTTAAAATTAGTTCAAAATCCGTTTATACGTTTCAAAGTTGTCAGCTTCGGCCCATTCCTGTTCCCATTTAATCTCTACAGTAAAATCAGTGTATTTAACGGAAGTAAGATGTTAATTTCCGAGAAAATACACCGTCGCAGATAATGACGGGTGGTATATTCGTGGTTTACAGAAAACTAGCCATAGAAAAGGTTATTGGTGAAATGAGCTGAGCAAAGTGTATGGGATGGCTGATTAGATTAAGCGGTCTTAGAACGTGGCTCAAGATTATGCATTTCTGTCTATCCATAAATGAATGTTTCGAGACCTGAATTGACTGGACTTAGATGAGTTTAAATGATCGTGAAGAAATAAAGGAAATTATGACTAGTAGGTAAAAGTTTGTTCTTCCTGAGAAGTCATGTCCCAAAACAGATAGAAACTATATCTACTAAAGTGAAGATAAAATAATAGGAGATAGATAGTCAACTTGGAAGTTGTCGGTATAATATCTTATTTGTCGTGTGTTCCTAATTGAGCTTTTGATGTATATCCTAAGGATTATGGTGTTTTAACTAATAAAGTGGAAGAGCGGTGTGATAGACCCCTACCTAGAAACTTGATGCTGTTCCTTAAGCGAATTATATTTATTTTATCAAGATTTAAATTAATGTGAATTCTTTCCTAGAACACAGAGATGCTGAGTATATTTTTAGGAAAAATAACCGTAGACTGTGATGTTAGCCATGTAATTTCTCCTTGTAATCTTTTTCGTGCGTATTAGTGATGTAGCAGTTTGTGTATGTCGTAAGGTTTGCGGTGTTTTAAGTGAAAAGGCAAAAATGTGAAGAGTAACAAGGAGTAACAAGGAAAGGAAGTACCCTAGGAGACCTTACGGTCCATTCAAAGAGGGTACCTTTGGACTAGCAATCGAGCGGGCACATGGCTGCTCAATTGTTTTGCGTCCCTAAACGGCAACTTTTCAAGACTTTGTCTAGTCTTGACTTGTACTGGTCAACAGATTCACTGTTGACAACTTCCACTGGAAGTGCGTTGCACCTACCGCAGATACTGTAGGTGAAAAAGTTTCTACACAGATTGCGGTTGTAACGCTTCAGTTCAAGTTTCAAGCCGTGATTGCGCGTTCTGTTCTCACTCAGTGTGAAAATAGCCCGGTAGTCAACATTGTCGAACCCTCGAAGTATTTTGAAGACTTCGATGAGCTGACCACGCAGTCTACGGGTTTCCAGCGAGAACAGATCTAAGTCCCTTAGTCTATCTTCATAACTTTTATGTCGGATAGAGGGAATCAGTTTGGTTGCCCTAGCTTGTACGCGTTTCAATCTCGCGATGTCTTTTCGCAATGAAGGACTCCAAAATTGTACGGCATACTCCAAGTGCGGTCGGACAAGTGAGTTGTACAGGCACAGTACAATCTCCTGGTTCCGATAACCAAACTGGCGCTTAATATAGCCTAGCATCCTTCGGGCCTTTTTCTCCGCCTTAATGCACTGTTTCGAGAACATGAGGTCACTAGTAATTGTTACACCCAAGTCCTTCTCAGTGTCCCTCGATTCAAGAGCAGTGCCCTTAAGGATATACTGAGATTGGGGGTTTCTGTGGCCGATATGCATCATTTTGCATTTCCCCACGTTAAAAGGCATTTGCCACGTGTCCGACCACTCCCCAATCTTCCCAAGATCTTCCTGCAGGCGGGCAGTATTTCCATCCTTTGTAACGTTTATACCAAGCTTGGTATCATCGGAAAATTTGGAAATCTTGGCAACCATGTCACCGTCCATGTCGTTGACGTAGATGATGAATAGTAGTGGTCCCAGGACAGAACCTTGAGGCACCCCGCTAGTAACGGGCACACACTCAGAAGACTGTCCATTCACTACCACCCGTTGCCGTCTGCCACTTAGCCAGTTCTCAATCCAGCCGGCTACCTTTCCGTCTATGCTAAGCGCTCGAACTTTCCGGAGAAGGCGGCGGTGTGGTACCTTATCAAAGGCTTTCTGAAAGTCTAGGTAGACCACATCCACCGCCTTGTCCAGATCGTGCTCACTGAAAACGAAGTGGAAGAATTCCACAAGGTTCGTCAGGCATGACCGTTGCCTTCGAAAGCCGTGCTGGGAACTCCTCAGTAGCAGGTTTGACTCTAAATACGACGTCACTTTGTCCACCATGATGCTTTCCATGAGTTTACCGACTTTCGAAGTCAGACTGATAGGTCGGTAGTTCGACGGTTGGTTACGGTCTCCTTTCTTGAAGATAGGAGTCACCTTCGCCTCACGCCAGTCTCTAGGAACGCATTTGGTCCAGATTGACATGTTAAAGATAGCGCACAGATGTCGTGATACTTCATCGCACACATCCTTCAACACTTTAGGTAGAACCTCGTCCGGTCCAGGGGACTTATTCGTCTTTAGGTCAGCGATCTTTTTCTTTATTTCTCCTTCGGTGAAGTCCATTGCCTCCAGCTTTTCTCACGAGTAGGAATTCGTCGGCTGGGAAATGGGACCACACTCTTCAAAAAACACTGAAGAGAAGTAGTCGTTGAGGAGGTTAGCATTTTCTGCATCTGAATGCTTTAATGTCCCCTCCTCATTCCTCAAAGGGCCAATCGTTTGACGGATTGGTTTACGGCTGTTCACATATCCAAAACACTCCTTGGGATTCTCTTTACAGAGTCTCACCACTCGGAGTTCCTCAGAGCGCTTAGCCGCCCTTATGCTGGACTTCACTCTCCTGGCTAGCCTCCGGTATTCGTCAAAGTCACCCGAGATCTTCGATTGCTGGGACACATTTCTCTTTTCCCTAAGCAGGTAGCCATCGCACCAACAATCTGGACGCTCTACCTCTTCTTTTTAATCACAATAAATCGAATAATTTTAGAATGAATATATGAGATAATGTGAATGGTATGCGACATCTACTTCTCGGCCTTTTGAGGTTGGGAGAAGCAAAATCAAATTAGCTCATAATTATATAACCATGACATGTAAAAAGATAGACATTTTAGCCTCAAATGACAAAGCAATCTTCTTTTAAAAGGGGTGGAAAAGTTGGGAAGTGCGAGTTTTGTCCACGAAATACATGCCACTCAAGATGTAAATTTGTATTTTTCCAAAGGGAGATGCAAGCTATGTCTATGTGCGAAGCATGATCAGATTTTCAAATTTTTCAGTTTGAAAAAAGGGAAATATGAGACATATTTTATATATATATATATATATATATATATATATATATATATATATATATATATATATATATATTCAAAAAAGAAACCACAGTGTTAGGATCAATTTATTTGCGAAACCAGGTTTCGACGGAGACCTACTTTAACTTCAATCGCTGGCAAAATAATGAATACATATATGCTTAATATAGGAGCACACAAATTTTCCATTCGACATGTAATTAAAGGGTGGGCGTTATGGGAGAGCAGCGGCTTTTTTTGGTAGAGAAAGGACAAATCTTCTGCTTATCAAAAGATTAGGGTTGAATTGCTGATTGGAAGTACTAAAATTTGAAATTTCCTTAATAAGAGCTGATTCTCTTAAACGCCTATGTATATAATTGTGTGAATTAAAAATTATTTGTGCATTATCAATGTCAAATGAATGGTTTTCATTTGACATGTGAAGAAACAAACTAGAAAAAAGGTTTTCAAGGCGCATGTCACATTTGTGTTCTTTCATATACTCAATTGCAAATTTTGCATGGCAAATAATAAACCTCCTGTTCTTTCCCGGTAGATCTATTTTTAGACAGACCACTTCGGATCAGGACACATTGATGTTGTTAGCCCGTGCCAACTTTTTCATATCAATCAATTTTAACGAGTATGGGAATTTAATATAATTGTCATTGCCTAGCCTTTCCTTAGAATTAGCTTGTGAGTAAAAGTTTGTTCTGGCTTTAGAATGACATTTTTCTATGAAGCAAAGGGGATACTGCAGCTTAATGAATGTTTGGAAGATCGTGTTGATTTCATCTTCAAGAAAACAATGATCACATATGTGATATGCTCTCAGGAACAGAGAAGAACCTATGGACCTTTTGACTAATTTATCGTGGCAAGAGAAATACTGAATATAACCATTAGCGTCGGTCGGTTTCCAGTATAGAGAAAAATATGCTCTGTTGTTTACTTTTGACATTTTGACATTAATAAATGGCAATAAGTATATTGTTCCAATTCTACTTTAAATGTAATTTCGGGGTAAATGTTGTTTAATTGTTCAAAGAAAGAATCAAATGCGTCATCAGTAATAGGCCATGTGCCACATGCATTATGCACATAGCGTAACTAAGTTATGGGAGTAGAAAAGATTGTGGGGAGGTGATGTTTCTCAAAGTTTCCCATAAACGAATTACATAGGATCGGGGAAAGGGAATTACTCATACTCAGGCCATATTTCTAACATAAACCAATATTTTATTACACAGTAACGGTAATGTTAAGTTAGACAAAGGCAAGTTTTTAATAATGACATCAAGGGCTTCATCAACGGGAACTTTAGTGAAAAGGCTATTAACATCAAATCTTAGCAACTACTTATAGGATAGATCAACCTCTTTAATTTTTCTAACACCCCATAGCCAGACTGGGGAATGTAAACTTCAGAGATACTACGAACAAATTTGGATAGTATGTTCGATAACCACTACGCGTGGGATCTTAAACTGGGAATAATATTTCTAAGTGGATTACCCTCTTATGTGTTATCATTAAACCATACATATACGGTAAGGAGGGATTATACACTTTGAATTCTTTAATTAGATAGTGTCCTATGAGGATATTTTTGAGAGAAATATTAAACGATTTAGTTCTGTTTGCAAGTGGCTCATTATTTAGTTTCGATATCATGTATTCCTCTCATGTCGAAAATCATTCAATTTAGCAAAATACTTATCACTTTCCATAATGACTATCTGGTTAGTTTTGTTTGATTTTGTAAGCACAATATCCTTGTTTTGTTTTAACTTTCTTAAAGCACTTGATAAACGAAATGGAATAGACGTCAACTTATGATCGGAATTAAAGGCACCAAGTAAATAACCCCTAATAAAGGCACTACAATTATAGGCTGTATTTTAAAAATTTTCAATCGATACTAAATGTTGAACATTGAGATTGTCACTAAATTTGTATGTAAAAGACAGGTGAAAGCCAAAAGAATGATCTTTTGATTATGTGTTAATTGAAATTGAAAGGATTCACGATATTTTGGTTCATATTAGGTCTTTTGTCTTAAGTTTTATGTACAGGTTGGTTTGGCTCGTGCGGAGAATATGTCGGAGTTCCTTGGGTGTAATGTTGTTGCGTAAGCTGCGAAAAACTTTTCGAGGGAGTGGAAATTCTTATCACATTCCCTTTTTGCCAATTGTATTGGTTCCTGTCGAGTGACTTTTTCACCTTCGGTGAAGGGGGTTTCCTTAGAAGAATGAAATTTCTTGTTGAAGACGGAGTTCGCGGTGATTTTGTCGAGCAGGCATGTCTTGAGGTATATAATAATATATCCTTTATTTCCATTGTTTACGTTGGTTATTCTACAAAGATAAGCATATATATACCATCACATTAAGTTTAAAACTATAGCTAAAATAGTGTTACAGAAACAATATATAGTAGACACTAAAACAGCAATAAATAACTTTAACACAGAAAGTAAAAATATATAATTACTAATGTCACTAGAATTGTAGTATTACAAAATATATATTAATAATAAAACTGAACTACTACATAAAAAAGGACATTAGTCTATAAAATAACATAAATAATAGCTATCATATCAACAAAGCACTATCTAAAAACAATTTCTATAATATCTATTAAAGTATAGTAGCAGATACTAAAACAACCATAAGAAATGAATTTAATATAAATTACTAAAATTACGATTAATAAGAAGTATCTTAAGATCCCCATTAAAGGTGCAGACAGAGCTATCTTCTTTGATTATATTAGGAACTTTATTGTATAATGCTGGGCCTTGAATATTAAGGTAACAGTAGCCAATGAACGTTTTCGTTCTTTCTACATAATGAATTTCTGCCTGTCAAGCAATAACACCATTAACTGCGTTCTGAATACAAAGTTACAGGCATTAAAAGTATATTTATCTTTAATTTTTAGCTATTCTAATATTTGCAGGTAAGGGAATATATGTCCATATTGTTTTACATTGCAAAGAACCACTCGGGCGGCAAAGTTTTAAAGTGTGCGGACCCTGTGCATCTGCGTATTGCTAGTGGTTCCCTAAACTTTTAAAAAATAATTGGTAATACTTAAAGCCAACAATTGTACAACTATTTTACGTGTAGACGAGTCAAAGGATTCTTCTAATCCATTTAAATATGTGTATGTTTCAAACGTTATATATCAGTTAAAATAAACGCATAGATCTTTAACAGATTTGATGTATTTAATTATATTTCCTTTGAAATTTATTTGTAAATTGTCGCCAATTTCCCATAACTATTGTCTGGATCTGATTCAAATAAAGTGTGTTTTTGTTTGGTTAAGAAGCACATCATTCGTTAGAAAGTAGCATTTGGCCTTGTTTAGAATGTTCTCTGCCCTGCGAATAAGTTTCTCTATATCATTTACATCTCGGGAAGTCCGTCAGAGAGAGTTGACACTATGAGGGCTGAAAACTGAATGAGGGCTCCCGCCTTGCGGCGCCCCTTATATAGGCTATCTCCCTCGTCCAGAGACGAGAAGAGATTAGTCTTTATATTGAAATGTAATTACAACCTAAGGGGGAATTGATGAAAGTTGATGGAGGGGAAAGATAGATGGGAAAAGAGACATATATTAAATGTTGAGTACATAATTATATAAAGTTAAGTACATTATCTCAAATTTAAACGGGACGTTTAAAAATATGGGCAAGTGAGTGAGGGAAGTTTGTCGGAGGGACTTGACACTACCATAGCTAAAAACTAAATGAGCTATTCGTCTTTGCGGCGCCCCTTATATAGGCTATCCTAATTATCCCCGCAGGTCACCACTGGTTTTTTAAAGGTGTGGGAGAATCATTCTGCCAAGTTCCATCGACTATAAACAAACCGTAATTCTGCGGAGGAGGAAAGGACATTAATTACAAACTAACTAAAGATTCTGCTGACAATTTTTCTAGAAATTGGTGGTGGATTTTGCCCTGCCTTAGATTGAAAATAGCCGGCATGTTATCATCTAGTAGACGGCACTGGGGAAATATATAAAACATGATTAAAAGAGCTATAGATTTTAACAAAAATATATTGTGGCAAAAAGGGTTTGGAATTGCCCATCCGCACCTGTCCCACTGTCTGAGGCGTCCAAGAAAACCGTAACGCGGTTACCTCTCGGCCTATTCCAATGCACCTGGCGCAGATGAAGTAGGTCCTTTAGGGCAGATATCCGTTTAAAATTTAAATAAACTTTGTAAAAACAGTTTTAAGCTAATTGCACCCACAAAAACAGAACTTTCAATAAAGGTATCGTAAAATTAAGGATGCCTGCCAAACTAAGCCAAAACAATGGTTGAATCTGCAAAAACTTTGGTCATTCGAACAAAGTAGTTACTAATATTACTGGCACGGAATTGATTTGCCATAATTTCATACCTATGGAGGACTCGAAAAGTTCCTCCAATATGGCAATTAGATTATCTATTTTACCAATAAAACTAAAATCATCCAGATACACCAAACCTTTGGCCTTATATATTTTTGCTATTTATTACAGTTAGTAGTCATTATAGTTTGCATTAAGAAGGGGCTGCCACACAATCCCATAGGGAGTTTTGTGAAACAGAATTGTAGTCAGCTATCTTAATTCCGAAATTTCGCTGGGCTTCCTTGTAATGCCTATCCTCGTTTCAAGTTCAAACAGCCAACACTAATTAAAAACTTTCCCTCCAAAATTCCCCTGTAAATTCCGTCGTTTATTCTTCCAATACAATCACACTGTAGTGATTGTTTTCTTGGGCCCTTAAAATTGTTTCCAAAATTTGGTGATTAAATTTGCATCTGAAAGTTTTATTTTCGTATCATTTGACTAAAGAATTTGTTGAAAAACTTTGCATGTTTACTCAAATGTTTATTTCCAAAATCCGGTAACATTTACAGGGAGTTTCCCTAACTCTGATAATGTAACGTAAAATGTTCTCACGATTCAGGTTACATGTATGCACATGTGCTACCACGAATTTGGAGCTTCCTAGCTCAGCAACCATTGGGTATAATGTTAGCATTTTTGTTAGGAATAATCTTACATCGATAAAAATAATACCATAATGCCATAAATAAAACCTAATTAAAATTTACTCATTTTATTGACAATAATATAAAAAAACAAAAAAATATATATTTAGAGTTCTTCAAAGAATTTGAGCTCAAGACACGAGATCAATGGCTATGAAGGTTTGTGCCAAATAAAGTAGACCTTGAGCTACAGTTTACGCACTAGTTGACTGGCTTAGCCCCAATAATAACAAATCTGGAAAGAAATGCATAAAAGAGGAAATTTTGTTAATCTCAAAAACCAGACAGAAATTCAAAATATTTTTAGGAGTATTAAATTTTTATGAATCTAAATGAAGTTTGGTATGAATCCTGTACAATCCTTTATAGCATGCTAAACCCCTTTTCACCCCCAATAATTTTGAAATATTGAAATCAGTAAAATATATATTTAATGAATACATCCGTAAGAGTCCCAAGTGATTTATTTTTAATCATAAGTAAAAGGGTATAAATCATCAAATAGGGAAGAAATAATATTGAAATTGTGCATGATTTTAGCTACAACCATAATAAAACGAAATAATACGTTTGGTCCACTTAGCATGCTGTGTGGCATTTCTGGCACAAGCACACGAGATGGGCCAGGGAGGTGGATTTGTGGCACACGTCTCACAAGACCCGGGTCCTGGCTGTTGACGACCTTGGTGACATTTGACATCGCTGGCGCATTTCTGTTTTGTTGGGAGATTCGTCTAGGGGTTAAGGCCCTTTAATAGTCATGAAAACAGTCTCAATAAGGAACGTCAGCTTCTGTGGCAGGAAAATCCTTTGCTGGTGCAGTCTCTATGTGGACCATGGACGACAAAGCTTAATTACAAGTTCAAGACCGAACTACCTCCATATTACAGAAAGGTTGTGTGGCTTATAAAGATGCACAATGTAGGAATTGTTCACCACTGGCAAAACCACAGGGGCATCTTTTGAGGGTGAGAGGAATATTTGGGAGAGGGTCGTCTTCCACTCCAGCCATCTACGCATCCTCCTCCATCCAAGTCTTAGCATCATGCAGTGTCATCCTGGATTGCATTCACTTCAAGAGTGACGTCTGATGGTTCCTCAAGTCACTGCCAGAGTCACCCTCATCAAATTACTGAAGCTAGATCTGTAGCTGAGGCTGTTTCTTCTTTAAGTCCCGAAGCGATATAATAAAATCTGGAAATCGAGAAAAAAACAATCTTCCAAAAGACACAAAGTAAAATTTTCTAAAATATTTCCAATAGGAAATATTATAATCCCAAAACTAAATTTCTTGAAATTGAAATAAACAATGCTTACCAGGTAACGCTCTAATAAAAATGCAACCAAAAAAAGTTTGACGTCCAAGAACACTATAAAGGAGGATAAAATGAAGTATCGCACGTACCGGCTCCATAGAAGCACGGTGTTGACTAAATGCTGCCAGATAATTTATGAGCCTCATGCTAACTGCGCAAACGAGAAAACGTGGTTTTTCCCTTTGTTCCGGTTGTTAATACTCTACAGCATTATCTTACCAAGGTTAAGAAGTGGGGTATTTGAGGAGGACGAGAAAAGCGATCATAACTTCATAAATTCACATCTACTTGTTTTTATAACTTCATGTATCTCTCTAAGCGTAGTATCTTTATTATCACATAATGTTGTAGCAAATTTTTAGTTGCACGTTCCGTTAATTTCCAAGGAGGACCTGAAGGATTCAAAGGAGGAATTGAATTTTAAGAACTCCAGTTCCGTATTATGGTAGCAACTGACTTTATAACTACTTAAAGCTGTATTTAAAACTTTATATACACAAAGCCAGTTTGAGGAGGAGATACATTGTGTTCACGAAGATCTTAAATGATTTGTTTTGTTTTTTTCCAGAATGAAAATGTTGATTGTACGACCATCTTGAAAGAATGAGGCTGTTGCCTTGCACGATGACGAAAGAAATAGGCATTTCTAAGTGTGTTATAAACACTTGTGGAATAATATATATATATATATATATATATATATATATATATATATATATATATATATATATATATATATTATTCCTCAAGTCTTTATAAAGGCAAATATAGTTACATTTGTTTGGTTGCATATAAAAATATAAAAATTATGAAATAAGATTAAAATGGCAATAATTAAGAACAGTTGAATCAAAATAATGAGATAATTCAATAATGAAGAATCATTGTCATGGTAAATAGAATAAGTAAAATCTTGAGTTAAGATGTATAATAATTCCCCGTTTAAAATAATACATGAGTATTATTTTAACTAAATGTTAATTTGATACATCAAATATGGTTAAAGTAAAATGATGATTAAAGATATTTTTTACAGAATTATTAAATCAAAATAGACAGTATTTAGATGATAAAATTTAGATATACTAATGATCAATTTTAAATGGTTCAACGATACATTTTGAAATATCATGATCATTAGGTCATTTATCTCCAACTGTAGGTCACCTCAATGCGTCTGTGTTAATTCAGTGTGAACGTAGAAGGAACAAAAATGCTTCGATTGCCAGCACATTTTCTTAACCACTCAAACCCTAACTTTTTAACTTCAAGTAACTCAGCAATTATTCTGTGTAAGATTTGGCTTCTAGTGTGTATATAATAATCACCGTTAGTAAACTTATCAACTCCTTTTATTTCTTAAGAATTTCCGAATACTTGATTTTTAAAAATAAAAGAAAAATAGTAAATATACAAATTTTTTAATCCTATCATGAATATACTAGGTAAAAGGCATGTAAATGCTAATTAAACTAATAAAAATCCGTACTTACTTCAAGAAATGTATATTATAAATTTTTTTAAAAAACATTAAAAAATTTAAAAGTTTTCAATATATTTTAGTGAAAAATTCCCCCCAAAATACCCCCTCACATAGAATTCGGCCAAACGTTCGTACAGACCTCAAAGGATGTCAAGCTCTCCTCCTAGGAACTCCCCATGACACTGACGATGCACAAACTAATGAGTTACAGGGCCAATTCGTGCATGTACTTCCGTCTTTGCATGGCGCAGCCTTCTACCTCTGCAGTGGTCTGGTAAATGATCCACAAATTTATGACACTCGCATTCAGCATCCCAAAGAACACACACAATGGCCACCTATTTGTATTTCTGCTGCAGTTCAGAGTTCCATTAATCTGGTAAAACGTGTCGACCCCTCCTTTGTTGCATTATAGAAGTCAATTATCTCAGGCTTCCCACTGACATTCTCCATTGATGCCTGTGTGTACTTACTTGACAGAAGGAGCACATCCATTTTGCTGATCTGTGCCCTGAAGCTATATGAAACAAGTGTCATATCTTTCTTGAACAGGAATATTGAGTTGCCAGGTGTGCGGGGCCTTCTTCCTCATTACCTTAAGATTTATAACTTGTTCGCCTTCACTGTCTCCAGCACTGTCAGCCCTTTACTGAGCATGTCCTTTGTAATGGGCACAGACGTGAACCAGTTGTCAGTGGTAAGGTTTCTGTTGCTTTGGCGGTAGCGGCGTGTGAGGTCATTGGTGAGCATGTGGCGGAGTTGCAGTCTTGCTGTAATGCCCTGTTTCCCTAGGTAGGATATACCTTGCAACTTGCACTGACTTTCCACATTGTCCACCATAACAAGTTATATCGCATATTTTGCTGGCGTATTTGGGATATATATCCTAAAAGGGCCCTTAACCGTAAAAGCCAGCAATTGCTCAACTCCCATGTGGTTTTAGTACGGTGTGTACTTTTCCTCACAGCAGGCGATAAACATGCCCCACACAGCCTTGACTAGGGCAAATTTTTCAGTGACCCGCCTTTGCTCTCATGTGGCTATGTCGTCAAACCTAAGACAGTACAGCAGGAAGCAAACACGCACCTCAGAAATTGCTGCCTTGTAGAAAGTAACCCCTGCCAGAAGGCACCACAACTCCTCATTAGTATTTAACTGGTTATCTTATCGATAACCAATTAATGAGCGGACAACTTGCAGGGCACGTATCGCTGCTGCTGGTATTTGCTGTAGATTCGCTGTCTCTCTCCTGTACCTCATGGCAAACCATCAATCTTCTTGTTGGTGTACTACACTATCGGATTCACCATGACATCAGTCACAAACAGGCAAAAATAGTCTTCAGGTGTGGCGGCAGTAGCAGCAGATTGGGTGGAACCTGGCCTGATTGATGCCACAATATTTTGAGTTGCTGTCCTAGGTGCTGCAGCTACCTGAGGCCTTGAGTGCCATACAGAGACTGAGCAACATTTAACTGTTGCGAAGAGTAAAAAATCACTAGCAACTCCCCATCGTCTAAACGTTGGCGAAGTTGTCGCTGGCGAGCAGCAGGAGCACCAGCATGGTGACATCAGGAACAGCAGCAAGGGTGGAAGCATGGATGGCAGCAGAAGAAGCCAAAGGGCTGGCAGCAGGGCAGCAGCAGCAGAATAAAGGTCTTTAAGGCCATCAGAGCCTGATGAAATAGCAGGATACTGTACAGGAACAGCAGTAGATTTGCTGGTTGGCTCAGCAGTAGGATGATCAGCTGTGGTAACATGAGTTGGAGGCGAGTGGGTGGGAGGAGACGCTTAGGCCTCTTTCTCTTCCTATCACTGGCCTTTGTTTTCTTGCGTAAGCAAGGAACGTGTTCTTAAAATACACTGTCTGAACTTTCAGGCATTTTATGTAGCTCTGGAACATGTTCTTTATCATTCTCACTTTCATAAAGTACACCAGTTTAAACAAAATCATTATCGTCGTCACTATCTGGAGTGAAGAGAATTTCACCAATCTCCAGCCCACTCAGATTTTGTTCTTTCGCCATTCCAGGCACAAGTTCGCACTATTAGTCACCCATAGTAAGAATTGCAGCCTGAAAAGAGAGAAATTAATCACTATAACTTCTCTTTGTACGCTATTCCCACTGAAGTCGGGTATTTATAGGTTCCCCAGTATTTTTTTAATATAATTAGTACTGAACTATTGTAAACGGTACCCAAACAGGTGTCTAGCGGGAAATCCCAGCAGAGGAGTGGACCACGTAGCCTAAGTCTATGAGAGCGTTCGCTAGACTAAAGCTACACCAACTCCCAGCATTCTGCCTTGGGAGGAAGGGGGAGATATGTGTATGACGTCACTAGCTTCGGGCAAATTATACCCATGTTCATTGCTATAGGGTTAACATGATTCTATGAAAACCAACTTACATAGAGTACAGCTTTTGATCTCGTTTCAAATTTTAATTGCCCTTAGATTACGGAGGGGAAAAACGTAAGAATACTATGTAGGATATCTCTTTGTAGTATTAACCACCTTTATTGTTTCGTTTTACTTCATATTTGCTCAACTTATCGACTTTATTTCTTATTCAAAAGATTTTGTAATAAATTACGATGGTAGTTAAAAAGTTTTCATCTGTGAGAAGACGATTTATTATATCTTCTTAACCTCCTAGAATAACATTAGGTCACCAATCTATATTTTTAATTTATGTGTTAGAATTTGCTAGCGTAGACTAGCAACCAAGTATAAAACGTAAAATGGTATTTTGCCTATGTTGTTTATTATTTAGTGAAACAAGCAAGGGGATAATTAATATGGGTATCATTAGAAAATTTCGTAAAGAATTGTTAAGATATTAATTCTAGTTAAAAGAGTTAATAGAATTACTTCAGATGAAGCATGAGAATATTTTATTCAGTATGATTAAGGCTTGTCAGTATAATTTGCTTTGTTCTTTCCGAGTAGATTTAAATGGTCTTTCGGGATTTTTATGACTTTATTGCTTACATTTTGGATGTTATAGATGTCGCTAGTATTATTAACATATCAAAATGTGCTCTTTATTTTGAACTGCAACAGAAATTCCATAAAATGTTTCCCTTCGATTTGAAGTTAATTACCCCAAATTTTCTCATACTTTTATTTGTTTTGAGTTTGAATGGGGTAAAGTTCATAAACTATGTCGTAGTTTATGTCTTTTTCACATAGGTCATTCATATTGCTTCCTTCGCGATTATTTCAAACAGAGATTTCTCCCTTTGTTAGCCATTAAATTGCTTCTAGTCTATACATAACATAACATAGTTGTAGATTTTTTCTTCCTGCGCTCAAAATTGTAATTTTACTTTATTTAATTAATTCACATATTCTGAGAAGTTAGTTAAAGCGTCTGGTATACTTCTCTACTTATTATCTGTTACAGCCTATACTAGAAACTATAGGTTTAATTTTTACGCAACAAACCGAGAAATAAATGCAAGATTTACAGAGATGTAAGGAACACAATCTGCACAAATATTATTCATGAGCAACCTATAATCCTATAAGAACGAGATCAAACCAAATGTTAAAAACATAACTAGATTCAATAGATAAACGAACAGTAGAGAATGATGTATAGCTGATAAATCTATATGTATCTATGGAGGGGATTTGATTAGCCCAGTGGTGTGGAATAAGGCGAAAGGACGCTCAGTTGACCTCTCCTCAGCTCAGTTAAAAGGTATTGGGTGTAAGCCAATGAAATGGGTGGGAGTAAACCTTTTCCCTACTCTGCGGGGAAATAACTAAATGCGAAGACAGATTTGACGTTAATTTCTTAGCTATAGCTGAATGCTGTTCTGAATTATTTAAAAGAGTAGTAGAAAAGTAATATTTACTAGCACAAAAATAGAAGACAATAATTTAAACCAATAAAATGAAGTTGAAAAACCCAAGACTATGGGGTACTCGATAGTTGTGAAAACAGGGACATGCTAATGAGCTTAAGGCAAGAAAATGACAAGACTATGATTAAGGCGTCAAAGGCCTCGCTTAACCGAAATATATCTTTCTTTATGGGATGACCGGATTAAAGAGATCCGCACGCGTCGAAGCCTTACAGAAGTTAATGGTTGGACGATGAGTGGAAGGAGCAATTCAAGGAGGAGATTTGTATAAGGTTCAGATTTACCTGGAAATACGTTGACGAGGGACTACATGTGCTGGTAAACGAGAATGGCCTTTGCTGGGAAATTGCCAAAAAACTTGGGTGGAGATCCGACGGGAGTGTTTCTTGCTTTTGCGCTCGTGCAGAAGGAAATGGAGCCAACAAAGAATTGGCGTGTCTTCTGTGTGATATTGGGCCAGTACTAACTTAACACGGCTTGGCCTGGCGTTAAATACCAGGTGACGATGGGGTGAAATCGCCTCCGGCCACGGAGGGGATTCTTAAAAGGTTTACGCAGAGCTGGGGCATGGACGTCTTTCAGCCAGGAACTTGCAATAACGATGTCATTCCTCACTCTCGCATGCTTCAAGATGGTAGGCAGGAGATAAGATTGACTCAAGGCATGGGGAGAAACCTCCACGAGTAAACATATCTGCGTTCAGAAATTCTCTTTGATTGATTCTTAGGCCCATTTCTGTCGTTCTTTGATATCCTATTTGCAAGCCATGTGGGTTTCCGGGGTCCCTGTGGGGTTTCTTCACTTTATTCTTTCACATATCCTCCCTTCCGCAAGATGATTTTTTTTGATTATTTGAATAATAATTTCATTTTAGTTTGTTTATGACTTATGTTTTTTTATCAAATTTATTTCTAATAATTCTTTTATAATATCAAAAACAAAATAGAGAAGTTCAGAAATGAATATAAGTATCTAAAGTTTGTGAATCTTTTAAAACCCAAAGAATTACAAATGGTGAAGTTCAGAAAATTTCTTTTTATATATCTTCTTCTATAATCATATTTTAGCAACGTGATATTTTGAAAGGGCGGAAATTTAGTTTAGAGTTCCTTTTTTAAATTATTATAATTGGCGAAGTTCAGAAAATTTATAAAAATTTAACTATGACGCTTTTTTTATAATAGGTAACTATGAGGAGCAAAGACATTTGGTAAGTGAACATTATTATAATAAATATACATAACTAACCCACAACACAATACCAAACGTAAAGTGAGGAAATCAAGTAATAATCAGAATCAATGTTGTATAAAAAAAAACTCAGGCGCGCTGCAAAGACTTTTCAGCAGATAAAACACCAGTGTTAAAATAAGTCGAGATGATAAGATGAGCTTACGAAAGAAGTAGCATGAGAAACTAAAACTAGCATTCTTTAATTAAGCGAAGACATAACGTCTTCTTAAATGAAGTTTTTTAAATCCAGAAAAAATAATCACAATTCCTTTTTTCTTCATATAACTTTGATTTAATAATTTCATTTTGGTTTACTTGTTTTTAGGGCACAGTAAAACTTTCGAATATACAAAAAAAAAATAAAAGTAGCCATTCCAGAATTTTAATAAATTTTTGGAACTTCACCATTTTACTTTTTTAAGTTTTAAAAATTACCAAATATTCGATAATAGTATATATTTTTCTGAATTTCACAATTTTTTTTTTAAACTCTAACGGATAAAAATAAGTATATCTAGGTCTCAAAAAAACTAGAAAAAAATATACTTTCTATTATTATTCCAAACATCAAAAAATGCCCTTCTTAAAATATAGTGTTATGGAGGATTACCGATTTACTAAGATAGAAAGGAAGAGATACGTGCTAATATATACATTTTATACTCCGTTCAAAAAATTAAATAGAAAACGTCTTGTTGTATGAGTTTTTTTCGCTTAGAGAAAAAATAAGACAGTGAGCAAACTTGATTTTAGCACGATAAAAAGTCTCTTTTCTTTTTTTAATGGTCTCTTTTTTTTAATCATATATATATATACTTGTCGTAGAATGGACTCTCGACGATATACCATATATAACTATTCGTTGAGGGAACTTCTTTAATTATCTTTAGAGTGCGTGGATGTCTGGGCTGGCCGATATTATGTATCTTCGATATGCTTAAGAAGTGGAACTGAGCTCAAGGATAATAATATTGCTATCATTAATGAAATAGAGTTTTATTAATAATAACTATCAACAACACACAAAAAGGAAAATATTGACAGAAACAGAGAATGGAAAGGGTCATTGGGAATCGAGCTAATCCGAGGATTAAAAGATTTAAAAAGGTAAAACAAATATAAAGTTAAAGGGAGGGGATGGTTTGCTAAACCATGTAAAGCGAAGGATAGAGTTGACTAAAGGGTTAAATACTAAAAGGTAACGTTCGTCTTACGTAATTATACTTGTTGTGCAGAGGAAGGCGACGTGAAAGAATTTTCGGTCCACTGGCGAGTTCCGGGCGAAGGGGGGGGGGATTAAATGATCCTGACGTGGCGTCTTGGGAATGAAACCGTTTCTTGACGAACGGCTTGAAGAACAATGGCTGTTCTACGTTGTTCTCTTCTGAACAACAGGGAAGGAGGGTGAGAACCGTCTCTTGTCTACAGGCTCGAGAACAATGGCTGTTTTAATGTTGTTCTTTTGTGAACAACAAAGAAGAAGGGTGAGACCCGTTTCTTAGCGAACACCTTGAAGAACAATGGCTGTTCAACGTTGTTCTCTTCTGAACAACAGGGACGGGGTGAGAACCGTTTCTTGTCCACGGGCTCGAACGAACAATGGCTGTTCTAACGTTGTTCTCTTTCTGAACAACAGGGAAAGGGTGAGAACCGTTTCTTGTCAACGGGACAAAAAGATCAATGGCTGTTCTATGTTGTTCTCTTCTGAACAACAAGGAGGGGGGCGGGGTAATAACCGTTTCTTGTTTACGGACTCGAAAGAACAATGGCTATTCTAACGTTGTTCTATTTCTGAACAACAGGGGAAGCCTTTTGGACGTGGCGTCACGAAGGCTCGAACCTTGGCACTCAAGGGATATTGTCCTTCTTTTGGAGAAGTGATGGTGAATCTCGAGGTCAGGGGCCCTTGGCACACAAGGTGAGAGCGGCTCGTAGTCATGTTTCGCGAGGAAAATCTGGATCTCTAATCTGAATCTTTGTGGTTAAGTTTCCATATAAATAGCCGGGACATCTCCTTGGCGTGGGGGACAATGGAGTGGGAGCTTCGAGGGAACGCACAACCGAGCCTGGGAACAATGCCTTATCTGCCCATAAGCCTAACTCAATCTTGCGAGGCCGACGCATGGGGCGAACGGGGGAAGATAAGCCTCCTTGTTTAAACATTGACTCAGGTGGCTGCGATAAGGCGCCCAGCTTCAAAGCGAAGATGCACGTGGGTAGCATCGTGGTTTTAAATAACATGTGATAGTGGTTGAAATTAACGTGGCCTCAACCCGATCTATTACAATACTAATTCAGTAAATTTTACATCTCATGGTAAGAATATTCATGCAAGATCGGTTATTAAGTATTGATGTGCACTATCCCTCCAAAGTCGCATCCCTTAAAAGGGATTTAGAATAAAGTGATGATTAAGAAGCAGATTTAATTGGAGGTCAGCTTCAGTGAAGGATCAGCAAGGCTTGGACGAGACCCAAAACGCATTTCTAATGGAATAATGATTACTTTGAAAATACAATAATCCCAAATAAAATAAAAAATAATAATACGAATTTGGCGTACGACCTCTAATAGGCCTTGTTATTACAAGAAATTGTAATTTATAAGGCCATTTAGCAAAATCTAGTCGGCTTATTCAAATAGAAAGGTTAGTTCCATTATATTTGGTTATGGTTCAATAGGGAACCAGATTAGCGTAAAATTTCCCAGCGGAATCTTTGCGAATCAATAAGACGATTGATTCTAAAAAGCTCGAGGACACTTAGCGGTTAACCTGATATATGAAAAGAACGTAAATATTCAT
The DNA here is from genome assembly GCA_963969495.1 of Ceratothoa steindachneri. Taxonomy (NCBI): domain Eukaryota; kingdom Metazoa; phylum Arthropoda; class Malacostraca; order Isopoda; family Cymothoidae; genus Ceratothoa; species Ceratothoa steindachneri. The sequence continues at coordinate 88,121,059 of OZ018328.1, forward strand.
AATACTGCGTAAAATTATAAAAACAGGGTACTGCTTAGGTGATTTGGGCAAGAATTAGTACTTTACTACTGGTTATAGCGCCGTTCGCAGTACTCATGTTTACACTAAAAAAGAAACTTAAAAGTGGAAAGAATCTTTCTAACAATTAGATGTTTTTATGATTTTATGAAAATAATTTACTATCTTACATATTGAATTCAAATGATAAATATATGCATTATTATTTTTAAGTTTACAATTCCTTCACAAAAATTCCATTGCGAAAATTGTACATCCTGAAAGATATTACATTTTTCAATTACGAGTATATAGTTTTCTCGATATCCCTTTATTCAAAAATGATATTTAGAAAATAAATTAATTAGCAGTATAAGAAGGAGGTATCTTTTCTAAGATACCCGTTATTTTGTCAAAAATTCCTTAATACCCAAATATTTCTTCGCTATTTTTCTATTATTCCTTGAATATTTATCATTCCATTTGACTCCCTTTCGTCTCTGACACTTTTTCTACTGAAGATCCTCCCTTGTGAGAATCTTTCACTTTATTTACTTTATCAGGTTCTCAATGAATTCAAATATAGTCATCAATTGGAATTTATTGCTAAGCCTCAAAGGAAACAGCTAATCAGAAGATACAGCTGTCTCTTCTTGGTAAAGAAAACGAGTCGATAATTGTGTTTTATTCTCTATATTAGAAAAGGTTTAAAGACGTATGCCCTCTATTGGTAGCAATTTATTCAGTAAGGCATAAACGCTGGAGGAATATATAATAAATGTAAATAGGAAACTTTCCAAATTGTCACCTGAAAATGTCTCCAATGCGAGGAAAAAAGAGCTTATGATTAGGCGTGGAATGCCAAGTAAGACTTCACTATTAAGGACTTGTATACAATAGCCAAAATGGATTTCAAAACAAAATAACGCCCAATAGCAAATCTTTTGTCAATCCTATCTAAATTGTAAGCCATTTCAACGAAACTGGAAAGGAAGTAAGTAGATGTCTCATCCATGGGCGAGGCTTTAAATGCAACCAAATAAACTGGAGAGTATATAGTAAAAACCTATCACAATTCCTATTTCTAAATTTAAACGGTTTAATGGTGTGAAATCAAATTGGTTGGTAAAGGAATGAGAAGTGCTCTACAAGGTGAAAATAAATGAAAATCAAGAGGAAACAAAGTTACAGGAAAATGCATGAAAATAGGAATAAAAAAGTAAATGTAAACTTGGGAGATAGAATAATTTAAAAACCTAATGCACATATTTTTCTGAAAGTGATATGCCTGTAATTGGTTGTTATAGTCTTGAGAGATCAGGTCAAAAGGACTAAAAGAGTAGATAATATGGCCGAAAATACTATTTAAAAAATTCTAATGGTTACCTAGTTTCTATTTTTGCTCAATTAATTAAATCCTCACTTCGAATGCATATTAACGATTTTAGTCCAACGTATATAGGATTGATAAAGGCTTAATCTACTTTAATCTATCTAACTGCAGCTATTTACCCGATGTAGAGAGATGTGAAGAAGGCATTTAAAAATTAGCTGCTATGTGCTTGATTTAAACGAACTAATCTCCGAAAAAAGATAGATCGGAATTATCTTAACTAAATCTCAATAATATTGTACTATAATTTAACTGAAATATTTTGTAAAGAATATGTTGATTGAACGAACAAAAATAATACCATTTTATACGTTGTATTAATTGATTGAGACTTTATTAAAGATATAGCCATTTGTGAGCAGCTGAAGTATAATGGCTATTAATAACTATAGATAGTTCTGTTGGATATAGCTAACAAATGGCTATTAGAACTGCTTACAGCAGTTCTAATAGGGAAAAGTAAAGAGATTTTCGAGATTTTCGAAGAAAGACTTGAGGTGAACTTTTCTAAAGAATTAGATGAGCCTATCAATTTTGAAGATTATTTAAAATCATAGATCATCAGAGTGTTCAAAAATGTGAAACCCTCTGAGGAAAATCAGAAAGAGAAAATTCAGGTTTTAGTATTGTAAAGGAATAATAAGAGTTTATTATATATATATATATATATATATATATATATATATATATATATATATATATATATATATATATATATATATATATATATATATATATATGTATGTATATATATATATATATATATATATATATATATATATATATATATATATATATATATATATATATATATATATATATATGTATCTAGGCCAAGGAAATAATAACAAAAGACATCTGGGTTTAGCTTTGCCCGTCCGATGTTCTCCGGAAACATAGGACAACGGGCAAAAGGGTAAATGATACGAGACTGATTGCTGACCTCAGCTTAAAAGGCAGGCCTTTCGAGGGTGCACTTGTAAACAATCCATTCAAAAGAGCAAATGGCTGATCTCGTATTACCCTCTCTCCGAGGTACAAGATGCAAAGCGCGGGAGACCAACCTGAGATCTCACCTTGCCAGTCCCCCCATCCACCTCCCCACCCATCCCCGTGGTAGTAATTTGTGTATATAACAGGTTTACCAGAGAAACCAGGCTTTTTGTTCTTTTTAACGGAAGAGACAAGTAAGTCACCGGTTGAGAGATTTTTCGAGTTCGAGAAGGAGACAGAAAAATCACCGATAGAAAGTTTTCTGCAAGTTAAGGAGAATTTTGCAGTCCTTGTACCAAACCAGATCGTACCAAGGAAGCTCGGTGCCGCTCGAGCCCCCAAGAGATTAAGTATCAAGCTAGCCAGTTTGAGGACTCTAAATCTTACTCTATCTGAGTTCGACAAACCGCAACTAGATAAAAAAAATTAAAAAGAAGACAACGATTTCATCTCTTCCGGATGCACGGTGGAAGGGCTAAGTGTTAGCTTGAAGACGCCACTACCCAAGATCCATCGTGACGTCACCCGACAACTCGCCAGGCAGGTTTACGAACGCCATCTAGCGAACAAACAACCAACTCCAAGCGAAAATCTTCGAGGTTAGTCTAACTGGTCGCGAGTATTTAATCTCCATTACCTTATGTGAGTAAACAATAATCCTGTTGTTTATGTCCCCGTGCATAATAATTAGTTTAGTGAATGTCTGGCCAAAGACCACGATATTAACTTAAAAATTGTTGCCCTCGTAAATTTTTATCTCAAAGCGAACTGCAAAGGCTCACCCAGTAATCCCATTATCTTTTTTATGTTATTTAGTTAGATGGTTTATATTCATAAAAGTCTATTTTTCTTTAGTAAATGCACTGTTTTAATTATCCTCGAACGAGTTGAAGTGGCAATATTTGCTAAAGTCAAGAAAGAAACCACGTTTATTCATTCACTAGAATAAAAATAAGGATTAGCACTCTTAGAGCCCGATCCTCAAGCGATAACCGAGGCACAAACCTACGCTTCCTGTCAAAGTTTATTTGGTTCATTAAAAATTAATAAAATAAATAAATATATATATATATATATATATATATATATATATATATATATATATATATATATATATATATATATATATATATATACATATATATATAAGCTCGGCTAACCTACGAAAAGTATATATTATCTAAAAAAGTCGACGAAATAAAATAACCTACATATTAGTTTAAGCATTGATAGAATTAACTTAACTAGGGTCATGAGGCCCTACAAAAAAAAAAATTTAACTCAAAATATGAATTAAGAGGGATTGTTTCAATTTCCTAGAGAATCTCTCTGTTTACAATTCATATTTTAGTTGCACATGTCGAAGAGAATTTTTTAAATAATGTAGAATAGATTAACTGATTTTATTGGATCATTTTATTTAGAATGTTATCCTAAAAAACAGAAGGTGAGAAATTTGAAAGATTATTTTTAAATGTATGCAAATAAAGTATAAAAGTGACCTGGCAAAATATTTCTGAATGGGGTTTAAAGTCAAGGTTCAATAAGCCCCATCATACAAATTCCAGCCAATAAAAATGTCGTGGTATAGGAAGAACCGAGCGATGGAAGGAATTGGTACGTATGGATTGTTTACATACCACGAAACAAAGACTCATTGACTAACGTTTTACCTCTCTAAGAGTGCTATATATTTTTTATTAATATTATCTAGGGTCTTGATTCTTTTACACTTTAAAGGTTCTTTGAGCCAACGTAGTGATTCGAGGATAGAATAAAAAAAAAAATTGTTAACACATAATAAAACTTTAATTAAAACACAAAAACAAAAATAAACCTTAACCACAGAAATATTACCAATTTAAATACACAATAAAGACTTCAAGAATTTTTAAGTAAGGCTTTCTAACTTCACCTACTTGACATGGTGGTGATGGTTAACCCACCATTTACTTCAATATAAAAATATGCTAACTGTGTCTACTGGAGTTTAAATAACTTCGTCCCTCATACGATGGGTTTGAGTCTGACCTTGAAATCAATGAGCCCAGACACCTAAGGAATCCTGTGGGTTCTTTGGCGCGTGCCTCGGCCAGATGGATGACGGCGGACGGAATAACTTGACAGCCACAAGTGATTTTACTAAGTGTGGCAGATGGGAGGGCCACACGGTACTCGGAGTGGGCTCTTCTTCAATGACGAGTACTATTAAGGTGCTTTAGGATGCCCCTGGATAGGAGCGGTCTCTCTGAAAAGAATAAGTTGAACTTGTTTCTTAAACAAAGTTAACTTAGAGTTCAGTGTGATCACCGGGTAACGGGCTCAAGGAGGAGCTTTTTCTTCTTTGATTCGGAATTCCTCAATGGCGAGGACTATCTCGGAAATTTGTGCTACAAACTTATACTTTAACGAGAATAAGTTGAACTTGGACAAGTTAACTTAAAGTTTGGCTTGGTAACCAGAACTAGCTCGAGTATGACCTGCTTCTCAGTCCTTTCTCTTGGTAGCCCGGGCCTCTTGCCACGAACTTTGTCACCTTGATGACTAACCAAATCGACCACGTTTTTCCCAAGTGATTTGTATTTTAACCTCGACACTCCACTGCGGTAGGGGTAGAACGATGGGTGCTTGTGGACGGGCAGAAGGATAGTTCTTACGCCAAAATTTTTTCTCAGGCCATCTATTAAATAACAGTTGAATTTGGTTATACCCCAGAATTGGCTAGTGCTTCTTGTTCGATCGTTGCATACGCCTTTTCTCGCATTGATAGTTTTCGACTTGCGTACGCTATGGGGAACGGTGTCCATTCGTCATCGTATTGCATCAATACACACCCAATACCTTTCCCACAAGCGTCAGTGCGGATCCCAAACTTCTCTTGTGGATTGGGTAGTCGAAGGATAGGAGCCGAAATTATTTTTTCTTTTATATAGTTAAACTGGGAGATTGCGTTTGGTTTCCATCTAACGGGGTAGGTTGAAAAAAAATTTAAGAGTTCGTTAATGGTTGCGGCTCTCACGGCGTTTGGAGAACAAATCTTCGGTAAAAGCAAGCAGCACCCAAGAAAGATCGCAACTGCTTCTTGGTGCAAGGTAGGGGCATCTTCGCTATGGCCTCGACCTTCTCCTGCTGAGTGGTTAGTCGATTTTTACCTATTACGAATCCCAGGTACGAGATCGACTCATAGGCAAAGTGGCACTTAGAGAGTCCGACAGTTAGTCCGTGCTCACGGAGGCGCTTCAAGAAAGCTCGGAGTGAATGTACGTGTCGCTCCCATGTACGTGTAGCCACGTACACATTGTCAAAATAGAACAAAACGTCGCTCAAACCATCCACAATACGACGCATCATCCGATTATAGTTGCTGCCAGCCGTGATTAAACCGAATGACAATCGGGTGAACTGCATTAAGCCTTTGTCCGTTGCAAACGCTGGTAGTTTCAAGTTAGCCTCGGCTAATGGGATTTGGTGATAGGCCTTGCACAAATCCATTTCAGATATGTATTTGGTGTCTTTAAACATACGGAAAGTATGGTCGGATATTTGGACCATCACTATCGGCGAGCAATGATCGGAGAACGACAGCTCGATGATACCCAGCCGTAGCAAATTCTTTTCTTTTTCGTTGAAAACAGAGCGGAGATGAGTAGGGAGGGGATAAGGTTTTGACCTAATAGTTTCTTGAGTCTTCAACTTGATCTCATCAACGAACTGTTTGGAGCAGCCAGGTCTCTCAGAGATTACATCTGCGAATTCCTTCAATAGGGCAGACAATTTGGAGGTTCTGAGAGGACCTAGGTGGATGGTTCAAATCTAATTCGGTGGAGGCTTCGTCCTGGGGGGAGACTAAGGTGGGAAAAGAATATTCGTGATCTGCTTCTATACACATGGTGATAACCACCTGGAAAGGTTCACATGGGTATACAGCAACCATAGTGCCTTCTTCATCCAGTGTCACAATGTTATTAAGACAGGCACACCGTGATATTTCTTAAGCATGTTGATATGTTACAGTTTATGACCCGAGGGAGTTTATACCACGTCTTCAACGGGGCCACGAGCTTCTATGACCGGAAAGAGCCCCTTCCATTGGGCGAGTAATTTATTCGTCTTACTCGGATGAAGTAATAAAACTTCATCCCCCGGCGTTAACTTTGGAGATTTGGATTTTAAGTCGAAATAATTCCGGTACTTTTCGAGGCTGTAGTCCACGTTGTTGCGGGCCAACTCTGCGCATTTCTCCAAGCGCTCCCGTAACTCGATCACGTAGGCGTAGAATGATTTAACTTTTCCATCTAATTGGGAATAGGTGAAGAGTTCTTTAAGGATACTCACAGGAACTCGGACGTTACGTCTGGGCAATAATTCAAAGGGGGAAAATCCCGGTATGCGGTGGGGGATTTGTCGGAAAGCGAAGAGGGCAACCGGAAGGTACCACGCCACTCTCGGGGCTGAGCCTGACAGAGCTTTCTCAATACCGCCTTTAGGGTTCCGTTTAATTTCTTGCACATTCCGTTGGCTGAAGGGTGAAACGTGGTCGTGAATAGGGATTTGAAAAGGAGCAAGTTGCCCACGTATTCCATCAATTCTGACGTAACTGACAGCCTCACTTGGAGAGAATTTCCTTTGGAATACCTCTTCGGGAAAAAATGGATATGAGGGCTTCCGCACCTCAAAAACTATCTATTTTTCTGAGGGGAACGGTTTCGGAAAAACGAGGTGCGCAGTCGATTAACATGAGTGCCCTTCACTAGACGGGGGATGGAGCGGCCCAACTAAGTCTATAGCAACCCTAAAAAAGGTTTCGGTAATGACGTGGTTTTTTGGTAATGGAACCGGGGGTAACCTGCCTTTAGAGGAGACTTTCTGGCACCTCTTGCATGACTGGCAGTATATAGCAATCTTCTTAGCAGCGCCGGGTCAAAAGAAGTATTTAAAAATACGTAATGATGTTTTGTTGTGACTGAAATGTCCAACCAATAATCCATCATGGGAGATTTTTAATACTCGTTAGGTGTACCACTGGGGGATGCATAAGACTTTATCCGAAGAGGGTGTGTTCCCTTCAGCAGTCGTTCGGTAGAGTAGCGACTTCTCCACAACGTACCTTATTCATTCGTTCTCCTGAACTGCTTTTACGTCATTCTTAGCGGCCCTCTCTCACAGGGGCTGAAGAGAGGGGCAGTGCTTATGGGCAGTCGCGAATTCTACCGTTCGTATTTAGGGTTAGCAAGAGGAGATAAAGGTGTCGGGGGATGGTCCTCTTCTTTGTTTCGGAATTCTTCAAGGAAAAGAACTATCTTGGTGCTTTGTGCTACATCAAGATAGCGGGGGGTGGGTTCTCTGGGGAGAATAAGTTGAACTTGGACAAGTTAAGTTAAAGTTCCGTTTGGTAACCAGGAACTAGCTCAAGTATGAGCTGCTTCTCGCCTTGATGACTAACCGAGTCTACCATGTTTCTTCCAAGTGTGTGGTATATATACCTCGTAACCCCACTGTGATAGGGGGGCAGGAGGGGAAGTGGCTTGCAGAGGATACGAAGGATAATTCTAACTCCAACGATTTTTCTGAGGCCGTCTTACATCTGGTCTTGATGGGCCTTCGAGCTTGAGCGGAACGCATCTGCAATTTCGTACTTGAGGTGAAATTGAATACACACTCGTAGGGGAGATCTGGCAGGTTTTACCGTTCTGCTTTTCATAGGGACGAGGGGCGAGGGACTGTGGTTACGAGATTGACCCAAGGTGCCTACATGGCCCAGATGTTTTGCGGTCAACGTACCTTGTCTCAACTAAGAAAGGAGGGAGAGGGTACCTTCTCCTACAAAGAAGATATTGCGCATCAACGCCCTTATCAGAATAACCTGTTTTTTTTGTGTAGCAAAAAGCCTTTTTCATTTGTGTTTTTGAGTCTTGTGCTCTTACCAACTAAATATTCGGGCGCACGACTTACCAGGTCTACTACTAATATGAATTTCTTTGCTTTTTACGATACGTGCCGATGAAGGTATGAAAAAGCATAATTTAAGTTCTTCTAATTTTCTTTAAACTCGTACGTATATAATAAAAATAATTTTACTTTATTGCAGTAATCTGGATTGGGATGCTATTAATGTCCCTTTCAAGCCTGAGCTTTTATTTACTTGCTAGGTTAGGTGAGATTCTTTTTCTCCCTTTCCCCAGAGGATTTTCTCTATGCTTACTTAGTCGCCTTAGAAGCCTTTTACAGGTAAAATCTTCCTTGCGACAAATGTCACTTACGTATACTTTATAAAAAAAGGGTTTCCGGAGCCTCACTGTTTCATTGAATTACCTCAAACGTAGTATTGAGAAGGGAAAAAAATGATTCTTTGGTAGGTCACGCCAGAAAATGTTTTTTCTTTCGTTCTGAAATATTTCTTTAATGCTGTTTGCCTGGGATTTTGCCTTTTTGCTGGATTTCTCTTTTAATGTTTTTCTTCAATATTTATTTTATCCCAATCTATCCTTTAGACCTATTTACATTCAGTGAATATGCACTTGGTGGCAGTCTGCATATGAGTGTAATTAATAAAAAACTTATGTAGGTAATTCATAGCAAAATTGTTTATAATTGCGAGCTAGTTCATGCGTTTCTTTTATATAGGAATTGCAATAGCTAGAGGTTAGCAAATACAGAAATATATTTCTAACGACTGCAAGAAAAAGAATAACCCCAAATATTTCGCCTATTTCTTCGAATTTTTTAAACACTTATTAAAGCATTTCAAGGCCGTTATTTTAGCCCTGTTAAATGATCATAAATTTATTATTTTTATAAGTTTCTGTATTATTTCCTCATAACACTTACCAATGTTGTTGGGAAGCATTGCCTCATAGAGCTTTAAGTTTTCTACCTGGAAAAGCACAAGATCCTTATTCACTTGAATCATGTTTTGTAATTTAACATTTGAACTAAATAATATTGGGAAACAAATTAGGTCGCAAATGAAAGAGCATAGATATAATAGATAAAAATTAATAATTCTAATAAATAATTAATAATAATAATAATTATCTATCATTTTTCATTACATAACAAAAACTCAATCAGATCTAGAAAACCATCTACAAGTTATAACTTCATTGTAGGAATAACTAAGAAGCTGAGGAAACTTTGTGGGTGAAATAATAATATCTCAGACCTTACATGTACTGTCTACAGGCAGTTATCACCTGAACAATTTTCCAGATTTCCCAATGAAACTTTACTGGTTGGCAAATCTTCAGCATTTATTATTGGTTTTCAGTTTCTAACTAAAGTTAAGCGTTCAGGTATTTCATTAATCGTCAAAATTCACCAGAAAATGCAGTGAGGCCCAAGGTTCAAGACCCTGGATATAAAACAAATAAATCTATCATCATATTCTGGCATATGGTTATGATCTAGACAATTAAAAATACCATGCAATGAAGCAATTCATCAAAGTAGATAGAAACTTCGCTCTCTGGTGACAAACAAACGTAGAGTATGTATCTATTTTTTTCAAATTTACTTTAGTTTCTAACTAAAGTTAAGCGTTCAGGTATTTTATTAATCGTCAAAATTCACCAGAAAATGCAGTGAGGCCCAAGGTTCAAGACCCTGGATATAAAACAAATAAATCTATCATCATATTCTGGCATATGGTTATGATCTAGACAATTACCAAATACCATGCAATAAAGCAATTCATCAAAGTAGATAGAAATTTCATTAATCGTCAAAACTCACCAGAAAATGCAGTGAGGCCCAAGGTTCAAGACCCTGGATATAAAACAAATAAATCTATCATCATATTCTGGCATATGGTTATGATCTAGACAATTACCAAATACCATGCATTGAAGCAATTCATCAAAGTAGATAGAAACTTTGCTCTCTGGTGACAAACAAACGTAGAGTATGTATCTATTTTTTTAAAATTTACGTAATAGTAATAATTATTCTAATACTTATATCATTGGATATTTATTTAAAAATGTCAGTGTTTGAAAGATAAGAGGATACAACTGCATTACATCGATGAATCCAAAATCACGCAATTGCGCTCTGGTTCACTTCGTGGAAGGGAGGGGACTTCAGTTCTTGGAGCTGTGCTATTCCATCATAAACAAAAAAATATGACATATGGGTTAATAGAATGATAGGTAATTAAAATCTATTTTGCAATATTATTTGCTAAATAAATGTTGAATCTTATCCAATTTCATAAATAGCCCTTTCTTTAGTAAAGAATGGAAATATTGTTGCCCTACATCAAAGTAGCCTGAAATGCAAGAAATCCTTCCTAAAAGTAATGATAACATCAGGAATACTAGGAAAATTTGGAAAAAAATGTCTTATTGTGATAGAACCAAGGTCCACCTTGATACAATGATGGGAATTTATTGGAAATACCTGTCATCGGCAACTATTCAAGGCAATGTGACACATATACATACATCGATACAGCAGTCTGCCAGACGCTATGTGCGCAAATACGAGGCTGCCCTACAGATTCCTTAAAATTCTGCTGAACCTTAAATCATTTTATAGCCACTTAACAGTCCTAGTTGGGCCAGGAATTATTAATTTTATAGCTGAATCTGCACCTCGGAAGTTGGGAACCATTGATGAATTGTTGTTCCCTGCAGAAAGCTATCATGACGCCCAAGCAGAAAACGTATCTAAAAGGCACGCTGCGTTGTTAATATGGATTTACCATTCATGAAATACTGTTCTAGAACATCAGACCAATTGTCCGCATTATTAATCATGTGGATGCTTAAAAATGCATGATTTTCCAGGTCTAAAAACTTTGTGCTTACTGCTCTACCATCTCAAGAAGCCGAGTAAGTCCTCCCCCAAATCGGAGATGTTTTATTGTTGCACCTAGATAATATCATTTGGAATCTTCGCTGATTGAGTTAAAGACCATCGATCTTAATGACTTGATTTTGCCAGTTTCGCCTCCGTAAAATTTCTTCTGTTACACCATTCCGTAATCGCAAAAAGGCTGTCTCCTTATGCAATCTAATATATTTTCCGCCATTTTTATATTTGTATTCTCTGATATTTATGTACAAATTATAGAGTTATATTGTACTCTGAATTGCTCTCAATGAGCTGTTTAAGATTATGTATGTAGTCACTCAGTGAGAAGTCTTTTCCAAACCAACTTTTTCTCTTTGCTGTTGTCCATCTACCTCGTTTTGAAGTATCTTAGTAATGACTCTTTTAGAGAGTTTATAAACACAAAATAGAAGTTCTGTTTTGATCACCATTTTCTTAGAAGTATATCGCTCTTCATTTAATTGATTCTAATTTGAATTTCTAATTCCAGAAGATATAGGGAATTATTGGGTGCTTTTAGTTGCTAGTGATTTTGGATGGTGTTGTTGCTTGAGTAGAACTTTTCATATTATTCCCTAGTTTTTATGCTCTTCTTTCTCGACGGTGTATTACTGCGCATTCTTCGTCTTTTATAGCTACCATCTGAGCTTTTCCTTTGTTAAGTCCCATTTAAATCATTTTATTAATTTTTACTTCATTGATGTTGTCTTCAACGATAGTTATATTATATATTATGATTTCAGCTATCTGTTTGTTTTTAATGACCTTGTTTAGTTCAAATAATCAAATTTGTTCTTTGCCATACTGTGTTTGAGTTTTTATTTTAAGTTTAGTCTTTCTTCTGAGAGTTTGTGTGTGGTCTTAATTTGTGTTTCCTTGTACGTTTTACCAGAGTTTATCATGTTTTTCATCGTTATTTGTCATTGCATGTGTTTCTGGTGTCAATTGGATTTTCATCGTTAGCTCTCTGAAAATAGCACCGGAATAGTTTAGTTTTCTTGTTCTTGGCATAATTTTATACTATCCTTTCAGTTTAGGGAAATTATTTCATATTTAGAGGATTAGCGGACTATTGGCCTTCATGGAAGCCGATCGCCTGCTTGCCCAAGTGACAAAGAGAATTCCAGGCTAGCTTACTTATGGCGCCGGGAGATATGCCATGTTGTGAATTTCTTTGCATTTCGCCAGATACAATTGCCTCTATCACCTCTCTGATTTTTATAGGAACAACCACACCTTGGAGTCTAAATATACTCTAAACAGGGTACAAAAAAGTCTCACAAAATATGACGCAATAAAAACTGTTTTTCACGATAGACTAGGTTCAATTAGCGTAGTTTATACTAGTCTCCAAATTAATTTCAATATTCGCTAAAATGACAAGAATGAAAACCCTGCATAACACTATTCAATATCTTGGGAAATTCAAAGTAATGGTGGCTAATAAACAATTAGGCAAAACTTTTACTCTCATTCGTCTATTATCAGCAAATTCTAAACGACTTTCTTTTAACTTTAATAAACTCGAAAATATTTAGTTCACTCAGATGCTCATCAATAACTTTACCATAGGGGATAAAGTAGAGTTAAGAATGCTTATAATTAGTGTTTTCTTATTTCCTAATGTATTGGGTTGAGGAATAAATTCTTGCGGTTTCATCAAATTTATTCATTCCTATTAATTTTTTTAGAAAAACTTCATTTTTAATTGATAACAATATGCAATTTAATCAATAATGTATTCTCCGTTATTATTTAGGACTTCTTTCCAACTTTGAACTATTTTTCCGATGCCTCTGCAATAAAAATCTCTGGATTTTGACTCGAAGAATTTGTCTAACCAGGCTTTTAATTCCACATCAGTATTGAACGAAATGCCGCGCAAGTTGTTGGAGAGCGATCGGAACATATGGAAATCCAATTAAGCCAAGTCTGGCGAATATGGAGGATGCGGCAGATTTTCCCAATTTAGCGTTTAGTAGGCGTCTCTTGTCATATTGGCATTATATGGACGAACATTGTCGTGTTGCAGAAGGACTACATATAGCTTCGGCGAGTCGATGCATTTGTTGAACGCAGAGTTCTGCATTGGCAATCTCGTTGCTCGCATCATTAAGAATGATGCCTTCACAATCCCACCACACACACAACATCGTCTTTTTTGGATGAACTCCTGGCTTCAATCACGGAAGTGGTTTATTATTAGGGCTAAGCCATTGTTTTTGATGGTTCATGTTGACATAAACACACCTCTTTTCGTCGCCAGTGATGATGTGGTGAAGAAATATGTCCTTATATCCACGAGTAGCTTTGTGATGAGCAAGCAAACCTGCAGCAATCGTGGAGCGTTGAAGTTTGTTGCTTTTGCTCATAGCATGCGGAATCCATGCACCGAGTTTTTTAACTTTCCCCATTGGATGAAGGTGATTAACTACAGTTTTTCTGATCACAGGCCAATTGTACAGCTAATTTTCTAGTCGATTGATAAGGATTTTTAGGAATAAGGTCATTCAATCGATCCTTATCCAACTTAATGGGGCGTCTAGAACGTTCTTCGTCATTAAGAATGAAATGATTGTTTTTGAAACGTAAAAACCACCATTGATCTGTCCTTTCTGATAAAGCATTTTCTCCGTGTACAGCACAAATACCACGAAGAGCTTTTGCTGCGTTTGCATTGTCCCATCTCGATTGAAAATTAATAACAACAAGTGTCAAAAATGCCCCTTTCTTTCAACTTGACATTCCATTTTGAGGGAAGAGAACAAAAATTAAATTAACACAACTTTTAAATAAACCGCAATGACTTATTACTCAACTTCAAGACGTAGCCTAAGCAAAAGCCTCATAGTCTACGCTGTTAAGCGAAGTAGCCTAACCTTTGCAAATTTTGCCCTTATAATTTATTAATGTTTCTTAATATGTACACAAACGATGTCAACCAAACTTAAATCAACACAACATTAAAAAAAACGCAAGAACTTATTCCCCAATCTAAAAAAAAAGCATATATTTTGTTTAATAATAATAAATTAATTCTCATTATTAATCTCCATTTCTGCAAAAAATCCATCTCTTATATATAAGAATGTTCTCTCTCATTTTTACTTAATATATTCGATATATTATTTACTGTTCATGTAAAGAAAGAACAAAATCCCACTTCCATTCTTTGCGTTTTACAAAATAAAAAATATACATTACATCTCATCTAAATTCCCTCTGAAAAATCTATGCCCTAATTGTTTGCTGTAGTAAATCAAAGTACATGCAAACAGGTCATACTGACAAAAAATTAGTGTCAGAAGTTTTGTGTTCCGTACATTTTTTCCGTCAAGAGGTCGGCACATAAACCTGTCAGAACTAGGAAAATGAACATTTTGATGTTATTATAGTTCATAAGGTAAGGATAGATAAAAAACAGAAAATATATCAACGGTAATGATGTGAAAAATAGCAGCAGATGGAAAACAAAATCAATATGCTAATTTTTGATAAGTAGGTAGAGGTTAAAAATGCAAATGTTATACAACGAGAAAATATAGCTGTTTCTAGACGTTCTTTATTTTTAAAGTTGTTGCTATTTTCGAACCTCAAGCCAGCCATGATATAAAGCTGAAAAACACGGTAATGTGTTTTCACAAAATATTTCCTGGACGATAGAAGCAATCTATCCTCAATAAGTTTTGTTTTTTGTCATAGATTAATATTTGCCCACATTACCTTGATTTACCTGTTGATCTGATTTCTTACATCTTTTGATTTATCATCAATATAATAATTTTCTGTGTTACCCTTCGTCTCAACAGGGAGTTAGTTATTAATTGTTCATTAATTTATCTCCAACCTGTCTTACTTTATAGGATGTATCATCTAATCACCTTCTCTCCTACTTTCAATTTACTTATTTCGCTCATGAACTGCTAAAATATTATTTCTCCCTCCTGTTACAAATTTACTGCAATTAGATGTCACCTGGCTGCTAATAGTTTTTAATGATCAGGGACTGAATTTTAAAAAAAACTTTAGTTATATTCTGTATTCCGGCTACTTAAGAAATGATAGGTAATACTAGCACATCTCAAAAAAAGTAGAAGAAAGTGTGAAAGTTCCTTTATTTTATTAATATAGTTTTGAATTCAACTTTCATATATTCTACAGGGTGTCCACAAAGTCTGGGTACATAGTAATTTCAATATTTTATTTATTTATGTTATTTTTCCTCCCAAGATCGAATGATGGCTCTGTCTAAAGAAGAAAGAATCGAGTTGGTACTCTTAAGTGGACGAGAAAGATGGTCTTATCGCAAAATCGCCGATGAATTTAACCTTCGACACCCTGATCGGCAACCTATTTATTTTACTGCCGTCGGGAAATTGGTCACGAAGTTTAAAGAAACAGGCAGTGTCTTGGACAAACCCCGTTCCGGGCGACCACAGACTTCAGACGAAACGAAAGAGGTTGTCATGGCCAAGATTGCTGCTAGCCCAAAGAAATCACTTCGTCGGACATACAGGGAGTTGGGTGTTCCAAGGTCAACTATCCACAAAATCCTGGTAGAGCAGAAGTTCCATCCGTACAAATTACAGATATTGCATCACTTAAAGGAAGACAACCCCGATAGACGAATGCAGATGTGCGAATGGTTTTTAGATAAATTGGATGAAAATATCAATTTTACTAAAGACCTTTTGTTGTTGAGTGATGAAGCTTTGTTTTATGTTAATGGTGAAGTCAACAGGCAGAATCTTCGATACTAGTCTCAAGACATTCCACATTGGATGGATCCATCAAAACAGCAAGGCTGCCAAAAGGTCAAGGTGTGGTTTGGTTTGTGGAAAGCTCATGTGCTAGGACCCTTCTTCTTTGATGAACATGTAACCGGTGAGACTTATTTGAACATGTTGAGAGATAAATTAATGCCTCAAATTGAGCACCTAGGTTTCAGCAGGATGGAGCCCCTGCTCATTTTGCTACAAATGTTAGAGATTGGCTGAATGGCACTTTTCCTCACTGGATTGAAAAAGGAGGTCATGTGGAGTGGCCCCGTCGTTCACCAGACCTTTCTCCCCTTGATTTCTTTTTTGGGGGCATGTTAAAAGACAAAGTTTACTCAATGAAGATTGCAAATCTAAACTACTTGAGAGAACACATTATCAGTCAGTGTGCTGAAATCGACGGCAATGTACACCTATTCAATTGAGTTCACCAGAATTTAGCAAGGCGCATCGAATTATGCATTGCAAATAATGAAAATCATATTGAAAATATAATTTCTTAACATTATAATTAAATAAAATTGTTTTGTTCTAAAGGTATGTATTTATTCCCTATGTACCCAGACTTTGTGGAAACCCTGTATATTCAATACACTTAAAATGAATTACTTTTAGCCTTTTATATTTTAATTTTAAAGGTTATACTTATAGCTAATCGATTTCTGAAATCATTATAATAGTTCATTTCAAGTATGAGTACATTAATATTCAACATTATAAATAACTGGCATCGTCCAGTTTCTTTTATTACACAAAAAGACCATCATGGGAAGAGTTGTGATATCTCTGTTTTCTAGAACGTGATCATTAACTCCCTACAAAATGATCATAAAACACATATGGAGATTGATGAGAATGTAGGCTCTTCACAGAGTGCTTTATCGAAACAAAATATTGGAAAATTGCCTGGAGAAGATAGTTTGGATTGAAAAGAGCGGAATCAAAAAGGATGAGCGTAGCCTTCAGACGATAGTAAATTAAATTCGATTCATGTACATGTGAGGGCTTCACATGACATAGAATGAGGCTACCATCAGTGTAACAAGATTGACCACGCATAGACATTTATAGGAAAAGGGCTACAACGGCTAAATTCCTTATATCAATCCACTCCGCAACCAAGAGCATTTTCAGAATCTTCGTACCCAGACTAATTACTAGGATGATGCCGAGTAGCCCAAAGGCTTCTTTTCAGATGGAATTAAAGTTTTTATGTCCTTTTGGAATCATTGTCATATATGCTAGAGGAACAGTCGAGAGGGAGAGAATCAAAGGCGTTTGAAGTTTTCTAATTTCTAATGAGTTTTGGTGCCATGTCCTGCTACTAGATCAATATATTTTATCAAGAAAAAGGTCAATTCTGTCAAGTAAAAGGAGATTTTAGACAAATCAATAATTTTATCTTCTAAAAAACTTTATGCAAATGGTGATTTACTCTTCTAACAAGATCTCGCTCCTGCACACAGGGCTAAAAAAAAGATGAGAAAAAAATGCCAGAATAGAAACGAACTGAACTTCCTGGAAGTGTTCTTGTTCGTGTAGTTTTGGTAGCTTATGTGTGGGAACCGTGTGCCAGTGGGACCTGAATGCATTAAGGATGTCCTTAGTGAGAGTAAGTGTTTGGTTGTTGTTTGTGAGGGTGATAGGTCCTAGTGGTTCGGTACAAAGCATCCACTGCACGACCCGCCAAAAGGAGGATGGTCTGTGCAGCAAGCGTCGTGCGCAACACGGACGACCTCGCTTCACTGACGATGCCGATCTAGCTGCACGCACTGTAGGTTGTGGACACGTTGGAAAGTGATGTTGTGTTATCTTGGGCTTCATGTTTTGTGGTTATCATATAGTATAATGAAGACTTGTGTGTGAATTAAGTATTTCAATTATTTGATAAAAGTGTATGTTTTATGGTATAAATCTGTTTCTTGCGGTTTTTATTTTGACCATTAGTGAGAACAATTGAGCCTTTAGGTGGCTGAGTTTCTATTCTGTAGGTTAATGTTGTGAGGTAGGGTTACTATTATGCGTCCACTGTATTCCCTCCCACTTCATGTTTTTGCACTCCGAGTTGAGGGTGAGGTAAGAGTAGAGGTGATGAAAAGATCATTACGCAAATAGGTATGTGGTCGAATAGTACGTAGAGGCCTTGGGGAAATCTGGTTGTAAAAACGTGATGCATGGTGATTGTGTAGAACTACGTTAGGGGACGTGGTCAATCCGCAACGGCTTAAAAAAGTGGGTAAGGGCGGATGGATGTGCTCGCATTTAAAACGCTGCAAGGCATCAGCCTGATACTTTCCTGCATCATTCGTGGTGTTTAATATTAGTGTGTGGTAGTGAGCGTTCAGATCACCTACATAAAATAGAAGTAGGTTATGGTTTGAAAGACCCCTGAGTGGGAAATGTATGTTTAGTTGTTCCAAAGGGTGACTGTACTGTAATGAGTGGCCACAAGCATGGGGCCGCACCTCGTTTGTATTTTGCCGGTCAGAAAGAAGTCATCATGAGTGTTTATGGGGGAGTGGTATATTAACTACCCAAATAGGATTGATAGGGGTAGGTTGGGTGCTTAGTGAGTTTGTTACGTGTGCTACCCTGCAATGCAAAGTCCATTGTTGGCAGGGTGTAGATTGGTGGAATTTAGAAGTACTATGTCGTGTCTTTGTGTGTTAAGTACACAACTCGGAGAGTAAGGCAAATACGGTGCTAGCAGCGTACATTTAGTTGCACTACACTAATACTACCTGTAGTATAAAACAGATTACATGTGCTGCTGTGGTGATAGCAGTTGTCTTCCTCTGCGCGGTCTATTGAGTCCCATGAGAACGAAGGAGTGGACAACCACCTTCACACATTTTTCTGTCGAGTGAATTTTGGTGAAAAAGCGTTGTGTTGTCTTTGATCTGGGAGTTTGAGACAGTGGGAAGTGTGGAGAGAGCATAGAAAAGTGTGTCGCTGTAGATTAAAGATTTGGATGTGGTGCTGGAGACAGTAGGGGAGAAGATGACAATTGAAGGGGTGGCTAAGATACTGAGGGATTTCTTAGAAGAAGAAATGGAGGGTTTTGGTGCAGGGGAGGGAGGAATAGGAGTAGTTATAGAGGGCTTGGGAGCAGAGGTAGAAGGTGTAGAGGAAAGAGAGTTAAGTGTATAGGAAGGGGGCATGGCAGTGGCCCTGGGAGAATTAGGTGCAGAGAAGGCCAGGGTAGGAGTAGTGGAAGGAGAGGAGGGGACAATAGTAGAGGGAATGGGAGTACCAGTCAGTGGATCGGGGACAGAGAAACATGGGACACGAGCAGCGGTAAGAGAAGGGGGATGGCATGCAGAGGAAACGGGGCTGGATTTGGTGGAGGGCGATGTACAGTTAGAGTGGAGGTCGGGGGCATGTGAGGAGTTTGCTGTGTGTTTTGCCTAAGGTGAAATGTGAGCCTGTAATCTGAGTGTGCTTGTATTATGTTTTTGATAGTGGTTTTATGTGTGCTGGCTAATGGGAATATGTTCTTGGGTGCAAGTGTTAATATTTTTTGTGTGTTGTGTATTAGTTTGGGCATTAAAGCCATGAGTAGGGTCGAAACTCATCTTTTTTTATTTTAAGGGAGTCCCCCAACCCGCCTCGACCGCCCGCAAAGTGACTCCAGCGAGGATGGGAATATGAATGCAATGGGCTATGAAGGACTGCTTAAATATGAGCAGCCTCGATTAGGCGGACACCTTTATTGGTGAGGGCTGAATCACCGATTCCCCACCTAAGGGTGCTGCCGACTCAAACGGGGTTTGTTGTTTCAGAGCTACGCCCAGTATACAAGGAGACTTGAGTAAATTCCCTCTCTGGTCATAACAGTACCCACAGGCTAGGGTAGGTGCCTCACCTCAGTTTGTATCTATGGCCCAAATATAGAATTGCTCTGACTTTATGTTCCAAGTGGGCTAGACTGCAAACCACCTTTCCCCGCAGCTAGTAATTATGTCTCTAATTGAAAAGCACAGATGCACAAAATTTATGTGTGGGGAGTAACATTCACGGCACAAAATCAGGCGAGGTGGGAGTTGGAGGCAGGTCAGTATTTATGCCGTCATGTTTAGTGTTAGCCCAAACAAAATATTATAAGTCCTTTGGGGGAGAGGGTGGGTGTGATCGGAGCAACTGGCTGCCGTTGGTGGTGACGGATCTGGCAATGAGTCGGCCAGCTCCTTTGTACAGTCCCGTGGCAAATGGTGTATTCTACCTGGCTTGAGTTTTATCTTGCCTCCAGTGTCAGCGACTAGAGTACAAGTTCGGCGTTTAAGATCACGGAAACTTGTGAGTCTTTAGAAAATATCATTTGCCATATATAACAACTATTTGCCCAATATGTGATAAATATAAACATAAAATGTTTTTTAAATCCACAATCAACATATAATTCTGTTATATTTTTAACATTATTCTAATAATAAATAAGTGAAAAAAATTTATAATACCTTAATAGGATTAAATCAGATCCAGTATAAAATAGAAATTTATCTTTGACTTTACATATATCAGTTTCGGACGTGAATTCTTTTTTGTTTATTTCCATGAATTAACAAATTTTTTATTTTTTTTCAAATGAACTTTGCTCATTACATTAGTAGGTTCTTATATATGGCTAATTTTTTTAACTTCTTCGAGCAAGTGGGGTAATCCTTCTGAAGTATCCTCTTTGTATTACCTACTTCTCCTCTTCGGCGGACATTTTTCAACGTGGTTCATACTGTCTAATTGTTAAAATGGTGATAATGCTTAGAGCCTGCATGCGGCATGTTTCCAAAACTCAATAACTACATAAGCTGAGCCAACGATCGCAACAAAAATCCTTGTTTTCGACGAATTATGTCCGATGCAGGAATGATTCCCGAAACAGAATTACGTATTTATGGCTTTGTGAACCTAATTTTTATATTTGAATGCAAATATATATATGTATATATATATATATATATATATATATATATATATATATATATATATATATATATATGTATATATATATATATATATATATATATATATATATATATATATATATATATATATATATATATATATATAACTTACAACAGATGACACGTGATATAATGGATGCATTTAAAGGCCCAAAGAAATGAAAAATGGCATTAAGACACTAGGTGAGAGGACCATTGAAAGCTTAAGAAAGAAATTGTCAAAGGTTCGAATCCTACTCGTTTATTTATTTTTTCATATAACGGTTAAAATTAGTTTTCAATATTTTCTCCGTCTCTATATCTCACAATTTCTTTCTTAATATTTCAATGGTCGTCTTCCTTAGTGTCGTAATGCAAATTTTTATTTCTTTGGGCCTTTAAATGAATATATATATATATATATATATATATATATATATATATATATATATATATATATATATATATATATATAAAATTCAAAGAACTAATAGAGTCTGATGTACTTGGTATCATTTATTTTCTTGCTGAACATTTAAAACTGTCCAACGAGCGTTTGATTTAAGAGCAGTCCCTCAAAATTACGAACAAAAATTCTCTTCTTCTGCACAGCTTATTCATACGAAATTAAAAGTGCATCTTAAAATAATCATAAAACGGATTTTCTGCCTAAGTTACATTCCGACTAGCGCGTGTAAAAGTTATTCGTTTTTAATCATCATTCGGAGGTTTTGAAATTTTTTGTAAGTTTATCATCGCCTTTAATTTCTTTCTTATCGCGTAATTCTATTTCATATAGAGAAAGTGATTCTGGAGGCTCATTGCTGTTTGAATGCGAAGCATAAGATTAAGCACTCACCTATATGCGAAATGCTTGGAGTTTTCGCTTCCTTTAGTCTATCAATTAAAAGTGAATATTTGACTATTGGAGTATTCTAAAATATAAACTTTATTGCTGCGCCTGATAACTTAGAAGTTACCTGCCTAGTCCTTCTTCTCGTTTTCGGGCGCAATCAACACGAACCCATAGGTGAATTACTTCTTTTATGCCATTAGGGGCAAAAGATTTTAGTACCGGATGCAAATTTCCTGTCGATATGTGCTTACTCAATTACTGACATAGATTTCATAATTCATATAGAAATTTTTAAGAGAAAGGCAAAACGAAAAGTTTATGATAAAGAAAGTTAGTTCCCACGAAGGATGTAAACGGTGAGAAATAAAATCAAGGAGTATGTACCTGATACCTAAGAGGAAAACGGAGAGTAACACCAGCCAGCCTTGATAATGATCCATTTTGTAATTCTTGAAGATAAAAAGAATCATTTCTTTTAATAATTTTGTCATTTTTTGGTATGACATGATAAGATGCCGATAAAAATTTACCAATAACGTTCTTTAAATATTTCAGATTCAAATCGGGTACTCCATAAATGCAGATTAAAGAGTCCAAAAGACCACAGAAAACGCTCCCTGAGTTATCCCTTCGATTTTCCTTCCGTTCTACCATTCTATAACAACAAATAACGATGATGTGATGGATATGACTGTCCAGGGGGAGGGAGGGGGGTGAAAAGAAGAAAGTAGTGCTAAGATATCTAGATGGACAGTTCAAATCCTTATGAATGTAAAGAAATAGGCAAAATTAGAGACGCTGTGTAACGAGGAACATTAGCATCTTCATATTGAAGACATTCTCGTAACCAAGCACGTATATCTCTATGCACATGCTGGCAGAACTATCTTACTTTGATCCGAGAGAAAAATGCTTTAAATTATTTGAGATATATCACGTAATTGACTAAATATGTAGTTTCTGCAAAATAAAGGAAAAATTTAAATCAGTAAATGAGAAGCCAGGTCACACAAGTGGTGTATATTTTTTAAAAATTGAAATGTTTTTAATTTATTATGGAATTATTGCGTCCATTGTCCTTTCCTTGGATGGTTGACATATAACGGATGTTTAACAAGGTTTTTTGAATTGTGCTGTCATTTTGAGAAAAGCAATAAATAACTGAACTATTCTCGCCACAGAGATATGTAATATCACACATGTCATTCTAATATAGAACTCCAGTTTTGTTACTGCCTGTCTGTTTTAGCAGGCAACGGCAATGAAGAGGCAGGCACTATATTCTTATGACCGGTATATAACGTGACATGACAGCTTTTGATCATGTATCTTTAATGGAAAGCTTCTAAGTATGCCACCAGTATGCCATATGCTAATTTGGTATAGAAACATGTAACTGGTCGAGGAGAACCATAGAGCATATGTTGGAGAACAGCCCCTCAATAAAAACTATCTGTGACTAGTTGATATGGTAAATTATTTGACAATTCTTCTTGTGCACCATGATATGCCTCAGGCGGACTATCATTCCACACCAAATCAAGTGAATCTATTTCTTTGTTTATTAACTCGCATATTTTTAGCGACTTTGTCAAATTATCTACTTAAATTTCCAAGACTTTGTCCAAATTCACCAACAGACTTGTTATTACCAGAAAGAAATTAGGATAACGTCAATTTATACAAAATGAGAAACTCGGGATGTTGAGACCGAAAGACATGTTTAATTACTAAAAAAGCCAAAAGGTGTTATTACGACGATCTTATCTATAGCTTCAAGGTTCTTTGGTATTTGCTTATATGCCCAAACTAAGTCAATTTGAATTAAACGTACCATACCATAGAGATTATTAGACAAGCTTTGAATTTTGGCAAAATATAACGATTTATTAGAGTAGTAATCGCAGTAAAATCGCCTACGACTAGATACAATCCAGTAGTTTCTTATCTAAAATATGAATTGGCGTGGGAAAATAAAGAGATGCATAAACTAAGCGATTGAGCACAATCAAATCCTATCGTTTTTCAGGACCTACGTTACATATTGTGTACTAATTGACGAAATAGAAATACTCACTTAAGTGAATTTTTCCCTAATTTTAATATTTTGATGCAATTAGCTATACTTCAACGTACTTAAAGAGTAGGAGTTTCTTGGTCTCCCTTATTTTTATGCTAATCTTTTAATTCTCTCCAACAAACGTTGCCATCTAGGAAAATATACACCTAATTTTCAACAAAACCTCTTATTTCTTTGGTACAGTGTTTTTGTATGTACCCTTCAACAGCATAGAGTAGAAATATTGTTTTCAATAGTGATTTAGTCTTCCAAATTTATACTTCATCAATCTACAACACATATATGTTAGACATTGAATCAACGAGGATGATAGTGGAGGTAAATATATATATTGTCGTCAAAAATTGCCGGAAATTAACAATATTGACAATTAATAGGTTGAATTGAAGCTCTTGGTGAAGAATTGGTTTCCAATGACAGTATCCTAGAAGTAAATAGTACAAGCTTTATTCCCGGGAGGGGACCAAAATTCTAATAGTAATTTTCAACAAGCTGTATAAGTCAATTTTAGTTACACTTCGAAAATTAAGGCTGCCAGTGGAATGGAAATACTATCAACTTATACAAATTGAATTCAACCATGCGATTACATGGCATTTATCTTAAGGCAGGATTCTATACACTATATTTCCAATGAAAAAGGGGCAGATATTTTCGTAATTATGAAAATTCAGTGGATTTATTTATTATATTATGCTTTGTCTAAATTATTAATGACGAGACAGTCAGTATGTTTTCCTATGAATAATTTTTTTTCTTTATCAAAGGATATTTAACGAATAGACTTTTGTGTACACTCATATATATCATCTTAAAGTTTAGACTTAAGGATCAAATAAAATAGACTTTATAGCCGCAAATAAGTTTTTGCAAACATTAACCAAATTAATGATTGAGATCTCAGAATCCTAATGGATCTATTTCGTTGATTAAGGTCTACAATTCCAACAAACCAGTCCATAAAATTTCAGCGCCTTCATGTGCTGCGCGACATTTAGACGGTTACGCCAATATTAATTCTACCGCTGTCAAATAGCTCTAACGGAAAAAATCAGTAATCCCAAGGCAGCTATCAATTTCCTTCAACAATTACACCACAGGATACATAATCTCTCCTATGAAGCGGAATACTTTAGATGGATCACTACTGTCCATGATAGTGACACTTATATCCAAATATCTTAATGGGAAACACATACACCTCCCTTCGTGTTTTAAGCATCCCACAATCTCTTTTAGGTAACAACGAATTCGAAGCGAATACATTTCTCAGTCAACAATGACGGCAAATGGTTTCTACTGGCCTACCAGTGATTATTTACTTCATTGTAAATTTGTTATACAATCGGTGGATTTTTTCCACGTTGCATTGGACGAATGGCGCTACTTAGCAATAGGGAATAATTTGGCGGAAATAAAAAATGAACGAAAGAATTGCTGAGACTAAATGTGCCTAAAATTTGGATGAGTTGAAGGAAAATAGGCTAAAGGGTGAATTTCGTCGTTTTAAAATAATGAAATGGAGAAGAGTAATTTTAATTATCCGTGTACAATTTGTATAAATATGCAATTGCATAAAATTACCAGATAATATAATTTTCAAGATCTCCCTGTGCATGTTATAAATTTAGACTATGAATAAATATAACAGTAAAATATTATTCTAAATATACAGTTTCATGTAAAAGTATACAACACATGCACTATAATTTTGATTTACAATATTTCAAATTGATGTAGAATTTTTTATTTGGGCCTATTAATCATATTTAAACATTGACAAAAATACATATCAATAGGCTGGAAATATTACGTAATGCATTTGCTACAACAAAATGATATAATCACAAAAGAGCATAAGTGTAAACACAATTTTATACCTTATCACTTACTATTACTACGTAAAATAGCATTAATTAACAAGGACCCCTTCTACATTGCGTGGATAGTTAAGAATCAGCCTTATGTAAACAAATTACCACTAAGATATTTATTTATTATTTAATTCATATTAGCTCAAAATTTTCGAAGTCTTGGGGTCTTTGCTCAGGATGTTCAACTTTAGCTCAGTCCAGAGGTTTCATATAGTATCGAGGGCGTAGGACCAAATAGACAAAATAAATATAACTAATGTTTATTTTGGAACTAAAGGTTATTTTCTTAAATGGGTTTAGGATCATTATCTATTATAATATAAAAGCTTGTATCGTGTTAAGAGCTGTGGATAAAATAATAAATGTTTTCTCTTATATTTTCCTATACATCACCAAATCCACCTTTCTTCAAATATGAAATCTAACAAGCCTTGTAAACTAAAGCAGCCCTAAAGTGGTATATTTCTATTTTTAAACTTTACTGTCATATAATGATATTTGAAGCTTTAATCTGAGTTTTCTTTCTTCAAATCTGACTGTTGTAAAATGCCCCTATTTTTGTTCTAAGAGTGCTAAGAATGTTAATATTGCTATTTTAAAGAAGAGGGCCTTTGGAAACACGTAAGGATATAGAGAAACGCACAATAACTCCCAAAATAAACTTATATTTTAACTTTAACAATTGAATACCCAAAATTTAAACATTATCCACAGCAATACTTTAAATATTATCATACAAAGGAATGAATTCAATTAGTTTGACCCTCTAAAATTGATTAATTTCGCTGCACACGTCAATAATATAAGATTTAGGCTTACGGACTCTACTGGAGTCTAAATGCCTCAGGAATGTTATTGCCCCACGACGCGTGCCGCCTGGCCAGATGTAGGTGGGCGGGATCACGAGGTCCTTTTGGCGAGGGTAGCAGCTGGGGGGTCCACACGGTATTCAGGGGGGGGGAGTTCTTCAAGGACGAGAACAATTACGGTGCTTTATGCAGCACCAAGGTAGTCGTGGTCTCTCTGGCGAGAGTAAGTCAAACTTGGTTCTTAAACCAAGTTAACTTCGAGTGCGGTGTGACCACCGAGTAACGAGCTCGAGGGGGAGCTTTTCTCCTTCATTACTTAATTCCTCATGAGCGAGGACTGAACTCGGGGAGGGTCTTCTTACAGGGCAAGGATCGATGAGGGGGGTTTTTTCTGGCGAGAATTAGTTGTTTAAAGTTCGGTTTGGTAACCAGGAATTAGCTCAAGGATGACTTTCTTCTTAGTTCCAGTTTTCTTCAAGGGCGAGGATAAAGACGGGCGGTTTCTCTGACGAGAATAAGTTAAACATGGTTCCACAACCAAGTTAACATATGAGGTTAGTGTGACCACCGAGTAACGCGCTCGAGGGAAGGCCTTTTCCTTCTTCTTTCCTTATTTCTCAAGGACGAGGAATACCCCTGGTGTTTAGGATGCACCAGGATATGAGGAATCTTTCTGACGAGAGTAAGTTGAACTTAACGTTTGGTTTGATAACCAGGGACTAGCTCGAGCATGAGCTGCTTCTTAGCCCCTTAAGGTAGCTAGCCCTGTCTCTCTTTCAGGGTACTTCTTGGTCTGGCGAGCCAAGTAATCTACCTGTCCAGTCTCGGTAGCCCGATCTTAATTCGGGGACTTCGTCACCTGGAAATTGACTTATGCTACCTAGATTTTACTTAGTGTTTCTCATTTATACCTTGCCACCCCACTTTGAGAGTGGTAAGGGGAGGAGGGGCTTAAAGACGGCCCCAGGAGGGTTCTTATGTCAAACGGGTTTTCTTATCAAGTCTTACATCGGCTCCTCGTTAGCCTTCGAGCTTGGGAGAAACCCGTCTCCAATTTCTTACTTGACGTGAAATTGAATCTTACTCTCCTGGGTGAGATCTTGCATTTTAACCTTTAGGTCTTTCATAGCGCCGAGTGGAGCGGCGCTTTTGTTACGCGCTTGACCCGACGGTGCCTGGGATCGGATACCTTTGCGGTAATCGCCTCGTGACTCCCCTACGAGAGAACGGGGAGAGAGTGACGATTCCTCTACACTGACTCTTGTGGTTCGTCAAGAAAGTTCAATTTTATTTTGTGAAACCAGATAACACTGTCTCCAAACTGATTGACTTCTTGAAATGTTGGTAGTCATAATAGAGCTGGCACTTAAAATGCTTATCTATAAGAGGAAGACTTTTTCTAGCCGTACGGGTAATTGCTTAATTCAGGACACTGGGTCTGCTAACAAATTATGCTAAGCTTGGTCCATTCCGCCTCTTGGTATTGTTAAATTCGTCTCATCTAGCTTTCGAATATAAGTCAACATTTTCAACATCGTTCTGACATCAGGCTCAAATTCGTTGAGTTCTCGTCCTAGAGGGGATATTCCAGAATATTCACTTGTGAACTATGGTTCTAACGGTGTTTTTGGATAAGCGGCAGCATTAGGCGAAGAGTAAGAAGCCAATTACATTTACGTCGAATTCTTCGACTGTTTTTCTCCTATAATGGCTAATTGATTGTTGCTTGACCTACCTATCGTAGTGTCTGGTAGAATCATTTAAGATGATCTAGTGTATTTTGGAAACAATTAGAATATAATAAATTCGTAATAGATATTAACTTAAATTTTAGATGTAACTTTTTTAATCTGTTATATACCTTTGAATCGCCTTTTTCATCTTTCTTCGGTTTTTATTGGAAAATATAGTGTTTTTTTTAATTTGGATTGTTCATCTGAAAGAACATTTCAAATTTCATCAGTCACTTTTGCACCGCTTGATGCATGAGAAAGGAATATATTATTTTCCTATCAATTTCGGTCATCAGGCAATAATTGTTGAAAATCTATGTGTATATAAAAATTGCATAGCAATGAATTTATATCCATTTTAAAGATTTTAAAAGAGATTTTCGAGCAACTGTTGAAATTAAGAAGTAAAAATGTATTAAATAACGAAGGGAAACATCAGCATGATAAAATGATTATAAGGATTGGGAGTCTACCTACTTCTCTTGAATATATCTCATTTGGAAACAAAGACTGTTTCGTTTTTTGAAATAAAGGTGGGATTGGATACGATTTCAAACCACTTAAGTCAGTATTCAATTCATTTATAAATGAAGCTTTGATTTTGCCTTGCAATTTTCCGTGGAAATTGGAAATATATCACAAAGAAAATTAAAAAATTCCTTTATAAAACAAAGAAAGAACTGAGATAAGGGGAAAACCGTTTTTTTATTCATCGATAAATACATATAACATGTTAACTGACATAAGTCGCGTGCTTTTAATTATTCTGACTGATGATTTTATTAACATATGACCTTATGACCTTAAAACTTTCAATAATTCTCAGACTAACTTTGCCAATAAAATCATTCCAAAGAGAATGTAAAACAACATAATGGTTTAAGATTTCGTTAGAATCGGCCAAATAGTTACGATGTTATTGCCAAAAAATGGTTACCTTCCGACCGCCGACCTATGGATCGACATGGTAACTTATAGAATCTGATGCACGCGAATAAAAGGTTTCAGGAGATAAAGTTTCTAAGATTTTTCCTTCGTATTAAATGATGCTTAGAAATGAAATGGAATTTAACAAAAGGAATTGATCAAGAAAGTTTTGATCTTGTATTCAGGATCAGCAAATACTCTAGTTTAATAGATGCAGAAAATTATTCTAGTTATAAATTAACATTATCTCCTCTTCAAAACCAGCACATGACTTATAGAATTGGAAAATACATTTTTTATAATTGTTTCCAATTATATTTCTTGCTGTTGGTAAATGAAGAATTTTGAAAAATTTCTATTCTACTAGATTGTTATACTGTATTTTAGGTTAAATAATTGTTATCTTGTAATGCTGAGCTAGATACATATTTTCCTGTTGTCTATAGCTTAACCGTTGCCCATTGGCTCAATATACTAGGCAGATCTTTGAACCCAGTATCCTTTGTCCCCTAAAATTTCATCATTGCCACTCAAAAAT
Source organism: Ceratothoa steindachneri (assembly GCA_963969495.1). NCBI lineage: Eukaryota > Metazoa > Arthropoda > Malacostraca > Isopoda > Cymothoidae > Ceratothoa > Ceratothoa steindachneri. The sequence goes on from OZ018328.1 coordinate 88,150,809, forward strand.
ATTTCCCTTTTGGATTACCTTTTTAGTGAAATATGAGATGTAAAGGTGATTATGAGTTTAATTTTCTTTGAAAATATAATCTAAACCTCCACTAAGGATCGAACCATTGCTAGAAGCCGTGTCTTCATTCTTGTGCCTTCTATAGGTGGAAAATGTATTTCTCCTATATTACCACGCCCTAAAGATCATCCCACTTTAGGAATCTATTTTAGCAAAATTTTTCTTAAGACTAAAACCCAGTTTGTATATTAGGTTAAATAACTTAAAAATAGGCGAAGAAAAATAACTGAAATACAGATTCTTTTAAAACCTACAGTAAAGTTTCGTGATGCCTTAAATATACTATGAACTCTGGATCTAATTGCATATAACGTAATTTTTTCGCAAAATTCCATTCCATGTTCAGCTGGAGATAATTTTACATTCTTAATTGAAAAGATATTTGGTACCTGAATGTCATGAGCTTTGCAGCGCAATTCGCAAATAGGAAAATGGATTACAAGAAATATATTTATCTCGTGACCGAATCTAATTTTATATTATTTATATTTCAGCAGTTTTTATATTACTAGAAGAGTAATTGTACAAAATTTCTCTTTATTTATTGTAATATTCTCTATTTTATTAAAATAAATATTATTGTGAATTAAAAAGAGAAACTTTGACCATTTAGGAAAATCATGCGGAGTGATAATTCTTGAGTACTACTCTTATGGATCCTAGAGGTAAACAGTTAATTTTTCTAGAGTAAATTTATAGGCTAGGTGTTTTTTATTTCTATATTATTTTTCAATATTTTCTAATTTAATTTCAGAATTTTGGATGCCGAATGTAAAAGGGGAAAAAAATAATTGTCACTTGGGGAAAAAAAATCCAAATTGAGTAATAGCATGTCGCTCTAGTTTTTGTCCTAGGAAAGAAATTCCACCAAGAGCAAATAAATCTTGCATGCTCTTTTGGTGACTTCTGAAGGTTTTCAGAAATTTGTTAAAGAAGCTAACATAAACTTATTAACTCACAAATATATCATAAATAATTTTAATAATATAAAATTTCAATTAAAAATAATGTTAGTTCTGTAGGATGCTGCATATAAAAATTTAATTGCTTGTAATATTTTCTGTATTGGTGTATTATCAAAGTATCAGTCTAAATTTTATTTGTTTGATATCTTTTGTTTTAAACCAATATAATTTCATAGAATTCCAAAGAGGAAAGATCGTGGGTGCTTTAATAAGAGAGGTGCGTTTAACCTTTAATTTTCATTTTCAAATATACACTATCATTGATAGTTCTTTAGTGAAATAGGTAAAAAATCTTGGATCAGGACAATTTATCATTTGTCAAATAAGTAATAAGCATATTTTAATTTAATTTTGATAAGTATAACAATGTAAACTATAGAATTTATTGTAAAAATTAAGGTATTTCAGAGATCTTTACCCAACAAAGATAAAACTTCCTAGGATTTGATTAAAAAAATCTGTATATTTTCTATTCAGATCTGCTTTTATCAACTAACATTTTTATTGCCTATATAATTGTTAAAGGAAAAAAGAGAGAAATAATCACTGCACAACTGAAGAAGCTTAAGATGAATCTCTTTCAAAGCATCCAACTAGGATCAACCGCAGAGTTGTAACAAGGTTTTAAAGAAAGTTCCCAAACAACCCTGTTTTAAAATTTTATTTATTTATTGATTTATTTAAAAGTTGAATTATTCATAGATTTATACAGGGCATACGAATATTTAATAAGTAGTGTCGTAGTCATTCTTAGGTTTCGCTTTCAAGCGCACAGGGACAATTTCAAGCAAGGCTTAAGAAAGCTTAGGCTACCTAACAGTAATTAGTAGGGTACCATATATGATATCAAAAGTTTAAAAAGTTACTCATCATTTGACTCATTCTCCTCAACAGCAATTTGATATTTTACTCTATGATTACAAGTCCGAGCTAAGCGTTGCCCAATTGCAACGTAGTATCAAACACGCATTTGGAGAAAACACAATAATCGTTGCACAGCCAAAGGCTGGTTTAAGAATTTTCTGCGTCCTATTCGATCTCCAAGATCAGCTAAAAAGTTATTGATCTTTATTAATATATGTGAGGGTATGGAAAGTACATACTCGCATGCCGCCAGACAATCGTCAGACGAAAAGAATTGGTCGTTTAAGTTGACCTTCATGACTGATCTCCCCCAACCCCACCCTTCCCCTACCTGGCGAGAGGAAGTCTGACGAAAGAAGGCCTATCTCACTGAGAAGCCTAAATTCTATTTGCCTTCTTTATGATACCATAGAGATTGTCCAGAAGTCGCTGCGATGAGGGGAATCGTCGTGATTGGAATCTCTCCCACAATTTCCCGCAATCCGCGGTATGAATAACATCGCCGTGCATTCCTCTACAGCAGTGTCACAAACCTACTCGCGTAACGCGTAACCTTCACGTTGAACGAGATTCGTTGCCGTAACTTATCGACTGCCAACGCGGCCGAGTCAACTTGGTCGCTGTGTCAAAGTGTTCCTGAGGTAAATCCCGCCCCACAGAGTCAATGTAACTTGAGAAAGAAAAGGAACATCCAAATAGTTACTAGAAGTTACTATTTGTTATTGTCACATCTAGTTAGGAGTAAACTAACCGGAACTGCAGTCAAAAGCCCTGAACTTATCGTCTGATCCCCCCTCTTCCCGAGAACTCATATTAATGCCACCCAAACCACCCCGTCTGGACCTGAGTAGTCGTCTCTCCAATCCATCACAATTACTGGTAATCTTTAAACCCAGTGTCGCTCTATTCTTAAATTACTTATTTAATTAACAGTGATTGATACTCCCATTGAGTCATTATAAATCTAGACGCTTAACGTCAGTGTTTAATATTTAATCCTTAATTTTGCCCGTTTAACTATTGCTAATTATTATATTTGTGTAAAGTAAAGTTTATTTTTTTGTACCTGTGTTTATTTGTGGCTCTCCCTTTTTGACGTACCCTTGGCAAGATTTTAATTAAGAATCCCTTTCGCTAATTTATTCAACCTGTATTATACACTCTTAGAATTCAACAATCACAAACCTTCCCCCAGTAACAAGTGGGACTTTTATAGTAAGAATCCTGGCTACGGCACAACCCGCCTCTAACCAGCTTTCGCACGTGCAGTAGGAATTAAAGCCTACCTATATATATATATATATATATGTTTGTAGATTGAGTCATTGGGTCGATACCATCGACTTAAATAAAAGCGGTGTGTTAAGATCAAGGACTAGAATAATTATTGGACCAGACTATGAGCCATTCTACGAAATATATAAAAGTGGTGTCAGCTTTAACGGGTTAAATTTTTAAGGAACGAACTCATATAGCCTAAAACTTGCAAACGTCCACAGAAGCCCAAATAAACTAACGTAACTTTTAATAATTATAGTCTATTCCCTGAAGGAATATAAATAATAACCATTAATAATCCTTTCCAGATAGCAAAAACAAAGCTAGGAAAATATTCGTTATTTTGTGGGTTAATTATTAAATTGTATCATTAGGAACAATCTCAGCTTCTAATTCTCTTACCAGGTGCGTAAGTTCTTTCGTAAGTCACCAGTTGCGTCAGCAAGAGCAGCAGTTGCTTCACAATCGTTCAAAGTTTTTGTCAAGCAAGGATAAACTCTCGCTGTCTCAGGACAGGAACTAAAGGAATTCGTTCAAAGCGAACAGTGAGAGGAAAGAGCACGTAAAATGGAAGTAAGAAAAGAAGAATTGAAAGAAAGGAGAAGAAAAGAAGTGTCAAAAATTGAAGTAAGAAAAGAATAATTTGAAGAAAGAGAAAGGATTCGAAAACATGAAAGGGAATTAAGCAGAGACCAAGTTGAAATCATTTCTGTTGGATCCCGTCATCATAAACCTCAAGCCCCCGCTTTGAAACTTCCCCAATATAAAGACGAAGAAGATTTGTGCTCATACTTAACACATTTTGAAAAGATCTTCGAGGTAAACGGATGGGCCCTAGAACCTGAAGGATTCAGTAGATTGCTCCCATTCCTCAGTCCGCGCTTAAGAGAAATTTTTATCTCGTTACCACATGAATCTACAATAGACTATACCACCTTGAAGACCGAATTCTATCCGCCTTCAATTTGAACCATAAGTTCTAGTGCGCTAAGTTTATATCGGCTAAAATCCAGCCCGGTCAAACTTACCGATATTTTGGATATATCCTGAAGCGAAACCTCCAGTTCTGGTTAGAATCCTTCAAAGTTGAATCGGAGTATGAGGCCCTGATTGACTTTATTTTAAAAGACCATCAATTGTCCAATCTCCCCCAGGAGATCCGAGCATTTGTGCAAGAACCCCGAGCGTCTACCTTTCAAAAATGCCTCAAGGAAGCTGATCTCCATGCGACAAATTATCGCCTATACCCACAGGATACCCGGAAGAATAGTCCCCCGTCCTCGAAGAATAAATTTAGTCAATGTAAGTCCTAACAAAGGAAACCCCCTCCATTGATAAAAACCACAGATCCGTTCAGGCCGAAGAAAAAGCCTTTTGTAGCCCACGAAGACAGAAAACCCCCAGTCCTCAATACCCCCTACAATAACCAGCACCAGAATAAGAGGGTTATATGCTAGTCCTGCGGTTACCCCGGCCATTATAAGTTCCAATGTGTACAGAATTCCAGCTCACATCCCACCCAGAGCCAACAAGTTCAACAAGTAACCGCTACCCTTTCCCCGGAACAGCCGGCCGCACTTACGTCATCCCCCTCGTCTCCATCCCCACAGGAATTTCAAGTACACTTCCTGTTCAACTAGAGTTCCCCCGGAGGACAAAATTTCAAAACCGGCTCGATTAATGGCTGCAAAGCGTCCACTTTCGTCAGAAACACAGGGTCTACATGCATTGTGGTGTCAGACAAATTGCTCCGCCCTGTCGACCCCCAACATAAAAAGTATGCAATTGTACACGACTTCTTTGGTCGAGAAAATAGATTCCCGATAATCCGCTGCCATGTACAGTGTAAATATTTCACTGGTTGGGCCGACGTAGTGGCAGCCCCCATCAAATTTTGCTCGGTACTCATTGGCCAGAGCGCACTACTCTCTTCAAGTGAAATAACTCAAGCTGTCGTCACTCGAGTGCAAGCTAGCCGCGAAGTCTCTCCACCAACACGCCTTTTCACCCCAGAGGCTCCTTTAGAGGTCCCAACGAGTAATGCACAATTCCTCAGAGCTCAGCAGAGCTGCCCCTTATTACAATCCCTTTAGGAAAAGGCCCGAAAGAACGAAGAGGTGATCGTTCGAGGGAACCGTCCCATAAGGTACATCATTAACGACTCCCTTCTGTTTCGCACCTGGGAGGATGAGTCTGACCCACCTTCCAAGGTCATGTGTATTCTGCGCACACATGTAGACCAAATTCTGTGAGTAGCACATGAAAGTCCCATGGCCGGTCATTTCGGTCATAACAAGACTTCTCAGCGAGTATTTAAATATTTTTTTGTCCCGGTGCAGCCAAAGATATTGCAGAATTCTGAAAACGTGCGATTTGTGCCGGAAAACCACTGCAAAAGGTCGAATAGCCCCAGCTCCCCTGCAAAGAACCCCAGTCATTTTGGAGCCCTTCTCGAGAGTCACCATCGACCTCATCGGACCAATTCACCCCCCTTCCGCCGAAGGTCATACGCATGTACTAACATTGATAGACTGCGCTACCCGATTCTCAGACGCTGTCTCTCTAAAAAAGATCGATAGTATCTCTTGCTCTGAAGCCCTTATTTGCATTTTTTCTAGAGTAGGATTGCCTAAAGAAATCTTGTAAGATAGAGGCCGCCAGTTTAGCTCTGAGCTCATGGAACACGTGAACACCCTGCTCTAAATCAAACCTATTTTTACCACGCCCTTTCATCCGGGCACGAACGGCATGTGCGAAAAGTTCAATGCGACCTTGAAAAGCGTCCTCAAGAAGCTTTGCATGGAACAACCCCAAGAATGGCAACGATGTTTGCCAGTTGCGTTATTTGCATGCCGCAAAATTCCTCATAGGACCATCGGATTTTTTCCATTTGAGCTCCTGTACGGGAGAAACGTGCGGGGGGCCCTCAGTATTTTAAAGGAGTTATGGACAAATTCCTGTTTGTGTCCAGAATTAAGGAACACTTATTCCTTCGTCCTCGAACTAAGGGTAAGATTAAAAAGGTGTTCTCACATAGCAGTCAGAAATTCCGAAATTAATATGGAAAAGTATCGGACATACTTTGAACTAAAGGCCAAACACAGAAAACTGAAGCCCAGAGATAAAGTTCTACTCTTACTCCCCTCGGAATCCCATAAACTCCTCTCCCAATGGCAAGGCCCCTACTCCGAAGATTGTCCCCTCCTCGTCCTCCCGTTAAGGCTGCACCCCATAAAAGAACCTTTCCTCGAGTTGGATGTAAACTCAGACCTCACCACTGCCCAAAGGAACCAAATGATGGCGCTTTTGGAAGAATTTAGTGACGTCATTTCCGAGTCACCAGGATGCTCGACTCAGTTCGAACATGATATCGCCCTCACTACGCTCGAACCTGTGCAATGTAAGCGCTATCATGTACCGGTGCACCTAAGAGACGCCTTCAATGAAAGAGTCGACAATCTTTTGCAATTAGGGATTATCGAGCCATCTACGTCTGACTACGGTTTCCCAATAGTCATGGTCCGCAAGCCAGACCAGTGCTTTAGGATGTGCGTCGATTTTCAGAAGTTAAACACCGTCACCGTGTTTGACGCCGAGCCTCTCCTCCTAATTGACCAAAATTTACATATCTTCGAAGGAGCCACCTACATCACTGAGATAGACCTATGTAAGGCCTATTATCAGATCCGCCTAAAGGAATAAGCGAGGAAACTAACAGCCTTTCCTACAGACAAAGGTTTAATGGAATTCACTCGTCTTCCTTTTGGCCTAGTTACTGCCTGCAGTAGCTACAACCATGTAACAGACGATTTAAAAAACGTATATTTTTATTTAGATAACGTGTATGTGGCTACACGTTCATGGAACGACCATATCTTGTCTCTCCGCCTGCTTTTAGAACGCTTAAAGCAATATGGCTTAAGTATTAAACCCTCAAATCACCATTTTTCTCATAAATCCATAGAATACCTTGGATTTAAAATAGGCGAAAGTCATCTGGCCCCAGAGAAAGAGAAGGTAAAGGCTATTGTAAATATGCCCTTATGCGCACCAAGAAGCAATTACGGTCTTTCCTCGGTGCCGCTTTGTTTTACCGCCGCTTCGTACCCCAATTTGCTTCTGTAGCAGCTAGCCTAAACGATCTGCTAAAAAGGAAACTCCTGGACCCCCTCCAGTAGAACCCCGACGCCGAAGCGCACTTTGAAGTGCTCAAAGCGAAGCTAGTCTCCGCCCCAATCTTAAAACTGCAGAACCCTCACAAGAAATTTGGCGTAAGGACAGATGCCTCCCAACTGAGTATTGGCTGCGTGTTACTCCACTACGACGATGACAAAGAACCCGCTCCTATAAGCTATGCGAGTCGCCGACTGACGGCCCGCGAAAGGGCATACGCTACGGTAGAACTGGAAGCTCTAGCGATTGTTTTGTGGATAACGAAATTTAAAATGTATCTGGTAGGTCGTCCATTCCTCATAGAGACTGATCATATACCGTTAGTCTACCTAAAAACTTGTAAAAACCGAAACGGCAGGCTAATGCGCTGGTCATTATTGCTAGCAGAGTACCGTTATGAAATCAGGTATCTAAAAGGGTCTGACAATGTACTCGCAGATAGCCTTTCGAGAAACCAAATTTCAGATAGCAATTAATAGTCAATTATTTATTTTTTTTGTGTGTATCTCTTCGTATAAATAATTATTTCTTGATAGTACTCTGTATGTGTTTTGTTTTGTTTTGTATATGTAAATTAGAGAAACTGACGTAGCAGTAGTATTTTGTAGCCATTAGATACTTAGGTAAATTCCTAACGGTTTTGATAAAATTACCGACTCAATTGTTCGAATCGAGGAAGATAATTACAAATTCCCACGGTGAAGTTAATCTTTACATTATTCCTTATTTTATGGCAAAATGATGTTTCTCGAAATAGGTAGGCGTGTGAGGGTATGGAACGTACATACTCGCATGCCGCCAGACAATAGTGGGAACGAAAGAAATTTGTCGTTTGAGTTGACCTTCGTCTTTTCTCCCCCCCGTCCCACCCTTCCCCCAACTGGCGACAGGAAGTCTGACGAAAGAAGGCAGATCTCACAGAGAAGTCTAAATTCTATTTGCCTTCCTTATGATACCATGGAGATTGTCCAGAAGGCGCTGCGATAAGCGAACTGTCGTGACAAATCTTTCTCTCGATTTCCCACAATCCGCGGTATAAATAACATCGCCGTTCATCCCTCTACAGCAGTGTCCCAAACCTCCCCGCGTAACGCGTAACCCTCACGTTGAACGAGAGTCGTTGCCGTAACTTATCGACTGCCAACACGCCGCTGAGTCAACTTGGTCGCTGTGTCAAAGTGTTCCTGAGGTAAATCCCACCCCGCAGAATCTGTGACTAGAAGAATACGCTCTGTTGCTCAACGTAACTTGAGAAAGAAAGGAAACATCAAAATAGTTACAGGAGGTTACTATTTGTTAGTGTCACATCCATTTAGGAGTAAACTAACCGGAACTGCAGTCAGAAGCCCCAAACCCGTCGTCTTATCCCCCCTCTTCTTGAGAACTCGTTTCAACGCCACCCGCACCACCCCGTCTGGACCTGAGTAGTCGTCTCTCCAATCCATCACAATTACTGGTAATCTGTAAACCCAGTGTCCCTCTATTCTTAAATTACCTATTTAATTAATAGTAATTGATTTTCCCATGGAGTCATTATAAATCTAGACGCTTAACGTCAGTGTTTAATATTTAATCCTTAATTTTGCCCGTATAACTATTGCTAATTATTATATTTGTGTAAAGTAAGGTTTATTTTTTTGTACGTGTGTTTATTTGTGGCTCCTCCTTTTTGACGTACCCTTGGCAAAACTTTAATTAATAATCCTTACGGCTAATTTATTGCAACTGTATTATACACTCTTAGAATTCAACCATCACTAACCTTCCCCCAGTAACAAATGGGAATTTTATAGTGAGAATCCTGGCTACGGCACAACCCGCCTCTAACCAGCTTTCGCACGTTCAGTAGGAATTAAAGCCTACCTCTCTCTCTCTCTCTTTATATATATATATATATATATATATATATATGATCGTAGATTGAGTCATAGGGTCAATACCATCGACTAAAACAAAAGCAGTGTGTCCAGATCAAAGACTAGAATAATTATTGGACCAGACTATGAGCAATTCTACGACAATATACAATGACCGTTTGTTAGTTTGTTTCAATCCTAATCAACATATCACATCACGCGTATTGGCAGAAAATCTAGCGCTAGTCATATTGCCATTTAGATGAAATTAGCAAAATCAGCAAACTGGTGTATGGATTCTACATATTTAAACTGACTGACCTTGACCGTTCAACTCATATAGAAACCTGCATGCTACAACTCAACAAGAAATATCGTTTTGATTGGCTGAACAAAGTGGATACTGAAGATGAGTAATGATGTTCACACTAAAAATTGGCACAGAAATGAAGGAGGACAGAAAAATTGCACCTGCGCAACTTCAGGCAAAACCTGACCGATATAAAAAGGCATATGGTTACTTTCTGGAGGAAGTCATTTACTTGGAAATATTGTAAGACAATCAGTCTTTTGTTGCTCAATCATACAGTGACCAACTATAACAGGTGTCGGAAGTAATTGCTTATAAACGACATGAATTGATTGATGTCATGATTCCTCATGACAACGCACGACCACAACAATTTATTCCTGGGCACTTCAAAACACCTTGAATGGCAAAACGTTTTCAAATGATGAATTCTTTGATTGCAAACCAGTTGAATTGTAAAACAAACGCTTTCATGATCGATCCCTTCGTAAGAAGGTACTCAAGAATAACGGTGATTACAATGTCCATTGATATGTTTCTTTTGCTGCATCATTTCGTTGTAAATCATTGTGAATAAAAGTTGTGCAAAACTAAGGTTCCAGCCTATTATGTGCCTGAGAGACAATGCATGAAGGATATCGTAAATGCAGTAAGATACAACCAGTTATGACGAGGTTTGGAGACACGAACTTATCTGCCATACTCTCCTCAAATATTTCCATCGGATACCACTTGTATTTCTGTATAGAAATTCAGACTTTTCAAGAAGAAATATTCTTTGATCAAACGTACTCGAAAATGGATTCGAACTTTTTTTTTGTTTCAAAGCTAAGGAAACTTTATTCAAGTAAAAAAGATCATGAAGAGGAACGAAACTATTTTGTATGACAAATTTTATTCTTTAAACTGTTTTCTAAGAAAGCAAACTTTTTTAAAAACCAGAAAATTACCGTGCGTCTGTTCCTTGTTTTCCAGTTTTTGCCTAATTATATATGAATTCCCTGCGTACTTATCAATTTAAATAACTTGCCTTCTACTATTCAGTAATTTTTTTCTGAATAAAATATATCATCATTGTAGCTCTGTAATAAAAAACACAAATAAGTGTTTATAGGAAACTTATAAGGCTATAATAAAGGACTAATACCTTTTTCTTAAATTTTAGACGCGTTAGGAAATATAATCATAGATTAGTTTTGGGCCTTGCTGACACGAAATGCTTGCATCTGAACAATTCCCTCTATTTTTCCTGGCATTTACTATCATTCATTATCCTATTTTATAGCATTAAAAGTAATAGCACACCTTTACTAAGAATTTTATTGAATAGTCTTTACTATAAGATTACATGCACTATCTGATGGGATTCTAAGATTGTACCAACAATTCACCAGGGATTGATACCAACAATATGGTCTAAAGGGCAGACACCACAGAGTCGAATAAAATTGCCCATCTCATCACGTAAGTAGCTACATTCTATATGATGGAACGCTTTATATGTTAAAATGGTTTTTCGATTTGGTTAGGCAGAACTAAGAAACAAATTTCAAGGTAGTAATTGAGATTTTATTAAACTGGTATTTGCTAAACCATCAACGCTACAATTTGGTTAAATATTTTACTGAATTTGTGTATATATATATACACACACAAATTCAGTAAAATATTTAACCAAATTGTAGCGTTAATGGTTTAGCAAATACCAGTTTAATAAAATCTCAATTACGGACGTACACACTCCTTACAATTCCAGACATACAATTAGGGTCTACCACAATCCCTTTATCTTCCCATTTGTGAGAAAGAGAGTATAAAGGGAAAGTGCAACAGACATTTTGAGTGAGCCTTGCACCTATGTCATCCAATCACATACATTGAAAAAAAAGTGGAGCCCTAAAATTTATATTATTGAGGTTTTTTGACAAACCAAATGGTTGCATAGCTATGTTTCACCGAGAAAAGGAGAGAGGAAAATTGACTACCCCAGTAGCAATGGACCTCTTGGCTTCAAACAATTTTAAGCGGATAATTCTTCCCCAAGTCATGGCCTATCGAGCTATTATTTCTTTTATGTTCGGCCTATTACTCGAAGAACAATTAGCAGAAAACCATTATGAAGAAAATAAGAGAAATAAACCATGATCCCAAATAAAAGCAGTTCTACAACTATAAGCACGGTCAACACCATTAAGGCGGTATTTGAAGCGGAGAAAATGTCAAAAGAAACTCTAGCAACAGGCCTATTATTATTTAACCTCCGATTAAGAGTGGCCGAAATTGAGTAGGAGGAAGTGATATCGATCATGAGATACAGCAACTGCTTTCAACTGTAGAAGCATATCGCCAAAGCCTTCCTGGTCGCCCTACCAGGGAGCTTTAAGTGCGGCGTAAGTGAGCACACCAGCCATCCACTGGTGCAGTAGCTACTTGAAGAAATGCCTGAATATAATCTGCCTTCGCCATGTGATGCCCTGTAAAAAGACCAATAAAAAAGCAAAACAGAACCAACATCGAGGAAAAGGAAAATAAAAGAGAAATCTAAGCATACGCACATGCTTTAACAAGAAAAACGACGATAAAAACACGACTACAAACATAAAATATATTAAAAGGGACTCAAACCATGGAATGCTATGCTAAAATATTCTTAAGCAGGAACCTAGGTAAACCCTAAAACTTTATTCTAAATTCGACAATATTTTCCTAAACTAGTCATAGCTACTTTACCCTTATACATATTTCACGCGTTTTAAAAAATACAAATACAAATTTGCCATATCTAGATTATCCGAGCTGGAGATAAAAAGGGTTTAGTTACTTTGAATATTATATACCGCTAAATAAGGCAAGGTTTCAAAAATGATGAAACAGTTACTCTATTCATTTAATTTGTTGTCCATTTCAAACCTGTTTCCGATATTAATAGGACCTTCAGTGATAAAGGGAAGGTATATGATTAATAAACAAATTCATATATCTGATAACTGCTTCAGTTCATCTTTTTTCTTGTCACTTCTCTGTCCGTGTAAATAAAACCTGCATCCCAGCGCCTCTGTCCATCTATGCCGAGTATCACACTGGCATAATTAAAAACCCTGTGAAAGTATGAATTGTGAATTAGCTCATTTGGAACCGGAAGCCAGAGGCATCCGGACCCACATTAACCTTAACCCTTGTGGGTTGAGTAATAACAGCTACACTGAGGGTGCTCCTAGGGAACCAACGTAGTTTGATCCACCTCCATGTAGGGTGGAAGGAGTCCCGATAACAAATCGGTATCAATAATTACGTCATAATTCATCCATTGTGAGGGTCTCACCAGGTCTAAATTCGTCTCGTCATGCATCTCATAATTGGCAATATATGGTCGTTATTGGGAAGAGGGTAAGTGAGAGAGAGGAAATCAAAGAGAATACCGAGAAATTTATCCGACCATGGTTACATCCGAATAAGAAATACGACTATATCAAGTACGGGGAACAAGTTAGAAATAAAGAGAAATTATTAAGGGAAAAAGCAAATTGACATATTCAATTGATCTTATTATGAAGTACTATAAAAGGCATTGTTAAGAAGATATGAATGGATTCTAATGGATACTAAGGATACACGAGAAATTATAGCAACGAGAGTATTAACAGCGTGATTATGGCTGTTAAAACACAAAAGACACTGAAATTAGAGATCTAAATGAAACCTTCGTAAATATAGTTATAGGATCTTTGTCGCGACTATAAATAGTTTTAGAAGGATACCATAGTCATAAAAATCTATAACCGAATGGCTTATTTCTCCCTAACAAGACAACACTATTCTTTAGATAGCTAAAAGCCTGTACTTTGGAAATTCTAATCAAAATCGAAGAAGAAATCTAAACCTGCTGATGAAAGGAGGAGTGGTAACAAAAGAGGGCAAAGTTCCCTGCGTATAGTTTGTCCTGGCCAGTACCAAAACTAGAAGATGTGTTAATAAATCGGAATACTGGAATATATACGTGGAACTAGGACAATCACTATAAACTACAAAGTAGCAATCCAGGTAGAAATTTCAGAAAAAATAGGAACTCCTTATACTCGAGCAAAGGGAAAGAATATAAGTATTCTTAGAAAATGTGATATATAAACAAAGAATTAAGAGTACTAGTAAACAATCTCCAAAATGAGTTTAAAAAAACACAAGATGGTTCATTGTCATCCGACTATTAGTGATTCGAAATCAAGCGTGGATATCATTAGATCCGAATTTGCTGTGAATAAATTAATAGATTTGAACTTCATCTCAAATTATACGCTCTCTGATTTGATACCCTGAGCATCATATGCCCTCAATTGGATCTATGGTTTGACTGATGTTCCGGCGAATTAAATGAAAATTTAATTTTGAGCTGTCATGATTGAGCAAAGTTAATGGAAATACTAAAATTTAGAAATATGCATATGCGATTAAAATTATATTCATTGAAACGGCAAATTTGCCAAAGATCCTTGAGAATAAACTACACTCGATTTACGCAAGAAAATTTGCACAGACCAGAAAGAGAGAAGAATAAAGGAGTTTTTCGAATAACACGTTTTTGGTGCTAAGGAATGAAGTAAAACATCTCATTTTTAAAGAAATTGTAGGAACACCTTCAAACTTGGTCTCAATTATAAAGGTAAGCATTGTACACTCACAGAAATCAACCAATTTTATATCAATCAGTACGAGGTAGGGGTGTTTAAATAGTTTATATTTCTAATCATTTAAAAAGATGGGGTACCTTTATTAAAAAAAAATTCCTGAGTGGTTGTGTTTCAAAAACATAAAAGAAGTCTTTGGAAGAAATGGAGGTGTATGGAATAAACATAACATTCACAATACCTAATAAGGATTCATAAAATGAAACGGTTAGAAATATTACATTGAAATTCAATAGGTACTTTGGTTTTCTATATTCTGACACAATTTCCTAAATGTCCAAAAATACTACAACACCTGAATTTCCATTTCATTATCTTCCATAACTCTTGCCAGAGAAAATTCAAGATTTTCAAAATTCCTGTAGGATATCTTATTGGTTCACACTACCTATCGATAAAAGTAATTCAAATTTAGATTAATCAAGCGAACGCTATCAACAGATAAACTATTTAATAGATAACTTGAAATCATTAAAATTATTTGAAGGCTGAGATTTGTTGCAGAGGGAACCAGCATTGATTACATAGAAATTATCTTCAGTTCAACCCAATAAATGTAGATAATTTACTTTCTAGGCTTCTACCTGGTTTCATGTCTTAACAATCTGTTCGCGTGCTGAACGTAGAGATTTATTACCAAGATGAACTTTAAATTGTAGCCAATCCAAAGACTGCCAAGTGTCCCAAATATCTAGTGTATTATATTCTGTCAGTCTATGACAAAACAAGTATATGTAAGGCTAGTTAATAAAGCGTTAGGCGAAAAATGACAAAAATAAATTAGGAAAACTTACAAAACTATGAGGAAGAAACAATTCTAGAGGGCTGCAACAGTTTCTCGAGAGAATTGTAAGATTTCAGCAATCATTGTCACCAGATTATTTCACATGGCTGATGAAAGACAATCTCCACGCTCGCAGACCTGAGGTCAAGCCATGGATGTATTTTTTAGGAGAATAAAACGATTCGTTTTGCATTCACTTATGAGCACAATACATGTAGAATTTCCAATGGAGAAAGTGTCTTAAGTAACGAATTTTGGTGTTTTTTTTCTAAAGCGATGGATGTAGGTTCATTCCTGCAGATGACGCGAAAGATTTATCTTAGTTGCACTAAGAAGACTATTAAGTTTGGCAAATGACGTCTCATGGTCTATGGAGTGATGTTTTGAAGGCATTGACCCTTTGTGTGCTTACAAGGTTGAGTGTATGCATAACTGTACAAAGAATTGCCGCAAAAGAATGCTTTTCCACATCTGCGAAGGTCCGAAGCGCAATCTGCGAATTTCTTTCCGGATAATTCCACCCATGCTACACTTTCAATTCGGTGTATACCTACATGCCGACGAACACAGCACAGCGCTGAGATGAGCTGCCCTGCACAGAAACAGGGCCTGAATTTTATTGTAATGTTTGTAACCAAGTCGGACATAGGTCTAAATTGAAAAGTCAGCACCTATTCAAGAAAACATGAAATGTAAAGGAAACTATTTGGGGCTTGCTGTGAAGTTTATCTTTCTTATCGTTTTTTTCGGGTACTTGTATTGTGAGCTGAGTAAGTAACCTAAATTCGCTTAAGCTTTTAGTATTAATGATTATGAGAAGTTAAGTTTGTAGTATTTATGAACTTATTGATTACCTGTTAACATTTGTTTTTCAGATATTTATTTTAGAAATAACATTCATTTAAACTACGGAAATATTAGTAAAAGTTATTTGGCCTAGCATAAAGCGGATAAAAATATAATCCAAGGAGGCAAGACGGCTTTTGCAGAGAGAAATAAATAAAAAGACACGTTATGATTTCTCCCTGAGATTTTCAGTTCAATAAAACTTTAACTGAATATTTTATTAACTTAATTCATCTATAATAGTAATATCCTTTCTTCATGTATTCTTTATTTTGTGCTATTAATTGGAAAACTCTTTAGCAGGTTCATCCAAGGTTGTGCTCCTATATTGTTTGCATGGCAATGGATTAAAGAAGAGAGCGCCGTCATGCTGTTTGCTATATGTGTGGTTAAGTATGAGAGGCAAATGGACGATACTCTCCCATACGCCATCGAATAATATGGGAAGTTTTATAAGTGATTCCAAATTTTAACCCATTTTAAGGTCAGGTATATGTTACTTACATGAGTTCGTTATGTAGTAAAATTTCTTTAGTAATAAAATAGAAAATCTTGTCTCTAAAACCGCTTTTGGATCACTTTTTTCTTCCATTTTTGGGTATTGCTTCCTATTTTACATTTGTAATGTAACATATATGCTAAAAAAATGGAACTTAACCAAATTTAGGCCAATTTAGGTAAGGGTAGGTTTGCTAAACCAAGGTTATTGTAAGACTAATAAATATATCCATAATAAGGGATGCATCTTTACCCCAATCTGCTCTGTACCTGTAGAGCAGTAAGGTTAAGTTATTCTTCTCTTTCTTCGCATCCATAACTAACAAGACTAAAACTCCAAAGAGAGATAAGACGAATAATTGCTTCAACTCTGTAGTCCAATGTTTAATTTAGTGTCTATACACTAATCTCTTGTGAAACATATGATCCATTGTTTGTTTGTAAATTCTTATTCTGAAGAAAATACTTGCCATATACTACTCCTAAACATATGGTCAAAATGCATACAAAAGCGAGTTGTGTTATAAAAAACTTGGGGGATTATCCAGTTTTAACTTTATTCATTACTTCGAAATATGTTTATCTGTCCACATATTATTTAATAAAAAAGCAAAGATGCCAGTTCACTTTGGCAAAATTTATTAATATGCTTAAATAAAACAAACAATAGCGTCGTCTTTCTACTTTCCATACATTTACTGCAGATCTCCCGGTCTAGGTCGACCAAAGTAATCTTCTCCCCATACTACTTGGGCTGGAAAAGGGAGGACAAGAAAGGCCTAAGCTGGCAAAAGGTTAACTGTATGGGTTTTCTCCTAGCTACTTCTTATATTTAATGTCTCAATAACATTCACTATTACTTGATCCATATAAATTTAAACCAGGTCTGCTGACCAAAATCTCGCGTGCTCTCACTTATTATGATATAAAACATTACGACGTTTAAAACTTTTTATAATTCTCGGACTAATCTCGAGAGTACCTTGGCAATTCTATCATTCGAAAGAGAGTGTAAAAAGACATAAGGGTTTCAAATTTCTTTAGAATCGGCCTAATAGTTCTGATGTTAGTGCCAAAACAAACTAATTCCCGGGCTAACCTTGGGAGGACTTTAACAATTATGTCATTTAAAAGAAAATGTAAAACAACACAGGAATTTCAATTTTCGTTAAAATGGGCCGAATCGTTATGATGTTATTGCCCAAACAAATTAATTATCGGGCTAACTTTGGGAGAACTTTGGCAATTATATCACTCGAATGAGAATGTTAAACAACATAAGTCTTTTAAAATTCGTTACAATCGGTAGAATATTTATGATGTTATTACCAAAGAAAAAGAATTCGAGGGGTAACCTTGGGAGGACTTTGGCAATTATATAATTCGAAAGATAATGTTAAAAAAAAACATAAGGTTTTAAAATTTTGTTAGAATCGGCCAAATAGTTACAATTTTATTATAAAAAACTGTAAACGCAAAACAGGGACCGACTGACCGACATAAGAGATGTAAAGTCGCACGCGACTAAAAACTCATGAAAATCAATTACCCTTAAATTTTAATGTCAAGAAGAAAATAAACTTTTTGCTGGGTGGTATGGTAAATAATGAAAGACAGAGAGCAGAATTTATCTAAATCAACCTGAGAACTCATCAAAGAGAAGAAAATTACCCTCAAGAATTTCTTACAAAGAGTATAAAAATAACCGTACTAAATTACGTATTGATTAAATATTTTGCACCCAAATATTAGATGCACTTTTTTACGTTGTTTTTCGAGGTAATTAGCCAATCAGAAACAAACTTTAAAAGAGGCTCTCTCATCATCCATTAATTAGCCATACAAAGTATCAATCACCATTACTACTTACCTTTGAGCAAATAAAAATATCACCAACTACCTGCGAGCGAAGACAGCCATCTCATGACAAAAAGAGGAGCAAAGAAAAAAAGTATTAAGGAAAACAAAGAACATAATCAAGCAAACAAAAGTAAGATTAATTGCACATGATCAGGTGGTGAAAACTATAAGAAATGTAACTGAAAAACATAAGACCTACCCAAATAAATATAATGAATAATCCAAAAAATAATGAATCAAATTTGCTATAGTAATATTGTAAAATACTAATGCAACCAGATTATTTTGCTAACAATTTAATAGATTAGCGATGAAGAATGGAATGTAAGATATGTTAAATTCAACTATCAATTAGATAAAATCTTTGAAATACAATTCAACCGACAACAAATAGAGAAATGTAGTGAGTTCAGATATTTTCCCTTACTACTGAAAGACAGTGTCATTCATGTTAATTGTTTGAGAATGATTCTTTAGATATGAGTTTGAATAATTATGAAGATTCTGAGTCTAGCCTGGCAGCAAGAGAGGAATCCCAGATCATTAAAATTTTAGTAAAGAAGTCAATGGCACAACTACATACACGTCTATCAATCCAGAGGAAACAATTTTAAACTCTAAAATACAAAAACTCTCAATTCTCACAAATTACGTATTTTTAAATCACGAAAAAACTAAAATCTGGCCAATATAAATGTTCATTTGAAGTTGAAATCACTCAATCTGTCTGTACTAATTTCGTCTATCAATTAATTATTAGTGGATGTCGTTACCATCGCACACTCCGTTCCAATCAGCAACTAACCTATGGAAGTCGAAGTAATATACGTAGTCCTTAGGATTCCAAATCATTAAATAACCATTAGTTTTACTATATTTATTTAAATGAACGACAGTAATTAGTTATATTAATCCACATGTTAAAGCTATTAGATCAATTTAGGGGAATTTATTTTATCTTTAATTAGTGTGAAATTTTATCATTTTGAAAATATTGTGTACCTGATTAAATCTACCATAGTTGAATTTTGTACATAGGTTGGTTTATTTCCTTATACTATTAGGAAAAGAAAGAAGAACAGATGCCTTTGTTTCCGTCATTTTATAAAAACGGGATTGTTGAGATTTCTTATCAAAGTTATTCTAAATCGAAAGTGCTTGAAACCAGTGCCTAATTGTTGCCATGCTTGGCTTTGTCCTCCCATGACTTTGGTTATATTATTTGTCTATCTGTCCACCAAATATATTTAATTTGCTTTTAGAATAGCTAAAGCCCTCCCTTTTGAATAATTCCACAATTGTATTATGCACTAGTAATCTTGATATGAAGTATATATAAAATTGATAAATCTAATGTATATTTTACAAACCATATATATATATATATATATATATATATATATATATATATATATATATATATATATATATATATATATATATATATATATATATATATATATATATATATATATATATATATATATATATATATATATATATATATATATATATATATATATATATATATATATATATATATATATATATATATATATATATATATATATATATATATATATATATATATATATATATATATATATATATATATATATATATATATATATATATATATATATATATATATATATATATATATATATATATATATATATATATATATATATATATATATATATATATATATATATATATATATTTATATATATATATATATTTATATATATATATATATATATATATATATATATATATATATATATATATATATATATATATATATATATAAATATAGATGTATCTTACAGAGTTGCAGCTGTATAGGCGGATCTGATCTTAAGCTCAGGATGAATTTAATAGCAGTAAAAGAGGATATATGGATATTAAATAATAGCTTAAAACTAAAATTAGGTTATAAATTAGAACCATTTTGCGCAATATAGAATCAAGGATGTCTAAATAGGTGAAGAAAAATTGCAAACAAGTAATGTTCGTTCATGGTGTGAGGAAAATAGTGATTGACGGAAATCATGAGATTGACTATGGGAAGGAGGATAATTCGCTATTGAGAAACGTATTATATTGCTCAATAGAGTACATGCCAAGATTTTAAAATAATTAATAAACATCTCTGTTTTACAATTAATTGATTGTTAGCGAATTAATAAATTATATTATTTACAAAACAAATTGCAAAGAAATTTAAACAAACTCAGGAATTCAAGGAGCTCCCCGCACCACCTATGTACGTCCTATGGTTAAACACAAGGAAAATATAATCATATAAGACCATGCTTCTTCTTTCGGGTGAGAGCTTATCTGTCGAGCGCCGAAGTCGTGTAACCAAAAAGTCTCTATAGCTACACACTAATCTACGCCAGGCAGAAACTATCGGGGCTGCGTTCGAGTACAATTAAATTGGAGAAGGCTAAGGAATTAAATTAGAGCGCGATATTATTAGGTTGGCTCTTTAAATGTCAATAAGTTTGCCGGGTTCATCTCAAGGGTTATTCGAAAGATAAAAACTTCTTCAAAAATAAACTTTAATACAAATAATAGGAACAAGGGCACAACAACATATGGAAATCTAAATAATAATCAGTACGATAAAAGAATATTATGACCATTAAATATTTAGGAAATTAGTCCGGGAAAATTATATAAGTGATTTAAGAGGTTGGATTGAAGGAAAGATTAAGCAAGTCAATTAGCGTTACACCAAATGTGGAATTCTTCTTAGGACTGGGAAAGAAGATTTGTGTCTCACGAGGAAAGGACTCCTGCTTATCTCGGAGGATGAAATGGCGAGGTAGAAGACCAATGGCCAGGTCTTCGTCGATGGGGTCTCAGTTTGGAGGCGTACAGAGAGACTCAGTTATTAAACTGGGGGTAAAACGGCGATAAAGCACCCTAAATTAAACATAGCTGCGCTGGTCTGTCTCGACCAGAGAAATTCTGTGCGATAACGGCGTATTGGGTTTCATGTTCCCACACTATCTTTTCAATTAAAAAACATCCCCTATTTAAAAGTTTTAACGAAGAAAATTGTAAAATCAGTCTGTAAATGAAACTTATCTAATAATTGGGACAATTGGAAACGAGTAGTCTTTGTATCGTTTATTTTTAGATATATTAATGGTTAGTACTTCCCGAAAATATTTATTGTTCTAAATCTCGGTATTGTTTTTTATACAAAACAGATATGTATTCTTATTGAAATATCGAGTTAAAAATACGAACCCTATATGCATCAAACAGATATTTATATGCCTATAAATAAACAATATTTTATGCTCAAATATCTTGTACCAATAAATATATATCCATGTGAAAAGCCATCTATATGAAGGCAGTAACTTTATCTTTTCGTGGAAAATTTCTTTTCCATGGCAGAGAAGGAGTACTTTGATTACTCCACTTTGATCTTATTTATTTAAAATTCATAACCTTACTATACTTACCATTGAGAGGTAATCTTTCACCTCCAACGCAACCATTTCTTTTACTTTCTTTCATTCTTCCGAACTGTCGCTGTCTCTTCTTAGGACGGCTGTTATTTTAAGTCCTCTACCCGCATCCTTCATAAGTTTTTTCTTGTGGTCCCCCTTTGTCCTATATTCTATGTTAAAAATATAACAATACAATCCTAGCGCTATATAAGTTCTATATGTGGCTAAAGTACGATGCTTGTACTTATGCGACAAATAGTACTGCCAAATCTTATAACTCCCTTTCATTTGTAATGTCCTTGAAAGTGAATTGTTTGCCGGGCTTGATTCTACCTCATTCCCAAAATTGATGAGATCATTGAGTTTGGCTTCCAGGCTGAGCACATAAATGAACTTGATCTCTAAATGATACCGACCAAATTGACTAATAGTTGATGATATTCAGCCTTACAATCCACTATTTCTTGATATTGTTTAGCGAGTATTTCTACCAGGTCCCCAGCGCCAATTTTTAGCCTTTTAATTTCACAGAATGTAATCACATGAAACTCTGGCTATGTTTAGAGCATAGTTGACAAATATACCAACCACTCCTTCTAAGTCTCAAAGCCCGAGCTGGTAGCCAAGATCAAGAAGGTGTTATAAAATCTTCCCAAGAACAAATTAGAGAACGCATGCTCCACGTTCTGGGGCCATCCTGAGGCCATGATTGAAGCGAAGTGCGACTAATTTTACTAAACTTTTATCTACTTCCCATAGGCCAGTTCACTTTTAAAAAATTTTAAAATAATATTAGCTCTTCCATACATAATATAATATATATATATATATATATATATATATATATATATATATATATATATATATATATATATATATAATATATATATATATATGTATATATATATATATATATATATATATATATATATATATATATATATATATATATATATATATATATGGTAGAGGGAAAACCGACCTGTTAGTTTAAAAACCTGCATAAAAATTTTATTTTGTATCTGAGCGAGTGCAAACTGTGCCCAAAAGAATTTAACAACATGGCCCACCTATCGTATACTCATAAATCCTCTTTTCAGAAACTAAGTTTCATTTTTGACCCTTCATAATTTTGGGGTACCTCGGTCGGTGTTTCTCTACCGCAGGGGAACACCTACCAAGGGGGTGGGGTAACATCGACCGTTATTTTTGAAGTTTATAAAACAAAGAACATTGTGATTTTTTGCCTGAAATCAACATATACGAGGGGCGGTCAATAAGTTTTGCAATTCGGATATAAGGAAACGAGATATGAGAAAAAGTGTTTTATTATTTTTCAATATAACTACCATTGACTTCAATGCACTTGCGCCACTTTTTCCCGAGGCTTCGAATTCCCTAAAACCAGAAATTTCCTGACTTCTGTTCAATCCACTGATGGACGGCGAGCTGGACATCTTTCTCGTCCCCAAACCGGCGTCGAAGCAGCGCAGCCGTGAGCTGGCGGAATAAAAGGTAGTCGCTAGGGGCCAGATCTGGACTGTAGGGGGGGTTTTTGAGCTCCTAAAATCCGCACTAGCGAGGGCAGTTTATGCAACTCAGTCCTTGTGGACTTTAAGGACGTTGAAGTCGATCGTGGGACGTAAGTTTTCTAGCGACCCAATGGGCAGAGACCTTGGTCATGGCCGAATTGTGTTGGATTATGTTCATGACACGTTCATGTGATATTCCAAGTTCTCGCTTGATTTCTTCTACCTTCACGGGGCAATTTTCGAGGATCATCCTCTCCACACGGGCCACATTGTCTTCGTTTGTCACGTCTAACGAGCGTCCGGGATGGGAGTCATCTTCAAGGGACTCACGACCATGGCAGAACTTCCTCTCCCAGCGAGCAATGGTTGTATAGGAAGGGGCGGTGTCTGTGTACACTGCAACCATGCGTTCATGGATCTCTTTTGCATTCTTGCCTTCCGTGGTCAAAAATTTGATCACTGCGTGTTGCTTAACCTTCTCCATTGTTAAAATATTTGTGACTGACGACCGGCGATCAGCTACTGCTCCTTAAATAGACGAGGCCGGAGCGTGCGGCTGCATGTGCTGACTTGTCATAACTTGTCCTAACACTTTCACAAACAGCTATCCCCCTTTCTTTGTTTTTCCCAACCAATTTTCAACAAGACTGATTAACCGCCCCTCATATGATAACCCTAGCCACATGCTATCATTATTAAGTGCTGAAATAAAAGATAGTATATAAAAAAATTAACATTTATTTGACAAAACAAAATTAACTCTGGCAGACAAATATCATTTTTTAAATTTTCATGAAATTATATGAATTATTAACAACTATTTGAACCAGAGAGGGAAGTTAAGACAACTTAAAGTATATTTGAGCAACCTATAGCCTAATTACATTTAAATTGACGGAAATCAAGACATAAAACTATATAGACATAAATACCTTAGACTCTAGACGACTACAGGTTCAGAAGTGCATGATGAAGACAATCAAAGGTGTTACACCTTAACCAGGTCAGCCTGCCTCTTGGTTGCACCCTTGGTAGTTACTAGGACACCCTTACACTGTCTTGGCTCGAGGAACACTTCGTCCAAGATGGTAGGGAAGGTAAAGGTGTGCTTGGAGAAAGCTGACTTTATGCGGAGGAAAGAAAGATTTAACTTCCTATCCTCCATCATGGCCAAGTCTGGGCAACAGAGCACACAATGTGCACACATTCCTTCCCTCTTCCAGCTTTAGCTCGACAATATCAAAGTCCCCTACCTGAAAAAGAATTGAAAACTTATATTAAACAAACACAAAATAAATATATATGCCAGATTATGCTAGTCCTGATAACGACTTATGCTAATTGTTAGATTTTGGCTGCAAAAATATAAAGTCCTTCACCTCTAGTGCATTCTCAGCACAAAGGTATGACAATTCTGTCCAATTGTCCTTGTAGAGGTATAATAAGGAATTAGTATATATATGTATATATATATATATATATATATATATATATATATATATATATATATATATATATATATATATATATATGTATCGATTCTAACGGAAAAAATAACTAAAGACATCTGAGTTTAGCTTTGCCCCTTCGAGGTTCTCCGGTAACATAGGAGAACGGGCAAAATGGTAAGTGATACGAGACTGATTCCTGACCTGAGCTCAAAAGGCAGGCACTTCGAGGGTGTACTTATAAACAACCCAGTCAAAAGTGCAAACTCCTGCCCTCGTATTTTCCCCGCTCCGAGCCACAAGATCTCGTAGTACCCCCTCTTCGAGCCACCAGACGCAAAAGGCCGGCAGACCAACCTGAGGTCCCACCTTGCGAGCCTCCCCCCCCCCCATCCACCTCCATACCCACCTCAGCGGGAGTAAGTTGGGTATATAACCTGAGGACCCGTGTAAACGTGGCTTTTTGTGTTCATTCCCACCGAAGAGACAAGGAAGTCACCGGTTGACAGAAGATTTTTCGAGTTCGACAAGAAGACTCAAAAATCATTGGTACAAAGTTATTGCAAGTTAAGAAGAATTTGCAGTCCTTGTACAATACCAGATTGTACCAAGGAAGCTCGGCGCTGTTCGAGCCCCAAGATTAGTGAGTACTAACCGACACAAATTGAGGACTCCAAATCTTATTCTATCTGAGTTTGACAACTCCAAACTAGATAGATTT
The DNA here is from genome assembly GCA_963969495.1 of Ceratothoa steindachneri. Lineage (NCBI taxonomy): Eukaryota > Metazoa > Arthropoda > Malacostraca > Isopoda > Cymothoidae > Ceratothoa > Ceratothoa steindachneri. Next base: position 88,176,159 of record OZ018328.1, read on the forward strand.
CTTATCCAAAATCGAAATTATATAAGCGAGACACAAATCGCTAGGAAAGAATATAATCATATCCCAAGATTAGAAACCTTTTTAAGGTCATAAACGTATGAGAACCCACCCTCCTCATCGGCGTCTTTGTTTTGATTCTCTTATGCCAATTCGAAATTCCTCGTGACGTCACCCGTCAACTCGCCAGGCAAGTCAACGAGCGCCATCTAGCCAACGAAAACCCCGAAGATATTCTAACTGGAAACTGCTATTAATCTCCATTACCTTATGTAAGTAAAGAATAATCCTGTTATTTATGTCTTCGTGCATAAAAATTAGTTTAGCGGATGTCTGGCCAAAGTCAATGCTATTAACTTAAAAATTGTTCCTTCGTAAAATTTTATCTCTACTCGAGCCTCGACAGTTAGCCCTGTAATCCCATTTTCTTTTTATACGTGTATTAAATCTGTGTGTTTTAATGTTTTTTAGTGAGGGGGTATGTTTATTAAAGTCTAATTTTCTTTAGTAAATGCACTGTTTTAATTATCTTCGAACGAGTTGAAGTGGCAATATTTAATAAGGTTAAGAAAGAAACCCAGTTTATTCATTCACTAGAATGAAAATCAAGTTTAGCACTTTTAGAGCCCGATCCTCAAGCGATCACAGAGGTACGAACTTACGCCTCAATTTAAAGTTATTTGGTTTATTAAAAGCTAATAAACCAAATAAATATATATTAGCTCGATATTCTACGACATTCCTTATCATCTACCTCATATGAGTAGTCTGAGGAATTATCGAGCTGCCTACGAACATCATCAACATCTTCCTCCACACTATCTTGCTCTCCAGGGACAGACTTTCTGCCCCTTGCACACTTTTTCTTCTCTTTCAATGCCTTCTTTTTACCCGCTGCCTCTTATTCTTCTCTATCTTCTTCGTCTTCTCTGCCTTCAACCTCAGATCTGTGATGGCCTCCTCATTCTCAGTCAGAAGGCAGGCCCGTACCCTCTTACGTTCCTTTCCTCTGGGGTGATATCTGGGAAAGCAAGGTTTGAGCTGCCAGGACCTGGGGGGGGCATGTTCAGCAGTGCTAGGGCCTGGGGTGGCAGTGTCAGCAATGCTAGTACTCGGGATGGCAGGGTCGGCAGTGCTATGGCCTGGGGTGGCAGAATCAACAGTGTTATGGCCCGGGATGGCATGGTCAGCAGTGCTAGGGCCTGTGCCGTCAGGGTCAGTAGTTTTAGGGCCCGGTATGGTAGGGTCAGCAGTGCTAGGGCCTGGAGTGGCAGGGTCCTCATAGCAGCTGGGTTCCAGCATCACATGAGCCGGGAACAGATCATCATCTGGATGCATGGAAGATGGATCAAGAAGGTGTACTTCTGAGTTATGGTATTCAGCTAGTCCTTCCTCTCCATCAGAAGAAGTTGTAGTAACTTCTACTGCAAAATTTACAGGTGGTGCCGTTTGCTCTGTTACTTGTGCTCCTAATACCCATCCTTCGGAAGATGTTGCATTTGATAGGCCATATACCAGTTGACCTGAAACCACTGAGAATGTTGGACTGGATACAGGCTTTAGTCCAAGCCTCAGAAGCAAACGCTGGCAACTGGTGCACTGTTATGTGCTCCTTAACGTGCAAGAGAGAGTGGTCGTTCAGTAGGCCACGCAGAAGCGTCTTGATGCGACCAAACACACTGGTCTTTCGTATGCCTAGGCAAGGTAAAAATCACGATACATTGCTTGATCGCAAACTTCACAACCTAAATGTTCATGGGACCTTCAGATTGTCCATGATAAGCAGAATCTTTTTCTCTACAGAAGCAGCAGAATTTTTAGGAAGATGCATAAGTGAGTGCACGAAGCATTTATAGTTTATCAAGCCATTAAAATGCAATATTCCTTTGGAACCAAAGATCGTGTTCCTCATGAAAGTTGGTTTCCATTTGCATCTGGGAATTATAAACCATGGATGGAAGGACTGCCCCACAGCATTTATAATGCCCACAAAACGTCATGATGTCCCCTCTATCCCGAGTGACCTGCGTGGCTTATGTCTCACCCCTCGCACTCACAACCTTAACAGGCTTCATGACTGTGGACAAAGAACTCTCATGCAAATTGTATTTCCGGTCCGGAGTGAATTCGTCCTTCTGCATAGCCAATGTTTAAGCCTTAAAAAAGGTTTCTACATTAACTTTGTCTAAGGCCACAATCCTGGCAATTAACATGCCTTCCTGACCCTTCAAAAAAAGGTTTGAATGAGGGTCCATGAACGAGTAGTACCAGTCTCGTGTTGCCATTCTGTCCTTCTCTTAGGCATCAGAGATGGTCTGGCTTCCACAAGCTATGGCATACTGGTATACCCTCCTTCGCACCTCGTTCATGGGCAGGCCATAGAACATCTCTGCAGCTTGGATGGCATAATCCACTATGTGCAGCTCTTGCTGTGGGGTGAAAACCTTATTACTATGGTGCTGCACAGGCACATAAGTGAACCCATCAGACAACTTTTTGGAGCGATTAAAGGCACCGTGTAACAAAAGAAATGAATTAGGACTTAGAAGGCCCTTACTAAAAAATTAAAAAATAAAATATATAAATCTAGGCTAAAAAATAAAGTAAAAAAATGGAATATGGTTCCGAAAATGCTAGCAGACTTACCTCTTAAAATAAAAAATGTTAAACGAGACTGAAAACACAGACTGAAGAAGTGAAATCCACACCTATGATGTAGCCTAAATGGATTTTTTATTTTTAAACTTACCACGAGAGTTGTTTTCATGACTCCGAATTCCTCAGCGGGCACTTTCATGCTGCAATTGGTTGGAACCCGGTGCTTGAATGCAGCCTCCAGGCTGGTGGGGTCGAGCTGCTTGACACTTTTCCTGACATACTTGTGACGCTTTAAAGAAGGCAGTAGGCTAGATCTGAAATCGTTAATGACATTAGACATATGGATAGGTAAATTTGAGCCCCCCAATAAGCAAATTTCCTGTTTTTAGTTTAAGAATTATTAGTCTTGTGTATTTTATATTAGCAATTATATATATATATATATATATATATATATATATATATATATATATATATATATATATATATATATATATTACAGTATTTTTTACATTATTTAAACCTTTATTAATATTTTAAAGTATTTTTTCAAAAATCCTAGTGATGTTAGGGTGCACCGACCGCCATGCGTCAAATACATCCAGTGGTAAAAATCTTTTTTTCCAAAAGAAAATTAAGCCTAGAATCATTCTAATAACCTAAGTTACTTATATCATGGTTATTCCATGTGCTTATAGCATAATTACACTGATATCGTATCATAATCATTACCTGGTAAACACATACGTCGTGATGGCGGGGAATTTGAAATAGTTATCGTACAAGAGCACTCGGTCGGTGTTCCCCCTCCTCACCCTATATAAATATATATATATATATATATATATATATATATATATATATATATATATATATATATATTAGTAAGTAAATCAAAGCCAGAACCAGTGTTCGGAACATGTATAGTTTGGAACGTTTCGAACATTAGCTCAATTTATCTTCAGACTATCATGAAGCAAAAACAATATAAATGACAATTATTTCTTGGTGAGTTTTGCATTAATCTCTCTGTAATTTGGCATTGTTTTCTCTAAAATTTACTAAACTCTAAATTTATTCATTCATACATTGTCAAATTATTTTCCCTCAAATTTACCAAAGTTTAAACTTAGTGTCATTCATTATTACATAGATATTTTTCTATGCATTCTAAGCTGGTTCTGGCTTTGATATATATATATATATATATATATATATATATATATATATATATATATATTTGGAAACCGACAAAACAAAAATACTAGTATTACTCAGAAACTATTAACTATTAGGGATGGTATGGCATGTATAATTTGTTTGGTATAACAACTAATTTGATCCATTTTATTATATTGATACAGAAATTGTTTTAGTGTAGTCAAGATAAATGGTTTTAGAAAGGAAGGGATATAATGAAAATCCTAAAATTCTCTGTACATTAATAACAAAGTATCTCTACATATAAGTAATACTAATATATTTTTTTATGTTCTAAGCATCTTTTCCCTAAAAATATCCTCCATTTTTTCAAAACACACTTGAGCCTATAATCTCATTGATAGCACAAGTCTTATCAGCATTGACAATGTTTTCAAAGAAACGAGGATGCTCTAGGAAAAGCCATTTTGAAAATTGTCAAAGACGAAGAAAATCAGTTTTAACAAGTTGATGCCTAGCATGCATCTAATACGGATGCCATTTTAAGTGGTGTTTAATAAAGCGATTAAATGTTGACCTTGAAAGTTGCAAGCCTTTCCTCTGATTGATACGTTTGGAATTTTATGAAGTTCCATGCAAATTTTTTTCAATATTTTTTGCTGTTCTTATGATTTTCCTACAAAACGAACGATTTAAACATGTTTCTTCTTTTTAAAACTTCCTGATATTTGCTAAATAGCAAGATTGCTTAACAGATACCGATCAGGGAACGGTTGCTCAAATAAATCTTGTACCTCTTTCATACAGCCTGTCCGACATAAACTTTTTTATAATTAATACCTGTTGACGTCATATTCTTTGATGCGTAGAAACGATTTGATATACCAAGAAAGAGAACATACTATTTTTTGGATTACTTTGGTCTTAAAGCTAATTATAAAAATGAAGAAAAATATTCAGTGATATATACATGTCGAATAGTTTTTCTTCAAGCAAATATACTAATGTTTAACTTCGGATATTCATTATTTTACCTCTTTAGAGAAACACTTTTTAGAGGCCTCTACCGAAACTACTTGTGTATCAATATAGTATCATGAAATTAAATGAAAGTTTCGCCATGGAAATATAAATAGTTCCTAGAGAAATCAAATTTGACTCAACCAAGATATCTCTGTAACTTTTTGAGTATTACTAATTCTTGGATTCTCCCAGATTACCTCACCTGACTAAAAGGGAATCTGCCTGAAAATCACCGGCTCTTATATATATATATATATATATATATAATCCGTTAGTTACAAGGTATAAGAATGCGATTCACTATAGGGGCGGATAGCGTTTAACTGAGTTGACTAAGTTGCAGTTCAAAGGTATATAAAGAATGAAAACCCAAAGTACATTTTTTAATGAGTCACTAGTTAAATATATATAAATATATATATATATATATATATATATATATATATATATATATATATATATACATACTGAAAATATAGGTAATGCAAATAAAGGACGAAGTCCTTGAGTGAATATCTTTCAGCGAGTAGGCGCGAGGAATGGAGAAGGCCAATGGACATCACTCCAGTTTGAATATCCTGATGGTGACGAGGATGAATGGGGGAGAAGACTACGAGTTTACGATCCTTCTTGAAGACGGACGATGGCCCCTCTGCTCCAGAGAAGTACAACCTCCAAATTGAGTCTCTGCAGTGGCTCAGCACAAAGTTTCCCACGGGAAGCGGTGATCCTTGAGTTGAGGTGGGGTTTAGATGAGACGAGAGAAATCCCGGCCAATCATTCTGGGATGAAACGATTACAGGCTTGCTCTGTACAGGGTATGGCTTCACAAAAGAGATGGTTCTGCCTGGTGAGATCCGATCTCGAGGCATAACTTAATACTGGGGAAGTTGTGAAAACAGACACAACGATCTGAATCTAAGGACACGGGTTCTCAATCTAACCAGAGACTCAAAAACTCGGGTATTTTTGTGACGGCCATTTTCAATGCTCAAACGCTGGAAGGCACAGACGTTTGGCAGTAGACCTCTGGCGCCTAAATAGAATAGCGTTTGTTGCCCTACCCATGTCTTAATGGCCTCCAATGATTTCGGCAAAGACTCGTCAAGCAGCCTCCAAAATACGGAGATTAGCATTTTCACCGTGGGATTTAAGCTTTTAGCGCGCGCAAATTAATTACCTGCCCCTGCGAGGCAGCTGGCTGATATTCCAATTGTTTCTTTCTTTCTCAGCTTCTTTTACTCTCACGTTACTATAGGTGGAGTTAGATTTTTGGAATTAAGTTAGGGACGAACTTTCAGTGGCAAATTTAGGGGATATTTCTCTTTGACTTGTATTTCTTTACACATCAATCTATTTCGAAATTTGACTGAGGGACTTAGTGGTTAAATAAAGGTATTATAAATTGTATCTCTACAAATATATAAAAGGAAACCGATATCATCCTCGTCTCACAGCTTTGTTACAATGATGCTCTAAGTACTTTAATTAGTCGGGAGGAAAAATTGAGGTTTCTTTACGTAAGAAAAATGACAATCAGAGGTTCCTCGGATTTGCTCGACTAGATTAAAAATTGAAATTAAGCCGATTGAGTAATTTTAATGTGATTGACTAAATGTGCAAGGGAAAATCTCATATATACAAAAAGGACCCAATGCTTGCACTTTTTTTGTCAGAAACTTGCCCCAAATATTCACAGGATCACACTGATCTGAAAAAAAAAGGAAATAAAACCTCATACATGTAAACCAAACATGCACCTTAACTGTTCAAAAGGAAATAAGAGTTAAATTAATGCTAATATAAATTAGCAGCAAAAGGCTTTAAACAAATAATTTAAATAAATACTCAAGGGTGAAGTAAATACTGAAAAACAAGTGAGCAATCTTAACTCAAGACGCTGTCCACGGCTGCGAACTTCCTTATAAAAAAAACTCACAAAAATGTCCTGTCGGGATAAAATCAGAAATGATAATGATGAAAAAAGATAACCGCTCGCCAAAACACGGAAACACCACGGAATATAAAATATCAAACATTTTGATTTGATCTTCAAGAATAAAATAAAAAAACTCCTATCACTGTCCTAATCCAAGCAAAGTAAAATAGCGCAACACTTCTGCTCTAAAATAGGCAAATATAATTTAATATATTTAAAACTTTTCACAAGCACACGTGCACAAATACAGATATATATGCATGTATATATATATAAATATATATATATATATATATATATATATATATATATATATATATATATATATATATATATATATAACACGATAAAATAAAACATCTAATAAAACACTATAAGTATAGAAAACAGGTGAGACATTTAATATATGAGCTACGTGGCATATAAAAACGCGTTAGTTGAAAACTTGCCGGGGGGGGGGGGCAAACACGTTAGATTACTGTAACCTTCCATAAGATACAAATCTACAGTTTTCAAAGAGGGTAAATATTACAATTTGAGAGGTTTGAAAATAAAATTATTAATTCAAAATTGCTGTCGTTTTTATTTAAACTTATGATGCTAAACATATTGAAATATATATATATATATATATATATATATATATATATATATATATATATATAATATGTCGTAGAATGCCCTCCCTTTTTGTTCTAAGAGTGCTAATATATTCATATCTGAATATCTTAACGAACAGAACCGTTCCGAAACACGTAAGGATATAGAGAAACGCACAATAATCCCAAACTAAAGTTATATTTTACCTTTATCAATTGAATACACAACATTTAAACATTAACTACAGCAATCCTCTAAATATTATTATAAACAAGAATTAATTCAATTAGGTGGACCGTCTAAAATTTGGTTAATTTCGCTACACACCTCAATAATATAAGAAGAAGGCTTACGGACTCATCTGGAGTTTAAAAGTCCTTATGAATGTTATTGTCTCACGACGCGTGCCGCCTGGCCAGATGTAGGTAGGCGAGATCACGGATGTCCTTTTGGCGAGGGTATTAGCTAGGGGGTCCAAACGGAATTCCGGAGTGATGGGGGTTCTTCACAGACGAGAACAATTACAGTGCTAGATGCGGCACCAAGGTAGTCGTGGTCTCTCTGGCGAGAGGGAGTCAAACATGGTTCTTAAACCAAGTGAACTTGGAGTGGGGTGAAACCACCAAGTAACGAGCTCAAGGGGAAGCTTTTCTTCTTCGTTACTTAATTCCTCATGGACGAGAAATGAACTCGGGGAGAGTCTTCTTCACGGGCAAGGACAATAAAGGGGAAATTCTCTGGCGAGAATAAGTTACCTAAAGTTCCGTTTGGTAACCAGGAAATAGCTAGAGGATGAGCTTCTTCTTAGTTCCAGTCTTCTTTAAGAGCGAGTATAACGGAGGGGGGGGGATTCTCTGACGAGAACAAGTGGAACTTGGTTCCTCAACCAAGTTAATTTATGAGTTTGGTGTGGCCAGCAAGTAACGTGCTCGAGGGGAAACCTTTTCCTTTTTTCTTTAATTCCTCAAGGACGCAGATTACCCTTGGTGTTTAAGAGGCACCAGGATATAAGGAGTCTCTCTGACGGAAGGAAGTTGAACTTGGTTCCTCAACCATGTTAACTTATGAGTTAGGTGTGGCCACCAAGTAACTGGCTCGAGGGGCAGCCTTTTTCTTCTTCTTTTCTTAATTCCTCAAGGACGAGGAATACCCCTGGTGTTTAAGGTGCACCAGGATATGAGGACTCTCTCTGGCGAGAGTAAGTTGAACTTAACAAAGTTAACTTAGCGATCGGTTTGATAACCAGGGACTAGCTTGAGGATGAGCTTTTTCTCAGTCCCTTAAGGTAGGTAGCCCTGCCTCTCTTGCAGGGTACTTCTTGGTCTGGCGAGCCAAGTACACTACCAATCCAGTCTAGTTAGCTCGGTTTTAATCGAGGACTTCGTCACCTGGAGTCTGACGTATACTACCTCGAATTTCCTTACCTTGTCACCCCACTAGGAGAGTCGTAAGGGGGAAGGAGCTTGAGGAGGGCCCCAGGAGAGTTCTTATGCCCAACGGTTTTTCCCACCGAGTCTTACATCGGCTCCTCGTTAGCCTTCGAGCTTGGGAAAAACACGTCTCCAATTTCTTATTTGACGTGAAACTGGATCTCACTTTCCTGGGGAAGATCTTGCATTTTGACCTTTAGGGTATTTTATGTTGCCAAAAGGTGCGACGCTGCGGTTAAACACTTGACCCACCGATGCCTGCGGCGGATGTCTTTGCGGTAACCGCCTTGTGACTGAACCACAAGTGAACAGTAGGGGGGGAGGGAAGTGACGTTTCGTATACACACCTCCCATCGAAGAACTTAATGGGGGAAGCAGGACTTCCGGGAACTCAAAACAACTTACTCAACCTACTCGAGATTAGCAAAGTTGTATTTCTTTGAGCCCTCTCTTACATTTAGTTTTCTTACACATGAGCGCCCTCGCGCGCGTTTCCACAGGCAATGTGTCGAACTGGACCTACTCGCAATACAATTTTACATGAAAATAAAAAAAACTTAATTCGGCGATTACCCACAAAAAAATACAACAAAACAAGCTACCTTCTTACATTTCTAAGTTTTTGCGAACTTAAATCCTACCGATAAATATTAACACGAACAACAAATGAAAACATGGTTTCACGCTCATTAGGTACTGAAATAACCCTCAATGGTATTTCGTCTCCGCCTATAGAGCAGCTGTACTTTATCGGCTCCTTTGATGTAGTTAATACTAAAATGGTGCTCTAATTCCAATACTTTACCGCGCCTGAGTCGGCCGTTTGCGTTATTGAGTCTACCCCAGTATCTTACTAAATGGTAGCGGTATTTCAACCTACTTGAATTACCCTTCTTATGGTACTTGACTACCTTTAAATTGAACATTATGGCTAGAGCGGCCTGTTGTAGCGGGGCATAATTGATGGGATCGTAGGTCCCATAGCTCTCCTTTAACCAGGTACACGGGAAGATCGTGTCTGGGTTCGATCTTTAGGGATCGAGAAAACTTTTCCCTGCGAGGTCGTTAATGGGCGTGGCGCTCACTACGACCTGGCGTCTTTGCGGTAACTCCGAGGACGTTCCGTTCCTGGAAGGAGATTACTAGAGGTAGGGGATACTCATCGGCCTGTACCATTTGACTAGTCTTACGGGAGTGTATCGCAAAGGCACCTCTTTCCTTCTTCCTTGTCAACTCATTTGACTCGATTCTCTTCGCAGTTAGTTCCTCAGGTACACCTGCTCCTACCTCTACCGTACCTTTTACTTCTTTCTTGATAACCCCATTTGGCTGGGTTCTCCTCGTAGGTTCTTCCTTAGGTACTCCTGCTGGTACCTCATTTCTACTTTCTACTTCTTCCATCGTTACCCCATTTGGCTGGGTTTTCCTCGATGGTCCTTTCTTAGGTCCAGGCCGAGCTCCAACTTCCTCGGCCTCTATCAGATTCTCGATAGGTGCTCTTTCGAGTGCGAGCAATCTTTCCTTTTCTTCTCTCTCTACTCTTTAAGCTTGAGCAAGTTCTTTTTCCCTCTGTATTCTTCTTTCATCGATTTCTTTTTTAATCTTTATTCTCCTCTCTTTCGACTCTTTTTCCCTCTTCATTCTCCTTTCCTCGGCTTCTTTTTCTGCTTTCGCTATTTCGTTTTCCCGTCGAGTTCTTCTTTCTTCATCTTCCAGCTTTATCTTTAGTCTTCTTTCCTCATCTTCCCTTTCTATTATTATTCTGAATTCTTTTGCTTTTCTTTTCAACTGTTTTATTCTTTCGTTTGTTCTACTTTCTCTTGAAAATCTTCTTTCCTCTATTTCTATTTTCCGCTGTATTCGGGATTCTTCACTTTTCCGGTTCATCCGTATTTCCATTAATTCCCATTCCCTTTTATGCTCGCTTATTATATCCTCTATTTCTCTATCAAACTTTATTAATTCTTGTTATTCTTCTTTATCCAAAACTCTTTTTTCTTTTTCGCAATCTATTCTGAGTTTTGCCCTGACGTAGCGTATGCATCTCTTTGCCTTCAAGTCTCAGATGTAGCCTTGTTGGTAAAATCTTTCGACCGGATCCATTTTGCGTTGGTCCTTCGATTTTTCCTTTCTGTATTCTCAGGTAATTATGCCACCACTCACCAGCTAGCGCTCAGCATAACTTACCCTTAATCCCACTACTACGTTGATTGAAGTACCACTCCGACAAGAAATTTACGACTTGACCTAAGAATAACCTTAAGATTGTTAGCACCCCTAACTCTACCAATTTTCCTCTCGTCAATTATTCTCTTATTCCTGATATGATATTCCTTTACGTGTTGGCTCTTTCTTAATTAGACACTGCTGGGTTCTTTCTAATAACAACCCCACACCTGACACCACTTTTATAATATGTCGTAGAATGCCCCCCCTTTTTGTTCTAAGAGTACTAAGAGTGCTATTATATTGATATCTGAATATCTTAACGAACAGAGCCGATCCGAAAAATGTAAGGATATAGAGAAACGCACAAAAATCCCAAACTAAACTTATATTATACCTTTATCGATTGAATACACAACATTTATACATTAACTACAGCAATCCTCTGAATATTATTATAAACAAGAATTAATTCAATTAGTAGGACCGTCTAAAATTGCTTAATTTCGCTACACTCCTCAATAATATAAGAATTAGGCTTACATACTCATCTGGAGTTTCAAAAGGCCTCAGGAATGTTATTGTCTTACTACGCGTCCAGCCTGGCTAGATGTAGGTAGGCGAGGCTAGTAGCTGGGGGGTCAACACGGTATTCCGAGGGGGGGGTTCTTTACGGACGAGAACAATTAGGGTGCTTGTTGCGGCATCAAGGTAGTCGTAGTCTCTCTGGCGACAGGGAGTTGAACTTGGTTCTTAAACCAAGTTAACTTGGAGTGCGGTGTGACCACCGAGTAACGAGCTCAAGGGAAAGCTTTTCTCCTTCGTTACTTAATTCCTCATGGACGAGGAATGAACTCAAGGAGAGTCTCTTTAACAGCGAGGATAACCGAGGGGGATTTCTTTGTCAGAATAAGTTCCTTAAAGTTCTGTTTGGTAACCAGGAACTAGCTCGAGGATGAGCTTCTTCTTAGTTCCAGTCTTCTGACGAGAACAAGTTGAACTTGGTTCCTCAACCAAGTTAATTTATGACTTCGGTGTGGCAACCCTGTAGCGGGCTCGAGGAGTAACCTTTTCCTTCTTTCTTTAATTCCTCAAGGACGAGGAATCCCCCTTGTGTTTAAGAGGCACCAGAATATGACGAGTCTCTCTAACGAGAGTAAGTTGAACTTGGTTTCTCAACCAAGTTAACTTATGAGTTCGGTGTGGCCACCGAGTAAATGGCTCGAGGAGCAGCCTTTCCCTTACTGTTTTCTTAATTCCTCAAGGACGAGGAATAACCCTGGTTTTTAAGGTGCACCAGGATATGAGGACTCTTTTTGGCGAGAGTATGTTGAACTTAACAAAGTTAACTTAGCATTCGGTTTGATAACCAGGAACTAGCTCGAGGATGAGCTTCTTCTTAGCCCCTTAAGGTAGGTAGCCCTGCCTCTCTTTCAGGGTACTTCTTGATCTGGCGAGCCAAGTACACTACCAATCCAGTCTAGATAGCTCGGTTTTAATCGAGGACTTCGTCACCTGGAGTCTGACGTATACTACCTTGATTTTCCTCAGTGTTTCTCATTTATACCTTGTCACCCCACTGGGGGAGGGGTAAGGGGGTGAGGGGCTTGGGGACGGCCCCAGGAGAGTTTCTTTGCCCAACGGTTTTTCCTACCGAGTCTTACATAGGCTCCTCGTTAGCCTTCGAGCTCATTAGAAACACGTCTCTAATTTCTTATTTGACGTGAAACAGGATCTCACTCTCCTGGGGGAGATCTTGCATTTTGACCTTTACGGTTTTTCATGGTGCCGAAAGTTGCTACGCTGCGGATACACACTTGACCCGCCGATGCCTGGGGTGGATGTCTTTTCGGTAACTGCCTTGTGACTGCACCACAAGTGAACCTTGGGGGGGGGGGGAGTGACGATTCCCTTATATATATATATATATATATATATATATATATATATAAAATAAAGCATTTCAAAAAATGACATATAGAGAGCACGCTGAAAACCAGAAATTTAACCAATCTTAAATTTAATTAGCTGCATATATATTAATGATATGAGCTAAAGTAACCAAAAATAGAGCTTAATGGAAAATAAATTTTTAACAAAAGATATGTCCAAATATCATAAGATCTTCCAAGCAAAACAAACAAAATAACTAATGAAAGCAGATTAATCACGTGGATAATGAATATCGACGCTGAGATATTTAATTGCATTAAATTGTTTACGAAAAAAGATTAGGAGGGATATTCTCATAATAATCCTTAATTCTTCTTTAAAATTATTTTATGATTGAAATGCGCGCCAAAAATATCCAAGGTTTTAGTCAATCGGTAAAAGTTACACTGATAGGAATTACTAGAAGTGCGCTGATTTATTGATAACCTAATTAGTAATTTATATTACCCGTTAGCCAAGCAGATACTACAAGGTGATTAAATCTAATTATTCCGTCATAATTTTCATTAATAGACTCAATTCGACTAATTGGGCCAATTTGATTTATCAAGCCACAAGCAACACCGAGCATAGTCGCTGAATTTCTAAAAGGGTATCCTCTTTTTTCGCAAAATATAAAATAAAAAACCCACAAAAAGAATCACAAATAATACAAGACAAATTTAATGGACAAAAGAGCAAATCCAAATATATGCCTAGGCATCGGATTGCAGCCCACCTACTGCTGGTAATGGAGCATGTACTTAACACCTTACAAGGCCATAGATAAGCTGCTATTCAACCTCTTTAGGTGATCTCCCGTTAGGTGCACTTAATCGTCAGAGTGGGACCTTGGATGGAAGCAAAAGTGAATGAACTTATTCATTTTTAAGCAAAACCAAAACTTGTGCGCTTCGATTTATGGTCATATACAGTTCAAGCCTATTGGAGTCGACGGTGCAGATTGGATTCTTGGTTGCTCTAAAAGAGATAATAAAATTGTCTCTATAGAGCATAGCGAAAACATCTTCCACTAATATCTAGGTGATACATAAGATGTTCAGGGCAAACTGTGTGGGAATTAGGACAGTTCCATGCGTTATCCCTTATTTTTGCCTAAATAGGGTGAAAAGGATCCCCCTTACCTGGAAGCGGATTTGATGATCTAGTCGAAATTCTAATATACAAATTGGAAATTGCTTTATAGCCTTCATAGTTTGGATCATATTCTGGAGAGTGTCTGTTAAACAGTATCGCTATTTGGTTACATAGGTTTTCCCTGGATGTAAAAATACCGTGGCGAATATCTGTTTTCGAAGAAAAGTCGTACAGATAGCATTTTCCAGCCTGAGTAGATAATCCAACATGAAGTGGAACTTGCAGAAGTAGCACTGTGTCTAAAGCAAGTTGCTTAAACTTTCAACAAATAAATTTCGCCATCAACTTCACGTATAGGTGCTGAGAGAAATTGGGCTGAACTGGCCGAGGTAAAGTAATCTTCCCAGTGTTTGCGTAAAGCAAGTACAGTAGCCATTCGTCAAAAGTGAAGGAAGATTCTCTGTATTCAGTCCCCAAAAAGCATACTTTGCGGAGATAGCTCTTAAAGGAATTCATAGATAACATATACCACACTGGAAACGATGTTCTTGCGATGAAGCTAGAGCAGAACGCAATTCCCTCATCGAAAACAGGTTAAAGGAGGTTTTTCAGCCTAGAAATAAACAAGGCCTGCTGACCAAAAGTCGCGCGCTCTCACTTTTTCGGACTTATGAACTGACTAATCTTAGGAGGACATTAACAATTATACTTCTCGAAAGATAATGTAAACAACATAAGACTTTATAATTTCGTTAGAATCGGCTGAATAGTTACAATATAATTACCAAAACAACACAAAGCAAAAGAGCACCAACCTACATTTTGAGATGTAGATTCGCCCGCGACAAAAAATCCAAGCCGCCTCCTTCTGCAGCATGACGACGAGACTTGAATGCTGGTAGAGCACCTTTCTGGCTAGACTATGTAGAGAAAACGGTCGAAGTGATTATATTTATATCTCTCAGAATGAAAAACCTTTTACGCGCAAAGCTAATGAACATCAGAAAGAGATAATTTTCTGCACATTTCAATTATCTAAAAGACGAAATGCTATGAAAAGTTAAGAAAGATTTTCAATACTATAACTTATTAAAGAGAGGGACACTTACCGTCATCGAAATTGTCTCAACATGATAGAAAACCATAGCAAACAGAATATATTCTCTATAGATTAGAATTTTAGTTTGTAGATTCTAGACAATAAGAGATGTATAGAACAAGTATCAGAATTTGTGTATGTGGGAGGAAGCGTAATTGATTTTACATAGCAGAAAGCAATATTAAATTAACTTGGTTTAGTCGTACAAATTCACCACTTTCAATTTTATTTAGACGTATTTTGGGAATTTATAATGAAATTATCCATGTAAAATTAACAAAGTAACTTTTAAGAAGAAAATTTTTAATTCAATTCTGGCCAAGTACTATGACGACATTTTCATTTGGGGTACTCTCATTGATTTTGTTTCTTAATCTTAAACAAAGTAGCAAAAACACGTCCGTAAATGTGTCGGAATGTTTGAAAATCAAGTGGCAAAACTAAAGATGCAGGATAACTAGCAAAAATGTTTCTCGACTTGATTAGTCATACGTATGTACTAGTATGTAAATCATTATTCATAAAAGATAGACTAATGAAATCAAAATTATTCAAAAGCAGGATTTAGTAGTTTTATATTGCAAGAGAAATATGTTTATCTTGAATTTTGTACATGCTAATTAAAATCAATATTATTTTATAAACCAAATTTTACATAATGCTTGGTTTTAGTGAGATGGGTATTTCACATACCAACTCGAAATCCATGAAGTGGCTGAAAAAAATTTTTATAGAAGATATATATCTTAACAATCATAATGTTCTTGCCAACCAGGTCATCATTCTAGAGGCGCGTCTGAGAAATTCTCTTTCAATAAGAATCTTTATCGTCGAACAAAGAATTACTGTTTAATAAAGCTTCTCTTCTATCAACGCAATGTTGTTAAAATTTCTTGAAAATCTTCTTATCAATAAGTACCAAGAAGTAACAAGGAAATTAAGTACCCTAGAAGACATTAAGGTCCATTTAATGAAGGTACCTTTAGACTAGCTGTCGAGTGGGCACATCCCCAATTAATTGCCTTACGTCCTCCCTAAATGGCCACTTTTCAAGACTTTGTCTAGTCTTGTCTTGAACTGGTCAACAGTATTGCTGTTGACAACCTCAATCAGAAGTGCGTTCCAGCTACCACAGATACTGTACGTGAAAAATTTCCTACACAGATCGCATTTGTAACGCTTCAGCTCAAGTTTGAAGCCGTGATTTCTTGTTCTACTCTCATTATGGCTGAAAATATCACTGTAGTCAACATTGTCGAACCCTCGGAGTATTTTGAAAACTTTGATGAGCTGACCACGCAGTCTACGGGTTTCCAACGAGAACAGATCTAATTCTCTTAATCTATCTTCATAACTTTTATGTATGATAGAGGGAATCAGTTTGGTTGCCCTGGCTTGCATGGGTTCCATTCTTGTGATGTCCTTTCGAAATGAAGGACTCTAAAATTGTACGGCCTAATCCAGGTTCGATCGGACAAGTGAATTGTACAAACATTTCACAGTATGTTATTCCTGAATTAATCACGGCAAGATCAAGTAAGTTATAAAAGACCTGTAATTGCCAACGCAAAGAAGCCCTTTAGTGCTATACAGTTGGCCATCTGGTCAACATTGTCAACGACAGATTTTGTTTAATTATTATACGTGACAGACTCTGGCAACTTCTTTGTACCACTGTTAATATAAACTGTCGTGCGCACAGTACTTAGAATCAGTACACTTTTAGAATATTTTCCTTGGTACACGGTGAGTGTCATGTCATAATTCTCCAAAATAATGGATGAGTGTAATGGTTGTTTCTTAATTTTGATGCTTGTTGGTATTTCGCGCCGAATTCGATTCATCGTTCCCCCGATACTCGTTTTCTTGATCTGCAATGTCTTAGCAGCTTCCACCCAAATAAAAAAGTTATCACAAGTGATATTTCGACCTTTACTTAGAAAAGGACTTACCAATTTCATCACTACATATTACGATAAGCTTTGATTTTGGGGATGAATGAACATTTTCTCCCAGATAAGGAAATCCATTCAGCAAGTAATGGGACCTTGAGTCTACAGCAAGCCAGAATTTCATTCCAAATTTAGCCTGTTTGTTTGCCATATATTGGGTGAAGGGGTATCTGGAATTAGTGGGGAACAGAGTTTCATCAACAGTTATTTCTGCTCCAGGTGTGTAACATGATTGGCAATTTTCAATAAATCTGTTCCATATGGTAGAAAAAAGAGCAAATTTCTATGATTGAATTCGTTAATTTCTGGTGGATCTAAAACCAAAACGTAAAAATCGAAGAAGTTGCTTGAATCTATCTCTTGACAGAGTCATGGAGAAGAAACGAGGCCCTCAAACTTTTGACCATAGAAAAGCAAGTGCTTGTCTTTTAGCAATAAGTCCTCTGGCGTAGACTATTGCCAGCATATGATAAATTTCTTGCTTAATTACGGTAAATAATTCATCATTCAATTTGCTGCGAGCTTCTGCTTCTGTACATCTTATTATCTCACAAATTATAAAATCATCAATGAATAAGGAAAATGCGCTCATCATGCTCCCCAACACAACATGTCTCTTGGCATATGCAGAAGGACCAGGAGCTTAAGTAAGTATATTCTGTGCACTGTATCTTCCACTACTATCGGAACCTTTAGGACGGATTTCAATCCACTGGGTCCCATCTTGAGCCTTTAGATTTTTGTCATTGTTATGATGTAGGAGCTTCATCCGATATATTTCCTTCCATTACTTCTTCATCGGCAGTGGTATTTCTCTTAAGAATTCCCTCATCTTCTGTAGTTAAAGACGTAAGGATTCATTAGTCATTTATATTAATACATATGTAACAAAAGTACATAGAATATCTTCCCATATATTTATGTTCAGATTTATTTTATCAAAATAAAATATATTCATCGTAACATACGATGATAATAATATGAATATATAAATATAATAACTTAATAATATAATAACATAATAATGATAATACTAATAATAAAAACAATAACAACAAAAATAATAATAATATTATTATAAATAATAATGTAAATAGCTACATATTACTTTGAACGATATATCGAATGACATTCTAACAGTATCATAAAATAATCACATCACACTTACCTTGCTCTGTTGTTGATGCAATGTTTTCATTTACCTTGTCTGCTATTTATGAAATATTGTGTTCAGGAATTTTTTCTTCTTCATTACTATGAAAATATTCTCCTTCCGATTCATCGTAATGTGTGGGAACAAGAAAATTTCGAAGTCGTTCCTCTGTCAGATCAGACTCCCTTCTATCGGAGGACATATTCACCCAATGAGAGTCTATTGTGTAATGCATAATCGTGTAATTGCAGCCAGTTTATGTAGAAAACACACAAAACTTTCAGAACATGTTGGAAAATGGTTCACTGAGTTATGAACTATAACATACTACCTGTAATAAAATAAACACATTAAAACAGGATTATATTTTGAAGCGGTTAATCTGACCACTCAGTCTTTCTAGGAGGTATACTCTATCGCCCGTTGCCTGACTCTTGTAATGATTTTATACTTACACAATGCCATTTTGAATATTAAAAAATAAAGTCAAAAGATTTGAGTGGATTGCGATATAAAATGCGGCTGATTTTCAATAAATAAACTTGAAAAGCGGTTAAAATGACCACATCCTAAGGACACACGTGCTCCCACATACGCGACTTCCTGTTACTCCAAGGAATCACTCCGTGCCCTGCACGGAAACTCCCTCAAACCACCACTAGAGGCCCCCTGCCCTTTCTTTGAAAATCGTAAGCTTATTACTGTTTCCTCGATCACCGTGGAAGACGCGTGACGCTTTCCGACTAGGAAGCTTCACCTCCTAATCTCCTCCCGTTTTCGCTAGAGTAAATATTGTGCTACTCATAGCTCGTGCTAAAGTATTTCTACGTGAATTGATTCCTTTGCTGAACGATTAGTTTTCCCATAGTGTATAAATTATTGTTGATTCCTGTTATTTGTTGGTAAAGATTATTTTTGTTTTTCTTGTTTATATCTCACAACCACATAAAAAACATTGTCTATTTTGTAAGTCGGCCAACAAAATACACATACATGAATATCCTCAATAGTTAAAAAGGATTCCCGCCCCTTCCCCGCGTCTAGGGCGGGCAAGCGAAGGTCAGTGAAATCTACTTGACCTATGACAGTGTTGTTACTCATCTTTCTGTATTGTTTATAAAATCTCTATTTTCATCAACAAATGGTCTAATAGTTGAGGTTTATACAATATTCTTTCTGATATAGGTCCATATAAAATAACTAAAGATTTGTTTACATTTATTTTATATGTGTATTTCCATGACCCTTCTACTTTATCTCATTAACTTTTTAGGTTTGCACCAAAAGGATTTGATATTCTTTAGTTCAACCTCATTATTCATTTGTTTAAATTTGTTGTGAGGTTTTTCTTAGAGAATAAACAGTTTTCGATGTTCTTGGTCCACCAATTTGGTTTATTTCAATTGGCTTATCACGAACTGTTTATGTTGGCAATTTTACTCGGGATTCGCCAGTTTGTTTTGATAAATAGTGTTTTAAAATTAATACCGAAAGTTTTTGGTCATGATTGCTATTACTGAAAGTCTCATCAAACAGAACATCTTTTGTTGCATATACAAGGTTAAATACATTACGCCCTCGAGTTGAAGATTGATAAAGTTGAAATAGCGGGCTTTGTTGTAAGTTTGCATCAAAAACGTTACCAGAAAGTGAAGACAACGTGTTGCACAATTTTGATACGACTAAGTTGAAATAACCAAAAATTACAGTATCTCTGGTGTTACTTGGTCAGTTAGCTCTGATATTTCTAGCAGTCTGTATAATACTACAAGGTTCATTTTCGTTCGTTGATTGTTTATAAGACAATTTAAACTATATAATTGTTTATAATTTCGGGTTTTGCCAGTTTAATAGGGTTAAGACTTTCTTTGATGGAAATTAGTACGCCTCCTCCATTTTTTTTAACAACTATTTTCAAATGTTGTATAACCAAGAAGTTTTATTCAGCTAGAAGGTGTGCGTACTTAATATTTAGTCAGAATTATGTAATACTAATTACATCTTATTTGTTTTAAAAAACAATTTGCGTTTTCATGAAAAAAAGAGTAATTTAATTACTTGATTTAGATGACTGCACATTGTTGTTTTAGAGTTTTAGGCGATATACAATGGAGGGTATTGATGTGCGTAACTCATCCTGTTTTTTAAAGGAAATTCTTAAATGCGTCGTTCAATTTACATCCATAAAAAGTTGCGCCGACCAAGTTAAGATGGAGTCTGTCTCCGGAAAACAGTAATGGATAAAAGTAAATATAATCTCAGGTATTGCAAAAACCTACATTTTCGTCCTTGGAGAGACTTAATAAACTTGCTGGTGGCCATGTTGTAGAAACGGGCCTTGGTATTAATACGTGCCACAATTCCTGAATCTAGAATTTTGTTTGATTTTACTATGAATTTCCTAATCATCTTCCGGTATTTATAGAGCAGCTCTTGGAAGAAGGCTTGTTGGAGACCATTTGTCCTGATACGATGTCCGTATGGCGTGTTTGCAGGGGCTAGTTGAGATACTTCGTTCAAACTTGTTTTCTCGTACACCCGGGAGGTAACAGCGTTTGCAACCCGCAGATGACCAAAGACAAAATTTCAAGTTGGCCACGGACGATGAAATCGTCCGTATTTATAAATGAAAAAATCTCAACACGGTTATGACAAATTTTTCCGATGGTGATATTCTTGCGTTTGTGATTATCGTTGTTGATCACACTCTGATGTTATCTTGGAGACTAAACTAGTTCTTATGGAAGATTAGAGCCTCTAGGACGAAGTTGCCGTGCCATAATCACTGAAAGAAAACTGGAAAAGGTAGAATTCTGACCCGCTTAGTTCAAGTGGCGAAATAAACCGAAGAAAGTGGCGAATCAATGAATAAACAATTATATTTTTTGAAATTTACTTTTAGTTTCGGATACAAACCCACTTTATGGAGGTTTTCTCATATTATGGAGCAACTTTGTCTCCTCAGCCAAATTGCTGAACGGCCGGCTGAGAACGCTGAACTGCCTTTCCCATTCGCACAAATAGAGGGATGTGATCCTTTCTCTTATATTTATTTTAGGGGTTTTGAGGGACAAATAAGAGGAATGGAAAAAATATAAAATCTAACGAAAGTAAAAAACGTTAAAGCTAAACATTATTTAATGGCTAAAATTTAACAATGTCTTTGTAAATTTAATCAACTAAGTAATTTCTTTTACTTCGTTGCCTCCATAAAAAACTCTCACTTATAGGAGTCGATCAGAGAACGAGCGGTTCCACATTCTTTTTTATTCCTCATTTTCGCCTTGGACCAAAGCCAATATTTGGTTTCTGTGAGCACCTGTTTCTAGATCTTTAAAGTTCTGCGAGTGGTTGACAGTCAAATGCTTATACCGCACCTCTTGCAAAGATTCAATTCCATTATTTGCACCCCATTTATCAGATATAATAGATTTACCAGGCTATACACATTCTTAAATTATAAAACACTCACAAGTTTCCCTGCAAGTCCCTCGTAAAATGCACTGCACTGTTTTTTCTTCGTGAACATAAGGATCTAAATATTTCTACTGTTAATCAATATTCCAATGATGGGAGAAAATACAATTAAAACAGGAAGTAGAGTAGGGCGAATATTAAAAAAAATTAAATAAAACGTCTAACGCTAATTATTAGTCTATTAATTAATTTTTTTCAGTCTTAATTATGTGCAAGGGTTTGTAGATGTGGATAATATAACAAATGCTTCGTAACCTGATGAATGAGGGAATTTTTTTAGACGGCGAATAGAAGGAAAATGAGTCAATTTTATGCCATTTGATATACTGAAAAAATTTAATTCTGCCCTATGGTATCTTTTACTTTTTTTTACTTTGTAAATGTTCTCCTGATTAAATGTCAAAAATATTATTCATTTGTATATATTTTAGCAATATCTGTCTTACAAATTATTGTTATAATGATAACATCATGCTAAGAAAAATCATCGTGAAATTTTCCCGATAATAAGTTAACATTGTTTCAAATCATCGAATTCTTAGTTCTAAGATAGATCATTACTATTTATATGCACACTCGATAGCACCTTTTAATTTTTCTTCCCTTATTTCTTAAATTTCTTGGCATATATCTAAGATACTTAAAAAAACAACAAAAAATATTACTCAAAGAAGAATATCATTCCATAATAAAGAGACAGTAAATGGTTCACGAATCAGTGCTATACAGTAAACCTCTCTCACACGAGCAGGCAATCAAAAGTAGGAACCAATGCAATATACGTAAGACAATGATAACTCAAATGTATATTTTTTGTTGATTTGTTTCTTTTTATAAATAAAATTTGCAACTGAAGTTACGTTACCAAAAATTATTTAATTCCTAAAATTGTGATTGATATTTCATTAAATAGCTTCTACCACTTATTTATTATGCGGTAAAATATATATATATATATATAAATATATATATATATATATAAATATATATATATATATATAAAAATAAAATATATATATATATATATATATATATATATATATATATATCCCCAAATCCTTTGGCTGTGGAGACTGGTATTAGAATTATTGAATTTGAAGAAAAAAGGAACCTAAGTTAGGCCGCGAACGATTGGGACTAACTAATGACTCGTAATATAGTGAAAAGTAGATATGCGGTTGAGAGAATGAGAAAGAAAAATATACTATAACTCATGAAGGAATTTTGTGGATCAGAAAAAATACGCATACAGTACCGTCTTGCTTTTCACAAAAGTAAATTAAATCAAAATAGGGTGTCACTGCCCTGGAAAGAAAGTTCGCAATGATGGTAAATGACAGGTCGGTCATAGGCACTAGCAGGTCAGGCCGACTAATCTGATGCGTGATGTGATGCAAGTGTACGTATGTGTGGAATTTGAGAGGTATATGTTATGTGTGGATGAAAGGTGTGGTATTCAATGTCTTTCAAACAAGAGTATAGCAGTTACTTTCTATGTATGACATAAATGTGGAAATAAATGTAGAGTTAGTCTAGGATGGAATGAATGGAGCGCCATCAGATCTAGATCAGAGTTGTAGAAGTAGAGAAGATATGGCATGATGCAATTGTTGCTTATGAAAGTGTTAGCTTGACAATTATGTGGAAGAACTTGAGATTTCCAAGGAGTAAATTGTACGTTGTTGCAGTTTATGTACCATATATTATTAAACGGGAGTTAAGTGTTGGATTGAATTGGGAATAGGTATTGCTTAATGTTTTTAAACGAGTCCTTATGGAAGATTAGAGCATCTAGGACGAATTTGCGGTGCCACAATTACTGAAAGAGGGTGATTGGAACCTATCTAGAATTAAACTTATTTTTTATTCAAACACACGATTTCAGCATAAGTATTTTCCTAAATATATATGTTTGGCAAAGGAGTGTGAGAGCAATTAAGAATAATTTGGAATCATGCCAAAAGAGAAATAATATGCCACTAAAATTATCCACGTGAAAGCTGAAACGGTTATGAGATTGGTACTATCAATCCATGTAATTACACTGTGTATGGTTATCTTAGTTCGTGCATTAGAGATAAATCCTAAAAACTATGAAAAGAAAGATAAAAACATAATTTATTTTATTGAATCTGAGAGTAAAGGCAGAGTAAGTTTGAATGTTATATAGTACAAAGAGTAGAAATAATGCAAGCATGAAGATATATGTAAAAGATTTTGAATAAATTTAATGATTTTTATTAGGTAGTGCAAAGGATGTGTTTGTGCGTGGCAGTACTGGAAAGCAAAAACAAATTCAAGAACAATGGAGAGATTGTATGACGCATTATGTAAGTGAATATCTAAAATCTGGTATGAGTGCATAGGGAGTATATAAAAGTATAGAAGAAAATGTCTGATAAATGTGGTTGAATGAATAGAAGCAATAAAGAGGATAGTCAAACGAGTGAATAAATAGTATAAAAGCAACACTCGAAAGAAGAAGAATATTGTGAACTTGAGCAAGCATGACATGGTAGTAGTATGCAATAAGGAGGTAAAAGTGGATATCGGGGATATTTTGATGAAGTTCACAATATTTGTGTGGAAGAGCATGCAAATATACTTAGGATATGCTAAATTAGTAAAATTCGAGGGGAGTATCGGTTTTGTAAGGTATTTGAATGTGGATAACTGCATAAAAACGCCGGTATAGGCAGTAATAGTGAAGTTGATTATAAGTAAGTTGAAGAAGGACGAATTCCAACATAGACGGTAGGTAAGTCTGTGAATTTTTGTTGGTAAAGTGTATTAAAATATTTCATTTAGGCGAATGTATAGGATAATAGGAATTGATAAGGGTCGAAAAGGTTGGGTTTAGAGCAATTATGGTACGTGAATAAGCAGATATTTGAGGTAAGACTGGTAACTGAAAAAACAAGCGAAAAGCGATGTATCATGTGTTCATTGATCTAGACGGAGATTATGATCCATAGGAATGAGAAGCCTTATACTTCTTGAGCCACGCTAATAGCATGTTAGGAAAAATTAAGATTTTTCGCTGAAGCATTTCCCAGTTGTTCTGCACAATATGTCAACACTAATCTTAAGTTTTCATTTGTTTCTGTTACAACTTTGAATTTTTATTTCAGATTTATAGTTTTTGGAGTGACCACGCTAAAAACATTTATGTCTTTCAACAACAATGGGACCGCACAGATGCCTCAATGACGATGAAAAGCCTTTTATTATCAAGGAAATTGATGAGGGCAATTCTTTTATGTTATTGCGCAGAAGTTAGTTCAGTATGTGGACATTCTTAAATGATATCTAAGGAACCCTTCGCTAAGGAAGAGGCAATCCATTTGTAAGACCGCCTAAACTTTGGGATCATGGGATTTGAAGAATATTGGCCGGGAATTACGTAGGAAACGCCTGAAAAAAAGTCATTTTCTCCCAACATGGTTGTTCCCATGTAACGAAGACCAGCAGAAACCATAACCTTAGAAAATTACTTCGGTGAGAGCTGCCAAGAGAATTCCTCCCTTAAAGGCCCAGAAGCACATGACTTTGGGCTAGAGTTGCGTTCTCTCTACTCAAAAGAACAAGGTGGCCCTTGACGTACCTGAGGATTTGGCAAATATTAGGGTTCATGTCGGAAATAAGCATCATTAAGGTTTGACATGTCAACAGCAGGAGGAGGCGTTATCTTGTGAATAGGTATAATTGGACACAGACTTGTTGGCCCAGTGAGGGTGCTGATGGAATTTAAGTCAATACTGCAACTCTTTACAGAGTGCTTTGATATCTGGCTAGATAACAAACCTTTGAAACTTCTAAGGTCTCTAGTTTCCATGCAATAAAGGCTCCATACTACTATTCCAGGGCTACCCAAGCGTTCCTAGACTCTTACGGTATACAAGATGAAAAGTTGATGGTGTGGGTCGCAGCCTCTCTGGATTCTAACCTAAACGAAAATTTGGGGTCCATCATTAAACAAGATTTTTATTCCTTTAGACTTCAGTTTTTGGCTAAAGAAGTCCTGTGGGTGCCCATCAAAGCTCCAGCATAGGCAGTACAACTTACTTCTATTAAGAAATTGACAGATTCCATGCATGATAGGGTTTTTGAGGTCCACCTCGAATGGCTCTTATTTGGTCAAGTAATTCATTATGTTAATTAATCATGTATTTTATAAAGGTTTTCTGTTAATTATTTTTTGTTTTCTTCAAAATATGTCTAGATTGGATACTTTCATTCAAAAGCTATTAGTGTCGTTTACCCCCTAAAAGCCGAAACCGCAATAAATATTAAACGATGTAATGCATCATAATGAAAATCTAACACTAGTGTTGCCATATTGTGCAGACCAAAGTTTATTCACAGAGAACCGAAAAAATCCTAACTTTCCCTACCAAACTATTAGGTTGGTTCAGGGTGAAATAATTCCGATTGTTGTAGAGAGGGCCTTAGGGGAAAAGTTAACCAGAATTAGTGTCTTATTGGATAAGAGCGAGAGGAATTTGTAAATGTTAATTGGAAGTTTGTACCAAGCGTGTGAGAGAAATTGCCTAAATGTGAATAGAGAGAATACTGTGGCATTGGTACATATCTGGGTGTGAAAATAGTGGTATGTTCAGGTGTGGTAGTAAATTTATCGCATCACCCTTCACCTGGTTCTCTCTTCTTGCTATAATAGAAGATTCAGCTTTGCAGCGTCTGTAAAGAAAGCGAATACCATGGCAAATTTATTCCTCCAAAAAATTGAAAATCCAGGCTGTGCTGCTTGAGGTTCACACCGGAAGCTCCAATTTAGTTTTTAAGGCCTATTTTGTTAATCTGAGAAAGTTCAGAGCATCAGAAACTGAATAGATGATTCAGGCACTGAATACGATGGTATGGTGGCTCGAAAAACTCACTCTGTGATTTGTTTCGAAAATGATCCCGAATTTGTCTTACATAATACCAAATGTAAACAGGGGATACAATATGTATAAATCAATTGGAATAAATATTTAAGGTCACTTAAATTAAGACCATTATTATATACACACTACCGTCAAAGACTTAAGAACAGCCTAAGAAAATCAACAATTTCTTGAAAATTGACAGGAAAATTGTACGTACTCTTTGTAGAATTTATTGCTGATTTAATTTCATCGAAGAGCATATAAAAGCTCTTATGAAAGTATGGGTGCTTGAAGAAAAGATTCGTCCAAAATTAGAAAACGAGTAATGAGTATATCATAGACACTGAACAAGATATCAATAGGAAGTGTGCAAGAACTTTTTTTTGAATATTTTGAGAACATTTTCGGCTGAAATACTTCCAAAAATTGTAGGATGTTTCGAGCGTGATATGGGTCCATCTTTCTTTGAATATTTAACAGAGATCTCAATATTCCCCTGGTTCGAGCTCTATATGTACTTCTCAACAAATATGTTTCCTAGGTTTGCTATCGGGATTAAAGTTGGACTCGACCCAAGTCAGTTTGTTTATCACCTTGATATTTTTAGAATCCAATAACTGCTTTACTGTCTTTCTGTGTTGCATGTAGCATTGTCTTGTAAGAAAACAGACTCACGCACTACTAATGGTCATCGAGAGTAGATAACATTTTAAGGAAATAGATTCTTATATATGTACTGTATGTACCGTTTGCATGATAACATAACCAAGGAGAGGTCAGACTCAGAGTATGAAATCATGCTCCACTCAGAACAAAATAAATTTGGTTTCTTCGCCAATAAACTATTTACTTCTTTTTACCACTTTAAACGACATAATCAGTTGCAAGACATACAGCTGCTTTATTCTTTTTACTAATGTTTGGTTTCTTTCAATGGAGTCCTATCCAGGTATATGTTCTGGCTAACTTGTCATGAAATATCGGGAGGTATCGCAAATTTGTATTTTAACGATAGAATTGAGCCATCTAATCTGTGAGTGTTTTTCTAGAGCAACCAGTTTCCTTCATCGACTTGCATAACACGATAACTCATGGAGCTTTAATATAGATGAAATTACCATTTTATCCATTATATTCCTCGAAATACTAGAGAGTATCATTTCTCCTCTCTCCCACTCAAAACGCTGCATTCTGAGGGATTTTTCAACCATAACTTCTCTTCCTACCTGATATATAAGGAATACAATCAATTGCAGCATTTTACAATGGTCGTAAATGTATTTTGATATATATGTCGATCACGAGATTTTCCGCGTAAGTCGAAAGTTTCAAGTTAACGTTGTCAAGTTTTCACGTATCTTTTATTCTAATAACATTATTTTCCTTACAAAATCTTATTTTCGCGGATCAATGTGATAATATTTACTCCTTATAACTTGAAATTTCAAAGATTATTCTTTAAAATGTTCATGTAAATTAAACATGTTGTTTCAAGCTTTAGAATTTGGTTGTTTTTAGTCACGTGTGCCTCTATATCTCACTATGTCGGTCGGTCCCCTGTGCTTTTTCTTTGTTTTGGTTTTAACATTGTAACTATTGAGCCGATTCGAACAATATTTGAAACCTTCATTCTGTTTTACATTCTCTTTTGAATGATAAAATAGACAAAATGTTTCCAAGGTTAGCCAAGGAATTATATTGTTTTGGTTATAACATTATAAAGATTCGGCTGATTCTAACGAAATTTGAATCTCTAATATGGTTTTAAATTCTCTTTCGAATCATATAATTGCCAAGGACCTCTTAAAGTTAGTCCAGAAATAATCGAAAGTTTTGAAGGTCATAAGGTCATAAATTAGAATAAGTGAGAGCACCCGACTTTGGTCAGCAGACCTTGTTTTCTCTAGCTTAGACGGTGCCTTAATATAAATTTCATTATCGAATTGTTATGCAGAAATACTCTTCAAATTAAGGAAGTATTAAGAAAACACAAATTTGGGAAAATATAGTGAAAAGTAGATGTAAATGTTCAATTTGCTAAGTTAAGTTATTTATGATTTAATGGAAATATGAAAATTAATTGATAAAACAAAACATGCGGAGTAAAACAGGAAGAACAAAGAAAATACGGTAGCAAATTCAAAATAAAATTTGATTCTTATGTAAGTAAAGGAAATAGATCTTAAAAAAATGATTAAAGAAAGGAAGGATTTTCAATTCTTGAATTTACATATAGAAACATAAGGTGTGTTTCTTCGCTAAAAAAGTTAGAGGAATAAAATCACAATAATAAAGCGTAGGTAGTTAAATTATTAAGAAGAAAATGCGATACGTTTCCGCATCAATAATCACAATGAATGATTCTTACTAATGTTGGAAGAAGTTAATATATTAAGTCATCTTTTATATAAAATATGTCCCTTGTGTTCTTTGTATTATATGTAATAATGCTTTTAAGGTTTGAATCAAGTTTGGGCTTAGTTAGACGTCTAGGAAATAATAAGCTACCCCATAAAGTAGGAAAATTAGCACCTTCAGATATAATTATTTTAATTTTGCCCAGCGTTAAGTTCACTCAACGCAAAATATTACAAAAAGTTTTTCAAAACCGTATACCACACGATGCATTTTAACTAAATACGCATGAGTAACTCTACAACATTACTTACAATAAGATATGAACTTTCCGTCGTTTTACTTCATCATGACGTATATTTGGATAACTTGCAAGACAAATCAGTTTCTCCCACAATCATGGCTTGGCAGTAAACAGGGTATGCAACATTATGATCTAGAAATTTTAACAGTCTATATAAAATTCATATTATTATACTTTTCTTATTGGCAAACAGACTCCCCCTAGATTCTGGTACTCGGACATTTTCGGGTATCTTTCAATTTCCGGAAGTTCTACGCCTAAATGCGGATTTTCTTTGTAGCGATAGAGTTCCAGGATACCCATAGCAGATGCCGGATAGACATGCAGACATAGAATGTGGGATTAAGTCTAATATATCTGCATAGATATTGCCCATTTGAGAGACTCTGATCTTAATCCTCAACCTCTATTTTATATTTATATGATATTGATTTTTAACTATACATACAAATGTTATATATCACCGAAAAGAGTTAGAAGCAAAGAGAACGAGCAATTATAAATTTCGGATTTTTCTCAATCAGTAATAATATAAAAAGAGTCAGAATGGATGAAATATTAGAAGAAGTAAAGAAGTTTCAGAAGACGATTCAACTGACAATGAAAAGCTGAATGTTATTTTTCATAAAAAGAAAAAACTTACCTTGTAGATTACTGCTCTGAATAAAGCTACAAACAGTAACGATGCTTCGGTTGTGAAGAATATTTGTATAATTCTAATTTTCTTTGAAACCAAATACTAGCAATTTAGATTCCAAGAGAAAACATCTTTAGTTAATAAATATATCCGTAATAATATGTCAATGAGAGAAGGTTATCCCACTCCCCTAGAACCCAACGTCTACCCCTGGCGCTAAAGAAAATATGCGCCTGCATGCCCAGACATACCTAAAGAAGAAGCGAGAAATTGTATAAAGGCACCACTTAACCACAATATTAATGTTGCCATTCAGGACGCTGAGAAACCTATCATCTAGGTGAATTTACATGTATCTAGTGAGGAATATGCAATTGCAATTGATGATACAAAAAATAATTTACAATTATAACCAATATATTTATCGAGTCCTATTTGAATCAGGTCTCATAGAAGAACTTTCGAATTTTAATTCATCCGTTGGTCCGTTCAACAAAAATCCTTAGGTACCAGGGAAGCTCAATAAGTTTTGCAATTCTGATATAGGAAAACAAGATAATGAGAAAAGGTGTTTTATTATTTTTCAATATAACTACCTTCGACTTCAATGCAATTGCGGCACTTGTCCCTGAGGCTTCGAATTTCCGACAACCAGAAATCTCCTGACTGCAGTTCAATCCACACCTGGGTGGCGAGCTGGACATCTTTATAGTCACCAATTTGGCGTCCACGCAGTGCAACCTTGAGCTGGCGGAATAAAAAGTAGTCGCTAGGGGCCACAACTGGACTGTAGGGGGAATGGTTGAGCTCGTCGAATCTACACACGCGCAGAGCAGCTTGTGCAACTGTTGTCTTGTTGACTTTGACAAGGTTGAAGTCGATCATGGGGCATGAGGTTTCTAGGGACCCTTGGTCATGGCCAAATTGTCTTGGATGATGTTGATAACAATTCCATGTGATATTCCAAGTTCTGGCTCAATTTCTTCGACCTTCACCCGTTAATTTTCAAGGATCAACCTCTCCACAAGGGCCACATTGTCCTCGCTGGTCACGTCTGACGGGCGTCATGGACGGGGGTCATCTTCAAGCGACTCACGACTATCGCGGAACTCCCTATTCCAGCGAGCAATGGTTGTATAAGAAGGGGCGGTGTCGCTGTACACTGTAACTATGCGTTCATTGATCTCTCTTGAATTCTTGCCTTCCATTTGTGACTGACGATCTGCAATCAGCTACTGCTTCTTAAATATACGAGGCAGGAGCGTGCGGCTGCAGGTCCTGACTTGTCATAACTTGTCCTAACACTTCCACAAATAGCCACCCCCCTTCCTCTGTTTTGCCCTACCGATTCGCAAAACCTATTGACCGCCATTCGTAGGTTAGGCTAGGCTAAGCTATACTATGCTAGGTAGGCCAGGGGTCGCTTTGCTAGGGTAGGCTAGGCAATGTTATACAAAATATGCAAGCCTAGTCAAAGATCTAATAGTCTAGTCTAGGCTAGGCAATACTATGATATACTATGCTATAATAACTAGGCTAGGGTAGGGTAAGGGAGGTTATGATATCCTATAGTAGGCTATGCTAGTCTAGGCTAGGATATGCTAACTAGGCTAGGCTAGGATATAATATAATAGTCTAGGCCTCCGTGAACTAGGCTAATCTATACTATAATAAGAAAGGTTATACTAGACTAGGGTAAGTTAAGTTTGGCTAGACTAAGTCTTAATATACAAGTGTAGGCTGCGCTAAGCTAGGATAGGTTTTACTCTGCCAGGCAGGCTAGGCTATACTTTGATAACCTATGCTAGGCAAGGATACATTGTGATAGCCTCAGGTATACTATACTAAACTAGGCTATTCTAATATTTACTATACTAGGTTATATATGCAATTCTAGACTAGGCTTGGGTATACTAGGCTATTCTATAGCATACTATGCCTTTTGATGCCTTTCTATTCTATGATATTCTAGGCTCGGCTATACAAGGGCATGCTATGCTATACAAGGCTATGCTGGAATATACTAAGATTGAATAGGTTAGATTATAGTGTACTCTGCTAAGCTTGCAAAGACTAGGGTAGGCTAAGTTAAGCCAAGGTTTGGTCTGCGATGCTAGACTAGTATAGGATATACTATGCTAAGCTAGGATATACTTTGGTAAACTAGTTTATAGTAGGATAGGCTAGAATATACTATGCTTATACTATACTATGCTAAGCTAGATTGTGGTAAGGTAAGCTATGGCAGATAGGCTATACTATGCTAGGTTTTACAAGGCTAGTCTATTTGAAGATAGGCTAGGCAATACTCTACTAAACTATTCTAAACTATACTAGGTTAGGCTATGCTATACTATACTATTCTAAGCTAGGCCCATCTATGATAAGCTATGCTATGGTAAGCTTTACTATCCTATATATGCTAGGCTGTACTAACCTATGTTAGGCTAGGCTTTACTATGGTTTCTAGGCCAAGATAGGCCTTACTATACAATCTCTGCTAGGCTAGGTTGAATCATATTTAGGCTAATTCATACTATGCTAGGCTAAGCTATACTATGTAAGGCTAAGCTATACTATGCTAGCTACGCTAGATTATGGTATGGTAAATTCTACTATTATAGGGAATCGTAGGCTAGACTTGGTTATACTAAGCTAGGCTAGCTAGGCAATAATATGGTAGGCTATGCTATGATATAATCTACTATGTTATACCATGCTATTATATAATATGCTATGGTATACTATGTTAGGCTAAGCTAGGCTAGGCGGGATTTACTATGTTAGGCAATCTAGGTTAGTCTATACTATGCTAGGTTTTATTATGCTAAGTGAGCTATGTTTGGTGAGGCTAGTATTCGAGACTATACTAGGTTATGCTATAAAAAGTTATATTATTCTATGCCTTACTAGGTTACCTAAGTTATTCTAGGCTAGGCTATACTATGATAGGAGATACTATACTACATATTCCCCAGTATATAATACTTTACTATACTATGTGTTGCTATGTTATGCTATACTATAATATGTTAGGCTAT
Organism: Ceratothoa steindachneri; assembly: GCA_963969495.1. NCBI lineage: Eukaryota > Metazoa > Arthropoda > Malacostraca > Isopoda > Cymothoidae > Ceratothoa > Ceratothoa steindachneri. The sequence goes on from OZ018328.1 coordinate 88,209,010, forward strand.
AATATAGTATGCCATGTTATTCTTTTGTATAATATGATAAGCACCACTATCCCATAATATGCTATATTATAGTATGCTATACTATTCTAGACTATGCAATTTGGGTGTGACCATTTTTTTGCCTTTGCAATTCCATAAACGAGGTGTGACAAAAAGTTAAGGCCCGTCATTTACATTAAAAAATATATATTTTAATATAATTTAGTTCAGCTTTTTAATAAGCTTTTAAAAAATTGTGACTTTTTAGTCGTGGGCGATTCTACATCTCATTATGTCGGCCGGTCTGTGAGTTCACGTTTTGGCTCTACTCTTTAATAACATTGGAACAATTTAACCAATTCGGCCGGTCTGTGGGTTCACGTTTTGGCTCTACTCTTTAATAACATTGGAACAATTTAACCAATTCTAACGAAATCTGAAACCTTTGTTGTTTACATTTCTTTTAGAATGTATAATTGGCAAAGTCCTCCCATGTCAAACTAGGAAATATTTTGTTTTGGCAATAATATCATAACTATTCAGCAGAATCTAAAGAAATTCGAAACGCCTATAATATTTTACATTCCCATTCGAGTGATATAATTTCCAAAGTCCTACCAAGGTAGCCAGGAGATTATATGCTTTTGGCAATAACATCATAACTATTTCGACCATTATAACGAAATTTGAATACCCTATGTTGTTTTACATTATATTTCTAATGATGAAATTGTCAAATTCCTCCCAAGGTTAACCACTAAATTATTTGGGTTTAGCAATAACATCATAACTATTCGGCTGATTCTAACGAGATTTGAACCCATTATGTTGTTTTACATTCTCTTTCGAATAACATAATTGCTAAGGTCCTTCAAAGGTGAGCCCGAAAATTATTTTTGGGTGACAATAACATGATAACTATTCGTCTGATTCTAATATAATTGCCAAGGTCATCCAAGCTTAGCCAGGGAATTGTTTTATTGGCAATAACATCATAACTATTCGACTGATTCTAATGAAATTTGAAACCCATAAGGTGTTTACATTATCTTTTGAATGATATAATAGCCAATGTCCTCCCAATGTTACTCCAGGAATTATTTAAAATTTTCAAAGTCGTAAGGAGATTAATCGGGATAAGTGAGGGCGCACAACCTTTTGGTCAGCAGACCTTGTTTTCATGTTACGACAGACTCTATAATGAGATAAACTAATTGGATGTATATATATTCATTTGCGCCAAGTGCTTACTGGGAAATAAATTGGAAGCACCGTAAGCTCATTGAAAACGAGAGTCTTTTAACACCAAGGGAAAACTGGGGGCAGTGGCTCTTTTCTCACTAGTAAAGAGAGGTTCCCCATCTGTCATCATTGAGTTCAATGTAATATAGATATTTTTCGCAAAATCTATGGAATTTTAGGACATTCCAGAGCCATTACCTCAATTTGAATCATGGAAGTAAAACTCAGTAGTGTTTGTGTTTAAGGTTTAAGTAATTTCAAAGATCACTCCAATAATATAAGTCTTGAGTTGTTGTATTGATTAGCTATTCGTAATTTTTTACCAGTATATTCATTTGCTCTAAACATTAATTTCAATTATAAGTCCGTTTAAGTTGTGTATACCTGTTGGACTGAGGTCAGGATTTCCGTTTAAATTAAACCCTTTTAGTTTATTCGAGCACCGAAGTCTAGAACTCTCCTCCCGTTAGACTCTGCCACATACAACTTGCAAGCTCCCTTCGACGGCCGTTCTTTCGTGGATTGGCTTAGGTACACTCTCAACATGAACCCTGAGGTAAAACCTATACTTTTGCAATTCTCGCTTTCTTAATTGTCTCTACCCTTCATCGCTTCAAGCTTCAGCATTGCAAGCCACCGTCGCCCGCCAATCTTATCATAATCCGCTCTTCCCATACTAATACTCTTTGTTTGTATTTCGGCTTAACGTTCCCCTTTACAGGTTCAGTTCAGAGTCAGGTCATTAATCCCCTATAATCCCCTCGACTTGTCCCTTCGACTGACACGGAGAGTCATTTTTCATCTGACCAAATATTTTCATCTTAACCCATTTTGTAGCTATTTAATATTATTTTTGTTGTCCTCTTTAAGTAACTTAAACTTCACTCAGCAGGGCTGAGTATTTAAGGCCAATCTTCACTCGCTTAATTTGATAGTTAAAATCCACGTACATACTGGGGGATGGTTTTCTCCCGCTTCTCATTAACTCTTCTCACCAACTAGTCGGTCAATCCCATCAATGTATTTGTATATATATATATATATATATATATATATATATATATATATATATATATATATATATATATATATATATAATTGCTATACGACGAGAGTGAACTTAGCTCGTATGTTTTTATATTATTAATTAAATTAATTATTCTATTTTATAGAACTAGAAGATGAGTATTTTCCCTTTGGCTTGATTACCGATTAAATGACAACCATATGATGGAGGATCAAAGCAGCCTTAGCATTTTGTCTTTAATGTTGAAAAGATGTCTTACTTTGCGTGTGTTTTCAAAAATTGGTATAAAATGTTTGGCAGGAAAGGAACTTGTAAGAATGGGTGAGAGTTTTTACTAGAGAAGTGAATTGATGGTTCCGATATATGGGAGAAGTAAAAAAACCTTCTCTTTAGAGACGTCTTTTTGGGTTAAATATTTTATTGATAAAATTTTTAAGAGTTTGGATGTATTAGTTTCTGGGATATCCGTTTTATTGGAAATGTTTAGTGAGGGAGATGTCTTCAATGAAAAAGAAGCCGTAGGAGCAACAATAAAGAAACAAGAATAACATTGTGTTTATTAGACCGTTCAAACAAAAGAGGAATTCAAAGACATGATTAACTAAGAATATTTTTTAATGAACCCCGAGAAATATACTGAAAGCAATTACTAATATCTTAAATGCATATTTAAAAAGTGGAGTGTTCTAAGATATATTTAAAGGTGCAAAAGTGGTTTTCATTGTGAAACGAGGCAATTTAGCTACTAAAATCTCTAGTTAAAGACTAATATCGCTATTAAATTTTCTAAAAAAAGTGTTTGAAATGATATTTATTAGAAGACTTTTGGAATTCTTAGAGTAAAACGGAAACTATGACGAACAACAATTTAATTTCGATAATTCAACCATGGCATTAGCTATAAGTTTACGAAAAGACAGCTAAGGTTTAGGCAAAACTTGGTATGTGGAGTACGTCCTCAAGATTTTTTGAGAATATCTTGGATAAGATATAGGTTGACAGATTTATATATAATCTCCTAATAGAAAAGCCTATATATCCATTGAGGATCATAAAGAACTAAAATTTTGTCGATAGGTGGTTATATGAATACACAGTATGTGGATGATATCAATTAGCCAAATAATCTCGACAACCTTCTAACTTTGAGAGAGCATCAGAAATTAAAAATATCAAGAATATATAAAAAATTGAAAAAATTAGAGGAAGCTATAAAAAATAAAATCATCCCAATAATGAGAAAGAATAAGGACCCTTATTATTATCGGACTCGAATTCACATTGGTATAAAAAAAAATCTTGCTTAAACAAATGCCAGAAGTCGAAAAAAATGTATTAAGAGATAAAGATACAAGATAGGAGAATCTATAAAGATTCGTTGAATCATTTCTCGTATATACAATTAATCCTAATTCACTTAACATCAAAATTAATTTAAAATAAACACCAAATCTACGAGAGATAAGAGGCATAGACCCGATTACCATCAAATAAGAAAAATGGCCAAAGAACATATAGAATAAAATAGAGAAAAAGCACCAGCAGCAAGCGGAACTGCCAATACTAACGTAGACCAAAATACAGTAAGAAAAATTAAAAACTAAAAAGATAAAATCCAAAATCGAAAATAATGATAAAAAGGCTAAAATACTTTTATCAAAGTAAAACAAAATTAACAACTAAATAGATCAAACTACAATTCAACAAGTAAAATCTAACTAAGAATAAAGCTAAAAAATAGATCAGCCAGATTTCAGGCAAACTAACTTCTTAAACCATCAATTTTTCTTTCAAACGAGCCCCCTCTTAAAAGTATAATATATATACTCTCCTCTATCTATTTATCTCTCATTTAAAAGAAGTAAAGCAGCTGCCTGATGAAGCTGTTCTATAGTAACTTCAGAATAAAACTTTCGCCACCTCTCATACGATTTATCCACGAAACGCGTCACACACAGACACACACACACAAACATATATATATATATATATATATATATATATATATATATGTGTGTATATATATATATATATATATATATATATATATATATATATATATATATATATATATATATATATCGGGTTGTACGGAACGTTCTGTGCAAATTAAAAAGTTGCGTATTTAAACTCTTCTTATTACAGTTGTTATGTTGGTATAGGATTGATTTGTTGGCATCACTTGCTGCGTGGAAATTTACTGCTTACCTCTTAAATAAAAAATCATTATATTTCCTTTTTTGCTTAAGCGTTATTAGGGTTAATCTTCGATTAACAAAAGTATCATTTTTTCCAAAAAGGTAAAAAAGCTTCAGAAAATTGTTAAACCGTTTGAAATGTTTATAGTGAAGATGCTCTCGGTGAATCTGCAGTTCGGAGGTGATTTGCCAAATTAAAGCAAATATATTTTAGCTTAGAAGATGTAGGTTGTTCTGAATACTTTTAAACGTGGAAGCTGATCTTTTTGAAGTAAACATTGAAGCTAACACAAAAGTCATAACTCGATGGTTTGAAGAAATGTTTAAAGTTCCCAAAAGTATTGGTCAGTAATATGTATGTAATTAAAACTTTGTGCATTTCTCGCAATGATGTATAGATCCTGCACAAACCTTGGGAGGTAAACTGCATGGACCGAAATTTCAAGTGCGACATGATCTTAAAAAGCAATAGAGAATATTTTTTGAAAGTGGTTTTTTAGTCGATAAAAAATTGATTATCTACGATAAAAATATGCGTTAACGATCATGTTTTTTACATTAATATTCCTCAAAACAGCCACCATTGCTGAATATTCATACAATTGATCTTTCTTTGTTTTTGATGGGATTTTCAAATAATTATTTATGAACTAATCATATACAATCCGACATTTAATTTTAACGATTTATGCCTTCACGCCCAAAATCGAACAAAGCCACTCACTAGAGTAGGCAAACCTAGCTCACCGAAAGAAGGTCGTGTTCCGAAAAGACAATGCCAGACAGACCTCATGCTACTTTCGCTATCCGTATAAAGTTGCTTGACCTTGGAAGGCAATATTTATGCAATAACTCTACTTTCCCGAATTTGGACCAGCTCAATTCTATTTGTCTAGGTCACTGCAAGAATAAACCACGTATTGATTATTATATCCAACCTAAGGGTCTTCACTAGACTGCTAGTACTTATAAATCTAAAAATAGAAATTGCCTAGATTTTATGTATTTTGGGGTAAAATAATAGTGGTAATTGATTTATTGAATTACTCTCGCAGTTGTGTTGTAAATTAATTGTTATGTAGAAGAGGGTATACCGAGAAAAAGTATCGAGTAACAGTATTGTTCTATAATGGTGAAGGGGAGCATTATTAATGTAAGTAATATAGGGAGATAAGCTCGTAGAGTGTTATAGAATGATGTATTGAAAGATTCATAGTAGACGCTTAATAAAAATAACTCGGAGATTGATAAAGTATGCACAATGTAGGTTAAGTTCAATAGATGTGTACGTATTAAATTGTTATAAACAGGAATTTATGTGAAAAATAAAGCATGCATCAAGGGAATTATGGTAGAAGCTGTGATCAAATATATGTATATGAAATAAAGGCAAATCTGCCTGATGTTGCCATAACCCTTTAACAAACATAACCAAGGTTAGAGTACTGAGAGAAATATAAAGAGAAATACAGAAAAAGGTAATAGTTTTAAGAATAATCGTAAGGGAGTAGCTCTATGTACCTAAGTAGTTATATGCTATTTACCTAGTGTTATTGGATGAAGGTGTGTAGAATTGTGAAATATTAAGATCGAATCGTTTGCCCTGCTTGGTTTAAGAGGATAAACTTCTTTGCTAAACATAAATATGTCTTTTAATCTAGCGGTAAAGATGGTGTTGTGTATGATATTCAAGAATTTGTCTCATCCCTGAACAACAGCACTCTTTCTCTATCTATGATGCATAATAAACGATAGTGCTATACATGAAAGAGGTTTAGCTCACAAAGTTTTGAATGCTAAGAAAATGCATGGGAAAATAACTAATTAATAAATAAATAACATTTGTTCCAGTTTGTTATCCCAGGATTCTAGAGGAGAATATGCTAGTGGTAACTTTGGGACAGGGTAGTAACTCATTATAATTTATGAGTAAATACAGATTTATAGTTATGGCAGATCAACTAGACAATTCGAGAGTGATCTGTATTTGTGAAGATATATTTAAATTGTATATTAAGATAAGAAAAACTAGTTATTAAGAGCTTTCAGAGAGGTTCGGAATGTGAGATGGGATGTAAAGATATTTGAGAAAAGGATATACTCTTATTAGTGTTTGAGTGTTCGCTTTGTTGAAAATAGTTAAAATTATGGTTACGCAAGCTAGTATTTGAGAGAGAAATGGAAAATCAAGGAATAATTTGATGAAATTGTTTAAGATATTATCGAGGGAAAGATATTAGTATGGAACATGTTCATGTCCTTGAGCCAAGAGCTCGAAACTAGCAGGACAAGATACAAGAGCACATAGACGATAGAACACAGAAATAGATGGTGAGCGTTTGTTGACATAGGTAAAACCTAACATTCTTTTAGAAATTATAAAAGACTACTCATGTTGAAAATTGATTAGATTTAATATTTTGGGAGAGGCATTTGGTAAGAGTATCTGTTCATGACTTCCAGGACTATGATCTTGAAAGAATAGCATTGAATATATATGAGATGTTGCTACAGAAAATGTATTAGAAATGTATATAAGTTTAACACAATTACGTTTTGCTGTAGATAAAGCTTTAGTACGATATAGATAGCAATTTTATCGCGTCTTTCCAATTTATTTAAAAATTCCTTTCTCACAGAGTTAGAATAAGTGAATCCGAAATAATGAACTATCGCAATGTAATCATAGTCAAAAAATCACTTGATCATGATCGCCTTAAAATAATAAATATAAACTTAATGATTAAAGACTCTAGAAAATTTTGAACCATTGTATAAAGACAGGTAGCAGACCACAGGATTTTAAAGAAGCTAATGTAACTCTATTGTTTGAAAAGGATTAAAAATATGGCCTAAATATCTATAGAAGTATGTAGTCAGAAAACTTGTCAAAAATATTTTTAGGAATAAAATCGTTTAAAATTTAGAATCTCAAAACTTTATAAAAGTGAGGAAACTTGGTTTTATATTCACGCGTTTTCACCTCACTAACATTTTAGAATTCATTGACAATATGCTAAAAATTGACGATGACATAAAGCCGATGACATGATTTATTTTAAAGCATTCGATGACTTTCCTCACAAGATACATTCTATTAAACTGAATTCTGATCGAATAAGGTAACTTTCATAAGCAGGTGGATGAGTGGTTTGCAAACCGGAAGTAAAAATTTGTTATAAAAATGCAATTTTAAACTGTGTTCCCTTATGTAGTCTTGTTCATGAAAAAAGTGTTTTTCAGACGTTATATTGATAACACTAGTCAGCAATAATTTTGATCCTTAGGCATTACTAAATCGAATATGCTGATTTCGCATCTGTAATCAGAATTGTTCTAGCCTGTAAGATTCCTGAGTTAAAGACAGACTCTTTAGTTACACATATGGGCAGTTTTGCTTCTGCTACCGTAGGGAGAGGATGTGTTGTGTGTGTTTGGTTTATGCGTTTCACTACTGCTTTATCACGTTGTCAAATTTAGCCCTTAAAGTAGTGGTGTTGAAACGATATTTACATACAGGGATTAATTGCATTTTTCTTTCAGATTTATCTCTCAATTAATTTTTAAATGAAATAAGATTGTACAAACGTATATAGTAGGATATATCCACCTAAGTTGAAAACATGAATCGACGAGGATGTATAAATAGACCAGACCAATTTTTTTATATCTCTGGAAGATAGTTTTCAAGCAACCAGCGGAAAACCTGAGCTAAAAGAAAGAAAACTGCATACAATTATTAATTTGGTTGTAAAGTTGGTGAACAAAACAAGCTCGTGGCACCTCACAAATCTTTTACTGTGTGTTATACAGGGCTCACACAGTGGTTAAATGGCAAAAGGAAGGGTATGCCTTTTGTGTATCAATGGTGTGGCGTGAGCCAACAAATCATGTTTTTGATTGCTACTTTTGTATGACAAATATTGTGGGATTCTCAAATAATAACAGGTCAGAAATTGTATATCCAGATTGCAGGTCAGCTATAAAACCACTTCCCCATAATATGTAAATACCAATCCCAGTTCCTCCATCAGCTAATGCAGTTAAAGATGATTCTTCTCCTTAAGAGGAGGATAACAATGAAGATAAAATGTATCAAGATGATTCTAAGGAAAAGAAGATCCAGTTGATGAATCAAGAGAGATTGAATGATTTGCTGAGGGATTTGTCATTGTCTAAGGAAAAGGCAGAGCTTTTGGGCTCCAGACTAAGGCAATGTAATCTTCTATGGGACGGTGCAAAAATATATACTTTCTGTAGACACCATGAGGCCTTAGCTGCTTTCTATAAAGAAGAAGATGGTGCTTTTTTCTGTACGGATGTTAATGGCCTAATGATTAGCTAGGAAACAAGGATTACCTGATAAATAAAGATTATTCATCGATGCAAGCACTGCTAGCCTCAAATATGTGTTGCTACACAGTGGTACCAAAAGCCCTTCAATTCCTGTCGCACTTATTCAGGGGATGATAGAGACATATGACTCAATGAAATTTATTTTGGAAGGTGTCCATTACTTGCATCATAAGTGGAATATCTGTGGTGATCTCAAGGAAATATTTTTACTTCATGGAATGCAGCTAGGAAATATAAAGAATATTTTATTGTTATGCCTTTGGAAAAACCGTGACGAAATGAATCATTTGATTCTCAAAAAGTGGCCCCAAATCGTAGAACACATAGTTGGCCGATACAATGTGAAGCACATGCCTTTGCTACATCCACAGACGATCTACCTTCCAACAATTTATATCAAACTTGGCTTTATTAAGAATTTTGTTGAAGCAATGGCCCATGATTTTGAAGGATTCCAGTATCTCAAAGAGAAAATTAGTGCAAAGAAAACCGATGCTAAACTTAAAGGTGGCATTTTTTGTAGATCCCGAGATCAGAGAATTAATAAGTGATAGGGAGGTTAGAAATAAAGTAACTCCAATTAAGTTAGCAGCATGAGATTCATTTGTCCATGTAATACAAAACTTCCTCGGTAATCATAGGGCTAAGAACTATGAAGAACTAGTGGACAACATGCTAAAGTCCTATCAACGAATAAGGTGTTGGATGTCTCTTAAGATCCATTTCTTGCATTCGCATCGAGATTTATTTCTAACTAATATCGGTGATATTAGTGACGAATATATGAATAGGTTCCACCGAGATATTGCAATGATGGAGGCAGATATAAAGGCCGCTTCAACGAAAACATGATACGTGAATACTGCTGGATCCTACAACGGGATGATCCGATATCCACATACAAGCGCAAAAGCAAGAGTATCAAACATTTTGGAAGAAATTTATAGTTAGGTGAGTACTACCTCTTTTATATGTAATACATATCTTCTGAGGGTCTGCAAAAGGACGTACATAATGCCAAATAGGGTGCCCGATTCCAAACCTTTGCCCCAAAACGTCTTATTTTTCTTAAACTCGTAATATTTATATCCTTATTTGATCCAAGGTATCAAAGTGAGCCATATAGTCAAGTTGCATAACTCAGGTACCTTACGTGCTAAGTAAATCTGAGCACAGATTTAGAATCATCGCACCAAAATTAGTTAGGAGCAGAGACAATTTAAAATTTGTTGGATAGTGTAATTTATTACAATGATTATGAAAAAAATATAATAAGTAAAATTTAAAAATTAGGCTCATAACACTAAGTTATGTTGTACAGCCAGTTGTAAATGAGAGCGAAAATCTACATGGAAAGCGACATCTATAAAAATAATTGCCTCTTCGAAGAAATGGTAAATGAAATTAAATATAACTAAGTGTAAGGCAATGCATTTAGGAAACAGAAACTGTAAGTATAATTATAATAAAAAAGGTTATTATTTAGAGTGTTGTGAGTAGTGGGAAGTAGGCATTATAATTTGAAATGTCTTAAGCCTTCGACATAATTCTCAGACACATAGTTAGAAATTTTACCTATAAAAAAATTATTCTTAGCCTATATAAAAAATAGTCAAACCTTACTTAAATCTCTATCTTTTTAAAAGTCAATTATAGCGTTAGATCGGATTAAACGCAGATCTACTAAAATTATTCTCAAAAATAGAAATACACCAGAAAAAGATAGACTAGCAAACCTAAAATTATTATCTTTGAAATATATACGACATCGCATCGAACAGATTGAGGTTTTTAAATTATAAACTGATATATGGATAATGAACTTGGTTCTCTATTCGATTATGACAGACACGCAAATACACTATATCATAGATTTAAAATAAAATAAAATGTTAAAAATTAGTTTCGGCAAAAATATTGCCTATAAAATTAATCGGATATGGGATGAATTACCATTGGACGTCATACAAAGTATATCAATTAATATATTCCAAAATATATTTGATAAACTATATTTTTAAAATATAAAATCCATTGAGCATTTGATCTTTGTTTGGCAAAAATCAGTAAAGACTCTGTTAAACTCTACGATAAAGGGGTCGACTTTGCTCGGAAATATGATATGTTACCTTGAAATGAGATAAAAAAATGCAAGGTAGAGATTAATTTTTGTTGTTGATCCGAAAAACCATCCTTATTTTTGATAACTTATTGTTGAAGATGGTGAAATATTTTCTTGGTTGTATATTATTCACGGAAATGATTATTTATTAAATTCCTTTTGCATTTTGTAGGAAAAATAATTTACGGAATACGTCAGTAATAATAAAAATAATTCATACTTAACCTGATTGGAAAAGAGAGATAGAATATATTAATGGTATTTTAAAACTTCGCCTATTCTTATGATCTTTATAAAACACACCAAAAAGCCTCTACTGGAGGATAATTACATGCTGCAACTACTTGGCCTACTGGGGTTTGTGCAGCGCCCTCCGATGGATGGTCACAGACGACAGCTATCAATACTCTTAGAGGACTTGGAAGAGTGCCAGATAAAAACCTCTTTTCTGTCCATGGCCTAATGAATTGTCATACCAAGTCTAGCGTGAAGTGAGGGTGCTTGGGAGTCTATAACAGCAACATTAATCATCCAGTAAAGAATACAAGGGAGCCATCTTATGGTCTTCCTGTTAAAACAGTAACTGGTACACATCTCGTCAAATGCATCAACAACAACTTTGATGACATTATAAAATTCAATTATTTCAGGCTCTCCCTTCCGCCCCTAGAAATCCCTGAGCATTCATAGTAGGTAGCAAGAGCATGTTTTCTTATTCCTCTTTACAATGGGAGGCATTTAGAACACCATCTTCATCTCTTTGGTGTACGCAATCCACTTTTACTTTAGTCTTCCAAATAGTTTCATAGCACAGTTTGTCACAAGGTCTGTTACTAGTGGTACAACCTCAAACCAATTCTCCCTGGTTACATTTTTATTTGATTCGTGGTATGGCCTTGTGATTTCTCTGGTATAATAATGTCTCAATCCCAACGTGCTCAAAACCGTGTCGCATCCTTTCCTAAGATAGGTGTAACTCTAAGTAGGTGTTTTTTCTTACAATCATTAATGATGACAAACTTTATTCCATACTTGGCTGGCGTGCTTGCGATGTACATTCTAAAAGGACATCTTTCTTGTAAACCAAGCAGATTCTCTTCAACCATTTGTTGTTCATTAGGTGTGTAGTGTGACTCGCAGTTCTTCATGAAATTGTCAAAGACTCCTCTTACAGGTGCAAACTTTTTTCTTTCCTCCTTGCCTCTCTTAATGCATGTTCATTAAATTGTAAATAGTTTAGTATGACTTCAAAACGTTTATTGGACATAGCAGCACGGTAGAGTAGTGAACCACTGTCACCAGAACAGAAGTCTGAGGTTTACAAATGATTATCCTTCTGGCAACCTAATGTGTTACAGTTCCCCTGGCATACTTCCCTGATTGATTTTAATATACTTAATGGTTCATTGACAGATGGTATCCAGGATTAAAACAACAAAAATGAAATGTAAAGACTTTTCTGGGGTGCGGTTATTCCATCCTTCTAGATTTGGTCCGAATTTTGCGGCGACAATATTTCTTGTTACTATCCGTATGACCGTGGCTTGCGAACGACTACTGAAAGTGAACCTAGACAAACTACATACTCGTAGTTACTGAAAGTATATTATTGCTGAAACATTCTGCAGAACCTCTGCCAAGACTCCCATCACCACTAACTACACGGAAAGCAGTAGCACGAGTGGCAACAGCATGGCTAGCAGGGGTGGTGGTAGAAGTGGAAAGAACAGCTATGGCTGCAGTTGAGGTAACAGGAACATCAGATGTACTTGCAAAGGTGTCAGGACGAGTAAGTCTACCCTCAGATGTACCAGGATCAGTAGGGGTGGATACAAATATGCCAAGAGAAGGAGTAAAGTTTGCACCGTAAGTATCAGTAAAGTTAGGAAGGTGTGCTGCAACAAGACGGGATTTGATATTTTCTCTGGGCATGAGGTCAGCCATTCTTTCCTTGCGAGACTGCTAGGTGCTTCTTTTTCATTTTCTTTCTCATGAAATGATGCAATAAAATCTTTATCATTATCAATATCACTATCATATATCCCTTCTTTTTCTGAAACATCCTCTATCTAGCTCATCATCAATAGCCTCTATTTCTGCAAGATCACCATCAATGTTTGCTTGTGTTTCATTTTCATTATAATTCTAATTTGACTAGGCACCTGTTGTGTTCATCATATATGTGTGTAATAGAACGAGTTGAAGCTGCGTTTAATTTCAAATCCTATCCCGTATTATTTAAAACCACGATGCTGCCCACGTGCATATTCGATTCAAGGCTTGGAGTCTTATCACAGCTACCGGATGTCAATGTTTAAACAAGGAGGTTATCGTCCCCCCGTTCGCCCCCATACGCCGACCTCGCCAGATCGAGGTAGGCTTATGAACAGATAAGGCATTGTTCTCCGGCCCGGCTGTGCGTTCCCTCCAAGCTTTCACTCCATTTTCCCCCACGCCAAGGAGATGTCCTGGCTATTCATATGGAAACTTTACCACTAAGATCAGATTGGAGATCCAGATTTTCGTCGCGAAACATCACCACGACCCTCTCTCCCTTTGTGCGCCAAGGGACCTCGACCTCGAGATTCACCATCACTTGTCCAGAAGGAGGACAATATTCCTTGAGTGCCAAAGGTTCGAGCCTTTCCGACGCCAAGTCCCCAAGGCCCCCCCCTGTTGTTCAAGGAGAACAGCATTAGAACAGCCATTGTTCGTTTTGAGCCCTTCGCCAAGAAACGGTTCTCATCCCCCCCCCCCTGTTGTTCAAGGAGGACAGCATTAGAACAGCCATTGTTCGTTTTGAGCCCTTCGCCAAGAAACGGTTCTCATCCCCCCCTGTTGTTCAAGGAGAACAGCATTAGAACAGCCATTGTTCGTTTTGAGCCCTTCGCCAAGAAACGGTTCTCACCCCCCCCTGTTGTTCAAAGGAGAACAACATTAGAACAGCCATTGTTCTTGAGCCCGTAGACAAGAGACGGTTCTTATCCCCCCTTTGTTCAGAAGAGAACAACCTAGAACAGCCATTGTTCTTCAAGCCGTTCGTCGAGAAACGGTTCTCCTTCCCAAGACGCCTCGTCAGGATCCTTTTATCCTCCCCTCCCCTTCGGCTGAAACTCGCCAGCGGACCGAAACTCCTTTGCGCCACCTTCCACTGCACCACTAGTGCCAAAGTTACGTAAGCCAAACTTCACCTTTGAGTATTGATCCCTTTTGTCAATTCTATCCTGTGCTTTAAATTGTTTATCGAACCATCCCATCTCTTTAACTCTATATTTGTTTTCCCTTTTTTAATCCCTCAAATCCTTGGATTAGCCCGAGTCTCCACGACCCTTTCCATTCTGTTTATGTCAATATTTTCCGTTTTTGTGTATTGTTTATAGTTATTATTAATAAAACTCTATTATATTAATGATAGCAATATTATTATCCTTGAGCTCAGTTCCACTTCTTAAGCATATCGAAGATACATAATATCGGCCGCCTGACAGTAAACGCACTCTAAAGATAATTAAGGAAGTTCCCTCAACGAATAGTGTAATATATGGTATCGTCGGGAGTCATTCTACGACATATATATATATATATATACTATTTAAATTTGGTGTCAGGTGTGGGGTTTAACGCTATATCTTTGCAAACACTGGTCTCAGTCGAGTAAAGCATAGTGTTATTCGTTATAATAATAGAATATAGTAGTTCCCTTTTGTTTTAACGATTGCTATCCCCCTTTTTTTTAAACTTAAGAAGCTGGAGTAGCTCAAGGAACTGTTATAATAATTTGTTTGTGTTTTTTTGTGATTTTAGTCAGTGGTTATTTAGATTGAGAAACCAAGTACGAATAGGTCAGTGCCCATATTTAGGTAGGCAAATTCTATAGAGGCATAATTCTTGTTGCGAGGAATTTTAGTTGGTTGACTAGTGCGCCCCCAAGTGCAAAGATGACTCAGTTTGAAATCTTTAAAGCGCAAGGAGAATCCTTGGGACTCTCCGGAAAAGAACTAATTGAGTACATTCAAGAGGAGCAAAGAAAAGAGAAAGAAAAAGAAAGAGTAATCCGACAAGAGGAACGAGAAAGAGAAGAAAGAAAAATACAACGAGAAGAAAGAGAAAGAGGGGAACGGATAAGACAAGCTGAGTTTCAGATTGAATTAGCTCGTGTTGAAGCGGGGATACAGTCCGCCAGTTCCCGTTCCGAAGCCCCCCCCCCAATCTCTCACTAAAGCTCCCCAATTTCAAGAATGGAGAGGATTTCGGAGCATTTTTAGCCCACTTCGAAAAGATCCTCGAAATCAATAACATGGATCTGGAGGCTGAAGGTGTAGCCAGATTACTTCCCCTGTTAAATTGCAAATTGCGCGAAATCTTTATATCTTTGCAATCTGATTGTACAATTAACTACAGCCCCTTAAAAGCTGAGTTATTGGCCGCTCATAATATGACTCCCGATTTCTACCGCCAAGAATTTCGAGGAGGTCGTAGTAAACCCAGACAGACGTACCGTCAATTCGGATACATTCTTCAGAGGAATTTTAAATTTTGGTTAGAATCCTCAAAGGTTGATCCGGACTACGAGTCCTTAACAGACTTCGTGTTGCGAGATCAATTTTTGGCGTCTCTCCCGACGGAGATCCGCGCGTTTGTCAAGGATCGTCGGTGCCAGACCTTTAAAGAATGTACCGAAGAAGCAGATATCTATGACGCAAGCCATAATTTATATCCAAAGGAGAATCGAACTTCTCACCAACCCCCAAACCAGGAAAGAAGGAAGGATTCGCGCCTCTTCCCAGGAAAGCTGACAAAGTTTCCGGGCCCCGTAAAACCCCAAAACTTCATTCCCCAAAATCAACAACGGGACTCCAAACCTCCCGTTCAGATTTCTTCTCCACCTCTCTTCCCGAAGCGACCAATAATATGCTTCACCTGTGGTGTAGAAAACCACATGAGCTGGAATTGCCCCCAAAATTCTAGGCTTAAAAGCGGACCAGCCCACCAAGTTCACCAGATTAATGCAACCCCGGCTCCCCCGGTGGTGCAGACCCAAGCAGCAACTTCTCCCCCTCCGTCAGGCCACCAGGTAAATTTTATTTTTGATAAAAGTTCACCAGGAACTTTGAAATTTGAGGAGGGCAGCGTGAATGACTGCCGAGTATCGACTCTCGTCAGGGACACAGGATGTACGTGTTTCATCGTGTCCGACGAACTCCTTCCCCCAGTGGGCCCTAACCACGAAAAATTTGCGGTGGTACATGACTACCTTGGGCGGGCGAACAGATTCCCCGTCGTTAGATGTTACATGCAGTATCAATATTATAATGGCTGGGCTGAAGTCATTGTAGCACCCATACAATTCTGTTCCGTACTTATAGGACAGAGCCCCCAAGTAAGTTTCGACCCTGTGTTTCAGGCCACCCTTCCTCAAGGACGAGATAAGAAAGAAGCCCAGGAGCCCGTCCCCATCAGAACCCCGATACCGTCCGATTTTCTCGGAGACCCCTAACCAGGACTTTAGGACGGCAAAAGAGGAGTGTGAATCACTAACACCCTTAGGTGATAAGGCCCCAGACAAGGACACGGAGACTGTCCCTGGACCCCAAGAAAAAAAGAACCCCCAACGCGCCCATGGAGATACCTTCGTAGAACTGGACGAAGCATCGGCGCTTGAAGAAGATTGCCCCGCGGAGTCCCTTAATGTAATCCAGACAGTGTGCATCCAACCTGATGCCGATTACCCTCCTCCTTCCCTACCAGGCGAGTCTTTGGAACCCTCTGACCTGGATAGTGACGCGCAGCTGATACCACGTCAGAAGAGTCAGCTACAAGAACTAATTAAATGGAGTCACCATTTACCCGCCCTATTAGTTCTTTTCGAGCAACTGCGTGAAAATGGCCTCACCATTGGTCCCAGCAGATGCCATTTTGCTCAAGAAACCATCAAATATTTGGGTTTCAAAATAGGACAAAGCAAGTTAGGTCCCCACGACAACAAGATTAAGGCAATCGCCCACATGCCCCTCCCGATTACAAAGAAGCCATTAAGATCGTTCTTAGGATCACTTTCTCCCTATCAGCGATTTGTTCCGAATTTCGCTGCAATTTTGGCCCCCCTATGCCCCCCTTCAGGAAAAGAATTTCCCCGATCGTTTACGTTGAAATGATGTCGCTGTTTCCCATTTTAATCAGCTCAAAAGTAAGTTCATTTCTGCCCCCATTTTAAAGTTGCCCAACCCGGAAAAATCCTTTGGGATTAAGACCGACGTGATCAACGAGGGCATTGGAGGTGTACTCCTTCAATACGTGGATGACGGAACGAGTCATCTAGTTGCATATGCTAGTCGTCAATTATTACCACGCGAAAAGAGATATGCCACTAGAGAAAAGAAAGCTCTATCAATTATCTGGGTCATAGACAAATTCAAGCTGTACTTGATATTTAAAGAATTTTAAATAGGAACCGTCCACCGTCCGTTAGCCTATATCAGGAATGTGAGACACTCAAACGGCCGCATCATGCGCTGGAGTTTACTCTTGCAAGAGTATCAATTTAAAATAAATTATATCAAAGGTTCCGATAACCAGGTCGCTGACGCACTCAGTAGGAATGCGTTACCGAATAGCGTAGAATAATTGTATTCATAGGATTAGTATCTCCATGTAGGTATATACCGTCTTGTACGACTTAATTTAAGATTCTTTTGTAATATAATTAATTAATGTATATGTCTGAATTTTGTAACGCTCAATGTCTAATTTTTTTGTATGTATATATATTTGTTCTTATTAATTTACGTATAAATTATTTTTGTCCGGTATGTACTAAGTTTATATCATTTCATTGTTCCATGCCCTTTTTTTTTCTTTGATTAAGTTGTATTAAAGGTTATTTTCCCCTGTAATCTAAAGATCAAAATAATCATATGTATTGAGGTAATACTAGTTAGGTGCAGGAAGGTACGGTTGGTACAAGAAAACGAGTTCCCCACAACGGAGCTCTATCGTTGTCCCTTCTCTCTTTTTTTTCGAAGTGACAACTTCCCCTGGAATGGAGGGGTGTAATAGAACGAGTTGAAGCTGCGTTTAATTTCAACTCCTATCCCGTATTATTTAAAACCACGATGCTGCCCACGTGCATCTTCGATTCGAGGCTTGGAGTCTTATCACAGCTACCGGATGTCAATGTTTAAACAAGTAGGTTATCGTCCCCCCGTTCGCCCCCATACGCTGACCTCGCCAGATCGAGTTAGGCTTATGAACAGATAAGGCACTGTTCTCCGGCCCGGCTGTGCGTTCCCTCCAAGCTTTCACTCCATTTTCCCCCACGCCAAGGAGATGTCCTGGCTATTTATATGGAAACTTTACCACTAAGATCAGATTGGAGATCCAGATTTTCGTCGCGAAACATCACCACGACCCTCTCTCCCTTTGTGCGCCAAGGGACCTCGACCTCGAGATTCACCATCACTTGTCCAGAAGAAGGACAATATTCCTTGAGTGCCAAAGGTTCGAGCCTTTCCGACGCCAAGTCCCCAAGGCCCCCCCCCCTGTTGTTCAAGGAGAACAGCATTAGAACAGCCATTGTTCGTTTTGAGCCCTTCGCCAAGAAACGGTTCTCATCCCCCCCCCCTGTTGTTCAAGGAGAACAGCATTAGAACAGCCATTGTTCGTTTTGAGCCCTTAGCCAAGAAACGGTTCTCATCCCTCCCTGTTGTTCAAGGAGAACAGCATTAGAACAGCCATTGTTCGTTTTGAGCCCTTCGCCAAGAAACGGTTCTCACCCCCCCTGTTGTTCAAAGGAGAATAACATTAGAACAGCCATTGTTCTTGAGCCCGTAGACAAGAGACGGTTCTCATCCCCCCCTTTGTTCAGAAGAGAACAACCTAGAACAGCCATTGTTCTTCAAGCCGTTCGTCGAGAAACGGTTCTCCTTCCCAAGACGCCTCGTCAGGATCCTTTTATCCCCCCCTCCTTCGGCTGGAACTCGCCAGCGGACCGAAACTCCTTTGCGCCACCTTCCACTGCACCACTAGTGCCAAAGTTACGTAAGCCAAACTTCACCTTTGAGTATTGATCCCTTTTGTCAATTCTATCCTGTGCTTTAAATTGTTTATCGAACCATCCCATTTCTTTAACTCTATATTTGTTTTCCCTTTTTTGATCCCTTAAATCCGTATATTAGCCCGAGTCTCCACGACCCTTTCCATTCTGTTTATGTCAATATTTTCCGTTTTTGTGTATTGTTTATAGTTATTATTAATAAAACTCTATTTTATTAATGATAGCAATATTATTATCCTTGAGCTCAGTTCCACTTCTTAAGCATAACAAAGATACATAATATCGGCCGCCAGACAGTAAACGCACTCTAAAGATAATTAAGGAAGTTCCCTCAACGAATAGTGTAATATATGGTATCGTCGGGAGTCATTCTACGACATATATATATATATATATACTATTTAAATTTGGTGTCAGGTGTGGGGTTTAACGCTATATCTTTGCAAACACTGGTCTCAGTCGAGTAAAGCATAGTGTTATTCATTATAATAATAGAATATAGTAGTTCCCTTTTGTTTTAACGATTGCTATCCCCCTTTTTTTTAAAACTTAAGAAGCTGGAGTAGCTCAAGGATCTGTTATAATAATTTGTTTGTGTTTTTTTGTGATTTTAGTCAGTGGTTATTTAGATTGAGAAACCAAGTACGAATAGGTCAGTGCCCATATTTAGGTAGGCTAATTCTATAGAGGCATAATTCTTGTTGCGAGGAATTTTAGTTGGTTGACTAGTGCGCCCCCAAGTGCAAAGATGACTCAGTTTGAAATCTTTAAAGCGCAAGGAGAATCCTTGGGACTCTCCGGAAAAGAACTAATTGAGTACATTCAAGAGGAGCAAAGAAAAGAGGAAGAAAAAGAAAGAGTAATCCGACAAGAGGAACGAGAAAGAGAAGAAAGAAAAATACAACGAGAAGAAAGAGAAAGAGGGGAACGGATAAGACAAGCTGAGCTTCAGATTGAATTAGCTCGTGTTGAAGCGGGGATACAGTCCGCCAGTTCCCGTTCCGAAGCCCCCCCCCTCAATCTCTCACTAAAGCTCCCCAATTTCAAGGATGGAAAGGATTTCGGAGCATTTTAAGCCCACTTCGAAAAGATCCTCGAAATCAATAACATGGATCTGGAGGCTGAAGGTGTAGCCAGATTACTTCCCCTGTTAAATTGCAAATTGCGCGAAATTTTTATATCTTTACCATCTGAGTGTACAATTAACTACAGCACCTTAAAAGCTGAGTTATCGGCCGCTCATAATATGACTCCCGATTTCTACCGCCAAGAATTTCGAGGAGGTCGTATTAAACCCCGACAGACGTTCCGTCAATTCGGATACATTCTTCAGAGGAATTATAAATTTTGGTTAGAATCCTCAAAGGTTGATCCGGACTACGAGTCCTTAACAGACTTCGTGTTGCGAGATCAATTTTTGGCGTCTCTCCCGACGGAGATCCGCGCGTTTGTCAAGGATCATCGGTGCCAGACCTTTAAAGAATGTACCGAAGAAGCGGATGTCTATGCCGCAAGCCATAATTTATATCCAAATGAGAATCGAACTTCTCACCAACCCCCAAACCAGGAAAGAAGGAAGGATTCGCGCCCCTTCCCAGGAAAGCTGACAAAGTTTCCGGGCCCCGTAAAACCCCAAAACTTCATTCCCCAAAATCAACAACGGGACTCCAAACCTCCCGTTCAGATTTCTTTTCCACCTCTCTTCCCGAAGCGACCAATAATATGCTTCACCTGTGGTGTAGAAAACCACATGAGCTGGAATTGCCCCCAAAATTCTAGGCTTAAAAGCGGACCAGCCCACCAAGTTCACCAGATTAATGCAACCCCGGCTCCCCCGGTGGTGCAGACCCAAGCAGCAACTTCTCCCCCTCCGTCAGGCCACCAGGTAAATTTTATTTTTGATAAAAGTTCACCAGGAACTTTAAAATTTGAGGAGGGCAGCGTGAATGGCTGCCGAGTATCGACTCTCGTCAGGGACACAGGATGTACGTGTTTCATCGTATCCGACGAACTCCTTCCCCCAGTGGACCCTAACCACGAAAAATTTGCGGTGGTACATGACTACCTTGGGCGGGCGAACAGATTCCCCGTCGTTAGATGTTACCTGCAGTGTCAATATTATAATGGCTGGGCTGAAGTCATTGTAGCACCCATACAATTCTGTTACGTACTTATAGGACAGAGCCCCCAAGTAAGTTTCGACCCTGTTTTTCAGGCCGCCCTTCCTCAAGGCCGAGATAAGAAAAAAGCCCAGGAGCCCGTCCCCATCAGAACCCCGATACCGTCCAATTTCGCGGAGACCCCTAACCAGGACTTTAGGACGGCAAAAGAGGAAGGGGAATCACTAACACCCTTAGGTGATAAGGCCCCAGACAAGGACACGGAGACTGTCCCTGGACCCCAAGAAAAAAAGAACCCCCAACGCGCCCATGGAGATACCTTCGTAGAACTGGACGAAGCATCGGCGCTTGAAGAAGATTGCCCTGCGGAGTCCCTTAATGTAATCCAGACAGTGTGCATCTAACCTGATGCCGATTACCCTCCTCCTTCCCTACCAGGCAAGTCTTTGGACCCCTCTGACCTGGATAGTGACGCGCAGCTGACACCACGTCAGAAGAGTCAGCTACAAGAACTAATTAAATGGAGTCACCATTTACCCGCCCTATTAGTTCTTTTCGAGCAACTGCACGAAAATGGCCTCACCATTGATCCCAGCAAATGCCATTTTGCTCACGAAACCATCAAATATTTGGGTTTCAAAATAGGACAAAGCAAGTTAGGTCCCCACGAGAACAAGATTAAGGCAATCGCCCACATGCCCCTCCCGATTACAAAGAAGCCATTAAGATCGTTCCTAGGATCAGCTTCTCCCTATCAGCGATTTGTTCCGAATTTCGCTGCAATTTTGGCCCCCCTATGCCCCCCTTCAGGAAAAGAATTTCCCCGATCGTTTACGTTGAAATGATGTCGCTGTTTCCCATTTTAATCAGCTCAAAAGTAAGTTCATTTCAACCCCCATTTTAAAGTTGCCCAACCCGGAAAAATCCTTTGGGATTAAGACCGACGTGATCAACGAGGGCATTGGAGGTGTACTCCTTCAATACGTGGATGACGGAACGAGTCATCCAGTTGCATATGCTAGTCGTCAATTATTACCACGCGAAAAGAGATATGCCACTAGAGAAAAGAAAGCTCTATCAATTATCTGGGTCATAGACAAATTCAAGCTGTACTTGATATGTAAAGAATTTCAAATAGGAACCGTCCACCGTCCGTTAGCCTATATCAGGAATGTGAGACACTCAAACGGCCGCATCATGCGCTGGAGTTTACTCTTGCAAGAGTATCAATTTAAAATAAATTATATCAAAGGTTCCGATAACCAGGTCGCTGACGCACTCAGTAGGAATGCGTTACCGAATAGCGTAGAATAATTGTATTCATAGGATTAGTATCTCCATGTAGGTATATACCGTCTTGTACGACTTAATTTAAGATTCTTTTGTAATATAATTAATTAATGTATATGTCTGAATTTTGTAACGCTCAATGTCTAATTTTTTTGTATGTATATAAATTTGTTCTTATTAATTTACGTATAAATTATTTTTGTCCGGTATGTACTAAGTTTATATCATTTCATTGTTCCATGCCCTTTTTTTTTCTTTGATTAAGTTGTATTAAAGGTTATTTTCCCCTGTAATCTAAAGATCAAAATAATCATATGTATTGAGGTAATACTAGTTAGGTGCAGGAAGGTACGGTTGGTACAAGAAAACGAGTTCCCCACAACGGAGCTCTATCGTTGTCCCTTCTCTCTTTTTTTTCGAAGTGACAACTTCCCCTGGAATGGAGGGGTGTAATAGAACGAGTTGAAGCTGCGTTTAATTTCAACTCCTATCCCGTATTATTTAAAACCACGATGCTGCCCACGTGCATCTTCGATTCGAGGCTTGGAGTCTTATCACAGCTACCGGATGTCAATGTTTAAACAAGTAGGTTATCGTCCCCCCGTTCGCCCCCATACGCTGACCTCGCCAGATCGAGTTAGGCTTATGAACAGATAAGGCACTGTTCTCCGGCCCGGCTGTGCGTTCCCTCCAAGCTTTCACTCCATTTTCCCCCACGCCAAGAAGATGTCCTGGCTATTTATATGGAAACTTTACCACTAAGATCAGATTGGAGATCCAGATTTTCGTCGCGAAACATCACCACGACCCTCTCTCCCTTTGTGCGCCAAGGGACCTCGACCTCGAGATTCACCATCACTTGTCCAGAAGGAGAACAATATTCCTTGAGTGCCAAAGGTTCGAGCCTTTCCGACGCCAAGTCCCCAAGGCCCCCCCCCCCTTTTGTTCAAGGAAAACAGCATTAGAACAGCCATTGTTCGTTTTGAGCCCTTCGCCAAGAAACGGTTCTCATCCCCCCCCTGTTGTTCAAGGAGAACAGCATTAGAACAGCCATTGTTCGTTTTGAGCCCTTCGCCAAGAAACGGTTCTCATCCCCCCCTGTTGTTCAAGGAGAACAGCATTAGAACAGCCATTGTTCGTTTTGAGCCCTTCGCCAAGAAACGGTTCTCACCCCCCCTGTTGTTCAAAGGAGAACAACATTAGAACAGCCATTGTTCTTAAGCCCGTAGACAAGAGACGGTTCTCATCCTCTTCTTTGTTCAGAAGAGAACTACCTAGAACAGCTATTGTTCTTCAAGCCGTTCGTCGAGAAACGGTTCTCCTTCCCAAGACGCCTCGTCAGGATCCTTTTATCCCCCCCCCCCCTTCGGCTGGAACTCGCCAGCGGACCGAAACTCCTTTGCGCCACCTTCCACTGCACCACTAGTGCCAAAGTTACGTAAGCCAAACTTCACCTTTGAGTATTGATCCCTTTTGTCAATTCTATCCTGTGCTTTAAATTGTTTATCGAACCATCCCATCTCTTTAACTCTATATTTGTTTTACCTTTTTTAATCCCTTAAATCCTTGGATTAGCCCGAGTCTCCACGACCCTTTCCATTCTGTTTATGTCAATATTTTCCGTTTTTGTGTATTGTTTATAGTTATTATTAATAAAACTCTATTTAATTAATGATAGCAATATTATTATCCTTGAGCTCAGTTCCACTTCTTAAGCATATCGAAGATACATAATATCTGCCGCCAGACAGTAAACGCACTTTAAAGATAATTAAGGAAGTTCCCTCAACGAATAGTGTAATATATGGTATCGTCGTGAGTCATTCTACGACAATGTGCTTCACTTCATCATCATTAAAATATTTACGTGTCATTTTTCCTTGTTATTCATGTTATCTCCTAGTGTTTTATTGTTATAAAACACTATATTGCCAGTGAAAACAATATTTTGATACCAAGAAATTAAACAGAAAAAATAGTTTGTAATTTGTATGCAAAATTAGTTCCTTAAAATACAAAAAATGGTAAAATACCATATATTGTTATTATTTTCTGCTGATCGTTTTTGTATTTACATCAGGCGATTGCACTTTACTAACATTCTTTTTATTTTGCCACTAGTTAGTTATATAATTTTTCTGATGTTTTGTTATTTATACGTAGTTTAATATATTCTACATTAAATAATGAAGCCAAATTCTACATTTACCCAATACTTAGATAAGATATGAATAGATATATATTCATCGTTATAAATACGTAAGCTATAAAAACACAAGAAAAATAGACAAACCAAAGAGGAAGTATTGCCTAGGTGCTCATTTTTTGATGGTCTATTTCTCTTAAATCAAGAGAAGTTATGAGACATTATGGCAATTTTTATAGTATTAATCGATAGAAGAAACTATCTTTTATTGTAATGATGAATCGAAATGATATTTACTTGGAAGGAATATTGCTATTTGGTTTTCTTTATTGTTTTGAATGGGCTGTGAAGATTTAGGGAGATATAAAAGCAAAAATGATCAAATAAACGAAAAACAAACAACACAAGGAAAAGAGTGTAGCGTAGCGAAAAATAAGAAATGGTTGCCTCTTAAAGAAATAATTACTTATCTATAAGTAGCCTGTAAGTTTGAGGAATAAAGATTATAAAGCTAAAGTAGCTTTACTTCTCAGTTCATTGAACAAAACTCAACTAAGTTGACTCGCGGACTACTTGCAGATACAAAAGTATTATTCAATAATTATAAATGATCCAGATATTGACAACAGTGTGACACGAAGTATTTGTGACCATCATATAGGGTCCAAAGGGAAGCTGGATGAAGAATATTTTTACTTGTTATTCAAACATAATGGCTCGATCAATGTGCTATCAAGGCCGATCGACACATATTTAGACAAAATAGGAAAATTTACTCATTTCTCTTCTTTACCTTTTTAAATCTTAGAAAATAAGTCAAAATAAATAAATTAAATGGAATTATAGAGATTTATTGTTTTAATCTTTTGTTTAATAAATACGCTAATAGCCACAGTTCCAATGTTACTAGATTTCCTTTATTAAAATCGAGAAACTATTGGCGGAAGTAAAATATAGATTATTGGCATTGGAGAAAAATTCTTTTAAACAATCAATAGAATCTTGATAACATTTCCATATATATTTCAGCATCTGAATTAACTTCTGTCATTACTACTATTATCATTCAAAAGTTTAAAAGAAAAAGATCAGTTTACCTTCAAAAAGTTTATTTATTTTCTTATTAATGATTCCTTTGCCAGGCAACATAAAGTGCAGGCTCTTTTAAAGTGTATTTTCATCAATAAGGCAACAATAAAAGTTATCGCATTAACATTTATAGATTCTCATTGACTGTATTCTACCAGTTATAATACTTATGGGATTGCACTAACAACAAAACTATGTGGAGATGGCAATAAAACTATGCAAATTCTATAGATATAATATATACACTCCATACGCATACACTAACAAATATATCTATATATATATATATATATATATATATTTATATTTATTTATGGGGGTGGTTAATTTGTCACCGTCGAAAAATCTAAATTGCGCCTATGCATGGTGGCTGGTGGCGGTTTTTTTGTTCCTATGATAATTAGGCCCAGTTATGCCTCGACGGGGAAAGATTGGGAAACACAGCTGTATTAAATCTTCCAACATTTCAAGAAAAAATATCAAGCAGTGCTACTTGGGATTTAAGCTAGAACATTTTTTTGAGAAAATCTCCGAGTGATTAGGTGTAATCTGAGCACTGTGCATAGCATTAAGTAAGAGTTGCATGATAAGCATGTCATTAAAATGGTATGGCGGGTTGAAAATCTTACACTCAGCGTTTTGTTAAGAAAATAATCCCTTTGTTCATTCTAGAGATCAAACCCATCATTTAGAATAATCCTACCCATTCAAAGAGGTATATAGGCTAGAAAAAGAGAGTTTCATAGTCTCTCATCAGGAAGGTAGGGATTAAGGCCTTCCGCTAATACTCGTGCAATATAAGAAGCTCTAGCTTTATTCCGAGAAGATGAAGGACAAAGGTGAGTAATGTGCTATGTTTTTTTCTATCAAATTGAAGCATCTCTTTAACTTGGCATTCCTTCGTTTATCGCAGTGAATAAAATTTCTGCAGTCACCAGGTGCTAAACTAGCAAAACAACCGTTAGCTTGCTGTATCTTTTCGGAGGGCTATATCAACTGCCTGGATAAGTTAATGTTGACACCAATCTAGAAAAATGGAATGAAAGGCCATAAAATCATTCAATATATAATCTATGATAAATTTTTATATAGCTAAGAAATAGATTGGGTTCGTTAGTTAGGGTCTATTAGGGGGCTTATAACAAAAACACTTTGTCATGCTCGATTATTTAGTAAGGTGGTCACCCATTTTTATACATAAAACTTACAAGTATTGTGCAAAATACAGTATAATTAATGCAATATTATCATGTTTTTATGGATTTTACTCGCAAATTAAAATTGAATTGATCACTCTCTCCTACCCTATCCATAAATAATCGTCTCTGCTGAGGTTTCTTTACGAGA
The DNA here is from genome assembly GCA_963969495.1 of Ceratothoa steindachneri. NCBI lineage: Eukaryota > Metazoa > Arthropoda > Malacostraca > Isopoda > Cymothoidae > Ceratothoa > Ceratothoa steindachneri. Next base: position 88,235,979 of record OZ018328.1, read on the forward strand.
AAAAACTTTCGCAAAGAATATATGTAGGTTTGCGCATTTTTATGTTATATGCATATAATTTATCGGCGCAAATAATTACTGAGAAAACCTATATTTATTCAATAAAGAGTTTAGTAATAAATGCCATATAATAATTTTTTATTCCGTTTCACTTGTCCTTTTTCTTCTATGCTTGAGGCTTCAGGGAAAAACTATCGTCTGACACCCCAAAATTACCTTTAAATGGTTATAAGTACTTCAAATAATATTCTTGCCTAGTTTTACCTTTGTTTTATCTTTTGAAAGTCTACAATCACACTAGGAACATAGAGGGAGGCTTTTAAGGAATATAGGAGCTTAAATGGTAAAGGAATTTCTCACACTTACTCAGCTAATAATGAAGCTTGTGGTTACAGCATTTGACTCTCTAACTGCCTGAGGACAGTTATAACAAGTGTTTACTCTGTTTAAGGGTATTTGTCAATATATGTTTGAGTGGCTCCATTTGTCTGAATAGATGTTCTTCTGTGTCGTTTGTCCTGTAAAAGAAATGAAAATTTCTTTTAGATAGAAAAAGAAAACGACTGCTCTTCGCTGATCGTTGAAGAGAAAATTTCAGTATCAAACCACGGAGGATTGAGTACGGACATATGGAAACCTAATCGATTGTAGATTACGAATAGGAAGGGATTTGAAAGATGTTAGAGCAAGTTGGATGATAAACGAATTTTTCCTACTTCATAAAATCGTAAATCACAATTATACATGTATAGTGACGCCCGAATTGCAAGGTGAAGTAGGCTTAACGAAGAACCTCACAAATGAACACCCTGTTTGACCTATGAAATCTTGAAATTTGGCGCACATATTAACTAATGAAATAAGATTCCATGTATTAGGAATGAACCATTGTAGTAGAGAGCGAAATACTTATATTACAAGTATACTTGTATTAAGAAATACATGACTGTAAAAAGGCAAGCGAATAGTTGGAGGTACCCTCGCGAACAGACAAACATACAAAAGTGAAGAAACAGCTGCAAGCCAAAATGTGTCGATACACGATAACGAGGCAGCTGGAACGGAATCAGGTTTGACCAGCTGAAGTTGACGTAGACCAGCAAAATGACTAATTAAACTTTGCTATCACATTGCTATCGTTGCAAGCCAGGATCGGCCAAATGTGTCTACATTGAAACACACACACTCTCTTTTAATCCGTCCAGCAGTTTAAAAAAAGGAACAAACGAACATACTTCTGAGATTATAAGCACCACCCAGCGTGCAGATTAGGGAAAAAGAAGTTACGCCCACTTAATTGAAGGTAGTCAAAATAAACGGATTGAAACATCCTCATTATCATTATTCTCGTTCTGAATTTCATTATTCGCTTCACTAGTCATTCCTTGTCCTTAGCTCCAGCCTTCCTAGCCCAAATTATCTAACGTAGAGCAAAATTTACAGCAAGGTAGTTAACACTCGACTATCTCGCTGGCCCCATTTAAGGTTATCCTAATCTAAAAATAAAACCTAAAAACACGATTTTTTTTCGAGCCCTTCCTTTAACCGAATAAAACTAGGGTATCTTTTGCACCCAGACTATAAACGGATTCCGCGTAAGAACTTTGGGCGTCAGAGCAAACTCGACGGTGAGACCTAGAACGCCTTCGTCCAAACTCCCCTTTACGGGTAGCCTTAGTTCACGAATAAAACCATCCATAAACTGGTAGTTCTACTAACTCCCCGTGCCAATTATAAACTGGTGACGCTTTTGACCGGAAAGTGAAGGTAACATAAATTAAATATGGACACAGCAGACCATCAATAAGCAGGACAAGAATAAGGAAGATCGTAGACGCTATCACCATCAAGTTACCCCCCAATAAATGAGGCAGCAGTTGCATGTTGGTGTAAGATTGTACAAGCCGTTTTATATGTCAGAAACAAGAAAGAAACAAAATTCTTTCACGTCCTGGCTGCACTACCTTTCGAGAGTGCTTATCTACTTCCTGCTACAGTTTTGTTTACCCCAAATTACTAGCTTCTAAGACGGAGGTAATGGGGCTCTTGAAAAGCACCAAACTGGAGCTCATTGCTTCCTCCAAACTCACTGGTCGACCTTCAACTAACCTGGAGGAACCGCGAAGGACTGTTATACAGGCAGGAGTTGGGTGAGAACTCGTGAGCTACAAATTGATTCAATCCCTGCCAGCTAACATCGCGCCCATAATCGCTAACCAGAAGGACCTAACTCTGCTAAGCTAGGAAAGCTTGCTGACGAAATAATGGCATTTTATACGGCACAGTGTATTAATGTTACTCATAACAGTGATAACATATAACATAGTGTCACTTCTTTTTCCGAAGTGGGTGTTCCATATTTAAATAATAAATGTGATAATCTTGTAAATAATGTAAAATATACTGGAAATGCGCGCTCAGTGCCTATAGGTGCATACTCTAATGGAAACCGTTCTAATTTTATACAGTGTGATATCGAATACACTGCCAATAGTATACTAATAGGACAGCGACCTCTTAGCAGGAACCAAGGACATGTAGTATACCGTTCCCATCTGTATTTTGTTGAAAGTACAAATTCTACGAAGAGAGGGGAACACGTTCAAATGAAACCATCCTCCAGGCCTTCTTCGCCAGCCCCATCGAAAAACCAGCAAGGCATACAATTGCAAGTGTGACCACTGGTATGCCTTCTGTATTCATCATCGTCGCAAGTCATATAAATGCTATGAAGTCTTAAAATGGGCACGCGAATGAGTATACACATAAAAATAATCTAAAAATAAGTATAACAGTTTTCATAAATAAGAATAAGTCTTTATCTATATACTATATAACATCTTTGTTAAGTAATAATGTATAGGTTTTGTCTATGGAAATAATAAGACAAAAGTGCATGCTACGGTGGAATAGGTTCAACAATGAAGACTCACAAATGAGTATAATGTGAATCCTGTAAAAGCATGTAACAGGAACACAAATAATTTTTTACATAGCACTTTGCCTGTGAACATATTGTTTATAATATGTGTTGTAATAGTTGCATATATCATTATCAGAAGGACTACTTGAAAAGGTAGAGAGAATCAATATATTGAAAAATATGCATATGGGTGTGAAAGCAATATAAATGTGTAGAATTATGGATAAAACAAACTGTGTGCCCCGAGTCAATGTATATGAGTTCTTTATTTATAACACCCCGTGGCTCGAAGCGACCTCCGAATTGCAAGTTGAAGTAGGATCAACGAGGATGTTCACAAATGAGCATAGTGTTGGACCTATAAAATCCTGGAATTGGGCATACATATTCAATAATAAAATAATATACCAAGAAGTAGTAATATCAAATATAGCTAAAACAGAGTACTTATATATATAATGTTAAATCACAATTGTACATGTGTAGGGACGCCCGAATTGCAAGGTGAATTAGGCTCAACGAGGAACCTAACATATTAGCACCCTGTTAGACCTATCAAATCTTAAATTTAGCAAACATAAGCTCACCAGACAAAATATTAGTCACTTGTAACCATAGTAAGGGCCTCTTGCAAGCCAATTTGCTCCTTATGTTGATGCCATGGAATTTCCTGTGTAATGTTCTTACTGAAATGGGTGGTGAAGGACCAGAATTGATGTTTTTGCAGCAATTCATGCCTGAAAGCAAATCGATTTGCATTTACAAGGCTGCAGATTCTACGACGGTCCCTGTTTGCAAAAAACCTTCTTCCGTCCGCAATTCTGGCGAGAGTTTTTCGCATTTTGGGAGTTCTGCCATTGCTTGTAATTCCCGATTACCGTATTCGTTGAAACACGGAAAAATTTCGCTACCTCCTTTACATGATGACCTTTGGCGCGGCCAAATGCAATCAAGTTTCGACGTACTCTAAGCTATGCGTCTCGGCTTCCTAAGGTTCCTACACGCTTCATATGTTAATTTTTTTCTCCCTAGCTGACGAGTTTTTTGTCCGGTGCGCTTAGTAACTACTGAAATAGCATGCCATGGGGTAGCAATGAACCAATGTAGAATAGAGCGAATTACAAGTGTATTTGTATTAGGAAAAACATGAGTGTGAGAAGGCAAGCGAATATTTGTAGGTTCCCATGCGAACACGCAAACATACACAGGCGAGGAACATCTGCGATATGAAAGGTCTTGATACAAGATAACGAGGCAACTGAAAGAGAGCCGGGTTTGACCAACTAAATTTGACGTGGACGTGCGAAACGACAAAATCAACATTCCTATCATCTTTGTTTCAGTGCCAGCCCGGATGGGCAAATGTGTCTACATTGGAACACACACACACCCCCTTTGATTCCGCCGATGAGTCTCAACAAAGAAACAAACGAACATACTTCTGATACTATAAGATCCGCCTCGGATACAGATTAGGAGAAAAGAAGTCAAGCCACCCTAACTTGAGGTGATATAAATTCACGTTTTTCTTTGTTTATTAAAAGCGTCACGGATCCATTCCTCGTCCTTAAGTCGAGCCGTCCTAGTCCCAAATATCTAACGTAAAAAGAAATTTACAACAAAGCCGTGTAACACTCGACTATCCCGCTTGCCCCAATTAAGGTATACCTAAGCCAAGAATAAAGCCTACAAAACACCCTTACAGGCTTTCCTTTAACACAGTGGTAAACAAGTTACCCTTCGAATCCAGCCTATAAACAGATTCTCCTTAAGAAATATGAAAAACAGAGCAAACTAGACGGTGCCAGTTCGAACGCCTTCGTCCGCCACCCCTCTGCACTTAGCCTGCTTTACGATTAAAACCTTCCATAAAATTGTGACTGTACTAACACCCTGAGGCACCTTATAGGTTCATTCCGAGTAGAAAAGTTAGAAATTTAAACGATGGCAAGTTGCATTCATTGTAACGCATTGCAATCACCCAAACATTGGGCCATTGCCTCAAACGAATCCATGACTGCATTGTTTCCCGAAATATATCATGAAGTAACGATGTGTTGATTATTTAATGATTTTCTGAAGTCGGAGATATGTCTTGGTAAAATTTTCAAAATAGTTTAGGTAACGAAAGAGCTGCCGAAAATACTTTATCACTAGCAATAATTTCTACCATGCAGTAGTCAGCAACGAGGGGCAATGACTCCCAAAGTAGAGATGCTTACTAGTTGTTTTAATGTTATACTTAATTATCCGTTTATCTGGTTGCCTACACACTCGGGATTGTTAGTTTAGGGTTGGATGCAAAAAAGTTTTCTGTACATGGATTGGATATAGGATGTGGAGATGAAAGTTTTACCCTTGAACTTAAAACATCTTTGGCTTTTACAGTCACAGTCAGAATAACACCCGGGGTATAGGAATTTTTCGTGCCGTAAAATTAAGCATCGCGAGAGAGCATTTTTTTACAATAGGCCTTTTCAATTTAGGGCTAGGTGAAAATATTGTTGCAGAATAATGACCGTAAAGAATATGAATACCATCCACAGCTGAGAGTTCAGAAGACACTGCAAAGTTATGTCTTATTTTAAGGAATTGATTTAACTAAAGCTTTATGAAACGATAACAATTCATGGGTAGGTCAAAATGCTGTCAAGTAAAAGTAAAGTTACAATGAAGCAAATAAGGAAGACGCAAGGGGTTTCACGCTACACTGACCCTAAGGTTAAGGTGAACGTGGTTTTTCCCGTAGATCGTGGCACGAATAGACTATTACATCTTATGGCATAATAAGATTGAGTGCAACAAAATTAATGTCTGCCTTAGGGAGGAGTATTCCGTCAAGAAGAGCTTATGGAGGGCCATATTTCACCGAAGGTCTAGAATGACAGAGAGAACAAGAATTTCGATTAAGCCGTGAAGTTTACTGATAAGGCAAGGATGCTCATGAGCAGAAGATCCATGTTACTGTGTTTAAGTTAGATAGACCAGCCCTGAATTGGACTTTAGTTCGTTCCCGCTAAAGAAAACTGGGATATTTTGATATATTTTGCCGTACTGAATGTTAGATTTCTCTCACACTCGCATTTTAGCAACTCGAAAAAAGCCTGGTGGCTCCCCAAAAATCCGAGTTGTGTGTGTGGATTGACAAGTACATATACAAATCCGAATTTTCCCATTTCAATACAAGAAATGGGACAAATCCCGCATTAATGTTGTGTGCAGGAACCAAAATATCTCAAAAGTGTTTTAATGAGTTATTCTTTGCTACTCTCTCTCTCTCTCTCTCTCTCTCTCACTATAAGAAAGTTTGCTTAATGGTCGGATAAAAGTTTGTGACATATCCTCAAGCAGCATTCAATTTTTCATCTCCTAAGATTTAGCAACATTTCTTATATTAAACGCAAACGAGGAATGTTAAAAAGCGATCACAGAGTTCCAATTTTAAAAATCTCGTTATCTCCCTAGACAAGAAATGTTGCGGAGTGTCCAGGAAAAATAAGAAAACTGCATTAATAAAGAGTTATATAGTATTAGAATTGTTTTGACCGGCTACTATGATGCTCTAAAATCGTAGTTTCAGTTATAAGTGAGTTGCTGTTGCCTCGGATCTAGGAAAATAGCTTTGGTAAGATAAATTAGAACATAACGTAGCCCTCACTACTAACCATATCAAACAACATGATATGGACCGAGACACTGGTATCCTTGTCACACGTTTCGTATTTGGGGGACCAAGCATCGCGAAGTTTTTTTCTGCGAGTTCAGCAACTGATCCTAGCAGAAATTAGTTTCCCCTTCGAAAAACGAAAAGATTCCAGTCCTGATAGGATACTTCAGTTTGTTCACGTGCTTTGAAGTACGTTTTTGCGCTTGGCGTCATATTCTTCGAAATAGAAGGATTAACTGCCTGAAAAGGGATCTGACACTCTTTCTCACTAGGTATGGAGATCATTGACTTACTTGGATCGTTCTCCATCAAGGCTTGGATCTCAGAAACCGATTCTGCTGTTATTTTCGTAATAAATTGCTTAAAGTGAGGTTCCCTACCAGCCTTATTTTATTTATTATCTACAGCCTGACTCATCCAACTCTTTGGTGATCTTCTAAGCACTAGAGCTTAACAACCTTGGTGGTAGTGCCCACCTGTGTGCAACTTGTATAGTTAGGTGGGTGTTACGCACTATTTTAAATTCAAAATAACATCACTTCCAAGTAAGCAGCCAATCTTATCTATATTTAATACTTTATAGCGCATGGCCATCGTGAATGAGACTATTTTGCTCCCATGAATGCTGTTTGTCTATTGTTGTGACATATGTGAACTTTTATCTATTTGCTAGAACTTAGCTAGCGTCATTTCACCTTCAATCGCCGTGAAGGACTCAGGCAGTTTGCTTATTATACATTTCCTCTAAATTTCGGATCGCCTGGTATATAAATGTGGCAAGGCTTGCAGAAAAGAACTGGAGTCTAAAGAAAAAACGTTACAAGAAAGATCTGCCTCCACTATACTGATCACAAGGTCTTCCTATTTTCAGTAACGGGGTAGAGACTTGAAAGTCAATTAGATCCAATTTTTTCTCCTATTCTTCTCAATATTTTTCAAACGCGGAAAGCAACATAAATTAACCACTGCAGCGTTCAGGACCAATTTAAAATAAAATAGTGAATCCTGGAAGGTAGACTCGTTAGGTAGGGTGAAGAAGGCGAGTCCTTAGGTATAAGAGCCAAAAATTTAGTGGAGCCTAATAGTAATATTCTTATTTTGGCAAAGTGGTCGAGGAGTACTTCTATAATAAAGAGGTAATTAGGCACCCATAGGCAGTGCGAAAGAAATTTTCTAAAATATCGTAACACAATCTCTTTTAAGATTCCACGAAAGGTCGAACAACAAATATTGATTTTATGAGAGCGCTTTGAAAACAAACTGAGTGCATAGTGCGTTCGAAAAAATAATAAAATGGCAGGAACTGCCCCCATCTAAGGGTAAGGGGGCAGACTCCAATGCGTCAAAGAAACCTTAAGGAGCAGTAATACTTGAAAAAAACAGGAAATGGAAACCCCGACGAAACATTATATGGATACTTTAGAGTTGCTCCGATTGGAATTCTGGATGTCACGAATAAATTCATCGTAATCTGCGGACGGAATAGAGCCACTAAGGATAATTAGACTCGCATTGAGATTATTCCTCAAATGATAGTAAATATTGAACTTATATGTCGAAAAATAAACATGTGTGTAGGCTCACATACTAAAGATAAAATTTAAACAGAAATAGAAATGAATCACCCAGGAATTGAGATCCACGACTTGATCAAATCTGTAAACCACAAGCATGCGTTTTTCAAAATAGTTTCCACAAATCGAAATGTTGCGAAAAATATGCCAGAACGGATTATTCTTGGTAAGCATAAGAATCCCACCGGAAAATAAGGGAAGATAAAATTACACTAACATACAGAGATGCTTCAACTGCAATAAAATTGAGGAAAACACAACAAAAAACGGCATAGAGACTGAATAGATTTTCTCTCAATGCGGCCAACAAGGTCCCTTTTTAAATATATTTGGTCAACCAACGGGAGAAATACCTTAAATGCAGCAGGCCAGAACGAAAAATGACAATAAGTTGCCAAAGGAAGAATAAAATATTACTAGAGAAAGAAAAAGAATGAAATAGCAACAACGTAAACAAGATAAATATATACTATGCATGAGTGGCAAACGCACAGTAAAACAGAAGAGGAGGTAAAAAACTCATCTCTCATTACGAAATTAATGATCGATGAGATTTACGTACCTACTGTACGCGCACGTACTGAAAATAAAAAAATTCAGGAACCTTTTCACATACCATGCTTAATACCATGTTCGTAAAAAATGGAATGAAAAAGATGTGGTTACCTAGAATCCACCCTCCTCAGAAATCTTATTCGTCAGTGTAGCTAAGACCACAGGAGGGGAGAGACCTAAATTATAAAAAAAAAATTTCCAGCATAAAATAATTCTGAACTATAGATGATGAAGAAAGGATAATGGCTGTTGATGCAGCATTAAATCACTTGTTGCAGCCGACCGTAACCTCAAAATCTACGTTGGCAAAGAGTGCTCACTACCGAGCGAAGAAAAGCAACAATGCGTAGTCAAAGCACTACGTAATGTTACAGGCAAATATGGCTACATACAAAGGGCGAATGAAAAAAAGAATCAAGTTTTTCAGCAATTACTCATCAATGACAGAATGGGAATCTTCCCTGGCTACTGCGTCATCTTACACCGAGACACATGCCAAGATTTTGTATGTGATCGTATATGGATGGTGGTGCCGAAAAACCAAAAAGTCCACCAGACAAAAAACGAAGGACAACTGAAAAGATCCATAAGTCGATAATGGCTCAGCTTTCAACCTTCAAATTAACGAACTGAGGAGTAATGATGAGCCATTGATTTACAGGAAACGCGACATCATCCCCAAACTATTCAGCGTTCACGGAGCTAATATCACCGAAAATGGATTAAAAATAAACCAAAAACTTCAAGACCTGAAGGTTAGTACAACTATCCCAATTAAATCAATCTTACAGACGATATTTACGAACAATAACGAGAAAAGGATCAAACGAGGAAGTCTTCTAAATGCGATAAAAAACACAACAAACTACACAAAGACACAATAAAGTGAATTACACTGTAGGGGATTGGTCACTTCCCCCTTCCCGTTCAATCTTGTTGCAGTCACAAGGCGGTTACCGCAAAGAAATCCGTCTAAGGCATCGGCGAGTTCAGTGCTTAACCGCAGTGTGGCACAACTCGGTGCCATGAAAGACCCTAAAGGTCAAAATGTAAGATTTCCCCCAGGAGAGTGAGATCCAGTTTCACGTCAAATAAGAAATTGGAGACGTGTTTCTCCAAATCTCGAAGGCTAAAGAGGAGCCGATGTTTGACTTCTTAGGAAAAAACGTTCGCCAAACGAACTCTCCTGTGACCGTCCTCAAGCCCCTCTCCCCCTTACTACTCCCCCAGTGGGGTGACAGGGTATAAATGAGGAACTCTGAGGAAAATTGAGGTAGTAGACGTCAGTCTCTAGGTGACGAAGTCTTCGGATCAAACCGAACTACCGAAACTGGAGAAGTAGTGTACTTGGGTCCCTAGACCAAGAAGTACCCGGCAAGAGAGGCAGGGCTACCTACCTTAAGGGGCTAAGAAGAAGCTTATCCTCGAGCTAAGACCCTGGTTATCAAACCAAACGATAAGTTAACTTTGGTAAGGTTAACTTACTCTCGCCAGAGAGACTCCTCATATCCTGATGCACCTTAAACACCAGGGGTATTTTTCGTCCGTGAGGAATTAAGAAGAAGAAGGAAAAGGCTCCCCCTCAAGCGCGTTACTCGGTGGCCACACCGAACTCCTAAGTTAACTTGGTAAGGAACCAAGTTCAAATTATTCTCGTCAGAGAAATCCCCATCCGTTATACTGGCCCTTGAAGAAGACCCTCCCCGAGTTCAGTCCTCGTCCATAAGGAAATAAGTAACGAAGGAAAAAAAGCTCCTCCTCGAGCTCGTTACTCGGTGGTCACACTGCACTCCCAATTAGCTTGATTTAAGAACCACGTTCGACTTACTCTCGCCAGAGAGACCACGACTGCCTAGGTGTTGCATAAAGCACTGTATTGGTAATCGTCCTTGAAGAACCCTTCTGTGGCCTTTAAACTCCACATGAGTCCGTAAGCCTAATTCTTATATTATTGTTGTGTGTAGAGAAAACGTTAACCAATTTTTGTGGGTAAACTAATTTAATTAATTCTTGTTTAGGATAATATTCAGAGTATTGCTGTAGTAAAGGGATAAATGTTATGTATTCAATTGATAATGATAAAATATAAGTTTATTTTGTGAATTAATGGGCGGTTTTTATATATCCTTACGTGTTTCAGAACGGCTCTGTTCTTTAAGATATTCAGATATCAATATATATTAGACACTCTTAGCACTCTTAGAGATAGAACAAAAAGGGGGGGAATTATACGACATACACTAAGGGAAAACTCAAAGTAAAATCAACATGAGGGAACATCTGATACCACCAGACAAGCAAATAAACACAAAAACAAACATAACGAGATGAAAGCTACAATGAAAAATAGAAAAAAAAACAGAGATTAGGCAGAACATTCGTCTTTTTACTAAAGAGATTAATGAGATAAAATATTAAAAAATACAGTCAAAGAGATTGGCGGCTATCTATGGAGAAGCTGTGCTAAACGACCAAATGGCTGAAAGATGAATGACTGCTACAAATCTGTAGTGACCGTGATTCTGATACTACGTCAATCAGTAGGTCGAAATAATGGAATGTTTCATTCTTTGTCTTAAAGTTTAAAGTTAGAATTTCCTGGTTTCAGCCTTCTTATCAAGCTATGTTGCTTCGCAAGCAAACGTCAGTTAGGGCAAGCCCCAACTCGCCACCGTGATACCCAGTCACGGCAGTAACCTCTCCTAGTAAAAAAGTGCCAGTTTAAAAAGTATCGGGACGGAGATTCAAACTACCTACCCAGCGATTTCTGGGTAAGTGCACTAACCATTATATTAGCCAAGAGGCTAGTATAGTGTTCGCAGGAAGAAAGTCAAATTAAATCAACCTCTCTCTTCCTATTTATTTTTCACCCATGCTTTTTCTACTTTTATCACACTATGGCACCCACCGTTCCTTCTCCCTCTTGCCTACCGAACAGGGGGAACCTGAGGTAGCCGACAAGGATCGCCAGGGTGACCATCTCCCTCCCGACCAGCCAAGGGAAGAGTGTAGACCTGCAGGCAATACTTTTATCAATTTTGCACGAAAAAATCACTCTCATCCTCACCTTCTTCTCATTCAAAAGGTGTTACTTGTTTAATTAGTTTACCTTTATGTGAAAAGTTAAAACCTTTCTATTTAAACTATCGGGCCTAAGAAAAAATATTCCCGTTTGTATTCACAAGATTACTTGGAATATGGTTTTATCTAATCGCTTGCAGATAATTAAATGCCAATGTATTTGTTATGCGATAATTTGTTTTCAACTTAAGAACCAGAAGCCATCTCGATTGGTGGAACATCTTAAAACAAAATATCTAGCTAAGAAAGATAAGCTTAAAAATTTTTCATGCTAATGCTGAACAATTTGAAAATATCTCAACCGATAACTACAATATTTCAAATTTCCACTAAATAGCAAAAGATGGATTCAGTGATATTTACTTCATTTTAAACTTAGTGATAAATGTAGAAGTGGCACAATATTGATGAATTATTATTGTAAGGAGATGCCCTCGAAAGACCAACATAAAAGAGGTAGCCCCCCTCGGGATAACCTTTTCACCACTTTCGATCTAAACCACGTGTTCAATCAGGTGGGAAGTTTAGAATCTTCAAGAAGGAAGCATCCCGCGCTGAGTGACCAGACCCAGCTGGATTTGCTTTCAGGCGCTCCTTTCTATCCCGTGCCCCGCGATAACGCCAAGTTCTCAGCCCATGCTTCCCAGGCATTTCTCTTTCCCCACGAGCACAACAGTACTAAACCTACTTCTATATCACGAGGAAAACTTCGCTGTTCGATGCGATTAGTTATCTCAAAGTAAGTTTACATAGACTGACGTCGAGAATATTGTAGAAATGGCCATGCCGTGGGGCTATCTATTGTACCAGCCTACTGGCTATTTAACCATGAGTTTGCCATTTTCTGTGTGTTATTTTAGGATACGATCTCCCCTAAAACCCCCTAAAAATCCCCATGCAGGATTACAAGGCCTATAATTATTGGTCATATAGGGATCAATTTTTGAACTATTACTTATTTTATTTTCTTTATTGATTGCCTACAATAATGGTGTAATTAAAATCTACGTTAGGATTTTGATACGATCGCAAGAGACCCATAATCTTTTACGTGAAGTCCTTGAACGCGTCGAGAAGCCAGACGTGCATTTACACCAGCAAGATTTCGTCATTTAAACATTTCCGACAGCAAGGAGAGATTCTTGAGGTTTTAGGCCTGGATCTAGTTGCTTTTATTCAAGAGGAAGAAAGAAATGAAAGGATAGAGAAAAGAGAAAGAAAGTGGGAAGAAGCTAAAGGGAAAAGAGAAAAAACAACAAAGAGAAATAGAGGAAAGAGAAAAGATTCGTTAGCATGAGCGTGAGCTTAATAGAAATCATTTGGAAACCCTTTCCGTTAGCTCGTGGTATAAATCTCCCCAAGCCCCATCAGTAAATTTGCCTGTGTTTAAGGACGGCGAGAAATTTTAGCGCTTACTCAACTCACTTTGAAATTTTGGGGCAAGTGAACCACTAGGACATTAGGCCAATGGAGTCGCCCGACCACTTCCCGTCCTTAATATACACCTGCGTGTAATCTTTATTTAGCTCACCACCGAAGCCACCATCGACTACTCCACTCCCAAGTCAAAATTAATATCGGCTTTGAATATGAATCCTGATTTTTATAGGGCAAAGTTCCGCCAGGCGAGGATACTTCATGGCCATACCTACGGTCAATATGGATTCACCCTCTCCAGGACTTTTTAATTCTGGTTGAAATCAGCCCAAGTCAAACACAATTACGAGTCCCTATTTAATTTCCTCTTAGAGGGATCAGTTGATAGCGGCACTTCTCTCAGAAATCCGCGCATTCATGAAGGATAGACGCGTGTCTTCCTTCAAAAAATGTATCAAAGTGGCGCGAGAAGTCTCATCCCCCATCTCCCCAAAGTAAAGGTAACATCTCCAAATTCCCTCCAAAGAACTCGCTTAAGTTTCTGAAGGACCTCACCCCATGTTTTCCAGGCATGTCTATTCCCCCAAGGGTGCAGCCGTACTAACCCTACCCCCATATCATGAGGCAAACTTCGCTGTCTGACCCGACTCGTTATCTCGAAGTAAGTTCACATAGACTGACGTCAAGAATCCTATAGGGACGGTCATGTTCTGGATTATCTATCGGACCAGCCATTGGCCATTTAACCCTTAGTCCGCCATTTCTCGAGGAGATTAAGACTCTGCCAGTTCCTCTATCCAAAATTTTTTGGCTGTTTTTCTGCGAAGTCCCGCAACCCCTGTCATGTCATACCAAGCCATGAAGATCTCCAGCAGATCTCCCTTTATAAAGCTTTAGCCGCTGTTTAGAGGAAAGCTATCAAGTCACCTTCTTCTCGGAGAACTGTGCGGCACCCTCATCTCGAAACCCCTTCAAGACTCCCGTTCCTTCATGTCTCAAACTCCCTGCCGAACCGAGGAACAGACTCGTGTTTGAGATTCCATCGCTCTGGAGCAGAGGAAATTTCGTTGTTACAAGAAATACTCCAAACCCTCATCTACGGGTCCTACTCATTAGTACTCCCCGAATTATCTTCTCGAAGGCTTTTACCGTTGGTCTTCCTCCCCTCAGATGACCACCACGGTCCAAGGAAAATTAATCTTGTGTTGTAATCCTTTGATTACACCCCGTCAATCGTCAGCTGCATCCACTTTTGAATTGACATCCCGATCAATGGTAATTAATATCTATTGTTCAAGGGAACGTTTATTGTACTCCCCCCACTTAACTCTGTCATATTAGAAATCGCTACAATTAACTATCTGTATCGAGTAATTTGTTCTTCATTTTTTTTCATATATATTGCGGCAATATATATGTACAAAAAATGAAGAAAAAATTACTCGATAAAGATAGTTAATTGTGATAGTTAATATTATTGCCCCATTTATTATATATATTAAAATTATATTTTGGGGTCTTGTTCTTTATATATATTTTGAATTACAACTTAGCAAGCCATTAGGTAAATTCCGGTCAACCGACAAAACGCACCCTGTATAAAAATTAAAGAGGCGGTCCCCCACTCCTTTAATTGCCCCTAAGCATATTCCAGGCTGCCTGAGGTCGGCTATATGCCAGTGTTTGTGTATGCTCCCTTGCGCCGAGCGAGTTTTCAGAGGCATACCTCCACAGTTATTAATACAATATTTCTAAGAGCTAATTTCAACAAGGAGAGATCAAGACCCAATAAATGTACTTAAAATATTAGATTTAGTATTAAAACACTAATCGACTCGTTGATGAAATAACCTGTGATCCACAATTCTATCCACACTTCAAACTAAATCATTTTCTTCGTAAATAGATGAAACTACACTTACTGGAAATGATGCAGTTCTAATGGTGTATGTCCGAGATTTTCATAACAACACTATAGTTCAAGAAGAGATGCTCTTTGCTGATAATTTTTGCAGATACTAAAGGAGCATTCATTTTGAAACGATGAAATTATACTTCAAAATTAATAGCATCTCAATGACAAATATTATTACGTGCCCGAAAGAATGGGCACTTTTTAAGGTCAGCAGCAAATGATAGGTGGTTTCATTTTATAGTCTATACACAACAACTCGTTACAAAAAGTTTTAGCCTACGTCTGCACTCAGCATTTCATATTTCTGTAAATGTATTTAACAACATAAATTGAAATGATAAAAATGATTGATTGTTTCGGCAATCATGTCAGGATTCTGATGAAGAATATATTCGATTATCATTGCGCAAAACACTCGTTTGCTTACAGATGGTAAATGCTTAATACTTTTTGTAGAGATATTCAGTAGCGTGCTGCAGTTTTTAAAAATAAAAAAGAATTTAGTTTGTACCATCAATTAAGAGAGGTAAGATATAATATAGATTACATAGCTGACATATTCACAAAGTTGAATGCTGTTAACTTGCATCTTTAAGGGAAATTTATACTTTTAACTTTCCTTAGGATTTTTATCAATAAAAAATTAACTTACAGAAGCACAATTGGATATATATAGTGATCATATAAATGAACTAGAGAGAAAGATGAAAAATTGTTTTGAAGATATAATTAAACTTGAAGACGAGTCATTGATGGAAACGCAGTTTACCCCAGAGGTTAGTGATGTTAAAGTCACAGGACAAGAAGAAATATTGCAATAAAAATATGATGCTGAATTGAAAGTAAATTTTATGTAGTTGGATACCCAGATCTATCAAAATCTAGGAAAAGGATTTGCATAATTCTCATGGCTTTTCCTACATCATTCTTGGTCGTGAATCTTAATCCTACCAACGAAAAATTAGCTGGAAATTAAGAGAAGCATTATTTTAGTATAGTTTATATGTAGAGATTTATCAATAACAAACAGAGATGATTCAAAAGATTTTTATTTTCAAAAAATGTTTAAGTGAGCGGCGAACTAACACAGGTTGGGTAGTACTACTTTAACCCGTCCTAAAATTGGCAAACAAGCAATCTCGGATCTTTGCAATTAAGATCCCTGAAGAATAGAGAAGCAACGCTAGACGAAAGCCATGGCCGTAATTCAGAGCTGCTAACGACGAAACATTATCCACCACACGTTATATTAAAGATAAACAGAGAGATTAGTAGGGGAAGGGGTCAAGAGGAGGACAGACATAGACAGAAACAACAAAGACAGAGTAAAAGACAGAGAGAGAGTT
The DNA here is from genome assembly GCA_963969495.1 of Ceratothoa steindachneri. Taxonomy (NCBI): domain Eukaryota; kingdom Metazoa; phylum Arthropoda; class Malacostraca; order Isopoda; family Cymothoidae; genus Ceratothoa; species Ceratothoa steindachneri. The sequence continues at coordinate 88,252,417 of OZ018328.1, forward strand.
AGAGCAGAGTCAGAGACAGAAACAGATAAAGACAGATATAGACGATGAAAGATAACAAAGACAAAGTGACAAAGGGAGAAAGATGAAGACATCCTGACAAAGAGACAAAAAAAGAGAGATGAAGACAACAAAGATATAAACAGGAGAGACAGCGAGACAGAGTAAAAGACACCGAGAGAGTTAGAGCAGAGTCAGAGACAGAAACAGAGAAAGACATATATAGACGATGAAAGATAACAAAGACAAAGATACAAAGGAAGAGAGATGAAGACATCCTGACAAAGAGACAGATAAAGAGAGATGAAGACAACAAAGATATAAACCGGAGAGACAGCAAGACAGAGTAAAAGACGCAGAGAGAGTTAGAGCAGAGTCAGAGACAGAAACAGAGAAAGACAGATATAAACGATGAAAGATAACAAAGACAAAGAGACAAAGGAAGAGAGATGAAGACATCCTGACAAAGAGATAAATATAGAGAAAGGAGAAACAGAGAGAAAGATGGACAAAAAGAGGACAATGACAGACAGAGAGAAAGAGACAAAGACAGATTAAAAGACAGACAGAAAAAGTAAGATAGACAGACATAAATATAAAGAGACAGAGAGTAAGAGAGACAAAACAGAGAGAAAGAGAGCTAAAGAGTCATAGCGACAGAGATACAGAGACAGATACAGAGACAGACATAAAGAAAGAAAGAAAGGATTAGCAGATGCAGAGGACGAGGGTAGATGGAGAAAAAGAGATATAGTGAGACGGAAAGAGAGAGTGTGTGAGAGAGAGAGTTGTTGAATAGGAAAATAAATCGCAGTAACTCTATTTAATTTTCAAATATAAAGTAAGCTTTTAGCTTTGCGGCTTGTTTTAAGGAATATTAATCAAAGATATATTACTTCTTCATAGAAATCGTTTATTTTTTACTTATCTTCGCCTAGATTTAACAACGTGGTAATTTGATTTAGATCTCACCTTATTCCTGAAATATTATCCAATTTCACTTATAGAATATTGAATTTATTTTACCCAAATATAATCAATTAATCGCCGGAATAAATAACGATGATTAGTTTACTAAAATATATTTAACACTTTGATTACAAAAAATACTTCCTCGTTTAAACTTATTTAGATGTCTAATAATGTATCTACATGTGATCAAGTGTGCCAATTTTTTTACTTGTTCTGTGCGAATTTTTTCCTAGAAAATTCAAAGTTCCATCGCCACAACAGTATTTATACATGCGAGTTTGTCCATTGCATCCCTGTTGCTTCTTCACATTTTAACCTCATTCACTTCCTTTTTAGTACATATTCAGGATGGATTGTGTTAAAAAAATAAATTGCAATTCATTGTTTAACAGCGTTTATTAAATCCAATTTTAGTCACATGAGACTATGTATACATCTCACAATATTGGTCGGTCAGTCCCCGTTTTGCTTTTTCTTTGTTTTGGTAATAACATTGTAACTATTCCATCGATTTTAACGAAATTTGAAAACTTTTATGATACTTTGCATCTTCTTACGAATGATCTCATTCTCAAGGCCCCTCAAAGGTTATGCCAGGAATTATTTGTTTTAGCAACATATTATAACTATTCGGCCGATTCTAACGAAATTTGAAACCTTTAGGTTTTTTTACATTCTCTTTCGAATTCTATAATTGCCAAATTCCTTCTTATGTTAGCTGCAAAATTGTTTAGCAATATCATCATAATTCTTCTGCCGATACTAATCAAATCAGAAATCAAAATGTTGTTTTACATTTTCTTTCGAATGATATAATTGGTAAGGTCCTCCCAAAGTTACTCTGAGAATTATTGAAAGTTTTGAAGGTCATATGGTCATAAATCAGAATTAGTGAGAGCAATTGACTTTTTGTCATCAGACCTTGTTTTAAAGAATGGGCCCAATTTGGTAGTTGGGGGTTTCATTTATTTATTTATAAAGCTCCATGCGAAGGTAACTTTCGTTTTCAGCATATGAGGTCCATTGAACATAATTTGGTGCCTTCCGTATCCTAGCATCTCAAATCAGGCAAATTTTTATTTGGAGCATTACTTTGCGCTAGAGATACATATTTCTTCCCAATCCAAGGTATTCACTAAAAGATTCACTTCAAAATATCTTCATTGTTCCTCAAATCACAAGAAAACAATATGTATTACATATAAACGTATTGCCAAGTATTCTAAATATATTTGAAGTAAACTTAAAGGTTGTGAATGTATCATTGTTTAATCTTCATTTTTCTTTTTGAATTTCATTAGAGCATAAATTTAAATATAGCACTAAATATCAAAACATTGTTATTAATGAGCTGTTTGATATTTAATTTTGAAGTTAATATACTTTTAACTATTCAGCAATGAATTGTTGTTAAATTTTCTATTTGGTCGGCTTAGCAAATTAAGTATTTAATATTCGAAGATGAAAAAATAGTAACCATAACTTTATCTACATATATTGATCATCTCTTGACCTTGGATTTTCAATCTATGGATGTCAAACTGTAATCATCATCATGCCTAAAATTGGTAAAGAAGTAAATGTTACTTGTAGTTATGTTTGGAAAATAGTTGTATGAAGATATATTTTCGTAAAAAAATACTCATGAACGCTGTCTTCCCTTTCCTTCTACTTAATTATTAGAAAAAAATTTATCATGATAAAAACGTGACATAGTATATATAGAATCATGATATTTTAAATTCACTTCAATAAATTCCAATTTTTATTTTACCCCTTCTTCGCATTATCTCACGTGAGTTCCTCTGGTGATGCTCTCGTTGGATTTAACGATATGTTTAATTAACGCAAAATATCTTATTGTGTTCTTATTTTTCAAATCGAATTTTTATTTTAGCACTTTTTGATAATATATCACTTGTTGTGGCTATGCTTTAATTGGTTAAGACGAAATATGAGAAATTTAATTCAACCAAAATATCTTTATTTATTTATTTATTTATTTATTCCATATTGATCCAATGTACAGTATAAACATATTACATTTTAAATCTTAATGATAAGTTGCAATAAGTACTTTTACATACTCGTATATATGTATATACATACAAAGATTAGTTATGGGATGTCTTATTTGGTTTACACAATGGTAAAATCTAAGATGAAAAGAATCTTATTATCTTTTAACCTTCACTCCACGAGTATCATTCGAATTGTTAAAAAGTATACAATGTTCTAAAATTCTGTTAAATTTATCTAATAACTGTCTGGAAGTACTATATTTTATTGTTGTCTGGAATAATTAAATCATCAGAGAGGATTCAATTACACATATCCCGTAATAAGGCTGCCATCTTGCAATTAAATATTTTTTTACTGTACTAAATGTTTTTTCCTATTTTAACCTTAGATCATTTATTACATTTTATTGTTTTTTTCCATGAAAAAGAAACCATATCCTTTCAAATGAACCTCAACTTTGCCCAAAACCTATTAACAAAGGTGATATGAAGGACTGCCATCTTTTTATCTATTCCCATGAAGTAGTTAATTTGCTCGTAAAGACCTTGATTTAGTGCTAAAGATAGGCTAGAAGTCTTTTTTAACATTCCTTAATGAGAATATTTTCATAAAAACTCTTCGTGTTAAGTTAATACTAGGCTTGACGTATCATATACAACTGCATTAGAGGGCTGTAAAACATGTTTTGATTTATCTTTTACTCATTTTCACTAATTTTATACTAGTTAAGAAAGTTAAAAATGGTAGCAGATTTCTTATTCCAGTAAATAAAAGTAAATGATTTCATCTTTCAAACATAAAGTTGATAGCAATAAAGAAAGGAATCCATAAAAGAAAATGTGAAAGAACTTAAAATATAGATAAATGAGGGTCATATTTTTTTCATTTCAATATGAATATTAGAGTATAATTAAGAATAAATAACACTAACTTATCTATGCCCCAAATAATTTAATATAATTCACAAAATAAAAAAGGCCAAACATGTAGCATCAGTGACAGATAACACATAAATAGATGAAGCTCTGTGAAAGTGCGATCTAAACCAAACAAATACAAGAAGGTAGATAGTGTCTCCATGATCCCTTGGCAGTGGTGAGAGCATTTATCTGTCGAAGCATGCGATCCTCAAGGACACCACACATGAAAAGTATGATACCCACTCATTCCACAGTGATGACTGTCTTCATTTGTTCATTGCAGGTTGGCTGACGACGTCTCAAGGCCTCTTTTAGTTTATGTCCTAGATTTTCTAGTCAATTCATAAGTGCACATTAAAGTGGCTAGACAATCATGTAACTACTGTATTTTAGACGCAAACTTGTGACATGGGGCATTACTCCGGTGAAAATTACTATTCATTTCTAGAGATGTATTGGGCTGAGGGATTCCTTTTTATCTCTTAAAATTACTTGATACTTATCTGCATTTATGGTGACATAAAATAGGTGCGATGAGACACCTATGAACTAGACATAAAACGCCATACCTTTATAGAGTGGCCAGCATGATTTACACCTGTTACTCTCCACTCACGATTGCTATGATCCACTGCCCTAATATAGACTCATCCCATGCTGGCTGGGGCTGAAATGAAATATATTGTAGACCTGTCGGACCATAAGACACGTTGCCAACGACGCATGGTTAAATGGCGGTAAGCAAAGCGTTCATGCTAGTCGACGCGCATTTATTTAAGTCTTGTGCAACCATTCTAAGATGGGCTGTTTTGATTGAGTCATTAACCTGGCCTCATTTTCTTAAAAAAATCTGCAAAATCCAGAAATATTCCTGTAAATTTCAGGACAATTTGTCGACAACAAAAACACTCTTTGTGAAGCAACGGTATCTGACTTCTGTCCTCCACAGTGTAGTTACTTGTTTTTGTATTTATCATATGATTTTCAAACCCAGTTGACAAGGAATATCCTAATAATTAACAAATATGATATGTTATATTGACACTTTGACTTTTAGATTACCATTTTAGATATACATACATATATAAGGAAGTATTTTTTTATATATTGCATTCTAGATGTAAGTGATATCGGCATTTTAACTTACACCTATAAATTCCTAGACATACCCACGGAATAATAAAACTACATGTGTTCGAATACTTTTTGGCGTGACTATATTCATACACATAGGTATATAAAATGCAAATAAAATTAAAACACTTTTCCATTTTACAACTAAAGATGTTGACAAGTTCATGTGTAATCACTACTAACATAGAGTTAATTTCAAAATTAATAACATTTATCTAAAAATATTAAAATCCCCATAAAAGTAATACAAATTGTAATCTTTATTGAAAAGAGAATAAATTTCAAATTATAAATCCAGAAAGGATTCTGGAGGCGAAAATCATAGACTAGAAAGAAGGAGAAAAATATGCTTTGATTTTCAAAATTTTAACTTACGACTTCTTGATATACAAGATTGCAGGTTTCGTAAGAACGAACTTTATTTTCTTTCTTCTCGGATTATTATATACTTTCCTGACGTAATTTTTAGCCTTAACGTAACTCTAAATTCATACCATTATCACTCATCCACGGAACCAACACGAAGATAAGTGCTCTCATATTACCACGAATCGAACATAAAGCCCGTTGTTCCCTCCTTTGCATCAATATATTTATATATTGGGCAGAGATTGGAGATTTTTCTCCTAATTTTATTTTATTTTTCACAATATGATAACAAGAAGAGCTAAACCTAAGATTCGAAAGGATACTGCAATTTGTATAAAGGTGCTCATGATTTGACTTGCAGGTATGGAATAATTTTACCTATTTAAGTTATACTCAATGGTTCGGAATTTTATGGGTATAAAAAATATTAATATGTAGAATGAATATTTTAAGCAATTAAGGTTTTCAGAAACATTAGGCAAGATGAGCAGTATTCCATTTTAAGGCGTAAACGCTTTTTATGTAAATTTCAAAGAACTCCCTAAGTTCACATTATATTCAGTGGTGAATGATAGAGGGAAGGAGTAACTTCAATAATGAAATAAAAATTGCTCAATTTGTTCACGCCATACTATGAAATCTTTTGTCATGATTAACCAGCATCGGAATCAACGTCTATTGTTGAGGAAAAACAACCTATAAATTGATACACGCTCTTTTTGGCAGAAGCCCCGATATATTTTCCTCTTTAGAACATACATTACACACATTTTTTCTCCTAGTAATAATTGATTAATCTGTTAGAACTTTACTAACAACCTTTTGAGAGTTATTTCGATTTTTGTTTATTATTCATAGTGTAAATTTGAAACAAATACTGCTGTTGGTAGTAATATTATTGTTACTAATACTACTAATGATAATACTAATATTTCGTTATGATTTTCAGAAGCCTGTCCCATCTGGTGTCTTGAAATGTGTTCAGTGAGAATGAAAGAAAATTTATACACTACCATCTATCGTTTCATAATATACTCTGCTTAAATTGCTCTCGCAGAGGATGGTTGAATTTTCCTTTCCATGGCTTTGCTAATAAAAAAGCTTGTAAGGGGTTTTCACGGCCTCAAAATTATATGCCAGGATGACATAATATTTGGAGAAATATAGTCATGGCCAAAAGTTTTCAGACAAATATATATTTTTTATATTTTTACAGTGTTTTTTAAAATAATACGTGGTAAGACTAATTATTTTAATATTTAAAATAATGCAGGTTTATTAAAATTTCCACATTTAAAAGTTAATAACAAAATGCGAATTATTAAAATAAAACGCGAAAATTATGACAAATATAGATTAAATGAATTAAAATGTATATTTTTTTTAAATACATGTTTGAATCTTATTCAATTCCAGAAATGGTCCTTTCCAAAGAAGAACGTGCAACCATAGTTTCTCTGCACAAGAGTGGCCTAATATGCAGAGATAGTTGGTAGGTGTATTGCATATAGGAATAACAACTTTAGGATCATACTGCAAATTTGTCTTTTGTACGCCAAATATATTCAATAAAAGCCAAAATCGAATCGCTTTAAGTGCCAAGCTTAGGCACGGTTGGAATGAAGTAGATGTAAATGCTTCACCGGGCACAGTGGAGGTGAAGACTTTCGACAAAGGTTTCAAGTAAAGAAGGTGTGAGATTTAGATTCATCTTAACAAGAAAAATCCTTAGGAGAGGCTCCACTTTTGTAGGAAATATTAAAAATGGATTACTAAAGATTGTCGCAAATTTATATTCTTTAATAAAGAACCTTTTGACTTGTCTGAAGCTTCTGATAAATTCCTTGTCAAGAGGAGATTAGTGCGAACTTTCACGAGCATTTTGAGGTGCCGATTGAAAATAATGTGGCACTCTGCATGCTTGGGTCTTCTTCTCATCTAAGTGAAATGGAAGACTGGAACTACCCCAGAAAAATACCCTGAACTCAAAATAGTTCCAAAATGTGTTTCACCAGCACTATTTCTCAACAGTTTAGGACCAAATTTCGGATGATTATATTTTTGTAGGATGAGGTCACACTCGGTAAAGAAACATAAACAGAGTTCTTAGTTGAAGATATCATCGTAGTTTTGAGGCAATGGTCCTGGAATTTGGCGCATTTAAACCTAATATAAAATTTGTACTAGATAATCGAACTTAAAATTGATGGTAAATAGTATTCTCCATTAAAGACGTCTGAGCTCAAGACATTTTTTGCTATAAATATAATCATGAGTATAAAGAAATATCCTTCCTACCACGTCACTGTACAACAAACCAATCTCTTCCTGACCCATACACAAGTAAACTAATGCTAGTGAACAGATTCTAATGGATTCTTTCACACCTTCATATAAATGACAATTCTTCCTGTAATTCGTCTGATCATGATAAGCTTTACAGAATCCGTGTATTATGGATATGGTACAGGAAAACTTTAAGTAATGCTTCCTCCCCAGTGACGTTGTGCCTATAGATGAGTCAATGGTCAACTTCAAAGGACGAAACAGTCTAAAGCAATACTTACCTGTTAAGCCTATCAAGTGAGGGTTCAAAATTTGCATGCTGGCAGACAAAACTTTTTATGCAGTAAACTTTTACATTTACATTGGTAATACTAAAGATAAAATTGAAATTATTCTGGCTGATAATATAGTAAAAAAAATAACAACTGATCTACAAGGAGGTAATCACAAAGTACACTTTAATAACTACTTCACAAGCTATGACATAATGAAGGACTTGAAAAAAGTGAAAATTCGAGAATTTGGTACTGTCAACATCAGTCAAAAAGAACCTGCCAAAATTCAAAGAGAAAAAGCTAATGAAACGGGGTGAACACGAATTGTTTATCAGCAATGACGGAATTTTTGCTGTGTAATGCAAAGATAATAAGACTATATACAGACTCTCAAACTTCAAGGATCCAAATAGCACAAAAAAAACGTGACTCGAAGAGAAAAAGATGGAAAAGAGATTGTTGTAGCATGCTTTGAGGCTGTATAGGATTATAGTTTCAACATAAACTGCATTGATAAATTTGTTCAGTGTAACTGAGCTATGCAATTTATCGAAAATGTCATAAGTGATGCCATAGACTACACACATTTTCTGGTGACGTAGATTTATCTGCCAATTTAATTAGTTTTTTCATCTTGATTTCAAATATATAATCCATTTTTACCGATAAGCTATAGTTATTTTGTAATTTCTATTTTTTCGTTTCCCTGAAAACTGCCCTCTGGACGGACAGAGAGAGTGTTTGTAGAAATCAAATGCTTTACAGCACATAGTAGTAAGATAGTAATTAGTGCTATTGTGCAAAATATTGACATTATTGTTTCTTTCTTCAGGTCTCATGGAATATTATTGTATATTATTTGTTATTGATATTGCGAAAAATCTGTAGCATTTAGAAAAAATCTGATTTCAGATTTAAATTCAGTATGTTCGATTTAGTTAGGAAAATTTGGTTTTCTCAATTGACCAAATACATTCTTTCCCAGTGTTTTTTGCTCTCATCCTTGATATATGCATTATTAATGCATACACCATTAATAACTTGACATCAGGCGATAGCATGAGCCCAAAACATTTCCGTATAAGGACTGCTAAAGGGCTAGCTGATGACAAAAATGTATCACTGGCAATGGTAGATATGCCTCAGATTCAAATAAAAAAGAGGAAGAGGTCAGTTTTGAATGAAATATGGAAGACAGGATCGGAAGGAATACTAAAATGTTCAAATTGTGACAACAAACAAAAGAAGTAAAAACCAACTGGTTCTGCTCCGTCTATAATGTCCCTTTGTGTTGTGGAGAAAACAAATCATGTTTTCAGCAGTTTCGCTCCAATTAGTGAAGTAGAATATAATTTAATCCAGCATAAGTCCCAATGTAATCGTCCCAAATTGCACAATGAGACATATTTTGAACAGTTTTTTTTGTTTGTTTTTTCAATTTTCTAAAGCATTTTTAAATTTTTTTTACTAATTTTAACCTTTTCTCAAAACAAAAGAGCATCTCCTGTGTTAATTTAAAAATAAAACTTGTGGAAGTAGCACATTTTTTCCCCTCATTTTTTTGTGTCACAAAGGGTTAATGAACAAAAATAAGGCAGAATCAGTCAATTTATTTAATATAATTTTGGTCTCCATCCTACCCCTTAAAATTGAAGTAAGCCTGAAGATAAAGTGACACCAATGTGAATATTAACTATGCGCACCTATTGAGTGCATTTATTAATAAAATGGACTTGAACTTTAAATCTTTGGAAATTTAACCTTTAGATTATGATAAAACTTACTAAAACAAAATGAAACTTTGATTAGTTCTAATTATTTTCTTTTATCAAAAAATATATTAGTCTTAACATTTTTACCAATAACTTGATTTTGTGGCCGGAAGTGTCTGATTTATTTATTTATTATTATTTTTTATTCTTCTTACCACATTCCAAGTTCTTAGATAAATTATGACTATGTCCGACATTCAAGTTAGATCCAATATGATTTTAGCTTGATTATGTTCTATTAAAGATTGAAGAAATATTGCACACTCAGAATGTATTTATACTACAAAGAATTATGGTTTACCTGAGGTATGCGGTCATGCGTCTACGCGCATGACCGCATAAACATTGTTCGTTTACATGAAATTCAAGGCCAAGGTCAGTTGTCAGCCGGACTCACGTGTGGTTGTTTTAAAGGTAAAGAAACTAAATTAAATTCTTGAGTGTCAATTAGAGTCCAATATTAAAATGAGCTTTGGGTCAACCATTACTCTATATTCATTTGGTTTAAATTAGTAATTCTATCATAACCTCGCTTATTCATAGCTGAATAGTTTTTTTTTCTATTTCACTTTGTTATGTTGTGATTAAAGATATATATTTTGGGGATGTAATTAATTCAATCCTCGAAACGCTGCACTTGTTACTAGAAATCCTCAAAGATTAAATAACGTAAAATTAATATAGCACTCTTAGAGAAAACGTAATCAAGGTGTTATTCAAGTACGTAACAAACCTACGTACATATACCACCACTCGGCCATTACAATACCACGACATGAATATTTGGTGTCAGGTTTATGGATATTGGAAGAACTAAGTATAGTTATTTGTCTTGCTTTCCTTACAGTAATAATTAATTTGTGCCTAGTGTTCGAGGAAATATTAAACATAAAGAGGTCTGTCCATAAATACGTGATTAATTGTCGGTGATTAGCCCCTTAATGTTTATAATTAATTTTTTGGGAGAGGTATTCCAATTAGCAGAAAGTGTTGAAGTAAGGGTGAGTTAGGCAGCGCGTTACTTGTTCGAGGTTGCATAAGTACCTTTAGCATTTCTGTGAATTTTTGGACGAACAGACAGAGGTAAAATGGAATCGTTTAACAGATCTCACCAAGCCCAAGCTTTTGGACTAACAGGCAAGGAAATAGATTCCTACCTCCATGAACGAAAAGAAAAACCGATGCAAGCAGAAAAAAAAAAATTACAAAGGGAAGCAGTAGAGAAAGAACGAGTACGCGCTCATGAAAGGAAAGAAAGGAGAATACTGATGGACATAAAAATAGAAGAACGAAGAATACAGAGTGATAGAGAAGCAGAAGAAAGGATAAAACAAATGAAAAGAATAGTAGACCAAACAAGAATACAGTGGAAAATAGAAGCAGAAGAAAGAAGAAAACCAAGAGGAAGTAAAACAAAAGAAAGAATAATACAGTTGAAAAGAGATTAAAAGAAATAGGAATGAAGATAGAAAGGAAGCCGAAAAAAGAAGAATACAGATAAGAAGAGAAGACGAAGAAAGAAGAATCAGATGGATGGGAATGGAAGCAGAAAAAAGAAAATAAAGATAGGAAGATAGGTAGCACAAAGGAGAATACAGGTAGAGAGATAACTAGCGCTAGCGGAAAGAGAAACCGAGGAAGGAAGAATAAAGATGGAAATAGAAGCAGAAGAAAGAAAAGTAAAAAGGAAAACCCAGCTAAATGGACTGGCGATGGAGGAAGAAGAAAGTATGGAAGCGGTACACCCATGTAGATCTAAGAAAGTAATTACGATGAACATCCAGCCAAATGAGGTGACAATGGAAGAAGAAGGAAGTATGGAAGCGGTAGACCTATGCCTACACCGTCGGATTGTAGCGTCAGATAACGAGTATCCCCTATACTCACTAGTCCACTGAATTACATTTAAACTCCTATTAAACTTTCCCCCGACCCCATTAGATCGAATCCAAACCAGACCTCCTAAGTTAGCTTAGTAAAGGATGACGATGGGACTCCTGTTCCTATCACTTTGCAACCAAGAAACAGGCTGCCCTAGCCATAAGTGGAATAATAAAAATAGTCAGTTGCCAAAAAAAAGGAAGTACAAGTACGTTGGAATTCCATCACCAGTTTTTGACATAATTGGATATACTCAATAACCAGAACGGCCGACTCATGCGCTGTAGAGTATTGGTCATCGAGCACCACTTTAATATTAATTATATCAAATGTGCCGATAAGGTAAAGCCTCTGTATAACCTGAGCCGGAACTCATCGAGGGTTATTTCATGGCCCGTTAATCTTAAAATCATTGTTTTTTGTGTTGTTCGTGTTTTGTGTATCAATTTAAGGACTTAAGTTTTAAAAGTGTAAGGAAGTAGCTGGCTAGATACCATTTAGGAGCGAGGCTCCTTTTTTTCTTTGTGTAATCGATGATTTGTTTTTTTGTTGTTTCCTGTTAAATTGGTTGTTGTGAGGCGTACCCAGTAGGCTTGGAAAGCCTATATCGATCACTTGCCATTGTACGCACGCGTGGGTGCGCCTGAGTTTGAAAAAACTTAAGTTAATGGGATCGTTGGCCCAGCTAACGGTAAGAATCAGTATTATGTTCTAAGACATGTAAGTTTGGTTTTGTCAGTTATGTTTGTTTGTTTTCTCACTGGAGTCCCCACCCATTAACCTCTTTGAAGAAAGGAATGCAGGGAAATGGATCTCCCAACCTGAACCAGAGGCCCTGTTCGGTCAACACAACGTCCTTGCGCTTGGCATCGTAACCTAAATACTTGCCCCTTTTCCTCTCTCCCCTCGACTCGCAGACCACTAGAAGGCCTCCTCAAAACAGGAGATGCACGTATCATCAGATTTCTGGGTCGGCGAGCATAACATTGGTTAAACAGACACTATTTACCCCAAGAGCTGGGATCTAATTTCACGTCATAGAATAAATTAGAGGAGCGGCGAACAAAAGCCAGAAGATGCCTTTAAGGCTAAGTGAAAGACGCTCGGAGAAGAGACGTTAAAGGAGCGTGGTAATAGATAAGCCCCCCGCCCCCTCCCTTCCTCTATCCACAGTGGGTTGGTGAAGTATATATAGGCGGATAACTAGAAAAGATGGAGGAAGATCGAGTTAGTGATCGACACGACGAATTCTGGCGCAGTGCCCGGAAATCAAAGAAAGGAAAAGAGAAGAAGCTCACGCTGAGCCAGTCCTGGTGGTCACACCGAAATTAGAGTTTGTATTGAGAATCAAGCTCAATCTTTTCTCCTCTGAGAAACGCCCTATCCCGGTTTACCTCAAAATCAAGAGATAGTTCTCGCCAATGAGGAATACACCAAAGTCAACTCCCTCCAACACTCTCCATTCGTCAAAGGATTCCCTTGTTTGCTCATCGCTCGTCAGTGCGAACAATTCCAAGATTAACTAGAATATTGAAAAGAACATAACTTTACGTTCCCATTGTTTAAAGTATCTTACTAAGACAACGTTCTTAACGCCCTCTGTCGCCCGCACCAAAATCACCTGTTGCTTCAAACCAGTCTCCGTGCCAGTCAAACAGCTGGGTGTCTGTGAACACGTCCACGCAGCTGGACGCAAAAAAAATTGTTCGTTTTAAAGGTAAAGAAATTAAATTAATATTTTGAGTGTCAATTAGAGTCCAATAAAAAAGTGAGCTTTGGGTTAACCATAACTTTATATTCCTTTGGATTAAATTTGTAATTATATCATAAACTCTTTTATTCATAGCTATATAGTTTTTTTTTTAATTTCACTTTTTTAGGCTGTAATTAAAGCTATATTTTGGGGGGAGGAATTTAACTCAATCCTCGAAACGCTGCACTTAACACGAGAAATCCTCGAAGATTAAACTACGTAAAAAATAATATAGCACTCTTAGAGAAAACGTAATCAAGGAGTTATTCAAGTGCGTAACAAACCTACGTACGTATCCCATCCACTCGCCCCTTACAAAACCATGACAAATCCTGATAAGTGGATTTTTTTAATTGCCTGAAAAAATTGCCAAAATGGTACCGAGCGTCTTCAGAATTTCATGTTTATACTCTCTAGACTTAATGTGCCTACAACTATTCGTTGGCCACTTATATATATATATATATATATATATATAAATTAGTGTAGATGAGTAGGATTCTTTCTTGAATGCAAATTTCGTTCAAGACCATGGTGTATTTTGCATTAGCTAATTTCCTTTGGCAACTTTGTATTCTTCTAAATCTATTTTTTTATCCATCGTGTAGATGGTAGTTCACTTATCCAGTATTTACGTCTGTTTTAAATGAATGGGTTTGGTAAAAAAACACCGAAATTGCTGAGCTTTTGATCTTATTCGATCATCTTTCATTCTTTCATCCTTTTCCAATGTAATGTGGAAACGGAATCAGACTGAAGGAAATAAGATGATATACTGAATTTTAGTAGAAGAGGGATAGTGGAAGATATAGTGGGTGAAAATTAAAGAGAGAGTATTTTTCCTTATTGGGAGGGCATCTCTTTACTTTTATTTATTTTTACCTTTGCCTTTTATCGTTTGTTTGAACTTTATGTCCTTTATTTATGTAATTTCGTGAGCTTTAGTGTTCTTCTTATTATTTGTTTTCAAATGGTTAGGTGGACTTATTTTTGTTGCAAATGTTCAGCTTTTACTCCTTTCTTCGCTCCACTTGCCAACAATATACCTTAGTAATTCGTGTATTGTGTGCTGTTACGTTTATGTATGAATTGATGAAATGTTCTTCGATGTTATATTGTGTTTCTTCTATGTATAAATTGATATAATGTCTTCTTGTGTGCTTAATTTTGTGCTCGGGAATCGACCTTAGTGTGAAACCTTTGCTTGTAGCCTCGTAGGATATTTATTTAGCCTTTCGCCTGTTGCCTGTAGCTCAGGAATGACACCATTCGTTAGAGTAGACCAGACATTTTTTTCTTAGTTTTTTGGCAGACAACATTGATGGGCTCTAAACGTTTCTTCCTGTGCAAATCTCTTTGCCTAACGCGATAACGCCTTCTGACTTTGTTGATTAGCAAAGATGCAGTGTTCTCCACACGTTATAGACTTTTCATCGATGCTTGCTGGCCGCTTGAGTAACCACTGCGGGGTAGATGAGCTTAGCCCAGACATACATGAGATATATTTTCGTGATGTTTTCCGAGCTCAGTGGAACTAGGCCCACCTGTATAGCATGGAGATTTCTCTCCTTGCCAATTTCCACCTCTCCATGTGGTGTGTCGAGTATCCATATTCGGTGATTTTAAGGCCCAATACGGTGCTTTCGGCGAAGTAGCCCTATCTCCTCCCATCTATAATGATGGGCCTTGCAAACTCGCGGCTCAGCGGTACGTTTTTAAATTTGTCTCTGCTGATCCTAATCTTCAATTGTCTCTCGTAGTGGTTGCTTTTTTGATTTCCGCGAATGTAAGAACTGCCTGTTCCTTCGCTTGAATGAGGAGATTGGTGATCTTGTTTATCTCCTCATCAATCTCTACGGAATTAGGGTCTCCTAGGTCAGATGGATGGTATGTACTAAGTTTCTCTCTATATAGCTCACAATTAGCTTTACCTTATCTTTTACTAAGCGGAACGTGCTTGAGTAGTGGAGAGAGCGATATTGTGGTTAGCATTGGGATATGATCGCCCGGTACTACTGGTCCTGGCTCAATGACGACGTTGTATGGGAGGTTTTACTCGTTAACGCAATGTCCGGTTTAATTGCTGACCGTTGTGTTAAGAAGGTCGGGAAATTTGACTGACCGTCTGGAGTCTGTCTCTTTCGAGTAGCAGCACCAGGTTTCTTTTCCTTTGGTCGGTGCTTCCGTAGCCTAATGCACCGCATCTAGCATTTAGATCAGGGTAAATCAATGTTAGTTTCCCGTGCCTGAAGAGGATGTAAAAGTTAAGGAAGGGCAGGTATTTACGTCGATGAGGTTTATTGGCAGCCGCTACGGTCAAGTTTCCAACCATGGTTGGTATTTTAAAATCCACAAATGATTTATCTAGGTTTGGGAATGTTTTGTATGTAATGTTGTTTCGGATCGCGATGGCTGGGCCATCGAAACGTTCCTATGTGTTGTTTTTGTTCATAAATGTGTAGTTTGGTATCTTTATTCTGTTTGTGTTCATATTAACGCCGTGTTCAGTGATGAGTATTAGTTCGGGATTCACTTCATGCAGTATGTTTCCCTTCCCATCCATTGACGTTAATTGTGAGTATTCTTAATGTGTTGTTCGTGTTTTCCTTGTTTGTGTTGTCTGGTGCTTGTGTCTTTGTGTGTGTATGTATCTTCTCATAGTACTTTTTGTTACGTGTCGTTTTCCGAGAAGGAGGTTTCAGCTTTTCTGTAAAACTTAATTTTGATCTCATCAACGTCATATTTTTTGTTCTGACAAGAACTTTTTCGTTTGCTCTTGCTCCTCGCTTTCTCATGGATCTTAGGAGGATGGGGGCACACTTGTTCATCTTCAGAGGAAGAAGCAGAGCTTAAGATGATGCCTTCACTCTGCTTGTTTATCCTTGCTAATCTTTTCTCCCTCGCTTCCCTTTTCTTCCTGGCGTCAATTCTGGGGTCCCTGTTTGGGAAACTTTGAGGAGCTGGGGTTGATTCTGGGATCGTAGTCTTTTCTTTTCTTTCTTCTTTGTTGCTTGGTACAGTGGTCGCTGGTGTCGCTTTCACTGGCCCGTATGGAATCTGGAGAACTTCCCCTGATGGTGGGTTTTCTGGGAACCACATCTCTGCTAAGCCATTGTTCTTGAGCATGATGTTTAGCTCTTTGGCGAAGCAACCCGGGTTCGTTGACCATCTTCATGTATATTCCCTACGCAGCGATGTTCTCTTCAATTCTTGAAGGGGCGGCTTTTGCTGCTTGAGCGTAGGAGGTGTTCGCCCTCCTAACTCCTTCTGCCTTTTTCTCTTCTGCCTTTCTTTTGAGGATCACCTTTTTCCTGGGGCAGGACATCGCCATTGCCTCATGAATTTGTGAGCAGTTTGGGAACTTCTCTTCTTTAACTGGGTCTTCACGCCAGCTGTGGTCTTTTTGGCTACATCTGGAACCTGTCAACTCCTGCTCCTTGCAGTCCATCGTGCTGTGATGTGCCAATCGGTAACATCTGAAGCAAATCTGCGCTGTGGTTCATTCCTCTCGCTTGATTTGCGTTAAGGAGAAGTAGCCATTTCTCCTTCGTCTTTCTCGCCACCTATGTGTTTGTGAAGATGATTTAGAAAAAAATGGTGGTAATCAGTGTTATCTCGTTTATTTCTAAACTCAATAAGCTCAGCCCCTATCACCCATTGCTGGTTCTTCTCAATAACCTCCTTAATCTCTTGTTTATTGTGCTGGCCGATCCAGGTAACCAGCCTTCTGCACACCACACTCCTATGTGCGTGGATCTGAAGAGGCAGGGTTAGTTGAAGGTAATATTCTTAAGGATTTTAATCCCTTCCTCATTCGTTAGTGCTTTCCGTCTTTCTTACTTTCATATATTGCCAGTATCCTGCTGGCGTATTTATTAGCCTCAGGACTGAAACACTTATCTTCCCGAATAGGGCCTCGTACACTTTGAAATCTCAGTAGGACCATCGTGGCATTTTTTGGGTCGCCATTAGGGACTCACTAGTGTGTGTAAGTTTCATTGATTTATTTAAGAAAATATTTGTTGAGTTTCTTTTGGGGAGAAGAGGGCCCCCCCCCCTCGATAAACCACCGCCTGGTTAAGGAAAGAATTTGCATTTGGGTGAATGATGATAATGGATGATATGAATCCGGGTGCGATCCTCTCGGGGTTGTGATTGTATGGCGGACTTATTGCCGACGACCCCCTTCCCCCCCGAGGGTTTTCATAATCGTTACCGCATCCCAACATTCCATAGAGATGGTTGTATGTCCCTGTATAGTCCTGGAAGGGGTCCCAGCTGCAAAAAGCATAGGAGGTAGCAGTTCGTCCTTTATCTAGAATTGTTTCTGACATTGTTATCGACGGTGGGCTACTTCGCAAACCAGCTTCCTCCAATGCCCCTAATTATGGCTGTGCTATTGACCAGCATAATTGGGATAAAACATGAATGGTAATCCCCTCTCACATCCAACGGCTCTTCACGAAGGGGAGCGGGGCTGGGGGTTTAGGCAGTCATCTGTTTAAGTGGCATCGCTAAAAAAAAGCCGAAATTAATGGCCATGGTGAATGGCGAAAATATGTACGTATATCTTTTTCGTGATTTCGGCGGCGTTTGGGGGAAATTTGACCCTTAACTTTCCCTTCTTTGCCGATTTTGAGCTAGTTGTTTGAGTAAATAAACCAAAAATTCTACGCAGTCTCAATGAAAGAAAATGAACGAATGAATGAAGGATGTGTATAGAAAGGACAGAGAGGGATTACGGTGTAACACAGGCAAACAGGCAGTCGCAGAGGAAAAGGGTACCAAAATAACTTGAGATGAGGATAGGAAGAGTTGATAGGTCGGTAGTTATACACCGATGCGTAATGTGATTGGGTGGGTCTCGATGTGTTCGTGATTGGACGACAGTTGGATGGTGGTCAGGAAGGAGAGCGTGTCTCCTTAGTCGGAAACGCGTTATTAATGATGCTACTAACTTATGCAAAGAGCCGTATGGGTCATGGGTGGTCATGAACTGCAGGTATCGCACTGATATCGCATACCATCTTGCGTATAATGTGGTGTATAAGAGGTTTATGGCCAATTTTCCGAGTTGTTTTGTGAATCTGGTGTGAGCAAATGTATTCAGGGGTGCCAATTTGTTGTTGTCGTAAGTGTGGGCATTTTCGTTTAAGCGCGCTTCAGGGCAGAGTTCTGAATGCACTGAGCCTTCTGCTGCCACGTGGCACTAGCAGCTACGAGAACAGTGGGGTGTACGCGATAAGAGGTCACAAGAGTGTTTTATATAGGTGCAACTTAAGTCTTTTGCCTGCAGAGTAGAACCAGTGCAGCATTGTGTTTGTACGTGTGGCTCTTGAGTTTATTATGTTCTGGTGTATATTGAACCTAAGGGTTGTGAAATTTTTTTTATATTAAAAATAGCAGTGTAAAAGAATAAAATTATTACAAGAGTTAGATAGCGAGCGATAGAGTATACCACTTAGAAAGACGGAGCGGTTAGATTGACCTCTGCATAATATAATCCTGTTTTAACGGTTTTATTTCATTACAGGGAGTGTGCTACAGTTCATAACTCAGTGCATGCTTCTTCCAACATTTTTTGACAAGATTTGTGTGTTTTCTATATAAACTCGCTGCAGTTACACGATTGTGCAGTATATAATAGACTCTCGTTGGGTGAAGATGTCGTCCGATATAAGGGAGACTCGTCTGACAGAAGAACGACTTCGATAATTTCTTATTGCCACACCTTATTATGATTCGGAAGGAGAAACTTTTGATAGTAATGAAGAAGAATACATTTCTGAACACAATTTTTCATCAAGATCCGACGAAGAAAATGAAAACATTGCATCAACTACAGAGCAACGTAAGTGTGATGTGATTATTTTATGATACTGTGGGAATGTCATTCGATATACCGTTCAAAATAATATGTAGATATTTATATTATTACCTATATTATTATTATTGTTGTTGTTATTTTTTTATTGTTATTATTATTATGTTATTATATTATTATATCTATATTATTTATATTATTATTAACTTATGTTGCGATGAGTATATTTTAATTAGATAAAAATAAATCTGAACATAAATATATGGGGAGATTGAAATCCCTACTAAAGGTTCCGATAGTAGTGGAAGATACAGTGCACAGAATATACTTACTGAAGTTTGAAGTCCTCTGGAATATGCCATGAGACATGTTGTGTTGTGGAGCATGATGAGCGCATTTTCCTTATTCATTGATGATTTCATAATTCCTGAGATAATAAGATGTACAGAAGCAGAAGCTCGCAGCAAATTGAATGATGAATCATGAACCGTAACTAAGCAAGAACTATATCATATGCAGGTAATAGTCTATGCCAGAGGACTTATTGCTAAAGTAAAACTATTTGCTTACTATCGTTAGAGGTTGGGGGGGCTCATTTCCTCTTCATGAATATGTCAAGAGATAGATTCAGGCAATTTCTTCAATTTTTACGTTTTCATTGAGATCTTCCATATGGAACAGATTTAGTGAAAATTGCCAGACATTTTACAGAAATGGAGCAGATATAACTGTTGGTGAACAGCTTTTCCCTACTTTGTTCAGAAGCATCTTCACCTAAAATATGGCAAACAAACAGGATAAATTTGAAATCAAATTCTGGCTTGCTGTAGCCTCAACGTCCGAATACTTGCTGAATGGATTTTCTTATCTGTGGAAAAATGTTTTTTCCCGCGACAATCAAAGTATATCGGAATATGTAGTAGAGAAATTGGTAAGTCCTTTTCTAAGTAAAGGTCAAAATCTCACATCTGATATTTTTTTTACTTCGGTGAGGCTTGCTAAGACATTGCAGACCGTGGTCACGAGTATCGTTGGAACGACAAATCGAATTCGGCGCGAAATATTAGCAAGCATCAAAAATAAGAACCAACCACTACACTTATCCATTATTTTGAAGAATTGTGATATGACACTCACCGTGTACCAAAGAAAACCTTCTAAGAATTTTACTGATTCTAAATACTGTGCACAAGACATTGCATATTGAAAGTGGTACAAAGAATTTTCCAGAGTCTGTCATATTATAATGAAGCAAAATCTGGCGTTGATAATGTTAACGAGATGGCCAGACTGTACGCCACTAAAGTGCCTTCTCGGCTTAGGCCATTCCAAGTCTCCTATAACTTGCTTGACCTTGCTGCGATGAATTCAGTTATGATATACCGTGAAGTGGTTGGAACTAAGATAAGTCGACGAATTTACATTATGAAGTCATAGGAGAGCTACGAGCTTTTAATAGAAGTGTGGAAAAAACCTCGACGATGAAAGGACAGATGCAGAACATTTGACAGAACAGATAGAACAACCAAGAAACAATAAGGGTAAAACTTGTCAAATTAGCAAATGCAAGAAGAATGAAACTAATGAAATGTCCTACAAGTACAAGAAATATGTATGTGATAAATATACTGGATTAATACGCATGCAAATACTTTGTAAAAATTGTTCATGATATTTATAATCATTGATACATCTAACGGCCTAGTATTATAAAAATACCTAAATACTTTTCAATTTATGTATTTACGAGGGGCCGTCAATAAGTTTTGCAATTCGGATATAAGGAAACATGATATAAGGAAAAGTGTTTTATCAATTTTCAATATAACTACCCTCGACCTCAATGCACTTGCCCCACTTGTCTCTGAGGCTTCGAATTTCCGACAACCAGAAATCTCCCGACTGCTTTAATCCACTCCTGGACGGCGAGCTGGACATTTTCATCATCCCCAAAACGGCGTCCAAGCAGTGCAGCATTAAGCTGGCGGTATAAAAAGTTGTCTCTAGGGCCCAGGTGAGGACTGTAGGGGCGATGGTTGAGCTCCTTGAATCCAGACTCGCGCAGGGCAGCTTGTGCAACTGTGGCCTTGTGGAAAGCGGCATTGTCGTGGAGGAACAGGACACCGCGTGTCAATTTGCCGCACCGCCTATGAGGGATGCACTTCTTTAACCCAGCCAGTTCCTTGGCGTAATATTGGCCGGTGATGGTCCTTCCACGAGGTGCCTAGGCCACCATCAACACTCCCTCAGAATCCTAGAAGATAGCGGTACTAATCTTCCCTGCTGAAGGTTGGGTCTGGAACTTGATGGAGGTTGGAGAGCCTCTGTGCTTCCAGGCCATGCTTTTGATTTTGTTCTCGGGATTCCAGTGATGGACCCACATTTTATCACCTGTCACTATGCGTGACTTGAATCTCGCTCAGTCTGGGTTGTACAAGAGCAGCAGCTCTTCCCAACTTTGACGACGTTGGAGTCGATCATGGGGCGTGAGGTTTCTAGGGACCCAACGGGCAGAGAGCTTGGTCATCGCCAAATGGTTGTGGATGATGTTGATAACAGTTCCATGTGATATTCAAAGTTCAAGCTCGATTTCTTCGAACTTCACCCGTCAATTTTCGAAGATCATCCCCTCTACACGAGCCACATTGTCCTCGTTGGTCTTGTCTGACGGGCGTCCTGGACAGGGGTCATCTTTAAGGGACTCAAGACCATGGCGAAACTCCCTATTCCAGCGATCAATGGTGGCATAGGAAGGGGTGGTGTCGATGTACACTGCAACCATGCGTTCATGGATCTATTTTGCATTCTTGTCTTCCTTGGTCAAAAAATTAATCCCGCAACACCCGAGATATTAGCAGCCGATCTGCCGGCCGAAAAGTCGAGTGCCCAGCAAGGAGCGAGCAAACAAACCAAGCCAGCCAAAGATGACAGGAAGATAGCACCCAAGCAAAAGACCACAGACATAAACATGGAAATATATGCCTCGCCATCGTCTCCCCTCCAAGACTGGCAAAAGTCAAAGACATAATCGAGGGAGCCTTAAAAGGAAAATTCAAGTATGACCATGACTTTAACGCCACCGAGGAGGAAATCCTTTCGGCCCTAAAAGGAGAAGGCATTAAAATCTGCCCCAAGCCATGCTTTAATTTATCGCACAAGCAATTTAAAAAATAAAGGTCCGGCAGAGTGAGGTCGCCAGCATGCGAAAAGCAAGCAAAGGTCCAGAAAACCCAAGACGAATAGCATGTCTTATCACTTTTTATTAGCAAAATTAAGATCTTTTCGCTAAACTTTAATGGTTGGGAAAATAAAAAATTCTCATATAACAACATCATCCACGAATTAGATCCAGACATAGTTCTAAAGATGGCCTTAGTACAGATGCGAACCCTTTGAGAGTATATAACTACAATGTTATTACGGCCAACTATTTAAAGATATGATGGTGTCGCAATAGCTGTACGAAAGGGCATCAAGTACAGGGAAATAGCAGATCTGTAAAAATTGTATCTGGCCATTAAAATCAGAAAAACGATCGATGACTTTGTTATATCTGTGGGCTAACATCCCCCAAGACGATAATATTTCCCCATCCCCAACTTCATCCGATTATTTAGAAGGAACACCTCAACTATCCTGATCGGAGATTTCAATGCCCGCTGCAGAGAAGCAAGTTACACAACCGGGTTAACGGATCGGGAACGTCCCTGAGCCTGCTCATAGATCGAGATCTGGTGCGAAGATTCAGCCCAGAATTTTTAACATACCTGACAAAAAGATCCTCAACGACCTCTGACAGCATCCACGTAAACTCCAACTTTGCCCTAAACCAAGCGACAGTTCCTGGCCATACATTCCATCGGACTATGTTAGTATGGTCACTACAGTGTCAACATCCCCTATACAGGTAAAGATACCATGCTGAAGGTGCATGCCTAAAGCAAACTGGTAAGAGTTTAGAAGATTAATACAGTAGTACCGACTGAACCAACTAACGGGTCGACACTAAAAGACCTTGACAGTCACCTAGAGCACATTATGACGAGAATAAAGGAGGCAGACAAGGTAGCTATTTCTAGGGTCAAATACAAGACTCTCACAGCACCACCGAGAGCTCCGGAACCTGGGTTTGGAAGTGAAACTCCTGATTGTGGAGAAGTAGAAAAAGACCTGGAATGGATTGATAGAAGGGATGGACATGGAAGGTGATCCCAGGAAGTTGTGGAACCAAATTAAGAGATTAAGTGGCACACTCCCCACCAAAACCAACATCCAAATCATATTGGACGGGAGGTAAATCTCAGGAGACCAATAAATAGAGCACCAATTCCGGGAACATTGGAGAAGAAAGTTTACCATCAGAGATGAGGAGAACCAGAACTTTGAGATGTAGTATGAGGAAGAGATCTTGGCGGACCTGGAGGCAGGAGGGCCGGTCTTAACTCCTTTCCATTTCGTTAGTGCTACTAGACAAACAGAGGAGGTGGCTAGATCATTAACTCATTACAAGTTTTCCGGCAGCCCTCAAAAGCTTTAAGCAAGAAGCCTCAGGCATTACTAAATCACACCTGACAAATTCTCCTGAACATATCAACACGGCGATTTTAAACCTGTTTAATGCCTGCCTTGACGCTGATTATGTGCCTGATCAACTAAAGAGGGCAACAATGATTTTTCTCTAAAAGCGGGGAAAACCCAAATGAGAAGTAAAAAGTTACAGGCCCATATCACTCTAGGAGTTCATAGGGAAGCTCTTTAAGAAATTAGTCAATGACAGGCTTAGGGACTATCTTGAAGTAAATGGTTTTTACAATGAACAAAAACATGGATTCCGAAGACATCTGGGTACTGAGACAGCCCTTGCCTTGTTGACTGAGAACATTGCCGTTGCTAATGCTGAGAAAAAAGGGGAGATTTAGTACTCAGGGACGTTTCATCAGCCTTTAATAAGGTATTGATCCTTGGTCTAAAGAAGAAACTCAGCTATCTACAGATGGGCGCGCCCATCACCATATTTTTTGTGACTACCGTGAGGACTAAGAAGCGACCATAAAAATCAACAGCATCAAGAGGCAACCATTTCCCATGAGGACTGGGGTGCCCCAATGAGGCTGTCTAAGTCCAACCATGTATACGATCTATACAAGCGACCTTCCCTTTCCCACCCATGATTACGCAGATTACATCCAGCTGGCCGACGATATTTCGCAATTGATCACCAACGATTATCCCAATCTTATCGACATCGCGAATAGAACAGCAGGGGAAATAAACAGCCTCCTTGCCTACGAGGTTCGTAACAAGATCCGCACCAATGTGGAAAAGTTTAAAGTCCTTTCCATCGGACGAAACAAAACGGCCGAGGTTCTAATGCGAGAAGAATTCTATCCGTACAGCCGGGAAGCTCGAGTCCTTGGATTAAATATAACATCAACAGGATACGGGACACATATCAATGTAATGGTCGCACAAGCCGAGCAAGAATTACGTCAACGCTAAAGATTTAAGGGGCTCTCCCCTGGAACAAAAGGAAACTGTACCTTGCCCTGATGAGGTAAATTCTGCTATATCCCGCTAGTCCGATGCACCTAGAGAGCAATACTTAGCTGAAGAAAGTGCTGGCGGTACAGAACTAGGCACTCCGATTTATATTTAATGTATCTAGACTGGACCGCATTCCCTCGACCAGACTTCACGCTCTCGCAGAATGGGAACCGTTAAACGTAATCCTATAAAATAAGGCGAAATTGATTTGGAGGAAGATCCAAGAACATCTCCCAGAGAAAATAAACCAAGAGTTACGAAAACACAATATTGACAACCGACTTCGACACTACAAACGCGGATTCAACAGCAGCCGCCTGCGTACGTAGGAAGATGTGTTACCCTTATTTAGATTAAAAAAACCCAGAAAAACTCCGAAAACTTTAGGTATATCGACAATGAAATCTATTGTGCATACTCGTACATGTTTTATATAAAAAAGATCCGTAGACGACAACTAACCAAAATAAAATAACATCAAATTAATCAATTATAAATAAAATTAATCAAAACATACGAGGTGGATAAAAGTAAAACTAAAATAACATGTAGAATGTACGCAAACTATGAGTAAGCTCTAAATCCCAAACATCAAGCCAAACAAATACAAAGGCTTGAATGCTTAATCCTCATATCTAATACGCTAAGAAATAAAGAAGACGAAGAGAAGATTATGCCAGATAAGCTGGAACACATTCTCTTCTACTATAACACTTTTTCTTCCTATAACCTCTCTTACTATCTAACACCCATTTTTTCCCATCTTTTATTATCAATCAATCAATCTGAATATTAGTGAAAGGAAGACGAATGGAATTCTTTTCATCGCAACGTTAGAGCTTAGCAAAGCAATTCAGTGGATCCCTCTCTATAAAAGAAGAACGCTTGGCTATTTTACGGACTGGTGTTTTAAGATTCCTAAAGACCTTTAAGAAGTTATCCTTACTCACATATGAGCAAAGAAGAAGCCACCGCCCATCTCACCTCGATATTTTCATATTTATTTTTTACTTTCCTTTTTCATATTTTATTTAATTCACGGTTTCCTCTTCCACACCCAAAATCTTCCCATTAGGGGAGTGTCTAAAAAAAAGAGAGACTAATTCTTATTAAGGATGTTATTCATTTAATGATGAGTACCTAATTCCCCTCATTCCCCCTCAACCTAGGCCCATTGCCTGCCTGGTGATCGCTGTCATTTCAACCTCGTCCCAAATATGCAAAGCAGTGGCTTTTGCATAATTAGGGGTACAGGTGAAGGGAGTTCTGAGGACTAGCCCGCTACTAGAAGACCGTACTAGAGGAACCCCGGACAATGCGCTGGTTTTTAAATCCACTGAGGTGGCGGAAACCCCTGCTAGCGATGGTGGATTCCACACTAGCAACTAAGAAGTCGGTCACTTTTCACCCCTCAAGAGGAGCACTCCCGGGTTCTTCCATCATGCATCATCATTTCATTTTTGATAGCTTCTGTCCCCTAAGGACAGAAGCGGGGATGAAAAATCCTGAGAGAGGAGTACTCATTAGCACCTTCTATATCGAATTATAAATTTCGATCACGAAAGTGATAGAAGTACACAACGGATACATTGTCCTCTGCCACAAGCAAGATGACATAGAGCGCATGGTGGCACCGGAAAGGCTAAGGACACTAAGTCAGATCTGCCTGGCCCCCAAACTGCCACACCAGTTGCTAGCCAGCAGATCATTTATTTGCCGCAATGTAAATCTCTCCGTGAGATCCCATACGGCAGAATAACTAAAGCAAGAGATCGAAAGAGAAAACAAACAACTGAAAGTGACTGAGCGAATCAAATTTGGGCAACACACCCATGTGTTCAAGGTGATCTGTGCCACGGCTGAAATGGCTCGCAGAGCAACAACTAATGACCCTCCTTGCATTTGGGATGAGGATTTCCCCACAAAGTATCGAAAAAGAGAAGTTCATTAATGTGCAGACTTGTTTTCAATGTTATGCCATTGAACATCACATTACGAAGAAGTGCTCACACTAGGATATATAAATATGCACTGAGTGCGGAAACGTTGGCAATAACTTCCGAGATTGTGAAGAAATAACTTAAAAGGGCATTACCTGCCAAGGTGCCCATAGAAGCATGGCTGTTAATTTCCCCCAAAAAAAACAAATCATAAAAGAGAAAGAAGAGGAAAGAAAGGAAAAAGAAAAACGGACCAACTAGACTTACGCGAAAGTAGCGAGAGCTTCGGTCAACGAAATTGAAGAAACCCAGGAGCCCAAGATAAACATTAATGTTAACCAAGGGACAGGGCTAGACATCCAGGCATGCATTTTGTTCGCGCGTGTACATAATATCACGCAGCCAGGAACTTTCTCGGAAACACTGAATTTACTCCTTGAGAAGAACGGAATCCGAAAAATGTCGCTCCTGTCCAACACGCCCTAGTCCTTAATATACCGAGTGACGGCAGAAAAACGCTGCAAGTAAAGGAGATGCTTGAGGCTAGAGCCAAAATCACCAAGAAGAAAAGGAGGCTGAAAACATAAACAATAGAGCGAAAAAAAAAGAAAACAAAAACCACTTTAAAACATAAAACGAAGAAACGAAAACAGAAAAAGATACAGAGGTAGTGGAAGGATATACCTTTGAGGAAAGGGACTTTAGGATAAAGTTATTCGTCGACGACGCCTACCCCTTACCGAAAGGAGCAAAACCAATCGATGGCAATAAAGGCATCCAAAGAGGCACGTGAAAATGTACGTAAGCCGCAGAACACGATGAAGAATCGATTGGGAAATTGCTCTCGGAAAACAGAATACGATTTTTCCCAAGCGACATAAAACCACTAAAAATGAGGTTTTCTAAAAAGTCACAAATGGAAGATAGAAGATGGATAACCCAGAGACGCAAAAATTACGATTAAGACCAAAACGCAAATTTGAAAGGAAAAAGTAAAATGAATCAAAGAAAGCTTCTAATATTCCATATCAACTCAGACGGGTGGAAAAAGAAATCCACCCAATACGGCAACATATTCAGAAATATAGACACTGACATCATTACGATATCAGAACATGGTCTAAAAAATGAAGAAAAATGAAAATTTTTAATTACAACGTCATCAGAAAAAACTCCAATGAGGAAAGATAAGATGGGACAGCAATTACCATTGAAAAATGTCTGAAATATACCCAGGAACGGAAAGTCGATAAGGAATATGTGGCCACGACTGTAGAAATGGAGTACAACCCGCTCACACTCGTACGGCCTATCAACCACCCCGTCGCTCATATATTTCAATTCATTCGGTAATGGAGCTGCTGCATAAAAAACATTCAGCCATACTACTGGGGGATCTTAATGCGAGAATTCAGGACTCAGGATATCGCAGTAGGAACCCTGCAGGGATAAATATGGAATTACTGATGTAGAGGAATATACTTGAAAAAGTATGCCCAGACTTCACCATCCTACCTCACTGAAAGATCCTCCACAAAGCAGGACATAATAATGACCACGTCTGGACTCCCTTACAACATCCATATAGAACCAGTATCCCTAAAATAAAATTTTGAATCCTACCACACCCAAAGTGGACTAACAAAATGAAGAGAAAAGCAAGAAGAATAAAAGAGAAATGTACTGAAATAAATGAATTGAGACAGCAGTAGAAAAAATCAAGGAATTAAAGAGATTAAAAGAAGAGATGATTTTCCTGATAAATGAACAGCAAGAAGATAAATAGAAAGAATTTATTGTTAAAATAGAAAACCCAGAAAAACCAAAGGAACTCTGGAGCAAAATAAATGCAGCAAAGGGTAAACCAACGAGAGAAAAGATAAAAATTATAAACGAAGAGGAAGAATTTCTAACAAGCGGAAGAGAGTTAGAAAAAAATTTTAGGGAACACAGGAAAAAATCTGTACTCTCGAAAATGATTTTCCTAAGAAAACCTGGAAAACCACCAAATATGCTAGCTAGTTTCAGACCAATTTCGCTCCTAGACTTTCTGGGAAAGGTGTTCGAAAATATCGTCAACAACCGATTAATACAACACCTAGGAGAAAAAGAAAAATATAACAAACATCAGTACGGCTTTAGAAAAAATAGAGACTCAACAATGGCACTCGCCATTATAATCGAAAAAGTCGCTAAGGCAAAGGCAGAAGGGGGATACGTTGACGGGGTACTGCGGGATGTCGAGAAGACCTTAGACAAGGTATGGGTCGATGGGTTGAAGTACAAATTGCTCCAACTCGAACTCTGCCCTTGGATGGAGAGAATCCTGGCTGACTACTCATCGGACACGAATGCGTACGATGGACCGCTCTTCCATCTCCAAACTGGAATCCCGCAAAGGGCGTACCTCAGCACCACCTAATACTCCATCTCTACCACTGATATGCCAGCCCCCATAACACCAAGAGGCATAAATATCCAGTATGCAGATGATGTCAGTCAGGTAATTTCCACGCGATTCAAGAATCCCAGATGGCAAGCCATAATAACAAGGCGAGAAATTAACAATATAAACCAATTTGAACAAAAATGGAAAATTAAAACTAATATAAACAAATTTAAAATAATACCAATTATAAGAAATGAGAAAGAAAGAATAAATATAGACGGTCAAAATTATGAGAACACAAATGAAGGAAAAGTGTTGGGTCTACAATTACACGAAAGAGGTTGCCATGCACACATTGGAGAGAGAATCTCTAAAGACAAAATGGGGTTACGACTCCTATACAATCTTAAGGATCTCAATACCAAAAGAAAAAAGACCCTATATAAAACTTTTGTGGAATCGGTGCTTGTATATCCCTCGATTCCCACACATCCAATAATCACTTGTCCATGGAGGAATGTACCTTGGCAAGCTCGTTTGACAGCAGCAGAAATCTTAACACCTACAAGGCCCGGTGGAAGATCCGCACCAACCAGGAAAAGTTCAAAGTAGCCCCCATAGGCAGGAGACTATTTTACGATGTCAGGGTGGGGGATAGAAGATATCCTTACACCATGGAGTGCAATGTACTCGGAATGAAGATTAGCTCATCCAGGTACACGAAGCACATCACAGAACGAATCACCAAGGCTACTGATGCAGTCAAAGACTCTATATATGTTCAGAACTCTTCATCAAAGCAATAAGAAAAAGATCTATAATACAATTGTAAGATCGACGCTGCTATACCCCGACTCTGCCTTGTCGTGTCTCTCGGAGACACAAAAGAGGAAACTAGAAGTGGTGCAGAATAAATGTACGTACCTAATTACAGGTATACGCAGGAGAGAAGGAAGACGCCAGGAAGAGCTGCACAGGGAGCCGGGGTTAAGTTCCATTTACATTGTCATTGGAGATCGGACAAGGAATATACTGGAAATGGTTAATCGTGAATTGACGATGATATCGTCCAAATGATTGACCAAAAGAGAAGAGGAATAAGTCGCGCCGGATTTCCAAGCTGCCCGGGGGTTTTAGCTGGCGGAGCAGAAGTGCCGTTATACGCAAGATAATAGAAATGCTTATGCCCTAAACCAATAAAAAAAATCCGACTAAGAAAAAGCTAACCTAACTATGAAACCACATTGATTACTACAAATTCACCGGTAAAGACGCAAATCTACCGATGAAGCCAGAAATTTACCGAAGAAGACATCAACGAAAAAACAAATTACACACATTACAAAATATACGAAAAAAACAAGACTATCGGCAAAATAATAAAGTAATTCATAAATCAATTTTTACCACAACAGCAAATGCGCATATCATATTCAAATACATTAATTGATTTTGAAGACAAATGGCTTGAACTCCATATATATATATATATATATATATATATATATATATATATATATATATATATATATATAAACTAACTCAAAAACAACAACGAAACTACAAAACCAAGTATAATTGAAAGCATTCGGCCTGATCACCAGGTTCTAGCATCTCTTTGCACCCTTCCAAACTTCTTTCTATTTTAACTACTGGTCTACTTTCCGCTATCTGTCCAGACACCCTTACTCTACCGCCCTACCTAGATCTACTCTTACAACACATGAATAATTCCATTTGTTTTCATTCCCTGAAGATGACTTAACATGGTCGAAAGAAGTCTAGGAATAAAGAATGCCATTCGCGGATGTTTTTTCTCGCCTCGAAGACCCCGTTAAAAAACTTGTAAGAAATATTAAGAAATACAACTTAAAATTAATAACGCTGCCACAACTGTAGACTTCGAAAGAACTCGCATATAAAATGGCCTCTTACCTAATTATATATATATATATATATATATATATATATATATATATATATATATATATATATATATATATATAATATATATACTTTTTTTGACCCTTTAGATGTGCATATTTAATGTTATCCACTCCGATCTAATACACCAAATTAAATTATTAATTTATTCGAAGCCAAAAAAACTCGCGCTCTCGTCATATCAAGAGATGACTTCACGCGACGGGCCACTTACAGGAGTGTAATCTATTGTACGAATGAATACACCAAGAACATCGGGAACTTTGAAAGTATACCACTTCCTCTTACATTGGATTGACATTAACAAACCTGTCAAGGTGGCTAACATCACATCTCCCATACGCAATCATCAAACGACACACTGTGATGCATCGGACACCCTCAACTGAGAAATGCAAAATAACCAAAACACCCACCATTCTCAGGAGATTGGCTGACAACGACCGCTTATAGCTAAGGCTTTCTTAATATAGGAATGAATCATCGCAAATAAACATCCAGGACCTGCCAAAGCCACATTCCACATTTCTCTAGCGATCAGTTAATTTTTTATTTGCTTATATTTTACCGATTTAAAAATTAGGCAATAGAATTTACCATTTGAATCAGATCCCGATTATTTCGTCAGGCATCACGCCAATCAGGTCTTCCTTGTGCACCTAGGAACTCTCTACCTCGAGAAACCCCTTATTGTACAGAAGAGGACCATATCCTTGAGGGCCAAGGTTCATGCCCATCGAGACGCTAAGTCAACAGGACACCCCTGTTGTTCAATTGTTCAGAAGAGAACAACTTTACAACATTCCTTGTTCTTTGTGCCTGTTCTACAAGAAAGGGTTCTCACTCTCCTGATATCAGGTCAGTGGTAATTTAATTTCCCCCTTTTAACGTTCTTCAAGAGAACGCTTGGTTCCCCCTAATAACCTCAATTGTTAATCTCCAGGATCCTGTGTCAAGGATCGCTCGTACTTCGGAGCCCCACTTCGCTCTTACTCTTCGAAGTCTCTCCTTCCTCCCTCGTTAAGAACAATCGTCCTAAAAACACCTCCTCCTGGAAAGGAAAGCGACATTCGGACCGAAGCTATTCCTTCAAATTGCTTTCATCTGCACGCCGACCTTATAAATACGTAAGCTACGTAGTGCATTTAATTATTTAACTTTGTGCCAACGTAAGTTCGTACTTTAACACGGATTCAGTCGAAACTTTCCCTTCTTGTATGTTTTGCTATTTAAATCCCTCCAAATCTTAATCCACCGCTTAGTCAAATTTATCTTATGACCTTTCCATTTTATGTGCATATCTCATTTTAATCCCCTGTCATGTAAATATTTTCAAAGTTTTATTTTGTTAGATTTATTAATAGAATTCTATTTTATTAATGCTTGCAATATTATTTATCCTTGGGCTTCGTTCCACTTCTTAAGTATATTGAAGATAAATAAGCCCTCTCCAGGCCTATTTATTAACGTAGAATAATACTCGGCTATCTGATTAAATCCCCGCACTCGAATATAGAATAATTTCCACAAAAAATAGCGATATATTATATCGTCGGAAGCCTTTTCTACGACAACGGGGTTGAATGATGTTGTCGTTATTAAAGAGATGCCCCTTGCCAGCATTTTCCTCACCCTGTGCTCTTTGAAGCTAGCTCAACCAAGCAGCCATCAGGTCAACAAATGATTTGAATATATATATATATATATATATATATATATATATATATATATATATATATATATATATATATATATATATATATATAAATATATATATAATATATATATATATATATATATATATATATATATATATATATATATATATATATATATATATATATATATATATATATACATATATATATATATATATATCCAATAAAACCAGGAAGGAAAATAAAATGATGATTCCAAGTGCTGTAGATGATTATTTTAATTTATTAGCGAGTAATTTCCTTGAGAATGAACTAGAAATAAAGTTCGTAAATTAGTTCGAATCTTCATTAAATTTTGCTTTTTAGTTGTTTTGCATTTATATATACATATAGTTATAAAACGGCATCTTCATATAAATTCGGCTTCATATCCGTTTGGATTCCTTTTAATCTGGCATCTTGGCTTCGGTTTCTTGGCCTTTGAGGTAACTGCATTCGACATCCTTCTAGTGTACCTTCAGCCTACCTGAGAGATCTTAGAGGATTTGTTTCTCCTTTGCAATATTTACTTTATTTGATCTATATTAAAACAATAGTTCTCTAAGCGTTAATCATATAAGGTTGTATATTATTAAAATATAACACTGCTAACTCCCGGATCAATTTGGGCATATAATTTTGCTTATTCCCACATTATTATTAGTGAGTTCATTCTGTTTCTTTGTTCGACTTACCGCTGTGAAGAATATACACAAACAAATATTATGTGATGCCCACAAACTTATGTTTATGAACATCCTTCCAACCAAATTGTTTAGAGCCTAGCCAACAGAAAACAGCACATGTTTACCACCAGTTTAATGCACAACTGGTATAACTATTTACTGGATGGTTTAAAATTTTGGCTTACTTTTATAATGCTTTTCATGTGCTCTAAGTAGAGGATTACGTTGCAGAATTCGTCCTGTTTTGGAAAGTAGATCCCTTAAGTGGAGAAGAAAATACACATCTACAATATAGTAGACTGACAATCACCGGCGAGTCCGACAAACTAGAAGCCAATTTTTGTTGCAATTAGGAAGGATTCGGATCGTATTGCCACTTTTTGACACCAAGTAGTGAAGCCTTTTCTATATAAGCAGATTTTAGGAACCTAGAAAGTAGTTGGAACATTGTGCATCTAAGGCAACAAATGAAATAATATTAGCTTATTTAAGAGTAAAATGGTCGCCCATAAGATATCTTTTTAATTAAAATTGACCTTTATCGGCATAAACATATTGTTTTATGATGGACCACAAATTATCGATTGCGTTAAGAGTCAAAGAGGCGTGCGGAAATACACCATCAACCTGGGACCTTGTATGCCATAAGAGTCTATGAACGCTCGGATCTCTTTGGCAGAGTGGTGCGGCCCATTGCCATACATGACAATTAGAGCTCATAGAAGTGACAACGCTATATTATCTAGCCAAGGATCCAAGACCTACTCCAAGCTATCATTAAACTTGGGCCAACAAGTCTGTGTCTAATTGTAAATGCCCACAAAATGACTCCTTCTCCCTACAGATAAAATCAAAAATGTTGGTAACGCTCATCTCCGAAATAGACCCAAACATTTGCCCAACCCTCAGGTCCTTTAATGGTCAACCTGATCTCATCATTGAAGATAACGCAACTCAAGCTCAACGTCATGTACATTTGAGCCCATTGAAGTCTCAGAGTCTTGTGATGGGGCGTTAAACAAGGCAGTTTCATGGGAGCTCGCACTGAAGACATGGTTACAACGATACGGCTGGTGGTGGTCTTCTTTGCCTATAGATGACCAGCCACAGCCAAGATCACTTCGCTTGTTTATCTAGATTTCCCACGCAACTGACAGCCAATATTCCTGAAATCCCTAGAAAACAGTCTCGTATATCCCTCACCGGATTGCGTCTTCCTTAGCAAAATTCCTTCAAAAATCGTCTAACCTATTCCACATGACGAGCTAATTTCTCCCCATTCTGTTTGCCTTTCTTTTTCCATTTTGTCTCATTTCCTCTTATCGGGTAACCAATTTCAATCAAGCTACACGCAGATGAAATAAACAAATAAAATGTCGTTTACATTTATCCTTTAAATGATAATTTTATTAATCTGACAAATGACTTTTGACAAACATCCATATCATTTCGTTCCTTTTTATTCTAAAAAAATAAATAACTAATTAAAATGTCTGAAAAAATGGAGAAGAATTTAGAACGTATATACTTGAAAGAATAAATATTATGTTGATAAAACAAGATAGTTAATTGGATGTCGACTCCACCCTGGACTAATCAAAGGGCTTTTACAAAGACATAAGGAGAAATTAAGGGTAACAAATCAATGTTCCATTTGCTTTGTTACCTTGTATATATAAATATATTTATATTATTTTTACGAATTATTCTTTGCCTGGATTATTCCAATTTTTTCCTTGGCATTATTTCTACATTCTCTGTACTGTTTGCCTTCATGGTGCAGTCGTTTGCTCTCTTTGATCCTTGTGTTCTTACACTGTCTTTTTTTCTTGCCTTCAAAATACTCCTGTTTCTTGTCTAATTGCTAACTTACGTAGAATTTCTCTTTCTCTTGTACTGCAATGTTATATAGTCTGCAATACAAGCTAACTGCATCCTTTTTGCTGTCTTCAAAAGTATTTTTCAGAAATTCAATATGGCAAAAGCACTGTGGTTGTTGTTAACAGCCGCCAAACCAGTATTGGTTCTCTCTCTCCCCGTTTGGTTTCATCACTGGTGTAAATACGTTTAAAAAATTTGGGCATTCTAACAGCTTCTTATCTTATTGCGAATTCGGCTTCAACTCCGTTTGTCATACTATTCATTCTGCATCTTGCTTCGGCTGCTTCTCTCTGGGACATGTAAGTGCATTTGGCATCCTGTCCGTGTAACCTTGGCCTACATAAACTATATTAAAGTATTTTTTCTCTATCTAAATTTTAAATTTATTTGATCTGTATTAAAACAATAGTTTTCTATGTCTTACTCATATAGAGTTGTGACTTATTAAAATATAAAACTGCTACATGTCGTGATCAATTAAGCAAACAAACTGTTTTTTTGCGCATTGTTATCAAAGGTGCATTCTCTTCGTTTGTTTGACTTATGCCTGAAAAGAATTTGCCCAAATGTGTATTTATGGATCCACACTGTCGTAGAATGACCCTCTGTTTTGATCACTATACTCTTTCACACCCTTTTTGTAACGGTATGCTTTGTGACGTGCGGATTACTTCTATGAGGAAGTAGGCTTTGTTCTAAGAGTGCTAATTCAGTAGTTTTGTTCTTAAGGAAGAGCTATTTTAAACAGATAAGGATAAGAGGAAACACCAGATATATACCAAAATCAACATGTATTTTAAATGAAACACTTAACTATAACAAGCCAACAGTTAACACATTTCTATCTTTGACCGCTAAACCCTTTCGCACGGATACAACTGACAAAAATAAACAAATAGGCTTCCCGTAAACACCTATTGCCGATTAGTATTTTTATTGTAACTCTATTTGATTAGCGTTAAACATTAAATTAACGTACTCTAGTCTACAAACACATATGATCTAGGTGCAAGAACAATGGTTTCTACTCCCCTTTACAACGTGAGACGTACTAAACTCCTACCATCGCAATATGAATATAAATATTCTTTTTAACTTACATGACACAAGGTATTAGGGATTGCCGGATGTCGCTGGAGGACCTATCTTTCTCTTTGAAGTGTTGTAGCCGATAGTTAAATTTTCGTCGAGGAGGGTTAGCTTGCCGCCTGTGTAAGGGCTGATTCTTCAACGTAATTAAAGAACGGGAGCTCGTTGGGGCTGTGTTCTTCTCCTCTCACTTTTACGGAGCTTAAGATGTGAGAGTCGCTCGAGTGTGAGCGGCATTGCTTTTCTTCAGTCGGACTTCTTTGCAGACTGAAAAAACTTCTTCGGTATGGCACCGATATAAAACTTGACTATTTAGGTTAATACGGCCCTGAAAGGGGGGATCGATTTTCTCAATCTGATCCTATCGTTTCTCACGGAAATAGTCTAGTATGGCTGAAGGATCGATCTTCACGAACTAACCCTTCTTCTGGCGTATCGACTTCTAATTTTCTTGTCTGGCTGAAAGATCGATCTTCACGATCTAATCTTTCTTCTGGCGAATCGATTACTAATAATCTTCTTGTCTGGCCGATGGATCGATCTTCACAATCTAATCCTCCTCTGGCGTATCGATTTCTGATAATCTTCTTGTATTTCTTTGCGGGGCTTATTTATAGGCGAATTGCCGCCCCATCTAAAGGGGAAAGTGACCAGGCCACAGAGGCAAAGGGGGGGGGAGCGAATGGTAAGTTAGCATCTGGGGAGTGCGAGAAGTCCTGAGGTGGCACAGGGGTGCCCAAGTCAGCTCGAAAATTATAGGCTCGCAACCGCACCGCTACTTGGCGTGCCTTCTGACTCGCACCGCTTTTTTTCCATAACCACGGGTTTATGGGTCTCGTAGGTAATTGGATCGTTAGAGCGTCGCTTAAGGCAAACATGTGGTCACCTTAAAACAGATGTTAGCTACAACTGCCCACAGCAGCGGGGAGATCAAACAGGGTAAGAGGTTATGGTTATTTGCCGGCTACCTTTCCAACGCTTCTCCTCATGAGGGGGGGAGGGGCATTAATGTACCTATACTCCTCCAGGATGCTTAATGTAGCCATTTCTCTACACACACGAACATGTGCTTTTGAACTTCCTTCCAACTTCCAACTTCCGACTACCTTTGGTAGTCGCCTTCAAACAGATGTTAGCTCCAACTGCCCACAGCGGTGGGGAGATCACACATGGTAAGCATTTTTGCCGGCTACCATTCCCACGCTTCTCATCATAAGGGAGGGGGGCTTTAATGTACCTATACTCCTCCAGGATGTTTAATGTAGCCATTTCTCCACATTTACCTCCCTCCTTAAGAAAATACCGGGAGGGGGGGGGGGTTCCAATCCGACGCTTACAATAATATACATGGGTAACTTACGGAACATTATATTATACAATAAATTCTAGTTCACCCGGGAATGCCTCGATAACATTTTACCCTGACCTTACATTAATTCCTATATTACTGTGCCAACTAAGGATCTTCTTACCTACCACTAGGGGGTTACTCGGCCCTACTTAATTACAATTCTACTGATTTACACTTAACTTTGCTATAATACAATAGTTGGACTGCTCCTTAATCGTCGACAGAGTTCCGACTTAACGAGTCGGCCATACAATTGTTGGACCTCTATATATAGTGAATGGAGTACTGGTACTCCATCAAGAGTAAACTCCATCTCTGGAGTCTTCCATTCTTACTCTTATTTTTACTTAAGTATGACAACGGTTTATGGTCGCACTCCAACTTAAACTCGCGCCCTATTAGATGATATTTGAATTTACCTATGGACCATATTATGGCCAAAGCTTCGATTTTGATTGTAGTGTAGGCTTTTTCTCTACTCAAAAGTTTCCTACTGACATAAGCTATGGGATAGGCTGTTGCGTCATCTTCGTATTAAAGCAGTACTCCGCCTATCCCGTTTTGACTAGCATCCGTGCGAATACCGAAGATCTTGTTGGGATTTAGTAAGCAAGGAATCGGTGCAGTTACGAGTTTTCCTTTTAGAAACTCCAACTGAGTTATTGCATGGGGATTCCACGTGACAGGGTCTAACGCTGTCTTTTTTAACAAATCATTCAGTGGGTCCGCAATGGAAGTGAAGTAGGACACAAAACGCCTATAGAACGAGGGGGCTCCCATAAGCGATCGGAGTTGTTTCTTTGTTTTCGGCCGGGGCATCTTGACTATGGCTTCCACTTTTTCTTGCTGGGTAGTCAAGTGTTTTAGTCCTATTTTGAATCCCAGATAGTCAATGGATTCGTAGGCAAAAAAACACTTGGTCGGCCCGGTGGTTAGACCTTGCTCCTTCAATTTCTCTAGCAATGAAGGTAAGGCGTGTAAGTGTGACTCCCATGTACGGGTAGCTACCCACACGTTGTGGAAGTAAAGGACACGTCACTTAGGCCAGCTATAATTCGCCTCATCATCTTATTATAATTGCTACCGGCTGTAAGTAGTCCAGAGGGTAGCCTGGTAAACTGTAACAGACCTCTCTCAGTCGCAAAGGCCGTCAGTTTCTTTTACTCCTTAGCGAGAGGTATTTGATAGTATGCTTTACACAAATCCAATTCGGTGATGAATTTAGCGTTTTCAAATAAATTGAGATTTCGATCTATTAGCGGGATGGGCTCGGCGTCGAAAACGGTCCGTGAATTCAATTTTCGGAAGTCCACGCACATGCGAAATGATCAATCAGGTTTCTTAACCATTACTATGGAGGAGCAATAATCGGACTCCGATGGCTCTAAAATTCCCAATTTTAATAAATTCCGGACTTCCTTATGGAAGGCTTGTGGTAGGTGGATCGGTAAAGGATATGGTTTGATTCGCATCACTAAATTAGTTTTTAGTTTTATTTCATGGATGAAATCCTTGGCACATCCGGGGGTTTCAGCAATGACTTCTGGGAATTCCATGAGCAAGTTCAATAGTTTCACTTTCTGTTGAATCTTTAAGTGGGGATTTATCTTTAAATCCACCGTAGGGTCTCTTGGGGTAGGTGAGAGCGATGGAAGTTCGTATTCCTCGTCTTGTTCCACACACACGGTGTGTATGACTTGCAGGGGCGTACCCGGGTAAATGGCATCTATCGGTTCTTCTTCGTCTAGAAGGGTAATATTCTTTATGCACGCGTGGCGGCGATATTTTTTTAGCATGTTTAGGTGATAGGTTCTTCGCCCTGTTAGGGTATCTATCAAGTAATCGACTGGACCCCGTGCTTCGATTACTTCAAAAAGTCCCTTCCACTGGGCCCATAACTTATTATTTTCGGTCGGGAGTAATAATAAGACTTCCTCTCCTGCCTTTAATTTTCGCGCCTTTGCTTTTATTTTGAAGTAGTCCCGGTATTTGGCTAAATTTTTCTCGGTGTTCTCTCGAGTTAAGTTAGAGCAGTATTCTAGGCGCTCGCGCATATCCATCACGTAGGCGTAAGACGATTTGATTTCTTGGTCGAGATTCGCGTTGGAAAATAATTCCTTAAGAATACTCATAGGACCTCGCACATTTGTCCCGTATAATAGCTCAAAGGGCAAGAATCCCAACGTGCGATGAGGTATTTCTCAGCAGGTGAAAAGGGCTGCAGGCAGGCATCTGTGCCACTGTGTAGGGTTGTTTTGACAAAACTTCTTCAATATATTTTTCAGAGTCCTGTTTAATTTCTCGCAGATTCCGTTAGTGGATGGATGAAATTGACTCGTAAAAATTGTCTGGACTAGCAGTAGTTTATTAAAATACTCCATCAATTTTGAGGTGAATTGGTGCCCTCTATCCGATAGAATTTCTTTAGGCAGGCCTACTCTTGCAAATATTGAATTCAATGCTTCCGCGCAGGAGATAGTGTCAATCTTCCGTAGCGCCACGGCATCTGGGAACCGGGTGGCACAATACACTAAGGTGAGGATGTAGGAGTGTCCTCCACATGAAGGGGGCTGAATTGGTCCCACAAAATCAATAGCCACTCAAAAGAATGGTTCGGTTATAACAGGCACCTTTTGTAAGGGTGCGGAAGGTATTCGTCCTCTGGAGGGATTCTTCTGACACAAGTCGCATGATCGGCAATAGGCCACAATTTCCCTGGCGGACTGAGGCCAATAAAAGTGTCGGAATATCTGCTGCGCCGTTTTGTTGTGCCCAAAGTGTCTGGCTAATATTCCATCATGCACGGTATTCAAAATTCTTTGCGTGTATTCTTGAGGTACACACAGTGCTTTCTTGTTCTCCTTATCCTCCTCGCTGATAGTACGGTAGAGAAGTGAGTCTTCTACGATATACTGGATAGGCCTCTTTCGTTTCACTTGGAGAGTTTCGACTTCAATAGCTTTCTCCCATAGAGGTTTAAAAGTGGGGCATTCCTTCTGAGCAATGGCGAAGGAAGTCAATTTGAACCCATTGTCTTCGAGGGTAATCCTCGGGGTCAACTTAGCAGGTAGCTGTGTCCTCTGGGCTTCTTGTGCCCGGGTGACTACTTGTTGGGCCACTTCATGCTGGGGATTATGGGGTTTTGTCCGATTAGTACTGTGCAGAACTAAATCGGGGCTACTACCAGGTCCGTCCAACCGGTGAAATATCTGCATTGTATATACAATCTCACGACGGGGAATCGATTGTCGCGTCCTAAAAAGTCGTGGACGATTGCGAATTTCCTATGGTTAGCGTTTCTTGGTGGCTGCAAATTGTCGGATATCACTATGCACTTACATCCGGTGTCTCTGACTAAGGTGGATACTCCGCACCCATTAACAGTGCCCTCTTCAAATTGTAGGCCGCCTGACAAACTTTTGTTGAATAGAAAGTTTACCTGTTGCTGGGTCCCTTTGGATGTTGGCGCGGGGACGTAGGACGAATCAGCTTGTCCTGCTGGGATCCCCGCAGTCAGGCTTTGCACCTGTTGTCTCGAGGTCTCCCTTAGTCGGGAGTTCTGTGGGCACTGGAAACTCAGGTGACCTATTATCCCGCAGGTATAACAAGTGACAGGCTTCCTGGGATACGTGCCGGTATTAGGGTATGATCCTTGTGGAATCCTAACTTCTTTTTGATTTTTTTCTCCTCCAAAATTTGGCTTATAAGTTCCTTTTGCTACTGAGAACTTAAAGGGCTTCTTCTGCAAATGCCTGGGTGGTGGCCCATTTTTTGGGGGAAATGGAGCTTTCTCTTTCTTGTACTCCCTCGGATATAAACGATGATTTACCGCGTGGACGTCAGCCTCGTCCAGACACTCGTTGAAGGTAGAAGCTTTTCGGTCCTTAACGAATGCACGGATTTCCTGTGGTAGTGTACTTAGTAACTGATCTCTAAGCATGAAGTCGACGACCGCAGTGACTTCGTTCTCTACCCCTTCTGACTCCATCTAAATGTGTAGGCTTTGACGAAGCTCAAAGCCAAAATGTTTGTATGTTTTTCCAGGTCTTATACGAGCCTGCCTGAACTTCGTCCTATATTCTTCTGGGTTAAGGTTTGTTGCTAAGAGAAGTTCGGCTTTGAGAGTGGAATAGTCCACAGTCGCTTCTGAGGGTAACGATACGAATATCTCTCTCATCCTACGATTGAGTAGCGGTAACAGTCTGG
This sequence comes from Ceratothoa steindachneri, assembly GCA_963969495.1. Lineage (NCBI taxonomy): Eukaryota > Metazoa > Arthropoda > Malacostraca > Isopoda > Cymothoidae > Ceratothoa > Ceratothoa steindachneri. The sequence continues at coordinate 88,294,349 of OZ018328.1, forward strand.
TGACCCCATCTTCTTCTAGGTCCCAATTATTGACTTCAAATATTTTCTCAAAATGGGAGAGATATGAGCATAAATCTTTTTCGTCCCTGTACTCCGGGAGTTTCATGCTGGCTGCTGGTGACACTCCTGTTTTGGATGACACTGACTGCACCTCTAACTGGTCTTTGCTAAGAGCTCTTTCGTGGGCCCTTATCTCCTCTCGTTCATCATCTTCCATTTTCATTTTACATTCCTCTCTTCTTTCGTCTCTTTCGGAACTCCCTTTCTCCTGAATAAACGAGTTCGGCTCGGTTACTTCCAGTCCGAGGCTTTGACCTTGCATCCGATAAAGGTCAAACGATGCCATCTTGATTATGTCAGTCATCTACCTTGTTGTAAATCAAGCCTGACCTACTCTACCACCGAAACTTACCACTTGGCCTAACAATTACCTTTAGATTGTTTCCCATCTAACTTTACTAATTTTCCTTTGGTCAAATATTCTATTATTCCTGGTATTCCTTTTACGTGTTAGCTCTTCCTTAAATGGACACTGCTGGGTTCTTTCTAATATAAAACCTATAAACCTGACACCACTTTTATAATATGTCGTAGAATGACCCTCTGTTTTGATCACTATACTCTTTCCCACCCTTTTTGTATTGGTATGCTTTGTAATGCACGAGATACTTCTATGAGGAAGTAGGCTTTGTTCTAAGAGTGCTAATTCAGTAGTTTTGTTCTTATGGAAAAGCTATTTTAAACACATAAGGATAGGAGGAAACACCAGATATATACCAAAATAAACATGTATTTTAAATAAAACACTTAACTATAACAAACCAACAGTTAACAGATTTCTTTTTTTGACCTCTAAACACTTTCGCACGGATACAACTGACAAAAATAAACAGATAGGCTTCCCGTAAACATACCAATTGCAAATTAGTATTTTTATCGCGACTCTATTTGATTAGTGTTAAACATATGTCTACAAGCACATATGTTCTAGGTGCAAGAACAATGGTTTCTACTCTCCTTTAAAACGTGAGACGTACTAAACTCTTACTATCGCAATATGAATATAAATGTTCTTTTTAACTTACATAACAGGAGGTATTAGGGATTGCCGGATGTCGCTGGAGGACATATCTCTCGCTTTGAAGTGTTGTAGCCGATAGTTGAATTTTCGTCGAGCAGGGATAGCTTGCCACCTGTGGAGGGGCTGATTCTTCAACGTAATTAAAGAATGGGAGCTCGTTGCGGCTGGGTTCTTCTCCTCTCACTCTTACGGAGCTTGAGATGTGAGAGTCGCTTGCTTGTGAGCGGCTTTGCTTTTCTTCATTCAGACTTCTGTATAGTCTGTAAAGGATTCTTCGGTATAGGACCGATATAAAGCTTGAATATTTAGGTTAATACGGCCCGGAAAAGGGGGATGGATTTTCTTAATCTGATCCTATCGTTTCTAACGGAAATAGTCTAGTATGGCTGAAGGATCGATCTTCACGAACTAACCCTTCTTCGGGCGTATCGACTTCTAATCTTCTTGTCGGGATGACGACTCGATTATCACTTCCTGATCCTCCTTCTGTCGCATCGACTTCTAATTCTCGTATCGGGCTGACGGATCGATCTTCACGACCTGATCCTTTGTCTGGCGTATCGACTTCAGATAATCCTCTCTCTTTCTTTGCGGGGCTTATTTATAGACGGATAACCGCACTATTTAAAGGGGGAAGTGCGCAGGCCACAGAGGTTTGGAGGGGGACGCGAATGGTGAGTTATCATCTGGGGAGAGCGAGAATTGGTGAGGTGGCACTGGGGTGCCTAAGTCAGCTCGCTAATTAGAGGCTCGCAACCGCACCGCTACTTGGCGTGCCTTTGGACTCGCACAGCTTGTTTCCCATAACCACGGGTTTATGGGTCTCGTAGGTAATTAAATCGTTAGAGCGTCGCTTAAGGTAAACATGTGGTCGCCTTAAAACAGATGTTAACTCCAACTGCCCACAGCGGCGGGAAGATCAAACAGGGTTAGAGGTTATGGTTATTCACCGGCTACCTTTCCAACGATTCTCCTCATGAGAGGGGGGAGGGGCTTTAATGTACCTATACTCCTCCAGGATGCTCAATGTAGCTATTTCTCTACACACACAAACGTGTGCTTTTGAACTTCCTTCCAACAAAAGAGGTTGAAGACTAGCCAACATTAAACACCCAAAATTTTTACAGCCAATTTAATCCACAACGGATGTGATTATCGCCTGGATGAAGTGAAAGATTTGGCTTTCTTTTAAAGGTGACTCTAATGAGCTCTAGATAGAGAGTAAGTTTATTCCATTCGACCATTGTATCTGGAAGTTGATTCCATAAGTGATGAAGGAAATACACAAAAATAGCAGAATTACAATGACTAGCAATTCCAACACAGCGGGAGCCCGTTTTAATTGTGATTAAGAAGGTTTTCGGTTGTATTGCAACATTTTGGCACCTAATAGTAAAATCTGTGCTAAATTGACAGTTTTTATGAAGAGAGGATATAGTAGTTGTGAGGTAAAAAACTCTAAGTGCCACGTTGAGTCCCCCCACCTTCATGCAGAGACCAGTTATGAGTAAACTAGATCTCTAAATGAAAGGAGAGAGAACTATTCTCGCATGCGAAAACTTCAAAGCGGCTGGCAACACCCGACCCTCCACAGCCTGGAAGCCACGGTCGACCCAACAAGAAGCGTCCTCTGTCTACTTATCTTGCCTAGGCCAAAAGATACTGGCGTCAATGGTTACTCCTAAGAGACTGCCATGCCTGATCCTTTCTTGTGAGGAAGCCAGCATGGTATTTAACCTAAGGTCAACCGTTACTCGTTAAAGAGTACCACCAGCCGTTTCGTGAAAATACAACCACTTGTTGGGGTCAAACCTCGGAGTTAGGTCTCATTGGCTAGACAAATTGTCAGGCGTTTGACCAGAGTCAATTAGTAAATTCGTGAAATAACTTTTTGCGTTTGAGAATTGCGCGAAGTACTCTTCTCGTCCCATCAAGGAAACCTCGGCCCTCGTCTGAGATTACTTATTCCAATTCAAGAGTGTCTCACCCAGCTTGAAAATTACCTTACTCGTCCCCCATTTATTTCTGACCCTTCCGGCAAGAGTACAACGCCTCGAGCCGCAAGACCAGTTAGCCTCGTAATAATCGCTCTTCTCACAAAGAGTCAAACCGTCAAGGTAAAACCCTTTTACCCCTTTTCGAGAATAATCCCTCTTTTGTCCTCGCCACCGGATATCCACCTCCCAGCCCTTTAATTGGACTCCCCATGGTTTACCAACCTTTTTCCCCTCTGACCAAGTCCCTTATTTTGATCCTAGTTAAACTGATTAGTATTTGATTTATTATTACATTGTGATAGACATTATTCTCCCATTCCTTTACCTTTGTAGACTTTTCCATAATTTTCATTATTAGTGTAATTAAAGTTTATTTTTGTTTTTTAATCTTTCAATAACCTTGAATGAAACCTGGTATTTAAATCTCCCCTTTAGCCAACCATTATTCTCCATACCAGATGATGATACATATGGTACACGTTACCCTTGAGGTGGTGACTATAGGTGTATCCGACTGAATGTGCTGCTAGCTCATATAGTCATGGAAAGTTTTGTCAGAGATTGCTGAATTTGAACCCACAACGTGATGTAACATATCTAACCCTCCCTGTATCTAAAAATCTATCAAGATCTGCACCCTAAACTCCAGGCAACCCTGGTTTGGATTGTACATTAGTTGATACGAGGTCTCACCTAAGAAATCAAAGGCATCCTAAAGTATTTCAGATCTATGAAAAACTCATATCAAATTCAAATTACAGCGTTTTATTATTATTATCATCAAGCTACCAAAGTGTTGCCCGAGGGTGCGGATACAACACAATTGAATTCCTACAAAATACCAGGAGTACTGTAGAAAGGTAGAGGCAACAAAAGGAAACAGGCTCCTAGTAAGCCAAAATAATGAATGAAAGGTTACTGTAATAAATAAACGTTTAATCGAGACTTAAATCTAGAGATGTTAGGAGAAGAAACAATATCATTCGGTAAGTGATTCCAAATTTTAACAGATGAAAGAACAAAACACCGAGAAAATTGCACAGTAGAAGCATTCCTAGGATTCATAGTAAAATCATTAAGACTAAGAGTATACTTTGTCACACGGACAGGATTGAAAGATCCCGAATTCAAAGCTCTACCCATCACTGTTAAATAAGATTTGGCTGCATTCTCCAAACAGGAGCACACTACTCAAAATGAGGCTAGATGAAAGGATAAAAATATTTTAATACTGTGGAGTCAAGAGCCAATTTTTCCATCATTTTTGAAATAAGCCCATCTTGTGGGCAATTGCAGCAGATAAGAAACGGATGTGTTTCTCAAAAGTCAGCTTGGAGTCAAAAGATACCCCCATCAAACTCAAACTAGAAGTTTCCTCATCCTGTTTACTAAAAATATGCAAACAGGAACTTTATCAGAAGTAAAAATCGGAGTTCTGACTAATTTAAATAAATTATTGTATTCTTAAATTATTTAAATCGCTGGTGTGGTCTCTCTGGTTAGGATACTAAGCCTGAAAGTTTAATATGAAAGAAGACTACACAGGTGTAGGGAATTGTGCTTATTTTCTATTTATATTTCTAAGATGGGACCATATGCGAGTATTTAATGTCAGCCTCTTCGATCCAAGTTATGGTTAGGATTTACAACCTGGCAATTTTATGTATTCATAAATGATAGAGGACCGGTGCAGCGATAAAACTTTTGGTTAGTTTAAAAATTAGTTTGATTTTATATTTAAAAATTAAATTTTCCTCTTTGATTATAAATTAGTCAGAAGGGCTAGAGCACTCTGGTCTAGTTGAATGTGACTTATATTTGGTTAATCGTGTAGATGAAGGGAGAAATAACATTAGCCCTTTGCTGCGATGATCGACTTTTGTTGCCAAAATAAAGTTAAACATTCAATTCGACAGTCGACAAAAGTCAATATTACTGAACAAAAAATGTTTTCTTTCACTGCTACAGGCGACAAGAGTCTCATGACTCAAAATTACTCAATTCTTACGTTTGCGTGAAATATAAACTTCCGTGAGCGCCAGATTTGGGGCAGTATGCAGTTGTCATCCTTACTGGTTTTTGACTGCTGTAAATTTCCATTCATGTCGTTTTTATTTTAATATTATAATGAATACTTATTGTATTTTATAATTATATATATTTTTACATTTTAATATCATACCTCTACAGTTTTATATTATGTTTTACAATATTCTACATTTGTATTACAGGTTTATAGGCCAGCATGAATTTACAGCGAAGCGTACCAGATGAAAGTATTCAAGATTTTTTTTAATGGTAACTGAGAGAGTCTCTCAATAGATGAAGATAGTGAAGATATAGATCTGTCAAATTCTTCAAGTGATGATTATAAAGGGAATGCACTTACTGATACAGATGTTGGTAAGGAGGTAAGAGACCTACTAAAATGCAAAATGTCAATGTAAGTAAGGAAAATGCAAATTTGTTTTCTCTTCAAGGAGTAATAGATTTCAGTAGTTCTAATCAAGTAATTGGCTTTTAGAATCTTAGTCCTTTGTAAGCTTTCAAAAAGTTTTTATCTGCCGAAATTTCTGAAATAACAGCCACAGAAACTAATAGGTATGCTAAGAATTATTGCTAAAAAGCAATCGTTCTCTCTTAGATCTAGATTTAGAAAATGGAGTGATGTATCTGGAAATGATATGAAGGCATTTGTCACTTTAGAATTTGTGATGGGTATGAATCATAAGCCTACACTGCAGTCATATTTCTAACAAAAGATTTTCATTGCCTCTATACCTGGCTTCAGTTCTGTAATGTCTAGGGATCAGTATTCACTTATTCGATCATGTTTTTATTTTTGTAGTAATGAATCTGCAGATACAGATGACAGATTGAATAAAATTAGGACGATTCTGAATGTTGTTAGTGGATTGTACACACAACATTACACAAGCAATAGGGAAATAAGTGTAGAAGAAACAATGGTAAAATTCAAGAGAAGACTGTATTTCAAACAATATCAGCCAACAAAACCAACTTCAAAGTGGGGAATTAAAATTTGGTCACTCTGTGACTTGTGTACTGGTTATCTTCTGGAATTTAATGTCTACACCAGAAAAGAAGCTGGACCTGTTAGTGGTAAAGGCCTCCACTAGTCAGGGACTTTGAAAAAAAAGTTCATATTGTCTATTTAAATAAATTTTCTCAAGTTTTGTTCTCTATGAAGATCTCAGATCCCAGCAAATTAGAGCATGTGATACAGTCAAAGCAAACTGGAAGGGCCTGTTTCTGAAATGAAAGATGTAAAAATGAAAAAGGTGATCAAAAAATTATTGCTACGTCCTGGTAAGACACAAGGAAGGTAAACATGCTCTCAAGTGTAGACAACACATAAATATCAGCAGTTAAAGTGATTTCAAAGACAGGCAAGAAAGTGGTTCATAAACCTACCATCCAACAATATTATAATTAATTCATCGGAGGGATAGATAAATTTGACCAACTGTGTTCTACGTATCCATTCAACAGAAAATCAAAAAATGGTACCAAACTATGTGACATTTTATAATTGAAGTAGCTTTGGTAAACATCAATATCTGTTATAACATTCAAAATCCTAATGACAAAATGTTGCCTCAAAAATTCAGAGAAGAAGTAGTAACTGGTAAGCTAGAAGGTTATGGCACTTGCGGTAATTCAAATAAACGGAAAAGAGTCGCTGGCAACACACCGATGGCAAATTGGTTAGTTGAGAAACATTTTCCATCATGACACAACGACAACAAAAATGAAGAGGAACTGTATTGTTTGAGGTATACACCCAAGTTAATGCAGCAAAAAAGGAAAAGGAGAGTAGAAAAGAAAACAGACTTCATATCTTTTCAAAAAACGTCCGCAAACACCAGCATTCTGTATTGTCCTTGTTTTGACATTTTTCACAGACAGAAAGTATACAAAAAGGTTTGCGGCCGTTGTGTAACAAATAACTAGATCAGAAAAGGGTGTGCTAAGGTTACTTGCCACAGGAATGCTATTCAAAATTTGAGTACATTTGACAATAGTCAAATGCTATGTAAGGTTATAGTTAACAAAATGCAATAAAATGTTTCAATATCATATTTTAGATTTTACCGTCAAAACTGCACTATTAGGTAGATTATTTCCAAACTGTGACACAGCAAGAGGGTTAGTTAGTCATAATGGTAAATCAAAGGTTTTCATTTTTATTAACATATTTCTTCACGATTTGAAGGGATAGGCTGTCAATAGATATTGCGTAAGGCTAAGTTCTATTGTGCTTATTTATCGTTGTATGGTTATGTTTGATGTCTGGAAATTTGTTTATAATGCTGTTATTCAGATGTCGTTTAGGAAGTATTTGTTTAGATAAATGCACCTGTTTGTTGTGGAATGTTGTGGATTAATAAGGTAAAAAATAGGCATGAGAGGTTGTAGCTTGCATGATACCAATATAGATTAATATTATGTTATATTTATGTTCTGTGTTTAATGTGTCCTTTTTTACCGGAAATGAAGTGTTATAATATTTTGAATTTTTTTCAATTTTAGTCAATAGTATTTTTATGCAAGAAAGTGTTTAGATCTATGTTGAAGATTATTTTTATCTCATTTGCTGCAGGAATTGTGACTGAAGAGGGATTTGTTGTTGAAACTATCAGAATAAGATATCTGACGAGGCTTAAAATAGTTGTGTGTAGTAATCTTTTCTGAATCATTATTGTCTTAATGAGATGGATATGTCTGGACATATCCTACTATATTTTATTTTTTTATTTAAGTATTGTAGATGAAGGACATATCAGTTATATGGAACTTTATTAGATTGGTTGTGGTTAGGAATTTGCCTGTTCTCCAGATTGGAGTGTGTTTTTTTTTTAAGCGAGTAGCATCTATAAATGTCTATGAGGTCTGATATTGTTGGGAATTTTAGGTAAGGCATTGCTAGCCATGCAGTAGCTGATATCAGGAGAATTATATTACCTCTTGATCCCAACCTCCACAAAAGCATTGATCGGTAGTTATTTATCCTCAACACATTTTTAGTTCCATAGCTTCGTCACTTTTCTTTTCATATGTAGTAGTATTAAACTTCCTTTTCTCGGGGATGCTCTTCTTGATTGTTTATTATGCTCTTTCTTTAATAACCCATTAACCCCTCCTAGATCCCCTATTGATCCCTTCTGAGGGGCAACTGATAGCTTCTTGAGCATTGATTGAGTCATATGTGGATCATAACAGCCTTTTGTTGAAAACAGTTGAGTTTTATTACCCCATCAAATATATTGCAAATATTTTAGTAGTAATTGATAATGCATATATATTATAGATCCGATAAGTATATCAAAGAGGTTCATTAAGTTATCTGAACAAGTCTAAAGCCATGAAACGCATATATGGGGCACATTTAAACTCCTATTTCTTAAATAGGTAAAACTCCCGAAATTTGATGTTGAGAAGAGGTAATACTTCTTATTAACATTTTTATTTTCAGATTATTGAGAATGTGCAGCGCCCAATTACAAGTTGGAGTAGAGCCAACAAGGAACCTCACAAAATACCATCCCGTTGGTCCTATGAGATCTTGAAATTGTGCACACAATTCGAACATTTAAATAATATTTCATCCTGTTATAATTAAATGATGTAAGACAAAACAAATACTTCTAAATAATATAAAAAAGTACAATTTAATAATCTCTGTATCAATGCAAAGCAGAAAACTTTGTAATAAGGCAAGTAAAATCGTTGTGCTCCTACGTGAACGTACAAACATACATACATTAGGAAACAGATGCAAGCCAAAGGTATGGCTACAGTGATAAGAAAGAGGGTGAAAACAGCTGTGTAGATATAAAACAGAATCTGATCTGACCCACCAATGATTACATGAACCCGTGAAAAGACAAATTCAATCTTGCTATGAATTTGGGTTGATAAAGCACGGTTAGGTTCCCAAAGTCAGATAGTATCTTGATGCACACACACCCTTTAACTAAACAAGCTCCGTCCAGTGGTCTTAGTAGAGATCACACAGAGATACCCTAAGATCCGATAAGCTTCCCCCCGCGTTCACATTAGAGAAACGAAGCCATGCTGATTTAATTAACGTTAGTATAAAAAAGCATGCAGAAACATACAACAGTCGCACATTATTTTTATCAGTAGTAGTATATCACCATTCAGTACCTCGTCCTTAATCCGTCTGTCCTTACTCCCAACAACCTGACCCAGAAATAGAATTACAAGAAACATTGAGTATTAACAGTGAGCCAAAGACGTGAGAACACACAAAAAACACGGAATACTCAACAATTTCACTCGCGTGACTAAATTTAGCCCTAGGCCATAATTACTGCCGACAAATCCGCTTTCCTTCTGCCAAGCAAAACAAGGTTACCATTTGAACCCAGCCTATTAGCGCATTACCCTAAAGAACACTTTGGAGTCAAACCAAACTCAACTGTATTGCCGCCTTAACTTCTCTATTAAATTATTCGGATCAACAACCGGAACACCTATTACTGGTCACCTACCATACACTGGTGGTGACACATATCTTTAAACTAGTGACGCTATCATCCATAAACGAAAGGAGTAATTCTAAAGTTGCAAAATCAATTTGAATCGAGAATCTTCTCATTTTTACAAATAAGAAATAAATTGATTCTTAAAATTATACCATCGTAAATCTCGTTATATTCAATATTCTAAATTTTCGTAAGGTGAGAAGTAAAACTTTTCAACTAGTCAAAATTAGAACGTAGGAAAGATGAAAATTTATATTTGCGAAGATTAGAACTCTACAAATCTTGCTTTATTATCATTGAGACAAATTTTAAAATTTGAGGAGCACAATAAATGTATATCTTTCATATTTTCCATAGTAAAAAAATTATTTAAGCAAAGGATTTGGCGGCGTACTGTTTGGATGAGGTACAAATGTATGCCCTTATTTTTTTCTAAATATTCCTTGTAAAAAGGTCCTCTTTAAATCCATAGGTTATTCTATTCCACGTATTTAATGAAAAGGGTATTAATTAAAGATTAAATGTGTTTTTTATTTTAATTTAGTGTTTTGGGAAGTCATCAATTGTTTTAGTATTTCAGGGTGGGGCAGAAAGTTTGCCTCGATTTCAAGGTTAATAAAAAACAAACATGAAGGTGCAAGAAAACCTTCGTATCTTTATGAAGTATATTAAATGCCATTTATTTTCTGTTTCAGGTAGTACCCACCATGGCCTGGAGTGGAGAGCATCGTGGATTTGTTGTGGAAGAGTTTCTTAAGAACGTTGAGTCTGTCGTAAGGATGCAACGTTCCTTCCGAAGACTCTTTGCTCTTCATCGTCATGATCTCGAACCGGATGAAAAAACAATTCGCCGGTGGGTTTCTAACTTTAAATAAACATCATCGGCTTTAAACAAGACAGTCCCTGGCCGTCCTAGGACCGCTACAGTGCCAGAAAATGTTGCAGCTGTGACAGCTTCAATACAGCAGTCCCCGAGATGTTCCGCACGAAAACATGCATCTGCCTTACACATGTCCGTTCGGGGTGTTCGCAAAAACTTACATAGGTCTCTCCACATGCACCCCTACAAGATGATGTTTACAGGAGCTAAGCAAGAGAGATTATGAACCCACTCAACTTGGTGTCGGGACATTCTCCAGACCAATCTCTCAATAGCTGTTCTGATCTGTAGTGATGAAGCGCACTTTCATTTATCGGGGATGGTTAATAAACTAAACTTTCGATACTGGTCAGTCAATAACCCTCGTGAACTCCACGAACGACCACTTTACACTACGAGCGTTACTGTCTGGTGTGCCATGGATGATTTCGGCTTGTGGGGTCCTTATTATTTCGAAGAATAAGGTTTTACATTAACTGTTACATCGGACCGTTATTGTGAACTCATCAAAAGGTTTCTCCATCCTGAAGTCGTCCAGTTACTCGCCGCTCATAATCCAGATGATGTATGGTTCAAACAAGATGTTGCCACATCACATACGTCTCGACGTTTACTCGGAGTCCTTTGTGACATGTTTCTGGGTAATCATAGGCTATATCCTTCTCATCTGGCTACAAAGAGAAAATAAATGAGTTATTTAGATTTATTGAGAGTTTGAAAAATTTTTGAATTAAGAAAATTTAAATTTTATTTTTTCCTACCCATACATAAAATTCTAAGTGAATATAATTAAATAAAATGACATCCACAATTAACTTCAGGGCCCCAAGAAATACTTTTAAAGATTCTTTAACAAACTACATTCTTAAGGCAAAAGATTAACGATAATCAAACCTACTAGTAGCGTGATTAGACTTTGTGCGCAAATGTCCAGCCAGTTCATCGGACACTTTCCAACATTCGGTATACAGGTTTTATAACGGGCGACGGAAGACGGTCTGGGTGTTTTCCACACTCCACCTACATGTTTAAGCGTACAAAGGGTGAGTCTTTAATGCTTAGTGAAATTTTAATTATAAAAGCTTCTAAAATTCACATAGATTTTGATACTTTTTCTTGTCCCTTCTTAAGCTCTGTTTCTTAAGTGATAATTAAAATTATTTTGCCTTTTAAATGTCATGTCACATCATTCAAAGTTTAACATGCTCAGTTAGCTTGGAATATGCTAATGTTCATGCTTAGTATTGTTTCGCATTTTCTATTTACCTTTCTATGTTTCAAGTAAATTTCTAAATATAAATGAGCTGGGATTACATACAGTTACAAACGTAGGCAAACTATTATGGATCATAGTAATAAAGAAGATAACGGCATAAATCTCATTATATGAGGGGATAACCCTATAAAAAATGATGCTATTTATAGAAAAATATGTCGTATATCAATGAAAATCGATCCATAGAGTCAATTCCTTTCGTTGAAAAACTCAAAATAATAAATTGTTTTAAACTAAATCCTGTCAATGAAAAGGAGGAAATTGATGTCTCCAGCGACTAAAAAGGCAAAGGTTTATCAACTTCTTCTTAGATCTAGCAGTAATAAGAAATTTAAAATTGTTTTAAAGAATATTGTTTTAATTTCTTTATTTAACTTTCTTTGCTAAAACTTTGCAAAATTTAGCGGACCGAGAGGCAAGGATTTTTTTTTTAAATCTTTCGTAAACCAAAGAAATGCCGATTCCTTTCATTAGAGTTTTTTGCCCTTGACTGGCTGGTGAGCATTTAACCAATTTAGATGTCTTAATAAAGAAAGTAATAAAAAATTAGCAAATTTATGATTCCTTCTTGCATTTTCGAAATATAATAACAAAATTAAAAAATATTTATACTCTTTAGCATCCAATAAATGAAAATGGAAGGACTTATGAGCATTGTACCTTTGAATCAGGCGAGAATAGAGACAAATACAAATTAGGAAAAAAATCCAAGACAACCAGTTTTAGAAAGAAAGAATAGAAGGGACACGGAAATATGACAATTTTGAGCTACGCAAACTCAGCTTATCCATACTAAATAAAACTGTTAATAGGCCAAATGAAGAATGAGGGAAAGAAAAACTTTGGTGCAATGGTGAGAATGTTCACGGAGTACAAATACTGTGTTAGAATCCTCTCCAATGCTAAAATCTGTGAAGAATGGATGCAGTATTCATTTGTGGAGATATATGTTCAAAAAGTAGATATATTTACAAAAGAAAATGGCGGTTGACCAAAGTCTCGTGCTCTAACTTATACTGATTTCTAACCTTACAACCTTCAAAACATTAAATAATTCCTGGACTAACCCTAATAGAACCTTGTCAATTATATCATTCGGAAGAGAATGTGAAACAATATAAGGGATTCAAATATCGTTAGAATAGGAAGAATAATTATGATCTATTGTCAAATAATTCCCTGGCTAACCTTGAGAGTACCTTGGTAATTATATCATTGAAAGACGGGATGAGAAGAGTGGTTCGCACAACTCTCCAAAGGAAAAGTAGTTTCACGAAATTTTTTAATGACTGGCCAAATTGACGACAATCTCTCTAGCCGACGAGACTTATATCGCGAAAGGGTGGGCGGTGCTCTCTTACGAGTAACGGTTGACCTTAGGTTAAATACCCTGCTGGCTTCCTCGCTAGAAACCCTAGAGGGCGGTGATTAGATTCTACAATAAGTTCCATTCCTACTAAATGCATGCAAAATCTATGTACACTCCAAACAATGGCGAGAGCTTCATTTTCGATAACCAAGTAGTTCTTTCCCCGCGTCAAAAGCTTCTACCTGGCGTAAGCAACCAGGTGACTTTCACTGTCTTCTTCATATTATAGGAGAACACACCTGATGCCATCGGGTTTAGGAGCATTTAAATATGGGCGGACACAAGCTGGTCTTTCAACTCATGAAAATAGGTGGTAGCTTTGAGGTTCCAGGAAAGGTATCGGGCGACTTCTTCTGAAGCAGGGAGCAAATGCGAGTAGGGAGTGAAGCAAAATTTAGGACGAATTGCCGATAAAAAGACGTAGATCCCATTAAAGAGAGTAACTGCTTCTTCGTACGCGGGAGTAGCATGCTGACTAAGCCCCTTATCTTTTCTTCTTGGGGCGCAATTTGATTCTCTCCGACGTTGAATTCTAAATATCTAATTGTGCTGTAAGCTAAGTGGCAATTACAGGGTCCTACAGTGAGTTCGTGCTCACGGAGCCTACTTCAAAGGGATTGGAAGGAGATCATATATTGATCCCAGGTGTGGGTGGCAACGTAAATATGGCGAAGTAGAACGAGACATTATGCAACTCATCCACTATTTTACGAATCATTCGGTTATAGTTACTGCAAGTATTGACCAGTCTGAATGGAAGGCGCCGAAATTGCATAAGTCCTTTCTCGGTGGGGAAAGCGGTATATTTTCGGTCTTCTTCCTTCAGGGGGATTTAGTAATAGGCCTTACATAGGTTTATTTCTTAAATAAATTGGGCCTCTTTGAATAGGTGTAGATTTTGGTCTATCGGAGGAATATTTTGAACGTCGAAAATGGTCATACCGTTAAGTTTCCAAGAAAATCTACACGCATACGGAAATACCGGTAAGGTTTTCGGACCATAACTATGGGGGAGGAGCAGTAATCAAAATAGAAGGTTGTATGATTCGAAAATTTGAAAGATTTACCATTTTGCCGTTTAAAGCCTGACGCAAAAGATTGGAAGACGATAGGGTTTGAATCGAAAGGCCTCTTGGGTGGTAAGTGTGATTGAGTGCTCAAAGTGGATTGAGCAAATAGGCTTTTCCGAGATCAGGTCAGGAAATGGATTTTAAACGCCCAATAATTGTGTTTTCTGGGAGCATATCAGTCGGGGTTCCACATCTAATACAGTTGCGGAATTTTCTGGGGAGCTTGGTCAATAGCAGGATAATCATTATCGTGCTCACCTTACTATTTTGATATGCGTTAAGGGAGTCGAAGGGGTAAGAGCCATTCATCCCTGTCTCTTCGTCAAGGGTGAGTAGATTATTGATTGGCGCGGGAGGAGTATCGCTTTAACATTTACAAATTGAACAGCTAATTTCTGGAGGGAGGTTTTAATAATATAATCTATGGGGCCATGAACCTCAAGGACGTGGCAGGGACCCTTATATTGGTGAGGAGCTTGTTCGTCTCCGTGTGCAAAAGAATTAGTACTTCATCGCCGCGCCTAAAGCGTCCTTCTTTTGACTTCACTTCAAAGTAGGTGCGATATTTTTTCTAAATTTAGATCGGCATTCTTGTATGCTATGTCAGAACCCTCTTCGAGACGATTGCGAAGGCCAAATAAATAAGAGCAGGATGATTTTATTTATTCATCCAGGCGGGGGTTGGCAAATATTTGGTAAGGATGCTCATAGGGGCCTCTTACATTTTGGTCATAAAGGAACTCAAATGGGGCAAATCGTAGGGTACGATGAGGGATTTTCCTGCAAGCAAGAGACTCAATGGTTAGGTAGCGATGCTATTCTCGGAGCTAAGCAGGACACACCTTCTTTAATACGACTATTGAGGTACCGTTTATTTTTTTATAAATCCCACTCGCTGAGAGGTGAAATAGCGTCGAAATACGAACTTAATCATGAAGAGCTTGCCAACGTATTCATTTAATACCGAGGTGAATTTTCTACCTGTGTCGGACTAGATCTCCTTCGAGGTACCAAAGCGGGAGGAAATAAAGATTATGGCCTCTGCACAGGCAACGCGGTCTATTTTCTTGAAGGCGTCTGCTTCGGGGAATTGCGTCGCGAAATCTATTAGGGTTAAGACGTAAGAGTGTTCTTTGCTAGATGTGGGTTAAATCGGAACTATAAAATCACTAACCACTCTTAAAAATGGTTCCAAAATTATTGAGTTCTTCTAAAGGGGGATCGGGGCAGATCTTATACGCCTTTTTGCCACAGTCTTCTGGCAGATGTAACAAGACATGCAAAAGTCAGCAATTTCTTTTGCAGTGCCAAGCCAAAAGAAATATTTAAATATTCTTTGAGCCGTTTTGTTATAGCTAAAATTACCTGCCAACAGAGCATCATGTGCAAAATTGCAGACTTGGGGGAGTAAGATTGTGGGGTACACAATATTTGAATAGCGGGGCTGATCCCATCTGAGCAGGCGTGGTAAAGTAGGGCTTTTTTAATGAGGTAAGAGACTTCTATTTGTCCGCAGGCAGAGCCTAACTAGTGACTCCTTGCTTTTTTCACAAAGAAGCAGGACAGTTACGTACTTTTTTTGTGCTTGCTCAAAGGCTTCGTTATGGAGGGCTGTGAATTCGGGGTGAGAGAGGACCTATAGGGAAACGAGAGGCGCAGAATTCTTCTGAGCCTGGGCCACTGGATTAGGGTTTATTTAAAGAGCTTTGGCCTACCAAGGCAGCACATAATTTGATCGGGTTAGCGATCTCCTCAGCCCATCCAGTAAAATACTGGCATTCCAGATGGCATCGGACGACAGGGCATCGGTTTGCTCGTTAAGGTATTCGTGGAACACAGAATACTTAGTATGATCAGGGCCTACTTGTGGAAGTAATTCCTCTGACACTACTATACAAGTACAACCAGTGTTCCTTATGAGGTTGGATACCCGGCATCTATTTACAGATCCATATTAGAACTGTAATCAGCCAGGGGAGTTCTTATTTAAAAGGAAGATTTTGGCCTAGAAAGCAGAAGAATTGGAGCAGCGTTTATTTGATGGACTTAGTGTTTGAGAGGAGAATAGAATGGCAAATTTTGTGAGAGGTTATATTTCATCGGCCCTCCATGCCACACGAATAACAGAAAACGGTCCTTTTGGGGTACGCCAAAAGAGGGGAGTGGATATGAGGGGCTTGATATCCCTCGATTCAGCCGGTGGATGGTTCTTAGGTTTTGGGGTGCCGGGAATTTTCACAAAATTGCGAGCGATCCTCGAGGCGGAACCGGGAGTTAATATTCTTACTTTTGGTGAAGGAGGATGGTATTACTTAGGGTCCTCGGGTACAGATTGTGGCTAGCCACGTATAAATCCGCCTCTTCGATACATTATTTAAATGTAGTGCATCTCCTATCTTTCAAGAATGCGCGGATTTCCGGGGGCAGCGCTGAAATCAATTGGTCACTAAGGAAGACTCCCACGAGAGATTCATATTCACGGGTAATCTTGGCGTAATCTAGCCAGAAATTAAAAATTCGTTGGAGAGTGAACTCAAACTGACGGAATGTCTCTCCGAGCTGGATTTTGGCGTAAGAGAATTTTGACCGGTAGAATTCTGGGTTCATGTTGACTGCCAATAGAAGTTCTTATTTACGGGGAGGAAGTAGTATATCTTTGCTTCGGCAGGAAGGGAAATAAAAATCTCTCTGAGTTGCGTATTGAGGGGGTAGGAGCAACCTGGAGACACCATTTGCTTTGATATCCCAGTGGTTGACCTCAAATATCTTCTCGTAATGTGCGAGCTATGCACCAATGTCCTCACCATCTTTGAATACTGGCAATTTTAAAGAGGGGGACTATAAGGCTTCGGTTCTAGAACTGACGGAAAGGGCCTTTATTTGCTTGCGATTAAGTTTGCGTTTATGTTGTCGAATCATTTCCCACTCTTCCATTTCTCTCTCTGTTCCTTTCTTCCATTTTTCTTTTCCTATCTTTCAATTCTTGCTCTCTTTTTTATGCTTTTTCGCTTCTTTCTTATTCTTGAATATAGGAAATTAAATCCTTGCGAAAAAACCTGCGGTTACGGTCATGCGGCTCTTTCGAATAGAAATTAAAAAAAAAATAACTTAACAAAATCCTATCCTTTACTGCCCCCCCCCCAAACCTGTTATTTAATCTTTATATGCCCACATGGGATTAAAGATTTATAATCTTGCTCTAGATTAATATGATTTGAATAGATGCTTGTCACCAGAACAAATAGCAAATTCTGGTTACAAGGACATACACAATTACAATAACAAAAAAAAATATTCCACTATCTTAAAAAAAACTTGAATTAAGCGAGCTCTCAGTCAACAATGACTGTATGGGAATCGTCCCTTCCCCCCCCCATCCTCCGTTCACTCGTGATGCAGTCCCAAGGCGGTTACCGCAAAGACATCCGGCCCAGGCATTAGCGAGTCAAAAGAGTAACCGCAGCGTGGCACAACTCGGTGCCATGAAAGGCCCTAAAGGTCAAAATGTAAGATCTCCCCCAGGAGAGTGAGATCCAGTTTCACGTCAAATAAGAAATTAGAGACGTGTTTCTCCCAATCTCGAAGGCTAACGAGGAGCCGATGTTTGACTTCGTGAGAAAAACCGTTTGGAAAAAAACTCTCCTGGGGCCGTCCTTAAGCCCCTGCCCCCCTTACCACTTCCTCAGTGAGGTGACGAGGTATAAATGAGGAACTCTGAGGAAAATCGAAGTAGTATACGTCAGTCTTTGGATCAAACCGAACTACCGAAACTGGAGAGGTAGATTCCCTGGCTCACCAGACCAAGAAGTACCCTGCAAGAGAGGCAGGGCTACCTAACTTAAGGGGCTAAGAAGAAGCTCATCCTCGAGCTACTCCCGGGTTATAACATCAAACGATAAGTTAACTTTGTTAAGTTCAACTTACTCTTGCCAGAGAGACTCCTCATATCCTGGTGCACCTTAAACACCAGGGGTATTCCTCGTCCTTGAGGAATTAAGAAGAGAAGAAGGAAAAGGCTCCCCCCTCGAGCACGTTACTCGGTGGCCACACCGAACTCTTAAGTTAACTTTGTAAGGAACCAAGTTCAAATTATTCTCGCCAGAGAAATCCCCCTCCGTTATACTCGCACTTGAAGAAGACTGGAACTAAGAAGAAGCTCATCTTCGAGCTAGTTCCTTGGTTACCAAACCAAACTTTAAGTAACTTATTCTCGTCAGAGAAACCCCGTCTCATCGATCCTCGCCCTTAAAGAAGAACCTCCCCGAGTTCAGTCCTCGCTAATGAGGAATTAAGTAACAAAGGAGAAAAGCACCCCCTCAAGCTCGTTACTCGGTGGTAACACCGCACTCCAAGTTAACTTGATTTAAGAACTAAGTTCGACTCACTCTCGCCAGAGAGACCACGACTGCCTAGGTGTTGCATAAAGCACCGTATTTGTTCTCGTCCTTGAAGAACCCCCCCTCCCGGAAGAACGTGTGAGCCCCCCTGCTGCCACCCTCGCCAAAACGACTGTGGGATATCGCCCAGCTACATCTGGACAGACGGCACGCGTCGTGAGTCAATAACATTTCTGAGGCCTTTAAACTCCAGATGAGTCCGTAAGCCTAATTCTTATATTATTGTTGTGTGTAGAGAAATTAAATAATTTTTGTGGGTAAACTAATTTAATTAATTCTTGTTTAGGATAATATTTAGAGTTTGCTGTAATTAATGTTTAGATGTTGTGTATTCAATGGTTAAAGTTAAAATATAAGTTTATTTTGGGATTATTTTGCATTTCTCTAGATATCCTTACGTGTTTCAGAACGGTTCTGTTCGTTAAAATATTCAGATATCAATATATATTAGACACTCTTAGCACTCTTAGAATAGAACAAAAATGGGGGGAATTCTACGACAATGACGGATTAGAGGGGGACTTTAAAAGACAGTTTCTTTAAAAGTTCTTTAAAAAATAAACACCTCCTCAACTTTACCTGACACCAGATTTTAGTATATATATATATATATATATATATATATATATATATATATATATTCATAGGTCGTAGTATTTGGTTGACCTTAGTTTAAATACCCTGCTTCAGGCATGGCAGTCTTTTGGAAGTAACCAATAACCCCAATCTCTTTATGCACAGACGAAATAAGATGACCACGGAAGCTTCTTCTCAGGTCAACCCTCGCCTCCAGGCTGGAGATGGTCGGAAAATTCGTTTCAGTAAGGGATAGGCCGACTAATCAAACACAGGTGTTAACAGCGGCTTTGAAGTTTTATCACGCGAGAATAGTCCTCTCTCCTTGCGATTAGAGATCTCTCTCAGGCCCATGTGGTCTCTCGTTGAAGCGGAGTGGGCTCAAAATGGACCTTAGAGTTCGTTCTCTCACAGTGAGAAATTCGATAATGGCATATTATTTTGTTAGGCATATCCAACTGGGGTGTACTCCAGATGTAACGAGAACATGCCATAATCTTAAAATGCAAATAGCGTTAGTAATCACTAACGAATCTAGTCGGAGCTACCTTTACATCTACTTATGTCGTTCGGTTGGTTCTCATTTTGCTTTTTCCTGTTTTGCATTTTTTTTTAGAAAAACATTGTATCTCTTCGGCCAATTCGAACAAAATTTGAAACCCTTATGTTGTTTTACATTCCTACCGTTCAGAGAAAGAGCACAGAATATAAAAAATAATAACTTTACATGAGAAGCGTTCAAAGTTTTCCTTTAATATAATGCCAAAAAATTCGTATATTTTTAATATTCTGTTAAATATTTAATATATTTACTCCGTTATGGGCATCATCTTTCATATTTTTACTTTCTTTTGTGAATTAATTTTATATTATTTGGCTCAGTTGTACAAAAACTAGTTTTCCTTTGGTTTGTGAATTACTATTCTTCACAAATTCAAAGAAAAAACTCGAATACATATAAGTATATTCGATGTTTTTCTAAACAATGAGACACCGATTAGACGTATATTCGGTGTTTTCACTTTGAATTATTGCCACATTTAGCAATCAGACAGCATTATAATTATTGCACCCACATTACATTATACATTCATCACTGTTCTTGTTTATTATTACAATTCTTAACAAGTCATTGGGAAGGTATAAACAATCCTATAAATTTATGTAATTTTTATTGATGTTTTGACCATAAAAATATAAACCAAAGAGAATCTTTAAAAAATGCAATGAATCTATTAGCATGGTAATAGTAGTTTGAAATATCATTAATTTAATAAAGAAAATAGTGAAATTAAAGTCCTTTTTAGAACGATCTGAGTATAAATATAAAACTTCACAAAAGCTGTAGTTATATCCTTTTTTACAGGAAAATGACTAAATACACAAAAAGTAAATGAATTTAAAACTTTACGGGAAATTTCATAACCCTGTGATGTTTAATCCAACCTAGAATTTAAGAGATTGGAGATATTCTAACTAGTAGGAAGGTTATTCCAAAATGCTTGAATGAATTTTATCCATTTTTCTTTTTGAAATCCTCATAGCTTAGATGAATATTTCGCGGAATAACTGGGTGTAATATTTTCCTTCATAAATTTAACTTTAGTTCCAGAGTCCAGAAATGTTTTGTTATAGATCAGTCTGTGCACACCTTTCTTAAATTAGACTTCACATAAATCTTGTAAAGGAGGAATATTATTATCAGAAGACGCTCTTCTGGTTGTTCTCAACCTTGACAAGTTTTAGTAGCCCTTAAATTAATATGTTGTATTTCTATGACCGTTGTTCTCTTCGTTGAAAGTTCCAGTGAATCGCAGAGGTTTTTCACACTATACAGATGCTTTTTTTCAGGATTACTGGTTTAATTTTTCCATGAACGCCATCTGTGGCGAAGAATGAGTGACCGGTGATAAGATATTTCATCGTCATTTCCAAGGGGCCAGGATCTTAATTGACAAGTAAAGCAAGTGCGGAAAATAATGTCCAGTTTTTATTCTGAGCAACGCAAAATATAATCTTCTTTGTATCTCTATTTTCTTTAATTACTTTGATATAGGATGATGCAACATCAGGAGCATCCTACCTTGAAGACTTGTAATTCCAAACTACACAATAGTGATGTTGATATTTCGTTAAAGAAGCCAATGTTTCATTAAACACAACCATACTCGAGCAGAAAAAAAATTCTTTCACATCAGGCATCCTTGGCAAGAGCAAAACGTTTTGCATATGGGGGCAAATATTAGGAGTCCATCCATTTGTTCGTAGGTCTCACTATCTTTATTGTATTCTGTTCCTGCTTCCTTTGGAATTTAATTGTAAAATTGAGCCTTTTGAGCATTTTCGTCATTCATATTCAATTCATGAAATAAGCATGTAGAACATTTGTCAACACCATGTTCATAAAAACTTATGTTCAGATTTGATTTATGTGAACAATGGACTGATGCATGTTTTTCTTGAAATAGTTTGAACATTAAAGCAATGGAGATAATCTAGTGGAAGGTATCGTACATGTGGAGCATGGTCACTTTTGAAAAGAGAAATAACTGGATTGAAAGATATTAACTTGATTGGTAGGTTCACGTTTTCCTCTCTTATATGCAACTGCAATATTTCCTGACGAATTAGTTGTGGATGAAGAAGCTGCATTAATGGAATAAAATAATGATTTCATAACTTGATCTGGACTGTACCCTAAAGTGCTGAGAAAAAATTCGGACAGACCTTGATTGCTTGTCCTTGGACATCGCTCAGTGTATAGACATACGATGACTTCTTCTTTGATAAATCTTCCTGAATATGCCTTCTTTCAATTTTTTTCCTTTTCACATTGCTTGACAACCATGCTCGCCTCATATCGTAACAGTTTTTCGAAAATTCGGAGGGATTGTGGTTTCACATTTCATCTAAAAACTTCGCATAGGATTTGTAAAGGCATTTATTTATATCAGATCCATTTAATATTGCCTATTTTTCTTTATTTTGAATAGTCTTTTCTTGTTGTTTCATTGAGTTCCTCCGTTTTTTATCCTCAAAAACAACAGAGGTGTGATAGGAAGCCAATTCATTGCCACACACTGCTTCATGAGCATCAGACACTCCAGGAGATTGAAATTCAATAGCAGCCTCTATATGATTCCCTTGAATAAATGAAATGTCCTGCTCTTCTGTCCTCAAAACAGCTTTGAGAGAAGAAAAATATACAAATATTTATGCATTGTATTTAAGTATCACATATAATAATTTCGTGAATCATTATAATGATGATTATCACCATCATCATCTTCACTGCAAGTAGGTTTGTCTTAACAAATGAACACACATATAAATTACAGGCATACAAAATATTTTTGGCTTGCTCCTGAATATATATATATATACAAATATAAACAACGATATATTAAAGATAAACGATATTGAAAGTTAAATGACGGTGATTGAGCTAGAGGTGCAGGCAGCCGCGCAGTGCCGTGAACATGGCACACACACATAAAGCACAAAAGAGAACAGAATCGAGATCCAAATCAAAAAATCCTAAATTAGTGTCACGGTAGTGTAGAAATGACAGATTATTCAATGCCTTGCGACATAATTTAAAAACAAATTTGTATACTAGTTTGCTTTCACACTAAACTTCCACCCATTGTACCCAGTTTGAAGTCGTATAAATTAGTATAAATAAAACACAATAGTAAGGTTTGAGCAATAAATTTTCAGCTTTACTATATTCTATACGCTTCATATTTATTTTTCTATTTTTATACCCGTTTATAGCCCTTGATTCACCCATAGTGGGTCTAGCGGGCAAGGATACCGAAGAAACAAAGAAAAAGAGGCTGGAAAAACAGATGAAGCAAAACTAGTGAAAAAGAAGATCAGCCAAAGAAAAATATGTTAGGGTCGGGAGAGCGCTTAAACCTCCAGGAACAAACACACAAGGAAGTGTAAGCCTGAACCCCCTTCCTGGCTCATGTTTAGTTTGATATGATTTAATTTGATTAAAGATTAAATTTAAAAAGGAGATACAACATAAACTAATCATCTCTCACCAGCCAAATTCTTCAACTTCATCTTGAAATGAATAATGAAAAGATTTAATGAATTCTTATTTCTTTTACATTTCAGTAATTATAATTATTATTTATAATGCAGGCCATATTATTAAAGAAATTAGAGTTATTATTAATAAAAGAAGACATTTAATTATAAATCTAAAATAAAATAAAGAGGCAAACGCATTTTGTGATAGAAAACCAAACTAAATTTAAATTAAATCTTAATGTTTTGTACATACTATTCTTTTAAAAATTGGAAGACATTCGATTGTGTATTGTGATTGCAAACCAAGGCTGCCAGTCCTTCTGCTTTAAAGGATAGATGATCTCCGACTGAATTAAAATGATAAAATTAAAATAGGCAGAAAAACTCGCTTGTCCATTTCAGTACAAAGGCGTAGCTCAAAATCTGTTCAGGAAAAAAACAGGTTGCTGCATGGAGGAGTTGCAATAAATTAATAGAAAGCATATTCGGTGTTTTACGTCTAGACATCATAATACATATGAATGAAACAGACCGAATATTCAGTATAATCGGTGTTAAACCTTTCCATTTTGCATATTCGGGATTTTTTCTGTTAACCATGGTAGTGTCACGTATATTCGGTGTGTGGCCAATTTCTAACTCAAATTGAGTGAATGATAGGCGTAAACCAATGCCAGAAATGGAATCTACAGGTTAAACAACATAAGAGTTAATATATAACTCAAATTTGTAAAATATGTATATTTGGTGTTCCTCCTTACCACGGTGGCATTCTCTTTCGAATGATATAATTGCTAAAGTTCTCCCAAGTATAGACCACGTATTAATTTGTTTTAGTAATGACATCCTAACTATTTGGACGATTCTAACGAAATTATAACCATTAAGTTTTTTTACATTCTCTTTCGAATGATATAATGACAAAGACTTCCTAAGGTTAGCACGAGAATTATATTATCTTGGCAATAACATCAAAATTATTCTGCCGATTTTATTGAAATTTGAAAGCCTTATGTTGTTTTACATTTATTTCGAGGGATAAAATTGCCAAGGTAATCTCAAGGTTAGTCCGGAAATTATAAAAGTCTTGTAGGTGCTAGAGTCATAAATCAGAATAAGTGAGAACATGCGACTTTTTGTCAGCAGACCTTGTGTTTAGTCGCGTGCGACTCTACATCTTAGTCTGTCTGTCTGTTGGTCCCCTTTTGCTTTATTATTTTTTTAGCAATAACATTGTAACTATTCAGCTCATTCGAACCAAATTTAAAAACTTTGATGTTGTTTTAAATTTTCTTTCGAATGATATAATTGAAAAGTTCCTCATAATGTTAACCTGGGAATCATTTTCTTTTGGCTATTACATCATAACTATTCGTCTGATTCTAAGCAAATTTGAAACCCTAGTGTTGTTTTACATTCTATTTCAAATGATATAATAAGTAACAATGTCCACCCAAGTTATCCTGGGAATTTGGGGGCAAAAACATCATAACAATTCTGTTTATTCTAGCAAAATTTGAAAAGTTTATGTTGTTTATATTTTCTTTCGAATGGCATAATTGCCTACAAGATTAGCTTAGGAATTTTTAGCAATAACCTCACAACTATTAGACTGATTCTAACAAAATTTGAACCCTTTATGTTATTTTGCATTCTATTTCGAACGAGATAATGGCCAGGGTCCTTTCAAGGTTAGTCCGGGAATTATTGAAAGTTTTGAAGTTCGTAAGTTCTTAAATCAGAATGTGTGATCACACGCGACTTTTGTTCTGCAAATCTTCTTTGCGTATGTTATTTTAGCATATCATAAAAGAAGCTTTATAAAGATTTCACCCTATTGCACATATTTGATGAAGCTGACAGTTTCTTAATGGAAGCAAAATGTAGTAGATTATCGCTAGAGTTGGGGTAGTTATATGAATTTTACGTTATCTATTTGGCATGATGCAAAATAACCGTGAAAGTAACAGGTAGGAAGGGTTATAAGATTTTTTCTCTTTAAAGAGAATATTTGAATCTAACCTATCAATCCTTTTAAAAAGTTCTTTCCTAACGATAGAGCAAGAGAGACTAACATTCAGCTAGCTCTCCTTGCGAACAGAGAGATGGCACATCATACATTACTATTAGCGTTTTATTAGCCCAACAGAGCTAATGCATCGGGGTGAAACTATAAGCCATCGGCGGACACATATTACATTTACCACCATAAAGATAAGATAAGGCAAACTGGAAAAGCTAAAAACTTACTAATCGTTATATCAAAGATAGATAATCTCATTCAGATCCCACAATTGACGAGTCAGTGGTCATCGTTTCATATCGTGTACACTTTTATCCAATGCTTTCAAAAGCAAATTAAGGGGGATTTAAAACCCTCCAGCAAATTACGTGGAGGATCTAATTTCGTAACTAGAATTTGTGGCCAAGCAAGGGTTGTGTAGCTTTCCAGTGAATCACATACAATTTTCTCACCACTATGATAAACTATAATTAACTTAGGCCTATCATCCGGTTTCAGTTACATTCGCTGATCTGCTTAAGATATTAAGTGTAATCATTAATTACTTTTGGCTAATGACCCAATTTATTGTAATTCTAAATACTCTAATTTTGAAGTTTTGTTTATTTAAAGTTGCACCTTTAAAATTCAATCAAATATCCTTGTAAATAGAAGGAATTTACAATAAGGAGTCAAGAGCGTTTAGAACTTCTACAATGGTTAGCTTCTTTCTCGGATACATACGAGGGGGTGTCAATAGGCTTTGCCAATCGGTAGGGTAAAACAGATGGCTATTTGTGGGATGGTTAGGACAGGTTATGACAAGTCAGGATCTGCAGCCACACGCTCCTGCCTCGTCTATTTAAGAAGCAATAGCTGATCGCAGATCGTCAGTCACAAATTTTTCAACAATGAAGAAGGTTGAGCACCACGCAGTGATCAAATTTTTGACCAGGGAAGGCAAGAATGCCAAAGAGATCCCTGAACGCATGGTTGCAGTGTTTACCAACGCCGCCCCTTCCTATACAACCATTGCTCGCCGGAATAGGGAGTTTCGCTATGGTCGTGAGTCGCTTAAAGATGGCCCCGCTCCAGGACGTCCGTCAGATGTGACCAACGAGGACAATGTGGGCCGTGAGGAGAGGATGATCCTCGAAAATCAATGGATGAAGGTTGAAGAAATCAAGAGAGAACTTAGAATATCACATGGAAGTGTTATCAACATCATCCATGACAATTTGGCCATGACCAAGTTTTCGGCCCGTTGGATGCCTAGAAACCTCACGCCCCATGATCGACTTTAACGTCGTCAAAGTCCACAAGGACAGAGTTGAACAAGCTGCCTTGCGCGAGTACGGATTCGAGGAGCTCAACCATCGCCTCGACAGTCAAGATCTGGCAACTAGCGCTACATTTTATTCCGCCAACTCAAGGCTGCATTGCGTGGACGCTGGTTTGGGGACGATGAAGATGTCCAGCTCGCCGTCCAGGAGTAGATTGAACAGCAGTCGGGAAATTTCTGATTATCCGGACTTCAAAGCCTCAGAGACATGTGTCGCAAGTAAATTGAAGTCAAAGGTAGTTATATTGAGAACTAATAAAACACTTTTCCTCATATCTCGTTTCCTTATATCCGAATATCAAAACTTATTGACTGCCCCTCGTATTTGATTGAAAATATTTTCTTATGCTCTCTTTAATAGTGTTTATTAAAATCTATACGTTATTTATTTTAAAAATAAATGGTAAAAATGATATTATAATTACAAATTCCAAAGTGACCTTGAGCCTTAAGAAGTGGCAACTTTATTTCTTCAAACAGACCAAATCTATCATACTTGAAAAAAATTTGGGGCTAAAGTTTTTTCAAATTTCTTGATTGCTTACAGTTCTCTAGTGGTCTGTGTAGTGTATAGAGTTGGATTTAGAGGAAAGCAGTGACTCTCTTTTTTTGCAATTTTACTTTTTAAAGGCGAGGTTTGGAGAATGTACATGCTTGGTTTTGTTTATTGTGTATTGCTACAGTTGGATATTAGTTTAGAAATTGTTCAGATTTCTTTTTCGTGTCTTTTCTTTCCTAAATAGTAAATTTTTTGTTATATTACTTTTAAACACTTCTTAAACCAAAACTTTGCCTTTTTTCATTGTTTCCTCTTGTAGAGGTTTTCTTGTTAACTTACCTTTCCTTATTAAAATCAGTTGAGCAGCATCTGTTTTCATTTTATCTAATCATGCAAAATCTCACTTATTTTTTCTCCTGAGATCTCGTAGTATCACACCCCTATTCAATTAGCGATATAAAATATCTATATTATCACTTGAATAAA
The DNA here is from genome assembly GCA_963969495.1 of Ceratothoa steindachneri. NCBI lineage: Eukaryota > Metazoa > Arthropoda > Malacostraca > Isopoda > Cymothoidae > Ceratothoa > Ceratothoa steindachneri. Next base: position 88,321,901 of record OZ018328.1, read on the forward strand.
GATTCATTGAAAATGATCCTATCAAGGTATCATGGAAGAAATTCTTAAGTTATATTGAAGCTTTCTAATAGGACAAGTCAAAGTTTCTCTCTTTCTAACTCACAGTGTATTCTGTTCAGATATGAAGAAAATAATAAGACAACTCTTCTCACTCTTCAACATTCAGCGGTGTGGCACCTACGCTTCTTATCTACTCAATCTCAACTGTCAATTTTAATTTGTATGAGGATCATCTATCACCTTATTTTTGCTGAGATGATAAGCATTTGGGGTTAACAGAAAGAATGTTAGCCGAGAGAAATGGTACAATTCTCTCTAAAGCTTACCTTACGGGGTATTCATTCATTGACGTTGCTAGAAGCCAGGGACACAAAGGACAGTTTGTCTTATAATTACTGTATATCTCTTTTCCTCTATTTTTAATTAAAACAGATCAACATATCATCAAAACCCTGAAGACCCCTCTTATTTTTGTCATTCTCATAATATATTGTGCCTTGGCAATTGTAAGGACAGTTTCTTCGTTAATTTAGCTGAATTTCATTATTTTGGCTTCTCTAACACCTTTGCAACCTCAAATATTTTGTGAGATTTTAAGATCAAACAGTATCTGTTGCAGCTCGCACTCATATAGATGATAATAAATTTGGTCCGGTAAACTCCTTCTTACCAATTCAAGGCATCAACTTACATACTATATGGCGTTTTAAGCCGACAAAAAAACCTCAAATATAGGACACAGTAGAAAATGAATCGAACTAGAACTTTTGCTATTAATTAGATAGAATAAACATTTAAATATTTCCATCAACTGATTTGCTTTTACAATTAACTTTTCCACTTTAAATCAAAATTTAATTTGTGTCAAAATCCCCTTAAATTTTCTAACGCTAAGTACATATACTTCACGAAAATTCTGAAAAAATATCAATTACTGAATAATTTTAATGATTTTGTGGTAATATTTATATAGTTATAAATGGTTAGTATTTGATTACAATTTCTTTTAGTATTAAAAGCTTATTATAACTAACTACGCGTGTACAATTTCCAGAATTGTTTTTGGATTTTTGCATTTATAATCCGCAATGATAGAAATTCTAATACTTGTTATGAAGCTTTGGTGGCTGTGTTCAGAAAGAGAGTTCTATCTCTTTTCTTATCAACATAAAGAAAAATGCTATACTATATCCTTCTACTCTTTTTTCCCTTCGCAGCCATATGCAATAAAAATTACAAGTGCAAATTATGGAGTATGAATTACAAATCTGTTACGGCTGTATTTTAGCCATCTTGCCATCTAAAATATTTCTAACTTTACATTTCTGAAATATAGCCTTTGCTGATATGGGCAAGTAAATATGTGTCATAGCTTCTATTAATCAACTCTTACATGAAACTATTTAATGTTATATTTTTTTAAAATCTCGATACATTATACTCGGCATTTTTTGTTAAATAATATTTTAATTCTAGCGGAGTAAAGTACATATAAATATTATTTAAAATAACCGTCTTAATATTTCATCGAATTTTTTCATTATATTAATATGAGGAAATATCCTGTTCGATTTCTCTTTGCCAAAGCACTATGATTTTAATCACCGTTACTAAATATAATTAAGTCAAAATTATTTATATAATTGCATAGAGGCTTAAGATAATTTTGTTCTTATTTTAATACCTAGTTCAAAGTATAGAGTACATATGGGTAATGGTTATAAAAATTGAGATTAAAAAACGATTTATCAGCAGATAAGCAGTTACTAGAAAAATTGAAGTATCTTAAATGATCAAAATTTCGGGTTATGGTAGAAAGAAAGAGGATTGTTTGCAAAACAAGTAATATTAGGTCAATTTCGTGTACATTTTTTTGATAGCTATTTTACAGTAACATGAGGAGAAGTTGTGTCTGGCTCTAGTGTCCGCAATCTGATCGTTTAAATGCACCACCAGGATGGTTTTCCAACTGTAGCTATCGCAAAGGCTATAAGTTTCGCCCAAACTGTTGCCTCTATAATAATATTCTGTCAACATATGACCAAACATGTTTATAAAAACTGGCAAATCAACCGGTGAGTTGAGAAAGAGCTACTAAAAATTGGAAGACAAATCGGGATCCGAAGGCAGAGGATTTGCTACTCCTAGAACAGGAGAAAGATTTAATGTCACTTACACAAAAGTCTGAAGTTTAGAGAATGAAGTGTCATGTTCTGGGGATTAATATCAGAAGACACTGGGTTTATTGGGAACACTGGGTGCATAGGTTTAGAATAAATTGCTACGAAATGATGCTTTGTTACATCTGCGCTGACTCTCAACCTGTAATTTCCAAGGACCTTTGCCCCTCACTTCATTATTATAAAATGACCGGCATCGATTCTGGACCTGAATCCTATTGAAATGTTAAGACACTGGTGTAGTGGTCTAAAAATTTAAAATTAAGGTGTCCATACTAAACACTTCATATTTATTACTTAAACAAATATTTAATCGGTATATTCGAATCAATATATATTTGTTTCGGCTGTAATTTGGATTATTTTGGAAATTTCAATTTTTCTAGTAAAGAGATAATCTGCTCATTCATTCATTTATCCAAAATATGTCTCACCTTTACCAATACGTACTTATGTTATCCTGCACAGACTTTGTAAACCATTAAATTTTACTGTAAAATTTTATTGAATTTTTTTTACTATACTGTAAATACAGACGTTCTGACTTTTTCCGACGACCCTGTAATTACCCCTTCTTTTATTCATTCTCGTTTTATTGTCTTTCAAAAACCTTCAGGTTGAGCCGATTTCATTGCTTTTAGCTCATTTCATTTTAATTACACCAAAATGAATTACCTTAATAGTGACACTAGAATATTTTTAGGTAATATTAGCTTTGTAAATTTAAAAGGAAATTTTATGTTTATACTAGATAATAACACCTCTAAAGGTGTTAATACTTAATAGAAGCCACATTATTATTAATAAGTAAATTCGTTCATATTGCTCTACAAAATATGATAATACTGAGAAAAAATTTCATCCCATTTATTGCATTAGTATATATCTATATTTTGAAATTAGGCTTGAAACAACCATTTAGGCAAAGAATCTGTATTTTTATCAACACCGTGTGTATTTATCACAATAGTACTAGAATTATGAATGAAGTTAAAAGAAATCAAATATGCAACATAAATGCATATCTCTATACTATTCGATTCTGTACCTTGTATCCATTACATCCAAATTCTCAAATTGTTCCTATTACGGTAAGAATGTGCATTTCTATCTTGTGCTCTTGAAGAAATTGTTGAGGTTATTTCGTTTGATATACTTTCAGTAGTCCACCATCATATGTCTTGTTCATTGTCCTTGATACTGCTCTTCTATCGTCATGATAACATAGTGTAAGCGCTCTCACTGTCCATCTCTTAGAGATCCAAGTTTATCGGTGGAAATACTGAAGGCGATAATGCATGAAATGAAGCGTAACACATATAATGCCTCAAACATCAATAAAAGACAACATTTTAGCAACCAAATAATCAAGTAAAGCCCTTTTTAGTTACCAATAAAGTTTTCCTTATAAAACACTTTCTGACAAATTTCACATCCCGTACAGGGGCATGAAATCCCGCTCCATTAAATACGCCTGCTTTGATTTTCTAAAAAGAAAAAGCAAGAAATACGTCATAAACTATGTGCTGAACGCATTCTCTTTTAGTACGCAATGCCTTCAAACTACTTCATCAAGTCATGCTTCTTCTGATATGCCTGCTTCTACAGTTTTACAGATGGACTATTCTTTCTAGATTCAGATGCAGAGATAACATGGAAACTTAGTAAAAGCTTTCTGATGGCCTTAGTAAGTTATCCATTTTTCGGTCCACAAAAATTTATTCGTTTTATACTTGATATTTGAGGAATTCAATGGTCATTTTTATTTTTCGTTATCGGTTTCTCACAAAAGCACCGAATGACAAACTAGGACTGCATCTAAAACATTGCCATTAAGAGAGAGAAATGAATTGAAACTGCGCTTAGAAATATACAAACTAATCTACATTCGACTTGGTTATACGAATCAACACTAAACTATACTAGAAGACTTGAGATATCTTGTTAGTAAACAAATTACTTGTCTTTCGACGAAAAAGGTGGACAAAATATAATCCGGTGTCATGAAATATTAAACTTTAGCAACATTCTCAAGAAGATTTTTTGATTTAACTCGGAAACTAATAGCTCCCCTGCTTTCCTTAAAAAAATGGCAAATCACGGGTCAAGTCGTTCAGTTCCGGGTGAGTAAAACGCAAAATGGTGATGACTGTTTCGCATTACATAAAGAGCAGGCTTCTGAATCTGAGACCATGTCTTGCAACACCCCGATCAGATTTACTGTTTTCATATTAAGAAGGCAGCATAACCAGTACAAACTTGAAATGGTATTTTTAAGATAGAAATGTAGAAGTAATAATAGGATAGGAGATATTATGCTTGGTTTTCTTGCCAACACCGTTATTGTTGACCAGGCAAAAATACAGTCAATCCTGTAGTATTTTGTTTATCACTAATCCACGGGGACATCAGAAGGTAGACCTTTTGTTTTTTTATTTTGTGTAGTCACGAAGACTTTTCCTGCAATTATGACACACGGTCTCTGGATCCCACTTTTTATCTTGGTCACCAAGGGGAAGGTCAAAATAGGACTTATATGCACGGCGCCGAAACATCATTATATTACACCTTTAAAGAACAAGTTTGTAGCAGCCACAGATGTAACCGAATACATTAAAATCACATACATTCATATTTACTTTAAGAAGCCATTATTATATCGGTAAATAAATATGAATAAGGTTTATTTAATAAAAATCCTAAATTCTAAGTATCCAGAAAACTAGAAGATGCAGACAAAAAACGATTTTATATTTAAAGTCAGCCTTAAAAAATTAATTTGATTTAGTTGAAATATCCCATGCAACTTAAAATGAGGAAGAAAAAATCACAAGTGAAGTAGCACCTGCCTCTATAAATGTATCAAGTTAAGATTTACCTAAAGTTAATTATAGATAAATAAAAATTAATAAAGATGTAAATATTTTCTAGTTGATATATTTTAGATAGAGATTTGGAGTAACATAGTCAGGTATTAAGATCATTAGTATCTCTATAAATAAACATAGAAAATAAAGGTTTTATTAATTGAAACATTTAAATTGCAGTTCTAATTATATTTAATAATAGCCATAGAATGGTAATAGTGACAGAATTTGTTTTATTGGTTAAATTGCAGTCACTTAGGAAATTACAAAGGCATAGATAAGACAAGAGTACTATTTAATTCAATAGTGATAAGTTACTGATCTTCCTCATGCCCGTCTCATGTACACGTATGTATAGATACTACGTCCAGATCTCGGCATAAGAGCTAAGAGGCTTTTCTTTTCACCTGAAGTGAAAGCATTCATTTGAAATCTCGCAAGACTACCTATAGCACCCATGCTGCTCAAACACTAAAATGGCGACGAGATTCCTGATTTACCGTACCAGCATCCCTTTGAAAGACATAGTTCTTAATTTCAGGCCACTTCATTGGCTTTGCCAGGAATGGCAAAGTAATGTCATATTTACCTTTATTTCTTTGCTGTCTCCGTTTAACTGCACCAAAATATTTTTTTTATTTCATCCGCGTTTTTGTCTACTTTTAGATCCTTCATCTTGAAGTGATCTATCGGAGATATGGATCCTTCGAGAGAGTTTCCCATTTCTGCTTATTAATCTCTGCTTATTACAATGAATTAATCCCCTTATTCTCCGAACCTCTTTTCCATCATTATCCTTAGACTAAATAACTCGTATAATCTCAGAATACCTAAGTACTTGATACCTTGGTTACAGTCAGTGACCAATCATGAAACAGACATTATTTAAGTTATTATATCCATAAGCTCTTCATGCTCTGTTTGAGGTTTTTATCCTTATCCTAACCATCCCTTTTACATATATAATGTTAAACAATAACCTATTGACCCAGTATTAAATCTTTTACCAAGCAACCTACATCTCAGAAAGTCCGCGTCACTTTGAGCACATCTAGAACCCTTTAAGCATAGCTTAGGGCAATCCTACCCAGGTAGAGATGATTAAGCCACAAACTGGAAACCGATTAGTAAAGGAAGAACATTGATGAGAAATGGAAAAAGTGAAAGAAAAGAGTAAATTCATTAAATGGAAAAGTAAGCAAAAAGCAAAACTTAGAAAGATGACGCCCAAACACGGGATAAACAGTGGGTTCAATCAAAGATGCAACTTCTCTCTAACAACCAAAACAAAGTGTCTTAAAATGCCCGGACTCTCATCCCCTCAAATATGAGGACAAAGGATACATAAAATCAAAGAGTATATAACAGCCAACGAAGAATCTTTGGAACGCCAAATACATCCTTTAATTACCCGGTGAGAAACATTGGTGATTGCTTGATTTTAACCCATACACTTCGTCAGTGATAAATGGATGAGGTTGGCTTGCAACATACCCGTCCATGTATATATATATAATTATTTGATTTTATTGAAACTCTATCCTACTTAATTGGGTTTGAACCAACTTTGGGTGACTAACTAAAACTAACTCGTACACTAATTATCATCACTGCCAGAAAGTTAATTTTAAACATTCAAAAACTATCAACAAGTTTATAGCTGGAAGATTAGTGTTGGCCTAAGTTCGCCATCATCTGCTTCCACCACGGGCTCAAGATGACTCGGGAACCTAGCTGTTGCTGTGAAGATTTTTCAACACCTCTTTTATCTTGGCTATCAGCTTAGCTTTGATTTTGAATTCTGAGCAATTGTAATATTTAAGACATGCTTCCCAATTGGGGGAATTAGAAGGCCAGAAATTGACTGGTGAAATCGTAAAAAATCTCCGTAAATGAAGCATGGTCGTTAGTCACAATGGCTAGTATATTGAAGGGTCCTCGTTGCTATTTGCGCAAGACGGGTGGTGAAGACCTTTGGCCTAATGGCTTACTTTATACCTCTTTCAAATTGTTTCTGACTCCTTAATAATTCTTCACAAGGGTTATGATTTAGGCTGGGCTTACCGAAAATTTTCAGGTAATTGGGGTTTTATAAGCACCTTAAATTGCTGTTTTCAAGTTAAACAGGATGTTTAAAGAACTCCTGCTACCGTACCTTTGTACAATTCAATGAAATATGGAGTTGATATTTTTTAGAAGATGGCTCGCAAATACAGCACAAAGGCTGGATCAAGAAGGTGGCCCGTTCAAGTCTTCTAAAATATGTTAGCCCTCGCAGGAATTAATGTAGTGATTTTGGGGGGTGAATTTACTGGTATAAAAATTATTTGGTTAGGCTTTCTTATGCGGCGGCTCTTGAAAGGAGTGACGCTGAGCAGGAAATCAGTGCAGGCGTGACATTATCCCCTTGTCCCGGAAAAGAAAACAATGCCAAGTGCGGATGTGCAAACAGAATAAAACTTGGAAATTTTTTATGTGGATTGTGTACATTCAACATAATCAAGAAAATTAATGCAAGAAGTGTTTTTCAATCTAAAAAGTCACAGAAATAATTAAAATTTATGAATTAATTTTTTTGAATTCTGTGAAGTTTAAATTATGGTTTTATAAATTTCTAAGGTTTGTAAGTTTATTTATGTCTTCCTATTGCACATAATGATATAAACAGTATATTTATTTTCAAATAAATTTAAAACATCTAAAAAGTATAATATTTCTTCGATAAATGCTAATAAGCATTCCGCTCTCGCTTTTAAGGGAAACAAAGATTTACGCCACTTAGCCGTAAGCCAATCATTTACAAAATAATAAAGAACTATGTATCAACGAACACAAGTGACTCAGAAACCTCCACCACATATCAGGCTCATAGGGGTGCAGAGTCTGAGCTTATTACAAGGATCAGGAAACTATGAGTTATCCTTAAAAAAGATGCCGATATGTGGAATTTCACTACAATGACATAACCCTACACTTATTAAACTGAAAAATGATAGCGATCACTCAGAATATGCTCCTAAAGTTGATATCCAGGAACAACATATCCCAGAAGTCATTTACTTCTCTCATTTTGGCTTGGAGATGAGGGCAAGCATATAATAAAACATAGACATTTTCATTATCCTTTGAGATCATAGGAATATATGAATGGTTTAGTCAAATAATCTTAAGAAAATATTTGGACCATGACTATACAGATTATTATAGAGAACTAAGTGCTAAAAACTTGTTTTAATTTGTTTTCCTCTTTTCCTTCTACTTTTTTTTGTAAGCAGTATTATTTTGCCTTACAATATTCTACAGTGGAATAGGTAAGAGTAGCTCTAAAGACAAAACGAGGAACTAAGTTTTCTCGGCTACAAAACAAGAAATAAATAGCTCCACAGAGTAAATAAATACAATGCACAAAATGATCATATTAATTACAATGTAAGCGTATCAAATAACTACAGTGCACAAACAGGTGCATTAAATATGTCACAGAATTAAACCATCAACGACGAAACGACGTAACAAATTAAGCACTGCTACTTCAGACAATCGGTACTGGTACGAAATATACTCTCCTCCCCGTCTTGTGTGTTTTATAAATAGCTCTAGGTCTCGATAACGAGACCATAAGAATGTGTCGTAAGAGGAAATAAAATATTCCAAATACTTGTCACGGAATTAGCGATCAATACACGGATGGCGGTTGTCCTGGGAACAAGGAGAGTCTTACGAGCCCAAGCATATTCCGACTTCCCGATGAGAGCGAGAGAGATGAGTAAATCGGGAGCTTGCTAGCGTTAGTTGCTGGCAGGGGTCTGTAGATATCAGCAGGTCTTCGCTGTGCGAACTCCTGATCGGCTCTACTTCTTAGAGTCAGGGGTCCCTATTTAAACCCATCACTATAAGCGCCTACCTGACGAAATTCAACCGGCTTTCAGTTCCTCGACTATGTTCCAGTCGCTATGGCGTGATGTAGGTAGTAAGTTAATGAACCGCGCTTTCCATGAGTTACGACATAGATTACAAATGGGTCGTAAAGAACGTGGTAGGTTATCCTTACACTACTCCCGGAACAAGAATCTACTGAGAGTAGGTTAAAACATTATTACAACATAACATAAACATGAAAAAGGAAAGAAGAAAAAAATACTCCGTAAACTAACAACAATAATAATAAACTAGGAGACCTACTCAAGAAGTCGCTACCTAAGTTGTCCGTTATAGCAATGTGGAAAACTCTAATCTTGTAGTCCTGAAGCGCTAAAGCCCAACGAAGTAGTCTGTCATTTTTCACCTTGATAGTGGCTAAATACAAAAGAGGCTTTTGGTTAACTTCTAAAACCAATTCCTTAACGCGAAGATAGATTCAAACCTAGGTATGGGAAATAAACTGCGAGACATTTCCCTGGATGGTGGAGTACCTGTTCTCTCGCTCAAGGCCTTTCTGACTGGCATAGGCGGATGGATGTGGACATTATTCTCGATAATGTAAGAGAGCAGCTCCAGGTACATGAAAAGAAGCATCAGTCCTCAAGACGAAGGTCAAATTGGGATCCGGCAACTGTAAGACAGTCTCTGAGGATATAGCGTTTTCAGATGGCAGAAGCGCTCCAAGAGATCTACGTTCCAGGGTAGAGGTTCCAGGCAAGAATTCCTTAGCATGTTAGATAGGGGAGCTGCGTAGTCGGAGGCTCGCGGGATAAATATTTTGTAAAAGGAGACTAGACCAAGAAATAATCTTAGCATTCCTTACTCGTTGGTGGAGGTCTGCTTGTTATAGCATTAATCTTAACATGCTGGGGTCGTACGGAAGTTCCGTCTTGAACTAAGCCTAAATATTGAGTGAAACTAACCCCAAACTGACACTTGGATCGCTTGAGGATCAGGGAATGATTCCTTGTCGTTCAAAGACGCGGTTGAGTGCTTCAATATTTTCATCCTAGCACGCAAGAAAGCACGAAGATGTTGTAAAAGTATAAGCATACGTTACGTAGGCCAGCAAACACAAGTCTCATCAAGTGGATATAGGTCGCTTAACCAATAACCAATCCAAAAGGCATACGGCAGAACTCTATCAAACCTAGATCAGTAAGAAAAACAGTCAAACCCTTTGCCATATCGGAAAGAGGTATGTGGTAGTAAGCTTTGCAGAGTTCACATTCACTGAAGAACTTCACGTCCATGATGCAAGTAGGTTCAGCATAGAAGAACACGTTGACAGAATTAAGTTGGCAATAGTCAATGGCCATTCTGTAGGAACCATCAATCTGTCTTACCATGACGACGAGTGAAAAATCTGAGGAGGCATATCGTTTGATAATCCTTTGCTGGAATAGAGTCTCAACCTGCTTCTCGAAGACAGGCCTAAGGTAAATAGGCACTGGATATCTCTTGTCCTGTATCCTGTCGGTTCTAGTCAAAGTAATAACATAGATAATGGTGGAGGTACATCCAAGTTTACTTGAGAGAACATCCTGAAACTGGGCGTGTTGATCCCAGTTGAGTGTTCCAACCTCAGGGCTGTCCGTTAAATGAGGGGTTAAGCATACCATCTGGTGTCAGGGGTAGCTAAGGACAATCAGTGTCTTGCCCAGCAGCTCGATCCGCTGGTATAGGCCCTGCGGTGATACTCTTTTTACCAGATTAGCATGATAAAGTCTGAGCCCCCAATGAAGCCCAATAAGATAATTAACCTTACCACGCCTCTCCAGTACCTTATAGATCAATTTCAGGCAACAAGCAGTTTACTGGTATCACTAGGTAGAAAAACCAGCAGGGTTGATTTGCCTACCTTTCTGGTTGAATGGCCTACTTTACGGCGTGATCAGACTTCAAACATCTCTGGCAGAGGAGGCTGTCAACCAAGACAAATTGGTAGCTAGATCCATTCCTCACTTGGTCAATTTCTCCTGAGGCGGCGGTTAACAAGAATTCTGAAGGCGTCTTAAGTCGTCAGGCCTTAGGGAGAGGTGTTAGAGAGCAGACAGAGTAAGGGGGTAAATGCGCTTCATTTTTTACGCTCTAGTCTGAGCTGCACATACTTGATGGAGTTCTGGTTTCAGCGAAGTGTCGATGCCGAAAGGAGAAAGATCTCTGGCAAGAGTAAAGTTGGCCATTGGTAAGGGCAAAGCATTCCTGCCTGACGTTGAATGTCATAATCCAGGTGGCGAGAGACAACCTTGTCATCAGTCGAGGAAGGCAAGCATTTAGCGACATTAGGATTTCTAACTCCCGGAATATTACCAATTAAGCTATTGTCAAATTTGATTAGGGCTCTGCTAACGTCCATTCAGCCTTCGAAATAGAGGCATCGAAGGTAGCAGGACACAAGAGGAAAACCATCAACTTCCCCCAATTAGTCGGCAACTAAGACTTTTCTGCAGTTGGAGATATCAGCATCGAGTAACACATCTTCCGAAATAACCACACATGACCAGTCTGTGTCTCTAATGATGGCCGACACCAAACCTCTGTTGATGGTACCAAAAGCTTGGAAATGTGGTACACTTCGGTCGGACAGGCAAAATCCTAGCTTATAAGTCTGCGCAGTAGATGTGCTATCCTTGAAGACGCGGGGATTCCTCGGCAAGAATTTCGAATATTCCCAACCTGTCAACAGCCATGGCACGTCACAGATGATGAAGGGTTCTTTTTGCTATTAGCAGAGAACATTGTTACTGTTGTTGTTTTTGGAGACGGCTTGGATGGTCGAACGAACTTCTTGGAGCTGGAACTAGAAGTTCGGGGAAGATGAGGTGAATAACTTCCTCAAAAGCAGGAGGTCGCCGTTCCTTCATGAAAGCACAGTAATCTGGATGGAAGGAAGACAATAACTGATGAAAGATGATAAACTCTTTTAAATCCCCAAATGTGTTACCCATTCTAGGAAGCTTCCAACCACGCCTGGAAAAATGGTGTCAGATGGAAGGAAAACTGTCGGAACGTTTTTCCTTTTTAAAATCTTAGCGCTTCGGAACTCGACACGGTAACCATCATAATTCTTGTTAAATCCTGTCAGTAAGGATTTCTTCAATGACTCGAACTTCTTCGTGATATCAGCCAGCAGAGAAGTCTACATTTCAGCAGCCTTACCGGTAAGTAAACTTCCTAGATTCACTGCATATCTCTCAGAATTGACTTCAAGTAACTCGTCAATTCTTTTGAAGCGATTGAAGTATGACTTAATATTTTCCCAATCCTGTAATAGAATAAGTTTAGGACGACTCACCGGATCATTAAACTAAGCAGAATTATACTGCTGGGATGTAAAGATGCGCGCAAACTCAATCTCTTTCTCTCCCTGAATCTGTGCTAACTTGAACCTTCTGTCTTCTTCCTTTTGTCATATCTTGAATCTGGGCTAACTTCACCCTTTTGTCTTCTTCCTATTTATTAGCTTGACGTTTCTTCTCACGCTCTTCGTGTTCAAAGGCTTGCTGTTGCAAAACATAGTGGCTGATTTCGTTCCCTGATAGGCCCAAATCCACAGCTTGTTCCTAGAGTTCTTTAATAGACGATATCTTAACTGAATAGGACGAAATACACACAAAAATTTTATACACAATTCAACATGAAAAATTATAATAATGACCATAAACCAATATACCTTATATTCTAAAATAAATTTAAAGTTTACTCTGCAAGCAAAGAAAATAAACAACCAGAGCTAAATAAAGAACAAATTTAAAGTTAAATCAATAAATCCCTAGAAAGTTAACTTTGTAAAGAAAGTAAATGAAACAAGTTTAATAAATGACATACAATGTAAAGAAGCAAAGGAAACTAGTACTCAACAAAATAGGGCAAAAACACAGCCGCGTAAACAGAACTAATTAACAAACCTCAAAAGCAACAAATGACACACGATGTAAAGGGTCAAACGTAATTAGTACACAATAAACACGAGCGATAGCACATTCATGTAAACAGAGGCAATCAACATGCATTAAAAGCACACAGGGACTAATAATTTTGAGCAAACCAACAATTCACTTCCGGGCCACAGACAAAGAATACGCGCTCTGGGTCACTTACAAGCCCAAGTAGATACCAACACCGATCCTGGCAAGGTCGCCACTTTTAAAGGCAAAACAAGAGATAAATCGGTCCGCAAGAAGGTGATAAGATATCTGCGGGGCCATAATAATACAATAAATGATTCAAATGTATTTAATGTATACCGTGCACAAAAGGATCATATTGAATACAATGTAAGCGTATCAGATAAATACAGTGCACAAACATGTGCATTAAATATGTCACAGGAATAAACCATCTACGACAACACGTCGTTACAAAATAAGCATTGCTACTTGGAATGATTGGTACAGAAACGGAGGATACTACCCTGTTTTACGTCCATAATAAATAACTGTAGGTCTCAATAAAGAGAACCTAAGAATGGGGCGTAAGATGAAAAGAAATAGTCCAAATATATGTCACGGAAGCAGTGAAGCAATACATGGATGGCGGTTGTCCTTGGAACAGGGAGAATCGTACAAGCCTAAGCGTCAACCGAATTCCTGGTGAGAGCAAGAGAGATGGAAGCTTGGATTGAGTGCAGCGGCAGAGGCTGGCAGGTGTGTTCCGATATCAGCAGATCCTTGCTTTATAAACTCCTGATTTGCTATACTTCTTAGAGTAAGGGGGTCCCTATTTATACCCGTCACCATAAGCGCCTACCTGACGAAATTAAATCAACTAGCTTTCACTTCGTCGACCCACACTCCACTCGCTATGGCGTAAACTAGGTAGTAACTTAACGAACTGCAGTTCCCATGAGTTATAACATAGGTTCCAAAGTGGTCATAAGGTACGTGGTAGATTATCCTTACAGTATGTGAGATTAATAGATGGAGACAGACTTGGAAATGAAATATACGGAGATGAGATTCATGGTAAAGGAAAATGATGCAATGATCAATATATTTGCTAAACTATCTTACAAATTTTTTTATGCCCAGAAATTGTTATTTTTCAACTCCTTTTATTGTAAAAACATATAAAAAGCTCTTCTTTGTTTTCAACTTTGATTTTATAGCTTGTATAATTAAATGTTTACTGAAAATAGTCAATTTATTTTACACCCAATATAAGGATAAAAACATAATCATTTAACTTTATACAACTTCAAAGAAATTTTCACAATAATTATATACCAGATAAGAAACGTAGAAGTAAACAGTTTTCTTCAATTTCCGTTTAGAATGTAAATCATTTTCCCGTACAAGCTCTAAAATGTAGCTTCCCAAAGGTTTTCATTGTAGACTTCTTGATATATATTTTTCTATAGGCCCCAAAAGGGAGGACGGGGATCTCACTAGAGTTGGCGCACCAGGAGGAGAGGAGGATATTATCGGTGAATATCACAACCTTGCCTGAAAGTCCTTGACGCCGTAGGTCTGGCGCCAATCAGATGTTGTGCGGGGAAGAAAGGGAACCCAACACATATTACGCGTCGGCGCAAAATTCTCGCTGCTCCTTTGAGGCTGTCTGGCCGTGCATTTGTATCTTTTTCAGGTACCACGAGTAGACGTTGAGGTCTAGCGGGGAAGGGGGCTAACCTTCTCTCCCTGATAATCAGGGAATTTTGAAAATAAATATTAAATGTACTTTGGGGGCTGTAAACTCTTGTTTTTTAGTCCTAACAAACAGCTTTGTGAGATCTAGTTTTTAATGCAATGGCAGGAACAACAACTTTAAGTGCCTTTCAATTGCCTATGCTTGACATTATGCTCTCTAAAGAGAACTAAGAATTTTGTGGCAAGAGCTTTTGTTGTAGTAAGATGTATTATTCCTACTGCGCGAAAGATAAAGATGACATGAAAACCTCCATCGAGACCCATCAAAAAGACTATCATTTTTATTTCTCCAATTATTACCCAGGCATAATCTTATTATATAAAGCTTCAAGAAGGAGCTTGACAATGTTGTAGTCCTACTTCAGATATATTGAATGAGCCAAGAGAAGGGATGGATGGTTATTTCAATTATTAAAAAATAAAAATTAAGTCACCTTGAGGAACTGTTAATGAAGAGCTTCCACTCTTTATGAATACATGTAATTTCAATTGCATAATACAAACCAGATACATCAAGCAGTAGCAAAGCCTAGCTTGATATTAAGTAATCTTGAGAAATGTTTATGTCATTTCATTCGGCTTGTCAGTTGCGCCTTTATATTAGGCAAATCCCACTGATTTATCCTGTATATCTAAAGCTCAGCATTGACTTTGAAAAGTCAGGTTCATAGAGGTGATTTGGGTTTGGATAATATGGATTCTCTTCAGTAGCCCTATATCTGACAAAAGAGTTTATGCAATCTACAGTGAACATTTCAGTTTCTGAATTGTAGGTTTCTTCTGAGGGTGGTTTATTCATTACTGAAAGGGTGGTTACAGGAAATCAACATTATGTGGTACCTGTGCAAAATAGGATAAAAGTTCTGGAGGGGAAATAGCACGTGAAACTTGCCACTCCTACGTTTAGAAGGGCCATTCATATAGAAGTATCAGTTTTTGAGTGGTCATTGAGGTCACGCCAAATCTTTAAAAAACAAACGTCATGTTTCATTTTTCCCCCCCTTACTCTCCTGTAAAAGTAAAAAAAAAGTATAGGTTATTTCGCTTTTTGCGTACAAAATAGAAAAATAGTTTGAATACTTGTGACAATTAATATTTAACTCTCAAAACAAACAATTTTCTTACCATCCAATTTGCCTGTTCTCAGGCAAAATGAGATGCCCAGGGTTTGCTTCGATCCCCAATTTGCATGCCAAAGTATGCTTTGTAAGCTTCACAGATTCTAATATATAGTGTCACCGTGAACTATTTTAATTTTAATTAAAATAGAAATGACAGAATGCACACGGAGATTAACTTGACCTTCTTGATATCATATATCTTCTGATGTATTCACCTATGGTAGCTAGAGATGAAATAATGGCAGATTTGTGAAATTCTGTATAAATATTCATGAATTATACTGATTAAATCTATAATGGTTTAGAAAGTTTTCTTAAAACCAATATTATTTAACAACATTCCAATGTTGTTGTTTTTTATTAAGATTCATAATTTTCAACTTGCTTTGGAAAAATTGAAGACTACAACTTTTAATATAATTTATGTACAATCATTTAAGAAATAACAGTTTTAAGCAAGGAACAATAAAAAATGAAAGTTTGTTACATATGGGAACCAGATGGGACAAGAATATAGAAGATGCTGAAGAAATTACCAATCTAGTCAATTAAATCTTCTTTGTTCACACTGAGCAAGTATAGGCGTGCATTTTAATGATTTAATAATCAGGGAATTTTGAAAATAAATATTAAATGTACTCACCAACAATAATAGAAGGCTGGATCATTTTAGATATTTTCTATATATCACTACCTTTTATAATGTATTTTAGTTTAGTATTAGAAAGTTTACAGTATTCTAAAAAGCCATCTTTATATCAGAGTCGAACGAAATAATTTGAGATTAACCTAACGCATTATTTTCTTTGTCTCTACATGACGGGTGAGTGATAAATTATTTTTGAAATCACCGTAATAAATTATGAGAGAAATCTGTAATATTATATCATCACTAAGGTCAAATTATACCCTCCGGATGCTGGAATCGACAATGTAAATTTATCTCAATTTGTTGATACAAATTAAAAAAAAAGATAATTTTCATTTGTGTGACATTAAAGAACGTTACTGAAAGCCGTTATCAAATATATATGTTTATATAATATTTATATTCTAATAAAATTCTTATTTTATCCACTAGCCTCGAAAATGCGAAATCTACAAAAGATTCTCCTAAAAAAAAGAAGGCAATAGGAGATATGGCTACATCAAATATTTATGTAAGGACTTGTGATTTATGACCAAATAAATATAAACCTACATATTTTACTTGGCATTTCAAAGGAATTTTTAAATAAATCACATTTTCTCCTCAGATTCACTCAAGTACAATTATTCAAATCGAAATTTCGCGATTGTGAGTTACTTTGACGCCGTTTAAACATTGTAGAAATTAACCCTGGCTTTTTATAAAAAAAATACAACACAATTAATTTCATTCGCCAAAGACTGTTAACCTAAAATGCTTGGCGTTTAAACATCCCTAAATTCGAAAGTATGAAATGATATCGACACCATGAAATACATATTCACACGATGGAACGTTATTTCCTTTCTCTAATGTGTTAAAAAATTCATTTAGTAAAATATATTGCATCAAATAATAAGAGAAAAGAATTAAAATGTTGAGTAACAAAATATTATATTAATATCTAGAGAAATTTCACAATGGAAGTGAAAATGTCGTTTGTTAGCAGAAAAGTATTAAATCATCAAGGGTCCAATGGAGGCGCATTGAATACAATCGGCCATACAAAGCTTCCACAATTATATCATTTTCAAAATGATAAAAATGCACTATCGCTGATCGCATTGGAGACGGCGATACTTCTTTGGTTTCAGTATGAATGAGATTAATCATAACAGTGAGAAAAGCCCATAAACTTTAATGACATTAGAGAAGGCAAAATTTCACTGCGGTGGATCGTGCCGTAGGAAAGTCGTTCCTACAATAAATATTAGATGTATGTTGTGTAGCTTTGGTGACGCAGTACACAGACTGCCGATGCCTTGTTCTTCCTATCACTTGGTGAAAAGGTTGAAGAGATACTTGTTAGAATGTCGTAATTCACCATTGTTTACGAGTTTTGCAAAATACCTGCTTGCCTAATTAAAGAGCCCCGAGGGGAATTAAAAACCTTTACAGTGAAGTGAGTGGGGTTATTTGGACATCACAAGTTCATGCTCTCGTGAATGTTCTACGGAGTATTGGAGGAAAAATATAAATTTTCCGGCCAGGATGGCGGTTTCATTATTCTGGAGTAAATTATAAAATTGCTATCGTTTTGCGTGCTTGAACGGCCAGATAATTTTGCAGAATAGCTCACTCTAATCTAAAATATAACCATTACTGTTTAATTTACTAGCCCTCCCCTTTGGTTACGGTATAAGCA
This sequence comes from Ceratothoa steindachneri, assembly GCA_963969495.1. NCBI lineage: Eukaryota > Metazoa > Arthropoda > Malacostraca > Isopoda > Cymothoidae > Ceratothoa > Ceratothoa steindachneri. The sequence goes on from OZ018328.1 coordinate 88,339,974, forward strand.
AGTATGCGACCCCTTAGACGCCAAATAACTCATCATAAGACTTTAGTATTCGACAGCCTATTTAAGGGAAAAAGTCCTTCGATGCGATTAAAAATAATCTTTGTTAGGATTGGGTCTTTCATATCTAGAGGATCGTATTTCTTCTTTCGTTTATTTACTACTGAAGATACAAGAAAGATCTTTTGGGGAGTGATTTCCCAAAGTAAAGTTTTGATATAAAATCCTTAATATCCCACATGTGAGAGATGTAAGGGCTATTTTTGTATGGGAGAGCGTAATCATATCATATGTTGTGCGATTTTTTACATTAAGACAACCAGTTCGCAACCATTTACTCAAGCAACAATACCTTTTTTTCTATCACATCTTATAATTTTTTTAGTAGAAATTTATGCCGGAAAGAAACAAAAAATCTGAGAGGAAGAGTTTCCTGACTATTTTTAGAATATATAAATTCTTATAGATTAGATAAGACCGCCGGTTGTTTATTGTTTCTTTAACTAGTAAAATTGATAGCCCAATATACACGACAACTCATAAAGACTAGTCCTTAAAAGAACGCAAGAAGTCTAAATAATTGTAAAATAAAAAAATTGCCTGATTCCAAATTCACTTTGAGTATATTAAGCAGACAAAAATGGTAACAGAGTTTTAGTTTCTACAAAAGGAAAACAGAGTAAATTAGAAAATAGAGGAAAGCATAATGTAAGAATAAATCTAATAATGTCTCCAAAAAGATGTAATAATAGGAAAAAGCGAAGCTTCTTTTACTCAAGTGGCTAAAAAAGAAATATCGATAACTTTTCAGATAAATAATAAGGTACAGAAGCTGTTTGTAGGAAATATATTTAGAACGACGGTTTACAAAGAAATTGCCAATATAAAAAATAATTTAATTCAATTAAACATAGTTGACCCATAGTGCGAAAACAATGCAGAGAATAATAAAATGTAGAATCATAAAACCGTCGAGGACGCCTCGATGCTAATTTGAACCCTAACGCACAAAAGTGTTGTACTTATATTTAATAGCTAAGATTATTATTTTTTGGTTGGAAATCATAACAACTAGTAATAATAATGATCCATTAAGGATAAGGATCATAGCTGAAATCCACACTTTGGAAAAGAGAAAACAACCTCCTGCAACTTGGTTCATTTACTACATCATCCCCGTAAGTCCTCTGAATTTATTTAGCCGCTGTACTTACAGCGACACCTTTATGAAACTTATAGAGTAAAACATGTATATTTTAATCTTTAGATAGAAGTAGATGTAGGGATGAATTTCAAAGAAGATTATAAACAATATGTTTATACTCTGAATGGAAGAGGTATAAAATACTCTATGTAGAATTCCTAACTGAAAACAAGAGGTACTTCTTTAAAAGACTATCTAAATTGTTATTCTAGATTATCGATCATTACTATTTTTCCAATCTAATATATTGATAAAATGTTGCGAGTGGCATTCAAAAAGTTTGAATCCCAAAAGTGTTTTAAAGAGTGAAGGACACATTTTATAGGTCGACAACTTATATACATGTTACCATATGGCTAAATCTTTCTAAGCAACGATCACTCACCTATTAGGTTCAGTACGGTAAAATAAAAACGATAAGCTAAAAGAAATGATGAGAGCACATCTAATCAGTTAAGAGATGAGAGCCAGTCAGGATTCTTAATGGAATTTTGGTCTTAAAATGGGAGGATACCCGAGATGTTGCCTCCATCTTTATTAAGCAGAGCGCACTTATGGAGAACAACAGCAAAAAATAAACAGTGGGAGTAGAGACATCAGCTGAAAAATAGGGAAGTGAGCAAGCAGGAAAAAATACAAGATAAAGCAAGAGAAACCCTTCAGTAATCCTTGCTTACATTAATCATTGGTAGAACTGGTATCTGACTTCCTTGATCAGATGGCATCATATATATGTACAACATTACAAAAGGGTTAATATGAAATCACAAATTTGTTTCATAAGACGCCTTGAATTTTAGCTTTATTGGATATTCACTATGTGATAAAATAAAAATATTATAAAAAGGCTTTCCATTATTTTTATTCGGAATTCACCCACCAGAAGCCCCTTTAAAACTACAATGTTACTGGCAGGAATATCATCTGACTAGGTTGTGTTTGTTTTGCAAAACTAAAAGTAAAAATAGGGCAGAATGAAAGCCCTAAAAATAAGCGAAAATTGCTACTACTTAATCTGTGATGTTGTAATCAATTAATATATGAAAAAAGGATTACTTTTACAATTAGCTCCACATGACGAATCTTGGGGTAAAAGCCAAACGATGGAAAATATAATTAATTCATATCTAAATATGATGGAAATTTCATATATTTATAAGTACACGGCCCCAAACACCACGGGTAACCATTTACCTTATAAATACCTAATTTGCATTAAAAGGCCAAAGGATAAATATATTAAAATGTTCCTTTCTCGTCAATCTAGTTAAATACAATCCAAAATCATAGGTACTGCCATTCTTCATTGGGTAAATTACACGGAAAGCGAGTGTGACCGTCTAGTTATCCATGACTGCAGAAGCGTAATTACAAACTCACTCGGCCAGTCGCATGTGACCGACATGATACTAAACACATGAATACTAAGCACAATCCCTAATACTGCCTAAGCTCCTTAGCTGCCTTAAAATAAGCCTTAAAATTAATTTTAAATTTAAATCTTCCTATCTACATATTTAAAATTAATTTTATTAAACTGAATATTTACTGCAACGAGAAGAATGTTGGAGGGGAATACTGCAGCAAGGCAGGAGAAACAAAGCTTTGTGTTTAGATATCCCCAAGGGAAGCTTGTAGTTAATATATGTTCAACACCAAAATAATCTCGTATAGGTTTACCTTATAGAAGTGCAGCATTTTCTTATCAATTTTCATTGAGTGAATTATCCAAGTAAGGCCAAAGTCAAATTAAACTATATTAGAATGAGCAGAATGGCTTTCAGGTTTGATTACAAGAACCTTCACGATATCCCTGCGCATACTAAACTTGACAAGTCTTAGCTTTGCTACAACCTTCAGTAAAGATAAGAGTGGACTTTTTTAACAACCTTGTTATGTGTTTGAAAAATAAATTAGGTAAGACAATGATATCATCTTCAGTAGAAAAACGTTCAACTCATGATTTAAAATAAAGTAGAAAAGTTAAGGAATGGGAATATATACATACATTTTTGGCAATGCACAAAGCTATAAACCATAGATGCTGGGTTTCAATAACTTCGTACATCTTATGAACATTCTTGAAATATGGATAAATAGGGGTCATCTAAATTATTGCAACACTAATCCTCAACGATGCTTAATATTTGAATTGAAGACCAAATACTTTCACAAATACCCTAAGATTAAGTAAATATATGGCCAAATTAAAGGTATCTTGTTTTTAAATTCATGATATGTATCTGTGACGAATTTGGACAATATCTTTTCAAACTAATAAGTCTAAAACCTTCTCCTTAGAGAAAAGACTGCCCAGGAAAAGGAGCCTTCATTAAATAGTAAATAACAGAAAACTCACAAAAACCCTCCTGTTGACAGTTTAAAAGTTTTTTAATTACCCACTATGCCGGGAAATTTAGTACAGAGAGTGAGTTTAAAGATTTTTTTTCTTCGCTTAGTTAGGAAAATATGTGGGGTTTTGAAACATTGGCAAAAACATACAGTAATGAGGTCTCAAGGAACCCTATTGCAAAATACTACCAAAGGATTAATAAAAAAACAAGAACTTGTTGTATTATATAATGTAAGGACAAAATTATTTCTCGGAGATGAACATATTCATTTCTATAAAAAGATTTATGATTACCTCTTCATTGTTAATATCGTTCTCTACGAATCTATGGCTGGGCCATAGATCCAATGTTTTTGGAAGTATCTCTATATGTAGTCAGTTATTTTCTCTATTGATGATGATGGTAGGAAGAGTTTGTGTGTGAGTTTGATATGGGTGGGCTAGTTTATTGCTGTATTGCTTTTACGAGAGATGTATGTGCTAAACCTATTTTGCCCCTTTATTTAAGTGAGCATGTGCAGTTGCCTATGTTGTTCCAGTGATCAGGTTTCATATATCTGTTTTTTTTTGTTACACTCTATGTTTGTGTGTAATAATTGTTATTCTTATTATCATTTTAAAGATACACACCTAAAGAAAGGACTAATTAGATCCACTAGAAGATAATGAGAAGAAATCCTGCATTAAGTAAAAAAACTCTGAAAAAAAGACAACTATTAAAGGTGGATTTTATAATGACCAAAGACCTCCTTTCTTCACACCACTATATACTGACTGAATTTTCCTTTTGACGTATCTATTTTAATTTTAAGATATTCGATTCTCTTGGAAACTACAACCCTATTGATAAATATTTCTCTTGTACAAAGAAGTTGTAATCTCCACTGCTTTAGCCCCATATATTCTTTCCTTTGTAGCAACAAGCAAGAAAAAAGATAGATCAAAATTTAAATCTAGTTCCCATCACATAATTCCGTGTTCATTTTTTATATGTGATAGATAGAATATTTTATTAAAGAAAGAAAGACAAAACTAAAGCAGGCAGGCTGATAGATGTATATCCGTTTGACACTTTTCTTATTGGACGTCCCCGTTAACTTTGAAAGTGACTACAGGAAATCAGTGAAAACTCGTTAAAAATTAATCATGAGAAAAGTGTCCTATTTCTTACCCGGTCCATCGTGAACTTGGGCCTTTGTGTTGACCTTAAACACCGCAACGTGGCCCTTACAAGCTCCCTTACAATAAAGTGCGTAGTGCTGTCTCATATATTAGTGTCAACGACTCCTCGCGTAAAAACTGGCTTAGAATGGCCGGTTGAGATGAGAGGCAGAAAATCTTCACCTCTTATTACATCGCTGACACGTCTGCCTCCGGACTAAACATTACCTGTGCGGGCATCTCTTTGCTAGTATCTATTGTAGATTTTAATCTCCCGGTCATCTTCAAGGAAGACAGCTTCGCCCTTCTTCTCTCCTATCTCCATACTCTTAATGCTCGCCTCTTCGCCCCAACATGGTTGCAATATGGAATTTTGCCAAGAGCAAGCTCCCGCCTTCCATTCTCTACTACTTTTCAGATTTTTCTAGATCCTCGTTCTCAAGGACCTTCATATCTTCGGGCTTCAATGTTTCCTACGTGCGCTCCGATATCAACAGGGCCAACGCAGCATCTCGAAGCTTCCGCTAAATATTATTTGGCCTCTCCTGCGCTTCCTTTCTGGGAGCTATACAAGGAGCTCCGCATCCTGGATCACGCATGGTCGTATTAACTCGTTTCGCATTAAGTCACCTCGTCGGTTCCCCTTCCTCCTCTCCCGTTTTTTGGCTTTGTATAGCTTTCTACGTTTTGCTTAATTTATGCTTCTCATTAGAAAGGTTTTCCAAACTAACTTTATTTCTGTAATTTACAATAAAAGGAAGGGTCCTCTCTCCTTCGGGAGGGGGACCACAAACAAATTTCCCTCACAATACAAAAACCATCGAAAATGAACTCCAAAACGTAAAAGTTATAAACTTAGAGGCCAAATTACTTTACACAAACGTCATTTTTATGTTTTTTTTAAGGTTAAACTCCTTATTTTAAAAATTGTACTCGCAGTCACACAATAAATCACTTTGACACTTACAGTTATGTGTTAAAATAACCAGCGCTAGTCATTGACAGGCATATACACAACCTATTGAACTAAGTTGAATCTTCCATCTGTTCTTGTTCTAAGGTATCTTCATCTATCTAAATTTCACTCATGAATCTTTCTCTCTGGTTTATCTGCTCTCTCAAAGGAAATCGTGTTCCTAAAAGACTATCTACAAATGCTCTTTTCAACTCAATAATAGTGGAAGAAAATAATATTATATGAGTGCCAAATGTTTCAAATAACTGAGCCATAAGAGGGCTGTTTGGGTCCTGAAGGATGCCGTAAAATTGTTATCAGGATAATTTATGGAATATTTTCCCAAATGCAACTAGTCGAGAATAAAATTCCTAGAGTTACTGATCATTAAATATATTTCTTTTTTTTTTTTCCCTGTACATTTCTCAATTAATTTCGCTCATACTCCCATCACCTGTCCTTCTTTATTTGCTGCACTACTAATGTCAGAATCTATCTGCGCTTGTGTGTGTGCTTAGGATCACACACAATGTATGTTTCTGTTTCTCTGTTACCCTTTACTCTCTGTTATCGTAGATCGTTCAATATGCAAAATATGCAAGTATATGAATGTTAATTGTTCCAGTGCAATTAAACATTTATCTCTAATGTTTATCACTCATTGGAATTCTGTAATAATCACTTTAATAAGTTGCCTCTCATTTAGTCTTTTTCTTAATCCTTCTCTTATTCTACAAACTGGTCGCTTAGTCATCTTCTCAGTCATTCTTTCTAATTATATGTATCTCTTTTTGTCTTCTTTTAGTTAATCTGTACCTGACTCTTGCTCTTTCTTTTTCATTTAGTTCGGCTCGTTTGCAAGTTTGTCTGTCAATCGGATTTCACTCCTCTCTATCTTGGTTTCTCTAAACCATTCTTTATTATAACTAAATAAGTGAAAGCAAAGACTATAAAATGAATTAAAATTGTACTGTCAAATCTCGAATTGAGGTCCGCCTTTTCACCTTCAATCACTTCTAAAATTCTCTCTCTATGTACATTTTATAAAACCTCCATTTAAACTAACATCAATTTATTTCACAACAAACTCCATCTTAGAAAAAATTTGAGGATACTTTCTCTCCATAATAAAAAATGGTTTGTGTCACCTGATAATCTAATATCCCTTAAAACATTTATGATATCCACTCAAATGCTGTATCCAATATGTAGAGTTCGAATTTTACCAACATTGGATAAGTTGGGCAAAATTTTATTAAGATCCTAAGGGCCAATATCGGTTAGTAATACGCGTTTGGTAGTAATGTACTTCTATAAGGTTTCATTCATAGAATTGATCTTTACATTATTTATAATTCTATGGTGTATGGTTTAATCTTCTATATAGTCTTATATTAAATGAAAAATATTTAATGATTAGCCTGACATTAAAAGGAATCTGTCATCCCCTGCACAATAACGAACAAAGTTATTTAACCAAATTAAATAATTTACAGACATTTTCAATTACTATAGCATTGCTTTTATCAGTGATATATTTTTAACAATTGTGGCTTTAGCCTTATCAAAGAATCTTTCATTGTAAATCTGAATGCCCAAAACAAGAATGGTGATCTTGAAGAGTAAATTCAGTCGAATAAGGGAAATGAAGCAGAATAATAAAACTCTGATTACTGTCTATCTCCAAATAAACATGCGATGTATGGTCGTGTAATGCCTTGCAAAAACAATCTGTTTGTGATTGATCAACACTGGCTGCTTATAAATGAAATCTTATTAAACTCGCCGCAGTTATGCAGCATATATATCACCCTTCTTGGCGCTAGACAATTGAATTTGAAATGGAAATCTATTAATAAAGATGCAATCAAAGAAAGACTTACACAGGTGTTTGGCTTTAAAATGAAAGTTTGATTAACACAAATAGCCAACTGAACTTTTGTACAGTTTAGAAGAGTTCTCTGTTCTAAAACAAATGAACGGTATATTGGAGAAAAAATTACATTATTTTAACTGAAATCTATGTTATCTCTCTATGTTAAAAAATTCTTACACAATTTCCTAGATGGTCGTGAGGAGAAAACCTAATAGAAGTAGCATACACAATAATTATCATAAAGCCAACTCTTTGTTAATTTTATTAGGAATTTGAAGTCCGGTGAAAAATAATAACTTGCATTAGGTTAAAATAATGACATTCATATCTCTAAAATCTATACTTAAAATGCAAGATTTTTAATCAGGTATTAGTGCTATTCAAGTTCATATTGAGAAAATATAAAAGTTGTGGGAGAATTCAGGCCACATGTTGTTCTTGTTCCACTTGGGGTCGTATAGGTTTACATAAAATATGAACTTGATCGGATAAAAATAAAGGTCCCACAGAGCGACACATTTTCCTCTGCCTCCATGCGGCCGCGACCTGGTCCATTATTGAGGTGACGTTGGCAGTCAGTCAAGTGGATTGGCCTTTGGAAGTGTTTGTTTGGTGTCTAGAGGTAACTAGCTTTTTCATTCTTTTGGTGGTAAATTGGTACAAACATTACTTGTTGTTTTGGAACTGAAAGTTATCATTAGAAACATGTGCAATGGTTTCTAATGGCAAACAGTGGTAGATGATCCGTCACCCGGAGAAGAACACCATCGCAAGCCATCTTTCCCTAAAGTGGCAAGTGCTCAGAAAATTCTACTTTCACCACGGTTTGGAAAAGAAAACAAAGGCAGAGGCTGCTAAGAAGACCGTAGAGGGAGTCCTGGGGATTTTCGAGGAGGCAGGTCTCCCTATTTTCATACTGCGTTACAGCAAGGCTTAGCTGCTCAAGTCAGTGGAGGCCTACGAGTGTCTTCAGAAGTACAAGAAAAGAGCTTCGGAAACGGCAATGATGAATGAGGAGATATTTCAACGGGACGTTGATGACTTGCTCGATGTGGCGCACAGAGATGACCTTGAGAAGACCACAAAGGAGAAGGACAAGGCCTTTATCACCAGCCAAAGCAGGGATCGATTGACTTCCTCCATGACCGGACTGGACACTGTGTCAGTGATGCTGCAAGAGAAAAAGCAGAAGCGTAAAGAGGCTAAAAGATGAAGAAAAAGATCGCTTTAAATGTTGTACCTTCAAGCTAGGTGGCCTCATCGTCTTCATCCTTTCACGAGGAAACGAATGGAAGTGAGGCTGAGTTCAAGAGTCTATGTCCTCCTGAAAGAAGAGCTGGAACGAAGTTTGCCATGATCTTATCATTGAAAGTGATCACCAAACTGGATCCCTTCAAGGTTTCAAATCCGTCTGCGATTGTAGTCGTAGGAGCCGTAGCCAAGACAACCGGTCAGAACATCGACAACATAACGCCCTCTAAGAGATCCATCGGTCGTTATAATAGAAAAAACCGAAATAAAGTGGCCACTGCAGAGGAGATCAAACTCCCAGGGAGATGCCTTGTGCTACTTAACTGGGATGCTAAGAGGCTGCCTAACATCGCTGGGGCACGTGAACCCGTTGAGTGACTTACCATTTACGTCACAGCTGAGGACAAGGATTACCTCTTGTAAGCAGCCAAGATCCCCCAAAGCACTGGGCATTACATAGCAGAGGCTGTTCTAAAGGCGATATCCGACGCTGTACTAGAGGCGCACATTCTAAAATCATGTTTTACACTACTGCCTCGAACACGAGTCCCAATAAAGGAACCTGCATTAACCTTTAGGAGGGTCTAGGAAGGAATCTCATCCTGGAAGTGTCCCTTGGGGACGTTTTTAAACACTGTTATACACCATCTGGCAGGCCTCTGGTCCCTCTCTTCGTCCGGTTCAGGGACCAGTGAGAGTTTTTCTTCCAGAAATCTTGGACTGCCTCCATGGGTGAAGAAAGCCTCCTTCATCTCCAGACATGCCAGCTGGCTGATGCAAGGGAGACAGCTTTAAGAGAGCTCAAGAGTGCATTTGAACAAGGAAGCCATCTAAATACGACTACGAGGAGTTCTTGGTTCTCTTCTACATCTTCCTGGAAGGCGATATTGGGACGACTTTCAAGATGAGGGCATCAGGTTCGTTTCATGAAGCGAGATGGTTTCGAAGGGAATCTACGCTCTCAAGATTTTAATAAGTTTAAAGACTTCATTTAAAGCAATGACAGTAAAGGTGCAACTAGAGAGAAGTTATACGTCATTTTTACGTGAATTACAAAGTCAGTAGACTTCGATGTGGGGGAGTTCCGCTGGTTTTACTTCTTGAATTTCCTCTTTACTAGGAATAGTATGTACTTAAGAAACCATTGAATAGAAACTTGACAATATTTAAACTCCCTTCATAATGAAGGGATTGCTGACCGCTTCGCTTAATGTGAGTTAAATTCTGATATTATTAAACACAAAATTTAAAAAATACATATAGGTGCCACATTATAATTTTTCAACTTCCTTAATAGAGTGTATTCATTTTTTAATACGGGATTCCCTATAAAATATAGCAGTGTCCATTTACACCGATGTACAATTATTGTTATAATTAGTAAAATAATATTATCATTTATCCCATTTCTAACTTCTAAATTATTATTTGCACGTTAAAATTATTAACTAATAGATACATATATTTAATTGGAGAGGAAGACTAGGTGAAACACCAAGAGGTACAATGTTCTTTATTACTGACATTTCGCTCCTCTCGAACTTACTCAGAATAACAAGTAACTTTGACAAGAAATTTATATTTTATAACGGGAGAAAATATGGCTTACGGTCATCCTCCCTCTTGTTTGCCGCCAACGACCGGGGGAAAGAGAAGAGAAAGAAGCCCACGGCTGACTGGCTCCTGGACAAACTTCAAACACTTCTAACTATCGGTTCTAATGAACTGATAGTCAAGTGTTTAATGGGAAGTTCGAAGCTCCTTTTAAAAGAGAGTGTATAGTGGAAGATGGAAAATAGAAAATTAAAAGATATAAAGTTTAATTAGGAGGCAGATACTACCAACCTCTGTAGTTAAAGATGAAAGAGGAATACCTATGCCTAATGGGTAAGGGAAAACTGCTGATTTATGTGGATTCCCAACCACCTTTAAGCATTTATTCCTTAATCATTAATTCCGTTTCACTCACACTATCCTAAGTTACTCTGGTATAAAGCCATCGGGAGATCAGAGTATTTTCTTACGCCTACTGTTTATGTGTAATTTGTGTAGTTATTTGGCATTCATGCCTTTAGATACATTATTAAATGTTCTGTGTCAAAGATCACAGATGGAGAGAGAGAGGAAGATACGCGCTGCCTCGCCCTTTAATAGAGAGAGAGAGACAACACACACCTGGGTGGCCGTTTGTGTCTGCCAAAATGGAGTTGCAAAATTATGAACTGAAAAGAGGCCATTACGGAACGCTGTGACCAGTGTGAGAGCACAGATGGTCCTATCTGAAGTCAAACAAGGTTCATCTCGTGGGCTTAAGAAACTTCTCGCGTTCGCGCTCAAAGGCCGAGTATATTCTCAACTTCCCTCGTTGGACGAAAGGGTCGAAACCCCATTCGCCCTTTATATATCCTCCGGCGCCAAAGTTGGAAGGGAGTATTCAAGGTTCTCCATGTCTCGTCAGTATCCTCTCTACGCTCCCTTCGGTACCTGCTATTTGGGTCCCATTGGACTCTTGCAGAATCTCGCAAGGACCCGATATTCTCGTTAATTTCCGTGAGTCTATCTCGACCCGCTTTCCCCGCTCCTAGAAAGCAGAGCGCAAAATCTTGATTCCTGTTAGTCGAAAGCCAGTTTTAACTTCCTCTCCATAATAGTCATTATCCAGAGACTATTGTATGTACTTTAAGCCAAGGCAAAGATTACTCCCTCAGGCTAAATCTTCGAGGTAACAGCAACGCGCAACTCTCCTGTGCAAGTGCTCTTTATGTGCCCCATCCTCCCCCGGTATAAGCCTCATGGTCGGTTTCTTCTACGCTCAACATATTCTAGCGTCCCTCGGTCAATATTTTTCGTTTGTTTGTACGGTGACCGTCATCACCAAGTCTTACCCGCTCTTTTCACCCCGGAGATCCGTTCTTTCTAATGTGTGTATAGCTTATTTTAAAACTTCTTTTAATATAATATTCATTTGCATATTAGTAAAGTTATTTTTGTACCCTTTTTTCTGTTATCCCAGAACTCAAAAATAGTCAACTATTGGCAAGCTTACTTTTAGTTAATTTGACCTCTGGTCATATGGTAAACTTCCCACACAAAACGTAAAGCAGAAAGAGTGAACTGGACCCTATTCTACGACATCTATATTGTAGACGGATCCACTAAAATAGTAATATCCCCCCCCCCAATAAGTATAAGTTCGGTATAGCAAGCGAGCCATTACTTCCCTCCCCCTTTCGGTTTCACCGTTTTTTGTCTTTCCGCCTAGTTAGTGAAAAATTTACATCGAGGCATGACGCTGTAATTTAAGGCTATCTGCCTAATGTCTTAATCTTCCCTCCCTCAGTCGGGAGATTATTCGTCTATTTCTAAGTTTGCCTCGAGACAACATTTTTAGCTCCCGCCACTGGTCGTTCCTTCAGACCCCCTGATGCCGGCCTCTTACATCTTATCATAAGGACACGCTCTATTTCCCCGGGAAATAATGAAGGTTATGGAAGGTTCTTCTCCCTCTCCCTGTTCTGGAGAAATTAGCGTATAGATGCGCCCTCTCAAGGATTACCCGTAGATTCGGTTAGGCGACGCTTCCCCGAACGAAGGTTCGCTTGAACGACGCTCTCACCCGAGAAGTGTTTACTGACGGTCGCACGCTACATAAGAACTAGACATCACAGCCGTAACTTCGGGTCAGGGATAAAAGTCTTTCGGGGCAACGGCAGCCTTTCTCAACCGCCTTTGGATCAAGGAGCGGAAAAGCATTCCTCCGAAGCTCTTCTAGGCACCTCTTGAGGAGTTTGGAGAAGACCCTTCCCCCCCTCTGAAGTTCGTCCACTGACCTCTTAAGGAGAAGAGGCCCGCATCTCACTAAATAAGAGTTTGGAGAACGTAGCATCACCCTATTCGGGTTTCCGTCTACATCCGTGAGTGAGCAAGGTCCCCCCGCCCCTTAACTTCACCCCGCTTTACTCTCAAGGTTTAAAGGAACTGAATCTCTAACCACGCCAAATCTTCCATTATAATCATTTAATAACCTTGGTTATCCACTTAGTAATCGGAACCTAATTCCGTCTTATTCGTGTATATAAATGGTCTTTCAACAAGGACGCTCGAGCTTTGTCAGGCGATATTGGCATGTTATTAAAGCGACATCTAGTACCTCACTGTGTACTGTTTAGTAGTACTTGGCAAGTCACAATGGAAGCTTATAGCGTATAACAGCGTGTGAAAATCACCAAATGTTATTATCAAAATCAGTGCTCCGTTCGACAAACGTTCCACACATTACGTCATTTCTACCCTCGCCACAATCTTTCTGCCGAGTCCACTGTTCGACACTTGGTGGCCAAATTCAAGGCAAAGGGGTAGATCAACATTGAACCAACACTGGTACCTCGCCGACGCGCAAGGTCGGCTGAAAATATCGTTACCGTAAATGAGATTGTACGGGAAAATCCGAGGCAGCCACTTTCTCGTCGTTCACAAGAAGTTGGCCTTTCGGCGACATCAGTTAGGCGAATTATGCATAGGGACTTGGGTCTGCACCCGTACAAAATCCAACTTACACAGGAACTTAAGGTAAACGACCATAGGCAACGCCGTGTGTTTGCTGATTGGGCTCTGAAGCAGTTGGAAGTTGCCATAAATTTCCCCCCCAAAATTATTTTCAGCGACGTGGCCCATTTTTGGATGAATGAATTTGTGCACAAGAAAATTGTCGGATTTAGGACGAAAAAATCTACATGAGATACGCCAGCACAATTGCATCCCAGAAAAGTCACTTTTTGGTGCGGATTTTCGTCTAACGGAATCATCGGTTGGAATTTTTATTAGAACCAAGATGGGATTGCCATAACCATCAACGGCGAGACCTACATATCGATGATAAGGAACTGCTTCTGGCCTCAACTGGATTATATACCTGATATTGATACGGACGACATGTGGTTCAAACAGGACGGCACTACGTGCCACACTGCGCACGCCACGATAGATATTTTGAACCCCCAATTTCCGGGCAGGCTTATCTCGAGCGGTGGCGACGTCAACTGACCACCGAGATCATGCGATTTAACGCCATTAGATTACTTTCTTTGAGGCTACCTTTAATCGCAGGTCTATGCGAATAATCTGCAAGCAGTTAATGTCCTCATAGTCAATATAACGAACACCATCCAGCAAATTCAGCCAGATTTATGGTACAAAGTCATCGAAATTTGAGCCTCCCGACTATGTTCCACCAGGAAAGGCCGCGGAAGACATTTGAACGAGTTCATAATCCACACTTAATGCTATAAAATATATTTTAAAATTTATAAATAAATGTGTGCATATATCACAAAATAACTAGTTTTATTTACATTTAAATAACGAGCGACCTTATTGAAACACCCTTTATATATATATTTATTTATGTATTGTGTACTCTTTTTGTAGTGTATATTAAAATCTATTTTTTCGTTGTGTTTGGAATATTACTTGGTGTCGCAGCTGCAGCTAACTATTTTATTCGCACTCTTAGAACAATAATCTTTGTTGCCTTGCTTTGCCAACCTTAGAGCCTGTGTGCATATATCCCCTTACACTTGGACATAATTAGACATATATTAAACTGCTTTAAGGTGTGTAGGGTTAACCTTTGACATTTATATTAATCTGGATTAGAGTGTGCGATGTAAACTCAGGACAACTGTATATTGTTTTATTATACCTTTCCTTAGTTCCTTTGTTTTGTCTTGTCTAGTTGTTGGTTTATTCCTAATATGTCATCACATTTCTGTTATTTCATTATCAGGTCTCTTAATTATCGTATATAGGTCGTCGTATTTTTGTTCTCTTTATCAGGTGTGTTATATCGAGTTGTTGACTTCCGTTTTTGCTATTATTCGGTTATTTCTGTTGAATAATATTGCCTCAACTTAAGATTATTTTTGTGTTTGGTATGCTTTTTATTTTTCTCTGTTTGTTCTTAATTTATATGTTTCTTTTGTTTTTCTTGCTGATTTTATCACGTGTATATTGGCTCTTCTTCTCTCCTTAGCTAATTCCTTGAGTTTGGGAATACAAGTTGAAAGCGTTGCTCTTTATCAATATTGATACCTTCTGCAAATCTTTAAGGCAGATTGTTGATTTTCTCTCATTTATCATTAGGCTTTTTTCTTTAAGACAACATTTATAGGTGGTAAGTTGGCATCTAAGTGTAGATCTCTCATTTTTATTCTCTCTCTCTCTCTCTCTCTCTCTCTTTCTCTTCTGCATGTTGGTAATTACTCATAGAGCTTTATTTCGTACTCCCTGCATATACTTTTTCTTTTCATTAGACATCATATGCAGTGGAATTGGTAGGTAAGTTAATATTGCGCTACCCAATGCCGTGTAAATATTTCGCTTAGGCCTTAGCGAGATTCCTCGCATTGACGATAATAATATTAATGATGGTATTGTTTTCTGGATGCTTTCTTGTTGTTGACTAATAAATCCTTTGGACGTTATTTAAAAACCTAAGGCTTTGCCTTCATTTCTAAAATTGTACAATTCTCCGTCATATATAATATTTGATGTTTTATTTCTTCCAATGGGAATTACGGAAAACATTTGAGTGTCCGTCCGTATTTTCCATTGTTTTTCGAATCAGTTGATTTTCAATTCCTTTAAATACGCTTGTCTTATTACGTTTTGATTCTGAGATGTAATGTATTGAGTGATATCATCCGTGAACTGGATGTTCAGTATTTCTGGTCTGATAGGTGATCGCATATCAGCTATGTATACTAAACATAAAGTTAGTGAAAGATATCCTCCATGCAGCAATCCGCCCTTTATTACAAATTCTAGTCTCTCGTACTCATTTATCGCAGAGAATTCTCTCTAATTTGTTGTTCATTTAGAGATTTATCACCTTGTATTATAATCCTCTGATCGAGACTTTATCAAATGCATTTTATACCTCTCTCATTACCAGGACCATATGTATTTTGTTTTCTTTGGCCTGCGCTATTTTTCCTGTTCTCAGTCCAAAGACCATTGTGGCATCCCTGTTCTTTCGAAAGTAAAAGTGAAAATTGTTATATAGATTATCTTCGGCCGTTGTCTCTTCCACACTTTCACCGTCGGTGCTAAATTTCCTATTTCTTATTTTATCGAATGTACCATTTGAAAGGATAACTACATCTCATGGGTATATTTTGATTCTTCATTCCATAAGATATGTCTCGACTGGCCTTTTAGTTTCATTTCACTTGCATGCTCATTTGCACTTTTTTTCATCGAGTGCACGCACAATGTCTGCTTTTTTTAATTTTCGGAATTACGGCATTGATCGTTTGCCTAGATCGTCTGCTGAGAACTTCCGCACGGCATATATTTCCTTCTGACTTATTGCTATTCCTTTTCACTCTCGTTATCGTCTGGAACGTTCTCTTGGTTATCGTTTTTTTCTTATTGATTATCATTATTGTTTCCTTTTTTTCGTCTTAGCTCCATTTGCATTGTGTTTTCTTTATTTTTAAGAATATCGATTCGTAATATATCTGAAGAATTAGGGTTTACAGGGCACCACATTTATTTGATTTTATTTTTTACTATGAATTGATTCATTGGGGATGTGAACTTACCTGGTTTGCGATATTCGCTAAGTGCGAGTATAGAATACATACTAGGAGGTCAGATCCTAATCCATGTGGAATGGTAATATTCGCTTTTGCTTCCTTTATTTCATTAATGGTAGCTTTCACTACTCGTGCGTATATAGAATTTTGTTCTCTGTCTTTCTTTTTTCTCTTTCTTTCCTTTCAGTTATCTTCTTCCTTTTTGGCAGCTTTTTTCCAATATGCGATGATTTCCTTCGCAGTTAAGACTCTTGTTTAAAGTGGATTTACATTCCCTCCATCCATGCTCATCTGAGCAATCCGAACATTTCCTTTCCTTTTTTTAGCAAATTATGGTGGTATGATTCTTCACTGCATAACAATACAATGATAGCACATTTAGATATTTATATATTTCACTTTATCTATGTTTTCTGTATAGATTTCATATTAAAGACGTGGATCCCGTTTTTTGCTATTCCGTTGGCCATTTCGGTGTTACTACATATGTATCACTTTAAATACGTGTTTGTTATGGCCAAATTTGATCACCTGATGTAATTTAATATTCTATTTGCCTGTCGATCTTCTAGGTAGTAGCATAGTATTTTTGTCAAGTTCTTCTCCATACCTACTCATTGATTTTCTTTTTCAGTACTGGTAACCACACCTTTTCAAAGGCCGAAGCCACATCTCGCAGACTGAAGTCTAGAGTATAATACCATTTCTAGCAATCTCTTTTGTTATCAGTGCCATTGTTGTCTCAGTGCCAAGTCTTTCAAGTAAGCCGTGTTTCTGATTATTGTATGGGTTCTTAGTATCTAGGTAGGTCTTCAGTCTGTCATTGAGGAGTTTTTCCAGTAACTTGTCCATGAATTCCAGTAGTGAGATTGGTCTATAGCTAATAATATTCTACTTTAGTTTCCTGGTTTGAGTATGAATATCATACGGGGTCATTTAAATTGGCTCCAGAATTTATCTGGGTCTGCCTCAGCATTATTATTGGCTATCAAGTCATCTTATTTCTGTCTTTATTTTTTCCATTTTGAGATGCTTGACCTCGTTCCTCAATGCTCGCAGTTCTTGGAATGAATGCACCGTAGTAACATATATCTTTATAGAAGAAACAAGTGCCTCTAGCTAATCTATTTTATCTTGGATGTTAAAATCCTACCTTGAAGCCGGTAGTATTTAGTGTTCCGTCCAAGGGACGGCTAAGTAGTCAGCTTCCATGATCTTTGACGTTAGGTGTTCGAGTCTTTCGTCGATTTTTTCCAGCAAAAACCCCCTACTTAGTCTATCTGCATATTCTGCATAAGTTTAATGTATGTCGTCCAGTTTGCTTGCACCAAGCACCTGCGTCTGGAAATTTGGACTTGAATCTGGGAGATAGAGATGTGCGTGAGTATAGTGATTGCTTCTTTGGAAAGAAAGGGCCCCGAAGAGTCACTTGATTTAGGGAGGAGTATATATTAGATCTGCTGTATTAGATGCCCTTTCTGTGTGAAAGGTGGTAAAATCAGGCCCTTATCTCTGTAATATGCCATTGTCGTTTAGTAGGCTTAGCGTAATGACGGCTATAATGAATGCTGTTGTGTATTCGGCCTCTCTACAGTAGGCATTTAAACCACCGATCAAGATGGTTGAGCCGGCACTCCTCAAGAGTCGTAAAAATAGGGATTGGTAGGTATTGATATATTGCAGGTTAGTGCCCGACCAAAACTACCAGGTAATTTATGCTGACCTTACCTTAAAGAAAAGACTCTTCCAAATCCCGTATCTGCTTAAACCTTATCCGTTTTTTTATGGCAAAGACTAGCCCATCGTATCTGCATCTCGACTGGGTAGCTACCAGCACCTTGTAGTTTTATATTTTTATATATTCATTGTCATTTAAACCATTCTCGGAAAGGAGCACAATATTATGATCGACAGATCTTATAACTACGTTTTATCTTCTACTCTTGTTGTTCCAACTGTTTGCGTTAAGTCAAAAGATCTGTAAATCTCTGATATATCTAGTGCAATTAGCCATGTTTAATTTTGATGAGCTTGCTCAACTTCAAGTTCTCTTTCTCTGGCTAGTGATCGTACTCTTCTCGACATTTTCTCTGTAAATTGTTCATGGTTCAGATTGAAACATGATTCGGGACAGATTTGGATCAGGCCTCATCTAAACGCTCAGAATATCACTTTTTCAACAATTTCAGCGTAGAAGTTTCACTTGTATTCAACCTTTATTACTCTTTTATTAAATCTCCAACTTTGGATTTTTTCTGTATTAGTGCTGCTGGTGAACCATAAATCTTCATGCATAAGTCCCAGGTATTTTAATATTTTTTATTGAGTGTGACAGTTTCCGTTTTATCTACCTGAATTTAAATTTTCTTTTGGTGACATGACGTCTCGTGGCAGGTCGCTTGTCTCATTACGAGGTTCCTTATCTTTGGTGTGATCTTGCTTGCGTAGATGGAGATCGCGAGAAGCCAAGCGATACTTCGGCACCGCCTGCGCCATGCTTTTTATTTAAACAAAGTTTAGGTCACTTGTCAGTGGGTTGTCATTTAAGCATATTAGTTTTAGGCCATTGTGGACCAACATCTTGTTATGTTGTGTTTCATAACTTTCCGGTTTCAAAATATTGGTGAAATGGGTATACAAAATACACATTATAATGTCAGGTCTCATGTGTTGATTAATTTCGAAAAGAGTCTATTCGTGTTAGTTCCTCTTTGCCACCTGTGTTTCGTGGTAGTAGCCTATGACGGATAGTCATAGATAAAAAGAGGACCAAGGGGGCGAATTCTCTTAAAATTAGAGAGAATATTTGTTTTCCGTTCTAATCACAGGATATATTTCTGAAGTGTTTATTATGTACAAGTTATGTTGTACTATCGTTTAAATTCGAAAAAGTAAGGTAATTTTGGAAAACACTTGCAGGTTGATGATGTAATTTATAATCCTGTCTACATTTAAAGACAGGTCATAATTTTGTTGTGGTTTGTTTCATCCAACTTTATGAATGATATGGGGCAGTAAAATATATTTCCCATAGTCTATGGGCCCAAATGTATTTCTTCTATATCCCTTTTCCTCAACTGGTTTTTATAAACGTCATTTGATGTGTCCGTTGGGCCTTTTCTTCGAATTTTGTTTTGCATCTTTTTATGTTATTAACGCTAAATGGTCATATGTGTAACATCTGACAAAATTTCATTCGTCCAAGGTAATTAAATATGATTTTGATCGCTTCGCTTTCGATGGACCTGCAAAATTTTTAAAAACTTTAAAAGATCTTTAGAAAACGCGCCCTTTTGAAATAATAAAGTGAAGGGAAATAACTTTTACTTTCCAAAAAGATATTTTAATTTAGATTTGACTTCAATAGTGTAGTCACTTGGAAAAAAACATTTCCATTTTGAATAGATGTAATTGCACTCGTTTACAGAAGCAAGAAGGAGTTCACACCATCTCATTTTGGTTGAAAATTAGATTTAGAGATTTATGTATTCAAATTTTACCTTCGCACTGTCTTTCTTAAGGATGAAGATAATCTTTTTTTTAATTCATCCCAAGACTTTAAATATAGGTGCAACGGACTGTGTAAAGATGGTGGCGAGTGCAACGGATTTCTTGCAAGAAGATTTTATTGGAAAAAACTTTAAAGAAAATGAGTAGCTGTAATTATTTAACAAGTAATGTAACATATACTTCAAGAAAGGAAGAGAACGTTATACAGACCAGCGAAGGATCTCTTGAAGAGAAGCTCCCTAAACGACAATTTATTTTAATTTTGCTTATTTAATAACGCAGCATTTAGGGAGGTAAACAAAGTATTATTTTGGGGTTAATAATGGGCGAGGTAAAGTATAAAAAGATTAGTAATGAATTAGTTTTCCTTTAAAAAGTTTTTTGTACTCTCTGAGGTGGCTCAAAACTATTTTAGATCCGGGATTTCCTCGTTAGATAAATAATAGTTACTTAAGAAACGTTTGAGTTACAAGTATGACTTTATTAAAGCTACGATACTCGTAATAATGAATGTAATGGTTACATGTACGCTTGGTTTGAGTTTGTCTAATTTCCTTCTTAGTTACACAATGTTAAAAATGGGCTTTTTACTGTTTTACTCTGCTCTCGTTGGAGTTCACTCGTCCTGTTCTAAGTTTGAAATGTAACTGATCCTCTTTTCCGTATCCACAGTGTCCCTCTCATACTAATCCATTTACCCATACTGGTGGGAGACTAGAAGCTTACTAAGCAGAAGGAAGGGGGGATTGGAGCTACGTCAAGTACGAGAAAGACCAAGACCTTTAGCTCACCTTCGAAATAGACAAATGTGAAAAATAAATATACATTTGGTCTTATATGGCCTCAAATGGTTTAGAGTCAGACCATTAGGGGTGAGCGGAGCATTAGTTCGGGGCAATTGCCATGAGTTCAGAGAAGGAAGAAAATAGATATAGTAAAGATTCAACTAGCAAGGAAAAATAGAAATGAGTGAGCAATGTAGAGAATAGGTGGGCCCTATCGGTTCAAAATATATTTATGACAAAATTTAAGACATAAACGAATATGTAAATGACAAAAGGCTCGCAAATCTGTTTTAAACAACCTTATTAATTTTTAGGATATATTAATTCATCGTCCTTTTTAAACTGACTATACCTAGGCCTTGTTAAAGTTTGTAATGTATGAGCCAACCTTTCAAAGGTGTGAATATTGCCCAATCTCTAAAGATTCGACATGCATGGGGAGCCCCTTTGGAAAAGAAATGTTACTGGAGAAAGAAAATGGGTTCTTTATACAATATTAATCTATAAAAATAATGGCTTGAGTTTCTCAATATTAGGTAAACTGCAACTGAAGCCCTCAAAGTTCAAAATTTCTAGCCTATAACTAAGTTCATGACCAAAAATATCCTCTCTGTTCGACTGAATGGGCTTACTCTTCCTTCATGACAATGGCCCACGCCATGTAGCACATTTAACAGATGCAAAAATTATTGCATTGGATTGACAAGTTTTTCCTCATTCTCTATACTAACTTCAATTTTGCCATCCTATTAAGGTTTATTTTAGGCAATAACACAACCTAAATGTTAAAGATTATTCTAATAAGAAAGAGGTAGGAAACGATATTCAATCATATATTTCGTCCAAACTGAAAGAATTCTTTAAAAACTGTTGCACTCTTTAGATAAAGGAAAAAAAACGCATACAGGATTGTACTTTTATTCCCCTGAAAAATTTCGCTAAGTTGTACGAAATTTAAATGAATTTGAAGATCAAAGAACTTTTAATTAATTATTTTCAGCTTTCCTTTTTCTCGGTAGAACTATTTGTGAATAACAAAAAAGGGGTTCTATTAATTAACAACCTCTGCCAGAGACATTCGAAACTTTATAATATCGAGGAAATCTTCTAATTAATATTGACACAAAATTCATGTCCATAATTCGCTTCTAATACTCACATAAAATGCTGTTGGGATAAGTTTCGACAAGGAATAATTGGAGGTTCTAGGATGTTAGAAAGAGTTTTATTAAATTTCAATTTAAATTGAGTAAAAGATATTTAAACTTTTCAATACATACAAAAAAGTTTAATCGAAAACTGTATAATATATCAAAAATCCCATAGAAATATATAATTTTATTTGTTATATTAACGTGAAACATCGCACAAAAATCAAAGGATGGTAAAAATGTACAGATTACATGACGAAAAGTGATAAATGAGATTTCAAGTCTTAAACTCAAATTAATTCTTACTTTGGTTACTCGAGCTCGGCACCTTCATTAATGTACATATCATTTTTTAAACAATCCTTAACGGCCCTTTCCTAATTACCTTCTGCTATATGTTTTCAATACATATTAATTTCAATAAACAATCAATGACTGTCTTGAAATCTAAAGGAAAGTATTTGCCAAATCTTGCCTACATAAACTCATAAGAAACTTTCCGCTCGCAATTTGCATCTCCTTTCCTGGATTTATGAAACTGGTGATAACCGCAACAATCTTTAAAAAAAGACGGTAGGGTTGCTAATACAAACCTTAATAAAATAATCAAGCTGGTTAGATGTGGTCAATTTATGGGTTAAACTTTTACGCAAAAGCAATAAAGAAAAGTGTTATATGTCACATATTGAAGCCTAGAATATGAACATTTTAATATAGCTAATTAATCTCTGAGAATAAAAAGATAGTTGCATAAAACTAGTAGTACTAGATCGGTTTAAGTCAAATCTCTCAACCGGATGCTCATGTCAAAAATGTAAGAAACATTCGGTCTACATATATTTGAGATAATACATCGATTTCACAAGAAATAACACTTGTGATATCATTAAATTATTATTGATGCTTAATTGATGATGACGTTCATATCTAACCATACCAATCTCTTATATATATATATTCAAGAAATATGTAGAAGACTAACAGATATGGAATTCCGCAATTAGTGACACAGTCTGTGTTAAAGTTCTCGAGTGGTACGAGCAATTATAGATATAAGGTAAATTTACTGATACAGGCTTTTTATTAGAGATTATAGAATGAACTTCGGTCATAATTATGTTCCTTTAAAAAGCTAAATATTTATGTTTTGTTCTTTAAATATAAAGATTTCACGTTTGAGATCCTTTTGTCTTAGATAATAGATTTTCTACCAGGAATTTTACCTTATGAGGGAAATTTACTAAATAACCATGTACAGAGGATCTCTTCCCAAAATGACTCAGTAAACATAATCTTTTCAACTTGTAAACAAAAAAAAGAGAGATAATCTTGACTGAATCTGAAATTCCTTGAAGATTCCTTTCAACACTGAAGGTGCACAGATTAACAAAACCATTTAATAAAGGTTTCTGAGGAAACCTTATTCCTTGTGATAAACCGTAACACCTTTTCCTTCCGACATGTACTACTTCAAGCAGCTGCAGTTGATATCGTAAATCAAAGTAAAAATATTAATCACTGACCACTGTCTAATATTTTGTTAGCAAAGAAAGATTTGTATGTAATCTGCTAGAATCTAAATCTTAACCAACCAATCAACACAAAGAGGTCCGCAATTTAAGTAGTGGAAATGGCATCATGGGTCTACTGGCACCTTATACCCGCAGTCTTTCTAAAAGAGACGGTGGAGTGATCAGCATTACCGAAATTAGTTTGTACACATCAACAGTTCCCAAAATTTGCTTGTAAGTTAAGTTACCCTAAAAGATCACTATTTTTAGCTGATAATAGCAAATATGAAAAATAGTTAAAATAGAAGATCAATAATTGCATAGCACACTAGTTGAAATTATATTAATTAGCAAGTTTTCCGTAGAAGTCTCAGAATTCTCACTATTTCATTCTCCCTGCAAGAGCCACTTTTCTAGTCTTTGCATATTCTTTATATGCTCTTTTGATTAGAAAAATGTTTATCCAATTTTAAAATTACAGAGTATATTAAAGTAAGAGTCATTTATTAAATATCCATAGGTTGATTTATTCAATTTTCGAGAATGAGTAGCTAGGAAACTGTTGTTAAGAAATAATGACAGTTTTTGTAAACACTGATAATGTAAATGAAAATAATTCAACGACTCAACCTGTAATACTAGCGATCGTATAAAAACACGAATAAATATAAGCTCCCTAGAAAGAGGCAAGTTGTCCTCTTTTTATTTTAATCGGAATAAAAAGAGGAGGGAAAGAAAACCTTAAGCTGGAAAAAGAAGTTATTTGCTTGACGTTAGGCAATATTCCACGTGTACGTCCCTCTCCAACGTTATTGGATTCTCCAATTTCTTTCGAAATTTAATGCATTTTTGATGCGAAATAATCTATACAAAACTAGTGAATCAAATAACCGTGCTATGACAGATGGATCATATACGTCAGTAAACGTTAGCCGAACAAACCCAAGAACCTATCGAATGCAACGAGTTTACACTTATGTAATTGGTAAAAAACTGTGAAAACAAAAGTGTTATATTGGTGTTTCAATGATGCGAGTATATATCCTATGTTTACCTTTTTTTAGGAAACTTTTTCGTAATTTATAAGTTAGGTTTCCCTAAGAACGCTTCATAAAAGTTAGAAACCCAATCTTTAATATTTTTACGTAACAATAACTCTTCAATGGGGAAACTTATTCTAACCTAGTCTCTCAGAAATTTCAGCATTTGCATAGAAAAAATGTATGGAATTTGGATTAGAAAATCGATTGTCTGTGAGCAACAGCCCGCCGTTTTTTCTTTATTTTCTTGATTAAGTGAACGGATCTTATGTTCTAATTCGTTAGTAATGAAATTGTTCCGGAACATAAAGATAATTACTATGCTCAGGTTTGCTATCGATGTTAATCCTAAAAGAATAGATCTGAGAAAAATTTGAATATTTTCAGGAATAAAACCCATACACTCTTCTGTTCTGTGTCTTAAAAGACGACAACTATGGGTAGATGTCCGCTGCGGTGAGAAAATGGGAATCCGATAAGTTTGTCTTGAGAGCACAATGTGCACTGAGCGATATGGTGCTCGAAACCGTCACTCTGTTTGAGAGCACTTAATGGTGATTATTTTATATGTAACGTCTGCATATAATTTTTTATGTATTTGACTATATCGACATTGGGATATACCAACAACTTGAAAAAGTATCTTTATCCAGAGTTTTGTCTCAGAAGAGGCATTCTCCCTTATTTGAAGATGAGAAAAGAATAGGGGGAGTCCTGATTCTTACAAGTTCCTATAACTCAGGTATTTTAATTTTTGCACATTATTTACTCCTTTTATTTTAATGATATTTGTTTGGTCTTTAGCCGCCATAGTATTATAAAAATTTTAAAAAATAATAAAAAATGAAAAAAAATGACTTTGTCGCATGCACAAATCCCTTTTAGATCACATAACATTTCTTCTTATATTTTTACTACGTCACCTTCTTTGTAGCCATAAGTGTTAACCTTTTTTCAAATAGTTAGATACAGTGGCTGGACAAAATAATATTAACAATTGACAGATGCACTATATTTGGTTATCAAAAAGGTGGTCGACCCATCATTTACCTTTGGTACAGATGCAAACAAGTATAGAATAAAATAATACATACAACCATTTTAGGGTTTAATGAAGAAGGTTGTTCGATTCTTCCTTCAAAACGTCTTCTATCGTAGAATAGGCTCGAGTTTAACATTTTCTGCATTTGTCAGCCGAAGAAGATGAAGGCTCTCTGCGTGGGACAGTAAAAATACAGAAAAAGTGAAGCTTAACCGAATTTTAGGTTGGCCAAATCTCAGCTATCTTGGAAGGTTCTGGGAGAATAGAAAAATGAGTACAAACATAACTTTACTAATATTCAAATTAATATTCTTTTTACAAAGGTTAACAGGAGGTATTTAACCAAGATATACAACACATTAGACGTACATGAGTTACAGCGTCTCAAAGGGAGGGGGAGACCTGGCGGGAACGGTCGACGTACTCTAGAACGAACTGACCTAAGAGTCGCTCGAATGGCCTTGAGTTTACACGAAGCCCACGGTGGAGACTGACAATGGTAGTATGTGTGTGTGCCGGGGGAGGGGATTAGAAAGAGCACTTGTACAGGAGAGTTGTGCAGTGCTGTTACCTCGAAGATTAAAGGTGAGGGAGTAATTCTTGCGTTGGCACAAAGTTCAAATAATAGTTTCTAGATAATCACTACAAAAGGAATGAACTTAGATCGTGCCCTTGAGTTTAGAACACCGAATCGAGACTGGTCGCGTTGCGTTCAAAGAGCGAGTACCAACGTGTACAGGGTACACTTACGCGAATTAAACGAGAATACACAGAGCTTGAGCGGTTCTGCGAGGCATTGTGCAAAATCCAACGTGACGCAAATAGCGGATACGAACTGGGAAGTGCAGACGGCAAGTCCTGACGGGGCGGGCAGGCGGTAGATAATGACGGGGCGGTAGCCGGCGGGAAGTGTCTTCCAACTCTGGAGCTGAAGAATTTATAGTGGGTTCAAATGGGTTTTTTCCCCACTCCTCACGACTGGGATAGTTTCAGGGTCCAACGGATGGCCAGGCAAGGGTAGTCTCTCCCTAAAATAACACGATCGGAGGAAAGTTCCTAAGACGGCGAGGTGAAACTTTTTCCGATTCCCAATGGGACCTTCAAGCTTCTCACGGATTCCCGCGATGAAAGTCTTTCAAGTCACTACGGGCTGGGGTAATATCGCGCCTTCATTATGCAGACATAAAGGTTTGGCCAGGTGTCTCTTGTTTCTTCTTGAAAGGCGCAGCCGCGCTCATCTTTCTCTCTTTCTCTCTCTCTGATTTCTGACAATCCTCCATCCCTAGACCGAACTTCAGAGGAAGAAGTGACATAGAAAAATTATTAATGTAGGAATATAACTTAAAGTCGCATAAGAATAGCGAATAAAGTTGAAAAAAACCACAACAAATTTTCAAAAATGGAGCCGAAATACAAAATAGTGGAGCTAGTGTGTGTGTGTGAGTGTGGGTGGGTGGGTGGGTGCACCATACATATACACAAGGTTATTTGATGCTACGCCATGGTTGCCGAAGGATATATATTTTGTGCATGATAGCATTAAATGTGGCTCACTGGCCCGATAGTGATTTTATCCGACGATTATACAAAACGAAAAAAATGAAGGATATAAAAGGAATTCATTGTACACAGTTTAGCCAAAAAAAGTTATGCGTTCCCTTATTATATGGTTGAATATACAAATGTATTTTATGAAAAAAAATTAATATACCGATAAAAAAAGGAAACGGCTCGAAATTAGTTTGGAAAAGGATCCAACGAGTTTCTATTTAAACTATCAGCCATACAGTTATCAGTGCCTTTAAATAAAAAATCCTGAATTGGAATTAATGAAGGAACAAGCCCCAACGCATCAACTGACCGTTATTAATCTTGACGTTACGTAGGTAAGATAGGGCTTTGTGGTCTGTTCGCAATACAAATTCCTTCCCTACTAAATACATCCTAAATTTACGAATTCTCCAAACTATTGATAATACTTCTCTCTCAATTACCGTATAATTTTTCTCGCGCGCAAGTAATTTTCGGATTGCGTAAGCGATGGGAAGACTTTCGCCGTTATTCTCATACTGGAGAAGGACACATACAATACAGTCAGTACTGGCGTCTGTGCGAATGTCAAGCAGTTTGTTCGAGTTAGGGAGGCGGAGAATAGGAGCGGATGCCAACTTCTTCTTGAGTTGGTTAAATCTGTGGGTCGAGAATGGCGTCCACTCGAGGCAATCGGGGGCCCTCATCTTCAATAGCTTGTATATATGGGCGGAGATAGACGTGAAGTTGGCTATAAACAACGATACAACAAGGCAGAGCCTATGAAGGATCGCAGCTGCTTTTTCTTAGTGGGCAAAGGCATGTCAACGATGGCCCTGATCTTTTCTTGCTCGGGGTTTAACCGATTATTGCCGATATGGAAGCCAAGGTAAGCGATATTGCTCAAAACAAAGTGGCACTGGTTGGGGCCAATTGTCAAATTGTGTTCCCGGAGTCGGTACAGAAGGGCTTGAAGGGTGGTCTAGTGATGATCCCAATCTTCGGGGAAGCTGGGTAAGCCTTCTAAAATCATCATCATCATTCGGTTATAATTGTTGAAAGCCGTCAACAGGCCAAAAGGGAGCAGTTGAAACTGCCTCGCCCTTTTTCAGCAGGGAAAGCAGTAAATTTCTTCACTTGCTCCCTCAAGGGAATCTGATAATAGGCCTTGAATAAATCCAACTGCGTGATAAACTTGGCCTTCTCAAAAAGTTAGAGGTTCTGATATATGGTGGAGATTGGTTCAGCATGAAATACGGTAACCGAATTTAGCTTCCTAAAATCGATGCACATTTGATAAGAATCATCGGCCTTCTTTAACATGACAACCGGGAAACAATAACTCAAATCCGAAGGTTCGATGATCTGCAACCTTAGAAGTTTATCCATTTCCTTTTTGAATGCTTTCCGTACGTGTATAGACAAGGGGTATGGTTTGGAACGGATGGGTTTCAGGGTGGGTAATTGGATATTGTGCTTAAAATGGTTAGCATAACCGGGGATCTCGGTGATGACGTCATCAAAACGACTCAGGAGCACTTGCAGTTGATCCTTTTAAAGAGATGATAGCTGGTCGGATATCTTGAACTTCCGCAGGCAGGGAACTATTAAATTCGGGCAAGACATGCAACGGGTATTCCTTGTCTTGCACCAAGCAGGGGACTTAAATTACGCAAAAGGGGTCCAAGGAGTAGCCAGATTCCATGGGGGATCATTCACTAATTTCAATTATCTAGTTGATGATCGCTGGCCGGTGGTACCCCTTAAGCATGTTAACATGAAAATATTTCTTCCTGAGGGAGTATCAATAAGGTAATCGACGGGGCAACGTTTCTCGACTATGGCGTAGGGGCCCTTCCACTAACTCAACAAATATTTGTTATCCAGAAGGAGGACAAGCAAAACTTCTTCTCCAGGGTTAAATTTCCTTTCTTTGGACTTGCA
This sequence comes from Ceratothoa steindachneri, assembly GCA_963969495.1. Taxonomy (NCBI): domain Eukaryota; kingdom Metazoa; phylum Arthropoda; class Malacostraca; order Isopoda; family Cymothoidae; genus Ceratothoa; species Ceratothoa steindachneri. The sequence continues at coordinate 88,368,882 of OZ018328.1, forward strand.
ATCAAAGTATGTCTTATACTTGTCAAGATTCATGTCGGCGTACTAAGACAAAATTTTGGCGCACGTTTACAACCTCATTCTTAATTCCAGTAGATATGAATAGGAAGTCTGGATGTTTTGAACTAATTTCTGATTGGAATAAAGTTCTTTTAGGATACTCACGGGGCTTCTGACGTTCGTACCATATAATAGTTCAAAGGAAGAAAATCCTCATGTGTGATGGGAGATTTTCCGGTAGGCAAAGAGGGCTACCGGTATCAAGCCATTCAGTGGGCTGATTTGCACACAAATTCCTGAGAATGGCCTTGAGGCTTCCATTTAGCCTCTCGCACATTCCATTTCCACTTCAGAGAAAATGAATGGTATACAGGGGTTTGTTAATCAAGAATTTACCAACGTAATCCATTAATTCAGATGTGAATTGACAACTACGATCTGAGAGGATTTCTTTGGGAAGGCCAACAATGGGAAAGATATAAATAAGGGCTTTGTCTCCGGAGATGCTGTCGATCTTCTTGAGAGGCACAGCCTCGGAGAATTGGGTAAAAAAATCAAACAGCCTTAAAACCTATATATGTTTTTCGCTCGACGGGGGGTGCATTGGTCCGATCAGCTCTATAGCTACTCGCGATAAAGTTTCAGAGATTAGCGGGCCCTTATGCAAAGGTGCAGGTTTGACTCATTTTTTTTATTGGCGTCTTTTAGCGAATATCAAATGAATGGCAATATCGCCGAATTTCATCGATCACGCCAGGACACTAAAAATATTTGAAGATGCTTTGAGCTGTTCCGTATGGTTAAAGTGCCCAGCTAATAGGCTATCGTGAGCCGTTTGCAGTAATGAAGAGCGTGGAAGCTGGTTATACATATTGTGCGGAACTCGATGTCATTTTCCTCGGTGCACACGCGATAGAGGAGGTCGGCTTTGATTACGAAGGAAATCACCCTATTTCCTATGATGGTTTCGTGAATTTTTTTTTGGCTTTATTACAAGGGACGAAGAGACTAACATTCCCTCTTGCTTTTGGCAAAGTCCTGGCTTATCGCACTCTGGAATTTGAGGGCTCCAGAGGTATAGTAGCTTGTTTTCCCGTCTTGATGCACGGACCGGTAGAAACAAGTCGAACCACGGAGGTGTAAGAAACGAGGGAGATTGACCAATTGGGAGATTGCAAAATTTGATGGGGGCTGCAACAACATCAGCACAACCAGTAAAATATGCGCACTCAATATAGCAGTGAACAATTGGGAATTTATTGACGTGCCCCAAGTAATCATGCTTAACGGCTAACTCATCGTGGTACGGAGCCACAGAGGAGTAGTTCATCGGATGCAACAATGCACATGCACCCTGTATCACGAACAAGAGTGGAGACGCGGCACCCATTCACTGCTCCATTTTCAAATTGGAGGGCCCCAGGGGTACTTTTATCGAACAAAATGTTATCTTGTAGCCAGTAGTATTTGGCGGGTTTGAGGAAGAGGGAGCTTCCTTTTGCGACGGTGAGCGCATAGAAATGGCATTGACCTGGTGTACCTGGTAAGAAGGAGGGATGCTTTTATGCTGTGAGTTTTGAGGGCAGTTAGTGCTCACGTAGCTCGAGACTCTACATGAATAGCACACGATGGTCCTACTGGGGGAACAACGAATCAGACTGGTTTGGAGCAAAGGGCTTAACATCATGGTGGTCTGACGAGAAGAAAGGTTTGAGTTTGCCGGGCATAGTCACCTTAACTAACATAATTATTCCCATTATTAGGAACAAATTTGTTCTTGCTAATTTTGAATTTAGGATAGCAGTTGTGGCTAGCGGCGTAAACATCTGCCCGATCGATGCATTCCTTCTTGTTTCTTTTCTCTTTCTTCTCTGTCTCTTCCTTTGGCTCTTTCTCTTCTCTCTTCTCCCTAGATGTAGGCTATAGGATATTTGCCACTGAGTTTTGAAATTTTCGCACGAACGGGAGTGCGAATGGTTTTGCTAGAAAAAACAAAAACACGTATAACAAAGGGAAGAGGTAACTCTCGCAAGAGAGGTTTGGGCTCAAGATTTTACCTAAATATCTCACCGTGATTGAAGCGAGAGTTACAGCACTCCTAGCACAGAAATACGAAGAATAATACTATTTTTACTATACCTTCAACTTACCGCACGAAATGAGGCCTTGAAGAACAACAATTCAATTCCACACAAAAAAGAACAAATGTGAATGGGAAAAAATGCACTTCGCAAGTATGTATGCAATGGTTATTTCACACATTTTAAACTCCACAACCGAAACCTAGATTAGCCAACAATTAAAATTTAACGAAGGTTAACCAATAGATTGATCAAATTTTAATCAATTGATTGACCAACATTAACCCCAATAAACATGACACCAGTTTAATATATACTAGATATTACTATATATGTTGTAGATTAGGGATGGGATCAACCTTTCTTGAGTTTTTCAACCGAGAGAGGTGTCGGTTGTGTGCGTGGGAGACTTAAAATACAGATAGAGTGCAAATTAACCGAATTTTAGGTTGGCCAAATAGTCAGCTATTTTGGACGTTTCTGGGGGCAATAGAAAAACGAATACAAAATAAATTTAATAATATGCAAATTGATATTAATTTTACAAAGGTTAGCCGGGGTTTTGAAGCAAACTATAAAACACATAGGAAGTACACGAGTCTCAGCGTCTTGGAAGGGACGGTCGATGTACACACGAAACAACAATACTGACCGAAGAGTCGCTCGAATGACCTTGAGCGTACAGGAATCCAACGATGTTTGCTTACACAGGGTGATAGAGGGAAGACCAATTGCACAGGATAGTTGCGCGTTGCTGTTACCTCGAAGATTTTGTCCGAGAGAGTAATCCTTGCCTTAGCGCAAAGTTCAAATAATAGTCTCTTGATAATGACTTAGATCTTGCCTTCATGTTTGAACACCGAATCGAGACTGGGCGCGTTGCTTTCAAAACGCGGGTAACAACGGAACGCGAATATTGGGTACAAATAGGGAAGTGCAGACGGCATGTACTGATAGGGCGGGCAGGCTTTGGATACTGACGGGGCGGGCATGCCGCGGATACTGCCTGCCAACTCTGGAGCTGCACGAGTTATAGTGATGTTGATTGGGGTTTTCTCTGCCCACAGGGGATGGTTTCAGGGTCCAACGTATTGCCATGCTAGGGTAGTCTCGCCCTATTAGCATCATCGCAGGAAATTTTATAATCCTGTGAGGCGAAACTTTGTCCAACTCCCAATAGGACCTTCAAGCTTCTCACAGCTTTCCAAGATGACGAGCTTTGAGGAGGGTCGACCAGGTGTCTGTTCTCTCTCTGTTCTTGGAAGGCGCGGCCGCGCGCATCTTTTTCTCTCTCTCTCTCTCTGATCTCTGACAGTTTTCTTTTGCACCAATAATGACGAAAGTAAAACAGAAAGTAGAAATAGCAGAAGAGAAAGCAGAAACAGCAGTGAAACCAGAGGAAGATAGGGAAAAAAGAAGAAAAAAAAGACGAAAATATGGAGATTAATGATAAAACAGCCAAGTCGGTTCCAAAAGGCAAAACTCTTTCCTCTGGAGCCGAATGTGCGAGAGTCAACTTTGTTGGTGAACCTCAGACACGGAGTCTGGAATGCAGCCCACCTTCGCACGAGTATGAAGGTAAGCTTACTGCCAGGACCTGAAAACCAGAAAATCAGGGTAGAATCGGCGAAATCTCAGTCGTTGCCCTGATGGTAAGTGGCAACGAACTCTACTTCAAAGGAGGTAAGGTAGGTACTGGGAGCCGTGGGTGACTGTGGGTTAAAAACGAGCAGACATTTTTTAGTCTAGATGCTCCCCAGAAGAGGTCCAACCCGGATAGCTCAGTCGTGGAAAATCTCCTTCAACCGACGCCTGGCAGATTTTTGTACCGCGGAGGGGTCTTTTTTCTCTAAGCTTATCGCACCTTCTATGGTAAAAACAATCTCTACCAAACGGATGGAGCGCATCTTTCCATTAAAGGAAATGTTTTACTCTGTAACATGAAACAGGATGTCGTGGAGCAGTCCCAAAGGAGTGTCCGACCCAGATTGAGGGCGGACGTATGCCAGTACGGCCGTGTAACTCCTGGAACGACCTTCTTAGAGTTCGCAAAGAGGGGTGCCCCCCTCGTCAACAAGTAAGCCAGGAAACGGAAGAGCGTAGGGAGTCCTACATTCGGGGACTCCCTGAAAGTTCTGTTTAATGCGAGGTCGAGCAGGAACAAATTTCTTGAACTTCCTTGCCTCATAGTGACGGAAGAACCTGAACTGGTAGCCATAACTGAGTCGTGGATAAAAACGACTCCCGGTAACCAACTCTTCCAAAAATATAGGCGAGAAAGAGAAGGTGGTAGTGTGATGTTGTTTGTCAAGGATACACTTAAATCGACGAACTGCAACATTATATCCGACCACGAGTTACTAGGAGTTGACCTAGATATAGGTCCTGCCAGATACAGGACCCTGGTGCTTTACCGGCCCCCTGCGCAACTCGTGGAAAAGGACAGGTATCTGTACTGGCTACTGGGTGAACTTGTTCAAGACAGTGTTTGCATCACCATGGGGGATTTCAATACCCAAGTTGAAGGGAAGACCAGAGAACCCTGTGGCGAGAACGTACTACTCCTGGCTTTTTTAATCAATGGGTGAAAGATCCGAAGAAAGCAATAAATCCCTCGACTTGGTTTTCACCTCTCAAGATGAAATCGTTGAAGATCTCTCGGTAGGCGAAGAGCTCGGTAGCAGTAATCACCAACTAGTCGGACTTATAGTCAAGGTTCCCAATGTAGAGTCTGCTACTCGTAAATCGAAGAAACTTGATTTGAGAACGGCAGACTTTGCAGTTCTTCGTGCTGGATTGACTGATGCGAGACTAGAAGTGTGCGAAGATGTTGAAGATTCGTGTAATAGATTCAAAACTACGTTCATGAGTCTTAAATAACGTTTTATCCCTTTAAAAAGCCTCCGTCGGTCTTTTGTTCCACTAAAGTAGATTAATCGAGAAATCAGTCAACTGCTGAGGGAGAAGAGAACGGTATACCAGCAGTCAAATATTTCTGGAGATTTTGAACAGTACGTAGGCTAGCTAGGAGGGTCAAGTCCAGCATAAGGGCGGCAAAGCCTGCCGAGGAGCTCCGAGTGGCAAGACTCTGCAAGGAGAATCCCAAGGAGTTTTTGGATATGTAAACAGCCGTACACCAATCCATCGCACGATTGGCCCTTTAGGGAATGAGGAGGGGGCATTAAACCACTCAGATGCAGAAAATGATAGCCTCCTGAACGACTTCTTTCTCTTCAGTGTTTACTAACCAATATGGTCCCATCTCTCAGCCCACGGATTCTTACTCGTGAGAAAACTGGAGAAAATGGATCTCACCCAAGTACAAATAGAAAAAAAGATCACTGATCTCAACACGAATAAGTCCCCTGGCCTGGAGGGGTTTCTGCCTAAAGTGTTGAAAGAAATGGGTGATTAAGTGTAAAAACATCTGAGCACAATTTTCAACATGTCAATCCGGACCGGATGCGTTCCAAGAGACTGGCGTGAAGCGGAGGTGACTCCTATCTTCAAGAAAGGATACCCTAGCCACCATCCAACTACGGACTATTAGCTGAAACTCAAAAGTTAGTAAACTCATGGAAAGTATCATAGTGGACAAAATGACGTCATAATTAGAGTCCAACTCACGATTGAGGAGTTCTTAGCGTGGTTTCCGAAGGCAACCCTCATGCTTCACGAATCTCGTGGAATTCTTCCAATTCGTTTTCAGTGAACACGGCCGGGACAAGGCGGTGGATGGTATCTACTTAGAGTTTAAAAAAGCCTTCAATAAGGTACCAGACCACCGCCTTCTCCAGAAAGTGCGTGCACTGGGCATAGACGGAGAAGTAAGCAAGTTGGATTGAGAACTGGCTAAAAGGCAGACGGCAACGGGTAGTGTTGAATGGGAAGGCTTCTGAGTGGGTGCGAAGATTTCTAAATTTGCCGATGATACCAAGCTTAGTATGAACGTCGCAAAGAAAGGAAACACTGCCCAACTTCAAGATGATCTTCGGAAGATTGGGAGTGGTTGATCACGTGGCAAATGCCTTTTAACATGAACAAATGCAAAGTGATGCATAGCAATCACCGAAACCCCCAATCTCAGTATATCCTAAAGCGCACTGCTCTTGAATCCACCGACACTAAAAAGGACTTGGGTGTAACTATAACAGTGATCTCAAGTTCTCGAGGCAGTGTATTAAAGTAGAGAAGAAAGCCCAAAGGATGCAAGGTTATATAAAGCGAAAGTTTGGATATCGGAGCAAGGAGATAGTACTCTGTTTGTACAATTAACTTGTCCGACCGCACCTGGAGTATGCCGCTAAATATTGGAGTCCTTCGTTTCGAAAGGATATCGCAAAATTGAAACGTGTGCAAGCAAGGGCAACCAAGCTGATTTCCTCTATCAGACAAAAATGTTACGAAGATATATTAAGAGAATTAGATCTCTTCTTGTTGGAGTCACAAAGACAGCGTGGTCAGCTTATCGAATTATTTAAAATACTTCGAGGCTTCAAAAATGTAGACTATACTGATTGTCGTAGAATAGACTCTCGACGATATACAATATATAACTATTCGTTAGGGGAAACTTATTTACTTATCTTTAGAGTGCGTGGATGTCTGGGTTGATCGATACTATGTATCTTCGATATGCTTAAGAAGTGTAACTGAGCTCAAGGTAAATAATATGGCTATCAGTAATAAAATAGAGTTTTATTAATAAAAACTATCAACGATACACAAAACGGAAATATTGACATAAACAGAGAATGGAAAAGGTCGTGGGGAATCTAGCTAATCCTAGGATTAAGAGAGATTTTAAAAAGGTAAAACAAATATCAAGTTAAAGGGATGGAATGGTTCGCTAAACCATTTAAAGCACAAGATAGGTTGACAAAAGGGTTAAATACTCAAAAGTAACGTTTAGCTTACATAAATACACTTGTGCAGAGGAAGGCGACGTGAAAGAAATTTCGGTCCGCTGGCGAGTTCCAGCCGAAGGGGGGGGAATTAAATGATCTTGAAGTGGCGTCTTGAGAATAAGAACCGTTTCTTGACAAACGGCTTAAAGAACAATGGCTGTTCTACGTTGTTCTCTTCTGAACAACAGGGGGGGGGGGGGGTGAGAACCGTTTCTTGTCAACGGGCTAAAAAAAACAATGGCTGTTCTAACGTTGTTTTCTTTCTGAACAAAAGGGGAAGCCTAGTGGACTTGGCGTCCGAAAGCTTGAACCTTGGACCTCAAGGGATATTGTCCTTCTTCTGGACAAGTGATGGTGGATCTTGAGGTCGAGGGCCCATTGGTGCACAAGGTGAGACTGGACGGTAGTGATGTATTGCGAAGAAAATCTGGATCTCTAATCTTATCTTAGTGGTAAAGTTTACAAATAAATAGTCGGCATCCCCTTGGCGTCGGGGACAATGGAGTACGGGCTTCGAGGGAATACACAGCCGAGCCTGAGAACAATACCTTATCTGCCTATAAGCCTAACTCAATCTGGCGAGGTCATCGCATGGGGCAAACGGGAGAAGATAGACCTCCTTGTTTCAACATTGACTCAGGTGGCTGCGCTAAGGCGCCCGGCTTCAAAGCGAAGATGCACGTGGGGAGCATCGTGGTTTTAAATAACATGTAATAGTGGTTGAAATTAAGCGGCCTCAAACCGTTCTATCACACCCCTCCATTCCGGGGGAAGTTGTCACTTCGAAAAAAAAGAGAGAAGGGACAACGATAGAGCTCCGTTGTGAAGAACTCGTTTTCTTGTCCCAACCGTACCTTCATGCAACTAACTAGTATTACCTCAATACATATGATTATTTTGATCTTTTGATTATAGCTGAAAATAACCTTTAATACAAACTTAATAAAAAAAAGGGGCATGGAACAATGAAATTATATAAAATTAGTACATATGGTACAAAATAATTTATACGTAATTTAATGGGTACAAATATATATACATACAAAAAAATAGACATCTAACGTTACAAAATTCAGACATATACATTAACTAATTATATTACAAGAGAATTTAATTTAAGTCGTACAAGACGGTATATACATACATGGAGATCCTAATCCTACGAATACAATTACTCTACGCTATTCGGTAACGCATTCCTACTGAGTGCGTCAGCGACCTGGTTATCGGAACCTTTTATATAATTTATTTTAAATTGATTCTCTTGCAAGAGTAAACTCCAGTGCATGATTTGGCCGTTGGAGTGTCGCACATTCCTAATATAGGCTAACGGACGGTGGTCGGTTCTTATCTGAAATTCTTTTCCTATTAAGTACATTTTGAACTTGTCTATAACCCATATAATTGATAAAGCTTCCTTCTCTTTAATGGCATATATCTTTTCGCATGGTAATAATTGACGACTAGCATTGCAACTGGATGACTCGTTCCGTCATCCTCGTATTGAAGGAGTACGCCTCCAATGCCTTTTGTTGGACGCGTCGGTCTTAATCCCAAAGGATTTTTCCGTGTTGGGCAACTTTAAAATGGGGGCAGAAATGAGCTTACTCTTGAGCTGATTAAAATGAGAAATAGCAACATCATTCCAACGTAGACGATCGGCGAAATTCTTTTTTATAAGGGAGCTGAGGGGCACCGAAATTGCAGCGAAATTTGGAACAAATCGCCGATAGTAAGAAGCTGATCCAAGGAACGATCTTAATTGCTTCTTGGTAATGGCGAGGGGCATGTCGGCGATTACCTTAATCTTGTCCTCTTGGGAACCCAACTGGCTTTGTCCTATTTTGAAACCCCAGTATTTTATGGTTTGGTGGGCAAAATGGCATTTGCTGGGGCCAATAGTGAGGCAATTTTTGCGCAGTCGCTCGAAGAGAGCTAATAGGGTGGTTAAATGGAGACTCAAATCGCAAGTAGCGACGTAGACATTATCGAAGTAAAAGGATACATTCGGAAGTCCATCCATCAACCTTCTCATGAGACGGTTATAGTTGCTACAAGCAGTGACGAGGCCAAAAGGAAGGCACTTGAATTGCACAAGGCCTTTCTCCGTTGCAAAGGTGGTATAAGCTTTCCCCTGGGGCTGGAGGGGGATTTGATAATACGCCTTGCACAATTTGAGTTCTGAGATGAACTTAGCGTTTTCAAAAAGGTGGAGGTGGTGGTCTCCCAACGGGATGGGCTCGGCGTCGAACACAGTTACCGAATTGAACTTCCGGAATTTGATGCACATCCGATAAGAGCAATCAGGTTTCTTGACCATGACGATTGGGGAACAATAACTGAAGGTGGAAGGTTCTATTATGTCTAAACCAATTAAATTATCAACTTCTGCGTTAAAGACTTGGCGTAAATGAATCGGCATGGGATAGGGTTTTGAACGGATGCGTTTTAAGGTTGTTAATTTGATATCATCCTTGAAACTAGTAGCGCATCCAGGCTTCTCTGAAATAATGTCGTCGAACTGACATAATAGTTCTTGTAGCTGACTCTTTTGATGTGGTGTCAGCTGCGCGTCGATATCTAGGTCAGAGGGTTCAAAAGGCTCGCCTGGTAGGGAAGAAAGAGGGTAATCGGCATCAGGTTGGATGCACACTGTCTGGATCACATTAATGGACTCCGCGGGGTAATCCTCTCAAGCGCCGATGTATCGTCCAGTGCTACGAAGGTATCTCCATTGGCGCGTCGGTGGTACTTTTTCAATAAGTTTCCGTGATAGAGCTTATCGCCTGCTGGGATACCAATGAGGTAATCTACCGGTCCTCGTACTTCGCGGACGGAGTACGGACCTTTCTATTGGCTCAGAAATTTATTACTGGCTGTGGGAAGAAGCAGGAGTACTTCATCACCGGGCTTAAATTTACGATCTTCGGACTTGACATCAAAATAGGTTTTGTATTTCTCCAAATTGACATCGGCATTTTCATAGGCAATGTTTGCGCATTTCTCGAGCCTCTGGCGTAGGTCCTAAGACATAGGCGTAAGATGACTGGAGTTCTTGATCCAGTTGGGGCTTGATTAACAACTCCTTTAAAATACTGAGTGGTCCGCGTACATTACGTTAATAAAGGAGCTCGAACGGGGTGAAGCCTAATGTACGGTGGAAAATTTCCCGATAGGCGAATAGGGTGACCGGGAGATATCGGTGCCATTCGCGGGGATGCTCGGCACAGATCTTCTTAATAATGGATTTTAAATTTTTCGCACATCCCGCTTGTCTGTGGCCGGAAGGGGGTGGTAAAAGGGGGCTTTACCATGAGCAACTTCGCTACGTACTCCATCAACTCAGGGGTGAATTGTCAGCCTTTATCGGAGAGTATTTCCTTGGGGACGCCTACCCTTGAAAACATGGAAATAAGGGCCTTGGCGCAAGAAATACCGTCGATTCGGCGAAGAAGGACAGCCTCGGGAAAAAAGGTAGCAAAGTCTACTAAGGTGAAAATTTAGCTGTGCCCTTCCCTCGTAGGGGGGTGGATAGGGCCAACCAGGTCGATGGCCTGGCTCAAGAAGGGTTCAGTAATGACTAGTCCCCTTCGTAAGGGAGCAGGTTTGACCCGTCCCTTAGCGGACGTCTTCTGACAAACATCGCACGATCGACAATGCTTTAAGATGTCAGCTGCAGCACCCGGACAATAAAAATATTTAAAAAGGCACTGGCCCGTTTTAGTGTGACTTAAATGACCAGAAAAAATGCTGTCATGAGCCACTTTGAGCACTATAGGGACATGGGATCGTGGAAGGCATAGGACAGTAGTAACAGCGTTATTACTGTCCTCGGCGGTTCGATAAAGTAAGCCACCTTGCTCCAGCTACCTGATGACTTTGGGTCCACGGACAGTCTCCCTGTCCTGGTTTTGGGCCTTATCCCATAAGCATGTTAGTGCTTTACACTCCTTTTGTGCCTTCCTAAAGTCCTAGTTAAGGATCTCCAAAAATTCAGGCGGTATCGGGGTTCTGAGGGGGGCGAACTCCTGGGCTTCCTTCTTAGCTTGACCTCGAGTAAGGGCGGCCTGGGACACAGGGTCGGAGCTTACTTGAGTTACAAGGAGTTACAAGGAAAGAAGGTACCCTAGGAGACCTGGGCTCTGTCCTATAAGTACAGAACAGAATTTTATGATTGCCGAAATGACTTCAGCCCAGCCATCATAATATTGACACTGCAGGTAACATCTAACGACGGGGAATCGGTTCGCCCGCCCAAGGTAGTCATGCACCACCGCAAATTTTTCGTGGTTAGATTCCACTGGGGGGAGGAGCTCGTCGGACACGATGAAACACGTACATCCTGTGTCCCAGACGAGAGTCGATACTCGGCAGCCGTTTACGCAGCCCTTCTCAAATTTTAATGTTCCCGGTGAACTTTTATCAAAAAGAAAATTTACCTGGTGGCCTGACGGAGGGGGAGAAGTTGCTGCTTGGGTCTGCATCACCGGGGAAGCTTGGGTTGAATTAATCTGGTAAACTTAGTGAGCTGGTCCGCTTTTAAGCCTAGAATTTTGGGGGAAATTCCAGCTCATGTGGTTTTCTACAGCACAGGTGAAGCATATGATTGGTCGCTTTGGGAAGAGAGATGAAGGGGAAATCTTAACGGGAGGTTTGGAGTCCCGTTGTTGGTTTTGGGGAAAGAAGTTTTGGGGTTTTACGGGGCCCGGAAACTTCGTCAGCTTTCCTGGGAAGGGGCGCAAATCCTAATTTCTTTCTTGGTTGGGGGGGGGGGTGAGAAGTTCGATTCTCCTTTGGGTATAAATTATGGCTTGCGGCATAGACATCCGCTTCTTCGGTACATTCTTTAAAGGTCTGGCACCGAGGATCCTTGACAAACGCGCGGATCTCCGTCGGGAGAGACGCCAAAAATTGATCCCGCAACATGAAGTCTGTTAAAGACTCGTAGTTAGAATCAACCTTTGAGGATTCTAACCAAAATTTAAAATTCCTCTGAAGAATGTATCGGAATTGACAGAACGTCTGTCCGGGTTTAATAAGGTGCTGTAGTTAATTGTACATTCAGATGGTAAAGATATAAAAATTTTGCGCAATTTACAATTTAACAAGGGAAGTAATCTATCTACATCTTGAGCCTTCAGATCCATGTTATTGATTTCAAGGATCTTTTAGAAGTGGGCTAAAAATTCTCCGAATTCCTCTCCGTCCTTGCATTTAGGAAGCTTAAATAGAAGGTTGGGGAAGGGCTTTGGAACGTGAACTGGCTGACTGTTTTTCTGCTTCAAACGAGCTAATTCAATCTGATGGTGAAGCTCAGCTTGTCTTCTCCGTTCCTCTCTTTCTCTTTCTTCTAATTGAATTTCTGTTTCTCTTTCTTTTTCTTCTCGTTCTTTTCTTTGCTCCTCTTAAATGTACTCAATTAGTTCTTTTCCGGAAAGTCCCACGGATTCTCCTTGCGCTTTAAAGATTTCGAACTGAGTCATCTTTGCACTTCTAGGCGCAATAGTCAACCAACTAAAATTCATTGCAACAAGAATTATGCCTTCTAGAGAATTAGCCTACCTAAATATGGGCACTGACCTATTCGTACTTGGTTTCTCGATCTAAATAACCACAAATAAACACAAACCAATTATTATAACAGTTCCTTGAGCTCCCCCAGCTCCTTAAATTTCAAAAAAGGGGATAGCAATCGTTAAAACAAAAGGGAACTACTATACTGTATTATTATAACGAATAACACACTATGCTTTACTCGACTGAAACCAGGGTTTGCAAAGATAAAGCGTTAAACCCCGCACCTGACACCAAATTTAAATAGTATATATATATATATATATATATATATATATATATATATATATATATATATATATATATGTCGTAGAATGGACTCTCGACGATATACCATATATAACTATTCTTTGAGGGAACTTATTTACTTACCTTTAGAGTGCGTGGATGTCTGGGTTGACCGATATTATGTATCTTCTATATGCTTAAGAAGTGAAACTGAGGTCAAGGATAATAATATGGCTATCATTAATAAAATAGAGTTTTATTAATAAAAACTATCAACAATACATAAAACGGAAAATATTGACATAAAAAGAGAATGGAAAGGGTCGTGGGGAATCTATCTAATCCGAGGATTAAGAGAGATTTTAAAAAGGTAAAACAAATATAAAGTTAAAGGGATGGGATGGTTCGCTAAACCATTTAAAGCACAGGATAGGTTTGACAAAAGGGTTAAATACTCACAGTTAACGTTCAGCTTACGTAAATACACTTGTTGTGCAGACGAAGGTGACGTGAAGGAATTTTAGCTCCGCTGGCGAGTTCCAGCTGAAGGGGGGGAATTAAATGATCCTGACGTGGCGTCTTGGGAATGAGAACCGTTGCTTGACAAACGGCTTGAAAAACAATAGCTGTTCTACGTTGTTTTCTTCTGAACAACAGGGGGGGGAGGTGAGAACCGTCTCTTGTCTACGGGCTCAAGAACAATGACTGTTCTAATGTTGTTTTCTTCTAAACAACAAGATAGAAGGGTGAGACCCGTTTCTTGTCAACGGGCTAAAAAGAACAATTGCTGTTCTAACGTTGTTCTCTTTCTGAACAACAGGGGAAGCCTAGTAGACTTAGCGTCACGAAGGCCCGAACCTTGGACCTCAAGGGATATTGTCCTTCTTCTGGACCATTGATGGTGAAACTCGAGGTCGAGGACCTTTTGGTGCACAAGGTGAGACTGGACCGTAGTGATGTCTTGCGAAGAAAATCTGGATCTCTAATCTTATCTTAGTGGTAAAGTTTCCAATTAAATAGTCGAGACATCCCCTTGGCGTGGGGGACAATGGAGTGGGGGCTTCGAGGGAATGCACACGTGAGCCTGAGAACATTACCTTATCTGCTTATAAGCCTAACTCAATCTGGCGAGGACGGCGCATGGGGCGAACGGGAGAAGATAAACCTCCTTGTTTAAACATTGACTTAGGTGGCTGCGATAAGGTGCATGGCTTCAAAGCGAAGATGCACGTGAGTAGCATCGTGGTTTTAAATAACATGTGATAGTGATGGAAATTAAGCGGCCTCAACCCGTTCTATCACACTGATGTTTTCCAAATTAGTGATGGCAGAACGAGAAATCACGCCTACAAACTTGAACTGAAGGGTTAGCACTGCGATATTGTGGGAAATCTTTCACATACAATATCTGTAGTAGCTGGAACGTGCTTCCAGTGGAAGTTGTCAACAGCAATTCTGTTGATCAGTTCAAGTTAAGACTAGACAAAGTCTTGAAAATTGGCCGTTTTGGCACGTAAGCCGTTGAGCAGAACTGTGCCTGTCCCATGGCTAGTCCAAAGCTACCCTCTCGGAATGGACCGTAAGGTCTTCTAGAGTACTTTTTATCATTGTATCTCCTTGTAGCTCAAAACCTCACATTATGGTTAGATGGTGTTTAGATCAGATGTATTCGCTGGCTAAAGTACTCGTAACATATGGGATTGCATTTTTATGCTCCACAAAGCAACATTTTTGGCTGTATACGGGTTTATTATCATCTTGGAATTTGGCAATGTCTTACAATAGTACGCTAGTCAAAGTTAGGACGTTGACATCGGGAATGTCCTGATATTTGTTATCTCTAACCCAAACATTGATGGTAATTATGTAACCAACAAAATAAAAGAAAATAGCGCCTAAGCAATTTCCAATAAGGTTTGGGTTTATAGCATTGAGATATTAATTTGCATGATACTACCTTAATACTCCTGACTTTTTAATAATAGTAATGCTTAAAAGATTTAATTATGATGTGTCATTTTTATCAAATGGAATTCTCTTTCCCAATATAAAATGCTTCCAATGTTTAGCTAATTTCAACATCCATAATATAATGGGTTTAATATTTTTTAAATATATGTGATGAGCCTCTTTTTCTCTATCTTATAATAAGCGCCTTAATGAAACATTGAGATGAAGATGATCAACAAATTAATTAAACAAATTCCAAACACTTACACTGGTTAATTATTTCTAAAAATTTTATCATGGTCCTTAGGTGAATTGATGTAAAACTATGAAAATCAACAAATTGATTGTATGGCAGATTTTATCTATTACCTATAGCTATTGAGAACTAAGCCAATTTATTTGATGCACTTCATAGGCGTTCTCATTCTCTGGCATTTTAGTCGTTTGCGAGTCTCGTCGCGGGCAACTCTATATCTCACTATCTCGGTCAGTTAAAACCTTAATATTGGAGCGTCTCACAGACTGAGCACACCGCACAGTCCCAACCAGGTCCAGCAAGGTTTCCATTGTTATAAATGATAACTTTTTCGAGAAGCAGAAGAGGAGCTTTATATGTGATTAAGGGGTGACGTTCCACATCTTTTAAATCAGATGATTATGGAAATACTCTGTCAAAGAACGAATCAAAAATGCATCCTATATATCTCTCTGATCCAAAAATGCAAAGGATGAGAGAGAGTTCAAGCAGATTTCATATGTTTACCTAAGTCCTAACTATATTCTAAAGTTTTTTCTCCGGCCATGAGGGGTCTTCCATTTTCTTAGATTGGAAATTTTAGTGCTAAAATCAAATTTACCAAAATTTAGGCTATGTTGTAATCGAATTGCAATTAAATTGGTTAAGTTTACCTAAAGTATCTTAAGTTTTAAGTATATACGCGTACTCGCGTTAGAGGCAACATACAACTTATTTAAATAGCTATACTACACTATAAAATAATGATCAAACAACAATGCGTATTTAAGGTGAAGGTCAGGATAAGCCGTCACCGGCAAAGCATTAAACCAGTTAGCACTCAAGCTTAGGAAAAAAACATAATTTATCCCGCTTTTTGGCGAAGTAATTTCGTAACTAAAATTATGCCATCATTCTAGAGGTAACCCTATTATGTATATACCTAAGCAATGCATTTTTATACTCCTAAGCATAAAATGTAGAATTTCATGAATCTATGCTATTAAGGAGAATCTTAAAAAATGATAAAAAATGGTCCTCAGCGAGCAATTGGAAGAAATACCTGAGGAGAATGAAGTTTACTCGGTATCTCTGACAAACTAAATGAGGACATGCATTGTGATGAACTTGCCAAAATTCAAGGTACTTCACTGCTTATGAGTATATGTAGATTGTGGATGAACTATTCTTTCCCTTCTGTGAAGTTCCTTTTGAGAAAGGAAGGTAGTCAATACCGGTCTTACATGAACGCCATAAAATTCATATGTAATGAATATCATGTGATTACAGAAATTTCGATAGGATTTTATATGCAAACCAGTATAAAAGGAAGTAAATTTAAGATTCTTGGTTCTTTGTATAAAAATACGTGTAGAACACAGAAACAGATGTTGCGATTTAGTTACCCAAGATAAACTTTACTAACCTATAAAGAATTATTAAGTATTTATGTAACTTTCGGGGTAAATATTTTATTGATAAAATTTCAAGGAGTTCTACCAAAATCAAATTAAACTCTATCAAATCCTTACTTTCTCCCGCTAACAATCTGTCCACATCATACCCCAATTTCCACAACGAGATCACTTTTCTGTCTAACTATTTCCAACAAAACGGATATCCTTCAAACTTATACGACTGAACTCTTCGAAATTTTAGCAATAAAATATTTACCCCGAAAGATCCCTCATACAACGTCCATAAAGAAAAGGTTTTTGTACCTCTCCCTTATATAGGGCCACTCAATTCACTTCTCTGGGCCAAACTATCACCATTTCTTGAAAATTTATCTTTTGCAACACATTTTTTACCAATTTTTCAAAACACACGCAAAGTACATCTTTTCAACATTAAAGACAAAATATCAACGTGGTTGGATCATCCATCATATAGAAATTCAACTGCTCGAAATATCATTCCGAGGTGTGTTTAGGATCGCCACACCACACACTACATACACGTATTTGCGGACATTTAGGCATCAGCAATGGAACTGGAGCCCCAGTCACTACTCCCGAGTTCTCCTCTATCCGAATACACCACGAAAACAGACATCCACACTATAAACCAAACTTAAATAATTTTTCAATTAAAGACACTACAAACAACAAAAACCAACAACGTATACTATAATCCATAAATATTAGATTTAAAAAACCCCACTTTAAACTCTGACACAAGCCCTCACCACTTTTACTACAAACTATAATCACCCAAGAATTACACACGCCAAATCCACTCCCCCCTAAATAACTCCTATCTTTCATATATTTCTATTATCTCCCGCTTTTTACAATCAGGACACCCAAAACTAATTAATCTCAGTTTTATTTATAAACAAAAACATATTTCCTATTCTCTAATAGTTAAAAGCCATGCATTTTTCTAATTTAAATATTAACACCTCTGCTGCTTCCCGTTCCCATATAATTAATTTATAAATATCTAAAAACTTATCTACAAAATTCTTATGTTTATATATATTTAGAATCTCACATCCTTGAGAATGAGTTCCTACCCGAAACGTCAGTACCAAGAAGTTATAATATATGTAGTAATGAACTTCCTAAATTTTGCCTACTTATTTATCCTAAAAACACCTATACGCCTGGTAACGCGAAACCCCTCTCCTCTCTTAAGATATATATATATATATATATATGTGTATATATATATATATATATATATATATATATATATATATATATATATATATATTTATATATATATATATATATATATATATATATATATATATATATATATATATATATATATATATATATATGGTGTGATAGGACAGGTTAAGGCCGCGTTAATTTCAAACACTATCACATGCTATTTAAAACCACGATGCTCCCCACGTGCATCTTCGTTTTGAAGCTTGGCGCCTTATCGCAGCCACCTGAGTCAATGTTTAAACAAGGAGGTTTATCTTCTCCCGTTCGCCCCCTATACGCCGAACTCGCCAGATTGAGTTAGGCTTATGGGCAGATAAGGCTTGTTCTCAGGCTCGGCTGTGCATTCCCTCGAAGATTCCACTCCATTGTCCCCCACGCCAAGCGAGTTTCTCGACTATTTAGATGGAAACTTTAGTACTAAGATCAGATTGGAAATCCAGATTTTCGTCGCAAAACATCACCACGACCCTCTTTTACCTTGTGCGCCAAGGGACCTCGACCTCGAGATTCACCATCACTTGTCCAGAAGAAAGACAATATTCCTTGAGTGCAAAGGTTCGAGCCTTCTTGACGCCGAGTCCACAAAAGCTTCCCCTGTTATTCAGAAAGAGAACAACGTCAGAACAGCCATTGTTCGTTCAAGCCCGTTGACAAGAAACGGTTCTCATCCCCCCCCCCCTGTTGTTTAAAAGAAAACAACGTAGAACAGCCATTGTTCGTTTGAGCCTGTTCGCCAAGAAACGGTTCTCACCCTTCCCCTGTTGTTCAGAAAGAGAACAACATTAGAACAGCGATTGTTCGTTCGAGCTTGTTGACAAGAAATGGTTCCTCCCCCCCCCCTTTGTAGTTCAGTAGAGAACAACGTAGAACAGCCATTGTTCATTTGAGCCCGTTCGCCAAGAAACGTTTTTCACCCCCCCCCCTCCCTCTGTTGTTCAGAAGAGAACAACATAGAACAGCCATTGTTCTTTTGAGCCCGTTTGTCAAGAAACGGTTTTCACCCTTCCCCCTTGTTGTTCAGAAGAGAACGACATCAGAATAGCCATTGTTCTTGAGCCAGTAGACAAGAGACGGTTCTGATCCCCCCTGTTGTTTAGAAGAGAACAACGTAGAACAGTTATTGTTCTTCAGGCCTTTCGTCGAGAAACGGTTCTCATTCCCAAGGCGCCACGTCAGGATCATTTTATTTCGCTCCTTCGGCCTGAACTCGCCAGCGGACCAAAAATTCCTTCCCGCCGCCTTCCTCCTGCACAACAAGCATAAATTACGTAAGCCGAACGTTATCTTTGAGTATTTAACCCTTTTGTCAACTCTATCCTGTGCTTTAAATGGTTTAGCGAACCATCCTATCTCTTTAACCTTATATTTGCTTTACCTTTTTAAATCTGTTAATCCCCGGATTAGCTTAAGTACCCACGACTCTTTCCATTCTCTGTTTATGATAATATTTTCCGTTTTGTGTGTTGTTGATAGTTATTTTCAATAAAACTCTATTTTATTAATGATAGCAATATTATTATCCTTGAGCTCAGTTTCGCTCCTTAAGCATATCGAAGATAGATAATATCGGCCAGCCAGACATCCACGCACTCTAAAGATAATTAAAGAAGTTCCCTCAACGAATAGTTATATATGGTATATCGACGAGAGTCCATTCTACGACATTTATATAAATATATATACTACTTAAATTTGGTATCAGGTGTGTAAGGTTTAACGCTATATCTTTGCAAACACTGGTCTTAGTCGAGTAAAGCATAGTGTTATTCGTTATAATAATAGTGTATAGTAGGACCCTTTTGTTTTAACGATTGCTATCCCCTTTTTTGAAACTTAAGAAGCTGGAGCTGCTCAAGAGACTGTTGTTATAATTTGTTTGTGTTTTTTTTTTGTGATTTTAGTCAGTGGTTTTTTAGATCGAGAAACCAAGTACGTATAGTTCAGTGCCCATATTTAGGCAGGCTAATTTCTCTAGAAGGCATAATTCTTGTTGCAAGGAATTTTAGTTGGTTGACTAGTGCGCCCCCAAGTGCAAAGATGACTCAGCTTGAAATCTTTAAAGCGCAAGGAGAGTCCTTGGTACTTTCCGGAAAAGAACTAATTGAGTACGTTCAAGAGGAGCAAAGAACAGAAAGAGAAATCCAACGAGGAACAAAAAGAAAAAGAAAGAGAGAAACGGAAAAGACAAGCTGACCTTCACCATCAGATTAAATTAGGTCGTCTTTCAAGCAGAAACTTCTCTCCCTCCGTCAGGCCACCAGGTAAATTTTATTTTTGATAAAAGTTCTTTGGGAACTTTGAAATTTGAGGAGGGCAGCCTGAACGGCTGCCGAGTTTCAACTCTCGACAGGGACACAGGGTTTACGTGTTTCATCTTGTCCGACGAACTCCTCCGTCCAGTGGACCCTAACCACGAAAAATTTGCGGTGGTACATGACTACCTTACGAAGTTTCCTGGCCCCGTAAAACCCTAAACCTTCATTCCCCAAAACCAACAACAGGACTCCAAACCTCCCGTTAAGATTTCTCCTCCATCTCTCTTCCCGAAGCGACCAATCATATGCTTCACCTGTGGTGTAGAAAACCACATGAGCTGGAATTGCCCCCAAAATTCTAGGCTTAAAAGCGGACCAGCCCACTAAGTTCACCATATTAATGCCACCCCGGCTTCCCCGGTGGTGCAGACCCAAGCAGCAACTTCCCTTCCTCCGTCAGGCCACCAGGTAAATTTTATTTTTGATAAAAGTTCATCGGGAACTTTGAAATTTGAGGAGGGCAGAGTTAATGGCTGCCGAGTATCGACTCTCGTCAGGGACACAGGATGTACGTGTTTCATCGTGTCCGACGAACTCCTTCCCCCAGTGGACCTCAACCACGAAAAATTTGCGGTGGTACATGACTACCTTGGGCGGGAGAACCAATTCCCCGTCGTTAGATGATACCTGCAGTGTCAATATTATGATGGCGGGGATGAAGTAATTTCAGCACCCATAGAATTTTGTTCCGTACTTATAGGTGGCAGCCCCCAAGTAAGTTCTGACCCTGTGTCTCAGGCCACCCTTCCTCGAGGCCGAGCTTAGAAAGAATCCCAGGACCCCGTCCTCATCAGAACCCTGATACCGTCCGCTTTCTCGGAGACCCTTAACCAGGACTTTAGGACGGCAAAAAAGGAGTGTGAATTACTAACACCATCAGGCGATAAGGCCCAGGACAAGGACACGGAGACTGTCAGTGGACCCCAAGAAAAAAAATACCCCCAACGCGCCCATGGAGATACGTTCGTAGCACTGGACGAAACAGTGGTGCTTGAAAAAGATTACCCCGCGGAGCCCCTTAATGTAATAAGGACAGTGTGCATCCAACCTAAAGCCGATTACCCTCTTCCTTCCCTACCAGGCGAGTCTTTTGAACCCTCTGACCTGGATATTGACGCGCAGCTGACACCACATTAAAAGAGTCAGCTACAAGAACTAATTGAATGGAGTCACCATTTAACCACCCTATTAGCTCTTTTCGAGTTTCAAAATAGGACAAAGCAAGTTAGGTCCCCAAGAGAACAAGATTAAGGCAATCGCCGACATGCCCCTCCCGATTACAAGAAAGCAATTAAGATCGTTCCTAGGATCAGCTTCGTACTCTCGGCGATTCGTTCCGAATTTCGCTGCAATTTCGGCGCCCCTCAGCTCCCTTTTAAAAAAGAATTCCCCCGATCGTCTACGTTGGACTGATGTCGCCTTTCCCCATTTTAATCAGCTCAAGAGTAAGCTCAATTCTGACCCCATTTTTAAGTTGCCCAACCCGTAAAAATCCTTTGGGATTAAGATCGACGCGTCAAACGAGGGCATTGGAGGTGTACTCCTTCAATACGATGATGACGGAACGAGTCATCCAGTGGCATGTGCTAGTCGTCAATTATTACCACGCGAAAAGAAATATGCCACTACAGAGAAGAAAGCTCTATCAATTATCTGGTTTATAGACAAATTCAAAAGGTACTTGATAATAAAAGAATTTCAGATAGGAACCGACCACCGTCCGTTAGCCTATATTAGGAATGTGCGACACTCCAACGGCCAAATCATGCGCTGGAGTTTACTCTTGCAAAGGTATCAATTTAAAATAAATTATATAAAAGGTTCCGATAACCAAGTTGCTGACGCACTCAGTAGGAATGCGTTACCGAATAGCGTAGAGTAATTGTATTCATAGGATTAGTATCTCCATGTAGGTATATACCGTCTTGTATGACTTAAATTAGATTCTCTTGCAACATAATTAGTTAATGTATATGTCTGAATTTTGTAACGCTCAATGTCTATTTTTTTGTATGTATATATATTTGTACCCCTTAAATTACGTAAAAATTATTTTGTCCCGTATGTACTAATTTTATATCATTTCATTGTTCAATGCCCTTTTTTTTATTAAGTTGTATTAAAGGTTATTTTCCCCTGTAATCAAAAGATCAAAATAATCATATGTATTGAGGTAATACTAGATAGGTGCAGAAAGGTACGGTTGGTACAAGAAAACGAGTTCCCCACAACGGATCTCTATTCTTGTCCCTACTTTCTTTTTTTTTCGAAGTGACAACTTCCCCCAAAATGGAAGGGTGTGATAGAACGGGTTGAGGCCGCGTTAATTTCAACCACCATCACATGTTATTTAAAACCACGATGCTCCCCACGTGCATCTTCACTTTGAAGCTTAGACACCTTATCGCAGCCACCTGAGTCAATGTTTAAACAAGGAGGTTTATCTTCCCAGTTCGCCCCCATACGCCAACCTCGCCAGATTGAGTTATGCTTATGGGCAGATAAGGCTTGTTCTCAGGCTCGGCTGTGCATTCCTTCGAAGCTCCCACTCTATTGTCCCCCACGCCAAGGGAGTGTCTCGACTATTTAGATGGAAAATTTACCACAAAGATCAAATTAGAGATCTAGATTTTCGTCGCGAAACATCACCACGACCCTCTTTCACCTTGTGCGCCAAAGGAACTCGACCTCGAGAGTCACCATCACTTTTCCAGAAAAAGAACAATATCCCTTGAGAGAGAACAACGTTAGAACAGCAATTGTTCTTTTTAGCCCGTTGACAAGAAACGGTTCTCACCCTTCTATCTTGTTGTTAGAAGAAAACAACATTAAAACAGCCAATGTTCTTGAGCCCGTAGACAAGAGATGGTTCTCACCCCCCCCCCTGTTGTTCAGAAGAAAACAACGTAGAACAGCTATTTTTTTTCAAGCCGTTTGTCAAGCAACGGTTCTCATTCCCAAGACGCCACGTCAGGATCATTTAATTCCCCTCCTTCAGCTGGAACTCGATAATAAACTTTTCATCAAGCCCTTGGAAGGAGCTCTTTTCACAATGGCGAGACGAGAACGTATAATCCAGCCTTTGTTCAGAAAGAAAACAACGTCAGAACAGCCATTGTTTGTTCGAGCCCGTTGACAAGAAACGGTTCTCACCCCCCCCCTCCTGTTGTTCAGAAGAAAACAACGTAGAACAGCCATTGTTCGTTTGAGCTCGTTTGCCTAAGACATGGTTCTCACCCTTCCCCTGTTGTTCTAAAAGTGAACAACGTTAGAACGGCCATTGTTCGTTCGAGTCCGTTGACAAGAAATGGTTCTCACCCCCCCCCCACCCCCCTGTTGTTCAGAAGAGAACAACGTAGAACAGCCATTGTTCGTTCGAGCTGTTCGCCAAGAAACGGTTATCACCCCCTTCCCCCCCCTGTTGTTCAGAAGAGAACAACGTAGAACAGCCATTGTTCTTTTGAGCCCGTTCGCCAAGAAACAGTTCTTACCCTTCCCCCTTGTTGTTCAGAAGAGGACAACATTAGAACAGCCATTGTTCTTGAGCTCGTAGACAAGAGACGGTTCTCATCCTCCCTATTGTTGAGAAGATAACAACGTAGAACAGCCATTGTTCTTCAAGCCGTTCGTCGAGAAAAGTTTCTCATTTCCAAGACGCAACGTCAGGATCATTTTATTTCCCCTCTTCGGCTGGAACTCGCCAGCGGACCGAAAACTCCTTCCCGCTGCCTCCTTCCTGCACAACAAGCATAAATTACGTAAGCCGAACGTTACCTTTGAGTATTTAACCCTTTTGTCAACTCTATCCTGTGCTTTAAATGGTTTAGCGAACCATCTCATCTCTTTAACTCTATATTTGTTTTACCTTTTTAAATCTTTTAATCCCCGGATTAGCTCGAGTTCGCACGACCCATTCCATTCTCTGTTTATGTCAATATTTTCCGTTTTGTGTGTTGTTGATAGTTATTATTAATAAAACTTTATTTTATTAATGATAGCAATATTATTATCCTTGAGCTCAGTTCCACTTCTTAAGCATATCGAAGATACATAATATCGGCCAGCCAGACATCCACGCACTCTAAAGATAATTAAAGAAGTTCCCTCAACGAATAGTTATATATGGTAAATCGTCGAGAGTCCATTCTACGACATATATATTTAACTAAACTTTTCATCAAGCCCCTCGGAAGGAGTATTTTTCACAATGGCGAGACGAGAACGTATAATCCAGCCCTTCTGCTCCCAAAAAATTGGTAACAATTAGCCTTTTTAAATGTTATCCCTGTTTTTGAAAAGAAGGGGAGAATCGCCTTATCCATTCTAAGCCGGCCATATAAAATTGAGAATTATATTTGCAGTAACGCAATTGTAATTATATTGAGTTTCTTGAATTGGCCGGCAAATTGAGCATACATAAACCTTATGGAAAACCTTAGTTGTATAATTGTTCAGGAATGGATTAAAAAAATCATCATTAAATCTTTTAATAAACTGTTTTCGGAAGAAAATCGTATATAGAATAGGCTTCTTAGAAATCCTCGCATTAGATTGACTTGAGACAATAGAATGCAAGAGTTTATAAATCAGGTGACTTTTTAAAATATACTAATGATTAAACGTAAGTGAATATATTAATTACGCCCTTAATTCTTGGAATATAAATTTACCAGAAAAGAGTAGTGCAGTCGGTAAAAGAGGAAATTTTAACTTACATTGATTACACCAAGACCATCTTGTTTTTAATACCAATATTTTATATTATCAGCTTCTTGATTATCCTTAACCACTTTCTCATAACATGCCCTCTCCCCACTCCTCACGCCCATGCTCTAGCCACGGCTCAACACTCATACCCCCTTCTTCTCCTCTCTTCCCTCTTAACCCATTACCTCTCACTGCCTCAACCCAGCTTCTAATTATCCTCCCATCCCTACACTTCCCATTTACCCCCTTCTTCTGCCATAACCACATTTATGCTTCCCCTCCCCCACCATTCAACCGTTTCCGCCTCTTTTCACCTTACTGCTATTCCACTCGACTGCATCCAGACTCCTACCACCACCTCATCTAAACCTATACCGTTATCTTCTTAATCCTCCCCACCCAACACACACGAGTGAATTTTACGGAGGGGCTCCCACCCTCTTGGTGCACTGCCAAGAGATTAATGAACGGAAAGATGCGTAGACCAACAATGCCGCATACACACTTTACTCAACACCATAAGTTGGCTTAGAGTGATACTCCTATACGTACGCAGTTGGCAGGGTGTACGCCACATTGTAGCCACTTATGTACTGAGCACTTGAAATCGGAAGGATGTACTCCTGACTTTTATCA
This sequence comes from Ceratothoa steindachneri, assembly GCA_963969495.1. Lineage (NCBI taxonomy): Eukaryota > Metazoa > Arthropoda > Malacostraca > Isopoda > Cymothoidae > Ceratothoa > Ceratothoa steindachneri. Next base: position 88,394,193 of record OZ018328.1, read on the forward strand.
GTCTACACTTAATAAACAGAAAAATCCGTATTGCAGGATATCACGCATCCCTCACTCCACCTGTCCTGCAACTTGAATCAGCGATCCTTGTTAAGCGCTACATACAACAACCATCAATAACCCTATAAAAAGACTCATTTCTAGCCCTAAAAATGCACACCAACACCCGCCAAATCCTACTGGCCACTGATTACAGTCCACCACGACAACAACTACAAATAGATGACCTACATTGGGTTCTACCATACCACAATATTCTGCTATTCTTTAGCGGTTAATTAAAGACCCACCATTCAACAGTACTTTCAAACGACACGAACGACGCGGGTAGTTATCTGATCTGTTCCCTGCGGCCATTTCCCGGGGAGTACATAGATCTGCTCTACCCAACCTACTTACGTCCCCACTGATACATACTAATATCATGTCCCAGAATATCGTCCCCTGCAACGAAAATGCGACACAATTTGATATGCACATAGTCCCCGACCACCATATATCTCACCACATCCCCATATGCATCTTTCAATCTTCTTCCATTGTCCTTATTCCCTCCCCGCTTTATGCCGACAATGACACGAACTGCGTTGAGTTCTAGAGATATATTTCCGCAGATCAACCAGATAACCTCAACCTTCAGAGCACCGAGCGTACACAATTAGATACCCACTAGTGAAATAAAGTGGACACATTGTATACATAAAGGATCCTTCCCATATCACATAACAAAATTCAAATTTTCCCAACATACTCAGTCTCTTTTCCTATACAATAACCACTACGCTAAGGCCTACGCGAAAACCAACACTAGATTACTATGTACCCTCATCCTCCAATGGGTTCAGCTATATCGAAACCGTCAGTGGTGCAGGTTTACTCACATGGTGGATGATGCTATCTGCACTGACCTTTCTTCTTCCTGCACCGATTGTACCCGATGTTGAGCACCACACCGACAAATCACTGTTCACATGCACATCAATCACACTCACAGACGCAAGTCACACGTTGCAGAGGAGAGCAAAAATATTACAGACCTCTGGGCTAAAATGCGCATCTCGCTCAACTACATTTACAAGCGAGCTATTTCGTCATTTATCCTTCATTAAGGAGAGGTGCTTTTTATTTCCATAGATTTAGCATAGCATTTATAATTGTTTCAAAAAATTTTGTTTCGTTTTTTAAAGCCAATTAAATGAAAAAAAGTTGCAAAATAAAATAGTAATATTTAATTGAATAAAGCTATTGAAATATTTGTTGCCTTTCTGTAGGTTTTCTTTTATTCTGGCTCAAAGTGTTGCATTTCTGTGAGATAAAAGTAAAAGAACGGCGTTCACCCATCTTATGAAAATCCCCAATAGTTTCTAATTTTACAAATACCCTAAACAAAATGACTTGGATTCAATCCCGTAAATATCTCACCAAAAATTACTATAGAGGATAAATTAACAAAGTTCTTGGTGTTTATTTTGAAGATTTATATTACTCTTCCTCTTGATGATGAAGATAAAACAGATGAACATTCTGGGAAAGAAGATGTACATATAGGCAATCATCCAGGGAAGCAGATTTTGTCAGAATCAATTAGTAAGTCAACAAAATCAAATTATGAAACGGTGATGAAGTTTCTTGTAGGGCTTCGAAAAAAAAGCAATGTAACAAAATTTGGGTTGGTAAAGACTTGCCGGTAAGCAAAACTGCTCTCACTTCGTACCCTTATGAACCCTGGGTTGCAAATTTACAACGTTGGCCATTGGAAATATTCAAACTTTTCTAAGATGATCAAGCATTGGACTTGTTTACAAGAGAAACTGTTAATTATGCTCTGCAAATGGGAAATCATTCATTTTCTGTGTGTTGATGAAATTTAATTGGTGCGGGATTAGGCTGCTGTTGGGTTATTGCAGTGTATGAAGACGACATTTAAATTTTGCTACAGAAATAAATTACCACAATGAACTTGTGTCAAGAAGTTTGCGTAGGAACAGATTTGATGAAATTATGAGGAACTTTCATGCCGCTAATTATATGTACAACTGTAAGCAAATGATAATGTTAGTAAAATTGGACCTTTTTTATGTTCTAATTGGTAACCTTCTCTTTTTAGGGGCAACTTTTGGTTATAACATAATTTCGATAGATGAATCTATGATCCCTAACTTTGGGCAGCATCTGGCAAAAGAATTTATTCGCCGAAAACCAACAAGGTGGGCCTATAAAGGATAGTTCGCAGCTTCTACAATTAGATATGCCTATTCATAGCGTGGACAAATTATTAGAGCCACGTAAATTTTTTAAAAATTTTTTGTTTGTTGTCTGTTATATGGGCATCTATTCAAACCGGTGGACAAATCATTCTATGAGAGCAATTAATCTGTTTTTCTCAGTAATGCAGGAATTTCTCCCTTCTTTTTAGGTGACATATCGGTAGCTTTACCCATTTTTATAAGAAAACAATGATTATTCAAAAGAAATATTAAATTACTAATGTCACAATAACTTTTTAAACACCTATAAACATATATAAATATGTAGTTAACCTATCTATAATAGCAACTTGCATGAAAAACTGATGATAACAGCACATGCAACCTTCCACTCTCACTAGCACATATGCACTGAGCTTTGTGGAGAGGCACGCTTTGGATACTACTCTTTTTTTTCCAACCCTCACCCCCTCTGACTAACGTAGTGCATATCTTATCGCCCCAAATGACCTCCATCACTGAAACTATCATTAAATCCATGTATGGTTAACTACTCTTTTTTTATCTCACATGATTAAGTCATATTTAAATTTCTTAGAATTTTTTACTTGTGCCTCTAATAATTTGGCCACCCTCTGTATTATTGATTTTTATAAAGGAAAACGAGATGGTAGTTTGATAAATGAATATAAATATAAATTCTGACTAGGTGGATCTGTTGTGTTATAGTTATCGGTTTTGCTAGAAAAAAATACCCTCTACTTCGGCAAAGTTTTCATATCACTTATATTATTAAATTAAATAAAAACAAGAGTTCATAGTGCCCCAGGCACTATACGTAAGAACCAAGTTGAAAACTGTCCACTACCTGAAACCTAACGCTTTGATTAGTTACTTTGTATTGGTGAGGGACACTTTCTAAATACTGAGACTAATACAATAATTGTAAGATGGAGTGATACTATGTTAGTACGTCTTGTCTCTAATAAACATAGTGTATATCTAAAGGCAGAAGGTTATTCTGCCAGCAAAAACAAAAGAGTTGTGGAGTGTCTATGGCAAACGTCATGGACCATTATAACCATAACATGTGTGGTGTAGACCGATTAGATAAAAATATCTCACATTATAGAATAACTGTTCGTGGTTAAAAACGGTATATCCGAATAATATAATATCTCATAAATGTTTGTGTTAACAATGCATGATTGTTTGCACTAGAACGAGGGTATAAAGATGATTTATTACAATTTACTTGTTTAATTGTGAATCATGGGCTAAAGACCCATGGAACCCTTCCAAAGATCCCAGGAAGGTGTCAATTTCAACTAATCGATGATATGAATACCCACCAAACTCGCTATGATAAAAGTGGTCAAGATATTTTTGAAAGTGATCCCAATACAAGGTGAGGATGCTAACATTGTCAAAGTCAAACCAATATATTTTGAAAACTGAAGGCCCAATACATTATAAATGTTCTCTACCATATCATAGTCAGAGTAACTATAGGATTATTACATGCATATATCTCACAAAAGATTAGGTTAAAAAAATCTCTAATTTGATTCTTGATTTTAGCCAGTACGGCCTAGTACATAATTTATCTCGTTTCAAATTTATTCTCATCAACACCTGTATAACCAAACCATGTTAAAAAGGCACCAAGAGAACATAAAACCAAAGGATCAATAAGATGGTGGTGGTGATCCCTATATTTAAATCACGACAGTGAGCTTATATCATCGGAGAAAGTAAAAAAGTAATAAATAAATAAACACTACTCTAGAGCGTCGCAAAGCCTTAATTCGATCGAAAATCTGTCGATGATGCTTCCAAAAAAGTAGATTAATAAAACAAGAATCGAGAATAATCCGTCAAGTATAACCTAGACAAACTTAAGTGTCAAAAAAATATATAAATTATAAGGTTTGCAGCAAAAATAGATTTCTGCAATATTCTCATTTTGGGAAAATTTTCAATCAGCTGGCGTCTCAATGTATACATACGAGTATATGTTTGATGAGAATATTCATATTCAAATTTCATTCTGAGGCTAAGATATGACAGTAAATGGTGTTTTTACTTTGATATAATATTGTAATCCATTTAAATGGCTGTTTATATCAATAAAAGAATTCCCTTTGAAATGGAATTTGTGATAGAAGTTCTCATTTCATATTTACATATATGGATATAACGTAAATAAGAGAAATATGAGATGCAAGCCTATAGTGTGCCATAAAAATGCTTTTATTCGGTTGAAAACAACGTTCCCACAAAATATTTTTAAAAGTTTATTTATTTATAAATTTATATTCATACATTTATTTAAAAATTTATTTATTTATAGATTTATAAACAGTGTACATCTAGTTAATGTGTAGTGCCCTAGTCTTCTCTAGGCCTCGCTTGAAAGTGTATAGTAACCTAGAGCCTACATAAGCTAAGTCACTATGCACTTTCAAGGAGGTTTAGAAAAGCCTAAACTACTACACACTAATTATTATGAAACCCTTTATGATATTTAGACATTCATAAATTACCCATCAATTGACTCTTTCTCGAGAACAGCAAGACACTCTTTTACCTTATGATTACAAGTTCGTCCAAAACACTTCCTAATCGGAACTTCCTATCATCTAAGCATTTGAAAATGACACAATAATTCGTTGCACATCCCAGGATCGGTTTAAGAAGTTTCAGCGTGGCCAATCAGATCTCCAAGATCAGCAAATAAATGGTCAACCCTTAATTATTTACTATGACCGTTCCTGCCCGTGTTTCAAAGCTGCTCCAAATCTAACCACGCCAGCTGGCTGAAAAGTTTAGCGTCAGCTATACAGCCATTTTGAACCATTTAGGAGAAATAAGAAAAATTGGCAAACTGGACGTATAGACTTTACGTAAACTGATCGATGTCGACTTTTTGTGTCGCATAGATGACTGCATGAGACTCATGTCCAAGAAACGTTCTTTTGATTGGCAGAACTAACTGGTTACTCCAGATAAGAAATGATGTCTAGACTCGAACATATCACGAAAAAGAAGCAGGACAGAGATGGTTCCACCTGCTTAACTTCATACAAAGCCGGATCAACATCAAAGGAAGTATATGATGCGATGTGAAGAGAGTGGATTAATGTGAAATTTTCAAACGCAATCAGTCCATCAACATTCAAGTATATGTATAGTCAACAACTGTGAAAGGTGGCATAAGTCATTTTGCATCAACGATCAGAATTACCCCCTAATATTCTATATTTGTTGAAGGAAATATTCCATTTCTCTCAGTAGTGTTGAAAAGGCAATGTACCCGAATAATTTCTAAAGTTATTCTCTGAAAATAATTTTCTGAACTTACATACAGGACAATTTAATGAAGCTACAAATTCTAAAATATCCCACCTAACAGTCAGACAGCTAAAAATCAAGAAGTAAAAGGTTGCCAGGCGAGAGAGCCATCGTTATCTGAGGTCAATATAAATGAACATCGTTAGTTGTTCATAGATCATAAAATTTAACAACGGAACAATGATCTAAACTTATCTGGTCATATGAACTTAGTGATTAGTTCTGTAAAATTTCTATAGTAGTGCTTTTTACATCTAATTTATGTATCTGTATTAAAATATCTTTAGAAAAGAAATTATTGCAATATTCTTATTTAGTAACACCTTTGCAGATTATTATCACTTCTGAGGCTACTTTTATGAAAGGAAGAGATGGGAAATGATTTCTCTCTGATTGTGTGCTTTCAACAATGGAGCATGGAGGTGATCCCATTATGTCGTCATCTTGCCCTGGGAAAATATTTTTTGGCTAGGGAAGGAAGAACTTCATAACTCTTATTATACTATCATCCTGTAACAAGCTTTATAGCTATCTATGTTGAAATTGCATACAACAAGTAGTGATGTTATAATTCAAACGCACAATACCCCAAGCCTTACATCGAACCACAAAAAGAAATGGTTTAGAAAAATGAGGATCACCACTAAGTATTAGACACAAGAGAGCCTGGAGTCTTAGCCACTAGAATAATGTGGGGATTACTTGTAAAATTACAAGTTTAAATAAAACAGAACTGTATATGAATTATATACTGGCTATTCAAATATATGGAGTACAATAAATTTGTGAAAATTAGGTCAAATCTACTCCTCCAAGATTTGTGGCTGTAATTATATCAGGGAGGAACAAAGTCATGTCCGATATTTGGATATTAATTATAAATGAAAAACTTATGACTATTATAATATTTAATTATAAAAATACAGTAATGGCGGAATTTTTATGGATTTTTTAAAAAAATTAAAGTTTCCTACAAAAGTGCAAAAAAACCAAATTTTAATGATTGCAAATCAATATTTTTGGCTACATTATCACAGTGTTTAGTCTCTTACATTCATTACTAAACAGTTTAGACAACCTCAGCATCCGTTACTGCTTTAACCCGTCTTGGCATGGCATTGGTCAATGTTCTGCACAGTTCTTGGATTGGCTTAGATCTGAGACGGCATATGAGTTGCTGTTTGGCTGGTCGTAATGTGCTCTGTGTGCATTTCATATCTCAACACAAACTATAAACTCTCAAGCGGTTTCCGGTCTGGGCAATTCATGGGCCATGTAAGCAGCTGAACTACTTTAAGTGCCCACCATACCTTCACTGTTTCTGCTGTATGACATCAGACTGATTCTTTTGGGAATATCCAAGGTCTGTCACCATACTATTCCCTTATCTTTGCTAGCCAAATAACTTTATGGACTTCTCTATAATTTGTTTTGTTCATAATTTTCTCAAAAATGTGCAAACGACTTGTTCCATGCACCGAAATGGCTCCCGACACCATTAATTTCGTTGGAAATTTGACTGTTTTCCTCAGACATTCAGCCACAACTTCTTCTCTAGGCTGCCTTCTTACATTCTATATGTGGTCAACTAGCATTGAAATGGTTTATTTGTCAGAGAAAACTACCTGAAATAGTAAAAAATACAACATAAGTAGTTGAATAGCCATAGAACTATTGGAAATGGTATTGAAGTAATGAATCATCAAATAAATTTTCTGGTTTGAAAAGATTGAAGCTATTACAAAAATGTGGCACTTGCCAAGTTAGTAGGTATTAATGCCTTTTATGAATTGAAGGTAAATGGTTATACATCAGTGTCATTCTTACCTTTCTAAATTATTCTAAACTCCATTCAAGGTGATTATTTGCCCAGCAATAGCGTGCTTTCATCATTGTTTCCGTGAGTCGAGGTTTCTTTCTTGGGCGATATGATTTCAATCGAGGTTCCTAAAGCCTGTCATTCACTGTTCTTCTAGCAAGGCTAACACCTTCTGCTGCCAGCTTAATAGAAATCTTCCTGCTAGATGTTTTTATGCTCTTAAAAGCCTGTTGTATTAATTTTTGATATGTTCTTGAAAGGGTTTTTTATTTTCGCCCACATTTTCCAACCCATTTGGAGTTTAAATCTTGACCGTTATCATTTTTTTCTTAAAACCACTGACTGTTTGATTGAAATACCTGGTAACTTTGCTATTATTTTCTGTTTTAATTTAGTTTCTTTCAATAAAACGTTTATTTTTACAATTTTGCGAGGACTTAAATCATTTTGTTTAATCATTTGAGTTTAATTCATTTATAGCTAAATATATTATCTGAAACACACGAATTCAAAGTAATAAAATAACTAATAAACTACACGAAACACATAAAAACACTATTGTTAATAATGAATAACAGTATAAATACAATTTCAATTCTAAAGCCAAGATACCACCTGACTCACACAACTGGATGCGACTTTATTGAAATGGTCCAATGCAGTGTTGTTCCTTCCGGGTTAAAATGATACTCCACTAGTTGCTTGATTATTGTCTAACAGCACGTAATGGACAATTCCTTCAAAGTCACACCATAACTCAATATGCTATTTTTGGATGCTCCCGTTGTTTATTGGGAAATTCTGCTCACTTGACTGACCCAAGAAAGGTAGTGTTTAACATTATGATAAAAGATCCATTTTTCATCAGCAGTAATAAGCCTACCTAAAAATGTTCTTTGAATATGTCAGGAAAGCAATGATTTGCATCAAGTAGCACGCTGTTGGAGAGTGACCATAGACGGTTTGTGCGAGACCAGTTTTCCAATAAGTGGAATCTTTGCAATCATTCTCAGTTGGAGTAGAACAGTCGTAATTATCGCAGCAAATTGCTCTGCGAGTTCTGTAGAATTGTACCGGGATTTGCAGGACAACTGATTCTAAGTGTTTGCACTAGTTTTATTTTTCGACAACTCTCTATTGCTTCGTCTTTTAGACTGTGCACCACACTTTAAAGAAAAGGCAAACCACCTCCTGCAAATAATTTCATTTAGTTCACCATCCATATTAGCCCTCTGAATGGATATTTTACTGTTCTTGCCTTGGGACCTTTATGAAACTCATAAAAAAATAACATGTCTAAAATAATTTTTAGATAAAAGAACATAGTGGTGAATGCCCTAGAAGAGGTTGAACAATATGTTTAGAATCTGAAAGAAAAACATAAATTAATGATTTTAATATTCCTAATCTATAACAAGACGTACTTCTTTAACAAATACTATCTAAAAGTTTAGTCTAGAAAATCGGACATTACTTACGTTTCTACCTGATAGCTAAAGATTGTCCAACTATGTATTAAAATATTTACAGATAAATAAATATAATATATGTGTATAGGTCAGGGTAAAAGTAAGAATTTTTTAATCTTATAGAAAATCCTCCCTAAGTTCCTCAACCCCTTCGGGAGCGCCACCAATACGAAGTATGGAAAACTTTTCTAGTGTATTAAAAAATTCTTACTGTTTATGCAAAATGTGGCTTCTTGTGATACTGCAAAGAGGAGAGAAGTACGAGAATAACAAATTGGCATTAAACACCTTTCTTGCTTAAGTGACTAAGTCCTCTGTATCTTTTTCCCGGACATGACAGTCGTATATTACGCCTCAGACAAGAACACAAAACAGAAAGATCTTATCCTAATGTTTTGGATGCAAATCAGCTGTCTATAAATGAAAATCGAACCCCAGATATTATTTATATTATAATGCGTCAATGGATCATTCAACTTATTTGATAAGAGTGTGCCATGTACAGCTGCAAGCGAAAAATGAAAAGTGTCAGCTCTTCATTTGAACTATATATGCATCTGTTATAAATTCTTGCATTATCCAATAGGAAAACACTGGCATAGTAGGGAGGATTCAGATTAAAAGGAGAGCATCTACCGGGAATCTTACGTTGAAGCTGATTACGGCCTCAGTTGACAGATACGTAAACGCTCATCATCAACAAAGACAAGTATCAGCAAATTGCGCTTGCTTAAACTCTCTGAAATGGCTTATTTTACAGGGTTTTCAGGAGAATAAATGAGAGCTTCCATATTCCGCTCCTCCAAGTGTCATACATGTTTTCCACCTGCCTAGCTAAGCTATTATAACCCATCCCCTGTAACTGTGTGTGAGGCTGATTTATGTGCCAAGAAATATACATAAAACTATTATTTTGTTGTTATCTTGCCTTCTATGTGTACTAAGAAGGTTTTCTTGTGAAAAGAGTGTCTACTTAAAAAGTTACTTTTTCTGCTTCACTTAGTACAGTTTACACCTCGACTGCGCGTTGATGAATATCAGGCTTTCGTAAGTTATAATGATCCAAGATTTTCAAAATAATTATTTTCACTGTAATTTTCTTCTTATATACTTTAGTACTTATTAACAAGGGTACCAATGCTAAACTAACATTATGTTGAAATTTTGACCATTTTCGAGGCTAAAATTAGTGTTATTTCCAAATATCTTTTCCAGAGTTTACTGTTGGACATACTATTGGGGAAATTGGATAAGAAGGATTTATCCTGACGTTTGTGTTATTTTTTCCAACTAGTTCTCAAATGTAGTTTTTTGCTTCATTGATTTTTTTTTATAAAATTAGAACAAATATCAGTTTTGCAAATCAAACATATAGTTTGTGTTCCAGAATTAATTCTTGGTAGCTGCACTCAAAGGAATGGACCTCAATTCACAGGTAATTTAATTTATATTCAAGCCTTCACAATAAATAGTAATCGTTAAAATAATGTGTTTTAATGAGTGATAATGAATAAAAAAATATACTTACGAGTGTGTTATAATTTATTGATACATATTTTTAAATTGGCTCATTTACAGAACTTTTGGTGTAAAATATTGTACAGTAGTATAAAATAGGTGCCAACAGTTGTTTGCTTTAGGATGGTTCTTTTTCTAACTTATGGCATCATAATTAAAAGTTAAAATGTGCCAGACTGATCAAAAACCCAATAATTGAGCAATACAGAGTTAGTAAAGTGTAGATAACTATTTATACAACATTATCTGTTGCTCTCAGCACTGTTGTTTAAATTGCTTAAAAATAGAAGACGTCCATGACCACTACCAAACTTACTCATAGTGTAGCTCTTCGAAATATAACTCAACCATTCACTAGTTGGTTCATTATATAAACTCAAAGATCTCGATCACCAACGCAGGTCCCCTTTTGTGAAGAGGTCCTACTTATTAGAACGACGAAAGTTTCCTCATAGGCATATAGAGATGCCATATCTTTTTTCAATGAATATTTTAGGCTCATTAGAACAAAATTAAACTGGAATGAATATAATTGGACGAACTCCATACGAAGAGTCAATCATATTGGCGGCAGCCATTACCGGCAAATATTACCCACAAACAACGTTATTTATGGAGAAATTTGGGATGCAGATGGATGTATGTTTTAGCAAGTCTCCATATGATTCAAAGCTTACGGCAAAAAAAGAGATGAGTACTACCTGCAAAACAATAATAATGTTCTATTGTAGTCTAGTGAATCCCTTGACTTGAATCCTTTTCAAAAATTTACGCTGAATATTGAAGGAACAATTCTAAAAGAAAAACAACAAATCTCACCTACTTGAAAGCTATATGGATTTTTAAAGTTTTGAGAGCCCATCCTGCGAAAAACTCTATGTACAGAGGGGTGGGCTTGAATTTAAAAACAATGTTGCCTCGAACTGTTTTGGTTTTATGAGAAAAGACAAACATTAGCTCTACCAGAAATTTATTTCCCTCCATCGATCAATTAATTTTGTATAATCTCATATAGATTTGGAAAAGATCATTATTGCTAATCTTAAATATGATAAATATTGTTAAGAGGTAATATCTGTGTAAATATCCCTAAATTACAATGTCGAATAAATTTCAAGGCCAAACTAAATACAGATTTTTCTTTAGGTTTCTTATATTAATGTAAATGTGCTCTATATGAAACTAATAGTTAAATTCTCCTATCACCTTACAATTTTTATTAATAAGCCCTTTAAGTATGCATTCAAAACTCTAGACTAAGAGAAGAAAATAATAATATTGTTTATAGCAAATGAAATGGTTCCATTAATAATATCACTTATCAACTATCAGAAAAAATTAAAGAACGACTTTGATTTTTCCCGAAATTTTAACAAATGATAAGTAGGTAAAAAATTTCAATGGTACAGAAAAGAATGCATTTAATATAGTTTATAAAGATTTCATATGATATAATTGTATATTCAAGAAATTATATAGTAACAAAATAGAATATTGACATGTGCAAAATAAGAAAACAATTAAATTCAGGAACATTCTAGAAGTTTCATGGAATACTTTTGCATCACTTGATCAGTATGCAAGAACTGTACAACGGCCATTTTTCTCGTACTTACCCTAAGTTGGTGCCACCAGGGAGGTCCGTCGGAGAACTTTTATCAAATTGAAAACTTCGGAATTGACTCTTTCTGCGATTCTTTGAGACGCACAAAGGCTAAGAGTGTGATTTTACGCATTCTAAATTATACAATGAAAAACAACAACATATAAATCACCGTCCAAAAAGACAAAACCTTTAAGTGTTTCTCTATGAAGGGTCCTTTTCAGACTAACGCAGGAATTTATAAAAAATAAGAGCAATAGTGGCAATAGCCTCAATGCACCTAGTTTAAAAGCTCGGTCACCACCAAACAATATGAAGAACCAGAAGGCAAGAGTCGAAGAATATGGTGAAGCTCAAATTGGAGGAGGGAGGTAAATTGTCCAAAAATTCTTTTGACCGACGAAAGTAAATTTAATTTAGTTGGATCTTTATTTATATGCGCTTCAAATAACAGATTCAACCATAATATTGGTAACAAGTTTGCAGAGCATGGAGCAGTCAGCGTCATGGTATAGGGGTTGTTTTCGCATGGAGATGTTTGTCCGTGACGGCAAATAATTGGAAAGGTAAATGCGAATGTGTACCTAAATCTCATACAACAACGTTATACTTTAACTCCGAGTATCTATGAGCCTGCTAGTAGTAATTATGCAGAAAAATGCGCTATGTCACCCTTTAAAGCGAGTAAAATGCTATTTCGATCAAGAAGCTATCTAATTAATGAACTGCCCTGAACCTGAACAAGACATAGAACCTCTAGAAGATCAATGGAGGAAAAGTTCTAGACCTCTAGACCAGCAGCCTTCAGCTCTGACGGATTTATGTACATACATTGAGCAAAGATGAAAAAATATAACACCATAACGTTGCGAGAAATGGCGAGGCCCCGTGACGGTTGTCTTTGCACCAATATAATACAAAACAGAAGCTTCAGCACCTCAAATTAAGTGGATTAATTGTCATTGTTGTCAAATTTTGCCCTTTATTTCTACTGTGTTTGCTTGTTAAGAAATTAAGTGAATAATCCTTCTTTTATTTTGTTAGTTTATTTAATTTAATTTCTTGAATATACGATTGCATATTATGAAATATTCATAAAATATACTAAATGCATGCTTTATTACAATGCAAATTTAATTTACCTACTCATCATATATTTGAAAATAATTTGAGAAAGCGAAATGGTTCTTTTATTTTACTTTTTAGTCTGCATTACAAAATTAAGAACTTAACACTTAATAGACAATGAGTTTCTTCACTTTTTCTACTAAATATTTACTTCTGCATTTGTGTGGTGTATGCTCAATCACGTTTTAGATTACAACATAAATCGGCTAGCAGGGCTAGACTCCATTTAATTTTTTATCCCCACTTCATTATTGATATCTCATTCTGAAACTTCTTTCTCTGCTCATCACTTATATTCTCTTAATTCTCAGTGAAATGGAAGAGATTAGAACGCAGAAAAAGAAACTTCACTGACATGTGGCTCCCAATACCTTGGTAACACTTGATTATTGAATCTACTATAACATTACTTTGGCCCTTTTTAGGCTTTCTAAGTAGTCCATTGCCCAGAGGTTTGTATATACACAATGCACCTAATGCAGTTTCATTTATCGTTAATTCAAAATCCTTGTGATCTATAAGCTGACAAATCTGAGGGCCGAGCAATAAGCCTTCTTTAATTTTAAAAATATTTCTTTGAGGGGGTGAAAACACGTCTTATACTGCTGCAGAGCTTTGCCACACTGTTTCAAAAACCAGGTTTTATATAAATTGGTTAGTAAAGCTACAAGTTTTTAATGACACAAGTTCAAATCCATCTCCTATATTCACCTACATATTGCGGTTAAAATAGTTTCCCCTATTTTTTGCATTTCTATGTCTCCCATTTTACTTCTCAAGCTTCAAATGGTTTACGTAATACCTTCCTTAGCTTTTTTTCGAATTGTGAGTCCAGTTTTCATTTATTTGAGCCTTTAATACATCTATTGTATATCATGTGTCATGTGATTTTCACTTATTATGTATATATATATATATATATATATGAAAGGGTTATGAAATTTATCTTCATTAGAGTTTCAATTGGATGAAGCAAAATTTTAGGTTTGGCGCAAATTGAAAGTGATGGTTTCATTAAAGTGGCACTCTCCCTAAAATAGAACTCAATAATCAATTGACGCCCCAAGAAAAATCTTGGTCTTCATTTTCTATTAAAACTGAAAATTATCAGCGACACGATTTTAGTTATGAACCTCTCATACAAATTAATTTTCATTTTAGAATTGAAGGACGTTTTTCATTAGCTTCACTCTCTTGCACACACATTTATTGGCTCTTTTTACTCTTACGATTTCAATGGGATTGAAATCTTGTAATTGGATGTGTTTAAGATGTCGCTAAATTTTGAAATATTACATTTGATAGCTCCTCACGTCTCCCTACGCTATATGAGCATTATCAAATAAACCATCTGAACACTATTTGTGATATATCTAATGAAAGATTGATAGACAGGATGCGCAGCATTACTTGGGTTAGGATATCTAGGTATTCATCAACTATAACACTATCAAAGCTTTTCCTAGTTGATACTTGTTTTATATTATTTAAACATAGAGGTATTGAAATAAATCAAAATATTTCAGCATAAAGATTATTATAGATACTACAACGTGGAAATATCTCCTGAAAATATTTTAACCCAGGCTAATCAATAAAGTGAGTATGTCCAAATATAAGCACCTGAATTCCCCTTCTTAAAATACACAACCTCCGGAAAGCTAGTAAAGTTAAACAACTTTGAGAAATGTCTACTTTGAGGCGGGGTTCAATCCCAACGGAGAGCCGGCAATTTTTAGCGCACGTTAAAGTCTGGTCGCCGATCGATAGAAGCGCTGTGCTTACCCCTTCCGTGATAGTTAGATCTTTTCCAGATCTTGTCTTAAGATCATGTTAGGGCTGCAAAACAAAGTTCTCCCACAACTTTCATTGACAATGATTTGCAACGAAACAATGTAGTAAAAGAAACATATCAACGAATAATGTATTTTTAAGGACCTGCTTCCAACGACAGAACAGATCATCGATGATATTTTTGTAAAATTCAACTGGTTTGCTATCAAAGAAATCTCCAACTCAGGATTACGGTTAGTCATCATTTAGGAACGATTTTCTCACTCAAGAAGTTCAGCAAGCCCGGGAATAGATGTTAGTCTATTGGTACCAGTTCTGGTGACTACGGCATGTGAGGGAAACGTGTGCACAGGATTTATAATAAAGAATCATGACATCAGGCAACTCTGCCCATTTATGCGCAAAAGCACCTCTCACATTTTGCAGTTGTTGTCTGTATAATTGAGAGTTAATAGACTGATTTCATTCTAACGTTTCCCAGCAAATTACTTCCTTCACATCCCAGCAGTCACAAACCATAAGCTTTTTTGTTGGCAGTCGGCCTTTCCTAGAAGTTGAGCAGGTGCATCTTCTCCTGTTACCTTCTTTTACCTACCATATACAAGTGTAGACGCCATCTCTGATCTGCAGTCATCACTTTCTTCAGCAGATCAAAACAACATTTCTTGGACAGTACTGTTATGTAGGCGATATTCACCGCTGACGGTCAAATTCGGTCACTTTAACTTCAATCAAAACGTCTAGTTTGCTGACTTTGACCATTTCCTCTAAATGAAGCAAAATGACTGTATGGCTGAGGCCAAAATTTTCAGCCAGGTCGCATAATTTTAGATGTGAATCAGTTTTGACACAAGCAAACCACCTGTCATTGTCAAAAAAAGAGGGACGATTTTACTTCGTTACATTTATTTTAAGTGTGAGCCTTCAACATTACTGAGGAAACATTGGTTGAAGATAGCCCATAAATGCTATTGTTTGCTATTCTGAACAAGCAATAGTTTTTGTTGTTCGTAGAAGGAAATTCTCAGATTAAACCTAATGGTGCGTCATTTCTCAGAATTCTGAGCTTTTTATAATTCCTCCTAAACCACAATAAGAATTCGTCCGACCTGGTAGTAAAAGGTTGTTTGTCCCAATATGAAACATATATGATATAGTAAGGGTAAAATATAGGAGATCAGATCGCATCCTCTCTAAAATACTGTATAGAGCTTTGAAACATATGTAATCCTCCACTTTATTATTTTTAATTCGTTTACTTATTAAGTCTTAAGGGTTGAGATGGGAATCGACATGTCGCTACTAGTTCTTATGAAAGAAGGTTCTAATTTATTCTAACTTACATCCATATGTAGAAAAAGACCCTTCTTTGTTTACCCTAAAATCCGAAGAGCGAAGCGAGCTGCAATTAAATGACCTTAAACATTCACGTTTACGGAAGGAAAACGCCAATTTAACAATGAATGGCATAAGTGAATGTGTGATTCTTCCGTTAATCTCCTCTATAATTTAAACGAGGTCTGCAGTAGCTATAATCTTTTTTAAATAAAGCTAGCTTTGATCACCACACACCAACCAGGGTAATAGTCAGAGGTTGCCAAGTGTATCCTCTTCATATTACTCTCTCCCCCCGTCCCTCGTGATACATAGACCACCGTTTACTGAAGGAACGATGCTTTATCCTTAAAATTTAGTCATGGTGAAAGATAACATTCAGGCTTTGTGAAAAAAAAATGAATAATTATGACAAGAAATACCGTGTTACCTACGACTATCCTAGTTAAATCTCCATCAGAATTGGGATAAACAACCACTACTAAATAATTTTACTACAACTTTATAGAACTACTCGATATTATACAAATTCGATTTGAGGACACTTTTTTCAAGATACCATAATCTGGCCAATTAGTCTCTACGAATTCATGGTTCTCCCTCAAAGTATGTAGCACTCGCTTAAAACAATCCAACGGTATATAAATCATTTTTTGGCGTAACCTGATTTTCGTTTGAGATATGTTGATGACCTACTTATTGAAAGAGAAAGTAAAGTTCTATATTTGCATATACTAGTATGAAGTACTATTTGCAAGTTTGAAATTGCAGGGTTAGAGAAGAAACATTGAAAAATGTAGTTTCCCACTAGATCATATAATTAACTACCTATGTTTATCCCCATAAGGGCAGAATATAAGTGCTATCAAGATTATCCTAGACAGAAATGTTTGCAAGAGATCAAGAGATTCCGTGATTCAATGAATTTCTTTCGTAGATTTATTAAACTTTGGCTAACACTTTCATTCTCTCAAAATACTATTTAAAAAATAAAGTAAGTATTACTGAAAATCAATATTGCAATTTAATGACGACTATTAATTCACTTTTAACATTATAAAATCTGATAGAATAAAATTTCCCTCTTTACTTTACCCCAAAAGAAATGATCCAATCCCTTTAACCCTTAAACACAAACATGGGGTTCTGTCCACCCCACAAAAAAACAAACATTGGCAACTCTGCCATAGTAGCTGCCAGCACTTCACTGGTTACTCTCGGTTTAGTCTAGAGGTTGCCCTAGGAGAGTAGGTGTGTGAGTGTCCTGTGCTCCTATTGTTGTTGTTGTTATTCCTGTTTTTGGTGCAGCACACCCCACTTAAGTGTTTTAGTATAAATCTATTTGGGGTGCATACCACCCCAAATATGTGTTTTGGAGAGATAATGGGGTGCATGGTACCCCACTTTATGATATGTTGGTGGTGCATACCACCCCAAATATGTGTTTTTAGGTCAGTTTTTGGTGAGTTATGCAATGTTGTACTATATTTTTATTGTCCTTTCTAATTATTTTTATTTCTTTGCATGCATGAATAAAAGTGTTCCAAGTTCTATTTACAAAAATTACTTATATAAGAAAAGAAAGTACTATAAAAGCAGATAAAGTGTTAAATAAAAAGTGTCCTAGGTTATATTTACATAAATCATATTTATAAATAAAACAAAAAGACAATAAAAGCAAATTATATTTAGAAACAGTGAAAGTGTCAAGGAATAAGTTCTTATTTTCTTTATTGTTTTACAGGGATATTAAATTTTTTCCAGGTCAAAAATTCGGGCAAAAATCAGTGAAAATGTCAAAGAAATTCTTAACTGATGGGGAGCTATCACATATGGTGAACGTGTCCGCTGTCTTGTCCAGCTTAGGTGAGGATTCTGAGGATGAAAACTAAGATTTCAGCGAAGATGTTGCAGAAGTATCGGCAAGTGATGGGGAGGATGAGGATCAAATGAAGGTAGATGTGTTGTAGGATAGTGATAAGGATAAGGATTATGTCCCATCGTGTAGTGAACAAGATGAAGAGCCAGAGGATGTTGAAATTGACACGGGGAAGAAGAAAAAAACAGAAGCAAACCAGCAACAAAACAATTCGCACATCATCTCAAAGAAAAAAAATTCACTGTTGCTGGACCACGCCCTCGGAACTTTATAGATAGTATTCCTTTCACCTCAGCTGATGTAACTTCTCCTCCTTCACCTATAGCTGCACCTAATGATGCTGCTTCCAACGTGGACACGACCGCTACAGCCAGCTCTTCTGATGCTACCCCTTCTTTCTCCGCAACCAGTGGTTTTAGGATACGTGCGAGAAAACGGAAACGAGCTCAAGTTGATGGTCCATCTTTAGTACGATTTGAGAGTACTACTCTGGAAAGTAAAAGTGGGTTCAGATGGTCAACTCGCTTACAGTCCATAGCAAACATCGTCTAGCCAGGAACATTGTTACTGGTAACCCCGGACCAAGTGCCGAAGCACAAGCTTTTGATTTTCGGAGAAGTGCTTCATCTTGTTCATGGAGGATTCATTTTTAGATATAGTCTGTCAGTGGACAAATAAGACGATTGAGAGTGAAGCCAATAAATACACCACGAAAACAATAACACATAAAATTCTGGAACCGGAGGAACTTCGGGCACTCATTGGGGTGCTAATTTTTTCTGGATGCAGGAAGGATGGACATATCTCAACCTGCGACATGTGGTAAACTGACATAGGTGTACCATTGTACCGTGCTGCTATGTCGCACGCCGGTTTTGAATTTCTAATAAACTGTTTACGCTTTGACGACCCACAGACAAGAGACTGACAAATTTGCACCTTGCAGGGAACTGTTTGATAAATTTATGGAAAAGTGTCAAACCCACTATATACCCCATGAAAATCTCGGTATTGATGAGCAGCTGGTTGCATTTCATGGAAGATGCCCATTCAAAATGTATATACCCAGCAAGCCAGCCAAACATGGCATAAAGATGGTCATCATAAATGATTTCAAGACTAAATATCTATTAGGAAGCATGCCATACCTAGGAAAGGATTCGACACGGCTTACAGCTGGAGTAGGACTGGGACATTATTTCACGAAAGAACTTTCAAAGCCATACCATCACCCAAACAGAAATGTGACCACTGATAATTGGGTCACTTCTGTAGCTCTAGTCACTGATCTTCTGAAGAATCGTGGCATGACCTTGGTTGGAACACTAAAGGCAAACAAGCGAGAACTTCCACATCAGATGAAGAGTAAAGACGATAGAAACTGTGCTTCAAGTGCCTATCTCTTCACAAAAGACATGACCCTGGTTTCATATGTGCCTGAAGGGAAAGCCACAGGTAAAAAGAAGTTGGTTCTCTTACTCTCATCTATGCATTTTCAGCCAACCCTAAATGAGAAAGAAAAGCCAAAGATAATAGAATATTATAACAGCACCAAAGGTGGGGTGACGCTTCCGACGAAATATGTGCATTGTACTCCTGCCACCGGAGAACTAGAAGATGACCCCTTTGTATGTTTTTTTCTGGATGTTGAATGCCTCTACTATCAATGCCATTGTATTATATGTACAAGTCAAATTTTGAAAAAACAGGAGGTACCAGACCTCTAAAACACGGTCGCATCATGCTAGACCTTGCAAGAAAATTTATTCAGCCATGGGCTCAGAAGAGGCTGTCGATTGCCAATCTCCCACGGCAACTAAGAACACTGATATATACTGTCTGTGATCTCTCATCAGTTGCTAACACACAGTACCCACCTAGCCAAGTACTTGCTAACTCCAAGCATCCTAAAGTATAGTGTGCTGAGTGCCCCCGCTCCACAGAGCGGAAGAGACGCGTCAGATGCGTGAAATGCCAACGACCTGTGTGCCAGTCCCACTTTAACCCTACATGTACCAAGGGGTTTGAGGAGGTGGTAAGTACACACACATATTATATGATATTATATTATATGATATATATATATATATATATTTTTATTATCCTACATCTGTAATACACAATCTAAGCATCAATTAGGACGTATTCAAAGGAGTAATGACTAATAACATAAGATAAAGTTAAAGTAGTGTGATTTTTCTGTGTTAAATCTTGACCTTATTTTGTCAATCTTTATTTCAGTGAGATGTGGTTCCAGAGAGCTGAGGGCTGGTGAGGGGAAGGCGAGAGGACCCACCTCGCCATGACAGAAAGCCTGTTTGTTTATTATGGAAATTTCCTTCATGGGAAATTTTTATTTTCGATTTGTCAGGAAAAAATGAATTTTTAATTTTATGTTTTATTAATGTTTAGTATCAGAAAAATTCAGTTATTCAAGGATGTTTAATCATTAAAAGAATAAGGAAGGATTAAACTTTTTGTTGATTTTGTCAGAAATAAAAAAAATTTAACGCAAGTGGTTTTTTTTCATGATCCAAAAATGGGGTATGCTACACCCCACTTTTATTTTTATGTGACAAGATTTCCATCTTTGTGGTTAAAGGTTAATTCACATGCTTCTGACTTAGGCACCGGAACCCTTTCGCAAATATTTATTGAGGGAAAATTGGAGCCATTAGGTTTCTTGAGGAAGATTTTTATGGGCCAAGAATTAAAAACTTCACGTTTCCCTAATATTTAATTGCTAAAGATGTTATGATATAACATTTCAAACACCCACACAAATGTAGTAGTAGCTTTTTGTCCTTAGTGATTGAAATGCAATCATTGTTGAGAAGAAACTATCACAAGCATTCTCTCTCCAAAGCGCGAGGCGCATTTGAATTCATTAGTTAGTACAATAATGCAATTCATTAGGTCATCAATTAACTATGCCAACACACAATCCATGTAGCTCAACTCGTCAAAATTACCATTTACTTCATAAGAAGAAAAATCTAATCTCATCATATAACACTATTTACTCAATTATTTCTTCTTTTACTATTATTAACCAGGAAGCTTCAGCCAAATCTGAACTGACTAATTTTCAATTGACAAAAATACTAGAGAATGGCACTATATTGCTTCGCTTTCGTAAAATTGCCCTACCCTCTGCTTTACATTCAATCATTTGTGATTTATCGATTTTTTTCGTCGTTATTTCACCTCTGATTTTCGCCATAAATCTAAAGATATTTTAGCAATTCGGTTATTTAGAAACAAGTCCTTCAATAAAATTAATCTCCGACAGATTAGTTTGGGGTCAGAGGAGAAAAACAACGTGATGGACTCAAAAAGTGTCTAAAATATCAGGAATACAAAAAAGAAAGAAATACGAAACTAACCTTGATAAAACTTGCTGCACTTGCTTGAAGGTTTCACACGATCCATTTAGATATATTGAATGTTTTACAACCACAATGATGGTTACAAATGCGTTCTGAACAAAAGCTGCCTACATAAACTCCGTGCCACGCTACGTATTAGCTTAAAATAGTTGCTAGTGATAAAACATTAATTATCGATAGAACCGAACTTATATAGGTTTTTTCAATAAGGTTGCTCGATTTTTAAATGTAAATAAAACAAGTTGTGTGTGATATATGCACTCAAATTTAAAAGGGCCTTTTATGGCATTAAGTTTGGAATATAACGTCGTTCAAATGTCAGCCGCGGCTTCGCTTGGTGGAATGTATTCGAGAGGCCAAATTTTCGATGACTTTGTCGCATAAATCTGGCTGAATTTGCTTGATGGTGTTCGTTATGTTGACTCTGAGGACATCAACTGTTTGCATATTATTCGCATAGACCTGCGATTTAAGGTAGCCCCCCCAAAAGTAGTCTATTCGCGTTAAATCGCATGATCTCAGTGGCCAGTTGACGTTGCCGCCGCGCGAGATAACCCTGCCCTGAAATCGCTGGTGCAAAATGTGTATCCTGGCGTGCGTAGTGTGGCACATAGTGCCTTCCTGTATCCATATCAGGCATATAATCCAGTTGAGGCCACAAGAAGTTGCTTATCATCGATCTGTAGGTCTTGCCGTTGACGGTTAAGGCAAGCCCATCTTCGTTCTCAAAAAAATACGGACCGATGATGCCGTTGGACGAAAATCCGCACCAAACACTGACTTTGTTGGGATGCAATTGGTGCTGGTATATCTCATATGGATTGTTTTCGTCAAAAATCTGGCAATTTTGTTTGGCTCTGCACAATCTTCACAGAAAGCCTCAAGTAATTCGCGTGAGTCTACCCCGTTCTCGTTCTACCCTCTCCTTGAACGCAACGCGCTTAGTCTCGATTCGTGTTCTAACTCGAAAGCACCTGCCAGCGCCTTCAGTTCCTTGTCCACTCAACATCGCACAATGTTTTGGCTCCGGAAAAGGTCCGGTTGTCTTCTTTTGGAAGAAGGCCCCCAAATCTCCTCCAAGCTAGGTCTAGATGGTAGAGGAACTATATGGTAGTGACCAGTTTCCCAATCAACTATTATTTTCCTGATCAATTTCCCGTGAAAATTTGCCTCCTTGATGATTCTTCGCAGTTGATATTAGTACTCTTTCTAGAAAGTATGTTCATTTTGCACGGCATATATTTCTTTGGTGTTGGGTGAATGTGATAATATGAAGAGAATAAGAAGCCATAGGCTTACTCTGCCATAAGTACAGCCCGAACGATTTTAGTGTCGAGCTAGGGTTAGACTAGATATGAAACGAAGCAAACCAGCCGCTTTTATTTGTGGTTATGTCTTCAGTTAAATTGAATAGTTTTCTTACATTCTAGGTCGGCAATATAAATCGAAAATTAATTGCAATGGCGCAATTATAATTAAGCGGTTAAAAATGCAATGTTGTAAGTAAATAACCTCTTCATTAAGCCTTCGGAAAGAGCTTCTTCTCACAGTGAAGTTTAGATTGTCTTATCCGATATCCTCTCGGGCTTCGAATAAGAGCTACTTCCGAGTTTTTAAGGAAGAACTTAGTTAGCTGCAACATTGCCTTTATAACGGCCTAAGAATAATAGCGCCATTGTAAACAATTCTTGATTTATAAGGTCGAGCTGAAATGGATAGAAGTCAATTTTGCATTATATACGAAAGTTGGGATAAAAATAAAATTAGCTAATTGATACGCAAAGTTTTGTTTGTGATAGAAAGGCGGGCTTATGAGATATCCACTCGTGATAATGACAAGTGCTCCATCCGTGGACTTGATGACCATAATAATTTGATAAAACATTGCTTTTTTAACCGCATAATAAGATTTGCACCATTGCAAATAATTCACGATTCATTAGGCCGAACTAAAATGAGTACAAGTGAATTTTCTATTCTAATCGAAAGTAGGGATAACAAATAAGGTAGCCAATTGATATGCAAGCTTTTTGTTTGCGTTAGAAAGTCAACTGTAAGAATAGCTCTTCCTGAGGGCTTAATAAAGACCTTTTTTAGCTGCCACATTGGCTTTTTAACCGCATAATTAAAATTGCGCGATTGATTGCAAATAATTCTTGATATATATATATATATATATATATATATATATATATATATATATATATACTTGACTGTCGATTTAAAAGATTAAAAGGGGGAAAGATGGTCCGTTGCTTGCAAATATTAAATACTTACATACGATAAATACCGTTATACAATAAAATTCCACGACAGAAGGTAGAGAACTTTAAGAGATCGACATTTTACAATCGTCTCTCTTACATCATGGCTTCTCGATGGAATGATATCAGTCGTGTACATGCGCACCAGGAATTGTAATTACGAGAGCCCCTGGAGCTACTAGTAATGAACCGAGATAGTCTACAAGAAACGCGTTTGTCACTTAATTGTTTAATCATTTGGTATTAAATTTGCCCATTCAATATTATTTCAGCGCTAAGTAAATCTTATGCTAGAACAATTTTTTTTTGTTGTATCATCTTTATAACTAGTCTTTAATATTTTTTAGCCATGCCCCACAGGCTATATTAAACTCGCCAACTAAGGTTTTGTTTGTATTTTGTGACAATTTATTTTACGTTTAAGTATTCGCCAGAACACGCCCCGACGCTTTTCACTTACCAGGGTATCACGGTACACAACAATTATTCGTTTTTCTCAGCTGATTACGAGGCTAAAATCGAAATATTTCTACAATGATGGTAGCCATAGACCTCATGATCGTAACTTTCCACACTCGTGTTTTTAAGTTTTGCATTTGGTTTTTAATATTAATAAGGAATCACCGTATGCTAACTATTTTTATTTGTAAAACTTCTGCGCGAAAAAACAAAGGTTATTTATATATACTTATTTCATTACTTTAAATTTCGGAATAAATAAAAAGGAAATTTCCATTCGGAAATAGGTTCCCAGAGTTTGGTAAGGAATCAGCTCTGAGACGCATTCAAGCTAATTTCCTAAGGAATTAGCTTCGCAGCATACAATTTGTCAATCGACTATTACATCATTGGTCCTAACCCTCGGTTTCTCTTGTACTCAGTGAGGTTAACATTCACTAGTTATTTATTAATTTTTGTAGGATATCTAACCTGTCTCACGATGGTCTAGAATCAGTTTACGTTCCCTCCTTATGGGTGAACAATCCAACAATTCGAAATCATTAAATCGGGGTCCGTTAAATAGAGGACCAAGTGTATATATATATATATATATATATATATATATATATATATATATATATATATATATATATATATATATATATATGTCTGTTTTAAAAGGGATGAGGTGAATGATTATGGCAGGGGTCACCAGTTCTAAGGTGCAACAAATATTTTTTATCTTTTATACGATTCCAAGTTCAGCATTTTTGTTCGATTGAGAGGACACATGAAATAAATTCGTATTTTTATTTACAAAAAGATGATAAAATAAGTTTGAAAGAGATGAATAGCTGTAGTTGGTGTAACTAGATCCTTTATTCGGTGGAGGGAGTAAGCGCGAAGACGAAGTGATTTGATTGACGCTATGGATAATGAGAATAATAAAAGTCTGTATACAATATACGATTGATTCATATGTGTAGAGAAGCTTTGTTTGTAGTCAACGATTGTTCGAAAGAGAGAGAAAGTAGAGATTTTCTATCAAAGGAATTTTATAGACAAATCCCTGGTGAGAAAGGAATTTATTATAATAAAAAGATAAGAGACGTTTGCGAAATAGGATTTCAGTGAAGCAGACTTGCGTTAATAAATAAATGGGAAAAAATGGTTAAAGGACAGTTTTCGGGAGCTGAGATTGTTGTTACCCAAAGGAAAATAACGCGCCCAATTTAAAATTAATGAAAGTCTGGGTAAGAGCGTGTACATGAGTGTGAGCAGCTTTTGTCTACATGAATAACTACATATATATATATATATATATATATATATATATATATATATATATATATATATATATATGGAGAGAGAGAAAAGAGAAATAAAAGAAACTATTTGTATTATAGAATGTAATTCGCTACCCTAATACTTTATGTAGTTTTGATGAAACATTTGAAGTTCTTCATCTGTCATCTTGCGAACTCGGGATGATGAAAACGTTCAATTAACTTTCAACAGGATAATCCCCTACGTGTTGCAGTCTCGCAAGGGAGGATGTTGAACCCTAAAATGCACTAATATTAGATGCCAAGATGGGCTCAATGAGGTCCAGAATTGAAGCCTCGAACAATTTTTTCCGTCATTTATGAAAAGTTGCAATGATAACAGTAACTATTCTTGAGGAAAATCCATCACCAAGGCTGGCATTGCAGCCACAATTGGACTGGGAGCGGGAATGACTATTTGAAGGAGAATCTCAATGAGCTGGAAGTGCCTTGCTCTCTATTTCCTAAGTCACTCCCTCGACAGCTTTGATTAAGCCGTCAACATTGTGTGTAGGGTAAAGAGGCTCAGTAGCAGGAGAGTTGTTTGATCCCAGCTTAAGGAGGTTGTGGCAGCCAACAGTTAGGTCGGAATCCTGTTCTATGGGAAATATGGGAAATTTGCGTGCTGTTTTCCATGAAGATGGGACGTTGAGAACATAAAAGTTAGTGTCTGTGAAAATTTGACAAAACTTGTAAAATTCAATGATTTTTTTCTGCATCTATATACGAGTACATTTACATATACGAGTATGTCGGCTTTTCTTAGATAATTTTGGAGTGAATTATTTGTTATTTAGTCAAACTCTAAAAGCTAAAACAGGAGTGGGACTCCCTTGTTAAATTTTTCGAAAAAGGTTTCCAGCAAACTAGTAAACATAAGGGAAGTTCATACAAATTAACAACGAACGGTACACATAATGCCTAAATTATAATGATGGATATTTTAAAGTATTCCTGAGAGTGTATATATTGAGGATGATAACTTTCCATCTTACTGTGAGCTAGCCTCAAATTCTTTAAACTGATACAGACCCATCCTGAAAACCTATTTATGAAAGTAGACAATCCAAGAGCATTTCCAAGGAAATCAGTAGATGCGAAATATCAAATGTTTGGGCGATGAAAATTGGCAGTTGTGTTTTCACGGTCGAGATGTGTCATTATTTTTAAATAACCTAAAAACTTGCTGCAATTCTTTACCATCATATTCCTCAAACGTGCTTTTTAGATATGGAATCTTAAGTCATTTCATTACGATACTTAAGGCTACGAACTTCGTCATCACTTTGTAATACAGTCAAATTATTAAAAGATTTATAATAATTAATACCATGAAATTCCGTCATGAAATCATCCAGCTAAATCTACCGAATCTAAAAAAGTGATTATTGTTTTACTCATAGTTTTGCTCATTGTACAACATGCTCAATAGTAGCATATTTAATCAAGCTTTTTAGAATTTATCATATTATTTATAGACAGGAAAATATGATAATAAATTGCATTTTGCTTATGTTTTATTTGTTTACCATTTTCCTAAACGCTGTGTAATGACTGAAAATGGAATGGTTTCAAAAATAAAAATTTAAGCAATATTTATTTTAAGCTTAAATTTATAACAATTGTATTATAAATATCGTTCCAAATTACTCGTTTAGCTAAAGCTTGAGAACTTACAAATCAAAAAGGACACTAATAACATTATTTATAACGAAGGTTAACACAAATCGGAATTTTTTAAAACATTGTGTTCAAGACATTCTGTCTAAATAACTATAAAAAGATATCAAAAGACTAAGAGCTATGTATCAAGGAAGAGAAGTGACTAAAACCTTCAACAACATCTAGAGAAGACATCTAAACAGCCGCATTAAACGTCTTCTGAAATTCAAGGTAGTTCATGGAAGCTTCAAGTTAAAAAAAATATCGCGAGTTAAAAGATGAAAGGCGAAAAGAAAACAATAGATGATTGCTTTCAATAGAATAAAATGTGTACATTAGGAAAAAGATAAAAACAAGGTATGCTGAACAAAGGGTCGCGTGCCTTCACTTATTCTGATTTGTGTCCTTACGACTTTGAAAACTTTGAATAATTCCTGAAGTAATCTCAGGAGGACCTTGACAATTAGATCATTCGGAAGAAAATGTAAAACAACATAATGGATTCAGATTTCGTTAGAATCAGCCGAATAGTTATGATGTTATTGCCAAAACAAAATAATTCCATGGATAACATGGGAGGCCTTTGTCAATTATATCATTCAAAAGACAATGTAAAACAATATAAGGGTTTTCAAATTTCTTTAGCATAGGTTGAATTGTTGCTATGTTATTAGAAAAAATGCAAAACGTTGACCCCTGCCCGCCGACATAGTGAGATGTATAGTCGGCTGCGACTAAAAAGTCACAACTTTCAAAATGCTTATTAAAAAGCAGAATTAAATTATATTGAAATATATATTTTTGTTATTAGAATGGCGGGCCTTGAGTTTTTCTCACACCTCATTTATGGAATTGGAAAGGCAAAAAAATTGTCACACCCTAATTGTATATTATAGAAAAGTATAGCATAATATAACAGCATATTATTGCCTCGTGGTACTTATCATATTAGAGCATAGTATACATGGCATAGTATATTACAGCATAACATAATATAGCATAGCATAGCAAAACATAGTATAGTAAAGTATAGTATATGTAGTATAGTATCTCCTATCATAGTATAGCCTAGCATAGCATATCCTAGTATTGTCTAGAATATTAGAACATTTTATAGCCTAGCCTAGTATAGTCTCGAATAGTAGCCTGGCAAAACCTAGCTTACTGAATGATAGCCTATCATAGTATTACCTAACCCAGCATAATAAGGCCTAGCATCGTATAGACTAGCTTAGATTGCCATAGTATAGCTTACCATTGTATAGCCTAGTCTAGCATCAAATAGCTTAGTCTAGCGTAGTTTAGTATAACCATGTCTAGCTTATGATTTTCTATAAAAGTAGGACTTACCATACTATTCTCTAGCGTAGCATTACATAATATAGCTTAGCCTAGCATAGTATGACTTAGCCTAGAGTTATCTAGCCTAGTTTCCTGGGGATGTATAGTATGGCCTATCTTAGCCTAGAAACCATAGTAAAGGCTAGCCTAACATAGCCTAGTACAGCCTAGCATATAGAGGATAGTAAAGCTTAGCATAGTATTGCTCATCATAGAATAGCCTAGCCTAGAATAGTATAGTATAGCATAGCATAACCTAGTATAGTTTAGAAAAGTTAAACATAGTATTGCCGAGCCTATCCTGGTGTAGGCTAAGCTAGTCTACCCTTGAAATTCCGAGCATAGTATAGCTTACCTTACACTAAGATAGATTAGCATAGTATAGTATAATAATAGTATAACCTAGCATAGTATAAAATAGTCTAGCATAGTATAGCCTAGCTTAGCATAATATATTATGAGGGGATGCCACTCGATGGACCAGCTTTAAGAGGAAGCGCCTCGGAATACCTCATTTAGCCCTTCGCTTCAAACCACGTCCTCCATGGCGTGGGAAGTTTAGAATCATCCAGAAGAAAGCTGACCCATGCTGAGTCGCTGGACCGGGGTGTATTTGCTTATGCGGGACACACCTCACTCTTCCTCACCAGTGATAACGCCGAATTCTCGCCCCCATGCCTCGAAGGCATTTCCGTCCTCCGTTAACGCGGCCGTACAAACTCAAGCCCATATCCTGAGGCAAACTTCGCTGTCCGATCCAACTCGTTATCTCGAAATAAGATTGCGTAGACTGATGTCGAGAAATCTGTGGAGATGGCCATACCGTGGGCTTTATAACGGACCAGCCACCTGGCTATTTAACCCTGCCTCCGTCGTTCCTCGAGTAGATTGAGAGTCTGCCAGTCCCTCCGTTTAGACCATTAATCTGTTTTCAAGCGATGTATCGCAACCCATGTTCAAGTTGTAAATCTTCGTTAAGATTTCACCAGTAGATTGCCCATCGGGAAGCTTTAGCACCTGTTCAGAGGAAAGCTTATTCAGCCACCTTCTTTCTGGATAACTGGACGTTTCCCCTTATCTCGCACCTTTCTTTAAGACACCCGTTACCCATGTCTGAGACTCCCTGCAGTGCTGCAGAACCGTCTCGTGTTTGAGCTTCCATCTCTCTGAAACAGAGAAAATCTCATTCTTCAACAAGAAGTACTCAAACACCCCATCTACAAGTCCTCCTCGTCAGAACTCACAGAAATATCTCATCGAAGATCTTTGCCGTTGGTCTTCACCGTCCGAACAACTCTATGCTTTAAGGTGAAGCGATTTCACGTTGTAATCCCCTGATTACACCCTCCCTCATTCGTCGCCTGAAACTTTCTTTGAATTGACTTCCCGCTTAAACTTAATTAATATCCATTATTCGAATTAACCATAATTTTGCACTCCCCGGTTAGCTCTGTCATATTGTAAACTATCACGATCCACTTAACTATCCTTATAAAGAACAATTTGTTTCCCTTTATATATATATATATTTATATTTATATATATTTCTCCGTTTATTATATATATTAAAATTATATTTAGGGGTCTTGAACTTTATATATCCTTGAACTTCAACTTGGCAAGCGATTAGATAAATGCCCACCAAAACTAAACGCACTCAGCATCAAGTAGGTGGCCTTCCACTCCTTTAATTGGTCTAAAGCCTTCCTCAGACGGCCTCGGGTCGGCTATTTGCACGTGCATGTGTATGCTCCCTTACTACCAGCGGGTCTAGACAGGCATAACATAAGCTTGTATAGCCCAACCAAGTATATCATAGGATACAATGGCCTAGAATAGCATAGTATACCCTAGATTATCCAGGAATAGCTTAGCATAGCATAGTATAGACATGCATTTATAGCCTAGCATAGTATATATTAGAATACTCTAGCTTAGTATAGTATATCTGAGCCAATCACAGTGTATCCTAGCCAAGCCTAGCTTATCAAAGTTTAGCCTAGCTTGACTAGCAGAGTAAAACCCAGCGTAGCTTAGCTTACGCTATTCTAGTATAGCCTATCTTAGTATAGCCAAAATGAGCCTAGTTCACCGGGGATGCAGCCTAGCCTAGTATGTTCTATCCTATCCTAGCCTAGTTAGCTTATTCTAGCCTAAACTAGCATATCCTTATATAATAAATCATAATCTACCTTACCCTACCCTAACCTAGCGAAGTTATATAGTATAGTATATCATAGTATTGTCAGCTTAAACTAACCTATTAGATTTTAGCCTAGACATGATAGCCTACATAACATAGCCTAGCCTTCCCTAGCAAAGCCTTGTTTATCCTAGGCTGGTATAGCGGAGATTAGCCTAGTGTAGCATAGCTTAGAATAACATAGCTAAACCTAGCATGGCATAGCGTGGCCTAGATTAGTATAGCATTTCATGCCCTGCCTAGCATACTTATAGCTTAGCCTAGCCTAGCATAGCATAAATTAGCCTAGCGTTAACTATCCTAGACATGTATAGCCTATAATATACTATTATACTATAGTCAACCATAGCTTATTTTGCCTAGCTTAACATACTATATGCTATCTTAGCATAGCATATTATAGCCGAAATTAGCACAATAAATCTCACCCTTGTTCATTTTATCTTATCATAGCCTCGAATATTAGAGCCTAGCCTATAATATCCTAGCAAAGCGTAGCCTATTTTAGGCTATTCTAGAGTATAGCATATTATAGCCTAGTCTAGTCTAGCCTAGTGTCGGCTCCAAAGCTATGCTGTTATTACCAAAACAAAATAATTCCCTTGATAACCTTGATAGGACTTTGGCAATAATAGCATTTGAAAGAGAATGTAAAACAACATATATGTTTTCGATTTTGTTAGAATCGGCTAAATAGTTACAATGTTATTACAAAATCGATAAAAAAGTAAAACGGGGACCGAGCGACTGACTGACCAACATAGTAGCGTGCGAGTCAAGTCGCTCGCGAATTGACTCGCACGCTACTAAAAATTGGCCCATGAAAAATGATGTAAATATATTAGGTCATATTGTATTAATTATGAGATATGCAAAAATGAATATTGAAAATTTTTTATTTGTAATTATTGTAATTACATTAAATATAACATAGGAGAAAATTATTTACAAATTTAGCATTTTTGTAATAAAATTTAGAATTTTAAGCACTTCTTCTTATAGATTAATAAAAAGAAGTGATTTAGAGGCATTTCAACCTGGCTTGTGGTGTACCAACTTTGAAGTATGGATATTTTCCTCTCATGAAATGGTGTTGCCTGTCTTTATCAGGGAAAGGGAATATGTTTTTATGTCATGAAAGAGTAAACTCTACAAACTTATATCACCTTGTTGTCACAAGCTTTAGTACCATCTATCCAGAAAATTGCACCCCGCAACATAAAGTAGTTATCTATCAGCAGATATCCATGCGATATACATGTACATGCATGTGCATTTGATTATAGGCCGCGACACAAAATATTTAAATATTTCAGTAATACACTGCATAAATTGTTTTAGAATAATTTATAGAAGCTGAATTCCAATTCACAATTTGGCAGGCTAGATGCACTGGGCAACTTCCATAAAACCGCTAGCTGAACTTCAGCGGCTGGGAAAGTCAGTAGCTTACTGATGGTGAGAAATGGTAGTTATTGTTGTTCTTCAAATTACTGCTAAGATGATACTTCTATATAAATTGGCTGGTTATTATTTTTATTTCATATTCTTTTGATTATTTACGCAAAATTTGCTAGTAAAATGAATATTGTAGCTCACTAAATATACGTTAGAATAAATGAACATTGAAATCATTTAATCATTTTTTCTCGGTAATTCTCCACCGTAATGCCCAGTCACAGCGGAAACCTTCCTAATAAATATGGTTAGCCTAAAATGAATGCAGCCGGAGATTCGAACTGCCGAGCCAGCGATGCCGGGCAAGAGCGCTAACCACAATATTAGCCGGCAGGGTAGTATGGTGTGATTATAAATTCATTTATAAATATTACGATGATTTTCTTTGCAAAATTTGAGTTTAATTTCAACGATTTATTTTAAAGGGATATCACATTCATTTTCTCAACATTTTACTAGGTTAGATTATCATATATGAAATTAAAGCTCAATCGAAGCCCTTTAATTCCTGCCAAATTTATAATAACCTACGGCGGCGTTTTTGAGATACAGGAGGTTCTGTCAGAACCACCACTTGAAACCTGATATCATATAATTGGCTATAGAATTACTAAAAATTAAGCATTCTAACTCAATTCACGAGCAAATGATGTACATATTATTTAGTTATCATTCTAAATGAGTTTTCTTTAGTTCCATTAAAGTTTGTGTTAATGGTTGACTAAAACGCATATTTTTCTGACAAGGTGAACTATAGGTTTTGTTTTGGGAAGGGGAGTGTTAGATGAATAGTAATGGTGTTTTGAATGCCCTGGAATTTAGTTCAATATATATTAAATCAATCTAAAACATAAACCAGTTTTCTGGCGCCGTTTTTTGTTAGGAATTATTTTAAATTGCATGGTATTTTTGGGGTTTTGTTCACAAATCAACTTTAAAAAACTACGGAGAATTTCCACAAATGTAGAAAATTTGGCATTATCATAATTTTCATTACGTTCTATTCATTTTTTTCGAAAAAAAAATATATACTATAATAAAGTGCATAAAATTTGCAATAAAATGATATAAAACTCAATGGTGTAGTTTTGTTTTCACAAATTTAATTTAAATATGTAAGAAAACTTTTCCACAAATGTATACAATTTGCATTATCTTAATTTTCACTATGTTTTACTCATGTTGCTATAAAAATAATTCTACCATAAAAAAGTGCATAAAATTTGCAATGAAATCATTTGCACAACCTCCAAAATGCGAATTTTGAACGAAAGCATTTGAAAGGTGACTAATGAAAAAATGTGCTATCGCCTTAAATATGGATATAAATTCATTGATGCAAGAAGGAAACCGACTGATTTAATTTAATCACAATAAAAAAAAATCAAACTTCATTGAGGATTATGAATGATCATCAGATTCATTCGAATTTTCAAAGGAAATTAGTAATTCAAGTTCTGACTCAGAGTCATCATCCATTGAATTTTCTTAAGATGCTGCAGGTAGCAACACAGCTTTAACATCTAGCAACACCCCTTCAGTATCTCGCAACACAATTGAACACCTAGCAAAACAAATTCACTGCAAATTGATGTCAATGCTAAAGAAAGAAAAACTAAATTTCAAGGCAAAAATAAAATGTAGTATAACCTACCTCAGAGTAAGAAACTTGAACCCCATGAGGTATTTAAGTTTTTCTTTGCAAATGAATAAGTTGAGATCATTGTTCTTGAAACGAATAAGTATGAAGACGAATTTTAAAAAAGTACCACAGTGACTAGGCTATCTAGGCTAATGTTCTGAGGTCTTACTGACAGAAACGAAAGGAAAATTATTCTTAGGCATATTAATGAGCATGGAAACTGTTTGGAATCCAAATACTAATCTTTATTTGTCTAGTAAAAATATTTATAAATATCCTTTCATATACAGGAATATGACAAGAGATAGTTTTCAATTGCTATTGTGGTTCATCCATTTTGCTGACAATACTTCCTGCACTAATAGAAATAATAGACTGCTCAAAATACAAACTCTTGCTGACTATCTAGTAGGAAAATTTAAATCCATATTTCGAGGGACTAAGGCTTTTGACCGAAAAGTCTCAAGCCAGGCCGCCACTGTTGGCACTTGGCTCGGGTACAATTTGGGAATCGTAATACCTTCCAACTAGAGTGCAAAATTATTATGGTTGGCTTGTTAGATGGGAATACGCTTGCTAGGTTTGTCTCAAGGGTTAATCGAAATATAAACACCCCTAAAAAAATAAGCTTTAATACAAATAATAATAAGAACAAGGGCACAGCTAAATATCAAAATCTAAATACTAATTATTACGACCAAAGAATATTTTGACGGGCAAAAATTAAAGAAGCTAGGTCCGGGAAAAAGATGTAAGTCAGCCAATAAGTTGGATTAAAGGAAAGACCTAGCAAGTCTATTGGCGTTAACCAAAATGGGGGATTTCTTCTTTGGACTGGGAAGGAGAGGTGGAACTTACGAGGAAAGGACTCCTGGTTACCTCTGGTAAAGACCTGAGAAACTGAAAGGCTAATGGCTAGGTCTTCGTTGATGGGGTCCCGATGCGTCGGGCATCCAGAGAGATTCCGAAGGGAGTTGAAATTACTTGGTGTCCAGGGAGAAGTAATCGCAAATCAATATTTGTCTGCTGGATGGCAGGAAGTCTCAACCAATGTAGTGAGGCAAGAGGAACCCAGGACAATCTTCTGGGGCATAAACGGAGTTTCTGTAATCTTTGACTGATCAGGGAGAAATACACGTAGACGATCTGCTTACGAGATCACAAGGGCGAGAGAAGCACTTCACGGGGGACAGATACTCGCATCTGGATGGTATGAAGCTCGGGCTCTCTCGATCTGATGACGCTTTGCAGACATCACCTTAAATAGGAGCCACAGCCATTGAAGTCAGAAAGTTAAAAGCAGTAAGGCGTCTCAAATGATTTCGGACACGGCTTAAACAACATGGACCTTGATAATTTCCGAGCATCGACGAGGCGAAAGGAAAATAAGTGAGATTCCCTTCTACCCCAAGAGGGGGAAAGATGAACACAGTTGCTGACTCTCAGAGCGGGACAGCGTTGGCAAACTGGAGGAAGACGGTAATAAAGCATCCCAAATAAATACAGCTGCGTTGATCCGTCTTGACCAAGAAAATTATGTGATAACACCTTATTGAGTTTCATGCTCAATACCTTCGTTGAAGGTTCGCTTTTCGTTAATATGCTGTTTGTAAAAGTCATGATTATGGATTAAACTTCACAAACTATGCCCACCATTTAAAGGTGGAAATTGCTAAGTCAGCAAAGGTAGAATCATATAGTCCGCCCGAATCAGTAGTTATTCAATTAGTTAATGATTCGTTATGGTCTCATCGAATTATCTATGATGACAATTATTTTTCTTCAGTTCCAGCCTGCGATTATTTGTTGTAAAAGCAAACTTTTTTACTGTGGGACTCTTAGGAAAGCCAGAAAATTTATCACAAAGAAAGTAATGCATTCCAAGCACAAAAGGGCAATATTTCCGAAAGTAAAGTAAAAATAGAGTCAAGGTCTTTAACTGGAAAAATAAAAGGCATGTTTACATGATTTCAATTAGTTCCTGAGCATCCAGGTTCCATAATTCCAAGAGGGAAGAAGAATAACGCAGTAGCATAAGTTTTCAAAACCAAGCCACTATTAGATTACTACATTGTTAGAAGAGGAGTAGATTTATTGGATCAAATATCCTCCTACCATAGACCCCTACGTAAATCTCGCAAATTGTTCAGCAAGGTTGTGTTTGAATTGATAACTGGTATACAATTGTTAAATGATTGAGACCTTTATAATAAATATTATTCTGGGTCAAAGATGTCTCTTTTAATTTTCAAAGAAACTATTATTCAATATTTTGTATGCGGTAGGAAAACTAAAGAAAAATCCACTAGCCAAACAGTTTGTGCAGGCAAAAAGTCTAATCATTCATTATAAGAAGTGCCTGGCCCTAAGAGTGAGTGGCAAAAGATGTAGTTCTTGTTAAGAAATAATATCGCAAAATGAAGGTGTTAATTAAGCAAAAGCAAAGGCTAGAAATATTTCATTTTGCAATTCTTCTGAAGGGAATCCTTTTTGTGCCATAGCCGCTTTATTTTGTTGCATTCTGAGCAATGATTTGGCTTTTTAATACATTATTTGATAGAGTAATTTTGTTCAATTATTTTTTCGAATGTTTTCATTACGTTACTTGATCTTTTTCTTGTAAAATGTTCGCAATTTTATAAATAATTCAATTTTGCATTTTAAGGTAAAAATCTTTCTATATTTACTTGCCAAGAAGTATTTCATCTAGGCTTATATACCAACCTTTTTTATTTAACCTTAAAACTATGAATTAATAGTAATTTTATTAAAAACAAACCAAATGTTGAAGAAAAGCATAAATAGGTCAAAAATTTAACTTGACCGACAGCGGGCGAGCATGAAGCAATAATAGAGATCAAAGAATGACCCTCATGAGGGCACGTTGCACTTAACTTGAAAATTATTAAGCAAGAAATCTCATCCCAATTAATATAGACAAAGAGTATCCCGCACCTTTATCACTAAGGATTTGCCATGAAATTTTTTATGACTATCATCCACCGCTATTCATCGTTTTCCTTTCGTTAATGTCCCTGTGGAGATTTGATCTCAGATCCAGCGAATACAAGATCCACTGCATCCCATTGCCTCTCCGCGACCCCACATCTGAGAGTAGAGCTTCTTCAAGTAAACCGAACATCCAATCATCTCAGAAGTACTTAGAAGAAAAGAACTGAAAACTATTATTAAGCCATTAGGAGGCACTGATTTCAAATTAAATCGGGGGAGGTTCAGTTTACGGTTGAATAAATCTTTATGTGGCTGTTATTATATGCAATTCTTGAAAATATTTTCTTCAAGGCTATTTTAGGCTTGTGAACCTTATCTTTTAGTGATAAGAATTTATTTTAGATAAGATATTTATGAAACATAACTTTTGGTGGTGGATTTGCAATAATCTGATTATTTTTTTTGGTATAGTTTGAGGGTTATAATTTTTATTACGTCATGATTCAAATAATTGAATTTAATGAAATAGAGTAATGTTTTCTCTTGAGTCAGAGAACGAATAAGTAGCGGTATTTGATAAATGATAGATTTGGTTACCAAAGTGATGAATTTGTTGTTTCGAAATCTAGATCAAAAGATAAAGATATCGATTTGCCCCTTTATCCATAGGCTATCCGAGTTGAGGCCCTACCCTATACTGATTAACTTTCTTGATTAAATTTGACCTAACCCATGCAAATCAGAGCCAAGAGCTTATTCTCTTAACGTCAGTAATATAGAACTTTCTTTCATTCAGTCTTTTCATTTTAGGAAAATTCTAGACCCAAGCAAGGAAAATTGCCTGAGAATTTCGTATGGAAGAATATTTTGTCTAATGAAAAAAACATTACGAAGCAAAAGGGCTACGTATATCTATTTGAAAGAAACCCTCAACTCCATTCTAATACTTTGTTATGATATCAGCTACCACTTAGGAGGAGTTTCAAAATGAAACAAAAGAAGTATCCATCGATGAGAAATTAGTCGAAACTCTCTTGTGAAATGCAAAAAAAACCTTTCGATTAATTCTTTGCTTACTCTTACCAGGTAGTATGCACAGCCCTTCAGGCTGCTTAGGAAATTTTAAACTTATAGTAAGTACACAAACAAACATGCTATTCATTGATTAATGAATACGGTCATAGATGCAAACTTCTTTCCACAATGACCGTAAAAAATTTATCTCGATGTATATCCTAGTGTAACTCTAACAAAGTTAAAGAAAGCAGTTTGAACTCTATCAGGGACGAAGGACTAGGGAGAGAGAAACATGCATATATATGTTGTGAAAACAAACCAGCCTCAGAACTTATTACGCTCACAAAAGTCTCAGCTCCAGCTCCAGCTCCAGCTCTAAAAGAACCACCGCTGCACAAAATTTAGCCTCTGCTACTCTCCTATATGAATAATTTTGTCCTAGAAGTAAATTTCAGGCGGATCCAGTGTCTTAAAACTGTGTTAGTCGTGGTAACTTTAGGCGACAGCTTTTTCATGTAAAAGCCAATAAATTCATTCACATAACGCTAAGCAATGCCCCTCTCAGTACCAGACGGTACACCAAATTATGCATTTAAAGACATGTGAGCCCAAAAAGCAAAGTACATAGTAGAGAAGAAACCCCGATTAAATATTTGAAGGTAAGATTAAATATTATCCGCCATTGTTTGGTTAATTTCATGATGAACAAATGAGTACATGGTCCTTCTTCATTCACAAAATCAAATAACAGCGGAATTTTGTCGCCCAGTTCAATTTTTAGGCGAGGGAGTTAGATTACTTTCGTACTGTAA
The DNA here is from genome assembly GCA_963969495.1 of Ceratothoa steindachneri. Taxonomy (NCBI): domain Eukaryota; kingdom Metazoa; phylum Arthropoda; class Malacostraca; order Isopoda; family Cymothoidae; genus Ceratothoa; species Ceratothoa steindachneri. The sequence continues at coordinate 88,432,805 of OZ018328.1, forward strand.
TGAATTTTAGACCCCATTGTCGTAGAATGGACTCTCGACGATACACCATATATAACTATTCGTTGAGGGAACTTATTTAATTATCTTTAGAGTGCGTGGATGTCTGGCTGGCCGATATTATGTATCTTCGAACTGAGCTCAAGGATAATAATATTGCTATCATTAATAAAATAGAGTTTCATTAATAATAACAATCAACAACACACAAAACGGAAAATATTGACATAAACAGAGAATGGAAAGGGTCGTGTGGAATCGAGCTAATCCGAGGATTAAAAGATTTGAAAAGGTAAAACGAATATAAAGTTAAAGGGAGGTGATGGTTCGCTAAACCATTTGAAGCACAGGATAGAATTGACAAAAGGGTTAAATACTCGAAGGTAACGTTCGGCATACGTAATTTATACTTGTTGTGCAGAGGAAGGTGACGTGAAGAAATTTTCAGTCCGCTGGCGAGTTCCAGCTGGAGGAAGGGGGGAATAAAATGATCCTGACGTGGCGTCTTGGGAATGAGAACCGTTTCTCGACGAACGGCTTAAAGAACAATGGCTGTTCTAATGTTGTTCTCTTCTGAACAACAAGGGAGAAACCTTGTGGAGTCTGCGTCACGAAGGCTTGAACCTTGGCACTCAAGGGATATTGTCCTTCTTCTGGGCAAGTGATGGTGAATGTCGAGGTCGAGGTCCCTTGGCGCACAAGGTGACAGAGGGTCGTAGTGATTTTTCGCGACTAAAATCTGGATCTCCAATCTCATCTTAGCGGTAAAGTTTCCAAATAAATAGTCGAGACACTCCCTTGGCGTGGGGGACAATGGAATGGGAGCTTCGAGGGAATGCACAGCCGAGCCTAAGAACAAGCCTTATCTGCCCCTGAGCCTAACTTAATCTGGCGTGATCGACGGATGGGGCGAACGAGGGGCGGGATGAAAAACCTCCTTGTTTAAATATTGACTCAGGTGGCTGCGATAAGGCGCCCAGCTTCAAAGCGAAGATGCACGTTGAGAGCATCGTGGTTTTAAATAACATGTAATAAAGGGTTGAAATTAACGCGGCCTTAACCCGTTCTATCACACCCCTCCATTCCGGGGGAAGTTGTCACTTCGAAAAAAAAGAAAGAAGGGACAACGATAGAGCTCCGTTGTGGGGAACTCGTTTTCTTGTACCAACCGTCCTTTCCTGAACCTAACTAGTATTACCTCAATACATATAATTATTTTTATATTTAGATTACAAGGAAAAAATAACCTTTAATACAAACTTAATAAAAAAAAAGGGCATGGAACAATGAAATGATATAAAATTAGAACATACGGGACAAAATAATTAATACGTAAATTAATGGGTACAAATATATATATACATACAAAAAAAATAGACATTGAGCGTTACAAAATTCAGACATATACATTAACTAATTATATTGCAAGAGAATCTAATTTAAGTCGTACAAGACGGTATATTCCTACATGGAGATACTAATCCTAGGAATACAAATCCTCTACGCTATTCGGTAACACACTCCTACTGAGTGCGTCAGAGACCTGGTTATCGGAACCTTTGATATAATTTATTTTAAATTGATACTCTTGCATGAGTAAACTCCAGCGCATGATTCGGCCGTTAGAGTGTCGCACATTCCTAATATAGGCTAACGGACGGTGGTCGGTTGCTATCTGAAATTCTTTTCCTATCAAGTACATTTTTAATTTGTCTTTAACCCAGATAATTGATAGAGCTACCTTATCTATAGTGGCATATCTCTTTTCGCGTGGTAATAATTGACGACTAGCATATGCAACTGGATGACTCGTTCCGTCATCCTCGTATTGAAGGAGTACACCTCCAATGCCCTAGTTGCTCGCATCAGGCTTAATCCCAAAGAATTATTCCGGGTTGGGCAACTTTAAAATGGAGGCATAAATGAGCTTACTCTTGAGCTGATTAAAATGTAAAATAGCGACATCATTCCAACGTAAACGACCGGAGGAATTCTTTTTTTGAAGGGGACTGAGGGGGGCCGAAATTGCAGCGAAATTCGGAACAAATCTCTAATAGTGAGAAGCTGATCCTCGGAACGATCTTAATTGCTTCTTTGTAATTGGGAGGGGCATGTCGGCAATTGCCTGAATCTTGTTCTCTTGGGCACCTAACTTGCTTTTTCCTATTTTGAAACCCAAATATTTTATGGTTTCGTGGGCAAAATGGCATTTGCTGGGGCCAATGGTTAGGCTATTTTCGCGCAGTCGCTCGAAAAGAGCTAATAGGGTGGTTAAATGGTGATTCCATTCAAATAGTTCTTGTAGATGACTCTTTTGATGTGGTGTCAGCTGCTCGTCAATATCCAGGTCAGAGGGTTTCAAAGACTCACCTGGTAGGGAAGGAGGAGGGTAATCGGCATCATGTTGGATGCACACTGTCTGTATCACATTAAGGGACTCCGCAGGGTAATCTTTTTCAAGCGCCTATGTTTCGTCCAGTGCTACGAACGTATCTCCATGGGCGCGTTGGGGGTACTTTTTTTCTTTGGGTCCACGGACAGTCTCCGTGTCCTTGTCTTTGGCCTTATCACCTAAGGTTGTTAGTGATTCACACTCCTTTCGTGCCGTTCTAAACTCCTGGTTAAGGGTTTCCGAGAAATCGGACGGTATCGGGGTTCTGATGGGGACGGGCTTCTGGGCTTCCTTCTTATCTCGGCCCCGAGGAAAAGCGGCCTGAGCCACAGGGTCGGAACTTACTTGGGGGCTCTGTCCTATAAGTACGAAACAGACTTGTATGGGTGCTGAAATGACTTCAGCCCAGCCATCAATAATATTGACACTGCAGGTAACATCTAACGACGGGGAATTGGTTCGCTCGCCCAAGGTAGTCATGTACCACCGCAAATCTTTCGTGGTTAAGGTCCACTGGGGGGAGGAGTTCGTCGGACACGATGAGACACGTACATCCTGTGTCCCTGACGAGAGTCGATACTTGGCAGCCGTTCACGCTGCCCTCCTCAAATTTCAAAGTTCCCGATGAACTTTTATCAAAAATAAAATTTACCTGGTGGCCTGACCGAGGAAGAGAAGTTTCTGCTTGGGTCTGCACCACCGAAGGAGCCGGGGTGGCATTAATCTGGTGAACTTGGTGGGCTGGTCCGCTTTTAAGCCTAGAATTTTGGGGGCAATTCCAGCTCATGTGGTTTTCTACACCACAGGTGACGCATATGATTGGTTGCTTCGGGAAGGGAGATGGAGGAGAAATCTTAACGGGAGGTTTGGAGTCCCGTTGTTGGTTTTGGGGAAAGAAGTTTTGGGGTTTTACGGGGCTCGGAAACTTTGTCGGCTTTCCTGTGAAGGGGCGCGAATCCTTCCTTCTTTCCTTGTAGGGGGATTGGTGAGAAGTTCGATTCTCCTTTAGGTATAAATTATGGCTGGCGGCATAGACATCCGCTTCTTCGGTACATTCTTTAAAGGTTTGGCACCGACGATCCTTGACGAACGCGTGGATCTTCATCGGGAGAGACGCCAAAAATTGATCTCGCAACACGAAGTCTGTTAAGGACTCGTAGTTCGACTCAACCTTTTTGGATTCTAACCAAAATTTAAAATTCCTCTGAAGAATGTATCCGATTTGACGGAACGTCTGTCCGGGTTTAATACGACCTCCTCGAAATTCTTGGCGGTAGAAATCGGGAGTCATATTATGAGCGGCCAATAACTCAGCCTTTAAGGTGCTGTAGTTAATTGTACACTTAGAGGGGAAAGATATAAAAATTTCGCACAATTTACAATTTAACAAGGGAAGTAATCTGACTACACCTTCAGCCTCCAGATCCATGTTATTGATTTTAAGGATCTTTTCGAAGTGGGCTAAAAATGCTCTGACACCCTCTCCATCCCTGAAATTGGGGAGCTGTAGTGGGAGATTGGGGGGGACTTTAGAACCCTAACTGGATGACTGTATTTCTGCTTCAACACGAGCTAATTCATTCTGATGGTGAAGCTCAGCTTGTCTTCCCCGTTCCTCTCCTTCTCTTTCTTTTCGTTGGATTTCTCTTTCTCTTTCTTCTCGTTGGATTTCTCTTTATTTTCTCTGCTCCTCTCGAACGTACTTAATTAGTTCTTTTCCGGAGAGTCCCAAGGATTCTCCTTGCGCTTTAAAGATTTCGAACTGAGTCATCTTTGCACTTGGGGGTGCACTAGTCAACCAACTAAACTTCCTTGCAACAAGAATTATGCCTTCTAGAGAAATTAGCCTACCTAAATATGGGCACTGACCTATTCGTACTTGGTTTCTCGATCTAAATAACCACTGACTAAAATCACAAAAAAACACAAGAAATTATTATAACAATTCTTTGAGCAACTCCAGCTTCTTAAGTTTCAAAAACGGGGATAGCAATCGTTAAAACATAAGGGAACTACTATACTCTATTATTATAACGAATAACACTATGCTTTACTCGACTGAGACCAGTGTTTGCAAAGATATAGCGTTAAACCTTACACACCTGATACCAAATTTAAATAGTATATATATTTATATATATATATCGTAGAATGGACTGCACATGTTTCTTCCTTAGTAATGCAAATATTTCTTGAGGTATTGCAATGCCTAGATTTCAGTTAGTGTATGTAACCAGCCAAAGGTTTAAGTCTTTTAAAGTGATTGAATTGTATCTTGAATAGTATAATTCAGTTTAACCCGAAAAGTGTTATATTGTCGGACATGATAGGATTCTCAATAAGTTTGTTACTAGGTTTAAATTTTTAGTTAGAAACGCGTGGATTATTGCACCAGCAGGTAACATACATATTTCGTTTAACAAAAACATATACTTGGTGTAGCCTGTGAATGATGCACAGCCTGGTCCTTGTATGGGAAATATAAATTTCACTTGCAAGAAGATAAGGTCCGGTTAGGTAAGGGGAAAATAGCGCACACGTATAGGTACATCGCTCAGATGCTCGAAGTAAGTCAATGGACAAACCAAAGAAAGACTTGGGCAAGGAATGATAGTCAAGTAAGGCCCAGATCCATGAAGTTTTACTTTAAATGAGGAGAACAAAGAAAGGACTGCACCAAACAACATTAGTTTAGGGATGAAGTTCCAAAAAAAAACTGATTCAAGTATCGTTATTTTAAAGAAGGAGAACTGAGAGAGTCCTGCTTCAATAAAACTTTATTTAAAGGATATGCAGGAAAGGAGTGCCCCATGGAACACTAATTTAAGGAAAGAGAGCCAAGAAAAAAGTGCTTCAAAGATTCTGAGTTTACAAGAAGAGAACCCAATGAATGCTGCTCCAGGAAATATAGTTATGTGAGGGGCGGCAAAAGTGATGCAAAGGTTTAATGGTTTCTCAGCAGGTTATGACCGGCCTAGTGGCCCATTTTCAGACAGTAAGCACACAGAGCTATGATACGGTTATTCTATACGATAGTTGATATAGTCGTTTGGACAATGGAACTACAAATATCTTGCACTAAATGAGTTGATATTAAACCAAAATCATTCACTTTTCATCTATACCCCGGTTAAATGTTTTTTACTCTTCTACACACGGACCTGTAAAACTATGAAAGAAATTGTTTTCCTGAAAAACATCTTCCTGGATGTTTACTTTTATATCTATTCCACTTTCTGATAGTTTTGGCTAGATAACACCTCTTACGCGATAAGTTCATTCTCTAATTTCTTTTTTGATTCTATTATAGTCTTTTACTTCAAAGAATACTCCTCGCGTATCAGTTTTCTACTTTCTTGAAGTTGTATTCACATATTTATTTATTTTGCTTATTCCTCACCTTAGTGTCTCGTGATCTTAAACGATATATGTTTGTTCGTTCAATTACTTATTCTCAGTTTTAAATTTTTTCTTGGTTTATATTATTTTTAGCTAGAAATTACTGCAAGGTTCGCTTAGTCTAGATATAGGGTTTAGCATATTTTGTACTTTGAATTTGAGTCGTTTTCTATTTTAACGGAGTTTCCACGCTAGAGCTGAGTCATTCATCTGTCTCCTTCTGTATTTTACTACACGCTATGAGCCCAATTTACGTTTTTCTAACGAGTAAATCACCGTTCCTGTCTTAGTTTGCAAACAATATCCATGAAAAATAATTTTTTCACAATCAAATTACTATCTTTGTTTTAATTGTTATTTCAATGAACTCAGTTACCTTTAATTATTTTTTCCGGCAAATATCATACTTTATTTTCTCTTTGTCTTTGTTTCGTTAGCCGATTCTTTCTTTAATACTTACTGATTATTTATAATTTCAATATATATATATATATATATATCATTCATTTTCCTCTAATCTATTCCAACCATTTTCTATGCACCAATAGGTTTATCCTTCCATCTATTGCATGATGTGTTGCCTGTTTCAATGTCGCAAATATTTTGCTTATCCCACAAGCTTTCCATTTCCCTCTTTGATTCCATTTTTATGCTCATTTTATGAATCCAATCTACTCATTTAGGTTTTCCATATATAGTAAGCAGCAAATTTTCATCTTTGAAATCATCTCACGGCATCTGTCCTTCCTAACTCTACTCAAACCTACACTCTTTCAACCAATCTGCAAACTGCAAAATCTAAATTGGCAATCAGCCTCCGGCCCCTTTCAAATTGGCAAATTCACGCATATTATAGGTTACGAATGGATTATATTATGATTTCTTGATATTTCACGTACAATGATTATGGTATTTGTTTTACTTAGTTTATCAGATATATGAGAGATGTTTAATATGTCTACAATGGTTTCACGCAATTAAAAACTCCTCGATTGCGCCAAAAAATCTGAATCCTTTTGATATTTATTTGGGGATTTTACTACGATTTCAACCTTTGAGCCACTCATCTCTCCCTGAAGCCCTGATAAAATGCAATAACTGTTCAGTTAAATAGAAAGAAACCAGCTTTCAACTTTTTTGCTATGTTTAAATATTTTCTTCGTTTCAATATTTTTCCAGAAAATAATCAATTACCACAAACTTATGTACTCTCTGCCCCTAGACCCCTGCCTATAATAATTGTTTTCATTCCCTAGATGAATAAAGGTACTCAGAGGGAACTTTGCCAAGTCGCTCAAGGCCAATTACATTTTTCTCCACTCAGTAACTCATGAAGATCTGAATAACCATCCCCATGAATTCTACCTATCTAAGAAGCAATCAGAGCTCTTGGCATCCCGGCTGAAGCAGTGTAACCTGTCAAGGAAAAACTTGCAGTTTCAGAAAATGAAACAAGTTGTTTCTACGGATATTTCGTGCCTGTTCATCTCACATGTCCCATACAATCCTTCAATTTACGGCTTTTCTTTCACTAATTTAAGCGAAATCTGAATGCTGTACTCTTGAAAAATTGATAAAAATACCCCACCCTGTTTTTGGTCAGTAAGGCAAACATGATTCAAAATTGATGCTGTACTTTTTCTATATACTTTCGGAGGCTTCCCGAGGCAACGTACCCCAGATTCTCGATAAATTTCACTTCTGATTGTCCGTATTACTACAATGTATGCAAAGGCTTATAATAAAATATAAAAATATTTTTAGTTCTATTAATGTTTAGTGTTCTTATACTTAGCTTAACTCTGCAATATTCAATTTCAGTATATGAAATCAACACCTTATATTATAGATATATTCATTATAATAAAAAACTTAAAATGTAAAAACTAAAGGTAATACATCTATACTACATATTTATAATTTTAAATTACACATCGAAATTAGTCAATACACATATTCGCATGCTTGGTAAAAATTTGTGATTCTTTACACCAGTGTAATCAACGAGGCAAAGAGCTGTATGCAGACCTACACAATGTGAAAAAGAACCATTTTTCAGTGTTCAATAACTCACAAAAATTTCGTCTAATTCTCTCTATCATGAGTTCACAGTTTTAGTTTTGAGGAACAATTTCTTTGTAAACAATGCCACTGCAATAAAATATGCCATTAAAATTGCTCTTTCTTTGAGAGTAAGAGACAGGGTTTCCATGGTGTCGGATTATTAGTGTTTTCAACTCGGCAACCTATACTTTCATTATTGGTTCATATTAAAAATCAAATCTTCATCCCCAGTAATAATTTATTTTTATCATAATCTGCGTTTTTGATAAGATCAGCGCAAAGAATATGACGAACTTCTCCCTGCCCGGGTAAAAAAAGCATGGACAAGGGTTGAATTCAATTTTATCTTTCCAACGTGTCGCAAAATTTCATATCAAGCGCCTTGCTATGTAAAGTGCTTAAGAAAAACAATATAACAGTGACTTATCTAAGAGTTAATATTCTCTCAATGTTTTCAGCACGCGTGTTAGAAGGCCCACTTGATCTTCTAACATCTTCAGTCATTCCTGCTTCATCGCAAAAACTTTTATACCATTTAACGAGGTGTTGTCTACGATGCAGTTTAACATATGCCTCCTATATCTTGAAGAAGATTTCAGACGTAGTTATTTACATTTTTATGCAATATATTAGTTCTTTGTTCTTTAATTTGTAAAGATATCCGAATTAAAAAAATAAAAAATTAAGATATTAGATATATGTGAATTATACTGAAAACAAGTGAGGAAAGGCATATGTGTGTGGGTTCGAAGAGTAAGGGTCAAGTTGCCGGATGCATCTGGCGCTTAGAATTATTTATTAATTTGACATACTCCCAAGAATGTTTTGAATGCTATATATCATGTTTTATGGCACTAGTCGCAGAAGATTCTGGAACAAGGATGTGTTTTCACTTTGTTATAAGATAAAATAAAACCGCCATTTTCCACATTATATTTTTATTTGGTTTCTTTTTATTGCGTATCAACTTATATATTTCTTACTTGAATTCGTTGACCATTGTTGCATTCAATTTTGTTAGTCTTAGCCCTTTAGTGACTGGTCTTAGTTCCTAGGGTCATAATTGATTGAAATTTGACATATAAAGTCTTGTTGTGTCCACTATTATATATGATATAGTCAATACCATGAAAAAATTATTTACAGTAGGTTTTGACCATGTTCTCAAAATGGTAACGTTAGACAATTCAGAGTTACTTTTTAGGGGAAAAGGTTTAAAATAAAGAATATTTGTTTTTTATATATGTATATATAAGTGACATATATTGTATAATATAGTTATATATATATATATATATATATATATATATATATATATATATATATATATATATATATATGTCCTATGATCTTTACTAATAAAAAAAAACTTTTTAAGCTAGTTTTCCTGACGAAATAGATAGAATGAAATTATAAAATCAATATAGAGAAGATATATGTAACTAATAAACAAAAAGAATCCTTTTATTTTATAATAATGCTCATTACTTAGTTTATCATGCTATCTATATATATATATATATATATATATATATATATATATATATATATATATATATATATATTTATATATAAGCAAATATATCGTGCAACTTTGGTGAACAAAAAATTCAATTTTTTATGTAGAATTTATGCCTATGAAACCATATACTGCATGTAAATATACAAATGAATTTATAAACCTTAATAATTGAAAACAGTCATTCTCCTTTTACACTAAGGTAAAATGATGAATTTAGTTACAGGTCCTCCATAAAACATAATGAGCTGTGTATATCAAATCCTTTTTGATATTTATTTACTGCTTATGATAAACGTCACTGCATCCCATTTTATGCATTCTTTTGTTGCACTTTTGGCACTGCTGCCTGGTGTTCTTTGAGCATACCAGAATGTGATTGATTCCATTGAATCTTGAGCCTATGCATGCCGGAGCATTTGGGCCCCCCTGCCGTTTTCGTTTTTTTCATTTTTAGGAGCGTTCTTACTATTTCTTGTCTAAGTGTAAGAGAGTCATATTGATGGAAGGGTTTAAAAGCTGGTAAAATCAGTATGCTGCTATCACAGACATATTCAGTATATGTGAAAATAAATTCCCCCACGATTTTATAGATCGTAAACATGGTCAGTAAGAAGATAATAAACTATTAAAGACATCTACCCCACCCATTCCTTTATTGTACATTCTGATTAAATGGGGTTGCATAACGGCCTTCTCTTTTCCTGGATAGGGGTTATGCTGTAGTAGTTGCCTGCAACGTTAACAACTGAACTATCATTCCATTTTACCTAAATAACTGATCTATCTGATTTGAAATCATAAAATCCTATTTCTACCTTTCTCATTTCCTCGTTGCTCGGGAGGGGCCAAGCCCTGTCATGTTTTCTCGAACTTTTCCGCAAGCAAGGATATCTTTTCGAGTTAGGTTACTTAGGTGTTGGTGGCTGTAAAAAGATTATCAAAAATAATTGCATGCTTTGTATAGTTTTGAATAATTTTCAACATTTGATCCACTAGCCGATACCCTAAAGGTAATGATGCACTTCCTTCTTTTCTGCGAAAAATAGAGACTTTGCATAGATAACCATCAGAGCCACACCTCATTCACATTTTAAAGCCAAGGCAAATGGGCTTATTCTTTATGAATTGTTTGGCACTCTGTAATTCCTTGTAAGGGATCACAGACTCAACAATACTCAAAAATTCGTGAAATAATCCCAAATTGCTGACAATTTGTGCAAAGCATTCTAAAAAATGTGCTGCACTTTAGCTAATTTTGACTTAGATAATTTGTTGTTATCAGCGATGTGGATATACCTTTTAATTGTTTTAAATCTATCCCTTCTCATTGTTTTTGAGTATATGGGAGTTTGCATATCTTAACTAGTAGACCAATATGATTTTAGAAGGTAAATAAGAATGATAAACACGCAAGAGAACCCAACCTGGAAAGTTCCTAATTTCTACTTCACTTAAGTTGAAAGCTGAAACATTCTTATCTGGTTTTGCGTATAAATTTGTCTGTTCAGCAATGAAGCTTATCATGTCATCGGAAAAAATAAATTTATATATGGTGAACACATCTTTTGCAAGATAGTTTTCGTCAACGTTTTGAGGTGCACTATCCCCCTAAGGGGCGCGGCGATTTGCCATCCTGGCCGCCGTGGTAACGGGACTTGGCACCCCGTCCGACCGCAGTTTAGCCTCTTCTCCTTTCTTTAAAACACTTATTTCCTTGCTTTCCTTACAATCTCTCCCACAACTTTCTCTGGTCAACCTCTAATTTCACAGGGTAGATGCTGACCTTCTTTTCAAGGCAACCGTCCCGGATCGGGGCGGAGGGGGATGGATCAATGTTCCCTAACCCCTGACCTCCAGTTCGGAACGGGTTTTTTTTAACAACCTGCTTTATCCCCAACCATACCTTCCTCACATCCCTTTTCTTTTTCTCTTCACACTATCAGTTTTTAGCAGCGTCAAATGTGGAGCCGCCATGCCGATGGACTGCAAGGCCACCAGGCGGGAGAGGGGGTCCCAAATTGCGGCGCCTAGCTCTGCCAGGCCTGTAATCACGTGTTGCAGTGCGGGCAACTGCGAGAGGTAATGAGCGATTGCATCCCGTGAAACAAATAGGGTCACCATGCCCATAGATGAACACCCAAAAAACATCAACCCTCAACTTCCCCTGTTCCATCGACGGAACCGCCCTCAGGCAGCTCCACCGGAAGAATGGAACCCTCCCCCTCTTTGCTTGCGCAGGGGCCCCTCCATATTTTTTAACCGGAGAGGAGGCATACTCCTCTCCTAGGCTTACCGGTAAAATGGACTACCCCTCACCCCCTTCTCTGGATTTGCTTTTGGGCACTCCCCTATTTCAAGTGGCAGTCACTCCTATTCTTTCTTAGGGGACTGCCAAGAAAGCAAGCAGGCAGCCCATTGCCGGCTCCTCTCGTGTAAGCGGGTCGGTAGGCCAAACTCCCTTAAGAGGAAGAGAAAAGCGAGACCCCTTCGGTCGCTTCCCTCAAAAGACCTGCTGGCAAGAATACTTAACCTTGCCGGGGTCAAGGCCTGTGCCTCCCCACACCAGATGACTAATGACAATACTGCCAACGGGACCTGCGATGTCTTGGGGGGGAGGGGTTGGCCAACTGAAACGTTCCCCCTGAGGTAGCATGGTCCTTGAGGCAACCAAGCCTCAGAAGGTAGTGCCTTCCATGAGAAGGAATCCGGGCTCGGCGCTAAGCACAGAATCCGAATCCGACCCTATGCAAGGCCCTCCGCAAACGGCTAGGGTTTCTGAGGTAGTACAAAGAGGGGTACCCATACGACTACTAGGACCTTCCCAATTTCAGAAAAGGAGCTGGCTGAGGTTAGCCCATCTGGCCTCGGGGCTCCTTCCGGCGGGGGCGAGAAGTGGGTTCATTCCCTTCACTCCTCTCCGAAAAAGAAAAAGAAGAAGAAAAAGAACAAGACTCGGGGATCCTCTCCATCTGCGGGGGCTGCGGAGACGAATCGGTCTGCTGCCACTTTAATAAGCGACCAAGCCGAGATCGGCATATCCGGCCCCTCTGCCACCCGGGTGCGGAGCCCCTGACTATGACAAAAACCAAAAGTGCGCAGGGCGGAGCCTCGATAACATCTGGGCTTCTGATTCAGAGGTTACCTAGCGTATTCGAGCCAGCTGGCTTCAAGCGCTTACTCTTTATTGCTCCACTGATGGCAGCATGTTGGCCAAGGGCAACATGATCCATCAGAGGAAAGGATTAGCTAGTACAATTGCTAGAGAGCCGAACGTGACCCGTTTCTCGGACGGGAGCCTTCTAGCGAATGCGGCGAATCCCGCCGAGGGGGCCAAGATAAGTGCTCTTCGGACACTTCATGGCACCCCGGTGAGTGTGACGCCACACTCTCCCATGAACATTAGGGAAGGAGCAGTTTATGCAAGGGAACTAGCTGAATACTCCATTGAGGACATCACCTTATAGCTGGCTGACCATGGGGCGGTCAAGGTCGAATGTGTAATGAGAAAACAGGGAGGGGTCTCAAGACCCACCCCTACACTCTTCGTCACGTTTAACTGTGACAAGCTCCCTGAGACGTTGCGTACCCGTTGATACCGCTACTGCGTGAAGGCATTCGTGCTACTGCCGCGGCGGTGTTATTAATTTCACCGCTTCGGCCATGCAAATCGTTCGTGTAGACGTGCAAAGGTGGGGTCACCCAAAGTCTGTGTAAATTGCTCCAAGGCCGCACACGATAAGTCTAAATCATGTGTGGCCTAGTGTATCAATTGCCGAGAGCCGCACCCTACCTTTTCGAAGCAATGTGGTGCATATCTCCTCGAGGAAGAAATCCTGGCTGTTCAGGCCTAAGATCGAATCTTATTCCGCGAGGCTTATGACTTGGTCCTGGCGCGCCCGGCTCTGCCTGGGACGTCATATGCCTCAATAGTTAGAAAGGCCTTCTCTGCTCCGGGTCGCAACGCCCGCCTAAGGTTCCGAGGTGGAGGCAGGAAAAGACTCGCATGGTGAGCCCAACATCCCTCAATAAGTCCTCGAAGGTGACAGCGCCTTCAGCGCTTTGTTCGGCCAACAGCGCCTTCAGCGCTTTGTTCGGCCAACAGCGCCTGGGGTTCTGCCTCCGGGAAGCGTACGGCCATTCCCCTGAGGGTCTTGTCTCCTGTGAGCTAGGCATCTAGGGCATATTGCTTCAATGGAATTGCCGTAGACTCCAAGTCAACTGGTAGGAGCTGCGAGGGCTCTTCTCGTCCCGTTCCCTATTTTTGCGGGAGACCATGCTAGGCGCATGCCCCCTGCCCCCCCTCCCGGGGTATAAGGGTCTGGTGACCACACCATCACGTGCTGGCCGTGCTAAGGGATGCACGGTTTACACCCGGTATGATGTATCCGTTCTTGCTTTCTATTTAGATACCTCCTTTCAGACATTAGCTGTGCAGCTGCACCTGGATAGGAGGTATACTATAATTTCTGCCTAAATTCCACTGTCAGCTGACTTCAACGCAAGGGAATTCCGCCGCGTCGAGGCACGGTTGCCGAGGCCCTTTCTGATGCTTGGAGATCTAAAAGGCAGGCATCCTCTCTGAGAAGATTACTCAATAAATCCCAGGGGACAAGTCCCTGCCGATCTGATCGAAGAGCTTGAGATGGGTGTCCTAAACGTAGATGAGTTTACGCATCACTGTCCGAGAATCGCTTCATTTCCTGCCTTGACCTATTTTTGTCCTCCTCAGATGTAAAGCCTAATTTTGATTGGGGGGTGGTCGATGACCTTCATAGTAGTGATCACCTTCCCATTTAAATATCATTTTAAAGGCAACTTACGGCTGAGAGGCCACCTTATAGGTGCTTTGCGCGGGCGCGGTGGCATGCATTTCAGGAAATGACTAAATTCTCTATCTCAGTCTAGGAGTTTAGGTCGGTAGATGAGGCAGTTGAGTTCTTCTCCGGCAACCTCATCGCCGCGGGCCTGACTAATATTTCTAGAACGTCTTGCCGTTTTGCACGCCGACCACTCCCATGGTGATCGGCCAAATGTAAAACGGCCATCAAACAGAAGCGTTATGCCTACAAGCGCTATAGGCGTCACCCGAACGATTTCACTGTCGCTGAATTTCGTCGGGCTAAGGCTATGTTTCGTTATATTTCAAAGCACGCCCGCTGCTCTTTTTAGCGGCATACGTGTCTTCACTTAACGAGAAGACCCCTTTAGCAGAGGTGTTGAAGCGAGTCTAAAGAATTCGGGGCAAGTTCTCGCAGCACCCCCCCTCCCGTTATCCGGGAGGATGGGTTTTCAATCTCGGACCCCGGGTCCGTGGCAGAATCCTTCGCGACCAATTTTTTCGTATTCTCTAGCCGGGATGCTGCTTTGCCAGCATTCAATGCACGTTGTGATGATGCGCAAGGCTGGCCTTTACCTCCAGAAGTGCAGAAAGCCTTAACGAAAGGTTTACTGTGAGTGAGGTGCGCTCCGCTCTCGCTTCGTGCGCGAAAACCGCCCATAGTCCGGACGAAGTCCCGTACGCTATGCTTCGACACCTGGGTGAGCAAGGCATGGCTTTTCTGTTAGATTTGTTCAACAGGATCTGGGTGGATGGTCTTCTCCAAGATTCCTGGCGAATCGCTACTGTGCTCGCCTTTCGCAAACCGGGGAGAGATCACTCTACTCTGACCGGTTTCCGCCCAATCTCTCTAACCTCTTGCGTGTGTAAGTTGATAGAGAAATTGGTAAATGTTAGATTAGCCTTTTTCTGGACAGCGGAAGCCATCTGTCTTCGGCACAGTGCGGCTTCCGCAAGTTCCACTCCAGATGGGATGCTTTGCTCCGCCTGGAAAATGCCGTCTGCGAGGCCTTCGTTCGTAGACAGCACTACGCCTCGGTGTTTTTCGATCTGGAGAAGAACTATGATACCGCATGGCGATACGGTATCATGGAGACTCTCCACACGATGGGGGCGAAGGGACGCCTCCCAATGTTTCTATCTGAATTTTTCCTAGATCGTCGATTCCGTGTACGAGTGGGGGAGCCCTCTCTGGCCCAAAGGAGCAGGAAGAGGGTGTCCCGAAGGCACGTGTCCTCAGTGTTACACTCGTTGCCCTGAGCATCAAAGGCATAGCCGTGAGTATTACGTTAGATCTTTTCGAAGCACACCTCGTGTCACGCTGGAACCGTGCCAGTGTATACGGATAGCTCCAAGTCCAAAGAGGGGGTCGGCTTCCACGCCGTATTCTCTCTGTCTTCACGGCAAAGCTGGTGGCAATACCCCACTCGCTACGGGAGATTACGCGACGTGCCCGGTTTGGAGACCGGATAGTGATCTATAGCGACTCACAAAGCGCCCTGAGTGCTCTCGTGGCTTTGGAATCTCCGCATCCCCTGGTTCGTGATATCCGTGACTCCACGGTTTTAGCGAGCGGGACAGATGTCGAGATTATCTTCTGCTGGGTTCCTGGACATGTAGGAATTGCGGGGATTGAACGCACCGATGAGGGCGCCAAATAGTCCGCAACGACTTTGTAACCAGACCAGCGTTTCGCTCTTCCTCACACTGCTACATGGCAGGAATACGGGCGGCTCTTCGGACTGCTTGGCAAAGAAGATGGGAAACGGTCAGGGGAACTTAAAGTTGTGTGCCATTGCCTTGCGGCGACTGTTCCCATAGACCTATCCCCCAATGCCACGATGGCTTCAGGTCGCTTTCTGTCGTCTCCGAATCGGGCACACTCGTGTGACGCATCGCTATCTAATGAAGCGCTGGCCAGCACCCTATTGTGGTGACTGCATAGTCCCCCAGACTGTTTGGCACATTCTTGTCGAATGTCCCATTCTGGGTGATCTTCGCGCAAGATACCTGTCCAGGTACCGGGATGGGCGGGGTCGCTACCGCCTGTCCCTTTTACTTGGGACGAGTTCGTGCATATTGACTTGTGGACTTGTTTTCTTTTGGGTGGAGGCCGGGCTCCTCCCCTTTATTTAAGAAGGTTCTGTTTTTTTGGTTTGTTTTCTTTGTAGGTTACACGCTCCTGCACGGCGGTGAGGGGAACCTCACCCCGATGCCGCAGATTGCTTCCTAATTGTTAAGATTTTCACATTTTTATTATTGTTATGTTTTCATATTTTTATTTTAAAGTAGCCTAGTTCTAGGCTGTCGTGTTTCCGGTGACTTATGCCCAAGTGGGCAGTTGCCAGATCGGCTCTATAAAAAGAAATGAGGTGCACTATAATGATTTAGAGCAACCTTATCACTTTTTATCCACCTAAGTGCAGCAGGAGGCAACCCACCTTCTTCATCTGACTCTGAATCACGACACGCATGAACTTCTAACTCTCCAACTACTACTTCAGGAAAATTTTGCCGATTCAGATCATCGTCGTCACCTTCTTCATCGCCGCTAATTGCCTGATTGCCAGATTCAGGTGGAATAATTACAATATCAGCGTTACTCATTTCCTCAGCATATTCTCTTGCATTCTCCAGAAATCTAGAGCGTGGAGTCCTTCTCTTCATTCTGTAAAAACCACAAACCGTATAAATGTATGATTCCATAGCTCAGTGGGTAAGCATTTGGTAAGCATTCTATTGCTGCAGTGACATAAATTGAAGTTAGAGATAATTATGTACTTATTAAATATTGACATGTTGAGCACGAGAACGTCACCTTTTTATATGCACATACACATATGTATGTGTAGACATATGTGCATACACACAAGCGTATAGTTACGTGTCCAAACACTAGCATGCATTCAGACAGGCATTAATATATTGCATTAATATATTAGTTTTTTTTTTATTAAACTTAGTTAGATATCTATATAATAAAATTTAATTTTGTCTATAAACAGAATGTAAATGGAGTAAAACTAACGAAATGAAACAAGTTACTTCCCCATATAACGATGTAGAATCCATGAAGAGACGGCGCATTAAACATGTGTACTCTATGTTTTCCCCAGTTTTAAATGACTAATATTACATTAAACCTGTGGATTGCGCCAAGATACAGATGTGAACGTGTTTTATCTGTGCAATGTGATCGAAATATAGGGAACAAAAGTTTCCAGTACTGTTCAACGTTCCCATTTTGGGAACATTATATTCAGACCTATTTTTTTCTATACAAGTAACCCTGGATCTTAGAATTTTTAATAATTATTTATAAAATCATATTCTCAATTATAATATTAAGTAATGTTTGTAATTTTTGTATATATCCGATAACCCATATTATGGTTAGAAAAAAAATTATTTTATATTTTATACAAAGATCTAAAAGAATTTAGAATAAAACATCGTTTTACATTTTGGGATGCGAAATTACTAAATTAAGCTTAACATTGCACTTAAAAGTCATTTAGAAGTTATGTTCCCAAAATGAAAAAGTTTGACACTAAAGGGGTAATGTGGATGGGGTGGTAAACGTGTCCTGTACCTAGGCCCTGGCCTATTTCTTTACTGTTTAAAAATAGAGAGAATCGTATTGCATTTTCTAGAGCGAATCGTGGCTACAGAAAAGCAAGACATTAGGCGCCGCAGGTCATGATGATTTCACGTTTCTTATATTGATACGAGCGATAAAGTTGATTTTAAAGATCAAGAATAAACAGTTAAGATTCATTATGTTTAGGAACAGCTTAGTTAAGGTTAGTTTAGTTTGGTAAGACTTAGTTGTCGAGGTATTGAGTGCTTCGTAATTTTTCTGTCAGGGTATTATATATTTAATGAGTGCCAGTCTGACACTACTCCTTAGGAAGGGAAACAATTCCTCTTCTAGTTGAGTGGACTCTTTAATTACTGTATCACGAGAGTACAAGATCGTTTAATCCATTTTTTAAGGAAAGAGCCGGTCAACGCGTAAGGATCCAGTGAAACACCAAGAATTAACCAAAAATATATATCTATTTAATATATCAATTAACTCAAAATATTTACAATAACATATATAAGTTTAACATAGTTCGCAAGAATTGGATAAGGGCATATTCCATATGCAAGTCATGATCAACGCAAAGTAGACTCCACGTAAATAAACCAATTGCCAGTTAATTTATTTAATGAAAACTTTTAGTATAGCATTTAGCCACAATTTACGTTCCACTAATCTAACTGAAAATATGACAGGAGTCACTAAATATTATCTCTCCTTTAGTTAGCTTGAGTACAGTATTAAAATCCTACTTAATTAAAACAAATATATATAGTCATTCGGATTTACATGACTTTGAAAGAAACAAGGATTGACGGATATCGATATATTGGATTTTTCACGCTTCTTCGAGTTGCAGCTGGAGGATGGAGGTTATCCCCAAGATGGGAGGGAAAACTATGTCTAATTCTTCATATAACTTTATCTCCGGTTATAAGTCTACAATACAGAGAGAAGAGTTGTGCTCTTGGTATCTCTTGAGTTCTTCTAGTATTCTCACCTTATTCTATAGTTACACAACTGGGTTTTGGTATACGATATACGAAGTGATGCCGAAAGTAATAACAGGAACTTACTTGGGGATTAATACTTCTTTTCTCAAAATTACTGAGACTTCGATTTGAAAGTCACTCGAGAATGAGCGGGTCTTCTTTTGTCTTGCTTCCCAAAATTCCCGTTTGGCACTAGCATTTGTAATCCAGCCAGACCTCTTGCTAAGTGTGTGAAGGATAACTCGGTATAGCACCGATAAGAAAAAGTCGATTTCCGAACTGGGTGAGGAAGTAATCACATCGATTTAGTCCTCTATCTTCTCTTACAGAATAATAATCTTTCTTTCCTTATGGTGCTTATTTATAGACCGACAACCCCTCCACCTAATGAGGGACGGGGCGAAGCCACTGATGGGAGTGCGAGGGGTGAGTGAAGGGTGGCACCGCCGAGCTCATGTCTGCTTCTTAATGACAGGCACCGTCAACCATCATATGTTTTCTCCTCGGTGGGTTTTTTTATCTGGCACCGTTTTTTGGCGGTCTGCCCGCGGGCCTCCACACCTTGTAGGTAATCGGATCTTTTGAGACCTGCTTAATGTCCTTTTGTGGCTACCTTGATCCAGCAGCTCGCCACTGACTACCTATTCAGCGGGGAGATCAAAGCTTCGGCAGTTTGGTTGTTAATCAGACGACTAAAGTTCTCACGCCTTCCTCTTTTGGTACGTTTTTCTCGCTGTCTTTGAACAGGGAATTTAACATATATGTCCGCTTGGCCCTCTATGTGGCGTTATGTGATAATTCCTCTACATTATTGATTAACATTTATAGTATTTC
Source organism: Ceratothoa steindachneri (assembly GCA_963969495.1). Classification (NCBI taxonomy): domain Eukaryota; kingdom Metazoa; phylum Arthropoda; class Malacostraca; order Isopoda; family Cymothoidae; genus Ceratothoa; species Ceratothoa steindachneri. The sequence goes on from OZ018328.1 coordinate 88,452,428, forward strand.
AGAATATCTAAGTAAACCTAGAATTTCGGATTTTAAAGAAGGAATGCTATTATGGATCTTTTCTTGAATATTACACAACTTTTTATTATCTGTTCATTGAGATATTTTCTCTTTTGTGACTGATATTTTTATATTTTTATATTGAAACATAAACTGGAATGAAAAATGTTTTGGCAGAAGTAGATTTCGTTACAAAATTAGCCAGATAATGAAAAATGGTATCAAAGAATGCAATAGGAGTAACCACTGAGAAACTTCTTTAATCATTTCTGTGATGTACCGTGCATTTGCCACCATCAACAAGATATAGGTATCAGATTATGGAACTATAGAAAGCTGCACCGTCAATAGGATCAGATAAATGCATATCTATATGACTAATAGCTTGGGAAATTGATTACCATAAATCGATCGACAACATGTAAGTGACCCTCATACACTCTGGTGAAGAAGGAATCGCTTGCAAATTTTGAAAACCAGGCAGTTTTTAAGTGAACAATGGTAACCCTTATTCAAAAATGCTAAAAGTTATTCTTAAAGCATTTGCTTCTATATATTAATGTAAAGACTCATGAGGCATATACAAACCATAAATATAATAGGGTGTAATATCAAGGTGTATTTTATTAATTTGAATCAATTTTGATCAAGAAACAAATGTCTGTATTCCGCCTATTGTCTCCTGCCAATCTGAATCAAATCTTGCATTGAAATAAAATTATATAATTTACCTTACGAATTTTCAGTAATTCCCTGAAAACTTTTTTGAGATACTTTTACAATTTTCCAATTTTAAAGCTTGAACTGTGTTATGTGAACTATTCTTCCACTGGTTCTGCTTTGTTTGGAACGTTAAAGTGCATCTATACGCGTAATATAAGCCGCAGCCATATTTTTATACATACATATTGCTAGGGTGCCAATTTTTAGCCCATAAAGAGCTTTCTGTGAATAGGTACATCTGCTGGGTAAACTAAAAATCCTAATTCGGAATAGCAAAAGACATAAAGGCAAATGAAGTTTTCCTAGGCAATATAGAAGGAAAAAGGAGTATTTATAGCACAAAACCTTAAGAAAAATGTGAGTAACTTAACATAGACAACTTAGAGTTTGGATGGCGTATATCGTGAAACGGTGTTTGGATATTTAGAACACAGAGCTATTCTTTAGATATGAGTGATAACTATACCAAATTCTCATAAGAACATACACAAAAACAACCAAGAACAGCTAATTTTAGGGGGGTGTAAGGATTGTACCAAATGTTCCTATCATACATGTGCATATTTTATATCATACTAAATTACTCAGGAAAGGTATTTTGGACTATGAAAGATTATAGAAAGTAAAGGTAGGGAGACTTTCACCCAATTTTACATTCAACCAATTATTACTTTCAAAATTAGGTATCAAATAAATATATATATATATATATATATAAATAAATTTATATATATATATATGATTTTGCTGCTTCATATTCTATTTATGAAAAGGGGGCCAATCCATAGTGTTTAAGCTTTATTATTTTTTATATTCTTTCTTATGGATGTCTTTGTAGATAAACGGGAAAACACTCAGAATCTGGTTTCTTTATATTTGGTAGTGTTTTACCTATTTACGACTCACGAAATTATCTGCGACCTTCCTATCATTTTATGTAACAAACCATTTACTAAAATAAATAAAGTAAAATAATTAGTAATGTGTGATGATATAATACAAAGTTAAATAAATAATGGACATCCAATCATTTTAATGGGAAGAAAAATCCCAGTAATGAGATAAAAGGGCAACATAAGCACAAGAGAAATGTAAGTTAGAATTAATTGGTTATTGATTTTCTGTTGACGGTCTTGGTAATGAGGTGATTAAATTTTCTGGGAAAAAGGACAATGTAATAAATGTTTCCGAAGACTTCCAAATATTTTATATTTTCATTAGTTCTAGTAAGTATGTATGTTTTATATTTTATATCTTAAATTTTACTGAGGTCTTTGTAAAGTATTACATATACTGCTTCGTTTCTAACGAATGTTTAAAAGAAGTTAACATGAAATTACCTTTTTGCTCATTTATTCAACATGGTGTTTTGGTTAGGAAAATGAAGTGAGGTGAATAAATAAAACCACCTTTGTGAAGACTCAAGGAAGATTAATATTCATGGTGTAGTTTTCTCTTAACACTCTAGTTTGATCACTGGAAATCCCTAAAGGATTAAACTGCACCTCCCCAGCAACATAATTTGTGGTTGATGGGTATATTGTTACCCTTCCTTGATTTTCTTACTGTTTTCCTTGATTTTTTCTATGAATTTAGGGGCTCTCTTCATACGTTACTATCATTTTAACTTAACTATTTTTGCCTGGATCCTAGTTCCACACCTATCAGAGATCATTCACTTGTTTGCTGGACTAGAGAACGCCTAGGGCGTCAATACATCTTTTGTTTTTCCATGCAAATTTTTGCTGCCACTTACAAGGGGCTGTCAATAGGTTTTGCAATTTGGATATAAGGAAACGAGATATGAGGAAATGTGGTTTATTATTTTTCAATATAACTACCCTCGACTTCAATGCACTTGCGCCACTTGTCCCTGAGGCTTCTGAATTCCCGACAACCAGAAATCTCCCGACTGCTGTTTAATCCACTCCTGAACAGTGAGCTGGACATCTTTATCGTCCCCAAACTAGCGTCCGCGCAGTGCAGCCTTGAGCTTGCGGAATAAAAAGTAGTCGCTAGGGGCCAGATCTGGACTGTAGGGGATATGGTTGTGCTCCTCGAATCCACACTCTAGCCGGGCAGCTTATGCAACTTTGGCCTTGTGGACTTTGGCGACGTTGAAGTCGATCATGGGGCGTGAGGTTTCTTGGGACTAAACAGGCAGACACCTTGGCCATGCCCAAATTGTCGTGGATGATGTTGATAACACTTCCATGTGATATTCCAAGTTTCGCTCGATTTTTTCGATCTTCACCCGTCGATTTTAGAGGATCATACTCTCGACACGGGCAACATTGTCCTCGTTGGTCACGTCTGACGGGCGTCCTGGACGGAGTGATTTTAAAGGTACTCACGATCATGGAGGACCTCCCTATTCCAGCGAGCAATGGTTGCATTGAAGTTGCGGTGACGGTGTACACTGCAACCATGCGTTCATGGATCTCTTTTGCATTCTTGCCTTCCTTGGTCAAAAATTTGATCAGTGCGCGGTGCTCAACCTTCTCTATTGTTGAAAAATTTGTGACTGACGATCTGTGATCACCTACTGCTTTTTAAATAGACGAGGCAGGAGCGTGCGGCTGCAGTTCCTGACTGGTCATAACTTGTACTAACACCCCCACAAACAGCCTTCCACTTCCTCTGTTTTGCCCTACCGATTCGCAAAATCTATTGACCTACCCTTATATGTATACATATAAGGCCCATTGAAAAAACGCCTCGCCTGTCTATCACATCTGTCACTGCACTTTGCGAAACATTTGGAACATTTAATCTACCCATGATGATAATGATTTTTGTTGGTGATGTAAAAGTTGGCCAGTATAAGATGGTAACGACACCACGGTGGCTCTGTGAGAAGAAACAATCAAACATTTTCAATGCTTAGGTAAGCATAAGTAAGTAGTTGTATGGTGCTAAATCTTTCAAAAATTCAAATTTTACAAATAGTGACTCGTTTTTTTCAATATAGAGTTACATTTCTTCAGGTATTGAATGCTCTTGATGTGGAAAGCGTTAAAATTATCTCCTTCGAGAAAAATAGATTGCAATCTCTTTCGTTTCCTCTCACCAAAGAGTCGATAAATAGAGGCAAAAATATTTATAGTTACATTGTTATCTTACGCGCAAAATTTAGTTTTATATAACGCGATTCTATGGAAATTCTTCCAAACTATCTTGTTATACACAGTCAAGACCAAAACAACAGCGTTTGCCTATGGAATGTGGCAAGGCGCTTGGAAGAAACGACATGCTCAATGCTGCCAATGAAGTTAAATGTTATTTATAAGGTAGAATTTAAAGAAATTTAATAGCGCAGGCAATAGGTATATGGTAATTGATTAAAAGAACTAATACTAAAGATCGGAAGAAGGGTTGAAAATGATACGAAACGTTAAATTTACATAGTTTTATTCATGAGAAATGTTCATAATTAGAAATTGTAGAAATGGTGACGTTGGGCAAAGTAATATATAGGCAAGGTGCAAAGATAGAAAACCAAAGGAGTAATTCTATTTTGACCAAGGACTGTTTTGGAATGGAAAGAAGAAGAAATATGTAAATTGGCGGCTCAAACGATGGGACATACTATTTCGTCCCTGTTCCAAAATGTTTCACGTTTTAGGATTACATTTAAGGGGACGGCTCGTGCGGGGGTAAACATAATGAGGGGACCACCCTACGACGATCCTTATTTTAAATAAATTCGGGGAATCTGAGGGGCACAGTCCCCCCAGTATATAATCATAATTGTTTATACAATAATTTCCTAACCTTTATAAAGGTGAATGATTTAACGAAATCATTTCAGCCCCTTTAATTTTTTTCTAATTATAATTGTGTGGGGGTGAGATCTGACTTCAGAAATTACTGATTTGAATTTTTATTTTGTTTTTGACTTAATATCTTTTTATTATCCTCATTTATATTTATTTTTATTTGTCAATATATTTTTCCACATTTTACTATTTTTATTACCTTTTTTTATAAATTTAAATCTAAATAGCTAGATCGTTTAAAGGACCTACTTTTTTTTAGCCGAAAGTTAAAATTAAAAGAGATCTAGAGGTTTGTGGGCGGGCATTATATGTTACCCCTCAGTTTGAATTTAGATGTTCTAAAACTAAACGTGCCTCAAGTCATTAAAGAGTGGTTCGTGCCAGGAACACTCATCATTTCTTATTGTTGGGCTGCTTACGCCGGTTGGGAATTGGAGGGGTATAAACATCAGACCGTCAACCATTCCAAAAACTTTGTTGAACCGAAAAGCGGCGCAAGCACCCAAAATATTAAACCCGTCTGGCCGGATGCATGAAGTCCAATTCCTAAATACGGAACAAAAAACGAACAGTTCCTAGCCTATCTTGCAACCGCTATTTTCTGCAAGCGCTTTCCTTTTACCAAAACGGGAATTCAAGAAAGATTCCCCGCTTTCATAATCGCTATTTCTCAAGATAACCCACCACAACAAAGTAAGAAACAGCGTTTTTCAATTCTTTAGCTTGGGGCATCTTTTTACAAAAAAATTGCGCCAGCTATATTTCGAATATGACTCAAACGCGCAGGAATATTCCGGCAGGAGTGAACGAAAGGTAAACACACAAAAATCCACTTTTTCGGCTGAGAAGCAAAATCTACATATTTACCGAAAAAAGACTAATTCAAAGCAAATTCATAATTTGTAAAACTAAGATCTGTCTTAAGAACGTATCATGAGAACGAAGTAAATTATGCATTAAATATTCTTTTACATTAATAAATAATAGTCTTTAAATGACACTTATTACATCGAGGATTTTGTTAACCTCTAAGAGCTACGAATTTAATCAGAGAAGACGTCAGATCCCATGAATTTATGAATGGGCTCAGTATTTAAATTGACTTCTTATGTTTAACATATTTGAGTTAAAACAAATAATAAAATTATCTTATATTACTCTCATATTGTTTGTATTTCTATATATTAATCTGCAGTAGTTTCATTTCAAATCCGTACAAAGTTTTAAATCTTTAGGGAACAACATTTATAGGAAACACTTCAATCGTTGGGTAGTGGGGCAAGGTGAATAGGAATACATTTGTTTGATTGAAAATTAACTTAAAATGCCGTAAAATTATATTTTGGGAAATATTGAATATAAAACATGAAAAATAGTCCGAATTTTAACCAATAAAAGAATTCTATTTATAATTGCCAAAGAAGATAAACGGAGACTCTTCATCAATAGGTATTTACCTCACAAAATAGAAGCCATAAACAGTAATATCTTTTCCGGTTTTACGAATGGCGGGCATTGTATGAGAGAAGATATCAAAATGATTCCCTTTTATTTCATTTTATGAGCCCAGTAAATTACTTCGCACGATTCAGTTCATTTTTTTTGATATTTGTATTAGAAGTCTTCGTTTGCGACTGTTATGTTATACTTTCTGATTTATTAAGTTGATAATATTTTAAAATCTAGCCAATGAAAGATTCAAGTCGCCCTACCTGAATTGGTAAATATGTAGGTGAGCCAAGCAGGAAAAGAAACAGGACGAAAAGAATTTGGGTTTACTTTCTGACAGTTATCCATATTTTGTAAGAATTTAAGTATCAGATATTTGTTGCATACGAAGTAGTGTATGTAACTTGATATTGAAATATGATTAGAGGGAGAATGGAATGGTGTCTTTAGAAGCCAATTATTTTTAAGTAATAACGATTTACATTTCAGATACTCCTGTGTTTGAGAAATACTTATCATAATATGTGATTTAGAAACAATTCACAAATTTTCTTCCATGCATTTATATATCAGACTCAAATACATACAAGTTTTCTATAAATATTTCTATGGTTTGAGGCAATTATTATCTTTTGTAAAAAGATAATAAAAAACCGTAATTGATTAAACAGTTGTGTTTAGAAGAGGAATTCTGGATATACAAGATGCACATACACTTAGGTCTTATCTGAATACATTAAACCAATTTCAGAAACTCTAGTTACAATAAGGTTAATAAAGGTCGGCTGACCAAAGTCGCGTACTCTCATTTATTCTGATGTATGACCTTGCGATCTTAAAAACTTTAAATAATTCCGGCACAAACCTTGGAAATAAAATCATTCGAAAGAGAATGTAAAACAACATAAGCATTTCAAATTTCATTAGAATCAGCAGACATAGTTAGATCTAGAGTCACACGCGACTAAAAAATTCAGGTCCATCTAGTGTAAAGAGAAGGAAGATATGATTATTGAGATTATTTTTGCCATTTGTTTTTTTTTTCGGAATAATCTTATTATTTGCCTTCATTTCAAATCTCATTTCCTAAATTATAAAAAATATATCATAAGCCTTTAATATTAAAGCTACAAAAGAATTTTCGAAGATAGTAAATTAATTAATAATTACTAAGATGAAGTAGGCAAAGTTGAATTGATATTTAAATTTTAGAATAGTTCGAGGGTATGAAGAAAAGAATAGCTTATTTTTCCTGATGAATCCATAAAAAATGAATTTCTTAAAAGAAATAAACAAAAGGTGAGAGGAAAGGCGACCTAAATTTTTCGAAGCAATTTACTTCTAAGTTAAAATAAGGAGAAATTAAATTAACTATATTACTTCATCTGCAAATCATGCTGGGAAAAGTGAAATCAAAGAAAAAGTAGATAAAGGAGGGAACTACAGAAGCGTAAAACAGTATGTTGTTAATTACACATGGAGAATGAGTTGTGCCATACCTTCCGCGAATTTGTGGATTCGATTCTCGTAATGGAAAATGAAACCTCATAAATATTAGTGTGGTAGGTGACTCTGACGAGGGCAGGCCAGAGGATTGGAATACAGCTCCAAGTGCGAGGGTTAAATAAGCCAAGTCAAGTGCGGTTAGCCTAAATAGTCAAATCTTATAGCTTGTGTGATTACAGAAACTGATTGTAGGAAAATATAACTTTAATATATACACCAAAAATATTAATAAGACAAGTAAATACAATGACAATACATAAAATGAGACACGGGGTATCAAACGGGGGAGGGAATACAAAATGACTCGACGGGTAGAAGATTCCGAGATAGACTGTACGGTGATTGCCTCCAGGGAAATCTGGGGGGGGGGGGGTGAAAATGATGCGGAGACTCCCGTAAATCTTCAATTGACTGGAGGCTTGGTTACGACGAGTTAGCGGGGCACTGTAAAGTTCCACTGACAAGATTCTTTTTCTTTAACCTCGCTGAGTAATGCGCGATGGAGTACTTCAGTTGTGAACGAAGTCAATACTCGAGTGATAGATGCCCCTACATGTTTCTCGTCTGTCGAGCGGGAATTCTGGACTTAGGTAAGAGCAAAGCCGGGTAGAGAGGATGTGTCGCGTTAGAAGCTGGAAGCCGTTGGGAGGTGAAGCAGGGTGTACGAAACTGTGCGTGGCTGCTAACCAAGACGGGGCTGTACGGTACTGATTTCCCAAAGCTTTTCTTGAAATATATATATTGCCTCGGCGGAAGCGGGTCGCCGGGGCCACAAAAAGGGGGATGCGGATTTTATTAGACTTAGGGCGCCAGGGGGGGGGAATATTCTCGGTGGGCCTTACGGCCTTGCGAAAAGGTCCTTGGGGTCGTAGAGCTGGCGCCGATCAGCGGTGTTACAGCGGGAAATGGAACCCAAACAAATCACGCGTTCGTGCTAAAATTCTTGCTGCTCCCTCGTGACTTTCTGCCATGCGGGTCTATCTTCTTAGGGGCTACAGGTAAACGTTGGGACCTTTTTGGGGTAACCTTATCTATTTGACATGTCCTTTCCTCCCAAGATGCAACTGCCAAGGGACGTGACATCAGACTGATATAAGGTAATTACAGGGCTCAATTTCCCATAGGGGCACAATTTCAAAAAGGATGGTACCGGGTAATCTACACAAAAAATAAGTTAAATAAAGAGGACTCGGGAAATGCTTGGTATTCTCATTACCGAACACATCAAGAAAAAAAAAATAAAGTTAATAATACAATAAGACACACAGAATAGTTATTAATAGCTGGGTTCTACATAGTCTCGTTAAGCAGGGGCTTACATACCAGAAAAAGATACACAAAAACAGGGTAACTCATCAGAAATATATGCACAATAATAAAAACAAATAATGGCACATAATCATATAAGGCATTACATAAAACTACAAGAATTCTCGCGGAATATATACAAAAGTAAGCCAATTATTCTTCAACGGCATTAAATCGAAGAACCGGGGGCAAAATCTACTAAAGTTAGCACGTAACTGTGTCCTTCATTCGACGAGAATTTATTCGACCGATGCGATCAATTGCGACACCGGAAACCGGCGCTGAGATTAGTGGTCTTCTCTGCAACGGTGCGAGCTTAACTCGTCCTTTTACGGCAGTCTTATGGCAGATATCACAGGACCTGCAGTAGCGACGGATTTTGTCTTAGGCGCGTGGCCAATAAGAATATTTGAAAATCTTCTAGGTGGTCTTCGTGTGGCTAAAATGGCCTTAAAATAGTCTGTCATGTGCAGAGGTTAAAATGTGACCAACTTTGGAACGCGCGACACACAATACTCGCGTCGGGGGTTTAACGATTTTTGAGCACGCACGGTATATTGAACCGTCAGTAACATGGTAGGAGATCACCTTGTCTCCTCGAGTGGCTCCCTGCTCTTTTCACTAGGCTTTGGCCTACAGGGGCCGGAGAAAGTCGACGTTTTATGGTTCTTGAGAAATCTTGAGTCATGGCCTACTTGAAATATGAAGAACGCGAGGTTTCTACGGGCGAGGGCATCTTCGAATCTTTTACCACTTACGAACGGGTAACCACGAGTTGGGCCACGGAGTAGAAGGAGACCCGTAGGCACTTACCAATGAGAACGGAGCAGAATTTAATAGAGGCTGCTACTACTTCTGCCAAGCCAGTGAAGGACGCGCAATCAATGTTTTAGTTTACGATGAGGAACCGTTTAACTCGCCCCAAGTAGTTCTGCACGACAGCGAATTTATTTTGGTCTGGGGCTAATGGGTGAAGCAGCTTGTCCTACGCCACTATGCAGGTGCACCCGCTATCTCTCACAAGAGGGGAGACAGAGCAAACATTAATCATTTTTGGATTTGATCTTAATGCCTCCAGGAGTATTATTTTAAAACAAGAAGTATATCTGGTGACGCCGGGACTTGAAGTGCTCTGGGAAGGAGAAGATTCCAATGGTGTTGAAGGAGGTGCAGAAGTGGTACCGATCTGGTCTACCTGGTGATAAGAGTTATTCCTGAATTGAGAGTTCTGGAGGTAGTTTGTTTTCACATGGCACTTCACACCACATGAAAAACAAATGTTGGATCTCCTGGCGAAAGATGACGTATGTGGGGCCTGAAAAGGGCGATTTAACATCCCGATATTCAGACGAAAATAGCGGTTTCTGCTTCGACCGTCCAGTTACCTTGGAAAACTTGTTTCCATTTCGCAGGATGAATTTAACCGTGTTTCGCTCAAGATTTGGGGAAAGAGGGGCCAATTTCTTCCTTTCTTTCGGATAAAAGTTGTGTATTGCTGAAAAAATATCGGCCTCTTCTGTGCATTCCTTAAATATGAAGCACTGCCAGTCTTTTACGAAAGATCTGACTAGGGCTGGAAGTAAAGCAAAAAATTGGTCTCTCAGGGAGCAGTCAATGAGGGCATCGTAGTGATGTGGAATTCTAAAATCATCGAGCCAAAAGATGAGGTGATGCTGGAGGGTGTACCCAAGCTGATGGTATATTTGGCTTGCCTAAAGAGGGTCATGTCTGAATTTGGGTCGATAAAAGTCTGGGTGTCATGTATATGCCGCCAGTAACTCCGATTTGAAAGTCGAATAATTCATCGTTGAGTCCGAGGAGAGTGATTTCAATATATCTCGGATTTGGGAATTTAGCACGGGCAACAATTAAGTCACTCTATCTGCCTTGATGTCCATATGGTTGATTTCAAAGATTTTCTCTAATTAGATTAAGAAGGCTAGGAAATCCTCGCCTTCCTTGAAAACTGGAAGCTTAACAGAAGCGGTAGGGGGAGCATCGGACCACGAGCTGAAGGAAAGCTTCATTTTTCTAGTTCCACTCATTTCAAGTTCATGAATGCGGATTCTTCCCTTTCTAACCGTTCTTCTCTTTCTTTTTTGTCTTTCCTTCTCTTCTCTTTCTCTTTGTCTTCTTTCTTCTCTTTCGGTTCTTTCCTTCTGTTAGATATAAGCTAAGAGGTCCATGCCGCTGAGCCCAAGCAAATCTCCTTGCAACTTAAACGTGTTAAGTAATTAAGACATTTTATCGCGTTCGACCAGCTTTCAGCAAAACATCACACAAAGGGGCGGATTATTTGAAGCACAGGGGAATTGCCATTAGGCTTTGGCGTACCTAGAATTCTTTACAATAAAACAAAAACCCAGCCAGAATTATTTAGCACGGCACGAATTTTTATTTATACTCGAAATATTCACTCTGAAATTTAGCGAGAGCCTCTGTTGCCCAATATGCACGAAGAAAACGACAGCACAATACAAAAAAAAGAAATAATATTAACTTCCTTACAATACGCACAAAATATGCACAAAAGGGGAAAATGGGTAAAGTCTTTTCAACAGTTTCTAAAACCAAAACCTTTAATATACAAAAATAACACCCCTTTAGGTCTACAGGAAATGAGACCTATAGTGCGGCTGACCCTAAAAACCTGACACCAGAATATAATATATATGTCGTAGGGTGACCGTTAAGAGGGAACGCCCGAGTATTTGGGATATAGATCACACTGCGAGGGTTAAATAAAGAAAGTCGAGTGCGGTTGACCTAATGAATCAATTCTTAGAAGTTCTGGTTTTAGAGAAAATGATGGTAGGAAAATATAACTTTACTATATTAGAATAAAATATTAATAGCACAAGTAAATAAATGACAATACATAAAATTAGACTATGGGTACTAAAGTGGAGGGGATACAAAATGACTTGACGGGTATTAGAGTCCGAAAGAGGATGTACGGTGATTGCTTCCATGGTAATGGGATTAAGGTGCAAATGATGGGGAGACTCACGTAAAGCCTAATTGACTAGAGGCTTGGATAGGACGAGCGATGGAGTACTCTAGTCGTAAACAAAGTCGATTGCCGAGTGATAGATGACTGTCTGTGTCTCTAGTCTGTTGGGCAGGAATTCTGGCCTTAGGTGTGAGAAAGGCCGGGAAGAGATGACGCGTCGCGTTTAAAGCTGGAAGCCGTTGGGAGGCGAAGCAGAGTGTACGAGACTCTACTTGGCTGCTAACCAAGACGGGACTGTATGGTACTAATTTCTCAAAGCTTTCCTCGAAGTATTAATACTACCTCGGCGAAATCGGGTGGCCGGGAGCCAACATACGACAACGGAGATCTCATTAGACTTGGCGTGCCAGGGAAGGGGGGGATAGTCTTGATTGGCCTCACGGCATTATGGTAAGGTCCTTGGCGCCTTAGGTCTGGCGCCGATCAGACGGTGTGGCAGCGACGAATATAACCTAAACGAAAGTTCTTGCTGGTCCCTTGGGGCTGTCAGGCTCTAAGGGTGTATCTCTCAGGCGGCCCAGGTAGACCCTGGCTTTTAGAGGAATGGAGCAACCTTCTTTCTCTGACAATCAGTTACGCACTGTCTGCCAAGCATAAAGGCACTAAGGGCTGGTTTTTGCTGTCTATTCTTTTTGCGTGGAAGGGGAATGACTATTTTATATTTACTCAACCAGCGCTCAGAGACTCACCATTCTTGTTCGCCAGGGGGCATAGGGATATGAGAAATCCACAACTACTGAAAGTTTCCATGGACAGGAGCCGAAAGAAAGGAGAGATGGTGTAAGTTGCATTGTGTTTACAGGTTGGGAATAAGAGATGTTGTTTGATTACATATGTGTATTTGCGCCACTCCTGCGTTTAACACCTTTTCCTAAGTAAATGCAGTATTTGTCCATTCTGGTAAGAATGTAAAAAGGAGGTCCAGTTTTGATATTTATTTCATTTGCATCAATCAATACCAAATAGGGGGAGTGTGTAAGGATATATTTTTTGTTATTTATTAAGGAATTTTACGATGCCTGATTTAATTTTTTTCCTAAAAAGCAACAACCAACGAGGGCATGGATTTGTCAAGGAGGTCAAAATGATGATTTGGTAATTCCGAGCTTAAATATTTTCTAAAGCCAGAATCGAAAGTAAACCAAGTCATAAGTTTGTAAAGAAGAGTATAGGAGTATGTCGAGTATTAAATTTAGAAGTGAACTCTGCGGTATGCGGGCCACTTTGTGCAATAGCGAACAGTCGGTCGCGCATCTCTCTCGAATATGAAAATTTTCAAAGTATAGACTGATGGCTAAATATTTTGCAGCTACCAACTTAAGGAATTTCTGTTCCTCCCAACCCAACCTAGCAATGATATCTTGCCAAAGTGTGGGTATTTTTATTAAAGTTGTGCGTCAACGTTGCTTTGACCGCCGAGCAGTCGGCTCTTTTGAATAAGCAGGCACATTTCTTCTTACTTACATTTTTACATCATCTAATTCACCACTTTTAGATCCTCTCATCCACAACCTCTGGCGAAAATGCCCATTTTGGTTATCACATCTTGATTATAATTAGATATCCACTAATATAAACATCAATATAATGAACAAATATTTGTAACGGATAACGATACAGTTATACAAATAATTACAGTATATATATATATATATATATATATATGAGACGGTCGAACACTTATAATAATATATTTACTAAAAGATAACGAAAAACACTTATTATTGTAATCCGCAATATATATATAATGCTCATTGCCCAATAGACCTTGCAAAATGTGTTCTTTATACTTACTCTTAAACTAACTTTCTAGAAAAAAGGATTGGCTTCCATTAAAATTAATAAAACTGCCACCAGCACATCTCTTCAATACAACCCATAAAACTTTTTTATGCCAAAATAGTAATATAAGGATATGAGGTCTTATGACTTGTAGTATCTTGATCAGTCAGGGTTCATCACTGATGAGAAGACCCCAACCATATATTATCATTAAATACCTCCATTTATATCAATTATTCACTTTTTCATTTACTTGCGCTTCAGAAAGCGCTTTCATGCTCAAACACTTATTTCCATAACGAAGTCAAATTTTCCGCCATTTTCTATCTTTCCACAATCCAAGTATTACACTCGCATACTTTCAAGTTTAAAATAAATTTCAAGATCTTACTACTTTATAATACACTTAGTTAAAAACTGATTCTCCTTATCATTCAACTCTAAAATAATTCTTACCCTCTACTTTCTCTTTCTATTTACAATTAGAACAAAATTTATAATTCTACATTAGTCTTTTTACACATTATGTATATTAAGATAAAAAATAAATAAATTCCAACGAAATTAATAGTTACAATAAGGAGAAAATAAAAACCTCAATAAATACACTAAAATTTGTTACCTGATTGAGAGAAAGTTGTGAGCTGAATGAATAAAATTAAAAAATTATACTACCAGGAAAGATGTGATTTAGTATTAGTTGGTTCTGTGATCTATGCAGGTGGTTCGTCGTAAACAACAACAACAAAATAAATATTAGCTAGTTGTTTCTTTAAGTGGTAATTAATTCATGGTGACTAGTTTAAAAAAAAATACAAACGAAATTAATCACCTATATATAACAGTGTGAAAGTAGAGTCCTTATTTAACTGATGATGATTATATTTAATTAAAACGGAATCAATTATAAGAAGGACAGATACAGATTTTGATGCGCCTAATATTTTAAATGGATTATAAACTATAGTTATTTTACATGAATAGGAGTGAGATGGGACAACAGAGTTTTCTTTTACCGAGAGATCCATTCCTGTTCTGTAACTGATCCTACGGTGAGCATCAGTGCTAACCTTGAGAAGAATGGGATCCTTTATAGTGAACAAAGAACTAATTTTTAAGGGCTTTGCAAAAATTGGTGTTAAATACGGATAGAATTTTTTCAAAATATTAGACAATTATTTCATAAAAGTATTAGTTTGGTATCCCATAAATGGAAAGGAAATGTATAATTTTTGCGGGGAACAATATAATTATTTATACGTTTAAAGATATTAGATACAAAGTTCCAAATGCAATTTATAAAAATAAGGGGTGGGTAGTTGTTTAATTTAAAAAAAAGTTTTAAGTTTGATCATTTCCAAATGGAATAGGGTCCAGTTAGAACAGATATTGAAAGTAAGGTGAATTAAAGTTCTGCAAGCATTACCTTTGAATTGATAGGTGCAGAAGCTGTAAAAGATTAAACCAAGGTTAATAAACGTTGGCTTTCCCAAAACAGAAAATTCAAAGCATGCCTGATTATTTTCTAATTTACATCTCAAACCGATAAACTGTTATCTGTTTGTGGTTCTATTGTAAATGAAATCTTAGGGTGATATGAGTTTATGAAGCTCTTGAAAAACTCCGATTAAGCTGAGGTATGGAATAATGTAAAAGTGTCATCTATGTATCTTTTATAGAATTTTGGTTTGAATTCTATAGGACAATCATTTAAAAATTGTGTTTCCAGACGGTTGGTCCAAGTAGATATCCCATGGCCATAACATCGACTTGCTTGTATACCTTTTTATTAAAAGTGAAAAAAGAAGCAATTAACAAGAGGCCATAACTTTTCTATTAAAATATATATGGTAAATTAAAATATATTTGAGAAATACAGAAAGAGTATATGTGACGATTCCCGTTTTGGAATGTTTATTAAATATATTGGTGAAATTAACAGGATTATATATGAGTGGTTTAAACTTACACTGCTGTTACAATCTTGAGAGATCATACCATGAGTTTAGATAATAGAGGGTTTGCAAGTCTACATTAGTTGTCTGGTTTTCCTGCAAATGTCGGTCACCTATCTCAAGGGATTGCAACTGAGTAGAGGAAAAATGGGAAAAATGAATAAGAAAAAGTCTTATTGATAATTATCTTACTTATGGAAAACGAAATTTATGTTATAGGGCGTTTTAAGAATCGATTTGCAATTTTAAGATCTATCTGAGGCTGGCATAAATACTTAACATATACTTAACATAGACTTTAAATATACATAGTCATAAGTTAAGCGGAAGATAAAAAGTAAAGCGTTTATTAGAATTAATTATTATTTTTAACCATGGCCAAACAAAAATGTTGAATGAATGAATCTCATTTCATCAAGAATTTGATTTTCAAGCCATTTTATGCTAATAATAATAATGTCAACTGTTTTTGCACGACATTCTTTAACGCCAGAGAATTCATTAATTAGAATAAAAGTGCATTTAATGTGAAAAGAGAGTTCACTGGTTTAACTAACGTTGAAAATTTTACTTCTCAGTTTAAATTTCATCCACACATTTAGAATTCCGCTAAATTAATCAACCCCCAATGAACAGCGTACTATCAACTGTGTTAACATAAAGTGAGCTTATGTAAATGGTTCGAAAAGAGAAGGACCAGAACTATCAACTGTGTTAACATAAAGTGGGCTTATGCAAATGGTTTGGAAAGAGAAGGCCCTGAAATGGGTCGCACGACTCGCTCAAGCCGTTTTGAGGAGGAAGTTATTAACTTTCAATTGCGCCTGGCCATACCCGAGGACCAGGCAGTACGCATGCAGCGGCCATATGGTAATCAGCCGTTCTTGTACAAAACGTGGTGAGAGAACTCAAGTTTGCGTAAAGAGCCTTTTGGATAGGGTTAATTCAAGGTTTGTATGCCCATCTACCTACCAACTATCATGGTGAAAAGGAAGCCACCTAGACATTTTTTAGGCAATTTTCTTTATATTCAAATTTACATAGACATTTATAAAATGTATTCGGGAACTAGTCATAAACAGCTTACATCAAGATCAATTCTTTGAAAGATGCATTGGATGATAAAATGGCCATCTAGGTGTGACGTGAGCTTACCTTTCGATCGTGGTAATCAAAGTATCGCAAAACATTGTAATTGCCTCTATAGACTTGGTCTATAGAATATATCCGCCACAGAGAATATAAAGTTGAGAGCTATTTGGAAAGAGGGGTAAAAGAGAATACATGTTAAAACTAAGGTCAGCAATCGACGAATCTGAAACAATTTTAAGGAGAGAATATTAATGTGCAATGCAAAGCTGATATGTTTTGCCTAAGTAATGTGGGTTGGTTGGGTTTGATGGAGTAGATTATAAATGGTCATTTTTGTATATCTAGATAGATAGATACATTGATATATTGGAAATGTTGTATATAAGGAACTTTTGATCCTCTACAAGTATAATTAATTTCGGCGAGGATATTTTTGGTGATTTTAAAGTTAATTTCAGCTTGGCTGATGCCAAACATTTCTACAATTGACATACGTTACGTAATTATTTGCGTCCTGTTTGCCCATTATTGTCATTATTATACGAAACGATCTCTTATTCAGGTGTAATTTTACTTCTTAAGAGAGAAAACTAATTTAATATACATTAAAAGAAAACTACACTATGGAGCCAACAAATTACGTTAATTTAGTTAGGTTTCTCAGAAAATATCTTAGGTTTAAGGTATAGGCTCGCATTAAACAATGTCGCATACCTATTACTTAAATAGGTATATCACGCAAAGGAATAATGGTCGAACAAACCTGTGTATGGCTGGTGTGCATGCATGTGTATCGATGAGCATTCATCCGTAAAGCATTGAACCAGTTAAAGAAAAAACATTTCATGCCTATTTAAGGCCAACAAATCTTTTAATCTAATTAGTCTTTATAATTTAGGTTATAATCTAATATCGTACGTTAGGTGTCGCCTTGATGCCAAAAGATGTTGCTTTAGCTTTTTCTATGATCTTACTAAAAAGAAAAAAAAGGCACAAATTATGCGATCATTCTATAGGTAGCAATAAGCGTTTTTAACATTGCTTCTTAGCATAAAATAAGGGAATTTCAAGTATCATTGTTGTTGCACGGTAATATTCAATAATAAATAAACATGGTCCTTCGCATGCAATTTGAAAAATAAATGGGGAGTGAGAAGTGTCCTCGGTATTACTATGATTAGATAAGTGAGGACAGGAATAAAAGTGGAATGTGGGAATGGTTTTCATGCGACACTTGTCTTTGGTAAAATGTTGATATTAAATGTCATCTCACGGCTTAAGAATATGTGTGAATACTGGATTAAATATCTGGTAGGATGTGAGGTCCCTTTGTCTAAGAAAGTTGTGCCATCCGAACTGCACCCACATGATCGATTCAGAATTCACATGTAAGGAAGAATCAAGCAGTTTTTATATGATCTAATATTTAAACGATTTACACCGGAACGCATTTCTACGTTTCTTTTTTCTATTTAAATATCCGCTTAGAAAACAGAGACAGGCTACATTTTTCAGTAACCTTTGGTCTAGGTGAACATTCACATTCATTTGATATATTTATTTTAAACATAGTTAAAGATTAGTGTCAAATTTCCAAAACAAACACACACATATATACTGGTAAATATATGTGTGACATGGAGCTTTGTCTTGTTAGAAAATTAAACCATCTGGTATGTCATAATTAAAAATTTTACCTAAGGAATGTTGATAGACCTGGTCTAACATGCTGGTCTAAGGGTTGATAAATCATTCTGCCCTCATTAGTGAACAACAATCCTGGACCTGAAGATGACCTAAAGTGTCAAAGTTGGGTCAACATATCTCGGATCGTAAGCTTTCCCAACTCTTCGACGAACATAAACAGCTACAGGGGTTCCAAAGATCTGAGGAGAAATACAAATTTTAGTGCTCATTTTTGGAATCCAATAAAAGTTTTGTTATCTAATAAAAATGTCAAAAAGCGTAATAAATTGGTAGAACATAATGTGGAGAACCTACCTCAAAAATGTTTTATCAGACCAAACAACTTATCCTAATCATCATCAGTTCAATCTTCATGTTCTTTGTCTCATTACACTCGTTTCTTCTTGTTCACCTGAGACAGCCAAAATTTGCCTACTAATTTTGTTGCTATTACCGTAATCACTGCTCATGGATCTAACTGAACTATACCTGAAATTAAGTCAAATCTATCATTTCAACCCCCAGCTTATGTCTTTGTTCCGAGGATTCCGCGTATTATTTCCCTTTAGAAGACGAAAATTTGGGTGGTAAGGATAACAAAATGTAACAAAATTTTACTTGTAGCTTGTTCCGGAGTTAAATGTATTATTTCCCATTTTTTCGTAAATAAAAGAAATGAAAAAAATCTAGTTTGATAAAAAACTTTGCTTTTTTAGGGAGCGCAATGAATTGTGAAATTTGGCCGTTTGGAATAAAATGCAACGGTATTATCTTGTCGGGAAAAACTTGAGAATATATAAAAGGCTGTAGGTTTTGATTTTTTCAAGCATGGTTGCGAATTTTAAATCGTATTTTGAAACAATCAGTTTAAATTTGGAAAATATTATTGGTTTAAGTCAACCTTCAAAACATTCTTGATCTAATGGGAAATTTCTTGAATTTCGTATAATTTTAGGAAATTTCTAAAATCTCTCAAAACTTGATAGAACACACACATCAATACTTCTATAACCTTCTGGAATATCGCACTATAAATATTTGTACAGGGATTTACAAATCTCTTATTATTATAGATCAGCTGCCATAGTAAACACATCAGAAAAAAATGTCATCAAGAGGCTCCAATCATTGTTCAGATGCATTTTTTTATATCTGCGGACAATTCATCAAAACGTGAGCAAAATGGTTTGATGTGACAGTATCTATGAAAATCTATAAAGCCTACAAGCATGCTTAGGTATGCCATTTAGGGACCAAGGCAATCCTTGGCACCCCATTTTGCTTGTGAGATTTGCAAATATAATTCTAGGAGGTAAAATCATTGGGTTTTTTAAAGAGTAAAATCTTCAATGCCGGTGGCATTTAAGCATTTATGTTTGTTTGTAAGTCAAAGGAGAAATAAAGAATATATTTTAATTTTAGAGATAAAGGCATAAAGGGGGAAAGTATGCTATTCCAAGGATTGGCAAAAAAGCACTAGTTATTCCCTATCCCTATCTTCTTTCTCAATTAAATGCGTAAGACACAGTGCTGATCTTCATGTACCTGCTAATAAACAAAGGAATATGCCACATACATAAGAAAGCAACAATTCGAAAACTGAATAAATGAGTGAAGATGTAGAAAATAGTGTCTGAGGTAGTTCTGTTTAGAGGAATCCATACTATTCAAACCAATAAACCATGGCAAAGATATTGTCTTGTCAATATCAAATGCTAAGATTTTGATTTCTACCCTCAAAAATTGGGATTTCGTGACTAAAAATGTAGAACTGACAGGTCAAATGAATCGTCATAAACATTTCTCAAGATTCTTTACTGATCAAGCTTGTCTATGTTAATGCAATGATGTATCTTGTCTAAATTATGCAATTCGAATTCAGATAAGTGAGAGGAGTGGAGACTCTTTATGTACGGCTAGTCAAGAAGCATTAAAGATATACTTATCCATAAATTGAATAAACATTAAGTCCTTGCCTTGGCTCATTCAGTATATCTCAAGAAGGTGAACAAAATATCAACCTACTGCTACATGTTTGGAATTATAGGGAACATGGCTGCGTAAATTAGACTTCAGAGGGGTAGCATTTTTGATGGGTAACTAGGAATGCTATAACAAGTTTCCATGTTATCTCTGCCATTGCAACAGTAGGATACCACAGTACTTTAAACTACGAGAGCATTTTGCCCATTTAAATGAGCGAAATATATGCATTTTTGTTTTTTTTAAATTTTAACGTTTTTCTTTAAATAACTTTTTTTAGGAATATAGCCTCATAGAAAATGTTACAATTTCATCTGGCAACATTAACTATCGAATTAATATGTAAACATACTATTTATCGTGAATTATAGTTACCAGGGTTGTTGAACACTTAAAAAATGTCTACCAGAAGGTAAGTTCCATGTTATAACTATTAATATAGTGAACAATTTACTACTATTTACAGTTAATACTCTACCTAAGTGATTAATTAATGATATAGACACCTATACTCTGCCTGTACTTTTAAGAATATAATTTTGTGGCTGATTGAATGTAGCTGCCCCGTTTAAATGGGCACCATATGGACAATATTTCAGTTTATTCCAGGTAGTCTCATTTTCATAGTACCTTCTGTTCTATTGTATATGTTACTAAGCCCTAATACTCAGAAATGTTAGAGAGTAATTAGAGAGTAAATAATGATGTTTGAGATTCGTTTTTTGAAAGGTAAAACCTTTGAAGACAAGCAAGGTAGAGAAAGTGAAAGAGAGATGCAAGCCGAACAATAAAATGAAGTCTTAGAAGCCTATTTACACATGGAACCCATACAATTTGTAAAAAAATATATGCAAGTCCAGTATAGAAACTAGTGCCACATAATTAAGTGTTTTTGAATAAATGGTGTAATTAAGGATTCCTACCTATTGATGTCTTGAATGTGTTCTGGAACAAGGATCTAATGGATCTTATTAAATCAGAGAAAAACTTATATCACCAACAGAAATTTGGAAAATATTTGGCAGGTTCTGTTGCTGAACTCTATAAAGTCTTGGGTATTCTACTGTTATCGGGATATAATATGGTGAGTACATTTTCCAATGCATAATATTGACTAAGCTGTTTGCCGATTAATTTTTGATATTGAAATATTCCTTTTAGCTGTTTGTATTTACAGATACCAAACCACTGGCTATTCTGGTCGAGACAGGCTGATACTTGAAACCTTGCTGTCATTTAATGTAGAACGAGTTTGAATAGATTTGAGGAAATTATTCGAAGCCTAAATTTGGCGGATAATATTAAACATCCAGTGGGAGACAAATTTTTTTAAGCTACTCATTACCGTCCCAGGGATAAAAACAAATTTAGTAATACGAAGTTACTACCCCTTCCCTTTTCGCCCCTTCATATTTATAGAACTACGCCAAATGTTTATTTGTATTGTTACTTATGAATTACAAGAGTTTTCATCATACCTACCGCACAATTTTTTATACCTGCCTTATAATTTTAGCTAAGGCTGTGTATATATATATATATATATTTATATATATATGTGTGTGTGTGTATGTGTGTTTTCGTGTGTTTTTTTGTTAAAAGGGACACTACTCGTTAAATACATTTAAAATAAAGGTGATTGTTCACGTAGACCAAAGGTTACTGAAACATGTAGCCTGTCTCTGTTTCCTAAGCGGATTTTTTACATAGAAAAAAGAAACATAGAATTGCTTTCCGGTATTAATCGTTTAAATACAAAATCATATATAAACCGCTTGATTCTTCCTTACATTTGAATTCTAAAGCAATCATGTGGGTGCAGTTCGGATGGCACAACTTTCTCCAATCAAGGGACTTCACAGACCGGCCAGATATTTCATCCAGTATTCACACATACTCTTATGCCGTGAGATGACCTTTAATATCCACATTTTACCAATGACAAGTGTCGCATGAAAACCATTTACACATTTGATCGTTATTCCTGTCCTCACTTACCTAATCATGGCAATACCAAGTACACTTCTCACTTCCCATGTATTTTTCAAATTGCATGCTAAGGACCATGTTTTTTTATTATTGAATATTACCGTGCAACAACAATGGTACTTGAAATTCCTTATTTTATGCTAAGAAGCAATGTTGAAAACACATAGCCTATAAAATACTTATGGTTATCTCTTGATTTTTAGTAACATATAAAAAGATAAAGAAACCTCCTTTAGCCTCAAGGCGAGACCTAAGGTACGGTATCAGAATATTACTTAATTTATAAAGACATATTATAGGAAAAGATTGATTGGCCTTAAACAGGCTTCAAGTGTGTTTTTTTTAACCTGTTCAATATTTACAGATAAATGCTTATCCATACTCATACATACACAACAATCATACACAAGGTTGTTTACCAATTAGTTCTTTGCGTGATTTGCTATTCTAATAATAGATATGCGACATTGTCTAATATGATCCTAGAATTCTTGTTCGTTCAGAACCACTCATTTACGTCCTTGGCCGGCTGAACTGGGACACCATCTTGCTCAAAAATTAGTCCGCCTTCTTTATGATCTTTCTCATCAAGGGCCTCTAACCTGCCAGGAAGAATAACGGCAACATTTTCTTACCACTCTAAGCCACGACTCCAATAATCATAAAGATGACAGTTGTTTCGTCATAGACACCTAATGACTGCATAACACGCAGTCATTCTGAGTGATGATGAGTGATCGACCTTAAAGTATTTTTGAAGAGAAAACAGGAGAACTCGATTCCTATGACACTTTAAGTTCTTAAAAAAGCCACGACAGCGCCACCGTCGCGTTTCTTCCATAAGGTCAGTAAGCACAGTCTTCCCACGTAACTCAAGCACTTAACGCTCCCCTCCTTGACCGCTCTTGACAGTATGGCACCAATTCATTCTTCTTGTTTGCGAGTATAGTCAGTTTGGCATTCGTATTACTTTTGAGGGCCTGCTCTGACAGAAAAAAAGTTTCAGAACTTGAAACTTTCTGAAAGAAGTCAAACTTTGAAGTCTTCCCCTTTCTAGTGCCTTTCTGCGACTCTGCGGAGAGAAATCCACCTGACTTTGAGCTGCATGCGAGGTCGGACCTGTTGTGGCCAGCGTTCAGGAGAGCAGAAGTATTGATTCTTTTCACTTCCATCTCGACACACCTGCGCACTTGGAAACGATGTTTTAAGGACACCTGCTTAGAAAACATCACTCTAGTGTTTATGACGTAATATTTTCTATCACACACGTGAACTTCTCGAAAGATAGAAAAAACAACAAATGTAAGAGAACTTTTGCGAAACCAGGTAATTACTGAAGGAAATCGTTTCTTTCTCATGTATAAAATAGAAAGGCAATACAAGTTGCATTAAAAAAATACAAACGTGCATCTAATTCAATATTGCTATAAATAAACTTTCGAAAGAAAACATAAAAGTAAATATGAGTAAAAGTCATTTATTGCGATTAGCAAAAAAGGAAACTTCTCAAGGCTCAAAAGAAGAGAAAGGCGTGTAAATTCCATGAATGCCTCTCATACTCGAAGAATAAAATTTTAGCTCTCATGTAAAAAACAAGAATATAAACTATAGGTCGTTGAATAATATGAAAAATATATATGCAGCTTACCACTTATTTTTTACAAATTACAGGACTTGCCAGTTGATGTCTCAATAGCAATCCACGTGGGACGAAGAGTTGCAGATTTAATATTTTAAAAATCACCAAAATGAATTAGGAAAGAAAGCAAAATTAAAGGGATCATATTCAATTCCCAATAAAAAATTCCTTACATAAAACTGAGTTCAAAACAATGGTGAGTTTTTATTTTATTCTCCCTTTTATCATGAATTGTACATCGGTATTCCCTTATCAATTATATTTTTTGATAAGTACGAAAATTTTCATGACTCGACTATTTATCCTTATATATTATTAATCAAGTTTTTCTTCATTAGTTTACTATTCTAGGGATGACCTATATTTGGTATTCCTGGGTTGAATAAAAAAGGAAAAGTATAAATCGATCTCATTTCAACAACTGTAAAAGCTTGATTTTTTTATTGAATAGGAACAAAATTTTCAATATCCAGGAAGAAAAGCTGGATAAAGCCTAAGCCCTTTCTATGAAAGCAATAGAGCGTCCTTTCTATAAATCAGTTTATTTTTCCAAAATCCAAACAGATTATTATTTAAGGGAAGCTAAAAGTTAGTTTTTGCTAGACCTCAAAGATCACCTTCGAAAGCTGAATCGAATAATTAGCCAATAGCTACCCATGATTGAGAGACGTGTCCTAGGAACATTCGTTTCCCAATTAAATTTTGCCCGACTCTCTGAAAACAATTTCAATAATAATTTTCTATTTTTCTACATTCTTTTGATTCAACGAGATACCGACGAGGAAAACATATGTTGAAGATTCAACCAGAGGCGGATGACCTTTGATAGGCCCTTGTGGCTTTTGTCATCAGTGTAATTATGTTATGTTATGTTATCCGTCTTCATTTCCTCAACTTTATTCATCCCTCTTTCTTTGCTCATTAATTGGTGTCCTGACGACCTTCCCACAAAAAATTGCGAATCCTTTCATTTGTGCGTTATTTTTATAACACACATCTAATGATTCTTTTTATCTCGATTTTACATTTTCGAAGTACCTCTAAACGGCATTCAAGCTATATTAATTTTCAATCTACAAGCCTCATATGTTGGTATCCTATATGGGTAATAGGGTGGAGCGGATAACATTTTTTCTGAAATTTATTTTCCACCACGATTCTTTCATGGTGGTATTTGTCAAATTAAACCTCCTAAAAGGATTTTTTGATATAATGATTTTTAAAAGTTCCTCAATGCGATTAAAAATTGAAAATAATATGATCTCCATCTAAATTTTTTAATTTAATAGATTATATCTGAAAATCGAATTAGAATTTTTAATTGATACCTCCAAACAAATAATAATTGTATCTTAAAGAATAATAAACGAAATTTGAAAGTAATCGACTGATATTTAGAGGTTCCTCAATGGCATATTATCGTCGCGTTCGTGACAATTATATTTCAGTAGCGCGGAGGATCTCGTTGAGAGTGGATGTGTGTGTGTTCCTGTATGGCTTGGTTTAGTGTCTATACTTTTGATCACATTCTTCTATTTGTATTTAACGAGAGTTATTTATAGCGTACAATAAATATTTGTCAATGATTTATTATATTTCCGAGCAAAATAATATGTAAGAACAAAATTAAAGCAATATATAATTATGGCATTTAAACCTAGAACGCGTCATGAAATTGAAAGCCCTTTGTTTGGTGCACCCTACACTATTATTGAACAAGTGTTGTTAACTTGGAAAAGATGTTATAAGATATATTTTGTTTGAGCGAGAAATGGAAAAGAACCGCAATAGTTCCAAATAGTTCAATTCTATTTGGAAACCAGCATCAATCCCTTGTGTGTCAATAGAGGGAATTAGCAAAGGAGCTTAAAATTATACTTCAAAATATCAGGATTTAGTAAGAAATATTATCAGGAAAAATGTGACATCATTCAAACAGAAATGTGACGATTTTACAAAGAATGCAGAACAATTGTTTGATATTTTGTGTTGTAAATGCGATAGCTTTGAAAACTGTTCTTGTTTTAAAGAAAGGAAAGTGCCGGTATTCAAGTAAATGTTTCTGGAAGACCAACAAACAAATAGGAAAATGGTAAGGGAAATATCGATCAAATTGACTCAAAGAAGAATATTCAGAGTGCAGTTAGGAAAAATCGTAAGTATTGTCTCTTATATGAATCATATACTTCGACAGATAATATCCAAGTGAACTTTCATTCATCCAGCACAGAAAGAGAATCTGCTGACGAAGGTAGCGACTATGAGCTTTCTTCATCCTTGAAACGCAAAGAAGTAAACAAAAAATTTGCAGCCACAACTCCATCGAAACGATTAAAATTGTCAGAATTTTCCTTGGTATTTGAGCGCACTGGCATGTCTGATCGAGCTGCTACTTTAAATAATAAGTTCAATCCTAAAGGACATTTTGGTAAATTAAAGACAAAGAAACTACTGTAGTAGTTGACAGATCAAAAGTTAGAATTGAGCGTTTTAGCAGAATAAGGTCGAAGGCCGACCACATACCCTTCTGTCACTTGATCCTGAGATCATTACATGGAGGTTGAAAGAACGGCTGAACCAGGGTGAGTGTGCAGCCTACGCCGTTATTACACCCTAGTTGTATTTACTTAGGGAACGATTTGATCCTCTCCCATGGCCTCCTGTCAGCCCACATTTCTGCCTTCCGTCATAAGATCAAAGTTCGTCGAGCATTCCACGCCAACGTTATCACAACCCCCCCATCGGCGAAGGAATCACCGACTTTTCCCCAAAATTGCACGTGTTTTTGGAGGCGACCGCCAAGCCACTAAAAAGCCATTTTACAGAGCACCTATATAATCCTTCTACTTAGTTTAGTAAGGAGCACAAATAGACTTCCCACCTACAACCGCAAACGAGTTTAAGGACGCTCGTCTTCCCCCGCGATTAGAGACATCGACGATTTCGATTCGAGAACGAAGGCTAAATCGATGTCCGTGAATTCTGCCATAGTCAATCGGCGAGTATCTGACAAGGATTCCCAACTCCGAAGGCCATCTACGAGTGATCCCTCATCTGAAACGAGAGGTAAGCCGACTTTCCCGTTCCGAGTCATTGTATCTCTACTAGCCCCTTTCCTGTAATGAGTACGTAAGCAATTGTAACCGTTGCGCCCTGCAGATTGATCTAAAATCAGGCTTATCCAATCAATCCATTCTTTGTGTGTGCGCCCCGGTTTAAACCCCCCTTCAAATCACTGACCTGAATCCGATCTCCTTAATCCCCTAATTAATCCACCTGCTTCTCTCGTAGACATTTAACTCCATATGTTTGACCATTCCCTTTAAACCCAATACTTGCGTATATTCAAATATTATTTTGTTGCTAGTACAGATATATTTTCGTCATTGTCTTTCTTATACAATCCAAAAGCGTACCAGCTACCTGTTATTGTTTAGCTAACTTACACTCTAAAATATTTGTTTTAAAAAGAACCCTGCAAAGTTAATAATAAACCATCCCCACTGGACTCATAACAACTTCTCTATTCACTAACGGTCTTTAACCAACTTCGGCCCAAAAACCCAAAAGTACCTACGTATATAAAGAGAGACTTTGCCATTCCATGACAAGCGTGTCAGAGAACATACTGCACTACAGAAAGAAATTAGATAGGATGAGCCATTATATTAGATTTATCTTGATAGTAGAAAAGATACCACATTTTTTCTTAAGACGATAGAGGGAACTCTTCACAAGATGATGATAATGGAAAAGCACATCTTTATGATAAATGAACCTGGTTCAGAATACCTTGGGCACCTGACAATGAAAACTGGCTCTGCAGAAGCTATATGCAACGCAATATTCTCGTATCTAGAAGCAAATAATATCGCAATTCATGAACTCGTTGATGTGGGATGCGGAGGAATGGAAGTGAATACATAAACAAAAGAAAGTGTGATCAGAATGTTTGAAGAAAAACTTAGTAGAACACGGCATTGGTTTATTTGCCAGCTCTATGCAAATGACTTCCCAGTGCGCCATCTCTTCAACAATTTGGATAGGAAAATAACGAGACCTAGTAGATTTGTCGACCCTATAGGGAAACAAATGGATAAATGTAAGGCTCTAAGTGCTGTTGAATTCGAGCCAATTCCGACAAATTGCTGTCTGCTGATAGACGAAATCTGAGCACCGATCAAAAGTATCGTTTTGATATCCCTCTATCTATCTCACTAGGTCAATGTTCTGCTGAAATGGCTCGTAACTATCTTCGAAAAATTTGGCATGCACGTCTGCTTACAACGACAAATCGGATACTTCGATTATATGTTTCGACTTACTATCCTTCTGATACACAGAAATCTATTGTCTTGCTAATTATGAAAAGGGAGGCACCATGCTGGTTTGAAATAAAAGTTAACTCTTCTTCGCAAGATGGAGCATTCAACCTTTTCAAGACAGTGCAATCACTGCAAGGGATGAACAAACAGATTAAAGATATAGTTGCTCCAGTGCTTCAAAGGAATGCTTATTTTTTACAGGCGGAAACCGTTCTTTTCTCTATCCTGCAAGATAAAAGAAAAAGAATTATGAAAGCATGAAAAAATTATAAAGAGAAATCAATACGCACTTTCAAGATCCAAATGTAAACTTTGAAGCTGACGACTACATCCACCTATTTCATTGGCAGAAGACTGTTGTGAACGAACCTCCGCTTATGATGACGCTCTCTGGTGATTAACATGAATTGGATATTCAGAAATGTTTTTGTCGCACACAAGAGGTTGAGAGATGCATCAAACTGGTCACGGAAGCGTCACTAGCAGTTTGTGGAGAAGGCAAAGAAGTAGAATTGAGTCCAGGAGAAAAATACCCTCATTTAATTCCAAGAAGGACTTCGTAATACAAGCTAATAACACTACAAACATCAAACTGCATTTAATAAATGGATATTGAATAATAGTGAAAATTCAAATATTCGAGAGTGATGATGATAAAAATCTACGGGTGCATAAAACCAAATGGAAGAAAAAGAAGGAAAAGTTATCGAGTAGTTAATAGATCATTTTTATTCAAGAAAATGGAAATAGAAATTTTGATTGTAAAGTTTTATGATAATATATTTTTAAAAAGTTTTATGGAAATAATGTACCCCGTATAGGACATAAATGTTGGTGTAACAACTTGAAATTTAGAGAAAAAATAGATAGGAACTTGAAAATATTAATTAAGAAGTTTGATATTTCTACATAATAGTTTTTGATGTTGGGTCCATCAAAATATAAGGGTGGAAAAATGAATTTCCAAAGTATTTGCAAGAAAGGCTTTTTAGATCCAGCCTAATGGATAATTATTTGAACTTTTTGACTCTCTCACCAACAGTCTATCCCCAAAATATACTCTATTTTCTCAAAGCCGGCGATACCAGTGTAATATTATTTATTCCTAACTTCATGAATATCTTCATTTCTGCTAGTCGGTCGGTTTTAACTGAATTCTCTTCATTTCAGATAATATACCACTCATCAAATCAAGTTTAGTTGGCTTTAACCTTATGATATATAATTATTAGTAATTTAAAATAGGTTCTCCGCTTAGTCAATTATATGATTGGAGTCAATAGATTTTCTATGCTCCTGATCATTTATGAGTCTGCTTAACTTATTATCATATTTTATCTTCACTCATTTCGCTTATTTATCACTCTTCTCATTATTATAGCCAGCAAAAACTTAAAGAGTGGCGAAATTTAATTCCTTCTCATGAATTTTAACCCTAACTACAAGTTGTTTGCTTACATATGCATAGGAAGCATTCAAATTCTTTCATCTGGCAATCATATTTACTCATCATATTTAATTAATTTAAAGTATTGACTAACCTTCGCAAAATATGAGAATGCCAGTATTTTCGCAAAATTGTTCTTAACATTGTTCCGGTGATATTGTGTTTCTCCTAAGCTGCACCGCGGCTTTTGATATTTTTTCAATATTTTAATACATTTGCATGTTAATTAACTATTTATGTTTGATTAATCACCAACTCACATCATCTTCTATTTTCTGGGTCAACGTCCTGGATAAGGGAGCTAACATATATTTCAGAATGGCAATTAATGTCAAGCCAGAGGGCCATCGTTCAAAACGATTAAGTTGCTTAATGGAGGGCCAGCCTCTCAATTTAAGGGTAGTGTGGTATGAAACCTCCCTCGGCATGATCTATAGATTTAGGAAGTGATGTATCTTGAATGTATAGGAAGGGATTCAGGAGGATCTTATTCAACTACAACTTTCAAAATTTGGTATTCCAGAAGAGGGGGTCTTCCAGATGGATCCCCATCAGAAAGTTCCAAATTGCTTTCTCTAAATTTAGAAAACCATCTCTGAAATTATCAAAAAATTATTCATTTACGATAAACAAAGCAAATGATTTCCATTGCACGTGTTGCATGACTGCATCTACGAAATTCATACAGCATGCAATTTCGAATATGACTCTCTTTAAATATTTTGTCTTACATGGACTATTAATGTGCGCAAACTATAAACATAATTAGAATCAACTAAATGTATGTGAGTTTATCTTGGAATGTGTAACCTTTATTTGTTCTGCCTTTTTAACGTTTTGTCTAGGAGATGCGAGCTTTGATTTCTTTGATCCTTGTTTTCTTCCAATGTCCCTTACTTTTGCCCGGAAAAAACTCCTGTTACCCGTCTTATTGTTCATTTACGTCAAATTTTTATTTTTCTTAAATGTATATATATATATATATATGTATATATATTTACATATATATATATATGAGAAACTCACAAAATAGCCCTATATAAATATAAATATATATATATATATATATATATATATATATATATATATAAATTAGAGTGACCCTTATTTGATTTTAATTTTAATTTTTTGATATTTTATCAAGGGGGTGCAGTTAAAATGACCCATTTGCGCCAAAAACAATGACTGCAAAGTTATTTTTAAAATATTAATATTTAGGGGTAACTCAATGAGTTTGAAGTTTCTTATTTTCGTAAGAGAATGAACATTTTCCTTTGCCGTCATAGGTGATTGAGAAAACTGTTTGACACTAACAATTTAAAAGTCACCTTATTTGATAAAATAAACATAGTTGTAAACACATTTCATTTTACAGCAGTGATTCTAGATTCTCCTCTTCTCAAGTATTATACCCTCAAGGGGCTGCGGGGGTCTCATGGACGCCCATCCCTCACTCATTGTAGCCTAGTTTAAAGTCACTCTAGACTTGGTGGTGTCAGGTTAATTCCTCTGGTGTTTCTCCACTACTTGTAAGAGGAACTGCCTCTACTCTTCGTCCTTTGTGATGGCCAGGTTCAAGTCTTGCATCAGGGCGATGCCCCGCGAGCGAAGTCTTTATTGTTATATTAGGTGTTTCACCACCGTAGAGCTAGTGAAGTCGTTCACAGTATGCAACTTTTTGACGTAGGAGGCGGTGGAAGTATCCCTGATTGTCGAGCGACTCTGTTGTTTAAGTGCCATGAAACTAGCATCCAACCCAAGGATCTCAAATAAGGATGGCGTGGTAGACGCTACAAAACTTGCAACAGTTTTCTCTGCAAGTGACGTAGAGGTTAGCTCGACCTTGCTCGTCGAGGAGGATCGTCAGGGCCCTCTTCCTCTTGCAAAGCATTCAATATCTCCCTCTTTAACTCAATATCCAGGTGATAATCAAAAAATGCAAGAGCAACCAGGCTCTCACTGAAGTACCAGAGATGGCCCTCAAAGAATGTAGCTATCGCCTTGGCCACTGCCTTTTCGGGGTATGACACTAGCATCTTAAGCAGTTGTAGGTATGTGCCAGGGCAGCAGCTAGAGATGTTGCGTAGAACCAAGACACAATGTACGTCGAGATGCTGAAAGTGACGAATTGTTGAACTCCAGATTTTTCGCTTGCAGTGAGGTGGAATTGCTCTTAATCTCAAAACAGGTTGATTTTGATGGTTAGATGATTTTGGCCGTCATAGCAACGCTCAAGGAGGAGTGGCGGTATGTCTTTCTCTGTGAATGGCTGAGGCAGAGATTTGTCTAAGTCCTTCCACTTGGTCGGAAATCGTTCGAAGAAAGCAATATCGGGCCAAAAAGAAGAACTGATGCATGCTTTAAATACTTTCTCACACACCAGCTCCAAGATGTGGTGACAACAAGGGAAGTAAAGAAGCCTTCGATTGAGCCGTTGTTCGATTATGGTACATGCTCCTGACAAAATCCCTATGTTCGAAGCTGTAGTGTCAAATTGTGATAGAACGAGTTCAGAGCTGCATTTATTTCAACTTCTATCACATTTTATTTCAAACCATGAGGCTACCCACGTGCATCTTCAATTCGAGGCTTGGAGTCTTATCAACAGCTACCGGACGCCAAAGTTTAAACAAGGAGGTTATCGTCCCCCCCCCGTTCGCCCCCATACGCCGACCTCGACAGATCGAGTTAGGCTTATGAACAGATAAGGCATTTTTCTCCGGCCCAGCTGTGCGTTCCCTCCAAGCTTTCACTCCATTTTCCCCCACTCCAAGGAGATGTCCTGGCTATTTATATGGAAACTTTACCACTAAGATCAGATTGGAGATCCAGATTTTCGTCGCAAAACATCACCATGACCCTCTCTCCCTTTGTGCGCCAAGGGACCTCGACCTCGAGATTCACCATCACTTGTCCAGAAGGAGGACAATATTCCTTGAGTGC
Source organism: Ceratothoa steindachneri (assembly GCA_963969495.1). Classification (NCBI taxonomy): domain Eukaryota; kingdom Metazoa; phylum Arthropoda; class Malacostraca; order Isopoda; family Cymothoidae; genus Ceratothoa; species Ceratothoa steindachneri. The sequence continues at coordinate 88,485,047 of OZ018328.1, forward strand.
CAAAGGTTCGAGCCTTTAGTGACGCCAAGTCCCCAAGGCATCCCCCCCCTGTTGTTCAAGGAGAACAGCATTAGAACAGCCATTGTTCGTTTTGAGCCCTTCGCCAAGAAACGGTTCTCATCCCCCCCCTGTTGTTCAAGGAGAACAGCATTAGAACAGCCATTGTTCGTTTTGAGCCCTTCGCCAAGAAACGGTTCTCATCCCCCCCCTGTTGTTCAAGGAGAACAGCATTAGAACAGCCATTGTTCGTTTTGAGCCCTTCGCCAAGAAACGGGTCTCATCCCCCCCCCCCTGTTGTTCAAGGAGAACAGCATTAGAACAGCCATTGTTCGTTTTGAGCCCTTCGCCAAGAAACGGTTCTCATCCCCCCCCTGTTGTTCAAGGAGAACAGCATTAGAACAGCCATTGTTCGTTTTGATCCCTAGGCCAAGAAACGGTTCTCATCCCCCCCATGTTGTTCAAGGAGAACAGCATTAGAACAGCCATTGTTCGTTTTGAGCCCTTCGCCAAGAAACGGTTCTCACCCCCCCTGTTGTTCAAAGGAGAACAACATTAGAACAGCCATTGTTCTTGAGCCCGTAGACAAGAGACGGTTCTCATCCCCCCCCCTTTGTTCAGAAGAGAACAACCTAGAACAGCCATTGTTCGTCAAGCCGTTCGTCGAGTAACGGTTCTCCTTTCCAAGACGCCACGTCAGGATCCTTTTATCCCCCCCCTTCGGCTGGAACTCGCCAGCGGACCGAATATTCCTTCAAGTACCTTCCACTGCACCCTAATGAAGTTACGTAAGCCAAGCGTCACCTTTTGAGTATTGATCCCTTATTTGTCAATTCTATCCTGTGCTTTAAATGGTTTATCGAACCATCCCATCTCTTTAACTCCATATTTGTTTTCCCTTTTTTTGATCCCTTAAATCCTTGGATTAGCCCGAGTCTCCACGACCCTTTCCATTCTGTTTGTCAATATTTTCCGTTTTTGTGTTTGCTGATAGTTATTATTAATAAAACTCTATTTTATTAATGATAGCAATATTATTATCCTTGAGCTCAGTTCCACTTCTTAAGCATTTTGAAGATACATAATATCGGCCGCCAGACAGTAAAAACGCACTCTAGAGATAATTAAGGAAGTTCCCTCAACGAATAGTCATATATGGTATATCGTCGGGAGTCATTCTACGACATATATATATATACTATTTAAATTTGGTATCAGGTGTGTAAGGTTTAACGCTATATCTTTGCAAACACTGGTCTCAGTCGAGTAAAGCATACTGTTATTCGTTATAATAATTGAATATAGTAGTTCCCTTTTGTTTTAACGATTGCTATCCCCTTTTTTTGGAAACTTAAGAAGCTGGAGTAGCTGAAGGAACGGTTATAATAATTTGTTTGTTTTTTTGTGATTTTAGTCAGTGGTTATTTAGATTAAGAAACCAAGTACGAATAGGTCAGTGCCCATATTTAGGTAGGCTAATTCTATAGAGGCATAATTCTTGTTGCGAGGAATTTTAGTTGGTTGACTAGTGCGCCCCCAAGTGCAAAGAAGACTCAGTTTGAAATCTTTAAAGCGCAAGGAGAGTCCTGTGGACTTTCCGGAAAAGAACTAATTGAGTACATTCAAGAGGAGCAAAGAAGAGAAAGAGAGCTTCAGATTGAATTAGCTCGGATTAAAGCAGAAGTTCAAAGAAAAAAGGTAGAAAAAGATAGAGAAAGAGAGGAACGGGAAAGAGTAATCCAACGAGAAGAAAGAAGGACGGATTCGCGCCCCTTCCCAGGAAAGCTGACAAAGTTTCCGAGCCCCGTAAAACCCCCAAACTTCTTTCCCCAAAACCAACAACGGGACTCCAAACCTCCCGTTAAGACTTCTCCTCCATCTCTCTTCCCGAAGCGACCAACCATATGCTTCACCTGTGGTGTAGAAAACCACATGAGCTGGAATTGCCCCTAAAATTCTAGGCTTAAAAGCGGACCAGCCCACCAAGTTCACCAGATTAATGCAACCCCGGCTCCCCCGGTGGTGCAGACCCAAGCAGAAACTTCTCCCCCTCCGTCAGGCCACCAGGTAAATTTTGTTTTTGGTAAAAGTTCATCGGGAACTTTGAAATATGAGGAGGGCAGCGTGGACAGCTGTTGAGTATCGACTCTCGTCAGGGACACAGGATGTACATGCTTCATCGTGTCCGACGAACCCCTCCCAGTGGCCTCTAACCACGAAAAATTTGCGGTGGTACATGACCAACTTGGGCGGGCAAACCGATTCCCCGTCGCTAGATGTTACCTGCAGTGTCAATATTATAATGGCTGGGCTGAAGTCATTGTAGCACCCATAAAATTCTGTTCCGTACTTATAGGACAGAGCCCCCAAGTAAGTTTCGACCCTGTGTTTCAGGCCGCCCTTCCTCAAGGCCGAGATAAGAAAGAAGCCCAGGAGCCCGTCCCCATCAGAACCCCGATACCGTCCGATTTCTCGGAGACCCCTAACCAGGACTTTAGGACAGCAAAAGAGGAGTGTTAATCACTAACACCCTTAGGTGATAAGGCCCCAGACAAGGACACGGAGACTGTCCCTGGACCCCAAGAAATAAAGAACCCCCAACGCGCCCATGGAGATACCTTCGTAGAACTGGACGAAGCATCAGCGCTTGAAGAGGACTGCCCCGCGGAGTCCCTTAGGGTAATCCAGACAGTGTGCATCCAACCTGATGCCGAGCACCCTCCTCCTTTTCTACCAGGCGAGTCTTTGGAACCCTCTGACCTGGATAGTGACGCGCAGCTGACACCACGTCAGAAGAGTCAGCTCCAAGAACTAATTAAATGGAATCACCATTTATCCACCCTATTAGCTCTTTTCGAGCAACTGCGTGAAAATGGCCTCACCATTGGCCCCAGCAAATGCCAGTTTGCCCACGAAACCATCAAATATTTGGGTTTCAAAATAGGACAAAGCAAGTCAGGTCCCCACGAGAACAAGATTAAGGCAATCGCCGACATGCCCCTCCCGATTACAAAGAAGCCATTAAGATCGATCCTAGGATCAGCTTCTCCCTATCAGCGATTTGTTCCGAATTTCGCTGCAATTTTGGCCCCCCTATGCCCCCTTCAGGAAAAGAATCTCTCCGATCGTTTACGTTGGAATGATGTCGCTGTTTCCCATTTTAATCAGCTCAAAAGTAAGTTCATTTCTGCCCCCATTTTTAAGTTGCTCAACCCGGAAAAATCCTTTGGGGTTAAGACCGACGTGATCAACGAGGGCATTGGAGGTGTACTCCTTCAATACGTGGATGACAGAACGAGTCATCCAGTTGCATATGCTAGTCGTCAATTATTACCACGCGGAAAGAGATATGCCACTAGAGAAAAGATAGCTCTATCAATTATCTGGGTCATAGACAAATTCAAGCTGTACTTGATATGTAAAGATTTTCAAATAGGAACCGACCACCGTCCGTTAGCCTATATTAGGAATTTGAGACACTCAAACGGCCGCATCATGCGCTGGAGTTTACTCTTGCAAGAGTATCAATTTAAAATAAATTATATCAAAGGTTCCGATAACCAGGTCGCTGACGCACTCAGTAGGAAAGCGTTACCGAATAGCGTAGAACAATTGTATTCATAGGATTAGTATCTCCATGTAGGTATATACCGTCTTGTACGACTTAATTTAAGATTCTTTTGTAATATAATTAATTAATGTATATGTCTGAATTTTGTAACGCTCAATGTCTAATTTTTTTGATGTATATATATATTTGTTCTTATTAATTTACGTATAAATTCTTTTGTCCCGTATGTACTAAGTTTATATCATTTCATTGTTCCATGCCTTTTTTTTATTATTAAGTTGTATTAAAGGTTATTTTCCCCTGTAATCTAAAGATCAAAATAATCATGTATTGAGGTAATAATAGTTAGGTGCAGGAAGATACGGTTGGTACAAGAAAACGAGTTCCCTACAACGGAGCTCTATCGTTGTCCCTTCTCTCTTTTTTTTTCGAAGTGACAACTTCCCCTGGATTCGAGGGGTGTGATAGAACAGGTTCAGAGCTGCATTCATTTCAACTTCTATCACATTTTATTTCAAACCATGAGGCTACCCACGTGCATCTTCGATTCGAGGCTTGGAGTCTTATCAACAGCTACCGGACGCCAATGTTTAAACAAGGAGGTTATCGTCCCCCCCCGTTCGCCCCCATACGCCGACCTCGACAGATCGAGTTAGGCTTATGAACAGATAAGGCATTTTTCTCCGGCCTAGCTGTGCGTTCCCTCCAAGCTTTCACTCCATTTTCCCCCACGCCAAGGAGATGTCCTGGCTATTTATATGGAAACTTTACCACTAAGATCAGATTGGAGATCCAGATTTTCGTCGCGAAACATCACCACGACCCTCTCTCCCTTTGTGCGCCAAGGGACCTCGACCTCGAGATTCACCATCACTTGTCCAGAAGGAGGACAATATTCCTTGAGTGCCAAAGGTTCGAGCCTTTAGTGACGTCAAGTCCCCAAGGCATCCCCCCCTGTTGTTCAAGGAGAACAGCATTAGAACAGCCATTGTTCGTTTAGAGCCCTTCGCCAAGAAACGGTTCTCATCCCCCCCCCCTGTTGTTCAAGGAGAACAGCATTAGAACAGCCATTGTTCGTTTTGAGCCCTTCGCCAAGAAACGGTTCTCATCCCCCCCTGTTGTTCAAGGAGAACAGCATTAGAACAGCCATTGTTCGTTTTGAGCCCTTCGCCAAGAAACGGTTCTCATCCCCCCCCTGTTGTTCAAGGAGAACAGCATTAGAACAGCCATTGTTCGTTTTGAGCCCTTCGCCAAGAAACGGTTCTCATCCCCCCCCCTGTTGTTCAAGGAGAACAGCATTAGAACAGCCATTGTTCGTTTTGATCCCTAGGCCAAGAAACGGTTCTCACCCCCCCCCTGTTGTTCAAGGAGAACAGCATTAGAACAGCCATTGTTCGTTTTGAGCCCTTCGTTAAGAAACGGTTCTCACCCCCCCTGTTGTTCAAAGGAGAACAACATTAGAGCAGCCATTGTTCTTGAGCCCGTAGACAAGAGACGGTTCTCATCCCCCCCCTTTGTTCAGAAGAGAACAACCTAGAACAGCCATTGTTCGTCAAGCCGTTCGTCGAGTAACGGTTCTCCTTTCCAAGACGCCACGTCAGGATCCTTTTATCCCCCCCCTTCGGCTGGAACTCGCCAGTGGACCGAATATTCCTTCAAGTACCTTCCACTGCACCCTAATGAAGTTACGTAAGCCAAGCGTCTTTTTTTGAGTATTGATCCCTTATTTGTCAATTCTATCCAGTGCTTTAAATGGTTTATCGAACCATCCCATCTCTTTAACTCCATATTTGTTTTACCTTTTTTTGATCCCTTAAATCCTTGGATTAGCCCGAGTCTCCACGACCCTTTCCATTCTGTTTGTCAATATTTTCCGTTTTTGTGTTTGCTGATAGTTATTATTAATAAAACTCTATTTTATTAATGATAGCAATATTATTATCCCTGAGCTCAGTTCCACTTCTTAAGCATTTTGAAGATACATAATATCGGCCGCCAGACAGTAAAAACGCACTCTAGAGATAATTAAGGAAGTTTCCTCAACGAATAGTGATATATGGTATATCGTCGGGAGTCATTCTACGACACAAATGATAGGGCAAAAATGCGATCCGTTACTTCCCAGTCTTCGATAGCAGTCATCACGGCATCGTCCATTGCTTGGTCAGTGCCACTGGGAAAGACTGGGACTCTCAATAACTTTGCAATGCCATGTCCTAAAACCACCACCTGCCGCTGTCTGTTCTATTTTGCCATCCCAGTGCATAACCAGAAGCACCAAAGGCCTGAATGAGTTTTTAATTTCCTTGGCGGCTTCAGCACGAAAATTTATCCGGTCTCGTGGTTTGTCACCAGATTTTTGGGATCATGACCAAGGCTTTTTGCAGCTGCTGCAAGTATATGAATTCCTGCACGATCGGATATCTTGGCCCTATCCATTGCAGATGAGAGTTGTCGAATCAGGCTTTTCTTCCAGCACTTGGTGCGTTTTATTGGGGGTATGATTACTGGAGTTGGCCCTGCAACACAGCCGTCAGCATTCTTTTTTGCACCACGACACTGAAAAGGGGAATAAGTGGGACTGGAACTGCTGGAACTTGATGTAGAGCTGGATGTGAGTTCAGAGATTTTTTCCAGTTTACGCCTCTCAGCTTGAGAGCGCTTCGTACGCTGTTCTTTCTTCTCATCATCCCTCTGTTGTTGTTCTTCTCGATGTGCGAGAGACATGTCCAGTGTTGTTGATATTATATCCCGGCGCACCTCCCCTCTCAAGGCTCGTAGAAACTCACTGTACTCAGCGATTAAAATCATTGACATCGCATCTTCATATGCAGTGTTAAAGCGGTGATCAAGGGCAGAAGGAAGGAAATCATTCTCGTTCTTCTGTGGTTTTTCTCTTTGCCTGCTTTTTTTATTCTTTAGACTTTTTCATTTATCATTTAGTCATATAACTTTGTCTCTTGCTCACTGCACTTTCTGCATTGGAATATGTGCGCTATCACAGAAGGTACTCACACGTTTGAGCGGTTCCACTGTTGCTTCCTTTGTCGTCATCTTTTGGTTTAGATGGAGGTAGAGATGGTATTGAAGCCCATGTTTGCTCTATGGCAGTATGCTCCCAATGATGGTAGGCTTGAATCAATCAAATAGGAAGAAACTTGTCATAGCTCTGGTCACAGACGCCAGGGTACCTGTAACAAATGAAAAAAAGAAGCAAATTGACTCTTAATGTCTAGGCTACACTGTACAACTGCGTGTAGTAGAGAGCGAAACAACTCAGTGCGTTCGTTTCTCACAGCATCACACAAGCAATTAGACACCACAGCATAGCAGAAGCAGGCGTAGGGCAGTGTTGGGCATTTGTCATATTCTGCCAGGTGTTTGTGACACTAATGAAACCTTGTTAACGCTGCGCCTTATTTAAATTTTATTTATTTATTTTTTGTGCATAAATTGGTATTTCTATTTTGTTGATTAGTCTTCTACTTAAGATGCCAGCTAAAATTTAATGTATGAACTATAATTATAAACCAAGAACCAGAGTAACATAATTGTGAAAAATGTCAAACTTTAAGCTCATTGAGCGACCTCTAAATATAAATATTTTTCAAAAATATTTTACAAACTGTTTTTTGACGTAATGGAACATTCTTACTGCCCGTCCCATTTAATATTCAAAAGTCGCCAAATAAAGGAAACCCTAATATATATATATATATATATATATATATATATATATATATATATATATATATATATATATATGCCACTTCTTCCATTATGTGGCTATCATTGTGATCTGAATTCGTTGTTTTTTTGTCAAAGGCATCTTAAGGGTAGGTGAAAATAAAAATAAAATAATAAATAATATAGAACTTATATTTGTTTCTATTTTTCCTAATTATTGCAATTTTTGGTACACCCTCTAAATATATTTATATATATATATATATATATATATATATTTATATATATATATATATATATAAATATATATATATATATATATATATATATATATATATATATATATATATATATATATATATATATATATATATATATATATATATATGAAGGTAATTTGGCGCATATGAGTAATGAGACTCGAAATAGATGTTTTTTAAAGGCAAACCAACGGGCCAGTTTAAGAACATATGGATCAAAGAGAGTAAAGAACGGCACAATGAAGGCAATCCATACTAAGAAACATAAATACCGACAATGGAAAAGTTTCAATAATCTTGGCCAGGACTCGAACCCGTGTATGCTGAATACCTGACAGATTCTCATTCTCAATTTCACCAGAAGCGTTACTATGTCAAACGTAGTATCTCCTTAAGTTAGGAAACTCAAATGCATTTTTATACCATATGTAATGATCCGCCGTGAACTTGAAGGCTTATTATCCAAGTCATATACAATGAAAGAGCAAATACAAGTTCTGTGGGTGGTAACAACCACCACAGGGCCTTCAAGGTATTTAATTTCTGATTTTAAAAAACCTTTTAAAGACAGAAACAATGATGCAGAAAACCTTGTAGTGCAGATCGTATAATAATATAGTACAAGAGGAAGAGAAATTCAAAGTAAATGAGCAATGAGACAAAAGTATCTGGCCAGGACTCAGCAGACTCGGGTGTGAGGCTCACCCAAGATTATTCGAACTGTTTTCCTATGGCAGTATTTCGGTCTTATCGGTATCGATTGCCATCATTGTGCAGGCATTTGTTCATTTTTATGATTGTGTTTTTTCAATTTCCCTTTCTCTTGCCTTTAAAGTGATTCCTGTTTCTTGCCTTATTGCTCATTTACGTGAAATATGCCTTTTCAGTAGAGCTAAAGGTATATAAAGCATCCAACACCTCGCTACAAGTAAAGGACGTTAACTTTAGAATAAAGAATCGCACTATGTTGATTAAAAACTATTGTAAAAGAAGAATACCATAATCAGACTGAATCAATGAAAGAGTAATTGCAACAGTAAGTCGCAGAAGTTAGAATCCTAGCGGGTACCAGGGTAAGCTATATTAAGCTTGCCTTGCTAAACATTAGCATCATAATTATGACAGACACCGCAGCTCATTTCCAGGTTGCTACCCTTGTTCTCGATATATATATATATATATATATATATATATATATATATATATATATATATATATATATATATATATATATATATATATATATATATATATATTGATATTAATTTATTAGAGATACCGGAAATTAATGGTGTTTTTGATTGGGTGCTGGTTTCATTCTAGGAAAGCACTTAATTATTTCGTTTATTGGTGAAAAAAAACCCTATTTTTCAGCTCCAGTGGCCATTTAATCGAGGAAAGGTGTTTGCTCATTACGTAAAAGCGGATTATTTCAAATTGTTTGACGCAATGCTTTTTTGTTTGTTGATAATTCATGAAACACCCTGTCCCTGTAAGGCCCACATATATATATATATATATATATATATATATATATATATATATATATATATATATATATATATAAATATATATATATATACGAGGGGGGTGAATAAGTTTTGCGAATCGGTAGGGAAAAACAGAGGAAGGGGGATGGCTGTTTGTGGGGGTGTTACGACAAGTTATGACAAGTAAGCACCTGCAGCCGCACGCTCCTGCCTCGTCTATTTGAGCACAGTGCAGTGAACAAATTTTGACCAAGGTAGTCAAGAATGCAAAAGAGATCCATGAAAGCATGGTTGCAGTGTACACTGACACCACCCTTTCCTATACAACCAATGCTCGCTGGAATAGGGAGTTCTGCCATGGTCGTGAGTCTCTTGAAGGTGATCCTTGTCCAGGACACCCATTAGACGTGACCAACGAGGACAATGTGGACGGTGTAAAGAGGATGATCCTCAAAAATCGACGGGTGAAGCTCAAGGAAATTAAGCTAGAACATGGAAGTGCAATCAACATCAGCCATTACAATTTGGCCATGAACAAGGTCTCTGCCCGTTGGGTTTCTAGAAACCTCATGAAACCTCAAGCCCCATGAGTGACTTCAACGTCTTTAAAGTCCACAAGGCCAAAGTTTCCCAAGCTGCCCTGCGCGAGTGCGGATTAGAGGAGCTCAACCATCCCCCCTACAGTCCAGATCTGGCCTCTAGCGACTACTTTTTATTCCGCCGGGTTAAGGCTGCACTGTTTGGACCCCGGTTTAGGGAAAATCAAGACGTCTAGCTCGCCGTCCAGTTGTGGATTAAACAGCAGTTGGGAAATTTCTGGTTGTCGGGAACTGAAGCCTCATGGACAAGTGGCGCAATGCATTGAAGTCGAGGTTTGTTATATTGAAAAATAATAAAACACTTTTCCTCATATCTCGTTTCATTATAACCGAATCGCAAAACCTATTGCCTGCTGTATTGTAAACTAAACCTCCTCTATAAATATTATATATATATATATATATATATATATATATATATATATATATCTATGGAGGGGGTTTAGTTTAGCCGAGTGGTAAGGAATAGAGCAAAGGGACGCCCAAGGGTCCTGACCTCGGCTCCGTTACCAGATAATGGGTTAAGAAAATAAGCGGAAATAAATGGCGGAAAATTGTTACCAAAGTATGCAGACAAATAACAAATAGCGAGTGTAGATTGGCCGTTAATTACTAGCTATTGCATTTTCGAAGACTTATTCACCAACGATAAATAGCGTAAATAACTTCCATTGCACATGTTACAATGCTGCATCTGCGAAATCCATACATGCAATGTTGAAACTTTAATTTTTTGTCTTGCATTAACTATTAAGGTGCAAAAAACATAAACACGATTAGAATAAACTAAATGAGTCGGTAAAATAACTCTCAGGTAGCTGATTTCACTTTGGAAGGTGTAACTTTAATTTGGTTCGCATTTTTAACGTTTAGTTCAATAATTGCTTGCTCTCCTCGATTTAATCCTTGCGTTCTTCCAATATACTTTTTTGGGGGCTATGAAAAACTTTATTGCTCATTTAAGTCAAATTTCTCTTTTCTCTCACACACACATATATATATATATATATATATATATATATATATATATATATATATATATATATATATATATATATATATATATATATATATATTATATATATATATATATATATACATATATATATATATATATATATATATATATATATATATATATATATATATATATATATGTATACATATATATATGAAAGGAATATGATATATATGAGCAATGAGACTAAAAGTTGTATTGTTTTAAAGTCCAAAAATAAAGGACATCGAAAGAGCATAAAATTCCAATCGAGCAACAGAGAGCACTTTAATGCCAATCCATACTGAGAACACAGAAATAAAGCCAGGAGATAAAGTTTAAATAAAGTTGTCTGGCACTCGAACGCAGGTATGGTGATTACAAGTCATATTCTCTACCATTACGCCTCCATGCAGTGTGAGTCAATTTGACCCAAAAGCGTTAGCATATAAAACCTAGTATCTCCCTATGCTAGGAACAGGCAAGGGTTTTGTACCATATGTTCTTACCCACTCAGAATGTATCTTAACCATTACACATACAAGGCAAGAGCAAATACACCTTATGTCTGCTGTAACAGTCACCCCATTCTTACGCCTTATTTAAGTTTTACCTTTCAAAAACCTTTTGAAGACAGAGAGAGTGATGATTGAACCTTGTATTGCAAACCATATACAAAACAGTAAAAGAGAAATAAGATTTGATATAAATGAGCATTGAGACAAAAGTATCTGAACGGCAATCAGCATACACGGGTTCAAATCCCGGACTTGATCATATAAACTATTTCCTTATGGCGTTATTTATGTCTTCTCCTTATAGATTTCTATGGATGCGCCGTTCTTTTCTTTCATTAATACTTGTTTTCTTTCAATGTCTTTTCATCTTTCCTTATAAAAAAATTTTCTATTTAGTGTCATTTCTCAATTACCTCAAATTTGTCTTTCTCTTTTATTGTATTTTTATATGGTCTGCATTACAAGATTTCGGCATCTTTCCTTCTGACTTAAAATTTTTTTGGAAATGCAGAAATTAAATATAGCGAAAGCCCTATGATGGTTATTACCACCATGCAAATCTTGTATTTGTTCTTTCTTTGTATTTAACATTGCTAATAAACCTTTCCATTGTGAGCGGGTCAGAACATATGATATAAAAATCTCTTTGAATTCCTGGGCTAGAAAATACTGGTTTGATATCGTGATGCTTTGCGTGAAATTGAGTCATTTTGCTTGGTAGCGTTACGGAAGAGCATCTGACTAAGATTCAACCCAACCGAGATCGAGGGTAATTCACCACCTTCGCCAATAATCTTTATCCTCGAGATGGAGCTTAAGCTTAGATGGCTTTGAAGCAAATAACACACTCTGGTAACCCCATGACATCTTTTTCTTAACAAGTGAAGCCGAATTTAATGCAGTCCTCTGAATACTTGCGCTTGACATTTATTCCCACAATTGCGATTGATTCAGATCTGTGGGAAGTGAAACAAAATATATTGTTACGTATTGACTTTAGCAATACTAATGTTAAACGTAAGATAACTTCAATAATATAGCATCCTTGTGACGTAAACAGCATAACCCAGCATAAAACAGCATGCAGCATAACAAGAGACCAGAAATATTCCACTATTTTTACACTTCCTCCCTGCTTCATTTAGTAAAATTTACTGAATTTGAAAGTAGAAAACAAAATCAAATTACTCCATACCTGTAAAAGGCACAGAGCGAATGATGCAACTGATCAGTTCAGCAGTTCGGTGTCTACTGGTTACAACACTTTGCAACAGTGTTATATGTATTTGCGCGGAAGCTGACAGGAATCAAGAGGATGGTTCGTCACCTCGACTCGTATCGTACAACAATTTACTAGGGTAGTGTCACGTATAGCAGCCTGTATCTTGAATATTCATTTTAGAATATCCAAGGAGTACTTAGAAGCATTTAAAGTTTGGCAATATATTTCTTAACTAGGGAGAATATGATAAAATGGATGGCCATTTATTTAACTTTATTAAATTGTTCGAACTGAATTTTCAGTAATTTTTTAATTATCAACACTCAATTCCAGTTTGTTACGAAATGCCTTGGACGTCCTGTGGACTACTCTAAAGGTCACCATGGACCAGCAGTGGTTCATTAATATTTTACCCTTCAGTGATAAATATCGAGGTAGATTTTTAGAGGTATCAGCCAAAAATAGGTTGGGTTTTGCCTGGCGTATAGGTATAATATGGTCGCTGTTTTCGCTAAATATCTGCAAATTGATGTTAGCCACTTTTTCGTGACAACGGAAGCCCCAATGATTTATACAAATTTTATAACTTTGTTGTAAGGGCCTGCCATTTCATTAAATTTAAACGAAATAACAATGAATATTGTACTATAAACTTATTATCAACAAATTGGAGGCCTAATATTTACATCAATCGAGGCAACTTAATAGAGCACGTTTGAGCACACCTCTATGGAACAACTTTAACAAACTGATCAATATTAACTTTTTGGCATGAAGTTTTAAATCAGACACCGAGACCAGGATTAAAACAAGTTCAGAAACAACCACTTCTGCCATTAAAATAGTTAAAACTATCTTTACTCGTTCTATACTTTATTTCATAGGGTGATGGCACTGCGCCAATGTTGCTTGTGCTCCGAGCCTAATTATGATAATGATAAGTGTCACAATTTTCCAAGAAGTAGATCATGCATAATTTAATCTTTGGTGCAGTAATACGGTACGTAGTACATGGGTCTTATTTCTCATTATTCCCTATAAAATCAACATTCATAAGATTTTGGTACCTTTTAAGCTCATCTCCTCTAATGGTGACTGTCTATTCCTACTTTTATCGAAAAATATATATAAATATTGTGTATAGGTACTCTTTAACTAACCTAGTTATACTAAAATAGAAAAATTATTTACATTTGAATAAAAAATTCAGTAATTCAGGGGTTAATTTACATTTCGAATAAAAACTTAAGTGCTTCTTTAGCAGAAATATGAATGCGAGAGTTAGACAAATTAAAACTGATAGAGAGAAAGAAAGTAAGAGCGCCAAAAAGTCGACAATTATTAACAACCGATGAAATAGAAGGCATCACACATTTGTGAATTTCTAATTGTTCCGAATAATACGTCTAAATGGAGATGATTGGTTATACTTAAGAGCAGCGATGCCAAAAATTAATCAAGATCCCTCTTCGTAAATTGATGATCCTTTCAATATCTAAATTCTAACAAATGCAACCAATGATCTATCTTGATTAAAAAAGGTTCCTTTAGATTGCAAGCGATATTGTATTGAATAAATTTGAAACCAGGATCTTGGAAGGATTATGTGTCTTACACTTATAAATGGGGTTCTAAAACATTGTACCAAGCAGGTTTCACTTCCAGAAATTAAAGTTTCATCTGCTTGCGCCCAACTTGACTGAGTTTAGCACAAACCAAAGTATATTAATAAGTGACTTTACTGCAATTATTATAGGCAGACAAGTAAATTACGTCAAGATGGAGTATATGAAAACTGAGACATCGACCCTGCCCACAGTCCCTTTATCTGGTTTACTTGCAAATATATCTAGTAATTAATTCTATGATAAAGCCTCATCTTCATTATCTTTTGTACTAAATAACAATTTACATAAAGTTCATCCCTATTATATTTATGTATTATTTTCTATCTACTCTTGTTTTCTTAGAATTATATACAAGTGACTTAGTATGTAATATAAAAATATAAAATGACCCTAAGTTTTATACACTCAGAGAAATTATTTAGTATTTTTTCTACGACTTCATATGATCATCAGCATAACACAAACCTTTTATCTGCAGCATCTCCTATTTTCACTCGATATTATCTATAACATTCAATCTAATGAGTCCTTTTTTTTTACTTTTGTATACTTGTAGATTATATAATCCTTAAGTCTAATAATATTATCCATTCCTTAGTTTATAAAACAAAATTGAAAAATACTTGTATAAAACTGTGCGCTTCCCAATTCCAGCGAAGCGATGTTGGTCTGTTTTGCGCACTCTCACATGTCCGAGATAGGAAGCTGCATGCTAGTGATAGAGAGAGCACTGTGGATCTCGTAGTGCCGACCCTGGTGTTTTTTTAGTCCGCGTGCCTTGATATTAAAAATGTGATAAAGTGTAGAATATAATTGAAAATATTTAGGTATTTAGTAATTAATTGATTATTTAATTGAGCTGCTGAAATTTATCTTGGATAATAATCTAGATGATGTTCTTAGTAAAAGTACGAAACTGATAAAAATCATCTTGACAATTCCCATGACGCTGCTTTTCAACACTGAAAAGAATAACAACATTTCTAAGGAGCATTATGATTTCTAAAACCTGAATGCACTTGTATTGCATTCAATTGTGAAGAGATTTCTCAGTAGTCATCCAGAGATCAAGGCGAAAATAATTAATCTTTTTACATAAATAAAAACAAGAGGAATGGATTTCGTTTGTGAAGGAATGGATCAAGCTTAAACTGTAACTATTTAGGCTATTAGTAAGGATTTTATCAAGTTTTTATATAAATTTTCATTTTTTATGTTAATTTCATTTTACTCAATATTAAAATAATGCTAAAAATATTTTGATGCAGCACCCCCACTAATTTAGCTAAGAGCTGCCACTGGTCATTGTGATAGAATGGTCTGAGGCTGCCATGCCTCAGCCCCTTTCACATGTCGAAACTCTTGCTTCACACGTGCTTCCTGCAAAAGAGAGTAGAACGGCGCCTTATCGCCCACTATTCCCAAGTTTAATCAAGGAGGTTCAATCCCCCGTTTGCCTCCATGCGTTGATTGGCCTGATTGAATTGGGCTTATGGGAAGATAAGATATTTTCCCAAGCGCTATCGGGATATTTCTTGGAAGTCCCCTCATTGTCCCCTCATTGTCCGGCTATTTATGCGATAGAATTTCGCGTTTGAATCAGATCCCGATTATCTTTGCGAGGCATCACGCCAATCCAGTCTGCCTTGAGCACCTAGGAACTCTACCCCGAGAACCTCCTTATTGTCCAGAAGAGGACAATATCTTTGAGTGCCAAGATTCGTGCCCGTCGAGACACCAAGTCAACACGGACCCATATTGTACAGAAAGAGAACAACTTTAGAACAGTCAATGTTCTTCGAGCCCATGTGACCAGCAACGGTCCTCCCCCCCCCCTGTTGTTCAGAAAGAGAACAACTTTATAACACTCATAGTTCTTCGAGTTCGTTCGACAAGAAACGGTTCTCGTTCCCCTGATATCACGTCAGTGGTAATTTAATTCCCTCCTTTTAACGTTCTTTAAGAGAACGCTTGGTTACACCAATAACCTCAATTGTTCATCCAGAACATCTCCGATATCCTGTCTCAAGGATCGCTCGTACTTCCAAGCCCCAATTCGCCCTCACTCCTCGAAGTCAGTCCTGACCCCCTCGTTAAAGACAACCCCCCTAAAATCCCTTTTCCTAGAAAAGAAATCGCCAGTTGGACCGAAGATTCCTTCAAATCGCCTTCCTCTGCAGGACGACCTTATAAATACGTAAGCTACGCATTACATTTAACTAATTAACTCTGTACCAACGCACCTCTGTGCTTTAAACAGATTTTAGCCAACCATTTTCTTTTTTGTTTGTTTTGTCATTTTAAATCTCTCCAAATCATAATCCTCCGCTTAGTCAAATATTCCCAGGACTTTTTTCGTTTCCTGTTTATCTTCCATTTTAATCCCCGGTCATGTAAATAATTTTCGTGTGCTGTTTTGTTAGATTAATTAATAAAATTATATTTTATTAATGTTTGCAATATTATTTATCCTTGGTCTCCGTTCCACTTCTTTAGTATATTGAACATAAATAAGCCCTCTCCAGGCCCATTTTAGAGTCATTCTCGGGCATCTGATCACTCCGCACCGAAGAAGCGGATGTCTATGCTGCCAGCCATAATTTGTACCCCAAGAAGAATAGAAATTTTCATCAATCCCAATACCAGGAAAGAAGGAATGATTCGCGCCCCTTCACAGGAAAGCCAACGAAGTTTCCAGGCCCCATAAAACTCCAAAACTTCTTCCACTCGAACCAGCAACGGGATATCAAATCTGCTAATAAGATTTCTCCACCCTGACTCTTCCCGAAGCGACCGATCATATGCTTCACCTGTGGTGTAGAAAACCAGATGAGCTGGAATCGCCCCCAAAATTCTAGCCTAAAAAACGGACCAGCTCATCAAGTACACCAGATTAATGCCACACCGGCTTCCCCGGTGGTGCAGACCCAAGCATCACCTTCTCCTCCTCCGCCAGGCCACCAGGTAAATTTTATTTTTGGTAAAAGTTCCTCGGAAACTTTAAAATTTGAGGAGGGCAGCGTGTACGGCTGCCGAGTATCTACCCTCGTCAGGGACACAGGGTGCACTTGTTTCATCGTGTCCGACAAGCTTCCCCTTCCCCAGTGGACCCTAACCACGAACAAATTTGCGGTAGTAGATGAGTACCTTGGGCGGGCGAACCGATTCCCCGTCGTTAAATGTTACCTGCAGTGTCAGTATTTTGATGGCTTGGCTGAAGTCATTTCGGCAACTATAAAGTTTTGTTCCGTACTTATAGGGCAGAGCCCTCAAGTAAGCTCCGACCCTGTGTCCCAGGACGCACTTACTCGAGCCCAAGCGAAGAAGGAAGCATAGGAGCCCGTCCCCCTCAGAAGCCCGGTACCCTCGGAATTCTCGGAGATCCTTAACCAGGATTTTAGGTCCGCACAGTGTGAAACACTAACACCCTTATGGGATAAGGCCCAAAACAATGACATGGAGACTGTCCGTGGACCCCAAATAGTAAGGTATCTAGAGCAAGGTAGTCTACTCTACCGATCCGCCAAGGACAGTAATAAGTCCGTTACAATCGTCTTTTGCCTTCCACGATCACATGTACCTATAGTGCTAAAATAGCTCACGACAGCATCTTTTCCGGTCACTTTAGTCATACCCAAACGGGTCAGCGTATCTTTAAATATTTTTACTAGCCGTTTGCTGCACCTGACATCTCAAAGCATTGTCAATCTTGCGATGTCTGTCAAAAGACGTCCGCTAAGGGGCAGGTTAAACCTGCTCCCTTAGAAAGAGGACCTGTCCTAACTGAACCCTTCTCTATAGTGGCCCTCGACCTTTATCACCCTATCCACCCCCCTTTGCCCGAAGGGCACAGCAACATTTTTACCTTGGTTGATTTTGCTACCCGTTTCCTCGAGGCAGTCCCCCTTCGCCGGATCGATAGTATTTCTTCGCCGAGGCCCTCATTTCCATATTTTCAAGGGTAGGCGTCCCCAAAGAAATTTTCTCAGACAGAGGACGGCAATTTATCACTAAGTTGATGGAGTACGTAGGGAAGCTGCTCATGGGAAAGCCCCTTTTTACCACCCCCTTCCGGCCACAGACAAACAGAATGTATGAAAAATTAAACCGAAATCTAAAATCTATTATTAAGAAGATTTGTGCCGAGCAGCCCCGCGAATGGCACCGATATCTCCCGGTCGCCCTATTCGCCTATCGAGAAATTCCTCATCGTACATTAGGATTCGCACTGTTCGAGCTCCTTTATGGACGTAATGTACGCGCAACACTCAGCATTTTAAGGGAGTTGCTAACCAAGCCCCAACTGGACCAAGAACTTCATTCATCATACGCATATGTCTTAGATCTACGCCAGAGGCTCGAGAAATGCGCGAACATCGCCAATAAAAATGCCGATGTCAATTTGGACAAATATAAAACCTATTTTGGTATCCCAGCAGGCAATAAGCTCTACCAAGTTAACTTATTGAAAAAATAGACGCACCCATGGAAATACGTTCGTAGCACTGGATGAAAAATCTGCGATTGAAGAGGATTACCCCGCGGAGACCCTTAATGTCATTCAGACAGTGTGTATTCAACCTGATGCTAATTACCCTCTTCCTCCCCTAACAGGCAAGTCTTTTGAACCCTCTGACCTGGATCTCTTCGCGCAGCTGACCCTACATCAAAATAGTCAGCTACAACAATTATTATGTCAGTTCGACGACGTTATTTCGGAGAAGCCTGGATGCGCTACTAGATTCGAGCATGACATTAAATTGACGACCTTAGAACCTGTCCGGTTAAAACCCTATCCCATGCCGATTCATTTACGCCAAGCTTTTAATGCCGAAGTAGATAATTTGATAAGTTTAGACATAAGAGAACCATCTACCTCTAGTTATTGCTCCCTAATCGTCATGGTCAAGAAACCTGATGTCTCTTATCGGATGTGCATCGAACTTAGGAAGTAAATTCGGTAGCCTTGTTCGATGCCGAGCCCCTCCCGTTGGTAGATCAAAACCTCCACCTTTTTGAAGACGCTAAGTTGATCTCAGAACTTGATTTGTGCAAGGCATATTACCAAATTACCCTCTGGCCCGATGTGTAAGCATATACCGCCTCAGCAACTGAGAAAGGCTTAATGCAATTTAAGCGCCTTTCTTTTGGCCTTGTGACCGCTTGCAGTAACTATAACCGTCTCATAAGAAGGTTGTTAGATGGACTTCCGAATATCTCCTTTTACTTTGATAACGTCTAAGTCGCTACTCGTGAATGGAGTCATCATCTAACCACCCTACTATCTCTCTTCGAGCAACTGCGCGAAAATGGCCTCACTATTGGCCCCAGCAATCCAATTTTGCTCCAAAAAACATAAAATACTTGGGTTTTAAAAGAGGACAAAGCCAGCTAGCTCCACAGGAGGACAAGATTAAGGCAATGGCGGACATGCCCTTCGCGAATACTAAGAAACATCTAAGATCATTCCTAGGATCAACTTCTTACTATCGTCGATTTATACCAAATTTCGCTGCAATCTCGACTCCCCTCAGCACCCTCTTAAAAAAGAATTCCCCCGATCGACTACGTTGGAATGATGTCGCTTTTTCACATTTTCCCCAGCTCAAGAGTAATCTTATTTCTGCCCCTATTTTAAAATTCCCCAACCCGGAAAAATCCTTTGGGATTAAGACCGACGCGAGCAACGAGGGCATTTCGGGTGTACTTCTCCAATATGAGGATGACGAAACGAGTCATCCAGTTGCATACGCTAGTCGCCAACTATTACCCCGTGAAAAGATATATGCCACTATAGAGAAGGAAGCTCTAGCTATTATTTGGGTTATTGACAATTTAAAAATGTATTTGATAGGAAAAGAATCTCGGATAGGAACTGAACATCGCCCGCTCGCCTATATTCGGAATGTACGACACTCAAACGGCTGAATTATGCGCTGGAGTCTACTCTTGCAAGAGTATCAATTTAAAATTAATTTTATAAAAGGTTCCGATAATCAGGTTGCTGACGCACTCAGTAGGAATGCTTTACCGAATAGTGGAAATTAATTTATAATTCGTAGGATTAGGATTTCTATGCATGTATGTATATACCGTCTTGTACGACTTAATATGATTCTCATGTAATATAATTAGTTTAATTAAAGGGAAATGTCAGAATTCTGTAGCTCAATGTCTATTATTTTTTCTTTCTTATGTTAGTACATTTGTACCCATTAATCTATGCATGAATTTCTTTTGTCCCATATGTATTTTTTGGGGGGTATAGCCTTTTTGTAAGCGCTCAAAATTAGCAGTTTTCGCAATTTTTATTTCATGTCATTAATACGCCATGCATGAATTTTATATTATTCTATTGTTCCGCCATGTCTCTTTTATGGCTAAGATTGTATGTAGGGTTATTTTCCCTTATAGTGAAATGATCAACATGATCATAGGTATTGATGCAATGGTAGCTGGGTGCATGGAAGGACGGTGGATGCAAAAAAGTGAGTTCTCCAAAGCGAAGTTCTATGGTTGTCCCTTCTCCTTTTTTTCGAAGTGACAACTTCGCCCGGAGGGAGGGGTGTGATAGAATGGTCTGAGGCTCCCATGCTTCAGCCCCTATCACATGTCTAAACTCATGCTTCCCACGTGCATCCTGCGAGAAAGACTAGAACGGCGTCTTATCGCTTACTATTTCCAAGTTTAATCAAGAAGGTTCAATCCCCCGTTTGCCTCCATGCGTTGATCTGGCCAGATTAAATTAGGCTTATGGGAAGATAAGATATTTTCCTAAGCGCTACCAGGACATTCCTTCGAAGTCCCCACATCGTCTTCTACGCCGAGGGGCTGGCTCAGGCTATTTATGCGATTGAATTTCGCGTTTGAACCAGATCTTGATTAACTTTGCGAGGCATCACGCCGATCCGGTCTTCCTTGTGCACCTAGGAACTCTACCCCATGGGACCCCTTATTTTCCCGAAGAGGACAATATCCTTGAGTGCCAAGGTTCGTGCCCATCGAGACGCCAAGTCAACAGGGCCCCCATGTTGTTCAGAAAGAGAACAACTTTAGAACAGTCGTTGTTTTCCGAGCCCGTTCGACAAGAAACAGTTTTCGCATCCCTTTTGTTTTGAAAGAAAACAACTTTAGAACACTCATTGTTCTTCGAGACCGTTCGACAAGAAACGGTTCTCGTTCCCTTGATATCACGTCAGTCGTAATTTAATTCCTCCCCCCCTTTTAACGTTCTCTAACCTCAATTGTTCATCCAGAACATCTCCGATATCCTGTCTCAAGGATCGCTCGTACTTCCGAGCCCTACTTTGCTCTCGCTCCTCGAAGTCAGTCTTTCCCCCCTCGTTAAGGACAACCTCCCTAAAAACCCCTTCTCCTGGAAAAGAAATCGCCAGTTGGACCGAAGATTCCTTCAAATCGCCTTCCTCTGCACGACAACCTTATAAATACGTAAGCTACGCATTACATTTAACTAATTAACTTTGTGCCAACGCAACTCTGTGCTTTAATTGGATTTTAGCCAACCATTTCCCTTTTTGTTTGTTTTGTCATTTTAAATGCCTTTAAATCTTAATCCTTCGCTTAGTCAAATACTTCCATGACCTTTTTAATTTCCTGTGTATCTTTTATTTTAATCCCCGGTCATGTAAATATTTTCCGTGTGTTGTTTTGTTAGATTAATGAATAAAATTTTATTTTATTAATGTTTTCAATATTATATATTCTTGGGCTCCGTTCCCCTTCTTAAGTATATGGATGATTAATAAGCCCTTTCCAGGCCCATTTTAGAGTCATTCTCGGGCATCTGATCACTCCACATTCGATTATAGAATAATCCCCACAAAGAATAGATATATATATAGTATATCGTTAGGAGCCTATTCTACGACAGTCATTAATATGGATCTTATTTCTTTCCTCTGCCAAATCATCTTCGTTGTTAATAGAAGTCCATATTTTCTAAGCATTTTAATGGTTATTTATATGGATAATTTTATCTCGAATTAAATATTATTAATTATATATAGAATTTAAACTATTTTCTAATATTTCGATCGCTTGAAAATTATTCCCGTCCCCTAATAATAAGAATAGGAATCAGAGCTTCAGCTACAATTTATCCTCTTAGAAGAAAGCTTTTTCTTACAAATAATTCTTCCGAAGCGAATATAATCAAGCATAATACCAATCTCACTTCTGCACAATTATTGGACAAGAAATAAGAAAATTCCTCTTACCATTGAAAAATGAGTGTCGTTTATTTAGGAGCGATTAATTTGTGGCAAAATTTTCTTAAAGAAGATATAGGTAAAAAAAAATTCCCGTCAAGTAGGACAAAATATTTTATATTTTATTCAGGTGTTTTAATTTTACTATACGGGCCTTCTACTAACGTCTAATCCTTCTGACGTAATATAATATAGTATTTCAGCAAACAATTTTCTTCTTATAAGTATTTTATAGGAAATTAGGGAGTGAACTTCTGCCAGAACTAATTATGATCTATGACTTTTTTAATAGATTTATGCGAAAGGATCATATGCCAATTGCTTTCTGCATCGCAACTTTATTTTCTTATCATAAGTCGGAAAATTAAATACTAAAGATGAAAGTCGAGCACTGAAAGATATTCATTAATAATGTCTTTAGGTGCTCATGAAAACTACACTGAAATTACTTGCAATTTGTGTCTGGTTCACTGGTATGTAGTTTTCACAACATTTTATCAGAGGCAAAGCTTTGGTTGAAATTTATTTTTGTCTTTTCCTAGGAATTAAGCGAAGGAAATTAGTGCGCGTCAGCCTAAGCTCATTAGAGGAAAAAAAGTCAAGAGAAAGGTTTACAGGAAGAAGAAAAATATGGCAAGTCGGCAAATTAAAAATATAACGTAAATGTTGTCAGGAGGCAATAAACTCGGAGAGCATACTCTATTACACACCTCACTACCAGCAGGAAACGACGGAAGGAAACGATATCTTGAAAAATCCCCGGAATAATGACGGTTTCAAACCTTCCTGAACGGAAGATTTTTTAATATGAGGAGATCTGCACTCTTTAACATGCCTTTAATTTCTCCCCGTAAGGGGCGCGACGATTTGCCATTCTGGCCGCCGTGCTGACGGGACTCAGCACCCGTCCGGCCCCAGCCTAGCCTCTCTTCCTTCCTTCAAAACACTTGTTTCCTCTCTTTTCACAGAACCTCTCCCACAACTTTCTCTGGTCAGCCTCTAATTTCACAGGGTAGATGCTGACCTTCCTTTCAGCCAACCGTCCCGCATCGGGGCTGAGGGGGTGGATGACAATGTTCCCTAACCCCTGAGCTCCGGTCTGGGGTGGCTGGTTTTTAACTACCTGCTTCATCTCCACCCATACCTTCCTCACATTCCTTTTCCTCTCGTCTTCAAAATCTATCATTTATACGCCGTGTCCAAGGTGGAGCCGCCATGCCGATGGACTGCCAGGCCACCAGGCGGGAGGGGTGGTCCCAAATGGCGGCGCCTGGCTCTGCTGGGCCTGTAAGCACCTCTCGCAGTGCGGGCTACTGCGAGAGGTGTGCGCTATTGCATTCCGTATTAAAAGAAGGGTCACCATGCCCAATGATGAAAATCACACCAAAAAAACCCAACCCCCAACTTCCCCAAGAACAACGGAGCCGCCCTCGGGCAGCTCAAGCAAAAAAATGGAGGTCCCCCCCCCTGTGCTTGCACAGGGGACCCTCCATATTTCTCTAACCGGAGAGGAGGCTTACTCCTCTCCTTTGCCTACGGGTGCAGGGGACTCCCCCTCACCCCCTTCTCTGGAGGTGCTTTCGGGCACCTCCCTTTTCCCAGCGGCAGTCCCCTCTTTTCTTTCCAAGGGGACTGCCAAGAAAGCCAGCAGGCAGCCCTTAGCCAGCCGCTCCCCATCAAAGCGGCTCGGTAGGGCAAACCCCCTTAGGGGGGAGAGGCAAGCCAGGCCCCTTCGGTCGCTTCCCTCAAAAGACCTGCTGGCAAAAATATTAAACCTTGCCGGGGTCAAGGCCTGTGCCTCCCCAAACAAGACTGGCGACACTGCCAAGGGGACCTGCAATGTCCTGGGAGGGGATGGCCAACTGGAGGCCCCTCCCGTGATAGACATGGTCCTTGAGGAGACCCAGCCTCAGACGGTAGGGCCTTCCATGGGGGGGAATTCGGGCTCGGCGCCAAGCACCGAACCCGAGTCCGCCCCTATGCAAGGTCCTCCTCAAATAGCTTAGGGCTCTGAGGCAGTAGAAGGAGGGGAGGGATCTCCTCCGACAGGTGCCCCTACGACAACCAGGACCTTCTCCATTTCGGAGAGGGACCTGGCTGAGGCCGGTTCATCTGGCCTGGGGGCTTCTGCCGGCGGAGGTGAAAAGCGGATTCATTCCCCGCCCTCCTCTCCAAAAAAGAAAAAGACTAAAAAGACTAAAAGGACGAAAAAGACTCGGGGCTCCTCTCCATCAGCGGGGGCTGCGGGGACGGATGGGTCTGCTGCCACTTTGGTAGGCGACCTAGCCAAGATCGGCACATCCTGCCCCTCTACCCCCTCGTGTGCGGAGCCCCTGACTAAGACCAAGAGTGCACAGGGCGGAGCCTCGATGACATCGGGGCCCCTCATTCAGAGGTTACCTGGCGTTTTCGAGCCCGCTGGCTTCAAACGCTTCCTCGTTATTCGCTCCACTGATGGCACCATGTTGTCCAAGGGCAACATGATCCATCAGAGGAGAGGATTAGCTAGTGCAATTGGTAGAGAGCCGAAGGTGACCCGTTTCTCGGACGGCAGCCTTCTGGCAAATGCGGCGAATCCCGCCGAGGCGGCCAAGATAAGTGCTCTTCGGACACTTCATGGCACCCCGGTGAGTGTGACGCCGCACTCTACCATGAACTTTGTGAAAGGAGTAGTTTATGCGAGGGAACTCGTTGACTACTCCATTGAGGACATCACCCTAGAGCTGGCCGACCATGGGGCGGTCAAGGTCGAACGTGTGATGAGAAAACAGGGAGGGGCTTCGAGACCCACCCCTACACTCTTCGTCACGTTCGACTGTGACAAGCTCCCTGAGTCGGTGCGTGCCGGTTGGTACCGCTACCGCGTGAAGGCATTCGTGCCACTGCCGCGGCGGTGCTATTACTGTCACCGCTTCGGCCATACGAATCGCTCATGTAGACGTGCAAAGTCGGGGTCACCCGAAGTCTGTGTAAATTGCTCCAAGGTCGCACACGATAAGTCCAAATCGTGTGTGGCCAAGTGTGTCAATTGCGGAGAGCCGCACCCTGCTTCTTCGAAGCAATGTGGTGCATATCTCCTGGAGAAAGAAATCCTGGCCGTTCAGGCCCAGGATAGACTCTCATTCCGCGAGGCTAAGGACTTGGTCCTGGCGCGCCCAGCTCTGCCTGGGACGTCATATGCCTCAGTAGTTCGAAAGGCACCCTCTGCTCCTGGCCCATCCAGGCCAACGAGCATGGTTGTTTCCGCGCCCATTCGGAGCCCTTCTGCGGGCTCTACCCAACCCGGGCGCTCCCCTGGTAAAGCTGGCGGCAAAAAGGGTTCAATCCCAGCCCCGGCTAAAACCAGGGCTCCCCCCTCTTCCCCCAGCGTGACCGTTTCCCGCAAGGCGAAACGGCCACGCGCCTCCACCGAGTCGTTAGACTCACAGGAGGCAACACCCCTGAAGATGGTCGCTAGGCCATCTTCTGGAGTTCCTAAAGCTGTCCCCCGAAAGGAGGACAGCAACAAAGGAGCTTCGGCTCCTTCGCCCACGCCCCGAGGTGGAGCGAGTGGTTAGGAGACGGTGGTTCCTCGAAAAGAGGCCCCCCCGCCTCCGAAGACGCAGCGCCCGCCTAAGGTTTCGAGGCAGAGGGAGGAAAAGACTCGCATGGCGAGCCCAACCTCCCCCAATAAGTCCTCGAAGGCGACAGCGCCTTCAGCGCTTTGTCCGGCCAACAGCGCCCGGGGTTCTGCCCCCGGGAAGCGTACGGCCATTCCCGTGAGGGTCTTCAATTCGAGGAGGGCCCCCGCGTCTCCTCCGAGCTAGGCCTGGAGGGCATATTCCTTCAATGGAATTGCCGTGGACTCCGGGCCAACTGGGAGGAGCTGCGGAGGCTCGCCTCGTCCCGTTCCCCGTTAGCTATTTTTTTGCAGGAGACCATGCTAGGCGCGTGCCCCCTGCCTGCCCTCCCGGGGTATAAGGGTCTTGCGACCCCACCACCGCGGGACGGCCGGGCTGGGGGATGCGCGGTTTACACCCGGCATGATGTCTCCGTTCTTCCTTTCTCTTTAGATACCTCCTTTCAGGCAGTGGCTGTGCAGCTGCACCTGGATAGGAGGTATACTATCATTTCTGCGTACATTCCACCGTCAGCTGACTTCGACGCAGGGGACTTCCGCCACGTCGTGGCACGGTTGCCGAGGCCCTATCTCTTGCTTGGAGATCTGAACGGCAGGCATCCTCTCTGGGGAGATTACTCCATAAATCCCAGGGGACAAGTCCTTGCCGATCTGATCGAAGAGCTTGAGATGGGTGTCCTAAAAGTGGATGAGTTTACGCATCACTGTCCGAGAACCGCTTCATTTTCTTGCCTTGACCTATCTTTGTGCTCTTCGGATGCACAGCCTGATTTTGATTGGGGGGTGGTCGATGACCTCCATGGTAGTGATCACTTTCCCATTCAAATATCATTTTCAGGGCAACTGCCGCCTGAGAGACCACCTCGGTGGTGCTTGGCGCGGGCGCGGTAACCTGCATTTCAGGAAATGACTGAATTCTCTATCTCAGTCGAGGAGTTTAGGTCGGTAGATGAGGCCGTTGAGTTCTTCTCCGGCAACCTCTCGCCGTGGGCCTGACTACTATTCCTAGGACGTCTGGCCGTTTTGCACGCCGACCACTCCCATGGTGGTCGGCCGAGTGTGAGACGGCCCTCAAACAGAAGCGTTATGCCTACATGCGCTATAAGCGCCGCCCGAACGATTTCACTGTCGCTGAATTTCGTCGGGCTAGGGCTAGGTTCCGGTATATTTCGAAGCACGCCCGCCGCTCTTCTTGGCGGGCATACGTGTACTCACTTAACGGGAAGACCCCTTTAGCTGAGGTGTGGAAGCGAGTCAAAAGGATTCGGGGCAAGTTCTCGCAGGACCCCCCTCCCGTTCTCCAGCAGAATGGGACCGCAATCTCGGACCCCGCGTCCGTGGCGGAATCCTTAGCGACCGCTTTTTCCGCATTCTCAAGCCGTGATGCTGCTCCGCCAGCATTCAATGCACGTCGTGATGTCGCGGAAGGCCGCCAGCTGGACTTTACCTCCAGAGGCGGAGAACCCTTCAACGACAAGTTTACTGTGAGTGAGTTGCGTTCCGCTCTCGCTTCGTGCGCGGACACCGCCCATGGTCCGGACGATGTCCCGTACGCCATGCTTCGACACCTGGGTGAGCGAGGCATGGCCTTTCTGTTAGATTTGTTCAACAGGATCTGGGTGGAAGGTCTTCTCCCAGACTCCTGGCGAATCGCTACTGTGCTCGCCTTTCGCAAGCCGGGGAGAGATCACTCTACTCCGACCGGTTTCCGCCCAATCTCTCTAACCTCTTACGTGTGCAAGTTGATGGAGAAATTGGTAAATGTTAGATTAGCCTATTTCCTGGACAGCGGAGGCCATCTGTCTTCTGCGCAGTGCGGCTTCCGTAAGTTCCACTCCACGTCGGATGCTCTGCTCCGACTGGAAAACGCCGTCTGGGAGGCTTTCCTTCGTAGACAGCACTACGCCACGGTGTTTTTCGATCTGGAGAAGGCCTATGATACCGCATGGCGATACGGTATCATGGAGACTCTCCACACGATGGGGGCGAGGGGACGCCTCCCAATGTTTATATCTGAATTTTTGCGAGATCGTCGATTCCGCGTACGGGTGGGGGGAGCCCTCTCCGGCCCAAAGGAGCAGGAAGAGGGTGTCCTGCAGGGAAGTGTCCTCAGTGTCACACTCTTTGCCCTGAGCATTAACGGCATCACCTCGGTGCTGCCGGAAGATGTTCTCGCTACGCTCTACGTGGACGACCTTTCGATCTCTTTTGGCGCGGCCCAGATGCCAACTCTGGAGCGTCGACTCCAACAGGCATTGAACCGCGTCTCTCGCTATGCCGAAGCGCACAGGTTTCGGTTTTCTTTGGCCAAGACTAAGGTGGTGCACTTTTGCCGCCATCCACGGCTTCACCCCGACCCAGATTTGTTTCTTAATGGGATGCGCCTGGATGTGGTTGAGTCGCACCGTTTCCTTGGTCTTGTATTCGACCGACGCCTCACCTGGGAGGCTCATATTCGCAGCCTTAGGGTCTCTTGTACCCGCGCCATGGACATTCTCCGTTCCGTGACGTTCAGCGCTTGGGGCGCTGATAGGGCTAACGCCTTACTTTTTTATCGATCCTTTGTTCGCTCGAAGCTCGACTACGGATGCGAGTTTTATGCATCCGCAGCCGAGCGTTTATTGCGGAAGGTGGATTCGATCCACCACACCGGCCTTCGCCTTGCGACCGGTGCCTTCCGCACTTCCCCCATTGAGAGCCTGTTGGTCGATGGTGGGGAGATGCCACTCGCTCTGGGCCGCGTGCAGTGCATCACTCGCCTGTACGCGTGAGCCCGGCGCCTCCCTCAGTCGCCAACAGCTCTCACTGCATCCACAGCTGATCTCGATGGTGCCTATACCGCCGAGAGACGCCAGTCATACCCTAAGCCCTTTGGGTTTAGGGCCAGGAAACTCCTTCGAGAGGTAGATATAGCTCTTGGGCCGGTGGCGCCCCTGGTTCTGCCCAGGACGCCACCCTGGAGGGTACCACATTTGGCTATTTGTCGCCACGCCTCTGCTCCCAAAGCTTGTACTGCGCCGGGAGTATTGCGTTCGACCTTTTTGGAGCACACATCGCGTCACGCTGGTACCGTGCCAGTGTATACGGATGGCTCAAAGTCCCAAGAGGGGGTCGGCTTCCAAGCCGTTTCCCCTCTGTTTGAAGTCAGCGGGGCTCTACCAGGCGCTGCGTCTGTCTTCACGGCCGAGCTGGTGGCAATACACCACTCGGTACGGGAGATTACGCGACGTGCCCGGTTCGGAGACCGGATTGTGATCTATAGCGACTCACAAAGCGCCCTGAGTGCTCTCGGGGCATTGGAATCTCCGCATCCCCTGGTTCGCGAAATCCGTGACGCCACGGTTTTGGCGAGCCGGGCAGATGTCGAGATTATCTTCTGCTGGGTTCCTGGACATGTAGGAATTGCGGGGAATGAGCGCGCCGATGAGGGCGCCAAAGAGTCCGCGAGGACTCTGCGCCCGGACCAGCGTTTCGCTCTTCCTCACACCGACTACATGGCAGGAATACGGGCAGTTCTTCGGACTGCTTGGCAAAGAAGATGGGAGACGGTCGAAGGGAACTTAAAGTTGCGCGCCATTGCGCCGCGACTGTTCCCATGGACCTATCCCCCAATGCCGCGGCGGCTTCAGGTTGCTTTTTGTCGTCTCCGAATCGGACACACTCGTGTGACGCATCGCTATCTGGTGGAGCGCTCGCCTGCGCCCTACTGCAACGACTGCGTCGTCCCCCAGACTGTTCGGCACATTCTTGTCGAATGTCCGAGTCTGGGTGATCTTCGCGCACGACACCTGTCCCGGTACCGGGATGGGCGGGGTCACTACCGGCTGTCCCTTGTACTCGGGACGAGTGCGTGCACTTTGACTGGTGGACTTGCTGACTTTTGGGGGGAGGCCGGCCTTCTCCCTATTATTTAAGCAAGGTTTGTGTTTTGTTTTGTTTTGTTTTTTGTTTTGTTTTTTTCCTTTAGTTGCACGCTCCTGCGCCGGGGGGACCTCTCCCCGACGCACCAGCTTGCTTCCTTTCCCCATTTTGGGGTGTTTTGTTTTGTTTTTTTCTTTAATTTTATTTTAAAGTAGCCTAGAACTAGGCCAGTTTTAATACGGCGACTAATGCCCAAGTAGGCAGTCGCCAAATGAGCTCTTAAAAAAAAAAAAAAAAAAAAATCTCAGTGGAATCCTACTGATTAACGTCAAGTCTGAACCACGTGTATCCCTAACTCATATGAAAGCTACCGAAAAGTGGACCCAAATCAGAGTCCAACCCTAAAATCGGAAGCGGGGCTTCCACTAAGATAAGTGGAAGCCTAAATCGGCAAACATCGATATTGCTTCGCTGAATGCTTTTCTAAAGGGATTTGGATTAAAAAGGGGATCAATTTAGATGAAATGTAAAAGAATTTAGATGTTCGCATTGAAAACTGTGTTAAAAGTAAAAACATTTTCTTCATATGAAGGTTTAATGATTGAACCATTTCTAAATTACTGCCCTATTTACTTATTCCCTAAGCACTGCCACCCATGAGTACGTAGCTTTTGCAATAAGGAAAGTATTAGTGAGTCGAAACGTTCTTTATCACTACACTCCATGGGATTTTATATTTACATAGTCATACTATGTACATGAAATCTGTTTTATCTTATATTATTTCAGCAGTTTCTTTGCTAAAGTTTTTGCTTCAAAACACTGTAAGTAAATGGTCCCTTTTTAGTTATCCGTATTTTAAATATTAAATAACCACAGCCCTATTTGCATACAAAACTTTATAGAAAAGTATATAAACGTAAATCTGAACTCTGACAAAACTTTTTCTTTTAATGTCGGTCCAAGTCTAATTCATTTTCGAATTTGGCAAATAAAACCTAAATCTTGATTTCATCTCAAAACTTACCTTTTGCTGTAAACGAATGTTATTCAACCACACAAATAATCATGCATAAAAGTTTTTCCTTGGAACTAAGCCAAATTTCCTGCAATTCTTAGCAAACCTTTCTAGAAAAATAATATTTTTTCTAGGATTATATGTATATTAATCATATTGTCTCCCTAAGAGCTTAATTAAAATTGTAAAATATTTAAAATATTCCATTTAACACAGCATTTTAGAGCGTGTATTAAGAATAATCCAAAATATGTATACATACAACCTCTTATTGCATTGTGAACAGAACTTTGTAAAAAGGAGATTTTCCGTATTTTCCTGATTTAAATAAGAATGATAGGTAAAGCGTTTTGACTACAATCTTTTACAATCTTCTCCCTTTTGAATAGAGAAAAAGCTTTGTGATGAGCCAAGGGTTTTTTATAACTGAAGTAGGCAGGTATTTCATTGTGTGCCTTTTTGAGTTAAATTTGTATATCAACTCTTTTCAAAGAACGTTTGATGCGTCGATTTTCCCTTCAAAAGTGCTAAATTATAGAAGCAAAGCAATTTCATTCTAGAAGCAAAGAGGAAAGGAAGAAAAACGGAGATAAAAAACCCTTGTAATGTGAAGATTTTTATTCAGTTATAATATTTAACATACATTTTTAGAACTCAGGAAGAAAAGATCTCAGCTTTTTATTTTACGAAATATATAATTAGACTACATATATACCAATTAAACGTTTACTTTTAAATTTTGATATGAATTTCAAGACAGGTCTTTGAAAGTTGTAATATTTTTTATTATCTCTAAATTACATTAAATCAAAAGCAGATTCAAATATACGACATACAGTGGAATGGTGAAGTGAATAAATATAAAAAAAAAAGAAAAACGAATTTCCTAAATATATTTTATAATATTTTAAAAAAACAAACAATAATAAATTGAAAATGACTTCAATCGGGCATTTGCGGAAGGTCATTAATTCCTTTACAGTAGTAATTGATTTTTAATATTCCCTTTTATGTGTGAATAGTATTATATCTATTTTAATTGGAAAACAGGGTGTACAAAAGTTATGGAAATATAAATTTTATGGATTGCTAATACTATTATAACTAGGGGAATGAAGAATGCATAATAGGTTATTATCTGGAGAGAAACGTCACCTTAATGAGCCGGCACCCAATTTAAAAGAAAAGATCTTATTTCCAAAGACTTCAACATACTAGTATTTAAAGTAATTCAGTTTATTATGTTTGCATGTAAACTTTGTTTTATACATATCAAAATTGATCTTCATCTTTTGGTTTTCAGTGAAGGGATTGCACTATAATCCAGTTTATTCATGTTTAGGAACTACGAATTATTCGAACGAAACACATCTTCCGATTTGAGCAAAATTAAACTAATTCCCGTGGACATTCATGGGCAAAAGTTTTGAAGCTACTATTTTTCTTTCCAGTAAGAAAGTTAATAGAACTATTTAAACGTTTATTTTTTTAATATTTTATAATAATTTTAAGATGAAATATATAATAATCTACAATTGAATACAGTCAATTGGTGCGCGCATCAATAGTTATAAAGATGGCGCTTGTTCAATGGGACTGCGTCAATTCGTTATGCCATGCTGAAGACCCAATCCGTGTTAACCTCTTGATTGATATTGTTCCGTCTTTTATCAGTAAGCACTTGCATCTGCTCACAATTGGATAGCTTATATTTATCAACGGCCAGTTTAATTTTTTAGGCCGCAAATTATCAATTGAGTTCAAATCTGGCGAATTCCTATCTTAATGCCACAAAAGTTCGTAGTTATTTTCAACTAATTACATAGATATTGTTTTTGCTCTCTGATGATGTGCACTATCATGCTAAAATTACAGTTATCATCCCAAAAGTGGTCCTTACCGGTTCCGAAAGGTTGCTGATAAAGCAGGTTTTTGTACCATGTTAAGTTCATGACACTGTTCTTGGGGAATGTGTTAGTGTTCCACTTCCTTTAGACAAGAAGCAGATATATATATGAAAAGAGTCCGGGTGCTTCTCTATTGACAAGACACGGAAAATCGTGAATGCGCTCTCCTTTTCTCTTCCTGACGAGGGATCATCCATAAGCCCAAAACGAACAGAAAGGACTTTCATCAGATAATATTAAAATAAAATTTTAAGGTCATCAACGGCCACTTTGATTTTTGGCCGCAAATTTGGTCAAATTCACGGAGTCAGTGCCATGCGATGTTGATATCCGTGTATGAATTATACGCTAACCTCACTTAACAAAGCCTGACCTTAACCTAACCGAACCTAACCTAGGTTGCAGGATCGAGTCAGTTTGAAGGGAGTTGAAAATTTCGGTCAGTATATTTCTCTTTTTTACCCCCATCGATTAAAATTTTACTTTTTTAGGATTTATTTGGGTTTTTTAAATTAATTAGGTAATTTTTGGTTATAAAGAAGGCTATTTTACTGATTATTTTTTCAAATATACCAATCAGTTTCTTGGGTTTCATTACTAGAATTTAAATTTCTTGGTGATCATTAATTAGAATGGTGTTATCAGGAGTAGTTGTGTAGTTTTGATCCTAAAAGTTTAACCCATTCCTCCAAAAATCTAGCTTATAATGATATTATTAAATGACTAAAAATTAGTTCCCAGATTAGTTCCCTTGCGAAACTATGTGCAGAGGAATACGAGTAGGTATTATGCTACTATAAAGTGGTTTCTATTAATTACACGCATTGTGAAAGGAATATTATTCTCAAATAAAAATAAAAATATTTCTTTATAAATAAAATAAATATTAAATCTTTCTTTAAAATAAAGGATCCGCTTCCAAAGAGTCTTAGGGGTTTAATAATATACTAATTTAAATGTCTTGGTTGTTCCCAGGGCAAATACATTGGAAGCTCCGTGAGAACTCTGAAGGCAAGATTCTCGTCTCATATGGGCATAAGTAATCGGATTGGCAAAATATTTCAAACTAAAGAAAATTCGGCAATCAGAGATCACGCAATTAAATCTAAAAGTGATATCTCTATAGAAGATTTAGAAATTTTATTACACATAAATGCCCAATTAAAGTTCGAATCTTGGAAACATTATATATAAAACAGATGAACCCAGACTTAAATAGTGATTTATCGTCGGTTCCCATCCTACTTAACTAAATTACAAAGTGCTTAGTATATCGGTTATTAATATATTTTTTTATAAATAGTTTAATATAAATATTATACTCATAATTTAAATAAAAACAAAACATAAAAACCTGTCTTTTAGTGTTAACTCTAATTTTAGAAATTGTTTAAACTCGAATTTTTCCTATTCAAAGCTAAAACAATCAATGATATATTTCTACCTTTATGATTGTGCTTTAGTATATATTTTATATGCTAAGTAAGATGACCGTATTATGGTCAATATATATATATATATATATATATATATATATATATATATATATATATATATATTCAACGATATTTTTTCAAAATATGAAAGAATATTAGTGGACTCCGAAGAGTATGCTGACTACACAAATAAAAATATAAACCAATAATTAATCTCTCGGTTTAGCCGCGAATATGCGCCTCTTTGTACATGACGGCTCGCTATAAGTTAATGGTCATACTCCAATTATTTTCTTACTTTGTAGGGTCTTTTCCCTCTATAACCTGGGTTCTGTATCAGGCTACCGCAGTGTTTTCTTTTATGCAGACACTTTTTTATTATTTAGTATATGCTGACAATTTATTCTTTCATGCATCATGATTGTATTCAGTATTCTGTCAAATTTGGAGTAATTTCAATTATTTGGCTAACCGTGATGTGAAGATAAATCCTGCACATATTGCATGTAACTTCCAAACAATTTTACATCTACTTTTGTTCTGAGACTGTTGTATCAAACTTTAGATCCTCTAAACAGCTCTTTATTTCAGGTTTTAAACAACCTCATTTATTGAAGTGTAACGATCGTACGAGAGGTCGTGTAATTGCAGTTTACATTTGAAATGGTTTTCCTACCTTTCAAAAGCCCAATTATGAATGTAATTTTTACTTATTTTCAATCTATCGAAATCCTAATTACAATGATGACATATTTGACTCTCTACTCAATAGCATGGCATATATATATACAAAAAAAATGCTATGAAAGCTGCATTCTTGTTTGTGGGTGATTTTAATGCCCATCATAGAAAGTGGTTGAATTCTGTATTACATACTAATCGTCATTGCTTAAGAGCAATTGAAAGGCTAACAAGCAAATCCGTTAATATTCTAGATTTTCTAGTTACAAATGTTCCTAGTGTTATCCTTACCAATGTAGGGAGTCCTATTAGAAGATCTGACCACACCTCTATCTCTGCCCTTATAAGAACAGAACAACCTCTCCCTGAACTAGCATCATCTCGTAAGATTTACTTGAAGTCACAAGCTGGCTGTAATGGAGTCCTAATGGATCTCTCTCGGCTAATTGGTCCCATTTCTAACACTAAGATGATTCTGTTTAATCTCTTGGTAATGTTCGTGCTGATATAATTGAAAGGCGTGTTCCATATATGGTTATGACTCTGCAACAAGGACAAAGTATGGTTCAATAATGACTATTGGCGTGCATATCTGGATAAACGAGAAATTACAATTACTGGCAAAGGAATAGATCTGTATAACTTGGAATAACTATGTTAGGCTCAGATCTCTGACGCAAGAAGTTTATGCTCTAGTCGAGAAAGAACATAATAATGGCATTAATGAAACGCTCATAGGTGCTACTTAGTCTCATAAGTGGTCATCTATTCTGAATTTAGCTCTATTTTGTAGTAATCATGGCATTCTACCTCATTTTAAATCAAATGTGTCTCTTACTCATTGCCCTAAAGTTAAGGCAACACTATTTACTAATGTTTTTCAGGAAAATCAAAGTAGTGTAGGGTTAAATCTTTTCCAGTCATGTCACTCTGAAGTTAAGTTAATAACAATAGCTTTTAGATCACGTGAAATTGAGCAGATGATAATAAACCTAGATCCTTATCATGGTTCTGCCCTAATGGTATATTTCTTCTATCTTTTATTAAACCTTCTCATTTTTTAGCCCCAAAATTGCTGTTATTTTCGCAAGTTATCTAGGGAAGAAAAGTTCAGCTTGTTTTGGAGGACTGATAATGTTACTCTTACTGTATGTCTGTCTCTGCTAGCTCCTTTTTCTCAGATTAACATCCAATTTACATCACTCATATTCTGCCTAAGGTCTTTGAGAGTTTGTTGGCTAAATGTTTAAATGCATTTGTTGTGAGTAATTATGTCTTTCCATGTCATTAGTTTGACTTTGATAAGGGACTTAGTTCTTGTAATGCTGTCCTAACCATTTTGGACACGGTTAAAAAGGCTGGAAGATTCAGGTTTTGAAGTTTATATGGTTGAAGTTGATTTTACCAACTAGTTTTTTATGCTGCTAATGCTACTTTCATAGCAGTCAAACCTTATCCTGTTCAAAGGCATATGATCTCTGAATCACTGAATATAAACCTAACAAAGATAAATAAATGGTGCAATTTATGGGGAATCATGCTGAATGCAAACTCCCTCTCAAGCAGGTCCATATAACCGTCTAATTATATCCTAAAACTCTGGTCAAACATGTAGTAAAACATGGCGTCTCCCTCAATGGAGACACATACACAGGCCATCAGAGTTTGAGAAAAATTGGTTTTGATGATACGTGGTACGCCGCATGGATTATAAGCAAGCTTCAAGTTATTTTAACTGTTGTGTATCTGGTCCTGGCCGAAGTTGTTTTAATCTGAGAAGAAAACGAACGTTCTCGGCACAACAAAATGCTTTAGCTTTGTCAAGATATTGATTTCATTCGTAAAACGCTTCTCCTTTGCCTTGGCACTGGTTATTTATTGAGTTCACCTCTTGTACGACTGGTAACGAAAGTTCTCATTCAGGACTAGCTTTATGGTGATGAGGCTAACATCTATATTTTCCAATCAAGCCCAGATTATCTTATTCAGTTGTTCAATTACCTTACCCTGCAGCTGAAGGATGAATTGCGACGTGCAGATGCAGTCAAAATGCTTGTTGTGTTCCTTTCTACTGGAAACTGCTTCCTAGTCCCCGTTGCAACTGCCGATGCTACGTATTAGTGCATTAAAATGTTCACAGAGCATTGAGCACCAGCCATAATGTCGGCATTTTGATACTTAGTGCAAATCATCATTTTGTAGGTAACATATCAGCTCATTGTTTTAAAAATAAAACTTTATTCTTAATGTTACTCAGCATAATAGACTGTTCATGATACATTAAAACTTTCCGAAAAAATGAGTAATTAGAAATCTTCAAATTCAGTCCGATTACACTGTATATGATAAAAGAAATCTATCGATTTACTTTATTTTGACTTTCATAAATCCTTTGGCAACGTGCCTTACAAAAGACATTGCCTAAAACTTAAGGCTTATTCTAAAAGAGCAAAAGTTTTAAATTGAATAAGCAAGTGTCTCATTAATTGTAAACAAATAGTTGTCATCAATATCGTTAGTTATATTTTGAAAACCTGTAACAAGCTTTGTTCTTCAGCGCGACGTCTTGTTTCTGCTACTCTTCATAATTTATGTAAACGTTCTGAATGTTGAACTAATTTAGGCAGTAGTGTATATTCTCGATCCGATTGCAAAACTCTACAACCCGTACCTGGATAAATAATTCGAGTATGCAGAGAGGTGCAAAATGTTTTTTAAAGTTAGAAAATGTATAAAATTAAATTGAAGCAATAGAAAGTTAATAATTAATAAATAAATGGTAAAAATTTAGAGTAATTTGATCAGAAGAGGTCAATGACGAGCATTAAAGGACAAATAATTTTTTCGGGGAATCTAGCTAGAAAATTGATGTTTGATGGTTAAGAAATCATCCTTCCCTTCCATCAGACCTAAGTGGAATATGCAGTTTACTCATGCTCCCAATAAGTGCGTATGGTTATCCAACCTTTAGAGAGAATTCAGCTTAGATCAATAAAAATGATTCCCGAGCTTAAATATAAGCCTTGTGAAGAGAGATTAAAAACACTAAAATTGTTTTCTTTGTAAAATAAACGACTCTGTGAAGAACGGAATGTGGTTTTCTTAATTATTAATGGTTATACGTAAAATTTTTGACTTTGAATTACTTTTTTAGTATCCCAATAGGGCTAACACAAATAAATGCATTTTTAAATAATGAATAGGCGATTCGACACAGTAGAAGTAGTAGTGGTAGTGGCTCGCCAACATACCTTTATCCAAGAGGATCCCCAACCAGATACTAAAATCGATATAAAGGTCAGGATGACAATCTCTGGTAAGCACTTTGGCCCCCAAAACCGGTCTTTTTTGAAAAGAGGTGACCAGAGGTATTTTGTTTTGACACAAAACAGCGTTAAGTTTGAATCTTCGTCATCCAGGGGCAGAGTTATGATCGTATTGCCCCCCCAAAAATAGTTCCCGGGCTAACCTTGGGAAAACCTTAGCAATTATATCATTCAAATGAAAATTTAATTTAACATTAGGGTTTTAAATTTCCTTAGAATCGGCTGAATAGTTAGAATGTTATTACCAATAAGAAGCAAAACGGGACCGACCGACCAACCGCCTGACATATTGAGATGTAGAGTCACCCATGCCTAAAAATACAAAGGGATATCTTATTAAATAATGTTATAAACAAAGTTTGGAAGGAAAGCATAAAGGTATAGATCGGTAAAATTAAAAAGAAAATTGACAAGGTTCAACAATAGAGAAAGTCGTCTAAATTCCCTGAATGTGTCTCATATCGAAGCATGAATATAAACTTAAATTCCTTGAATAATACGAAGAGTATATAGTTCAACCCTTATTTTCCTCACATTAGAGGACCTGGGAGTTGATTTATCAATATTAGTAAACGTAGGACTAAAAGTCGCAGATATTTTGATAAAATCACCAGAACAAAAATTGAACGTAAGCAAAATTAAAATGTTCATATTCAGTCCCTAATATATAACCCATTACATCAAAAAGAAATGAAAACCATTGTGAGTTTAAACTTTATTCTCCTTTTAATCATAAATTATCTTCAACTTCTCCCTATCAATACTATTCTTTGAAGACTAGGAAAGTTTTCATGACTAGACGGATTTATCCATATATACTAAGTAATAAAGTTGTGGTCCATTAGTTTACTATTGATAACCTATATTTGGTATTCTTAAGTTAAGTAATAAAGGAAAAGCCTGAATCGAGCTCAAGTCCAAGACTCTTACAGCTCAATTTTTCTTTTGGACAGCAGAAAAGGTGGATGAATCGTGAGCCATCTATATGAAAGAAATGGAGTGTCCTTTTTTTATTAATAAATTTATTTTTTTAAATTGAAACACGTTCAAAGTATAATGATCCTAAAGTGCTTATTAATCAGTGCAATCTGAAAGCTAATCGATTGATGAATAATTTTTTTTGCAAATTGCTACCCATAATTGAGAGGCGTGTCCGAGGAACATTCCTATCTTATTAAATTTTGCCTGACTCTCTCAAAACAATTTCAATAAAAATGAGGGAGGGGGGGCGGTTCTTCACTAAAAAGACATGAATGTTTTACATTGCCTTGATTCAACGAGACACTTTCGAGGAAATCAAATTGTAAAAATTCAACCTGATAACCAAATTATCCCTCGTCATTTCCTCTGGCTTTATTTATCGTTCCTTCTGTGCTAATTTATTGGTTACCTGACGACCCCCATACAAAAAAATGTGATTCCTTTCGTTCGTGCTCAAATTGATAACACAGCTTTAATGATTCCATGTCTCTCGAATTTATATTCTCGATGTACCTCTATAAGACGTTCAGGCCATATTAATCTTCTTTCTCGGAGCCTCGAAACTTGGTACCCTATATTGCGAATTATTTTTACTTTTTTTACTTAATCGACAACAGTCCGGAAATACCCCATATTTTCTCAAAGTTTTCGACACCAGTGTCAGTAAAGTTCGTTTCTAACTACATGTACATCCTTAATTCGACTAGAGCAGTCGATTTTAATTGATTTATCTTCATCATACATAATCTTCTTCAGCCAAATTAAGTTTAATTGGCTTTAACTTTATAATTTGTGATTATTATTGATTTAAATTAGTCTTATCCGCTTAGTTATTTTATATTTGGAGTCAATTGATTTTCTATGCTCCTAATCAGTTATGTTTGATTCATTGTCATAAACATTTTCAATGATAGCGCCTATTTATTACTCTCGTAATTATTAAAGCTTACAAAATTAATGAATATTATCATGAAATTATTTCATTATAAAATGTTAAGGAAGTACGGCTAGAAAATCACATTAATTTCCATTAATTTCGAATCTCACTGAAAGTTTCTTGTTGAGATCAAGCATGCATTCAAATTCTTACATCTGGCATTCATATTTACTCACTATTCCCAAGTAAGTCAAAAAATTTCTTAACACTTGCAATATATGAAATTGCCATTATTTTTTCCAATATTGTTTTGAATATTGTTTCGTTGATTTTTTTATTTTCCTTATCTGCACTACAGCTTTGTAGATTTTCCATATTTCAATACCCTTGCAACTTCATTAACAATTTGTCTTATTAATCACCAGACCTCATTCCATTTTATATGTGCCATCCCTTCTAGATAATGGAACTAACATATATTTCAGGATGACAATTAATGTCAAGCCAGAGGGCGATCGTTCGAATCGATTTAGTGGTTTAATGGAGAGTCATCCTTTCAATATCCAGGGAGTGAGGAATGAAACCTCCCTCGGCATCAACCGTAGATTTAAGATGTGATGTATCTTGTGAGTATGGAGGAGAGAAAAGGATAAAATTAGCGTATTATGATTAGCTATGTGCGTGATGGTCTATGCTGATGTAACTAACTGAGGACATGACCGGGAATCGACGCACATACGTTATACCTGTTTTTTTCCTACCAGCATAAAAAAATGCTTGACAGCGAATTGAAAACTGTTACAGATTTGAATTAATACCCAATTGCGCATTAAACACAGAACAGTAACGTTTTAATAATCTATACATCCAAGCATTGTACCATTATTTTAGATAATATTCCTTCTCCCATATATTACATCTTAATGATTAGTTCTTTTATGTAGAATCTCCACCAAAACTAGCCGCACAACACAATGCTGCCTGGGAACTAAATAGGAAACAACCATAATTCTGAATTTGGAGCAATGGTAGGAATAGTTGTCTTTG
This sequence comes from Ceratothoa steindachneri, assembly GCA_963969495.1. Classification (NCBI taxonomy): domain Eukaryota; kingdom Metazoa; phylum Arthropoda; class Malacostraca; order Isopoda; family Cymothoidae; genus Ceratothoa; species Ceratothoa steindachneri. The sequence goes on from OZ018328.1 coordinate 88,525,997, forward strand.
TGGGTCTCAACAGCAATATGTAATCTATATCTTGCGACAATCTTAAAAAACCGAGAGAGAAATCAGGCTACCATACCAACCAATTGCTGTAAATTACCTGTTGTATACCATGCACTCGTCATTACTGCCCAATAATACGAGCAGGGAATTAGGGAATATCAGAAGCCACGTAACAATATCAAAGTGAAGTTTTGGTATCTCTAGGGTTACTCATTTTAATTAATAGCAGTTTTTTACAATTAAATCTAATGGTTTTTAATATCTCTTTGGCAAAAGGTAACCGATGACTTAAAGATTAAAAATATTTCCTACAAGTTTTATTTTTTGGAAAATTACAGGTAATCGGACAAACAAATAATCTAGATCCAATCGAGACCAGAAAAAGAAATCAAAAGAATAGAAGAGGAAAGATCAAAACTGGCAAACTGGCAAAGGGGTTAAAAATAAAATATCAATTGCAGTGTTACATTTGAAAGAAATATTATATGTTAAAATGCTAATACATTTTACTAAACTATTTTTATAGCAGTTTTTATAATAAATTTCGTAGGTCAATGTTTCATATCTGAGTAATTTTGAAATTCAAAATTTTGGGGGAAAAAATAAAAAAAATATCCATTCTATTTCCTCATTCATAAGGCAAAAGATTAATATAATATTTTTGTGTCTAATAAGGGTAAAGACCATTCAATGTTTTAATAAATTGAAGTCCCTCTATTTGGACCCAAATATACCTATTTTCAATATCAGCAGTGTCATTAAAAATTACGTTTATTTAAATCTATATACCCACATCTTAAAAAGATAGTGTATATAAAGCATCCAGTACCTCTATACAAATGATAAAAGTTATATTTATGATTAAACTTCCAACTATGATGTTCAAAATTATAAGGGGAAGGAGAATACCATAAGTAGACAGTGATTAAATGAAAGAGTAATTGCAACAGTTATAGAGAAGTAAATCCCACTAGTTACCAATGTAAGCTATAACAACCTTGCCTTGATAAACATTGGCATCATTATTATGACTGTCATCACAGCTCATTCAGTAGGATGCTATCGTTGTTCTCGCTATATATATATATATATATATATATATATATATATATATATATATATGGTGCGAATAATAATAATAAACCACAATATTTGAATCAGATTTATTTACAAACAGCACCAGTTTCGGGTTTCGCCATTATAAACTGTATAAGGGAATGAAAGGCATGCTACTTCAGTATATAAAGGCAAAAATAAGACTAAACAAAATGAAAAGAGAGGAAATAAAATGAAAGATATAAATATGTGCGTGGTTCCGCGGTCAACTTTTAATCCCGGTGAACTTTTAATGCAAGAAACTGTAAAGAATCGTTCTATCCCCTTTCCTTACCATGCCTGCAAGTAAATATCCACTGTTTAATTAATAAGATACAATTCTCAGTCTATCTTAAACTTAACAATCCAAATGCTTATATTCATTTGTTCAAGGACATGACAAATCTGTTAAGATATCCTTCTTTCTTTCCTTTTCCTCTGAGCCTATAGAACATGCGACCCAATTTTCCTTCAGGATGAAATCAACCATCTCATTTTCAATTTCCTTGAACTAAAATATCCCACTTATTTCATAAAAAAATGCCATTCCTTAGCCCGAAAAAGACCCTTCTTTTCTATTTAATCCCGGTGAACTTTTAATGCAAGAAACTGTAAAGAATCGTTCTATCCCCTTTCCTTACCATGCCTGCAAGTAAATATCCACTGTTTAATTAATAAGATACAATTCTCAGTCTATCTTAAACTTAACAATCCAAATGCTTATATTCATTTCTTCAAAGAAATGACAAATCTGTTAAGATATCCTTCTTTCTTTCCTTTTCCTCTGAGCCTATAGAACATGCGACCTAATTTTCCTTCAGGATGAAATCAACCATCTCATTTTCAATTTCCTTGAACTAAAATATCCCACTTATTTCATAAAAAAATGCCATTCCTTAGCCCGAAAAAGACCCTTCTTTTCTATTTATAAGCCCCAAAAGGAGAATTTCTGAAAATCCATTATCATCGCATTTGCTCTAGTTATCGTATGCGAACGGAAATGACATAAATATTACATTCAAATGCCAAAATACCATCCTAAAGTTTTCGCCAAACTGCGTCCCACCAACATGATGCAAGTGTATATTTTAATTCCCTTTAAAGAATGTAATAAGTCTTATATCGGAGAGTCAGGTCACTTTAGTAACAGGTTCAAAGAATACCACGCAGATATTAGGAAAGGCTGACTTTCCTTAAGTCTCTTCACTCAAATGCAAAATTATGACCATAGAATCTAATTCTACCACTACAAAATTGCTTATAAATCTAATAATTGTATTGAGAGGAGGAATGCGGAATCAATCATCATTAGCAAGGTCGATAACTTTGATGTATCTGGAGGACAATATAAATTTAACAAATATTCCTCAAATAATGTTGTCAACTCCTTTTATAAACTTCCAGAATCGGTGGTTCGCTAGGATTAAAGAATACCCCCAGAACCACGCATATATTTATATCTTTGACTTTATTCGCTTTTTTTTCGCCTTTATATACTCAGGGGCACATGTCTTACATTTAAGTAAATCGGATTCAAATATGTGGTTTATTAATATTTTTTGCTCTGTATATATATATATATATATATATATATCGTTTATGTGACATTTTCTAATCTATCTCCCTCTCTCTCTCTCTCTCTCTCTCTCTCTCTCTCTCTCTCTATATATATATATATATATATATATATATATATATATATACCCATTTCGAACAACTTTGCTTTGTAGTTGACTTACGGTAACGGTTATATGAGATTTATTCCTGTTCTCAATTCACAAGAAAAAAATGGTGATGGAAATTGTTATATTTTACAATTTGTTTGAAATTAGGAAAATAGTTAGAACTTTGATAGTAAATTCAGTAGCGAGTTTGTTTGAAAAAACTAACTCACTAATTTTGTTTTTATTTTAACGAAATTTAGTTTTTTAGGCGGATAAGAAATTAAGCAATTTAACTAAATCAAGTCTTCCAATGAAAATACAGGGATCCCAAAATTTAATTACAATATGTAGAATTAATAACGATTTCTTTTATTAAATAATTAAGAGATTGTCACACTTTTAGTAACAATCATATTTAATATTAAATACCTCTGTTTTTAAAAGTTATGGTGACTTTAAGGCCAGAAACAACATAATTAAATGCCTATTAACTTTTTTTAACTAATACATTAGATATTTTCTTAGTTTTCCTCTTAGCTACTCTCATTTTAATGATTCTATTATATTATAATTATTTTGCTTGATATAATTCCAATTTATTTTAGTTGTTCACGTCTTCATTATTCTGCTATCTTCTCATATTTACTATATAATTCAGTGGATGATCCAGAGTACCGGCTAGAGTATTTGAATTTGTTTCTTGGACCGTTACTATTCTCTTTTCAGTATAGATTGCCAGTACTAAATTCGTTTTTGCTCTTTGGTATCTTCATATGTCACTTTCTCTTGCCGTTAAACTCCGATTTCGAGTGTTTACGACTCATTTGATTTCAACTTATTCCCTCTAAAAAGACACGAGGTTTGCATCTTTCTGTCTGAAAAGGGAAGAAATAAAATATGGCAAAAGCCCTGTGGAAACTTTTGTCTATCTGTAGTTACTTTAAAAAAATTGTTTTCCTATTCAGATTCAAAGAAATTATTTTATCTAAAATTATATATAAATTTTATTCAGATCTGGAATTATCGAGGAAAATGTTTCACTTTAATGGGGTGGGAGGGGAGGGGCTATACAAAAATTTTGAAATACGGCACATTAAACTACATTTCTCGTATAGGGATATCGCTTATACAAAAGATCTCACGAAATATGTATGCCAACTAAAATATTTAAAAAATCCTGAAAACAATATTTATTACACTATCAACTGCATTTTATAATCTATGTAGTAATAAAAAATTATTATATAACCAGCAAGCAAAATGCTTCTGAAAAATTCCGAATAAGAGTTAAATTAATGAGACTTAAGTTCAAATTTTGCATCCATTGGCGATACAACTTTCAAAACCTTTTTAAAGAGAGCCATTTGACCCATTAATGCCGACAATTTATTTTTAAGTTATTGATATTATATTCTCGAAACTTCATTTTAGTGTAATAAATAAAGCATATAGTCTTTTTAATGCCACTCGGAATTAAATGAATAGAACTTTGAGATGGAAAAAGGAAAATAATTTAATTCTTATTTTTTTATGTTGAAAACACGCTGACACATATATTATTTTGAATGATATGGCTCCATGCATAGAATATGGAGTGGAACATGACATTTTTTGCACTCATACTTCGTTTTCCCTGCTCAATGTTGACATCTTGAGTATTTAGAGGGTAGAAAATGATCATACCTTACTTCGTCTCTAGCAACTTTCCGTACCCTATTAGTGTATGGTCCAGTTCTTTTTTGTTTGTTCCATGTTGCTTTAATGATTTAAGCACAATTTGACTTAAAAATCCTGAAGTGAAATAAGATTTCCAAATTTTTTATTCAAAAGCCAAGCGTTGTAAGAAGAACAGCAGATACTCTAAGAAAATAATGCACACCACCATTTGCGAGATCGAATTCGGATGTGGTAATTCGCAACGAATTCATCGGTTAGATCAACTCCAACCATATGGTTATTATACGCTTTAATAGCGCTTTTAACTAAACCTAATATTACATCCCCAACTTGACCTAACCCAGTTACAGGAAGTTTTGTCGAGGTACGACAATAAGGTTCTGCATGAAACATATATCCATCCGAACCAGATAGAACCCACAGTTTATATCCAAACAGTATTGGCTTTCCCCTGATAAACTGTTTAAGCTTTGATGCCCATAATATGGCCCAATTTCTAAAACGTTCTCTTCAGGGGGCAGAAAGTTTCCCCGACAGCACATTGTTCTTCCGCTCCAAGGATGCCGAAAATGTCATTGACGTCCAGCCTACAGTAAAGATACATACTGTATATCCATATACATACTGCATGAATAGGAAGGTATATATATATATATATATATATATATATATATATATGAAAGAGTAGGAGTATAAAGAAATTAATTTATATAGATAAGTTTTACTTCTTAAATATTAACCCATTGAGGCTCACTGGCACGCCTGTGTGCGATAAATTTAACTCGTTGTATAAAATATTCTTATATATTATTTCTAATTCCTTTTATTGTATTGATATTGTTTCAGGTTTATATTATACATACTTAATGACTAATTGGCAACTTAATTGTTTTGGGACCATATTTTGAAGTACGATCAGTTGGGTCTTGAACCTAGTTGAACGTGGTTGTATTTTTATATCTTTCGGTAAGTGTTAGAAAGTGTTTTGGGGCCTAAAATTTTGATATATAATAGTATAGTATCTATACTTTAAATCAAAAGGATTTTTAAAGATATAAAGTAAATATTTAGTCCACAATTTTTAATAATATGTTTACGGCACAAATACGTGCCATTGTCTTTAAGGGGGAATTTTCTATATCCGAATTTTAATTACTAATATTTCTTTATTATTACTATTTTGATTATTATTGTCGTAGAATGACCCTTGGCTTTGATCACTCTACGCTTTGACACCCTTTTAGTAGCGGTATGCTTTAAGGGGCGTCAGTTACTTCTATGATGAAGTAGGCTTTGTTGTAAGAGTGCTATTTTAGTGGTTGAGTCCTTAAGGAAGAGCTATTTTTAAACACATAAGGATAAGAGGAAACACCAGAATCTACCAAAATAAACTTGTATTTTAAATTAAATATTACAAACCAACAGTAAAAGCATTTCTATATTTGGCCTGCAAGATTTTTCAATGACAAAACATAAACAAGTAGGCTTTCAGTAAACATGCCAATTGCCAATTTGTATTTTTATCACGATCCTATTTGATTAGCATAAAACTTTAAATTAACGTACTGTCCTCTACCAACACATATGACCTAGGTTCAAGAATAATGGTTTCTACTCTCCTTTAAAACGTGGGAAGTACTAAACTTCTACTATCGCAATAGAGATATAAATGTTATTGTTAACTTACAGGTCGGTATTAGGGATTGCCGGATGTCGCTGGAGGACTTATCTCCCGCTTTGAAGTGTGGTGGTCGCTGGTTGAAATTTTCGTAGCCTGTGACAGGGGCTGCTTCTTAAACGTAATTAAAGAACGGGAGGTCGTTTGGGCAGGGTTCTTCTCCTCTCACTCTTACGGTGCTTGAGATGTGAGAATCACTCGAGTGTGAGCGGCTTTGCTTTTCTTCAGTTGGGCTTCTTTGCAGACGGAAAAGGCTTCTTCGGTATGGCACCGATATAAAACTTGACTAATTAGGTTAATACGGCCCTGAAAAGGGGGGATCGATTTTCTCAATCTGATCCTATCGTTTCTCACGGAAATAGTCTTGTATGGCTGAAGGATCGATCTTTACGAACTAATCTTTCTTCTGGCGAATCGACTTCTAATAATCTTCTTGTCTAGCCGATGGATCGATCTTCACGAACTAATCCACCTCTAGCGTATCGACTTCTGATAATCTTCTTGTCTAGCCGATGGATCGATCTTCACGAACTAATCCACCTCTAGCGTATCGACTTCTGATAATCTTCTTCTCTTTCTTTGCGGGGCTTATATATAGGCCGATTGCCACCATATCTAAAAGGGGGAAGTGACCAGGCCACAGATGCAAAAAGGGGGGGGGGAGCGAATGGAGAGTTAGCATCTGGGGAGAGCGAGAATTCCTGAGGTGGCACTGGGGTGCCCAAGTCAGCTCGCAAATTATAGGCTCGCAACCGCACCGCTACTTGGCGTGCTTTCTAACTCGCACCGTTTTTTTTCCTAACCACGGGTTTATGGGTCTCGTAGGTAATACGATCGTTAGAGCGTCGTTTAAGGACCTTAGGTGGTCGCCTTCAAACATATGTTAGCTCCAACTGCCCACAGCGGCGAGGAGATCACACATGGTAAGCATTTTCGCCGGCTACCTTTCCCACGCTTCTCCTCATGAAGGGAGGGGGGCTTGAATGTACCTATACTCCTCCAGGAGGCTTAATGTAGCCATTTCTCCACAATTATTATAAATGTTATTCTTCTTCTTCTTATTATTATTATTAATTTTATTAATATTAATATTATTATTATATTTGTTTGCCAATACTTATAACTAAAATACATCGGTACTTTTTTATTTGTAAATAATATACAAATATAATTATTTCAAAGATATTACAAATGTACATTATTTTATGACACCATTCTCAATAGGCCTATATTGAAGATATAGGATGTCACGGCGAAGTAAACACAATGTTCTTCGAGGAAATGAAGTCCAACAATTATTATCATGTGACCACAGTGACACTGAAGATGTAGCCGTATTTGATGAGGAAGATATGTATTTCATTGGATAGATTTAGAAGATGCTCAAAATGAATAGCTGACTGAAGGCATAAATGTACTAATAGAACATTCCCGTCCTAAATTCACAATAAATCTCTGAATCAAGTAGTAGCCTTCTTGACTCTACTTTCCTGAAACCTCAAGTGAGATTGCAACTTTTAGATGCAAGAATGTAGCAAATGAAGAAACAATAACATCTGTTGAGAACTCTGACAATCTGGAAGCCTATGATTATTGTAAAGTGCTTATCGATTTGAACGATGATCCAAATCCTTAGGAAATATTTAACAACGTAGCTACGTTTGATAATTTTCCAAATCAAATTGTAATTCCTCAAAATACAATGTATAGTCACCAAAAATGACACGTATTTACAACTAACTTGGAAGAATTGAGAGAGTTTTTTTGGAATGAACATAGTAATCGGATACCATGTTTTGCCTTCGATAACAGATTATTGGTCAAGTGAAACAGATCTTGGCGTTCCATTTATATCTACTGTAATGCTTTTGAAGAGGTTCGAACAAATTAGATATTTATTACATTTAAACAACAATAAGCAAATGAAAGCACGAGTTGATCCATTACACGATAGAGCTTACAAAGTCAGAACTGTATTAGATCATTTCAGTCAAGCATTTCTGTCTGCCATGAATGCAACTAAATGCCAATCAATTGACGAGCACATGATTAAATTGAGGGGCATAATATACTGAGGCAGTATGTAAAATGTAAAGCAATCAAATAGGGTTTTAAAATGTGGTGCTGATGTGATTATAAATAACGATATTTGTTCAAATTTGACCTCTATACGGTTAAAAAAAATGAAAAAACAGAATGCGTGTTGGGCGAAGGAGTTGTTCCAAACCTTACAGAAAATTTCAAAATATTGGTTGTAACATTTTTATAGATAACTTTTTAAATTCAACCGGCGCTCCAGTTCATATTATCGAAGAAAAATATAAATAGTGCAGGAATCGTACGAATGAACAGAAAAAATATTTCAAGATTACAGGTACCTTCTGATAAAAAAAATAGAAAGAGCAGATATCTCTTGTTTTAAATCAAATGGCATTTTTTGTGTGAGGTGGAGGGACAATAAAGCAGTGCATATGTTGTCAAATTTTATATCAGCATTTCCTGTTTCGAAAGTGTACCGTAGGAAGAAGGGAACTAGTGATAAGAGGAGATTGAATCCCCTGGTTTTGTTATGCATTATAATACCCATATGGGTGGGATCGATACAATGGACCAAAAGAAAGTAACTTATCAGTTTGACCATAGGTCAAAAGTCAAATATTACCTAAGAGTAGTTTTCAATCTTGTTGATATTGCAATAAACAATGCCTTTATTGTGTTCTGCAAATTAGAGGGGACGTCAATTATTGAGAAAATTGATGCAAAGACATTCAGAAGAATACATTTTGAAAACTTCTTCAGAAAAAGAGCCGCACCATCAACCTCTGTTGATGTCAACCCCCCAAAATCAAAATACTCTCTACAATCCCCAACACTAACACATTCAATGCGAAAATCTGATTCAAGACAACGTTGTAAAGTGTGCACTAAAAAATAAAATTTATAGCATAACCAATAATATGTGTGTTGAATGTGGTATCTACCTTTGTTATTTAAGTGGTAGAAATTGCTTTTAAAAATATCATAGATTACTCTAAAATGATACCTACGTACTTAATGTTGTATAAATATTCTTTTTAGTTTAAAATATTTCCATTCAATGAAGATTTTTCTTGCATTATATATCTATATTTAGATAAATAATTGAAATTCCAGAATAAATATCACATATTTAAGAAAATAATATACATAATTATTTTAACTATGTTTTTAAATGTTTAATAAATCTTATTACATTATAATATTTTTTTCAATCCTTATAATATTAATAGAAAATGCTGTTATAAACAGTAAAAGTAAAGATTCTTGAAAACCATAAATAATTACCCCTGAGGCTCAATGGCACAGATATGTGGCATGCTCTCTTTCCATATTTAAAAAATTATTTAATATTTTTTTGACATATACATTCAGTGTATAAAATTTTTCTAAAAAAAATACTGCTGGTTTTCTTATGTGCGTTAAATGGTTAAACAACAATATGAGGGAGACTCATTTGTCATGTTCACGCTCGCAGTGAATATTTGTATATCGTTTATTACGACTGGCAAGTCTAGAACGATTATGTTGAATGTTTCTATCCACTATATTTCGAAGTTCTCGCCAGTTTGATTTTTTGTCTCGTTTTCCATATACTCTACGCATTGCATTCATGTCTCCCTTGAATATTGTTAGGACTCCCTTGCTGAAGTTAGTCATCATTTTGTACCTAGGAAGGAAATTGCGTCTTGGCACTTGGTTTGGAGTGGCTATTTTTATTGGTGATATATCTGTTTCAATTTTAAAGGATAACGGCTTGATCAAAGCAATCGATTTTATTTTTTGATTGCTAAGACAGCCCCGTCATACACTTCACCTGATGCGTTAACGTTGATGAGGGTATAATTGAAACGTTAATTGCTCTTTGTCGAGGTATACCTGTGTAGACTAGCTCGGCACTCAAAGTCTTACACAAGCACTTGCAGGAAGCTGACCACACGCTTATTGAGATATGTCTGGCGATAAATAAATTGTGCGAATTAGGGTTGACTGGGTTTAAATTTATGGGTTTCCAGGTTGCAGTTCAAGGGATATATAAAGACAATACACCAAAATATAATTTCTAATATATATAAAAATTGGGGCAATTCATATATATATACAAACGGGAGAACAAATTAATTATTGTTGTTAAATGAATTAAGTGAAGATTAACGAGGTAATCTGAGGATGACCAAACACGATCGCTTTGCCTTCAAACAGGGCGAATTGGATGAGGGGTTGCAAGACAACGGCGCAAGTCTCCAAGAAGATACTTCGAGGAGTATTGACTCGGAGGACGTGAAGATGGGGTTGGATTACTTCGTGATAAAGAATGAGATTTTCTCTGCTCCAAAGAGACGTAAGCTCAAATCGAGACGATTCTGCTAATCGATATGGAGTCTCAGTCTCGAAAGAAGTTGAATCTTGAATGGGGTAGTGAAGATAAGAGGGCTGCATAACTCTCCGGAAAGAAGGCGCTCGATAGCGTTCCTCTGAACAGGGGCAAAAGCTAAACAAAGGTAGATCTGCTGAAGAGATCTTCGAAGACGCAACGACGAGTTACGGGGGGTCATGAGAAACAGACGGCAGTCTGGACGGGGGCAGTGGTGGGCTTTAAATCTCCTCGAGGGATGGGGAGCTTCACGTTAAATACCTGGGTAGCTGCTCTGCTAGATGCCTCAGGGCCTTGCGGTCCCCAAGAAATTCTTGGCGCCAGTCTTAGCAAATACAATTCATCATTACACGTCGTTCCAAACGATCAAACTCGCCTCACGATATAGAAATAGGGTTAATATGGCCCCTACGGTGTTATCGCATACGGGGCACTATTGGCGTGTAAAAACAAACACAGCTGGGACAGATTCTTCATCGACTTTCTAAAGTTCTCACGCTGGCTCACGTGATCTTGAAAGAATAGAGGGATATTCAGAGGGCGCTTCCTCTCATGGTGGTCCTTCGAGGGCATTCCCTCGCACTCTCCTTTCTGTGGTTACTCCATGTTCAGATATTAAAATTATGTCTGGGACGATAAAACTGAAGATGTTGACAAGATGCAATTTATTTACGATCTATCCATTTGTGTTAATTTGCAGAAATTGAGTTCTCTCTCCGTAATCCATTTTTTCCTTGGCATTTTTTTAAGCGTTTCTGTTGGTATGGCGAATGTTCGTTTAGAGAGTGTCTTGCTCAAATTTAAAATTGAGAAGAGTTGCGTGTTTGAAGGAAACACAGACTCCAGGGTAAATTGAAATTTTGTACTGCATGAGCATCTTTTCTACCCCACACTAATGTTCGTTGCCGGTTCTATCTATAGATGCGCATTTTAAAGACCCTTCCTTTAAATCTTTTATTATATTAACTTATTTTTTTTTCTTCCCAGCAAGGAAAAATCGTTGCTGACCAAGATTTTGAGACCTAACTCGGCAGCCTCAATCCTCTTGGTCACCCTAGTCCTTTTTTCCTCTTTATTTTCTTCTGTTGCTATTTTTTTTCTTGTAATTACTTCAATTGTATCAGTGGGTATTTCTAAACAGTAATTAAGGTAACCCTTTCTTATGAAACTTTTTCCCATGAGTTTTGGCCACACGCAGATTTAGTATTTCTTAAGATGGAAGGTTCACAGGGAACCACAATTTCTTCATACCCTAATTCTCAAGCATGTCGATTATTGGGGACTTAAATGGCCTTTGTCTGGCATTATTCAAAACGTGAGTTAATAAAAGGCATGTTAATACTTCCTAAGATGTAGCATTGTGTACCGGCAGGTGTGTTTTTGCCTCCCTTTTTTCATTGACTGGAGCTTTCGCAACTCCTAAGTAGCCGCAATTTCCTTTCTTCTTATGGTGCTCCTTTCTTCTTTTCCTTTTCTTTATATGATTTATTTGCGCTTTAAACCCCCTATTGATATTATTCTGTTTTACCTTCCGCAGTTGCTACATTCATAAAATATTTGTTCTAGTTTATATTGCCTTGTAATATAGTCCTCAATATAGTAACAACTGAAGCATATCTGGATATTGATATACTTCTCTCGTTCCAAATTTTCTGGCAAAATTTTATATTGAAAAATAGGAATACATTCTGAGCTATTTGAAAGGGCCTTACTGTTTTGAACAAACTATGTTAATTACGTGTGTGCCTTTCGAATTTTATCACTTCTGTGATCCATGTTTCCTTCGTGGTTGTTTTTAATTTCAGTTATAATTTCCTCTTTACTATGTAATCCTAGCCAAAAGTTTACCTGCATATGAGGATTCTGTTAGGGGTAATTTTTGGCGGGATCCTTGTGGTTAATCTTATTTTTAAGGCTTTCCACCTCTACAATTGAAATTACCCTTTTCACGTTATTTTCCTCCGTGTTACAGATTACAATATGATCCTTATAAGGGCAACCTTTAGGTGTCTTAATATTGCTTCGTATAGCTTTACTTTGCCGGTTTGAGATAATCTTTGATCTATGCTCCTTAGTGTTAATCAGAGGCATTCGAGCCTGCCTCATTTCCTATTTACAAGTATTATCCGCACCGTCCTCTTATCGAGTGCCAGTCCGCCCTTTGCCTTTTCTGTGTGCTCTTCTAATTCTTGTTGCCAGCTCACTCCTCGGCTAAATCTGAAAAAAAGAGATAGATAGAGAGGTACTTTTCTTTTAAAGCCTAAGAAATTAGGTACTTTCCTTTTAAACCCTAACAAATTAGTTCAACTAATATTAGGCAGCTCTACTAAATTTCGGCTTCGTAATCCCAAAGTATCCCCCTTTCTTGCCCCCTAAAGAGGCTTCGTTCACGAGTTTACCACACCATAAATCAAAGTATTTCTGAGCGAGGAAATGGTTAAAATATGTTTCTTTTAGCGTATTAATTGTTAAAAAGTAAAAGTTTTGAATTTAAACGAAAAATCTAAGGATTGTTCCCATTTTAGAGAACTTACCTTAACAAAGTCCAGTACCTCTGCAGACGTTGGCGACCATGGAATGCCATACCTCTCAGTTTCTTTTCATTTGTACCAGCTGTGCAACCATGTTTTCATCTCGTACTGTCATTACTATTCTATTCCATCCTGAAATTTCTCTCTTGTCTGCCTCTTGCTATTCTTTCTGGGATTCTTTCATTTAGACTCAAATTTCTATTTTTTCTCATCGCATAACATGTCCTTAACATCTGATTTGACTTCCTCTTAGATTTTTAACTAATTCTCTTCCAGCTCCTATTTGCCTTAGAACCTCTTCATTTAATATTCTCTTCATCCACGAGATCTTCGAAATTCTCCGCTAACATCACATCTCGAATGCATCCACTTTCTCTCCGTCTGCTTATTGATCGTCAAAGCTTCTGATCAATAGAAGAACACAAACCAGACATCAATTAAAACAGTTCTTTTTCTGGTTTGTCTTAATAGGTTTCTATTACAAAAGATATTCCTCATATTCTAAAATGCCTACTCTTTCTTTTCCCATTCCATCTCTAGTATTCCGTAATATACTCTTACCTTTCCAAGTAGCATAATTTTCTTACCTGCTTCATATCCTTGTAATTCACTCTTACCATGCACCTAGGAACCTGTGTCTTTTTACTAGTTAACATAACATCTGTTTCATACACATTGTTTCACAGGTCTTCTTCTTCACTCTTATAAACTATCACGAGTAAAATAACTTGAAGTTTCTCCTGCGTGTCAGCAATCAGTGCCATGTTATCAGCATACCTTATGTTGTTTATATTTTGGCCTCTCATTTTAAACCGCCTCTACTCTCAATTGATCTCATTACCATACATACAGCTGTACAGGAATAACAGATATAAAGAGAGAACTCACTCCTGAATTACTCACCTTCTTATATCTATCCAATCACTCAAATATGCCTCAACTCTTAATCCTGCTTTCTGATTCCAAAATAGTTTGTATACAATTCCCTAGTTTACTCTCACGACCTTATAAACGTCAATTAGGCCTTTATGATTGACTCGATCGAATGCTTTTTCATAATCTAGCCAGCAAAGGTACAAATACTTCTGCATCTTAATACTTGTCCTACTTAACATCCTTAGTATAAATATAGCATTTTTTGTTCCTTTTCCTTTTTTAAAGCCATATTGCTCTTCTCATATTTTATTCCTTATCTTGGCTCCTATTCTCTCTAGAAGTACCATTGGGTGACTCTAACTAAGTGACTCATTATACTTATATTTCTTTTTTTATTGCACTCTAGTGTTCCATACTTCTTTTGTATAGGTAAAAATAGTGATTCGCACATATTGTCACTTAATTCTCCACTACTGTATATCTTATTTACAATGCTGGTTATTTTTCTAATACTAAAGTCATTCAGAGCACGCAACATTTCCACTGCTACTCCATCTTCTACAACTCCTTTTTCTGAATTTATTTAACTAATTGATTTTTTTACTTCATATTCACCAAAAGCAAGTCCAGTCATTTCCACATTAGGCTGTGACTGCTCTGATTTATCATTTTTGAACAATTCTTCGATATACTCTTTCCATCTATCAAGTACTTCTTTCTTTTCCACTGTTATTTCATCTTTTTTTGTCTTTATTGTTTCTCCTGTACGTAATCTTTCTTTACCAGAAAGTTTTCTCAATTTTTCATACATCAGCTGTGTATCTCTCTTTGATAAATCGTCAATTTTATCACATTGGTCATTTATCCAATTTTTTTTGCAGCTGAACATATTTTTACTTCTCTGTTTATTTCTTTATATCTTAAAATATGACTTTGTTTAAATTTCGTTCTTTCTTCTATCATTCTAGTATATCTTCCGTCATCCACTTTTGTCCTGCACGTCTATCGTTCTCTGGTAGTATTTCTTCAGCTACTTCTGAATATGCTCTTGTAAACATTTCAATTCATTTATCAAATCATTCATAACCCTCTCACCTGCAACTACTTCATATCTGTTTCGGACTTCAAAAGTATATCATTCTATTATGCAGACTTGGCAAGTTCTTTCAAATGTATCTTTTCTCTCTTTTTCTCCTATGCATTTTTCAATCTTAATCTTGACACTGCCACTACGGCGTTATGGTCATTGTCACAATCAACACCAGTGTAAGATCTAGAATTGATTATTAAATTCATGTATCTTTTATTCACAGTTGTATAATCTATTTGACTCATGTGATTATCAACCGGGTTCTTCCATGTCTAGTCTTCTTGGATGTAATCGGACACACGTACTCGGGACCATTTTGTTATTCTCTCGCACACCATTCGGTAAACACGTCCCTTTGATTTCTGTCCCCGAGGCCAAAAGGACAAAATCTATCTCCATCTCTTCCTCTTCCTTCTTTTGCATTTAGATCCCCCATTATCACTATTAATTCCTGAGCCTTATATTTTTGTCATGATCTGTCTAGATTATCATAAAACTTATATAATTCTCTTCAGTACTTTCAGTTGTTGGTGCATAGACCTAGATGATATTTACTAGGGCTTCTTTTCTATTAGACAAACAGCACCTGATAAAATATTGCCCAATATCCTATTACACTTGGGGAAACTCTTTTTGCAAGCATTACTACTACACCTATGTGGCGTGTCACTTCTGTAATATAGAAAGTTACCATCATCCCCTTCATCTCTTGTTTCAGATTTTAATATTTTCCTGTTTGATACAAAATCATACGTTCCATGTAGCTAATCTTATTTCTTAATTTCTTTGAATTTCTTTGGACAGTCACTTGATGAAGTTCTGGAGCAACCACTCCATCATGATCATCCATATCGAGCGAGATAGCTGCATCCATTTGTTTGTTGCAGCTCGTTATGTTTCTATGTGTTTGAGTTTTATCCTCTTATTTTTTTGTTTTTGTGTTTAGCTGCTTGTAGTGAATGCTAGTTTGCTTCTTTGTTCTTTACTCGTCTTATTACACTTGGAATTTCCCCTATACGTATTTAGACTTTAGTATGTCAGTTCTCTGTAGTTATTTCTTCTTTATTTTCACTGTTTGTAGTCTTTAATGTTTGTTTTCCTTTTCTTGTGGTTGTTCTGAATTCTTGTCTGGTAAGATTTCTTAGTTTGGATTATTTTATTAGCAGTGACTTTATGTCGTAATTGGGTTCATGTAATCCACTTTTGTTTATTTCATATTAGGATGCTGACCCGCTTCCCGTAAATCAATGGCTTATTATTCCCATTATGTTTCGTAATTTTTAGGAGAGTGGTAAACATTTAACCGCTAGGGATCCCTTCAATTGACCTTCTTTAAATTGTGGAGGGCCTTTATAGTGTTTCGGCATCAACGCCTATAAACATTATACATACCAAATCTTTGTATGTGTTCTGGTTTAAGGTGATAAAGTCCCCAGAATAGATTCCGGTTTTGTAGGTGAGTATTAATTGCTTTATAACTTCTTCTTCCTTTTCTAGCTCTCTCACTTTCTCCTTGAAGGAACATTGTGAGTTTTCCTTCCTTTCAGACTTTGGCTATTTCCCGTTAGTG
Organism: Ceratothoa steindachneri; assembly: GCA_963969495.1. NCBI lineage: Eukaryota > Metazoa > Arthropoda > Malacostraca > Isopoda > Cymothoidae > Ceratothoa > Ceratothoa steindachneri. Next base: position 88,542,589 of record OZ018328.1, read on the forward strand.
TTTCTATTTTGGTAGGGGGTATTCGTTACTGGCAAACACTTTAAGTTCAAAGGTTGATAGCTCAATTCTCCTAGTGTTGCTATAGACATCTGTATTACTTTCTTCTTCCCACGTTGTATTTTGGGTTATGTAGTCTGATTATTTTTCTTGGTTTCGGTTACATTCCACCTTTGGACTTGGCCCGATTGTGGTTTTTTATTTCTGAATAGGATGAGTTTTCGGCGAACCACATTTTTTTCATGCCATATTTCGTGAGCGATAGGTTGATGGTATAGGAGAAAATTCTTGGTATCCCTATGGTCATTGCGTGCGCGTATACTGTGAACATAAGTAGTTATACTGTGGACCAAATTTGCTGCTGTTAGATGAGTTGTTTTCTTCCTTATCTGTTGTACTGTGGCATTTTCCACTCCCGTATAGGTTGCATTTTCTTTTAGCCTGTTTTATTTCTTTCTTCGTTACCTTTTATTAGAATAATTATCTTCCTCTTTGACGAATCCAATGGCGATATTTAGTTTAGTGCTCTGCATTTGAGTCGTTGCTTCTCCGTCTGTGGGGCACATTCCTGCCCTTGTTGCCGCATTCCAAGCAATTTTGTTCGATAAATGTAGATTTTCTCGTTGTGTGATCCTCAATCTTGTTAATGTGCGGTTATCTTGCCATATTTTTGGATCGATCTCTCATGACAAACAAAATCTAGTAATCTGCCAATTGCGTTGGTGAACAATATTTTGGAAACATGTGTATGATTTCAAAATGCTCTTATCTCATGTACAAAATTACTGGAGATTTCTTTAAGTATCCTTTTTAATTTACTCCTTTGTTGTAAGTTTCCGATATGTCTATTTTACGACATATGAGTCTCCTCTTGTCTTTAATTTGTGTGGGAATTCTTGGCGCAAGGTTGATTGCTTTTAAAGTTTCTAGTCCCTCAGCTGAGGCTAATCTTTCTAAATTACGCTCTGTGTCTAACATTGTGATGCGTCCATTTGAGACTTCTAGGATTTGGATATTGGCAACTTTGAGGTCACAATATAGTGTTTCTATTAGATTTCTTTTTCCTGGTTTGTTTTTCTTCTCAAGTGTCCTTAAAGGTACATAGAGGCATATGTTTTCCTTACCGAGCCCACCAGGCGCTTCCTTAGTTTTAGTTCGCTCTTACGTTTCTTCGGCACTACCTATACGTATATATATAATAAAGTAGCACTCCTAAACCACCGTATTTAATTATACCTGTATTTACTTCACCCTATTTTAGCGTGGTTCTGACCATTCTGCTGGTAGATTTATTTTGCTTATAGTTTTTGATAAAGTTTTAGAAGATTAGGCAGGAATAAAGCGAAATTTAAGGTTAAGTCCCGTTTAGGCCATCGAACCCACTCCCTGGAAATGGTAAGAATCTTGAATCAGTCTAGTAGAAGCATATCTTTCTTCCTTTTGGTAATTTTCCTTCTTAAATTTCGATGAGAATATTATGTTTTGTTATTTCCCCTGTGCTTAGCTTTGCCTCTTCTATAAGGAGCTCGGCTTTTTGTTCGAAGTTTAATTTATGTCGACTGAAAGAGGACCGCCCCATTTATGAAAATATTTTCAGGGTTTATTTTATAGCAAATTTTCTTTACATAATCATGTTTTATTCAACACATATGTTCTATAAATATTGTTTTTTTGCGCTTCTTCTTTTATTATCATTCATACTATCTTATTCCACATAATTTGAGTGCCAATCCTTACCCTAAATTCTTTAAAATTTATCCACACATTCCTTTGTCATAGATAAATGTAAAGAATTTGTTCAAAAGATTTAGATATTCATAGGCACCAGGAACAGTTCTCAAAATTTTCATTGATATTGCGAATCGAAAGAATAATTTATGAATTTCGGGATATACATGATTTAAAATTTATATTTCTCTATATAGACTAATACACTAACAATAGTGAATGCGCATAAGGATCTAGGAAGTCCCTTTATGAAGAATAGTGGGGATAAGCTGGACATAGATGTGTTAATCATAATGATCGCAAAGACAGGAGACATTGTAAAGAGGGTAAAGCTCATTGGAGTTAAAATAGACAGAGCATTTGTTGAGAAAAGATGCATTTACAGCGCCAATACTACTCACTGCGATGAAATTGTTTAATAATTGACTTTCCAAACGACGCTAAAAATCAGAAGTTTTTGTTCTCTAGGACTTAAAGTGATTTCACTTTTATAGCTCTTGACTCTGTTCGCAAACTCGAGGATAGAGTACTCTCAGGAAATTTTTCCCCAAACGAATTTATTTAGTCGGAAATAAAAAATAAAACGAAACAAAGAGTATGATTCTAGATTTCAACGTTCATAAATATTTTGACAATCACAGAGTGCCAACTGCAGGTTTGCTGCATTATGTGTTTTATTTTTCAAATTCATCATCTTGGAAATGAAGTGTTCATTAGATACTATTTCACAGATGTGTTTGCACCCTACCCCCTTTCCTTGTTAGAGCTAATAATGCCCGTGTTGAAATTGTTTAGGATGTTGCTAACAAGATACAATTGGAGTCTGAAACTGGGAAGCATAAAGTACTGATGCAAAAATGACGGTTACTCTCCAGCATTGAGCTCGCATCAACTGGGCCAAGTTCATTTTTATGGGACTGGCCAAAATTTTGAAGCTCATGATACTTTAAATGTAATTTGAGCATGTACTGTAAATTTATAATATAATCATGTGTCATGATTTTTCTATTACATGCCGCAGTCAATACATCTGCCTTCATTGGCATATCATCAATTATACTCTCTCATTTTAAGTCAAGTAGGTCTTCACCACTATGCCTTTATTTACTAAAATATAAAAACAAGTTTCTTGCCAGATCCATGTAACTTATTACACACTTTATTTGAATTTTTACATGATGTCAGACAATTCTTGGTAAGACACATGTTGGTCATTCAAAAAGACCTTATTCTCATCTAAGCATTCAACTAATCGTTCAGAACCAAAAATCGTCTGGGCCAACCAACATTGTTATATATTTTCATTCCTTAATACACGGAATCTCTCTCATTCAGTAGAATTAGAAATTGTCATTTATTTAAAGCCCGAGCATAAATGAAATTAACAAACTTGGTAACTATTTGCATTACATTCTGAGGTTCCTTTAGGCTAGCTTTTGCACATAAAGCCTTCTCACCTATGACGCAATGAAAAGCTATCAGTGGATGACCAACATCGTTTGCAAACAGATTTACAAATCCAACCTTATCACCAGTCATGCTGGAGGCACCATATGTTGTGGTGGATAATACTTTTGAAATTTGAATTTGTTGAGTAGATAATTTCTTAACATTTCTTTTATATATTTGAACCCCAGTAGTACGCCGAGGTAATGTTCCAATGGCAACTATCTCTTCATATACTTCATCACCCCTACAAAATTGATAAAATATTGCTAGACTAGCTGATGATACCGTACTTTCATCAAAACAAATAGAAAAAATCTCCATCGAGACCAATCTTATTTTATTTTTTCAGCCGTATTCCTTTCCAACTTAAGTATCTTATTCTTACCTGTTTTCCTATTCACAGGAAAATCTTTATTGCGTTGAATAATCTTTTTAACTTCTCAAAAATGTCAAAATGAAAGGTGAAAATTCTAGTCAAGTTTCTTTAATATACTTGCCATCAATGAGTAGCTTTCAATGTTGGACAAAAACTTTCGAAACTTCAAAACTAGGGCAAATAAGTTGGAACTGGGCCTATCTAAATTAAAGTTTATAAAGTATCAACCTGTTTTGGGCGGGTCTTACAGAGTTCAGGAGAAATGAATCCGCTCTTTTCCTTCTCAGTTTTATTAACAGTGTTCTTACGAATACTTTCAAAGTTTCACTTTACAGAAAAGTCCTACAAAAAACACTTCACAACAGAAAATGCATAATTCTTTATTATCTTTATTTCAGTCTATTATTCTTTAAATTCTTTAATATGCTCTTCATTTGAACGACTTTTCTTAAGTGATGGTCGTGACATTGTGTACAATCTGCCAAGATCAGAAAATAAAAATACATCAGATGATGATATACATAAAAGAGAAGGAAGAATAAAAGTAAGTCAATGAAGGATTATAATGAATAAGTTTTAACAATTGTCATCAACTTTAAACCAAACATAGAGCTTTTGCACTGCAAGTCACATCCTGGCAATCAACAGCAAAAAACATGGAAGGAGGTTGGAGAAAAAAGAACAGAACAATTTCAAGCTGATTGCAGAAACGAGGTGTAGAAATAAATAACGGTTATTTGTGGTAAGCCCGGTATGTCGCCGTACGGGGCAGTGTAATTTCAAAGAGGTCCTGATATGGTACGTTCCCGCGAAATTAGTCGGGATAGCTGTTCAATTCCCGTCCCAAATCCAGGCAAAAATAGTCCGATTAGTTTCGTGGAATAAATTGAAATCATTTATTAAGGCGCCATTGCATGCACGAAAAAAAAACGCGCCACTTTTGTCACGCGTATTAAACCTTTGTCAGTCATATAGTTTGAAAATTTTTTTAGGTAAAATTTATACCTACATATGAATAATGAATGGCCAAACTTTACAATTATTTTTCTATAAACATCATATCAGGAAAGAACATATCTTAAATTTTATATTTTGGCAATAACTGACAGGAATATATTCAATGAACAACTGAGTGGAATACTTTTTGAAAGTTAAATTACATTTTCCACATTTTTGAAGAGAAATATCCCATTAAGGACATCGTTCATCTTTTAAATGATCTTTAGATGATAACATAGTGAAAGATAATAGATCATCATATTTCTATTCAATTTTTATGATTTATATATGCCGAATTACCTTTTCTTCAATAAAATATGACGGACTTATCATCTAAGATGTAATATTTTAACATGGCAAACTTTGCAGAAGCGTATGTATGTGAAAGAATATCCAAGTCATATAGGACGAAGAATATTAAGTATTTTAATTCTGTTTTTTAAATTTGGATAATATATAGCTTATAAATTAACTTACCAAAGTTCCCGTCATGTGACACAAGCTATCATGGAGCGCCATTTTTCTCTATATTCTGCTTTCCTGATTAGATCTGTCACAGTCCATCATCTGCTCATGTTTTCCATTAGGGTCTCCATGAACTTTTTCCTTTGTCTTCTTTTGGCTCTTCTTTCTTCAATTCCTCCCAGCAGGCAAACTCTTTCTATTCTTCTTGTTCTCAAGATAGTCCCCAAAACTTCAGCTACCTTCTCTGCATACTACTCTGTAGTAGAATGGGGTTAAATTGCGCCCACATGCCCTTCTGTATCCACGTGGATCCGGAGATCACCTCATGGAGCTGGTTAAAGCATGGCGGAACCTAGGCAAGGAGGCGGCCAAACTGGTATCAAGAGCCCCAGCTGTATTTGCCTAGGAACCGATGACATCGCCCTCTTCCCCCACACAGCCAGCTCTCCGCGAGGTTCAGGCTTTCCGCTCAAAGATTGGAATCCGTTGTACATTCCAACGATCGTTATCATGATTCCACCTTCCTCCGAAGGAGTCGCCGACTTTTCTCCAAGATAGCGCGCTCGTTTGAAGCCTCCTCCCAGGCGCCTATCTACCGCTTCGACTGAGTTTAGAGAGCAGGATTGTGAGACTTCCACCTACTCCGACGAACGAGCTAAAGAACGGTCTCTCCCTCCCCCCCCCTAGCGGTGATTTCGAATCAAGTTAAAGGGTAAATCGATTTGTGAACTCTGTCTTAGTCAATCGGCAAGCTCCGACATCAGTGAACTCTGCCGTAGTCAATCGAAAAGGACTTGGCAAGGATTCCAAACTCCGAAGGCGACCAGTGCTCTTTCGAATGAAGCCATAGTTAAACTGATTTCTTCCTTTGCATTCACCGTACCCAAACTGGCCCCTTTTGGGCAACGAACACATAGAGTAATAGTAACCGTTGCCACCTGCAGATTGAGCTTGAATCTTGCTTACCCAATTGCTCCATTATTTGTGTGAACGCCTAAGTTTAAAATCCCCCTTTAAATCACCAAACTGAATCTGACGTCTCTAATCCAGTAATTAACCTACCTCACGCGTATGGATCTTTAACCCCGTCTGGGCGACTATTCCATTTGAACCCAATTTCTATGTAAATATAAATATCCTTTTGTTGTTAGTAAAGTTATATTTTCGTCATTGTTTTTCTTTTACAATCCCAGCGCGTAACAGCTACCTGAAAAACTTGCACTCTGAAATATTCGTTTAAAAGGACCCCACAAAGTTAATAATAAACAATTCCCACTGGACTCATAACCATTTTCCCTTTCACTAAGGGTCTTGAACCAACTTTGGGCCCCAGCCCTAAAGTACCTATATTTATATAAATATAGAGTCTGGCCATTTCACGAGCATTCTCATTAAACACATCTCCAGTCTTGCACGTCCTAATACTTTCTCATATGTTATTCTTACTGCATTCATATGTTGTTCTTACTGACCATGGGATTCTTTACATCCTTCTTAAAAACCATATTACTGTTGCTTCTAATTTCTCTTCCGTATTCTTGTTAATGCTCCGTGACTCACATCCGTATGTTAAAACTAACCAAACATAACACTTTAACAATCTAATTTTTTATTTCATTCCCACTTAAGATTCGTTAATAACTTTCTCATTTCTTATTTTTTCCTTACAGTCTGCCTCTTCTGACATAGTACTTCCTAGGCAATTGTATTCCCTGAATTGTTTGATTTGTTTCCTTCCAATATATAACCTTACCCTTAACTTCTTTCTTCGTTTATTTACACCCAATATCTCGCTTGTCTTAATATTTATCTTCAAACCCCTCTCTTTACAAGCTTGTTTTAGTTTATCCACAAGTCTTTGCAACTTCTCTTCTGAGTCTGCTACAAGAACTGCATCATCTGCGTAACGTATGTTTTCACATTTCAACCTCCAATATTCATTCATTCCAGGTCTTTCAGATTCTCCATGCCTTTTTGTCCATACAAAGAGCAGAGGTCTGGGAAAAGTACACACCGCAGCCTCAGTCCTCTCCTTCTTTCTATCCGCTTGAACTTCCTTTCTTCTATTTTTATGGCTTCTGTCTAGTTCTAATAAAATTTGCAATTAACCTGATAACCTTACGATCCTTTCCAATTTCTTTAAGTAGTTTTACCAAGTCTTCTCTATGTAATACTGTGCCAAAAGCCTTTACAAAATGGACAAAAAACAAATTTCCATATTTCTGCATTTCTATCGCTCTCTCAAGATTGGTTCTTAGGCAGAAAATAACATTACTTATACCCTTTCATGCCCTAAATCCAAACTTTTCTTGTACTCCCCTGATTCTACCTTTTTTCTTTAGTCTGTATTACTTCCAAAATTATCTTCCCATCTGGCTCATTATGCTTATTGTTCTGTGCTGTCCACATTCTGCAGTTTCTGGCTTTTTAGGGATGGCTCTGAATAAAGACTCTCTCATGGCCTACGGTATATATAATGTTTCATATATACTATTAGATAGTTCTGTGATTTTGCCCAAAGCCAAATCTCCCACTGGTTTCACTATTTCTATTACCACTTCATCTTCACCTGCAGCCGTATTATTTTTCATCTGTACAATAGTTGCTACTATCTGGCTCTTTAATATCGCTGGTCCTTTTAAATCCTTTTCCTTATGTACCTGCGAGATGGCTTCTCTTGTATCATCAAGCTCTCTTGTTTATTCTTGCCACCTTTGTAATATACTCTTTCATTTCGTCAGAGGATTTTCTCGTTTGTCCGTAATTACTGATCCTCGATTTGATTTCTTTCTCCCTGTCATCTATTTCACTTTTCATACATTAGTTGCTGATTAACGCTTGCAAGTTGTTATATCTCTTGACATTTCTCATTGACCCACTCTTCTGTTCTCAGTTGATACTTTATTTTTATTTCTCTATCCAACTCTACCTGTCTTTTTTGTTTATATTTAAATTAACTTCTTTCATCCAGTCATATAGGTTATATATGTGTAAAATTGGTGGAATGATATAAAATGCCTCTATATCAAATTATAAATAAATGCTTAATTTTCTTATGATGAGTTTTTAAATCATTATGTTACACCAATTATTCAACTTTTGACCAATTCAAGCTTTATCTCCAGTATAAAAACCTGTGAGTCATTTAAACGATATAAAATATTATTTAATTAAACAATGATATTGTCTACAATTTCTAAATACAAAAAATAAGAAGTAAACTTATATTTAGAGTAAGTTCTGGTGTATGATACTTTATTGTCTTTTTCATAAAGTTGATCTCCCTTTCACATTTTCTGCTACCATGATTTTCAATTTATCTAACTCAAAAGCACACTACATACTAAAAAGGAAATCATTAATGAAGGCCTCGCATGCTAATGGAAACACTGCAGCTCAAATTATAATCAGATTCACGGGTGATTAATTTGCATGTGAGCCGATCTCACACAAAGCTTTGGCTACAATTAATTTCAATCTTTTCTGAGAAATAAATATTGAAATTAATCAGTCGTCAGCCAAGAGCCGTAGAATCCTGTAAATGGAGAGAGAAAAATCGAGAGGAGGAGCAAAAACAGTGAAAACTAAATCACTAGAATGATTTTCTCTTAAATGAAAATTTAACTAAGGCGATAGGTGTAAGTTAAATATATAATCAATTAAATATGTAACTATATTTCACGCAATACCTGAGTAATAAATAAAATAAAAGTGATGTCTGATTAGAGACAGAGTAATTAAGTATTAATGTATTTTTTCATTGGCCACATTGTTTTGGAAATCAAACTGAATTGTTTGAAATGGTGGATAGGAGTACTCAATAATGTGCATATACGCTAAAAGTTCACTCTTCCAAATGGTGAAAAAATGTCTCACTGCTAGATTTAAAAAAAAGCTTACTTCCAAAGATGCTGTAACGTCTCTTAGCTATCTTTAGCTATTATTCGAGAAGACAATGAGACTCCATGCTCATTCATTTGCTCCGTTTCTCCTGCCATGCTGGCTTGAGATTGGCTCGTTGTAAGGGAAAGCTTGCCTTAAGAGTCCATCCACATCTACTCTGCTTCAATCTCTTTGCAGCAAAGCCCTTTCACATTTGACTTAATTCTCCTGAAAACCAACTACGGCATTTCCAGTTCGTTTCATTTCGAAAAAAGTTGTATGGATACTCTTTTGGTGGAAGATTAGAAGAGAGTTGGAATTTCTTCTTTATAACAATGAATAACAGTGGGAGCAAAATTATTGTTGTTATATCTGATAATAGCTTTATGATAACAATTCGCCTCTAAATCTAAAACTGATCCCACTTTATATGTATCACGCAGTTTAAAAAAAAAAACATGAAAAAACCGCATCTAAAATGTTTTGCTTATTCTATAAAATATCTAAACAATTTATGTACACTTGCAAATAATAAAACATTGCCTGACATATATGTTTGTACAAATTAAATTTTTTCATACATAGTATAGCTTTAATATAAAATTTTGAGTAAGAGATGAATGAAAAAGTTACCCTTATAACATTTCCTGGAGTCTTTAATATGTGGACGAGTTCACATTCGCATTATACTCCAACAGTAGTCAGCCAGCATATTTACATCATATCTACTCTAATGCCATTCCTCCATAACCTACAAGTTTTAGTAGAATATGTTGAGCTTGCTCATCGTTGAAATCATCAAGATTTTTGGGCAAGTTAGCAAGATTGCTGTGCAGAAATTTCAACTTTATTCTCATGTTGCAACCGAGCATTTGGTAGCTCATCAACAGATTTAGCGATATTATGTGTAATTATTTGCTCCTCTACTATGTTTTTCAAATTTCTAGGACAAAGTCTTTGAATGATGACCAATTATTTTTCGAGTTCTGACATTGTCTCGTTGAAATGTTCATCTTTGATGAACTGCCCAATCTGGGGACCATCAAATACACCTGCCTTGATTTTTTTAATTAACATGCAATGAAATACTAAACGGAGGTACGTGAAACATTCGCCTTCAGTTAGCAATGCAGGTTTGGAAATACAATTTTATTTCAGTGAATAACTGTCTTATGCAGAATATGGTGATCACCAGGTTTGATGTAAGATCCTCTAGGGCGCCAATTCTTATCTACCTAATGCTTCACTCTCGATCTCTTATAGAAGCTAGTTTAACGAAAACGACTTGCATATCAGCTTAATTTGGCAGTGGACGCATAGCAGATGGTAGAATAAGATCCTCGATTTTAAATTTGGTTTTCTAGTTATAACCTGAAGTTTTAAAGAAAAAATTGTAAAAGTCATTTTAATGAGTTTTCATCTCTCTCAAAATTATAGGAATACCAAATGACAACTTATCACGTTATCCTTTTGTCCACATCCGATAACCCGTTGCAAAATCTTTACTTAAAATATGCAAAATAGTCTTGTTGGGTGAACGGGCTGAGTATTTGGTTTTGATTAAGATTTATAAACTGCCAGGGATATAAAAAAAAGAGTCAGCCTGTTTAGGAAATAATAAACAGAACCTGACAATGAATTATCCACTTCCCGCTACCGGGGGAGCTTGCGCTTCGCTACTAAGATTAAAATTTAAAAACTAAAATAAAGCAGCCATAGTTAAACTTTTATAAATTTTCTGAACTTCGCCAATTATAATAATTTTGAAAAGGAACTCTAAACTAAATTTCCCCCCTTTCCAAATATAATGTTGCTAAAATATATAGTTATAGAAGATATATAAAAATAAATTTCTGAACTTATCCATTTGTAACTCTATGGGTTTTTAAAAAAAATCACAAAATTTCGAAATTTATATTTATTTCTGAACTTCACCATTTAGTTTTGTAATATTATAAAAGAATTATTGGAAATAACTTTGAGAAAAAACATAAGTCATAACCAAACTAAGATGAAATTATAATTCAAATAGTCAAATAAATCCACTTCTTAAATTATAGTGTTAGTGATGATGATTATGATGATGATAAAAAAATAAGTTAAACAGTCACAAGCTTATAAAAACTAAATATAAGGCTTGCATAAGGTTTGTTATGTATTTTTTTGCAATACAATAAAGAAGTTCGCAACCTTTTACCGCACTGTTCATGTTTATCTCAATAGAAAATTTCTATTCTTTCTCTATTTGCTAATAGTGCCTCTTCTGCGAATCGTAGTAAGTGTTAATAAAATGAATTAATAAAATATCTAATTTACTTTTGTTCCTTCCAATATTTATGATTAGCAATAAATAGATAATAAAATAATAAAAGCACTCAGTTGACCAGTCATTTTCCTTATGTACAAACAATACAATTGGGCTTTTGCAAAGAGAGTGAGGTATAAAGTAAAATATTTATATGATAGAAAAAAACTGACCACTTTTAGAATCCAACTAATTGATGTTCAAAATTCTTCTCGTTTTTATAACAACAAATTATTTTATTCAATGAAAAATTCTACAAAGAAGCAAATCTGGCTAAATTTATTCATCTTGTTTAATTTGTGAAAACGAGGAGTAAATTAAAAGGAAGTTTGACTTCTGTGAAATAATATGTAGTATATATTACTATAAAACATGTCAGGCAAAGAAGTTATATGATGGGAATTAAGTGAGAACTTTTGTCTTGAAATAGAGTTTAATGTGAACAGGCGAGTATCGCGGTTAGCAGAAGACCGTTACAAAGGATACTGGATGTAGGGGTGGGGCAGATTTAGATTATCATGGCTTGAATCGTCTGATTGATCTAAACTGGTTATTGACAGGCTGGTTTATTTCTCCCGAAACTGATAAGAGGCTGAAGGTGTTAACCGATTAGACAAGAATTGCGCTTCATGAAACGTTGTTTAAACTGGAAAAAGAAATGGCATATAACTATCATATAAGTGATATGCAAAGACAGTCCATATGACTGACTCGACTGCTTGGCGGGAAATTTGCGTCGGTCGTACGAGCATGACATGTGCGTGTGGGCGAATTGACCGCAAAATCTTGTTTGTATGCAAAACGCGTTTACTTACATAAATTTATGATATACCAGGGAAATAATTACCTCGTTGCTAACTACAAAATTGAATGGCGGTAAACACTTAAATCCTCTATTAATTATAAATTATGTGAAATAAAACCACAATATTGCTTTCCATATGCAATATCAAGCCGGAAAATAATAATGTTTGTGTTCATTATTTTAGATTTCAGGTGTAGTAAGAAGAATTACTTCTTTTTGCTTTTTTTTGATAAATTAACTTTTAAATTTTCACTAGTTTTAAATATACTATTATTCATTTACCACTGGTGGTTCTAGTAACATTACAACTTATTTTTCCGCAACTTTATTCTCTTTACTGTTTGTTTGAAATTGCTAAAAGGTTTCACAATATGTATTATAATTTCTTCTCTGCATTCTAAAAAGTGATCCGGAATGTTTGTGCCGCTTTGGAAATATAGAAATTTTATAAAATAAATTAATTAAATATATAGTTACCATTTTCATTTACAACCTTTCACATCGTTATATATATATATATATATATATATATATATATATATATATATATATATATATATATATATATATATATTTTCTCCGAGGGCTTGATAAAGAGATGAGTTAGTCGTAACATTGCCTTCTTAACTGCAAAATTACAATTGCGTTATTGCAAAAATAATTTTCGACCGCCTTCAGGCAGACGTCAAATTGTCAACCGTTCGGCTCCGAGAAAGGCCTTGAATGTGTTCCGAATCTCAAAATGACAGCACTGGCGAAGAAGAAGGATATTTTGGTGGCGACGCTGATCAGGGACTTGAAGAAGCAGGAGTTAGAATCTGCTCTCCGACTATTTGCAAGAGCAACCTTGTGATCGCTCTCGTCACCTTTCTGCGTAATGCATGCATATATACAGAGTGCTCTACAGACTGGGACATACGCTAAACGCAAAATACATTACTTAGTGCAAATGATTTAGAACTAATAAACATTCAACATCAAGCTCAATGATTGGAAATTTTAACCATGCTAATGTTACAAGCAAACATAAAAGTAAACACGCATGGAGAAACAACTAAAAGTATTTGAAGTGAGAAATACCGAGTATGGAGTTCTGATTCCTCGTAAGAAGAACCCAAGAGATACACAACATAATAAAAATGCATATGAGGAAAAAAATTAAAGTTAGGAAGGAACTTGCCCTTAAAAGCGATATCCCTTAGCACCAATCTAACATCAAGGAAAAAAGACGGACAAGAACATGGACGCACACAAGGAAGAAATAATCCCCAAAACGGAAGTAATACCCATACCTTACTAGGAACAGACAAAAGATCAAAAGAACCAGTACGGATTAATTAATACCCTAATCACAATATATAATACAAATTTGAACGTATCACAAGTAAATATGAATAGATGGATAGAGAATAAGCAGTTTGATGGGAAGATTTTGAGTACAATCCATCCGGTTATCATCTTAATTTCTGACCACGGAATCAACCTTAACAGCGACGAGGTTAAGATTTGAAACTATGATATCATAGCCGTATACCCTATTGAGAACAACACGATGGAGCTGCTATCAACCTCAAGAAGGCTAGCGACTACAGAACTATGAAGAACTAGACGAGTCATATATCGCTTTTCAAATAAAAATGGAGATATCATCCACCGATTAGTAATGTTATAAACATCCATAATAATAATAGTAACTGGGTGATATTCATGAAGATATTAATGCCCATTGTGCAGCGAACCGGCAGGATGGAACATGAAAGATCCGTTTTCAATAGGCATCTGCCATCGACTAGGACCTGATTACCAAAATTATGTAACAAGGACCACTGCCTCTAAACCTGACATATGCGTAAGCAATAATAATCGCTCCTACAACTATTTCTTTTAGCCAGGGGACATACGGTTTCCAGCTCACACATCCACACTTCTCACAATCAAAGAGAGACGAATAGGGAGCTCCACGAAAGTACGACAATAATACTATAAAGAGGACTAAGAGGTATAAGGAAGAGAACTAATTAGTTATATATCAGAAGCAATTAAATGAGCAACGTCCTAAGAATTTGATAGAAAATTAAAAACAAGTTTTTTATGCAAGCGTCTGAAAAAATAGCAATAACCAAAAGTGACTACCAGATGATTACAAACTTTAAATAGATAACTAAAATGGTTGAAAATAGCAAAGAAATAGTTGAAATAATGGAACAAATATGAATGAATGGCACAAAGTGGGAACTACACGCCAAAATGAGATAAAATACGAGAACTGCCTAATGAAATACCTGAAAAATTTGAACGAAAATTTGAACGAAACAAAACGATGGATTAACAGTAATGCAGCAATAAAGAAATTTTTGGGAAAAATAATTTAAAGAAAGGCATTGCAAGAATAATAAAAATGAAACTAAAGAAAAATAAGGGTTCCAACGATATTCAGTGAGCATTGGACGATTATTTTTTATATATGCGCAAAAGAATAAGAAAATTTTGACATTGATTTCGAACATAATATCATTTGCTCGATTAACACGAAAATCAATAGAACACATCCCCACCACTTTGTAACTGCAAGTACAAACACTTATGTCACATTCTAGAAAACCCACTACGAAAATAAGTACTCACCAATATGAAATAAGAGAAAGCCTATGACAATTTACTAAACGGAATCTCGATGGTACTGAATGCTTAGCTTAACACAAGCTACATTCCAGATGAACTTAAGGTCGCGAGAAATTATATTTATGCACAAACTGGGGAAGCCACTAATTCAAAATGAGATCTACAGGCCTATTTCTACCCCACTCCTCCGTAAAGGTTTTTAAATAAATGATCAAAAGATTATTGAGTGAGCACCTAGAGGTAAATGAACTCAACAAGTACATATTTGGATTCAGGAATTAAAGAATCCCCAAAATGCCCAATTGCACATTACTGAGAAAATCGCTACTGTGAAAAAGGAAAAAGATAGTATTGATATCGTCTACAGGAATGTTTTAAGGCCATTCGACTAGTTATGGATAATAAGATTGCAATACGAAGTCTTACAAATAAAAAATAACAAAAATAGAAGGTAAATTCTGTTACTATGCTATGGAGCGAATCACAATAATCGAGATCAGAAAATATCAAGGAGACAAATTAAAACTTGAAGCTATCCTTCCACGCGTAGGATGTAAGAGTTCACTGTTATGTGATGATTCCGATATTAAAAAAAAACTCGAAGATATCTACTTTGAAGAAAAAAGATAAAGATAAACTAGCAAGATCAAATTGTAAGGATTTTAACGATTACCAAAAAGGATACATCACGCACGTAATGGGGCGAATCAATGAGAAAATAGAGGGGGGAAACTACTATACATGATCAAATACCTCAACTGTAAAACAAAAGGAAGTTATACGAAGCTATTACTTAGTCATCACGGTGTATGCAGTTATCTCTATGTACAACATTTCGAAAACAAACATTATTATCCTGTAAAGAATTCAAATAAAGCAACATTTATTATCAGAAAAAAACAATAAAAAGAGAAATAAGAAGACAACACGCCATTCTCAGAGAAGCTTAAATGAGACTAAAGAAAAAATAATTGAGCAAAGAGCAAAGACATAAAAAAATACAGTATGATGGCGAGAAGAGATCAGAGCATCGATTGACCAACAAGAGTAAGAAATCTAGATCAGAAAATTTAGATATAGAAAAGTAAGAAAAAAAGAAGTGTAATTTAAGATAACCAATTTTAACAGCTAGCGAGATAGATAAACTGTAGGGCATTGTTTCAGAAATAATGGATAAAAAGGAATTACGAGAAAGCTAGTAAGTACTAACGTAGTAAGTAAAAAGAACCAAAGCGAAGGTCGGAATACCTAACAACAAAATTTTTAATACAAACATGAAATCAGGAAAATATATAGCCTGATACTCAGGCAACAACTCAATAAACTATATAACTATATATTTTCAAACTTTACTATACTACCAAACGGAAAATGATTAGCATGATCTTCATGCAATTTAGTATTCATTTAAAGATATGTACTTCTTTCCACTTCCCCTATACCTTTTCTTCTATCCTTCATACCTTATGCGCTGAAGAGTTTATATGTGGGACATGGGCACTATAGTAAAGAATGAACAATTAAGGATATAATACACACTGTGGTTAGAAACCCACGTTGAGCTCTAAGTCTATCGACCAACTTGGTCACCTGCTAAATCTATTTATATTTTCCAGCTTTACAATTTATCTCACTCTCTGTTCCATTGCCTCTTAGCCCCTTATTCCGAAGACAATTTACAACCACAGGGTCACCCCTCCGGCAAAACCTTTACCCTCTCTCACCTCCTACCTTTCCTCTCCTTTCGATTTATATGAGATGCGTGCTTATTAATGAATTTTACGTAAGGAATATATATCTATTAGGTGCAGTATGAAGGTGACTAAAAGAAACACTGCAAAGCTCAGGACACTAGAGTTATTTAGAAAGTAATAAAAATAGATCCCAAACTATTGTCGACAAAAAGTATGTACAGCCCTTCTCAAATTCAGTGCCTCTTTGGACCTTCGCTAAATCATAAATAATTGAATTTTGCAGAAAGTTATGACCACTCCTTATACCTACCAACCATATACAATCTTGTGCTATTTACTCTTCATATTATATCTTCTGAACACATTCTTTCTTTTATTTACCTCTCCACTCACTTTAGAAACAAGGAATGGTTTGATTAGAGTTTTGGCTCATTTGTAAGTTAAATATATTGAATATAACCGCTTAAAGTACGGCACGATGAGAAAACAGAATACTAAATTTTATGACAAACTTTTTTCTGAGAAAGATGAAGGAGTTTCCTAAATCAATATGTTATTTAGTCTTTTCAGTATATTATAGGGAAGAAAAGCATCTACATTTATGCGAACGAATATTTCAAAAGAAAGCTTTTGAGGTTTATAATCTTTATTACTTTAGGTTACTGCCCCAATGCCAAGTGGACAGTTATTTAGGAGAATCGAAGCTAGCCACAATTATAAGAAAATAAATCCTATGTTTAATACACACTAAGAAAAATTAAATTCTAGCATTTAAGGTGTTGCTCCTTTCTTTACATGACTTCTATAAATAACTTTGCCATAATGAATATCGACTTTTAAGAATACTCTACCTGAAACTATTTCATTATTTCTTTTCTCTATCATCTAATTAAGATCAGGTAATGTTCCATGCGAAGGCACTATTATTTCAATGCAAGTTTAGGCAAGCGAATTTTCTGCTATTTCATTTCTACGAAGAGATGCTGAAGAACTTTCAAATAGTATGGATCTTAACCCAATCGATCCTTGGTCGTTGGTAAGAGGTAGTCTTGAAGGATATTTCTCTAATCCTTGTAACCTTTGCTGAAATACTTGCTTCCCTTAACGTTTTAATTATTAAACAGTAGTTTGCTTGCTGAATTGCTCGTCATAAGAAGGTATCGAGTATGTTTCTTCCCATTCTCAGGGCAGTTTACAACAAACACACCTGGTGCTACACTTTAGCATCGTTACACACTAGTAACAAATATTCGACTCCGGAGCTGACGCCGCAGAGAAAGATCTTTTTTTACCACTTGCATCAGTTACTTTGAATATATCAATAGGATTAGAAGAGTCGAATTAGGAGTAATATATAGCAGTATGTTAGATATGTAACTCGATTAACAAGAATGACCAAAATACAAACTTTATCAAAATATGTAACATAAGATAATATACAGATACGCAAAATGATTCATTATTAGACTTACAACACGATACTGATAACAGAAACTTAGTAACGTGGCAATAGTCTCTGGGCTGTGATGAGAGCATAATTTCTTTGAGCTATACTCTCCATGAGAGTACGATGCCTGAGGGGAGTAGTGCTGGTCCACTGCTGGGTGAAAACTGCCTTGAGGGTTTAGAATGGATTTATATACAGAAGCTGGGGTGAACAGTACTTCACTGTGAAATCGTTGTATGTTGGACACAAAATTGGAGCATTTTTCTACTGGAAGCTCACATCCTGGGCATTTATGAAGAGGCGTCTGGTCGATGGGAGCATGTAATCTCTTAGTTCGCCTTGGTGCTAATTTTATCTCAGGGTTCCATTAAAAACGGTGAGCCAATCCCGGACTATTACAGAAAGGCCAGCAGAATATAGTATTTTACTATGTATCTTAATTTTACTACTTCCCTGGTCTCCTGAGTCTATAAAGTAACCCAGGGTTCAGAAAAACTGGGAAGTAGATGTTTGATTTGTGGTGATCACATGGTTAAGTTTCTTGATCTCGCCTTATAAGGCCTCAATTGAATTCAGGCAACGTGCAAGGAATTCCAAAAGATTTTTCTAACGAATGCATTAAGTTGGCCACTCTCTCTTCATTCCTATTGTAGTGTCCTAGGATGCCCCTTTTTAATCACTCCCCACACAAACCGCTTTTGTTGTGGCATTCTTTGTGGTAGTGATATAGTTCTTTAATGAAGTAGGCTTTGTTCTAAGAGTTATAATATTGTTATTTTAAAGAAGAGCCGTCTCAAACACGAAAGGATATAGAGAAACGCACAAAAATTCTCCAAATAAACTTATATTATAACTTTAACAATTTAATACACAAAAACTAAACATTACCCACAGAAATACTCCGAATATTATAATACACAGTAATTACTTAAATTAGTTTTCCCCTCTAAAATTGGCTAAATTCGCTACGCACTTCAATATAGAATATTTAGGCCTATTGACTCAACTGGATTTTAAATACCTCAGGAATGTTATTTGCTCCACGACGCGTGTCGACCGGCCAGATGGAGGTGGACGAGATCACGAGGTATTTTGGTGAGGGTAGCATATGGTGATCCACACGGTATTCAATGGGGAAGGTTCATCAATGAGGAGGAAAATCACGGTGCTTTAGGCGGTACCAAGGTAGGCGATGTCTCTCTGGAGAGCGTAAGTCGACTTGGTTCTTAAACCAAGTTAACTCAAATTTCGGTGTGATCACCCGGTAACGAGCTTGAGGGGGAGCTTTTCTCCTTTGTTACTTAATTCCTCATGGGCGAAGACTGTACTTGGGGAGGGTCTTCTTTAAGGGCGAGGATCGAGGAGGGAGGTTTGTCTGACGAGAATAAGTTAAACTTGAATAAGTTAACTTAAAGGTCGGTTTGGTAACCAAGAACTACCTCGAGGATGAGCTTCTTCTTAGTTCCAGTCTTCCTCAAGGGCGAAGATAACAGAGGGTGGTTTCTCTGACGAGAATAAGTTGAATTTGGTTCCTCAACCATGTTGACTTATGAGTTTGGTGTGGCCACCGGGTAACTGGCTCGAGGGGGAGTCTTTTCTTTCTTTTTTCTTCTTAATTCCTCAAGGACGAGGAATACCCCTGGGGTTTAGGATGCCCCAGGATATGAGGAGTCTCTCTGACGAGAGTAAGTTGGACTTGAACAAGTTAACCTAACGTTCGGTTTAATAACCAGGGACTAGCTCAAGGATGACCTGCTTCTTAGCACCTTAGGTAGGTAGCCCCGCCTCTCTTGCAGGCGACCCAAGTAATCTAGCTGTCCAGTCTCGGTAGCCCTATCTTAATCCGGTGACTTCGTCCCCTGGAGACTGAAGTATTCTACCTATCCAATGTCGGTAGCCGGGGGTCTAAATCCGGGGACTTCGTCACCTTGAGACTGACGTTTTTTACCTCGATTTTCCTAAGTGTTTCTTATTTATACCTCGTCACACCACTGGGGGAGGGGTAAGAGGGTGGGTGCTTGGGGACGTGCCTAGGAGGGTTCTTATTCCAAACGGTTTTACTCACCAAGTCTTACATTGACTCCCGTTAGCCTTCGAGCTTGAGAGAAACGCGCCTCCAATTTCTTACTTGAGGGGAAATTGAATATAACTCTCTTAGCTTGTTACATTTAAACCTGTAGGATTTTCATAACGACGAGTGGCGAGGCGCTGTGGTTTAGAGTTTGACCACACGGTGCCTGGGCCGGATGTTTTTGCGGTAACCATCTCGCGTCTCCATTGAGAGAGAACGGGTGGGTAAGGATTCCTCTAAATGTAGATAGACTAATATGTTCTTTGCATCCTGAAGGCTCATGCGACTTCAAGAACTGTCGTTATGTTGAGTACTGATCTTGCCCTTCCCATAACGAGATCAGTCTTGTATGTTCGCACTTTCTTAGATTCTCTTCAATACTTATCCAACAAAGGAATGTGATCAGTTGACCATCCAGAGGAGTTGATGACAGCTGATTCCATTATCGTTCGACGTGCGCATCAGAAATCATTACTTTATGATATAGTTGTGTGTTTTAGCCATCGTCATATCATTATTAGATCCTGTCGACTAGAAATATAATATTGATCAACAAATATGATGATGTGTTATAGGAAGACATTTGACTGTAACATCCCACATACGGCTACCAGGAACTCACAGATTTCTATAGAATCATTCTTTTATACATTTTCAAAACGACTATAAGAAACTTGTGCTTTTTTAGCTTACCAGATATACTGTATATATTTATGTAAACATACAACAGCGTATTCATTAACATACCTAATGAATAAACAGATTTCCAGGTGTTCGAACTTTTGGCTCCGGCTTCATATCATTTCCATATTAATACTCCTTCTCAGCTTCCTGTTGACGCATTATAATGTTAATTACCTAAGGCTTAATATTCTTTTAACGGACGTTTAACTCTAATACATATTAAAATTGAGTTTAATTTCTATAGATAAAGAAAGCAATGTTAAAAACTATGATACTCTATCGTCAATCTTGTAAGAATATAATGATATTAAAAAATTGCCTTCATGATTATGTGACGCGTTTATGCAAACCTTGCTTACTCTCAGGAACCAAGTCTAGTTTTTTTATAAAATAGAATATATAATTTGTGAATCAAAAAATTTATGATCGTACCAGCAGATCTCATTTCGTGAAGCTTTGGCGCCTGTTCAGAGAAGAGCTATCGAGCCATCTTCTTCCTGAGAACTGTGCGGCCCCCCTTATCTTGAAACCCCCTCAAGACTCCCGTTCCTTCGTGTTTAAGACTCACTGCCAAGCCGCAGAGCCGTCTCGTGTTTGAGATTCCATCTCTCTGGAGAAGAGAAAACCTCGTTCTTCTACAAGAAGTACTCAAAACCCCCATCTACGAGTCCTCCTCGTTATGTCTCCTCGAAGACCGGTGTCGTTGGTCTCTCTCCCCTCAGATCACCACCACACTTCAAGGTAAAGCGAGCTAGTGTTGTAATCTCCTGATTACACGCCGTCAATATTCACCCGCATCCACTTTTGAATTGACTTTCCGCTCAATCGTAATTAATATCTCTTGTCCGAGTCAACGTTAATTTTGCTCCTACCGCTTAACTCTGTCATATTCTGAATTGTCACAATTAAATTAACTATATATATCGAGTAATTTGTTGACCATTTTTTGGTATATATTTTCGTGGTATAGGTTTTTATTTACCATACTTATATCTATTATATTCGATTTAAGAGTGCGCAGGGTTTCATTTTAATACCTTTGGCCAGCCGGATCCGATAACGAGCTCAGATTCTCGTAAGGGAGGGCTAGTCCAATAAAGTTACTTTGATTCTCTTTATTGGCTGAGTGTTTAAATCTTATTTAGTTACAGTGCTATTACACGGCTATGATGAGCTCAAAAGTTGAAAGTAAAGGAGTCGACAAAAATTGACTTTAAAATATATTGATAATTTAGGTTATATGGTACGACAATAAAAGACATATAATAAGACAAATAGTTACAGTGGTTAACGGGCAAGAAATAAGAATAGGTATTTAAAATAAAATAAAATGGGTAGGCTAGATGGAATGAAAATTGGGCTCTACACAGGAAGTTAATAAACACACATTGATAATGGGGGAACGGTAGGCGCCATCACAAATTTGCGGAAGCTCAAATATTTGTTACAATAACTTTTACAAATTGAAGGGGGGAAGATGATGGTCGTGTCCTGCGAAGTGAGGAATAGAGGTTGAGTCACTTCACCGTAGTCCAGGGTCAACTTGTTTGGAGTTGAAATATTCTTTTGAGATTACATACGTGAGGGGGAGCCTTCGAGAGTGGAGGATGTGAATTCTTCTGTTGGAATTCTTTCGAAGAAAACGGAGGGTGAGTTTCTTCTGAGACGTGAAACGGGTTGTTTGGACAAAACTTGGGATCTTCTTTGGAGATGGAGACGTTACACGAAGTGAGACGTTTGTTCTTACAGAGAGAGGATTTTCGACTAATCCAGGATGAGGATGCTTGGCTTATCCAGGGTGGATAGTTGATTTATCCAGGACGGATATTCGGTTTATCCCGTATAGTCCTTGCCTTCGGAGTACGACAACACGAATCGAGGAGGGGTAAGATAGTCTGTTCGACGTTAGCTTTTCTCGCACAATCTCCTTGGTTCCTGGCGACACGGGTAAATATGCACGCCTAGAGTGAGGGAGATTACCCCATAGAAGGAAGGGGGGGGGGGCTATCGTCCATCGTTTGAGTAATGCCAACGCGGCTTGAGATGGAAAGGGGAAAGGAAGTGAGGAAACCTCCTTGGGTAAATACCCTGGTTGATAAGGGCTGCATTACTCAGCCCGATCCTTGAATTTCCCTCGCTTTTGAGCTTGGAAAAATGCTTCTAGGCCAATTTTATTATATATATATATATTATAATTATATTTGGGGGTCTTGTTCTTTATATATCCTTCGAACTGCAACTTGGCAAGCTATTATTAGATAAATCCCGGTCAACTCTAAATGCACTCTGCATTAAACCAAAGCCCCAAAGCATATCGAAGGCGGCAACGGGTGTGCTATCTCCCTGTGATTGTATATGCGCCCTTGCGCCGAGCAAGTCTTCACAGGCAAACCTCGACATAAGCTACTATCATCGTTTAAATCAACGTAAAATTGCCAATTAGCAGTGGGAATATTGCTGTCAGTCTAGTTGTTGTAGCATTTTATTGCGCACCGAGGAGAGTTTGATAACAGAGGAACGAATTCCCACCATGTTCAAGGGATATATTTTTATTTAAAATCACGTTACGATAATCTTCTATCTTTCTACTCTAAAATGAGAAAAGTGCTCTTATAAATTCCCTGAGCGTTTGTTGAAACTTTTCTTTCTTTATATCTTTATATATAAAGTTTGAAACTTTCTATCGGTGTCTTTATATTTTGCTGCTAAATATAAAATGAAATTCTCCCTATGTCTCCTTATCTGGAGCAGGTAATGGTGCATATTTCCCGTCAAAAGTCTCCAAGAAAAGCCTTTATAACCGATCAATTATTTCTTTTAATCTTTGTTCTCCTTAGGTAAGATAACTGAGTAGAGGGTAAATATAAATATTGATTCCTATTATTTATTATTTTGAGGAGAAATATGGTGCAAGTGTCATATGTATAGCCAAAAATGTTGTAACAATGACAAAAATGTACTTAATAAATACTTTTCCTTAAAATGATTTAACTTCTTATCACAAAAAAACTCATCTCTAAATATTTTATAACAAACTGACCTACGTTCCACAGAAAATAACTCCTAATAATTGAATAAAGCCAAGAAACTCGAATAACCTCATCTAATATTCAAACATAACAAACAACTCATTACTATCAAAAACTCAACCCTATCTTCCCTGACCTACCTTCTTCCCGTTCAACCAGCTCAGAATCATTAAATGAATTTAACAAACCAAATATTACCATACCTTTCTCACATTTCAAACTCACAAAAATCAATTTTAATGGAAGATTGTAAATTGTGATGTGTGGCAAAATTGTGCTAACTTCATAAATTATTAATTATCAAGAATTTATTCATGGTGCTCTTAAAGGTCATAGGCATTCATAATGCACCTCCTCTCAACTATCAAAGGAGCTTAATAGAACTGTTATTGGGTCTTCAAGGCGCACTTAAGGACACAATGAGATGGGAAGAAGCAAGTATACTAAGCAGATCATCTTATAATCTCAGCACAAGTATAAAAAAGCACGAAAACTCAGGAAACACTAAAGAAAGCAAGGAAAAAACGCACTGGTTTAGAACCAAGTCTTAGGGCTCTCAAGAGCTGGAAATAGATGAGAAAGGAAGACAGGTATCAGGGATCTAAGGCACTTTCAATTGTAGAAAATAAAATTTGGCCTCAATGACACGAACAAGCAAAAATTCAATCATACATAATTATAATCACACAGTCAACGGTATATGATTATAGAATGTACAATTCAAAACTGAATAAAAAGTTTTTCATATCATGCACAGTAAATAAGGATAAATCTCATCTAACGTCAGCATTAAAATATTTTTTTCAATTCTATTAAATAATAAAGCCATGCTAGTTGACATTTTGGGGTTTATATTTCCATCAACAGATTACGATTCTCCCCTCAAATCATTCGAGAACTTCCCTTCACTTATTATTAATTCTTATAATATTTCACTAACGATCATTTCTCAAGTTAATCTCTACATCTATGCTTATCAATTTCTATTTTCTTCTTACAACGACCTTGACAATAATATCATTCAAAAGAGTACGTTAAACAACATAGGGGTTCAAATTTTTTTAGAATCAGCCAAAAAGTTACAATCTTATTACCAAAACAATTAAAAACTGCTTTTTGTCTGCAACTCATTTAAAATTAATTTTAATAAAAATTCATTAAATACATATTTTTCTTTAGTCTCCTGAGAGTCTAGTCGCATGCGACTAGACTCTCAGGAGACTAAAGAAAAATATGTATTTAATGAATTTTTATTAAAATTAATTTTAAATGAGTTGCAGACAAAAAGCAATTTCTAGGATTAACTACTTGAAGATATATGGTACAGTTTGAAGGATTTAAGATTTAAACCAATATTACATTTTTTGCAGAAATATTTGCTTTTAACTTCACAATTTTGCATCTCTTGCCGTTTTCACGAAGATTTTTAAAAAGTTTTCTTCTCTGCAAGCTTGGAATGTTTTTATGTATGTTTAAAAGAGATTATGAATAAAATCTAAGAAAGAAATATTCTTTGCTTGGTCTTCCATGAGATAGTGTGCCTTGATAATCGTAGCAGTTAACATGTAAGAAATGAATGACCACCAACACATTCTTTGGTGCATTTTTATCCTATATTTCCCAATCTTTTCATCCATGACGTCAACTTAGCCCATGTATTTGTTATATCTGTGGCAATTTGTAGGCTGTAATTTTTTATATCTCTTTTGTAGCTTTTGCTGAACCCATGTCATTTGGACAAATATTCGTTGCAAGAATATCTTTATTGTCTTTCCACTTTTGGATTAGGATGCCATAACTAGTTGCACAAAGAGTCGTTCCATGAGGCTTCTTCATGTCATCTTTTATAATCAAAGGGCATTTCTGTGTCCGATTTTATCGGCAGGTTCACGAATAACACATACCTTTCTCCGTTAGATATTATTTCAAGAGAACACCAGTAAAATATTACGAACATATATTTTGAAAACCATGATCTCCCGGGAATGAGGTTCTGATTAATTATTATTTCCTTCAGGCCTAAAGCTATCTTCTGTGTCCAACTTGGAGGTTGATTTTCCTGCAGCAAAATCTAAATCATGTCAATAGCCTTTCTCTGGGAGAGCGCCCACATTTTAAACCCAAATTGACTTGGTGTTCCTCGATTGTACTGTGCTGTCAATGATGCCGACCAAAGTAAAGTATCTTGTATCCATCGACTGAAATATGTTCTTTGAGATCACTGCAGAGCAGGAATTTCTCCCGAAGGTGTTCAAACAATGGTTGAAGTTTTCTTTTGAATCCATTTCTTCTATTTTAGTATTATCACTGAAATGGATATTTGTAAAAATGGCTAAAAATCTGTCCGTACTAATATTTTTGGAAAGAATCTTCGGCACATGATCACAACCCTAACAATATTGCTTTTTGTTTGGTTGAGGCGAGGTGCAAGACAAAAGAAGTCCAGCCAATAACACATACAATTCATTACTCTTCAAATTTAGCACTGTATGTTTTGTTGGGCGTATCGATTAGATTCTTCTACAATCAGATCAAGCAATTTGTCATAAAAAACAACTAAACTAATCTCAAAATTAATTACAGTGTACAAAAAGGTTGCTATTGCCTTCATCTTCCCTCCAAAGCTCTTCTCCCTTTTGATGAGAAACGAAACACTACACATTTAATGGGACTCTCCATAAGTACTACAATTCTCCTTTGCCTTCTTCATCAGATTTATCGCTATCTTCAGCTGATGTTATCTTATCTTCACTTGGAAACCATATATTCAAATTGTAGATAGTAGGGAGTAGGAAAAGGGGTAAAGTAAAAATAATAGCGTAGGCGAGTTGCGAACAGCTTATCGCGTCGCTGGACCACTGTTAACCAGCGGTGAATCCACTCGGCTATCCTGAGTCGCAAAAAAGACTCATTCAACGAAGCTTGTAAGCCGCTCGCCTGTACTTCTCGTACGCTATAAAATGCATTTCATCTTATCGATCCAATAACTCCATAAGGGTAGCAGCCTCATTTACTTTCATTCTGAAATAGATGAATGATGTATGTATATATACATATATATATAAATCGTATAAGCCACATAAAACTTAAATTTGATGTATATGACTAATTACAGTAGTTGTGCTTGAAAAATCGCAAAACCGTTAAATATCATAGAAGCATGAGTTTTAGCGGTAACTTAGCCGTAGGCCGAATGGGTATTATAATATATCGCGCAAATAAAAGTCTTATACTTAATATTTTTATATTTATTTTGTTATAAAATTATGTTTCATAATAAATATAAGTATTCATTAAAGTTATAAAAAAATATATATTCCTCACCAGAGTAATTAGAAATAAGCTTAATGATCTTGATATTGATCCTGATTCTCAGGCAGGTGACCGCCAAGCGGCAATCCCCCTGGCCTTTATATCAGCACTACCTGTGAGGACAGGGAGACAGTTAGTATTGTCCTAATTTACTTGCCTATAAATACATTCTGACTTTCTATATGCTCTCCATGGAGTCTTTCACTGCTACAATCATTCGTCCATTTGTCTGCTCACAGAGTCCCAACAGAATAAGCAGCCATTCTCTTCCACTCTTTTCTATCACCTCATTCATTTTACAACCCATTTCATTCAAGATGACCTGCATTATTTCCATTCTCCCACTATCATACTTGTTGAATTCCAACATTATATGCTCTACTGTCTCATCTTCACCCCTGTCACATATCTCACACATTTTACTGCCAGACGCTGACCATCTTTAAGTTCTTGCATTCACATCCATACTTTGTGTCCTAGCACGGAAGAGAAGCTCACAACCCAGGCTTCCATCATACCAACTTTCATACCTTGGCTCCATTTTTTCCTTATATAGCTCTAGTGTCCTCTTTCTCTCCATCTCATGTATCCACTTTCTTTGAGCCACATCTTTCACCACTTTTTCTATTTCATTTTTACACTTCCTCCCATCCCATGTACGCCCCTCCCCATTCGCATTCAACTTTGTCCACTCATATAGACTCAAGTTTGCTACTAGTCCACACATATTTTTCATCATCATGCACCTCTTATTCCAACTGCTACTGTTCTCATTCCACAAATATACCGTTCGTGCCAATCTTGTATCCTCCATTCGCTCCAGTCTAATCTTATACCTCAAAGACGCTTCTATACACCTTCTCTAAAAGTACTCCATCCCATGGTCGCTCTTACACCCTCAATCACTGCATACCTAGGTGCGTTCAGGGCTATTCTTCCTACCCTATTTTGTCCAGTCTCTAGCTTGTCTATTTCCTTTTCCTTCCAAGCTATTACATCCATACCATACATAATACTTTGCACCGCCACACTCTTCCATACTTCCCTCACCACATTATACTTACTATCCCTAAACCTAGCTACACTGCCCAATCTAACTACCCACTGGTTAATCATACTAATCTTCTCATTCTTCATTTTTTCACCACCTTTTGAGCTTATCCACACTCCTATATATTTATTCTCCAGTCTGTTTTAGAACATTTTCTCTGATTTTCAATGTGGCATAGACAAGTTCTCGAAACAGTGCATTGAGGCGGAGAAAAAAGCCCAAAGGATGCTAGGCTATATAAATTGCCAGTTTGGATATCGGAACAAGAAGATTGTACTGTGTTTGTACAACTTACTTGTCCGACCGCACCTGGAGTATGCCGTAAAATTTTGGAATCCTTCATTTCGAAAGGGCATCGCGAAATTAGAACGCGTACAAGCCAGGAGAACCAAGCTGATTCCCTCTATCCGACATAAAATAATGAGGGTAGACTAAAGGAATTATATCTGTTCTCGCTGGAAACCCGTAAAGTGCGTGGTAAGATCATCGAAATTTTCAAAATACTTCGTAGGTTTGACAATGTTGACTACTGGGACGGGCAATCAAGGCTTCAAACTTGAACTGAAGCGTTACAACCGCAATCTGTGTGAGAATATTTTCACTTACAGTATCTGCGGTAAGTGGAACGCACGTCCATTGGAAGTTGTCAACAGTGAATCTGTTAACCAGTTCAAGTCAAGATTAGACAAAGTCTTGAAAAGTGTCCGCTTAGGGACGCAAAACAATTGAGCAGCCATGTGCCCGCTCGATTGCTAGTACAAAGGTACCCTCCTTGAATATACCGTAATGGCCTCCTAGGGTACCTTCTTTCCTTGTTGTTACATCATTCTCAGACCTATTTACTATCAGCATCTGGCTTTACTCTTTGCTGAAACTTACTCCAAAAATATCTGCCATGCTCATTTACAACATATAACAACCTTTGAAACTCTTCCGCTGTCTCGCTCATCACAATAAAAGCATCCACGTACATCAGCAGGCATATGTTTTCATTTTCAACGCTTACTCCCACATTCACCCTTCTTACCCTAGCAGCTAACTCCTCAGTGTACACGCTAAACATTGTAGAGGAGAGGATACACCCTTGCCTAACGCCTCTCACACTGCTAACCCATCCTGTTACTATATCTCATAGTCTATACTTTGCTCTAGTATCTACATACATGCTCTTTACAATGTTAACTATCTTCTGACTAAGACCTACCTTCTCCAACACTGCACAAAACCTCCCTGTTTACTCTATCATATGCCTTCTCTATGTCTAGGAAACCTAGATACAGCTTACTTCCATATTTCACCTTCCTTTCATTTATTTCATTCACCACAAACATGTCAAACCTCAAACCATTCTGTTCTTTACCTAGCACCTTGACCCTTTCAATCTATTTGCTCAGTCTTTCATTCAACATTGCACTGAAAACTTTCCCTACTGTATTTAACAAGACTATTGGTCTATAATTCTTCAGTTTGCTCTTACTTTTACATCCACCCTTGTGCAGCAGAGACACTCTGCATTCATTTCATTCTCTCGGTACTCTTTCTTCTTCTTACACCTTGTTAAATAATTCTGTCATTCTGTCAACCACAAACTCACTTCCATTCTTATGTATTTCATACGGTACTTCATCCTGCCCAGCTGCCTTTCCATTCCTCTGCTTTTTCAAACATTTC
The DNA here is from genome assembly GCA_963969495.1 of Ceratothoa steindachneri. Lineage (NCBI taxonomy): Eukaryota > Metazoa > Arthropoda > Malacostraca > Isopoda > Cymothoidae > Ceratothoa > Ceratothoa steindachneri. Next base: position 88,572,176 of record OZ018328.1, read on the forward strand.
TCAACCTTCTCTTTCCTTATTCTTTCACTTAGCTCACTTGCGTCTTAACTCTCCAGTGTCACACATCCTTTGTTGACCTCTGCCATCTCTCCTACCCCACGTATAGTTTCGCCAAACTCTTTTATACAATCAATCATTTTCTCCGTATCTGTTACACATTCACCATCCACTCTCAAGCTTTCCACCCTCTCCTTTTCATTCACACTTTCACCTCTCATGAATCTATACTATTCATGCCCCCCTTCAATACTTTCTCTTTCATTGCCTGAATCACATTTCTCTCACACTTCACCTTTGCATTCATAATTTTTCGCTTGGTTTGTCGCTGTTGTTTCACATTCTCTTTCCATGCCTTTTCGTATTCCTCCTCGGCTGCTTCACTTTCATGCCTCTTTTTTCTCACTCTTCTGCATCTATTATTACGTTTTTTCCGTTCACTTCTAACATTTATAAAATCACTATTCCTCCATGGTTTACACACGCTCCTCCCTGGTCCTACTTTTACATATCCTATGTGTCTCACTGCTGCCCTTCTAACGTCATCCACGTTGATTCTTCATATGTCGACGGTCCTTTATCGGTTCAAACAATGCTTTTTAAATTAATGTTACCAACTGTATAGATTGAAAATATTGCTAAGTTACTAAAAATCTATTATAAGGAATAATTAGCGGGAATAGCAAAGTTTTAGAAATATAAATATTGAAATTAAAAGTACCTTTTGTTAAGGATATTAAAATACCTTGTAGGATCTAATGGGTTAAGCAGACATGGATTACGGTAGATTTAGAGACGTCACTTATGCAGGCGTTTCTCATAGTGCTCTAGTTACTTTAAGAAAGTAACTAGAAGAATGGGACGGACAAAGCCAGTTTCATTCACCCAACATTAGAGTTTGGTATTTGCCATGATTAAGGAGGAATATTTTTTGAAAAAAAGTTGGTCCTGAAAGTAAAGTAGATAAGTTAGTAATGGTCTAATATTGCTAACTAAAGAGGAAAATCATTTCTTTTTTTTCAACTCCGAAACATAGCCGGAGGCTGAACTGGTACTACCTATAGTCGCTCGTGGAGGTCGCCTAAAAGTTGTATGGGAAAGCGGGGAGCCATCATGCCCCACAAGAAAACCGCAGTTCTGATAAACCAAACTAGAAAAATTGAAGAAATTCAGGTGCAGATAGAGATTTTCATAATTTTCAGTTATAATGATGATAGATAGCTCTGTCATCTTAATTCATTTAATGGTTCTCTCTCATCAAATCCACCTCAGCTTTTAGAGTGATTAAATTCGTTGTTTTCTCTTTACCCTTCTTTAGAATAACAAGAAAATTAGTGGCACGCCTAAGCCCTTAGACAGCGATCTTTTTACTTGCCCCACCAGATATTTAAAGCAATCCTTTCGTGCAAAAAATAAAAACAATTAGGTATAGGGCTTCTTGAGAATTATACTTTCCTCCTCCCTTTGGGTGTGGATGTCGGCTGCATGATCTGCCCCAAGATGAACCTGAATGTATCAAAGAAATAGTAGGGAAGATAAGCTGGTAGGGAGTACGCTTTCCATTGCTGGCGATAAGAGACGCAGAGATCTTCGTGACATTCGTTCGTAAGGACTATGATAACCAGAGGTATTGCTACCGTACCAATTCCTTCAGCACAAAACGTTAATTTCTGGTTGTCATGAAATTGTCTGTATTTTCGTAGTGCCAATGGCAAGCGCGAGCTCTTTCCAAACCTTGTACTCAAATCTCCAACAGCGATCCTTCTAGATTTACCAAGGTATTTTAATCTTTGATACGAAGGAGGCTATTAAATTCTGTAAAATAGCATTGGGATGCATGGAAACAGATTCCACCAAGAGCGAAAAACGACATTCCATTTCTAGCGAGTAGGCCTTATATTGGCAGCGTATGAGTGGGATTAAAATATACAGGTCTTGAATCGTTCTGATGCTCGAAAACAGAAGCAACATAAGACATAGTGTGCCACTGCCACTTTAGAGTTGGCATTGTAGGTAGTTATGAGCCCAGTGATTAAAAACTTTGTTTACAATTCCAAATGAATCATAATGCAAGCGGCATTGGGAAGGCGTCAATCTCTCATCAGAAGAATAGCGCAGGGATATGCAAACAATAACACAGAAATATGTATGTACGTCGGTGCTTTCCCTGTGAAAACGTCGCACTATACCCTGGAATTCCCTGAGTTGAACATAACCTTTTTAAATTTCAGTCAATCACGGCGCTCAATTAGGGCACCGAGTTAGAAAAAATGAGCGACCACCAAAACTTTGGAGAGTGTCTATAATTTATATATGCTACATATGCTAGGACGTTAATTTGCCCAGTTACATTGAGAAAGTCAGTGGTGAAGTGCAAAATATATTTATTTCGTGTGGTATGGATACCAAAGTTGGTCGGGATAACTAATGGCAATTATCGGAACGTAAGAGTATACACTAAAAATTCACCCTTCCACAAGATGGTGGAAATGATTCACCGTTAGGTCAGGGGTCCTGCTCAAATGAACTGCATTGTCTCTCTACAGGCTTTAGCATCATGGAAACGAATCTTCTGGGACTGAATCCTCCTTTCTTATCAAGGTGCAAAACATTTACTAAAGTAGTGTTCAAGGATCAGGTCAGGTCTTTGGTAAAATTGCATGAAGTGTTAACATGGTGTAAACACGTGGGGGAAGAATAAGCAATTTTCACCTCAGTGAAGGCATCTTCTGCCTCATCTTTCTACATAAAGGAGCAGGACGTTCTTCCTAGTTCATCTTTTGAGAAGCATATCTAAGGGTTTAATATTTTCGCACACTCTAGATAGGATAACAATCCGATGAAAATTGACGATCACAAGAACTCATGTAATTCCATGACGGTGCGTGGATCAGTTAATGCCTTTTGACTCCTTTTTTCTTGGATGATTGAAATCCCTTCTTTCGTGTCATGTTGACAAATAAAGATAATCTATAAACCCTAAGTATACAATTAAGCGGTTAATTAGGTGTCAGACATTCAGATCTAGCTAGACTTTTTATGGATAAGAGATGTACTCATCTTGAATGAAACCTTGCACCAAAATGCCAAATATTAAGTGTAACAACTATTCGATAAAATAAGAAAAGTTTAGTCTGCATTCTTTACACCTTAATGCATTTGGCTTCCATTTAAAAAGCGTAAACTAAATTATAGTGGTAGTATTTACTTTTATGCTTTGGAAAATTCAACCTTGTAGAATACGGATTTTCCATGTAAATTGCCAGGACAGACCATCTCAATCGGCGAGGGATTGCAGTCATGATTTGTTTGGGTGTTTAGGCTAGTAAAGTAAATGCTTGTCCTCCTTTTACTTCAATATTTGGAAACAATACCTCTAGTGGCTAACTATTTGCCGGTGGAAGGCCCAAAGTTTCCGTAGTACATCATTTACTCTAACTCGCTCTTAACCCTTGCAAGATTTTAAAGAGGGAACATCCAGTCCCTGAAAAGGCCATACATTTCAATATGTTGAGTTTTGCATGCATTTTGGAATCATTTTCTGGAACTTGGGACCAATTGCAATTTAAAGTTGAGGATTAGCTAGGTAGAGAAAGTTTTCATCTACACGGTGATGGGCCTACTCATTTTAAGATCAACTAGTAGATCTAAATGAGTTGGAAATGACCTCAGAGCATAGCATGAAAAAACATATTCATAATCAAATTCAAGGTAAAGGGGCATCGTAACCTTGATCTATGTAAGTTTAAGATTTTTTTGCAAAATTTGTATCATAGTAGTAATACAAAAGTCTAAGGTCTCTTGTTTTGTTGAGAAAAGGTCATTCCTGCCACATTGAAAGCTATCCCAGAACCCATCTGAAACCAGGTATGTTTCGTGACTTGGATCGACCAGTAAATGTCAGATTTTGTTTGTTTTTTGTTCAATACGACCCCGCTTTAGCTAAGATAGGTTCTAAGTCCCCCAAATGAACGGTAATAAATGCAGTTTCCAAGAGACAACATCTGAATAAACAACCAAGTAAGTGTAAACTTACGGCGTGCTCGAATGGCTAGCTCTCAGCTACCAACACCTTTTCGAATTTCGCCAAGAGGTGCTTTAACTCATGCTTACAAAAGACGACATTTTCGGTTTCTACTTTTGGTGACCCTATATCTCACTATGTCGGTCGGTCGGTCTCGGTTTTGCTTTTTTGTTGTTTTGGGGAATAACCATGTAAATAAGGGGCTGATTGCAACTAAATCTGGAAGTATTAAGTTGTTTTACATTTTGATTGATATAATTACCAAGGAACTTCCAACGTTAGTCTGGGAATTATATTGTTTTGGCTATAACATCCTAACATTTTGCCGATTCGAACGAAACTTGAAACCCTTATGTTGTCTTACATACTTTTTCGAATTAAATAATTGACAATGTTCTCACAAGGTTAGTTCGAGAATTATTAAAAGTTTAGAAGTTCGTAAGGTCATAAATCAGAATTAGTGACAGCACGCGACTTTGGTCAGCAGACCTTGTTGATAAAGGGTCAAAGTGGTGGTAGAAGTTTTGTTAGTTTACAACTGCTGCATCTGAGGTATAAGGTGCTGTTAAAAGAGCTTCCGATAGAGATCGTTACTGATAAAGTCATTATTTTCGTAAATTAATGGCTTTTTTTCACGAAGTCGTTTCCTGGGTCTCTTATCAACTATTTCTTGCTATATGACAATTTCTAGTAAAATAGGTGCAGCAAAGTGTGAATTCAATTAAATAACGCCTCTTTGAGTGTATTTTATCTTCTTCTAGCAAGAATGGATAAGATTAAATCGCCCTTAATTCCATTAAGGGCGTTCGTAAGGAAATATTCGTGTGTGCATATTTCCTCTTATACTTTACATATAAATAAATTCAAAAGATAGTTCGCAGTGCCTAGTATCCCTCCATGGGAAAAATAGAATATTAAAAAAACTTCAGTGAGCCAATTGTGTCAAGTAGGATCAACTTTATTACGTGAAATGAGCCAAAAAATGTCTAGTTTGCAAAAGATGTAATTTTTACCTTAATCAAAAATTATTGCTAATATTTGTTACTATTATTGCACTGAAGATTTCGCTTTATTTACTTAATTAAGAACTAAGTTTTTTCGCATTATATTAATGTTAGCGATAACACGTGGAATAAAGACATTATTTTGTTTATTTCCTTAAATTAACGAAGAAACGAGCGTGTAATTGGGAAAGTAGGCTTCGTTGTGTGATGAGGGCTAGAGTTTGTATTTAAAGAGTTGTTAGTCATTTCAAAGTGGGAATGACGCGATACCCACACCTGGATACAATTCTGCAGTAGGACCAACCTACTTTGGTGTATTTCCATGAGATTCAGTTGGAATTGTAATTCGACTTCAAAGTTGTTCCCTAGACCGCTTGCACAGGAGAGGCTGTTCATTTCCCCCAGCATATAACAATTCTCTCCAATCTAAGCTAGACCTTGAGGACAGTTTCACAGAAAGCTAAGTCCCCAATTAATTGTGACAACGTTGCGGAGGATTAGAACAAAGCGTGTAGGCTGTAGGATAAGTGCATTAACTTTTAATTTCTCAAGAGTTTGTTTAGACAGAGATAGCATGTCCTCCCTGTGACCTATAAAAAACAACTACACCATTTGTTTTATTTATCGGAGAGGAGACTTGAGCGATTGGCGGTGACCATGACCTTGCATTACAGAACTAAGAGAGACTTTTTTGAGCAGTTATTACTTCATATTGTATTGATGCTTTAAAGCAGTAGGTTGTTAAATGAGAAGTATCACCTGAAACTCTTGCGCTTCTTAATTAGCTGGTTTTTCCTTACCCAATTTAAGGGAGACTAAGGTGTGGTATGCTGGAACCTGATGTCTTCTACATGTGGCTTAATTCCAGCAAAAACAGATTGGAGATTATAATGCTTTTATCTGTCAAACCGTGACGAGGTTCGCTTCTTTCTATCTTGCTTCCATCGACAACCGGCATTTTGGTTAGAAGATTCCCTGGTCGCTCTTGCATTTCTTTGAGGCTGTGTGACTGTCAGATCAAAAAGATTTGGGCGGTCATCCGATCAATTTCTTTATATAAATCCCTGAGCAAATTAAGAGCATCAATTTGTATCATCAATATTAATAATTTCCTTATTCAATATACTTTCATGCTCAAGCAAACTTCTAAAATGTAATAATAAAGCTAACTTTTTGTTTACCATTACAATTCACATCTAACCTATCAATCCACCATACACTAATCAATTTCCAATAGAGTAGAGTACACCACATACTAAAAATGCTCATCGTCATCTTGGCCTAGACACTCGCGTCCTTAAAGTGAATTAGGAAATGTTTTACTAACAAACTATTAATCAGATATTCTCTCTAACATTAACTATAATGGCCCACTCGTGTGTTCTATTTGTACTATCAATTCCTCAAACCTAAACCTTTCCAAGAAGAAAATAAAAATCTCTTGCCTAATAGACACACAAGATCCAGAAACAGGCAGAAAACGCTTAAAAAATACTAGTTTTCAAATCCTCCCACCACATACTTACACAACCCTTCTCTCTTTTGCTAACAAGTTCAATATCCTTAATAAATCTACGTCTCAAGATTCTTTTGGATATTGTAGCAACAGTATTTACCCAATCAAATTTAGCAAGTAAAATAACAGTATTATTTCATAATAATGCTATTTCATTGTTTGGATTTCTCTAGCACTCGATTTACTGCCTTAAATAAAAAAAAATGGCGCAAAAATATTCCATTAAAAATATAATTGATATTACAAGAATTTTTCAGCAGATAAAATAGGCCGGCCAAAAAAACGATCATCTTAGTTTTTTACAATTGTTATATAAGATTTAAACCAAATTCCTTATTTGACAATAGATAAAGACCAGCGTTAGTATTTTGCAGGTAATTGCATTGGATGGTAAATTTCTTTAGAGACATTGTAAGCCAAATATAATCCCAATTAAATGGGATAAAAAATAAAATATTTTATTCAAATCTTTCTTTATTTCGATAATCCTCGTAAGTATGTATCAAGATAATTTCACTGTAAATCTTGTAAGATTATGAAATGCTTTGGCGAAAAGCAGGAATTTTTAAAAGATGAGTTTTCAAAATCTGTTTGAACAATGATTAAAATAAATCCACAACTTAATACTGAATCGGTCTTATAACACAACTGTGGTCTCTATTTAATTAATCTAACATAGTTTTACATTAATAACGGGAGGATTTCTATCTGCAAATTTAGAAAAAAATTGAATGCTCCTAAATGAAAATATGAATAAGACAACTGTTAAAACTAAAATTTTACTGTGACGAGATTACTGATTAAAATATTTCTAAATAACTACCCTGATTACGGCCACTTTAAACCCTTCCGCACGAGACATGCCTCGTGCATTGGGAAAGGATCATGAGAGTCGAAAAGTACTTTCCCCTTAGCATCTCATCAGGTCTTTATTTTGATTATGAAAGATTGTTGGGATTGATTCATTTGCTTGGATCCACATTTATATATAAATTAATTGTAAGTAAAAGGTAATTTACGCAGTGATGATACGCGGTTATGATCACAATGAGTATCCACCTGAACTGCATCAGGAACGCCTGGAGATGCTCTCCAACTACGCCATGTAAGTGATTATAGAGTAGACTAATCTAACAGCACTAAAAGTGACAGTATTAATTGAGTATTTTAAACTTCACTTAGGGCGTCACAGTAAACGGAATCATTTTCACACACTTGTGGAGGAACGCTATATTTTAGCATACTATTATTTAGTCGCCTTCACACAACAGAAGGCAATAGTCCAATACACCAATATAACAGCTCTAAAAAGAACTGTATCAATTTGCTGGATTGCCCCTGCAAGTCACAGTTGCCTACCACTTTCAGTCAGGTAATTAGTGTACTTATTGAGCCTACTACGGCTAAGACGAGTCCTACTTGTAATTTTAATTTCATTAATTTAGTAAACGGTGTTAACTAAATTTCCTGTATATTATTCTGTAAATATATATTATTGTTTGTATAAGATTAAAAGATAGTTTTTTTTTTGCTGTTTAAATCCTTCAACCACCAAAGTCTAATTAAATAATAGCAATACCGGACAACGATATATTCACTCTCGCCATTTAAATTCCCATCGCAATCAAAGAGGAAATCTTTTCCTAATTTGAAGCTATCGACTCCCCTCCCATGCATCTTGGGGGAGAAGCCAAAAGATTCTGATCAGCTTACCTGAATTCTACGACATAGTAATATTAAAACTGGTGTCAGGTCTTTAAATGTTCTTAATAAGGATTCCTTAAAAGGCTTCTAAAATCTTATCGTTTAAGTAATTGCAACTGTCAGATAGACGATGGATATATTTTAAATTTGTTTGCATTGTTTTCGTTTAGTGTGCGAAATTCGGGTCGAAATCTAATTATAATCTCTCTTGTGTGCGTTTTGGTAAGCGAACCAGCCATGTCATCATTTGTGATCTTTAAAGACCAAAGAGAATCATTGGGGTTATCGGGAAAAGATATGTCCTACATACATGCAGAAAAAATGACTGCGAGAGAAGAAAGAAGATAAAAAGAAAAAGAATAGAAGAGAGAGAAGAGAGGGAAATAAAATAAAGAAAAGAAAAGTAAAGAGAAGAGAAAGCGAGAAAAAAAGAGAAGAGAAAGCTAGAAAAAAGAGAAGAAAGAAGAGAAATTCGTGCACATGAAGTAGAGATGTCGAGGACGAGAAATGAGGCCCTATCTCTCACTTCTGGACGCCCACCACAAAATCAGACATCCATTAAATGGTCAGTCTTTAAAGAAATCGAATACTTATCTCCTACTCAGCACACTTTGAGATGATATTCAAGGTAAATAATTGCGATATAGAATAGGACGGCGTTGCAGAGGCAACTATCGACTACTCGACGTTAAAGGCGGAACTGCATTTTGCCTGCAACATGACTCCCGATTTATACCACGGTAACTTCAGACAGTGCCAAATCCAACCCAAACAGTCCTTCAGACAACTCTGGTTTACCTTGCAAAGACACCTTAATTTTTGGTTGGACGCTTTGAAAGTGCCTCAGGATTATGATGTATTGATAGACTTCACCCTGAAAGATTAATTTTTGGCATCACTTCCATCGGAAATCGGGTTTTTCATTGAAGACAAACGATGCACCAGATTCCCGGAGTGCGTCGAAAAATTAGACTCATATTCCGCCAGCCACAACTGTTAGCCTAAAGAAGGAAAGGAGATAGAACCAGCGTCCCATAAGTTGCAGTTTAGAATCACAACTTTGTTTCCCCCAAGAAGGAAAACTTCGTTAAAGTAACTGGCCTGGCTAAATCAAAACCCATCCAACCACCCGTTAAAGAGGAAGATCAAACCTTCTTTTCTATAGCTCCTTCGTCAGCATCCCTCAGGAGGCTAGTCGTGTGTTTTTCGTGCAGAATCGATGGACACGTGAAATATAACTACCTTCCCTCACAACTCACAATTGAGAAATGACTTCTCTCACCAGATGTACCAGGTAAGTGCCAACCCTTCTCAAACCCCGTCTCCACTAAAATTTTCTCTCTGTTCAAGTGAAGCTTGTCTGTCTGGCCGCCAGGTGACCTTTTTGTTCACTAAAAGTACCTCTGAATGCCTCCAATTCGAGTCAAATATGGTTAATGGCTGCCGTATCTGCACCCAACTTAGAGATACTGGGTGCATGTGTATCGTGGTTTCGGATAAGCTACTTCCACCAGTAGCCCCGGATCACGATCGGTTTGCTATCATCCATGACTATCCGGGACCCGCGAATCGGTTCCTTATAATAAACTTCAATATTGTCTGCGACTACTTCACCGAGGGGCAGGAGTAGTGGCGGCACCCATAAAGTTTTTGGCCTGTTTAATTGGGCAGAGGCCCAAAGTCTCCTTCCCCTTAATGGCACAACCCGTTACCCTTCGCTCCTATTCTCATTGAGGTTCAGAATCACCCGTTAACTAAACGTGACTTGTATTTTGAGGGCAACAAACATTGGTTGTTTTTTATATATGATCATGAAACGAGCATGCAAATTCCAAACTGAAAATAATAATATCTTAATAGATATAATTTCTCTACAAGAGTTACAAAGTTTAGAGGGGTTACCTAGTCTATTATATTCATAAAATGTCAAAAGAAACTTAGAAACGTCACTTAGTTGTTGCATTATCTTATTGATAACCATCATTAACCTCCTTAAATATATTATTAAATGAAGAAAATCGTATAAAAATCGTTATACAAAGAAAAGGAATTGAAGTAAAATAAGATAAATGTTTAATCAATCAGTAAAACTAGAGATAGTATATTGACGAATTATGTCTTTTTTTCTAAAAGCAAACTATCAAACCAAATTTGTCCCTATGCCTTTATAATGATCAAATGAGTTAAAAGAAAAACAAATAATTTTATTATTTCAGGCATCCTCACACTGATTAAAGGCAGAGATTGTTTTCTCAGTAGAGGCCACTACAGAAATAATTTCCTTGAGACTATTTGCAGAAGTCAAGGCGTTGAATTTGTAAACTTTTGGAAAGATATTTATAATAAAATAAGAACGTTTTATCTAGACAGTCTCCACCTTAACGGCTAGAAGTTCAACAAGCTCGTCACGATTGTTTACAAAGCAATCGTCAATTAATAAGTGGGAAAAGGGCGAGGGTACCCAACCGTAACAATATAAAGGTTTTCCGTGGCAACGCTTGTAACAAATTTTCAGATATAGAGGAAATTGCTTTAACAGATAATTACGACATAATTTGCATAACAGAATCGTAGTTAAATTGTGAAAAAGGTGTTTTTTGTACAGAATATTTACTACCCGGATCAAAATGTTTAAGAAAAGTCGAATTAATAAAAAGGGAGAGGCTCTCCTATTTTATATTGAAGGAAATTTCAACCAGATCCAAAATTCATCAAAACAACGAATCGCAAAAGTTGATACATCTTACATACTTCTAAAAACAAGTAGGGGATGAAAATAGTGCTGGCCTAATATTCATACCTACAGCTCAAACAGTGGGGCTGACTGCGATATCGCTGAAAAAAATCATCGAAATAAGTATCACCGCCTGATACCGTAATTTTATGAGATTTTAATTTACCAGTATCAAAGTGGTGAGAAAATCTATCCGCTCATTATGGACATGAACTCTATACAAATTTGCAATAAAGTTCACTGGCTCAGTTTGCACTACGCTTTACTCGCAGCAATAACATACTTGACCTGATTTTTGCAAAAAAAGAAGATTTGATAGAGAATAATAATGTCAGAGAGGAATTTGGTAATAGCAACCACCGTGCAATCACATTTAGTATAAATATCACTAAAAGCTATATAATTAGTAGCAACAAAAAAGACACCGACTTTAGAAAAGCGAATTTTATTAGGCCCAGAGGAAATTTAAGCAAAAAACCTGGAACAGTTTGAGTGATAAAATTGATATATCTGCCTTGTGAACATTTATTTTACTAGATCTTACCTCAAAGCGTTGAAAGAAACCATACCTTTAAAAAATCAACGTTCGCCCCTCAAAAATTAACCTAAATGGAGGAGTAGTGACAGAGCTAAGTGTTTATGAGAAAAGAGGAACGCCCATAATAAATAAAAAATCTCTAACGATGAGAAAGAACGTGCAAAGTATACAGGGTTACAACGTCAATCTAAAAGTTTAATTAAACAGAGTAAAATGTCCTTTGAATAGCACCTGGCGAATTAAAGTAAAACAAACCTAAAAGAGTTCTATAGTTACATAATACAAAAGAGAGAAACAACCTTATCTATCAGACCGCTAACTGACGAGAACGGAGACTTTACCAAAAACGAAGAGCAAATGAACTGTATCTTAAACCCATTATTAACATTAGTTTTGACTATAGAAGATCTTAGCGATATCCTAACATCGACAGCTCTCCAAAGAGTTAAAAACGAGGCTTTAGTAGTATCAGCGTTACAGAAAGAGTCGTATTGAGATGCATTGAAAAACCTAAAATAAATAAGTCATCCGCCGTGATATGATCTCTCCTTGTGCATTAAAGGAAGCCAAAAGTGAACTAGCCACACCGCTGTCGTTAGTGTTTAATTATTCGATACAGACCGGAATGGTGCCAGATGAGTGGTAGCTCACCAACGTAACAACAATATTTTTAAAAAAGCAGTAAATCTCTACCTAGTAAATATTGCCCAATTAGTTTAACCGCGGTCCTTTTCAAATTGTTAGAAACACTTATACGCGGCGAAATGGTTAACCACTTGGAAGAAATGAAGCTACCTAGAGACACCCAACACGGCTTTAATAATAAATGCTCTTGCCTAACGAATTTATTAGATTTCTTTAATGACATTTTCAATGAATAAGCCGATAGTAAAGTAATTGAGAAAGTTTAACTCGACTTCAAAATGCCTTCGATAAAGTTTCCGACAAACTTTTAGTAATTTAAAAGCGCCCTGAATTCAAGGCGCCAGAGCGAAGTGGGTAGAAGGCTGGCTGAGCAATTGTAGGCACCACGTAGTTATAAATGGATAATCATCCACCTGGACAGAAATCACTAACAGGTTATTCAGGGGTCTGTTCTAGGACCAGTTCTATTTCTAGTGTACATTAAGGACTTAGACAAAGGCTTTTCAGGCATAATATCGAAATTGTGAATTAAGTACTCACTAACGCACAGATTAATAAAATGCAAAGCAATGTCGACAAATTGTGGAACCGAGCGCAAACGTGGCGGATGCCTTTTAACGCAGATAAATGTAAAGGGCTATATATTGAATACCGCAACGGGAAAGCAAATTAATCACTAAATGGTACTCAACTCTTAAGCGGAGACAGAGAGATGGACCTGGGAATAACAATATCGAGCAACCTAAATCCCAGTCAGCAATGTTCATGTGCTTAAGAAAGCAAAGAAAATAATTTGAATCATTAATAGAGCGGTCGAGTATAAGTCGCAAAATAAAATCCTTACTCTCTATAACTCCTTGGTCCGTCCTATTATGTAATGCTGCGTTGAAGCCTAGTGCCCTTACTACCAGAAATATAGAGCAAAGTTAGAACGAATCCAACGAAGGCTTACTAAAATGATACCAAGTTTAAAGAATAGAACTTACGAAGAACGACTTAGAGAACTAAATCTTTTTCCGTTAGCTCAGCGTAGATTAGGAGGGGCCTAAATTCAGGTTGTTAAGTTATCAAAGGTATAGGAAATATGGATTACAATAAGCATTTCACTATCGCGCAGTTAAATTACATGAGAGGAAATGGTTGCAAACTTATAGGTAGCCATTTTAACTCGCATGAATCTAAGAATTCCTTTTTTACTTTTTACTTGAATCGTCAACTTATGGAATGGGCTTCGTCGTAAAGTAATAGCCTATAACACTGTAGATACCCAAAACGTCGTATAGATATATACTTTGAATTTAATGCCGCCTAACCGCGTTTTCTACCGAATAAATAACTTCATAAGATTCAGGTAATAGGTTCACCGAAATTGCAAGGAGAACTATCTATTTTCCCCAGTATATCTATATCCCAGGTCACCTAGTATCGACCACAGGATTTGTTGCGACCTGTTTATGTATTTAACTCTTTGTAACTTATCTTCAAACACCTCGCTTATTACCTCACAAATTTATTACGAATGAGGTAGTTTAGCTTATTATTTAAATATAACTTGGATTAAAATACTTTTGTATTAGAACGAAAATCAGTTTTAGCTTCTAATTTATGTCTATATTTGAGATGAAATTTAAATTATCTTTAATTGGACGAAATGTTTATTAAAGTAAAGAAATATATAAAATGTATATCAGCAAAATATTATGGCTTAAACTCTATCATAAATATTTCCGAAAAAATGGCAATTAGAAACTCTTATATAAAGTTAATTAATGTCACATGAAAGTTATCTTTTTTCCATTATTAGTCTAAACTAATTATGGAGAAGCAAAGTACCTAAGATCTACTTGGAGCCTGTTTAAAAGAGAAGGAAGAATTTTAATTTAAATGTGAAGGACAGGTAAAGGAAAGAGAGGATAAGGTTAAAGTGTTGGCAAAGGTTGATTATTACTGTAATTATAATTTGATAATTTTCTTCCTTTAACCTCCACATTATTCTTCCTTAGCTTCAGAAAGATGTAGTATTTTGCTTTCATCGTTTGTTGTGTGCCGTGCAAATTTGCTTGGCGAAAGTTGCTATATACCTTTTGATAGTTTTGATGCACGCTTCTATGAAATAAGAATATCTGGCAAAGATTTTGAGAGGTCAACAATTCTCTTTCCTAAGTTGGAATGTTTTTGATTATATAAATACGCCATTCACGATTTCCCCGCCTATTTTAAAGAGAATTAAAAATTGTTATTTATTTGATTGTAGGTTTTATTACCCGTCTCCTAGATAAGATTAAAACGAATTATTTCTCTAATCCGTTCTGGTTGCATATCAACTTCAATTGATCATGCTTGTAAAAGCCGGTATTTCACCTCAAATGCGAAAAAATATTCCGTAAGAGTTGCTCTTATGCGTCCTTTTCTTCTGAACTTTACAAGTAGTTAGGGAAAAATTTGCGGGGATTTACTATATTTGATTAATATATATCTACTCAATAAATAAGAGGCATTAAAATGAAATAAATATCTTTCGTAATGGTATGAATTTTGTTCTTTATTTATTTAAAAAGACAAAAGCAAATGTAATCCAGCATAAAAATTGATAAATAAATAAATCATCAATTTCGGAGCTGAGAAATGGCAAGAATGGTAGACACATTTGTAATGATTGAGTTTATGGGCGCACGCTGGGGAGCGCTATTTGGGTGCTATTTCTGGGCTACAATTAATTCGATGGGCTCTTCACGTTTAGCGAAATAATAGACACGATAGCGCCACCTAGTTTAGGGTATTTCCGCCAAAAAGTAACATTTTTTAGTTACTTTCGAAATGGGGAACTTCGCGCCATAGCCCCTAACTTTAAAAGGAATCGTAATATTCCTAATTCAAATAGCTAATCTCAGATTTGAATTCAAAAGGCTATTGCTAAAGGTTAGGGTCACTATCGTCGTCTTAATTTATCTAATAAATAATTTTTTCACGACAAAACTAGACCATCTCCACCTTTCACTATTATACTCGAGCCGCGCTTCTTTTTCACACCTATTGCAAATCTTCGCTTTTAAAATTAGGCCAGGATCTATACAAAAGTCTATTAAATTGACCAAAGAATAAAAAAAAGTCGTATTAATGTCCAACAAACCGAATGCACAAGAATCGCGCTCCTATAACTGCCTGGCTAAATGGTCGCCAGCGTGGGAAAATAATGGTTGATTTTAGTTAAATGAAAGATAGAAATAATTAATACATTACTAAACATAAAAAAATCAATGCATTACTAAATAATATAATTGAGGAGGAGACCAGGCATTTACTAAATAATAAAGAATAACGGCTAAAACTAAATAACAACAAATAGAAGGCTATCATTGGCCCTATTCAGATTAGTCTACCATCTGACGCAATATAGCCTAAATTATAGCCCAGAAATGGCACCTCTAAACTGAAGTATTACCAAATTCATTACATTAATAATTAATTAATCGAGTAGAAGTGCAGGCTTTTACTAAATAATAAAGAACAGAGAGCTTCCAAACGAAAAAATAACAAAACAAATACAACACCGTAATTGGCCAAATCAGAAGCTACCGTCTGACGTCATAAAGCCTAAATTGTAGCCCAGAAACCACTCAGCCTAACGTGCGCACATAAAGTTAAGTATTACCACCATATTAAACAACAAAAAGCGGACACCTACATTCTTACTTATAGAAGAGAATGAAGAAACTGAAAGGCAAAATATCAATAAAGAACTCCAGAGTGTTTCGGATTTTTACTTCCTCCACTCATTCTCACCTTTACGCCATGAAGTCCAACAGCATAGTTACTTATGTTTCCCATGAAATCAGGTTTTGCCCCAAAACTCTATTGGATTTTTATGGCTATCAGGTTGTGTTTTTTTTATTTGGATAGGGGTTGTTCTTTGTCTGACTAAATAAGTTTTGTGGTGTATATAGATGCTGGGGAAAGATAAACAGATATTTAATAGTTCAAATCAACGAGAAAAAAAATAATGTTTAGTTTTCATTGGCGATATATTTGAGTCTTAACAAACCAAGGTATGTGGCGTGTCAAAGAAAACTTAAGTTTCGAAGTTCCTTCAAATTCTCGGGGCTTTTTTTCAGAGAAAATGAAGCTTATATTCAAGAAATGAGTCAACATTCTTGAGAAATTATGGACATCCTTCAAAGAAAATATGAATTAGGAGACAATGAAAAGAAAATAAGTTTAAATTAGCAAGCAAATAAGATAATAACCTTAGGAATTTCAACCGACAATTCAAGACATTAACTAAAATAATACTAAATCACAGTTTTGGGGTGAAATTAAACAGAAATTATTCCGGAATGATAGGAAAGGGTTGGTCTTTTGACTAAATCATATGCGAGACATTTTTGATGTACACATCTTCGTTATTCATTTGAAAGTTTAAAGTAAATGTTATGTGTATTTAAAGTCCAAAAATTGTCCTTCAAGAACTTTTCTCATTTACCAATGGAAACTGTTTAAAGGATGTTCGCCTTCTAGATTTTAATATCAGTTGTACAAAATTAGTGAATTTATGTGAAAGTTATATGGAACGTCCAGAGAAACTTTAGCCAGGTAAAAGGATTATTCCTGATAAGTTAAGAACTGGAAGATGCCGCACTCTTTTAATCAGGTGACCCATTTACAACTAAATGAACTTCCATTCGAAAAGATATAAATACAACGAAAATTAGGTGCATTTCCTTCTATTTTGTGGGTATTTAAACCTTGTGTTATAGAAAATACTAAAGATTATTTACTGTGGACCTTATTTACTACTCATATGTACTCATTCTACAAAGTCAAGATAATATCTATAATCTATCTTCTCCTTTCTCCCAATTCTCTTTGAACATTGAGAAACGTGAATTTGTAACAGTTATATGAACGGAAAATGCATATAACTTATATACTTTGGTTTCCGTTAGAATTTTAGGAAACAAACAGTCAGTTGATCTGAAAATTTGAGCTCATCTTTAAACATTCCATCTCATATGATGAAATGAGAAGGTGTAGAACAAAATCTCTTTGTTCTTATATTCTTGAGAGTTTAAGAATGAATGTTTGCTTACATGTCAAGGTGTTTTTGTTCTGTGAAGAGCAATGAAACTTTCTTTGCATTGTTGAACAAGACTAAAGTCTTAGATGAAAAGACTTAACTTTTTGACACGTTATAGGATAAAAAAGAGGCCGAACGCTTGCTTTATATTACCACTTCTGTATTCTTCCATTGTATAAGTGTCATAAAGAAATTTTCTCCTAAAACAACCTCTCAATTTGTTTATTTTTTGGAAAACAAAGGAACTTACGTTTAAAATCGATTTAGAAATAATAGATTTAATTCGTTTTAGACATGAAGATACTATTAGAGAAAAAATATCAATTAATCTTCCCTTTTCATTTAACTAGGCTCTTGGTAAAAATATATTAGAATGCATCGAAGATTATTAATAATTCGCCAATAAATATTCATTAAAGGATTCGATGGAGTCTCAGGCAGAACCATTATAGAGCACAATTTCGAACACGAAATACTGATCGAGGCCAAAAGCAGTTTTGCCGGAACATTGCGAGATTTGGAAAAAATATGTAACAAAGTAGAAGAGAAGAGAATATAAAAGAGAAGAGAGTAAGAACCAAAAAATAGAGAAAGATATAAGAACTAGATTGTAGTGGGTGAAAGAAAACAAAATTATAACATGTTTACAATCCGTGAGCACAACAATGTTGAATCTAATTGAGGGAAAGTAGAAATTTTTTAATGAAAACAGATTTGAAAACTTATAATTGAGATTCTTTTAAGTAAAATAGATATTTATTTTCTAAAATTAAACATACTCTAACTAAAGCAAATATTTTGTAATAATAAAACAGAGAATAATAAGATTAAAATTTAATGAGCATAATTCCTCTCTGGTCGCGAGAGTAAAAGCGAAAAGCTCTGCTCCAAGGCTTCATCATCAAAAGAATTAGTGATCTCGCTCATAAGAGAGTTCTGCGGAGATAGATATGTACATATTTATGATTTTAAGGGGTTAAATGAATTATTGGGCGTCTAATCTTTAACATTTTTCTCGGATTCATTCTGAAAGAAGAAATAAAGAGAGAATATTTAGTAACTTTTTCATTACTGCTTCACCTACAAGAGATTTTCCAGGTGATTTTTTCTGTTCTAGCTTTCTCTTCCTAATTTGGCTTCAAAAATTTATTTTTTAATTTTATTAATCAGTTCAAATAAGGATAGGTCAGATGTCGCTAATAATAATAACCATAATATTTTATTATCAATAATAATAAATATATATTCACTCTCCATCACACAAACTTTAACTGGACAAATAATTTATGCATCAATTTCTTGTCTCTGTTCTCTCTGCTCGTTAGCATAGTTGATATGGCGTTGTTCTTCTAGCGTAAAGATACCAAGTTCGATCCCAGCGAGAGCGTACACAAAAGTCATCTTCCGTGGAGATCGGGCCATTTAAGGATGAACTCGCTTTGCTTACCACCCGCGAGGAGAGGCATATCTTACACAAGTCATCCCGTTTTAACATCACAACACAGTCTCTTCTCATAAGTTGTTTAAAATACAGCCGAATGGTAATTGTATGAGAATACCTCTGACAGCAGACGGGTTCCCTTTACCACGCTGCGACAAAACTTCCTATGTGAAAACAAGATGCTGCTAAAAACACATAGTTGAAAACTTCACCCTTTCCCTCCAAACGAGGACCAGCCCAAAGTACCAAAGGGATCATTTCTTGATTACCATTGTTTTTAAACAAAATAATAGTAATAATAATTTCCTAGTATTTTCCTAAGGGAAAATTCTAAAAAATTATACTTTTGCCGATATAAGTTTACAGAGAACTGGAATTTTTCTTAGTATTTGGCTATGCTTATGAATATGTTAGTGTAGATTTACATGCATCTGTCCAATGGATCTGTAAATCAAAGTAAAAACTCATCGTTTTGAGGTGTCATTGGAATAGTTTGCTCCTTTTATCTGATAAGAAATTATCTAATTTCAGTCCCCTCATTAACAATTTCAACGAATGCGAAATAAGCCGAGGCCAGGAGGTCTGCAAGGTCTGCTACATGTCAGCCACCAAATAAATTGCCACTGTGATCATGATTGGCGTCCTGACTTCGAGTGGCGAGAAGATGACGCCGGTGTGGTTTGCGGCAGGATAGAAACTCAGTGCCTATTACAGCAGTACTTTAGCTATAAAAGTCATGCCATTGTTGAGAAAGATGACGAAGAAGGCGGACTAAGTTTTTCAGCAGGATTGTTGATTGGCCCACGTGGCTTAGACTGTGCCTGATGTTGGGGTGAAACAGAAACTTCTAGTCAATGAAATTTTGGCGGCCACTGTCTCCCGAATGTACAAAGTGTGGGTGCATGTCGAGGGCAAGGCCTACAGGGTCTGTCACAGAAACGTCAACGAGTTGAAGTTTTTCGTCAATCGCTTGTGGGCCAACATGAGGAATGTCTTCCTCCGCAATATGTACGCGGCCTTTAGGTCTTGCCTGGATCACGAGCACACCACCAGGAGCGGCCATATTGATTAGTATTACAACTTTAATACGTATTTTAATATATAACTGCATCAAAAATATCGTCGTCTCCTTGGTTGAGAGCGTTGTAACTAGTGTAACAGGACTTCTGTAATATATATATATATATATATATATATATATATATATATTTCTAAAAAACTATTCCCCTGCAAAAGTAGGAAATAAACATAATGAGACGTTTTATTTAATTTTCAATTAGGTATTCTAGGTATTAATTATTTGAGAAAACTTTGGATTATTAAAACCTCTCTACAGTGATCTACAAATGTTATTTTTTTTTTCTATACGAACAACTTCTACACAAATACATTATCTTCCATAATTATATTTTTAGAACGAGGTTTTCAGCAAAGAAATGAAAAAATGTAAAAGAAATTTGGGGGCCTAGAAAATTAATGACTTCGTATTTTGGGTCAGTTTTGTAAGAGTAAAATATTATTATTATAATTGGTGAACTTCAGAAAATTTTGAAAAATTCCACTATGGGTGCCTTTTTGATTTTCTTTTTTGATATTGAAATTTTAATCAAAGTTATTTCCTAAATAGATTTTAAATTTTAATCTTTATCAGGAGGAAATATCTACTTGCATCTAAACACTCGTAGAACTAAATGGGGAGCGGAGTAGACCCTCTTTTTTCTGTAACATTATATTTTAAAACCATCAATTTTTCGATGTGGTAAATATAAAAAATGCATGAGGAGAAGAACAAAAAGAATATTAGGATATTAAATAGAGAAGAAAGGTAGGGATGATCAGGAGGAGAAGAAGGATGAAAGAAGAAGAAAAGGCGAAGAAAGAATTGAAAACATAATAGAAGAGTATTATTATTAAAAAAAATACTAATAATAGGAAGAAGAAGAAGAAGAAGAAGAAAATTGAAGAATTACCGGTTGTTTAAAGAAAGAAACGTTTTGAAGAAAGAAATTCAAAATGAATTAATTATTTGCCGGGTGACTGTTAATAATTAACAAATAAAGTATTCATTATATTTATTTTTTTCCTTTTACGTTAAAAGGGATTCAATTGGCGTTTAAACAAATAGTGAAAAAAGCGAAATTAATTTAGGGAGGAAAAACACGTTTTTAAATACCAAATAGTCCTGCGGCCAACAGTACTACGGGCTGTTTGCGGGTGCAGCAAGAAATTATATCCTCTGAAAAATATGAAACACAAATAATAAAATTAAATTGAAGATTATATTTATCATCATTTATTGCTGTATATAATAATATATAAAACAAGCCATGGTTTCCCCACTCCACGCTAGTAATGGAATGCCCCATTTGTGACCAAGAAAAACCATGGGTACCTCATATGTTATCTGGAGGCTTTCCTTTTACTCTAGACGGATAGTTGAGAGTTTCAAGAGGAGGGGATGCCATTTCCTAGTCCGGTATTATGGAGAGAAAGGAAGAGCCACCCTAATTCCCGTGAATTTTGCATGGTGGATGGTACAAAGTACACAAATTTAACAGTAAGACTAGCTGTTTAATATTTAGATATTCCATAATTTGTAGTACGGTTGGGTCATGATGAAAACCTGCCAGGACCACATGAACAAAAAATAGGAATATTTATCCTAATATTCTATATAAATGTTACTTCAATGTAGAATTTATCATAGAATTTATCATTTTATTCATTCTTTGTTTAAAGTATCTATATCAGTAATTCTTTAGATTAATCTAATTAATATTTCATCAGCAAAGTGAGCAAGTAGCAACAGCAAAGTTAAGAAATAGGGACTTATTTCATACTACGTCAAGAGATAAACTTTTAACGTCAAGGCTGAATGAAAGAATTTACTAACGTTAGAGAGTGGGATATCTAGGCACCGTATATGACAAACATAATGAAGTTAAAATTTTCTTTGAGTAGATTTAGGATCAGTGACTCTGCAAAGATGCTTGATTTGTTTATTATGCTTGGATTTAATCATGATTCTGCAGAATGGGAAATAGTTCACAGATGGTTATCTTAACGCGCAGTCTCCAAGGACTGTTACTAAACAATGGAAACCAATGGCTAGTTTTTCCTTTATTACTCTCCATACAGAGTAAGAAAAGCTGTAGTAATGTTAAAAATTCTTGACATAATTACTTATGCTAAATTTACAATCTCGGTTTACAAGGTGGATACACAAAATAGTCGTGTTTGATTTACTTAGGGAGAAGTAGAGCTGATGTTCATTATATTCGAAAGTTCAGACGACTTCCGCAAAATGAATTACAAGCATGAAGTTAAATGTTGTAGGACATACTATTGAGGAGCCTACCAAGGTTTTACTAAACACATTTCATATTAATTTAGGATTGATAAAAACATATATGAAGGCCATATATTTGGAAAGAGAAGACGTTTAAATTTTATTTTTAGGTTTGCAAAAATATATGAGGCAAAGAAGAAGGCTGGTTTATTTGTTATCCACAAGTACCCGCATTTTTAAGGACAGAGAAACTTAAAAAAAGGGATTACCAAAGTCAAAAGAGAAGCATGGTGCGCATTTCCTGCTGCGTGCTGTAGTTCCATGATTCTTACAAAATCGCAAGGATCTCAACTACAGGTGACTGGTAGCAAAGCCTATTGAGAGTCTCAAGGACTTAAGCTGTGGTAAATGGTTGAAGGTGCAGTTTTGTATTCACATCTAGTTTTCTTTCTTGAAAATTTGGGTCATATCAGTTTAGATCATAGTAAAAGTTTATATCAGGACATCGCACCAATAGGGGTAAGATTGATAATATAAAGAACAAATTGAATCTAAAAAATCTCTAAAATATACTGATATTATGCCAAAACTGAATTATTCTATGTCGTCCAAATCATTTCTCTTCGAATATTTTCTTTTAGAAATTCGCCATCAACCGCTGCAAAATGTCGTGGACTCCTCTTGATTAAAATACATATCTCTCAGATGGCCTCATGTTATTTCAGATCTAGGACTCTCAGTCCCCCTGTTTATCTAGTAGAAAACGTGATTAATCTTAGATCTAAGTTGATGCTGGCGATATGTTCGTCTTTCTCAATCATGCCTCATACATAATAGTCTAAGAGGTTGCATTCTGAAAAGTTCGGATGCTAGACTTTCAGAGTGATTTGCTCAAAGAAATTATCTGACAGCAAAGGATGGGTCCACCTATTTTTTGCAGCATACCTAATGCGTTCCATTAGCAAACTACTGGATCTAGGGTAACCCTAAATCCTCCAAAAATTTGATGTCGCATTACGATTTGAGTCTGAGGGCCTCTCGGTAACTAAACATCGATATAACTTGGCCCGCGCTTTCAACCAAAATACACCATGCCTTGGACAAAATTTTAGTCTTCATGTCTCTCAGTAAATCCTTTGGTACACAGAAAGACAACGGATGTTTTGCAACTAAGCCACCCTTTCCAGGAAGAATTTGTCTTGCCCAAGAAGAACCAAAGCTGCACGCATGAAGATATGCTTCACTTTGTTCGCAAGATTCGCAGAACGTTCGTTTTGCTTGTCTTTTATTTTTTGGCAACAGAATCTTGCATTTTCTAATCTTGAATGAGTATTAGCCTATTTTCTCAGGCATTAACTGCGGATGTGGGACAATTAAGGAAAATTTTCTTTCTATATAAAGGCAAGTTTTATTATACATTATTTAGCAGGTCACATAAATATTCATCCAATTATAATTTTAGTCATTTATTCTTTCATGGCATAAGGTTTTTATTTAATAATAGCTAGAAGACAATTGTCATAGATTGATATTATCTATCTATGAGAATTAACTACGTAATGTTTCCCTCAGTTTCTGTCGTTCCACGGAATCATCTTTGTTCCCATCAATGATGTGGAGAGTTCATGTGTCTTCTGTAGTAAGGCAACCTCAAACCGTGAGACTACCCGCACTGTTTGCCGCTCGGAATGCTGTTTTTAGGATAATAGGCAGAATCATCATCATTTTAGCAGAAAAGTTATATTTTGTCTCGTGTGACATATAATATTGTTGCGAAATTCAATTCTATTTAAAAGATACCCTCTGACTAAAATTCCACAGTTGGTTACATGCATTTTATTATTTCGTGGAGTTTCGCGGCGAGTGAATAAAGGTAGTTCATACAATGAATGTCTTTGCAAATAGATCTTTTACTCACTCTATTTCGTGAACATTTGAGATCGCTTCGTAGATCTTTCATAGTAATAATTGGATTCTTTTTTAAATTCGAAGCTTCGAAACTCGATACTCGTTATTTTTGCGAGGAGCATTGGCTCTTAGAAAAATGTACGTGAAACTATACTCTTGATGCTATCGAATTATATCACCTACAGATGCATATGTAACTTTAATTCGCTTGGAAATAGTCCTATAGAATGATCCATCTTAATAAAGTTTAATTATAGGCCATCGAATAGCTTGAGTAATTTCTTTGACCTTGGGCCTTGGAAATAGTCCTATAGAATGATCCATCTTAATAAAGTTTAATTATAGGCCATCGAATAGCTTGAGTAATTTCTTTGACCTTGGGCCTTGCTCAGAGCAGACGTCAATATAAATGGATACTTATCAATAAATGACGGTGCTAAAAATTGGCAGTTTACATTAGTTTCGTTTCTAGAAAATTTTGAATCTTCAATCATATCTTTTTCAACGAATATATGGAATTACTTTTTTAATCACAATATTCTCGTTTGTTATTAGAGTTGAAAATAACTTTGCTTATTAAAAATGGTTATTATATATAGATAAAATCTGTCTAATGCCTATTTCTTGTGTTAATTATATATGTACTAACATTCCTGTTAGTTTTATAAGCAGAACAAATGTAAGAAATACTTCAAAAATATTAAAATTTAAGTGAACAAATGGACTAGTGTCGCTACACACACACACTCTCTCTCTCTCTCTCTCTCTCTCTCTCTATATATATATATATATATATAATATAATATTTATATATATATATATATATATATATAAAAGATACTGTGGGTCATATACAGCAGTCGGCCACTCTGAATTCCTCTCAATGTGTGTTGTCTAGTTTCAGTTCTCTTTTTTTTATCAAATTAGTCTCAGTGATTGCTTCTTCTGTGAGGAAAAAAAAAAATTCATGTATAAAATTATCCAAAAATTGGGAAAAGCTAAACTGTGCTACTTGAAATCCACGGGAAGAACAACGCTTACAATTACTAAATAATAACTAACTTAAATAACCCAACTTTTTCTAGGATCCGCTCCTTTGTTCACAACCCCTAGGTTTACCATTTCAAACATGAACTAAACTCGAGCAACACCTTCTCCAGGTCTAGTGTTTTATATAATATTTTCACAGGGGCACTCACATGTCTTTACCATGAAGCATAATTTTCAAATTGAGCCTCCTGCCCAGTTAGGACAATAGTTCAGTTTGTTAATGATGCGCTAGAACAGGCACATATTCATGCTATGGTCACATTTCTCCTACGGTAGTGATTCAATGACAATTTAAATTTTAACTGCATGTATAGGAGAAAATAACAGCATAAACATATTTGGATCAATGGAACTCATAAACAGATCGTTCTCTAATACAGTTAGCCTGTTTCTTCGTTAAAAACGACGAAAGAAAACGGTAATTGTATACCTAGTATCTTTCTCTTACAATGAAAACACATGTCTCAAGTTTTCGGAAAAGAATGACGTTTAGGAGAGCTGGGTGTTCTCCCTTCCCAATTCACACCACTATTTCATCTTTAAATTTCTTTGACCTCGTTATTATATATATTTTTCCTTCCCATAAGTTTTTAGTGTCACATTGCAAATTGAATTAGGATTGACAATGAAGCTTCACAGAATAGTGTCATATGAATCCTATGAAGTCTTGAAATGAACACTCAGATAATTATGCACATCAAAGTAATCTAAAAATATATTACATTTTGTAATATAATTAATAATATTTATCATTTTTGTCATGTAAATTTTGATATACAACATTTCATAATGTAAGTAATGATATATACATATTTTGTCAGATAAATAATAATATACAAAATTTGAACATGTAAACAATACTAAATTCTATTCTTGTAAAGGGCGTTAGGCAAAACGATTTTTTCACACGCTTACGCGGTCTCACACTTACATATTAAAGGCATATACACTCACATGCCTCTTTTGATATCTGCCGAGACTCTTTTCACCAAGGTTCTGGGAAACGCCCTAGCCCTACCACCAAACATCAAAACAAGTGCAGTGAGTGACACCTAGCTGAATACAGAAAAGATGTGCACCTTATTTTGTATAAAAGAGCTGCAAAACCTAAAATATTTTTCCTCGTAATTTAAGTTAAAGATTCTCTCTATCCCCGTGCACACACAAATAAATATTAATTAGAGTAAGTTCCGCCCAAACCATGTCATTTGCCAACAGGAGTCTACGCTCACTGCTTTTAAAACATTATATACAGTTGTGAGTAGGATCTAGAAAGGGAGCAAAAGTCAGCCAGTCGAAAAGTTAGGTATTCAGCCAGTCAAGGAGAGTTGGAATAGATTTAAAAATTAGTAGACCTGCCTCAAATAAACGACACGAGTTCACTCAAATTCTCTCCGCCTAAGCCTACCTGTAGTTATTGAATCCGCCCTCTGAGATTCCTTTTTTCCTGTGGGTAATCAAACCGGTCCTCTTACCCAGGCTTGTTCACTAAAACCAAGCAACAGGATAATATCGCCCTCAAATTGGATTCAGTCCAACGTCAGCGCCCAGTAACCGAATACCCTAATAGCGCTACGTCGAAGTTAAGCAACATTGTAAACGTTAGTGATTGGATTAGAAACCTTTGAGCCAGCTTCCACCGGTGAACATTTAACCAGCCGTTTTCTGACCACTAACAAATTACTAAGCCTCGGGAAACTGGTAACTAATAACTTATAGGCCAACTAACCCTCGATAACCGGAGGAATGTGGACTAACCATAAGTACACCACCATCTTCTTGAGTATATATTTAATATCTAGACAATATGTACAAAGTGCTAATTTATTTTTCCTTCACTGAAAACACATTGAAAGGACTCTCTTTCAGTATATTTTCTCAATATTCAGTAATAAACGTAAATTTCTTAATTCTTCAACATTTTACTTATACAAGACATCATATCTCTTTTATCTTTTTTAGATCCTATGCTAAAACACCTCAAGAACTTGCTAGCTAAAATTTGTTTGACAAATTATTTATAAATAGATTAACTTGCATGTAAATTATTCATACATTTTGTCTATAAATATTTGGGAGTTAATTGCCTATAAGATATCATGGATAACCAACATACAGTATGTATATATTACTTACCTTTTGTAATCAAAACGACTTCAACATTTTATCAAAATTAAATGGACTGAATAGTCTCTGAAAACATTTAATTTATTGCCAACTTTTAAACTTCTTTTGCATTCTTTGATTTTTTATATGTAATAAAGTAGGAAATGTTCCAACGAATATGCCTAAAGAATTTTAACGGCACTATCGCACGGTTTGAGGCATTTTAATCCTTTGCCTAAAGAGAAGCCACGATAATATGTGCGAAATCTTTCCCTGCTTAAAAATGCTTTATTGATTGTGGCATATATAATCTTTTATTTATCTACTATTACGCTACTAATTTCCCTTGATGAGAGAATTTTATATTTTCTTTTCACTATGTGCAATTATTTTATTCTAATTAACCAGACTGAATTACATATTTATTATCAATAATTTTAATATTTGCAGTATTTGGAAGAAACCCATCTTATACACCAGATCTCCACCCTTTGGTGCTTATGAACTACTACCCTTGCTGCCCACATCTAGACAAGAGATTGTACGAACACAAAAGAGATATTAGAGTGGGCAGCGAAAGTAGTGGAATATTTTGCCATGTTAGACACAAGAATCATACGATCGATTTCAAATGGAAGTAAAATGTTATTTAAATCGGCTAACTATGTTAGGAGAAGAATCGTAGAATGAAGCTTGATATCGTCAGTTCCTAATTTAAATCTATCTGAGGGTCAATTTTCTTTTAATCCAGTAAAAAGATCGAAAATAAACAAAATAGTAAAATGCCAGCCCTTCAATATGTTTAGGCCTCCCCTCCCCCCAGATTAGCCACAAGTAGAAGATTAAGGGAAAAAAGAGGGGATCTTGTATTATGCTTATATGCATTTCTCTTATATTTTCTGCCCAGTGTCAGTTGAAAAAGGGTGTCAGATACACCGAAACTGTTCTGAATTAAATTGTCTTCGGAGAATGTGGTTAAATTTCTCATCTTTTCTTGCGATATTGCATATATATATATATATATATATATATATATATATATATATATATATACCTCTGGACAAAGTTTCCAGAGAGACCTACGCTGAACATGACTCACTGCTTTATAACGTAGAATCCAGTGATAGGCTTTTCCTATTCGGCGACTTTAACGCGAGGGTTGGCAAGGAAGCAAATCTCTGGAACAGAGCCATCGGATGTCAAAGCGTGGGAAAGATGAACAAAACTGGCTCCTACTTCTTTTTAAATGCTTGGAGCTCACTCACTCTTGTCATTACCAACACGATTTTCCACTTGAAGGACGGATTCAAGGCCACCTTGATGCATCCTAGTTTCAAACGCTAGCATCTTCTAGGCCACGTGATCATCAAATCCAGAGATCAAAGGAAAGTGCTGATAACAAGGGTGGCTGTAGGTTCCAATGATTGCTGTTTTGATCATCGCTTGTTTTTTCAGATGTCTGTTTGTGAATAAAGTGTAGAAGATGCGACACAGGAGGTGTCAAACAAACGAAATATAAGACAGAACTTTTCAATTATCTCAAATTTTTGGAATATATACAGCGATCTCTTTCTGCCAAGCTTCCTTCTCTAAATCCAAAGGCATTACCAAAACATTAGCAAGGCCTTAATTTCTTTTTGTTTTACTACTTGTGATAAAACATTTGGCGTTAGAGCAGTCAAACATTAAGATCACTTGGCTGAAAATGAAACTGAGATTCGTAGATTGACCGTAGATTGCAAACGAGATCTTAGAACTTACTTACATGATTCTGGGAATGAAGTGAATAAAAGGCGACACCTGAAACTGAATGTGCGTATTCAGCAGAAAACGCGTGAAATGAAAGATCGCTGATGAGTAAACAAAAGTAGAGGAATCCAATCCATAGCTGACATTAACAATCTGAGAGGTTTCTTTAGAGAAAAAAAGCTTGATATGGCCTGAGTCGTCTGGGTCTAAGTCCTCTTCGCACTAAAGATGAACAAGGCTCCTAGAGAGTAACGAGGACTCATTAGAGGATGGAAAGAGTACTTTGAAGAGCTCCTTAACCGAGACTGTAATCACGATGCTGGTGCAATTGATTAAATTTCTGCTTGTTGAGAGGTTCCAGATCAAGATAAAGTTCCTATAATTGAAGAAGTACGATCCGCTATTCATCGACTTAGAACAATAAGGCTAGTGGCCCCGACAAAATACCAGCAAGTGAATACAAGTGTGGCAGGCCTCATCTTGAAACTTTTGTTCATCAATTGTCGTCAAGGTCTGGCTGGAAGAAGTACTCCCTGGCAAATTGAAACACTGTGTCATTGTCAAGATATACAAGAAAAAAGGTGAACAATCGGAATGCAGTAACAAATGCGGTATAATCTTACTTGTAATCGCTGGCAAAGTTAGAACAGAAATACTCGATTCAAGACTTATGCCTCTTGCGGCAAATGTTCTGGCTAAATCACAAAATAGATTCACACCGGCAAGAGAAACCGTACCCATCATTCTCTCTGGCATCAACTGCAGGAAGAGTGTAGGGAACAAAACCGAACCATGTATATGGCTCTCATTGATTTGATAAAAGTGTTTGACTCGGTCAACCGTGAGATTCTATGGAAGATACTAGCTAAGAGCGGTTCTACACTTACCCGGAGATGCATTACCGCCGTGCATCCAAATCAGCTATCGGATGGACGGCAGACTATTGAATTCAAATCGCCTAAAAGCTAGAACCAAAATTAGTTTGGCAGCAAGTCTATAGCTCCAATATTCAGATGACAACGCTACCGTGGTCCAAAACGAAGACGCACTACAAACTTCGGTCACAGCCTTCGCAGAAGCATACATAAAACTAGGTTTAACCGCAAATGCCCGTAAAACACAAGTGCTTTACCAACCTTCAAAAACCATCAACCCCAAACAAGCCGGTGATCGAAGTCCAAGGTGACGCCTTAGTTGCGTAGACAAATTTGCATATTTCGGTAGTCATCTATCTAAAAACTTTACCATCGATGGCGAAATAATATATCGCATTAGAATGGGAACTGCTGTCTTGGGTATACTTCGCGAAATGGTTTTCGAGAACTATAACATTCAAGTTAAAACCAGGATTTTGGTGTAAACAGCAATTATTATCACCATACTGCTCTATGCTTCGGAGTCCTGGACAACATACTGCAAGCATATCAAATAACTGGAAAGCTTTAATCATAGAAACTTAAATCCAATTTTAAATCTTCGAACAAACTTGAGCGTTTTGCAGTAGGTTAGCTGTCCTAGCATAAAATCTATGATCCTAAAAAGACAACTCCACTCGGCTGGCCCCTCAGTGAGAATGGATAAAAACGGTCTACCGGAAAATATTTTCTACTCTGAGCTATGCCACGGCAACCGAAATGTCGGGAGGCCGAAAAGGCGTTATAAAGACAAACGAAAGTCAAACCTAAAAAGTGCCAAATGCGTCCCGACACTTGGTAGACGGTCGCCCTAGATTGGAGTAACTGGAGTTTACTAGTGAAAGAAGGAATAGCAGCTTTCTAGCTTCAGTGAAGTAGAGACATCGAGGAGCGTATATAATCGAGGCTGCAACGACGACAGAACCCCGTCTTCTTTCCCAGAACTTCAGATGCCCGGTTTGCGATCATCCAATACACTAGAGTGAAAGCCATTATTTTTATTTATTTTTATATATAGAACCTCAGCCCAAATTATGGGGCAGGTATAATACAAATAAACATTATTGCTTATATTCTATCAATCATAAATACTTGATGTGTCCTCAGGTTGCTTTTATAACCACCTTTATGCGTTTTTTGCATAATTGAGACTAAGTTGGCACGTGGTTGGTTTAATTTTCTCCGAATCTTCATCTGTCTCCTATTATGTAAGTATTTATTTAGAAATAATTGTTTATTGTACTATCCATGTTTGCAAAGATCCCTTTTTCTACAAACAATAAATGATTTTCGTCTAAACTGTCAATATTAGGCTATATGGTGGTTTATTTTGTGGGTGTAATACCACCCACTGAGAGGCAAGAGTCATGATTTTCAGCATATTTCTAAGTCATACTAATGCGGGCTCTCTCACTCACTCCCTCATTCACTCTCTCTCTCTTACACTCTCTAATTCACTCTCTTTCACTCACTCACTTACTGTTTCACTTACTTTCTCTCTAAATGTATGCACATATACAGTATAGTGTTTCTCCAGAGATACAACTTATGCGATGCCACAAAAACGCCACCGAGTATTTGTTTTGTCCAGTCAGTGAAATATCTTCAGCTTTTGGATGCTGATGATAGCGAAGAGGAAGCTATTTTTGATTTGGATGACGAAGACGAATAATTCCTTGCAGATGCTGCTGACGAACTAGGTCAGGAGGCTACACTTGTTTAAATAATAGATCCTCTCGTTCCGGAAGAGAACGTAAACCAAAGCTCTTTTGAGAACAAAACCAATGACATAAAATGGACAGAAACATTCCTACTTGGAGGTACGCGATTGATGAACTTATCTGTAAAATGTTAGTCCCACAAAGCATTCTCTACATGCAGCATAATGGAAAGCCTTTCGATAATGGTAAGGAAGAAATACGAGTCTTCATCTTGATAACTTACCATGTTTTACCAGAGCTGTTTGATTATTTTTCCAATGAAAATCATTTGCGTGTAGAACCAATCGCCGAAAGGCTTAAGCTATTGTACGCTTTTAAAAGAGCCTTGCACTCTTCCGATAATTTAAAAGCCCCGGATCGGCATGACTCTAATTAGGACAGGACATGGAAGGTTCACCTACTTATCAAACATTTTAATACTGCATCCCAAAATGTTATTGCACCAACTGATGACCTGAAAATTGATGAACAAATGACGACCTTTAAAGGTCATAATGTCATGAAACAGTACAGGAAAGATAAGCCTATCAAGACAGAAATTAAACATTGGCTTCGCATAATGCAAAAAACGGGTTATCCATTTGAATTCTAGATATACGTTGTGAAGAAAATAATTAACGCAGAAGTTGGTTTCTTTGAGAACATTGCCATGCAGTCAACAAAATCATTTTCAAATTCAGGATGCAAGGTGTTCTTTGACAACATTTATACCTCACCAGGATTAGTATATCAACAAATGAAAGAGCTTCATATAATTTTATTATTTGAAACGGTGAGACAAAATGCCCAAACCTTCCAAAATATCTTAGGGCACACAAGGAAATGAGGAGAGGAGATATTGATACACGTTACTGTGATGGAATGTAATTAGTAAAATGGCTTGATACATAGGCTGTGATGATGTTATCTACAATTGCTGTTTCCTTCAAACGCCGACAGAAAGGCTAAGGTTCCAGCAATGATACTACGCTACAATAGGTTCATGAGAAGAACTAATATACTGGATCAGAAAACCACAGTCTATGGTTTCGACCGAAAAAGTCCAAAAGATTTTGTCCAACAGAGGTAGGCAATTCACTTCAGATTTAATGGAATACGTCTACAAGCTACTCAGCCAATAGAAAGGTACCTTCCCAGTCCTCGAGGCTCGTGTTCCCGTGGATTATACTATTAAAACCCGCTTTGGAGATAAGCAGTTCCACGTGAATATGTTAAAGCGATACCGCCGCTGTGCCTGTATCAATAATATAGTCACCGTTGATGAAGAGACAGTGATGAATGCTTCTTACCCATCTGACTCCCTTAACGTAGTCCAAACTTAGTAGGTTGAGTAGGATAAAATTTACCAGACTAGCTAGAAAATTCCGCCACTGTATTAGATGTGGGAACCTGACTGATATCCTCCCAGAAGACGCAATAATTTCCAGACGTGTCTTGAAAAACCAGGTTGAACGATCCACTATGAGCACCGATCGCCTTCATCACCCAAGAGCCCATTAGATCAACAATGCATCTTCTTCTAATCCATTTGCGTCAGGTTTTCAATGACTAGGTGGAAAATCTGTTAAATTTGCGAATCATAGAACCTTCTAAGTCAGATTACTGCTCTCTCCAATCCCTCTTAAGTAGGCTCCGTGAGCACGAACTCGCTGTAGGCCCAAGTAAGTGACACTTTGCGTACGAAACAATTTGATATTTAGGATTCAACGAAGAGAATATCAAATTGTGCCAGAAGAAGAAAAGATAAGGGCCATAGTCAGCATGACCCTCAAGCGTAGAAAGAAGCAGTTACACTCGTTCATGGGATCTACATCTCTTAACCAGCGATTCGTCCTAAATTTTACCTCATTTGCTGCTCCCCTTTGCTCCATGTTTCAGAAGAAGTCGCCCAATCCCCTAACCTGGAACTCACAGTTACTGTCCATTTTTATTTGTTGAAATACTAGCTTGCATCTACTACGATCTTAAGGCTCCCAAACCCAAACAAGCCTTTTGACATTCAAAGCGACGCCAGTAATCATGGCCCGAGTGTGTACTCCTCCAATATGGAGATGAAGGCAAAAGTCACCCTGTTGCTTACTTTCAATTCCTCGGTTATTGAAAGTGAAGCTCTCGCGATTGTTTGGACTGTACAGTAATTTCGTATGTATTTAATAGAAAAGGAATTTATTGTAGAAACTGATCACCACCCCGCCTCCTAGCCTATATAAAACTCTAAGATCAAAATTGTCTTTTAATGAGATGGAGCTTGCTCCTCCATGAAAAGCAATTTCAAATTCACTATAATCAAGAAAATGCCAATGTCCTAGCTTATAGTCTCAGTAGAAACCCAGTAGAGCACGCCCCCCCCCCAAGCTAAAGTAGGAATACTTAGTACTATATTATTCTCACTTTGTACCTAAAATTTTGTGGCCGAGTCTGCGTACTCGCGTTATAAGCCTAAAATCGCTTGTTATATTTACCTATTCTATGTACAGCATTTGATGCTTATGTATGTAATCCTCCGTATTTGTATCAAATATAATGTTTTGTCGTTTCCGTTCCACTACAATTTGCGTGTTTGTTTGTTTAAGTAAAAAAAAAATTTGTATGTGAGGGAATGCACTAGAAGGACCACCGTGAGAGGAAGCCCCCTCAGTAATACCCCTCTCTTTTTTCAAGACAATGTGCGCCAAGCGTGAGAATTTTAGAAAGAATCGTCACAGATGTGTTTGCATTCTGACGTCCCTTGTTCCCCCCTCCCCAGCGATAACACCTTGTACAGCCACATTAACCATACTCCCATATCCCGAGGCAAGTTTGATCGTCTGGAACAACGCGTTATAATCAAATGTGTTTACTTAGACTGGCACCCAGAATTACCTAGGGACCGTCAGGCCCCAGGCGTTTATTGACAACGCTACCCTGGTATTTAACCCAAAGCTCACCATCTCTTGAGGAGATTAAAAACCCGCTATTCACTCCGTTCAGACTGCCCTCTGTTGCCCGCAAACCCCTGTAACCCGTCGTCGTACTTCGTCGAAGATCTCGCCAGAAGATATACCTTCGTTAAGCTTTGGCCCCTGATCAGAGGAAAGCTATGGAATTCACCTTCTTTTTGGAGAGTTGTGCGTCTCTCTCATCTTCACCACCCCTTCAACATTCTCGTTCATTCTAGAGTAAGACTGCCTGCCGATCTGCAGAATTGTCTTGAGTTGAGATTACGTATCTCGGGAGGAGAGAAAATCTCATATTTCCTCAGGAAGTAATCCCTCTCCTATCTTTAAGTCCTCCTCGTCAGGAGTACCCGAAGTATCTTCTTGAAGATCTGCGCCATTGCCCCCCCCCCTCCTTCAATTATCCCGAGCTTGAAGGTAAAGCGATCTTGTATGTTCATCCCCATATTACCTCGTTAATCTTCACTTAATTTATTTAACTACCATAAGTAATCTGTTCACGTCTTATATATATATATATATATATATATATATTTATGAATTGCCCCTTATATTATATATATTAAAATTATTTGGGGGGGTATTGTCGTTATATATCCTTTGAACTAAAACTTGGCAAGCCATTAGTCAATATCTAGCAAGCGTAAATCGCACTCCCTATTAATCGTCCCAGAACTATCTGAAGTGGCCTGTTGTCAGCTCTCTGCCAGTACTTGTGTACGACTCTGTGCGCCGAACTAGTCTACACAGGCATACCTCGACATTGTTTAAGTGATGATTTCTTTTATTACTTGTATCGGTTTAGGCGGATAGTCATACATGTGTACACCTGTTCGAAGCAGGTTAGGAATTTTCTGGCTCAACTCATGATACTCTATGAGCATGACCCCTTTCCAAAGTTTGGGGATGGCCTTTTTTTTGTATTGGCTCCAAAGGAAGGTCATCTTCAGGAATGGGGGAGTGTGAGGCAACCAAACCTAAGTACACCTTGAGCCCCCCGTTTCAAACAGATACCACGAGGGCCTAAGCTAGAGTTCTAAACGCAAGGAGAGAGAACTATTCTCGCTTGAGAATACTTCAAACTGGTTGGTAACACCTTTGTTTGATCATTCGGCCTATCCCCAACAGATGCGCAGTTTTCCAACCATACCTCAGAGTGAAGGCCAGGGTAGACCCGAGAAGAAGCTTCATCAGTCGTCTTATCCTGTGTGGGCTTAAAGAGGCTGGCACCAATGGTTACATCAAATAGACTGCCATGCCTGGAGTCTTTCTAACGAAGAAGCCAGCACTGTATATAACCTAAGGTCACCCGTTACTAGCCAGAGAGTATCGCCCGCCCTTTCACGAAGATACAGACCCTCGTCTTGAGTCAAACCCTGCACTTAGGTCTCATGGGCTAGACAGATTGTCGTCAGTTTAGCCACAGTCATCGGCAAATTCGTGAAACGACTTTTTCTTTGGAGGATTACGCGAATCACTCTTCTCATCCCGTCAAGGAAACCTCGACCCTCGTCTGAGATTACTCATCCCAATTCAAGAGTGTCTCTCCCAGCCTGGAAATTACTTTACTCGTGCCTCATGTAATACAAACCCTTCCGTATACACAACGCCCTCGAGCCTCACGACTAGCTCGCCTTAGAAGAATCGCTCGTTTCCCGAACAGTCAAGCCGTCAAGGTAAAACACTTTGACCCCTTTTCGAAGATAATCCCCCCCTTTTATCCTCGCTACCTGATATCCTCCTCCAAACACTTTAATTGGACTTTCCAGTTTTACCAACATTTTTGTCCTGTCTCACCAATTCCCTTATTTTTATCCTGGTTAAACTGATTAGTATTTAATTTATTATTTCATTGGGATCGACATTATTCACCCATTCATTTACCTTTGTAGACATTTCCATAATTAGCCTTATTAGTGCAATAAAAGTTTATTTTTATTTTTAATCTTTCAATAACCTTGAATCAAACCTGGTATTTAAATCTACCCTTTGACCAACTATTAATCTCCTCACACACTCACATCTTATTAGCCCTGTGCAGCTGGTTTATCTATCTGGTCGCTTGAAAAAGTAAGTAGACTGCATTCTACATATACAACAAAGGTATCCGCTCACGAATATCACGACAATGTATCTAAATCTATATTTTCCAAGAGACGAAAATAAAACGAATTTTATTAAAGTTAAAACGTTTTAAACGATTTTCTAAAAGTTTAAATTGACTGATTGGAAATATAATTTTGAAAGAGAACAGAAATTAGCCTAAATTTTAAAAGAATAAATCAATATAAAATGGAGCCGAGAGAGTTTGGTTAAATTGTGAACAAAGACAAGAAACCAATCGCATGAAGAATATTATTATTAGGTTGAGTAGTAAGTTCTTGCTTTTTTTATGTTGTGTTGATTTAGGTTTTGTTGACGTGATTTGTGCACATATTAAGAAACAATATTAAAAAATGGGAGCAAAATTTGCAAAGGTTAGGCTACGTCTCTTAACAGCTTAGGCTACGTCTTAAAATCGAGTTATAAGTCATTGCGGTTTATTTAAAAGTTCTGTTAATTTAATTTTTGTTCTTTCCTCTCAAAATGGAATGTAAAGTTGAAAAAATGGCGCATATTTGACACGTGTTGTTATTAATTTTCAATCGAGACGGGGACAAAGCAAACGCAGCCAAAACTCGTCGCGATATTTGTGTTGTGTACGGAGAAAATGCTTTATCAGAAAGGATAACTCAATGGTGGTTTTCACGTTTCAAAAACGGTCATTTCAATCTTAATGGCGAAGAACGTTCTGGTCGCCCCATTAAGATGGATAAAGATCGATTGAACGACCTTCATGAAAATCCGTGTCAATCGACCATAGAATTAGCTGTACAATGGGCGTGTGATCAGAAATCTGTAGTGAATCACCTTCATTCGATGGAAAAAGTTCAAAAACTCGGTGCATGTGTTTTGCACGCTTTAAACGAAAGCAACAAACTTCCAAACTTCAACGCTCCACGATTTCCACAGGTTTGCTTGCTCGTCACAAGGCTCGTCACCGCATCATCACTGGCGACGAAAAGTGGTGTGTTTATGTCAACATAAACCATCAAAAACAATGGCTTAGACCCAATAAAAAACCACTTCCGCGATTAAAACAAGGACTTCATCCACGAAAGACAATACTGTGCGTGTGGTTGGATTGTGAAGGCATTATTCCTTATTAACTCCTTGCGAACAACGAGATGGTCAATGCAGAACTCTACGTTCAACAAATGTATCTACTCGCCGAAGCTATTCGCGAAAAGCGACCTCATTGACGTCATGGAGCCCTTCTGCATTACGACAATGCTCGTCCTCACATTGCTAATATGACAAAACACGCCATTTAAACGCTTAAGTAGAAAATCCTGTGGCATTCTCCATATTCGCCAGACTAAGCGCCATCGGATTTATATCTTTTCCGATCGCTCTCCAACAATTTGCTCGGCGTTTCGTTCAATACTTATGTCGAATTAAGAACCTGGTTAGACCAATTCTTCTAGTCAAAATCCAGAGATTTTCAGTGCAGAGGCATCGAAAAACTAGTTGAATGTTTGGAATAAGTCGTAAATAACAACTGAGAATACATAATTGATTAAATTGCATAATGTTATCAATTAAAAATAAAGTTTTTCTAAAATTGTTAATGGTAATGAATAAATTAGATAAAACCGCAAGAACTTATTCCTCAACCCAATATATTGATCTCTAGAAAATATAATACATCAGTGATTAACCCCAAAAAAACAAATAAAACAAGTAATTGATAAAATTAGCTAAGCTTCAATATATTAGCTAGATAATAGACTAGCCACTACGAATAAGTAACAACGGCAGGCTACTAAATAAAGATTTAACTCGGAGATTTCACAAAAAAGAATTTAATTTAAAATAACAAACAGATGAAATACTTAGCCAATGAATTTTTTTGACATCTCTAGAATAAAAATAAATATCAATTTTACTTTAAAATCAACTTGAAGAAAAGAACATTTGGAATTTAATTCGTTATTAATAACCTGTAGACGTCTTTTTTTTCCTCCAATGGTGAGTTCTACCCTTTATCTTCCTCGCTATCTGCTTTGACAGGTTTACCGAAACACTTGAGTCTTTTTTAAATTTCATTTAGTTTTTGCTTTTGCTGGTTAAATATTTTGCTTTTTTTCTAATTAGTGGACAAATTAGTTGCACTAAGACGCCAAAAAATCAGTGTTAGCGTGATAATAGAGAGGAAAAACTTAAGTAAATTTTGCATTTAGCTTTTAGGCATATTGTCTTGTGTCGTTTTTCATACAGTTTGAATCTGAGATTTGTTGTTATTTAAAAATATTTTGTTTTTTAGAGTATACATACATAGTTGAACGGGATCTCATTATTTATATCACCGTAGTAGTAATTTAGTTGTAATGATTTGTTTGTTTGGAAAATAAGTTTAGAAACTATATTATGTGTGGAAAAGTTTAACAAATTATAATTTTTTTTACGGTCCGTGAGGATCAGAGTAAGAACTCTGCGATAAGGGATTTAATTGATGGTGAGGTATTTTATCTTTCTCTTTCTCTCTTGTCTATATATTTTTAAAGTTTATCACGTAAATATTTTATTTGATTTATATATATATATATATATATATATATATATATATATATATATATATATATATATATATATATATATGTATCCAGCAAAGCGCAAGAAACGGTTTAAATTTTCTTCAGAAAAAGTTATATCCTAATCCGCCAAAAATCTGTATAGGGGTGGGATTCGAATCAAACATACTGAGGCAGCGAGAAACCGC
Organism: Ceratothoa steindachneri; assembly: GCA_963969495.1. Lineage (NCBI taxonomy): Eukaryota > Metazoa > Arthropoda > Malacostraca > Isopoda > Cymothoidae > Ceratothoa > Ceratothoa steindachneri. Next base: position 88,611,348 of record OZ018328.1, read on the forward strand.
TTTGTTCTCAATTAAACCGCCCCTTATACCACTTGTGCTATGCGGAAGACAAAAATTCTTCCGAGTAAACGAGGATTTAGGGCACGCTTCGCAAGGTTAATCGGGTCTATGAAAGAGAGAAATGAATTGGGAATTTAAAGGACACATGAGAATTGGGGTAAGCACGCAGCGAATATAAAAGGTATAAATCTTTCATGGACGCGGAAGAATGAGAAATAAATCATGCAAACATTTTGCAAGAATCAGAAAAACACGATATTTTTTCTTCTGAAAAAGTTATTTCGTAATTCGCAAAAATTCCTTACATTGGTGGGATTCAACCAAGCACAAGAAGCATCTTATCACATAATTATTATTTACGAATACAAGAAATTTTAAGAATTCTACCTCAGTTTTCTTTAGTTTCATATTTTTAATTTCTATTTTTTTTTGCTTCATTATTGCTTTCTTAAGTTTTAAACTTCCGTTTCCTAGTTTACTTGCATTTATTGTTTGTTTAAATTACTTTTAACACCTGTATTCAACTGTAATTTATCTATATTTTTCACTATGATATATTTGTATTTTAACTTATATTGAACTGTTATCTTTGCTTTTTGTTTTCTTTTCGGATTCCTGGCTATTTGATTTTACTTACCTTACATTTTTAATTGTTCGCCCTGCCCTTACAATTTTGTTGAGTTTGTTGACCAAGAACAGTAAAGGACAGCAAAAGAGAGCTTAAAACAGCTAGGTGAACGACGTCCTCAAACTCTGGCAAGGCTACGTCAGACAGTACCCCCCAGACTACCAAGAAATGCTAGAACTAGCCGTTGTGTTCCTTGGAGGAATTCCTCATGGACGAAGGGAGATCAATTTCTACAACCCGGAAGCAGTCGATCGGGCTCGATGGATGGCAAGAGAGATTTATGCTCTTAAAATGTGGATCTTTCTTGCCTTGGTTCGCAAAATACAACAAACAGCGGCCGTCCACTTCATGCGCAGTCAAAGCCGTAGTTCCTCCAAAGATGGGCGAGTTCTGCGTCTTCATCGTACGCTATTACATTCCAGCTTGATTCTCAGCTGCGTGTTCAGCGAAAGCTCTAATAAACTACCTTTAACTTTACAAAGCTCTCGCTAAAGATACGAACAAAGCAATCAGAGAGTCAACACTGAAAACATTATGACGTTGCATATGGCACCTGTCCGAAGTGTTAGTTGGTTTTGCGATTTTTCAGGATTTGCTGCCCGTGGAGGAGAAGCGGAATTTTGTTGCTAAGCTCAGAAGCGTGGAGGCATCCGATGAACCTCCCCCTAAGGTTCGCATCGAGGAGGCTCACCAAGACAACAAGACCGTTGTCTCCTTCGTCACAAAAAACACTGAGGAATTCCTGGATCTGTTGGAAATCGATAGAAGGTTCCTCGCTTCGATCCTGCCCTGTAGGGGACAAACACCATATACCAGGTGAGGCAAAGCGAATTAGTAGCCTTCTCGTCACCAACGACGCCACGGAACGAGGGGTTGCACTGTTGCTGGATTTCACTAAGAACCCTCGCACGAATTCGGAGAACAAGCTACACTGCCTCCTGCACGTTGTCGAAAAGCACCGGAAAATGTATCCGACGGTCAAGAAAGGAAGCCTGACGAAGTCCAGGGCACTGAATTACTGATTTCTATAATATGACACAATTTCTCTCGTCCATGAAGAAAATTATGGTGAGTGCGCGACATGAAGATATCGTCGAATCAAAAAGGAAGTTCTCTAATTTTGTTTCTATTGTTAAAAGAAAAGAATAAAAAGTTCCGCGCTAACATCATATCATTTTACAATTCCATCCTTACTGACGTGATGCACTCTAATATATATACTTATAGATAGATAGATAGAATGATATAAAAGTGAAAGAACTCAATAGCAAATTATGGTATATGATATGGTATATGATATGATTCTACAATTTTTTGCGATACTAGTTTACGTATGAAGTTTACCATACCCTCTTCAGTCTTATACGAATAATGGAGTTAAAAACAGCCGCAAAATCCTGAAAAAAGAAAAAAAAAGTATAAAAGGGGTCATTAATCAGGGGTTCTAAGATCTTTAACTATACTGTTTACGCTCATGTGCCGGGAATAGGAGCTACAATTTAATTGACCATCCAAAAGATATAAATTGGGAATTTCTCATATTTTATATCATTTCCACATTTTTTTGTTTTACGTAAATCTTTAAAATTGTATATTTTTTGCGACTCTTCGTCGTCATTGTCGTGGAATTTCTTCGAGGTTGAGGATAATAGTCTTCATTGTCATATGACAGACATGAAGACGCCTGTGCGTGAGTTTGTTTAGACTGTACTCTCTGCTGCACCTTTAGTAAGCAAACAAATTTCACAAGCCTTCAGCTAGGCCAAATGGCAGGGTAAAACTGAACGATCGGAGCTAATAGACAATAGACTTGTTGCAGCCTTCTTTCGCCTCCACAGCCGTTGAGTTTTTTATGAAAACTTTGTCCGCCTGTTCTGCCGCTGAAGACTTTGGCAAATTTACAAGATTTAAATCATGGAAGCAGTTAAAAAATTTCTCTTTTAATTAGATAAAAAATTACATCGAAGCAAATTATATTAATCGATCTACCTTCTCCAATAATTCACGATTATTTGTATTTCGTGCTACATGTGTATCATTGGTTAAAATAAAATCACTAATTTTTTTCGGCTCGTTTGCTCATCATCTCTTAAATAATCAAATTTATTATTTTGAAATTTAATGAGAAGCTCTCTTTGCATCAGTGATAAGTTGTATATAAATCTAAATTCGAGAAATTGAACGCATCGCAGAGAGCAATTCTTTCCTTGTCTGACTAAAGTCGGAAGCTTTTGAAAGACCATACCTTCGTCATTAACCATTGTCTTGACTACCTAGAAACCTCAGCGAGATTACTTTGGGTATGATTATTTAATATTATACAACTATGGTTGATTGCTTCTATTTATATTTATATTAATCATTATCTTTTTTAGTTTGTATTCTAAATATAACTAAAACCCTAGGACTTCTTTTTCGCTTTAGCCTTCGCTGAGTTAGCCGCCCGGTTCAGATATGACTCTTGCAAAACCCGGTAATTAAGGAGTCCTAAGCTTCCCTAAATGAATCACTCTATAAGATAGGTAGGGTAAAAAGGGAAAGCTCTTCCATGTAGTAGGTCAAGTCAGAGCCGTGTCAAGCAATACTTGTCCCTTCGTATGTTTTCTACCGAAAAGGTGACGTTGTGGCATGCTTGCAATGTTTGAGGGTGAGGGTTGCTTATGTAGAAATTCTTCCAATTAAGAGATTCCAAAATCTGCTATCTGTCAAAAAGAGACAAATATGAAATGAAAGGGAAAGTGGAAGAAAATGTTTTAGATCCCCGTGCCACCGATTCTCCCGAGTTTCGCCAGCGCATACCTCCATCTGAGCATGAAGGCACCGAGGGTAAAGCACTCAGGAGAAAAACTGAATAAGGACACCTCCAATATCCTGAGACTCCAAAACCGCAGAAGATGGCGGATGGCCTATAAAGAAACAGGCATTTATTGTGTAACTTCAGCAGGAAACCCTTATCCCGACATCTCAATGTCTGCAAGTTGAACGCCGTTAAAAGAAACACGTTTTAAAACAATCATTTTCCTTTGCCTCCTTTGCCAGAGAACTAGATCAGAGCGATAAAAATAGTCAGAATAAAATGAAAGGAAAGGAAAAGTGAAGGAAAACTTTTAGATCCCCGTGCCCCTCCCCCACCCCCCTCCCAATCCCTCCCGGAGGAGGGACCCAGTCGGGGGAGTGGGACGAGGTTCGGTTCCACCGAGGATCCCCGGCGCCCTCCTCCCTCGAGGCCTGAAGGCTCGAGGGAAAAAAGCTCTGGAGAGGGGGAGAAAGGGAGGGGAAGAAGAAAGAAGTAAGGGCAGGACAGACTTACTATTTGCTGTACCTGTCCCTGGTGTTAGTGTTTGTCCCAAGTAAGTTGGAGGTTTGCACAGAGGTGCAAATTGCATGAAGATCACGCTAATCTCTGTATTATAAACAAATTTTAAAGTTAAGTTCGAAATAAGTTAGAGTAAAAGTGTGTCTGTTTGTTTATTTCTGTGGTTGTTTTGTTATTATGTTATGTGTGTATAAGATAGGCGTTCAAATCGTTGTTAGCGTTATTTTTTTTATGCTACGTTAATAACTCGATTTTCTATGTTTTTGTAGCATAATTCTCGTATCTATATCTGTTGTGTGGGCTCATGTTCCTTGTTAGTTATTTGTTTAATTCTCTTCTTTATTCATGTTGTTTTTCCTTTTTCGTTTATTTGCACTCTTTGGTTAGTTTTGTCATTCCTTGTTGGTATCAAGTCCAATCCGGTGAGTTTCTCATTATTCGGGAAATTTTTGTCACAATCAGGTTTACTTCTTTGGTTTACACGTAAATCTCCTCTTCGTTTTTGGTCCGCTTTGTTTTTAACCCTAGGAAACAACATATGTTGTCTCCATTCTGCCCCACGTGCTAACTTGATTATTTAGTTCCTCTCCTATTTATTCTCGTGGTTTTTCTATGATCTTTTTGGCTCATTTTTCAATTACTTTGTTTATTTTTTTATTTTCACTTCGATGTTTATGTCTCTGCCTTATTTCGTCATTATTTCATAAATTTTATTTGATCACCCTTATTAACCCTTCGTCGGGCACAAGCGATCCGACAGGCACAGCCACGTTTATTATGTTCTGCGCAGACAAACAAACAAATGATAATGTGGTGTTTTTGCACCACATTATCATTATCTTCTTGAAATTAGGCAACCTTTTCAAACATAATATTCAGTTCTTCCATGATTACTGTATAGATCGCTGTGCCACTTTTGTTCTAATAAGCACATTGCGCCTGACTGCGTCACATTTTACAAAGCAAGTATCAATTACCTTTAATGTCGTAATAACTATTGGAATAATTTTAACTAGTTTATGTGGCTCCACACAAACAAGGAAATCAGCAGCTTTATAAACTTAGGCAACTATGCAGCTTTAGTTTTGTTAGGTTCGTGCGCCGGACTGTGTTATATTTTACAAAAATACAATTTTATATATTTTATTTTGCTATATTATTGGAATACTTGATACATGATTATGCATTAATATTACAACTATTTGTTATAATCAAGTGCATACAATTGCATTATTATATGAATCGTAAAATATTTAATAGATAAATTCTTGAAATATATATATTTTTTTATCATTTTTCAGCCCTAATAATGTCATCTTCATAGAGGAAATATAATACAAGAAAAGATGAAGATATAGAGGAATGCATGACAATATTATTGTTTGACGACGATGATGAGTATTTGAATCAAGATTTCAATAATAAGAAGGATACTAAGGATGAAAATCATTTAGAACAACATGATTGTGATTCTAAATCTAAACAAGGAGAAGAAGATTATGATTTATCCAGAGCTGAGTATTTTTTAGGAAAGGAAAAAATTAGTTTGTGATATAAAAAAAACATACTTCAAAGAAGACGAAAAATGCGGCTCAAAATATTCTTAGACAGAGACAGGGAGTAATAAATAATGTTAGACTAGCATATACATGTGTTGACTGGTGGAAATGCTTATTTTCTGACATTTATTATATCATAGTAAAATATACAAATCAGTATATAGATTTTATCAAAGGTAATTATGCAGGAGAAAGATTTGCAAAAACAACATAGGTTATTGAATTACGAGCTCTTATAAGCCTTTTATATCTAGTTAGAGCTTTTAGAGTAAATTGTTATGAGTCCTAAAAGATTTAAATCTTTAGTAGGATGTTTGAGGTTTGATTATCGTAATTCTAGGACTGAAAGAAATGACGAATATCGTCTTGCAGCCATACGTGAAATATTTTCAAAGTGTGTAGCTAACTGCTAGAAAAGCTATTCTCCTGGTGAAAATGTAACATTAGACGAAATGCTTGTATCTTTTCGTGGAATATGCTGGAAAGCAAGCAGATGGGCTATACAATGTTAGTAACAAGCCCACAGATGTAGTAGAGAGAATCATTGAATTTTTATATGGATCGGGTCGAAACATAACTACTGATAACTGGTTTACATATATTACCTTAGTTGAAGAAAGAAAAGAAAAAAAATTGTCTTATGTGGGTATTTAAAAAAAAGGGGAATACCAACTGAAATGATCACTACAAAGGCAGACAGTTACAGTCGTACACTTTTGGTTTCAACAATAACAGCATTTTAGTTTCATATGTTCCAACGAAACAAAAAGTAGTAATTCTTGTCTCTAGCTTGCACAAAGATAACTCAATTGATCCTGATTCAAAAGAACTCATCAATAATTAACTTTTACAATAGAACAAAAGGAGGAGTGGATAATGCAGATCTATAGTGTTCTAAATATAATGTAGCTAGAAACACCAGGAGATGGCCCATGGTGATATCTTTCGCCATAATAAATATAAGTGATAGTAACTCTCAGATCATCTACGCAAATCAAGAAGTAAAAGGCTGCAGACAATTTAAATGAAGTTGGGAAGATTTCAACAAGTGTGAATGAAACCTGCAGGGGTTGTAAGTTAAAGTATCGAAGAAGAGAATAACATGGTGACGTTTCTTCGGACTTGATCAATTAAGTGTCCGTATTTTGGTATTTCAAATCCTTTATCATTGCGTAGAGTCGAACGTCAATGCTAGCTGAGGAATGACTCTGAGAGATGACGCAGGGAGGGGGGGGGTATCAGAGTGCGAGGGTTACATAATCGAAATCGAATGCAGTTGTCCTAAATAATCAATTCTTAGAGGTTCTGGGCTTAGAGAAACTGATTGTAGAAAAAGAATTTTACTATATACAAAGAAATATTAGTAGCCAAAGTAAATAAATGACAATAAGTAAAATGAGCCCTGGGTTACCAAATACAAATGACTCGACGGAGACGAGACTCCGAGGGATGATGTACGGTGATTGCTTCCAGAGAAAGCGGGAGAGTGCGAATAACGGGGAGACTCACGTAAATTCACTGGAGGCTTTAGAAAAGACGATGAAGTGCGGCGCTGCACAATTCACCTTATAAAATTCATTCTTCTTTATCCTTGCTGAAAAATGCACAATGAAGTACTCCAGACGAGAACCAAGTCGATACCTAAGAGATAGATGCCTGTCCGCGTCTATCGTCTTTCGGGCGGGAACTCTGGCCTTAGGTACGAGTGAGTCCGGGTAGAGAGGTGACGTGTTGTGTTCGTATGGTAAAAATTTCTCAAAGATTTTCCCGATGTATTTATACTACATCGGAGGTAGCGGGTCAGCACAGGGCCCCAATAAGGGGGACGGAGATCTCATTAGACTTGCGGCGCATGGCGGAGGAAATATTCTCGTTGGACATCACAGGCTCGCGCGAAAGTCCTCGACACCTTAGGTCTGGTGCTGATCAGGCGATACGATGGGGTTAGAAGGGAAACCAAACACGGATCACAGCCGCGCGACATTATTGAGTCCACCTTTTGGGTTGGACCTACCCAACCATTCTTGATAAGAGCGCCGGGTTCATCCAACCGCATGATTTTCTCGCTGCCTCTTTTGGGCTGTTGGGGCATGAAGGTGCATCATTTCTTAGGTGGCACGGGTATAATTTGGGTATAGGGGAAGGAGGGATAACTTTCTCTCTCTCACAATCATACTTGGGGTATTTGGTAAAACCAGTTTTCAAACATACTATAATTTTAAGAGATATTATACCTCATTTTGTTTCCCGAATTTAGCAGAGGCTAACTTCTCCTAGGATTTTGAACAGTACTTCAGTGGATGAACATAGAGAGGCAGGTGTGGGGGAAGATATTAAACAAAAGTACATTAAGGAAAGTACTATTAAATTAGATACATTCATTTACTCTTTCAGGGAGATTAGTTTTTGGGCGGGAACAATGGAGAAAAGACAGGAAATCAAGGCACAGCCTTGCTAGTGCTTGTACTGGTGATCGCAAGATATGATGAACACAATTAGGGTCTCAATGTTTATCGTCAATCGGTGAGGGCGGAAAACGGGTGATAACCGCATTCGACGTTACCAAAGATAGGTACAAGAGAAAAAATGGGCATAGGAAGTTTCGCTTGTAGAAGCAATGTGGATGCGGCTTGCCTTGAGGTAGGAACTAAAGCGGGGTGGATTTAGAAGTGTGGTCGGCGTCTAGCTACGATTCACTTGTGGTGCTAAATCTTTAGGTGCAATAACCGAGGGTAATGGACGTAGACACCAATTTTGTAACCTCCTCGGTATTGGGCATAAGTAATGATATGGCCTCTTGCCGTGGATATGCTTGAAGTTAGGCTGATTTTACGGCCGGCAAATTGTACTTCGCTAGGCATTGATCTGGGGCAAAATTAAGGTCATCTTCATGTACAATTTTACTTCTAGTATGTTAAGGGATGGCTACAACTCGTATCTCTTCTTAATTTAATCCTTCATTATTCGATAGGGTCCGTCACACTTTGGGTATAACATTTTTGGCGGCGTGCGGTGGTATAATTCTTTTATTACAAAAACACATCCCTACTATGAGCTTGCTGAAGGTCGCTCTTACGAAGCTGTTGTGTCTCCCTCTATCTGCTCAGGTTCCATAGAACTTAATGAAGTATATACAATATCTTGAACGCTCGTTCAGCGAGTTTCTTGTTGAGACTCAGCATTTTGGTTGCAGCCAATATTTCTCTGAAATCATCATAGGGCTAAACGCAAAGTCTAGAGTTTCCTCTCATTTTCGAGCAGAAAGAAACACAATCTGCAATGTTTCGCAATTCTTTATAGATGTATATATTTTGCCGCTCTACGCTGCCCTATGCAGAAGGAAGAAACGGTACTCTATGCACCTTTTCAATTTAACACATTTTGCCAAAGAGATTAAAAAAATTAGAGGTAAAAATCGCAGGATGTCTAAGATAAGTACAAATATGGTTGTTTGTATTACAATAAACAGTTCTACTAAAGGTTTGGCTACTATATCCGCAGTTTTATCCGGTAGGGAAATAACGTTATTTTAATTCCTAAATTGCTCAGTGAAAACCAGGATTTCTAATTTCTTTGTTACGTATTGAACAGGAAATATATCTACTTCCGTTCCTTTATAAATTCATGTGAAGAAATATTAGGTTGAGGAATAAGTTCCTGCGTTTTTTTAAATTTTATGTTGATGTAAGTTTTTTTTACGTGATTTGTGCACATATTAAGAAACAATAATAAATAATGAGAACAAAATTTACAAAGGTAAGGCTACGTCTCTTAACAGCGTAGACTATACGGCTTTTGTTTAGCCTAGGTCTTAAAGTTGAGTAATATGTCATTGCGGTTGTTTAAAAGTTGTGTTAATTTAATTTTGTTCTGAACCCTCAAAATGGAATGTCAAATTGAAAGAAAGGCGCATTTTCGACACTTGTTATTCAATTATAATCGAGACGGGAACAATGCAAACGCAGCTAAGGCTCGCGCGATATTTGTGCTGTGTACGGAGAAAATGCTAAATCAGAACGTTTCAAAAACGGTCATTTCAATCTTAATGACGAGGAACGTTCTCGTCGCCCCATTAAGTTCAATGAAGTTCGATTGAACAAGGTTCTTCATGAAAATCCTCGTCAATTGACTAGAGAATTGGCTATACATTTGGCGTGTGATCATAAAACTGTAGTGAATCACCTTTATTCGATGAGGAAAGTTAAAAAACTCGGTGCATGGGTTCCGCATGCTTTGAGCGAAGGCAACAAACTTCAACGCTCCACGATTGCTGCAGGTTTGCTTGCTCGTCACAGGGCTACTCGTGTATATAAGGACAGATAATGTTCACCGCATCATCACTGGAGACGAAAAGTGGTGTGTTTATGTGAACATTAACAATCGAAAACAATGGCTTAGCCCCAATAAAAACCCACTTCTGCGATTAAAGCAAGGACTTCATCCACGAAAGATGATGCTGTGTGTGTGTTCGGATTGTGAAGGCATCATTCTTTATGAGCTTCTTGCGAACAACGAGATTGTCAAAGCAGAACTCTAAGTTCAACAAATATATCGACTCCCCGAAGCTATTCGCGAAAAGCGACCTCATCGATGTTATGGAGTCCTTCTGCAATACGACAATGCTCGTCTTTACATTGCCAATATGATAAAAGACGCGATCCAAACGCTTATTTGGGAAATCCTGCCGCATCCTCCATCTTCACCAGACTTGGCTTCATCGGATTTTCATCTGTTTCGATCACTCTCCAACAATTTTGGCGGCGTTTCGTTCAATACTGATGTTGAATTAAAAACCTGGTTAGACAAGTTCTTGGAGTCAAAATCCAGAGATTTTTAGTGCAGAGGCATCGAAAAACTTGTTGAACGTTGGGAAGAAGTCGTACATACCAACGGAGAATACATAATTGAATAAATTGCATATTGTTATCAATTAAAAATGACGTTCTTCCAAAAATATTTAATGATAATGAATAAATTTGATAAAACCTCAAGAACTTATTCCTCAACACAATAGATGACAATAAAACATAACTCGTATTTATCTGAAAAAATTCATTCCTCTCTAATGAATGATCTTTACATTTTGGAAGATAGTATCTTCCTTCGGAAAATATAAATCCAAAGTAGCTAACACTAGTTTGCGATACTAAAGTCTATGTTCTTTCATACGTACTTGCTTTTAAAGTGGAGAACAAAATGGGCAGATCGACTAATGTACTTAAATTTGGCAACTAGGTGATTGATTTTCCTTAGTGTGAGTTCTGTTGATTAGATCAATCTTGATTGTATTTGTAGGTGAGCCTACCTCAAAAAGCGTGGAAGTAAGAGGCAAGTCAAATTTTATATCAAACAGAAAGATAAACTTCTCACCCGGATAATCACATCAATTTTTATTGAATGACCTGTCACTCACTTGTTTTAAGACTCAAAATGTGCGGTACTTCAACCTAATTCTTTAGCTTCACTCCAAAATATCCTTACCTAATACGTAAAATAAAATATTTCCTGTGCACGAATAAAATCAGTGGGTATTGCAATAGTCATTAAAGCGTTACCAAATACAAAATCTAACTATAAAAACAGAATCCAAACCAAAATCTGAGACTGACATAAACAAACAATTAAAATAATTAAGAATTTACCTATAAGTTGGATTTTAAAAAGGATATTGGAGAATACATTTATCTATTTCTATTATAATTTTTCTCTCTGATTTATATTACATTCTAATGCGAAATTATGGAAAACTAAACCTAACTCACTTTTGTATTAAAAATTAACAGCTGTTCCTTTACTCTATCGAGTACATGTTTAGAAGTGTTGAATAGTGGCGACGGGGTTTTGCTTACAGTTACCTCTACTACTTTGGAATATCTAGTGTTTTCAACGTAATGGTTGATTGAAGATAATTCTACGATTTCTGAGTAGGGTGGCGAAGGCTTAATTATTTATTTTCAAGGAAGTGGATGACTACGATAAAAGGATCCTTGTAAAGGAGCCAGTGTAAAAGGGGCAGGAAAATGGTGCTATAAGGTTTTTAACTTTAAGGAAAAATATAGGGAATTGATTAAAGTTTTAAGGCTCTATAATGTGACCAAAGAGATGATCTGAAAGCCCCGTCGCCACCCTTCAACACTTCCCGAGACAAAGTTTCGAGACTCATTTTCTAATCATTAAGTCTGAAACATTCAAATTAATAATAATAAATATTAACTATTAATAATGATAATTAATATTACCTATAGTATAAAAGTGATAAAAAATCATATTCTAAAGGTAAAAAGAATATAAATTGGGTAAGTGGTAGAAATATCATAAAATCAATAATACAATGGGCAGTCAATGGGTTTTGCAATTTGGATATAAGGAAACGAGATAGGGGGAAAAGTTTTTTATTATCTTTCAATATAACTACCCTCGACTGTAATTCACTTGCGCTACTTGTCCCTGAGGCTTCGAATTCCCGACAACCAGAAATCTCGCGACTGCTGTTCAATCCTCTCCTGGACGGTGAGCTGGACAACTTCATCGTCCCCAAATCGGCGTCCACGCAGTGCAGCCTTGAGCTGGCGGAATAAAAAGTAGTCGCTTAGGGCCAGATCTGGACTGTAGGGGGATTGGTTGAGCTCCTCGAATCCGCACTCGCGTAGGGCAGCTTGTGCAACTCTGGCCTTGTGGACTTTGACGACGTTGAAGTCGATCATGGGGCGTAAGGTTTCTAGGGACGTCATGGACAAATTATCGTGGATGATGTTGATAACACTTCCATGTGATATTCCAATTTCTCGCTTGATTTCTTCGACCTTCACCCGTCGATTTTTCAGGATCATCCTCTCCACACGGGCCACATTCTCCTCGTTGGTCACGTTTGACGGGCGTCCTGGATGGGGGTCATCTTCAAGACACTCACGACCATGGCGGAACTCCCTTTTCCAGCGAGCAATGGTTGCATAGGAAGGGGCGTTGTCGGTGTACACGGTAACCATGCGTTCATTGATCTCTTTTGCCTTTTTGCCTTCCTTGGTCAAAAATTTGCACACTGCGCGGTTCTGAACCTTCTTTTTTGTTGGAAAAATTGTGACTGACGATCTGCGATCAGCTACTGTTTCTTAAATAGACGAGGCAGGAGCGTGCGACTGTAGTTCCTGACTTGTGATAACTTGTCATAACAGCCCTACAAACAGCCCTCCCCCTTCCTTTGTTTTCCCCTACCGATTCGCAAAACTTATTGACCGCCCCTCGTAGATTGATGAAAAGCCTGATAATATAAAGCTCCCTGAAAATAGGGAAAACCAAAAATTAGCATAAGAACCTATGCAACTCGAAGATATAGGGCAAACCATATTAGAAACAAAATTCAATTAAAGAAAATTAATAAAAACAATTCATTTCAAGAAACTTGCAAAAATATTAACAACGCCTATTTGAAAATAAGATAAAGAGTGAGGCATCTACAGTAAATCCATAAGAAACAAAAATATTCCTTCTGATTTGACGTTTTTGGTTATTTTAATTGTTAAGTTAGTTTTTAGTTACATTAACAATAGTTATTAGCGAGCTCAGATTAGCTGGTTGAGCAATTAAATTAGTGGAAGGGGAATGTAGTTGAATCTTAGTTGAGTAAAGGTTTCTTCATATTATTAAAATAGATTCCCAAATCCTAAGTGTCTGTTCAGTTTTACATGTAGAAAGTACCTTTTAATTATATACCTTCACCCTCTATGACCCATTGGCGTTCCTCAGCGACATTAGATTTCATAGAGCTTAATTACTTTATTCACAATGTTTCGGTCAATAGCTGCGCGAAATTAGATAGTAAATATGTAGCTAAGAAACGTTATTTGAACAATAACTTTTGAAATATTTCATTCAAGCGCCTTTATACCAGTTGCCCAATATCAATTATTTCTAAAAAAATAACCTCGGTGTTTAAGGGTTAATATCTGTATTAAATTTCATGATATGAGTGAGTAAGGGAGAATTTCTTTGTGTTATAGAGTAGTTCCCCTTTTGCTTGTAATACACAAGTGAGCCTAAACCCTCGAATACAGTGCACGTGTAGTGCTAGAAATGTAAGTTTTTTCAAAACACACAGTACATGTGAATTCGTATAGGACCCATAAACACAGACCTAAAGGGAGTTTGTCTTTTATTCCGAAATAATTACCTACTGTTCTTTTGTTTATTAAAACTATTTGTATATTGACTTGATACAAATGAGTCCTTAAAGTTTGCTTAGGATCAATTTTAGCCTTTTGCTCGGTTGACCTAAATTGGGTAATAAAATGCGTATGTGGGGGTAAGGCAGTATACAGTAATAGGTTTACTAATTGGCTTGTATATTCTGTAGGAGGATATTTGCAAGCTTCTGTGAAGTAAAGTTTAAATGTAAATATAATTTTATTTGATATATCACAAAAGCTTAAATTATATTTATACTTTAAAGAAGATTAGTAAATTACTCATTTCAATTTACATGGTACAAGAGATATTTAAATGGAAGTTGTTTAAAATTTGGAATCATTCTTATTATTGTTCTAATGTAGTAAACACGGTAAATGTACTATAAATAGATTAATCTTTGTACATGGTATATAGGCTTGCTATTTGATTCTTTAAGATAAATAGTCGGCTTTCAAAATAAAAGAATTTGTAGTTAAATAAGCCAAATACTGTCCCTCTTTGTATAGACCTCTTCGTATATGGTATTATTGAAAACTCTCTTTAAATACTGATTTCAACGCTTTATAAGAGTGAGACCTGATAAAACACACAAAAGTATCACATCTTACCATATCTTATTAAATTTTTTTTTAACATTTTCGTTGAGAGGAATGCTGGAAAATGAGGAATTGCTGTCGAAACCTTAACGCCCTCTGTATGAAAAGTTAGAACGCTTTTGAGCAAATGTATTTAGAATTATGAAGGAAATAGTGATTAAGAATTCATTTTTTGCTGCATGCTGAAAGTATATAAACCAGAAATTGGGATAAATGATAAAAGGAAATTGTATCAGATGTAACGATTGCCTATAAAGTGTACCAATTCCATTTTTTATGGGCTTTAATTATATCTAAAATCTTATAGTTTTAATCAATACGATTTAGGAAAAACAATACTATTACCTCTTATATAGATGATTAATTTTTTTTCTTTTAAGATATGTCACTTTCTCACCTTTCTCATAATTAGCCTGGTAGATAGCAACAATTTGTCTGTCGGTGAGCTCTTCAGGAACCGTCTTCATTCCATACTACTATAAAATTCCTCCATGCATTTCATGAGCATAGTGTTTTGCTAGGCCTATTATTTGGGTCGTAGTTCTGTCAGGTTACGTGTCCATTAGTTGCAAAATAACCATAATCACAAGGCATTAATGGTATAGAGGCCTAATTAAAGGAGACCTCCGCTCTCGTTATCGTAGCACCGTCTATGGACATTGCAGGTTTTATAAAAGAAACAGGTTACCAGCTTATTCCTGCCTGCTTCCTGTTACCACTAGTGCTACATCGTCCTTAGCTGCCTAATCGATGAACTGTTGATCGCTCTTATTGCAACTGGCCATTCCACCACCCATGGACGCACTGGGTAGCGCGCGTGTAGGCCTCCAAGATAGGTCCCATTGATTATTAAGAATATTTATGTGCTGATAGGTTATATTCAGATTAAATAATGATGACCTTTTGTGCTTGAAAATTGTTCAGTGAGTAAAATCCAATGCGAGAGTGAATAATGCAATACAATCGCGTCGATCATTAACTTCTCTCCTAATGATAGTGCTAAATCCTATGAATTAATTAATAATAAATTTGGATCTAAAAGAGTTATTATTGTTTGACTGAACAATTGACAATCTTTATCAATTTTCTATTTTAAAGCATATTTCAATGTTCAGAAGATATTCAAGTGAACGGATAAGTACTCTCAAATGATCACTTCTGCCCTAGTCATAATAGCACTTTCGGCCTAGTCCTAATGGACCTAAATCAAACGCCCTGTATTTTTATTGCTCCCTAAGCTGGTGAAATCCATTCAACCGTTGCATTCTATGGTTAATATATATATATATATATATATATATATATATATATATATATATATATATATATATATATATATATATGTATATATATATAATACTGCAGAATACTAACTGAAGCCTATAGGTACTAACAGACTAATTAAAGAAATGAAAGGATCTCGTGATATATCTTACGAGCTTTAAACTAGGGGCTAATCTTATAAAAACAATTTAATTAATGGCTTTGTTTTTTTTTCTCATAATAATTACATATCTTGAATAAAAACGAACCATATAAAATAAACTAAACTCCTAACAGTAAGTTTTAAGATTATTAAACGTTGTAAGTATGAACCCATTTAATCAAAGAAATATTATAAAAAACTATAAAGTTATATAAAAATTGTAAGAATCTATAATAGGGATAAAACTTTGTAAAATAAATTTGTGTAAGTAAAAGGTAAAAATTTAATGTTATTTGAAACTCATAGTGAATATACAAAAATGAACTCCATATTTATCTGTTATTTGTCGCGGTGTGGGCGGCCTAGTTATACAAAAGGGAAATTTGAAAGTACTTCAAAATGAGGAGAAAAGTATCTCAAGATTTTCCAAGTGCCTGCCATGTAATGTATAGTAAATCATGATTTCTTAAAGTATAAAGAATGACTGATCACCTTTATTTAAAATGCAATCAACAAAGAGAGCCTGAAATCAAGTAAGAGGAAAATTATACCCTTTGGAGTCAGTGCATCACGCAAAAGGTACTCTCTCATAAATCGAATTGGTATCCTCTAAGACGAACCAAGAACCCTATTTGGCTACACATGAGTGGTACCAAAACAACGTGGAAAACTACCCTTGGAAATCAACCGGCTCAAAATAAGGCAGCTACATCCATTTATTAAGGTATTGAGCTCAAATGAAGTGCATGAGCCTTAGTTTTAAATTTACTAAGAAGTTTAGCTCTATATGTAAATCCAGACATGTTTTGTGAGGTCTATATTTTATGAAAAACTCTCAAAATTAATTTATTCATTTTCAGGTCGTAAAATTTCAAAATTATAATAAACAATAGATATTTTCTGTATAAAAGTAATATAATTATATTGTAAATTATAAATAAGAATACAATTTAATTGATTGGCAAAACTACCATAAAATCAATATTAGATTCGGAGAGAGTAAAGTAAAATCAAAATATTTGTCGTAGAATGCCCCCCCCCCTTTTTGTTCTTTTCTAAGTATGCTAAGTGTCTAATATATATTGATATCTGAATATCTTAAAGAACAGAGCCGTTTCGAAACACGTAAGGATATATAAGAGAAACGAACATTAATCCCAAAATAAACTTATATTTTAAATTTAACCATTGAATACACAACATCTAAACATTAATTACAGCAATACTTTGAATATTATCCTAAACAAGAATTAATTAAATTAGTTAACGCACAAAAATTGGTTAATTTCTCTACACACAACACTAATATAAGAATTAGGCTTACCGGCTCATATGGAGTTTAAAGGCCTCAGAAATGTTATTGACTCATGACGCGTGCCGTCTGTCCAGATGTAGATGGGCGAAATTACACGGTCGTTTTGGCGAGGGTAGCAGCTGGGGGGTCCACACGTTCTTCCGGGGGTGGGGGAATGTTCCTTAAGGACGAGAACAAATACGGTGATTTATGCAACACCTAGGCAGTCGTGGTCTCTCAGGCGAGAGTGAGTCGAACCTGGTTCCTAAATTAAGTTAACTTGGAGTGCGGTGTGACCACCGAGTAACGAGCTCGAGGAGGAGCCTTTCTCCATCGTTATTTATTTCCTCATGGACGAGGACTAAACACAGGGAGGGTCTTCTTCACGGGCGAGGATAACGGAGGGGGGTTTCTCTGGCGAGAATGAATTACTTAACGTTCGGTTTGGTAACCCGGAACTAGCTCGAGGAATAGCTTTCTTAATTCCAGTCTTCCTCAAGGGCGAGTATAATGGAAAGGGATTTTTCTGACGAGAATAAGTTGAACTTGGTTCCTTACCAAGTTAACTTAAGAGTTCGGTGTGGCCACCAAGTAACGGGCTCAAAGGGGGAGCCTTTTCCTTCTTCTTTTTTTAATTCCTTAAGGACGAGGAATACCCCTGGTGTTTAAGGTGCACCAGGATATGAGGAGTCTCTCTGGCGAGAGTAAGTTGAACTTAAGAAAGTTAACTTATCGTTTGGTTTGATAACCCGGGACTAGCTCGAGGATGAGCTTCTTCTTAGCCCCTTAAGGTAGGTAGCTCTGCTTCTCTTGCAGGGTACTTCTTGGTCTGGCGAGCCAAGTACACTACCTCTCCAGTCTCGGTAGTTCGGTTTGATCCGAATACTTCGTCACCTAGAGACTGACGTATACTACCACGATTTTCCTCAGAGTTCCTCATTTATACCTTGTCACCCCACTGGGGGAGTGGTAAGGGGGGAAGAGGCTTAAGGACAGCCACAGGAGACTTCTTTTGGCCAACGGTTTCTCCCAAGAAGTCAAACATCGGCCCCTCGTTAGCCTTCGAGTTTGGGAGAAACATGTCTCCAATTTCTTATTTGACGTGAAACTGGATCTCACTCTCCTGGGGGAGATCTTGCACTTTAACCTTTAGGGTCTTTCATAGCACCGAGTTGTGCCACGCTGCTGTCACGCGTTTGGCCCGCCGAGGCCTGGGCAGGATGTCTTTCCGGTAACCGCCTTGAGACTGCCCCGCGAGTGAACGGGGAGAAGGCGGGGGGACTATTCCCTTGCAATATTCAATGAGGGAAACCTAAAAAATAGAAGGAGTCCTCATGAAATTCTAAGAGATAGGGAAAGGACTATTAGAAACATTATCAATTAAAAGATATTTTATAAAAGAAATATAATTATATTGGAGTAATTTTCTTTTATGACTACTACCATATGAGATTTATTGAGAACACCATAGAACATTTTTAAACAGAATATTCAAGCCCATTAATAAAACGTTTACTCTCTTTTTATCTTCTATTACCTAATATAAGGAATGTGATAAAAAGCTAATAATTTAGCCTCACCAAAAATACCAGGACCCCTTTTGAACATTTCAATATAAACAATTCTTCATTAACAAAACACAATAAATTTTCTGAACTTTACCATTTGCAATTCTTTGAGTTAAAAAATTTCCACAAAATTCCACTACTTATATTTATTTCTGAACTTCACCCTTTTGTTTTTTGATATAATTAAAGAATTATTAGAAATAACTGATAAAAAAACTAAGATAATATTGTTATTCAAATAGTCACAAATCCTCTTCTTAACGTTGATACTAAGAAGTTAAAATATACTAATAAACTTACTAAATGTAGCCAGCTTATTTATCCCAACAATATGTATACGCCTGGCAACGCGCACTCCTTTGCTCTCTTACTATTATATATATATATATATATATATATATATATATATATATATATATATATATATATATTAAGAGATCAGATGGGTTGCGCGTTGCCAGGAATATATGTATCTTAAGGATAAATGAGCAGGGGGAATTTAAGGAAGTTCATTATTAAAAATTAACCTCTTGTTACAGACGTTTCGGGTAGGAAACTCTTCTCAACGATATGACATTAAAAATATATACAAACATGAGATATTTTAGAGAAGTTATCATATATTTATAAATTAACTTATTGGAAATGGGAAGCAGCAGAAATGGTAATATTCAAATTATAAAAATTCAGGGATTTTAACTATTAGGGATTGGGAAATATCTTTTTGTTTTTAAGATAAAAACTGATAGTAATAAGTTTTGGGTCTCTTCTTTGTAAAAATGGAAGATAATAGAAATATTTTTAAAATATGGGTTGTGTTTTGGGTGAGTAGACTTGGTGTGTGTAATTTGTGGGTTATTATAGTTGTATTAGAAGTGAAAATGAACTTGTGTCGGAGTTTAAAGTGGGGTTTGTAAATCTAGTATGAAGAGATTCCAGTGTACGTAGTTGGTTTTCGGTGTTTGCTGTATCTTTAATTGAAAAATTATTTAAGTTTGGTTTATTGTCTGGATGTCTGTTTTCATAGTGTATTCGGATAGGGGAAAATTCTGGAGTAGTGAGCGGGTCTCCAGTTCTGAAAATTATAAAATTATTCGTTCTAAATATTTTATATACTCTGCACCCTTATCATAAAAAATAACTCCCTCAATGACAGACCATTTGCAGAAGTGTAACCTCTTGTAAGACTGTATATGCAATGTAGGTGCCTGTGAGTATCGTACTTCCTCGTACTTAAGTATGACTTCTACAACCTCTCGCGGCGACTAACAGCGCATCTTAAAGACGGAGCCATCAAACGCCGCACGGCAAATTCTCGGAGGACCCTCACCAAGGAAATGTTAAATAAAAATACAACTATCATTTTCCCGGAAAGTGATTGGCGAAGACTGCGAAGGCAAAGGCAGTAACAATATGGAAACTAGTTCATCAACCACACGAAGTCTCAATACTGGCCGCATTACACGATAGCTGAACTATTGTTTTTTCCTGTTGTTTTTTTAACTATATTTGCCATGAAGTTCATTTAATTTAAACGTAAAAAGTTGTACTTTAATCTCATATTTATTTTTTATGTTAAAATAATAAATTAAATGTCTTTCCTCTATATTTGTATAAAGTTTACAAAAATATTCTATTTATTAGAGTGAACTTTCTTTATATTGTTCAGTAAGAAAAAAATTGTAAGAATAAAAACAAAAAATACAAATGCTCAATGTGCAATTGAAAATAAAGGCTTGAAGGCTAAGAGTACAAATTATAACTGCAAAAAAGGTAAAGTAAATTAAAAAAAAACCGAAATCGTTTCCAGGCAACCTGGTACAATTAATCATAATCATCATGGTGTCATCTCTATATATATCACTGTCTATTCATAATAATTCCATTAATACACACACACACCATACACAAAATTTCCTAACTATCCTATACTCTTCTCTCACATTTACCACTCTTACTATCCAAATCTAAATCAATATTCATCAGTATTTTCCCATATGATGATCATTTAGTCAAAACATACCTCGGGAAAAAATAAATTACGATGATTTTCTGCAATCCTTTTCCGATCCAAAAAATAGTCACTTATGAAAATTGAAAGATGAAAAAGTTAAAAAATGCCCTTTACCAGCATTTATTCCAACCTTTTGCTTTCTGAAAAGATAAGCATTAAAAACGGTAAAAAGCTCCAACGTAAAATTAATCAAGCAGCTATTGCTGTCGAATTTAGCAAATTATATCTATATATCTATATATCTATATATATATATATATATATATATATATATATATATATATATATATATATATATATATATATATATATATATTTCTATGCATATATATATATATACATATATATATATATATATATATATATATATATATATATATATATATATATATATATATATATATACTTGATAGATAAATTAATGGGAATGAAATTAAACCCTCTTCGTGCAAGAAATATGAACGATATTCTAATAATAACTTGAACCACAAAAAAAGGGTCTCTATGGGTGATCAGTTTGCTATACTTTTTAAAGGAACCAACTACACTTCATTTCTATGCACTATAGATAACTTAATACCACTTCTTTATTTGCTAATACTCCTGCTCTTTGTTCTAAATTTAAGTATGGAAAAGGGGAAATTTCGCATAGAGAAAAAATATAAAATGCAAATAATAAAGAAGTTAAAATCAAAATGGAAAACTTGTACAGCACACCAAATTCTTCCAAAGGTTAGGGTGAGGAAAGAAGTATTAACGAGATCATAAATCTCTCTCGTGTAATAAGAGTACAAGGGCATTAGAACAAAGAAAAGTCGACCAAAATGCGCCGGAATGAAACATCACTAAATTGAAATCGGTCATTTCTGTCCTAAGAGCCGTGCATTACTTGCCAAAAATATGATCTCCTTAATACACCGAGAATAGCTATCATTAATCAATGAGCTGAACGGTTTAACGCATTGTGC
Organism: Ceratothoa steindachneri; assembly: GCA_963969495.1. Taxonomy (NCBI): domain Eukaryota; kingdom Metazoa; phylum Arthropoda; class Malacostraca; order Isopoda; family Cymothoidae; genus Ceratothoa; species Ceratothoa steindachneri. Next base: position 88,632,901 of record OZ018328.1, read on the forward strand.
TGATAAATGGTAGTCCAATTAAACCTTCAAAACAGTGCTAAAGAGTATTATCGATTTTCGTTAATGGATAATTTTTATGATATTTCTAGACTCAATTGAGCCTTACTTCATCGTCATCACTTTTCATATTTCTCCCTTCTACCTGTACCCAAATCTCCTTAATCCTCATTTTGGAAAAGACGTACTCTACACTACATATATTTTTCCTTTCTTCCTATTAAATCCCAAACCCTTTTTTAACCACCTCTTTTAAAAGGGTAAGGTAGTCTCTTAAGTCTTCCGGAAATAAATAATAATGACAAGTCTCACTCACAAAATTACTGCGCTATAAAGCTGTTGCCTTTGTTTCAAGCAATTGTGTTATTGCCAACTCAGCGCGCAAAGAAATATTAGTTCGCTTTGAATGTGGCCTTTCCTTTGTTACTTAGCTGACAAAGCGTTCTTCTATATAGTTCACAACCTTGATATTATTGGGTTATTTTAAGTGATTTTTAACTCAATATATCCGTTTTCACATTATTTTTACAATATAAAACACTGCTCGTAGGTAGTTGTATTCATTACTAAACTCTCACAGTAAATCTATAATAGTAGCGTAGCAAATACTCTTTCAGCCATACTCCCATAAAAGAGTCTGTAGCAAAATCTAGGAATTTTAATGGCTCCCTTATTATGCAAAACACATTAGATTTTCCTCAGTAATTTATTTTTTATTTGCTATCACATTTATTGTTATTTTACAGAACGTAATATCATGAAATTACAAATTTATTTAACATGGCTAAGAACATCCTAATTTTATTCACTTTTCGTAAATAAAAGTACAATACACCTTTTTCGCAATGCTCAACTAATTTACTCTCCGTTATATGTCAATAAACGTGCACCAAAATTCTCATAATGGTCATGTTTTGAATATGGCATATATTCTTGTATATAACTTTTAACTAATGAACTCTGTGGAGGTATGCCTGTGTAGACTAGCTCTGCGCACAGAGTCATACACAAGCACCGGCAGACAGCTGACCAGAGGCCGCTTGAGATATGATCTCGGGCGATAAATAAAGAGTTCGATTTACGGTTGATTGGGTCTGGACTAATGGCTTGCCAAGTTGCAGTTCAAAGGATATATAAAGAACATTACCCCAAAATATAATTTTAGTATATATAATAAAAGGGGTCACTTTATATATATATATATATATATATATATATATATATATATATATATATATATATATATATATATTAGAGTGACGACTTTTTTACAACTTAATATCTCTATGTCATAATTTGATGAGCTTTAATTAAAGATTATATGAAATCTTACTTTCAAGGTGATTTGAAAAAAACTTCTTGCAAAAAATGATTTTAAAAATATTATTTGTCAGCTTTTTTGACCAGTATTTAAAGTTACTGGCAGCATATACAAGATTCAACACAAGCTTATGAGTCACATATATATAATGTCGTAGGATCCCCTTTTTTATCGAGTAATACATTTGTCAAAGTATACCTTTTTGTCGTTATATACTTCTTTTTTTGAAGTATGCTTTGATCTAAGAGTGCTAATTATGTTGTTTTTAAGGAAAAGCTGCTTCAACACGTAAGGATATAAAGAAACGCACAGGAATTATCCCCAAATACACATATATTTTAAAGGGTATTTCAACCTACTCGAATTACCTTTCTTATGGTACTTGACCAAGTTTTAACTGAACCTTATAGCTAGAGCCGCCACAGGCAGTGGGGAATAATTGATGGGAGCGTGAGTCCGATAATCCTTCTTTATCAAGGTACACTGTAAGATCAAGTCTGGGTTTGATCTCTGGGGTCGAAAACAATTTTCCTTGTGGGGTCGTTAATGGGCGTGGAGCTCACTACGACTTGGAGTTTTAGTGGTAACTTCGTGGGTGCTTCGTTCTGGGGGAAGACTACTGGGGGTAGGGGATACTTATTATCCTCGTATAACATCTAAATCGGTTTACCTGGGTGCACCACATTTACACTTCTCTCTTGCTTTATCTTTACCCCATTTGACTGGGATCTCCTCTTAAGTTATTCCTTAAGCACTCCTGTTGTTACCTCATCCCTACTTAATACTTATTCCATCGTTACCCTCTTTGGCTGTTTATTCAGCGATCCTTTCCTAGGTCCAGGACGAGCTAAAACTTCTTCGACCTTCCTCTGGTTCTCGATAGATGTACTTTCGCGTGCGAGCAATCTTTTTTTTCTTCTCTCTCTTTTCTTTCAGCTTGAGAAAATTCTTTTTACCTCTGTATTCTTCTTTCATCTACTTCTGTTTATCTTTATTCTTCTTTCTTTTGACTTTTTTTCCCTCTTCCTTCTTCTTTCCTTGGCTTTTCTTACAGCTTTCATTATTTCGCTTCCCCGTCGGGTTCTTCTTTATTCATCTTCCATTTTTATCTTATTCTTCTTTCTTCATCTTCCCTTTCTATCCTTATTCTTAATTTTTCTGCTTCTCTTTTTAACAATATGATTCTTTCGTTTGTTTTACTTCCTGTCGGTATTCTTCTTTCATCTGTTTCTATTTTCCACTTCATTCTGTCTTGCTCTAAATTTTAGGTCTATCTGTATTTTCATTGTTTCGTATTCTCTTTTCCCCTCTTCTTATATTTTCCATTTCTCTATCAAACTGTATTATTTCTTATTCTTTTTCTATTTTTATTCTCAATTCTGACAGCACGTAGGCATTCATATCCTCGCCATCAAGTCTCAGAATTTGGGCGTGTTAGTTGAGTCTTTCGACCGGATCCATTTTGTGTTTGTCTGTCGATTTTTACTTGCTGTACTCTCAAGTACTTATGCCGCTACTCACCAAGTAGCGCCCAGCCTAACTTACCCTTAATCCCACTACTATGATGATTCTAATACCATTCCAACAACGAATTTACCACTTGGCCTAACAATTACCTTCAGATTGTTTCCACCCCTAACTTTACCAATTTCCCTCTCGTCAATTATTCTCTTATTCCTTGTATTCTTTTACGTGATGGCTCCCTGTTAATTAGACGCTGCTTGGTTCTTTCTAATAATAACCTACAGACCTGACACGCCTTTTTTTATCGAGTAATACTTTTATCGAAGTATACCTTTTTGACGTGATATACTTCTTTTTTCAAGTATGCTTTGATCTAAGAGTGTGAATTTTGTTGTTTTTAAGGACGAGCTGCTTCAACACGTAAAGATATAAAGAAACGCACATGAATCATCCCCAAATAAACCTATATTATAAATTTAACAATTAATTATGACACAAAACAGTAGACATTTATATCCTCCTTTTAAGCTAACCGAGACAAAACCAGTGGGCACCTGGGCCTATTACAATATCACTCAATGACAAAATAAACATAAAGCAAATACGTAAACACACCCATTGCCGATTAGTATTTTTATCGCGACCCTTTTAGATTAGCGTTAAACATTGAATTAAATTACTCTCTTCTACTAGCAAATATGTCAGGGGTTCACGCACAATTGTTTCTTCTTCCATTAAATCGTGAAACGTACTAATCTCATACTATCCTACGTCGTTCTCACTAAATAATAATCTTCCCTCTTTCTTTCAGGGGCTTATTTATAGTCAGACCACTGACCTATCTAAGGGGTAAGAGGCGAGGACACAGATGGGAGCGCGAATGGTGAGTTCGCATCTGGTAGAGCGAGAAGTGCAGAGGTTGGCACTGAGGTGCTCAAGTTGGCTTATTAATTAGCGGAACCCTCAACCGCCACATTCCTTAGCTTGCCTTTTGACTGTCACCGCTTTTTGGTGACATAACCATGGACCTACGGATCTCGTAGGCAATTGAATCTTTAAAGAGTCGTTTAAGGGACTTTAGTGGTTGCCTTAACACAGATGGTTGCCCCAACTAACTATACGGCAGGGAAATCAAACAGGGTAGTCAGTTACTGTTATTCGCCGGCTACCCTTCCCACGAGTCTCCTCATGGGGCTTGCTTCTACGGCTTTCTCTACAAAGGGAAGAGGACTTTAAGGTATATGTCCGCCTGGCATTCTTGTAGGCTTTATGTTGCTATTCCTCTACATATAACATTTTATACGGTCATCAAACACACAAAGAAGTAAATTAGTCACAATAATGTCATTGGACCTGGTGAATATCAGTGATATGTTGTCCTTGTTGCGGCACGACCCATGCAAGTCTTGCCTAACTTTGACTGCTTGCTCACAGCACTGGTTGCTTCGGGCAATATTGAGTGGAGATATATCTTTTTTCAAGTGGGTTTTCAAGCATTTGAGACTTGTTGGATATTCATAAAGAGCTTCAGATAGTTCATCAAAATCGTGAGCACGGAACAAGTGGGTGCTGAACCAATGGTCAGCCCATGAGTAAGAAAAAATTGTGACTGATGATCGGTGATCAGACATTGCTTCTAAAATAGACGAGGTAGGAGCGTGCTGCTGCATGCCCTGACTCTTCATAACTTGTCCTAACACCCCTACAAACAGCCATCTCCCTTTCTCTGGTTTGCCCTACCAATTCGCAAAAGTCATTGACTGCCCCTCGTATGTAAGAAACGTATATACATAAAAAAAAATTCCAGAAATTTATGTCCAGATTTATTTTTAGCAAAATAAAATATACTCATTGCAATATACGGTAATAATAATATAAATATAATAATATAATAACATTATAATGATAATACTAACAACAACAACACAATAATAAAACTAATAATATAAATAATAATTTAAATAGCTACATATTATTTTAAATGGTATATCAAATGACATTCCAACAGTATCATAAAAATAATATTACACTTACGTTGCTAAATTTTACAATTTATATTTAAATTGGAAATTTTTTATATCTCTAAATTTCTCAAGTTTATAGATTAATACACATAAGGGGTCTTAGTTGCCCAAAGTAAGTATAAATTAACTGACTTAAGGTGTTAGTTTTAGTAAGGATGTAATTCTATCTCTTTTTATCCGCTTATTAGCTTCATTAAAAGGGAGCTCGCGGATTCTTTTCAGGTGTATTAATTCGGTCAGTTAATAACTGTGTCATTTTTCACAGATGAAAAGCCACTCTCTAATAGCAACCCCTTTTATTATGACTATTGAAATTTGATCAATACTTTTTAAATGAAAGAAATGCAGATTGTAATTGTTGAAAAAATCGCTTTAAAATAATTAACTTTTTCCACTATTCACCACCTTTTAAAGAAAATAGTTTAGGATTCACGATTTTGGCAATGGAATCTTCATGAACTGACAAAGCTACACTTGCTACTAATTTTACGTATATCTCCTTTATTTACTAAATAGTAAACCATTTAACTAGAGATATTCAAAAGGACGTAACTGTGTAATGTATAATAATATTAAACGTTGTATAAATTTGACTGTTTCTGGAAAAAAGATACTTCAGGCGAAAAAGGGCCATCCATGATAGATTTTTTCCTGAATTTAGTGTCATATGAGTGACATTATTTATTGACTACTTTTTAAGCTAAGTCTTCCAATCCCCAAAGATTCCGAATTTATTCATTTAGGCTGTTCAAATGAATAACTGGAAACAAAAGGTAGAGTTAATCAATAAGTAAAGAATGATCTTTCATCAAAACAACACGTGACCAAATATCGCACGAGATACCATACAAAACAATAATAATTTCTATTGGGATCTAATGATTCATTTTTCATATCAGACTAATACACCCCCGTGAAAATTCTTTTTTTTAGGAGTTTACTAAATCACCAGAAAAGAATGAAGATACCCAAAACAGAAACAGCTAGTAAAAAACAACTTTAAATGAAAACGATTTTTTCAAAGTATTTAAAAGATAGTAAAAATGCAGCAGAGTTTAGAAACTTAATGAACAAAATATTGCATTTGCTCAATCCATATTCCTTTTTTTATACTAAAACACTTCGTAGTCATCTACCTTAATTAATTGATTTTTAATCTTTCTAAATTTAGAAAAATATTCGGTCGCTTTCAGGCAATAGGATCTAAGTCCATCTCAAAATGCCGAGAAAGAAATGGATTAGGAATAATTTTGTATATGTATATACCTCCACTTGATTCATAAACCCAATTCCTTTTCTTTATCGACCAATTAATATTGCATGACTCCGATGTTAAGCTAATTATTACAATGAATGGCGCATATTGAAGAAATATACAAAATTATTTTGAGGGAAATTGATATGGTTGAATAATGAAATTTTCCTTCATTTTACCTCGCATAAACCCTCAAATTTATTTTGTAGGATTTATTAAGAATTAAATTAAAAGAAAACATTAATAAATTATCTCCAATGCATGTGTACTTCTATTCGATCTCGACATACTAACAACCAGAAGAAGACTCAACAAGTGGAAAGCACATCAGCTATTCACATGGTCAAGGTTTAGTATACATAATGAAAAGAGCTATCAAATCCGGCCACAATTAAGTTAAATTAAGCAGAGCTTTTATATTAAGTACGCTTCTCCTCAAAGGCGGGAGTTTATAATTTTACTTCCTGAGACCACCTGCCTCAAAGTGTTCAGCAGGTGTGGCATAGCTGGAGAGTAGTTTCTTTTGCTAGGAGTGTGAGACAATGTCATTCTAAAGAATTCCAGCATCCCCTCTATGCATACATACCCTTATCTCCCATTGGCAACTTAACTGAAATATTCATTTAAGGCGTATGCTTTTGGTACACATCTCATTAAATTATTTTTAGTCAAACCATCTGGTCTTCTTTAGTTTAGTTACTGAAAATGTAGAGCATTGGTTGTGAGGGGAAGATTTCCCAACCTAGGAAACAAATCCAAAGAGGCAAACTTATGGGTGGTTCAGCAGACGAAGCTGCTTGCAAACAAAAAATTTGTTCTGTACAACTTCCTAAAAAGCCAAATACGAAAGAAAGAGGAGCATCTTTTTTCTGCGAGAGGTAGCCAGTAACATCTTACAATGTGCCAATAGAGAAAAAATGGTATAGAGTAAATAAAAACAAGCAATGAAAAATAACCTTAATATTAATATATAAACCCACAACCAGACGCTCAAGGGTTTTGCATTAAATCAATTCATTGCTATAAGGATCAAATAATAATTGATTAGAGAGCACTGAATGCGCTTCTCCAATTAACGACTAAATTTTCAACCAAATAGTGACTTTTGGCTGTAAAAATATCTTACTCCAAAATATGTTCTTAACCCCATTGTTGTAAACTAAATTAATAAAAATATATCATCTAAAAGAGAGATTTTAGGTGCATAGACAACTATCGCAATACAGATCCAAGATAGATCGCAAATTTAAAAAATAGAGAGCAGCCTTCCAGAAAATAAAGTCGAGATTCTTTGACAAAGGCGGCCTGAGAAAGAAGAAAAAGATCTTCGTAAAAAGGGCTGTGGTCCTCACGGTACTACTATACAGTGGCGAAACATGGATCACATACCGGCGTCATTTGATTAACTCGAGCAGTTGCACCAAATATGTGTCCGAAAAATCCTACACATTTTCTGGGAAAAACGAAAAACAAACATCAGCGGTCTTCAAGAAGCAGAGTCCACCAGTTTTCGAGGCGCTCATAATGAAACATCAACTTAGATGAGAGCGGCACTGCACTCGGAAGCCAGAGACAAGACTGCCTTGGTGGGTTTTGTTCTCCGAACTTCAAACTGTTGCCCGCGTGAAAGGAGAACAGAAAAAGCGATGGAAGGATACATTAAATTCCTACACGAATAAAGGCCAAAAAAGTCAATTCATGAGATACCTCCGCGCGGGATCGGCATAGTTAGAGAAGTACAGCCCAGCAGGCAATGGCAAGTTTCAAGACCGTAGGCATACGGAAACTGCTAATCCAGCGCTGTGGTCACAACTTCCCCCCGGCACCATCCTGGAGACGTGCAAAAAACACTGCCGGTGGCAACTGAGCCTCCTTAGTCATCTAAGGACCCTTGGGTTCGATGGCCACCGAGATTGACAGCCGACACTACTACTATTGACAAAGACTGTTTCCCCAGAATGCACCAATGAAAGCATGTGCGTAAAACAACAAGTGCGCAAGAGAACGAAAGTAATTTGAATTCAAACTCTGGCACTATACAATAATCACATTTATCAAAGTGTCTAAATACAGAAAAATGATTAAATAGCCATTTTATTAGTTGCTAGCTCAAGGGCTCGTCAAAAAGACTGACTCGATTGATGCAGCTATCTGGGGATACCAATGCTATTAAGAATTTCCGGCTGGCGGAAGTCAGGTGAAATCTAAATCTTTGTCTACATTCCAGTCAAACACTAATCTTTCTTTCTCACTCATAAAGGGTGAAAGACAATATTGAGCTATACTCTATATCTTCCTCATATTTTTGCTATTTCTAGCTTCACCAGTTTATTTAGAGATCTCTCCTTTCAAACATTTTGCATGTTACAAACTCGTTACAATTTTGGAAGAGTGAAAAGACAGTGCCGCCCATACCAAAACGGTTCCGGGAGGTTTAGATTCCAACCTAAAATCTAAAACAAGGAATTTAATCATAAAACAAGTTTTATGCCCACTTAAGAACTAACCTACCAACCTAGATGGCAAATTTTAACAACGCAGGGATAAATTTAGAGGTGAAAAATCGAATTCTAAACAATCATTTTCAAAACACCAAACATATGCTCTAAAATAACTTGTCTGCAATGAACAAAGAAAGCAGTTAAAGTGCATGAAAGTTCTGCGCTAACAGCTTGAAGTCTGAAAAGAGTTACCAATTATTTAAGGCCTAAGACACGTAATGAATGTGCGAAAGTAATGAGGAAGAAGGATTGCAAACCAGACAATTTTGGCTGAATACATTTGTATTAAATTGCAAAAATAACCCCGATTGAAGAAAATGTTATCGAAGAAATTCCTTTGTGTATTTCACGATACATTATGGAGTAATGGTATTTTTGATACCTTAAAAAAGCAGATTTCAATAACTGCGAAGCTAAAGGGCTTTCTTGGCAAACCCTTGGTTTCATCTTTAATTGAACTACCACCGTTTCCTTCTTTTATCCTTAAATTTAAAGTTAGAATCTGTAACATTGACGAATTCTTAGATGAAGTAAACTGCCTTTGCACCCTTCTCCCTTCTATTTGGCAACACTTATCCATGTGAGTGTGTTTTGATCTTCAGCTGTGTGCTTTAAAACAAACAATATCCAATGATAAGTGAGATTATGAACTTCACTTTCAGATCCTACGTAAAGAACTCAGTTGACTACTGCCTCCTTATACTGTTAAAGCTTCCTCCTAAGATAGGAACATTGTCATCCACTTTATTCTTAAACATAAAATCGAAAAATTCAAATTTATTGAAGCACCTGATTAGATTTTCCAATCCTCCCTCACATATTTATGTATGTTTATTTGCATATGTATGTGTATATTTTGTATATAGTGTGACCAAATATATTGTCCCTGTTTTTAATCGTTTATTGCTGGGTCATTATTAAGGCATTACAAATGAAATAAAAAAAATATAAGAAAACGTTTTAAAGTTCATTATATTCTACATGTGTTTAAACTAACTTCCCAGGACATTATTACATTTTGCATAACGGGAAAGGAAATTATTTTTCAAGGAACGAGCTGTACAGCCACAGCGGTCACTGCAGTTCCACCACAATCTAACTGTCTTCATTGTCTTCCGAGATTGAAGGGTGCCAACGAGAATATTTTAAGTTTTGATCAAATTTCGCTCTAAGACTTCCTACAAATTTAAAAAAAAACAAAATAGTGAAGGTAAAAAATATAGATGATTACTAAAAAAAATAAAACTGGTCAAAGCCAGAAAGTTTATTAAAATTTAGGCATAGCTACTTTTTATTATATTTTTCCTATATTCGAAAGTTTTATCGAAGTTATTAAAATAGATTTTAAATTTTAATATTTATCACTATGCAATAGCTGCTTTGAAATATCCATCGAGGTCGATGATGACAGATGCCCTAATATTAAAGGCATCAAACCTGCACTAGGTTTAAACGGGTAGGAATGTGTGAAGTCTTCGGACACGTATCTTGACCGAGAAGAGAAGGACCATGGTGGAAGGAGAGGCTCGAGACGACCAGGCTTCATCCTCCGTGCAGCAACTTGCCGAGACACCTGTCTGTTAGTGCTCGCCTATAGGTACTCCCGATTCTGGTGTGTGATCGAGGTGTCCTTCCTCTAGCCTTTGCCTAAAATGGCAGAACCCCGAAGGCAGTGGGAGAGGTCCAGTGGTTGGTATGCGCCAGGACGTGTCTATACAGCACATATAAGTAGATAACTGAATAAAGCAAAATGAAATTATTCGAGCAAATTTAAATGGAGCAAAAAAGAAAGCCTGAAGATTGCTTGTCCTTATTTAAAAAGACCGGATAAAACTGGCTTTCAGTCAGAGAAAATAACAATCCATTTTAAAAATTATTATAGCAAGAGTAAATTATTAGGAACTATACGACGTTGCCAAAGCCGGATAGGACGTTGACCACACACCAACGGTCTTCCGGCGAAGCGCAAGCTCCTGCTGTAAGGAGGATTGGCGAAGCCGCTACTCCTGTAATATATTTTTAAAAAGCTTAGTTTATTTTTATACTCTTATCCTGCAATTTAAAATATATTGTTTGATGGGTCATTAAATAAAATGTTTCATAATTTATTTTAATTTTATTTCTTTCTTAAATTAAATGCTTAACTTGAGAAAATTATCTATGGAACATTATAGAATGAGAAATTTTGACATCCTGAAAGTTAATCCATATATAAATATTCTCCCTCCACAAAAGGGTAGCTTCACATTTCGTGTAAATTTTGAAAAAATGTAAGGCTTGAAATTTCCCACTAAATTTTATTCAGATCAGTATTAATTCACTAGACCCTTACAAGTGAATATAATTCCCTTGTATAAAATATCTATTAAATTATATAATGTTTATAGAAAAGTTAGCTTCGATAATGTCTCGAAACCAAAGAGGTTTAAATAGACCAAAGAAATGGGCACCGTAGAGTGCATTTTGCCCCGTTTGCTTTTATCGGATTAAATTTTATACGGTCTTGCGCCTTTCTCATCGAGAATTGATTAAGCATGTGACTACATTTTTCCCAAGGAGTAATCAATATGCAGCCTCTTTTTATGGCAACTGCAGTCAAAGAGGAGAAAGAAAAAGATATATTCATAAGGATCTTATAGAATATAATCAATCTGTCCCTAAAAGTTCGACATATTTGAAAATGAGGCTATCAAATCCAATATTCTCTGTGATTTCTGGGGATAGTTAAGTAAGTTCAGGTAAGGATATTTCCTATAAAAGTAATATATGGAAGTCCTTCTATAAAATGTGGGATCATTTTTTAATTGTATGCAAGTTTCTCGTATTGAATGATAAATAGGTCAGTGGGAAGTACTAGAGAAATTTAACTGAAATGTGTACACGCATTTTAGAGGACACAAATGAGATTAAAAAGACGTTGGATAATTTAAAAAGTTGTCGAGAAACCTAGGCTAATTAATTTATTGTATGCTTACAAGCTGCCTAGAACAAATTATGTCACTATGTTAAAATATAAACAGTGAATTTGAAATATTTGAAACAAGGTTTTCACGCTGCAGAAAGTGCACGACACAAGGCACTCTCAGATTTGAAATATTAGGCTTTCCTTCTCAACCGAGACCTACATTACCTATTTTGGAATATATATGATAGAACGCATCTAAACAATGAAATGCAATCGAATATAAGTATTAACTTAAACATGAGGATTAAAAAAATATACCGAGTGTCGAACGATCACTTTGCTTTCCTTCATGGTCTCATCGATCTGATCGAGAAAGCATTATCACATGAATGGAAAGAAGCTCAGCATATGAGCTACAAAGTCATATATTCCTTAGTAGAGAAGCATTAATAAGCTATTATGTGTGAAGATTAGATACCCTTAGCAGCTAATATTTCTTTACTAAGTCTTAGTTTTTTCCTAGAAAGCGATCCTGACATTTTTAATTTTATCCTCAACAAAGAGCATGAACAAATAGATTTGCTAAATTTGAGAAAACCTCTACATTTATCAATTTTAATAGTAAAAAGAGCTTTAGAACTTGCAATAGAGGAATTTGAAAGTCTTTCAACGGATCAAGATGTTTGGTAGAGAATAAATGATCTCAAGGAAGTAATTTTAACATTTCATTTGAATACACTCTGCCATATTCTAAAGCCAGAAAGCCATCATAGATTTAAGCATATAAACTGAAAAGCAAGAACCCGATTTATGTTTGATAAATGATACATACTTTGCAACATTTATTAGTAATCCAGTAATAAGTTGAAACTTTACCTTATTACTACCTCCCGACCGTATTAGCACGGCGATCTGCTTTCCTGGCCGCGGTTCTGACGGGAGTCAGCGCCACGTCCAGCCCAGCTAAGCTTCTCTTTTTTTCTGACACTCTGTTTTCTTACCCTGCCTTCTCATTTTCTATAAAGCCTCTCTCACAACTTTCTCTGCTTGGTCGCATAAACGTTTTAGAAGATGACCGCAAACCGAGTGGCATATACAGATATAGGTAGCAACAAAACAGACTAGTTAATCTCTCGGACTTTGATTGCAGCCTTTTAGCAGTCGAGTTAGAAAAATAGTTATGTACCTGCCATTTGAGATGTAAAATCTGAGACAAACAATATTGAGCAGAGGTTTGGAAATTGACCTGAGACTAACAGTGTGGGCTTGCGAAGACAAGTTGCCTTTGGTGTGTGTATATAATGTTGAATATACTGCTTCATCCGCTCTTCACACACAACAAGCTAGGATTAGGTCTGGGAAGGATGCAGGGAATGCACTGTATTTTGGCATGTATGTAGGATACCTTGCTGAAAGTAGGCTTGTGGAACTTGGTAAGTCAATTATTTAAACATGCAGTGTAAGAGGTAACCATGGGACGCGGGATGTAGGAGTAGCTTGAGTAACTCTTGTGAACAATCGCTTAGTAAAAACACGCCGTTCAAATTCTAGAAAAGGCGAGAAATGTTGCACGAAGTCTGTCCGTATTTCGAATAACCGAAGCTAGCAGGTAATAAAAACCAAGTGAAAAACGCTCAGGAAAGCTCGAATGACTACCAAGGAGAAGAGTTAAGTAAATAAGCGAATTTGAGACTAATTGGAAGCTCTTATATAATGATGTTAATCTTAAATCTTCGCAATAGGTAGGAGGCATATCTCAGAAGTTTGATTGGCGGATAAGAAAATTAATTCTCTACACGAACAATTGAAATGGAAACGGTACTGAAATTATCTCCTTCTGTAAATGAAGCACCTCTCTTATTAGATTCAAACGATTATTTGTTAGTCAGAACAATATACACTAGGAGCGGTAGATAATTTTTGGCCGTGAGCAACACTAAATTCTGTGTTTTTGTCTGGTCTGGCGTTAGCTCTCTTATCACTATCAGAATAGTCTGAGTTATGCATTATCTTTGAAGAAATCAATTCAAAAGCTAAATTTAATCCTTCAATTAAATTAAAAGTGTAAGCTTTACTGCTTGTATTTCGCAATGAGAGCTCCAATTCGAAGATCTCCGAGTTATTGAGTGTCAAACTGAGGATGGTGCAGACAATCAGAGAAGAGTTGGATGAGTCAGACTGATTTAGAGGGTGCGGCTACTAGGAAACCTCACTATGAACAATGTGATACAAAAATAACCGCCGAGTTTGTCATCAAAATCCCAATTATTATTGAGAACGATCCCACTAAATAAATGATGTCCATATCCCGGGACATGCGATGATTATCATAATCTTTCTTCAAGCACTTTGTGCATAAGGACATTCACTAATATTAATAAAAGTTAGGAAAGGGCCATTCTTTGGTAAAAATGAAGGAGAAGAGAAAGTAAGATGCTGCAAAGCTTGTGAACAAACTGAAACATCTCTGCACATCTGTTTTACTTTGCTTCTTCTTATACGGCAAAATTTTCTGTCATGAACTATTAGTGAAGTCGCAAAAGACCCAATGCCTTCTATCTCTGGATTATAGTGTTTAATAATTTCAACTCTTAATATTTTTCCTTTTAGCTCCTCCACTCTTAACTATCTAAATGACTTCTTTCTCATTCAATTTAACTAGCCTGTCCAACCTGTATTATCATTATCGCTAAGTATCAGTCGAAAAGGGTCACATAAATGAAAAAAAAGGTCTAGAAGTTTAGAAGCAATAAAAACATCTGTTTTACCGCTGTCCAGTGGAGTTTTAATATAATACCTTTGTTTCAGAATTCGAAAAAGACGAACAACAATAATTACACATTGTTTGTCGACTTAAATATTCCCACTAAAAAGCATGGTCTCATAAATGTACATATATATATATATATATTAATATACTATTAGGCAAGATATTAAAGCACCATAAAGAGTCATTCTAATAATCTAATTATATATTTTCTGTAAATTAATTTACTATATATAATATATTGATTTATTTTTAGTTATATCAATATTTAGTTGAGCCCGATTTTCTTTTAATTTCAGCCATAATTCTTAGTGGTTTGAATTTCACCAAATTTTGGCAAATAATTATTGAAGTTTAGAAATTTCATACTTATGTTTAATTTGTAATCATGGTACGAGGGGCGGTCAATAAGTTTTGCGAATCGGTAGGGCAAAACAGAGGAAGGGGGATGGCTGTTTATAAAGGGTGTTAGGAGAAGTTATGATAAGTCATGGCCTGCAGCCGCACGCTCCTGCCTCGTCTATTTAAGAAGCAATAGCTGATCGCCGATCGTCAGTCACAAATTTTTCAACAATAGAAAAGGTTGAGCACCGCGCAGTGATTAAATCTTTTAGCAAGGAAGGCAAGAATGCAAAAGAGATCCATAAACGCATGGTTGCAGTGTACACCGACACCGCCCCTTCCTATGCAACCATTGCTCGCTGGAATACGGAGTTCCACCATGGTCGTGAGTCCCTTGAAAGATGACCCGCGTCCAGGACGCCAGTCGAACGTGACCAACGAGGACAATGTGGCCCGTGTGGAGAGGATGATCCTCGAAAATTGACGGGTGAAGGTCGATGAAATCGACGGACAACTTGAAATATCACAGGTAAGTGATATCAACATCATCATCCACGAGGGTCTCTGCCCATTGGGTCCCTAGAAACCTCGCGCCCCATGATCGACCTTAACGTCGTCAAAGTCCACAAGACCAGAGTTTTACAAGCTGCCCTGCGCGAGTGCCGATTGGAGGAGCTCAACCATCCCCCTAAAGTCCAGATCTGGTTCCTAGCGACTACTTTTTATTCCACCAGCTTAAAGCTGCACTGCGTGGACGCCGGTTTAGGGACGATGAAGATGTCCAGCTCACCGTCCAGAATTGGATTGAACAGCTGTCGGGGGATTTCTGGTTGTCAGGAATTGGAAGGCTCTCTTTTTCTTATATCCGCATTGCAAAACTTATTGACCCCTTCGTTAATTATTTTCCCAGACATTCCACACAAGTGTTCTATTGTATTTAAATTTTAGCTCCTTGGTGAAAGGCAAATGAAGTGATCTTCTTTACTCTAAAATAAATGATGGTTTGGTCGCATCTATGTGCTTTAACTTTGTCCATCTAAAATATAACTCCAGTTCTTGGTGAGTTTGGATGCAATTTGCTGATAGATTTAACTTAAACTTGCGCAAACATAACAAAATATGTGGTGGTGCTTATTTTTCCTTGGAATACAAACATGTTTTTAGCCCTGATGAAGACATGTGGTTCCATACCATGATAGAACCCACAACATGCTTCACGGATGGTACCACACAAGAAGGATAAAATGTCTCATCAACTCTTAATCTCAAACAGATACTCAGAAAGTACTTACACTGTATAATTGTAAAAAAGGTTTAAATTTGGGAAGAAATTTCTTCTCAGATATATTTTAATAGAATTAAATAAATAATAAAAGAACAAAATACAATAATCTTTCTTACATATCTGTTAATTCCACTCATCTTACCAGATACCTCTAAAGCACGGTTTATTTTTCCTAATTTTGTCATTTTTTACAACTGGGTGATATTTTCAAAATTGAAGCTTCATTGAACTCAAAAGCATCTTTAGAAAAAGCTTTTCTGCTATTCTGTAGCAAAAGTAGAATGATTTATATGTCTTCTCTAGGTATTTTAAAAAGAATTATGTCCTTTTCCGCTTTATGTAAACCTATTAGCCCCTTTAATGTCATTTTATATTAGCTGCACAGCATATCTAGAGCTTTTCACTATTTTTAGCTTTTCTATTTCTGATGACCCTTCAAATAGGGCAAGTTGGATTTGCAGGGTGTATCTTTGTAAGTAAATTAGTTTAATTAATATAATTATTTATAACGATACTCAATACACTAGTCATAAATTTATTGTGAAAAATATGAATCATTGGTAAAGTTTTGATTTACATACACATATCACATTATTAATTACACACTATTTAGTAAAATAATATATAATTCACATTATTTTCATAAAATTTATGAATATGATAAATTCTAAAAGTTTTATTAAATATACATAACTATGCTGGTTGTATTATATATGTATATATATATATATATATATACATATATATATATATTATATATATATATATATATATATATATATATATATATATATAATATATATAATTCACCAACAATTGCAAAGAGACGGAAAGCTAAATAAATAGCGCTGCGCGGGATATGTAAAATAAATTTATAAAGGTCAATAGGGAAATATGAAACTATATATATATATAGACGTATATATGCAATATATTCAACATATTCTCAGTGAAAAAAGGACGAAATTTCCAACCAATCTGTTTTTCATTTAACGGTTTTATTTTCTTTATTATTTTTTTCCTTCATTATATGTAGTTAATCATTTTTGTATGAAATATTTATGTTTGTTTGAATTTTTAGAAGTAGCTGGAGTATATGCTAATGCAAAAACACTTAAATTATCTAATATATTTTTTACTGTTAACAAGTCAGGTAGGAATTCTTCTTGATTGCTGAATCCATTGGATGCAACTAGTTTGAGTGAAGAGCTCAAAGATGGACGGAGAATGTGTCACTTGATGTGGAGCGACGGGGGCAACAATTTTGCGGCCATGAAACACTATCTATGATTTGCATCTGTCTCAGTGGCACAAAAATAATCTCGCGTTTTCTAGGATCACTAGGTCTCACTATCATGGGGTGGCCGGCGGTTCCTGGCTGAGACAAGACAGCCACCTCTGATGGTAGTAAACCGATGTAAAATGAAATTTAAAATACCCTATTCAATCCATATCTAGTCACCGAGCAAGGGTCGAATGACGTGAGACATGAAGAGCTGCGCCGAAATATCTAATTATCCTAACGCCTACAAGATTCCAACCAGATCAGGTTAGAAGTGACTTTATTGTGTAAAATACCATGTGAGAAGTTTTGCAAGTATCATGAGCGAATGACGTTAAAATAGAAATTGGACGGGCTGATTAGTCAATCAGGGTAACTACTGTGTCTAGGTTAGCAGCCAGGAACGCCTCAAAATTTGGCGCGGGATCTTTTTAAGGTCAGGTGGAAACTGTGTCAGCCTTAGATTTCAAATCACGATGGTCCTCACATCATATGAGCCTAATTACACCAAAAATGACTGTCTTATGCGGACTTTAACAGGAAAAGTAACAGTAAATTTTCTGAGATATATAGGGAGTTTCTGATGTTTCATAAAACACATGGATTCATCTTAAAAAATACTTTGGATTGTTCACTTTATAATCATGTGTGTCCTTGCCTGATCAAACCCGGCGCATTTCTCGCGCATAAGTTTTGAGTGCTCCGTGAATTCACTGAGGGGAATGAAGGCATCTAAATGTTTAAAAAGTGTGGACGGATGACAGATAGAACAACCATATAATGCATGTGCCGGTTGAGAGCTGAGGGCATCTAAAACCAAATGTAGTTTTTTAGACTAGTGGGACGGTTTCAAAACTTCATAATTCTTTCGCAGATATTAGTCGTGATTCTGTTCCTTAAAGCTAAACGCCTCGAGTATTCTTCTGTGCTTTTCTGTAAGCAAAATATTCACCTCCTTCGTAAATTAAGATCAAATATAAAAATAATTTTACTCGCCCACATAATGGAACTGGACTTGTTACTCTAAGTGTTAAGGATCACGTGACAAAAATGATCAACGTACTAACTGATTCAACAAAATTCCAGGCTTCGAAAGAGAAACTTGAAAAAATTGCCATTAGATTTGATGATAAAGTTGAAAGGTTTCTTATGTAACTGAAGGCATACAACTGAATAGGAGAGTCTATATAAAATAATCTTTTTTCCTCTTTCACTAACCTTGCCCTATTTTACGTCCTACCAAAAATTCACAGAGTCTCTTTCTTAGGCATCCCATTCTTGCCACTTATATACCATGGCTAAATCTAAATTATCAAATATTTACTTTCTATGTTTACCACACTTAATCTTAATGAATTAAATCTAGGAAAAATCTATTAGTTTTCTAGAGAGACTTATAAACTTAATATAAATTTAAAAAAGTTTATTACGAGTGTTCATGTTGTGTTTATTTTTTTAATGGCCATAAATGAAAAATCTAAAGTTATTACTGCAAAATGCTTTTCCTTCTCCGATCTCATTCTTACGTAGATTCTTCCACTCTCTATTTCGTTTTTATTCGAAGTTGTTTATAATGATAATAACTTTAGATTAAATGAGAAAACATACCGCCAGATAAATGGATATGACATGGGTTCTCGCAATGTGTTAAATTTAGCCGATTAATTCATGTCAAGTTTTTAGGGTTGCTAAATAAACGTAATTTAAAAGAGGGGTTTTCATCGAACCTAATATTTGAAAACCTTATTAAACCGCTTTTGACCGAAATACAAACAACAACCGCAAGGAGTTAATCAAATATAAAACTGTATAACATCTTTTATTGAGTAATAGAAATGCAGTTACAACCTAATAATGCATACAATAGCAAAGCATAACATTTAAAAAAAAATAAAATGCAGATTTTTTTGCTGAAAAAACAAACAAAATTTATCCTAAGAAAAAAGGGTAAATATGATTTTTAAGACATATTCTTTTTTCTAAAGTAGCATCTTAAAATGAAAAGGGCATTTAATGTATTCTCGCCCAATCTTGTACTCACTCTTGGACAAAAAATAAGATCCGCTGAAAACAATTTCTCAGCTTCAACGCTCGTTGGCGTAATTATGAGATGTGCATAAAAAAATTGCGAATTCTCAGTTTTTCGATGAATAGCCTCATGATATTCAAACTCAGTATTTATGTTAAACAAGGTCTGCCGAACAAAGTCGCGTGCCTTTTCTTATTAGCATTTATGACCTTACGACTTTCAAAACGTTAAAAAATTCTAGGACTATCCTTGAGAGTACTTTGGCAATTATATCATTTGAAAGAAAATGTAAAACAACATAAAGGTTTCAAATTTCGTTAGAATCGGGAAAATAGCTATGATGTTAATGACAAAAGTAAATAATTCCCGGGCTAACCTTAGAAGAAAATTGGCAATTATAACATTCGAAAGAAAACGTAAAACAATATAAGGGTTTTAAATTTTGTTAGAAGCCGCTGGATACTTATAATGTTATTACCAAAACAATCAATAGCAAAACTAGGACCGACCGACCCACATACTGAAATATATATGTATATATATATATATATATATATATATATATATATATATATATATATATATATATATATATGTGAGTAATGAGGTTGACTGAGCTCATTTGGTCCGTTTATATGTGGTTAATTGAAAAAAAAGAGAGCATTAATCAATAATATTCTGTTCTTTCATCAAGAAAACCTAGGGACTAATATCGAAAGTGATACCATAAAAAAATATGAATATGTTTAATATGGATTACTAAGTCATCTTCAAATGTCATAGACCTAACATTTGTTTCATTTATCACATAAGTTCTGCGAATTAATTGCATGTTCTTTATTATTTTTCGGTTTGAAATCACACAAATCTTTCAAGTTATTTATACTAAGATAATATGTATTTATTAATCTTTTAGTATCCTTCATAGCAGTTTTTACCAATAGTTACATCTTTCTATAGAATTTTCAATATTAAATTTTTGGAAATCTTTAGACTTGGATTTTAAATCCTTTTTTAAAGATTTTTTGACCTCTTTTCTCGGTGACAACTTTACTCGTTTCAAGTTTTTCGAAATACTCTTAAAAAGCTAACAATCGGATGAGGTTAGGTCTATGACATTTGAAGATGACTCAGTAATCCATATTGAACATATTCAGATTTTTAATGGTATCACTTTCGATATTAGTCCCTAGGTTTTCTTGATGAATGAACAGAATATTATTTATTAATGCTCTCTTTTTTTTTCAATTAACCACATATAAACGGACCAAATGAGCTCAGTCAACCTCATGACCCATATTCATAATTGGTTTACGAATTGATAACAGAATTATGTCATTCATATTACAGCAAAGATGGAAAAGAATTTCGAATACATTCCCTAAAACGTTTAATATTTGCGTTCATCATTTTTTAAAAAATACCCTTATACGGTTCACTTTTTAAAACACTAGTTTTATCCGTTTTGATTATCCAATCTTTTTTTTCATATAATTGCCGACATTTTGGTTATTATTAGATGATACTTGAAACATCATTTTTGCAATATGTTGATGGTGGCCTAGTCGGTAAGAAATAGAAATCACGTCGTATTTATATCCCATTTCAACGGACATAATTTAAGTTCATATATATATATATATATATATATATATATATATATATATAGAAATATATATACCAGGCAATGGCTTCGCTACTAAAATTCAAATTTAAAATCTAAAAAAAAGCAGGCATGGTTACATTTTTATAAATTTTGTGAACTTCGCCAATTATAGTAATTTTAAAAAGCAACTCTAAACTAAATTTTCTGAACTTCACCATTTGGTTTTTTGATATTAAAAAATAATTATTATAAATAACTTTGATAAAAAATATAAGTCATAACCAAACTAAGATTAAATTTTTATTCAAATACTCAAAAATCCCCTTCTTAAATTAGTTAGTGATGTGAAATATATATATATATATATATATATATATATATATATATATATATATATATATATAGGAATGGGAAGAGAGAGAGAGAGATATATAAATAAGAAGAAAATTATTATACTAACGAAGAAAATGAAAAGACACTCCTTAATTATTACACTAAAATCTCAGCAAACTCATAACAAGATTTGCTCGCTCTCATAAAATTGCCCAATCCTTCCTTTCCAAAGTTAAAAACGCAAAGCACACGCATTCCTTCTAATGCCACGAAAAGACAAGAATTTGTACAGAAAGTAAAGGGAAAAATATCAGAAACCATCTACAGAAAGCATCTACAAGCGAATTTTTCTTGGAAGTCTATGTTTAAAGTCCAGAGTAATAAAGAGAATCGTTTTATCCGACAAAACGCTTGCTATCCAGGTTCAAACATCAAGCAGCCGGAACGCTCGTTTTTTTTCTGATCAGAAATATATTGACCAGGACAAAAAGGTAAACACAAAGAATTTCAGATAATTATGCAGATTGGTAAGTGTTGTTCCAACTGTAAAGCCTAACAAGCTTCCATCAACTCTGAGCGTTCAGAAAGGTGTTAGTACTAAAGGAGATATAATGATCCTTCTCTTTATGTACATGGCTTAAGTGTTACTACTGCTGCCTACACAGAGATTTTGATGAATGTTATGAGGCCTAGATAGCCAGAGTAGGAAACGAAATACATCATATATTCCAACATGTCTCTACAGAATCTCATAAAGTGTCATAATTTAACCCCGCACACCTTACTCCAGATTAATATAGATGTGGTAGCTTAACACTACACACCTTAAAACAGTTTAATATTGATGTCGTAAAAATAGGGGCAAGTTCATTATTTCTGCTTTACGAGTGCGTGGGAAGTTTACAATATAAGCCGAGTGCAAATTCCCTGAAAGTAGGTTGGCCAATCGTCGACTATCTTGGAGTTCCGGGATAACAGAAAAACGCCTAGAAAAATAACTTTACTAATGTCTAAATCAATATCATTTTACAAGGTTAAAAGGAGTTTTAGAATGAGCTATACGCATACTAGATTAACGCGGGTCTCAGCAGCTATGAGGAAGAAGAGACGTGGTGAGGACGGTTACTGCACAAACAAACGGAGAATATTAACTGAGTGACGCTTGACTGACCTTCAGCGTAATCTAAGCCAATGATGAGGCTTGCATTGAGGGGCGGGGGGTGGCAGAGAGAGCAGGTGCACTGGAGAGTTGCGCGTTGCTGTTACCTCAAAGATTTGGTTCAAGAGAGTAATCGTTGCCTTGGCGCAAAGTTCAAACAATAGTCTCTGGATAGTGTTTTTAAGGGAATGAAATTAAATCTGGTTTTCGAGTAACACAAATCGAGATTGAGCGCGTTGCATTCGAGGAGCTGGGGAAGCAGACGAGAATAGACTCGGCCTTTTAGCGTGAGTGCGATGCGAACTTTATCTGACTTCATATGGGAACATCTAGGCTCTCACACTTGTGGCAGATTACTGTGATAGCCTCATTTCAGGTCCCCGCGGCGATTCACGGCGTATCATAATTTAGCATACCTATTAGTGCATACAAAGGAGGTTGCTCAGGTCGCTCAGGTCGCTCACTCTCCCTCGGTTTCACTAGCTCTCTCTCTCTCTCTTTCTCTCACGGTGATCCTTGACACTCATCTATCCCGAGATAAAACTTCAGGGGAAGAAGTGACATCAGATAATAATAAGTGGGGGATGAATATAACTTAAAGTCGCATGAAAATAGCAGATAAAGTTGAGAGTACCTATGACACATTTTAAAAAAGGAGCCAAAATATAAAGTAGTGGAGCTAGTAGAACGGGGGATGGGGCATACCATACTCATACACAAAGTTATACAAAGCCACGTCATTGTTGCCCAAGGATATTTTTCTCTAATAAAACCATTAAGGAGAACCACATTCATTTTTCCAACTTTTTACAACGTTAGATTATAATAAATTATATTAAAGCTCATTAAAAGCCCTTTTATTCCTGCCGAATCATAATAATCTACGGCGCCGTTTTGGAGATAGAGTGGTGCCTTTCAGACTCCTCCGCCCCCTTGAAACTGGATATCATATAAATGGCTATAGAATTACTAAAAATTAAGGAATAAAACTCAATTCACGAGCTCAATATGACGATTTAATTTACTTATCATTTGAAAGCAGTTTTCTTGATTCCATGAAAATCTGTTTTAATGGCGGACTGAAACATATTTTTCAGGCATGGTCAACTAAAGCCTTTGCTCGCAGTTGGATGGGGGGATGTTAGGTGAATAGGTTAGGTGTACTGAAGGCCCTGAAATTTAGTTAAATCTATATCCAAATTATGCTAAAAAAAAATAAGCCAGTTAAGCGGCGCGGGTTTTTTCTTTAGCAAATATTTAAATTCTGATTGTATACTTTGGTGTTTTGTTCAGAAATTCACTTTGAAATTCTACGGAGAATTTTCACGAATGTATACAATTTTGAATTAACCTAATTATCACTATGTTCTAGTTATGTTGGTAAATGTAAATACATAATATAAAAAGTGCATGAAATTTGCAATAAAAGGATATAAAATCACTGGTGCATTTATGTTTTGTTTTTTTCAAATTAAGTTTAAACCAATTGATGATGACCAGGAAACCCAAAGAACATCATAACATAGGAGTATATGCATTACCATGCAACGATTGCCATAAAGTTTAAATAGGGGAAACGGGGAGAAATCTAGACAAGAGATTGTACGAACACAAAAGAGATATTAGAGTGGGCAGCGAAAGTAGTGGAATATTTGGCCATGTTAGAGACAAGAATCATACGATCGATTTCAATGGAAGTAAAATGTTATTTAAATCGGCTAACTATGTTAAGAGAAGAATCGTAGAATCGAGCTTGATATCGTCAGTTCCTAATTTAAATCTATCTGAGGGTCAATTTTCTTTTAATCCTGTAATAAGATCACAAATAAACAAAATAGTAAAATGCCAGCCCTTTAATATGTTTAAGCCTGCCCCCCCCCCAAGATTAGCCACAAGTAGGGGAATGGGGGAAAAAAGAGGGGATCTTGTGTTATGCTTATATGCATTTCTCTTATATTTTCTGCCCAGTGTCAGTTGAAAAAGGGTGTGAGATACACCAAAACTGTTCTGAATTAATTTGTCTTCGGAGAATGTGGTATAATTCCTCATCTTTTCTTGCGATATTGCAAGAATTTAATTTTCATCATATATATATATATATATATATATATATATATATATATATATATATATATATATATATATATATATATATAATATATATATATATATATATATATATATATATATATATATATATATATATATATATATATATATATATATATATTTATATATGTAGGAGGAGGACACATACTATACCATCATTACTCGCGTCAGTGCGAATGCCAAATTGTTTCTCCTAGTTTAGGAGGCGAAGGATAAGGGAGGATGCCAACTTCTCTTTGAGTTTGCTGAAGCGGTTTTTGGAAAATGGCGTCTACTCGAGGCGTTCGGTGGCCTGCTTTATTAATAGCTCGAGAGGGTGGCGCAAACAGTCACAAAGTTCGGTATGAAGCGACGATAGAACGTGGCAGAGCCTATCATCAAGCGGAGCTGCTTCAAATTAGTTTTCCACGACCTGTCCACGATGGCCCGGATATTTTTTGCTGGGGGGCTAATCTATTATTCGCGATATGGAAACTGAAGTAATCGATATTGCCCAAAGCGAAGGGGCACTTGCCGGGGCCAATTTTTAAAGAGTTTTCCCGGCGTCGACACAAAAGGGCTTGAAGTCTGGCTAATGTTGAGTTTAATCTTCGGTGGCCATATAAACATTATCTAAATAGAGACGACGTTGGTAAGCCTTATTAACTCCTCACCATCATCCAGTTATAATTGCTGCAACCGTTAGCACAACGAAAGGAAGCCTACAGAAATGCATAAGGCCGTTCTCGGTGGGGAAAGCACTAAATTTCTTCACTTCCTCCCTCAAGGGGATCTGATATTAGGCTTTGCATACATCCAACTCGGAGATGAACTTCGAGTTGTCAAAAAGATTGAGGTTCTGATCTATGGTAAGGATTGGTTCGGCATCGAATACGGTAACCGAATTTAGCTTTCTAAAATTGATGCAGATTCGGTAAGAACCATTAGCCTTCTTTACCTTGACAACTGGGGACTAGTAGCTCAACCATTAAGGTTCGATGATCTGCAACCTTAGAAATTTATCCATTTCATTATTAAATACTTCCCAATACCTTAGAAATTTATCCATTTCATTATTAAATACTTCCCAAAGGCAGGAGGTACAGTTTGTAACGAATGGGTTCCCGGGTAGTTAGCTGTATATTGTGGTTAAAGTGGGTATCACAACCGGGGATCAAGGTGATGGCTCCATCAAACGACTGAAGAGCGGTTGCAGTTGGTTCGTTTAACGAGATGATAACTGGTCTTATCTCTTAATCTCCACAGGCACGTAATTTTTGAAGTCAGGCAAGACATGCAACGGGTATTCCTTTTCTTGCTCCACACAGGGGACTTGGATGACGCAAAAGGGGTCCAAGGGGTGGCCACATTCCATGGTGTATTCTTTTTAGATTGCAACTATCTCGTTGATGCTTGCGCGACGGTGGTAACGCTTGAGGTTATAAATATGGAAGAGCCTTCTTGCGGAAGGGGTTTAAATGAGGCAATAGACGGGGCCTCGCTTCTCCACTATGGGGTAGGGGCCCTTCTACTGGCTCAAAAATTTGCTGTACTCTGTGGGGAGGAGAAGCAAAACATCTTCTCCGGGTTTAAATTTTTTTTTATGGACTAGCAATCAAAGTATATATTAGACTTGTCAAAATTGACGTAGGCGTTCTGTAACGCAATTTCGGCACACTTTGCCAGCCTCGGTATTAAATCCATTATGTGCAAATAAGAAGTCTGGATATTTTGATCCAATTTCTGATTGGAATTAAGTTCCTTTAGTATAGTCAAGTGGCCTCTAACATTTCTACCATATAAAAGTTCAAAGGGGGCGCAAGCTAAAGTACAATGAAGAATTTCAAGGTAGGTAAAGAAGGCTATCGAGAGGAAGCAGTTCTCTTCAGTAAGCTGATCCACACACAACTTCCTGAGAATGGCCTTGAGGTTTCCATTTAGCATTTTGCTAATTCCATCCCCACTCGTGTGTAAAGGAGTTGTAAACAGGGGCTTGCATATCGATAATTTACGAACGTAATCCATTAATTCGGACGTTTATTGACCACCTCGTTCCAAGAGTATTTCTTTGGGTAGGCCCACACGGGAAAAAGTGGAAATAAGGGCTTCGGCGCAGGAGATGCTCTCGACTTTCTTGATGGGTACGGCCTCTGGAAATCACATAGCAAAGTTAACCAGCATTAAAACGTAACTATGGCCTTTGCTTGATGGAGATAGCGGGGGGGATCCGGTCCGATTAGGTCGAAAGCTACTCGGAGGAGAAGGGTTCAAAGATAAGAGGCCTCTTTTGCTAGGGCGTATGTCGGACTCGAACTTTAATGTCCGTCTTTTGGCAAATGTCGCACGAATGACAATATCGAAGAATTTCGTTGGTGGCCACATGCCAATAAAAATATTTGAAGATCCTCTGAGCGGAATTCGTGTGACTAAATGACCAGGAAATAGGCTATCGTTAGCCGTTTGCTGGATTAGAAGCAGGTGTAAACAGAGTAAACATAGTGTGATGGACTCAGTGTTGTTTTCCTCGGTGCACACTCGATAGAGGATATCGTCCTTGACGAGTAAGGAAATCACCTTATTCCATCTGACAGTTTCGCGTGTTTTGTTCTGGGCTTTAGGCCCTAGGGGATGAATAGATTCACATTCCCTCTGGCTTTTGGCAAAATCATGGGCTCTCGCACTCTGGAATTCGGGAGCACACGGGGGTTCCAGTGTTGTAGGGGCTTGCAGTTCCTTCCTCGCGCGGGAACGGGTGGTAACGGGTTGAGCCACGGGGGCGGAAGAAATTCGGGACGACTGACCAACTTAATGCAGGCTGCCACGACTTCAGCCGAACCCCTCAAAATATGCTCATTCAACATAGCGGTGAACAATGGGGAATTTTTGCCGCGCCCCAATTAATCATGCACGATGACAAACCTTTTGTGGTCGGAAGCCACAAGGTGGGGGGGAGGGTTGCGCATTGGATAAAACAATTCAGGTCCACCCTTTATTGCGTACGAGAGTGGAGAATGGGGACCCATTTAGGGCTCCAGTTTAATATTAGAGGGCCCTAGGGGTACTTTTATCGAACAAAAAATTCACCTGGTAGCAAGCCGTATTCGACAGGTTCGAAGAAGAGAGGGCTTCATTCTGCAACGGTGGAGACGTAGAAGTGGCACTGAGCTGGGGTACCTGGTGAGAAGAAGGGGTGCTTCTAAACTGCGAGTTTTGAGGGAGGTTTGATCTTACGTAGCCAGGAAATCCACAGGAATAGCACACGATGGTCCTCCTTGGGAACGACGAAACAGGAGGGTTAGGAGAAATGGGCTTAACATCACGGTGGTTTGACGAGAAGATAGGTTTGGGTTTGGCAGGCCCAGTCACCTTCACAAACTTTTTCCCATAATTAGGAACAAATTTGTTCTAGCTAGGTTTTGATTTAGGAGATAGAGGTTCTGATTCCTTCCCTTCTTTCAGATATCAGTTGGGGCTAGCCGCGTAGAGGTCTGCTTCGTCGATGCATTCCTTAATAGTATGGCACCTCCGGTACTTCACGAAGGATCTGATTTTTGTAAGGAGCAACGAAAAGAAATTGGTCCTTGAGGAGGAAATCGAACAGGGCCTCGTATTTATGAAGCACCTTGGTTGTGTTTATCCAAAATTAAAATGACGCTGTAGATAGTAGCCGAACTGTCAAAAGGTCTAGTTTGGTTAAATCGGACAGTGCCTAAATTTAGCTTGTTCGAAAAAAATCTAGAGTCATTTTGTAAGCAGCGAGCAACTCGGCTTTTAATGATGAGTAATCAATTGTTGCCTCTGATGGAAGGGAGATAAAAATATCTCTGAGTTAAGAGCTCAAAAAGAGCAATAATTGTGCTACGCCGTCCTCCTCAATGTCTCACTACTTCACCTCTAAGTTCTTCTCGAATTGGGTGAGTTAAGACCTGAAATCTTCGCCTTTTTTAAAGAAGTGGAGTTTTATGGTCGCAAACTAAGATGCGTCTAGCCTTACACTAGAAGAGTTTAAGGAGAGCGACTCGTTTCACCCTCTGCTCATTCCCATTTCATGATAGCGAATTCTCTCTCTTTTCATTCGTTTCTTTTCTTCTCTGTTTCTTCTTTCGGCTCTTTCTCTTCTTGGGCCTTAAAAATTTCCATCGGCGACATACTTGCTGGTTTACGCGATGAGCACAACGACAAAAAATAAATTAACGCAAGACAACGACATTGGTGGATTTATGAGTTCCTGCACGCACGAATGGAAGTGAAAATGGTTTTGCTAAGCAACGAGCACACGAACTATCAGGGGAAGAATCACTCGCAAAGAGCTTTTGCGGTTGGGATTTCACTGTAATTGAGAAGAGAGTTCCAGCACTCCAGGCAGGGCAATACTAAGAATAATAGTATTTTCTATATCTACAACAGATGGCGTGAGATGAGACCTCGAAGGACAACAATTCAATTCCGTGGGGGACTAAAATTAATAGTTAAGATTGGTTACACGAGAATGAATTCCCCCCCCCAAAAAAAAAAAAATTGGAATGGGAACAAATACAT
Source organism: Ceratothoa steindachneri (assembly GCA_963969495.1). Classification (NCBI taxonomy): domain Eukaryota; kingdom Metazoa; phylum Arthropoda; class Malacostraca; order Isopoda; family Cymothoidae; genus Ceratothoa; species Ceratothoa steindachneri. The sequence continues at coordinate 88,661,798 of OZ018328.1, forward strand.
TTTGCAAATAAGTATGCAATGGTTATTTCCCACATTTTAAAGTCTAGAACTGGAACCAAGATTTCCTAAAAATTAACAATTTACCCAAAGTTAACCAATGCATTGATCAAATTTCAAACAATTGATGACCAATATTATCCCTATTAACTTAATATCATATTAATATAGATGGCGTTGGTTAACCTCGCATACCTTAAACAGTTTAATATAGATATTCTTGACTAATCATACACAGCTTACCCAAGTTTAATATAGATGTCGTAGAATAGGGTCAAGTTCACCATTTCTGCTTTACGAGTGCGTGGGAACTTTAAAATATAAACAGAGTCTATATTAACTGATAGTAGGTTGGCCTATAGTTGACTATCTTAAAGTTCCGTGATAACAGAAATACTGAAACAAAAATAAATTTACTAATATGCAATTCAATATTATTTTACATCGTTAAAAGAAGTTTTAGAATGAGTTATACACTTATTAGATCTACTCATGTCTATGCAGCTAAAGAGGAGGGACGTGCTAAGAACAGTTACCGTACAAACAAACGGACAATATTGACCGAGGGATGCTCGAACGACCTTAATCGTAAACTAAGCCCATGATGAGGCTTAAATTAAGAAGGGGGGGGCAGAGAGAGCACTTGCACTGGAAATGTGCGCGTTGCTGTTATCTCACAAATTGATTGAAAAATATATGTACATATTCAAAATATTAGATATTTAAGCATGGTCTCCTAAAAATTATAGATAACGGAAGATGGAAAGGAAACAATCTCCACACCTTTTCGCAGCTGTTTCGGAATCCAAGGTCATTCATTTAATGAAATATTTCCGCATGTCCGAGCTGGACGGAGATGCAGCGTCAGCTCTCTTTTAGTAAAAAAGCCATCCGGGAATGCTTGCACGATTACCGCACGGCTGATGCCGTACCAGGTGCTTAGTGCACTCTTGGCTGTGTCGGCTCATCCCGAGAGGTTGGGCATGCCATGCGAACTGCCCCGAAGCCTTTGGCAGTATGTTCCTTTTGTGAGGATTAAGTTTTCACGCGCCACCCGTTCCACCCTTAATTCTGAGATTGGGAGCCAAACCAGCTTGGTGGCGTGCTCCTTTCGGGGGACAGCTTTATGCAGTAGACAAACGACTCGATGGAAGCGCGCGGTCTTTCTGCTTTACTGGAAACAATCATGTGGGTAAGCAGCTAATCAATAGTTTTACCCAAAGCTTGGTATAAGCCATTAGTGTGGTCATCTCTAGCAAGGAAGCATCAGGACGGGACGGAAAACCGGTAGAATGGTTGAAAAGGAAGAGGAATCAACCGTGCTCGTAGCCCTGGAGGTGAGGGACACATTGGAATACGAATTTGTAGGAATTGGATGTCCAAAATAGCACAAGGAGTTACAAGACAAAGTCCTTATCCTTGCGTAAAGTGTCTATCTGCATCCTGAACGGTGAAGTCCTTCCTGACTAAGAGATACACAATACATTTCTTTTAGCTACTAAAAGTGCAGCTCCCCACAATAGACTCAGCCGGAAAGATAAAGACTTATCGTTTAACACTAAAAACCCGGAGAGTTTTGGATACCTACATAAAGCAGCGAGTGCAATCATTTTTACAACCATCTACTATTATTTTCAAATTACGCTTATTAGTATTCTCGAAATAAAATAATACTTTTAACAAGTTTCAAAACTATTTAAAAAATATATACTATTTAAATCACCATTTGCAATAAGAACAGATAAACAAACTTCGTACAAACCTTGGATATTAATGTATCCATAAGGTAAGCTTCACAGAACAAAAAACATTTAACTCTTATCTTAAGCATAAATGCTAGTTTTGCTTCTTTGACTTTGTATATATTACAGACAACTTCTTGCAACTAATTTTCCTGATTATTTTGAATGTACTGGATCCACATACAATATTTTTACATTTGTGGAAAATTTCACAAGATATATTGGATTGCTTTCTTTTCCGGGACAATATCACGTCTGTCTCTGAAGTGTCGTCTTCACTGATTTTCTGCTAGCCGTCACTTTTTTCAAAGGACGTGGCAAGAAACTCGCAACGAGGAATTTTTTTCCAGTAACTTTCCGATAAAGAACTGATGCATTGACTTCAACGAGGTCCAGCTTATTTTAGAATACTTGAACGGGTAACATTCTTGAGCCAAGTTTTGTGCTGTATTTGCGAGCCACCTGATCAACAATATTTACTCTATATTTCATTGAATTTTATAATAATACAGCACTGAAGAATCGCATTTTTATTTGGTTTACATTGATGGACAGTTAGTGTTACTTGATATTTCATAAAAACATGTGTTGAACCTTTTTTCTCGCCAATTCTTGATCCCAATTGGCAATTCCCTCTGGGCATGATTGATTGGCTCAACGGGGATACTTATTTTCTAATGTAATTTACGTCATAAACTCAGAAAAGTAAACAATAGTCTGTCATAAAATTCCTTCCTTTACTGATATATGGAAATCCTTCCAAAAAGTATTTTGACTTGTTATCTGCAGCTATCCAAAATAGGATCGCGATTTTTTCTGGCTTAGTGGTAATTTACTGGGTAAAGTGGCACCTTATTTTAGTGTGGAACAACTGTTCATCAACAGTTATATTTTCACCTGCTATGTAGCAGGCATTGTAAATTTCTCTTGGGAATCAATACCAAATTACAGGTACCAGCGGATATATTTCCGTTTTCAGCGTTTCAGTTCTGTTAGACATCATGTCAAAACGAATGTCTCGCAAAATTTATTCAAAATAATCTCATGCCATTGTTTCATGAAAAAAGGATGTCTCGAATATTTTGACTAAATATAATCAGTATATTGACCCTTAGCAAATATTCCTTGAGCAAACATGAAGCCAATATTGGCCATAATTTCTTTCGGTGATGGTCCATGAAGTAGTTTCCAATCATCTATGAGTTTCTGTGTTTCAAAATAAAGTCAAAAACAAACTTTTATCGCAATTTTTACTTTAACATAAACTGTTGGACCAGGTTCTTCGCGTCAACTATTGTGTGATCAAGTTTTTCCCTCTTTTCTGTTGTCGAGATCGATAAGCTCCCATTCTGTGCCATCATTCGCACTAGAATGGGACCAATTTTCATTAAAGTCCGAATTATGCATCGCTCTTTTCTTTCTACTCAGCCTCCCATTTCCTCTGAAAATAAAAAAAAACACAAAAAATTTTAATATAATAAAAGACGTGCCTAAAATAGAAACCTATCAGTTTAATTATATATATATATATATACATATATATATATATATATATATATATATATATATATATATATATATATATATATATATATATATATTTGTGAATGCAATAAACCACATTAAAAGAGAAAACGCAATAAATTTTTTTTACAGTAATATTTATTACTTTTTTTCGAGAAAATCCGTGCAGGCAAGCGATTCGAATCGCTTCCCTGCACTGAATTTTCTAAAAAAGGTAATAAATTTCACTGTAAGAAAAGTTTATTCCTTTTTCTCTTTCAATGTGGTTTATTGCATTCATCTTCATCATTCTCTCGCGCTACTTTGAGAGATATTGTATAAATATATATATATATATATATATATATATATATATATATATATATATATGAGGAATTCAACCACATTCTCCGAAGACAATTTAATTCAGAACAGTTTCGGTGTATCTCACACCCTTTTTCAACTGACACTGGATAGAAAATATTAGAAAAGTACTTACAAACATAACACGGGGTCAGTTTGTGAAAGATCCCCTCTTTTTCCCCCAATCCCCTACTTGTGGCTAATCAGGGGGAAGGGGGTTAGGCCTAAACATATTAAAGGGCTGACATTTTACTATTTTGTGTATTTGCTTTCGTATTACAGGATTAAAAGAAAATTGACCTTCAGATAGATTTAAATTAGGAACTGACGATATCAAGCTCGATTCTACGATTCTTCTCTTAACATAGTTAGCCGATTTAAATAACATTTTACTTCTATGGAAATCGATCGAATTTTTCAAGTCACTAACATGGCAAAATATTCCACTGCTTTGGCTGCCTACTCTAATATCTCTTTTGTGTTCGTACAATCTCTTGTATAGATTTCTCCCCGTTTCCCCTATATAAACTTTATGGCAATCGTTGCATTGTATTGCATATACTCCTATGTTATGATGTTCTTTGGGTTTCCCTGCGATCATCAATTGGTTTAAGGAATTATTATATTTAAAGGCTAGATTAATAAACGCTTTTCCAAATATGTCCTTTAAACTATTTAATTTATTATTAGATGGCAATGTTATACATTTGTTGAAGTCAAAATAGTTTAAAGGAAAAAACCCTAAAGTACTCTATCACGATCAAAAGTGACGTAGAGTGTATGATTGGGCCTCGATTCCCCACCTACGTTTTTTCTCATCACAAAACAGATCTTGACTGCCCACTCGTCAGCTAACTCTTCGATAATATCTTCTCAAGTTTAATCTACGAGTTACCTCGCATAAATTACATCTTTTACCAGATTAATTGTAGTGTACGCAGAAATCTTCACTGGCAAGCCATTGAGGCTTTGAAAATCACCAATATGGTGCTTAGAAAAGGTCTCCGGCATTCGCTAGAAGGCCTTAGTACATGAAACAGGTGTTTTTCGAGTTTATACACATTACTTTAGCTAATGCTATCCTCTGATGGAACTCGTGGCCTTTGGCCAACATGCTTACAACCTTTAGAGCGAATAACATAAAACATTTTTAAGCTAGCGAACTCAAAACTCCCGATATTCTCTCAATAAAGGCCTGGTGTATTTGAAGCTATGTTAGCTACACTTCACCTTTAGTTTTTGTCTAGGTCTCACAGCCTGGAGCCGCTTTGTGGCCAAGTTTGTTGGTCTTGGCGAGATTACTCGCATAAAGCACTTTAGACAAGTCCCTCCATGGAGCACCCACGAATTGAGAGAAAAATCTTGTTTTTCTTTTTGCATTTTCTTTTCTTTTTATGAGAAGAAGGTGCATCTCTCAATCACTGGAAGTCGGCTGAACGGCTAGAAAGATCTGCTTCAGTCATATCCCTCTCCGAAATACATATCACGCCGTCCCTAGCAAAGTTGGCATCAGGTGGAGAGGAGGTTCCTACTCTCAGTCTGAATCTCCCGGAGTTTTTGCATAGGGGTGGACACAGATTATTTGTTTGGCACCGAGCTACGGTTTTCCCTCCAAGGAAGGCCATACTATATTTAACTAAGATACATCTAGGATCGTCACCACCTTGAGAGAGAACTCTAAGTTAACAACTCCTTCCAAATTTTCATATATGTATAGAGGGCTCATATAGCCGGGACCTGCCATGAATAGGTCAGCATACTAATCCTCATTGGTAAGAATAGGGGAAGGGGGCTTGCATTATCCAATAAATGTTAATCCTCCAATCCACAAGGTTTCTGGGAAATGCCCAAAAGTGACATCTCTTTAGCTATAAAGGGGATTATATTGTTCATAATTTCCTATCGGGATGGCCGGGCACAGAGGCAGGGCGTCCTCTGAGTTGCTGGGGTGTTCGGGCCCCTGAGAAAGAGATAGGTTACTCGCCCAAAATGGAGCAGCTTCTGGAGGAAAGTCTCGAAAAGCAAGTGACCGGCAATGAACCGAGTCCCTAAGTAATTGAGAGACGCAAAATCCATATTCGATTAAGGAATCATGGGAAGGGGCCTGACTAAGTACTTAAAGGTTGAGGGTTATCTCCATTACAGATTTGGACCTGATCGAAATCAGCTCCGAAGAGGGTAGAGGGGTAAGCACTTTGCGGCAGGCAGATAGCTGGACGGGAGCCTCTCCAATGGAGAGGCTCCCGTCACTGTTTGCCAGGGCTGACACTAATCCATGGTCTGGCGTGGATTTCTAAGAAGTGTTTTAAGGACATACTAATATACGAAATAAACCGAATTCTTGACCACTGAGAAAATAATAAGGTGTGCTCGCCTACATGTATATCACGAGTCCAGCCGTCCCCATTTTTCATCTTGGGGCTTCGTAATTTTCAGGTCTCCACACTAAGTGCGTTAAAGATTAGTGTTCATACCTGTACATTGATGCACACAGATTAAAATTTGTCCAGTTGACCGCTTGCTCCTCAACCGAATAGTTCGTAATTTCTCAGTCAAAGACAGAGAAATATACAGTGTATATCCTTGATAGCTGGTAGTAAGCTTCGTCATAACAGGCAAATTATAAGATCTGTTGTCGCAGACACAAAGACGGGAGCCGACACATTTCTTTTGTCTGGCACCAAACAAAGTAATAAAGCCCGCCAGCTATAAGCAGTACATTCTTATGTAGCCGAGAACGGCTGCTGAGGTGGAGCAAGTATGAAGTGTACCAATTTTACACCAAGCCACGTCAGAGCTTTCCTAATGTGGCCTCATGTAGGGAAGACTTGCAAATATAGAGGAAGAATACCTCGATCACAAACCAGGATCGTGAGTTCCTATAGGCGAGCACCAACAGACTGATGTCTCGACAGCTCCCTGCACCCGAGGATTAAGCCTGGTAATCTCGAGCCTCTTCTGCCACCAGGGTCCTTTTCCTCTCCGTCAAGATACGGATACGAAGACTGCACACATTACTACCCGTTTAAACTTAGTGTAGGTTGATTTTCTCAAGAGGGCATCCGTCATCATTGGCCTCAATTGACTTACTAAAACAAAGCTAAGCAAAGCAAAGCATTCTAACTATACACATTTTGAGATAAAGTTAGGCAAACTAATTCTTTAAATTTAAATGTGTCGTGAGAAAAAGTTATGCGGATCCTTCTTTACTTCACCATTCCTTATTTATTTCTTTGCGCCTCTTCACTGAAAATCTAGCTTTGGTTGGTAGCCTTTGAGCATCATTTAACTCATTTACCTGGAAAGTCTACATTACTTCTAATGTACTTCATTGCCCTGTTGTGTGTAAAGAGCTATAACTAATGTTTACATAGGAATTCAATGTTATTTATTGTACTGTGTGATTATTATTCATTTTGGAATTCATTGGGCAATCATTTTTTGTGTAAATATCCAACCGATTTTAGAAATTTTTATGCTATCATGACCATAATTTCAGAGATTATGGTTACATTCTGATAGTGCTTAGCAGGTTAGCACTGTTTAGTGATTTGAAACAATGAATCCTCGTAAGTTAGCTTCCACAAAGTTAAATATGCGAAATAACTGCTTTTAAAAATGGAAGTTATGATGGTACTAGCTCAAAATACCATGGAGACAGAATTGATGATCAAGCTTTCAATAAAATGCCTATATCGTTTATTATTTTTGATTGCTCTTCTCCTTGGTAGCTAGCTATCAATACAGTTGATATTGTGCCCTGTGTCTTACTTTACCTAAAAATATAACCAAGTCCAATTCTTTTTACCTTCATCTAACAAATAAATATTTTCCTTCTAGTGCACTGAAAAATTGTGTTCTCCTAATTCCCTCCAAGACCAATCTAACTCAGTAAAGAAACAAATTAAAAAGAAAGAACCCAAGACTAAGATAAACATTTTTAAAGCGGAGTTTTCTAAATCTGTTACTAAGGAAAGGAAAATTGCAATAATTATTGCAATTTCTCCGAATTTTACCAATTTGTCCAACTTATGAATTTTCCTTAATTTTAATGGTAAATAAAATTTAAAGCCCTCCTTGAATCAGTCTTTGGAAAGCTCTTCGTAATTCAGAAGTTGTTTGAATATTTTCTTCTTTATTTAACTGTTTGGTTGGAGTGGTAAGGGTGGGGGCGTTCAGGTCGATTGCCACCAATTTATTTGGAGCAGTAAGAATAGGAAGAGCATGGAAATATTACGTGGAAAAGAGAAAATTCAAATTTTATTTGATAGAAAATACGATCGGTATAAGGAAAGGTGTAAGGATTATTTGCTAAGGACCACTGGCTAACTACCATGATTAAAAAGGTAGTATGATTCAGAGTAAGGTAAAGAAAAGGAAAGAAGCGGAGACGTACAAGGAATTCAGGGTAGGTAGAAGGATGAGGTAAAATATTTAAGGTATTTTATGTGTTTGAGTTTATGGGAGGAGCATAATATAGAATGCACCAAGACTATCTTCTTTGATACCCACACGGAGGCCAAAGGAGCACTGTTCATTGCTTCGTCGCAAGTCTTTCCAACATAGGCCAACACGTAGTAAAATGTATCACTACACTCGGAGACCAACAAAAGGTGAACCGCAACCAGTAGGCTCTCTCAGATTAAAGAATTGCGGCATGAATAATGGGATAGTGTAAAAATCGGAATTCCGGTATCAGTAAATATCATATAGCTTCGAAATTTCATCTAATCCTTAAGTTCCTCGATCACAGTTACTCAATCTCTCACAGGCAGTTTTATTATTGACTACTAGTGTATATTTTTCATTCCATTTACATTAAGAATGTGATTCCTATTTCTCTCTCTGTATGAATATACATCATCATTTATAGCACTTTTTGCATACTCATAAATCAATGATGTAGCTAATCCTAATAAGTAAATTTGTTAAGGTAAAATTATTTACTTTCTACCTTCTCATATTCTCAGATTTTGGTCATAAACAAAGGAGTAATTAAATATTTTTTTCTATTTTTTACTGGTATTTACATTTTAGAAATAAGCAGAAGTCTTTTTTAATTATCGATAAGCTACCATCGAATAGCTAGTAAGTGAGAAAGCTAGTGAAGGATACTTTGGCTGGAGACAGGATCGACGTGTAATTAATTTTAGCAAATATAAATAAAATCCTCTTAAGTTGAGTTTCTCTTTTTTTATTTTCCTTTCTGTTAATCTATCTACGTAATTTTCTTCCATTACTGAATGAAAGGTCTTTTATAAGACTTATGCAGCATTATTTGATATTGATTTATTCTTTGATCAAGCAATACATAGAAATAATAAAAAACCGTGTATATTTAGTTCAAGTATTTAAAATTATGATGATTTAGAAAAGAAATAATGAAAATGAGAAGAGGAAAGTAAAATATTTTGGGCAAATCTTTTGTAAAAGATTGAAGAATGAGAAGAAATAAGGAAACCAAACAATGGGTTACATAATGATAATTCAAATTAAATTAGAATATCGGTAATATTATCTGGTGCTAAAATTTCAGTATTCTAAAGTGAATTAAAATTGAATTAGACAATTCACCACCAAGAAAATATTTATGGAATATTTATATATAAATTTACTTTATATAAGCAAAAATAAAGAAGCGTATATAACAGTGAGAAAATTATCAACTTGATAATCTTTTTATGTAAAACTTCTATTTTTAATTAAGCGAGAAACTTTAGATGACGCTGGGTATTTTATTTTGGTCCCTTCTTTATAGAATACGGATATTCGAATCCTGAGGGAACTTTGCAATGAATCTTGCGGATATGTCTCTAAGCCTCTGCTAACTTGTCTTTATATTCAGTCATGATATGCTGGCCGCCATAAAGAGCAAGTATCGTCTTTTGAAACGAGAAGAATTATAGCATACATGAGTGTATTATTTCTCTCGGAAACCCATTTCACACTTAGCCAATAACCATTGAAGTGTATTGCATGAAAAACGAACACATATTCGAAGAAAGAAAGCTATACAGACTGAGATGAGGATGACACTAAAGAACTAAATAGCTCCAGTAACTGAACTAAACACAGAAAATGAAATAGTTTTCAGTCATTCATTTGAATGCAAAACTCCGTTCTCAATCCAAGGTTATTGTGCTCGTTGATCGAGAGGCAGAGAACAGCAAAATATTAATGAAAGGGAACGGAGTTTGTCATATTGAATTTAGTGATCATCTTCTTTAAGTTAAATTGTGCATACGAAGACTACAATATGGAAGAAGGGATTCTGTAGCAGTGATGTGTAAATTATGCTGTATTAAAAACAACGATCTCACCAAATTCTGCTATTCCCTAAAAGGTGCGTCACTTTGGAATTGCTGTGTAATCACGCTAGAGAGGATGTCTTCCGTACTCGGCCCTAGGAAGGAAGAATGGACCTTTGTAAACAGGATTTTCATATAGTTGAACTCCGGCTTATAATATGCGGTGAGCCTTGAAGGGACAGAGGAAAAAAAGTAGAGTACCACATACTCAGTTGGATCTGGGCTCCTTTTGAGTGATGAAGTAAAGAAATCCGTTATAGCACGTATCTGGAAAACACGCAACATACTATCATACAGATGGCCTTTTAAGGATAAACGAAAGCATGTATTTCTGCTCAGCTTCTCCCAATTATGTAGGAATCCATATAATTGAAATTTAAGGAAAATGCCCTTCATATTGACCTAGAAAGTAATACGATAATTTTTATGCCAGAGAATTCCCAAGAACCATAATTTTAAAAATACACAGGTGGCTTTCTTATATTCATAGACTTAGCTGGGAAGATCTAGCTTGTGACGATGACATGTTCATTTTACTACCTTCAAGACTTCTGCTGGCTCGACGTTTTTAACTTTAACAATCACCCGTCTTTGAAATTGGCGTAAAACTACCTCTGATAACGCACCTTCTAGATACAAATCAATGCAGGTAAATAATATGAGCTCGCTTACTGATGCTCACCTTTGGACGAGTAGTTATCTTCTTTCCTAGGGAACCAATATTATCTTTACGAGCATTTTATCCTCAGAGTCGAGTGACTCTTTGTATGATCGTCGTCAACGTTTCTTTTGATGGGAAGCGTTCATGTGGTATTTATCATGTCCTAGGTAATTGCCGTAGTAAGATTTGCGTCCATTATGATGCCAACTGGATATAATTTGGCTGAATGGAATTCAAATGGAAAGAAGAGTTCTTAATGGACGCATGAGCTACCACAGTTATATTAGTGGCAAATATTAATACTCTTCGGCAACGGCATGAATGCGTTCGCTCGGTATATAGTGTGGATGAAAATTAAGGTGAGTCTAGAACTCTCACATTGATCTTAAATAATTTCTTTGGAAATATTTCAAAAGAGTGGTATTCCAGATCCATGGCATAGAATATCTCTTTGACACTGTGTATAGTACATAGAGCTTTTGGTGCCCTGCCCAGTTGTGGTATTAAGTGTCCTTTACAAGAAACTGAAAACCTTGGTAACCTCCGACTAAAAACAAATAGGTCCTTGCTCTGAAGGAAGCGTCTTTTATACTACTTTGGTATGCTAATCACCCGAATGACAATGAAACACTTAATGCAGGCAAGATTAAATAAACCAACCAGAATCTAAATGAACGGTACCATTGGCATGTGAAGAAGGTTTAGCTTGCTCCTCCTACAAGATAACGAAAGATTCTCCGTCTTCCGGGGTCGCATGGTCGGTGGTGAGTTTGTGTTTATTTATTTTTGTGACCTTTGGTACTAGGTAGGGTCCCTCCATAAAGTATAAGGATTCCCCTTTTTTAATTTAAACCAGAGCTTCTCTTGGGAGGAACCTCGTTTTCTGAGAAAGGACACATTAGTTCCTACATTGCGATTGCGCTAACTTTGGAGTGAGTCTATCTTTCTTTATCACTCCTTAATGTGTTGGATACCACAGCGCTCTGGCCTCCAAAGTAGACTGATCCACGCAAGAAGGAGATAAATCTGTTCTCTGACGGCATGTTTTAAAGTTCTGGCATATCTGTTTTGAAAGTTGCGTTCATGGTTGCGGCACTCAGTGTCCCAAATAACATTCTATTCTGGCATAATAAAACGATCGCAGATACTAGAGTAGTCTGCTACTTAATATTCAAAGTAGTAGAATCTAGTCTTGTCTCCAGATACCACAGATTTGAATGCAACCTTCTTTGCCCCTCTTATTCTTCAGACAGCATGGCACAGTGAATTAGAATCATTGGACAATAATTGTGTTAAAAGACGAGACGCATATGGGCGGAGCTAATAGATTACATTAAAGGGTCAAATGTGCAATATATTAGATATTTTGTCAATATTTATTAATGAGTAAAATGCATAATCAAATTGTCTTGGTTTATTGTGTATTTAATTAATTTTTCTAAGTAACTCATAAAGACCCTTTCTCGGGATTTTGGAGGGATGTGCTTGCGCGCGAAAACCTTCGAATGTTAATTTACTCCCTTACTCGACTAGCATACAGTTCCCGTCTACTCAGGTCAGTTTTGCTCACACCTCGACAAGAGCAACGTGATTCGCCCTTGTACTCAAATTGAAATTAACCTAGCCTCTTTGTTATTTTTGAGTTTGAGTTGGCTCAGACATAATGTAACGAAGGATCACCCAACGTTGACGCCTGCCTTTTCATTCGGCTATAGTTAAACCAACGATTTTTCTAAAGTAAATTTACCGCTTAGAGAATCAACTATTTTAATTGCCCAGCGACGATTTGGTAGGGAATAGCTTGATAATGGCGAAAGCTCGGAGGAGTTTCCCTTTTCCCATCTCCTTTCGTGGCCTATCAAACACCTTTACTGTCAAAGGTGTTTTGTTTTGAATTTTTAAACTTTTATATTATCAAGTATGGGGATCTAACTTTTGCCTGGCTAGTAAACGGTAAACTCCCCTCCCGTGAACCCAATCCAGAGCCGGTTCAGAAAGTGATAGTTAGAAAGGCTGGACACCAATTACTATCACCTCCTTCCTCTGCCTACCCCCTTACCAGACCTTCGAAGTCTTGGCACGAGAAAAGGTATTGGGCGTGAAATTATAGATATAAAAAGAACCAAGCACTACAAATCGTAAAAGCAAGCGCAAGTTTATGTCTGTTTCAAAACACTACCCACAACCTGAGGAAACATTAAAAGGGATGAATGGATTAAAGCAGTTCGGAAATTGGCCTGCAAAATTAGCCAGCGTCCATGAGGTATCAGTGAAAAAGATGCTTGAAAATAAAATTAAGATAAAATAAATTAATCGGTAAAGAAAATAGAAATAAAAGGTCAAAATAGAAATTTCTAAAAGTAATAAAGCATAGGTCGTCGCAATTTAGCTTGAACCTGCCGGAGGGATTGAGTAAAAGAGATTGTGGCTCCTCCAGCTACTAGCTGTAACAGCTGTTTTCTTAACACCGTCCTGGACAAGATGAAAGTAAAAATCTAATTAGTCATCGTTGACTAAAGAATGTAGACAAACTACACTGAGCCAAGAGAAATTCAATAAAGAATAGATAAACAGGAAAGAAGACAGATGTACCCCGCATTTATATAAGATGAAGCAGAAAAGTAAATTCTAGGGTCATTCAAACACAAAACAAAAAATACACAAACACACAGAGACAATATAATACTCCTGATAAAAAATGAAAGATGTTTCAAACTAGCCCAGTTAGATCAGCTGCTTTTTCTAAAAGAGGACATGTAGTGCAACATTTGAGGTGATCGTAAATGGAACAAATAAAATAAAATTCCATAAATCGTCATCATTTGCACTTTATTCATTTGAATTTAGACTTCTTAAATGGTCAAAACCTCTACAAGTTTTCTTGTTTTTGAGTTACCAAACCAAAGACTGCAAATAATATAATATTTCTCCTTTTATTAGAGATGAATAAAATATGTTCTTCAAATCATCCCAATAAAAGTGTGTATGTAGAAAGAAGAGAGAACTAAGCTCCCTGAGTTAGGAAGGCATAGAGAATAGAAAATATTATGAATATTATTTTAAACATAATTCATCTATACTTGGTTAACGCGCGTAAGCACTTTAATCATTAAAATTCATTATAACACGAGGTTGATCCCGAGATCATATTCTTACTCTATTGACACGATTCTGAAAACAATCTTTTATACTCAAAAGGATTAGGATATAAAGGTATAGTTCTACGAAACCACTAACTTTACTATATTTAAGCCTGAGGAGCTCATAATCAGCAACAGAAGGAAATATATTATACTCAAACATATACTCCAAGGATTATTATTTACTCGAAGTTAACTAGACAACACTTCCAAGCCACCGAGACCGAAAGTCAGCGAGGAGCAGATCCGAAGGAAGTGAATGGAACAAAAAGAAAATGAGTTGAAAGAACAAAGACCTTGTTGTTAAAATTTGAAACTCTTTTAGTTGCATGAGAACAAGAAGTCCAGGACTCTTTTTATCTAGTCAATAATATAATACCTGTGATCCAGGCCCGTCGGGTTTGGGAGAAAAGAAAATTGTAGAAGCTAGCTACCTCAAAGCGGCAGATTCTTTTAATTTTTCTTTTTTTACACTTTAGTTATATCTTAAATTTGCAAAATTTTAGTTTAGGTACAAAATAAGAAACCATATATATTTCTAATTTGCTGTAACATGGAAGACGATGGCTCAAATTTATGAGGAATTGTTTGATGAAATTCATTTTTTTCCATTAAAACCTTTTTTCAGCATTCGTTCGAAGTATTTGAGTCAGTCGCACGGCTCTTATATTTCTGATTGTCTTGTTTCCGTAAAATCTTCATATTTTAAAGACTTTCGTGTTATATGTTAAACTTCTTGTCATTTTATAGCATAATTTAGGTTTATCCTTGAAATTGTCTGTCAGATTTAAAGTAGAACGATATAATATAATTTAAATTAGCCGGTCCAAATAATTTCATCGTCTTTCAAAACAAAATCTTACCTTCTTTTTGGATAAACTACTAAACCATATTTACCATGATTTTATTTATAAGTATACCTACATTATCTTAAGAAGACAAAGGTAAGTTTATTTTAGAGAAGATATATGGTCATCGCTCTTTATAACCATCTACATATTGTGACAACAATCAGGAGCATGTCATTTTCATTTTGCCCGAGGGATACAGTTTACTTTGGAGTAAACAGAATATCAATTTACTGCAATCGTCCCTATAGGCGGTATCAGTATTCAAAAATATGTACCTAAGAAATTTCCTAAGGACTTAATAGAGTTCTATTACTCATATCCATTTGGCTTTAGTTGGAGCAACAGTAGTCATGCTGGAAGATAGAAATTGGAGATTTCATGAGCCTAATACCTTAACAAAGGACGTTCAAAAATATTTCCCGCAGAATACTAGTTTATTTCAAGGAAAAATAATTATTTTCAAGCAGGTGAATTGTTTATTTCAACTGTCATCATTATGGACGCTATAGTTTTCTTTTTAAATATTCTTATCTCTCGAAGGGAAGTATTATAGCGCAAGAAGCCTGGTGACATATTCAATAAATATGATCTTATTTGCTTGTATAGCTGAATCATCATTATATTCGGTAGTGAAGAATGGTTAAAGAAGAACAAAGAAATTTCACAAAGATAAGAACTGGGTCAATGCAAAGAGAAAAATTAAAGGATAATAACAAGATCTGTGACCAAATAGTCACGTGAAATCTCCTAGTCTGATTTATGACCTTAATACCTATAAAGCTTTTAATAATTTTCGAACTAACGTTGTTAGGATCTTAGCAATTATATCATTCAAAAGTGAATGTAAAACCACATTAGTCTTTCAAATTTACTAAGGATGGACTGAATAGTTATGATGGTATTGGCAAAAATATATAATTCCCAAGCTAACCTTAGGATGACGTTTACAATGACATCATTATGATGTTATTGGCAAACAGCAAAATTCCCGTGCTACTCTTGGGTGGACTTTGGCAATTATATCATTCGAAAGAGTTTGTAAAACAACATTAAAGTCTCAAAGTTTGTTAGAATGGGCAAAGGTTGTTAGGATGTTATTGCCAAAACAACATAATTACCTGGCTTAACTTGGGATGAATGGCAATTACATCGTTCGAAAGAATAGGTAAAAAACACAAGGGGTTTAAATTTCGTCAATATGGGTCGATTAGTGATGGATGATCTTATGGCAAAAGCAAAATAATACCCGGGCTAACTTAGAAAGGACTTTGGCTATTACATCATTCGGAAGAAAAGGAAAAACACCAAAATGGCTTGAAATTTCGTTAGAATCGGCAGAATAGACATGATGTATTTGCCAAAAGAAAATAATTTCTGTGCTAACTTGTGAGGACTTTCACAATTATATTCTTCGAAAGAAAATGTTAAAGAACATAAGGGATTCAAATTTCGTAAGAATAGGACGAATAGTTATGATGTTATTGCCATTAAATATATATTTGCCCTGCTAACCATGTGATGATGGGCAATTATATGATTCGAAGGAGAATGTAAAACAACATAATGGTTTCAAATTTCATTAGAATTGACGTAATTATTATGATGTTATTGCCAAAATAAATAATTACCATGCTAACCTCTTGAGGATTTTGGGAATTATATCATCCGAAAGAGAATCTATAACAACCTAAGGATTGCAATTTCGTTAGTATCGCCTGAATATTTGTGATGTTATGCCAAAACAAAATTACTACTTGGCTAACCTTGGGAGAACTTTGGTAATTATATCACTCAAAATTGAATGTAAAACATCATAAGGGTTACAAATTTCCTCTAAATCGGCCAAATTGTTATTACAAAAACAAAAAAAAGCCAAACGGTATCTAACCGACCGGCCGTCGTATAGTAAGATGTAGAGTCACCCGCGACTAGACTCGCGCGCGACTAAAAGTAGTAATTAGATAAAAAATAGAAGAAAAATATGGCCATCCTTTGCAAGCATTATTGAAAAGTTGAGAAAAAGGATTTTCAATTACAGTTAAAAATCATTTTACTATTTTCATCTCAAGCGATAGGAATGGTGGCCGTGTATCTCACTTTCCATTACCACCAATAAACTCCTATTTCACTACTTCATATTATTAATTTTAGCAAATATATTCTTTCTAAATCTTTTCAATTATATTTAAGATCCTCTATTTATAATCTTAATTATAAGAAATAATAACTCGTATATTAATATAAAATCCTATTTAAAATGGTTAGTTTCAACTTAATTTTTCAAGAAGTATATTTTTTAAGACACTAAAGAGCCAAATCGTTGAAAATAAAATATACTATTTTTTGAATATCATTTAAGGGGAGCTATATATATTAATGCGCCTGGCACATTATTAAAATAATTGAATATTTTAAAAATAAATATTATACATTTATTATCCGAACTCTTCAAAAATTATATATCAATCACATGTTTATGATGTTAAAAACAAAACAGTTAAATAATAAAAAAGGAAACATTGTCCATCCACCTTCTGCATATACGTATGTCAATCTATTTAAACTTTAATTTGTCTAATAATTTTGTTTTCACAAATAAATCTCGTTTTTAAGAGTTATTAAAATTGCTACATGTGAAAAAATAGATAAGAAATTGTATCAAATTAAGAGTACAAAACAATCCTGAAGTTGATGGGAATATTATGTACATTTGTAAAGGTCAGCGTTGTTTCAAATTATTCCCTTCAGATAATTGCGGATTAAAATATTTCGAGTTTTGAGTTCGCCAAACGCAAATTTGTTTTAATGCTCTTAATTAAGGGCTTTTAGAAATGTAATGCTCGACATGAAATTTGACCAATGTTATGAATTTTATACGACAGTAAAGAAACAATTGAAATTTAAAAGGAAAACATCAGAACAATTGCAACCTTTTATCTAAGGGTGGAAACACATAGTGTAAACTATTATTTACTAGCTTAATATTTGCAAATTGCTTTATATAGTCATAAAAACTTATACAAATATTACTGGTAAATGTTGATCAATCGTGTATCTGCTTAGAAGCTGGAAGACTGCATGCAAATTTTCAAAATGTTGAACCCCACTAGGAGAAGATCTGGAGATTTTAAAGATATCAAACGGCTTTCAAAGACATGCACTACCCTTTCAAGAATCAGCACCACTCCACCTGCTTCATTGAGGACCCAAACCCACATCAAAATTACGATGAATGAAGGAGGCAAAATCCATGTAGCACTGCCAGAAAACTTATTTAGTGGCAAAAGTGAGCAATATTATCATGCAAGCATAGCTGAAGGATAATCTGAAAGTACGTCCATTCAAGCTAGCTAAATAAACTTCGCTTCCTAACCTCACTTAAACAAATTAGACAAAAGACTAAAGCTTCTTTTTGAACAGCTCCTTACTGACTTGCAGCCTCTAGTTCTGTTAAAGGTTTTTCTTCTCCAATCTATACACAAGATATAAAATGATCGTGTTTGGGACTAAAAATGTGATTCAGGATTAACAGAGAGAGAAGCAAGCTTTGAAGAGGGGCAAAAAGATAGCTATTATATTCTTAGAATATGAGATAAAGCTCAATCAACATGAATATTTAGATATCTGGAAGGAGAACGCTATCCCTTGAGTAGAAGTTAATATAGGAAATGCCGTCATAAGCAAATTCTGATTCTGAGGCAACTTCAGAATTAGCAAGAAATGTTCAATACTGTTGCTACGCAAATTTAATGAGTTTTGTTCAAAGTAACTTCGGCCTCTCCGTTAGTCAAATTATAATCCCTTGAACTTTGATGTGTGATCATCAATGCTTGAGCAGAACACCTGTAACAAAAGTGTTGAAGTCCAAAATGGAAAAATTCCTGGAAGAAATATCAGCTTGAATTCTGCACGCCACTTGTTCTCAGGTCATAGCGATTCTTTGTCGTCTTATCGACACAAAAAGTGGCCACATTTAATATTAGTTACAGCATCTTTTAGCAATTAATTTATTCGTAACTTTTAACTAATCATTAAGTAATAGAGAATTGTGTGATGAAAATGATTAAATATATATCAAACTTACAAACTAATAAAATGAAACTTTTTGAGTGAAAACTCTTAATGATTAATAAATTTAACTCACAATGACTAGGGTTAAAGATTGGTTAGATTCTAAATTCGTTTCAACTTCTCATCACAAGTTCTTTTGATCTCTTGATAAACCTCTGGACCTAATATAGTTAAAATATAGGTGAAATCCGAAGATAAAAGAGTTCCAAAATAAAAGATCTCTTTTGGTACGAAGGGCAGTCAATAAGTTTTGCCAATCAGTAGGGAAAATCAGAGAAAGGGGGATGGCTGTTTGTGAGGGTGTTGGGTCAAGTTATGACAAGTCAGGCCCTGCTGCCGCACGCTATTTCCTCGTTCCTTTAGGAAACAGTAGCTGATCACATATCGTCAGTCACAAATTTTTCCACAATGGCGAAGATTGAGCACTGCGCAGTGATCAAATTTCTCACAAAGGAAGGCAAGAATAAAAAAGAGATCCATGAACGCATGATTGCATTGTAAACCGACACCGCCCCTTCCTATGCAACCATTGCTCGCTGGACTCGTGAGGTCCGCTATAGTCGTGAGCCTCTTGAAGATGAGCCCCGTCCAGGACGCCCGTCAGACGCGACCAACGAGGAAAATGTTTTTTCTGTGGAGAGGATGATCCTCATAAATCGACGAGTGAAGGTCGAAGAAATCTAGCGAGAACTTAGAATAACACATGGAAGTGTTATCAACATCATCCACGACAATTTGGCCATGACCAAGGTCTCTGCCCGTTGGGTCCCTAGAAATTTCACGCCCCATGGTCGACTTCAACGTCATCAAACTCCAAAAGGCCAGAGTTACACAAGCTGCCCTGCACGAGTGCAGATTCAAGGAGCTTATCCATCCCCCCTACAGTCCAGATCTGGCCCCTAGCGACTACTTTTTATTCCACCAGTTCAATGCTGCCCTGCGTGGACGCTAGTTTGGGGAAGATAAAGATGTCCAGCTCGCTGTCTAGGTGTGGATTAAACAGAATTCGGGAGATTTCTGGTTGTTAGGAATTCGAAGCCTCACGGACAACTGGCGCAAGTGCATTGAAGTCGAAAAATAATAAAACACTTTTCTTCATATCCCATTTACTTAAATCCGAATTGCAAAACTTATTGACCGCTCCTCGTATGTAATTGTTTAACACATAAAATTTTCATTGATATAGTTGAAACAAATAATGTCTAATTTTGTAGTCTGAAAATTATATAAATTTTTATTTAATCAAGGACTAATTTAGATTAGTTGTGATGACCGATTGGAATAAAATTTTGAATAAATTACACTGTTTTAAATATTCCATTCCAAACTATTAAAAAAATTTAATCTAAAGGAATTGATTTTAGGAAAACTACAAATAAAGCAGAAGATATATATTATATATTTATTAGAAAAATTGACACAATAATGTTTATATAGAAAAAATAATGATTGTTATTTCCTTTAATTACTTTCCCAAGAATTAGAGCTAGCAAATGGTGGTCATAAATGTTTAGTGATTAAATCAGTTCACACTAAAAGTTCTGTTGTATTACTTAACACCGCCTTGTAAATTCTTTCTTCTAGGTTTGAATCTAAATCCACATACACATTTTAATCGTGGCTACTTGAAAACAAATTTTCATAAATTTAAAAAATTTATTCATTGCGAAAGCAGTTTAATCTGCACCATTTTTATGTTGATATTATAACTTTTAAGCCAACTTCACTATTCTTACTGCTGGAAAATGTTTTTCCTCGAAATCATCAACTAATCTACATTTTTATTGTTCTCCTGAATTTTTTAATGATCTCTTACAATTCTCATCAAAAAATACGATGAAAAGATATTTCCTCTAATACCTTTTCGAATATTGTGTGTTTTTTTAAGAATCGTTTAACATCCTACCTTCCTAACATTTCTTTTGTAATTAAGGACCATATATTTCAAGTTCTTCGCTCTATAATATTTTCTTCCAAAGGGTTTTCACGTGAGTAACTCGTTTTCTCTTCAAACCTTACCTGTGAGCATCCTGAGTCTTAGGAAAAAATTGTTTCTTTAAACTGTTTCTAAATATGTCTTTTATTTTTTTAGTATCACAAACATTCTTTCCATAATCTTTTAGAAGCTGATGCAGACAAATCTGGACAGATTATTTCTTACCGGTGTATGGAATAACTGTAAACTTCCTTCCAATGTTAAGAATATCAGTCAAAAATTGCTTCTGATTGCAATAACTGTAGTCCGTGTAATTTTAATTTTGTTGTTAAGGTGTCTTCAAAGGTAATATAAAAAATAATCTTTGTTTGTTGTTTTTCCCCATTTTGGAGAGAAATAGACCTATTGACTTTAAATTTGTAGCTCAATGTTGAAAATCCAGATAAAGCTTAATTTAATGACTCCCTGGAATGATAGGATGGAGATGAAGTATATTTTTAGCAACTTGTTGGCTAAATTTAACTTGTGCAGGTACAGTAATGGCCAAAATTTGTGAGACTGGTTGTACCTGTATTGTGGCGTCCGATGAATTACTAACCCTAGTTAACCCTAACCATAACAAATACGCTGTGGTCCGACGACTAGAATGGACGAGAAACCGTTTCGCCGTGGTTGGATGCTACTTGGAATGCCAGTATTTTAGTATATGAGCTGTGATAGTCACGGCTCCGGACAAATTCTGCGCCGTGTTTGTCAGCCAGAGACCTCTAAATACCCCCAATCTGGTGGGTAAGCCCGTCATTACCCGGCTCAGGCTCAGAAGAATTCCGCGTCTCCCGTTCCACTAGAGGCCTCCTATGACCAGGAATTTCTAGCACTCCACAGCGAGGCATTTTCACAAGCACAAAAAGGGTGTGCAACTCTCCTGCCCCTCTGGAATAAATAGAGGAATCACGAACAAGGCTCAGCCGTCGAACAAAGGCAGGTCTCTTATCTCATTAAGAAAGGCTTACTTTACCGCGCCTATTCGGATGGGGTTAGTCCAGCTACTCACTCAAGCTCGCCCACGAATGATTGTTAGCTGGTCATTTCTGCCCTAACAAAACGGCTTAAAGAATATTCGGGTATTTCTTTTGGCCCCGCGTTGCTAAGGAAATTGCCGAATTTTGCAAGTTAGGGGATATTTGCCAGAAGACGATGGAAAAAGGTCGTATACCACTAGCCCACTCCAAAAAACTCCAATAATCTCGCATCCCCTTTCAATCATAGGGGCCAGAGATTTAATGAACCCGATTCCCCCCCCCCGTCCCCCCGTCCAGCGAAGAACACTCCTGCGTTCTTACCTTCATCGAGTTTACGACGCGAATTCCAGCGGCGGTCCGCCACAAGAGAATAGATAGCGTAACTTGTGCAGAGGCCTTAATTTCTGTTTTCCCCCGCATTAGGATCCCAAAGAAGATCTTGTCCAACAGAGCTAGACAATTCACCTCAGAATTGATGGAGTATGTCAGCAAGCTCCTGACGATTAAACCCGTTTTTAGTACCCCATTTCACCCCTCCGTGAACGAGATCTGTGTAATGGTAAATGGTACTTTGAAAGCTATACTAAAAAGATGTGCCATTTTCAGCTGCGAGAATGGTATCGGTCCTTGCCCGTTGCTCTATTTGCCTGCAGGGAATTCCCTCATCGCATCCTGGTATTTGCCTCATTTAAGCTCTTCTATGGCCGAAGTGTATACGAGCCCCGATGAGTATCCTGAATGAGATGTTCGAAAACCCCTTTCTAGATGAAGAAATAAAATCTTCCTATTCTTATTTATTGGACCTACGGACCTACAGAATCGCCTAGAAGATGTGCTGATATTGCTTATAAAAATGCAGATGTAAATCTAGAAAAATATCGTAACTATTTTGACAAGTCTAAAGAAACACAATTGAGGCACGACGATGTCGTATTACTCCTTTTGCCAGCATATACGAATAAGCTCCTTAGCCAATGGAAAGGCCCCTTTCCCGTCCTAGATACTCGTGGCCTCGTAGATTATCTGATTAAAACCCCATCCTGAGATAAGCTGTTTCACGTGAACATGCTTAAGCGGTATTTATGAAAGCCTCTTACCCGTCTGACTCAAATAACGTAGTGCAAATCGTTTGTGTTGAGCAGGATAATGATTATCCTCTCTCCTCATTACCCGGCTCCTCAGAAAACTTTGCCCCTGAACAAGATTTTAACTCCTAACTGGTACCCTTCCAAAGATGCAATTATTACACCTGTTAAACAAATTCCAAGGCGTACTTTTGGAATAACCCGGCTTTTCGACTCACTTTGAGCACATAATAACGCAAACAAATTAAGAATTACTTCGTTCAAAACCCTATCCCTTAGCAATCCATTTACGCCAGGCTTTCAACGCCGAGGTAGAAGACCTTTTGAAATTGGGGATTATTGAGCTCTCTAACTCCGATTATTGTTCCCCTATCCTCATAGTCCGAAAAACTGACGAGTCCTTCAAAATGTGCGTAAATTTTCGGAAGCTTGATGCCGTGACAGTTTTCAATGCAGAACCAATATCCCTTACAAACCAAAATTTAAATCTATTTGAAGAGGTAAAATTTATTTCCGAAATAAATCTATGTAAGGCCAATTATAAGATCCCACTTATGGAAAACGCCCAGAAATATATTGAATTCCCCACTGAAAAATGACTCATACAGTTTCAGTGGCTTCCATTCTGATTGCTTAGTGCTTGCAGGAAAGATAATCTAATAATGCATCGAATACTGGATGGGTTGCATAGCGTATCCTTCTACTTTGACAACATTTACGTTGCAACCTGCACATGGGATAAACACCTGATCTCCCTTCAATCCCTATTAATTAGGCTTTGTGAGAACGGAATTACTGTAGTCACCAAGAATTGCCATTTTGCGTACGGCACCATCAAATATTTAAGATTCTATATTAGAGAAAATCAAATTGCGCCCTAAGAAGAGAAGATAAAGCCCTCGTCAGCATGCCGGTCCCGCACACGAAGAAGCAGTTACGCTCCTTCATGGGATAACGTCATTTTACCGACGGTTCCATCTGAATTTTGCCTCCATAGTCCCTCCTGCAGAATAAGTCACCAAATCCCCTTTCCTGGAACCCCAAAGCTACCATCCATATTGAACAGCTAAAATAAAAGCTTGCGTCAGCCCCCCTCTTAAGTCTCCCAAATTTAAACAAGCCTTTTAGCATTCGAATTGACGCTTGCAATGACAGGCATCGGATACGTGGATGTTACAATATAGAGAGGATGATGAAAGCCACCCTGTTGCTTACGCCAGCCGGAAGCACCTGAAGCGAGAAAAGAATATGCAGTTATAGAGCGTGAAGCTCTCGCGATTGTTTGGAGTATTAAAAAATCCGTATGTATCTGATAGGGAAAGAATTTATTACAGAGAAGGATCATCGTCCTCTAGCCTATTTAAAAACTCAAAGACCCAAAATTGACGTCTTAAAAGATAGAGCTTTCTCCTCCAAAAATACCAATTTCAAACTTGTTGGATGAATATTCTCAAATTGCAGTATTTCGGAAGCGTTATGCAGATCTACAGCAATTCTCAACTTTGTAAACAACTTGAGTTTTGCAATGACTATTCAATGTCCTTGAGCTGACCTATGAAGCAAATGAGTGAAGGTTATTCATAAATGCATCCAATTACAACATAAAAGCGGTTGTGTTGCACATTGGAAACACTATGCCTTCAGTTCCATTTGCTCGATCAGTCATTTTAAGAGGGACATGTGTGAACCTTGCTTCTACTCTATTTCGCATAAGTTAAAAGTGGCATGACTTTCTAATTTGGCGGACTTTACTTAGGTAGCCCTACTTAATGGGTTAAAAGCTGAATAAATCGAGTTAAAGTGCCTCCTTTTCAAATGAGACTGTATGGCCAGATCAGAATTTTATATAAGCTCAGAATGGTCACCTCGGGAAACTATGACGCCTGAATGCCATAATGTAATTCATGAGCCACAATTAAGAAGGAGAAAATAATTTTGCCACCACTGCCGATAAAACTAGACCTAGTGAAGCAATTTATCAAGCACTGCCCCTCAAAGTGGTTTTCCCTAAAATAAGGGCTGCCAAGATTATTGAAAGCAAATTCGTAGGCCTTCAGATTCGTCAACTTATAGCTGATGAGGACTTCGAGGGGACAATCGATGAAACTAAGGTAGCGGCCTAACATGCATTGAAAGATGTATGTAAAGGACTTTTCGGAGAGCACCAAGTGCCCAGCGAGAGCGTAGGGTGGAGAGCCCAATCAACTGATGCCAAGATCTCGGATGAAATATGTCACTGAAGATACACTTTTATATCCTCATCTTTGTTTCTTTCAATATAATGCCGGGATGTGAGTGATGAACATGGAGTAAGGTTCATTCAAAATATAGCGTCAATGGGAAACATCTATGAGTGAAGATAGAGCCCTTCTATGCTGGCTGACATTTCCTGGAACCTGAATCGAGGCACACATGAGATAT
The DNA here is from genome assembly GCA_963969495.1 of Ceratothoa steindachneri. NCBI lineage: Eukaryota > Metazoa > Arthropoda > Malacostraca > Isopoda > Cymothoidae > Ceratothoa > Ceratothoa steindachneri. Next base: position 88,686,898 of record OZ018328.1, read on the forward strand.
CTTACAAACGAAGGAGTAAATACAAAAATATAGGTCAATACATTATATAATGCTAAAAACATGCTTATTAATTATATATTTAATAATTAATTACAATAGACACATTTAATCTACTTAAGGGTAGTAAATTAAATTAATTACCTAGTAAAGCTCAAATCAGTTAAAATGACTAGGAATCCTACTATACTTGCCTATATCGAGAATCTAATTGTCAACCTACGTCATTAGGATCATCTCTCCATTAAACCCATAGATAAGAGGGATAAACAACACCAAAAGTGTCCTACATAATATTTTATCACGTAGCGATACCTCCAGCTCATGTATTTGTAGAATTTCTACTGGTAAAGGAACTATGACCATAGGTGTCTCCAGGAAGACGCAATCCGCGGTCTGGCGGAAAGATCTTTAAAATCTTGCAGACCAGCAGTCAACCTATTCATTAGCCCTAAGAACACGAAAGCTAGATTATTCTTCGCCACTAAGCTTATTCGATGGAAAGAAGACCAATGGTCGAAGGTACACTTCAGCAATGAATCGAAATGCAAATTTTAAGAGATTCAGATTATCTTTAAACAGCGTGTAGAGCATAATTTCAGTTAAAGCTACTAACCTAAGTTTATACAAGTAAAAAAAATTAAAATCAAGGTGCTGTCCCATATATCAAAGCCACCTATGTACATTTGACTAACCAATCATTTTTATGCAGAATAATGCAGCTTGCCACAATACAATTTGGTGAAGAATTTCCTGGGTCACGAGGAAGTAAGTGAGATGGACTAGCCTGATCAGAGCTTGACCCTCAATCCGATTGCGAATTTGGCTAAAACCATAGGAGAGAGAAGTAATGAGTGAAACTCAGGCACCGGCGAAGAATTTGAAAAATATTACAAAAGAAATGGAGAAAAATAACACCAGAAGAGTGATTTCGATTAGTGCGCCCCTCTGCTAAGAGATTTCAGGACGTAATTGATAGTTGAGTAACTTGTGTTATCAGTCCAAAAACATTTACTACAATCTTTTGAAAATAAAAATTCTCATTAGCTCGTAACTTGCAGTTATGCGAACACCATATAGCCATGATTATTTTGTATTATTTATATTGATGGAAATATAAGTGTCCTAATTATTATTTTTCACTAATATATATATATATATATATTTATATATATATATATAAATAAATGCTTTTATTACCAAGTAGCGCGTGAGGGAAGCAGTGATTGAAAAAATCACCCAGAAGAAAATGAAAACAATATTCCAAGTACTTTCAAACTATGTTTTTAACTTTATTTTCAAGGGATAGTTATAATTCAATAAAACGCAGCCAAATATATACTAAAGGAAAAGCTGAGAACGCCCTCACAAAATATGAACCAATATTAGAAACAAATAATTTAAAATGAAAAATACGGCATCTTGAGAGCCGGTATGTTTAAAATCGAAACGATAATGTGGGTCCGCTTAGCAAGATTTACAGAGGACGGTGAATTAAAGAAATAGGCAGTGAACTCATACTATTTAAAAGGCTGGAAAATGTTTTTGCAGGAAAGAGATTTCGGGAGTGAGTGTGAGAGTGTAAGTGTGAGTGAGTCATGAAGAGAGAAAGAAGTGTGCGAATCAAAGTAAATGTGAGAGCGAGGGCGTGATTGAGAAGGAGAGTGAGTTTTACAGCAACTGAGAGAGAAATCCCGAGAGAGAGAGAGAGCGAAAGAGAATGAGAGAGTGAAAGATAGTAAGATATGGTGAGTGAGGGAGGGAAAGTGATTATAAAAGTGTGAGTGAGAGAGGTAGAGAAAGTATGAAGATGAGTGTTAGATTGAGGGACAGAGTGATAAATAAAGTAAGATAGAGTGAGAGGAGAAAGTAAGAGAGTTTAAGAAAGTGTAATTGTTAGATAGTGAAAGACAGGGTGAGAGACTTAAAGAGAACAAGATGGAGTGGAAGAAAATGAAAGAGATGGTAGGAACGAGATTGAGTGGGAGTGAGATGAACAGAGAACGAGAGAGTGAGTTAAGGATAATGTGAGTGAGAGGGGGTGAGACTGAAAGTTAAAGAGAGGAGAGAAGGTTAGGATGAGATTGATATAAAGAGAATTAGACCGAGATAGAATGTATGAGAGATTGTGAGAGTTCGAGGGAGGGTGAGCAGCGGAATGAGAGTCACAGTTAGATGTAAAGTGAGAGAGATTGTGTGTGACAGGTAGAGAGAGTTTGAGGGAGGATGACATACACATAGAGCATGACTGAGGTAAAGAGTGAAAGGGACACTTGAGTTATATTAACTATGAGAGGGAGAGGGAAAGTGAAATTAAATGCATAAAAGATCTCGAAAGCGATAGAGAAATGGGGGAGGGGGAGCGCAAGAGAGATAATGAGAGAACGTGCGAGTGGGAGTAAGAGAGAGTGACTTTGAGAGGAGAAAGAAATTTAAAGAGAGCGACCTAGAGAGAACATTATTAAGTGGGAGTGATGAAATCGAGAGAGTGGTCGAGTTAAGAACAATATGATTAAGATGCATTGAAAGAGAGAGTGAGACTGAGATTGAAAGTGAACGGAAGTAGCGAAGGAAGAGTGTGAGAGAGATATTTACAGAGAGAGGGAAAAAGATAGATTGCCACAAAAAGTGAGTGAGAGATTGAGAACGAGATTGGCAAGGAGAACGAGAGCGAGAGAGTGACAGAGAGAACGCGAGAAATTGTGGGATAGACGGCAGAAAAGCGTCATAGGGATTAAGAGCGTCAGATTGATAGTGCAAGAGCAGGATAGAGATTGAGAGAGAAAGGAATAAATTGATATAGTAAGAGAGTCAGAGGACAAAGTTTAGATTGAGTTAGTCCTAGATATATAGAGCTTTTGAAAAGTTAGTACACTCTTTTTTTTATGTTTGGAGAGATTTAAGTGTGTGATAGAAAATGTTCCGTCAAACAAGCTTAAAATTCTACTTTTTGTAGAGGTATTAAAACGTGATTTTCATTATTTGGAGGTGTATTGGGATAAATTAAATGAAACGACATCGCCAATGGGCTGAACTTCAGCCCAATGTGCGTCCACAGAGTGCCTAGACGCTAGAGAAAGGACAAGACCTAAAAGATTTTACTAGTTCCAAAGTTCAAAATGAGTGTGATCGCAAAGAAGAAGAAGAAAATCTACTTACCGACAAGAACAACGTAGGGTGCATTGTATAGTTGCCTTCTCAACGACCTAAAGAGTCTTGGAAATCGAATTCTCCCTTTTTTATTTAAGATAATTTAGGGTTGATTCGGTCATCAAAAACAGAAGACTTCGTACTAAGATTCGTCTAGAAGGTCTTGGAGGTCCGCTACGTATCTTTGACCAAGGATCCGGGCTCTGTGATTAAGCTCAGTGTTTATGTTTCAAATGGAGAGAAAATGCTGGCGGGTTTCAAGTTCAATACGGCGAGTTCAGGGTCATCTCAGCCACAAAAGTCTTTCCCTGGGTGAGAAAGATCACGACAAGAGCGGAATATGTCTTTCAGCGAGACGTTGGCCTGGGTCACAAGAGTGATTGGGGGTAGAACACGAACTTCTGGTAGAAGGAATTTTTGCGGCCAAATTCGCCAGGGTTAAGCTCCTCGCTACAATGTGCATGAGCATGTAGAGTACAATGCCTGGTAGGTCCGCCACAGCAACGTCAACGGACTGAAGTCTTGTCAATCGCCTATGTTCCACAATTTGGGATAATTTCCTATGCAACGATTGCGTGGCATTGCGATCTCGCCTGGATCACGTACTCGCCTCTGAAGCCTGCAACATTAAATAATATTCCATTTTTAAAATAATATTTATATATTTATAAAAATAAAACCGTGGCTAACACCCTCAAAACTATCCTTCGTTGAGAACGCAGTAATGAGTACATGACTTTTGTAATATCCGTTGTATTTATATATGAATATATAGAGAGAGTGCGAGATAGAATAAACCAGAGTGAATGGGTGATATTGAAACAGAGGCTCTGAGTGGGTCGAGGAATAGGACACCTCCCTAGAAAATACCTATATATATATATACATTAGGTATCTATTGGTTGGTAGTAAAGAGATAAAAGCCACGAAGATATGTATATATATATACAGTTATATATGCATATATCCTCTAATATAGGTACGCGTCCTTCGCTACGTACAAGTCCGTTGATTTCGTAAGATTAATCCGTTTATTACAAGGTATAATTTTTTTTTTAATTTTAGGAGCCTATCTGGCGACTGCCCACTTGGGCATAAGTCGCCGGAATCACGACAGCCTAGCACTAGGCTACTTTAAAATTAGAATATGAAAACATAATGATAAAAAAGGAAAGATCGTAACAATTTGGAAGCAATCTCCGGCGTCGTAAAGGAGGTCCCCCTCACCCCGGCGCAGGAGCGTGCGACCTACAAAGAAAACACGAAGTAAAGTAATAAAACTTAGTTAAATAAAGAAGAGAAGCCCGGCCTTCCCCTAAAAGTCTATAAGTCCACAATTAAATGTGCACGAACTCGTACCGAGTACAAAAGAAAGGAGGTAGCCACCCTGCCCATTTCGCACCGGGATAGGTATCGTGCGCGAAGATCATCCAGACTGGGACATTCAATAAGAAGGTGCCGAACAGTTTGGGGGACGACACAGTCGTCACAATAGGGCGCTGGCAAGCGCTCCATCAAATAGCGATGCGTCACATGAGTGTGCCCGATTCAGAGACGAGAGAAAGCGACCTGAAGCCATCGCGGCATTTGGGGATAGGTCTATGAGAACAGTCGCGGCACAATGGCCCGCAACTTTAAGTGCCCTTCAACCGTCTACCCTCTTCTTTGCCAAGCAGTCCGAAGAGCTGCCTGTATTTCTGCCATGTAGTCGGTGTGAGGAAGAGCGAAACGCTGGTCAGGTCGCAGAATCCTTGCCGACTCTTTGGCACCGTCATCGGCACGCTCATTCCCCACAATTCCTAAATGTCCAGGAACCAAGCAGAAGATAATCTCGACATCCGGCTGGCTCGCCAAAACCGTGGTGTTATGGATATCGCGAACCAGGGGATGCAGAGATTCCAATGCCCCGAGAGCTTTCAGGGCACTCTGTGAGTCGCTATTGATCACAATCCTTTCTCCGTACCGAGTGGTGTATTGCCACCAGCTCGGCCGTGAAGACAGACGCAGTGCCTGGTAGAGCCCCGCTATCTTCAAACAGAGGGGATACGGATGCATAAAACTCGCATCCCCAGTCGAGCTTCGAACGAACAACCGATCGAGAAAAAAGTAAGGCCATAGCCCTATCAGCGACCCACGTGCTGAACGTCAAGGAATTGAGAAAATCAATGGCGCGGGTACAATAGAAGCTAAGGTTGTGAATATGAGCCTCCCAGGTGAGGCGTCGTTCATATACAAGCCCAAGGAAACGGTGTGATTCAACGACTTCCAGGCACACCCCATTAAGAAACAAATCTGGGTCGGGGTAGAGCCGTGTCTGGTGGCAGAAGTTTACCACCTTAGTCGTGGCCAAAGGAAACCGAAACCTGTGCGCTTTGGCATAGCAGGAGACACCGTTTAATGCCTGTTGGAGTCGACGCCCCAGAGTTGGCATCTGGGCCGCGCCAAAAGACATCGAAAGGTCGTCCACGTAGAATGTAGCGAAAACATCTTTTAGGAACCGAGGTGATCGCGTTGGGGCTCAGGGAAAAGAGTGTAACACTGAGGACACTTCCCAGCCGGACACCCGCTTCCTGCTGCTTAGGGCCGCAGAGAGCTCCCCACACCCGTACGTGGAATCGATGATTTCGTAAAAATTCAGGTATAATCATTTGGAGGCGTCCACTCGCCCCTATCGTGTGGAAAGTCTCCATGATACCCTATCGTCATGCGGTATCATAGGCGTAGGGCTGTCTACGAAGATAGGCCTCGCAGATGGCATTTTCCAGTCGGAGCAAGCATCCGACGTGGAGTGAAACTTGCAGAAGCCACACTGTGCAGAAGACAGCTGGCCTCCGCTGTCAAGGAAAAACGATAATCTAACATTTACCAATTCCTCCATCAACTTGCACACGCAAGAGGTTAGAGAGATCAGGCGGAAACCAGCCGGAGTAGAGTTATCTCTCCCCCTTTTTAGAAAGGCCAGCACTGTAGCCATTCACCAGGAATCTGGGAGGAGACCACCCCAGATTTCAGGGCGTGGCCATGGGCGGTGTCCGCGCATAAAGCAAGAGCCGAGCGCAACTAACTCACAGTAAACTTGTCGTTGAAGGGTTCTCCGCCTCTTGAAGTAAAGTCCAGCCGGCGGCCTTCCGCGACATCACGACATGCATTGAATGCTTGCGGAGCAGCATCCCGGCCAGAGAATGCGGAGAAAGCGATCGCGAAGGATTCCGCCACAGACGCATGTTCCGAGATTGCGGTCCCTTTCTCTTGGAGAACCGGATCGAGTTCCTGCGAGAACTTGCTTCAAATCCTTTTGACTCGCCTCCACACCTCTGCCAGAGGGATCATCCCGTTAAGTGAAGACACGTACGCCTGCCAAGAAGAGAGGTGGGCGTGCTTCGAAATATACCGGAACCTAGTCTTAGCCCTACGAAATTCACCGACAGTGAAATCATTCGAGCGGCACTTATAGTGCCTGTAGGCCTAATGCTTCTGTTCGAGGTACGTCTCACACTCGGCCGATCACCACGAGAGTGGTCGGCCTGCAAAACGGCCAGACGTTCTTGAAATAGTAGTCAGGCCCGCGGTGATGAGGTTGACGTAGAAGAACTCAACGGCCTCATCTACCGACCTAAACTCATCGACTGAAATAGAGAATTCAGTCATTTCTTGAAATGCAGGCCACCGCGCCCGCGCCAAGCACCACTGAGGTGGGCTCTCAGGTGGTAATTGCCTGGAAAATGATATATAAATAGGAAAGTGATCACTACCATGGAGGCCATCGACCACCCCCAATCAAAATCAGGCTGTGCATCCGAAGGGCACAAAGATAGATCAAGGCAAGAAAATGAAGCGGTTTTGAGGCAGTGATGCGTAAACTTATCCACATTTAGGACACCTATCTCAAGCCCTTCGATCAGATTGGCAAGGACTTGTCCCCTGGGATTCAAGTGGTGTTAAGAGTGGAGATATAAAAAGTGGCATTCGGCTACACAAGGGATTTGGTGAAATACACATACACGATCTGCCCCCAAGGCGACGAGTTCGGGGGCCAGAAGGATTAGTATTTGTCGCCTGACCTAAGTCTTAATGGCTTTTACGATCTGGGCGAGAAACTTTCGGCTAGCAGCTCCCCGACTACGGAAATTAGCGCTTTCTCGGTGAGGTAAAAGTTTTTAGCACGCCCAACTGAATTAACTGCACCCGTGAGGCAGCTAAAGCATATTCAATACTTTCTTCTTTTTATCTATTTAGATCAGAGATTACTCTATGTGGAGTTATACTTAAGAGACAGTGAAAGTGAAGCAATTCATAAAACAAATGAAGCAGATATTCTGCTTGGGTTCCCTTTTACTTACAAAGTGAAACTGAGATTATGGGAGAGAGCAATGGCGAAAGTGCTACAAGGGGCTACAAGGATAATAAGCACCAAAGGAGACCTTACGGTCCATTCAAAGAGGGTACCTTTGGGCTAACAGTTGAGCAGGCACAGTTCTCCACCTCGACTCAAGTACCCAAACAGCCACTTTTCAAGACTTTGTCGAGTCTTTACTTAAACTGATCAAGAGAATTGCTGGTAACAACTTCCACTGGGAGTGCGTTCCAGCTACTGCAGATGCTGTATACGAAAAACTTACCACACAAATCAGTGTTGTAACGCTTCAGTTAAGGTTTGTAGCCGTGATTTCCTCACTAAGTTAGAAAATATCCGTATAGTCTACATTATCGAAACCTCGAAGTATTTTTAACACTTCGATAAGCTGACCAGGAGGTCTCCGGGTTTCCAACGAAAACAGATATAATTCCCTCAATCTATAATCGTAACCACTCCCCAATCTTCCGAAGATCATCTTAAAGGTGAGAAGTATTTTCTTCCTTTGCGACATTCACACCAATCATAGTGTCATCGGCAAATTTAGAAATCTTCGCAACCAAGTCACTGTCTATGTTGTTGACGTAGATGATGAACAGTAGTTGTCCCAAGACGACACCCGTGAGGAAAACCGTTAGTAACGGGCACCCACTCAGAAGCCTTCCAATTCAACACCACCCGTTGCCGTCTACCACTTAGGCAGTTCTCCATCTAACTTGCTACATTTCCGTCTATGTCCAGCGCACGCACTTTCTGGAAGAGGCCGCGGTGTGGTGCCTTATCCAAGGCTTGTTGAAAGTTTAAGTAGATAACATCCACCACCTTGTACCGGTCGTTTTCACTGAAAACGAAGTGGTAGAATTCCACAAGATTCGTGAGGCATGACGGTTGCCTTCAGAACCGATGCTGAAAACTCCTCAATCGCAAGTTGGACTCTAAATATGACGTCATTTTATCCACCATGATAATTTCCATGGGTTTACCAACTATTGAGGTTAAACTAGTAGGTCGGTAGTGGGACGGCTGGCTAGGGTCTCCTTTCTTGAAGATAGGAGTCATCTCCACTTCACGCCAGTCTCTTAGACCGCATCTAGTCCGGATTCAAATGTTGAAGATTGTGCTCAGATGTTGTAACACTTCATCGCGCACTTCTTTGAACGCTTTAGGTAGAAACGCGTCCGGGCCAGGGGACTTATTCGTCTTTAGAACAGTGATCTTATTTTCTATTTCTCCTTGGGAGAGATCCATTTCCTCCAGGTTTCTCCCAAGTAAAAATCCATGGGCTGGGGGATGGGACCACATTCTTCAGTAAACACTGAAGAAAAGTAGTCGTTGAGAAGGTTAGCATTTTCTGCATCTGAGTGGTTCAATGCCTCATCCACATTCAATAAATGGCCAATCGTGCGATGGATTGGTTTACGGTTGTTTACATAAGCATAGGACTCCTTGGTATTATCTTTGCAAAGTCTCGCCATTCGGAGCTCCTCAGCACGCTTTTTTTGCCCTAACTCTGGACTTCACCCTCTTAGCTAGCCTACGGTTCTCATCAAAATCTCCAGAAATCTCTCACTGCTGGTACACTTTTCTCTTCTCCCTCAGCAGGTGACCGATTTCTTGATTAAACCACTTTGGTTGAACGGAAGACCGACGAAGGCATTCAAAAGGGATGAAACGTGATTGAAGACTCATGAATGTAGTTTTGAATCTATTCCACGAAACGTCAATATCCTCGCACACTTCTAACCGCACATCAGTCAATCTAGCACGAAAACCTGCAGCGTCTGCTCTTCTCAAATCAAGTTCCCTCGATTTACTAGTCGCAGACTCTGCCTTCGGGACCTTGACTATAAATCTAACTAGTCGTTAATCACTGCCACCGAGCTCTTTGCCTAAAGAGAGATCCTCAACGATGTCCTCTTCACAGGTGAAAACCAAGTCGAGGGTATTATTGCCTCTCGTCGGCTCTCTCACCCTCTGAGTCAGGAACTCGTTGTTCGCGAACTTCAGGAGTAGTGCGTTCTCGCCACAGGGTTCTCTGGTTTCCCTTTCAACTTGGGTATTGAAATTACCCAGTAGCCGGTAGAGACCCCTTTATTTTCAACAAGTTGCGCAGGGGGTCTGTAAAGCACCAGGGTCCTGTATCTGGCAGGACCGATATCTAGGTCAACTCCTAGTAGGTCGTTGTCAGATACAATGTTGTTGTTCGTTGATTTAAGTGTATCCTTGACATAAAACATCACACCGCCACCCTCTCTGTATGGCCTATCTTTTTGAAAGAGTTGGTAACCTGGAATCGTGAATTCACCTTCAAAATATCGGTTTGAGGTTTTTAGCCACAACTGCGTTATAGCTACCATTTCAGGTTCTTCCGTCGCTACAAGGCGTTTCCTTTAAAGAAAAGATGTACCCCATTTCTTTGGTAGAGATCATTCCTACCATAAAAGCTGTGGTACAGGTACACAAAAAATTCCCCCTCTGCCGTACACAAATCTGCCAAGCGCCGGTTCAAAGAGACGTTCATCAAGTAAGCGGTCCGTGTTGCATCTCTCCTCGGGTGCATCCCAACCACAACATGCATGCGGGTTTTCAGCCCTCAGACGTCCACGGCACCCATGACTGTTTGGAGTATTTTGTCCGTAGGGTGTACATTAACTCCTCTTAGGTATAGCTTGCTGCCACATATCATCAGAGCAACGACTAAGTTCTCAGAAATCTGAGATTTCTCAGGCTCTACTCTCCTGTGTTGGTTACCACATCCTAGCAGGCAGTTTACCTCCACACTAGTGCGAAGGCAGGCAGCTAGCATGGGCTGCAGATCCCGTGCTTGAGAATCACCAATGAGGCTGACCCTTTCACATTCGTCTGCAGATGACTGAGTCTTCTCTTTCCGAAGCGACTTACCGGTTTTCTCTTTTTTCTCTACATTTTTCTTTTCTTTCTTATTCTTCTTTTTCTTGACTTCCTTCGTTATCTTTTCTTCTGTTTCTAGTTTCTCTTCTTCTGCTTCTACTTCATCGTCCTCTGTTTCCACTTTCTTTTCTTCTCTGTCTACTTCCTCTTTTTCTCTTTCTAATTTCTCTTCTATTTCTTCTTCCTCTTTCTTTTCTTTTTTTGGCTCGTTGAACCAGTCCTGCAGCAGAAGGCTCGTGCTCTTGGACGTCGGAAGCCTTCTCTCCTTCGCACCCGCCTGAGCATTTGCACCTCTCTGATTTTTAGATGTGGATCTCCCTTTTGAGGAGGGAGTTCTCCTCTCTCGGTTGAGCGATGCTCGCTCCCATGCGCTTCTCCATTTCCAAAAAGTCACAGACACTAACGGCATCTGTGAGCTTCTTGCAAATCCTGTCCCCGAAGTCTTCACTCCATCTATAAATTTGCAGCTTTTGCAGGTTAACTTGCGGAACATGGGACCATTCGTCTTCGTCATCTTGAAAACTATGGGATCATACGCATTAACAAAGGGTTTTTGTGTGTGATTTTCCCTAGCACTAATCACACCCGCCTATTTCCAGGAGGTTTTCGGTCGTTCGGCAAACAGAAACCCTTGACCAAGCACACCAACCGTAAGATCTCCCCTGGGCCGGACGTCCCCAATCGTGCCGCAGCTCCCAACTGAACAGCAGGATAGCCCCAGTAAACTAGATCTCTGATTTTTCGACAGGGGTTCTTGAGGTGTAACTGTCTTCCTACTAAGCCAAACTAATCAAATTAAAACGGCCAGATTTAAGGCAAATAGTAAAGCTAAATTCCAACGACCTTATCCGAGATTTTTAGTTGATCTGGCAACCAGCGAGGCACAAAAGCTCTCTCACCAAAGAGCAGTTGAGCCTTTGTTCGCCAAGTAGCGGTCACAGGTGGCTGGTCAGGCCATTACACGTTAGGAGAAAGCTTATAAGGGGTACCTAGCATTTCTCGATTAATCGTACCCCAAACGCCTGAGATAACCTGAAAATCACTCTCTGCAACATATCAGTGCTCCAAGGCATTATTTTAAGAGATTCCAAAGCCTCTCTTCTCACGCGGCATAAGGTAGCTCGTGAGGCCCTTAATACTAAACAACTTCTGTATAGTAGAAATGAATGTTTGTTTTTTGTTGATGGTCAGAGAGATAGAATTAATTAGAGGTGGAACGATATCGAGAGCGAGACAGAGAGAAAGAGAACGTTAGAGAGAGTGACAGTGACTATAAAAATGAGAGATAGAGTGAGAGGGAGATAAAGTGACTCAGGCAGAGTGAGAATGACAATGACAATGATATTTCGAGTAAGAATATGTGTAAGGGAGAATAAGAAAGTGAATGCGCGATTCAAATTGAAAGTAATAGCGGGCGACAGTGAGAAAGGGTGAGTGAGAACAAGTGAGACTAGAAATGCATGAGAGAGAGTGACAAGGATGACGGTTAAGAATCTCCCGTTTATTTCTTGTGAAGGAAAATATATTATTCTGAAATCATTTTTTTTTTTACCTTAACTTATTAGTTATATAATGATATTAGTCTAACGAAAACATTGTTTCAACAGGGAGATAAAAAAAGTGAGACATGGTTTGTTTTAATTTACTGAAAGATGAAAATTCCAAGGTTTCATCTAGGAGAATAAAATGTATTATTAAACAAGAGAGTAATAGATGGAGAGGAAGATAAAAGGAGAATGCGAGGAAATGGTAGAGTGACAGTGAGAGATGAAGCGGGATAAAGAGAGGTAATAAAGTGCGAGATTGAAATAAAGATAGTGAAAGAGAATGAATATATTAGAGTATAGGTGGGATTAAATTAAGGGAAAAGGGAGATAATCGAGAGAAAACGAGTGGCAGTGATAGAGTCTAAGAGGAAATAAGAGGTGGAAAGAGTACGGTTAAGAGTGATACTAAGAGTAAGACGGAGGTAGAGAAAGGAGAAAAAGGCAAACATGAGTGATTGGGAGAGAGATATTGAGATTGTGAATGTAAAATTGAGAATTAGAGATATAAAGAGGTAGTATGAGTGTGAAATAGTGAGATAGAATGAGAGGAGTGAGAAAATAAGAGATTTCTGGAGTTTAGAGATTGCAGATAGAGAGAAAGAGTTAGAGAAAGTTGGGTGAAATTAAGTGAGAGAGATTGAGAGTTTGAGAGATTGAGAGTGACAATGAGAATAAATGTGACAGTGAGTGTGGGATTCTAAGTAGCAGAACTTTGAGCGAGTGACAGAGTCTGTGAGAGAAAGTGCAAGAGGTTTTGAGAGAGTGAGAACGGGAGTTTGTGATAGAGAGTTAGAACGGGTGAATGTGATAGAAAGTGAGAGTGTGAAGGAGATAAGCAAGTGGGTAAGAGTGACAGTCAAATTGACATAGAGAGTGAGATTGAGATTGAGAGAAACTGTGTGTGTCAAAGTAAGATTTATAAATAGAAAAAGAGTGAGTGTGAGATAAAAGTATGTGTTTGATTGTGTCTTTGAGAGTTATTGCGAGATTGAGAGATTTGAAGAGAAGGATTATGATTTTAATTGACAGTGAGGGAGTCAGAGGGGCTGAGAGGGAATAGTAACAAGAAAAGAAAGTACCCCAGGAGACCATACGGTTTATTAAAAGAGGGTACCTTTGGACTAGCAATCGAGCAGGCACATGGCTGCTCACTTGTTTTGCGTCCCTAAACGGCCACTTTTCAAGACTTTGTCTAGTCTTGACTTGAACTAGTCAATAGATTCACTGTTGACAACTTCCACTAGAAGTGCGTTCCACTTACGCGAGCTACTGTAAGTAAAAAATGTTCCACACAGATTGCGGTTGTAACGCTTCAGTTCAAGTTTGAAGCCGTGATTGCGCGTTCTGTTCTCACTCAGTGTGAAAATATGCCTGTAGTCAACATTGTCGAACCCTGGAAGTATTTTGAAAACTTCGATGAGCTGACCACGCAGTCTACGAGGTCTCCAGCGAGAACAGATCTAATTCCATTAGTCTATCCTCATAACTTTTATGTCGGATAGAGGGAATCAACTTGGATGCCTTGACTTGTACGCGTTTGAACCTTGCAATATCCTTTCAAAACGAAGGACTCCCAAATTGTATGGCATACTCAAGGTGCGGCCTAACGAGGAAGTTTTACAGACAAAGTACTATCTCCTTGTTACGGTGTCCAAACTGGCACTTTATGTAGCATAACATCCTTTGGGCTTTCTTCTCTGCCTCGATGCACTGTTTCGAGAACTTGAGGTCCCTAGTAATATTTACACCCAAGTCTTTCTTAGTGTCACTCGATTCAAGAGATTGCCCTTAAAGATGTACTGAGATTTGTGGTTTCAGTGGCCGATATGCATTACTTTGAATTTCCTAACGTTGAAAGGCATTTGCCACGTTTCCGACCACTCCCCAATCCTTCGAAGGTCCTTTTGGAGGCGGGAAGTGTTCCCCTCCTTTGCCACATTGATAACAAGCTCGTTGTAGTCGGCAAATTTGGAGATTTTGGCAACCATGTCTCCGTCCATGTCGTTGACATAGATAATAAACAGTAGTGGTCCTAGGACGGAACCTTGAGGGACACCGCTAGATACCAGCGCCCATTCAGAGGCCCAACCATTCACCACTACGCGTTTTCGTCTGTCACTTAGCCAGCTCTCTATCCAACCTGCTACCTTGCCGTCTATGCCCTGCGCACGCACTTTCCGGAGAAGGCGGTGGTGTGGTACCTTGTCAAAGGCTTTTTGGAAGTCAAGGTATACAAAATCCACCGCTTTATTCCAATCCTGCTCACTGAACACGAAGTGGAAGAATTCCACAAGGTTCGTTAGGCCTGACCGTTGCCTTTGGAAGCCGTGCTGGCAACTCTTCAGTAGCAGGTTTGACTCTAAATAGGACGTTATCTTGTCCACTATCATGCTTTCTATGAGTATACCGACTATCGAAGTCAAACTTATGGGTCGGAAGTTTGACGGATGGCTGGGGTCTCCTTTCTTGAAGATCGGGTCACCTCTGCCTCATGCCAGTCTCTAGGGACGCATTCGGTCCGGATTGACATGTTGAAGATAGCGCGCAGATGTAGTGATACTTCATCGCACAATTCCTTCAACACCTTGGATAGAAACCCGTCTGGTCCGGGGGACTTATTCGTCTTGAGGTCCGCGATCTTTTTCTTTATTTCTTCTTCGGTGAAGTCCATTAGCTCCAGCTTTTCGCACGAGTAGGAATCCGTGGGCTGGGGGATGGGACCACACTCTTTAGTAAACACTAAAGAGAAGTAGTCATTGAGCAGGTTAACATTTTTTGCATCTAAGTGAGGTAATGCACCCTCTTCGTCCACTAAGGGCCCAATCCCACGATGGATTGGTTTACGGCTATTTACATAGCCGAAGAACTCCGAGGGATTCTCCTTGCAGAGTCTCTCCACTCGGAGTTCCTCAGACCACTTAGTCGCCCTTGAGCTGGACTTCACTCTTTTGGCTAGCATCCGGTACTCGTCAAAGTCACGCGAGATCTTCGATCGCCGGTACGCATTTCTCTTCTCCCTAAGCAGTTGGCCGATTTCTCGATTAAACTACTTTGGTTGAACAGAAGACCGACAGAGGCATTTCAAAGCGATGCAACTTGATTGAGGACTCATGAACTTATTTTTGAAATTGTTCCACGAATACTCAACAACTTTGCATACTGCTAGCCTTACATCAGTCAGCCCAGCACGAAGGCTTGCAAAGTCTGCTCTTAAATTTCTTTGATTGACTGGAAACAGACCTTCCCTTCGGGATCTTGATGGTTAATCTAATTAGCTGGTGATCACTACCACCGAGCTCTTCGCCTACAGAGAGATCCTCAACGATATCATCATCAGAGCTAAAGACCAAGTCGAGGATATTGTCTCCTCTCGTCGGTTCTCTGACCCATTAAGTGAGGAACTCGTTGTTGGCGAACTTTAGGAGTAGCGCGCTCTCGCCACAGGCTAAAGTGAGAAAGTGCGAGAAAGAGAGTGTGCCGAAAGTGCAAAAATAGTGATAGAGAGTGTGAGATAGAGTGATTCTAAAAGTATGAGCTATAGTAGGATTGAGAGTGAAAGTAAAATTATGAGTGAGATTATTAGCGAGGCTGAGAGATTGAAAAAGAGTGATATGGTAAGAATGAGACCGTGTGACTGAGAGAATGAGAAGGAAAGAATGAGACAGTGATTGAGATATTTAGAAAGTGAGAAAGATTGAGTTATTGAGAAAAGAGTGATAATGAGCAAAAAAGTCAGTGGGGAAGAGAGAGTGCATGGGTGAGTGATAGAGAAAAATAGTGTAACAGTGAGTATGATAGAGAGATTGTCTGAGTGAAAGTGAGTGACAGTAAGAGTGAGAGTATGAGAGAGGGACAGTGGGGTTGAGACCAAAAGAGAGAAAGAGCAAGATAAAACAAGTCAGAATTACAGCGAGCGCTGAAAGGAGAGCGCAGAGCGGGAAGTGGAAAGTAAAATAGAGGGAGAGAGCTAGACAAATAGAACAAGAAAGTGCCGGAGAGATAGAGAGACTTATGGATGGAGTTAAAGAGAGTTAGTATTAGTGTGAAATATTGATAAGAAGTGAATATCAGAGATAGGGTGAAAGAAAGTGGAAGAAAGATATAGGTAGAGATTGAATAAGAGTGAGAGAGAAATTGAGAGTTTTTGCGATTTAGAGTCAGAATGAGAGTGATAGTTCTTGTGTGAGTTATAATATGAGTTTGAATGAGCGTGCGCGAGAGAGTGATAATTACAGAGTAAAAGAGTCACAAGGAAAAGTAATACCCGAAAAGACATTGCTGACCATACCGAGGAGGTACTATGTAATTTAGAAAGGATCTAACCTAGAGCATAAAAGTAAGCGAGGCATAGATTGAGACTCTCCACACCCACTTCTTCCACCTGATTTTGCCGCCAGAAAGCGCAAACGATTCCTGATTGTGCTGTGAATTAGAACGCAATCTATATCAAGGTTTTACTATCTAGGTCAAGTCATTTATTATCTCGTTAAGTGTGATTCGAACTGTTCAACTCACAAACTGATCACTACTTATTGCGGTAATCTGAAATAATGAGAGAGAGAGTAACAAAAATAATTAAGGTAAAGGTGAGGTTGAGGGGACTAGAGAGAGAGAGAGTGAGAGATATCTAGAGTAATATTCAGTGAAAGTACCACCGAAGAAGAGAAAGTGAGTGTGTAATAGAGTAAAAGAGAGTGAGTGAGGAGTGATTGAATGAGAGATAGAGTGAGGGAGAGTGATAAAGAGGTTGCGAGATAATCAAAGTGTAAGTGATAGAAAATATGATAGTTGGAGAAAGAGGGTTCTAGCGAGAGTTTAGTTGAGACTAAGAGTAAAAAAATCGAGAGATTGTAAGTGAGATTTAGATTATGCTGTGTCAGATTGAGACTGTCACTTTGATTGAGGGAGGTCGAGATTGAAAGAATGATAGGGTGAAAGAGTGATAAAGAGAGAGAGAGAGTTATAGTGGGAGTACTAGTGATAATACGAGTAAGTCAGTGAAGAGTACAGAACCGTGAGTCTGTGAGAGTGGTAAGGTGAAAGAGTGAGAGAATGTTTGATAGTGAGGGTGAATGGGAGATTGATAAGGTATTAATGTAAGAAAGAGCGAAATGTGCGGATTGACTCTTCTACAATAAAAGAAGGAAAACCATTTCAGTACATTAATTCTTTCTCTGTGTACAATGGTTTAGATAGAGAGAATGCAAGAGAGAGACATTGACACAAAAAGAAATATAGAGAGTGTGAGAGCGAAAGAGTGGGTGGTCATATTGTGAGGTGAATGAAAAGTTTTCTCACTATTTGTCCTCCATTTCTCAGTGTTTCTCTGACGGTGAGACGTTGAAGTTGTGTTTCATCTGGCCCCTTCTATTTTAGCCCTCCGCGCTCTCTTTGACACTGTTTAGCCTCTGCTCTTTAGACAGGTAATCATGTGAAAGAACTATAATATATCTTTTCCTCAACTATTGAAAATTGCTTTTTGGAAAATATATGTAAGTTTGTGAGCATCGGCACATACGTGTGTAATGTTAAACTATATATATTATATGTGGATTGTGAACAGGAGTGAAATATAGATGGAGGTTGCCGTACCAGTTGTTTTAACTACATATAAACATACAACTTATGTAAATAATAGTGCATTTGTAAATACTATTTAAATTAAAATTTCATGGCAATTGCACAGATACTTGTTCCACTTCCTCTTATATGACCCAGATGGAAAACTTTCAAATACTTTTTCCAAAATATGTTCAATTAAGATGTGAGATTTCAAAAATAAAATTAACTAAATAAAAAGATCATTATAATAAATAGAGCTTAGCTACATAACAAATTTTCTAATTTGATAATCAAAAAGAAAACGGAATTAATTGGTAGAGTAATATTTCTACTAATGCAGTTATATAGTGTTAACACATAATTAATAAGAATAAATATAAGAAAAATATTTATGTTCAATTCTTCAGGATTTGGGTCATTAATTAGCAATTACCCGTCAACTGTGTAGAAGCAAAATTTTGTTTTCGGAAGGTGAGGACCTGTTTTAGAATTTTTTTTGATGAGTCGAGAGATGTCTCTTAAGTTGACATAAATTATAAACTCCCCCGATATCCTATCATTAGAGCTATTCTTGTGCTCACTGGTTTATCTTTTGCGACACTCTCTCAACTTTTGAAACTTTTTGGCTTTTTTTTATAAGTTGTTATAAAGTTCACGTTGGATCAGAAAACATATTGGTTTGTTCTTTGAAATTTTATAATAAAGATTTATTTTTCATGTCTTTGAAAAGCTTAAATAAACTTTCAATCTTAGAAATATATAGCGAATGAATCTCGGTATCAATCAATCTCCAGATAGAAAATTGACTTCTCACTTTCTATACCTTTTGTATCTTCAATCGGCTATCTACTCTCTCAAGTAAAAATAAAACCTTTCACCACTCTCTTTTGAAAAATGTAGCCCAATTTGTTTTTTAACTCTTTTACCCTTTTCACAATGTTTTCGCTCAAATTTCTTTTTACTCTACATTTATGTCGGTGAGAACTAGGCAGAAATAAATTAAATGGCTCCTTATAACTGGAGAGATCTTTGCACTTAGTAGAGATTTACCAAGGAATTGCTTGATTTTATTGCTTTACTACATAGAGAGGAGCTACAGTATAATATTTTAACCGAAGCAAGAATCACTACGCCGTACAGTATTGTGCACAATGATAAGGAAGCATTTAGTTGAAACCCAATATCTTCCAAACATTTTCTTCCACAAAACCAAGGTTAGCAAAATTGGTGTGAGATACCTCACAAAGATAACTTACGTTATCCGAGTGTATTCCAAACATTTTTTCCATGAGATGAAGGTCCAGACAATCTTTAGGCAGGTCCATAACAGTGAATTGGGGGTCATCTAGGAAAGTCTTTCTTAAAAATGGAAGAGTGGCAGGTGGCTTTATGCTGCAGCAAATCCGTTTAAACCTATATATTTATAGTGCCCCGGTAGCACTGAAGTGGTCATTGGCTTCTACTGAAATTACGCCCTAGACCATGATACTTCCTCTACCTAACTTCATTCTCTTTAGTGGTATTGTCTGGCAATCTTTCTACGCTTTTATAGCGGATCTGAACAAAATAAACGTAAATTCCTTACTAAAGTGTACCGCTTATTGAAAAAGTATTGTTAGACTCGCATCGAAATTCTCAACTAAGCAAACAATAACAGTTTGTATGTAGTTAAACGCGCTTATATTGTTTTAATAAATTAATGTGTTAAAATTATAATATCCAGCAATTCAGCTCCTTTTAGAGGCGAGCACCCGCTCCCGGCGAGAGCATAAGGCAGCGCTCATGTTGCGAACAAATTCTTTCCTCACGCTGGCCACATGCGGTTGATGGAGGAATTCATCTCGGGAATGTTTCTGTGGTGTTCATTGCAGGACTTTCACTTTACCTACGGCTACAAGCAGTACTCAAGGGGATTCAAGTAGGGAAACTGCGGTGGTCAAAACCCCTTTACCAGAAGTTCATGTTTAACCCCAACCGCTCTTGCATGGTCTTGGCCATGTGAGCCGGTGCATCGTTCTGCTGAAAGACATACTGCGCATTCTTCGTGATGTTTCTAACCCAGGGCAGGACTTTGGTCGCCAAGATGTTCCTGTATTCTACTGCGGTGAGCCTTTCATCTGCGCTGAACCACACCCGTAGCATCTACTCCTCATTCGAAGCCATGATGCCGATCATCATCACGGAGGACGGGTGCTTGATTGTGGATACGTAGCTGAGCAAGCAAACAACCAGAAAGAAGCTTACTATGCGGTCGTTATGCGTTTTGATGACTGGATCGACTCTGAATGTGCTTTATTTAGTGAATAATGAGAATCGATTGCCATTAATCTACAAGTCATTGAAAAGGTGAAGACAGCGCTCCCGACGTTGTTTTCGGATACGATCGGTGAGCCTTTACCCTACCTCAGGCTCTTGCAGCTCTCTTCCTTGACGGACCTAGACACCATAATCACCCAAATATTGTTCTTCTTTTCGAGCAGAGTCATTTTGAGCTTCGGACTAATTTTGAAGGCCTTTCTCACAGCCTCCAGTTTGAAAACTTGAAGTCTGTCTCAACTACTTCAATCTTTGAGGTCTTCCCTGTACTTGAGCCTTTGTGGAGAGTTATCCGGCTAACTTTGAGATGCATGAAGATGTTAGACTTGTTTTGGCCCGCGTGCAGGAAAGCAGTTACCTCGATCTTTTGACTTGCATCTCGACACAACAGTAAAATTGGTAAACACATTTTACCGGCCCCTGCTGGAAAAGGAAAAAAACAAAATTTATTTGATGGAACGTTTTCTACCACGCATTTATACCAGAACACTGAGTGTAACAGAACCTTTATAAAACCCAGTGTGCTTACTGATGCATGTAAGAGGAGCCTTCTTGTTATTCAGACAGATCAATGGCTTCACTCTAAGGGTGCCAACGAGAAGATCCTCTTCCTCACATGACATGACACTAATTTCTCGAAAGATTCCTTTATCCGAAATGAAACGTTACTTCTTCACAATTTGGTTAATTGTTCGATCATCTTTTTTTGCAATCCTTGGTTTACCAGTTTATTTAACTGCATTAGATGAACCTGTAATTTATAAGTTGTTAGATTATTGTGGATTACACTTTTGTCAGGCTAGACATTCTCTAAGATGGCACCAACTTGAAGACTATCTTGGTAGTGGAACTTAACGCTTAGCTCAAGTATAGTGTGAAACGTGACAGATTTCTTAGGAAAATTAACAGGCCTACAGCTTGAAAGATACTGACTTAAAGTCCACAAGGTGTTATTGAGTTAGTTGTTATATGAACAGGGCGGATTTTCTCCATACGAAACTTAAGCGTTTGGGTCATTTTGGCTACTTCAATATTTATAGTTAAATCGAAAATATTATAACATTTTCATTTTATTCGTCCATGTTTGCATATTTATTACCCATACTTGGCTATTCCTGCATGTTATCGTCCACAATTTTTGACACAAATTTTCTAAGCAAAAGATTTGAAAGATTTTGCGTTATGATGTTTTTTATGGGTTACCGTATGGCAGCCACAACAATGATACCCAAATTTGTGACTCCAGCCATTGAGTAATTTCTATGTAAAAAACACTATTCTTTAGTGACAGTTTGATTTTTAAATATTGAACTTTGGTCAAATACCAAAGGAATTGTTTCCAAATTTTTTGGCGTAAAATCTGAGCCAAATTGATTTTTTGGGTATGTACTTCAACCATAACTTTTAAAGCACTGGTTAGGTCTCCATTAGAGTTTCTCAATGGGATAATGGTGTCTTTCGTTGAATTTTATTTGATTCAATATTGATTAAAGAGCAATGTAATTTTGGGCTGGGGAGGATTCTTAATTTCCCTTTGCTTATCTGATGTCTTTTGAAGTTATGCTTTACAACCGAGTATGTATGTATATCTTCAGTTCACAATTGCTGTCTTCTGCTGCGGAAATTTTTTATTGAAAGGTAATAGATATAAACAATGAAACTTGGAATCAAAACCTTTTTAGCTGACTTTCTGCACCAAGAATAAATAAAGTCAAAACCTGGGTAGATAATAGAAGAAAGACAAATTAAAATCAATAAATTGCTAAGGGAAATATTATGAGTGGAATATTACAGCATATCCCTCTGATCTGTTTAGGAATTATAATTATCAGTAAATTAAGGCTGTAATTCTGTAAATTATGTTAACTGGGCAGTTTTAGCAAAGTAGAAAATATTATCTAACAGTAATATATGAAAAAAAAATGAGAATACTTGTGTGGTTTCGTTTAGGTTTCTCTTTTTGGTATATATGAATATCTTTATGATTTCCAGAGTTTGTAAGCATTTCTTGAAACATAAAACGTACATATACACTTGTATATTTACTACTGAGTAATGATTATAGAAGAGAGTAAACACAATTTTTTGTTTATTTTTATACATGCAGTTTACTGCAGTGAGTGGATTAAACGTTAGGTTTACTTTTCATTTCTTATTCGATAATACAAATAACCTTTATTGAATTGACTACAGTTAGGACAATAAATCATTTCCAATCAACGAAAAATTAATATGAAAACGGAAGCTCTGGTTTTAATATGACAATTTGGTGTCTTTAGAGTGATGCAGTAATATTGTGCAGTAACGGCTCCTCACAAATTACTCAGTGTAAAAATTTGACCCTAATTTCTTGAAGGGCAACACAGCTTCCCAGTCCAAGAGGCCCAGGTAGTGTCATATTTTGAGAATACCTGATCTATATTTCTTCTAGAAATTTCGTTTCTACCCTTTATTTACCATTTCTTTACAAACCATATCTCACCTATTATATTTGCCAGTGTGTAAATTTAGAGGCTAGTCGCCGACAAATTTCCTTCCTATTATCTTTTCCTCAACGCTAAAATGTGGAGTGGGATTCATCCTTGGATCCAATTTGGACTTAAGTTAAAGTGTTTACATTTTTCTATCCCTTTTATCTTATTACTGCACCGCGTTTTTCTTTTCTTTTACTATCCTTGAAGCTGCCCATAAATGTTTGTCAAGAGTAATATCAACAAAATTGATCTGGCTGAATAATGGAAAAGTTTGGTCCCTCCATGCTCGAACTCTTATAGATAATATTCCTCTAGCTTCATTACTGCTTAACATTCTCTAGTTATGTAGATACTTTCTGCAGGATACGTACTTTTGATATTTTTCTTTATATTTGAGGTAAACAAATGCATTACTAGCTACAACTAACGCTAAATCTACTCCTATCGGAGGTACGCAATGTAAATCTTTAGCGAGTTGCAGTTTTTTTCATCAAATTGAATTCGGTATTAAAGTATTGCAAAAACTGAACTCTTCAGGAAGAAGAGAACATCTTGTTTCTGTAAGTGGTCTAAAACATACTTCAATACTTAACCATTATATATGTCTGCCTGTGTTGGAGGGAGGGGTTGTACGCAGTTAGGTACCAACCGTTATTTGAGTTTTTAAGGGGATAAAAGATTCGTTTTTTCAACTTTTTACTACGTTAGATCCTTATATATGAAATTAAAGATCATTAAAAGCGCTTTTATTCCTGTCAAAATCATAATAACCTACAGCGCTGTTTTTTTAGATACAGGGAGTCTTTCAGAACTCCTTCACTATAGAATTAGTAAGAATTAAGCATTTGATCTCATTTAACAAGCTAACTATGCACATATGATTTAGTTATCATTTAAAAGCAGGTTTCTTTAGTTCCATGTAAATTTGTGTTAATTGTGGGCTAAAGCATATATTTATCGGTCAAGGTGAACTATAGGTTTAGTTCTCAGTTGGAAATGGGTTGTTAGATGAATAGTAGTGGTGTTCTGAATTCCTTGGAATTTAGTTCAATCTATATTCGAATGATGCTAAAAATACAAACGAGTTCTCATTCGCCGATTTTTTGGGGTAAATATTTAATTCGCATGGTATAGTTTTGCGTTTTGTTCACAAATTAACTTTAAATATCTACGGAGAATTTCCACGAATGTATAAATTTTTGCATTATTATTATTTTCAATATGCTCTATTCATGTTGCTAAAACAAAATATATATAATAAAAAATTGCATAAAATTTTCAATCCCATGCTATAAAAATCAAAGTTGTAGTATTGTTTTGTTTTTCACAAATTAACTTTAAATATCTAAGAAAATTTTCCACGAATGTATGCAAGTTGGAATTATCTTAATTTTCACTATGTTCTTGTCATGATGCTAAAAAAATAATTAAATCATAAAAAGTGCATAAAATTGGCAATAAAATGATATACAAAACCCCAAAATGCGAATTTTGAACTAAAGAATTTGAAAAATGACTATTGAACAAATGTGATACCCCCTTAAAAGGTTTTCATCACTCAAAATTATTAAATTTATGGAAGGAGAGGGGAGCATGGACATGAAGAAGATTAAAATTACAAATGATTTCGGCATGCATGAGATTTAAACTGGGGAAGGTGTGAGTACGTAAAAGATTTAATTAGGGGAGGGGGGAGGAAGAGGGGCCATGAATGAGATTATAATTTCAAATGATGTCGGCATGCATGAGATTTAAATTAGGGAGGGCGTGAGCACGAATGAGATTAAATTTGGGAAGGGAGAGGGGCTGAACATGAATGAGCTAAAAATTGTAGTGCATACACAAATGTAGTGGAATTGAGGATGATATCATCACAAATTGGATTCTAATTAGGAAAATATAAATACGCATACGATTCAAATTGAGAGGTCTATAACACGAGAGAGATTGAAATTACCATGATTGTTAGTACGAGGGAGATTTGAAATGGCAGATCTTTAAATACCCATGAGATTCAAAATGCATGGGTTGTAATCAGGAATGAGATTTTTCAAATTATATGCAATGTCTGTACGAAATTTATTTAAATTGCGGGTAGAAAAGAGTAACAAATATGCAATTCAAATTGCCGAGGATTTTAGTTTAAATGGGATTCAAATTACAGGAGTGTAAGGGGAAGTTGCATATAATTGTGGAGCTGGAAGTGTGAGCAGTGAGGATTTTTAAAATGTCGTGCATTAACGAGCGAGAATGAAATTGCTGGTGATGTCAGCACGAATAAGATACAAATTGGGAGAGGAAGCAAGTGCCAATGAAATTCAAATGTAGGCGAGGGTAATCACGAATTAGATTGAAATCGTGGATGATGTAAGACGGTTGATGAGTAAGAAGGACGAAAATCAGTGTATGTTTATTAATGCAAAATGTACATTAAGAATGCCTTACCTATTTTAAAACAGTCGCTCAAGAATCTGTATCAAAAGACGATCGATCTGTTTCTGCAACTACAACCTTGTTCGCTCATAACTAACGGTCATTCCCGGGTGTGCGTAAATTGCCGAGCGCGCGTGGTGAAACGTTTCTTCATTGTAGATATATTATATGAGAGGTAGAATCTGTATTCACGCCCTTAAAATATTAAAAATAATCAGCGAGTAAAGATATCTTTTTCTGCCACAATATAAGAATTTCAATCAATATGCATCTGTATCTATTTGCGATAGGACTTTTTATAATAGGGAACGCAAGGTACCTATGCTAGTAACAATATAAAATAGACGATAAAAGGGGATATTAAAATGCAAAGAAGCATGAATACAAATAAATATCATATATCTTGTAGACTATATGGCATTAAGTATTCTTTATCTTTAATCGCCAACCTAATAAGAAAAAAAAACGATTAAGTATAGAAAATACCCTAGTCACGTGGACCTCTTTCATCTTCACCTTTCCTCTCTTCATATTTTATATTTTACAACAAGACTAGAACAACCACTTTTTTCAACTTTATTTATAGCGTACAACAACTGTTTATACTTAGCGACAAGTTTTGTGCAGAAAAAGGTCTCCGAAACGAAATGAACTTTTTAATTTCTTAAATTTCTATTTCAACCTTAATTTTATTACTATCCATTTAAAAATTAACAAACGCAAGACCTGTTTGTTTACTTATAATTTTTTAATAAATTAAAAATAACATGCAAACACAGTTCGCATTCATTTATGGTTATCAAAAGTGGGCCCTACTTTGTTTCATTCTATTCATTGCATATTGAAAGTAATTTTAAGAATAAAGAAATATTCAACTCTTTGCGTCGATTGAATGTATGTAAAAAAATGTAGTCAAAGAAATCGCTACAAATTTATCTGCTAAACTATTTTTCATGGAAGTTCGGAAAACATTTTTTTAATATATCAATGCATTTTTAATTGAAAGAAGAAATCAGAAAATTTATTCAGGCTAATGAAAAAAGAGACAAAGAGCTTAATTAATTGATACAAAGGCAAAATGACGTCAGCTAAAAATTTATATTGATTTTGCATTAGATCCCTATGTATCAGGGTTATTCTCGCGAATGTAAATTCTCGCCAACTGAACTGAAGAAAACTAAGGAAAACTAAGATATAGAAGTCATTATGAGAAAGAGTAACTTCATATTGATGCACTTATAATATCAGGGTAAAATCATACATGCTGCATATTACAAGACCTCAATGATTACATGAGCTTAGCCATCGATCGCAGAAAAACTGTGTTTTTGAACTATTTTGGAAAGATAGATATTACTTGAGGGTTTTTTAACTACAACTTAATTTATAATGCAAATATATAAACTTCAAAGTACTCAGAGAGTTTGAAGTTCTTAGTATAATTTATTTACTTGCTGAACATTTAACCCTAAACAAGAAACGTTCACATGCAGGATCAAATACTCCTACTTGCAGAAATACTTCTTATTTTTGTTTACAGTACTTTGTGTGACCCACACCATAAGGCAATTTCTTATATAAATGAAATCTTTTAGAAGAAAGCTCAGGCACAAAGGTTGTGTAAATCAATAGAATTCCCAACTTAAACTTAAGAGCCGTGAGAGATAAAAACCGTTTGTATTTACCGCGTAATATAGTTGTAAAATGAACACTACAGATCTAAACGTCAAGGCATCAACGCTGGATAGAGTAGATGAAATTTTACAAACACATTGGCTGTGTAGATGGAAGAAGACTACCACAAATCTTCCAAATACCTTCGTCTTAGCTCTCTTGGTACTGGTATCAGTTGAATGATATATGGAGGACCGGGTACTCCTCCGAGTACAACATTAAGTACACATGAAACAAATACACTCACAGCCGTATTCGCTTTTCATCAGAACGAAGAACATCAAACAAAACGACAGGGATGGCCACGACAATTACGTTGCGAAATTTCAGAAAGATTTAGTTTTCTTCTTTGATTAGTCGACTTTCGAGACATCAGAGATAAATCAACTGGAGCTCCATCAAAGAATTAATCAAAACTCCTACGTTGTTTAATTATTTTACTTATGCATTTTAGAATTTCAATTTGTTTTCTAAGAATTAATCACATAAAGATAAAAGATAAGCATCCTGGATCTTTTTTGTGGCTTATATGCAATTAGGTTTTGATTGTTAAGCGGAGCTCAGAGGTATTGGTGATGTTAGTTTGGGTTTAGGTTCGGTTAGGTAAGTAAAAACTGAATAATTCCTAAAAGGTAACCTAATGTAGGAAGCACATGAGACAGCTCTTTATTGTTTAGTAAAAGTATAATAATAAAAAGTAGTAATTTAACCTAAATTAAGAAAGAGTATAACCTCTCTACAAAATTTAAGATTCATGGGTATCAGATGAGATTCTTAAGGTTGTCTTATCTTTGAGTCTATGTTTTGGGGGCTTATTTACATGGATCATATGATTTTGCTAAGGTTGACTCTCTATATTCCTAACCTTTAATGGGCCGATTACTGTGAGAATTTGTCATTATAAAGTTTTATTTCTTCTAATCTGACTCTAACTTCCTAATATAGGTTTGATTTGATGTGTTGTCCCGGTCCAGTTACGTTTTTAATCTTTCTTCTTCTGGAAATAAGTCATTTAATTACTGTATGTTTCCAGAAAATATCCTGCTTTGTTTAATAGAGCATAGTGTCTACGTACGTCGCACTACACCCGATTCAGTTCTTTCCTAATAATTATTAACTTTTAATTTTCAAAAGAGTAGGAATAAGGATATTCCAAAGTACGGATCAACTAAAGATGTTCTTTCCTTACATAAAATAAGTGGGTTGATAAATAATAAGTAAAGCCATTTTAGGAACTATTATACTAAATAGGAAAATAAACACTATATTACACAAATAAAATTATATTTTCCTTTGAGGGGAAGCACACATACCATCACAGTAAGGTAAGAAGCACGTTTCAAAGGCGACAAAATATAGATGATAGCATATTTTAAATGAGTGAAGATGCTAGATATGGATTCCGAAAATGTTTCACAACGAAATTGATCTGGTGTAAGATTTTCAACTAAAAGATAACTATGTATATGGGCCTAATCTATTCATGTAGTTCATTAATTGAAGATCATGTTAAGAAGGGAGAACTTAACTTTACAATGTCATCAATGGCAATCCGAAAATTCCTTAATTCAGGAAAAATGAACCCCTATAAAATCAGAAAAAAGAGCAAGTTGATAATATGCAAAGTAAAACATACTAAATAAAATGATTAGAATAAGTAAGCCAATATATAATATGCAATAATTGCCAATATTATTTAGTAAAAAAATAATTTTCCTTAGTGTCACATTTCGTTTATACTTATTAAAACTCTCCAATTTTGAATTTCACGCATAATTATCAGGAATGAAGCGTATCTTGTCCATTTTATAGGTATAGAACACGAATTTAATTTTACTTCACGTAGAATAACTCTATTCTGGTTCGTGCACTTAATTACTGGTAAAGTTTCTCCAGCAGGTAATTTTGTTTGGAAATTCAGATCCATCCATTTCGAAGGCTAGGAATAAAATAATACAACTCGTCAGGCTTCATCGCCTAAAACACTATTATCTTAGGTATCTTCGTCAAGAATAGCGAACCCATATGTTTCCTACTTTAGAATATCAAACCCTACAGCAAATTAGTATAACCTCTTTTGCTCATTATACAACTTACTTTGATATGATCCCTTTTACTTATTATACTAACTATTTTTTTAATGCTATGGGCTTATTAAATCCAAGGGCACGTTTGCTCTCTTAGATGGCAAATAAGAAGATGAAATTGCTTTTGTTATAAATTCTCTTCCTTTATTACCTTTTTCTTTTGTTTGGCTGCGAAACTCTTTTTAATTTGAAAACTTCATTTCTAGAATTATGGATGATTCTTCTTATAATCGTGTACGTCTTGTTTTCTATCACATTGGCATTTCAACTTAGAGGTATTAAGTGTATTATCTTTAGTCGACTTTCTTCCTGGACTATTTGAGGGCACCCTTCAGCCTTTTAAGATTGATGCGTTTTTAGGGCGGCATATGATTATCAATACTTTACTCTATTACTATACATTTTTCGAAAACTCATTGTAACTAGGTTACTCTCATTTATTTCTCCACGCTCCTGCAAAGGAGTGAATGGCTCGAGATGGGTAATGCTCCTCAAAGATGCCCGTTGATACTCTTAAATTGACATATGTAGAGTACACATAAGCTATTAATGATTGTATGGGCATATAATAAGCACTTAACGTCATAACTCTAAATAATTTGCTAAATTCTTTACTGATATATCAAGAGATTAGGCTATTTTAGAAAAGTTACCGACATATTATGTTTGTTAACTAATTCTCTCCCATCATCGGCCCCAAGTGTCCCCAATAAGCAAAGGAAAAATCTTCGTTTTACAGCCAAGTACTTAAATCATTTCAAGTTAACCACAATTTTACCAGTATGTATTCTGTTAAACAAAAATATATTAACTTATAGAGAATCGTTAGCTCTATTTAGACAAAGAGATCCTCTTTATCTACTTACTATTTGAATGTAATTAAATCTTTAATGGATGTACCTATAATTATAGATACACATTCGATGAAGCCACATATTTATCAAATTAAATTAACTTTCAGACGAAAACCAATATTAGATGTAGCAGCGTATAGAGAGTTTATAATTCATCTGTACACTACTAGGTTTTAGATGGATCAATTAATGTTCAGGCTGGGCTCAATCAGTGTTATCTGATGTTTTAATGGACTTTGGGGAAGGGATCATTGGCTCTGTAGAAGGAATAGTTTCGCAAAGTCTAATGGAAGATTGAATAAATGTTAAAGGAAAGAGCTCAATAGGTATTTAACATACATCTTTGGCAAAATGTATGTTGGAGATACCTATAAAAATAATTGGCGAAGATAAAGTAATTTGATGTAGGTGGTACCTTTATAACCTCAGCTGGACCATTCGGCGCTAAGATGGCATGCAAACCTGCAGATATCAACTGCAGCAATGTTTTTCATGTCACCTCTTAGAGAACATCAGTGTAAATGATAAAAAATAAAGCTGTTTCAATGACCATGTAATTGTGCTTAAAATAATGTTCACAAAAACACCATTCACAAAATACTTTAGGAGTAAAGAAAAACTTAATTCCCAAACTTCCTACAAAGAATTTTATATTTCACCAAAAGAAGTATAAACTAAAATAAAACGGACACCCCAAACAAAAAATTACAACACTTCAAAAATCTCAATAATTGCAAATTCAATCACATATCTAAAGACAAAGAAATAATCATTTTTTGAATACATCAAACAAAGCAAATTGTAGAACTATGAATAAAATACATAGCCTCCAACTCGCTCTTATGCACGAGTAAGAGATTATTCGCAACAACAAAATAGTCTCAACTAAACAAAACTGAAACATCGTTGAGGAAACACTACTTAAACTCCAGCTTGCTCCGTAAACATCATAACACGCATAATTAAAGACGAAACTTTTCTCCCCCTTATAACCTTTATTCAAAGAGGAAAACGTTTCCTTAGCCATCGAATCTTTTTAAACTCACACATCCTGATAATATATAAACATTCACCACTACATCAACCTAACCATTCCCCTACAAACACAACTAAACACATACACCTTGCCTTCCATCTCAAACTCTTAAATAATCCCCTGCCTACGTTGTGCTACACATTGCAAAATCTGTGAAAATAGACTCTCTTCCTTATTAATATAGGATTTAAGTTGCAGAAATCAAATCTTATGTTAATTCGAGACTGGATTAAGAAGGACAATTATTTACTTTCGTTTTTAATAAAATATTCATTTTGGTGTAAATCTCTTTATCTCAAGTGATTTCTGGAGATAAAAGGTAGAAAAATGTATTTTAATTCAAGTTATTAGTGTTAATATTTACTGTGATAACAATAGCATGCCGGTCTAAGTAATAGATGATATTCAGTTAAAGAAAACATCGCTAAATCTAAATAAACTTTCCTATTCATAGACTGTAATGATTTCTCCTAAAAACGTTAACATACTGGGTTACGTATAGTCAAATTTTATCAACTGCTTTTTTAACTCGATTTCATGTTAGACTGTACTTTACCTAAATGGTAGCATCTTGAACCTAGGAGAGCAACACAGAAATATCAAAGACATTCCTAAAGACAAGATTCCCATTCGAATTAGCCTAATTCTCTTCCTCTCTGAATCTATATCCCATTTTCAGGTTCTTACCGCATAATAAAACACAATTTTTTACTCTGCCTATAAATGTGCAATTGCCTATTTTCATTTGTAATTTATTCAAAAACTGTAGCTTTTAAATCATTTAATTTACATTTAATTTGAATTGCAACATTTATATGTATACAATATTTGCGGAAGTGTTTATTGCTAGACATGCTAAAGACAACTACAAAAATATATGCTATCCTTCAAGAAAAGATTATATTGAAGAAGGCCTCACACTATTTGGGAATTTTAAAGCGAAATACCAACAAGGAAATATACCGCAAAATGTTTGAAAGGAGAGATCTATAAAGAAATTGGGGTAGCTTCAGAGTTGGAAAAATGGGAAGGAAAAAGCCATAGAATTTTTTGCCGGTAATAAGGGAGGGAGGGTACAGTAGCCCCCAGATTTCACCTAAATCATGCTAGCGATGTCTCACATGACATCTATTTGCGTGTAGATAAGTAAAAGAACGCTGGGTTAAAATAAGGGGAAAAGTGTAGTAAGATTGCAGGCGTGGAATTAAGAACCAACCCAACCAGAACCAAGAATGAAGGACTAACCCAAATGCTGTTGCTTCCCGCCCGGAATGGAGATGGAAGATAAGCTCGACACTAGCCCCGAAAATTTCACTCTTAAGAAACACGCTAAGAAGATTCCTTCAATCTAAGTGTGGAAAGCGGCATATATGAGATGATTAAAATGAATAAAAACAGGTACATTCAATCAGATTTGCGAATATAAGGGACACTGAGCCGAGAGGAGTGAATGCCTTACGTCCAGGTTTCAAATGTACGAACACATGGTTAATTTAGCCTGAGGTTTTTCGTATACCTGAGGAATACAATGCTGAAACTATTATTAATTGCGTATGACTTTGCGCTTATTGTAAAGCTATTGCCAGTAAGCTATATTCAGAAAGTCTTAGTTGTTTGTTTCTATGCCAAAAATATATCTAAGAAGCCAATTCCATTTTACTGACGAATCTAACTACAAGTTATTCAGATCCATGGAAGGGAAGTTAGTTCGTGGAGAGCAGGGGACAGGCTATCTGAAAATCGCCCTAATTGATCAAGGTTTAGGTGATTTAAGTGTAATCATCTAGGACGTAATTTCAGTAGGAGGCTGGTAGCCATACGTGTACTTATCGGATGCAGTGAATGCACAAGTGTTAAAAAATTGCTGAAACCGAATGCTTTGCCCTATCTGCAAGCCTCAGGATCCCACTCTGCACTTTTGAGGCAGGATTACAGTATATGATACATAGGTAAACTTAGGTGAAGACCTTCCCGCACAAAGAAAACAATACTGGTTTTAATTGGCATGTAGAGAGTTTGGACCCAAATTGCATAGAAAAGGATTGGAAGACACTCGGAGAGAGGTCTATAGAAAGGAATCCTAAATATGTTCAAAAACTATGGAAAGGTACTTCAAGATATTTTGAGCAAAATTTCTGCACAAGAATTTCCACAGTGGCTCCTTTCTCTGACAGTTGATGCCAAAGCATCATTAAGATAAATGCGCATTAATAATAAAATAAAGAGTATGGTATCAAATTGGCGATATAACTGCAATTTTTAAAAGAAAATTTCTATAAAATTACATTCCAGATGAAATCATCTACCAAGTCATTTATCCTTAATTTTTAAGCAATACTAGCTACACTTTAGAAAGAAATATCGTTCAGGATCCTTATTATACTACACATTCCAAAACTAGAGGAGAAAATAACAATATTTATATTTTGGGGAAAATACTGTATAATATCCATAAAAATTGCATAGAATATTATTTTAAAATTTCTTCTGATATTTCCCATGTTTGCTTCCGTAGAATAGCGAATGGAAAATGGTTAAGAGTATTGTAACATATATTTTAAGAAAGGATGCATCGAAAACTAAAGTAAATCTTTGTAACCTATCCAGGCCAGCACTGTCCTACATGTATTCTAGACACTATAAAGATGGCACTGCTCATTTATCAGGATGGTGGGATGAGTTAATCTAGACAAATAATTCATAAAGCAGTTTATCTAGTTAAAGTGTAGAGGATTTCCAATGACATTTAAAGACATTGTAATAGGTAATAAAGCGTTATTTCTGGCATAGTAAGGCTCCATGAGGATAACTGCATCTGAGAGACGACAGGCTGCCTTTACAAAGCTTCTTCAATGAAGATTGAATGTTTTTATTCTTGGTGTAATTCATAACTAAATAAGTTCTTAACTTGTTACTCATTAGGTATGCAAATCTTTTAAGCAATTTTAGTAATTTTTTGCTCCGATTCCAATATTTATCTTCAAAATCAAAGGAGACGTAGGCTGGTCCTAAAATTTCACGTGGAATGTGAACCACGGGTGCATGCTATACCATATCACTTCCAATTTAAAGCTGACTCGATACGGGACTCCATCTGGTGGCTAATTAGACCTCATTTGCATTATACATATTAAAATATAAAGAGCTGTTATATCAAGAATAAGTCCTATCCCAAGTTAAATATCTAATTATCCCGTGGATTTAAAAAAAATCATAAATTTTTCCTTACCACATACTCCTAGCAAAATAAAGATCCAGGCACAAATTAAGATGGCTACTATTATCCTAAATACGTTAATTATACCTCGTTAAGAGAAAAGAATTTAAAATAAATAATTAAATTTAAAAACCTTTTAGCTTTTCTTAAAGGAAAAATCTAACCCTATCTAATTTTTATTTCTTCGTGCAGTAAAACACAAACGTAGCTTTAATTTTTAAACTTCCTAATCTTAGAAAAAAAATTTCCTCTTTGGAAAGAAGAATTTAATTGGAATAAATTAAGATGAAATTTTCATAAACAATAATAATACTAAGCTACAATTATAAGAAAACTTTTAATTTATTACTTTTCATAAGGTTTATTTCAGCTAGGATGTAGGTTACAAATTAAACAAAAACTATAAATTTAATGTATTCTTAAAAGAAGAATTAAACTACTAGAACTTTTGAAATAATTGGCCTAATTTTGAGGATTATGTATCAAAAGTTTACCAATAGATTATGATTAAATAGTCCAATATTCTATAAGCATCTTATAAAATAAATTACGCAGCAGGCGCCCCTTTACCCCTACTCTTAACAAGAGATGCTTGCGCTTTCCTGTAGAACTTTCAGTCTGTATCCTATGGCTTATGCAGCTCTGGCTACGGAGTTATCTTCTAAAATATTAAACGGTTTGTACTGCCTATTGACTATTAATTAACTCTTATTTTATATACACATCGATGCTTATTTTCTACGTCGGAAGGTAGTCCTATTTGCCCTTAATTTACAGTTGCTCTTATATTTTCATTTTAGCCTACTCATTTTCATGGGCCTGTAGCTATTTGTTCCTCCTACGTATCAAAATTGAGCATCTATTTTTTTTAGAAATAAATTCAATAAATCCTTTGAATATCCATAAGAAGACCCTAAAACGGCAATGCCTAAATTTTAATAAATTTATGAACTTACAATTTTGGTAATTCTCTTTCTTTAAAATAAATTCTAAAGTTTCGATAATCCTATATATTTTTTCTGGACGTCAGTAATTTATTGAAAAAATCAAGCTTAATAATAGGTTTGAATCGATAAACTAATGTCCAAACATTTGGCTGTGTCTATATCGATAGCAAAAATTTGCTCCTGGTTAATTTTTACCTACAAACTTTTATTTAAACCAGAAAAATTCCGGAAAAATTACCGAGTTAAAATATATCGAAAGTTCCGGTTGTCTACGAGATCTTTGTATATATTTCTACTTTTGTCGATGTTCGAACTAATAAATATGAAATGTATAAGATAAAAAATACACGTAATATCTCGGAGACATATTAATGTATTTAAAAAATTAAAAAGTTCTACTAGATTAAAGCTTGGAGCTAAAAGATTACTGAAAGTAGCCACCTACAGCTTTCATTACGGCTTCAAAAAGGCTCCGTAACTTCGCGCATGCGTTCCTTACGGTTTCCCTCGGAAGATCTTGAAACAACTCTATGATTTTGGCCACCAGCTCAGACTTGGTGTGGTAGGCAAAGCGTTAGTCTAGTTCTTAACAGCGTCCTACACATAGTATCCATCGGGTTATAATCAGGAAAATTAGGAGACCAAAAATTGTGGCTACTGCAGTTGTAGTAGTTCTCTTAAAACTATTTCAGACTCTCTCTGAAGGTATGGCACGGAGCTAAATCCTGCTGACACACATATAGCCTTCCATCGGCAACCATCTCCAGAGAGGTTTAGACCACGGTGTTTAGTAGCTCCACATGCGCCTTTGAATTAAACCTAAATTGCTGCTCAAAATGTGGGACGGCAAGACGTAACCCTCAATGGAAATACTACAAAGTACTTTACAGTTTGAGAGAGCATGCTTATTATGAGAATTGGAACGGCACAAGGATTATAAGCAAGCCACTTGTTGTTTTGAATGTTGAGTATCTCGACCTGGATAAAGTTCTTTTCGAATGATTAGAAACAGATCATCTCCGGCTGAACAGAATGCATCACTTTGTTCAAGAGTACCTTTGTGTTCTTCAAGTGGTTCTAATTGGCGTTGTGAGTCAGAATTTGTCCCTTGCGTCTCTTGTTCGAGTAATAGTGAAGTTCTTTATGCATGGTCCGCTTCATGGGGCTGAATCCAGCTCCTATTTCTCTCCTAAAGCCAAGAATGCGTTGCTCGGGTCTTACATCATCTTGTGTTGCAG
Organism: Ceratothoa steindachneri; assembly: GCA_963969495.1. Taxonomy (NCBI): domain Eukaryota; kingdom Metazoa; phylum Arthropoda; class Malacostraca; order Isopoda; family Cymothoidae; genus Ceratothoa; species Ceratothoa steindachneri. The sequence goes on from OZ018328.1 coordinate 88,722,694, forward strand.
TTGTTGGATGAATTCTGGAATGCAGACGCAGACAGAACAACTGTTATGTATCATTCTGCTCGCCATGGCATCGCACACAGTATTGTGCTTCAGCTAGGATGGCTGTATTTTGATACCCAGATCTAATTATCTTGTTAAAGGGAAATCTTTTCTAATGTTAAGATGGCTACCATTCTTTTATGTCAGCTAACGTTTGCTAATTAAATATTTTTTTCCTTTTTGCCGATATATCCAAGTCTTCCTGAAAAGGAGAGATATCCATAACGTCAAATTTAGCCAGAAAGCCACGTAGCATTAACATATTTTCAATTTTTAGTTATTTAGAATTTTTTTCAAATTTTAAAGACATTTATCAGAGTTAAACGTTCTTATTATTTAATTTTTTTCTAAAATATAACATTTTATTTAGTTCCGAATTTTATTTGCATTTTGGACAGAAACCAAGTATCCTGCATATTATGATTAATTATGAGAAGAAAACGTTAATACTCTATCATATTAATAGCAAACCTTTAAAAGTAACGTCCACAACTTCAGAAAAGCCAAATATGATATATAAAATAACAAAGTATGAAAGTATTAAATATCTGACCACAGTACAAATTCTCACAAATCAAATCCATCTATTAAAGAAATAAATGTATAAGTATATTAGTTTTGAAATAGACTGATGCAGAGCAGCTTGTAGGTTCTATATAAAATTTCAAATATATATATATATATAAAATGTTCGGGCAACTAAGAAGTTTTAGGACATGAGATAGATGCAGAGTCGCAAAGGGTATTTGTATATCAATAGCAATAGGTTATATATGCAACAAAACAATTAACAAGAGTGATCAAAGTACAAAAATTGGCAACTTAGGTAACATCAGAAATATATATACGTATAACAGATAAGCATAGGAAGAAGCTCTATGAAATGAGAGCTACTACAAAGTGATAGACGAAGCTAAATATCATGTCGGGAGTCTCTTGGCTGAGAGCTAAGAATATATTTTAATGAGGGGGCGACAACTAAGGGGTATGATGTGCCTCCTCCTCAGTCAGGATTGCCTGCAGTTTCTCATTAGGCTAGCAGACGAAGAATTAAGGCTTTTTTAGGTCTTTATAGATGTTTGCTAGCTGGTTTAATAGAAAGTAACCGAGGTGGTTAGTCCATTACTAGGTTATTCTTGCCTTGTATCCAATGTATAGTAGAAGTAGACTTTCGAAATCACATTCAGTGCATTTATTGACAGGCCCCGGGTTGAGGGCAGCATCTAATCTCTCAGAACGACATACTATCTCTTGAATTTAATGTTACATTATAACTTAAACCCCCCCGCCTCTTACTTTGACTCCTAGCCTTATACCTTTAGAAAGAGGCCAGCAGGCTTTCCTTTTGTGTAAATTCACTCGCGATTCCACTGGTCTAGTAACCTTCTCTTGCCTTGGCTCAAAAACAACTAGAACACCATAAATCTCGATCCAGTGCCGCCGGTTGCAGTAAGCAAATGAATAACTAAGGCCAGGTCATTCTACATACTAAAGGTAGATCAGCAAATTCTGCCGGGCTTTACATCACTTCAGGCTTAATGTAAGCTGTCTGCAACGGACGTTCTGACAAATGTATTAACCTGGTCACTTTCCGTCTATTTAGTTTACAGCTGGCCTGCGTTGTATCTAACTCTATAAGAATCGAATGTTTTCACTTTATCGGATATACTTCTACACTTCCGCAGCACCGATATATGAGCCGTTGACTTCCTGGGCGATTTATTTACATTCCATTACCTCGTACTTCGTAGTGCGCGACCAAATTAGAATTCTTTCCTTGACTGTATAGTTACTTGTTTTCGTGATTATCAGTAATAGATCCTGCAGCAATGGATTATGAAATTAGTCAAAATTGGGTATGTATGTATTTAGTTTAGTCACATATATTGTCTACATTATTTGTGCACAGGTTAAAATTTTCCGGAAGTAGACCTTTACTATTTGGTTTTATATTTCACATCCGTCTTTGATTTTATTTTTCTATTTGAGGTTCTTTCATTGTTCATGTGCGTGGCATTGCTCGTCTGTTTTACATATATATACCACCTTTGTAAAGTCTTTCGTTATTCTTTGATAATGAACTAAACAAGTTAGAAAGTAATTGTAATCCGCTTTTCATTTCCTGTGGGATGTTTTGCATCATATATATATATATATATATATATATATATATATATATATATATATATATATATATAAGCAGGAATATGAAGACATATGCGATGGTTTTGAACATTTAATTTTCCGGACGTTTCGGTCATTGACGATGACCATCATCAGCGAATTCTAAATAGCAAAAATTATTTTTATAAGAATAACTAAACACAGAAATCAAATTAGTGAAAATAAATTAATAAGAAATTGATGTAATATCTTTAAAAAAAATAACTAAATTAAATAATAGTCCCACGAGTTTTTAAATATGCATAATAAACATGACTTAAATGACTATCGAAATACAAAAAATTATAAAATATAGCAATAAAGTCGAAGGCAAGGCATGAAGAAATCGATTAATAAGACAAAAAAAGATTAAATAATTCCATGAGCAAGAAAATATGAATAGTAAACATGAATCAAGCGGAATACAAAAAATTCACTATAAAACACAGCAATAGAGAATTATATGGGCACGGCGAACAATCGAAAATAAGTTTAATCAGGGGGTATGTAATCGAAGTGGATATTAATAAATGGAGCGAAGCAAGTAGTTCAATTAAGTTAACTTGTAAGTGATTGAACATCAACTAATATGAGTAGACTAAGGCACGAAAGTTTAAATAGTTAATAATCAATAATGGAGGGGTCAAAAGGACGACTAAAACATTAAATTAAGGAAAAGTCAATAATAAACCAGATCGTTTAGATATTAATGGGACAAACTAAAATAGAAATAAAAATTTTCTCTGCACAAGTACTAACCTTATAACGGTTAAGCTGGGAGTAACAACTGATAGTACGGACAAAATTAGGCAAAAAGAAAACTATTAAGGGAGATGTGGTTGGTTGTACATTTGTCTATATAGTTAATAATTTGAGGGAGGATGAATAATCATTGAGTTCCGGGTTAATTTGTTTGATGTAAAGAGATTCAAGAATTTTTAAACTTAGAGAAGAGGAGGCAGAAGAGAGTATACTAAAGGAATCAGGGTCAAGCGGGTGGTTATGTTGTAGTTAATGTTCTCGTATAGAGGAGTGTTCGGGTTTGGAGATGAAAATGTTCGTTCCCAAGGAACGACTCCATCACTAATATATATATATATATATATATATATATATATATATATATATTTATATATACAAAGTTGAAAATCATGCACGCTATTGTTAAACATTTATTTAATCATCTGTATCTAGATTTTTGGGTGACTTAGCTTCATCATCGGTACTAGAAATTAGAGGATTTGGGATTAAAATTTCTAATTTAAGTCAAAACTAATGAATTTCATTTACGTAGGATACATCGTAGAGATTAGATACTTTCTGTTATATATTTAAATTAGGTTTTAATTTTCACGTGGTACAAGCCATAATCGTTAATATTAAAACATTAAGTTGCTTGAAAAAATTTACTTTATAGAATATAAGAAATTTATGGGTTTGTTTTAAATAAGTTTAAATCGGAAAGCCCCTAAGCCATCCCCGCAGAACAATTTAATGAGGTATTTGTACATAACGAAGTGAATTTATTGAATAGAAAAATGTATCGAAGATATTTAGTCGCAGTTACTATCTAGGTATTAGCGATATGAAGTAAAGCAATTCGCAAGGTGTCAGCTACTGCATTCTGGCCTATGCTACTCATGGCAACCCACTTGATGGTAAACACTGAGGGTAGGGTTCATGATATTTCTCTTTGTTTCAACTGTAGCAGGGGGACTGATCCTTAAGCTTCCTGTTGCACATTTATAAAGTAAAATATTGTTCTCGTCTAGAAACTTAAAGCCAAAAATTTCCTAGGGCGTTTGCAACCGATCAAAAACTTTTTAAGTTAATTTATTTTTCCGTGTCGACCTGCAAGTTTAAATGGTAGGGTTCCAACTAAGAGTATTAACAGCAGGTTGTAGCCGTACTTATGTCCGAATTGTTTTTAAACGAGAGATTTACTTTTCAAATGGGGAAGTAATTTGATATATTTGGAGTCGTTTTCATTCCAGCAAAAGAAAATGCGTGTAAATACAGTAGCAATATTGCATGTTCTAACTAAAAAAGTATCGAGAGAGCGATAAATAGTTTAAAGGAGTAAAGAACAATTATATTCGTACGAAGAAATGTGGATTGTGATGGGTCAGAGACTACAAAATAAAATGGCTAAATGTATATAAATATGGGATAAGAGAAGGGCATGAGATGTCACCATCTATGAAGAGATGAATGAATGTGAACGAAGGAAATGAGAGCTAGAATCATCAAGCAAGGCGAGGGTGGGGTTCTATATAGGTTGGTATATTTTTATAACCAGGTTTAAGTGGCCGAGTGTGTGGAAGATATCGAATTATTGATCGAAACGTCTGAGAGGGAATGTAAAAGGAGTGGACTAAATGTATTTGCAAACATGACGCAATGAAATTTGTTTAGGTATGAAAATGATCTGTAGAGTTATCAGAGTCCATGGCGTTGCCCTTGACTAAGAGAGATGTTTGGAATAAAATTAGTATATACGAATGTGATTCTGACGAAGACGTTTGGAATGGTCTAATTGTGAATTTAGTGAAGATCAGGGCTCCTGCCACCGCAATTATTTCAAATTGACACTGTGATTTGGTCTGTGAAGGGTATATACAATGTGGAACGACTACCTTAAAGGATTTAATGGAGATAGGAAGGGTCCATAAAGGAATAACTTTGAATGTCTCCCATTTCTTTGCCATGCAGCCTAGTGGGATGCATAGATTTCTGCTATATAATGCATGAAAATAGACTTAAACTGAATGTAGGTATAAATATGAGTGTCAAGGTATACGAAACTTTGAAGACTGAGTAAATAATGGGATGAATTATTTAATGAGTGTTTAAGATAAAATGGGCTAATCGAAGAAGAGTGTATTATCGCTCTGCGTAGAAGATTTTAGTGAGTTAGCGATTTTGGAGTCAAGTGATCATGGATGAATCATGACTATATGATATACTAAAGTACAGAACATCCTATCGATATGAAGGTTCAAATTGTCTTTCAAATTAGAAGGGTATCCTAGATCTTGAAAGAGTTAATGGTGTGAAAAATGGTGGTTAGGTTTAACTGGCGTTCAAGAAAGTTCACCCTGCAGAGAAACCGATTCATGAAGATGAAAATAATTATTAAAATATTTTTTTTTACTTTTGGCATGATATCAAGTAGATCTATATTTTTAAGTAAACAAGGTTAATATTAACATAAAAAATTGCCTTTACCTAAAGAAACTACTGTATTCTAGACGTTATGTAATGAACAAAAATAATAGATCCCATGGTAATCAGTGATTGCTATATTAATTTGTTTCGAGATATGTTTATGAACAAGATTCCTCTTGTCATTAAAAGTCAGGGAATTTTTTTTCGCTTGCATTTAATCTTGCATGGCTGAAGAAGTGCATTTAATCAATGATTTAATTTTACATATATGTAAAAGAGGACAGTCTTTTATCGTGTGTATGAGCATTAGCTCAATTCAGTGTTGCTCAATTTTACTCTTTCTTAAGGACTCATAGCTTATATGACCGAGACGATCAGCCTCTTGGTCATATAAGCGATGAGCGATTAATGATACAGGTTCAAATCCAACTTCTTTATATATTTTCATAGAACGGTTAAAATAGTTAGTCCTATCTTTCCGTTCCCTACATCTCCCATTTTCCTTCTTATGCTTTTATTGGTTCACGTGATATTCTCCTAAGTGTTTTCCGGGTTGTGTTACTAATTTTAATTTCCTTTGGGCATTTAAATACATATATATATATATATATATTAGTGTAAATGGGTAGCACACCCTCTTGTATGCAGATTTTGTTAGAAACCATAGTATATTCAACTCTATTAATTTTCTTTAGAAATTTTCCATTTTTTTAAATATCTCTTTTAGTTCATCTTGTAGATGGTAAATAGCTTCTCGTACGTTCAACTCTTTTTTAAATAAAATATTTTTGGTAAAGAACTTGTCTTTAATTAAGAAGCTTTCGATTAATGCGATCATCTTCAGAGTGTCTTTCCTCCTTTATCGGTGAAGAATGGGAGAATCAGAATGAAAAGAAATCGGATTTTATGGGATATTTATTCCTCGTCGATTGAACGCTATGTCAAGGGAACGAGACACTCCAGTGTAAATGGATTTTAGAGGAACTTTAATGTTTGATTCCAGCCCTTAGCCTTGTTGTTAATAGCTGGCCTTTCTTCCTTAATTAAGGTGGATTCTAGCTTTTCAGTCTAGCTTTATTTCCCTCTTTTCTTTTGTTCGTGTTGTTATAAACGAATATATTCCTGGTTAAGCTGATGTTATGAATAGTCTGCATATGATTTTGAGGGGGCTGCATGATGCAGGTGCATTATCAAACGCCTCGAAAGTGTTGTGGTAGTCATATCAACATATTTTGAGTTGTTATGAAGCTTACAGTCTTCGTTTGGGCAAATAAAGTCGTACAAAACTGTTCGTAGATTTCAGGATCGAGGAGTTATGGCAGAAGTTTTCATAATGTGATTGTTAACTTTTGTCGTTTTATAGTATATAATCAGCTGAATCTTGTCTGTTTGCTTATTAACTTTAATGTTACGGTTAACAAACTCCTTGACGTTTTTTCGCCTATTTTCTAGGCCGATGTCATCTTATTTCTAAATTACAGTTTGATGTTATTTACTACTTCCTGGTTACTTTCTTTTTCATCCGTGTTTTTGAATTGCCTTCTCAAAAATGATTGAAGTTGTTTTTCTATCATGTTGTTCGAGACACCGTTGTTCACGAGAGTTTGTTCCATGCGGGAGATCTCTTGATGGAACAGTTTCCACGTGGAGCAGCATTTGTTTGATCGGCGGAAGTATGAGCCGATTGCAGTTTATTTGTAACTTTCAGGACATTCACTATCCTCGTCAACGCATTTTCTCATCTCAGGAGCTTTTCTGTACACCTTTGTGACGTAATTACCGTTAATGTTTTTTACGTCTACGTCTATAAAAGGTAGTTTATTCTCCAAGCTCAATTCATAAGTGAATTATAACACGGAGTTCTCCTCAAAGTGCTGTTTGATGTTCTTAAGATGTTCTTAATTTTAGACGTTGATGTAGATGTCATCTAATTATCGGCAGTATGTGTGTGGCTTATTTTCGATTTTGACCCATATAATAGTTGGCAAAGTTCTGTCCCAGGGGAGATTCCATAGCTACTCCATCGACTTATGTGTTTAGATTTCCGTCCGGTGTTCTGAATGGAGCCTTTGATGTGCATGAACGCAGCATATTCCTTAGAATGTGGGTGTCCAGGTTAGGAGGAGCCATTGTAGGATGGTAGTATACATTTTGTATAATGATGTCGATGGTCTCAGAGATATGCCCATCAGTAAATAGGCTATCCACATCAAGGGACGCTATTAGTCCTCTTTGTCCTGTAGAGTGGAATAAATAAAAAATTCCTCCGTGGAATTCGTTATATTTTGAAGGGAAGTATAGTTTTATACCATACCTCACGTGCTACTTCTAAATTTTCAGTTCATATATATATATATAAATATATATATACATATATATATATATATATATATATATATATATATATATATATATATATCTATATCTATAAAAAATATATATATATATATATATATATATATATATATATATATATATATATATATATATATATCTATATCTATAAAAAATATATATATATATATATATATATATATATATATATATATATATATGTATATATATATATATATATATAGAGAGAGAGAGAAAAATATAGGTTCAGCCTTGACATAACCTTTCTCTTCTTTCTCTCTATAGATGATGATAGGTGTATCGGGTGTAGGCCCCTTCTCTCGTGTTCCAATTTGATCGGAAGGAAGTTGGGCTACTGCCGCTTCTTCCAGGCACCCAGAGTTTTTTTCCTCTTGGTCAAACTACGTTTTGGGGAAGAAATATAGGAGGAGAAGCTTTAAAATCGTGAAAAGGAAACTTTAGTAGGAGAGCAGAAGTTAATTCCAAATGACCGACTAATGGTAGTTGTGGAAAGGAGGATATAATGGAATAGCGCCCTATTGATTGGACTTACTCATTACGTGGTTTACCTTTTATATTATATCTATTATTTGTTGTTCTATTGGCAAGCAATTACAACTTCTGAAATGTTATACCGAAGAAGCTTAATAACATTTATTGCATACATTTTACCATTTAATCCCATCCCATCATAAGTGCTAAAGTATCACTAAAAACACAAAATCAGATATAGAGATAAAAGGTTTTTCTAATACATGCTAAAAGGTTATTGTGATACATGAAAATTGAGTTTTAAATTAATTAAACACAATGGGAATACGAATAGGAAAACCAGGGAAGGAATAGATATGAAATAGGTATAAAATCGACAATGAAATTATTTTACAAAAGAATAAGAAATTTTCCCCCAATATAACATGCTTGTTAATGTTTGACATTATTGAAGGAACAGATAAGGGGCTATTATTCAAAGAACGTTCAAGTCTTTTAATGACAAGCTAGTCTAGCAGCTAAAAGTTTGATATGTTGGTTACCGCATCACGTTTCCTGAAGTTCACGAGTGGGAAGTTTGCACCATATTTCAAGATGTGGTTTTAAATCAGTGATGGGTTACGTTTATCATCGTGAACACCAGTTCTGACATAGCTACGGATATGTTGCATAAAGCGGAAGTAAAGAGTGCAGCTTGCTGCACCCAATTAGGATACAATTCTACTGCATGTAAAACAAAAACCGTATAGAATTTTGGATCGCACATTGGTGGGTGCTTGATCTTTAAGCTTAAAAAGTAATCCCAGGCTTGAAGATAGTCCAATGTCAACAATTCTTCTATTTATTTTTTTAAATTTTCGGATTGGGAACCAATGTACGAAAGGAAATAAGTCATTTATTACATTAGTGGTTTGCAATGGAGACAGACAGAAGGATGTAAATATTTTGTTAATAATTAAAATTCCAAATACAGAACTGTAAAAATTAATCATATTTTATATGCTCTATGAATATGGGTATCAGTGGCGTTAATTCCTCGAATTATCGCAAGGCTCTAAGAATTATTTCTTCCTTAGATCGTAAACAACCAATCAAAAACTACTCTCGAACGTCTATAAAGAGGTGTATAATATATTTTGGTTGAACTTATGATGAAGTAAAGATTCGGGAAAGAAAATAACCACCTAATAAAGGGAGTTCAGCTCACCTAAATCAGCTCACCTAAACCGCTTCTATCTAAGCTACTCATGTTGCAACTCAAGCACATACCGCTTCTACCTAAGCTACTCCTGCTGCCACTAGTGGGAGAAGACACCAGCGTGATATTCCACCTGTGGTCACGTTGACACTTCAATGATTGCCACTGCTAGTCAGTTTAGGTAGAGTTGTCGGCCGCAGATCTCAGCTAACGTAAGAACTACATCCATAAACATAGTGAGTGCTTTTACTTCTGGCCGAACTCCAGGTGCCGCAAGGAAGGCAGTGCCACCTGAGAAGTTTTCAGGGTTTTTTTCAGTGATGATATCATCCAAATTATTGTGAATTTTACTAATAAGATCATTGATACAGTCACCTCCAATTATGCAGCAATATCACCCACATACGCTCCCACCGTGACACTAGAAGTCAAAGCACTGCTGGGTGTACTAGTCATTAATGGCCAGAAGAATGATGGGCACATCCCCACCAATGAAAAGTATAGCTTGGATACAGATTGTGCTCTATACCGTGTGGCTATGTTCGAAGATCAGTTCCTTATTCGTTGTCTCAGATTTAATGACCCAGACACACGGCAGGCTCGGCAGATGACTGTTAAGTTTGCGGCCGTGAAGGAAATATGGGACATGTATATTGAGAAATGTGCAAAACTTTATGTCCCCTACGAGAACCTCACAGTTGACGAACAGCTACTGGCTTTCAGAGGCCGATGGCCATTCAGTATGTACATACATAATAAGCCGGCCAAGTATGGCCTCACCTGTTTACACATCAATGATAGCGAGTCCAAGTACTTACTTGGTGGCATCCCTTAACTGGGGAAGCATGGAACTTGAACAAAGTGCAACCTTACACTCGACCATTACTTTAACCTAGAGCTGACAAAGCTCTACCATGGAACTTACCAGAATGTAACCACTGATAAGTGGTTCACCTCTGTTCCTCTGATGAGTAAACTTCTAAGTAACTGTGGTATGACCCTTGGAGGCACAGTGCGCGTCAACAAGGAGATACCAAATTGTGTAAAGAATAAGTTAGGAAAATAATTATTTTTTGCCAACTGAAAAATTAACCCTTTTTGTTTGCCTCAGATACAATTTTTAGGAGAGCTGGAGAGATGGGCCTCAGCCAAGGCATAGTCAAAGGACCCAAAAACAAGCCTACCAAAGAGAAAATAATTCTGACCTTTATTTTTTTGTCAAATTAATTATTAATTTTTTAAAGAAAAAGTCTCTTTTTTGAAGTTTTATTTTAAATTCAAAAACAATTGCAATGCAAAGGATGATTTCATTTAAATTTGGTTTAATAATAAAGTAAGAGTTGTATTTTATTTTTGTTTTCAAAATAAAATAATTTCCAGCATAAGTGTTTTATTTCAAATTTGAATTCTCGAGAGAAATTCTCCCGGGTTTACCTTTCAGCTTTCGGAAATAGGGGGTTACCATTCTAGGGTTAAAGAAGTACCACATGTAAAAATAGATCTGAACTCTATAAAAAATTACAAGCTGAGTGGAGAAAGATAGCCACAGAACTTAAAAATATTTGTTGAAATCAATACAAAACTTGATCCAAATAAGAAATATTTAAATAAAAATAATTAAATATAATAAATATATAAGGAGCTTGCGAGCTAATTTTAAGTTTCCATGAATTAAAAAAGGCACGCAAAATCTCAGCCAAAAGTAAAGGTTTTTTAAATAATTAAAAATATATCATCTAGACTATAGGGATTAGATAGGTTTATCGTAGTAGAATAGAGTCAAATTAACCTTTTCTGCATCTTTCACACGAATTCGATGACGGCTATGTGCGTAGGAGATATATAATACAACAGATTGCCCATTAACTGCATGTAAGTTGGCCAAATAGTCGACTATCTTAGAAGTTGCGGGACAATAGAAAAACGGGAACAAAAATAACTTTACTCACATGCAAATTAATATTCTTTTACAAGGTTAAAAGAGGTTGTGAAATAAGATATATACACATTAGACGTACACGGGTTTCAGCGACTAAAAGGGGCGGGGTGACATGGCGGGGAAGGTTGCCGTACAAACAAACGAAAAATATTGACCGAGGGTAGCTCGAATGAACTTAAGCCTATACGAAGCCAAAGATGCTGGGTTTCACTTGAGGGGCATGTAGAGAGAGCACCCGCACATGAGAGTAATCCTTGACTTGGCGCAAAGTTCAAACAATAGTCTGTTGACAATAACTATTATCGGATAACTTAGATCTTGCTTTCGAGTTAGAACACGAATCAAGACTGGGCGCGTTCCGTTCGAGGAGCGAGTAGAACTAGTACGGCGTAGACTCAGCAAAATAATCGAAAATACCCGAAGCTTGAAGGGTTCTGCGAGAATTGTGCAGATTCCAACCGGACTTCAATAGCGGGTACTGACGGAGGGTGGGCAGAGGATAGTAGCGGGAAAGCGACGGTGGATAATCACAGGACGTGCAAGCAGCGATAGAGACGGGTGGCGGGAGCGGGTACTGACGGGACGTGCAGGCGGCGATACTGACCGGGCGGGCAGGCAGCGGATACTGCCTCCCAACTCTGGCACCGGAGATTTTATAGTGAAATCGAATAGGGTTTTTTCCCCACTATCGGAAGTGGAGGGTTCAAGGGTCCGATGCAATTGGCAGGCAAGAGTAGTTTTGCCCTATTAGCACGATTGTTAAAAGGTTCCTAATTGTTCTCTCAAACTTTTCGCGGCTTTCTGCAAAGGTGGATTCTTAGGCCACCACGGCGTCTCATGATTTCGCACTTCCATTAGCGCAGACAAAAAGTGTCGACAAAAGATTCCACCACGGACATAACCTGGCGGTTAAACCTTCAATAAGATTAACTTTATTTAATTCACAACCAAAGAAATTCGAGGCATAGCCAGGCAAACTTTAAGTGCTTTTGGTCGAAGGAACACTGTCCTCCTAATTTGCCATATTTGAACGCAATGCATTTAAGTGTGTGGGCGATGCTGGTCAAAAGACTTTTACAAAATTTAATCTTAGTTTCGAATTTGTGAAGAATTATCGGAAAAAAATGGCTATGATAAAATCCCAGCAGAAACCCGCGTGCCATTTGCTCTCAGTTCATTACTAAACTTCATATTGGCCTCAAAACATATGGCTAATTAATGGAATATTAGTTACATAATCGTGTGTCATGTTTCCCTTCATTTTAGTCTAAGCATTAGGTATTAGTACATATTCTTCTGAATAAATTAAATAAATATCAGCGTAAACTTCATTTTATTACCTTGTAGAAAAAGAAGTTTGGGGTGAAAATATTAAAGAACTACAAACTTGTGACAATCCATGCCGCTAAACGCTTCCTTCAGAATTAATCTTCTAGTAACTCAAGGAAAATGGATAATTTTCAAGGTAATGCAGTTAGCAGATAGGAAGATATGTTAGGTACAGTATTTTCCATCCTATAAAAACATTCAAATGCCTTAAATTTTATGAAAAGAATTAAAGAACTGTGAGTGACTTCCCTTCTGGTGAATCAAAATGCCCTATTGTTTATCGCATTGAAATTTATTAAGAATAACGAGGAGTAGTTTCTAAAATTGGGGAGAAGTATATGAATATGGTTTGGCATAATTTAGTCTATAGTTCATAAAATTTTACATGAAGAAAATTGTGATTAACATTGAATGACTTTTAAAACTTAATATTCCTGTTAATAATTAAAATACCTTGTCAGAGAGAGAGAGAGAGAGAGAGAGAGAGAGAGAGAGAGAGAGAGAAAGAGAGAGAGAGAGAGAGTCACGCGGAGAAAGATGCGTAAGAATTATCTCACGAATGAAAGGACATTCAACTGGCGTCTTTCGGTAAACTTCCGGCGCAATAAGGGAGCAAGATGAGTCAAACTGGTAAGCGGAACCCAAATCAGCGAGAGGGCATCAAGCCAGTGCCTCTTCGCCTTTCGACGGAATAGGATCCACTTCAGACGGCCAACAAAATCGCTTCTGGCGAAGTCGCATATATTTCCGACTCCTGGAACGAGCAAAGCAGTTTACAAGCAAGAGTCAGGCTGTACTCACTCAGTATCTAAGCTGCAATCGATACAAATGGTTGTAAGCAGTTAAAGATGCGATGCGCCACTTCGCAAGCGACTTCCAGTCACCTTAAGAGGTTGCAGACAAGAAACCAGTTGTTCAGATATAAGAAAGTCGAAGAAGGATGAACTCTTTCTGTAATAACCCGCTCCGTCTCGATCCCTGAAGGATACTCCGTCGAAGAAGCGTGACGCTTTCAGACTATGAAGCTTCACCTCATCATCTTTCGTTTTGTTTCTGGTAGATATTGTGCTACTCACAGCTCGTGCCGAAGCATTCCTTGTAAATTAATTTTCCTTTGGTGAACGATTAGTTTGTTTCCCTTGTTTAAATCCCAGAACCATACAAAAAGCCATTGAACTATTTGACTAACTCGGCAACGGTGAAGGTCAGTGAAGCCTACTTAACTTACGACATAATATATATATATATATATATATATATATATATATAATAATAATAATAATAAACTGGTTTCAGGTCTTGAAGGAGTCGTTAAACAAGTCTTATTTAAAGGCTTTTAAGATTGTGGTTCTCGATATAATGGAAACAATAAATTTCTTGCTAAACTACTTGCATTTTAGATACACGATTTCGTTGAAAATTTGAAGTTAATTGCTTTGTTATTATTGTAACTGTGCATCACTATTTTTCCTGGGCCAGAATGTTATATCAGTTCTTTTAGCCTCGCTTCATATTTAACCTACCCTCTAGAAGATCTTCGATGTAAATCACTGAGACATAGAATCAGACGGCTTAGTTAAATCGCTGCCCCTACTGAACATCCACCTGAGGGATATTTTTATTTCCCTACCGTCAGAGCCAACAAATGACTACTCACTGTTGAAGGCCGAAATACTTTTCGCCTATAATATAACTCCAGATTTTTACCGTGTGAAGCCACCGATGATGGCTCTTTCGTGACTACCCGCTCACAAGCGAAGCAGGAGTTGGAAGCACTCGACCCCTGCGAACCCCCGGTTCTTCATAATATAGTAATGTATTAACAAGGACTTAACTAAGAAACAGAAGGAGTGTAAAGCCCTTCGTTCTCTATGGACTAAGGCCAAAAATAGACGCGACGCAAGAGTCCATTAAAAGTAGCCTATTAATTTCCTTCCTCGTTAAGGATAACCACCTCTACCAAATATGCTCCGAGGGAGATCACACCGACTCTCGAACATTATGTGTTCCCAGCTCTTATGTGCGATTTATATTACAAACCGCACATGACCCTTTTTTTCGGGTCACTTCAGCCACACAAAGACCGCCTAACGAATCTTTAAGTACTTCTATTGGCCCGGAGCGTCGGATACTGCCTCGAACATCTACTCGAGCTCCTCTTCCCCTCCCTCTTGGAAAATCGTAAGCCTAATACATTTTTCTTTGTCACCGTCGAAGAGGCGTGACGCTTTCCAACTACGAAGCTTGACCTCCTCATCTCCTCCCGTTTTCTTTTGGGGAAATATTGTGCAGCTCAAAGTTCGTGCCGAAGCAATCCTTGTAAATTAATTTTCTTTTGCTAACGATTAGTTTTTCCCATATTCTATCATTTATTTTTAAATTCTTTTATTTGTGTGTATAATAGTAAACATTATTTTGTTTCCATTATTTAAATCCCAAAACCACAAAAAAGCGACTGAACTATTTGTCTAAGTCGGCCAACCATAGAAAACTGCCCTAAATATCCCACCCACTTAAAAGGGGCGTTCTCCCGCTATGCTTGTGTCCTCTTCCACGGCGTCTAGAGAGTGCAAGCGAAGGTCAGTGAAGCTCACTTGACCTAAACAAACATCTTTGAGAATAAAATCATTTCATCTTTTAATTTCAACACCTTGTTCTTCTATACTTATATCAATATATCTTAAAAGTTATGGTTTCTCTTTTTCCTTGCACCATTTGATTTTTCCCATATTAACCAAAAATTATACCCAATCCCTGCTCCTGGGCTTCTCTATTATTTTTTTATTATATTTCAGGAATAACATTAATTACCCTTGAAGTATTAGTGTAATAGGAAAGAAAAAATAAATTAAACTGGTAAAACGACAAATGAACCACACAAACAATGATTGCCTAAAAAAGAAAAGCTGTAGTCATTCAAACAGAATTACAAAGTTATTAGGCAATCTACTGGTTAATAACAAAGGTATTGAGATACATTCATAAATATCAAATAGTCTAATGACATCCGTTAACGGAATTAAACAGATGTCCTAACATGTAAATGACAAAAATTAGAATTACGAATGATTCTTTCAAAATTAGATAGATTTGCTTCATGCTAGAAAAAGAGCGGAAAATCCAACTTAAGTATTTGAAGGGGTTGAAGTAACGGAAGAATTGAAAATATATTGTTGAACCTATAAATAGCAGAAAGAAAGAATAGCACTGAATGAATAAGGCATATGAAAGAAAAGAATTCTACATTAAATTAGACCGGAAGAATAACTTTGTGATAAGATATTGCCTCTTCCTTTGTTGAAGAAAAATGTGATTAACTAAAATGAAGGGAATATTTGCACAAGGAATACTCAAAAGATTTGAGGGGCGATGATTATTTTATAATTTTAAGTAAACCTTACCTTCATGAGCAGAGAATGTGTATTTGAGATTCAAATATTTGTATAGGGAGAATTTTATGGAGAAGAAAGGCACTGATAAAAAGGCTCATCGAGCTCATATGGTAAGCACACCTGTCTAGAAACTTTTGATCAAGATTTAATTGGCGAATATTTGAAAATTAACTGAGTGGGTATTATGGAACTCTGGTATTATAATATACAAGAAGGATATATGGAGCAGTATCAAACACTTTTATACTGAGTAACAAGCAAATGTTTTTTGATATTCACAATAAAATGACTGAAAGCCTTGGAATAAGGAGAACATGGTACAAGCAAGAAAAACTTTATAGCAAATGGAGAAAACTTTTACTTTTACACCACGAATACTTTAGGAAAGCATTATTTCTATAAATTAAAATAATTTTAGGCGAATAAATGGATAATAATATTAAATTATGAGGCTGATTTAGCATTCCAATTTATGTTATCCTTTTTTTAAAATTGTTGTGGTTACAGAAATAAGATAAAATTCATCACTCTATAGGAGGTTCAGAGATATAGAGCAGATCTGGAGATACAAACCAGAAATAATAAGGAAATAACAATTTTTTAGAGGAAGAAATCTATGTTTTGCCCTGGTTTTACAAATCCCGTATGTAAAGAAGGTATATCTATATTTAAATAGAAACTCCTAAGTATGTAACCCAAATATTAGTGTGCTTACCCGCGTCCGTAGTGGAATCCTTCGCAACCGCTTTCTTGGCATTCTCTAGCCGGCATGCTGCTCACCCAGCACTTAAAGTGCGTCGTGATGTCACGGAATGCTGCTGATGGGAATTTACCTCCAGAGGCAGAGTACCCTTCAACGATAGGTTTACTTTGAGTGAGTGGCGTTCAGCTCATGTTTCGTGCTCAAATACCGCCCCTGGTCCAGACGACGTTCCGGAAGCTATGCTCTCACACCTGGTGACTGAGGCCTGGCTTTTCTGTTGGATCTCCTCAACAGAATATGGGTAGAGGGTATCCTCCCTGATTCCTGGTGAATCACTACTCCCTGGTTGGTTTTTCGACAACCTGGGAGAGATCACTCTACCCATGCCGGTTTCCGCCTAATTTCTCTAAACTAAGGCGTGTATAGGTTCATGGAGAAATGGGTAAATGTTAAATTAGCCCTCTTTCTGGATAGCGGAGTACATTTCTGTTCTGGACAGTGCTGCTTCCACAAGGTCCACTCCACGTCGGATACTCTGCTCTGAATGGAATATGCCGTCTCCGAGGCCTTTATTCGTATACAGCACTACGCCATGGTGATTAACGATCTGGATAAGGCCTATGATACCGCATGGATATACGGTATCATGGAGACTCCTTACACGATGGGGGCGAGAGGTGGCCTCCCAATCTTTATATCAGAGTTTTTACGAGATCATCGATTCTGCGTACGGGTGGGGGGGAGTCCTCTCCGGCCTAATGGAGCAGGAAGAAGGTGGCCCGTAGTGAAGTGTCCTCTGTTTCACATTTTTTCCCTAAGCATTAATGGCATAAATTCGGTGCTGTCAGTAGATGTTCTAGCTACGTTCTACGTGGAAACGCTTTCGATTTCTTTTGGTGCATCCCAGATGCCAACTCTGTATCGTCGATTCCAACAACCATTTCACCCTGTCTCTCGGTATTCCCGCGCACGCAGGCTTTAATTTTGCTTGGTCTGCCGCCGTTCGTGGCTGCATTCTGATACAGATTTTTTTTTTCTAAATGGGGTTTGTCTGGAAGTGGTAGAATCGCACAGTTTCCTTGTTCTTGTATTTGACTGACGCCTCACCTGGAAGGCTAATATTCGTAGCCTTAGGCTCTCTTGTACCTGCCACATAGACATTTTTTCTTCCTTGACGTTCAGCGCCGGGGGCGTGATAGATCTAGTGCCTTACTTTTTTCGATCCTTTATTCGTTAGAAGCTCGACTACGGTTGCTAGTTTTATGCATTCGCAGCTAACCGTGTATTGCGGAAGGTGGACTCGATCCACCACGCCGGCCTTCGCCTGGCGACCGATGCCTTCTTCATTTACCCCATTAAGAGCCTACATGTCAATGCCGGGGATATGCCACTCACTCTGCGGCGTGCACATTGCATAATTCACCTGTACGCGCAAGACCGACGCCTTTCTCTTTCTCCACCAGCTCTCACTGCATTTGCGGCTGATATCGACAGTGCCTATGCCACCGAGAGAGGCCAGTCATACCCTAAGCCCTTTGGATTTAGGGAGCCCACTATATATGGAATTTCAAGAGACCCATTTCTAAAGATAAAATCCTATATAACAAATAACAATATATGCCATTATAAAGGAGATGGTTTTCCATCAATATGATTTAAATTTATTTTTATTACACTAGAAATTATAGAAGACATTTTGCGATCTCTTTTATAAAACTGACAGGTGTCAAGTTTATTTGATTTCATGCAATGCTAAAGTATGTCAAATTTTGTGAGTGATGGCAATTATAAAATAATAGATATAAAATAATTTATTTTAAAATGGTTACGAGACAAACATGTTAAAGTCTGTACAAATGTAAAGATCCAGTCCCAATGGAAATACAAGCGAAATAAAATTAATCATCAATTCTACCAGATTTGTTAAGTAATGATGTTATAAATACGGAAATATAATATTAATAGTTATACTAATATAATATACCAGTAAGGGTAGTATATTATAAACCCTCTTGGTTAGCAGTATCTCTCATGCAACAATTCTGCAAGTCTGTACCATACATGTCAGATAATTGGAGGCTGTTTATGGACTGGAAAAGATCCTTAAAGCTGTTCTTTTACACAATGGCAATGTCCCAATAGCACATGCAGTAAAGTTGGCTGATAGCCTTCAAACAATGCAGATTTTGTTAGCCATTATAGAGTACGAGAAACACCAGTAGAAGATATGTGGGAGGTCTCAAAGTCATCTGCTTACTACTGGGCATAAAAACATATTGGCAGGTTACTCTGTAATTCTACTCAATTTAAATCTTTTTTCGAGTAACATAGGTAATAATTAAAATTATTTATATTACTATTATGAATAGGTCCTGTAGTAAAGGGTGTTCCATTAAGACGGATCGAAGTTACAATTAAATAAAACAGTGTTATTGGTAAAAATTTAGTCATTTCAATATTGAATCATGTTATATGAGTCATGGCAATTGTGTGTGAAAAATAATATCGCCTACATGTCTGCCGAGGATTCGGCGGCACACCACCATTCGATGGTCAAAATATTTGATGATGTCTCTGCATAGTCGCTTCTCGATCTCACCAATAAGCCTTATTATCTCATCTTTTAGCTGTTGAATTGTTGTTGGCTTGTTGGCATAGACCTTACTTTTGAGATGACCCCAAAGGAAGAAATCTAAAGGCGTCAAGTCACACGATCGTGGTGGCCAATTGACCACGCTGTTTCGAGATGATGCGACCTGGGAACTTCTTATTCAATAAAGCCATTGTTTCATTGGCTGTGTGTCATGTGGCACCGCCTGTTGAAACCACAAATCTTCGACATCCATAGAATTCAATTCAGGCCATAAAAAGTTGGTTATCATAGCATGGTATCGCTCGCCTGTAACCGTAACAGAATTCCCGGCATTATTTTTGAAGAAATACGGCCCAATGATTCCGCTAGCAAAGAATGCACACCAAACAGTGACCTTTTGTGGATGCAGTGGCTTTTCAACAATCTTTCTGGGATTTTCATCAGCCCAAATGTGACAATTCTGCTTATTAACGAATCCACCAAGATGAAAAATGCACTGTCAGTTGGTCGAAAATGTTGAGCAAAAAAATCGCGAAGTGCCCCAAATGCGTTTCTGATTGAAAGTCCATTTTCGTAATAGGGTTCAATAACTTTAATACGTTGATCGATTAATACTCTTTCCATAGTTGGAATTGCCAAAGACTTTAGTTGTTAAATCTGAAAGAAAAAGAAACAAATCATTAGACACTAACACTTTACTCTTATTTAAAATCGGTCCAAGTTATTGGAACACCCTTTATAAGAAATGCAATGCTTTAAGAGAAATTTTGCCTTAGATTTATATTCCTTTCCTTCCTTTTGTTCTTCAGACAAAAGATTTTTTCAGACGTTGAGTAATCACCACTATTGCTTGTCCATATGCTCCTCTCTTTATTTGAACTTTTGATTACGTATAGGTTATCACATTGGATTATTGATGTATTTAGATCGAATTCAATGGTGAACTGAGTATTGGAAAAAAAGGTTTTCAGAGTTTGAAAGGGATCAGAACAGAATGCGAATTATTGATCACTAATTCTTTTCTCTAACATTGCTAGATGGGGAATTCTTGCCAAATTTCGAAATATATTTGGATAATCAAATTTAAATTAACTATGAATGTAGAAGTATGACTTTTAATTAACATATACAATTTGATCCTTAACTATGAGCTCAAATATACATATATTTGGTAATATTTTCCTATTCAGAGTATAGTAAAGAAAAAAGCTAAAGCATACATGTGCACAACCGTGAAGATTATATTAATCAAATTTAGTATGTTGCAAACAGATTTCATCTTTCTGGCAAGAGTAAAAAGTTATTTGGATGAATACGACTGAATGATTTACAGGATTACATAACTATATAGTGTTTCATGAATTTGCCTTGGGCTCATCAGGTAAAGAACTTTGAATTCAATCCATCTTTGTGGAAAAACTTATTTTTTTGGTCAATTAGAAAACAACTGATGATAAAAATATGATTTTTAAATTCGAGGTATAATTTACAGGATTCGAGGGATTAGACCAATATTTTTTTTCAGAGGCGGATCTGAAATATGTTAGGCAAATATTAGAGGAATATTATATAAAATACTTGTGTCTTTAATGTATCGTTACATTTTTATAGATTCTCTTTTATGTGTCTTTTTATTTTATGTGAATGAACATTTAAGGTCATTATATTTAAAACGGTTTTAAAACTATTTATCGCTGATAAATAGTTTTATAACCGTTTTTCATGAACAGCATTGGCAACTATGAATTTTACACTTCTAATGACAATGGGCAGGGCAGTGGTATGTGCTCTCTTTTGTTTTATTTCTTTCAAGTCTAAATATGTCATTAATTTTATGCAGAAAATAGGTGAACTTATTAATTTATTACTAAATTTTAAGTGGGATAAAAACATATTTCTTTATAAAATTTATGCAGTAGTGTGTCAACGGCAATCTAGGATAAGGTAAGTTATCATGCTTTAGCCTATTCGAAAAGAGCTATTTTAGCAAAGAATAAACCTAACACCCATCCCAAGAAATGACACTTGCAATAAAATCCCATATATTTTAACATCAATCCTAAGCAATTCACGGTAGTTCGTACCAGTAACCATGCTCGGAAGAGATGTGGCCATAAAGCGCTTTCCTTGGATGCTGAAGAAGCCCTCTTTGAACCCACAAAATTGCAGAGTTTTCAAAGTTTGACTACAAGAAATAATGAGGTTAAAAGCAATAAACTGAAATAGGAATTTCTCAGAGTAAGAGATTGAGATCGTAAAAAGAATGAACCAGTTGAGTGTGTGGAGTTGTAAAACGCAGAGAGGATTATGGAAAATTGTGCCTCTATCCCGAGCTAAATCATGTATATTCACATGCACCTTAGACATTATAAGGGAGTTCCGACCCCGCCTTGGATAGGGGCGAGATAAAATAGAAGGAATGCATTGAATTTGTTCGGTAAAAAAACACAAGTCGCGAAACGTAGTTACCGGAAACAATCGCAGGAAAATTGTAATGCCCCAAAATTCACAGCAAAAAAGTTGGATTTTTTTTAATCTTTTTCTCTTTAGATATATATCTATATATATATATATATATATATATATATATATATATATATATATATATATATATATATATATATATATATATGACAAAGGACGTTTCATGCTTAAGCAGAATTTAAGATTGCATATTTTTATGTATTGCCTTTGCTAAAGAAGATTTCCAAATCTTTTCCTAAGCTGTAAATATATGAATCGAGAGTATTTGAACGGAAAAAACTGAGTGCATACTATATATAATGCATATATAAGCAGATTGCTAACAAATGTAAACAGTTTTTCTGGTTACACTGTTCTTTACAGTTACATACATATAATAAAAACTACTCACTATGCAGCTGAAAAAGTAACTATAAGCTTAGAGTAAGAAAGAGCAAGAGGTAAGTAAGCAAATAGCCCGTGGTATGTCTGTACCTAACGTTCAAACTGAGATAAGAGTCGTTTCAACAAACTTTATAAGTCTGCCATTTTTGTGAAAGTTCAATGTAGGAAATAAAAATTTCTAGAAAAAAAATAGAACACAAATAGTTTAGTGACTTCTGTGCTAGAAAGTTATTAATAAGTGTTTTCTAAAATGTGGATAGTTTTTAGATAGTGAAATTGCGGAGAAATTATATAAACGCCCTATTTAAAAGAGGTATATATACAGCAAGAATCTTAACATTATCCAAACACTACCCTTCCAGAGTGAAGCAAGTTTAACTTCCCGTCTAAGAAAGTTGTTTGCTTCCAATTATTCTAACTTATGACCTTAATACCATATGACCTTAGGACCTTCAAACTTTTAACAACTTATTAAAAGTTAAAATACTTACCACCTGCCAGGCCCAGCTACAGACCGACATATTAACTTATTTAGTCGCTTGCATGCGACTTAAAAATGTATTTACAAAAAATATGTAGAATTTAGTATGTTATCTAGTTTTGGACGGTGTTCTATATTGACCCTTTAACCAAATCGAGATCCTCAATTGGGACAGCACTATGCATTTGAATAATCCCGATGCAATTTTTTTTAAAGTATAATTAACTGTTGAAATTTAAACGTTATTCGTGCCAATTTATTCTAATCAAAATTACCAATGACAGAAACACGAAAACCATAATTTTGAAAGGCAGTTCTCCATATTCTTCAAGCCTGAAAAATAGAATTACTAAAATAAGGGTTAAATTAACTTTCCTTTCATAAATGCAAAGATTTGCCGCTCTACAAAGATTTATAATTAAATTTGCTGCGTTGGAACTTTGTTGGGATTACTCTATATTTTCCAATGTGCATTTACTAACCAATTCAATAGTTAGAATGTATAATGTAAAGAATGTAATAAAGTCTCATTTATGCCGAATAATAGACGAAATATTGCAAAATAAAATAATCAGATATCAGGAAAGTGATCCGAGGATGTGATTATAAAATTTAGCTGCAAATAATCGAAACTAGCCGATGTTGACGTTCTCAGAAAGAGGTTTGATCATTTAATCCCGATGCTCAGTCTTAGGTGGGTGATCTTTTACCATAATAGATCCTTTTGCGTTCAAAATGTGATCCTTTTAGAAGGTCAAATTTATCTTTTTTTCTCCGGATTATTGGTTGTTTTTATGTAGTAGAATATATAATTTTGAAGCAATTTCTACTTGTTTAAAGGTCTTAAATTGGGTTTTTATGTTAATTTTTTGATGATTCAGTATTTAAATTTTTCGTGAGTATGTCTTTGCAGATTATGATCTCGATGACAGTAAGTAAGTAAATTAGAGGAATTATTATAGTATCAGGGATATAAATTACTTACAAATATATTATTGAATGTCTTGAGAGATTGAGTTAGAGAAAAAATCTATGACGAACCTGATAGAGGATTAGCAACACGATGCGTAACAGAAAGTGTTACGAACAACAAATAGTTTCATCCCAGCTCACAAACCTTTTCTATTCATTATCAACATAGATTGTCTTAACTATGTTTAATGATTAATGGGTTTTATTTGCCAAATCACATAAGCTTTCTTCTCAAATTCCATCCTCAACTTTTTATTGATAATTTCTATATTGTGAGGCCAACAGAAGTAACAAACGATTCGTTCAAGAATCCTTCGTCTTACTAAACTATTACATTCATGGAAGTTGTGCCAGCGTGAGAAGTTTTGAAAGTTGTAGAAGAATCCGTCACTCGTTTAATCACCCGTCTCAGTGTGTTTGTTTTTAGACGCTGATTGTCCCCCTCGCATCCCCTGAGAAAACGACGTGCGCGGCCATATTAACTCTGCCTACATATCGCGAGGCGAGCTTGATCGTCTGCAATGGAGCGTTATCATGAATTATGTTTGCTTAGAATAGCGCCAAGAATTCCTTGGGGACCGCAAGACTCTGAAGCTTCTAGCAAGACAGCCACATGAGTATTTAACCAGAAGCTCACCATCTCTTGAAGAGATTAAAAGCCCACCATTCATTCCGTCCAGACTGCCGTCTGTTTCCCGTTACCCGCCGTAACTCGTCTTCGTAAGTCGTCGAAGATCTCTTCAGCAGATCTACCTTCGTTAAGCTTTGGCCCCTGTTCAGAGGAGAGCTATCTATCCCCCTTCTTCCAGGAGAGTTGTGCGTCCCTCTCATTTCACCACTCCTTCAAGATTTATGTCTTTTGAGACTGAGACTCCCGTTGATCAGTAGAATCGTGTCAAGTTGAGATTATGTCTTTCTGGAGCAGAGAAAATCTCATTTTTCATCATCAAATAATTTAACCTCATTCTCCAAGTCTTTTGAGTCAGGACTCCCTTAAGTATCTTCTTGAAGACCTGTGCCGTTGTCTTCAACCACCTATCCAATTAGCCCTCGCTTGAAGGTTAAGCGATCGTGTAAAGTCATCCCAGATTACCTCGTTAATCTTCACATAATTTATTAAGCCACCATAAATAATTTGTTGCCCCTTTTGTATATATATAAAAATTGACCTTTTTATCATATATATTAAAATTATATGTTGGAATATTGTCTTTATATATCCTTTGAAGAGCAACTTGGCAAGAAATTAATCTAAAACAGGTCAAACGTAATTTGCACTCTTTATTTATCGCCCAGACATTACTCAAGCGGCCTGTGGCCAGCTGTCTGACCGTACTTGTGTAAGACTCAGTTCGCAAGCTAGTATATACAGGTATATCTCGATATATATAAGAGAATTTAACGCCATATTGCCAACAAATGCCAAATTCAAATAAATGTATGCCATTGAGTCCACCTCTTCATGTTTACAGTAAAGATGTCGAAAACATTTTCAGACCATTACCGTAAATAGTGTAGTGGAATAGCTGTATATATTTTTATGTCTTAGTGTAGGAGTAGATTAAATAGTTTAACTTATAAACCACTTTAACTCTGTTACCATTACTCTGACTCAGAAAAAATAAATATACACAAGTGCAATTTACGTAAATTTTAGCTTATATTTGTATACATTGAAATTTATTTGTGGATTTAAATGTTTGCATAAATGAAAGTTTGTGCCAAGTTTCCCAGGCTACACTTTTTTCCAATTTTTCTCCAAATATTTACAATTTTTAGGCATTTACAAATGAATACATCAAATAAAATCCGTAATCATATAGTCCAATTCATGCTCCCGCTTCCTCTAATTTGCTTGCAATGCTTTATATCACAAAGTGGGAGCTGCTTTATCATCTTATGGAATGTCGCATATGCTCATATGTAAATATTTATTGCTATATAATTTCACTTTATAAAATTTTTAATGTTTAAATATATCTGTGTCATTGACCACTGCATTGTCACATTCAATTTCTAAAGGCTATGATTCCGTGCCGATGCTATAGAACTTTTTACATGGGAAGAAGCTCGGCAGACTGTGGAATATAGGAATAAAAATACTCGCACGAAAAAAAGAAATAGATTAAACAGTAAGTTTCCTTTATTTATCACTTAAATTGAATATAAGCATAGATAAGAGGGTGAAGTTAATTAGTATTGAACAGTCATTTCGATATGTCTACAGATCCTATATTTAAAAGGCAAAGCCCACTGTTTGATTATTTATTGAATCTACCCAGGTATTGTGAATAAAGAACGGGAAACTTACATTAGACGACAGAAAAAAACAAAGGGAGATTGAACTAAGAGATATGTGAAAACAATTGTTAAGGTGAACCCCAAAAACCGAATTTGTCGAGGCTAGGTTCAGTAAAAGGTCCAGGAAGATGTAGAAATCTTAAAGACTCGCCTAATCAAATAAGAAATAAAATAAAATTATATATCTTAGTTTTTCCTTCCTGTACATAAAAGAGCGCCTGTTCAGTAGATACTATAGAACTATTAGGCTTTAAAACTTGTATGGAGAACTTTACGGTAGCTAAGTTTAATTTTTCTACAATATCTAATTTTAAGTGAATTATAATGTAAAATATGTCTCAATACAAACGTACCTAAACTAATATGAAGAAGATATAATTGTCAACTCAGGCAAGATCATTTGTTAAGCAATTATCTTATTTTACCTGGAGAGTTTATAACCTCTTCACAAAGAACATCACCTGATAAAGTCATATTAATGAATTCATATGATACTTCTTTATTTCTACAGGAGAAATATTTCTAAACCCTTTCTTACTCCCACTTCACCTTTTCATTTATATATTCTGTTATTTAATGATAGATGATTTTTAAATTACTTATATTTTTTCCTTGAAAATTGCACTACAATAGTTTGCTACACTTTCAATGACTCCAAATATCTTTATATGTTATATATTGAGAAGATTTATTAAATTTTTATTGCTTTGGGCTTATCTTTAAGTTTATGATTCTTTTGAAACGAAATATATAGCCTGAGAAAATGTATCTGACAGTCTCATTGTCTTTTTCTCTCCCTGAAGAGAGATTTTTCAGTTTAACGAGCGGGTATTTTTGGACAAAACTTTTCATGTGCTATAAATGAAAAACACAGCAATGGCATTTTAATTTCAACGTCTACTAGTATTTGGGTGTAGGGAAGATCACTTTTCAAATACGGATATTCTTGTAATATTGAAGTCTTTATTGGTTGATTAATGAAAGTAACGTTATACGTAGGTTAAACAGTGAAAATGCAGAATTTCTCTTGTATGTGTTAATTAATTTTTAATGAAATTATTTAACAAACCAAACAGTATACATATAATCCTGAATATTATGACAGCTCAAGAAAACCAAAAGAACGAATGAAAGCTTTCATCGACAAAAATATCCCCTTTCCAAATCTTTGTTGACATCGAGATTACCTCATCAGAGACGTGTTAATAAGACCAATCGTTGGGATATACCCTATGCTCTCTATCTCTATGGGGAATATATATGGTACTGCCAAAATGTCAGCAGTCTATTTGTTTTACATTCAATATTTCTATACTTGACTTACAAAATAAAAAGTGGGTCAAGGAATGTAAGTAGTGTTAAATATTTTTACGGCCGTTGACGATATAAATATTATAATAAAACAGTACGTGGTTATGCGAGAATGGAAGTAAGGAATTTTAACCCTGCTGCTCACAACTGCAAATAATATAACTATATTTTATACTCAGAGCTCCGCAACTTACGTTCCTTACTATTTTTCTTAGTTTACAAACGTATTCGTATATCACTTTCCTTAAATCTGTGGCGTAAATTTAGGATTGTTTGTGTTTTAATTAATAATTAATATTCTTCTCTTTTTGATTATAGCGAATCAGATCATTAGGCTTTACACAATAAACTCATATGAATAGAATAAAACATCAAGAAGAGGTATGCGGGTCATTCTCGTCATTGAATTCATATATCTTCGACCGCAGGCTTTGAATAAATTTTGCAAAACTTTCGAGAGATTTGATTCCATTCTTCTTCTAATTTTGCCCGAGATTTTTAAAATTAGATGGTTCCGAGCCATGAACTCATGGCCGACTATCTTCCATAGGTTTCAGTTTGGGTTTAAATAAAGGCAGCTGGTAAGCCAGTTAATCAGGTTGATATTTTCAGGATGCTTATCTACTTTTGCTAAGATGCACAAAGCATTTTTTAGCATGAAAAGATACTTCGATTCTTTATCGTGAGAGGATAAAATATTCCTAAGGCAGATTCTTGTAAACCTTAGTATTTACACTAAAGTTTTACTAAACTAACAGAAAGACCTTCGCTTATAATGATGCAACACAAAATAACGCTGCCATATGCAGAATTATGCTTTTTTTTCGGAAATAAAGGGTTGAATATTTCACCTATATGCCATATTATATACTTGCGTCCCATCTGATCAATTAGTTTGGTGTTCTTAGCTGAAAACAATCTTTCACCCCTTATACAATTTAATATGACATACTCGGTACCAAAATCCAAACTCAGTACATTAATCCTTGTCCTTATAAATGATTTCTTAACAGGATACCAGGTTTTTACTTCTTCCTAGTTTGAGCCTAAAAGAAGAGGTTTCAAGGAACATTGAGCTTCATATGTTTTGCAATTTGAATTGACTAACCTTTTATGCCACATTTCAGTTCCTTATCACAATCCTTTTCATTGTACGATCTACGCTAGGAGTAAATTTTAGAAGCGGCCATTTTCCTTGTTCACTTGAAAGCACAGGCATCCAGATTAAGCTTTATTATGAGTGAATAAGACATTTGTAGCAATTAAAATGGCTCTAAATGTGAGAGTATCACTGATTTACACTTCCACTAGACAACCTATGTTCCGAAGAATTTGTGAACCTTAACTCTTCTTGCTACCTTGATAAATTAATAGTGAGATATAAGACGAAAAACTAATAAAAATTTCAATTGAAATCCATGTAAAAAATAAAAATTTCGTCTGATGTATAAAACATCTCACAAGGGAGTCCAGTTCTTTCTTTTTTAGCTTCTTATGTTATGTACCTACACAATTTCACATTATCTAACTTAAACAGTTCCTAATGAAATCTCATTTTAAACCAACTTCTACGCCAGATGGTATTGTCCTCTTTTAAGAAAATGATAATAGTAAATATGACTTATCACAAATTATAGCTCCTCAAAATTGCTGGAAACTCATTGTAGGGTCTTCTGGTGGGTGTCTAAAAAGAAATAAACTAAGAAAGAGGCTACTGATGGCGGTTGAAGCCCTAAATCTCCTATGACTTCCCTCAACGATTAATGCGTGAATGCACCTGATCTCATATTTTGGAGGAATAATTGGAAAAGAAGAAAAGAAAAGGGGCTCATCGGAAAAGGGAGGGACAGCTATGGAGATTTAGAGAAAAGCCATTTAAAAAGCCGGATAAATTCATGTATTATTGTCACAAATGGAAAAGCAGTCTGCAACAGAATCACATAAAATCTTTTTAATCATTTTGAATGTGATCTATACTTTAAATTTTTGTTTCTCATTTCCATTTATCGTAAAATAATTAGGCTAAAATATAATACAATTTGCTATTTTTTCATAATCTATATTAATTCTCATCCTTTATGGGTCAAATAACTTTATGTCCAGGGATCTCTGTGCACCACTTACAGGATTCAAACACTGTGCACATTCATGATCAATTACGCATTGTAGTATATTTATTTTTTACTACTAGTGTATATAGCATCAACACCTTCTTACTTTATTATTATATATCCATGAAACCTTCCTTTAAAGATAATAATTATTGAGTAGGAGATATAATACTCTTTTCCTTAACAACAGTCTTTAAACCTTTAACTTTCATATATAATCAAACTTCTTTATTTTGATACTGGAATATCCCATTAAAAGCAAAGTTTCGCAAACTTATCCTACATAACCAGGAGTTCATAAAAGTGATTACTATTGTGAAAGCCTTCACTTTCAATAATCCACTTTTTATCCATTTCTCTAGTCGATAATTCAAAGTTAGGAGTTGATGGAATTTATTTATATTTATTTCAAATTTCCTCCATTGTAAAATACCATTCAGAGCTGGGTGAAAGAGAACTTTTGCTTTAGACGAAAATGAAAAGGTAACGTAGGGGCAGGGTGATAAAGAAAAGTTATGATAAATTTAAAAGATAATACACGCTTTATTGTGTGCATGAAAGATGCCACAGATATTTAAGACATATAAAATCCAAAAGGAGACAAGGTTAAAATAGAAAAATCACCGATTCGTCCCTAAGGATATGTAATATACGTCTCCCCTTAACCTACAAGATTAATGACTATACGGGTATTAGATTAAGTCTTTTAAAAAGCACAAAAAAATGTAAAAATGTTATAAACTGGGCCAGGCAAAGAAATAAAAATCACCAATTCCTGAGAGAATGCGAAAAGATCAGCGAAGTTAATCTCACACATATATTTTTGAAAAAGAAAGGCAGAACTTCCAAGGATTTCATGCTAATGATAACGGGGAAATAAGATGAGAAATCCAAGAATACTGTGCAAACACAACATAAAATACTGCATACAGGACAAAGCTCCAATACAGCCACATTGCCCATTGTCGAGGAAAAGGTCACTCCCCAGATAATACGTCTATATATACATATATTTATCTATTAGTTGGGAGGAAAGAGATATAAACTACGAAAATATGTATATATACAGTTACATACACATATATCCTATAATGTACGTACGCGTCCTTCCCTACGTAGAAGTACGTTCACTTCGTACAAATAATCCGTTGACTACGAGGTATAAGAGTGCAATTTTAATACGGTTTCGATAGCGTTAAATGAGTTTACCAAGTTGCAGTTCAAGGATTTATTTAAAGAGTGAAAACCAAAAATATAATTTTTAATAAGTCACTAGTTAACATATATATACATATAGGAAATATAGGAAATGTAAATAAAGCTAATACTGACAGACTATAGAGAATTGGCAATCGGGTAACGTTAATTACTTGTTAATTACTTTGTAAATGGGATACTATAAATTAGTTATACAGAACGAATATTTAAAAGTCGGAAACGGGTCGATTAACGGGTAATGCAATGGATTTACCTTATAGGGACTCCTCTAGGAACAGGACTCCTTTAGCGAGTCGGTGCGGGAGAATGCAGACGGAAAATGGTCGTGATCGTCGGCCAAATATCCTGATGGTGATGAGTATGAAGGCACCTCTGCTCCAGAGAAGTGCATCCTCCAAAAATCGGGACTCTGACGCGGCTCGGCGCGAAATCTCACACGGGAAACTGGTGATCCTTGAAGGAGGGGGGTGATAAGACTTGAAGAACCCCGGCCAGTCCTTTGGGTACAGAACGATTCTAGGCTTTGCTCTGAACAGAGTAAGCCTAAGCCTTCACAAAAGAGATGCATCTGCCTGGTGAGATCCAACTTCGATGGTATTTGCGAATACCATGGACTTGAGGAAACATATGCACAATCTGAACCGAAAGCGACGAGATCTCAAACTCAATCTCCCGATCGTTAAAAAAACAAGGGTATTTATATGACGGCCATTTTTATGGTGCTTCTTTGCTGCACGGCACAGACGTCTGAGAGAAAGCTTCCAGCGCCAAGAGAGATTAGCTTTTTTCGGCCGATAGCGGTCTTAATCGTTGTCAACTTTCGGCTATCCTTTTCCCGACTACAAAGATTAGCATTTCATCAGCGAGGAGAAAGCTTTTAGCGCTCAGCTTAACTGCTATTTAAATTCTTTCTTCTATTATTTTTCTCCTTGAATACAGAGCTTTTTACTTTACATGGAGTCTTAGAAGACATAGGGAGGTAAGGAATTTAAGAAACGAAAGAAATGGATATTCTTCTTGGCGTACCCCTTTCCCTACAACCATAATTTTAACACGTGAGAGAGTTAAATTTATATACAGGTAATCTGAGCGAACCTTAAATATTCCGATCTATTTATAAAAATTGATGCTTAAGACTAAAAGTTTCTTTTTTTCAAATAACTACTTAAATCGCAAGCTATAGATACATCTTGAAATATCAAGTATTTTTATTATAACAGTGTGCAGTATTTAAAACAAAAAAATATTTATCTTAAGTTGACGGTAAAAGGGTAGAAAGTTACAAATTTTTCATAAAACAAATTGTGAGGTTCAAACCACTTTAATTCTTTAAGCAAAATGAATTATGTTCACAGATTTAAAATTAAAAGATAGAAATTAAATCTAGCTAAAAAGGCCTTTGAGATTATTTGGAATACATATATTTATTTTTATTAATTTATTTATTTATATCCCTCGGTATTTTGGATCATAATAATGAAATTAAAAAAAGAGTCCGTAGACTGCATTTATGATAACCAACGGTTCCTACGCTCCATTTAGTTTTAAATCTTCTTTGATAATTTCGAAACTTTTGCCCTAGTATACAATGTAAAATGGTCTCTTTAAAAGAAAAAAGAATGATAATTTTTAGAGGATTCTAGAGTCGGTCTGAGTTTTTCTTCTTTTTTATCTTATTACAAAAATTAGTATTCAATCCTCAATATCAAAATAATTAGCAGTTAACTATATTATCACAAGTCATAAGTGTAAATTTGGGAGAACCAATAGATCTGTTAAACCATATAAGAGTTGAAACTCTTTGTCAAATTAGTGGGAGCTCTAATTTTTTTTTTTAACTTACGGTTTTGTATTCATTGGGGCAAATTTATTTTGATCGACGACATCTTTAAAAGGGAAGATCAAACTTCTTATCAGATATAATTTTTATTAACCTTATTCTTCCGGCTCTCTTTGTTCGAGAGATATCAAAGAGAAAATTGTAGGTCTGGCCTCTATCTCTATCTTCCGCTTATGTTTTTCAACTTGAGTTTGATTAACGAAATATTTTGTTATGTAGATCCTCGCTATGAGGAAGATGTAAAGACAAATTAGGCTTAACATAATAAGTTACCTTGTTGGAGCTGAAATCTGGGGGATTGTGGGCCCATCAAGCCAAATTAAAAGCAGCTTGCGTCTCGGTTCCAATGTCTGAAGTAAAATAAGCAGTTTTATATCTTTCACACATCCTCTGGATTCACTTCTTTGTTCAGAGATATTAACTTGGTGTGTGGTACCCCGTCATTGGTAATGCCGTTTAAAATAGATTATTCCCCTCTCAATAAAAAGCATCCGTACTATAGGTAGATCCTATTAATTGTAACAAGAGTTGATTGGTCCTTAGTTTCATTGAGTTATTGGCTCATCACTCTGCTAACTAATCCAAGAAACCATGTCGAAATATTATATTATGGTCTGGAGTTCTATAGTAAATTGCAACTTTTTTGTTTTACGAACACTGAAATAGGTTTATATTTAATTAAAAAGATCAATAGACCTATATAGGTCGCGTGACCTCAACGATTTCAATCATTTGGAAAAAAAGAGAAGATTTAGTTAACAAAAGTATTATATCAATCAACAAAAATATCATCTCTCCTTCTCTTAGTCACGCGCTCTTTCCCTCTTTCTCTCCTTCTCTCTCTCTCTCCTTCGGACAGGCGTCGAGGCTAGCCACGATAGAGTCAGGAAAAAGAATGGACGACCTACAATTGAATTATCATAAGAAAGATTATGTGACAGTAATGAAACAATTCTTGATATTTTAGCGTGAGGAGATGAAAAGGAACATGAAAGAAAATCGAATAAAATGACAAGAAAGAAGCCATTATCATTGTTTTGTGGGCCAAGAAAGGAAAAGGACGTATGAATAATGGATTATATCCTGTCTCATAGAAACGGCGACATTCTTAGATTTAACCCATATAGAACATTGAAATCAACACTCAAATTATTTTCATAAAAATCATCGCGATATTAATGTGATTTAGGCGAACAAGTGAAGTTTTTTATATATCAAACTCAATAAAAAAAATTTCTTTTCCCATGTCACCGTCCGTCGAACCGATCAACGAACCGACATTGTAACTTATGCAGTCGCGCACACGACTAAGATTAACATCATATATAATATAAATCTTAGATTCCCCTCATTTTCTGTGCTTTCCGTTAAGCGAATTGAAACATGAATTTAATATTTATTTGCATTATGATAGTCTTGATAATTGTAGTCATTACAATGGTAGATTTGAGTTTATGATTTTAAACTTGGGTATCCGTTAGACGTTGCGAATTATTCTTAAATCCTTAGTAATAGAAGAATAGTATATTATTTCGAGAACCACTGTTAAATTACATTACGCAAGACTGAACAATAATAATAAAGTTTTAGATGCCCCGAAATGAATCAGACTTAAGAAATATATCATAATTTTCAAGGTATACTAAATAAATAACTGTTTGGTTTGTGAAAAACCTGCAGAAGAATTATTATGAAATAACGGTGATAATACAATGAAAGTAGTAATTTGTTAGGAGGCAGAAGGACAATTTCCAGTTGATCCTTTTTGATTTACGAAGAAATAAACTATATATCGAAATGCAACTTTTTCTAGGGACGATGGAGGAATATTTGGTTTTGAAACAAAGATTCATACTAAGTGAGAAATCACCAAAAGGATTTGATGATGAAGTGATGAAATTCTAAGTTAATTTTCAGTAACTTGTACCTAGTCCAACTGAAAAAAACACCAAGTAATTAGGGAGATACAAAATATGTGCATAACTTTCAGAACCTACCTGCAACGCTAGGTAAAATGAGTTCTCTTTCGTTTTAATTTTGGAACACACAATTTATGAATGAAAGGTATTGCATAAATGTAATGAATGTTTTCTATTATTAAGTAAATGGCTTTAAGATTATGTCAAATATTGAAATTATTTGAATATATATATCAAAATTGGTAGCAGCATTAAAAGCTGCTCGCTATATCTGCTGATTGAAACCCATCTGATTCCGTTGTGGCAGCTTTTAGCGGAATCCATTTATATCTTTATCCTTACTATATTTTTTCTCATATAAAATTAAATCCCTCTCAATTTAACAAGTAGCTTTTAAACAAAGTATTAAGAAACATACATATTAGTATACGAGTAATGATATCCCATTTTTCAAGAGCGGCGATGAAATACGGCGTAAACAACAATAATCCTCACTTATGGCTAAAAGTTCGCTTTAGATTTCGAAAATTTCGGCTTTACAACCATATATCTATCGATTTATCAAAAAACTACGCAACTTATAGATCTTGTAGGGTCACGGAGTTGAAATATAAGTAATAAAATTTATTGTAATTTAGATTTGTTCAATTAACTTTCATACTTGGTGTTATCGGTAAAACTATTATGACTATTATTATTATGTACACAGGGGAGAAGGAATAAAACCTTCGATTGGTAGGAAGAAATGAAAGAAGAGT
The DNA here is from genome assembly GCA_963969495.1 of Ceratothoa steindachneri. NCBI lineage: Eukaryota > Metazoa > Arthropoda > Malacostraca > Isopoda > Cymothoidae > Ceratothoa > Ceratothoa steindachneri. The sequence continues at coordinate 88,757,844 of OZ018328.1, forward strand.
GTCAATATATAATGAATGAGACTTTATAACCTTTAAATATATTTTAGCTAGTTGAAAGAAATCAGTTCTAAAGTTTCATATAAGATATACTGTCGTAGAATGACTCCCGACGATACCATATATAACACTATTCGTTGAGGGAACTTCCTTAATTATCTTTAGAGTGCGTTACTGTCTCGCGGCCGATATTATGTTTCTTCGATATGCTTAAGAAGTGGAACTGAGCTCAAGGATAATAATATTGCTATCATTAATAAAATAGAGTTTTATTAATAATAACTACCAACAAACACCACAAGGAAAATATTGACATAAACAGAGAATTGAAAGGGTCGTGGGGGCTCGGCTAATCCGAGGATTTAAAGGATTTAAAAAAAGGTAAAACAAATATCGAGTTAAAGAAATGGGATGGTTCGATAAACCATTTAAAGCGCAGGATAGAATTGACAAAAGGGATCAATACTCAAAGGTGACGTTTGGCTTACGTAACTTTTGCACTAGTGGTGCAGGGGAAGGTGGCGCGAAGGATTTTCGGTCCGCTGGCGAGTTCCAGCCAAATGGGGGGAATAAAAGGATCCTGACGTGGCGTCTTGGGAAGGAGAACCGTTTCTCGACGAACGGCTTGAAGAACAATGGCTGTTCTAGGTTGTTCTCTTCTGAACAAAGGGGGGATGAGAACCGTCTCTTGTCTACGAGCTCAAGAACAATGGCTGTTCTAATGTTGTTCTCCTCTGAACAACAGGGGGGGCGGGGTGAGAACCGTTTCTTGGCGAAGAGCTCAAAACGAACAATGGCTGTTCTAATGCTGTTCTCCTTGAACAACAGGGGGGGATGAGAACCGTTTCTTCGCGAAGGGCTCAAAACGAACAATGGCTGTTCTAATGCTGTTCTCCTTGAACAACAAGGGGGGGATGAGAACCGTTTCTTGGCGAAGGGCTCAAAATGAACAATGGCTGTTCTAATGCTGTTCTCCTTGAACAACAGGGGGGGAAGCCTTGGGGACTTGGCGTCGGAAAGGCTCGAACCTTTGGCACTCAAGGAATATTGTCCTCCTTCTGGACAAGTGATGGTGAATCTCGAGGTCGACGTCCCTTGGCGCACAAAGGGAGAGAGGGTCGTGGTGATGTTTCACGACGAAAATCTGGATCTCCAATCTGATCTTAGTGGTAAAGTTTCCATATAAATAGCCAGAACATCTCCTTGGCGTGGGGGAAAATGGAGTGGAAGCTTGGAGGGAACGCACAGCCGGCCTGGAGAACAATGCCTTATCTGCTCATAAGCCTAACTCGATCTGGCGAGGTCGGCGTATGGGGGCGAACGGGGGGACGATAACCTCCTTGTTTAAACTTTGACATCCGGTAGCTGCGATAAGACTCCAAGCCTCGAATCGAACATGCACGTGGGCAGCATCGTGGTTTTAAATAATATGGGATAGGAGTTGAAATTAACGCGGTCAACTCGATCTATTACACCCTTACATTCCAGGGGAAGTTGTCACTTCGAAAAAAAAGAGAGAGAAGGGACAACGATAGAGCTCCGTTGTAGGGAACTCGTTTTCTTGTACCAACCGTACCTTCCTGCACCTAACTAGTATTACCTCAATACATATGATTATTTTGATCTTTAGATTACAGGGGAAAATAACCTTTAATACAACTTAATCAGAAAAAAAGGGCATGGAACAATGAAATGATATAAACTTAGTACATACGGGACAAAATAATTTATACGTAAATTAATAAGAACAAATATATATACATACAAAAAATTAGACATTGAGCGTTACAAAATTCAGACATATACATTAATTAATTATATTACAGAAGAATCTTAAATTAAGTCGTACAAGACGGTATATACCTACATGGAGATACTAATCCTATGAATACAATTATTCTACGCTATTCGGTAACGCATTCCTACTGAGTGCGTCAGCGACCTGGTTATCGGAACCTTTTATCTAATTTATTTTAAACTGATACTCTTGCAAGAGTAAACTCCAGCGCATGATGCGGCCGTTTGAGTGTCTCACATTCCTAATATAGGCAAACGGACGGTGGTCGGTTCCTATTTGAAATTCTTTACATATCAAGTACAGCTTGAATTTGTCTATGACCCAGATAATTGATAGAGCTTTCTTTTCTCTAGTGGCATATCTCTCTTCGCGTGGTAATAGTTGACGACTAGCATATGCAACTGGATGACTCGTTCCGTCATCCACGTATTGAAGGAGTACACCTCCAATTGCCTCGTTGATAACGTCGGTCTTAATCCCAAAGGATTTTTCCGGGTTGGGCAACTTTAAAATGGGGGCAGAAATTAACTTACTTTTGAGCTGATTAAAATGGGAATCAGCGACATCATTCCAACGTAAACGATCGGAGAAATTCTTTTCCTGAAGGGGGCATAGGGGGGCCAAAATTGCAGCGAAATTCGGAACAAATCGCTGATAGGGAGAAGCTGATCCTAGGAACGATCTTAATGGCTTCTTTGTAATCGGGAGGGGCATGTGGGCGATTGCCTTAATCTTGTTCTCGTGGGGACCTAACTTGCTTTGTCCTATTTTGAAACCCAAATATTTGATGGTTTCATGGGCAAAATGGCATTTGCTGGGGCCAATGCTGAGGCCATTTTTACGCAGTCGCTCGAAAAGAGCTAATAGGGCGGGTAAATGGTGATTCCATTTAATTAGTTCTTGTAGCTGACTCTTCGGACGTGGTGTCAGCTGCGCGTCACTATCCAGGTCAGAGGGTTCTAAAGACTCGCCTGGTAGGGAAGGAGGAGGGTAATCGGCATCAGGTTGGATGCACACTGTCTGGATTACATTAAGGGACTCCGCGGGGCAATCCTCTTCAAGCGCCGATGCTTCGTCCAGTTCTACGAAGGTATCTCCATGGGCGCGTTGGGGGTTCTTTTTTTCTTGGGGTCCAGGGACAGTCTCCGTGTCCTTGTCTTGGGCCTTATCACCTAAGGGTGTTAGTGATTCACACTCCTCTTTTGCCGTCCTAAAGTCCTGGTTAGGGGTCTCCGAGAAATCGTACGGTATCGGGGTTCTGATGGGGACGGGCTCCTGGGCTTCTTTCTTATCTCGGCCTTGAGGAAGGGCAGCCTGAAACACAGGGTCGAAACTTACTTGGGGGCTCTGTCCTATAAGTACGGAACAGAATTGTATGGGTGCTACAATGACTTCAGCCCAGCCATTATAATATTCACACTGCAGGTAACATCTAGCGACGGGGAATCGGTTCGCCCGCCCAAGGTGGTCATATACCACCGCAAATTTTTCGTGGTTAGGTTCCACTGGGGGAAGGAGTTCGTCGGACACGATAAAACCCGTACATCCTGTGTCCCTGACGAGAGTCGATACTCGGCAGCTGTCCACGCTGCCCTCCTCTTATTTCAAAGTTCCCGATGAACTTTTATCAAAACCAAAATTTACCTGGTGGCCTGACGGAGGGGGAGAAGTTTTCTGCTTGGGTCTGCACCACCGGGGGATCCGGGGTTGTATTAATCTGGTAAACTTGGTGGGCTGGTCCGCTTTTAAGCCTAGAATTTTGGGGGCAATTCCAGCTCATGTGGTTTTCTACACCACAGGTGAAGCATATGGTTGGTCGCTTCGGGAAGAGAGATGGAGGAGAAGTCTTAACGGGAGGTTTGGAGTCCCGTTGTTGGTTTTGGGGAAAGAAGTTTGGGGGTTTTACGGGGCTCGGAAACTTTGTCAGCTTTCCTGGGAAGGGGCGCGAATCCTTCCTTCTTTCTTCTCGTTGGATTTCTTTTTCTCGTTCTTCTCGTTGTATTTTTCTTTCTCGTTCTTCTCGCTGTATTTCTCTTTCTCGTTCCTCTCGTTGTATTTCTCTTTCTCGTTCCTCTTGTCAGATTACTCTTCCCCGTTTCTCTTTCTACCTTTTTTCTTTGAAATTCTGCTTTAATCCGAGCTAATTCAATCTGAAGCTCGGCTTGTCTTATCCGTTCCTCTCTTTCTATTTCTTTTTCTTCTCGTTGTATTTCTCTTTCTTTTTCTTCTCGTTGTTTTTCTCTTTCTTCCTTTTTTCTTTGTTTTTCTCTTTCTTCCTCTTTTCTTTGCTCCTCTTGAATGTACTCAATTAGTTCTTTTCCGGAGAGTCCCAAGGATTCTCCTTGCGCTTTAAAGATTTCAAACTGAGTCATCTTTGCACTTGGGGGCGCACTAGTCAACCAACTAAAATTCCTTGCAACAAGAATTATGCCTCTATAGAATTAGCCTACCTAAATATGGGCACTGACCTATTCGTACTTGGTTTCTCAATCTAAATAACCACTGACTAAAATCACAAAAAAACACAAACAAATTATTATAACCGTTCCTTGAGCTACTCCAGCTTCTTAAGTTTAAAAAAAAGGGGGATAGCAATCGTTAAAACAAAAGGGAACTACTATATTCTAATATTATAATGAATAACACTATGCTTTACTCGACTGAGACCAGTGTTTGCAAAGATATAGCGTTAAACCTTACACACCTGATACGAAATTTAAATAGTATATATATATATGTCGTAGAATGACTCCCGACGATACCATATATAACACTATTCGTTGAGGGAACTTCCTTAATTATCTTTAGAGTGCGTTACTGTCTCGCGGCCGATATTATGTTTCTTCGATATGCTTAAGAAGTGGAACTGAGCTCAAGGATAATAATATTGCTATCATTAATAAAATAGAGTTTTATTAATAATAACTACCAACAAACACAAGAAGGAAAATATTGACATAAACAGAGAATTGAAAGGGTCGTGGGGGCTCGGCTAATCCGAGGATTTAAAGGATTTAAAAAAAGGTAAAACAAATATTGAGTTAAAGAGATGGGATGGTTCGATAAACCATTTAAAGCACAGGATAGAATTGACAAAAGGGATCAATACTCAAAGGTGACGTTTGGCTTACGTAACTTTTGCACTAGTGGTGCAGAGAAGGTGGCGCGAAGGAGTTTCGGTCCGCTGGCGAGTTCCAGCCAAAGGGGGGGGGAATAAAAGGATCCTGACGTGGCGTCTTGGGAAGGAGAACCGTTTCTCGACAAACGGCTGGAAGAACAATGGCTGTTCGAGGTTGTTCTCTTCTGAATAAAGGGGGGATGAGAACCGTCTCTTGTCTACGGGCTCAAGAACAATGGCTGTTCTAATGTTGTTCTCCTCTGAACAACAGGGGGGGGGGTGAGAACCGTTTCTTGGCGAAGGGCTCAAAACGAACAATGGCTGTTCTAATGCTGTTCTCCTTGAACAACAGGGGGGGATGAGAACCATTTCTTCGCGAAGGGCTCAAAACGAACAATGGCTGTTCTAATGCTGTTCTCCTTGAACAACAGGGAGGGATGAGAACCGTTTCTTGGCGAAGGGCTCAAAATGAACTATGGCTGTTCTAATGCTGTTCTCCTTGAACAACAGGGGGGGAAGCCTTGGGGACTTCTCGTCGGAAAGGCTCGAACCTTTGGCACTCAAGGAATATTGTCCTCCTTCTGGACAAGTTATGGTGAATCTCGAGGTCGAGGTCCCTTGGCGCACAAAGGGAGAGAGGGTCGTGGTGATGTTTCGCGACGAAAATCTGGATCTCCAATCTGATCTTAGTGGTAAAGTTTCCATATAAATAGCCAGGACATCTCCTTGGCGTCGGGGAAAATGGAGTGGAAGCTTGGAGGGAACGCACAGCCGGGCCGGAGAACAATGCCTTATCTGCTCATAAGCCTAACTCGATCTGGCGAGGTCGACGTATGGGGGCGAACGGGGGGACGATAACCTCCTTGTTTAAACATTGACATCCGGTAGCTGCGATAAGACTCCAAGCCTCGAATCGAACATGCACGTGGGCAGCATCGTGGTTTTAAATAATATGGGATAGGAGTTGAAATTAACGCAGTCAACTCGTTCTATCACAAATACCATATTTCCATACTATAGGTTATACGGTAAAGATAAGGTAACTTGAAATTCTAAAATATGAGAAATATCGAAGTCTTTGAGAAAGGAAGAAATTTATAAAATAGAAAAACTTATAAGAAGCTGAAATGTTAGAAAGTTACATAACTCGAGTAGATCAAAGATGAGATTAATTGCATTCTTATGAACCCGAATGTTTTCATTCTTTCTTGAACTTCATCGAATAAGTGACATGTCACGTCACACGCTTAATATGCTGGGCATGTTACTGAATATAATTCGTAATATTATAAAACCTGCGTTTGATTGGAAATAACATCCTTTTGCAATAATATTTTTAATAATTCCTTTCAATAAAAGCAACTAAAGAATATGTATAAATCCCACTCAAGAATAACTAATGAATCATGTTTTTAAGTAATTTTATACTATATCTTTGCATTAGTTCGAATAATACAAGAGAAGAAGAATAATTAACAACCAAAATTTTATTGTATTGGTCGAATTACTATTACTTGCTACATATCTTGGCAAACAAAATTTAGGAGCGATTAGATCAAAAAGCTTTATTCAAGAATTTGCAATAGGAACAATGATGTTTTAAATATTTAAACTAGTCTGAGAAAAATAATTTTATATCTCACTCTGACAAAGTGGTATTTGAATTATCAATATTTTTGCCAGGTCTTATTCATCAATATCACTACCAAATTTCATAACGTCCTGAGAGTCATATTCGTTATGATTACAATGCAATAAATATTTAATTCTACACGTACTTTTAGGCCATGTTTACATCGTAAATGAGTTAGGAATTCTATTCAACTAAGAGAACAAGAAACTAGAGTTGCTTGGACGTATACTAGCGAGAGAAACATGGGTAATTCAACTGATAGAACCTAAATATATCATCCATTAGTTAGAATAAACCATACTGAAAATGTAATCATTTCCCTGTACTAACCCTCCTCAAGAATGATGTGGGTTTTTATCAGTTGATAAAAACCCATCTAACGTTAGTCTAAAACTGAATTCTGCTGAAGAAATTTGAAGCAGGTTTTCATGTTGCACTGATGAATGAAGAGCTAGTCATCGAGAATCGAATATACATTTCTGAAAATCTGTTATTATGTATGTATTTATATATACATATATATATATATATATATATATATATATATATATATATATATGTATACATATATATGACCGCAAGAAAAGGCATTAGGACTACATTGACTCGGAGAGAAACATAGGCTACTCAGATTTGGCATAAGTGGCGCCACATTTTTGTGAGGTTAGGTTATGTAAAGTTCAAAATTTTACCCTTTCTAGTTTGGGGGGGAAAATTACTTGCGACAATGAGTTGCAATTAAAACATCAACATTGCTAGTTAAAAAACTAAGGTTTGTCAGACGAATTATGAGACTGCCGTGTTTAAAAAAGCGATGATACCTAATATGTTTGATGCGCACTTAAAAGTCTGGGGATGCCACCCGTGTACTTACATTTTCCTGCCCGCCTACCACCTTTCTCGCCCTTATGCACCCTCTATTTATTCCCTCAGTTAACAAGGAAGCAACCGCAGCGAGGCTTGTCGTTGGTGGACCTAAAACCTAAAGTGGATAGCTTGATCGACGATTGGTAAATTTAGTCTCACAAAGCTTTCTACCCTTTTGATTTGTTCGAGTCTCTTCAACATCATTGGATGTTAACTTACTTTTTCTCTATCCAATTTCCTTCTGTCATCTTACTATTTTGAAGAATATTTTCCTTACCGCATTTTCTTAGTCCACGTCAAAATCCCACTGCTATGGCTTATATCACCTCTTTCTAACAACTTGAATGCTATTTCTCCTAAGAAGGTTTCCTACTATACTATTTTTTCATGCCAATGTTTTGCAGATGTAGTTTTGTTTAGTTTTCGTGTGGATATAAAGACTTAATACAAGATGAGGGTAATGCACTACCTTTTAGGTGTGCTTGATTTTATCCCTTCCCGGTGACTTTTCCTTTTTTATTACCTTCATATTCGAATAATTTCTTTTTCATCCAGAAAATTTGGCACAATCCAACTTCCAATTAATCTTCTATTTGTTTGATTAAAAAATAGCCAGGTTTTATCGTTTTCCTCCCTCAAAGTCACAAAAGCCTATTGGCAAGTTTTAAAAATGATAACTCATTTCGTTAAAGTTGTGCAGTAGATTTATTCTTCCACACAATGTGAAAACAGTAAGTGTAGACTAAGATTTTTTCAATAATGTTCAGAACACAAAGTATTATAGCATAATACTTAGATTAATACTAAAAGAATATATGCTATAAGATGTTGTAAATGATATTTTATGTGACCGCATTCTGCGTTAATGCCACGACGAATTTTACATCTGGCTTTAGCCCAAAAGGCACGTTTTTTCTCTCATTCTTATTTAAGTATGCATTTGAGAACTTCAAGACTTTAAAAGGATTTGGTATCGTACTTTGCTTAGGCATCGACTATAGTCCAACTTCAATGCAGTTTAAATCTTCAAAGATTGGATGCTACGTTCGCTTGAACAAAACCACTTAAAATTTGTCTGGCACTAGACTTGACAAAAAAATTTCTGTGTCTTAGGTTGATTAATCTTATAGAACTTTACACCAGAATTTCCCATTGTGACATTCACCCAACTGAGGATCTTTACCCAACCATCAACGCTGATGTGAGGTAGTTTGGGGCCGTTGATTTTACGCCATCCAATTAATTAAGACGTCCGCTGTTCAACCTGTCAAGGATGATAATTTTATGAGTTGTGTCTCTACTTAAAGAGAAAAAAATACCATCCGTCAAAAGAGAAATGCTGCAATTATCAAGTAATCCTTGGAGGATCAAGTTTGCGCCTCGAATCTTTTATTTTGTGGGTGTGAAGATGTATTTTAGCAATCTTGAAACGGTTGAATTTGGCCTGAGCTTGTTCATCATGTTCTTTATGAGTGTTGGGCTCGTGGATGATGTGGAATAAGGTGTTACTCACAAGGGAAAGTCTACCGCTTCATTCCTTATGTTTTGGTAACCTTTAAAAACAGCAAGTTTTCTCATAGTGGTGTTGCTTATTAGGATGCTATTATCCGCTGTATTCATGCCTGTATAGTTATTTAATTCCATCATATTTTTCAGTCATATTTCAAAACCTGTCTTTTTTATGAATTTACACCTTGATTCATAAAATTTACTAAAGCCTGGAAGGTCTTGAAAGAAATAATTAATTAAAGGGAAGTAGTTATTTAATGGTATTTAAATATATTTAAAAGGAGTTTAAAATATCAGTCTATATATACATTGAGTTTCATTCCTGTATAAATCAATAATAATATCAGAACAAAAAGGCAAGCGGCCACTTCGCGGAAGCCGCTAACCATTAGATTAGTTCTTATAGCTACAAATCTGAAATCATTTAGTAATCTTAAAGTGAATACAGTTAAATGAAATTAAATTAATCAGAATAATGTAAGAATCAAGAAAGTAAATAAAGCGTAGTCGGCGGAGTAGTAACAGATACTGTTCTGCGGTAAAGCCAAAGTGACATTAGATGCCTCACCTAATGAAGAGCAGCAAGGCTTGAACGAAAGTATGGAACTTGTCCTGCGTTCATTTTTATTTTTATAAATACGTAGTAATTCTTTAGGAACTCTAAAATATTTACAATATGGTATGTTATATAATAATATCCGAAAACCAAAATATCAGTCGTTTCAAACCGGAACCCAATCAATAAGTTCAAAGAGAAGAAATATAACAAAATATGCATCTACCGTGACAGCCTAGAATGACCTCAAATTCAAAGATTAACGTCTCTCAAAAAAGGAACTTTGCAACACCAGAAACTTAACAATTAAACACGGAAAAAAGTATAGTTTCAGGCTTCTTTGGAGGATTATTTTGAGCAGGATTTTCTACATCTTGATGTAATGTGCTCAAAATAATCACAGTCTTTAATCTTTTGCACTGATAATTATCACAAAAGACATTGTAGCCTTTTTTAATATAGAAGTCATCAGTTATAGGACTACTCTATTAGGCACACTAGCATCGTCACTTCTTTCATCATCTTTTCTCAAATATGGAATTCCATTGAATAAATACTAGTTTACAAAATCGTCGGCCATCGAGAATTTCTAGCCAAATTTGTCTGGTTTATTTGGCATATAATGTATGAATTTGCAACGTGCGTGGCATGGTAGTAATTGTTCATCAACTGTCATATATTCTGCAGGAATAAATGCTTTTAAAGCGGATATATCTCATTAGTTCCAGAAATATATTGCGGGGCATAGTTGTACTAAACAAACGGCATCCTGAAGATCTATTCCACATAATTTGGATAGGTAAGTTTCTTCCCCCCAATAACCCGATGATGAATTATAAGACCAATAATTTTTTCTAATTCATCAAAACTAACAGACCAGGCTTTGTTAAATGAAACTCTTTGACCCTCATCAATTGAACAGTTCGGAATATTTCTAAGTATTGGTTCATTGAACAAATTTCTAAAGAAAGAAAGAGGACTATCTCTGATTACTCGTGATGTCGCGTATGTGGTCGGGAAACGGCCACATGCATGCTGAGATGGAGCATAAAACTGTCAAGAAAAACCATCAATACTTTTCAAACATTTGCTATGCCACTTTTGCTGATACGTTGTTTATTGTTTAAAATTAAACTACCTATGTTGTTTGATTCCTCATCAGTTGAATCAGATAAGTAAGATGAGGATTCATCAATAATATTATATTCATTTTCTGAAAGCAAGTCATCACTATCAGAAAGCTCGGCATCTGATGCATCATATGGTATATTTCTAAGCGGTTCTAATATTTGTTCACTAATTTGTGTTTTAGCCATGTAAATTACTATGAATGGTTTTCAAAAGTATGTAAATTTTATTACAATTTAATTATGAAAGCTGAAAAATAAGAAAAATGGTAAGTAGTTATTCATTTATATAACAAATAATTTATAGCTTTACACTCAAATAAAACAATGAACAACAGTGTCTAAAAACAGAACACATTCGTCTCACTAATGGCAACTAACTAAATTATGAGACAATGAGTGAGACTGAGAGCTTAAAACAAACGTTTCCAGACGTGTTTATACGTGAAAGCGCGGACAAATGACGAAAACTGGTCATGCGTCAGTTGACGTGGCTGGTGCTTTTAGGGAGTAGGAGATCTATTTTGTTCGGTTGCTACAATCTACGTATATTATCTAGTATGTATAGACACCCTAGGAACATGAAAAGTCATACATCCTGAAATAAAAATCAATAAATGTTTTAAATTATCAGGATTTCAAAGATGAAAATACGTCAATTGATGCCGTTGGTCCTTCTAGTGTTAACAGAATGACTTGTACAAAGCTCAAAACTATCCAAGTACCTCTGCTTTTCTTAACAGTAAGCTCAATACGCTGACAAGTCAATCAGGACCACTTTCTCTGACCTACAACTTGGTCTCATCGTTTCAAAAAAAACTTTTCCACGCTCGATCACCCAATTTCTAGGTATTCTTGCCAAAGCTACTTTTATCCTCTAATACAATCTCTAAACAGAGGATTCTTTTGCTGTCACTCGACCGAAAATACAAGCCTTTATAAATCAACTCTTCAGGTTTGTTTGGAAAATTTGCTCTATCTGCGACATTTATGCTTTATTACATTCTCTCAAAAGAGGTTTCATTGGTGTCACTCGGCCGAAAATACCAGCCTTTCTAAACGGATGCAAAATAAAATCCGTCCCCTACACACTACTTAGGGAATCTCGTCTCTGTTCTATTTCAATCCCATTTTTCCGAAATTCACAACTTATTAATTTTTCTTTAAACACATCAGAGTTCTGAATTTGCTTTCCGTCCGTTTTCCCAAGAGGTTGGCTTCATTTGCACTGGCGTTATCAGTAAATTTCATAAATTTTAAGAAAATGAACATGAAATCGGATATAAGAGAGATAATAACTTTTAATTTTTTTACTAACTTGATCCTTAATATTTCAAAAAACGTGAATATAATAGGATTACAAGAGATATTTATTCCCACAGCCAATACAGTTGACATGCAAGGTAATGCAGAAAGCGTGATTTTAGTCATTTCCGCTACGTAGTCCACTACTCATTCTAGATTTGAACAGTGTGTGCTAAATATGGAAACCAATAGATAGTTTATCAATTTTCATGTATTTAAACAGAAAAGTATATCTTCATATTTTTCGAGAAACGAAATTAAAGAAGATATATATAATTAAGTTTAGAAAGATGAATTTCTAGACTCATTAATAATTCATTTGATATATTGGCAATTCTGATAATATAAAGGGTGTAAATAAAGCAGTGGTCATCACAAAACTTGTGTTTACTTTGATAAAGAGTTTTTCAGGGAAAAATACTAATTAACAGTGTAATTTTATTGTTTCAGCCAATTTCCTATTATCGAATGCAATAATATTGATCAGAGAGGAATGAAATTTCTTTAAAATACCACTCGCACAGAAATAGAAAGAAAAACTCTAATTCATTCCAGTTTAAAAAAATACCTTTAGTTGCGTTTTCCCTTCTTTAATTAAACGTTTTCTACCCTGCTGTTTGTTCATATCGAATAATGCCTTTCAAATTATAAAGGTAAAAAGAAAGAAATATTCGCAGCTCAGGACTGAAAAATCCCTGTTATGCAAAGAAGAATCATATTTTTTTTAAAATAAATAAAAAACCAACGAGGGAGTAGTTTTAACCATTACACTATCTAAATTTGTAGTTAAGTAACCAGATTTATCGCTCTGTGACCAAAGCCAGTTTCAGTTCTTTTATATATTCACAAACACCAATGATTCTTCCCGTACAACCATCGTACACCTTACACCTTTTCATACAGTTCAAACAAGAAAACACCACAAGGGTTTATCTGTATTTTATCATTTGCCACAACCATAAATATTATGAGACGTTTGTAGGACATATCCTGAGTCCTCGGTTTATATGTGGTAATCCATGTACAAATAAGTTGTCCACACTCATGTACTCGTTCTTTCCCACGCTCCCGTGTTCTGAGAAAAGCCGCCATTGATCTCCCATTGGTCCCTTATCGTCCTTTATGTCAACAAATTCCATTTCAATAAAACTGTCATTTAACCATTTGCTTCCATCTGATTATTGACGGCAGGCTGTTACAGTGATATTCTGGTTTGCAAACTATATTATCTAAAATTGCCTTTCTCCCTACCTATCTACTAAATTCCAGTTATAGACAATCTCTCTCTCTCTAACAAAGACTGACGTTAAACAAAAGTTCGTCCCCACATGACTTCGTCTGCATATTGCCTCCCTCGACCCAAAAAGGGATCTAAGCTCAACAATCTAGTCATTCATCTAATTAAATGTTCACCTTCAAAAATAAAGTTATTTTATCAACTTGTTTGTAAATCCAAATACTAATTTATTTGGTCAACACCCAAAGGCGCACTCAAATTCTCGAAGTTAGAATCGTATAGCAAACAAGAAATGTTTGTTCCAACTTGGAACTAGTGACCCTTGCTATAATCAGTCCAGCCCTTTCTATCGCTACAAGGAAGGACCCTGGTGTAACTTCAAAAATCATCATCATCTAACCTAAAGTGATCTTAAATATCACCATTATTTACCGAGCAATTCACGTAACCTCAAGGGCAAACAAGCATACAGCCGAAGGCAACAAGACACCTTCACCAATAATTGCACTGCGGTGAGGAAAATTTCTTTCCTCTCCTTACCAGAGTTCTAAAGGTGTTCCACACAATCTTGGTTTACCAAAATTGAGTTGTTATTCAACTTCAGACGCATTAACAGTGATGGCCACAAGCTAGCATCATTTATATGGGAAAACCCATAAAATTCTACTGCACTAGAATCCAGATTTAACAACAGCCATGTGGATTTAGTCAGCAGTTTTGATGCAACTCAGGAATGCTACAAGAATCATCTCAAAGGTTTTTGCAGTTTGTCAAAATATATTGAGGCATATCCATTAAAGGACATGACGTCACAGTCTGTACTTGATGCCTTTTTCACTCATTACATAGTAAGATTTGATGCCCTTGTTTAAATAATTCCTTTTATGATTATTTCAGGAATTACTGAAGCTAACTGCCACAAAATACATTTTTACATAGCGATGAACTCCTTTAGTAAATCTGTGCTATAAAGATATTATCGTACCCTCTAAACTTTCTTGCTAGCCAAAGGAAATTCTAGTGATTGGCTAAAAGAAATACCTGCAACTCTGTATGCTATGCGTAACAATCCTTGCAGGAGATGATATTCTCCCGCACAAATTGTTTTTCACACTCCTTTACGACTCCCAGGTGACTTGTTTTCATCAGAAACACTGATGCCTTACAATACAAAACAAGGACAAACATTAGAAATCCATTAACGCACTTGCTCCAATAACTTCCTGAAACGAGATACTTTTATTCCCAGAAAGCTTGGTACTTGCACTCATGTTTTCCTAAAATACGCAAAGAGTCGCCCTATTTTTTAGACATAAAGATTCATATAATCTCCAAGGACCCACTGGCCACTTGAAGACACACACACATCCGCAATATCAAACCAGCATATTTTAATCCTCCCACAAATTCTACCGCAAATGTTACCCCTTTTTATTTAGTGCCAGCCATTGAAACTCTCCCCTCTGGACGTCTAATACGCTCCCTTAAATGAAATCTAAGAAACAACGCCATGCCCATCAGACCACCACGCACACTTGGTGGTGAGATATAAACTATGAGCAAATTGATTTCCTTCACTATTTTCAATCTATTTATATTTTAACCAATCCACGTACTTTTAAATGTTATAATGATTTGATTGGTGAGACGATTAATTGCGATGAGAAAGGACTGCTATATTGTTATGCTCTCTCATTGTATCTTCAAAATACAAAAATTTCCCATCAAACGACTCATTTTGTCCTCCGACAAAATTGACAGAAGTTACACACACAGCTGAACAAAAATGACCTATTGACCACGAATTTCAAAATGTATTGTTTATATTTTAAAATTTCAAAATGTATCATTTTTATATTTAGACTTTATTATTTAAATAGTCTTATTGTTTTTTACGTACTTTGGACCAATTTGACCTAATTATTCTGTATAAATATCATCATTTTATTTTAATGATATCACTGGTCAACACACTTTTTGCTGACTTATGTTTTGTGATTGTTTTTGACGTGCTGATTTAAAATATAGCATCCATTTTTATGTACAACATCAGGTTTTCATTCTACAGCATATTCCTATTTTACGATGTACTGCATGTATTTACTCGGCTGAGGATAGTTTCCTAAGTGTTATATCTTCAAACCATAACTTACAGTATCAACAGAATTTGAAATGTTAAATGGATTGTAAAATAACATCACCTATTACTAAATACATACAGGTTATTTTTCTAATATAATTGAGAAAACACAAACAATCGTACACATACCTATATATTCATAGACGAAATTTTCGATTGCGAAAGTGTCTGGAGTGTTTGATATCTACACAATTTCGTTGAATACTCCAACAGTAGTCTGGCATCATGTTTGTATACCATAGGCCTTGATATCTCTCCTCTATAATCTTGATGGAAACGCTCTCCATGTTCATCATTAACGTTGCCAACATTAGCAGGAAATTCATCAAAAATGGGCCTTGAGGTATGGAACCTTTATGTTGCAGCCTAAACGATGAAAGCTATCAAATAATGTCTACCAAATCCTTGAAGTTGGCAGCGTTTTTGTTTCCAAGAAACCCTTTCACAACAGCCACAAATGAATCACATACTGCTTTTTTATGAAATTCATCGAACTCGAGAAGTTTGGTTTACCATTACCTTTCAGATTTGTGGACAATCGAAGAATCCAACCTTTATCTTATCATAAGTAAAGCGAGAAAATATTGTACATATAAATTTGAAACCATTACTCTCCACATTAAGAGCATTTACAAATTGTTTTATCAGCCCAAGATTAATACGAAGGGGTGGGAAGATAATTTTCTCTCACTTAAAAAGTGGTTGGTGTATAATCTTCTTATCTCCTACAGTCAACCTTTCTCTATCAGGCCAGAGTTTCTGTTTCTAATGTTTGTCCTTGGCACGGATATTTTGTATAGCCTCCTTGTTGGCCAAGTAAAAAAAAATACTATTTTCAGATCCACACATATGATACATTTGTGTTTATCATATTTGAGTGAATCTCATACAGACCTTATGTGTTCATGCTTCTCTTTTGAATGCACAAAGTGACCAATAGGTATCGTATCGAGCAAGTTTCCATTATGGAGTAACACACATTTTAGACTCTTTCTTGAACTACCCTGAAAAAATCTCCATTTATTGGATCATACTCTGAAACACCCATCGCTTTTTAAAGTGCCGCCCCGTCACAACAGTGAATAAAATCTTCTTTAATTGTAAAGAATCCAAAAGATCTCTTTCCCTGTTTAATGAAAAGTTACATTTGTTTTTTCCTCCAACAGATTCTTTTCTTTAAGTCTAGAAGCTATCACTTCTGCTAACTCTTTTGACAGGCCTCGGTATCTAACTAAATCATTAAGTTCTAATTGGCTGGAGTTTCCAAGTTGTTGGCTCGATGCATGTGCAAAGTCTGGATCACTGTTGAGTTCATTGCTTACATCAGATTCATGTATATCTCGTACATCGTCCAGAGAAGGAAATTCCTTTAATACAGATACTGGAATGTCATCTGAATAAACCGTTGGACGAATTGCTGAATCATGAGTTGGGTAACTTATTTTATGTCGCGTTTTCTTGCTATAACCAGAAATCTTTCTGAGACATAAGAGGCAATCGTTTTATGGCTTCCTATGGTGTGGCTCCCGCAACACCATAGTAATGTCAAATCCTAGTTGTTTCCTTGTGCCCATTTTTCATTGGTGTAGATTATCGACACATCGCTTACAAACATTGTGCATGGCCAACGGTTTATCTTGATCAATTAATTTAATCTTAAAGTAAACCAACTATGCTCTTTGGACAAAGATAATAACGTTAGTTCTTTAGGTTGGTTCAGTAAAACAACCACATATAAGGCAAATGAGTCAAGGGAATTTAAACATTTCCTTAGTAATGAGGCCATACTACTGACCTTTATTTCCTAAAACAAATCTGAATAAACACAAAATTATATTATACACAATTCCTTCATTTACCTAGATACTTCCCATATATATATATATATATATATATATATATATATATATATATATATGAAAATATACATAGATAAAAAAAAAAGAATACCAAATGCCTCCACTTCCGTTTGCTTGGTCGTATGTAGCCTGCTACTATGAGTGGGATCAATATGGACCACTTCTTACATAAATACTTAAAGTGTTAGAAGACATCTATTGCCATTTTTAAACTCTGTGATCCCTAATTTCCCAAGAACAGGTCTAAAACTTAATTCGGTAGTAATAACAGGTAAAAAATTGTTAACCATTGTATTTCATGCTTTGAATTAACATTTTGTTTACCAGAAATAATCTTAGTTTTTATTCTTTCATTACTGTATTTTAAACAGCAAATTATTGTACATCTTTCTACATACCTTTATTTATTCTATTCACCATGCCATGGAATCTTCATTGTTGTATTTTTACTTAAGTGATTAATTTCGATTTTATTATATGATTATTTTGAATCGAATGTTCTTAATTATTCTTATAATCATTTTATTTTATAATTTTTAAAATTTTCATATGTAACCACACAAATGTAACTACATTTGCTAATTCAGAGGGCTAGGTGTTTGTGGTGATCCATGAACACAAAGGATGTATGCTCTCTTGTTCTCCTTCTTTCCCACACTAAAGTGTTCTGACAGAAGCGACCAATAATCTCGCCTTTGTCACTTAACTTCCGTTAGATCAACAAATCCGTTGCATAAAACTCTCATTTAATCATTTCCTTCCATCTTTCTATTGACGCCTTCTGTTACAGTTATTTTCTGCTTTCCAAACTTTTTTTACCCCTTTATTTATCAAAATCTTTTGATAGACAATACCTTCGCTCTTTTTTTCTCTCGAACAAACATTGACTTCAAACATCTCATCCCCAGAAACCCAATTGCTCCACCCCACTTTCTTTGCAAATATAAAACAATCATATATGATTCACAAGGACTCAATCTCACATTGATATATTGGCATAATCCACACAGTCGGCCACATCACTTCATCTTCACATTTACTCACCAAATCCAGATATTCACCTTATTAAAACCTAAACTTCAAAAATATAGTTATTTTATCGAACTTCTTTGTAAATCCAAGTACTAATTTATTTGGTAAAGACCCTTAAGCGAACTCGAATTCCTAAAGTTAGAATCGAATAGCAGAGAAGAAATATCTGTTCCACCCTAGAACTAGGGACCCTGCCCTAATTAATCAACCCCTTCTCTCGGTACATATATGACGGCTAATTATACCAGCGCATGAGCAGGATTCTTCTCTAAATAGGAATGTTAATTCTGAAAGTATAAGAAGTGGCTCTGTCGTAGAATAATATCAAGTTAATCCTTTCTGCGTTTCGAGTGCCTGTGAGATTTATAATATAAGCAGATTGCAAATTAACAGAATGTAGGTTGGCCAACAGTCGACCCACTTGGAGGTTCCTGGATAACAAATAACCTTACTAATATACAAATTTATATTATTTTACAAGGTTAAAAGGAGTTTCAAAACACCCTTTATACACATTAGATATACACAGGTTTCAGGGGCTAAACAGAGAGGGGAGGCTTTATGGGGACGGTCACCTGGAGCGTATACGAAGACGTTGATTAAGGCTTACATTATGGTAAGGGGTAGGAAGAGCACTTGCACAGGAGAGTTGCGTGTTGGTGTTATCTCTAAGATTTGATCCAATGGAGTAATCCTTGCCTTAGCGCAAAGTTCTTGACTATGAATATTAAAGGGATGAACTTAGATCTTTCTTTAGAGTAAAACACGAATCGAGACTGAGCGCGCTGCGTCTGAAGAACGGATGGAAGCAGGTATGAGGTAGACTAACGTGAATTAAGGAGAATCCTAGGAGATGAGGGGTTTCTGCGAGAATAGCGGGTACCAACGGATGGCAGGCAGAGGATACTGACGGGCAGGATTGGCGGCGGATAATGACGAGGCTAGGCGGGTGGCGGATACTGCTTTCCGAAACTGATGCCGGAGGATTTATAGTGGTGTTGAATTGCGTCTGACCCATTGGCTGACAAGAATAGTCTTGCCCTTTTTGCGAGATCACTGAAAGGTTCATAATCAGGCAAGGTGATACTTTTGTTTGAGTTTAGATGGGACCTTTTAGGCTCTCAAACTTGTCGTAGCTTTCTGTGATGGCGGCATTTCAGGTCAGCGCGGCGTGTCACAGCGTCTCATAATTTCGTCCCTTCATTAGCGCAGACCTAAAAGGGTCAACCAGGTGTCTGTTTCTCTCCCTCCATTGAATGGCAAGACGAAGCATCTCTTTCTCTCTCTCTCTCTCTCTTTCTCTATTTCTGATCTCTGGCCCTCTTCCATCACCAGATGGAACTTCAGGGGAAGAACTGACATTGGAGAATGATTAGTGACGCAAAAATATAAATTATATTCTCAAGACAATAACAGATAAAGTGGAGTATACCTAGGACAAATTTTCAAAATGTAGCCAAAGGAAAAAAAAAAAAAGTGGGGGAGATGTTGTACCATACATATACAAAAGGTTACTTAATTCTACAGCATGGTTGCCGAATGATATTTTTCTCTATAATACCATTAAGTGGGGCTCATTAGCCTGGGGGTGAGTCATCATACGTTTATACCCCCAATATATATATATATGTATATATATATAAAGGATACGGTTTTCGTATTATATGGTTAAATATGAAAATTAATTCATAAACAAAAATTAATGGATAAAAAAATTCATTAAACTATCAGCCATATAGTTAGCAGTGCCTTTTAAATAGAAAATGCCGAATTGGAATTCTGGACGAACAGGCCCCGAATTTTCAAATGACCGTTATTATTTTGGGAGCGACATAGGTAGGAAATGGGTTTGTGGTTTGTTTCCACTACAATTCTTTGCTTAATAAATACATTCTAAATTTACAGATTCTCCACATAATAGCGAGCGCCGATCTCTCAATTAACACCATAATTCTTCTTACGCACGAGTAATTTTCTGCTTCCGTAATCAATGTGGAAACTTTCGCCGTTATTTTCATACTGGAGGAGGACACATCCTATACCCTCATTAGTCGCGCCGGTGCGAATGCCAAATAGTTTGTCCGAATTACGGAGGCGAATTATAGTGGCGGAAAGTGGCGTTTGCTTTAGGCGTTCCGGGGCCTTCTTTTTTAATATCTCACAGAGGGGAGGCGGAGATAATCGCAAAGTGTGGTATGAAGCTACAATAGAACGATGCAGAACTTATGAAGGATGGCAGCTGCTTTTTATTAGTGGGCAGCGGCATGTCCACTATGGCCCGGATCTTTACTTGCTGAGGGGTGGGAGCTAATCGATTAATCTTCATATGGAATCCGAGATAATCCATAGTGTAAAAACCAAGGTGGCACTTGCCAAGGCGAATTGTCAAATTGTGTTCCCGGAGCGTTACAGAAGTCCTTGAATGGTGGTCAAGTGTTGATCCCAATCTTCGGTGGCCACATAAACATTATCAAAATAGAAGATGACGTTGGGTAAGCCTTCTAAAATCCTTATCATCACAGGTTACAATTGCTGCAAGCCATCACCAGACCAAGAGGGAGCCGTTATAACTGAATAAGGTCCTTCTCAGTGTGGAAAGCAGTAAATTTCTTTACTTTATCCCTCAAGGCTTCCGATAATAGGCCATGCATAAATCCAACTGGGAAAGGAACTTGGCCTTCTCAAAAAGTTGGAGATTCTGATCTATGATGGGGATTGGGGAAGGGGGTATTTATTTTTTGTTAGGTGAGAAAGAAGAGGCACCAAATATTTAGCTTAAGCATAGGATGGTGTGTTTATAACAGAGAAAATGGGTCGCATTGGATTAGATAGTTTGTGTAATTTACAACAAATTAAAAACACTCTCCGTAATTCCTATTACTTACTTGAGCAAATCTCCATCTTTTTTACTCCTCATAAGTATACCATGGCAAGCTTTGACATTACAAATCTATTCACAAACATTCCATTACATGATACAATTGACATCATTTTACATCAACTTTCACTTCTTCTCAACATTTTCTACAATTTGTCCAAGCACAATTTTGCTCTCTTCTTGATTTATCCGTTTCCAATTCCTATTTTTTCTTTAAAAATGAACTTTGCCTTCAAAAAGAAGAGGTCGGGATAAGACTTCTGTTATGACCAACTTTTGCCAATATCTTGCCAAGAATTCTCCCTAGTATTTTATTGACGACTGCATAATCTTGATTCGTAAAAAAACAACATGCATCTAAATTTCTTGAATTCCTTAACAAGCAACACCCTAAAGTACAATTCACAATGGATCTACGAGTAGAAAATAATGGCTGCCGGTCTTATTTAGACATCAAGTTAACCCGGACCACTCCCAGATTATATAAAAGTTTATTTCGCAAAGCCACATTTACTGGCCTATCAACAAGCTTATTTAGTTTTATTCTACGTTCTTTTCAAACTAATACTAATGACACCCTACTACTCAGAGTAATTTTAGTTGTAACCACATGAGGTAAAGGCTTAATCATTTCATCAATCCGAGTTAATATAAAGCTACCGTCAATAAACTCTTACACTTCTGGTCGGTATCCTTCTTTGGCCCACAAATATCAATGATGACTGCTGAGATACGCTCGATTATCCCCCAAAATCTGCCTTTTTTGGACCTCAAAATAATCACCCCGAACTACTATACAAAAGGCCTGCTCTTTCGTTATAAAGATCGCCTTCTTGATGCGTGTCACTCATTTTTCGTATATAATACTTGTGTCCATCGTGCGATGCGACCTATATTGACTCTACCAGCCGAACTCTCCCTTCGAGAGTTGAACAGAACGCCGGGATGTCCTGTAGTACAGGTTTGCGCCCCTAGCCAAACCTAACTATTCTATCATCCGACTCCAATCCAATTCTTGCAATTTACACGTAAAGATCGAAGTCTTTTCTATAGTCTCTATAGCTAAACCCTCTCTGATTTAAAAATCCTTGAATCCATATATATTTTATATAGTAAACCCACACTCAACGACCAAACTTCACCTTTCCTATAGATATTGCACGTTGGACGGTTCCCTTACTTTACCACCTTCGTGTTAATTTGAATTAATATTTCCCCTACTTTACCACTTCCATGTAAATTTGTATAAGGAGGTTATTACCAATGCAATTCCATCAACTATAATATCAGTATCCTGATTTATAAAAAAAAAAGAAACAAAAAAGTAACATGGTAGACCATTCTAGTTTGTATTTATACTAAATATAAGTCCAGTACCCAGATGATGAGGCTGGCCCTCGAAACGTTGGTTAAATTTAAATGAAGAAACAAATGCATTTCTTTTCTGCTGCCCTGGTTCTCTTATATATATATATATATATATATATATATATATATATATATATATATATATATATATATATATAATTATTTTGGTCACACATTTCCTTAATACGATTTCGATGTCAAGCCCTAGATATTTTCAATTTTACTAACACATTAAATTTTATGATATTTTAAAAAATTGTTTGGAAACGCCACCTCGCAATGTTAAATAAAAAAAAAATACCCGAATTCTTATTCCGATCTTGATTCAATACAAAATCTAATCAAGACTTTCGTAACCATGGTTCTGCGTTCTCCAAAATTACATTGAAATACTTCAATAAACTTTTCAGATATCTTGTTAATGGGAAAAAGATAAAACTCGTGAATTTATCAAAGGTCTTTGAGTGACCTCTTTCTGATTGAGCGGCAAAGGAATTCTTTTTCACGGTCCATGATAACGTTCAAGAGTTCCCTCTCCACATCGAGCAGAGTTAAAACCTCCTCATTCCTGACCCTGTCTACATATGAGATGGGTAGCGTCGATGGTACATTGGCCCTCGACCGTGAATATCCATGATACTCAGCCCTAAAAGAGATTTGACCAGGCATAGGCTTTTAAAACACGGATCTTGATTGACTCTTTTTAACAGTTTTCTATCTACAAAAGTCTTTCTCTGCCGTCGAAATGCATCTTTGGCGAGTCGGATTCTTCTTCTGATCTCTCCTCTTACACCAGGCGTCAGACGTTACCAGAGCTCCAAGGTAATTAAAGGAGTCCACCTGTTCTACTGGTGTGTTTTCATGCCGCAGGTGAGAAGCTGCAGTGACGTCTGACTTTGAACTGATCATCACTTTCGTCTTAATGCTATTAACTTTGAGACAGAAGCGTTCACTGGAAACAACAACAGCATCAAAAAGCCTTTGGAGATGATCACACGATGTAGCAAAGAGAACAGTGTCGTCGCCATATCGTAATTTGTTAATCCCAATACCATTGACAACGATTCGTCTTTTATTTCTCTCAGGACAAGACACATTGTTTGATGCGGAACCAGTTGTTTGTTCCAAATGGTTAACGGACTGCAGCAAGTTGGTCATAATAAATGGATCTTATGATTTGCATGTGCTTGTCATCAATTTGGATATTGGACAGCATCTTGAAAAGTTCCGAGTGTCGGACCTTATCAAAAGCCTTTTGATAGACGATGAAGACAAAATAAAGATTTTTTTTGTTTAATGGCTTACTCACCATGTTAAAAAGAAAAAATATGACTCCACCCACAAATCGAGAGGGGGATTGCAGAAACAAACGTTATTTACCTCAATCACTAAGGTATTTTCAATACATGATATAAGGAAGATAGACTCCTACTGACCCGACACAACCAATAAAATCAACTTTTAATATATTGCAGTGCAAACAAGAACTAAGCCCTCGCTCACAAAAACAGCTGCCTCAAATGTAAGGTTGAACTTAAACATTAGCCTATGATTTGAATTGTCAGTGCATTTGTGTACCTTTTTATGATATATGCATTCATGTCTATGAGTTAAACAGAGCATTTTTTGGCGATGGAATTTTTGCCCATTTCAAAGCTATAATATTGCAATACACGCTACTATACCTTAATAAATGCCTTTCCTAATTTTCTGTATTTTCCATTTTTCTTTGCCTTTGCTATATTTTAGCTGGTACCACTGATTACCATATCTTGTATTTTGAATCTGTACTGTTGGTGATTATCTTCCAAGTATTCAAAGACTATTAAGGTGAAATTTTCAATGTGCTTACCACCAAATTACAGCACAAAAATGGCTATAAAGATAATTTTTGCAAGTTTATATTCATCGGGGGAAATAGCCTATATTCAAGTATCCATTGAAACTGTTTATCCTTCCGTATCGATTGCACATTGGTAGTTTGGTGTAGTAAGGATTATTTTGCACTAGTGGTCTGGCGCATACTCTTGAAATCCTTGCTGTGAGATTTGGAAATCCTCCATTGTTATTCTTTCGTAGTTGCGTATTCCACATTGCACTTGGTGATTGAGGTGCTTAATCTCAATATTTTCTTCTATAATAATATTCAATATATTCTCCCAGTGTCATCAGAATAATTCCTTTATGTCGATAACTTCAATAACTGTATATTTTAAAATGAAGAGTAATATGTCTTCTTGGAAGGCAAGGTAATAATTAATGCGATATTTGTGATGAGAACAATTTTGCAAAGAATGATCCAAAAACAAAGAATTGTGTTATTATTTTTACTGATTATAAAAAAGTATTCGATAAATAAGGCGTGGGGAACTGATGATAAAGCTGGAAGGGATAGACATCGATAGGAGAGAAATGAGAGTAATAATAAGTTTATATAGGAATCAGAAAAGTGCAGTTATAGTGCAGTAAGAGAAAAGAGACTATCAGACCATAATGAGAGGACTACGTCAGGGATGTGTTATGTCCACTTATTGGTTTAAGCTATATAAGGGAGATAATTTTAATTGAGCTGCAAGGGCTTTGCGGAATCAAGATAGGAAGTTATGATGTCTACAGTATTAGGTACGCTGACGACACTGTGTTGGTGGCGGACTTCGCAGAGAAGTTGCAACATTTTTTGGATGTGACGGTGAGGCCGAGCGAGTAGAAAGGGTTGAAGGTTAATATGGACAAGACCAAACTGTTGATGACATCTAAGATGAATACACCCAGGTAGAAAATTTTCGTATCTGACAAATAAAATGTTGTCGACAGGATTTAGAAAGCGCGCAGCAAAAACCTTTGTGTGTTCAACATTGTTGTAAGGATGTGAGACTTTGACAGTGAGGAAGAAGATGCAAGAAAAGTTGCAAGTTGCTGAAATGTGGTTATGGAGGAGAATTTTAAAGATACCATGTCCAGAAGACAAACTAATGTGGACGTACTCGGGCAGATTGGAGTGATAAGGGAAATGCTGACAAGAAAAAGAAGACGACAAAGAATTGTGGATGAAGAAAGAGCAAGAGGAGGACAGAGCGAGAAATTTGTGTACGGCATGACGAGCCTGCAGATGTAATGTAGCTAACAAGAGACAAAGACAAGTGACGCTCCATAGTTGCCAAAGTCTAGGTGGATGTGGTAGAATGGTAAGTTAAGCTAATGAATGATTCCTATTGAGATTAAAAATTTTCTTTTGATTTAACTTCGATAAATCTTTCAATTATACGATAAAATATAAAAAAGCAGTCAGGCCTAAATTTTATCCATTTTCTGAACTTCACGCTTTGTAATTTACTTTGTTTTAAAAAATTCCTAAACATTTGATAATCATCACTAATTATATAATTGTATAACAGGATTTTTGTAGATGGGTGAAAAATTAATAAATGTTTTTTTTCCTTAGTGGACAAATAACATGTTTTTTAGTTTATTGAAAAAATAATTACAAATCGCCAAGTTCAGAAAATGTACTCAAATTAAAGGAGGGAGTTTTTTTTTATTTTTTAGTATATAAAAGCAATTTCACGTGAAAAAAGTCTCCTTTTTTAGACCAAAACCCCGTAGGTATATTTAAAATTTTTAGCAAATTATTTCTAATAATTCTTTTATAATATCAACAAAATAAAATGAATTTCATAAATAAATAGAAGTAACGAAATTTTGTGAAATTTTTAAAATCAAAAGAATTACAAATGGTGAAGTTCAGAAAATTTATTTTTATATATCTTCTATAACTATATTTAAGTAAGGTAATATTTTGAAATGGGGGAAAGTTAGTTTAGAATTCCTTTTTAAAATTATTATAATTGGCGAAGTTCAAAAAATTTATAAAAATTAAATCTTAGTAGCGAAGCCATGGCTGGTATATTTATTTTTCTGAACTTCACCATTTTGTTTTTTCAAACTCCAAAGGAATTCCAAAAATACTTTGGAGAAAAAGGAGAGAATTTTGATCGTTTACAAAAATATTATTGGATAATTTTTTAGCAATATTTGTGTAGAAAAAAAAAACTATCTTTTGAAAGCAAAGCTTTCAAATGAACAACCATACAAAATATAGTTAGGGATGAAAGGTTTTAGAAATATAGGATATTATAAAATGTTTTTGATATATTTCTCGAACGAGATTTTTTAGAAAGAGGTGCTCAAATTTTAAAATATTTTTTGTGTAAATAGTTACTGATGAACCTGGTAAGTTTTTGCAGTTTTCTAAAATCAGGTTATTTGTATTATTATTATTATTATTATTATTATTATTATTATTATTATTATTTGAGAATTTCAGAAAATTTGACCATGGCTGCTTTTTTATTTATTTTTTTGTATATTCGAAATTTTTGATAAAGTAATTTCTGAAATAGATTTTAAATTTTAATCTTTATTAGGAGGAAATATCAACTGGAAGCTAAAAACGAGTGAAGTTTAATGAGGACTGGAGAAGCGGCTCTTTTTGTCACTACAATATATTCTAATGACAGGAATTTGGGTATGAGGTAATCAAAAGAAATGTAGGACGAGGAGAAGAAGAATAAGAGTAAGAGATTAAGAAGAAAAGGAAGGTGAAGAGAAGGAGAGAAAGTACAAGAAAGAGAGAAGGAGAAGAGAATATAGAAGTGTAAAAGCAAAAAGAGAAGGAAGTGTTGATTGGGAGAGGAAGAAAAAGGAGGAAAAGGAGAAGAGAAGAAAGAAGTGAAAAAACAAGAACAGCCAGAGTAGGAGGAGAATTTTTAAAAAATGGATGAAGATCAAAAGAAAGAGAAGAAGAAGAAGAGTAGTAGAAGATACAGAGACCGAAGAAGAGGAGAATAAGACGAGTAGAAGGGGAGGAGAAGTAGGAGGAGTAGAAGGAGGGGGAGAAGTAGAGGAGAAGAAGAGAATAAATAGGTGGAAGAGAAGAAAGGATTAAACAGCGGTAGAAGAAAATTAAATAAAGCAGGATAAGAATAAAAGGAGCAATAGGAGAAAAGAAGAGGGAGACAAAAAGAAAGAGAGAAATGGAAGAGCAGTAAGAGAATGAATATGAGCAGGAGGAGAAGAAGATTCCTTAAATGAGAGGAAAAGAAGATCAAGAGGAGAAAGCAAATAAGAAGAAGAAGAAGAAGAAGAAGAAGAAGAAGAAGAAGAAATATTGAAGAATTCTCGGTGGCTAAAAGAAAGGTGTTTGAAGAAAGAAATTTGAAATTAATTTATTTTTGTAAAGTTGGTTTAATAATTGAAGTAGTCGTTGTATTTAAAAGTGTTTTTCTCCTTTTACTTTAAAACGAGTTCAAGGAGTGCTATAAAATAGTAAAAAAAAGTAATGAATTTTAGTTGAATAAAGCGGTTTCAAAGGCGAAGTAAGCCTAAGCAACACAACATGAAGGCCTGTAAACGAGCCCAGCGAAGGTCAAGCTATCCCGGTATGTGGGAGTGGCCAAACTATGGCTTTTATTTTTATAATTCTTTATTTTTGTTCTTTAATTTTGATTTTCTTTTCTTGTATCATTCCTTTTAATTTTTTTTAATATTTTTCTCAATTCACTGGAGATGCCTTTGTGATCGAAATTGTTCATGATTTAAGTTGCAAATATTGTTCTGATAGGAGGGGACCTCCTAGTTCCTCTTATAGTTCTCTGATATCATTGCATAACAGGAAAGGGAGCTCGTCCACTTCCAAGAATCTTCGGTACATTTATTAGAGTACAGGTTGCAAACTTTGTATTTATTCGGTCCACTTAATCTTGTTTTACCTGTAGTTTTGGGAATAGCTTTATTATCCGACTGGTTTCATTGCCTCATCTATTTCTTCAAGCGTTGCAAACTCTACATAGGTTGTTTGGGGCTTATTTTCGAATTAGTCGCTCCTATCTCTTCCAGGCAACCATTAAGTTAAACTACTTAGCGCTTTTTGATACTTGAATTGCGTTTCTGTTGATAGTGAGGTCGCTAAATGAGTTTACTTCGGTAGCATGAATTAATTTTATTTTTGTAGGACGAGATTGTTAGCCACGCATATATCAAGCTTGGTTGCTGTCTTTCTCGTGGTGTATGATGGGGAATTTGATCCAAGTCGTTGGGCGATATTTCTGTCTGAAGGGTAACAAGACATTTCCAGGTTCGTTTAGTATTTCGGTAATCGCATTCTTTGCATCATGCATTAAGTTCACTCAGAAAGAGCCAAGTCAGTTAGATATTACAACTGTCTACAAACTGCCAAGGCCAGACCACATAGTATTTCAAACATTTTTTCCAATTAAGCATACGAGTACCTACAATTTTCTTATTTACCATCTATTGATCTTAAACTTTTATGATTCTAAGTCACTTTAATTGTTTTACTTTTCCCTTAAATTTATAGATCAATACCATTCTACCTATGCACAACTTGTATTTATATAAATAGCCACCAATATTTTCATTACAACTCATTTAACCTCTAGGATAATATATATATATATATATATATATATATATATATATATATTGTCCTGCAATGGCTAGACTCTATATTTATATATACGTAGGTACTTTGGGGCTTGAGGCCGAAGTAGATTGAAGACCGTTAGTGAGGATTGTTTATTATTAACTTTGCGGGGCCCTTTTAGACAAATGTTTCAGAGTGAGAGTTGGCCAAAGATTAACAGGCAGCTGGTGCGCACAGGGATTGCAAAAGAAAGAAATGACAAAATTATAGCTTTACTAACAACAAAATTATATTTATATTTACATAAAAATCCTGTTTAAAAGGGAATGGTTGCCCGGACGGGGTTAAAGGTCCACACGCAAAACAGGTAGGTTAATTAATGGATTAAAGAGGTCAGACTCAGCTTGGGGATTCAAAGATGAATTTTAAACTCGGGTGGTCATACGAATAATGGAGCAAATAGGGTTAACCAGATACAAGATCAATCAGCAGGTGGCAAAGGTTACGATTACCTTACTTGCTCGTGCCGAAAAAGGGCCAGTTGGGGTACGATGAATGCGATGGAAGAAGTCGGTTTTCTTCTTGCTTCAGACGAGGGAGCACTTGTCGTCTTCGGAGTTGGGAATCCGTGTCACTCCTTGCCTATTGGCTATGGCAGAGTTGACTGATGTCCAAGCTTGCCGATTGACTAAGGCAGAGTTCACGGATCAATATAGCCTTCAAATTGAACCGAACTCGCCCCTAGGGGGAAAAGGGGAATTAGGAAAACAAGCAAATGACATCATCAATATACCTGTATGACAAAAGATAGTAAAACCTTTAGGGAAAATGTGAAATGAGTTTCAGGAAAATAGTAGCAGGTACCAGAAGTTTAATATTGTGCAATTTTTCATTATGGTAATTGAAAAGTTCTTCAACAAGTTCTTCGGTAATTAAAGAACGCACACCAAAACTAGACAGAGCATATGAAACATATCCAACAGAACTTTAATTGGGCATAAAGGGAAATTTGGTTTGTACTGTTTGAAAGGTCCATTCAAAGAAGGAAGGGTGTCGTCTCTTAACTTAAATTTTGCAACCAATTAAGGGAATTTTAAGGCAATAGACGTACATTTTTATGAAAGTCACTATTAACTCTTGGAGTGCGATCTTTGAATATTTGGAGGTAAGTACTTTGGTCGATTAATAATTCATTCATTTTAGTAATATATGTATATTTATTCATAATGACAACGGTTCAAGACTTATCGGCCTTAGTAATTTGGAGGGACGAACTTTGACGAAGGGTCAATGAGGCACGACGAAAAAGATAGGGATAATTAAGGTGGACAGGCTTAGCCAGACATTAATAAACGCAACCTTTTACGATAGACCTTGAATCACTAGGGCTTGACAAAATTTATCGAAAATACGCCAAATGTAGCAATGAAAATTCTAGTGGCGTGTTTGGGAAAGAAGAATTAAGGCAGTAATAGTATTTTTATCCAAATCTTCTATCTTATATATAACCTTATTATATTATTTTCACTGGTAGTTTCCCGTGATAAGGAACTAAATAAAGTTTAAAACTACTCGGAAACATCTTTTCCTTTTTCCAGCAGGTTATTGAATATATATATATATATATATATATATATATATATATATATATATATATATATATATATATATATATATATATATATATATATATATATATATATATATATATATATATATCAGTCATTTCACAAAGAAAGAGAAAATCAGGGAAATAATTTTGGGGGGGAAAAATGGTTCTCTTAGTTGCGTAAAACATCCGTGCAGGTGGGATAGTTGAACCAAGCACTGTGAGAAAGATAGCAACTACTTTGATTTCAATTAAAGTTACATGGTAAAACAAAAATTTTCTCGAATAGAGAAGCTTATGATTTCCGCTTCTCTTACTCGAGCGGTATGACTTTGAAAGAAATAAATTAATTGTGAATTCAAATAATACGAGGGGAAAAAGAGTTAAACGCACGGCGAATATATAATGTATATCTCTATAGATGGCTATTACTCGCATTTGTACTATTGTCAAACTCATATTTAAAAAGAAAACTCTATTCTGGTACTGTTTAATGGTACAGTGTCACTCAGCTCTTGGGATTAAAGTCACACTCTTTTTTCTCTTCTGAGGCTACTCATTTTTGAAACTACTTTACTGAGATTACTTGCAACATCTCTATTTCTGTCTAAATCGTTGGATACACTACATAAAAGTTGAATCTACCGTTTAGAAAAACCGAGACACATTCACCCCAGTTTTTCTGATTTAACCAAGGAGATAGTTTTGATAGTATGAAAGAAACTACAAGAAATGTCCAAGGTCACCCAAGAGTCATGTGTAATTATTACCTGGAAAAAAATCAAAACTGAATAGTTTTGCGCAAACTACAAATATCAGGTAACATATGGTCGACATATTACTGGGCAGCCCTTGAATACTAATGAAAGTATCTGGTGCCTGCTTATGAATACTCTTATTTCCGAGATTTTAATCCATTATTCTTCATAAAAGTAAAATAGCGATATACAACACGGTCATATTTTCCTTTTTTTCTTCACAACTGCACCATTTTTAAAAGATTCTTTTTTTATGTCGTTGCAAAACTTGAAAAATCTCTTGTAATCCAATTTAAAATTATGATTTGTTTAGAAATTTAGGCGTCACTTATATGTATTCCTAAATTTCTATTTCAAGTTTGTCTCACATAATATAATTTTTATTCGTACCCAATGGTTAACAAATTGCTTCCTATACGTATTTTAAATCGAGATTTGCTTACAAAAATATATAATGAAAGATTTTATATGATATATTCATCAATTCTACTGCAAATTTCTGTGCACACTTGTTAGAAAGAACAACATAAGGAAATATAGAAAGTAAAGTGTGTAGTGTTTCTTTCTCGAGTAAAATATTTGAAATGAGTCGGAGATACAAAAATATAAAAAAAGGGTTATTTAAATTAAAATTTTTACCCTTTCATGACCATTGTGATAAAAGATCCCAGAACAATTAAAAATTCCCAATGGACAAATTCTATAATAAAACAAGATGATTTTCAGTCCTACTGGTAATTTAAGATATCAACTAAGATATGAACCTCGCGTCAGTTAGTCTCAATTAAGGTAACCACGTGGATGTAATGAAAAGGTAACGGACTTTTTTATTTTTTGTAGGGTTTATGTCCTTTATCTCATAGGAAATATTACTGCTAGATTGCACTTGCTATTTTTACATATTTTACATAAAAAAATTCTTAATATTCAAATAAATAATGATAAAAAATCGTTGTGGATATAGTGTCCCAAAGGTATTTTACAATGAGAAAATACATTCAGATGCATATGAAAATGTATTCATAGGAAACGTATTTTTAATTTTATAATGTTATTTTATTTAGGTATTTGTGAATATTTTTCAAATTTATTTATAAAGAATTTCAGGCAATTTTAGATGAATTTGCAAAGAAAAAACTTTAGTGAAGCTCAAGAGATGGCATGAAGGTCTGATGCAGAATCATCTTGATCTGATTCTGATTCTACAGAAGCTGAGGTATCTTCTCAAAAGCAATCAGAAAAAAAGAAAAGACAAGTTCAGGAGGACTTTGTAGGTCGAATTTTATCTGCCGTTTTTAATGCTTATATAATTAATCGAGAATTAACAATGGAAAAAACAGTTACTTGTATTATGATTCAGCTAGCCCAGCAATTGTGATGTCACAACGTAACACTGCAATGATTTGTAGGAAACTTCTTCACTTGAGTGGTACTCAGTCTAAAAAAGTAAGAAACCTGATGAATATTGGAGACCACATGCCCGAGAAGCAGCAAGGGAGGAGAAGATGTATAAGATGCACTCAAGCCAACATGGATAAAAAACAAAATTTATTTGTGGCTCATAACTGTTTTACTCTTTATGTCTTGCTTTACCCCTTATCACAGCTAAATTTCTTTGTATCAATGTTAAAAGATACAGTATTCCTAATTATTTTTTTTTCTTTAATAAGTAAATTTTAGCGTAAATAATAATAATGTTAAATTTTCATAAAACAAAGTTGAGAAAATATTTGGGGGATCAAACAAAGCTATTTTTTTCTAATTATAAGAAAATTTACTTTATTAAGGATATAAATAAATATTTTAAAAAATTGATTTAAACTACAGTACCAGTGTGACAAATTCCCACCATGAAAAACCACTGGGATAATATATCCCACAATTTTTATTGGTTTATCGAATTATCTAATTGAGAAAAGAAAAAAAAATTCTATAATCTAACAAATATTTGAATATTACTTATCAAAATAGTTTGAGGCTCAGAGGGTTCTAGAAAGCGAGCAGCTCATCGAGGTTTCAAATGTTGTAAAATATTTCTCTAAAATAATTTATAAACATTGAAAAGTATCCAGCGGCCATCATGTGTAACGAAATAATTAGAAAAGATTTAATAAAAAAGCTGTATAGAATCCTCTGTTATTTTCTCAAGACTGATAGTCAGGGCAGGATAGTTTCAAAAGTTGTCTCGTTCATCTAAAAAATTATGCTGAAATAGCCTCCTTTCGTCAAATGTTCAAGTTCGTGACTTAAAAATACAATATTTTAACATAATTAAAACAAAAAGTTCACCTTTTTTGCGTTAGTAAAAAATTAAAACGATATCATATAGCATAGCTATTTTTGAAATTAATTAAGTAAATTCTTGTGTAAAACAAATGTAAATTTTAGTTTATAGTCTCTATTTTGGCCGATTTTACGCAACGCGGAAGCAACCGTCCTTTCAAAGTTAATCGTTTAGAAAATATTTCCCCATTGCATTGTATCAATATAAGTATAGTTAGAAATTTATAGCATTCAAGTTGTTCACAATTGAAAATTGACATAATTGGGTAAAAAGATATCATAGATATTTCATTTATTTTAAAACATTTTATATTTAATTGGACCTCTTTTCTATTGGCAAGCTAAGTGAGTTTACTTTTATCATAAGGATATTCATAGTTGAAGCTGGTTTTTGGCATTTTTCTGCTATAATTATAATAATTCATCGTTTAGCTTTCTTTGATAAATTATTCTTGCTGCTTTCTCCCTGCCAAAAAATTGTCAGGGATTCCCAAATCGAAAAAACTATTGCGGTGCTTTCCGGGTTTTGAGGAGATCTTTTACTAATTTGCATATATTATTTCTAAGTTATCTACGAAATTTGCTTTTTTTCGGTATCACATAAATAACACCATCTTTGCTGCGCCATTCAACACTTGCTATTACCACTTATTTTCAAAATCAGATAACTAACGATGCTACTTTTGATCGAATTTCCTGCTTAAAGTAGTAAATTAAACAGCATTTTACAGATTTTAAAAATATTTTAATGCAAAATACTTCTTATTGATGTTACCATTGTTTTAAACACCTTGTCTTGAAAATATTTCCAAGCAACTGTCTTTATTTTCTTTTTCTTTATAGTTTAGATTTTCGTTTTTCCTCAAGGCTGGCGGACGTTCCTGTATCATGATGGTTCTTTAACTGTATGTCTATCGTAAGTCTCTCTTAAATTCTTCCTAGAACCTCATGCTTATGATTAACGAAAGATAGGAGGTTTAGTACTCTAAACGAATAGACCTTCGTGTGATTAAATTACGCAAATCGCAACTATTAACTATAATTGCTCTTCGTTTTTACACAAGTAAACATTTTTCTAAATTGCGTGGAGCGCATAGTTCTTGATTTTAGGAATCATGAAGCGGTTTTGATGTAAATAATGTTAGATTCCGCTTATTTCTCTTTATACTATCCTGAAATATGAAAATAAGAAATTAATTTTCCTTTGCGGATGGACCCTCCCCCACTATATAACAGAAATTCGTGCCTGCTGTTCTATGAAGCTCTAAAAAAAGTTGTTTGTAGTAGTTTATATCACATCCATTACCCTGTGATAGACTTGAAACAATTTGAACATGTAAAATGAACGTAATGGTAAACAATATATATTAAATGTGATCATAAGGCTGATATTCAGGTTCTTCGCCCTATCGGAAAAATTAATTTAAGGTAAAAATGAAGAAGTGTTTATATTTTTTAAAAAAGATTACCAATTTCCGAACTGCTGCTAACTGATCTAATTTTAGTTAGAGAGATCATAACTCTGCTATTTGTTGGCACTTTCCCTCGATAAAATGTCAAATGCTCTTGGGCGGGAGTTCAATATTGTAATGCTGTAACACCAAGGTTGTTGGTAGGTTTTTACTGTGTATCTTGTTTTAAATGAAAATTGTATGGATCAAGTAGCTAGCAGCGGAATTTTGTTAAATAAAATAATGAACTCTATTGAATTGATCCTTTTTGTGATTGCATCGGTTCTTTTCTAGTCATCTGTAGGTTTATGATTGGGAATGATCCTATAATCCTAGCACCTCCTCATTTTTACTGCCTCCTGAAGTTTCATCCATAGTTCTGAAAATTAAATATATTAATAATATTGTGAAATAGCTTTGAAAATTGCCATTGGACCAGCTTCATCTTTATATTCCACCTCATTTTTCTACTCCTAAATGAAAGCGACTGCATTGTAATAGCCCTTTTCTTTTTTTTGCAGGTAATTCTTATTGTAGCTGTCACAGTAAGTTAACCCCTATTCCATAAAATCATTACTAGTCGGAATGCCATTTTAATGACTATAAATTAACTCCTATGTTTTAAGTGTTCAGATGAGGTAGATAAAATTTATGAATTGATTCCAATAAATATACATATTTATGATTAATTTCTAAAAATGTGTCGTTCAATGTGAATATTTGAATTGATTTTAATAAATAAAAGATACTAAAGATACAGGCAATAATATCTTACCAAAATCGAAGACAAATTTTAACACAAAATCATTCCCGAAATAGTGGTAAGTTTGCATTTTGGACGCAGCAAAGATTGATCAATATAAAAATATTTGATTATTCTGGAATAAATCAAATAATTTAATTTATGTAACCATTATTATAATAGGTATTTTTAAATTTAATTTCATCGCTAACAACAAAGTAATCTTCTTACCCCCAAATATTTGGAAAAAACTAAAGCTTTTAAAAGCACTTGAGTGATGGTGAAGGTCTTTTTTACGATAAAATTCGACTAACGAACAAACTCTTCAAAAACATACCCAAGCTCCTAACAAAGAATAGCTCATGACAATGAGATATCGCTTATACTTGTGCCCCCAAAATATAAGCATACCAGAAGATATGGTGAATTTTAGTCGCTACTTTAGGTAGATTCAAGGTTTTAGACCAAGCAAAAATATTTACGAAATTCCACTGCAATAGATCCTGTTACTCTTCTACAGTGCTTCATCTTGAAATGAGATTTGAATTGTGGTTCTTTCATTAACAAGAAAGATATTTTTAATCAAGTTTGTGTTGCTGATTTTTGCCTATTTTCAACAGTCCCGATTTAAGCCGTCAAAATTGTCTTCGTTAGGAAAAAAAAATCCAGAAAGCTAAAAACAAATGTATCTGTGCAAAGGTTATGGCAAAAGAATATTTATCATTTTTTATTTTTTACGTGCCACCAAGCAAAAAATTATTCCAAAGGGTCTTGGAAAAGGGAAAAATATTGAGTCATCCGTTAATTTTAACTTTGTCACATAGAGATTTCTACCATTGATATGACTCATCAGATTTAAACTTCATTAACTAAAAGAGGCCGACTGGAATAAACATTAAGTTTTGTGTTTCAACTTAAATATTGGATTAAGAACCTTCATCTTCAAGGTCAAATTCCAACACTTATAAGAATGAAACATTCTCGACCTTAAGTCACTTAAATCAAAATGACCCCAAAGCCAACAAGTATTATCGGGATTTGTTTATTTTTTAAGTAAGATATTTCGATAAAGTTGGTCAAAAAATGTTAATAATTCTGTATTCAAGTGTTATGGAGATACTACCAAGCCATTATTTTTTTATGGATGGATATTTGCATCTCAGCTGCCAGAAAGAACTTTGCAAAGAACGACCAAGTTGGCAGAACTTCAACTACCATCAACGAATGAAAACTCTATCGTGCGAGAGCACTTGCGGAAAAAAATGATCGTTTCACTATACAAACCATAACACTGAGACGTAACTTATAATTAGGATGAGATTATGCAATTGTTAAAAATCATTTAGACTTTTGCGTGTATCATCTTGATGGTACCTAAAAGGTTACACAAAGATCAAACCTGAACCTAATGAAATCATTGGAATGACATTTAATTAAAACAAAATGGATTATAATCTTGTTAAAATTTTAAAGAGAATAAGTACTGATTAAGGAACATGGATGTAATAGTATGATATTGAATATAATCTAAATAAAAGCAATGAATGTTAAGAAGTTAGAGTGGTGTCATCGAAATAATGTCCCAAAGCTTGAGAACAAAATGGATGAGAACTGATTTGGCGATATAGTAGTTATGCTCTTGATCGGTAGAATGGCATAGTACTCCGCCACCAAAGTCCAGGGGAGGACAATAAATGGCCAGTTTTCGCAAAACTGAATTAGGCCATTATTAGGCTGATTGATACCCGGCCAGATATTACGCTATTTTCGAATATGAGGAGGATATTGAAACCCTCAGAAAGCAGACAAGAACGCAAGCATTGAAGGAGATAAAGCTACTATTCAGCACCCTCACTCTACAGATACAACCCCACAGGAGTGTCTTCTGCCGATGGCTTGACCAATTGATCGACAAGCACTCCAAAAACTTGACCTCAGAGGAAATCATGAGGCGGAAAATTTGACAAATGTAGCAGAGATAAAAGAATTCAGAAACAAGAAAGACAACATCGTATACCAATTTGAATTCAAGGTTATTTTCAACTACACGTGCATGGCATATAAATCTAAAGAGAGCATGCTTACCTCTGTTTTGCGAAAATAAGCTGAGAACAAATCGAAACTGGGCAATTCACTTCATTACAGTTTGCTTCCGCTGCTATAATATGGAACAGCACGCCAATAAAGACTGCAAATGACAGGAAATTACCTGGTCCAAATGCAGTGACAAAGGCCACAACCGGAACTATTGCATCTCCCAGTTTGTAAAGTGCCCAAATTGCAATAGAATCATGGAGTAATGACCATGTATAGCTCCATCCAAAAATAAATCTTAAAATAAAATACCGATGAAAAGAAAGAAAGAACATGGGAAAGTAACACCTAATACAACCACGTGGCAAGAACTGCCTACGTAAGAACAACTGTATCACGGCAGAAGGCATAATAAAGGTCAAGAATAAGGGGTAAGACAGAAAAACGTACCTACGATGAGGAGAGGCTCGAACTTAAAATCTACGGAAAGGGACAGGTTGCGTTCCCTAAGAATCCAAAACCTCGGAGATCTAGAAAGAGGGTGCGCCGAATTAAGAGTTATGCAGATTTGAAAAACAAGCGCAATGGAAAGCCACGTGTCAAACGAACTAACAGAAGATGTAAAATAATAGACCTACAAGAAAAGAGGAAGAACATAAACAACACACTTAAAATACTAATACTAAACTTTGATGGATTTGATAGAAAATCTCTTTTGTATGGGAACATATTCCGACAGTATATCCAGATATCATCCTTATCACAGACTCCGGAATTAACCTCGCAACCAGCACAACAAATACAAAATTATACAATAATAAACAAGAATCACACCCGATGACGCAGCCATCACCATCCGAAAAAACAAAACATTCAAAAAGATACCATAAAACGACTAACCATAAAACGATGGCCTAAACGCTAGATTTTGATCGTCTGGTTATGGTAGCAGCCATCAGAGGGGAAAAATTCTGGAGCTATTAATCGAAGGAAACAGGCTTCAGAGGATCGGAGAAGACTTTTCGATATTACTAATACACCGTTTAGAAACTTACACGGAAACAGTATAGGCGAATACAGCTTCCACTTCAACATCAACAAAGAACCAGTACTCTTTGCCCCTAGCGACCACATCCCTATTCCCTATATTAATAACAATATAATCTGCGCCAATGCTAAAGCTCATCTTACCTAGGAAATGTTATGCGCAAGCTGTGAGCTTTAAAACGAGATCTTCAGCACCTATCTCACCAATGATCTCACATAAAATCCTTTCACAACCTACCTAGATGGAGGAGATGAGGGACATCGCGTTGGAACATAAAGCAATCTATGAAGAAATTCGCAGGACAAGACCAAACCGGGAAACAAGAGCTTGACTGCGCCTTCTAAGCGAGATACTAAAGTACTTGATCCATCAGGGAACAAATGGATACCAAGAATGATATTATTGATAAGCTGGAAAGGAAATGCAAACCCGCAAAGTTTTGGAGGATCACCTCAAACCTGAGAGGTTGCCTCTGAAGGTCAAGATAGAAATCAAGGAGGAAAGAGCCACCCTTGACGTGGCCCAATAACATAAAGTTTAAAAAGATTTATAATATTCTTTTTGCCTAGAGGGAGGTTTAATTTTTAATTATCTAATGTATTAGATAATCAAAAATTAAACCTCCCTCTAGGCAAAAATAAAATTATAAATCTTGTTAAACTTTGCGTTACTAACAATGTATTTATTAGCGATATGGGTTTTTTCTGTCAAAAATATGGTCTTAACATGCATAATCTTGTATCACCCATATTAGGGAACCTTTTTATGGAGCATTTCGAAGTATCATTATTCCTTTCTGCGTTTCTACATCATAATTTTGTATGATGTAGGTTTGTAGATGACGTCATATCGAATTGGCAAATAAATAGTTTAAACTTATTTGAAAATTTTCTTAAAAATCTTAACGACCTCCCACCAACTATCAATTTTAAAGTAGAGTGGGAAAAAGAAAATTGTATATCCTTTCTTCATGTAATAATGGTTATAGTCATTGACCAAATTAGCTTCACTGTGTATTGAAAACTAACTTATTCTAACTCCTATATCCATTTCTTTTCGGATCATGATATTAATAGTAAGAGAGCCGGTGGATCAGGTATGTTTTTGAGAGCACTAAGAATATGTGACCCTTGCTTTATAGAAGACGAGATTACATATATCACCTGCAGTTTCATTGAATTAAATTATCTAAAGAAAAGTCTACTCATTACGGTTCCTAGGATAAAAACAAATATTATAATACGAAGTATATATCCTTCTCCTTTTCTCCCCTCCTCAAAGGAGTGAACAAAGTTATTTATCCAGGCATAATCACATTTAAATACCCTTTATCTATCCTTAAATCTTTCCCTTCGACCAAGCCCATGGATCAGCCAAATAAGGCAAATGTATCTTTAATCCCGTGTGACTTTACAACTATCCCTCATTTTACATAGGAGAGACCAGAAAAACCTTAACAAAACGAAGTTATGAACAAAAAGGTGACGTCTATCTAGGCAGTACCACATCCAGTATTTTTAATCAAATTAGCAATTTCAACCACCAAATTGACTATTCAAATGCACAAATCATATATAATTGTAAATAATTCTATAAAAGAAAAATAATCGAATCTATAATAATAGGAGAAAATCCCTATTTTAATTTGTCAGAGGGGCAATTGAAATGCAGCCCCTATTCCCGTGACCTCATTGTAAACAGCTTAGTCAACGATCTTAGACTCACACCCCCCTGATTATTGACCTTTTTCCCTAGTTTTGTGTTTCTGTGTGGTTTTTCTTTTTCTTTTTCTCTTATTTGTATGCTATTCATAGACTTTTGTAACAATTGCATTCTCAGTATACGACTGAAGAGGGTAAATAAACTACATAGTGAAACTAGTCTCGTAAATTAAACTTTTGGCTCTTATACACTGATTTTACTATCATATACCATAACTCGCCATCGAGTTCTTTTACTTATATATATATATATATATATATATATATATATATATATATATATTGATATTGATAAAAATTTCGATATGGGGTGGAGAACGATAATACTAGTCCACGCCCTATACGAAATAAACGTATATATAGACGGAGCATCTTAGTTATGACGATGGTTGTATTGTTAAGATTACTAGATTACAGTTGTTACGAAGATTATCTCGTTTACGTTCCCCCTTTTAAGTTCCCCAAGTCTTATGTCTTCGGAATTTAATACTTCGCGTTTAATATATATAGACTGCTAGTCACCCGCAAATTAACTTCGTTACTTGCCGCTTTCTCCCTTATATGCCAATATTATAATAAAATTTATTCATGCAACGTACTTCTTTACCTCGATTAACCTGAAACCTTCGGTAAGCCCTGCCCATATAAAAACACAGTGAAGAACTTAGCTTTGGTGTCATATACTTAATTCACCTTAAAATAGATTGGTTACCCATAAATTGGTAATTCTCATCTGCTACACCCCATATAAATTTGTGACTATTATAATTGGTAACCCAATAAATAAGGGATATTTATAGAACATTATCCCCCATAAGATAATCCACCTATAAGTATTGACCGTTCGTTTTGACGGAGCAGTGAAGGTATAGAAGAAATTGACGCAACAAGCCCTCGTGAGACAAGACAAGGTAAATAGGACTTCGTGAGCGCTGTCAACATCAAGCCGCCCATCTTTAATGAAACACCAGTCTGAGGCTAACTCAAAATTGTGGAGGCCCAATTTCCTATATTCTGAATAAAAAAAGAACTTACTAAACTTTTCCACGTATTAGCTTCACTTCTTCCTGAGACTGTCGATCATATTCCAGCGACCATTTTGATGGCCTAAAAATATTGTCATTTGAGAGCGGAAGGGATTAGACTTTTCAAGTAGACCAAACCAGAGCTTTTGAGAAGCTCATCACACCCTCCACGCTCACATGCCGATTCTAAATCAGTTGGAAAACCCTTGGTAAAATCAGGCAAGTTGCGCGAGTCTAGTATATTCTGTGGCATTTTATTCTTTTAGTAGACTGTGCGCGTGGCATACTTATAGACAAACAAACTAAACTTGCATCTAAAGTAAGACTATATATAAAGCCGCTGGTAGCCTTAATTATCAATGACCCTCAGCACATACTGCCCAATTACAGAGCCATATTGAGGGAATATAAGACTCTACCGACCCGAACCCGCGGAGCCCTCCCCTTCATCATCACCCCCGATGATTCACCGTACCAACTAGTGGCGGATTGCTGCCCTGAACCAGATGGTTGACGGATCTGAAAAATCGGTGGCTTTCTTTTCGAGCAAGCTGAGCAGGACGAAGCAAGCATACTCCACCTACGACAGACAGCTTCTAGCGACGTATTTTGCCGTCATGCATTTCAGGCACCTGAATGAAGATCGCTATGTTACCTTGTGCCCTGATCATAATCCTTTAGTATCAGATTTTGCACTGCCATTAAGTGCTAAAACACACAGGCAACAACGCCATTGAACAGCCAGTCTAGAGTGCCTCAGTGATATCACTTACCTGTGTGGTCCGGACAACATAGTCGCTGACTGCCTTTAAAGGAATTTCAGTTCGGTCTAAATTGACTCTCTTGACACCCTAGCTTTGGCGGCAGTGCAGGAAAATGACGAGGCAAACGAAGGAATTTCGCTCATGACTTAAATCTGACCCCTTTGCCGAGGAAGTTCAGCTTTGGTGTAAAGTAACATCAAGATACCAACGACTGTTTGTCATTTTCACATGGAGAGGAAGTATCTTAAATCAATTGCATAACCTGTCACACTCTTGAATCAAAACTTCACTTCGTTTTATCAAATCTCAAATCTCTATATTTCTGGCCCAATATAGACAGAGATGTTCGCTCCTGGACGATAGTGTGCCCCTCCGCGGTCAATCTTCCAAGATTAATCGCCACACGAATTACCGATCCTGGCCATTACTAGTGCATCGTCAAGGTTCGAAACTGTGCATATCGATATAGTTGGAACATTATATGCACAGAAACTTTGGTTTCCGACTATCGCAATAAATCCGAGCTAAAGTCCCTGGGTTCTCTCAGCCCATGCTTATCCGCCGTAACCCTAGAAACCGTCGGCGGAGAATTTCAGTCTATATTAGTGATGGTTTGTCCGCTCATAGAAGAACTAT
The DNA here is from genome assembly GCA_963969495.1 of Ceratothoa steindachneri. NCBI lineage: Eukaryota > Metazoa > Arthropoda > Malacostraca > Isopoda > Cymothoidae > Ceratothoa > Ceratothoa steindachneri. Next base: position 88,800,781 of record OZ018328.1, read on the forward strand.
CTATAAATGTGGCTGCCATGAAGTAATAGCCTTCCCCTTTGTACCCGAATCCACAACTTTTATATTTTGGGTTCTTATCGCAACCCTTATTGCGATGATACCAAATATGATTGCCTATTAACAGCCATGGCCACCATCCAGTCTGATGATCGCAAAGCAGTTTTTGTTTTTGTTAGTGATTTCAATGCTCACCATCGTGAATGGCTTGAGTCTGCATCACCAACAGATATTCATGGTTGTGCAGCAAATGACTTTGCTAGTGTTTCGGGCTGTTCACAGTTGGTGTCCGGCCATACTCATCATGCTGGTAACTGTCTCGACTTAGTACTTACGGATGTACCTGATATTTTTAAAGCAGAAATTAATTCACCGATAGGTACATCCGATCACTCTGCTATCAGTTTCAAACTTGATCTGAGGCAACCTGTCCTTCTTATACTATTACGAAGGAAATTATCTAAAAACAGGGTTAACTGGAGTATTCTCCGTGATGATGTTCCAGGATCCGATTAGGGGCCATTCTTTGCAATGCTAAGCCCATGTCCACTTTCAATGAACAGACACTTAGTATTATTTCTCACTGAGTCCCTGTTAAAAGGAGCTCATACCGGTTCAATGATAAAGCCTGGTTTACAGTGGAATGCAAAACTGCTCTAGATCTTAAACTGGGAGCATACTGCCACTAATCTCAGCTACGCACAAGAGAATCATGGAACGAGTATTTTCTAGCAAGATCTCAAGCAGAGAGGATTTATCATGATGCGGAAAGCGAATATCTCCACTATGCCAAGGATAAATTGTTAAGCGCCACTGATCCACATAAATGGTGGCCCACCCTTAAATCAGTGGTCTTTGGCTGCAGCTTATCCCTTTCCCCATTGCTCTCTGAGAACGGTCAACTTATCACAAGTCCAAAGGAAAATGCTGATCTTTTGATGAAGCACTATGACTCTAAACTTAGTAGAGAGCAATTAATTTTCAATCAAGAAATGGCCATTATGCCTATTCTTAATAAAATTGCATTTCGGTCCAAAGAAGTGGAGAAGCTACTCAATGCTCTTGATCAATATGGGGGCACAGATCCCCTTAAGAAGTTTCCTTTGTTTTTCAAAGAAACTTCTGCTGTAATCGCAAAAAGGTGCGTGCAATATTTAGATGCCTCATGCGATCTGGATTGTTCCCAGAGCGCTGGAAGGTGGCTAACATTGCGCCGATTCCTAAATGAACTCCTTCCCCTGATCCATCCAATTATCGTCCAATCTCTATTACATCATTCCTCTTTAAATTTTTTAGCACCTCGTTGCAGCTCACCTTTCCCGCTTTCTTGTGAGATCAGGTGTTCTCTTTTGTAATCAATTTGATTATCGAAAAAGGTTTGATATAACGGATGCACTTCTTACGATCTCTTACAAGATCCAATTAGCACTAGACCAGGGGTATGAAGCCCACATAGTTCAACTGGATCCTTCAGCTGCCTTTGATAGAGTAAATCATAATGGCTTGCTAAAGAAGCTAAGAAATATTGGTGTTGGTAGACGGATTTTTTTTTATTTCAGAGCAATTCCTGGTGGGTCGCACCCACAGGGTTCGTGTTGATGCCAACTTCAGTAACTGGCATCCTGTCCACTCGGGTGTTCCGCAGGGCAGTGTTATTAGACCTCTGCTCTTCAATATTTACACTGCTGACAGATTTAGCACCAGAAAAAATATTATGTATGGTTATGCAGACGATGTAACTCTGCTCGCGACTATTGACTTCCCTCACTCTCACAGCATTGCATCTAATTCCTTCACTGAAGATCTTCGATGTTTATATATAGTGCCATAAAATGAACATGGAGCTTAACATCGCTAAATCTAAATGTATGTATATCTCACGATCTCGTAGCCCTTTTCCTCAACCTGAAGCTCTCCATGTTGATGGTTTAGCATTGACTGATATAGACAAACTGGACATTTTGGGCGTGAAATTTGATTCCAAATTAACTTTTGAGTGTTACATAAAATCTCTTGTAACTCCTGCTTTGCATAAATTAGGAATCATGAGATAGGCCTATGCCACCTTCAAAGATGCTTCCGTGTCCGCCAAATGCTTCTGAAGCTCTATTCTTCCAGCTTTGGAATATTGTGCCCCTGTTTGGTCGTCTGCTGCTACCTCACACTTGCATCTTATTGACAGAGTCTATTATACTGCCAGCTTTCTTTGTGGCGGCAATGCTTAATGGAACCTTGCACATCGCCGGAAGATCAGAAATGTGTGCATGCTCTATAAGATACAATCCAATCCGCATCATTTGCTGTATATTTCCTTGCTAAATTGCTTTGTAGCAAAGAGAAACACTTGTCAGGCTTTGGCCCTGCATCCTCTTTGTTTTCAGTTTATCAGATGCCGTACTAGCCAGCTTCAGCGTTGCTTTCTGCCAAGTGTTGTCAAGCTTTGGAATTCCTTGGACGAAGAGACTTGTGCAACGAATGGTGTAGATGGCTTCAAGAAGAAACCTAATAAGATCTTGTGTTCATCATGAGCCAATATTCTGTTATTTTGTTATTTTTTATGTTTTTACTTGATTGAATATTCTATATACAGTATATTTTGTTTTGTTTAAATGTTGCTATGTAATAGGTAGGCTACTGGCACCAAATTACAGAATTCAATACGCCCAGCGAAAACCTTCACAAAATGGACGCGCCGTAGTCTTATTAAATACTAGCATACTCAACTCATATAAAATAAATGTCTAAAATTGGAATAAGGAATTAAGAATGTATGAATCAATTTACATTTATGAATTGATTACAAAAATAAGGGATATAATATATCTGTTAATGTATGTATATAGAAGGCAAGCGTGCGTTGGAGTTAAACGTGGCCAAGAAAAGTAACTGTGTAGATAAGACTCGCACGTAAAGAAACATTTTGCATCCCAGAATAAATTGATCGAAAGACGGAAGTCTTTGGCTAGCCTGAGTAAACATAACCGCTAACCAAAAGAAATTATATACAAAAAGCTGTGGCAAGCGCATCCTGTTATATTGATAAAACTTGGGATATACAAGTGAGTCGACTTACGCAGCTTTCAATAGCTCCGCCTTTGTGGTGGAAAAGGATACTTATAGGCCACACCGTCTAGGAAATAAGCATATATATAGTCTGAGAGCTCATTTAGGATGATTATTTTATTGTTAAAATTACTAGATTACACTCTTTAAGAAGATTATCTCGTTTACTTTTCTCCTTTCAAGTTAACCAAGTCTTATCGCTCTAGATTTTAATAATTCGTGATGTGCCGCCTGCCCAGTTATAGGCCAATATTAGAATAATTTTACTTTGCCAACCGCCTTCCTTACCTCTATTACCCTGAAGAGTTGATCTTTGGAGTCAGATACTTAATTTCCATTCACTATTCTATTCATTACTGTAAATCGGTACCGATGGATCCCGCCATAATTTGCTAATTCCTCTCAATGCCCCTATATATGTCTATGCTGAATTTACACACAAGTTATAGAGTATTCTACCAGGTTGTCTGGCCAAAGAATATATTAAAATAGGATAGCGCTATCCCAAGAACATCATTGAATGCAGTTACCATGTTGAAATATTTTCCAGCATGAATGGAAAGACTACGGGAAAAAAAACTTGGTAAGTAATAAAAAATAGCTAATAAACTTCTCAAATGATATGAAAGGCGCAAACATGGAGAAAATCGAAGATAAAACCTCAAGATTAACAAATCATTCCACGTTGCGGATGAAAGAAACATCTTAAGGAGGAGATTTTATACACTTCCCCACCTCATTGGACCAAAGAAATTAAGAGAAAATTATATATTTATGCGGAATATAGAATCATTTAAAGCTTTTGGACTAGGAATCGAATCATACGATGCAGTTAGAAGAAAAGAGGAAGAAATACGACATCTCATATCGGAGCAGCAATGTCATATATCGGATACCATAATATAAAAAATAAATTTAGAAAGAACAGAAAAACAGGGGATTTAAACAGACATAGAGGCTGATCTCCGAGAAAGAAGATAACTACTATAAACGAGCGGGAAGAAAAATAAAAAAAATACAGGACCAGAGATTAACAATTTTGCCTTTACTTGAAGTTCATGCTCTCAAAAACTCCAGAGGAAAACGAAGAATTCAATCCAGACATAGGCGAAATAGACAAAATTCACGTTAAAACATCTACAAGATAAACCCAGCACCAAAAGAAAAGCAAACAAAGGAATAATGTCTGAGTAGATGGACCTATATAACGCTAAAGAATTTAAAGGCGTGATCCAATCTTTCAAAAAAAAAGCGACACGCTCAACCAGAATAACCATAATTAATCTTATCAATGCACAGTATATCCTTATAGAAACATTACAGAATACCTATAGCACGTCCCCAAACACTATTTAATCGATTACTATAAACTATCCAAGTGATTTTCGTTCCGAAGCCAGGAAACCATCCTAGGTACATCGACAGTTCCAGGCTTATATCTTGATTAATTTCACATAGACCACGGTCTAATATGAAAAGGTAGGAGTAGAGAGAAAGTAATCTATATAGATAAGTATTACTTCTTAAATATTAAACAACAATATTATGGAGACTCATTTGTCAGTTTCATGCTCTTTTTCTAAGTTATATGAAATCATGTTACGGAATTCTTATATATACGAGAGTGGGTCAACAAGTTTTGCAATTTGGATATAAGGAAACGAGATATGAGGAAAAGTGTTTTATTATTTTTTAATATAACTACCCTCGACTTCAATGCACTTGCGCCACTTGTCCCTCAGCTTCGAATTCTCGACAACCAGAAATCTTCTGACTGCTGTTCAATCTACTCCTGGATATTGAGCTGGACATCTTCATCGTCCCCAAACCAGCGTCCACGCATTGCAGCCTTGAGCTGGCGGAATAAAGAGTAGTCGCGATGAGCCAGATCTGGACTGTAGGTGGGATGGTTGAGATTCTCGAATTTGCACTCGCGCAGGGCAGCTTGTGCAACTCTGGCCTTGTGGACTTGAAGTCGATCATGGGGCGTGAGGTTTCTAATGACCCAAGAGGCAGAGACCTTGGTCATGGTCAAATAGTCGCGGATGATGTTGATAACACTTTCATGTGATATTTCAAGTTGTCGTTCAAATTCTTCGAATTTCACCCGTTGATTTTCGAGGATCATCCTCTCCACACGGGCAGCATTGTTCTCGTTGGTCAGGTCTGACGGGCGTCCTGGACGCTGGTCATCTTCAAGGGACTGACGACCATGGCGGAACTCCTTATTTCGGCGAGCAATGGTTGCATAGGACGGGTCGATGTCGGTTTACACTGCAACTATGTCTTCATAGATCTTTTTTGCATTCTTGCCTTCCTTGGTCAAAAATTTTATCACTGCGCGCTGCTCAACCTTCCCCATTGTTGAAAGATTTAGGACAAACGATCTGCGATCAGCTACTGCTTCTTAAGTAGAGGAGGCAAGAGCGTGCGGCTGCAGGTCCTGACTTATAACTTGTCCTAACCCCCTCACAAACAGCCATCTCTCTTCCACTGTTTTGCACTACCGATTCGCAAAACTTATTGGCCACTCCTCTTACATAATATGATCATTCGCGGATTTAATCTTCACTTTTTAATGTCACTTAAACATAAATATAAATAAAGTAATTACATTTTGAAGAGAGGTGTCGAAGCCATGTTTAGCCTCGCGTATAACGTGGTTAAATAAATAGAATATTCATATAATTTGGAGGTGCACAAATGTAGTGTTTTATATAATTGTAGGCTTGTACGACAACGTGAAATAAAATTTCATGGAAAGTAAATAAATTTGCCCGACGTATAACGAAAAAACAATAGTGGCAAATCTAGTTGCTAAGCGGCGTTAATTGGTTAAGTATAGAAGTAGAGTTTCCATATAAAAATTATCATCATTAACCGCTTTCAAAATGTGCTCTTTGTTTGCACTCGACAAATTAAACCATTTAGTTGCTCCGTTTGTCTTTCCTGATACGCGCCGAAAGAATGAGAAGACTTTACTCTTGCCAAACATAACAAGAAATATTGTTTCCACATAATACCTCAAACTTAATAAAAATCCTAGGCAAAGAAAATTGGTTTAGGATTCAGAAAATGAATTAGTTACTCACACCATTGAAACAAAATAAAATGATTTATATAGTGAGGTCACTGGGGTGAGAGATTAAAGGGGAAATATATTTTATTAATGAATTAAAGTTAAATTCTGACTATAAAAATGATAATTAGTATTGGCCATACTTTATTTATTCTATCGGAGCAAAAAGTTTGGTAAAACCTCAGATTCGGGGCGCACGGTAGATGGCGCTGTTAGTCGGCTACAATTTTGGGCTACAGCATATCTCTTATGACGTCAGATTGTAGCGTCAGATGTGAACAATATCGGCGTAATATTTTTTGGTATATGAGTATATACTGAGGGGCTGCGCCCCCCACACCCACCCCCCAATTGATTGAAACTCAGGATCATCGCAGGGTGGTTACCCTACAGTGATATCTCCCCCACGAGCAGTCCCCTTGAATTTACTGGGGGGGTTTTCTCCCCAACAGCTTTTTACTCTTAGAAAAACCTAGCCTAATAATAAACAATTCTTACTTTTATAGGTTTCTTGATTAGTTTATGCGCCTCTAGATCATCTAAAAGTTTTTCGAGATCATACAAAGTAAAGCCGAAATCGAATAACAAAGAAGCACATGGAGAGCACGAAAACACAATAACGAAAGAAAAAATTTGCAAAACGGGTCCTCTTTATAACCTAAAAGGTTGCCAGTAAGAAGTTGTTATCGTTCGCAGTAAATAAAAAATACGAAAACAAAACAAAAAACAATAGAAGACATCAAGAAACCTTACCTAACTTAGAAAAAAACTATAAACGAGCAGAGCGCAGATATTTAGTAAATAATAGACTAAAAGTTACAAATCCCCAAAACAAAAATAAATATAACTCCGACATTGTTCACATCTGACGCTACCGTCTGATGTCATAAGAGATATGATGTAGCCCAAAATTGTAGCTAATTAACAGCGACATCTACCGTGCGCCCCGAATCTGAAGTATTACCAAAAGTTTTTCCTATTAGATTATTTACTCTAACTCTAGAGTCACACGCTCCAGTGGCTCCTCTCTATATCTTGTTTGATCCTCGGCTAAATTAAATTATCGTTGGCCGTTAATATCTAGTTGTGACTATTAATGAGGCAACAATAAAGAATTAAAGAATAAAAATCTCTTTTGAAGAATTTGATCCATTAACTCCTATGGTGACCAAAAATGTTTCCATTTTCGACAAGTGGATCCTAAGCTATGATTCCTTTAACTCACTTCTACCAAAGGTCCTAGCGGCCCAATTATTGTATAAAATTTCACTTTTATTTAATAAGCTTTTTAGAAATCTTATTATTCTCCGCCTCAATGGTTGCCGTGTCGTAGTTATTTTCTTGCTCTGGTGTTAGAAAATTCAACTCATAATTTACTGCTTTTCAAATGAATCTTACTCGTCTTCTAATGAGTAGCATCGAAAGCTCTCTTTATATTTTCAGTTTCCTATCCATTTTTACAGATATTTGGGGTTTTTATCTATTTCAGTGCACTAAATAAAAGAAATGTAACTTGATTGCGGCAAGTTTTGTCATAGGTTCCTAATATCTGGTGAGTTTGGTTTCTGCCGTCCTCAAGCCCAGCAGGGCTAAATGAAACGCTCATGCTACATAGAGGCATGCAAATTTGATGAAGATTTCATATGAGACAAAGATTGTCAAATTATATTAAATAACCTAATAAAAAAAATATATACACGTGCAAATAAGAGAATGATTTTTTTAAGAACATTCTAAAGGTTTCCTGAAATCATCTGGAGACATTTTGCTCAACAGATAAGAACTGTACAACCGCTATTTTTGTTGTATTCACTGTGCAGAGATTCCACCACACTTAAAAAGGAATCATGAGCTACGTCAGATAATTCTTTGCTTGAAAACTCTGAAAAGGACTCTTTCTGCGGTTTAAAATGACTTATAAATTTATACAATGAAAACAGAACCTATAAATTTCCTCAAATATCAGTCGACCCCACTTAACGACTTTCCGAAAAGACAAAGCTATTAGGCGATTTTCTAAGAAGCATCCCTTCAAGAGCGTAGCAGGAATTTGGGGAAAATTTAAAACCATTAATATTTAAGAATTGAGCCGTTTTATATAGTTACATCAGCTTACTTGATCTGGTTTAAAAGCTAGTTTTCCAGCAACCAAACCAATTATGAGTAAGAAGGACCAGAAGGCGAGACTAGAATATGCTGAACATCATGTGCTTGAAGGGATGAATATTCAAAGAGAATTCAGTTCCTCGATGAAAATATATTAAATTTTTTGGATCTGATGACATACGCTTTGTTACAAATCATACATTTCACATGCTTAACTATTAAGTAGTTAAATATCTTGCAAGCATTGAGAAGGGAAGTTATTGTTATGGGAGATGTTTTCGTCTGAAATACATAGTTGGTTCACTAGTACGAATAATTGGAACAGTAAATGCGAATGTGTACCCTCGTAAAACAAATTGTTAGACCTTCAACCCCTAGCAACTTTGAACCAAACAGCAGTATTTATGAAAGATATCACGCCATGCCATACTGAAAAACGAGTAAAATACGATTTCGTAAAAGAGGATATCGAGATAATGAAGTCACTTGCTCAGAGCTCGGAGCTGAACCCAAATGAGAACCTCTGGAAGATCAAGGGAAACGAAGTTCGAGACCATCAGACTTCAACTGTAACGTCACTCTAGCAGCGTACTAATCGAAAACAATATAAAGCAAAAGCTTCAACACCTAATATTATGTGGTTTAAATGTCATCGTTATCAAATCTTGCTAGGTTTATAATGTTGTTTTAATGCTTGATAGGCTTGATCGTTCTTGATCGTTCTCTTAATTTACATCTGGCTTTTTTTTATTTTAAACGTTTATTTATCGTAACTTTTGGTATATTATACGATTGTATCCTATTAAATTTTCATAAGGTATATCAAATGAATGGCTTTATGTACCATGGAAATTTCATTAACCTACTCATCATATATTTGAAAAATATTTTAATAAATGAAAATATTTGTGTTATTTTGCTAGGTAGTCAAGATACAATATGTTTCTCAACACTTTTTCACTCTCTAAATCAAGGGAACTTTCTCTATGCTTTCCTCCTTACAAACTTTGACTGGGAGGTGAACTCATTGGCTTTACTTATTTTAAGTGAAAAAAAATAGTAAAATGTAATATTTCCCTCCCCTCTTTTTAGATGGCAGATCGTGCCACCAATTTCTATTAATTTGGTGGGGAATCTTAGAATGCTCATTGAAATTATTACTCTTCGAAAAGGTAAATCATAATTTAATAATGGCAGCAATGTCAAAAATATTAGTGGTCAACAATTTTAGAAAAGTTGTGTGGTTCTTAAATGAGATCAATTAATTCTTATATATTTTCATGCACTAAATCTAAATATCACTTTGAAAAAATGCTTAGTGGCAATAGGTTTAAAGATACGCGTCGTGTAATATTTAATTCTTTTATTATAACGTAAAATATGTGTCCTTATGTTTTAAACTCTAATACATATCTACTCTCTGCCTTTATGCTTGACTCTTATAGTGGGCTGAAGAATCATCTCTTGTAAATGTTCAGCAAGAGTCGGCAAAGATTGTGCACCATTTTCCCTGGTACAGCTTTTATATGGTTGAAATGTTGGTGAAACCTTTCATCCTGTTCATTACTAACTTTTCCACAGTTCACTGGAAAAAAAGTCTAAATGTGAGTCCTAAAAGTGAATTTTAAGTGAGATGTTACATCCAATGTTCATATGAGCCTTGAAGAGGTTTTTTACCGAATTCTTCTGTTTACAAGGATTCCCTTTGCGACTAAACTGAATACTTCCTAAGCAGCCTGATCCTCCCCATGAAGCGCTGATTCAAAGTCACCATCTTTAAGAAGTTCTCGAATCTGAGAACCAAGAAAAGCTCCCTCTTTTATCTCAGCGTCGCTCAGTGAAGGGAACTTTGATGTTAAATACTTGAATATCTGACCAGAGTTGTCCGAAGCTTCTACAAAGATTTTCATGAGCCCCAGTGGTATGTTTTGTAGTGGTAACAAAATTTGTTTGGTTCAGTAAGAGGTGGATTTTTAACATTTTTCATCCCGGGCTCCAATGATTCAGGAGGTGGCCACTCGATCCTGATATAGTGGGACCTCTTTCACGGCTCTTTCATTCACACAGAAAGCAGCAGTACTTAGTGTATCTGCCCTGCAGAGCCATCATAAAAACACCAACCTTTAGCCTCCACAGAGCTGCCATTGATATTCATCATATTTTATGCATTGCATCATATGCTTTATATTCCTATAAGTTTCTTTCATACGTGGTGCATAACACACAACAACTAATGGCTTACTTTTGCCGTTTTGCAGCAAGACAACTTCAGACTCATTTCTAATGAATCAATTAACAGTCTTAAGTATCTGGGTTTGTAATCGATGCAAAAGTTCTTGCATCACACCATTAATATTTTTGCAGGCCACTCAATGGCCTTCCATTGCGGGAAATCATTGAAATGATGCTGACGGTCACGAAACTTTTTTAGAATTTCACATCAGCTGCTAGGAGATTCTACTGTTGAAGATGAGAACCTAGCGGCTCTGCCTTGATCTTAGGTAGTTGCGGATCCGTGACAAGGTCATGAAGTACCCCTTTTGTTATGAGAAATGACCTAGAGGACTGTCCTTCATCAAAATTTCGGTCACTCTGTAATCCAGCACACTTATCTTTCTCTGCTTTCTCCTCACGACTTTCCTTATCTGAGTCGGAGTTAGTGCATCAGGAACAGGTAGACCTTCTTTATGTGCAAATGGGCGAGTAGTTGATGGAATTATTGAATATGTGGCAGAAGTTTTGTGCCTTATCCACACAAGTATGAGGTATCTGAAAGAAGAAAATAACAAATAATTAGAGGATAAACGGAAAGTTTATTTATGAATTTATAAATTTACAAGTGACTAAATAATTAAAATAGTTTTGATTAATTTTCAACTGATAAAAGAAACTGGAGATAATATGCAAGCCCTATGGGTGTTATTATTGAAAAAACAACCTAACATTCCCTTAAATTGATATTTGAAAGGAGATGATATAACAGCTCCTTTGGCATCATAAGAATTTTGGATTTCACAGCAAAGACAACTTACTAAGTATTATAGTTGTCCTGTAATCTTTGACTTCTTGTATTTATCAGAAGGGGAGTAGTGTATTTTTCATCTGGGCCCTCTGAACAATTATTCATTGCCCCTTATAATATTCCAACAAAGAATGAATAGAAGTGAGATTGGAAAGAATAGATGTCTTCTACTTTGCATGGCACCATAGGGATATTTCCAAAATTTACTACTATGGCTACGATTATTGCACTCATAAAATTCCCATTAGATTTATATAAATTGAAATCTGTGATAGCTAAAATAGAAAGGATATTTCGAACGATAGATTTCACATTAAGCTCTCGTTAGATTATATTTTCCACACCCTAATAATACTTGAACTGTTAGACCACAAGTAGATCTCTTGAGAAAATGAGAGAAATAAGCATTACTTCAGTTATTCTGAATTCGACGAGAGGTTCTTAGGAACCAAAACTGGAAAAGGCCTATAATGCACTATTTTAGAAAGATAATAGGTTGTGGCCGTTCCTAAACTTAATCTTTTCGAATTCGACTAGAATATTAGCCATATGGAAAAATGGTAGTGAAAACGCATTTACTGAAGATTATAGGTACTGTTGATAATATTTATGCGCATTTGAGTTTGCAAAGACCATGTGAATCTTCCACAAAGTGGATATATATGTCAAGTTTTAGGAAACAAAGAGACAAATGAATACACAATCAGTTAACCCGTCACTAAATGACAAGTGAATAGGATATTCTTGAAATTTAACGTAAATCAGAAAGCCCAAACAAAAAATTTGTTTATCATTAAATAATGATATAAACAAAGAAGACTCAAATAGATTGAGTTTCTAAAATTATCTACGACTCTATTTTTTATGAATTCATTGTAACAAAACTGTTGCTCACAAGAACATCTATTTACGAGTTGATTAATACCCTCTCTAATTATTTGATATTGCGTTCTAAAATTAAAGTGAGGTAACTTGAGGCAAAAGGATCCCGTTAACATTTATATTCTGATAAACTCATGTATATCCCCTAGAGATTTTTTGTAGAAATTGTTTATATATGGCTAAACTGCCATACTCAGATATTTTTCCATGGCAATTTTTAACTCAACTCTATATACTGCGTGATTAATTTCAGATAAAATTATAAAAACTTACGTTGGTTTTTAAACCAACAAAAGAGAAAGTAAAAATTTCACGAACTAGCTTCATTATAAAATGAAAAGGTTTTTATGTATTTCAGAGATGTTTGCCCAATTAAATTAAAGTCTATATACGCTTATTGAATAAAACTCCTTAGTCTATGAAATAAAACCCTGTTGGACTTGCTTAGAGTGAGTCCTGACATATAAAATTATCTTTCTTTGCAATTCGGATAGACTTAACACAAAAAATGTGAAGCACGTCATAATAATGTTCCGTAATACTCTAAATAAATCTTTGGGAGTTCCTTAACCCTCTTCCGCAATGTTATATCTACGAAAGGGCAACCATTCACTTTCCCAAAAGGAAATATCAGGAAGCCTTTTGTATAAGCTAACGTTTAAATTCAAAGGAAAACGAAGAAAACGTGAATTTTAGCCGTGGATCTTCTCCCTCTGCAATTTATTTCATAAACAATAACGTTCTAGTCAATGCGGTTAGTTAAGAGGAAATATAAAGTCCAAAAAGGAAAATATGCACAGCGAAATTCAGAGAAAGCTAGTGATACCATTTTACTAGCACAAATCTACCTAGGTTTTTAATCCTATCATTTGTAATGCAGGGTTTTTAACCTATTCCAACATCTTCATCATCATCATCATCATTTCATGTCTTAGTTTCTTGCTACTATATATATAGTAACTAAATAAAGAAATATATATATATATATATATATATATTAGATTTAGTAGAATGGGCGTTTTTATCACTCCATACCTGTTAGCACTTTTGACCTGGTATACCTTGTGGAACGTGAAATACTTGTTTGATGAAGTAGGCTTTGTTCTAAGAGTAGTAATATTGTTGTTTTAAAGAAGAGTCGTTGCAAACACTTAAGGATATAGAGAAACGCACCAGAATTCCCCAAATTAACTTATATTTTAAATGTAACAAGTAAATACCAAAAATAAAATATGAACCACAGAAATACTCCGAATATTATAATACACAATAATTACTTCAATTAACTTGACCCTCTACAATTGGCTAACTTCGATATGCACTTCAATCTACAAGATTTAGGCTAATATTCTCTAAAGGAGTTTAAATACCTAAGGAATGTTATTGTCTCCATGACTCGTGCCGACCGGCAAGATGGACGTGGTCGAGATCACGAGGTGCTTTGGCGAGTATAGCAGATGGGAGTCCACACGGTATTAAATGGGGCGGGTCTTCAAGGGGCAAAACAATTACGGTGCTTTAGGTGGCACCAAGGTAGGCGGGGCCTCTCTGGCGAGAGTAATTTGAACTTGGTTCCTAAACCAAGTTAATTTAGAGTTCGGTATGACCACCGGGTAACAGGCTCGAGGAGGACCACTTCACCTTCGTTACGTAATTCCTCATGGGCGAGGACTGTACTCGGTGGGGTTCTTCTTCAAGGGCGAGGATTGAGAAGGGGATGTGGGTGTTTTGATGAGAATTAGTTAAACTTAAACAAGTTAACTTAAAGGTCGGTTTAGGGAACCAGGAACTACCTCGAGCATGAGCTTCTTCTTAGTTCCAGTCTACCTCAAGGTCAAAGATAACGGAGGGAGGGTTTCTCTGATGAGAATAAGTTACATTTAGGTTCTCAACCAAGTTAACTTATGAATGTGGTGCGGCCACCGAGTAACGGGGTCGAGGGGAAGCCTTTTCCCTCTTCTTTTCTTAATTCTTCAAGCACGAGGAATATCCCTGGGCTTTAGGATGCACCAGGATATGAGGAGTCTCTCTGCTGAGAGTAAGTTGTACTTGACCAAGTTAACTTAACATTTGGTTTGATAACTAGGGACTAACTTGAGGATCAGCTGCTTTTTAGCCTCTTAGGTAGCCCTGCCTCTCTTGCAAGGGGACTTCGTAGTCTGGCGGTCTAAGTAATCTACCTGTTTAGTCTCGGTAGCCTGGTCTTAATCCGGGCACTTCGTAGCCTGGAGACTGACGTATTCTACCTCATTTTTTCTAAGTGTTTCTTATTTATATCTTGTCACCCCACTGGGGAAGGTTTAGGAGTGCCCAGGAGGGTGCTTATTCCAACTCTTTTCCTCACCAAGTCTTACCTCGGCTCCCGTTAGCCTTCGAGCTTGAGAGAAACGCGTCTCCAATTTCTTATTTGATGTGAAATTGAATATACTCTCGTAACGGGAGATCTTGTAGTTTCAAGCCGTTCAACTTTTTATACAGACGAGGGGCGATTGTCTGTCGTTACGAGACTAACCCGCGTTGCCTGTCCAGGATGTACTTGTGGTTACCATCTGGGGTCTCCACTGAGAGAGAACAGGAGGGTCACGATTTCCCTACACACCTCCCTTCGAAGAACCTAATGTGTGGGAGACTCCAGGAAACTCAAAACAACTAACTCAACCTAGTCGATTAGAGCGAAGTTGTATATCTTTGATCCTTCTTTTACTTTAGGTTTCTTTAAACTTTAGCGCACCCGCTCGGGCGTACACAGGCATTGGGTCAAATTAGACCTCGCGAACTCACTGGGGGGGGGGGGTTATATTACACAGCAAACTTAACATACTCACAATTCAATTTAACCTTTAAATAACAAAAACCTAATTCATCGATTACACGCGACAAAACAAAAACAAGCTACTTCCTTACATGTCTAAGCTTTTAAGAAATTAAATCCTACTGATAATTACTAGCAGGAATAATAAATGAAAACATGGTTTCACGCTTATTAGGTACTGACATAACCCTCAATAGTATTTCGTTTCAGCTTATAAAGCGGCTGTACTTTATTGGCTCCTTTGATGTAGCTAATAATAAAATGGTGATGTGTGATCATTACCTTACCACACCTGAGTCAGCCGTTCGGGTTATTGAGTCTACCCAAGTATGTCACTAAATGGTAGTGGTATTTAAACCTACTCGAATTACCCTACTTATGGTAGTGACTGCTAAGATTTTTGTAACAATTCACATTTCTCTTGGTATGTAACATTAGCAAAAGGAGGAAACCGTTAACCGAGATTTTCTCGATAAGTGAAAATCCTCATGTGTTGTACTTTTACATCCCCTAATCTTAAACAGTGAATTTGGTATATAAACAAAACCACACAAAGTGTCAGTGCCACCCAATATTCTGGATTACAGCAAATTTCCAGCGCCGATTCTGCTCGTCAAAGGACTTTGAAAATTCTAGCCGTTTTTCTATTCTGACTCTTCCACTTTTTACACATAAGACAAAAATGACTATTACGAAAAAATGACCAAGGACGTACTCAAGATTAGCCTGAGGACTCTCCCCGGGAGGATTAAGCCCGATCGAGGGGACGTTTTCTCTATAGTCTACGGTGAGCTCAACGTAGCTCTCGTCAGACTAATAGACAACCTCTTTGGATACACCGCTATCTGCCAAAACGAAAAGAATGCAGAGTTCCTGGCTTCATCCAAAGCCGTGGCAGTGTTTAAAACCATAAACCTAACACCTAAAATTTCCCCCCCAAATTCAAGCCTACCGTAGTGTGCTCTGCCGCCGGTTAGACTAATGGGTGGGACCCCACATAGCCGAAGAAATCACTCAGAAGATTGAGAACAATCACACGAGGGTTATAGTATCTAAAATCATTAAGTTTAAAGAATACACCTACGTATTTAGGTTGGTGATCCAAGATACCACTATGGCACGAAAGGCCAAAGAGACAGGTCTCCTCCTCTTCTACATCAGGGTCTGCCCCAAACAAATCGAAAGGGAGGAGTTCGCCAAGGTACAGACCTGCTTTAAGTGCTATAAGCACAATGAGCATACCACGAAGTCATGCCCACAAACGGTAAGTGTCTACTCCATCTGCAGCAAATCTGGCCACATCTGGCGTGAATGCAAGAGTGGAGAAAGGAAGTGCATTAATTGCCAAGGTGACCACCCGTCAATGTCGATGTCTTGCCCAGCCAAAAAAGAGGCAATAAAAAACGAACAACAGAGAAAGAGGGACAAAGAGAAGGCGATAAATAACAGGTCGTATGTCAAAGTGGCAAAGGCGGCAGTAAAAGAGGCCTCTGCTCATCCTATCTACCTCAAGGTAGAGAATGAGCAGTCAACAAAGATCATGTGTTGCATATACTATGCACACATGGTTAATCTCACTAGAATAGGTTCGTTTAAGAGAGAACTAAACCAGATGTTGGTAAAAAACGGGATGGACTAGATGTGGTTCCCGGAGAACCTCCTATCCGAGAAAGTGCTCCGCGTCAAAATGCAGCCTCCCCAAATCCAAATAATAACACCCAAGAAGGAGCAATCCTCCCTCCAAAAACTAACATACAAAACGTAAGTGTTCCCCCTCAAAGAACCAACTCCCTCCAAAAAACCGAAGTCTCAAATAATGCAACTTCTAGTACAGTAGCTGAATCAGAACCATAACACCACCACGGTAGCCTCATCAAACGGTCACCCAACCGGCAGGGAATGAGGTCAGCCTCATCCTCGAGAGAAAGAAATCATGCCTATCATGGCAGGCGTATCCAATTAAAAATCTAAACCACAGAAAGTGCGCCATTTCCAGAAGCTAAAACGGACAAGGATGTGAGTGACGGCGTGACAACGGGCCGCTATAAATGGGAATATAGCGAGGACATGGCTGAGAAGGTGGTCGAAGAGGCCCTCATTCTGAGAATGGTTCGGCTGAACAAGGAGGCCTTCGCAACATTGACGACCTCTAAGTTCAACAAGAAAAGATCCGGTAGATCCCGATCTCTTCCAGCCAGCCCCTCCACTCCTAAGAAACTCGGCAAAAGGATCAAATAACTGACAGACATCATGTACGTACTGACGAAAGACCTGACAATACTACAGATGAACACAGATGAATGGATCGACAAACGAATGACTTACGGCAACATCATCAGACAATGTGACCCGGATATCGTTCTGATATCAGAACACGGACTTGTCACAACGATGAAAAGAATGAAAGTTTTTAATTACGCTGTTATAACCAAGAAACAAAGCCAGGAACGTTTCGATGGCGCTGCCATCGCAGTCAAAAAAGGTATCTAATTCAGGTCACTCCCAGATTTAAGGCAGTATTATCTGGCAATCAAGATCCAGACTACCCTGGGGCCACTGGTAGTGTCCACTGGGTCCTAACCCCCAAGACGGGACTCTTTCCCGATGCACAATTTTCTCTAACTGTGTGCACATGGGAGAACAGTCCTGTTCGGAGGAGATATCAACGCCAGATGCCGGGAATCCGGATGTACCGGAGTTCTAAATAAGAAAGGGAGGAACTTTAGGAACCTTGTTGGCTGGGGTATTGTTGCCCGCAGTGGCCCGATCCCCCTACCTATATCACCAAAACCTTCGCAACAAAGCTAGATGTCATCCTGACCAGCTCACAATTTCCCTACAATTATTTCATACAACCCGGCCCTCTACTCCCAGGCGACCACGTAGCTACCCTGATCAAGATAAACTTAAGCCCCATTTAGATACCCGTCAGGATGAGAAAGTGCTTTTTGAGAACGAACTGGGAAGAGTACCGTACCCTTCTCGGTGAATTCAGACCTCTACCACTCGAGGAAGCCACCTTGGAAGAGATCGACCAGAAACTGGCAAGGTTACCGGAGGTAATGGTGAAAGCGGACCGCGCAGCAGTAACCAAAACATCGTGCAAAATGCTCACACCACTAAAGTGGACTCAGGAGTTATACGACGAATACAAGAGACTATTTGAAGATATCAGGCTGACTGGCACTGACAGAACCAAAAACAAACGTTTAAGGATACTAAAGACTGAAATGAAGAGACATATAACGGAACAACAAGAAGCTGTTTGGAACAACCTTGGAGACAAGATAGATGAAGTAGTGGACCCCCGAACCTTTTGGAACACTCTTTCAAGACTGAAGGGTAAGCCCCCTGACAAAATCATACTCCTTAAAAAAGACGAAGGAACGAAAATGACCCCAATAGAAACGAAAGAAGTGTTCAGGACCTTCTGAAAAGATGTGTTCTCCATCACACCAGAAGAAAATGAACACTTTGACACCGACTTTAAAGAACAATTCAATGACCAGTTAAGACAAGTAGTAGACAGGGCCTACCCCTTAAATAATACAACTGCGGACAGAGAGAGGACTGGAGATGGACGAAAGATAACGGAGAAAGAAATCTCATCGACGCTACGTGCCTTCAAACAGACCAAACTAAACTTGACCAAACTAAACTAGTTGAACGCCCCCCAGAACACCCTAGAGGGGCTGGTCAATATAATGAACGCGTGCCTAAACGTTAGTTATTTTCCGGATGAATGGAAGATCGCCAAAATGATCTTCATTCCAAAAACCGAGAAACCGCCGACGACCCAGCGAGTTTCAGACCCATTTCACTCCTCGAAGTGGCAGGCAAGGTCTTCGAAAAGATCCTTGCTAACAGAATTCAAAATTTTATAGAGGAGAATAACCTCCATAACCAACACCAACATGGATTCGGAAGAGTGAGAGGTACTGATAGGGCGATGGCAGTAATCACAGAGAAACTGGCGAAGATCGCTAGCCAGAAAAGGTATGCGGACCTGGTGCTCAGAGATGTTAAGAAGGCATTTGACAAAGTATGGAGGACTGGGCTCCAGTTTAAAATACTCAGACTTGGACTAAACCCACGACTAGAAAAATTTATATGTTACTATGTGACTGACAGAATAGCATACTTACAAATATTCGACCACACGGGAACGGACTTCGAACTAACTGCAGGCGTGCCGCAAGGTGGGTGCCTAAGCTCCCTCCTATATAACATCTACACCCTTGATCTACACGATCCGATCAGGCAAGATTCGCTGTACGTCCAGTTTGCGGACGACATCACCCAGATCATGACTGACCGCATCAAAAGTCCCGAACTCTTTGCAAGAATCACCGCCAGAGAGATCGAACACGTCAGTAGGTTCGAGAGAAGTTGGAAGATCGCCACTAATACCCAGAAATTCAAGGTGATCCCGTTCTTCCGTATGAAACTGGCCGATATCGTAGCAAATAACGCCCGTATTCCATAAAGCTCTGATGGGACAGTTCTGGGACTAAAGATAGGTTAAAATGGATACGGCAGCCACGTCACACATCGAACTTTCTAAGCTGTTCAGATTAAAAAATCTGAACACGCTTAACAAGAAAAAGATCTATAACGCGCTCGTAAGATCCAAGCTGCTGCATCCACCGATACTATATCGGCACTAGTTCTGAGAACAAAATGAGACTCCTCCAAAGTGTGCAAAACAAAGGTGTACTCTTAATTACAAACAC
Organism: Ceratothoa steindachneri; assembly: GCA_963969495.1. Lineage (NCBI taxonomy): Eukaryota > Metazoa > Arthropoda > Malacostraca > Isopoda > Cymothoidae > Ceratothoa > Ceratothoa steindachneri. Next base: position 88,820,475 of record OZ018328.1, read on the forward strand.
CAGGAGGAGAGAAAGAAGGAGGCAGAGAGACCTACATCGCACGATCCAAATGACTCCAATCAATTTGAAACTGCAGATTCGAGCTCGCAAGATCTGGGAAAAAGCACCACGACTCATGATTGACGAGACCAGGCAAAGACATGTATACATTCCGGCAGATTACAGAAACAGAAGAAGACTAGACTTCATCAGCAGCAAAGCTCAGACCGAAAGACAGAAAGAACCGATATACACATTGGACTTTACTACGACAAACAATAAACGTCACAGTATCACCCAACAAACAGAACATTTTCATAAAAACACACAAACATACATCGAGCAGAACACGAGAGACACAGTAAACACCTACAAAGGCTTGAATGCTACAAGAAGAAATATCATAAACCACAAGAAACAAAGCAATAACACAAACAGTAAAAACACAAAACAGAAACAACACAAATGAACACGCAAAAGAACCATAAACCAAGAAGAACACAACAAGAAAAAAAAGAGTAAGTAAAACGATCACGAATATCAAAGTAGAACACAGAGAAACAACATCAAACTCAAATAACGCCTGCGATTCCCTATCACCAGGGATTTCCCCCCTCCTCGAACCTATTCATCAGGGAAATCTATCCCTACCTATTTATCTTCCTCTATTATATACATATATGCATACGTGATTGCAGTTGCAATCATATATGTGTTTATGTATTTTCCTTTTCCCTACTTTTTATATCTAAGTCCAAGTCCTTCTTAAGGTACTTGACTAACTTTAAACTGAACTTTATCGCTAGAGCGGCCTGTTGCAGCGGGGCATAATTGATGGGAGCGTGGGTCCCATAGTTCTCCTTTAACCAGGTACAGGGAAGATTGTGTCTGGGTTCGATCTTTGGGGATCGAATAAGATTTTCCTTGCGGGGTCGTTAATGGGCGTGGAGCTCACTACGACTTGGTTTTTTAATGGTAACTCCGTGGACCTTCCGTTCGGGGATGAGACTACTAGGAGTAGGGGATACTCATCCGCGTCTACCATCTGACTAGTTTTACATGGGTGTATCGCATTAACACCTCTTTGCTCTTTCCTTGTCAACTCATTTGACTCAGTCTCTTCGTAAGTAATTCCTCCTTAGGTACTCCTGCTGGTACCTCATACCTATTTTCTACTTCTTCCATCATAACCCCATTTGACTGGGTTCTTGGCGTAGGTTCTTCCTTAGGTACTCCTTCTGGTATCTCTTCCCTACTTTCTACTTCTTCCATCATTACGCCATTTGGCTGGGTTTTCCTCGTAGGTTCTTCCTTAAGTACTCCTGCTGGTACCTTATCCCTACTTACTACCTCTTCCATCGTTACCCCATTTGGCTAGGTTTCCATCGATGGTCCTTTCTTAGGTCGAAGCCGAGCTAAAACTTCCTCGACTTCTATCTGGTTCTCGATATAGGCACTTTTGAGTGCGAGCAATCTTTCTTTTGACTCTTTTTCCTTGTTCATTCTTCTTTCTTTGGCGTCTTTTTCTGCTTTCGCTATTTCATTTTGCCGTCGGGTTCTTCTGCTTTCGTCTTCCATTTTTATCTTTATTTTTCTTTCATCATCTTCATGTTTTATCTTTATTCTCCTTTCTTCATCTTCCCTTTCTATCCTTATTCTGAATTCTTTTGCTTCTCTTTTCAACAGTATTATTTTTTCGTTTGTTTTACTTCCTCTTAGCATTCTTCTTTTCTCTGTTTCTATTTTACACTGTATTCTGTCTTCTTCTAATTCTATGTCCATCCGTATTTTTATTGCTTTGCATTTTCTTTTCCCTTCTCTTCTTATATTTTCCATTTGTCTGTCAAATTGTATTATTTCTTGTTCTTCTTCTCTTTGTATTCTTAATTTTGACAGGATGTAGGCGTCCATATCCTTGTCTTCAAGTCCCAGAATTTGGGCTTGTTGGTTAAATCTTTCGACCGGCTCCATTTTTTGTTTGTCCGTCGATTTTTCCTTGCTGTATTCTCAGGTACTTATGCTGCCACTCACCAGTTAGCGCGCAGGATAACTTAAACTTAATCCCACTACTATTTTAGTTGAAATACCGCTCCGACAACAAATTTACCACTTGGCCTAGCAATTACCTTCAAATTGTTTCCACCCCTAACTTTACCAATTTACTTCTTGTCAATTATTCTCTCATTCTTGGTATTCCTTTACGTGTTGGCTCTCCCTTACTTAGACGCTGCTGGGTTCTTTCCAATAAAAACCTACAGACCTGACACCACTTTCTGTAGGAGAATGCTGCTTTTGATCGCTCCACACTTGTCACTACTTTTGTCGTGGTTTACCTTGTGGAACGTGAAATACTTCTTTGATGAAGTAGGCTTTGTTGTAAGAGTGCTTTTAAAGAAGAGCCGTTGCAAACACGTAAGCATATAGAGAAACGCACAAGAAATCCCCAAATAAACTTATATTTTAAATTCAACAAGTTACTACCGAAGTTAATTTAGAGTTCGGTGTGACAACCGTGTAACAGGCTCGAGAAGATCTTTTCTCCTTAGTTACGTAATTCCTAATGGGCGAGGACTGTAATCGGAGGGGGGGGGGTCTTCTTCAAGGGCAAGGATCGAGGAGGGGGGTTTCTCTGACGAAAATAAGCTGAACTTCAATAAGTTAACTTAAAGGTAGGTTTCATAACCAGGAACTACCTCGAGCATGAGCTTCTTCTTAGTTCCAGTCTTTCTCAAATGCGAGGATAACGGAGGGGGGGTTTTTCTGACGAGAATAAGTTTAACTTGGTTCCTCAACCAAGTTAACTTATGAGTTTTGGTGTGGCCAGGGGGGTAACACGCTCGAGGGGGGGCTTTCTCCCTCTTTCTTTCTTAATACCTCAAGGACGAGGAATATCCCTGGGCTTTAGGATGCACCAGGATATGAGGAGTCTCTCTGATAAGAGTAAGTTGAACGTGACCATATTAACTTAACGTTCGGTTAGATAATGAGGGACTAGCTCGAAGATCAGCTGCTTCTTTGCCCTTAGGTAGCCCTGCCTCACTTGTAGGGGACTTCGTAGTTTGGCGACTTAAGTAATCTACCTGTCCAGTCTCGGTAACCCTGTCTTAATCCGGGCACTTCGTAGCCTGGAGACTGACGTATTCTACCTCGTTTTTCCTAAGTGTTTCTCATTTATACCTCGTCACCCCACTGTGAGAGGTGTAGGAGGGGTGGTGGGGCTTGTGGACGGGCCCAGGAGGTTTCTTATTCCAACGGTTTTTTCACCAAGTCTAATCTCGGCTCCAGTTAGCCTTCGAGCTTGAGAGAAACGCGTCTCTAATTTCTTATTTGATGTGAAATTGAATATACGCTCGTAAGGGGAGATCTTGTAGTTTAAACTGTTCGGCTTTTCAGACAGATGAGTGGCGAGTGTCTGTGGTTACGAGCCTGACCCGCGTTGCCTGGCCCGGATGTTCTGGCGGTTACCATTAGATATGATAGCAATGAAAAGTTTTGTAGTTATGCCCTGGTGATATGGTATCCCTAGCTTTCTTCTGGTGTACTCATAAGTGGAAGCTTTAGATAGTGGTAGAAGATAGATGGTGAAAGTAAGGTAGGGTTGCTCCTGTATGAGGGGCATCGCAGGCATTTTTTATTATCTAACTATTTATTTTTCCTTTTGTGTGGTTAATGTTGACTTGTGTTTTCTCTGTATGCGTTCTTCTTTATGTTCTTTTCTGTATTTGTCTCCTCGTTTTGTTTACTTAATTTGCGTGCAATGTTGAGCTTTCAAGCCTTTATTTGTTTTGATCTGTTATATTTGCTTGTTCGTCACTAATTGTGAGTTTAATTTCTGTCTCGTAGTTTTATGTGTCCTACTCTGTTTTATTTATGTCTATGTGTAGATTGGTATTGTGTTTTCCTCGTAACAGAGTCTAGTGCTTGGAAAACGCCGGTTTCGTGCGACCTTCCCGCGCAATCTTGCCGGGATGTTTATTCTGCGACTAGTTCTTCTTACTTTTCGGATGATATCAGTGTTTATTCTAGCCAGACCTTTGTGGCCAGTTTTTGAGTTGCGACATTAATGGGCTCCAGACTCTGTATGTGGTGCAAGTCCCTCTGCCGAAGATACTTTCTTAGTTTGGTTTTATTTATGCAAGGTGATTCAGAGTTCTGGACTCACTAGAGCCTCCCCATAGCGGTCTTGCTGGCCATTTGAATCACTACTGCAGGGTAGATTTGCTTAGCCTGGATAGACACCAGGTATATTTTCCTGATATTCGCCGAGCTATTAATTGTGAATCTATATAGCTTGGAAATTTCTCTATTGGCCATATTCTGCCTTGCCTTGTAGTTACTCGTGTATCCGTGATCGGAGATTTTTAGGCCAAGGATGGTTCCTTCAGAGGAGTAGCCATATCTCCTCCCATCTATCATAATGGATCTTAAATTTCTTCCTATTTTTCCGGATTTTCCATGTTCTCTCATATTGGTTGATGTTCGAGATCTCTGCAATAGTGTTAGGCACATAATTCCTTGCTTTCTTAACCCTACTGGGGACGATCTGCGTGACGTCATCTGCGTACTGCAGATACATCATGTCCCTGTGTATTAGGGTAGGGAGGTTGATGTTGTAGACCGAGTAAAGCAAAGAACTCAGGCAGCTCCCCTGGGAAACGCCCGCTTTGAGCTCTAATTCTGGTATCTTGTGCTTTTCCATCATGACGAAGTCACAAAGGATTCTTTCCAGGGTTGGGTTTAGCTGTAGACCTAGGACCTTGCATTGTTGTCCTTCAGCCAAACCTTGTCGAAGGCCTCCTGCATGTCCCTCATCACGATGTCTACATAGTGAGCCTTTGCTCAGCAGTTTGCAATCTTTTCATGTTTTTGTTGGTTATGCGCTCCCAACTCGTCAAGTTGATTTTGTAGCCTGTCGCTATAATCTTCTCAAAGATCTCGCCGGGTTTTTCTAGGACAGAGATTGGACCATAGTTAGCCACTTGGTCTGGGGGCTTATTCCCTTTCGGGAGAAAGATGATTTTCGCTATCTTATATCCGTCAGGGAAGTAGCCTGTATTCAGGGATACGTTAATGGTGTTTTTCAGGCTCTGAATAAATTGCCGTCGGGAACAAACGCAAGAATAATAACAAAAAACTACATTAACAAGAGCAGTAAGATTAAAAAATAACTACCAAACTACTCAAAAGCATAGAAACGTAAGAGAAGCACTTTAACAACGATAAATAAACACTTAACTAAGAATACGTCAAAAACATAAAGAAGAAAATAAATAAACGAATTTAAAGGCTTGAATGCCGAACTTATAGATATATTTGCATGTATATGTGTACATATAAATATGTGAAGCTACATTAAGTCAACAAATAAAACAACAATGACAAAAACATGAAAGAGATTAGATTCGAGAGCCGAGCCAGCCTATTTTTAAGCAGCCCTACGGTTGTCTTAGTAAAGAGATTGATACCACTTTTTTTCACCGATTTACCTATACTAATATGATCGCTTAAGCTCCTTTCATCTTTCTCTGCAGGCGAGCATCGTGCATCGTTGACCTGGAATAAACTTTAACCTTCATTAAAACTATGCCAGTCAACTGTTATATGGCCTATTTGGGGTAATTGACCGAATCTGGTTTGAGGACTAGCCCAGAGAAGAAGTCAAATTAAGAGGCTCCCAGGATAAAGAGACTGACTGCGATGGGGGCTTACTGCCTAAGATCATAGAGGAACATGTACCCTTCTCTATGCTATGGAGGATGCAGTCGTGAATTTTAAAAAAAAACAATGCGCCGGCACCTCGGAGTGAAGGAAATTGATTCTGCCTTCACCCATCATCAATTCTGCTATAAGTCATTCCTTGGGGTGATCCCTTGTCTTTTTCATCCATCTCCCCAACAATTGCAGTACTGGTTCGAGGTAGCACGGGACGCACTAGTGCGGAGGACAACCCATTTCTGAAATTTCATGTCCCTTACCTAAGCAAAAAAAATAATTCAAGAAAGAAGACCAGAAGAAAGAAAAGAACAAACTTGGATCAAGCCCAGCCCCTTTTAGGGGAGATCGATATAACGAAAAGAGTCCCCCTCAGGGAGCTTCCCTGCTAAGCAGTTCCGGCCAAGAGCAAAATATGCTAGAGCCTATTTGCTAAACCTAGAGTCACCTTGATTTGGTTAATAGAGGTCGACAATGGATACATCGCACTATACTCAGAGCTAAAAGATGTAGACGAAATCTTGTCAAGTAAGGGAACAACAAGGCAAACAAAATTGGACTCGAGGCACATCCCACACCTCCCTCAGGTTTCGGCAAACCGAAGTATTTTCTTTCGTGAGATCGAGAAGAATTTTAGAAAAACCATACATGGGTCAAAAAATAGAGAACTCCTGAAGTTCAACAACCATACCAATTTGTTCAAGATACAATTCGTAACAACGAAAATGCTATCAAATATAAGACAGAAGAGCTTCTTGCTTTTAATATCAGAATCCCATCTGAAAATCTATGACAGGAGAAGTTTCACAACATCTAAATATGCTTCTCTTGCTACAAATTAGAGAGACATACCAGCTTCAACTGCCCAGAACAATGATAAGCAGACTTGCTTGGATTGCGAGCAAGATTAAAGATTGTGCTTTAATCGCCAAAGTATGCCGAAATTGTGGCAGCGAACACAGAACCATGCCCATAAACTACCCAAAGAATAAAAGATATTATAAGAAGAAAAGAAGAGGATGCGCGATTACGAAGCAACCAGAGCTACGCGGCCGCAACTTCCAAAAATACACCTCAAATTACGACCCGAACGCCAAACCTGAACAGTGAGATGAGTGCAAAAGTTCTAACATGCATAATTAACGTTAACATCACGAACATGGGGACACCAAGATGCTACCAGAAGCAGTTGAATTCAATTGTCCAAGCTAACTGACAATTTGCCGATAGTCAAGGTGCCCCAAACCCCAAGCGGGCAAAAAATTGAAATTTTTTCAGTCGCCCAAACCAAACCCTCAATCCCAGAAAGAGGAGAGAAGCAGGCAACATCTGAGGAAGAAACAGAACAAAGCGAAAAGGAAGAGACCAGCACTATAATGATTTGCAATCTGATTCAGAAGAGGAAAGCGAGTCAGTCCAAAACACCAGATCACAAAGGGTTTCCAGAAGTAGGTTACAAAAACCCAACCCTATAACGAAAAACAAAAACAATAAAAAAGCCTGGACCCAATCAATGAAGAAAAGCCTAACCATCCACAGCTGAAGCCAGTCCCTAATAGGGACGCCAGATTAAAAAGAAAATAAAATAATACCTTACAATGCATAGGGACAACCATGGATGGATAAAAAAATGAGTGCAGTACGGAAACCTTTTTAGAACAATTGACGCCTATATAATCCTAATTTCAGAACATGGATTTAACAGTATTAGTGCAACAATCAAAATATGAAACTAAGAAGTGTTGAGAGTGTACGACGCTGCCATTGTTGAGGACTTCAACAGCTCATATATATATATATATATATATATATATATATATATATATATATATATATATATATATATATATATATATATATATATATATATATATATGTATCTATATATAAGCAAAGTCAACAGCGACGAAGGAAAACGAAAGACGTGAGATCTACGAGGCCTTTCGACTAATCGTCCTTTACAAGGAACGATTAGTCGAAAGGCCTCGCAGATCTCCCCTGTTTATTTTCCTTCGTGGCTGTTGACTTTATTTATATATTCATCGCGTTCCATATTTTTGGGATTCAGTTATAGATATATATATATATATATATATTTATATATATATATATATATATATATATATATATATATATATATATATATACATATATATATATATATATATATATATATATATATATATATATATATATATATATATATATATATATATATATATATATATATATATATATATTTAAAATATATTAGTGTAATTGGGTAACAGTCTTTCCTGAATGCAAATTTGTTGAAGATCATTGTGCATTTTGCCTTAATTAATTTCCTTTAGCAACTTTCTCTTCTTCTAACTATCTTTTTTATTCCATCTGGTAGATGGTGGGTCACTTGTCCAGTATTTATCTCCACTTTAGTTGAATGTGTTAAGTTAGTATTATTGACAGTCTTCATATGATTTTTATGCCCTCCGCTTTCTAGATGCATGGTTAAACGTCTCGAAAGTATAATGGTTGTCATGCAAATATATTTTGAGTTTTTATAAAGCTTACAGTCATTATCGATGCAGATGAACTCGTAAACTATGTTGGTTGATTTGAGATTCGAGGAGTTTAGGTAGGTGTTGTTTTTTATCAGGTGACTGCTGGCGTTTGTTGTTTAATAATAAATGATGAGTCCGAATTTATCCGTTTGATTTTTAACCTTGATGTTTTTTCCTCAATTTCATATGACAAGGACATCTGGTTTCTGTAATACACTTTGATGTTGTTGGCATCTTCCTGATTACTTTCAGTTTTATCCGTATGTTTGTAATGGTTATTTAAAAATAATTGGAGTTGTTTGTTAATCATGCTATTTGAGAAACCATTATTCACGAGTATTTGTTTTACTCGTGCTATCTCTTGGTAGAATTGTTCCGACGTAGAGCAGCATTTCTAAGCTCGGTGGATGTATGAGCCGATTACGCTTATTTTATACCTTTCAAGGCATTTACTCTGAGCATTGAGAAATCTTCACATGTCAGTACTGTTTCTATGTACTTTAGTGATGTAGCTGCCATAAATAGTTTGAACCTCAGCGTCAAAAAAGGGAGTTTATTGCCCGTGCTTAATTCATAAGTGAATTTTAACACAGAGTTCGCCTCAAAATGCTGCTTGATGTTTATAAGATGTTCTTCGTTTTGGACGTTAATGTGAATGTTATTTACGTATTGGTAATATGTGTATGGATTATTGTCCAGGATGGCCAATAATCTGTTCTCAACTTGACCCATCAAATAATTGGCGATGTTGGCTCTAAGGGTGACCCTATAGCCACTCCATCCACTTGCGTATATAAGTTACCGTAGGGGGCACTGAACGGCGCCTCTGATGTGCATGAACATAACGAGCTCATTAAGATATTTTGGTCAAGATTTAGAAGAAACATTGTAGGATGGTGTTACACGTGTTTAATAATGATTTGAATGGTCTGAGTGATAGGCACGTTCTTAAACAGGCTTTCTACGTCAAGGGATGATATTAGTCCTGCCACTCCTATAGAGTGGAGTATATCGATGAATACCTCTTTGGACTTTATGCTATATTTCGAAGAGATGTACAGTAAAGGAGGCAAGAACATATCATAACGCTCCGAAGATGATCGAATAAATTTTAAAGCTTAGCAGTTTAGTTTTGTTTTTACCAAACACATTCATTTAAAAAAGAGATGAATACTGGAGAGGTGAACTACCATCTATAAAATGCAATAAAAAAGAGAGTTAGAAGAAGAGACAGTTGCCACAGGAAATTAATTAAGAGAAAATACACAATGGTCTTCAACACAAAATATATATATATATATATATATATATATATATATATATATATATAGAGAGAGAGAGAGAGAGAGAGAGAGAGAGAGAGAGAGAGAGAGTTATTTGCCCTTGCGCAATCATAATCAGGCGGTTAATAAGGCAATAATTAGCTAACTAAGATCTTATCGAAGCTCTCGTAAGGTACTCTTTTCACCTACATGAGAAGATAACACATAAGAATAATTTCTCTAATACAGTCTGAGATAAGCTAATTTTATGCGTTATCTTCTCGTTTATGTGAGAAGAGTTCCTTCCGTGGGTTTCTATTAAGATCTTAGTTAGCTAAAAATTGCCTTCTTAATTGCATATATATATATTTATATATATATATATATATATATATATATATATATACATATATATATATATATACGAGAAGCGGTCATAAGTTTTGCAATTAGGATATAAGGAAACGAGATATGAGAAAAAGTATCTTATTATTTTTTACTATAACTACCATCGACTTCAATGCACTTGCGCCACTTGTCCCTGAGGCTTCGAATTCCCGACAACCAGAAATCTCCCGACTGCTGTTCAATCCGAGCTGGACATCTTCATCGTCACCAAACCGGCGTTCATGCAGTGCAGCCTTGAGCTTGCGGAATAAAAATTAGACGCTAGGGGACAGATCTGGACTGTAGGGGGGATGGTTGAGCTCCTCGAATCGGCACTCGCGAAAGGCAGCTTGTGCAACTCTGGCCTTGTGGACTTTGAAGACGTTAAAGTCGATCATGGGGCTTGAGCTTTCTAGGAAACGAACGGGTAGTGACCTTGGTCATGGCCAAATTGTCGTGGATGATGTTGATAACACTTCCATGTGATATTCCAAGTTCTCGCTTGATTTCTTCCAACTTCACCCGTCGATTTTCAAGGATCATCCTCTCCACACGGGCCACATTGTCCTCGTTGGTCACGTCTGATGAGTGACCTGGACAGGGGTATCTTCAAGGGACTCCGACTATGGCAGAACTCCCTATTCCAGCGAGCAATGGTTGCATAGGAACGGGCGATGTTGGTTTAGACGGCAACCACGCATTTATGCATCTCTTTTGCATTCTTGCCTTCCTTGGTCAGAATTTGATCACTGCGGGCTGCTCAACCTTCTCCATTGTTGAAAAATATGTGACTGCTGATGTGCGATTAGCTACTGCTTCTTAAATAGACGAGGCAGGAGCATGCGGCTGCAGGTCGTGACTTTTCATAACTTGCCCTAACACCCCCCCGAACAGCCATCCCCGTTCCTTTGTTTGGCCTTATCGATTCGCAACACTTATTGACCGCCCCTCGTATAAATTAGTGTAGTTGCGTAGTAGTCTTTCCTGATGGCCAATAAGCTCTTCATAAGTTGACCCATGTAATAATTGGCGAAAGTCGGCCATAAGGGTGACCCTATAGCCACTCCATCCACTTGCGTGTGTAGGTTACCGTTCGATGTACTGAAAGGCGCCTCTGATGTGTATGAACGTAACGTTCTACTTAAGATGTTTTGATCAAGATTTGGAGCAGACAGTGTAGGATGGTCGTGCACGTTTTTTATAATGATGGCGATGGTCTGGGCGATAGGCACGTTCTTAAACAGGCTTTCTACGTCAAGGGATGATATTATTCCTGCCGCTCCTGTAGAATGGAGTATATCGATGAATTCCTCCGTGGAATTTATGCTATATTTTGAAAGGATGTACAGTAAAGGAGGTAAAAACATATCAAAACGCTCCGAAGATGATCGAATAAAATCGAAAGCTTAGCAATTTAGTTTTGTTTTTACCAAACACATTCATTTAAAAAAGAGATGATTACTGGACAAGTGATCCGCCATCTACAAAATGCAATAAAAAAGAGTTAGAAGAAGAGAAAGTTGCCAAAAGAAAGTAATTAGAACAAAATACACAATGGTCTTCCACAAAATATATATATATATATATATATATATATATATATCGAGAATTATTTGCCCATGCCCAATCATAATCATGCGGTTAATAAGGCAATAATTAGCTAACTAAGATCTTATCGAAGCTCTTGGAAGGTACTCTTTTTACATACACAAGAAGATACACAAGAATAATTTCTCTAAGACAGTCTGATAGAAGCTAACTTGATGCGTTATCTTCTTGTTGATGTGAGAAGAGTTCCTTCCGAGGGTTTCGATTAAGAGTGTAGTTAGCTAAAAATTGCCTTTTCAACCGCATATTTTTAGATATATATATATATATATATATATATATATATATATATATATATATATATATATATATCTTAGTGTAGTTGGGTACCAGTCTTTCCTGAATTCAAATTTTGTTGAAGACCATTATGTATTTTGCCTTAATTAATTTCTTTTAGCAACTTTCTCTTCTTCTAACTATTTTTTATATTCCATCCTGTAGATCGTGGATCACTTGTCCTATATTCATCTCTTTTAAATGTATAGTTTATTTTAGTTTTTACCAAACACATTGAGAAATAAATTAAGGGGGAATTAGATGGAACATAAATTTATAGGGGAATTGTTTTAGTGTTACTAGATATGTGAACAATTTTGTTTCAAATCATCTAGAATAGTCTGATTATTACTTTGCAAAATTAATTTTTTGATGCATTTAGCTGATATATTATTTGCAGCTTCTGTTCTCACTTTCCAAAAGTCATTTTTTGCGCTGAATTGCCTAATATCTGCTTAGACGTCTCTCTTCATCAATTTCCACAAGATTTGTGCTAAATTTATTTCACAAATGTTTTGAGGCCAGTTTAAGATTAATTCCCTTGCAAATTGTTTTGACTTTACGTAACTTTTAATTACTTGTCTTAATGACATCCATGACCACGTTTATTATTCTGCATTAGAAAAAGTGACATCTTCATCATCACTGGGGTATTTTAAACAAAAATATGTTCCTTTATCTTTTGCATCGCGCTACATGTTAGAATCTATTTTAAAGTCTTCATCTAATTTGAATTTTCCTACTAGTTTGTCTCCACTTGCAATCTAAATCATGAATCACCTTCATCATTGTTGTCACTTGGTAAATACTTCACCTAATTTCGATTGACCATCCATCCTATCAGGTTAAGAATTTGATGGTTCTCGTCCTTAAAGGAAAGGGACAAACAGTGAATAACGAGAGGCCGATTGATTTCAAAGAATAATAATTTACATTCGAACGAACAATAGTTTCTGCTCAAATTAAGAAAATTAATGATTTTCATGCATTTATAAACTTATTTAAATATTAATCTGGAACGATCATCAAATATATGATTTTTTTATCCATTAAAAAAGTAGGCCTATAAGAATTTCTCTAATGACCTAGATGATGATATTATTATCTCTATCAATTTCAAGCTGCTCTTAGGTCATGTGTTTATCAGTTTGTTTGTCATAATAAACTAGCTAGTTATATCAAATAATATCCTTGATTATCTATCAGCATCTACTTAATAATATAACTGCAGCTGTTCCACGATACTTTATTTACGTATTAGGCTAAATATGGTTATCTTGAGTTACATGGGCAAACCATAATGCTGATTACATCAGGTGGATTGTCCATCCTATCAGACAAATATCTGCATTTTCATATAAATGAATTCTTAAGCTACTCAGGTTCTGAAGCGTTTCTAGCCATAATATTATCGCTCACATGCCATCCAGTTTTTAGACCTGTCGGAGTATACTATCCTCACGACTACAATTTTATTATCTCTTCACTCATTTTCCTCACAAGCTTTGTCTTCCTAGGTTGTCTTAATAATTTTAAAGTATTTGGTAGGTGTACTTGTATATTAACAATAACTCTAGCTCAAATGAGGAAATTTTCTCTAAAAATGGTGAATCAAGACTTAGTTCGAGAAATATATTTGATTCTCACGACCAAAACCATTACGTCTTCGTAAATCGGTAGCCAATTTTTAATTAGTGTTTCAATTTATAGGTTATACCATCAGTAATGGTTGTCATTTCCATCTTTATCTTTTATCTTTATTTAATTGATATAAATCAGAAAATTCTTTCAAGTTATTTATATTTAAATATGTATTTATTTATTTATTTACTAATTAAATAAGTACTATATCGGTATATCGGTAATATCCATTTGTTTACTAATTTTTCAATATCATATTTTTTAAATCGTTGGCTCTCATTTAAAAATCTGTTTTATGTATTTTCGCCATTTTCTATGGTTGGCACCTTTTGTCGTTTCGTTATTTAATAAAATCTTAGAAAGTTATTATCGCGCATTGTCTTGATTAAACAGCACATATTTTGGCTTAAGAAATTCAAAATGGATTTTTTCATTCATATAACTTCAAAAACACAAGTGAATCTTCTATGGATAAGGCACTGATTTTGACTGGTGTACTTCTTCACAAGACTTATCCATTACCTAGAAAGTTACTATTGTTTCACATAACTCACTTTTATTCTCTTGTAAAAATCTTATTATTTTTCTATTCTGAAAGGAGAGATAAATGAATGTTTATTTTTTGTTACGAGTCTAAATCTGAAAGGGCGTAAGGGATTCATTTTCCTAACTTTGCGACATTGCTTAGCTCCTAATCGTAATGTGTTGAATATAGTTTTAAAGTCATTTGTTCAACAGTTCCAATAGGATTTTCTTACGATAGTCTATGATATCTTAAAAGGATCGTATTTTTTACTAACGTTTCCCGATCTAAAGAATTCCGATTACTAATGGGACAAGCTAATACTACACAAATAGTTGGAAACAAACAGGGGCATATATCCCCCAAAAGGGTAGGAATCTCATATGAAAAAATATGTACTCACTGAAATTATTAAGGCACGTTTCGAGAAGGTGCATAGGTAGAATATTAGCTAAAATTATAGTCCATACTTGCCATTCAAAACAAAATATTAATGTAAGAGTTGAAAGTACTAAAAAACAATTTTTAAGTGCTAACTGACAAGATTACTTGAAAAACAGAGGAGAGAAATCAAACTAGAAATTTGCCTATTTGGTCACTCAACAAGGCTTTACAGAACCAAATAATTATCATGCTTTAAAAAGACCCTCTAAGGTGTCAGGCGAAGATTGCTTCAAGAGCTCCTAGGAATCATAAAGTACTAATTTAAGAAAGCAACTTCGATCTCTATTACATATATTACATTGGTATTATTTGATTTCGTAATAAAAAAGCTGATTGAATAACTTAGTCTCTATTCTCTCTTTTCACTATTCCAATTTTCTTTAATCTTCTGGAATTATAAGGAGGGTAATTTGTTGGGTTAGGGCCTGTTTTGAATATGATCTGACAAACTTTAGGAAAATATATCATATCTTATAAACAAAGATTTAACATTATGTCAAAAAACAGATGATTCTAAACTTTATTGAAAAAAAACAAATAAAATTAAGATAGAATCTTTTCCAAATTTTTCATTAGCTTTTTATTGTAAGTGATTCTCTGGCTGTTTCACGCATGCATCTTCCATTTTCTCCATCTGAAAGATTTAATTTCCATTTTCATTCTTTTCACACCACAAAGTTAATTAACTTCTTAAATTAAACAACTACTTGCAAAAATTTGTGAACTTAAGCTTTAATTTGACTAATCATACATCAAACATAACTTGATTTGATTTGTTCTTGCCAAACATTTCTTCTCTGATGGTATTAGATTTGGTACAAAATGATCCACAACAGAACCATTATTCAAGTTAAAGTCTAACTCTCATCTTTATTATGATGCGAGAAATTTAAGACGGCATCTCTTTCGTTGATTTTTCATCGTTTATCGTACTAAGCTCTTCTAGAAAAAGAGATGAACTTCACCAAAAGATTCTTTAGTTATATCGATATAACCGACCATATTATTCATAATATGGGCACTCTGTGTAAAACATCACATCAACATGACTTGACAGTTTTATTTTAGCTCCGAAACTAAATCTATACTCAATTCAATTAATAAGAATATGCACTAATTTACTACAAAGTCTGTACCATTTGAACTAGAGGAATTAGGTTAATGGATAATTTTCTTTATGAACAATCTAATAGTAAGTTAACTAGAAGAACCATAATTCTTAATTCTCTCATAAACTCCCATGTTTCTAGCATTGTAAAGATGGTTTTGATTTAAATCTTCCTTTAATTGAATTATTAATGTTGATAGACTTTAAGAGACTGGAAAATCTGAAAAGTTCCAAAGCCATAAATGTTACAGGGAAACCTCTCATTTTGAGTTTATTTTAGACTCCAAACATATGAGGTTTTATAGACTAAGAGGTCTTCAAAACCTTCTGGATGAGCTAAATATTGAGATATAATAGAAACTCTAGAAATCAAATCCAATTTACTAAATTCAACAAGTTTACTAAGAAACGATTCAGGGAAAATTATAAATCATGTACGGAAGATCTAGGGATATCCAAAGTGCTAAACTACTAGAGGAGAAGCATAACGCTGGCCAGTATCAGAGTTGATGACATAAGAAAAGTAAAGGAACAACTAGAAGAAAAATATTAGCAATCGATAAATTATTATTTAAGTATTTAAATTACCTTAGCTACTATATCATATAGAATAGACACCAGACACTAGATATCATCTACTTAAAAAGTGAAAAAGAAATAAATCACTTAAGTACATAAAGCTTAAATTGTGCAAGCATTTAGAGCATGGAAACTTTTCAAAGCACCTAGAGAAAATTTCTCTATATTTAGCGGAATAAGAAAAATCACCTAAGAAATATAGTGCAAAAATGATCTATTAATGAAAAGAGAGAAGCTATTATAAAACCCTTTTATCAAACTGGTTTTAAAGTAAAGAAGATATGGAAGAACATTTATTAATGATTCATTTGTACTCTTCCAAACGTTGGATTTCGTTTAACATTCCAAACAGAAAGTTTTAGTATTAACTATTATATATTGATCATATTAAGATTTAAAAGGAGAAATAATAATAAGGATGAACTATTATTATTTTTCAGTGTGATGCGTTGAAATGATCTGACATAGTTATTTATGCATTCTATATTATTTTATATACTCATATAATAATTAAAAGCTCGAAATGAGTCAATCGTCTAACTATAAAAAGTTTATTATTAACCCTCTAAGATCGGACATCATCTATAAGCGATTTTCCCTTTTTTTTCGTGACCGGGTGTTGCTTATAGACCCAAATTTAACATTGTATTGTATTCTTTTCCGCTGTCTTATATAAACCGACAATCGCGTTCTGTCTTCTGAGTGGTGATAAGTTTTGTCATATGGGCGGTCTAGTGGGCGTAGTTTAACGTATAATTTTGCATGTACTTTCTTTGAGTGATAAAACAGAACATTCTAATGATAAGCATAAGTTGATAAAAGAATCACAGCATGGCTTTAGTAAGGGTAAATCCTGTCGAACTAATTTGCTGTCTTTTTATAGTAAGATGTATGAAGCAGCAGATAATGATGAAAACTATGATATTTTATACTTGAACTTTAGTAAGGCTTTTGATCGAGTGCCACACTTATGGCTTCTGAGCAAAGTTAAAGCACACGGGATCGATGGCAGTATATTTAGGTGGATTCAGTCATGGCGTGGTGACAGACAGTAAAGAGTTTGTATAGATGGAGTTAAATCTGAGTGGGGGTGTGTTAGCAGTGGAGTTCCGCAAGGATCTGTTTTGGGTCCCTTGCTATTCTTAATTTATATTAATGATCTTGACATAGGTATAAGTAGTGACCTGAGTAAATTTGCTGATGATACTAAGCTAGGTAGGGCAATTAGGGCTGATTTTGATGCTTTATAATGCAAGAGGAATTGACCATTCTGTCCAATTTGGCCACGAAATGGCAAATGAAGTTTAACACAGACAAATGTAGTGTACTTAGTATAGGTAGAAATAATCCATTGAATAGTTATAAATTAAATGGGAGAAATTTAGGGAGGATCGATTGTGAGAGGGACTTGGGTATTTTGGTAAGTTCAGACCTTCGTCCTAGAAAGCAATGCCTAAATGCTAAGAATAAAGCTAATAGGATATTGGGATTCATTAGGAGGAGTGTAAGCAATAAAAGGGCTGAAGTCATTCTAAAACTGTATCTGGCGCTAGTTAGGCCTCATCTAGACTATGCAGTGCAATTTTGGTCACCATAATATAGGAAGGATATTGATTTGCTTGAGTCTATGCAGAGAAGGATGACAAAGATGATTGGTGGGCTAAGGAACTTACCTTATGGTGAAAGGCTCAGAAAACTAAGTCTACATACATTGTAAATGAGAAGAGTCAGAGGGGAATGGATTGAAGTCTTTAAATGGGTAAAAGGATATAATAAAGGGGATCTGGGTAAGGTTCTTATACTTAGTGAACATGACAGGACACGCAGCAATGGGTTTAAGCTTGATAAGTATAGGTTTAGGAAGGAGATTGGGAGGAATTGGTTTACAAATCGTGTGGTAGATGAATGTGATAGAAGCCTCCTCTCTGGGTAGTTTTAAGAATAGATTAGATAAATATATGGATAAAGCTGCTAGATGGGACTGACTTTTTTTATGTACATATGTATATATTTTTCTAAGGAGTGGGGAGATTATATGTTGCGGTTGCATGAATGGACATGACCCTCTGGATGCATTTTATGCATATTGTAGATTAGATATGATGAACTCCTGTAAAGGGTGACAATGTTGATGACTTTACTCTAGTAAGAAATCTTTTGTGTGTTGACTGGAAAAAGAGCTGCCAAGTGTAGGCCATGAATGGTCTTTTGCAGTCTCCTTCTTTTTTTATGTTCTTATGATACGTGAGTGAGGACTTTGTTAGGTAGAGTTGTAAATGTTTGAAAAGAGGTCTGTCCATTCAAATATGGTACAGTTTACAGAGGATCTCAGTGACGAATTGCTAGAATGAATGATGCAGTGGCTAATTCCAATGAAAGTTATGAAAGAAATAACTTACTTTCAAGTGATTCATTAACTTTTTGGAAAGATGGTAAAACTTTCGTCTTGAAGGTATCAAGTTTCAAACCCAAATTAAGGATAAGGGAAAATCACAAATTAGGAAATTCAAGCTTCATTCCTTTTTACTGAAACTTACTCAAGTTTGAAAACTTTATGGCATACTTTGACAAGGAACTTATTAAACTTAGTGTTTACATTACAAACTCCTATTAAAATCTTTGCCTAAAGTATTATGCTGTGCATCAAAAAGTAAAGCCTCGACGTGGAAGGATACAAATATAGAAGAAACGTAGATATTTTTAGGATTGTGCATCTTGATGTGCCATGTAAAGTAGCCATCACTTAAGGAATATTGGTGTAGAGATGGTCTGATTGTAACAGATTTGTGGGAAAGTACATGACCAGAGATTGATTTCTAATCATAATTATATTTCTGCGTTTTGCAGCCAATAAAGATCCTGAGGAAAAACACATTGTGGAAAATAAGAAGTCTAATTCATTTACATAGTAAAGTTCTCAGATTATTTTTACCCATTTGAAAGAGTGGTTTTAAATGAATTGTTGGATATGCTCTTTGCACTTCACACTCGTTAATATTATTATAAATTAGAATAAAATTGTTTCCAAAAAGAAAAAATGTAAAATTAGTTTATACCTTTTTTTGTATTAAAAAGTAATTTTTCATTTAAATTTATAATTGATGGGCAATAATATTTTTTAAATAATAGAGAATAGTCCTTAAAAGAAAAACCTTGACCTCTCCTTAATTTTTAAATTTAAAGTTTTATCTGCGTTGTAGCAATTCTGCCACAACGCTATCTTCTCATTGCACATTTCCAATCGCATTGAACGAAAAAAAATTTCGGCGAATAAAGCCCATAAATATGGCTATAATAGCGTGTTCGTCATGAAAGTAGGGATTTAATCTAGAAAAGTCATAGTTCAAGGACCTTGTCATCTAGAAAATTTGCCAGCTCGTAGTTCTACCTCGTGCTAAGGGATTACTTGATACTTGATACATATTCGTGAAAGTTTTCAAATTATGTGCAATCTTTCATGTTTGATTTAGTTACACGCAACCTATAAATATTACTCTTTTCAAAGCACTGCCTTATTTACCTTCCTGAACAGCCACTTCTCCATTCAGCAAGATACATAATTCCAAATTGCTCATAACGAATCTCTTGAGTTCCCTAGTGATTATTTAGACAGATTCGAGCAGTAGAAAATTCTCAAACGAATCAATCTACATGGAATTTTTTACACGAATCATGTGAACTATTCTTGAACGATCGTCAAGTAACCACCACATTGAAACCGAATGTGCCCAGAGTCACCCGTAGGTATCGACATGACACCGAACGGACTTTGCATTTCTAAGAATATTTAAGTAAATACTATTTGGGGGCAAAATCAAGCCATCAACTGGGACTCGACGAAATTGAACACAAACAAAATCAGACAGCTGCTTCTCTCCATCCACATCTCACAACTAACCTCTAGAATCAACCTCTACTAGGCTTATTATCATGATCCCAAAATTTCTGGAATTACATTCTGGCCTTTTTTAAAACAAATTGACTTACTTACGTCTGAAATCATAGTAGGGAACACTCAAAGACATAAAAATTTATGGCCACAAATTCCAATGAACTGGATGTCTTATTTTCATAACTAGACGATTATTGGTCCCATTCACGAGTGTTTTGGGGTCTGAACTTATTAGACTTATCATAGCACAGCTGAACCAATTATCTTCTACGTCAGCCCTACTAAGGATCAGATAGATAAAGTAGAATTAACCTTTTAGGGTGACATTTGAAACCTCATTAAATAAACTTCCCCTAGAACATTCACAGCTTTTAAAGACTCTACCACCATTTCGTAAAAGGAACTATGTCTATTCTTACGAATGATTTAATTTAGACATTGAAATTTGGCAAAGTTTTAGGTTAAGTTAATTTCTCCTTGCAGTTCCATTGTTGGTAATAAAATTCTCGTTACCCTGTGTTGTAAATTTCCAGACTAGCAAATTCACTCAAGTCAGGGTATTACATGTTCACCAGTATTACAAGATACATCTCGACGTAGTTAAATTGGAAAAAGACCTGGGAGTTTTAGTCTCATATGACTTCAAAGTCACGAAACAATGCGCGGATGCATGTAAAAAAGCAAATCGTGCGCTGGGTTATATCGCGCGTAATTTCACGTTCAAATCCAAAGAGATAATTTTACCATTGTATAAATCACTTGTGCGTCCACTGCTCGAATATGCGGTTCAATTTTGGGCTCCATACTTAAACAAAGATATCGCGCAATTAGAAAGAGTGCAGCGTAGGGCTACAAAATTAATTCCCGAGCTGAGAAACAGGCCCTATGAGGAAAGACTCAGGGCATTAGATTTGCCATCTCTCGAAGGCAGAAGATTACGTGGCCAGCTAATTGAAGTATTTAAAATATTGAAAGGATTTTTAAACGTTGATTATAGGAATTTGTTCGAATTGGATCATAGGGGAAATACTCGGCAACACGGATTAAAATTAGTGAACAAGCGATTTAACACTAGTATAGCCCAAAACTATTTTTCGTTTAAAATTACTCAAATTTGGAATAGGCTACCCACCCACGTAGTGGATAGTAGGTCGGTAAATATGTTTAAAAACCGTCTCGACGCGCACTTAAATAGTATAAATATAACGTAGTCTGAGCACAGTAAATAATAACGTCTTTGCAAAAGGAGTTTGGAGCGGAGGAACAACGAGAGTAAAAATGATGACTAAAAATGATGCCAGCGATTTCTCTTGCATGTGTAGTTTAGATATCCATTTTCTTTTTCGCCTATCCTATAACTAGATTTTCACCACTAGCAGTCGACGGCTGCGGAAGTTGAGAAGAAAAACTTTCTATCACCCCCCCCTAGGTTGAAGTAGTTAATATGCCTGACATTGTACACATGTAGATAAGTGTGTACAGTAGATTATATATTTAAAAAAAAAAAAAATATATAGCATGTTAGAGATACACTCGTAGATAAGTGTGTATCGTAGTTTCGGATGTAGTGTAGCGGACTAGCCTCGAGCGGACCTTAGGGTCTTTGTTGGTCCTAGATTCTGTAGTTCTAGCGTTTCAGCTGCGTTGATTCTTTATAAATTTAATAATGAGATTTTATAGCCATTGGATTACTTTAAAACGGTTGCAAAGAAAATCTATTGCAGAGAATTTTTTAAAGAATTGGCACGTATTGAAATGGCGCACAATAATCCTAAACCCGTCCGCTGTCTTCAGCAAAGGCGCTAAACCTCACGGAAATATACAATGCAAACACATCTTAACTGAATCACGTAAAACTTATGAAAAGAATTGTTATAATAAGTGAGAACTCAAAGCCAATTTTCAGCTATTAATCTTAAATCATTTTCATCTTAAACGACAATATTTAGATCAAAATTAATCTCTCTTACCACATAACAATCATAGAATTCCTCACTTGAAGATGCAATGAAGATGGGAGCGAGCGAAATCATAATAGAATAAATGGGCTGCAAAGTAGAGACTTATTCTACGGATTCTAGGCAAGCTCATAAAACTCTGAACCCGGGTTGAACGATAAAACGAAGTTAATATAAGCCGGCACGAATGGACCATTGAGCTATTGAGATATGTCTGACCTAATTTGGGGCTAGCTTAACGTTACACATAATCTGCTTAGACAGAATTTTATATTATTAGGAATTAAAATATTTTACAAAAAAGTATAAATTTAATTTAATTTATTACAATACGGGCTTGGCCAGCAATTAACAGCATCAAAGCTGTAATAAAATGGCATTTACTAGACAATTTCGAAATTAAGAAAGTTTAAATTAAGCTGATCAATCCTCCTATTAGACGAAATGCTTCGATTTGGGTGGGATATAATTTGGAATAAATTGTGTGTGGGCTAATAAGATAAAGCTCCACCAAATCATAATAGGAAGAGGGAACAATTGAGGAAATCATAGAGATAAGTTCAATTAATTTCTCTGACCCTTTATCTAATCTATATTTAATCGATTATGCATTGAAAAAAAAGTGGCCTTTTCATCGGTTAATATACTTCCAAAATAGAACTGAAAAATGTAACAAATAACTGTTGTGTGCAAGCGAACTTATATGAATAAAAATCTTTAGTATATTTAGCATATTTTTAAATAATGGTTATTGTATATGTAGTTAGGCTTTGCAGAAATATTGAACTATCAATTACCGCAATGATGGAATGTTTAAAAAATAGCACATATAATCTTTATTCTTTCTTTATTTTCTCCTTATTGCCATAAAAAGTGAGTTAGCTGAGCATAAACTCATTATGGTAGGCTAGTTCTCAGACAAACCAAACTATTTAGCTTTATTTGTATTTTTTTGTGAATCCTAATAGGGTAAGGCTATTTCTCAGCCCCATGTAATCGCTTTTATTAACACTGAATAAATCGACAAAATTTTGGTAAACAGTTAATAAGTACATGTGTCAATATTTGAGTGGTATTTAGAGTTGTATGAATATTGTTAATCGAAAGAGAGAATATCTTTGTACGCTCTTTTGTTCTATATTTGTTATTTTACTAAATTAAGCAAAATGCTTATTGTATTTTGCTTTAAAAATTAACTAAGTTTCTTATATTAGGTTCAAAGTTAAAAAGATTTCACTTTTAGTTGCTGATTACCTTGGAAATGTAGGATTTTAGAGCTGGTCTGACCATAATTTGAGGCATATATCCATTTGATTATTTTATTTCATAAAATTTAAAAGAATAACTCCTTGAAATACATGTGAGCTCTGAAAATATTTAAACGATGTTAAAATGTGCAGCAATGGTGAAACTATATGATCTACTGTAGTTTGCATGTTATTTGAAATTTATTAGTATTAAAATTTATCCTCTTGATGTTTTTTTTTAATGTAATGATTTTATTTCCTAAAATCTACAAGAATGACTCCTCGAAATATATGTGAGCTCTGAAAATAGGTAAACGATGTTTAAATGTACAGCAATGGTGAAACTATATGATCTACTGTAGTTTTCATGTTATTTGAAATTTATTAGTTTTGAAATTTATCCTTCGAGGATGTTTTTTTAAAATCCAATGATGGCTTCTTTATGTAGACAAAAATGCCAAAAATTATCATAATGCATGATTTCACATCTGTAGCTGCTGCACTTTTTCCGTGATTAACAAGATTTGTGCCCGTGCTCTTAAGGCCTACTTTGATTATTTTCTTGGTGACCAACACAAGAAATATGCTACAGAAGCTGTGTGTAGTAATTTCGATAAAAGGCTATGTTACTGGAGAAAAAGAATACAAATATGTTGACCTTTATAAATACACATTGTTTGAAGACAGCTAACATACTACATAACTGATTATCACTAAAGGTGTTAGCAAATCGAACCGGCTTAATATCTCCTATCCGAGTATTACCTCTGCATATCAATCTACTCCACATTCTGAGGAAGTACTGGTTAGAGTTTCAATGGTTATGCCTTCTCTGAAGGACAAAGTAGTAAATCTGATGAGAAATTTCAAATCAACGTCTCACACTCTGAACAATCCTCATTGAATGCGAAACAGTCATCAGCCACTCACTATTTTTACTAAGGTGGAACTGAATGAATTTGCATGCACATTTGCACTCGCCAAGAAAACAGAGGATCTATTAGCCACCAGGTTAAATGAAAAAGTAACATTTTTACAGCTATGAAACCGTCTTATATTTCAAAATATGGGACTAGATAAGCAGTATCTTTACTGCTGGGAGTACTGACAGTGAATTCTTTCTTCCGATAGGTACTACGCTTCTTTCTCAGTCTTTGATAGAATCAAGTGAGGCGGATTTGATGGAGCTCAAATACGTGTTCTTGAGTTGGTGTCATTTATAATAAAAATAAAAGACTAGTATAAGAAAGCGGTGCTATCATTGGTGGAGGTTATACAAAACTTTCTTAAAAACAAAAAGGCAGATACCAATGATGAATCCTTTGCTAGAATGGTGTTATATTTTTGTGATCTTAGATACAACTTTAATGTCAAGCTTCGTTTCTTCAATAGTTATATCCCCATTTAGCCGAGAACTTTAAACTGTAAAGCTTTAAATGATGAACTGATATAACCCTTTCACAAAGACATCATTATGATTGAATACCCCTATCAAAGTTCAAACTGACAAAGTCTTCAAACGCAAGAGCTACAAGCGCAAATTCTTCTCCAAATAGGAACTATTTCATTTTTTTAATTTTACCCCTATTCAAATTCTATTACGCATCAGGGGCAATAAAGACGCTGGTGAGAAAAAATACATATCTCTGCATAAACTGTAGCTTCCTGCATAATTTTAACATATATAGTATGAAAATAAATTGGTTAGATAGAACTTGACATTATTAGAAAGGTGTCAGCAATTTGGGAAAAAATTAATTAAGGTGAATTTTTAAAAACACATTTAGCATATAAAAGAAATCTGACTTCGTATTTTAATTCAGTACACCCAAATTAGGTAAGAATACGTGCAAGCTATAAATGCAAATAATTTCGGCTCTCTAGTGTAATCGACATCGTTCTGTGCTTTCATCTCATTTTCAGATTTGGAGAATATATGCTGATAAAGTCGATTTCTACGGCATTAATAAACCAGATAAGGAGCGGATCTTTTAAGAAAACTTAAGGTTTTATTCCATTTTGTATTTTGTTTTCCAATTTTGCGGGCCACCAGCTTTGGATCCTTCCGCTTTTAGCTCGTTAGGTGTGTTTGGTTGAAATATTGTTTTTAATATAAATTTAAAGGAGAGGCATGAGTTCTATCAAATATAAAAATAGTAAGGAAAGATTTGTATACACTAGTGAAGATAGATGAAGTAAAAAATAGTGATAGATATATATCCCCCTGCTTTTCATGTATGCATTGGAGCCCGGGCTGAGGGGTGAGCCTGGGTCTATGTAGTGTCCACTTTAGAATAATTGTGGTACTTCTGTTGTAGCAGTAGTGTTACCTTGATATAAAATATCCCAATCATTAAATAACTGTTGAATTCTGCCTTGTGTGTTGAACAAATAAATAGGCCAATAAATTAATTAATATATTAGAGAGGTAAACATGATCTGCATGATGCCATCACGGCAAAACTAAGTAATGGCAGAAAAATTTAAATCTTGTGCTAGCTACATAAGTACTATCATCAATGAATGTGAAAATACGCTTTAGATGGAAATATTTTTTAAATTAAAATAAAATCAAATTGATATAATGATACCTGAGATAGGAAAGATGGAAAGATGAATGCTATCAAAAGATAATCAATCACGACATTTCATTCAAAACGCTTCCTCAGGGAAGGAACATTTAAAAAAGATGGGGGGATAATAGGAGGGAAAGATTCATCGAGGTTTTATTTTTGCTTCTTTTTAAGAGGAGGGAAAGTATTCTTCCTGTCTTTCTTTTTCTTTATTCTCCTCCTGCGAAGCACATTGTAGAGGAGAAGGCCTGCGGCCTATTTGTTCTAGGAGAAACTCTCTAAACTTCAGGATCATTGTTAAATTCGACCCGAAAGGAAAGTGGTTGATAGGGAATCCCTTTTTCGAGAATTAGTGGAGTGAGAAATATGAAATAAATACAGGTAAAGTTTAGAGATGAAGCAGTATAAGCAACCTCGAGGGTGCTACACTAAAAAAGAATATTTCCCACTTATGAATAACATGGGGGACTCTATAAATGCGGATTCGAACTAACATACTTCATTCGCTTCAGTCGTTCTTTCCTTTTTCACGTTAAGAGTTCCTAGGTTCCTTTGGCTATTAGAGTTTTGGAAAACAGACGATTTTCTTACACATATAGTAATCCTTTGTTAAATATTTTTGGTGTTATGACATTCATACATTAGAGAGTTAAACAACATCTGAATGATGCCAGAATAATGACAGGAAATTCTGAAAATCCTAAAAATAATGTGAGAACCAAACAATCTTCTGGTGCGCTCCAACTTTTATTTCAAATTCTTGTACTTCACACTCGTTACTTACGTTCTTTGCTTTTATTTCGTGATATAATCGCAGAGAATTCTCTCTAAATTGTTGTTTATTTGGAGATTAAGTTATACTGTAAGTCTGATCCAAACTTTATTAAAGGGTCTCTCTTCAGTTATATTCCGAGAGCCATGTTAGTGTTCCTCTTGTCCTGGAAATCCAACTGGAAATTATTATATAGATTATTCTCTTCGATGTACCTCAGGATCTTCTCTTCTTGATAATATTTTTAAAATTTCTTTACCGGTGAAATCTATCAGCAATATAGGTCTGTAAGTTTTAAGATGCTAGGAAGTTGGCTGGTTTGGGAAACAACAATATATTCACTCTTTTTAGTGCGTCAAGGAAGTAACCGGTGTTAAGGCTTGCGTTAAAAGGTTTTGTGTCTAATAATAATTTTATTTGGGGTGTGGTTAAGGTTGGACATTGTGAGTACTAATGGTTCTGGAAGAATTGGCTTTAATTTATGAATTACGCTCATTATTTTCTCCTCACTTGTTATGGCCCCCAATTCCACTTGTTTTTCTCTGTTAGGAGCAACTCGATGGACACCGTTTAAGGGCTTAAAACTCCACCTGGGTAGAGTCTTATTCTGCCCAATTGCACTTATCTTCGTTGAGTTATTGGACAATCTCGTTGTATTTTATTTTTCTTACCAATGGTATTGCTTCGCTTGCTTGTTTAGATCAATTTCTCTTTGTTTTTTCTCTGCTTTACTTGGAAAATGACGTGTTTTCTGTTCCCTTTACGCTCCATTATCAGATTGTTTTATTTACATTTTAATATGTTCATTCTTAGGACATCTGAAGTTTGTCTGGTACAATTGTTAGGACATGTGAAGTTTGTTTGGTACAATTCCAGAACAATGTATGTACCTATGCTGGCCAGGTGTGCATAGATGATGCATAAGAGCAAGTCCAAGGCTACTCCTTTAGGAACGAGAATAGTGGTCTTTGCTTCCTTCATTTCATTAATCGTATCTTTTTTCACTCTTGCTTTAATTGCATTTTTTACCCTCTGTTTTGCTGTGTTTTTTCCCTTTCTTTTATTTTCCGTCTTTTTGGAAAGTTTATTACGGAGGTTCAATGTGACTCCTTTAAATTTAGGCATCTCCGAACATTTGGGTCATCTTTTCTGTGTTACGGTGCAATTTTTTGACGAATGATCTGCGTTGCATAAAAGTTGTAGAACATTTGACCGTTCGCATATTTTACTTTCCAAAAGTTTTGTAATCTTGGTGTTATTGCAAACTGCCCCTAACATGTGAGTAGACTGCTCAAATTTTATTAGCTGTGTACATTGATACCTTGTTGCTTCTTTCAATTCTTTCCTTTAGTTATTCCGGTGAATGGTTTTATACACATAAGTTTACATATATTTATACAAATTACGCTTCTATTACCGATAATTTGTGGAGATATTGATGGTTTTAGCCCTATATTTCTAAGGGATCCTATTTCTTCATGCGCAAACATTCACTTGACATGTTTGTTCCTAGTGGCATATAGCAATATATCCTCTTGTATTGTCAATAGATTTTACGATAGCAATTTTTCTCTCTCTGTACAAAGTTTTTCAGTCGCGAGGAAAGCATTCTGTTTATTATCCATCGTCTTTGAGCGCCTACGGCGCTCATTTCGTTTGCATTTCTTCTGCTATTTTATGTTTTCTTCACTAATTAGAATGTGTCCTATTTATTAGGTGTTTCTTCTAGTGGAAAGCTTTCCCTATTTGTTCTTATTACTATCTTTCCTACATATATTCTTTGTACACTCCTCGAACACCGTAACGAAATAGGCCTATCCACTTCAGCAGTTTACAGTTGGGTTCGGCTTCGTAGTCGACAACCTACTCCCGTTTACTGCCAGACTCATGCAGGGCTTTACTATACCCTAATAAGAATTGTATCTCAGACTTTTTTGGTGGTAGAATTATGCTTTGCTAGCAGGTGAAATAGCTTGAAATATTTATAACTTCGATATAAAATACGTGACAAAAAAAGGAAAAAAGTAATAGAAATTTGAGGTATTATTTTTATCCAAGGCAAGAGGAGTTTTCTTTAATCAAACCAGGAAACTCAAATATTTCTTTTATTTGTGAACTTTCGTTTCTGAGCCCAAGGCTTTGCGAATCATCCATGTGTACATGATGTATGAAGTTTACAAGCCATATATCGAGGTGATGACTGAGCCGATTCCTTATTTTTAGCCAATAACACCTAGTTATCTGTTACTTCTTTCATGCTATAAAACGCATGGAAATCTTCAAATGTCCTTACCCCCATGTATGAGAGTTTCTCTCACTTGCTATTTGACTAGCGTTTTTGTATCAATGTTGGTCTTAGCTGGAGATTTTTCTAAATTTGACTATAATTACTGTGAGTAAGAGATGACTCCATTTTACTCTTTCGACTTTACATATATCCTGATGGAGAAAGAGTTAAGTTGTCTAGCTTCCAAAACCCAGAAACATTTGATTATTTATATCAAGATATTTTAAACCTTGTTTAAATCTTTTATTAATTCTATCACGTTTTGTTGCTATACATGTTTGTAATCTGTAAATTTCTTCGATTATTTTTGGCATATACATGTTATGACTGACTGCCTGCCTCAATATACCAATCCAGAGGGTGTCTCCTGTACCCGTTAGATCTGATTACCATTCCCATTTGCATTTTACTCGATGGAGTAGGGATAACTTTAATCAACCATGCTCACAATTCCAGTTTGTTTCGTCCTATTGAGAAAATATTGAATTTTCTAACATTAGAGTGGAATTTCCTTTTTCTTCCTTATAGTTGAAATTTTGTCTTTCTTTGGTATTCATCCAAACTTGCATCCTTTCATTGGTGTGAGGCATTGTATAAGGAGAATAATGTCGTTTTCGTAGAGTATGTTAAGGCAAGAAGGACTTTTCGGAAATAAAATATCCACAATGTATATTGATTACAGTGCCGGGTTTAGGCAAAACTCTTAAAAAAGTGAATTTCTGTGCGTGCGTTGGACCTTTACTTATATAGGTGTTTTTTTCATCACCTAGGCACTGGCAATCTCTTCCAAGATTTCATTAAGCTCAAATGAAGAACCTTATATTGTATACCACTTTGCGACCCTTTTAGAATATTCGGTCGACAAGAAGGTGGCTCACGTTTTACATATCTACCCAATAAATAGGCTGCTTGCCATATCTATGATTCAGACTTTACTGAATGCTTATTGGGATTTATTCTATAAAGAGTTATCTTTGTGTTCCACGAGCCTTTTTTGATTGAGGAATTTTTTGAAAAGCTTCTCTCCAAATTCCAAGGAATTAAGGCTTGATAACATTCTTTGCTTGTTTGGGGCATTCCCGGTTTGGCATGAATCGTATTTTAGCTACGATATAGCTATGTGATAGTAATTGATT
Source organism: Ceratothoa steindachneri (assembly GCA_963969495.1). Classification (NCBI taxonomy): domain Eukaryota; kingdom Metazoa; phylum Arthropoda; class Malacostraca; order Isopoda; family Cymothoidae; genus Ceratothoa; species Ceratothoa steindachneri. Next base: position 88,850,399 of record OZ018328.1, read on the forward strand.
TTTAGTCAGGTGTTAAGTGTGGTATTAATTCCCTAAAAAATGCACCTTGGTGCTTTATAATAATTTAGTTTGTTTAGTAACGATTTCCACAATGCTTTCTATTTGAAGAAGTGGTGTGACATCTCTAATTATTTTACTTTTATTAACGCTCTGTGGTCGCCTATCCAGTTCTTTCTTTGATTTAACCTCGGGGATGGGATGTTTCTCTGCAGCTTTTTTCTTATCTCGTCGGGATTCTATTTGCAATCTTTATAACAAACATTCCATTTACGTTCTCACCGATATTAAATATGTTTTTCCTATATACTCTGAATATTTGTTAGATATCTCCTTATTGCGTTTTGATTTTTCTCTCTGTATTTTCTTTTTCTATTTTGGGGGGGATTATAATTCTCTCATCATCTTTATCTCGAGCGGTGAAAGTATATAATTCCGCAGTAACTCTTTGTATCTTTGCCATATGGCTTTCTCATAATTCTTTCTTATTAGACTTGGGAACTGAATGTTAATTCCTAGTTTCATGTAATACTTGAAGGGAATGTTAAATTAGAGCTAGTAGATGTTTGCATTTTTTCAAATCTTGCAGCGATAAATGTGGGGAAGTTGGGTCTTGATCTTATACCATGTTTCTCTCTAATACAATACCCAGGCTTATTCCAATTCTATTCTTAGTTCCGTATCGAAACTCAGAGCATCATACATTGAGGCCTATTAGAAAGATGGCAGGATTTCTCTGGTTAAATTGGTAAAAAAAATGGGGATGGTAAATATGGGTCCCTTGGTGGTTAGTATCCAGTGGAAATGATAAATGCTTTAAGGTCCTTTTCCAATTCATCGGCAACGTAAGTTTTCTTCCTGTTCCTGATTGGGCAGAATTTCTCTTTCTGACTCCAATCGCTGCTCCGTCGTAGCGCTTGTGAGAATAATTAGCTGTTATAATAAACTCACAACTTTACATTTTTTTGTACCCTTCTCTGTTTATAACGAATTATAAGATGGGGATAATATATTTTTCAATTTCTTGGAAAATGTTTCTGTAAATATTTCTTTTTATTATTCAATCTTAGGTTGATTTGCAAGATTTGCAGTTTATTTTTAGGAATACATATTTGTAAGTTTGTCTACATATGTTTCTTTCTCTAGAGGAGTTTGTTATTTTCTTCTTGTTTTATATTCATGGAATCCTCATTATAATTTACGTGAGGCTTAAATGTTCCTTTTCTTAGGGCTGGCTTAGCACCGGCTATCACGGTTTGGTTGTGACCTTTCGTCCTTGCTTCTTTTTTTTCGTATTCTCTTCTTTTCTTCTGATTCATATGTAGTAAATTTCTCATATTTTTCGCTCTAGTTGCTTTTCAACTTAGCAGTCTTATTATTCTGAGTTATGAGTTTCTGGTCCCTCTTGCACCAAACATACCGATCATATTTTATTGAAACAAAGCCAAACAAAACCAAATCACCAACGAAAATAACAAGGACAAACTACAAAAAACTGGTCATTCCAAATGAAGATTACTTATCTACAATTCGACAACGACAACTGTTGAACTTCAAATAACACCGAAGCAAACAGAAAAAAAACAAACTGCGAAATGCCTGGTCGGTGTTGGTTGAATGAGGTCTACTTCGCTTTTGGCCATATAGCACAATTAAGCTACTTTTAGTCAGTCTCACAAAAATCAAAGCATCCTTAAAAAATATTTAACCAAATTCAATGAATTGTTATTTCCTTCAAGGCTGTAATAAAGTTGAATAGAGCCTATTTTATTTCGGTTGTCTGTTAAAATTCTTTGCGTGCGACCTTGCTCTCGCTATATCATGCTAGCGAAAGATTTTTAAAGGGACATCCTTACCAATAGGGAAAAGGACTTGCATTTTTAATAGAACTTGATTTGATAAACTCCAGCTAAAATTTAGATCCGTGACGCAAATAAGGAAGCACAATTCAACAAAAACAGAAGAGGAAATAATTTTCAGAAATATGATGAGTTTTAAGATGCCCACCGAGAGGAAATCTGTCTGAGAAAACAATATTTTTTCATTACACAGATCATAATAAGTGTGTGAACTGTAATCTATAGTCATGTCACATCTTGGAGTTTGTCTTCTGTTTCATTATCAATACGCCAGGGTTAAATTCTATTACTTTAACAAGCATTAACTGGCTTACATGTTTCTTGACGTATGTGTCGTCATAGATTTATTTAAGCTAATATCTAGCAGGAGAGAAAATTTGATACATATCGACAAAGCACGCTCCGCAGGTCTACGAATATACACTCAAGATAAACTATTAACAGGTGATCATGCTCTTTCATCCGAAGATTTCGATACTGATAACCGGAATCCCCAAGCACAAATCGATGGTTCCTCGGTTTTTGGCCTGCAAAATTATTGGATTGCAGATAATTATATGTTAATACACGTCGTAAATACAGTTAATACCAATTATTTCAAGAAAATGCAAGGTTGGATTAGTTATCCATTCAAGTGAGCGGAATGCTTATGCTTGGTTTAATACCATATAATATATCAATCAGACTGTTAATCACCCGAGAAATTATGTGAATTCTGAAATTGGAGCATCATAAGTAAGCAATAGAACGTCGTAGCTACATAGATATATATAAAAAAGATAATTGAAAGAACAAAAGAGGCATTCTTGGAGAAATGCTACAATGTCTTTCAAATTAATTTGGTTGGAAAATGCTAAGAAAGGAAGAAAATGACGTATTCTTAGCCCTTTTAAATGATACCCGCACTATAGCTCTATATACGCATAGTAATGCTTAATATAAAAAATTTAAAATATTCAATACAATTTTTTAATAAATAAATTTTGGTAGTTAAAAATATTTGTTGAAATATATATTTCATATATTTAAATTGATTGAAATGTTTTAATTGCGTTAGACTGCTCGAAGCTAGGTGGACCGCATAATTAGCTAGAATTCAGAATGTAGACCACTTATTTAACCAAGCACTGCTTGATCTCTAGGCGTTTTAAAATTACACAAAAATACTCTTTTTTCTCACTTTAACTCAATACATTTTTAGCCTCTAGTTAGTACCTATTTATTTTTAAGCTTACTTTATCACTTTTGCTCATACTATCAGATTGTCAGGGCGTATTTTTCAAAGTTTTTCTTATTATGATTGTTTATTAACAAACCTTAATCTTCAGGCTTTTCGTGGTGAATAAAAAATATTGGGATTTTAAACGAAGCTGAGTTTATAAAGGCAACGTATCTAGTAAATAATTCGTCTTGACCTGATTGATCTATATTGGTCCCAGAGATTATTTAATGATAGGTTCGTTAATCTTTGACTTGCTTTACGAACTCGAGCAGGTAGAAATGAGGAAAAAAATCTGAATTATACTCAAATATTTCCGTGTTAATGATAAAAAGTATTGTTCAGCTGACTTTTATAAATGACTTAATAATGTGATAATATGAGTACAAGTGGTGAAGAAGCGGGTACAAATTGTAGACTAGAGGATAAAAATGTATAGAGTTGAAATAAGAAAAAAAGGATAATATTCGCATAGGGATATATTTTATTCGTAATATTCACACCTGAACATTTGGAATTTTATTTTGTCCTAGAGGCTCTTTTGAATTTTTCGTCACGTGCGAGTGTATTTCGGAGGGTCAGTCGGTCCCCGTTTTGTTTTATGTTATTTTGGTAATAACATTGTAATTATTTGGCCGATTCCAAAGAAATTTGAATATTTATGTTGTTTCATATTCTCTCGCGAATAATATAATTGCCAAGGTCCTTCCAAGGTTAGATGGGTAATTATTTTGTTTTTGCAATAACATCATAACTAATCGGTCGATTCAAACTAAATTTGAAAATCTTATGTTGGTTTACAATTTCTTTCGAATGATATAATCGGATAAATCTTCCCAAGGTTAGCTGGGCAATTATTTTGAAAAAAACTAAAAACATTTGACCGATTCTAACGAAATTTGGATTCCTTATTTTGTTTTACATTTTCTTTCGAATGATATAATTTCCAATGTCTTCCTAAGGATAGCCCTAAAATTAATTTGTTTTGTCAATAACATCATAAATATTTGTCCGGTTTTAACGAAATTTGAAACCTTATGTTATTTTAAAACTTCTTTCGAATAATGTAATTGCCAAAGTCCTCTCAAGTTTAGCACGGGAATTATGTAGTTTTAGCAATAACATCATAACTATTCCGCCGATTCTAACGAATTCTGAAACCCTTTGGATGGTTTACGTTCTCCCTGGAATGATATGGTTGCCGAAGTCTTCCTAAGGTTAGCCGGAGAAATATTTTGCAATAACCTCATCACTTTTGGGCCAATTCGGACGATATTTGAAACCATCATGTTGTTTTACATTCTCTTTCGAATGATATAATTGTCAATGTCCTCTTAAGGTTCGTCCGAAAATATAGAAAGTTTTGAAGGTGGTAAAGTCATAAATCAGATAAGTGAGAGCACACGCCTTTTGGTCAGCAGACCTTGTTTATTATTGGTTATTGTTTAGCTTTCTCCCTTTTCTTTTCACATTTAACATTGCTCTTTATTATGTAATAGTGATTATTTATTTTAGGACATTTAACAATCCATTTAATTTTGTGATGTGTCTATATAAGCATAGAAAATATAGTGTGAAGTATTAAAAGACGTTCAAAAGACGACCTAAGTAAGGGCGCCGGTTTTACTTGAAACCATAAGAGGGTGGAGAACGTAACCTCATTTATTCTATGTTTCATTTTAAGCAGACAGATAATCTATGGAACTCAATCCTCCCACTTGATGGGATTACATTTTTTATAGACTGATAGCACATGCGACTGTGATATTGTTTAGTTTTTGTAAGAAGTTGCCAGCCTCTAAAGCATTTAGCCAACAGTGTCCAATACTGCTTAAAAGATTTAAAAGAAGGTTTATACAAGCAAATATCTATGCCTTATCTCGATTTATGATCTCGCAAAAGGATATTTATTTTCACCGGACTATAGCGACAATTATGCTTCAAAATAAGGAATCGAAAGCCTTCTTAGCAGCAGGGAGTTCAATGCAAGAGCAATTCAAGTGCAGAATGGGCTAGAACATCCCACAGTACAGCTAGAGGATAAAATGCCTTATGAGACCCCAAACTAACAGAAGTTGCTATATATTCTCTATTTTCTCCACATTATTGACATTTCTTACTTACAAGCACTCTGCCGATGGAAAGATGTTTGCGATTATGCGATACCTTGCATGCCGTTGCAAGAAGACTCAGCAGCCCATTCCCAGGTAATCAACCACATCTCTTTCAGATTACATCTCCAAAAGATTTTTTCATCTATAAGTTTCAATATTTTCTCAGCCTAATTAAGGAGATTTTTAATTTAATGGATATAATGCTTTCTCCCTCTTTCTCTCTCTTTATCTATCTATTTATTTCTTTATCTCTTACCAACCCTCAGTTATTTTAATTCTTACCTACTATAGATTGGCAACCGCAGATCTTCCTATATGAAATAGCTTTTATTTTATTTGCTAACTTAGGACTTAAGTGAAAAAATGAAGATTTCATTGGGAAGAGAGTTTAAAGCACAAGAAAACTTTTCCTGCAACAAATTATTCGATATTTAAGATGGAGTAAAATCTAATTTTTTAAATTAAATTAAAAAGTGAAAACCTGATTCTACTTTGCAACAAAGAAAAAATATCGCAATATTACTCTTCCTTTTCTATTTAAAATTATCTTATTAAAATGCAAAATCCCTTTGATTTGTGAGGTAAATATTCACCTATTCTCTACTCAATTCTCTTAGTTTGGTCTTGATTAAATATTAATTAACTAGACTAAACTTTTCTTCTGAATTGACTCAAATATAATAAAAGAGCTCATACAAATCACTCCAATAAAAAAAATTAAGCTTCTTTTATTTTCTGTCTTTGGTGTGTAATAGCTTGTTGTATGGGATCCATATTCTACATTTCCAGGATTAAAAAATGATGTTTGCTACAGCAAAATTCAAAATACAGATTTGGCCTCAGTTGTATTTGTAAAATGATGTGGTGATTATGCTAAAAGGGCTTATCTTTTATTTTAGACTTTTATTTTCCTCAACACTTTGATGCGGTTCGCAGGCAAACTTCAATCTGTGGCTTAGAACATATCTGGGTCTGGTAACAGGATTTGGGTCTATTCTTTCAAAGTTTTCCAGTACATATATCCTAGTAATTAACTATGTATTGTTATATGTAATTCGGATGGACACTTACATATTTGCTAGGCATATATTGCAAAAAGGAAGCAAAAGGCGGAGATAAATTAATCAAAATTGAATGATTAACCTAAAAATATCTAAAATTTAACTCTCAAAAGATGTTTATTGGTGCGGATTAGAGTAGGAAGCTGCTGGTTAGAAAAGTAGGACAAAAGGATGAATGGTAATTCTTTAATGCTAGATCCAGTCAGAAACTGAATACTGCATGTTAAAGGAAATGCAGATGTTTCTGTATCAGTGAGACCAAGCAACGACGTAATTTATCTAGAGCTAACAAGTCTTAATGTCGTTTCTGATAAACAGTTCGTTATTTACTTAAATTACATGTAAGATATGGCGCATGTAATACAGGTCCAATGAATAATTCGAATAGTATGTAGTAGTTCTTATTGTATAAAAGGCTAGGCTATAACATCACTTTAAATGAAATGCATATGTGTTCTTGTGAAAGAAATACATGACAGGTAATACATGGAAATAACATCTGCAAGGTAATGAACAAATTAGTTCCGGGCGAAGAGAGGTGATGAGAAAGGGCAGCTGCCACGAAGAAGGGATCGGAAAGGAGGAGAAAACTGCAACAGAGTGAAGGTCGGATGATGCAAGTCACCACAATAAAAGAGATGGTTCTCTTGTTGGTAATCTGGCCAAAGCGCGAACAAGGACTTCTCGCATATTGTTGTTTCTTTTCGATGGAATGTCAAAAGAAAGTTAAAGTCTTATTATTGTGGATATAAATTCAATTAATAAAAGAAGATTCTTTTTTAGTTGAGGCTTCCCTGTTAACCTTTTAAAATCCTACTAGTCTGCTTTTATTTTATACTTGTCTATGTTCTTATATTTTAAATTTAAATATGCCGTTTATATATACATGGTGACATTTCCCATCGACCTCAGATAATTTTAACATTTTAATTTAAAATTCTTTATTTCTAATAGAGGATTACGTGTCTCTGCACATAGCGTTGACAGTTTTGAGATCAAACAGCTCTTTTCTCATAGCTTCGTTTTTACGACCAATGTTCTTAAGGTCCGTCTGGTGGTTTCTTTATTCTGTTAAGCGCCTACTGCCCTAATATATATGTAAGTATCTGAATCTAAAACGAACCTGGTCTATTAAAGATTAACGTGAGATTAATCTTTCGAAGAACCACAAATAATTTCTCAACTTTAGTGGTTGAAATATGTAGTCTCTCCTCATTTCCACTTCTAACATCTTAACATATTCTACATTATTTATTCGATAGCTTCCCTTTGAAGATAATAATGTTATTCTTTCACTTAATTTGATGATTAATTATTAAATCATATGTAATTTCATAGTAAGTGTACTTTTTCAACGATATTAAATATATTTAGTACATAATGTTATCTGGAGGGTGAGGAAAAGAGAAACCACAAGCGGTATTTATATTTATTCAGTGATGTCTCGCTCCCCTGGAGCTTCCTCAGACTAAAAAGAAACTACGACAATAAATGAATAGGACCGCTGGCAGTCTGGTTATTTCTTATCTTACTACCACCTTGTGTTTTCTTCTATCCTCCCTCTCTATTTTTTTTAGAATACACAAATCAATATTTTTACCTATATAATTACTACTATTTTTACTCTCAATTTCTATTAGTACGGAATTATTTTACGACATCAGAAACTAGCTTACCATAATTTTTACATTCGGCACAGCGTAAGCTTGGCATTGCATATATTGAGTTTCTCAAACCTTAATATTGTTTTTTTTTTTAATAAATGTTATTTCCCGGACAATAATTTGGAAAAAATAAACATTTACTTCACCTAGATCTATTTATTCTCAATAAAAATATCTGGTTAGTTTGTATTAGAGCGTTTAATTAATAATAAATGGGTATCAAATTCATTCCATCAGGGTTTTGTTCTATGAGTCATGATACTCGTATTTTCTCTTTCCTCATCTCTCCCTCCTCAAATTAGTTTCTATTTAGAGGATTGAGATTATAATTATATTGAGGAATTTGTATTGGATGCAAGGATAAACTTAGGTCTGGATATGATATTGTCTTCATAATTCAATATACTCGTATATCTAATTTATTACCATATAAATGTTAGTTTTCTATTGGCACCATTTAAATATTTTCCATTTTTTTCAGAAAATTTACACAAGTTGCCTTTACACTCATTATTCATTGTCTCATCCCCACAAGGAATCCCCTCTCAAATATGGCAAGGAATCAAATCGAAGAGAGTTAAGGGGCCTTCTGTTTCCTTTATTAAAATATTTTTTAAAATATGATGAGTAGGTAAATTGAATTTCTATGCTATAAAAAAGGCTTTCATTTGATATAACAACAAAATTTCATGATACAATCGCATATTCCCCAAATTATACTAAATAATCTAACGATCTTAAATATGGACCTGTGCAAAATAACAGAACGATCATTTTCATAATTGCTTAGCAAGCAGATACATTAAATATAAAACAAAATTTGACCAAGATGAAACTTAGTACAATTAATATGCGTTAAAACTTTTGTTTTTTATTACTTCGCCTTTTCAATCACCACATGATCTCACCACTTTCTTCAAAATTCTAGTGTTATTTTGTTCAGTTCTTGCTTAAATTTCGTCTAACATCCGTCAAAAATGAATGCTACTGTTCTCAAACTGTGTCTCCAATGATGTTCCATAGGTCCTAATTTGGGTTCACGTCCGGGCTCTGAACAAGCCTCTTGATTATTTAGATATTTTTCATTTTTATTTGAAACAGTATTTTACTCGTTTTCTATTATGGCATAGCGTTCTGCCCTGCATAAATACTGCTGGCTGGTTCAGAGATGCTCGGAATGAAGGCAGGGGATGTTATTGTACGGGGTTTAGTTGCACATTCGTAATTACTTTTTCCCTTATTCGCACTAGTAGACAAACTGCTTTCAGACAAATCATCACCCACACCATAAGGCTTCCTTCTCTTTGTTTTACAGACTTTTTACCACGTTTAAGGTTATGTCTGTTATCGCAGTACGTTTACCAAACAGGCTGCTATCAGATATAACTAAATTAATTTACTTTAGTCATTAAAATGAATCCTTTCCTAATTTCCATTTCTCCAAGCAAAATTAGAGCTCAGGCCTGACATTAAATTCATGCCTTTTGATTTTTCTATTGATGATTGATTTGATTGTGGGAGAAGGGGCTTTCAAACTAGATGCATTTAATGACAGGACACTGTGGATCGGCTCACTTTTTACACTACTGTTGTTAAAGTTTCGACAAACTTCCTGCTGCAGTCTCGAAGTGTTATGTTTTAGTTCTGAAGGTCATGCAATAAATGTTATGAGGTGTATGTGGTTCTATCCCGGTTTTCCTGATTCTAAAAATATATATGCAAAATTAATGTATCAATAATAAAATCCAGATTTATTCAATGTAATTTAGTATTCATTAGGAAAGATGTTTAATTCAAATTTATGATTAATTATGTTATTCGTTATTCTTAAACAAATTTTACTATATGAATTCGTCCACAGCTAAGCTAAAATAGTAAGGGAAATTGGCGCAGATTTAAAAGCAACTCTTTCTGTGTAATTATCTACAAATATTTCCCTACGGTTAGTTATTGCTTTATGATTAAATTTCTTTCCCGATATCATAAACACAATCCAGGCTCATTCTGGCTGAACATAATCTCTCCTACGAATTTTGCTCATTGCTACCTGTTACTCTTACCGGACTTCTATTTATGATTTCCTTGCCTTAATTTTCTTGAATTTACGAACTTTCTTCTGTTAGCAATTTTACTCCTCAAAATAATCCCTATTTTCTTATTCACTCTAAATGGTAGAATCAGTTATTGTAAAATGTGCACTCGTAACATGGCGAAAAGTAAAACAAATACTCCGAGTCCCCTTCGAAAAACACAAGGCTTGTACATACGCACCCAGTCGCCCAAGCAAAATAGAATAAGAATAAGAAGAAAAAACATTTATTAATACTCCATCATGCAAAGAAACGCAGTAAGGATATTGGAAATAAACAGCAACGGCTGGACGACAAAAATAATTTTTTACGGAAACGTATTCAAGGAAATTGATGCAGACCTTATTTTAATCTTAGAACACATGTTTGCCACTTGTAATTCGGAAAAAAATTTGGAATAACGAAGTATTGATCACAAATTACTCGCAACAGCGCTTCAGCGGAGCCGGTATTGCGATTAAGAAAGGGATAAAATACAAGTGAATAAGTAAACTTAAGGAATTCTATCTCACGATTTAGGTCGAACTTAACATTAGTAAATTGGTCCCTACCCCTGGTAAGAACTGCAAAGGAGGAGCTATCTAACGCTTCATTCTCTATCTAGCCTATTCGGAGAACCACCAATATATTAATAGGGGATCTGAATGCCAGTTGTCAAGAGTCTGACTATAGAAACTTTAGCGGGTATGGTATGAGCCTCGACACTCTGCTGGACATAAACATCGTTCAGCTAATTGCCTCTGACTTCCCCAGCTTTGTCAGAGGAAGTAGTACCACAAAACCAGCCATATCTCTGGACTTTTGTCAGCGATCGTTCAATACAACCAAGTAAAATAAAAAAAGAAGAGCTGAATCAGTTGATCCTTGATCAACAATGGAGACACTGGGACGATGCAATCAAAAGCATCGATTAAAATACATCTTCGCAAAGATTATTTGAACAAAATTAGACGTCTCAAAGAATCGACTAATAAATAGATGAAAATAGAAATAAGGAAACAAGATGGAACTATCGACACAGAAAAAATAAACATCGAGGAAATTTTCCAAAGTTATAGAGAGCAAATCTTCAGTATAGCTGAAGAAAAAAACAAAGTTAACGACATAGAGTTCAAAGTGACACCATAGACGAGCTTAATACAGAAATACATAGGACGCATACACACCACCAGGTAGATAGACAGTGCAAAGGGGGCGCTGAGATTACCGAAGAAGATCTACTTGGATTAATCTGGCCTCACAAAGTTAAACTTGGAAAACGCAACTGCTAATGTAATCGACGGAATGAGAAGAATTTGTAACGCCTGTCTGAAGACGAGATACTTTCCAGGTGTTTATAAAACGGCATAAATGACTTTTTGCCAAAGCATGGGGCGGACACAACGTTGAGGGAGAGCTACAGGCCAATTCCACTCCTAGGATTTTGTGTGAAGCTATTCTAGAAGATCTTTAATCAAAGACTGGTGTCTCACCTGGAAGAGAACTTCCTATACAACCACTATCAGATTGGATTCGGTAAAAATTATAGTACGGAGATGGCGATAAATGTCATCACGGAAAAGATCTCCAAGGCAAAAAGAAAGGGCATTACGTAGGACCTATTTGTCGGGATATGTCAAAGGCTTTTAAAGAGGTATGGCAGCGGGGTATGAAATTCAAGATCCTACGGCTGGGCATAAGTGAAAAGTTAGAAAGAACTCTGTGTGACTACGTCATCGAGAGGGCGGCGTATGTCAGTTTAGGTTGCATGGACGGATTGAAGTTTCCACTCAATGCGGGCTTCCCGTAGGTGGGTGTATGTCTCCTACTCTCTATTCGATATAAACCGCAGATGTCTCGCTACTCGTGAATCCCACTTGCCTCAACATTTAATACGCTGATTATTTTAGCCAGATAATTATTGTCCTTGCAGGGATGCGCCTATGCAAGCTCGTATGGCATCGGCAGAAATCGAGAGATTAAACATTTACGAGACACAATGGATAATTCGAACAAATCAAGAGATATTCAAAGTAGTCCCCATTACGAGAAGACTACTCTCTGATGTCATGGTGGTGAATAGACGATATTATTATACCACGGAGTACAATGTACTCGGAATGAAGATTACTTCATCGCGCAACAGATAGCACGTCGAGGATATATTTTATAAAGCATCGACCGTGGTCAGGACTTTATCTATGTTTACACACCTCCATGGAAGCAACATAAAAGATCTACAATGCAATTGTAAGATCTAGGTTGCTGTACCGCAATTTAGCACATATTGTGTCTCGAAGAAACAAAAGAAGAGACTACAAACAGTGCAGAATAAATGCGTGTCTGTTTCAAATTACGAGTACACGTAGGCAAGAATTAGACGCCAAGAGCTGAATAGAGAGGTGGGAATAACTTTCATTAATATGGTCATCGAAGAAAGTACAGACTAAGTGCATAAAGCGGTTAATTAAGAATTGAATGACGAAATAATTTAAATAATTAACCAGAACAGAAGAGCTGGTAGTCGTGTCAGATTTCCAAGCTTCGCTATTCAATTGGAGACGAAGTAGCGTTCTATGCGTGAAAAAGTGTTAAATAACCAACTAATAAGGGAACAAAACCGATTTAGACAAAATAACTCCGAGTTCTAACCAAATCATCGATTACGACTAATAACTACCAATAAAGAAACATTTCAACCAAAAGAGACAAGAAGAAAGAAGGCTGGAAGAAAGAATAAACAACGACACAAAGACACATACAGTATAAAATAAACAAAAACAATGAAAAATAAGCACTAATGTATATTTTTAAATAAAAAATAACAGAAATAGCAAAATTTAACCTACAAAGTATATTAAGATTTTTAAGACAAAAGGCTTGAGGGTCAGTATAATAAAAAAAATAATCACAACAATCAAAATTTAAAAAGACAAGGAAATAAATGAAAGCGATAAGCCTGACCACCAGGCATCTAGTAACATTTTGCACCCTATCACACTACTTTCTTTCTTTCCCACTTTTATTTCTTATATCTACAGGCACAGCCTTTTGTCCTCTAAAACAAATACACACACTTAACATTAATGACAATTGTAACCAAATAGGCTCTTCATTGAATTAAAAATACAATTAAATAATTTAACTTCATCTTAGTGTCCGGATAATTATTAAAAAATTTAGATATAATAAATAATTAATAAAATAATTAATATATCTTAATTATTATTATAAATAGCAAGGCAAGGAATAAAAAAATTACCCTTTTATAATTACATTTTAATTTGGTTAACCATATAGTACATTTTATATTAGTATCACAATTTGCATTGTAATCACACGGATAAACAACTTTTATGTTATTTTAGAAAAATACATTCAATCTATTCTATAGGCCAAGTTGAATTGTCTGTTATTATTTATTCCGCGCGCAAAACACAATTGTCTAATTTATAAATACTTGAAAAGGAATATTTTACAAGTCCTAAATTTATTATTTGCCGCTGCTCTAAACCTATAATGCCTCGAAAAGAGAAGTTTCAGTGCAGGGATTTTATAAATCCGAATTACCAAAGATGGCGCTAATTTAACTTCGATGTGGAAGGTTAGTGGTTATTTTAGCAGGTTTATTTTAACTTTGGTAAGATAACAAACGTGGATAAAGCTATGCCACGGCATCATTAGAATTAGCTTCATGATTAATTCATCTCTAACTGAAACAAACAGCACACAAAGAATATATACTAAATATAAACTAAAGGAACCCACAAAAAATAATCAACTATAAAACAAACTAAAATACTAGGCTTACTAAACCCTAACCTAGACAAAATGTTATTTTGGGAAATTTAAATTTCAGTGCTATAATTAGTGGGAATTTTATATAATAATTTATTTTAAAATATAAATATTTATAACAAACCGTTTAATCCCCCAATGCTCATAGAATTAGAAATATTGGCGATCTTATATCATAAAGTATTTTAAATATCCAATATACTCTCTGATGATATAATTTTTTATGTTAGTGTAAATTCATTTAAGACAAAGGTAAATTTATTTCTATCACTGATTCCAAAATATACGGTTGTTATCTAAGTCTAATTTTGCCTCTATATTAAGATTAACCATCTATAATATTTTAATATTGAAGCTCTGTTTACAATTTGGAAATTTTATAGTTATTAAAGTTTTTATAAAATTCTCTATTAAGATTTCTCTCGAGTGTTGCACCTCTCGGGAACTTCGTTATTTTTATCTTTTGATTACACGCCTCTTTTCCGTAACCCACTTGAATTCAAACCCAGAATAATTATACTGATCGTAAATTTAAATACTCCTCGCTTCTTAAAGAGCTGCATTATATTCGAAAGTAGAATGTTTAGAATAAATTAATGTCATTTAGATGCTTGGTTATAACATTCGACCTTAAATGACTTCTTGTTGTTAGCTTAGTATTACTAGTAGATGTATGTCTTTCTATTAGAGGAAATTATACATTATGTTTATATTATCAAAAATCACTACAACTTCTGCTATTGTTAGCTGAAAAGTCGTATTAATAGCTTTTCGTTATCTGTGTTTCCTTTGTAAATATGGTCTTCTGAACAAAATCTCGCGTGGTCTCACTAAATCAGAGTTAGGAACTTACGTCCTTCAACACTTTCAATAATTACCGGAATGACCTTGGGAGGACCTTGGTAATTTTAGCATCCCAAAAAAATGGAAAACAACATAAGGGTTCAAATTTCTTACGAACCCCCCGAATAGTTATGATGGTATATCCAAAAATTAATATTCCCTGCCTAATCTTAGGAGAACGTTGACACTTATATCAATTGGAAGAGAATGTAAAACAACGTGGGAGTTTGAAATTTTGGTAGAATCGGCTGAATAGTTATAATATGATTCTAAAAACAACAATAAAGCAAAAAGGAGACCGACCAACCGACATAATGAGATGTCAAGTCGCACGCGACTAAAAATATTATCATTGTTCCACGTCATTGTACTCTAAACATTTTGCGTGTTTTCCTTTTTTTCGTTATATCCGATAATCCTAATTATTTATGTTTTTTTTGGCACTTTGCTTTAACTACATACAGTCAAAACCAAATATTTTGAGACTACTATATTTTGTTATACTCATATATGAAAATTATTAGAACTAATCAAACGTTTCATTTTGTTTATAATTTGTGTAATATGACGCCTTTTAGAACCTAAACCCATTTTATTAATAGCTAAAGTAAATTAATGCGTAAATTAAGTTTTTTCTACCGTGTCAATTTATTTTGGCATCCGGGAGCTTATATATTTGATATCCTGATTGATATTGCTCCATTTTTGCCACTAAGCACCCGCTATTGATCACCATTAGATAAATTCTGAGTTTTTGTATCGCCTGTGTCATTATCACCTAGAAATTCTCTATTAGATACAAATCTAGCGAATTCGGGCACCAATGTCCGAAAGGGTGTATGTTATTTTTAGCAAAAAACTTTGTTATTGCTTTTGTTTTGTGAAAAGATGCGCCATCGTGCTATAAACGAACTAATTATCTCCAAATTGGACTTAAACTGTTGTGAAAAGCTACTAATGATGAAAGTTTTGGTACGGTATTGAGTTCATAGCAAGGTTCTTCGCAGAATTGTGATAAATGTAGAATTCAAACCACCGGCAAGTTTAGGATCCGAATTCTATAATAGCGTAAGCTTAAGATCTGTAGATTCTATTTGGTTTCTTTAAGCTATCCTTTAAATTTTTTAAATCTCGTTCTCGAAATTAAAGAAAACATTTAAATTTAACAGCATATTATTTGATTTTAATATTCTTACCTTTAGTTTTGAAGAAGAAATGTAGTCATAACAAACAAGCTCTCACTTATCATTTGTGAAATCTTATTGGTTATACTTATGGACAGATAAATTTTACAAGATGTTATGTGCTTTTGATATCAAATAAAGACAAATTTTCATGGAAATGCCAAATAATGACTACACCAAATACCAAACTACAAGATACATACGTTTTAAATCCTCATTTGCTAATTAAAATATAGCTCTCAGGACATTGATATCCTTCATTTATATGAAGTTTAAAGAAGTAGAAAAGAAAGTGGCATGCGTGACCTTAATGTTCCAAAAATTATCATCGTGGATATAATCAACCTTAGAAATATGCGTGCAAAATATTTTGAAGATAATCCTATACAACTAAGTGGTTCTGGAAGCGTTTTTGAAGGTAATGAGCCATCTTATTCCAAGCACGCTAAAGTACCCTCACTGGAGAGCTCCGAGGACATGAAGAGCTCCGAGGACACTATCATGGCCATTTGGTTTGGTTGACAGAAGCATCAAACTGCTTTAGAAGATATGAAAATTGTGGAGAAGAGAAATACAGATACGTTAATAACAATTATTTCAAAAGTAGCCAAACCTAGAAATACACTTTACAGTGATAAATGAAAGATTTACAGGCGAATCCGAAAATATTTTGGATTTACTACATACAAACTATTAAAAGATTTTGTATTTAACCCAAAGGTTTTAGAAAATCAATGCATGGATGTGTGAGATCACCGTAGATTCATACTTAGACGAAACTAAAAGATTAAAGACACATTTACAACAGGTTTTTTAAAATTTGTGATACCATTTTTCACAAAATTTATTTAAATTTACTTAGGATAATAAAATTAAATTTGATAAGAACCTTTAAATTAAATTAAATAAGATTTACAATTGGTATGAATATATATTAGGAGGAAGTTGAGGTCTGTAATTTACATTAGGTCTGTCATCTCCATTTGGGTTACCTTGGGTACAAATTTTACATATGGCCACATAATCTTTATTGTCCCAGTTCCCTCAGACCATACGCAGTCCCAGCCATGATGAGTGCCCGGATGCTTCACACGGACACGATCCAGGACTTGTAAAAGCTCTCGCCTTTACTCCTCTTAAAGAGGAATCATCCTGAAGCTCCAAACAAGCGGAAGTTAGCTTCATTACAGAATATCATATTGGCTCACTCTTAAAAAGTCCATCCATTATGAGGCCTACAAAAGGAAAGCCAATCCATATGATACTTCATGTTGGGATCATGATTATTCGCAGCCTTTCTCATTTGATAGATATGTCGGAAAGTCTAGGCCTCACTGTGAATGTTAAAGCGTTTATATTTGCTTCTCTCGTAACAACGAGAGATTCCGCGACATGACGTGAAGTTCTAAATTCCCTTCCGGCGCCCCTCTCTATAGATAAAGCGAAAGCCCCTTTCCGGCGCCTCGGTAACTTTCACTTCCGGAGCTCTGTATATATAGTAAAGCATTGCCTGAAAAAATTAGTATTCTCTAAGAGGAGAGGTAGCATAAGTTAAGGCCGGTAGGTTCTGATTGCTGGCCGAGCGTAGGCGGGAATTTAGCGGTGATTAACTAAAACATTTATTGCCCTCTGAATAGTTTCGTAAACAAACTAGACCTACCGATAATTTTTGTAATATGAAAGCGGCCCTGATCGCTTGCATTATCCTTGCGAGCGTCTATTTTTTCTCCCTTTAAAGCTTCTTTCTCTAGGCCTCCAATACCCCAAGAGCCCAACGACAAGAAACGAGAGGAAAAAGAAACCAACGAGAAAAGACCTCTCGATCCCAGCTTCTTCTCCGGTAAATACTCCTTCGAACCCTACTTTATAAGCAGGCCTAGTACGAATCGGCCTTAAGTGCAAACCAACACGTTCTGTTGGACAGTACTCGAGCTCAATGCTTTATCCCCCTCCCCCTTTCTGCTTGTTTCGAGCAGCCGAATCATTGCGTGGCAGATCAGACCGGACTTGTTGTCGGTCATGTGTTGTCGAATGTGGATACCTTGATTTATCCTACAGGTCCATTATTTTATTTTTGATTTATCTTTCATGTCCAGTGTTTTATTTTTGTTTGTACAGTAGTAAAGTTTATGTTGTTTTGCCCATTTTGATATACAGAACCTTTTAGATAGTTCAATTAACTCTGCTAAGTATAGTTAGCCACTCTTAAAGATTTATTGGAAACCAAAGGTCAGAATATCTGACCTGACCTATGACAGTTATATTTTAGACTAGAGTGAGCTTTTTCTGTGAGGAAAAGTGGATGTTCTGCGAACCAAAGAATATTAGATATCTTAATTTATCCCCAATAAATAACTTAATCCTCAAATCAATGAAATGAACTATTATTTTAACATAGGTTACAAAGAAGGGAGAGAGAAAAAGGATGCGAGTTACGGTTAAGACCCTTACTCCATGAACGTATATCCCAACCACACCGCTTAATTTTACAAATGTTTAAAAAAAAACTTGTTCCACTAAACTATTAGACACTAACCTAGCAATAGTACTACCTTTGGCCAGGCCATCTAAATATTTTACTAAGATTAATCTCTTATTGTTCTTATTCCATGTTCTAATTAATTCCTATCATTCAGTTATTCATACTCTTATTTCAATTAAATAAACACCTAAGCACAAATTTTAATTCTCCACCTATAAGAAAGCAATATTTCATTTATATTCTGTTTTCTCTTTCATGGATTAAGGTTTCAAACTATACATTTAAAATAAAGCAATGTTTATTAGTAGTATGTATTTAGTAGTAGATGAAAGAAATTCTTTGGGGTTGAGTAAGGGCTTATTAAAATAGACAATGGTTAATTTGCCGCGTATTAAGCATCAATGTAACTTACGATTACGAACTTTCATTTAAATAAAGTGCCTGTGATTAATTGAGAAACAAAATGTGTTTGATTAAATAAATATATTTCTGGCTCCAAGATTAACTGTCGCTTGACCTTTATTCAATCACATATGCAAAAATTAAAAAATCTCTACGTTTAAATGTCTCTGTATTGTAGTGATATTTTGTGCAAAAATAATTCTGAAGATTCCGAGTTTTGTGCCCTTAGATATATGAGTTTGATGAAAATATGATATATGTACATATATGTCAGTGTGTGGATTTGTTGTGGACTTTGATCTGAATCAGTTACGCTTCACTCACAAAAATGGTATTGTTTTTGTTAAGTTTCAATAAACTTTATAAACATACATTGAAGTATATTATAAAATAAAAAGAGATTCTCAAATTTAATTTATAAATGCTAATAAATAGAAATTACGACCCATGTATCATGCAAATAACCGTAATACATCATTATTAGTAAAACTTTAATTACTCTTTGGTTAAAGGGAGCTTGGCCTTCTAACTTGTCAGATTTGAACCGTATAAACTTTTAATCGTGATCAATGCTTCAGCAGTGGGACGGTAGCAAATTTCCTCTAAAAATCAAAGTTCTGAATTGCGAGCTGGAAAAAAAGGGGGAGAAAATATCTAAAAATCTGTGGGCCGCTTGCGCTTAGGTCAGACCTAGACTTCATCGTGTGTCTGACGCCCAATGCAATCCAATTGAATATTAGTGGAATTATCTTGTTGCATATAAATTTTCTTCGGTTTTAGTGAAATCATTATTTAATATCCCCATGTTTTTTAAAAATATTTTATTAAATATCAATTCACAATTCGTGTTTCCAGTCTGTATTAGTTTTCTATATACAGGATGATAATAATATCTAGTTATATAAAATGTAAAAGATTCTAGTCGCTGTCTTATTAACATTTTAAATAGTGTCCTAGAAAATTTAAGTGTACTTTATTGGTGTAATATTTAATGGTGGTTCTAATTATATAATATTAAAGTGGTAATTTCATTAATATTATTGTTTACCAATAGCTTTCTTAAGGCTGTTATTTAATGTAGATTAATAAAAGATAATACTTAGGATTAGCGAAATGTATGGTATTAGTGAATTGTACTCATAATCTCATTAGTCATAACAGTTGCTTATACTGAGGTCTGTAAAAATATTTTAAGTATTAAATAGTAGAGAAATTAGTCAAACTTTCATGTCTATACGCGCTTTTCTATACTCTGACTTCTGCTTTATTGACTGAAGTTTATTCTTTCCTCTTAGCCATTCCATTGCGCATGGATTTATAGCTTTCATGATGTATTGACGGATTTCTAAATTCACAAAAAATCAAGCTGTTTGTCCGATTGTCCTAAAAAGATTTTACTCAGAATTTTATCTATACTTTGTTTAATATAAGTTAGTGGGAATAATAAATTTAAATGCATTAATTAAAAAGGATGTAAGCATTGATTGAGGCATTGACTAAGAAAGAAAAAGCACAAATTAAATGGCCCAGCTATGAAATAATGGAAAATATAGGAAATAAGAAGTTTCCGACTGTAAAAGCTCCTTACAAACATATAAGACCTCAGATAAAGTGTTTATAAACATAATGCGGAATTTAAAATTTGGTACATGAGTAATTAATAGACGAAGTTTGAAGTAATCTGTATATCACAATGATTAAGATAATTATTGTTTTCTCTCCTTGTTTGGATGTTACTGGATATACATGATGACCTTATACCGTTCAATTCTCCTTTTTTCTCGAAAGAATTAGCAAGATCAAAAACCTTATTTTCTTATCAATGGCAGAGGGATAGATCTAATTGCCTTCCCACTAAAAAGCTTTGCAAGTAATTTTACCTTGACCCAATGTGGTATGGATTCTTTCCTCCCTCCAAAAAACTTTATTGACCACTAAATTCAAATTAATTTTGAGAAACGCAGCACTGTTCTGCTCACGTTGCTTTTCATATTTAAATGAAAAGTCTACTATTGATCTTAATAAAAAGAAAGTAAATTATCTTCCATCTCAAAGAAGTGAAAAATGTATTCTTATTGAATTATCCATTGTGAAATAGGATCTTGCAATTTGCGCTTTTTGACCAATTACATGAAAGTATTGAAGCACTAGTCTTCTATTAAAGGAAATTCTAAGGACATAACAACATGGCACCAAGAATTATCCCTATATAGGGAGGTGAACATAATTATTCCCATTCTTCTTTCATCCAGCTTTCAAATTGAGAGATTTGAGCCACTGCTAAACAAAATGAGGGATGGATGTTAAAGGCTTTTTAAATATTTTATAAATAATATTCTAAAAATAGACAATTTGTACTCTCAATCCTTCATAGTTTACACAATGACTTTACTGAGCTCATTGATTTACCATAATTCAATGCAAAACCAGACTCGATCTACGGCACTTGAATACTGGGAGAAAGAAAAAAAATAATGTTTATGCTTTATTTTTTTTTAGGTTTCTTAATTAAATACAAAATAAGTAAATAAAACTGACTCGCCTCTGTACAAAAGTGTTTTTTCTCATGTGGATTTGTTTTGGAATGTAAATTTTAGGAGGCAATATATATATTCAAGTTTGATATATTACTTTCAATTTTGCTTCTTACCAACTTATTCTTTAAAGCAATCTGAATATAAGAATTTGCTCCACCTATGGACAATAGCTACCTAATTTGTAAAAATAATCCTTAAGTAGAGAATTTAACCATCATCTGTAACAGTAATCTTTTCATTTTTCATTAATGTCAACCCATTTTCATCTCAAAATTTTCAAAAATAAATTATATATTATTGAGGATATTTATGAGGCAAGGAAAACGAGTTGTTCTCTTTTAAAATTAAACACCACTCCGAGAAGAAAGACCGATGAATAATAATAGTAGTGATATGTTCAGCCAAGAAATAACTTGTAAGCATTTAGAAAATAGCAACCGACCTTGCTCGAATTTGTTTATATCAATGTTTTCTTGGTGGAATATTTTTGAAGAGTAATTTTATGTTTTTGGAAAAATAATTTATTATTATCCAAGTTAAAAGGTCATAGGTAATAATAAGAAAGTAAATAAATACGGCATAAATAGAAAGGTGTGATTGAGCTTAGATTAGGTTGAAAAGCAAGGTTGTTTATAACAAAAAATAAAAAAGTTTAAGAATTATTTAGAGAAGTTGAATAAATCGGGATCAAACTGTAAATGTATAATCTATGTCATTGGTCTATTTATATGGAAATTAAAAAACGAACAGCAAAATGGGTAAATTTTACGCTGTTTAAAATTTAAGGAATAATGGAGAGGGCAATTTTTATAATTCATAAGGTAAATGATTAACATAGCTGCTCCATTAAAATAACTTTCAACTCAAGTAAATTGACATGATCATTTTTCTGTATTTATTCAAAGAACGATCTGATTTTTTTTGATTTAATATATGGATAAATACCTAACTAAAATCTGTGTTTTCGAAAGACATCAATTTAATTTTTTCAGTCTTTTTCCTTTTTAATCTTTTGCCCTTGGCAGGTGAATCAACAGTTTCACGCATTAATTGATGACGACTATAAAATGTTGTGTAAACGCTGATAATGAATGAAAAATAAAATCATTTGAGAGAGAACGCCTTTATTAAATGACAAGAAGAGTATAAGTTTAGGAGATTCATCGTCCATCCCTAAACTGTTCAAATTCTGAAAAGATTTTATTTATAACTCATTGTTTATCTACAAAATTCAGAGGGAGAATAAAAAGTAACTTCCAAAATGAGAGAAGGACTGACACGCTTAAAAACATGGAAGCAATATTTATCAAAAGTGTCTTGCTCCTATTAGGGCTTATCCCAGATAGATATCACCTGAACTCTAAGAGGAGCCAGCCGATCTTATTAAATACGTTCTCTATGTTTTTTGTGCTTGTGGTTCCCTCACTTGTTTAAAATTATTTTCTCTTCTCCTTCTGATTTTTGTATATAGCTAATGTATTTAGTCGGGTAGTGTATTAGTTTATTTTGTGTCTTTGTAAAACTGAAGGAAATAGCATGATGATCCAAAGCTAGTCGTCTACTTGAGAACTATAAAGTCGCTGTTCCGCAAACTCTTTGTTTGCACATGCGCACATATAAAAGCTTTTATCTTCGACTTTTAGTTCTTATGCCCCCGTTCAAAATTCTTTTCCTACTTTTTACCTGAGTCCAACAAAATTAGCTAGCTTAGTGATTTAATATAGGGAATAAGGTGTAATAGACAAGAACTGTACATTGGCAAACACCGTACAAAAAGCTATCTTGCCATAATATGGTTATTCAGTTTTCTTTTAGTATAGAAAACGGGTCTGATTTGAGATCACTTCCCTCTTCTTTCTGGGGAGATCCCACGCTATTTTTTTTTGATAAGTAAGTTTTTGATATTTTACGTATGTGATGCAATCGTTGCAAGGTACTTTATAGGAGAAAGTGTTTGTTTCCATGGTGAAAATGATCATTGTGAAGGAAAACGAGTGTGATTTCATAAGGCTGACCAACGTTGGGTTTTCTGTGTTTACAGCTTACATAAAATGGTGCGAATTACACGGTTTTTTAAAATTTGGAAATTCGTGAAATTTATACTAATAAAGATATTGCTTTGAATCTACTGTATGTTTATCAAGTAACATTGTTTTGTGTTTTAAATGTGAAAAAGTGACCAAAAATGAATAAAAATACGAGATATTTTTATTAGTATTAAATGATGCTATTTGTGTTATAAATATCTAACATTATGTATTTTACGTTAGGTGCAAGAATCTACGATATGCAGTGCTGTGCTAATTGTATTAAGTAATAAGATAATTATATTTTTTGTTATATTTTGTAAATTACAGTTTTTAAATTTTCATTTGCATTATTGCAGTAAGATGGAGGTTCACATTGCCTAATATAACCGGTTATTAATATAATTAGGAAATGATAAACAATAAGGGCTATGCATTACTTGCTAAAAATGTTCTAAAATTTAAGAAATTTAGTATTTTTTATATTATTATTTATTCCTATTTAAAAATGTTGTAATATGCCAATTGTAACCATTTTTTTAGATTATATATCTTTTCATAACATTTGTGTAATATTTACTAGTTGTAGATGCTTTGATCTCAGTTATGGCATATCCCACCAAAATTACAAAAAATGGTACCAAAGACGTACGATCCATACAAAAACACCTTTGTCAAAATTGACAGCATAAATCTGAACTGTTAAGCATATTACAAATTATTTGCGTGCGAAATAAAAGTATTTAGTTGAACTACATGTTAAGAACTTTGGATTTCTGCTAAGTTTAAAACTTTAGTTTCGATGACCAAAAACACTATCAGTACGATCAGTGTACACCAGACTCGTTGTATCACTATTTCAATCTTTAAATATATTATTCTTTATTATTTGTAGCGCAATCTCATAACATTCCTTTGTATAGAATATGATAGTTAAAGAAACGATATAATTATTTAGGTGAATAATTGAGAAAAGAAGAAACAGAGACTATCTATTCAATTATGTTTTTTCTCAAGGTCCTTAAGCAAACCAGCTGTTGCTTCGCCAACATTAGAAGAAAAATTATAATCCAATCAATTGCAACAATTGTAAAAAAAATTATTTGTTACGTTCAAGTTGAAGTGCTTTCCCTCTAACATACCCTCCACAACATTATTACTAATGGGATACAATCCCCAAGGAAATATAAGATAAAAGTGAATGTGAATAAATTACAAACATTTTTTACTCTTTCCTTCTAAGAATAGAGGAATATATACATATAATTTCTAACTTTTCCCGCGATGGTTATCTAATACAAAAAGCATCGAGAATAAACTATATAAGCAAGTGTAGCGGTGAAGAGAAAATGATTTATATGGCTCAGGTTTCGAGACCGGACTCTGCCTGTCAGCGATATTAGAGATAAATGGAAAACGAGGATTTTTATTTAAGGCCACGTAAGGCGCAACAATGGATAATAAACTGGAAAAATGATGTATACATTTTAATAAGTGTAATTATATGTGAATCGTCCACTTTACTTTGCTTGCTGCACTATTTGCCAGAGAACCAAAAGGTTTTCGAATTAGCGGTCACAATTACTACTAGGTCCTCAATAGCAGACTCCTGGCAACAGTTCCATTACTCGATGCAGCTAATAAATTTAATTATCATTCTCTAATCTCTTTCACCTCTCTTTCGCAATATATATATATATATATATATATATATATATATATATATATATATATATATATAATATATGCATATATATACATATATTTATATGTATTCATCTATATCCTTTTCTTCCCCTTATGAAGAATTTCACTGGCAAATTTCATCGCACAACATACACGCAGAATATTAATGGAAGCAAATCTTGATATTTGAACTTAATTATGAAAAGAACGATACTGAATTAAACTTACCAAGGTGTAGTGAGTCGAGCATTCAGAATTAAGTTTAAATTATGTATTTCTTTATTTATTACCAAGATTACAAACAAACACTCAAAATGAAACAATATAAGTTTCTAGAACCAATTGTTGGCTGCTCCTTCCTTCTTTTTAACATGTCAGATTATTTCCTCAAGATTCTTTTCGCGTTTCCATTTCTCTTCTTTCTAAACAACTACTTCTTAGACTAAATTCAAACTTGGAGCAGTTTTACAATAATATTATATTTACATATTTGATTGAATACTTTGTTTTGTTTTCCCTTGATAATCATATGTTCTTCCATTAGAATTATCTTCTATCTCCTCAAATGATTTACAATTTTTAGTAATTCCCAATTGGTCTTTGTTCCTAGATGTAGGTTGAAATATTATCAGAACTATAAAATCAATCACAAGAACAAGAGCAGTATAATGGGTGTGCTTTGGAGGCATTCTGTTATTGATTTACTATATTATATTCATATACAGGCGGAAATGAAATCTTGATAATGCATCTTAGTCATAGTCTCTACTAAGATTAGGAGACATTGCGAAATAAAAATTAAGAGTTGGTTTCGGGTTATGTTTAGTGTAGGTTATCCATACTTTGATTTCTCTTTGTTTTCCAAGAGGAAATCTCTGCTTATAAAAAACAAAGGTATCCCAATGGTGCTTTCGTCTACGACCAGCAATGTATTTGCCTTCCTCCTGCATGCAAGCCCTGAGAAGATAATGGGAGAGTTCAATCTTTTCACTTTTTTTTCCAACTTTATACCGAAAATAGGAATTATGTGTATGGATAACTAAGTTCCTTGAGCGTGCGTCCAGACAGCAAATTTTCGCTTTTAAGATAAATTCTCTAGGACCTCATTCAAATTAAATTTTCTTTTCCCCTTTGGTCTATGGTTCATTTACTTTAAAAAAAGACTGTAATCAAAACTAGAGAATATTGTGTTTTCAATTTATTATTCCTCTAATATATGAACTTTAATTTCTAAGTGGTTATTTTTGAAATTCCATTTGCTCTTAATGGAAGAAAATGTAGGAAAGTTAATTTACTCGAGACCTTTATACAAAGTTACTAACGAACTCACTATTGAAAATTACTTAACGCTTTCGTCATTTGAGCAAAGTCTTAGGAGGCACCATTTATAATAAAAAGAAAGAAGAGATGTTTATCCATTAAATTCTAAAATTTATTAAGATTTCCCACGCCAGGCAAAGTGTTTTCTTCCAGTTGAAATTTAATAATACTTTTAATCATTTAGCTTGTGTTTTTATATCAATTATAGGATTTCATGTAGTTTAAATTTAATTCATTTAGACTGTAGTGTTTTATTCGTCATCTAACTTCCAATGGATAAAGAAAAAATTTAATTTTTCTTGGAATTGAACCAGCTTGAATATTTAAAAAATACAGTCCTCTTTATATTACAGTAAAACTTACCTTAAGAGAAAATACACTTTAGTTTAATGCAATATTTAATCAATATATTTATAGTTATTTATTTTAATTTGTGCACATATTTTTTTAGATACTTTATGACTTAAAGTTTAGTTTCAAAAAAATAATATAGATATTATAATGGTACTCTAAATTCTGGGGACAGGCAAAATGCATATTTTCCCTAAAAAATGAACTACGTTTAATTTAACTGGATTATTAAGGGGATACTACATTCATTTTATTCAACCTTTGACTACGTTAGATTATCATATAGGAAATTAAAGCTCATTCAATGCCCTTTTATTTCTGCCAAAATCATAATAACCTACAGCGCCGTTTGTGAGATACCAGGGGGTTCTTTTAGATCTCTCCTCCCCTTGAAACCTGATATCAGTATAAATGGCTAAAGAATTACCAAAAATTAAGCATTTAAACTCAATTCACGACCATAAGATGCACATATGATTTAGTTATCATTTTAAATCAGGTTTCTTTAGTTCCACAAATATTTGTGCTAATGGTAGACTAAAACATATTTTTCGGTCAAGGTCAACTATAGGTTTTGTCCTCAGTTGAAAAAGGGAGGTGTTAGGTGGATAGTAGTTGCGTTCTGAATGTCCTGAAATTTAGTTAAATCTCTATTCGAATTTTTCTAAAAATATAAACAAATTCTCATGTGCTGTTTTTTTTAGCAAATATTTAAATCGCATAGTTTTTCGTTTGTTCAGAAATCAACTTTAAAAATCTACTGAGAAATTTCACGAATGTATAAAATTTTGCATTATCATAATTTTGACTGTTCTCGTTATGTTGCTAAAACAAAATATATACTATAAAAACGTGCATAAAATTTGCAATAAAATGATAAAAAAAATCAATGGTGTAGTTTTTTTCCACGAATGTATACAATTTTGCATTATCTTAATTTTCACTATATTCTATTTATGTTGATAAAAAAGTAATTACACCATAAAAAAATGCATAAAATTGCAATATAATGCTATACAAATCCCCAAAATGCAAATTTTGAACGAAAGAATTTGAAAATGTGTTATCCCCTTAATAAATAACCAGTGTGATTTCCACCATTTTCAATGCAAAGTTCTTTGCGTTTTGGGAGATTCGCATCAACCAGATGACATTAATTACAAATTTCCATTAATTTTAGCACATTCACTTTTGATGCGTTCCCTCAGGTTCATCCGAGATTTAACTGAGTACACCTTACTTTAGCTTACCACATAAAAATGTCAAGGGGCAAGGGCAGATGAACAAAGAAATTATTTACATGAACTGTTTGAATCTCTTACATCTGTGGCGATTTTGAAAGGAGCACCATCCTGTTGAATCCATTCACAAATTCCTTCATCAAGCATTTCAATTTGGAGTATTGACTGCTTATTTAACATGCTGAGGTAAGTCTCACCATTTACATGACTATTGAAGAAAATTGACCCTAAGAGTAGAACTTTCCACCAAACACACGCCAAATAAATTTTTTGGCGCTCCTTGGTGTTTGGAATGGTCTACCCAATGCGGAATATTTTATGAGCAATATCGAACATTCTCTTAGATAAACTCACCATTCATATAAAATAAAACTCCCTCGTTGAACAACGCACATTTTTTAATAAACAGTTGTTCTCATCCAATTTATTGGAACTCTATTCATACATCTTGAGTCGTCTATCAAGATCATCTTCTGTTAAGTAATGCAAGATTTGTAATTAGTAGTTATAAACCAGCTGAATAGCCAGCTGGATGGTTATCCTTCGAAGTGATTTTGAGGTGATTAGCGTATAACATAGCTATGTCAGTAGACAAATGAACACGCATAGAGACACTTTGTTCATTTGTTCCAAGTTATATTAAAATATAATCCATATTTAACACACGCTGATGGTTTATTTTGTTCATATTAATTAATTTTTATGTCAATTCTATTATATATTTTAACCATGTAATTTATAAACTTTTTCAAAATTATTTAATTTTTCAAAATTGAAAACCAATTATCACGACAAGTGATTACACCAAACAATCATGCCCTCGTAAATCGCACCTCATGTTACTCAAGCATACCCTTATGATTAAATAGTATAAATCCTACTATTTTAAATACTACAAACCCTACAAAGCATACTATTTCAAATCCTATAATCACACGAAATCCAATCTAACTTCTCATTGTACTATATTATATTTTATTTCCAAACTTATTTTTAATCAGAACGAAATAAACCATTACTGTGAATTAAATAGGCATTATATTATAATATAACCTGGAACAAATGAACAAAGTGTCACTATGCGTGTTCATTTTGCTATTTAATATTTATATATTTAATTGTTTCCTCATTTTCTGCTGATAATTCTTGTTGGCAAATGAACTGATTTATACGTAAACACGCATATATTAAATTAGATATTATTTCTCTTAACAACTTGTAATCTATAGTATTTTACAACCTATTTATATTCTCGTATATTGAATAAATAGATTACAACATTATATTCATCATATATTTGTTTTCCATTGTTTTCAATAAATAGATTTTTATTCTTATTATTTATTTTCCTTTCGACCTCACATTTTTCATCTAACCATTCATTCATGCATTTGAATTATCTATTATTGAAAGTTATCTTCCGTCACATTCATTTTAATAAATTTATTGGAAAGTTATTGCGATAGATATTTTTTTTATTTCAATAACGAACCTGTTAGAGTATTATAATGCCTATTTATTTAAACTTACTAAACACCTCCCCCATCAGTACAAATTCAAAATGGTGTCCTACTTGGATTATCAAGATTAAAATTATCTATTATCTTTTCATATATCCAACATTTACGTCCACAGAGACTTACCAGTTCATCCAATTCTTCAATCGAAAAACTCATATTTGAACATTGGAGAAATATAATATAGCTAGTTATAAATAGTGATATCTCCTGTCTCCAGACTTTAGGGACAGCATATATATTTATAATACAATGGGTACAATTTCTGTCTCTATTAGGAATCTTTATTTTTGAATAGTCTAAACTCTGAAGACTCTACACTTTAATATTAGAGAAATAGTTAGATTTCCTTCCTGCCGATTCTACAATGTTTCTTTTACATAAGACCATTTTTAAAAATGGTAGTTTGCTTTTAATTAATTTAGCAAATTATAGTAACTTTCGCTCGTCTTCTGTTCCTATAGAAAACTTAGCTGAAGGTAGTATGTTTGTCATAGATGAATTAAAGAATTTTATGGGCAATAAAGAAATTAGGTCGTATATGCATCGGTACTAAAGAGAATTTTGTGGTTGAAAAGAAAGTAGGTGTGTTATTCCCCAAATTCTCTATATAAATTCGAAAGTTCAGGAGAAAGAGGATTGATTGAGTGATTGATTGGTTTTAAGGGGCCCAACTAGTAGGTTATTGCCACTGGAAAGAGATGATTTCCATTATCTAAAAGTAAACTTTCTATTTATGCAAAATAATTTAATTAAATTAATGATAGTTTTGGTGCAAAGCTAAAAATTATGAATATTCAATTAACGCCAAAAAAACTAAGTAAAACATCTCCTGGAAATTAAATAAAAAGAAATGAGCCATCAAAACTAACAAAAATATAATTATTTAATGCAAGTGAAATTGTCTGGAGTTTTTCTAATAGTTCTATTCAACGTTGTTATTTAGAAGGGAAGATGAGATTGTGCCTGCAAATTTAGAAAGAGTTTATCTTATAGAACCAAATGAGCTAAAGATCGGTCTCGGTTATTTACAGGATTATATGTTTTTGTAACAATTTTTCAATAAAAATAATATAATCTCTGCTGTGCTATTTCGTATAAAATTAAATCTTGTGCTATTCTAATTTACTGTTTTGGTATCTAACTCAAATAGTAAGTCAGGATTTGTAGTAATGAAGCCGTTTCGTATGATATTTTTAATACTTCCATATTTGGCTGTGGTATTGCGACCCTACAGTGAAGGTAAATTTAGGTGTCTCAGGATTTTTTTGTGCGATTTCTTTTAAGTTCACTAGTTATTTCTTTGCCTGATGTTGGATTCATTCCAATATTACAATGTCGTTTTTCATGTATGGAGATCAGGATAAAATTTTTCGTTTAAAACAAGCATAACCTCCGGCTTTATACTCAAGTAATTTGTGACAAGATCGTTTACATATATTAAAAAAGTTCCTATTATAGATACCTGAAGAGTGCCGCTAGTGACTATTACCAATGATTATATTGCTTTTAACAACAACTCTCTGCTTACTGCTTTTCAAGGTCTTCAATCCATTTTAGTACGCTTCCCTTATTAACTAGAAGTAGAGTTTTACTTGGTGAAAATTTGTGATAGTTTAGTAAATAATAACAAGCGAATTAGATTAGCATTCGCATACCAGTCGAAAGTTGTATTTTCGATACACGATAATTTTCCTTAGCTAAAGACAGTAAAAATTCACGGCGCCCTAATTAAAAGAGAAGGGGAGATAATTTCCAGAATCAGTTCTTATGCCCTTTTTGAAAATGATATTTAAATTTGGCTCCTGAAACTCCTAGGAAACAATTTCATTAACAATAGACAGTTTAATAAATGAACATAGGGGTTTTACTAGTTTACCTTTACATATTAAGGTTGATCGGATATATTTTATCTAGACCAGGCTCTTTTGAAATTTTAATTTACTTTTTATAAAAACTAATTTCATTTTCAGATATGACAATATTTGGAAGATTAGTCGCTAAACAAAAATGTTATACTTTTCTAAATCGTAGTTTATTTCTTTGTATCTTCAACAGTACATTTGGAAAATGTTTATTTAATATCTTTATTAAAATGCTTTGGGTCGTGTTTTTCCAACGACACTAGTTCTACTCATATTTATCCTTTTATGTTATTCTTTTTTTTGTTTTACAAGTCAATATGTACATAGAATAGTACTCTCTCGTTTTGAAACTACTTATCAGGCTATGAAAGCTCGAAAAGATGCCTTACCTCTTTGGTGCATTTAGTCTTCATCCAGGTTGTGACAACAAATATTCCTTTTCTTTTGTTATTGTAAGAGAGTAGATTGAACTTCTCTTTTTTAGTAATTGAAAATTAAATGTGATTATGTCGCAAAATTTTGTATCATGATTAGTCCAATAAATAAAAAAACACTAATTCATTATTATGTAGAGATAAAGGTTTTCGTAATCCATTTGACCTACACATCCAGAATTTACTAACATAAATGTAAATTGACCTTTATTCAAGAAAACATGTTGAAAATGTAAAAATTTGTGTGGAGATCTTATACAAAATTGCGCTTACATGCGTTTACATAATGAAAAAAAGTATTTAAAGATGGCAATTGGAAAAAATGCATTTAAAGATACCATTTACAAACAATGCATTTAAAGATGGCATTTGGTAGAGGAGACCGCCTCACCTTCAGTTAATTAGTTTATCTCAATTCCTTCAATTACCCCATATTCTCGTGTTATGGGCAAAACAACTCTTGTATTATTCTCGAAACTTTACATTCCACTGGGATAATCTTAGCATATCATTCACAGGAAAGCACCATTATTTAATTCGAATGATAGAATAACTAATTACTTCTCTACAGTAGACCTTCCTTTGGCTAATTTACCTTCTCTATTTTGGCGAAAAACTAATTTTAGTTTGAGCCGAAAAGGTAGTTTTATAAATCAATCAAAACTATTAATATCTTCATAACACTAAATTTGTTGATTTAAATGATCATATTGTTATGAATTTACCGATGCTGAGTTACCATTGATATGAGTATAATTAGCGTATTAAAGGTTTTCTTTCATAAATTTCCCCTACGATAACTTCTATTAGTAGCTAAAGAGGAAGGCATTTTACTTATGTGTTACTAAAGAAAACGAGCTTGGGTTTGGTCCTCAAAAGATCTATTATAGGTCTACTTGCCAATTTTCTTTTAAATGAAATAGGAAATATGATCTAATCAAAATTAACTTAAATTTGCAATTTCTTCTAAATACGTCAACCAATCATATATAGCCTCAATGAATTTAAGCAAATAATACACGATATAATCAATAATACGCATTTTTCTTAGAGCTACTCACTGATATAGGTGGCCAAATCATTCGAACTGGCCACCATCTGCCTTTACCACTTACTCCAGGTGATACCTAGCTGCATGCCCTGCTTAGGAATTCCTTGTCATTGGCTGACATTAACGCGATATTGCGGCTCTAAGTAATTCTCTATGTTGTGAGCACGCACCTATATTTATATACTCCTCAACAATGTCCCACATAAAATAATCTAGGGAGTCGCCGTTGGGGGAGCTAAACGACTACAATTCTTGGGCTCATTGGTACGAGCCATTGTTGAACAGCCACAGCTGTCTCTACCTTAGCTTGTGTTTCGAAGCAGATTCATGCTCGTAAATTTAAGCCTATCCTCGGTTACTCGGTCCATTCTAAGAAGACTAGATTCTCAATTGCCTTAATGTAAACTGCTTTCTCAATATTGAAGCGATGGGGGAAGATATTAAGAGGCATAATTTTCAAGCTAATCATATTTATATTTTTACTTTTTCAACAATGATCTTCGTTTCGTTAAAAAATCAGGATCTCATCAACGCTACTGCTACCGCGGATTGTCACGTTTATAACGTACATTTATGGATTTCAGCTGAAATTTTCAGGAGAAACCGTATATCCTCTTACCCGCATGAAAGCAAAACTCTTACTGAGCGTAACCAAGATCAATTATCTCAAACTGGTTCAGTCATTAGCCCTTTCTTGCGCTTTCCACTTCCATTGATTTATCTATAACGCACTCTTTAATCGAAAAAAGCGCCCCTATAACAACCTATGAGCTCAACATTCGAAATCGGATAGCTATCTCTGAATATGTCATTCTTTTACTTTGCTCATGCACATATTTTAAAAACCAGTTAATATTGTGTTGATGTAGAAAAAGCTTTTTGGCAGGTTCCTGTACATAAAATACTTCCAAATAATAAGCCATGGATTTTTACACTCCAATTATTTCTAAATTTTGACTGCCAAGCGAGAGCTATCGTGAAAATTAATCAGTGTTACTGGATTACAACTTTGTATAAAACTTCCATTTCCTTTGGTTGTGTTCGCATATAATCAATTTTTCCTCCTGTTCCAATAATTTTAATTGAAAATCGGCTGTGATTTCACCTATAAGGTGAGAGAGAGATAAATAGAAAAGAGTAACATCTTTTTTGCGTATTTGGTACCAAAATTACACATTGTCCTAATTTTTTGTATCTTATGATTAAAATATTTTACCAGTTTCATAAGATAACAGTAATATGCTAGTCCGAGTAGTAGCTAGATATACTTTAAATGCATACACTTTTGCGCCAAAAATAGAATAATTTCGGTAATGGAAAAACGACAACATAGAATAACCCTTTTCAGAATAAACGACAATGGAAACTGATCGAAATTTTCCAGTTTGCTATTTAGTATTTTTTATGGAGTTAAGAAAATTTAAAGCTTTTCTCGCAAAACGACGGTTAGTCCTCTCAGGAATGAGGTTGCACTCATTTAGGTAAATCCATTTAATCCTAGTTAAGCTCCTTCCTCAAATTGCTATCCTTACACTCAATTGAAAGATTTCCAGGAAGATTAGTTGTCTGACTGCTTCATTTATACTAGGCCAATTTTCCTTCGAAAGATAACATGCTTAGTACTCTCCCTCTTTTTTATTGACTGCAAATCTTCACCGAATAACATTTGTATTCGTATATTCTCTATTTTCTTACTTTTTAAAAATCAAACATCCTTTGAATCCTTTGCATTAATTTTAATATCAATGCAAATGTAAATCTTTCCATTAATATATTTATTTATTATATTATTTCTTTTATATATTAAATATGTATATTCTTATTTTTACTTTACGTAGAATCGACCCAAATATAAAGCTGTCTGTTCCTTTGTTTAATAGTTTTGTCCAAAATACTTAAAGACATGATTTTTAAACAGTGCTCTTTAATCCTTTTCTCTTCTAGTTCACATTTGTCAAAAAAATAAGAGATATAACCTCTTTCAAATAGAAAATTTCTTTTTCTTTCTGGGTTATGGTAATTTTACTTGTTTCTATCAAACATATGAGCCCCACTAGCAATCCTGTTTTGCTACAGAATTTAAGAGAAGTAGGATGGTCCTATAAGTTTAGTGTTGTGTTCACCTTAGCTGATGTTCTCTAAGCATAGATCTTTGATTCAATTTGCGCCCACTCTCCAATTACCTTTGCTGTTTTTTGGACTTGTTTGAGAGAGCTTTTTCTTGGGATTGTCGTGAAACATCTGTTGTGGTGCTGGATTGAAGTTTGCATTTTTTTTCGGTGTCATGGAAAACACTGTCTTCCGGTGGTGTCGCAATTACGCTCGATGGTGGTTCTATCTTCTCTTGTTATTTCTCCCTTTTCATTTTATAGCGCTATTTTTCTTCTCAAAAGTGTTTCTTTCATTTGATTTATTAGGCTCCAATTTGCCTTAGATCTTTTTCAAGTTCTAGTTTTTTGACTAGGCAATCCCATAATTTCTGGGTTTTCTTTTATGAGATGTTTCAATCGCTTTTTTGCTTCTAATCGTAGTTTGCCTCTCTCTATTTGGACTCAAATCTTAAATCATTGGTAAACAGTGCTGAGTTGTAATTGCTTTTCCCTGCTCTTTTTTTTCATTTGAGTTGTGGAAGCGTGCGGTGTCTCATTTTCGGTGTTCTTATTCTCTGCGTCAATGAGAACTGATTTTATACGCTTAATTCTTCAATAATTTAAGGTTCATTTCATTAAGATCGGTTGGAAGGAACATTCCTAAAATCATCTTGGTATTCTTCCTAGCTCCTTCTATTGTAGCTCTTCCTTTCTACCAATGGTAATAGGTCAGGTTCTGATTGACTTTCAGTAGTATTTCGTCGATATCAATAGATGCTACATTGGCGGGCTGCAATAAGAGGTGTGGCATGTAGTCGCTGCTTAACGCTACTTCAGGTTTTGTAGCAGATTTTCCGTTAAGTTACTGAAGAATGCCTGGACCAATTCTTAGGAAAATATTACTTTTCAATAATTGGGGAACACCTATTTTATTGAATGATATCTGGGACTTGATTTTAGGTAATTTTTGTTTGCTGAAAACGAATTTCACCTCGGTTTGGCTCTATCAAGTCCTAATTCTTGTAAACAGCCCATGATCCATTTTCCACTTTTTTTAGAAATTTGGACAAAAAAGAAATTCATGCGTTAACATTAATCTCCGATTTTCATGAAAATATGCCGTTCAAAGTATTCTAAAATTACATTATATCAAAAAAAGTGACTTAATAAAACAGAGATATGAAGCTTGCACGGTTTTAAAAAAATTGTTTTATAGGACTTTCTAGATTAAAATTTTGTTGACGGCAGGTCTCTTTTCAAGGAACGGCAATAATAAACCATCAGGCAACAATCCCAGTGTACTTGATAACGTTCCTCCATAATTTTAATATCTTGGTGGAATCTCACCTCTAGGTTGTCACTTAAAGCACCTAAATTACTTGAAAATTGGTCAAGATGACTATTTAAAAAAAGGCAATTTTATGCTCATAATGCAACCTACCTGTTAAAAATATTTTAATCAAGTCCACGAATAAGAACCAGGCACCTTCCGCCTTTATTCATGACATTAGGAAAACTGCTGTCATTAATTCATGTTCTTATTTTTGGACCGTCGAAAATTAAAGCTTTAAATATTTTAATCACTTATACTTGGGAATTTTAGAATTATGTATGTGTTGGAAACACTCGCCGTTTCTATCTAATGCTTCTACATATCGTTTAATGAGACAGAGTTATGCAGAGGAAGAAATAAGATTTTATCTCTGCTCAAGATTAATTACATATTTTTATCCGACACTAAGTGATGTTAGTGCTGGCTAAATTTGTTTGGAATAATATTGGAAGCTCAGATATTTAATATACCTTGCTTGTTGCCCTAGAAGAAAATTTACCATTTTCTAAGTCAGCACATATGATCCACTCGTGCTCCATATATTTGATAAGTTTCAATACAGTTTCAATAAGCTCATAATTTTGTTTTAATGTTGTTGAATGGACAATTGGTATCGAGCTGTATAGATTGCCATTATTCAGAAACACACACATAAGACTTCTTTTGGAACTGTCTATAAACAAACAACAATTACTTGCATTGTAAGACCGAAACCCCATCTTTTTTAACAAACCTGGTATGTCACAACAATATACTAAATTATGCTCTTTCCTAAAATATTTAAGAAGTTTTTTCTCTGCTTCTGTAAAATGAACGGTATCTGTTTGAACTAAGCATGTTGAAACAACCTTTTATTTTAAATTTAGATCCCGTACAAGATCAGTCAACTCCGCCTGGTTAAACTTTTGCTGATTACTTTCACTTACAACTACGCTAGGACCCAAGTCACTTTCTGGCTCCTCAGAGTGCATAACAATATTTTCAGAAACATCATCAACTAATTCCTGAAATGGCCGACTCCTAAATTTTGGAATGGGAATTTCATTTGAATAGCACATGTCGTATTTAGGTATCGTAATTTGGGTACTCGATATAAGTTTATTTTTCTTATTAAAGCCCAAAGTCTTCACAAAGCAGAAGTAGCAATCCGTCTCATGTTTAGTAGGCTCTTGCCTCACCTGAAATGAAAAATAAATTGTGAAGCGTTAACAAAAGCGAATTTTACCAAATTTGTTTAGGTACTTAAGTTAAAATTACACTTAGGTAATTTACAGTACACAAATGATTAAGCTGCATAGTTTTATGAAATCACAAACTTACCAACAGAACTCCAAAAGGTATTTTTGACTCCGAACCCTTCGTCCAATCTCGCAGTGTTTCGATGCATTTGTGGAACCAATGATTTATCTTGATCTCCCAGTTTTATGCCAAAAATAAGTTTAGTAAGCTCTTCTCACGAAGTGCGTTATATTTCCTCGTTGATTTGGAAGTGTAAAATTTCCACATATGTTGCAAAATGAATCAGGAGAGATTTTTGCATATGAACTTTCTAGTGCTTGAGTAAATATTACTGGATTGTTTTGTCAATTTGTAAGGGTATTTCAATTCCTTACTCTCAAAATCCAAAATATAAAGAAAAACAGTAGTTTAACTAGGTAGTAATAGATCATTATAATTATAATGTTCAACTGAAAAGAAACTTAACAAGTATTGAGAAAATATCCTTTTAATTACTATGATGAAAGAGGAAGTATGTTGAATAAAATCAGGACCTTATAGAGAAAAAGGGAGTAAATATTCCTGTTCAACGCACCCAAATTACGTATAATTAACTGTCAAATCTAAGTCAAAAAACAAAAAGTTCAAATTTGTTCCCTCGTGACTTGGAATTGTGACTTGTAGCCTTCACTATGCACCTTGCATACAGGTCTCCGATGAATATTATTGCGCGTCACGTGCTAAAGATGGTCATCTTATTGCTCATATGAATGAAATTGCGTTTCTGTGGTTTGTATCTAGTAGATAGTATTATTGGTGGTACCTCTATTTCAATTCTACAGGCCAAGTAGACTTTATCTAAGCCATAGAATTTTTTTATACTCTGTCTTTTCTGATTGCTAGATCTGACCCTTTGTGCACTTTTCTGATTGCTAGATCTGACCCTTCGTGCACTTTACCTGTTGGCTTAACGTTAATGACAGTATAATTGAAAATTTCCATTGCTCTCCAATCTGAGTTTACTCCAAGTTCAGACATAAAATTTACTGTAGCTCTTGATAGATTTCCCTGAAGATGCTCTCAAGGGTTCATGTCTTATAGATCCATCCATTTTGATTAATTTTAAGAATCATGAATTTCTTCGTCCGGAATACATTGTTTACATGTTTTTGTTGTTTGTTTTTTCAGCTTAGGTGGTTTTGTTTCTGTGGCGAGGTTTCCGTATGGGAGTGTCTCATTCCAATTTTCTAATTTGAATAGTAAAAAGGTGTCTTCATCGAGAGACATGCATTCTACAGGGAAAACTAATTTATCATGGATAAGTGTCTCTTCGACATCACGCTTAAATTCGTTGATGGTTTTCCATTCGAAGGCCAATTGCTTTTACTTTCCTTTAACCCTTTTATTATGTCAGTTTGTTTCTTTCCTCTAAGTCACATTTGTCCTATTTTCTTTTCAGGAATTTTCTTCTGTTGCTCTTTCTTTTTTGTATCTTCTTCCCTTGCGTCAATGATTGTTACTTCTTCTTTGGTTACGGTTCGCGTAGGAGTTTTGGCCAAAGTCAGTTTTAGTATTTATGAAAATGGAGGGTTCACAGGGAACCACTTATACTTCATACTGTTCTTCTCTGGCATGTCGTTTAGTATTGATTTCAACGTGCTTGTCTGCCTAACTTCATGACGTTAGCGTATAAATCACGTAACTACTTCCTGTGATGGGCCATTTGGTACCTTCAGGTGCGTTGCTGCCTGCCTCATTTCAGCGACGGTGCCTTTCGCAACTCTTGCATATGTGACGTTTCCTTTCTTTTATTACTCTTAATTTGCTTTGTTTCCTTTTTCTTTGATAATTTCTTGGCGTTGGGACACACCATTCTTTGTAACCTTTCTCAGTATATATATTTTATTTCTGTTTCCATGCAGTCTCTCTTTCTTTTGACATTGCTGTGTAATATGGTTCTCAATTTGGTAACAATTGAATCATATCGGGATATTGATATGCTTCTCTCGTTCCACCTGTTCTGGGATAATTCTCACATTGAAGAATGAGTCCATTCAGAATTTTTCTATATTTTATTGGTCATCTCTCTTGTTGCACATGCTCTCTAAAATTAACGTGTAGGATGTACGAATTTTATCACTTCGGTGATCTTAGTTTCTTGTGGTTTTTTCTTCATTCGATGTCTTCATTTCCTCTTTTGTATGCGATTTTACGCATATATTGGTCGACCTATCAGCATATGAGGCTTCTTTTTTCGGTGATTTGCGGTGGAATACTTGAAGGTACTTCTAATTTTTTAAGGGTTTCCACTGCTTCAATGGATACTAGATTTTACATGTTATTTTACCTGTTGCAGGTTATGATCATTTTAAGGGCAACCATTAGGTGTCATATAAATCTTTGCATAGTTTTCATT
Source organism: Ceratothoa steindachneri (assembly GCA_963969495.1). Classification (NCBI taxonomy): domain Eukaryota; kingdom Metazoa; phylum Arthropoda; class Malacostraca; order Isopoda; family Cymothoidae; genus Ceratothoa; species Ceratothoa steindachneri. The sequence continues at coordinate 88,890,177 of OZ018328.1, forward strand.
CGTGCGGCCTTGTTGCTCTTTGTTTGTTGTTTCTCACTGGTACTAGAAATCATTCGAGCTTGCTTTAATTCCTATTTCCGAGTGATTCAGTCTCATCGACAACTTGTAAGTGAATTATAAAACTCATAACAAACCCACTAACAAACACACGACTGCTTTCAGCCTTCAAAACAGACTTACTTTGAGCAAATACAAAAATCTGAAGACTTGTCACCAAAAATTATCTTAGAGTACTAAAGAATAGAAAATTCCCTCGATTATTCCTAGATACATATATATGTATGAAATAGCGTTCGAATGAGTAAATATATTCGAATCTAAGAGTAGTACTGAAAAGAGAAATTAAAAACACTCTTGTTAACTTATTTTATTCCATAGAGAAATGTACCAAAGTTAGACAACTGACCGATTTATTTTTATTTTTAGAATGAAAGAAAGTCTAGGTTAATGATATATTGCAGTATCTATGAGGGCTAAAATATTGTTTAACGTCTATTACTCATACAAATAATATTTTGTATTATTTCTTTACCTATGAAATCATATGTGGTTTCAATTAAATGTACGCATTAAAGACTTTTACCTATATTATGGTTTATATTCAGAAAGCGATTAACATAGCTTCGGTTTAAATTTTCCAGCTTTTACTTTATTTTAATGTTTCTCGGAATGGTAAAGTATTAGTTTATGCTATATTTTATGGTCGACGTTGATAAATCATGCATTTTAGAAATACATAAAGCGTTAAAAAATCTAGGTACATTTGGTAGATTACAAAAAAAATGAACACAAGGAGTCATTTTCATGTCTATTAATAACACCTCTAACGACAGCATAATAATGCTATGGTTTCCTCCAAATTTTGGGATGTTTAACAATGAAATCAAAGTGAGCTAGTCAAGGGCTTCAGTAATAAGGAAGGAATTCTAGAGTTATCAAAGTCTGAATAAATAAAGATGCTACATGAAGTGTAACGAGTTAAAATATAAGTAGTGTCGTGGTATTGTATGGGCCGAATGGTGGTACGTAGGTTGGTCACGTACTTCAATATCTCCTTTATTACGTTTTCTATAAGAGTGATATATTATTTTTTAATAGATTTAATCTTTGATGATTTCTAGTGCCATGTGCACCGCCTTGAGGATTGAATTAAATACTTCAAACCAAAATACATCTTTGATTACAACAAAAAAAGTTAAATCTTAAAAACAAACTATACATCTATGAATAAACGAGTCTATGTTAAAATTACTAATCTAAACCAAATTAATATAAAGTAATGGTTGACCCCCAAGCTCACTTTATTACAGGACAGTAATTGACACACAAAAATAATTGAATTTCTTTATCTTAAAAAACAAGCACACTTGAATCCAGCTGAAGAATGACCTTGGCATTGGATCTTATGTAGACGGGAAAATGGTTTGTGGTTCTGCGCGTGAGCATGTTCTCAGACGTATAGCCCTTTGTCTGGTAAGGAGACGGACTTGGAGCAACCGGTGATTTCGGTGAAGGTGAGCGACGGATGGCTAAAGGCATGTTTTTTTAGTCAATTGATTTAAGCAACAGAACCCTGAAGGTATGCTTTTTCAAATCTTCGGATTACTCTTGGAATGTTTCGCACTGACGAGCGATGAGAAAAAAAGTGAAGCCTATGAAGAAGGGGAAAGGGAGTTCACTTTGAGTATTTCTCAATAGCGAGGACTATCTCTGTTTTTCGTTGCAAACCGAGATAAGGGGTTTCTCTGAAGAGAGATGTATGAGAGTGATCCTCGATACAAAAGTGGCTAACTTCCGCTGTGACCACCAGGAATTGGCTAAGAATGAGCTTCTTCTCTGTTCCGTTCTTTGAGTACTGTGCAGATGCCAGACTTCGTCGTATCGATATCTAACTCGATCTCCTCGTTCTTCTCCAGTTATCCGCCTATATATTTTACCGACCCACTGGACGTAGGGAAAGGGGAGGATGAGGGCTTATGAATTTAGCCTCGCACCTCTAACGACGCTTCTCTGAGCGTCTCTCGCTTAGCCCTAAAGGCATCTTCTGGCTTTTGGTCGCAGCTCCTATAATTTCGTCTATTACGCGAAACTAGATCCCAAATCTTAGGGGAAATAGTGCCTGTTTAAACATTGTTATTGCACCTGGTCTCCTCCCATTCGTATTGTTATGCTCACTGGCACAAAGATCTGTCGATTTGTACATCTCATGGTTGGAGAAGGCGTTCTGGTTGCCAGCGAGTCGAGGGAAGAGAGGTGGGGGGAGTGGTAAGTAATCGGGTTACACCTACTAGCGTAAAGACGTTGTCGTAGCCGAAGGAGGCATCAGTTATTATGGTGGGTATCGCTTTCCCTACATTCTTCTTTTCTAAGAAGTTAATGGAAGGGGGGACTCCAGTGAATAAAAAACAACAAACATAACCGACAAAAGCAAACTTACATGCCTTAGATCAAAATACTGATTCTTACCGTTAGCTGGGTCAACCATTCTATTAACTTAAGTTTCTTTGATATCTGGCGCACACGCAGGCGCGTACAAAGGCAGATGATCCCCATATGCCTCATGAACCTATTGGGTACGTCTCACAACACCAAATCATTGATTACACACACAAAAAATGAGCCTGGCTCTTAAGTGGTATCTAGTCCGTTACTTACTTTCACATCTGAACCTTAAAACATTAAATATATACACAAAACACAAACAACCTAAAAAAAGAATGGTTTGAAGATTAACGGGAAATGAAATAACTTATGATGAGGTTTTGGCTCAGGTTGTACATAGTCTTTATCTTATTGTCACCTTGTATATAATTAATATTAAAGTGGTTCTCGATGACCAATACTTTACAGCGCATGAGTCGGCCGTTTTGGTTATTCTGTTTACCCAATTATGTCAAAAACTGGTGATGGAATTGCAACGTACTTGTACTATCTTTTTTTTGGCAACTAACTAACTTTACTCTCCAACTTATGGCTAGGGCGTCCTGTTTCATGGTTGCATAAGTGATGGGAAGAGAAGTCCCATCATCATTCTTAACAAAGCTAAACTGGGAAATCGCGTTTGGATTCCCTATAATGGGGTTGGGGGAAAATTTCTTTGAGAGATCCTCAATGGCTAGGGCGAATTGAGGGTTTAAATGGAACTCCGTAGAAGTTTCGTTCTGGGGGAAGGCTACTGAGTGTAGGGGATACTCGTTATCCGACTCTACCATGTGACTAGGTTTACATGGGTATACCGCGTCCCTACTTCCTACTTCGTCCATTCTCACCGGATTTGGCTGGGTTTTGATTGTAAATACAGTTCTAAGTCCACATGAGTGTACCGCTTCCCTACTTCCTTCTTTATCCATCTTTACCCTATTTGGCATGAGTTTCATCATATGTACTTTCTTCGCTCCAGGCCAAGATACAACGGGCCTGAATTTCACTTGATCCCTGATCGATGCCCTTTCATGTGCCAGCATTCTTCCCTTTTTTTCTTACTCTTCTCTTTCCGCTTGTGCTAGTTCTCTTTCCATCTGTATTCTTCTTTCTTCTACTTTTACCTTCATCTTTATTTTTTCCTTCTGCTTCTCTTTCTATCTTTATTCTTCTTACCTCGGCTTCTCTTTCCTCTTGCACTAGTTCTCTTTTCCTCTGGATTCTCCTTTCTTCGGCTTCTCTTTCTATCTTCATTCTTATTTTATCTGCTTCTCTTATTTCTTTTTTTAATGGATTTAATCTTTGATGATTTCTAGTGCAGCGTTTTGAGGCTGAATTAAAACTTCTAGCCAAAATATATCTTTAATTACAACATAAAAGAGTGAAATCTTAAAAACAACTATAGGTCTAAGAATAAACGAGTCTATGTTAGAATTACTAATTTAAACAAAATGAATATATAGTATTGGTTGACACCAAGCTCACTTTAATACAGATTGCTAATTGGCACAAAAATAATTGAATTCATTTACCGCAAATAAAACCCACATGTAAATCTGGCTGAAGAATGAGCTAAGGACTTTGGCCTTGGATCTTATGTAGACGGGAAAATGGTGTGCGGTTAGGCTTGTGGGCGTGGTCACAGACGCCCAGGCCTTTGTTTGACAAGGAGAGGGACTTGGAGCAACCGGTGATTTCGGTGAAGGTGACGAATGGCTTTAAGCTCATTGTCTTAGTCAGATGATTTAAGTTACGGAACCGGGAAGATATGCTTTTTCCAATCTTTGGATTAATCTTGTGATGCTTAGCACTGATGAGCGATGAGCAAAAAACGAAATCCTTTAACGAATGGGGGGGGGGGAAGTTCACTTTGGGTCTTCATTAAAGGCGAGGAATATCTCTGATTTTTGTTGTAAACCGTGATACTTCTCCTCTTACGAGAGATGTATGAGAGTGATCCTCGATACAAAACGGGCTAATTTTCAGTGTGACCACCAGGAACTGGCTCAGAATCAGCTTCTTTTCTCATTTGTTCTTTGAGTGCAGTGTTGACGCCGATATCTAACTCGATCTCCTCGTTCTTTTCCAGTTATCCGCCTATATACTTCACCGACCTACTGGGGTTAGGGGAAGTGGGGGATCAGGGCTTTTGAATTAAGTCTCGTTTCTCTAATAACGCTCCTCCGAGCGGCTTTCAATTAGACCTAAAGGCATCTTCTTGCTTTTGGTCGCAGCTCCTATAATTTCGTTCGTCTATTACGTGAAACCTGATCTCAAATCTTAGCGCAAATAGTGCCTGCTTAAACATTGTTATTGAACCTGGTCTCCTCCCTTTTATATTATAATGCTCGTGGGCACAGAAATCTGTTGATTAGTTCTTCTCGGGGTTTGAGGATGCGTTCAGGTGGCCAGCGAGTCGAGGGAAGAGAGATGGTGGGTGTAAGTAATCGGGTTACACCTACTGGCTTAAGGACATCGTGGCACCCGAACGAGGCATCTGTTATTATGGTGGGTATCGATTTCCTTACAAGTAGTGATACTATTCATTAAATAAATCGAAAAAACAAAGAAGATGAAAATACTATGTTGTTTGACAGAACAAAGTCTTCACTGCTCCAAAACCCAAAATTTAGGTAAACGACTGTAATAAAGTATTGGATAAAGGTTAAATAAAATTGAGTCATCTGTTCTTTATCATTATAATATTGTAATTTTCCGATTTACCCTGAATAATATATATATATATATATATATATATATATATATATATATATATATATATATATACATCTCTCTCTTTCTCTCTCTCTCTCTCTCTCTATATATATATATATATATATATATATATATATATATACAGGCAATGCTTCGCCACTCCCCCTACGTGGAGAGCTTGCGCTTCGCTACTAAGATTAAATTTTTATCAATTTTATGAACTTCGCCAATTATAATAATTTTAAAAAGGACCTCTAGACTAAATTTCCCCCTTTCAAAATATCACATTGCTAAAATTAGAAGATATATAAAAATAAATTTCTGAACTTTAATATGTAATCCTTTGGGTTTTGAAAAATTCACAAAATTTCGATACCTATATTTATTTCTGAACTTCACCATTTTGTTTCATATTATAAAAGAATTATTAGAAATAACTTTGATAAAAAAACATGTCATAAACAAACTAAAATGAAATTATTAATCAAATACTCTCAAAAATCCCATTCTTAAATTATAGAGTTAGTGATAAAACCTTCATATTAATATATATATATATATATATATATATATATATATATATATATATATATATATATATATATATATATATATATATTGTAGTATATGTGAACCATCCAGTACATTTTCCCATCCATCATCTGTCTATCTCTTTCCCCTAAAAATTCATTACCTGCGTTGCTGTGTCACCCTAGAAATCTCGTCGTTTTCTATCCATAGCAGACCTTTCTGCCTCCTGGATGCTGAGGCCCCGTCTAGCTAACATACATTCCTTTCCTACGCACCATCGGACAACCACGTTGTCTCCTTCCTATCACTCGAGATATTTACACTCTCTTTACCAGCCTATTATCCTCCGTTCCTTCTACGTGAGCATACAACCTCATCACACCTTTCTCAGCTCTTTTTAATTAAACACACTTTCACATCTCTCTCTCACTCCTTCGTTTCTCAACCTCTCAATCAATCTCAAACCAATAATAATTCTCAGACATTTCATTTTCAGAACTTCAAACTTGCGTCTTTCGTTCGCATTCAATACCGATTTTTAACATCCATAAAGAGCATTGGGAACCACTCCTCCCTCATACAATCCCATTTGTGCCTGCCTAATTATTCGCTTCTCTTTCGTGCAACTCCTCATCGCACCATATGCTTGCACTTTCTTTTCCTTTCGCTGCATTATTTCATTTTCATCCTGCCCCCTTTCCATCAGCTGATAAATCCACACCAAGATACTAAAAACACTGCACTTCTTCTAGCCTTCTCCCATTTAGCTCACCTGTATCAACTCATTCCTTTCCTATTGCACCACATTACCTTGTCTTTCCCTTCATTCAACTCTATACTGAGCTTCCTTCTGTCATACACAAACCGAAATGCATTGACCAGTGCATTTTTGCATTATTCGAGTATATAACCAAGCAAAAATTATTTCTAAATCCAACATTTATATATGTAGAAAGAAGGATTGCTGAATTAATGGTTAGCAGTGGGGTTGATAATTTTATATTTTTGAAGGACAATATAAATTTAATAAATTTATCTTGAACACTCTCGGCCAATCCATTTATAAGCCAACAGAATCTGTAATTCTCATGGATTATAAGTTCCCTCCCAACCATATATATATATATATATATATATTAGGGTGATGCATAAAAGGGGTAAATTTTTTTATTTCTGATATTTTGTAGGGGCACCCTCTTATTTGGTTATTTACGTTCCAAAAACAAAGTTTACAAAAGTTGAGTTCAATCGGATGAAATTTAGAGGTCCTACCAGTCTTTCAAAAATGAAAATATTTATTCAAGTATAGCTATTATCGATGCATAGATGAAACTTGTTTCCACACTACTTATTGAGGTACAGTTCTCAGTACGTTGTCTTTTTTTTAAAGTGGAAGTAGCCCTATAGGCCTATCATAACCACTAACAATAATTATTATCTTGTCACTACAATTTATTTCAATGACATAATTGTTTTTTGTTTTTGTTTGGTAAGGCAGATCTGTACTTCTTCACTGTCTCTAGAAGATATTGCTTTTGCTCTTCATCATTTGTGAGAATCTTATTTTATTCTTCCATTAATTTTATTCCTCTCTGATAAATCATTTGTAACTTTCTTATTTGAAATTACTTTATTTGCATTCCAATATGCCTCATTAAGTCCCCAGTTTTCAGCATTGGTTTCAAGGAAAACTGGAAGGCAGACCAAGAATATCAAAGAATCTTTTAGTATTATAGGTTACAAAATCTTCTTGCTGTCTCAATTCAATTACTTGGGATCAATAGTAGTCCGTTTAATGTGGTTTGGTTGAGGAGGCTTATTTAAGGTTTCTCTCATTTTATTCTTAGTATCGATAGGGACATGTTCGTCAAAGAAAGCAAGAGCTTTGGTTAACGGCAGGTGCCGTAAACCAAGATTTCACATATATCTCAACTGCAAAACAAAAGATGTCTCTTAGTCCTTTTTATTCTGAATTTGTCAATTTGAACTGTTGTTTAAACATCTAAATCTTTAAATAATAGATAATTTTGGCCATCCACTGTGCTCTTTGGCATTTTCAGGTTTTTTAAAGTTTATTCCTGAATTTGGAATTCCTCTAACAAAAATGATAGCAAATTCAAGTAATTCCTTATAATCATCACGAGGCTGATGTTCTTCTAGTTATTTCTTTTCAAATTTAATTGTATTGTCTTTAATATTGCAATCCTGGTGGCTATGTCTTTGCATCTTCGGCTATGTGGCATAATCCTATTTTGAATTTACTCTAATTTGCTTTAAAACTTTTAAATAGTTGTATATTTGGGCCGGATGATGCTGGCAATGAGCTTGAAACAACAGACTCTAAAACAATCTCTAAAATATGATGACGACAGGCCAGCCATAGCAAATCCTTGTTCATTTTCTGTTCTTGTAACAAATAAGCTCCATTTAACGGCCTGTATTTGATGCTGTTGTATCAAAACACATGCATCTTACCTGAAAAGATAGATCCCAGTCTAAAATACTTTTATGCACAGCAGCTGCAATATTTTTTCGTGTGCCACTGGTGAGCTTTGGAACACCAAGAAGCTGATTAACCCTATTTCCAGAAGCTAAGATTGGAAGTCTGTCGACAAATTTTCCTCTAGTTATGTCTTCTACAAGTTTTCCATCCCAGAGAATGGTTAAAGGAACATCATGTTTTAATTTAACTTTCAAATTTTTTGAAATTTTTTTTTCTAAAGTTTTGCCAGGCGCGCCTAATACTTCAATAACTTATGTTAAAGTTTTGTGGATCGTGGCCTAAATTACTGATAAGTAGGAATCATAATTAAAGAGGGACTTCTATTGCTGACTTTAGCGACTTCACTTTTGCCTTTTTTCTTGTTGACGTGTGTCTTGATGTTGATGGTTAACTCGGATCAACTATAAATTCATCTTCAGTTGTAGAGCCCGCTCCAGAGCTAGTAGATGAACTAGGAAGGACTACTGTGTTGTCAAAATCAGCTGTTTCTCTCTTTCTTTTCATTTCAAATTGTTTTTCGTTTTCACACGCTTTTGCTTCATGTTGTACAAGTTTTAAATCCAGGCCAGCCATTGTTCCTTTTCGTCTCGTTTGTCTTTTCAAAATTAGGAATTTTTTATCTGCTTCAATTTCTATCAAATTGGGCGCATCAGCATGAGCTATATCAAATAAATTATCCAAATTCTGTTTCCATTCCATTTCTTTATTCAATAAATTTTAGAAATGTTTTTTCTTGTTTTCTTTGTTTTTCTTTAATTTTAACCATTCAACACAGATTACTTTTAATTTTTTTATTACATGTTGTTTAAGCGTTGTTGGAATCCGTGCGTTTTCACAGACTTGCACGACATCATTGGCAGTAGATGTTAGAGCTTCATGCAGGGTTTGTTTACTATTTATTTTATAATGCATAAATATTGCCATTGTTATTTTTTTTATCGAAGAACAGATGTTTTTAATGCTTCTATTGGCTGACCAATTAGCTATATATCTGTAGCAGTTATAGTGTGATGATCTAAATGAGCCATTGATCAGTATTTTTTAGATAAAAGAGACGCGAAATTTTAACCTCCACCAGTGATAACTGTGAGGGTACTGAGCATTGAAGCACTGGCCAACTGCAATGCTATTGGGCCGAAGGCTGATGGGGATAGGGATGGTGGAACAGGATGTGGAGGATAGGGGTGGTGGAACAGGATGTGCCTCCAATTACAGCAGCAAAATTCTTAAGTAATGAAGAAAATAAATAACATACTTTAATTACTAGTCCAGTTTTACATAATAAATGTATTTTTGTCACAGAAAAAGGATAAATCATTTAACTTTGAATAATGGTAGCAAACTCTAAATATTTTTGGATTGACAAAAAAATTTACTCATACTGTTTTTATGCTATAAATAATCAAATTAAGGGGTGCCCCCTAAAATCTGAGATGGTCTACATTTTTGCATCACTATAATATATATATATATATATATATATATATATATATCTTTGTGTATATTTCCATTGTTTCCATTTTGTTAAGTCTGATTTTCAGCCTTTATACACTTTAGTCGCAAATCATACCTTTCATTATACAGTTGATAATGGCGAAATCCGTGAATTCAAATATTATTGTTTATTATTTGTTTCATCATATATTTATATATATATATATATATATATATATATATATATATATATATATATATATATTAGAAGTAGTTTCTTCAAGCGAACATTTATTTAATAAGTATTTATATTACTAATTCTTTAATCACGAAGTTCAAGATTATATGCCTAGCTTCAGGTCTGATAAAGTAAGATAAGAAGCAATAAAAATATTAAATATAATATATTTCGTAATAACTTCAACGAAATTCAAATTAGCTAGACTGATCATTATTTAAATGGAAGAATTGGGACGAAAAGTGGCAAAGTAACTTATGGGTTTGAATTGCAGGAAAGACTCAACTATATGTTAAGGAAGGGGGGAAGGAAGAAATCGCGGTGAAAGTGTTGATAGTTAATGTGAAAGAAGCGAGATAGCAGTCGTTTCGTTATTAATAGAATGTTTCAATATTTTTAATGTACACGGACTCAAAAATACAAATGGAAATCTCATTGTTATGTTTTTAGAGGATTTTAAAGATTTCAGGAAAGGTATTAATATTTTTTTCCATTGTTTAAAATTAGCTCTATCGCTGATTCTTCCTTATTGTTCAAAGGTTAGCCAGTTATTACGTATACTTAAGTGAGAACACACCCTGGCCTCAAGAAAACGAACGGTCTTGCCAATATACGTGCCACGATCAAAAAGATCACGAATCGCTGTGCGTAGAATTGCTCATAGTCTGGTCCAATAATAATTCTAGTCCTTGATCTGGACATACCGCTTTTATTTAAGTCGATGGTCTATGATCATATATATATATATATATATATATATATATATATATATATATATGTATATATATATATGTAGGAAGGCTTTAATTCCTACTGAACGTGCGAAAGCTGGTTAGAGGCGGGTTGTGCTGTAGCCAGGATTCTTACTATAAAAGTCCCACTTGTTACTGGGGGAGGTTTGTGATTGTGGAATTCTAAGAGTGCATAATACAGGTTGAATAAATTAGCCGGAGGAATTCTTAATTAAATTCAATCACTGTTAATTAAATAAGTAATTTAAGAAAAGAGGGACACTTGGCTTTACAGATTACCATTAATTGTGAGGGATTGGAGAGACGACTACTCAGGTCCAGACGGGGTGGTTCGGGTGACGTTAACACGATTTCTTGGGGAGAGGTGGGATAAGATGACGGGTTCGGGGCTGCTAAATGCAGTTCCGGTTAGTTCACTTCTAACTGGATGTGACTCTAACAAATAGTAACTTTCAGTAACTATTTGGATGTTCCTTTTCTTTCATAAGTTACGTTGAGCAACAGAGCGTATTCTTTTAGTCACAGACTCTACGGGGCGGGATTTACCTCAAGAACACTTTGAGAGAGTGACTAAGATAACTCGGCAGCGCGTTGGCAGTCGATACGTTAAGGCAACGACTCTGGGCAACGTGAGAGTTACGCGTTACGCGAGTAGGTTTGGGACAATGCTGTAGACGGATGAACGGCGATGTTATTTCTACTGCGAATGGTAGGAAATCGAGAAAGAGATTCCATTCACGACAATTCGCTTATCGCAGCGCCTTCTCGACAATCTCCATGGTATCATAAAGAAAGCAAATAGAATTTAGACTTCTCTGTGAGATAGGACTTCTTTCGTCAGACTTCCGGTCGCCAGTTGGGGGTAAGGGTGGAGGGGGAGAGAGAGGAGACGAAGGTCAACTCAAACGACAAATTTCTTTCGTTCCCACGAATTTCTGGCGGCATGCGAGTATGTACGTTTTATACCCTCACATACTGAGTTATGAGTTGTTTTGGAAGAAATTAAAAAGTAAGTCTAATTTTGTATGGCGAAAGGAGTAGGTTGATAATAAGTGGTAAGCATGATGAATAGTGTTTGTAGATCATTGATTTTGATAAGGTCGTTACAGCAACTGAAACGAATTTATCTTAGGCCAGTGAAAGGGGGGTTTAATCTATACATAGGTTGTCATTTTGTTACCGCACTTATCTATCTCCAAGTCAAAAAATGGAAGGACATTATCCTTTTCGAATTCGACTCTGTATCTGATGTTGGTGTCCATATCGTTAATATATTAATAAGAGGGGTTTGCATGTTCTATATTAGGAAATATGGCGAAGCAGTCAGCTACATAACGGCGATAATAAGCTGAGGCAGAACTTTAAGTGCAGTTATAAAAAATATTATGTTCTATGCTTGTCAGGAAAATGTTGGTGGCTATGGAAGCCACCGAGCAACCAATACCAACAGTATCTATTTTTTGGTAAACATTGTTTTTGGCAAAGAAATTTCTGTCCTTATATATGAGTTGCAAGGAATGTTTGACTGTTTGATGTGTGAATACTTGAGATAATTTTGAGTTTCCAAACTCTCTTTGAATAATAATTCTATTAATTTAATGGGAGATATGTTGGTGAACAGCGACTGTATTTCAAAGCTCACAAGTATCATTTGGGGACAAAGAATATTTAGGTCCTGAAGATCCTAAGCGAAAATACTATTTAGTCTATATTGGTGGGTGATGAATACTTTGATGAGATGGGTTAAATGTTTGGGTAATTTGTATAGGGGCATTGGCGGATAAAATAACGTTACTACTTCCTATAAGGCGCCATTTGGTACCGTCAGGTGAGTTTTTACCTGCCTCATTTCGGTGACGGTGCCTTTCATAACTCTTACATATGTGGCGTTTCTTTTCTTATATCGCTCTCTTCATTGCTTCATTTCCGTTCTTTTCGATAATTTCTTTGTTTTGGGACACACCATTACCATGCTTTTGTTTGACCCTTCACAGTAAATAGATTTCTTTTCGATTTCCTTGCAGTCTCTCTTTCTTTTGACATTGCTGTGTAATATGGTCCTAAATTTGTTATAATCAAATTTCGCACAATAATAATAATCTATTTCAACTTAAATTTGAAATTGACAATATATTTAAATATCTTCTTATTGCGTACTTTTATCATCAACATACAATGAGAGACTATTTCTTTTCCAATTTTATGTGGAACCATTCTGCCTGAAGGGTAGGTTGATATGATTACACCTCAAGGGGACACTTCCTCCTTCGTCAAGATTCCAAAACATAGGAGAGACTGGGTTTTTTGTTCTGTAAAGTTGAAAAGAGAAATAAGACGGTGTGGCGATTGATTATGTTCATGTTGATGCGTATGAAGTATAAAAATATCCTCCTAATTGGCAGCCAACCCATGACCACGCTTAATATATTGCCGCGCTACCTGGGATCAAACCAAACGCCTCCACTTCAGCCTATTTACTAGACTAGCAAAAGTTGTCGGGTTAAGATGCTCAGGGGTAAAGCAGTTGATGCTAAGCTAATTGACGTTTCTGCTGCTCTGATACTGTGAAAATAGATACGACTTTGCATTTAAGTACTCAGTACTTTTACGGATTAATTAATGCTAGCATATATAATAAGAAATCCAGAGCCGTTGTTAATTATTAAAGAAATTAGTTATTACAGAATTATCATACATATACTTTATACACAAATCATATTTATCTGTATTACATATTTTTCTTAATTATAAACATCTTCAAGGGTTACAAACTTTACTCTAATTTCCACCAACGAGGGAGCTTTCTTCCTTAAACAACTGGGCATTTCTAAGAGAATTCCGCCCTTTACCGATCCTACTGGCTTAACTACATAGATTCTTCTTTTGGTATCGGTGCTATATTCTTCCACATCTTTTTCTTCAGGGCATTTAAAAGCTTTTATTTTAAACGATCTTATAAAATCTTCTGATTGCTCGGATCTTTTTGATTTCTCTTATAGAATATAAAAGGAAGAAGAAACTTCCCTTTTTCCAAATCGAATGGAATTCCTTTTAATATTTTATGTCAACTTTTAAGAAACTCATCTCATTTTCCTTTGAAAAATTTACTTCCTTATTACTACAAGATTCATTCTAGTAGAGACTACTTGTCTTTTCACAGTAGTCCTATGTACACTGACGGACAATTCTTTAGTGCCAATCAATTTTAGCCATAAAATGTCTTACGACGTTTAAGTTAAAGGTAGATAAGGCTTGGACAATATGATTTCTCAAACATATAATTAAAGAAGTTTTGTTACTAATGTTCTTTTCTTATTGTTTGGATCTTTCGAAAGGAAATATAAGAACAGTTTCGAGGTATATTTTCATGCCAAAGGGGACCTCTTTTGAAAGTTCAAAAGTAATCTGTATGGCTTGCGTTTCGAAAGTATATTTGACCATGCATTGAAACCCAAATATGTCGCTATCCTATTTTTCTGTTAAGTGTTGGTTTAATTAGAGTTACTTACTATTATAGATTATGCTGTAGAAAGATTCACTCATTTAAATACATTCATTTATTCATTTGTCAAATGTTTCCCTAATCTGTTGCTATGATGTTTTTATCTAGAATTTATAGGAATGAGAAGAATTGGTCTTTTTATTGAGAAAAGAATGTTGGCTGATGTACCCATCAATGATGTTTTGCAAGGGAGCAAAATACAGGAATGGATATATGTAAATTTGCCAATATCTTTGTCCATAGAAATATGAATAGCATAGCTCACTTGAGTTATGCGGCTCCCATCCGCGTTTTCCATTGACCCATTTCTAATATGACTGCAAAGTTAAGTTTAAAAGAGGAAAGGTGTATTTGTGAATTAGTAAAGGGGAAACGAATTACTTAGAAATTGGAAGGGGGGGCGGATCGGTTAGATAACGTTATGTTTTCTTTTACTTATTAACACATAAATCTTTACTGAGTCGCTTTATACATGGTTTATCTTTCTTCGACCATGTTAGAGAGAGCTTCTCTTTGCCAATTTAACCCCTTTTTTTAAAGTCCTATAGAATGAGTAAAGTTAATATTTATTAGTTACCTGAAATAAAAGTAACCTAACTTAACCAGTAGCAAAAATGAGATATCTCGAACTTTATTACAAATGACTAAATTTTCTCTTTCGTAATGCTCATCCTTACTTGATCACCCCTACCTATTCGACTTATCTTCATTATCCTCTTTTCAAAAATATTTGAGAAGAAATGCGTGCGGTTATTTTCATTTTTTTTCATTTAAGAGGCTAAAATTATTTTGATGAATTTGTGCATTAAAATTTGATTTAAGCATTTTTTGTACCTTCTTTTGCCGAGATTATAGAAAAAGGGAAAATGTAAACTACCATTTCACTAGATATCCCCTCCCTATCCCGTTTTTTATAGGAGAGAGTTTTCATGGAACTCTTAACAATGCGAGCATTGAGCAAAGCTAAGCTGACACAGAGGACGACACCTAACTTTAATAAACATATCACCTTAGGTAGCAAATCTTAATCTAACCAATTAGCTATATATTGGATAGACATATATGATACACCGATAGTTTCGAATAATTTAAACCAGATGTGTTGTGAGATTCTAATCTAGAGAATTCCAACAAAACCGGAAGGAGAGATAATCTTCGAGATGTCAGCTCTAGCATGCTGGGCTATTATTTTCAAAGACTTTTAATATTATGTTGATTATTTTCTAGTAAATTAATCAAATATGTTAATTGAAGAAAGGAAAAAAACCTGCATGTGAAGATCTAATTGCTTCTTAATATAAAAGGTTTGGTGTAAAATGAAAAAAACATTTATTACTTCGAATCAACAGTCTCTCTCTATTTTAATCATGAGAAAGGTTATATTTAATGGCTTAAATATGTTTTGCTGTAGAGGTATAGGAGTTTATTATATATATATATATATATATATATATATAAATATATATATATATCGAGGCCAAGTAAATCATAACAAAAGACATCTGGGTTTAGCTTTGCCCCTCCGATGGTTTCCGGTAACATAGGAGAACGGGCAAAAAGATAAATGTTATGAGACAGATTCATAACCTCAGCTCAAAAGGCAAGTCCTTCGAGGGTGTACTTACAAACAAGCCATTCAAAATTGCAAACTGCCGATCTCGTATTACCCTCTTTCCGAGCTACAAGACGCCAAGTGTGGGAGACCAACCTGAGGTCTTACATTGCGACTCCCTTGTCCACCTCCCCATCACCCCGCGGAGAGTAAATTGGGTATATAACATGTTGACCAAGGAAACGTGGCTTTTTGTTCATTCTAACAGAAGATTTATATATATATATATATATATATATATATAATCTCTGGTAACCTATGACACTTGCTTTGAATGATGTACGCCCTTATACGCACACAGGCCTACTTGGCCGACTAAAATTAACGCTCCACCTGGGGATGGTTCTAAGAGTGCTTTACCTACACAGTTGCTAGGCCAAGGTATATTCAAACACGGCTACAAAAATATACTTTAATAGGACTAAAGATTACATATACATATAGTCATGTTAAATTGCAATGCAATTAAATATTGACGGCTCAATGCTAAGATGATTAACACTATCAATTAAGTTTCAAACGAGGGATAATTAAATAAGTAATGATTTTACAATTATGAGAGTTCGGGAGCAAAGGGGATCCTTTAGGTTCGACGCGGCAAATGTTGAAGGAGAGTGGCGAAGCGGGGGCTAAATCCCTTTTATCCTAATGTGCGGCGAGTAGGACCAGTTAGGTAAGTTCGAACTTGAATTTGTGGGCGTCTCACAGGACTCTCAATTCAACTTCGAGGTAACTGAAGTTGCGGGGCCTCTTATCTTTAAGAAGCAAAGGGAGGGTGCGTCGGGAATGGCTTTTCCGATCCTTAAAATCCGAGGACGTGAAGAGAAGGGTTGAAGCACACCTAAATATTTTCACGAACAACACTGAGTGAGGACCAGCTCTTTCTTGCCTCTTCGCCATCACTCAATTGACAATCTGAACGATGATGTAGTCGATTTCCTCTCGACTAACGAAGACATTACACCTAACATTTTGGGCGGCGGCTTCAGGCACAATCTGTCTGTGAATTCTGAACTGTCGGTTGAATATATACCTCGAAATTATCTAGACGGGGAGAGAGATTCATCGCCAACAGACTTCCTTAATTGCCTTGGGGCGCGATAAGGTTTTATTACGCAAAGTCGCGATACCTACTTAATGGTCTTTCCATTGTTTTAATTTCCGCAGTATATAGGGCAGCCTAATTTACAGCGGTCAACGGCGAACTGGGAAAGTCAGGGGGGAGGGTGGTTGAAATTCCTACTCTCTGTCCTTCTTCCACAAAATACAATGCATCGTCGAAAATACATTGGAAAGTTTGCGAAAATTTTCTAAAGATAAAGATGACTAATGATTTTGTCTTAAATCTATTTATGCTTAACGCTTTATTTCTTGTTTTCAGGTAGGTACGCTATAGATGAAAAATGGTTCTGAATTGCAGTCTTCTGAATTGGACTTAATTGCAGTTCTCCGAATGAGGTTCGTTCTTTAAGGCACGTTTTAAATAAACATCAATAAACCAGTGATTTTTATTTTTAACATGGTTTTCAATAGAATTTCTCGATCATGCCTATGGTTACCGGAATTTAGGTTAAATTCAGCTCCTAAAAGACATAATTATCAATAGTTTGTAATCAATATCGTGCATAAATAATTTTAGCAATTTAAGAGTGTCCTGTATAATCTTTGAATCAAACTTAATAATGAGTGGGCCTAAGGCTCACTAACAGCGCATTATCCTTCATTTTTGTAAGTCGCTCTCAGTGCCCATCAACTTTTCCTTTTCAATTTAATAGATAAAAAAGCCTTATAGATGAACTGGTGTTTCACTCCATGTTTGAATACATTAAGGGAGGGAAAGGGATGAAGCTTATTGCATCAGGCTGATCATTTCAAATTTTGGGAGCAAATATTGAAAAACAAATCACCATTCTCGAACAGATGACTACATTTAGAGTCAGTAGGAGGAAATAGTAATAAAGTATGTCAGGTATGTTAAAGGTGCGGCATTTAATTTTATATGTAATAAGTTAAACTTGTAGGTGATTCTGTATCGAACAGTGTACTTTTCATAAAAATAGCAAATGTACACGAGAAATGTTAAGTAGTAAGATGAAGGCGGACTGTACAGTTTAAAACCAGATAGAGAGATCGAAAGGCGCACACTTATGATCTAGTTAGAAGGGAATAAGTAATCAAATAAATAGGTGACAAAAGTATGAACTGCATTATCAAAGCTTTCACATTAAGTGGGACGCATGTAACTGAGAGAGTATTTGCATACGTTTGAAAAAGTATATTTAAAACATAGTTTACAAGCAAAGGTGTCACCAGTTTTCTACTCTATAAAGAAATAAGCCTGAGGGAACAAAAGATTTATATAGGGACCAACAGTTTTGGAGCGAAACACATTCGATCCAATGACAACCATTAATATAAATATTTTGTGTTTAGTGAGTTATATAAAATAATATTCGAACCTTATATTCATAATGTAAGAAGTTTGTAGATGTTTAATAAGATCAAGAGGTTAAGCTAATTAATAGAAGATATAAATTTGCGTGATATTAGCATATAAATGAAAGAATTGCTTAATACAATATATACGAATTAAAAAAATAATAAAATAGATGCAAAATAGAAGCAGACTAAGAGGCGATGCTTGCAGATAATTAAAACGTGCCTACGCGGATCGAGATAAATTATTTTTCAATATGAATAGTTTGAGGACGAGATTTAACATATGAGCCGAATAGTTAAGGTCCGTTCTACTAGAAATTACAAAGCTGATGAAAAGCCGTGTCGTCTGCATTCAGGCTCTCCTCAGGTGGCAGCCAAGCTGGTACCCATTCCAGTAAAAACAGAAGGAAATGCTGGGTAGCTTTGGCAGCAGAAAGAAGGCAGTTTGTTACATATAGGAGAGCTGCTAAGTGATAGGTCTGGCCTTAAATACAGTTCTTTAATTAATTAACTAAAATCTTATCAAAGGAATTTGAGATAAATATGAGCAGAGATGTTGAGCTTTAGCATGAAGAATCGTTGGTATTCAGTTTCAATTTATTTAGGATAGGAAAAACAACAACTTGTTTGAAACTAGATGGCACAATTCCAAAGAGATAGTGATATTAAAAATATCTGAAAGCTAATGCAAAAAAACATGAAAACCTTCCGGTAAGGACACAGCGGGAAGTTCCTTGACGCCACCAGGTCTGCGTAGGGGAGAAGGTAGAGTTAAAGATGCAGAGGGTATCCAAAACGAAAATGGCCCATCTCGTCACAGGTTGAGGTCGAGAATTTCTCAGGGGAGTATGAAGGTACTAGGGTATTAGAGTAAGAGCTGAATTAACAGATAGCTTGAGAGAGTAAAGGGCATTTTAATTTACTTCAGTGTTAGTGATGGTGTGATATATGTATATGAGCGGAATTTTGGAGGCCCCTACAGAAGTGATGGGATAGTAAGTGTATTATGAAAGCTCTATTGCTTTCTCTATACGATGGGCACAGATAGTCGAAATTCGCTTCCTTTTTTGGATTTATAAGTAGTTGCTTTGAACCATGTGTGAGGGGTGAGTTACATAAGTAGAGGAGTTAAGAATGATTTTCTGGACGTTAAGGCTGGTGAAGAGAATTGTGGAATAAATATTGAAGTGAAAATTTAAGCTCAGTATTGTTCATTTTAGAGTCTAACCTTGAGAAGATTTCTGTCAAATTATAGTCAAATTTTCTTGTTTAATCATGATAAGATATTCTAACCTAGCCTTATCTAAGATAGCCGAACTTTAAAGTTAATATTTTCTGGTAAAAAACGAAAGACAATTTCTTAAATTAGCTTAAGACCCGCTATTGGTGGTGAAATTTACAAAAAACTCGAAGACCATACTGATTCTAGGAAATTTGCTTTCGAACTTTATTGAGGTTTAATTTCCTAACTTAATGTTTAAAAAAGTTCTAGAGGTTATGCTTAGCTTTTAGATTTTCCACTAAGTAATCTTAAACAGTAACCATTTTTGTAAATGAAAAATACTTTAGCTAACTTAGCAAGAAAATGCATTACTCCAACTCCTTATGTTAATAAGACAAAAAAAGGAAATAAATTTTACAAACTCTAAACCTTATAATTTCTTTAAAACCTCCAATCTGTTCCTATATTATTTTAACTCTTTCAAGTGAACCAAAATTGGACACTTTCAACTTCTCTTCTTTAAGGAAACCATAAAATCTCTCTCCTAAACTAGAAATAATCCGATTTGTAACAGATTGCTTCCTATCAAGAATAATGTAGAAAGGATTTCAAAGCTAACGACATCAGTTTTACAAGACATAATTTAACTGCAAAATTACATAGCAATATTCATTTATTGTCAATCTCTTCAGTCTTGTGGAGCAAACTTTGATCGCTTAAAGTTTTTTGTAGACCTCTGTCAGAAAATGAGAGAGTGAAAGCGAGCGTGTGTGATCGAGTTACAAGAAAATGATTTCAAACGAAGGAGCCCTGCTTCCAGACCGTCGGCAAACTTCCGGAGCGATAACGCATCTGAACCGTGGCTCATTTATGATGTTACGAACTGCTCGCCGATTCCCACCATCATGGCAAACATTGGAGCTTCAGACGTAGTAGTATATAGTCTCTATCCAGAGAATAATCTAGTAAGTATTATTAGAGCTTTCGGTTTGCGAGCTGTCTCTATGTTGCTTCCAAGTAAGCAAGCTCACGCAATATAGAAAGTATTCACGCGGGATCATTAGAACTCTTTGGACTCATTTATCGACGACCACAATCCTCGAGCAACAACCCCTTGTGCTATTCGGTCTCGCAGCACGAATCTATATTCGGAACGACGAAGACTACGTCTGGAATATCACGCTTTACTCCGCTTTACTCCTGAACTTCTTGATTATATCGTTAGACTTACATTTTCTTTCATTACCGAAGAGGCGTGACGCTCTCCCGCGGAGCGAATCACATCGTGATCCCCTCCTGATCCCTCTCGGATAATTATTGTAATAATTATTTAGATTCGTAGGGCTAAGACTCACCTCGCAGTCTCCTGCCTTTTTCACTTGAGTAATTAGGGTATTTGTTGAGCCTAGTACGGCTAAGACGATTCATACTTGTCATTTCAATTACATTCATTTAGTAAACTGTGTTAACTAAATTGCCTGTATATTATTTTGTAAATTTCAATTGTTGTTTTTATACTATTAAAAGATTGTTTCTCCTGTTTAAATCCTTCAACAACCAAAGCCTAATTAAATAGTAGCAACACCGGCCAACGATTAATTTACTATCACCATTTAAAATCACAACGCACTCGAAGAGGAAATCTTTTCCTAATTTTGAGGGTCGTCTTTCCTACCCTGAATATTTGCAGGGAAGCAAATGGGTTAGGTTTGGATCTTTGAATTCTGCAAAAACCTCAATCCATTCTTTTCCAGTGTCTCCTTTATGTTCTTATAGCTTAAAATCCACTGTAGTCAAATTTGATCGAAATTTCCAAATTTAATTTGACTATCTTCTGCTTCTTCTGATTTTTTGTCATGTTTTGTGTTTGAAGCATTGTTATATTCAGCCAACAATTTACATCAAATTCTTACACATCACTCTATTTTGCTACATTCCAATGTATTATTAATATAATAATTGGGATCCGAGTGACAAAGGATTTATCAAATTCATTTTCTGAATAGCTCACCGATCGTTCCAATTATCGATACTCTTGACCAATTACTCGCAATAGGGTCAATAAAAACCATCCTAGTTATCATCTTTCCATTATGGTGGCGCTCATAAAAATAAATCTATTCCTTCCAAATGTACTATTAGATCGACTCTGCCTGCTTTTTAGAGTCAAGGGGAATTAAATTTAGGTAAGCCCCCAAAGTAAATAGTACTACATAGAAAAATAAAAATTTAAGATGATTAATTTCAACGGGTTTTAATGAAAGATAGATCATAGATGCTGTCTCCTATATTTCCGTATAATCAGCGTCAAGACAATACTATACTCGTAAGCATCCTATCTTCTATTTTTGCGTCATATTTAGAAATGCTTAGCAAAATCTTATTTATATTAAAAATATCCCAAGCCCTATGGAAAAAGCTTTGTTATTGTTATTTTTTAAAAATAAACTCTAACACACTTGTATAAAATAAAGCTTTATAACTGTCATACCAACTCACAATTACATAGCAATAAATTATATAATTATCTGAATAATTCATTTTATTTCATTCTTCAAATCCTCTCCTTTAACACAAATTGCAAGAAATATTTCTATACCTGGGCACATTGAAGAGTTGATTCTTATATTCTAAAACTAGTCTTGCGTCTTTGAAAAACTAATGTACGTTCAGTAAAGTTTTACCCTTCAAGTCACTATGGTTCCTAATATTTGTTTAACTGCCAGGGGGCTATAATATGTACTTACTCCAACTTCACAATTTTCAATATTTTCTTTATAAGGCTCATTCTAATGCTTAAATTTAAAGGACCCTCGTTGGATTGATATTTTTATGCAAACTTTAACAAATTAATTAATCAAGGAAGTGGTAAGAGAGGGCAAAAATAGGCAACCAAAATAGAATAGAATCATTTAAACATATACAAGTATATCGGTATCTGGAAAGGTTAGTATTAGAAATGAGTTTGTATAACGATCTCCAAAATTCAGAACTATGAACAACAACCAGTTCTTTTTGGTTTCTACATAGATCAAAGTTGTTTTGTAATTGTTTTCCTACCACCAATCTTTCCCCATCACCACTGCTAGTCTAACTTTATCTAGTGTTACCTACAAGTTTGTTCAAAAGTTTCTGCAGGATCTTCCAAGTTAGTTTATATAATCTATAATAATGATCACCGTCGTGCATTTGCATATAATTTTTTGGTTTAGTAACACTAGAATCTATTTATATTCCAACGGCTTGGTATTATGTATAATAATATTATCTATAATACTGAAATATATCTCTAACTTATAAATGATGCCGTTATTTTTGACGGCACAGGTACACTAGTAATAATATAAATACTACTACGAATAAAGGATATTTTTATGTTAAAAAAAATTATTTAGGAAATTGAATAAGCAGCATAAAGGTAAAGAATTAATGGTATAATTGCCTTAGTAATTTATCATAAAATATTAATAGAAAGATTTATGCCTATGATTAGCACAAGGCAATAGATATTGTTTACTAACGATTTCATACAATTTCGATGAAAAATTGCCGGCCTTTCAAGTCCTTCAAAGCAGGCCGTCGCAAACAGCAATATTCAGATTATGCCACAGTTACTAGCGTAGTTCCGTAACTATTAGTACTTTCCAGCTTATTTACTTAATAAACATAATTGAGCTTGAATGCAGTTTAAGTAGCGAAACTTCCATATTAAGACATGACACGAAGATAATTTGCTGTAGTTGTTAGTTGCGATGTGGCAAACTTCCAACGAGATCTTTCTATTTAAAATAGAGTAAGAAATATACGTCTCGTTTAGAAAAAGGTTACTTAGAAATTGACTTTGGTGTTTCACCTTGGTGTAGCAAGATTCCCGGATATATTCCCTAAGTTTCAAATTTAAATGTAACGATATTATTCTAACTTTATATGGGGTAAATTCATATTCTATCCTCATCATAACTTTGTAATTCAATTTTATTCTTCTGAATTAAATAAAGATGTAGCGGTGTTATTTGGACTCCAAGTAAGGTAACCTCAGTAATTTTTGTGCTTTGGACATAACAGCACCTAAAAAGAATTCAATTCTTAGACCTTTGAACACTTTTTGAAGTCTTTAAAATGTTACTTAGGTTCTATATTATTCATTAGATTATACTTTTCAGATGGGTAATATGGAACACACTGGTAAATATTGATTTAAATTGACAAGCAATCGCTTGAAATGGCCATAGCTCAAAATTATTTTACATATAAAATCACCCAACGTGGAATAGTCTACCTTTCCTAATATTAAAAGTACGCCAGATAATATGGTTAAAAGATTAAACTAGTAGTATTGCAATCTGATGGTTAATTTAGTGTAATAAAAAATGGCAATGTTTTACTTAAGGCGCAAGAATAAAAGTGAAAAGAAATTAATGCCAGCGATTATTTCTTTAAAAAGAATCAGTATAAATGTATTTTCCACATTCCTTTCGAATTTTCCTCTCATTTTTTTTCACAATAGCACCTGCAGACAATGGACTATGAAAAAAAGTTTTATATTCTTTTCCGTGTCGGGATCTGCATTCGAGAGTATACATCAAAGTATAAGATCAGTGTGTCTTTGAAAACCTTAACTTAACAACATTATTTTAAATAAAACATGATTTTACATTTGTTACAAATGAATAGAGGATCTGAAACTGAAATCTTAAATAATTTGATATGATTTTGGACCCCTTAAATTCAAGATAATTAAAATAATTTGGCGTTTGATTTAGTTTGTTGTACTAGAGTTTTTCATCCAATAAATCTATTCTAGGTTTGCCTAAGTAGAACTTTAGGTTTATGTTCGTCTTCTTCCTGTTGTGTTGTATTTTACATATTCATCTTCTGTTTCTAGTCAATCTCATGAATATTTACAGATCTTATAATTTAGTATAATCATTTAATTCATTCGGTAAAACTCTGACGAGACTACGATGGATTACATTTCCTTTAAGATATGAGTAATAGTTACACAAGTTTTTATGTTCACAAGTACCTACATTTCATGCTTTAATACAAATGAATTTTTAATGAATATAAAGACTTCTCAGTAATGGTCTGGTTGTACGTTATATCTTATGATAAGTAGTGTAGTGAAATTACGGGTTCCAAAATATAATGACAGTTATAAATTAAAGATTTCCAAGAAATTAATAAAATTTAAAGCAATTATACACGCCATATGAAAAAGTTTGCTTGAGTTGTAAAATAATATCAACTTTGGTATGTTTGCAAACTATAATAATGAAATATGCTCTAAGTATATTAACCTTTAAACATCCAGATATTGTCTTTGCAAAAATAAAAAAGATTATTAGCCTCTATTATAATCCGAAGTATCTCTAAAACTCATACTATGGAATTCATTTCAACTCTGTTTGCATCCCAGGAAACTAATAAGATTGCTATGCCTTGGTAATATAAGTAGCAATTATGATTATATTATCTGTGGCTTATGGCCCAAATGTTGAAACATAACAGCCTTTGTTTAATGAATCTCAGAAGAGGTATCGTGTTGATTTCAAGGCTATGACAGCATAAATGATCAAGAAACAACTCTATGCATTATTTTGGACTAAGAGAATATTTGGTTTTAACTTGTAAGTGCCATATTTGTGGATTCTACAGCGAGATGATGAGATATCTTCCTGTACTTGTTGTCGTTTAGCTGATTTAGGCTACTACATTGGCATAATGCTTTCTTTTAAGTCTGATAAACTATTTCTCTTCCATGGAAGGAATTTTGCAGTTTTTATATAATTCCTTTTTTCAACATGTATTTTGTGGAAATTGGCTATAAGACTAATTGATAAACTAAGCGAATTAATTAGAGTTTGCTATAGTGGAATAAATGTTTTTTTACTTATCTAATAAGTAGAATAAATCCAGAGAGAAGTAGTAATACATATATAGAAAAATGAGGTTAAGAATTAAAAGATCATAATAGAGAAGCTCTGACTTTAAGCATTGGGTCTCGAATGGCAGGTTAAAATTCTGAAGAAATCAGATCCTTTAAATAAAATAGAAATTTGATTGAACTCCATATACAGAAACTGGCGTTCATACTTACACGTGAAATCTTTCTTCTGAGAACAAGACAAAGTTATATAGAATTTAGGATTACCATTAATCTTACAAAATATTTTCGATTTTTAGATAGATATACAATTATTTCCAAAACTTCACGCAAAATTTAAATTTACACTCTGTGACTCAGAGACCCAGTGCATCATTTCCTTCTTGCAAAAGATCAACTCATATGGAATTTTTCTCCTAACTTGCGAAATATTGGCATTTTCTCATCAAACGTACAAAGAATTTGCACTTCATTGCTAAACTTACAATATATATGCAGTGCTTCGTTAGCGATGTGAATGATTATTGTCGAGGAATTGTCTCCTAACTTTTGTCTGAGAATTATTCTTCAACTGTTGGCCGTTTAACATTTACTCTGATACAATACCTCTTTGTCAAAGAATTTATTTACTTACTAACTTTTAGCGAGCCAGTCTGACACCACTTATGAAGGAAAATAATTCATCTATCGGCTAAGTGGACTCCGGATTCGTCTGAAAGACACTAATTACTGAATTAGGAGAGTACCAAAGTGTTTAATCAGTTTTAAGGAAAGAGCCGGTCAGCCTGTAGGGACCTAGTGAAACACCAAGAATTAACCAAAATATATCTTTTAATTTACCAATTAACTCAAATATTGATATTTACAAGAAATTCTCTCAGTTTAACATGGTTTGCACGATTTAAATATTGGCCTACTTCTGACGAGAGCTCGGATAAAAACATAGTAGGCTTCACGTAAACAAACCTGTTGCCAGATAGCTAATTCCTGGAGGCCTCTAGGTCAAAGACTTAAACCAATATTTACTCTCCCTAATCTAACCAAAATATTACAGAAGTCACGGAATACTAATTCTCCCTTAGTTAGCTCTGGACACTTTTAAAAATCTTTATTAACCAAAAGAATATATATAGTCATTCGGACTTACATGGCCTTGATCGGAACCTGGAGTTAACGGATGTTGCTATACTGAGTTTTTCAGCGAGTCATCCGGAGACGCCAGACTTCATGACGTAGGAGAAATTTAGGTGTCCAGTTATGACGATGAAGGGAGTGATGAGGGGGTTGTCACACGGTGACAGTATAAACCGATGTCGATATCTCCTTATGATTTTATCGATCCAATAATAAGTCTAAAAGACGACCTTAGACTTCTCAGCTTATAAGCACTTGTTGCATTTAATTTATCTCGATGAACGGCATGGCATTTGTTGGAGAGAGGGGTTGTGTTCTCTGGCTCAAGGAGTACTCTTCTTTGTAGTTCTCTAGTTCTTATTGTACTTTCGTCTACTCCGAAGAGTTACCAAACTAGATTTTGGTATATGGGGCAATCCCGAAAGTAATTATAGGTAACTTACTTGAGAATCAATTCTTCTTCTTTCAAAATTAATGAGATTTCGACTTTAGAGTCCCTCGAGAGTGAGCTGATAACTTCTTTTATCTTGCTTCCGAAATTCCTGTTTGGCACTTAGGAATTTTGATCTAGCCAGACCTTTTGCTAAGTTTGCGAGGAATGAATCGGTATGGCACCGATACGAAGACGAGACTAACTTCTAAATCTTAGAAGTCGAGTCGCGAACCGTGCGAGGGACTGATCACAAAAATCTAGGCCCCTATCCTCTCTTACAGAATAATTCTGTTTCCTTATTTACTAGCCTTATTTATAGCCCGGGGATCGCACTAACAAAGCTGGATGGGGTAATGCCACTGAGGGGAGCGCGAGGGGAGGGGGTGACACCGCGGAGCCCAGGTTTGCTTCTCAAGGAGAGGCACCGCTAATCGTCCCACTATTTCTCATCGGTAGTCTTTGGTTCTTACGCCGCTCTTTAGAGCCCTAACCGCGGCCCTCCACACTTTGTAGGTGATTGAATCTTTTGAGTTTATCGATAAACTGGGTGTTTTGACTAGGGAGTTGTTCAAACCGTCAGTTAGAGGGATTTCTTCCATAATTTCGTTGGGGCCAGTTTCTTATTAGAGCTGCTTAATGGCCCTTTGCGGCGTCCTTGGGACGGGCAGATCGAATCAGCTACCCACCGGGCAGGGAGATCAGAGCCATTCGGCAGTTTAACTATTAGTAAAACGCCTACCGTTCTCACTCACCTCAATTTCTTGTTCTTCTCTCTCGCTGTCTCCGAAGAGGGATTTTAATATATATGTCCGCTTGGCCCTCTAGGTGGCCTTACGTTTTAATTTTTCGACAATTAGGAATTTGTCGCTAGACTAATAAATAACATTTGCTTTCTCATTAAATTTATGAAGCATTTGGATTTTTTTGGTAAAAATTGATCCACATTTGCATTTTGTCTTGTGACAAATATATTGGTTCTCTATAGCGGCTCAAAATAACCTCACAGTGAATTCACCCGAAACCAATTTAATTACAACCTATCTTTCTTCCCATTTGATCGAAAGGTATCAGCAATACTCTACAACTTAGAATCTCTCGGTTAGTTTACATTCTTTATAAAATATTACTTGTGGCTGGCTGCATCTGAGGGGAGAAAAGGCGGAGACTAAGAATTACATGCTACAAAATAGTTTTTATTGGCACAATTTTCCTAAAAAGTTGCACATCAAGACTTACATATATAAATGAAGTTTTATCACTGAGTAAGCATACTGAAAGTGTGGAAACGAACCAAGGAAATCGTTCCTCTGATCACATTTACAATATAACACAGTTATACCTAACAGGAGACACCTTGCCTCAACAGTGTTCTGAGGTCAAGAAATGCCTCAAAGCCTCGTTTACAACATACCTCTAAACACGTAATAGGGAAGACCTGAGAGTTGAAAAATCTAGGTTAGAAAATCCATACTAAATGCATTTTTCCCTGCAGTTACTTAAATAGAACCTTTGCATTATTCTCATTCATTCTTCACCCTCATTCTTGCTGTCTAGTGGAACCTGAGCTATTTGTCTTCTCCTGATGGAGTTTGAAATAATTAACTGAGCCCATAGTCAATCGTAACCTCTGCTGGCTCTTATAAAACATGATTTGCTTGCCTTCTTATGGTATAAAGCCAGAAGCCAGTCGTATAAAATTATATGGCCACTTCTGAACACCTCTCTTCCAGAAATAGAGAGCACGCTACTTTAGCCATCTTACTCTAACACTCTCAAATAAAACATAGACTCTAGAGAGAAACACATATTAAAATTACAATGCTTACACACGAATAACAATAGCCCAGAAAAATAACCAACTTTACAACCTACGAACCTCATTAAAGGACTTGCTTACATCTCAGAAAAATACAGTGAATTTCTGCTTCCAGGCATGTGTAAAAACCCAAGAAAATTTTATCATCTCTTAAAACATTGCAAATAAACAGAAAAACCTCCTTACATTAAATCGCCATAGCATTATTTGGCGTGCGAGAAGGCATTTACCATAACATACTCTTCACGTTTTCTCTTAAATTATCTAGCATCAAATTATAAGATATTAATGCAGGTAACAAATGCAGTACCCACTTATTTTTCGTATCTAACCTACTCAAATGAGCCAAAGGATTATGGTTACTCAACATTTCTAATCTATGAGTAACTTGCATCTAAATGGGATGGATCCAATGAAACCCTTACGCCGCCGCGAAGACGCTGAGTTCAGAACTGTGGCAGAGACCAGAAGCATCCTGTCTTCATAGAATGAGCTTTGAACCATCGGTTTATCAGCCACGTTGCCACTTACTCACTTAGCAATTTAGCCTCTTGTCCCGTCAACCGCCTCGCTGAATTGAGTCAAGGAAAGTTCTCTCGCCCGAAACGATTCAATTGATAGAGCTGTTCTTGAAATAACATGGATACTTTTAGGACGAACACTAGTTACTTCTTGTACATTAATATTTTGTTTTTTTTAACCTACTTATCTTTTAACATCGCAAGGGAACCCCTAACCCGATAAGCGAAAATCAGGTTAAATGGCGTAAAACAAATATCAGAACTTGCAGACTTGTTTAGGAAAACATCCATGATACTGGCCTGGGATCTCTTGTGTGTATTTGTGTATTACGACCTTTATGGCGGCATGGATCAAACACAACATATAGTCATTTCCT
Source organism: Ceratothoa steindachneri (assembly GCA_963969495.1). Taxonomy (NCBI): domain Eukaryota; kingdom Metazoa; phylum Arthropoda; class Malacostraca; order Isopoda; family Cymothoidae; genus Ceratothoa; species Ceratothoa steindachneri. The sequence goes on from OZ018328.1 coordinate 88,919,714, forward strand.
TTATTATTGCGTGCCAATAAGCATACTAAATCAAATATAATAGAAGCAAAAGGCACTCTAAGTCTAGATACCGGTTAAAAGGATATTTTTTTATTTCTATCTCCCCCCTCCAGGATACCTTTCACACGTGACACCCTCAGGCGTAATCTTTTACATCCCTATTCATGCGTGGCATACCCAAATTTTCTTCTAACCTGGCATGATCCACAGATAAAATCTTTGGCCTTATGACCATAAAGATTATATTTGCAGCACTTTGAACTGCAAGCTCTTTCCTTTGAATCCGGGATAATCAACCTTCCTCAGCAGAATTCTCCGTTAGAAAATACTTACTCCCTAACCGCTTACGGACCGTTTCGTCCTTAGTTTGTGGTTCCACTTCAGATTCTTTTAACAGTCCACCCTGAGTTTGGGAATTCAACTCAACCCTCCTCTTATACTCGTGACGCCTTCTGTCATCATAATTCTCCTAAGCTGACTCTCAGTCTCACTCGGAGAACCACTTTCCCTTTCTCTCGAGCTTTCTTTCTCTGAAACTTATTGTTGAATACAGCCTTAAATATACATCCAAACAAGTGCCTTTCCTGCTTTCTCTTCAATTCTCCCATCATCTAGCTCCTCTCTCAGATTTTTGCTATGCTCTCCCCCCTCCTTGATAGAACTGGTACCCAAGGATACTGCAAACAAAAATGAATAGTCGACCACTAAGTCTGCGTCGGACAGGTTTGTAACATAACACACCACCTTTGATTTTGTCACTATACAACTAACAGCTTTATTTTTGCCTAATATTCCTGCCTTTTGATTAAAAGGATATCGAGGATGCTCCTCTCTTAGAATCTATCGGTTGGCTTACTCTTTTTCTTTAATTTTACTCTCTGATTACCTGCAACAGAGGGAAAAATGGTGTATAGAATAAAAGAAAAGGTACGCAATATTATTTACCAGCAATATTAATCATAAACGTTACACAGCAATACACCTATATAAATGAAATTCAAACAATTGAAACTTTATTGAAACAGAAAAACAAACCAGGGTGTTTACCGCTCTGATTACCTTAACAATACAACACAGCTTTACTTACCAGGAAGTCTTTGCTCCGTCACTAGCCTGAGTTCAGAGAATCTGTCAAGCTCTTTGCAGACCATGCCTCATGACACGGACTCTGGTAGTCCTGAGAGATTCTATGTCGAGAGATTTTTCGCGTGTACTTACTTAAAAATATTCTTTGCATTATTCTTCTTCTCCAACACCACCATTAACGTTGCCCAGGGGCACGTGAGCTCTTCATTTTTATTCGTATCGAAAGTAACAAAAATTTACTTTCTCGAGTTAGCAAAGAAAAGCTCTTTGTAAAAATAGGCAAAATAATCCCTATCAGACGCAAATAATAATATACCTCCCATAAATCCGGATAGGACCCAATGAGAGAATTTATTTGGTTCACCCTAGGGAGTCAAAAGAAGCTCACCGTTAACGCATGCGAAGCCCTTTTGATGGGGGACCGTTAGGCGTCCCGTTTAATCCAGAGATATCAACTATAAGCCTTTCTCAGAACTTCTTGGTTGGCTTAAGTTCTTTCTTTAATATTACTCTGACCTTGTCTTCACAAGAGAGAAGAAATGGTGTAGAGTATGAAAGAATTACTACACCATATTACTTACTAGCCCAATTAATATAAACCGTTACACACTAAGACTTAAATATATACATATAACTCTAACCAATGAAAAACAGTTAGAGGATGAAAACAAACCACGGTGATCGCTGGTCTGATAACTTTAATAATAAAACACAGTTTTTCTTACCAGGAAGACCTTGTTCCGTTCAGAAAAAAATTGCCTAATGCAAGGTGCGGAAAATGCTTCAAAACAGAAATTTGGGTAATCCCGAGAGTTGGAGGGTCGCGGTGGGAAATTCTATGCCCAGAGTCTTTTCTCCTGTGGGTATTTTAAAGATTCATTTCATTATCTTTCTTCGCCCACACCATCATTAACCCTGCCAAGAGGCACGCGAGCTGTTAGCCCCCTTCCGAAAGGATTCCCTCTTCACATAAAGGGTCCCTACACTCAATCGCCAGACTGTGTATCAAATACCTATAGCTCTGATTTTCCTTTAAGCCTAGGGCAGGCGTAACCCAAGTTGGTTCTAGGAAAACCTAAGCCTCATTGCCATGCAAAGTTTGACGGACAGACGCTAGGAGAAGAAGCATCATATAAGACAATCTAATAATTTTCTATGTTGGAAGTGGTGTGTGCACCTTTGTTCGCCATCATGCTTCCAGTTATGGGCGTCATTCTGCATGTTCACTTATTTTACTAAACCTTGTTCTTTGTTCTAAATGATAATAAATATATTAAGAACTCTATCTTTCCCACTTCTATTACTTTTTCTGTCGCAAAGATATAAACACCTAAGTGTGACCGAAACGATCAAACTATCTTCTTTCCAACGCCTTAGTTGGTATAACCTTTGTTAAGTTAACACGCAAGTTGAAATGCTATCGCTGCGGAATAGGTTAAATGACCATTGCACACCCTCTATTATGGTAGTGTATCCAGTAATCTCCTCTTTACATTCTCTGTTTATATGTCTACGCATATTTTCCTTCCTTTGATTACGACACGGCAGTAAAACCGAATGCTTAACTATTCAATAATTATTGATTTCCCTTTACTAATTAACCTCATTATAATCTAGTTTTACCTATGAAAAAATATCATAGCAAAAGAAGAAAAATTTAATCCAATTAAGCTTAGTGATTTCAGTATACTCGGTGCAAGGGAAAATGCATAACGCCTATAGCACATATTTGATGTAATAATATATCTCAAATTCCTCCTTGCTGGATGAAATTTGAAAAGGGTAGTGGGCCATTGAGAAATATCAAATCACTACAGTATATATGCCTGAAAAATCTATAAGACTGAATTAACCATTTATTTATCAAATTTATTAGATTCAGTTTAGACACTATATATTGAAATATAACATTTGTTTAGGCATTTAATGCTGTCTATATTAGTTTAGTAAGTATACAAAAAGTTTCCGTCTGTCAAATATATCATTTCCAATTTCCACTCTGAATAAAGAAACGTAAACAATTAAAATACTTATAACTTTATTTCAGCCCAAACTCTTATAGGAGATAGATGGGGAGGAAAAGAAAAAATAAGAAATTTGAATATAGAGGGATTTTGGTAATAACAAATAAGAATAATCAATATTTTAGTCGCATGCGAGTTTAGTTGTGGGCGACTCACATCTCACTATGTCGGTGGGTCGTTGGGTCCCCGTTTTTCTTTTTTCTTTGTTTTAATAATATCATTGTAACTATTGGGCCGATCTTAACGAAATTTGAAACCTTTTCTTAAGGTGATAAATCTGAATAAGTGAGAGCACGCGATTTTTTGGTCAGCAAACCTGGTTTTAACCAGTCCTAATGTGGGACGATTTCATTTTGTCAGTAATTTTTAGCCAGAGAGTGAAACACTTTCGTATAATACCGCACCAATTTTCTCACATTCCTTGCAGAAGATTCTATAAATGAACTCGAATTATACACATAATGTTATTTCTACTTAGATATTTTATCTCGAAAAAGTTCAACGTTTTCTTATCTTTTTTATCAAGACTATTTGACAAAATAGTTGTTATACTCTCTGAAATGTAAGATTAAATAAACTTTGTTTTTTTCCATTGATTCAAATATTTGAACATTTTAATGTATACGTCCCATCAGCGATGTTTTTTACTATATAATTGCATTGCTAAAAACAGATGTTTATTTCTAAATTTCGAAAATTGCTTAGTTTTTAAATTTATAAATTTATAAATTGGGGACGCGTGATGCTCAAGCTCGAAGGCGCATCAAGACCAGGGGTAAAACGGCCTGAGAAAACCGTTGGAGTAAGGATTATCCTGCCGCCCATCTACAAGTGACTCCGCCTCCTATCCCTACCGCAGTGGGGTGACGAGGTATAAATACCAAACACTTGGAGAAAAATGAGGTAGAATACGTGAGTTAGCAAGGCTACGAAGTCCCCGGGAAGAGAGGCCAGGATACCAAGAAAAGGGACTAAGAAGCAGCTCATCATCAAGCTAGTTTGTGGTTATCAAACCGAATTCTAAGATAACTTGTCCATCAATTTAGTCTCATCAGAGACCCCCCTACCTCTCTATCCTGGCTTAGCACAAAGCATCGAAATAGTCCTCGCTATTGAGGAATTACGAAACGAAGAAGAAAAAGCTCCTCCTCGAGCCCGTTCCCCGGTGATCACACCAAACGTCAAGTTAACTTGGTTTAAAAACCAAGTCCAACTTATTCTCGTCAGAGGGACCTATGCTATCCTGGTGCATCCTAAAGCACAGGGATAGTCTTCGCTCTTGAAGAACATTTCCCCCAAGTACACTCCTCGCCAATGAAGAAGACCCCCCCGAGTACATTCATCGCCCTTGAAGAAGACCTTCCCCCCCGAGTACACTCCCTCCAGCACTCCCCTGAGTAAAAATATTTAAGCCTTAGCGCATCGCTAAACAGTGCGAATTACCCCCAGAGTAATCTGAAGAGGAGAATGGAACATTCTTTCCCTATCCCGTGGGGATATCCCTTCCTGCCGAAGGCGTATGGCACTCCAGCTGCCACACTAGCCATAGTATTTGTGGCTTTCAAGTTATTCGTCCGCATCCTCCATCTGGCCGGTCGGCACGCGTCTTGGAGACAATAACATTCCCGAGGTAAAGTAGCTCATTAAGTTTAAGGTCAAACTCAAACCCGTGTTAAGGGGTATCCACAAAAGTATTTGCAACCGGTAAAGGCCATTAGCATTTGTTTTTTTAAAATTAAAGGGGGGGGGGGTCAACCATCACTATAAAGTCAGGTAGTCAAATTAGAAAGCCTTATTGAAGTCCTTACTGTGTATTTAGTTCGTAATATTTCTGTGGTTCATATTTATTTGGTTTTTGTGTTTTAATTAAAGTTTCAGTTTGTTTAAAAAAAAAATTTATTCTATCCTCGAATCGCTACGTTGGCCCGATTTACCTAAAAAGTTTAAAGAAGTAAAGACCATATATAATAATAACCAAAAACATATATAGCACTCTAAAGAGAGGTATAACGTTAATCACGAAGTAGTACGTGAACAATCCATACTTACCAACTCCTTCGATCGCTCGGTCCTGCGTATCCCACGACAAAAATGTTGCCTCAAGCAATTTTACCGCCCTAATTTAAGAAATTATTCCATGTCCAGATAATTTTATAAACGAACAAATTCTATCGTAAATTCTTTTAACAGTAATATAATTTACCTATCACAAATAAAACTGACAGCTTATAATAATAATAATAATAATTAAATTGTTAAATATTTGGGGTAAACTGAGACGACGATAACGCTGCTTAGATTATGATTTTTAAGGTAATTTCGAAACGGGAGGGAGCTTCGGCCCACATAGCCTCCACTAAATTATGGGTTGTTTCCCCCCAAATTTGTAAATAAAATGGTAATATTCCTAATTCAAAAGCCGAACATTAGATTCGCACTATAAAGGCGATTGCTAAATCTCGTTATGCTTCTATTTTTTTTACCGCATTCCTTGACATAAGACATAAGCTTTATTCGCGAATGCTATTTAAATCAATCATATTATCTTTAAAATTCATTAATATAAAATGTTCATATCATATTTTGATTAGGAAAAAAATCACTTCAAAATGATATATAAAATAATATGATGCGATCCAATTAACGAAGTGAATACTGGCTCCCAATATGACGGCCTATCTATTTTTTTTTTATCACTTAGAAAAAGTAACATAGCATCGATAAACCTAATCTCATCAGAATTGAACTAAAAACGGGTATTTCTATTTAAGTTAATGAATTGAAAACATTTTTTCTATATTTTTATTGATTATAAGACAGTAAAACTCTGGGAATGACGGTGCTATCGTCGTCTCAATTTACCATATTTTAATGACTGGGACTTTTTTTTTATTATATATTTTATTCTTGCCTCTATTTTCAGCCTTAGGAAAAGACTAATACTTTCCTTGTATTTCGATCGAATTCCTGCATAATCTCTAACCGATTAGTTCCCAGTTTGATAATATTGGTTTTAATAAAGTCCTTCATTAATTTATCACCTCGCGCATCGCCTTTTGTAACATCCTTATTTCTGGTGCCCATGTATCTACTCTACCTCTTCTTTCTTTTACACGGGCATAACTTCGCAGGTTGCCTTCTTCCCTGACAAAGCTTTTCCTTTCAAGCAATTTCGATGTTTAGGACTACTCGTCAGCGCCCAATCTGTTCTTGCATACCCTTCAAGCTTCTCTTTCTTGCTTGTAAGCCGAAAAATGCAGCGACTGCATCTTGCCTCCATTTTGCTCTCTATCTCTCTCTCTGGCTCAGCGATGAGTGCAATCAAGCGATGCCCATCGCCTGCTACCTCCACTAAGCCATCTAAGGTTTATGGGAGAGCTCTGATTCTTAGTCTGTGCTCCAATAGTGTGGAACTCCCTGACCAGTGTCATTCGTATTTCTCCTCCCTTCTTGCCATCATTAATATTTTGAATTCGAATATTTTCTCCCTAGGCTTTCCCTAGTCTGCTAATAGCTTGGTGGACTGTGAATTTTTCAACTTGAAGATCTTGATATTAAAACTTATTTAATTCATAAAACAATATTCATATTACTGGTGAATCGCTCGCAATAATTTATTGTAATTATATAACCATTTTATTTTTCTTTGTTTTGTTGATTTACAGGGTGATGCAAAATGTTTGTTTACAATTCCCTAGAATTATTTCTTAATATATTTTTATTATTTATTTTTTGTAGTACTTCTGCATCACACTGTTAAGTAACTGGTAAAGGTTCGGCATATTGTGTTCCTCATTATCCATATGAATCCTTCAGTACATTCGGATTCACTGGTTGATTATTCCTGTTTGTAAAAAGTAAAGAAACATAAATATAATAGTATAACGGATGATAGACTGAATGCACAAGAGAAGAATAATTAAGGAACTAAAAGGAATTGTACAACTGACCAATGATGGAAAAGTTTGCAATTACAAACGGCCATATAATTATTCGGCTTAAGAAGGTGCATCCAATAAGAAACTTGTACTCATAGCACTAAAAAGTGGAAAATGAAAAAAAAATCATGTACAAAAGGCGTGAGGCGAACGCTTCCTATATCTCAAAACAGGAGCTATCGGGGCTCTGCTGGCACGACGCCGAAGCGGAAAAAGGACTTTTTGTTGTTCAAGGTATCGAAAGAGGAAGGTAATGAAAATCTACTCACACATAAAGAGTGTTTGCTAGAGGTTAATATGGCATTTTTGTTAGTTATTTTTCAAAGACGTTCTTCGCTATATAATGCATAGTTGAGTTTTAATTTCCCATGACAGTGTGGGTAGTGCAGATTTGTAATATACAAACTTTTGTCTCTTTGCTAAATGCCTCCATGAATTAGTATATAATAATTTGGAAAAAACACTCATTTTGAATGGAAGTTTGTGCGAACAACTTATAAGCATTTTTGCAACAGATATCCGGAATTTTTCATAACTTGGAAAAGTTGTGTGCGTTTTCAATTAATCTTCTCACTAGATTAACATAAGATATTTAAGACATAAAGTTTAAATTGTCAACGATCATTAGCAAAAATGTTATCAATAAATAAACTGCACATAAATATCCGGTATATTAAAGAGTAAATCCTCCTACATAAAATAACATTAAATTTTTAAACAGCTATAGAAAGCATTAGTGTTAGGTAAATTTGAAACATCCAAACATATTACACTTCTTCTTTGTCTAAACCTTATTTTTCTTGCCTTATGCGAAACTGAAGTATTTTAAGCAAATTTCTTCATTCTTATCCGCTAAATTAAGGGTCATAAAATCACTATAACAAAATATCAAGTGACCAAGAGCATTGTAACAAGGAGGATAAATGGAATAAAAAATACCTAGAGATGATGTGTATCATTCTCGCTTTACTACAGAATACAAGAAAACAACTCTTAAACATGCCGAAGAATTTAATTAGGCACTTAGTTTTCAAAATATTAAACAAAAAATTAGAAAGAGACTTAAAGATCCAAAACTAGTAGCTGCAAAGCTCGGAAAAAGCCAAGTGTATTTGTAGTCAAAGGAAAATACGTCTTTAGGAGGCCAAATTAAAAGAAATTGCACACATGAAAGTAATAATCAGGTATGGAAGTAAGCTTTTGTTATTGCTGTTTTATATGTAATTTATGTAATTATATTAACGAGTAATAAAATTATTTTTACAGAATTTTACTAATAATTTGGCAGATTTTTAGTACTTCTTGTTCTAGCTTTGATGGACGAAGTGTTGGGAGGCATTTCTACTTACTTGTGTGGTGCTAACATTAAGGCAATGACTTCGACCTATCATGATATCGCTGCATGTCTTCATCGGGGCCAGAAAAGATGTTGATAAACGAAGGGAAATCACTACCAAATAAAGCTATATTTCTGCAGAACAATGCGCCTGGCCAGACAGCCAACAACACATAGAATGCGTTTCTGGGAATGGGGATCACCCTTATTGAGAAATATGGAATAGAGCCTAGAATTAAATCATATAGGACAATTGTGTTTAAGTTCTCGATATAGCAATACAATGTACGTCACGAGTCAATTAAAAAAGGACAGTGTGAAAAATTTCAAGCTGACAGAGAAAAGATAACGCCAGAAATTTGTGAAAAATTTAGTGTAATCCTTTCCTCAAAGCAGTATTGCTTTGATTTAAGCAAAAGGGGGACCAAGTAAGTATTAAAATATTTAAATATAAATATAAATATATATAATAAATATGTATACTGAATTTCTTTACCACAAATGTTCAATTGCTCTATATGAATGATTCCATAGGGTTCTAGAATACTTTTATCAAACGGTGAATATCATCTATACATAGATATGTATCACATTCCCATTTGCTATCATCGTCATTAACATATACCACCATTTTCAATATTAATAATTTAAATATCCAAAGAATAAATGAAATCATTCTCATCTCTGATTGGTTGATAAAATATATGTATTAAAGATAGAAATGAGGAGAAGAACTGATGTATGATGGAAACAAAAGATTTCCGTTTAGAGAAATTCTGACCTCAAAACATTCGAACTGAATCTACCTCATTTTCGTATTTATTGGATAGTTATATAGTCTTGAATGTGGTATCCCATCTTTGCTTTTACATACTCCTAATTTGCGCATAGCTGAAGTTTCTTGTAGAATCTCATGTTACGAGGAGTTGCCTCAGTATATTAATTATGACTTCTAAAACATAAATTATATATTGAATATTAAGTAATAGAGAGAGGAAGTTGTTCAAAACTTTCCACTCAAGGATATCTCTTGGCCAACTCTCTAATCCTATGTTGTGGAAATGGAGAGAGCCAAATAGTATTTCCTCTATCCAAATATCTCTTTTTGTCCTAGAAAATATATTTCGGAGGCAAATAATCCTCTTGTTAAGGGGAATCTTTTTCAATTTGACGAAAGTGGTAGTAAAATAAGCGAAGAATTAGAAAGTGTTGGAAAAATTGCCTGAATTTTGCTGCAGACGAATGCTCTGTTGAAATTATTTCAGATTTTGGATTCTAAATGTTGCTTAGATGCTGCATACGACCACTCTTTTCTTCTAGGTAAAATAAACAAATCAAAAAATTTTAAAGTTTTGTCCAATGAAGGATTCTATGTACTTCAGTAAATTAAAAGCAAATGAACAATCGCCAAGCAAATGAACAATCGCCAAGCCGCTTCTGAAAAAAAGCAGTTCTGGTTGTAATAAATGGCTTATAAATCATTGGTTAAGTGAAAAGAGAGGGGATGTGCGGTACACCTTTTAGGCAAAAAACGTCTGACATATTTTCGTCTAGCGACGATAAATTTAGGAACATGATTTTCCATTCTGTTATTTTATCACTCGGTTGAGTCGATTCGATTACTCTGTTAATTAGTGAAAATTTATGGAGCTAGGTGATATCAGTTATGGGTTTTTTTACTTTTAGCATCTTTCTGATATTGCGTCTATTTTAATCTTTATTGGTTGCTCTTCATGAGCTATTAAAACGGCCATAAAAATGAGATCTATTACAAATGGTTTTACTCTTTCAGTATATACGCGCAAGCCATTCTCTCCGAACTCAAATTTTAACCCTACCCTGACCCCTAAACCTTTGGAACATAATGCAATTACATCAATTTCAGCCTTAGATAAATCACATCCATATCCAATAATTATCAATATCAATGAGGTGTAGATTCGATAAGGGTAGTAAGCAGATTTCAACACTTCAGGTAGGTAGCAATCACTGAATAACTAAAGGTTTTGCATATTTTTAAGGTACATAAATATAAACACCTTTGTATTAATATAAAAGAATAAATACTGCAATTTGAGCCCAAATTTACGTTAACTTAATATTTTTAAGTACTTTTAACCTCCTGTTCATTTCTTCTCTCTGGTAAGCATTGTTACATGCAACATAGCAGATTGAGGGTCTAGTTATTCTTTGTCACTTTATTTCGCTGGTGTTTGGTCAGGTAACACACTATGATAGCTTCTCTCTTGAGGATTGATGCGGTCTTCATTTTGATTGGTGGATGAACTGCATGCTACCAATATACATATAAAACTCTAGATCGTCCTACATGCATAAGAAAAATGTGTGAACGCTTTAAGGACATTGGGTCGAAAAGGCAAAGAATCTTCCAGATATCAACTGCAGCCTGGTTTCAAGGCTTCAACTGATTCTACTTTATGGAGATCTAGGAAGCAAAAGAACAATGAGGATAAACTTGTAAAGAGATTATTGGCAAGGGAGTAAATTAAAGTGATTGGTGTGTAAAAAGCTCTACGTATTCATATATTCCTGGTGCCATTACATGGTGTAGGGCAGGCTATTATCCGAAAGAGAACCCCAGCATGATTTTCCATGATTCACATGAGACACGTTTACCGGGTACTATGATGTAAGATAATCATTTACTTTCTTAGGGGAACAGCAAGCTTTATTTCACCGGTGATACAAAGCAGTTTTATGTGTTTTCTATGTTAGGTCAAAGTGTTTGGGTTTATTAGTTTCATAAAAATGTGAAAAGAGTTATCTTAATTACTTCGTTAAGATAGTATAGTTTTGGTTTATTTCATTTCTCAATTTGTATTTTGTTTGATTGGTTAAATTAATTTTGTTTATGTATTTTCGTCACTAATGATGTGGTATATGATGCTTTTTAGGTAGCATGCCTTTTTATAATTTAAGGTTTTTAAATTATAATTATTTGGGTAAGTTATTATATATCTAACCTAATAATACCTTCTAAATTCTCACCCTCTCAAAGCTGAAGCTTGAGTTGGCTCAACTTTATTAGATCCAATTCTTTCCTACAATTAATAAACTCTTTATGTTTGGCCATACAAATTAATCTAATTTATAGGTAGGCAATGATCTTAAAACTCATGTTGATTAATTATATTGTTTTTGATCGAGGGATCGCTAAATTAAGAATGTGTATCCCACAAAGGTGTGTTAAGAGTCAGCTTCTTTAAAACAAATTTTTGCTGCCAATCTATAAAACAGTAAAAAAAATTGTATCCTTCTGGTGAATATTACACCTCTCTTTCTTCTTTCTACCTGTTTATTCCTGAATAAGGCGTTTTAAAAGATATAGATTAGTGTTTTCCGTTTTTTAAAGGTTATTTTTATCAACGACTATTTATGCAAAAACAAGTGAATCCACAAAAGACTTTCTGTTATATATTTCCCCCCCAAAATCGATATGCAGCATTTTACCTATTAGTAAGAAGAGAAATATAAAAGTAAAAGTTCTTTTTTTCTTAAAAAATATAAGATTTTCAAAGGCACTTGGTTTTTAAGTTGTGGCAATAGCAGACTTGAAGAGAAGAGCTAAAAGAAGACAAAGAAAGAGAAAAAAGATAGATCTATGTTTATGTAATACTATTCACAATATACTTAGCCTCAAGTTATTATATTTTTTGACTGTGTAGTCTTAGATGTGAACTAAAATGTTGTTTTTTTTTAGTACCATGACTTAGTTGGTAAGTTTGGTAAAGTAAATGAAGATATAAGCTTTGCAAGGGGGCAGATAATGTCTATTTTTCCCTGAATTATTATCCTACATTTCTTTGCTTCCATTTACTACTAGTTATAGTCGAGGAATAGGATCAGTCTCAATTTTTTCCTTATCTGAATAAAACTAAATCAAATCTTGATTTTTTCCAAAAAGAAAAGAAATTGTATAACCAGAATAACATCTCAAATCAGTTGAAACATAATGTAAGGAAGGCCAAACAAATAAGGTAAAACTATATATTAAATAAAGATTATAAATTGTTAGAACGGTTCTTTTTAACAAAAACCAGAGTAGGTAAGTTCATATCGCCTATATAATTAGCTTGAAAAGTGGTGTCATATAAAACTCAAAGAGCACCGATACGAGAGTTTGAAAACAGAAATATCGCTGACGCAAACTTATCAAGAAGAAAGACACACACGTCATTCTTTTCCAGGCCAAATTAGGTCTAGATGCAATTTAGTTATACTTGCTCTAGCAACCATCTCGGTTAGACTTCATCCCTTTCTACATATCCCAAAGAACACCTCCTCGCACATCCCCTAAACGCAAACTTATCATAGACAGCACTATTCATTTTCTGCTTGGTAATGGCGCATCCAGTGACGGTGGTATCGCCATGATGGCGACACCTAGCACCTGCAATTTCAATCGTTTAGACACAAATATTATTTCTCTCTGTTTTGCCCGATGCTATATAACCTCCACATTTTAGTTACTCTTAGATTCAATAATTGACGCCAAATATCCGGCATGAACTGATGAGATGCGCGATAGTCTCATACTTTACCACTGCTACGTATTTTGCTCTTAGGAAAACATATAAGAGTGAACGACTGCTCAGACCGGCAGCCCAATTCCGGGTATAGTTAGTTTACTTTCTTGACTAGGGATGGAACATATAAATATTTTTCCTCAAATTACTGTAACAAGCATTTAAATTATTATTTTAGGCAGATTGGTGACGTTGGGGAAAATCAATAAATATTAAAATAATATCTATAGCACTTTATTGCAATCCTTTGATATTTATGATTATTGTATATATTAATTGCTCTTCCAAAAAATCCTTATATTAATGAAAATACCCAATACAAAGTTTGAAATTAATGAGAAAGCGCAATTGACTGGACTGTTGATAGAAATTTCCCAGTTTTATAAAATTAATATTTATTATTCGACTCCTATGAAATCTGAACAAATTAAAATATGTGTGGTACTTTCTCAAACTAGGTCCTTTGATTCTCAGAAGGTATCATCTACATCTATATAAGCACTGAAATTTGGATTTTCTTTCCGAGTACATACTAAATCCTATATATTTTAACAAAGACGTTTATAATAATAATTATTAATTACAAAATTAGTAAAGAGGAAGGGAAGTTAAAAACAGGTTAATGTTGAGAACTAAAACGTAGGTTGTTTGTATTATTATAAGCTGAGGCAATTACTTGAAAAGTAATTAAAACGACAGGTACCAATAGCACAGTATTTTGGTAATTTAAGGGATTAATTAATTTAAGGCTGTTGTAGCAAATTGAAGAAACAGATAAGGAAATAAATGCCAAGAACTCAGAAACAAGATTATATAGAGAGATATGTATATTATTTAGATAGATTAACCCTTTTAAATGACATGCGGAAGAGGTACCTGATTGCGCAGCTATTTCCTTAACCTCTTTTTTTATAAATATCCTACTCCTTGTGTAAATAACAGGGATTTGTTTCCAAAATAAATAAAAATCGCATTGCTGGAAGAAGCATAAAAATCACTGAGGTATATTAGAAGATTTATTCTGATACTAGCTTTGAAGGTGCGCCGAATTCCATCATCACTCATATAATAATTTTGGACTCACAATAAGGGTTCTAAACTACCAAGAAAGAACCTGAAAACATGCTAAACACCTCGTCTTCTTGAATATAATTTTTTAGAAAATAGTAAAGAGTGAAACAATGTAAGACAGATAAAACACTTTAAACATATATGCTGTAGTCATAAGGCAAATGTAGCGCGGTCAATTGAAAATGAGAAGGCAGAACCGCGAAACTCTAGGACCTAATACAAGTTTACTCACCGTCATATTTTGACAAAATTTACATAAATATAAATTTTAGCCACTTAACTACCATGCTCAGTAAATCTTTGCATTTCATAATTCGTTTACTTTTAGTTAGGACGTTACTCTTTCTCCTTTAGATTTAACATACGTCGTTTATCTTGTTTTGTGTGCCATTATATTATTTGTCTTAACTTTACTAAAATTTCAGGATAATAATGTTCAAATAACTTTGAACTATTAAGCTTTTGTTTAGATGGTATTTCGAGTACTTTCAAAACAAGCTTGGCTCTATATTAGTTCTTTTCGAACGTGGATCATCTCCACGGGAAATACATCTACTACTCGGATGAGGAGCATTATTTCCGTTATCAGACTCCTATCTCACTTGGTTGTGCGTAAGCACAATATTCAGTGGACTTTATTTACTGAACTTAGGTCAGAGCTCTGTCGAGACCTCGTACGAGTAAAAAATTGAAAAATACGCCAGAATGGCACGCTACATCCCATACTCGTCATTATAAGATGATCTAAAAATGTAGGAAGCGTCCTGTGGGCCTGAAAAGACTTCTCATGGGGCATCTTTGCTGGCTATGTGCCTTAACTCAGGGCCTGATGCTTCTTAACATGTTTTAATTGTTTTGGGTAGTCCCTTTAAAGCATACTCGGAGGAAAGATGATTTTCCAGAAAATAGTAAAGTGAAACAATATAAAGCCACAAAAAAATTTCCAATTTGGAAAGAAGGTCTCTCGGTCACGACTCACTAGAAGAGGGGGAAAGAACTAATTGTCTCTAGCCGAGGGTAAACGCCTTTCATATTCGTACGAGTTTAGAAGTCGCTCTTTATGAGCAGAGTGGAATAGGAGAACCTCTAGTTTAGAAGGTGAGCTGTTGTGGGCAGCTCAGGAGCTGATAAAGAGGAAACCATTTTACATTTTACTGTTAGTTAGAGATGAGCCCCTCCACCTAACAAACGTTTTATGTATCACTGCTTCCTACTACAACATCAAAGTGTGGTGAGGCTTTACGCTTTTCTTTTTCCCTCCATTTTTTTTAAAATCTCCAGATACAATAGAAATTTCCAAACCTTTAAAGGTTAAATACCCATTATGGTGATAAAAATATAATGAACTACTACTTACTCACTTAGGAGATTTAGATTTAGTGAATTCAATTTTGACACAAACAAGGTTACAAGAGACTTTAACCCTATACTAAAGACAAAAGATTTGAGCAATCCTTCATATTTAGCATACTTTCTGCGAGAGGAGGGCACCTGACGCAATCAGTAATGGAATGCTTTCCATGCCATTCAATTTCAGATACTTTAGTCTTCAAAGGACTGAAGTACACAGGTTTCCACGGTGCTGAAAATGTATTAGACTTCCAACACGACGAATGACTCTAACTATTGATGTAGTGACAAAAAAGCTGCTCAGTGAATAGTTTAGTGGTTTAAAGAAGAGTATGCTGGATGAGTCGGACATGAAGAGAGGATGAAATATTTTCATAAGCTGTGTCATTTTATCATATAATTAGCACGTCTGACATTATAAAAAGTTAAATACTTTGGGGACATTCAATAACTTATGTGTTAAAGTTTAAAGAAAAAATAGCTAAATATAATATAATAATTATGGAAGAAACTTTTCCTGGTCGTCTAGATTTATTTTTTAAGATTAGCAATAAGATAAGAATGAGGATGATATTACTCTTTTGTTACTTTATTGACATAGCAAAGTAAAATATTTTTCCTTTTACCATAACAAGATTATATGGTTAAAATATTAAGGGCGGGAGTACACGAGCGACGCTGTGGCCTCACGTCGTCGCGTCGGTGTGTGGCGGGGATGTGGATTCGCATAGGTTTCAGTTGTTTTGAAGCGACGCGGGGCACATGAGCGTCTATGGCAAGCGACTGTGGCGAGCTGTCACTGATTTCCGCTACAGAGTGGTCCGGCCTTGTGTCGAGGACCCACGCACACGAACGACTATGGCTGAACGACGGCCACGTGGTGCCAATCAGTCACATATCTAACGTTGAGTAGTTTACAAGTGACACATTTTACTATGCCATGGCTACAATCGATCTAGATAGATTTATTATTGAAAGTGAAGAACGACAGGGGTATGGGACGTTCGCTGCAAAGACTACAGCATTAAAATGGCAAAAGCCAAGGCATGGGAGGAGATGTGTGACATCTTCGTGTCCGGCTTTTTTAGAGATGGATTTTGCAGGAAAAACCAAATCAGGTATGTTTCTGTATTAAGTTCATTAAAACTATTTTGAGACATCCTGATATAGTTGAAGAATTTGGCACTGTCTGCTCTCAAATTACCGCTTAAAGTGTAAAATTGTCCATCAGTCAGCCTCCATAAATTTATTGGGTTCATACATAGTGCTCTCTGTCTTCCAAAACGACGACCGTGCCGCCGCAGAAGCAAAAGTAATGCAAACTACTTCGTTTTCAGAGGTCATGCTGGAACTGCGGCCTTGAAGGGCAAGGCGTGTACCGCAGTGGCGTTGTCCCGTACACACGGGCCAGTCTGTAGTGTGGCACAGTCAAGATACAGTGGCTTAAACATTCGCACTATGGTGCCACAGCGTGGCGGACACAAAGTCGCTCGTGTACTCCCACCCTAATGATTTGCTTCCTTGACACTCCTTTAGGCATGCCTAGAGGAAGCTCTTTATCCACACAAGTGACTTTATAAAATAGACCAATCAAACTTTCCTGTATATTAATTTACCTAGAAAGAAACGGCGTCAATTTGCAATTTTAACAGTCACCTAGCCAAAATAGAACACTAAATCGTTTCCACTCACCCATGGGGGAAGGTTATATACATATATTAAAAAAAAACAAAACGGCAATGACTCAGCTATGACAAAGTTAAATTATCAATGATATGCCTCCTCAGACAGCATTGGGCACTCTTAGGGAACGCCCCTAATTTACATCATGCAAGTTGCTGTATCAAATATACACTCAACCCTGTCTGTTCAATTTACTATCCCAAATATGAGCTGGGTAAATAGGCTATTTTAGCAATCAATTTTGCAGTCAAAAGCCAGGAACGGTTTCAGAAAGTCGTGGAAGACAGCTATATATCCACTAGACACAGTTCTTTGTGGGAGTATATTTAACAGACATATTTATTACATCGGTATCTTCTGTCATGAACTTACTTGGTGTTGATGAGAAGGGACCCAGGATTTTTCCGATGCAGTGTCAAGAAGGGAACCATTGTTCTTTTATCTCATTTCATAAATGCGCCATTGTTGTTTATTTGAATAATATTTAAACAAAAATGGGAAACAAAAGATTTTCAATAAATTACTTTGGATAATGGATTTTTTTACTCTATAATAGGGTGAAGGCGATTACTTGTACAGGAAATTTAAACATGTATAAATAAAAATCTAATCATTCAAATATGGGAAACCTTACCAACACAAACCGAAATTTCCTATTTCGGGTAATATGATATAGATTACATAAGATTGTATACCACCAAGAAGCAGAAAAATAAAAAAATAACCAAATTTAGCCCCTAAGCAAAAATAGCACCTGGCAAAGATAATAAAGCGAGGAAGACAAGATATAATAAAGATGTAATAATTAGGCTTTTATGAGCATTTTTCTGTAAACTACACCACACGCTTGTAATTTTACGTGGTTAATGAGGCGCTAACGATCCTTTGATACAACAGCTTGGGCAATAAATTTGCCAAAAATTTCTTCTTGATATTTTTCTAAAAGAAAAAATCTGTAAATTTCTGTCTATCTTAGTTAGTTTAAATAGACGAAGATGGATTTAGGTGTACATGCTAATTAGGATTTCTTAACGGAATAACTTTCTAATCGTGTATTAAATTTAGAGAACTTAATTTATAGATTACTTAAGAGTATTGAAGTTTATACGGTCTCATTTTATATTAAATTCAAGGTAATATTACGTCAAAATTAACGAACCTTAATATATTCCTTATCGAACTTAGGATTTTTTACAATTCACTCCTAATAATATATAGATTTATTACGTAACTCTTTATATGCTATGCTTTTTAAAGAGATTAGGGAGACGGGATATATTGAAGTTGATGAAATATAATAATATATAGAGGATATACAAACAAGAATTAATTTAGCAACTCAAATTCAATCAATATTTAGCACATTTATATTTAAACCTATATGCTGCATTGCTTTTAACAACATTTATATTCCAGTTTTTTATAATAAAAAATGAGATTTTTTCTCAGTGCTAAATCATTTGTTCACGAACTTGTAACCTTTAGTTCTACTCTTCCTTCTGTTTTCTAGGTCAAATATTGAATTATCATTATATTAGTCAACCCGTTAGTATTTTAAATTCTACGTTAGTTGCCGAACAGATAACAAGCTTCCTGTGAGAGTAAATTAATTTGCCTGGGTTTGTTTTCCTACGATCTATTTCTAAGCTGAGGAATTAATTTCGTCGCTCGTTGCTGAAAGCGCTCCCCAATTATAATGCGATCTAATGAGAATATGACCGCATTCTCCAAATAAGGTTGTAAATGGTCCTTAGCTAGGTAGATTATAACCCTATTTGTCCTTTTTTCCAGAATTTTACATCTACTGGTAATTTCTATTTATATGAGGCAAACAGAATTCTTATTTCTTTAAATAAATGAATTCTGAAGAGTTTACCTAGGGCAATATTTGACTAACTGGTATTTTTCTTTTGAAGCTGAATGAACTGCATTCGGTTAGAAGAACTTGTCAAAGTAAGTCAGAAGTATTATGTTGCATCTGCAGCGAATACACCTTTGTTACTAACAAGAATCAACTCACAAGTCTCATAAACGTTCTTACAATGCTTATTGTGGTATGAAAGATAATGACAAGGTTACAGCTTTGGCCTCGTTGGGCCAAGGGCAAGAGGATTTGTCTGAAATTTAGAATTCTCAGGGTTTGGAGGTTGCACATAAACTATGATTTGGTTGCGATCAACAGAAACTACCTTGGCAGCCTCAAGTATGCTGAATTTCAATAGGCCTGGCGTCCTGTAGCTAATTATAATTAAATTCCATTACCTGTCGTTTGAGAAATTCCTGACATTAAGGTCGAAGATTCATCCAATGATGAACAAAAAGAAGAAAAAGAGGTGGGATTTAATAATGATGCTCCATGCATCTTTAACAATAGAGCTAAATGATCTAGCTCGCGATCTCAGCTTTTCAAAGTCCTCTCCCAAACAGTTGGCATCTAGATTGAAAGAAAAATTCTCCTCCCTGATTGCTCTCGCATCACCTTCTGTCAAAACAGAAATCAGGAGTACCTACGTTTTTCACTGAAGAGAGGAGTTGGTATACTGTACAGATATTGCACATCTTCTGCAGAAACTTAGAGTACACAATACAAATACGAATTTTGGAAAAGTTAACTTAGAGCAGCAATCAATCACTGAAACGTGTTTTGATGTAGAAATGCAACCAGTTTGCCTCTCACTCTATCTCACTCGAGTACAGTAAAGGTGAAGTATCGTTAAAATATAAATGTATATATATATATATATATATATATATATATATATATATATATATATATATATATATATAATATACGCGAGGGCCGGTCAATACGTTTTGCGAATCGGTAGGGCAAAACAGAGGAAGAGGGATGGCTGTTTGTTTAGGTGTTAGGACATGTTATGACAAGACAGGACCTGCAACCGCACGCTCTTGCCTTACCTATTTAAGAAGCAGTTACTGATAGCAGATAGTCAGTCACAAGCTTTCAACAATGGAGAAGGTTGAGTACCGCGTAGTGATTAAATTTTTGACTAATGAAGGCAAGAATGCAAAAGAGATACATAAACGCATGGGTGCAGTGTACACCAACATCGCCCCTTCCTAGGCTATGGTCGTGAGTCCTTTGATGAAGACCCACGTCTAGGGCAACCGTCAGACGTGACCAAACGAGTACAATGTAGCCCGTGTGGAGAGGTCATCATCGAAACGGGTTAAGGTAGAAGAAATTGAGCGACAACTTGCAATATCAAATGGAAGTGTCATCAACATCACCCAGGACAATTTAGCCATGACCAAGGTCTCTGCCTGTTGGGTCCCTAGAAATCTCATGCCCCATGATGGACTTCAACGTCGTTAAAGTCCCCAAGGCTAGAGTTCCACAAGCTGTCCTGCGCGAGTGCGGATTCGAGGAGCCCAACTATCCCCCATACACTCGAGATCTGGCCCCTAGCGACTACTTTTTATTCCGCCAGCTCAAGGTTGTACTGCTTAGACCTTGGTTTGGGGACGATGAAGATGTCCAGCTCGCCGTCCAGGAGTGGATTGAACAGCAGTCGGGAGATTTCTGGTTGTCGGGAATTCGAAGCCTCAGGAACAAGTGGCGCAAGTGCATTGAAGTCAAGGGTAGTTATATTGAAAAATAATAAATCACTTTTCCTCATATCTCGTTTCCTTATATCCGAATTGAAAAAATTATTGACTGCCCCTTGTTTATATATATATCGTGGTAGGAGACCATGCTGATGCAGGATTTGGTGAAGTCGACAGAGAAGGCTGGTTATTTGAGATTGGGCTGCAACTTTTTACATTTTTAAAGACAATCTTTGCATAAACTATAATGCGGTGAAAAATGCCTCCAGGTGGCATTTCTTTATTAGAAAACTTTTTACCCCTTTTAATGGTCATTTGGGGGGATAATAGAGAAAAATTTATAAGAGCTAAACAGGTGGAAACTAGTCTTAGAGCGCATGGAAAAGCTTTGAAAATTTAAATACGTATATAGAGATGTGTTTCCGAGAAGATGCCTATATAGTTTGCAGGTAACTGTATGGTCCTTTCCATTCTTTACCACAAGTGGTCTTACTCAGTTTCGACTATGGTCTCATAATTTATCTAATGCCTAAATGTTATTCCTGTATTCACCCTTTGAGTATTTTAACTGATGTAGATAAATAAGGTCGAAGGGCCACTACGCGCCATTCCCTACCCAAATGGTCCCGAGATCACCGCATCGAGCTTTGAAAGCCCGTCTGAACCAGGGCTAGGGCGCATCCACGCCGTTTATTACACCCCAGCTGTATTTGCTTAGGTACAGATTTCATTGTCTCCCACGGCTGCTTTTTAGCCGGTATTCCTACCATCCCTTATAGATTAAAGTTGGTCGAATATTCCATGCCAATGGTATCTCAATTCTCCCCTGACGGAGTTACCGACTTTTTCCAAAATTCGCCCGTGTATTTGGAATGGCGAACAAGCCATTTAAAGCCACCTCGCCGAGCGTCTATATAATCCTTCGACTCGTTTTAGTAAGCAGCACTAATAGACTTCCTATCTACCACCGCGAACGAGCTGAAGGACTCTCGCCCCTCCCCCCCTCTCCGCGATCGGAGACAGCGACGATTTCTATTCGATAACGAAGGCTAAATTGACATCCGTGAACCCTGCCATAGCCAATCAGTGAGTATCTGACGAGGATTCCCATCTCCGAAGAAGGCCATCTACGTTTGCTCCCTCATCTAAAATTGTAACTGTTGCCGCCTACAGATTGCTCTACAGTCTGGCTTACCCCATAGATTCATTTTTTGCGGGCGCGCCCGGTTTAAAATCCCCTTTTAATCACCGATCTGAAATAGACCACTTTAATCTGCTAATTAACCTACCTGTATCTCGCGTAGACATTTAACTCCGTTGGTGTGACCATTCTGGCCATTCCACGATAACTTACTACTCCCTTATCTAATTGCTAACCTAATATTCTGAAGATTATACATATTTTGGATCTATATTCAATCCTATACTTTTCTATGGCTAAGAAATTCAAGTTTCGTCACAATTCCCTCTATTATTCTTAATATGTCTTTTCAACCATTTATCGGTTCTTCATCGTTCTTTTTATTGACCCGTTTCCTTTAACTTATCTATGTACATCTTTCTGCCATCTCATTTCTAACCTTCTATTGCCTGTAATCCATCGTATAGTCTACTTTTTTATCGTCTAGAATTTAGTGATAATTTTCTTCGATCTACCATGTAGCGGAATAGTCAGGTACAATAGTGTAATTCTTAATATCGCGAGGGAAGTTCCGTTTTGTATCTGGGTGACAGTCCTGAAAACCTCCCTAATTGAGCCAATTTCAACTTAGCTATTCTTATCCTTTTCCCAAAATGTAATATATGCCCGGTTTTGCACACAATAATTTTAAGGTCAAATACTTAAGCTCCGTTTCTATACTCGTATCTTTGCCCTTAATCCTTATGCTATCGATCTCCTCCTATTTATGGCTATCACTTCGGGATAGCCTTTTGGTACAAATTTACTCAACAGGGAAAATATATTAACATTTCCTCAGTATAATTTAAGTAAACACAGCAATCGTTTTGTAACTGACTGGTGAAATATATAGGTATATATTTCCCAAGATTGCCTGTGGCTCTCTTTCTGCTAGATGTGCAAAAAAGAGAAGTCAGGGGAGATGAATTAAATAACATTATCTTATGCTTGCTTATGTTTCGCGTCAATGAGTACCGGGCACTAACGTTTCGCCAAAAATCACATTATTGTTAAATGTTCAATTTCCTATGATGTGGTAATAAAAAGAAATGCATACATATTATGCATATGCTTTCTGCAGACTTCATGGTGCAGGTAAGGTAATAATAGATAAAATAATAATCATATAACATGTCAATCATACATAACTAACAAAGTCCCTAAACAAAAACATCTAACCTGAGTCTCACAACAGAGCAACCATTTCATAATCTTTTATAACAATAAAATAACCAAATATCCTCACCCAAACATAATATCAAAAAAAACAACTCTTTGCCATAAAAGAGAATCAACGAAACAAGATAAGCCGTTTAAAACTTCGTAATAAGGCAATCAACTCCTCACTAACAAATAAAACCAACACCGCCATGGCACCTGATATACCCTCGCCCAAGTAAAACACCTCAAAATAATCAAATAAAACCAATAAACCTAAACAATCTTCCTAATCAACATCATACCTCAAAAGTTTCTAGTCTATGCATAATAATCATAAATAATAATCATATAAAATATCACTTATGGCACCTGATATACGCTCGCCCCTGGTAAAACACCTCAAAATAATCCAATACAACCAATAAACCTAAACACTCTTCCTAATAACATCATACCTTAAAAAATTCGTAATTTATGCATGAAACCAGCAAATATGAGCAACCTTACATATATATAATTTATGTGAGGTTGCTCATAGCCTTCGTCAAACACAATACAGATCATATAGTAGTGCTAATAACTACTTTGAGAACTCGGTTTGAAAACTTACTTTACGGACCTTTAAATATGGTTTAGTTTGTGAATGAGTGATAGGGCAAGGAAAAAGACTTAAAATACAAGAATAGGATTAAATACTAAACTTATCAGCTAAAATATTTGCTATACCAACTTTACTCATTCAGGATTTTCGGGTGACGAGGATGAATTCAAACCTACCAGGAATAGATTATAACAAGTATATGATTTCTGGCTGTAGGTAAGTAATTTAAGTCTAGCTGGTCAGCGCTTGCATCGAAATACGGACAAGTATTCTTGACTTAATATTTGAAGAAGGTAATGGTAATAAATCGTTAGATTAAGCGAGTGAATTTAATCGGAAGGTTATGAAATATCTAGGAGAAATACATTTACTCTGAAGTTGTATAATACAGAATAATAAAATTTAGGAAAGAGGAGATGTCAAAGAGAGAGAAAGAGTGGTCCACGCGGACAAAGAGGCCTAAGGGGGTATCAAACAGACGAACAGATCTTTATCTGGCGTCTTTTCGTAAACTTCTGGGGCGATAACGGAGCGAGACGAATCAAATTGGAGCCCAAAACCCAAATCAGCAAAAGGGCGCTAAGCCTTTCCCTGCCAGTCCTTGAATCGGAGTGGGGGCCCATTTCTGGCGAAAAAACAAAATCGCTTCCGGCGAAGTCGTAACAAGTAAATTAGTATTTAACCAGGAGGCGGGCACTGCTAACGCAGTATCCAAGCAGTAATCAAGAGGATTCATTGAAACGAGCTAAAGCACACAAAGGGACACTTAACAAGCGACTCACTGATACCCTAAGGACTCGCAGGCAAGAAACCAGTTGTTCAGAACTACGGCAGTCAAGGACGTACTGACTCATTCTCTAATAACGTGCTTCGTTCTGTGCCCTGCAAGGATACTCCCTCGAACAACCTCTCGAGGCCCGCTAACACACTTGGAAAATCGTAACCCTATTACACTTTTCTCTATCACCGTCGAATAGGCGTGAGACTTTGCTACTACAAAACCTCACCTCATCATTAATAGTAAAAAAGGTAGCAAGGATGAAATTCTACCATAAATAGGCGAATTAAGAGAACGAAGAGACTGTTCTACTCCGATTATTTTATGGCACATTAGACTGAAGATATTCTGAATGGGGAGATTCAAACGTGTCCGTGAATTAAGTAGTGAGCTAATAGAACGGAAATGAAAATTGGATAGTCAATGGTATTTGGCAGTCAACAATGTGATTGAGAGGCAGAAACCCGACGTTAACAGATGAATATCATTTACAGCAAAAACAACGCCAAGGCGACTATCTGCAACAGCAGTATGAGTCACATGATTTGAAAAAAAAAACGATATATATAAAAAGATATATTCGTATAGTTTCACTGCAGTACTATCGTCGGAAATAGGGAGTTTCGATTTGAGTTAAACGACATGACACATTAATTAAGCAAGAAAATCCGCAGCTTCGTTGTGCGTCGAAAATACACGATGTTACTTTTTTCTTTTTTGGTGTCTGTTAGTTTCCTTCTGCATCAAAATTGACTGTATATCTAAAGAAGTACCATTATTTACTCAAGTTTCCCTATGACTATGTGCTGGTGAATGGAAAGCGCGTTGCATAAATACAGGAGCGACAACCTCTCAGCATTAGTAGACGCTTGCTGACTTCTTACAAGATGTCATAGATCATGCGACGAGAAAAATTGACTGAATAGGACGAGTGAAAAAGTGAAGACTTACCACATAATATTCATGATTGTTGATCGAAGGCAATCGCTAAAGAGAGCAAATATTAAGTAGGAGAATTAATAAATATATTCAATGGTTTGAATACCCTCCTTTTATCGCTCATTATATGTATATATGCAAACAGATAAGGCATTCAAAAATTCAGCTATATCTTGAGTTTAGGGAGTGGTCAACTCTTTATAATTCTTTGGTAAAATAAACCGTAAGTTATATCATTTTTACTTAGCTTCATATTCAATGAGGCGCAAACAAGGCTTGAACGAGTTATAAATTAATCACACAAAGGCAATTATTCCGTTTAATTACTGGCATTATATTCCTCTCAAACAAATTACATATTAGGATTTCTTCGAAAATAGAAAGTTCTAACCTTAATAATTTAAACTACGGATTACCCTCCGCCTTATTTTCGTTTTCGAGATTCTCTTTCATACACAATCTCAATGTCAGAGAGCACAGAGAGAGAGAGAAAAGAAGATACGTGCCGCCTTGCCCTTGAATAGAGAGAGAGAGACAAGTGACACCTGGGCGACCCTTTTCGTCTGCGTTAATGGAGGTGTGAAATTAAGAGGTTCAGAAGGTCCCATCGGAAGTCGGACAAAGTTTGTCTTGTCGGCTTAAGAACTTCTCGCGCCTGCGCTGAGAAAAAAGGATTTCATTTTCGCCTGCCGATGCGTCAAACCCTAGTAAACTCCCGTTCGGACAGAGGGACGAATACCCATTTCGACCCGTATAAATAGTCGGACGCCAGAGCTGGAAGGCAGTATCGCCTTCCTCCCTGGCCCGCAGAGTATCCGCCGTCTTCCCTGCCCAGGCAATCTCCTCTTTTCGCCCCCATCGGTACCCGCTATCCTCTTTCCTTTGTACTCTTCACAATTCTCGTAGAATCCCTGAAGTTCCCGGTACTCTAGGTAATTCATGTGATCTACCTAGACCCGGTTCCCCAAGATCCTCGAACCATCGCGCTCAATCTCGATTCGTGTTACTCGAAAGCAGGATTTAAGTTCATCCCCGTAATAGTCATTATCCAGAGACTATTGTTTGAACTTTACGCCAAGGCAAGGATTACTCCCTCAAAACAAATCTTAGAGGTAACAGCAAGGCACCACTCTTCTATACAAGTCCTTCCTCTGCCCTTCCCCTTGCAAGTGTCATCCTCAACATCGGCTTAGTTTACGCTCAAGTTCTTTCGAGCGTCACTCGGTCAATATTTTTCGTTTGTTTGTATGTTGTATGATCACCGTCCTCACTACTTCTCCCCAACCCCTTAACTGCGGAGACCCATTTAAATCTAATATGTGTATAGCTCATTCTAAAACTCCTTTGAAACTTTCAAAATAATATTGATACGCATATTAGTAAAGTTATTTTGTACCCGTTTTCCTGTTATCCAGGAACTCCAAGATAGTCGACTATTAGCCAACGTACTTTCAGTTAATTTAAACTCTGCTTATATTGTAAACTTCCCACGCACTCTTCTAGCAGAAAGAGTGAACTTGACTCTATTTTACTACATCTATCTTAAACTGGTGTAGGTTGTGTACGGTTAACCTACGACCTCTGTATAAATCTGGTGTAAGGTGTGCGGGGTTAACCTACGAAATGTAAATTAATTTGGTACCAGGTTTATGGGGTTAATCTTGGTCAATTAATTAATTGAAATTTGATTAATCTATTGGTTAACCTTGAGTAAATTGGTAATTGTTGGCTAATCTTGGTTCCGGTTCTGTATTTTAAAAGGTACAAAATAACCATTGCATACCTAATAGGGGAAGTGTATTTATTCCCGTTCTCATTTTTGGGGGTAATTTGAGTGTCAACTGACCGAGTTTAACTATTAATTTTATTTTTCTACTGAAGTGAATTGTTTTCCTTCAAAGCCTCATCTCGTGCCATAAGTTGAAGGTAGAGAAAAATAGAATTATTCTCCGAATTGCTGTGATCTCGTCTCAATTACAGTGAAATCTCGACCGCAAAAGCTCTCTGGTGAGTGTTTCCTCGCCTTATTTTGCGTGTGTTTGTTGATTAGCAAAACCGTTTGCATCCCCGTTCGTGCGTGAAGGAACCCATAACTTCGCCATACTTGTTTAGCCCATCGCGTAAACCGCAAGCATGTCACCGTATGAAATTTTTAAGGCCAAAGGTGAATCACTCGGACTTAGTGGAAAAACCAGATGGCCTATATCCATGAAGAAGAAAGAAGAGAAAGAGAAAAGGAACGAGAACAAAGAAGAGACAGAGAAGAAAAGGAACGAGAAGAAAGAGAGAGAATTCGCTCTCACGAATTGGAGATGATCAGAGTGATGAACGATACGCTCTCCATAAACTCCTTGAGCGTTAGGCTAGACGCAGCGCAGTTTCCAACCATAAACCTCCCTGTCTTCAAAGAAGGTAAATAGTTCGAGTCCGATCTCATTCAATTCAAGAAGATCTTCTAGGTGAACCACTGGGATATCGAGATGGACGGCGTAGTACAATTATTGCCCCTGTTGAGCTTTCACCTGTAGGATATATTTATCTCCCTTCTATCGAGCTAAATTTAAGCACTGTCGCATCCAACCTAACCAGACATTTCAAGAGTTTGGCTAGAGCTTCATTTTAGTTTGGGATTGACTCATCCAAGGCCCCTCATGAATACGACGCCCTGATTGATTTTGTCTTCAAAGACTAATTTCTTGCGCTGCTCCCGTTGCAAATCAGATCTGTCGTGAAGGACCGTAGGTGCCATACTCATAAGGAATGCATCAAGGAGGCAGACGTCTACTCGGCTAGCCACAACTATGTACTATCCAAAAGAAGGGCATGAGATTAAGTTCGTAAGGGGGAATGGGCCTGCCAAACACAAACCCCTATTCTCGTTAGACCACCGTGATCTTAGGCCCATTTCTCCCAACCCTTAAGCTTCGTAGTTACCCAGAAGAACCATCCTCTGCTATTCCTATGGAGTTCCTGGCCACCTGAGATCCAACTGCCCTCAAAACTCGCAGTTTAAAAGCACCCCCCACTTTCCACCAGGTAAACCAGGTCAGTGCCACTTCTACTCCCTTGACGTCGCAAAATGAAGTCCCCTATTCTTCGAACCCACAAAATAAGGCTGGCCACAAGGTAAACTTTTTGTTCCATGAAAGTACCCAGGGGGCCCTCCAATTTAAAACTGTAGCCGTGAATGGGTGCGGAATCTCCACCTCCGTCCGTGATACCTGTGGCTTTGGACCACGATAGGTTTGCTCTAGTGAATGATTACTTGGGGCGAGCCAATAGATGCCCCAGAGTTTATTACTACATTGAATGCACGTATTTTACTGGCTGTGCTGCAGTCGTGGCAGCACGTATCAAGTTTTGCTATGTTCTAATATGTCAGTCTCCCGTGGTTTCTTCCGCCCCCATGGCTCAACCCGTTACCACCCGTTCCCCTACGAAGAGATAACTGAAAGCCCCTACATATCTGGAACCGAATTCCAGAGTGTGATGACCAATATCTTTGCCAAAATCCAAGAGTAATGTGAATCTCTTCGTCCCTTGTGGTTCAAAGCCTAGAATAAGACCCGCGATCCGTCAGAGGGAATAAGGTCATTTCCGTCCTCGTCAAGGACGACCTCTTCTATCGACTTTGCCACGAAAAAAACGACACCGAATCCCGCACACTATGTGTATCTCGTTCATACATATCTCCATTACTGCTGACGGATCACGATAGCCTAATTGTTGGTCATTTTAGTCATATGAAGGCAGCTCAGAGGATCTTACAATACTTTTATTGGCCTCGCGTGACCTAGCAAATTCTTCCATTTCGTCTTTTTTGCGACATTTGCCAATAGAGGGCCATAAAAGGAGGAGTCAGACCTGCGCCCATCTAGTAGAAACCGCTAATATCTGAACCCTTCTCACGAATGACTATCGATCTAATCGGAATCAGCCAACCGGCCGTCGGGAGAAGACCATTGTTACGTTTTAACGCTGGTCGACTTTGATACTCGATTTTCAGGGGCCGTAGCCCTCAAGAAAATTGATGGCATCTCGTTCGTCCAAGCACTTATTTTCATCTTTTCCTGTGTGGGCCTGCCCATAGAAATATTTTCGGATCGTGGTCGTCAATTAATCAAGGAATTAATAGAGTACGTTGGTAAATTATTGATGATCAAACCCCTGTTTACCATTCATTTTCACCCAAGAGGGAATGGAATGTGCGAAAGGCTAAATGCAAGCCTGAAGGCCATTCTCAGGAAGTTGTTTGCAGGTCAGCACACTCAATGGCACCGCTTTCTCCCGGTAGCCCTCCTTGCTTACCGTGAAATTCCCCAGAGTACTTTATGTTTCGCCCCCTTTGAACATTTATATGGTAGAAACGTCAGACGCCACCTGAATATGCTAAAGGAACTTTATTCCAATCAGAAATTTGATAAAAATATCCAGACTTCTTCTGGATTTAAGAAAGAGGCTGAAAAAGTAGGCCGACACACTTCAATTGCAAGTCCAAAGGAAGGAAATTTAACCCCGGCGAAGTTTTGCTTCTTCTCCCTACGAACAAAAACAAATTGTTGATCCAGTGGAACCGCCTCTACCCTAGTCTAAAAGCGTGGCTTCATCGATTAGCTTATTGAAAAACCCTCGGGAAGTAAGCTCTTCCATATTAATATGCTCGCGTGGTACCACCGGCGCTTGAGCATCAACCAGATAGTTTCAATCGATGACGAATCCCCTATGGATCTGGCTACCCTGTGAACCCGTTTCGCATAATCCAGGTCATCTGCGTGGAGCAAGATAAGGAATAGTATTGCATGTCTTACCAGACTTTAATAATTCTCAGCCAGCGCAAATTAAGATTTCCGACCAGTTACCATCTCGTCAAAAGGACCAACTGCAAGCACTCCTGAGTAGTTTGATGACGTGATCACTGAGAGCCCTGGATGTGCTACCCACTTTGAGCACAATATACATAACCACCCTAGAATCCATCCGTTTCAAACCATACCCCCTGCCTATATACCTCTGGGAACCATTTAATAATAAAGTGGATAAACTTCTAAGGTTGCAGATCATCGAACCTTTGGAGTTGAGCTACTGTTCTATGGTTGTCTTGATAAGGCCGATGGTTCTTTTTGAATGTGTATCGATTATAGAAAGGTAAATTAGGTTACTGTATTCGATGCTGAATCAATTCCTACCATAGATTAGAACCTCCAACTTTTTTGAGAAGGCCAATTCATCTCCGAGTTGAATTTAGGCAAAGGAAAATATCAGAAACCCTTGAGGGAGGAAGTGAAGAAATTTACTGCTTTTCCCAATATGAAGGGCCTAAGGCAATTAAAACCATATGATGAAGAGAATTTTAGAAGACTTAACCAACGTTAACCTATTTCGATAATGATTATGTGGCCACCGAAGATTAGGATCAACACTTAACCACCCTTCAAGCCCTTCTTATCGCCTCCGGGAGCATAACTTGACAATTGCCTCCGGGAAGTACCACTTCGCTTTTGGCACTATTGATTACCTCGGCTTCCATATAGGAAATAATCGATTAGCCTCCAGCAAGAAAAGTTCTGGGCCATCGTGGAAAGGCAGTTGCCCACTAATACAAAGCAGCTGCGATTCTTCATAGGCTCTGCATCATTTTATCGTCGCTTCATACCAAACTTTGCGACTGTTTCCGCCCCCTCCCCCCTCTGGAAGCTATTAAAGAAGAAGGGTGGTGGTGGTGGTGGTGCATAGCGGAAACCGACCCTCTTTTATTTTCTCATGAACGCTTCCAATCGATAAGTCTGATTTGTCTAAGATAATTGTCAAAAGCCGAAAGTCGGGCAAGAATTTTCCCCTCGCTTTTCCAATTGATAAATCTCATTTGCTTGATAATTTTGAAAAAACATAGAGTCCGAACCTTTTCGGAGGGGGTGGCTAGGGATACAAGATTTAGGTGGAGGGGCAGGGATAACGTACCCCGAGCGGTGAGGTGGTGGTGGTGCGTAGCTAAGACCGACCATCTTTATTCCCTATTGATAAGTCTGATTTGACTTAGAGAATTGTTAAAAGCCAACAAAGTTTTGCTTTATTATTTTACTTGGGATATAAGATATACGTGAAGGGTAAGGCTAAGGTCCCCCGAGAGCTGAAGATGGTGGTGCGTAGCGAACACCGAACCTCTTATTTTCTCATCGCCATTTTCAATTGATAAGTATCATTTGTCTCAGATATTTTTAAAAGCCAACTGTCGTGGAATTGCCAGACTATACTATATATATATATATATATATATATATATATATATATATATATATAAATAGGCACTTTTGGGGCTTTCGGCCGAAGTTGGTTGAAGACCGTTAGTGAAGGTTGAAACAAATATTTCAGAGTGCAATTTGGCCAAATTTTAATAGATAACTGTTACACATTGGCATTGCAAAAGAAAGACAATGACGAAAATATATCCTTACTACCAACAAATAGGATTTATAATATACCCAAATATTTGGTTAAGGGAATAGTCGTACAGACGGAGTTAAATGTCTACGCAAGATTCAGGTGGGTTAATTAGGGGATTAGGGAGGTCGGAGTCAGGTCGGTGCTTTAATGGGGATTTTAAACCGTAGAACACAAACAAAGGATGGATCGATTGGGTAAGCCAACTTCTAGATCAATCTGTAGGCGGCCACGGTTACTACGTGCTCGTTGCAGAAAAGAGACCAGTTGGGATACGATGACTGCGAAGGGATAAGTCGGGTTTCTTCTCGCTTCAGATGATGGAGCACTCGTAGATGGCCGTCGGAGATGGGAATCCTCGTCATATACTCGCTGATTGACTAGAGCAGAGTTTACGGATGTCAATCTAGCCTTCGTACTCCGATCCCGGGTTGGGGCACGTCTTTCAACTCGTTCTAGGTGGTATGTGTAAAGTCTATTAGTTTTCCTTACTAAACTGAGTCGAATGATTATATAGACTCCTGGTTAGGTTGCTCCTTCGGTGGGTTGGGGAGTTGGCATACCGTTGGCGTGGAATGTTCGATGAACTTCGATCTCAGGACGGAATGTAGGAATTTTGGCTAAAAGGCGGCCATGAGAGACGATGAAATCAGTTCCTAAGCAAATACAGTTGAGGTGTGATAACCGCGTAGGCTGAACTCTCAACCTGGTTCAGCCTTACTTTCAAAGCTCTATTTAGTGATCTCTTGACCACGTGGTGACAGAAGGGTAGGTGGTCGCCCTTCGACCTTATTCTGCTACACCAACAAAGTTTTGCTTTATTATTTTCCTACGGAATATAAGATATACGATACGTCGATGGGTAGGGCTAAGGTCTTCCAGGTGGTGGGGTGGTGTGTAGTAAAAACAGCCCATCGTTTTTCTCCTCTCCCCTTACTATTGATAAGTTTGATTTGACAAAGATAATTGTTAAGTGCCAACAAAGTTTTCCCTTATTATTTTTCTTGGATATAAGTTATAAATACCTCCGTCGATAGGTAAGGCTAAGGTCCTCCGAGTGGTGGGGTGGTGTGTAGCAAAGTCCACACATATTTTTGCTCCTTGGCCCTTCCAATTGATAAGTCTGATTTGACTTTGATAGTTTTTAAAAGCAAACAAAGTTTCGCTTTATTATTTTTCTTGAGATATAAAATATACGTCGATGGGTCCTCCGAGAGGTAGTGGCATGATGCTTATCAAAACACGACCCTCTTTTTTTTCTCCTCGACCCATCCAATTGATAAGACTGATTTGACTTTGATAATTGTTAAATTTCAACAAAGTTTCGCTTTATCATTTTGCTCGGGATATAAGATATACGTCGATGGGCCCAGCAAAGGTCTTTCAAGTAGTAGGGTGGTGTGTAGCAAATACCGACCATCTTTATTTCCACTTTATGTACAATTTGACTTAGATAATTGTTTAAGCCAACAAAGTTTCGCTTTAGTATTTTTTCGGGATATAAGATATACGTCGATAGATAGGGCTAAGGTCCTCTGAAGGGTGAGGTGGTGTGTAGCAAATACCGACAATCATTATTCTAAATTAATAAGTCTGATTTGACTAAGATAATTCTTAAAAGCCAACAAAGTTTCGCTTTAGTATTTCTCGGGAAATAAGATATAGGTTGATGGGTAAGGCCAAGCTCCTCCGAGTGGTGTGGTGTTGTATAGGAAACACCAACCATCTTTTTTCCCAATTGAGGTCTGATTTGACTTAGATAGTCGTAATTGTTAAAAGACAACAAAGTTTCGCTTTAGTATTTTGTCGGGATTTTCGATTTACATCGATGGTTAGGGCTAAGGTCCTCCGAGGGGTGGGGTGGTGTTTTAGCAAAAACCGACGATCATTTTTATCATGCCTTTTCCATTCTTAATTCTAATTTGACTTAGATATTTGTTTAAAGCCAAAAAGGTTGCCCTTTAATATTTTTATCGGGAAACCAAGTTTTCCTTTTACCTATTATTATTATTATTTACAAAAATGTCTGTCACATCTTCCCCTTCTCCTCCTCCTCCTTCTTCTTCACCTCATCAAAACTAAAGTTATCATACCCAGTTTTCCAACTACCTTCCGGGAGGCGGGGAGCTGGTCGAGCTGTCTCCCCTGGCCACTGCCGATGATAGACAACTTTAATAGATTGATATTTTTTCAATCATCTCTCGTACCTTACGGCCTCTCTACAAATTGATATCAGTGGTGTACATGCAGACCAGAAATTGTAATTACGAAAGCCCCAGAAGCTACGAACGAAGGGCTAATGAACCGAGATTGGCTACAAGAAACGCGTTTGTCACTGAATTTTATTTTAGTCATTCGGTATTAACTTTGCCGTTTTCAATATTATTTCAGCACTAAGTAAAACTTCTGCTAGAGCAATTTGTTTTTGTTATATACCATCTCGCCTTTAATAGAAAAATTTTCATTTTTAAGCCGTGTCCCACTCGCTACATCGTTAAGTTAGGTTAGGTTAGGTTAGGTTGGCAGGGAGTTGGGGTTTCGCATCTCACTGATTTTTTTTATTTCTCATCATCTCTTTTTTTGCTTTCTCCTTTTAACGGTTGGCCTAACTTAGAGCATCCATAAAAAGTCCGCCCGAGTATCTATCCCTTCCGATGACTAACCACAGACGATGTTGCTTAAGTTCAATCATCTCAGGATCAAGTATTTTATTTTAGTATGGGATGGTCGTAGCCCTTCCAATCAAACAGACAGGAGATAATAAGCAATAGATAGATTAGATAGATGTTAAACTTCTATCTTATATATATATATATATATATATATATATATATATATATATATATATATATATATATATATATATATATATATATATATATATATATATATATATTAATAGCTATTATATAATTAACTAGCACCTTACCTTTTCGCTTATTCAATTGTGGTTTTCATCGAGATTTTCACTTCATCGATCCTAAACTTTGATTATTTTGATTCTGGCAACTTACAAAGAGGCGTTCGTGAAGAGGCCAAATATGTTCTACCCTTTTTTTAGAAGTCTTAATATATCGCAATGATCAAAAGGCGGCAAGTTTTATCAGATTTACTTAAGCAAGAGTCGGCAAAGACTCGCATCACACACCAGTAAAAATGGCCGTGAAAAGTCCGTCATGAGTCATATAAAAGCACTTGTGTGTAAGAAAAGAGAGAGAACATTGTGTAACACGATTTTTGTCTCCGGGTGACAACTGTTATTTTCTCTTTGCTTGTGTCTAGAATACATGCAAAACACCGTTATTTATTTCAAACTTTGCTTTTTTGTATGGAAGAAAGTGGCGATTTTGAACTTTCATTTACATAAAGTAGAAACAAAACGACATGATACAAAAATAGTATTTATTTATTCTAGAATAACATATGTGAGACAATGAAAATATTTGGAATTAGTAGTTTTCAGTGATTTACGCTTATACTGTTAATTACTTTCACGAATCAGCCATGAAATATAGTCTTCCTTTAGATTTTTATTATTCGATCCTTGATAGCGGCGTTCAAAGTCCAGTAGATCCTAGTGAAAGCGCTCGCTATGCTCCCTGGAGTACGCTCTCTTGTTCTCCTCAAATTTTTCAGGATGTGCGTCAAGAATATGGACTTTCAGGGACATCCTGCAATCCTTCGTGACGTTGTTTCTCACCAAGATTTTAACAAGTTCTACATAGTTTTCGGCTTTGCGATTACTTACGAGGGCCCAGAACCACTGCAATAAAGCTGTTCCATGCAGCATTTTCTGTCCTCGTGAGCTTCTCGGGAAACTTCTTGCATTCCATGATCTTTTTTATTTTAGCCCAACAAAGACCCAGCCTTGAACCTGTGCCACAGTTAGCTTAGGTAGGAAATCTTGGAAATACTTAAAAGCTACTGACTCCTTATCTTGAAGCTCTGACGAATTGTTTCATACGACACAGTTTTAAGTGCAGAGGAGAAAACAGTAATTTTCGGGGGTCCAACTAATGCTTTCATTTGACGATATTTCTCCTCACACTAAACTCGACCCATTGTGGCCAATCCCGCTGATGGTAGTTTGCCACGGTGTCCCTGCTGTCCCAAGATAACCAGGAAACTTGGTAGAGCCGCCTTAGAGACCCACCACGAAAGCCACCATTTTGATGTGTCCGATAAACTCCTAAAAGTACTCTTCATATTCCAATGCATCTTGGTTTTTAACACTGCTGTCTTCTGTCTCAATGGTCCTTGTTTTCCTTCACAATTTTGTGAGATTTGTACCATAGGTCTGGTTTCCTTTTATGCAAGAGAGTGTGAAATTATAGTATTTGTCTCTATGTTCATTAAGGAAATCAAGTTTGGGTAGCAATCAATGTCGTCTTCAGCCTTCATCATTTACATTTTCACAGATCGTTTGCAGTATTCCTGTTCTCTCGTGTATTTTATATGTTTACCCCATGTTCATTATTTCCCTCTTTCTTTCTCAATAGTTGTCAATTTTGTTTCCCTGATAAATTACTTAATCCTTGTTTCTAGCCACCAAAGGAGGTTTTGGTGATTATCATGAGAAAAGGTTTGCAAAGACTCTTGTTCCTCTCGAGTTGGCTCTACTGGCCTATTTTTATGGAAGAGTATGATCATTTGTCAGTTACTCACTTCAAATCTGGTTCAAATATCCAAAAAGGGCTCTAGTTAAGATGTTAGAATTATAGTATTGAAATTTTAACTTCTTTTGAGAAACAATTGTTGTTAAAGTTTATTATAAAACACCTAATAAGTAATTTCGAGTAATTCAATTTCTTTTTTTCAATAACGATATGAGTTTAAAGAGAGTAGATCTTATCTTACGAACCCTAATTCCCTTTTGGACATAGTAAATAGTATTGCCAATTAAGATAACGCAGTGCATTTAATTTGAG
The DNA here is from genome assembly GCA_963969495.1 of Ceratothoa steindachneri. NCBI lineage: Eukaryota > Metazoa > Arthropoda > Malacostraca > Isopoda > Cymothoidae > Ceratothoa > Ceratothoa steindachneri. The sequence goes on from OZ018328.1 coordinate 88,956,344, forward strand.
TCTTTCATGGTCTATAGTTACAAAAGATGGAGTTTTATAGAATATTATTCAGGTTATAGAATTTGAGTAAAGTGGAGTTATCACATACATTACAGAGAGTGCAGCGAAATGGAGAATACTCAGACAAGGTTCCAGTTATTAGTAATGTATTCCAGGGGTTAGTACTAGGAACCTTAATATATATGCGTTAATAACCTGAAATTACTTAGAAATATATGATTTAATATTTGCAGAAGATATAAAAATTGTCGCTGAGAGGCAGATTATAATGGGTATCTGGGATTATATAGGAAATTTGACAGACTTGTTCACGAACGTAGAATTGGAAATGAATTTCAATGTAGCAAAGCGTAAATCATTACACGCGAGGTATGGTAGTAAAAATTTAAATATCAAATAAATAGAAATAGAATGATTGAGGTTGATGAAGTTTTTTTTAATTTATTCCTGCCATCGGTGATTTGTATGAGAGTACAACCGCAGAAAAATAATAATAAATAAACAAATTAAATCACATTGATTTAAAAACAAATTAAAAACACTTGCTTAAAAATAATTCAACTTTGTTGCCATGGTTCGGTGCCCCAGAGAAAAGCCTCCTTTCCCCTAGACCAAAGCGCGCGAAGAGTAGAAATAAATTAAATAAAATGGACTAGTCCCATTTCCAATAATGTTCTCAAAGCACACGCTGGTGCCGTGGAGTAAACTTCCAAATCCAGTGACCCTATACTTAAATGTCTAAAATATCTCATGCGCACATCCTCCATCCCTCCTATTTCTGGGACATCAATGAATCTTCACAAAAATGTTCAGCCAACAGCTGCATCCCACGGTACATCGTCACCCGCGTCTCTCTCAGTAGAATGATGAAGCAAATGACATTATACCTTCGACTGATTGGTGGATAGGTCCACTAGATATGTCGAGTTGTAATGGCAAGCAGCTTTAAATTCCCTGTTGAAGTCTCGAAATTATTTGGGATGTAGTCTGAGAGGCTAAACAGATCTCTGCAAGGTAGGTAGTTTAGGGAAAACAATTGGCGTCTTTGCTTCTTAAGCTTGTGTAGAAATCCTCGCTCCCTTAGCCCAGAGTTCTCATAAACCAACCCATAAATGTCATGGAACCCAGTAGAAAATAATATCGACACTTTCCAGACTCGAAGTAGTCGTGACGTGGGGATATTAAAAACCATGTTAGTTGGTTATTTCAAGGACAGTTTACTTGTTATTCACTATTCAGTACAATTGGTCTACGAGCTGAGTACCGCCTCTAGTCTCTAGCTGTCTTCAAACAAGGTGAAGTTAGAATGGAACCAACTCTCTAATAGTAGCTAGAGATACCTGTGTACATCGGCGCGGCTCTCGTGTAACACTTTGTATATACATTCTGAAGCATGTATATACTTGGTTCTGTGTGACTCAACTTTAATGAAACATTTCCGAGCTGGTCTGCACAATATAGCACCACTAATCCTATTTTTTCATTATATTGCAGTATGTCCTTTATTTTTTCATTTCAGATAAGTGTTTCCATGATGAACCAAAGTAATAGCTTTTGAATTAAAATAGCCCATTTTGACATACTTTTGAGAAAATGAAGGATAAATATACACATTAAGGATACTTTATGTATGCAAAAGAACAATCTCTAACCTCCTTACGTTATTTAGAGACCACATGCGATTGTATCCTGCCATGGAAAACGTCACTTCCTGTTCGAGACCATTGGAGAAGTTTTGACTCCTGGGCATATTGGGGTATTATACCCCAATCCTGCGAATTTGTCCAGAGCCCTTCCCCAGGCGATCAGGCGAGAACAAGCCCCTTGTTTCTTTTCGCGCCTTGGTAATAAAAGCTGAATTTTCGTCTGACTCAAGGATTAAGATGTCAGGAGCTCCCTGACCCCCTGCTCAGAATCTCCATTTCCCCCTTCCGGATGCCGCTAACAAATACATGGTTTTGACTTAAGATCGGTAAGTCCCACTCATTCGCACCTCAAAGTCGTCCTCATCTTTTCGAGTCGAAGTCACATGAGCGTCTATCAGACAGCAAGTCTTTTCTTGCCGTGATTCTACCCCAGTCAATTGTTAGCTTTTGTGAACGGCAATCCTTTGACCTTGCTTGCCAGTGTCTCTTCGTTTAATTGATCCGAATAATATCTTTATCGATTACATTTGGGGAAAAGAAATTTCCTCTTCCATTGAAATTAAGAGTAATCCCACCTTTCCCCGTCGAACGTCATCCTTGAAGAAGGCTATTTTCATCGCCTTTTCTCGGTAGGTTGGTTGGGATCGTGCCACACTTGCCTCACTCGGATCGTGCCCAACCTGCTTCATCCGGATCGGGGCCCACTTGCCTCATCCGGTACGTGCCTCATTTTCCTCATCAGGATCGTGCCTCACTTGCCTCATCACAAGCAGGACCTTCCCCGAAGTCACTGACCCGTAAGATTGAAACCACCTCAATTATTAGTATTGTCAAGTTGCCCTTAATGATATGAGCAGAGTAACGCTAATTAATTAATTTAATTTCAGAATCAATCCTTATCATAATTATCAAGAGACTATTTCATTCTAAATAATTCCATTTTGCCTATTTTTATTCTTATTTTCATATTAAGAAATAAAATTATATTTTTGTTGTTTGATCTTTTATCAATAACCTCGAACGATATTCTCGGCCGGTTCAAGTAAATTTCACGAACCATTTTTGCACTCTGCCTGATTTGTTAAGGATATGAAACCCAACGCCTTGAGTTTGACTTCCTAGTCGATCTTTAATCCGTGCGAACAGTACTTAAACGGTTTGCGTTGCCTTAGGTGATTAAGTTACCCCCCACATAATATAAAAGTAGTGTATAATATAGATTAGTATACCACGACAGCGTATATATTTAACAGAAAACCATAATTATAATACACGATTGATAGACATAATAAATTATTTGCCCAAAATAGTGTTTACAACCCTATTATGCATTGAATCTGGCAATTTCTCAATGCTAGCAGGTTTAGACTGTCTCTTCTGCAGCTTTGATCGTCAGCTATAAGATACTTTAGATGAAAATTGTCGTTCAATTACATGATGAATTTTTTATGAGTGACCACAAATTTTCGATCGGGTTGAGATCAAGAAAAGTTGGCGTCCACAATATTAACTTCCCATGTCTTAATAGACTAAGAAAGCTTAGGTGGTCATGGCAGAGTGAAATAGCACGTAGCCATGCATGAAAACAAGAGTCTTTAAAAAAGAAAAATGGTATGTCATCGAGCCAGGGATCTAAGACCTCCTTCAAGTAATTGCAGTATCGGACTGTGGTAATTTTAACAGCATCAAGCCCCCTGACTGGGCTAAAAAGTCAGTGTCCAATTTTTAGCTGTCCAAAACTTAACTCCTACCCCTTACTTTTGACGTCGCAAATGTTGGTGAAGCTCATTTCCGAAATAGACCTAAACATTTACCTAACCCTCAGTTCTGTCAGGGGCCACCTGCGTCGCATCAGTGAAGAAAACACAACTCATGTACCTCTGAGCACATTAAAGCCCCTAAGTCTCAGGAGATGGCGTTAAAGAAGAAAGTTTGAGTGGAGCTCGCAGGAAACCCCTGGTCCCAATAATACAGTTGCGGGTGGTGTTCAGTGACTTAGTACGACCAGTGCTGGTGAAAAGGACTTTACTTCTTTGTCCGTGTTTTCTACCTACCTGGCGGTCAATACTGACATATTCATTAAGGTCCCACAGTTAGATCGATTCTTCCTTAGTGAAGGGTCCTTCTGAAATCATCTAACCATATCCATATTGCTAAATAACTTCTTCGCAATAACATAAAGAGAGGTGCATTTAGCGCTTTTCTTGGTAAAGAAAGACTTTTCTTCATCGTTGAGCCCTCTTAGACATCTTATTCTTCTTCCAAAGGATAGATGCTATCAGCGTGGTTCAACATAAAAACGATGAATGTGGAATATAAATTAAAGGCCTTAACACAGCATAATAAATATATGCCAGTAGTTCAAGGTTAGTTTAAGATGAAACAACAAAAATATAATTTTATTTACAAAAATCAAAATAAGAATAATAATAGGCAAAGGGGAATTATTTAAATTAAAATATTCTCTTGATAATTATTATAAAGATGGATTCTTAAATGGAATTAATTAATGAAACTAGGCTTAGATCAAAAGGAAGACCGGGACAATACTAATAATGGAAGGGGTTTAAGTCATACAGGTCGATGACTTCGAGGAATGTCCTTCTTGCGATGAGGCGAGTGGGGAACGATCCGAATGAAGAATGTGGGAAACGATCCGAACTAATTTCCCGATGAAAATGGCCAAACTCCAAAGATAACGTTCAATGGGGAATGTGGGAATTCTCGGAATTCCACTGAAAGAAAAATCTTCTTTTCCTTAAAGGTAATCGATGGAGATTTTCTTCGGTTCAATTAAACGAAGGAAGACTGTTGTGCAAATTCAAAGGCTTGCCGTTCACAGAAACTACCAATTGACTTAGGTAGAATCACGGCATAAGAAGGCTTGCTGTCTGACGAGAGCTCACGGGACAAGACGATAAGAATGCCATTGAGATGCGGGCTGGACTCCTCGAACTACGGAATAACCCGAGTATTTGTATGCCCGATTCTGGAGGGGAAGAGGGAGTTTGGAGAAAGGAGTCACAAGCTCTAGACATCTTAATCTGAAGGCGGAGTCAAATCATAATTTCACAGCAAGGGACGAGACAGATCGGCTCTTTGACACCTCGTCACCGGGGAGGGGGAGCTAGGGACGAGTTCGCAGGATGGGGATATATTTTCTCAAATTGCTTAGGAGTCAAAAATTCGAGAATGTTCGAATAGAAAGTGACGTTGTCCATAGCGGGATACCAACAGCACGTAGTCTTTGATGAATTGGGAGGGTAGGGGTCAGAGGTTGTTCTTTTACATTTGTTTGTGCTTCTTTCGCTTTTTTACAGTAGATTTTAAATATATATATAGTTATTAAATTTTCAGGTCGTTTTCTTCTTTATTATTATCAATAATTCGCTTACTTACTCATCGGGTTTCTTATTTAGTTTGTATAATCGGTAGTGTCATTTGGTTGATGCTATTTCGGTTTCTCATATTGATTGTATAGTCGGTAGTCTTCTTCAGCTGAATCTATTTCGTTGTGTTTATCTTTTCGGTAATCTTGTTATTTATCTATATATTGGGTTGATGTTATATAACGTTTTTTTCAGGCTTCCGTAAAATCTTTGTTTGTAATGTACACGTGGGATTTCATTTTTCGGTACTATTATCCGGTTTATTTTATTTGGGGGAATTATGTTTTTTCTATTTTCCCACACTTTCGTTGCTCGTTTTTGTAGGGATAGATTTACGGGTTCTATTGCAATTCTTCGATCGAGTTCCTCTGATCGTATACGATCCTGTCTTCTTGAGTTTGTAATGAATCTTGTGGCTTGATTTTTAATACGTTGGACCTTTATAAATTTTAAGTTACCTAACGTATTCATCGGTACTATTTGGTAAAAGAGCTTGGGACGAACTAAGGCCATGTAAAATTTTATTTTGTTTTTATTAGATAAGTTTTTGAATCTGTACAGAACCAACATGGTCATTTTTGTTTCGAAGACATTATATTTCGTTTTCGTTTTATAATAATCAGTGGACAATTCAGGTAAAGAAGAAATACAAATCAAAACTTATTTATTGCGAAAAAGTAAAGAATCCATACTAAATTAATGTGTCAGCGGGAAAAGTGAAGTCAAGTCGCAGTACCAGGGTAAATTTAAGGTTCAGTGATTGATTTCCAGCGAAAAAGATCGTCGAATTACCGTAAAAGCCGAGAAGTACTTGAAATTATTTTAGACATTAGAGCAATTAGTTGAATAAGAAGAAAGATGGATTAAGCAGGGTTATTTCTCATTTAGGAATTTTTAAAGCCAATCTTCGATAAAAAAAAGTGAGGATTCCTAGAGGAATTTTCTTTCTATTGTTATGTTCCATAACTAATAATTATTCATAGACAGACTGAATGTATATATATATATGTATATATATATATATATATATATATATATATATATATATATATATATATATATATCAACAGCAAAATTTGTCCAAAAAATTTAGGACACTCTGAGTCTCTTTCCATTTAAATTCGTACTCCTAGTCATAATTGTGACACCTCTGCTGTTCCCATGCTAATTCCTAACTCTACAACCAGAATAAAATTTTCATTTCAGTCACCTACATATTTCTCATCACTTCTTTTTTCTCTGGAGTCGAAGTATAATGGCGAGTTTTTGGAAAATTCAACATTGTTTCTTTCTTATATTTTTATTAAAATTTTTAATATCTTAGTTTTTTATGCGTATAATTCTAGTTCCCCTTAATTAAAATAGAATTTTTTGCCTAAATTTGCACTAAGGTTTTTCTCAATTTTTGGAAACCAAAGACCGTATTTTAGTGCTTTTCTAATGTGAAGAACAGTTCGTCGGAGTCTGATTATTAAACCCGCCAGAAGCCACTGGTTAATCTTCAGCATAAACGAGTCAATTTACTGGATAGTTGTTCAATCTAAATAGACAGTACGTCTCTTGGCATGTGTGTAATGGTCAGACTAGTCAACGTTCACTTGTTTTCTTCATCCTCAAAATAGAATTTCCTGCTTGGATTACCTTATCGCAGAATCACTCAAGTTTGGTAAAGCAATCACCAAAAGCATCTCCACCCTTTTCTACGAGGATAATTTTCGCCGCCGAGCTTGGAAGTTTAAATACGAAGAAAGTTACGAGGAACTACATTTGTAAATCTGGAAGAAAATTCACACATGTTAAAAGAAGATTTCAAGATAGAAGAACATCTCAACCTCACCACCATTATCATTCTCATTTTTAAATTTAATTTCATATATTGTCTGCTACACCTCTTTCTATACCACACCCAAAATCCTACCATTAAGGAGGTAATAAAAAAAAGAGAGAATTAATAATTTTCATAGGCGCATCATACTCATCATGACTGCAAAACTCCCCCCACCCTACCCCCAATCTGGGCACTATGCATTGACTAGTGAACTTTGTCATTTCAACCTCGTATAAACTATGCAGTGCACTTGCAATTGCATAATTGATGGTATGGGAGGAGGAATTTTAAAGGAATATCCCGCGGCCAGATACCCACATCAGAAGAGCCCACGGATAAAGGGGTGGGTTGGCAACTTCAGGGGAAAGCTTATTCAGAACGCCTGTGAAGAGCCACCAGAATCGCTGAAGGACATACAACCACCTCAGCGTATGTCAGAGGCAACCACAGTTTTTAACTCCATCGAGGAGCCGGTACCCGCGGTTAGCGCTGATTGATTCCACACTAACCAACAAAAAGTCTGTCATATTTCACCACTAGAGATGAACCCACCCGGATCTACCATTTCATCCATTATCATCTCATTCTTGATAGACAAACTAGTGAAGACAGGGCCAAAAGTAAGAGAGAGGGTCCAAAACACCACACGAACATGGATACTAATATGGAGTATAGAAGACTCCCACTGCAAACTGAACCCAGAGCACAAAAAACAGAGGGAAGAGTACTAATAATGACTTTTTTACACTTAAGTGAAGATTGACTTTACCAAATTAATGGAAGTCCCTAACGGCTACGTTGCCTTTTGTTATAAACAGAATGACATAGAACGCCTGGTGGCGCCTGAAGGATTAAAGTCTCAATGGAAGTTCGGACTTGCCCTAAAACTGCCACCACAAGTCCTGGCAAATCGCTCCTTCGTTTCTGGAAATGAAGACCTCTATGTGGGATCCCACACAAAAGAGGAACTGAAAGAGGAGATCCAAAGGAAAAATCAACATCGGAAGATCGCTGAAATCATCAAATTTGGACACTACAGGCACGTGTTCATAGTCATTTGCGCCTCGATGGAGATGGCAAATAAGGCAACCAACAACGGGATCCTAGCCTTCGAAAGGAGGATACCCCCTAAAAATATGGAAAAGGAAAAATTTGTAAACTTACAAACCTGCTTCCATTGCCATGCCATTGAGGAGCACTTGACAAAGAAATGCCCAAATAAAGACAAAAATATGGTCAGAATGCGGAGGTAACACTCACACATTCAGAGAATGCACAGAGATGCGTAAACTGCCAAGGTCCACATAGGAAGAAAGCAGTGGACTGTTCAAATAAAAAAGAAATAAGAAACAAGAAAGAACAAGAGCAGAAGAAAGAAAAGGAAGTAAAGAATAATCAGACATACACCATCGTAACAAAAGCTACGGTAAAAGAATTAAGGAAACACAAGAGCCAAAAATCACTATTAATAAAGGAACAGGGCTGAACATTCTAGCTTGTATTATGTACGCGCAGGTACAAAACATTGCCCAACCATGGGCCTTCTCAGACACGCTCAATCTTCTCTTAGAAAAAAACTGCGTAAGGAAGATGTGGCTTCCTCCTCCGGCTCCTCGTATACGGGGTAATGTCGGTAAAAACCCTTCAAATAAAAGATATGCTGGACATAGGACCAAAGATGGAAGAAAACGAAGAAACAATCGAAACTGACGAACCTAATGAAGAGGAAGAAGAAACGGAAACTTCAGAGAATGAACTAAAAGAGAAAAAGAAGAACCATAACAAAATATGAAAAAACTCAATTAAAAACAACCAAACTGAATGAGACACACAAACTGACGCGGAAAGCAAAACAAAGGGAGAAGAATGCCGTCGTTACGAATCAAGAGACTGTAAACTTAAGATCTTGGTAAACGAGGCCTATCTCCTCCTGAAAGGTACTAAACTGAAGGATATAAATAAAGATATCAAAAAGGTACCTTCAAAAGTAATTACATAACAGACCATGATGAAAAGATTATCCAAATACTACTAGAAGAAAACAAAATAAGCATCTTCCCCAACGACGTCAGAATTATCAGGAAGGATACCTTCGAGACAATATCAAAACGGCAAATGTAAAAATTACAAATCAAAGAATTTAAAAGAACAAGATTAATAAGACATAAAGGATAACGAGAAAGCTAAACTAAAAATACTTCATTTCAAACACAGACGAAGGGAATCAAACAAGAAAATAACCAGGAAACGAAACGAGCTTTAGAAAAACAGAACAAAAATTATGACAGTAAAATCTTCCTCAGCAGTAGGCTCCGCCTGCGACGTGATGAGGAAGACCCAATAATAACAAAAGAATATGCCTAACAAGCAAAACCTAGAAAAAGGCATGAACGCCTGAAATCAAAGAACAAAGAAAGGTAACTATACAAATCAAAAGAATTTAGAACTAGCCAAGCTAAACCTATAAAATAAATAAATACAGTATAAAAACGGTATTTGAATTACAGGAACGTTAGCGCAAGGTACCCAAGGAAAATTCAGCAATACGATATAGGAAATAAAATAAAAACAAATAAAAATTTAGAAGCAACATGTACAACACAAACCCAAATGCAATAAGAAGAGAAGAAGATAGAAGAACGTCAGAAGAAAGAGATCAGCCAGTAACCTGGCAATTATTAAACTACAAACAAACACACATTTGACCCTCTCCCACCCACTTCAAAAGCTCTCCTGCTATCTACTCCTATCATCTCCAAACTTTTTTTACCTTATATATTTCATCCACATTTTTAATATACTCGGTCAAAATAGTTGTTATTTTCCAATTTGGGGCATGAGAAAGTATACGACTAATAATGACAAAAGAATTTCTGTTGCTGTATTAATAATAAGCCTACTTCAAATTAGACTATCTAAACAGCATTTGACCGCCAAACTTTTAGATGGTTAAGAAATATCTAACTCTGTGATTTTATCTTGAATGCTTGACCCTCCGTAATCTACTTTTGAAAAACACGAAACTTTTTCAATCATCACTTAGTCTCACACTACATCCATCAGGTAAAGAATGATACCAAACCCTTACTATATTCATAGAGCTGTCACTTTGTTTATATCTCAATATATTCTTTATACAGGATTTTGTTTTTTCCCTTATATCATGAATATTTTGGTCGCTTACTTGTGTCAATCATGATTTCTAGCATTTAAAATCATTTATGTGCTTAGCAAGAAAATTGTTTTTTCTTTGTTATTCATTGCCTAAAATGCATGAAATCATTACTCTCACAACTACTTTCCTACATTCCTACCAAGCTCTTTTTCTTCCATCTATCTCATTTTCGCTTTGTACTGATTTTCTTTGTCAGTTAAGTCAGTGTCAAATTTCGTTCTTTTTTCACAAAAAGAAAGATTCTGTTATATTCTGTTTATCGAATTCTTTTTATTGTTGCTTCCTCTAAGAAAAGCATTCAGTATTACTAGACAGAAACAGAATCTTCGCCAAACCGTGAGGAGGATTTGCTAAGATAGACTTCTTGTTACCTAACTAAATAGATTTTAAGTTTCATCTATTTAAAAGATTACGAAAAAAAAAAATATTCCTGCGAGAGGTCTTCTATAATTGGTGGTTTCCTGAAGGAGCAAGAGTAGTAAGTGAAGTAGTTAAGAAGATAAAAGGGCACAACTCTCTTGAATCTAGTTGGAATACCTAGAGGTACTGCAAGGATGTGTGTGCTGTTGCTTCAGACAAACAGGCTACTGGTTTCATCTCAAGGATTGCGCGCCCTACCACGACAACGCTTGCAGATAGATCTACAGGCTATAATTCTTCTTCATATGTTAACTACCTCCCTCTTCTCCATCAAAGCTATAAGCGGGGATGCACACGATTGTTTTTTCTCTTAGTTTTCAGGAGCAATAAAAAAGAACTAGGCAGTCCCGGAGTAAATTTGCTAATTGATCAGCATTCTTTGAAGATGGGAACAAAAACTATAAGAAAAGAAAGCACCACAAAATTTCTTAATTAAATATATTTCAGTTATTATAAAATATTTGATCTCGGCCATTAGAAAAGAGATTAAATTTGCTCGGGCAAACAGAAAAAGAACTAAATTATTAGGCAAGAACCTTCCGCCCCTAAAAGTTGATGATTTCCACAAGATCGATGAGGAATTAAGCAAGTGGTAAATAAGGTTTTAATTACTGCATGGGTCTCCGGTACGCCTTATATAGGTAATAAACATGAAAGACGTTAGCGATTTTGACCAATTATAGAAAACACCCTTTAAGAACACGAAGCTTCAATTAGCTTATCTCTTTCTATTGAATCGCCTAATTTAGTGTTGATTAGGGTGATATTCCAATAATAAAGGGATACGTTTAATTAGTTTGCCATATATTTGGCATTAATAAGAATGAGAATATAATATTTAGAAAATCAGAGGTCGCTATATCCTTTGCTGCCATAGTAGCAAGTTGTTAAAAAATAATCTTTTTGTAAAAAGAAAAAGGAAATCTTATTAACTTTTATAAAATTGCTAATTTAATATGACGAACAACGCTCTCCAAATGTTTAACCAGGCATCGTATGCATAGCTTTAAAAGAAATCAGCTTATTTTTATCAAATATAACCACTTTCTATCAATCACCACTAGTTTTATACCTTTTTCTATTGAGAGGATGAATAAGGCAATCGAAATGAAAGATAATTAGATAGTGTAAGATATAATTAATAACGAGAGCAGTCAATCTCTCTTCTTGCCAGCATTGATAAAGATATCTAGATTTTAAGTCTTAAAGGTACTCTATATATCACGGTTTCTTCTTGGAAGTACTTTATACTAGTATTGGAAAATTCAGTATTTAATAAAGGTTTTTATACGCTTCATAATACAACGACATTATTTTGCCGATTTGTTCACGATCTAATTAGAGACATTGTCCGCTTTCAATATCTAGCCAAATTCTTTTCTTAAGCATTCTAAGGCTCTTCGCTTGTCAGATTCTCCTTAAAATATTTGAATAAACAAATACATGTTAATATATTATTAGATCTGTAACTTTTTCTTTCATTAACCTATTTTTTTATCGTGACTTAATGATGAATATAATAAGTTTAAGAGAGTTGCCTGACAGCATTGTCTAGCCACTTCTTAATATTTTAATTAAACATTTAATAATATAGTTGGTGGAACAATTTGATATGTTCTCTATATGATGTACTTTATTAAACAGTTTGCCAGAATTTTCATACTTATAGAATTCAGGCAAGTTATGTTACCTACCCATCAAGTTAATTCCCTTATTTATTAAAGTGGTCAAATTGTAACAAAATATCAGGTGTCTAAGTAAGGTAGGGAACAGAGATGCAATTAAATAGTTAACCAGTTAGAATATAAAAAATAAATTTTGGCAGGATTGTAATATGGTCTAAGAAAAGAGAGCTAAAGGAAGAAAAATAATTAAAGGTGGTAATCGAAAGCAAAAGATTAGCTAAAAAGAGATTCACTAGTATTTTGGGGATATTGAAGGAACTAAAGAACATATATAAATCAACGTGAACACAGATATATGTTGCAATGGTAACTTTTGTCGGCAAAGTCGGCCTTTAATAACTTTAGAAATGAGGCAATAATCATGTGTTTGTGTGAACATTTTCACGAAAAACATATAGGCAAATTAATCGTGATAAATGTAGTGAATGGTTCATAATAATATTTGCGCAACGTTGTCTTAACTGAGTTTGTTACTAAATTTCGTAATTTTTTAAGTTTTGCCTTGTATATCCCTCTAATCTGTCTAAAAGAAAGTTTGTTTAACTCTTTATGTTTTTACTATAGTCGGGTACATTTTTAAGCTGAGTGTAATGAAATTTGGAAGAGGTATAGGGTATGTAAGGTCAACTCATTCTTCACGCTTTACCTCTCCCTTCCCTATGGAGGACAGAGTGAAGTGAAATTTGGCATATACGACAGTCACTGTTTAGAAATGTTATAAGTTGTTTCTTCCAGCACCTCACATAAAGACTGATCTGGTTGCCTTAGTACCTTAAATTGCTATTTGTTTTTGCGAAGATCGTGTATGTGCCTTAATTTTTATCACCTGAGATTTGTATGGTAATACCGCGCGTTTAGTGAATCCTTTCGGATAAGCTTTTGGCAATGTTATAAAGAAATTCATTCACGAATTTTGCCTTTGAAATTCGTCAAATTTTCACTCACTTTCGCGCGCCACTGGCGCGTAGTGAACTTGTTTCCCCACTCATCCTCCCCGCTCTTCATCGTGTCTCCTTAGGCGAACAACTACTAGTTTAGCATTCGGTAAGCGCCCGACAAGGAAGATAAAGTGCCTTGTAAAAGACCATATTTTGAGGTGTGTGGGGAGTTCAAGACTGGGACACATTTCGTGAAAAACACACTTGGGCGGAGGTTTCAGAGGTACTTAAATTCAAGGACTATACGCATGTATTTCAAATAGTCTTTTGCGACACGATAATCGCTGATGAAGGAAGGGCAAATAATACCTATGCCAAGGTTGCTTAAGCTGCCGTAGCGGAAGCTCAGGAAACTAAAACATATTTGCATTTCGAGAATAAAAACTCTTCCAAAATTATTTGTTGCATCTATTATCTTCATATTGCAAATTTCCCCTCACCTGGATGCTTTGCAGAAGAGCTTAATAGAATGCTGACTAATAATGGGATGCAGAAAATTTAGATTCCCCAGAATCCACGCTGGGAGGGAATTTTTAAGATTAATCTCAAACCCCAGTGCGAGACTAGTTGCCAGAAGCTTCTTACCTACAGCAACACCCCAGCTCTCTCCAGCGATCCTAGGGTTCAGGCTCAGTCAACAAAGGATATAAAAACATGCACTGAGAATCAAAACAAACCAGAGAATACTGAACAAGAAAACTCAGTCACAAACACACAGAAGGATACTGAGGTTACGGTGACTGAGACTGCGAGACCAGAGGCACACTTACCCCGCTTAAGTAAAACCTCATAGCCTCTTCTTGTAAGAGGGAATCTAGTCACGCTCACCATTCAAGGAAAAGTAACTTGAAAGTATTCGCTGCCGAAAGGTCCCCTTTGCCAAAAGAGATATATGCCCTCGATGTATCAGAAGGAATAATATTCGGAAGTTACACATTTGACGCCTGCAGCGAAAAACAAGTCGGGGAGGCTTTACTTCAAGGCTTAATAAAACTGGCACCTGAAACCATTACTATTCTAACGGACGGCGAATACAGGAAAAACAATGATGCTACCAACACTCCACAAGGACGTAAGGCCGTAAGAGATAAGTCCAAAAAGCAACAGCAACATAAACAAGAAACTATAGTGAACCTGATAATGGAAACTTCAAAAATACCACATTTTAACTCAAACGGTTGGCGAACAAAATAAATAATATAAGGTAATGTAAAACGGCAATGTGACCCAGACATTATATTTATCTCAGAACATGGGATAAATAACACAGACAGCAACCACATTTTCCTCTACGAAATTTTAACCCAAAATCACAGCGAAGAACGTTTCGACGTATGTGCGATAGTTGTAAAAAGAGGTCTTGACTTCAGATCAATAAGTAGACTCGATGAGTCATATCTGGCTGTGGAGGTCCGTAGGGTAGTTGGCTCTGGTCCTGGTAACATGGTACCAGCCCCCAAGGAGAGGGTACTTGCCCCTAAACAACTTCCTGCAACTTTGTAGTCACGGCAGAACCGTTTATTTTGCCAGCGACCTCAATTCGAATAGTGCTTCCTCAGATTAAAGGTCAACCAACCCAGCAGGTATGAATCTAGAGACAATTATTCACAGACAAATTATTATTTTACACAGAACGCATCCTCACCATTATGTATCGCAGGCAAGGGATATGAAGGGACTAGGTGGCAGAATTACTGCCGAAGAACTCTCGGTAACCTTAAAATTCTTCCGTCAACGAGCATCAGGGCGTACAGGACTGACAAGGGAAAATTTTATTCGAGCCCCGCCTAACATTCTTCTGGGGCTCATTAATATTATGAATGCATGCCTAAAGGTGTGGTAGTTCTCTGACCACTGTAAGGTAGAAAAAATGATATTCATTCCTAAAGCCGGTAAGCCGCCGGGCAGTCCAGTTAAATTCAGGCCTATATATCTCTTAAAATTTGCAGGGAAAGTCTTTGAAAATATATTGGCCAACATGCTAAATACGTTCCTCAAAGAAAATAATTCGCACAACAACCAAAAACATAGCTTATGATGAAAGTGAGGAGTGGACACGGTGCAGGCCGTAATCACTGAGAAGTTTGTAAAAGTAAAAGCAGAAAGAGGTCATGCAAATCTGGTAGTCTTAGACGTCCAAAAGGCCTTTTACAAATTATGGAGGAGAGGCCTGCAATACAAAATCTTACCACTGGGTTTAATCTTATACATGGAAGGGTTCATGCGATTACGTAAAGGAAACGAGAGCGTTTGTGAACATTAAAGTTTTTAATGGCCCCGAGATTCGAACTCGAGGTGAGTGTGCCACAAGGCAAGTGTATAAGTCCCTTACTTTACAACATATACACTATCGACCTTCAACAATCTCTGACTGAAGGCTAGTTATGCGTCCAATTTGCGGACGATATAACCATGATCTGCACGATACCTTATCTGAATGTGAATTATCTGGCACAGCGGTAGGAATCGAAAACATCAACTCTTCTTAAGAGAAGATGGAAAATTTCTACCAATGCCCAAAAGTTCCGTGTAATTCCTGTAATTCCACTATTCCGACGGACCCTTGCAGACATCCGTGTGAGGGGTGCACCCATCTCATACTGCACGGAGGGCACGGTTCTGGGACTCAGGATTACGACTCGTAGATATTGGAGTCACGTAGCTAAAGTTACACTGAATGCACGGGGGGACTGGGGGGAATTTTTCAGGTTACTAAACCTAAATACCTCCAACAAACTAAAGATCTATAATTCATGCCTTCGATCCAAACTCCTTATCCACCGGTCCCTATAAACGTGAGTCCCGAGACCCAAGTCCTTAAACGGCAAAGGGTCTAGAATAAGGCTGTCTATATTCTAGCGAGAACCCGAAGGAAAGAGTGGAGAAGGCGGAGTGGGCTCCATGGTGAAATGGGGTTAATCCCCATAAACGTGGAGCTTCACCAAAGAGCAAGCAAGATCTGGGGCAACGTACACTGGCCCCTCCCTCCGAGTTTGTACTTGAGCACATGAACTTTGATGATATAGTACACGCAAAACATTTTAAAAGCAGCAGACTATATAGCAAAATGCAAAACGCAGAGAAAGCCAGACATGCCCTATCACCAGGGACCTCTCTTTCATTCTACTTTTCATTTTCGCTTACCTATCATTTTTTCTTTGTTTTACCCACTATTTTTCCTACTAAAATCCTCTATTACTAATATTCCTCACTTTATATGTTTAAGTCCAAATCCTCATATAAATTGCATTCACATTGGGATCAAACATTCCATGAGAATGAAATCTCGTAGAAGGAGCTAGCCTACCAGGTACAAAGTTATAAAGCACTCCTGAAAATTGAGTACTGGACCAGGTCAAGTCTGACCTCCAAGGCCATCTGAGCTTGGTGAGCGAATTAGCTTTGCAAACAGAAACAATGATCTATACATACATTTCCAAACTAGATATTTACATCTGGATCATCAAGTTAGCCAGCTAATATTTTTTAATTAAACCTAATACTTCTATTCTCAGCAGGCTATCAGTGACAGAATTTGTCATCATACTATTATCAATTACTTGGATTAAAGGTCTCGTAACCTGAAAAACTTTCTTCTAGGATCAATGCAATGAGATGACATGAAATTTTCTGGGTAGTAAGAATCTAATCACATGATTGTCATTCTATGTTGATTCTTTTCGGGATTCCTAAGCCTAAAAAATAAAAATTGTATGAGCTTAAATTGAAAATAATTAAATTTACAACGGATTTGAAACTATGTTCTTCACAGAATATCAATAATATTCCAATTTGCCGTTGAGAAAATAAGGCAACTGTCGCAAAGTTGGAGGGAGAATAAGGAGAGAAGAGGTATTTTTTAAGAATGGGGCAGGTTCTTCTCGTGTTAAATTTGAGGTTCTGTTGGGTACTAGTGAATGGTAAATATATCATAGTAGTTTAGAAACAAATAAAGATAAATAGTCTAGCTCCATAATATTGTTTCTAATGAATATGTATTAGGTTTTAAAAATAAAATCAAATATTCTTCACTGCTAAAGGTAAGGAATATTATATTTGGTATGTGAAACTATAAGCAGGAAAATGAAGATGTTACAACAAATATTTGATCCTTTTATTACAGGAGATGTTTAGCCAGTATGTTCAAGAGAGAGCGTTGATATTCAAACAAGAGAGTTGGTTCGCACCCATATCTGAGGCTCAATAAAAAAGCACAGTACAGCACAAAAAGGAAGAGACTTGTTTGAATTTTCTCTGTCATAAGCTCGTGAAAAAGTGAGTCGGGAATCATACTAACTCAAGTGTTGACTGTATGGACGGTATTTTATTTGTTAACTCGTTTAATATTTTAATATATCGAATCATATATAAAAGTTGCAAAGCGTAAACAAAAGTTTTCTGGATATAAGAATAATTAAAATTTGGCTGCATGAAATTAAAAACTACAGTTTTCTCTCTCTCTTACCAGAGAATTCGTGTCAGTACATCTAAAACTGCTGCGTATTCATTCTTTGTCTTCAAGGATCGC
The DNA here is from genome assembly GCA_963969495.1 of Ceratothoa steindachneri. Taxonomy (NCBI): domain Eukaryota; kingdom Metazoa; phylum Arthropoda; class Malacostraca; order Isopoda; family Cymothoidae; genus Ceratothoa; species Ceratothoa steindachneri. The sequence goes on from OZ018328.1 coordinate 88,973,953, forward strand.
AATGTCAAAACATTAAATTTCGAATCTCACTTCTTCTTCGTGGCTATTGAAGCGGTATGTTTTGAAGAGTGGTTTTGTTGAAAGTAAAACTTCCTAATCAACTTCAGTTTTCTAACTTATGGTACAAAATTTGTTTCAAAACAGCCAAAATAATTGTCTTTCCTCATTTTTATATTGATTTAACAAATAGTTCTTTGAACCTCAAATATAAATTAACTTAATAATTTAATTTTTCTCAACCGTGATTGGTCGTGGGTATGGTTTGTAGGAGAATGTACACTACTGGCTTAACCCAATACAAGGCTTCTGCAACCATGGCCAAATTGTTCTAATTTTGTTTAGTCGTTTAATAATATTTTCTTCAAAGTATTTTTATCAAGGTGAACGTAGTCAAGTGAACAGTAAGTTAACGTGATAATTATCTGGAATGGATTATTTTTAGCCATGTAGTGATGTAGTAATGTTTTCAAACTGGTTTTTAAAACAATCCAAGGTGAATAAATCCTTCTCAAAATTTCTTCATATTTGTGCGGGTAGAAATTTAACTTTCCTTTCAATTCATAAGCTCTCAGTTGGAGATAATATACGATTCCATTCAGATTATTAAAAGATTTCAAACTTGTGGAGGGTATTTATACATGCACATATTTCGCTGAAGTGAGGCCATAGGGAAGTTATATTCGTGTGAAAATGCACTAACACAATTCCTCACAAGATTCTTTGATAGTTTCCATTATGAGGTGATACAGGACAAAAGTATTCCAGGAATTTTATGGTTAAAAACGTCTCTTGTGCACGAAATTAGAATTTGGAGCCTATTAAATAATTTTCAAATTTTCTCCAAAGACCAATAACGATTTATTTTAGTTAAATTTTTATTTAACTCTGAGTTTGTGGTCTTTCAACCGCTGAATTCATAATTCTGACTGAATGTAAATGCAGCTAATTTATTTCAGGATTTGTTAAAGTTATTGTTGTAGCGTGCTCTCGCCTCATCCTCCCTCTGATATATTAATATTTTTTCTTATTTCCCCGTTATTCCTTAATGAAGAACTTTTATTCGAATTCGAAAGTACTTGGAATTTTCCTTTAATTTTCCTTGTGGCTTTGTTTCACCAATTCTTTACAAGTTTTCTCATTTTTAATATATATTAATTTATATATGTAAATATGAGAAATACTTAAAAAATAATATATCAGACAATTATTTTTACAAATTTTATTAAGACACAAGAACCCTAATGATAAAAATTCTAGCTTGGGTTCAAAAGAAAAAATGGCATAAATTTAACCACAATTGGAATTATATTAGTCAACATATTGGATCACATTTGATTGCAGATTATGTCATACCGGCTTCCATATCTTTCATCAATCCATAGTTTGATTCCTATGTTAAAATTTAATACTCCATTCAAGAGAAAATTATCTCGCAAGAATGATTAGAAAAAGCACACATAAACTCTCGTATTAAACATTTGCATTTTAAAAGCGCAATCATGAGTAACGTTTTTATCAAATGTTTAAGATCATTTTCATCCAAGTTGACTCTTCTCTGGCAGACATTTTCCCTTTTATTAATATGATTAATTATAAGAAAGTGACACTATCAGTCAATCTTGCTATTAGCACTCGTCCAAAGTAGAATGAAAAAGTGGAAACAAAAATACGCACGATAGGAACCACAAACAACCACTAGAAATCAACGAAAGAAAATGCTTACCTTATAAATCCTCCCCATCTAGATGACGGTTAATAAATATCACTTTCTTGAAGGTAATCTTTGCTCAGCCCTCGCAGACCTCATGCAACTCACAAGGGATTAGAACTAAGTAACTTGATTAATATCACATTTTATTCAAAGTAAAGATATATACGCCTGTTTACTGGTGATTGAAACTATCTTGGGGGGGCTTGAATTTGATATAACGGAAAAGGCCTTAGGACTATAATTTAATGAATTATGCCGAAATTTAAAAAAAACTTGAGAGTTTGTTCTAAGGTAAATATAAGTTACAAGTTAACCTATATTCATTTTAAAATCGCCTCACTATCTATATATTAAGTACAATGAAAAATCATCCAAAAGGAAAAAATAGTAATTGTTATAAGTTCATGAGGAAAGGGTTGAAATTAATGCAAGTCAAAATTTGGGGAGGTACCGAGTCCGAGTAGCCAAACTCAAAAAGTATCCCTCAGAACAAAATGCTGTTTAGAGAACAACTCACGAAGGATTGGATCACGTTAAAATTAAAATTTTCCTGTATATCAATAAATTCGAGCAACATTAATCAATTAATTTGAGTGAGTTTAGCTTTCACAACATAAGTTGACGTTTAATCAATCCTTCTTCTAATTTTGATTGATAAAATTATTAAACCTACCATTTTTGCACACAGTTTATTCTTTACATAGAATAATATTAATTACTATTCAATTGTATTTTTAAAAATATGTACTTTGAATATTCGCTACTTATTATTTTATTATTGATTTTAAAAAGCAGATAAATGCTCTACGTTGAAATTAATCTCGTGATAGGTCGTTCCTTTAGCATCTAACTGGAAAAACACGAATTTGTTCATATTTATGCGGCTCTAAAATTTCGAGAGATATTGGAACTATTTAATATCTAAAAAGAGGTCATGATTTTACACATTTTTTAACGGCATTAAAGTATGATACGTTGCTTGTCAAATCTTTTTCCTAGTGAAGGTCTTTGTTTCCGCCGTATTATGATATACCGTTAATACGTTTGTTTTTTATTTTATATTTCTTTTATTCAATTGATAATTAAATTTGACTCATCCCAAAACCTAGAAGTTGTTCAAGCCAATACTTTTGAGAGTACACCTCCTTATTATAAGTATTTATTAAAGTTTGTAAATTGCTTACCAGAGCCAGTAGACATAATTTTTTTCTAATGTCTTCCTTATGTAAAAATGTGTTTGTTAGGTAATTTAAAACTACTTCCATGTCTTCGAACAAAATTTGTATTGCCAAATATTTTAAAAATATTAAATTTCTTTGTTTAATTTATTATGAAAATCAATCAAATACAAACAAGTATATCCTGGAAAAATTTAGAAAAGGACAAAATAGTGGTGAATTAAAGAAAATTGAAATTTTATAAAATTACAAACAGAAATTTAGCCTCGAAAGAGAATATAAAACTATATAAGTGAGGGTTTGTTCTGTAAGGGAATAAAAAGAAAGGTTTTGAGACTGATTCATTCTATTCGAATAAAGATCTTTTGATTACCAGAGAAAAACAATCTAAAATTAGAAAGAGCTCAGCGTTCTCATATCTAGGACAATTCCAGAAAATGGCCTATTTCGTAATGTTAAACTAAGTGATAAAGGGACAGAGAATCCGGTTTGGAACCTGGATCCGGCCACAAATATAATCAACATATTTTTGCTAACACTAAATTTGATCAAAATCCACCAATAACCTTTCGAGCTATCCTATACAGCCACAAACAAACAACGGTGACCACAGAACCTTCGCCAAACAATGTCAAAAGAGTAAAATATCCAGAGAAATAAAATTGATGTTTTCTAGTCAAAACTGGAATTATTTTATCGTCATTAGGTTTAATGTTGCTTCACCTGTGCTCAGATATATATAATGTTTTTGATATATGAAATGAGAATTTGCTGTTGTTTTGATGATTTTATTAATCGATATTTATTTTATAGTTAGTATAATTTGTTTTCATTTATTTAGTGATGTGTGTAATTTGGGATTTTGTTTCTTAGTTCTTCATTCGTCTTTCTTCTTCAGTCTTAGCCGGTTATCTTGGTGAGTCAAAATCCGTCTGTTTTGTCATTTTGTTTAATGTTTCCAGTTCATTGGTTTTCATTATTTGGTGATAGGTTGTTTTACATTACTTCAGGTATTTTTTACCTAGTCTATCATGGATAGAGCGGAAATTCATCACTGTTAACTATGAGGCTAGTGGATCTTGGAAATTTAGCATGCCTTCATGCTCTATTGTTGTGGTTACTCATGTAAATGATTTCTTAATTTATTTCTTACTAAATCAGTTCCAGGATATTAGTAGACAGTTCTTTGATGCCTACGTTAATAGGACTTAACCCCGCCTCCCTGCGCAGCTCTCCTTAGCGTCTTTTGTCTCCCCTGCGTGTACTCGTAATTAAATAGACTCATTTATTCTGTACTACCTGTAATCTGATCTTTTGTGTCCTCAATGCACAAGAGAGGACAGAAGTGGGGTAGTTATAGCGTGAATATTGAGCTTATACTAAACCTACACAGATATATCATCGCAAGAAAAACACTTGTAATTGGTGTTTTAAATTTTAATTGTTTTATCTTACAAACATAATTGTATTAGTTATTTAAAATATACCGTCGTAAAATTTGTGTGCAAGTGATAAGAGGAAATAATAATGATTTTTAATTTTACTAGCATATTATTCAATAATACCTTTAAGAATCCAAATGATTGTAATCACATATCGTTGAATAAAATTGTAAAGATCGTATATTATGTACGTCTCCCTGGTTATATTTTATCACTTGCCCAGGCGTCACGTCTCGTTGGATGTGTTTTTTTGACTTCCTTTCCAAGAAGGCATCTCTATAAATTATCCATCTTCATTAATAGGCTTCTCCCTGCCATTTCTGAAAAGATGGTTGGTGAAAACCACTTAGATAAAAAGAATTATATTTTCCGAATATTTTTCGCTTTCCGAAGCCATTCATTTTTTCTGAGAAAATCACATATTTTTTTATGGACAGAACGTGATATAAATCATATTTCTACATTTTGATCTTTCATACGCAACTAGATTCTAGGAAATATTTAAGATAGGTAAATTTGGTATATGTTTTTTTTTATTATATCAAAATATAGTGTATATTTTAATAAGAAACTTGTGGAGATTTCTTATATCATCTATTCAGCACCTACTCAAAAATCATGTTATGCTTCAATTTTCTTAACTATTCACTCTCCTTTCGCTAAAATAACAGTCAGAACTTTTTAATCATTTTTCCGAGTGTCATTTAGTTTAACTGTCCAGATTATAAATTATATATGCATACATTTGTTCAGGAAAGTATTCATATTCCTACATAATACTAAATTTTTTCGCCATAGTTTAGGAACAATATATTGCCGAGGTAATGAAATTTGAAGACATTGAAAAAAATTTATTAAAGGAGACACGAAAATTAAAAGAAATTTGAGAAAAGGATAATAAACCCTTTTTCGTAATTTTTTTTAGAAATTTTAGTAAATGTATAAACATTACTCCTGATTATCATCGATATTTTGCATGAGTACGGAAATTTATTTTATGCCTAATATTTTATAACGAGTTAGATTCTTTAAACATGTGATGGCCTTATCAAAACCCTTTTTTTATCTTTATTTAACCAAGAATAAAACAATTTCAATGTAGGTTAGGGACTCGTTCCTGTTGAATATGCCATTTTCTTCCGAGGCCAAGGTTGCGACCATCACTCTTTTGATCATTTTTAAGAAACTTGCTGCAGTGTTCTGTAGTGTAACAATCTCTGTTGATGATAAATTGATATATGACATAATATATTCACCTTCTTGTTTTACTGTAAAAAGTTACTTTTTAAAAGCACCTTCGTTTCATAGGACTATAACAAATGCCTTCAAAAATCCACATGTTTCTCAAAATGATCGTTGATATTCTTGAGACGGGTAGGTCTACTTCGGATGAAGTCCAAGCATATCTGCTTGGACGCTGTGTTTAAACTTACAATTAAATCTACCCTCTACTAACTGATCTTTCGCCACTTTATGTATTCATGCCTATGTTATTTTCAAGGGTCCTCCAACTATGATAGGTTGAATTTTCCTCGAACTTTCGGAACGAGGGAGATTTTGCAGTTGTTCCCAAATTTACTTTTTCAGAAATCTTCATGCAGATCATGTTAGGTTTAAATTTCCTAATTAGTTGCAATTTAATGTCGGAAGAGAATTCATTAAATTTCGCAGTAGGGATTGCTTGTAGAATATGTATAGAGATCATGATGTCAAAGAAAGATTTTTAAGCACAATCTAGACTATTTTGGACTATTCCAAATTGAGAATAGAAGATTATAGAAAATACTGTCATGACTGCGAACTGTCATAATTTAAGTTGTATAAATTAAAGATATGATTGTAAAAGTGATATCGTATGAATACTCTTTGGTTATTTTTTTTTTTTAAATGTGTTATTTTTATATCAAACTTGTTGCAATTGGGTGGAGGCGTCCTTTTATTTCGTTACAGTGCAATAAAGGTTCAGGAACTAGGTTGAAATATTTTGGTATTAAGTAGAGGTCTGAATATTTTCTGGAGCTTATGTATTTATTGTTAAATTTAATATTTATAATTTAAGAAGCAACCTAGGAATAAACCCCCTTATACACATACTTAGTTTAAATCAAAATTAAAACTAATTATAACAAGAAATCCTCCAATCCCATTTCCTAAATATATTTCAAGTAATTTTTTCCTTCAGAATAAATTGACTCAAAAGTTTCCGGCCGTAACTCTGCGAAAATACTTATTTTCCACAGCACAGAGAATGCTCCTCTAATGAGCAGTGAATTATTTACGAATAAATATGAATCGTAAGGAACTTTTGTAGGGCGCATTTCAGGATTGCTTTCTTTCTCCTATATAAGAAAATGATTAAAGGAAGAGGTGTGGGTTTATTACTGCTTAAAATCACCAATGAATGGTGCTAGGCGTATAAAAACAGCAATTTATTACACAATTTAGGGAAACTACAATCTCTACTTACACATAGCTTTGGTGTACATTAAGGAATAGCAAATTGTATGCACCTATAGAGGGCGCCGTTTTGGGGTCTTGTTATCGGATCAAGTAAACAAAGATTAAGCTTAAATAAAGAAAGCCATTAGATGAAAGAGCGAAGAAGCCTGTATATTGTCCTTTGGCACGTGCCGCTGGTTTTTTATCCCCTCCTATATCCAACCTATTCTACTTCTACATTTTTTACTCCTTTGCGAATCCACTGTGACCCTATGTTATTCTTTATTCTAAATCATCAGTCTTTCTTCCATTATTTATTAATTTCTTTTTTGAACGGAACTTATAGAGTAATTATATATGGCTATAATTATACTAGTCTAATTATTCTCGTCCACTCACCCGCTCTTTCTTCGATATTTCTTCTTGAGTGGCACCCATCTCTTGTTCCAACTAATACTCTATCCCATCTGTTCCTTTATTTTCTATGTATCTATTTCTTGGACCCGTTTTCATTTCTTTTAATTTCTTTCACGCTTTCTATTTAGGTTTGCCTGTTTATTTCTTTGTCACTCCGACAGCTATTCTTCGTTTCCATTAACTACGCCCTCACCTGCTTAATCTTCATTTCTTAATTGATCCATAGATAATTTTTAGTTTTACCTCCTTTATTTCTTTCGCCTTCTGAGGACCGGTGAGCATCAGCACTGCAAATATTAGCCTTCAACTTCCCCTCCATTCAATTACCACATTCTAGGCTCAACGTGCATTTGCACCAGAATAATTATCTTCCTCCCCTGCATTGGAATTCTCACCCACTAAGGTCAGAATAAAGAAACAATCATTACGCTCTACTTAATCCTTAAAATATACACTAAGTTTCGGGGTTGTCGAGCATCAGCCAGAGAAAGATTACGTTTCTCCATCACCCGCCCTTTCTTTCTCACTTTGTAGGGTTAGAACCCATCAACCCCACAAATATAATCTTCCTCCTTGGCCCTCTTTAATTACCATGCAAGGGTACCTGCATAAATAACCACCATAATTAATACTCTCTATCATTATACCTTAATTTACTACTCGGTTGACATCCATCAATTGCACAAAAATTGCTCTCCATCAAGGCTACTAAATTTAAAATCTTCTGTTACCCTTTAATTCCCAGAAGGTTAGGCTCGACGCGCATACTAATAATGAAAATCGGTAAGTAACCCAAACATACACAATGACATCACACAATAAACGTAAAATGTGTTGTTTTGTTGTTGTTGTAGCTGTCCTTCGGATAAGAAGACGGTTCAAGCTTCACTCGAAGAAAATGGTGATCAATTTATAGGTATGATTAAAAAGGGTTAATGAAGGGATAAGTTTGTGAAGGGGACAATTGAATGAAAGAGAGAGTGAGAGAGATGAGAAAAAGAAAAATATGAAAGATGAGTGAAGCTGTGCTTGCGCAGTAAGTGAATTAATGCAGAGAAGGGCCCTACGCTAGGCCTATCCCCACAGCTTAGACTCACATAGAACTGATGGTGTCAAGACTTAATCAGGATGATCCTCGACTGTGAGAGGTTGTAGAGGTCTGCCGTAAGCCTGTTTGTCAAAAGTTGGCCAATGTAGGACCTCACTCACAGATTTTCATTCGGGGTTGTTTTGCCGTAGACTTACCCCATCAAAGTTAAGCTAGACGACGGGTGGGGTTATTCTCGCTGAAGAAAGGGACTGTTCAAGAGAGGCTGAACAATGAAACCCTTCTAAATAATTTCAACAATCTGTTGTCTACTGATGATGTCAAAATTGGTATGCAATCAGCAGAAACATTTCCTGCGATATCTTGGTTGGCTTCTATTAGGTTATTTTGTTGTTAATTGCTTGCCATTTCCGTAAACATCTCTCTTCAGGATGGTCCGCAAGTTTTCTATTAGATTTATGTCGCAATTGTTTGGAGGCCAATCCATAATAGTGTCTTCTACAAAATTGTAAGTCACCTTCTTGAATAACTTTGGCAAAATTGAACTAATGGAGATTAGGCGATAATCAGAAGGGTCAGACGATGCTGCAACCACTTGTTATTTGAATGCACACACCATAACTTAAAGGTAGCCATGACCTCATGGAATCGTATATATATATATATATATATATATATATATATATATATATATATATATATATATATATATATATATATATATATATATATATATATATATATATACAGGTGTTGAACAAAATAATTTTCGAATCGGTCTAATCCCCGCAAAACAAATCGGATAATCACGATTTGCGATTATTTCCGGTCAACCTTGTCTTTGTTTTTTCTTAATAATTTTTCTAGATTTTTCTCTCATGTAAATATTTTTTCGTTTTATTGGCGGTGTAATGTTGTATGTCAAGGATACAATCAAATCTACGAACTCCAACATTATATCTGATCACGAGCTCCTAGGCATTGACCTAGAGATAGGTCCTGTGAGACCCCCTTCCCAACCCGTTGAGAAGGACAGGAAACTGTACCAGCTGCTATGTGAGCTTGTTCAAGGCAGAATGTGCATCGTTATGGGTGACTTCAACAGACAAGTTGACTGGGAAACCAGATCAGCCTGTGGCGAGAGCGCGCTACTCCTGGAGTTCGCCAACAACGAGTTCCTCACTCAATGGGTCAGAGAACCGACGAGAGGAGACAATATCATCTAAGGATGATATCGTTGAGGATGTCTGTGAAGGCGAAGAGCTCGGTCGCAGTGAATACCAGCTAGTTAGATTTACCGTCAAGATCCCGAAGGTCAGGGCTGTTGCCAGTCAATCAAGGAAACTTGACTTGAGAAGAGCAGACTTTGCAAGCCTTCGTGCTGGGCTGACTGATGTAAGGCTAGCGGTATGCGAAGAGGTTTAGGATTCGTAGAACACTTTCAAAAATAAATTCATGAGTTTTCAATCAAGTTCCATCCCTCTAAAATGCCTTCGTCGGTCTTCTGTTCAACCAAAGTGGTTTAATCGAGAAATCGGCCAACTGCTTAAGGAGAAGAGAAATGCGTACCGGCGATCCCAGATCTCAAGTGCTTTTGACGAGTACCGTAAGCTAGCCAGGACAGTGAAGTCCAGCATAAGGGTGACTGAGCGTACTGAGGAACTCCGAGTGGCGACACTCTGCAAGGAGAATCCCAAGGAGTTCGTCGGCTATGTAAATAGCCGTAAACCAATCCATCGTAGGATTGGGCCCTTAGTGGACGAGGAGGGTGCATTAACTCACTCAGATGCAGAAAATGCTAACCTTCTCAATGACTACTTCTCCTCAGTGTTTACTAAAGAGTGTGGTCCCATCCCATAGCCCAAAGATTCTTACTCGGGAAAAAAGCTGGAGGCAATGGACTTCACCGAAGGAGAAATAAAGAAAAAGATCGCTGACCTTAACACGAATAAGTCCCTTGGACCGGACGGGTTTCTACCCAAGGTGTTAAAGGAAGTGTGCGATGAAGTATCACGACATCTGTGCGCTATCTTTAACATGTCAATCCAAACCGGATGCGTTCCTAAAGACTGGCGTGGGGCGGAGGTGACTCCGATCTTCAAGAAAGGAGACCCCAGCCATCCATTAAACTACCGACCTATCAGTCTGACTTCGATAGTCAGGAAACTCATGGAAAGCATGATGTTGGACAAAATAACGTCTTTCTTAGAGTCAAACCTGCTACTGAAGAGTTATCAGCACGGCTTCTGAAGGCAACGGTCAGGCCTGACGAACCTTGTGGAATTCTTCCACTTCGTGTTCAGTGAGCACGATCGGGACAAGGCGGTGGATGTGGTTTACTTAGACTTTTAGAAAGCCTTTGATAAGGTACCACACCGCCGCCTTCTCCGGAAAGTGTGAGCGCTGGGCATAGACGGAAAAGTAGCCGGCTGTATCGAGAACTAGCTAAGTGGCAGACGGCAACGGGTGGTTGTGAATGGACAGGCTTCTGAGTGGGTGCCCGTTAGGAGCGGAGTGCCTCCAGGTTCTGTCCTGGGACAACTGATATTCATCATCTACGTCAACGACATGGACAGTGACATAGTTGCCAAAATTTCCAAATTTCCTGACGATACCAAGCTTGGTATGAACGTTGCAAAGGATGGAAATACTGCCCGCCTGCAGGAAGATCTAGGGAAGTTTGGGGAGTGGTCGGACACGGGGCAAATGCGTTTTAACGTGAACAAATGCAAAGTAATGCATATCGGCCACAGAAACCCCCAATATCATTATATCCTTAAGGGCACTGCTCTTGAATCGAGTGACACTGAGAAGGACTTGGGTGTTACTATCACTAGCGACCTCAAGTTCTCTAAACAGTGCATCGAGGCAGAGAAGAAAGCCCAAAGGATGTTAGGCTACATAAAGCACCAATTTGGATACCGTAACAAGGAGATAGTCCTTTGTCTGTACAACTCCCTCGTTCGGCCGCACCTGGAGTGTGCCGTACAATTTTGGAGTCCTTCATTTCGAAAGGACATCGCAAGGTTAGGAACGCGTACAAGCTAGAGCAACCAAACCGATTCCCTCTATCCGACATAAAAGTTATGAGGATAGACTCAGGGAATTAAATCTGTTCTCTCTGGAAACCCGTAGACTGCGTGGTCAGCTCATCGTTGTTTTCAAAATACTTCGAGGGTTCGACAATGTTGACTACTGGGATATTTTTACACTGAGTGAGAACAGAACGTGCAATCACGGCTTTAAACTTGAACTGAAGCGTTACAACCGCAATATTTGTGGAATTTTTTTAAGCTACAGTATCTGCGGTAAGTGAAACGCACTTCCAGTGGAAGTTGTCAACAGTGAATCTGTTGACCAGTTCAAGTCAAGACTAGACAAAGTCTTGAAAAGTGGTCGTTTAGGGATGCAAAACAATTGAGCAGCCATGTGCCTGCTCGATTGCTAGTACAAAGGTACCCTCTTTGAATGGACCGTAAGGGCTCCTAGGGTACTCTCTTTCCTTGTAACTCCTTGTAACTCTACTCACACTCTTATTTTCTCTATAATATAGTTCATAAAATCTCATGATTAATTATTAAATCATATATAATAAATAGGTTATATTTTACAAGTATAAAGTAGGTATAATACGTGTTTTTATTCGTATTTTCATACGCATTTCATATCTGTTAAGTGACTTGCCGCACCAGTTTAGAGTCAGTCATCGTAAGAGCAAGCTGCTGCTGCGCTGCTCCTTGCCATCACATGTAAACGGTTTGAAGTAATACTTCTGTTTTCATTGTCTTGTTATTGCGGACCGCAAGTGCAGTAAGTTTTACCATGAATATTTGCATTTAGTATTTCTATTTCGTTCTAATGGTATTCATATGATCATATCTAGACTATTAGTTTCATAAAGTAACGATAAATCAAGCTAAAATTCGTGGATTAGCCATTTCATACAAGTTGCATCATGTATTCGTGCGCACCGGCTTCTTACTTGTGCGCACTTTTTTGTTGCTAGTTACCATTTATTTATACATTCAACTCAGCATTTATTTGTGCGTTTCGTTATTTTGTTTATAAATACTGAATTTTTGTACAGAATTTAGCTCCGTCGAAGACGGAGTTTTATTCATACATTTGATAGCAGACGAAGACGCGTCCGTTACATCCAATATGGGAAATTTCTGACTTCCTCGACAGGAAGGCCAGTGGGGCAAACCAGAAGTCCCTGGGCTCCCAGCACAGCGACTAGGCGTCGGCAGTCATCGACAACATCCTGGGGGGCGAAGGGAACACAGTTACCATTCCGCTCTGAATGATTGAATAATATTAATAAATTGATTAAATTAAATATAGATGGTTTAAACTGTTATTAGTTGTCTGTTTTTACTTCTTGAACATGTTTTAACAAATTATATGTCTCATACACTGATATAAAATATAAAATGATGAAAAAGATCTTATAATTTTAAATTTATTCTGAAACTTCTAATTTTGCGTCAGGTCCTTCATTGGCTGCATGAAGCCTGCGTCAGAGACAGAATGAACCAAATAAGGCTCTGTGGGTGACGCTTGCCCTCAGTTCAAGGTCCCATCTAAGCCAAACCTCACCAGCGAAATCAGGTCAATGAGGCACCAGCCAAAGGCCAACCTAACGGACCTCCTCGCCAAACAGGCGTTCGTTGCCACCACGGCCGACAGCTAGTCGGCAAGAAACGGGGCTTTTCTGGCGGTGACGGTGACATGGCTGGACCAGGTCACTTTCAAGAGGCATTCCACTGTCCTCGGGATCAAGGAGATCACCGTGAGCAAGATGGGGACCTACCTGGCAGAGGCGATCTCCGAGCTTCACCATGATTTCGGGATCAAAAGCAATAGGTCATTCCTAGGCCTAATAGGGCGGCCCTCGCTGTGCGAACTTCGAGGCCCTCGTCTTCATGAAGGGCAACCTTCACCTCCTCAAGAAGGCCCACGAGATGGAGGTAAAAGATGAGGACTAAGCTAATGGTCTTAGAGTAGAGTATAATGGGAAACTTAAGATATTATGAGGTATATATATAACAAAGTTGTTAGTTGACTTTATCCTTTTTTATGAAAGTATATATTAGTATTACTATGTATTTTTTTTAATCTTTAATGTATAGTTTAGTTTTATGTTATATTAAATTTGAATTAAAATACAATGTTTATTTTTGATCTTAAAAGCTTGGTCTCTCTTTGTATTAGTTAGAAATCGCTTATCAAAGACAAATTGGTGCGGTTAAGGTAATAATGCCATTACCTTAACCGCACCAATTTGTCTTGGATATGTTTGCCATCTTTCGATCGTTTTGGCTAAGTCAACGTTGTTAATATATTAATAATAACAGTTTTTTGTGACGGTAAGCAAGGCGACATAAAGGGGGGACTTTGAAATCATTCTTTGGGGCCTGGTGGATGAGCCATCCTTCAGTTTAGTCTTCCAGTGCGAACAGGATAGGATCGCCCACTGGACCTAAAGCAGAGCAGTTGTCTAATAATGCTATTACCTTAACCGCATATATATATATATATATATATATATATATATATATATATATATATATAGATAGATAAATTCCATGCTCTCGAAACGTATATTGTATGCGCTTTAATAGGCAAAAAAGTATTTCGCGCCTAGATATATTTAATCGCATGGATTTAATCAAATATTTTAAGGGACATAATATATCTTTGGTCACTAGTATCTTCCAAGAGCACTAGTCCTGCTTGAATTTTCCAAACGAAGCTAGTTTAAGGAAACACATCAAAAACCATCATAATTGGATTCACTGAATACTATGGTGTTTTTAACCTCCTAGGAACAAAGTATTTCGTCTCTAAATTATTAATCATAGAAAGAAAAATTCTTCTTTATAGAAGTTATTATTCATGATTGTCGTAGAATAGGCTCTCGACGATATACCATATATAACTATTCGTTAAGGGAATTTCCTATATTTTGAGTGCGTGGTAATCTGATTGACCGAGATTAGTTCAAAAAAGGGAGGGGGGCTGAAGAGGCTTATTTATCTTCAATATGCTTAAGAAGTGGAACGGGTAACGGAGCACAAGGATAAATAATATAGCTACCATTAATAAAATAGAGTTTTATTAATTAAACTATTAACAACACAAAAAAAAATGTTTCATAAACGGGGAATGAAGTTAGGAGAAACACGTGAATGAAAAGGGTCATGGGAATATCTGACTAATCTGAGGATTAAGATTTAGAGAGATTTAAAACGGTAAACAAACAAACAAAGGGGGGGGGAATGGTTCGCTAAACCATTTAAAGCACAGGGTTGCGTTCGCAAAAGGTTAAATGATTAAAGGTAATGCTCAACTTACGTAATTACAAAGTTGTTTTGCAGAGGAAGACGATGCGAAGGAATCTTCGGTCCAACTGGCGATTTCCAGCAGAAGGGTTCTTCGGGGGGTTGTCCTTAACGTAACGGGAAGGACTGTCTCAAATGAGTGAGCGAAGTGGGGCTCGAAAGTACGAGCGATCTTTGTGACAGCAAATCGGAGATGTTCTAAATGAATAATAGAGGTTATTGTTGAACCAAGCGTTTTCTTGAAGAACGTTAAAAGGGGGGAATTAAATTATCAGAACGTGATGCCTTGGGAACGAGAACCGTTTGTTGACGAACGGTCTTGAAGAACAATGGCTATTCTGAAGTTGTTCTCTTTCTGAACAACAAGGGGGGGAGGTGAGAGTCGTTTCTTGTCAAACGTGCTCAAAGAACAATGGCTGTTCTTACGTTGTTATCTTTCTACACAACCGTGGGGCCTTGTTGACTTGGCGTCTCGAAGGCAGAACCTTTAGCACTCAAGGGATATTGTCCTCTTCTGGGCAATAAGGGGTTTCTCGACAGAGTTGCTAGATGCACAAGAAGGACCGGATTGGCTTGATTTCTCGCGAAGATAATCTTGATCTTCCTCAATTGGGAAAAGCAACGGTATAAATAGCTGGAGCAATCTCCATGGCGTAGGTGAAAATTGAGGGGGGAACTTCAGGGAAATGTCCCGGTGGCCCCTGGGAAAATACTTTATCTGCCCATAAGCCTAATTCCATCTTGCAAGATCGACGTATGGAGGCGAAACGGGGGAGTAAACCTCCTTGATTAAACATTGGCTATGATGGGAGATAACGCGCTTCTGCTTCCTCTCGCAGGACGGATGCACGTGGGTAAGCATGTGGGTAAGCATGGTTAACATGTGATAGAGGATGAATTAAAGCGGCCTCAGATCATTCTATCACACCCCTCCATTCTTGGGGAAGTTTTCACTTCGAAAAAAAGGAGAAAGGACAACCATAGAGCTCCGTTTTAAAGAACTCACTTTTTTGCAACGACCGTACCTTCATGCACCTAGCTTGTATTACCTCAATACATATGATTATGTTGATGATTTGATTATAGGGAAAACTAACCCTTAATATAAACTTAACCATAAAAAAGACATGGAACAATGAAATAATATAAAATTAGTACATATGGGACAAAAGAATTTACAGGTAAATTACTTGGTACAAATATATACACATAGGAAAAAAAAAAAGACATTGAGCCACAAATTCCGACATATACATTAACTAATTATATTACAGGATAATCTAATTTAAGTCGTACAAGACGGTATATACATACATGGAGATCCTAATCCTAGAAATTACAAATTAATCTACACTATTTGGTAACGCATTCCTACTGAGTGCGTCAGCGACTTGATTATCGGAACCTTTTATGTAATTTATCTTAAATTGATACTTATGCAAGAGTAGACTCCAGCGCATAATTCGGCCGTTGGAGTGTCGTACATTTCGAATATAGGTGAACGAGCGGTGGTCGGTTCCTATCTAAAATTCTTTTACTATCAAATATATCTTAAACTTGTCAATAACCCAAATAATAGCTAGAGCTTCCTTCTCTATAGTGGCATATCTCTTTTCACGGGGTAATAACTGGCGACTAGCATATGCAACTGAATGACTCGTTACGTCATCCTCATATTGAAGGAGTATACCTCCAATGCCCTCGTTGCTCGCGTCGGTCTTAATCCCAAATGATTTTTCCGGGTTGGGCAACTTTAAAATGTGGGCAGAAATGAGCTTACTCATTAGCTGGTTAAAATGAGAAACAGCGACATCATTCCAACGTAGTCGATCGGGGGAATTCTTTTTTTAAAAGGGTTCTGAGGGGCGCCGAAATTGCAGCGAAATTCGGGGAAATCTTCGATAGTAAGAAGCTGATCCTAGGAATTATCATAATTGCTTCTTAGTATTCGGGAAGGGTATGTCGGCGATTGCCTTAATCTTGTCCTCATGTGGACTGGACCTAAATGGCTTTTTCCTATTTTAAAACCCAAGTATTTTATGGTTTCGTGGGCAAAATGGCATTTTCTGGGGCCAATGGTGAGGCCATTTTCGTGCAGTCGCTCGAAGAGAGCTAATAGGGTGGTTAAATGATGACTTCTTTCACGAGTAGCGACGTAGACGTTATTGAATTAAAAAGAGACATACAGAAGTCCATCTAACACCCTTCTCATGAGACGGTTATAGTTACTACAAGCGGTTACGAGGCCAAAAGGAAGGCACTTAAATTGCATTAAGCCTTTCTCAGTTGCAAAGGCGGTATATGCTTTCATATTGGGCCGGAGGGGAAATTGGTAATACGCCTTGCACAAATCAAGTTCTGATATGAACTTGACGTCTTCAAAAAGGTGAAGGTTTTGATCTACCAACAGGATGGGCTCGGCGTCGAACACAGTTACCGAATTTAACTTCCGGAAGTCGATGCACATCCGATAAGAGCCATCAGGATTCTTGACCATGACGATTGGGGAACGATAACTAGAGGTGGAAACTTCTATTATATCTAAACTAATCAAATTATCGACTTCGGCGTTAAAAGCTTGGCGTAAATGAATCGGCATGGGATAGGGTTTTGAACGAACAGGTTATAAGGTCGTTAGTTTAATATCATTCCCGAAACTAGTAGCGCATCCATGCTTCTCTGAAATAACGTCGTCGAACTGACATAATAATTCTTGTAGCTAACTCTTTTGATGTGGTGTCTGTTGCGCGTCGATATCCAAAGAAGAGGTTTCAAAAGGCTTGCCTAGCAGAGAAGGAAGAGGGTAATCGGCATCAGGTTGCATGCAAACTGTCTGTATGACATTAAGGGACTCCGCGGAGTAATCCTCTTCAAGCGCCGATGTTTCGTCCAGTGCTACGAACTTATCTCCATAGGCACATCGGTGGTACTTTTTCAACAAGTTGACGTGGTAGAGCTTGTCGCCTGCTAGGGTACTAATGAGGTAATCTACAGGTCCTTGTACCTCACGGACCGAGTACGGACCTTTCCATTGGCTCAGTAATTTATTACTCGATGTGGGAAGGAACAGGAGTACTTCATCACCGGGCTTAAATTTCTGATTTTCAGACCTAAAATCCTGGTTAAGGATCCCCGAGAATTCGGACGGTATCGGGGTTCTGAGGGGGACGGGCTCCTGGGCTTCCTTCTTAGCTCAGCCTCGAGGAAGGGCGGCCTGGGACACAGGGTTGGAGCTTACTTGAGGGCTCTCTCCTACATGTACGGAACAAAATTTTATGGGTGCTGAAATGACTTCAGCCCAGTTATCATAATACTGACACTGCAGGTAATATCTAACGACGGCGAATCGGTTCACCCGCCCAAGGTAGTCATGTACCACCGTAAATCTTTCCTGGTTAGGGTCCACTGAGGAACGGAGCTTGTCGGACACGATGAAATACGTGCACCCTGTGTCCCTGACGAGAGTAGATACATGGCAGCCGTTCACGCTGCTCTCCTCAAATTTCAAAGTTCCCGGGGAACTTTTATCAAAAATAAAATTTACCTGGTGGCCTGATGGAGAAGGAGAAGTTGATGCTTGGGTCTGCAGCACCGGGAAAGCCGGGGTGGCATTAATCTGGTAAACTTAGTGTGCTGGTCCGCTTTTAAGCCTAGAATTTTGTGCGCAATTCCAGCTCCTGTGGTTTTCTACACCGCAGGTGAAGCATATGATTGGTCGCTTTGGGAACAGTGATGTGGGAAAAATCTCAACGTGAGATTTGATGTCCCGTTGTTGGTTTTATGGAAAGAAGTTTTGGGGTTTTACAGGGCCCGGAAACTTCGTCAGCTTTCCTGCAAAGGGGCGCGAATCCTTCCTTCTTTCCTGGTTGGGCGGTTGGTGAGAAGTTTGATTCTCCTTTGGGTATAAACTATTGCTTGCGGCATAGACATCCACATCTTCGGTACACTCTTTAAATGTCTGGCACCGACAATAATTGACGAACGCGCGGATATTCGTCGGGAGAGAGGCCAAAAATTTATCCCTCAACACGAAATCTGTTAAGGACTTGTAGATAGGATCAACCTTTGAGGATTCAAACCAGAATTTAAAATTCCTCTAAAGAATGTATCCGAATTAACGGAACGTCTGTCCGGGTTTAATACGACCTCCTCGAAATTCTTGTCGGTAGAAATCGGGAGTCATATTATGAGCGGACAATAACTTAGCTTTTAAGGTGCTGTAGTCAATTGTACATTCAGATGGTAAAGATATGAAAACGTCGTGCAATTTACAATTTAAAAGGGGAAGTAATCTTACTACACCTTCCGGCTCCAAATCCAGGTTATTGATTTCAAGGATCTTTTCGAAGTGTGCTAAAAATGCTCCCAAATCCTCTCCATCCATGAAATTGGGGAGATTAAGTGGGAGATTGGGCGGGGCTTCGGAACGTGAACTGACTGATTGTATTTTAGCCTGTACGCGAGCCATTTCAAGCTGATGGTGAAGCTTAGCTTGTCTTTTCCGTTCCTCATTTTCTTCTCAAGGTTTCTCCTTGCGCTTTGAAGATTTCAAACTGAGTCATATTTGCACTTGGGGGCGCAATAGTTAACCAACTAAATTCCTTGCGATAAGAATTATGCCTTCTAGAGAATTGGCCTACTTAAATATGGGCACACACCTATTCGTGATTGGTTTCTCGAACTAGATAACCAATAACTAAAATAACACAAAAAACACAAACAAATTATTGTAACAGTTCCTTGAGCTACTCCAGCTTCTTATGTTTCAAAAAGGGGATAGCAATCGTTAAAACCAAAGAGAACTACTAAACTCTATTCTTATAACGAATAACCCTATGCTTAACTTGACTGGGAGCAGTGTTTGCAAAGATATAGTGTTAAAACTTACACAATTGAGTGGGGGACTTCGAAGGAATGTCCCGATGTCGCCTGGGAAAATACCTTATCTGCCCATAAGCCTAATTCAATCTGGCGAGATCGATGTATGGAGGCGAAACGGGGAGTGAACCTCCTTGATTAAACATTGGCTATGATGGGAGTTAACGCGCTTCTGCTTCCTCTCGCAGGCAGGATGCACGTGGGTAAGCATGTGGGTAAGCATGGTTAACATGTGATAGAGACTGAATTAAAGCGGCCTCAGAACGTTCTATCACAATCATGTTTTTTTCTAATTTTAAATTAATTACCACTCGTATGGACGACAACGTATCAGATAAATACTTTTCTTATAGTTCCCGAAACCTATGCAGCAAAAAGAGAACAAATCCATTTAGCTAAATTGATTAAATTAGCCGATCCAAAAGTTACTCATAATTTATCAGAAATAGATATTCATAATTTATCAGAAATAGATATTCATCATGAATCCCAATTGGAACCGTTTAAAACGGACGCAAAACGAACCCAAATATAATTTGCCTTATTCTTTTGCACTTAATTTGTAAGTAAATTTAGAAAGAAATTCAATTAAAAATGAAGTTAGGGTTTTTAATACCTCAAAACATGGTCCCTGGATGATAAGTGAAATTAAAAACGGTCTTTTTGCTGAATATGTGGAGAACATGGCCCTGTCTAGATTGCACCAGCAAAATGTCTCGCAGGAAAAGGAAAAGTTGTAACAAATGTCCACGCATATATATATATATATATATATATATATATATATATATATATATATATATATATATATATATATATATATATGAAAAACTGACAAAGTATCACGTGAGGGTAGCAAATGAATGCAATATCCCGCAGGAAAAAATTAAAAGGTGTTTCCAAGTACTTTCGAACTTTATTAAGTTCCTCATCAAGGGTAACTACAAAAAAATAGTATTATATTAGAGGTATATACACGAAAGGAAAGTATGAAAGCCCGCCTCAAAAACAAGAAATCACCAATGAGGAAGAGGGAAGGGGGAAGGTAAAAAAAAACACATTAAGAATTACAAGAAACAGGTAGTAAGGTCAAACGAAGTCGAAGGAAAGAGTAACAGATTCAAAGAAATGGAGATCGCCTAATGAGGGAGATTATAAGACACGAGGGGCAAAAGGGGGGAAAATACAATGTACAAAACAGAGCAGTGACAATTAAAAAATAATAATAAAAATTAAAATAAAACAGGGGCCACATAACTAAAGAATGTATATAAAAAAAACTAGGAACGAAAGACAAAACTAATTTCTTTGAGTATTAATCTTTTAATTATAGCATCTATTTTATATAAACCAGGAGAAAGGTTGAAATTATCACATTGGCTTATAAAAGCACATTCAATGAGGTTCCTTTTTTTATGGTCATTGGAACGATAAATAAATTTGTCCGAGTTCCAGTTAATTAAATGGTTCTTATCTGACATATGGACAAAGAAAGCACTGTTATCTTCCCCTCTTCTGACATTATATTTATGTTGATTTATGGGAACAGAAAGTTGTTTAACTGTTTGTCCGGAATATTTACTTAGACAACCAGAACACGCAACTGAATAAACTCCCCCTCCTCCCAAACTATTACAATTATTACGTACTAATGAATCCTAAATGGTCGTCTCATATTTAAAAAAAACAGAAATGTTAAAGTTATTCAAAAGACGGGGAAGATCACTAAAACAAAGAGAAAAAGGTAGAACTAAATAGGAGCTTTTTAAACTTGTTAAGCCAAGTGTTTCGAATAAGGGAAGGGCAAATGACTTAAACTCTTCATAAATCTGTAGATATTTTTAAACATATACGGTATTGCCATTAAAGTCAAGGTCATCCACTTTTTTCTTGCCTAGAATTTCAACGCTGAAAGTGGGACAAATAATTATTTATACTATCCCAATTTTGACAGAAACAATTTAATCTTTTGATTAAATTATACTAAGAAACATCGCCAAAGTTTTTAAAAATATGAAAACATTGCCACTAAGATAAAAATAGTTGTTATCTGTTATTTGTAAGTTTCTTCATTCTAGAAAAAATCTCATTATTTTCTTTTAGTTTTTTTATTCCGCAAGGGATATTTGCATGTTTTAAGATCTTTAATATAAGAATAAAATGAGTCACGAAGAATTCTTTTAGTTTATCTTTTTTTTTAGTGCTAAAATAAATATATAAAATAACATTCAACCGAGAGTAAGAAGATAATTACCTGAAAAAAATATTCCTAGGTTAATGAAATTTGGTGATACACACTACAGGATTGAGAGGTTATTAGTTCACAATTTTCAACTGGTACTTTTAAACATAATTTTTTATCTTCGATGGCGGCCCTTTTCTTTTTCAAAACAATAATCTCTTTGATTTATTCGTTTGGCAGAATAATTTACTATGGAAAATTTTTAACCGACAAATTTATGAAAGAGTTTCTACTTGAAATCTTTACCGGAAGATTAAACAAGGATATTTCTGGATTCCACAACGTGATAAGGAGGATTAAAGAAAAGTTCCGAGAGGAGCTAGAAGAATCAGATTTTATTACGAGACAAATGCACAGATGAAACCAAATAATCGGCGATCAACGCCATCAGAACGGCAAAATTTCTCGCTAAAACTCAGAAGATCATCATAATAGATCTCAGAAAGTCGGAGCGCACCATTGTAATTTAGAAAGATGTGGATAGAAAGTTCATCAGGCTGTTTAGTCATAAGGATATTCTTACATTTGCAAGTTAAGGAATGAAAAATTTCTGTCCAAGACGTTTCAGGAAAAGCGACTCAAGCACAACCACAAGCTGAGCAATAACCTAAAACACCCTTTCGACCTACACATGCTCTGGTTTTTTCGCAACGAGAGTCATGTAGAAGAACATCCCAACGCCAATCATCTTCTTCTGTTCACTGTCCTCAGTAGTGAAGTTGACGTCTGTCTTGCTACCACACTTCGTCCTTTAAGGGCTCAGACTAAATACCGTCGGCTATATCCTTGTTTTAAGCTATATTATAAAGCCCTAATTTGACTGGATAACAGCAGGGAGGCCTTACGTCTGGCACCAAGACGTGTGCAATGCAAAACCTATCAGAAGACAGATTCCTGGCTGTTAGATAATTAATTCCATTACACAACACCTGATATTCGGCTCCCAACTCGCCTGAAAGCAACCTACACGACTTTTTGTGTAGGGCGCGAGAGATCCAAAAACCCTTCTACAACATGAAAGACGAGCTGAAGTTCAGGTTAATTGAGAGTTTTCAGTGACCTAAAATTGCAGATAATTACGTAGAACTGTGGCCGATTCCTAGTACACTTGGGGGCTGTTATTGATTATACAGGTGTGCTTATCAAATAAGATCGAGAGAACATGTCATGAATACAATCTGATTACAATTTGACGATAATATCTCTAGAAAATAATGGCAATGTTTTAATTTATTTTCCGGAGAAAGTCATCATTCGAACAAATACCGTCTTCAACCTGTAAAGTGTAAATCTTAATAAAATACGAGAAGTTGAAGATTTACTGATATAAACATTTATGACAGGAACGATTACCCTATAATAACTAGATAAAAGCAGATCGATATCTCACGTACAGCGTATATGTAACTTGTTTCCTATTTAAAATTAGGTTTATGGTTTTTGTTAACCTTAACTAAATTACTTTCACCTTTAAATTATGATTTATATTTTAATAAACTTGTTGCCACGTATTAATCCTGATATGGCAAAAATATCATCATAACTAAAGAGTCAAGAACCTGTTTATACCAATAACACCTGTTATTTATATTAAAATCCTGCAATTCGTTGAACCGAGAAATACAAACTACAAAGAGAGTGTTTTATTGGGGATAGCTAATGACTCGAAAGAAAGTGTGAATTAGATAGAGATGTAACGAAATAAGGACACAATATTGTTTTTATATGAAGAGCTATGGTTAGTATCTCGGTGTCGTATCCTTTGAACACGAAACGCACTGCTATACATATCTTTTCAACCATTTATTTTTAATACCATTCCGGTAGTTGATGATGAGGATTCTACGATGAGATCAAAACCAGATACATAAACCTAGGATATGTTGGCTTTCAACATCAAGAGCTTGTTCCCTCTTTGATCGAAAAGCCGAAGTAGTAGTTTTCTCATGAACATACCTATTGTTTTAAGTGGCATTATCCCTTGAGAAATATTGCTAACAATGCATCCTATTAAGCATCAAAGATGAGTCATGCAGGATGAGAACGTGTAACACTTACGTAAATAAAGGAACATTGATGAAGGTTTCATTGAAAAGGTCTTGCTCGATATAAGATCTTATTCTGATAACATATACTCATAACAAGCTATCAATCTCGATATGTCT
Source organism: Ceratothoa steindachneri (assembly GCA_963969495.1). Taxonomy (NCBI): domain Eukaryota; kingdom Metazoa; phylum Arthropoda; class Malacostraca; order Isopoda; family Cymothoidae; genus Ceratothoa; species Ceratothoa steindachneri. The sequence goes on from OZ018328.1 coordinate 88,997,817, forward strand.
AATCATACCTATAACAGAAGATATATGTTTCTGATCTTAGAAGGCAAACTTGAGAAAATGATAAATATCCAAATTTAATAAGACATTTCATTATTAGAGAGTAAAGTTCGAATATATTACATTTAGATATTTTAAAACCATTTGAAAATCCTTGACTAGACTCCGTCCAATCCCCGTCGATGTTGGAGTATACAGTATACCATGCCAAGTTTCTACAGTTTTCCATTTATGTATATTTATATTTCGACATTTGTAACAAATTTGCCTTCGCATTATTAAAGTCGATTTGAATTATTAAAAGTCAGTCTAAAATCATATTAAAATAAGTATATATAAGTGTATCATATTAAGAGTTAAATCATGAGCAAAAGAATAGAGATGCTGCCTGACTCATTACATGAAGGTAGTGAATGGAAGAAGAAATCATAATTTTCCTGCGAAAGGAGAGTATATGCTATAATATTAGACTTCTGATATAAAGATTAATACATGATTACTTCCTAAATGAATGCCATTATAGATTGCACACTTTAACTTTAATATGGTGAAAAATATTTTTAAATCTTCAGCTCTGATCCTTTCTCGCAAGTTGAAGTATAAACGCAACAGCACCATCATAGATATACTACACGTCTAAACATTGTATGATACGTAGTTTTAAAATTACAGTGATATATTTTCCTGAAATTGTCAGTTAAGGTGTAATAGATAAATTAACAAAGCGAAAACCAATAGAGAATTTACAAGATAAAGAAAAGAGTTTAGTAGTAAAATCCTGCAGCTAAGGAGAAGGCTATACCTGTACCTACAACTCAAAGTTTAAATAACACAAAAAGCAGGATAATTAGGTTGATGTTGCCTTAGAGGGGGCGTAATTTCATCAGAACTTTACCATGTTGCAAAAGAAGGCAGAAACCGTTGGTTGATATAGAGATATCACCTCAATCCCTCAATTTTTTTTCGCAGCGGCATTATCCACTGATGGCCAAAATTTTCAGACTACTATATTTTTACATATAAAAAATTAATAGAAATAATTAATTAATCATAGCATTTTGTTTGGCTATGTTTCTATCATAATTTTAAAATTAGAGATCAAGCGCATTTTATTAATAAATACAGTCAATTAATGCGCGAGGTCACTATTTACATTGATGTCACATCTTCTTTAGGAATGCTTCAAATCGTTTTTGGCCTTCTGGAGACCAGATTTTTATCATATCTTGACTAAAATAGGTACATATTTGTTCTAATTAACTTTAATAACCCAAAATTCAGACCAAAAAGTATTAGTTTTACAATATAACCAAATTTAAAAAAGAATACTCCGTCTACTCAGGCCTCTGAACATTAATGTTATATTCAATTATGAGACTACAATTTATCGAATCCTGGTCGAAAATGCGCCCCGCGACCAAGTATTGTTTTTTCCATAGTTTTCAACATTTGTCAAAAATGCTATTATTTGTAGACCCGATCATCGTTTCCTATATATGTAAAATCTCAAATAAATATGTTTCAGGATATTGTACCCTAAAATTAGGGTTCAGAGAAAGGTAGTTTAATCCCCCCTCCCTTCTCCTATTCAAGCTAACGTATGTCCTGCTTTGTGTTATTTTTTAAAAATGTCTTTAAGAATAAAGACCAAAGCGCTCTTGTAGTTATCTTTGAGAATGAACTGAATAAAGTTTGAAAGTACTTGGAAGCACCTTTTTCATTTTTCCTGCGGGACATTCAATTCATTGCGAACCTCACGTGCTACTTTGTGATATATTCATTCCATATATATATATATATATATATATATATATATATATATATATATATATATATATATATATATATATATATATATTTCACGATGAAGGTAAGGAGACATAGGAGGCTGAGGAACATGTGATTTATTTATGGAACCACGTTTTGGGCGTATCACCCATCTTCAGGTTCTAAAACATAAATTAATCTAATACAGTTAAAGAATATTAAAAATATTAAAAATAATTAGGTTATGACTATGTAGGTAAATCAAAAATTAGAAAATAACTCAGGAATTATTTTTAATATTTTTAATATTCTTTAACTGTATTAGATTAATTTATGTTTTAGAACCTAAAGATGGGTGATACGCCCAAAACGTGGTTCCATAAATAAATCAAATGTACCTTAGCCTCCTATGTGTCCTTACCTTCATCGTGAAATTGAAGATTTGACTGGTCAGCAGCAACTCATATGACTATACATATATATATATATATATATATATATATATATATATATATATATATATATATAACTGTTCGTTTGCACCCTTCATTCAAAATTTAGTGATTTAGAGACTGACATTTACATGCCTGAATGTTTAATGTAAGATTTTTTTATCTAAAAAGCGAAATGAATAACAAATTATCAAAGGAACCACAAACGTCAAAGCAAATTAGCATTTTATCTTTATCTTATCCTCCCATTCTCGAGGAATCTTTTTTGAAGATTTTCTTGTATTGTTATTCTCGAATAAACAAGGGAATAAAAGAGCGAAAACATATCAACGCGGAATTAAATAATCTAATTACCTTGAGCAAAATGAGACAATTAGAAGAGCTTTCAGTTTCACTAATCCTTTGCAAATTAGATAGAAAAAATTAAAAAAAGCGAATTTACGAGATTAGTGGGATGAAAGAAACATTGTAAAGGATCGTATGTAAAGACGAAACTCTAGACATTTCTTTTCAAGTTAATTCTGAGTTCTACGAGTAACGGGGTGTGATAGAAGCAAGAAAATACATCTTTTTCACCGCTATTTACAAGAGAACACGTATATAGTGTTCATTGTAAAGTTTTGTAGAGAATAAGAAACAAAGCTTTCATTGCAAAGTTATATTTATGTTGGGTACCTTAATTAATGTGAATTTCTACGGCCTCCGCGAATCACAAAGGGGAAATGGGGCATCTGAATGATTTGAAAGTGTGGATGGAGAACGCAATGAGCACCCATATGAGATCTCTGTTTGTGATGTACCAGATTCATATTCAATTTTAGAGCGGTGGGCATAAAGTACCCTTGGTCACTTATCATGCCATTGATTAAGTTGGGAACCCGAAATTTCGGAGTATTTAAGTGTAGCATGAAATGACTCGACGATGCTTTTTCCCATCGGCTTCTAAATAGAATTGAAACAAAGATGAATGCCAAAAACCATAGTGAATTCATAGAATAGGCAATAAAGAAAGTTATTTCCATTCTCGGATGTGATCGTTTTGGGCAACCCTCCTAGTGCAATCAATTGAATAGATTCTCCAGCAACTAATTCGCGAAAGGGTAGAAACTCGACTGTTTGTTATATCTGGCGACGATATATAATGTGTAGCTAACTAAATTCTTGCGCTTGGGCTTAAGGCTCACTGATGACTAGATAAACCGCATTTAGTCTCGATTCCGACATCGATATTTGTCTGAATCGAGGTTTTGTTATTTTTTTCGAGCGCGATGCTGAGAGGAAAGAAAAGTACGAACAGTTTTTAACATCTTTAAGCATCTGATGCCACACAAAGAGCTTTTTAAGTGTAGCTAGAGTGCTTATAAGATTATAGTGAACCACCAAAGTGTTCTTCAGGAAGAGAATAATTATCTGGCAGTATAATGGGTCTGCGCTTACCAGGGTATTGTATAGATTTGTATATGATGTAGAAAATATTTCAGTGGCAGTCGCAAGAAAAGATTATAATGGAGGGATGTGATCCTATATACAGTGACTCATGAGGCTGGTCATTCTGATTGAGTCAGAGGCTATCTGTACTCCTTGTTTTCCTAGATTGAGCTTCAGCTGTAATGAAGGGCTTGGCATGAGATCATAAAGGTGATCCGAAAATTGTTTAATGAAATCCATCTGTCTAGTCACATTAGTCCTCTATCTAGTCGCCAGAGGAGTGTGAGATGATTTGGAAGAAAAGAATGATGAAACGAGAGCCTTGTGGTCAATAAAAAGATTTTCTTAGTCTTTTATCGGAGAAATTTTTTTTTCTGCGGAAAAAAGTCGCAAGGTGCTATATTCCTAACGTAAATATTTTTGTCTGAGCTGAAGACAAGTTTTTCAAAATAAACATACCGGGCCACGTTTCCTTCTGATATTATTCTAAGGTACCCATCACATCCCTCCCTCTTACATCACTAAAATAAGGAATGCGGTGTCGTGCAATGGATGACTTACGTTGGTGGCTCAAGAAAGAGCAAGTAGCCTTCTGAAAAGCTTTAGCAGCAGTTTTCGGACAATTTAATGAGGATTTGATGCGATTCTTTTACCCTTTAGTTTATTTATCAGGGCTAAGTTGTAGGCACAGTTTTTACATCATTTCTTTAAAAAAATGAGTAAGACTAAGAATTCCCTAGAGATTTATATGTGGTAGGTAAAAGGCAATTCCGTATGACTACAACTCTGTCAAGCTAAGGTGAGATGCCTTTGTTTTATATGGAGGTAGGCCAGAAATTCAAGCCGTACTACTCCTAACTGGCATTTCTGTGGTGACAATTTTAAACTATAGGCCAATAGACGTCGAATAACTGCTTTATAGTGTTGTTGGTAAGTTTCTTGGTCTGAAAAGTCCAACAATATATTGTTTATAAAAGCGAAAATAAATGGAGGATCTCCATGGTATTTGTCAGGATAACGTACAAACGTTTGTGAAAACGATATCAAAACGAGTGACATGTACAGACAAACATGTCCATCAAACAGCGTGGTTACCTACGTTTTTGACCTCCTTGACCCCTCTACTAGAAAATAAGTGTTCACTTGCGATATCAGGTGCAAAGTACGAGACGAATTGAATTGAATACGTATCAACCTACGTGACTAATCTTTTTCAGAAGATAGATGTAATGAAAATGCCAAGAAAGATCGCAATTTCTGAAATATGCCTTCCTTCACCTTTCGATAGAACTGCCTTGCGACTTTGAGGTTTAGCGGAGGCAAGCGACGTGGGTGTGAAAAGAGAAATAGGGCCTGTTTTGCAGAAAAAATGTTGGCAGTAATCACGTGGTTGACCCGTTTCGATTCCCATGGGCAAAACGAAATCTTAGAACCAGTTAGCGATAAGCTTTTAAATTTTTAATAGAATATGGTCTCATCTGACCATAATTCCAACTAATTCACTCAATAATAAAATAAATGTATTTATTTAGAAAGAATATTTTTAGATTTTTTCCTTCTAACGGTTTGAAGAGGTTTTATATCACCGCGTGTTCCATAATGTATTCAATGGATCCACTCCTAGTATGAAAGAACCGATCTGTTGTTCATATATGAGAGTCATCAAGGATCCACAATTGGTGATTTAATGGCTTTATGATCGGATTATCTATCCTAGCCTCTATCTTAGTTGTTGTTTTGTTCCTAGCTCACTTAGCTTTTTGACGAACTTGGCTTCTGGATTAAACTTAACTTTTTTGCCTTCTCCAAAAGCCACATCTTAAAAAATATGAAAGCGCAGGAAACATTCTGGGAAAAACTCGAGTGTATCTGGCGTAGGCGACAAGATGAAATGAAACAGAAAACAATCTGAAAGGTCGCTAATCTCCGAGATCTATTGCTTCCGGGGGTTTATAAATACGATTGGCGATTTATTCGATATATATTAATTAAATTTGTATTGCCATTCAGATAAATTGAAGTTATCAACTTTGTTAGGGATGATGGATTCCGCAATTATCCTCGCAATATAATTGTTTCCTGCGGTTTCATTTTGTTTTGGATGTGGTTTACCTTATATATACTGTGTTCCTTGCCTAGTTTCTTCATTATTAGTTGAAAATGGCATTTTGCCGAAACTAGCCCGATAGTTATAAATATAATCTTGATTCAAATATTGTGGTTTACCATTATCTTTCACTGATATATAACACGCCAAAGTGATATCTTCCATTATACTACTCACCACGATGAATCAAACTGATGCACGAAGATCGTGCTTTTATTCCAACGTGAACAAGCTACGCAATGCACATCTTAGTAAATTAAGGCCTTCGTTCCTAAAGGATTGCATGGATAACAAGATCATTTCACCCTTATTAACAAGGAAGAGTTACAAGCAAATTAAAGAGCTTCCTTTTACACAAGTCGAAGAACTTTTACTTCAACAAGCAATTGACCGCACTAAGAGAGAAGTTGAACATCATTTTCTCCGGCAACGGGAATCCCTCCGGACCTTAAAAGAAACTGGCTTCGATCGTGAAAACCTCTCATTTTCTTTGTCTATGCCAAAACCATCTCCACCCCACCTACGTTATAAAAGCTTCCAAACCAAACAAGAAACTTGACCTTCTCTTCAAGAAAAGCCCATGTTGCACCTCATCATCTCCGAGAAAAGATATCTTGAATCTCTCTTCCCGTGAAGTAACATTTGATTACCAAATTATTCTTGGATATGGACTTTCTTTCTCATTTTCTAATAGTGATTCATTAAACCTACAACATTTAGTGTTCCTTAGCAAATGTAGTGAAAATGTAGAAATTAATAGTAAATTTCTCAGTGGTAATCTCTGCGCTGTTTTTAATTTAAATGCTAATGTTAAATACCAAAATATACCCAAAAGGTTACTTAACGCTTTAAAACTTTTACAGAAAAACCAAAAAATAGTGATAACAAAATCCGATAAAACTAACCAAATTATTGTGATGGATAAAACTCAATATTCCCCAAAATTAAGGACGTCTTAAGTGACAACACTACCTCTAAACTTTTAAATTCTAATCCTCTGAACAACAAAACGAGATCCTTTAATGACGCCATCCTAAAATTCTTAGGTTCCAAATCTGAATTAATCAAAAAATTTAAAACAATCAATCCCTCCTTTTCCTACATTTACGGGTTACCGAAAACCCATAAAGAAGGTATCCATAGTTATAAGCTATCCAAATGGTTGTTTTTGTCTTATCTAATGTGGTGGTTAAAATATCTCACTTATATATTATTCACTCATCTGACCTTATTTCTAAAATTAATAATCTTGACCTCAGTAGTAAAAAACTGTCAAGCTTTGATGTAAATAGTTTGATAACGAAAGTCCCGGACGAGGAAGCGCTTGACGTGATATCGAGAGTTCTTACCAATTTAGATATTAACCTACCTTTACCGTTCCCTAAAATTATTATATTCGTGAGCTTTTGTGGAACTAATAATGTAGTTTAAACTGAAGATAAGATTATTCGCCAAAAATATGGCCTAAGTTAGGGTAAACCCCTTTCCCCCATCATATGCAATCTATTTATGGAAAACTATGAAACAACTATCCTCCCTAGGAACCATTCCCAACCTCTTATCTGCTTGCAATGTGTAGACGATATCCTGTCAGCATGACCCATACAAAATAATAATTTCAATGAATTTTTTAACAACCTGAATTCGTTACACCCATCAATAAAATTCAAAGTAAAATGGGGACAGAACAATTTTCTACCATTACTAGACCAAAATATCCACGCTTTAAATAATCATATTCAGTGTTCAGTCTATCGAAAGCCTACAAATTCAAATGCTTACATACATTTTTTCTTATTAAATGACAAATCTGTTAAGATACTTATTATTTATTCCCTCTTTCTCAAAGCCTATAGAATGTGCAACTCAATCTTCCTTCAGGATGAAATTAACCACCTTATCTGCAATTTGATTGAAGTAAAATACCCAATTCAACTCATAAATAGATACCATTCGAAAAGACTAAAAAAAACTTCTATTCCATCTTCACAGCGCGAAGGAACGATTTCAAAAAAATTATTAGTTTCCCATATGCTCCAGCCTTGACCCCCGTAAAATCATATGCGAACGGAAATAACATAAATATTACATGTAAATTTTCTAATACTATTCGAAAAACCTTGACTAGACTTCGTCCAATCAATCTCGATGCTGGAATATACAGTATACTATGCCCTAATTGCAACTTAATGTACATCGGAGAGTTGAGCCAGTTTAATAAGAGGATGAAAGGCACGACAATAGAATTGAATTTAACCAAGCAAAAATTATTGACAAATCAAAAATTATATTGAGAGGAGAAGTGCTGAATCCATCACTATTAAAAGAGTTGATAATTTTAATTTATCTGAAGGGCAATACAAATTAAATAAATATATATCGAATAAATTCACCAATCGTATTTATAAACCTCTCGAAGCAATGGATCTCGGAGATTAGCAATCTTCCGATTGTTTCCTGTTTCATTTCATTTTGTTTATCTTGTCGTCTGCCCCCGATACACTCAAGATATTCCCAGATTGTTTCCTGAGATTTGATTTTGTTTAGGATGTGGCCTATTTTATATATAGTGTCTTCCTTGCCTAGTTTCTTTATTATTAGTTGAAAATGGTATCTTGCCAAATCTAGTCCGATAGTTATAAATAAAATCTTGATTCAAAATTGTGGTTTACCATTATCGTTCACTAATATATTACGTCAATCTGATATCTTTCATTATATATACATATATATTTATACAGTGTACTGGCAGAATTATTATAAAACTAATAAAACTAATTTAATTGATTGCAATTATATTTATTCTGACCTAAGAGTGGCGGTCAAAAAGTTTTGCAAATCGGGCGGCTAAACAGAGGAAGGAAAATGGCTGTTTGTGGGGGTGTTATGACAAGTTATGACTTGTCAGGACCTACAGCCGCACGCTCCTGCCTCGTCTATTCAAGAAGCAGTAGCTGATCGCAGATCGTCAGTCACAAATTTTCCAACAATGGAGAAGGTTGATCACCGCGCAGTGATCAAATCTTTGACCACGGAAGGCAAGAATTGTAAAGAGATCCATGAACGCATGGTTGCAGTGTACACCAACAGCGCCCCTTTCTATGCAACCATTGCTCGCTGGAATAGGGAGTTCTGTAATAGTCGTGAGTTCCTTGAAGATGACCTCCGTCCAAGACGCTCGTCAGACTCGAACAACGAGTACAATGTGGCCCAGGTGGATAGGATGATCATCGAAAATGGACGGGTGAAGGTCGAAGAAATTGAGCGACAACTTGGAATATCACATGGAAGTCTTATCAACATCATCCACGACAATTTGGCCATGAAACCTCATGCCCCATGATCGGCTTCACCGTCGACAAAGTCCACCAGGCTAGAGTTGCACAAGCTGCCCTGCGCGAGTGCGGATTCGAGGAGCTCAACCATCCCCCGTACAGTCCAGATCTGTTGCCTAGAGACTACTTTTTATTCCACCAGCTTAAAGCTGCACTGCGTGGACGCCAGTTTGGGGACGATGAAGATGTCCAGCTCGTCGTCCAGGAGTGGATTGAACAGCAGTCGGGAGATTTCTGGTTTTCAGGAATTCGAAGCCTCAGGGACAAGTGGCGCAAGTGCATTGAAGTCAATGGTAGTTATATTGAAAAAATAATAAGACACTTTTCCTCCTATCCCGTTTTCTTATATCCAAATTGCAAAACTTATTCATCGCTCCTCGTATTAATATAGCGTAAAGTCTTTTATATTTAGTAGTAAGCAGTTTGGCCACCTTTAGCTTATGAGTGCTTTAACACATTTTGGCATGGCATTGATCTATGTTTTGTACATTTTCTGGATACACTTATATCTGTACTAAACATTAATGAGACGGAATATGAGATGCTGTTTGGCTGTAATGGGCTCTGTGTTTATTTTATCTTTCAGCACACATGTAAATTATCAATCGGATTTATGTCTGGGGAATTTCCGCATCATGAAAGTAGCTGAAATAAATTTTGTGCGCACTATGCTCTATGTCATGGGGCCCACGTCATTGAAGTAATAAATCATTAATTCTATTTTATGGTTTGAAAAGATTGGAGACATTACAAAATGCGGCACTTAAAGTTAGTGGGTATTCATGATTTTTTTAGGAATGACAGGTAATGGTTAGCAAGATGTGTCACTATTTCCTTTCTCCATTGTTCAGAACTCCACTTAAGGTTTATTTCTCGGGCTATAGGATTTCCATTGAGCTTCCCAAAGCCTGACATTTATTAGTCTTCGTGCAAGTCTAACTCGTACTGCTGCCAGCTCAATAGAAATCTTACTGCAAGATGTTTATTGGCTCTTAAGTACCTGTTGTATAATTTTTTATCTTTTCTTAGGGTGGTGTTACTTTTCGACCACATTTTTTAACACCTTTTGAGTTTAAATTTTGTTCTTTATATTTATTTTTTCTTAATGAAAATGACTGTTTTGAATTGTAACAACACCTTGTTCTTTAGCTAGTTCTTTCTGTTAAGGTAGAGTTTCTTTCAAGAAACCTTTTATTAGTCCAATTTTTTGAGGACTCAAATCACTCTGTTTGCCAATTTAGGTTTAAATCATTTATAGCTAAAGAGCTAGCTGAAACACACAAAATCAAATTATTAAAATAAATAATAAACTTTCTTAATCACATTTAATTATTATTAATGGAAAATTGATATTCAATAAATAACAGAAAACATCCTATTTGCATTCTAAAGCCCAGATACCAACTGACTCACACAACTACCTGTGACATCATTGAAAGGGTCCAATGCAGGATTGTTCTTTCAGTATTAACAATTAAAATTACCTATGACTCTTGAAAGTAAAAGGTAAATAGTTGATTGCTGTTGTTCTATTTGCAATCTAATTGCCAAGAAATTTTCAAGATTTGTCTAAAAAATTCCTAAATTATAAGATTTGTTTATCAAATAGCTGCGGAAAAGTCTAGCTCTTTATCCAGAAATAAATAGGAAGAAGATAAGAGATAGTCACGGTGTAAAAGATTTAATGGTATTTGTTCTAAAGTTTTGTCACAGGCAAAGCCACTACCAGTGGCTGATAGTAGTAAAGTTTTGCGCTAATCTGTTGGTTATGCCTTCATTACGTAAAAACATATAAGGCCTATTATACATAGTTCACTTTTCATGCAGTTCTTTAATCAATTTTTTAGTTTCAGCTTTATTAAGCGAACCATTAAGCCATAATAGTCACGGTGTAAAAGATTTAATGGTATTTGTTCTAAAGTTTTGTCACAGGCAAAGCCACTACCAGTGGCTGATAGTAGTAAAGTTTAGCGCTAATCTGTTGGTTATGCCTTCATTACGTAAAAACATATAAGGCCTATTATACATAGTTCACTTTTCATGCCGTTCTTTAATCAATTTTTTAGTTTCAGCTTTATTAAGCGAACCATTAAGCCATAATAGTCACGGTGTAAAAGATTTAATGGTATTTGTTCTAAAGTTTTGTCACAGGCAAAGCCACTACCAGTGGCTGAGAGTAGTAAAGTTTAGCGCTAATCTGTTGGTTATGCCTTCATTACGTAAAAACATATAAGGCCTATTATACATAGTTCACTTTTCATGCAGTTCTTTAATCAATTTTTTAGTTTCAGCTTTATTAAGCGAACCATTAAGCCATAATAGTCACGGTGTAAAAGATTTAATGGTATTTGTTCTAAAGTTTTGTCACAGGCAAAGCCACTACCAGTGGCTGATAGTAGTAAAGTTTAGCGCTAATCTGTTGGTTATGCCTTCATTACGTAAAAACATATAAGGCCTATTATACATAGTTCACTTTTCATGCAGTTCTTTAATCAATTTTTTAGTTTCACCTTTATTAAGCGAACCATTAAGCCATAATATAGGAATCCACTTTTATATTTGGCAAACAAACTAACTAGTAGGCCAGCAAGTGATTCGATCGCAAGCTTTATCAGGTTTATATCTGTTTCCTCTTCCCAGTGTGCTTAAATATTCTGCATATATATATATATATATATATATATATATATATATATATATATATATATATATATATATATATATATATATATATATATATATATATATATATATATATATATATATATATATCTGCATTTAAAATGTTATTGATATCCATACTATTTCTTGATCAGTTTTCATCTAGGGTATGGTGACTGTTGCTACCATATAGGTCCTAATAGTATACTTAAATTCTTTATTTTTTCCTCTTATTTTCAATTTATTTTCAAAGGAAATTTACCTATCACATAAGGAATCACGTCTCTATCTTGCCTATTTTATGAAGTTCCCAAAATGCTGATTTTTTCACAAGTGCAGATCAGTATCTCAGATTCCTCAGGATATGACGTCTTCCAAGCAAATGCACAAATTCTGTTTAAAACAAAATATATTAACGTTATCTCACCAAAACTCTGTTGTGAGCTATTTTTAGCACTCTTCTTAACTGTATTGTGGTTTGCTAAATAGTGAAACTACAAATATCTATTTTGATCTCCTAAGGCTGGATAAAGTTGTCTATGTTTGTATAAAGTCAAAACTTGTCCATTCAGGACATTTTCACTTTACTAGCCCTATTTTCATGGCATTAAAATAAAACTTATATCTAGAATCTACATGCAGATCTAGATTCACCCGTAAAAACACTAGAATCTTCCTTGCCTAAGGCGCATTCTTGGCCAAAATTCATCCAAATATGTCTATTAGACTTTGTTATTATTTAACACAGTTCGAAATGCAGACAAACACACAGATGAGGACATAACCTCTGCGCAACTATGTTACAGCTGTTAAAAAGCAAAAGCTTGAATAAAATAGGATCAGATGATTTGACCCCTGAAATGATTAATTAAATTTCACCATTCACGAAAATGATAAGAATATGAAGTATTCCCTAGGTACTCACAATTGATTGTCTATTTAGTCTAATCGAGTTCTTTAGGCCAATGTTAATATGAATATAAACGATGCAAGAAAGTCGCTATTATTCCACTGATGAATATAAATCTTTATTTGTAAGAAAATTTGTTATTTTTTATTCATTCATGAATACAAATACTCCGTAAAGATTTATAAGATTAAAAAGCTAGGATTAGCCCTCGAACGAAAAAACTACAAAGACGGAGATATGTTAAGGATGGTAAGGGCAAAAATTAAAGTTATTCCGCTCTTCAAGCGAGAGTAAACCATTGGTGCGAAAACTAAGGAGTATAGGTCTTCGTCGTAGATTCGAACCTTGATTCTAACCGAATGTTTACTTAGCGTTGACGCGCGAAAGAAGCACACCAGAAGTTGGTATATCGATGCCGGTGCAAGAGTTTAAATATACAAAATCGAGTGCGGTTGGTCTAAATAATCAATTCTTAAAGGTTCTGGGTTTAGAGAAACTGATTGTAGAAAAATAACTTTACTATATAGAAAGAAAATATTATTAGCAAAAGTAAATAAATAACAATAAATAAGATGAGACCCGGGTTACCAAACGGGGTGGAGATACAAATCACTCAACGGGGACAAGAGTCCGAGAGAGGATGCACGGTGATTGCTTCAAGAGAAAGGAGGAGAGTGCAAAGGATGGGGAGACTCACGTACAGCCTAATTCAATGGAGGCTTTGGATACGTCGAGTAAGCGGGGCATGGCAAAGTTCCAATTGCAAAATTCCTTCTTCTTTACCCTCGCTGAGAATGAGCGAGGGAGTACACCAGAAGAGATGGAAGTCGATACTCGAGTGATAGATGTCTGTCCGTGTCTATCGTCTGTCGGGCGGGAACTCTGGTGTTAGGTACAATGGATGCCAAGTAGAGAGGTAACGCCTCGCTTTCGTAGCTGGAAGCTGTTAGGAGGTCGGGCAGGCCGTAAGAGACTGTACGTGGCTGCTAACCAAGACATGGCAGTAAGGTACTAATTTCTCAAAGCTTTTCCCTAAGTATTTTTACTGCCTCGGCGGAAGCGAGCCGCCGAAAGCCCCCCAAAGCGAGACGAGGATCTAGTTAGACTTTGCACGCCAGAGAAGAGGGGATATTCTCAGCAAGCACATCCTAGGCTCGCGCGAAGGTCCTCGACGGTGTAGGTCTGGTGCCGATCAGACGATGCGACGGGGAAGAAAGAGTAACCAAATACATCACGTGATCTCGTGAAATTCTCGGTGCTCCTTTGGGGCTGTCTGGCCGGGCAGAAGTATATTTCTCAGGACCGACGGTTAGACGTTGGGTTCTAGAGGTTGATATAACCTTGTCCCTCTGATATTGAGCTTCCGAAGGAAGTGACATTATACTAATATAGGGTAATTACACGGATAAATTTCCAACAGAGACCCAAATACAAAAGGGATGGTACGAGTACCGGTTATTCTGAACAAAAATTAAGTCAAATAAAGGGGACTTGGGAAATGCTCGGTATTCCTATTGATTAACAGCATCAAGAAACAAAAAATAATAAGAATAATAATAGAATACGAAAGACAGAAATGTTATCAATATCCGGAATCAACATAATCTCGTTAATCAGAGGCTGACAGGCTTTGGCAGACCTACAATTCTTCACTTAAACAAAACAAAAAAACACAGCGATAATTATTTCGCACGGCGCGAATTCTTAATTATACTCGAAAATATTGACTTCGGAATTTAGTGAGAGCCTGTGTTGCCCATAGGCAACGAAGAAAAAGACAAACACAATACTCGCCCGAAAATATACATATATTAACTCCTTTATAATACGGCAGACGTCTTATAAAGCGTGAAAAGGGTTAAAGTTTCAAAAAAGGGAAAAATGGAAAATGTGTAAGATCTTTTCTACAAGTTTCTTAAACAAGAACCTTTAATATATAAGAATAATACTCTTTAGAATCTGTTACGGATCTAACAAAAATGAGATTAGATACTGCGGGTGACCCTAATAGCCTGACACCAGAATATAATATTGATATCTTAAGGTAACCCCAAATAGCTGACAGTCTTCTACGAATGCGAATAACTAAAGGCCTCTATACCCTCTACTCCTTTAAACAAATTCTGACAAAGGAAATGTGCGTAAATCTTGCGAATCTTCACATATATTTCGGTAGATTAAGTGTATTATTGAATATCTATAGCTATTCCAGATATTGACAGTAGTGAAAGACAAAGGATTTGTATCACAGCTGTGTCGAAAAAGAAAGCAGAACCCTATTTCATTAATAAATTCAATGGAAATGTTTAGACCAATGAAGTCGCTATTCGGATAATTAATTTGATACATTGGTAAAATTTACTGTAATTGCTCGTTTACCTTATGTGAAGTTTACTATATAAGCCAATGTAACAAAAGCAGAAGATAGTTTTTCATACATCTTGTAATACATAATAATATTTATGTTCCTCTCACTTCAAATTTTTTAGGAGGGGTTAATTATTGTATTTTATTCACTACATAGATCACTGATTAAACTAATATTGCCTAAATGTCTTGCTCATAATCAGGAAAACATCGCATCAAACAAATATCTTTCTTTGTCATTGTTGAAAATCTGATTGAATTATATTATAGCATTGTACTTAAATTTCTCTATTTACATTATAATCTCTTTATCTCTAACGATTATCTCATTAATATTAGACTAATTCTTAACTAATAAAAATGAACAATTTAAAATTCTATAAAAGGAACCAAATTGCGTAATTCCTTTACATAGTTTTTTTCGCAAATGTATTTGTCTGATGCTACTACTGGCTAGTAATGAAATATTCCCTAATTAGAGAATATTAAAAATCCAAATCATTAACTTCTTTCAATTTCTTTTGTCTATATTCTTCCAGGTAAATTATCTATCATATCTTTCAAAAAGGAGAGTATCTAAAGTTTCATAGGCAAAATAAAGAAAATCAATAAGTGTTTAAAAAGTGATTTCTCTACCTAATGGTGGATATGAATGAAAGAATTTGCACCATTCATATATTTTGTTTTTTGAAAACAGGGATTTCTAGAATTTCCTCCTCTGTAAACAATTAATCTATTAGTTTTTTAATTTTTTTTATTACCTAATTTTTAATTCTTCTTTTAATTTCTAAAATATCAATGAACAAATTTTAAACCTTGAAAGCAGTAGTAATCAGGTTGGAATGAAAGTAATGTCCCATTTTGTACAATATAGTTTTATATAGTATTTATTAAAGTAGTTCATCTTGTTATCGTTTTGCAATGTTACAATATGTAAATTATACCATTTTCTTTCATATTATAAAAATGAAGGCATAATCTTCTTTGTTGCTCACTTCTATATCCTCCCATATAGGCATCATATTGGACGTTTTAATCTATGAATTTCATAAAGGTATCAATGCAGGTAGAGCGGAAAAATCCATCCAGAGCATTTACATGGATGAGGCAGTAAATAAAAGAAGTTTCAGGAGATGGTGTTCTCGTTTCGAAGTGGAGATTTCAGTCCAAACGATGGAGTAATAGAGGGTCGTCCAATAGAAAATACTGATTTAACTTCTAGAGAATTTAAAGAACAATTTAACATAACAAAAGCAGCGAAGATGAGGATGATGATCTATTTGACTTCTGAAGCCATAAGGACGGATTATACTGAACATTTTAGGAATAGCAATGTGCAAGAAATTTCAGCGTCAAGAAAAAAATATAGATCTCATGTGCATTTATTATGTAGTTAAATGTGCCTAATTCGAATTTGCTGACCAAAATTTCCTAACACGTAACATTTTTTTTAAATGACAATTTAATAATTATGCAATTGATATGGATTTCCACGATATAATAAATGTATTTTGCTCACAAAGTCTAAATGAATGTGTCCATTGTAATTAAGTAAAGAATATATAATAGATCAGCATGTTTTTTAGCATTATATAATGAATTAACCTACATTTTTGTATTTACTAATTTGTTTGTAAGACTTCCCAAGTGTTTCAACGCTTCTGGTTTGTATAGAATTCAGCCGGCATAACAGGGCTCCCTTTTCCCTTATACATGTTTATCCATTTACGCTATATTTTGATGAAACTTTTATCACTGTTCATCAATCAGATCTCCTTACTCCTCTGTGAAGAAGGATATATGACAATGAAGAAAGTAAGTGTATATTATTCAGTGACATATTGCATCCATGATATTGGTATCACTTAATTAGGCTCTTCATTATACGCTCTGGTCCCCTTGGTACTTTCTCAGAAGTGCTTTGCATACATCTTTGATTGCGTGACAGGCCGATAGCTCAGTTTAATCCAATGGCGCCTCAGGATCGCCATTGATTTTTACCTTTTCTCCACGAGAGCTACGTATGGCCGAACCATGATATCGTACTGCATACGGGGTAGTCTATCTTCCTGTTTACGAAGGAGAAATACTACAAAAGCGGGAAGTTTATCTTCCTATTTACAAAAGAAAGCTATTAACAGCGGTAAGTTTATCTTCCTATTTACAAAAGAGAGCTATTAATAGCGGAAATTTTATTTTCCTATTTACAAAAGAAAACAATTAACAGCGGGAAGTTTATCATCCTATTTATAAGGTTCAATTTGTGAACCGTTTAAAATTTTCCAACAAATGTTTACTAGGTTCGACCTTAGACCCCAACACATCCACAAGTTCCATTGTTGCAGTCGTGAGGCCAGATATTCATTGTATTGCTTAGTAAGTGTTAGATCACGAACTTGATCATTGAGTCACGGTTGGGTAATGAGATGTGGTTTTCGATCTGATTCAAGCTCTGCTACATATGGAGTATATTGACATTCTGAATTATCAGAGTTGTTCGTATCATGCTTTGGTAGTTTAAAGGGTGTCTATGGTACAAGAATAGCACTAGCATTTTGAACTGGGCGAATATCAGACTGAAAAGCTAGATACATGATAGATTTCTTGCCTTTTCTGATGTGACCTGCAGTCAAATAAAATAAAATCAGACTAAAAATGGATATTAGTGGCTGTGATTAGTTGCAGAAATAGTGGAAGTACAACATATTATGTATTTTATCCTTTTAATTAGTACATATCTAGAAAATATATTAAAGACAAGGAAAAAAAACACATTGAGTATCCAGCTTTAATATCTGGTAACCAAAAGTAGCAATGCGTTAAATGGTCCTTTGTCTCCCTTAAGACCATTAGTAGGCCAAATATAAGGCCAGGCACTTGTCCATTTTCATAGTCAAAAGGGGAACTTGTATTCCTGACACAACATACGAGTATATAAGGTGACATTGTTTGTCATGGCCACCCACTTTAGATCCAAATTGCAGCTCATAAAGTTTATTCACAGGTTTAATCAACTTCCTCTTGTGTTGTCTAAATGTAGCCTATCCACATATACAGGGTGACCCCCACAGAACGAGCCCAAACTTTTGATAGGCCTCAATTCTTAATTTCCTGCAAGGATTGAATGAAACTCTGGTGTCAACTAGTATATTGTGTTTAAAAACATCATATCAAAACATGAGAGTCTGAGCACTTTTCTACTTAATTCTAGAGCACGTGTTTGAGATGACCTCCATTTAGCTTTGTGCATTTCTTAAGGCGCAACACAAAGTTGTCCATAACGTCAGTACAAACCGACTCACTAATGACCCTGATCTCCTCACTGATGGCTTCCTTGAGTTTCAAGATGGTGCTTGGTCTTCCTGCGTACACTCTGTCTATAAGGTATCCCAGAGAAGCAAATCTGGAGGCTAAGGTCTGGGATGTGAGGTGCAAACTTAAAATCAGTCTTGAGACATGTCACACGGCCACCACAGTTCACTTACGGCATATATCGGGAGAGTTTTGAGGTCTGAAAGCTTGCTTCATCTTGCTGGAACCAGAACCTCCCTATAAGCGACGGGAATAGGGTCTGCAGCTCCCTCTTGAAAGTTTTGAGGACCTCATCTTATCGCTCCTTGGTGACTGTCACTGTCGCTTTAGATTCCTCGAAGAAGAATGGTCCGATGATGCCTCTGGCTGTGAGTGCAGTCCATACCGTGCACTTATCGAAGTGTAGGGGCTTAGTGGTTACCTCATTTCGTCTGGAGGGTAAGCAGAAGACATTTCTTTCGAGTTTACCTTGCCTTCAAGCTGGAAGTGAGCTTGATCTGAGGTCCAAAGGAGGTTAAGGAAAGTTGTGGTTTGCTGAATCTTCTCCAGTATCTTGACTGCCATAGCCTTTCTTCGCTCCTTGTCTGAGGATGTAATGGTATGCTTCGTCTGTATTCTGTATGGGTAGGGCTTTCCATCCACTACTAAGACTCTTCTGCAAGTCTCACAGGATATACCGAGAGACTGACTTCGTTTACGCACAGAGCGTTTCAGACTCTGCTGAACTTACTCTCTCACGCTCTCGACCAGCTCAGTTGTACGCTTACTGAGGCATGCTGCATGGCTTAAACGGTTGTCACTGGCTGCATTAAGGTTCTCCACTGTCCCATCTTTCTCGAAGTGTTCCACCCAGTTCTGAATTCTGAACTTGGGTTTTTTTACACATTCGAACGGATGCACGATAGTGTCCTGCACTTACTTAAACGATCCGGTCCTATAGTAATTTTTGAAGTATTGTATTTTTGGCTTTCGCTCTCATTGGGATCTAGTTGTGTTCGCAGGCGTTGCTTTTGCCGTGTGCTGCAAAGTAAGAGTAATTAGTGAATGAATGAAGGATATATCACAAAAGTGTGTGCAGGCCCGTCTCTAGACATTTTATCTCTGACACATGTTAATAAAAAAAAGTATAGTATGTGAAATATAATATAAATCGTTCTAGCAACAAATATTAAATAAAAAAGTAAAAATAGGAAGCATTTATAATAAGTTAAAAAATAAAAAAGTGTTGCATAAGGCTTATCACATATTTTTACCCATATAACTAAAAGAATATTGTGCAGACATACTTTCATAAATTCCATAAATTAGGTTGCAAAATGCGTTAGGAATACTCCATAAATTTATATCAAAATCCGTTTATAACTTTTATAGTTGTCAGTTTCGGCCTAATGCTGTTTGCATTCAATCCCTACGAAACCATCATTGTATTTAGAGTATGTATGATGGCAATTTAACAGAAATGTTAGGGTCGCAGAAAGAGACAGATGTTATATTCGTGATTTACGCCAAAACTATCCCTAGAAATGTTTATTCTTTTTCCTGTTTTTTTTCATTTTTTTACAGTGATACTTAATTAAAGAAAATAACTCTTGGTTTTATTTCTAACATAAAACTATCCCCCAAATTTTGAAAGTCTTGTATCTAAAATCAATAAAAAACATAAACGAAATATCGAAGAAGGATAGGTGATAAAACAGGGTGCCATAATCCGAGGAAAATGAATTCCGTAACGTCTAATTTGATTATAAATTTAAAATGAAATATTGTTCATTCGTGAGAGCGTTGCGTATTAAAGGAAACACTTGTGTCTCAAACTTGGGAAATTTATATTGTCTAAATGCGGGCGAGAAGACTCTAAAACGAATAAGATAGTAGTGGATGTTTTTTATGTAAGATAAATATATTTTTTTTAATTATTTAGAAAATATGGAGGCCACCCAAAGAAGAATCAACAGGATTTCCTGAAGTATTTTGCGATGAAAATACTAAAATGAGGGTAAAGGAGAATGTGTGGAAGGAAAAAATCTCTATTCGCTGAAAGAAGACAAAATCGTAATAGGCTAAGGCTCAGCCAAGTGGAATCTTTGCTTCCGATTTTAGCTAAGTTAAGCCAAAACCTTTATGGTTAATCGCCGAATGGAGTTTGAAGTCACGGCGCCTTAATGGAAGATACCATAACTACGCTGTAAAAAACAGTGGTTCGAAACCTACGTTAATCAATAGGACACACTTGGTAATAAAGGTACCTTAAATAGGTGTAGATCGGTGGCAAATTTTCTTCCCTAATAAAGTAAAAGAAGAATGTTGAAAATTATTAGGAACATATGAGCACAAATGATCCATACAAAAATAAAGTTTTAAAACAACCACTAAAATTATTATGCTCAATTGCATCTCTCACCTGTTGCATATACTGACAATAATTGAGCGTTGATAGAGTGATTGCGTTAAATCCTTTCCCTTTAAATCACATAATTCACTTCACTCCCACCAGATAAAAGCAATAATCTTCCTTTGATATCGGTCTGCTGTTGCAATTAACTCATATATAGTGGATAATGAGCAGATATTTTTATTTTTCACTCTCAGAGTGATTTTTAATTTCTTGTCTTTTATTCTTTTATCTTTTAATTAAACTCCCATTCAAGAACAGAGCCAAAAGTGTTAACACGATTAACGGAGAGAGCGATAGTCTAAAAAAGAGATTAGAAGAGACACGAGAAGTAAGCAGATACGTAGGGGAGAGGAGCAAGGAGAGAGGAAGATAAATAAAATAATGTTATTACGAAATAAATGCAATAATTAAATTGAGAAATCGGGCTCCCCTAAAAATGAAAATTAACAAAAAAATTCTAACATAAGTCACAACTAATTTCTTTAAGAATGAGTTTTTTCCTAACAGCATCAATTTTAAAAAGGCCAGGGGAAATGTTAAAGTTATTAAATTGGCTTATACATGAACATTAATTTTTTCTGCGGGACATTGCATTCATTGCGAATCTCATATGCTACTTTGTAAGTTATTCATTTCATATATATATATATATATATATATATATATATATATATATATATATATATATATATATATATATTTATATATATATATATATATTTATATAACAAAACAATTGCCTAAATGCTTCCTAAAACATAGTAATAGTTATAACACACGTAATTAACTAAGATTACCTAGCAAACTTCCCAGAAAAATTTAAAACAGCAAAAATGATCTTCATAATAAATCTAGGCAAACCCCTAGAGCAAATAAGCAATTAGTGGTCAATTTCTCTGTTGGACATACACAGAAAAGTCTTAGAGAAAAGACTTAACATAAACAAGACTTAAAGTGTATCTTTAAGAAAATGGAAAAGAAAATCAACAACAATGAAGGTTCTGTAAGAAAATGTCCACAATCAGACTGGCTATAATAAAAGAAGATATAAAAAATAAAATCAGATTATATGTTCGTTGATGTGGTCCTACGCGAGGGTGAGAGAGCCTTCGAATAAGGAAGAACGATGGCTCAATTTCACAACTAAGACTCAAATGCAAGATGAAGAGTATTGCCGCAAACTTCCTTAATAGAAGTAGCGCTTTCATATAAATTGAAGAGCAATTTCCCCCCTTGCATCTAAAAAACGAGGTAGTGCATTAGAGAGGATGCTCAAGCCATAAAATATATTTTATGTACACAGGCGATCGACCGCTACAAGAACTACGGGATGCATGAGTACATTAGCCACGTTATCTCGATCGACACCTTTCAATAACATAAAATTGCAAGTAAGAATAACGGGGACATATAATGCTGACAATTTAAACCAAACATTAACGAATTTAAGATCATATAGATAATGAGAAACAAAAAGACCCAATGATAATTAAAAGAATGTAATATAATTAAATATCAAAAGGAATATTAATGCTTGACCTATAAATCGGTACCAAAGAATAATATGTATAACAAAAAAAAAGAGTACAACAGCGAGACAAAGATTGCGGTTACTCTGGAGAGCAAAAAAAACAGAGAAAAAGCAAATACAAAGACAACAACAAAAAGCAGAACAAGGGACGGGAATTTAGATCAATGTTTTAAATTTAATAATATTTTGATGATGGAATAAAACCCTTGTGACAAAAATGCAAAGTTAATAATAAAACGAAACAAATAAAGAAATAACAATCAAATTGCTCATTTGACTCTTATTACTAAGAAACAGCAATAGAGAATTTCTCAATGAGCAAAGAATAAAAATATTTCATTCAGCAAGTAAAAACACAGAGCAGAAAAATGTCTACGTTACTATTAAAAACGGTAGATGGAGTAACACAAACGCAAAACTCCTAGCAATAAAAGGGGCTAAACAAGTCCACGCCCCTAACCCCAAAATTTAAACGAATAAAGTTTGCCAAAATTAATGCACATCAACGCAAATTGTGAGAAAATGAAAATAATAATGTATGGCAGGATATTCTGTAAACTAGCCCCGTATATGATAATTATATCTGCCTATAGCTTATATTGCTCCCAGATTAGAGATGACTTTCACGCAACTGGTAATAGCTGCGGGGTAGAACTCTGGTTAGGAATTGATTTCACTTTGCCTCTATGATAGAAATATTGAGTTCTAGACAGCGGTTAAGTCTTTTAAGAGAATTCAACGCCCGTGGCAAGACATCAGGGTACACCACCCAAAAAAAATTTCGGATCGTGGAGACCCTGTAAATGATGAGTGGAAGATAACTCAGATGACTGAGGGGAAATTTCCCAACTGTTATAAAAAAAAGTTACAGCAACTAACTCTGATATATTTATCAGTAGCACAAATATGGAATAAAACATCAACAGAAGAAACGATTACTATATCTTGCAGTGACACATTGGTATAATGGTACATGCAAACAAAAATCCAATCCTCGGACCAGCAAATCGCATAAACAGTTGAAGTGGGAACAATCCATAACTAAAATAAACTACTTTCGCCCAGCAGAGGGGAGAGAGAAGCAACAGTGAAAATTGAGGAAGAGCTAAATAAGTTAACGGATTGCATCGCAAGGATGAACAAGAAAGCTGTTCCATTTATATCTCACAGAACCATATTCTATCCGAATTCAACAAAGAAATAATGAGGAAAGTAATCAGTATCAAAGCAACATACCAAAGTCACGAGCCTAGACGACTGAAAGTACGGCTTCCTTCGGTCCCTAAAAATCAGCTGGAGTTCCTTTAAATAAAAAATAAGCCAAAAAAGAGATGAATTTATCTTAAAGCTAGAAAAAGAAATTTAGCAGAATCCCAGTTAAATAAATGATATTTTTTGGATATACTAGGTTTACAAAGATTTTGCAACTGTCGCGTCTCTTCCTCTGTCGAGAGGTTTACATGTGTGATAGAACAATTTTCATCAAACAAACTTAAAGTTCTTCTTTAAGTTTATTTGAATGGACATTAGAAATATTTTTCAAAGTGACAATGAATGTCAGGATGAAATTTAAACAATCGAGCTCTCTATTCTCCTGCCGTTGGTCTAGACCAAGTCCGACAAGGCCAACGGCTCAACATAAGGCGGAGGACCGTTTGCTGTGTCGCGGAGAGGATCAAGGGCATGTAAAACCAAAAACATCGAGGTCATTCAGGCAGACCTAAAGTTTCCAACCATTTGGCTGTGAAAAATTCCTTCGAAAGTGCTATAGAACCGTCAAGGAGGAAGAAGGCAAGGGCTTGCTGTGCGTGGAAAGGCCTCTGCTCACTGGCTTAATATGAGAACAACGTCGACAGCGCTGCCGTTGCCTTCACAAAGACTTGAAGTTTATAGAAATCTATTTTTTTTCTGATGTAAAAAAACATTCACGGTCGATCCGATGATAAACATTCAGAAATATTGCTTGGTAAGCTTTGGCTAAGACGTCTACGAGTTCCGTTACGTGTTTTACACCAAACACCCGAACTCACTGATGATGGTCGGTTGAGATGCAGCCCGTGTGGTTCGCGGGCGGTCACATAATCCCCCACCGATAAAAGGGACATCGTGGTCACGAAAGTCTTGCACGCCCAAGAACGTGCAAGTGCAGTTGGGATCGAACATGAACTTCAGGTCAAAGAACCTTTCGCCGCCGCATTCGCGTAACCTCACTCCCATATGTTAGAGTGTTAAGGCACATGTCCAATGCAAGGCCTGCAAGCTCAGTTACTACAAGCAGGAGGAGCTTAAGTCATCCGTTAACAGTGTGTGAGCCAGCATGAGGAAGGACTTCGTTCACAACGTGTGCTTGGCCTTTAGGTCTAGCCTGGAGCTCGTATTTGTGCCTGAGGGTGGCTTCATTGATTATTACTACAATTTTAAACCTATTGATATGCTATAAAATAAAGACTTGTCTAACTGCACTGAAACTATTTTTGTCTTCTATGATGAGATCGACGTAACAAGAAAAAAAGTACTTTTGTTATGTATGGTATTTTCATGGTATTTACTAGCAAAAATCAGTCCAACGGGTGTTATTTGATAAGCTTGTAGTGTTTGTTCCCTCTTCTCAGAAAATTACGAAACTACGTGAGAGAAAAAGCATTTTTTATTGCACAACGGTCATGGAGTTTATTTAAATTTGTAATTGGCATCTTGATCTAGTTCCAGTCCTGTTCTCAAAATATTTTGTAAAAATGCACAGACGGAGAAACACAGACAGACGCTAGGCTACTAATAATTATATGCTGATTGCTACGGAGGACAATTGCTAGCGTTTGTCCAAAATATTTATTCCAACAGCAAGAACATTCTACTGCGTGTAGGCAATTTATATTTGTACATATATTGCGAAAAGCTAGTGAAATATAAAAATTTTTAAAAGATGTGGAAGATCAGTAAAGCACTCGTTAAAAAGCAAAACCAGAACTTTTATAAAATTAAATAGGATATTGATATGTACACTCAGAAAATAAGGAACACGAAGTGTTTTTTATAGAAAAGACTTCAAAAATAAATTTGATCATGAATAAATCCTATAACTTTAAAACTAAATCACAACAGATAAAGCAATTTATTTAAATCTTAGACTCAGAATCGATGGCAAACTTGAAATCACTATGGTCCGTTTCTCGTTGTAAGGGGTTGTCTAGGTTTTGTTGTGTTTTTGACATAAAACAGCTATCATTATAAATTTGTATCCCTTGGAAGCCAAAGTGAGAGGTTTGTAATAATTCCACAGTAATCCGCTTAAAGGAACGAGTGACTATGTTGTTCTGTGAACAGAATAAAAGAATGAAAGTATTGTTATTGGCTATGTGCCAGCTTATGCGTGCAAATCCAGTTGTCACCGATAAAGTGGGTATAGATTCAGCGTATCAACCAATGAAGCACAAGTTGGTGATGCCACAGAATGATTTTGGGCCCCGCTCACTAGTATCGACCTCATGGCTCGCATCTACAATTTCAATGCCATATCCACTAGGATAGCAAGAGGCCCGATAATACTTGTATAAGTGAGAAGAAAATTTAAATTTTCAACACTGTATTAATTCAAAGCGACCGAGCATTAATTGTTTAGGATGAAAACGTAGAAGTCGTTATGGCATTAACTTAATTCAAATGAAGGGAAGATATTATACAACTCATAGATTTTGTCAATCATTAGAAAAAAAAATTGACTAAAAAATGAATTTTCCGTACTTTTTTGTTTATTCGTGCTTGAGTAAATACATTTCTAAGTAAGTCAACTTCTAACGCACTGCCGATAAAATAGACAAATAAAGAATTCACTCAGAAACAAGAAATTATAATTGATTCAGGTCTAAATTGGGTTTAACAACAAATTGAACCAACACCCTTGTACCAATTTCCATTCTCCACTAGTGTAGCATGGTCCCCTACCTATGTCATGAGGTAGGGATAATATAATTAATGAGCTGCTCCTGTTGCATGTTTCTTGTTTGTATTCAAAGTGTAAATATATTCTACGTAAATTGACAATCCTTTGGATACATAAGTTACTAACATAATATTTCTATTATTTTATCAAATTACTATTACACCGAGATAGTTACAAAACAATAATAGAAAACGTTAATTTATTTTAGTTATATTTATTAAAATCTTTACAAACTCTAAGTGATTACTGTACATTTCATAATCAACTGAAAAAGATGTTGCATCAGGGGTTTATTTGAATTTGGCACACGATGTACCAGCAATTATGGCATTTTAATGACGATAATTGTTGTAAATCTATAGTTTAGTTTTGGATCCGGACTACAGAATGATTTTTACAATGGGAGAAACACCATTTTATCTATATACGTTTCTTAACTTATTCAGCTTATATTCAAGATCTAATCAGATAAACCAATCAATAAGGCCATATCGTCTATCAAACTAATTTAATATTTAACAGATGTAATAAATAATTTTTTTATTTAGATCCGAGTTGTAGGGGCGTAAATATTGCATATTATGTCTAAAAATTAAAGATGGTTTTCCTACTATTTATAATTCAAAAAGTTCAAGTTGACGTTGAATGTGACTAAAAATAAGAAAACTGGCAGTTATGTCACGCGAGGGAATATGATACTCCTAACGGCAAATACTTCAAGACTTAAATTTGATTTCGATGTCATATTTTGCGCAGCCAATCTTTATAATTAATTATGAAAAATTAAAATGACTAGACAGAAAATTCCCATTCAAAAATTTGGTAAAAGCATATGGGTAGAATTAGGCAAGGCAAGGGAAAGTGAAAAGGGATAGTCACAGGAGGAAACTTACCTAAAACGGATTCCTGGAACTTGTCATGCAGCAACAGGATGAAAGGTCTAAATGAATAATAGATATTGCAAAAATATCCCTACAATAAAAGGAAATAGAAATGAAACTACTCGTAATTCCTCGGTTAGTGAAGATTCCTTCGAAGAAACCGCGTAGTAGCGAAAAAGGTTTTGCATTTATTAGAGAACAAAAGTGTATTAAGGACAATTACTATTCGTGATGATCATCTAATCTCAACAGTAACCAATGAATAATTTATTACAAATAAAAGAAAAGACTAAAAAAACTTTGGCGATATCATAGTAAGTTTTTATGTTTTTCAAAGTGTTTTCATTTAATGTATACATGCTTCTGCAATTTTGTTAACCTCTACATCTTTAACAAATATAATGGGTTTTCCACTATATAAATCGAATGAGATGATTTTCTCACCCTCCATGACATAACTAAGATATGCTTAAGTTACCCAACAAAAAGTCCCTTTTGCTTACTTGAACATATTGCTCAAAATTCATAGTTTCTCCATATAGTCTTTTCCGCAAATGGAACAACATATTTCATATACGCCACAGGAAGATGGCTCGGGTTTCGTACTGTTTAGTTTTGAGGATTCTTCGAGAGACGTGGAAAGGGGGAAAACTACTCTAATTACAACGAAAATGATTTTTAATTTACCCTTAGAAAATTCGTTCCATCCTAACAGAAAGTATGGCGGATAAAAGTGTTAGAATCGCCTAAGTTTAAAAGCGGTCTTGATAAAAAATACTTGGCCTCAATAAAAAAAATCACAATTGCCCAGAGCTTGTGTATACTTTTCAATAATTACATCCTTCTCAGTAGAAATAGGATGGTGGAAAACCATGTACATAATCATTGGAATGATTATATTTTTTTATGATTTCTAAATGAATGGAAGTCTGGTTGAGTCCTATCCCTTTCTATCTCGTTCGATTTCACTAGTAAATTGAATGGAGTGAAAAAAGTAATTTAACAGATCTTTAAATATTTCCCTTACTTTTGGGGCCATCCACTGCGCATATATTTACATCAATGCTATGCATTATAGACCTGAATGCAATTAACTCATCTTTCACTCTCAAACTAGTTTGTAATTTCTTGTCTTTAATTTTCTCATCTTTAAATTAAACTCCCATTCAGCCCTAATGCAAAAACCAGCATCGTAAAAATGCAAAATTCAGCATAATACAAATAAAGAGTATTATCGAATATCAGTAGTATAGAAAGGGTAATAATAAGATCCGTAGTGCCCAATTAGAAGATGGAGTAGAGCCAACAAGGAACCTCACAAATTGAGCACCCTGTTTCCCCTATTAAATCTTGAAATTAGCATATAAACCAGAGACTAAAATAATAGGCC
Organism: Ceratothoa steindachneri; assembly: GCA_963969495.1. NCBI lineage: Eukaryota > Metazoa > Arthropoda > Malacostraca > Isopoda > Cymothoidae > Ceratothoa > Ceratothoa steindachneri. Next base: position 89,026,290 of record OZ018328.1, read on the forward strand.
ATTTGTTAATAACACTGTACAACAATGGAAAAAAGAACGGAAGTGAGAATAACAAATTATTGTGGTATTTTTTGCCTAAATCACAAATACATATAACATCCATCTCTTTCTGCCACCCTACAGCTCCTCGTAAATTACCATCTTACTTACGTCAAATACAGTGATGCTTCCGTACGGATTGAATGCTAACAGTATTGGGACTTTTTTATTTATAAGATGATTTTTATATAATTTTAAAGGGATGTACCTAAGTTATTTTTCAACCTAACTTATGAAATGTATGAAAGTATACTCAACATTTTTTAGTGATTTTTTGTCAAAATCAGTGGTACCTCTTACGTTACGCTTAGGAATTTGATAAATTACTATAAATGCTTCCTATTTTTACTTTTTTATTTAATATTTTTAGGTGTTACTATTTATATTATTTTTCACATAATACAATGTTTTTTTATTTACAGGAGATAGAGCTCAAATGCCGGGAGACTGAAAAAATTCACAATACAGTTTATGTTTTCTATGCAAATCAATTAAATTAAGAAACTACAATAGATATTTGACTAAACATGTAAAGAAACTTTATGAGCTCTACTTTTGATGTAAGGTGTGGGACCAGGAAAACATTGGGCACTTCATACATGTTTCTTTAGTTTCAAAAGTTACTCTTCTGCTTGGGTGAAAGACAAAGGACCAGGCCTTATGTTTGGAATAACAATGATCTTGAGGTAACCAAAGAACCATTCAATAGATTACTACATGTACTTAACAAATATTAAAGGAAGGTGTTCAATGTTTTTTATTTCCTGTATTTTAATTTCTTTTTAAGAGATGTAACAATTAGAAAAATTAAAATACATACTATGTTGTACTTCCGTATTTCTGGAAGGGATTACAACCCGTAATATCCATTTCTAGTCTAATTTTATTTTATATCACTAAAGGTGGCAATAGACAAGGCCAGAAATCTATCATGTATCCAGATCTTCACTCTGTTATTCGCCTAGTTAGACATTCAACTACTATCCCTGTGTCACTTCCTGCCTCTGCACTACCAAGTGATGACACGAGCAACTCAGTGGATTCAGAATCTCAAGATACACCATATCTGGTACAACTTGAATCTGACCAAAGAAGACACATCATCTCTCAATCGAAACTCAATTATCTAGTTCGTGATCTAACACTTACTAAGTAACAGAATGAACTGTTGGCCTCACGTCTGCAACAATAGAACCTTTTCATGAACATGCTCGAATTACATTATTTAGGAAGAGTTCTGTAGATCTACAACAATTCTTCACTTTTGAAATAACTTGACTGATTTAAAAGCAGCTTAAAAGCAGCTCTGTTGCACATTGGAAAGACCATGGTTTCAGTTGCATTTACTCACTAAATCATTTTAAAAGAGACGTATGAGAACCTTTCTTTTATTCTAAACCGCATAAGTTACGAGGAGCATAGTTAGCTAAATTTTTCGGACCTGAAAGTAGTATCCCTACTTAATGGGCTAAAAACTGGATACACCAAGTTTATGTGCTTCCTTTGCAAGTGGAACAGTAGGGCCAGATTAGAACATTATGTACGCTCAGAATGGTCACCTCGAGAAACTATGACACCTGGAGGCCACAATGAAATTCATGAGCCACTAGTTAAAAAAGAGAAAATAATTTTTCCGTCACTTCTTATAAAACTAGACCTAATGAAGCAATCTACCAAATCACTCCAACATTATAAGCTATGTTTCCAGTACCTCAAATTGATCTTCCCTAAAATAAGTTATGTTATGATTAAAGAAGTCATATTCGTAAGCCCTCGGATTCCTCAACTTATAGCTGATAAAGTTTTCTAAACGAAAAGGGATTAAACTGAGCTAGCGACCTGGCAGGCGTTCAAAGATGTATGCAATAAACTACTGGGAAAGCACTAAGGGGCCCAGCGAGAGCGTATAGTGGAGATCCTAATCAAGTGCTACCAAGACCTCGAAAGTCTTCCCCGATGGGAAATTTTTGTTATCGAATTCGAATTCATCACACTCAACTTCTATATAAAATGCACATGAAATCTACGTCTTTTTCTTTACACTGAAGTTTGTTTTACCGTATAATTAATCAATGCAAAGTAAACTGTATAACTGTAAATAATGCTAAACCGTTAGTCAATTATTACTGTCTCAATACAAAGCAAAATGTATACCTGTAAATAATGCAAAATCCGCTAGGCAATGAAATCGCTGTGCTCTCACGCTAACACACAAATATTCACAGACATTAGAAAGCAAGTGAGAGCCGACCGTTTTGGCCGCGCCTATAATGATGACAATGAAAGTGCTGTTCGTACAAGTAATGTATTTGATACAGAGGAAGCTTTGACATGGACCGGAGAAAGATGAAATATTATTTTACTACGAATATCGGCATGATAAATATCAGTCAGATTTCCAAATTCGAACACCCTTTTGCTGTACATGCGCCTACACTAAATACACGCATATACCCTCTGGTCAAATAGGCTCCACCCAGCTCTTGGATACGAAAAACGGAGATACGCCCCAAATTACTCGTTAGGATAAAATGGATTGTAAAGACCTACATAGACAGTCAGAAAGATTGAAAATACAACCACATTGAGGCTGTTAACACCAATAGCCAGATACAAGGACGTGAATATACCACAAACCAGTAACTCAGCGATATCACTTGCCCCAAAACAAAAGACGCCCGTAAGACCAAGAATAAACATCCAAAACCACCATTGGTTAATTTTCTTACCTCCTCTAAGTAATAAGTAAGTTACCGTAAGCCCAGCCTATAAGTGGATAACCAGTGGGCCTCTTGAACTTCCAATTGGAGTCGAATAGACATCTACCACATAACCAACCGCAGCCGATAACCTCATGCTAAATCACACGCATCCCCCATAGATGCATTATAATTTATGTGTGCTTTTCATATTCATGGAAAGAAATTGACAATCGCAAAACAGAAAAGCACCAATTTATGATAGATTACTTATTATTTTGTTAAATCAATTTCAAACCGAGCTGAGTATCATATTCATAAATTTGTACGAGAGCGCTGGTTTCTTTCCCAAAAGGAAGATAGAGAAGAATTCTTTGGCATAGAGTTAGGGTAGTTTTATGGTGTAATGAAGAGCAAACTATTATAAGATTTAAAAAAACAACAACTAGGAACTAAATAGCTCTAAATTAAGTGTTTGCTTTTATGTAGATTGGAAATATTTAATAATCCAAACTGATCATACGTCATCAGTTGGTTTGAGGCGAATGAATGATTGGATACAAAAATTTGTTTATATGATGTTAATAATAGAATAATCAATCTAGGCATGTAAACGATATCAAACCTTACTTAATTACATATGAAAGCACGGATACACTATTTTTAATAGAATTAAAGGTTAAATTTTTTTAATTATCGATACGGATGTGGAAAAACATAAATTTTTTCTAACAAATTCGTTTAACATGTTTTTTTTGTAGAAATAATCCACTCTACTATCTTTTTATTCAATCATGAGTCAACGTTATAACCTGAACGCCTCATACAAAAGGCCTATGAAGTGAATTCGAATTCTTAGTGTAGTGCTGAAGTTATATGCTCTATGGAGGAGATTATGAATGGCATTAATTTTTAATTTAAAAACACAGCAGCTAAAGAAACTTAAATATATTTTGAAAAAGTTGGTTTTCGGTAAACATTTACCTTACTTTGGTTACCAATCTAAAAAATTAAAAAAAGAGTTGTTAAAACTGTTGAATTCAGCCTATCCTCAATTATTACCATCTAGTGTTCTCATTAAAGAATTATGACCTGGATCATTATTTAAGTTCAAAGATGAAGCACTGACCCGTATGCAATCTACAATTATATACGTTTTTCGTTGTACGTGCAGTAGCACCATAACATATGTCGGGGCAACAGGGCGTACGCTTTACTCCCGCTTCTTGCAGCAGATGGATAGATCTAAAAGAAGTATACTTTACCTTGCAAAACCTGATCCATCCTCAATTCGAAAGCATCTGTCACAATGTAGCTCTAGGGCTACAGTCGAGAACTTCACGATACTTAATGCGGTAAGTAACATCTCCGACCTTTACCTGCTAGAGTCAATTTATATTACAAAACTTCAACCCAGTCTAAATAATGACTCTTTATCTTTCCAACTAAATATAGTCACTCATTATTAAAACATATAATTTGTTAAATTTCACATGTTTATTTCCAATAATAAAATTCACTGTCAATTATTTTCATTCCTATTTTATATAAATTCCTTCGTTGCTTTTTTTCATCCGTATTTCCGATGAAATTAATTCGTTTCAAATTTAATATTCATGTCTGAAAATTTTATTGCATGTGTTAGCTTTTTATGTATACACTTAAATCTGTATTGTGTATTCTGTCTTTAGCACTGATGATTGGATTTGTAATAATTATGAAACGTTTACAATATATCTTACGAGGCATCTTGAGCTCTGTCCTGGTCATCCTGTCTATACGTCGCCTGAAGTTTGAGTTAATCAATTCGTTTTCCACTTATATTCCCTGTGGTAGATGGTGGATTACTGAATTGCTAAGCTTTCGATCTTAGTGGATCATCTTCAGAGCGTTTGGAAATGTTCTTGCCTCCTTTACCGATTTAATGAGTGGAGTGAGGATCTCACAGAGTAGGAGAAAACGACTTTTAAGGGGTATATATTCGCCATCTATTACATGGGTCAACTTGAGGAGAGATTATTAGACATCATGGAAAATGAGCCGCACACATATTGCCGATACATAGATGACATCTATATCAACGTAAAATTGATGTAGATGTCATGTATTTTACGTTGGTGGGTGTTGCAAGCAGTATTCGCTGAAGAAAGTCCGAGCTCTAGAAGAAAAAAGAGAGAGCTAAGCAAGGGGCCCCATGGGGCCGGCCCCCCAAGAAACTAGACGGGTCCCCATTCGTATTCTACGAGTAGGAACCAAACCGGTTAGGCTGACGGTCATGAATACAATCTACGGAATGATCAACTTCTTCCTTCTACAACTCCTCGAAACGCTCTCAGGCTACGCGAACACTTGCGAAAACATGAAGGACATGGAGGACTTAGTCTCAGAAGAGGCTAAAAAGCATTTACAAAATTACAGCTGGAAGTGATCATCTTCTACGAGATACTCGTCCAACGTACAAAATACTACGACGGCTTGACCCTTTCTTTACGGAGAACTCCTGTGAGGAAATCAAGGCCGAGCTGTCAGACAAACAAAAATGGGCCAATATAACAAGAGTAGAAAAATTAGGCAAGCCCAACACCATAGTCAAAATCATATTCTCGAACAATGAGATGGCGCGCCGAGCAAAAAGAAAATGGACTATTAGGATTCTACCTCACGCTAGCCCCCGAACAAATCGAAACCGTAGAATATATTCCCATCGAGAGCTGCTTTAAATCCTATGTGCTTGAGCAGCACAAAACCAAAGAATGGCCAGCGAAGAAGATGGTGTCTTCCAACTGCGCCGGACTCGGACACGAGTGGAAAGAATGTAGAGCAGAAAGAACAAAGTGCATCAACTGTGGTGGCAAACACAAAGCCATTGCTATGAAAGGCCATCATCCGGAAACAAACAATCCAAGAAAAGAAAGAGAAAGGGAAAAAGGAAAAGGAGGCAAAGTAAAAGTCATGCCTTGATGCAGCCACAACAATGAAGACCACAGAAACCGCGACAAAATTGGTCATGCCAAAGGAAGGGACCGAAATTATGGCTATGATAATGTTCGCTTGCCCACCTGGCTAACCTGGCTCGACCCAGCACGTTTTCAGATGAGCTAAATCAGCTTCTGCATATGAACGGGGTGACAAAGAAGTTATGGTTCCCGCCGAACCCTGCCTCCAACGATATTCTTGAAATACAGCTCACAGAAGAACAACCAGAAGGAGAGGAAAAAACCAAAAAATGAAAACTCAAAGAATTTTCCAAAGAAGAATAAACAGAGGAAAAAGAAGAAAAAGGAAACCGAAGAAAGTCAAAACCCAACAACAGAAGAAGAGGACGAGGATGAAAAAATATTAAAGTGCCCATGAGTTTCCCTCACAGAAAAGAAGGAGATATTGGAGATGGGGTACTTCTTTAGCGCAGAAGAAGTGCCCCTCAAGGTCTTGGGACCACCAATAAACAGACCACCGAAAGGGAAAATTGTGGAACTTACAAAAGCCATAAGAATGTGCACATCCAAATGGACTCACGAAGGATCCTACTCACCGAAGGAAATAGTAGGGCAGCTGGAGGAAGGCACATTTTACATTCCCGATTCTTGCATCCATACAGTCAACCTGAATGTTTTTAAGGTAATTAAGAACTGACAAAAGACCTCACACCTAGCCAAATATGTGAATGAAAAAAGTGAATAATAAACAAAAAGTGTAAAAATCAAACGAAGTGAATAAATCAAAGTATAAATACGATAAAAGAATAAATGAAAGTGAAAATAAATTACCAGTGAAATAATATAAATAGAATAGATAATCAAAATTAAGTGTTTAAAATTTCGGTTCTAACGAGAAATAATTATAAGTAGAATGTGCTAAAATAAAGTGTAAATAAAAACGGTACTAATAGGAAATATAAATTAAAAGTGTTAAACGTTAAAAAATGTGAAATACTAGAAAGTTTAGAAATAAATCAAAAAGACATGAATAGATAAATGAAGGTAAATTTGGTATGAAAATAAAGTGAAATAAATATAAACTAAAGCGAAAATGAATTACTAATTGAGAATTAATATAAATGAGTAGAATAAGGAAAATATAAAATAAAATATTTAATTGTAAAAATTTCGATATTAAAGTGTAATAATAGAAATAGAATGTTAAACGTTAAAATTGTAATAATAAGTAAATCACTCAAAAATAATAATAAAATACCGAACAATAAGTATTATTTTAAGTGTGTAAATAAGAAATGAGATATAAAAAAATAAATAACATAAAAATTCGATGTGATAAACTGTTTATAAATGGAATATATAGAATAAATATGTAAATATAATAAAAAAAGATAGATGACCTCCACAGTTGCTGGAGTTTTCGTTCTTCCTACTTCTCCATGTAAACTTACCCTTCTCTGATCTCCTTTTTTTAGTGTGTATATTCAGCGCTATGATCTAAATTGTTTTTGCTTATATTTAATTATATCTAGCATACTCAAATCTGTAAACACGGTTCTTTAATAAATATTGCAAATATACATCAACGTCCAGAACGAAGAACATCTGGTTAACATCAAGGAGCATTTTGATGAAAACTCCATAATAAAATTCACTTATGAATTAAGCAAGTGCAATAAACTCCCTTTCTTGGACGTTGAGGTTCACAACAACAATAAAAGCTACATCACTAAAGTGGATAGAAAAAGTACGGGCATGGGAAGATGTCTCAATGCGGAGAGTGAATGCCCTGAAAGGTATAAAATAAGCGTAATCGGCTCATACATCCGCCGAGCTTAGAAATGCTGCTCTCCGTGGGAACTTTTTCATCTAGAAATTTCCCGAGTAAAACAAATATTCGTGAATAATGGTTTCTCAAACAGCATGATTGTCAAACAACTCCAATCTATTTTAAATAACCATTACAAACATTGGGATAAAACTGGAAGTAATCATGGAGAGGTCAACAACATCAAAGTATATTACAGAAACGAGATGTCCATAGCCTATAAAATAGATAAAAAAACATCAAGGAGATTATAAACCGCAACATCAAGGTTAAAAATCAAACAGATAAAATCCAACACATGATTTATTATAAAACAACAAAACCCAGCATTTTCCTGATGAAAAACAACATCTGCTTAAACAACTCGAATCTCAAGTGAACCAAAATAGTTCACGAGTTCATCTGCCCCGATAAAGCCTGTAAGATTTATAAAAACTCAAAATATATTGACATGACAACCACTACACTTTCGAAACGTATAATATGCATCTACAAAACGGAAGGCTTAAAATTCATATAAACGCGTGCCCATAATTTTAACTTAACGAGAGATATGCTCGTTGATAAAACCATTATTAAAAGAAAAGAGGTCAATAAAGCTAGGTTGAACATCTTAGAAGCCATATTAATAAATGAAGATAAGTCGGCCATATTAATAAATGAAGATAAGCCGGCCATTCAAGCGTCAAGCTAGAATCGCAAATTAAAACTATTTTAAAATTCCACTCACAGGAGTGTCTCATTTCCTCTAACGTTACGTTTAACCAAGGCGGTATAAATACGCCTTAAAAATCATTTTCTTTCCTCTGTCAGATCCTCACTCCACTCATTACATGGGTAGAGGAGGCAAGAACATTTCAAAACACTCCGAAGATGATCGAATAAGAACGAAAGCTTAACAATTCAGTTTGTTTTTTACCGAACACATTCATTTTAAAAAAAAGATGAATATTGGACAAGTGCTACACCATCTACAAGATGGAATAAAAAAGATAGTTAAAAGAATAGAAAGTTGCCAAAGGAAATTAATTAAGGCAAAATACACAATTGCCTTGAACAAAATTTGCATTCAAGAAAGACTGTTACATAACTACACTAATATACATATATATATATATTTATATATATATATATATATATATATATATATATATATATATATATATATATATATATATATATATATATATATACATATATATATATATATATATATATATATATATATATATATATATATATATATATATATATATATATATATGTATATATATATATATATATTTATATATATATATATATAGATATATATATATATATATATATATATATATATATATATATATATATATATATATATATATATATATATATATATTTATATAGATCGGTAACAGTCTTTCATGGATTCAAATTTTCTTGTAGACCATGGTATATTTTGCCTTGATCAATTTCCTATGCAACTTTCTATTTTTCTTACTGTCTTTTAGTGTCCATCTTGTTGACGTTAGATACCTAGTCCTATGTTCATATCTGTTTTTAATAAATACATCGGGTAAAATCAAACTTAAACTATTTTCTAGGTTCATGCACAAATGAAGCTCCTTTCAGGACACCGGACGGTAATCTATACACGCAAGTAGACGGAGTGGCTATGGAACCACCCCTGGGGCAGACCTTGGTCAACTGCTATATGGGTCAACTTGAAGAGAGCTGATTTGATAATAGCGAAAATAAGCCACACACATATCGCTGATACGTAGACTACATCTACATCAACGTTCAGAAAGAAGAACATTAAACAGCATTTTGAGGAGAACTCTATGTTAAAATTCACTTATCAATTGAACAAGGCAATAATCTCCCTTTTCTGGACGTTCAGGGAAAAATATTAATGGAAGCCATATAAAAAAATTATATAGAAAAGGGACAGACTTGAGAAGATGCCTCAAGGCAGATAGTCTATGTCCTAAGAGGTACAAAAAAAGTGTATTCGGCTCATACATCCGTCGAGCATACAAATGCTGCTCTAGGTGGAACCTTAAACATCAAGAGATTTTCCGGGTAAAAAAACCCTCGTAAACAACGGTTTTCCGAACAGCATGATTAAAAAACGACTTGAATCATTTTTAATTATGCATTACAAACACGGATAAAACGAAGAGTAATCAGGAAGCAGTAAATAACATCGAACTGTAGTCCAGAAATCAAAAGTCTATGGCTTATAAAATAGACTAAAAAAACAATAGGGAGATTGTTAACCGTAAAATCTCGATTAAGAATCAAATGGGCAAAACTCAACTTATTATATACTATAAAACGACAAAAGTTAACAATCTCCTTATGAAAAATAAGAGCGGCCAAAATTCATGGAATTTAAAGTAAACCAATATAGTTTACGAGTTTAACTATCCAAATAAGGACTAGGACTACAAGCTTCATAATAACTAAAATTTTATATGTTGGCATGAAAAATAGCACCCATTCAAGGCGTTTAACCATGCATCTGCAAAGTGGAGAGTTCAAAAATCAATGGACAGCGTACATAAAATCAACCTAACTAGAAGTATTCTAGTTGAGCACACCACAATTAAATGGAAAGAGGGAAATAAAACTAGACTGGACATCTCAGAAGCCTTCCTAATAAACGAAGAAAAACTGGCCCTCAGCACCCTAGATTCGAACATTAAAGTTGCTTTAAAAATTCCACTTACCGGATTGGATCGTTACCGTTGGCATTACGCTCATGCGAGGAGGAATAAATATCCCCTGAACACCGTTTTCTTTTCATTCATCCTAATTCAGACTCTACCATACTTCATTGGTAAATGAGGAAAGAATACTTTAAGACGCTCCGAAAATGATCGAACAAATCAAAAGCTCAGCAATTTAAGTTTGTTTTTTACCAAACGCATTTATTAAAAAGAGATATGAACATAGGAAAAGTTAGTTACCATCTACAAAATTGAATAAAAAAGAAAGTAAGAATATATATATATATATATATATATATTTATATATATATATATATATATATATATATATATATATATATATATATATATATATGTATATATATATAATAGAGAGAGAGAGAGAGAGAGAGATTTCGGACCTTGATTTGCCTCTTGGGGTTGATTGGATGATATTAGCGGATTCCGCCCTTTCTGTGTCTCTCTCGTTGATAAGTTGACGTCTTAAAAATAATATTAGGCATTTCAGTCAATTTTTACTTTTTCTATTATCTAACGGTTTGTGAATTACTCTAATCACATTCCAATTCGCTAATTGACCATAAACAACGATATATAATGAATACAATCATCCTTTTTAGTGAAGCATCCAGAGAGACTTTTAATAAAATTACGTCGTAAACCAATGGAAATAGCGGATAGATGTAGGAATGCGACTCTCAGAGAATCAAATAAAGGCAATGAACCCGCAGTATTCTATAGAGAAAGGGACAGAGATTAGAGAGATGACTTAGAAAAGCAGGTATAATAAGAGCGATTACTATTGGGACCAGAATGGGATAGAAGTTAAAGCACAGGACTTTGCCATCAAGAAAGTGTTAAAGGTAAGATTTACCACATACCTTGTAGCAGGTGAGCTCAGTTATTATAAAGAGTCTATACGAGACATTGACAGAATAATTAGTGATTATAAGAGTGATATTTCAGCATATAAAAGTAAAACTCAATGATAGTACATATCGATGAATATGCTCATTTGCAAATTAGAGTGGAATTAGAGTGATTACAAAGTGTGTAGTATAGAGAGAAAAAGAGGATTGGATGAAGCAGGTTATATTACTTCCAACAGGATAACCAATCTCCAAAGTGGATTCTTACGGTTGGCAAATGTTGTAGCGAGCATAAGAAGGCGGAATAAGATAACATTACCCAATCAAATACAATGAGACAATCAACGACCGAAATCTACGAGTCGGGATAACATTTATTATTATTATATATATATATATATATATATATATATATATATATATATATATATATATATAATATTAATAGATTATAAGATCTATAGGCTGGAAGAGGTCAAAATCAGGAAACACGCTGGATTCCTTTATTAACGTTTTGCCTTATATCCTCATTAGAACAGAACCACAGGAGAAAGAATATCATACACTATATACAGGGTGACCCCCTCCACAAAGAAAACAGGCCTGCACACACCTTTTGTGATATATACTTTATTCATTTACTACAATCACCCTTACTTTGCAGGACATGACAAAGGCAACGCCTGAAGACACAACTTGATCTCAATGGGAGTTCCAGCAAAGAATATACGGCATCTAACATTACTACAAGAGAGGCAGGACACTTTCGTACATCAGTTCTAATGTGAAAAAGGCCCCTTCACGAGCAGAATAGGACAAGGTGGACTACTTCAAGAACTGTGGGATTGTGGAGAATCTGAATGTAGCAAGTGATAACCGTTAAAGCCATTCAGGACGCCCCAGGAAGTGTACAGTTCAGATGGTCGAGAGCGTAAGAGAGTCAGTTCAGCAGAGTCCAAAACGCTTTGTGGGTAAGTGAAGTTAGTCCCTCGGTATATCCTGAGAGACTTGCAGGAGAGTGCTAGTAATGGATGCAAAGCCCCCCTCCCCGATTTCTTTCTCTGCGGCTCTCTTAAATACAGTGTATGCAGGGAGACCCAGGATCATCACGAAAATCAAGGAAGCGATCAGGGAGGAGTTCAGAGCCTTTAGTCGGTCGGCTTGTAACAACGTCATGGACAACGTTGTGCTGCACCTCAAAAATGCACAGAGCTAAATGGAGGTCAACTCAAATATGTGCTCTACAATAAAGAAGAAAAGTCCAAAGACTTTCATATTTTGATAGGATGTTGATAAACACAATAAACTAGTTACCACCAAAGTTTCATTCAATCCTTGCAGAAAATTAAGAAATGAGGCCTATTAGGCGGTCGGTTTTTAATGACGTCATAGACCACTTTTTGCTGCGCCTCAAGAAATGTACAGAGCTAAATGGAAGTCATCTCGAATATGTGCTCTAGAATAAAGAAGAAAAGACCAAAGACTTTCCTCCATAACCCTATATTTTAAGAACGAGATTTTTTGAAGGTTTGAATAAGATTTTTTCTTTTAGTTCGGTTGTCACCTAAGTAGATTTAATTTTTTGAGCAAAGTTATTTCTAATAATTCCTTTATAATATAAAAAAAATAAAATGGTAAAGTTCAGAAATAAATATAAGTATCGAATTTTTGTGACTTTTTAAAACTAAAAGAATTACAAATGGGGAAGTTCAGAAAATTTCTTAAAATTTTGGAAATTATTATAGCTAATTTAGATGGAGAAATAAAAAGAATTATGCTAGGCCGTAGGACACAGACCGAAGAAGAACTACAGAACTACAGAATCTAGGACCAGCAAAGACCCTAAAGTCCGCTCGAGGCTAGTCCGCTACACTGAATCAAAAACTACGATACACCCTTATCTACGAGTGTATCTCTAACATGCTATTTTTTTTTTTTTTTTAATACTATCTACTGTACACACTTATCTACATGTGTACATTATCGTGCAATTTTAACTAATCAAACTAGGGGTCGGGGGAGATAGAAAGTTTTTCTTCTCATCTTCCGCAGCCACTCGACTGCTAGTGGTGAAAAGCTAATTTAGGGATAGAGACTACTTATAGGATAGGCGGAAAAGAAATGGGACATCTAAGCTACACATGCAGAGAATCGCCGGCATCATTTTTAGTCATCATAATTTCATATCCTTAAACCTCCGCTCCAAACTCTCTCTCTCTGCAAGGACGTCCAAATTCACAGTGCTCAACTACGTTATATTTAAACTATTCAAATGCACGTCGAGACGATTTTTGAACATATTAACCGAAGTGCTATCTACTACGTGGGTGGGCAGCCGATTCCAATTTTGAGTAACTTTAAATGTAAAATAGTTTTGGGCTATACTAGTGTTAAAACGCTTGTTCACTAATTTTAACCCGTGCTGACGAGTATTTCCCCTATGATCCAGTTCGAACAGATTGCGAAAGTCCACGTTTGAGAAACCCTTTAGTATTTTAAATACTTCTATTAGCTGGCCACGTAATCTTCTGCGTTCTAGCGATGGCAAATCTAAAGCCCTGAGCCTTTCCTCGTATGATCTATTCCTCAGCTCTGGAATTAATTTCGTAGCCCTACGCTGCACTCTTTCTAATTGCGCAATATCTTTCATTAAATATGGAGCCCAAAATTGAACAGCGTATTCGAGAAGTGGCCGCACAAGGGATTTATATAAAGGTAAAATTACATCCTTAGATTTGAAGATGAAATTGCGCGCGATATAACCCAAAACGCGATTTGCTTTTTTACACGCATCCGCGCATTGCTTCGAGAATTTAAAATCGTCTGAGACTAATACTCCCAAGTCTTTTTCTAATTTAACCGCGTCGAGGACTTGGCCTTTCATGGTATATTCTACTCTTAAATTATGGCAACCCAAGTGCATTACCTTGCATTTGCTTAAATTAAATTCCATTTGCCACTTGTCCGCCCAATTGGCAATCGAGTTTAGGTCCCCCTGCAATTTATCGACATCCGATCTTACATAGGCACGATTACCCAGCTTCGTGTCGTCCGCAAATTTCGAAATCCGACTAAGTATGCCTTTATCTAAATCGTTAATATAAATTAAAAACAATAAAGGGCCTAAAACAGAGCCCTGCGGTACCCCACTACTAACGCTGGCCCAATCTGAACATTCCCCATTTATTACTACCCGCTGTGAGCGATCTTTCAGCCAATTTCTAATCCAGTTTAAAATCTTACCAGTCACCCCAATCGCTTTAACTTTCATTAATAACCTTTGGTGGGGGACGGTGTCGAACGCCTTTTTAAAGTCTAAATATATTACGTCTACAGCTTTGCTTTCATCGTACACGCAAATCATTTTGTGGAAGAATTCGAGCAAGTTAGTCAAGCACGATCTCGCACGCCTAAATCCATGCTGGGTATCGTTAATCAGCTTATTTGCCTCGAGGTGGCTCACTATTCTATCTTTAATTACAGATTCTAAAAGCTTCCCAACTACCGAAGTTAGACTAATAGGCCGAAAATTCGTTGCTTCAAATCTATTCCCCTTCTTAGAAAGTGAAGAAGAAGAAGAATAAGAAGAAGAAGATGAAGAAGAAGATGAAGATGAAGAAGAAAAGGGTGTTCATGGTGTTAAAATAAAGAGTCTATAAATGGGATTAAAAAATGCGGTTAATATACGGCCGTAGGCCCCACCCCCGCAGGGGTACCTGTGTAACCAAGCTCTTCCTCTTAAGGAAGAAAACAGCGGCTTGTATTTTGATAAGATGATTTTAAACACAATAAACTAGTTGCAACCAAAGTTTCATTCAAACCTTGCATAAAATTTAGAAATAAGGCCTATCGAAAGTTGGGCCCCTTTTGGGGGGTGACCCTGCATGATTATATATGCGATTTGTTAAGAGTAATAATAAGGTTCCTTAATCTTCTAGAGAAGTCACCTCCTAAAAAACGGTTGAGGAGCTCCAGGTGAATTCTATAGTGGATTTATGAACCTTATTCCTACCCTTACCTAACCGCATCGACTAGAACGTAATTCTTTATTTATCAAAAAAGTATATATATATATATAATTTATATATATAACAGGCAATGGTATCGCCACTGCCCCCTACAGGGAGAGCTTGCGCGTCGCTAATAAGATTAAAATTTAAAATCTAAAAACGCAGCCCTGGTTAAATTTTATTTTAGAAATTTTCTGAACTTCGCCAATTATAATAATTTTAAAAGTAAATTTCTTCCGTTTCAAAATATCACGTTGCTAAAATATAGTTATAGAAAAATTAATATACAAATAGATTTTGGGAAATTCACCATTCGTAATTCTTTGAGCTTTAAAAAATTTACAAAATTTCGATATTTATATTTATTTTTGAACTTCACCATTTTGTTTTTTGATATTATAAAAGAATTATAAGAAATAACTTTGCTAAAAAAACCTAAGTCATAACCAAACTAAGATAAAATTATTATTCAAATACTCAAAAAAGTCCCCTTCTTAAATTATAGAGTTAGTGAACTGATGATGATAATCGAAAATCACATGACACCGTGGTGCATCATAGATGCATTTAAAGGCCCAAAGAAATGAAAATTGGTGACACAACCCGAAAAAACGCTAAGGAAATTATTTACGTGGTCCATTAAAGCTTTAAAAAGAAAATGGGAGAATTATAGAAACAGATAATAGGGAAACTATTTTAACCGTTATATGAAAATGAATAAAGGAGTTGGATTTTAACCTGTGTCATCAAGTGTTCTTCGCTAAAATGACCACGGAGGAGTGGCGAAGTTACTCCCCCGTGGTCATTTTAGCAAGCCTTTAATTTAAAAGCTTATCCGAAATTTTGAAAACAAAATAACCTTGATCTTATCTCTGGTAGGTGCTGATACATGCAAAACCGTCATTTATTCCTCTGGCGCATTCATTTCATTTAGAAAGTGACTCCTCACAAGAAATTACCCTTTTTATCGATGGAAGAGCAAGCCATAGAGATCAGAGCTGGTATCAGATTTTTAACAAAACTTGATTAGATATCTTCTGCTATTTTTTTATTCTTCGCCGCAGGTTTATGGTTAATCTACACCACATAGACACATTGTTTACGGTGGATAAAACATTTCAAAGAAGGAAGAGATTTTAATGACGACGAGACAGAATAGAGACTAACTACGTCCATCACCTAATGCAGAAAGGTTGCTGGCGTTCCAAAATTCTGGATGAAGATTTCAAGATTAGCGTTGAATTTATTTCGAAAGAATTCGATATTTCCCATAGATCAGCATATAAAATCTTAAGAGAGAATCTAGGTCTCATTAAGCTTTCTTTTCGAAAGCGTTGGGGAATGATCAACTTGTACAAAGGAGTCATGTTTCATCATGTAAATGCTCCAACCCATTCTTCACGTCTATCAAGGGTAACTTTGAGGAAATTTCGATGGGAAATCATACCTGATCCACCTTATAAACCTGATCTTGTCCCCACGGACTATTTTTTGTTTCCAAGCGTAAGAATTTACAAAGAACACGTTTTCAATCGATCAAAAAGGCAAAACCTGAAGTCAAGACATGGTGCAATTTGAAATGCCAGGAAACTATGTTTAGAAATATTAGGGACATTTTTAATATTTTACTTTTTAATAAATATTTCTTTCATTTTGCACCAAGACCTTTTGAATATCCGTCGTATATGTATTTTTTAACGACTTCTTTACCCCAGAACTAACCATATCCATATATAGAATAGAGAAAAGGAGAACCGATGTAATTAACAAGAGTAATGATTGAAAATACCAGGCTTTGAATCGACTGATGTGGATTATATCACTTCCTTATTTCGTTCAAGTTACACATGTATAATAATTCGCATAAATAACGAAGCAGCAAGTCAATGTCCCAAATGATCTATGCTCGCCCATGTGATGCATGTAAGTGTCTATAACCTTATATCCCTTTCAATCTCGCTTACGCAACTCTCTATTTCTAGCTTTTAAGAACGATTAATTGTCCCTTGGACAACATCAAATCAGGCCAATTTCAGATGAACAAATCATTTTTCCAGGAAGCTGCCATAGATATTTGAGGTAAAATGCTTCTAAAATTCAAATATTGTCAAAATAACTGCCTCCACCCTTCTATAAAAAGATCATAGAAAAAAAAATGGAAATAGTGTATTCTTCTCTTCTAAAATTACGATTGAGTCAATTTTAGGGAATCCATCTATGCATATTCGAGATTTTTGAGTTGCTAATGATAGACACTATGGTTGGGAGTAATAATTAAATATTGTATTAGGTTGAAGAATAAGTTCTTGCGTTTTTTAATGTTGTGTTGATTTAAGTTTGGTTGATGTGATTTGTTCACATATTAAGAAACAATGATAAATAACACTGGTCTGCGTCAAAAATGTACCTTAGCTTTTCTATAGTGTTTCTTAATAAAATTGACCTCCGAAATTCGAATCTGTCTTTCGTTTTTCTCTATCACCTCCAGTTTTTGCGATACAGGACGTGATAATAATATTATAGTTTATACATCTCCTATATTACATCAAATTTCAATAGTTATTGCACTGCTCTATTCGCAGTAAATTTTGTGTACATTTTAAGTAATTATGCAAATAGGTTTATATACTGCAGGTTAAAAATTGCTTAACATTATAATAATAAGAATAATAATAATAATAGTGGTTGAATTAAAAATGAAAGAAAATGTAAGAATAGCTCCGACAGATTTTGCTATGTTTGCGGCAAAGTGACTTTTCCCGAGCAGCAAAGTACAATCCCTCCTGTAATTATATCTTTGTATCATGCATATTTTCGAGTAAGGCTAAGAGATCAAGATAAAAGTTTTGCACCACATATCTGCTGCAAGGGATGCTACATAAGTTTAAGACGCTGGAGTCAGGGCGAACAGAAGTCCCTATCTTTTGGTGTTCCCATGGTGTGGAGAGATGGCAAGGACCACACTACGGACTGCTATTTTTGCATGACAAATCTTAAAGGTGAGCATTGTATCAGGTATTTAGGCTTTCTGTATTATACTGGCTCCTGAAAATGTCATTATTATGCAAAGACTTAGCATAAAATTATAAACTAACATAGTTCACTTCAGCATGAACATATCCTTTACTAAACATTCATGTACTATCTGCAACTTCAAATCAATTCCTTTATGTACATAATATGCAATTATATTTTCCACAGGTATAAATAAAAAGAATAAACATAGTGTGGCATATCCGGATGTTCCTTCTGCCATCAAACCCCTGCCCCATGGCAGGTTTCCACACATGATATGGTCGCAAGACCATTCACTCAAGTTCAGTTAAATCACCTGACCAGGGATCTGGCTGTTTCAAAGGCGAATACACAACTTCTTGGCTCTCGACTTCGTGAAAGTAATCTTTTCGCTTAAGAAACAACATTTAAAGGGGTACAGAAATAGAGAACAAGAGTTTCGAAGCTATTTTTTACAGCATTCTTCCAGCTCTTTAGTATACTGCGCCAATATTAAAGGACTTGTTGAGGCCCTTGGAATTCCCTACAACCCATTAGAATGGAGACTGTTCATAGATTCCTCCAGTAGAAGTTTAAAAGCTGTGTTACTGAATACTGGTAACAAGATAACTTCCGTTCCTATAGGCCATTCAATCCAACTTACTGAAAGTTATGAAAAAATTGCTGGATGCAATAAATTACTCTAGCTATAAGTGGAGGATATATGGTGACTTAAAGGCAAGATCATTTTACACTTGGCATTTATAAGCTTTTTGATATTGACATTTTCATTTTTAATTGTTAATACTTGTATACACCTTTTGGTCAACTTACATTTTACAAGAATGCAAATCTGGAAATCATGAGTCATTTTGGAGTTATATTTTTTGTTGAAGTGTGTCCCTATAGGTTAATACATCCTATTGGGTTAATGGGGAACTTATCCTAATTGAGAAGGTATACAACACAACTCAATAAACTCAAAATAAGATGTACATATATCCAATTAGTTCCAATACGATGATTTAATGCATCGGCATACAGGATTTTTCAGTACATATTCATATTCTTATTGTTTTAAAAAATATTACTTTGAATTTGTTTTTAGAAATATTACACTGAATTTACATACCGTGCTAAATTTTTTTCAGGTAGTTTCTCTTACGCTTGGGACGCAAACAGGCTACACGAAGCATCCCTGTTTCCTATGTTTATGGGACAGTCGGCAGATAGTATGCACTATGAGAAGAAGGTTTGGCCTCCACGAGAAGCATTTAGAATTAGATCAAACAATGTGATAGCTGAACCTTTAGTGCCTCCTCAAAAAATACTCCTCCCTCCACTGCATATAAAGCTTAGCATAATGAAAAATTATGTCAAAACCCTTAATAAAATAGGCCAAGCTTTTAAATTTCTTCTTCAAAAATTTCCACAAATCAGTGACGCTAAGCTCCATGGGGGAATTTTTGATGGACTTCAAATCAGGAACTTGATCAGCAATTTGATGCATCAATGAAGGACATAGAAAAAGATGCCTGGAAAGTTTTCAAAGCTCTAGTTCCCAATTTTCTAGGCAATAAAAGAAGCCTAGAAGAATAGGTTGCCCTGGTCAATCAGCTCTTAACAAGTCTTAAACATTTGGGAGCTCGAATGTCTATAAAGATACACTTTTTACAGTCCCATATGGATTATTTTCCCGACAACTGCGGGGATTACAGTAAAGAACAGGGGCAAAGATTTCACCAGGACATAAAAACAATGGAATCCAGGTACCAGTGTAAATGGAACGGAAACATGCTTGCTGACTACTGTTGGTGTTCGAAGCGTGATGCACCAGATGACAGGCACAAACGAAATCGTCAAGGGCGTCTGTTCTTCGAAATTATAATTATTTTCTTTATTATGTTGCATTCTTTTATTTTTTGTTTATTAAAAGAATTATAGTTTACATACGTGTATTCCTG
This sequence comes from Ceratothoa steindachneri, assembly GCA_963969495.1. Classification (NCBI taxonomy): domain Eukaryota; kingdom Metazoa; phylum Arthropoda; class Malacostraca; order Isopoda; family Cymothoidae; genus Ceratothoa; species Ceratothoa steindachneri. The sequence goes on from OZ018328.1 coordinate 89,046,343, forward strand.
TTTATATGATATAACAGTAATAGTGCATTATTAGATAGAGAAAGTTTTTTTTTTTTTAAATTAAAAAAAAATGAGGTAATCTTAATGAAAATGGTGTATGCTGTACTGAGAAAATCTGACCTGATTGAACAAATATACATTCATTTTTGAGCTCAGGAGGTTGGATTCATTACGATACCACAAAGAAATCCTGGGGAACATAAAAAAAAATTTCAAACGCAGGCCTGTGTAATGATACCACAATTTGCAAATGTTAGTCTACCTATCTTAACAGCGTAGCCTATTAGGCTTTTGCTAAGGCTACGTCTTGAAGTTGAGTAATAAGTCATTGCGGTTAATTTAAAAGTTGTGTTAATTTTATTTTTGTTCTGTACCCTCAAAATGGAATGTCAAGTTGAAAGAAAGGTGTATTTTCGACACTTGTTTTTATTAATTTCAATCGAGACGGGAACAATGAAAATGCAGCCAAAGCTCGTTGCGTTATTCTTCCTGTGTACGGAAAAATATGCTTTATGAGAAAGGACAGCCAAATGGTGGTTTTTACGTTTGAAAAACGGTCATTTCAATCTTAATGACGAAGAATGTTCTGGTCGCCCCATTAAGTTGGATGAAGATCGATTGAACGACCTTCTTCTTGGCGTGCAATAAAAAAACTGTAGTGAATCGCCTTCATTCGATGGGGAAAGTTAAAAAAACTCTGTGCATGGGTTCCGCACGCTATGAGTGAAAGCAACAAACTTCAACGCTCCACGATTGCCGCACGTTTGCTTGCTCGTCACAAGGCTTATCTTCAATATAAGGTCATATTTCATCACCGCATCATCACTGGCGACGAAAAGTGGCGTGTTTATTTCAACATGAACCATCGAAAACAATAGCTAGCCCCAATAAAAAACTACTTCCGCGATTAAAGCCTTGACTTCATCCACGAAAGACGATGCTGCGTGTGTGGTGGGATTGTGAAGACATCATTCTTTATGATCTCCTTGCGAACAACGAGATTGTCAATGCAGAACTCTACGTTCAACAAATGTATCGACTCGCCGAAGCTATTCGTGAAAAGCGACCTCATCGACGTTAGGGAGTCATTCTGCAACACAACAATGCTCGTCTTTACATTGCAAATATGACAAAAGACGCCATCCACGCGCTTAATTGGGAAATCCTGCTGCATCTTCCATATTCGCCAGCCTTGACTCCATCGGATTTCCATCTGTTTCGATCGCTCTCCAACAATTTGCGCGAGGTTTCGTTCAATACTGATGTGGAATTAAGAACCTGGTTAGACGAATTTTTCGAGTCAAAATCCATAGATTTTTATTGCAGAGGCATCGAGAAACTAGTTGAACGTTGGGAAGAAGTCGTAAATAATAACGGACAATACATTATTGATTAAATTGCATATTGTTATCAATTAAAAATGAAGTTTTTCTAAAATTGTTAATGGTAATAAATAAATATGATAAAACCGCAACAACTTATTCCTCAACCTAATATAAACCACCATTTCGTAGTTATATCATAGTTTGAGAGGTATTCATAAGATATCTCACACCAGTTAGATTTCAGAATATGGGATACTTCCTGTCTTAATGTTTGGATTTCAATAAATACATTTTCTATTCTTCTCGTAAGTTAAAAATCCCAGAAAATTTGATTTCTCTCCACTCCCCCCAAAAAAATTGTGTTCGTGCAATCGTGTGTTATCTTTTTTGTGCTCGCTTTTTTTCTTTTGTTTCTTACGCAAATACGCTCTTCTTTTTTTAAATGACTACATTTATTTTTTACTTTTCTATTTGATCTCATTCCTATCACAAAGACGAATTGTAATAATTTACATTATTTCTCTTTCCCGTTATTCAAAAGTATGTGAATGGTTCATTTATTTATCCTTGTGTCATGTGTAAAAACTTCCGTTGCTTCATTGAACGTATCATAACTATAGGAGTTCACAGAAAAGGCGAAAGGATTATATAGGCAGCATTAAATATCAATTATATTTTAAAGATGATAACCTAATGGACGAATTCATAATGTGGTTCGAATACAAAGATCTAATAGATTACGAGAGAAGAAGCAATTGTTTATAAGGAGCTCTCATTGGAGCACCTTATAAAACCACGCAGAATTCTAGCAGATATTTGGTGGATAAATAAAGAAACCAATGATTTGAATAAGCATTTGTCAATAAAATTTGAAAACATAATGCTTTCAAATAATAAATCGCAAAATTGGATCAGAAAATGCCTATCACCAAACGCAATATCGCTGAACAAACTATGAGCACATGTAGGATAAGTAACATAACCAATTTAATAAGAGCGTTTCATCATAACCATAGTGAAGTTAAAAAACGAGCAACAACTCTATGAAACACCTTTCAATATTACACAAACCTACTTGGAATGCATGAAAGTAAATTCTAAGGCCCCCAATATTACTGAAAAAATGGTAATCTTATGCATGATTTGAACTATGCACATCATTATCCCTCCTATCTTAGAAAGCCTTATACATATTTTTATAATCCCGTAATATTTTTGATTTTATTTCTTGTTTAAAAAACTCGGGAAAAAATAAAAGTCTACTCGTCAGCGAGGTAATTATTACTGAATAAAGCCCAATACAAAGACCAAAATACTCTTTTGTTTGCCTGTCTACGCTAATGTAATCACGAAACTTTGAGGCAATTACATGAGTTTTATTAAGAAATTATAAACAGGTGTGGACTACGATTAATAAATCAATAATCCCATCACTGTTTCGTTTCATAGGCCTCTCCCATGAAAAGTGCAGTTGATAAGATTGAGTCACGATCAGTAAAATGCGAGTAGCGAGGTTTATTTCCGCAATGAGACGTGATAAACGCATTTGTTATAGGTATTTGAGAATTTTCCCCATCCATAATGAATATGATTTAATCTTCAAATTGAATAGAAAATGTGTATCTGTGTTTTTATGATGACTTAAAGCTTTGTATCGAATCTTCCCCTTTATATTTCTAATCTTAAACTAGCATAAAAAATATCTCTAGCAAAACATTCATTTACCTCGCACCCATGAAGAAGTATGATTAGTTTGGGTTACTAAATATTTTCTATTCTACCTAAAAACAGCCATGGACTTCCTAGTAGGTTTAATTCAGGATATTCTTGAATTTCCAGAGTTGGTATTTTTAACACTATAAAATTAGGCTAATATTAAGCAAAAGATTTCTCTTTCTTCCTATGACTAGACATTTTCAGAAGGAAACCAGCACCCTCGAACAAATTTATGATTATGACGCCTGACCTTGGTTTGAAGATGATTTACGAAAATGGTAAGAAATTTATCATAAATTGTTAAATTTCTCTCTTGTCCTTTGTCAAATTGTTTTGACTTGAATTTCCATGAATATCAAACGCAGACAGCGGAAAAATAATGCACCTACTTATTTTATTTTTTTCTTCTCATATTTCACAATTCTCTTTATTAGTATTAGTTAAATTCTTTGCATTTGCATTTGTATAAGGTCTTTTCTGCATTATGGCTGTAAGGGAGTTTAATTAAAAGATAAGAAAGAGAAAGGACAAGAATATAAAAAAAAAGGAATCTGAGAGTAAAAAACGAAAACGAATGCACATTATCCACTCTGTATAAATTATCCACCCTGATATATTTGTAGTGGATTGCTGGAAAAGTGAGGCTAAATTTCAGATTTACGCAAATCAAAACTTTGAAATAAACATAGTCTTAAAAGAATAGAATTTCACCCTGATTTCTTTTCTAGAGTGAATGGTTTAGGTATGTTGATGACAACTCTGTTCACGTTAATTCAGAATTAGAAGACATAGAGAATTTAAATCAGCTGTAAAATTAATTTTTGACCACGATTTATCTGACTAGTGAAATGAAAAGCATTAGAATTCAGTGAGACTGCCCTTACTTTATAAAGCATAAAAATATCCATTCATTCCAATCAGTATGTACATGTTCTTCAACCCTCCGATTTATACGAAGAAGGATTGATTCAATAGAGAGTATAAATGCGCCCTTTGCAATTGTTATTTTTTCTTAGTGATTATGAATTTTATGTTATTTTCAACGTTTTTAAAAACTTAGTATCAAAAAAAATTATACGAGATGCTCTCTGTAAAGCTAGAAGCATTTTTATATAACAATCGTACTGAAGATATAAAAAGGGTCAATTATCTTAAATTTTCCTACGAAGTTTCTAAAGATTGCATTAAAAGAATTCTAGATATTATTCGAGTAGTTTCTTCATCTCAAAATCTCTTAAAGATTCGTCGAAACTAAACATTACAAAACTTGAACCATCTTGCAAAGCCGTATATGAAATATGTTACTCCAATTGCAAAAAAAATGATTTGGGAGAAAATAGGAATAGGGAACGATACGTTAAACATCATAAAAGTTGATAAATATGTGGAATAGAAATAATTATTTATTAAAAGAGTGTAAAGTAAAATGAGGTCAGAAAATTTATACTCGATCGGATCTATGTTTATGCAAACTTCACGCCGTTTTAAAAAATATTTTCAATTTCTGTCGTTCTTTTGAAACGGCTAAAATTTCGCATAGTGAAATATAGAGCCATAAAATTTCTGGTATTTTTACTTTTTCGTTTAATGAATTATTCAAGCTTAGTGCTGAGAATAGTTAGACATTGTTTAAATATATATATATATATATATATATATATATATATATATATATATATATATATATATATATATATATATATATATGCATGCGTTATTAAAGTCAACAGCTGCAGCAGCGTTATTGATTTTGACTTGCAATTTCTTGATTTGCCTTACAAGTCTCTTAACAGGATCTTCGAGGAGAGAGAAAATAGCCACAAAGGACATAATTTATTCCTAGACGTCTTTCGACCGCAGTGCGTCATCATCAGGGAAATATGGTAGTAACTCTTATAATAATAATGATATATTTGTGAGAAACAGTACAAGTAGTTTTACATTAAATAAATAAATTTATACAATGCAAAAATATATAGTTAAAGTGTTGAAAAAATAGAAATATATAGCTGAGTAGGGGAAGGATTTAGTCTGAGGCAATGATATATAAAGTGGATTCTTCTGGAGAAATAAACGCAGGAGCTCAGCTTTATGTTAATTTACAGGTATAAATTGTACCCACTAACAGAGTTTTAATATTAACACTAGTTTTGGGCTTTTGGTTTATGATTCATATATTTACACTTTTATTATTACTTACTACTTACTGTCTTATATTGTTTTATACATTACCGTTTTGATTTAATATATTGGTTTTATTTAATTTTATTTAATGATATGTACTTCTATATTTGTTACACAGTACATATTATGTTTTTACGATTTACTTAATTATAAGTTTTAACTCACTTCATTTTCACACTGTCTGATAGTCTTGATTTTATAATTTCTTATTTACACTATACGTTATAATTTCGCTTGTTTGACTCGTTTTAACACTTGATTATATTATATTCGTTTGATTATTAATTGTCACTATTATTTATTTATCTATTTGCTTAATTAACTATCTCACACTTTTATCTATTGCTTATATAATTATTTATACTTTCCTCATTTTTGCTCTATTATTTATTTATCGCGCTTTTCTCTTTTAGTCACTTTTTACTTTTTAGTTAATTGATGAGGTCATAATGCCGCACTTAATTTTTTTGTAGGTAGTCGCGTTCACTGTATGTAGACTGGACTAAAGGATGTACATAGTGCCGCTGCATAGAAGGCTTTCCATTTCCTTTCGGGACCACGGCCCCTCAAAGGTCCATTTGTATTCGCCGTTTCTAATGCCCGTCACTAATTGAGTTTGGTTACTTTTTTCGGGTCTACATCCAGTAGTCCGGGGTAAGACTGGTCGTCTTCCGACTCTCCGTGCAGCCTCTCCTCTTCTAATTGTTTTGCGGTATGTTGTTCCTCTTTTTCTTTGTCTTCATTTCCTTCGGGTTCCTCTTCGCTTCTACGCTATTGTCTTTTTCTCTTTCTTGGTTCCCATCTTCTTTGTTGTTGGTTGGTTGGTTTTCGTCTTTTTTATTCTTTTTTTTTTTGGCAGGCTCAGACTGTGTTTCATCAACAAACTTGATGTTCAACACGTCTTGAAATGCTGGGCTCGGTGGGAACCACAATATTTTATTAACACCGTTGTGCTGTAACATAGTGTTGAGTTCCTCCGGGGAGCAGCCGGGACGCGCAAAATTCGCCAGGTGGGCGAGTATGACCATAGTCATAATCTCCTTGCTTTCGGTCTGTAGGATTAGCTTTGGAGTCACTCTTTCAGTTGCTGGCGTGCTCCGGCGTTTTCCTCTTTTTGTTGTTTCATCTTTTCTCTTTTGTTCTTGATGGCTTCCTTGCGTAGAGGGCATCTCATGGCCAGAGTACGATGCTCCCCTCCGCAGTTTATATATTTTAACTGTTTTTCGCGGCAATCTCTCCAACCGTGGCAAGTTTGGGAGCATGCCGCGCAGATTTGTAGTTTCGTGGGGCAATCTTTAGTCGAGTGGCTTTCGATGGCCAGGCAGACTTGGCAGTTTTTCAAGTAAATGTACTCCTCTGCCTCTATCTGTTCTGGAGCGACGCGAAGGTAAAAGCCCAGGAGGCCGTCCCTTAACGCTCTCTGAGCCATCTCGATAGTGCCGAAGGTGACCTAGATCAGGGATTTGCCGATTTGTCTACCTTGTCTACTCTTGCCCATGATTGTTTGGCGTTTAGCTCTTATATTTGATGGTATATTCACTCTTGGAAAATTTGGATAGTAGTTGGTTAAATGGGGGTAGGATTGTCCTTGTTTTAGGAGCATCGCAGGCATACTTTATTTTGTATTTATATTTATTTTTCCTTTTTTGTGATTATTTATGTAATCTCGTGTTTTTTCTCAATATGTGTTCTTCTTAGTGTTTTTCTGTTTATTTTTTCTTCTTGTCTCAGTTGTTTTGTATACTTGTATCGGTTTTATTAAGCTTCTAAGCCTTTGGTAGCGTGCATTTTTCGTGTTTGTACCTCGTGTGTATTTTCGTTGTTTGTTTATTATGTTAATTTTGTAGGTTTTTGTGTCATACCATGTGTTCTTAATGTTTAAGTGTAAATTGGTTGTATATTTACCTCGGAACAGACTTTGGTTCTTGGGAATCGCCGGCTACGACCGACCTTCCTGTGCAGCCTGGCAGGAATGTGAATCCTGCCTCCGGATCTTCTTTATTCTTGGATTATATCATCGGCCAATGTAGACCAGACTTTTTAGCTAGTTTCTGGGTTGCAACGTTTACTGGCTCCAGTTTCTGCCTGCGGTGCAGGTCCCTCTGGCGAAGTTGTTCTCTTCACCTGATTTTGTTTATGAAGAGTGATGCAGAGTTCTGCACTCGTTGGAGCCTTCTCATAGCGGTCTTGCTGGCCGCTTGAGTCATTACTGCAGGGTAGATAAGCTTAGCTCGGACAAACGACAGGTATTATCTCCTGATATTCCCTGAGCTAAGATCTCTGAACCTATATAGCTTAGAGATTTCTCTTTTCGCCATATACTGCCTCATCGTGTAGTGACTGGAGTATCCGTGGTCGGAGATTTTTAGGCCCAGGATGGTTCTTTCGTCGGAGTAACCGTATCTCTTCCCATCAATTACAATGGGCCACGTCAACTGACAGCACAGCGGGAGAATTTTGAACTTCTCCCTTCTTGTCCGGATTTTCCACTTTCTCTCGAAATCATTGATGTTCTAGATCTCCGCGACGGTGTTAATAGCCTAAATCCTTGGTTTCCTAACCCTACTGGGGACGATCTGTGTCATGTCATCTGCGTATTGCAGATACATCGTGTCCCTGTGGATTGGAGTAGGGAGGTCGATGGTGAAGTTTAAGTAAAGCAAAGAACTCAGGCAGCTTCCCTGGGGAACGCCCGCTTTGAGTTCAAATTCGGGTCCCTTGTGATCTTCGATCATGATACACGCCCTTCTCTCCATGATGAAGTCACAAAGAATCCTTTCTAGGAATGGGTTAAGCTGGAGACTTAGGATCTTGTATTGCAGTCTACTCAGAAAAACCTTGTAGAAGGCCTTCTTCACGTCCCTCATGGCACGTCATTAACGCATTAGGCAACAGGGCTATATCCCATTCATCCTCGTGAGCGGCTGTTGACTTCAAACCAAGGAGGGTATCCTGAGTCCTCATTAACAATGGCTATCCATCGACCAACTTATAAAAGAAGAAATGGATTAAACCACTAGTACCAACGTCTAGTCTAACCCAAAGAAAAGTAATATCGACCTTTATTACAAGGGTTACATGAGTTCGAATTCGGGTCCCTTGTGATCTTCGATCATGATACACGCCCTTTTCTCCATGATGAAGTCACAAAGAATCCTTTCTAGGAATGGGTTTAGCTGGAGACTTAGGATCTTGTATTGCAGTCTACTCAGCCAAACCTTGTAGAAGGCCTTCTGCACGTCCCTCATCGCACCTCATTAACGCATTAGTCAACAGGGCTATATCCCATTTATCCTTGTGAGCGGCTGTTGAGTTTGAACTAAGGAGGGTATCCTAAGTCCTCATCAACAATGGCTATCCATCGACGAACTTATAAAAGAAGAAATGGATTCAGCCACCAGTACTAACGTCTAGTCTACCCCAAAGAAAAGTAATATCGACCTTTATTACAAGGGTTACATGAATACCAGCAGAAGTGAAGATAAAAAGGCTCTTAAAACCATCCTACATCGGAACGTGACACCAATCAACACGAATACGAATATTAACTTAATTATATTCTACAAAACCAAAAAAACGAGCAGCTGCACAATGAAGAATAGCTGCCTTCTGCCTATAAGTGAGCACCAGGAGACCAACGTCGTGTACGAACTTTCGTGCAAAGTCGGTGTCTGCGAACACCGCAACTCTAAGTACATTGGCGCAACCTCCACAACCCTCTCAAGGTGGTTGACAGCGCACTTTAAAAACGAAGCGATTAAAAAACACGTTCACTCCAATGGAACACTCTTGAAATGAGAGGAGCTAACTAAGAACACCTAGATCATCATTAGGTTGAAAGATCAACGAATGTTAAGAATGGCCGAAGTCGTAATTATACAAGTAAGGAAACCAGCAATCAACGTGCAGCCCAGCCAGAGACCTTACCCCTTCGATCATTTATCCTTGCCCCCTCCCCCCTTTTACCTAAAATTTAGATATGAAATCTCACTCTACCTGTTATATACGGTTTCGTATCTCTTATTGTTCCCTTTTAACATTATGTTCATGTGCCATTCCCAGACTTTCCTTTGCCATTGCCTCCTTTACCTAAAATCTAGATATAAAATCTCATCGTTATATACGTTTTTCTAACATATAGTTTTCCCTTTAAAAATTTTCTGTGTAATGATTGGCCAATTTTTGTACGCTTATCGATAGAGAGAAAATGAATATATACTGTACCATATAGTCCAAATTATAAGAGTTACTACCATATTTCCCTGAAGATGACCCACTGCGGTCGAAGTATGTCTAGGAATAAAATATGTCCTTTGTGTCTATTTTTTCTCTCCTCGAAGATCCTGTTAAGAGATTTGTAAGGCACATCAAGAAATTGCAAGTCAAAATCAATAACGTTGCCACAGCTGTTGACTTTAATAACGCATGCATACCACATGGCCTCCTACCTAAATATATATATATATATATATATATATATATATATATATATATATATATATATATATTTATATATATATATATATATATATTTATATAAATGGAGAAAGACAGGCAGACAGAGAAAGAGAATAAGTATGAGTGAGATGAAAGTGTGTATGTAAGTGTAAGTGTGTGGATCAGGGAAGACTACGTGTATGATTGTGTCATAGGAAAGGAGAGAAAGAGATTGAGTATGTGGGGGGGAGTCTGAATATGAACGTGTGAGTGAGTGCTAAGTGAGAGAGCGAATGAAATAGTGGGAAAGAGTGTGTGTTTTTGGGTAATTGATTGTAGGAAGAGAACCGTGCTGAACTAAATTTGAGAAGGCTGCCTTGTTTAGCTGCACGTGATTCATTAAATTAAATTCCTTGTAGGCAGCAGATACAGTTTGTGTCACCTTCTGTTGCCGCGCCATTATTTACAATTAATATAACTTTTTTATCCAACTATGTGCGCGATGATCATCACGGATTGTAATTATCCTTAAAACACCCTTGTTCTGTATTGAATGTAAGACCTTTTTAGCTACTACGCAGTTTCTTCCTACGAATCTTCACTACCCGAGGAATTAAGAGGAGGTTAACTTCTATTCCGTTTTATTTGGGGGATTTTTTGGTAAGTTCTATTAATTCTTTAACTCTTTTCCTCCTGTCGTGTGAATTTAACTATTTCATAACCATAGAAAGCGATCTTTCCTTGTTGCATAACGAAGAAAAGCTTATAGGAGTAAGCGTAATCCTAGTTCCAGTATTCGTTTGAGGTAAGTCTCTTCCTCTGACTCTCTTCACTTCGCCATGCCTTGACTAATTCTACCCCTATGCTTTTATCAAATTTTCTTATGGAAATTTTCTGTCTAGGCTTTTTCATTTTACATAATTAATATTTTAATTGGGCTACTGATATTGTGACATCGAAATTAAATTAAAGACTCTGGTTCTTTAATTAGTAAGTCTTTTAATAATAGAATTTAACCTATGCAAGAACTTGAAGCATTTGGCATTAAGAGTATCATTTCTTTCGTGTGACATGAGTGCGACCTCCGTAAATTTCCAGTCATATTTAAGCGTTAACTTGAACTTTCCAAATAAAAATCATTACGGAAACCATCTTTTATTTGTAGACATAATATGCAATATTTAGGCCCCCAAAACTGTGATCTAAATCAAATAATTCCCATTGGAGTTTGATACACCGAATTTATGTACATAGTGTTTATTGCATCTTATAAATATTAAATTAGTTTAAAAGTTGATATTGCTTTATTCTTCGGGTTATATGAATTTGGTCGTAAAAATAATCTAAACGATTTATGGCAGGGGTATAGAAACAATGATAAATTACTCCCACTTATATAAAAGTCCTTCTGTAGTCCGCATTCGATGCTAAACTATAGATCCACGACAATTATAGTTATTAAAATGCCATACTTGCTGGTAAATCCCATGCGGGAGTAAAAAAAAAAACCCTGATGCAAAACCTATTATACTTTAATACAAATAACGTACGTAGCTTATGATTATGAAATGCACAGTAATCATCTAGAGTTTGTAAAGATTTTAATAAATATCACTAGAATAGTTAGCGTTTTCTATTATTGTTATGTATCTATCTGGGTGTAACACTAAATTGATAAAATAATAGTACTATCATGTTAACCCTTTCACTGCTGACACACGTGGCCGGCCCAGAACGGGCGGAATGACGTCAGAAATTTGTGGTTGCCAAGAACTCTCTTTGTTTATTAGTTTTAAGGATTTTTTATCTATGCTTTTGAATGTTTTCATATTTATGACTTCATATTTATTGAAAATTGTTTAACAATTATAGACTACTTTTAAAATGCAGGAGAAATAAAAAAATAATGACAATTAATAGTTTATTTTGGTATGAAATATTTTAAAACATTCAATACACAATCCAGGTTTATCAGCGCATGTGTTGCATTGAAGTCGGGTTTGGGATCTGCTAACAGGAGCAGATCCTTAAGAATAATATACCTACCTCATGGCATAAGTAGAGGACCATGCCATCCTACGGAGGAATCAAAATTGGAAGCGGGTAACATGTTTAAATATTGTGCTTCATCGACGAAAAAGTGCAAGACTGCAATGAAGACCACAGGACACTTACTTTGAAGTGTCCAAAACGAAAAGAGGTAATAAAAAAAAGAAGAGGAACCACGAAGCCGTCGGCTCATGGTTATCCGGCGGCTGCATCAAGACCCAACAAATACTACCACCATCAATCAAACAACGATTTAACTAAACAGTGAAGTGAGCTCCAAGATCCTCACGTTTATTATGCATGCCCACATAGCAAACATGCGAAACATTGGTTGCTATGAAAATAAACTCGATTTGCCGCTACAAGCCAATAATCTACCAACAATTAAAGTTATCTAGTCACCAGACTCATTAAAGTACTCAATATGACTACCGCCTCATCAAAACCACAAAAAGAAGAAGTGTTCCAGAAAACATCTGCGGAAGAATCAGATGGTACCCAAGAAGAGTTTTCAAGTGTCTTTCAGACTGAAGATGAAGAGGAAAAAGCGGAATGTAAACCAGAACCTAGAAGAAGATCAGAGAGGGCCTCAATGTGTATATCAAAGGCTCCCATCCCCTCCCCCCTACTAAGAAACAGCAAATAAAATGGAACGATAACAGGGAAACAATTCAAGAGGAAACTACTGAAAATCCACCTCATTCTCGCTAAAGGTCCCAACAGGGTCCCCAGGCAAAGGAAACGATAAATATAATCTTAATATGCAAAGAGACAACTTAAGAATTTTCAGTATTAAAACCGATTGATGAACTACCAAAAGAGTACAGTACGGTAACAATTTTTAGAAACATCGATGCTGATACAATACTCCTTTTGGAACACTAGATTAAGATAGATAAGTGACAAAATCATGATATAGAACTATGACTTGTTAACAATGAACCATTCTCAAGAGCAATACGACGGAGCAGTCATCGCGGTTAAGGAGGGAATAAAATTCCAGCAGCTCAGGAACTTGGAAGAGTACTACCTTCCTATAGATGTAGAGATGAGCATGCGGAAGATGGTCGTTGCCAGGAGAAAGCAACTTCTGAGGTGTGACTATTTGCCTAACCAAACCATCACGAATATACTAGGGCGAAGGGTCCCTACGATATTAATAGGGGACCTGAACGCACGATCTGCCGAGTCCGGGTACACTCGTACTAATGGTATAGGCAGATGCTTGAATACTATCCTGGATAGAAACATTGCCCAGAGACTGGGCCACGACTTTCCGACCTTTATCACGGGAAGCAGCGCCACTAAGCTGAACATTTGCGTTGCTAATTTCCTCTTACCATTTAATTATGACATGACCCCTGAAGTGATACTTTATAGCTTCCGGATAGAGATTAACCTTTAGATCAACGTTAACTCAATATTATACCATCACAAACAAGGAATAATTACAGCAGGGCCAATTGGGATAATTACGAACGATTGTTGAGAAATTAAATCCCAGCAAACCTTGATGAAGCAACACTCAAGGAAATAAACCCGAAAATGTGGCTGTTGGGTGCCTAGATTATCCAGGCCGCCAGAATCAATTCTCAAAAACGCATACAAAACAATCTCTGCATATAAATGGACAGATCGAATGAAGGGGTCGTACCGTGAATTGAAAGATTTATTTGAAATGAGCATCACCACAGGAACATCCCGTGAGGCAATCTACCGTACAAGAGAATTAAAAGAAGAACATAAAAATATAATATATGAACAGCAGGAAGAGAAATGGAATGAAGCTATTGAAGAACGTGATAGCGGGGCAACACCAAAGGAATTCTGGGCGAAGATCAAGAGGATAAAATGAATGCTCGAGAGTAAAAAAAGGGATTAAAAGATGCCTACAGTGAAATAAAATCAGAGGCGAGTAAAATAGAAGAAATTCTAAGGGAACACGGAGAAAAGATTTTCAAAATCAATAAAGAAGTAAATGAAGACATTGATATTGATTTTAGAAATCAGATTATAGTCGAGCTCAACGAAATCATTGAAAGCACGCACCCGAACCACCAGGTGAACAAGGCAGAAGGAGACGAAGAAAGAGTTAAGCTAGGAGAACTGAAAAGCGTGCTCTATTCCTTTAAACTAAACAAACAGGCCGGTCAGCTTTGACGAAGCTAAACTTGTTCAAAGCACCGAAATGCTTAAAGGAAGGTTTACTCAACATCTTCAATGCTTGCCTAAATGTATACATTCTGGACGCATATAAAACGGCTAAAAGGATATTCATAGCCAAACCTTGAAAACCCCTGACGAGGAAAAAGAACTATCGCCCAATATTCCTTTAGGAAATGTCGGCTAAACTCTTAGAGAAATTTTTAATACAAGACTCGTGGATCACTTAGAGAGAACTTGCCTTACAATGACCAGTAAAACGGCTTCATAAAGTAGAGAAACACCGAGATAGCACTAAATGTCATACATATGAATGACATTTATTTGAAAAAATATTTTTTTAACAAATTTAGCACTGGTCAACACACATTTTCTGATTGTTTCGTGGTTGTTTTTAACTAATTTTTATGCTTTGATTTCAAATATGGCATCTTCATTTTTGTAACACATTAGGTTTACATTCTACATCATATTCCTATTTTAGGACGTACTGCATGTATTTACTCCTTAAAGCTAGATTTTTAAGTGTTATAGCTTCAGAGCATTACTTAAAATGTCAACGAAATTTGAAAGTATAAATGCATTCTCAGATAACATCACCTATTACTAAATACATAGGGGTTATTTTTCTAATATAATGGAGAAAACACAAGCAATTGTACACATACCTATACATTTATGGGAGAAATTTTCGCTTGCGAATCTGTCTGGAGAGTTTGATGGCTACACAGTCTCGTTGAATACTCCAACAGTAGTCTTCTATCATGTATGTGTTCCAGCGGCCTTGATATCTCTCCTCCATAATCTTGATATCTTGATCAAAACGCTATCCTTGTTGATCACACACGTTGCTAAGATTAGTAAGAAATTCATCAAGATGGCTTTTGAGGAAATGAACCTTTATGCTCATGTTGCAGCCTAACCGATGAAAGCTATCGAGTAATGTTTCTACCAAATCCTTGTAGCTAGCAGTCTTTTTGTTTCCAATAAATCTATTCACAACAGCTACAAATGAATCCCATGCTCCTTTTCGTATGTCAGTCATCGAACGCGAGAAGTTTAGGTTTTCTATTAATTTTCTGATTTGCGGACCGTAAAATACTACAGCCTTTATTTTATCATAACTTAAGCTAGGAAATATTGTACATATGAATTTGAAACAGTCAGCCTTAAACATTAAGAGCTTTCACAAATTGTTTCATTAGCCCTAGTGTAATATGAAGGGATGGGAAGATGATTTTCTTTCCCTCAACAAAGGGTTGGTGTATGATATTCCTCTCTCCAACAGTCAAACTTTCTCTAACTGGCCAAAGTTTCTGTTTCGAATGTTTTTCCTTGGCTCAGCTCTCCATAAACACAGAAAACCTGGATATTTTGTATAGCCTCCTTGTTGGTCAAGTAAATAATTTACCATTTTCAGATCCACACAAATGATCCATTTGTGTTCATCATATTTGAGTAAATCTAATACAGATGTTATGTTTTTAGGCTTTTTTTAATCAACAGAGAGACCAATGGGAATTACACCGAACAATTCTGCATTATGAAGTAACACACATTTTAGACTCTTCTTTGTACTCTGAAACACCCATCGGCTTTAATAGTCCACCACATCACAACAGTAAACACAATTTTCTTCAGTTTAAAAGAATGCCAAGCGATCTTTCTCCCTATTCCGATGAAAGTAACATTTGTTTTTTCTTTGCAACAAATTATTCTCTTTAAGTCTAGAAGCTAACACTTCTGCTAACTCTTTTGACAGGCCTAAGTCTCTAACTAAATCGTTTAGTTCTAATTGTCTGAAGTTTTCACGTTCCTGGGTCGAAGTATGTACAACGTATGGATCACTGTCAAGTTCATTGCATACATCAGATTCACGAATATCACCTATATCATCCAGTAAAGAAAGTTCCTTGAATTCAGATACTGGAATTTCATATGAATGAACCACTGGACCAATTCTTGAATCACTATTTGGGTCACTTATTTTATGTTCCGTTTTCTTGCTATAACCAAAAGTCTTTGTGAGACAAAATTAGCAATCGTTTACAGGGTTTTTTGGCTCCCGCCACACCATACGAATGCCAAACCCTAGTTGTTAACTTGTTTCCTTTTTCCATTGGAGTAGATTTTTGACACATTGTTTAACAACATCGTGCGGGCCCCACGGTTTATCCTGTTCACCTAATTTAATCTTAAAGTAAGCCAAGTATCCTCTTTTCACAAAATACTAATGTTCATTCTTTGAGTTGGTGCCCTAAAACAACCACATATGTATATAGCACAACGAGTCAAGGAAAATCAGACATGTCCTTCGTAATGAGGCCATTTACTGAATTTCATTTCCTTAAAAAATATCTAAAAAAACACGAATTTATATTATACACTATTGCTTTATATATCAAGATGTGCATAAAGAAAAGTATAAATACATATGTAGATAAAATAAAATAAGAAGAATACCAAGCGCCTTCACTTCAGTTCACTTGGTCGTAAGTTAGCCTGCTACTACGAGTGGGACCAAATATGGACAAGTCCATAAATAAAAACCTTGACGTAATAGAAAAAAACTATTGCCATTTTTCAACTCACTGACCCCGAATTTCGCAAGAAAAGGTCAGCAGAAAAACAGTTAAAATTTGCTGACCAGTGTTATAGTTACTTTATATATAAATCACTCAACTTATTTAGTCATGACCCTCTATACTTTCAGAAACCTCAGCCAAAGAAACCTAAGAAACTTATATCTTGTGCTAGCCAGATCTACCCTCATCTATCTCTCGGCATCTCTTTTCAGCGTCTCGAAAGTGGAAAAAAAGAGATGTAAAGAATACAAAATAAAGGTCTTTTTATAATCACCACTACACAGAGGAAGAAGGGGAGGAAACAAAAGGATCTGCACAGAGCGAGTAATATCAGGCCGCTCAACACAGTTTCAAAGAAAATAGCGTCAGATATGAAAGAAAAAATAACGTTCAATAACACTGAGGTAATTAGAGCACTCATCGAAAAAAGCCAACAAGGACCACGTCACGCAAGAATCCCAAGCAGCATAAGCAATCTTGTAAACGCAGTCGTCCCGTTTTTGGCCTAAAAGAACTTCCAAAAAAAACCTCCGAAAAAACACAGCCAACAAGGAATAACTAACTTGAATTTAATCAAAAACCCAATGAAGACATCAAATTACACAAAGTTTAGAAAGAAGAATCACCAAAAAAGAATTTTAAGTAAGTCTGAAACACAGAACACCAACACGAATAGCAACAATTAATGATAAAAGTAACAAAAGCATCATGCAATATTAAAGTAGAACACACGTAACAATAACATGCAGTGACAAAAACAGAGAAAATGTAACAAGGAACCAAACAACACGTCAAAGAAGACAAGAAAAACTAAATTAATACATAAGTCAGAAGGGTTGAACGCCATTTATTAATATATAGATAGCAATATGTGTATAAAGGGGGCGAGGTATGCCTGTATAGACTAGCTCGGCGCTCAGAGCCGTACACAAGCACGGGCAGAGAGCTGACAACAGGCCGCTTGAGATATGTTCGGGGGTGATTAATAAAGAGTGCGATTTACGGTTGACCGGGTTTTGACTAATGGCTTGCGAAGTTGCAGTTCAAAGGATATAAAAACCCTTCACCGCAAAATATAATTTTATTATATATACAATAAAAGGGAGCAATAAATATATTTATATATATATATATATATATATATATATATATATATATATATATATAGCTACAAATGGAGTGAACAAATTACCTATGGAAGTTAAAGAATAAAGTGAAGATTAACGAAGTAATCTGGGAATGAGCATACAAGATCGCTTTACCTTCAAGCGAGGAAGAATTGGACAAGGGGTGGATGAAAACGGCGCAGGTCTTCAAGAAGTTACTTCGGGGAGTCCTGACGAGGAAGACTCTAAGATGAGGTAGGATTACTTCATGATGAAGAATTAGATTATTTCTGCTCGAGAGAGACGTAAGTTAAATTTGCGAAGATTCTGCAGATCGCCAGGGAGTCTCAGTCTCGAGTAAACGGTAATATTGAAGGATGATGAAGATGGACTGGATGTACAACTCTTAAGGATGAATAGGGGTCGATAGCTTTTCTCTGAACATGGGCAAAAGCTTAACGAAGGTAGATCTTCTGGCGAGATCTTTGACGAAGTACGACGATGGCTTACAGGGGTTCACGGGAAACAGACGGCATTGTGAACTGAGATGATGGTTGGCTTTCAATCTCCTCGATTGATGCTGGTCTTCGAGTTTAATACACCGGTGGCTAGCCGATAAATGCCTTAAGGCCTGGCGATCGCTAGGGGATTCTTGGCACCAGTTTTAAGCAAACACATTTCATGATAACGTGTCGTTCCTAGATGATGAAACTTGCCTCGTGATAAGGGGGAAGGGTTAATGTGGCTGCGCACGGTGTTATCGCAGGGAAGGAGGAGGACGAGTGGCGTCCGAAAGCAAACACAGCTGTGATGGGTGATTAAGCGAGGGACTAATACTTTCTCGAACTTTCAAAAATTCTCACGCTGGGTGCACGTAGTCTTGAAAGAAGAGACTGGTATTTGCGATGGGGCTTCCTCTCACGGTGTTTCTTCGAGGGCATCCCTTTACAATATCTATACGTCAAAAACAACACTAATGAAACAAAACCAAAAACAATGAAACAGATTAGCCTGATCTCCAGGCCACTTTGCCATCCTTGCACCTTTAATGCTCCCTTTATCTTAATCAATATCCTCCCCCCATCATTCTTGTACACTATTATCTCTTACAGACACCTCCCTCACCAATTCCTACAGTTGTTGTTGTTGTTAGAATCCTGCTTACTGTATCAATGCGTTGAATCAGCCACGAATAAACCAATAAAATATTTTTAGTCATTCTTTTATTTATACTGATTGACAAAAAAATATGAGTTTTAAAATATCTTTCCTCCATTTTAATTACATTGATGCCACATGGAATTATATGTTTACAAACATCGTGCGGGGCCCACGGTTTATCCTGATCACCTAATTTAATCTTAAAGTAGCCAAGTATCCTCTTTTTACAAAATACTAATGTTCATTCTTTGAGTTGGTGCCCTAAAACAACCACATATGTATATAGCAAAACGAGTCAAGGGAATTCAGACATTTCCATCGTAATGAGGCCATATTACTTAATGTTATTTCCTAAAAAAATATCTCAAAAAGCACGATTAATACTTGGTCACTCTTAATTAATCTAGTGTTGATAATTGTTATTTTCTTTGCACTGAGCAAAGTTTGTCAGGCCTTTTGCTAGCCAGTATATACGGCCTTGAACTTTTAGATGCTATCCAGGGGTTCGATAGTACTGAGCAGGGTCAAAAAATATTCTATGGCTTTACCAGTTTTCCCGCCATTAGCAGATGCCCTGAACTTATACCCAGTCTATCGGCGACAAGTCGCTTTACACGACTAAACTCGCACATAACCAATGATACCACTCTCATTCCTGTCTCGTCTCCACAGAATAACATAGCGACTGTTCCTTCAAGCGAATGCCCGTCGAATAAATACCAACCTCTCCTTCTGCACCCTGAGGCATACGAAATTTTCATGATCGCTGTTTAATGTCAAAAGCACAATAAAACCTATACAACCCCCTCCAACGAGGAAAGGACCATGGTAACTTCAAGTTTGCAATTAATTGTCATTCTAATCTTTATATGCATTACTTTATCCGTTCGAGGAATCTCTTCTACAATGAGAGAGATGTATGGCACGACTTACTTTTTAAGTTGTTGTGACGTAGTTTAACGTTATAGGATTTATTCACGATAAGATTCTTTAATAAATCATTTCTATGAAATACTTCGGTGACACTTATTTGCCAAGTTAACAGATAAGCAAACATGTAATAATTAAATATAAAGGCAATATTGTTTAAAAAGAAAATAAATAGTTTTCTTTTTAAACATTAAAACATTGTTTAACTCCACAATATTCTACTTTTAACTTTTTCACAGATTTTTAGATCTTGAATAAAAGCTTCTACTGTAATTTCCAAATTTAAGATGATTTCACACTTCAACGTGTGCCAAATTGATCTGCTACTATAGATATTTCGTTATCTCCTCACCAAAAAATATAGGGACAGATAGCTGGCTGCGTAATTTTTACATCATAGCGTTTTCTTGCTTCCTCGCTTTAGGAAACAAAAACCGATTTGCATCTGAAACCGAAATATTCAAAAAAGTTTCTCCATCTACGTTCCAGTGTCAGCCGATAGATTTCTGTCTTGAGGTAGTATAGTTACCGAGACTTTTTCTTACTCTTTGGAAGAATACACAATCAACAGCAAGGGATAGATTTTAACGGAATTAGCTTGCAAGTCTTGGCTATCGGTAACATTAATCTGGTGGAATACGTTTAACTATGTCCGATAACTGTTACATTTTCCGCTTTTAAACTGTCAATTTTCTAATCTGCTACACAAACGGAATTTTGATCAACAATAATCGATCATTTCTATATAAGCCTTCTCTTTCCTCCTAAATCTTTGGCCAGGCCAACATGAATTGAATTCAATCTCAATGAGGTTTGTGTCGAATAAATTTGTGCGTATTCGATTTAAAAAAAGACACTTCTCCCAGTCGAGGAGTTCATGTAGAGTCTTAAAGTCTTTTTAGCTACTCTCATAACCTAGAACCTATTCTATTTGGTAAGTTTCTGGTCGTTTTTAACGCAATCCACTTTTATGGAGATTGGCTGTGGGCAAGATCACCCTTAGGGTTAAACAATAGATAAAAAAATACTATAAACGCCGTCCAAGCTATTTCACTCTGTGAGAATTTCATGGAATGAGAACCGAATTTCATAGAAGGCATACGTGTCCTCACTAAAGGGGAGTAGGCCTCTTGCAGAAGTGTTAAAAAATGTTAAAATTATTGAAGGTAGGTTCAGCGGTGACTTGGAGCCCTAGTCATTAATGAGAGTTAAGTGCACATCCTTTTTCACCTTTTACACGTCTTTTGCTGAAGCCTTAGACACCATTTTTACAACACTTTCAATGTTTCGGTGTGGCAAAGATAGTTGAAAACTTTCATAGGAGTACTAATAAAGTTTTTGAACTTGGAGGTGGTAAATATAGGGGGTGAATTGTGGCTCTAATAAGACTTCTGACCGGTTGATTAGATAACCGACGCAAGAAGCTTAACGATTTATGTCGTGTCGATCAGATCATAACAGACAAACCTACGGCTGAGGATTTGGTTTGCCATCTTTCCTTCTGTTCCTCAGAGCACATTATTTTGATGATGATGTCTTCAATACGGTCATGCCAAGCAGAAATTCCAAGCGTTGGCAACACATTATCCTGCGTATTCATATTTTGCGACTTGATATACGTGTAGTAGCATTGAAATAGAATCATCATATTATGCTTATAGACGTAATTTACCTGGCTTTTAAAAAACATTTGAT
Source organism: Ceratothoa steindachneri (assembly GCA_963969495.1). Lineage (NCBI taxonomy): Eukaryota > Metazoa > Arthropoda > Malacostraca > Isopoda > Cymothoidae > Ceratothoa > Ceratothoa steindachneri. The sequence goes on from OZ018328.1 coordinate 89,067,694, forward strand.
TTAGGACCTCATAGATGACTTATATTAGATTTATGGAGTACGAAAATCAAGTCAAAGTGTTAAATTAGATTTGAAATAGGCTAAAAACTGAAGACAAAGAGTTGTTGTGAATGGCTTAAAGTCTATCGGGGTGCCTATACTTTTGACTATAACATTTTAAATATGATAGATATTTTTGCCTATTACACCAAGTTAGGACACAATGCCCATCGCAGAATCGATAGCGTAGAAATCCACTATGAATCCGATAATCATAGACAGGTCTTACATATGATAACCACTGTTTAACTTAAAAAGGTGTGAAGTGATGCACAGCAGTAAATACGATTAGCTTGATATTTCTGTGCTAGTTTCAAGCGATTTGAAATTTTTAAAATATGCGCTCTAGTTGAAAAAACAAGCAAACCGAATTCTAGATTTTATAGCGTGGAACTTGGTATATAAGAGTTCAGATATAATTGCTGTTTTATTTAAATCGATCGTCTGACCATATATTGCGAATGCTCATTAATTTTGGTTAACTTTTTTGTATGCATACGTCGTTATATTAGAAAACGTTCAACGACGCACGACAAAACCTATTCCTAAACTTTATACCCTACCGTTTGAGGAAAGACTTAATGCAGTTGCTTGCTTTGACTTAAGAATTTTGGTCGGCTGATTGAAGTATTTAGAATTATTAATGGGTTCGACAATATTGATGTAAATTTCCTAAATGAACGAATGGCTTAATATAATAACGAAGCAAAATACTTCGTTATTCAAATATAGTTGAATTTTTTTCTTAATTGATAACTTAAAAATAAAATAAATCCGTTATCAGCAATTAAAGTTCAAATTTGATTTAGAAATGTCTGTAAAAACAGATTAGATCAACAGTTATATAGCGTCTAAGACGAGTTTGAAAAAAGTGACAAGGCCCCAAATTAACAATTAATGCAAGTTTGTGTATCGAGATAAGGGAGCGACACTTGTATATATTATAAACAAAAGGAATAGAAATATATGTAGATAAAATAAAGAAAAATGATTTCAAATATAGTATGGCTATTTAGTAAAAATGATTTCTGCTGATTTTAGTCAGCCTAAAAGAATAAACTAAGTGGGTATATAGGCTAAATATAGATAATATATAACATCTTGCAAATTGAAATGCAATACTTTAAAATTAAGCAAATTTTAACTGCCCTTAGTTGCCAATCTCTGTACCAACGTTGAAATAAGTGCTTGGTTAGTCAATATGTAGTTTTAATAAAGGTGAATAAGAATACTTTATCTCATACTTCGCTTTTATTATCATATCCTTCAGGATTATTTTTTCTTTTCACCATGAGTAGCCTATGAGTGGATATAAGGTTCTGTGATACTTGTTTCTTTCTTTTCTCTTTCCTCCAGCGGGGAAATGATCTGGAGTAATGAGCAAGAAACCGCAATGTTTCATTCAAAAAAACTTAAATTCATATCTAGATATTAGCTCAAGGCTGCTTATATCAGACTGCTCCACTCCAAATACACATATCTATTTATTATTTTGTAGTTTTAGAACTATTCAAGGAGTATCAGAGGTATGACAGGGCACAATCCTATATATGATATATGGGATTGTTCAACCTACCTAGTATATTTGCAAGACATTTACATCAGACGTTATCACTACCTCTATTTACAACATTCTTTGGCAGATCTATCGATGATTTATTTTTATAGTAAAAATAATTATGTAACTTCACGCAGCGAATTACACAACAAACCTTACTAATACTTTCCTACCTACTGTATGGTATCAACATCTTTTTTATCCTTGATCTTGTAAATAACAAACTTATAAATTAGCTGAGCTCTTTGGCACTGTAAATGATAAATAGTCTCAAATAATGAAATGCGGGCTAATATTTAGCAGAGTGAGAAATTTGTTGAGAAAACTACAATGATCAGGTAAACAAATATAAAAATTAAATAGAAAAATATTATAGAATATCATTCAGGTTAGATCAGCCTCTTTTCCAGAAAAAAAATAATCATTAAATAGGAATAAAACTAAATACACTATAATTTACAATCATAAAATAAAGCATACCTTGCGGAAAACTTTATTATGCAACTTAGCTTATTATCAATGGGCTCATTATCTCCTATACTTATTCATATATTTCATTAATTTCGATATTCACATGAAAATGTGACTTTAACTTCAAACATTGATGTGCTTTGTCTCTTTTTTTCAGTAAGTAAGAAACTAAAATTTGTATAATTCAGCTAGGCTACATTCATTCATTAAGGAGCTAGCGAGTTGAAATGAATAAGAAATTTAATTGCCTTAAAAGAGATAAAGTCTCTACAAGTATGAAGAATTAGAAAATAACTCTCAAAATATTCGAATCTTATGCTAAGGTCAAAATTAAAAGCAAAAAGTTAATCAGTGAAGAAACACCAGAGTAAGAGTACGAAAACCTATATATTCCTGTGATAGCAAATGAAATTGGAATGTGTCCCGTCGGGAATCTATAAAAGAACACCTAAATCTCTGGAGTTTTGGAAAGATCTTACGAAATTGGATTAGAAACCTCGAATAATATGAAATGTACGTCAAATTGAAAATTATTCTATTTTATATGCCTACATTATATATTTGAGCTTCGCTACCCAGAAGTGCAGATTAACATGAAAATGATATCGTTGATAATTTTCAAATTATCGCCAGTCTCTACACCGAAAAATTTTAGCTTGGCCAAGAAATATGTTGCGTTTTTAGTAGACACTGATAAACTTAGACATTCCTCTAATAATATTGCTTCTTATTTATTTCTTATTAAGTAAGATAACGCGTTTTAATAATGTTTAATATTTAAGTAAATTTTTATCTGACCTATCCGCAAATATAATCTTAGAACTAGACTTTCTCTTTATAGCATAGATCTACACTTTTTATTTCTCTTTATTATTAAAGGTTTAAATTTTACCCGTCTTCAAAAAGGAAAAGGAAAAGAATAAATGTAAAATAAAGAAGAAATCTCCTTTAATGGGAAAACATGATAAGTTCTGTCGAGGGAGTTAGATATAGTTACGATGAAAAAGTTGATATGAAAAACATTTATTAAATGTGGAAACAGGCAAAGAATACAAACAAAAACGGCAGTACCTACCTTTTCATTAAACTAAGAAAGTCTCTTCTAGAACACATTAATACGGAAAGAGACACGTGGAGAACATGTAATAAATATAGCACCACGAACACCTACTGGCTTGCAACCACTGAACCAGTCATGGAGTTTAGTCAAACTTCTGACATTAAAATTTGAGCTTCTGAAAAGATTTGCCCTTCGATATTTTTTCCAACAGTAATTAAATGCAATCCTCATGTTGAATTATTGTTAGCAAGCTATAATAAAATATGAATCATAATATAAGATTTGGAAACAGTTTTAATTTATGTTAACTGGTTGTGGTAGCAAACACTCTAAGATATCAGACTTTAGACAAGCTAAAAAGTCGAACTTTTATACAAAAACAATAGAATTAAAGGCTAATTCTATGCAAAAGAAAGGACAATTCAAATATATATGAGTTATATATTTATTGTATGATAACTGGGGTGTCAAGTATATTTTTCTGTGATATTTTAATAATGACGGAATTTTCAGTAAAGTAAAATTATACGAAAGAATCAGGGTAAAACGAAATATTTAAAATATATGTGCATAAGAATAGTAGTAAAGTTAGTGGAATGGAAAATAGCTTGGAAATTATAAAGTCAAATTATCTAAAAAGATCATAATACTGGGCATGCTATCGATTAGACTGTTGCCTTTTACACCTAAAGATTTATCTTTGCTCGTACAAGATCTTATAGCAAGCGACGCGTTTCTATTTAGAGGCAGGTCCAGAGGCAGTACAAGAACGATAATTGATCAATATACCTTGCACCATTTTCCACTTCCAATGATTCTAATGTATGTAAGTTATATACCTCCATTTAACTTCTAGATTAATTTTTATAATAAATTACTTTCGTGGTATCCCAAATTTATATAATTAAACATTAAAGTTTACTCACTTCAAGTAGTTTTGAATTTATGCAAGAGAAGGAGAAGATGAATTAGTTTATTCATTTACCTTCTTGGATTGTTCTTACGAGAGTTCGAACATAGCTGACAATAATTATTTCTTAAATTCAGATCAGAGGATAAGAAACTTTGAGCTGATTCAAGTCCTGATACAATTTGTCAATTTACGTTAGAATCGGCCAAATAGTTATAATTTTATTGCCAAAACCCCAAAAGGGCAAAACGAGCAACGATTTAGAGATATAGAGTCGCCCACGACTAAAAATGTTTAGACAATAACCAAATTTTATAAAATATTATCCTTAATAATCGAGTTTGCAATCATTTTCCATAGAACACATTTGTCCTTTTCTATATAATCATAATTTGAGCTCTCAACTGTACACAAGAGGTCAACATAATATACAAGAGTTTTCTCTTAGCCAGGTCACCAAAGACACAAGTAGTCTCCTATTTTTGCGCAGTTCGTTTCTTCCACACATTTTCACTTCAGCATCTTCACCTTTTTTTTAAAAATTCTATACAAAAACTCTTGATTCTCATAATATGCGTTTAATATCGCATAAAATATTTTAAGTTTTAATTGCTGCCCCTCACCCTGCATAGGTCATATCTTGGTAGACGATCCTTATTACCGCCATGCTTGTACCTGTATCCTACAGTCCAATCTAATTGGATTAAAAGAATTTTTATGGACCTTTTTAACTGTGCTCTTGCAATTACACTACACGGGCATTTTCACTCACACCTTGTGGTACGATGTATGTTCAAAATCTAATTTAAAGGGTAATCTATGTATTTATGGTATACGGACCTATTACTATAGTCTATTAGATGCAGGCACATGTTTGGCATAGATGAGTAACGTCTCCAAAGTATGCCCAAGGCAAATTCAATAAAATGCTGTCAAGGTTTTTTTTAATTGATTCTTGTCTTGTGTTTTTCTATTGGTAAATCTCTTTTTAAAACAACAACAATAGTCTGCTAGCATTTTAATGTCCCATCTTCACTTCTATATTTCCCCTTGTTCTTTACTGTAATTACCACAATTTTCCGAAAAAAAGTCAAGATGAAATCTTAAAAAGCGGAATCTTACAGATATCACAGTCCTAAGATTGGAAAGTTTTGTATTAAACCTTTAGCAATGGTTACATACTCTGGACTTTGAAGGATTCCTCACAAAATTAAGAGAAAGTGCTATAAAGGATTGCTATTCATTTTATCCTGCCTCACTTATGACTTCTGTGAAAACTAGGGACATTCATTAGCATCCCTATTTGAGGACCATTTGGAAGTTCTTTGCCCCCCCCCCCATCCGAAGAAATGCTTGGCTTTCTTTCTTTGATGCTTTTACATAACATTCTAATTAATCCCAATTTTATGTAGAGAGGCGGAAATAAAACTTTATTAGATTGACTATGGCTTGATATATGACATTATGAACACAGGTATTAAATGGCTTTCGAGATGGCCATTCTTGTCGCTCATAGTGCGTTTCCGCGGATTTACTATCCCATAAACAGAGAAAGCAGGAATAATTTGTGTAGCAACCTTGAATTCCTAGTATTAAAGAGAAAGCCAGAAATAAAAATTATTCTGAATTATGAAGAAATGTAACACATTTAATATAAATGTAAACCTTTTAGATATATGAGATGCCATTCTTGGTCTTTTAATTGTAACTAATGTGAAAATTAAATAAATTTAAATAAGGTGAGTGATTTATAAATAAAGTAACCATAATATTTTACTAAAAAATCCTTTATTTAAAATAAATGGAATTTATATGTATTTCTTAACTTTAGATCTACACAAATATTCCCTTTATGAGGATTGAACTCCAGAGTATCAAGTAAAGTGTTCATGGTTTTATAATTCCCACTCAATTGAACACAGTGTGCAACTGGATCAGATTCGACTTCATTTCCTATATGTAAAAGCGCAGCCTTTACATTTCCGCTTAATGAGTCTATGAAAAAGTCTCCATTCATCTGATTAAGAGAGAAAGGCAAAGGTCGTTCAGTTGGGCTTGAGTTGAAGAATTATATTGGTATAATTCTCTAGTTGTAAGTGATATGGGTACACATAAGCAGAAGGAAGATCATGATAAACAACATGTTTGTTTTTATTGTTCACTATAGAAGAATAAGGTCTGAGGGCGACCACATGCCATTCTGTACCCACGTGATCTCGAGATCATCGCATGGAGCGTTGGAATCAAGGCTGATCTACAGCATCAATGCGGTCCGCGCCGTTTAATTGCCCTCTAGCTGCATATACCTAGGAATACATTCTTCTCGTCTCACATATCCTGACAGCCATCTTCTTGCCATCAGGCATAGATCGAAGCTCGTCAAACATTCTACGCCATCTTTATCTCGGTTCCACCGCCTTTCCCCAAGATTGAAAGAGTCGTGGAGGCTCACGCCAGGCCATCTCAGCCACCAGCCAGCGGCTGTATAACCCCCAGACTCGATTCAACGTGCAGCCCTCCGAGAGTTTCCAGCCTATCATCCCGTACGAACAAAGGACACGCGGACTCGTCGCGATCGAAGACACCGGCGATTTTGATTCGACAACGAAGGCTAGATTGACATCCCTGAACTCGGTAAGATTCAATCCCAGAGTAACTGAGGAGGTTTTCCATCTCCGGAGGCCAAACTACGTGTGCTTCCTCATCCGCCCCGTGAGGTAACCCCGCTTCCCCATTACAGTCATCGTATCCCGACTGGCCCTTCCCTTTCAACGAACACGTGAGCAGTTACAATCCTTGACGCCTACAGATTATTCTATAATCTAGTCTTCCCAAAGTTTCGCATCTATTGTGTATCAACCATAAATTAAAATCACATTTGAAACCCAACCACTAATCCCATATTTATCTCTCCTCGTGCCGACCGTTAATTTTCGCATGTACGATAATTCTCTTTAAACCTTGTACCTGTACATATTTCCAACTTTTTTATTTTCTTTTTCTTGCAACCCTAAACGACTACCGCCTACCTGTTAATCTTTGTTCACCTTTTACTCTGAATTATTTGTTTTGAAAGAACCCTACAATTAAAGTATACACTATCTTCATTGAATTCTTAACTATTTCCCGTTTACGAACCGGCTAGGATCGAAACTTAAACCCACTTCAACGCAACCCTTAAAAAGCATATATATATTTTTATAGAGTCTGTCCATGCCACCACATTCACACCTAAAATAATATGACTAAAGCTTAAAAATCTTAGAGTAAAACATATTCATATAATTTATATATTAAAGTGATTAATTAAGATATTATTATAATTAAATATACATTAAAACTTTACTTATTAATTCAGTGATACAAAAATAACAATCCGTCACAAGATCTTTGCATTCTCGCCATTGCATTGGTATAGCAAAAGTTCAAGAATTTTCTATTGCCTTCACTCCTTCTTCTTAGATTTCCCACACACTTCTTGCAACAGACATGAGGAGCACATTTCTTATCTTGATCCCCTAATACCATTTTAAAATATACGTGGTAACTTATTTTCACAAATTGCTTTATTTTAGATTCATGTCCATTCAATGTTACTTGCCTCCAGATAAAAAAAAAACTATTGGTGTCATTTATAATTCCTAAATAAATTAGCAATAAGAAAATTATTTAAAATAACTCCTTTTAGAATGGACAAGTGTTGATTTTCTACTATAGTAATCATTGGAACTATATACACTAAAGTAGATAAAAACCACCATTGTTATGGAAAAATAAAAAAATTTATTGGTCTTAGACATTCAACTTCTATATTCTTAAAACTTTTAGCATTTATTTTAAGTATATGTATATTTTATATTACGTCTAAGGGTAGGATATGATCAAAGAAAGACAGTATAACAGTTTCCACATTAATTAACAATCACTAAGCTTCGGAAAAAAATTGATATAAACCATTTCAATGGCAATTAGGAATCTAATTATGATAGTCAGTGCTCTGTTTCTCAAAGAAAGATGCGCTCTTTATATGCAAACATATTGGTGAAGTCACACTGCATCCAGAAAGTTCTACAATTATTAATTAAGATGCAATAAGATGCAATAAGATGATTCAATTGATCATGTTTGTTGCATACTATATAAATAACATCGAATGATAGTCCAAATTTTTAATTATGGAATCAGGGGGTATGACATTTTGATAATTTTAATCTATATATTTCGAAAATAAATCACTAAAACAAGGAAAACTTCATGTTTTTAATTAAAGGAAAAAGGCCAGAGCAAAAAAGACCTTATTAAACCAAACTGAAAGATTTGAATTGAGCGCATTGAAATACATAAGATTTAGTTAAGAAAACCTTGATAGCACAAATGTCGTAGATCAGTGTTATCTATTGCTTCAGTAAAAGAATTGCCGAAGTATAGGACTATAAACTAGTAAGGACTCTTGATCCATATTAAGCTAGTCTATACATAGACCATTCTATAAACGATTGCAGTATTCCTGGCATGCCAGCCCCCTTGTGACCAGTCAAAAGGTCAAGATTTATAAAAGAATAAATAGTTGTATTTGAAAGAATAATACGAATGAGGATCACGATTTAATTTTAATTTTAAGAACTGATCTGGCAACTCCTTATTAGGGCATTAGTCGCCAATGAGGATCAAAAGGATACTGAATTATAATAAATTGAATCCTGTTTAATTTTACTAAATAAAGTTGTTGCTATATTATTTTGTAGCGTGATATATAATGTTAATGTTATTATTTTGAGGTTTTTATATAAGCTTGAAAACTATAAGATAGTGAAAATCAACGAAAGAAAAGTGAGGATGGACGGGAATGAAAAGAAACAAATTAGAAATTGTTTGATCTTATTGTGAATATTTACTTCCTGATTGTAGCAAATTCTTGGATTGCACCTTTAAACCTATTCCATTTGCAATATTTTCATATTATTTTTCTTACTAAATTAAAATTTTAACTAAATTTAAAGTAAACACGCAAAGTTGATCAAATTTGAAAGGTTACTTCCTCTTTGAACAAATTTATTCCTCGAGATTTCGAAACCCATTAAAGGTAAAAATCACTAAATGGTTCAATTTAATATAGGTTCACTATAAAAGGGTCCCCAATTTGATAGGCCTCATATCTTAATTTTCTACACAAATTGAATGAAACCTTGGTGATAACTAGGTTATTGTATTTAAAAAAATCCTATCGAAACCTGAGAGTCTTTGGACTTTTCTTCTTTATTCTAGAGCACGTGTTCGAGATGACTTCCATTTAGCTCTGTACATTTCTTGAGGCGCATCACAATGTTGTCCATTACGTCAGTACAAAACGACCGGCTAATGGCTCTGATCTCCTACCTGATGACTTTCTTGAATTCTATGATTTTTTTGAGTCTCTCTGACTATACTCTGTCTTTAAGGTAGTCCTAGAGAAATAAATCTAGGGGGGAGGTGCTAAGGTCTAGGCTGTGAGGTGCCGACTCAAAATCAGTCTTGAAACTAATCACACGCTCCCCAAATTTTTCTTTCAGCCTACCTCTGGACAGGTTTGGGGTGTGAGACGTTGATCCATCTTGCGGGAATATGGTCTACAACTTCCTCTTGAAGCTTTTGAGGACCTCAACATACAACTCCTTAGTGACTGTCACTGTAGCTTCAGATTCCTCGAAGAAGAATGGCCCGATGATGCCTCTGGCTGAGATTGCAGTCCATACAGTGCACTTAAGGAAGTGTAAGTGCTTGGTGGTAACCTGATTTGGTCTGTAGGTTACCAAGAAGACATTTTTCTTCGATTGTATCTTTCCTTCAAGATGAAGCTAAGCTTCATTTGAGGTCCAAAGGAGGTTAAAAAAAGTTTGGGTCTCCTGAATCTTCTCCAGTATCTTTACTGCTTTAGCCTTTCTCTGCTCCATGCCTGGAGCTGTAAGGGTCTGCTTTGGCTGTATTTTGTATGGGTAGGCCTTTACATCTATTACTATGCACGTTTTACAGGATATACCAAGGGGTTGACTTTGCTTGCACAGAGATCGTTTGAGACTCTGCTGCTCTGACTCTCTCATGTTCTCGACCAGCTCAGCTGTACGCTTTCTGAGGCGTCCTGAGTGGCTTGGCCACTGTTTACTGGCTGCATTGTGGTTCTGCACTGTTCTATAGTTCTCGAAGTGGTCCACTCAGTCCTGATCTCTGCTCTTGGAGGGAGCTTTTTAACATTCGAACCGATGCATGAAAGTGTCCTGCACTTTATTAAATGAGCCTGTCTTGTAGTATATTATTTGCTGGAGCTCCCCTGAGATCTAATTGTGTTCACAGGTGTTGCTTCTGTCATTTCCTGCAAAGTAATGATGGTTAGTGAAAAAATAAAGTATATATTACAAAAAGTGTGTGCATGCCCGTTCTATTGCGGTCACCCTGTGTAATAAAAAGAATCACTGGTTATGAAAAACCTTACCCTCTATATTTGAACTTAAGAAGACAACTCTCTATTTTAAGCTAAGCTATGTTATATCAAGTGCAGTTAATCGCCTGATAGAATTCTAATTGTGCTCCACTTTAATGGTACGGCGTTCATAAGCTGGCGCCTTTAAAATTTAATTCACTAACTTATACCGTAGGTCCATTCCAATTTGAGGCGCAAAAGAGATTAAAGTAGATTATGTTTGCTAATTGGTGATAAAGCCCATTCCAGAAAAAAAAATTGATTCCAAAAATCTTTGGGAATATTTATCAGTACCAGAAATATATCTAAATATCTTATATTTTTATCTTCATGAGAATATCATATATCTACATAGGGTTCGAAGATTTACCATCAATTATTCTTATTGACGTCATGACCAATGAATTATTTATATATAAAATTATATAAGCTGCTATTTACTAACAAAAGATATATGAACAATATTAAGGTGCTTTGCCTATTAATGCAATTTATATTCATTCCAGTTGATTGAGAAGTTAGGATATATCAGGCATTATGTCGGAAACTGGTTCTAAGGTATTTATTCGACTATATTTGTGTTTTTTCAATATCAGGTGGATCATATAGTGTAAACCTACATCTTATTCACTCAAACTTTATTTTGTCGAGCAAAGAAAGAACGTTATTGTCGATCAGAATTTTGTCTCATTGGTTAAAAATATACCTTTTAAATAATATATTGTAGGATATTACCATTTAGACATAACTTAATCCCTCTTGTGGCCTGAAAATTAGCTTTAATATTTGCGGCAGAGGAGTAGTAAGAATTTAGCGATCAATTAAATACTTTCCCTCAAGATGATACGGTGCAAAGTCTCAGTTTATTCATTTATGACTTTCCTTCGGTAATTTCTTTAAACTTTTCTCCTTATAAATGTTCAAATAATCCCTATAATTATTAAAAATAAGTTCTGGTAGGACAAATTTAACAGAGGACAATAAATATTGAATGACCTGCTCAGGGGAGAGTAGAATGGTCTTTAAGATGCTTAAATTTAAATAGCTTTTAATGATTATGGAAAAGGAGTATAAAGTTATTGGCTTAAAATTAACTGTAAAGTAGTATTGTACGAGTTGGACATTGTTTTCAATAATTATATTTCTTTTTTTGCAGGGAAATTGGAAGGACAATTACCAGTGCAAGAAGAGCGCAAACGAATGTCATATTCTCTCACAAGATGATGACCTTTACGCTAAAAAATAGTATTTACTTTTTATTAAGGCTGGACAAGTCTGATCTTTGGACAATTTCTAGAAGCCCTTACCTTAGCAGCAGTGTCAGTCTCTATAGTACCCCAGAATTTTTTATCAACATCAAAACCACAAACAAGAAATTTTACCAACACTGAACGCAGGCGAGGGTTCTGCTCCTAGAAGCTGAGTGAGGGCGATGCAAAGAGGGGGTCCTGACCCCCATTCGGGACGCGTGCCCTACGGCAGAGGGGTTCCCTCCTGGTCTGACGGATCTCGCGCTTTTACCTCCCAATCTCTTCTGTGCACCAATCTCACACCCGTCTCGAGGCGGAGCTTAGAGGAAGAGGAGCTGCCTGTAGCTGCAGCTACGTCCGCTTCTGCATCGGCAGTTAACGTTAACTTGACAGCTGCCGCTGCTGCAGCTGTGGTTGCTGCTGCTGCCGCAGCTGCCGAGTCTACACAGGTAGTAGGCATTCCAGCTGAGCTTGAAGATCATCTGCGCACTTGTCGCTGTACCTGCAATCATATGGGATACGGAAACTATCAGGTATTTAGAGGATCTTATTTTTATTATTTTTCTTCTAAGAAAAGATTTCTTCCGCTTTACAGAATACTGTGCTGACCAGAATAGATTAAATATGAAAATAAATACAGACCCTTAATACAAAATATTTTTTTTATATATAAGTACCAATTAGAATATACATATGTAGTTACTATTTTCAAATACTTAGCCTTGATGATATTCTGAACAGCACCACATTTTTATTAGACTATATATGAGCCAGCTGCGATACACAAAATAATATACCGGACTAAGTACTGGACGCAACCAGGGTTAATCGTTGTAAGTCGGCTATTCTTGCTTTGCCACCAATAATGTCGTGGGTTTAGGCAATTGTAAATGTTTAATCTGGTTTACCTCTCTTTCCTAATGTGTTGAACTAAAAGTATTTAGGAAAGTTTTGATAGTATGATATGGTCGTATTTTGATAGAATATAGCATGGAAGCTTCTTGGTATTTGGATATTGCAGTAATATCGCATACTATATATTTTCCTTATGATGTAAAGATTTTCCAGTAAGCTCGTTTGCATTCCCAATTCCAACGCCCGAACTTGATGCCTTTTTAACCAATTCCAGCTTAATGGTCTTTGACTATATAATTCTTCTACATCTTTTCATTTCTTTATCAAAAAATTTATATTTCCTCATCGCAGGAGATGCCCTTTCCAGTTTTAATTTTAAAAATTGTAAATGCAAATAAAGTTCATTTAGTGCTTAATAGAAGGATCTAGATGGAAACAACGATGAAGGTGGAATGCGGTGTGCTTTATGATGAATTTCTTGCAAAGATTTTGTGGCAAAAGTACATACTCCGTCAGAGTGGTTCTCTGGATTAATAAATACATATTTATTGCAAATAAGGAATTGAAATAATAAAGGATACAGGTACATTATTTTGGTTTAAACGAAATATGCTATTGTTTCATCGCGAATAATGTTTACAGCTGTCTTTATATCCAAAGTGATCGGCTATTTTTTCTGTTGATCAAAAGAACTTGCCGTGTGAAAGGGGAATACAGCGTTGATGGTTTTCGCCATTGGATGAAAAAACAGCCAATTACTGAAATTACCTTCATACTTTAACCATTTATATGAGAACGAGACCAAGTATTAAAACCAAAGAAACAAAATATTTTAAGAAAGTTATTCGTATCTAGTATAGCTTCATGTTGATATTCGATCTTTGTGTTTGATGCAGAATACAGCAAAACAGGCAAAAGAAAAAAGATAATTGTATACAACTTACATACTTTCGAAGAATCATTAAAATACATCATATTGACGGGTTGTTTAAATGGCGAGAGATATGTTGAGATTTGCTTTAGGATTTTATTTTCCATACAAAGTTATCATTAGAAATGTGACTACCTCAGACTGAATAGAAGTACGTTCTCTAGACATAGAATAATTACACTGTACAACAAATCTCAGCGTCAAGAAAAAGACATAGATCTCATATACATTTTATCATGTGGTTGAGTGTGCTAAATTTGCATTCGCTAACAAATATTTCTCATCACGCAACATTTTATTGTAAATTGCTGATTTATTAACCTATGCAATTGATAGCCTTTTCCACGATACCATAAATGTATTTCGCTCCCAAAGTCAGATTAATTGTGTCAAATGTAATTAGTTTATGAATATATAAATGAATTAGCATGTTTATTTGGATTATATAATGTATTAACCTACATTTTAGCATTTACTTCTTCCTTTGTAAGATGTCTTAGGTGTGTCACGCTTCTATTTTCGGGAGATTTCAGCCAGCATAGCAGGGTTCCATTCTCCCTTATACCTGAAGGCCACTAAAATTATATTTTGATAGGTCCTCTCTCCATTTTTATCACTCGCATCTTCTGCAACCTCTGTTAAGAAGGACAAATGTGAATAAAGAAAGTGTATCTTCAGTGAAATATTGCATCCAAAATCTTGGTAGCACTTTATTAGACTCACCACTACACGCTCTCGCTGGGTCCCTTTTTCCTTTCCAAAAGTCCTATGCATACATCTTTAAATGCATGCCAAGCCTCTAGGTCAGTTTCATCCATTTTCGCTTTGAAGACCGCATCAACTATAGGGTGACGAAACTGAGGGCGTAGGAATATGCCTTCTTTAATCTTGGCATCATTTATTTAAGGCCAAGGATGCGAAATTAGGGACGAGCGTCCTATAAAGTGAGGCAGAGCCCATGAAAAAACGAAGCTTCTTTTGTACCCAGGAGGGTACAAGTTGTTTGCTTCCAATGTGTAAACGCAGATATTGGATTGAATTGTAGGCGAGGTGGCACTTACCGGGACCTATTTTATGGCCGTGTTCTCGCAAACAACTTAAGAGCGCCTGAAAGGAGATCAAGGTTTGTCCCAGTAACAAGTGGCAACCTAATTGTTGTCAAAATAAAACCTGACATTATCTAATCCGTCCCAAATTCTCCGCATTATCCGATTATAATTGTTGCAAGACACCAATAATCCAAAGGGAAGTCGATGGAACTGCACAAGACCTTTGTCGGTGGAGAAGGCGGTGTATTTCCTTACGTTTCTCTTCAAGGTAATCTGGTAATACGCCTTGCAGAGGTCGAGTTTGCTAATATATTTTAACTTTTCGATCAAGTCGAGGTTTTGGTTGATTAGTGGGATTGCTTCCGCATCAAAAACGGTCACGGAATTTAACTTGCGATAATATACGCACATGCGGTAAGAAATATCCAGTTTCCGCACCATAAATATTGAGAACCAATAATTTGATGGGGGGGGTTCAACTATTTTGAGGTTGAGAAGATTGTTAACCTCTGCGTTAAATGCATTTCTCAAATGAATTTGAAGGGGCTAAGGTTTTGAGCGAACAGGTTCATGGGTAGTGAGCGTTATGTCATGCTCGAAATTAATAGCACACCCAGGGGTCTCGGAAATTACGTCCTTAAACTTAATTAGAATAAGCTGTAGATGGCAAACTTGGTCGGGAGTTAGCCGCTTATTGATATCCAAGCTGGTAGGTGGTGAATTGGTGGGTAGTCCCTATTCTGTTTAGCGCACGCGGCCTGTATAACGTTCAGGGCATCTGTCGTGTAGTCGGCCTCCAAAACTCTCTCTTCGTTGATGGTAAAAATTGTGTTGTTACACGCGCGGCAGTGATATTTATTCAACATATTGACATGGAACAGCTTCTCTCCAGTGGTGGTTTTAATTAAATAATTTACAGGTCTTCGCGCTTCAAGAATTTGGAATGGGCCTTTCAATGGGCTCGGAAGTTTGTTGCTTTCTGTAGGAAGTAGCAACCCAACCTTAACACCGGGCTAAAACTCACTCTCCTTCGATTTGACATCGATGTACGTTCGGGACTTTTCCAAATTAACGTTGGCAGTTTGGTATGCAATCTCGGCACACTTTTCGACTCTTCGCCAAAGATCCAAAACATATGCTTAGGAAGATTAAATTCCCTATTTAACTTGGCGTTCGAGAATAACTCCTTGAGGAAGGTAAAGGGACCTCACACCTTACCTCCATGGATTAATTCGTATGAGCAAATTCGAGAGTATGAAAGCGGAATCTACCTGTATGCAAATAGTGACACGGGCAAGAAGCGAGGCCACTCACGGTGCTGCTCAGCAAACAGCTTCTAAATTATCAAATTCAAAATCACATTAAATTTTGGGCAAATTTGATTTGCGTGTGGGGGGAAAGAGAGTGGTAAAGAGTGTTTTTACCATCCCAAGTTTCCCGATATATTCCAAAACTCAGAGGTAAATTGCCAACCTCTGTTAGATAATACTTTCTTTGGTATGCCTACCCTAGAGAAGATAGAAATTAAGGCTTCGACACATGTAACATTGTCGATTCTCTTCAAGGGTACGCTTTCGGGAATCGAGTTGCACAGTAAACAAGGCTAAAAACACTTATGCCCTTTGCTGGAAGGGGACGATTGGGAACGACGAGGTATATAGCCACTCAGGAAAAAGGTTCAACTATGATCGGTCCCTTCTGAAGGGAGGGCAGGTTTAACAGGCCAGTTTGCCGTGGTTTTCTGGGAGATGTCACAGGATTGGCAATATTCAGAAACGTCATCTGCAGCACCGGGCCAGTAGAAATACCGAAAGATCTCCTGAGCAGTCTTATTGTGGTAAAGTGGCCCAAAAACACACTATTATGGGCAATTTTTAGGACCAGGGGGACATAAAAACCGGGAACACAGAGGTTCTGAATCTCGGGGTTAACGCAATCTGAGCAAACACAATATAACAAGTCTTCTTTTATAAGATCAAAAACTGTCTTGTTACCGCGGGGGATTAGATATTTGGGCTCTTATGGAGGGAAGCTTCTGGGCTTAAAGCTGCCGGGAATTTGAAGGATTTAGAGCAGTTCTTAGGAGGGAACAGTCAGTTATTAATTTTATTCTTGGAAGATGAAGGAGGGGCTTTTTTCTTTTCCTCCGGGTATAGGTTGCGACTCGCCGCATACATATCTGCCTCTTCTATAAACAATTTGAAGGAGCTGCACGTTCAGAAAGGAGCGGGTCTCTGGTGGCGGCGAAGCTAGTAACTGATCTCTTAGGAGGAAATCTACCAGGAACTTATAATCTTGGGTGATTTTAGATGCGTTAACCAAAAATTGTAATAAAGGAAAAAGTATATCTAAAGTGACGGAAGGTCATTTTTGGTCGGATGCGGGCGTGACAAAATTTGGCGCGGTAGAAATCATGTGTCATATTATACGCCACGAGAAGTCTGGATTTGAGGGTAAAGGAATCCTCTGTGGCTTCCGAAGGAAGGGAAAGAAAATGCCCGAAGCTTGGAATTAAGAAAGGGAATGAGTTTGACGACACCGATTAAACTTTTTTCTCAAAGTGAGTGAAAAAAGATCCGTAGTCCTCTCATTCTTTTAACATGTGGAGTTTAATGAGAGAAAATTGAGGAGCAACTGAAAGGGAATTGACTGAAAGTGATTTGAATCGATCGCAATGTAACTTCACTTCATTTTGGCGATTCTCTTTGGCTCTTTGATCTCCCAAATCTCTTTTTTGTTCAGCTCTCTCTTGTGCTTCTTGTTTTCTTCCATAAGTCTCTGATTTCTCTCTTCTCCTGTATATTGGCGATGAGTTATTTGTCACTTAAACCGAGGGATGCTGCTTCGAGTTTGAATCTTTCGAACGACAAATTTTTTTTCGGAACTTGGGGTGTAAGTTCCCCTAAACAAAGGATTTAATCTACGGTCGGCACGGGACAGAGAAGGGGTTTGATCAACAAAACACTCACACAGGGAGGAATACGCTTGTTTAAACGCGGGAGCTTTGCTAGCTAAATACCTACACTGATAAAATACACAAATAAACCCAAATTGAACAGAATGGAGCCTTCGCGAGATAAGAAGGGCTCGGATTCTGCTAATCCGTCGGGGATTAAAGTGACCATAGGGAAAGCTCTGTCTCCTAACCAAATTTTCCTAATTAAGGTTCTCAGCCCAGAAACACACAACACACTAAAAGATAAATAAATATGGAAGGTTTTTCCCTGGTCTTTAATGCAACTTAAATGGTAGGCAGCTTTGGAAATTACAACAAAGTTAAAGGCTTGCCTTTAAAAGATCTCTCTAAAAACCTTGTAAAGCCTTTGACACTGGTTCACCATTTTTATAATGTACATATATATGTATATATATAAGTATATATTTGGGGGTTTGATCGAAGTCGGTTTAAGAGTCGACCTAGCTGGTTCGTAAACTTTGAATAGCGAAGAATTCAGTGGGAATGGTTTACGTTTTAATTGTGGGGTCCTTTCAAAACAAATAATTAAGAGTGTAAGTTGGCCAAATATTAACAGGTAGCTGTTACTCGGTCAAGGTTGCAAGAGAAAGACGATACCTAAAATATGCGTTTACTAACAAGTAAATAGAATTAAAATATGTATATAAAGATACAGAGTTTAAGTAAATGACAGAAGGGATAAATATGGGATTATTGGTCGGGTTTAAAATGTGGTTTTAATTCGGGGTTGATACACAAAGGATGCGAAAATTTGGGGAGAACAGATTATAAAATAATCTGTAGGCGTCAACGATTGTAAGTGCTTACATGTTCGATGAAGGAAGGGCCAGTTGGGATACGATGACTGCGAAGGAGAAGCTGAGTTACCTCATGAGGCGGATGAGGGAGCACAAGCAGATTGGCCTTCAGAGATGGATTTCCTCGTCAGATACTTGCCGATTGTCTATGGAAGAGTTCACGGATGTCGCTTTAGCCTTCTTCCTCGAATCGAAATCGACATGTCTCCGATCAAGACGGGTGAGCGTGTCCTTTGCTTGTACTCGGTGTTAGACGGAACAGGGCTGAGCCGTGCTGCTTTGCTCTGGTGCTACCTTACTACAGTGCTACCTGCTGAGTGCTACCTTGCTGAGCCATAGACCCTAATTGACTGAGTCTATGGCCTTCGTCAGATCAATGAAGGCCAAACATGGGTTTTGTTGCTGTTTCCGGCACATTTTTTGCAGTTTTCTAGCTGGTAAGATCATGTCCACGGTGCCTCGGTCTCCTCGAAGTCCACATTGGGTTTCATAAGTCACCTGGTGACCTATTAGATTTGAAGCTACGAATTGCATTCTTGATTTCCTCTGTGGTAATGGTAGCATCTATCTAGAGAACTGTAGACCTGTCTGGAATAGCATGTAACTGTTCGCGCTCACAGGGATTACGGGTGTTAAGGAAAGTGCGGTAGCGTTCTTGCCACCGGTCGAAAATTTGGTTCTTGTTCGTTAGTAAGATTGTTGCATCCAGGGTAAAACCACACACTTCTCTCCCATCATTGGAGACACTCTGTGGAAAATGAGTCCAACCGTCCTCAACACAATCGTCGAGTTCTTCGAGGACCGAAGATTCATCCATACGGCTAGAGATTGCTGCAGCCAGGTTAGATTTTCCATCTTCTGACTCAAAAAAGGCACAGTTGATCTTCTTCTTTGTGAGGGGCTTATAGTAGGAGGTTGTGTGCGATGGAACAGAGATCTCCAAACCAGAAGGTGGTGCGTCCAGCATTCGTCACCACTCATTGCGCAGGTGAGCGGCACATTCTGCTGGTCGCGGTGCATGACGATCACGTAATCTAACATGTGCCACTGCGCAGACCGAAGTTATTTCCTTGTCTTCTTATATATATCCTTCGTCTTGAAAACAGCCTTGGTGATAACAAACCGGTTATCTGAGCAGATGAACAGCAGTCGCATGCCATTGGCGTTGACGTTACCACAATACCGTGGCTACAGATAACTCCAGCCCATGTGCGGTGGGATGTACTCAGCCGTGCGTTAGAGTCTCCCAGCACTATCATCTTGTTAAAGACAGTCGTACTCTGCAACCCTGCGCCCAGCTGCTCATAGAATGCATTCCTGTTTTCTTCAGGGCTACCAAGAGTTGGAACGCAGCAGCTGAAGAGGCTTGCATGTCAATCCTTAGAGAAAGTTACCCTCATCTTCAAGAGGCGTGACGAAAGACCAGGTGGTGTGTCTTGAATAAGGCATTCGAAGGAATTCTTGACCGCAAATCCGCGCTGTAGATTCTTCGTTCTTGTATAGGGTATCCTTTACAGTAGAATGTGTAGCCACTTTAATGTTCCGTTAGACTGCCGTCATCTGGGAGTCTCGTCTCTAAAAGAGCAGCAATGTCGACCTTTAACGTGCCAGTTCATTGGCGATGAGATCAGTGCATCTAGCTGGCCTGTCGTTAAGTAGGTTTGAGTCGAGCATGGTACGGCCGTTCCAAGCTGCTACTTTATGTTGTTTTTTGTATTTCGACCAGATAATATGGGATGGTTTTGCAGGCATGTATACTTGCCTAGACAGGTTATTGAGACAGGCAATGTTTAAGCACCCTTTTCTATGCAAAACCCTCTTCACGGGACTAAACAGCGTGGACCTAGAGAAGGCTGCTTAGTCGCGGAGGTTGACCCCGGACTCTGCTGCTGTCTTGTCCCAGAAAAGAACGACCATATTCTCCTCCGCCGCCAAACGTGCAGCTGTCCAACTAAGAGCCAGCCCTCAGGCAAGGTGAGCCCATACCAACAGACAGCAATCGCCGGTTAGGGACGGTTTGTTTAGGGCATAAAAGTTTTTCTAAGTTTAAACGGGTGGAACATGTGCAGTCTTCGGTCCCGTATCTTGAACTAGGGGAGAATGTCACTAAGGACAGGTGAGCTCAAGGCGTCCAGGCTTCATTCTCGGGTTGCAGGGAGTACCAAAACACCGGTCTATCGTTGCTCGCCTAGAGGCACTCCCGATCCTGGTTTGTGATCGAGGTTTGTGATCCTGGTTTGTGATCTAAATATTTAATAGAAAAGGGGAACAAAAAGACTAGATTTTGGTAAGAAGATATATCATAATAAAACGAATTGAGTAAATAGAGGAGAGACCACAAAAGAGAAAATAGACGATTTTGAATAGTAGAGAGAGTAATAATTAAAATAAAAACATTTAATAACATTTCCTAGTCGCGTCGAAAAAAAACAACTAAATGCCTTCTCTCCAAGAGGTAGTAGAAAATGATGGCTGTATCAGAAAAAAATACAAGTGTTATTTTTTTAGATATATTCGTCTAATATGGGTCAGTTTGTTTTCATGACATGTTCATTCAATCTGAATCGATGAAAATGCTTATGGCCTTGATGTCACACACGTAATATCTGATAATTTGACTTTAATTTCTGACGAGAGCTGTGACGTGATATCGTGGGACCTACGCTCGCTTAATTTAGGCTGACACGTCATCCAAAGGAATTCTAGAATTTTCGTTCGCTTTGATCGGCCAGTTTCCCTCCTAATTATTTAATTGAATATTAAATTGGATTAAGATTATTGCGTTTTTGTCATGAAAGAAAGCATTTGATGTCTGGAGTTAAGAATTCTCATTGTGTGTTGATGTAGCATTGGGATTTTGAATGATCCGTATTTGTTAGTGTTCCGAGGAATTCAATGTCGCGGCCTTCATTCTTCACAGAAGACAGACCATTTTTTTGTGCTTGGAGATGAAAAATGTGTTCAGGAGCAGAGTGGATTTCGTGTACTTATTTTCCGGTTTCGTGCATCTCGGAAGGCTATTGCTATTTAAGGCTATTGCTATTTAAGGCTATTGCTTTTTAAGGCTATTGTAATTTAAGGCCATCCTGATTTAAGGCTATCGTGAGTTAGGGTTACCGTGAGTTAAGCTTACCGTGAGCTAAGCTTACCGTGAGTTAAGATTACCGTGAGTTAAGGTTACCCTGATTTAAGTTTATTGTAATTGATTGAATTAGTGTAGGACAACCGGCAGAGTTGTACCCCTTTTGCATTTTTGTGCGGGCTTACCGCGAGTGTTGTGCCTCTCGTGAATCTTTGGTAGGACAACCGTGTGTGGTGTCCTTGTTTTTGTGTGGCCCATACTAGGCCTGATATTGGTGGTTGTGCGTGCCCCTTTATTTTTGTACGCGTAGGTACATTGTAGTTACGTTACCGGTGAGTGCTTTCCTCTGTGGCTCAACCTTCTTTCTCCGTGGTCTCATAGATAGGAATATCATACGTGCGTTATTTTTGTGTACATATTTGTTCGTGTCGTCCATACTCTAAATATTTTTATATGTTCCAAAAGGTCATTCCTTAGCTCGACCTATCAAAGTTGTAATTTAGTCTTGAAATATATCGGAATTTTCAAGTCGATTCATTTATCAAACATTTGTAAATAAAGTTTTTTCGTTTTAAGTCGACGCATCTTCTATCCTTGGCTATAAACTTTTGGGTTAAATAATCTGGGCATGTCACCTGACCCCAGTTTGTGACACTTGATAAGTCTCAATTGGACCTCTGAAACTTGTGACAGGACTTTGCCACTATCTCTTGTTTTAGGCTTCCAAATCCCCTCAATATTAGGGCCCTCAGCTCGCCCTTCGTGATACAGCTGGATTTCTTATGCTCTCGTTAAACCATTCCGCACAAAAAGAATCCAACGGAATTACAGCAGATGAATTGGTCGGCTAAATGTCAGGTTCTGTAGCTGTGATCGAAAAAAATCTCCTTCAGCAAGGCTTGAGTCTTCGGGCGTGTAGTTTAGGGCGTAGATTTTTGCTGCCTAAAATAAAACCTACCTGATGCTAGCCTGTCGCTCCTTGCATTCATCACCTTCTCAGAACCAAGATTTAGCCGTTGTTATTCATATAGAGACCCTGAGGTAATAATTCGGATGGAATTTCTCCACCTTCATGCTGACTACACTAAAGACGACGATTGTAGCTGGACATTTTATTTGCATGGCTCGGGCACGTCCTTGGGGGCGACAGCCACTCACTTGTTGTTTAGCGAGGTGATCTTGCGATTTTGGAAGAAATTGCTCTTGTCGGAGAAGAACTACAGCATGTCTGATTCCAACGAATGTTTCACTTAGTTTATCTGCTTCTTGGTCTGTTGTGTTGCATTTTATTAACATCTTGAAAATAAATTTTCCATTCCTCAGATTGTCTGAAAAATATTAGATGTCCATATGCACCATCAGGTTGATGATTACCTTTTAATCTATTCTGTTCTCCTGCATTAGGCACTCATCGAATTCCTAGGATCACTGTTGATAAGATACTGAATTTCAGCCCCGTAAGGGGCGCGGCAATTTGCCATCCTGGCCGCCGTGCTGAAGGGATCCAGCGCTCCGTCCGGCCCCACCTTAGCCTCTCTTCCTTCCTTCAAAACACTTGTTTTCTCTCTTTTCACACAACCACTCCCACAACTTTCTCTGGTGAGCCTCTAAGTTCACAGGGTAGATGCTGAACTTCCTTTCAGCCAACCGTCCCGCATCGGGGCTAAGGGGGTGGGGGACAATGTTCCCTAACCCCTGAGCTCCAAGCTGGGGTGGCTGGTTTTTCAACAACCCGCTTCATCCCCACCCATACCTTCCTCACATCCCTTTTCCTCTCCTCTTCACAATCTATATATTTTACGCCGTGTTCAAGGTGGAGCCGCCATGCCGATGGACTGCCAGGCCACCAGGCGGGAGAAGTGGTCCCAAATGGCGGCACCTGGCTCTGGCGGGCTTGTAAGCACCTCTCGCAGTGCGGGCTACTGCGAGAGGTGTGCGCTATTGCATCCCGTGTTCAAAAAAGGATCACCATGCCCAATGAAGAAGACCAAAAAAAAAAAACTCAACCCCTAACTTTCCCTGAAACATCAACGGAGCCGCCCTCGCGCAGCTCGAGCAAAAAAATGGAGGTCTCTCCCCCCCCTGTGCTTGCACAGGGGACCCTCCATATTTCTCTAAACGGAGAAGAGGCTTACGCCTCTCCTTCGCCTACGGGTGCAGGGGACTCCCCCTCACCCCCTTGTCTTTAGGCGCTTTCGGGCACTTCCCTTTCCCCAGTGGCAGTCCCCTCTTTTCTTTCCAAGGGGACTGCCAAGAAGGCCAGCAGGCAGCCCTTAGCCAGCCGCTCCCCATCGAAGCGGCTCGGTAGGGCAAACCCCCTTAGGGGGGAGAGGGAAGCCAGGCCCCTTTGGTCGCTTCCCTCAAAAGATCTGCTGGCAAGAATTTTAAACCTTGCCGGGGTCAAGGCCTGTGCCTCCCCACACAAGACTGGCGACACTGCCAAGGGGACCTGCGATGTCCTGGGAGGGGATGGCCAACTGGAGGCCCCTCCTGTGATAGACATGGTCCTTGAGGAGACCCAGCCTCAGACGGTAGGGCCTTCCATGGGGGGAATTCGGGCTCGCCGCCAAGCACCGAACCCGAATCCGCCCCTATGCAAGGTCCTTCTCAAATGGCTGAGGGCTCCGAGGCAGTAAAAGGAGGGGAGGGATCTCCTCCGACAGGTGCGCCTACGACAACCAGGACCTTCTCTATTTCGAAGAGGGACCTGGCTGAGGCCGGTCCATCTGGCCCGTTTCTCGGACGGCAGCCCTCTGGCGAATGCGGCGAATCCCGCCGAGGCGGCCAAGATAAGTGCTCTTCGGACACTTCATGGCACCCCGGTGAGTGTGACGCCGCACTCTACCATGAACTTCGTGGAAGGAGTAGTTTATGTGAGGGAACTCGTTGACTACTCCATTGAGGACATCACCCTAGAGCTGGACGACCATGGGGCGGTCAAGGTCGAACGTGTGATGAGAAAACAGGGAGGGGCTTCGAGACCCACCCCTACACTCTTCGTTACGTTCGACTGTGACAAGCTCCCTGAGTCGGTGCGTGCCGGTTGGTCCCGCTATGCGTGAAGGCATTCGTGCCACTGCCGCGGCGGTGCTATTACTGTCACCGGTCGGCCATACGAATCGCTCATGTAGACGTGCAAAGTCGGGGTCACCCTAAGTCTGTGTAAATTGCTCCAAGGTCGCACACGATAAGTCCAAATCGTGTAGCTAAGTGTGTCAATTGCGGAGAGCCGCACCCTGCTTCTTCGAAGCAATGTGGTGCATATCTCCTGGAGAAAGAAATCCTGGCCGTTCAGGCCCAGGATAGACTCTCATTCCGCGAGGCTAAGGACTTGGTCCTGGCGCGCCCAGCTCTGCCTGGGACGTCCTATGCCTCAGTAGCTAGAAAGGCACCCTGTGCTCCTGGCCCATCCAGGCCAACGAGCACGGTTGTTTCCGCGCCCATTCGGGGCCCTTCTGGTGGCTCTACCCAACCCGAGCGCTCCCCTGGTAAAGCTGACGGCAAAAAGGGTTCATACCCAGCCCCGGCTAAAACCAGGGCTCCCCCCTCTTCCCCCAGCGTGACCGTTTCCCGCAAGGCGAAACGGCCACGCGCCTCCACCGAGTCGTTAGACTCACAGGAGGCAACACCCCTGAAGATGGTCGCTAGGCCATCTTCGGGGGTTCCTAAAGCTGTCCCCCGAATGGAGGACAGCAACAAAGGAGCTTCGGCTCCTTCGCCCACGCCTTGAACTAGAGCGAGTGGCTTGGAGACAGTGGTTCCTCGAAAAGAGGGCCCCCCGCCTCCGAAGCCGCAGCGCCCGCCTAAGGTTTCGAGGCGGAGGGAGGAAAAGACTCGCATGGCGAGCCCAACGTCCCCCAATGAGTCCTCGAAGGCGACAGTGCCTTCAGCGTTTTGTCCGGCCAACAGCGCCTGGGGTTTTGCCCCCGGGAAGCGTACGGCCATTCCCGTGAGGGTCTTCAGTTTGAGGCGGGCCACCGCGTCTCCTCCGAGCTAGGCCTGGAGGGCATATTCCTTCAATGGAATTGCCGTGGACTCCGGGCCATCTGGGAGGAGCTGCGGAGGGTCGTCTCGTCCCGCTCCCCGTTAGCTATCTTTTTGCAGGAGACCATGCTAGGCGCGTGCCCCCTGCCCGCCCTCCCGAGGTACAAGGGTCTTGCGACCCCACCACCGCGGGATGGCCGAGCTGGGGGATGCGCGGTTTACACCCGGCATGATGTCTCCGCTCTTCCTTTCTCTTCAGATACCTCCTTTCAGACAGTGGCTGTGCAGCTGCACCCGGATAGGAGGTATACTATCATTTCTGCGTACATTCCACCATCAGCTGACTTCGACGCAGGGGAATTCCGCCGCGTCGTGGCACGGTTGCCGAGGCCCTATCTCTTGCTTGGAGATCTGAACGGCAGGCATCCTCTCTGGGGAGATTACTCCATAAATCCAAGGGGACAAGTCCTTGTCGATCTGATCGAAGAGCTTGAGATGGGTGTCCTAAACGTGGATGAGTTTACGCATCACTGTCCGAGAAACGCTTCATTTTCTTGCCTTGACCTATCTTTGTGCTCTTCGGATGCACAGCCTGATTTTGATTGGGGGGTGGTCGATGACTTTCATGGTAGTGATCACTCTCCCATTCAAATATCATTTTCAGGGCAACTGCCACCTGAGAGACCATCTCGGTGGTGCTTGGCGCGGGCGCAGTGGCCTGCATTTCAGGAAATGACTGAATTCCCCATCTCAGTCAAGGAGTTTAGGTCGGTAGATGAGGCCGTTGAGTTCTTCTCCGGCAACTTCATCGCCGCGGGCCTCACTCCTATTCCTAGGACGTCTGGCCATTTTGCACGCTGACCACTCTCATGGTGGTCGGCCGAGTGTGAGACGGCCCTCAAACAGAAGCGTTATGCCTACATGCGCTATAAGCGCCGCCCGAACGATTTCACTGTCGCTGAATTTCGTCTGGCTAGGGCTAGGTTCCGGTATATTTCGAAGCACGCCCGCCGCTCTTCTTGGCGGGCATACGTGTCTTCACTTAACGGGAAGACCCCTTTAGCTGAGGTGTGGAAGCGAGTCAAAAGGGTTCGGGGCAAGTTCTCGCAGGACCCCCTTCCCGTTCTCAAAGAGAATGGGACCGCAATCTCGGACCCCGCATCCGTGGCGGATTTCTTCGCGACCGCTTTTTCTGCATTCTCTAGCCTTGATGCTGCTCCGCCAGCGTTCAATGCACGTCGTGATGTCGCGGAAGGCCGCCGGCTGGACTTTACCTCCAGAGGCGGAGAACCCTTCAACGACAAGTGTACTGTAAGCGAGTTGCGTTCCGCTCTCGCTTCGTGCGCGGACACCGCCCATGGTCCGGACGATGTTCCGTACGCAAGCTTTGACACCTAGGTGAGCGAAGCATGGCCTTTCTGATAGATTTGTTCAACAGGATCTGGGTGGAAGGTCTTCTCCCAGACTCCTGGCGAATCGCTACTGTGCTTGCCTTTCGCAAACTAGGGAGAGATCACTCTACTCCGACCGGTTTCCGCCCAATCTCTCTAACATCTTACGTGTGCAAGTTGATGGAGAAATTGGTAAATGTTAGATTAGCCTTTTTCCTGGACAGCGGAGGCCATCTGTCTTCCGCACAGTGCGGCTTCCGCCAATTCCACTCCACGCTGGATGCTCTGCTCCGACTGGAAAATGCCGTCTGCGAGGCTTTCCTTCGTAGACAGCACTACGCCACGGTCTTTTTCGATCTGGAGAAGGCTTATGATACCGCATGGCGATACGGTATCATGGAGACTCTCCACACGATGGGGGCGAGGGGACGCCTCCCAATTTTTATATCTGAATTTTTGCGAGATCGTCGATTCCGCGTACGGGTGGGGGGAGCTTTCTCCGGCCCAAAGGAGCAGGAAGAGGGTGTCCCGCAGGGAAGTGTCCTCAGTGTCACACTCTTTGCCCTGAGCATCAACGGCATCACCTCGGTGCTACCGGAAGATGTTCTCGCTACGCTCTACGTGGACGACCTTTCGATCACTTTTGGCGCGGCCCAGATGCCAACTCTGGAGCGTCGACACCAACAGGCATTGAACCGCGTCTCTCGCTATGCCGAAGCGCACAGGTTTCGGTTTTCTTTGGCCAAGACTAAGGTGGTGCACTTCTGCCGCCATCCACGGCTTCACTTTGAACCAGATTTGTTTCTTAAAGGGGTGCGCCTGGATGTGATTGAGTCGCACCGTTTCCTTGGTCTTGTATTCGACCGACGCCTCACCTGGGAGGCTCATATTCGCAGCCTTAGGGTCTCTTGTACCTGCGCCATGGACATTCTCCGTTCTGTGACGTTTAGCGCTTGGGGCGCTGATATGGCTACCTCCTTACTTTTTTATCGATCCTTTGTTCGTTCGAAGCTCGACTACGGATGCGAGTTTTATGCATCTGCAGCCGAGCGTTTATTGCGGAAGGTGGATTTGATCCACCACACCAGCCTTCGCCTTGCGACCGGTGCCTTCCGCACTTTCCCCATTAAGAGCCTGTTGGTCGATGCTGGGGAGATGCCACTCGCTCTGCGCCGCGTGCAGTGTATCACCCGACTGTACGCGCGAGCCCGGCGCCTCCCTCAGTCGCCAACAGCTCTCACTGCATCCGCAGCTGATCTCGATAGTGCCTATGCCGTCGAGAGACGCCAATCATACCCTAAGCCTTTTGGGTTTAGGGCCAGGATACTCCTTCGAGAGGTAGATATCGCGTTTGGGCCGGTGGCGCCCCTGGTTTTGCCCAGAACGCCACCCTGGAGGGTACCACATTTGGCTATTTGTCGCCACGCCTCTGCTCCCAAAGCTTGTACTGCGCCGGGAGAATTGCGTTCGACCTTTTTGGAGCACACATCGTTTCACGCTGGAACCGTGCCAGTGTATACATATGGCTCCAAGTCCCAAGAGCGGGTCGGCTTCCACGCCGTATCCCCTCTGTTTGAAGTCAGCGGGGCTCTACCAGGCGCTGAGTCTGTCTTCACGGCCAAGCTGGTGGCAATACACCACTCGGTACGGGAGATTGCGCGACGTGCCCGGTTCAGAGACCGGATTGTGATCTATAGCAACTCACAAAGCACCCTGAGTGCTCTCGGGGCATTGAAATCTCCGCCTTTCCTCGTTCGCGATATCCGTGACGCCACGCTTTTGGCGAGCCGGGCAGATGTCGAGAATATCTTCTGCTGGGTTTCTGGACATGTAGGAATTGCGGGGAATGAGCGCGCCGATGAGGGCGCCAAAGAGTCCGCGAGGACTCTGCGACCGGACCAGCGTTTCGCTCTTCCTCACACCGACTACATGGCAGGAATATGGGCAGCTCTTTGGACTGCTTGGCAAAGAAGATGGGAGACGGTCGAAGGGAGCTTAAAGTTGCGTGCCATTGCGCCGCGACTGTTCCCATGGACCTATCCCCCAATGCCACGGTGGCTTCAGGTTGCTTTCTGTCGTCTTCGAATCGGACACACTCGTGTGACGCATCGCTACTTGATGGAGCGCTCGCATGCGCCCTTTTTCCAACGACTGCGTCGTCCCCCAGACTGTTCGGCATATTCTTGTCGAATGTCCCAGTCTGGGTGATCTTCGCGCACGATACCTGTCTTGGTACCGGGATGGGCTGGGTCGCTACCGCCTGTCCCTTGTACTCGGGACGAGTGTGTGCACCATGACTGGTGGACTTATTGACTTTTTGGGGGAGGCCGGCCTTCTCCCCTTTATTTAAGGTTCCTTTTTTTGTTATTGTTTTGTTTGTAGGTTTCACTCTCCTGCACCGGGGTGAGGGGGACCTCTCCCCGCTGCCGGAAATTGCTTTGATTGTTAAGTTTTTCCAATTTATATCATTGTTATGTTTTCATATTTTTACTTTAAAGTAGCCTAGTTCTAGGCTGTCGTGTTTTTCGGCGACTTATGCCCAAGTGGGTAGTTGCCAGATGGGCTCCATAAAATTGAAAAAAAAAAAAAAAATTACTGAATTTCAGTGATGAATTCCTGTATTCTGATGGCGTTAAATCATCGAACATGGGGTTTCCTCTGCTCTAACCTCGTAGTCAAAACTTGGATCCTCTAGCTGCTTTCTGATCTTTTCCACCATCCTTTTCTGACGTTGAGGAAGTTTTAAATATTCTTGGTTGTCCTTACTGTGCAGATTCCAAGCAGGATTCCCTGTATCTTCCACGAATTCTGGGATCAAAATAATCAATAGTCAATTGTTATGAAAAAAAACAAAGAAATAATGGTTGCTATTTTTAAGAAGTAAAAGAGCGACAAAAAAGGTAAAATAACAAAATATACGTACAATTAGTAGTTAAAATTTGAGAATTAATACTGGCAAAAACGTATATAAAAGCATTTCGATTGAAGTTCTGCAACAACCCTAGAAGACGAAAGAAATTTGGAGAGAAGACAATAGATAGGCAAAGGGATAAAGGTTAGGATAAAAGGGAAAGGGATATGAGAAAGGAAATAGAGGTGTGACACGAGTCGAAGAACAGGCAAATTTAAGGGAAAACGCCCGTGATCGAGGGTCATGAAGATAATGAAAGAGCGCGACCATGACAAGAGGTTAATATAGAACTAATAAACAGATCGGGTGACACGAAGGAGATGGAATAAATGAGATAAACCCTATAGTATGCAGAAAGAAAGGAAGAAATCGGTCTCTCGTTAACGGTAAACAGAATAAATGCCCCGGTGCCGAGGCAAAAGCAAACCGAAGAAGAAAGGGAAAGAGCAGAGAGAGGGTGGTGACGATAGACAAAGGATAGAACGAAGAAGAATTAGACCAAACGATAAGGACCCAAGGACATGGCTGAAAGATTATACTGAAAGACTGGAACAACAGAAGGGTGCAGATAAACAATGAGTTGCGGCAAATGGTTATACTCAGAGCTCACCATATGCGTTTTAAGGATTATTATTATTAATAGTTTGATTATTAAAATTAGAGTCGTGATACTCTTTCATCAAGACTTTTTAATTAGTGAGCTCTACATCTCGTATCATAACGTATTACTGTTCTATGAGGGATGTCACAGAGAGTGTGGCAAAATACACTCCATTTAAACCTATCCTTCCCTAAATAGTGAGGCTCAAATAGAGAAAACATTGACAAGCGCACGCAAGTTCATACCCTCGCCTACCCTATCAGTCCCTAAAGTGAGGAACGGGGCGTGGCCCACAGGTCAGGTTATCAAAAACCACGTACGTACTTACACGCGAAAAGGACAGTTTATTCCGTTCCCAAAAGGGTGTTTGTTAATACATATATTTTAAAAAACACACATCATCAAACTAATGTGTCTCTTATCCTCACTCTACATTTCTCAACTTATCAGCAACTTATCAGTCTGCCTCAAACGTGTCTCTGATTGCAAAATACGACAATACTGCTTCTTCACCGCTTTAGACCGAGAGCCCCAACCCCTAATGCCTTTAGAGTTACTATTGGTTATTTCCAAAATATTATATGTATTACCACGTTCGTTAGTGGATGCAAGTGTCTAATTAAATTTATGGCGATTCTTGTGCAGTTCCTGGGATCTTTAGCCTTTTAATCCACATATGGGGATTAAAGGGGATAAATGTATAAAGTTTTATATCTGCGATCACGCACTGACCTCACAGCATTCACTATAGGGTTTTTCTCTTATCACGACTCCACCCTTTCAACAAGCATACATGAGTACCCCGCTATTTAGTCATTAAGAAACCCGCGCTCACTGCCTGAATATAAAGCACCATACCACCGGTCGTCCCTCGCTTTATCTATCAAGGTCCACCCATATTGTTCTTGGACTTGGTGGTGGTTGTTTTCATGATAACCCGAAGTCGCTGATAATAGAGCAGAGAAAATAAGGCTAGCATAAAACAAAAATCTGGAGTGTTATAGAAGAAAAGAACAAATAATGTTTTCACTAGGAAATTAAGTGTCACTCAATTTGTTATCTGATAAATAGTATTTTTTCGTGAAAACTTGGCTTCAACAGGAATTACTTTGCTCTTTATTTTGTTGTCTTCCGTTTTCTGCGATTTTTATTAGGTCATTTTTTATCTAACTGCGATCTTCTAATCTCTACCCTCTTAATTCCTTGATTATTTTTCTTTTAATTTTGTTAAGACCAACTGATTTTTTTTTCATTTATAGAACTTACTTCTACTTTTTGCCGCTCTTATTTTGATTATTACTTACACTCTCCGGACATCAGAACTTTTTTCAATCTTAGTCGGAGTTGGCCGAAGTCGTCATAGACTAGTGGTAGATAAATTATCACGAGTAATTTATTTATTTTTGACTAGAAAGGAATACTTAAACAGCAGTTGGCAACACATAAGCAAAACAGAAAGGAAGACTTTTAGAGAGTGTGACTGTATAAATTTGTACGCATTTTTGCATTATAATTTAACTTACGATTTGATTATCAAAAAGGGAAAGGGGGAAGAAAGAGAGAGTAAGTAACACGCGTATATGCGTGTATAGTGTCTACTTATTTATCTAAATGTTTTAAATCGCTATGTGTAATTTTCCATTGGATTTATAAATTTTTTTATTTGTTTCTCCAGTATATCTTAAACTAAATTAGAACAAGAATTGGCATGAATCGCTGTCACCCAATCAGTTTGCGCAACCGCTTCTGATACATATGATTTTGTTTCGATTCCAATTATATAGTTAGTTGGCCAGAAAGTCATGACTCAGTTAGGAAGCGGAAAGTAAACAACAAAATTTTAGGTAGCAATAGTAACATTAGGTTAGATTAGCCTTACTCATTCGACTACGTTAGGTTAGGTTAGCCTTACTCATTCAACCCCAACTCCCATTCGCTGCTCTTGTTTGTTGCCCTTGCGCAGTTTATCTCTCTTTGTTTATGTGCTAAATGACAGAAATGAATTTGGAATAAAAGGGAATTAGAATTAGGTTTCGCTAATGTCACAAGCGAACACTTTCTACAAGAGTTGCTGTGAAGGAAATTTGCGATAATGAACAAGTCACTGTCGGTCAGACAAAAGTCTGGAAGTGGCACAACATTTAAACTCCCAGGATCTTACGGTAAGAACGTGTTTAATTATCAAGGATAAGATTCTTACCCTTGACCATCAACCATTGCCATGATGCTTTAGTGGCCTCATTGATAGTTAACCCTTCTGCAGGTACCCTAATCTTTCATAGGATCAAAATCTTGTATTTGAGAGCGTCAATCCGTACGTTTTCGAAGGGTTTCTTCATTTCCAGCCAGATCAAATCCACCGTGCAGCCAGAGGCTCGCCCCTTGACTACATGTTGGTATGTTAAATCG
Source organism: Ceratothoa steindachneri (assembly GCA_963969495.1). Classification (NCBI taxonomy): domain Eukaryota; kingdom Metazoa; phylum Arthropoda; class Malacostraca; order Isopoda; family Cymothoidae; genus Ceratothoa; species Ceratothoa steindachneri. The sequence goes on from OZ018328.1 coordinate 89,100,423, forward strand.
ATTGCACTCTCAGTGCTACATTTTCTGTGGAAGCCATTTTGTTTCAGCCTTCTGCCGGAAGTGAGACGACAAATGGTACACTGGTGCGTTATTGTGGTTTTAGTGAATACTTTTCCAATGGTTCTGACTGGCTAGATCGGCTTGTAGATTACCATTTGATCTGTAGCATTCCCTTAATTTGGAATAAAGATAGATCACTTCGGTGTTTTCAGGCCCTCTGGGAAGTATCCGGCCGTAAATGACGCATTGAAAAGATTTCAACATTTTGGTCATTGTCCTAACTGGGACCTCTTTCAAATGCTGTGTTGGCATTAGCTAGAGAAAGAAGATCTTTGTATTTAACTGCGCAGAATGGAGTGCTCAGTACTTTTGGGGAATCGCCACCTGTTTAGGTTTGCGTTTCTTTGCGGAATGAATCTTCTGTAATACAAAAAAGGTCGTCCTTTTTTCTCTAGAAAGCTAGTTTTTTTCTTGTAGAATTATTGCGCAATTGTTAAGGTGTACAATGTGAGAGTTAGCCTTCGTTTTTCTGGTTGTTCTCTCAGCTTGCAAATGACGTCCCTGAAGTTTCTAGGGTTCTCGTCAAAATCCAAGTTATGGATCATATGTTTCCATTTTTCCTGATCTACTGCAACATCGCAACATTCACTTGTTCTCTGAGCTGCTGGCCAAACACACAGTGCATTATACTTTTTTATCCAGCGGCCAAGACGCCGTTGTAAATTATCTAGACTCTGCTGCATAATGATCTTCTCTTGAGTTTGGTGCGTCTAGATCAGGATTCTTTGCCTTCTGATCGGGATTATGTTGTCAACAGGATATCTTCGTCAATCACCACGTGCCTGGCATCATCTATCTCAGGAATTTCCATGCCAAATGACCTAGAGTATGCCTCCTCTTCTGCAGCTGCAATACTTTTCCTAAATGGTGAGGTAAGAGGTAAGAAAGCGGTGGCTACTGTAGTTATCATAGGTAGATGGTCACTGAGAGAGATAGAGCCAGGTTGTACAACGTATGGGAAGGGATAGTTAGTATCCGTTAGCACGATGTCTGGCTTGGTGGTTGTCTCTGTTACTTTAACATCGGAATCTCGAGCCGAATCTCCTCCTCTCCGCCACTACTCAGTAGCAGGTCATGGTTCTTCCCTCCAATGTCAGCTCTGGCGTACCCAGCGATTATTGATTTTGCATTAAGGTCGCTAGCAAAAATGAATGGGTGTGAGCCTTTTCAAACAGTGTTAACAGATCATGGATTGGCAAGTATCAAGACTATTTTAATGTTCCTCATTTATGTTTGAACAGTGACAGATAGAAAAGATTTGTCCATCTCTCTCGTCTTTCACGTAAGGCAATCCTGACCAACTAACTTGGGCCGCTTCTTCATATCTCTCGCCATTTAGATTCATTTGTAGGACGTAGAATCTGAAGATCTTGTGTGTTTTCAATATGCACACTTGCAGCTGTGTGGAGGTTAAATCTACTAAAGGGGGGAGTATTGAGGCTTGAGGTCGTGGTTGCTTCCATGTCTGGTGCGTTGCCTTCTTGCTGGTGTGTCTTTATTGCCGTTTGATGAGACCGTCATGATTTTTATTACTATGTATTAAGGTGATCTCTGCGAACTGAATATTTAGGGATCATGTGGGTCTTAGAAGGCTAGGCAATTTACGACACGCAGCGCATCCAATTTTAACACTCCGAGCTGAATTCCAAGCACAGAGTCTCCTCTTTTTCACAGCAGTTTCGTGTGAGGTGCTCTTCTCTTTTTTTAGCAAGCGAAGAACGCCGGAAAGTGATGGTGCTTCCCCTCTGATTTTTGCGTAGGGGTAATAACCACATTGAATAGTTCTTCACACGTTAGCTTTGCTTTTTCTGATCTTTTGTCGCTCCGAAGATCAACTTAATCTCATGAGTTAAGTCGAGGAACTTAAAAACTTCCGCTTCCTTGTCCCACATGTTGTTTTTCTCGATCCCTGCATATATTTCACACTTCGTCTTAGTTCCGACCCAAGAGTTGACCTGCCTTCAGACCACCGTCTTTATTGGAGTGACTGAGGGGCCAGGCTCCAGCTCGATTAAAATATGTGACAGCTGTTTTATTGCCTTTTAGGAGGTCGTTGAATTCGTGGTCTGATGAGTTGTGGCAGATAACAGCGTAACCTCGACATGAAAAGCACATGAGGTATCTCAATCAGCCAGCCTGCGCTCGCTTCTTCCATTGTTACGAGTAATCGAAAGATTAGGAATCTCTAATCATTCAGCTAGTTTCCCAGAGTGACATCGGTTTAGTATTTTGGACACCAGCGTACACCTGTATGCTCTGAAAAGGTTAAATGGGGAGTTACATTTTCATAAGTCGAGTTATGCAGTACACCTAATTCCTGCAGCTCGAGGATGGATATCAGTTTTTTCGGTTTGAGCCCACCTATTAGGGTCTGTTCCGGATGAGCTGCGAATTTCACAGCCACCTCGGGCGAGATAGGCGCTTGAGCAAACCCCCAGAGTCTAAACATATAACGCGTTTTGAGGCGTCTTCTAATCGGCCTTTCTTTCTTTAAGAGGTGTGTAGAGTGGATATTCCAAATTGAAGATTACATATCGATATCTTCTCAAAAAAGTAGTGTTCATAGTGAAAAGGAGTACTGGGCCTAACATAAGTTAAAATAAAATTTACTAATGACATAAAAGAAAATATGTAATACGGATGAATTATTTTTCCCGGGCAACAGAAGACAGATGGCAATGGAAAATATTCTGCTTCTTAGTAGGGATGTGTTTTAATTTAGTCTGTATATTTATTTCTGGTACCTTTATAATGATATTTACAGCTTATCTCATTCTGATTCTTGATATCTCTCTTTCGCAGTGAATAACAGCAAGAAGTAACGACAAGAAAAGAAGGTACCCTAGGAGACCTTACGGTCCATTCAAGGCAGGTACCTTTTGGACTAGCAATAGAGCGGGCACATGGCTGCTCAATTGTTTTGCGTCCCTAAACGGCCACTTTTCAATACCTTGTATAGTTTTGACTTGAACTGGTCAGCAGATTCACTGTTGACAACTTCCACTGGAAGTGCGTTCCACTTACCCGAGATACTGTAAGTGAAAAATGTTTCACACAGATTGCGGTTGTAACGCTTTAGTTCAAGTTTGAAGCCGTGAATGCGCGTTCTGTTCTCACTCAGTGTGAAAATATCCCGGTAATCAACATTGTCAAACCCTCGAGGTATTTTGAAAACTTCGATGAGCTGACCATGCAGTCTATAAGTTTCCAGTGATAACAGATCTAATTTCCTTAGTCTATCCTCATAACTTTTATGTCGGATAGAGGGAATCAGTTTGGTTGCCCTAGCTTGTACGCGTTCCAACCTTGCGATGTCCTTTTGAAACGAAGGACTCCAAAATTGTACGGCATACTCCAGGTGCGGCCGAACGAAGGAGTTGTACAGACAAAGTACTATCTCCTTGTTACGGTATCCAAACTGGCGCTTTATGTAGCCTAACATCCTTTGGGCTTTTTTCTCTGCCTCGATGCACTGTTTCGAGAACTTGAGGTCGCTAGTGATTGTTACACCCAAGTCCTTCTCAGTGTTGGTGGATTCAATAGCAGTGCCCCTAAGGATATACTGAGATTGGGTGTTTCTACGGCCAATATGCATCACTTTTTATTTGTTTACGTTAAAAGGCATTTGCCAAGTGTCTGACCACTACCCAATCTTCCCAAGATCTTCCTGCAGTCGGGCAGTATTTCCATCCTTTGCAACGTTCATACCAAGCTTGGTCTCGTCGGCAAATTTGGAAATCTGGGCAACCACGTCACCGTCCATTTCGTTGACTTAGATGATGAATAGTAGTGTTCCCAAGACAGAACTTTGAGGCACTCCGCTAGTAACGGGCACATACTCAGAAGCCTGTCCATTCACCACCACCCTGTCCATTCACCACCACCCTGTCCATTCACCACCACCCGTTGTCGTCTGCCACTTAGCCAGTTCTCGATCCAGCAGGCTACTTTTCCGTCTATGCCCAGCGCTTGCACTTTCCGGAGAAGGCGGCGGTGTGGTACCTTATCGAAGGCTTTTCGAAAGTCTAAGTACACCACATCCACCGCCTTGTCCCGATCGTGCTCACTGAAAACGAAGTGGAAGAATTCCACAAGGTTCGTCAGGCATGACCGTTGCCTTCGGAAACCATACTGGGATCTTCTCAGTAGCAGGTTTGACTCTAATTACGACGTCATTTTGTCCACCATCATACTTTCCATGAGTTAACCGACTATAGAAGTCAGACTGATAGGTCAGTAGTTCGACGGTTGGCTACGGTCTCCTTTCTTGAAGATAGGAGTCACCTCTGCCTCACGCCAGTCTCTCGGAACGCATTCGGTCCGGATTGACATGTTCAAGATTGCGCTCAGGTGTCGTGACACTTGATTGCGCACTTCTTTTAACACTTTAGATAGAAACCCATCCGGGCCAGGTGACTTATTCGTCATTATGTCACTGATCTTCTTTTTTATTTTCCCTTCGGTGAAGTCCATATCCTCCAGGAATCCATTGGCTGGGGGATGGGACCACACTCGTCAGTAAACACTGAAGAGAGGTAGTCTTTGAGGAGTTTAGCATTTTCTGCATCTGAATGCTTTAATGCCCCCTCCTCATTTCTCAAAAGGCTAATCGTTTGACGGATTGGCTTACGTCTTTTCACATATCCAAAAATCTCCTTGGGATTCTCTTTACAGAGTCTCGCCCCTCGGAGTTCCTCAGACTGCTTAGCCACCCTTATGCTGGACTTCACTCTCCTGGCTAGCCTCCAGTATTCGTCAAAGTCACCCGAGATCTTCAAATGCCAGTACACAGTTCTCTTCTCCCTAAGCAGTTGACCGATTTCTCGATTAAACGACTTTGGTTGAACAGAAGACCGACGGGGACATTTCAAAGGGATGAAACGCGATTGAAGACTCATGAATGTGGTTTTGAAACTGTTTCACGTGTCTTCAATAACATCGTACACGTCTCACCTTGCATCAGTCAGTCCAGCACGAAGACCTGCAAAGTCTGCTCTTTTAAAATCGAGTTTCCTTGATTTACTAGTTGCAGGTCCAGCCTTCGGGACTTTGACTACAAATCTAATTTGTCGGATGTCATTGCCACCAAGCTCTTCGCCAATAGATAGGTCCTCAACGATGTCATCATCAGAGGTGAAAACCAAGTCGAGGATATTGTCTCCTCTCGTTGGCTCTCTCACCCATTGAGTGAGGAACTCGTTGTTCGTGAACTCCAGGAGTAGGGCCTTCTCGCCCCAGGGTTCTCTGGTTTCCCAGTGAACTTGTGTGTTGAAATCCTGTTTAGTGACAGGAATGCTGGAATTTTTCGGGATGTGGTGTTTTATTAGGCCATTATTTTAGGAGAAGTGTAAACGCCTGTGAGATATGGTGTCATGCTGATGTAACTAGAGCTTTGGTAATCACAATTACTGACGTAGAGATGTACCGGTATAATATATGGAATTCTTTTGGATTTGAGGAATACAGTTATTTTTCTTGACCAAATTTATGGTATATTTGGAATTGTAGCAGATGATCAGGCTCACCTTTGTTAGACGTTCGACCGGTGGAACGTTAAGATAAATAATATTATTAAGAGCCGCTTCATCTTCTTTTTAGTCGGAATTCATTGAGCCACCATTGAAAAGTTTGCTTTTAAAGAAGATGTTGGCGTTATTGAAATGTCTTTGGAAGAATGTTTCCATGTCTCTCTTAATTGTGATGTCAACTTGAGTCTGATAGTATCTATTGTTGACGAGAATTTTAGCTACTCTGTTGAGTTCCGGGCCGACAGATAACAACTTAGTGCAGAGGGGAAATACGGGTGATTAAGCTCTTTTTTGTGCTTGTTTTTATCCGTATGGGCAGTCTGAATTTCCAGTGAAACAAAATCCTAGGATGGAGGCTTTGGTGTACACCGCCGTTTAAAAGTAACTACTTGATTTACAGATGAGAACAACCAAAGAAAGAAGGTTGTTCTTTGTTCTGTTTGCATAGGAAATTATAAGCCTGGAGTATTCTTGAACTGCTGCTTGAGATGATGGGCAGTGCCGAATCGTTGTGCGATGATGTAGGTATCTTCAACATAGCGAACGTAGTTGGCTGGCTTGAGATGGGGCTTTCTTTTCAAGTTTTTTTTCCTCCAGCATGCATATGTACAATTTAGCCATATAGGACTCAAAATGGAGAAACCATCACTAAAACCTCTTTTGGGGGTACATCTTGCAATTGGTGGGATAACTGCCTGAGGATATCCATGGATTTGAAAAGGGTTGGGGTCGAGAGAATGGTATAAGCGTTGACATATTATAGACATTTTTAGTCGCGGGCAATTCAACATCTTCTGTTGTCGATCGGTCACCATTTTGCGTGTCCACGTTTTTTATTTTTGTAATAATATTGTAACTATTGAACCCATTCTAAAAGCCTTACGTTGTTTTAAATTCCCTTTCGAATGTTAAAATTGCCAAAGTCCTGGTCAATAAGTTTTGCGAATCGGTAGGGCGAAACAAAGGAAGAGGGATGGCTGTTTGTGGGGGCGTTAGGACAAGTTATGACAATTCAGAACCTGCAGCCGCACGCTTTTACCTCTTCTATTTAAAATGTAGTAGCTGATTGCAGATCGTCAGTCACAAATTTTTCAACAATGGAGAAGGTCGAGCACCGCGCAGTGATCAAACTTTTGACGAATGAATGCAAAAGAGATCCATGCACGCATGGTTGCAGTGTATACCGACACCGCCCCTTCCTAGTCAACCATTGCTCGCTGGAATAGGGAGATCCGCCATGGTTGTGAGTCCCTTGATGATGACCCCCGTCCAGGATGCTCGTCAGACGTGACCAACGAGGACAATGTGGCCCGTGTGGAGAGGATGATCCTAGAAAATCGACGATTGAAGGTCGAAGAAATCGAGCGAGAACTTGGATTATCACATGGAAGTGTAATCAACATCATCCACGATAATTTGGCCATGACCAAGGTCTCTGCCCGTTGGGTCCCTAGAAACCTGACGCCCCATGATCGACTTTAACTTCATCAAAGTCCACAAGGCCAGAGTTGCACAAGCTGTCCTGCGCGAGTGCAGATTCGAGGAGCTCAACCATCCCCCCTACAGTCCAGATCTGGCCCCTAGCGACTACTTTTTATTCCGCCAGCTCAAGGCTGCACTGCGTGGATGCCGGTTTTTGGACGATGAAGATGTCCAGCTTGCCTTCCAGGAGTGGATTGAAGAGCAGTCGGCAGATTTCTGGTTGTCGGAAATTCGAAGCCTCAAGGAAAAGTGTCGCAGGTGCATTGAAGTCGAAGGTAGTTATATTGGAAAATAATAAAACACTTTTCCTCATATCTCGTTTCCTTATATCTCAATTGCAAAACTTATCGACCTTCCCTCGTATATATGCAGTTTTTGTACCAGTCCATAGTATATTTCACCTTTATGCTATATTTTGAATAAATGTATGGTTTTATTATTTCATTTAAGATTTTACCTAGGCGGTACGTTGGTGTGGTGACTTGAGAAGTGATGGGCCTCAGTGAGTCTTTCGGCTTGTGTATTTCTACGTTTCGATGCAAATATCTTGGTGTATAATCACCGACAATCTTTGGGATGTGAATTCCTCCAAGAATATTTGCATGGAAACGTAAAAATACACCGGCCCAACAACCCACTAAGGTCTATTATTTCTCAAGTCTGACACTACCGTACCGCCTAGCTAAAACATTATAAGACATAATAAAACCATACATTGCTTCAAAATATAGCATAAACTCCACGACGGAGGAATTTATCCATATACTGCACTCTATAAGACTGAAAAGTTTAATGGCATCCTTTGATGTGGAAAGCTTATTTACTAATGTGCCTCTCTCTAAGATCATCGACAGCATTATACAAAATATATACCACCACCTACAAGGTTTCCACGACCTTGATGCAAACATCTTGAGAAATATTCTGCGTTGATGCACATCACATGCTCCGTTGATTACACCGGACGGAAATCTCTTCACACAGGTTGATGGATTAGCTATGGGATAGCTCCTTGGGTCGACTTTTGCCAACTACTATATGGGTCAACTTGAAGAAATCTTATTAGACAACATTAAAAATAAGCTAGACACATACTGCCGATACGAGGAAGCCATCTACATCTACGTCCAAAATGAAGAACATCTTAAGACTATCAAACGGCAATTTGAGGAGAACTCCTTCTTAAAATTCACTTAAGAATTTGAGCATGGAAAATAAATCACCTTTTTCTGGACGTGGAGGTACAAAGCATCAACAGTTATTACGTCACAAATGTATACAGAAAAGCTACAGACATGGAAAACTGCCTCAACGCGAAAAGTGAGTGCCCTGAAAGGTACAAAAAAGTGTAATCCACTCCTACATCCGCCGAGCATACAAATGATGCTCCACGTTGGAAGTGATCCATCAAGAGATCTCCCGCAGAAAACAAACCCTCGTGAACAACGATTTTCCGAACAAGATGATTGAAAAACAACTTCAATCATAATTAGGAATGTGATTGAAAGACACGGATGAAACGGAAAGTAACCAGGAAGCAGTAAATAATATCAAACTGTACTGTAGATATCAAATGTCATCGGCCTACAAAATAGACGAAACACTCATCAATGAGATTGTTAACCGTAATATTACAGTTTAGAAGCAAACGGACAAGATTCAGATGATTATATATAATAAAAAGACAAAAATTAACAATTTTATTATAAATAACAACATCTGCTAAAACCCCTCGATCCTGAAGTCTACGAACATATTTTACGAATTTACCTGCCAGAATGAATGCTGAAAGTTTCAAAACAACTCAAAATATGTTGGTATGATTATCATCGCACTTTCGAGGTGTTTGACAATGCACCTACAACATGGAGCCCCGAAAAATTATATACTGTAGAAACTGTGCATACCCCAGCTTAACCAGGGACATATTGGTTAATAACACAAAGATCAAAAGAAAAGGATGAAATAAAGCTAGACTGAACACCTTAGAAACCATCTTGATTAACGAAGAAAGGCAAGCTATTAACGTCTAGACTACGGGATGGAATTGAACATTAAAGTTGTTTCAAAATTCCGCTTACACAAGAGTGACCTGTTCCCTTGACATACAGTTTAAGCGAGGAATAATAAATATCCCCTAAAATTCGTTTTCTTTTTATTCTGTCTCCACCATTCTTCACTGATAAAGGAGGAAAGACACTATGAAGTTTGTTTTGTACCAAACACATTTCAATTAAAAAAAGAGATGAGCGTAGGATAAGTTGTTTACCAACTACAAATGAACTAAAAAAGATAAGAAAAATTCAAAGTTTCCCAAGAAAATTAATAAAAGTGAAATATACTATGGTCTTTAACAAAATCTGCATACAAGAAGGTCTGCTACCCATTTACACTAATATATATATGGGTGAAAATGAGTGGAGGAAGTAAAAATCCAGAATCACCTGGAGTTTTTTTATTGGCCTTTTGCCTTTCAGCTTCTTCAGAACAGAAATCTAGAACCAAGGAGATCACTCTCTATATACTTGGGCAAATTTAATCCCGGGGCCACGGATGCTCGTCCTCAGACGGGTGGCTGGTCGGATTCCGACTTTACTGCTTAACTTTTTAAGAACCTAGTTTCACCATATTCCACCCGGAAGACCCTTGCTGGTTATTGGTTGACCTGTCAGATGTAATATGCGCCGCTTCAATAATTTCTTCTCTCATTTTGATAAACCTGTATGAAATACTTTGATTCCATCCGAATTAAATTTGAATATATTAAGAAAGCCTTCATAGAGCTAAAAGTTCCAGAGTGTCTTTTAAGAAAATTACGTCAAAAAGCATTAAAAGGGTGGAGAAAACTATAAAGTCGAGGCTCACAGAAGCCGTCGAAGGTAATTAGCCTGCCGATAAGGGATTAGAATGGGTTAGGTTCTTGTCTGCTCCGTACTCTATTGCACCAGAGAGATTAAACAGGTCTTTTTGGAAGGCAGGTATTTTGATAGCTAACCCTACGGGATCCAGTGTTGGAGAGTTAGTAGATAATAAGAATTCGACAGTTAAGAACGATAAGGGTATTATTTATCAAATACTCTGTAACTGATAGGACCGCAGTTATTATGGTGAATCAGAAAGAGATATTAAGACTAATTAGTACATATCGATGAATACGGTCATTTGCCTAAGTGGGGTGGAATCACAGTAATTCATAAGTAGAGCATTTAAAAGTCAATAAAAGTCAACTTGTCTTTTACAAAAGATTTTCCTCTAGAACAGCTATTAATACAATAAAAATGACTGTTGGAGGTATAGTAACAAAGTAAATAGGTCAACAAAAGGTTAAATTTTACACGTCAGGTCAACAAACACTTTGTCAAAAAAGTAATAAATAGTGAATAAAAATATATCTGGTAACTTTTCGCCTAATGATTGGCAATGGTAGCCTACCAATTAGTACTCCTGCATTTTTCAGTTGTTGTTTAACGGCTATTGGCGCGTTTGTAGTTGTTTTTTGGTGGTCGTTTTGGTAGATTTGAATTATATCTATAGACATTCCTAAACTTGGGATGCCATCTATTTCTAAGTGCGTGCTGTAATTGAAAAATAGCCCAATGAATTCATTTATCTGCTATTTTTAATGCTTTTTGACGTAATTGTATTAAAAGACCCTCTGAATATTTTAGTTCCATGAAGGTTTTCTTAATTTCCTCAAATATAATTGCTACTGGTCCAAAGTAATTCATAAGGGTTAGCAAAATGAGAGAGAAGAATGATTAAGGCGGCGGATATTATCTTTGACAGGTCAAATAATCACCGGGACGGGTTTTTCTTTCTAGCCAATGGTGCAATTAGAGTCACAAGAAATAAAACAGAAAGGTCGAAGTCCGATAACCTCAACCATCCAACTCAAAGAAGCTGACTGAAAATGAGCAGCCATGACCCGGGATGACATCTGCCTGCATAAATAGAGAGCGATCTACTTTTCTTCTGTAGTTTTGTTCTAAAGAAGCTGAAAAGCGAAAATTCATTAAAGAACTCAAGAGTGTACCCCGATTTTTACTTCATCATTCCATTCTCACCTATACGTCATGAAGTCCAATATATATATATATATATATATATATATATATATATATATATATATATATATATATATATACAGTGTGTGCAATAAAAATCCGATACATGGTCAAAAGTTTACTTACCATAGTTACACACCAGCAAAGTAATCGAAAATTGAACATCTTATGTATTTTGTACGTTGCATACAAATTAACATCATATTACAAAAATAGTAAAACATAACTATGATTACGGCAAAAATATCAAACGAACGTTTCAAAAAGTATCCGATACATCTATAAAAACCAGTTAGTATTTGGTGATATGACCTTTCGTCGCTATTACAGCTTCCAACCGTTTGGGATATTTACTTGTGAGGTTTTTACAAATATTTGTATGTATATTGGCCAATTCTTCCTGGCATATCTTTTTAAATCTGTTAGATTTCTTCGGTCCCTTTTCTGAATCTTCAGTTTTAATTTTTGTCACAGGTTCTCGATAAGATTCAGGTCTGGTGACTGACTTGCCCATCCCATAACCTTTATTTACTTATGCTAAAACCACGCTGCAGGCTGTATGTTTTGGATCGTTGTCCTGCTGGCATATTCATCCTCTTGACAACTTCAAGTCGTCAGCAGACTGTAAGTGATTATCATCCAGAATCCTGCGATAGATCTGAGCATTTATTTTCCATTCAATAATATGGAATCTTCCAGGACCTGCAAAGGAGAAACAGTCTCATACCATTATGCTGCCTCCTCCAAACTTCATTGTTGGTATTTTATTTTTAGGATCATGCGCTGAGTTTTTCTGCCTCCAAACCTGACTCACACTATTCCGCCCAAATATCTCAATCTTCATCTCCTCAGACTATAGTACAGTGTCCTTATTACTTGCAGGCTTCTATAAATATTCTTAGCAAAATTCAGACGAATTCTGACATGAATTGGTTCCAACAAAGGTTTCTTTCTTGGTGTGTGAGAATGGAATCCCTTACTCCTAAGAACTGCTCTAATTGTATTTTTGCATACATTTGTCCCGGCTGCTTCCAAATATTTCTGAAATTCAGATCGAGTCACACGAGGATTCTTCTTTACTTTACGAACTATATGTTTACCCGCACAGTTTCAAATTTTACATGGACGCCCTGAACGCGGTAAACTTCCAATGGACTGATATTACCTGAACCAGCAAATCGTGTAACCAATGGTTGAGATCGGTATTTTTAGCATAGATAGAATTTTCCTATAGCCACAACCAGTTTTATTTAAATGAACACTTAGTTATCTGCTCCTTTTTGGCATTTCTTGAGTCTTCGCTATTATTCAACTAATTTTGTAGGTGTGTTGATTACTTTTTGAGGCGAGGATCTAACACCTTTGTCGATATATTATTAATGCTTTACTACTTGTGTATTCTAATATATATATATATATATATATATATATATATATATATATATATAACGAAATATAAAAGATATGAGCAAAAAAACGAGAATCTGAAGAAATTACATCATGAAACAAATTAATAATAGGACTAAATTATATGGAAACCAAGCGCACGTTTGAAGTTAACCTTAAATTAATAGTAAAATTTGGATCATTTATTATTCCTTAATCCCTTAGATCAACACTTCAAAAAAGAGCACTTGTCAACGTACTTTTTTTTTGGTGCGTGCCCTTAAAATTAATGTTCTTAGGTACACAGGACGTACATTTACACCTACTCTGAGTTTGTCCCACGACTACTGCCATCATCCACGAAATGTTTTCTCTATATTAAGCGATAAATTCTTCAGACATGTAAAGGCCTTTGACTCAGCAGCGCATTGTTAGTCAATTATTGAGGCTGTTCTCCATTTTGAGTGTTGTAAACTTTCAGGGATGACTGCTTCTATGCGTTTGATCGTTATTTTTACTATAGGCATGTTAAGGGGATTTTTTTATACCTCGCGCATATCTCCCACAAACTGGGGGGTGCATGGACAGACACTTCCACTCTACCATTTGCCGACATTATCCGCTGCTTACCCAAGGTAGCCCAACTACAACATTTTTCAATCCACCATCAGAGTCCGGCTATCTGGTTTCCCTTGAAGTTTTCATTACCTGCGTTTGTGTATCACCCTACACAGCTCTTCCTTCCATAACCATTTGTCTTCATTCATGCCTATCTCTAGCACGCCTTTCTAACACCTTGATGCTCATGCTCTGTGCAGCAAGGACATCTCTCGCACACTCCATCCACCCCCTTTTCCAGGGTGGACTGTTAATATCTACATCTAAAAGTCTCTTCCTATCAGAACATACTCTAACATGCTTCTTTGACCCTCAATTACCCTATATCCCACCTGCCTACTCAGTTTTTTCGATGTATAATTCTTGTGCTCTTTCTTTTTAAACCATGTGTTGCCATCTACGATCTTTGTATCAACACACATTTCCACGAGCCTTACACCATTATATTTCAGTCTGGGTATTTTTTATGTCCTAACTACCTAATTCACTACTCAATCACCTACCATTGCGTTCAGGTTACCCATCACAACTACTATCTTATTTACATTAGAGCCTTGTAGACATCCATTCAGCTCGTCCAAGGACCATACACGCTTACTATCACTCACTTTTCGTATTTAAACTTTACTCGTACTCACAACCTTCTTGAATTTACCTCCTTATACTCTCTTACACAATCTGGCACTTCCTACTCACCAGTACAGCCACCCCATGCTTCATTCTCTCTTTCTCATTTACTGCTGATTTTATCACTTCCACCCCACCAAAACATTTAACACCTTTTCCTTTTAACATGGTTTCACTTAGGCTTAGAACATCCAGTTTTCCTTTTTTCAAACAGACAACCAATTTCACTTCTCTTCGCATTCTCTCCACATCCACGCATATTCAAACACCCCAAGCTGTGACGCTGCAGTAGCTTGACTTGTTCTGGTCTATCATCTCAAGGCCATTTTAAGGAATAATTAGACTAGCAACGATTATTAGACCCTGCTTCCTATCGCATTTGCGCACTTTCTTAATTAACTTGTTTACATGAAAAAACATTTCTCGAAGTAAATTTAAAAACAGTTTGAGGTTAAATGTCGAAAACTTATTGAAAATTAAATTTAAATCCCTTATCTACGCGTAGCTTACTTTCTTGAGAGCGGCTCTGGAGGAAATTTCTTACACCAAATAACAAGTTTCCTCCTGTGTTTCTAAAAGAAAAGCGGGTTACTGAGATAGATCACACGACTAGATTCGGGAAAATCAATATCAAGTCTCTTGCTAATTAATCTCTTATGTCAGTGCTAATTTATTTGGAAGATATTTATGTAGCTAGAGACACCTAAGTAGGATCTTACTTGCACTTTGAAGATTCTAAAGTCTCATTATCCCAACCTACAGTAAAGCCAGATTCTTTCGTTTCTAGCCATTTTTATTTTCGATCGTAAAGCGCCCGTGTTAAGATGTGAGATGACGCAGAAATGATTCTCGTGCACGGATGGATTGGCATAAAGGTAGCAAACTGCAAGGTGTCACTGACATCCCCTGGTATGTTCGTTGGGCCTTGGGTGGAGTTGCTTAGTAAATTGCCGGTGTTTTCAATATCTGGAATTTAAAGAAAACACGAGTGTCAAAAGGTTTCAGCTTGAACCAGAATTTTTTTCTGCCATTTAACCCCTTATGCTGTCAACCGTATATTTTCCACTTGCCAACTCATTTTAGCTTGTAGGAAAAGGTTATTTATTTGGCCACAAATTTATCTTTAATATAAGTGTTTTGTCTTTACCAAAATGTTTTTCTCTTAAAAGCAGGTGTTTTTCTTTCTAAATGTTTTACTCTTAACTAAAGGTGTTTATCTTTTAAAATAAATGGTTTCCCCTTACCAAACTGTTGTTTCATCTAATCAAGATCATCGCTTATAGTGAGATTTTTTACCTTTAAAAAACGTTTCTTCTGCATTTAAATAAATTTCTTCCAGTAAATTAACTGCTCCCTTTGTAGCAAAGCGGAAATTTGAGATAGTTGCGCATCTCTCAGGTCTCGTCACTTCTAATTACAATGTACTATGTACGCTACTTTGGCTATGTAAATTTAACATTTATCTCCTTAACAAACCTGAGCACCTTTTACCATACTCAGTTTTTAAAGTAATTTTTATGTAAATGTCTCTGTAGGTTGAGGGTAGAATCATGCTTATAGTAATAGCGCCAATGCCGTTCAATTACACATGAATTCCCACATTCCTCACTTTAAAATTTTATATAGAGATTACTCCCTTTAATTATATTACGAGAGGAATTGTCTTCATTAGTCGCTGCTTTATTTGTTTAAAAAAAGAAAATTTTACACAAAATTTACAAATGCTTGCACAATGATAGGAAAATTTAAAGCTTTTTAATTACCCTGTGAAGATTATAGTTCTCAAATGATCAATTAATACTAAAGCGTGGGAGCAACGTACGATTTTAGTTAGGATTAGGGAATAAAAATGAGATAAGCTTTGTAATTTAATAATGAAAAGAAGAGTATTCTAAATGTTAATGGATAAATGTGTACAAATGAAATAAAATAACAATGTTGGTTCAATCGGAAAACTTTGCTAAAAATTATTTTTGCGGGATTCCTCAACTTCCATACAATCATACGGGGCTTTTCTTGCCAGCTATGATACTTCAGACTGAGCTTCAGCCTCCCCTTGGGAAGCATATTTGAAAGAAATAATTCTTGCTTTCCTCCGCTAATAACTTGCTCGAGAACGGAGTTGTTTCTAAAAGGGTGGTGTAGGACATTTTTGGGGGGAGCATTAAATTCGTTATGTCAGAAGGTTCTGATTAATCATTCTAGTCAGACACACTTTATCTCACTTCCTGCATGCACTTAAAAGACTAGACGTTTCCGCTGCTTCAATCTGAAATGCCATCATATATGTCTGGTATCCATCGTAACCCTTATCCCCCTCTTTTCAAAGTAAATTATCATCGCTAAGTACTGTATGCTCAATCATTGGCCGAGGTTTAAATTAAAGTCTACCTCTCAATTGCTTTGAAAATTTTACGCTAGCGTTTTTCTTAACTTCACAGACCTCATTGTCTACTTACATCAGTCAATGAACAAAGTGAAGCAGCGGTAAGCGTGGAAGGCTTTTTTTCTGGTCGTAAATAACTTTCTTGACAAAATGGTCGTCAGGAACTACATAGAACTTGTCACCAATATTGTGATAGCTCTGAGAAACGTCGGATGGAAGAATAGCATCAAAATGTATTACTTATCTTCACATATGTATCGGTTTCCTTAGAATCTGGGATGAATAAGAAACAAGAAGGAAGAGACATTCCATCAGAACGTAAAGAGATGGACACTAGATATCAGGCACGCTGGGATGTAGTCAAGATGTTTGATTGATGTTGAACTCTGAAAAGAGATATCTCGAGTCCTAAATCAGTTTAAAAAGACTTAGAAAACCTACAAAGTTCCTTTTTGTAACTAGTGTTATCAATTTTTATAGATTTTGTTTATACACTACTTAAAGGGAAGAAAATAAATTCAATGCAATAATTCTGAATTAATTATATATAGAATTTTAATTTAAATTCCTATTTTCGTGTTTTTAAGGAATACTTTATCATTTCACATATTTAGTTAAAATGTTAAATTATTTAGTTATTTACTGATAATTAACAGAGAACAAAATCCAATATCTTTCCTTGAAACCTTCCCGACTAAACAAATTCACTGAGGGCAAATAGTGCCCTTGCTGGTTTCGGAATTAAATAAAACTAAACCAATTGTTTCCTTAAGCATAGTGTAGTGAAAATAGGAGCAGGATATTTTTTGTAAAATGTGTATTGCAATTTAGTGTCAGAAGAACTTAATCCTTAACTTGTCTAGTTTTTCTTCAAAAATATGTTCTTAGGCTAGTTGTTTCTTGTAAGTGAAAGTTGATTTCATATTTCACACTTAAGTCACTCAGTTTTTTGGAAACTAAAAATCTCCTGCGAAGAAACGAATGGAGGATTTTACAATCTTTTTACTATAATGGCTTACTTTTTCGCAAGCAAGCGACTACGTTTTATTAATCAACAGTGCCAAGACATCTTTGGTTTATAACATAAATTACGCGCACACTATCTCCTACTTTTCAGGAGATAGTATGTGATTCTTTGCGATTTACTCCTATCTCTTCCAGCGATTAGTTGATACTGGGTTTTCAAGTTGGCGTTAGTAACGAGTAAAAACACCTCAAAGTGCGAAAGCCTGTAATGCCGTCTTTCGCTTAGTTAATTAACTGTTCTATTAGTTTGAATCTCGTCCGGGAGCGAGTTGAGAATTGCATCCGCCTCAGAGGCAGCAAGTGTTCACCGCCCAACCACTCAGTTCTCTTTATGCCTAGATACCAAAACCTGCCGATACCATCATCGAAACGAGAACAACGCTTTGACGGGAATCTTAAATCTTACGGATAAATTCGAGAATTCATTTGTATCCATGGTCCGAACCACCCGAGGTACTTAAGCGTGCCGCTCAGTATGTGTAATTTTCCCCCTTGATAGTTAACTACCTCTAAGACGTTCATCAAACTCCATCATCAAAAAAAGTGCTCAAATATTTCCCTTTAATGTAAAAACGTGAACAATGATCCTTCATAGTATTCGCCCTACTGGCAAAATATTTAGTGCTAGTAGTGGTCGCATACTTGCTCGGCCAGCTTCTACACAAAAGCCACTTCACTGCACGTCTCGGTTGAAGTTTCCATTGCTTCCCATGAGGCAGACCTCTTTCTCTGAAGGGAATCTGAGAAGTTTGCAAATTCAAAGATCCTATCATGTAAGTTAGTTGTGTATGTGTGCAACTGACATTATTATTAAACATAAACCCTCACAAGGCAAAAGATTAAATCGAAATAATTCTAATTCTCTTGATGACGACATTATTTCTTGTTTTCACAAGTGGAGTTAATGAATTAGAAATAAAGAATCCTTTTAAAATAAAAACAGTCCACATAACCAAAAATGCATCTTTGCCTCGAGGGGAAGATCAACAAGGCACTGATGAGAAAGATAGTTCTTTCATCTTAGTTGCTGAAAAGTACTTTGATCTCAAAATGTTCCTTTAATCTACTGATTAATAAAGCAAACAAGGATTTTTTTTTTTATTCAGCCGGAATTTCCTAAGAGAGGATTTGGGGAATAGTTGGATTGTATTTACAGTAACTAAAAGGCAAAAAACGACTTGAAAAATTTTGAGTTTCATAAATAAAAGGGTACAAATGAGAAAGGTGAAAATGTGATAAAGGTATAGAGCCTTGACAGTTTCAAGAAATGATCGCATCTTAAGATCAAGGAGGGCAGAACACACAAAACTTATATTCTTCTTTAACCTTTGATGCAGCCGTTATTATGGGGTGGGCTCACAACCCTCCATATGTCAGCTGCAGTTTGTTTGCTAATGCTATACCTTAAAAGGCCTTGCTCGGCGGAAATGATTAAGTAAAGTCCGGTAAAAATGTTAGAAAGATACATGGCACGAGAAGTCAAAAGTGCTAGCTACTGGAAACAATAAACTCAGAAAAGTTATAGAAAGTCTAATGGATAGCTACGAGTTCAAAAATAAACGTAAGGAATAAAGGAATTTTTTCCATTTAGCCCGACCTTAGCAGATATCTGTCAAAATACGCTTAAAAATTAAATATTGAAAAAATAAAGATGTGTGAAATAGATAATTGTTTCGAAATAACTTTAATATTGTGCCGAAATTCATTACTCTGCATTTTTTTGACCTAATGGTAGTTTCATTTTAGCACTTTATAAATTTTAATTTGAAATATCAGGTTGAGACATAAGTAATTTCAGTTTTTGTGAAGTATATTTATTCATGAATAAATGAACAATTAAATAATTTCAATTAATAGTATATTTGCCATTTTTGTCAATCACCTCTTGCCATTTAGCAGGAATCTTGGTCATTCATCTAAAGGAAATTTCAGCTGGCTTTGAGTGCAATAATTTGTACACGAAGATTTTTATCCGGTGTTGTTTATAAAATCTTTTACTATTCAGAGAATTTTGTAGTAAACAAAAAACATAGAAATCACTTGGTAAAAAGAGTGGATGTGGTACATCCAGCCAGCCTAAATGCAATATTTTTTTCTGTGTGATTCTTACTGTATGTGGTCGTGTGTTAGGATAAAAAGGCACAACATGTCTCATGTTGATGAGTGAAGTGGGTTTTCTAAAATGATTTTCATGCACACGTTGTAGCTGTTGACATTATACTCGTAAGTTTGCATTCCACCTTTAATTTGAAAAAAACATCTTCATCAAAATTCTATCATCGTCTTATTCTAGGTTGGCGCTCAATTATTGATTCCCAGAAAGAAACATTGGAAACCAATTTTTGACATAACGATCAATAATGGCACCTTGACCCTATACACTACAAAATTTAATTGCTGCTTCTGAAGTGCTTCTGTTATTCTTAAACACTTAGGGCTGTTATTTTAATAGCAGCCCTCTTTCTATTTCTTTCACTCTACTCTCTTTGTAGCAATCAATTCTCCTTTTGTACATAAACGCTGCACAGCACTCATTTTTTTAAATAGCAAAGGAGAGAAGCTTACACATACAAAGATACTTTGACGGAAAAATCTAACTTCGTTTAGGATCTAGTGCGTATATAGGAAAATTCGCACCGTTTTGATTGCAATCACCCGAGAAGTGAGTCGCACTATGAACCTTCCATAACTCCCGATAATTTTTCTAATTTATGAGAGCCGTATCAAAAGATATTCTTGTGCCAATTAAATGAATAAAACCCAAACTACATATATAATTAGAACTAATAAAAATACATAATTACCACGCATGCACTCACTAACACTGCTCTTTTGAAACTGGTCTTGTGTATAAGAATAGGGTGCTCCCACCTCTCCTTTATCTTCATCTTAACCTTCACCTTTTGGAAGTGTTGCCCAACGTCCTTTTGATATCTAATACAAATTTAAGGATAAGTGTTTGTTAAAAAAATTAGAATAATCTTCATATGCAAGCTCTAACATGTTTAATAAGGCCCTAATTAATTTGAGTGCACTTCTCTGTAAGATAAACTTCTAAAATGTCTATATATCTAAAATTAATGTGGAAAAATTTGAACACTTTACGAGATTTAATCTCAGACAAAAGTACCCTTATGTATATACATTATAAACGAATATATTAAGTAAGAACAGAAGGTTTTAGGCATTATTTTTATATCAATTTCCAAATAGATCTTTTTCTCGATTACCGCATTATTAAAGACAATTTGATCCATAATTCGTTCAGTGGATAGGGTCAGGATGAGTTCAATTAACAACGTGCTTGGTAAAAGGTGTGACTAAGAATATAGTCTTGTTACAATTAGTAGCGGCTGTAACTATTAACTTCATCTTAGAAAATTTAAAATACTTTCAGAAGAAAAATACATGACATAAATATTAAGTACGTGGATGGTGTATAAAATTACCATCGTTAAGAGTTTTTCTATGCAGAGGCAAATGTTTGAGTGTTTATGGATAATTATATAACCACTACTGATTTCATACCAATTACATATAAATTTGTATTTCCATAATTCATATATGATAATGAATAGAAAAAGATTACATAGGCATGATGGCTAAATTACAAGAAGTAAGAAGAAAACTAGAATTATATAGTATTACAGTAGGTAAATAAATACGTCTAAGTCCAAAACCAAGATAAGTTTATAGAGGAATCTAACCTAATATTTAGCTTGTTAATTCGGTTAAAATGTTTCCCAATACTGTGTTGCATCTCTTAGTCCATTGGTGATTAATCTACATAAGTATGTTATGAAATAATTGAAAAACAGTTCTTGAAGTTGCTTTGCGATCTGGCGCTTGCCTAAGTCTTAAATATTCATAAAATTCAGAACTATTTTGTCTCATATATAAAAATTGAAATAAAAATTAATGAAACATTGTGCCTCGTCCACGTGAACTATCTCAAAGCTTCTGAGTCAGGCAATGGAAAAGTCGTGACATCTAAAAATATCAGAAAGATAATTGTCTAGCTGAGAAAAATCGAATTGGTGAAAAATAATAAGATAAAATAAAACGATTTAGAGAAGCAGAATCTGCATTATTTAGAAACAAAAAGAATATATAGTACCCCCCAAATAAACTTTTTCTTATGATAAAATCAATCTAATTAAAGAAATCCAGGCAATAATGTGCAGAACTAGTTTTATAATGATTCACTTCTTGATGCTTCTTCTAATTTACACTTATTTAATTGATGCCCTATTTTGCCTCGGAGAGAATTGCATATCACATCAATCACATCTCACTTAAACAAGGAAATAAAAGCTACTTGATCGAGATGTGGCATAGCACAACCGAATTTCTTCTCATCTTTTTCTTATATGCATTCACGACGCAAGCATTTCTATCTCTGCTTGAAGAATAAATTATTTATTATTAATTCCATTTCCATGGATTTAGTGCTCCATCATTTGTTGAGCTCTCCCTTGCAGAATTGTCATCGGACAATTCTTCTCGTTATTTTCTAAAAAGAATAGTTTATATTCTTTCTGTTAGATTTCTTTAGGTTTAAGCATCGGTCATTTAAACTTCCATCGCTACGTGTATTTCCATTTCTTCTCTCCCCACGGCTAGTATTGACCATTTCATCTACTGGATCAAGTAGTTTGAGATAATTATTTGCGTTTTCGCTTGATAACCTTCTTAAGCAAAGTATATATTGAGAATTTGCCCCGATAAAGTGTTAGTAAAATGAAATCTCTCCCATATCATTGGCTATTACTGAAGTATCACGTGTATCGGGTATCAGGATTCTGTATATGAATAGCCGGATAATTCCATCGTTTGTTCGTCCCGATGGCCTCGGATCTGTGAATTATTTAGACCAAATAGCTATTAGTGACCCAGCTTCTATATATAATCTTGCACATCTTTTCAGTTCCTCTATCTTCACTACTTCATTACAATCTTTATTTAAAGCGTAGTTTTTTATGTTAGAACAAGAAATTAGATCCTCCGTTTTAGGTCATTCTTTTTTATTATTAATTAGAATTCAGGACTCATAAACCGTAAGGTTAAATGGATAGGATTAACATCTTTTCATTAATTGCAATTTTACTGAAGATCAATTCTGTTTCATGCCTTTTTGTGCACTCAACTTTTAACTTTACATTAATATACATCTATTATGTAAACTTCATCAAGTTTTAAGGATTGGAAGTCTATTAAAATTCAATTGTGAAGGTGCACGAACAATTAATTCACCCTACTGTATAGGATTTATTAGCGATGATGTGTACCATTCAACCTTCTAGGAAAATGCTTACAGTTGAATTTGAATGGAATTTTGTCCATTAATCTTTGGTCTGAAAGCTTAAGTGTGATAACACACATTATTATTAAACCTTTCTTCTTATTTTATTCGAATTAGGGTGCCCTTTTATAGGGTAAAGATATTTATTTTGGACTCCGTTGTTATGTTCAAATTTCTTGCAGATGACTCGAAAACAGTCAACTGACCCAAACACTTTAGATTTTGCTTCTAAAGTTTTTTCGCTTTACCTCTTTTTTCTTCCAAGTTGTGTGTATCTTTTAAACCTATAAACTCGCTATTTTATGTTGAGACGATGCAGTCAAGTCTTACGCGGATATCAAGAACGATTTTGATACCTATGCACGGTTACTCGAGGGGGATCAATTGGTTGAAGACTTCCTCAGGAGGGACGCAAGGTATGACTTAATAGCTTGAGATTTGCCAAAGTGCAAGAAGATGGACGAAGTATTTGATGCCGCAGAACAATAACATTTCCGGTGGTTATAAATTAATTGAGGAATTCCAGGAATTAATTCTATGACTCAGCAGGAAAGCTACTGCCTTATAGGTATTCCAAAGTTTTGGATGAATTTTTTAACCGAATTTATCTAAGGAGCCCCGATCGGTCAAACAAGTTGTCCTAATTTCTTCGCGGACAAAGATTAAGGTCCCTTTAAATACTACCTAACCCCTGGGCGAGGAGTTAAATTGATGCTTATCAAAGGAATTAATAACGTTGGAGCCCATAAGTAAGAGTTTAATAGAACGTTCTCACTATAATTTGAGGGCGGCTCTCATATCGACAACCCAGTCAACCTCCAATAGAAATGGTCCTTCTGGCTATTTTCGCTCCAAAATACTCATGGAAAAACATCTTGGTAAATATATAGCAGATTTCATCTATGTCAATTGGCATAGCAAAAAATAGCACTCATCATCCACCAAATCAATTTTGCCGCCAGCTTCAATGCCACTATGGAGCAGATCAAGCCGATGCCAATCTCACACAAAAGCGAAAAGAACCTTTATTTCTTTTAAAAAATCTTCATATCTGTTGTTCATTTTACTTGTAGCAGATAGCATTAAAGTGGCGTTGACCCAATCATACTAAGGGTTTTTTCTCTTCGTTAGACTAAACCAAAATTTAACGCATTTTGAAGAATAGAATCGAAAATGAGGGTGCGATTAATTGTTGTGAACCTGCCTTCATCTATCCAGCAGCTTCCAAAATGGAAACTTACTCCAAAATGTCCAGGTGATATTCAGGCCAAATAAAAAGACTGCAAGCCTTTTTATGCATATAAATTATTCCCTTTCTTCCAATTTCAGTGCTATGGGAAGGGCACTTCTGTGGTTGACTTTTCCCTTCTTCTTAAACACTTGCATAAACAAGCACATTCATAACGCAATCATAAATTCATCGCTGTTAGTTTTCCTGTTTTACACTAAAAGCAGAAAAGTGAAGCATATTACGTTTGAGCTAACTTTCCAGTTGTCTTCTATCTTGTTCAAGCAATCAATTTTAGGTAACCTACACGTCAAACGCCCAACACAGATCTCCATTGAAACCAAATAGAACGTAGAAGGCTGTCATTGATTTCCCCGAACTTGGCGCCGAAAGTTTCACATGCAAAATCCTAATAAATTTACAACATGCGAAATCTTGAAAACTCTGAAAAAAATTAAATATCACAAGTAGCACTATATAGGTAGTGCGGTAAGAAATATGAATCAAATGAAAATAATCTTTAACCTCTCTGTGGTCTACGGCTTCCATAACGCGGAATTTAATGCCGTGATCTTACTAAAACTTAAAAGGACTATGTATGTTTATATTATTTATTGAATTTATTAAACAAAAGCCTTATAAGGTTTTAGGTTATCAATTTTCTTTGATGGTAAATGAGTGTCAACCATAAATGGAAGTAGGAGATGTCTAATGACGGACAGGGATCAAAACGGCATTATACTTCTTTGCTAACGTAAGTTCTTGAGGGTATTAATAATTCAAGCCAGAATTTTAGAAGTAATTGATGCTATTACTGAGAAAGATTATGTTATCAAAGGAGTTAAAAACTACACATCTGACGAAGATGATTAGTGTTATATGCACCTAAAGAAATCAAGTTGCAACTTCTCATACATTCCGTAATACACAGAAAACTTAAGTAATTCTACAAAATATATTGCAAAGAGCACAAGGATTTCAAAAGAAATTTCTACATTGTTCAAAAACTAGTTTAATCATGTATTATTTGGAGTGAACGTTACATACACTGAGTACACTATTTAGAATATTTCACATGTTAGCCGGATGAGCAGTAATTCAAATTTTTGTGGAGGTTTTGGTATGAACTTTTCCGCACTACTCTAACTGCTGTGAGGGCTGCTCTTCAACACTGCCCATTATAAAATATGCTCTTTTTTTACCTTTTAGAAGCCACCCTCGAACAATTGGGCTTATGAAGTGAGGTGCTACTCTTTTCTTTCTTAGGTGCTCCTCCAACTTTCTACTAAGAGACAAGGATGTTACTCTTCTATATTGCCCTGGCAGAGTCGGTTTTCCACTCACTTTGCTAATTAGAGACGCTCTCGGATGACTACTCTTGGAGTAGTAGAGCACACAAAGTGTGGTATCCGCGCTTTTTGAGTCAATCAGACCATGTTTTTTGGCTTGCTTAAAAACTCTCTTGACAAAGCGTATCGTCTGAAAATTACTAACGAATTTCAAACATGCTAGCTTTTCATAAGCCAAGAAGACATCACTTTATTACGTCTAGTTTCCGCCCAATGTCTTTAAATTCCAGTTTGAGCAATTTCATGAAGAGTTTAGTTAATGCTCGAGTAGCCTATTTTTAAGACAGCAGATGCCAACTCTTTCATGCTTAGCACGGCTTTCGCAAGTTTCATTACTTGCTAAGTACTCTGCTAGGGCTGTAAAAAGGTATATGTGTGGTTTTATTTAATAGAAAGCATTCTAGCACTAGGTTTTGTGATCTGGATAAGGCCTACGATATTTAATGGCGATTTAATATCATGGAGATCCTCCCCACCTTGGAATAGATGTTAGGCTTAACCTATTCTTGTCTATATTGTTCTTTATTCTGCTCCTCTGTCTATCTGTATTATTCTTTCTTCTGCTTTGTTTTTCATCTGTATTCTTCTTTCTTCGGCTTCAATTTTCATCCGTATTTTGCTTTCTTTTGTTTTTCTTTCAATACGTATTTTTCTTTCGTCTGCTTCTCTTTTCAAATTTATTATTCTTTCCTTTGCTATTCTTTCCATCCTTATTATCCTTTCTTCTGCTTCTTTTTTCATCTGTATTCTTATTTATTCTGCTTCTCATTTCATCTGTATTCTTCTTTCTTTTGTTTTTCTTTCCATCTGTATTCTTCCTTCTTCTACTTATCTTTCCATTTTTCTTCTTCTTTTTTTGCTTTTCTTTCCATTTGAGCCTGTTCGAACTTTTCCTCTCTTTTTATCCTTTCTTCTTCTTGGACGTAGGCCATTATTTCTTGGCCTGCTAGTCCAAGAATTCGGCCTTGATGGTGGAATCTTTCGACAGACGACATTTTGCCTATGTCGGTCAATAACTCTCCGATGTACGCTAATGGTACTTATGCAACTATGAAACGGGTAGCGCTCTGCCTAACCCAATCTTACCACTCACACTTTCTGTTAATTGGAATACCACAAATAAAAACTAATTAACACCATTGATGGCCTAATAACAGACAATAACAAAAAATTATTGACCGACTTTAGCGTCTTATTATATTTAATTTTCCTCAAACGCTTATGCACAAATATGTTACGAATCAAGGGGATGCACCGCAATCAGCTATTATTGAGCTCTTCTAATTACACAGAGAACCTGACACCAATTTTAAATGTTGTGGTATACGGCCCAGTATGTATGACCGTTTTGTTCGTACATGAATAACGCCGTTTCACGAGCGAAATTGAAAGTGTTTCTCAATACCACTGTTCTAACTTTTCTAGGCAACAAAAAAACAGCCTTGGGCGGAAATATCATGTTCGGTTCCACCGTCTCTTTGATTCTCGGATTTACTCCGGGACTGCTCTTCTTCTCCTAATTGCTACTCTGATTCTCTTTCTCATTTCCCAGATCGAAATATATATATACGTCAATTATACACTGGGAAGAGTGGGAACGAGGGCCCACCTTTAAGCCTCTATCCTCGGTCTTTGAATTTCAACGTTGTGAACATTTGCCCTTTTGGTTTACGTCGGAGAAAGTAAAATTTCGTCTATTTGGCGAAACTAGAAATAAAAAATTGGAGGGGGCAGTGGGCCTGTTCATAGATTTTTATTTTAAAGGCTACGAAATCTTCTGATGGCAATTCTTCTTTGAGAGGAACCTCGTGGATCTTTGGCACAGTAGGGCAAAGGGAAACGGGGGGGGAAAGTATCGGAAAAAATATGGAACGTAACTGTTGACAATGTGTAAACAAACTAGCGTGTGTTTGTCCTTGTTACATTTATTTCTCCACATTGATATATAATTAAATCTTTGGTATTCCTTAAATTTAAAACCAGACCTTTGCCATCGTATAATACGGAAAAGTTAAAAATGCGAAATAAGAATTGGAATTGGAGGCTCGTAGAGTGTTAACTTTATAAGTGGCTTCGTGTATAATAACTTTTATTATGTAATTTAATATTAGAGAAGGATGTTGTATTGTTAAGGTCTTAGCTAATCAAAGAAGAAATGAAAACTTAAAACAAAGTTCGATAGAGAACTTATGACAAAGCTCATAATTCTTTTTACGTCAAGAGAGATAGAAATTAATAGATATAGAAACTGATTATATTGATTTAAATCAAATCTAAAATTTATACACTAGAGATATTTCGATCCAAAATATTTTGGAAAATGGCCATAACATAGCTGCTTCCGTTAGAAAAAGTCAAAGTATTGTGAAGGTATATAATCCAAAGAGTTAGAAGAGGAAGTTTATAAATCAGGAAAACACGCACTCTTCAGAAACCTCAGATATGAGTAGAATAATGAGATTTGGGAGACTCGATTATCGTGTTTTCTTGAACCGGTAACCGACCATCAAAATCATTTTGACCTTACTTTACGGTTGTCAGTCATGGATCCAGTAGAGATGAAAGACTGGATACATTCCATATCCACTGCCTCTGGATAAGGCTTGCCATTACTTGTCTACCTACCTCTCATACTCTTATAACCATTCTCTAAAATGCGTACTCTACCTTTATAACAGCGATACTTTTTACCCGCCGATCCACTTTGGTTGGTCACGTAGTTCAGATACAAATAAAACTACCAAACCTCAGCCCGTGTTAAGCAGGGGAGCGGACAAGGTACTAATATAAGTGGAAAACAACACTAGAGCAGTGTGGTTTCTCTCAATTTCAGATCGAATTCCTTGTCTATATAGCCCGTACTAAACGGATCTGTGTGAACTAACACACTATAAAAAGTAGTGTGAAGGGAAAATGAAGAATTATAATTTGTGAATAAATATTTTATTATGAAAATTAAACGAATGCGCTAGAAATTGCCTTAATGCTGTATTTTTCAGTTTATATACTGAATTCTTTAGTTTGCGATTAAATATTCACCCAAGGACAAATATTTGGAGGAGGAAGAGGGGACCCACCCATGCTTTAGATGCATAGGCCATGCAAGTGAATACAACTTGATGTTTTAGGGGTGTACATGATGTTTTGTTCATTTTGATGTTTGTGGCATTTGTATAAATTTCCCGTTAAAAGCCTTGCCTAAATTGGCAGCGAATAGAAGTCTATGCAAATTGCGCGTCCAATCGTCCTTTTAACTAAATTCCTTTTCCTTTTAATTTAAGCTCTTTGGAAAAAATATCATTTTCTTTACTTAAATCAAAATCTTAATAAAAATTAATACATAATAATTATTTTAAATGTTCTCTGACTGCAGATTGCAAAAAAAAAGGTATATTCCTCGTGAACAATGAAATGCACAAAAGAACTTTTAGCACATTTCGGTATTATCACGATATCATCATCATCACTAACTGTATAATTTAAGGAGAGGATTTTTTTGAGTATTTGAATAATAATTTCATCTTAGTTTGGTTATGACTTATGTTTTATTAGCAAAGTTACTTCTAATAATTATTTTATAATAGCAAAAACAAAATGGTGAAGTTCAGAAATAAATACAAGTATCGAAATTTTGTGAATTTTTGAAATCTCAAAGAATTACAAATGGTGAAGTTCAGAAAATATTTTTTATATATCATCTTCTATAACTAAATTTTACAACGTGATATTTTGAAAGAAGTAAAATTTAGTTTGGAGTTCCTTTTTTAAATTCTTATAAGTGGCGAAGTTCAGAAAATTTATAAGAATTTGAGCATGGCTGCTCTTTTTTTATTTTAAATTTTAATCTTAGTAGCGACACGCAAGCTCCCCTAGTAGGGAAAAGTGGCGAAGCCATTGCCTGGTATCTAATATTTTGAGATTCGAAAGTTACTCGTATTTTCAACGTTGAGATATACTATTTGGAGTAGTTATTAGATGAATTTTTCGTAGTGTATCGAGTCTAAATTCTTGTTGATCCATCCATAACCCTATATTTTAAGAACGAGATTTTTTGAAGGTTTGAATAAGATTTTTTCTTTTAGTTCGGTTGTCACCTAAGTAGATTTAATTTTTTTAGCAAAGTTATTTCTAATAATTCCTTTTTAATATAAAAAAAAATAAAATGGTAAAGTTCAGAAATAAATACATATAAGTATCGAATTCTTGTGACTTTTTTAAAACTAAAAGAATTACAAATGGGGAAGTTCAGAAAATTTCTTAAAATTTTGGCATGGAAATTATTATAGCAAATTTAGATGGAGAAAAGAAAAAAGAAACATGATAGGCCGTAAGACACATGCCGAAGAAGAAGAAGAAGAAGAAGAAGAAGAAGATGAATATGAAAAAGATGAAGATGAAGAAGGTAAAGATGAAGATGAAGAAGGTGAAGATGAAGATGAAGAAGATGAAGATGAATATGAAGATGAAGATGAATATGAAGATGAAGATGAATATTAAGATTAAGATGTAGATGAAGATGAATAAAAGAAGAAGAAGTAGAAGAAGAAAAGGGTGTTTAGGGTGTTAAAATAAAGAGTCTATAAAGGGGATTAAAAAAGGCGGTTAAGATTAGCAAATAAGGCTGTAGGCCACACCCCGCAGGGGTACCTGTGTAACCAAGCTCTTCCTGTTAAGGAAGAGAACAGTGGCTTGTATTTTAATAATCAAAAAAACAAATTCGTTTTGATACTTTTAAAGATACTTTATTAATTGGGAAAAAGACTTTGTTTTATATTATTCTAACCTAATTAATTGCGCTTCACAAACGATGAAAAAATTAATCGTCAGCGGGATTCGATCTATTTATTGATCATTATCATGAGAAACGCCTTCGTTACCACTTAGTCTGTATAAGAAAGTTTTCTCTTCAAAATTAAGAGCTCTCTTTATCGATGCATACTGAAGATCGGGAGCAGTTACGATCAAAAACCACGAATGGAGAAATTTTCTCTTATGTAGATCCAAAGCAAGAGAAAGAGTTATTAATATAGGAATTTTGAAGAATTACTCTCCCACATGACCCTTTTTATCAACCAGAGTCGCAGTTCCGACCTTTTGACGAATCGGAGGCTTGTTTGAGGCTAATGAATATAATTAAAAAATATAAATTAAAATAAATAACAATGATTAGTACTTTATTTAATCTTTCCTTACGTAAGTCATATTAAAAATTACGAGTGCACTAGAAAATATTTTATTACATAAATCAATTTGAAAATCAACGAATACAGTTTCTAAATTTCGCACAAAAGTAAGAAAATAAATTTTTACGATACATAAAATGCTGTAAATAGTAATGTAATTATTCATTGCATTCATCCTTTTTGTACTTTAGCTTTATGTTTCATCCAATACGATTCTACATGCTAAGGGTAAACATATGTTCTATTATCAATAAAATCTAACGAATGAGTTACAGTTTCATGTAGGTATCATAAGTTTCTAATTATTTGTTAGGCCTTCCATTCTTTAGAGTGTACAGTCAAGCTTTACCTAAAGCACCTTTTTAATTATTAGTCAAAGAGTACCACTATCGCAATGTGGCATTATTTCCATATAGCCTATGGCTGGGGTCTCTTCGATCTATCTTCATTTCCAAAAACCTAAATTTAAAAATGTGGAGATCTTTGAGTCTGTGCGATTAATATGACTTAACTTATTCTACCGTAACCCCAGGCCCAACAATTTAAACTGGTTTAATTTTAAAAAACTTAATACATACTTCAGGACACAAACTATATAATCAACAATAGTCTTGAGTGAGGCATTTAATCAGTTAGATGCACTTGGCTCACAAATTTCATTACACCAATAAAAAATAGCTTCAACCCATTTCTGAAGGGTAATTTTTTAATTAGATAACAAGGATTATTTTCTAATTCACCTTTTATATTTGTACTTTTCGCGGATCTTATTTTGTCACTTCCAAATATGTTTATACAAATATGAAGCAGATTTTCACCCTTAATAAGTTTTTTTATTTTTCAGCCATGCAATCACTGGAATAGTGTTTTTGATTAATAACACCTTGATTTGACTTTCAAATATGATTCAATCTATCCTTGCTTAAAAAAAGATCATTATAAATACTTTATAATAAAGAATGATGCCAAAGGAACTATACTAAAGATTTTACGAAAGGGTAATTCATAAATAACAGTGCTACTTTTAGTTTGTGCGCAATTTTAGAACTGGTATCCCATTTGGTAATGGAAATACCTATCAATACAGCAATGTGTCTAAACGAAAAATCTAGCTTTCTAACGGTAAATCATATAAACCAGTGAGAAGAGGGCAGACCCAGGCTATTGAATGATACGTGTTTCTCGCCAAAACAACAATTTTAAAGAAAGGGAGAGGCTTTAGTTGTAAGCTTTTCCAGTAAAACACCTCATCACTTTTACTGGAAAGTACTGAGAAAGGATGCAGAAGATTTGTCTGTGGCATTTATAAATAATTTACGACGAAGTGCGCATTATCAGTGAGAAGATTTCACTTAAAATGTTTGTTTTAGTTATGTAGCCAGCTGAAGTGTCAAATGGCTTGGTAGACTACACGCTACAGTGTAAACGCCTAGTAGACACCACGCTAAAGTAGCACCCTATTAACTAACATTTTAACAATAGGAGGTCAAATTTTTATCTTTCTAAAAATAGCGGTCCTGGCTCACGTGAGACCGCTATTATTCAAAAGATCCTTAATATATTCCATTTTTTTACTTACATATTGAAAGTTTGATATTACTTTGGATTTTTTGTTGTTTTTTATAGAAAAACTCCATTGGAGAAATATCTATGTTTAAATCCTATGTAGAAAAATCCTTAGACTCTTCGACTGCTATTAAAAGTTTGAAAAATAGCTACACATTCTTTCTTGCTTTTAAAGATTATGCAGATAAGTATTACCAGTAATGGAATTTTAGTTCTGATAACAGATCGATATTCAATTTGTATCATATCACACCAAAAAAATGAATAACAAAGTTTATGTTAAATTTAGTATATAATAACAAGCCATACCTCGTATTATTTCTACAGAAAGAACTTGGTTCCACAGGCACTCCTTCACCGTGTGACCTACGGCCTATTTGCTATTCTAAACCGGTTTTTATAATCCCCTTTATTGACTCTTTATTTTAACACACTGAACACCTTTTTAACATAGATACCCTGAAACATATTTAAAATTTATTTCACCTTTAATTATATTGTCTTTATCCCTTAAAGATTTATATATATTTAAGAATTTTTCAAACACTTTTTTCAACATAGACACGCCGAAACCTTTTTTTTTAAGTTATTTTACCCAGTTTGATATATATAAAAACCTTCGTCAGATCTCTTTTTTCATCTAAATTTGTTTTATATACGAAATGATAGTAAAAAAGGGCCAAAGCCCTAATTTTTATACATTTTTTGAACTTCACGATTTGTGTTTTTTCATTCCAAATCATTCGATAATTATATTTATTTTTCTGAACTCTTAGAAAGAATTTTGATAAAAGCTCGAAACAAACAAAAAACAGCCCTGTAAATAAAAGTTTCAAATAAACCTAAACTCAAAAACATGGAAGGTTACTTGTCCACTAAGCAAAAAACATTTTCAAATATTTCAAAAATTCACAAAGTTAAATTATAGAGTTAAGGACGAACATGAATGAATCAGAGAAATAGGATTAAAATAGTTTTTTATATCAAATATATGGAACTTATCGAACCAATGAAGGCATTTTTACTGTGGGCTATAATTTTGGATAATATAAGAGATAATAAAATGGATATGAGGAAAAGAATAGTATAAAGAGAATTAGGTTATAATCGAATGTAAAGGGCAAGCCTTCTAATGTACATATATTCTGTAATGTCAAAAATCCCACAAGAAAATGGAGGGAGGATTCCAAGTCCTTCCGAACTTGTTTAGTTTATGCTGGAATGAACTTTATTATAACAAAATACTGGCTGATCCAAGTGGCCCACAGTAATAATCATTATATTCTTAATATTTTATTTTAACATAAATTTTTAACATTTCTTATTCATATTACATAGGCACAGGGAGCAAGCAAGGACTACTTAGTCGCCTCAAAGGCTAGTTCAACCCTATACTTATATCCTAGTACTACTCCTATGGACATTATCACCACGATACTCACTCACACGATATTTAATCCACAACAAAGCTCTTTATTTAAATACTATCATTATTTGTTAAATAACTGTCAATGTTATTTATCAAACCATTCACAATACTGGTATTTATTACCTCCGCGGGGAATGCGTTCCATTTATCGATGATTTTGAAGGTGAAATTTTATTTAGCTATTTTCCTTTGAACCCTTGGTCCTTCCAGTCATTAGAAACCACTTGAAAATTCATTGAATCAATTTTAATGCGCTGCTATTCAGAGCACACTGAAATCATTTTAGTTCTATGAAGATGCTAGATTAAGCTCAATTGATCTCTACTCTCAAACGTTGAGTGATATTACGAGGGGCAGTCAATAAGTTTTGCAATTCGGATATAAAGAAACGAGAATGAGGAAAATTATTTTATTATTTTTCAATATAACTACCCTCGACTTCAATGCACTTTCGCCAATTGTCCCTGAGTTTCGAATTCGCGACAACCAGAAATCTCCCGACTGCTGTTCAATCCACTGCTGGATTGAGAGCTGGACATCTTTATCGTCCCCAAACTGGCGTCCACGCAGTGCAGCCTTGAGGTGGTGAAATAAAAAGTAGTCCTAGGGGCCAGATCTGGACTGTAGGGGGTGAGGTTGAGGTCCTCGAATCCGCACTAACGCCGGGCAGCTTGTGCAACTCTGGCCTTGTGGACTTTGACGACGTTGAAGTCGATCATGGGGCGTGAGGTTTCTAAGGACCAAACGGGCAGAGACCTTGGCCATGGCCAAAATGTCGTGGATGATATTGATAACACTTCCATGTGATAATCCAATTTCTCGGTCTTTTTCTTCCACCTTCTTCCATCGATTTTCGAGGATCATCCTCTCCACACGTGCCACATTTTCCTCGTTGGTCACGTTTGACGGGCGTCCTGTACGGATATCATCTTCAAGGGACTCACGACCATGGCGAAACTCCATATTCCAGCGAGCAATGGTTGCATAGAAAGGTGCGGTGTCGGTGTACACTGCAACCATGCGTTCATGCAACTCTTTGGCATTCTTGCCTTCCTTGGTCAAAGATTTGATCACTGCGCTGTGCTCAACCTTCTCCATTGTTGACAAACTTGTGACTGACCATCTGCGATCAGCTACTGCTTCTTAAATAGCCATCCCGCTTTCTCTGTTTTGCCCTACGAATTCGCAAAACTTATTGACCACCCCTTGTAAGTCATATATGCTAGGTTCAATCAAGGAATGGAGTAACAATTCAGGTCAACGTCAAGTGCTTGTCAGATTGATGCAAATTATTATTTTTAACATCTGCTCAATTCTATCAGGATACACGGCCTCTTACTTTATCTCTAGACACCTGCACTTTCCTCTATTTCCTTACTTTTTCTTTACCAACATCTAGGCCTTATTTCCCTGATTGCTTTTTCTTTTATAAAAAGATTGTAGCAGAATAAGTTTAAAGGTCGACCACGTTCCCTTCTGTACCCACGTGGTCCTAAAATCACCGCATGAAGCATTGAAAGCACGGCTAAACCAGGGTGAGGGTGCAGCCTACCGTTATGACACCCCATCTGTATTTGCTTAGAGACCGATTTCATTATTTCTTCTGGCCGCCTTTCAGCCAACATTCCTGCCTTCCGTCATAAGATCGAAGTTTTTCAAACATTACACGCCAACGTTATTACAATAATTCCACCCTTCGAAGGAGTCACCCACCTTTCCCCAAAATTGCAGGTTTGTGTGGATGCGGGTGCCAAAGCCACCAAAAGCCACATCACCGGGGGTCTATATAATCCTTTGACTCAGTTTAGTATGCAATCCTAATATACTTCCCACATACTACCGCGATCTAACTGAAGGACGCTCACCTTCCCTTCGCGATTAGTGAAATCGATTCCAGGACGAAGGCTATATCGACATTCGTGAACTCTGCCATAGTCAATCAGCGACTATCTAACGAGAATCGCATCTCTGAAGGCCATCTAGGAGTGTTCCCTCATCTGAAGCGAGAGGTAACCCTAATTACCCCATTGCAGTCACCGTATTCCGAATGACTCTTCCTTGCCACGAGCGCATAAGTAATTGTAACCGTTGCCGCCCGCAGATTGTTCTACAGTCTAGCTTTCCCAATCGATCCATTCTTTGTTTGTTTGCCCCAGTTTTAAACCCTCCTTTAAAAGACCGACCTAACACCGACCTACTTACTCTCATATTTAACACACCAGTATCTCACGTAGACATTTGACTCCAAACATTGTACGACCATTCCCTTTAAACCCAATATTTGTGTATAATTAAATATTAGTTTGTTGCTAGTAAAGATATATTTCCGGCATTCTCTTTATTTTGCAATCCCAACACGTACCTGCTGCCTGTTAATCTTGGGCTATCTTGCACTCTTAAAAATATTTGTTTCAAAAAGGATCCCACAAATTTAATAATAAATCATCCCCACTGGACTCATAAGAATTTCCCTTTTCACTAACGTTCTTCAACAAACTTTGGCCAAAAGCTCCAAAAGTACCTACCTACACACACATATATATATATATATATATATATATATACATAAAAATATATACGTAGGTACTTTTGGAGCTGTACAAGACAAATTGATTCAGGAATGTAGCTCGTCAAATTCTCTTGCAATTTCTTAAATGAAAATTGCCTTAGGGATGGAACCTAACAAAAGCGTTTTTATGCTTCACATAATATGTGGCAAGCCATTTTTCACATTGGACTCATCTCATGACAATTTTCCTATCCACTAACGGTATTTAACCAACTTCGCCCCACAGCTCCCAAAGTACCTACTTATATATATATATATATATATATATATATATATATATATATATATATATATATATATATATATATATATATATATATATATATATATATATATATATATATATATATATATATATATATATATATATATATATATATATATATATATGATGAAAATTAATGCAATATCGCAAGAAAAGATGAGGAATTAAACCACATTCTCCGAAGACAATTTAACTCAGAACAGTTTCAGTGTATCTCACACCCTTTTTCAACTGACACTGGATAGAAAATATAAGAAATGTGCATATAAGCATAACACAAGGTCTGGTCGTGAAAGATCCCCTTTTTTCCCCCCAATCCCCTATGTGTTATGCTTATATGCACTTTTCTCATATTTTCTATCCAGTGTCAGTTGAAAAAGGGTGTGAGATACACTGAAACTGTTCTGAGTTAAATTGTCTTCGGAGAATGTGGTTTAATTCCTCATCTTTTCTTGCGATATTGCATTAATTTTCATCATATATATATATATATATATATATATATATATATATACATATAGGTATGAATTTGGGCAGTATTTTTTCATTATTGCATGTTTTATTAAAAGTGACCACTAATTTCGAATTAATAATACTTTTTCAATCTTCTCGATTTGTCTTATATTCGCCTTTTCTTCATTGTTTAACTTGTGGATTAGCGAACTATAGTTCATCGAGACTGATTTTTGTTATTTTGCTAATGATAGAAGTAAATTAATGTAATTTAACACTTTCTTTAATTTAACTGACGCGTTTCGATAAATCGAGAATCATCTTTAGAGTTAAAATGCGAAATTATTACAAAGTAGTCAGTTTATATATCTTACAAAATGTATTAACAAAATTACTAATGAAGCTATACACGTAAAGGCAGTTTGGATCCAGATGATAAAAGATCGGAGAAGTAGATATACATAGAATGGGATGGATTAAGCTGCCCCTTCCAGAGGGGATTAGTTGCTAGGGGCAGCTCTGATTACACCTGTCCCTCTCTTTGCTTTTCTTGCACTGGGTAGGATTTCATTGAAGTTTAACTGTATTTTTAATTTCAGTTGTTTCTTTTGGATATATATAGCTTCAAGGAAGAGCAGTTGGCGCCTGTTGGGACCATAGTCTATGATTTTGGCGTTTTCTTCTATCATTTTTAGGTTGAGGCAAGTTCTGTATACTTCCTGTGTATTTTTTTTAGGTGCACCCTTGTTCAGCTGGTATGACATTCTCCTTAAGACAGTGGTTTCAGTCATGCCGATATACTAGTAAGGTAGGAACTCACAGTCTCCTACAGCAGTTTACATGTGTACTAGGATATCAGATGTATTCTTCTTTGTTTTGGTTGTAGCGGGGTGGTTGTCGAAGTATGGCCAAGAGTACGGGAATATGCGCACACAGGCTCTAAGGTAGGCCAAGCAAGGAGACAACTGTTATTTTTCTAAGAGTGCGAGTTGAATAGATATCTGCAGCCTCGTGACCAAGGAATATTCCAAACACATTTACCAAAATGCATTTTCAATACACACTAAATAAAAGGCACAACAATAAATATTGATATATATAGGTACATGAATATGACAGAATTTTGGTTCAAAATACTAATTGGATAACCAGGGTTATTGAATGGTTATAATATGAGATATATGATAGTGAGTAATTTAGTTCCTTTGAACTTCGAGAGTAAAGCGGGGTAAACTTGGGAGGTTTTTGCGACCTTGATTACTCACGGGGCTAGCCGATAACCCGTAACAGGTGAGGGTACTTTCTCGAAACTTGTGTTATCAGAGATGCGGGCCTCTTGTCCTCAAGAGGTCACCAGACGAACTTCGAAGGGCTGTGGATGACTTCTCCAAACTCGGGTTAAGCGAGCTATCGGGCCTTTATCCCCAAGAGATCACCAAAACAACTTCAGGGACGGCTTCTCCAATCCTTCATCAGAAGGCGGTTGAGAAAGGCTGACGTTGCCTCACAAGGCTCTTCTCCCTGACCCGAAGATACGGGTGTAATTTCCATCTCTTCCGTGGCTGGCGACCATCACTCACAATTCTCGGAAGAGAGCTACGTTGAATCGTCTCCTTTCTGTGAAATGTCGTCTAACCAAAAAAATCTTTCTGTAATACTGATGCCTCGTTCTGATTTTTTGCGGTGATCTAGCGGCAAGTCCAAAAAGGGTTGGCTTGAAAGGGGGGAGAGGGATGATGACTTGCTTTCTCTCCCGAGATAATATATTAGGAGGTGGGGGAAATAATATTATTCTAGGGGATCCCACCATACTCCTCCCTATCCAAAGATATTTTTAGACGGCAGGACACTTTGGAGTGAAAATAAAATATCGATAAAAATTTCATTAAGAGGGCAACTTATAAAGCTATCATTTTAACGTTTACCAACAGAGAAAAAAAAACATAACAATACACGGGATTTACATATGTGTAACCACAGATAACTTAATTTATACATACGCACACACAAAAATGAATCAAACTCGAATTTTACTATACACTTAGGTTGT
This sequence comes from Ceratothoa steindachneri, assembly GCA_963969495.1. Lineage (NCBI taxonomy): Eukaryota > Metazoa > Arthropoda > Malacostraca > Isopoda > Cymothoidae > Ceratothoa > Ceratothoa steindachneri. The sequence continues at coordinate 89,138,994 of OZ018328.1, forward strand.
TGGAGTGGGGTCTTCTATTGGATTTCTACTCAAGCTATCGGCTAGGCTGTTGTCGGTGCTTTACCATAGAGGATCCAAAAGTGGTACTCCATGAGTAGTAGGCTCCAACGCATTAAACTGCCATTTTGGCTCTTACAGTTTTTAGGTACGTCAGGGGTATGTGATCACTTTAGACAATAAATTCTTTACTTATGAAATACACCATAAACTTACGAATAGACCACACTATGGCTAACACTTTAGGCACTATGGCGTCATACCCCCCCTTCGCTATGGAACAGATTTCTGCTAGCATATCCTACAGGGTATCCCATTCCATTGTCATCATATTGGATGAGAGCACAACCTATGCCATCCTGGGAGGAATCGGTACGAACCCCGAATGTTTTATTAGGATTTGGTGTTCTCAAAATAGGGGCAGAAATTAGCTTGCCCTTTAACTGGTGGAAGCGATCTTCTGTGGAAGGCGTTCAATTGACTGGATTGGGGGCGTTCTTTTAAGCATGTGGTTAAAGGAGAGGCTATGGCAGCGAAATTCGGCACAAAACGACGATAGAATGACACAGGAAAGCCTTCCAATAGGGCAACCAATGGAGCCCTCTCATTAGAAGCGAGATTGGGGTTTACATTTAAGTCGGAGTTAAGCTCTGCTTGGTGGGAAGGAAAAGACGGCAGGGGATCGTTTGCTTCTACGCACACCATTTGGACAGACACAAGGTTTCAACGGTATAGATGTGTCCGTTGCTTGACGGGGTACGAATTAAGCCTATTCGATCGATTGAGACCTGGGTGAAGGGCTCTACCACTCTCGGGGTCTTTTGAAAGGGGGCCGGGGCTAGACGCCCTTTAGAGGTGACTTTCTGGAAAAGGTCACAGGACTTGCAGACGTCGATAATTCCTTTGGCCGCGCATGGCTAAAAGAAATACTTGGAAACTCGCTGTGCCATATTGTTATGGCCGATATGTCCGTCCATTAGTTCATCATGCGCCATCTTTAAAACGGATTCAATATTCGTTCTCAGCACACACAACGCGTTGGTCGGGGGGCTCTTCGGTTCAACAGAAAAATGGTATACTAACGCGTCTTTCATGGTGTATTCAATCTTCCGATTGCCCCGCACCGTTTCAGTCTCCTTCTCCCTTTCTTTCTCCCACAGGGGTTATGATGGTGGGCAATTCTTCTGCGCCTCAGCAATTGAACATCGGTGGCGAGGTCGAAACATCCCTCGTGGCCTGGGTCCTGGTAACGCTCGGCTGAGAAATTTGGTATTGAGAGAGCTGTGCGCTCTGTCCAATCAGGGCGGAGCAGAATTTCATCGAAGCCGCAACTACGTCAGCCCATCCGGTGAACTACTGGCACTCAATATGGCACCGTACCACTGTGAACCTGGCGGCATGACCTAAAAGTCATGCACAAACGCGAACCTGTTATGCTTGGGACTTACGGGGGGTAGTAGTTTGTGGAAACTAATATACAGGTGGAACCTCTATTTCTAACCAATATTGACACTCGGCAACTATTTACTGCGCCATTTTTGAACTGGAGTCCACCGAGGGAACTCTTGTTAAACAAGAAATTTAACTGTTGATCCGTTGAAGAGGGAACAGGGGCCACTGGCGATGCGGCTGGATGATTAGGCGAGAGGGCAGCATAGATTTGGTGGACCGGGTGACTCGACGATGTCCTCAGTTGAGAATTTTGGTGGCAATAATAACTTAAGTTCCCGGGATGCCACACGTAAAGCATAAAATTGCTCTACGGGGGTAGTTGCTAAGCGTGGAGTGGAGTAACGGGGGCTTCACGTCCTTTTCTTCTCTCGGCGGGTGAGGCTTGTAATTGCTCGGTGCCTGCACTTTTATGGAGCCGTTATTGCCCTTGGGTGGGCTTTGGTTAAACCCAAACTTATGTTTCGGGGAGAGGTATGAGTCTTCTTGACCTCCTTGGGGTATAGGTTGTGACTGGAAGAGTGAAGTTTGGCTTCTTTCACACACTCCTCGAAAATGGACGCTCATCTGTCCGCTATGAAGGCCCTTAGTTCGCGCGGGGGAGTCGACTTCAGTTAATCCCTTAGAATGAAGTCAATACGATATAAAAATGGACACTATCCTAAATGATCAAAGCAAATTACGAAAATTCTCGAAGAATCCCTCGACGAGATTAAGAAGAAGGTAGAACAAATCATTGAACGGATCAACAAACAACCCTGAAATATATAAATGAAGAAAATTATAGGTGACTTCAGCCCAGGATACACTTATATGACCGTGAAACCCACAAAGTTGTTAACCTCCTCAGGCCTATATTTAGTCAAATCTCTACCCCCAACTACGAACTCGGAAAATTCCTAAACAAAATATTGACTCCATACGTACCCAATATATACAGCCTCAAATCCTCGGCTGTTTTCATCAATATCATTCGAGCCACTAACCCTGAAAAAAAAAATAGCTTTTATAGACGTAGAATCATTATTCACCAATGTATCAGTCGCCAAAACAACAAACATATTACTAGAACACGTCTATGACCAAAATGACCGCCCCCATTTGGAAGCCAATGGACGACATGAAGAACCTCCTGCAAATTTACACCTCTGAAGCTTCTTTCTTTGACCCTAATGCAAGCATGTACCGCCAACTCGATGGAGCCGCAATGAGTTCTCCCTTAGAAGTTCGATTTGCCAACTTCTATATGGGAGTAGTTAAAAAAAGGGTCTTCTTAAGAGTACCCAAGCCCCATATTTACTGCAGGTATATAGACGACATCTACACCAACAAACAAACACAAGAAGAAATACATAATCTGGAAAAAGCCTTTAAAGAATGTTCTTCCCTCAACTACACCATTGAAGAAAGCTATAACAATCAATTACCATTCTTAGATATCCTCACTACCAATATCAATGAAACAATAACAACTAAAGTTTAAGTTAAACCAACCAACCCGGGATTTTGCATGAATAGGGACAGCGAATGTCCTAAGCGCTACCGAACAAGCCTGATATCGTCGTACATCAACCGTGCTTTTACCCACTGCACAACATAGAATGACATAAATAATAAACACGAGAGAGCCACTCAGGTACTCGTAAATAAGGATTCTCCAATAAAGAAATACAAACAGCTATAATAAATAAAATGGCAATATGGTACCTCTCTGAACCACAGAAAAACAGGAATACGGATAATAACGATATTATAAAGCTGTTCAAAAAATAATATAATGAGCACAGAACACTAAGCAGATGAAAGAGCCATCAAGAAAATTATAGACGGAGGAATAACGCCAAGGAAAAGATGGAACTAATCATCTACTATCAAAATACTTCAACACTTTTCATGAAAAATAACCCCAAACCCCCGATAAAACCGGAACAAAGAACACATCTGATATACAAGTACACATGTAAAGTCGGAGACTGTGAGCTCCTACCTAACTCGCATATCGGCATGACCGAAACGACTCTCTCAAAAATAACGTCATACCATCTGAACAACGGTGCACCTAAAAAACATACACAAGAAGTACACGCCTCAACCAAAAAATGATCGAAGAAGACACCAAATTTTAGACCATGCTCCTAACAGGCGCCAACTGCACTTCCTTGAAGCTATATATATGACAGAGAAACAAGTGAATTTAAACATACAGTATAACTCCAAGGAAATCCTGCCCAGCGCAAGAAAAGCAAAGAGAGGGACGGGTCTAATTAGGGCAACCCCTAGCCACTAATACGCTCTGGCTAGCAGCTTAATCACCCCTGGATCCAACCTGCCTATACGGGTATAGCTTCGTTCGTAATTTTGTTAATACATTTTGTAAGATATATAAACTGACTACCCTGTAATAATTCTCCATTGTAACTCTGAAGATGATACTTAATGTATCAAAACGCATCAGTTAAATTAAAGAAAGTGCTAAATTACATTAATTTACTTCTCCCTTTAGAAAAATAACAAAAATCAGTGTCCGATGAACTTCGGTATGCTTATCCACAGGTTAAACAAGGTTGAAAAAAGAATTATTAATTCGAAACTAGCGATCGCTTTTAATAAAATATATATATATATATATATATTTATATATATATATATATACATATATATATTCCTGTATCAATGTTTTGTGTAAGGACTCCAAAAGTACCTACGTATATATATATATATATGCGTAGGTGCTTTTGGAGCTTTGGGTCGAAGTTGGTTGAAGAATGTTAGTAAATAGGGAAATTGGTATGAGTCCAGTGTGGAAAATGGCTTGCCACATATTGTGTGAGAGATAAAAGCGCTTTTGTAAATTTCAAAGATTTAGGGGGAAAGAGGGTGAATACTTCGGGGGGTAGGGATTGTGTAAGCGTTGGCGTGGAATGTTCGAAGAACTTCGATCTTATGACGGAAAGCAAGAATGTTTGCTGAAAGTCCAACGGCGTAGGCTGCATCCTCACCCTCGTTTAGCCGTGCTTTCAAAGCTCCATGCGGCGATCTCAGGACAACGTGGGTACAGAAGGGCACGTGGTCGTTTTTAGACCTTATTCTGTTACAATCTTTTTATACAAGCAAAATGATGCAGGGAAATAAGTTCTAGCTGATAGCAGGGAAAAAGTGAGGAAGTAGAGCAAAGTGAAGGTCTCTCTAGATAAATTAAGAGTTCGTGTGTCCTGATAGAAGTAAGCAAAGGTTGAAAATTTTAATTTGCATCAACCTGAAAAGCACTTGAATTTCGACCTGAATTATTACACCATTCCTTAATTGATTCTAGCATATATGGCTTCAAATATATAAATATATATATATATATATATATATATATATATATATATATATATATATATATATATATATATATATATATATATATATATATATATATATATAAGAGAGAGAGAGAGAGAGAGAGAGAGAGAGAGAGAGAGAGAGAGAGATAGAAAGACAGACAGACAGAGAGAAAGAGAGATAGAGATAGATCTTCCTGCCATTCCATGACATACGAGTAGATAAACATATTTAGACGCCTTTTCCCTCCTATGGTTTCCACAAATATCAGCGATATTATTACCCTAGGCGCTGTTCAACCTGTTTCTTAATAAAACGCTTCGCTAACTTCTCCGTGGTATATGTAATTAACAGCCATGCAATAACATTTATAGGACTAACTGGTGATTTAAAAATACTCATTTACTAAATTGCTTAAGGGTATAAGGCTTAGGTGGGTTTTACTTGTTCCTTATAATCTAAAATTAATATCTGATATTTATTTAACATAGATTTATTCCTGTTCATTCTTTGTCCTATTTATCTACTATTTATCTTCATTCAGTTCATATACAGTTGCCAAGCGCTGATGTATTTTTTTTAAATTAACATTTTTATTTAGTTTTTCTATATTATTTAAGTTCTACAGTCATGACTTCTTACCTCTTTTATTTCATTTTAAACTCATGCTAAAACATTTCTTCCATTTTATATCATTTTATTTCTATGGTTGCGTTGTGTAATTTTGTTGTAGAACATCAAAGTTTTTTTATCTATTTCTATCTTTTTCTGCGTTAGAATTTTTTTTCCCTCATTGTCTCTTCAGAAAATATCTCTCTATCGTTAAAGAAAATTAAAGTAATAAATTAACTTGCCTCAGTCAGCTATTGCATCTAAGGTGCGCAATTATGTTGGAAAAGCAATTTTCCACAATGTTGAACTTGCTCTTCTTATAGCGCTATCTGAGCATTTTTGTCTGTATCTCTGAGTATCCTTTATGTATGACTGACTGAACTCACTTATTTCGATAAATTTATAATATAAAAATTAAGTATTAACGTAGTAAAGAAAACGAGGTAGCCTTTATCTCTTTAAATAGCTTTAAACTCTATACAGGTATATGATATATTTAAGAGTATGATAACGAATTTATCTGTCATTTTCTTTATACATTTATGCAAATGAGTCATCTTGAAATGATATCCATATAATCTATTTGCCGACTTAGTTATTTTGAGGTTTAATTACTAATATATTAAATTAACATCACTTTTATCAACCCTATGATCGAGTCAGATTATGAATATACTTTGATTTTTTAATTAATAAAGCTGAAATATTTATCGCTAGGATGTTTAATTTCTCCTTTTAACATTATGTTTAATTCTATGAATTTAATCATTGGGAGTCTTGCTTCTCTGAGATCAAATTCGGGTGAATATCACATTAATTTAAAACCACACTCTAACGGAGGTGCTGCTAGACTTACTACTTTGATTTTACGTAAAACCAATTCATCTACATGACATTTGTTTAGGATAAGTAAAAATGCACCCAAAACTATAGATGAACTCTTAAATATAATTTTAATCGCAGATGTTTCTTAATTATAAATGAATGAAATAGAAACTTCGTTATTTGCCCCTTTCAGTTACCTCGACGTCAACCTTGAATAGCCCGATGATACTTGATGAATTGTAAGCCCAGTCGAACTGGGGGAAATATAAGGGTTGGAAATGGAAACTCTATCACTAATGTCCAAAATCTCTATTCATCTTTTTCAGATTAATCGTGTTCCACTTCCTTCTATTCGCACTCTCATTTAAGCTTAATGATTAAATATCCGAAAAGATGAATAAAAAAATACGGGTGAAAATAAATTTGAAGGTGACGAAAGAAGGGGAAAAAAACAGCACCTTAAAAATTTCCTGATTAAAAGGATTCAAATTTGATTACCCTAATAAAAATTATCAATGAAAGAAAAAAGTTGAATAAATATATAATTGAATTGTAGAGTAATTATTTCGTCGCGTTATTTATTGAGAGAAGCCCTAGTTTTGTTACCAATAGTTCTAATCTTTTTCTCTCTTATGTTTGTCTATTTGATAGAAAGGTCAAGTTCTTTTGTATTGGTTATATCTCTACCTTTCTTATTGCGCAAAGGGATAGAATCTACTTTTTGGAACCAGTTCAGATGTTGTGCAGCCAAATGTTCCTTTGAAAAATTTATTTGCATATCTTTGTATTTATGCCTTTGCTGGTGTTTGCTTATTTTTTTCCGTGAAATTAGGTTATGTTAAACTTCTTTCCTTCTTCCAATTTCCAAATTTTGTTCTTAATGCGATCCACCTAAGATTTAGTCGATCTTTACCTAATTATTTAAATAACGCAAATATTTATTAATGATTGTATTTCGCAACTAGAATTATTGAAACAACGTTAAAGTAAGCGATTTGAAAATTAATTCTGTCCTTAATAGAGAAAGAAACATGTTTATAATTGGTGCTTGAATTCTCGTCCCCAGTCAATCGACATTTTCTTTTTCTTTACCTTACATGCCCCCGTAAGGGGAGCGGCGATTTGCCATCCTGGCCGCCGTGCTGACGGGACTCAGCACCCTGTCCGACCCCAGCTTTGGCTCTTCTTCTTCCTTCAAAACACTTGTTTCCTCGCTTTTCATAAAACCTCTCCCACAACTTTCTCTGGTCAGCCTCTAATTTCACAGGGTAGATGCTGAACTTCCTTTCAGCCAACCGTCCCGCATCGGGGCTGAGGAGGTAGGGGACAATGTTCCCTAACCCCTGAGCTCCGGTCTGGGGTGGCTGGTTTTTAACAACCTGCTTCATCCCCACCCATACCTTCCTCACATCCCTTTTCCTCTCCTCTTCACAATCTATATATTTTACGCCGTGTTCAAGGTGGAGCCGCCATGCTGAAGGACTGCCAGGCCACCAGGCGGGAGGGGTGGTCCCAAATGGCGGCGCCTGGCTCTGCCGGGCTTGTAAGCACCTCTCGCAGTGCGGGCTACTGCGAAAGGTGTGCGCTATTGCATCCCGTGTTAAAAAAAGGGTCACCATGCCCAATGATGAAGATCAAACAAAAAAAACTCAACCCCCAAATTTCCCTGAAACATCGACGGAGCCGCCCTCGGGCAGCTCCAGCAAAGAAATAGGGGTCCCCCGCCCTGTGCTTGCACAGGGGACCCTCCATATTTCTCTAACTGGAGAGAAGGCTTAATCCTCTTCTTCACCTACGGGTGGAGGGGACTCCCCCTCACCCCCTTCTCTGGAGGTGCTTTCGGGCACCTCCCTTTTCCCAGCGGCAGTCCCCTCTTTTCTTTTCAAGGGGACTGCCAAGAAAGCCAGCAGGCAGCCCTTAGCCAGCCGCTCCCCATCAAAGCGGCTCGGTAGGGCAAACCCCCTTAGGAGGGAGAGGGAAGCCAGGCCCCTTCGGTCGATTCCCTCAAAAGACCTGCTGGCAAGAATTTTAAACCTTGCCGGGGTCAAGGCCTGTGCCTCCCCACACAAGACTGGCGACACTGCCAAGGGTACCTGCGATGTCCTGGGAGGGGATGGCCAACTGGAGGCCCCTCCTGTTATAGACATGGTCCTTGAGGAGACCCAGCCTCAGACGGTAGGGCCTTCCATGGGGAGGAATTCGGGCTCGGCGCCAAGCACCGAACCCAAATCCGCCCCTATGCAAGGTCCTCCTCAAATGGCTGAGGGCTCCGAGGCAGTTAAGGAGGGGAGGGATCTCATCCGACAGGTGCCCTTACGACAACCAGGACCTTCTCTATTTCGGAGAGGGACGGATGGGTCTGCTACCACTTTGGTAGGCGACCAAGCTAAGATCGGCACATCCAGCCCCTCTACCCCCTCTTGTGCGGAGCCCCTGACCAATACTAACACCAAAAGTGCACAGGGCGGAGCATCGATGACATCGGGGCCCCTCATTCAGAGGTTACCTGGCGTTTTCAAGCCCGCTGGCTTTAAACGCTTCCTCGTTATTCGCTCCACTGATAGAACTATGTGTCCAAGGGCAACATGATCCATCAGAGGAGAGGATTAGCTAGTGCAATTGGTAGAGAGCCGAAGGTGACCCGTTTCTCGGACGGCAGCCTTCTAGCGAATGCGGCGAATCCCGCCGAGGTGGCCAAGATAAGTGCTCTTCAGGCACTTCATGGCACCCCAGTGAGTGTGACGCCGCACTCTACCATGAACTTTGTGAAAGGAGTAGTTTATGCGAGGGAACTTGTTGACTACTCCATTGAAGACATCACCCTAGAGCTGGCTGACCATGGGGCGGTCAAGGTCGAACGTGTGATGAGAAAACAGGGAGGGGCCTCGAGACCCACCCCTACACTCTTCGTCACGTTCTACTGTGACAAGCTCCCTGAGTCGGTGCGTGCCGGTTGGTACCGCTACCGCGTGAAGGCATTCGTGCCACTGCCGCGGCGGTGCTATTACTGTCACCGCTTCGGCCACACGAATCGCTCATGTAGACGTGCAAAGTCGGGGTCACCCGAAGTATGTGTAAATTGCTCCAAGGTCGCACACGATAAGTCCAAATCGTGTGTGGCCAAGTGTGTCAATTGCGGAGAGCCGCACCCTGCTTCTTCGAAGCAATGTGGTGCATTTCTCCTGGAGAAAGAAATCCTGGCCGTTCAGGCCCAGGATAGACTCATTCCGCGAGGCTAAGGACTTGGTCCTGGCGTGCCCGGCTCTGCCTGGGACGTCATATGACTCAGTAGTTAGAAAGGCACCCTGTGCTCCTGGCCCATCCAGGCCAACGAGCACGGTTGTTTCCGCGCCCATTCGGAGCCCTTCTGCGGGCTCTACCCAACCCGGGCGCTCCCCTGGTAAAGCTGGCGGCAAAAAGGGTTCATACCCAGCCCCGGCTAAAACCAGGGCTCCCCCCTCTTGCTTAGCGTGACCGTTTCCCGCAAGGCGAAACGGCCACGCGCCTCCACCGAGTCGTTAGACTCACAAGAGGCAACACCCTTGAAGATGGTCGCTAGGCCATCTTCGGGGGTTCCTAAAGCTGTCCCCCGAAAGGAGGACAGCAACATAGGAGCTTCGGCTTCTTTGCCCACGCCACGAGGTGGAGCGAGTGGATCGGAGACTGTGGTTCCTCAAAAAGAGGGCCCCATGCTTCCGAAGCCGCAGCGCTCACCTAAGGTTTCGAGGCGGAGGGAGGAAAAGCCTCGCATGGCGAGCCCAACCTTCCCAAATAAGTCCTCGAAGGCGACAGCGCCTTCAGCGCTTTGTCCGGCCAACAGCGCCTGGGGTTCTGCCCCCGGGAAGCGTTCCGCTTATTCCCGTGAGGGTCTTCTGTTCAAAGAGGGCCCCCGCGTCTCCTCCGAGCTAGGCCTGGAGGGTATATTCCTTCAATGGAATTGCCGTGGACTCCGGGCCAACTGGGAGGAGCTGCAGAGGCTCGTCTCGTCCCGCTCCCCGTTAGCTATCTTTTTGCAGGAGAGCATGCTAGTCGCGTGCCCCCTGCCCGCCCTCTCGGGGTACAAGGGTCTTGCGACCCCACCACCGCGGGATAGCCGAGCTGGGGGATGCGCGGTTTACACCCGGCATGATGTCTCGTTTCTTCCTTTCTCTTTAGATACCGCCTTTCAGGCAGTGGCTGTGCAGCTGCACCTGGATAGGAGGTAAACTATCATTTCTGCGTACATTCCACCGTCAGCTGACTTCGACGCGGTGATCTTCCGCCGCGTCGTGGCACGGTTGCCGAGGCCCTATCTCTTGCTTGGAGATCTTAATGGCAGTCATCCTCTCTGGGAATATTACTCCATAAATCCCAGGGGACAAGTCCTTGCCGATCTGATCGAAGAGCTTGAGATGGGTGTCCTAAACGTGGATGAGTTTACGCATCACTGTCCGAGAACCGCTTCATTTTCTTGCCTTGACCTATCTTTGTGCTCTTCGGATGCACATCCTGATTTTGATTGGGGGATGGTCGATAACCTCCAAAAGTAGTGATCACTCTCCCATTCAAATATCATTTTCAGGGCAACTTCCGCCTGAGAGACCACCTCGGTAGTGCTTGGCGCGGGCGCGGTGGCCTGAATTTCAGGAAATGACTGAATTTTCTATCTCAGTCGAGGAGTTTAGGTCCGTAAATAAGGCCGTTGAGTTCTTCTCCGGCAACCTCATCGCCGTGGGCCTGACTACTATTCCTAGGACGTCTGGCCGTTTTGCACGCCGATTAATCCTATGGTGGTCGGCCGAGTGTGAGACGGCCCTCAAACAGAAGCGTTATGCCTATATGCGCTATAAGCACCGCCTGAACGATTTCACTGTCGCTGAATTTCGTCGGGCTAGGGCTAGGTTCCGATATATTTCGAAGCACGCCCGCCGCTCTTTTTGGCAGGCATACGTGTCTTCACTTAACGGGAAGTACCCTTTAGCTGAGGTGTGGAAGCGAGTCAAAAGGATTCGGGGCAAGTTCTCGCAGGACCCCCCTCCCGTTCTCCAGGAGAATGGGACCGCAATCTCGGACCCCGCGTCCGTGGCGGAATCCTTCGCGACCGCTTTTTTGTATTCTCTAGCCGTGATGCTGCTCCGCCAGCATTCAATGCACGTCGTGATGTCACGGAAGGCCGCCGGCTGGACTTTACCTCCAGAGGCGGAGAACCCTTCAACGACAAGTGTACTGTAAGCGAGTTGCGTTCCGCTCTCGCTTCGTGCGCGGACACCGCCCATGGTCCGGACGATGTTCCGTACGCAAACTTTGACACCTAGGTGAGCGAAGCATGGCCTTTCTGATAGATTTGTTCAACAGGATCTGGGTGGAAGGTCTTCTCCCAGACTCATGGCGAATCGCTACTGTGCTTGCCTTTCGCAAACTAGGGAGAGATCACTCTACTCCGACCGGTTTCCGCCCAATCTCTCTAACTTCTTGCGTGTGCAAGTTGATGGAGAAATTGGTAAATGTTAGATAAGCCTTTTTCCTGGAGAGCGGAGGCCATCTGTCTTCGGCATAGTGCGGCTTCCGCAAGTTTCACTCCACATCGGATGCTCTGCTCCGACTGGAAAATGCCGTCTGCGAGGCTTTCCTTCGTAGACAGCACTACGCCACGGTGTTTTTCGATCTGGAGAAGGCCTATGATACCGCATGGCGATACGGTATCATGGAGACTCTCCACACGATGGGGGCAAGGGGATGCCTCCCAATTTTTATATCTGAATTTTTGCGAGATCGTCGATTCCGCGTACGGGTGGGGGGAGCCCTCTCCGGCCCAAAGGAGCAGGAAGAGGGTGTCCCGCAGGGAAGTGTCCTCAGTGTCACACTCTTTGCCCTGAGCATCAACGGCATCACCTCGGTGCTACCGGAAGATGTTCTCGCTACGCTCTACGTGGACAACCTTTCGATCTCTTTTGGCGCGGCCCCGATGCCAACTCTGGAGCGTCGACTCCAACAGGCATTGAACCGCGTCTCTCGCTATGCCGAAGCGCACAGGTTTCGGTTTTCTTTGGCCAAGACTAAGGTGGTGCACTTCTGCCGCCAACCACGCTTCACCCCAACCCAGATTTGTTTCTTAATGGGGTGCGCCTGGATGTGGTTAAGTCGCACCGTTTCCTTGGTCTCGTATTCGACCGACGCCTCACCTGGGAGGCTCATATTCGCAGCCTTAGGGTCTCTTGTACCCGCGCCATGGACAGTCTCCGTTCCGTGACGTTCAGAGCTTGGGGCGCTGATAGGGCTACTGCCCTACTTTTTTATCGATCCTTTGTTCGTTCGAAGCTCGACTACGGATGCGAGTTTTATGCATCCGCAGCCGAGCGTTTATTGCGGAAGGTGGATTTGATCCACCATACCGGCCTTTGCCTTGCGACCGGTGCCTTCCGCACTTTCCCCATTGAGAGCCTGTTGGTCAATGCTGGGGAGATGCCACTCCATCTGCGCAAGGTGCAGTGTATCAACCGACTGTACGCGCGAGCCCAGCGCCTCCCTCAGTCGCCGAAAGGCTCTCACTGCATCCGCAGCTGATCTCGATGGTGCCTATGCCGTCGAGAGACGCCAGTCATACCCTAAGCCTTTGGGTTTAGGGCCAGGAAACTCCTTCGAGAGGTAGATATCGCGTTTGGGCTGGTGGCGCCCCTGGTTTTGCCCAGGACGCCACCCTGGAGGAAACCACATTTGGCTATTTGTCGCCACGCCTCTGCTCCCAAAGCTCGTACTGCGCCGGGAGAATTGCGTTCGACCTTTTTGGAGCACACATCGTGTCACGCTGGAACCGTGCCAGTGTATACGGATGGCTCCAAGTCCCAAGAGCGGGTCGGCTTCCACGCCGTATCCCCTCTGTTTGAAGTCAGCGGGGCTCTACCAGGCGCTGCGTCTGTCTTCACGGCCGAGCTGGTGGCAATACACCACTCGGTGAGGGAGATTACGCGACGTGCCTGGTTCGAAGACATGATTGTGATCTATAGCGACTCACAAAGCGCCCTGAGTGCTCTCGGGGCATTGGAATCTCCGCATCCCCTGGTTCGCGATATCCGTGACGCCACGGTTTTGGTGAGCCGGGCAGATGTCGAGATTATCTTCTGCTGGGTTCCTGGACATGTAGGAATTGCGGGGAATGAGCGCGCCGATGAGGGCGCCTAAGAGTCCGCGAGGACTCTAAGACCGGACCAGCGTTTCGCTCTTCCTCACACCGACTACATGGCAGGAATACGGGCAGCTCTTCCGATTGCTTGGCAAAGGAGATGGGAGATGGTCGAAGGAAACTTAAAGTTGCGTGCCATTGCGCCGCGACTGTTCCCATGGACCTATCCCATAATGCCCGGCGGCTTCAGGTTGCTTTCTGTCGTCTTCGAATCGGACACACTTGTGTGACGCATCGCTACTTGATGGAGCGCTCGCATGTGCACGATTGCAATGACTGCGTCGTCCCCCAGACTGTTTGGCATATTCTTGTCGAATGTCCCAGTCTGGGTGATCTTCGCGCACGATACCTTTTCCGGTACCGGGATGGGTGGGGTCGCTACCGCCTGTCCCTTGTACTCGGGACGAGTGCGTGCACCATGACTGGTGGACTTATTGACTTTTTGGGGGAGGCCGGCCTTCTCTCTTTCATTTAACCCGGTTTAATTGTTGTTGTTGTTTTTGTTATTGTTTTTGTTATTGCTTTGTTATTGTTATTGTTATTTCTTTTTATTGTTTCCTGTTTAATTTTTTAAAGTAGCCTAGAACTAGGCTGTTTGTTTACGGCGACTTATGCCTAAGTCGGCAGTCGCCAGATAGCCCCTTAAATAAATAATAATAAAAAAAATTACCTTACATGCATTTTTAATTCTAAATTCATCTAGTTTTGCTAAAACCATAATTTCAATACTTTTAAGGAGGACCGGTATCTGCCACTGACCTTGCCCTATGAAAGAATTCTAAGTGGTTATCTGATGAGAGAGTTGTCAAATACGTTATTTTGTCTCTGCTGAACGGTGGGTTTGGAGTTTCTACAGAGCTAAAGGTGATGATCAATTCCATATGTATTTATATATTGTCATATGAATTAGAGCGACAAAGACCATTTGGATTACCTATTTTTAAACCTCTCTCTTTATCTTCCTATTAATACCAAAATCTCTAAGGATAAAATCCGGCAAAGCCGTAATTTAATGAGATCGAAATACTGAAATACCAAATTCTCAATGCCGAAATACCGAAACAATGAGGCCAAATAAACATTTCGCTATTTATATATATTCAATGACTTAATAAGCCGAATTGTTTTAAAATATATATGTTGTCAATTGTAGCTTAGTTAAGGTTACGGTAAGAGTTCAGAAAACATCCACCATATATTTAGGTATAGCAGTCCTCCTATATAGTTTCGCTTTAGCGCTAAGAGTACATATTTTAAGATTTTACACCATAATGGGGTTAAAATTAACATTGAAAATAAACCATTATTTTCACACACTGGCAACATTTAATTCGTACTTAATTCACACATTGGCAACCCTCTGGTTACAAGTATTTATATAAGCACCACTTTCGATTTTCGCGCCAAACTCCATCTGTCTAACGTTTTTAATGGTTTCATGTATTTTTGGGCGTATTTAAATTTGTAATCTTTAATGACTTCTAATAATTAATCGGAAAATTTAATAGACCTTTGTTGAAATTCTAGCCTCATTTTGAAAGTGAAGGGTTGCGCCAGGCGCATCTATTTTATAACATCACCAGCGCTAAAGAGTAAGTTTGTTTTGACTTGGGATTTAATCCTAATGCTAAGCATTGAAAATATTAATACTACTAGGTGTAGCATTTATATCAAATTGTTAAATATTTTCCAAAATAAATTTAGATAATGCTAAGAGTGAGTATATGGCGAGATTATGAGCAACTTCCCGAAGATATTACCAAATAGGTAATTTTAAAGGTCTCTGACAAGAGTTATAAACTTTTAGTCACGTTAATTAGGTTAAGTTTAATGTATCTTTTACCAATAAGTATTAGTATACTTTCAATTTATCCCACTCTCTTTAATTCCTCGGGATTTCGACTTACGAAATTATCATTAAAATCCATCTGTTGGCAGAAAATTGACTATTTATGAATTTTAATATATTATAACTTCTCATAAACTAATGAGGGTACTAAAAAATATGCCCCAAACCAACTATTTATCTGAAAGCATATTTGTTACTACAATTGTGAAGAATTGAATTCCAATGTCATTCTGGGTATTCTTCAATTTTGCGAACTGTGGCTTTGGAAAACTTGGCCACTAATATATATCTAAAACAAGGTCTGCTGACCTAAAATGTCGTGTGTTCTTACTTATTCTGATTTATGACATTTCGACCTTCAAAACTTTCAATAATTCACAGAAAAGCCATAGGAAAACCTTGCCAATTTTATGATCGAAAAAACATAAGTGTTTCAAATTTCGTTAGAATCAGCCACATAGTTATGATGTTATGGCCAAAATAAAATCATTCTTGGGCTGACATTGGGAGGACCTCGGCAATTATATCCTTTGAAAGAGAATGTAAAATAGCATGTGCGTTTCAAATCTCGTTAGAATCGACCAACATAGTGAGATGTAGTTGTCCTCGTGACTAGACTCGCATGCGAATAAAAAACATGAGTTTTTGGAGGAACCGTAGATAGACGAATTTTATAACTCTTCCTTTTCCACTTTATTTTTTTCTTACAATAAGAAAATATCAACCCAACCTAGCTAAATAGGTCGAATCCCACATCGAAAACACAATTAAAATAGCTTAATTCGTGTTTAATTAGAGCAATTCCTATATGAATAGGCTAAAATGTAACGTCTAAACATTGAATCATTATACTGATAGATGTTAATTCGCCAAACATAGAAAAAGCAAATATCAACTACTTTAAAAGAAAATCTTCAATCCCGCATCGGGACTGCAATTAAAATGCCTTTAGTGGTGTGAAGTTAGATAAATTCATATAGAAATAGGCTCTGATTTGACGTCATGATCTTAAAAAATCAAAGAAATAGACCAAAGAAATTCCTAAAAATATCGAAGCCCTCATCGAGACACACAATTAAAATAACTTCAATCGTGTGATATTAGAATAATTCCTATAGCAACAGGCTAGGATGTGACGACATAGCGGTCGCAACTCACCAACTAAGCCTGAAGTGACCAAAAATTTAAGAACTTAACCGAAAGTAGCTCACACTATCGATACCCGCGTCGAAAGCCCAATTAAAATAGATCTAATCAGATGAAATTAGCGATATTCTTATACAAATAGGAGAAAATACGAAGCCATAATGTTGAAACATGAGAGGAATAGCACGCAATAGGTAAAAAGTACAATAACTAAACCTAAACATGCTCTGAATATCGAAGCCAGGAACGAAAACACAATTTATATAGCTTTAATCATGTGAACCTAAAGTAATTCCTATGTAAATATGCTAAATAAAAAACGGATCGTCGGCAATTTGAGTTTTTTTTATCTCTTTGAGTATGTAAGCGTCCCCCCTTCCTTTCCCCAGGGTTTGGGGTTTAAAAACGAGAACAGCAGGGATTTGTAGGGTAATATTTGAAATTACTTTGAAATGACTATGAGCGGCTATTGTTATTTTATGAGGTTAGTTCATATATTTTGCTTAGTCAGGTTTGAGTTTTTTCTTATTTGGGTATTTAATCGTTTTCCTGCTAGGTTTGGGATGTTAAAACAATTTCAGTGATTTGTAGACTAATGTTAAAAATTATTTGGCAATTGCTATGAGCGGCTATTAATTTATTATAGGTTCTTTCTCTTTTTTTGGCTTAGTCACGTTTACAGTCTTTGTATTGAGTTGTGCACTTAATTGCTTTCCACCTGGGTTTGGGCTAGTAAAATAAATCCAACGATTCGAAAACTAATGTAGAAAATTATTTTTTTTAGAGGTTATTTCCTATTTTTTGCTTAATCACATTTGTTTACATTGCGATAGGCGGCCATCTTTCCCTTTCGTGACGCCTTTTTTAGATATTTTTCCGTTTTCCCCATGGTTTTCGCCAATGAATTAGGTGCATGGATGTTTTTGTTGATTTATTTAAGGGATATTCCGTACCTCAAATCGTCTATTAAAAAAAAAGAAATGAGGTTTGCCAAATTAGTAACTAGAAGAATTTTATAGCTTGCCCTTTCCAGGACCTGTTTATTTTCTTGCGGTTCCCTTGTCTTTGAAGGCTCTGGTGTGGCGTCAGTGCGACGATTAAATTATTATAGGTTCTTTCTTTTTTCTTTGGCTTAGTTACGTTTGCGGTATTTTTATTTAGTTGGGTACTTAATCGTTTTCCACCTGAGTTTGGACTAGTAAAATAAATCCAGGGATTTAAAAATTAATGTAGAAAATTATTTGGACACAGCTATGAGTGACTTTTGATTTTTTTGAGGTTGTTCACTATTTTTGCTTAGTCACATTTGTTAACATTGCGATGGGTAGCCTCTTTTTCCTTTCGAGACGCATATTTGGGCTATTTCCCCGTTTTATCCATGGTTTTCGCTAATGACTTAGATGCAGGGATGTGTTAGATGATATATTTGAGTGATATTCTGTAGCTCGGACCGGCTATTAAAGAACAAAGACGAGTTTTGGGAGAAATTGGTCGCTAGAATAATTTATAGCTTGCCCTTTCCAGCCACATTTATTTTCTTGCAGGTACGTTTTCTTTGAAGGCTCTGATGTAACGTCAGGACCTTAAAACCTGGAACAAATATACATACTTTGACAAAACGAAGGACGACCTTGGCAATTATAGTATTCCAAATAGAATGTAAAACAACATAAGTGTTTAAAATTTCGTTAGAACCGTCCGAATAGTTACCATGTTATTACAAAAACAAAAGAGCAAAACGGGAACAGAACAACCGACCGATCGAAATAGGGAGATGTATAGTCACTAGTGACTAGACTTGCACGCTACTAAAAAAACAAATTACTCTCAAATATGCACATCAAGACGGATTAGAAATGTGAAATAATTTTTTCCATATCCCCTTCCTTTCTCGTTAAATATGTTCCCTCTTTGCAACACTTAATAAAATTCACAAATTTTTTAATTTTATTAACTAGTATTTTTACGAGATTCTTTGGAAACATCTATCTAACACATATGCCCTGTTGATTTTCATGTTTTATTCAAAAAATAACTAAAATTTATTAGTACTAAATTTTCCAAATTATCGCTGTCGATGTAAGAAAAGTCTATGCACTTTTGCGTTCCAATATTATTTTGTGTTGGAATTTTGCATATGTGTTATTTGGTGGAATATGAAAATAGTGTCTCATTTAAGAAATAATGATTACATGGTATATTTTTATTTTTCCTTTGCCATTTGTAGCAATTATTTCTAACGAAATTTAACTATCAGACTACTTATTTGATTTCCTTACCTACATATCGTTTACTTCTCTATTTTTCGTTTTTCAATAATTTTATGTGACAATGTATTTTTCCAATTTTCTTGGAAACCATAGTTAATTAATGCTAATTATGTCTTTTCTTTCATATTTTTCTCTTTTTTTCTTATAGTATTTGGGAGAATGCAATTAAAATTGTTCCGCCAGCTATTTATTGGTTATTTTCATCATCCTTTCGCAAACTCAGACAAAATGACCACTAGGATTTAAGCTAATTTTACTACTGAGAATGAAACTAAGTTTGGCTCTTCAAGGCTGTAAATTGTCAAATATGTCGAATGCCTACACGAGTGACGTTATAGCTGTCACTTATTGGAATTTGGATTCAGTCTTGCTCTACCGGAGACTCATTTCTTCTTCGATAGAGCCCCTTTTATATCGTACTCCTCCATTCCTCTATATATATATATTTCTCGACGCCCCATTTCCGGCATTCGTGCAATGCGACCTTGACGACAGCCACTGCAGCGATTTCATTATACTTAAACATAGTTTTCCCTTATGCGTCAGCATGCACCAACTCGTGATTATCTTGTCTTTTGTACTTTTTTATTTCTAATACAACCAAAAATGTTCGATTGATTCAATCAAATTGGAAAAAGGAAGAAGAATAAAAATGAAAGTAAAGATGAAAACAATTCGATGATGACTAAATTAAAAGTCCTATGAATGCACTCAATTGTCTCTCCTTTGGTACTGTAAATATTTTAAGAATAATAATGCCAGCTTAATGGTAAGGTTATATATTGAAATAGCCATATATGCGTAAAAAGATCGGGGATATTTTTACCGTGTGCATAGATTTCTTAAAGTTATGTAAAATTTCGAAGGCTAATTTCTTTTGAAATTTTTTAAACAATGAAAATTACTGGAAGATTTAGTGAGACAGAGGTAAAATAGTAAACAAGTAGTGAATGTATTGATAAGTGTAGGTATAAAAATAGGTACAAATTATTGAAATATATGTTTGTTTGGTGGATGGCTAAAAAACATGAAAAACTAAAATCTGAGCTGTTTGGCCCTCATTTACAATGTAAGGCAGATACTTGTGATAAGCGGGATGCTATTTGTCACTTGTCACTTTTTTAGGAGAACTATTATAGTGAATAAATTTGAAAATTCTGTTTTAGAGCATGGAAACTCGAAAAAAAGGATTAAAATGAATATTAAAAGCCCCCATCACGATTACAAGAGAGGGCACAGAGTAAAACGCCGCGTTTCTCTATAGCTGCCCATGATAGTGTTTCAAATTTAAATAGGAATTTCTACAATAATATCAGAACGGCTAATTATTCTGGGAAATAAAAGGATATTCAAAGGAAAGCCTTTTACTGAAAAATTGGTCTACGTAAATAAATGATTCAGCATGCGCAATTTAAAATCATACTCAATAAAAAGCCTTTGGTTGCCTGGATCGGCCTCAATGCGGCCAGAGATATGATTGTATATCCTGGTCAGGTCGTTCTAATTTATCTTTGCTCAACTTCAATCGATGGTAGCCTACAATGCGTCATTGGTATTGTAGAGCTTTTAAGTTTCTTCTTTTACAACGACCAAGAATTAATACTTTAAGTAGTTCAAATATGCAGACTTATGAGGCCAGATATTAGTGGAATCATAAATTGTAACACCTATCGGCTTGACAAGCTGTGGGCTGAGTGGAAAAGTTTTAACTAATCCTGAAACACGCAAGGCCTCCCCAGGATCAGCAACCTGATCCAAGACTTTAAAATTGTGTCCTAATCAGTGACATTTTTCTGATTTGTACGAACAGGATCAAATTTCGTGATGTGACCGTCCAAACGGAGAGTAAACGAGATCCAACACATCTCATAACTATCCTCAGAATAAATATTTCTAATATGATGCGTTTAAACCAAATATTTTCGTATTGTATTTGTAGTATTGGTTGAAATCATAGCATGTTTTATCATTATTATGCTGGTATGTACATATATTGGCAATAGTTTATACAATACAAATATGGAACTCCTAAAGGTTCACTGCTACAAATTATTGAAGCAAACTATATAGAGTAACATAGCTGAAAATCAAAATGAAATAGATAGGTTTAGAAAGTTTAAGTCGCAAGCTGATTCCCTTCATATATTAGAACATAGTTTGTTGGCCGCTACCCTATATGTCCACTGCAACTCGCTCACGCATGGTGAGTGCAACCATTTAAGAAAATTCAGAGCCACTGCGTACTATTTTTCCTTAAACATATCTTAAAGGTGTCACAGTTTTTACGCTTTTGATTTTATATGCGCATTGAGATCGCAAACAGGTACAAGGACGGATTGAATTTAGGATATTTTAGAGGAAAAAAGACATAATAATTCAATTCATTGTTGATTGAACCACTTTGTTACTACTTGTGCCTTAATGCACTATGTTCCATCTTCTTGATAAATGAACGGATTATAACAAAATTGCTTTAGGTTAAACGGTAGAATGTACTCTTGTGGGTCATTCAGATACAATTCTTTGTTAATAAATGTGTTAGAAAAGAAATATGAGAAAGCCTAGGGTTAAGATGAGAATCAGACCTATAAGTGAAGCTTCTTAGAATGCTATTCCTTTGGCACGATGCAAGAGTTTTGAGACAGGTTTCCTTGGTTTTTATGACAATTAGGTCTCCTAAAACGCTAGAATAATAGGAATGTGGTTACTTCTGCAAAAATAACTTAGCCTTAGTGTCCTTCACTTTATATTTCTGTGGGATTTATAGTTTTGGGAATAGACGCTTCTTGCTTTCCCGATTTTGATGAGCCTGTTGTGAAGAAGTCTGCATTATTCCCTGCTCCGAGATTCAATTAATTAAAATTGCTGCCATTCTTGGACAATTTTAACAGTAAAGAATGTCCGATTGACATCCAGACTCCTCGTGTTTTCTAATTCCTTCCTTGTTGCACTTGATCCTATTTGATTGAACGATTTAACGCTCAGATAGATGGTTCATACAGGCTTACTTTTGTTTTCAGCGTTTATTTCCACGAGAAGTATCTTTGGCGCAAAGCGATAATGAATCAGGAATTTGCATGAAAGTCACCATTGTTAACAAAGATGAGAAGATGGTAGCAAACTTTCAGTTTGACTTCCAGTGCGCATATTTATTTATTTTGTCTAAATTTAGCTGCAGAATTAAATGATTATAAGCTTATTCTTTTTACGGCAATTATTGTATTCTTTTCGGTAAGTATAGTAATTTTTACTTCGTTAGCAAAATGGTAGTTGTGTGATGATTAAGGAATAAATTCAAGTTAAAAGTTTTGACTTAAAAATAACTTCAAATCTTACGAGGAAAACAATTTCTTAATATAATCTGGTAACCTATTTAGGTATGTCATAATAGACAACACGAGAATTACAAAGGAAATTATGTAGGACATATATATGATTATATAATCATCCGATAAAACGGGAAATCAAAAATATTTTGTTTAAAACTCAACAATAAGATTTTTCCGTTGACGAAACTCCATATAAAGGGTCTTTCAATAAGGTCGCTCGATTTTTAAATGTTAATAAAAGAAGTGGTGCGTGATATATACACTTATTTTATTTTAAATTTGAAAGTATATTCTTATGGCATTAAGTATGGAATATAAGGTCGTTTAAATGTCTGACGTGGCTTTGCTTGGTGGAACATATTCGGGAGGCCCAATTTTCGATGACTTTGTTGCATAAATCTGACTGAATTTGCTAGATGGTGCTCGTTATGTTGACTTTGAGGACATCAACTGTTTGCGGATTATTCGCATAGACCTACAATTTACGGTAGCCCCAATGAAAGTAGTCTAATGACGTTAAATTGCATGATCTCGGTGCCCAGTTGACGTCGCCGCCGCGCGAGATGAACCTGCCCTGAAATCGCTGGTGCAAAATGTCTCTCGTGGCGTGCACAGTGTGGCACGTAGCGCCATCCTGTTACAACCATATGTCGTCAGTATCCATATCAGGTATATAATGCAGTTGAGGCCACAAGAAGTTTCTTATCATCGATCTGTAGGTCTCACCGTTGACGATTATGGCAATCCCATCTTCGTTCTCAAAAAAATACGGATCGATGATTCCGTTAGATGAAAATCGGCACCAAACATTGATTTTGTTGGGATGCAATTGGTGCTGGTGTATCTCATGTGGATTTTTTCCTCCCAAATCTGAAAATTTTGCTTGTTCACAAATCTATTCATCCCAAAATGGGCCTCGTGGCTGAAGATGATTTTGGGGGGGGAAAAATAGGGCAACTTACAACCTCTCTAGAGCCCAATCAGAAAACACACGGCATTTTCTATAGTCGTTTACCTTAAGTTCCTGAGTAAGATGGATTTTGTACGGGTGCAGACCCAAGTCTCTACGGATAATTCGCCAAACTAAAGTCGCATAAAGGCTAAGTTCTTGTGAACGACGAGAAATTGACTGCCTCGGATTTTCCCGTACAATCTCATTTCCACAGAGATGTTTTCAGTATACCTTACGTTCCGGCGACCTACGACTGTTGGCTGATTGTTGATCGACTATTTTGCTTCGAATTTGGCCAGCAAGCGTCGAAGAGTGGACTCAGCAGGACGATTGTGGCGAGGAGAGAAATCACGTAATGCGCGGAACGTTTGTGGCACGGAGCACTGAAATTGATAATAAAATTTGATGATTTTCACCCGCTGTTTAACGCTATAAATTTCCATCGTGACTTGCCTAGTACTACTAAACAGTTCACAGTGAGGTTGTCAGATGTCGCTTTAACAACATGGCCAATATCGCCTAACAAATCTCGAGCGTCCTTATTGAAAGACCCCTTATTTGCTAATAAAGCTTCGGGAAATAAATATATACCTCTTTAATTTGTTCACATAGCTCGCTGATTCATTCACGATAATAAACCAAGTAAGTCTCCTTTCCTTCTTATAATGACCTTGTAACTTGTATTTCTGATCATGAGAGTAGTTAATGAACTAGTTCTGGATTTTTGTTCTTTATATTTAACCGTGGTATGTTCTCTATTTTCGCATTGAAGAAGCTAAAACGATTTACAGAGTGGTCTGCTAAATAAATTTCCGCCTAGCACCTTTTGGGATGTTAAATATATATATATATATATATATATATATATATATATATATAGTATCTCAATAAATTTCGAAATTACTCCTGTAGAAATACGAGGGGCGGTCAATAAGTTTGGCAATTCGGATATAAGGAAACGAGATATGAGGAAAAGTGTTTTATTATTTTTCAATATAACTACCCTCGACTTCAGTGCACTTGCGTTACTTGCCCCTGAGTCTTTGAATTCCCGACAACCAGAAATCTCCAGAGTGCTGTTCAATTCACTCCTGGGCGGCGAGCTGGACATCTTCATCGTCCCCAAACCGGCGTTTACGCAGTACAGCCTTGAGCTGACAGAATAAAAAGTAGTCGCTATGGGCCAGATCTGGACTGTAGGGGGGATGATTAAGCTACTCGAATCCACACTTACGCAGGGCAGCTTTTGCAACTCTGGCCTTGTGGACTTTGATTACGTTGAATTTGATCATGGGGCGTGAAATTTCTAGGGACCCAACGGGCAGAGACCTTGGTCATGGCCAAATTGTCGTGGATGATGTTGATAACACTTCCATGTAATATTCTAAGTTCTCGCTAGATTTCTTCGACCTTCACCCGTCGATTTTTGAGGATCACAATTTCCATACGGGACACATTGTCCTCGTTGGTCACGTATGACTGGCGTCCTGGACGTGAGTCATCTTTAAGGGGCTCATAACCATGGTGGAATTCCCTATTCCAGCGAGCAATGGTTGTTAAGTTCATGGATCCCTTTTGCATTCTTGCCTTCCTCGGTCTAAAATTGATTACTGCGCGGTGCTCAACCTTCTCCACTGTTGAAAAATTTGTGATTGACAATCTGCGATAAGCTACTGCTTCTTAAATAGAGGAGGCAGGAGCGTGCGGCTGCAGGTCCTGACTTGTCATAACTTATTCTAACACCTCCACAAACATCCATCCCCCTTCCTCTGTTTTGCCCTACCGATTCGCAAAACTTATCGACCGCCCCTCTTATAATAGAATTCGTAATTATTAATTACGTGACCACTATTAAGGCTAGTTACATTACGATTTGCTTTTTGACTTAGATAACCCCACGATCATTAGAAAAAAATAGATATCTTTGACCTTGGTAAATAAAGATTAAACACTAAGTAAACATATCCCCTTTTCTTTCATAAAATTACTCATATATGAACCAATTTCCAGCAGTAAGTCATTAAAAGCACCTCCCTCAATATTTCTTAAAATAGAATGTTAATTATGAACTATAAACTTACTATTAAAAGGAATAGCGCGTATATAATACTAATTATGTCCCCTTTTTGATTCATTTCTACTCTTCTCCTTTTTTTCCCCTTTTATTACTAGGTTTAAGTGAATCTTAGTCTCTACACTTCTCCGTAATTCTGAAATAAATTATAAGTTGAATAGAGTTTATTTCCCTACTAACTAAGTAACAATAAGTAGTTAAAGCTTATAGAAAGCTGTTCAAAGAGCCTTGTGCAAGTAAATAATTTAAAGTTAGCTTACTGTGGTGTTGCAGTAAACGTGAGGGAATCTGTGCGTAAAAAGGTATGAAATTGCGTTTGCGTTATTATTATTCCTGTCGTTGTCATCATCACCGTAATAGTTTTAATCTTTAGTCTTAGAATGTCGTTCTCTACATTCACTTATTTATTCATTTATTGATTTCTATTATCATATCTGTCAAAATAGGTCTACTTATTTGTTGGAATTATGTCATTTTGTAGTCTGAATTCCACCAGATATTTTGAAGGTCAGCATTTAACACAAAGCCACGATAGGAGACCGTTAAACACGCCATCTCTCGTGTCTGGATAGCTCGTTTGGAGCTATTATTAGACCTACATCATGATTATCATTCCTACGTCATGCTAATTAAATTCAGGTCAATTTTCAGTCAAATTGCCGCTAGGACTGAAGGGTGTTTCACTCTATAATTCTTCTAAATGTTGATCCAAATATTCATGGCAGGGAGCTTTAATAAACCCAGGCTAAAAAGAAAAACTATTTTCTTTCCGGAGGAATGTGTGGAGAGAGCAAAATATTGCACCTTTGCCTACTCCATGAACTAGTATATTCCTTTATCTACTGTATGTTTCACACATTTTTCCTCCCTCTAACTCCATTACATTTTACGTGTATTTGCCCTAGACAACCTTGGTAAAGATTTGCTTGCTAAATTAGATACTCAAATCCATATCTCATTATAATATTTGGAATATTAGGGTGGAGAATAAAAGTTTCTCACCTCCATTGAACAATTTAGGTGTTGAAGATATAAGTGCAAAAATAAGGAGAACATATTTTGTAGCAAGGAGAGGATTTGTGACTTAATGAAGAAGAAAATCTTAATTGTGCTGGATAGCAGTTCTAGTCAATTCCTAAAGCTAGTTTTGTGAGAGAATTTTAAGAAATATCTACCGTCTATAATGAAGAATATAACTAATATTTTAAAATGGCCTTAATTGAAGATCGAGTCCAAATAGAAAAGGAAGAAAAGTCCACTGCATAATGGAATATTTTACCATTACCTACTAAGTGTTTGTTAATGTAATCTTGTTTAATTCCACTTTTTCTTGAGTAATTGCATCCTGAGGTGTTGTGTAAAATTTTATTATTTAGGCTTATTATGAAGATCTAAGTACAAGTTATGTTCTGCTCTTTGAACGTGGCTAAAAAAGAGCATATGAAATCCGACTGATTCAAGGGCAAAAAATAACGTTTTTCAACTGCTTTATTGTTATACTGATTTTTTATATTTTGAAAGAACTTTATTTGTGAATGAAGAACGGGAGTGTAAAGAAGAAAAGCCATAGTAATTGAAATAACATAAATAACATTTGTCGAACTTCAATCAGAACCAATGGTTCGGAACCCAAAATGAAGCTTTAATTTATCATGTTTACATAACTTTTCCAGCTATGTTTTCTTCAAACAACACACTCGTCCATATATATAAATATCAATTATAAAATTTGTTTCATATGTGTTATGAAGCTCTCATTAATTACTTTAGACCCCAAATATTAAAGCCCGACAGGAAAATAAATAAATTCCACGATCTTTCGGCTTGATTAAACAGTTCTTCTTGAATAAGGCCTAATTAATAAAATGAAAAATCCTCGGAATCCTATTTTCTTATGCCTGAAGTTAGTGTGACCCTTTATAAAGTGTATTTATTGAATACATTTTAATTATTCATTGTATTATTATACCCTCGCAGATATCTATGTACCTCTTTTGGGCCGAGAGAACTTAGTTCCTCCTTTTGCTTTTCCAAGTGGCGACTTTTCCAGGATTGGTGCTGGTATCTGCTTGGGCCTTTAATTCGCCTCGAGCGCTCATTCACTGTCTGTGGAACGGAATTGATGCGGAATTATTAGCCTTTTGTGCTTTTAAGGCTTGTTGATTGCCTCGGTTTACACAGCTGTGCTATTTCGTGTGTTTATTGTGCACTAATTATGTTTGACACTTTGCAGCGTGTTATTTATTGCTTTTTAGATTTGTTGATTGCCACTGTATTTTCTTTGCGTACTAGTTACGTTTCCCGCTTTAGATTGTATGTCATTTAACTTTACCTTTGTTTCATTATTTTTGGGGGCAGTTAACTTTCTAGGTATTTATTTAATTAACTTTGCTTGTGTTCGCTATTTAGCTATGGTCATTATTATAATTTTTCACTGTTGAATTGTGGATTTCATTTTTGTGTGTATTTCGTCCCATTCAGTTAAGATATCGTCTATTAAAGAACTTAAGGAACAAGCTGTGGACTTGGGCCTAACAGAAAACGAGGTCGCTCACTCTGTTCTACAACAGCAAGCATTCGAACGTGAGTAGCATTTGAAGAAACGGGAAAACAAGCTCCAGCTTGCTGAACCTCAAGCTCAAGCTAATAAGGAGGAGCTTCCAGCTAAGAAGGAGGAAAAACCGAGAATGGTTCAACTTGCCAAGATTGAAGCAGTAAAGTAGATTGAGTTTATGCGTATATCTGCACCTTAACAGTCTACTACTGCGTAGTTTAACGATCCAAGAAATCGTCCTAAGCTCACTATATTGCAGGATGGAGAAGATATTACCTTCTATCTCAACCGCTTTAAAAGAGTTGCAGAGTTACTCGAAGTGAACCATGAGAGCTATGCAGTGAGGCTGGTAAGTTTACTTACCGGTAACGCTGCTGAAATGTACACTTCTCTGCCGGCTGTTTTTACCAAGAACTAAACCTTGTTGAAGAAAGCGTTACAACCATGATTCATTGAGATTCCTGATGGTTAATGTGTCGAGTTCCAAAGTGCTAAAGTTTCAACAGGGAAAGCGTTCCAACAGTTTTTCTTCCATCTGACCCGCCTGTTCCTGGTGTGGTTGTAAGCTTCTACAATAGGTAAAACCTTTTAGGAGTTGAAGGAGTTTATGATTCTTGAACAGTTCTTGTCTTCTATCCATCCAAATTTACTTGCTTTCATTAAGGATCGGCTACCAACTGCTTTGGCAGAAGCTATTCAGCTAGCTGTTAATTACACCTCAGCTCACCCTACGCTTCCCCGAACTTCCAGCTCTAAGAAGTTTCCTCGACCCTCCAAGCCGTCTCCTAAAGTAACAACAGTAGCAACTAACCCAGATAACAGCCAAAAGAACCATTCGTCGTCTGTGACGTGCTATGGCTGTGAAGAGGTTGAGCATATTCGCCCTCGTTGCCCAAGTAATCTTCGCTTGTCTTCCACAGCTAATGACAAATTTGACTCTTCCCATCGGGATTCTGCCAATGGCCCCTTATCAAACCTGCTAAGTTAGTCTAGTCCGGAATCTCTACCCTTGAACGAATCTTTTGGAGCGCTTCTGCCATTTCAAAGCCACTATATACTCAAAGCCTATCTACAGTTGCCGGATCATAATGTGACCTTCGTCTTAAGGACTGATGTTTCTCTTCAGTATCGAGAGGAATTTCCACATCCTTTTTCCTATGCCAGTAGGAAACTCCTTGACCAAAATTAGAGGTGCTCCACGATCGAAAGGGAATGTATTGCAGTTGTATTTTCCTTCACTAGGTTTGATTTCTATCTTTCTAGTAAAGAATATGTTTTGGAAATTGACCGCAAGGATCTTTTGTATTTTGCCACTTTCAAGGGGAAAAATGACAAACTACTTCATTGGGCTTTAGCTTTTAAGGTCTACAAGTTTAGTGTTGTCCAAATTGCTGGAAAGGACAACTTAGGTAAAAACCTCTTGACTTGGTCTACTAGTTAAATATTCAGAGTGAAGTGAGGAAGAATCGTGAGTATTGTCTCTTAAATCAACCATCTACTTCGACAGATAATATCGAACTGATACTTCCTTCATCCAGCAAAGATACAGAATCCTTCATCCGTGAAACACAGATACGTAAACAAAATATTTGCATTTAAGAATCTATCTAAACGAATAAAATTGTCAGAATTTGCGTTGGTATGCGACCGCACTGGTGTGTTTGATTAAGTTACAGCTTTAATAACATGTTCCATCCTTAAGCACATATCGTCACTTGAGGGCAAAGAAACTTCTGTAGTATGTAGTTGACAGGTCAAAAGTTATAAGAGAGTGTGTCAAAGAACATACTACACTACAGCGAGAAATTAGATCGAATAAGCCATTATAATATAGCTATTTTGATGGTAGAAAAGATAGCACATTTGTTGTCGTTGAGACGTTGGAGGGAACTCACCACAAGAAGATAATGGAAGAGCACATCTCTCTGATAGAATACCTTGGACACCTGAAAATAAATACAGGTTCTGCAAAAGCTGAATACGAAGCAATATTCTCGTATCTAGAAGCAAATAGCATCGAAACTGATGAACTTGTTGTTGTGGGAGGCGATCGAATGGCAGTGAATGCAGAAAAAAAAGGAGATGTCATCAGAGTGTTGGAAGAAAAACTTAATATACCACTGCATTGGTTTATTTGCCAGCTCCATACAAATGAGTTTCCATTGCGCGATCTCATCTACAATTTGTATGAGAAAACAATGGGGCCTTGGGGGTTTGTCGGACCTATATGGAAGCAACTGGATAAATGTGAAACTCTAAGTGTTGTTGAATTCGAGCCAATTCCGACTAACTTGCCGTCTGCTGACAGAGGAAATATGAGCAACAATCAAAAGTATCCGTTTCATATCCTTTTATCTATCTTACAAAGTAAATGTTATACTGAAATGGCTCATAATAGTCCTGGAAAAATGTTGCATGCACGATGGCTTATAACGGCAAATCGGATAATTTGATAACATGTATGTTTCGACTTCCGACCCTTCTCATACTCCGAAAGCCAGTGTCTTATTCATCATGAAGGTGTATGCACCATGCTGGTTTGAAATAAAAGCTAACTTTTCTTCGCAAGATGGATTACTCAACCTCTTGAGGACAGTGCCATTACTGCTGGGAATGAACAAACAGATTGAAGAAATAGTTGCCCCAATGATTCAAAGGAAGGCTTATTTTGCAGATGCGGAAAACATTCTTCTTTGTATGCTGCAAGATGAAAGAAATTATATCCGGGAACTCGCATGGAGAACAATTATGAAAGCACGAGAAGATTATAAAGAGAAATCAATACCCACTTTCAAGATCCCAGACATAAACTTTGAATCTGACGAATACATCCAACTAATTGATTGGCAGCAGACCTTTGTGACCGAACCACCACTGATGAGGAGGCTCTCTGATGATCAACTTGAAGAATTTATCCGTCAACAACCTAAATTGGATATTCCGAAGTTTCATTGTCACATACAAGCGGTTGAGAGATGCATAAAACTGGTTACAGAACCTTCACTACCAGTTTGTGGACAAGACAAATAGGATGGCTATATAAGGAGTAGAATTAAGTCCAGGATAAAAATACCCTCAATAAAATACAAAGGACTTCGTAATGAAAGGTAATAACTCTACCAAAATCTAACTGAATTGAATAAATGGATATTGAATAATAGTGAAAACTTAAATTTTCGACTGTTAATTGTTCAATTTCTTCTATTTCAGAGTGATGATCATAAAAATCTACAGGTTGCATGGGAGCAAACGGAAGAAAGGAAGGAAAACTTATCGATTAGTTAATAGGATATTTTCATTCAATAAAATGGAAGTAGAAGTATTGATTGTAAAGTTATATGTCAATATATTATTTTACGGTTTTATGGAAATATACTCCATATAGGACATAAATGTTAATGTAACCACTTGAAGTTTAAAAACAAATAGATAGAATTTTCCAACATTTTTGCTTTTTTTCTAAATTTTTAATTGCGTTGAGGAACCTGAAAATATTAATTTAGAAGTCTGATATTTCAACATTATAGGTTTTGATGTTTAGTCAAATAAAAAAATCAGGGTGGGAAATTCTTTGGCAAAACCCCCTTTATCGTTCTACTCTAGTAGGCATTCATGGTGGTGTGTATATATAGGGAACCCTGACTCTAAAAAAGTATAGCTGATCAGGTGTTCATACAACGAGGACCTGCTGTTACCTACAGGCCCCTGGCAGCATATGCCGCTATTTCCTCTGCCGCTGCACCGATTGCAAGCTTCCGACCTACTTGTCTCTTTCGCTCTCACCACGAAGTCAGAATACGCTTGGGCTCGTTACGTTTCTCCCCGTTTCAAGGACAACCACCATTTGTGTATTGCCTTACTACCTCCGTGACAGGTATTTGGAGTACTTCTTTTCATTTTACTCCACACTTTTAGGTTCTCGTTATTAAGACCTGCAGCTATTTATAAAGGACGTAAGACAGGGGAGGGGGGGAGGGTATATTTCTGTACCTATCATCTGGAGTAGCACTGCTTATTTTTTTTAAGACGTGTTGTCCTTGGTGGCTTAATCATGTGACATATTTAATGCACCTGTTTGTGCACTGTATTTTTGTATACATTGTATTTAATGTGACCTTTTTTTGCACTGTATTTATCTAATACATTTGAATCATTCATTGTATTATTACACCCTAGCAGATATCTAAGCACCTTCCTGTGGACCTCTTTATTTCTTATTTTTGGGGCCGAGAAAACTTAGTTCCTCGTTTTGCCTTTACAATGCAACACATTTAATGCTTAGTTGTGCCACGTCTAGTCTTAGTCATTTACGCATGCTTTATAAGCAGGTAAATATTGGTTTGTCCTCCATCATAATGGTTCCATAGTCATATTAGTATTTCTTAAACTTTGTTTGTTTTTATGCAATTTGGGTTCATTTTTTAATATTTCCCATAAATTTGCCTCTTGTTCATATCAGGGCAGACACCTGACCAAATAAGAGAGCAGTATTATTTGAGTGCAGAAATGCTTTAACAGGAATTATTGTGCGACAAGGTACCCTATACTGCCTAAGATGAAATATATTTTCACCTTTCTTTAAACTCACCAGTTTCGTATCTGTTCTTGTTTCGAAACTTTTCTATACTGATGCTGCTGCATGGTATCTTCAAAAAGAAAGAGCGTCCCTGTTTCCTTACCGCTAGTTGAAGACTAGACTATCACAGCTATTGTATTAATGTCACTACTAAATACAAAGTCCTCCTAATGGTACCTCATTGTTGTGCTTTCTCAAAAAATGCGCTGAGTCACACAACTGAAAGTTTGAATTAACACTTAAAAAAATCTGCAGTGAAGTCACGAATTTTTTTTAATTATGGATTTGTTTGGAATTTTAGCTATTCTTTCAGAATTCCAATATATTCGCTTTGTAAACATGCTTAGGCCCTTTTTCAATTTCTACACGGCAATAAAACGGAGGGAGAGGTGGCTGGGGAGAGCATTCAATTTTTCTTCAATACGTTCATTCATACTTATTGTTAGGATTCCCCATTAGATGTAACTTCGGTGTCGTGGAATGGCCAGACTCAATATTTATATATACGAAGTTACTTTGGGGCTTGGGGCTGAGGTAGGTTGAAGACCGATAGTGAAAGGGGAAATTGTTATGAGTACAGTGGGGGTGATTTATTATTAACTTTGCGGGGTCCTTTTAAACAAATATTTTAGAGTGCAAGTTGGCCAAAGATTAACAGGTAGCTCGTACGCGCTGGGGTTGCAAACGAAAGACAATGACGAAAATATAACTTTACTTAAAACAAAATTATATTTATATTTACATAGAAATTTGGTTTAAAGGCAATGGTCGCCCAGACGGGGTTAAAGGTCCATACGCGAACAGGTAGGCTAATTAAGGAGTCAAAGAGATCAGATTCAGTTTGGTGATTTAAAGGGGGATTTTAAACTGGGGCGTTCACACAAATATTGGAGCAATTGGGTAAGCCAGATTTAAGATCAATCTGTAGTTGGCAACGGTTACGATTACCTTACGTGCTCGTTGCCGAAAAGGGGCCGTTGGGGTACGATGAATACGCTTTAAGAAGTCGGGTTACCTCTTACTTCAGCTGAGGGAGCCTTGTGGCCTTGGAAGTTTGGAATCTTTGTCGCTCCTTGACGATTGACTAAGGCAGAGTTCACGAATCGATTTAGCCATCAACTTGAATCGAAATCCCCGCTGGAGAGGAGGGGGAGAACGTCCTTTAGCTCTTTCGTCAGAATAGGTGGAAGTCTAACAGTGCTGCTCTCTAGACTCATTCGAAGCTGTTTTAGTGGCTCCAGACGCACGCGCGAATTTAGCGAAAAGTCGGTGACTCCTTCGGGAGAAGGGCAAATCGTGATAACGTTCGTTGGAATATCCAACAGATTTAAATCTTCGAGAGGAAAGCCAGAATGCTAGTGGAGAGGTGACCTTGGGATACGATGACCTCGGTACCTAGTCAAATACAGCTGTTGGCGTGTGATAACGGTGTCGGCCGCCTCCTTGCCCAGGTTCAGCCATGCTTTTTCAGCTCCATGCGGTGATCTCAGGATCCACGTGGGTACAAAATGGCATGTGGCCACCATTTGATCTCATTCTGCTACCCTCGGTATGTTTTCCCTTGTAACTTTTTATAAGACACGTACTGGAATTTCATTACAATGAGCTACAAGACGAATTGCTAATTGAAAATCAGGAGAATTTATGCTGTTTTAGTTTATTTCTGCTTTGTAAGATTACCCCAAATATGACTCAACTCCTAAGAATTTACTTACTTAATTCTATTTTGCTTTGATTAAGAAAAATTCTGAAGTAGTTAAAGTTGTACTTGAAACTGAATTACCCCTCCCACCATATAAATGTTATTATAGTAATTTTATCTCATACATGTTTCACAATTATTTTAACTTAGGTCTCAAAAAAATTCATTTATTTCTTTGAAAATTCTCTACTTAGAGCCTATATCCATAAATTTCATTCGCGTTTAGTTCTTTATAAAACTAAATTATTAAAATAATTGTAATTTGTACTTAGAACATTGGTGAGTTTTTACTTTCTATTATCATAATTCTATTATTGTCGCTTATCACATGAGCCATGGATTTGTTGTCCTAAAACACTGCCCTGCATTTCAGTTTTCTAACTGATTTAGAATCATTATTGCATGCTGAATTTAACAATATTATTGCTATTATTTGGTCAGATCCTGTTTCTACGATATGCTCAATTTATATTAGATTGTATATTCTAAAGTACCGTTATCATCCAACCGTTTATTATTTCTGTTTTTTCATATGTATTGAAGAGTAGCCATACATAACCTATTTTATTCATCTTTTCAGGTCTAGATTTTCATTACAATGGATCGTACGTGTAAGGATCATTTAAATAGGTTTTGTTACATCTGTGGGCCTGTCGCTTTTCCAGAACGTCAATAAAAAATTCAATCTGGGAATATGTGAAACAGGAGTAACATGATTACTTTGCAGTGAAAGGAGGGACCAGAATAAGCCATTTGCTCCCCTTTTTGCTGTAAAACGTGTTTGGAAAATTTTCAGGATTGAAGTAATAAGAAAATGGAGTGTATGCAATTTGATGTCCCAATTGTATGGAAGGAAGACAAAAATCACCTTACCGACTATTACTTCTGCATGGCAAATTTGAAAGGCATCAATTGCAAGAACAAGCACTATGTTTAATATCCCATTTGTCATTCTGCTATAAAATCAGACCAACATGGCCCTGATCTTTCTCTTCCCTAGGCCTGATTCTACTATGAGTTTTAGTTCTATTCCCAAAGCTAGTGTCACTATCGGTACAGCTGGCTTTGATGCATACAAGCCAGAAGACGGCGACCAACGGGTGCCTTTAATGCAAGTCAAACTCAACAAACTCACACGAGACCTGAACCTTGCCAATTAACTGCTCTGCTATTGGATTCACGTCTTCGAAAGAAATGTATGCTGGTACCAGGGATAACATTCTATTCGTATCGGGACCGCGAGAAATAATTTAGAAAATTTCTTACGTTTGATGAAGCTAATTTACTGGTCTACTGTAACAAGATTACTCACCTGCTTAACTTAATGGACCTAAAGTATAATGCTATGGAATGAAGACTTTAAGATGAGTTATCCTACATAAGTCTCTAGGAAATTCTTCTCAATATAAGCAATAATTTTTTCAGCGAATCATGTAGGACATCTAGTTGCAATGAGAGAAATGTGCAACAGCATGGATCATCTGTTTTCTTCTATCAACTACCACAAACACAAATTACTGATCTCTGGAGATCTTAAAGTTATTGGAATCATCCTGGGCCTTCAAGGTTGGTACATAAAATATCCATACTCTATGTGTTTGTGATGCAGTCTAGCTAACGATCAGCATTATGTCAGGCAAGAATGGTCATCAAGACAAAAATTAGAACCAGGTTCACATAAGGTTATGTCCGACCCTCCGGTTGAACCGAGCAAGATATTGCTTCCACCCCTGCACATTAAACTCGGTTTGATGAGGAACTTTGTCAAGGCAAT
The DNA here is from genome assembly GCA_963969495.1 of Ceratothoa steindachneri. NCBI lineage: Eukaryota > Metazoa > Arthropoda > Malacostraca > Isopoda > Cymothoidae > Ceratothoa > Ceratothoa steindachneri. The sequence goes on from OZ018328.1 coordinate 89,174,589, forward strand.
TGGCAGTGATGGTAGAGAATTTGCTTTCCTCCGTCAGAATTTTTCATGAGTCAGCATGGAGAAAACTGAAAGCACGTGTATTTAAGCTCCCCAAATGAGGAAACTCATCAAGGATACCAGTTTTGATTAAGCACTGACGCCTGCTGAGCTTTGTGCCTGTTTGTCCCTTAAATCAGTCATTGAAAACTTCATGGCACCCAAAGAAGTCCTCAATATGAGAAGGCGGTTGATGAGTTGATGGAGAATTTCCGCAAACTTGGTGCAGGCATGTCAGTGAAAATTCACTTACTTTTCTCTCACCTCGGCTCTTTTCCCGAGAATTGTTGGGACTTAAGTGAAAAACAGGGTAAACGCTTTCACCAAGATATCCGTGTGTAGATTTTTTGTATGTTGTCCTCTTTTTGCTATCATTTAGAACATTCTGTAAACCTTCTATGCATAAATCAGTTCAAAATTTACTATTTTGTGTACATTCTCATGCTAGTAGACTAAATTACTAAATTACTCGTTTGTAAAATTATTTAAACGTTCATTTTTATTCAAATTAGCCTTATTTTATTTAATTTCACCCATTTTTACACTTTCGTCCTTTTTCGAGTAACAAGCAGCCTAATAACCCAGTATTCTAATCCTCGCTAGGAGCGCATCGTTACATGCATAATGATCAATCCTTAAATCAAATTCACACTCGAATTAAAAAATGTGGATTATATAACTTTTCACATATTTATTAATCTCCTCCACCTGTGACCAATAGGCGATAGGCAAGACCACTATGTTTTTTTTTATCTTGATATGGATATTTGAAATTATTGTATATATTACCAAGAGACACATTGCCACTAACACAGAACTCAGATCCACGTTGAAATATGCAACTACATATTACTGTACGCACGTCTGGAAATTACTTGTTTTATATATACTCAACCAATGGATGCTAATATGAATTCAGATAGTTCCGGCGACATGATATTAACCAGGGCCTGTTCAGTGTACCGTTTTTTATTTTTTTTCTTATTATATCGACATAATTTATTATTCATAGAACTTAATTAATTATAATTTAAATATGAAATAAATGTTTCAGTTCACTATCGAACTGCCTCTCTTGGTCATGGTTAACAAAATCATCATAATTAAGCCGTAGTAAGTTAATTAATCAACTTCATGCCCATTTAGAAATCGTACCACTTCTCCAAATTGAAAAATTTGCATATAATTGCTATGGGATTATTAAATTTTCTGAATCAAGCCACCTTATTATGCATTTTAGGAAAACAGTTTCTCCGGTTGAAGATAAATCCTCCTGAATTAACACCCAGGAGGAAGAAACCACTCATAGAGATAAGACAAGGAGAATTAATGAACAAGAATAATGAATATTAAAAATGGATTCAAGCATAATAAAATTTTGGCATTTTATCTCTGAGACGTTAAGAGAAATATTCAGTTGGTGTGTTAAAAATTCGTGTCTAGGCGACAACTGCTGACCTACAAGATGGATTAATTAAAATACATACGCAATCTCATGGCACTACGATCAATACCCCCCCCCCCCAAACCTGAAACTGAAAAACTGACGGAGATTGCGAATGGCAAAATTAGTCATTATCCAAGTAAATAAAGCAACATTTATCGTGCAGCTTCAGCCAGACACCATCCCTCTGACAATGTAGTATCTCCGCGGTGACCACCGCTAATACTCTAACGCTATTCGCATTTCCATTTCCTTGTCAAAAATTATTGTTCTTTAATTTTCCTTAAGAAAAGTGATTCAAGTAAGGAAATGAGAGTGACAAAAACAAAGTGATTAAATAAAACTAAAAAAATGATTTAAAGTCACTATAATAATAACAATAGCAATCATATAGCAAAACAAACAGTGATTAAAGTCAAAGTGATTACTTATAAAATACACAAGTATAAAGTGATATAAACAACAGAAAAACTAAATTAAAAAGTTAAGTAATTTTTTTAAGAATAATGTAGTAAAAGTGATTAAAATCCACTAACAAACTGTTATATTATAGACTCGTAAATTATAACTCTTAAATATGTGAATTTTTTATTAAATTAAATAAATAATAATATGAATTAATAAACGTATAAAATTTTAAACATGTATGAATTGAAAATTATTTCTGCACAATGTAAACAAATTGATCTCCACTGTCTCATGGAGTTTTTATTTATTCTATACTTTTATTTGTAACTTTATCTTATCTCCTTAATTTTCCTTTTTTCGACACTATTAACAATTTATGTATTTTTACATGTTTGTAGTAACTCATTGTATATTCTTTCTTAATAAATCTGAAATCGTAATTCAAAGGAACAACCGGAAAAACAAGAAAATAGAGATAATTAACGAAAATGGAAACATCGAATCTGAAGAAAGCAACATTAAACAATATTCCGTAGTTATTGGGAAATAACCTTCAGTAAAACTAGAGAAGCGAACGAAAACTATGATATAGAGTTCGAAAGTGAAATCATAGACAAGCTTAATATCCAAATACATAGGGCGAATCACACTACCAGGTGAATAGACAGCACGACGTAGACGCTGAGATTACCCAAGTGGAACTACTAGACGTGCTTCGCTCATTCCGCTGAAAAGCCCAAAGACACTCGGGGCTAACAAATTTTAACTCTGAAAAGGCAGCAGTATAAGATCATAGAAGGAATGAGTAAAATATTAAACGCTTCTTAATACAGGATACTTTCCAGATGCTTACACAACGCGTAACATGATTTTCCTGCCAAAGCATGGAAAGGATCCAACGTTGAAAGAGAGCTCCTAGTTAATTTCACTCCTGGAATTTGGTGGGAAGCTCTTCGAGAAGATTTTCAACCGAAGACTGGTGTCTCACCAGGAAGAGAACTCACTTTACAATAGGTACCAGTTTAGGATTCGAAAAAAGCGAAGTACGGATATGGCAATAAATGTGATCACGGAAAAGCTTGCCCAAGATAAAAGGGAGGGGACTTACATAGACATTGTTTGTCGGGATGTATCAAAGGCGTTTGATAAGGTATGGCTGTCAGAAATGCAGTACGAGATCCTACAGTTTAACCTAAGTGAAAAATTAGAAACGAACTATCTGTCATTACTTCATGGAGAGAGAGGCGTATGTCAATTTGGGGTTCGTGGGCGGACCGAAGTTTACACTAAATGAGAGCCTCTCGGAAGAAGGGTGACATTCTACCACTCTCTACTCGATATACTCCGCAGATCTCCCGGAAACTGCGAACCACAATTGCCTCAACATTCGATTTGCCGATGATTTCAGCTAGATAATTCAATGTCTTTGGATCAACTCGCTTATTCAGCTCGTATGACAGCGGCTGAGATCAAAGGATTAAACATCTTCGAGGACAAGTGGAAAATAAGAAAAAATTAGGAGAAATTCATAGTAGTCCAGATTGGTAGGAGACTACTAGACGATGTTAGAGTGGAGGATAGACGCTATCCCTACACTACGGATTGCAATGGACTCGGAATGAAGATTACTGCATCTGGGTACAGAAAGCACGAGAAAAATGAATTTCTACGGCCTCAGCTGCAGTCAGAACTCTAATCATTTTCAGAAATCTCCGTGAGAGCAACAACAAGAAGATCTACAATACAATTACAAGATCTAAGTTGCTCTATCCCGCCTTCGCCTTCTCTTGTGCCTCGATGAAACAAAAGAGGAGACCATAGGTCTTGCAGAACAAGTGCCTGTCACTAATTATGCATGCACGCAGGCGACAAAGTTGACGCCAAGAAGAGCTGCACAGGAAGGAGAAGTTGAGTCCCATTAACAAAGTCTTTGATGAAGGGAAAAGGAATATGCATGAACAGGTAAAAAGAACAGAATGATGAAATCATTGAAATGATTAACTATATAGAACAGAAGAGCCAGAATTTGCGCTAGATTTCCAAACTCCACTAGCCTAGTGGCCGGGAGGGACGAAGTGCCGTTCTTCGCATGATAAAAGTGGCAAATGCCAATGGAAAATATGAAACACACGAACCGAGAGAATTTACACAAATTTCCAACCCCGAATTTGACTTTAAAAAAAAATAAGCTTTATTCCATTATGAATTAAAATACACAAGCATAGCAAAAAGAAAGAAGAAAGAACAATGAAGAAAGAAGAAACAAAGAATAGGAGATAAACACAACAAATAAACTAAAAACCGATTCCACTAAATAAAATAGTAAGGATCAATTAACCATAACAACAAGATTTTTAAGACAAATGGCTTGAACGCCATTATAATAAACTATATCAAAATCAAACAAAAAAATAGAAAAACATGAAAATATTAAAGAGATAAGCCCGATCACCAAGTACCGTGCATCCATTTCCAAATCTCTCACACTGCTTTGTATTTTCACTAATTTTAGTTCGTTTATCTATTCATACATGCTTTTTCATATATGTATATATTATATAGAATATATATATATATATATATATATATATATATATATATATATATATATATATATATATATATATATAAAATATATATATATATATATATATATATATATATATATATAAAATATATATATATATATAATATATATATATATATATATATATATATATAATATATATATATATATATATAATATATATATATATATATATATATATATATATATATATATATAAAATATATATATATATATATATATATATATATATATATATATATATATAAGCCATGGCCTCACCACCCCCTTCACCTCCATTTTCCCCTACCCTCTCATACCCCTCTTCCTCTATCCCTATCGCCTCATTACTCCTCCCCCTACCCTCACCAAGCCCCATGACTTCTCCGCTAGTCCTCTGTCTGTTGCCTAACCATTTTATCCCTTTTAGTCCACCTCTCTTGTCCCATATCTCCCCCTTCTTAACTACCATCAACCTACTTATTGACCAATTCATCGACGGACCGACCGACATACGAACTCACCAACCGTCCAAACCCACCAACCGACCAAACTACCTACTGACCGACCCAACGACCTACCGACTCACTGTCCGACCTACTTACTGACCGATAACCGACTCCCTGCCCGCCCAACCTACGGACTCATCTCATCTCCCTCTTCCATACCCCTATCACCTCATCTACTCCTCCTCCTAGTCCATCCCCTCACCTCTTCCCATTCCTTCTCCCCTAGTTCTCCATATATTCCCTAACCATTTTACTCTTGCAAGTTCTCCTCTTATGCCCTATTTCTTTACCTTCTTAACTAACCGACCGACCCACCGCCCTACAATCGACCGGCCGAAAGACCTACCGTCTCAACGATTTATAGACCGAGCAACTGACCGAATGACCGAAAGGTATATGTAGGCATAGCTTTGTGACCTATGTGTCTACATTCTTTTCTCACGTTTGGAACTTCTGGGAGAGTCTTATCATTATGACTTAAGCCTTTGTATCCAGTATTTAATCCCATTTATGATATTATTTTTCTATTTTTTCTCGCTGTACTCCGCGAGGCACCACTTTGCTGTCTCTTATATATACAACCTTTGTAAATTAATTCATTATTCCTTGAGAATGAGCTGAGCAATTCGAAAGTACTTAGAATCTGCCTTTCATTTCAGGTGAGAGTTTTTGCATTTAATGCTCAACCCACGCACTAATTGTTAAGTTTATCACATATATATATATATATATATATATATATATATATATATATATATATATATATATATATATATTATATATATATATATATATATATATATATATATATATATATATATATATATATATATATATATATATATATATATATATATATATATATATATATAAAGCACTTAACATGTACAGGAGGACACAACAGTTTTTAGATAGCTGGAATTTTCCTTATTCGTCGTGTATGTCTAGGAATATTTTATGTAGATTTGCAGGGTGCCAGCAGTATACCTGAAAGGTAAATTAAATGTACAGTTTACTTTAAAAAAAATTTTAATTTCGAAAATAAGCATACTATGGGGGAAAGAAGTCTGATACGCATGGTGGATCAAATAATCCGTTAAATTTAAAATTTTACGATTGAATTAGATGGATAAACATATAAACCTTTATTATTTACTTCATCAAAATCGTAGGAATTTTCAAAAACAAGTAACCTCTGCTTGTTTAAACAATGGGGGCACATTTTTAATAATGATGTAAACTACTATTAAGAACATTATTTTTAGGAAATAACAAATATTTTAGTTTCCTTTTAAAACGACATTAATTTACATTTGTAATAAAAAATAAGGACTGATTCATCTAATTAAAAACAGTCGCCCCTGCACTCTAAAGTTCATACTTGCACTGGGCTTCAATAACACTGGTCTGCGTCAAAAATGTACCTTAGGTTTTATATAGTGTTTCTTAATCAAATTGACCTCCTAAATCCGAATCTGTCATCCGTTTTTCTCTATCACCTCAAGTTTTTTGCGATACAGGGGGTGATAATAATTTTATAGTTTATACATCTCCTATATTGCATCAAATTTCAATAGTTTTTGCACTGCTCTATTCGCAGTAAATTTTGTGTACATTTTAAGTAATTATGCAAATAGGTTTATATTTTTCAGGTTAAAAATTGCTTAGCATTATAATAATAAGAATAATAATAATAGTGGTTGAGTTAAAAATGAACAGAAAATGTAAGAATAGCTCCGACAGATTTTGCTATGTTTGCGGCATAGCGACTTTTCCCGAGCAGCAAAGTACAATCCCTCCTGTAATTAAACCTTTGTATTATGCATATTTTGGAGTAAGGCTAAGAGATCAAGATAAAAGTTTTACACCACATATCTGCTGCAAGGGATGCTACATAAGTTTAAGACGCTGGAGTCAGGGCGAACAAAAGTCCCTCTCTTTTGGTGTTCCCATGGTGTGGAGAGATGGCAAGGACCACACTACGGACTGCTATTTTTGCATGACAAATCTTAAAGGTGAGCTTTGTATCAAGTATTTAAGCTTTCTGTATTATACTGGCTCCTAAAAAATTTCATTATCATGCAAAGACTTAGCATAAAATTAAAAACTAACATAGTTCACTTCAGCATGAACATACCCTTTACTGAACATTCATGTACTATCTGCAACTCCAAATCAATTCCTTTATGTAATATGCAATTATATTTTCCACAGGTATAAATAAGAAGAATAAACATAGTGTGGCATATCCGGATGTTCCTTCTGCCATCAAACCCCTGCGCCATGGCCAAGAAATTCCTATACCTTCTCCCCCTGAACATATAGAGGTACATGGAGAGATTAATATGGAAGTTGACCAAGATTATGACTCATCTGAGTCTTATCAGGTTTCCACACATGATATGGTCGCAAGACCATTCACTCAAGTTCAGTTAAATGACCTGACCAGGGATCTAGGGGTTTCAAAGGCGAATACACAACTTCTTGGCTCTTGACTTCGTGAAAGTAATCTTCTCGCTTAAGAAACAACATTTAGGGGGGTAAAGAAATAGAAAACAAGAGTTTTGAAGCTATTTTTTACAGCATTCTTCCAGCTCTTTAGTATACTGCGCCAATATTAAAGGACTTGTTAAGGCCCTTCGAATGCCCTACAACCCATTAGAATGGAGACTGTTCACAGATTCCTCCAGTAGAAGATTAAAAGCTGTGTTACTGAATATTGGTAACAAGATAGCTTCCGTTCCTATAGGCCATTCAATCCAACTTACTGAAAGTTATGAAAATATGAAAAAATTGCTGGAGTCAATAAATTACTCGAGCTATAAGTGGAGGATATGTGGTGACTTAAAGGTAAGATCATTTTACACTTGGCATTTCTAAGCTTTTTGATATTAACATTTTCATTTTTAATTGTTAATACTTGTATACACCTTTTGGTCAACTTACATTTTACAAGAATCCAAATCTGGAAATCATGAGTCATTTTTGAGTTATATTTTTTGTTGAAGTGTGCCTTTATAGGTTAATGCATCCTATTGGGTTAATGGGGAACTTATTCTAATTGAGAAGGTATACAATACAACTCAATAAACTCAAAATAAGATGTACATATATCCAATTAGTTCCAATACGATGATTTAATGCATTGATATACAGGAATTTTCAGTACATATTCATATTCTTATTGTTTTAAGAAATATTACTTTGAATTTGTTTTTAGAAATATTACACTGAATTTACATACCGTGCTAAATTTTTTTCAGGTAGTGTCTCTTACGCTTAGGACGCAAACATGCTACACGAAGCATCCCTGTTTCCTATGTTTATGGGATAATCGTGCAGATAGTATGCACTATGAGAAGAAGGTTTGGCCTCCACGAGAAGCATTTAGAATTAGATCAAACAATGTGATAGCTGAACCTTTAGTGCCTTCTCAAAAAATACTCCTCCCTCCACTGCATATAAAGCTTGGCATAATGAAAACTTATGTCAAAACCCTCAATAAAGTAGGCCAAGCTTTTAAATATCTTCTGCAAAAATTTCCACAAATCAGTGACGCTAAGCTCCATGGGGGAATTTTTGATGGACCTCAAATCAGTAACTTGATCAGCAATTTGATGCATCATTGGAGGACCTAGAAAAAGATGCCTGGAAAGCTTTCAAAGCTATATTTAACAATTTTCTAGGCAATAAAAGAAGCTCAGAAGAATATGTTGCCCTGGTCAATCAGCTCTTAACATTTCTCAAACATTTGGGAGCTCGAATGTCTATAAAGATACACTTTTTACAGTCCCATCTGGATTATTTTACCAACAACTGCGGGGATTACAGTAAAAAACAGAGGCAAAGATTCCCCCTAGGACATAAAAACAATGGAATTTAGGTACCAGTGTAAATGGAACGAAAACATGCTTGCTGACTACTGTTGGTGTTTGAAGCGTTATGCACCAGATGACAGGCATAAACGAAAATCGTCAAGGGCGTCTGTTCTTCGAAATTATAATTATTTTCTTTATTATGTTGCATTCTTTTATTTTTTGTTTATTAAAAGAATTATAGTTTACATACGTGTATTCCTGTTTATATGATATAACAGTAATAATGCATTATTAGATAGAGAAAGTTTTTTTTTTTAAATTCAGAAAAAATGAGGTAATCTCAATGAAAATGGTGTATGCTGTACTGAGAATATCTGACCTGATTGAACAAATATACATTCATTTTGGAGCTCAAGAGGTTGGATTCATTAAGAAACCACAAAGAAATCCTGGGAAACATACAAAATTTTTCAAACGCAGGCCTGTGTAATCATTTCCTAGATATCTATCTATTTTTAAGTGTAAGTCCTAAATCGAGTGTAAGTCTCTTTTTTCTATTTTAATCTGGTGTATTCTTGAGAAATAGAGTAAAAATAAGCCAACACAGTTTTATTACGGACAAATGCGTCCATGAGACAAACTCATGAAACTTTAAAGAATTATTGATAATATTAGATGATATTTTTTCTCAACATGATCAATTACATATCATTATCTTTGGGAATAAAATACTCTGAATATGGATTAGTCCTTTTTAGGATTCTCCACGGCTACGCTCCCTCGGTTAGGCCATCGGCAAATGTTTGAGTCTTATGATGTATAGTTAGAGATTGTGAGCTGCTAGGAGGCTGTTGATGTGTTTTGAAAGACTGTTGATGGCTTCTGCAAAACCTTTCTATGCAACCATTATTTGTGAAAATTTGATTTAAGAAAAGGACGAGGTTAAGGAAGAATTAAGATCATTGCCGAACACCGTTGAGTATGCCGTGCGTGTGTAGCTAGTGGAGCAATTTTAATTGTGTTTTGTTTGCCTATGAGAAATTTTCAAGCCCTTGTATTATTATTGTAGATTAGTATGGTATTTAGAATTTTGTTGATGATATATCTAGGCACCATGTAGAACGGTTTGCTGGATATGGAAATGAGCTAGTTGGAGCCTTCCTGTATGAGTTGCGTGATGCTGGAAAGTAAATTGGTTATATTAGCCCGTCAAGATATTTTTTTAATTTAGTGACGTTTTATTCCTCCAACTAACAAAGTTATAGTAATTACGAATTCATATTAATTTCGTAACATTTTTTTGCGATAAAATAAATTTAAGATTCACAAGCTTTGATTAGAGTTATTTATTCTATGCTCATTCTAATTTTTTTTAATGTATGATATAGAAATCAACAAATTTATCTAATTAATATGGTTAAAGGTTATTACATGCAAGCATTCGAGTACCTGCTTAACTATGAGAAGGAAATAATAGGGCATGATGCCGCCAGGTAATTAGTTGGAAAAGTGATCTTGTTTGAAAAAAGCGTACATTAGACACATCCTTGAGGTATAATGCGCAGGCAAATTGTAAAAAGTTTAAGAACAATAGATAAGAGAGAAACATGCACAAAATTTATCTTTTTACACAAGACGAAGGAACAAAATTAAGTAATGAAAACCACGTCCACTTCTTTGAAATATCCCATACTTAATGTACCAGACAGGTCAAGTAGCAAGAAAATTGGGAGTTCCAAAAAAAGAAGTTTCAGAAGAGACGGATAATTTCCTGACAAGTTTGGAGCAGACCTTTAACCACATAGTTAAACCTTGTTTCCGAGGCAGGGAGAAAGCAGGGAAACGACCCTAGAGATTATTTGCTTAAATTGAGGACAGCATTCAAAGTCGCAGTTTCGCAGTACACATTTTCAAGTTCAGATAATAGCCAAGAAGAAGGAGAGTTTGGTGTATCATACTTGCTAGTAAAGAGAACAATGAAGAAAATCAGCAAATTGGAATTATCGGCGGCAATTGATCGCCAGCCACTTTAAACGGGGATTTATTCATCGTCAGCTTGCAAATTCCATATACTGAAAGTCAGCAGCTGAAGATCGAGTTCCAAAGCAAAATTCCATTGACATGTAAATGCGATACAAATCTCCTAGAAGATCTATAGTAAAAAGAAAACAGCAGTGGCTAGCATTAATAATACTGATGTCAATAATGTACCTTGTCCAAGCAAATGCGCTCATACAATGCCTAAATGAATGGGAAGTAATCTAAAATAACATACCTATGTTTCTTGACACAGCCGAGACGAGTTAAGGGAATCGTGAAACAACTTACATTTTCTTGAATACACACTTTGATGTGGTCTGCTATATTGGTTATTAAGAAATAGTGTATTAAAGATTGTAATATAGGCGTATATTAATTAATACAATCTAGGATTCACAGAAAAATAGGCCAGAAATTTTCTTTTCAAAAGCTTCCGAAGTCATTGGACAGGCATTGAGGTGCACCAGTTCTACACGGCGGACATACATTCGTACTCCACCCACGTGAGCGATAGCTTAGCACAGAACAGATCCCATAGCATTTTAAAAATCACAAACCCTCTGATTTTGTGATGTCTATCAAGAATTAATTGAACCTTGCTTCAACTTTTTGGGATGAGTTTCATGCAATAAATGAGCTTCCGTCTCCATAATGAAATGCATCAAGCAAGATTGCTGGATACGGATATTAACACCTCAAGACCTAGCTCTACTAATATTATTTAAACAGACAAACGTTGAAGAACATGAATTTTGAGATATCAGTTTTATTTTATTTCAATTTTATATGAAAGTAAGATAAACTATGGAATGAAATAATTACGAATTAATGAGGATGCTCCTTTTATACCAAATGAAGTAGATCTCCGAAGTTACAAGAGCGAGCTGTCTGAGCATTTTAGTAACACCTGTAAAATCCAGTGGGTTAGGCGCCCTTTGATAGCATACGCCTTTCGCAGAACTCATGAATCCTTTTCCATGCAATTATACGTTGGTACGAAACTATAGTAACTGGTCACAATCGGATCCGAGCATTCTTCCGAAAACTTAAAATAGTAGATGGCTCTCTTGTGTGCTATCCCTAAAATTCAGAATAATACGAGCTCGGATTGTGGGCTCCAAACACTTTTGGTGGAAGTAAAAAAAGTTCCAGTTCCATATTCGCCACTGTCCATAAAAAGTAACCATCAGTTTCAAAATAGTCACTATTAATGAGGAATAATTAACCCCTGATTCTACATACAATTAATAACTTTTGTGCTTCTTTAGTTGTATTTCTTTTAAATTTCTCTCATAATATAAACATTTTATTTAAAATTATTTCCAGTGTTTCTTGAACGGATATGTATGTGAAAAGCGATTTTACTTAAAAATTAACGAAAGAAAATAGAGGAGTTAAAATCATGTTTTTCTTGACTTTTACTAATTGGAAATAGAAATTCCTTACTGGAGGACGGGGACAGCAAATATACAAGCTATTTGGTTAATTTGTATGGAGCTAATTTTCGATAAACAATATAATTTTAAAATTGTTTTCCAGAAATGATATTTAATTTTAGATACAATAAGAAACAGTTTATTTGGTCTTAATGTTAGAACTATTATATTGATTTGTTCTATAAAGTTGTTGGGATATTTTAAGATGCGGAGAAATTTGTTTAAATAGTGATTTCGTTTCATTATATCTAGTACATTTCCTTTATCTGATCTTAGAGTAATAAAGATTTCATTTCCGATAACTTGTTTAACGTTCCACCATCCTCCTTGCGGAAAATAATTTAATAAAATACAAACTGACGTCACTAAAAATAATTACCTTACACCCTTATATATATATATATATATATATAGATAAAATGCTTAAAAAATTTACCAAATATTTAATCACCTAAAGGTGAAGCAATTAGAGTCTCACAACAAATCTACCATTTTCTATTTCCTGAAAGGGGTATGATTGATTTATTTCGTCGAGTTAAGTTCTCAAAGCAGCTTAAACAATATTTATGCCAATGATAATAAAGATTTATAAATATATAAACTATCAAACTTATTAGAACTAGTCTAAATTGATATATTTTTCAAGATTAAACCAATTAGATTAATAATGGCAGTATCATTAAGGTTTAAACAAAGGAAATCATCAGTACTCATGGTCGCACCCCTTTCATCAAAAAAGTGTCATCAGAACGAAGTACTCTCTGAGAGCCAAATCAACCATCACAACGGTCGCAACCTTCGAACCTTTCTTCTTCAATACGCACGCCTTCGTTGAACTTCATCTGACGATTCGAAGCTACCATCGAGGATTTGTCCATAGCACTTCGTCAATATTATAAATTATTTATCTTTATCGTTGGAAACTTTCTGAAAATTGCTACTCGAAGCAGCTTTTTCCAATTGGTTTTCTCTTCAGGTCCCATTTATGACACTTTTTAGATTTTTTGGCACTTCTCTTCAAGTCTTATATGTGGTTTATGCCGATTTTTTATTGCATCCTCTCATACTTTAATTCGAAATCACTACCTAGTTCTCGTTATCTAATTGTTTTAGTAAAGCAATTCCCTTTTTTCTAAATCTTCATCTTGCTCCCAACAACCTCTTCAACTTTCTAAAACAAAGCTATATGCCTATGTTCTCTACCAGGGACGTTTATCTCATGCAACACCTTTGTTCACCTCTGCTTCTTTGTCGCATTTACTCTGTCGTCGTTTAAGCTGCATCTTTCACTACCCCCATTTCTTTTTTTGTCCGTTAAACGTACAATGAACTACCGGCCACAATACACTCTTCTCATTCTTTAAATACCAGTAAGAACCATCATTAAAATCCCATTTCTAGACCTCCAATTTCCCAAAGTGCTTCGTTTTTGCCTTTACTATAATATTTAAAAAATTAACGAGTTTCTTCTTAAAGGTTACAAGATGCTTTTCATATATATATTATCTTAAGGTGAACTTTATTTTTGGTTATTCCACGAATTGTTGATCAGAATAGTTCTTAGATGCAGTTTCCTTAGCTTTTCTATAAAGGAAATCGCTCGCTGAGAATAATATAAGAATTTCTCCATTTTAAAGTCTAGAAATTAAGTAGAATTATCTTAGTTATTTCTTTAGGAATTACAGCTCTTTCAACACAATAAATAGGTAAATAAACTACAAAGTTAACATAAGAGCAAAGAAAATTTAAATAAATTTGTTAATAAAAATAATAGGGAATAAAATTTAACGAAATATACAGTAAAGGAGTTATTAGGAATAAAATAATGAAAAAACTTCTTATAATTAGCATGAATAATGTTTTCCCAGAATGTTAAACAATAGTAAAATTAAAGCGTAATTTATCTGCGTTTATGTTTATCTCTTGTCTCTTTATTTCATATTTAACCTTAGGTAAACAGAGGAAAGCTACGAGGTTTACCCTGATAACTCAACGATCCTAAAATTTTTAAATGTAATCGAAAAATATTGTTTTCTATTTCACTCAGCAGTAAATTAAGAGAAATAAGTTCCACATATCTGCTAATTCTTAAGTTCTCAAGCATAACAACGAGAGAAAATATACAAATGGCGAAAACAACCTTTTTGACACTCTTGAAATTATTTGATTCAACATAAGAAATATAAAAACGGAAATATACAAAATATTTAATTTTGTCATTACCCATTTTTCTCCAATTCTTATCAATCAAATTTCATTAAAGAAGATATTTCGCCAAATTTGAGCAGAAAGTCAGGGAGTTAGAGTAAAAGCTTATTCAATGCCCTTATATTCCGATTTAAGTAGTTAGATGCAAAATTTGCTCTAATTTTCAGCTTCCATTCAAATGTCGAATAATTATTGTTAGTGTTACTATTATTTAGAAAATATCTGAAACAAATACTAAGGTAAGCATCATTGCCAGGAAGTTTATGATAAAAAGGTTCGTAAATAGAGTAATGAAGTGCCGGCAACTAAAAATTGTAACAAAGGAATCGGGGCACTTAGGCCTGTATGTCGCTCCGCTACTCAAAATCCTCTGAAATTTAGTAATGTAGCCGAATATAAGAAATAATTAATTAAAATAACGGCTTCCTTAAATTGATATGTGTCTGATAAGTAAGCATACCGAGGGATTGAAAGCAAACAAATCATATCTGATGTTTCTAGTGTAGATGAAGCTGGTGTATTTTTTTAGCCAATGATTAGTTAGGACTTTCCTTACTAATAATAAAAGATTAACCTGAATGAAGGTTTCTAAACAGGAAACAAGTATTCCAACTTGTTCCTTTTTATTATAATCTTTTGAAAAATCGAGAAAGATAATTATGATGTGGAAAAAGATATTTCAGATGCAAATATGAGATTGAGCTTGATAGGCCAAGCATTGAAAAATGACCACAGGAGATATCATAGAACCACGCTAAAATAATACAAATGAAAGATAGCTAAATGATATGAAATTGCCTCCGAAAAATACAATTTTAGCGAATCAAAACTGCCAAAGATTAAAACAAATGCTTAAAGTAAAACAGTCTCACTTCGATACCGTAACGCCATATTTTGATACGAATAATTTATTGAGATTTCTAATTAATCCATTATTTTTAGTTAGAGACACTTAACGCCAAAAAATGAGAGAAAGTCATGCAAACTGAAAAGAATTCAGCCAGAGAGACCATTATTCAGAGGGAGTACAACGATTAACATGTGTAGAGAGGAGAATGAAAGATAATAAACAAACAAACAGAAATATAAACTACAGAAACTCATTAATATAATCCAGGACAAGAATATATTAAAAGAGAAAGGAAAACTATAATTTGTCA
This sequence comes from Ceratothoa steindachneri, assembly GCA_963969495.1. Classification (NCBI taxonomy): domain Eukaryota; kingdom Metazoa; phylum Arthropoda; class Malacostraca; order Isopoda; family Cymothoidae; genus Ceratothoa; species Ceratothoa steindachneri. The sequence goes on from OZ018328.1 coordinate 89,190,214, forward strand.
TGAATTATAAAGGAATAACTAACAATAAAGCGACTGTTTACAGAGTCGATATACAGTTGTTGGAAGTTAAAAATAATTGTTAAATTATACTAAGAAAATACAAAAACATAGAAAAAATTTGAACTGTACAAATAATCTCTGCAGAGAATAAATTTATATTTTCACTGTGAGTTAATCTTTTATTGATTACAGAGCAGAATTTTCAAGACCAAATGTTAATTTTCTTTCGTCGGTGAGTTGCCCTGACAATTTGGACGCTTTAATTTGTGAGGAAAAATAGATAGAAAGTTCAATTTCGGAGCTTTTCTTTATTCAAAGTTGTTTAAGGTAAATTTAATTAAAATTGTTACAAAGCTATTAATCTCTATAATTAAAAAGTATGGAAGAAAGATTGCATTAAAGACCTTCTATAATTATATCATCCAAATCGGAGGAATTTCAATGGTAATAGCAAGAGAATAAGTTTTAGGGGCACTAGTAACAATAGATTATAATTTTCGATGTTTAAAGACGAATGAATTTGAATGAGATATTGATTTTATTTTATTAAATTTAAAAATAATAGTCGTTCGTCAGTGCAGAAAATAGAAACAGCATCTAGTTTTAGATGCAAATGTCTAAAAACTTACCATTCTCACAAATGAAAAATAAATATGATGAAGAGCTAGCCAATATGAAAATTCAAATAACCTTAAGCCTTATTTTCTACTACCACCCACTCACTGGATTGATATGATAAATTCATTGTCTTTGTTCTATTTAGCTGAAAGAAATCACACCACTATATCATTATAATTTGCAGACTAAATTAATTAATTTGAGTTGAAATTTATGCAGATTTATATTGCTTACAATTTAATAATCTGTTTTGCTCAAAATAAACTTAACGTTGTGATCCTCCCTGGACACAGATATTAAAATATTGCACCCGAATTCTTGTATGATTTTAAGCTTCCCTGATAACTTTCGATGGGGATGCAAAGTGAGAGATACAATATATCGTCAGGTTATTTTTAAATGAAAACTAAATTATGGTGATAAAAACCTTGTAAATCAAGAAAATAGTAAAAATAAACCATCTTTAAATGTTGGGTCGTTTTCTTGAGCCGCACCCTACCATAGTTTGCAGTAAATTTAGGTGTAAGAAAATCACGTGCTGCGGCCACTTTTATTTGAGTTGAAATATAAAATAATTTAATGAAGGAGATTTGCTTAAACTTTCTTATGGGTAACTAAGTTGCCGCAAAGAAGAATGTTTAAAACTGCATCTGCGGAACAATTTATTTTTTACTTGAGGGAATAATGCCCTAGAATGGTGTAAATAATACATGGCCACCAGATAGAGCTAGGGGCAAAAATTTAAAGTTAATCAAATCACTAAACTCGTTTAATATCAAAATAGAGTTCGAAAGAACAATTAAAAAAACAAATATTATTAAGAGATGAAAAAATGCCTAAGTCGTACTTGGTTAAGAGAAGATTGCATGTTGTATTCTCTATTTTTATATTCCCAAATTATATTGACTGAAATATTAGAATCTTTATTTCATGATGAAAATCGAGATTAATTTAGATATTACGTAGCATATTTCAACTACTAATATCTTAATATAATAATATTCATATAAGGCAAATAGATTTCAAAGCGCGAGAGAAAAAATCCAATTAAGTGAGCATTTCACTTTCAGATTCCATAAAGCTCATAGCATCATTTTTCTTTGACTATGGATTTTATCAGCAAATTCTACTTATCTTTTATAACATCATTTTACTAGTAAGCTGCAGCCTACTATGGATTCAGAACTATCTGGTACTAATGAATTTGACAGCACAGTTTTCTATCCCCACCACTTGTAATTAGTCTATTTACATGTATAATTTCGTGACGATTCATTCCCAAATCGTTAAAATATTCTAGAAATAAAGTTAAATTCCTTTAATATCTTCCACTCCCGTCATATCTAACCATTTCAAATGTTCTGAATTAGATAGATTTATCCTAATAATATATAAATAGTTAGGCGACTGATGAGTCAGAAATCGATCCTGATTAATAATCTTAATACTACGGCCGACCGTTGCGGAAGTGATGCCTCCTCAGGAGTCAAATGTTTTCTTTTCCTGAGATAAGCTTAGATTACTCTCGTAACAACACATTTCTCTCCATTGCTTTCTTCGTATATTTTCCAAGAACTCAACTTTTCTCTACCTACAACATAGTGCAAGTGCTACAAAGCCAACCTTGCTTAATCTGATATCTGGAAAATCCTGGGCCTCGGTGCCCTAATGTCTCGTATAACGTGATTCTCTCGATGTTTAGTCCCAAGTGCCACACTAAGCTCGTTTATAGACAAGTCTCTTTATGAGCCTTCCACCCTTCTTTTTTAGTTCACCCATCTTCACTGCCCTCTTTTTAAGTCTATCTACATATAGAAACTTTGGGCCCCGTAAGGGGCGCGGCGATTTGCCATCCTGGCCGCCGTGCTGACGGGATCCAGCGCTCCGTTTGGCCCCAGCTTAGCCTCTCTTCCTTCCTTCAGATAGCCCGATTTCTCCCCTACCTCGTCGCTTTTGATACAACCTCTCCCACAACTTTCTCTGGTCAGTCTCTAATTTCACAGGGTAAATGCTGACCTTCTTCTCAAGCCAACCACCCCGGATCGGGGCTGGGGGGGAGAGAAAACATTGTTCCCTAACCACTGAGCTCCGGTTCGGGATGGGTTTTTTTTAACAAACTGCTTCATCCCCACCCATACCTTCCTCACATCCCCTTTCCTCTCCTCTTAACATTCTATCAATTTTACGCCGTGTCCAAGGTTTAGCCGCCATGCCGATGGACTGCCAGGCCACCAGGTGGGAGGGGTGGTCCCGAATGGCGGCGCCTGGCTCTGCCGGGCTTGTAAGCACCTCTCGCAGTGCGGGAAACTGCGAGAGGTGATGAGCTATTGCGTCCCGTATTAAAAAGAGGGTCACCATGCCCATGTATGACAAAAAAAACAAAAAAACCCAACCCCCAACTTCCCCAAGAAAATCAACGGAGCCACCCTCGGGCAGCTCCACCGAGAAAATGGAGGTCCCCCCCTCCTTGTGCTTGCGCAAGGGACCTTCCATAATTCTTTAACCGGAGAGGAGGCTTACTCCTCTCCTACGCCTATGGGTGTAGGGGACTCCCCCTCACCCCCTTCTCTAGAGGTGCTTTCGGGCACCTCCCTATCTCCAGCGGCAGTCCCTCCTTTGCTTTCTAAGGGGACTGCCAAGAAAGCCAGCAGGCAGTCCATTGCCGCCCGCCTCTCGTGCAAGAGGCTCGGTAGGGTAAACCCCCTTAGGGGGGAGAGGGAAGCCAGGCCCCTTCGGTCGCTTCCCTCAAAAGACCTGCTGGCACTAATTTTAAACCTTGCTGGGGTCAAGGCCTGTGCCTTCCCACACCAGACTGGCGACACTGCCAAAGGAACCTGCGATGTCCTGGGAGTGGATGGCCAACTGGAGGCCCCTCCTGTGATAGACATGGTCCTTGAGGAGACCCAGCCTCAGACGGTAGGGCCTTCCATGGGGGGGGGAATCCGGGCTCGGCGCCAAGCACCGAACCCGAATCCGCTCCTATGCAAGTTCCCCCTCAAACGGCCGAGGGCACCGAGGCAGTAAAAGAAGGGGAGGGATCTCCTCCGACAGGTGCCGCTACGACTACCAGGACCTTCTCCATTTCGGAGAGGAACCTGGCTGAGGCCGGCCCATCTGGCATGGGGGCTTCTGCCGGCGGAGGTGAGAAGCGGGTTCATTCCCCGCCCTCCTCTCCTAAAAAGAAAAAAGCTAAAAAGACGAAGAAGAATCGGAGCTCCTCTCCATCAGCGGGGGCTGCGGGGACGGATGGGTCTGCTATCACTTTGGTAGGTGACCAAGCCAAGATCGGCACATCCGGATCCTCTACCCCATCGTGTGCGGAGCCCCTGACTAAGACTAACACCAAGAATGCACAGGGCGGAGACTCGATGACATCGGGGCCCCTCATTCAGAGGTTACCTGGCGTTTTCGAGCCCGCTGGCTTCAAACGCTTCCTCGTTATTCGCTCCACTGATGGCACCATGTTGTCCAAGGGCAACATGATCCATCAGAGGAGAGGATTATTTAGTGCAATTGGTAGAGAGCCGAAGGTAACCCGTTTCTCGGACGGGAGACTTCTGGCGAAGGCGGCGAATCCCTCCGAGGTGGCCAACATAAGTGCTCTTCGGACACTTCATGGCACTCCCGTGAGTGTGACGCCACACTCTACCATGAACTTTGTGAAAGGAGTAGTTTATGCGAGGGAACTCGTTGACTAACCCATTGAGGAAATCACCCTAGAGCTGGCCGACCTTTGGGCGGTCAAGGTCAAACGTGTGATGAGAAAACAGGAAGGGGCCTCGAGACCCACCCCTACACTCTTCGTCACGTTCGACTGTGACAAGCTCCCGGAGTTGGTGCGTGCCGGTTGGTACCGCTACCGCGTGAAGGCATTCGTGCCACTGCTGCGGCGGTGCTATTACTGTCACCGCTTCGGCCATACGAATCTATCATGTAGACGTGCAAAATCGGGGTCACCCAAAGTCTGTGTAAATTGCTCCAAGGTCGCACACGATAAGTCCACATCGTTTGTGGCCAAGTGTGTCAATTGCGGAGAAACCTACCCTGCTTTTTCGAAACAATGTGGTGCATATCTCCTTGAGAAAGAAATCCTGGCCGTTCAGGCTCAGGATCGATTCTCATTCCGCGAGGCTAAGGATTTGGTCCTGACGCGCCCGGCTTTGCCTGGGACGTCATATACCGCAATAGTTAGAAAAGCACCCTATGCTCCTAGCCCTTCCAGGCCAACGAGCATGGTTGTTTCCGCGCCCATTTGGAGCCCTTCTGCAGGCTCTACTACACCCGGGCGCCCCCCTGGTAAAGCTGGCGGCAAAAAGGGTTCACACCCAGCCCCGGCTAAAACCACGGCTCCCCCCTCTTCCCACAGCGTGACCATTTCCCGTAAGGCGAAACGGCCACGCGCCTCCACAGAGTCGTTAGACTCACAGGAGGGAACACCCTTGAAGATGGTCGCTAGGCCATCTTCCAGGGTTCCTAACGATGTCCCCCGAAAGGTGGACAGCAACAAAGGAGCTTCGGCTCCTTCGCCAGAGCCCCGAGGTCTAGCGAGTGGCTCGGAGATGGTGGTTCCTCGAAAAGAGGGCCCCCCGCCTCCGAAGCCACAGCGCCCGCCTAAGGTTTCGAGGCGGAGGGAAGAAAAGACTCGCATAGAGAGTCAAACATTCCCAATAATTCCTCGAAGGCGACAGCGCCTTCAGCGCTTTGTCCGGCCAACAGCGCCCGGGGTTCTGCCCCCGGTTCTATCTCAGTCGAGGAGTTTAGGTCGGTAGATGAGGCAATTGAGTTCTTCTCCGGCAACCTCATCGCCGTGGGCCTCACTACTATTCCTAGGATGTCTGGCCGTTTTGCACGCTGACCACTCCCATGGTGGTCGGCTGAGTGTGAGACTGCCCTCAAACAAAAGCGTTATGCCTACATGCGCTATAAGCGCCGCCCGAACGATTTCACTGTCGCTGAACTTCGTCGGGCTAGGGCTAGGTTCCGGTATATTTCGAAGCACGCCCGCTGCTCTTCTTAAGAGGCATACGTGTCTTCACTTAACGGGAAGACCCCTTTAGCTGAGGTGTGGAAGCGATTAAAAAGGATTCGGGGCAAGTTCTCCAGGAGAATGGGACCGCAATCTCGGACCCCGCGTCCGTGGCGGAATCCTTAGTGACCGCTTTTTCCGCATTCTCTTGCCGTGATGCTGCTCCGCCAGCATTCAATGCACGTCGTGATGTCGCGGAAGGCCGCCGGCTGGAATTTACCTCCAGAGGCGGAGAACACTTCAACGACAAGTTTACTGTGAGTGATTTGCGTTCTGCCCTCGCTTCGTGCGCGGACACCGCCCATGGTCCGGACAATGTCCCGTACGCCATGCTTCGACACCTGGGTGAGCGAAGCATGGCCTTTCTGTTAGATTTGTTCAACAGGATCTGGGTGGAAGGTCTTCTCCCAGACTCCTGGCGAATCGCTACTGTGCTCGCCTTTCGCAAACCAGGGAGAGATCACTCTACTGCGACCGAATTCCGCCCAACCTCTCTAACCTCTTGCGTGTGCATGTTGATGGAGAAATTGGTAAATGTTAGATTAGCCTTTTCCTGGACAGCTGATGCCATATGTCTTCTGCACAGTGCGGCTTCCGCATGTTCTACTCCACGTTGGATGCTCTGCTCCGACTGGAAAATGCCGTCTGCGAGGCTTTTCTTCGTAGACAGCACTACGCCACGGTCTTTTTGAAACTATGGAAGGCCTATGATACCGCATGGCGATACGGTATCATGGAGACTCTTCACATGATGGGGGCGAGGGGACGCCTCCCAATGTTTATATCTGAATTTTTGCGAGATCGTCGATTCCACGTACGGGTGGGGGGAGCTCTCTCCAGCCCAAAGGAGCAGGAAGAGGGTGTCCCGCAGGGAAGTGTCCTCAGTGTCACACTCTTTGCCCTGAGCATCAACGGCGTCACCTCGGTGCTGCCAAAATATGTTCTCGCTACGCTCTACGTGGACGACCTTTCGATCTCTTTTGGCGCGGCCCAGATGACAACTCTGGAGCGTCGACTCGATATGCCAAAGCGCACAGGTTTCGGTTTTCTTTGGCCTAGACTAAGGTGGTGCACTTCTGCCGCCATCCACGGATTCACTCTGACCGAGATTTGTTTCTTAATAGGGTGCGCCTGAATGTGGTTGAGTCGCACCGTTTTGTTTTGTCTTGTATTCGACCGACGCCTCACCTGGGAGGCTCATATTCGCAGCCTTAGGGTCTCTTGTACCCGTGCCATGGACATTGTCCGTTCCGTGACGTTCAGCGCTTGTGGCGCAAATAGGGCTACTGCCCTACTTTTTTATCGATCCTTTGTTCGTTCGAAGCTCGACTACGGATGCGAGTTTTATGCATCCGCAGCCGAGCGTTTATTGCGGAAGGTGGATTCGATCCACCACACTGGCCTTCGCCTTGCGACCGGTGCTTTCCGCACTTCCCCCATTGAGAGCCTTTTGGTCGATGCTGGAGAGATGCCACTCGCACTGCGCCGCGTGCAGTGCATCACTCGCCTGTACACGCGAGCCCGGCGCCTTCCTCAGTCGCCAACAGCTCTCACTGCATCCGCAGCTGAACTCGATGGTGCCTATGCCGCCAAAGAGACGCCAGTCATACCCTAAGCCCTTTTTCTTTAGGGCCAGGAAACTCCTGCGAGAGCTAGATATAGCTCTCGGGCCGGTGGAGCCCCTGGTTCTGCCCAGGACGCCACCCTGGAGGGTACCACATTTGGCTATTTGTCGCCACGCCTCTGCTCCCAAAGCTTGTACTGCGCTGGGAGTATTGCGTTCGACCTTTTTTAAGCACACATCGTGTCACGCTGGAACCGTGCCAGTTTATACGGATGGCTCCAAGTCCCAAGAGGGGGTCAGCTTCCACGCCGTATCCCCTCTATTTGAAGTCAGCGGGGCTCTACTAGGCGCTGCGTCTGTCTTCACGGCCGAGCTGGTGGCAATACACCACTCGGTACGGGAGATTACGCGACGTGCCCGGTTCGTAGACCGGATTGTAATATATAGCGACTCACAAAGTGCCCTGAGTGCTCTCGGGGCATTGGAATCTCCGCATCCCCTGGTTCGCGATATCCGTGACGCCACGGTTTTGGCGAGCTGGCAGATGTCGAGATTATCTTCTGCTGGGTTTCTGGACATGTAGGAATTGCGGGGAATGAGCGCGCCGATGAGGGCTTCAAAGAGTCCGCGAGGACTCTGCGACCGGACCAGCGTTTCGCTCTTCCTCACACCGACTACATAGCAGAGATACGGGCAGCTCTCCGGACTGCTTGGCAAAGAAGATGGGAGACGGTCGAAGGGAACTTAATGTTGCGTGCCATTACGCCGCGACTGTTCCCATGGACCTATCCCCCAATGCCGCGGCGGCTTTAGGTTGCTTTCTGTCGTCTCCGAATCGGACACACTCATGTGACGCATCGCTATTTGATGGAGCGCTCGCCTGCGCCCTATTGCAACGACTGCGTCGTCCCCCAGACTGTTCGGCACATTCTTGTCGAATGTCCCAGTCTGGGTGATCTTCGCGCACGATACCTGTCCCAGTACCGGGATGGGCGGGGTCGCTACCGCCTGTCCCTTGTGCTCGGTTCAGATTCGTGCACATTGACTTGTGGACTTGTTGACTTCTTTGGGGAGGCCGGCCTCTCCCTATTATTTAAGCAAAGTTTGTTTTTTTTTGTTTTGTTTTGTTTTTTTGCATTTGTTTTTTTTGTTTGTTTTTTTCCTTTAGTTGCACGCTCCTGCGCTGGGGGACCTCTTCCCGACGCACCAGCTTGCTTCCTTTCCCCCTTTTGGGGTGTTGTTTTTTTTTCTCTTTAATTTTATTTTAAAGTAGCCTAGAACTAGGCCAGTTTTAATACAGTGACTAATGCCCAAGTAGGCAGTCGCCAGATGAGCTCTTAAAGAAAAATATAAAAAAATAAAAAATATAAACTTTCAGTCCAAGATGTCTTCGTTGGTTTCGCTTTTCTTTTTTCAGTAAATAACAGCATGTTTCTGTCTCCACATTAAAAAATAATTGTTTATTTTTATTTAAAAGATTAACAGCGGCAGGTCTGCATGGGAGGTCTAAATATACTGAAGATGTAACCAGATTAGGAAAAAACATGAAAGTTTGGGGAAAAACGAAGAGACTGGAAGATAAGTAACCCTCCGGAGTCTTTCCTTAAAGGCTAACTAAACGTGTTCTTAGTGGGGTAAATAAACTAATTATTCGTTCTACCCGTTCTTTTGAACTTGAACCAAGCTAGCTCCCCCGACACCATAATGAAGTTCACATAAAGGTCAGTTTGGCAATTAATATAAAGCCAGTGAACACTCAAGGTTATTCTTAAGGTGAGGAAGATGCATCCATGTTTTTAACTATAAACTTTCCTGGAATGCAGGCATTAGCAGCCCTATTGTCTTTTTTATCCGCGCTAGGCAGCAATTTTTACTTTTTGTGGTTATAAAGTAAGGATCGGTAAATATACAGTAGGAAGGTGAGTTTATCAACCACACTGGACTTTTCCTTCTTCTGTTGCCTTCTGAACGACCTATATTGAGTTTCTTATCAAGGCATATGAGATGCTACTCGATTTTCGTCGAGTATAATATAATATGCGCTAGTGTCAGCGGTTTCAGAATCTCCACAATTTACCACGTCCTTCTCATTATCCCGCGGTCATCTCACAACAGCTTAGATTGATGAGAGAAGCCAAACATTCTCTTAGCATTTAGGATTAGTGCTAGGTAACTGCCTCGTGAGATAGGTTTAACTATCGACGGTCTAAAATGAGGCTCCAGCCAAGACGCCAACTTGGGGGATACAACTTTTAAGGAAAATGCGTAGCCTTGGTTCTGTTCGCCATTTTTATCGATCTACTGAAAGTTGCTTTCTTAATGATACCGAGTACAAATGGTGGGTTGGCTTCCATGCTTTCTCTTGGAATTTGGCGGAGCAATTCATGGGACTGCAGCTGTTTTCACGGATTAACTATATACAATTTACAGCTATCGAATAGAAGTACATACAAAGCACAATTTGATGACTGTATTTTATTTCATAGCGGCTCACAGAGGTCTGTCTGAACAGAATGGGCGACTAGCGTGGCATTTTTCTCTTCACTAACCTGGCAAGATAACATAAAGCAGAACAGCACCTAGAATGGCATTGCAAAAAAGAAGGAAGATGCGTACATAAATTAAAGTTTGCCTGTCATTGCCCTCTCCCTAAATTTATCGTTAGCGAAGGCTTAATGCTTTCAGAACGTAGGGCATTTAATGTAGCTTCCATATCGGACACCTAAGCGCATCCAACCGTGATTTTAAAGAACGTCCTCTTGAAGCTATCCGGCAAGGTGGCTGTAGAGGTATAATAAGAGTTTAGTATATATATATATATATATATATATATATATATATATATATATATATTTATATAGTACATTAAAGAGAAATTGGACGCCAATGAGCAATGAGACAAGAAACAGGAGTTTTTAGAGGTAAAAGAAAGGGACATTAGAAGAAAACTAGAATCAAAGAGAGCAGAGGGCGGCACAATTAAGGCAATCCTTCACCGAGAAGACAGAGATAACGCCAGGGGAAAAAAGTTTGAAATTCCTGGTCGGGACTCAAACCTGGGTCTGCTGATTGCCGGTCAGATGCTCTACCGCTGAGCGACCAGGCACAGTGACTCTACTTCGCCCAGAGTGTTAACCAATCAAACCCAGTATCTCATTAAGCTAGGAACCTCCAAGGAATTTTTATACTACATCTTCTTACCCGCTCACAATTTAAAGGCTCATCCCCAAGTCACATACAAAGAAGAAGGATAACAACCACCACAGGGCTTTCGCCATATTTATTTTCTGCCTTTCAAAACAATTTTGAAGACAGAAATAAAGGTGCAGAAACCTTGCATTGCAGACTATATAACAATATATTACAACAAAGAGAAATTGGACGCGAATGAGCAATGAGACAAGAAACAGGAGTTTTTCAGAGGTAAAAGGCAGGTCCTTATAAACAATCCATTTAAAAGTGTAAACTACCGATCTCGTATTACCCTCTCTCAGAGCTACAAGACGCCAAGCGCGGGAGACCAACCTGAGTTCTCACCTTGCGAGTCCCCCCTGCAACTCCTCATTCCCCCGCGGGAGTAATTTGGCTATATAACGGAAGAGACAAGAAAGTCCCCGGTTGAGAGATTTTTCGAGTTTGAGAAGAAACCAGAAAAATCACAGGTAGAAAGTTTTCTCCAAGTTTAGAAGGACTTTCAGTCCTTGTACAAAACAGATAGTACCAAAGAAGCTCGGTGGCGTTCGAGCCCCAAGATTATTGAGTATCAAGCTACTCAGTTTAAAGACTCTAAATCTTACTCTATCTAAGTTGGACAACCCCACCTAGATAGAAAAAAAGGAGACAAGGATTTCATCTCGTCCTGAAGAAAACGAGGTCAAGTTCGTCCCAACCAGCTATAAGTAGAAAGACTAAGCTCTCACCTGAGCATCCACCCAATCCAGATTCCTCGTGACGTGACCGGTCAAAATCGACAAGCAGGTCGACGAACGCCATCTATTGAGCAAACAACCAACTACTCGAGCTACGCCCCTCCGGAACAAAATCCCTGAAGATAGTCTAACTGGTCTCGGTTATTTAATCTCCATTACCTTATGTGAGTAAAGAATAATCCTGTTGTTTATGTCCCCGTACATAATAATTAGTTTATTGGATGTCTGGCCAAGGACAAATATATGAACTTAAATTTGTTCCTCTCGTAAAATTCTATCTCGAATCGAGCTTCGAGAGCTCGCCCAGCAATCCCATTTTCTTTTTTTTTAAGTGTATTAGATCTCTATTTTTTTATGTTATTTAGTGAGAGGGTTTATGTTCATTAAAGTCTATTTTTTAGTAAAACCACTTTTTAATTATCCTCGAACGAGTTAAAGTGGCAATAATTGATAAAGTCAAGAAAGAAACCCCTTTTATTCATTCACTAGAATAAAAATAAAGTTTAGCACTCTTAGAGAACGATCGTCAAGCGATCACCGAGGCACAAACCTATGCCTCAAGTCAAAGTTTATTTGGTTTATTAAATATTTATAAAAGAAATATATATATATATATATATATAAATATATATATATTTATATATATATATATATAATCTCAGCTAACCCACGGTAGTGGTTACTAGCTCTTTCGGATGGTATGGTTTCGAATCGTTGAATAGTAGTGTGCGCGACCCTCGTGAGTGGAACTTAACCTGTACCGCAAAAGAGGCTGGCGCTGCTGCTAGTCTCTCATCAAGGGACGGAGTCATGGAAAATTGAATGTATTGTAATTAAGTTTTAGAGCAACGAACTTACCCAATTATCTTTAGCTATAATATATTTTTACATAATCAGCCTCTTTAGTAACGTATGCCTCCTTTCGGCACTTTAACGTCCCTTGTAGATAGTTATAGTTTGTTGATTATTGCCGTTGATTTGCAGAAGTCTTTTTTGTTGGTTGAAAATTTTATTCCTTTTTTGTTTGTTTTTATATAAACTATGAGTAAAGATAGATTTTTATGTAATTTCGGCGCCTCTGCCTTCGCAGGTGAAATAACGACTAATAGCACTAATAAACACAATCTTGGCACACGACAGTTTTACTGTGTTCCTAAAGTAACTTTTTACGCTGAACTAAAAAATGCGATGAGACTTTGTCCATCACGCAGTTTTGTGTAATAAAATATTTCAAGTATTTCTTCTGCGGAACTCGATGTATTTTCTTAAGGATAACTTATGAAAGTAGTAAATAAGGTATAACAGAGGGTGGAGTAAAAACTTGAGCGGATCATCTCAATTCGGAGTAAGCAATATTTACAGTTAACAAGTGGGAAAGTCTCTCCAATAACCTGCGGCCTTTTATGATGGGATGTTAAATGGTTATGCATTGATGGATTCCATGGTTCAAATCTATTACAAACGCCTTTGAATGGCTAAATGATGCTTCTGCCACTAAATTGTACCACCTCGCGCAAAATCTGATGGCAGATTTGAAATATCCAGGGTCAATAACTATATGTTCTATGGTCATATGGGTTATTTCATGGCTCTAAATGGGTAGAATTAAACTTTATTCTTTTTAAAAAAAGCGCTTATTGCACTTGGCGTTTCACTGCAGATAAAAAATATTTAATGAGATTCAAACGCGTTAATACAGAGCAGTATTCTGAATGATATAGTTAACACATCAGTATTGTTTAAATGCGCAATGTGTACTCGCATACTCTGGTTTTATTCTAGGTTCGTGATTTACAATTACTGGCTATTTGTGTTGGGTTAGTAAATAAATATGAAAGGATGTGCGTAAACGATCCGAATAACCTTTGTCACGTTTGTGGTAATTTGAATTTCAGGGGACAATGACGAAACTTTCCTCCACTAGTTATACAAGTATGAACTATATTTTTGATCTAACAGGAGGAGATCCAGATAAGAGCTGCCCTCTACGTCTGTGTTTCGACATGTGTGAAATGTCTATCACACTGGCTAAGAGTAATTCGCACATTAGATTTGCCATATCGATGGTGTAGTGTAAAGCAGAAAACCATTTGACTGACTGTTATTTCTGCATTGCAAAGATAAAAGTAATAACTAGAAAATCCCAACACACAGTACAGTAACCAAATTTACCGTCTGCTCTAAGGCCGGTGCCTCATAGAGACGATTTACCTGTACCGCATCCTACAACTCATATAACTTTAGAAGATGAATCGGAATTTGAGGTGGACACTAAAATTCGACATGTGGACCAATGTGCTCTTACTTTTAAAGCAGAATATTCTGCCCTTGAACCTCATCTGATAACTCCGGGCGTATTAAACGCCCACTCGCAGAATTTAAAATGTCGTAGGAAAAAAAAGAGCTTTTTTGATTTAGGCTAAATGGTTTAAATCTTCTCCAATGTGCTCCTACTTTTGAAGCAGAATCCTCTGCTCATGCACCTCATATGATAACTCAAGTCGAATTAAACGACCTTATTCGGTATTTGAACTTGAAGAAAGAAGCCGAGCTTTGGGGATCTAGACTAAATTGTTGGAATCTTTTTAATACTGCCACTAAAGTGTTTTATTTTCCTAATCGTAAGGAAAAGTTTCAAAATTTGTATTCTGAAGAAGATAGTTTAGTGTACTTTAATAATATTTGTGCTCTCATGGCAGCACTTTATCATGAACATAAATCTACAGAGTATAGACTGTTCATTGATTTCTTGAAAACTAGATTAAAGGCTGTACTTTTGCACAATGAAAACAATTTTGCTTCTGTGCCGGTAGCTCATAAATTAACATCAGGTACATAACGATATGTAAATCATGTTAGAAAAAGATTTAGTATAACAATTACTTTTGCGTCAATCTGTTATAATTTAAAAGTAAAGTGCGTTCTTAATTGGTTTGCAGCTTTGCTACATAAAATATTGTTCCTTTTTATGCGAATGGGACACCAGGGACAAGGCAAATCATTACGTCATGAAGGAATAGCCAAAGCCTGAAAGACTTAGGATTGGGCTAAAAAACGTTGTACATCTTACACGAGTTAACTCGGAGATGATTCTTTTACCTCTATTTCATATCAAATTAGGGCTTTTCAAAGACTTTGTTATGGAGGTGAGTAAAAATGGTCATGCTTTTCATTATTTGAAAGTAAACTTCTTCGGATTAGTGATGATAAGATCAAGGAAGAAATTCTTGTGTGTAAAAAAAATATGAAATTTTATGAAAGATAGACAATTCGAAAAACTGTTAAGCCACTTCTAAAAGTCAGTGTGGATGTCATTTAAAAGTGTTGTGCTAAGGCTTTTTGGAAAATGGAAATATCCCAGCTAATGTGAGATATCGAGGAAATTATTTGAGTGATAAAAAGAGATGGGGTCTAATATGTCCCTAAAAGTTAATTTTTTGTATTCATACCTGGATTACTTTCCCGGCAATCTCTTCACCGTCAGTGACAAGCATGGCGAACATTTCTATCAAAAAATCTCAGTCATAGAAAGCACCTACTGGCAAAAGTGGATTGTAAGAATGCTCACAAATTATTAATCGATATTAAAGAGAGATGTTTCAGATGCCAAAGAAAGAAGGAAAACGCAACTCCCACAATTTAGGCAAGCTGAAGTGTGCGCTTCATGCATGTAAATACTTGCATTTCTCTAAAAGCTCACCTACGTATAACAAATAAACAGTGTTTGATGGAGAAATTCTACCTACATATTTAAATTCAGGGTAAATATTTCTATTAGAATCGCATATTCTTTGCTTTGTGGCAAAATAAAAATTATATTATGTTCCTCAGTGTAATTAACCGAGTTTTACAAGTTTTTCTTAGTGAAACTAGATTGTGATCTACCAGAAAAAGAAGAAAAGCGAGAATGACCATTAAATCAAGCTGCCATGTAAGAAAATATGAAAGAGACTAGAGTAAATATACAACACGAAATTACATCAAATAGGTTCGTGCTAATCCAAACTGAAAACGCAAACCTTTTCATTTCTTTAAGTTGAGAGGTGATCAGATTTCCTGCAATCTTTTAAATTTGTTGGTATATTGCTCCTATAATATTAGATAGATATCGTGTAAATAAACGCAGGCAAACCATTAAAAACATTTTTAACTCCATAAAATCCCATTTTTACTAATAAAGATTATAGGAAGGTATCAAAAATACCTGTATTTAAGAGCCATTTTTCCGCAACTTTTAACCATTAACTTTTACATCTAGTCACATCCATAAGTCATCTCTGATAGATATAGTTTGCAAGGAAATAGGGTAACATTTATGTTTGAGATTATAGGAAAATCGATTTCCTCATAGTCCACTGGGTCAAATAAAAAGAACGTAAAAGTTACATAAATGCTCAAATCCAGTGAGTAGCAGAGGTAGATAATCATCGATATGGAAAGGTGAAACAAAACGGTAAGATTTTGATTGGCTATGTGTTAGATCAACTAAACCGTCAATGTGTAACTAGCTCTTTACGAGCCCGATGGTTGTGTCTCTGCTGTGGCTGGAAATACTGGTAGCTACTGGTACATATAGGCGTGCAGATCAAACACATTTTACTTAAAGATAGAGAGATGGTCATGAAAGCGAAAGTAAGGGCTGCCTTATTTTATTTACCTGGACAGTCATTACAATAGCCTAAAGCAGAGCTTGACATGCTCACGTAAATATTTGTCGTTAGCATCAGCAAACAAACCTCGAATATTTAGAAAACACAGGGAAACACAAATTTAATGAATTATTTTGAAATAAAGTTAATATTGAACGGATTCAAATAATAATTTAAAAGGTAACAGGGTGAGATCGTACATCAATAATGCAAATTGTACTTCAAATACATATGTATGTTGTGTGATTATAAGAACTTAAGAGGAACACCTGTGATTTACTTAGTCTCAAAAAAGTTTCTCCGAATTATGTCTTATTTTGCGAGCTTTATTGTATTTTTCAAAAGAAGTTAACTTTATGCCTACGAAATAGAATCGTTTGCTACTTTTACATTATTGTGTTAAGATTAGTATAATTCTACTCTAGAAATGTATTTTCTACTCTCTAATAAAAAAATTAAAAAGAATTATTATTGCTTACAAAACTTTCAAAAATTTTAGTCAACCAACCGAAATATATAGTTTTAAAATAGCTCTCAGTAGCAAATTTGCATTAATGCTCTGAAGGTTAATTTTATTTTGTTTAAATCTGCAAATAAACATCAAATGCACGATCATTTAAAGATACAAAAGAAGTTTTGAGAACAAAGCCAAAAACGAAAAGTACCACACACGATTTCCTCGAATCATTTGATTTAGAAATGTAATAGAAATTATAACACTTTCTCTTATTACTTTTCTTCAATATTTATTACATTTATATGGAAGGTTATTTTAGCTTTCTGTGTTAGCCCTTAAGTTCTCATACGTATTGAGGGGTATCAGAGTCTGATGTCACCAATTTTGCCTTTACTCTTGAAGTAAGACTTGGGTTTCTGCTTGTTTTCTATGATCATTTTGATTATTTATCAATGAATATAAGGTTTGTGAAACTAAATTCAATTCGTGACTGAGTTAAGTTTCTTCTTACACTAATTTATGGTCCAGAGAGGCATGTTGCGCTAAAAAGCGGATCTTTTGCTGACCGGAAAATTAATCGTGAAAATTCAGACTAAATAACCCTATGAAGCAATAAACACTAGAAAGAATTTTCCTTCCAAGTAAAAAGATAGAATAAACCACAGATCCACTCCATGCAATAAATTATATGCTTATGAATGCATCATCAATTCATTTAAATTAAGTAAGGCTTGTTATATCCACGTTTTTCCAGAAACTCGAAAGCATGCAAATACTACTAAAAATACAGTGGATTTATTCTAATTTCATTATTAAAAGATATTTCAAATTATACTCTTGTAAATTTACTAAATCTTTCGTTTTCCAATAAGATAATTGTTCAACAGATGCATCCAATGGAGATCAATGAACAAAACTAAATCTTTACTAAACCCTCGTATCTACCAAAATAAAAACAAATAAATAAGTCAAGATCAATCTATACTAGTTTCTAGAAAACAATTAGAGAGGAAGTTTAATTATAAGTGAATATTTTTGAGTTCCAGAGATTAAAATTTTCATTATATGAAGGCGCCTTTGATAACAAATATAGCTGTTTTAGACCTATGTAATATGTTTTACTAATATGAAATTCATTTTTTCTTTCAGAGTCAGAGCAGTTCGGTAAGTAAAGGCCGTTGGCAGAAAGCATATTTCTTACAACGATTTTCCTTGAATAAAAGATGAAGAAACTGTTTAGGTGCCCCTCTGCATGTCTCTATTATTTTAACTACAAATAAACTTTTACTTTAGAGTTATATAAATTGTTATTCCCTATTATTCTTTCTATAAAATTTCTAGATATTGCTTTATATTCTTAATGTTTTGTCTAACATCATATGGTAATTTTATGCGATTTCTTTGGTGTTTACCATGTGTTTGATTGGATAATCTTTATAATTGATAGTTCTGAAGACTCAGTCGAATTGAAAAAATATTGAGGACGTAAATTGAATCGTGTGATTAGCGATACTAGAATAATGAAATCAGAGATTCATGAACATATAAATATATAAAAACTCTGCCTCTCATTGAAAATATATAACATTTTATTAATATGAATTTTATATCATATCATAATCTTAATATTTGATTTTGTATCTCATTTTTTCTATTTGTTTTTATATGCAGGTTCAACATTGATGGATACATTGAAGTAATATTTACAAAATTATTGCATTTATTTTAAATGTAGTCTAATTACGAGCCTTAGCTTGTCTATTTTTGAAGAAATACTTATGCAAGTACTTTACATACCTTTATTTATTAATATATTCTAATTTAAACAAAAAGCGTTTTTAGCTGTATAATTACTTAAATTCAAAATTCAAATTATGGTAAATTCCTAAATTTACCATAAATTTTGTGTGAAAATCAGTTTTAATGAGGTTTGTTTAAGAAATTTACAAGTGACTTTATTTGGCTTTTATATCGAAATCCCAGGACTATATTTAGCAGAAGGAAAGACAGAATTTTTCACCCATTGATGGGGCTATGTTATGAGCTGAAAAGAGGATAGGATATTTAAAAGCGGTGCAAATAATGACTTGAGAAATAGCACCAATTACTATTGGGCCACTAGGGTAGGGACCCTTGTATTAAAGACAGGCAAGTAATAATTGTATCAGAGTCAGACATTGGGATGGAACAGCCCACGGAATATCTTCTTCGAAGGACTTTGGGATGCTCCTCACCCCGTCTCCGGCGCTTCTTTGAAGTTAGCCAGCATACATATTTGGCTGCGCCGCTAGCACACATATTCCAGCGGGAGGGGGAGGGTCTAAGAACTTTTTGTGGTTGGTGAGCGGTCAAATATATTGATCAAACTTCATAGGATGTCAGAACCTTGGTTCTGAAGCGTCGCAGAACCCAACAACAGGAGATGAAGCGGAAGGCGACAAGAGTCGTTGCCAAAGCAGGTAATGAAAAGAGCCGAGAGTTCATACAAGCATGGATGCACAGTAAAGGCTACCTAACCATTACAAATAGATCAATACCTGCTACGACCCCGTTAACTAGAAACACAACGAATTTGTTCATACTAATCACGATTTAGTTTGTTTTTTCCTACCTAGATGTTGACTTTAATTAACTTTTCTGTCCTCTATTTTATTTTTGAAGCATACATACGCACATTAATCCACGGACAGAAGAAACAAACACTACATACACGAATAAATTCGTGTACAATTCTAGCTTAATCTCTTGAAATGGTGAGGTGTTAAAAATTTTCGATTAACAATGAAATATAATAGAATCAGTTTGACGTTTGGGAGAAATGTGATAAAACAAACTAGGCGAAAAGATAAGACAAATTAGAGATATTCAAGAGCTTTGCTTTGCATACAATTCAGACGCACATTTTGCATGCCGCATTAAGAAATATGGCAGCAGCCATATTCTAATCTCATATGGTGGAAGTTAACATTAGTAAATATTGTGATACTCTAAGGGGCGTTAGAAGAAGTATTTCATAGATTTTCACCTATTAACTGATGTTTACATTTCAACTTTCATGCTATGCCTCTGTTAATTTTGTTTATTTTTTGCGGGGAAATGAAGGAATTTGCTAATAATCATATGCTTAATTTATGTCATTATCCGATTTTTCAGATCATTATTTTTAAAATAATTTTTGAAGGCAACATTTAAACACATAATAAGTATTTGTAGGTTTAATGAGCTTTAATAAGAGATAGTTAATAGTTCAGCATAAACTTGTGATAACACATCCGTAATTTCTCTTGTTTTAAACAGCCAATAATAAACCATATCAGGTTCAAAGGGCTCCCAGTATAATGGTTATCAAACAGTCCCCTAGTGACCAGACCGACTTCTTCAATTTAAATATACATAAAAAGCATAACTGCACTACGTATGCTAAAAATATAAGAAAACTATGAATTAATTAAACTTGTTTATTTGAAAGAATACCACTAAAAATAAAAAAGGCTTAAATTCATTAGTTTTTTGTATTTTTTTTAAAAAATAGGTATTTACAATGAAGAAGAAGAAGAAAAGGTGCCGTCTCCGAATGTGTTCTACCGACCAATTTATTTATTTTTTTTTTTAGACCCCATCTGGCAACTGCCCACTTGGGCATAAGTCGCCGGAAAAATAAAAATATGAAAACATAACAATAATAAAAATGGGAAAAACTTAACAGTCAGGAAGCAATCTCCGGCAGCGCGGGGAGGTTCCCCTTACCCCGGTGCAGAAGCGTGCAACCTACAAAGAAAACAACAACAAACAAACCCCCCCCCAAAAAAATAGAACTTCTTAAATAAAGGGGAGAAGCCCGGCCTCCCCCCAAAAGTCAACAAGTCCACAATTCAATGTGCACGAACTCGTCCCGAGTAAAAGGGACAGGCGGTAGCGACTCCGCCCATCCCGGTATCGGGACAGGTATCGTGCGCGAAGATCACCCAGACTGGTACATTTGACAAGAATGTGCCGAACAGTCTGAGGGACGACGCAGTCATCGCAATAGGGCGCTGGTGAGCGCTACATCAGATAGCGATGCGTCACACGAGTGTGCCCGATTCGGAGACGACAGAAAGCGACCTGATGCCGTCGCGGCATTGGGGGATAGGTCCATGGGAACAGTCGCGGCGAAATGGCACGCAACTTTAAGTTCCCTTTGACCATCTCCCATCTTCTTTGCCAAGCAGTCCGAAGAGCTGCCCGTATTCCTGCCATGTAGTCGGTGTGAGGAAGAGCGAAACGCTCCTACCGACCAAGTGTTTTCTATAGCATGTAGGCTATCTTATCTACCAATGAATATTGTATCTTTCAGAATTATTGTATATAATCATAACGTAGGCAAAAAGACAATCAAAGCAATGGAAACTAAACAGGGAAAAAAGGAAAAGTATATAAATTTTTAATATTTTAAATAAATACTTTGCGAATATCTCAACATTTCAAGAAATAAGTCAGCACTCATCTCGTTTAAAATTCTTAAAACAGATTTCAATTTAATGACTCTGCAGGAAATTGTTGAGCACTCTTAGTTTAAATTGTATTATCTTCATCTTGCTTCTAGCCAAGTTCTTTCAATTGTTTGCGAATTTGCAAAAGTATTTGGAACATTAAAATTGATTTTATGCTTCACACTTTGATATACATTTCCCAGTTGAGAGAGTAAAACGATATGCATGCAATTCGTCAGAGTATATATATGATCCAACTGCTACTTCCCTTTAATGATTGGTAACAGAGGCGCTGTAGCTCTCTTTTGTACGTAGAAATTGCACACATCATTGCTTTGGCATAAACCATAGACCCAATACCATGAATACACTTACCATGCTTTCAATTATTGATGACATTTTCAGATTCCAATGTAAATGCTGCTTAGTTTTCCCCCCAAATCGCTCACCTATTGTATTTGCTCCACCCGACGAATCCTATTTCTTATATTTGAACTGATGTGTGTCCCGTTCTAACCATTTGGCCTGTGCGATTAACAGAAACTATAATAGAAAAAACCTCTGGCAATAATTAAACCAGTCAGTCATAGTAGCAAATGATAATCCTATATACCTTATAACCTGTATTAATGACGAATTCATAGACCATAAACAATTAGTTTATCGATTTTACAAAGCTCAAGTTCTCAAGTTGGAATGTAAACTTCCATTTAAATTTGTAGACGAAAACAATTATTGCCACTTCTCACGGAGCTCCCTGCTCGACAACCCTTTCATTTGCATCTCCGTACGTGCCAATCCTATCCTCATGTTTATTTAGCAGTAAGGACGACAGGTCTATTGCAATTCTGAGAATTATTTAAATCATTTATTAAAGCTAGTCACCACTTTTCCTAGAAATTTCTCGTAAATACATCTTTATTCTTCAATTTTATGTATATAATATTTAAGAATAAAACTTAACACTTCAAAAGACAATGTCAAAATGAGTAAGCCTATAGGCCCAATTAAATATCAAATTGTCGTATCTTATAATTTCTTATTTTTTTTAAGAAACAGTATTTGTGCCGGAAAATCATTGTAAAGCAGATTTCAATAATTAGAAACGTTTATTATCAAAAAGTACCAATCTAATTTTTCACGTTCACACTAATAGAGATAAATGCAATTCTAGGACACAAAATCTTTTAGGAAGAAGTTTAAAGCGGCACGAACAAAATTTATAGTAATGACTTGAACTTTCGTGTGCAAACTTAAAAATATAATTGGAAAAAATTTCCTAAATTGTTCCCTGCTATTTACAGCAATCAACCAGAGTAGGTAATTTGCAGAACCTTTTAGGTTATTAATAAAATGGTGTATTAGTATAAATTTTAAAAAGATGCCCCACTAACAAATTCAGAATATTTCAAGGAGGGAGCACTTGATTTAAATAGAGCTGGTTTAGAGTGCAGCGGTATACAACCTGCTTTAATGTTCTCCAACCAATACAATAATAAATAAAAGTAAATGTAAATCATTTAAATTAGAACCTAAAATTTGCTGTTTCTCTCATTGCAAAATTAATCAACTGAGCGAATAAAAAGAAATAAAAATTTCATTGCCGTTTTTATAGGGATATAACGCTTAGATGCAACCGATCTGAAAAAAAACATTTATCGTTAATAAATCGATATTTCAGAAACAAAACAATCCATCTCCACAAAGATTTCTGAAAATAGGTCCGCATCAGCAGTAATATATCTGTTGAAGTAGTGGGCAACGAACAGAACCTGAAACTGTGATTGACTTTGTAAGATCTTTAATAAATACGGTGGAAGAGTGCAGGTAATCAAGAAATTGTTTGATTAGAAAAGCAAAAAATGATAGCACCAGAGATTATAACGGTGTGGTTAGGTGAAAAATAAATGAGACAAAAGTCTTGGCTTTAAGCAAAGCACATTTATTTTGAGGCGATAAAGAAACTCACCTTATTCTTACAAATTCCAAAGATGCAAATGTTAAAATAGAGATAAAATAATGCTTGCCTATCGTTTTACATGAGAAAGGATCATTTTATCATAATGAGCACAATGAGAAAATCCTCAGCTATTGCTTGTTCTCTAGTCTATTAACGTTTCTTCTCTTGCATTTGAAGGGAGAAGCACATCGGAAATTCAATTTTGTTAAAAGCTCTCTTGTTTCTAATATCTAAAATAAAAAATTAAGATTTCAAACGATTGTCACTGTACTGTTTACTCATAAAAAAAGCTTGATCAACATAGTTTTTCTATTTATGGAAGATGTGATCTCTATCAACGAGGAACCCATGATGAGTGACCTGGGTAAGATACCAAAAATCATCCATTGCCTAATATTAATGAACAAACTCCAATATTGGAGCTTCTTACTAAATAAATTGATGGAAAAGAGCAGTTTTCAAAGAAAGAATAATATAATATGATAGTTAAAACGGATTAAAAGGCCACTTTGAAAGTAATTACGAAGTTAAATACATAGTTAAAGCAAAAATGCGGGGTATGTTTCATCCAACTTGTCTCAATGGAAAATTCATAAAGTTGTTTTTGTAAAACATGGCTTTCTGTTGTTTTAAATGGCAGAATACTTTATAAAGATGAAAGGTCCTATCGAACCATACGTTTTCACTCTTATTTCTTCAGTACAAACTCAATAACTCTCCTTTCTTTACATCTATCATTTTTCTGCTTCTTTTTCTTGACCTTATTAGAAAAAACTTAGGCCATTGGTTCACTTAGACCAAAGATTAAATTATAATACTTTAGTTAAACTTTTACATATCTTTTCGCTTCTTCTGATACCAAAGAGAGAAGAGTGGCTAAAATTTCTTCCTTGTAATCAGGATCCAATTTAATTAGCGACTGAATTTTCACTCTACTCAACCAATAACTTTGCTTAACTTCATCACTTCTCATGGCTTATTTTGACTTTAGGTTGTAGATATGTTTTTAATGAAGGATTTTCTTAATTTTTTCAAGTGAATGAAGGGATCTGTATGTTTTGAGTTGAGACTAGTTGTTGGATTTCTCGAAGATTGGAGGCTAGAAGTTTTTCTTCACTAGATACTGCGTTTTGTTTCAAATAATGGGTGTTATAATCAAAATCTCCTTAAATATAAAAAACTAAATTAATGAATGCAATATTGCCTGGTTTAAAAATAACTGCCATCTTTGTGTACGGATATTATGTTTAGGTATGGCGCTATGGCTCCTCTATTAATTGTATGAATATTAGACAGAAGTTTAGAATTCAGATATTTTATATTTAGAAAATTACGAATATATGTATCAACTGATTAATATTCAAATTTCCACTCGAATATTGGAGGATTAATTGAGTTTAAGTGAAATAACGACTGAGAAAGGATTACGCCAATATATTGACTAATCTCCACATTTCTTATTTCATTATCATATCTTATGAGAATTTAAAATTTTTGAGCATATACTAAGATTACATTGGCTTATCCATAGTTTAATTAACAAATATCCAACCTAAAATTAGTTAAACTCAGAGTAACTAAAAATTATGAATGTTCACTTACTCTGTTTAAGTATTTTCATACCAACCCTGTTTTAAAATAGGTAAATCTTCATCTTTATAAAAAAATATTTTATGAATGAAATCTTTTCTAACAGTTTGAATCACCTAGATATATTTGAAGCTTTTATCTAAGATACTTCTAAGATTTTCTTTACGGTTCGTAAAACAGCCCTCAGGGATGGTTTATCGTATATTTGAAGCTTTTAATAAAGTTATGTATAAGAGTTCAGAAATAACAAATATAATTATCGAATAGATGGGGAATTTTTAAACAAAAATAATTACAAATCATAAAGTTCAGAAAATGTATTAAATTTAAGGCATGGCCGTTTTGGTATATGAATGCAAATTTAGATAAGGAAACAAAGAACTTAGGGAATAATTTTCTTCATAATATCAAAAGAATTCCGATAAAAGTTGTTTTTTTGGCTTTACGTTTAGAAAACCAGAATGTATCTGAAAAAGATAGATTAAGAATAAATTATTCGGCGCATGCGCTTGAAACTTTAAAAATATTTAAACCTAAAACTTCGTTGCTAAATTCAGAAAAGCAGAAGGTCTGCCTACGAAGCACAAGCTACTCCTTTAAGGAAGAGTGACGAAACTGTTCTTTTTGTTGATAAATAATTTTGACACCATCAGTATATCTTTAAAACCATGCATTATAATAAACAAATTTCATTAGAAAAGAAAAGCAAACTCAATTTAAGAAATAATTAGGCAAAGTCAACAATGAGAGAGTTGATCAATACTAATCATGTTGACCGCAAAATTCTAATTTGTATATTATCTATTAAACAAACAGTTAAATTTAGTGATTTTACGGATGAGTGCTGTTTCAACTATTTTTATTTTGATTAGAGAGTTCATATCAACGGAGAAAGTCACCACGTTGTTCAGAGATGCATTAGATAAGTGAGCGGTTTTTTTTCGTTGCCCAAAGTTCGGGTGGTCAACAAATGGGATAATATACACGCCTGGTTCAGTGAGAGACGGAGGGTGGGTTATATGAGAAAAGTTCGAT
Source organism: Ceratothoa steindachneri (assembly GCA_963969495.1). Lineage (NCBI taxonomy): Eukaryota > Metazoa > Arthropoda > Malacostraca > Isopoda > Cymothoidae > Ceratothoa > Ceratothoa steindachneri. The sequence goes on from OZ018328.1 coordinate 89,215,514, forward strand.
CAGGAGTATAATAAAAAAACAAACCCTTTAGATTTTGTTCTTATTTTTCCAAAACAATAATTTCTAAAACCTGTCTCCTAAGTGAATAATTAAATATTTTTTTAAAACTTCCATAAAACTTCGTATTTCTTCTTAATTTAATGATTAATACTCAGTTAAAAGTTTGAAGTGCAACTATAATGTTTAAATTTTTCGTTTCAGGAAAAGAATTTCGATGACTTTCTTTAATCGTTAATATTATAATTTAGGAAGGCAAGTTTCTTACCAGTTTGAATTCTTAGTTTAAGGTGTTGTAAATTTCTTGATATGAATATTGTCATGGACAATAGCTATTAGACTATTACATCCATAAGATCATATTTTAACTTGTGAATCTTTAAAAAAATAGAATTATAAATGTTCAGTTTCCTAAAAAAATAAATATGATTATCGAAAGATTTGGAAATTTAAAAAAAATTACAAATTGTGAAGTTTAGAAAAAATTTACAGCATTTATTAAATAAAGGTTTTCCATTTTAGTCTTTAGCCTGATCACTTACATTATAATTTATGTACCATTTTAGGTAGTGGTATTTTTCCATTATTTTAACAAAATGAAAAATTTATAAAATAAAAATTGTTATGTGATTTTTTAGAGTTTTTCAAAGGAAAAAGGGATTAGAAAAAGAATACTTCCATAAAGTGTTTAGATAATTACTGTAAGTATGGCAAATATTTTCAAAATTTAAAAACAGAGGAAATGATTTAATCCTCTTTCTCAATTGCTATTTTTAATATACAAAATTAGTTCATCTTTAATGAATTGATTCCTTTACAAAGAATACAATTGTATAAGTTTTTAAAAAAAATTCCCTAGCATTCATTAGAAAATTACACTATGAGATTCGCCACAGATTTGAAGTAAAGATCCTTAATAAAAAAAATGTAGTGAAAACCTTTTCATTTATTTTAGTAAAATCAGAAGGGCAGTAGCCTACATATCAAAAGTATTCATACGAACCTTAGGCTGCTTGGGTAATGAGACATCGCTAAGATGCTTCTTTTATTTAATAATTCATTTAAAGAATGTATGATCTTAAATCATACATTATTTAAATGATCAAAGCATTTCTTAAAGAAGGTTTGATCATTTATGAATAAGAGATGTTTTGAGAAGTTTGCATCACATTATTTTAATGACCGAAAACTGTTCATTTGCTGATGAGGAAAATAAGGGTGCTTAAGGTAAATAAATGCATAAGCATTAATTCTTTTACTTTAACATACGTTTAAGGAATATTTACATTAACTTTCACTATAGGTAACGAAAAACTAAAACTTAATTTAAACTAAATAAAAATTTGCGTAGATGATAATTTCAGGTTTTGCCTTATAAATAGCATTTCATTACAATCAATGAGATGAAAAATCAAATTTATCTAAACTATTACATTTTACAAGGGGAGTTTTTCTTTGCAAACATTCTTGTCACTTACTCTTTATATAGGAATGTATGTCAATTTTATTACCCGCTTTTTGGATACTTTAAACAGAAACATTTAAAAAAGTTTGTAATCAAAAATTCTCAAGTCTTAACAATTATTTATGCTTTTTTAAACAAACCTAATTATTACCTAGTTATATATAAAAAAATAAAGAAATACCTAACTGAATTTAGGCACTGGAATGGCTACTTAAGTAAATTGGGTTATACTTATGCAAGATATGACGACTAAGAGTTATCAATTTAAATACGACACTACGCTACCAGATATTCTAGAATTTTATGTAAAAATTTTAAGTCTGTTTACAAAACTAAAAAGTAGAAAGAAACCCACTGAGGCCACAATTGGGTGTGGTAAGTCAATAGATAAAATCCTGATTCGGACTATCACTACAATGGCTGCAGTGTGCTGCCATGACCGTGGTTTAGATCTCACCGTAAACTGTATGTTCTGCCTAAACCTTCGAGGTCGAGCGGGCGGGGGGGATATTAACCGTGAATAAATCAACTCTTTAACGCGTGAGTCGTTCTTCCTAATCCAAGGCAAGTGTTTGATTTCAGCGTTATCACGAACTGAACGCGCATTCCCAGATAGGCTGAAAGTTTGGAGACTAAAAGTGATCAAAACATACTCGTGCATTTCTGAAATTTTAGAATAACATTAAATGGTAAACGGTAAACTAAAGATGTTAAATATATTACATACCTGAATACGGAAGAATAATGAATACAAATTTACTTAGCTTTGATGCGAAATATTGATGAATTCTCCTGGCTAAGGATTTGCTTAACTCATTCACAACAATCACCGGCATAATTCCTCTTCATATTTTGTTCTATCTTCTATGAAATAAACAAGTTGTATTCTTATTATAGCTGTATTTATACTTACCGTCTCTAATTTAGAAGGCATTCTTTTTTCAAATACATATGACTTAACGCATATCCTTTTTTTACTAGCTCTAATATAAAGTGAAATTTTCACTATTTGGGTATTTTCCTCTAGGTTTTGACAGTACTCTTTTTAGATTGGCAAATATATGAAAAACATTCACACTAACCCAAGCTTATGTCTACCTGGGTTCATTTTTGCTCTTTTGAGATCGTCGAAAAAGGTTTGAAATGTGATTTCAAAGTTTTCCAGATCAACTTGGCAAATATTTGACTTTTTAAGGTGCTTAAATATTTTAAGCGTGCTTAAATCTTTGATCATGGATACTTACAGTATTTCCTGATTAACTTATTATATTTTGCGTTTCCTTAGTGGATAAAAAATAAATTTCTTACTCAATTTCTTACTCAAAAAAGAAAACCTAAATTCTTAGGAAGATAACACCTCAAAACCAAAGATCAGGCCACCAGAGCTCGACCCAAGCAAATATTGATTTATCTATCAAATCTCTCAATAACTCCAAACTATCTGGTCGTAACAAAATCTACAAAATTTAACTACAACTTTTAGGAAAGAGGAATTTAAGCTTTTAGGGTATTGTAACTATTATTGGCTCAACAATACAATTCCCTCAATTTGAATAACAGTAGACTTCTTATCAAGGTTGAAGCCAGAAATGATCCCAACTCTCTCACTCTAACACAGTATCATTTTAACAGTTGCCCTTTATAAAAGAAAACTTTAAAAAAAAACACCAAAAATAGTAACAATCTGATAATTAAACTAAACAAAACTATGACTAAGAAAAGACATCACCGCTTTTCAAACCAACAATATGCATCACATCGTAGATGGTTTCAGAGAATACCTCACCCCTCTCATACATAACTCTCATGACATTTGTCGTGAACAAATCTCTTGAGACCTTACCTAAACCTATTTTTGTACAGAAACTCCTAAACAGATACATTCACTGAAAGTGAAGAAACTGGCTAACAAACGCCTAAAATCTAGCAGTTATCTTCAGCAGACAAAAATATATATAAAAAGCACATAGTAGTAAGTTGAGTTTTTTTTCCTAAGAGAAGTGAAAGAGATCAACTGACGGAAAAATAAAAGGTACCTAAAGATCGGAATAACATTCCCTGGAATGCCATAGGCAACAGAGGCCCACATCCTAGGTTAGTTGTAGGATGTCGGGTACAAATCACATATGTCACGATTGCTACTAATCCATAATGTCGTCCCCTATTATATTTAACCAACAGCAAATCAACATGGTAGCCAAGTCACCACAAAGATGTATAAAACTTTAGACCAATGGTCTACACAAATTCAATTGCCAGCTTCATCCCTAAAATCATTAGTGTCATCATTTACACAAGATTTCTTTGAATTAATAAAGAACTTATGCCTGAGATTGAATTTACAGTTCCCGCTTTAAACAAAACCCTCTCCTTACACTAGGAATCACATTAAACACAAATATTTATTTTGCCTCACATTTACTGAACATAACAAAAAACGACATGGAAACAACACTTTATAAACACTAGCAAACATCACTTTTGCACAGCAGAATGAATCATACTATACAAATAAATCACCCTAACTTCCATCAACTATGCAACACCAGCTTAACATGCAACACTGTTAAAACCAAAGCAGACAAGCTCCACATAGAACATAGAATACATAATTTTATCAGAGAATAATCATAATCTATCTCTATTCAACACTTACACGCATAAATCAAGATACTCCGAATTAGAGTTCACCTAAACATTACCTGAGTACTAAACCAATCCTATTTCATCACTAAATTACAACAGAACAACGTCCCCTCTGACTAAAAATAATAATATCCAATATACTACTACAAACTATAATACATTAAACTTTCATTTGCCTCCAAACCGCAACTTAAATAAACACATCCAGACTGCCTTCCTCACATACACTTAATATATGAAGCAACTCCGCAAATTGAGAACACAAAGAAATTACTACAGAAAAATAAACAGTGTAATGTTTGCTCAACTTTAACCACGTCACCTTTCTATTCCTCCAAACTTAAACAAGCAAATAAACCTCTTTCCATCACCAAAATGGAGCAGACACAACCATAACCAAAATTCAGCCAAACACCTACTATACTATCTAAATTTCAAACAAGCAAGAAACAGTTATTCCATTACCGGAAGTGTGGAGACGTTCTTCGAAGCCGACTTACTCAATGTAGTCATCGAAGTCAAAGTTCAATTTTGGTGAATGACATTCCAAACCCCAAACAATAAATTACTTCGTTTTAGATTCTTTCAGATTAAGCATTAAATTAAAAGAACTAAAAGGTTCATATAGATAAATATAAATAAAAAATTAATATATATTAATATTTCTTATGGCTATTTCAATAAAAATAAATATACACTAAAAAACTTTAAATGATATGGATAACTAATAAAGGTTATTCACTCATCCATCTACTAGATGACTCCAATGCTAGTCACATTCAAAGCCTTCAGGCTACATTAGTCAGTCTGACTAATATTTTAGACAGTACGAGAATAGTTTTCTAATCAAAATAACCCGAAGCAGATATAGCTGAATCGGGCTTCCAACTTGTATTAAAACAACTGCCCGTGATTAAAATCCAAATCATATCTTTGATCGATGAAGCCTACTTTACGTGATTATGATCAAAATCCAAGGCTAAACTTGGATCAATACAGCCTACACTATAAGCTCTCCTTTATCTGGAGCAGTCCCCCAAGATATTATAATATAATATGATATGAGATATAATATTATTATTATTATTATGTCTCACACGCTTACTAACTTATTAACATCATACATTCCATTTTGCGATCCTTGTAGGAAGGTATGTTCGTAGTGCTATCCGGCTCTTCGTTTCTAGATGGAGAGGGCACCTGTTCCACATCAGGTATATGTGGATAGGAAGGCGACGTAAGTGAACCAAGTAATCCATCTATATAGTTCGTAAACAGAGGAGATAGTGGTTATGATGTACAGTAAAAGCTGGATAAACACCATCTAACTTATTCAACCAAATCATGTGACCGATAAATCATAAATACTTTCATGTATCATTAGGAACTAAAATCCTAAAGATATATACCATTATTATAATTTATAAAGACAAATTATAAAGACATAAATAGGATAGTAAATATAAAATAATCTTGAAAATTAAACAAAGGTTATGATAATTTTGAGAGAAATACTAAAGCCGTGGTTAGGCCAATACACCAACCCGTATATCCTATGAATCTATATAAAATAGCGTTAGATTTTTTCTTTATTCAAATTTGTCCTTTCTTTCTCTTCAAATGGTAAGGTAAATAGCTATCTCGAAGGCTGAGTGATATTTGCGTATAAAGAAATAAGAACAGAAATTGATCGACTATGAAAGAAATAGAAAGAAGAAGAAAACCAATAATGGCGGAAAATAAACATGCGTAAATTTAACACAGTGCATAACTTAAATAATTAAATTACTTTTATTTATTCCTACTTTCTTTCTTTCTTTTCCGAATTCAAAATCAAACATGAACGCGGGGAGAGGATCAAATTGTTATCGGGGCCCAATGCAAACGCAGTGAAGTTAAGAAAAGTTGAAATGTGGAAGTAGGCAAAAGGGAGTGCAATTTTAAATAGGTGAACCCATTTTTTCTGCTAAAAGGGAAATTTTCCACATATGAATTTTCCACATATATATGATATTAAAAACGAAGAAGAAAAAGTGAAAGGAACGAATCAAACAGAAATAAAATGTATAAAAGATAAATAATTATTATTAATTAATACCACTAAATATATGACCTTGAGTAACAAGAGTGGCCAAGGTGGAATGTTGCGAGGGTGTGTGTTTGAGAACTTCTCACATATAAAATCCCACTGGATAAAATGTAAAAGCACATAGCAATTCATCGATATGGAGGCACATTTGTGCTAACAAAATAGGAGGGGTAAATTTTATATTTGATAGATCATAATTTATTGGGATACGAGATGTAATTTTAATGATGTTATTTTGGACTGACCAGATCATTTTGTATGGGGTGGATTGATTTCTTTGCTACTCTATCCATCTGATCTCTTTCACTGTAAGAAAGCTTCTACTATAGCTTCTAGCAATCAATGATTTTTTTCTAACCCTATTAATAATTAGTTTTTTAAACATTTTACTTCAGTAGATATATATGAATATTTTAATATCATTTACAGTTATATATTTAAAATACATTATTTATATGTTAATTTTATTTTATTTTTAATGACATGACTATCTGGATATCATGATATCGATTGTTGAGACGAGGGGGCAGTAAAGATTTTCACACAGATATACTTCTCTTAATAATTTATAAATTTGTTCACTCCAATTGCATCATATGTTCTAGAATAAAAACATAATTTTTAATACTGTTTCACCATTCTTTCTTTTGAGGTGTTTGACAAATTTAAACTAATAGTCAGTATAAAATGCCTTCATGATATGGTTATTCGAATTTGAACTCATTTTACACCAATTACTCGTAATTTAGGAAAAATTAAAATTACCTACAATACAAACATTCTTGTGACTATTAGTTAAATTAAAATCGTTATTTTAATTTATGGTCCTTTTTTAATCACCAATCTACCATGCTATATAGAAGAATTAGAAATAGAGAATTAATTTCATTGCTAATATTTATCCAGAATTACTCTATATTCCCGATCTTTGCTTATTAGTGAATAATAAGAAACTCGAAATGAAGATCGAATAGGAGGATTATTTATGTAATAGCTTTAATGTCGCAACGGTTATTATGTCCTTCCTTAGTATTACATGGGAAGATAGGAAATGTAGTGATCCTAATGGTTAATAATATTATAAGCAAAAAATAATAATTTTCTTCCTTTGTGGTCTTTCATTTGACAAGACGAATCAAAAACAATTTAGCCAAGAATAAGATATATATTCATAGTTTCCTAGGATATGATGTGATATGCCAAGAATGTAATTTTGGATGTAAAATTAAATATACCTAATTTATCTCGGGAAAAGTGGGAGATGAAGAAATATAGTAAAAATATGCCTCGCACGCAATACCAACAAAGCCAAGAATTCTCATGAAATCCTGGGCGTTTATTTAATAAACTCAGAAAATAAAAGTTCATCAAAACAAAATTTGTAAAGTCTCATTTATCACGCTCATAAAAATTACAAAATTTTAAAATATCTATTTCTCTTAAAACATAATTTCGTCGCTAATGAAAAGATTCATCAATTCTTTCTTTAAGCAATATGCATAAAGATACTAATGTAACAAAATTTAACCTTATCTTGTTCCTTGGTTAAAAAAAATGTTATTACCAGTTGTTCTTAACTAAAGCAAATGAAAAAATAGCTAAGGTATTACTTTAGGGAAAAAATTGAGAATCTACATAAAAGTGTGTAGGCTTAATTTATATTTACAAAAACGTTGAAATGTTGTACATATAATAATATTTTTGGGGGGAAACCTTCCATCCAATATATTATATATTCTAATAGACTTTTTTAGAATATAATAGAACTTTATGAATACTTATGACAGAATACTCATGTGGGAATTTCTAAAATCATCTGAAATATCCTGGAATATTACTGGAGAAATATTTATGCAGGTTGACAGATTGGATATCATTACAGCTCTATCTACCATGCTGAGCACATCATAAGAAAAATATCATCAATGGCTACAATCAGTCTCTAGGTGCATTTTATTAAATTTGCAGGAGAAAAAAGTTTCGATGTCACAGCATCTATGCGAATGTGTGAAGCTTAGAAAGCTTTCTTACAACGTTCACAACACACTACTACTTGTTGCACTTAGGGTTTAAAATGAGTGAAAGTACAAGTATCATTTTTTTGAAAGAAATCAACGGATAGTTCTTTATTTAGCGTGCTACCCCTACCAATGAAAACAGCAGGCATTTCCAATCATTTTAGCAGACGCATATCTTTCTTCTCTCTTGAAAGTTCGTTGTTCCGTTTTCAAGGAAGAAATGAACTTTACTCCTCGCTGATGCTTGGTCTTGCCTCCATTATCTGGTAATGGCGTTGCTTGGGGGAACACGTAAAAGGAATTTAGACTAATTCGTTAATTGATCATAAACGTAATAACTACACTCTAAATTTCTCTCTGTGTCCAAAAAACGCATGTCAGAAACACGATTAATAACGAAGGTGAGATTCTTCATCCATAGTACACGACTCCATTAGAAAAATTTCACACGTTCACATATAAATAAATAAACATTTTTAGGGACTTGGGAGGCTTTCCAATATCTGAGGAAGTTATTTCTCTGTATTGAATGTATTATATAATCCTGGAAATTAATAATGAGAAATTTAGCTTTTAGATCATTCTACAAACGCTATCCAGCCTTCGTCATTCGCTAAAATAAATTGTTAAAAGCACCCGCAAATACACTCTCAAATTTTTTCCAGAGCGCATAAACCCTTTCTCTCAGGGTGGCGCCATTGCAAGTAGTTTTGAGCCATTGACCACAAAGTTCACATACCTCTATGAATATGACAACAGAACGCTCCTTCATCTAAATAGGATAACCCTTCTCACAGCCCTTCCTACCATATGCATAGAGTTCGATAATTTCTTCATCGGTATCAAACCTTAATGTTTCTGCAAAATAAAATCACAAAGGTCGATAAAACGGAACCTGTTGAGATTGTTTTGAAAATTTTATATCAATCTTAATGTCATAAGGTACTAATTCGAAATTCAATAGCAATTTTTACCGGTCCATAATTTCGAAATAACAAGGAATTTACGAAATATTATGAGTAAATACACATAAGAGGACAAAATAAAAGTGCTTAAAGTGCGTCTGCTGCTTTATTTAGCACAAAAGGAAAGGCAAAAGTATAATTCAAAAGAAATCAGGTATTTCATTAAATTTTAAGCTCCGTCACTTAAAAACTATTCTCTCTCTCTCTCTCTTCAAAACTACGCCTCTAAATTTCCATCTTTTTATATTTTTAAGTAATCATTCCCCATTTTTTTAACTCTCATCTACATTATATGGAAAGTAATCTACTTTGGCTGGTATGAAATAAACTTTAAGAGCCAGGTTTCATCATAAGGGATGAAATGTTCCAGCATCTTGCTAAAGTCTTTTCAATCACTTTGGATCCTTTTATTTATCCAAAAGGTTCTTTATTATATCTACCATAGTCTCTCAAAACAACATTTTTAGCATTTATAAGAGCGCTATAGAGGTTTTGATCCTTTATTTGTATCTTTTTATCTAAATATTAGCATCTGACATCCTAGGAAACTGCTACACAAATATTGGAACTCCCTCCTCCATACTGCATCAAGTTTTCATAAATTGTTGTTTAGTTCAAATTGTATATGTATTTAGATTAAAACAAATCCCTTTTAATCATTCCAAATTTTTGATGACATTTTTAATCTTAGTAAGTGTCCTCCTAATTAACCATTGTTTCCAACAAGATTTGGGGTTCCTGGCCCTGCAATCCAACTCATACAAGACACAAGGTAACTTTGGGTAGCATGACTGATTTCCAAGTAGCATGCAAATTATTATTAATTCAACAGAAATCATCCAGTTTTGATCTTTGCAATTGATCTTGTTTAAAAATTACCAAACTATAATATGCCTACTTCATGATCACTGAGTGTAAACGGGAAAATGAAGAATAGTCAATAAACCTTCTCCCTTAAGAATAGATTTATCTAATAGCACACTTTTCTCCTAGTCCCGATGAATCTGTGCAATAAACAAATCATTTTACGAGCAAAGTAATGAAAAGGCTCTTTTTTCTGTTTTACAATAATAACCGAAGGAGGCTCCACAAGCTAAATAATGTATGTACTTAAGTCTAAAGGTTGTCTCATTTGTGTGCATCCATAAGAATTTCTATTTTTTTTAATAAGTTGCAGGTAAACCATGTCACTGAGTCAAGAAAAGAGAGTTCTAGTTATTTTGTTAGTCCAGACCCGCTGTGACAAGAAGGTGAACACAGAATTCAACAACATACTTCCAGTGTACGCAACAATAACAAACAATTGTTTCGACAAGTTGATAGCCTCGCAGCTGAAATTCATTGCCTGTTACGAACCACGAGATTAGTACCAATGTGTTGGCTATCTTTGCCTACAGTCCCACTAAGTCACTTTGAAGCATGTCTAGTGAAACTGAGAACTACCAAAAGGGCAGCCACTGCACCTTACCACTTGATGATGGCAACTATACAATTTCAAATCCATCAGCCTTTAGAGGAAAATCATTTTGATTGGTAAGTTCAGTAATCCAAATGGGAAAAGACGATGTGTGCTTGATGTGACATTTCCATAAAAAATTCGTTTCTCTGATGAAGCTGACTTTTATTTTTCCAGAATGTCATCGGTAAAAAGGCTTTATAATGGCCATCAATAATTTCTCATTGGTTTGATTCTTCTGAGGAACAAGGTGCCCAACGCCTCCTGTTTTGTTTTGGTATATAGAAATAAATCAATTTTGCTCCAATTTAGTTTAAGGAGAGACTAACCGGTGTCAGATAGCTCAAGATCTTGCAGAGGGAAGCATAGCTATGCTTGATGAACTCAGCAGGCCACTACCCGGAGCAATTTCCGCATGAGTACGCCCATCTGCACTTTCCGAAACGCTAAACAAACCAATGTGGTCTGTGAGAGGACGTCTTGCCCCCACTCCGTTGAATAGAGGCCATGTGACCTCAAGCAGGATTCTAAAAAGCAAGAAAGCAAAGAAATTGTCGCGGAGGAACAGCCCACGCGACTGCCCACAGCTGTGTTTTCTTAAGTCGGCCGATACCCCGCCGAGACGCCTTTACCGAGAACTCCATGCCCCGCGGACATAGTAATCTCCCACAGACACGAGTCTCCAGCTAACCCCAATGCCTTGGGGCCTGGATCGCGCCTGAAAAAGGTCTTTCCAAGGCCTTATCTCGTCTTGGTAGACAAAGAACAGCGTCCCTATATTCCCCCGGGAGTGCCATGCCGTGGAGGCCGTCTAGCGAGGGCGCCACCAGAGTATTTAATATGAGGTCTTCTGTTACTTGAGTGAGAGTACCCACTTTTTGCGAGGATAAACACCCCTCGTCTCGAGTCGTACCTCGGACTTAGAAGGTTTCGTCGGCCAGACTAATTGCCGTGAAGTTTTGCCACAGTCAATAGGCAAATTTACGAGTCGGCATTTTTTTGGAGAATTGTGCTACGCACTCATTTCATCCCGTTTTCAAGATTACCTCGCCCCTCGTTCGATATTACATATTTTCGCATCCAAGAGCATCTTGCCCCGAGTTCAATAATATCTCGCTTGACCTTTCAAGAGTAATTCGCTCAGTATTCAAGAGTACCTCACTTGTGCTCCAGGTAATCCAATCCCGCCGTTGACATTAGTTCGCCCGTACCGCAAGATTATCTCACTCCGTAAGCATCCGAGCCTTGGTTTTACCACACCTCCCTAACCAAGAGTCAAGTATACAAGGTAGAAGCATTTTCACATTTTATACTCCGTTCCGAAGATTATCCCCTTTTGCCATTATTTTCCTTTTCGACCGATTCGAGCAATTATCCCCTGATTGTCTCTCTAGTCATTGAGTTATTATTTCCTTTGAGCCTGACATTATTTCGCAATTTATCCATATGTATATATTTCCATATTTAACTAGTTTTTGTAGTAATTAAACCTTTATTTTAGGCTTTAATCTTTCAATAACCCTAAATGAAACCTGGCATGTATAGATCTCCCCGACCAACAATTACGAAATTGCCTAGATTTAATCGTTTTAAATTACCCTGAACCCAATATTTTTTGTATTAAGTAGATGACACTTAGTTCAGAGCTACTCTTCATGTGTTAAAGAAACGCTTTGGATCTAAATACTTAAAGTATTAGATGTCTCATCCGCACTTGCATATCCATTCCCTGCAAACACACACCATCAAATTAACAAAGCAATCTTACAAGTAACATTCAATGTTTGATGCTCGTTTTTCTATTATGAGCATATGCATTTCAGAATGTAAACCTCAATTTAGTGACTTTCATTATCAATTTTGCATTGCTAGCTTATCGATACAACACATGTGGAGTAGCTATATCCATCCACGATTTTAGTAACCGGATAATTTATTAACGTTTCTCCCAGTCTGAGATGCCAAAGAGTTATTAGCGAAAATGGAAGTATCTTTTACTCCAAATGTCTAAATTTTACTTTATTTTGTTAGAAAATATAAAATTTTTTAAGCTCATAAAACTGTTAAAAGGACTTAAAGTTGAAAGGACTATCGTGTTATTACCGATTCTCTCGAAGTAAGAGTTGTAAATGTAAGAACGATAATTCTATTTACTTCAGTCAAATGTGAACATAATGTTTAGAAATAAAAATCAAACTATACACTAAATATGAGTTAAAGTTTTGGATGGTGTAAGTTAAAAATATATATTTATTAGGTCACTAGGAACTAGGATAGCGACAAAAATCATCCAAATCTCCCAAAAAGTGAAAATCAATGATGGTCAATATAGAATTATAAGAAATTTAAGAGAAACTATACAATAAACGAAACTTAATGATACATAAACTATAAAATCAAAGTAGAGCAACAATTCAAAACCTTCTTAATGGCACAGATACCTACAGCAACTAATTACAAACGCTTGTGTAGAATTGAAATGGAGCGAGAATGATACTCAAGGCAAAGAGCTCCATAAACAATCTCCTTTCTCTGTATCTTCGCCTGAGGACCAATTCAAGTACATTTTAACCCTATTTAGATTGAATTAATGCTTCCTTCGGGTGAATGAATGTGGCTCTCTATGGAGTACCAGTCGCTATATTAAATACCCACAAGGGAAACTTATCTTGCAAACTTGATGGAGTATGAGAATTTTCGTTTTGATTTTGAACATAAATGATTTATAACATCATGCATTAATAGTTTTGGTTGGCCATTGTACATTAAGTATAAACCTAGAGTAGAATGAAAAAGGTGATGATACCGGAATTGATATTGTGCCAAAATGAAAACATGCCACAAGAAAATTGAAAGCAGATTCTGAGCGCTTTTGTTCTTGCTTATAATATCATCATCAAGCGCTCTCAATCTTCTTTTTCATTCTTGATATACGTTTTGAATAAATTCGAGACGTGCTAATTTATGAGATCTTTATTGTGTGTGGAAAATGTAGAGTTGGAGATCCACCTGAAGGCAGTTTCCGCGGAATGGCTCACAATTCTGCTCCAGTATGGTTATCAAAGGTAAAAAACATACACAACCGTGAGTCCATTTTTTAAAAGAAAGTTCACTCAATAATCAGCTGCTGCTGGAGTTTTAAATGTGAAAGTAACTTAACACAGCTTCAGAAAAATGGAAAATCATTATAATAATAAATTATTATAACCCCTTTTGAATGTAAATTTATAAAATGGACATTCAACTACTCGGATAGGCACCAAATAAGTTTCACTAATACGATAGAACGAGGTATTATGTGTTACCTACGTACAATCATTTATCATGACTTGGAAAACAGCATCAAGCAGGATAAACTAGAACTATAATGTTTTATACTAGAAGGTTTAAAATAGCGATGAGCGATGAGCGCTCGAAGACACAGGTTCGAATCCAACTAATTTAATTACCTTCATATAGTGCTTAATATTGTTTTCTCTATTTCCTCCGTTTCTAAATCTCCTATTTTCTTTCTTAAGCTTTTAATGGTTCACTTACTATCTTTCTCTGCATTTTTTCGGGTTGTGATACCATTTCCGGACAACCGACAGTTCCGCACAGAAAAATTCAGCGCAACGACAATTGAGCGATTACTCAGTGTAAAGATATAAAATTACTAGTTTATGCCACAATTTATTGAAATACAAAAACTAATAATGTAAAAAAGTTATAAAATAATTAATAGTAAATAATAAAAAATTAATAAATATTATTTCTGCAGTTCGGTCTGGTAACAAATTGCCCTAAGGTAGTCCATTTTATTTTCCATTTCATTGAACCGTGAAACCACAGTCCTTATAGCCTCATAAGCCCTGCAGTATTCAGAGGTTTTTTCCTCTCCATTTAACAAACTGCTCAATGAAGAAATTTTTTTCCATGTGGCCATGCTCTAACCGTAAAAAAACAATTAATTTATATAAAGTATTCGTATTTCAATAAATTGTCGCAAAATAAGTACTTTTATATTGTTACACTGAGTTGTCGCTGAATTTTCGTTGCGCTGAATTGTGCTGCGCGGAACTGTCGTCTCACGGCCATTTCTCTTTCATTTGGCTGTTAACGATATATATATATATATAAGTAGTATTCTAGGGTGGATTCGGAGTCTATACACACGAACACACTCATGAGAACATTCGTACACACACACACACACTCACACACATGAACTCTCACCCGAGTCTACCCCCACCCCCTCCTGGTTTGTCGCCATTCCACAATAGCAAATATCAGAAGATTAATAAATATAATGTCTAGACAATATTTAACATATCTGTTTTTTTTCGAGTGAAAATACTTGAAAAATAATTTGGAGGGGATTAATGAGGAAACGAGATAAACAACGCTTTAAAACTACTTTTAGTTACCATACTTATTTTCTGTAAACACACACACAAACATGAGCATACACACCTATGACCTTTAATAATGGACTTTGTCTCCTGCACACCTCTTGCTTTATTGGTTTATCACCAAAATACCTACCTTCAACCCACCTACTGGTATAGATAAAAACCCATTCGAAACCTTCCTCATTTATCATTATAATTCGCACTCTGCTGGGAAGAAGAAATTTTTTCCCCCTCTTTGTTCAGCTGCTCGAATTTAAAGTTTTTAAGTAAACATAAGAATATTGAGCCTTTAACAGAAGATAGATAGAGATCAGCGATTTTCCTAAACATTTCACTGTTTCGCAGTTTACAGCTTCTTTTACAGAGTAAGTCATTGGTTTTAGTTGTAGATTGTTTTTGAAACAGTCAAGGTTGATATAATAATTTATTTTACATGCAAATTCAAATATGCATCCATTTTTTACAGATTAATTAATTGTAAAAAACATAATAAAATTTATACTAACCAGATTACATAATGGCATATAATATAAGCAATTTAGTAATAGTATACACAATTCCATATTTTCCAACTACCAGTTAATATTTATGTAGTGTACAATATCAATTTTCTCTACATTCTACTACTAGTATTCCTATAAACGATTTCTGAGTTCCTTTGATCATTATAAGAACCAAATTGTTCAATAAAATCTCGATATGATTTACCGATTGTCATCGGCTTTTGAAATCAAGACAAAACAAGCCATTAGAGTCCTAAAACTAACTCTGAACGCTGAATGGATTGACAAAAATAATATTATTCATTTTTACTATGTTTTTATGAATATAAACATCTTTCTCGAACCCTAAACATAGACTATCAAAGTAGTTGTCGAATTTTTCAACATAAAAAGCTACCCAATCCGAACCAGGTCGATGGCTACAGTGCAGATTAATGATATAAGCTGATGGCAGTATTAAAAGTATACATAGCTGAGTGTCTCTCGCAAAAAGCCATGAAAAACTCGCTTGTGTTTTTATTTCAATACAATAGTTCTTCTATTCTAATTGCATTCAGTTTATTAAGAATAAACTAGTACGCTTTTGGACTTATCTATGAATGGGGACCTAAACTGTAACTGTATTGATAATATGCCCTGATGTATAGGATTTGAGCATTCTCCAAGACAAGTGGTAATTTTCTCCAGATTTAGGTTAATACAATAAATATTTTTACTTTTAACAAATTGTTCATACTTATGTCCAATACTCTGCCTACCTCCAATACACCCTATTCCGTAATAAAACGAGTAAAATGTTTGTGAAACAACTGGATCTGCATCGACGGAATAGTCTAATTAAAATGATCTTTCAAGTTTATTCCCGTTTATATAGATATTAATGCGATTCACATTATAAGGTTTAAATTCAGAATGTGATGCATCAAAGTTACCAGAAAATACCGAATGGTCAACCATACCAATCACTATCTGCGTAGGTATTATCCCCATGAAGATATTATCTACACTCTTCATTGACATTCCACTTACAATTTTCAAACTTTGCATACGGAATTGTGTTGTAGGGTACTTAGCGTTTGATATAAGCAACCTATTTTTCATCTCCAGATGAGTTCGACTTTTTTCAGGTAAAGAAAACTCGTTAATAGTTGTATTTTAGCTTCTAAACCTGTCTTGCTTCTAAATAGCATAAATTAATCTTGTGCTCTAGATAACTATATCTTTAATGAGACTCATTCTTAACAGCTTATGTTGGGATAAAAAATCGGCGTAGTTTTTCATATACATCAATTAGTTTTTCTTCGATCTGCTATATTTATTTTCTAACGTTTTTTTTACTAAAGTACTATCATACATTGAAAAGAAATGTTAATTTTTCTTCTTCAGTATAGTTCAACAGGGTCCCTAAATATGAACCATAGGGGTAATTATTTCCAATGGAATTAACAAGTGTGGAGAACATTATTTTCGGGGAAAAATTCTCACATCTTTAAGTTCGCTTCCGTTTGCATTAACAATTCTTGCTTTAATGTAAAGATAAACCTCACTCGGGTCTATATAATACTTTCAGCTACCAGATATATAATATTTAACCGGGAGAGATTTGATGATATATTATTAAGGGGAAAGTAAGACTGATAATTGCTCTCAACGATGAAAGTTTGGGTTGGTGGAACGGTAAACATATTGAGTTATGTCTTCGAACAGATATAACTTGGGTGCCAGCATTCATTAATACACGTGTATGAGAACATCTCTGAAATATATGATTGTTTAGATAATAAGCAAAAAACATCACTGTCCTCTTCATCATCTATTTCAGCTTTTTTTATTCTTAAATTTCTTATTCATCCATTTTCGCTCATTTATTAGACCGATTCTTTTTCGGATTTTCTCTTACTTACACACTCAGATTTTAACATTTTTCTTATAAATCTTCTAGTATCTTTAGTAATATTATTTTTCGCTTTTTCCAGCTTATCTATAAAACCTTGCTTTGCGATTTTTCCATGCATAACATATTGAACGGTATCAAAACCGGTGGAAATGGCCTTCTTTACTAGATAGCGAGCACCACTCTTTTGATAGGGAGCTGCATTTCGGATAAGGAGGAGAAGAGGCATCCCAGACCATGTCCTCTCTAAGCTCTCGACCCTTCAACAAGCGTGAGATATTCAAAATTTTTAAATTATATTTTAATCTCTTCTCCTAATGTGTAGTTTTATCATTAAATGACTAAGAATGAATGTAAATTTATCCTCTTCAACTGTTCTTAAATAGATATAAGAAGGAAGGAAGGTGAATAATTCTCATCAGCCTCGACTGAGTGCCGCCTACTATCTGATAGTCTACAAGGCTAGAATAAATATAACATGATCTAGGTTGAGATATAAGAGCAGAAAAATCTATAGTAAACGGCATACAATGATTTAATTACGGGATATCATCTCTGATAGATCTTTTCATTATATTGGAAAATTTTTATGAAAGATGAAATAATAGATTTTCTTTCCTATTCACATTGAGAAATGAACGTGAAATGAGCATTAACACGTATTCAGTCGACATTTTCCATTACGTTTTGTCATATTAAAACAGTAAATCTTGAGATGATAATTTCTTTCTCATTTTCAAATTTATTTTCTCTATGAGTGCTTATTCTTTTTTATAATATCCGGCGTCTATCCACATCTCATCATAAGCATAGCCAAGTACTTTTATTTTGGTTTCATCTTCTCTTGCCAATATAGTATTTGATGCATATTTATTGACTTCCGTAATTATCCAATAGAATGTAAATGCATATGTAGTCCTAGTAATATTATGGATATTCCTTGTAAATTGAAACTCACAAAGCCATACTTCATACTGACTGTAGTCTCTTATAATGGATTTATGCAATTTAATTCTATAGTCACATATGGAATTTTGAGGGTAAACATACAGGGAAGATGGGAAAAGAAGAGTAACATAAAAACTCTCTGACTCTATCTTCCCAAGTGCTAAAAAACTTCCTGATCTCCTACTTTTATATAATGTCACGAATGCATGTACTCAAGATTGGTGGATTATATTACCTGCCTTGACGTATGAGTTAAACGACTTTGTGTACCTTTACCATTTTGCTAAATATACCTTGTTTTTACAATGCCCTTTCGCGTAAAACAATCCTATCCACTACAAATTTATTACGTAGGGAAACTACACTTTTGTAATTTTTCTTCAATATGTTCTACATTTAAATCTTTATTATAATATTAGGTTGAATAAGTTCCTGCGTTTCTTTTATTGTTGTGTTATTGAAGTTTTGTTTACGTGATTTGTGCACATATTAAGAAACAATAATATATAATGAGACCAAAATTTGCAGAGGGTAGGCTACGTCTCTTAACACCGTAGACTATTAGGCTTTTGCGTAGGCTACGTTTTGAAGTTAAAAAAAAGTTCATTGTGGTTTTTTTAAAAGTTTAGGTAATTTAATTTTTGTTCTGTACCCTCAAAACGGACTGTCAAGTTGAAAGAAAGGCACATTTTCGGCATTTGTTGTTATTCATTTTCAATCGAGACGAGAACAATGCAAAAGCAGCTAAAGCTCGTCGCTATATTCGTGCTATGTATGGAGAAAATGCGTTATCAGAAAGCACAGCTCAATAATGGTTTTCACGTTTCAAAAACTGTCATTTAAAGATCGATTTAACGACCTTCTTCATCAAAAACCTTGTCAATCGACAAGAGAATTGGCTGTACAATTGGCGTGTGATCAGAAAACTGTAGTGAATCACCTTCTTTCAAAGTGGAAAGTTCAAAAACCTTGCGCATGGGTTCCGCATGCTTTGAGCAAAAGCAACAAACTTCAACGCTCCACGATTGCCGCAGGATTACTTGCTCGCCACAAGGCTACTCGTGGATATAAGGACAGATTTCTTCACCGCATCATCACTGGCGAGTAAAAGTGGTATGTTTATGTCAACATGAACCATCGAGAACAATGGCTTAGCCCCAATAAAAAATTACTTCTGCGATGAAACAAAAGACTTTATCCACGAAAGACGATGCTGTATGTGTGGTGGGATTATGAAGCCATCATTCTTTATTTGCTCCTTACGAACAACGAAATTGTCAATGCAGAACTCTACGTTCAACAGATGTATCGACTCCCTGAAGCTATTCGTGAAAAGCGACCTCATCGGCAAGTTTTTAGAAAAGTATTGATTTCATACTCATTGTACAATGCATTTTAAATCGAGTAGGAATGAACACTTCATCCCTTTTTAAGTAAATACCGAAATGTATACTTGGAAATAGGTTGTTTGTATTTTCCCTCACTACAAACTTTAGCTCTTTTACAACGTAGTATTTCACCGTTCGATCTACATAGGGGAAACTCTCACTAAGGAATATTTTATCGTTATAGCGAGTTCTTCTGTACGTATTTTCAAATATCAATCTAACATAACCGGATTTTGTTCTCTATTTTTAAAAAGGCTGAATATATTAATTTTATATTATTGTTGTATAAATTGCTTCACCTGGAATCAAGAAATAGCTTATTACGCGTAATTATTCGAGTGAATCTTGACAGCCACTTAGACAATGTCCAATAGGATAAGGTTTCTTTGACCAAATTTAAATATTCATGTATTATCTCGTGTAGAGTTGGCACTTAACTTTTTATAATCCTTAATTAGTCCGCCTAGTTGCCATCTTTCATCGGTAAAATTTATTAATATTTAAACCAGTTACTAGTGTTTGTTGTTGACGATAAAGAGAAGTACGGCGTGTGTTTGCGCGAACCATTAAGTTTGATGTAGAGGAATTTGATGTGTGAGTAATATTTTCTGATTCATTCCGACGTTGCAAGTTTTCTACGATAGATTTAGGAAAATTAGTAGATATTAATTTTACTTCGTCCCAGAAGGTGGGTTTTGATCTTTAACACGTTCGAGCTAAACCATTGCGTAGGTCCATAATGTTATATTGTGGAACTCTTTTACCATCGATAGTAATCACCCCATCATTACCCCAACTGAATCCTTGTGTGTTATTTAGTGTTTGATCATAAATCTCCCTCTTTCACTAACACTAGACTCCAATGTTTACTGTATAACCCTTTATTTGATCCATCTTACTTTCAATGACTTTAACTGGAGTTGTGTTCACAACCTTATCGTACTGTTTCAAATAGTATTCCATCGTGTTCTGGTAAAGAATAACACGTCTATCTGTTAAGATGTGTGAATTATTTAGTGTACATAGTAGTTAACTCTCTCTCTAAATATAAAAATTTATCTTGTGGTAGGATTAAGTTTAAGTGTACTTCTCTCTCTATTTCGGGACAAAGAATAATTTTTTTCATTTTAGAAGGTTGGAGAAGATAGGTGGTAGAGCAGAGAATAAGATTGGTAGAAAAGATCTTCCAGGCTGATTTCTTAGTTTTTTCTGTAGACGCATATAAGCTTTCTTTTGAGCTAACAAACATATCAAGCGTTTGAATCG
Organism: Ceratothoa steindachneri; assembly: GCA_963969495.1. Classification (NCBI taxonomy): domain Eukaryota; kingdom Metazoa; phylum Arthropoda; class Malacostraca; order Isopoda; family Cymothoidae; genus Ceratothoa; species Ceratothoa steindachneri. The sequence goes on from OZ018328.1 coordinate 89,236,540, forward strand.
TGATATCTTTTGTTTTCAGCGATGCTGTAATCAGAACGTTACCTTTTATTAGATTAAAATACATTTCACATACACATTTGAAGAAATGACTATCCATGTTCCTATGATTGATATTTTCCATCGTTTTAGAGAGAGTGGGGAACGTATGGGATAAACATGCGTATCTTTTCATTCTATGCCTCATTCTAAAAGATATACGCTTTTGATTTCGTTTGGAATTTTTCCTATCCGTAAGATAAATCGTACACTGTTACTCGTGCTCAATTAGCCGAGCAAATAACCATATAGTTTTGCTACTTTTTCTTTATATATCTTCATGAAGCTGTTCCGTTCCCCAGGCATTACTTTTCCAGAGAATATATTTATCGGAGAGATGTCTATCTTCTGTGAAGATTTAAGGAAATATCGCACATATAAGCATTTTTATAAAATAAATTTGGGGCCACAATGAATATGAAGATATTCTAAAAGGGAAGGTAACTGTAAATATCTCTGATATATTTACATTTATCTTCTGTATTAAGGGGATACCACCTTCACTATTTCAACGTTTTTCTACGTTTGATTATGATATATTCTAGCCAAAATGACAATAACCTACGGCACCCTTTTTTAGATACAGGGGAGCCTTTCAGAACCCCCCCCCTTGAAACCTGATATATAAATGACTATAGAATAACTAAAGTTTAAGCAATCAATCTCAATTCAGGATCAAAATATGCAAATATGATTTACCTATCATTTTAATTCAGTTCTCTTTAGTTCCATGAAAATCGGTTTTAATGGTGGACTGAAACATATATTTTTCCTACATTGTCAACTATACGCTTTTTTCTCAGTTGGAAAGGGGGTCTAAGATTAAATCTATATTCGATTGATGCTAAAAATATAAACCAGTTCCCAGGCGCCATTTTTTTAAGTAAATATTTAAACTCGCATGGTACAGTTTTGTGTTGGGTTCAGAAAATAACGTTAAAAGTCTAAGAAGAATTTCCACGAATGTATATAATTTTGCATTATCTTAATTTTCACTATTTTTTACTCATTTTGCTAAAAAAAAAAGTATACCAGAAAAAAATTACATAAAATTTGTAATAAAATGATATACAAAACCAAAAAATGCGGATTGTGAACGAAACAACGTGAAAACTAACTCAAGAAAAAATGTGTCATCCAAAGATGACACATCATACAGACTTTCTTGAAACACTAATTCATTTTTAAATTCCCCATAGTCTTTCTGCCATACAGTGTAACACCAGATGATTGTATCAAGGCGTTGAGTAAACATCGTATCTTTATTCGGGAGTATACGAAAGAGGAAGTGAGTTTTTTCCGCTAGACGTCGGCTCATTATGGATGAAGTATATGGCGACATAAATTTTTTTCACACTTACTTCACTCATACTTTCCTTTTGTATAATGCATTAAACTTCTTTTAGATAATATGTACAAAATCTTTTCCCTACAAAGGTGTTTACTCATGTTTTTCTTTTTGTAAAATAAATGAGCCAACTTATTTCAGATAACTATATACACAATCGTTTTCTCTCCTTTGTATATTATCAAGAATGCTGTTTCTTCCTCTTTCAAAAAAAAAGCAGAGATGCCAAAACAAGCCAACCTCTTCCTCTTTACCCAACCCATCATCGAGTAAAGGTGTTATTGGTCAAATTTTATACAGAGCCAAATCTGCTCCAACTAATGTGCATAATGAAGATGACGACGATGACGATGATTATGCTGATAGTGATGGGTATGATAAAGTTTGTAATATCCAAAAGAATACCTGTTGTTATGAACATTACTTACGATGTTATGACACTGAGCTCCAACGATGAAGATGTAGAATACGCGTAGAAGATACGTCATGTAACAACACTATTTTTGGCCGATAGAGAAGTAAATGAACCGTGCAGAACTTTGTACCCTCCTACGCAAGAATATCCTTTACAGCAAAGAGAAAATCATTTTCGTGTAAAAATTATACCCTCATGAGAAAACGGACATGGAAACTTTCTCATCATTTTATACCGACTAATCGTGGAGAAGACAGAAGAAGCTGGTCTTGTTCGAGTATTGCATCAGCAATTACGGCATATATTGAATGCAATGGCTTCAGGAGGGCGATTATCGTGTAAATAAGCATAAGTTTAAAAATTTCTGGATGCAACCCGTAATACGATCTATTTACACATTCCATTCGTTCCAAAACGTGAATTGACACTATTTGATTATATTATGGGATGATTCGAGACAATATTTAACTCTTTGGGTACAATTGAGGTTGGAACCTTCAATCTCGTTCGTATTTATAGGATTCCTGCAGGCCATGCAATAATGCTATCTAATGTTCGATTTGATACAAATAAAATATATAAAGGAGATCTAATTTGTACAAGCCAGCCTTTGTGCCTTCAGTTCTCGCGGAAAAATGGAGAGGAATATTTTTTCAAAAAACTTCTGGCTTGAAACTATAATAAAATAATCTCAAGAATGGGAAAGAAAGGTAACCCTGTGTACGAAAATTATATCACTGTAGATCAGTTTTCATTGATAAAACGCGAGCAGAGATGCAAGATCCTCATATTTACAGATACATAATATGAACGCAAATTCATATTACTTCATCGTGCAACATATCCTGAAAAGTCAGCCCCACTCCTATTCATTGGTCTTGAAGGTGAAATCTAATATCAATTTCGAAACATTAGTGTTATATATATTAAAAAAAAATAGCTACGTTTAATCACAGAATGTGTCTTTCCCTCTATACGTTCCAGGACAACGTAACAACCCATCAAATGATTGTTGTGAAGGAGTGTGCAGTCGGTGTCTTGGGCATTGTAATGAAGAAAGAAATCGAGCGATTTTATATGAGTGTAAGCGAGCATTCTACAACCCATCGTAGTTTAACACACACAATAAGCTTTCTACTTGTGTAAAGATTTGTATGTGTCGTAGATGTAATCGTATAATCATGCAAGGTGCAAACTAGATCAGACACCACGAGTGTGAGAAGTGGTTCTATTCTAAATGTTATACATACTATAAAGCGGATGGAGCAGAGTATACGTGCTGGATAAAGGGGTCAAGGAGGTCGATGGTAAAAAAATCAAATGCTGTGTATTATGACATTGAAAACTATATAAGTGGGATCTTTCCTATTTTTAGTAGCGAGCGAATCTAGATCTTATTATGTCGGTCGGTAGGTCCCCGTTTTGTTTATTCTTTGTGCCTTGTTCCTTCCAGTGTGTTAATGTGCTGTCAGACGGCTTATGATTACAATCATTTCTTTGATGGTATTCTTCATTTTTTTCGATTTTTTTAATTTTAGCTAACTTATAGATTCGAATCCTTACCCTTAAATTTATCCATTTAATTTTCAGGTGGATTTTCACTACAAATCTGATTGATGATACTTGTTCTATAATTCTCTTTATGGAGTATTAGTTGGCTTGTGATTTCCCTCCTAAGTTTGGAGAACTTCGATCTATAATTCTATTTATCGGGTTTCAGGTGGTTTTGGATGTTATTCTTTGTTTTATTGCTAATCTACATACATACATATCATTTTATATATTAGCCTTCGAGTAGCATATTAGTATAACTTACTTGATGATCATCGATCTATATGTATAATTATCTTGTCTCAACTATCAATTGAGAACAATTCCGTTTGACGAATATCTATCCAGGGGTGTCTTTATGAGGTCTTAGGTAGGTAGCTTTTCAATCTAGGCATAGATTTTAAGATCATCAAAATATATGCCTATTAATGTGGTCTCGAGTGGCTTACAAGTCCGTTTCTAGCTCTGAAGATGATCGTTCTATATCTCTTTATGTGATTTCAAGTGGCTTATGAGTACAAGCCTGAATAGGATGACATGAGATTTACAGATTTACTTATAGGATCTCGGATGGCATATGAATCAAATCTTTGCTTTGAACCTCATCAATCCCCAAATCTATTTCATGGTCCTCAGCTGTCTTGTGGCTTAAATTCTGGGTTTGATGTTCTTTGTTCTAAATGTATAATTATTTGGTTTCAAGTGAATTATAACTGCAAACTGTCGCGAAAAATTCTTAGAGATGGAAATTAAGTAGGTACTAATGATAGATATATTGGTGGGCTTAACTGCCATTTCACTCTTTGAATCTCGTTTTCTCTAAATACATATAAGGATCTCTCGCATTCAAAAGTTTGCTGCTATAGACTTGTAGTTTGCCTAAGATAGACATTTCCAATCCTAAGAGAGTTTACTATTTTTTACTGTAATTGAGATTGATTTTCTCATTTAATGGGTTTTTGTACTTAATTTGTCCTTGTCTGACTAAATAGCTCTTATTTCAAAGGAAAATAATTCAATGAATATTCCAACATTTGTTCCATTATCTTTACGCAGTCACTATGAATTATTGAGGGTTCGAACAATACGTTTTAATTTTCAATAATATAATCAATGCAACCATGTGGCCAAAATGGCTGTCACTATTTATTTACAAAGACAGTATTTTACTACGAGAAAAGAATAAAAAGGAAGATTCCTTGAAATTCATTTGCAGAACAAGTAATGAAATGCCGGATTCATCTCTAATTCACAGACACCTGTAGCCAGAAGTATAAATTAACCTATTGAATCATTAATATATATAATTAAACATATCTTTGAATGAATCTGACCTATATATGATATATTTATTTTTCATTATTTTAATACTTAATAAGGTTTTCCCAATTGTGCCTTAATTACAGCCCTAATTCTTCGTAACTTGATTTCTCCAAATTTCTGAAGCTACTTTTCCATAATTTCATAATTTTCCATACACTTATGTTTTATTTGTAAACGTGGTACTTATGTTTTTCCCAGTACACCCCACAAGTGTTCTATTGTATTCAAGTCCTTGCTCTATGGTGACCACTCCATAGAGGTGATCCCCATTTTCCAAACTAATTCCTTCTATGGGTAGATGTATTCTTTTGACGGAATATAACCTCAATTTTGGGTGTTGTGGGATGCAATAGATGGGTCTGAAACTTGTGACCTCACGGGGGGATAAGTTGAGGAGTTACTTCTTCGCTGAGATTCAAACATGTAATCTGACAGCCCCATACCATGAAAGATCCTCCTCCATATTTCTCAGATTGTACTGCACAAGCAGGATGAAACACCTATCCAAAACTTCAACCAAAGTAGCCCTATTAGTTACGAAACTGAAAAATTATTTCGAAATTTACTTCCAAGATATATTAAAATGGAAATATATATATTATTTGTAATATTACAAGAAAATATTCCTCCTTATATATCTGATAATTAATTTCGACTGACCAGATAACTATAGACTTTTCTTCACGTTGCTACTTTTTGTAAGCTTTTATTCACAGAAGATGTTTTTTGCTCTTGGCTTCAGTTATTCCTAGCTTTTTTTTCTCGCATTGCATCCTCTTTAGCCATTGAATTTTCAATGGCTAAATATAAAATAAACCAAACTAACTAAAATTAAAATACTTCCGTAGCATGCGAAGAGTAATATGTGTGATTTAAAAGCTATTGGTATTCTACGACTAATTAGGTTCTGCGAAGCGGAGTCAGGGGTTTGGATCTCCTCTAACCTCCAAGGCTTCTTTTTCTACCGATTCCCTATTTTCTTAATATACCTTCACCTTTTGTCTTGTAACCAGCAAGCCTGTCATATTTGAACTGTTACTTATTAATCTATGCAGATCCTAGCTAAATATAATTCACTGCCAAGAACAGTTGCCAATGTAGTTTAATTCACTTCCTTAATGAATTTTTTTCCCATTTAATTAAATAAAACCAAATTTATAACTAGGAACCATTATATTATATTGAAAGGCGTGAAACTCATATTATTTTGATTAAACAGCACAACATTAAATCAACAAACCAAAACAACCAAAAATACAAACTAATAAACTTTAAAGAGGAAAATGGGGAATGAGTCTAACCAAACAAGGAGAGCAAGCTTACCAATGGCGGGAATATCTTGGTGATACGCTTTGCCGGCAAGACTTCTTGTTGTATGATCCATGATTTTTTTAGCCGCCCTCTTTTAAGAATTATCTTGCAATCTTGAGGAATATTTTCTTATTAACATGAAACTGCAGGGTGTGATGTAAGAGGTCTTTACACACACAAAAAACGATAAACTCTTCAGTAAGATAAGTTCTTCCTACCCTTATTGCACTCTCACTAAAAACTGGCGAAGATTGTTGGAACCATATCCCATGTGTAACTAGTAGGCCCCTTGATATTAGTCAGACTCATAAAAGGTACAAAAGAAATTAAAAAGGAAAAGGGTACTAATTTAAGTTAATTAATTACATTAAATTGGGACAAGTACATTAAAGATTACTGTACAAATTACCAGTTTCTATATCTTATCCAGGAACAAAAGTGCAAAAGAGTAACACTATATTAACATATCTAACCCTATAATAATACTAATCCTAATTAAAACATTAAATATATACCAGAGCCAATCTTTAAATTATTATTATGGCATGTTTAACTTCCTAGCCCATGATTGGACTCTGCTTGGTCCCGCAACAGCGGCAGCACGACTAGAATACCGATCATTGTCAGTATCAGACATACGCGCTTTACATTCATTATCAGACCCAGTTTGAATTTGGTTGCGATCATGTTCATAAGACACTTCAACAATATTGAATTGAGGAACTAAATTACTTTTGTTCAAAATTAAACCATTATCCCGGATATGAAGATTATTAGTGAACGATAACTCTAAAGGATATAAATGATTAATGGAGTGGTGTACCTCAACAAGATCCCCTCGTTTTAAATTGACACTTCTAACTTTGTCATCCTGTACCATTACTAACTCAATAACACCACCCAAAACCAAATAAGGGCGAAGTTATTCAACAACTTGAGTAAAACTATGTCGTCAACTGAAATTCGACATTTCAATTGATTCGGTACAATTCTCCGCACGATTCTCTTAAACTTAATAAATAGTTGTCATACGACAGTTAGGTATCATTAACTGTATCTCTGGAAGGGGGAGGTCATTCTCCCAAAGGGTCTCTTTTTCAAATCTATAAATATTATTGCAATCTGAATCGGTCTTCATAAAACAATTCTGAGTTATGTTTTCCAAATCATTATCAGAAAAACGATAAGTTAAAGCGCTAGAGTTAACGGCATTTTGTACATCAGTTATTACAGTTAGCAATTCAAAATAGGAAAACTTTGATCAAACAATACTTTTATACAAGAAAGACTTCACTGCCCGTATTAAATGCTACCACGTGTCACTAACCAACGTAGAATACAATGGGATTCTGACATATCTAATGTGATGCTCATAAAAATTACCTTTAAATTCGTCAGACACCAGAGCTATCTGCAAAGTGTCACCTTCGTCGATGAAAGATTAAACATTATATCCTTATAAGTGTGAAAAAATATCATAAATATGGGTGAAACGTGTGAAAGCAATAACAAATTGAAGAGTAGACATATCTGTTATTAATTTTATGTGATGAGTAAATTTGTATTTACTCATCATATTTATTTTAAAATTCCACCCATAGGTGACCGGTGAAGTCAACTCTAGTGGGCAGGAAGGGTTTGACCAAATTAACTCTATGCTTAGGCGAATTCGTCATTCGAAAATCAAGCAGACCTAATCTTGTTCAAAAGAAGGTTTGAAGTCCAAAATGTCTACGCTTACTATGGTAGAATTAAAAAAGAATTTCAGTTAATTTATGTCCTTTAACCCATTAGAAGGTGATTTCAAATGTCATAAGTAACATGAAGAAATCTGGGTATGTGCCCACGAGACCTGATCAGTCATTTGTCGTCAAGGAGTAAATCAAGATTATGTATCAAGCTAGAAACATCTTTACGTTTGTCAAAATCAGGTAATGAAAGGTATCGCAACTCATTGGGATGAAATAAAGCTTAGACATACTTCCTAATTCTTCCTTTGATTTCCTAATTCTCTTTATTCTTAAAATAGCTTTTAGTACCAGAGTACTTACTCTCAAGGCTTTAGTAAAGGAGGAGAACCTTTTTCTTTCAACAAGTGGTTCAGTTGACATTTCTTCACTTACATTGAAGGTGGAATTAATACTGCTACTTGAAGCCACGAGAGACTTACTTGTAGATGACAAGCACCCTAAGACAAAATGAGTCCATGAATTCTGGAAATCCGTAAGCCACTTAGGCCCATGCTGCCAAAAGGACAACTGTTTAACAACCTCCTTAAAGGAAAAATCTCTGGTAAGAAGATCGCTCCGATTATCTTCACTATTTACATATTTGAACTGTATAGTTATAATATAATCTTGTAAAAATAATTTTTCTGGAATTTGGTATTATCCCTAACTCTATTACGAGTGAAAACACTCTTGGTACTGATACTATCAGCAGGAAGCCATTGGAGGAAGAGATGAGAATCCACAGCTAGGGTGACGTCCTTGAACTAAATATTTGTAAAAGAGTGAAAACTCTTGAGAGCGTGATGAATCCCCACTAAATCTAAGGTGGGAAGAGTCTTACTCTTAATAGGACAACTCTAGATTTAGCAAAGAGCAGAATTGAACACCCATCTGCTATATTATACTTCAGATAGAATTACAGTAGGGTGACTTTGAAGCATATATAAATATAACCAGAGAATTTAAAGAACTTTTCCCAACATAAGATCTTGGAAATAATATGGGGGAAAGAGATTTTAGGTCCATACAGTGAGCCAACCACGTCTTCATTTTCTCTTCAGTGATAGCAACCTATAATTCATGCATTAAAAAATTAACACTTATTTGTAACAGGCAAATAAAGACCTACTGGGTCAAATACTTTATAGATCTGTGCAAAAACAACACGTTTAGTGTTGGTAGATGCATCTAACGTATATTTATCTACCTGTAGGGAATCAAATTTAAACATATATTTCCTGCCCAGGACTTTTTCATACGAGTTTTCATGTAAAGCAAGATTACCTTGATTTATCATTCGAGACTTTGATTCTTTACTATTAAAGTTCCAGCTTCTGAGTGTAAAACTACCCTCTCCCCTTCTACGCTGTGTTTCAAAGTCCATCTCTTTTAGCAAAGAATGATTATTGCTGGTGACTAACATATTATCTACATACAGATTCTCTCTTAGAATTTTAGAAACTTATCATTAGCATATTGCTCTACATGCTGCTTCAAAACATAATTTAGGATAAAGTTACTGGAGTTAAAGCCAAAAATAATGGTTTTATAAAAAATAAAAACGATTCGTATTGCTTTCTTTAACTAATCTTATTTGCAAAAAGACCTGCTTAATGTCACTCAACATAGTGAATTTATTAGATCTAAAACAATGGACTACTCAACTATGTCCTTAAGTAGACTTATGCCTGCATATGCCGCTTCATTGAAGGAGGATGCCCTATTTGTCTTCAGTGAGTAATTGAATATGAGGCGAATCATAGTGGTCGTATTGGCTTCTGTCTTTACCATAGGATGATGAGGGATCCAGATAAATTTATGGTAATCAACAAAACGAACATTAAATTCTTTGATAAAACACTGAGCATGTTGCTGTTTAAATAGGTCAAGATACATACACACCCTATCCCTTTTTTCAATGTCCTTAACTACTCTGTCTAGAACGGAGATTGCAACTTGGTGATTAGAACGAATCTTATCGATTAGATCTTCATTTCAAAGAAGCTCTACATGATACTTATCATATCGTAGATAAATACCTTGCTTAATTTGTCAATCATTTTACGATCAAAATGCAGACGCTTCATTTGACTTAGTGAATCTAGATTAAATATTACTTTCAGATACTGTTCTACTGAACTATCTGGAAAGATTGTTTCCAAAAGAGAGAAATAAAATTTATTTGGAGACAAAACAAAGTTAACAAAAGAATGTAACATTTATTCTTAATGGTGGATGCAACACAAGTCATCATTCAATTTACCTGCATTACTCTCCAGCTGTTCAACAGAAATAGCGTTCCCTAGGTACAAAAAAGTTGTAATATCCATAAATGGGATTAATGCTATACAGGTGGAAAATGCGGCACCTAACATACAAGGAATCCGAGGAAATTCAGGAAAATGTTAAATAAGATCAATCTCAACTAACACTCAGTTGGGCACCTGTAAGCCATCGTTGGCAAGGAAGGGCTAAGCGGCAGCTAGAGTGTGGGCATAATCACAGTTAAGTTCAGGAATTGTTATTTCTAAAAGTTATTCACCAAATTCACGTTAGCACTAACTAGAAAAGTATTTATTTCTGAGTGGAGGAGAACCCAATGTCTCAGTTGAGATAGTAAAAAAATTCTTTGGATAAGTAACTCCTCTGACCTTAAGAGTATAAGAGGCATCTCATTCTGAGAGACCGCTCGTTTATTCCATGAAAGGCACAGAAAAGGACAGGCACCAAATTTCGTTCACCATGGAAGGGACGTTGATGAAAATTGACACAAAAATTAGAAGGAACACTCTCGTTTCTGAGTTTAGGATATAAGGCAGATATGTGAGAATGATACATATTGAAAACAATCAACTGGGAATTTATTATCCTTACCAGAGCAAGAGGAAGCATTGTACTTGAAACTGGTACAAAGTTTATACACTTCAAGGCAAACACATCTTCTCTGACGGGCATTAGGTGATTTATAATTATTACACTGTACCATAGTGCGAAACCAGCACATAACTTACAGTTTTTACTGGGTTTCTTATCATTTGAAAACATTTTAGTTAGTACTGGGTTTTAATTTTTCACTAACATAGTCGTATTATAATTCTCCAAAGATGAAGGAGATAAATTACTGCTATGAATAGCCTTGTAGGGTGTCTGAGACTTAGAAAACTGTTTATAGTGCTCATGTGAATAGCCTTTATCACGGGACCTGTTATATAATTTAGCACTAGACACTCTGAGCTGGGATAATCTTACCAAGGATTTAATAATTTACTTGTAATTTTTAAATAAATTATTAAGGGAAGGATAGTTATCATCAACTTTATGTACTAACTCCCTCTTTACAGAAGTTTGCAATTTAAAGAGAATAATATAACTAAGCAGCTTACAACCTGCTGTATCATCATCTAAATGGTCAATAGTATACTGCTTTAAGTCATGAATAATACCACGAGACTGATTAATGTAAGCTCGTAACTCATCGAAAGTAGTATGAAATGACGGAAAACATTGCAATAAAAGATTGAACAATTCATCAATAATATAAGGGACATCGAGAAATTCTTCATGAAAGGTAACTTATAATCTTAAGATCATAGCCTGGCAATTAACTACGTAAATACGTTAATTTATTGGCATTGGACAATGAGCCACAAGCATCAATACATTTGGAGAACTGAATGAGAAAATTTATAAATCCCAATTTATCTTTGGAAGTACTATCAAAGACTCAACATTCTAACTTGAGATCTCGATGGGCCTTGGATTTTGACTATTACTAACTGGAGGAGGGCTCTCAGCCTTTTTTTCGAGAAAAGTAAGCTTATCATATACTGAGTCATCATAATCTACTTGTTCAGTAATTTCAGTTAATTTAGTCTCTTCATCATTATCTTTTCCCAATTCATCATAAAGATCAATAAGTCCTTCATTAACATTTTGAACATTACACAAATAGTTAAGAATAGTGGATTTGCGCGCTTTAAAATTAATTTTTAAGTGCTTGTCATCAAGCTCTTCAACTTTATTCATACAAAAAGCTAAATATGATTTAAATCCAGCTCCTTACCCTTTGAGAGCGCACAACTTCACTGATGGTTCAGAAATGATTATTCCAAAAACAAAAATAATTGGCAACAATAGATACTGAAAAAATCCGAAATTCAGTTTAGTGTAGGCAAGCTTATAAACAGTACAAGTAATAAGCTTAAATGGTAACACACCCAACTGTAATGGCTAACAATTTAAAAAATCATTCTTGGGCGCAAATAGGAAATACAGTAATAATATGTAATGAAAATATAAGGAAAATACAAAGTAAATACGGTAAATAGGAACAATAGGCCTACAAGTTAGAGCATTTATACGAAGAAGTCAATAAGAGTAAAAGCCAAAACATTGTAAAAGCAGTAAACACCAGAAACATCCCCTGCGGCGTTTTGTGATAAGATGATAAATAGTTATTGCATTGATGGTTCCCCTTGGTTTAAATCACTTGCAAGCGCCTTTGAATTGGCTAAATAAGGCTTCTCTCTCTAGACGGTGCCACCCAGTGGCAAATCCTATGGCAGAATTAAAATTTCCAAGGTGAATAACCATATATTCGATGGTCAGATGGGTCATTTCGTGGATCTAAATGGGTACAATTGAACTTTACTCTTTTTCAAAAAAAGCGACGCTTAGTCTTGGCGCATCACTGAAGAGGAAAACAGGCTAGCTCCCAAAATAAAGTCCTAAATAAATGGAAGGAACCACTCCCAACTTGAATTTAACTGATACAATAATATATAATAATTGAAAATCACCTAAATGGGGTTCACTTACCACATGGTCTATACAGAGAAAATCACCTGAATCAGGTTCATTTACCACATTATCTATTTAGAAAGTCTTGTAGGCTAAGCCTAATACAGTCAAAATAGGCTAAACACAATAATAGGATACACAAAAAAATAAGTAAACTATCTCATCAAACGCGTTAGAATTAAATATAGCAATTGTCTACATCTCTCTCTATGAGTGATACGAAAAACCGAGCACCCTCATAGATGAACAGGCTGGGTTTGGCATGACCACAATACACAAGCCAGGAAGACTCATCGCAAAACCTGGGGTAGTACTTATACTTAATACGCATAACTAGTTCAGAGGCTTACTTGAATTTTCATTCAGTAAAGATTAACGCCAATATTTAACCAATCTCAGCTGACGAAAAGTCAGTGTAACTCTTGAGACGAAGTCACTTATGTAGACAAAAAAACGACGTTATGAAGTTGCGTTCAATTACGCGCTATGAAAACCACTAACGCCTTGTACTAAAGAAAACTACTGTTAGGTCAACGAAATTAACGCACCATGAACAAGCCACGGTACAATTTGCGATGTCACACAAACAAAAATGATTTTACTACAATTGTAAAAAATACACTTCCACCGAAAAATAGCGTATTGCTGTGCAAATAATTAACGGTAAACGCAAATATGAATATGACCAAGGCAAATGGGTGAATTGCTTGTATAACTGATACCATAACACAACATGACGTTTGCGTTATCTAACCCTAGACTAATATCACTAGTAAGGATATAGAAACTTTTAAATAAAGTAATTTATGTTTAAAAGATCATTCTGGAAATTGTGTTGTGATTTAACGGCACAACATTAAATATACAAAGCAAGACAAAAAAAAATAAAAAATAATAATCTTGAAAGATGAAAATAGGAAATGAGTCTAATCAAACAAGCAAAGCAAGCTTACCAATGGTGGGAGTGTCTTGCTGATTCGTCTTCGCGGCAAGACTACTTCTTGTTTGATCCCAGGTTTCTTTAGTCACACTCTTTCAAGAATTATCTTGCAATCTTGAGGAATATTTTCCTATTAACATAATACTGCATGGTGTGATGTAAGAGGTCTTCATATACAAAAAAAAACCGATAAACTCTTCAGTGGAATAAGTTCCTTCTACCCTTACTGCACTCTGACTAAACACTAGATATAAGCTTTCTACAATACATGCGGAAACAATTTGCTAACAAAAGTTTTTGTTTTCTGTATAATCGCTGACAGAAATATTGCACCCTATTTTTACATTATTCTGTCCAAATACTCTTAATATATATATATATATATATATATATATATATATATATATATATATATATATATATATATATATATATATTGTATAAGGGCTACAGAATATTATTTAAATTTTCCTTGTTACTTCAGTTTTTTATTAGATATCCGTTTCCCATTCAAGGTCATCTAGTTCTCTGCCTTTAGATATACTTAATATAGTTAAAAATTCTGTTTTGGCATCTAATTTTTCTGGTCTTGTTTCAACCAACTTAAATTAACAATTTGTCTGCCTTTATCAGTACCCTATACTCATTTTGTTCTTTCAATCCAAGTTTAAATTTTACAATAGCTACATGTACGATTTTACTTATATAAAAGTGATTAATTAATTTGAAAATTTATTCCTCAATTAAATTTACGATTTATTAATGCTGGTTGAGAAAAATTACTTTTCACTACAACTTAGAGACGAAATTTAATCGTTTTTCTATTAAAAATTTTATTATATATTTATAGAAATAATGTAATTAGTAATAGAACAAGAGAGGCTAATTCCGAGGAGCATATAATACATGTTGCAAATAAAGCGGAGCGGTTACAAATTAAATAGATTAGAACGCTTACTGAAATGTTATACATCCTTAATACAATACACTGTATAGAATGGGATAGCTAAGAGACATTGCCACGATGAAGAAGGATAAATAAAGAAGAAGAAAAGTAAATATTTTACTCTGCAGAAAGTAAAATCTAATATCCGAAAGGTTAGTTTGAAGACTTAAAACGATTAATATTCTTTAATCCAATCAAAGTATTAGGTCCTAAGTTTTAATTTTCAATGCTATCTTTTTTCTCAGTGCTTTGATCTAATTTATTTATCTAATTAAGATTAGAACGCTTACTGAAATGTTATACAGGGTCACTCTCAAAAAACGGGCCGAAAATTTCGATAGGCTTCATTTCTTAATTTTCCCAAGGATTGAATGAAACTTAGATATTAACTAGTTTATTGTGTTTAAAAACATAATATCAAATCATGAGAGTGTTTGGACTTTTCTTATTTATTCTAGACACGTGTTAGAGATGACCCCCATTTAGCTGTGCATTTCTTGAGCGCAGCACAAAGTTGTCCATGACGTCTTTAACAAACGACCGACTAATGGCTCTGATCTCCTCCGCTATGTCTTTAAGGTAGCCACTGAAAAAGAAATCTGGTGGGCTAAGGTTTGGGCTGTGAGGTGCCCTCTCAAAATCAGTCCTGAAATTGATTACACGGCCACCGAATTCTCCTTCTGCCTATTTCAGCACAGGTTTAAAGTGTGAGAGCTTACTCCATCTTGCTGACACCAGAACTTTCCCATAAGAGACGGGAACAGGGTCTTCAGCTCCCTCTTCAAGGTTTTGAGGAACTCAACATACCGCTCCTTGATGACTGTCACTATCGCGCAAGATCCATCGAAGAAGAATGGTCCGATGATGCTTCTGCTTGAGATTCCAGTCCATATCGTACACGTAGGGGAGTGTCGGGGCTTGGAGGCTAGCTCATTTGCTCTAAAGGTCCCCCAGAATAATTTTTTGTCGAGTTTACCTTTTGGATGGTTGTCACTGGCTGCAGTGAGGTTCTCCACTGTCCCCTAGTACTCGAGGTGGTCCACCTCGTCCTGAATTCTGCTCTTGGAGGGGGCTTTTTTACATTCGAACTGATAAACGAAAGTGTCCTGCACTTTCTTTAACGAGCCTCTCTTGAAGTAATGTTTGACGCAGTAAATTCTTTGCTAGAGCTCCTATTGAGATCTAATTGTGTTCACAGGCGTTGTTTCTGTCATGTTCTGCAAAGTTAAGGTGATTAGTGAATGAATGAAGGATATATCACAAAAAGTATTTGCAGGCCGGTTTGGGGGGGGGGGGTTACCCTGTACATACTTAATACAATACAATGTAGAATATGATGATAGCTAAGAGACATTGCCAAGATGATGAAGAAATATTAAAGAAAAAGAAAAGTAAATACTTTAGTCTGCCGTAAGTAAAATCCAACTTCAGAAATGCTGCTTTGAAGACTTACAAAGATTTATATTCTTTAATCAGATCTAATTTACTATCAAAGTATTAGGTTATAATTTTTGAATTTTCAATACTAATTTTTATCTCAGTAATAGTTCAGAATTGGAAGTTTTAATATGTGATTTGATCTAATTTGCTTCTTAAATTAATTCCTTTTTTCACATTTTCCAGATTAAGCTATACTCCCAGACGAACGTTTTTACAAATAATCTAACTTAACTTATGTAAGCTTCAGCTGCTCATAGAAAACATAGAGTAGGAAGGCTTTGCTCGTCTTGAGATCACATCAACCTAGGGAACATACCAATCATTTAAATTCACTTTATCTGGTAAACTAGTGGAAAATATTTAGTTACCATTACTACAAATATCGATGACAATTTAAGCTCCCACTGTCTTGCATAAATTTGATTGAAAATTCACAAATAAGTGTAAATTTGTAAGAACTAATACTGATTGCCATTAAAAATATTAAAAATTTTTAAAATGGAATATTAATACACTTTGGAATTAGATTTACGTAGATTCGGACCAAGTTTACAAGAATTGGTTTTAAATCCAAAGATATCATAAATAAATGTAACCCTTAAACTTGCTAGATGGTTTTATATTTCGATTAATTGGGTACTTCCCAAAACTTTAGAAATAATATTGATACATTTCCTTTTCCTCTAACTTCAACACAGTTTATTTTTACAAATATGTATAGTAAGTAAAATAGTCTCAGTGAAAAGCTACTTTCTGGATTCTGATTTGAATTCTTTTAACTAGTCATTCCATCTCCCAATAACCTCATTTTAGCTCAATCTAGATTGTTCTAAACCAAAATTATAAACGTAACTTATCAGCTTATCACTTATTAACTCGCCAAATAATTTATAAGCACATTTAACAGATGAGAAGCCATGTTAGCATAATTGGTCTAAATTACTCATTTATCGAAAAAGAAATATCACTTAAATCTACAGAGAGGTATTTTACTATTGTAATTCATAATTATGAAATAAATTTGTCATCGTAATTAAAAGCACATCATAGGTTGAGTTTAAATGTTCCACGAGTAAAATTATTGCATACAATTCCTTAATTAAAGAGCATATATCAAATGAATCGTGCAAAAATTAATATCCCAAATTCAACTCTACACTCATGGGCCAAAGTTTGAGATTACTATATCTTTTCATTTAGGAAATTTAATAGAAGTAAACATACGTTGCATTTTGTTTGAATATCTTTGGATAATCTATTAAGGAGAAATATACTAATATTTAGAGCCCAAACCCATTTTATTACTAAATACAGTGAATTAATGCGCACATTCTATATGTAGCTTGTAGTCTCTGTTTTGTCAGGAATCTTTCAATTGGTTTTGGTAAAATGGAGATAAAGTTTATCACAATATCTTAACAGATATTGCTCAATTTTTGTGAAATCAGTACTCACAAATGCGCATAATTGAAGAACTTTGGTTTTTTGAGCACAAATTTCATTATTGACTACAAATTCTCTATTGGGTTCAAATCTTGTGATTACCTGCAACAAGGTCCAAAACTTTGATGATATTTTCAACCAAGAGCTTTGTTATTGTTTTGGATATGTGGAAAGTTGCGCCATCATGCTTATAAATACAGTTATCATTGTCCAATTCGTTCTGGACCCTTAAGAAAAGGATATGAGGAAGCACTTTTTGGTGCCATTTTATTTCATGGCAAATGCCTTGGAAAAAATTGTTAGTGTTCCATTTAGAGGGGAAGCTTGACTAGAAAAGGTGAGTGTCCAGATGTTTCAGTGGGATCTAGACACATTTGTCATAACAGCCGTCCACAATTCTTTTTCAAACGAGAGCTCATCTAGTAGATCCTAAAAGGGGGAATGAAGTTTCACCCCAGAATATCACTTTGCCATTAGTCTTCAACAGTTCAGAAGAGTGAGATGAGTGATTATGAGAGCTCTTTTCGGCTTGAGACATTTGTCAATAGTCTCATTTCTACTATGCACGCTAAAGAAATCACACCTGCGTTTCCCAATTCTGGGAGGGCTAAATACTGAAGGCAATCCGATCCTTAAGTTAGCCTTACCAGGAGGCGATCTTAAGGTTTGTTTGAACTGCTTAGGCCTCCTGCGATACACTTAGCAACTATCACCTTAAATTTCCGGCCACTTTTGTGCAGGGAAATATTAGTTCTTCGCTTTTCTCTAGAAAGAACTTCTTTTGGATTAGGAAAAGATTTAAACATTTATTTTTACACAGATATATTACGAAATATATTATAATTACCAAAAAACTTTCATTTAACATACCTCTCTCATCATTTAACCTTTTTGATCAAAGAGTAAAGATTCAGATGCACACATCTCTTTGTGGAACGGGAACAGAGCTCGATTTTGCATTTAGCGAAGGAATTCAATGTAATTTTTATTATTTTAAAATGTTGCCTTTTTAATAATCCATGAATAATTTAAAAATTAGAATAATTCTTCCTATCACTTAAATTGAAAAAAAATTAAAGAAATAAAAATAGATATAGTCTCAAATTATTTAGCCATGGCTGTATAGGTGGTCTCATTAACGTTCTTATATTATACCTATTTTATATATATGTATCATAAAAAACTTTTCTCTGGCCTTAAAATATTTAAAAGATGTCAATACGAGGCCTAAGAAAATTATTTCTATTTTGATCCTCTAATTATCCTTTAACTGATATTCATCATAAAATTAAGTATGGACAATACTCTCAGAGATTCAGGGAAAGAAGTGTTTCTAACACCTTTTTTTGGAATGCTCTTCGGAACTAATGTTTGAAATTTCCCTATATATGTACTGGGGGTGTAATTTGCTAAATTCCTGTAATCAGCATAATTAATAACCATTACTCAGTCTTCGTCTAATTTATGCATTGAATAATGAAGTGAGCAGGAACGGGACGAAAGATTACCAGATAATAATGGTTCTCTTGGTTTGCAGGAACGATAAAATTAAAGATCTTAAGAAACTTGATTTTCACAAAATACTTCAGTCAGAATGTAAATATTTTTATAATATTTAGATGGTGAAAAGTGACTTCATCCCAAAGATAGTTTGTTACAAATTGAATAATGAATTTAAATTGTATATTAATTCCCAGCAATTCAGATTTACTTATTAAAAATTTAGGACTTTGTTTAAGCTGCTTTAAAATTAAGTTCTTAATAATTTTCACCTTCATTTGACTCGGGCGTAAGAAAAATGTTGTTCATATGATGTAGAGATTATGGATTATTTTAAGGCATTACTTAATAAAACAGTAGATGAGAACTTAAGACCCTCTCCCCAAGAAGCTTTTAGGTAAACTTATATTCGAATAAGTCTAACAGTGGAGCACATCGTTTCAATTTTTAATAGTTTACATTTTGCATCCTATTTTATATCAATATAACATATAACGAGTAACATGTAACCTAACCGCCATTAGGTTCGGTTATTCTGTCTCTTTCTAACAATATTTATTTCTAAAAGGTGCACCAAAACTAAAAATTTAACCATTTTGCTTCCAATTTCAAATCCCCTTAAGAAGTTATTTTGCACTTGAATCAATAATTTAAGCTTATCCTGGATTTCAAAATGAAAACAAATAGGGACATCTTCATCAAAATGATCTTGAACAAGGGGTTCTAAAGAAACAGGCTATGTTTGAAAAAAATCAAATTATATAAATGGTAAACTGACCGAGAAACCATAACGAATAGTTGTTACCTTGCTGTAAGAAGCGCTTCCATTATGAGTAAATCCATCCCTCACATCCCGTTACCCTTATCAACCAGCTGCCTTCAGATATGTTTATCTTAAAGTCAGTTATCTAATCTCTGCAGAAATAAACTTTAACTATAGGGTCCTCTAAATCAGAGTAGTTTTTCCTTGGGAACAGCATATTGTTGTTACATGATTCGATAGACATTTGAACTATAAATGTACTTTTTATTAATCAGGATTAAGACGGCAAATTGACAAAATTAATATAATGAATCAAACAAAGCGCAAACAAAAATAATTTCACGGAAAAGGATGGATGAAGAATCATCTGGGAGATTTAGTTCATATGATGAAGAAGCAATAGCAGGTCTACATTAAATATTAAAATGAATATAATTAGCGACAAAATCAGTGACGCTATTATCATCGAATGGTATATATTTACCGTAGGTTAGTGAGGGTAAAAGTCAAAGACACTCAAGAAGAGGAGTTATTGTAAAGGTGGTCAAAGGTGGTCAAACTGACTTTCCTCATTTGATACTTTTATCAAGCAGAATCTGCCTGGCATCAAATATAAAAGTTAATATATTTATTTTATAGCAATAAAAATAAGAAGCGAAAATCAGCGACACCATATCAAACAGCATGAAGGCTCAAATTCCCGAAAAGATTGTTTATAGCGTTGTAATTCTGATAACAGAAGTTATGGGCAAAGATTAGCGTCCGAGGAATAAAAAAAATTAAGAGTTATTACTAAAATTTTCTTTCAACGTTTTCAACTCCGACAAAAGCATCTTTATCCTATATTTACAATGGATCTCTATGCGTTACAATGAATGGGGGACTGCAATGATTTAAGAACAGAACAGGTTTGTGTCGATCTGAATTTAAAATGCATTGTTGATAGGCCTACCAAGTAAAACTCAATTTTGGATAAAGTTTTAATTTATTTAGACTGTTATTATGACTTCGAACTTCAGCCACCCATCGGAATCAGCAAACACCATTGCTTCCCGGCGGCCCCGCTGCCCGGTCACTTGAACCATCGCACGTCACTCGACAGATGCGCCACTGACTCGACTAGTCGCTCAGTCAGTCATGGAGTTCAGAGAGTGGATCACCGACTACAATTTTTGCGACGTTACTATCATCCATGACCCACACGAGGCGGCAGAGAAGCTGGATTACATGCTCCACCTCCATTACGAGAAGGACTTCTCTGAAAGGCAACTGCAAATGCGCAGTGATAAACCTTTGATGGCCACTCGCATACTCAAACGCAGCGAAGACAATGAAAGGTCTACAGCAGAGAAAGTTAGGATGACTGGAGAAATCCCTACTATAGAAGTAAACATCAAACTAAAATAGCCAAATACGAGACTGCTCAAAAAATAGAACAAAGTAACAACATAAATTCCAGCCAATTTTTAACTGAACCAATTTTTTTTTTTTTAAACAAAAGGAAAATGAAATAAAACCTTTTTAATGATATAGAAGATTACTCAGCAAGTGTTGAAATATGCAATCATTTAACACCTATTTGTAAAAGATACTTACCTAAAGATCCATGCAACCTCCCTATTTTTTTTACACCAAATCTAAATGAAGTTCCAACAATCAATCGAATTGAAGTTTTCAATAGAATCAACGAATTGATAATCTACAAATCTTCGTCTCCCAACCAGATCCCTAAGATATTAATTAAGGAATTTGAGTATCAGATAAGTATACAACTCACACACATTTTTAATTTCTGCATCAAAAAAGGGGTTTTCCTCAAACTATGGAAGAAAACCACCATCCCTCCGCTGAAGAAGAAACCCACGGTCACTAAACTAGGGGATCTTCAATCAGTTACGTTGTCTCCTGGTGTCGGAAACCTTCTAGAATGTACCGATTCTGGTTGGAACCTTGAAAACATAACACCAGGTCTCGACCCATATCACTAAGGGAGCCGCCATGGTAGTTTCAGCACCCAATGCTTGTCAAACTACCCGACAACGTACTTAAAGGTATTGATCAACCACATCTTATTGCCGTAATATCTTTAGTGGATTTTACAAAAGCCTTTGATTTTGTAGATCCTGGAGTTGCAGTTGGAGAGTTGCTTTTATTGGGGTGCCGTCCATCTTTACTCAAGTTAATATCCAAATTTTAACTAATCGTCAACTTAGGGTAAGATATGTATAGAGAAGCTTTGTCTGAATTTCAAAATATAATTGTGCGGTTTCTCAAGGAAAAATATCAGGACCAATAGTCTTCACATCTCTAATAAAAAACTTGGCAGGGAACAATGACATTCACATTAAGTTTGTAGACGACCATATCTTGGTTGACTTTCTAAATATCAAGACTGTCATCTACTAAATAATGCAAACTACAATCGATTTTCGTTTCGATGAGTGAGAATCAATTCTTATGGCAACTAATCCTATCAAATGTGAGGTTCAAATTACATCACACACTAAAAGGCATATTAAGCACCTACATCTACATCTCAGTTAAATAGATTTGCCAAATGTAAAAAAGTGTAAACTGTCGTGGTATATGGCGGAGTAGTTATGTGCGTTTGTTCCGTACATGAAAAAATCAGTTCCACTTTTCTCTACGAGTGATTTATTTCGACTTTTTGATTCTTTAACCAGGGAGAATTCTTAATATTATATATATATGGCCATTTTCAGCGTTTCGAGAATTTTAATTAAACAACTAGGGCAAAAATATACTATTAATTACATAATAAATGAAATATTAAAACTTTAAATCTATTAATGCGATAAAAAGAGAATCTAGCTAAAGCTTAATAGCACCAATAAGTACTACGCGATGGTTGACACAAAATTTACTTTAGAACGGAATGGTAACTAACGAACATGAATAAGTTTTTGATTCCTTTTACCTTTAACTAAGAGGGATTCTGGAGTTGAATGAGCTTGAACGGGGACCTCCTAGATGAGATGATTCGAGAAAAGTTATACAGGCTTCTTTTCGCTGACGTGCGACTGGCTCGAAAAACAAATGGTCGTCTCTCGAAATGAAGAAGACGCTAGGTGAGTCGATTCAAGAAAAAACAGCTGATGCTTACTCCGAGTTAGGTGAAGCGTGCGTGGCGATACTTATTGACTTGAAGCTATAAGCGAGGGGATTGTGGATGTACTGGTTATCCTAACCCCTGTGTTACACTTGCGGGCTTCTCGATGATGAGACTTGACCAAGAGATGAATCTTTTCTAAAATGGGAATTCACGCTGGTATTCCTCAATGGTGAGGGATATCTATGTTTTTATTCAGAAAACTGAGATAAGGGGTTTCTCTGAACGAGATTGGTATGAGAGTCTTTCTCTATACCATTGGTCTATTTTTCTGAGTGACCAAAGGAACAGCCTCGTAAAGGAAAATTCTGCTCGGTTCCACTGTCTTCTTAATTCTCTGTTTTACTCAGGGACCTCTTCTTTTCCTGATTGCTACTCCGATTTGAATACCTTTCTCCAGATCGAACTATATATACATCGATTATGGCCTGTGGAAAGGGAGGGAAGACGAGGGCTAACCTTTAAGCCTCTTCCCTAGGGCATCAATTTTCACCGTTGTGACCATTCGCCCTTCTGGTTGATGTACGGAGAAGTGAAATTTCATCTATTTGGCAAAATTAGCCGTAAACAAACAGAGGGGACAGTGATCCTATTCATAGATTTTTATTCTAAAGGCTATCCCACCCTCCCCTGTTAATATTAGCGGACTACGAAATCTGCTAATTGTAATCATACTTTACGAGCGACTTCGAGGCCCTTTGGGACAGAGGGTCGAAGGGAACCGGGGGGGATAAAGTATCTGACCATATGGTACGTAACTGTTGACGCTGTCTAAACAAAAAGCATCTGATTGTCCTTGTGATATTTATTTCCGCACACTTCCTCCCTTCTAAGGAACGTAATGGGACGGAGAACTCAAATGCCCCCCAAAAAATTAACGACTGAAAACAAACAAACACATTTCTTGGAATGTAATTCCAAGTCCGACTGTTACCGTCAAAATACAGTGGTCTACCATCATTCTAAACTAAAACTTATTAACATTGTACGCACAAACGCGCTCGTACATAGCAAGCTGGACGGCGGACTTTAACCTTGCCTTGTATGGCCAAGCAGTCCGGATCACACAACTCAATTTGGACCAAAAAACCCCCACCAATTACAACAAAGAACAAATAAAAGAAACTGACTAGTAATCTGTACCTAGGCAGTTAATTCTTTAGACAAATAAACACTCAACACCTTAATATATACAACAAAAAATAATGTTGATTTAGGACTAAAGAAAGTTTAATTTATCTTCGGTGAGGTTTCGGCTTAATTTAACGACTACACACTTATCGAAGCCTTTTATATAGTTTATAAAAAAATTGAACTTCATGAAGAATAGACCACATCGCATGAGCCTGTTGTTATGGCTTTTGCTCTTACGCAAATATAACAGAGGTCGGTGATCGGATTCCACGTTAAACTCTTGACCTTTTAAATAGAAATTGAATTTCTTTACTCCCCAAATTATGGCTAGCACTTCCTGTTCTAAAGTTGCATAAGCTATGGAAAAGGAGCACCATAGTCTTCATCTTGTACCAGGAGACAACCAATTACTTCACCACCGGCATCGGTGCGGATTCCAAACTTCTTTTGGGGATTGGGTAGTCGAAGCGGACAATTATGAATCTGTGAGAGAGCCAAAGTGGGGGTTTAAATCTAACTCCGTGAATGGGTCGTCCTGGGGGAAAGATAATGACGATAGAGGATATTCGTTATCCAACTCACGGACACCATGTTTACCACCTGAAGAGGTTCACAGGGGTAGAAAGTGGCCCTGGTTCCCTCTTCATCCAGCGTAACATTATTATTTATACAAGCTCTCCGGTGATACAACTTGAGCATGTTTATGTGATACAGTTTATAGCCTGAGGGAGTTTCAATCACGTAATCAACGTGGCCCCGAGCTTTTATGAACGGGAAGAGACCCTTTCATTGGGAGAGTAAATTATTTGTCTCTGTAGAAAGTACTAACAATACTTCGTCGCCAGGCTTTAATTTTCGAGACTTTGCTTTTAAGTCGAAATAACTTCGTTATATTTCTAGGTTGCACTTCGCGTTTGAGCAGGCCAACTCTGTACATTTCTCCAAGCGTTCCTACAACTCGATCACATATGCGTAGGAGGATTTAACTTTTTCATCTAATTGGGGATTAGTGAAGAGCTCCTCACGGCTGCTCATAAGTCCTCGGACGTTATGTCCGTACAACAAATTGAAGGTAAAAAAACCCAGAGTTCGGTGAGGGATCTCTCGGCACTGGAAGAGGGCGACTGGTAGGTACCGATACCATTCTTTGGGATGAGACTAACAGTTTCCTCAACACTGCCTTTAGGGTACCATTTAATTTTCACACATCTTATTTGCAGAGGGCTGAAAAGGAGTCTCAAAGATGGGGTTTGATGAGGAGTAATATGCCCACGTATTCCCTCAGTTTCGACGTGAACTGACGGCCTCGATCTGATAGAATTTCTTTAGGATCCCGACTCGAAAAAATGGAAATGAGGGCTTCTGCACAGGAAATACTGTCAATTTTCCCGAGGGCAGCTGCGACGGAGAAACGAGTATATAATATTTTCCTTCACTAGACGGGGGATGGATTGGACACACTAAGTCTATAGCCTCTCTGAAGAAGGATTCAGAAATGACGGGGTTTTTCTATAGAAAAGCTGGCGGTACAAGGCCTTTAGCGGGAGCCATCTGTCAAAGTTCGCATGACTGGCAGTATACGGCGATCTCATTAGCGGCGCCGGGCAAAAAGAAGTATTTAATAATACGCAGAGAGGTTTTGTTGTAACTGAAATGTCCAACCAATAACCATCATGTACGATTTTTAATACCCGTTGAGAGTAACCCCTTGGAATGCACAAGACTTTATCCGACGGGAAGGTTACTTCAGCCATCATCCGGAAAAGTAGTGAATTCTCCACCACGTATCTTATTCATTAGATAGATGTCAAGGTACTTCATTTCGTCATTTATAAACTGTCGGCAACTATCGGAAGCGAAGATGGGCTACCATTTATCGATAAACAGTCCGGGAAGGAACTCGGTGGTTAACTAAAATGGCCGGCGCTTGCTTCCGGCTGAAGACCACCAGATATTTGGCCGGAAGGAAAAGGCTTGTTAAGCGGCCCGCCCGGAAGGGAGGTGGGCAAAACTTGGGAGCATTATTCTATTCTCCTACAATACCTACTATTTAAATATTACGATAAGGCTATATCTTTATTAGTTTGTTTAGTTAGAATGTCCATGGCTTAGTGTAGTTAGGTTAAGTTAATATTTGAAAAAAGGGTGATATAAATAGCTTACTCACTTCAGATGCTTGTTCGAAACTAAAGCGAACCAAACATAACCCTACCTATGAATAAATTATTTTTACTTTTTTAATTTATTGGAAATAACTTCATTTTTATTTAATGAAAACTACATCTCGGCTTTTTCCGTGACTCTATGCATCGATAGATCACTTCGCCCCCCACCCCACGCTCACAGAGGCACCCAAGATTTCTCGGAGTTTACAAGCGTGGGGCCCTCTATAACAGGAAGCTCCCGTCACCGCCTGCTTCCAGCAGAATCGTGACGGAACTGTTGGATCCGGTCGATCCCTGGAGAACTTACCTCATCGTCTCTACCCCTTACCTCACCACTTTAACTGACCAGCGCCACCCGAAAATCAGGTTCTTAAGTAACCCTTCTCTTTCACATTCCTCGACTTTTCTGCGAAGCTTACCAGCATTACAAGTGTATAGGGATTTGTATGGTGAATAGTAATTTTCAAGCCAAGTGAGATATCCGAGATTCACTTATCATTTTATCTCTCAAAGCACATTATTTGTATATATATATATATATATATATATATATATATATATATATATATATATATATATATATATATATATATATTAATATATATATATATATATATATATATATATATATATATATATATATATATAGTCATTTTTAGTGTTCATTAAAACATTATTTTCAATTTGCGGTGGAAACAAGGCCATCTATTGTAAATAGTTCATATTTTATATGAGGATGGTGGTAAGGAAAAATAACTAGAACTGCAAAGCGGCGTTGAAAAAGGTTGCTTTGGAAGAGACCCTTGGATAATGGTTCTTAGCTTTAATTAATACCTAGTTCATGTATAGAAAATAAAAATGAACCAGTTGCGGATGATGAAGGATATAATCACAATGATGGTTTGAAAATTTGCTGATGAATATGTCCACTCTTAATAAATCTGATTCCTAAAATTATTAATTTGAATGATTATATAAGTTTCTTAGCATGTATGGAGATTTTGCTATACTAGTGAATGTGGCGTTCTATTTGTAACGTCGAAGCAGGAGTTCAATCCCACTCATCGCAGAGGAAAAACTTTCAGCGACGTTATGCTCCCTCTGGTTCCTTCTCATTGGGCAGATATGTTGATCATTACACTCACTAACGCAGGGAACTCTACACACCTAATCCTAAAGAGCCAATTACAACAACGGTACAATTTCTTTTCCCTCCTACACAACCTGGCGAATAGAGTAGATGTGGCTTCTATAAGGGTGCTCATAACTAGATACCCCTAAAGTGAAGCCGGTCCCCCTAGGTGTTCACAAAGGTTTCGCACATTGCTTATTGATGTAAAAAGCAGTGACACCCTTATCTTCCCCAACGATGCTGACCCCGAGTCACTTGGTGCTCCAGTTTTGTTATTCTAATATTGATTTGCATTTCATTATCAAATTATTAACAAAGTTTAATCAATTCTTCTAAAAACCTTATTCTTACACTAATCATCTAAACTTACAGACTTCCAACGAACGTACAGATCTGACGTCACACATAAATCTTGCAGAATATTTAAGCATAAACTTTGTCCATTCAATATAAGCTTTGAGAAGACAACCCAAATTCTAAAATTTATCTATTCTTACCCTATTTTTAACACGAAAATAACGAGTGAATTATAGCTTAACCTTTTAAAATGGCAGGTTTTATCCTAACTTTTTTGAGCGAATTATTTAAGATCCTTTTGTGTCCCATTTTAATTCCTCCTATTTGAGATTTAAAGGAAATCTCTAAAGTGACCTGCAACGTTGCAAAACAAAAACTTTTTGTAAACTTACATTCCTTAGCTAATAAACTTTCTTTAAATATATAAAGGAATACGAATTTCCCCTTTCGCCGTCAACTTCGTTTTTCTATCATAGAAAAAAGATCTCTGGGACATCTATATCCTTTTTTTCAAGTATCCATGGATTTCCTGAAAACCCACAGCAACGGCCTTGCTACTTCTCTACATTAAAATCTTGATTCTCACAATGACTAGTAACTCAATGTCATCTTGTTGCATTTATTACTTGAAGTTACTGTTTGCATCAAATGAAAAAATCCCGCAATATCTCAGGAAAACATGAATGTAATTAAAAAAAATAAAAAAATAAAGCAGATTATCTCTGGGAAAAAACAGTTTACTCAATGTAGCCGCCGAGCACTTCCTCCAAGGCATCAGCACGCGCCGAAACTTTGGGCATGAGGTACTTACTGTCTCTCTGGAAAGATTTTTGAACACCTTTATTTTGGCAAACAGCTCGTATTTGGAGGTGCAGGCAGAGAAAGTGCTGTTTTTTAACCTCGCTGCGCATACATGACCTGCATGAATATTTAATGAGTAAAATTTTCGAATTTAATGTTCACTCCATAATCCTTTCTAACTGTGATAGTGAGAACCTAAAACGGATCCTAGATAAAACGAGCGGTGGCCAATAAATGACATTGTCTATGAAAACGACCTAGGGGATTTATTTTAGAAGAACTATCAGATTACAATCGATGTATTAGGAGTCCAGAAAATAGGGCTGGTGAAATTGTATAAATTCTATAACAACCACTTCGGACAATTTCCGGAGCTATGGCCTTCGAGTAGCAATCCTCTCCAGACAGGCTTAAGACCACAACCTCAACCAGTTCCACATAGCCGTTTGAACTATTCTAAAAACCTTCTCAAACATATAGGATGGCATGGCATCACCCTCACTAGAGACACATCCACAGACAATCGTACTTTGGGGAGAACCTAGTGTACATAATAAGCGCAAGGGTTGTTATGGGTCTTGTGCAACTTGTTGTTCAGGAGCTTCTTGATTTTTTTCCAGTGGCTCACCAAAACCTCTGATGTCAGAATGTCCCTTGTGCCTTTTGTCCGAGTAGTAACGTTGTCCTCATTCAAGGCTATTTTTAGAATGCTGCCACAACCCATCTCTCTCGGTATAGTCCGGATTCCCTTGCTAGGGTTTTCAATCCCCTTGTTCTGCAGCTGTTGGATAAATTCCGACTGGCCGAGGTAATCATAATCCCTGCTGTGCTCCTTTCTGTTTGCCACCAATTCATATTCTCCCAATCCGCTGCCTATGTCAGAAATTGAAGCATTAAATACCAGTCGTATCTGGGCATTTTGATACCGGCGCAAGTTCAAATGGATTTCATTCATCCAGGTCAAATAACTCTTTTCTAATCTAAAACTTTACTTTGTCTGCTCTCAATGGCCGTTTACGTTTTACAGATACATTGAGATGTTCCTCTAATCAGCTGGTAAATTCATCCCTCACACTTTGTGCATTATGGTTAATACTACGAGTACGACAAAGGATAGTATTCTGCGTCTATCTTTCTTACTTGGCGGTCCTCATATTTAGTCCGCATCTCAAAACATATTAATAAACCATAGAGTAAAGTAATTTGAGGAAGAATGTCTACTCTGGGGGAGATAAAAATTTCGCAAGATGCTGTAGTCATCAAATGATTAAAAGGAAATAAGTGAATTCCCTTGATAATGCCGTGAGTTTATTAGTAAACGCAGAAATGATGTTTGACGCTATATTAACCCGCATAAGTCAGCGATAACAAGTAAGAGAAAGAAATTAAGACACGCAGAGGTTGTCTCCCACTCATTTGATAGTTTTTTGCTAAATAACTCAAAAGAATAGGATATTAACGTTAATGCTCAGTTTTCCTGAGCCAAACCTCACTGTAGCACTTTCGATTAACTACAAAGGGAGGTTGAGAAGGATTGGGCCTGGAAAATTTGTAAAGACTAATACTGGTTCAAGTCAGAGTAAATTGCAAACCAAAGTAGTTCTCTGGACCTCTATGCTATTAACATTACCAAGATAAATCGAGGTAAAATTTTGGCCTCAGCTGCGTAAGTTACTGTAGCCTTTTTCTAAGAAAACAATAGAGGGAACTTCATTTATCTATATGCAAAAAATCTTCAGGAAAAATGAGGAATATTCTAAATTATTCTATATATAAACACATAAATTATTTATTTGTCTTTAGAAACAGGCTGAACTTTTTTTTCATCATTTTGAGAGCTAATGATAAGTTACACCTGTAAATAAACGATTTTATTTAAGTGCATACAACCTATCAATCCTTAAACCTTTAATGTTAGGGTTATATTAATTTCAAGAAAAAACTTAATCAATATACATTCTGTTATCAAAGCCTTTATTACTGAAACATATTGCCTTGATACATAGTAAAGGAAAGCTACTTGTTTCTTGTACGCCTAGTAGTAAAATAGAGTAAAAAAAAGAAAATTGTTCCATTTTCTCATACTTGAAAAAGATCCCTTCCAAAACCTCCAAACATTTCCTTAGAGTCAAAATTCCTGTAAATACGAAAACCGATTGAATTATTTATTACAGATGTTTTGGAAAAAAATATTACATGAAAAGTGGTGAAAATTGCGGAATTAAAAATGTGTGAATGGTTTATTTAGTCAGATTAAAGAAAATATTACGAGGGCCACAAATGGGCAGACGAAGTGTTAGAGGGCCACAAGTGGGCAGACGAAGAGTACGAGGGCCAAAGTGGGCTGAAGAAGAGTACGAGGGACACAAGTGGGCCGACGAAATGCGACTTCCCTAAATAATTCCCAGTTCTCCAACCTAAAATCTCCAATAGGGAAATGTTTGAGCAAACCTTTTGAAATATTTTGATTTCAATACACTCGTAGATGGTTAGCAAACAGAGTCTATTTAAATAATACAAGGGGTCAAAATACGAACATTGTCAACAGGTAAAAGTCGCGTGCTCTCAATTATTCTGACTTATGACTTTACGATCTTCAAAACTTTCAAAAAGTAGGACAATCCGACACATAGTTAGTTTTCTTTTAATAATTCCTGGACTAAACTTTTGAGGACCTTGATATATACGAATGAGAATGTAAACCAACATGAATGTTTTCAAATTTCGTTAGAATAGCCCGAATGGTTATGATGTTATTGCCATTAACTCATTGAAAAGTAAAATGCTTACCACCCGAACGACCGAACTACGGACCAATATATTAACTTATAGAGTCTTTCGCACGTGACTAAATCAAAATCATATCTGCCCCATTAAAAAACAATGAAAATGCCAACGAATAGATTTGTCAATATATTTGTAAATGTAAAAGTTTAGGTGCTAGGTAATTTTGACTATAATGGGAAGCCGTTATTACTATCTGTAGTGATACACCACTCTATAATATACAATACTTCTAGATTATGTGAGGAGTGACTTAACCAACTACTGCAACGCGAACCGTTGAAGGACTGTTCGCAGTTATTAACGACCGACTAGGAGGTCAAACATGAGGCGTGGGGTTTCAAATCCTTAATAATCAAACAGAATGCATAAAGGGTGGCGAGATTTACTTGAATAGGCCGATAGTATCGTTCAAGGTTAATTGATTAGCAAAAGGGGATTTGACAATATAAATAATGGAGGGGGGCTTCCATCTTTCGGGTCGGTAAACTTCAAGGAAGGTACTTCTTGCGATGAGGCGAGTGGATAACGTTCCGATGAGAGAAGTGGGGCACGGGACGAATGAGGCAAGTGAGACACTATACGAACCAACCTCCGATTAAGATAGCTAATCTTCAAAGATAACCTTTGAAAGGGAATGTGGGAATTCTCGTAATTCCACTGAAAGAGCAAACCTCTTTTCCTCAAAGGTAATCGATGGATATTTTCTTTGGTTCGATTAAACGAAAGAAGGCTGTTGCGCAAATTCAAAGGCTTGCCGTTCAGAGAATCTACCAATTGACTAGGGTAAAATCACGGCGGAGAAAGTCTTGCTTGTCGGATAACGCTAACTAGAATTCAACGAAAGGATGGGGACGGCCTTGACGTGCGTGCTGGACTCAAGGAACTCCAGTCAAAGATGACTATTTTTTTGCGCGATTCTGAGGGGGAAGGGAGAATTTTGAGAAAGGAGTTACAAGTTCAAGAGAACTTAATCCGGAAGCTGAGTTGATTCATTATTTAACAGCAAGGTGCAAGACACAGTAGCTATTTCTCGCGTAGTCACCGGGGGGGGTGGGGGAAGCTTGAGACGAGTTCGCATGATTGGCGAATATTTTCCCACTGCGCTCAAGAGTAGATATTTGCGGATGTTTCCGTACAGGAAGTGACATTTCCCATGGTGGGATACAATCGCACGTGGTCTCCATATAACGTGAAGAGATCAAAAGTTGTTCTTTTACACTATCATATCAGTATAGATCTCGGATGATCTATAATTATCCTTCTCAAGGGAAATGCTAAGATATTAGGGAAGGGATGTTCTCGTGAATTTAACGGATTTCGAAACCTAAGTGATAGTAAACAGGTAATTATAACTTCCAACCCCTCTATTTTTATTAGGACAATACAACCACAGTCTTTCAAATATAATTCAAGAGAAAAAATTGGGCTGAAGTTTGGAATTACTAAAAAATAAGACCGTTTGAATCAACGCTCATTTATACAAAACGCAAGTTTTGACCAAATAATGGTTAATGTATTTTCCTAGAATCTGTCGTTAGATAAATATTTTTATCTGTATTTCAAATTAAAGCAAATATCATCAAATATTCTCGAACTTTTTAGTTTTTCGCTATATTAAATAAAGGTGATTCAGTATTTATTTACCGTACAATATATTTGATAAATTTATAAATCTCAACTTCATTCCCTTCTCCTTTGATGCTGAGTAGAGTAGTTTAATTGGATTTTTTACTTCAGAAAATCCGAACAAGTAAGTCAACTAACTATACGAGAATATTATTGCTCGACCTTTTCTTTGAACTAATCCATTGCATTTTTCAATACTAATATTAGACAGGTCAATACACATTTTGATGTCTGAGGTTTTGTGGTTCGTTTTATCTAATTTGTAGTTGCTGATTTCAAATATGGCATACAGGTTTCTTCTGACACATCATGATTCTATTCTATATAATATGCCTTTTTTATGATTGACTTTGGCAGAATAGTTTACTAGGTCTTTTATCTTAAAAGCATTAATTATAATGTCAATAGAATCTGAAATGATGAATGAAATATAATATATAATCACCGTGTTTTAAATACATCCGTTTAATTTGCAAATAAATATAACGGATAAAGCAAAACCAATTGTACACAAACCAACATATTCATGGAACAAATTTTCAATTACGAGAGCATCTGGAGTGTTTCGTGTCTACTCAGTATCTTTGGATACTCCAACAGTGGAGGGCAATCATGTGCGTACTCCATCCGCCTTGATATCTCTCCTCCATAACCTTGATATCTTGATGAAAGCGCTCGCCATGTTCATCGCTCACTTCTCCAAGATTAGAAGAAAATTGCTTGAGTTGGCTCTTTATTCTCATGTTGCAGCCTAAAATATGAAAGCTATCAAACAATGTCTCTAACAAATCTTTGTACTTTGCAGCATTTTTACTTCTCAAAAATCTTTTCATAGCAGCCACAAATGTATTTCCTGCTCTTTTTTTCCCGGTCATTCATCAATCTCGAGAGGTTTTGGCATTTCATTAACTTGCTCATTTGTGCATCATCAAAATAGGCAGCCTTTATTTTATCATAAATTAAGCTAGGAAATGAGGTACATTTGAATTTGAAACAGTCACCCTCGAGCAAAAGAGCTTTGGTAAATTGTTTCATTAGTCCTAGATTTTGGGGAATGGGTGGGAAGATGATTTTCTCTCAATCAATTTGTGGGTAGATGTATAATATTCTTCTCACCAACTGCCAAGCTCTTCATAACTGAACCGAGTTTCAGTTTCCAATGTTTGTCTTTCGATCGGCTATCCCATAAACACAGGGAGCATGAATATTTTCTAAACCCTCCTTGCTGGCCAAGTAAAATATTGACCATTTTCACATCCACACATATGACTGATTTATGCTCATCATACTTGAATAAATCTAATATAACTTTTATGTGTTAATACTTCCCTTTTACGTCCCTAGAATTACCAATAACAATCGCACCAAGCAACTTTTCACTACGTTGTAATACTCATTTATACTCTTCTCTGAACTACCTATAAAGAGACTCTATTCATTAAGACTATACTCCTTAGCACCTATTCTATTTAACAGTCCTGCCACGTGACAAGAGTAAACAAAATCTTCTCAGTTTTCAAAATGCTAAAATTTCTTTTTTCCTCTTCCGATAAAATGGTTCATTTGTTTGAATCTGCAGCATAATCTTTTATTTAAGGCTAGAAGCCAACATTTCTGATAACTATTTTGATAGTCCTAAGACTCTAACTAGATTAATCACTTCTTCCTGGTTAAAATATTTACATTAATTGGTCGATGTATCCACAAAGTCTGTATCACTGACATTTTCATGATTTTCACCTGATTTATATATATATCACGTCCATCTTCCAGTGTGAGTAGTTGTAAAAACGGGTACTAGTATTTCATCTGAGTGAATCACGGGAAGAATTGCTGAATCCATATTTCGAAAACTTAATTTCTGTCTAGTTTTCTTGCTTTAACCAGAGGTCATTGTGCCTAAAATATAGCAATCAACAACATGGTTCTTTTGCTCCCACCATACCATAGGAATGCCAAATTATAATTGTTTCATTATACCCTTTTTCCATTTGCTCATATTTTTGACAGATGAATTACATAAATTGTGCGGGACCCACAATTTATCCTGATCACAAATTTTAAGATTAAATTAAGCAAAGTATAATCTTTTCACAAACTGAGTAATGTTCATTCTCTGACTTAGTATTCTAAAACTCCCGGATATAAAGCAGAAAGAGTGAGGGGAATTTAAACATTTCCTCCTTAATGAAACCATGGTACTGAACTTCTGCATTATTTCATAAAATCAACATGAAAATATAGAAAATAAAATAATTAGATTGAGTATATTTATATCTCAAGGTGTTTGCGAATAGATACTGTAGATAAATATATATCAAAATACATAGATGAAATAATACAACAGCATAATATATTTTCTATAATATCTCATTTAGCTATGGGTGTGGCCCTTATGGGACACCAAATAGAAAAAGACCCTGCCGTGATAGAAAATCTATTGTTATTTTTAAACTCAGTGACCCCACATTAGCCAAGAACAGGTCATAAACTTAGATGAGCAAGAATAAAGTAAAATTTATTGGCCTGTGTTATAACCAAACGGAAATTCAAACACTACCTATTTTTTCAAAAAAAGGAGTGAAATCCTATCTGAGTATGTCTGCTTGATTTTTTTGAGGATTAGTAAAAACATTCGAAGGTTAAGTGAAAATGCGTCGAAAAATACAAACTACCGTCAGCTATAGATTTGTTACAGTATAATTAAAATATCATTAACTCACTTTCTCTAATATCATATGATTTTCTATGGATCTGGTGATAAGTGCCTAATCTATCATACAATCTAGGTATCTCTAACGCCATATCCCTTAATTGCAGCCTGATCCTAATGAGAGTTCGCAAGAGGTTAGATGTTTAAGCTATTGCAATTCATATTCACTAATTGTATTTCAAAAGGTTTGTCATTTCTGACTATTTGTTTTATAAACAAACTGCTAATAATTCAATTCCAAAAAGTAAAATGATAAATAAAATAGGAAGTCTTGTTTCCGGTACTTTCACCGAATAACAGAACAAGTTGTTGACTGGAGTTAGATTCGGTTGCGTGTCGTGAATCTATGACATTTTAAATATATCTTATTATTTTTAAAAACGAATAACAAAATATCTACTGAAGAATATTTTCTACAAAAATTATTCTAGTGAAAATATATGGAAGAATAATATGGTTCCCCAAAATTATGTGTTGGTAACTTTCACGCATTCATGCTTTCTCTATATTAACTAAACCGAATCAGTGGGGAAATATTGCATTAGAATCCATTATCTAACTTTTTTCATAGTTAATTTTCATAATAAAGATAAATAATTAAATCAAGTACTCCTTTATTATTGGGTGAATAAAGTGTACATGAAATAAGATAAAGAAAATGTATTCTGATGTGATAATATTCACTTGTTCAGTAATAATATTCTAGTGAGAGTAAAAGAAAAAATGGAAACAATCAAAAAATAATTATCTAAAGTGTCAGCGTTAAACTGTTTTAGTGAATTAATATATGTTCGAAGGTAGAAACCAAAGCAATTAATCCTTGATTCACTTATTAAGAAAAATACTAGTAAAAAAAGGCCGGGTTTTTTTTTAAGTGTTTTCGCTCTTAACTTCTAATTTGGTCTTAATTAGTTAGATGTTATTCATGCTAAAATACGTGTTATTTATTTTAGAATTCTAGTTTTTTACTAAGTATGGTATTTAGAAAAGAAACAAAGTTTATTTTTACCACAAATTAAACATTTAATTTGCTTATAAAGGGTCTTTCAATAAGGTCGCTCGATTTTTAAATGTAAATAAAACAAGTATGCGCTCAATTAATTTTAAATTTGAAAGTAAATTTTATGGCATTAAGTGTGGAATATGACGTCGTTCAAATGCCGCTGCCGCTTCGCTTGGTGGACCGTATTGGGGAGCCCCAATATTCGATGACTTTGTCGCATAAATCTGGCTGAATTTTCTGGATGGGGTTCGTAAGGTTGACTTTAAGAAGATCAACCGTTTTCGGATTACTCGCATAGACCTGCGAATTAAGGTAACCCCAAAGAAACTAGTCTAATGGCGTTAAATCGCATGATCTCGGTGGCCAGTTAACGTCGCGCGAGATGAACCTGCCCTGAAATCGCTGGTGCAAAATGTCTATCGTAGCGTGCGCAGTATGGCACGTAGCTCCTTCCTGTTGGAACCACATGTCGTCAATATCCATATCAGGCATATAATCCAGTTGAGGTCACAAGAAGTTGCTTATCATCGATCTGTAGGTCTCATCGTTTACGGTTTTGGCAATCCCATCTTCGTTTTAAAAAAAATACAGACCGATGATTTCGTTAGACGAAAATCCACACCAAACATTAATTTTGTTGGGATGCAATTGGTTCTGGTGTATCTCAGGTGGATTGTTTTCGTCCCAAATCCGACAATTTTTCTTTTTCACAAATCCATTCATCCAAAAATTGGGCTCGTGGCTGAAGATGATAGAAATCACGTAATGCGCGGAACGTTGGTCGAACGGAGCACTGAATGGGATAATAACATTTGATGAGTTGCACACTCTGTTCAACGCTATAACCTTCCATTGTTACTTGTCGCTTTAACAACATGGCCATTATGCCTGACAAAGTTGAGCGTGCTTGTTCAAAGACCCTTTATTCATTTATGTCGATCTCTTCTAAAAAAAATTTAAATAGTCAGATGTAAAACGGGAAGGAACTAATTTTGTATAAGCATCAAACATAATTAGTTCCAGTGACCTTTATAAAAATAACATATTTTATCGTGAAGGAAAGCATAACACAGTGAACAGGATTTTCTGTCCACAGTCAACGAGATCAAGCCTATTACTAAGGTCCTTGTATTAGTTCCATAAGCCAAAATTGTAATTGATTTGATCTCTCCCTGGAATAGAGGAAAGATAGATGTGATAAATCATAAGGTCAATAAAGGAGATAAATTTGAAAAAAAGTGGAAAAAGTTATGAGACTACTATATTTTATCATATAAGAAAATTAGTAAAACTACTAAAACGTTGCATTTTGTTTTAGTATGTTTGTATCATAATTTGAAGGGAAAGTATACATAATTTAGAGGTTAAACCCATTTTATTAATAAATCCACTCAGTTAATGCGCGCAGTCAATATTTATAATGAAGTCCTTTGATCTTCAGGACTGTTGATTCAATGCGTTTGGCATTATAGAGACCAAATTTTGGATATCTTGACTGATATTGTTAAATTTTTGTTCAATAATCACCCGCAATTGCTTACAATTGGATAGCTTCTGTTTATTAATTGCCAATTTGATTAGCAGCCACAAATTCTGTATTTGATTCAATTCTCGCGAATTCCTGGGCTAAGGTTCCAAAAGTTCCATGTTATATTCAGCCAAAAACTTCCTCTTTGCTTTTGCTTTGTTAAAAGGGGCGGCAGCATACATAAAAATACAGGTTTCATTCCCAATTTGCTCCTAAACTGTTGGGATAAGGTGCTGAAGAAGCACGTTTTTTTACATATCGGAGTTCATAGCAGTGTTCCTGGGCAAATTTGATAGTACTCAAGTTCCCTTAGATGAAAAGCAGCCCCAGAAATAGAGACTGTCCCCAGGCTTCACCATGGATTTGGATAAAAGACTCGTAAAAGCGGTCACCTTTTCTCCACCTAACTAGA
Source organism: Ceratothoa steindachneri (assembly GCA_963969495.1). NCBI lineage: Eukaryota > Metazoa > Arthropoda > Malacostraca > Isopoda > Cymothoidae > Ceratothoa > Ceratothoa steindachneri. Next base: position 89,274,814 of record OZ018328.1, read on the forward strand.
CATCTTCCAAAAGCTTAAATCAAGCGAAAGAGAGCTTCATCAGAGAATATCCCTTTATCTCATTCTTCAACAATCTATTCAATATATTCGTCTACAAAATTTGAGCCTATCCACGAAGTTCCTCTGGGTGAGATGACGCTTCTTTGTAAATCATCTCGACCCTAGAAATTTATTCAAAAGTCTCCGCTTCATTATACGAGTAAAGTGTTAACATTGCTTCTTTCTTTTGTGAGCGAGCTTGGCACTGTTAGCAAACCAATTCTTGAGCAGGAAAATCAACAGTAGGAGATAATGGCGTTAATTTGTATAACTTGAGTGTCTATAAGACAACATCACATGAGTGTAGCCAGTACTTTTAAAGTAACTAATAAACCTAACTATGATAATCTCTGATATGATAGCCTTAGCAACTAACATCTTTCATTTCAGAACTCTCTGCGCAGAGGCATAGCGCCAGGAACTGAAAATCAGCTCCTAAAAGACCATTATCAGAGCGCGATATGGATTAAACGAAAGAATGCAGTTGTTGTTATTATTTTTTAAATTTAAACATTATCATAACCCTGCAATAATTTAAATGCTAAAATAATTAGTCATATCACATAATTTTAAAAACAAATGAAAAAAACAAATATATATTAGTCACAAAACTTTTGGCCATGACTGACATGCTAGAATGGATAGAATTTGGGCATTGTAAATTATATTGTTCGCCAAATATTGTGTTGAGATAAGCTGCTGCAGCGGCAAATGATCATCAAGATAATATAATATGTAATTTTCAGTGTTTCCTCTTATGATTTAATAAACTTATAGCAATTACTTGGTTAAACACCAAAACTTAAATGTAAATGTATGCGACTTTTCTTTAATTTCATGACCTAGCCTTGTCCTTTGACAAAAATAATGTAAACTTGATTAAATATACTGAAAATTTAATGCCAATTATCTTTACAAATCTCTTATAAACTCTAAGGGAAACACCATTCTTGGTATTGGACTAATAAATTTTATTGCCTCGCATAAGACTGGATCACGATCTCGATAAATCAATGTCACTATAAGATAATAAATTTCTTAGGCCATTTGGAATAAGCAACGAAGCGTACATCATTTGGTTGTGGGAAATTATGAAAAAGAAAAAATCCTCGTACTCTCCAAAATACTCTTTTTCGAATTAAATGATTGGTGAGGAGATAAATTTTCCTGGAAAATTTCCTTATTTCAAATTTTTAGGTAACTAGAATATTAAGAATATCAAATTAATCTGTGCGCTTGGAATTTCATTCACACCTGGATTGATATAAAGAGATATTTTAGTCTTTTACAAGATGGCTTCAGTAATAGTTACACTAAAACGATGGAATGGACATTGTCGAGAATAGAATCTCCTTGCTGTTATATGGCCCATCGAAACCAAGAGGGCAAGCTTGAGGTTAGTGCACGTGAGGGAGGACTGGGAGAAAAGTCAGAATATCGAACTGCTTTCCGCAATAAATGAGGGATTGGAATCTCAAACGCGCGCTTCTGTCTTCTCCTAGGGTGTTATTAAGAAACCCCTGCGGGAGTATTTCCCATCCCTCAATCACAGTGTTAGTTCATGGAGAGATTCCCTAAAGCCCTTCCCTCTTGGTGGAGGCAGTAACAGACTGGCTGGTCCCTATATATTGTTTGTCCCAATAGGGCATCGACAGTATATGCCTGAATTTTATAGCGAAACAGATCATTCTCCATCGCACTCCCTTTTCTCGACAACCCGATGGCTAGAATTATACAGAATGATCTTAGTTCCAGACAATTGGCCCAACGTTGGTTTCGGTAAATTTCGTTTTCCACAAATAGTCCCTCCAGTTAGTGTTACTACTAGAGGTTAAACTCCGCGTTGTTAAAGCACCTTGAATAACCATACCATCTCATGTTTCATCTTTTAAAGTCTCGGACCCAAGCAAGGCCGAGACGAATCATATGTGGCTGTCCGGCCAATCATCATGGTGTGTGTAAATACAGAGGCTCGTATCGCCTCTAGACACCGGTTCCTGTCCCGTAGGGCCCACTCTGGGGTAGAAAGGATACATTCGGTTATTGTATGCATAGAGTATCTATTGCCATTATTTCATTCACCTCTTTATTGTGTATAACTGTGAATATATTAAAGTTTATTTTTGTACCTACTTTTCATAAGCCTCATAGCCGGAGCCTTCATATGTTTAATATCGGCCAACTGCACTTAATATTTGGAATTTAAGATCCTTTGCACCTGTCCCCTTCCCCCTCACTTCTATTCCCATCTCTGCCGTGATCAGAGTAGAATCAAGGTCAGGCGTTGACCTTGAGACACCAGGCCTATTGAGTAGAGGTGACGTAAATGTCGGGTTCATTCTAGAACATAATATATATATATATATATATATATATATATATATATATTAACTGGTGACAAGAGTATAGTGTCTTTTAAAGGTTTTGAGGGTGAAGAAGGGTATTGAAAAGGTAGGCAGAATTATTCTTGCGAATTATTTTTCCAATTCGGCGTTTGTACCAGCCTTTATTCAGATCGTGTGCAAGTTTTGAGAATGTGCTCCTCATTTATTCCCCCCAGCGGAATATTACCCCTTTTTACCAAGAAAGGCTCAGTCTAGTTTTGTTCTTGGTGTTGTGAGCCAAGTTAAAGGCTCTCGCGTAATTCGGGTATTTCCGAGTGCTCGGACGGAAATTATTAATTGCGCCGTGTGTATACCGAGTTATTTCTGGTCGATAATTCCGTTATGTTTTTTTATTTTAAAAAAAGTTCAGTTCGAAATCGCGACCATCATGTTTTCATTCGACCAATTTAAATTTCAAGGTCAATTTTTGGTTTATCCGGAAAGGACCTTCTTTCCAATATACAAGAAGGAGAGAGAGATGAGAGAGAGGAAAGAAGTGACAGAGAAGAACGAAAGAGAGTGCAAAGAAGGGACAAAGAAGAACGAGAGAGAGCGGAAAGAAGGGACAGAAAAGAACGAGAAAAAGAAAGAGAAAAAAGAGAACGCATCCGACAATATAAACTAGAAATGAATAAAGCGAGGATCGAGGCGCTCTCCATCAACTCGCGTAATGACGTCCCTCAACCTGCATCAATGAAACTCCCTGTTTACAATGAATGAGATTTCGGGTACTATTTGACACATTTTGAAAAGATCTTTGAGCAAAACAACTGGGACATTGAAGAGAGTAGTGTTGCTAAACTCCTGCCGTTGTTTTGCTCTAAGCTTCAAGATATTTTCATATCGCTTCCGTCAGAGGCAATGATCGATTATTCGACGTTGAAATCGGAATTCTTAGCCACGTATAACATGACGCCCGATTATTCCCGCTTTAAATTTCGTAACGCCCGTATAGAGTCTAACCAAACTTTTCGACAGTTTGGGTATATGCCTAGGAGACTTTTTAACTTCTGCTTCGATTCTTCAAAAGTTCCCCACGAGTATGAAGCGTTAGTCGACTTCATTCTGAAGAACCAGCCTAGGACTTTGCTTACTTTTGTAGATTCGATCTTTTGTCAAAGAAAGAAGGTGTTTCACCCATAATGAATGCATTGCAGAAGCCGATGTATTCTCGGCGAGCAACAATTGCTACCTTAAGGAAGGAATAAAGTCTGATCCATCGTCACCCAAGGGTAAAAGTGGTAAACAAATATTTACACCCCGTGATCCTAGTAAGCTTGTTAAAATAACTGGCCCCTCCAAGTCCAGAAATATTTCTTAATCAAAGCCCAATGACGTCGAGCTATTCTCGTCAAATTCCCCTTCGTGATACTTCCCCAGTAGGCCCATCGGGTGTTTCATCATACCCTTGAGACCTATGCCTCGGACCATGTTATAGTTACAGAGAATTGACTCCTACCAGACTTTCAGGGCTGTCTTCCCAATAGACAGCCCCTTAACATGACATTATATCGGAAAGACCGACAGAACGATAACCACGACTGAGTCCAGATAGCAACGAAGCCGGGACTAGTTGCGACCGCAGCCAACGAACTTAACGTGAATTCAGAAGTAGTTTGGACAAAAATACAGATACAGGGCTGCAGGTCCCCTTTTGTAGTTGCTTTTTATCGTCTCCCTAGTTCGACTATAGAATACCTACAGACCCTAGACGAATCTCTTCCTAAAATTGACCCCTCTAAAAACATAGGGTTGGCTGGTGACTCAACCTCCCAGACATTAACTGGACGGCGCAAGCCATATTGTAAAACATCATTTATGTAAGCGACATGATACTACCAGACACTGCTAGGAAAACTTTACTTGAAAACTTTATTGACATAATCAACACGCACACAAGTTAGTGTTTGGAGAAACAACTCAAATATCAGACATAGTGCCACATCCAACATACTCGACCTGTTCTTCACAAACAACATTTTATTAGTTACACGAACACGAGTACTACCTGGTCGTAGTGATCATGAGATGGTGCTTATTGATGCGAATATTAAGCCACAGATACAAAAATAAATACCCGGGAACATCTATTTGTCAAACAGAGCTGAAATAAAAGCCATTACCAGTCACTTAGCTGACTTTAAAGAGACTTTCCTCGAGGGTGACCCTATGGTCAATTCCAAACTACAAGACTTCTTACATGAAACAATGGACAAGCACATTCCCAAGAAAACTCTCACACAAAACTGGTCACAACCATGGTTCAATAGACAATTAAAGAAACTACACAGAAACAAGGTAAAAGCATACAAGACGGCAAAACGGTTTAGCGATACACAACACTAAGAACACTACATAAACATACAGAAAACATTCCAAAAAGAAAATAAGAACAAGCAGATACTAACTACAACAAATAAAACTTCCCCAAAATTTATAGCTTCTTTAAAGCACGCAAACAAGACTCTACAGGTATAACAAAATTAATACATAACAATTTCTTAGTTACATAACCATAAGACAAAACTACTGAACTCAATACACAATTCCAAACCGTATTTACCAATGAACAAGTAGACTTATCGTACATGCCATAATCACTATACGTAGCCATACCTTCCCTTGTTATAGACACCCAAGGAATTGAGAATGTATTATGTGAGGTAGAAATTAACAAAGCGACTGGACCTGACAATATACCCTGCAGGATACTTAAGGCTGGTGCTAACATACTATCCCCTGTTCTGCAGGTTATATTTTCACATACACTATTAACTGGAGAACATCCACATGACTGGCTCTTGGTAAACGTTACTCCTATTTTTAAATCCGAGGACAGAACCCTCCCCGTGAATTATGTTGAACATAAAATTCACAAACATTTCATGGACCATATTGATAGGCTAAACATACTGACTGACGTCCAGCATGGCTTTAGGCCCAAATGGTCGTGCGAGACTCAACTATTGGAGACGACCCATGACATTTCCCAATCCCTAAACGACCCCAAAATTAGACAAATGGACGCCATAGATTTAGCCTTTGCATAAGCCTTCGACAACGTCCCGCACCAACGACTATTAGGAAAATTAGATTTTTATGGCATACGAGGACCAATCTTTCACTATATTAAGACCTTTTTGACTAATAGAAAGCAACGTTTTGTGCTCGATGGTAGTCAATCCGCTTCTGTTTCTGTGACTTCTGAGGTACCTCAAGGTACCGTCTTAGGACCACTACTATTCCTTTCTTATATTAATGACCTTACACTCTCGCTCACATCAACCACTAGACTATTTGCAGACTATAGTTTAGTTTATAAACCAATTTCAGATAGGAATGACTGCCTTCGGCTCCAAGACATTTTAACCGCACCTGAAGACTGAAGCCAAGTGGCAGATGATATGTAGACCAGTCAAACGGCATCACATCCATTTCAGCCCAAAACAAACCTATTCGAATTAACTATGAATTCAATAACACCACCTTAGAAACCATATCACCCCACAAATATTTGGGCATCTACCTCTCAGTGGACATGAGGTGGAGCATGCACGTGAGCTGTATCGGGGCTAAGGCACACAGGGCCTTGTGGTTCCTGCGCAGAAACCTCAGTCGGTGTAATGCTGACATCAAAATATTCGCATATAGACACTCGTTCGGCCGCACTTGGAATACTGTGATACCGTCTGGGATCCACACACTTACAATAACATTGAGAAACTAGAGGTCATACAAAACAAAGCCACAAGATGTATCAGACGTGGCCAAGACATTAAACATGACCCACTAGTAACAAGAAGACAAATACACCGACAACAACAGATGCTATACAAAATCACAAACAATTTAGTTGGCATAAACAAGGACAGATACTTACAACCTACAAAAATACGTACCACCAGAGGCATCCACAAGCTAAAATACCACAAATACCAGACGAGTACTGACATTTATCATGTGTTCATTCTTCCCAAGCACTATCCAAGAGTAGAATCATCTCCCATCTTATATAGATAATAGCCCCACTCTTAACACATTTAGGAATAGGATCACAAATCATTTTATTACTCCTTATCCACGTCTTGCTCCCTAGTCCTAATCCTTTATCCTGTCCCCAGCACAACCCCGCATAATATGCTGCCCGTGAGTGGCCCTCTGTTGGTCCTTCTAATCAAGATCAAGATCAAGATCATCCAGTGGTTCTCAGATATCAATTTTTTGGGAAGTAACATCTTGGAAATTGAGGATTGACACATTTTTGGGCGTTGCTATGGATTCTTAATATCAGGATGTCGTCTAAGTAGGTGTGGGAGGAGCAACGGTGGCAACGGGCTCCCTGGGCAGTTAATGGGAAGGTGAGTGAACCGCTATTTTCTGCCGTTGACAGATGCCCCAATTTGATGCCTTGCCTTGGGGTGTATGGGAAGGTGGTAAAATCCATTTTTTATGTGTAATTTAGCTACCACGTGGTTTCGGTTGGACTGGGCGGGAACCTTCTAGACGTTAGGAAGTTGAAAAGGAGGGGGGTTATAAAATCGATCTTCTAATGGTCTCATTTGATCGACGATCTGGCCGATCCATTTGGTTTTACCACCACGAAGCGTTTGTGGTAATGAATGAACTCTTCGATTTATTCCAGTACGCCAAATTGTAAGAGTTTACAAGATCAGGTGAAGGGTCCGTTGCCTGGACGGGCGCTAGTGGTGGTAGCTGGAGTTGATAAAAATATTAATGCTCTTTCCTTCTAGGCTCTGGAGGATGTGACTAAACGTGGAATGTTTGCAAAGGAGCCCAGGAGTTGAAGTTCTAATCTAGCTTCTGGGAAAGCCGTGCGAGGTTCTTTCTGAAGTGAGTCCAGAACGGGGCTGACACTTTCCAGTCGTTTTCATCCCGTTGGTCTTTGTTGTTGCCCTCGCGTTCCCCGTTGTCTCGTTGATTGTCGTTATTGCGGGCTCTATTACCCGCTGAGACGAGGATGGCCACAGTTGCACTCATTATGTCACCTAATATGTCTTCATGTTCGGATGTATGGCTTGACGCGCTCGATGTGTTATCATCTGCCGGGGCCTCGATATTTATTACTGTAGCGACGGCTAGGCCTGGAACAGAAATATGTGTTATGGAGGGAGGGAGGACTACCTGGAGGCCAGGGGCCAGATCTTCGATGTGAATGGCTCACAGCTCCTCCGCGGCTTCCTCGAAGAACGCTGTACTTTCTCTCTTGGTCTCTTTCTACCTTTCTCCCTCTCTTTCTAACTCTTTTCTTTCTATTTTATTCTTTTTCTATTTTTCCTTTTCTTTCTTTGTTCCTTTCTCTCTCTCTCTTCCTTTTCTATTTCAAACTTAATTTATTAGAATTCTTAATTCGGTAAAAACAATCGTTGATTATATAATGCTTTACCTCTAGCTTCTTTCTCATGTTTATCTTCATAACTAGATACATTTAATCTTTTTTTGATATCCTTTATTTTTTTATTCTTAACAATAAAATTGCTATAAGCGATTCCATACCAGGTTAGGTCAGGTTAGGTTAGGTTAGGTTAACGTAACACAATTGCACTCTTGTACTCCCAATTTACACCGTTTGAGATGTTTATTCTCAAAAAAGAGGAGCAAGAAAGTACCTGTTTTCAAATAAGTGTACAATTAGGTTTTTGCCAATATTTCCTTAGAAATCTAGGTAAATTTCTATGAAAGGTGGTTTAGGGTACGTTGTTTTGGGGAAATGGAGCTCATATTTTAAAGAAACCTGAACCAAACAGTCGGATACGCCTTTTATTCTTCTAGGATTTTTCATGTCTTTAAAATCTGCGATCTCCTACCTTGGTGAGTGATCTTACACAGCTATATAAAATTTTTGATGTATTTTGACATATTATTTGATGAAGCATATTTGCCCCTTTCTGTTTACCGGAGTAATTTTGTATGTGGATGTGTTTTTCTCAATAAACCTCAACTCTAAGTCTCCGTGTGGTTAAATTTGAGCATCAGTATCCACAGGGCTAATTGTGAGTGAGGTAATTATACAAAAGGATTGACGTAAATACGTCAAATAATTTATGGAGCTATAAATTTTGGGAAACGAATTGCCCTATTATTCCATTAAATAAAATTAAACCTTTATATGAAAAAATCTAGCATTTCTCTAAATTTATGTATCTATGTAAATGAACCTAGTTTTCAATATTACAGCCCCTGTAATTCTCGCACTGTATTGTTCATTTAATATTAATTCTACAGGTGCCTTCCTTAGTGAAGAAATAGAAGCGAGTTAAAGAAATAGCTTCCCTTTATTCATTTGTAAAATAAGAAAGTGCTTCGTTTGAAAACCCTTGCTATTTACTCGTATACTTCTCAAAGATTTCAACCACCCCAACCTTACCCCTATACTGACCACTTAATTTTCAATTATTTTTGTTGAGTTTTATCGAGTGACTTTGAGCCAGATATAAAAAAGCATAATCAACCCATAATGATTGAGGTCAAAAGAACATTTGGAAATCTGATCCAAAAGCTACATCTATTTCTCGTTAATACTGCTATACCATGGGCCAAATATTTTGAAACTAATAAATATTTTTCTCTATTTCATTCGTTTAAAAATTTACGGCAGAGAAATAATCATTAAAATATTTAGATTATTGCGGGTTTATTAAAAAGTAAGCATTTCAAAAATAATAAGAAAATATGCATTTCTTCGCTGAATCCAAATCGTGTTCTAGTCCTGTTTCTATAAGAGCTGAAGTTCAGTCCATGGAGTTTTGATCTTCAATCAACAGGATAAATTGATGTAAAATATGAGTGAATTAATGATGTTTTGTAATAATAATCTATTTCGTAAGATTTTTTTACAAATATTTGTTGGAATCTTATTCAATTCTAGAAATGGTTCTTCCTAAACAAAAGAGAGCAACCATTGTTGGCTGTACCAAAGTGCTCTGAAATGCAAGGACATAGTAGCTTAGGGTAACGCATCAAGGAACACCATCTGTAAGATAATTAATGAGTTTGAAAAACTAGTTACTTTCCTGTAAAAAATATTCTTTTTTCCCAAGAGCTTAAAATGATAGGCAAGATCGCCGCCTGGTAAAGTCCCAGCTTAATATTCGGTTTGTCTCTAATGCCAAGTTTACTGACTATTGGAAAGAAGCAGTTATGAAAGCTTCAGCGCAGAACGTCAGGCGGTGACTTTTCGAGCAATGTCCTAAGTCGAGAATGGCTGCAAAGAAGGCCCATGTTACCTAAAGAAGGGACTTTTCTTTTGTACGAAATATAAACAATGACTAGGGAAAATTTATATTATCTGATGAAGCTCTCTTCCCTTTGTTTGAGCATCTCTATGTCTGGGGAAGCTTCTCATATAATGAAACTATAGCACTAATAATTTTGCTAGGAACACTACCATGAACTCAAAATGTTACCAACATTTGCTTAAAGAAGAATTTATCCCAACAGTTTAGGACCAATTTTTGGATAATAATTGTATTATTCTGCCTGATGAGGTACCTTGTCACAAAGCAAAATCAATAATAAAGTACATAGCTTAAAATAACATTCAACATTTGCTACCTTTGCCCGGGAATTTGGTATTAATACTAAATAATAGCAGTATTCCATTTTTACCTATAGAAGTAACAGGATCATAAGCCTATATTTTACGAAGATATAAAAACTAAAAGAGTGAGAAGCAACGAAAAAATGGTACTTCAAGAAATTCAGCCCGAGATTGATCAAATTTTAGTCCTCATACTGCTTTTCAATTCTTGCAGGATAAAAATCCCTTTCAATTTCAACAAATCTCACCAAAAGCCGAATATTTATTTGCAGGTTAGCGACTGTTTCCGATTGTCAGAAGTTTCTTGCTACCGATTGTGAATAAAATTGTTAATCTTTTAAATAATAATAATGCGCCTTGTCTTTGAACTCAACACTGCTACACGCTCTTTAGTTCTCTAAAAAAATTGAACTCTATTTAACCTTACTAACTTATCCAAGCTTCTCACCTTATTGTAACATCTCTAAATCCTTAATTTATTGTAATTTATTAAATCCTTGCTATAATCATTAAGCTTCTTTGGTTAACTGCAAAAATAACAAGATTCTTGATATGTCGTAGCGATTAAAATTCATGTTCTAAGGCATCATATAAAAGCTCATTGTTTTCTATTAAGGTCTTATATCTTATAGATTCTCTATTGTTTCTAGCATCAAAAGTTTAATAATGCTATCTATTATTTAAAAGGCACAGGCTTAATACGAGGGACTCAAATCGTATATATCCTTGATTATTTCTAGTATCTAGAGTTTAATAATTCTTTGTAGACTTTAAAATATCCCTTATTCCTTGTAAAAATGACAGTTCATTTTGCAGATATCATTTATTAGGTCTTTTATTCTCTGCAATACTCACAAAATTTGTGCCTTTTGCCGCATCTGTGTTATTTCTTTGACTATTTGAGTATATAAAAGTTTCTCTATTTCTGAAAGCATTACCTGAGGCTTACATATTTCAAACGTATTATCTGCAGGGTCTTTGATTTCCTTATTAAGTGTAAAATTTTTCGATGCTTTACAAGATATAAAAACTAATTGTTACATTGCCTCATTAAAAAATTCGTATGTAATAAACTTGTTAATTTTTGTAGGACCTTCAACGTAACTGTTTTTGGTCAGATTCAAGAACCTTTGGATTTCTCGTAACTTTTTAAAGTTTATTTTCTATGTTAAATTTAAAAGTGATTTGTTACTTGGAAAATATATAAAATATTAATAAGGTTTTAGAGTTCTTAGACACTGTTTAACAACTATGCACTCTTTGTATAAATGTAGCAGCAAAAGAAAGCTTGATATCCTGTATGATTTCGTAGTCCATACATTAATTGTGACCTACACAAGGTTCGTTTCATGTTAAACAACCATTAGACTACTAAATTCTTAGTAGCATTGAACTGCTCTTTGATATTTTAGACATATATACGCTCCTTGATCCTCTGTAACATCTCTAAGCTCTTTGATACTTTGTAACATCTAGCAGAACCTTGGCAGTTTGTAGTAAACAAAAGGAACTAGAGGCATGGTAGTATATTGAAGCTCGTTGATACTTTGGAAAGTCCATAATCTCGGCGATTCTCAGGAGCAGCATCAAGGTCATTTCATACTAACATATCCGAATTCTACGATTTTTGTAGCATTTGCAGCCTCCTTGAAATTTCAAACCTTTTTATCCCTTTGAATCTTTTTATAATCTATAAGCACATAGATCGTTTGTAACATTTTTAAATTCCCTTAATCAATGTAATATAAATAAGCTCGTTATTACAAAATTACGATATCAACACAAGCCTTAAGTTCCACTCGAAGTTTAAGAAAGAAAGTGAATGGTGAAAGTTAGATCTGAATTGTCATTAAAGTGAGGATATACTCGTATGTAGATAAAATTAAGATTCACAACGATTACTTCTGGAAAATTATATTTTCAAGTAATTTTAAGCTAATTTATTCTTAAACCTATTCGCTCCAGTGCTTTTGATGAGATTTCTAAGTAATATTATTCTAACTCTGTGTAATCTATTAGAAAAATAAATTTGGGGGCATCGTGGTTTAAATCTTTACTTTATTAGCTTGAAACCATTATTTTAGCCGTTGCTAAGTTATACTTTATATTAATTTAAATCTATATATAGTATTGTAACGAATTCAATATGCTCACCGCGTAGATGCTACGCATTATTTGAAAGTAAATTGTGCTTCTTAAGTCGACTTATTACAATATGGTTCTAAGTTCTACAGGAAGTAATTTCATCGCTCGAAGATTTGCAATATTACAATATATTTTTGCACATAAAGAAAAGATCATTACATACTGCAGATAAGGCGTTACAAGAATTTAAAATATGGGAGGAATAATGTGTTTCGATTTAAAAGAATAATGACTAGATATGTTTCTTAGAACTTAATGGATCTTCAGTTCGGCATTAGTGCATAATTATTTTTTTAAGATAACATTGTGTTAACAAACTTAAAGTAATTTGAATTATTAAAACATTTAAAATTTGACCCCTATATTTTAATCTCCTTGATGGTTAAGAATTAGAAAAAAAAGGTGGTAAGGTTTCCTCAAGGATAGCTTAATAGAGAAGGAAAAAGAAGCAACAGGTTTAGTATACGTAAATAAAGGAATGAAAGATATCGATCAAGAACTAATTTCCCTGCTCTTACGAGGGGTCGTCAATAAGTTTTGCAAATCGGTAGAACAAAACAAAGGAAGGGGGATGGCTGTTTGTGGGGGTGTTAGTACAAGTTATGTCAAGTCAGGACCTGCAGCCGCATGCTCCTGCCTCATCTATTTAAGAAGCAGTAGCTGATCGCAGATCGTCAGTCACAAATTTTTCAACAATGGAGAAAGTTGAGCACCGCGCAGTGATCAAACTTTTGACCAAGGAAGGCAAGAATGCAAAAGTTCACCATGAACGCATGGTTGCTGTGTACACCGACACCGACCCTTTCTATGCAGCCATTGCTCGCTGGAATAGGGAATTCCGCCATGGTCGTGAGTCCCTTGAAGATGACCCCCGTCTAGGACACCCGTCCGACGTGATCAACGAGGACAATGTAGCCCCTGTGGAGAGGATGATCCTTGAAAATAGACGGGTAAAGGTCAGAGAAATTGAGCGAGAACTTAGAATATCACATGAAAGTGTTATCAACATCATCCACTAAAATTTGGCCATGACCAAGGTCTCTCTGCTCATTGGGTCTCTAGAAACCTCACGCCCCATGATCGACTTCAACGTCGTCAGAGTCCACAAGGCTAAAGTTGCACAAGCTGCTCTGTGCGAGTGCGGATTCAAGGAGCTCCCCCCCCCCCTACAGTCCAGATCTGGCCCCTTGCGACTACTTTTTATTTCGCCAGCTCAAGGCTGCACTGCGTGGACGCCGATTTGGGGACGATGAAGATGTCAAACTCGCCGTCCAGGAGTAGATTGAACAGCAGTGGGGAGATTTCTGGGTGGCGGAAATTTAAAGCCTCAGGGACAATTGGCGCAAGTGCATTGAAGTCGAGGGTAGTTATATTGGAAAATAATAAAATACTCTTCCTCATACATCGACTTCTTATATCCGAATTGCAAAACTTATTGACCGCCCCTCGTATTTATGCAAGGTACTCGTATATATTTTAAAGTAATATTTACAATTCTTATCTTAAACATATTTACTTTAGTGATTATGACGACATCCCTAAACAACCTTATCAAGTCTGCTATTTTATAAGGAAAGAAAGTTTATGCTACGCAGTTTTTTTTTTACTACATAGTTGTGAACCGTTACTTTTACTTGCCCCTTTATTATCTACCTTATAAATTGAGCGATCATTTTCATTAGTGTAGTGTTTAGTATTTAAAATATTTCAGCTTGATAAATTGGCCGCGCATATGTCGGTTTTTCAGTGAACTTAAATTTAGGTGTCTTTGCTTTGTATCAAATGACCTATTTCTAAGTTTAAAAATAATTTCGCGGCTTGACGCTGAACAATTTACAATAATGCAATGTCCTCTTTGGATTTATATGCAAAATATATACCTATGAATCTTAAGACCCAATTAATTTTTAACATGCTAAGTGCATTGTTTTCTTAAATTTTGGATCATAAAATATTAAGACAGCTAAATTATTTTCGATTTTAACTATTTGAAATTTAAGCAAGTAGTGAAGGCTGCACTCCCCTATTACGATGACTGGCTGATAACCACTTTTGATGCCTGGCTGACCCTAGGATGTGTCGCCCACCTTATTGTCACATTTACCCTGAACTAGACTTTTCTTAGTAGAGCTGGCCTTGCTCAACACCACAGTTTGCAGTTGTCGTGTCCCCTCACCTGGTTTAGCCCATCAGCTGAGATGGTTGCCTGGGATGTGGCCGTTGTTCTTATCTAACACTATTTGGAGCCACTGGTGAGAGTTGGAAACGAGTATCAGGGGTGTATTAACCTTTTCAGACCTTGCAGCAACGGCTGCAGCAGCGTTCCCTCTCTCTTGGACCTCAGTAACACATGAAGGTTACTTCTCTTCAAAGCTGTTATGGGCCTTCTTTATCAGAGCACGCTAAAATATTCTGTTCTATGCACATTCCTTCAGCTATTTTAAGGCAATTCCGGCAAGAGTTGTGTTTGCCTTTACGCATCCTTTAAACGCTTGCACCGCATACCCTGGTTTCCCTTTCATTAGGACATCTCTCTCCGTATACACGCTCTTGAATATTTCAAGACCGGGGTTCAAGAACAGATCTCCGAGGAATACCGCAAGCGATTGACCGTCATGACCTAATTCCATTGACAACAACTTTGGCCAGGTTTTTCTGTCAGCTTCAAATACTTTTAGTAAACTGCTTTCTTTCCCTATATTTATATTATTAAGAGTATTTAATGTGAAATAGTTTTAAAATTCATTTTAAATTCAAGATCAAACTCATCTACTGCTTTATCTCTGACAAACGTTTAACCATTTCTAGAAAGAATTAATGCAAATTAGTTTAGCACTAGCGTCCGCTTCGAAAGCTATATTGTACGTTTTTATTAAGTTATCAATCTTTAGATGCTCTACGATCTTATTCCTAACAATGGATTACAAATTTAACATAAACCGAAGTGAGGTTTTAAGATCATTTTATATAAGTGAAAAATAAAGTTTTCACACTCAATTATACAAATTTGTTTTAGTACCTAGTTCCATGTATTTATTATACATATGCATTCATTTTTCTTCGATTTTTTTATTTAAATATCAAATATATATAGAGTAAAAATTACTCTTGACAACACCTGTTTGCAAACGGTTTTGCAGCCAGTTCTCAATCCATTTTACTACGCTTTCTCCTATTACGTCAGCTTTTAGTGTATTAATCATTTCCTCAAAATATCAAGCAATTTAGTTAAGCATAATTATTTGGGTCATAAGCCCTGTGTTTTCTAATATTCAAATTCGTAATGATGATATCTCAAGAGTAAAGTTCAGGAGTTTTCCAATGATATAAGTTAGGGAAATTGAATGAAAGTTTCTAGGATCAGTAATTATACCTTATTTTGAAAAACTGGGTTATATTTGCCTTTAACTCCTTACGAACTAATCATTCCTTGAATTTTTGAATACTTTGGAGGGTTTTGAAATTAAGTTTCCTAATTCTATTCTTTGTATAGGATAGATCATATCATACTCAGTGCTTTGGAAATCCACATAATCTTCATATAAAAGCAAATTTCATTGTCGGTTATGTAAATATTTAAAAGTGTGGTCTCTTCATCTAAATTCATTAATGCATGGAGTGTAGGAAAGTACTTTATAACTTCGAAGCTAAAACAGATGAAAATGTTAATTTTCCATAAGGGCCAGGTTGCACTCTCTAATTGGATCACTGTCTTAATTAATATTTATATGTATATTGACAAGGACCAAAGTTTTTGTTTTTCCTTTCTTGATTTTCAGAATTGTATACGATCGCCTATGTTCCTTACCTACTTTCTATTGTCGTCATTTTACCACGGTACCGAATTTGATATGTTATAAGCAGTAAAAATATGGTTAAATATTTTATATATTGTAAAAAAAGCCACTGAATAAAAATATAGATCTCCTTGACGCTCTCAGCGTTTAATAATTCATCCCAATGTAAAAGTTTTTAGTGTGCAAGGAAAAGACCCAGTTTAAGGATTTAAACCCTGAAGTCATTCAAAGTATTTATTTTACGTCTGTCGGATGCCAGACCTTTTGGACTCCGGTTAATGTTTAAAAATTCTAAAAGTTTATTTCCTCCATTGTACGCATTTCATTTAGAAAATCAACGTCCCAGGGGTGGTCATTCAGTTTTGCATTTCGGATATAAGGAAATGAGATATGAGGAAAAGTGTTTTAATATTTTTCAATATAACTACCATCGACTTTAATGCACTTGCCCAACTTGTCCTGGAGGCTTTGAATTCCCGACAACCAGAAATCTTCCGACTGCTGTTCAATCTACTCCTGGACGGCTAGCTGGACATCTTGATCGTCTCCAAACAGGCGTCCACGCAGTGCATCCTTGAGCTGGCGAAATAAAAGGTAGCCTCTAGGGGCCAGATCTGGACTGTACAGGGAATGGTTAAGCTCCTCGAATACGCGCTCGCGCAAGGAAGCTTGTGCAACTCTGGCCTTGTAAACTTTGACGACGTTGATGTCGATCATGGGGTGTGAGGTTTCTAGAGACCCAACGGGCAATTTCGTCATGGCCAAATTGTCGTGGATGATGTTGATAACACTTCCATGTGATATTCTAAGTTCTAGCTCGATTTCTTCAACCTTCACCCGTTGATTTTCCAGGGTCATCCTGTCCACACGAGCTACATTGTCATCGTTGGTCACGTCTGATGGGCGTCGTGGACGAGGGTCAACTTCAAAAGACTCACGACCATGGCGGAATTCCCTATTCCAGCGAGCAATGGTTGCATAGAAAGGGGCGGTGTCGGTGTACACTGCAACCATGCGTTCATGGATCTCTTTTGCATTCTTGCCTTCCTTGGTCAAAAGTTTGATCACTGCGCGGTGCTCAACTTTCTCCATTGTTGAAAAATTTGTGACTGACGATCTGTGATTAGCTACTGCTTCTTAAATAGATGAGGCAGGAGCGTGTGGCTGCAGGTTCTGACTTGTCATAACTTGTCATAAAACCCCCACAAACAGCTATCCCCCTTCCTCTTTTTTGCCCTACCGATTCGTGAAACTTATTTACTGCCTCTTGTATGAACAATTGATCCCCCCTGCACATATATTTGTTACCTTTTTGTAATATTAGCGAAACATAGTTCATAAAGAATATCATAGTCTTCAATTTTCATTGGCAGCCTATAAAACACTGACAAATTAATCTTAAGAGTATTTATGATGAACTCGACTGCTAAAATCTTAGAAAAACAGATTATTTAATCTATATTGATGTATTTCTTGATTGAGACTAATGTTTCTAATATATAAAATATTGCCACTCCTCTTTCTTCTGACCTATCAGTATTTAAGTTTTAAAGCCTGTAAAGTTCAAATCTCCATCAAGGTCGTTTTTAAAACTTTTAATCCCTATTTCTCCAAATGCAATAATATCAAAATCTTCTGAAGTAACTCAAAACTTGAATTCAGTGATTTTGTTTCATAAACAAAAAGCTTTTTTTACAAATAATGATAAATTTCTTCTTAAATTTACAAAAAATTGATTAGATGATTATTCCTTCGATATATCCACATATCTTCGTTGCATATTTTTAACATGAACATTGATTCTCTATCACATATAAAAGTTCAAATACATTTTGCCGCATCTAGAAGCCTATTGAATTTTGCCGTATCTAAAGGATCCTAGATCCCTTTTAAGAGTTCAAAGCTCTTTTATTTTTTACGTTTTAAATAAGGTTGTATACACGCGTCCTGATTCATTGTAGTAAATGTTAATTTATCCTCGAATCAACGTAGTATTTACTAGCTCATGATATTTTGTATACCCTGAAAGTTACTTGGTTCTTTTTAAAGCTAAAGACTCTTTATAACTTATTCAAGC
This sequence comes from Ceratothoa steindachneri, assembly GCA_963969495.1. Classification (NCBI taxonomy): domain Eukaryota; kingdom Metazoa; phylum Arthropoda; class Malacostraca; order Isopoda; family Cymothoidae; genus Ceratothoa; species Ceratothoa steindachneri. The sequence continues at coordinate 89,292,814 of OZ018328.1, forward strand.
AAAGTGATACTTTGTAACATGTCACGTGTATGCTCCTTGAAAATTTAAAACTTCTAAACCTCTTTTTTCTAAGTGAAATCTACAATTTTCTTTTCAGCATAAAAAAGATTCTTGATACCATTCCTTAGGAAATAGAGTTTGGATTTATTGTCACCTATGCACGGTCCTCGCTTCTTTAAAGCATCTATTACCCCCTAGATATTTTGTAATTTTTAAAAGCTTTAAGATAATTTGAAATATTTTAATGCTGCTTGTTTTCTTGCTGCATTTAAACTTTGTGAGATAATTTGTTTTATCTACTATACTTTGTTAATTTCTTCTAACATTTCACGATCCTTGATTTATGTAGCTTATAAAATCTCTATTTATAATATCATCTATAAGCTTGTTGATTTCCTGTAAGGTGTCTAAGTTCTTTATTCCTTGTAATAAAGACAATTAAACTTATTCTTTGTAACATCTAACGTGCGTTTATTTCTTTTATAATAAAAGCTCAATGTTTATTTCAATTTTTATCTTCTCTAAATGGATCAATGTTTGTTTGCGCTTTGATTTGTTTGTAGATTAAAGAAAGAAAAATTGAACTTATTGAGGAATTCTTTGCTGATGGTAAATGATAACAAGATAACACATAAGAATTAGCCTTATTTCAATGAAAAATATTTACTTTTGTTTGCTTTATTTAATTTATATAAATATACTGATGTATGTAGATATCAACGTTGGCATTGCTTTAATATATTATTAGAATTGCCCTTTTGTCATGTAGTTAAGTTAAAGAACGTTAGGCTGTTGTGGTAGTTTTGTTCTCTATTCACCCTACTTCACCTGTGACTACTCTGATGCCTACCATTTGTTTCGGGTTTCAGCGGAGGATATAGGACCCAACTGCCTGTAAGCGTTATCTGACACCTTCCCTCGAAGAAATATTTTTTTCTTTCCCTAGGATTAATAGTATTAACAATAACAGATTTTGAGTGAAGTGCTATAAGCACTTGAAAACCCTTAGAGATGTGTACGAAAGAAGTTGAGTTCGAAGACAAAGCCAGATACGAGAATGATTGAGAAATATTTGTGTGTAGGGAGTAATTTTTGTTCCCTATTTTAACCTCCAAATGTTCCGCTGCTCTTGTCTTAGAGTGAGCAGAAGGAAAGAGTCGGAAATATTAACCATTAATCCATCAATATCTGGCATGATCTAGGAACAACAACCATCCCTCCCAGTGGACCCTTTGTGAGAAACAGAGGGAGACCTCGAGACTACACCCTTTCCCCCCCTCCGCAATCAGCGAGAACGAAAGTATCATCTTTAATGAACAAAAAAACTCCACGGGTAAACTTCGTGATTATTTATTAAGCGTAACAAGCAGATTTAATTCAGGTTATGTGGTAATATAGATTTACTTATGTGTATATTTAGTTTGTTTGTTTACTCTATATTGGCTTTATTTTTATTTTGAATTTTTGGTTGAGTTGTATTTACTTTAGCTGTATATTACTGTATATTTTACTCATAGGTGATTACATTGGGTGGTTGGTATATATATTTTAATAAAGAAAATACGTATCCGCGTATTCTTGAGCTTCCTTAAAATCTAGCGGGCGTCTCAGGAGCGAGTGAGAGGACCTATGTGACGAATTATTACCGAGACTACCCGCTACACTGTCTGAAGTAAGATGATAGCCTGACTCTCCTACAGGAGAGAAGTGTTAAAGCGCAACTGTAATAAACATGAATTCTTAATTTAATGTAGAACCTTGCAATGGAAGAATGACGGGTTTCGATGAGTTTTTGAGAGACTAGACGAAACTATTGAGATTGAAGTGTCAGTCATAAAACTAAAATATTTCGAGACTGTAAAGGTAAACTGGATACTTCCATAACTAGTCTTAAAATTTCTGCTTATTTCGATACCTCCGATGGAACTTGGTCATAGCCGGAACTAATCTCAAATTTGGCGATATCCATACTAACGAAGTAAGTTCGAAACACACGATACTACTCTAGAAGTTAGTGATTATTTAGAAACCGACGATCGAACATGTATAATTCCTTAAATAGTTACAAAATATTCTACTCATTTAACCATTATCTTAGAAACTGGATAAGCTTGAAACTGTGACGCTAGTTACAATCTAATGAAATGGACCCTCATTTGGAAGGACTGAGGAACTGATGCCCACTAAAAAAGAATGAACTACTGGTTGATATATGCAATGAGGGAATAAATTTGATACACACACATAAGAGTAATGAACTATCTCTGAAGTAAAATGACAAGGAACTGATTATTTCCTACAGCAAATTAATTCACAAGAATATTCGAAGTGAATCATTATGCCTTTCCAACACATTGGGAAGAAGCGATCGATAGAAGGTTCGCATCAGCATTTGTAAGAGCAGTAAGATGTTTTCCATAATAAAATCTTGTTGCTTCGATAAATTAAAGAGTCCAGTTTTTTGATGAGTATTGAATTATATCAGGGTTAAATAATATCGATTAATTAGTGAACTCTACACTAAAACACTTCGACCAATCTAATTACTTTATACGAATTTCTAATCATAAGCATCAATCAACCACTATGGATTACCAATATTAACTATCAATGGTTGCGAGCAACACTTATATGATTTCGAAGGATAAAATATAACCTAAATAATTATTTGCCTGACAGTTCTGGTCGAAATTTATTTATAATTTATTCTAACCAAAGGTTCCATGACTATTAACATTACCATTGTTTACTCAAATCATATTTATGTCTTATATTGTTATGCTGCAAACCCCATTATGAAAACTAATATAAATAATGGTGTTTTATATGATTATAAATTATTATGTTTAGGTTAGCCAGATAATATTCATAATTTGATACAATTAAGATATATTTTTATACCTGAAAGAATATTATAGTTTGCTATAATTAAATAAACCTACATGCAAGTAGCAGTAACTCTCTTGGCGTACAGTGTTTGAAGTTTTGGATGAATTGATCATGTAGGTGTTTATTATAAAAGAATTTGATAGAATAAGAAGTGAATAACATTATATACGATATGTGTACGGGTTTAGTTTGTAAAAGAGATATATTATGAGTATTCATAACCAGGATTTATCTCAGATTATAAAATATATTAGAGCGAATAGCCCTGACTCAATTTGAGGGGCCAATAGCATAAGAGAAACAGATAGACGGCTAGCGTATTATTGTTTGTTACTTTTCAAAATACGAGTATGTATATAGAGATAAATTGTACCTGATTAAAAAGGAAATCATATCAAAATTATAACAAAATTGATACGGGAATTAGATTTATGTATACAGGTAAGATAAATATTTAATTATAATTAAAAGGAAATTAAGTCAAGCTGCTACTGAATAAGTGCCTTGTATGCCGTGGTTCTCACATAAAATTAATCTATTCGTAGTTGCCAAGTTGCAGTTAATTTCTTATGGCATTTTAATATAATACAAATATGAAGCTTTCCGTAAGTTGCGAATAGTATAGAAATCAGCTCATTTTGCAACATAAAAGAGAAGCCATATTTGCACTTAAAAAAGATATACTTTGATTCTAGTTCAAAATATTCTTTGATGTAAATTTGCCCTCTAAAAACATAAGTACCAAACAACTAACTTATAGAGAAGTCCTAGATAATTTCTCAATCTGTATTTTATTTCTTTACTGACAGGAAAAGACAACGGATTACTTTTCCACTTTTTCAACTAAGGGTCGCCTTTATGTTGACCCAAGGGTAATATTCAAATTTTAGGTGGATTTATTATTAAAAAAAAATTTCGGGCTCTTTTATTCGTTACAGTTATGATAGAATTAAAAAGAAGAAAGGAGCACATATTGATTTTCCCCATAACTTCAATATAAAATAAAATAACACAGATGGTTCATTTTTATAGATATTCGTATATTTACCAAACTTACACGATAAAAAATTTAAATGATTTTACCATTCATTTTATTGAATAGAATCGCCATTAGCCTCAACCAAGCCGTAAAAGCCTCTGCAATCATGCTGTGACCCTTCTCGGCGATCTTCCTTTTCAACTAGAGAAAAATTGTGGTAATCCTGGACCTGAGCTCCACTTTGGTGAGGAACAGGAACTTGTTGGTGTCTCTCTCTCAACCAAGCCAGACACATAATAATCCAGGAGGTTGCAGTCTGGGTAGCTGGTCGGCCAGCTTTTCAGAATGATAGGGTCAAATAAATGGTCTGGCAACCAAAACAAGAACCTCCTGCTTTTGTAATATATTGTAGAGTCCTGCTGACACAAGTTCCACCTTCCAACGCCCACTTCCTGGATCAATGGCAACACTACCACCTACAGAGACTTCATGTAGGAAATCCTGGCCCTAGCAGAAATCATTCTCATCTGAGAAAAACAAAAGAATGCAATGCTTGAGAGTTTGTTTACAAGCTTCGCAACACGTCCTAACCTTTGTCGTTCATTTCTTTTACGAGGAAAGCTGTCCATATATTATCATTTTAACTAGTAGAGGATGTCCTTATGCACTAATTAGCTGACAAGAGACTATTACTCTCCAATGATCTTGTCTTTTAACTTAATTAACTTGCGTTAATCAAAGATAGTGATGAATTGGATCTCTGTGACAAATTCAGAGATTTATTTAATATCAAAACGTTTAGAGTGTAGTTTCCGAGCCACCTTACTCTCCTAATCAGAGACTGACTCATATAATTCTAACTTGATCCTCTGAACCTTCTTCAGATTGACATGCAAGCCCTCGGAGATCTTCCCATTGGTGCTCTCGTCGTGAATCCCAATCAACACAGCTTGCTTTTCTAAATAAATAAATGCTTAAATATATCCATGGAATTTCTTAGTTCACAGATGATTTAACCCTGAGTCTACTATCAATTTGAAAAAGAAATGACCAATTGCAGACAACACGTATGCGCGGAGTTCAGAGTTGCCAAAGGCGAAAAGTTACCTACTGTGCCCTGCATAATTAAATTTTATTGTATTATGCAATAAATAATATAATTCTAATTGGGAAGTGTTTTGCTCTTTCATTAAATTTTGATCTGTCAAAATACAAAGGGGAAGCTTAATTAACTTAGTAGTAAATACTGCCCGATTTCCAAAGAGTTCACGTCTTCTCCAATTCTATTGGGTAAATATTTGTCACTAGATTCATTTTTTTTGATTGACAAATCTCTAACTCAGCTAAACCTATCTCCGAGAGCATTGTGACAAGAACTATTTTAAGTGTTGAACTAAGTGGAAGGAAAGTTTCCTATTCAAAAGTGTTAATAACTCTATCCATCGTCACTAGCTGCGTCCCCCTCTATCTATTCATCCTCAAACTGACCTTATTTTTGCTTCCCCACAACTGAACACTCTCGATTTTGTTGTTTTTTTCATACCGTCACTGTTTTTTACTAATTTTTCAAGGAACTCACAATCTGGTGGATTTGCCTTCTAAAAAAATTGTGATGCTTTCTGACTATGTGGTAAATTGTTTCGTCACTAGCAAAAAGCCCTAAAAACTATATGTTAATTACTTCTACTGAATATCACCATATAAAAGCTACTTTGGAAAACATTTAACTAATTATACCCAACACAAATGATAGTGAAAAACACTAAGATAAAAAATACATTCAGATTATATGGCAAGTTAATTTGGAATATTAAATAACAAGACAGATTATCACTCTCATAGATAAATAAGAAATATATCTAACCGACTCTACTACAAAAAAAGAAACGCGTGTGTAATAATATCAAGGAAAAATAAACATGCCATTTTAACTCTAGCAGATCCCAATGCAAACAATAGCTCTTGTTAAAATAGGGCTTTATGGAAAATAATATTCACATCTGACTCTGAAATACAACGCACAAACAAAACACAAACAAGCAACTTATACATAGAGCCAGTAGATACGCTGTCAGCTCTATCTGATAACCGCCAACTTCTCAAGGCTCCTCTCACAACAAAGTCCCCACAGCTAATTACTTTAGTATAGTTGGAGGCAAAATATTTTAGAGATCGTGCCATCTTTCTATCATAAAAGCCTAGCACCTTTTTTCATATAAAATGGAATAATCAGGTAGACCACAATCATTAATATCATCATTATTTTTTATTGTTACTGTTATTAATAACTTTTACCGTAGTTAGCGTGCCCCTCTACTCATATTCGTGTATTTTTTCTTTGCTATTCCAGATCAATTGCTCATATCTTGTTACTCAGTGAGTCGCTGTATTTCTAATTTGCTATCACCTCCCTCAATCAAAAGTGTACAGATTTAAGCTCAATGATTGAAAAGTAGAATCACTGACATGATTTGAGTCATTTTGTTTTGTTTAAAGATTTACAATGATAAATAAAGTGCTGTGGTAAAAATGTCTTTTTTTGTTCGCCTTTCATGTGATGGTTAATATTGTGTAAAAGAAACAGCGATATGAAGAGGGCCCAGAAGCCGCGTCCAAAAGAGTTCTGACACCAGACAAAAATTTTATTCCTTGGGGATGTCTATGAATATATTTGTGTAAGTTTAGAGGCATGTACCTAATACATCTGTAAAACAAAATATAATTACAAACATGCTTGTAACTCTTTTTTAAATATCTAATATATAAAGTTAAGACAGTATTGAAATGTATGAAATTCAGTTATCAGATTTTGGTATGCTACAGAGAAAATATTTTATATAACACATCATAATTGCTCATAAATCTAATAATCTTCGTCGAGAAGTTCCGATGACCAAATGATAAAGGCAAAAATCCGCAGGTATACCGTAGTGGAAAGAGATTAGATACACATGCTGCTCTTTGCTGGCTCTGGATTTTCGAAAAATCACCCGGATGGTCAGCTGAACACAATCTAATTTTAAAAAAGAGTTGAATAGTATCCGAGAAAGTCGAAACGTCTATGACAGCGCTTGTTCTCGACGAACCTTGGTCAATTGGCAACGTAAAGGCAGGTTTCGTCGTCGCATCTGCCTTTGGGATCGTAATAAAACCACATTCTAGCTGCCACACTTCAGCAAATTGTAGCCAGGTTAATGTATTGGTCATAACAGTCCGTCGCAGACTGCTTTAAAAAGGGTCTAAGTCCTGTAAAGCTCGCCAGAAGCCGCTGGTCAACTTCAGCCAAAGTGAACTCAAGTGACTTGGTCCGTGCACACAGTAACTGAACTACCTCAGTGGTGATGTGTTTTATTGTCCGACAAGTCCACGTTCCAGTTGTTCTCTACACCAGGCAAAGTTAGATTCTGAATAAGGCAAGTGAAGAGACAGAATCAAGAGTGCATAGTGGCAGTAGTAAAGAAATGTGGCCGCTCTGTAAATGTATGAGGCTGCAAGGTAAGTTCTAAGATGTATATTATCGTTTTTAGTAATTACACCATAAATTCAAATGAGCACCAATTCTCTTAACAGATTGTATGATGTCTTAAGCTAGGGACTATTTCAGTACCATGGATCCGAAACAAGGATCTCACTGTGATGTACTAAGTATCTTATGATTCAGAGATGGACCCAATAGACGACTCTGGCAGAAGCTGAAAAGGCCGTAAAATGTCATTAGCCATGCTCCAATGAGCAACTGGAGTCTTTGATCTCGACACGCTACTGAGTTTAGTATTGCTATAATTATGACATTTCATTTAAAAAAGAGATGAACGTAGAAGTTGTTTACCATCTACAAGATTAAGTTAAAAAGATAATAAGAAAAAGGGAAGGTTTTCAAAGAAAATTAATAAAGGCTAAATATACTAGTCTTTAACAAAATCCGCATACAGGAAGGTCTGCTACCCATTTAGCAGCGAAAAACGAACCAACCAAAATAGCCTTTCGTCACCGCCTTGTGGATAGGCAAATAAAACTATTAAAGAAAACAAACCCAAAACTGGAACGTCGAAACACAACTTAATGAGTTCGAAATATCCCTCGAGACACGAGGCTCTATCAAAAAGCTTAATAAACTGTATAAGGGACGAATAACATTGCAGGTCTTCAACAAATCTGCATACAAGAAGGTATACTTCCCATTTCACACTGAGATATATATATATATATATATATATATATATATATATATATATATATATATATATATATATATATATATATAAGGAGAAGTGGCAGGATTGCGTTTCTATGGATTCAGGTGTCTACATTTCGGTAATTACCGTAGTAATAATGTTATTAGTCGTGTAGATTTAAATGATTAATAATAAGATAATAAAAGGAAAGGATGTTTATAATCAAAATCAACAGTAAAATCATAACATGAAAAGAAAACATTGTTCTAAATATGAATAATGTTGTACATGTATTAATGGCATAGATATTAAGAAATAGGATCCTAAAATGTGAGTAGAACATGAAAATAATAGTAAAGAGAAATAAGTAAGAGTCCTATCACCTAGAATCTTTGATTTTTCGATATATTTCCCCACTTTATCCATCAAGTAAACAAATGATCTGTTAACTAAAATAATATTTAAACATTTTTTATATTGAATAAAACATTTGTTTTAATAAAATTACCGCATCGTGATAACAATTAGTTAAAATCTCTCTCAATCGGGTTATGAAATCAAATATCCATTAATATAGCATCAATTTTCATCATAAGTTTGATTAACGATGATTCTATTATGTTTATTATATTCTTAGAAATATAAAGGGTGTTCCACTAAGACGGATTGAAGTTAGCAGTAAATAAAACAGTGTTATTGGTGAAAATTTATTGATTACACTTTTGGATCATGTTATTTGAGTCACGGTAATTATGTGTGAAAAATAATATCGCCTTAATGTCCGCCAAGGCTTTGGCGGCATACTTCCACTCGATGGTCAAAATTTTTGATGACGTCTTTGCATAGTTTCTCCTCGATCTTACTAATATGCCTTATTATCTCATCCTTCAGCTGTTGAATTGTTGTTGGCTCGTTGGCATAGACCATACTTCTGAGATGAATCCAATGGAAGAAATCTAAAGGTGTCAAGTCACACGAACGTGGTGGCCAATTGACCTCGTTGTTTTGAGAGATGATGCGACCTGGGAACTTCTCATTCAATAAATCCATTCTTTCATTGGCTGTGTGGCATTTGGCGCCGTCCTGTTGAAACCACAAATCTTTGACCTCCATAGAATTCGATTCAGGCCATAAAAAGTTAGTTATCATGGCATGGTATCGGTCGCCTGTCACCATAACAGAATTCCTGGAATCATTTTCGAATAAATATGGCCCAATGATTCCGCCTGCAAAAAATGCACAACAAACAGTGACCTTTTGCGGATGCATTGGCTTTTCAACAATCTTCCTGGGATTTTCATCAGCCCAAATGCGACAATTCTGCTTATTAACGAAGCCACCAAGATGAAAATGGGCTTCATCACTAAAGATGAGTTTTTTGCGAAAAATCATCATCGGCTTGTCTTTGCTCGTGCATCTACTTGACGAATGTACGGCGCTTAAAATGGTCAGCAGTCTTCAGTTCTTGTCTCAATTGAATTTTGTAAGCGTGTAGAGACACATTATTTGTCAAAGTTCGATGTAACGGTGTTGTAGAGAGTTTCAATTCCTGCGTGCGATGACGAAAAGAGGTGTCTGGATCTTGGGCCACATTTTCACGTACTGCAACAATATTTCCAGCTGAGCGGCGTAAAAGAGCACGCAATGGCATTTTCATAACTGCCATCCACCCCGTTTGTTTGAATTTACGAAAGATTTTCCCAATTGCACTCTTGGTTGGACGATTATGTCCATTTTCATAGTAGGCTTCAAAAAACTTTAACACGTTGTTCAAATGTTAATCTTTCCATGGTTGAAATTGCCAAAGACTGAAGTTGTTAAATCTGAAAGAAAAAGAAAAAAAAACTTAGAGGCTTAAACTTATCTCACATTTAAAATCGGTCCCAGTTATTAGAACACCCATTATATTGGTTAAATGACTTTTTCATTTACTATCTATTTAATATGTTTAAGATATTACAGCCAAAAAATTGCTGCGGAATATTACGTTTGTAAATAAACTAATGATTTGATTTTTTTTCTTCTGACTCTTCTATATCGAGACGCGTTCCTTCTATTAACGGAAAACTGCATGATTTTTTTCTTGAAGTCTAAATGATTTGATAATTATCATTATCATATCTAAGTAATATGTAGAGAATTAATTGTATTTAAATATTAATAATTTATTTGTACACCTCTTTAACTTATTTTTACCCTCCTCATAACATTTACATTAACTATCTTTTATAATCAGCCATTCTCAAAATAATTATAAACAAATTTTTACTAAAAGCTCTTTAGCAAAATTCGCCACCTTATCGGATTCAGGTATATACTTCTAAAAGTCTCATTTTTTTCTTTTTGACCAATTTCCTCCCATTTTTTTTGATAATTCTGGTGGAAATGTCTTCGTTCTTGTGAATTCACAATTCAACATAGCTGGGCGCGACTGTGACTTTGCCGCAGGATTTAGTGCGACTGCGACTTTACGACTTTAGTTTTGGCCCCCCAGTGCGATTTTCGACTTAGCGACTGCAATCTTTTTTCCGGTGCGACTCTGCTAAATTACAAGGTAAACTTTAGCACGATAACATAAACATTCTTTTATTAGGCAGAAAATCCAATATTTATTAATTTTTTTTTTCATGTCCTTTTGACCTATCTTCTCCTCCATGAGGTCTATGTTATCTTTGAGAAACACAAGCTCCTTGAAGTAGACTTCATTCAGGGAGGACCTTTTTGCCCTGAAGACGTACCCGGCCGTGCTAAATAGCCTCTCCACAGCTGCAGAGCTGGGGAGGAGGGTATTGTGGTTAATGAATACGTCAACCCGCACCTCCCTCTCATGGTAGGGAAAGAGGGACCAGGCCAGCTCGACTTTAGAGGGTACCCACTCCTCCATGGACTTTTTCAGGACCTCCCTTACATCCTGCTTCTGATTGGCCAGGCCTCTAGCAAAGAACTTGTTGAAGAGGCAGGCGTCCAAATCCTGGTATTCATGCACTTCTGGCTGGCCAGGCTGATGATGCTGCTTCTCTTCCTCCCTGGGCTTAATGAAGGCCCTTAGCTCTCTGGTGATCGTTTTCCTGATCCCCTCCACCTTGTAAGAAGTAATGACCTTCAGGGCATTAGGGGTGAGGTTGAAGTAAAAGGCTGTGGCCATAAGGAGGTCACCATCCTCAAAGATGTGGCCAAACCTATTTTCATAGCCCCTGAGGATGGCCTGCACCAGGGGCTTGGCATACCCCGGGTCGCCATTCTGGCTCTGCTCCTGTAGGCTGGCCTTCATCAATTCAGATTGAAAAACTTTTGGAGGGTACGTTTAGGTAGTTTCATGTAAGGTCAGTCTCATATAATGTGAAGAATTTAATTTATAGTAACAGGAAAGTTAAAAATCAGATCAAAATATAGTTAGCTATTACCCACTCAAATTTGACATTTTTAGCCAAATCGGGCTTTAAAACTGACTTAAAACAGCCGGATAAATTCTTTTCTAAAAGTCGTCTTTGTTCCTGTTCATAGTGGGTTAAAGTTGCAACTCGTTGCCACCTAGCTCAGCTCTGCAATTCAATTACGTATATTTAGCTGTCTACAAATACATTTTTAGAATATGAAGTGTAAATTTTATTATTGCTTCGACTAAGTCTGAACAATTCAGTTCGACCTTTATTTGGCTTTGTAGTATTCGTGAAAACATAGGAAAACGGTTCCATGATTTCTCTGGAAACGAATAACCTATAATAAGCCTCCAATTAATTGAGTAACAGCCACATGTCTTTTCATTAGGAGGAATATCGCAAGTTTAGCTGGAAAGTTTTAATGTTCCATTGATTTGGAAATTTACTGAAATATTCAAACGTTAGATCAGTTTTTTTAAAAAACCGAATAAAATGACAATATCATTAGTTATGTAGCTTCAAGGCCCCTAGGAAGAATTACTCGAAACCTACGTTATGTTTAATTGTCTTCTTGTGAACTTATCTCATTGTAGTTAACGTAGAGAGGGTCGGGAACATTCCCCTTCTTTTTACTAAATAGCGAGCCGAATTTTGTCCGTTTTGGAAGAGGTTTAAGCTACTTGTTAGCAAAATTTCATTTTCCTTACCTTAACTACTTTAATTAGGATTCTATGTATTTGGTCTTGGATTCTGAGTTCGTGTTCGCCTTATTGTAATAAACAATTTTAAAATTTTAGAGATAAAAGCAAAGTACAGCCTAAGATAGACCACATTCGAAAGTAATTTAATAATCACCGATTCAAGCCTCGTAAAATTCCTGAAGACCGAAGTCATGTGTTTTTTTAGAGATCACTTTTTTAGACATTTTCACCAAAATGAAAAGGAAACTTGATTTATCTGAGTAAACCATCGAAAGGCAGCCGTCTTTAATAGCAATGAAACAAATCCCAACAGCAATGCTTAAGCAGGCATTTTTAAACACTAGTCTCAAGTCTGCTAACACACAATTCCCCTCTTCAGCAGTTTTGCAACTTTTTTAAGGAAATCCTCGGCACACAAGATATGTCAATAGTCACAAAATTTAGACGTGTTGAGCTTAAGTTCGAGCGTGAAAATTAAAAATGCTTTACTTTTTGATAATATCAAATTCTCAAAATTGTAGGGGAAATAGCTTCTGCTAAGGCATTTTCGGAGTGTACTGAAGTGAGAGAGATAGAGAAAGCGATAAAATGAGGAAAGATAGAGGATGAAAATTTAATCAAACAAAATTACATTATAAATTATTTAAATTTGAGAGTTTCCTTAATCCAAAGTTAAGAGATTTGGTTTTCAACAGAGAAACAAGACTCGGGTAGGGGTATTGCAAAATTGATCACTTTTCTTAAGTAATAAATAGACAAAAACATCTTATTTTATGTATTTACCCTTAAAATTTGCATTTATAATTTGACAGAGCTACAGAAAATATCGTTTGATTAGTATTGAGGTGGCTTTCTGCAAATGCAGCTTACGATTTGAGTAAAAGATGAAATATTGCAACGGTTGAAGTAATACAGATCAGAGTAAAACTTGACTTTCTTCAGATAGCGTCAGAAGAGGCATGTGCAAAAAAGCATTGAAAATAAAATTTGAATTAGCGTCCTACAAAATTCATTGGTTGAACTCCATTTTCAGATATCCCTATTTGCTAAAACTAATTGCTCAATTTCTCCCTGGATTAACCTTCTAATAGCCTATTACGGATAGTTTTAGCTGGGTGAAATTAGTACTAGGATACCGCCGTTAAGGTGTAAGCTGCTTTTTTTTGTATACCACCGAGATCAGTTTTGGAGATCCTAAAGGTAGTAAGTAGAACTCAAAGTTACTAGGAGAAATGATTGTTTGAGTCTTCGGAAGCATTAATCCTAGGCAACACCATCGGTAATGGAGCTTGGCTATGCAGGGGACGATGATGATTCGGAAAATAAAATATCCTCTCTAGCAACATAGAGAGATGAGGGTGTGCGGTAGAAAAGATTTGAACACACCTTCCTTTATTCTATCGTTTATACTTGCGTACGTTGTAGAATAAGTCTGTATTAGCAGAATATATTTTACAAGCACAGTTGCTCTCGTTTCTAAGCTCGGATAGATTTTAGAGAATTGCGTTATATCCGGTCCTTATCATCTTAAGTAAAAACTTGTTTTGGGTATCGAAATTTTCAACTTTAACACATTTTCACGCCATATATCTTTACATTATTTGTTTCAAATTTATTTTGGAGATTATTTTCTTCGTTGGTCCTCTATATTTTATTCATATAAACAAGGTTAAACGTGAGGTGAGATATTTAATTAATTTTCTAGCAAAAAGAGTTAGCTAGTTTAAATCTATCTTTTAAATTGTATGTTACTCTTAAAGCAAGGGTTATAAAACGTGATGCTTCTATACCTTCACATATCTGCACTACAATAATAAACAGCTGCAAACGGAAAAAGTAATCGATTCTTATATACCTGCATCTTCTTGCATTTCTTTCATTCAAAGTTTATCCAATAATTCCATTAGCTGGTACTTTTTTTTCCAATTAGTAAAACCAAATGAAACTCTTTTTTCTCACCCAAGGTGTGTTAAAAGGTCGTGCTAAGGTCACATCAAGCCTCAAATCAACGGCATTTAAGGGCCGTTAAACGCGATTTGAGGAGAATATCTAACTTGAAATAGGTCATTTCAGTACGCACTGCCGACTAAACCTCGGCAAATAACCCGGGTTCTTGATTAAATATATGTAAGCTATTGCAATGAAAATAAAAAAAAATTAGCAAAAATAACTGCAGGTGTTTTGAATTGTAAGACGAAAGGAAACGCAAAAATAAGGAAAATGCATCTTTACAGTCTAGCTTCAATACTTGCTGGTCAAGAGTTTGACTCGAATTGGATCAGTCTATATGGGCAGATAATAGGGTAAACAATCGGAATGTAGTGCCTGGATTAAAAATATGTTGAATATAGAGTATAAAAATATACAGATTTGGTCTTAGGAATAAAATTACATAATTCACGAATAATATTTTTTTATGGCACCTTATAGTCAACAAGCCTTCACAGAGAGCGATTGTTTAGCAATTAAGAAAACGCTAGCTAGAAGAGATGGTCATTGATAATAACTTAAAATCATCAAGGGAGGGATGTTAGCATATCATGATAGGAGGATCAGTAAACATTCTTGTGCAAGTATAGGACACGATCATCCCTGGAACACAGGCGACTATGAGTAACAATAGTATAGGAGCAGATCATAAGCGTTTGTTTATGAGACGCTGGGATAGAGTAGATACTCGTAAGAAAGACAGGTAGGAGGTACGAGGAGCAGTCAATAGGTTTTGCGAATCGGTAGGGCAAAAGAGAGAAAGGGGATGGCTGATTGTGGTGGTGTTAGGACAAGTTATGATAAGTCAGGACCTGCAGCCGCACGCTCCTGACTCGTCTATTTAAGAAGCAGTAGCTGATCGCAGATCGTCAGTCACAAATTTTTCAAAAATGGAGAAGGTTAAGCAGCGCGCAGTAATCAAACTTTTGACCAAGGAAGTAAAGAATGCAAAAGAGATCCATGAACGCATGGTTGCAGTGTACACCGACACCACCCCTTCCTATGCAACCATTGTTCACTAGAATAGGGAGTTCCGCTATGGTCGTGAGCCTCTTGAAGATGACTTCCGTCCAGGACGCCCATCAGACGTGATGAACGAGGACAACGTGGCCCATGTGGAGACGATGATCCTCGAAAATCGACGGGTGAAGGTCGCAAAAATCAAGCGAGAACTTGGAATATCACATGAAAGTGTTATCAACATCATCCACGACAATTTTGCCATGACCAAGGTATGTGACCGTTGGATCCCTAGAAGCCTTACGCCCCATGATCGACTCCAACGTCGTCAACGTCCACAAGGCCAGAGTTGCACAAGCTGCCCTGCGCGAGTGCGGATTCGAGGAGCTCAACCATCCCCCGTACAGTCCAGATCTGGCCCCTAGCAACTACTTTTTATTCCGCCAGTTTAAGGCTGCACTGCGTGGACGCCAGTTTGGGGAGGATGAAGATGTCCAGCTCGCCGTCCAGGAGTGGAAAGAACAGCAGTCGGGAGATTTCTGGTTGTCGGGAATTCGAAGCCTCAGTGAAAAGTGGTGCAAGTGCATTGAAGTTGAGGGTAGTTATATTGAAAAATAATAAAACACTTTTCCTCATATCTCGTTTCCTTATATCCGAATTGCAAAACTTATTGACCGCCCCTCGTATGTATATTTAAGATATATGGACTGATCTTTTCAGTGTGAATTTTGTCGTCCTTACTATTATAGAAACAGTGTAATACGATGAATGCTAGAAAAGATGTTCTTTTAACAATATAAATGATAAGAGAAAGCTAAAATATGACACCGAGTGAAAGAATAATAACAAAAAAATCTCAAATACAATATTTCATCCCGTCCTTGAATCGTGAAGCACGGAGGATCGAGTGCTTACTAAACACAAATGGTTTAAATAGAGTATTTTTTATTTCATATGCTTTAGTATGAATGTTTTTTAGTAGTAATTCTTTACCTTTCTTACATTTTACATTCCCTTGTTTCTCAATTTTACCTTTAATTTGATAATGTCGTATTTCTGCAAATTATTTAATACTCCAAGATAGACTCACCCAAGGGTAAAATTAGGCGTAAAATCATCTTAAATATAACCATTAATAAATTAAATTGGAGTGGTTTTTAGCCATAGGATTTTGATATGGTGCTTTTCTTTTATTTATTTTTAGCTCAGATTTGTCGTCATGATCTCATGAGACGTATCCTTTATAAAGGAATTTAAATCTCTCGCTGCTGAGCTTTAATGGTTTGTGTCGTGGTATAGGAAGAACCGAGTGATGGCTGTAGTTCGTACGTATGGGTTGTTTACGTATTTCAAAACTCCATTATTACGTTTTATCTTTAAAAGTGGAATAATTTAATCATTATTATTATTTTTATTATTATTATTATTTTTATTATTATTATTATTATCTGATTATTACTTCTTTAATCTAAGATGGTTCTTAGTGCCTTGCTTAATGTTTCGAGGATTGAACAAAAATTTGTTTCTAGAAAAAACAAAAACTTTAATTAAACAAAAAAACATAAACCAATGAAATTTATCACACTACATATATACACAGAAATGGATTTAACAAATTTAAGTGAGGCTTTCTGAAATGACATACTTGAATTTATGGTAATAATTGACCCACAGTTCCCCTTAATCTTAAATTCAACTGACCTCAAATAAACATATAGCAGGGATTTAAATACCTTACTCGATTCCTCGAGAATCAGATTTGAGTCTGACCTTGAACTCAATTGTTACGTCCCCTTAAGAATGTTGTTTCCGAGGATGAAGCGTGAATTGGCGGATACAGCTGTGTTCTCAAGGTGAAAATTCTTTAAAGCCACAGAGGCCTTCGAAGCGTGTGGCAGATGGAGAGAATCACGCCTTCTAGGCGAAATAATTCAGCCACGGGACATAGAATGAATGTTTCTTTTTCTCTTCGGGATACCTGGGGAATAATTCGCACTGGAAAGCGATGAGTCAATGCTTGAATCCTTTGACTCAGGAGAGTGCTGGAGGAAGTTCACTCGGGGTATTCCTCAAGGGCGAGGCATATCTTTGTGCTTTGGGATACACCAGAATAGGGGGTTTCTCTGACGAGAGCAAATTGAAGAACTTGTTTTTTAAATATATTTAACTTAAAGTTCGGCGTGACCACCTGGAACTGGCTCGAGCATGAGGTTCTTCCTAGTCCTTTCTGTTGGTAGCCGAGCCTATTGCCGGAGTCTTCGTCGCCTTGATAACTAATGTAATCTACCACGTTTTTCCAAATTTATTTGCTTTTATACGTGGCCACCCCACTGGGGGTAGGGGAATAGGGGGGCATGCGAGGACAGGCTGCATTATGTCTCCTCATCTAAAGGTTTTACTCAGCACATTATTCATATAACCATGTTTTTTTTTATTATGCGCCTGATCGCCGCGTGATTATGTGGAAGGTGGCAATGTGACAATCAAGGTCGCCCAGCACCATTTTAGACACGCGCATAATTTAATTTTAGCAAATTCGTTACCTCTCTTATTTTTCTTGTGGACGACGTCCTCCGACCTGATAAATTAATTAACATAAAGATCATATTGGCAGTCGTCAATAAGCCCTTACCCTCTTTAATTGAAGGGAAGCTGCCGGTTGAGCGGTAGTATTGTGTAAAGTTTCGATTCAGCAAGAATGGAATCCAGCGTGGCCCTAGGGAGAGAAGTCTTTCTGCTTTGTGGGAATTTGTGCATGCAAGCCCGCTTACAAGGTTCCTAGACCTAATATTAATATGTTGTTAGTACTCAATAAAAGAAGTAGAAAGTAACAAAGGTGTTCAGATTGGCTATGTGTGATAAAAACAAGGACGGAGCTGCCTGCAAGTATGCCAGTACTCGGCATACTATCTCAATCACGGCTGCCTCTTGAGAGCAGGCAATTTTTCGTGTCCGTCTTGAAAGGACTCCCCCCGCCCCTTATTTAAAATTGGAAATTCGACTCCTTATCCGCTAAGCAATCGAGAGCTCCACACGTAACACCTATAAATCGAATAATAACTTTCAATTAACAATTACCATTTTAGGTTTCTCTATTATTGGGTGTCAATTAATGTGATGTGTAAAGGTGGTTCACGTGTTCTCAAATCTTAAGCACGTGGCGTTACTGGTCTCATTCTTTTACAGACGCTGCCAAGATCAAACGGGAGGACAGGACATAGTTTGTCGCAATCACGTAGCGGCTCTCAGATCAAGTCACAAGAAATCCTGCCTCAGCACGACTCCAAGATGATCGTCACGTCCTTGAGACGCAATAGCCTTGGAGGAGATAGAACCTGTGGCTTCTCGCCCTTCAGGGAACTTCCCAGCAAGACCTCCGCCGGTAGTGGCGTAGTAAAGTTCCAGGACCTCAATGATTATACAGAGACCTCTATGGGAGCCCAATTACCCGTTTCAGCCGTAAGCGGCCGAACGGACCACATCTTGAACCGGAACTCGAGTTATAAACATGTGTCCATTGGGGGCACAACCACATTTGAGGAGGATTCCACACTCTCCCGTAGTAGGACCGGAAGTTACAAGGAGTACGCTAACTACTCAAACTTCAAAGAGAGGCCAGCAGAGATCGATGATTCATATAGTAAAGACTCATTGAGTTCCGCCATGTCCACAGTCACGGGCTACAAAGGGGGTGCTGTGTCTCACGCTGCCAATCACCGCAACGAAAGAGCCGAGCGATATTCAATCTCCGAGTACAGCTTTGAGCAAGAGCACCCCGATTCTCCATTTTCGGATGAGCGAGACAGCGAAGAGAAGAAGAAAGGTATGTTAGTACTCAGAAAGAGTACTGAGTTTAAGTAAATTAATGTAGAATAGGGCAGGCTTTGTAGAATCGAATAAACCAAATGCTTAATCTAATGACTGACTTTGAGGGGTCAAACGTGGCAACCATTAGCCTTAATACCGGCCAAATATATCTTTCAAAAAACTTTTATTTTGCAAGTTTATTTATATTTCCTGCTGAGATAAGTCCATCATCCTTCTGTGATGCCTTCTATCTTGCTTTATGTCCTTGCCTCTCTCTCAAGTTTTTCTTTAGTAGAAAGATAGGCTCTTTGTGAAGAGTACGCGCTTTGAAAACCGTTATACAAGAAATCTCTATTATTATTATTATTATACCTCTCCCTTCTAGGTCTAGTTGTGATTGTATACATTTTTGTGCCTTCATGCTAACTAATACCATTTTTATCTCCTCCTTAAATTACTAGAACAATGCATCGCCCTCATTTTCCGAGAAGATCGAATTTAAAACCAGTTAAATTATAATTCCAAACATCCAATTGGCAACTAGGCTTTATCCATTTATATATAGAGTACAATGATCCTTTTAAGGCCACATTGGTAACAGTTAGAACAGTATTGACCGTTTATCTACTTCCAATAGTATCAATCGTCGTTTTATTTCTAGTCTGTGGAGTTTTTCAATATTTGTGCTTTTAAATTATTCGAATTTAGATTATTAAATATTAATAATATTTACAACTCAATGTTGAGACGAGTTAAAATTTCAATGTAATTTTCTTTTCAGTGTGGACAATATACACATGGCGCCATTGGTGCGTCCTGGCGGCTGTTCTCATCCTATCAGGTTCAGTCGTATTGGCAGTGGCTCTCCCACTCACGTCAAAAAACCGGCCAACTTCAAAAGAAGCGCAAACGGCTGCACTCGATAGAATTTTAGCCAAAGTACCTCTTATCGATGGGTAAGTTCAAATATTGGCACTTGGTTATCTGCTAGTTTGGGCAGTGACATCAACAGCCGTTGAGAACCGTCTTGGATGTGGGATGGATTCCAGAGCAGAGTAACATTGTATTCGTATATCAGAAATGTCATAACCGTTAGAAAAATTGTAATTTTTATTATTTTTTAATTAAAATCTTTCTAACTGTGCATCTGTCTATACAATTTAACAGGAAAAAAACTTAGCTTTCATCTTTTACACCATTTATTTATAGGAAAAGTAAGCTTTCAATGATATCAACCCGGGTACTATGTTTAACGCCTAGTATGTCGTCGTATAACTTTCATATGATAGAAATAAAGATCATGATTATCAATTTTAACAAGTAAAAAAACAGAGAACGTTCAAACGGTTACGAACTTGTAATATATATTCTCTTTCAGCCATAACGACCTAGCATGGAATATTCGCAACTTCGTCCACAACAAATTGGAGAAAGTTGATATGTCGCGCAATCTGAGTGGAGAGGAACCATGGGGGACCTCTCCGTGGTCGCATACAGACCTCTACCGTTTGGTTCATGGACGCATCGGAGCACAGGTCGGTAGTCCGGTTAGTCCCCAATCAAACGTTTGTGATTGGTTTTGGTAATTTATAGAAGAATGAAATTCATTTCAATTTCCATAATCGACGGAGAAAAAATATTTCTATTTCTGTTTTTTATTCCTATACCTGTTCGTGTTTTGGGCATTAAAAATTTGGATGCCTGTAACATCTATGATTCCTTCAATATTAGAAGAAATTTTGTATTATAATAACTTACGGATCAGTAGTGTTGTCTTACAGTCAAAGTTACTATAATTTGTGAAAAAAATATGAATCAGAGATTCATAAATGTCATTAGTTATAAAACAATCTCATTTATTATCAAGTACAAAAGCAATTCAGGTAAATGTATAATAGTGTAACAAGATTAATTAAGGCTATGAGCTTAGGAATGACACCTTTATCAACGAAATGTCATTTTCCTTAGTCTCTACTTAGGTTTTCTCAAGTTATTTAGAGCCATGATCTTAAGCTTGATTCCTTGATGATTTACTCGTATGATAAACCAGATTTAGTTCTTTATGATTTTTTGTATTAAAATTCGGAGCAATATCCAACGAGGGTGTTTGGCGCAGGAATGGGTATGGTTTCATATGTAAAGAAAGCCTAATGCATACTAGGTATTAGAGCCAGATAGGAACAAATCTATGGTTGTTGGAGTTGGAAGAGCACGCATTATTCCAGATGTCAACTGCTTTATGTTTTCCATACCATACATAATTAACACACCCACACCGAGGATAATAGCGAAAGGAAAATTAGAAGCAGGAGAATGGAAAGAGAGTGAATAAAGGAGAGCAAGCATTGCTGTTGGTTGGGGTCACGGAGAGTCATGTTGTGGATGAGGCAGTTCGTGGATGCTTTAGATCCATGTTTTGTTTATTTACCCTTTCGTGATTACTTACTGAAATCTATTCTGATGTTCTTCCTCTGATGAAAAATTTATGGCCTTTTTGTAGTTGTTCTTTTAGTATATTCCGCGATCTTTAGGGATAGGAAGCGAATGAACGTCTGTAAAACTAATTTTAAATCATCGTTATCCCAGATCACAAAGTAGTTTTAAGCAATTCTAGTGTACGTATATTAAGTACTAGTTTCCAAGAAGATTGCCAATTTCTAGTCATGATCTGATGAACTTTTGTGCAACTTTCTTATTGATTCTTGATTCTCCTAATTGTCGTTTCTATTCATTAATATTTTCCTGTTGGGCCTTACCCAGATATATGATGATGATTATAAACTGTTTTACACATTACACTTTTGTAGGTAAAGAATACTAATACTTATCCAATACATTAGTATTTCATCTAAAAGGAAGAGATAATCAAATGCTGGAAAAGATTAAGTTTTGTAGACTTTGGATAGATGAGGATTCATACAATTAAATATCGCCAAATTGTGGATTGACTCGAGCGAAATTAATGGAATTGTCGAACTGTATGTCTTTCTCCAATAAGCCACGCATTCACTGATTCTGTTTCCCTGGTAAACTCTTAAAATTTTTCTCGAGATGCTGTTTGGAAAAATCTGAGTGATCATGTGCAGATTACATAGACTCATACTATGATACTATCCATTTTCGACAAATCTTATGCAGGAATTCAGAGATAAAATTTTCGCTTGGTGGCAATGTCCTGTAGCATCTAAAATTTACTGGTGTGAAAAGATACTTAGGATAGATGTTCTTTAATTTAGATCGCTTCATGACAAAAGACAGCCAGTTTACTCCAACCTTTGGCTATAAGTATAAAATGATTAGCTTCATCCCATGAAGCTCTACGTTACATCACAGATGCAGAAGGCTCAAATACCTAACACCAAGTTGGGGGAGAGAGGGTGCGTAATCCTTCTTTCCAACGAGATAGGTTTAATTCAATGGGAGCGGAATATACATCTGACCTGCCCAATTCTACATCAAACTCAATGCCAAGGGCTCCGAAAATTCCTTTCTAGGGGCTAATTTGAAATGAGTAAGCTCCTCTGATCACGAGATTGAAGTAGGATACGAAGTGAGAGATGATATTATTTTGCCCATAAAGCTTTCAAACTCAAAATTCGAACAAGAGCAAACCACCGACGGATAATCAATTCTGGCCTGTCCCTGTCTCTCCTTATTTCCCTTATCTAACTTCTTCTAGGACAGAACAAAATAATGACGGATGCTTGAATATTTATTGCCTTGAGTCACTTGGTATTAAAGATAGGGACGCATGATAAGTCGATAAATTACAAAATTGTGTTTAATTAATGCATCGAGAAAAAAGGCAGCAGTTAACATGTAACCTCGCCTATTTTGGAAGAAATTCAATATAAACTTGCGTCAAATATAGAAATTGATTTGGAAAGTTCCCTTAAAACTAAATTAAGCGATAAAGGGTATAATGGATGCCAATCGCGCGGTATTTCAATTCAGTTAAACAAAGGCATCTTTGGAGGAAATTCATATAAGTGCCAAGAATGATGACAAATTCGAATGGGTTCTTCATCAATCCTTTAAGTAAACGTCGAGCTCAAACGTCTAAATTTACCAGATCCTTTTCAATTGTAGCCTTAGAGCAAATTTCTTCCTCCTTCTTCAACAAAATGGCCCTCCTTGTGGTTAATATTCTCCCTTCGGTTTTGATTTAATAAAATGCTCATACTCTTCGACTATAATTATCTATTACATCCTAGAAAATTATTACCCGAGCACGAAAGGAATTAGGTACTGCCTTTTTTATATTAGAGTGGTAGACTTGTAATCGCTCTATATTTATTGGTACACAATTCTAGCCAAAACTCGAGTTTAATTGCATCACTGAGTCAAATAAAACTCCAATTTAGATGAATGTTATCATTCAAAATGAAGACTACTTAACCTTTTCAGATACCCCCCACCCATCACATAATTTGATTTTTTTTTTAAATCTTCAAGAAACAAAATATTTATCATACTTTTGCATTGAGTTTTTAATCGATTTATTATTGTAGGGAAATCGATATCCCACCCTCGAAACTGAGGCCCCGTCCGGTAACCGCAACGTCCTGGCATTTTGGCGGCGTAATCCTATTACTTAACCCCCCGCACCCCGCACCCCTCGGCTCGAGTATCACCAGAAAGGCCTTCCCACAACCATTACCTGCACTAATCATCACATACCAGCAGTATTTTCCCTAAGAGAGGGTATTTAATTTCACTTGACATGCGAAATTAGAGGAGCGATAACCAAATGCCAGAAGGTGCCTATAGGGCTAGGTGAAAGACGTTGTGAGAAAACGACTTAATTTCGCCGTCCTTATCCACCACCCTCCTTCCCCTACCTTTAGTGGAGGCCCGAAGTATATAATCGCACAACTACAGAAGAAAGAGAAAGATCGAATTTGCGATCGATATAACGAAGTCTGGCTCAGTGCCGGGCAACCCTACGAAAGGGAGACTAAAGAAGGTCATGCTGAGCCAGTTCCTGGTGGTCACACCGAAAATTTAAGTTAGCTTGTATTAAGAAACAAGTTCAACTAACTCTCATGAGAGGAACCCCCTCTTCTGGTGCACAACAAAACCAAGAGATAGTTCTCGCCATTGAGGAATATCCCAAAGTGAACTCCCTCAAGCACTCTCCTTTGTCAAAGGATTCACTCGTTTGCTCATCGCTCTTCAGTGCAAATTATTCCAAGATTAACCAGAAGATTGGAAGAAGCATAATTTTCTTGTTTCGTTGGTAAAATCGTCTTAACAAGACAACGTGCTTAACGCCATCCGTCGTATGCAGCGAATTCATCTGTAAGCTTAAAGCTATTCTCGCGCCAGACAACCATCTGGAGTGAGAGTAAAGACGTCTACGCGCCTGCTGGAAAACAACATTCTTGAGGCTACATAAAAATTGATCCTAAGGTCAGTCTCAAGTCCGATCCTCGTGCGAGTTTTTAAAGGTAAATAAATATTATTTCCTGTTTGTTTTTGTAAGGTCAATTAGCGTTCAATATTAAAGTGAGCTATGGGTCAACCATTACTTTATATTCAACCGTGTAATTTAGTAAGCCTTACTTAAACGTGTTTAATTCAAAACTGTGTAGTTTGTTTGTTTGTGAGGGAAGAATCGATACCCTACCCCCTTCACAGTTGACCCACGGAAAGTTGACCACAAATATCCTGGCAGTGTAGATGCCATGGTCCAAACTTTTAACGATGCCGCTCTCGCCCATCCTCCCGATGAGAGGCTGAACGACCTTCCGAGACCACAAA
This sequence comes from Ceratothoa steindachneri, assembly GCA_963969495.1. NCBI lineage: Eukaryota > Metazoa > Arthropoda > Malacostraca > Isopoda > Cymothoidae > Ceratothoa > Ceratothoa steindachneri. Next base: position 89,317,457 of record OZ018328.1, read on the forward strand.
GGAGCCAATCAGCTCAGGTCGGATTGGAGACCATAATATCTGTTTAAAACTGCAAGATTTCCCCTAAGAGCGGGTATTCAATTTTACCTCAGTGAAGAAATTAGTGGAGCGTCGCTAAAAATCCAGAAGGTCCCACTGGGCCATCTGTACGACGCCCTGAGAAAAACCGTAGGAGGAGAAACCTACATGAGCCCTGTCCACAAATCCCCCCCACCTCCTTCCCCTAGTCCAGTGGGATGACGACGTATATATACCCAAAACTTTGGAAAACGCAGTAGAATACGTGAGTCAGCAGGCTACAAAGTCCCCGTCAAGAGGCCTGGCTACCAACAGAAAGAACTAAATAGAAGCTCATCCGCAGCTAGTTACTGCCGATCACACTGAACTTTAAGTAAACTTGTTCAAGTTCAACTTACTATCGTCAGAGACACCCCTTCCCCTTGTCCTGGTGGATCCAAAGCACCGAGATAGTCTTCGCTCTTGAGGAATACTGGAACTAAGAAGAAGAAGCTCATCCTCGAGCTAGTCCATGGTGGTCACACCGAACTTTAAGTTAACTTGATTTAAGCATTAAGTTCAACTTACTCTCGTCAAAGAACCCCCCCTCCTATCTTGGTGGCAGGCCAAAGCACCGCGATTTTCCTCGCCCTTGAGGAATTCCAGAACTAAGAAGAAGCGCATCCTTGAGCTAGTTTCCGGTCAACACACTCAACCTTAAGTTAACTTGATTTAAGAATCAAGTTCATCTGCTGGTGCATCCAAAAAGACAGAGACTCGCGAGCGAACTCCCTCGAGCGCTCCCCTGAGTAAAAGGATTAAAGCATTGGCTCATCGCTAGCCAGGGCGAAAAATTCCCCAAAGTAATTCGAAGAGAAGAAAGGAACATTCTTTCATTATCCCGTGGTGATAGCATTTCCTGCCGAATGAGAGTTGCTCGCCATCTGCAACACTTGCCAAAGTCTCCTGTGGCTTTAAAGCTATTTCGTCCGCACCATCCATCTAGACGAGTGGCACGCGTCATCCAACCAACAAGATTCCTGAGGTGACGTGGCTCATTCAGTTCAAGGTCAAACTCAAACCCGATTTAAGAGGGATCTACAAAGGTATTTGAACTCCGGTATCCGTCCGGTAAAGCCCGTTAGAATTTTTTTATATTGAAGTGAGCGGTGGGTCAACCTTTACTATAATATCAATTAGGTCAATTTTGAAAGGCTTACTCAAACTTATTGAAGTCATTTCTGTGTATTTAGTGTGTAATATTTCTTTGGTTCATGTTTTTTTTAAATTAAAGTTTTAGTTTGTTTTAACAAATTTTTATTTTATCCTCGAAAATCTCAGTAAAGCACAAGGAACCTACAAATATTAAAGAAGTTATAATCTAATAACAATAAATAATATATAATAATCAGATATATAGCACTCTTAGAAAGATAAAACGTTGATCACGGAGTTTTTTGTGAAGTAGCTAAACAACCCCTACCTACGAACTCCTTCCATCCCTCGGTCTTTCCTATACCACGACATAAATATTTAGTGTCAGGTTTTGTGGAGTATTTGAAGAACTCAGTAATTTTTGGTGTCTTGTATTCCCTTCAGGAAGAGTATAGGTGTGCCAAGCGTCCGAGGAAAGATTAAAACATAACAAGACAAGGTTATTAATTATTTTCTTGGTGGAGTGGTATTCTGATCAGCAATGTATTAGGATTAAGTGAATTTAGGCAGCGCACTATCTGATTAGTTGTTGCATAAGGACCTGAGCGTACAGCGGTGAGATGTTGACAGAAAATCACAAAAAGGATTCGTTCGAAAAATTCTTCCAAGAAGGCCAAATTTTGGGACTAGAAGGTAAAGATATGGCTGACTACGTCCAGGAAGAACAGAAAATATAATTCGAAGATAAAAGAAGAGGGTGTAAAAGAGAATAAAAAGAATACAGTGGGAGAGAGAATAAGAAGAAGAAAGAATACAGTTTGATTTAAAAATGGAAGAAAGAAGAATTCCGTGGAAAACCGAAGACGAAGAATAAAGAATACCGATGGGAACAAAACAAACGAAAGAATGATACAGTTGAAAAGAGAAGCAGAAAAATTAATAATGAGGATAGAAAGAGAATCTGAAGAGAGAAAAATAAAGATAAAAAGGGAAGTAGAGGAAGGAAAAAACAGATGGAAGTCGAGGTGGCTTTATCCCGGTCTGGGCCCAGGAAAGTACCATCCATGAAAACCCAGCCAAATGGAGTAACGATAGATGAAGAAGTAAGTAGGAAAGTGGTACCAGCCTATGTACCTAAGAAAGTATCTACGATGAAAACCCAGCCAAATTGTGTAACGATGGATGAAGAAGGAAGTAGGGAAGAGGTACACGAAGGTGTACCTAGGAAAGTACCTACGAGGAGAACGCAGCCAATTATATTACAGTTACAATCCCCCCCAAATCAAAATGATTACCTTCAAGACGAAACTTTGCAGAAATCAGCCTATATACGATACCTTCAAAAATGATCAGAACCACTATATTTCCATTTAAATCATCTTTCCTAACTTTTGCCCGACAAAATCCCAGGCTTACATTGGAGTACGATAACGTACAGGTATAAACTACGTATGGGTAATAGTTATGTAAATTTGAATGAAAAAGACGATAGTCGTTAGCTGATAAGAAATATATTAAAAAAAAATTTATATGATCTGATGAACGACAATGGAAACAGGTTTCTTTCGGAATATAATGATTACATTATCAGTGTGAATAATTCATGCTAGTTATAAGTAATTAATGTTTGGTGTAGAGGCCTTTATATTCGATGATGCTTCTAAAGTTCGCAAGTAAGTTTTGGCTTGGAAAATTGTTCGGTGTTGTTAAGTCTTACCTAAATAACACCCATGAAATCCTTTTTTGGCAATTCATAGTTTTATTTTTTCACGTTAATCTTTACTATCCGAAAATTATTCTTCTCTGAGTCGAATCCTTTTCCTCAAATGGGATTCTAACTGAAACAACTTCAAAATCAATGTAAAGGATGATCCTCTTTGGAATTTTGAGGTCGTTTCCCAAGACAAACTTCATAAATATTTAGAGCACATCTATCAGAAGAGCGAAACTTTTCATGAGCTTTGATTTTTACATATCTTTTAAGGTTGAGAGACTAAAGTTTGATCTCTTCTAGATTACTTACGAAATATTTTGAAGTTACAGAATGGAGTACTAATTCACGGGCCTACGAAAAGAAGACCTTTGAAGCAAATGCTTTGAGTCATGGTTAGACAATTAAGAAGTTATAGTAAAGTTTTAAATATCATATTAATATTTATTTTCTTATTTGCTCTAATAGTCACTCTGGCTCCAAGGGTTTATAACCAGCCTGTGAATTGTGACTACATAGAGGCTCTACCTATGTCACATGAAAAACTCGAACCTGAGGAAAAGCTCCTCCTGTCCAAATTCCTGAAGTTAGTTCGACCAAAATGGTTAGGTAAGCTATAGGCGGCGGAAATGTTGTGAGATATTGCAGAATATGTTTAATTCATAATCATAAAAGTGAATAAAAATACATGTGTAGAATTATTTCTTTTTAAGATTTAAAACTTAAATTTATTTCAATATTTTACTGACGGAAAAATTTGTTAAAATTCTAAATTTAAATACATGCCTATTCATACGTTTATGGGTAATATTCAGTCTTTTTTTGCGTTTTCTACTGAGCGTTAATGCGTCTCCGTGGCATCGGTAAACCTCCCATTCCTTTTAGACCTGTGTAAAGTTTTGCAGGTAGGTCGAAATAACCCAACTTTTAACGCCCAAAAAGATTTAGGCGTGCGGGTTTCAAAGGATCATAAGTTTAACAAAACGTGTGACGAATTTTGTAAGAAGGCGAACCGAATACTTGGATTTATTGGGAGAAGTTTTCCCTACAAACACCAAGATATAATCATACCTCTATATAAAAGTTTAGTTAGGCTACACCAGCAATACGCAGTACAGTTGTGGTCACCTTATACACATGTAAACATAAATGAAATGGAAAAAATTCAGCGACAGGTAACTAAACTAAATCCTTCGATTAGAAATAAGTGGTATATCGAAAGACTAAATCTATTAAAACATTCGACTCTCGAAACTAGGCAATTGCGAGGGGATGTATCGAAATAATCACAACTTTAAATAAATTGAAAATGTAAATTATTAAGAGTTTTTAAGTACGACCATGTTATCACACATAACAGCGGTTTTAAACTGGGAGGAGGGAGGTAGTAAATGCTAGTAGTGTCAATAGTTTTTAAAACAAAATTGACAGTTATTCATGAATAATGATATTGTTTAAATACTGAGACCTATTTTGGATTGAATATGTCCAAAGGAGGATTACTAGCCTATTAGTATAGAATGGCACTGGCCTTTGAGTGGACTGTGGCCCTTGGTGGCTCCTATGTAACTAAATTCTGCCTAATTTACGTCCTTCTTGTTATGTTCTCGATCCGAACAATTTATTAAATCTTTTTGGACAAACAATTCACTTGTGTTTATGACCTTTGCTATTTTGTTGAAATTTGCCCCCGTATGGCGTATTTATCACGTTACGGAATATAGGAAGGTTAGGAGAGAAACGATCACTATATTCAATATCATTATAATTTCAAGTTCCCTAATGAAAGTACCTACTTGAATACACGTATACAGCCACATGTGTCTATTCGAGACCGAAGTGGTTTTGAAGCCCAAAATTTGGCAAAAGTTAAGATGATTTTTATCACCAATCTTCCTTCAATTTATTCTGTTTCTTATCCTGGAGAAAGAAACATCATTACTATTAACAGTTTAATCTTTGGAAGCTGTCTAATATAATCTATCTCTTCTATATTATGTGGTAGAGGGATAATTTTTCTATAACTAATTTCAGCTCTTGCCCGTCAGGTTGTAGCAGAGGTCCTCTTCAGTTGCCTCTTTTACATGAAATCTTGGTTTTTTTCTTCTAGTGGTTGTGATATTGAGGTTTTTACCTCCCATTTTTAGTACATATAAATCCCTATTCTCCTATGATGACTCAAATATACCTCGCTGACCCATCTGCAGATTATCGATTGTATTACCTACATTTACATATTAGCCTTCCATGTCTCCATTAAAGAGTTTTTTTTATTGTCATTCTTCCCTAAAATGCATCTGACTTGATTTGATGCAAGGTAGGCAGATTGCGTGACTGCCTCTGATTTCATGTCTCCTTTTTGGCTAATTGGTTATACACATACTTCAATTTAAACTTCCTCTAACATCACCATTTTATGAATTTTGAAAAAACTGTGTGTTTTTCTAGTTGATTATAGCCATATTTACATATAAAAAAATAATAACAATCTTCCTCTCATGATAGCGCAATCATGTCATATTCTCTTGATTCTTTTCTTTAGCACGAAGCAAATTTCATCTTTAAAATAAAGTTGCATTTTAAGGAAAAGGCCTCCGTTAGAAGGCTTTTTTCGCCTCGCTTCACGTAACGGTATATGGTAAATAAGCAATATATAGCCAAAAATAGGAAAGAAAGGGAAAACTGAAGGTTTGATAAAATTCACCTTTTCAAATAATTAATGTTCCAATGCTTTAGGTAATTATTTATCTAATTAATTTATTTTTATGCATGCTAGGTAAAGTATTATTATTCTGATAGAAAGGAATATATTAGAATAAAAAGTAATCCAATAGGAATGGATTGACCTTCCCTAAGCAACTTAGTTGTTAAGGTAATTTGACAAATCTCTGCTTTATGGACCTGATTTTGGTTGAACGCCTAAACCACCTTCTCAGACACGTTAGCTTCGGGGAAAATATGCCGAAGGCCACCACATTTATCTTTATGGCTGTGTCCCGTCAAACCGTAAGTGATTTCTCTCTCTTTGAGCACTTTCAAACGTGTGGGTGATTCAAAATGTCTCAGAAATAAGAAAATTTCCCTATTGAAGGGTGAAATACTGGTCGGGGTGAAAATTGAACATGCAGAAATGAAATATAGAAATCAACATATCCTTTACTAATAAACTGAGCAGGATCAAACTTTGTGTTGAATCAAAATGCGATATTTTTAACGCCAGACGAAGCTATTGTATGAACTTGTCTAAAAAAAAAAATACTATTGAAACGATTATCGTGAACTTGCAAGGCTGAACATTCGAAGGAATTTTTGACCTTAATATGTATATAATGACCTAAAAGACCAAGCCCATTCTCGATTAGGTTGGTTTGGTTAAGTTACGTGAATTTAGTTCGGGTTATGTTCTAATTAAGTTATATTAGGATAAAAAACAACCCTAGAATATCTCATCATTACTTGATTCGATGATTTGATTACTTAATATGTTTACCAAGGAATTTTGTAAATTAGGCCTATGAGCTTCTGGATGCAGTACCTAATAGATTATAACTATTAATTTATCTGGAATGTTCGTTTCACTTTGGGAAATTTTATCTCTCTCTCTCTCTCTCTCTCCTTATATATATATATATATATATATGTTTTTTTAAAAAAGAGGCTGTATTTTGATTTTATCAATTTTATTTTGGAACGTTCCAACTGGCGAATGTAGTTTTTTTGTATCTGGTAGTAGATTAAAGATCAGTTGAGGAAGATCCATTTTATTTTTTACAACTAATTTGAGTTTTCGCCATGAGCTTTCTACTTTTTAAGGCGTCTTCAGGTGGAAATCTCCGTTAATGCTGAGGCTGCGTTGATTTGGTGTTTTCTTTAGTTTTGCCCCCTTTACGGGTGAGGTAGTTTATTGGTGGTCTTAAGCAGTAAAGAATGAAATTGATCTTTGTTTATATTTTCGTATTTGTTAATTTTGTCCCATTGCGGTATCTTTTTATTATTTTGTATTTGTTATTGACATATTAACTTGTCTCATTCTGGGATCTTTTATTTTTTTTTTACTCTCTTATTATTTTGCAATTTTTCTTTCCTTTTAGTTATACTTTGGTACAGATTCCATTGTTCTGGTGCTGGGGAGAAATCTTTTGTATTCACCTCCCTCTGCCTCTGGGTCTAGAGCCGCTATAGTCTATATAGGGAGAATAGCCTCTAGTCTTGCTCAGATGTCTCGACCTGTTTTTAGAGGTGTGTTTAGTAGTTCAAGACCTGTTTCTTCATGGAGGCTTCTCTAGGTCCGATATTAATACTACTTAGCGTTAGTAATAAACCGGAGGACTCGATTTTGCAATCTCTAGAGTCTTGTCAGATTTTTTCTTGATGCTGCGTTGAACGAAATATCATGGTACACCAGTTTGGATCTGGTGTACAACTTCTTTTTATTGGTTGTTCTGAAGTTTCGGAATTAGAGGAGTTTGTCGAGTTCAGTGTTGGCGTATCCAATCCTGGAGCTTAGGTGTCTGTTCATGCCGAGGACTGACAAGTGCGGTGAGTAGTCAATTTCAGAGTTTTCTAGATTGAGAGGGATGGAACTACGTTTGCCTATTGTGGTGCTGATATTTTTGAGATGTTGGTCAGTATTTTCCAGCGTTTCTTGAACCTGGAGATTCTTTCAGCTTCTGCTGTCGTGGCTCTAGCCATCATCCTCGCAGAATTTGTTCTCCGAACTAAAACTTGGGTAATATCATCCGCATATTGGATGTTGAGAGTTCATTCATCGGTTGGTTTGGGGAAATCACTTGAAAATAGGGTGTAGAGAGTGGATTTTCTTTCTTTAGTGCTTTTATAGGTGAAAGTTAGAGTACCATGTTCCTTTAGCAGAAAAGGTGAAAGCTCATGGCCAAAACGCAAACTAGTTGAAAAAAAAAAAAGGATCATCCTCAATTGAACTTTAATCTCCAACCAGATATCAAAAACTGCATTATCCAGTAGGAACGTGCCAAAATAAAATTGACAAAGTCAGAATATAACCTGCTCTTTAACAAATATGTATAAGCAAGAAGCTGTTTCCAACATACACCGATATATATATATATATATATATATATATATATATATATATATTATAAGTAAATGCAATTAATTACATCGTTACCATTTTGTTATGTAACTTTTAAAAGATTTTATTGGTTAAAAAAATAGACATAAAATCTTTGAAAAAATAAATAAATGCCATGGAAATGATTTTCAGCTAAAAACGGACATCTTCATAATGAGCGACAAATGAAGAGTAGGTTATCATTGTTAGTCAATTAACTAGGACTGGTTGAGTCTATTATCCTGAATTAACTGAGCTAATTAAATACCTAATTAAAACTGGTGTAGGAAACTCTCGATCTTACTGTAATTTCTTTCCCGGTGTCCTTTTACGACTCCTAATTTTAAACTAATTGCACCATTACAGAAATCTACCTATTCCTTATTAATCCTAAAGGTTTGGAATGGATAGCTCTCTTGTTCTATAGTAGGTAAAGATGTTCCCAGGAAACACTCTCCTTCCTTTTCCTAGCCTCACCAAGTAGTCTCCTCGTTTTCTATTCACTTTATATATCTTTTTCACAATTTTTTTTCCAATGGATTCATATATCCACTATTCTCCTTTGTTTAAAATATTTGAAGATGCCCTCGTTCATATTCCGTCTTATTTAATTTAAATGTTAAGTAATGGTGAAGCAGATAAGAAGGACTAGGGGGTTAAATCACTTGGAAATTACCATGATAAAATTATAATTTAGTACGATATTCACAGAGTGGTATCAGCTTGAATTAAAGGATTCAGAGTAAAGTATTTACGGAAACGTTCAAGTTTGGACCATTAAAATAAAAAAGAAAATGCATAGCAATCTAAACTTTAAAAAGGTTCATTAAAAGTTCGGAAATTAAAGTCTTGGCTTATAACGTTTTCCTTTTTTTTCTCTAGCCCTCATAGGAATTTTTAAAATCTAGCACACTATAATATGCCCTCCTGCCTTATTATTTATGCTTAACGACGATTCTTTTTCATTCGCCACCTTTTATTTTTTTCCTTCCCTCACCCTTCCCCTTTGAATGGTATTAGCGTCATTAATTACATGAATTGCCTCTATTTTCTCATACAATTATGCGCCGGTGGACGTTTATTGTTCTCTTTTTCTATCGTATTTATTTAAGGGAAGGCGCATTTTATGTATTAATTAATTTATGAAAGGATATCTTACGTTTGTTTGAGGCTTGATTAGATATAGTATCAACAAACCTAACTTGACCTGCGCCAGGTAACATTTAAAATACCTTTTCTTCATCTTTTCCTTATTTACTCTCATTTCATTTAAATAAAAAAAAAACTTAAAACAGCTTTAAAATGGTAGGAATAGAAGGATAACGAGATATAAAAATTATGCATTCCTACCGCAGTATAAATTTGTAGCAATCACGTTAAAGTGCACTGGTGGAGCTTCGCAGGGCATCAACAGATAGCGAGGATGGAATTCAATTCCCCAAATGTAGTTAAAAGAAGCAAGTTGAGATGTAGGATATAATTGCCCCGACCAAGTTATATGCATCAGAAAAGGCAGGTCCAGTTTTGCAATAGCTCCCTATTTATGTGAGGAGAAAAGAGTCCAAATATTTTACATAGAGGGGTGTGTGAAGGAAAACAAATCACAGTTTACGATGAAACTTTTTTAAATTAAAGGCTAATTTTCAATGTTTTAGAGTTTTTAAAAAAATAGAATTGAAAAGAGTGAGATTCAATGAAATTTTCCCAAATTAGTAAAAAAATTATTAAAATGCTTATCGAAGGTTTTGGAATTTTTTAAAACAAAAATAATTACAAATCATGAACTTCAGAAAATGTATTAAAATAAGGCCTGGATTTTTGGGAGGCATCTTTTCGTATATAAAAGCAAATTTAGTTGGGAGAAAAACCAGCTCTGACGATTGTTTTTTTCTATATTAAAACAATTCTGATAAAAGTTTTTTCTTGCCTTCGGGCCTATGAAACAAGCATGCATCTGAAAAAACATAGACGAAGAGTAAATCATTAGGAAATATGTCCTGGAATCTTTTAAAAAATGTTTAGACACCGTTATTAGATCATATTAGGCCGTAGACCACATACCTATAGTCTGCTTGTGAAGCTCATACTCGTCCTGTAAATGAGAGTGGCGAAGCCAGAGCGTTTGTAGGTCTATAATTAAAGAGATCGAAATTCTCGTCCTCTGAATAACTGGCGTAACATTTGCAAACTTCAATTTTTCAGTATCAATAATCTTTTAATAAGTGGCTCTATGGTCATGATTTTTAAAACCTAAATATAACACATATGAATTATATATATATATATATATATATATATATATATATATATATATATATATATATATATATATATAAATATATATATATATATATATATATATATATATATATATATATATATATATATATATATATATATATATATATATATGTAGTCGATGATTGTGTAGTTTTCCTTATATCTAGACTTTTTCAAGAGTTAATCTGTGGGCATTTAAGTTTATTTTATTCATTGAAATGAATTCTATCGGGAGAAAAAACGAATGTTACTTATGCGTCTGACGGCCTAAACTAGAGAGAAAATTCTAATTTCTGATTTCCGCAAATCTTCTCGCATCGCCTGAAAAAAATTCCTCCAGCTTTTTAATAGGATCCGTAAAAACTTGAATCGGTTTTCTATTATTTACTTATGCATAGAACTGTTTGTCCTTTTTATCCAGGTTTATAATGTTATATTTGGTAATCCAGGATAATGAGGCACATTATATGAAGCTATAAATTCTCAGTAGTTTATTTCATTCATAAAACTACAAATTAGTCTAAAAAGTATAATTGCAAGTTTATTATAATATCAATCTTAATTATTCAAAAATTACTCCTTTTATATATATTCATTAGTTTCGAAGCAGTCCACTGTTTTCTCATCAAATATCTGCATCGCTTTAATAAAGAATGTGAGATTCTATGACCTGTATCTCAATGATGAATGCTGCCTGGATTTTTTTTTAATAATTTGAAGGTTTCTTATAAACTATTGTTTGAACTTGAAACTATATTCTTTCTATTGTTTTCTAAGATGATATAAAATAACTTATACTTTAAGAGTTATCTTTAGAGTCCCATTTTCCTGAACAACCTTATACCTAACTCTATTACGTGCTAGAAAATCCCTACTTATCTAAAAGCTGACCATTACCCAATCTCTAAATACCTCGAAATAAAAGTTCATAATTGGATTCCATACATCTCCAATACCACTGGTATCCTGCTTTCCCCTTATATCAAATACAGAGAATCAGACCACCTTTAGTATGGTTCGAGCGACTGCCTCTGCAACACTCATCAGAGGTTCGAATTTCGGGCAAAAGAGCTTTTGGCATGGGCGGAATAGCACGGTAATTATTCTATCATCCGACCCAACATAAAGAGGAATAATATTTTTGGAAAAATGAATAAATATTCCGACCCAAATTTTGTCAGAATATTTTGTTAGGGTGTAGACCTTTGGTATTTAACATACTATATTTCTTTATATTGAAGATTTTTTTCCTTACTATTAATCTATATATTTAGAAATACCTTTTAAACACCATTATTTTCAAGGGATTGGTGATAATAGGATGAGAAAAATATATAAAAGAAAATCAAGTTAGTGATTCTTTTACACATTATTCTTAGTTGGTGATATCAAATAAATCAAATAAGTTGAATTAGTTTTTAGATCGAGGGGTTCGAGTTGATTGTGTTATTGTTCTTATTCTAATATTTTTCTTCAAAGGTGTTCTCTAGTGTTTCTTGCTATCTCTTGTCAATATTTCTTCGAAAAATATTCCATGTCTTTATCTTTAAAAGTATTTGACACCATCCTTCGCCTCTTTTTTGTGCCTTTTCATTTGTTGCGAATGAGTGAACGGAAAGGAAAGAATAATATCAAACAAACGAAGAAATTTAAAAAAAATATAATACATTGAGAATGGTAGAAAAGAATCCCTATAGGGCATTACATAAATCTGAAATACATACGGGGAATTGGCATTAAAATTAGTGAACAAAGCTTTACAAGTAGCACAAGTATTTTTATTTCAAAGTTGAATGGTTCCTAAAAGATTAAGAATTGTCCTTGTAATTAACTAAGGATTCTTTATTCAACATTTTCTTTCAGTTTTGGGCGATTTACGTGCCTTGCGGTGCCCAATTCTTGAACGCAGCTCAAATCACTCTGGAGCAGATCGACATCGTGAAACGAATGATCCAAAAGTACTCGGAGCTCCTAGGATACGCGCAGTCTCACGATGGTCAGTTATTCCTCCTTTTTAATCCGTGTTACACCTACTTTCACAAATTTGGCCCAGCTGAAGATATAAAAGTGAATATAATATGTCGATAACCACGGAAAATCAAACACCCAGAATTAATAAAAATAAAAATAAGCAAGCATAAAATTTATGCCTACCCCAAAAAACATTAAACTAAATTAGAGAATCTAGAACTATTCCAATTCCTCAAAACAAATCCATACTAAGGGTACGTGAGATACATGACACATAGACCTGAGTTCAAGGATATTATTAATACTAGTTTCAAGGTATTGCATGTTGAGTTCAATTGGTAGTTACTACTACTTACTTGATTTATTAATGATAGATTGCAGTAAGTATTTCACTGTCAGTGCCCTTACAATCACTTATGGATTAGAATGTAGTAACAGGTTAATTTCTTTATAGAAGCTTTGCCTCACTCAAATATACGAATTCAAATCCTCCTGAGAGATATTATATTTAAATCGTTCTTAATCTTTCCAATATGAGGAATAATTAACGTTTTTCTCCCTCTGCTCCTTGCTCCGCTCAAACGCCCTCCAAATCATTAGCAATAAGGTCACTGAGATCTTACGACAAGTGACTAGACGGTTTTTTATGTCTGAGAGTTCACTCCTAAGACCATCGTTGCTCCATTGTTCATGACAACCGCTGTTCAGGTGTTTCACATATCAGCGACTTAGCAGAAAGCAATGATGTTCTGAGACCCTCCTCTACAAAGTGATTTCCGAAGCCAAACTTAATCGACTGTCGGCCTTGCTACTGTGTCACAGATTCTTATCCTTTGTTTCTATTCATTGTCTCCAAGCTCCTTTTTTATTTGCTTTTGGTTCTTTATATTCATCTTACTCTGTCTTTAATAAGTGTAGGCCAGGTCTCATGGAAGATAAAAAATGTTACAGACAGAAGACTGAAGAAAACTTTCTTTGCTATTTTCCTTACATTCGACAAAGGATTGCCTTGCTGGTTGAAAGCATACAGTTTCAGGAGACACCTCTACCACGACAAATAGCCTTATATTCTGGACATTTAGACAATATACCTTTCCCACATTTTCACTCCCATCTAATTTCATCGCGGACGTCTTTTCGCAATTCTTCCAAGCCAGATGCACTCGTTAGTTCGCTTTTGTGAAATTTTCTTTTTTTTATTTCCAGAGCTGCTTAAGGTATACCGGACGGGAAAGGTGGCGAGTCTTCTTGGAATTGAAGGTGGCCATCTGATGGGTGCCAGCCTATCCGTACTGAGGATGTACTACGATTTGGGGGTCCGGTACTTAACCCTCACCCACAGCTGCAACACGCCATGGTATGTCGCCCCTTCTCTTTTCGTTTGGTCCCCAGTCCCAATATAGAATTGCGACCCATCTTTCCTAATAAATGGAAGATACTGGACCAAATACGACTTAATCCAATGATCGGAGATTTAAGTTCTAATTTGGGGGTTCAAAAAAGACCCAGCTTAGAGTGCTCAATTCTTAAAATCGGAATACCTTAATGACTTTTTTTCTCTCACCGTTATGACTAGATAGGCGGAGGAAGAAAAGAAAGGATGAATAGAATAAATGAAGAATAATGATGAAAAAACTAGTCCTAACGATTAGTGAAGGAAGTCTTTGGAACAATCCTATACCGGGTGGAATAACCTCTTCAATGTTTAATGGTGAAAATAATAGGATAGATTGTACTCGAAAAAAGTGGTTCAAACAACATTAGGTTAAAAAATCATAAATTCGAACCACATTTGTGTGGTGTTTCTCATTATTTGGACAAAAACAAACTCAAACAACTTTAAAGTACTATATATTTTAATTGGGTAAGTGCCCTTTGGCATTCGTCCATGAGTCTAACCAGTCCTCAGAAAAAAACGGAAGGAGGAGAGAAAGATGAATAATTATAAGTAATAGAACTAAGAAAATGATAATAATGAAAAAAATATTAATAATTAATTCATTCTGGAGGGTTATATCACCCTCTATCCCCCTCTAAGGGTCTAACCATGCGTGTGAAAGAAAAATATGGATGGAATTTTAATGGATGGGGCCGGAAGGGCACAGTTGAAGCCTCTTTGAGCAAATTCGTAAAGAGCACTCATTCGTAGATTGTAGTACTCAAATTTGCGTGGAAGAATTTGAAATTAGAGATCAAGCGAGGTTTGAAGAACTACAACGTTTATATTAGTCCTCGAGTGTATCGAAGGAGTACAACGGGGGTAGTACTCCTCAACCTGTTAAGGGCAATCAACGATATTCTTACTTATAATGCTTATTGAATGATCGCCCAACGATAGTACCGCCGAGTTTTTCGAAGGAGTACATCAATTCTTATACTCGCCAGCGTTGATGATGGACTACAACTATGATAGTACTCGCCGAGTTTGGCAAAAGGGTACAACGAGAACAATATCCAATCATGTTACTGAATGAGTAAAACAGGAAAATTCTCCTCTAATTTGGGCAAGGCTTGGCCTAGTGGAAACCGCTGCACAGCATATCGATGTTAAACCTCATCGGGTGTGTTCATTAACCAGATGGAGTTCCAGCTCGATGTGCCGGTGAGATGACCTTTACTTGGCCACTCCTAGTTGCGAGCTCGTTTAATTCAGGATCCTCCAATTGAGATTGGGAGGGATTTCAGTATCCCGCAGGATACGGTCTTTGTTTCCTATAGTCGAGGTCCCAGGTTCGATCCTAAGCGAGGGCTTCTGGCCACCGGTGGTTGGACGCACTGGGCTAACTCCCGTGGGGAAGGTAAATCTTACACAGGTGATCACACACATAGCTAATCACAATACCGCTCTCCTTCTTCTCCCGTCTTAACAGCACAACCTCCGCAAACACTCTTTTACTCTTTCGAAGTATTTTACCAATTCGTAGTTGCATCCATTTATCAGGGACGCAGCACGAGTCACCGGAGAATGTCATGCTGAGTTTTATATGAGTTTCTTATCTGATCAGCAGTTGTTGTTTTCCAAGAGACCATTGTTATTGCAACTCACCTACCTAATGAAAGCGCCATCAGATCGTTGTTTCTGTGCCAAATTCAGGAGGAAATGAACCTATTTAGCTTAGTTAATTAGTAAAGTAAATTACCACTAGAGTTATTAGGAGAAGTACAAAGGAAAGATTCTTCCTCGAATTTTCCAACCAGAGCACTAAAAAGTACTCTACACACTTTTCGAAGATGCACAATGACTATATTAAGGAAACCGAAAATTAATGTTGCATTTTCAAGTCAGGTGTTTTGATAGTGGTGGAATACAGAAGTTCCCAACTTCAACGCTCAAATTCTATGTTTAGAGAGGAGTTGAGCTCCTATTCTGGTTGCTTTTAGTTGTATTTTTTCTTGTTCTTTGATAACACAGAGATACCAAAGAATTTAAAGTGTCATATTTGATATTACATAACTGAGCAATTAACCAGTGGGAAAAAAATTATTATGTTAATACATCAATTAAATGTTTTGTCACTTTTAAAGATACAGGAGGGATGGGTTAAGTGGCAAATCAGATAACTAGGTTCCTGATGGGTAAATGTGATTATTAATGATGATAATTTAGTTTGTGACAAATAAATTTATTATTGGTATCTATCTATCTAATGGCAATATATATCTCACAAAAATATAATTCACTATTGGGTTAAACTAAAAGGAATACTAATGCTTGTTGAAGTAGAATAACGAGTGTAATACACCACAATTTGTTGAATGAGTACAACAAGGATATTATTCTTTAAACCTGTCCTGAGAATACAAGTATATACTCTTTGGCTGTGGTAAAGAAGTGCACCGAGGGTAGTTAACTTCTAGAATAGATGTTGTATTGACGTGTTTTGATGTCTCAACGGCAGGGCAGACTCGTCGATGGCCGACTCCCCGGGTCACCAGGCGGAGAACTTCGGCCTCAATGACTTCGGAGCGGTAAGCTTCATCAGACCCCTTCGTCCACCTCTCTGTGTTTGTCGGTTAGGTCTACTGTGGATACTTCGGTTATTGTCTTCTTCCCAGGATTGTCATTCTCTCTCATAAACTTCTGTGTGTGGGTAGTGATATGCTGTGCCGTCAGTACCCCTAGTCTCTATCGCTGGTTCTTGTTTGTTAGATCAACCTACATACATTTGTATGTAGTCTTTGTTAATTCCATTAATTGACGGTGTTTCACCCTTGTCTTAGAGCCTTTTTTTACAAAGTAATTTGTCTCTCAGCGGTGTTTTGTAATATTTGGTAAATTATTCACTCTCATGTCTAGTCAGTCGTTTTTATCGCTTATCTGTTTATTTTTCCTTAGATTTTGCTCATATTTCATTTTTTTTTTCATTTCTCTACATCTTACTTTTGTGTTACCACTGTTATTTCTGCCATTATTTCACTCCTACGTGTGTATCCTCCTACACTTTGTTGCATGATTCTTTTTCTCCTTCTAATTTTCCAGCCTTAGTTATATCAGTATGTTCCGCTTACCTCTGTTTTGCCAGTCTCTGTTGCACGGGTTTTGTCTCTCATGTGTGTTTCTCTGATCTATAGCCAGCATGTGTCTTTCCAGTCTTTGTCTCTCGTTACTTTGTTTATATTATTATGAATGTATTTAGTGACTCTCTCTCTCTCTCAACAAATTGTTTCCTGGGTGTGCATGTGCATGAGCCTCACCTCGCTGCCTAACGGCCTTCTCTCTCCCCTTAGAAAGTCGTGCTGGAGATGAACCGCCTGGGCATGATGGTGGACTTATCCCACGTGTCCCAGCAGACCATGCGGGACGCCCTTGCTGTATCTCGCGCACCAGTAATCTTCTCCCACTCGGCTGCCCACGCTATCTGCCCACACTCAAGGAATGTCCCCGATGACGTCCTCAGACAAGTGGTAAGTGGGTTCCGCAACCCTACGAGGTTGAGAACGGATTACCTTTGTTTGACGCATTCACCGGAATCTGCGGCTCGGATCCCAAGTGACAGAAAGGTGCTGAATTAGAGAAAGTGATCGAGGTCAGAAACGACAGTGACATCAAGAAAGAACTACACCATTTTACAGAAATTAAACATAATGTGTAAACAACAATGTCATTTACAATCAGGGAAGGGCAAAGAGATGAAATAGGGATAAATAAATTAGGAAGAACGGAAAAGAATAAAGAAGGCACATGCGTCAATAGTATTTATTTTCAACACATAATAGTGGGTCCATAGGAACGCTCCATACTTCTCAAGGAACCTGTTTTATCAAACAACACCTTTATAATTACGAACTTTGAATCCACTTCTCTTGGGTTCTGCTTGTCAGCATGAGACTAACTTGATCAATAACACTGGGGTCGGCTGAAAAATTTCATTAATCCATAGCCACTTTCTTCGCGTAAACAGTTTCAACAGTTTCTATCCTAAACAAATAAAAGACTCACAAAAAGGAATAAATGATGGGAAATGAAAAAACTAACTGAATGCAACTCATGGAAGATCTGAAATTTTGATTTGTTTCAAAATGAAAGTTCTAAACAATCGGAAATATAACGCGAAAATGACGTCCCAACACGCCATCAGTAGTTCTTCATTGGCTAAGATCCACAACGCAAATGGTGCTCTAGCAAAATTAAACCTGGTGTACCAGCCATTTTTATCTCATTTTTTAAATTTACAGCGAAAAACAACGATGGAATTTCCGTAGAAAATGTGTTGAGAGATAATTAAAGAGATAACTAAAGAGAGTGGAGTAAATAGAAGAAATGAAAATATGTCGAAGATATATAATTGCATATCATCTGCTGGTATTGCCGATGTCAGGGCATAATATGTGCCAGATGTCAGCTGCAGCATGTTGAACTATGCTACAATTGACATCGACATGCAGCTACCTTTTAATCCCAAACCAAATTATTCTTTACAGAACTTCACAGCCAAATTTTCGTTCCATCTCTCAACAGATTCACAAGAGAAAATTATTCTCATCTTATGACCAAAAAATAATGATTGAATATAGATTCAATTATTACTATCCAATTAAAGGAGATTTAATATCATTTGATATCATATTTTTTACCATTTACACATTTCATTGAAATATAAAAGATACAGTTATTGAAATTTTATTAAATAGATCACGAGGTGCTTTCTAGCTGTTGCACTTGAAAAATTTCATCATAATAACAATTCTCACGTTAACCGGTAACCTGTTTTTCCAGAGTTGTATGATCATTCATATACTGAAGCAGACCTTAAAAACTTGATACACTAAAGCATAAAAATTATTATTCACCCTTTTTCCTGGATAAAGAGGGAGAAATAATTCATCTAATCCTGTAATTTTACTGTCATTTTCAATTACATTCTACTGATGAATACTTCCTACAATGAATGAATAAAAACAATAAGGTCCCATCATTAAATCGGGCACTAACTAAAAGAGAAGGATCAAATCCTCCCCAAAATGAGAAGAATATAGCTCTTTTCTTAAAATGGTCAGCTGGGGCTCCTTAATAAAAAAGGCTAAGCACAAAACACGTGAATAAGTTTTCGTGATCTTAGTGAATGACACCTTTGATTTTCCCACCAAGGTACTAGGATCGATTCCCGGAAAGAGGAAACATAGAAATCTGGCGCTCATTAGCAGAATGCGCCAGTCATGTGGCCTCTTGAGTTTAAAAAATACGGGTAGAAGGCTCCAGCCCAGTACGCCATCTGAAATATAGGCAAATACAACAACATTCCTTTTAATCTTCATTACCATTCCTACTCTTTAGCTGGTGGCAAAATATAGTACTATCTCTTTTTCTCCCTATATCACTTCGATGTCAGTCTGATATTTATAGGAATTTAATTATACGGCTAAAGAAACACGTCTCGAATGAAAAGGGGGATTAAGAGGGGTCTTGATCTACTTAATCAATAAAAGACGATCAAGTTCTACTAATAAAGAAGAACAAACCCTAAGAGTAAATGGGCTAATAAGCCCCGACAAAAATAAAGGACCACAACACTCTACAAATATTGCGGTCACAATTACTCTACTATTTAACAGAAGATAAATTCCAACAGACTAATTAATAAGACAATATAACCCTCCCAGTGGAGGACTAGCTCATCCGAATAATAGAGCGGTGCCAATAAATGCCGAAATATAATGCATCTATGAAAGAGAACATTAAAAAATACAATAAAGTTAATGAATTCTACCCAATAGACGACGAGACAGTGTTTCTAATGACAGGAAAATATAGCCTTATCAATAAAAAAGACTATGAAGTCTCCTATCAATAAAAGAGATAATAAATCCAAATCAATAAAGAGCGCATTAAAGCCGTAATAATAAATTAGACATTAAAATCATAGCTTTAATGAGCACGATAAAGACCTACCGGAAAAGGTTGAAAATAAAGCTTCAATAATGAAGTAAAAATTAAATTCTGAAAAATAAAGTGTAAGATAAAGAGCAAGCAATAAAGCCGGCAATAACGCCCTATTAATTATTTATTGGTTTATAAATCATAACTAGTAGTTATGTTATAAGGGTTTAATATAACAACTCTTGTCATGTTATATATATATTGTTTCCTGACGATAATGTTGTACTTTAACTACTACGACTCCCTTATGTCAATTCTAATGCTCTATTAAAATCTAACACTTTTTTATTTTTCTTGTTACAGCACTTAAATGGCGGCATTGTCATGGTCAATTTTTACAACTATTTTCTTACTTGTAATGCCACAGCTTCCGTCATTGACGTTGTCAGTAAGTTGTTTTCACTTCAGCAATGTTTAAAAAAAACAGTATAACTCAAATCTTATGCCTCCAATGATTTTTCAGGTTGATATCTGCAACAGTATTTTAGCCCATGAGGTCTCCTATTAATAAAAGAAATAACAAATCCATGCCAATAAAGAGCGCATTAAAGCGCTCTGGTCCATGAGGGTGTTCAACGGGTTCTAATTAGTTTTTCAACGCTGACTTCAAATCTATAATTAGTTTTTGTATACATGCTCTAGTTTTATACTATTTTAAATTTCGAATTTCTCTGAAATTAACCCGATTTAGGTTTTGTTTCAGATCGTATCGTGGCTTCTTCAAGAAGACATAAAAGCATAAATGACATAATTCATTCTGTTACATCTGTGGCTTCTATAGACTTGTTCTTCAAAGCCATAATAAAACAAGGTTTCTGCGCCGCAACTATAAGGCCTGTTTTAATGTTCCCATTAGTGACCAGATTAAGACTTTGTCATAATTGATAGGAAAGTCTTCGTGACTTGATCGATGGAAAAGGTAAAGGTCTGCCTTTTGACTCATGTGGTTTGGTGAGATAAAATGGACCACATAACACTGTTATTTTCTCATGGTCAACACTAGATGTGTTGGAAAAAAACCCGGCATATTTTCTTCTATCTCAGAATTTCATTCCAATTTGACCTACGAGTCGAAATGGTCCCATATGAAATGTTCATCTTTGATGAACTACCGAATCTACATATTGGCTTTCAAACATACCAGCCTTGTTTTTCGAATTGACATTCCAAAGCATGTCAAAAGGAGGCACTTGAATTCACCTTTAGTTATGAATTGTTTCATGCGATCCATTTTTATATCCACAGGTGTGAATATAATTCTCTTTCTTTTAACAAGTGGCTAATGTTGAACGTTGGAATCATTAAGTTTAATGCTTCCTTCGAGCTCTGCTGTCCCACATGTACAAAATAAGGGATACTTTGTATATCCGCGTTGCTGAAAGAAGGAAACCTACAATTTTAAGGTTAACACAGATGTTAAATTGTGTGTGTAATACTGAAAAACCACATTGACTCTCGTTATGTAGCAATGTTTTCACGAAGATTACCTGAATGCTTAATTAGGAGTGTCCCATATAATCATCATTGTTGAGGGCGACACTCTTTAACAGTAGCCATTCATTTGAGGTGTAGATCAGAATTCACAATTCCCTCACATTAAGAAAAACAATAAGAAAATTTATATTCAATCTTGAAACAGGATGGTGTTAATTTTTATTATACTCCTAAATCTCGTGGCAAATCATTTATATCATCATTATCGAATACAGTTGAGATAATGTGGGGGTTTTCTGTTATGTAATTATCCAATTTAGCTCAAACAACCTGTCTAAGTAGTTAAGTACATATATATACATATATATGTATATATATATATATATATATACGAGGGCATTAAAAAGTCTCGCTTCACTGTTAAATTTTAATTAAATGAAAACAGCTTTATGGATTTTAACAAAATTAGTCGGAAGCTTGATATAGAATTAGTACCATAACGACGAACTTCTTCTTTTTTTTCTTTTCCTACATAGACATCAATGTGAGTGCCTTCTCTTTTCAAGACACATTGGAAACCTCCCTCTCCATGCATTTCTCTCCAGTTCCGGTTACCATTACCCTTGTAACAAGAGTGCAGGTATTCCTTATAAGTTCTTCGAACTATACAACACTGTTGATCTTTGATGAAAAGACTTTGCTTTACAGCAAGCCCCATGGAAATAAATCACAGGGTGTCAAATCTGGAGAACAAGGAGCCCACTCCAGAAGTCCTCGATGACCTACCAATGTATTAGGGAATTTGTGATTCAAGAAATCGCAAACTCTTTGAGAATAATGAATAGGAGACCGATCTTTTGGATCAAACAATAATCAACATTGGCTACATGTTCCAATTCAGTAATAAAATAGTTTAGAAGCATCCCTCGATAATTGACACCTGTTACATTAACAACACGCTGCTGATCATATCTGAAGAAAAATAGGCCAATGAGATTTCTAGAAGAAACAGTGCACCATGCAACGACCTTTAAAGAGTCGCGCTCGTACTCTTTAACAACGACTAGGTTGAATTTACTCCCAAATCTAGGGCAATGTCGATTCACGTGACCAGATAAGTGAAAATTTGCTTGTTCAGTGAAAAGCATGCTATCCAAGAGAGAAGAGTCATTTTGATGATGGTGTTGTCTCAAACAGCTCTACCCTTTATCAAAATCCTTTTCCATAGGTTTTTTAACAATATTTCTCTTAAAAGGAAACATTTTGAATTATTATTACGTTGTATCCGTTGGATGACTTAAGCATGAATTGTTCCTTCCCGCGAGGATCTGTTTATGGACTTCCCTTGACTTCTTTAACAATAGAAATGTTTTCTTCAGAACGGATCCTTTTAGGTTTTACATGGCGTGGTCTATCAGCCACAGAGCCTGTTTTCATAAATATCTTATGACTTGAATAAATTAAAGAGCGTGCTAGCAAAGTAGGCATCTCATAGAAAGCAGGGCATCGCCTTTAAGTTTCGGTTTGACATTGGTAAACTTCCTGCCATGCAGCAATTTCGCACTTCATTTCCAAATTCAACTGATAACCCATTTGGAACAGATGTAAGGTTTAACTTATATACCAACCGATTCTAATTCAGTTATCTATATTATACTATGAAATTGAAGTCCTCGATTTAAAACTGAACAAAAGTGCAGCGGGGCTTTTGACCGGCCCTCTCTCTCTCTTTCTCTCTCTCTCTCTCTCTCCCTCTATAGATATAGATATAGATATTTATTTGGGTTATGTATAGTTGAGCGCCGCCTTTTCAGCGCGTGCCAAGACATTTCAGCGCCAAATCATTTCAGCGCTTGATTATTTCATCAGGAGAATATCGCTGTAACATTTGAGCGCTAATATAATCATTAAGTTTTGTATTATCCGAAATACTGGACTTGAAAAAACAACCCTTATTATAACCTCGTTTTTTTTTTAACTAAGTACAAATTAGACTTTTTTTGTATTAACAAAAATATCAGCACAAAAATACAAAATTGAAAAAAAGATTTTGAGCCAAGAATAAATTTGAATTACTAAATAAAATAAGTTACATAAAATATTACAAAATTGTAAACACCATTTACATATAGTCTACTAAATTTAACCTCTTATTTTTTTGTAGAATTCAATAACCTTTTTAAAAATATACGCTTTTTTAAGCAGATAACGCGCAATGAAAATCTTTTATTCTTGAAGTTTAATACACTCTAAAAGTGGCTAGGAATTTAAAACATTTTGTAGACAAGTTTTGCCTAGCTTATAGTGAACAGCGCCTCTAAGTGACCAAAGTTTAAAAAATTGTAAAATCATTAAAAAATTCAATCATATATGTAGAGGAAATTTATATGCAGTCAATTTTGAATAGGGTATTTATTAAACTATGAGCGGTTCCCTGCAAATATTCGACTTCATTTCTTTCTTCATAGTGCAAAATAATTCTCAAAATTCTACTCGTCTCGTCTTTTTTTAATTTTGCGGAGAGCCTGGATGAACTTCCACATAGTTGCTTTATTCATTCCTAATTTGCATCTTAATCTCTTGTTTGCTGCTTCAGCTTGATTGTTTGTTCTCTCTTTCCCGTCAAGAGTTCGATGATGGAAATTCCACAGCTCCGAATGAAATAATGCCCTTCTTCGTCCATTTCTTATTCTATTAGGGCGACCATTCTAATTATCCTCGAACCAATTCAGGAGTCCGGCTAACTAGTCAGGTAAATCAGATCCTAAATCATCCACATAACCATCTAAATTTTCTATAGGCGCAAAGGCCTGACCAGTGAATATTTTAGGGTGTAAAGCAAAATCAGGATTATTACTCTACTGACTCATAAAGCCCATCTTGCTTGTATTTTCTTACAACAGATTTTGGGCCATGTTTAAACGTCATCTTCGCACTTGTACATTCAGGAACGATTCCTTCATAGCCAAAATGGATGTTTGCTAAAAATCACAATTGATTGCACTTGGCTCTGCATTTGGAACAATGTCTTAAATAATATTTAACGTTCTTTTTTAAGTTTTGTACTGCTTATTTTGTAAGAGCACATATAATATCGGATGAACAGCTCCATGCTTTTTTACGATTACGATGTAAACTTGATAAAATAGATTTAAGTCACATTTAAAAGTTCCATCATCATACCAACTATTAGAAGTCGCTAGATTTTCCAACCAGGTCTCTCTTCCTAAAATGAGAATTCTATCGTGCCCCGAACCATCGTCAACTAAACAAAAATTCTCCACCGCTTACTGATGTTGTTTTGTACATTTTAAATTCTTGAGGTATTTCGAATTTAGAAATAAAATTAGGACTGTCAGAGACTTTGTTTATTATCTTACGTGTTTGTTGAATCATTTTTTTTCAGTGCTGATCTATTTGATATTTGTGTAAGACCATCTTGATTCACGCTGCCTAAATACTGATTAATAAGTACACTTGGAGGTTCACAGGTTAATGAAGCTCTACCTCTTGCTTCATATTTTGCCTTTTCCACTTCGATATCAACAGACGATGAAGAATGAGTATGGTCATCGATTGAGCGTATAACTTAGTATTAAAAATTATGAATCCTAAGCGTTGAGAAATTGCTACATTAAGCATCCCAGAGGAGGATATGTTCATTAAAGCCCCTCCTCCCTATTGAGAAGAAAGCCGGAGAAGCGAGCCACATGAGGCGAAGCATGTGAACGGTAGCCGGTGAATAACAGTAACTGCCTACCCTGTCTGATCTCCCCGCCGCTTTGGGCAGTTAGAGCTAACATCTGTTTTAAGGCGACCACATAAGGCCCTTAAACGACGCTCTAACGATTTAATTACCTACGAGACCCCTAAACCCGTAGTTCTGTCACAATAAAAGCGGTGCTAGGCAAAAGGCACGCCAAGGAGTTGGGCGGTTGAGAGTCTCTCTAATAAGCAAGCCGACTTGGGCACCACAGTGCCAACCTCTGCACTTTGCGCTCTCACCAGATGCGAACTCACCCTTAGCGCTCCCCTCTGTGGCCTTGCCCCTTCCCCCTTAGATGGGACGGTGATCTGTCTATAAATAAGTTGCAAAAAGAAAGAGAGAGGACTAGAATTCGATAAGAAAGAAGAAGGATCAGTTCGTGAAGATCGGTCCTTCAGCCAGACAAGAAAGATTATGTAGAATTCGATAAGAAAGAAGAAGGATCAGTTCCTGAAGATCGATCCATCAGCCAGACAAGGAGGATTTGACAATTCGATAAATAAGAAGAAGGTTCAGTTCGTGAAGATCAATCCTTTAGACATACAAGACGAATTCCGTGAGAAACGATAGGATCAGATTGAGAAAATCGATGCCCCCTTCCTGGGCCGAATTAACATAAATAGTCAAGCGTTGAATCGGTGCAATACCGAAGAATCCGTTACAGACTTAGAAGAAGTCTGACTGGAGAAAAGTAAACCTGCTCACACTCGAGTGACTCTCATATCTCAAGTTCCGTAAGAGTGAGAGGAGAAGAACCCAGCCTCAACGAGGTTCCGTTCTTTAATTACGGTAAAAATCTCACCGAATACCCCAAAAGCTAGGTGGACACTCTACGTTAAAGAATCAGATACCAAGAGGCGTCAAGATCTTTCAGAAGAGAACTTTTGGAGTGAAGAGCACCGTAACTCTCCACGTCTTTTTAATTTAACCTGAGGCAAGTTTGCAATAAGAAGTGACATCGCTTCATCTCTCTCCCGCCATACCACCTCTACGAAATTTAATCATCTGCCACGGCAACACTCCAAAGTGAGAGATAAGCCCTCCAGCGATATTCTGCAATCTCTGATACTTTCTGTCATGTGAGTTAGAAAGAACTTTTATATTCATATTGCGATAGTATGAGTTTAGTACGTCTCACGTTTTAAGGGAAGTAGAAACCATTGTTCGTGAACCTCGGTCATATTTGCTAGTAGACGAGAGTACTTTACTTTAATGTTTAAGGCTAATCAAATAGGGTCGCGATAAAAATACTAATTGGCAATTGATGTGTTTACGTGTAGCCTATTTGTTTATTTTTGTCATCGTAGTCATGGTAATAGGCTTAGATGCCAACCGGACAACTGTTTGTTTGTCATAGTTAAGTGTTACATTTAAAATATATGTTTATTTTGGAATACTTCCTGTGTGTTTCCTATTATCATTACGTGTTGAAATGGCTCTTTCTCAAGAACAAAACACCTGAATTAGCACTCTTAGATCAAAGCTTACTTTATCAAAGAGGTACCTTACGTATCACAAAGCATACCACGACAAAAGTGGTGTCAAGAGTGGAATGATCAAAATGAGGTATTATACGACACTATGCATGCAGTTACATTCATGGCATCGCCAAAACATTAAATCCATCTCGGTTTTACTAATTTTATCAAACCGATAGATTTACATATTACTGGTGACAAAACCTTTCTTTCCTCACTTACTGCTTACAAAATGAGCCATGTTTTAGGTTGAATATTTTAAAAGAGGCCATAAGTATCGTTCAAATCAACGCTAACCTCTGAAAAAAAAGCTGAAATATAGGAAGTTAAGCCTTTATATATACACAGAATCTAGTTGATAAAGAAAAACACAATTTCCAATTTCAGCAGTAGACATAGCCAAAAGCTTGTCAAGCAGAATTGAACTAATTAAATTTAGTTGAATTAAACTGACGCAGCAACAAATAGCCTTTTAAGGAATTCGCGGGAACTGTTCAGGGATAAAATCTAAGAGAGCCATCCAATCCATCCTTAAATTAATCCTTTAAATATCTCCTGCTTAAATTGTGGTTTGGTTTTGGGTTAATAAGCTAGGTTAGGAGCATTATTTCATCGGGAATATTCATTAAAATGTGTTCTGGAGATAGTCGAAAAATAACCACTAATCCAGCTGATATTAAACTTTATGTGGCTTTGACTTTGGAATATGGCCTGAAGATTATCTATAAATACAGTCAATAATTCAGCTTCTAATAAAGTTAGGTGCATTTGTTTGTGTTGGAATACGACATGTGGATTATTTAAATATAGAGTCATTAATCTAGCTGATAGTAAACTTTTCCGCATATGCCTTTTCAATATTTCCTGAGATTTCTCTAAAAATAAAATAAATAATACAGCTGATACTAAAATTGATGTGAACTTCAAATAGTTGCTCTCATAAAATGGGCTACTCTTCCAAATTCCTTCTCATAAAGAGATAAATCACCCCTTGCAGAAATATTTCCAAAAAATTGTGTAGTTTTTCATAAGAATTCCCTTGCAAGAAAGCAGCAAAACCGCTTTTAAATATGTATATTATTTTAACATATATAACATTTAAATGTTGTCAAGCATTTTCACATATCATTACATCTACATATCTTCCTTTTAACTTGCTTACAAGTAATATTTCAAATACTGCTATATAGGTAAAATAATTATAATAAATTATTTATTAAACTTAAAGGATGCTCATGAAAGAGAGGTGATTTCTTTTCTCAAGGTTTTCAAAATAATCGCTAGATGGCCGATTCAATCTATTCTTAGATGATCCTTACAACATATTTCCAGAATCCGTCATTCCAATGAATGTTCCATCATAAATGAACTACTCTACCCTCCAGAGATTAAAACTAAAGCCATTAATATTTTCGACATGCAAACAAAGAAACTCTCGTCTCAAAATACTTATACTACGTAATATGGGGAAATTTTTAGGCAAACAAATTCTTCCATCATTTTAGAATTTTTAAATATTTTACAATAAAATAGCACTGTAACAACCGACTTAAACGGCTATACCAGGTGTGACCAACTTTGATTTTTGCACTCGCATTAGACAGCTTAAAGCTTGTCAAGCCGCATTGAACTAATTAAAGCTAGTTTAACTAAACTAACGCGGCAACAAATACTTAAAATCTAATTATATATATGACTGAATATACGTCGTTTTTAAGATAATACAGCCCAATTTTCAAATGGAGATTAGAAAAATAAGAAAGACAATAACATGCAATAAATTTGCTTCATAATTTAAACTTTTTAATTTCCTTATTGCGGCCACATTGATAACGCTCGAGTGCACGTTGAAATGTCTTGGCGCTGAAACGGCAAGGCGCCGTAAAGGCGTCGCTGAACTGGAGTCAATGAATTGACGACGCTGAAACGTTCGATACCATGGTTTATGTACCTAAAATAAAATAACCTCCCGTTTCATTTTGACAGAAGAAAAGGAAAAGTAATGCAAGTGTAAATCCTTTTACGTGGGTTCCTGAAAATTTTAAATGATGTTTGATCACTGGAGCTCATGATATTTTAATCAATAAACAGGAGTGATGCTACCCTTTTTATTCCGACAGTAAAATAATTTGACTCAAATTTCAAATTCAGATTATCCAGAGATATTTAATGTATGTAGGTCAACGAAAATGTCAATCGTCCAAAAAAGACATCTACATATTTTTGCTATTTAGTGTGGGCAATTAAATAATGTAATAAAAAGTGAAACTTAAACATTTCCATGAACAAGTTAGTCAGAAGAAAGTTAAGAACTGATCCCATAGGGAGGTCAATAATTTGTTTAAACAACTAAGTTAACGCGTAGTTTGTATGTACAGCTCAAAGTTCAATTAGATTTAATAAATGTGCTAATATCACTACAAAAATTTTGACCCAAATATTATATCGGTATTATTAGCAAACCTTCAAAGCAAGACTAAGTTAACAATAACAGATCTCATGTCTAAAGCTTTAATACTACAGGTAGCTTCTAAAATAGAAAATACGATCGCTATTTTTAAAAACAGATCTTAAATATTATGATATATTATAAAATCAGTGGAAATAAAATTAACTAGGTCCTCTAATCAACTGCAGGGAGAAATTTTACAATTTAGAAACTACTTTTATATGTATATATATATGTATATATATAATAGTGCAGATGGGTCATTCCTGGATGCAAATTTGGTTTAAGACAATGGTATATTTCGCCGTGATAGTAAGAAAAATAGAAAGTTGCCAAAGGAAATTGATCAAGGCGAAATATACCATGGTCTTCAACAAAATTTATATATAAATATATATATATATATATATATATATATATATATATATATATATATATATATATATATATATATATATATATATATATATATACGCGAGGGGTGGTCAATAAGTTTTGCAATTCGGATACAAGGAAACGACATATGAGGAAAAGTGTTTTATTATTTTTTAATATAACTACCCTCGCCCTTAATGCACTTGCGCCAGTTGTCCCTGAGGCTTCGAATTTCCGACAACCAGAAATCTTCCAACTGCTGTTCAATCTACTCCTGGACGGCAAACTGGACATCTTTATCGTCACCAAACCAGCGTCCACACAGTGCGGCTTTTGGCTAGCGGAATAAAAAGTAGTCGCTAGGGACCAGATCTGAACTGTAGGGGATATGGTTGAGCTCCTCGAATCCGCACTCGCGCAAGGCAGCTTGTGCAACTCTGGCCTTATGGACTTTGACGACGTTGAAGTTGATCATGGGGCGTGAGCTTTCTAGGGAGTCAACGGGCAGAGACCTGGGTCATGGTCAAATTTTAGTGGATGATGTTGATAACACTTCCATGTGATATTCCAAGTTCTCGCTAGATTTCTTCGACCTTTACCCGTCGATTTTAGAGGATTATCCTCTCCGCACGGGCCACATTGTCCTCGTTCGTCACTTCTGACGGGCGTCCTGGACGGAAGGCATCTTCATGGGACCCACGACCATGGCGGAACTTCCTATTCTAACTAGCAATGGTTGCATAGGAAGGGACGGTGTCGGGGTACACTGCAACCATGCATTCATGGATCTCTTTTTCCTTTTTGCCTTCCTTGGTCAAAAATTTGATCACTGCGCGAGGCTCAACCTTCTCCATTGTTTAGAAATTTGTGAGGGACGATCTGCGCTCAGCTACTGCTTCTTAAATAGACGAGGCAGGAGCGTGCAGGCGCAGTTCCTGACTTGACATAACTTGTCCTAACCCCCATAAAAACAGCCATCCTCCTTTCTCTTTTTTACCTACCGATTGGCAAACTTATTGACTGCACCTCGTATATATATGTTTAATTTGGGAATGAAGGAAAACATGTGGAGAGAAAAATTAATTTATTGGATACGACCTTGCTGGATTTCATTTCTCATACATGCATATATATACTCTGGTACTAGAAGAGAAAAATATACTGAATAAGCTCAAAAGAATTTAGAGGTTTAAAATCATATAAATGGGTTGATCGTTGTGATAGAACGGGTTGAGGCCGCATTAATTTCAACCCCTATCACATATTATTTAAAACCACGATGCTCCCACGTGCATCTTCGCTTTGAAGCTTGGCGCCTTATCGCAGCCACCTGAGTCAATGTTTAAACAAGGAGGTTTATCTTCCCCCCGTTCTTCCCCACACGCCGACCTCGCCAGATTAAGTTAGGCTTATGGGCAGATAAGGCATTGTTCCCAGGCTCGGCTGTGCATTCCCTCGAAGCTCCCACTCCATTGTCCCCCCACAGAAAGGGAGTGTCTCGACTATTTAGATGGAAACTTTACCACTAAGATCAGATTGGAGATCCAGATTTTCGTCGCGAAACATCACCAAGACCCTCTCTCACTTTGTGCGACAAGAGACATCGACCTCGAGATTCACCATCACTTGTCCAGAAGGAGGACAATATCCCTTGAGTGCCAAGGTTCGAGGCTTTAGTGAGGCCAAGTCCACAAGGCTTCCCCCTCATTGTTCAGAAAGAGAACAACGTTAGAACAGCCATTGTTCGTTTGAGCCCGTTGACAAGAAACGGTTCTCACCCCTTCCCCTGTTGTTCAGAAGAGAACAACGTAGAACAGCCATTGTTCTTTTGAGCCCGTTTGCCAAGAAACGGTTCTCACCCTGCCCCCTTGTTGTTCAGAAAAAGAACAACATTAGAACAGCCATTTTTCTTGAGCCCGTAGACAAGAGACGGTTCTCATCTCCCCTGTTGTTCAGAAGAGAACAACGTAGAACAGCCATTGTTCTTCGAGCCGTTCGTCGAAAAACGGTTCTCATTCCTAAGACGCTACGTAAGGATCTTTTTATTCTCCCCCTTTGGCTGAAACTCGCCAGCGGACCGAAAATTCCTTCACGTCGCCTTCCACTGCACAACTAGTATAAAATTACGTAAGCCGAACGTTAACTTTGAGTATTTAACCCTTTTGTCAATTCTATATTGTGCTTTAAATGGTTTAGCGAACCATCCCTTCTCTTCAACTTTATATTTGATTTTCTTTTCTAAATCGTTTAATCCTCGGATTAGCCCGAGCCCCCAAGACCCTTTCAATTTTCTGTTTATGTCAATATTTTCCGTTCTGTGTATTGTTGATAGTTATTATTAATACAACACTATTTTATTAATTATAGCAATATTATTATCCTTGAGCTCAGTTCTACTTCTTAAGCATATCGAAGATACATAATATCGACCCACCAGACAACCTACGCACTCTAAAGATAATTAAAGAAGTTCCCTCAACGAATAGTTATATATGGTATATCGGCGAGAGTCCATTCTACGACATATATATATATATATATACTATTTAAATTTGGTATCAGGTGTGTAAAGTTTAACGCTATATCTTTGCAAACGCTGGTTTCAGACGAGTAAAGAATAGTGTTATTCGTTATAATAATAGAGTATAGTAGTTCGTTTTTGTTTTAACGATTGCTATCCACTTTTTTGGAAACTTAAGAAGCTGGAGTAGCTCAAGGAAATGTTATAATAATTTGTTGTGTTTTTTTTGTGATTTTAGTCAGTTTTTATTTACATTGAGAAACCAAGTACGAATAGGTCAGTGCCCATATTTAGGTAGGCTAATTCTATAGAGGTATAATTCTTGTTGCGAGGAATTTTAGTTGGTTGACTAGTGCGCCCCAAGTGAAGAGATGACTCAGTTCGAAATCTTTAAAGCGCAAGGAGAATCATTGGGACTCTCCGGAAAAGAACTAATCGAGTACGTTCAAGAGGAGCAAAGAACAGAAAGAGAAAGATGAAGAGAAATACAACGATTGAACGAGAAAGAGAAATACAACGAGAAGAAAGAGAAAGAGAGGAACGGATAAGACAAGCTGAGCTTCACCATCAGATTGAATTAGCTCGTGTTGAAGCAGAGATACAGTCCGCCAGTTCCTGTTCCGGAGCCCCCCCCCCCAATCTCTCACTAAAGCTCCCCAATTTCAAGGATGGAGAGGATTTCGGAGCATTTTTAGCCCACTTCGAAAAGATCCTCAAAATCCAAAACATGGATCTGGAGGCTGAAGGTGTAGCCAGATTACTTCCCCTGTTAAATTGCTAATTGCGCGAAATTTTTATATCTTTACCATCTGAGTGTACAATTACCTACAGCACCTTAAAAGCTGAGTTATTGGCCGCTCATAATATGACTCCCGATTTCTACCGTCAAGAATTTCGAGGAGGTCGTATTAAACCCAGACAGACGTTCCGTCAATTCGGATACATTCTTCAGAGGAATTTTAAATTTTGGTTAGAATCCTCAAAGGTTGATCCGAACTACGAGTCCTTAACAGACTTCGTGTTGCGAGATCAATTTTTGGCATCTCTCCCGACGAAAATCCGCGCGTTCGTCAAGGATCGTCGGTGCCAGACCTTTCAAGAATGTACCGAAGAAGCGGATGTCTATGCCGCAAGCCATAATTTTATACCCAAAGGAGAATCGAACTTCTCACCAATCCCCTTACAAGGAAAGAAGGAAGGATTCGTGCCCCTTCACATGAAAGCCGACGAAGTTTCCGAGCCCCGTAAAACCCCAAAACTTCTTTCCCCAAAACTAACAACGGGACTCCAAACCTCCCGTTAAGATTTCTCCTCCATCTCTGTTCCCGAAGCGACCAATCATATGCTTCACCTGTGGTGTAGAAAACCACATGAGTTGAATTGACCCCAAAATTCTAGGCTTAAAAACTAACCAGCCCACCAAGTTCACCAGATTAATGCAACCCCGGCTCTCCCGGTGGTGTAGACCCAAGCAGAAACTTCTCCCCCACCGTCAGGCCCCCAGGTAAATTTTATTTTCAATAAAAGTTCATCGGGAACTTTGAAATTTGAGGAGGGCAGCGTGAACGGCTGCCGAGTATCGACTCTCGTCAGGGACACAGGATGTACGTGTTTCATCGTGTCAGACGAACTCCTCCCCCCAGTGAACCCTAACCACGAAAAATTTGCGGTGGTACATGACTACCTTGGGCGGGCGAACTAATTCCCCGTTGTTACCTGCAGTGTCAATATTATGATGGCTGGGCTGAAGTCATTTCAGCACCCATACAATTCTGTTCCGTACTTATAGGACAGAGCTCCCAAGTAAGTTCCGACCCTGTGTCTCAGGCCGCCCTTCATCGAGGCCGAGCTAAGAAAGAAGCCCAGGAGCCCGTCCCCATCAGAACCCCGATACCATCCGATTTCTCGGAGACCCCTAACCAGGACTTTAGGACGGCACAAAAGGAGTGTAAATTATTAACACCCTTAGGCGATAAGGCCCAAGACAAGGACACGGAGACTGTCCGTGGACCCCAAGAAAAAAAGAACCCCCAACGCCTCCATGGAGATACCTTCGTAGAACTGGACGAAACATCGGCGCTTGAAGAAGATTACCCCGCGGGGTCCCTTAAGGTAATACAGATAGTGTGCACCCAACCTGATGCCGATTACCCTCCTCCTTCCCTACCAGGCGAGGTTTTGGAACCCTTTGACCTGGATATTGACGCGCAGCTGACACCACATCAAAAGAGTCAGCTAAAAGAACTATTTGAATGGAGTCACCATTTAACCACCCTATTAGCTCTTTTCGCGCGACTGCGCGAAAATGGCCTCAGCATTGGCCCCAGCAAATGCTATTTTGCCCACGAAACCATAAAATATTTGGATTTCAAAATAGGACAAAGCCAGTTGAGGCCCCAAGAGGATAAGATTAAAGCAATCGCCGACATGCCCCTCCCGATTACAAAGAAGCAATTAAGATCGTTCCTAGGATCAGCTTCGTACTATCGGCGATTCGTTCCGAATTTCGCTGCAATTTCGGCGCCCCTCAGCTCCCTTTTGAAAAAGAATTCCCCCGATCGTCTACTTTGGAATGATGTCGCTATTTCCCATTTTAATCAGCTCAAGAGTAAGCTCATTTCTGCCCCCATTTTAAAGTTGCGTAACCCGGAAAAATCCTTTGGGATTAAGATCGACGCGTCCAACGAGGGCATTGGAGGTGTACTCCTTCAATACGAGGATGACGGTACGAGTCATTCAGTTGCATATGCTAGTCGTCAATTATTACTACGCGAAAAGAGATATGCCACTATAGAAAAGAAAGCTCTATCAATTATCTGGGTCATAGACAAATTTAAAA
Organism: Ceratothoa steindachneri; assembly: GCA_963969495.1. Taxonomy (NCBI): domain Eukaryota; kingdom Metazoa; phylum Arthropoda; class Malacostraca; order Isopoda; family Cymothoidae; genus Ceratothoa; species Ceratothoa steindachneri. The sequence goes on from OZ018328.1 coordinate 89,351,900, forward strand.
TTTACTTGATAGGAAAAGAATTTCAGATAGGAACCGACCACCGTCCGTTAGCCTATATTAAGAATGTGCGATACTCTAACGGCCGAATCATGCCCTGGAGTTTACTCTTGCAAGAGTATTAATTTAAAATAAATTTTATAAAAGGTTCGGATAACCAGGCCGCTGACGCACTCCGTAGGAATGCGTTACCGAATAGCGTAGAGTAATTGTATTCATAGAATTAGTATCTCCATGTAGGTATATACCGTCTTGTACAACTTAAATTAGATTCTCTTGTAATATAATTAGTTAATGTATATGTCTGAATTTTGTAACGCTCAATGTCTATTCTTTTTGTAGGTATATATTTGTACCCATTTAATCACGTATAAATTATTTTGTCCCATATATACTAATTTTATATCATTTCATTGTTCAATACCTTTTTTTTTTATTAAGTTTGTATTAAAGATTATTTTCCCTTATAATCAAAAGATCAAAATAATCATATGTATTCGAGGTAATACTAGTTAGGTGCAGGAAGGTACGGTTGGTACAAGAAAACGAGTTCCCCACAATGGAGCTCTATCGTTGTCCCTTCTCTCTTTTTTTTCGAAGTGACAACTTCCCCCGTGCATCTCCGCTTTGAAGCTTGGCGCCTTATCGCAGCCACCTGAGTCAATGTTTACACAAGGAGGTTTATCTTCCCCCTGTTCGCCCCCATACGCCGACCTCGCCAGATTGAGTTAGGCTTATAGGCAGATAAGGCATTTTTTCCCAGGCTCGGCTGTGCATTCCCTCGAAGCTCCCACTCCATTGTCTCCCCACACAAAGGGGAGTGTCTCGACTATTTAGATGGAAACTTTACCACTAAGATTAGATTGGAGATCCAGATTTTCGTCGCGAAACATCACCACGACCCTCTCTCACTTTGTGCGCCAAGGGACCTCGACCTCGAGATTAACCATCACTTGTCCAGAAGGAGAACAATATCCCTTGAGTACCAAGGTTCGAGCCTTTAGTGACGCCAAGTCCACAAGGCTCCCCCCTCATTGTTCAGAAAGAGAACAACGTTAGAACAGCCATTGTTCGTTCGAGCCTGTTGACAAGAAAGGATTCTCACCTCCTCCCTCTGTTGTTCAGAAGAGAACAACTTAGAACAGCCATTGTTCCTTTGAGCCCGTTTGCCAAGAAACGGTTCTCACCCTTCCCCCTAGTTGTTCAGAAAAAGAACAACATTTGGACAGCCATTGTTCTTGAGCCCATAGACAAGAGACGGTTCTCATCTCCCCTGTTGTTCAGAAGAGAACAACGTTGAACAGCCATTGTTCTTCATCAGTTCGTCGAGAAACGGTTCTCATTTCTAAGACCCCACGTCAGTATCCTTTCATTCCCCCCCTTCGGCTGAAACTCGCCAGCGGACCGAAAATTCCTTCACGTCGCCTTCCACTGCACAACTAGTATAAAATTACGTAAGCCGAACGTTACCTTTAAGTATTTAACCTTTTTTGTCAATTCTATCCTGTGCTTTAAATGGTTTAGCGAACCATCCCATCTCTTTAACTTTATATTTGTTTTCCCTTTTTAAATCGTTTAATCCGCGGATTAGCCCAAGCCGCCACGACCCTTTCCATTTTCTGTTTATGCCAATATTTTCCGTTTTGTGTATTGTTGATAGTTTTTATTAATAAAACTCTATTTTATTAATGATAGAAATATTATTATCCTTGAGCTCAGTTCCACTTCTTAAGCATATCGAAGATACATAATATCGGCCCGCCAGACATCCACGCACTCTAAAGATAATTAAAGAAGTTCCCTCAACGAATAGTTATATATGGTATATCGGCGAGAGTTCATTTTCGACAATGGTTGATTTTGCCCGTTCATATAGTGAGTAGTGCAAAAATCACAGTTTATTGCAAATTTAGGTTAGAGTATTTAAATAATATAATTTGACATATAAATTTTTAAGGAAGCATTCTATGTGCATTAGGCAAACACCAACTTTGTACAATCACTTTTAAACAAAAATCTTGTTAAAGCGCAAGGTAAGTAAGAGGAAAAGGAGCTTCGTTAATATTTTATAGCAGAAGTAGTGGAGGGGAAGAAAAATAATAAATATAGAGAAGGAAATTCCAGCTGATTTTCAGTGAGTCTAGAGTTTGCAAAGAGACAGGATCGGGAAAATTTGAAAATATTCTATGGTAACTCTGGTTTTACAATTAATAAATATGCCGAACAGGTGAGAAATCGTTTTTTGAAAGAACCTTCCCTGTTTGGTTTCATCTAAAGCATCAAACTGAGATCCATCCTAAAGGAAAAGACGTTGGAGGATAGAGACATTTATTTTATACATCGTTTAGGGTTTCTATTTTACCCATTTTCTGCTTCCGGAATGCAAGGGAATAATTGGTAAGGGTATTACAGCAAGAAACACCATATTTAAGATCATACATGTTTTTAAAAAGACTGGGTACAATCATGTGAAGTGGTATTTCTTACGCCCAAGAGTTTCAAGTGAATGCCAAGATTGGTTTGAATCCAGTACTAAGCTTAGTTAACAGCGGGCCACGACCACTGTTATTAATACATTAAATATAGTAATGGGTAGAGCCTAGAGGCAGTCAAGATTTATGAGCCAATAGTCAAGAAGTGAGAAAAAGTCAGTCAGACAGAGAGTCAAGTAGACATAAAAATAGTCGGAATTAGATTTAAACATTAGTAGGCCTGCCTCAAATCCCCGAAATAAGTTCAATCAAATTCTTTGTGCCTAAGCTTACCGAGTCCTCACCCCAATGAAGAGATCTTGAATGCCCCTTTCTAGCTTCCTGTTCATGAGGTTAAACTAACTATTCCTCTTACCCAACCTACTTCATTAAATCCAAGAGAGAAGATAATCTGTCCCAAAATTGGAGTCAAACGAAGGTCAGAGTCCGTTAACTGAATACCCTAATAGCACTACCTAGACGTTAAGCAACAGTGAAAAAGATTAGTGCTTTGATGGGAAATAGCCGAGTCTACCTCCCACGTTAAACTGGTAACAATACCTTATAGGCCAACTACGAGCCTATAACCAGTGACCTTGGACCTGCTATAATTTTCCATAACTAGTGACTTCTCATGACATAACTGGTGACCCTTTTGATCGAGCGAGGTGGAACATCGGAAAATCGACTCATAGAACGAGCAACGAGCGGAACTTAGAGAAGTAGAAGTCGCTAACATCAAACCTACTGCAAGCTCAAGTACAGGTAGACCTGGCCCAATTCATCACTGTTGGCCTCCCCTTTCAACAAAGCTGGGATTAGTATGGTAAAAGGGCTCATTTCTAAGCACTGGCATACTGCAAGCAATCTGGATGAGCTCAGATGGACCGCTAGAGTTAAACGTAGGTTGAGACCTAACTCGGCAAAAATTTGTATAGCTTCTACATACGAACACAGCACTCATCATCGCAGCTCAAAAGGACAACACTGGAACAAGATGAAAACAACAGAAGAAATAGCGCCGTACCGGGTACAGTTTTTTTTAAAACTAATAATAACTATCGTAGAAAATTTTTGAATACCAATGATGTCCCAGTGCATATAAATTTAACAGCGTAAATTCAGGGCCTATTTAGTCTAAAAACATTAAATAATGAAAAATTCAGTCTCTGGTGGTAACAAAAATAACCATAATTTTATTTGAAAAGTTAGTGTACATAATCCATATAATTTATGAATTTAAAGTTAACTCCTTATGTTTAGGTTCTGTCTAGTTTAAAGAAAAGTCTTTTGGTGCATGCAAACCGATTAATGTATATTAATAAATAAAAGAGTTCTGTTCGTAATTAGGAACTGCAACTCAGATATACGAACGCTCAAATGTTAAATGCTGTGCATATCAGAAATTAAATAGAGAATCTCAAGATTGCTGACACCTTTGAAATTTATGTTTTTTGCAACCAAATATAAAAAAATATGAAATAAGAAAATAAATACAACATTATGGTGGGCGCGCACAAAGCTGTACGCATAAAAGGGAAAACATAATAAAGTTGTGGCGCGCAGATTCACACACAAAGAGAATTTGTGTTTTCCTTAAAGAGCTACATTTACCACTTCCGAACACTCCAAAGAACCGCTAACTAACGTCTGAGATTATAGATATAAAAATAAAGTATTGTAGGCCTCCGAAAGTCAAAGGAACACAAATATAGAAGTATATATAAAAAATATCGTAAATTCTTTATAACTTGTAACACCCTGTGTCTTGAAAGAGATTTTTTCTGGATTGCCACATTGCAAGTCAAAGTAGGATGGGCAATGAAGGCTCACAAATAACTGTCATATAATTCCTCTGAAGACTAAAAATGTCCAGGCACATAATTATGCGCCTGCAAATAATCTTAAATATATAACAATTGTCCTATAAATAATATTTTTTATAACATTTGTCAGATAAATAATAGTATACAAAATTTTATCATTTGAACAATAATATATAGTGTTCTTATAAAGGACTACAAGCAAAACGAATTTTCACACGAATACTTGAACACACACTCACACGAATATACACTTATCATCAATCTTCTAGGAAACGCTGCAGCATTAGCAAAGAAAAGTCAAAATAGGTGGAGTTTTTGAAAACGATCTGAAGTCAGGAAAGATGCGAACCTTATTTACTGCCAAAATGCTGCGAATCATAAAATCATATTTTAAAAATTTGAGCTAAATTTTCCCCGTAGAAACACAAAGAAACATCCAATAGAGTAAGCTCCGCGCAACCGTGTCAGTGGGTAATAGCTGGCCACGCCCAATGTTCTCGATATAATATATACAGCCCTGGATAAAGCCTAGAAGCAGTCAAGTTTCAATAGTCAGGAGTCAAAAACTGAGAAAAAGTCAGTAAGTCAGACAATCAGGCAGTCAGAAGGATAGCGGGAAATAGATTTAAACATTAGTAGACCTGTCTTAAATACGCGAGATAATGTCAATCAAATTCTTTATGATATTTTTTTTCCTGAGGTTAATACAACTGGTTCTATTATTCAGCCTACTACACTAAAAACAAGCAATAAGATAATCTCTCCAAAATCCAATTCAGCAACCGTTAACCGAACAACCCAATGGCACTAGGTCGAAGCTAAGCAACCTTAGGAAAGGTTAGTACTTGGAGGGGAAAAGAAAACGCCGAATCGACATTCAACGGTAAACTGGTAACCAATAACTTATATGCCAAACACCAGCCTATAACAAGTGACTTAGAAGTGTTATACTCTCATAGCATGGGGTGGCTTTTCTTCATCAGGCAAAGAGGCACTGTTTTTATTTCAAGGATGCATTGGCCTCCAGAAGTTATACCACCAAGTGGTCAAAAATTTTTATTAATCTATTAAGACATTGCATTCAACATTTTTTTCAACACCCAACTCTCGACTCTCTACCAAGCCAAAAGTCGCCATAATCATTGAAAAACAACATGAAATGATGTTATATTTCAAGAAAACAATGCCTTATGCCATATATGCAACCACACTGATAACTGTTTTGGAGAATTAGGGATCGCATCTATAGAGTAGCAACCAAAGAATTCAAAATTTACTCAATAGAATGTTGTAGGGAATTGTTAGATAATCCATATGAAGTCGCCACAGGTGAAAAATGGTGATATGCATGCCACGAAGAATTATTCCTGTAATTAAAGAAATTCTGAGTCCAAAAAAGTATTGAAATAATTAATATATATATATATATATATATATATAATGGAAGATATTACAATAACTTAATGTATATCAGTGAAAGATAATGGTAAACCACTATATTTGAATTAAGATTTTATTTATAATTATCGGCATCTTGCCAAAACTAGTCCGATAGTTATAAATAAAATCTTGATTCAGATATTGTGATTTACCATTATTTTTCATATATATATATATATATATATATATATATATATACATGAAAGAGAAATTAGACGCGAATGAGCAATGAGACAAGAAACAGGAGTTTTTTAGAGGTAAGAGAAAGGGACATTAGAAGAAGACTAGAATCAAATAGAGCAGAGGGCGGCACAATGAAGGCAATCCTTTACCGAGAAGACAGAGATAACGCCAGGGGAAAAAAAGTTTGAAATTCCTGGCCTAGGACTCGAACCCGGGTCTGCTGATTGCCGGTCAGATGCTATACCGCTAAGCTACCAGGCACAGTGACTCTACTTCGCCCAAATCGTTACCCCATCAAACTCCGTATCTCTCTAAGCTAGGAACCTCCAAGGAATTTTTATACCACATCTTCTTACCCGCTCACAATTTAAAGGCTCATTCCCAAGTCACACACATATATATATATATATATATATATATATATATATATATATATATATATATGTGAAGGTGAAAACCAAGCACTATATTGATAAAAGCTTTTTTATTTGTCTGGGTTTGAACGTTTAGAGGAACTAGCCTCATTATGGGCACTAATAAACAAAAATAGTAAAGTGTTAAAATTTCTAGTTTTCATGAAATACTAACATTGAATAGTCCAATTTAGTTTAAGCTGCTTAATGCAGAAAAAAATTTCAATAGTTCATGATACAATATAAAGATTTGATTCAGTTTAACTTATATTTAAATTATGTTTAAGTTTTAGGATGTAAAGCGATTCTAATATTCGTAGTTCATTGGGATGCGGTCTATGACTAAGTAGTTTAGAGTTGTTCAGACTAATTTCAAACTTGCATATGGGAGACTAAAGAAAATAGGTAATTATCTACAGTATTTTCTGTAGGACTTTTTTGATAGAAAGCATTAAGAAACTGTTTAATGTGTAAATGCACTAATAATTCAGGATAGCCATTATTTTAAAAGAAAGTTTTTGGAAATGAGAATTCTAAATGCAGCAGTCTATATGAGGAACATATATTTTAGGCTCGATGAATAAGGATTTCTATCGTGGATAACTTAAGTTTTTTTTGTCAAGAAAATAAAGAAGCTTGTGCCTTAACTGGTAAATATAGGCTACCTATGGACTGAAGTTTCAAACGTATTCCTAGAATGTTTAATTAATATATATATATACAAAAATGAATGTCTACTATTTTTCTCACTCTCCATTGTATAATGTATATTTTTTATGTATAAAGTTCAAGTAATTAAGAAATTGTTCCGCCTGTTCCCTGATTTCATTAATACAAATGTATCATTGACATAACATCTGTTATAGATTACTTTATATTCAATGGGACAGGTACTGAGCCAAAGTTGTTCATAATGTCATAAGAAGATGTTAGCGAAAGTTGGCCTAAGTGGTCATATCCCCATTCCTTCTTTTTGGAAATAAAATTTATTATAAAATATAAAATTCAAATTTAAGACAGCCAATTCCAATAATGACTGAAATCTATTTTTGTAAGACTTATTTACTTTTGATAGAAATTAAAAATAGTATGTACAAAATTGGATTATTTCATTCAGCGCAATATTTCTGAGTAGGTTTTTGACGTCATAAAACACCATTATGTCTTCAGCAGCGGCCGAAAGGATGCACAACTCTTTTACAATTCATTATATATATATATATATATATATATATATATATATATATATATATATATATATATATATATATATATATATATATATATATATATATATATATATATATATATATATATATATATATATATATATATATTTATATATACATATATATATATATATATATTTATATATATATATATATATATATATATATATATATATATATATATATATATATATATATATATATATATATATATATATATATTTATATATATATATATATATGTGTATATATTTTTATATATATATATATATATATATATATATATATATACATATATATATATATATTAGTGTAGTTCGGTAGTAGTCTTTCCTGAATCTAAATTTTGTTGAAGACCATTGTGTATTTCGCCTTAATTACTTTCCTTTGGCAACTTTCTCTTCTTCTAACTATATTTTTTTATTCCATCTTGTAGAAGGTGGATCACTTGCCCTGTATTCATCTCTTTTAAATAAATGTCTTTGGTAAAAAACAAACTAAATTGTTGAGCTTTCGATCTTATTCGATCATCTTCGGAGCGTTTTAATATGATCTTGCCTCCTTTACCGATTTAAGGAGTGGAGTGAAGATCTTGAGAGAATGAAAGAAAACGATTTTTTTAGGGGTATTTATTCCGTCTAAGTTGAACATACCGTTAGAGCTGATGGGCCTGTCCGGTAAGTGGAATTTTAAAATAATTTTAATGTGCAATTCAAGCTTGTTGCTTGACTGTTGATGGCCGGCTTGTCTTCGTTTATTAATATGGATTCTGATATGTTCAGCCTACCTTTATCAACCTTTTTTTTAATAAAGTTGTTATCAACAAGCATATCTTTCGTTAGGTTAAAATTATAAGCACTCTCCATATGATTTTTAGGCCTTCGGCTTTGTAGATACAATATTATATGTCTCGAAAGTGCATTAGTTGTCATGCCAATATATTTTGAGCTGTTATAAAGTTTACAGTCTTTATCGAGGAGTTACGGCAGCTGTTTTTTTCATGAGGAGATTGCTGGCTTTTGATGTTTTATATTAAATGATAAGTCGGATTTTATCCATTTTATTTTTAACCTTGATGTTACGGTTAATAATCTTCTTCATATTTTTTCATCTATTTTATAGGCCGTGGACATCTGGTTTCTGTAATACACTTAAATGTTGTTGACTTCTCCCTCATTACTTTCATTTTATCCGTATCTTTGCAATGATTACTTAAAAATGATTGGAGTTGTTTTTCAATCATGCTGTTTTAGAAACCATTATTCACGAGTGTTTGTTTTACTCGTGCTATTTCTTGGTGGAAGAGTTAAATCAATCAATCGTATATAGAAAAGACAGAAAGGGATCACTGTGTAACACAGGAGAACAGGCAGTCGTAAGGGAAAGGGGTAGAAAAATAACTTGAGAGGGGATAGGAAGAGTTGATAGGTCGGTGGCTAGACACCGATGCGTGGGGTGGTTGGGTGGGTCTCGAGGTGTTCGTGACTGGACGACGGTTGGAGGTGAGCGTGTCTGCTTAGTCGGAAACGCGTTATTTCTGATGCTTTTCACTTATGCAAAGAACGGTATGGGTAGCGGGTAGTCATAGGCCGCGGAGTATCGCATTGCCATCGCAACATACCGTCTTGAGTGTAGTGCGGTGTATAAGGAGTCTCTAGCGAGTTTCCCTAGTTGTTTTGTGAGAATGGTGTGAGTATATGTGTTGATGGGTGCTAATTTGTTGTTGTCGTGTAGTGTGGACATTCTCGTGTACAAAGGAGAGCGGCAAGCGCGCCTCAGAGCAGAGTTCTGAATGCGCTGAGCCTTTTGCTGCCACGTAGCACTTGCAGCCTCGAGTAGCTTTGAGGCTTACGCGAGAATAGGTCGCACGAGTGTTTTATATATGTGTAACTGAAGTTTTTTGCCCGAAGGCTAAAACCTGTGCAGCATTGTGTTTGTTTGCGTGGCTCTGGCTTGTGTTATGTTCTGGTGTATATTGAACCTGAGGTTCTCGTCTTGGCAAAGGTTAGCCCAAGGATTTTTGTATGTTGTATGTAAGCGAGCCTTGTTGGGTTTAGGTAGTTCATCTCTGGTGTGTGTGAGACGACTTGTAGGTTATGCATGAAGCGATTTCTTGCACCGAAGAGTGTCATTCGTGTCTTCTGAGGATTCGTGGCAATCAGCAAATTATCCTCGTATTCTGTCTTTGCGCCCTGTATTATTTGTGCGTGGAGCGCGATCTCGCCTGGTCCATGGCCGCTTACGAGAATGGTTTTGTCATTGGCGTAGGACACTGTGTATGTGTGACAGCAGTTTTCATTTTGGTGTGAGATGTAGTTTATGTACATGATGTAGAGTGTGGGGGTCAGTACGCTACCTGGGGGACACCTGAACGTGGTGTGAAGGGTTTTGAGAGGGTATTGTTGTATTTTATGTAGCATCTCCGTTCAACTAGGTAGTGCAAGAGGAGCAATCTGGTACATACAGGTAACTCCGTATTGTTGGCGAGTTTTCAACGAAGTCTCTCGTGCCACACCTTATTAAAGGACTCCTCCACGCCCTGCTGACGGAGCGCGTCTTTTCATGTACCTCGCGTTTTTTTTATATTATGTCGTAGACCGGTTCCTCTTGAACCCATATTGGTGGGGGGAGAACCATTCCCTATCTTTCAGGTAATCCCGTAGGCGGCAGTTGATCATACGTTCGAGTATTTTGCCTAGGTGCTCTAATAGAGCAATAGGCCTTTAATTGTTTGGGTGTTTGGGGTCTTTGTTCATTTTGTGTAGAAGTATGTTGCGAGAGACTTTGAATATTTTGGGGAACTGGCCTGAGACTAGTGAGGCGTTGAATAGGTGTGTAAGAGTAGGGTATGTGTTTGTGGGGAGATTGTGTATTAGTGTGGCTGGTAGCCCGGATGGGCCGGGTGCAAGTTTTAGTGTTTTTAATATAGTGTTTTGTTTCCTCGACGGTGATGAGTGTGGTCAGTGTGTAGATGTTTAGTCAAGCAGCTCCATTCGTATCAGGGGGCGGATCTTGCCTTAACTCGTGAGCGTGGGACCATCACCTCTCCTGGACTTCCTGGAAGTGCTCTTTCGCGTGTGGTTTGGGCGGGTTGTGTGTGTAGTGTGCTACCAGAAGAGGAAGAGGTTAGTGCAACGAGTGTCGTCTGCGATGCGGAGGACCTCTCGCCACTGCCGGCTCCTATCTATCTGCACGCACTTTAGGATGCGGGCTCGTAGGTGGTTGATGTTTTGTTGTCGTGGGCTTCTAGTGTAGTGATTTTTTTACTGTGTGATGAGTCTTTAGGTGTGAATGAAATATGTGAAATGTTTTATGAATGTGTAGGTATTGTGTGGTGTGTGTAGGTCGCTTACTCTGAGTATATTATTTATGATTGACCACCATTGGTCATCTAACATCTGGACTGGTGTGGCCAGGTCAGGTTTTGTAGCGTGTTATCTGTTATGTTTCTCTTGAAATCTTCCCAGTTTTTTTTTTTTTTAGTCTAAGAGAGGTGGTGTGGGTATGAGTAGGGGATATGTGGATATGATAAGACATATCAATATGTAGTCAGAGTGTACGTGGGAAGCCGATGAGATGTTAGTGTAGAAGCGTGTAGCGTGGTCGTTGCGGAACACCACGTCCGGAAGTGTGGTTCCTCGGCGAGGACCGAAGAATGTGGGGAAGGCCAAACCGATGTGCTCGCAGCGATAAGGCCGTAGGGCACCAGCCAGGTACCTTCCTGCATCATTCGTGTGTTGAAAAAAGTGTTGGGTGGAAATTGTTGAGGTCCCCCGCAAAGAAGATAGGAAGGTTTTGGTTTATTAGATCGCGTAGTGTGTCTTCTATGTTTAATTTTAAGCGTGGTGGTCTGTAGCGCGTGGCCATTAGGATGAGGCCAGAGCTTGTATGTATCTTGCAGGCTAGAAAAGAATCATCGTGTGTTTAAGTGAGGGAGTCATGGCCGCTTTATTGGGATCGCTGATCCTAGGTGCGGCGCTTGTTGAGTTAGATATGTGTGGTAGCCTGCAATGCAGAGTCTGTTGTTGAGAAGGTGTAGGCTAGTCGAGTTCAAGGGTATTATGGCAGGTCTTTGTGTGTTTAGGAGCCAGTTAGCAACAGTATGGGGAATACCGGGCCAACTGCATACGTTTAGTTGTGTTACGTTGAGGTGTCCTATTGACGTGGGTGATGTGTGCGTGAGACATATTTAGCCGGGACCCTACCTCTCTCCTGGATATTTCCCAGGAGTCGTGGGGAGCGAGTACCTTTTCGCGTGTCAGTTTGTGGTTTCGATGGGGTGGAGAGGTTGTTTCTGGTGTTATTTGGTGGGCAGGCCGTGGTAGAAGGGAGAGTGTGTTCTGCGGAGGGAGATATAGAGAAAGTAGGAGAGTAGGTGGTGGTCGTGGAAGAAGGGTTAGGGAGAGTAGGGTCTGGGAGGGGGAAGGTAGGAGCAGAGGAGGAGGGAATAGAGCTAGTAGATGGAAAGCTAGATATGGTAGAGAAGGGGCTAATTATGTGACGAGGAGTGTCGGGAGAGGGAGGAGTTTGGGACAGCGGAGAGGGATGGGTGGAATGATGAGAGGAGGGAACAGCGGGGAGGTGGTTGGTTGTCTTTACGCGTGGTTGTGTGTGTGTGGGGGGGGGGGGTCGTAGCTGATTCCTAATCCAGGTTTTCTAATTCCTTTGGGTTTCGCAGCGGGCTAAGTCTCAGACATACTTGTACTTTTCCCATAGTTTGCAATTATGCCTTTTCTAAGTATAACGGCATAGTTCCAACGCAGCTAAGTCACGGCGGGGCAGGGATGGGGAGGGTTTAGGAAGTCATACCACTATGATGAGCCAGAAAAATAAAGGAATTTTTATTCAGGGGGTGGGGGAGCAGGAGGGTTAATGAATCTCCTAGTTGGCTTTTGAGATTATATCATCCACGGTATAGCTTGTAGAAAATAAACTGTTCTCAGTTAGAGGCGTTCATGAAATTTTCTCTTGGCCTTACCTCTTTTATCTGGAAGATAGCAGAGAATCTAAGCGGTATCGTCGGAAGAGTAGAGTCTGATGTATATAGAAACGTTCCCATGTAGAGAAGCATTTATATGCTCAGCAGATGTATTAGCCAATAATGCTTATTTTGTACCTTTCAGGGCATTCACTTTCCACATTGAGGCATCTTTCCATGTCCGTACTTTTTATATGTACTTTAGTGATGTACCTATCATTGATGTTTTGAACCTCAATTTATAAGTGAATTTTAACACGGAGTTCTCCTCAAATTGCTGCTTGATGTTTATCAGATGTTCTTCGTTTTGAACGTTGATGTAGATGTCGTCTACGTATCGGTAATATATACCGGGCTGATTTTCCATGATGTCCAATAATCTCTCTTAAAGTTGACCCAAATAATAGTTGGCGAAAGTCGGCCTTAACGGTAACTTCATAGCCACTCCATCCACTTGCCTGTATAGATTACCGTCCGGTGTCCTGTACGGCGCCTCTGATGTGCATGAAAGTAACATGCTCCTTAACATGTTTTGGCCAAGATTTGGAGGAGACATTATAGAATGGTGGTAGAAGTTTTTTTATAATGATGTTGATGGTCTAAGTGATAGGCACGTCCATAAACAGGCTTTTCAAGTCGAGGGATGATATTAGTCCTGCCGCTCTTGTAGAGTGGAGTATATCGATGAATTCCTCCGTGGATTTTATGTTATATTTTGAAGGGATGTAGGGTTTTATTACTGCATTTAAGGTTTTTCATAGGCCTCAATGGGTTGTGCGGCTTATGAATTTTTACATTGCTATGAAGATATCACTGTGTGTAATCACCGATGATCTTTAGGAAGTGAAGTCCTCCGATAAGTGTATTAGCTTTAGTTATTTGTCCATTTATTTTCTCTTTTAAGTCTTCTGCCAGATCTTTTTTCATGCGTTTGAATTTAGGATGGTATTCAATTTTTTCGTTATATTCTTCTTTGTTTTGAATGACGTATATGTTAGATTTGTCATCTTTTCTTATGACTATTTATTTGTTCTCTTTTAGAGAGCTGATGGCCTCACCTATCTCTGGTGTTATAAGTTTGCTGCCATTTAAGCATCTTCGTTTGGTGGAAATTGCGCGTAGTTGGTCTTTTGGGTTGGAGTTAATTTCAATAATGGCTTGATCTTGTAGCTTCAACAGGGATTAGAAAAGGGATTCTAGTTTAACTTTTTTTAAATTGGATTGAATTTGGCTTGTAGGTGGCAGTTCAAACCAAGGTTAACAGATTCTACTTCACTAGTCAGGATCAACTACAACTCCCTATAGACGTTTAACTATGCATCTACAAAGTAGAGGGCGTAAAAATCATATGGAGAGTGCTCATAATAAGAACCTAACAAGAGATATGCTTGTTGATAACACCGTTATTAAAAGAAAAAAGGTTAATAAAGCTAGGAGGAACATCTTAGAAGCCATATTAATAAACGAAGATATGCCGGTCATCAACTATTAAGCAACAAGCTGGAATCGCACATTAAAATTATTGAAAAAACTCCACTCACCGGACTGTCCCATCTCCTGTAACATTATGATCAACCTAGGCGGAATAAATTCCCCTGAAAATCGTTTTCTTTTATTTTCAAGATATTGGAATATATCATCAGTATAACTGAGGAGGGAAACGAAGACTATGACCTATAGTTTGAAAGCACCATCATCACTGATCTTAACGAACAAATACATAAGACGCCCTCTCACGACCAGGGGGATAGACAGCGCGACGGAGCCGCCGAGATTACCGAGGAAGAGCTACTCGGCGCGCTCCGCTCATTCCAAAAAAAGCTCCAGGACAATCAAGGGGATTACAAAGCTAAAAGTTGAAAATAAAACAGCCAATGTCATCGAAGAGATGAAAAGAATATACAGTGGCGGCAACATAAAAAGTGACATGTGACAATTCAGAGAAAATGAAACAGAAAAATGTAACTTACATATTTTATTATGAATATTTCATGAAAGTTAATACTTGGTCATGTTGCCCTTGCACTTGATGATCATCCTGAGTCGATTGGGCATTGTTTCAGTAAGGTTTGCGAAGTAGGTGGGGTCGATCGTAACCCAGATCTTCTTCAGTGATTCTATCAGATCCTTGATGCTGCCGAGTGCTGGCTCTTGAACTTTGGTTTTCATCAGATTCCAAGCATTCTCAATAGGATTTAGGTCCGGGGAATTACCAAGCCACTCCAAAACACCAATATTATTATCATTGAAGAACCTTTTCACTAACTGGGACCTGTGAGCAGGGGCACCATCATGCATGAAAAATTCACACTGATGAATTTCCCAAAATGGCAGCATGTGCTGCCTCAAAACTTCCAGATAGTTAGTCCCCCTCATGGTTACATTCTTGGGAAGGAAGTACAGACCCCTCTGCCCTTGTTTCCACTAAAGGCACCACACACCATCACACTATCAGGGTGCTTCACAGTTTTCACGGTATATTTTGGTTTATACCGAGACACATTGCTGGGACGACGCACGATCTTTGACTCTCCTCTGACCAGCCTAAAGGTGTTTTAATCACTGCACATAACCTTCTTCCAATGGGAAGCTGTCCAATGTTTATAGGTCTTGCAAAAATTGAGCCTTTTCATCTTCATAGCCTTGGTAAGAAGTGGCTTCTTGTCAGCGCGGCGAGCCGGTAGGCATAAGTCCTTCTGTAAGCAATGACGGATGGTCCTGAGGGCGACGTTCTGGAGGAGGTCTGGGTGTTTTTTCTTGATTGAAGCGGAGGTTACAGAAGGGTCTGACATCACTTCACGCCTTAGGATATTATCAGTCCTTGGAGATGTCTTCCTAGCTGCACCAATGCCCTCCTTCATCTTTGGTATGGTACCTGGTGGCAATAACTCAGCTGCCCGTTTTAGGCGATAAATCGTATTTCTTGAGGTTCCTAAATCTGCTGCTACATCAGTAAAAGACTTTCCCTGCTCTAATAGGGTCAAGGCACGGCTTTTCTCTGTCATAGAAAGCTTTTTCCGCCCCATTGTATCCATTTGCACAGAAGTTATAGCACGTCAAATGTAGGCACGAATGCAGGAAATCAGCACGCTGGAGTGCCATACACTAAAGCCTAACTGTACGAGCTCAAACGAGACACTGAGTTCCAGTAAAGCGCAGTTCTCTTGTCTTAGCTCAGGAGAGTCGTCCACTTGCGGCATAAGCCCCGCACCTTTTCATTGGCTAGTTGGCAAGTAAAATCGTGAAAACGATTTTGTGTATCGATTTCTGTTGCCAATATTAAATGTCACTTTTTTTGTTGCCGCCACTGTATAATGCCTGTCTGAACACGTAGGACTTTCCAGATGCTTATAAAACGGCTAAGATTATTTTCTTGCCTAAGCACGGAAAAGACCCAACGTTCAAGGAGAGCTACCGGCTAATTTTACTTCTAGAACATGGATGGAAACTCTTCAATAAGATCCTCAACAGAAGACTGTTGTCTGACCTGGAGGAGAACTCCCTCTTTAACCAACATTAATTCGGGTTTTGGAGGAGGCGATGTACGGAGATGGCGATAAAGCACGGAAAAGCTAGCCCTAGCAAAACGGAAAAGGAGTTACGTGCACTGTTTGTCGGGATGTATTAAAGGCGTTTGATAAGGTGTGACCACGGGGAATGCAGTACAAGATCTTACGCCTGGGTCTAAGTGAAAACTTAGAAAGAACTCTCTGTGACTATGTCATGGAGAGAGCGGCGTACATCAGTTTAAGATGCACGGACGGACCAAACTTTCCGCTTACTGCGGACATCCAGCAGGGGGGTACCTGTCCCCCACTCTCTACTTGATTTACACCGGTGATTTCCCAGCCTTTGTAAGCCACACTTGACTCCTCATTTAATTCGCCGATGATTTCCCTCAGATAATCAGTTTTCCATGGAGGAATGCGCCATGGCAAGCTCGTATGACAACAGCAGAAATTTAAAATCTTTACACCTACGAGGCCCGGTGAAAGCTCCGCATCAACCAGGAAAAGTTCAAAGTAGTCCACATAATCAGGAGACTACTTTACAATGTCACGGTGGGGGATATAACGTTATCCCTACACCACGGAGTGAAATTTATTCGAAATGAAGATTACTTCATCGCGGTACCAGAAGTATGTCCCAGAAAGAATTACCAAGGCCTCTGCTGCAGTCAAAATTCTTTACAGGTTCAGAAGTCTTCGTAAAAGCAATAAGAAAAAGAGCTACAATGCACTTTTAAGGGTGGAAAACACCATTCGATCCCTATAACTTATTCGTCCTCCCTGCCACCTCAGTATACACCGAGTATCCGCCTTCTCCCTTCCCCGTCAGTATCCGCCGTCCGCCTTGCGCCTTTAGTATCCGCCGTCCACCCTTCCCCAGTCAGTATCCTCTGTCCGCCACCGTCGGTACACACTATTCGCGTCCCGTTGGACTCTGCACAATTCTAGCAGAATCCCTCAAGGTCGTGGTATTCTCGTTAATTCGCGTGACTATACATCCACCCTATTCCCCTACTCCTATAATGCAGCGCGCTCAATTTTTATTTGTGTTACTCGGAATAAAGATTTTATTTCACTCCTGTAATAGTCATTATCCAGAGAATATTGTATAACTTTGTGCCAAGGCAAGAATTACTCCCTCGAACTAAATCTCCGATGTAACAGCAACGCGCCACTCTCCTGTGCAAATGCTCCCCCACCCTCCCCCAGTGCAAGGCGTTGATCATTTGCTTAGTATACACTCAAGGTCGTTCGAGCGTCCCTCAGTCAATATTGTCCGTTTGTTTTTAGGGTAACCTTCCTCATCACGTCTGCCCCCTCTTTAGCTTCCGAAGACCCGTGTAAAACTAGCATGTGTATAACTCATTCGAAAACTCCTTTTAACCTTCTAAAATAATATTGATTTGCATATTAGTAAAGTTATTTTTTTACCCGTTTTTCTGTTATCCCGGAACTCTAAGATAGTCAACTATTGGCCAACCTACTTTCAGTTAATTTACACTCTGCTTATATTGTAAGGGTGAACTTGACCATATTCTACATCTATATTAAACTAGGATAATGTGTGTAGGGTTAACCTACGATATCTGTATTGATCTGTTGTAAGGTGTAAGGGGGTTAACCTACGACAATCTATATACGATCTTTGTTTGCTCTTATAAAAGCCGACATCCCTTGTTTATCATCATCTTTCGTTATTTCTTTTGGGAGAATGAGCATATTATTTTGTATATACTAACATCTTGTTGATAGGGATGAAATAAAATGGGATCCTGTGCATGTGTTCTATTAATTTCACACTATTACTTACTTCTAGTCCTTACTTCTAATACCTATCATGGCAATAAATAAAGAACTAAACTTCTATGTCTCGTTTAATGTTGTTGAATTAATTTAACGGTCCATCGGGAATAAATTTTTTCGGGTCTAAAAAGCTGATGACAAATATTGAACCTTTGTTGTAACTGAATTCTTTTCTCAGGATAATTTTCAATTTACTTTGAAAAGAAAACAAGGATTAAGGAAAAAGCATAAGATCCCTTTGCAAAGTTAGCTATCATCTTCCTTTTCTTTGTTCATTTTATGTTTTTTTTCTACGCGTGAGATAGATTTTAGAGAAAGGATAAAACGTTTTAAGGGTAGCAAGGTTGAGGTTATGTGAGATGAGGGTAAGCGGCTTGATGACGAGGTAGAAGAGGTGAAGGAAAGAGATTATAAAATATATTTAAATAGAAAGTGGAGAAAGATCAATATATCTATCTGATTTGTCTGTGTTTAAAGAAATTGAATAGGAGTAATAAATCAAAATGGCCTATAATTATTATTAAATGGATAATATCTATTTTTTTATCACAATTATAATGATCTCCTAAGGTTGGATCGCTGTAGCGATGCTCTTTTGAAGTCTACAGGGAAAATCTTAGTAGTGATGCATCTCTGACAATTTTATTGGTACAATCGTTCGGTATTATTGCCATTTTCTCATCGGTGAGGGTCATTATTCAACAGAAAGATGCTTCTCAGAGGTGAGCTAGCCTTCTATCAGCGTCAGGATGGTTACTCTTTCTTTTATTTATGAAAATTGATTTTGTAGTTAAAAAAAATGAATTTTGAGTAATGCCATGTTGTTTATTTACATTTTTATGGCTTCTTTGATGGAAATTATGTAGTTTTTCGATGTGACGAAACAAAAAGAGTAATTTCACAATGAAAGAAGCCCGATTGGCTATAGCATCTCTCGTGTTGATCACAGAAACTGGTGGATACGATGCTCTCCTTTTCGCTACGACTTTGATAATTTATGTATATTTCCTCTATTCCTTCGTTAAACCTCCGCTTTACCCTCTCTAATTCTAGTAGCGAACGATAGTATATCGCTTGTCACTTAGCAAAAGTTTGTGCTTTGTCGATTAATCATAGAAATATTCAGAGTCGGTATTTCACATCTCGCCGATATATAGGAGATTTCCTTATCCCGAATCAAATCCTTTCTTATTTTAATATTTAGATATGATGGATGCCCGTCTTAAGCTCCATTTTCTTTGATATCATTAGCATTTTGCCATTTGGTATTAGGAGAACTTCACATTAAGCACTCTTATTCCAGTAAAATAGGAGACTCATTTCAATGTAATCAGTACTGTTTTATGGCACTTCTCCAGAAGCGCAATATCATGTTTGATCGCTGAATTTTCTATCTCAGTTGCCGTTTGGATTATTTTCTCATATTATATAGCATAAATGATGAAGATTATCGAAAACATTTGGTTAGTGTGTCCAAAGTTAGATGCTGCATTTCTTCCCATAGTCATTTAAAATTTAAAGTTTTTTTAGTCGTTCAAATGTAAGGGGGTCTTCCTCTAGAACGAGGTAAAAATTGAATTGGCATAGAAGTTTGGGATTGGATTTCGAAACCAACTTATGATAAAAAAGTTATATTATATAAATATGAGAAAAACCAACAGGAAAAACGTCATTAGAATTGTATAGAAAATATTCAAGGAGAGAGCGGTGAAATTAAAAAAATACTGTTTTATTAATTTTTAAACATATTCGAATCGTACTTGACAAACTTTAGCTATGGTTTCTAGATTAATGTGACACATGGAATCCCGCACCAAATTTTCCAATCGTCTCGTATCCCGATCCTAACTAACCACAGGCAAAATATACTGTAGAGAAAGTAAAACAAGAATATTGGAGGTATTCATCGCAGGGAGAGAACAAAACACTCCTCAACTCCTCAGGTAGAGTAATTGATAAACAAACCCTTTTAAAACAGATGAACTCCTTTCATT
Organism: Ceratothoa steindachneri; assembly: GCA_963969495.1. Lineage (NCBI taxonomy): Eukaryota > Metazoa > Arthropoda > Malacostraca > Isopoda > Cymothoidae > Ceratothoa > Ceratothoa steindachneri. Next base: position 89,371,743 of record OZ018328.1, read on the forward strand.
TCCAACCAGCAAGAAACTCTGTTTGAATTTGGAAAGAGGGAGGAGGGTAGAATACGTAATATGCTTACCTTTCTTTTTGCTACAAGTTTTACTTTGTACACGAGTATCGTCCACAACGTTTAACTTGACCTAACTTCAGCTTTTTCCTGATTAACTCTTATTTAAAAGGTTTTTCAGAAATAACAAGTTTGTTCCCCAATATTTTTAATGAATATATGATGCTTTTCAAGAAAATAGATAGCAAATGGTAACCAAATAAATGTTGTGGCATCTATAGATAATGTGTTTTAAGTGCTACTATAATTGGCTGAACTGGGGGAATTATTTTCTGTTATTTTCCATTTACTTGTTTGGAGAGTTCCTTTGAAAGATTTTAATATGATTCTAACGCCCTTTCATCCTTAATTGTGTTTTAATAGGAATGCAGTAACAAACTTAGATAACTTAGGTGTTGGAGTCGGAGTCGTGTGAATCTTCAATAACAAATTTGTATGATGTGCACAAATCTTTATGGGTATGGGATAAAATTGCGCTTGCTCGTGGAGAAGGGAAATTTAGCCTAAATATAAAAAGAGGGACAATTAACACTACCTTGCTTGTAGTATATATCGTAAGTGTAAACTTTCGAGGAGACGAAATTTTGGCTCTTGAAATGAATACCATTATGTGGCTATGTTCAAGTGTTCTGTAATCCTTAGGACACGTCAACCACATACGAGATGTGGCTGGAATCGAGCACATTGGCATCGGAGCAGATTTTGATGGTATTAACAGGTAAGAATGTTGCATGGCATTCAAATGCTAACATTAATCAAAGAATTTAACTAAAATATGACTCATTACTTCTTTCCAGCAGTGACTCTCTCAAATCATTCTTTAAATGGCTGGATGACTTTCCATCGATTTAATAGAATTTGAGTACTCGGCTGCCAATTGAGTTATATCTTCTCTCAGCCACACTCCCTCACCGATTACACATTACCAGGCCATTTATTTCCCACTATTCACATAATTGAAGATAAATAATTCGACACAGTGGCCTTAGGTCTCTTCCTCTCCAGAAAAGTTTAAATTCCACTCAAAAGGGAGTCTCCTCCCACGGTCCATTAGTAAGAAATGGGCAACATATCGGGGTTTTCAAGTTTTAACGACATGTTTTACCATCGGTTGAGTTTATATTTTATTGTGGATTAAAGTCCACAAAAAATCATGTGTAGTCTTAAAATAAACACGAAAGTTTAAAACCTCTCTGACTCATCTTTTGGCCAATAATCAAAGTTAAAGAGCAGCCATACGCCATACGCTGATTTGTTCCGAGGGAGAGATTTGTCTTCGGGGTTAAATACAAAAACAGATTTTATTAAATATATCTATCCTTCGAGAACAAAGTGACAAGTAACAAACAGCGGTTCTTAAGGACCAATATTAATTTGTAATTAGTTATTTATATTTCACCTAATTAGTATTTAAATTAGATTTGCTCTATACAAAGGTAATCATGGAAATTATATTTTATTTACTTTTACTAGTTTTCATCTAATAATTAGAAATGTAAAATTTTTTTACAATAATTATATGTTAATTTAATTATATTCATAGGATCTTTGATGTTAAGGCTAAAACGCCAATTGTCATACACAGGACTCCTGAGGGACTAGAAGATGTTTCACGATATCCAAACCTCATCCTGGAACTTCTGAAGAACGAGTCTTGGTCGGAGGAAGATGTTGGAAAAGTAGCTGGAGGAAACTTTCTTCGAGTTATGAAGAGAAATGAGGAAGTAAGAGGAGGATTCTCAACTATAAGTTTGGTCCCAGACGTTTGCATTAATCGCGCTTATAAAGTGGATGTTTGGGATTTTTCGGTTACTTACGGTTCTGAGCGTTTTAATTTAATTAATACGCATGCCATTTTATTAAACGTGTGTTTGAGCGTGTCCCGGAGCCTAGTTTGCTTAATTAAACTTCACACGTTAAGTTTGTTTTACGAAGACAAACATAAAATTGGGAGTAGTGACAAGAGGGCAATTATAATTTTCTATAAGGAGAACAAACAAACAAAGGGATAGGGAAATATGTTGATGAAGAATGTAATCAAAGTTCATCGTTACTTGTATTCTTTTTCTATGACTAGCTGGTTTATCTAACATTCACACATGTTAAATTCTCATTATTTTTTTTTACGACAGTCTTCAAATCCTTTTGGGAGAATTACCTTCGTTGATTCTTAAGGTTATTGATAAAACAATAGAATTGAAAATTTCTCTTTACCACAGATCCGAGAAGAGCACGCCTCAACACCCCCATATGAAGATCACATACATCCTGACAACTTAGCTGGAAGAAGAAACTGCTGGTACACGTGACAAGGGACGTCCTTAGTAGTTCGTTCTCCAATTGTACTAGTTTACCAATGTATTCCTCTATTTGTACTTTTTGCCAATGAAATTCGAAAATTTGACGACAAACCCATATTGAACTAGTTGTTGATATTGTACCTTTTCTTTTATTAATATATTCTTCTCATAAACTAGTTGTTGGATATAGCTGATGGTTGACAAGATTTTTCGCCCCTCAATGCTTGGATGTATTCGAGTTTTATCGCTAAGTAAAAGGGTGCTATTTTAATAGAACATAGATTCATGTGATTCATCTTGACCGTCGAGCATTGTTTTGCCTCCACTCTTTCTGTATAATACAAACTCATAATTTTCGCTCATTGTATTTTTGTTTCTGTCGGGCTTTTATCTTACAGGTTGAGATCTTTTATTTTTTTCTTCGAGTTGGGTTTGATACCTACATAAGCGAGGAACTGAAATCATAGAGATTTTTATTAATGGTAAAAAGTTAAAAAATAGTTATATTTTAGCAAAGAAATCAATTAAATTTTAATAAAACCTATCCATCTTACTTTAAGTATTCATACAAACGCTTAAGTCCAGAAAGCCAACAGCATTTTGCTTGTGTTTATTTGAGAAATTAGAATTGGCCGCCAACAGCTCTTTACTACTAAATAATATCAACTATATATGGATATATGAATCATTAGTTTGTATAAATATATACGAGGGTCAGTCAATAAGTTTTGCGAATCGGGAGGGAAAAACAGAGGAAGGGGGATGGCTGTTTGTGTGGGTGTTATGTCAAGTTATGACAAGTCAGGACCTGCAGACGCAGGCTTCGGCCTCATCTATTTAAGAAGCAGTAGCTGATCGCATATCGTCAGTCACAAATTTCTCAACAATGGAGAAGGTTGAGCACCGCGCAGTGATCAGATTTTTGACTAAGGAAGGCAAGAATGCAAAAGAGATCTATGAACGCCTGGTTGCAGTGTACACCAACACAGCCCCTTCCTATGCAACCATTGTTAGCTGGAATAAAAAGTTCTGCCATGGTCGTGAGTCCCTTGAAGATGAGCTCCGTCCAAGACGTCCGTCAGATGTCACCAACGAGGACAATGTGGCCCGTGTGGAGAGGATAATCCTCGAAAATCGACAGGTGAAGGTCAAAGCAATCAAGCATGAACTTGGAATATAGCATGGAAGTGTTATCAACATCATCCATGACAATTTTGCCATGACCAAGGTCTCTGCCTGTTGGGTCCCAGAAAGCTCACGCCCTATGATCGAATCCAACGTCGTCAAGGTCCATAAGGCCAGAGTTGCACAAGCTGTCATGCGCGAGTGCGGATTCGAGTAGCTCAGCCATATCCCCTACATTTCAGATCTGGCCCCTAGCGACTACTTTTTATTCCGCCAGCTCAAGGCTACACTGAGTGGACGCTGGTTTGGGGACGATGAAGATGTCCAGCTCGCCGTCCAGGAGTGGATTGAACAACAGTCGGGAGATTTCTGGTTTTCGGGAATTCGAAGCCTCGGGGACGAGTGGCGTAAGTGCATTGAAGTCGATGGTAGTTATACTAAAAAATAATAAAACACTTTTCCTCATATCTCGTTTCCTTATATCCGAATTGCAAAACTTATTAACCGCCCTTCGTATATATATACATCATTTGTGCTACACATTAATTATTGAGATTTTTTTATTTAAAAATAAAAATAAAACCGGGGGGAAATGGAATAAAGCAATCAAATTTGAAGAAATCTATTTTTTCAAATCTAAAATTGTGACTTTGTCATTAGACAAACAAAGAAATGTATTGCAATAACTAAAGGGAAATATTTTCAGCAGTTTTATTGTTGTTATCTCTGTATAAATTAATATTGTACAAAATGTATAATTTTAACGTTTTTGTATATTTAAAATATTTATTCTTTTCCCCTTAATTGTATCATAATAAACATATAAATTATCTTGCAATGACAAATATAAGCATATTTATTCTTCAAGTAATTGTAACTTTGACGGATTAGGATATAAAAGGACGATTGAACATAATTGCACATCATTTTTATGCATCCGCATCTAAAAACGAACTATAATTGGTATTCGTGCAGTAGAGTTCACATCACCAGAAGGAACCCCAAATGATGACGATTTTACCCTAACGCTTGACCAGGCTGTCACGCGTGTTCTTCTTGATTGCGAAAAGAGTGAGAATTAGAGAGAGAAAATCTTGTTATAATGATAATGGCAAGTATCAAGTTTCAGGAGAAATGGCTTCTTTTCAAGTAAAAATATATTTGCAATCATTTATACCTCCTTTTCCGCCAAAAAGCAAAGGCAATAAAAACATAAAATAATAAGGAAATAGATGAAATTAAAAGTAATTAATTGTCTCGCCGAGAAAATTCAATTGCACAAATTGAATCCATGAAAATGAGAGGGATGTTGGTAGGTAGGAACAATGCAATCTTTTGTACCCCTTTCTATCATTTATGTAGTTATATCACCATCCTTTTTATCTACTTACCACTGTTTTTATCTCGAATATGAATAACCTTATGGTATTCGTGCTGTGGAAAATTATTAAATGTGACTCTATCTATGTGTGAAATGAACGGATGCAGTGGCAGAAGACGAGCAATGTTATGGAATAATCCAATGAATGCAATATTTTACCATTACTTCGAACAAGGAAATCCTCTGGCGGAAACTAGCCTTGAGGCACTCTTCTCCATCTAGCTTTACTCTTCCAAATTTACACTTCTATCCCTCTTGTTGTCTTGCTAAAACTTATATGATTCAGAGTAGAGTTGAAATAAAAATAATATGTTAATCTTTGACTCTTAATATGATCTTATATTATAAAAATTTAATATTTCTAATAGCATCATTAAAATATTCTATTTTATTATTCCAAATTCCATTTAGAATAATAAAAGTTACATATGTTTTGTTTTCTGTATTGTACTGCGGAAACCTAAGATAAAGGGATATTTTGATAATCATTTCGGTCTTGTCTCAATTTACTAAGAACAAATATAAATTAAACACTTAAATGAAAACCACGATGTATTCTTTGTAAAATAATGATAGTAATTTACTTTCAGGCAAGAAACATAATTATGCGTGTTGTTCCATTTCGATTGTTTACTATTTCATTATTTTCTATTTGTGAAATTACATTGGTCAGAACCCATTTTGACTCCTAAAATATTACAGTGATCGAATCTAATATCAAATAACCCTTGCTCAAAAGATATCAACTTCCGCTATCTTTGCGAAGTATATATATTAATGACAACTAGATTGCGCCAACATTCGGATTGCTCGGGATTTTATAGAAGTGAAGACGTAATAAAAACTTTTTGTGATAGAATTTTTATTTTACCCTTTTTCTAACGCTATCATCTCTTATCAAAGAGTCTGTAGTGGACGCTACGGGTGCAGTGGAATATTCTAGGAGCAAAAACATAATTAACTCTTTTCACATATTCCACCGCTGTGCCTTATCGAGCCTACATTCAATTTATTGTTTATTTATACATGTATAATATCTGTTTACTACGAAATCATTATCGTAAAAAAACTAGAATAATTTACTATTAGTTAAATCTGAAGTGGGCATATAAATTGTTTGAAATATGTAAATGGAAGTTAATTAAACATTCTCGTGGTGTGGCTGAGCTCATGCGTATTAATTTTGGCCTCAGATCAGACTATCCTTAATAAACATAGTAGTCAGGACTTGTTTAAACCCATATCTTAACAAGCATTTCATTATTGCTCGATCATATCACTAATGTTTAAATATTTATCCGCTTTAGTAAAGTTAAAAGAACGATACTAATAGACCTTTATTTTCAGCAAAGCTCTCAGTAAATTTGGAGGTTTAGTTGCCTAAAATCCCATGCGATTATAAGGTTAGATATTAGCAATTTAATAAGCGTATAAGTACAAATATATTTTTATCAGTCTCTTGCATAACATAAAATGGCAAAGTTTCATGCAATATTTGGATATTTGTAAACTTCGTGAAAAAATACTAACTAGAAACACTTGATTTAAGATGCCATCATTTTTCTGGCACAAATAGGGAAGGAGGGGTAAGGGGGATGAGTGTTGCAATAAATTATTTAGTGGTGTGCCACAAGCTCACTGACACAATTGTTTAGGATGAGAGATGAGATGAACGCTAGTAATGGCATGCATGAATGAATATTTGATGGTAATTGGATGGACTTCGCATCTTCTTTGATAAGTATGAAAAGATAAAGCTGAATATATTACATCATTTCCTATATCTGGGGAATTGATTGTCACCAGGAGAGTTTTGTTGTCTCTTATTGCACTTAATGTTGCTTTGTTTATTTTATTGAGTGAGGTTAGCCATTATATTTCATCCCTCGATAGTTGCAAGGTGATAAAGATATTCGACCGCAAAAAATGCAACACAATACCGCGTTTATGTAGATTAATCATTTTATTTCCAGAGAAAGCCCATATGTTACATTTTGTTAGCCTTCAAAATATTCGTATTAGTAAGGAAAGAAAGATACCTCAAATAAATGGTAAATCATTATACCCTTAAAGGAAGTTTATGTGTTAAATTATTGGCAAAGAGATTCTTTTTGGCACCATAATTACGAGATTGCAGTATCTTATTCTGTGCTGTATTTGCCTAACACCCCTGTAATCTATTTTTTCAATGCTCCGAAATAAGGGTTACCTTTGCCGTAATTACCTCCAACTTCATGCAATTATCACGTCAGCAACTAACAACGGCGATAATACCGGAAATTTCTGTCGCAGTGGTTAGGTCAATATTTTATATACATGTTCTGGACTATTCTTAACACAAAACTTAGCAAGAATAAAAGGGTCCTCATGTCTGGTTAAATATAAAGATAATTACTTATTCCGGTGATGAAGAAATTATTGATTTATAAAGACTAATGAAAATTTAAATTGCACTTTATTTTTTCTGTTTTAATAAGGAAAATAAATAAGTAAAGCGCAGGAAGACCAAAAGAGGTGAATTTTACTGGGTTTTAGATGAAGTAAACCTAAGTTCGAACCTAAATAAGCCATAAGCTTAGAAACAAGGTCTGATGAACACAATGTCGCATGCTCACACTTACTCTTTTTTTACCTTACACCTTCAAAACATTCAGTAATTCACGGACTAACCTTGGAAAGACCTTTGCAATTATTTCATTGAAAAGAGAATGTAAAACAATATAAAGCATTCCAATTTCGTTAGAATGGTCCGAATAGTTATGATGTTATTGCCTCCCAAAATAATTACCGGGCTAACATTGGGAGGACTTTGGCATTTATATCATTCGAAAAAAATGTAAAATATTTTCTCTAGAATCGGTGAAATAGTTAGGATGTTATTGCCAAAACAATAAAAATCCCGGGATAACCTTGGGAGGACTTTGGCAATTATATCATTCGAAAGGGAATGTAAAACAACATTAAGGTTTTATATCTCCTTAGAATCGGCGGAAAAGTTACAATGTTATTACCAAAACAAAAATAGCCCAACGGACCTACCGACCATCCAGCATAGTGAGATGTAAAATAACTCGTGACTTGACTTGCACGCGACTAAAATTTCAGTATAAATTAATGGTGACGGTATTCTCGAACATGGTTGATGACATCCAACGCTAGTGACATAAACAAAGATTATTTTCTAGTGTTTTTAACTCACGTCTATGAAAGAGAGGAAGATTTGTGGTGTGTAGGCCTCATCCCTATTTGATCCTAATATTTTTCATCTTCTATTTCATATGATCTCATTCCCCGATGCACTACAATTCACTGCCTCGTCTGTATGTGTGGCATGTGGCACATAAGCTACAAAAATTAAATAAACACACACAAAGAAAGCATTAAATTTATTCGAATATAAGATGCGCAAGAAATAAAGGTAAAAAGTAAAAGAAGTGAAAAAATTGCAATAACGGAGAGACGAAGAAAGAAAACTCGTAAATACGAGTATGTCCAATCTTTTTGTGATAAAATGTTATGGAAAAAATCATGAATGAAAAGTAACGTACGGAAGTGGTCCCTTCCTCTATCAAGTTCCAACCTTTCCTGCGAAAAGAAAGACAGTCAGAATAAGACGTTGGGATATGCGTGAGAAAAAACCCTCCTTTCTATTTGATCTCACTCATCGGTGAATATACTAGTTGAATGGCAAGTCATTATTGGGACAAACTTTCGCCTAAAAAGTATAGGTCTGCAAGGAAAAGTAAGTTTAATGGGGGATCGGTGAAGGCACCACTCTATAAATAATAGTAGGACATGGGGTCGAGACTCGTCATGTCACTAGGGATGAGACGAGTTGGCGTTTCCTATCCAAGAGAAAGTTACAGAAGAGCAAAGGAAGGCCACCGAATTTTAGGCCCAAGGCCCTCTGATGATCCGAGTATATCACCCTAGAACGTAATAATTTGACTCGTATTAAAACACTGGCATAATAAAACAATTAAAAGACCACAAAGCTAATCATTCATTGATTTTTCCTTCGCGTGATAAATATTTCTTCAGCATGGATAATAAATTATATATATTTATCTGAAATTAAGGCTAATTATCAGCTGGTTTGCAAAATGTGATAAACTATAGCAAATTTATTAATTTTGATGTTATAATTTTTCTTTTGAAACATTAATAATTTTGACCAAATCGATTTATTTCATGTTAAGTTAAGTGAGAAAGAGAGTAATTATATAAATATAACATGAAGGCAATTAATCTAGTTAATTATATCATTAATAAATCTTATATATGTAAATATAAATAAATTGATAAAATTTCTCGCAATTATTTATATACTAATATCGTTAATAAAGTCATAAAACCACAAAGCTAACTATTTATTGAACTATTAGTCAATCTTCTGTGATAAATCCAAACATCTAATTTAACTTTATTTAGGAAGACCTGATCTCTAGCTTGCAAAATTTGTAGAATAATTATCTTTGTAAATTTTAGTATGGTTCTTTTCTCCTTATTGTCATTGGGAGTCTTGAATTTTATTTCATCGACAATGATTTCCTTGCTTTAGGGGATGACATGAATTTTAATGATGGGTCAAGATAAGTTTGTCTCTAGACTGAAGCACTAAGATTGGAGTATTACGCATCAAACGTTTGACATTCACATTCTTCCTTCAAGATATACAAGGAAAATTTAACTAATCGAAATTAATTGAGTATCTGATATATCTTATTCAATATTGAGATAGAATAAACGAAGATAACTGATTATCACACTAGTTTGAAAAGAACTTCGTGCAAATAACCTTGCCACTAGAAATAACAAAGTAAAATTATAAATAATAATGATGGAGCTAAGTTATTTGCACTAACAGTAGTCATTAACTGGGTTGAGAAACAAATACGAGAGAGGCCACTATGACTCAACAGTACTCACTCATGAGCAACTTACTAGAAACTGTTAACATTACTTAACTACCAACAGCAAACACGTCCACTCGCAAAAACTAGATACACAAACTCCCTCTTCCTCTTTCACTCGCATTCTCAATCTCTTTCTTTATTTTTCTAAAATTTGTTCATTCTTTTATCTTTATCTTTCTCACTTCTCTTCCTCTTCCCTTTTTTCTCTATTGTTCTCTCTCTTCAACTCACTGGTTTTACTCTTACTCTCTTTCTCGCTCTCCCGCTTTCTCTCGCTGTTTTTTCTCTCGTACTCTTTCTCTCTCTCCCTCTTTCTTTCCTTATTCTCTCAATATTTATCTCTCTCCTTCTCGTTTTACTTCTAGCTTTCTCTCTTTATAGCTCTTTCTTATTTATATATCTTTCAATTTTATCTACCTTTTTCTTTTTCTCTTCCTCTCTCTCTGCTCGAAGTTTAAGAAAAGGCCACATGAATTTAATGTCTTTGATTCATAGAGAAAAAATATGATATTTTATCAATCAGAGAGACTAGGAAATATACAGCTACCAGGGACTACATATATTGGGAAATTTATTATCGAAGAATTCAAAATTTCTAATAAAGACCGTATAATTCAGAGAGGCTGTAGTGTACTAGTTCGCTTAAGAGGAAAACTAAACGCAAAAATAGCAGAAGTGGTCACCGATAATATGAGAGTTTGAGTTCGAGTCTGATAAAAAAACTGAAATGATTAACTTACTTTCAATTTACTGCTTCCCAATTTAAATAGAGAGCGAGGCTGTGTGCCTCTTTAAGTGACTTAAATCCATTGTAAGAAAAGGAGAGCTATAAATTGTAGCGATTCCAATTACCCAAACGTTAACACTACACTCTGCTGTTAAGATAAAGAAGGAGAAAAATTGCTTAATTTAATTCACGGAAAAAGTATATTTCTTGATGAAAAGAACCCACATTGGCACAAATTATCTCAGGGAAGAGACCTTGAAAGGGCTACGAAACCAAAGCGGTGGATTTAATTTACTTACTTTTCCGAGGGCCTTTGAAAGCGTTCCGCATGAAAGACTGTCGATGAGAATTAAAGTGTATGGAGAGTTAAAATAATTAAGAGGATATATTAGTGGTTGTTGTAAATAAGGCGTGCTGAGACTAGGCCCTAGTCAGTATCGAGTTACCCTATGAGTCTCTCCTTGGCCTTCTATTATTTATTATTTAGATTAACAAACTATATAATTTATTTATTAGTAGGACCTCAAAATTAGCAGATGACATGAAACTAGGAAGCAGAAACCTTTCGTTATATGATGTGGGGAAAATGCTTAGAGGGCTTGATAAAACTATCTAGTGGGCAAATGAATGGCTGCTGAAATTTAACATACATATGATAAAAAACAGAATATATATGATTGGAAAAATTCTCAAATCCTTTAACATATAAATAAATGGCTACAAGTTTTTTCATTTGAGATGAATTAAAGTGTCAAAGCAATGCGCCGAAACTGCTAATAAAAACCCTGAAAACTTTAATATATTGCCTTAATTTCATTATAGAGTCGAAGGATATAATTATATCACTATAAAAATCGCTAGCGGGACATCAACTCGAGTTAAACGTTGGTCTACTAAACTATTTCCTGGGTTTAGAAATAAACCGTCAAAAGAAAGACGTTGTGCTCCCTAAACCTTTGATCCCTTGGTAGTACACAATAGGCGGACGATTACTATTTGTAAATCCTTTTGAAATCATAAATAGATTTCTAAATATAATTTATAGAATACTATTCAAGATGGAGGATTTAGCTAACAGATGCCAAAACGATTTGATATTGGAAAATATTCGCTTCAACTAGGATGATCCCGAAATTACTGTAGTTTGAAAATCATACATAGGTGGAACAGCCAACCTCACCGTATAGTATAAAATACATCAGTTATTATGTTTAAAAATCGACCTGATGATAATTTTACTAGTTAAAACAACGGGAAGTAGAAGATGCAGATGGAAACGTCCTATATTAGAAAGATTTCAGTAATATAAGGAGGAACGAGAAAGAAGAATGATTTAAGTGACTTTTCCATGTATAGCATGCGAGCGAAAGAACTTTTCCATTTTCATTACTGTCCGCATTATAATTATATTCCTTAAATCACTAGCAAAATTAGAGTGCGACAAAAGAAAAAGCTAACCTGTCGCCCAATCTCCAATGTTTGGGTGCTTATCATTTAGGTAAATAAATCGTGACCTGCATGTCATGTAAATAAAACGAGACTCGCATGTCTCAATGAAACAGATGTAGATGAATGTGTATCGTAGTGTCGTAGAATTCTTTCTGATAAAAACCCTACTTACCTGACACCACTTTTATTTAGTGTCGTAGAATGCCCCTCCTTTTTGTTCTATCTCTAAGAGTGCTAAGAGTGTCTAATATATTGATATTATAAGAATATCTTAAAGCACAGAGCCGTTACCAAACACGTAAGGATATATATAAGAGAAACGAACATTAATCCCAAAATAAACTTATATTTTATCTTTAACCATTGAATACACAACCTTTATACTTTAACTACAGCAATACTGTAAATATTATTATAAACAAGAATTAATTAAATTAGTTTCCCCACAAAAATTGGTTAACGTTTTCTCTAGACAAAACAATAATATAAGAATTAGGCTTACGGACTCATGTGGAGTTTAAAGGCCTCAGAAATGTTATTGACTCACGACGCGTGCCGGATGTCCAGTTGTAGATGATGGAAATTCCACGGTCGTTTTGGCGAGGGTAGCAGCTGGGGGGGCCACACGTTCTTCCGGAGGGGAAGGGTTCTTTAAGGACGAGAACCAATACGGTGCCTTATGCAACACCTAGGCAGTCGTGGTCTCTCTGGCGAGAGTGAGTCGAACTTGGTTCTTACTTCAAGTTAACTTGGAGTGAGGTGTGATCAGCGAGTAACGAGCTCGAGGAGGAGCTTTTCTCCTTCGTTACTAATTTTCTTAAGGACTAGGACTGAACTCGGGGAGGGTCTTCTTTACTGGCGAGGATAACGGAGGGGGGTTTCTCTGGCAAGAATAAGTTACTTAAAGTTTGGTGTGGCCACCGAATAACGGGCTCGAGGGGGATCCTTTTCCTTCTTCTTCTTAATTCCTCAAGGACGAGGAATACCCCTGGTGTTTAAGGTACACCAGGATATGAGGAGTCTCTCTGGCGAGAGTAAGTTGAACTTACCCAAAGTTCACTTATCGTTTGGTTTGATAACCAGGGACTTAGCTCAAGGATGAGCTTTTTCCTAGCCCCTTAAGGTAGGGGTCCCTGCCTATCTTGCAGGGTACTTCTTGGTCTGGCGACCCAAGTAAACTACCTCTCCAGTCTCGGTAGCTCGGTTGTGGATCCGAGGACTTCGTCACCTAGAGACTGACGTATACTACCTAGATTTTCCTCAGAGTTCCTCATTTATACCTCGCACCCCCACTGGGGGAGTGGTAAGGGGGAGAGGGGCTTGAGGACGGCCCCAGGAGAGTTCTTTTTCCTAACGGTCTTTCCCACGAAGTCAAACATCGGCTCCTCGTTAGCCATCGAGATTGGGAGAAACCCGTCTCCAATTTCTTGTTCGACGTGAAACTGGATCTCACTCTCCTGGGGGAGATCTTACCTTTTTGACCTTTAGGGTCTTTCATGGCACTGGGTTGAGCCACGTTGTGGTTACGCTTTCGACTCGCCGATGCCTCGGGCGGATGTCCTTGCGGTAACCGCCTTGGAACTGCATCGCGAGTGAACGGGGGGGGGGAAGTGACCATTCCCTTACACGTAGTTACATTAATTCTCTCTCTCTCATCTATCTCTTTCCCTCTATCTCTCTCGGACCAAATTCTAGAACGAAATATAATACACCTTTATAAAAGATTGCAATTTTCTATCTTATCGTACCCCGTTCTTTGGTGACACTTGAAATTGTTCTTCTCCTTTCTCATCCAATATTCGGACCTCATGTTTAAATTTGCTGATCGAAAAGTAAATCTTGTACGTGAGTGCATCCTAAATCCTCCCATAATACATTTGCAGAACCTACACGCCAAAGTTATATCAGTGCATAAAAGCTTGGTCTTGAAATTCATACAGAACCCTACTTCTCTATTCAAACGTCCCCAATCCATGGTAAGCTCAACTCAGCATTCACTGTATCCGTTTCCTCATCAAACCTTTCTTAATCCACGTGGTATTGAAACTGGATTTCACGCATCAATCTTGTAGAATCGTACTTCTCCTGAAAGAATTCTTTCCTCTTCCTTCTGGGAGCATAAAAAAGGATGTCTAAGCAGGGATCACAGAAATTTTCTGCTCAAAATTTGTTTTATTTCAACTTCAAACTCGACATCTTCAAAGAAACAATCATGAAACTGCCTACTTAGAGAATATATGAGCGAGGCTCCGTATGGGTAGCCTGTGTATTCTGTTTCACTTAGTACTTGCAGTAGCTGCATCTCCTCTGGTCCTTACTGCAAATTACGGACGCTCCATTGCTTGGTTTACATGAAGTCTCTGGCACGGCCTGGGTAAGTTATTTTCGCTTCTTCCTGGCTCCTTCCTAGCGCTTCTTTATTTTTCTCAACGAATAACCATTCATCCTCTTACCTGCGTGCATTTTTTTGCTGAGAGGATATATTCTGTCCTGGACCAAGTCATAATTGAACTCTCGGACGGGGCCTAGGGAAGTTATTGGTAGGCTTCGACTCGCTCGCTCTTAGCACTTCCTTTTTCTACCAATCTCCACTTATCCTTTTGTTTGACATAAGGAACTGACAGGGTACCTTATACTGTGACAGAAGAGAGCGTAAGGAACCTCTCTAACAAACGCCGTTTAATGCCCGCAGGACGCAAAATGCCAGGACATTAAGGGGCTCTGAGCGTTAGGGCAAGATTAATGAGAAGATTAGCTCTGTCACAATAGCTCCTTCCCTACGACTAATTGGATTACCACTTCTCTGCGGCCCTTCTAGGGATATGCATGGAGGGCTATTCCTTCAATAAAATTGCAGTGGAATACGCGCCAAACGAGGGAATCTCCTAAGGCTTATGTTTTCCCGTTCCCCTTTAGCTATCTTTTTACAGGGGGCCATGCTAGCTGCGTGCTCAATGCCTACCATCCAGAGGTGTAAGATTTATGCGACGCCGTGATGACCGAATGAGTGGGGCATCTTGACAGATGCGAGAATTACAACCAGCATATTGTCTCCGTTCTTCTATTTTATATAAGTTGCTTATTTCAGTAAGTGGTAGTTGAGCTATTCCTGGATAGGAGGTATACTCTCATTTTTGTGTACATTCCACAATTAACTGATTTCAACGATAAAAATCCCGCCGCCTCTCGGCATGATTGTTGAAGCCAGCCTTCATGCTCAGAGATTTGAACTAGATCATCGAGTTGAGTATAGGTGTCCTAAATGTTGATCAGTTTACGTATCACATCCACTGAACCACCTGATTTTCACATTGCAATCTGTACCAGTGCTCTGCGGATACAAATCAAGATTTTCAGGAGGAATAACGGATGACCCTGATAATATTGAGCCTTTTCCATTCAATTATCATTTTGGAGGACAATGTTGCTACAAAAAACAAACTCTTGGTATATTAAGAGGGTGCTTTTTTCGAATTTCAGCAATTGACTCATATATCTCTCTTAGTCAAAGAATTTAGGTCTGTTGACCAAGCCATTGACTTCTTCGCCGATAACTCCATCTCCGTGTGGTCAACTACTCTACCTAAAAGGTATTGCTATTTTGCAGGCCGCCTACTTCTTTGGTGGTCGGCTGAGTGTGAGGGGTCTTTCCTACAGAAGCGATATGCCTACATGCGCTATAAGTGCTACCGGGACATTTCAACGTTGGTAAATTTCTTCAAGATAGATCTAGATTTCGGTATGTTTTGAATCACGTTCCCTGCTCTTCCTGGCGAGGATAGATCTCCTTACCTAAAAAAAAGACGTGTAAATTGGAGGTGCGTAAGCGAATCAAAAGGATTTTGGGCAGGATCTTTTAGAACTCTTTCCCTGTTCTCCAGGGAAACGAAACCGCAATCTCGGAGATTACGTCCGTGACAGAGTCTTTTAAGACCACTTTCTCTACCTTCTCCTCCCGGGATGGTGTTTAACCAGCATTCAATGCACGTCATGATATAGCTGAAGGTCGGCGAGTGAACTTTATTTCCAGAGTTGAAGAACAATTTAACGAGAAGTTTATTCTTAATCAGTCCTGGTCTGGCAATGTCTTGTAAGCCATATTTCTACACCTAGGTGAGCAAGAAATGACATTTTGCTAAATTTGCCTAACGAGATCTGGAGAGAGGATATTCTCCCTGATTGCAAACAAATATCTATTGTGCTTGCTTTTGGCGAACCGTGAAGAAATTATTAGTCCGACTGATTAATGTTCAATTTCATTAACCATTTGCGTGTGCAAGTTGGTGGCAAAATTGGTAAATGTGAGATTAGGTTTTTCGTGGAGAGGTGAAGCCATTTGACTTGTGCACAATTCAGCTTTTGAAAGTTCCTCTAGACTTTGGGTGCTTTGCTTTGGCTGGAAGTGATATCTGCAAGGTTTTCCTTGGTAAACTGAATTACGCCAAGTTACCATTAGTTATACAAAAGGATTATGATAGCGGATGGGGATAAAGTATCATGGAGACACTTCTTCCAGCCATATAGGCCAGGAAAATAGCTTCTCATAGGAGAGTCCCCTCAGTATGACACTTTTTCCTCTGAATATTAACCTCATCATCTTAATGTTGCCGGAAGATGATTACGCTACACTCTACTTAGGTTACTATTATATCTCTTTCGGTGCGGCAGGATTGCTACTCTGGAGCTATCGTGCCCCACCGAACCGCATTTTCTCTATGCCAAATCGAAAAGATTTTGGTATTCCTTGAATAAGACTAGGTGTCAGAGAGAGAGAGAGAAGACGCGCGCGGTCGTCCCTTTAAAGAAGAGAGAGAAAGAAAACACACCTGGTCGACCCTATAAAAACGAACCTTAACGAGGCGCAAAAACGCGAAGGATGTGGTGGGCTGGCAGCACGACTTAGCGGAACCCTGAGATGTGCTTAAGAGCACGAAAAGTCTCACTGGGGATTATCCTGCGATGGCATGAATCAGGCAATGTCCACCTCTCCCGGTACCGAACATGGTCAGAGGTAACCGCCAGTAACCAGGAGTAATCCCCAGTAACCGCCTGTGTCACGAGTATCTGCGAGTATCTTCCATCTTCCCGTCCACGTTAGTTCCTCACGAACCCTTACAGAACCCGTCAAGTTTCGTGTATTCTCCTAGAACTCGCGAGAGTCTATCCCATACTTGTCGGTACTCGTTACCCAAACGCGACACGTCAAATTACCGATTCGTTATTCTAAACCCGAAGGCAAGATCTGAGTTTATCTCGCGTAATACTCGTTTGTCAAGAGGCTATTATTATGGAATCTACGCCGTATTTAACAAGGCAAGATTACTCCCTAGGACTAAATCTTCGAGGTAACCGCAACTCTGCTTTGCATGCTCTCCACCTCACTGTTTTTAAGCCTCCGTCATCTGTGCTTCGCGTGCGCTCAAGGTCATTTGATTGTCCCATTGTCATTGTCCGTTCGTGTGTATGGTGGTCGATACCGCCCAGGTCGCTCTTTGAAGCCGTGGATCGTGTACCTCTCCTATGTTTATATACCTTACCTAAAATCCTGTTTAATTTTGTAACTACACTATTTTCATAGTAGTAAAGTATATCTTGTACTCCGTTTCTATTACCCCAGAACCTTCCAATATAGCCAATCATTTACAAACTTAAACTGCACTCTGAAACTTAATTACACTCTGATTTGTATTTATTATTTCACCTACGCTCATAATGGCCTGATCTATTCATAGGCCTCCCTCTCTCGGGCTGAGGAATTTGGAAAAGGTTAAGATCTAATATCAAGCTACCACACTAGGCTAGTGACTTTATTTCGCTACCCACAGCTTCTCTCCGATGCGAACTTGGTAGTAAACGGAGTTTGTTTGTTTGGTGTTTGCACACCATTTTTTGTTTATTATTTTTTTACCGACGCCTTAAATGGAAGACTTCCAGCTTTTATTGTCTTTTTTAAGCGCGCTATGGACCTATCCGTTCCGTAAGGCTCAGAACGTCGTTAGCTTTTTTATTGATCCTTTCTCGCTCAAAGTTTGAATATGGATGTTAATTTAACGCATCCGCAGCTGAGCGTGATTTAGTGAAAATGGACGCGATCCACCATAACAATGCATTATGTGCTTGTATGCACATCTTCTCCTCAGTCGCTAACGGTTCTCATTCGATCCTGACCGATCTAAATGGTGTAAATGCCGTCGAGAGACGGCACAAAAAGTATGAAAAGCTGTCGAAGCAAACTCCTTCGAGTGCCGGTGGCTCCTCTACTTCTGCCTAATACTCTACCATGCAAGGTAACTACCACCTTTGGCAATTTTTCACCACACTTCTGCTACTAAAACTTCCCCAGTGCCGAAAGTTTTGCATTAGATCTTATTTCACCATAATTCGTGTAACGCTGGATCCTTAGTAGTTTTAACGGATGGCTCTAATTCCGAAGAGGGTGTCGAAATCCATGTCGTATCGTGTCTGTCTGAATCTTGTGTGGCTTTATTAGGCTCTGCTTCTGTTTCTACGGCAGAGCATGTTTGAATACACCGCTCATACCGAAGAAATATAATGTGTTGTGTCCGGTTCGGAGACTTGACCGTGATATATAACAACTCATTAAGCACCCTGATTTCTTTCCAGGCATTTGTAATCTTCGCACCCCTTACTTGGGCGTACATATCTGGAATGCTAAGGTTTCAGTGAGCCGGAAAGTTGTTGAGATTATATTCTGCTGTATTTCTGAACATGTCGGAGATATGTTGTAATTGAGCACGCCAAAGAGCGTGCGATGAATTCTACAAGGATTCTGAACTAGACCAGCGTTACGCTTTTCCTGCACTTTATTTGACTCTCTTTGGTGTTTGGATGTTATTCCCCTACGTGTGACCAGGCTTATTTTATCTTCTTCTACTTGCTTTTCTGTTGTTTTTTTTTATATTTGCCTTTGGTTTGGTTTATTTGTTTTAATTTCATGTAAGTATTTTTTTGCTCTTTTTATGTTGATGCTGACTAGTAATAGGTTAAATTATTTATTTCATTGACTTTTGCACTTGATATCAGTTGTCAGATGAGGCCTTTTTGAAAGAAAAAACAGAAAGATGAGCGAGATACTCCAAATTTTCGAGAATTTCACTCCTACCGTCCGTCTTGAGTCAATGTGTCACCAACTCAAACTCTAATGCGCCTTCTCCCTCTATAAGTGCAAGTATAAAAGCATCTTTAAACATTAAACCATAAAATATCTTACTCCGTACGAGATGCAAAATGAAACAAAAGATAATTCCGCCAATGCAACCACCGTATGGACAGTTTAGTAGTCATTTTCAATCCTTTCTTTTTTGGAAGGCTTTCGACCATTTCCATTATATCTATGAAATAAGATGACAGAATAATTCCTCCAATATTTATATTTATACATAACGTATCATGTCGTTTCATTCATGTTCCTCACAAAAAAACTTCCTCTCTATATATCCCGCTGGCAATGTTCCATAGCTTTTGTTAATTTTAGACGCCCGACGCCTCCTACTAGTGTCAACTTTTCTAAAGCGATTTTCATTCAGCGTTGATTTAAAGGAATCTGATTTCCGAGACCATGTGAAAGGATGCCATATTCACGGCACATAGACTTTATATGCACCACGTGAGTTTCTGACTTCTCCTTTTCATTCACTGGACTCATCGAATCCCGAGGAAACCTTTCAGATGCTGACTACACAAATAACACAATATATAATATATATATATATATATATATATATATATATATATATATATATATATATATATATATAACTACTCGTATTTTGCTGACATCAACTCGCCAGGCTGCTAGGGAAGATTTGATAAAAGAGGAAGGAATCTATAATTAAGCAAGCTCAATCTTAATTTGCATAGATTTGCAGCTAGTTTCGAAGAAATTAGGCAAGCGCAGTGCTTTAAACAGCCTCACCAACATAATCTGGCATTCATTCTGATTTCTTAATTTATAACTTTAAAGAAATGATTTTATGTGTAAAGGCGTTTTCTTAGGTTGATCTACATCCGTTTGATCAAATGCCGTTAAAAGAAGCGAGCCAAAAAAGCGGCTGTTAGCACACTTTTCTAGTCATGTGACTTCTTTTTCATCTAAAAGTTTGATGAACACTTGAAGACGCAAATCTTATAATAAAGATGTTCCCGTAAATCTCCGTTGTCAAAATTCATCATAGTCTTCCTTTAACTCAACACTGAATTGAAATATAACTTAAATCTTATATTATGTAATTAAATATCTCTCAACGAGGCTATTTATTCCTGAAAACTTTCGAAGACAATGCTGCATCCTGTTCGAGAAGTAAGAGTTCACTCAGTGAAAAACACAAACACGAAGTGTATAACCGTCTAATAGATTCCTAGGTATTTTTTCGAAATCAAGATCGTGACAGAGGTTTGAAAATTGCAAGTAAAGAGGTCTCAATAATCTAATAATATAAAAGAAAATAGAAGATTCATATATATAAAAAAATATAACAAATCTATTCACAACCTTATAGATTAAGAAAGAAATTCCATTATACCTCCTCCTGAATCTCATCAAAATACTTTTGCTAAAAGAGTAAATCAGACTAATGAGAGTTAAACTTTATAAATCAATTCTAAAAAGGTGAAAAACAATTAAATTATATGATTTTTCTTGTGTAATTTTTATGAAAGTGATACCAAATATTTACTATATATCTACGGTATATCTTATTTTGCCTGTAACTAGCATTTCAGTTTCGAATTCTTTTATGCGAAAACAAAAAAATACATATTTGTATGTATGATATAGCTACTCCATTGGTATGGGTTAAATTTTTTTAAAAGATGATATTAATTAAATAGTTCCTAATCATGACAAGTCATGCAAAAATCCGTTTAGTAAGGAGAAAACAAGTGCGAGACGTGTGATACATTATACTATAAACCAATATTTATGCAGTAGTGAAACTTTGACAATAAACTTTGCTTAAAATGATATAAGTACTATTGAGCTAGCCTTATTTTTAAGGATAACTTTTACATCGCCTATGAATTGAAGATATGGAGATATGAATGGAGTTATTTTATCGTAATTTGCACTGAAACTGCAAAGTTGTGAGAGAGTATACGTTATATAAAGAGTGACTTAACTTTTTTTCAAAAAATTTCTAAACTTCTCTTGAAATACGAGAGTTAGATAAAGAACTGGGTTGAATAGGTAAAGAGAAATCAAACATGGTGTTTCATGGACAAAGTGGATATCAGATCAAATAAGAACACTTTTGGAGAAAACATAGATAAGCTTGGGTGATGCGAGGAATATAAGATGGCTTCACAATGTAAAATACATAGACCGGTAGAAAGTTAAAATAGTACTTTTCAATTGTTTTTGTTATCAGAAAATATCCGGCGGATGTAAGTTAGACGGCTAGATTTTAGAAGGTAAAGGTAGGACTGAGTAGCACAGGGAACAGGCATGAAAGTAAATTTTATTTTACGGAGTAAATTTCTGAAGTTATACTAATTAATATAATCAGCTAAATAATAATAATTGTTATTGTTACTTAAATATTACGGTTATTTGAAAATGCCTACATAATTTTTTAACAAATAAATTTTAATTATTAGTTTAACATATAAAATTACTATTAAAATGCAATAGTGCATATTACTAATCAGTTTGCCTTCATGTTCACTTTCAATCAATTCTGTGATTCTCACCTCTCTCTTTTCATTTCTTTGATTCACTTCGAGTTAATAATCTATGGGTTTTGGTTATTCCGTATGTCAGTAATTCTAAAAATAATTAACTGATAAATATTGTTAATCTCTACATCTCGGTCCTCCTGGAGAGTAGATTGTAAAACTCATTGGATTGACGTATAATAATACAACGAATTATTAATAAAAATGGGAAACCCATAAGTTACAAACATTTTACTCCAATATTGTCAACTAGTGAATCGAAATATGGAGATGACAATTAAGAACAACTCTATTTTATTTATCTAATGTCATTCATCCGAATATCAATTCTGGAGGAAAAAAAACAATGTTGACAAGAAGGTTCGATCCACAAGAGGAAAGAATATTTGTTGTGCCACTGTGCATGATGAAATAGTTTTGACAATGAGGCCTCACAAATAAGCATCATGGGAATCCTTTGTAGGTTTGAAACAGGGACACTTACAATTATGCACATGCAAATAATCTAAAGTATGTATAGCATTCTTTGTAAATAATGATAACTCTTTGTGTAAATAATACGTAACATCTCTCTAAAATAATAACGTATAGCTTTTGTAACACAGAACCTATAACAATAGTCTATGTAAATAATATATATATATATTGCTTGCAAAGCACTAAGGTGTGAAGAAGGAATTCAAGACGTCCACACGTGAGTACATGTAGACATACATACACAGTAAATGAAGTGAAGAGATTAACACTGTCACACTAACAGCTCAGTTGTTCAAACAAACTTGGTAGTAGATGCAGAACCCAAATCACAATATTAGCGGAGATTAGATGCTATAAAGAAACCACGATCTAAGGCTACCAGCCTAACCTACCACCATTTCAGCAAACACTTATATATTTATCACTTAGTCAGAAGACAGGTAAAGTAAATACCATGGCTAATAATGGAGTGTCTGTCAGATTTTCCAGGCTAAGACCATTTGTAAGTTTGGGTTTCAATTGCCGACGAAAAGGATGTTGAAGCTATTTCCCACAATATAGTAACATGAAAACGGGAAAAGAAATGACTCCATGTAAAAGTGTTAATGGGATAAGGAGACAAAGGGGGGAATTAATGGGAAAAATTTCACCTTAGCAGAGTAAATTTGATACGGAGATTGTGATAGCTACCGTCCTAAGATTGGAGGAGTTTAATGACTATAAAGTTCATCGTGGCAAGGTCGACAGGCTATTGAGAGAAGACCACTGCCTGTAGTCGTTTGTGGAACAATTAATGGTCGCGGCGGAAGTGAAAGAAATCTGACGTCTTATAGAAATAGAAACTTAACATTAAGCCATTTTGAAAATAGAATGAAAAATAAATAAATATATTTGCGAAGAAAGTAAAATTAAATTCCCATCGATAAGATAAAGTCATTTTTATTTCTTCCAACTTAGATATTTTTCTCACCGAACTCTCTTTGTAGAGTTCCTGGTGGAGATCACTTCCTTGGTTTTCTCTTCTAAGTTTATAGTAATAATAATAACATGACTCTTCGACGATATTTACTTCTTTACTTATCTTTGTCATGTCATTAAATGGGATATATCTAATTTACTGTGAGCAAGTTATAATAATTGGCAAGCAAAGTTACTTGGAAGCTTTATTATTTTTTCTGTAGCAGATTCCATGATTATGGTCGTCTCAAAATATGGAATATATATCGCACTCTAGACCCTAATCTTTTGAGAAAGTGGCACAAAGCCTGTTCCGCTAACAGCTAATGCCCTTCTGGTGGAATGTAGCTGTATTTGGCTTACTTATAAGGCAGCGTTTGTTTGTGCTGCTAGGAAAGCCACACCATTAATGACTGAGGGCTGATTTGTGCACAAGACCGCAGGTAGTTCCATCCATATTCCTCATCGCACACATTGCGGATCATAAAGCACTCGTTTCTCTCCTTTTTCTCTTTACATAGACTCCAAAAAATAATTCACTCTTTGAATATATCAGTCATGCCGAAAGAGTTTTCATTCCCCTCTGTCCAAATATTGAGCGGATGGCTCTTCATTAAGCAACAAAATTATTTCAACTGGTTACAGGTTAGGGGTAAACACAGAGGACTAACTTTCCATCGCGCATTCCCCTTTGTGATATCGTTTTATTCATGGATGTAAATATCAAACATTTCGTTGGTTTCACTAAGCGATTGAGAGACCTAACACAAATTGAAGGAATATGTGGCGTTAAGAAGTAGGATAATTAGTCAAGTAAACTACAAATGTACATATCTTTCTATACAATAAATTAGGGTCTATGATAGCAAATAAACTGGAAATATTATATCTATATCCCAAGCGACACTGAATCCTTTTAATTAATGAAGTAGTCATTAAGGGTTTCGAAGAAAACTTATCAAATTTGCTAAAATATCTATAGAAAAATATAAATATTTCTCCTGATGTAATTTATGTAAAGCCTAGAATTGAGTTAAACAATCCTGGGCCTTATATTCCGAACAGTTTTAGAATGCGAATTAAAACCCGTTTTTATTTGAACAATAAAAAGGATTGGGGAAGAAATCTTGTCTCTTCGAAAAATGATTTCAACGGGAGAATAAAATTTAAAGCTAAAAAAGATTTCTCATTTGTGTAGATGATTGATTTGTCATATTTATTTTATTTAAATAAAGTTATGAACTCAACTTCGTGACATATTTGGGATAAGTATCGAGAGTAAGTATAATATTCATGTTGGAAGATCTAAATGGCATTTAATAAGGGATGAATTTCATTGGAACTAACAACCATGTTCAGCACTGACTTATTATGATTTAATGATCCAATGACGCAGTTATTTAATTATATTACTTGTCAGTCACAAATATCAACTCATGCCAGAGTAAATAACCATGTTAACTTCACTCTACGTTCATTAGCCCGTGTCGCTTGATGGCCAAAATATCTCCTTTGCTGAAGATATAATTACTGTCTGTGTGTGTTTTCTCGGGATTCTCTCCTGTCGTAGGGTGACCCTGAACACTGGACACCAGAATACAATATAAATATCGTAGGCTAACCATCAACAGGGCACACCAGAAAATCGGGATTCACATCCCAGTGTTAAGGTTAAATAAACAAAATCGAGTGCGGTTGGCCTAAATAATCAATTCTTAGAGGTTCTGCAATTAGAGAAACTAATTGTAAAATATATATATATATATATATATATATATATATATATATATGTATATATAACTTTACTATATACAAATAAATTATTAGTAGCACTAGTAAATAAATGACAATAAATATAGAAATATAATGAGACCCTGGAAACAAACGGGAGGGGAGGGGGTACAAATGACTCGACGGGTATGAGTGTCCGGGAGAGGATGGGATGCACGCTGATTGCTTCCAGAGAAAATGGGAGAGTTCAATTATCGGGGACACTCACGTGAAGCCTAATTGACTGGAGGCTTGATTGTGGCCACAATCAGTGCGTAAGCGTATCAGTAGTTTGGGCCGTGCAGGGTTAAGCCCTCTCACTCTTCCTACGAGATCTTCCTACTGAGCTAGACTTTATGGTAGACAGAGGCTTATTATAGTCTCTCATTCCAGTCTTACAACAAGGACCACTGCTATTGAAAGGGACTACTTGTTTAAAACAACCTACCCGCCATCATAAAATCTATATAGCCTTAGTTGTCTTATTTCCCTTGGCCACCTCGCGACAACAATAAATTCATTATATTTTTGGTCGCGACTGCATAATCATGTGCGAATTTACATCTCACTATGTTGGTCGGTCGATCCCTGTTTTGCTTAATTTTGTTTCGGTAATAACATTCTAACTATTAAGGGGATTCTAACGAAATTTGAAACTTTTAAGTTTCATTTACATTCTCTTTCGAATGATATAATTGCTAAGGTTCTCCCAAGTTAGTCTAGGCTAGGAATTATTTTGTTTTGGCAATAACATCATAACTATTCGGCCGATTCTATCAAGATTTAAAACCCTCATGTTGTTTTGCATAATTTCCAAGGGCCTCCCAAAGTTAGTGCGGGGAGGATTGAAAGTTTTTAAGGTGGAAAGCTTATAAGTCAGAATATGTGAGAGCACGCGACTTTGGTCAGCAGACCTTGTTTAAAAAAAGACAACATAATAAATTAAATTTTGTGATATACTGGACTGATTGAAATAGTTTCAACTGTGAGTGATATTTTGCACATATACGAGAAATTTACCAAATAATGAAAGCAGGCACATTCAGGACTCGGATCATGGCATTCTCACTAACTCAAACGATCTGATTAACTAAATGGTAAAATCTTTTAAAATTATCAATAAACCAAATCTTTATGCAACAAAAAGAATATGAAATGAATAGAATTTGATTATAAATGAAAATAATCAATTGCAAAATTAACTAATCTTAATGAAAATGAATGTAAGATTTAGAGAGGTTTTAATCGCCCAAGGTGATTGTGAGAGGATTCCCCTCAAATGTTTCAGTGTTAGAGGAAACCCTCGAAATATCCCTTTTCATCTCCTTCGAGCCTCCAACCACAGGCTACTCGGAAATTCTAGAATCGATGAGAAGGAAGCTGTCCCGCGCTGATCCGCCGACCAAACTGTATTTACTTAAGTGGGATGCACCTCGCTCTCCCTTCCCCGCGATAACGCCAAGTCCTTGCCTCCATGCCTGGCGGACATTTTCCTACCCCGCGAACGCGCCTCTACAAGTTCATGAGGCCAATTTCGCTGTTTGATCAAACTCCTTATCTCGAAATAAGTTTGCACACTCTGCAATCGTGCATTCTCTTGGGACGGCTATGCTCTGCGGGTATATAACCCTGTGTACGCAATTCATTTATGGGATTGAGAGCGTTCGAGTCATACCTCGTCGTTAAGATCTCACCAGCAGATCGCCATTCGTAACGCATGCGCCCCTGGCGGACATTTTCCTCCCCTGCGAACGCGCTCCTACAAGTTCCTGAGGCAAATTTCGTTGTTCGATCAAACTCCTTATGTCGAAATAGGTTTGCACATCTGGCGTCGTGAATTCTCTTGGGACCGCTGTGCCCTGCGGCTATATAACCCCGTGTCAGCCATTTCTCGATGAGATTAAGAGCGTTAGAGTCGTACCTCGTTGTTAGGATCTCACCAGCAGATCGCCATTCGTGAATGTTTGGCCCCTGTTCAGAGAAGAGCTTACAGAGTCCTCTTCTTCCCCGAGAACTGTGCAGTTCCCACTCATCTCGCACCCCCTTTAAGACTACGGTGTCCTGTGTATGAGACTCCCTACCGTGTCGCATAACAGTCTCTCGTTCTTGAGATCACATCTCTCTGGAGCAGAGAAAATCTCATCTTTCTGCAAGAAGTACTCCAAACCCTCATCTACGAGTCCTCCTCGTCAACACCCTTAGAAGTTTCTCCACGAAGGCCCATGCCGTTGGTCTTCTCCCTCCCTACAACTCTAAGCTCCAAGGTAAAGCGATTTTGCTTTGTAGTCCTATGATTACACTCCACGCCATTCATCACCTGGATTCTATAGCATCCCCTTTTAATTGACTACTCGCTCAAACTTTAATAATCTCCATTATTCGGATTAATGGAAACTTAGCTCTTCTTGCTTAGCGTGACATTTGTAAATTCTGCAATCTGGCTAACTATCCTTATCAAGTATAATTTGTTCCTCTTTGTATATATAATGCCCTCGTTTATTATTGTTTATATTAAAATTATATTTGAGGGTTTCGATCCTTATATATCCTTGGACTGTAACTTGACATGCCAGTAGATAAATCCAGGCCAATTGTAAACTCACTTCACTAAGGAGGCAGCCTTCCACTCCTTCCATTAGTCCAATGTGTGTTGGCTATCTGCTTGTGCAAGTAAACACGCTCTTACACTGAAAGGGTCTATACCCGCATACCTCGACAGTAATGATGTACTGAAAACTTTTGACGGGGAACGGGTGGCACCAAATTTGAGAGAAATACGCGTATAGGGAGTAAAGTATAGACGTTCAACTTTATCATATTAATGCGGTAAAAATGCATAGAAAGATTAATTGAGAGTGTGATAGTGCAATTACGATTGAAGAATTGTGCATGGCAGCAGAATGGGATAATAAAACCTACGAGGCAAAAATGGCGAGTGCAATTCATGAGGCAATGAATAAAGCTTGAGCAATAAGGTATGAAAGCAATGACGATAAAACAGTAATAACAGGTAGAAAATTTTCGGTTTGTTTCCTAAGGTGGAGGGGAGTTAGGATAAGGTGAAGAAAAGGACTATTCTTTGTCTGGAATACCTTCAATAAATAAATAAATTATAGAAATTTTCCCAGAATAGGTCTCTTAATCGTAAGCATAGAATTGGTGATCAAGTATTTCAATCATTCACTGGATGTTAATCTTGGTTTTTAAAACATTAATAAACTTCCTTGATTAATAAACTCATTATTATCATTATTTGCTTTCGTATAGATGCCTCTCTTTACATTCAGCTTTTCATGCGTTCTATTGAATATTTCTTCTTCATTCAAATAAGAAAATTCATTATATCAGATTATCTGCTTTTACACCGAATTATGCTTTTAATTCTTTTCACTAACTAATAATATAAAATATAGTGGAAAAAGTGTACTTAAGCAAAGGAAAAATAGATTTATTTATATTATACGAAGAGAGCTAAAAGATTATTATTTTATGAGAGATATCGCAGAGGTAATAAATACAATTTGATCTCGTTTGTTCTTGTAGGATATTTTAAATGATTATGTTAGTCATTAAATTATAAGTTTTTGGTGATTTATTCAGGGCGGATATACTCGTAAGTGTTCATTCCGTTCAACTTTAGTCTATTGGTTTCATCTAAATCAGAATTGTTAAATTCTTTGTCCTGATTTCAATACTAGGAATCTATCTACATAATTGGTTATACCCTTTTTAGTTTAAATAAATTTACCCTTTCATCTATCTTCTAATCTAAAACTTTGTAGGAAATGCTCTTTACACGATTCATGACTTTGCGATGGCTTATGCTCTTTTTTTTTATTTTACCTGAGGCGGGAAACCTTCCTTACTCTAGGAAAGGAAACACATCCATTAAATTTAATCGCCTTCACCTACTTTTGCCCTTTGAAAAGTTATATCCAGAAATAAAGAACAAAAAATATTATTGGCGCACTCGAAGAAACTTCCAGAATGGAAGTATATTTAGTTATGTACAATGTTACCTTCGATATTAATTTTAAATTTTAACATAATATTTATTGAACATTTGTTAATAAATAAGTATTTTTAATATCTTTTTAATAAGTTCGATGGATTATTTTTTGTATCTGTAGGGTTATCTAACTCAAAATGTAACTCACACTTTATATCAATGGAATCTTTTAATATTTTCGAGACTTGGAAAGATACAAGTGAGAGAATTCAAAACAAATTTAGATCCTTAAGTTTAAATTCAAAAGTGAAGTTTGACAAGTTACAAGTGCTTTATAAAATAGAAAGATATTATATTTCGATTTAAATACAAAACTTTTGAAAATGTACCAGAGAAGTGTATTCACTTAACTGACTCGTTGTTTAAAAATCTTTACAACGTTAGAGATTAATAGACCAAATTACTTTTAGAATGTAACCGTGATTGAATTTTACCAACTATGTTGCAAATTCCCGAGCATTTTGGTGCTTTAATTGAATTCCATTACGTAAATTACTCGTACATTGACATTTAGTTACCCTTTTTCAGTCAACTCCAATATCTATCTAGAGCATTTATAAATTAATTAGCGAATGGGAATATTTGGTTCTACATATTTTCCAATCTTTTCTCATTCGTGTATTTATAAATATTGTATAATAAGTTACTCTCTATATCGTTAAAAGAGATTCGAAACAACAATCGACCAATGCATTTTAACACATTTAAATCCCCGACCAGAAATAGCCGGATGAGAATATGAAACTAACTCACAACTATAGCCAGAAGTTTCTTAGCGTCACATCCTTGGATGAGGTTTGACATCCTAAAAGTGGGTGAAATGACCTTTATTTACTATAATAGGTAGAAAGGTATATATAGAACTCAAGGGTCAAATTCCAGCCCAACACCATTTGCGACTTGGACTCCATTAAGTATACTAATTTCATTGCTCCGCTGAACAGCAATTCTTAGTGTCTTCTTGAACCATCCAGCCTCCCTAGGGTAACCAGTTGTTTCCCTGAGAAGAGAAGTAACTTTTTAATTATTCGTGCACTAGAAGGACCAAAGACCCCACTAGTTTCGATGGCTCAAACAGAAACTTCTCAGTCGGGGGAAAATACTTTATATTCTCTTTTATTTTTCTGCAGCTGTTGCAGCTCAAGCTAGAGAAACAACTGAACTTATAATAAATATGCTCAGAATAATTATTGATACATGTCACATCCCACACAGACTCTTTCTATTCTAAAAGGGAACTTTATTATCCCAACTGAACGCTTACCGTCTCCTGGGTAAAGTCCAAATGGCAATCCCGCTCTTTTCAGGGTTCTGCTTACTATGCCTTTGAGGAAAAAGTGTCAATTTATGTTCCAGTAACCAGCTGACAGGACAAGAGGTAAGGACCTAGAAGATCAACAACAGATCCACAGTTACACCTATGCGGATCACAAATCGGTGCACCCGCCCTAAATTTTATGGTAACCCTAAGGGTTTCCGGATCTAATTGAGTTCCCAAAGATGAAACCGGGATGGTTGACAATCTGATCGTCCCTCTCTTTGACGTCATTTAGTTTGGAGAGAGCAAGTGGTAGATCTCAATATTTCTGCTTCAAGTGGTTCTGATTTTCAGGCTTAAAATCATTCTCCCCAGGTATCCCCTTCCAAAATCTAATATATCCAGCCACCCATTCAACATGAGCCAAACCGGTAACCGATGAAAAAAAGCTGGTATTAAACGATTAGCTGAAATCGAGGAGGATATGCAACCAGGGAGAGCAATGCCTTCTTGCAATAGTATTCCTATGCCAACCATCTCAATTGCTAGAGTTGCCTGTGTGCATGAATCACTTGAAAAGTAAATGCTGATTAGTTTGGAGACAGCACCTTTCACTGAGTCATGAAAAAATTCTAAAGATGTTAGCTCCCTATAGGCGGGTGAGGATCTCAATGTACTGCAACTTAGGTGAAGAAAATAAATTTTTTAATGGAAACAAAGCTTGGTATGAATCAATTAGTTGGAGGCAGGATATCATTCGTTTTAGGGCTTCATGTTTTGTGTCTATAGCCTATCTAATTGCTTCCCCAGTAAAGGGAGATCCCAATTATCCAATGCCACAATCTCAACCCACGGGAGAACTTTTTAACATTTTTGGAAAATGGCTTGAGTATCATGATCATTTATGATAGTAAACTCACATTTGGAGCTATTAATCTCTAGTCCTATTTTTTTAAATTCAGAAATAAGGACTAAAGAGCATCAATAATATTTTTACCAAATCACTATGCCTCAAGCGTGGCAACCAATTTTCTATTAACATACTTACGTCTCACCTACAAAATATATTTTCTATTTTATTGAACTTACGTTTTGTGTATCAAAAGCACTCTGCTACTGAATATCGGGATAAAATATAACAATCAATTTTCTAACTTCAAGATTGAGATCATTTACTAAAATTAACTGTAATAAATTACTTAACCACCAGCGTTACCGCAGCAAACCATGAGGGAAATCATTAATTAAGTTAATGGTTTGAAAGTGCTAAACGATTCGAGCTCCAATATTTTTCTATAATATCTTGCCAACATCGAAAATTACGGAATTTGGCATAAAGTTTGCTAATTCCTTTTTAAAATTCTTTCAAATTTTTTAATAGTTTTTTTTTATTTTTTAATATACAAAAACGATGAGAGAAGGAGTCATACATTAAAAATTCTATAAATATTTATAGGTATGTACACTTCGTACTAAATCTTCATCACTGATCAAATCAAATCCAATATGTTATGGTTGAATGTCGCTTAATCAACTCTTTCAGGTGAATTTCTCTCTACACAAAATATTTCTTATAATTATCCCCTCAAAACTAATTTAAGTTGTTAAATTATACTCTACAAATATCTAATTCTTTGACTATTTAATTTCAATTTGTATTTCTGTAAAACGTGTTTCATACAACTTCTATTCACTTTTAGATGGTAATAAGAGTTTCAGGAGAATTTTACTCGTTGAAATGTCCTCCAATGAATGACTTTATTTCTAAATTTAAGAACCTGAAAAGTCACTTTCTTCTCTTGTAATGATGCATTTTATAAGCATAAAACTAGGCACTAGCTATTTATATTTCACGGACACTTGGCTGGCATTTTTATCTCTCATGCAAAAATACGATTGAATTAACTTAAATTGAGGCCTCAATACTCATAACGTCTACGTTTAAAAGATTTCGGGCTTTTACTTGTTAAATATTGTCATAAGTTATAGGTTTAAAGCTGATCCTCTAAAGGAAATATATTTTTTAACGTGTGAATTAAGTTAGAAAAGAAATGGATGATATCTATACGATATATAATTAATTATCTTTTGGGTTAAAATTTCAGGCAATTTCTTTTTATTAAACTTAGAGGAAGTATAAGGGGAAATTTGTTTTTGATACTACTAAGATACACGAAGACAATGCTAGGTATTTATGATTTTAATTGCTAAAATTTCTTTGATTAATTAATATAAACTAGAGGTATAATTTCGCAACGAGGATCACTAGGTATATCTTTACCGTTGTGTCACACCTGATGACGTAGGTTGTGCCAACGAAACAAAATCCACTTAGTTACTTTTTAGAGCACGTCGGCTTCTCTAATCGCACTGGTGTACCTTTAGGCAAAAGTGCTTCTACACCGACCTAGGATCATTTCATTAAAAAGTTTAGCCCACGGTCAATTTTGAGAGTAAATTTGAATAATATATAAAAGCTTTATATATACAAACTGTGAGCCTCCTTAAATAATAATCAGACAGCCATTGACTTAAGGTTGTCATAATGAATTTACTTATCGGTGTTTTCATTTATTACAAGTGTTAGTTCTATTATTTTCACATAATTTAGAACTATTTGCTTTTTAGAAAAAGTTTAATTTAAGGCCTCTTTCATTCCTGGCCCTGCTATTGATAATTGAACTGAAATGGTCTTATCCCATCTCATCTACTGAGTATGTTAGATCATAATTCGTCCCAAAATATAGTAACCTTTATATCGAACTATAAAAATTACCCACAAAATTAGGTAAGATAAATTTTCTTAATTTTTAAAAGTTTCACGATGTCTCTTATATTTAAACTCTATTAACCTAGTTTCATTACGTGTTAATTGTATAAACCTATTAGTGCCAACAATTAAACGGGAATGTAACCCGAAATCTTTTGTTTGAAAAACTCTTCTTGTTATGCTGCCAACAACGTGCATAGGTTTACGACCTTTTAATTTGCTACCACATATAAGTTCTCCATATATCTACTCAGTCGAGCAGGGCTCCACCACCTCGCTCAGAATAATTATGTAACTGGTCATGCTTAACCTGATGCCCTCAGGAATAAAATAAAGTGGCAAGACGTCACCTTTACTGCTGACGACGCTGAAGACTATGATTTTAGCTGGAAATTTCCTCTGTATGACTCAAGGCACGATCCTGGGTGCGATAGCGAATCACGTGTTGTTTTTGAAATTGATATTCGGATCTTAGAAGATACTCATCTCGTCGGAAAAAAGACACAGCAGATATAGCTTTTCTTGCATCGTCTTGGACAGAAATTGTCCCTTCATTGTCTTATATGTAAAAAAGCGAATGTCCCTATGCACCAGCAGCCTGATGAGCTTTTCAGCCATACATTTTCCTATTGCAAGAGATGCATCGACCTTCTGAGATCAATGTTAATCTCGTTAGGTCGAGGCTTATGGGGTTTCCTCTTTGTTGTGTTCTCTTGGTCTAATCTTGAATCTTTTAGCTAGTCTCTGACCCTTTTTACCATCCCTCTGGTGAGGCTGAGGAAATGTAAATTCCCCTTGTTTCTTTTTCTGGTGCGGATTCCAAGAAGGACTCCATTCCTCTTGCACAAAATGAAAGGTTCAAATTTCCCATAATCAATTATTTGGACAAAAATTAAGCAAATATGATTTTCTTCTGAAGAACCAAAAGACCGATAACGAGGGTAAGTAAAATCTGGGTAAAATTATCAATTGAAAATTACGAACGAATACCGCCCGAACCCCGTATAAAAATTGATCCAGGCCATTTTGATGAAGAAATATTTAACAAGACTTCATACAATCTCACCGTAATATTAGATATGGTTTTCGTTGTCTTATGACTCGACATTATTTACCAATTTTATTATTAGGTGTTTATCTTAGGAAATCCCTTGTCATTTAACTTTATATTTGTCTTTTAGAAGTAATCTTAATTCATTTTGTATATATACATATATTAATGTTAATGTTTTACCACCGATCTCTACTCATTAGAAATGATTTTATATCTCAGTAGTGAACGACTAATTAATCTGGCATCTAAACCACGGATATCTAAAGCGTATGACATCCGCCACCAAGGCTTCATAAATCTGGATTTCATCCGGCGTTTTTTCGTGGTAGACGAAA
This sequence comes from Ceratothoa steindachneri, assembly GCA_963969495.1. Lineage (NCBI taxonomy): Eukaryota > Metazoa > Arthropoda > Malacostraca > Isopoda > Cymothoidae > Ceratothoa > Ceratothoa steindachneri. The sequence goes on from OZ018328.1 coordinate 89,406,020, forward strand.
TATACACTTATAAGCTAAGTTAAACTTATATTACGACAAGGTCACGACATTTAGTTAACTCAAAAGTACACGAGCAATAGTAACATTTGGGTAACCACTGATCTATTTAAGATAGACAAATTCATGCAACTGATGGGCAACGAGTGTTGGACAGGTCGTCGATTGGAGGCACCTTGGTAACATGTGGTCAAATATCGTTTTCCCTAACGATCGAAAGTGCTATGCGAGTGGTTGTTCACTGATCAAATTTTAGTCGCTGATCAGTGACCTCCAGTCACTCATAACCATCATTTTTTCTTTAGTATTCTGCCAACATGCAGCATTTATTCAGCTCGATTTCCTATATAAAAAGTGGCCGCCTTGACACACTCACCACAACATGACCATCTCCTTCGAGTTAACATCAAGGATGACAGTTCAGTTTTCACTAACTATTTCCTGCTGTTGGCTCTACTAGCATATATAAGAAGATTCAAATGATTTGTTCATTCATCTTTTTTTAAGAAAAAAATGAAAAAACGGAAAAGAAGTTATCTGGTACGGTCCAGAATCACTCGATGTATGCATTAATGAAATTACTATACCCTAATTGCTGAGCTAGAGAGAGAATCCAAGAGTTCTTCACAAAATATATGGCGATGTAGCCTGAAATTTTAGGAGGATGTGCAGAAGTTGACACCAAGCGTGAACACAAAGGATAACAAATTTCTGACGATCTCTGTCACCACCAAGACTTAAGATCAAAATAAGTGTCAGGTTCATGGCCAATAGCAAGAATTATCACAGCCTCTGCTTCATTTTCCATATTTCACATGACATCATATATTTCTTATTGTGAGGGGATTTGCCAGGCAATCTTAGAGGAGTAGGGTGGAAAAAATGTCTCTGTCAAAGAGTGAACGTACGTTTTGGTACTGGATGTAGCTTTTATCACACAGTGTGGGCTATTGATGCCAAGCACATTGTCATAAAAGCAGTAAGGAATTATGGATCATTCCATTATAACTAGAAGTCTCTTCTTCATCATTTTGATTGAGATCCTGGATGCAAATTAGAATTGTTCCCAGCTGAAAGAATCATTAAAAAGCAGATTCCTTAGGCTTACTGTAGCAGATGATGTTCCTATTGATGACTGATCTTTTCGTTACTTCACTGGTTGTGATATCTTCCCCTTGAGAAAAGTAGCTCATGTTATTGATTCTTTTTATATTTACAGCAATGATGCTGAAGAGGAAAAAACATAAAATATTTATAACTCTTGTTCTCAACACTCACATTTTCTCTATATATTTTATTCAATTGATCAGAAAATAAATACAGACATCGACTTTTATTTTCTTAACCATAAATTTTCAATTGTGTATTTATACTGAGGATACTTTATGTAAATGTACCGTGAGCAAAACTTAGATCATAGCTTGTGAAAAAACGTGTAACTTAAAAATAGTTTTATTTTTTACTTGATATATTATATATAATTAGTGCAATGGTAGAAAATTGGTAGTACAAATCAGGTCATCAAGTTTATTATGCTTCAAATAAAATAACATATAGGTCAATTAAAAAAATTACTAGAAATTTTTTTTAATGCTAACAATAAATTATTAACCTTAACTCCAATTGCATTTGTAAGTGCTGGGGCTACAGAAAAGAAAATTCCATGCAACTGAGCAGAACCTCACACTAGATCTCCACTTTGCATGTAGGGCTTCGGTAAAGCTGGTTAACAGCAGGTAGTAAACCACCAATCAGACCTAATAGGTTGGAGGTGTTAACCTCCCAGTAATGGGTCGGCGGTCAAGTGTTGGCAGTCACCCATGGGTGGGATAGCTGCTGATGCTAGTGATTTATTGTTTTAGAGATGGATAGTGGGGTCCCTGTAGTCTGCGAGACGGGAGGATGGAATGTATTTTGTTGCTGCCGTTTTACTTCCTGCAAGTTATAGCAGATCAGCAGGCCAAATGTATTAGTTATAAAACCAGGCCATGCCATATGGCTTATGTTGGAGGCCTTGAACTAGAGCCAGTTGCATTATGCAAAGCGATAATTGTTCAAGGTCATGACAGTATGATGGAACAACTGGTAGTTGATCTTATCTGAAGATGAGATTCATGAAGCTATCGCATGATTGCATCATCAAAGCACTTTGACGAAGCCACGTAGGGTGCACCCTTATTAGAATGGATTGGCAAAGTGGTTGACAGTGTTACCGCACTCTGCGCTTTTCTTTACGTTGCTGGCCTGTTTCTGCATATCCTCAGCATTGGAGACGACTCTCTTTACTACCTGCAACAGGTAGTTGTAATTGGAACCTACCTCAGTAATTTTAGAAAAAAAACTCATCTTGATTTAATATCTATGGTGCGGTGAGTAATTTGTTGCTGTTAGCATACATATTGTCTAGAGTCGGTTCTCTTTTCTTCCTATCATAGTATAGAATATAGCAGTAGTATTGCTGTATATAATCCTTCAAAAATTTAAAAAAGGAAATTCGTGCTGCTTAGTATTTACTCCGCAGGCTCTAATGTAATCTCGGTGTGTTTGTGTGTCAATCTTGGAACGGTGCATAGGATCAAGAAAAGGGTTTAGTTATTAGGCTCTGATTATGAGGTGTAGAACAAGGAGCTTTAGAGTGTCTGAGTCGCTCCTCAGACAGTTAGTAAATGTGTACATCCACTAGTAGTCATTAATGATGTGAAATGGCCAGCTACTCTTGCAATATCTGCATTCAAAGCAGGGAAGACGTGGTACAAATCTTGTAAACAAACTGAAGCATCCTCTGATACCTGATATTTTATAGGTCTTCTAAGACGGTATCAATTTCGGCTAGGGTGAATTGGAGAACATAGAGTGCAACAGTTGCCTTGTTGTGTCCCCCAAAGTTGTACCTATAGTCATCAAGACAAGTTTCCGTTTCACATCTTGGTGCTTTGCGTAATCAGTAACGACGGCCATGTTATCCATCAGCTTATCTTCCCGGAGGGTAACATCAATTGCCTGGAGGGGAAAATGTTGCGTTGGATACAGGAGATGTTAGTTAGAAGACCCAGAGTGTGGCAGTAAACGGACCCAGTCTTGGCGCCCGAAAAATTTGTTAGACCATATCACTATAAACAGCTGGCCTCCTATCTCTCCAGACTGCAATCCAGTAGAATAATTTATATGAGGCGTGTTTGAAACACAGAATAACAGGTCATTATGCACCACTAACTGTGAGCTTATTGACAGAATTACCACGTTTTTCACCTAGTTAACATGGATGAGTGGTGGTGAGATGGCATGAAGCAGGTTCGTACGATATCTACAGGACGTGGGTGACCACCTTAAACTTTATATCAATTATTCATTTGAATACTAAAAAATACATCAATATTGTTCATAATAATTTATTATTAAATTGAATATCAATTTTTTTGGGCCTAGCCGCCGACTCTCACTTCGAAATTTAAGGTGGGGTTTCATGAAATGTAAGGATGGCATCCTCCACCTTTTCAATACTTTAGCAGTCGGGCCTGACTCCTGTTGCTTTAATTTTCTGCAAATGTTTTTCATTAGGTTGAATCAAGTCCACATCATCGTGATAGTAACTCCATGATCCAGATCTTTTCCCCACTTTGAAGATAGCGGTTCCGCTGAGGTGGAACGAATGTGAGAGTATTTGTATGCCCATTCTCCCAACCCTTTTCCAGTACCTTCTCCCTCCTTCTGAAAGAATGTGTGTTTCAAGTGAGAGATTTCTTTTAGTATATATATTATTTATTATGGATTTCATGTTTTGCCTTAAAATATTTTTTTCAGGACTAAGTTTTGATATATCATTATATTGAAAACAATATTATAATATAATAGAATATACTTTATACGTCAAGAATTTATTGTGACTCCTGATAGGACGGAAAGGTCATTTTATAGCCTCTAGCCTGCGATATATCGCATAATAACTAAGCTGAAATCGGATGTCAAGGCCTTCAGAAAATATACGCAACAATTGTTCCAATACGAGTAGACAGCTGGCAGAAATCTTCCCCGGAGGGGAAACACGAAAGCGCAAGGCCTTTTCTTTTTTTGTATGCTTAATTTGGATTGTATTTTCTTAGGCCCTTTTGAATTTGATTGTATATTGTTTTTTTCTGTTTGATCATAAATCTCTTGTTTTGGTATATATTTATAACTTGTTTAAATAGTAAATTTAATTATCCATACTTTTGTAAATAAAGGACTGTACATACAATCCGTTTTATTTCTTCCTCGTTTTCTTACGTCCGAGTTAGTGTAGGAAGCGGGTTGGAACGATTGGAGTTAGAGTGCATGTTTGGTGCCCGCTACACCACCTCTTCTTAAATTCAGCAATGGTCTTGGTCATATAAAAGTGCTTGAACTAACAAAAAATTGAGCATGCCATGCTCCTTATGGGTAAGCTATTCGTTCATCTATTACGCTTCTCGAAGCCGTTAGTCTTCATCCGAAGACTCTTTGTGCTCTTTTCAGGAGAGGAAGCGGCAAGGGTATTGGAGACAAGGGTACTGGTTGAAGACACAGTAGCAGCATAGGTGGTGCCAAACGTGATGGCTACATCACCGTCCGTCACGGTCATTACATCTCCTTCTGATTGTAGTGAGTGGTGCTGGTGTATTTTTAGTAGAGAGTCTTGTTCTACGGCCTTTATGCTAATTCCTCTTGATATGGAGAGTCATAGTACCTAAAAATCCAAAAGGACAAAACGAAGACATATAGAAACAAAATAAATGTGTGGGTAGTGTTTGTAATGTCAATGTTTTTCAGGTCAGGTAGCTGAGTGTAAACCGACAATTTAACTAAAATAAATGAACTAGTAGTACAAAGCTAACGAGAAACACTATAATCTCCAGGATATAATCTTATGATAATTAAACTATTCAGTTGTATTGCATGAATTCTTCTTTCATTTGTCGAAATACATATAAATAATTGAATACAACAAGAAAACATACATTATATTTTAAGGATTAAAACAGCTTTTTGTACAGAAGTCAAGAAGTATAACATAAGTTTCCGTACACAAAGTAAGTATCACTTTTATTTTAAAATCATCGTAGTCAATTTAAAATTCTATATGTAGTGGAGAATTCTGATTGAAGGTTGTATGAGATGAAGAGTAATGGTGGACTTCAATTACTTTGGTCAAGCACAGGAGGAAGTAGGGATAAAACAGTTCTGTCAGGTACTTGAGGAAATCAATCCATTGCCACTCACGTTTAATCTGGGCACCACCCTCTGGCCGCAGCTTAGATACTGATCAATGTGCACATTTTCGGTGAGCAATGGGCCCCAAAAGTTGCCAACTATATAGTTACCACCACTGAGAGTGTTTTCATCGAGCGATAAATGTTCGGCTTCTAGCCACCCAGAGGTTGTAGGGCACGTGACCACCAATAGCCGATCATCACCCACCGAAATCCGACCGTCAGTGAACTAAACGGTCTAGACTAGGTTTTTGGTGCTGCATCGTAAATCTCCTTGCGCAAAATTTACTCATGAGGTGGTCGGCGACGCAGAACACCCTACCATACAACTTCGATGACCTCCTGCATTCTTCTTGTGTTCTTTTCTTGCAAACGATCGGAAGCTGATCGTACGCTTAATTTGACTGAGCGTATGAGTTCAATGACTTTAAGGTGATATTTTTTTAAGCAGGAGTAATTTCTATTTTACTTATATGGAATCTTTATTCTGATGAGTCAGCAGAATAATGTCATTTCCTCCAATATGAATATTGGGTGAAGATAACGTTTCCCTCGATGTCATTAACTTCAAGTGTATACTTCATAATTTTTTGTTTATCTCCCTCGGCCAGAGACTAAAGGAGACAACTCTTTATTTTTACTCAAATTACAAAAGGGAGAAGAATAGAAAAAGAGTTGATAGAGGAGAGATATACACAAAAAGGTGCAAAAAGATACATGTTGAGTACATATTTATATAATGTTAGTAAATAAAAGGTTTTAACAAAGAAAATAAAGGCTGGGTCGGCCAGTAGAAGTCCGTAGGATGGACGTGACACTAAGAAGGCTAGAGACGAATGAAGTGTCCTGTCCTGCAAAGTCTCTTATATAGGCTAACCTATATATCCCTGCAGGTCGTCAAATTAGTTCCTTTAAAGGTGAGGGAGACAGGGTCTGCTAAGTTCTTCCTACTAGGAAAACACCGTAGGTTTGAGGAGGAGGTCCTGAAAATTCTGGATAACATGACTAATGAGTTTGCGGACAATTTCTCGAGCAGTTGTTTAGGAACATTCCCTACGCAGATTGAATATGGCGGGCAAATTATCAACCAACAAAGATCCCTTGGGGAAAATACATAACATAATGATAAGGGCAATTAGCTGCAAAAGAGATATATTTGTTTTGCCAAAAAGATTATGAATTGCCTATCCGCACCGGCCATACCTAAACCCGAGGCGTCCGGTTGAACCGTGACATGGTTTCACTTTAGCCTGGACCACGGCACCGGGCGCGTGTGAAGCAGGTCCTTCAGGGCGCAATTCCTCTTAAAATTATGGTCAACCTTAAAGAAACAACCATAGGCTAACTGAACCCATAAAAAATGGCAACTTACCTGAGGATAGAGTAAAGTTCAAAGTACCAGCACGCTTTAACCAGAACAAGGGTTTAATTAGGAACAACTAAAGGTTCTCAATTTCCGATAGTTCTCTGACAATCTTATCTGTTAATACCTTGGTCATTTGTACATAATTTTTCTTAATGTTAATCCTAACTCCTCAAAACTCCTAAATACATAACTTCCTACAGAAACACAAAATAGACTTTCCATGATTAATTTGCAACTGCTATAAGTGGCTCGCTACAAAAGAGATCTTGTTCTTGATGTCTCCGTGGGAAAAAGGTAAAAATTGTTGACGTTTTCTTGAATGACATTTTATCGCCTTTTCCTCCTAGGCCGGTTGTGAATTTTTCGGTGAGCTTATTTTCTTTTTAGATTTCTTCCAAGTCTAAAAATTCAGAAATGAAATGAAATGAAAGAGAGATGGGAGACAAAGAACAGCTCTTCCGACCCTACTCCCACCGCACTTCGCGCTCATTGAGCGGCAAATGTTCAGGAGTGTGGATGAAAAAGAACTATCGAAGTTCGTAATTCAATAGTAAATAAATTATGTACTTTACTCTCTATTTGGGTACTCTCGATAATCCAATAAATAAGGTGTTAAATTTCTAACGTAGGTAGGGCTTTAATCCCAGGAGTTAAAAGCTATTCTTTGTTTGGTATTCTTAATCTCTTACCAAATTTAAATATCAACCAAGCATCGCTTCTTTACTTAATCAAATTTAGTATAAATTAACTTACCTCCTTTCAAAATTCAGTTGTAGTGCCATTGTAAAGGATAATTGCGTTCATTATTTTTAAATAAAGAGAGGAGTTCTGAAATGAAAGCATATTATGCGATATTGGCGAGAAAAACTAAAAGGCAAAAATGCGCACATTATTCGTAGCTCCATCCTGTTTATAAGTTAGCGTCTGAATTTATTTAAGCATTCCGGTAAAAAGATTTCTGAGATCGATTTATGTTTTCAGATAAGAAATAATGTAACTTTATATCTAGTATGCACCTACGAAATTTGCGTCCTTTCCCCCAAAGAACAAATTATGATAAATCGGGCACATGAACGACATTATATGAATTCTAAATCTTTATTTTATATCCAAACTTGCCTTTCTGAGATACCATTTATGTCTCCCTTCCATCCACCTTCTGGCTCATGCCTAATACGCACATTTGTATGCAACTAAAATCTAATCCTACCCTTATCTCCAAATCCTCTTGAGTGTCAGAGAGTGAAACTCAAGATAGCCTGATTGCACTGTTTCTTATTTCTGCGTGGATCACTTATATACGTATTAACCAGATAGAATCAGAAAAGTTAAAAATTTGATTGTTTGGATTAAAGAATATTACCTGTTTAAGAAATTACTAAATTACAATTCTCGCAATCGTAGACTTCCTCTAGATACATACAAAAATGAGTACGAACATGCGAATAATAATACGCAGTTCATACAAAGAAATTAAAGAGAACCACGTTGGTATCTTCCTTTATTCATCCCTCGCTCCTACGCTAGACGGGAAAAATCAATACTGTTCATAACGGAATTATGGCTTCTATTTTGGTACACCAATTACCAAAGGTGAGCGCTGCTCTTTGTCACTCATAAATAGAATTCTGTTTATGCTTAAGAATCGGATTATTTTTTATATTTTTTTATTAGTACACCACTTTGAAGTCTAGAAATTATTTAAGATGTAAACGTACATAACCCAATTTAGTTTATATTTTGAAAATTTTAATATCAATGTGATGGTTTGTAAGCGAAAATTCTTGTAAGAAGAATATAGTTTCATTGACGAAAACCAAATACGTCAGTTTGGATGGTCTCCAGTAAATATGGTTCCAGAAAGAGTATTTAATAATTTGTAAAGAAATAACTAGAATATGTTATTGGTTTATTTTTTTATGCGAATATGTCATACATAGGTGAGATAAATTTATTTGCCGATCACATTCATAAAATTATCAGATGTGACGTCCTATCCTATAATATATGAATGGTTATGGGGAATATTTTAGGCAGTTAAGGGTGATATAAAAGAAAGTATTTATAAAAGTAAAAGAATGTAAACGGTAAATTGTGCAATTTATTTACTTTTTCTTTATATCATATATTTATTGGCTACCTTTTACTTTTGTTATTGACTAAATATTTTTAACTCGTTAAGAAAATTATACCAAGGGCTATAAATTTTACTTTTCTATAATTTCCTCGTTGTGACTTACCATTTTCCTCAAGGAATATCCAAAATGGTCCTGGGCCGAAGTAAACGGCGCCTTTGGTCCTCGATCTTTGGATCCTGCCCAAATATGGAATATACAAACGTCAATACTTTCACAAAATCCTCATTTAATTTTTTGGGCCTGCAAACGACTACGTGAGATTTGATGTTTTCCTACTAAATACAATAAAAGACTCCCGATCTTATGGTCCAATTCCCGATTTCAACTCCGATCTGTAGCATCCGCTCTTTTATAAATCACTCCAAGGGACCAAGGGAACTCCATCATCATCCATTGGGCAATTTTACAAAACTCTTTTTGGACTGCACTAATAAAACTTGCTATAAAATTTAACGTTATTAATATTTAAGGACATGAATTCATTTGCGCCATTAATTCAGTCTTTTATATCAAAGGCCTTGCAAGATTCAATTTGCAAAGAATGTGGTTCAGTTAGGTTGAACCAGAAACTGAAATATTTTACGAAAGATGCAGTAAAATAAAAAGAATGAAAAATATTAGAGATGCACACTTGTGTAATATAGAGATGGAAAAAGGTATAACCTATTTGTTATCTTTTAAACCTGTTTGAAGACCTTTACCAATAGTTAAACTTTTCCTAATATCAGCATATTCACTGAAGTAGTATGAATAACATACAACGACAAAAACATACCACAATTAATGAAAAACAGAAAAAAATCAGATTCCATGCACTTTCGTCGTTATTTAGAAAGATCTCTTTAAGGAATGAAATAACGCACAAAATACAAGTTAAATAGTAAGGACTGCCATTCTTTCTCCAAAGCCTAATATCTGATGTCGGAGGTTATGAATGGATCTATTCAAAGCAACTCTGGATGGAAGCAAAGACTGAGACAAGTGCTAATATATATTTTCAAACTTTTCTTGAAACAAAATTACTTTACTTAATAAATGATTAAACTTATTCCTTTTGAGTGCGTGATGCATAAATAAGCGGAATTACTACTTAATTTATGTTCTTTGGTCATGTGGTGTGTTTATCGTAGCTAAACATCTCTCTCGAATTTTCCCTAGTAAATTTGGTGCAAGGCATGCATCCTTAATGCGTTCTGGTCGGGTATGGTGAGTTCTTGACCTGAATTTGGTGAAGTGATTGCCCATATTTAAATACCATGTATTATAGATCTCTAAACTTCTCAGCACGTTATAGGTTTTACAAACGGTTAACTGATAATTTTTTATTGAATCGCATTTTTTTAGGATTCTTATATATAAATCACTATATAGACTACGAAAAATCATTTGATGCTTTTTTATTTTATTATTCTTGGAGATAATTTCTTTGGACTTTAAGAGCAAATTTAATTTCTTGTACAAAGTGATTTAACCGCTAATCAGAGAAAACACACCAATAACTCGCTTATGTTGCCTATGCCTAAGTGTCGAAAAGGTGATTTTCGTTATTTAACAAAAGGACTAGTAAGGTACTGACAAAATTTCATTAAAAAAATAGAATTAGACACAAGCATCTATTTGCCAGCAAAACATAATAGGAATAATTTTAGAGGCGAAACTTATTTTTATGGAATCTTGGGAAATTAGCGGATGTAGATCAATAATTTTGAATATTTGAATGTAGGAAAATTTGTATGGCATAATGCAAATATTTCTTTTTAAACACTATATTTAATTTAGGTGGAAATTGAGGCAGGATCCAATGGAGCGATTACAGTCAAAGCCAAAGTTTTGGCAGAATAAAATTGGTATCATGAGTTTCATTGTTTGAGATTATTTAAGTCCCCCACTAAGATATTTTTAGACTACCTTATAAGATAATTAAAAATATATGTGCAAACCACATAAAAAAGTTAGAGTAAAGGACATTTAGTTTTTTTCTGGCTGAATATGCACTTCAAGAGACTTCTGGGTCAGAAATCCCAGGCAGTAAAGCATAAGTGAGGACAGGAATCCTCGTGAACACCGAAACGTGAAAAGACTTCCGGAGTGAAACTGGACAGAAGCTCCCACAGGAAGATCTTGAAGGAGGCAAGAAGGAGGACCGGGTGAGGACGGCACGGAGATGTTGACAGCATCGAGTCCAAAACGTCCATGGCATCCCTTGACGGAAGCGGGTCTTTTATAACCGATTACGGTAAGGCCCGCCAGCCAAACTAAATCCAATTGATGGAAAGCTGTAGTAAATATTGACCGCTGCTGTCCGAAAGGTGTTGGAGATACTTACCAGGGTAACCCTAAAGGCCCGGAGGTAACAGCAAATAGAGAGTTTCCTGCGAACCGTGTTGTAAAGTGCTGCCATGTTATCTGTGAACAACCTAGCCGTTTGAAACATTGTCATGGCCAGCCAAAGTGTCATGGATTCAGCCACAAAGAGGTTGTCCACTTCTTGCACTGGTAAGGGGATGGCCAGAGCATTGCCCTTGATCTAGGTGCCCAGGCCCGTCTCGGAAGCGTCAGAAATGACGGTGTGACGGAAGGCCCTAGGATGAAAAATCCTAAAACACCTGGTGTGATCACGGGGGGAGGGCATCGAGTGGGGCCGGAGTGGAGAGACCCAATTGCAGGAGACACTTCTGGACCACAGGAATAGGAGACAGATGATAAGGGAAATAAAATTGAGAAGACCTGCCAATATTCTCCATCCTCGGTTGGTAAGGGGTTGGGTCTAGGTGAAATCGATGGCCGCCCTGAGTTTAGAATGCATTTACTGCGTAATGCTGCATTGTAATTTGCGCAGGTCGATGCGTATGCCGTGGTACCTAAGCACGTGCGTGGGGCACAGGATGATTTTATCGGGATTGATGGAGAGGCTGGGGGTTCGGGCCAGGCCTAGACACCTTCTGACGTTAGCAGGGTGTCCTATAATAATTACATCGTCGATGTACGTGTATGCCAGACATCCAGTTCTCTCGGCCCAGTTGTTGAAAACGGCAGCCAAACACGCCTTCATGATGTAAGGTCTTCCAAGAAATCCCATGAGGAGCCGAATGAAACTGTAGTTGAGGCCGTCGATCACAAGGCCGAAGTACCTTCTACCCCCCTTATGCAACGGGTGATAGTTAAACTCGTCCTTCAAGTCTATTTTAATGGCCTTGCCGCCCTTAAGTGCACTCTGTAGGAACTTCTTGACGTAGTGTAGGCGAAAACTAGGAGCCTCGAAGAATTTATTAATGGTACTCATATTATACACGATCCTAATACTGACGTTAGGTTTGGGAACAGGGAAGATCTGGTGAGTGTGGGTAACCACGTTGCTTCTTTCAAGAAAGCCGTGATGGAGTACTGTTTTACGGAAGGAAGAGCGCGTGGGGGTTGACGCCACCCAGTTCCTATATCACTTTTTTATCTTTACACAGACGCCGTCCTTCTGATCCACCTGGCTGATATGGTTAATGGGAGGTACAGATGCCAAGAAACCTAGGGAAAGAATATCGAAGCAGACTTCGGGGTCTATGACCTCTTGCTGTGGCTCGAGAGAGACAATACCGGGGCTACCCCATTCCATACGATTCTCGACGGACTCTCGGTCGTTGGGCTGATAGCCCTGATCGTCTCGTTGATTTTTTGTTGCCATCGTTGTTTCCATTGCGTGCCACGATTGGGCGCATAATGCTCGGTGGACCGCTCATGATATCCTGGAGGGCGTCCCCTTGCTCTGAAAGATGAGTCGAGGAACCTGAGGAAGGAGAAGGAGAAGCTGGTGAGAGATAAATGACCGTGGGAACTGCAATACCCGGCTGAGGGATATATGAAATAACCCCAAGGGTAGGAAGGGGGGGTCGCGGATGTCCAATCCGCCCAGATGTAAAGCGTCTTCGTCGAGGAAATCCATCATACGTTTAATGGGCTCTTCAGGGTGGTCCATGTATTCTGTTACTTCAATCCGCGGAAGGGGGGCGGTACTGGCGGAGTCTTATCACCGAAGAGACCTTCATGCGGGGGAGGAGGGGCAGGCGTGGGGAAAGATACCTCAAAGATGGAAACTTGATCAGAGTCCAAGGAGAACGAAGGGTCGACTACATCATTGGAAGAGAAGCCAGGGAAAAGGAACGGAACTCATCGGAAGTAAAGGATCTGGCTGAAGGTAGCGTGAAATGCATCCTGCACCTCATGTGGGCTATCCGCATCCTCCAACGTCAGTCAGCGTTTTCAACGACGTCGGGCGCATTCTAGCCCCTCATCGCTGTGGAGTTCGGCCTCTTGTATCCACTGAGCGCTGATGTGTATATCCCCAGGATCGATATATGGGGGCGGGAGAGGAAACTCTTCCCTGTTGAAGACGCGAGCCAAGGAGAGCTGACTTACTTATAGTAATACCCGTGTCTATTGCCTGTTGTCCCCTCGCGTCTCCTAAGAGGGCGATGCTCCACCCGTGTTGACACATGTTGTGCTATAGTCTGAGGCGATTGTGCAGCCGTAAATTCTTCTCGTGACAGCTGCGAGCGAAATCTGATGAGGGCAAGCAGGGAATTAATATCTTCGTGATCCCTTACCTTGATAACTAGTCACTGGATGTTGGCGTGTAGGTCAGAAACTACGACTTTACAATGTACACAAACGATGGCTGCGTGGCCCGCTGGGTAGAGAGGAGCACTCGGAAGGGGAGAGCAGGTGACGGTCTACGTGTAGACCTCCGATTATCCGGTGCGATAGGTAGTGCGACTGAAGAGTATGGAGGACGATGTCGACGGCGTTCGTCCTCAATTTCCTTTTCAAGCTCCCTAGGTTTCCTGGGATTGAAGACTGGAGATCGTGTGCCCCAAGTACCCGTACCTTGGGGCGAACAGGTATTGTTGACGATGAGGTATCTTAAATCCTAGTTCGTTGTATAAAACGGCTAAGTTTCTTGGCTGAGAGTCAAAGGTTGCTCTGGTTTCGGGGCAACGTGAATGGACCTAATAGGAATACATAAGATTATAGATGAAAAGGACAACTAAGGCGAATTCTCATGATATGAATTATTGATTGGGGAGAAGGAAATTAAATCGTCCATTAACAATGTTAAAATAATACACATAATCATGATTCTTAGTTTTTATAACTTGCGGAAAGTGAATAAATTTTATATCTGCTTGTGTTATGCACATTTTATCCAGTATATATATAAACTATTACAAAATTTAAGTACTTGAAAAAATTTTACTCGACACACAAAAGTTTACAGTGAGCACGATGATATATATTTTAAAAGATTTCGTATTTTTCTCAAACATTTTATTTCAAAAGCCTCAAATCAAGCCAAACGCCTTGAGTTTAACAGATCATCACATGAAAAAAGAGATTAAATCAATTTTAAATGGGACTGGCAATATCCGTTGAAGCTTGCATAATGATCATGTTCCATAAATAATTAATCAAATATATTGTTCATACATCTTCTCTCCTGATACCGCATATTTGATTCGTAGCATCAAAAGTATTTGAAATATTAAATTTACGTTCTCTATATAACGGGAGAAAATCATCATCGATGTAGGATGTATGAAAACTCTCTATCGGAGACTCCTTTATAAGTTCTTTTGGTGCAATATATTCTTTGCATTTAATTAATCTTCATTTCTTGTATAGTAAATTTTGACTTTGTTTTTTATTAACTCTGCCATGGATAAATTTAAAATTCCTCAAGGGAAGGAAATAATATAATGTTTTACGCAAGAAAGATTATATATAGGAATGATATTTAAAAAATAAATGACTACAAGACTCTTATCAGATGACGGCACAAAGTAGTAGACATTAGTTTCCTAGTAGGCTTTTTCTCTCTTACACATTTTTAATTCTCTTATTTTCACTATGCACCATTTCAATCCATTATCCAAACTTTGGTTGTAAATCACATCGTTTATTCAAAAAAGAATTTCAATTCCTCATTTATCTCTGATGTGAACCTTAATCATTTACGAGCTTTTTTAAAGATACACAATCAATACATTCATATGAGCATCATTTCCAGGAAAAAAATTTTATCTAGAGATATTGAAGAAAAAGGAGATTTTATACCTGTAAATATTACTTGAATGCTGGAGAGCTGTCAAAGGCTTTTATCGCCTATTAATTGGTAGACCATGAAATGTCTAAGAAGGGGTGAGAGGCTCTAAATGTTAAGTAAAAAGGCAAAGGATATGCCCATTTTTATCTTTAGTATCATTAAAAACATGTCTTATTATATATGTTCGTTTCCTAAAATTTACTTTTCAAAGCATACAGTCATATAACTTCAATAATTTGACATCCAAATAATCGTTGTTACATTATGCAATGTTAAAGTAAAAGCCAATTAGTAAGGCAAGATCAACCTGTCTCCCAATTGCTATTCTCACGCGTAGTGTCAATTATATTTGACCTATACTTGCAGTTACAATAATTTACTTCCTGTAAAGCAGAAGTAGAAACCACGGTTCTAGTTTTTTACTCCACTGATAAAAGTAAGCTGACTCAAAATATTAGCATTTTTACCGTGTGAATATAATTCAATGGAAAAATGAACCAGAAGAACTTGTTCAAATTTGGATGTTTAACAAATTATTAATATTCCATAAGGAACAATAAATTAACAATAATATTGAAAGGCTAGCATAAAAAATGAAAAATTGGGTTAATATTGTAGTGGTTTGTCCAATAAGTTACACAGTCTGATAATTGCGCGATAAAAAAACTTAATTAACTTTAGAATAAACCTACGAGTCACTACATAATTAGATAAACACCACGCAAATTCTTTCCTAATCAGGTCATATATCTGATTAACCAATATTATCCCAATGTCTGCCTGGGTAGATCTATTTTCAAAATGTAAATTTAATGTTATTATTATTTTTTTCAGATATTTAAATCAATTTGCACTAATAAAAGATAAGATTTAAATATTTTATTACTTATAACCCAATATTGTACTTATAATTTTTTTAAAAAGTTAAAAAATACATAATTCTGTATTATTAAAAAAATATGAAGTGACCACGAAAGATGGCTTACTATTCCCAAAATAACTTTGGATGAATTTTAAGTAAGGAGGATTTATAATAAGTTAAAGAACCATTTTAACTCAAAAAAGTCTAAAATAATTCTTTTAGGTTTTGTTTTAGATATAATAGGAATTTAAATTAAATGGTCTACCTAGGTAAATAATGGGACGATGAGGTATCCAAAAATTACAAATTTTTGACAGTTAAACTTATTAGTTTTGTTATTTATTAGTTATTAAATGTTTCTATGTATTTAAGAAACATTTGTTTAAGTAATTATATGATAAATGTCATTAGTTCCAATTAAGAAATTTGTGGGCAGTAAAAGACTGCTTTTCATTCAAACTTTATTTTTATAGTGAGCATAACAAAACATTTTTTGTTAGTGATTTGTAAGTTACAAGTACGTTCTACAATCTGCATTTATTTTTCAGAATGAAATCAATAAAATTTTATTGAAGTAAAATAATTAACCATCGATTTCTGCTGGATGCCATGTCCGAAAATGACCAAAATGATAGTATTGACAACGCAGATAATGTATAACAGGTAATTTTAAAATTAAATGTGTAAATTTTTTTAAAGTATATTTGGTAATAAAAGGGACTAAATGTAAAGTGTAGGTCAAGGTAGTGACATAGAATTAGATGACAACAGCGACATGGAAGAGTACGATGAAATGCCTACAGAAGTAGCTGGAGAATTGGATGTTTCTTTGTTGAGTGAAGATTAAGGACAAATCGAAGAAAAGGCTTCAAAAAGAAAACAAACACAACAAATTTCCCAAAATAGGAAAAAGAACATTTACCTATAGATAATAAGGTAAATGAAAGTGACGACGAAATGGAAAATAAAACTAGATTTTTATACGAAGCTTTTCCACATTTAGAAATTTTAGATGAAAGCGGTCTGTACAATTAAATTTTCAAAGATATGATTGAATTACTGATCAAAGAGACAAATAACTATTCAAACCGCGATAAAAATGATCCATCGTTTAGTATAAACAAAGAAGATTTGAATAACTTTTTTGGGCTTGTGTTGCTGTCAGGATACAATATACAAGAATCAGACAAGGAATATTGGAGCAAATCAGACGATTTAGAATGTAAAGCACTTGTAGATACTATGGCAAGAAACAAATTTCAAACTATAAAATTATGTACATGCAGCTGACAATGTAAAGTTGTCATATAACAAAATGTCAAAAGAAAAATTTTGATATGCTGTCCTAAATGAAAATTTGGTGAAGTTTGGTGTTTTACATACCAACCTCTCTATTGACGATTCGATGGTGCCGTATTTTGGAAGACATTCATGGAAGCAGTTTATTAGACAAAAGCCAATTCCATTCGCCTACAAATTATGGTCATTATGTCAGTCTGATAGAACACCATATTACTTCATAATATACGAAGGAAAAACAAAATGTTGGGGAGGGACTGCTAGGGTCCCGCGTTGTACTGAAACTTTTTGAAGTGATTCAAAACCCACAAAAGCATCATATATTTATGGGCATTTTCTTTAGCTCGTATGCCTTATTTAATCAACTAAAAAGAAAATATTAAAGCTACTGGGACAATAGGAAAAATTCGTTTGAACAAGTGCACTATAAAATCTCAAAAATTCCTGAAAAGGGATGAAAGAAGCAGTTCAAATTTTCTTTCGGATGGGAACGTAGAGATCGTTAGATGGAATGATAATGCATTATTCACACTTTGTATTAATTAACTTGGAGTAGAACTATTAGGTAAGACTAAGAAAAGAGTAAAAGGAAAGGGAGAACATCAAGTAGACCAACCAAGAGTTATTAAGTTATATACAGCATCATGGGTGGTGTAGATTTATTAGACTGGGCACTTTCAGATTTTCGTCCACGCATTTGTGGAAACTATGGTACTTTCCATTGATAATTAATCAATGCATTAAATATTTCAGTAGTTTATACCTGGCATCTTTACAATATAATTACCGGTCGGAAGACACCATCAAAAGATTTTAGGTAAAATTTAGTGATTTCTCGGACGAAGAAATCTTTTCTACCGCCGTCCCGTCTAAGTTTGAACAGGCCTGGTCCAAGCCCAGGTGTACTTGACAGCAGTAGGACGAATTGCCGCGGACACTACCAAAGGGCATTATGGCAATAAAATGTACTATGTGCAAAAATAAGGAATAAAATACGATGCAGTAAATGTAAAACGACTTTACATTTATTTTTGTGCCTTCAAAAACTTCACGAGTAATGCATTTTATATAAAGTATATAATCAACTTTACAAGTTTATTTTAATTTTATACATCAGTTATAAATTAAAAAAATATACACTATTTAACATCTAAAAGGAATATTTTTTAGTAATTTTAATACCTCATTAGCCTAATGTCTACCTGGGTAGACCCCTCTAAAAAGTCGGTTACACCTACGGTATCTTCTTAAAAACCTTGTGTGGACTAAACTAGACCAAATTTCACATGTTTTGAGAATTATTTCACACTTTGGAATAACATGGGTTAACTAAGCATTTATGTTACTCCGCACAATGTTGTAAAGTTAAAGGGGAAATTCAAGTACTTGTCAATATCTCCTTTATAATAAGTTTTGTTGGCTCCTGCGTACCTTTGATTTTACGGTTTGTAAAACAAAGAAGAAAATAAAGGTTAAAATCATTGGTTTGAAAAGCAGGTAAAGCTAACGATAGCGAAAATGTAGAGTAAGGTAAATAATTAAACGCTATGAATCTTAAACAACGAGCAGCTCTCCCGAACTAAATATCGTCCCCTTTTTAGAGACATAGTTTAAAAATAAAATTGTGTAGCATAATAAAAAAACCTAAAGTAAAAATCAAGTTCATAAAATATTAATTTACGCATGGCAAAATCCACTTCATAGTCTTTATAAAATATAGAGCATTCGTTTCAAGGCACCTTTGTCGCAGAGTAGTTTCCTCTTTGAGCTTCTTGTCAGACATATTTCAACCCATTTTTACATTAATTAGAAAAAGAAAATTACACTCATTCAAGACGTAGAAGAAGCAAAAAGGAAAGAAAATATGTCGAGGTATTCGTAAGCGGATACCTTCGCTCCAGAGAATGCAGTCGACTTACGTTGCAGGGGGCCAGATAGATTGACTAGCTGCAATGGGCTAATAAGAGGTGAGTGCGTGAGAAGATTAATCGTTGGCTAAAGGGGAAGATTTAAATACCAGGTTTACTTCAAAGTTATTGAAAGATTAAAACAAAAATAAACTTTAATCACACTAATACTGCTAATTATGGAATTATCTATAAAGGCAAAGTAATGGGAAAATAATATCTCTGACAATGAAATAATATATCAAATACTAATCAGTTTAACGAGGATCGAAATATGGGACTTGGTCAGAGAGAAAAAATCTTGGTAAACACTGGGCAGTCCAATTAAATGATCGAGAGGAGAATATCAGGTGGCGAGGACAAAAGGGGATTATCTTAAAAAATGGCTTGACTCTTGGTGAGAGGAGCGATTCTTACGAGGCGAGCTAGTCTTGCGGCTCGAGGGTTGTTGTACTCTTGACGAAGGGGTCGGAATTACCTGGGGCATGAGTATGGTAATTTCCATGCTGGGTGAGACACTTTCGAATTGGAATCAGTAATTTTAGACGAGGGGCCAGGTTTTCTTGATAGGATGAGCAAAGTGGTTCACGCAATTCTCCCAAAAAAGTTGTTTCACGAATATGCCGATTTACTGTGGCCAAACTCACAAAAATCTGTGTGACTGACGAGACATAACTCCAAGGATCAACTCGAGACAAGGGGCTGTATCTTCGCGAAAGGGCGGGCGGTATTCTGTGACGAGTAACTGTTGACCTTAGGTCAAATACTCTGCTGTATTCCTCGCTAGAAAGCCTCCAGGCATGGTAATCTCTTGTAAGTAACATTGGCGCCAATCTCTTTAGGCACAGACGGCATAAGATGACCGAGGAAGCTTTTTCTCAGGTCGACCCTGTCCTCAAGGCAGGGGAGGGTCAGAAAAATGCATTTCAGTGGGGGAGAAGCCGACTGATCAAACACAGGTGTTACCAGCCGCTCTGAAGTTATCCCAGGCAAGAATAGTTCTCTATCCTTGCGTTTAGAGATCTAGCTTAGGTTCACGTGGTCTATGCTTGAGAGAAGCGGGGGCTTAAGCTGGAACTTAGAGTTCGTTCACTCACAACAATATTTACTTTTTATTACATTTGGGTAATTTTATTGTTGATTTATTTCAACAAAATTTCACTTGGACTCATGAATTGACTTCATGTTTGATGCAGCGAGAAGTGGTTTAGAAATAATAATGGAGTCATGTATCCCAGTGCGTTATTTTGAAAAGTGACCGCTAAAAAGCCGTTTTAAATGGTATCAAATGTGAAATTATGCTGCACTATTCATTCTTGTTTTTCTAGTTCCTTATATTATGATAAATTATACAAATAGTTTTATGTAGGAGATTTGATGATATATGTTCTTTTTTCTCAATATTTGCTTATTCATTCAGACACTTAATTTTCATCGTATTATTTCATGTTACGTAGTATGGCGCAATCTTTGTTGAACAATGACAACTTTAGTTATGTTACGCACACTATTGGTCCCTAACGACGCAAAGAGATTTCATTTTTGGCTATGGCTTTACCTGTATTTACGTTAAACATTGCTACACAAACTAGATTTTCTTCTTGAAGCACATCGATTCTTATAACCAGGCTTCTCCCTCATATCACTCTTTCAGCAACAATTGGCTTCTTACCTAACCCTATTCTCTCTAGGTTGAAGACGATATAAGATATCACTAGGTAAAAGGATTTTATTACCAAAGGCTTATTTGACAAATTTAAATTATAAATATAATTCGACACTTGATTTTTAGCTATATTTGTGATCATTGTATACAATCAAAAGTGCATAGGATTTTTATAAACCAGGTATTCATTTGAATTAAAGAGAGGAGGATTTGAAATCTTAGACATGGCTATAAAATCAAGATACAGGCGGAAGTGAATAATGATACGAATAAGAAGGTGATTAGATTAGCATTATTGGCAGGATTATGAAAAGGTCACAAAAATATAAGACCTCTATCAACCAGGGTAAGCTGAAAAGACATGTACTCTCTTTATATAAACAGTAAAATAATAATAATTTTCAAATATAATAAATATGTTTTCCTCTTTCATCTTCAAATCTAAAAGCTAAGCTGAATTTTTGTACTCTCTTTTTATCTCATTGCATTCCAACTCCATTTTTTTAAATGGACACTGATCTTTGTCTCTTTTTAATTAAACCCAACAGTCATTTACCTCCTAAAATTTATTTTACCCTCTAGCATGAGCGTGTAGAAAACACCGATTCAATTAGGTCAAATCGAATAAAACCCTCTAGTATATCGTTACTTTATTTATTGTAAAATATTTCAATCAATGTCATATGATGCGGAATACCATGGATCAATATAAAATTAAAACTGTAATAGCCTCATATGAGGCGAAGCGTTCGAAGAAACTTGCATTTGGAATACAATTTTTTTCAAGTACATTACATAAAACAGATGAAGAGGTGGAATTTCTTATATCAAAGACAAACTGTTTGTAAATATTTCATTAAGAGATCAAGGATTGTTTAGAAATACTATTGCTAAATACAAACTAAATATATTAACCACACAACAAAATTATACCAAACAATTTGCCCGAATGAAAGGAGAAAAAAAGCCAGATAAATAATAATACAGAACTTTTATTAGACTATGAAAGCAATGTAGTTACAAGAATTATTAATGTCTAACCGTTGCTATGCCAGTTAAGGGCAAGGGCAATTACTAATGGGGATGTATTGCGGAGGAATAACATTTAGAACCTACGAGTAACTGCCCCTTTTTTAGGATAACACATCATTGTTATTCGTTTTCTAATATTGTATATCTAAGAGCTTACCTAGTAAAAAGTTAGGAATCTTTTCTATTTGCATATGGAACTTATGGCTCTTTTCAAGCCAGCCTTCCTACAGAACCCTTATAATCTGGTTTTAATTAATAACCTATTTAAAAGAGAATTACCTTTCTTATTTATGCAGGCCACGTTTTACAACTTTTCACTCAATATTTTTTTTCAAAGAATCTAAAATTAAATCCATCTGAACTAACAATTATCACTGCTGCAAGGAATTGCAAAACATATTATCATAAATTTCATGATTTCCGATTTAAAAAGGAAGTTTCAGATTTCGAAAAAATCGCCTTTATGTCCTTGTCAAATTTATTGGAATATTTTGGAACGTATAAATCGTGCAAGTTCACGAAGTTGAAATACGAGCATTGTAAGATATTTGCCTTGAAATTCAAATTGAATTTCGGTCTTGATTTAAACGAAACTGATAAACCTAATTGGCGTAAGAACTAAATTAACTGCATTTTGATTTTTTGAAATCTACTTAATTAATTTTGTTCTATCTGCAATAATTCCGTTAATTATTGCAGGTAGAGCAAAATGAAAGATAATTAAGCGTAATTATCAATGTTAAACTTAAAAATATGTAGTTGATATTGAGTTAATTCTAAAAGCCCACAAAATAAATAAAATGATTAGAGTGAGAGTAAACATTCTAGTAAAATCAATGGATTCGATAAGTAAAATTAGAAAGAATTACCCGAAAATTTCAATCAAATATAAATATAACATGCCTACTGTATAAATCAGATGAATACTGTCCTTTGAAAAAGCTTTAGGAGCGCATAAATGAGTCTTGGTTGGTGAGGTGCCTGTAGTTATGGAAACGATTAACTTTACTAATCTATCTTCTAGTGATACAGTTGCCATTATGGCAGGGAGGGGTAGGGGATTTGTTGAAACCATCAAAACTGTGAGGCGTGAGAATAATTCCGTTAATGGTGGTTTAGTATTATTTTCTGAATCCGTCGTGTAATTGGGAAATCTATATGGCTGGATGTCTTATTGTATCGATGAGTTTTTCAAGCACATTGGATGAAGAATAGGATGCGGCTTTTATCATATTCGGGTTATAGGACTGTTAAGTCATGTGTTTGACCATATTATATTGGCTAAGATTGTGGTTTTCTAGATACTTTAAAAGTCAATGTGCAGTACATATAACGTCAGACGTGCAGCTTTCGATTTTTTTAGAGAATTAATGTCTATATAAACAATTTCTAGAGTTAATGGTGAAGGAGAGATAGACTTTATTTATGCGTTTTCATATCTCTTTTGAATTCTCTTTTTGCTTGTGTGTGAATAATGAAGTTCGTGCGTAATTAGTATATTTGGTAGGAATATTTAGTTTAACTAGTAGTCTATGATACTTTTGTGGGGGCTGATGTTAAATGTGAAGTATTTATTTTCCTTATGTTTAATCAGAGTTGCGTTGAGTTTGTTTTGATTTTGTGCTCATGTATCGGTTCCAGTTTTCTGCAGGGTTTTTTTCATATAAGTTTGGCGCTGCGTGTTTTGACACTTGGGATTTAGTTTAGTTGTTTCCTTTTAATTTTCTTTTTCTTTTATAAAGTCTGAGATTTCTTTTGTATTTTTTTATTTAAGGGTGCATGTAATATACTTTCTACATGAATATCTGTGTATTTTAAAACCAATAATAAACCATGATGCAGCTGAAATATGCATGATTATGCATATGGGCTAATTTCGACAGCGTTCTCAGATGCTTTGATCTCGCATTATAAGACTTGCACACACTTTTACTTCCTGTATCTTCACCATATTTCTTAATACGATTCTTCTAAAAAATATTCTGTTGGAGATGCAATTCTACATCATCTATTAAGCCTTTGCTCTTGTACATTCATATATCTCTCGCAGATGACTTGCTGATCTCATGCTTATAGTCAAATGTTCTGAAACTACTAATCAAATATTGAATTTGATTAACTTAAGTTTGTATCATAATTTGAAGCTAAAATATACAAAGAATTACAACCCAATCCCATTTTATTAATAAATAGAGTAAATTTCTAGATGCAGTCAATATAGGAGTGCTTGTTCTATAGGACTGCTTGAATTCGTTTGGGAATGTTGTCAGCCAAAGTTGTGATGATACCTTGACTAATGTTGATCCACTTTTGCTTACTAAGCACTCGTGACTGCTAAAAGTTGATTGCTTTTGTTCAGCAACCGGCAACTTGATTTCCGCCCAAAAAGTCTCTAATGGCTTCAAATCTGGCGAATTCCCGGACCAAGGTTCCAAAAGTCCATGTGGTTTTTAGGTAAGAATTTTGTTTGCATTTGTTTTGTGTTTAGGTACACCATAGTGCTAAATAAATACATTAATTATCTCCAACTTTGTCCTCTATTGCTGGAAAAGGTGCTAATAATACAAGTTTTGTTACCATTTTAAGTTTAAGGCAGTGTTCTTCGGCAAAATTGTTAAGTGTTTCAGTTCCTATAGATGACAAGCAACCACAAACATGAAGAGTGCCTGCATGACTAAAAGAGGAGTCTTAGAAGCGGTCCTGTTCTCTACTCCAACGAAGCATCTACCAGAATTTCCTAACAAGCAAAAGAAGCTTTATCAAAAAATATCACTTTTTCCATTTTAAACAATTCATTTCTTTTATTTAACACTTAAGTGTAACCTATCCGTAAGGTAAGTTTTGCTTAGAAGAGACTCCATTGCAGCCCTTCTCACGATAATTTTTTTGTCGAAAAGTCTCCATCTCACTGTGAATGCCAAGAGTTAATGCCTGTTTCTTTCCAATTACTGCTAAGTTTGATATTAGTGGAAACTAGATTCTTGATCTGAATCCTTACCAGAAGGTGTTGTTGAGATTCTTTTCTAACTAATGCGCGTCCAGAAGATCTCTTTTCGAGAGTATTACCTGTCTTTATAAGGTAATTAATGATGCTGAAGATTGTGCTGCTTGATGCTTTGCTCTCATCAACTATCTACTTAACATGACAGGTCAAATTGGTGAAGGCTAAATCAAATTGCTGAGTTTTCTTTAGAAAGAAACATTTCTGGAATTGAAAAAGATTCAAGCAATTGATTACAAAATATTATTAGGAAATGGATTATAATTACACAGGCCATTCATTTGACCCACATTTTTATAATTGTACTTATAGGGGGAATACCACTTATGGTCGATAAAGTTTTATAAATGTCCATTAGTTTTAGGGTTAGCAATTATGATGGGCACCAATTTATAGGGGTATACCCAAGGAGGATTACTATTTTAATGGTAACCAACTTATGTATATCAAGGTGAATTAAGTATCTTACCCCAAAAATGAATTCTTATCTGTGTTCTAATTTTGTCTGGGCTTACCGAAGGTTTCAAGGTAGTCGAGGTAAAGAAGGACCTTTCAAAAATATACTTTATGCTAATATTGGCCTAAGACGGGACAGGCGGCACGTCAAGAAGTTACTTTGCTGGCGAGTAGCAATCGTAATATGTATTTTCAACGCGAACTAGTAAATACAGGAACGTCAAGACTCGGTTAAATCAAAAGGGGGAACGGTAACGAGATAATCTTCTTAACGACTGTATCTAGTTATCTTAACAAGAAAATAATTATGCTAACTGAGCTGCTCCGAATATATATATATATATATATATATATATATATATATTTATATAACTAGTTATTTCCTAGAGGGCGTGGCCTAAAATCATTGTTTTCCATAATGAAGGCGGAGTTAATGAAAGCTGTGTAAGTTAAATTACTTGCATATCCCAAGTTTTATCAGTATAAGAGGATGCGCTTGTCGCAGTTTTGAGATACAAATTCTTTAGGCTTGCGGATATTTTAACCAAAGTATTTAGTAAAATTCCGTTTTTCGATAAATCTATTCTGAGTCGTGAAGTGTTTTTTTACGCATTTGTCTTATTGACACACCTCATTTTGACCTTTTCCGGGTTCGCACATTGTTTGTTTCGTGCTCACTTCCAGCGGTCACTTTTATTCTATATATATGCATTAACAAATAAATTATATTCCTTATTTTTGTATTCAAATTCATAGATGCAATTTAATCTATACATTTTCAATTCCGTATTCCAATTTTAGACATATATTTTATATGAGTAGAGTATGCTGGGATTTAATATGACCACTGCCCGTCCATTTTGTGGAGGTTTTCGCTGGCCATATTGAATTCTGAAATTTGGTTGCAGTAGCATAGGTCTTACATAATCCGATCACTACATATGTAACCTTTATATCGAAAGGCAAAGCTCCAGAGAATCATACTCACGGAACACCGGAAGAGGATTAGAGCAGCATCTTGGATTTTGCGAATAAATTAACTGTTTTTCATGTATTTTTTAAATGATGCCTTTTTAATAAAGCTACTGCAATTTAAATATTATAATAATTATTCCTATAACGTAAAAGGAACCCCCCTCCCCCCAAATCTTCCATTTATATATTACTAAAAAATATTTATCAATAAATATATCAAGATAATATATATATATATATATATATATATATATATATATATATATATATATATGATAGAACGGTCTAAGCCGCTTAAATTCAGCCGCTGTCACATGTTTAGAAACACATGCTACCCACGTGCATCTGCGAGAGGAAGCAGAGCGCGTTATCGCCCACCTTAGCCAATATTTAATCAAGGTGGTTCATTCCCCCGTTTCGCCTCCATACGTCAATCTCGCCAGATTGAGTTAGGCTTATGGGCAGATAAGGTAATTTACCAGGCGCGACCGGGGCATTCCTCCGAAGTCCCCCACTTAATTATCCCCTATGACATGGAGACGGCTCCGGGTATTTATACATAGCTTTCCCCGTTTAAGCAGATTAGATCCAGATTACCTTCGCGAGGCATCATGCCGATCCGGTCTCCCATGTGCACCATAGGAGCTCTCTACCTTGAGAACCACCTTATTGTCCAGAATAGGACAATATCCCTTGAGTGCCAAGGTTCGTGCCTTCGAGACGCCAAGTCAATAAGGCCCCCTTTGTTGTTCAGAAAGAGAACAACGTTAGAACGACCATTGTTCTTTGAGCCTAACGACAAGAAACGGTTCTCACCCTCCCCCCCAGTTGTTCAGAAACAGAACAACGTTATAACAGCCATTGTTCTTTGTGCCCGTTGAACAGAGACGGTTCTCCACCCCCTTCCCTGTTGTTCTGAAAGAGAACAACGTTAGAACAGCCATTGTTCTTCAAGCCCTTTCGTCAAGAAACGGTTCTCATTCCCAAGACATCACGTCAGGATTATTTAATTCCTCCCTTTTTAACATTCTTCAAGAGAACGCTTGGTTTCAACAATAACCTCCATTGTTCATCTAGAACTTACCTGATTTGCTGTCACAAAGATCGCTCGTTCCTCCGAGCCCCACTTCGCTCTCACTCTTCGAAGACAGTCCTTCCCCTTCGCTAAGGACAACCCCCTGAAGAACCCTGCTGCTGAAAATCACCAGTGGACCGAAGATTCCTTGGCATCGTATTGCTCTGCACAACAACTTTGTAATTACGTAAGCTGAGCATTACCTTTAATCATCTAACCTTTTGTCAACGCTACCCTGTGCTTTAAATAGTTTAGCGAACCATCCCCCCCCCCTTTAATTTTTATTTGCTTACCTTTTAAAATCTCTTCAAATCTTAATCCTTGGATTAGTCAGATATTCCCACGACCCTTTCCATTCCGAGTTTATGTAAACATATTTTCTGTGTGTTGTTGATAGTTTAATTAATAAAACTCCGCTCCACTACTTAAGCATATTGAAGATAAATACCCTCAGTCAATCAGATTACCACGCACTCAAAATATTAGAATAATTCCCTCAACGAATAGTTATATATGGTATATCGTCGAAAGCCTATTCTACGACATATATATATATATATATATATATATATATATATATATATATATATATATATATATATATATATATATATATATATATATATATATATATATATATACATATATATATATATATATATATATATATATACTATTTAAATTTGGTATCAAGTGTGTAAGGTTTAACGCTATATCTTTGCAAACACTGGTCTCAGTCGAGTGAAGCATAGTGTTATTCGTTAGAAGAATAGAGTATAGTAGTTCCCTTTTGCTTTGACGATTGCTATCCCCTTTTTTGAAACTTAAGAAGCTGGAGTAGCTCAAGGAACTGTTATAATAATTTGTTGTGTTTTTTTGTAATATTTTAGTAAATGGGTATCTAGGTCGAGAAACCAATTACGAATAGGTCAGTGCCCATATTTAGGTAGGATAATTCTCTAAAAGGCATAATTCTTATTGCAAGGAATTTTGTGGTTGACTATTGCGCCCCCAAGTGCAAATATGACTTAGTTTGAAATCTTCAAAGCGCAAGGAGAATCCTTGGGACTTTCCGGAAGAGAATTGATTAAGTACGTTCAAGAGGAGCAAAGAACAGAAATAGAAAAGTTAAGAGAAGAAAGGCAAAGTGAAATTCAACGAGAAGAAAGAGAAAGAGAAATCCAACGAGAAGAAAGAAAAAGAGAAATCCACGAGAAGAAAGAGAAAGAGAAATCCAACGAGAAGAAAGAGAAAGAGAAATCCAACGAGAAGAAAGAGAAAGAGAAATCCAACGAGAAGAAAGAGAAAAAGAAATCCAACGAGAAGAAAGAGAAAGAGAAATCCAACGAGAAGAAAGAAAGGAACGAAAAGAACAAGCTGAGCTTCACCATCAGCTTGAAATGGCCGTGTAGAAGCTGAAACCCAATTGCTAAGTTCACGTTTCGAAGCCCCGCCCAATCTCTCACTTAAGGTCCCCAATTTCAGGCATGAAGAGGATTTCGGAGCATTGTTAGCACACTTCGAAAAGATCCTCGAGATCAATAACCTGGATCTGGAGGCTGAAGGTGTAGTAATATTACTTCCACTTTTAAATTGTAAATTGCGCGACATTTTCATATCTTTACCATCTGAATGTACAATTGACTACAGCACCTTAAATGCTAAGTTATTGGCCGCTCATAATATGACTCCCGATTTCTATCGACAAGAATTTCTAGGAGGTCGTATTAAACCCGGACAGACGTTCCGTCAATTCGGATACATTCTTCAGAGGAATTTTAAATTCTGGTTAGAATCCTCAAAGGTTGATCGCTACTCGTGAATAGAGTCATCATTTAACCATCCTAGAAGCTTTCTTCGAGCGACTGCACGAAAATGGCCTCCCCATTGGCCCCCAAAAATGCCATTTTGCATACGAAACCATAAAATACTTGAGGTTTAAAATAGGACAAAGCCAGTTAGGTCCACAGGAGGACAAGATTGAGGCAATCGCCGACATGCCCCTCCCAAATACTGAGAAGCAATTAAAATCATTTCTAGGATCAGCCTGGATCTATTGGCGATTTTTCCCGAATTTCACTGCAATTTGGGCGCCCCTCAGCACCCTTTTTAAAAAGAATTCTCCCGATCGACTACGTTGGAATGATGTCGCTGTTTCTCATTTTAATCAGCTCAAGAGTAAGATCATTTCTGCCCCCATTTTGAAGTTGTCCAACCCGGTAAAATCCTTTGGGATTAAGACCGACGCGAGCAACGAAGGCATTTGAGGTGTACTCCTTTAATATGAGGATGACGGAACGAGTCATCCAGTTGCATATGCTAGTCGCCAGTTATTACCACACGAAAAGAGATATGCCACTATAGAGAAGGATTATTTGGGTTATTGACAAGTTTAAAATGTATTTGATAGGAAAAGAATTTCAGATAGGAACTGACGACCGCCCGTTGGCCTCTATTCAGAGTGTACGACACTCCAACGGCTGAATTATGCGCTGAAGTCTACTCTTGCAAGAGTACCAATTTAAGATAAATTATATAAAAAGTTCCGATAATCAAGTCACTGACGCACTCAGTAGGAATGCGTTACCAAGTAGTGTAGATTAATTTGTAAATCGTAGGATTAGGATCTCCATGTTTGTTCTAACCATCTTGTACGACTCAAATTGAATTCTGCAAGAAATATAATTAGTTAATGTACATATATGTCTGAATTTTGTGGCTTAATGTCTTTTTTTCTCTCGTATGTGTATATATTTGTATCCATTAAATTACGTATAAATTCTTTTGTCCCATATGTACTAATTTTATATTATTTCATTGTTCCATGTCTTTTTTATAGTTAAGTTTGCTTTGAAGGTTATTTTCTCCTATAATCAAAAGATCAACATAATCCTATGTATTAAGGTAATAGTAGCTAAGTGCATGAAGGTACGGTCGGTGCAAGAAAGCGAGTTATTCACAACGGAGCTCTATGGTTGTCCCTTCTCTCTTTTTTTTCGAAGTGACAACTTCCCTTGGAATGGAGGGGAGTGATAGAATGGTCTGAGGCCGCTTAAATTCAACGGCTATCACATGTTTAGAAACACATGCAACCTACCTGCATCTGCGAGAGGAACCAAGCTCCCCACGTAGGGGGTAGGGTCAAAGCCATTGCCTTGCATATATTCGTATATATAGAAGAAAACTTTGGTTTTTCGGCACTAAATAATTTTTTTCTAATGTAATTTTCTAATTCTTCACTGGCATTCTAACAAGCAGTAACATACTGTTTTTTAGAGCAACATTGTTTCTTACTGAATATCATGCTAATGTAATTTTACAGTTTAAACAGTGTGGTTTTGTAGATTTAGAGTATCATGTATGTGATCTATTTTAATCCATTGTGCTCTCCAATATTTACAGTAAAATAATATATATAAATGTAAGTTGCATGCATGTTAATGTAATTTATAGCATGTATTTATTATTTTAGTTACATGCCATGACGATATTTGAACAAATACATTACATGCTGCATGGCAGTAAATTACTCCGAACTATATTAAATATATTATACCACACATTCACGTGGATTGTTTAAATAAGAAAAAGGTGGTGTGAAATAAATACTAAAGCATATTGTGGTCATTTAAATAAAAATAAGAGCGGGGAAAAGATATAAGAAGTTATAAAGTGAAATGGAAACATTTCCACAGATCCTCCTGCCGGTGTTGATGTCTTGAGGGCAATTCATCCTCCAGATAGCGGTGCAGAATCGCGCTCTTGTTACATTTATCAGTCTCTTTTAAGTTGAATTCACTGCGAAACTACTGGAAATCTAATAACAACAAAAATGAAAGAAATTGCCTATCAAATTCAACTCTAACTTTACCTTAAAACATAGAATCAGAGATGGATTATTTCCATATCCATCGCCTTCACAGGTTAAAATATACTATCCTTTTTTCCTTTCTTTCCTTATGTAATTTTGGAGAGGAAATATTAGATTTTGTCTCTGCCGAAAGTAATTTAGGTTGAAATCGTTTCATTTTATTAGAAATTCTCTTTATCTCCTTCTTCCTTCATATGATTTATGAAAGATAAATTCCTAAAAAGTAAGCAAAAATATAACATGAACTACGTTATAACCTTACGACCTTCATTGCCTTCCTTTGTAAATTTATAGTGGTGAGGTTTGCGTTGATTTTCGAATTCAATATTTAATTATCTATATTGTATAATTGTTTCCCTTAACTTTTTAATCATTTCACCTCCTTTTATTTTTATGGTAACCAATGAAGTCTTCCTGGCTGCCATCCGTAACTAATCGGAATAGATTTCATGTAGATATGAGTTGTGTCGACCTTAAAAACCTCATTACATTCTCAGAATTGTAAAGTCTTTGGTCTCAAATTTGTGAGGGTTGGTTAGACCCTTTTAGAGGGATGTGACAAAAGATCGACTCCATTTCACTTCGTTTTGCCACAGGAAGAGAATGCATAGTGGCCTCGGATTCTTGTTTACAGTCCTCTGAAAAAGTCCTTACTCTCTAAAGTCCGAAAACCGGTCCCTTGTTAACTGAATTCATTGATGTAATTAGAATTATATTTCCTTCTAATTATTCTACTTGAGTGAACATAGTAGGGAGTAAAGTCTGACTAGTGAATTCAGTTTGAATGCGTAAATTAAACTCTTGTTCTAAGCTTTTGTATGTAACCTGAGCTCTTACTGCAGAGATGGTCGCATTATGAAGTTTAAAACAAAAATGTTTTCTAGTGGATTGTGATTTTATAAGGGGCCAAAAAGTCTAAGGAAAATTATAGTTATAAAATGGAATAAACAAAAAGATTGTGAGGAATAGAGAAGAGGATGGGTAAGTTTTAAGCCTGGTTGTCTGGCAAAGCCTGTCGTTTTGCTTGGATTTTTTTGCCTTTGCTTTATACGTTATATATCAATAAATATGTATTATTCATAGCATGCGAGCCTTTCTTATCGATATTTTTCAGATGAGAATTTTTTATACCTATGTATTCTTTTCATTCGTTATTTTCCTTAGTTACTCTTGCCGACTTGTTGCTTTGTTTAACTTTGTCTTTTGCTTCAAATAATTTTTCATTTTACGATAATTTCTTATGTTCTTTTTCTTGTACTTTAAATTCTTTGTTTGTATCTTCTCTCTTGCTGTTTAATTTGCTGTCTGTCGCTTTGTTTTTTGTAGAAGTTTAGGACCAACTGATTGCTGTTATCCGACCGTTGGGTATACCAAGCTTAGTCTTCGATAGGTTGTGAAAGGTCACTTTTATATAATGTGTATATGCATAGGCTGAGGCACCCTACTTTGTGAACACCAACCACAAGTCTGAATTGATATCTAAGTTTGATCGACTGAATTTAGACATTTTGTACCGCTAAATCCGGTTTTTGTGTTAACTCAATTGTTGAAAAATCCTATCTTAATAAGTATTACATTTTTGTAATAATATCGGTTGATTTTTTGTAATATTTTCCCATCGAAATAGATTTATAGGATATAAAACATCGTTTTCGAACAGAATTTATTAATTAAATATTACAAAATTTGAATAGTATACATTGAATATTAAACAATGATAAAGGTAAGTACATGTAAATTGGATATTAGGTCATCTCTCTTCATAAGTCAGTGCATGAACTTCCGTTTCCTTGACACTCATTTACTAAAGATGGTGGCCCAGTCGATGAGCGGAATGCTTGGCTATCCAGGTTCAAATCCAAGTTCTTTTTCACTTTCCCATAGCGGTTAAAATAGTTATCCTACTTTCTCTATTTATTTAAACCTCATTTACTTTCTTATTATTTCTATGGCTCACATAAATTTTTCCTTTGGCTATTAACTACATCGATTGTGAATCTCGTGTCATGTGATTTTTCCTTTTGTTATCTATAATTTGCAATATTATTTTTCAGATGATTAACTACTACTATTTCATGTCAGAATTTTTACTAGATGATTGCAAGTATTTTCATTATCAATTTATTGTTATTCCTTAGATTTTTCGAAGTTTAAATTAAAGATTTAATTATATTACTACTCAATTTATAATGACGAATATATATTTTTTGCACCTTGGATACTTATTATAGATATTACACTGGTTACAACCAAAATGCTTTCGTGATCAGAGTAGCAATTTGCAACTAAATTTAGGTCGCTGCTAATGATTATCATAGTTATAACTATTTGTTATCTCTACTTTTCATGATACACCTACATGTCACAAGAGGTTCCAACAGGCTTGCGGCAGTATGCTTCCTACCATAGCGAATCTAACTGCCCTACAGTATTGTTTCATCAGTCATAGAAGGGAGTTATGCTGTGCGAATTTACATTTTCAAGTGAAAGATAGGTGATTTTCTTAGTTAAACTCTTTTAAACTTATAATAAATATTCATTGATGCACGCGTGAGGTTCCTACTATATCATGCGAGACTCGCCAGCTCATTGTCACTCATTAGAGCCTGAGATGATATATGTTCTACATCCACCCCTTACTGAACCAAACAAAATATTTCTACCACCACTACGCATAAAACCGTGGCTATGAAAACTTTGTAAAAGCAATGGACAAATGTGGTCACGGATTCAAATATTTAGCATCAAATTTCCCCTAACGTAGCGGTGCTAAGATAAAAGAGGGAGTATTCATTGGCCCTAATATAAGAGATTCTTAAAGATGGCGAATTTGAATCAGCCTTTAATGGGAAGGAGAAACTGGTTGGGAAGCATTCAAGTTAGTGACAAAGAGATTTCTCGGAAACAGAATGGAATGAAACTATGAAGTATTTGGTGGAAAACTTCTTCAACGCTTCCAAGAAAATGCGATACAAGATTTTTAAACCATCGAAATACGGTAACAGGGTGAATGAAGCACAACAATTCTTGCAGAATATTGTTGGAGATTAGCACGAGATGATTCTTCGGGCCACAATAAGCGTCAAGCAAAAAGACTGAGTGGATATGGATTAAACTTTAAAACATAAGGACACATATTTTACGTTATAATAAAATAATCAAATATTACATGCCGCGTATCATTGAACCAATAGCCAATAAGTATTTTTGAAGGTGATATTTAGATTCAGTGCATGGAATAAATAAGAATTAAGTAATCTGATTTAAGAAGAACACAACCTTTCAAAAATTGTTGATCAATGGATTATTATTCGCTTTATAATGACTAATTTTTCCTAAACTATATTTCAAATATGTTGACTTTGCACTGTTCTTCTCAAGTGATCTTGTCGATCATTTTTTCTCTATTTACCTTATTACGCCAAAGACACAGGAAATTCCTTCTCGGAAACTATCAGACATAAAACATCATTTGAACGACTGTAACGCGCAAAAAATGCATAAACCTTTAAAAGGATGCAACCTTCTGCAACTAACATGATTTAAAATTTCAAGAGAGATAAAATGGGAAGAGGCTGAAGGTCCTCAATTTGCCCTCACGCAAATTAGGTATATAAAGGTTTAAATTGATACAACATTTTAAGGTTTATTTAAGTTTATAATGTTAAATCTGATTAATTGTTGGAGCCTAATAACACAAGTTCAACCGGAAAGAATAAACTCCAGCGACAATGAAAACATTGAAAAGCTAACAGCTAAACGTTTTTTACTTAAGAATGCTTTCTTGAATATATACAGTCATGCTAGAAATAATTATTCCCAGAATTAATTGCTGAAATAGCTTAATTTTAATTATACAAATAAAATATATTATAACTGAAAGTATACCCGATTTAGATTGATGACAAACTTAAGAATACAAGTAAAATTTATGAGAATACACCTTGAGGTTTTTCAGACCATATTTAGTGTATGAGATTCATTAATTCTCAGCGATTTCATGTTTTATTTTTACTTTTTCCACTGTCTTGTTAAATATTTTATACACATTTATAAAAAGGTTAATTTGAGGGGAAGGAATCAGCCAAGGGAGTCGTTTGATAATGTTTCCTTCCTCCGAGTCTTTTACTTTATTTCGATAAACAATTTTCCTTTTCAAGCACACCATTTGAAAATATTAAGAATTTCCTCTTTAAGAAGCGAAAAATATATTTTCGAGTTGATATTACTAACACACTCAAGCAAGTCTGACCTTCCATGCTTTCCAATTTGCTCCCACCCCATAACAGAAAAGACACCTTTGTTTCTAACCTGTATATTTCAACCTATTGAGTGGGTTATTGCCAAGCCCATACCATTCAACTCTCTAAAATTTGAGTAAACCTTGCTAGTTACAAAATATTATGCTCTTCCAAAATCACAAAGGCTTGTGGCTCATTTTTACATTCCATTTATTCCTCATTATAATACTGGGCATAGTAAAAATAGTCTTCATTTTGCTGCAAGCTTATAATATTCAAGAGTTCAGGTAATTTTCGCCTGCTCTTCCGCTCATATGGAATCTTTCGTTGAATCCAGAAGCTTTTAACTGATTGTTGTTCTGAATGGGCCTTTAAAATATTCGAATAATCTTGCAGAAATTCCAAGACAACCAGATCTTGACGCCTGGGATGTTTTCTCTTTTTCATTATGTAAAACTTTAATTCTGTCAAGCAATTAATCTTTGGCGGAGCTAACCTTATTTTGTAAAATCTTGGGAATTTCACTCTCGAAGCATGTTAATAATCACAATATTAAACTGTTAAAAGGAGGTAGCATATGAGAATCATAATAATGGCCAAAAAATTGAAAGCAAAACAATTGATTATAAATCTGTCAATTTACTTGTTGCATCTCGCTGTAGTGTAGATTTTTAATATTATAGACATGTATAAAAAAAGCTAAAATAAGTATTTACAAGACATTAATTTATATTATCCTGGACTGGCTTAGATTGATACAAATGATATTTACTAGCAAAAAAAATCATAGTTTTGCCTATCCAACTTTACCACTGCATAGATATATACACATGTATAGTTGTTGTCACACTTCCTGCTCTATTTTCCGTATCTTTATTATCACAGTATTTATGCGTAATTATTTATTTTATCACTACCTTTTCATTTATAGCAGGGTTGTGCTGTAGAAAATTTAATTCAACAGTAAGTTTTCTGATAGATACTTTGGTTCTTCCAATAGATCTATTCTCTTTAATTATTTTTTTGTTGTTTCTTCTTTTATTTGCTCGATGTCTATATTTATGAAATTAGTCACCTATTTGGGTCATTTTTCATAAGAGTGCATGCTATAATTTAATGTCTTTTTTAATATCCTTAAGAAAAATCATTTATTAAGTTTGCTTTAGAAATGATAGATTATCATATTTACCTAATTTTACAGTATAAACTTTATTTATAAACTCTGACATGTATGATTGAGGATCGTCTCACGAATAATATGGTCTTTAAAATTATATGTTCCAGAAATTTTGAGGTCATTCCGTTTCTTTCGACTATTAAACCGCAAGATATCTATTTATTTCTTAATTTGTCTCTCTAATATTAAATCTACTCTTCTCTTACAACTGCGTACTGAGGACAATTTAACTCATGTTCAATTCCGTTTAGAGGTGACTAATTACATTTCTACAAAGTGTATTTTACAGCTTCTGGATGGCAGTTAAAATAAGGATTATATATTTTATGTCTTGTGCCATCTTATGGGCGACCAACATTGTATATTTATTAGCAAACCTAAGAGTTAAAAAAGAGAAATTATATATGTTTGGGGTGAAATAGATTGGGATATTAACAATTGAACTAAGCTGCGTCGATTACAATTATACTGAATGAAAAACTTAGTTGACTTTAAACCACCAGTTATTAAATCAGAACTCTGTAATGATAATCTTTTCCCAACTCTTTGTCAATTTTCAGCCTATTTTTTTCATTTTTAATTATACGCAGTAAATGAACAAAAATATTAGATGGAACTCAAGTTAAAATAATGTAGGCAAAAACCTGCCTCTTGTGAAGCTCTTCCCCCCAAAAAAATTTATGATTAACTGCATTGAATCAAAATTATTCAGAACTAGCAAAGGTACGCGGCGTTGCACTGATATAAATAACTATTGAACAAGTTAAATTCTCTACTTGAGGTAAATTGCGCAATTAAATGTTGGTAGGTTTAAGAATGTAAGGTTTATTTTAATTTTGAGTAATTACGAGAAGTAGAGTATCATAAGAGACTACCATAGCATTATACATTCAACTTCTGGGTCTTGGACAATCAGATCTCTAAGGCATCTAAATAAATCACTTTTCTTGTTCATTAGTTCGGTGTAAACATGGGGAGCTTTTCTTGGCTACCAGGACAGGAAGTGACCACATATAGCTGGTCATGAGAGATGAACCCAAATTGCTTTGAAAGTTTGTTCCTAGCTTTTTTTCACATATACGTCATAGCATGGCTTGTATGACATTTCTGGCACTCAGGTCAGCGTCATGACATTATAGTAGCGCAAGCGGCCGGTCAAGCGGAACAATAGCATAACTTTTCGTGAAAGGAGGTCAGCGTTATGACATCATACTAGTGCTACCCAGCGCTCAAGCGGGGAGGGCAGGCAAATGTGACTATGCGGGGAGCAGCTACAGAGTTAACAGCGTGCCTCAAACAGATGGCAGCGAGTTTTAACTAAATATCTAAATTATTTGAGTGGTCGATATACTGATAATATGTATAATCCCGTTTTTTAAAGTAAAGATTGTAGTCTCAAAATTAATCTGTCAAACTTTAACTTTCTAGGGATAATGTAGCCGCGAATACTTCTACTAAAAAATATAAACGGCAAAAATTTGAAGTTTTAAATCGCGTTTTTAGGCAATCAACACATAAACCCCTAGACATTGACGTGTTGATTCCAAATCTGCAAAATCTTAAGACTGGCTTCAATATTTTGGGAGTTATGGAGAAGCAAACACTTTTCGTACGGACACGACTGCTTTGTATATATAAATCCAAGACTGTTATATATATATATATATATATATATATATATATATTAATGAACATTCAGATGCCGTGTCTATAATAGCAAATACAGGGTGACCCTCCCCCCCAAAACAGCCCCAAATTTCAATATGCATCATTTCTTAATTTACTGCAAGGATTGAAGGGAATTTTGGTGATAACTAGGTTATTGTGTTTAAAAACATCATATCGAAACATGAGAGTCTTTGGAGTTTTCTTCTTTATTCGAGAGCAGCTATTCCAAATGACCTCCATTTATCTCTGTTCATTTCTTGAGGCGCAGCACATAGTTGTCCATCACTTATTTACAAACCGACCTACTAATGGCTCTGATCCTCCTCCCCGATGTCTTGGCTTCCTTGAGTTCCGTGATGGTCCCGGTTCTCACTGCGTACCCTCTGTCTTTAGTGTAGCCCCAGCGAAA
This sequence comes from Ceratothoa steindachneri, assembly GCA_963969495.1. Classification (NCBI taxonomy): domain Eukaryota; kingdom Metazoa; phylum Arthropoda; class Malacostraca; order Isopoda; family Cymothoidae; genus Ceratothoa; species Ceratothoa steindachneri. The sequence goes on from OZ018328.1 coordinate 89,444,476, forward strand.
GAAATCTGGAGGGCTAAGGTCTGGGCTGTGAGATGCGCACTCAAAATTAGTCTTGAGACTAATCACACTGACACCAAATTTCTTTTTCAGCCAATCTCGGGAGAGGTTTGAAGATTGAGAGCTTGCTACTTCTTGCCAAGAGCAGAACTTCCCCATAAGCGAGCGGAACAGGGTCTGCAGCCCTCTCTTGTAGAGTTTGAGGACCTCAACATACCAATCATTGGTGACTGTCACTGTCGCGCCAGATTCCTCGAGGAAGAATGGTCTGTTGATACTTACTCACTTAGTTGAGCGTAGGGGTGTGGTGGCTACCTCATTTTGTCTAGGGTCACCCAGAAGACATTTAACTTGGAATTTACGTTTCTTTCAAGATGAAAGCGTGCCTTATCTGTGGTCCAAAGAAGTCTAAGCAAAGTTAGGGTCTCCTGAATCTTCTCCAGTATCTTGACTGCCATAGACTTTCTCTGCTCCTTGTCTGAGGCCATAAGGGTCTGCTTTGTCTGTGATCTGTATGGGTAGGCCTTTACATCCATTACTAGCATTCTCCTGCGAGTCTCACGGGGTATACAGAGGGACTAATTTGTTTGAGCACAGAAATGCCTCCCTCACTTTCTCGACTAGCTCAGGTGTACGCTTCCTGTGGCGTCCTGAATGACTTGGACAGTTGTCACTGGCTGCATTGAGGTTCTTCACTGTCCCAGAGTTCTTGAAGTGGTCCGGTCAGTCTTGAATTCTGCTCTATAAGGGGGCTTTTTCACATTCAACCTGATGCAGGAAAGTTTCCTGCACTATCTTGAACGAGCCTGTCTTGTCAAAGTATGGCCAAGTATACGGGAATATACACGCACAGACTCTAAAGTAGGCTAAGCAAGGCAACAAATTTTATTGTTCTAAGATTGCGATTTAAATAAATAGCTGCGGCTGCACGACCAAAGTATATTCCAAACACAACGACAAAAATAGATTTTAATACACACTAAAGAAAAGATACAAAATAAATATGGTCATATATAGGTACGTGAATAAGACGGAATTAGCTTCCGAATACTAAATTAAAAACCAGGATTATTAAATCGTTATAATTGGAGATTCATGGTAATGAACGATTTAGTTCTTTTGGACCTCGAGTTAAAACGGGGTCAACTTAGGGGGAACAAGGGGGGAACCTTGATTAGTCACGGGTGTAGGTGTAGCTGGAAACTCGAAATGGGTGGTGCTAGTTTCCCCAAACTCATATTTAGCGAGATTCGGGCCTATTTGACCTCAAGAGATCACCAGAAGAACCTTAGAAGACGGCTTCTCTAATACTTGATTGAGAAGCGGTTGAGAAAGGCTGCCGTTGCCTCTAAAGACTCTCCTCCCTAACCCGAAGATACGAGTGTGATATCCAGCTCTTCCGTGGAATGCGACCGTTACTAAACAGTTTTCGGGATAGATCGTCGTTGAATCGAACTGCTTTCGGGTAAGCGTCTTCTAACCGAATCTCTGGGTACTCCTTGAGAGGGTGCATATATAACCGGAATTCTACAAAACAGGGAGAGGGAGAGGGGCCTTTTCGAACCCTCATTATCAGCTGGGACAAGTGAGCGTGTGGTTAAGGGGGAGTGTAAGAGGCCGTAAAGCGGTTCTTATGGTACGACCAGTGGCTGGAACCATAAAAGTTGACATAGCAAACCTACAAATTAGATGAGTAATCTCCCAACCGGGAGGGAGGCAAGATTAATACGGTGGGGAGGTAGCCTTTAATTTCAGCGTTATGCCTCGGTGTGAAGAAGTCCAAAAAGGGTAAAATCGGAAGGGGGGGGGGTGAGTAACGGCTTGCTTTCACTCCAGTAGTAAGATCTTAGGAGATGAGTAAATACTACTATTTTAGTGGATCCCATTACATTCCTCCCTATTCAAAGACATATTTACTTTTGGGCGAAAAAAATGTTTACAACTAACTTTATCAAGAGGGAAACTTATAAAGCTACAATTTTAACCTTTACCCACAAAAAAATAAAATATAACACTAGACAGGATTTACATGTGTGTAACCACAGATAACTTAATCTATACATACTCACACACAACATCAACAAGGTAAAACAAACCCGGAAACAAGTATTTACAAAATGACTCAAACTAGAATTTTACTATACACTCAGATTGTTGGAGGGGGTCTTCTATTGGATTCCTACTCAAGCTATCGGCTATGCAGTGGTCGGTGTCTTAACCATACATGATCCGAAATTGGTATTCCATGAATAGTAAGCTCGAACGCATTAAACGACCATTTTGCTTTTACAGTTTTTTAGGTACGCCAAGGGTTTGTGATCAGTTTCTACAATAAATTCTTTACCTATGAGATACAGCCTAAACTTACGAATACACCACACTATAGCTAGAGCTTCGAACTCTATGGTGGCAACCGTATTTTAGCGGATGGGACAACTTCCTACTAGCATATCGAACAGGATATCCTACTCGATCGTCATCATATTGGACGAGAGCACAACCTAGGCCATCCTGGGAGTCATCGGTACGAAACCAGAAAGTTTTATTAGGATTCGGTAATCTTAAAATAGGGGCAGAGATTAGTTTGTTCTTTAACTGGTGGGAGCGACCCTCCGCGGAAGGAGTCCAATTGACTAAATCGGGGGCCATTCTCGTAAGCATGTCATTAAGGGCACGGTTATGGCAGCGAAATTCGGCACAAAACGACGATAGAATGAGATGGAACCCAAAAAGGAACGGCATTTCCGAAATAGAATGTACCTTGTCGTCCTGGGGAAGCATTTGATTCCTAATGACCTGGAAGCCAAAGTAGTTAACAGTCTCATAGGCGAAGTGACACTTTGTAGGGCCTACCGTGAACCCGTGTACGCGTAACCGGGATAGTAGCTCGCACAGAGACTGTAGGTGTTGGTCCCAGGTACGAGTAGCGACCTACACGTTATCGAAATAAAACCAGTGCATATCCCGTTATAACTTCCGTAAGTAGTTACCAACCATAAGGAAGTCGAGTAAACTGAAATAACCCCTTTTCTGTTGCGAAAGTGGTAAAGCGTTTTGTTTGCTCTGAAAGCGGCACTTGGTGGTAGGCTTTACAGAGGTCTATCTCGGAGATGAAATTCGCATCTTCGAAGCCATTAAGACTTTGGTCGATTAGGGGAATCAGTTGCGTGTCAAACTGTGTAACCGTATTTAATTTTCGAAATTTGCCGCACATCCTAAACGACTTGTCAGCCTTCCTAAACATGACAATGGTGGAGCAAAATTTAGACGACGAGTGTTCTATTGAAAGTCGGCCGTAAATGTACGGCTATGGAATAAGGCTTGATTCTTATCGCAACTTGAGTAGTGAAGACGATCTCATGAGTAAATTGGGTTGAGCAACCCGGAACGTCTAAAATGACGTCTGTAAAGCCTTCCAATAAGGCAAGCAATTAAGCCCTCTCATTAGGGGCGAGATTGGGGTTTACAATAAATAGGAGTTCGACTTCGCTTGGAGAAAAGGAAGAGGCGGGAGGGGATACAAATCGTCTGCATATATCCACAACATTTGTACCAGACACAAGGGTTCAACGGGATAGGCGGCTTCAAGGACAGGTTCTTCGTCTAGAGTGACTGTTATTTAGGCAAGCTCAGCGATGGTATTTTTTAGGAGGGTGATGTGGTAAATCTTATTACCGGAGCAGGTTTCGATTAGGTATTCTACCGGGCTGCGGGACTCTAAAACGGTGAAAGGTCCTTTTCAGTGGGAGAGGAACTTATTTGCTTGGGAGGGAAGCAAGAGCAATACTTCGTCACCTGGTTTGAAAGAACGCGCCTTTTATTTTAGGTCAAAGTAGGTGCTATATTCCTCTAGGTTTACATCGGCGTTCCTGCAGCGATGTCCGCATATATTTCTAACCGCGTACGCAGGTCCTAAAACCTATGCGTAAGAGAATTTAATTTCCTCATCCATTCTAGGATTGGACCAAAATTCTTTTAAAATGATCATCGGTCCGCGGACGTTACGTCCATATAACAGCTTAAAGGAAGCTAACCACAAAGTCCGTTACAGGGAGGTAGCAGTGCCACTCTTGGGGCTGGTCGTGGCACACATTCCTGAGTACCATTTTGAGGGTGCCGTTTAACTTTTCGCAGATCCCGTTAGCGTGTCAGGGTGTCATGAAGAGGGGCTTGATGAGGAGTTTACCGACATACTCCATCAATTCAGAGGTAAATTGACGTTGTCTGTCGGATAAGATCTCCTATGGGATCCCTACTCAGGAAAAGATTGAGATTAAAAAGCCTCTGCACAAGAAATGCTGTCATTCTTCTTCATGGGGATAGCCTCTGGAAAACGGGTAGCGCAATTGACGAGGGTTCATCTATATGAGTGTCCCTCCCCCGACGGTGGACGAATGGGGCCTATTAGGTTGATTCAGACCCGGGCAAAGCGCTCGGCCACTTTGGGGGTCTTTTGAAGGGTGGCGGAGTTACACGTCCTTTGGAGGTCTCCTTCTGGCAAAGGTCACAGGACTTGCAGAAGTCGATAATATCTTTAGCTGCTGCCAAAAGAAATTTTTGAAAACTCGCTGCGCCGTTTTGTTATGACCAAAATGTCCGGTCATTAGGCCATCGTAAACTATCTTTAGAACCGGTTCGATATACCTTTTCGGCAAACATAACGCCTTGGTCGAGGGACTCTCCAGTTCAACAGAATAACGATATAATAACGCGTCCTTGACAGTATACTCGATCTTCCGATTGTCTCGCACCGTTTGAGTCGCTTTCTTCCTTGCTTCTTCCAACAGGGGTTATAATGCGGGGCAATTCTTCTGTGCCTTAGCAAATTGAACATTGGTGGCGAGGTCGACGTCTCGGGACGATAGGGGTACTAAAATCGATACATCCTTCTCGGCCTGCGCCCTGGTAACGACCGGCTTAGAAATTGGGTTTTGGGAAAACTGTGTGCTCTGTCCGATGAGGACCGAGCAGAAATTTATCGGGGCCGCGACTATGTAAGCCCGTCCGTTGAACTTATGGCAGTGAATATGTCACCGTACCTCTGGGAACCTGGTGGCACGGCCTAAAGAGTCAGGAACCAACGCGAACCTGTTATGCTAGGAACTCAAGGGGGGTAGTGGTTTGTCAGATACTACTATGCAGGGGGAACCTCTATCGCTAACCAGGGTTAACACTCGGCAACCATATACTGTGACATTTTCAAACTGGAGCACACTGGGGGAACTATTGTGGTACAGGATATTTACCCGATAATCCGGGATAGAGAGAGCAGGGGCCGTTGCTGATGCGGCTGGCGATTTGGCGAGGGAGCAACAGAGATTTAAAGACCGGGGGCAATTGTAACTTAAGTGCCCGGGGGTGTTACACGTAACGAATACAATGAGTCTACGGGATTAGCTTCTAGGCGTAGAGGAGCGTACTGGAGGCTTCACGAACTTTTGCTCTCGCGGCGGGTGAGTCCTGTACTTGTTCGGCGCTTGCACTTTTACGAAGCCGTTGTTGCCCTTGGCTTGAGTTTGCTTATACACAAAAACTTGTGTTGGGGTTTGAGGTGATGGTTTTTCTTATCCTCCTTAGAGTAGAGGTCGTCACTATAATTGTGAAGGTCGGCTTCTTCTACACACTCCTTAAAAGTGGGCGCTCTTCTCTCCACTATGAGGGCCCTTAATTCGCGAGGGAGGATCAACATCAGTTGATCACTTAGAAGAAAGTCAATTAGCGATTCATAATAATTTGATACTTGGGTGGAATCCAGCCAGAATTGGAAGTTACGATGAAGCGTGAATACAAATTGTCTGTAGGTTTGGCCTGGCTGCATTCCTGCGTACCGGAATCTAATCCTGTAAAATTCTGGATTCATTTTAATAGCAGAAAGAAGTTCTGCCCTCAGGTTTGAATAATCAAGAAAGGCTTCTGGAGGAAGTGAAATGAATATATCAGGAAGACGATAGTTTAAACGTGGAAGTAGCCAGATGACACCATCTGATTCTAAGTTCCAATTGTTGACTTTGAAGACCTTCTCGAAGTGTATTAAATAACAGCAAAAATCTTCTCCATCCTTGTATACGGAGAGTTTTAGTGAGGGCACTTGAGCCTGTTCATTTCGAAAACGTACGGAGTTTATCTCGACTTGGTCACGGCTTATCTCTTTCTTATGCTGCCTAATTCTTTATCTCTCTTCTGCTTCTCTCTGCGCTTTCCTATCTTTTGCATCTGTATATGTTTTCTTTTCTTCGGCTTGTGCTTCTCTCTGTGATTTTCTTTATTCGTCTTCCCTCTGTGCTTCCCTTTCCGCACGTTTGTTACGTTCCTCTCCTTGGACGTAAGATATTAAATTATTCCCATATAAACCTAGGATCTGCCCTTGCTTATGAGGGCGATCGAATGAAGACATTCCGGATATGCTACTTTAATATAACATAATTTCACGGATGACAAAAGCCACAAGGGCCTATCAAATGTCATCCGCATCTGTCAAAACCCACTCACAAAATGCATCTATAGGATTATGTCAGATCATGCAACTACAATATTCAATTCGAACCATACACAGAAATGTGTCAAAAACAAAAAGAATCATCATCAAAACTAGTCAAAAACCAAATCAATCGTAATATGTAATAATAAAAAACTGCATCGACAGTATGAGTCCAGAATACCCACAAGAGTTAACCCTACTTCCCCATATAATCATCTAATCTAAAAGGCTACCAGAGCTATTGAAGCTTTATCCCAAAACAATAATAAATTTTACTAACGACAAAATTATTAAAAATTCATAGTAAAAAGCGGGCGAACTGACACAACAAAAATAAATAAATAAATAACGACACAAAAAATGGTGGTTACTATTACTGCTTAGCTAGTATCCTATTTTAAGGAACTAGGAAAAGTGTGGACACACACACAAGAATAGGCTTAAAAATTGGTTGTTACCCGCTAATCAAAAAGAAAATTGTCCTAATATATTGGTGTTCAGAGATTCTTGGTAATGCAGCTGCTATTATTTGAATTAAGTGCTTCAAAATCAGATGGGAGGATTTTTAGGAAGACCCAAAGCCTGACGCCAAATTATATATATATATATACATATATATATACATATATATCTTTATGTCGAAGTATGGGCAGATTTATACCAATATACGCACACGGGCTCTAAGGTAAGCTAACAAGGCAACAAATGTTATTGTTCTAAGAGTGCGATTTGAATAGATAGCGTGACCAAGGAATATTCCAAATACAACGACAAAAATAGATTTTAATACACGCTAAATAAAAGGTACAAAATAAATTGGGACATTTATAGGTACGTGAATAAGAGGGGATTAGGTTCTGAATAATATTATAATAACCAAGGTTATTAAATGGTTATAATGAGAGATTTAGGGTAAAGAGCGATTTAGTTCCTTTGAACCTCGAGAGGAAACCGTGGTGAACTTTGGGGAGGGGGATCTTGGTGACCTTGGTTACTCACGGGTGTTGTTGGGGAACCGAAGAGGGTGGTGCTTCTTTCTCGATCTCAAATTTAGCGAGATGCGGGCCTCTTCTCTTCAAGAGGTCACCGGATGAACTTCGAAGGAGAGTGGGGAGATGACTTATCCAAACTCAGATCAAGCGAGCTATCGGGCCTATTGTCCTCAAGAGGTCACCAGAAGAACGTCGGAGTACGGCTTTTCCAATCCTTGGTCCGAAGGCGATTGAGAAAAGCTGACTTTGCTTCACGAGACTCTCCTCCCTGACCAGAAGATACAAGTGAGATGTCCAGCTCTTTCGTGGCTTGCGACCGTCACTAAGCACTTCTAGGGAGAGAGTGTCGTTAAATCGACCTGCTTTCGGGGAAGCGTCTTCTAACCGAATATGTGGTAAATCCTTGGCAGGGTGCATATATACCCGGATTACTCCAAAATAGGGAGAGAAAGAGGGGCCTTCTCGAACCGTCATTATCGGCAGTGACAACTGAGCGTGTCCTTATGGGTAAGTGTAAGAGGCCGAGAGCAGCGGGTCTGACGGAACGACCAGTGGCTAGAGCCATAAAATTTGTTCGTAGCAAACCTACAAAATAGATGAGTAATCTCCTGACCAGGCTTGGGAAGTTTAAAACGTCGGGGAGGTAGCCTTCAACTTTAGCCTCATGCCTTGGTGTGAATTTGTCAGTTACCTGGTGGCAATTAGGAAGGAGGGGAGTAATGGTTCGCTTTCTCTCCCGAAGTACTATCTTAGGAGGTGGGGAAATACTACGCTTTTAGTGGTTCCCTCTACATTCGGGTCAACTGAAACTTCTCCATTATCTTGACTACTATAGCATTTTGCTGCTCCTTGTCTGAGGGTGTTAGGGTCTGCTTTCTCTGTATTCTTTATGGGTAGGCCTTTATATCCATCACTAGCACTATCCTGTAAGTCTAACTGGGTATACCGTGTGACTCATTTCGCTTGTGCACAGAACTGACTCTCTCACGTTCTCGACCAGCTCAGCTTTATGCTTCCTGTAGCATCTTAAATGGCTTGGTCGGTTGTCACTGGCTCCATTGAGGCTCTTCACTCTCCCAGATTTCTTCAAGTGGTCTACCGAGTCATGAATTCTTCTCTATGAGGGGGCTTTTTCACATTCGAACTGATGCACAAAAGTCTCTTGCACTTTTTGAACGAGCCTGTCTTGTACTAATGTTTGACGCAGTATATTTTTTGATAGAGCTCCTTTTGATATCTATTTTTGTTCAGAGGTGTTGCTTCTGTCATGTCCTGCAAGGCAAGGCTAATTAGTGAATCAATGAAGGTTATATCACAAAAAATGTGTGCAGGCCTGTTTTTTGGGGTCACCCTATAGAAAAGAGAGAATGGAAACGCAATGCGACACATTATATTTAATAATATTGCACTCAGTGCTCCTCCAAGGTCATTTTAGGCGCATTAGAATTATTCAAATATCCAACGGCAGCAGATTTAAGACGCAAAGTTTTGCTTGGAATTGTTCAATATCACTATAGCTGAAAGTAGAGTAGATTTAGCGACAAGAAAATACTAATCAAGTTTCCTTCCTATTATTATTATCGAAAAATGAGAACACAATGTGACATGGAGATTAAAATTTAGCATAAAAGATATCAAATTATTAATGATACAAGAATTTGGCACTGGTATATATTACAAGGGAAATAAAGATAAGAGGTGAAGAATGGGGACTTCATACGAAAGATAACGAGAAATCACTGCAAATTGATAGGTTTTCACGTCAAGGTAATATTATTGTTATGCTTTGTCTGTGATAATTAAGATTTTGGCCATGCAAACTTTGAGATTATGTTCTGATCTGTAGTCATAATTAGTACTTCTCCGTGACAGTTGCATTTATGGCTTTTTTTCTGCTTCCCTGTCTCAAGGTATATGTATATATGTGGATTTTTATTTTTGCATTATGCACCGATGAAGGAGAAAATTCGTAAGAAAAAGATATGGTACAAAAACACTGACCCTAGATGGGAATGTCAGGTCACTATCTTTAATAGGAGTACATGCACCGTTAAAAAATTTAAATGGAAAGTGACATTCTGAAAACTTTTATTTTATAGTTTTGTTGTATTATAAATGTTTCTTAGAGAAAATAGATAGACCACCAATACAAGCCGAATCTCATAAAATTAGATCTAAATTTACTTGTAAATTCCCATATAGTTTAAAAAAATTTCAACAGAAAGATTCAGGTACATAATAACCTGTTACCTTGCAATTTTGATATATTTACATATTTCATTATCTGACTACAAACAGGGGTGTTGTTATAGGCGTCACTACTTTCAGATACACTACATACGGCGTTCTTTTAGTAGGTGACTAAAATTCTTAATTTTTAATATTTACTTTGGATGTTGAAGGCCAAATTCCTACGCTCATTTTACCCATTTCCCCAAGAATATTAACCTGCTCTCTTTTTTCCTCTTTTTATAGAATGATCTGCAAAAATAGTTTGCCCTTATCGGTTATCGATCGAATAGGTTTCGCTGGCTTTGTTTGCCCTTTGCTACTCAAAGAAGAGAAGAAAATCAATTTGGCGAAGGCGAATCTTGATAAAAGAAACTTTTCATTGATTTAAATGATTTTAGTATACAGTATAAGCAAGCTGAATATATAACGGTAGTTTTATCGGTATTATTCATTGAGTTAAGGCAGCAAACCGAAAAGCTTTTGTTGTGGAAAATTATAGGTAACTTCGGCCTAAATTGTCGTTCTCTTGTTAAAGAAATCGTAATATATATTTGAGTTCCTCTTCTTTCCGTAGTTCTTCAATCTTTATACCCTACCGTATTTTCATAAGTTATACAGGTTGTTTTGGCTAAACTTTACTGCTTAAGTAGCATACCCCCCCCCCCAAATGTCATAAAAATATATAATTTATTAAAAATTTTAAAAATCTTAACTTGATTATGGATGGGAGATAGCAATTTACTAAATATAACCATCCTCAGCTTCTACTATGACCTCAATATGGCTCAGGAACCTGGCGCAAGTGTTCTCCACTGTGTCCATGGGAAGGTCTTCGAATATATCCTTGATATTGACCATAGAATTAAAATTGGGGATCTACGATGGCAGAAAGGGGGGGCTAGGGAAGTCGTAGAAATTTTTAGACGACCACTTCTGAGTTGTACAAGCAACCCTGTCCAGCTAGGGTTTGATCACAATCTCCAGCATCCCCACCTAGCCGTCTAAATTGAGCCTAAGTATCTACACAAAGTTTTGGAGAGGCATAGAGTAATCCTTGCTGGAGACACACCAAGAGACCATCAGAGTTTGGGGAAACTTGATATTTATTATACCTGGAACGTCTTATAGATTTTAAGCAAGCCACATGCTATTTTGTGTGTTGTGCATCTAGTCCTGGCAGAAGTTCCTTTAATCTGAGAACAAGCAGATTGTTCCTGGTTCAACTGGATGCTTCAACTTGCTCAGAAATTTCTTTGCGTTCGTCACGCGGTTCTGCTACTCCTTAGCTGTCATAATTTCCCCCTTACGCTTCATGTAGATTAGTAGCGAAGGTTCTCATTCAGGGCCAGCTTCATGGTGGTGACTCGATCACCCATTTCTCTTGCCAAGCTTAGATTCCTATTATCCATACAGCAACCTGCAATTGGTGTATAAATTCCGGCGTGTGGTGGCAGTCAGAGAGCATGATGTCTTCTTTTCTGCTCTCCATGTTTTCGTAATCTCCGTTGCTGCTGCTCATTTCACATCTTGCACCCTGTATATAAGTTAGAAACTCAAGAAGTTTAGACTAAATCTCATATTTCATGTTATTTTTCAATAAAGGTATAATTTACAAATATACTATCTATTAAGAGCCAATTGTTGTCAAAACCTTTTCAAGGAGATTTATGTCATTCTTGCTAAACTGCTGGGATTCAAGTTTATTCGATAAATTATAATGTATGAATGGCAAAAAGAAAAAAATCAAAGTTTAGCTGATATAATTTCCTTCTGATTTGTAAACGTCTTTGAGAAAAGAAAATGATTTAAACACATAGTGTAGGAGCAGATAAGATTGAAATAAGACTAAATTATATTATCTTCCCTATCATTGCTAAAAAAAAAAAAACCGATCTCTTCCATAGCGATGCACAATCACACAGCTTGTCAGATAATTATTCAATTTCTGAATTTGTTCTATTTGGTCAGGTCACTTTAAATTTAAACCTGTATCTCAAAGCCTATTATTTATTTAATATGCATCTAACTTAGGATTTTGTTTTGTGTCTGATAATATCATTGTATGGTTAGGTTCAGGTTCTTTAAGGCTTAAATAGTTCCCTGTCTCATATATATTACAAAAACATATATTAATTAAACTTTTTGGCGCTAGTGGCTGGAAATTTTCCATTTTTTCATATATTAGCCATGTTTTTTTTATAATTTTACAGATATTGAATTAAGGAATAACGGGCAAGAGACAACGATTAGAAGTTAGGGCAAGTTCTTTTATGGCTGATATCCAAATTACTTCAGACTTGGTTAGTAACGAGAGTAGAGGCCAACAAGAATCAAATCATTTTTGCTTATCATATTTTCTTGGCCTTGGCTCGCGAGATTTGTTTTAATTTAGAGTATTTAGGGCGTTAATTTCCCTAGATAGCTAAGTCTACACCGTGTAAAATATAGTTGAAGATGAAAACGAAATTTAGAATCTGCTTGGCAATCCACTGAATCATTGCTCTCTAGATTTTCGAGAAACTCATTAACGGCATCGCTTATCAAGTAAATTTATTAACTGTTAACAAAGACAAATAAAAAGGGATATTGAATAATAATAATACAAAAAAATAGATTATTAAGCAAAGTGAAAATTTTTGGCAAAGAAATATGAACAAAATATATGTGAATATATATTATATTTGACTAGATATAAGAATAGATATAGTAATGGATATAAAGATGGATATAAGAATGGTGTTGAGAATATATATATAGGAATCATAGTAGATAAGAGAACTCCAAGTACAAAATAAGGAACTTATTATTTGCTTATAATAAATATTTTGTTAAAAGTTGTTATTATTACAAACACTTTACTACGAACCTGACACTATAAAAGTTTAACTACCTATATATTTTCTATGTTCCCTCGTCTCTAGGCCCAAAGCGATACGAGAGACGCTTCTGGTGACCATGGAATACTCAGATGCTATTGGCTAATAGGCATCCCGTGATGTAACGTCTATTGCGAGGGAACAACGTATGTCCCTTGATTCGAATTTATGGTCCTTGCATTAGGCTTATATTGTTAGAAATTAGGGTTGCTTTATCTGAATAGAAAGAGTTTTTATTACTGTAACTTTAAATTAAATCAAATAATAAACTGTTTAAAAATTGGAAAAAGGTTAAATTTCAGGTCAAGGAAATGTAGTCCTTTATAGTCAACGGTCGCTTAGTGGTTCGGCTCTGATAGTGAGATTTGTTTATTTCGATTAAGTACTTAAATAACTGTAAAATGACTAGTAGCGTTAATGCTAAATAATTAATATAAAGTAATAATAATTTTCCAAAATTAATAATCAATGGTTAAAATGTAATGACAAGCGGCTAGAACAGCTGTATTCGCGTCTGTGTGTAAGATGTTGAAATCAAAGACAGACCGCGGAAATATTTTTCAGTATGTTCTGAGCCGGCGTCTGCGCAGGCACAAATATTACTTAGTGAATATAATATAAAATTCGGAAGTTAACCAAGAATTCTCAGCCCAGCTGCTACTAAATCTGAATCTACAAAAGTTTAAGTCTCATTGCACATTGTTTTACGGTAGAAGTAGTACGACAATAACTATAAACTTGCGTATAAATAAAAACTTTGGGGTTACTTTGCAATGATATTTAAATAGCAGGTGGATACAAATTTATGGTTACGCAAATACGTATCAATATGCTTATATGATTTATGAGTAAGACATTATTAATTATTATTGGCTACGTATATAAATTAAGAGTAGTTACAACGAAAGTACATTCATTGTCGATGTAGTTGCTAATATTCGATTTGAAAGTTTTCTATTCTCTGGTAACCCATCGTTTTCAAGTGATTGAGACTATATTCTATCACGTTTGCATCTTTTTCTGTGTTTGTGGGGCCTGTAAGGCACTTAAAACTATCTAATCCTCCGTATTATCTTTTTCCTTTTATTTGCTTCTTTTCATATATTTTTCTTAAATCAATTTACAGCGTCTTAGTGTATTGCGTAATATTTATATATAAATGTTCTATCTGTATTTCAGAAAAAAATTCAAAGTTCTTAGCTTTAATACTTGTATCAAATTTAATTTTGTTTGTTTAAGGCTTTTCATCGTCTCGCTGAAATTTCACATCGTGTCCATACATGAATCTGGATATTTTTAACGTAATCCTTCAAAGATAAGATCGCCTTGCCTTCATTAAAAACCTATAGACTATAAAGGTTTCTATCTTATCGAGAGAATCAGAATGGATGCCTGATATATCCCTTGAGATATATTCAAAACCTGGGTAGGAAGTGCTTGTTTTATTGTTGGCATTGTTCGGTCAATTTAGCCAAAATAAAGTTTTACGTTTATTTGTTATCATGCCATAGCTACATTTCATACACTGCAATAATTGGAACTAAAAAGGAGAATCAAACATTTATTTTTGCAAGATTTTAGCATATGGTTGAAGGTTTCGCTTTTATTCTCTTTTTTTGTAATGTGCTTGACTTTTTTCATTTCTAATAAAAGAGGATTGATTCAAGTTCGGGGTTAAACTTTTCTGGCTTAAATCGTTTAAGTACGAAAATATATTAGATTTACTGTTTTGATCTTTTTATAAATTTAATTTTCTAAATCTCATTATTCTTTATAAGCTAACCTGCCTCAATCTCTTACATACATATATATATATAAATATATATATAAATATGAATGAAAAGTTATAATTAAAATAGTTACTTCTATTTGCCATATCATAATTGTTTATGTAGTTTGGATTTGTATTTCAATATAGTGTATTTTTCCAATTTTCATTCAACCAAGGTTACCATGATCTTCTTTTGGCTTTTTATTTGACTAGGTCGCCTTTAATACCTTAAAATTAATCCTTTGTCACTTAAAGATCTTAAATTTAGTGAAATACAGCAGGATGTTTCCACCTTATACTAAAAATAGGACATAGAGAAAGAAGAAGTATTTATTCTGGTGTATTTATTGTAAATTTTATCATATTTGACTACATGTTCTTTTATCCTTCCCATTTTCTTTAGCTTATTCTCCAGATGTACTATCTGTCGCACAGAATACTGAATTGCAGCAACACCAACCGTTAAGAAGCTTCAAGCTGGTTCTATGTATATTCCCGGTGGATAGCATTTAGAATTGTTTGGATGTTATTTCAAAGAATAAAACACTTTTCGCATACCAAATTTCACAATAATATGTATTATTTTCTATTAGAATTAGACTAAAATGAATCATGTTTTTGGATATCATGCATTCTGTTTATTAGGACAATTAAAATCCAATATGTATTTACAAAGTCTGTTTGTATGTATTATATATATATACATATATATATATATATATATATATATATATATATTTATATATCTATGACCGCTATACTTACTTACTACTTATAGGTGTCCGTCGGCACAACGACGACCTCTTCCATCTCTCCTGTCATGGGTAGGCATGTGGTTGAGCAGACTTAATCTTCTTAGGAAGCCCTTCCAAAGTTTTGGCAGTTATGATCCGCATCTGGGATGATTAGGTGCCGCTGGTGTCTTGCAGCTCGGGACTGGTCCCTTCTCCTTCGTCTTTCTGCTCCGAGGTGTTGTACCCTCACTGGGATAGTACGCTGACAAGTTGGCCTACCGTCTACTAATTCCTCATGGTGTGTTTGGTTTATGTTGCAGGTTTTTAACCTTTTTTTTATATTGTCTTTATAGTGTTTATTCTGTCCACTGGAACGACGGGCACCTTCCCCGAGTTTGCTGTAAAGGATTTTTTTAGGCAGTCATTTGTCTGGCATCCTTATCACGTGCCCCACCCATCTGAGTGTGCGTTTAGAGCCAAGCGCTTCTATACTATCGCAGTCGGTTCGACGTAATATTTCATTGTGTGGTATCTTATCACTCCATGTTATTCGGAGGATTCTTTAGAGGCTACTGGTATGAAAAGTTTCCAGCATCCTTTTATATTTTCTGTAAGCAGTCCAAGACTCAGCCCAGTACAGCTGCGTTAAGACAGAAATAGCCTGGTACACGGCTACCTTTGTAGTGCGGTACGATCCGAACCAACCTCCCAAGGAATAGCGATGGAGATAGCCAATCTTCAAGGATGACGTTCGACGGGGAAATGTGGGAATACTCGTAATTCCACTGGTGGAGGAAACTTCTTTTCCTCAAAGGTAATAGATGGTGATTTTCCTCAAATTCATTAAACGAAGGGAGACTGTCACGTAACTTCACGGATGCCGGTTCACAGAAGCCTTCAATTTACTGGGGTAAAATAACGGCGGAGACATCTTGCTGTCTGATGAACGCTCACGGGACTTTGACTTAAGACAATGAGGACGATTTTGAGGTGCGTGCTAGACTCACCGATCTCAAGTCAAAACCGGGTATTTATACGAGTGATTCGGGATGGAGAAAAGGGAATTCGGAGCAGGGGAAGAGGAAGCTCCAGATATCTTAATTCGTCAGGCGGACGAAAATAAATCTTATACTGGCAAGGCGCGAAAAAACAAGCCGCTCGTTCACTCCTCATCACCTAAAGCAGGGCTCTAGACAAATTTGCAGGATTGATGGATAATTCCTCAATACGCCCAGGATTAGAAACTTCTCGAATGATCTTGAACAGGAAGTGACGTTTTATTGGCTGCATACAATCGCACGTGGTCTCCAAATAACGTGAAAAGGTCGGAGGTTGTTGTTTTACCGACTTTTTATCCAGAAAAAAATTAAACATCTAAGCAGTTGTTCTCCATTCTTTGCTTGATAATAGTCGGGATTTTTGTTAATTTTCCCGCTTTGGCTTTTGAAATCGCATTTTAAAGCATGACCTACAGCTTTTCGTTCAGTTTGAGGTCTAGGGAGAAGGAAAGGATAAGAGAAACTACTCATAAATCTTAGAGTTTTTATTAACCGAGCTTTGGGTCGTCTCGAGTGCCTTCGGAGAATTGAGATTATTTGCATTTAAGTTTGCGTAAAAGTAATGAAATTAGGCAGATACACAAAGTATCAGTAATGAGTGGTAGAGAGAGGTGAAATGAGGACAAAGTAATAGGTTTGCAAATGGATTTAAAAGTGCCTGGAGAATATGCTAGTCTCTTTCGTGTCTGTTTTATTTTTTGTTTGTTGGTTGTGTTTGTAAGACTTTGATACATCTCAACTATTTCACGAAGGAAGCAAATTTCTTATGCAATCGGTTGATTTTGGCAATGATATTGTTTTTATGCGGTTACGTGGATACCATCATTTTATGCTTTGAATAAATGTCCATTCTGTTGCCTTAATTTCATATTTATTTCTACGAGAGTTGCGTCGTCTAGGTTAGTTAAGACAGATTTTTGAAGTATCCGTTCGTATTTTGGCAAGGACGCCATGTAGTACTAATTCTTTATTGTTGCTATCAGTTGTATTATATTTATGTTGATAGAGAAGTGAAATCCCAATGTGGTCAGTACAGGCAATTACATCTAGTCGCATATAATAATTGTAGGTAATGTGGAGTACTACCCATCTATCCATCTTTCTCACATTACTATATAATCCTGTTAGCAGATATTTAAGGGAGAGTTCAAGTCTATTTTTTCTGTATCTCATCTGCTTTGCTTAAGAGAATGGTATATACATCATCCGTGTAGGGTGGTACCCTGTATAGCTGATCATTCTCCCAGTCTAAGTGAAAATTAGGGAAGCCCTGTCACTTGGTTAAAATTAACTCCCTGATATAGCCCTGTAAATTTGTTGGTGCGCTACAACATCGCTCCCTCGGAGCTTTAGTTTTTTATATTTTTTCACTCTAAGCCTATACCCTCAACATTTTTGCTACCTGCACTTGGTACTAGGAGGAAGTTCATTCACCTAGATAGAATTCAAATTAGGAATGCTCCGTCACAAGGTTGAAATGAACAATTTGACGGTGACAGGAGAAGTTGGTGGTGCTATGTATTCCTCCTCGCCCACCCTCAGCATTCCTTTCCTACAAATAACCCCTCAGCTCTCTGTCTATCCTAAAAGAGCTGATCAGCTACTTCATTCCGTATCATAAGGGAGGCATTGGATCCTCTACGAACAAATCCAGTACGTTGCAAGAGACCAGGTACTGACGCGATCTGTGAGAATAATGAGAATATCGGTTTTGCCGCAATAACCACTTCTGTCGGTTTAATTTGCTGAGTACCCCCTCTGTGGTCCTTCTTGGCTGCATTAGGTTGTAATATTTTTGACGGGCGGGCTTTACTGCCTTTTTGGCTATCAGGGCAACTAAAATGCTCAGATTATGTCTATGGGTATGTCACAATAGATCTTCGGATCTTGGCCGTGCTTTCAAGGATTATTACTATGTCTCTCTTACTGCCCGATTTGGTGTTGGGACTCTTGCAAAAAGAACGGCTGAAGGGGTGCTACTGGTTGCTGCGCATCGCTATCATAGGTAGTGAATATTATTTGTTAACGCACCTAGAGCTGACCCTTGTAAAGTTGTAAAACCCAAGACAAGATAGGCTGGAGCCGCTGGATGCGGGATATATGTAGACCAGTAACTCACCTTTTTTTCTTTTCATGGCTTACAAGCTTAGGAAATTACCTCGTCATGGCAGGATTTTCAGAGTTTTCAACAGTTCTCCCCTAACCTTGGTGTAAGGGAGTGAAGGTACTAAAAGATTACACCACTTTTAAAAGTGGAAAGGCTTGACTCCTACCTTCGGAATGTGGCAAAGTAGTTTCCACTTTGCCTTTTTGGAAGCTTTGTCCGGGTGGCAGCTCCACCTCTTGAAAGGAACGGACCACCTTTGCTTTCTTATGGACCTCTCCAAGCTTCTTATAGCAAAGGGGAAGCTTCTCTTTACATTTTTACCGTTGATGCTTTTCCGTTTACTCCATTTTACTAGCCTTCGAACACACAATGACTCGCGATTAATTGCGTGGCATCAGTTTATCACGAATTTCGTGATAAGAGATCTCAACGGACAGCTACCTGACCAAGTAGAATTTAATGTTTAGGGTGTCATAAGAATACAGCTTGGGGAGGAAGGAAGGTTTGATACCAAACACTACACTTTTCATCACGTTTGAACCTGTCATGCTCCCTGAGTCGGTAAGTGCCGGTTGGTATGTTACCGCGTGAATACATTTACGCCACTGGCACAGAGGTGCTACTACTGCTACCACCATATCCATACGAATTGCTCCTGTAGAAAAAGAAAGAAAGGTTTACCCAAAGTCTGTCTTTGTTGCCCCAATGCAAAAAATGATAAGTCTTTATAGTATATGGAGAAATGAGTGATTTTAGGAAAACTGCAACCTGCTCCCTCGAAATACTGTTGACGCGTATCTCCTGGACAAGTAAATCTTGTATTTTAAGGCTTTGGATAGTCATTCCTTTCTTTAGGCTAGGAACAAGGCCCTGTGGCGCGGAACGCTACCTGGAAGGTCTTACACCTAAATATTAAAAAATGAACACTATGCTACTGGCCCCTTTAGACCTACGAGCGGGACCTTCCACGCCATTCCTGACCCTTGTGCGAGTTTTAACCAGCTCGGGCTCTGCCATGGTTGAGTTGGCGAAACAAAGTGTTTACACGCAGCCTTGATTAAAACCATGGCTCACTCCTTACACCGAGAACACGTTTCCTGTCAGACACGCGCCTTCACCGAGTCGTTAGACTCACGAGAGGAAAACCTAACCAAGGTGTTTTTGAGGCCCTCTTTGGATACTTATAAAGCGGTCCCTATTCGGGAGGCCAGCACAAATATAATCTATTCTCCTAAAGTCCCATCCAAGGCTGGATTGGCAGTCTCGGAGATGCGAGACCCTACAAAATTGCCACCTCCGTATCCGAAGCTGCCCCTCCTGCCAACGAGATAGAGACAGAAGGAGAAAGAAGAGGGAGATAGAGAGTGAGAGAGCAAGGTAAACAGAGGGGGGTAGAGTTCGGAAGTGCGGAAGAAGAGAGAAGGAGAGAGCAGGAGTGAGAGATATAGAAAGAGTGGGAAGGCCTCGTTATAGCATGGGTCAAGGAGCCTCTTCTATGTCTAGAGAAAGATAGGACAGGCGCGAGTTACAAAATTGCGTTAAGGACTGAAAAAGCTGATTCTCTTTCCCCTAGGCCAATTTTCACGAGGAAGAATTAGGTTAATGAAGAATACTTCCCCTTTGTGGAGCAGGTTGATATTGTATTTATTGCTAAAGTAGGAAATAACATCGTACTTAATGGCATTGAGGTTCTCCACTGTCCCATAGTTCTCTAAATGGTCCACTTAGTCCTGAATTCTGCTCTTGATAGAGGCTTATTCTAACTGATGCACGAATCTGTCCTGTAATTTCTTGAACGAGCATGTCTTGTAGTAATGTTTGACGCAGTATATTCTTTGCTGGAGCTACCATTGATATCTAGTTGTGTTCACAGCCGTTTTTTCTGTTATGTTCTGCAAAGTAAGGGTGATTTAGTGAATGTATCAGGAATACATCACAAAAAGTGTGTGCAGGCCCGTTTTTAAGGGGTGGCCCTGTATATGTAGGGTCTGCAAAGGGCACTATATGGGGTCACAGTAGCTCTAGATTGTTTTGTCTAAAGCAGGGATGGTTCGTGGTGGCTCATATGGTTATTATGAACAGCTCATAAGGTGTTATGACACAGTTCAATCGGTATTCTGATTGGGGTAAATATGTGATTAGGGAGGAAGAGTGGGTATTCAGAGAGGAAGCAATGGGTGGGCAGCAAGTTAATAGCAGATAGATATTCAAAAGAGGAGCCTCTTCGTTTGTAATTTTGTTGGATAGATGGGGAAAAATTTATTGGTAAATTTAATGAATTAAAAACATCTGGAAGTTATAATATAACCGTAGATCGCTGCAATTATGGAGGTTAGAGCTATAGGAGCATATAATCTCTTACTGTTCCTCAGTCTATTCTTAAGACCCTTTTAGGGAAGTTCCTTGTTGTCTATTAACAATTTATTTAAAATGCTGGTATAAAAAATAAACTGAGAGATGGGTAAAATGAATTGAAAAAATAGCAGTGATAAATATAAAATAATTCAGTAATATCGCGATTATGTACATGTTGCATTAAATGAAAAAGTATATAACTAATGACATGAACTCGTTGCTAACATTGTATGTTTCATGTATATATATATATATATATATATATATATATATATATATATATATATATATATATATATATATATATATATATATGTATATATTTATAAAAATACAAGAGAAAGAGAAATTTGATGCGAATGAGCAATGAGACAAAAAACAAAAGTTTTTAAAGGTAGGAGAAAGGGACATTAGAAGAACACTAGGATCAAAGAGAGTAAAGGGCAGCACAATGAAGGCAATCCTTCCTGAAAGACAGAAATAATGGCATGAATAGTTTCGAATTTCCTGGCCGGGACTCGAACCCTGGTCTGCTGACTGCCGGGCAGCTGCTCTACAGTTACGCTACCAGGCACAGTGACTCTACTTCGCCCAAAGAGTTACCCCATCAAGCGCAGTATCTCCCTAAGCTAGGAACCTCTAAGGAAAGTTTATACCACATCTTCTTACCCGCTCACAATTTAAAGGTTAATATTCATGTAACATACAAAGAAACAGCAAATACGAGTTCTGCTGGTAATACCAACCACCACAGGGTTTCGCCTTATTTATTTACTGCCTTTGATCACTTTCTCTTACCTTTACAAGAACTTCTGTTTCTTGTCTCATTGCTCATTCACGTCAAATTTCTCTTTCTCGTGTACTATATTGTTATATATAGTCTGCAATACAAGGTTTCTGCAGCAAATTAATATAGCGAAAGCCCTGCAGTGGTTGTTACCACCCGCAGAACTTGTATTTCTCCTTCTATATATATATATATATATATATATATATATATATATGCAAATTTTGTTGAAGACCATTGTGTATTTTGCCTTAATTAATTTCCTTTGGCAACTTTCTCTTCTTGTTACTATCTTTTTTATTCCATCTTGTAGATGGCGTATCATGGTCCAGTATTCATTTCTTTTTTAAATGAATGTGTTTGGTAAAGACATACGTAGTATATAGGAATGGTTATATTCAACAGCATAAGAGGCATTCTTTAGCTTCTTGAGAAATTTTCAATTTCCATAAGTAACTATTCTTTGAGTGTATGGGAATCCTAAACGTTCATTGTAACTCATCATTTATTATTAGCTCCAGGTATCTTTCGACCATACTTGTCATCTTCTAGGGCTACACTGATAAATGTTTCAAGGATTTATTAAAGAGTCAAAATGCAAGATCTCGCCCAGGAAAGTGAGATCCAGTTTCACGTCAAATAAGAAATTGGAGACGTGTTTTTCCCAAGCTTGAAGGCTAACGAGGAGCCGATGTAAGACTCGGTGGGAAAAACCGTTGGGCATAAGAACTCTCCTGAGGCCGTCCTCAAGCCCTTTCCCCCTTACCACTCCCCCAGTGGGGTGACAAGGTATAAATGAGGAACACTGAGGAAAATCGAGGTAGTATACGTCAGTCTCTAGGTGACGAAGTCCTCAAGTCAAAACTGAGCTACCGAGACTGGAGAGGTAGTTTACTTGGGTCGCTAGACCAAGAATTACCCTGCAAGAGAGGCAGGGCTACCTACCAGAGAGACCACGACTACCTTGGTGCCGCATCGAGCACCGTAATTGTTCTCGTCCGTGAAGACCCTTCCCCACCGGAATACCGTGTGGACCCCCCAGCTGCCACCCTCACCAAAAGGAAATTGTGATCTCGCCCATCTACATCTGGCCAGACGGCACGCGTCGTGAGTCAATAAAATTTCTGAGGCCTTTAAATTCCAGTAGAGTCCGTAAGCCTAAATCTTATATTATTGTTGTGTGTAGAGAAATTAACCAATTCTTGAGGGTCAAACTGATTTAATTAATTCATGTTTATGCTAATATTCAGAGTATTGCTGTAGTTAATGTTTAGATGTTGTGTATTCAATGGTTAAAGTTAAAATATAAGTTTATTTTGGGATTATTGGGCGTTTCTCTATATTCTTACGTGTTTCGGAACTGCTCTGTTCGTTAAGATATTCAGATATCAATATATTAGCATCATAGCACTCTTAGAACAAAAAGGGGGGCATTCTACGACAATTACTATTTATAATTATTTAATTATTTATGTATCTACTCACTTTTGAACCTTATTCACCTTTGTTACTTTATTCTGCTATTAGTCACTTTAATCACATATTTCTACTAATAATTATTTTATTACAGGACTGGGTTTGAAAAATAATTTATGTTCCTCAGGGTTTATTTATTCGTGTTTTGGGGGATAAATCCAACCTCCTGAGCTCAAAAATGAATGTATTTTTGTTCTATAAGGTCAGATTTTCTCAGTACAGGATACACTATTTTCATTGAGATTACCTCATTTTTTCTGAAAAAAAATTTGAAAAACCTTTTTCTATCTAATAATGCATTATTGTTATATCATAGAAACAGGAATGAACGTATGTAAACTATAATCCTTTTAATCAAACAAAAAATTAAAGAAAGCAACATAATAAAGAAAAAAATTCCAATTTCCAAGAAAAGACGCCCTTGACGATTTTCGTTTGTACCTCTCATCTGGTGCATCCGGTTACAAACACAAACAGTAGTCAGCAAGCATATTTACGTCTCATTTACCCTAGTATCTGTATTCCATTGTTTTTTATGTCATGGTAAAATCTTTCCCCTTGTTCTTCACTGTAACCCCCGCAGTTGTCGGGAAAATAATCCAGATGGCACTGTAAAAAGTGTATTTTTATAGACATGGGAGCTCCCAGATGTTTGAGACCTATTAAGAGGTGATTGACCAGAGCACCACATTCAAGGCTTCTTATATTGCCTCGAAAATTGTTAACTAGAGCTTTGAAAGCTTTTCATGCATCTTTTTCTATGTCCGTCATTGATGCCTCAAACTGCTGATCTCTCATCAAGTTCCTGATCCGAGGTGTATCAAAAATTCCCTCATGTAGCTTAGCGACACTAATTTGTGGAATTTTTTGAAGAAGAAATATAAAAGCTTGGCCTTCGTTATTACGGGTTTTGACATAATCTTTCATTATGCCAAGCTTTATATGAGGAGGCACTAAAGGTTCAGTTATCACATTGTTTGCTCTAATTCTAAATGCTTCTCGTTGAGGCCAAACCTTCTTCTCATAGTGCATACTATCTGCACGACTATCCAATAAACTTTGGAAACAGGGATGCTTCGTGTAGTCTGTTTTCATCCCAAGTATAAGAGACACTACCTGAAAGGAAATTTAGCAGGGTATGTAAATTTAAAGTGTAATATTTCTAAAAACAAATTCAAAGTAATATTTCTTAAAACAATAAGAATATGAATATGTACTAAAAAATCCTGTATGACGATGCATTAAATCATTGTCCTGGAACTAATTGGATATATTTACATCTTATTTTGAGTTTATTGAGTTATGTTGTATACGTTCTCAATTAGAATAACTCATGTTTTCCAGATTTACATTCTTGTAAAACGTAAGTTGACCAAAAAGCGTATACAAGTAGTAACAATTAAAAATAAAATTGTCAATATCAAAGAGCCTAAAATGCCAAGTGTAAAATGATCTTCCCTTTAGGTCACTACATATCCTCCAATTGTGGGTTGAGTAATTTATTGCATCCAGCAAATTTTTCATATTTTCATAACTTTCAGTAAGTTCGATTGAATGCCCTTATAGGAACGGAAGCTATCTTGTTACCAATATTCTGTAACACAGCTTTTGAACTTCTACTGGAGGAATCTATGAAAATATCCTCCATTCTAATGGGTTGTAAGAGATTCCAAGGGCCTCAACAAGTCCTTTAATATTGGCGCAGTATACGAAAGAGCTGGAAAAATGCTGTAAAAAATTAGCTTCAAAACCCTTGTTCTCTATTTCTGTACCAAATAATGTTTCTTTAGCGAGAAGATTACTTTCAAGAAGTCGAGAGCCAAGAAGTTGTGCTTTCTCCTTTGAAAGCCCCAGATCCATGGTCAGGTCATTTAACTGAACTTGAGGAAATGGTTTCTACCATATCATGTATAGAAACCTGATAAGACTCAGATATGTCAGAATCTTGATCAAACTCCATATTAATCGCTTCATGGACCTCTATATGTTCAGGGGGAGAAGGTATAGGAATTCCTGGCCATGGGGCAGGGGTTTGATGGCAGAAGAAACATCCGGATATGACACACTATCTTTATTCTTCTTATTTATACTGATGCAAAATACAATTGCATATTACATAAAGGAATGGATTGGGAGTTGCAGATAGTACATAAATGTTTAGTAAAAGATATGTTCATGCCGAAGTGAACTATGTTAGTTTTTAATTTTGTGCTAAGCCTATGCATAATAATGACATTGTCAGGAGCCAGTATAATACAGAAAGCTTAAATATTTGAGACAATACTTACCTTTGAGATTTGTCAGCCAAAAATAGCAGTCAATAGTGTGGTTCTTTACCTCTCTCCACACCATAGGAACACCAAAAGACATAGACTTCTGTTCACACTGACTTCAGCAGATATGTGAAGCAAAACTTTTATCTTGATCTTCTAGCCTTACTCTAAAATATGCAAGATACAAAGATTTAATTACAGGAGATATTGTACATTGCTGCTCGGAAAAAGTCACTTTGCTGCGAACATAGCCAAATCTGTCGGAGCTATTCTTACCTTTTCTGTTCATTTTTAACTCAACCACTATTATTATTCTTATTCTTATTATTATAATGCGATGCAATTTCAAACCTGCAAAAACATAAATTGATTAACATAATTAGTTAAAATGTACATAAACTTTACTGTGAATACAATAGTAAAAAAACTATTGAAACTTTGATGTTTTATAGGACATGTATAAACTAGAAAATTATTATCACCCCCTGTATCACAAAAACTAGACCTGATAGAGAAAAATGGATGTCAGATTCGGATTTAGGAGGTCAATTTTATTAAGAAATACTACAGAAAAGCCAAGGTACATTTTTGACGCTAACCAGTGATATTTATGTGACTATTCACTTTCTTTCGAGTTTAGTTACTTTAACTAATTTATTAGGCGTGACATCAAATAATATTTTTTAAAAATGTGTTAACTTTGCCTTGTTTTACTGTTTTTTAATAATATAAGCCCCATTTTTTTATTTTAATCTCAAATATATTTTTTCTATTTCAATAGTAAATAATACATTAAATGTTGCTCCTTTAAAACCTTGTATAATATTTACACATATTTGTATTGATATTGCTGAATTTCTTTATATATATCGTTATAGCCCCAAAAGATAACCAGTATGGTCGAAAGGTACATTGCGAAAATAATAAATAAATAATGAAAAATCGTAGCAAAAGAGGGAATAGATGACCCTCGCCATCATGTACCACTATATAGCAACCGAACTCCCAATGGGGAGCAATGATAATACCTCTGGGATATAAATACCTCATTCGATATTTTCATTGACGACCTGAAATAAAATGCTGAGCCTCAGACTTAAGTGTCACTATAAAATATCATCATTAGTTACTAAAGCGACAGCCGAACTGTCAATGTCTTAAAGCAATATACAGGTTAAATCTTTAAACTTCTCCTTCCAGTGCAACAGTGTGAAAGGCTCATTCCGACTCTTTTCATCATCTATACGAGGGACCTACCAAGACCAATCAATCTAAAAAGCCTAAACATTCAATAATCGAGCAAATTCACCAAGTTTGGACTGACAGAGCAATTTTTAGGGAATGATTTCAAAGGCCAAGGGTGCTGAAGCGGAGAAGATTTACAGGTAAGAACAACGATCGAAGATACAAAACGACGTAGCAAAATTCGCCGCAGATCCGATCGGGAGACAGTGGACAGCATCCCTTGATATACATAACTACCTAATAAAACACCTTATAAATGTGTCCAATCTTGGCATCAAGGTTGATAAATCTGACGTGAAGAGTCATAAATGAAAAATAAATGTCATAGCAAACACATAATATGAAAAACTACATCCCTTTCTCAACGTCAATGAAAAAGACTATAAAGAAAGTTATATATGAGATTAATCAGCAATCCCGCTCAAAACAGAATGAAGATGCCGTATGCCTAGGCTACAAATAATGCAAAAGTGAGATATTTAATTCACTATCAACGCAAAATCGTATGACTTTCAACCCTAAAGGAGCCAGCAAAAGCAAACTATAGTCCTGGTTTCATTAAAAAGTCAGGATTTTAAAATTAATAAGAAATAATATGGCATTCATTTGTTAAATCCAAATTCTCTCTCTGGTCATGTGAGAGATGAGTTTCAGTTCCAAGGTTTTTGCTATTCGGTTTAAAGGGTAAAATGATGACAAATATGGGTTTTATGTATGATGTCGCGTGATAATAATCTATTTCACTATATTTTTGGTGGGTAAAAATAAATGTTTGAATCTTTTTCAATTCCAGAGATACATATTTCCAAAGTAACGCGTGCAAACAATATTGCTCTAAATCAAAGATTTTTCAAATATAAGATCTTTAATAATGTTATTGCATCAAGGAGTGATATTTTTTGGAACAATAATAACTTTAATAACACTCGTTATACTCATTCAAAGAAGTCTTCTGGGCGCCGAAGCAATTCAAAGGAACGCCAAGATCGTGCCATTATAAGTTCCAGCTTAAGGATCGAATTGACTTGAGTTCCTAGCTTTCTTGCGATTGGAAAGAGGCAGGTATGAACGCTTTAGCGCAAACAGTAAATATGAGAAATATTGAAAAACGTTTAATGTTGAGAAAGGCTTCAAAAAAGACTCATCGGAGAATAATAAACCTTAAAGATAGGCTAGACTTTTTATACAATATAAAAATGGGCAAACTGATATTCATTTGGAGCTTCTGGAAGATCCTTTCTTAGCCGATTGGATTCGGCATTGGTCTTTCAACGTCGCGGTATCGATTTCGATCCCGAATCTCGGCATAAATGGACACAAACATCAGCGCACGTAGAGATCTGGCTACCGACTGGTGGACGTGCTTTGCTCACCCTTGTATTGGGGTGGGTAGATCATACACTTCTCATCACACACATAGCCAATAAAAACACTGCTTTCTTTCCTCTCCCTTCTTCACGCACTCTCTGTTCCAAGGAATTCTAGTGAAGGGTATCTATATCCGCATACCTCTGACGCTGGACAGGTCTCTCTTCCCTGGCGCGACGAAGGTTCCACCTGAACGCTGCTTGGTATTAAAACATAATACTTCCTGGCACCTCTCTCCAAAGAGGTCCCCTCTGCCAGACCAGCGACTGTCATACTAACTTTTATGTAGATTCCCTTATCTGGTCGGGGATCCTCCTGGATCAACGAAGGATTGGCGTCGACTAACTAACTAATCTCTTGTTATGAGGAGAAAAAAGAGCGCTTCCACGAGTCATGTGTCGTACCCACGTTGAAATATAATGCCTTGCGGTGCTTGTCACTAGGAGAACGGAGCACTATCACCTTTGACCAAAAACACTACCATGAATTCGAAATGGTACCAAATCGTGCTTTATCAACACCATTTGACTACATTTTAGGACCAATTTTAGGATGATAACTGTAATTTTCAGCACCAAGGCACGCCTTGTCACAAAGCAAAAGCAATAACAAAGTTCTTAGCTTAAAATAATATCTAATCTTTTTGTCTTTGGCCTAGATATGCCCCAAATTTGAACATAATAGATAATTTGTGTACGATAATCATATGGATATACAAAAGCAATCCAATTTAGAGAAGTTGCGGCTGCTTTTTGAACCCCAAAATGGAACATTATCAGTCAACATATTATTACAAATCTGATCTTTATCTTGCTCAAACGAATTGAAGTAGCCTTGAAGTACAAAAAACATCATTGGTGATATTGACTGCCTGTATCATTTGACTGTATTTATTAATGAAATCGGTTTGGCCTATAATATTTTGTATACTTCGCCTTCAAATTATGATACAAACATATGAAAAAAAAATACTACTTCTGATTATTTCTTAGTTTTCTTATAGGAAAAAATATATGAGTCTCAAACATCATTTGCCAAGATTGTAGGTTGGAGCTGATAAAATCCTTCCTTCATTCAAGGAGCAGAGAATACTAGAACATGCATGTTGAAAATGTCCCTAGAGTTCTGGTAGGCTTAAAACTTTATAAGTACTGCGGACCTTATAAATGGTAACTTTCGTCTTCGAGAACGACAGAAGGTGAATAGACTCAAACTTAATCCTGGCTGATTCCTTAAGAAATATAAATAACGAAAATGGATCATCTAACTAGAAAAACACAAAACAAAGTACATAATAAAAGAAGAACAAAATCAAAATACCAACAGAACCAACAAATTGATCTCAAAGGAGACAAATAAAAACAACAAAACCAAATTAATCGAAAACGATCTCACACGACACAAAACACACTCGGTAAAGCAAAAAGGAATACGAGCCAAGTATAAAAAGCAGAAAATAAAGCAGTGCCGGTGATATCTCCTGTTCACCTGACACGTAAATTCTTCTTTATACATAACTTCATATCTTTGCATTTCACGCCGTTTCCAATCCTCCCTTGTTAATCTACAGCTCTACCCGCCTCTCCTTCCCTCCTCATTACAGATTCAGAACGTCGGAATAAACTTTCTCTGGAATTTAAGTCTTTTTATTATATATATTATATATATTTTTAACGAATAATCCTTAATTTATTGCGTTGCAAGAATCAGATACTTAATATCTCTAAAGTTCAATTAGAAGTTCAAAATTTGTCTCTAAGTTTATAACTCTCACGAAATTCCTTAAAGGCCTTTTATTAAATTCTCACCTTACTTTTAATAGAAATTTTAATATGATACAGTTCAATTAGGACAAAAATTGACAAAAGTCTTACAGTAAATACTTTTAAATTGATGTAATTGTTCTCTATATATACCTAAAATTCAAGGTCGAGTGATTTGATTTATTTTTCGGTTATAGTATCAAAGTTGATAGAAAATGGATTAATAAAAAAGCAAAAATTCCTTCCTTCGAGTTTCTATTTCAGAGAATCTCATTAATTTCTCATAATGAACCAATATTTACGAAGGATTACTTTCGACCAGAAATTTCTCCGAAATAGAGCAAACACATTAATGATTTCAAATTTGGAGAGACATTAATTTGAGCCCTTCTGTTGTTCCCATGACTGAAGCTACACATAAAAATCCCAAATTTAAACACAATATTTCCCCCTGTTGCCTAGATGCTCTTTGTATTATAAAGTTTGATTCATTCAAGAACTCATGTGTCACCGATAAATGTTGTCTACAATCCTTTTGGTATTTTCAAGTTAAAATATACAAATATACGTGTATCTAATGGTTCCTTTTATTTCTATGAGTTTATAATTGCATCTAGAAATTCGCTAGAAGAGTTTTATTACTATAACTTTACTTCCCCATAGGACATAATTAGAATAAATAATTCAGGCAGATCATCATCCTCATTTAGATTTTTTTCTGATTTGCTGATTTTTGGCCCAATACCGATTAAAGTTAATTATTTTGGGCGCAATATCTATAACCTATAACTTGCACGTGTTGGGGATCGATCATTATAACAACTTACTATGTATGATGTAATACATTCAACAAAGGGGATGATTTATATATAAGTCTAGAACATTAAATTTAATTTCAAGCTAACACGATTTTGACTTCTCGCATTTGTAGAAGTCCTTCCCGTAGCTAAACTAACGAATTGATTCCATTCAAGGTTGAAGTTTTCGAACGATTTAAACAAAGCGTAAAATAAAACTTCGTCTCTTATAGTCCCTTTTAATAGAACCAATCTAGTATTCTTCAAATATTTAAAAATACGTTTTGCCAAATATTTTGTTAATAAAATCGCTGTTTGAAATAGTTTTACTTATATAGCTATTTAATTTACACTCTCTAATTTAAGGTCAAGATGTCTTCACTAATCTGTCCTCCATAATTACTACACTTATGTTCATGATTATTGATAAAGATTTAGATCATTTTATTCATTACCAGCTATAACTTTGGTATAAGAAATAAACATGCTGGACTTCATGTCACAAAGATAATAACGTACGCATCTTTCCAATTTTATTTTAATTATTCGATGCTTTTATCAAATTTTCTTTGTTTGGGCATAATTGGTGAAATTGCATTTATTGTAAGAAATAATATTCTAATAACGTCCCCAACTAAATCCCATCCTATTAAAAATACATTTTATTTGCGCGACTTAAAAAAATTCAATAAAGGTTGCCCTAAAATAAATCTCACCATAACTAATTAGCAAATCATTTTAGAAAATTTACTTCGAAATAATTCCTAAATAAAATATACCTACATATCTAATCATAAAATCAAATTTTTCTCCAAAAGTAGTGCATATGTTTTATTTTAATATGAAACTCCAATAAATAAATATGCCATCGATATATACGAGACCACAGCCAAGAAGCCCAAAGAAAATTGTCGAAATTTTCATTGCTATTGATGGTGATTACAAAAAAATAAGATTCGAAAGCAGAATAGTATTTCTAATTAGCATTTACAACTTGCAATTGGCCCCTAAATTAAATTAACAAAATACAGAACTATTTTTCTAAACAAAACTTTATAGCATTTTTTTTATAGAAATCCATCAATTAAAGTAAAATTCATTCATATGGAACCTGCCATAAGCTAGGCTAACACGCTCAATCCATATTCATTGCTATTGTTCATGACGGGCTAGTAGACAATAAAATGTGTAATTATAGTAAGGGAGCAGGTTAATTAAAAATCTATTTAAGGGAGATAAAATTATAAAAAGAAGCATAATATTTATGCTTCTGAAGTAAAAAATTACCGTCAGCTGTCATCCGATTGAAGAAAAGCATCATTAGAGAAAGGTTTAATAAGATATATTTATATGAAATATTAAAAAGGAAGCATTCATGCATTATCTTTTCACTGTAAAGAGTAAAAAACTAGAGGAAAACCGTGCTTATGCAAAGGAAAGCTGTTTTCAAAGCGAAACATATTTTATTTTATATCACTATTATAGCACTATTGAGAAAGCCTCACGCTCTATCCTTCAGCTGTAATACAGCCACTGACAAAGTTTAATGTAACAAATTTCTTATATACAAAATAAGAAAAAAAGATAACGACAACAAATATAATATAAATAATAACACCCATAAGAAAGAGCGATATACAAAACAAATGGAGGCAATGTTAACAAAGTCGCTCCTTTAATCCTTAAGCGCCGCGCGAACCAAAATCTCACTATGTCGGTCAGTCCCCGTTTTGCTTTTTTTAGGTTTTATTAATAAAATTGTAATTATTCAACCAAATCTAGTGAGATTTGAAACTATTATGTTGTTTTACATTCTCATTTGAACGATATAATTGAGAAGCTCCTCCCAAGGTTAGTCCGGAAATTATTGAAAGTGATGTAGGTCGTAAGGTACGAAATCAGAATAAGTGAGAGCACGCGACTTTTTGGTCAGCAGACCTTGTTTTAAGTTGAGATGGTCGATGACCTTGTTGTAACAATGAATTTTAATTTTTGCCCAAACTAGAAATTAACTTCTAAATGTTTTTCCAAAAGATATAATTTTCTTTATTTCTATTTCTCCAGTCTATTATAGTAAGATGTTTCACAGTTGAATTCATGCGAAAATCAGTTTTAAAATTAGCCCACTCGGAAACTTATAATGATACTGCTTGATAGATTATCCTTCTACTCCCTGAAATAAAACAAAACCTTCCTTTTCTTAACCCGACCTCAGTTCAGCTGATATAACTTGCACATACACACAGACACTTGTCTTTCCCTACCTTATATAAATTCTCCAGCTAGGATATGACCTAATTATGAATTGAGAAATAGCAAAACAAACATCCTCTTTCGTAGATAAGACTCTTGCTTGCTCCTTTCTCTATCGAAAGAACTCACATGGAAACGAAATACTTTCCAAAACATGGTACATGCCTCACTGTACGAATTTGCGAAGGAATAAAAGCGACTTGTTGGAAATCACAAGAAATCAATGACAGAAGTCAATCTATAGCCACTTTCTCACACACCTAGAATATTTGGCGTTATTCCGGTGTCTCGATAGAAATCCTGTTCTCTTTTAAATCTTTATAAATTTCCCCGGTAACAGCAAACAACTTTTTAACACTAGATATGTGGTCCTCAAAGTAGGAACATGCAAACAAAACTCTCACTCTCGTGGAAGCATAAACAATCAAACCTTTCAAGGAGGTTAAATTATTTTGAGTGCCCATCGTGTTTAGTCCATGTGCTCTTAAGCTGAGCTTTTACTCACAAAAGAGGCATAAAAAGCCGATCTGGTAGGCGCATTCAAGCAAAGATAAAAAGATGATGACGTCTCATAGCTTTCTTTTCTAAGATAATAATACCTGCGGAGACAAGTTAGAACCAATTTGTTCGTAAGCTTATGGCGGTATTTCGTGAGGTAAAAGTTTTTTTACCCATTCGAACAAGTTTTGGTTGATAATTTATTGCCGCTAGCAAAACTGTATTATCTGCATTTGTGTTGTCTAATGTTAGTTTTATTTTGGTTTTATCATACTACAATCTGTTGTGCGTATAATGTGAAGTAAAGAATTGCAAGGTTGAATTTACTCGTTCAAAAATTTTCTATTAACTCCAGGAGCTCTAATGCGAAGTTCTGCGAGGCCCTGGGTGCCAATCTGAGTGTGATACGAAGATAAGGAAAGAGTTAGATGATTCAGGTTGTGTTTATCAAGGTATAGCAGTCTCAAAGCCTCACTTTAATCGCAACTATACAAAAAAAAACAAGGAATTTCAGGCAAAGATACAACTCATCTTTATTAACATGCCGTGACGGTTGTAAAAAAACTAAATAATAGCACGGTTAATAGGATTATTAACCGTGCCATTATTTATTCTTATCACCGAGACAATTTATACGATGTACAAGTAGTGAATTTACAAAATAATTGCTGACTTTTTGTCTCCTCCCAAGATATAGAGACAATGATGAAGTCAAATTTCTCGGTCTGCATCATGGCCTTTTGGGTGATCAGTAGCTAGGATCACGTTGTACACCTGTGTATCTTCCTGAAGGGCATTAGACTCAATAAGTATGACTACATCAAGTGCCTACAGCAGTGTGTGTCTCCTTACATCTATAAAGTGGCCAATACAAGATATTAGATGAGTCAGCAGGGCTCTGAACTAATGACACTGAGACAGGAGACTCAGCCTTGGCTGTCCGATAGATTATATGAAAAGATCATTCCGAACATCGGGTCTATCAAATCCTCAGACTGCAACACTGGACTATTATGTGCGAGATACGATTAAGAGAGTGACTAAAAAGTACCGATGAACGAGTAAGGTGGAGCTTAGTTACACAATTAACCACAGATCTCGACGACGCAGTGAAGCCATGCTTGAGACCGAAGGCGATATAGTTGAAAAAATTGAATAATACAACCCATCAAATCGTTAACATGTAACTTTGGTAACTATATCTGTATAAATGAACATTCTTGGTAGTTTTATTTTATATTGATTTTAGGCTACATATTACCCACTGCGCCCATTAAGTGAGAACTATCACTGTATATATAGATTATCGACACTTATTTATCCGATTTTTTCCTTTTTAGAATTGCAATTACCACAGGAGCGTTCAAGCAGGATTATAACTATCAACTCATCCCCAATCTACACAGGTTAAGGAAAAGAATATGTCCTTGCTGATGTTCTCTCTTTCTTGACCACCCATAAAATGCCTAAAAAGACCAAATTCCTGCATACGTCAATTATCATACAATAACGGCTGCAAAGAACGTTGGTCCTGACCACCTCTCCTATGTATAGGGTCTTTCAACAAGGACGCTAGAGCTTTGTTAGGCAATAGTGGCCACGTTGTTAAAGCGACATCTAGCAAACTCACTTTGAACTGTTAAGTAGTACTTGGCAAGTCAAAATAAAAGCTTAGAGCGTTAAACAGCGTGTGCAACTGCTCAAATGTTTTTATCAAAATCAGTGCTCCGTTCGACAAACGTTCCGCGCATTACGTGATTTCTATCCTCGCCACAATCGTCCTGCCGAGTCCACTTCTTGACGCTTAGTGGCCAAATTCGAGGCAAAAGGGTCGAATAACAATCACCCAACATACGTACGTTGCCGAAACGCAAGATCTGCTGAAAACATCGCTGCCGTAAATGAGAGTGTACGGGAAAATCCGAGGCATTAAATTTCTCGTCATTCACAAGAACTTGGCCTTTCTGCGACTCTAGTATGGCGAATTATGCATAAGGACTTGGGTCTGCACCTGTAAAAAATTCATTTTACCCAGGAACTTAAGGTAAAAGACCATAGACAACGCCGCGTCTTCGCTGATTGCGCTCTAGAGCAGTTGGCACTTGCCTCAAATTTTCCCCTAAAAATTATCTTCAGCGACGAGGCCCGTTTTTGGATGAATGGATTTGTGAACAAGCAAAATGTCGGATTTGTGACGAAAACAATCAGCATGAGACACACAAACACCAATTGCATCCCAACAAAGTCACTTTTTGGTGCGGATTTTTGTCTAACGGAATCATCGGTCCGTATATTTTTGAGAACGAAGATGGGATTGCCATAACCGTCAACGGCGAGACTTAATGATCGATGATAAACAACATTTTGTGGCCTCAACTGGATTATATGCCTGATATGGATACTGACGACTTGTGGTTCCAACAGGATGGCACTAAGTGCTACACTGCGCAGGATACGATAAACATTTTGCACCAGCGATTTCAGGGCAGGGTCATCTCGTGCGGTGCAGACGTCAACTGGCCACCGAGATCATGAGATTTAACGCCATTAGACTACTTTCATTGGGACTACCTTAAATTGTAGGTCTATGCGAATAATCCGCAAACAGTTGATGTCCTCAAAGTCAACATAATGACACCATCTAGCAAATTCAGCCAGATTTATGCGACAAATTCATCGAAAATGGGTCCTCCGGAGTACGTTCCACCAAGCGAAGCCACGGCGGACATTTGAACGACGTCATATTCCACACTTAGTGTCATAAAATATAATTTTAAATTTTAAATAAATTGAGTGCATATATCACACACAATCGTTTTATTAACATTTCCAAATCGAGCCACCTAATTGAAAGACCCTTTACTTCAATACCCCAATTCACTTAAATTTGAAAACTTCACTTTTGACTCAGACAATTTTTTAATCTATTGCGACGTCTCTACAAGTAGGATATTTCCTTACATACGTAACAATTGCCTTCCGCGAGGGTTTTCGCTTCTTGCCTATCTTTGTCATCAAGTGATTAAATCTTTCCCAAATTAGTTTAATTTGAGGTAAATTTACCAGGGGATTAAGAGAATATTTCATCACTTACTATAATACAAACCCTATATGGTTCAACGACATACCGTCCCTCGTGTTCATCGATATGCTCCAGCCCTCCTCTCTGCCAAGAAAAAAGATAATTTCTCACGATGTTGATCGTTTTACGTGCTTGGTGAAAGTAACTTTTATGACAACAAAGGATTTTTGGATCATCGTTTAGGCTTGTTTAACATCCTCTGTGTGCAAAGGATGGTTTCTCTTCGACCTTTACGACGAATTATGTTGGGAAAATCGAGTTCACCGTTTAGAATTAACTCGCGCAAGCCCTAGATGATCGGCACATAAAAATCCTGCATGCATCTAATAAGGTAATGGCTTGTTTTAGCGGAAGCTCAATGCCTTAAATTGTGCTCTGAAAACTGAAGTCATAAACCTGGGGAGGATAAAGTCTTCGTGGTTCTCATTGGCTGCGCAAACGCTTAGAAGAAGGCCCTCGGCGCTTTTTCGGCCGACCTTGCATAAGCCACTCAGGGAATCGTATACCCAACAAGCTAATTGATGGCATCTCACGAAGCATCTCCTCATTCAATTTCGTTACTACCTTCAGGCCTACCATAGGGCGGATCAGGAAGGCTTTGCCCAAGTACAAAGCAAAAAAGGACGGGATACGTTCCCAAGGATCTCTAAGTTTCTATACATTTTTCTTTAGGGTAGATGGCGAAAGAACCGTTGCAGCAAATATAAAATGGGTCTTTTTAATTCTGTAGGCATACCCCAAGAACATATTATGTATTTTTAGAGAAAGGGTAAGATGACGCAGTTGCAGGGAAAGGGCCTCAAATCTGGTTACTTCAAAAAACTTGCTCCGCTGTGCAGGGAGGACAACTCCAAACAGCAGAACGGCTATCAAGGCAACCAAAAATGATGCATGTCAACTATTTTACCTAATACTAATTCCTTTCTCTCATATAGAATTTCATTGTTGTTAGCGCACTTAGACATTTCTTACATGACTTGCACCTGTTAAACCGGCCTTCTCTTGCAACGGAGGGAAACATCCAGCTGAGTTTCTATTGCATCTGAAGGTGAGAATGCGAAACTATTCTTCTACTTGTTTCGCAAAAATGTTCGTAATACTTCTCCTTTCTCTTTCCGCCGGAAGCAACTTTCTTGAGAAAGAAATTCTTTTCAAAGCGTGGACATGTATGATTCTTATAAATTGATGGTGAGAGGCAGGAGTTTAGCCAAATTTATTCATTACACGCTCATAGAAGATTAGGCGTAACACATGCTTCTTTATGAGTCTCGCTTTCTCTTATAACCCTGTTCATGAGGTCCATTATAACCGCGCAACTCTCTACTCAATCATAGAAGAACGCCAACTCGAATTCTAATTAAATCCTATTTCGTCCCTGCCTGTTATGGTTTTCCAGCTGTGCTGATTTTAGCTTCATAAAATTCAAAGGCTATTTAAAATAATTTACTTCCTGCGTTTACAAATTTTAGTACACATTAAAGACCATAATTTGAAATTTACATATTATTACATTGTTTTTATAATCCACAAATTGAAGGGGATAAATAAGAGTATAAATTTAAAGTCTTTCAAATTTCCTAGAAGCCCTCAATGTCTAAATTGGTTTCAGGGGTGAATCGAAGCAAGAGATTAGAGTGCATCCAACAATCGATGATATGCTGGTAGCAAGCTATGCATAGGTAAATAGACGAAAAAAATAACTTTTATTCAGGAGTAGTGTCATATTTACCTGCTAAAAAGAATTTTTAACCTCTATTAAATAGCCGGTAATTGCGAAAAGATCTCGCAGAGATCACAAAGATAAACTTTTCGGCAGATTTTATTTTGGGGACTTGAATAACAAAAATTGGTACGAGCTTTCTATGGATCTGATATATAAAGTGATTCATATGACATTCATTGCCTTTGGATGGTCCTATATACATTTATCCAGGAAGAATTGAGAGGCAATTTATATTCCATGTTTGCTTAATCTTGTAATTCCGATTCTTTTGCTAGAACGGAGCACATTATTTTTGATAAAAAGCGACATAAATTGAAATCCAAATGTAATGGTTTTTAGTTTTGTTAAAAATTCTTGGTCATTACTGAGTTCGCAATTAAACTGATTTGATATAGATTGGTGATAAATATGGCATTTTATTTCCGTTACCCTATATAAAAGGCAAATATCCATTAGTTTGGAGTCTAATATTTGCGACGAAGCAGAGTTTGGTAATCCGCATCGCAATTAAAATTTAATTATTCTGTACTCTGATATAATAAATATTTTCTAAATTACATTTAGCAGCCAAAAAAAGATCACACCATAAACATCAACTTCTATCGAAAATGGAAAAGATTAACAAATTACATCATTCATGATATTGAATAGTATTATTACACCTTTTATTTGATTAACCAAACATACTTAGAAAAATATTTGAAAGACCCATAAATCGAAGAGATAGATAGCTTTGACTATTTTCTTTTAGGTCAGCCGAACGAAGAATAGTGCAACCAGACTGAGAATACTGAGCCCTTTTAAAGTCTGCTGTAAGCTTACATAGTTTTCATTAGCATACAAAATTAAAGGTGCATCAATTTCTGCAGATTTTGACCACGAAATATGGTTTACTGATTGTTTCCTTCAGATAAAAAGATATCATAGCATTTTCAATATGTGTATCTAAACCGTCAAAATTGCTTTTGTTATGAAACGAAACAATAAACACAAAGAATAATATGAAAAGAATATGATAATAGAATGTCTAGGGAGGTTATTGATTTACAACTGCGTTGTTGGTTTAAATGAATGAATACTCTAAGTTTTTGAAAATGAAGCTAATTACGTTAGTTTCTTCCAACTAAGGAGAATATTTTTCCCATATAAAATATATTTTCACCTAAAGAGTTAAGAGGTAGATGTTTTTATATCAGAGTCTAAAAGCAACAGACATAAGCATCATTTCTTTAACAATAATGATGTAAATTATTGTTTTTTAATCTAAATATACATTTATGAACTTGTGATGTACTCTAGAATTACGAGCAATGGAGCAATGATAGGTGGACATTTAGGGATTTAAAATAATAACTTCATTAGGTCAAAATATATTGCCATTCCTTGTAGTATAATTAACGTTTTTTTTTATTTAAGCAAGATTTTATAAAAAATATCATTGATCATTTTCCAAAGGCTTAGAAAAGCAATTAAGGAGAAACAAATTTTATTCTTAAACAACACAAAAGAAAAAGAATTTTAAAATGACACCTCATGGATAATAGTGGGGAACACAATTTGTGGTGAGTTAGATCTGACACTTATTTTTAACTAACAATTTGGCCTCTAGTTTATCTGTATTACATCTAACAAATTTATGCTTATTTTATACAAAGTTTTAAAAATTTACATTCACTGGAAAATAAGAAAAGATTGCTTGAGTGTAATGTTTTTGCAAATTTATTTCAATCATATATAGGATATTTTGGGGGGTATCTCAAATTGTATGCAATTATTAAGGCAAAGTTTTAAGCTTATAGTTCCTGGAGAGTTCAATATTTGGATAATGCCGCTTTATTCTCCAACAGCATTCAGCCCACTTCTTTACATCTCATCTTCTTTTTTAC
This sequence comes from Ceratothoa steindachneri, assembly GCA_963969495.1. Lineage (NCBI taxonomy): Eukaryota > Metazoa > Arthropoda > Malacostraca > Isopoda > Cymothoidae > Ceratothoa > Ceratothoa steindachneri. The sequence continues at coordinate 89,484,227 of OZ018328.1, forward strand.
CATTCTTCCATGAGCTTGAAATTATGATGGAATCATTCAAATTGCACGTCACTGAATTCCCCAAGGTTTTGCTTGAGTTAGTAAGATGGCTATACAGTAAATGCAACTTCATGCTCATATAGCAGCCGAGCGTTTTTCAGGTCTCCAATAGATTTGGCGCAAAGTATTTTCGCAGAGTGTATTTCCAAGAAGGCTCTGAACAATGTTTTTGAATAATAACCAATCGTTCTTTTCGAGTTCCGACAGTGAAGCGATGAAATTTCTATCTATGACGTGCTACCAAATCTCTGAACTATCAAATACAGCGGCCTCAAATTTTCAATTTACAGGCCAAGAAATATCAAAAGGAGCTACTTAAAATAGTCGCATTTAGTTACAAATTCCTTAAGGAATTGCTTTATGTGACCTTGTTTGGTTTGCAAAGGTGTGACTATATTTTCTTTCTTTCAACAGGTGGCCTATTTTGAATTTTGGGATCACCATGTTTGTAGTCAGATCTTGGAGAATTATTCCTCACCAGCCAATGCTTCTATCAAGGTGTGTTGTACCAAATACACAGAAAGCAGTTACCAAATAGGAAACATATCATTCTAAGGTCCACATAGATGTTCTATTTGTAATTGGGATATAACAATAAATTACGTACTTTTGGTATATCTCCATGTTCCTCACAAATCTACCTGAATGGCTAACTGGGAATTCAACCTATAAATTGCCAATTTGGTGGACGACACAATTTATGCTTCGCTTTAAGCTAACGATAAAAATTCGCCATTAATTTGAGTTGTGGATCTGGCTTCTCAATTCCTTTAGTAAACCCCATATGTTAAAGCAGTATACAAAGCGACAATCAATTTGAAAGTACTGCACAAATGCAATTTCTCCGGATCGAAAGTACAATACATTCTTTCTTTGTAAAAACAAGTGTTTCTCAATCTTTCTTGATAATGGAAGCACTGAATCCTTTTTAATAGTACAAAATTCGTGTTAAATCATTTATCTCATGCTTATCGAATCGCTTACGAGATAAATCATCTTAAATTTCAATATCTGCATTGATTTTACATGTGTTTTTCTTGTTATAACCTGAGGTTTTCACTAAAGAAAAGAAAAAGTATGTCAACGATCTTTTGGCTCTCGCCAAATCAGAGATATAACAAATGCCAACTTATTACGTGCTTACGTGTTTCACATTAGTGAACCATACACTGCTTTCACACCTTGTGAGGGACACAAAACTTATCATGATCACCACTGTTTACTATAAAATATGCAAAAAAACCTTGCTCCGAAAATGCCCTCAAGTTTGCCCTTTGACTGGGAATGGTAAAAATGCCAGAAATATATAAAAGCCACTTACTAAGGAAGGTAGTATAGGCAGAGGTGATAGGTAAGAAAAGAAACAACTATGTGAATAAAATTATTTAATCAATCGCAAGCTTAAAAATGCCAAAAAAACTTCTAACCATTTACATACTTACTTTTATGTATTGTTCCATGATGGAGTTTGAAGCAAGAACAGAGTTATAGAAAAATAAGCAAATAATAAACGTACCTGTGATACAGAAAAATGCATTATCTCCTGGAGAGAACAACCATGAAAGTAATTTAGTTGTTTGGTGTGCAAGAAAGAGAAAGAAAATGTTTCTAACCCATTATATACAAATATACACAACTTTTCCATGTGGTTAAAGTTAATGACGTGTAGATATGAGCTACATGTAAACCTCTAAAAATTTCCTTTCTAATAATGCATACGTTACTTACCCTTTGCAGTAGCCCGCTCCTCGAGGAGTGAATACGGGAGCGGAAAAAACAGCTGCTGCCATTAGAGACCACTCTTCCCCCACAGTGCTCAGGCAGTCCACCAGCATGGTGGCTCCATCTTGGGCTCGGCGTCAAAGTTATAGACCTAAGAAGGAGTGATAAAAGGTATGGGAAGAAGGTGATGGTGGCGGTGAGGGAGATGTTAAAAACCCACCACTCAAAATTGGAGCTGAGGAGATGAGTCGGGTTAGTAAAAACACACGAGCCCAAACCAGAGCTCAGGGGTCAAGAGGTTGTTAAATCCCAACACCCCAAACCGGAACTTAGGGATGAGGGGGCATTGACCCCTTCCCTTGTGCACGTATCCGGGATGATTGGCTGAGAGATAGCTGCCCAGTGTAATACCCTCACTATGTCGGTCGCTAGATCCCTGTTTTGCTTTTCTTTTGTTTTTGTAATAACATTGTAACGATTTGACCGATTCTAACGAAATTTATAACCTTTATATTACGAATGATATTATTGGCAAAGTCCTCCCAAGTTTTCCCTGGGAATTATTTTGTTTTGGCAAAGACATCATAACTATATGAGCGATTCTAACGAACTTTAAAACCCTTATGATCTTATACATTCTCTTTCAAATGAGATAATTACCCAAGTCCTATAAGGTTATCGCTGTAATTATATGGTTTTGGCAATAACATCATAACTTTTCGACCGATACTCTGCTAGACTAGAATAGTCTATAATATGCTATACTCTGCTAGGACCGTCTAAAATAGGCTATTATAGGCTAGGTTATACTGCGCTAAGCTATGCTAAGATATAATGTACAAGGGTAAGATATACTCTGATAATTTATGGCCTAATATGCTATCCTAGGATAACATATAGTATGTAATGCCAGACAATAATAAGCTATGCTTCACTCGGCTATAATAGTAATGTATAGGCTATACAAGTCCAGTATAGTTAATGCTAGGCTAGGAGGGCATGAAAGGCTATACTGGTCTAGGCTACACTATGGTATGCTAGGTTAGGCTATGATATACTAAGCTATGCTTTCTTAGGCTAGTCTTCGCTATTCCCGACTAGGATGAGCTTTGTATTTATAGGGTAGGAGGGGCTATGATATTGATGCTATGCAAGCCAAGGCTAAGATCTAATAGTCGTGTCTAGGTTAAGCAATACTATGATATATTATTTTATATTTACTAGGATAGGGTAGGGTAGGGTAAGATAGGCTATGATATACTATAATAGGCTATGCTAGTTGTCGAAGTATGGCCCAGTGTCCGGGAATATACGCACACCGGTCTTAAGGTGGGCTAAGCAAGGCAACAAATGTTATTGTTCTAACAGTGCGATTTGAATAGATAGCTGCAGTTGCGTGACCAAGGAATATTCCCAAACAACTTCACACTAAATAAAAGGCACAAAATAAATATGGATATATATATAGACATGAATAAGACGGAATTAGGAACCGAATACTAATTGGATAACCAGAGTTATTAAATGGTTATAATGGGAGATTTAGGGTAGTGAACGATTTAGTTCCTTTCAACCTGGAGAGTAAAGCGGGGCAAATTTGAGGGTAGGACTTGGTGACCTTTATTACTCACGGCTCACGGGTGTAGCTGAAAACTCGCAGAGGGTGGTGCTACTTTCTCCAATCTAATGTTCTATGAGATGCGGCCTCTTTTCATCAAGAAAGATGTCACCAGTCGAACTTTAAAGCGGATGGGGGGGATGACTTCTCAAAAGTCGGATTGAGCGAGCTATCGGGCCTCTTGTCCTCAAGAGGTTACCAGAAGAGTTTCGGAGGAAGGCTCCTCCAATCCTTTATCCGAAGGTGGTTGAAAGAGGCTGACGTTACCTCACGAGACTCTTCTCCCTGATCCGACGTCCAACTGTTCCGTGGCTTGCGACCGTCAATAAACACTTCTCGGGAGAGAGCGTCGTTGAATCGACCCCAATTCGGAGAAGCGTCCTCTAACCGAATCTGTCGATAATCCTTTGGAGAGTGCATATATAACCTTAGTTCTCCAAAACAGGGAGAGATAGAGGCCTTGCCGAACCCTCATTATCGTCGGGACAACCGAGCGTCTTCTTACATGAAAGTGCAAGAGGCTGGGATCAGCGGGTCAGACGGAACGACCTGCGCCTGGAGCCATAAAAGTTGTTCGAGGAGAACCTACTAAATAGATGAGTAATCTCCCGACCCGCTGGGGGAGAAGGGAAGATTGAGAGGGCGGGGAAGTAGCCCTTAATTCAAGCGTCATGCATCGGTGTGAATTTCTCAGTGAGCTGGTGGCAAGTCCACAGAGGGTGAAGTCGGAGGGGAGCGGGAGTAATGGTTTGCTTTCTCTCCCGAAGTATTTTCTTAGGTTGTGGGGAAATATTACTATTATAGTGGATTCTTCTACACTAGTCTAGGCTAGAATATACTAACTAGTCTATGATAGGATAGAATATTTTATGCTAAGATCCAGTAAAGTCGGCTAAGATAAGCTATACTAGACTAGGGTAAGCAAAGCTAAACAAGACTAACTTTTAATATACAATTGTAAGTTGCGCAAAGCTAGGCCAGGTTATACTTTGTAGGCAGGCTATGCTATACTTTGATAAGCTAGGCTAGGATACACTGTGATAGGCTCACGTATGCTATACTTAGGTAGGTTATTCTAATATATACTATTTTAGGCTATATATGCATGTCTATACTAGGCTAGGGAAGGTAGGCTATGTTATACTAGGTTGGGCTAGTATACTAGGCTACTCTAGGGTATACTATGCTATTTTAAGCCATTATATGCTAGTATATACTAGGCTGGGCTTTTCAAGGGTATGCTCTACTATACTACGCTAGAGTAGGCTAGATTATAGTGTACCATGCTAAGCTAGCATAAGCTAGGATAGGCTAGGATAGACTATGTTTGGTTGTGATATCCCACTCTATACCATGCTAGAATCGGATACGATATACTATGTTTCGCTAGACTATAGTATGCTAGACAAGTTTATAGTAGGCTAGGCTAGGTTATAATATGATTATACTATATTAGGCTAAGCTAGATTACGGTAAGGTAGGCTATGGTAGATAGGCTATAGTATGCTAGGCTTTTTAAGACTAACCTAGCCTAGACTATACAAGGATAGGATAGGCAATATTATGTTAAAGTATTTTAAACTATACTAGGTTAGGCTAAGCTATACTCTACTATTCTATGCTAGGCTATACTTTAGTCAGCTTTACTATCCTAAATATGCTAGGCTTTACTAGGCTATGTTAGGCTACGCTTTACTATAGTTTCTAGGCTAAGATAGGTCATACTATACATTCTCTGCTAGGCTAGGCTAGATTAGTCTAGGCTAAGTCATACTATGCCAGGCTAAGATATACTATGAAAGGCTAGGCTATACTATGCTAGCTACGCTAGAGTATTGTATGGTAAGTTCTACTATTATAGGGAATCATAAGCTAGACTTGGTTATACTAAGCTAGGCCTGGCTAGCCTTGGCTATCCAATGCTAGGCTATGCTATGACATAATCTACTCTTTCATACTATGCTATACTATACTAAGATATGATATACTTTGCTAGGCTAGGCAGGATTTACTATGTTAGGAAATCTAGGCTAGTCTATACTGTGCTAGGCTAGGTAGGATTTACTATGTTAGGAAATCTAGGCTAGTCTATACATGCTAGGTTTTATTTTTCTAGGTGAGGTAACACTATGGTAGGCTATCTTACGGTAAGCTAGCTTTTACCAGGCTATTATTCGAGAGTATACTAAACTATGCTATAAAATTTTAGACTATTCTAGACAATGCTAGGCTATACTAGGATATGCTAGGCTAGGCTATACTACATATGCTAGGAGATAGTATACTACATATCCTATACGATATTATACTTTACTATACTATGTTTTGCTATGATATGCTATACTATACTATGCTATGCTATAATATACTATGCGATGTTATACTGTGCTATAATATGTTAATACCCACTATACAATAATATGCTATGTTATACCATGCTATACTATTCTAAACTATGCAATTAGGGTGTGACCATTTTTTTGCCTTACCAATTCCATAAATGAGGTGTAATAAAACGTTAAGAACCGCCATTTTAATTAAAAAGTATATATTTTTTAATATAATTTAGTTCTGCTTTTTAATAAGTCTCGATTTTACAGGCTATTCGTAAGAGGTATGCTCCTGTCAAAGTCTCTGTATATCCTTAAACCAAGAAGAAAGGAACTAAGCAAAATACACAGAGGCGCCCTGCGCAAGCTCTTTTTTAGCAGGGTGAAGGCTCGTTCTCTGTAATTGTTTTATATGAATGCTCATATGGGTTTGGAAGTGAGAATCCAAATAGTTACAGAAAGATTTTTGATCGCGTGCGTTAGTCGAAACAGACGAGTTTCTTATGGCTCAAGTTTGGTTAGCCAAATGAGTGTTTAGTTCGAAAGGAAGAACTGCATAGACTAATTAACTGCTTTCTAAAGTACCACGTGGCGTGATATTTCTTAAGGGCTCCTTCCTACCACACAAACAACATGAAAATTCCAAACGGGCCTTGTTTACACGCGGATTCTGAACTATTTCACACGATTGTCCATATCTGTATTTAATATATTTATATCAATAAAATGTATGAATATTAAAGTTTATCAAATGCAGAGAATATTGAATTGCTTCGAAATGCTAACAATTTGATGTAGGTAAGAATAGTACCAAACGTAAAAGAAAGAAGAGCTGCTGCGTTGAGATGCGAAACAAGAGTCTCCGCTTCGTTGAGATACAAATGGCATGCTCCAAGAACTTATAATCTGCAACTTATAATCCACCCACTTTCTTATTTTCCACTACATTTTATAACAGCTGTGCAAGAAAATTCGTTATATTTTTAGCCTACCTGGAAAATAAAAACAATTAAATTAAAATAATTTATGCTAATAAATAGTTTTTATCCGTTTAAACAATTTCCATGGACAAAATAGTTATCTATACCCGATGGATAAATTCCTCAAGTTCGTTTTGACCTCATCATTGTCAATAATATTTCATTGTGAATATTTCATTGTCTACTGGTTTCATTAATACACGTTGGCTGATAAAAATGAAAGAACTTTCTTGCAAGTCTTGTTCTCAACATGCGCCAACATGTTGAGGACACACGCAAACCACTCAAAAGATGAAAAAATGACTGTAACAGAACTACTGCAAATGGCTGTCTAGCTTTATCTGTAAAATAGAACTGGTTTTATAATAAATGAAATAAAATTAACAAATCTTTATTTTAACTATAAGCTTGTAAATCGTTTAAAAGAATGTTTCTTTGTCGTGATCGTAGAAAATGTAAAATTACTAATCGATTATAAGAAGCAGTAATAAATTCATTTATCTAAAATAATGAGAAAAGTGTCTAATGTATAGCGAAATAAAGTTTTTCAGCAGCCATTTAATCCATCATAACGAGGAAAAGCCCGTTTAAGAAGTCAATTATCAGAGGAAGACGGTTAGCTCCCTAGAATGCCCAAAATTCTGATATTTCGATTAAAACATTCTGCGCAAAATTTATAATTTTTGAGGCAACATAAAATCTGAATAAACTGTGCCTGCCTTGCGCGGTAGTAAATATGGAATATGATATAAGAGTGAGGCTTCATGCTGAAAATACGAAGATTATTTTCTAATAATTCTATTATAACTGATATAGACGGGTTTTCAGTTTCTTGTTCTTCTTTAATAGCAAAATAGAGTAGAATTCACTTCGCGGGGATAGAGAAATGATTTTTAATCAACCTGATGCATCATATTTGAAGATTAGTTTTGTAATTATTTAACAGCTTTTATGTAGTTACTATCAGGTACAATAAATAATACGAAATAATCTCTCATTATGCCTTAAGTGAATGAGGAAGCATGATATGAACTAAATTCATGTTATAATGAATTGATCAAAATCCAGGTCAAGAATCTAAACAAGTGAATTTGAATTGTTTTCTTGTAAATGGTTAACGTTAACGTTTGATTCGGAAAATACTAGTAACATCCAAACACACAGGAATCTACACAAGAGAAAACTGTTTTCTTAGACCGGCGCAGTCGAGAGATTAGATAGTTCTTATAATTAGTACATCTTTTGTAACCAAACTGATAAATTTTAAGCCTTTATAATTGGGAACCATTTTCCTTGCTCTAATGGTGGTTGACAATTTTTACCCATTTTATTCTATCATTTTCCTTCTGTTAGCATCAAAGTCAAGCTATATTCCCTGTCATTAGAAAATCGGTATTATAAGAAAAGGTTAGTGTGTAAACGAATGGGCAGTGTCGTAGGTCAGGTTAGATCTTTTGACCTCCGTTTGCTTTCCGTTTCTCTATACGGTTGTCAAATAACACGAAGAGCAATTCTGCCGTTGAGCCTTGCCGCTACTAATGCAATGGAACTTTGGGTTTCAATAATTCTCTAAGAGGGACTAGATATACTTGGCAGAATTAATTCAATTATCTAGAGGGTTCTGTTTATCAAACTGTGAGAAACAATATGAACTTTACTAATGTAGACACCAAAATAAAATACTGAACATGAAAGATAAATAAAATATTAAATAATGGACTTGAAAAGCAAATCAAATTGTACAAACTCGGCCGCACACGACCGACAAAAGGGAATTCTAATTCCGGGTGGTTCTACCACCCAAAGATTCGGCTGCTCGAGAGAAGCATGAGGGGTAGGAGCAATGAGCTTGAGTACTTCTCAACAGTATGGGTTGGGTTTGGACTTAAGGCCGATTAAACTCGTCCTGTTCGAAGTTATGACGGAAAATAAAATCTTTATTCCAGTAACCATATTCAGCCTCAAAAATAGGGATCGAGGAACTATTTGCCGGGGAGGAAGCGTGGCTCGAGAGAACTTTTCTCGTTTCCTCCCTTTTTTCTTGTCATCTGGCTCTTGGAGTATGGGGACGCCGATAGAAAGAAGATATAAGGAGAGGCAAAATAGACACTCGTAAGAACAATGCAAGCGATCAGGGCAATGGGTCGTATTAAAATAATTCTGGCCGTGTCTTATTTATGTACGGAATTGATCAGAGGGCAATTAACGTTTTAGTTAATATTTAACAATTATCCCAACTTAACTGCTTCCTACAGTCGGCCAGCAATCATAGCCTACATGCCTTACCTTTTTCGACGTCTCCTCTTAGCACAATACTAATTTACACAGGCCAATGCTTTACTATTTATACAGAGCAGCTGGAAGTGAATGTTACTGAGGCGCCGGAAGGGGATTTTACTTTATGTATATAGAGTGGCGGGGAGTGAATTTAGACTTTCACGCTATCACGCAATACCTCTCGTTGTTACAAATAGGCTCGCTATAGGGCATATATCAAACGGAAGTTACATCAAAAGAAGCCGATCACGTGTTCTTTTCGCCTTTCCCATCTCTCTCTCTCTCTCTGACATCTACTCCCCCTCAAACTGAAACATTCAAGTAAGAGTGACATCCAATAATAACTCAATGTTAAGGTAGCACATAGGTCAAACAAGGAGTATACAGGACATCGTAATTTAGAAAAAAAAATGCATGCTAATATATTAGTGACTAAAATTCCAAAATATAGTGACTGGAGAGTACTTTTGTATAAAGTTAATATTACAAAAAGTAAAGAATACACATTAACCAGAATTATCAATGAATATCTTTAAGAAGGAGGCTCACCTGCTTCGAATCCATAAGCAATAATGTTGAATAATCAGTAGAGAGAAAATAAATCAAAAGGGTAAATGCTTCCTCAAACTTAATTGGATATATTACATGGGCACATGTACATAAAAAAATCAATTTTAAAATTAGGAAAATTCAGTCTCAATCAGGAACAGTTCGAAGGGAAATTCGATGAATTCCGGCTAAAGCCATCAGATATACAGTTTTGAAGCCTTAATATACAGGATCCTGAATTGAATTCTTGTAAAACCACACTACAGCGCATTAGACGACCATTATTGTTTTATTAGATTTTGGAGGTAGGAAAAGAGTTTATAGTCAGTTTCTATTATAAATTCTTTCTCTACCAGAAACATTTTAAATTTTGTAATTCGAAAGACTATCACGAAGGCCTATCGTTTTATCACGGCTTAATTCTTTTCTCGTGTTAGAAATTTCTGACTTGAATACGCAATGGGAAAGCACTCATCATTTTCCCTGTATTGAACGAGAACACAGCCTAATCCCTCATTGCTGGCATCTGTTCGTATGACAAATGGTTCTTCGGGGTTAGCCACTTGAAATATGAATGCAGACACAAGTTTCCCTTTGAGTTGATCGAAACTCTTAATTACCAGTGGTTTCCATACAAAGACCTCGCACAGTGAAGCTAAATTACGAATAAAATGACGTTAAAAGGGAGCGGAACCCTTAAAAGGTCTCAATTGCTTCTTGCTCGCGGGAGAAGGAATTTTAAAAATGGCTCAAATTTTATTCTCCTGGGATGGTTATGTCAAAATAGAAACATAAATAGTATTGTAAGCGAGGTGTCACTTACTGGAGCCAATGGTTAAATTAGGTTCTCGGAGTCTTTGTAGAAGTGCTTGAAGAGCAATCGGATTGTTATTGCACTCAATCGTAGCCACATAAATATTATCAAAATGAAAGGATATATGTGGCAACCCATTTAATATTTATCTGACCATTTAATTATAATTACTGCATGCAGTGACGAGGTCAAAAGGAAGTCGTCGAAATTGCATCAGCTCTTTTTTAGTTGTGACAGCTGTGTATTTCTTGAGCTCTTCTCGTATTGAACAGATCCAACTTGGTTATGAATTTGGCTTTCTCAAAAAGATGAAAATTCTGGTTGATAAGAGGGATCAGCTCTGCGGCGAATACGGTTAAAGAATTTAATTTACTATAATCGATGCCCATCCGCTATGATCCATCTTTCTTCTTAACCATAACAACCCAGGAGCAATAATCTGATTTCGATGGATCTATTTTTTTTCACATTTAACAGCTTGTCAACCTTAGCATTAAATGCTTCTCTCAGGTGTATGGGCAGTGGATATGACTTAGATCGGATAGGTTTTTGAGTGTTCAATTGAATGCTGGGTTCAAATTGGTCTGCACAACCAGGAATTTCATATATGACGGCACCGAATTATTTCAGGACGGGCTGTTTTTGAGTTTTCTGAGGAGGCGACAGCTGGTCACTCAACTTTAATTCGGCCGACGAGAGTTCGGGTTCGTCTGGCAAGGCTTGTAGGAAATATTTGCTGCCTTGCTCTATGCAGGCGACTGGCACTATATTTAGGGAATCCATAAAATAATCAGACTTCCTAGGCTATTCTTCATATATGGCCACAATCTGGTTAGGCTATGCGCGCCAATGATCTTTCATAAGGAGATTTATGTGCAAAGGCTTCGTTTCTGTTGGCATTTCAATAAAATAATCGACTGTTTCACGTTTCTCGATAGGTCTGACGTGGAAGAGGGGCACACATAAGAATTGAGACTCCGTGCTAGTATCTACTGAGCACACAGTAAAGAGGGTCATTGCGTTTTTTTTTTGCGCTTTTATCTTTAAGTGAATTAGGGATTCGCAATCTTTCTGATTTTTCAAAAATCCCCGTTAAGGACATTTGAGCAATCTGAAGCCCTAGGGATTGCAAAGGTGCGGGCACTTCCGAGTCTCTAATTGGTCGAGCTCTGGTTGTCAGGAGTTGAGCCAGGAGAGGGGGAGATATCCGCGGACTCTGGCCAATTAAAGCAGCACAGAAATTGATGTGCGCTGCGACGACCGCACATCAGCCAGTGAAGTAGGCGCATTCGACGTAGCATTTCTCAATGGTGAATCTGTTAGCGCGCCCCAGGCAATCATTCACTGTTGTAAACTTGTCATGATCCGGGGCTACAGGTGAAAATGACCAGTCAACTATTCGATGCATGCGCAGCCTTTGCTGCGCATGAGATTTAAGATCCAGCTCCCGTTCATTACTCTTTTTTAAAAAATTGAGACCTCCAGGAGTGCTGTAGTCAAACATAAAGTTCACCTGGTGTCCGGCCGGACTCAAATCACTTGAAGGAATGGGTGCTTCTGGATGCGACGGGGGTTAGATAGGCTTGGCTCCTATATTTTGAACCTAGTGAGGATGTTCACCTCTAAATTGAGAATTCTGAGGGCAATTAGTTCTTAAAGGACCCTCTACTCTACAGGAGTAACAGACAATAGATCTCCTGGAGAGCAACGAAGCAGGGGGAAAGAGTTTAGGCTTGGGAGATGAACTTAGCTTATGGGGTTTGTGTTGCGTTAGTGTGGTGTAGTATTCTTCCCTTCCTTCTTTTAGCAATATATATGTTTTGTTGCACTCTTTAGGTTTCTGGCACTTCTAGTGTTTCACAAAGGATCTGATCTCTGAGGGAAATGATGCAAAGAGTTGGTGTTTGAAGACGATTTTAACCACAACATCGTATTTCTGGGGAACTTTGGTAGCGTCTAGCCAGAAATTAAAATTACGATGCAAGGAATATCCAAACTGACGAACTGTTTGGTTAGATTGGATGCGACAGTGCCGGACTTTGCACGATAAAAGTCCGAAGTCATGTTATAGGCAGCAGGCAATTTGGCTTTAACGTGGAATAATTGATGGTTGCCTCTGATGAGAACGAGAGGAAAATATCCCTGAGCTTGGTATTAAGTAAACGCAACAACTTGGATACGCCGCTGGTTTCAATATCACAATGGCTCTCCTCAAAGAATTATCTTAGTGAGTGAGGTATGATCCGAAATATTCTCCTTACTTGAAAACAGGCAACCTAATGGACGCAGTTTGTTGAACTTGTGTCATAGACGTAAAAGATGTCGTTACGCTTCTGGTTCTGATCCTTTTCAGCTCATGAAGATGAATTTTGTCTCTTTCTTCTCTTTCTTTCTCTAGGTTTCATTCTTCACGTGTTTGGTTAGATTGGATGCGACAGTGCCGGACTTTGCACGATAAAAGTCCGAAGTCATGTTAGAGGCAGCAAGCAATTGGGCTTTAACGTGGAATAATTGATGATTGCCTCTGATGAGAACGAGAGGAAAATATCCCTGAGCTTGGTATTAAGTAAACGCAACAACTTGGATACGCCGCTGGTTTCAATATCACAATGGCTCTCCTCAAAGAATTATCTTAGTGAGTGAGGTATGATCCGAAATATTCTCCTTACTTGAAAACAGGCAACCTAATGGACGCAGTTTGTTGAACTTGTGTCATAGACGTGAAAGATGTGGTTACGCTTCTGGTTCTGATCCTTTTCAGCTCATGAATAGGAATTTTGTCTCTTTCTTCTCTTTCTTTCTCTAGGTTTCATTCTTCACGTTAATTCTCTCTTTCTTTCTCTTCTCTTCTTTCTTCACGTTAATTCTCTCTTTCTTTCTGTTCTCTTTCCATATCTTCTAGCTTTTACTGCTCTGTCTTCCTCTTGGATGTAGGCCATTAAAACCTTTTTATTCAATCCCAGAGACTCACCTTGTGCAGAAATACGGGCATCTTTTCGGGCTCTTTGGTTAAGGAGAGTGGAGATGGAGCGCTCGCCAGCGCACTACTGTGAGACTGCGTTGTCCCCCACACTGTTTGGCACATTCTTGTTGAATATCCCAGTCTAGGTGATCTCCGCGCAAGTTACTTATCCTGGTACCGGGATGTGCGGGGTTGCTACCGCCTGTCCCTTGTACTCAGCACGAGTTCATGCACATTGATTGGTGGACTTATAGAATTTGTGGGGGAGGCTGGCCTTCTTCCCTTTATTTAACTAGGTTTGTTTTTTTGTTATTGTTGTTCTCTCTGTAGGTTGCACGCTCCTTCGCTGGGGGGGAGGGGGACCTCCCCGGAGCTTGCTTTCTGATTGTTGCCCCCTTCCCTCTTTATCGTGGTGAGTTTTAATATTCTTATTTTAAAGTAGACTAGTGCTAGGCTGTTGTCATTGCGGCGACTTATGTTTAAGTGGGTAGTCGCCAGACAGGCTCCTTCAAATTTTTAAAAATCCAAGTCCGCGTTAATCTGCCTCCCAAAGATTTGGCTGGTCGAGAGGAGCACGAGGGCTAGGTGCACTGAGCTCGAGTACTTCCAGCCACACGGGTTCGTTTTGCAATTAGGGCTGATAAGTACTCGGCCTGTTCGAAGTTATGTCGGAAAATATAACCTCTATTCTACTATCCACAGCCAGCCTAGAAAGTAGGGTTCAAGGGAGTATTTGCCGGGGATGAAACTTGGCTCGAGCGATCTTTTCTCAATTCTTTCGTTTTTTTCTTGCTTCTGCCTCTCGGGATATTATGACGCCGATAGAAAGAAGCTATAATGAGAGGCAAAATAGTCACTCGTAAGCATAATGCAATCAATCAGGGTAATGGGTTGTATTTACAATAATTCTGGCTGGGTCTTATTTAAGTACCGAATTAATCAATGTATGTTTTATTTAATATTTAACAATTATTCCAACTTAATTGCTGCCTACACTCGGCTAGCAATCAGAGCCTATAGGCCTTATTACCTATTGCGATGTCTCCTCTTAGCACAATACATCTTTTTACAGGCTAATGCTTTACTATTTATACAGAGCAGCCGGAAGGGGATTTTACTTTATCTATGTAAAGGCGCCTAGAATTACTTTAGATCTTCACGCTATCTCGCAGGAGCTTTGTTGTTACAATTAGGCTCGCAATAGGGCATGATATTAAACGGAAGTTTCCTCATAAGAAGCCAATCGCCGGTTTTTTTCCTTTCTATCCATCTCTCTTTCTCTCTCTCTCGACAGTGAGTTAACATAATACCGTTAGTTTTAATGAATCCTGTTCAATGAATAGAATATAGCTCTTGATTTGGCAGAGCCTATAGAAAGAGGAATGTATTTATAAGGTATATGTTAATTTTAAATTGTATGATAACCTATAAAGTAGCCCAGTAAAAAAGCAGAACATCCGTATTTCTATCATAACCACCTCCTTAATATTTGCCACCCCAAAATCACATTTTTTAAAATTGCTGTACGAATAATATTGGATTAAACTAGGTTTGGCTAAACTTTAGGCAAATATGGATGATTACAACAAAAGTTACCTGCCGATAAGCAATTTACTTTGAAAATTTAAGTGATTAAAATGATGTGAATGAGAGCGCAAACAAATACCTGTCGGAATAAAGGGATTAAATTATTATGAAAAACCTTTATATAAGTTATAAAAAAATTGAAAACCTTAATGAAACTTATAAGAAAATTGAAATTTACTGTTTTTGGATTCCTCGCAATTGTATTATGTTAAGGAGACTTTGGAAGTCATACATAACAAAGATCTTCTCTTCATCCAGGAGGTTCTTCAAGGACTTGTCCTTGTGGGAGTTGGTGTTATCTTGCAAGTAGAACGTGGGACGCTGGTCGATCCAGCTAATAATTTTGTCTCAGATTTCTTGAATATTGTGCCTCCTTCGCTGTACCCCGTAAATGCACAATTCGCCCATTGCCTCCTACTGAAATCAACCTCCTGACCAAGACACTTTCTCTGCCAAACTTCACACACATTTTGATGAAAATGGCGGAAAATCTTTGGTATATTCTACGAAGAATGAACTTCCTAACTTCGGATCAGAACTAATTGAACGTATCTAGATTCGAAATTGGACATGGGTGATAATAACAGGGGTAGAAAATGACAGATTTAAAGAAGAGGGAGGGGCAGGATAATGTGAAATGTAGAAGAGAGAGAAAGAGAAGGATCTATGGTAAAAGAGTGTCCCAATATTTTTCTCTATTTTCAACTTTGCTAATTAATCATTGTTGTTGTTTTGTATAAATGTTTTATGGTGTGTGACTGGTCGAAGTGAACGATATTTAAACCGTTGAATTTTTATTATGCATATAGTTTGCAGCTGGTCATAAATAATGGATTTAAGTGTGCTGTGATAGAACGAGTTGAATCTGTGTTAAATTCAACTCCTATCCCATATTAGTTAAAACCATGAGGCTACCCACGTGCATCTTCGATTCGAGGCTTGGAGTCTTATCAACAGCTACCGGACGCCAATGTTTAAACAAGGAGGTTATCGTTCCCCCCGTTCGCCCCCATACGCCGACCTCGCCAGATCGAGTTAGGCTTATGGACAGATAAGGCATTTTTCTCCGGCCCAGCTGTGCGTTCCCTCGAAGCTTCCACCCCATTCTCCCCCACGCCAAGGAGATGTCCTGGCTATTTATATGAAAACTTTACCACTAAGATCAGATTGGAGATCCAGATTTTCGTCGCGAAACATCACCACGACCCTCTCTCCCTTTGTGCGCCAAGGGACCTCGACCTCGAGATTCACCATCACTTGTCCAGAAGGAGGACAATATTCCTTGAGTGCCAAAGGTTCGAGCCTTTAGTGACGCCAAGTCCCCAAGGCATCCCCCCCCCCCTGTTGTCCAAGGAGAACAGCATTAGAACAGCCATTGTTCGTTTTGAGCCCTTCGCCAAGAAACGGTTCTCATCCCTCCCCCCCTGTTGTTCAAGGAGAACAGCATTAGAACAGCCATTGTTCGTTTTGAGCCCTTCGCCAAGAAACGGTTCTCATCCCCCCCTGTTGTTCAAGGAGAACAACATTAGAACAGCCATTGTTCGTTTTGAGCCCTTCGCCAAGAAACGGTTCTCACCCCCCCTGTTGTTCAAAGGAGAACAACATTAGAACAGCCATTGTTCTTGAGCCCGTAGACAAGAGACGGTTCTCATCCCCCCCTTTTTTCAGAAGAGAACAACCTAGAACAGCCATTGTTCGTCAAGCCGTTCGTCGAGTAACGGTTCTCCTTTCCAAGACGCCACGTCGGGATCCTTTTATCCCCCCCCCTTCGGCTGGAACTCGCCAGGGGACCGAATATTCCTTCAAGTACCTTCCACTGCACCCTAATGAAGTTACGTAAGCCAAGCGTCACCTTTTGAGTATTGATCCCTTATTTGTCAATTCTATCCTGTGCTTTAAATGGTTTATCGAACCATCCCATCTCTTTAACTCCATATTTGTTTTACCTTTTTTTGATCCCTTAAATCCTTGGATAGGCCCGAGTCTCCACGACCCTTTCCATTCTATTTGTCAATATTTTCCGTTTTTGTGTTTGCTGATAGTTATTATTAATAAAACTCTATTTTATTAATGATAGCAATATTATTATCCTTGAGCTCAGTTCCACTTCTTAAGCATTTTGAAGATACATAATATCGGCCGCCAGACAGTAAAAACGCACTCTAGAGATAATTAAGGAAGTTCCCTCAACGAATAGTGATATATGGTATATCGTCGGGAGTCATTCTACGACATATATATATATACTATTAAATTTGGTATCAGGTGTGTAAGGTTTAACGCTATATCTTTGCAAACACTGGTCTCAGTCGAGTAAAGCATAGTGTTATTCGTTATAATAATAGAATATAGTAGTTCCCTTTTGTTTTAACGATTGCTATCCCCTTTTTTTTTAAAACTTAAGAAGCTGGAGTAGCTCAAGGAACGGTTATAATAATTTGTTTGTTTTTTTGTGATTTTAGTCAGTGGTTATTTAGATTGAGAAACCAAGTACGAATAGGTCAGTGCCCATATTTAGGTAGGCTAATTCTATAGAGGCATAATTTCTCTTTCAAGGAATTTTAGTTGGTTGACTAGTGCGCCCCCAAGTGCAAAGATGACTCAGTTTGAAATCTTTAAAGCGCAAGGAGAGTCCCGTGGACTTTCCGGAAAAGAACTAATTGAGTACATTCAAGAGGAGCAAAGAAGAGAAATAGAACTCCAACGAGAAGAAAGAGGGGAACGGATAAGACAAGCTGAGCTTCAGATTGAATTAGCTCGGATTAAAGCAGAAGTTCAAAGAAAAAAGGTAGAAAAAGAAAGAGAAAGAGAGGAACGGGAAAGAGTAATCCAACGAGAAGAAACAAGGACGGATTCGCGCCCCTTCCCAGGAAAGCTGACAAAGTTTCCGAGCCCCGTAAAACCCCAAAACTTCTTTCCCCAAAACCAACAACGGGACTCCAAACCTCCCGCTAAGACTTCTCCTCCATCTCTCTTCCCGAAGCGACCAACCATATGCTTCACCTGTGGTGTAGAAAACCACATGAGCTGGAATTGCCCCCAAAATTCTAGGCTTAAAAGCGGACCAACCCACCAAGTTCACCAGATTAATGCGACCCCGGCTCCCCCGGTGGTGCAGACCCAAGCAGAAACTTCTCCCCCTCCGTCAGGCCACCAGGTAAATTTTGTTTTTGGTAAAAGTTCATCGGGAACTTTGAAATATGAGGAAGGCAGCGTGGACAGCTGTCGAGTATCGACTCTCGTCAGGGACACAGGATGTACATGCTTCATCGTGTCCGACGAACTCCTCCCAGTGGCCTCTAACCACGAAAAATTTGCGGTGGTACATGACCAACTTGGGCGGGCGAACCGATTCCCCGTCGCTAGATGTTACCTGCAGTGTCAATATTATAATGGCTGGGCTGAAGTCATTGTAGCACCCATAAAATTCTGTTCCGTACTTATAGGACAGAGCCCCCAAGTAAGTTTCGATCCTGTGTTTCAGGCCGCCCTTCCTCAAGGCCGAAATAAGAAAGAAGCCCAGGAGCCCGTCCCCATCAGAACCCCGATACCGTCCGATATCTCGGAGACCCCTAACCAGGACTTTAGGACGGCAAAAGAGGAATGTGAATCACTAACACCTTTAGGTGATAAGGCCCCAGACAAGGACACGGAGACTGTCCCTGGACCTCAAGAAATAAAGAACCCCCAACGCGCCCATGGAGATACCTTCGTAGAACTGGACGAAGCATCGGCGCTTGAAGAGGACTGCCCCGCGGAGTCCCTTAAGGTAATCCAGACAGTGTTCCACCAACCTGATGCCGATTACCCTCCTCCTTCCCTACCAGGCAAGTCTTTGGAACCCTCTGACCTGGATAGTGACGCGCAGCTGACACCACGCCAGAAGAGTCAGCTCCAAGAACTAATTAAATGGAATCACCATTTATCCACCCTATTAGCTCTTTTCGAGCAACTGCGTGAAAATGGCCTCACCATTGGCCCCAGCAAATGCCAGTTTGCCCACGAAACCATCAAATATTTGGGTTTCAAAATAGGACAAAGCAAGTCAGGTCCCCACGAGAACAAGATTAAGGCAATCGCCCACATGCCCCTCCCGATTACAAAGAAGCCATTAAGATCGTTCCTAGGATCAGCTTCTCCCTATCAGCGATTTGTTCCGAATTTCGCTGCAATTTTGGCCCCCCTATGCCCCCTTCAGGAAAATAATTTCTCCGATCGTTTACGTTGGAATGATGTCGCTGTTTCCCATTTTAATCAGCTCAAAAGTAAGTTCATTTCTGCCCCCACTTTTAAGTTGCCCAACCCGGAAAAATCCGTTGGGGTTAAGACCGACGTGATCAACGAGGGCATTGGAGGTGTACTCCTTCAATACGTGGATGACAGAACGGGTCATCCAGTTGCATATGCTAGTCGTCAATTATTACCACGCGGAAAGAGATATGCAACTAGAGAAAAGATAGCTCTATCAATTATCTGGGTCATAGACAAATTCAAGCTGTACTTGATATGTAAAGATTTTCAAATAGGAACCGACCACCGTCCGTTAGCCTATATTAGGAATTTGAGACACTCAAACGGCCGCATCATGCGCTGGAGTTTACTCTTGCAAGAGTATCAATTTAAAATAAATTATATCAAAGGTTCCGATAACCAGGTCGCTGACGCACTCAGTAGGAATGCGTTACCGAATAGCGTAGAACAATTGTATTCATAGGATTAGTATCTCCATGTAGGTATATACCGTCTTTTACGACTTAATTTAAGATTCTTTTGTAATATAATTAATTAATGTATATGTCTGAATTTTGTAACGCTCAATGTCTAATTTTTTTGATGTATATATTTTTGTTCTTATTAATTTACGTATAAATTATTTTGTCCCGTATGTACTAAGTTTATATCATTTCTTTTTTCTATGCCTTTTTTTTTATTAAGTTGTATTAAAGGTTATTTTCCCCTGTAATCTAAAGATCAAAATAATCATGTATTGAGGTAATAATAGTTAGGTGCAGGAAGATACGGTTGGTACAAGAAAACGAGTTCCCTACAACAGAGCTCTATCGTTGTCCCTTCTCTCTTTTTTTTTCGAAGTGACAACTTTCCCTGGAATGGAGGGGTGGGATAGAACGAGTTGAATCTGTGTTAAATTCAACTCCTATCCCATATTAGTTAAAAGCATGAGGCTACCCACGTGCATCTTCGATTCGAGGCTTGGAGTCTTATCAACAGCTACCGGACGCCAATGTTTAAACAAGGAGGTTATCGTCCCCCCCGTTCGCCCCCATACGCCGACCTCGCCAGATCGAGTTAGGCTTATGGACAGATAAGGCATTTTTCTCCGGCCCAGCTGTGCGTTCCCTCGAAGCTTCCACCCCATTCTCCCCCACGCCAAGGAGATGTCCTGGCTATTTATATGAAAACTTTACCACTAAGATCAGATTGGAGATCCAGATTTTCGTCGCGAAACATCACCACGACCCTCTCTCCCTTTGTGCGCCAAGGGACCTCGACCTCGAGATTCACCATCACTTGTCCAGAAGGAGGACAATATTCCTTGAGTGCCAAAGGTTCGAGCCTTTAGTGACGCCAAGTCCCCAAGGCATCCCCCCCCTGTTGTCCAAGGAGAACAGCATTAGAACAGCCATTGTTCGTTTTGAGGTCTTCGCCAAGAAACGGTTCTCATCCCCCCCCCTGTTGTTCAAGGAGAACAGCATTAGAACAGCCATTGTTCGTTTTGAGCCCTTCGCCAAGAAACGGTTCTCACCCCCCCCCCCCCCTGTTGTTCAAGGAGAACAGCATTAGAACAGCCATTGTTCGTTTTGAGCCCTTCGCCAAGAAACGGTTCTCACCCCCCCTGTTGTTCAAGGAGAACAACATTAGAACAGCCATTGTTCGTTTTGAGCCCTTCGCTAAGAAACGGTTCTCACCCCCCCTGTTGTTCAAAGGAGAACAACATTAGAACAGCCATTGTTCTTGAGCCTGTAGACAAGAGACGGTTCTCATCCCCCCCTTTGTTCAGAAGAGAACAACCTAGAACAGCCATTGTTCGTCAAGCGGTTCGTCGAGTAACGGTTCTCCTTTTCAAGACGCCACGTCAGGATACTTTTATCCCCCCCCCCCTTCGGCTGGAACTCGCCAGCGGACCGAATATTCCTTCAAGTACCTTCCACTGCACCCTAATGAAGTTACGTAAGCCAAGCGTCACCTTTTGAGTATTGATCCCTTATTTGTCAATTCTATCCTGTGCTTTAAATGGTTTATCGAACCATCCCATCTCTTTAACTCCATATTTACCTTTTTTTGATCCCTTAAATCCTTGGATTAGCCCGAGTCTCCACGACCCTTTCCATTCTGTTTTTTCAATATTTTCCGTTTTTGTGTTTGCTGATAGTTATTATTAATAAAACTCTATTTTATTAATGATAGCAATATTATTATCCTTGAGCTCAGTTCCACTTCTTAAGCATTTTGAAGATACATAATATCGGCCGCCAGACAGTAAAAACGCACTCTAGAGATAATTAAGGAAGTTCCCTCAACGAATAGTGATATATGGTATATCGTCGGGAGTCATTCTACGACATGTGCTAACACAAATTGATAGACAAAATCGGATTTATAAATTTCTCGTGCATTCCATCGCCTTTTCTAAAATTTTACTTTCTTGCCCGCTTGTCGTCTCGTAGGGTTAGATGGTTCAAGATGAACTCGAATTCAAGTCTAGGTAAAAGTTCCTTTTATAATAAATTGCTCGGGTGGTTAGTTACAAATTTACTGGGTTGAGATCAACTTTGATATGCAAATCTCTTCATAGCTTAAGCTCCCTCCTAAATGTCTTTTTCTATATTAGGATAGTTTTATTCTAGTTCCTTTAGATTTTCAGAAATTAGGTAGGGGTAAGGATGAGAGTAATTTTGATTTTCGTATAGAGCCTTATATTTTCTTTGGGTTATACTGATGGATATTGATAATCCAAAATATTTGCCTAACTCGCAAGATGAACACGCTGTTCCTTTGGTGATTTGTTTAGCATAGCCTCTTGTGGTAATAGATAGTCCCAATACGGTCCCCTCAGTGTTGTAACAATTGATGTCATCCTCAACTTATAGATCAAGCAGCTTTTGTCTG
Source organism: Ceratothoa steindachneri (assembly GCA_963969495.1). Taxonomy (NCBI): domain Eukaryota; kingdom Metazoa; phylum Arthropoda; class Malacostraca; order Isopoda; family Cymothoidae; genus Ceratothoa; species Ceratothoa steindachneri. The sequence continues at coordinate 89,506,233 of OZ018328.1, forward strand.
TTGAGTGGCAGGATCTTAAATTTCAGCCTATTTTTTGAGGTTTTGCACTGTATCTTAAACTGTTCAAAAGTCTTTATCTTATGGGTTGTAGTACAAGTCATAACATCTTCTATTTTATAATGTTAGCAGATCAACTGATATATACGAACGGCGAACTGTAAGTAAACAATGTCTTCTCTGATAGGAGACTGCAGTTCTAAGATAAAGATTAAGTAGAGAAGTGAACTCAGCCTTTTCCCTTTGGGAACGCTTCTTATTTGCTCAAAATTTGAGTATACATATATAGACCTGGAGAGGAAGGTATTCATACCGATCTAAGATAAAATCGCATACATTTTTTCAGGGATTAATTTGAAACCAATCCTTATTAATTTGCACGGTAATCACCGAATTCAGACGGCATAATTTCTGTTTATACAATCCGTGCTGTTGTTGACAATGCAGTATTAGAAATCAAGAACACCATTAACATGGTTGGTAAAATTTTTTTCAAGAATCTTTTCAAAATCATAAAAGAGGGTGATTTGACAGAAATTTCCAGGTCTGTATCAAAGTGAATATAATTTTCGATATTTTTCAGGCATCTTGGAAGTAGCCAACTTTGAGTAATGTATTTATGTAGTATGTACATGAAAGCACTAATGGACTAGTCTATAGCTAGACACGTACTCCCAACTGCTCTCTATTGAGACGACTTAATAGTCTCGCTAAGTACAAGTGCAGAAACCTTCACTCCACTCCATTCTTCATTCCTCCATAAGTACGTTATTAGAGGCGGAGAATTTCTCTTAATGTGTTTATTTACATAGTTACAGGGAGCCATCAAGAAATAATTAGTCCCATTCTAGACTAATATGCTATTAGTTCTCAGTTGGGCATTCTCGCCGTGATGATCTCTCACGCGACCTTCAATCCACAACAGGGTTCAGTATTTAAACAATATCATTATTCGTAAAATAACTGTCAATTTTGTTTTTAGAGCTATTCGCACTACTAGCATTTACTACCTCCGCAAGGATTGCGTTCCATTCATCGATAATTTTAAAGGCGAAAAACCTTTGGTTCTATGTTCGTTTGAATCCTCCGTCCTTATAGTTGAAGTCGTTGTCACGTGTAATGACATGCTCCTACTTAAAAAAATTCCTAATTTACGTATTCAAATTTATTTAGAAATTCTGAATACTTCGATAAGCTCACCTCGCAATCACCTAGTTTCGAGAGTTGGTAGTTTGAATATATTTGATCTTTTAATATAATATTATTTCTAATCGAGGGATTACTTTAGCTACCGTTCGTTGAATTCTTTTTATTCTATTGATGTTTACATGTGTATAAGGAGACTACAATTGTATCACATATTCCAGGAGTGGCCTTACTAATCTTTTATATAGAAATATGATTATATCTTGGTGTTTGTAGTGAAAAATCTCGCAATAAATTCAAGCATTGTGTTCGCCTTCTTAGACGCTTCGTCATACTGTTTGGTAAACTTAAAATCCTTTGAAACCTGCACTTTTAAATCTTCTTCTTCGTCCACGGAGATATAGTCAATGATTTCCATTTCTAAGTCAATATCAAATGCTTAATTTTCCTCCGGTGAGATCGAAAAGATTCATTGCCTACAGAGATATGAAATCGTGTCCAATCTCTTCAGGAGTGTCCAATATTTTGTCATTATCCGTTTTGATCAATATTTTCATAATAGCATTTTTTACAAAGGTCTTTTTTACACTTCACCATAAACTCCGAATTTTTACGCTCCTTAATATAGTTCCAGAAATATGTCCGTTGTTCTACTCATAGTTCCTTCAATGCATCTTGGATTTCTTTGAGATGTCTGTAGATTTCCGTAAAATAGTCATTGTCTTTCCTTAGAATGTTTCTAGCCATTTACTAAAACAAGATTCTCAGCATCGCTGCAGTCGATATATGGGCAGGAAGAGTTCGAGATGATAATTTGTGTAAAGATTCTGCTTCAATAGCAAGCCGAAAATCAGTAATTTTCTGAAGGTCCTCATGACTCTCCTCCAGCGTCATGTTTTTCAAAGTGTTAGTGTCATAGATAGCAAGAAAGTGTTGGTATAAATCTCAGCTTATTCATTTACAGGACTTTATTTCTTTGACTAGAAGCTAAATGGTCTAACTGAAAGGTTTTAGGGTCGGATGGTGGTCAGTTGGAATAATGGGGCCTGATAAACTTTAGATGTTGAAAAGGAAATCTAAAAAAGTAAGAATATGGATGGGTTAGACTTCAGGGGCTACTCATTGTTTACAATATATGGAAGAATCGGGTCTAACACTTTTAGCAATACTTTTGTTCAGTAGTAGATCAAGATTGCACACCGCTCTATTAATGAAAGTGTAGTTAGAGGCAGGGGCAGTATTGGATCCTGTTTTGTTGAATTCATTGAGTGAAATTTGGCCAAGATAGTAAGAAGTAAATTTGATTGCCCCCTTGCTGTAAGACATTATAAACCTTGAGGTATTCTTAGGGCTAATGCTGGATTTAGCACCCTAGTAAAAGTTGTTTTGTATTGGTGGTAAAAATAATATAGACTACTGTTTGGCAGCGCTTATCAGTCTCTGCAATGGCTCCAATTCAAAATCCCAGCCTGATAGCACAGTTCTACCACAAACGCGCGGGAAGAGAGAGAGAGAGGAGGGTGACAGATTTCTGTGGCACATTACCTTGAAAACAGCTGCTAATTAGCCAACGTGAACGAGATTAAAATGAAGTTAGTTTCTATTGTATGCAATTAATGCCGGTTCTCTCCAAAAGAAAGCTAAGCTTTCAGATCATTTTCGACACTTTATTTTTTTCACTCACTTGCTTATCGTTGATTACATCCGTATTTTTTATTCAAATTGGCATAAAATTTACGTATTTTCTATTTGTAAGTTATCGTCCACTTATTTCGAAACATTAGACATTATCTGGCAAAAGTTATGGAAGTCGTAATAAAAATTCAGGCGTTCGATCTTTTTGGACTGTAGGGTAGGTATTTTAATTCCTATCAGGTTGTTATGTTATAAAAATAACTTGTATAAAAATCTATATCATTGGGTCTCTATTTATTTCTTTCCTTTAAAAAAATCCTTCACTTTTTAAACCGTTTAGCCTTTAAAATTGAAAATATCTAAACTTAGAAAAAAACATCACATTTTCATGTTTATTCTTTATTATTATATGGACTTTTCCATAGCGTCCAACATAATTACCATGGTTAGGGTAAGCAATATGTTTAGAGGAAATTACGCTAGGAAGGAAAGTACTTTAGCAGAAAAATATTAACGCGTATTTTTGTTATAATGTACTTTAAAAATTTATTTTATCGAAGTTAATCAGGCCCCTATTTTTGCGCTACCCACCTTAACAAGTACTACATTTCCATAAGTAGTTTAAACTTAAACTTTGATTTTTAAGCAAAAGACAGCCTAGTAATTTCCACTTTAAATCCCCTCAAAATAAATTACTAAGGTGAAGTCATTCCTTATATGTATATGTACATATTTCATAATTCAACTCCTTAAAAAAACATTTCGATGCTTAAATTCCTATTTTCATACGATTAGTTCCAGATTTGGCTAAAATTTATTTTCACAATTCTTTTAACACTCACCGTAGTTCATATTGATTTTAGAAATTAAAACGAGTCTGAAAGACCTAACCTTTCTTTTCGGTTCATAGCGAGGAAAAAGATAAGAAAAATAAAACTTGGTTCTAAGGAAAGAAAAATCTAGACGTATCCTCTAACGTTAAACTGAATAATGTTTTTAAAGAGTTTTAATCAAGGATTTAACCCAAATCCTTTACTTCATAAAACTCTGCAATTAAAAACTCTTTTGTAGAATGAGTTTTCAGATGGGGTGTATCACGCAGAGAATTTTTAAGGAGAGATCTGTAGAAAATGTAAGTGAAAATGTGTAGAAGATATATAGCTGCTGATATTCTTGCTGGCATTGGAGCCAGGAAGGAGGTAGGGCAAAATGTGAATGTTTTCTATGAGAGGGTGCACAAACCATCCGATGCCACCAGACTCAGTAATTTTTCCCATGCAACATAACATAGCCTCTTGCAGCTTGCAGAAGGATCTCTTAACTGAAAGGGTGGAAAGAATTTATGTAAGATGAAAACCATCATGACAACCATAACCATTAGAGTGGAATTCAGTATCCCTCCTTCATCATCCCAAACCACGAATGAGAAGACGAATACTCGTTGGCTTCTAGCTTTCGAAACCACCTGTGGGCCATTCTAATATTTGAAAAAAGGCTTGTAAAACAAGTGGACAAAGATTACAAATGCAAATGTCTAAGAGGAGTAAAGTCCGTATAGCCTTAATCTAATTTAAGACCATACGGCTAACTGGAGCTGGAAATGTTTGCCACACTTATGGTAATAAGTGTGAGAGTCTGTTTAGGGTATCCCTTCACTTGTTTTTTTGCATAACTAGAATCACAAAATAAAAGGATAATTAGCGTATCTAACACTTCGCGATGTATGATTGATTTTCTATTGCAAGATGTATGAAGTGTTTGTTTATGGGTTTGTTTCGTGGTATACGGCTGAGTATGTATGAATGTTTGTTTCGTACATGAAAAACTCTGTTCATTTTTGTTCTCTCTAAGATTGCTATATTACTATTTATCCCTTATCTTTTGATTTGATTCTTTAACCAAGAAGGACTCGTAAATTATATATCTATTGCCATGTGCAACGATTCTAGGATTTAATTAAACCAATGGAGCAAAAATATACTTTTAATTACATAAAATATGAAATATTAAATCTTTAAATCTACTAAGTATATAATAAGAGCGTCTAAATAATAATTAATACTACTAATGGGTACTACGCAATGGCTGAGGCAAAGATTTACTCTAGTACGGAATGTTAATTAAAGAACATAATTAAATGGGAATCCTTTCACTTTTAACAAAGTGACATCAGACTGGGAATGATCTTGACCAAGAATCTCCTTCAGTTGAAGAGGGAGTCGAGGTGAGGCGAGTGTGTCTTCGAGGTGAATGAAGAGGAGCGCTTGTCGATGTATCTTCACTTGACGATATAAGCAAAGGGAGACTGAAAGTATGATTATTCCAATCCTTGGGTTACCCTTATGATGCGCGTTGACCAAGAAGTGAATCCTTTCTCGAGTGGGACTTCACTTTCGTATTCATCAATGGTGAGGGATAGCTCTGGCTTTATTCGAAAACTGAGATATGGGGTTTCTCTGAAGAGAGTCGCATTAGAGTGATTCTCTATACCGATAATCTACTCTTCGAAGTGACCAAAAGGAACAGCCTCGGAAGGAAAACTCCCGCTCGGTTCTATTTTTTTTCTTCTTCTTAATGGGCGGACTGACGCCGATACTCGTCTTCTATCAATCGCTAACTTGATTCTCATTTCTTTTCTCCAGATCGACGTAGATATACCTCACTTATCCCCGGGGGAAGGGAGATGAGTGCCCATGTTTAAGCCTCTATCCTACGGCATCGCTTTTCAGCGTCGTGACCCTTAACTCTAATGGTCTCTTCTGGTTTTCGTCTTCGGCGGAGAGAATGAAATTTCGTCTATTTGGCGAAACTAGACCTAAACAATAAGAGAGGAGAGTGAGCAAGTTCATAGATTTTTATTCGAAAGGCTATACCTTCCGACTTTGTTTATACTAACGTGCTAAAAAAACTGCCGATTTTAAAGTTTCCTTGCGAGTCATATCGAGGATTGTTGTGCCAGCGGGGCAAAAGGAGGGGGGGAGGTTAAATTATCGGCTCATATGCCACGAAGCTATTGACGCTGTGCAACCGAACTGGCAGCTGTTCGGTCCTCACAATATCGATTTCCCTACAGTTTAATTAATATGAATGATTTGTGCTGATAGCTTATTGGTATAGTGGTTTAAGGTGTCGGTTTTCACAATCGCTGTAGGGGATGGTGTATGGAGGCAGAGAAGTGATTGCAAATGAGACCATAGTATACTTAATTAAGAAATTGACACGAAACATTTGGAAGTGGTTTATGATGTCAGAGATTTAAGTTAAGCCTGATGATGTTCTAAGAGGGAAAACTTTTGTATATCCAATACACACTGATTTAAATATAGGCAATGTACACATATATTAATTAATCAAGAGTATAGCTTGTCTGCACATACGTAAAAGAGGATCTTTTCAACTGTAGAAATTTAACTATATAATGGCAACTAATGTTGCACAAAAAACATTATGGAGCAACTCTGATGATGCATTGCGAATTAGACTAACCATAAAGAAGGAATAGGCCATTTTTGCTAGTGGAAAAATGAAACACAATACGCCGTTATCACACAGAATTTCTCTGCTCGAGACAGACTAGCGCAGCTGTATTTAATTTGCGGTGGTTTATCACCGTCTTCCGCCAGTTTGATTACGCTGTCCCGCTTTCAGCTGGCAGCCGTCTCCATCTCCCCCTCTCTTGCAGTAGAAGGGAATCTCTCTTATTTCCCGTTCGCCTCGTCAATTCCCCAAATTATCAAGGTTAATTTATCTTCAGCCACGCCTGATATCCCTTGGGAATCTCGCTTAATTCCCTTTCGCCTCGTCGATGCCAGAAATTATCAAGGTCCATGTTAGCTTTAGCAGCCTCCGATATCCCCTTGAGACGCCATCGATCGCGCATCCCTCTGTCGACCATGGCTGTGGCTCCTATTTAAGGTGATGTCTGCAAATCCTCAGCAGATAGAGAAAACCCGAGCTTTTTGCCGTCCAGGCCCTATTATTTGTCTCCCGTGAAGTGGTCGCCTCACCCTTGTGATCTTGTCAGCAGATCGTATTCGTGTAATTCACCCTGATCAGAGAAGGATTACAGAAACTGGTTTATACCCTGGAATATTTTCCTGGGTCTCTTTCGTCTCACTACATTGGTTGAGACTTCCTGCCGTCAGCCTACAAATCTGAATTTCGTGATTACTTCTCCCTGGAGCTGAAGAATCTCAACCACCTTCGGAGTATCTCTGGACGACTTCACATCAAGACTCCATTGACGAAGACCTGGCCATTGGTGTTCCACATTCACAGTTTATCCTCGAGAGATAACCAGGATTCCTTTCGTCGTAAGTCCCACCTCTTCGTTCCCAGTTCTAAGAAAAATCCCAATTTGGTGTAACGCCATTAACCTTGCTAAATCTTTCATTCAATCCAACTTATTGGATCACATATATATTTTCCCGGATCTAGTTTCCTTAATTTTTGCCTGTCGTGCTGATTATTATTTAGATTTCCATATTTATCTGTGTCATTGTTCTTATTATTTGTATTAAAGTTTATTTTTGTAGGGGTGTTTATCTTTCAAATAACCATTGAGATGAACCCGGCAAACATATTCTCTTTTAAAGAGCCAACCTATAATATCGCACTGTAAATAGAAGATCCTTGCAGTTTTCCCAATTCAATTGTATCCGAGCGCATCGCCGATAATAACTGCCTGGCCTGCAGTAGTGTGTACCTTTAGAGACTTTTTGGTCACACGCCTTCGTTCCTCGACAATGCTTTCACTCTCTTCTTCTCTTGTTTTGCATCTTATGGCGAACCATTCACTAAATATAAATAAAGTGTGTACTCTTACTACACTGGGTACCGTCGGGTCACTGTGTTTAATATCAAATATGTTCTCTCTACCATTGATAACTTATCTATTTCATACATTGAATTACCATCTCTCTCTGTTCGCGCAGGTGGCTGAGTCTTTTGCGCAAGTCACCTGCCATCCGATGTTTCATATTTTTCGTCTCTGATTAAGTTACCCGAGCCGGGTGCAGATTTAATTTCTTTTTCTTACTAGAAGAAGTTTGGCTTTCTTAGACTCTCATCACTTTATTCAGAAAACTTTTTAGAATTTTTAATCCTTCTAATGACCAAGGATGAAAGGAAGCTAAAATATGAAGACATGAATAAGTGAGAAAGAGGTAACGAATGAAACAAACAAAAACATGATCATGTATCAAAGTAAAAAAAAAAAAAAAAGATATCGTTGAACTCATATCTAAGAATTATTCAATTTTATTAATTTGGTAAGGGTTTGGAGAATTCGTCGAGTAAAAATATAAAACAAATATTAAAATAAAATTATTAAAAGCCCAAGAAAGGAAATACTTGAATCCTAGAATCATATTGAGCGCAACTCTCTTAAACCTTCTCTCGTGATGCAGTGAAGGCAATTTTCTTCTACGGTGGAATATTCTGCAAGACGAGCCTACTTTACTGCTGCAATAATGAATAATTAAAATAGGAGAAAATATGTAAAAAATATAATATAGGTGTAAAGATAATAGATTATGAAATACAAATAGACCTTATACATAAAATGTTTTCTAATCCGCTCTAACACGCAGCGGGGTTGCTGCACACCAACATACTTCATTCCCTAGACGCTACCTATTCAATTGCTTCCGTAATTGCGTGGATTAGAATGTCCTCCCTATTTCGTTTTAAAGATGGTCGTAATTATCATCATTTTCCGAGAAGCCAAGAAAAGAAACGCAATTTGGCATGGGCAAGAATTTTCAGATTTTCTAGGGCTTGCATAGGGAAGTTAGAACAAATTATTTGCATTAGAATTGATGGATGTTATATACTTATTTCTTTTTAAATTATTTATTAAACCAAACTTACAAATGATATTGCCAGTAAAACACATTTGAAAATTGATTCGAAAAAGAAGATGCAAATTTATATTAAGCGAAAATATATGAGAGATACGAGATGCAAAATTAGAATAGCTAAAGTTTGGTCTATATGGGATTTTGTACTTAGAATCGCATTTATCGCTTATCGGCATGTAATTTTCATCTAAACCATAATATACCCACAATACTATACCCAAATGAAATTATATACCTATATGATATTTGTTATATATCATAAAATTGTGAACAATTTTCTTTGTTTAAAAATTTTTAAATCGTGTTATCTCTCTTCAATATAATTAAATCCAATGTAAACCGTAACAACCATCCAAAATCTAATATAAGTCATTATCAACCGTATCTACTTATCAGTATCTCTGATGTTCACAGGAGCTCTGATTAAAGCTGAGTTGTTTTTCACTATTAATTAGAAGTTCTACGAAAAATATAAAATCCCTAATCTCTTTGGCACTGATTGTTAATTACCAGAAGTACTTTTATTTTACTGTCAAATAGTGTAAACCAAAGAGATGAGTTTGAGATAATAATTAAAAGTTCTGAGAAATCAAATTCATTTAACTTTTTCTTCAAACTTAGCTTCATATTTGAAGTAAAATTTTATAATTTTTAAGATCAAATTCAATCTCGCTTATTTCAAGCTTTAATCGAATTTGAAGGAAGAATATAGGTGCATTGTATGCAAATGGCAGAAAGGTGATTAGTGTATGATGCGTAATTTGTTAGGAAATATTTGTTTGGCTGATAAGTTTAAAATACTATATTTGGACAACAGTTTGATAGCAGCACTTCCCTCGAAGTAACAGAAGCTTTGTTAAGAATAAATCAAGAACATGATGATATTGAACAGAATTAAAAATAAGGAAGAGCGGCAAACATGGATGGTAATTTTTCGAATGATTCCTTCATCACAATCTTTATGAGGTTTATGGGGCAAATATTCGTCAGGAGAATTTGATAAATGTGAAGCATCTAAATCCATTCATACATAAAATACTAGCTCACCAAATTGAGTGCTGCTTCTCTCCTTCACAAACTCCTTCAAATCTTTTACATACTTTAACATAGAATGTGATGATTTGTGAACTGTTATAGGCTCAATTTGCATAAATATTTTGTCTTACTAGTGAGCAAGAAGGTGCAAATAATATTTCGTAAATAAAATATATTTAAATCCAAAAAACAGCAATGATTAAACAATGGGTTAGATTACCTTACGGATACAACATTTCATGTAATTACATAAATTAATTTTTTATTTAACGATATCTTGAACACAATATTCTGCTTTATGTAAAGATATTTTCACACAATTTGAAGCTTACTGTGGAGGAATGAATATAACGAGGACAAAGAGACGCTATTTTGTTATACAGCGGCAATCGTCACGTTCCACATGGGTCAAGACTTTCACCTCCCCCTATTCCTCGCTGCCCCAAGATCCTTCGAAGTCGCTCGCAAATAAGGATTCAATATAAACATAGGAGGGTGTAAGAGCCTTTAGAATGAAAACTTTGCTGCCTAAAGCTTCGTTAGCAGAAAATATATGAACAGGCTCACTGTCCATTGCGATTGTTTCTGGCTATTTTCGCCAAATAGACTAAATCTCACCTTTCCCGTGCGTAAACCTGAAGGGGCGAAGTGTCATACCATTGAAAATTTACGCCTTAGAAGAGAGGCTTAACTGTAGCCTAATGAGGGTTCTCCTCTCCTAAACTTCTCTCTTATCTCCCCTCCCTCCAGGGGATAATCGACATATATATAGTTCGATCTAGAAAACTTTAGAGGAGAATTCATGTCGCCTTCGAGAAAAGAAGACGAGGCCCTGAGTCAAATAGAAAATAAAGAAGATAGTTGGAACCAAGTGGAAATTACCCTCCGGAGGCTGTTTCTTTGGTCGCTTAGAAGAGCAGACCAGTGTTATCGAGACCAACTCTCATACCATTCTCGCCCAGACAAAATTCCGTATCTCAATTTACTGAAAAATATCGATACCTCTCACTATTGAGGAATGCCCAAGTGAATTCCCATTCGAGAAAAAATCACATCTTGGTTGTCTCCTCGTCGAGAAACCATAATTGGTAACACCCGGATCGAGTTCACTTCCGTTCATCCAAGATCCCCTTACATACATCTTCAAGTCGAGAAGCATCGCCACTCGCCTCTACCTCCAGGGAAGAAGCATTAGCTTTTTTTTCAGAATCATCTCACAACGCTTGAATAACCTCAGCGAGGTAGCTCCAGCTCAATTTTCCCCAAATCACCTCAGCGAGGAGAGTCACTTTCAAGGTCACCCAACTGTTGACACACTGAGTTAAAGGTAAAACGAATCTAAAATTTAGTCATTCTTATTATTTCCCATTCAGTGTGAAAGAGTATTTAAAGATTTAATTTTCATTCTTTTATGAAATTAAAAGTATATTTTGTCTGAGTTGTTTAATTAGATATATCATTATACGAAGCCTCCCTGGTTAAAGCATTAAATTAAAGCACTCTTAGAGTAAAGTGGAACGGATTTACTCATGTACGAATCATACGTACATCCATACTAGGCCGTAAACCACGACACCTAAATTTACTTAAGTATGAAATACAATTGGGTTTAGATAAAATGCACATTAAAACTCGTAGTCGGAAGAAGATTAAGAGTGATTTAAGCTGTAATGTTTGGTAAATGTTTCCGTTTAAATTAATTTGAGTTGTAATTAAATTTATAGTTTTCTTTCAATTTATCAATGTCCATGGTATTAAGCATTTATGTGAATTTAAATGCGAGATTGGTTAAGCCAAGTGAGAGGGCAAGAGAAAGAGAGAGAGAGAGGGAGGCATATGGACAGCGATTGACATAAAAGTCACACTAACCGCCTGGCAAAGTGATGAAAATGCAAGGAGAGATTGAATCAGAGGGAAAAAAGTTGAAAGAAAAACAATGAGAGAGAAATTGACCGAGCGGCAAAGTGAGAAATCAAGAGAAAAAGAGAGAGAGGGAGGTAAATGAAAAGCAAGTGACCTAAAAGTCAAACTAAAAGACTGGCAAAGAGAGTAAAATGCAGGGAGAGATTGATTCAGATGCGAAAAAACTAAAAGAAAAAACAATGAGAGCTAAATTAATGGAGCGAACAATTGAGAGACTAAAATACTGTCTGAGGAAAAAAAGAACAAGAAACTAGATAAGAGATACTTAAAAACTAATGAAATTTAAGCAGAGTCAGAGTTAGACTGTCAGACACAGCTTCAGCTTACTTTTACTAATTTAGACCAATGCAAAAATCTTTATATGGGATTGCATTCAATTCTTCCATACCTTCTTTCTTTACATATTAAAGGTACAATGCTTATCCAAGTTACACAAGGATAGCAGCAAAGCATAAACTTGCCAAAACACAGGGAGAAGACAAAGTAGAAACACAGCCAATGATTGAAATTTGTACAGATGATAAAACACAGGAAATTTTTGACAGTTCACCAACTCAACAAATTTCAGGTTGCAAAGAACCCATATAAGTTGAGGTCGAATAATTGCCTTTGGGCAAGTTTTTACATTTTTTTAGTATTTTAAGTTGAAAAGAGGCCCTGAAATTCGACATTATGGATTAGGATTCACCATGAGACAGCCAACAGCCGAGGGAGAGAGAGAGAGAGAGAGGCGGGTGTATGTCTAACAGAAGGAATAATATCTACGAAGACAACACCAGATACGACTAATACATTTACTTACTTCATAAGGCGGGTTTCAATGCATATGGGTGACTAGATATGAATAATTTAATAAATTTTATTGTTTTACTTTATCTGCGTTTCTGCAAGCAAAGTAATGGGTGTGAATGAATATATCCTACATCATGAACAATAACAATAAGAATTTTAATGTTTATATAGGTAAAAAATGTTACTTTGCATCGGGACTAAATTAGCTTCTAGGTTTATAATTTTACGTTAGGATTAATCTTTTTTTGTTTTCTGTTTCGGCACTAATATATTTCTCCCTAATTTTCTCAAACTAGGTTTTTCGTTTGTTTCTAATAATTTTCTATATATCACAAATAAACTAAATGAGGTAGAGTTATTCGATGGTAATTCGATCCAAATGTGTATCTATCTCTATTCTTCTTTGAAGAATAATGGCCTATAACAAGGAAAGAAGTTGCAAATTGATTGCAGAAAACAAATTTTATGGCACTGTGCGGAGCGGCAAAAAGAAAGTAATGTCTTAATATTTTCCATAGGCTCGGCAAAGCGGAAGTTCTTAGAGTGTTCTAAAGTGCCATGGCGTGATGAGTATTTGGTAACTCTTTCATCCCACTTAATTTTTGTATTCCTTTTAGTAGTTGGCGAGGTTTTATGAAACTTTAATGCTCATTATGCTCTGATAGATCTTGGTAATGTGAACGCGCACTTAATGTAGAATTTAATGCTTGCTTACGAGAGAATATAAAGAATATTAGGCGTTATTCATCATTAGTATGTATATTAGCCTGAAAAATACATTCATCCGATTTTTTCCTAGAATTATCGCCAAGAATTCGTAGAAGACTAAGAAAATCTTCCCTACTTTTATAAGCCATTCCAGCATACAAAGCTAAAGTAAGTAAGCAAGCCATTTTCCAGCACGACACTGAACAACAAAATCACAAAATTGTAGTCATGATCATTTGGGGTGCCCAGAATAGTCCAATACCTCAGTGACATAAAAGCAGAAAGGAAGAAAACTACTTTTGAAAGTGAACCTTATGAGAGATTGGCTTATAATTTCATAATGAAAGCTACTGCATGAGACAACCCATGACAGACTCAACTCCAGCCTCCCTCCTTCCCCTGCTAAATACGTTAAAATTTATTTTGAGGAATACCAACGAAATATTTAAACCAAACCCTCACCCCAGACAACATATAAAAAGAACACTATTACTTGATCCCTAAAGAAGCAAAATAGGGTATCCACGTCTGAAAATATTGAGTAAAAAATATTTCAGTAATGTGTAAGTAATATTAAATCTTAGTAAGGAAATTTATACAGCATTTTCCAAAGAGAATATGTTTATCGTAATACTTAGTACTTGTGAAATTCGTAGCAACGGGACCAATATTTTATTAAAATAAAATAAGACTCTCCTTTTCTAATATATAAAAACGAATACGTTCCTTAGCCATCAAGAACTTTATTCCACACATTCAAACAACCAATAATTCTTCGTAATTTTTTCGAAAAAGGTTGATCCAGACTCCTTACAGTGAGGGTATTTTATGTTTTTTCAGTCATTGTCAAAACTGTGAGACTAAAATATTTTTGATATAAGAAAATTAATAGAACTAATCAAATGCATTTTGCTTTAGTATGTTTTTATAATAACTTGAAGATAAAATATAAAAAATATTCAAAGCCCAAGCCCATTTTATTAATAAATACAGTCAATTGATCAGCGCAGTCAATATGTTAACAAAATAATGCCCCGTTTTCTTGATGATTGCTTCAACTAGTTTTGGCATACTGGATACCATATTTGTGATGATACCTTGAATTATATTGTCCCATTTGGGTTGTCTAAGCATCTACATCTGCTCCCAATTAGATGGCTTCTGTTTATCAACAAGTACTTTGATTATCGACTGCAGATTCATTATCGGGTAAAGCACGTTTTGCTAACATTTTGAATTCGTAGCAGTGATCTTGAGCAAACTTATTAGTACTACAATTCCTTTAGATTTAAAAGAGCCCTTAAAATGGAGAGCGTCCGAAGTCTTTAGAGTGGACACGAAACAGAACTCGTGAAAACGTTCCCTTTTTTCCTCCTAAGGAGAGATCTATGCGAAGCCATATACAAGAGAAAGGGAATTTCCTCAGAGAATATCACTTGGGTCCAGTCTTCAGCAGTTCATTCCTAATATTTTCAACAAAAATATAGCATATTTATAAAGTTATTATCGGTTAACTGAGGTTTAGAGGCAGCTGTTCTTTATTTGAGAACTGTGTGTCGAAAGATTTCCGCCTAACTGTGCGCGCTGAAGCGTTCACACCCGCTTCTGTTCAAATGCGAGCGAGCTTGGTATTGGAATCAACCCTATCTTGAAGCTGGGACCTTACCAGGAGGAAATCATGTCCAGAAGACTTTTTTACAGCAGCACAACCAGTCTTTTTAAAGTCATTAATGACCCTAAAAAAGGTGGTCTTGATGTAGGGCATTTTGATGCAGCGCAACAATACTTGCATACTTTTCTTTGGAAATAAACATTTCTGGAATTGAAAGATTCCCACATTTCTTTAAAGGAAAAACAATTACGAGATCGATTAAATTACACAAAAACATTCATTTAACCCATTTTTGTCATCATTTTATACTTTAACTCAAATAGTAAAGCTGGAAATCACCTCCTACAGAAACTGGACTTGAGCGCCATTTTAGATTCAGCTAAGGAATGAAGTTTTATTATTATTTTGGAAATTCTGACTTTTTAATAAACCAACAATAATATAAATATTAGATTATTTATTCCCAACAGGTGAATTTAAAAATGAAGTTGGAAAAAATAAATCAATATTTTAGTATCAAAATTCTTGCTTATGAATGTAGACGAAACATTTTCATAGCTTTTAGAGGGCTGAGGTTTTTAAAACTTAACTGTTCTACTAATTTTCCCATCCTACTAAGTTATTTAAAAGCTAAATGTTTCTACAATTACATTAGTTTGGCTGAATTTGTTGTCATTTTCTCTCCACTGATTGTGTCTGATGGGCAGATTTTTCTCGTTCTAGAAATATTTAGACTTAGAAGTTTGAGTATATATATCACAACTTAGGTACAGAAAAATATCGTAAATTACATGATGTTCTAAATTAACGTTTGGGTTAATGATGCATGAGTTTGATATTAATGATTATTTGTTGCTCAATAGGTAGCTAGTAATTATTTTTTAAATCAACATCAAGGATATCTCAAACAAGTGAGAGTATTTATTTAATTTGACAAATATTTTGGATGTAGTTGTTCTTAGAGCTTAAAATGGCGTTTTTAATTGAGGTACGGGTCTAGTTAAGAATTAATGTTGCAATTCCGTTGCAGAGCGGTGAGAAAACTCACTGGCATTTGAAGTACGGCTGCATTTCATGTTACAATTTTAAGTCTGCCTGTAATATGTATTTATTTTTGTGGAAGAATTAAATTTATCATTTATCCCTAAACCTTTTGCAGTAGCCTCACTTAGTCAAACAAACATGCAGAACAATTTGATCTAAGTAATGCTACTCGATGCTAGCCACTTAGCTCTCTCAATTTAATAGAGCTTTCTATAAGAAGCAGGCTTGCTATAATTTGAGGTAGTTCTTTTAACATTTCTCCTTCCTATTTTCCAATCTATTCTTGTTCTATTTTTTGTTTTTATCCTTTACACAAACTGTATGCTGGATATAGAGCTCACTTGCCCATATCAGTCACTCAATTATATTAAGGGAGGGTAGTTTGATAAGACTAAGAGCCAGGGGTAGGAAACATGTATAACTTGTTGGAATAAAGTTTTACGAGTAAAATTATAATGTCTGATGAGCTAAGGATTCAAGAAGCAAATTGCTGTATATCCCCATTTAATGGAAAGAAATAACCAGTGTTTTTGTCTGAAACAAAATGAGAAGAGTTTACAAATGAGTTAGAGTAGGTTGGCAAAGAAGTTACCTTAGTCCAGCTTCTCAACCTTAAAGTAACCTTTAATCGCAAAATTCAGAAAAGAATCGAGAAGGAAGATATTCATAATTCTATGTGCTAACATATCACTGGGTATGTACGATTGTTCAGGCCACTGAAAAAAATTCAAATATCCACTACATTGAGAAAACTATTATCAATTTCTCTCAATCAGAGTCATCACCGTGTAACATTAAGAGTTAATCAACGACTTTGCAGGGCTTTGTTGTTGATTCCTACCTAAAATAATATTATAAAATTGACTTTATCTTTAGAGTTGACAGAAGCTTCAATTAAGAAATGGTAAAATGTCTTTTTATAAAATGTATGATAGAATATAAAGTGGTAAAGAGCTCAAATATTCTAGAAGAACAACTTACCTTAAAAGAAGAGAAGTTGTTCTTTTTGTTATTATATACATTAAAACCTAAATGTAATAACATTTAAATATTTACAATTTTATATTAAAACTTACACAGAATCTTTAGCCATTCATTTTATATAATTAATTTAGATAGGACTTTGCATTAGTATTTACCCTCATTATTTTTATATATTTTATGTTTTCGTGTGAAGGTTTCTGTCCAGATGTTCTATTACTTTTTGTTGTCTGAAATCTACTCAATTATTTAAAAATGTGCAAATAGTCATACTACACACCCTTCTGATCTTTTATCAATCTTTCTCGTTGTTTCAGGCTCTTATAGTTTGTTTTATACTGAGTGCTTATTGTTTCACTCATGCGAAAATTTTATTCTTTGTATATTTTTAAAATTCTACCCTCTTTTACTTTTATAAGAATCGGTTGAACGAATACAGACCAAAATTACTAATCCTTTTCCTAGAAAAATAATTTAATCTGTACTGCACTTATGGTTCAAAATGTAATTTATGTTGTCTCTTAACCAACACTAAATGCTTTGCTATTTTTTTTTTTATATTTACGTTAGATTTCTTGCTTAACTTTAACAACATTATTGCAAATCTTATGATATTTTGAGAGAGTGAATTATATAAAATTTGATTTTTCCGGCCTCAAAGATAATTTGCAACATCTGAAGTCTTTTTAGGCTAAAGTAATAAAGGTAGACTATTTTTCTAACAACTATACATGCTTCAATATTCTCATTTCCATACAACCTCTGCAAAATTAGCAAGTATGTGCTAAGAAATTTAAACTATCACAGGAGATTAGTCCATTTAAGAACCTCATTCTAATTTTACTTATTATACATGGATATGACATGGGTCAAATGTGCTAACCCCGTCATGCAAGAAGTAAAGTTTTGTGGCAGGTTGCTGTGTTCAAAGGTTTGTGTGTGTCATGCACAAATGTCGTTTAAAAGAAATATGACGCGATCTTTGTTCACAAATAATAAGTGATGTTTCTGCTTCAACTGAAAGGCACGTTCAGAATGAAATTTGCAGTTTTTAGGGATTCGGTAGGAGCCATACCATTTTTTTTAATTGTGGAGAGCTACAGTCTTAGATCGTTTGTTTATACTTTTATCAGAAATAAGTGTCGCCTGCGCACCTTAACGGGTAAATGACCATTACATTTTTTTTAGGGAATTTAGGCAAGTATTTTATGTATCTAACGAACACATTGGTGCAAGTCTGGATATCGTTAAGAATATGCATCTTTTGATCTTGATGGAGTTTACGCGATGAAAAGGAACGCAATTCTTCCATTTGAATTTTAACGCCTCCGCTAATTCACTCAGGGGAATGTAGGCATCTCATATATTTTAAATTTTCGAGGGAAGAAGGATATTGCAACCTTATTATTCCTTTGCTGGTGATATACACTTCGTAATTGTTTGAGCGTTGTAAGAAACGTCTAGACGACACTATGCCACCTATTATTTCAAGGAGAAGATAAAACATGGTGAATACTAATGGTTCTGGTGAACTTGCGAAAAGAATAGATGAGAACAAAAATTAGCCCTACTTTCGTTTCTTGCAACGCTCAAACAATTACGGAGTGTATGTCAACAGCAAATGAATAATAAGGTTGCAATATCCTTTTTCCCTCGAAACTTTTAAATCCATGAGATGCCTACATTCCCCTAAGTTTTGGTTATTCCTTACTGCACAAACCATCCTGGTGCGATAACTTGTAGATTCAGCAGTAAATAAGTCACGAAAAGTTAGAACCTCTATCAATTTGGTATATCTATCCAAGATAGATAATATGTAGTTAAACTTATGGCTTTTGCCGTAAAGTCCTGAAAGTTCTTCCTCTACTACGCTTAACCTCGATTCAGGCTTTAAAAAATGCCCGAGGATGCTTGCTTTAAAACAGGCATGTTTAAATTGGCAAGTCAATTCTTTGAATCTTTGGGGTGGGAAGGAAAAGTGCAGTGAATAGGGCTATCGGGTTCTCGGTTCTTGAGAGCACGCTCTTTTAAGTCTTGAACTAGCACGAAATGTCACAGGTAATGGGTGACTGATACTAGCAACCTAGAACAGCCAAGAAAGAAACTGTCCGTGAAAGATAAAGATCGAAAGAAGGTTCTTTGGATAGATCGGGATAAGCTAACATGAAATAGTTTGCAACACGGAGATGACCGGTGTCGAATTCTGTTCGGAGTCGAAGCCTGGAATGTTGACAGGGTAGAGCATTCGACAGTGAGAAAGTTTATTCCTCTGTCTTGATCCCGATTGAATAAGAGGTTTTTGCCTTACATTATTCCCCAAAGAAAGTGCAGAGGCAGGCTTTCAGACATCCCAGGAGAAAGCTCCCTCTGCGTTAAAGCTGAAAGCGCTGCCGGAGGAAACCTAAGATCGAGTGTCGAGACTGGAATGACAAATTCTGAAGGTGATGCTCCGTTTTGTATTTCATTGTAAAATATAGTTATAATTTTACATAGATTTGAGGAATGGTGAGTGTGCATCTTTCCGTAAATTATCTGTGTGAGGAACAGTAGTGTTTTGTATCATCAGAAGAGATTGGGAGTTCAACCAGATGCTGCGGCGTAGGGAGAATAATGGACCTAGGGTTCACGTTAGAGGAAGCAAGAAAAGATGGTAATTGATTTCTTTCAACATGTAATCCACAAGGTAACAGGCAACTAACTGACTAACTCTTCTGATCTCCTCTCGATGAAGATGGAGACCGACCCAAGAGCCGAAAGCTTGAGCTTTAACCTAGCCTCTTACCTGGGAACGAGCATTTCCTCCGAAGCTCTTTGGCCAGAGGCTGTACCGCCTCTTTGACCATGTCGATCTTATCTTTATCGATTGACGGTCCTGGGAGCTGGAGTAATCCGCAAAGATTGGTAGATGGAACCATTTTAAGTGGCATTTGTGAGTAGCTATATCTGTGAGAAATGACTGCCTGTTGTCTTCTTGTTGAAGCGCTATGACAAATGCATAGAATGTTCTGTTAAGTGATGGGGTTTTTTGATGCAGGGTTGAGAGAGTTTTGCTTTTCACGCTATTACCTGTTGAGCGGTTGGTTATGTATCACTCTCACAATTTTTATTATCTATTAGCAAGGTCAGGTTGGAATTCTTCTTGGTTGTCTCAAGTAAGATGGTTAGCAGATCACGTAGATAGATAGCTTTTTAAAGATTAGGTGAAAGCTGGCATATGACTCTAACATTATTTTCCCTACTTAAGTGCCCTATAGTTCTGGTGTAAAATGAATACTCCTAAGCACCTATGTATGAATTCGGATCAAATGGGTATATTAGCTCCGAAACCTATATTAAATTAGCTAGTTCTTTTGGGAGAAGTATATTTATTTGAAGTTCGTTGAAAAGCAAAATATCAGGCATGAAGTCATTCGGCTCTTATTTCCTGCACATAATGAACAAGCCTAACCTTCGGTCTGTGGCCAATGGCTTAGCAAGCTCTGTTAACCAAAAAAAAACAAAATCATTTTCAAAGAGAAATTCGCTAAACTTTCGAATATGCGAAAAACAAAACAAAACAGGTATGCCTAAATTTTAATATAATTTCTAACTTCATTTCTGAAATTCATAGTTTATAGTTCTTTTTGTTTTAAAAAGTCCAAAATATCAAACAATAATATTTAATTTTAAAAAGTTTATTTATTTAAATTAATAATGAAAGTAATAATAATAAACATCGGCAATCTCAAACTTTTTTAAAAATCCTAAAAAATATCCCAAAATATAGTGCTATGGATTAAACACTCAAATCACTACACTTGTTTCCCTTGCCTGAATTACAAGATCTTACCCTATCAGGAAGGAACCAACACCTTGCAAACGGCAGCAAATACATCTCCTGTTAGTCACAGTTCAGAACAACCTTTGTGTTCTCCAGTGCTGGAACACATTATCTATTAAATATAACCTTACAAAATGCACCGGGAATAATAGTGAAATAATACGATGACGATTCTAACCATATTGCAGCACCTAGGGGACTTCTAAACTTGAATAGTTAAATGGACAAAGCTACCATCATACCGAATGTACACCCATCTCCTGTAGAGTAAAGTTAAATCAGAACACAAGGTAAAATCTATATTAAGCTGAGATACGTCTCAAAAATAATTAGAAACTATCCCTCGAATCGAGACTAAACAACCAGTAGCCATGAATTCAAAATATAGAATTCAGGATTGATTCCTTCAAACTCTCTTAAAGGCATGGAACAGTAGATCATAAACACTACTTTCTCTAAAGGTGAGCTGTAATATATCTCAAGACCTTTCTCACCTTCTTCATTATAATAACTATGTGTAACCTATCGATCCTCTGTTAAGTTTTTCTCCTTGTATAAAGGGCGGTTGATGATGATTAAATGATTTTTTTAGTTTGTTGCCCCAATCATTGCTTATTCTCTCTCTACCTTTTTTAAGATATGAAGGAACATTTTGCTCCATAAGTGGACATCCTCTTTCTTCTTGAACCCTGGTAGAATTAAGGGAGATGTATTTCTTACCCTTCCAAACAAGCGACCAAATCTTACAAAACAAAAGGCCGAAAGACTAACCCAGATTTCATAAAAATATTAAATATTAATTAAAATTGCTTTTCAATAAATCCTGAATAAGTTAACCCAATTTATAATATATCGTTTTAAATAAAGACTTGTTTCTCACATAAGAAATATTGATTTTACTTTTTATCTGAGTAATTGGGTAAACTTATTTTAGTCATTTTTGTTTTGATGTTAATTGGGTTTTTAAATACACATCATTTTATCGTTTATTCTATTTCTTAATTTCGCCTTGGGAAATAAGCCTAATGTCTGTGCACTAACTATTTAAAAGCCGACAAGATAGTAAAGATTTCTTCTCCTTAATTCTACTCAATTTTCCCTCATAGTTTAATACAGGCAATCAAGAAAAATCAGAACATTAATGAAAGGCCCATATATTCTTAATTTTTTATTTATTTCTTAAAATCTACAGCATTCATAAAAATAGATTAACAGGTTTATTATGAAATAATCATTTTGTTAAATATTAATCTCATGATTATATTATGGTTCATTTATAAAACAAAACTAGTCAATACTTGTCTATAAATATCAGTTAACGGTTTTTTTTAAGGACTAGTTAATGCTAGGCTATAAACTTTAAACGAATTTCTTTCAAGATATGTTTAAGATACGATAAAAAGATTTATTATTCGAGTCTTATATGTTTTTTAGGGGTGGCTATTTCCTTGAAATACACTATATAAATATAAGATACGATAAAAATATTTATTATTCGAGTGTTATATGTTTTATTTTGGTGGCCATTTCCTTGAAATACACTATATATTTTTAATGTTTTATTTCATAATATATTTTCCATAAGGTTTTGTTTTCATTGCCATGAAACTGTTTAATTATAGAACCGTATTCCACAACTTACCATTTGGCAATTCTGGAAAATATAGGATACCAATTTCAGAATTTCAGAATTGTTACATTTGTGGATGTTTTTCAACACCGAGTCGAACCTTTCTAAAAAGGATTATTTATGAAGCAAAACACTCTCCTCAAATTAATAATATTTTACTTTCAAATAAAAGTTGACCTAAATTTCTCCACACAACAATTGAGGTATTACGCAATTGAGATAAAAGTAAAGAATGTATAGGTATATACTAGCTGGTTTTGATATTAAAGCGATTTTTCTCCTATGTAAAGAACAGGTAGAAGAGTTGCGGACGACTTTCTCAGTTCTAGCACATAGTTTTATCTTTATTCTTGGTTACGTGATTTATGTACTTTCCAAACCGATTTTTTATAGTAACTAGAGGAAATATATCAGAAAGTGCGAGAGAATAAAAGTAGAGTTTGTAGACTTCAAATCCAGAGAAATATTTACTAATAGATGAGGTCTCTAGAAAAGCAGAAATCTTGATTCAAGTCCCGTTCTTCTTTGTTTGAGACCTAAAGATAGAGGAATAGACCGTAATCAGACAATAAAAGATCCTTAAGTAAATACAAAATGGATTAGACCAGCGAGTGGAGTCTAAAAATATCTTCTAAAGCTCAATAATTATAGTTTAAATTTTATACTTTAGAGAGAATGGTAAGGGTACTCAAAACGTGACCAAGCATTTCATGGGTTGTAAGCTTCAAAGAAACAGACAAGGATGGGTGAAGAAGAGAAATACATAGTACAAAGAATAATATTTTATAGTTTATAGAGCTGCAAAGAAAGCTAATGATGAAAGCTGACTAAAATATGTAACAAAATTGAACGTTTTTCTTGTTTCTGGTTAAAATGTCTTATTCCCGAGTTGTTTGTAACTATAGTAAATGATTAAATCTATTCTAATCTCCTAACTTTTCTTTTGTATGTATGGCACTGAAATTCTAAATTTGCCAATTTGGAAAATAATGATATATCTAATTGCGGAAAAAAATTGAGAATATATAAAATGCTGTAGCCTTATTTTTTAAAAGCATGGGAGAAAATTGTAACTCTTATTTTTAAAAAATGAATGGATATGTTGTAGAACAATATTTGATTTATAGAAACCTTCGAAAATATTCTACATTTAAGAAAAATTTCTAGGGTTTGTGAATTTGTAAGAATATTTCAGAACTTGTGAGAACACACCACAGGACAGCATTTAGGTGGATGTGTGAAGCTTACAAAACGACCTTTTACATGGCAGTTGGGGACAAAAAAATCCTGGGCACCTCATTTTGATTTGGATAAGTGTAATAAAACATTGGAAGGTAAGAAAACTGCTTGTTTGAAAAAATAAAATATTCAATATCGCAGGTATTTGCACTAACTATTATGTATTTTTGTAAGTCAAAAGAGAAATAAAGCAAGGTGAACACTTCCATATGTCGAAGTGGCATAATTTTCGAGTAATATTTGTGAACGGTTGTTGTTTTTTAGTAAATTACAATTCGCTTCCCGAAGTACAATAAAGCATTAAGGAACTTGCAAGAAGTAATTAGTTAATGATATTTGAATATTTAAAATGATTTGTAAAAAGGAGTCTTGACTTAGTATTTCTACTTGGAATCTCTAAAGATACTCTTGTCATTTTAAAGATGAGTTTTGCGAATTTATTGAGAAAGATAGGGGCATTTGAACTCCAGAGTTTGAAAGATTTTCTTTACGATGAATCCAATAAGAATTTAACTAGAATAACCGTAACTCCTTGATCAGATGGCATGACATATATTTTAGGCTTATAGGTAGAAACTGGGTATAGAAATGGGAGAATAAATCGTCTTTTAATTGAAGTTATTATATACAGGTTGGGAAAGTATAATCTGTCAAAGATTGTAATTTTTATTTCTGAACATGAGTTGTCTTCTTTGGTTCTTTCATCTTGTTATAATAGCATAATCTGATATACAACGTATTTGAAGGATGCAATACTATGGCTGAACTCAATCCGCCCAAATTTGGAAAGGGCAAGCTGTGCTGCTTGATATTCACGCCTGGAGCTCCAGTGCAAGGATCTCCTAGTGCTTAGGTGCTAAACTGATACTGATGCAGAGGATCGGAAAAATTTGAATAGGTAAAGCTGTTATTGCAAGGGTACAGCAGCTCAGAAATCCCAGCTATTATTGGCATAGAGTCCAGGAAGTTAATGAAGTCTATAGCCAGGGAAAGGAAGGTGTTAGTCTCTCACCAGGCATTTAGTGGATGAGAGAATTCGTTACAACTCATAAAAGATATAAAAGCTCCAGCTTATGTTGGTGAAAACGTGTTACAAGCAGAAGGAACGTGCTGCGAACTTGTGAACAAATTACAACATCCTTTAAAATCTTGCAAGCTTTGATTCCTCTCAGACGAAATAAATTTGTCTAGGTGGAGTTAGTTAACTCGCAAAACAAATTATGGTGTGTTGTGTCACTCAAATATTTATATAAAATGATTATGACCAGGTTGCCTTACCACATTATGGTGTTTAGAGTTGTCAAAAGCAAGAGCAAAGTTAGGATCCTATTTATTTTCTGGAAGGGCTTAAAATCCATACAGAGGGCTACATCAAATGACTGGATGAGTTTGTGCTGCTCTTTATCCAAGAAGAGCACGCTGTAAGGCGGTGGGTGTGTCAAAGAAAGTAAATGGAACCATTCTAAGCTGTTAGCCAATTTCTTTGACCACATCACTCTGAACATCCTGCCTCTCTACTTTCGACACTGCAACCATCTGGGCTATTATGTTTTTGGCTTGGTTTGTGATTTGTCTTATCCAATTCGTAGTAATAGTTAACATATATTTAGACAGTGTAGTCCGGTTTTTTATGAAAGTTTTTTGAATATAGGAGATATAATATCATCCATCAGTTGGTCAAACTTTTATCTATTTCACTCCGACATCTTTAAATTACCCATAATGTTATATCAGTGCCGACCAACCGCTTTAGAAAAGCTGCTTTCTAAGATATCTACCTAATATTCGTTGATTCTTCTCTTATAACACGGCCGAGAAGAAGACATGGGCCTTATTACCTCCACATACACGCCTTTAATTATGAATATATAAATTCTTAATTTTTTAAATATTCATGTTACCATGTGCTTTTGCCCAACCTAAACAGCATCTCCTCTAACGTTTTTTGTTCCGTACTGTTATTATACAAGCTATGGCAAAATAAATCAATTCCATGTTTTTCGTTTAGATCAGATCCTCAAGTCTGCTCCCCGGATAGCAGGCTCTCCTCCAAAGAGTCGGAGTCCTTGCGCAGAATTCGTTCTTTTGACCCTTAGGAATAAAGTTCCCTTACAAACCAAATCTCAATATAATCTTCATCCTAGCTAGAACGTAAAACTTTCAACATACAAGGGGCGGTCAATAGGTTTTGCGAATCAGTAGGGCAAAACAGAGGAAGGGGAATGGCTGTTTGTGGGGGTCTTAGAAAAAGTTATGACAAGTCAGGACCTGCAGCCGCACGCTCCTGCCTCGTCTATTTAAGAAGCAGTAGCTGATCGCAGATCCTCAGTCACAAATTTTTCAACAATGGAGAAGGATGAGCACTGCGCAGTGATCAAATTTTTGACGAAGGAAGGCAAGAATGCAAAAGAGATCCATGAACGCATGGTTGCAGTGTATACCGGCACTGCCCCTTCCTATGCAACCATTGCTCGCTGGAATAGGGAGTTCTGCCATTGTTGTGAGTCCCTTGAAGATGATCCCCGTCCAGGACGTCCATCAGACGTGACCAATGAGGACAATGTGGCCCATGTAGAGAGGATGATCCTCGAAATTCAACAGGTGAAGGTCAAAGAAATCGCGCGAGAACTTGGAATATCACATGAAACTGTTATAAACATTATCCACGACAATTTGGCCATGGTCAAGTTCTCTGCCCGTTGGGTCACTAGAAACCTCACGCCGCATGATTGACCTCAACGTCGTCAACGTTTGGAGGAGGGCTTGTATCCCTGCGGGATTAGAGTCATGCATAGTGACAGGTGATGAAACGTGGGTTCATTACATGGATCCCGAGAACAAGCTCGAAAGCCTGGCCTGAAAGCACAGGGGCACTCCGACCCCTATCAAGTTCCGTTCCTAACCCTCAGCCGGCAAAATCATGGCCACCATCTTCTGGGATTCTGAGGGAGTGTTGATGGTGGAATATGGGCCTCGTGGAAGTACCATCACAGGCCAATATTACGACTAGGAACTGGCTAGGTTGAAGAAGTGCATCCGTCAGAACAGGCGCGGTAAGTTAACACGGGGTCTCTTGCTCTCCCGCGAAAATGCCTCTGTCCACAAGGCCAGAGTTGCACAAGCTGCCATGCGTGAGTGCGGATTCGAGGAGCTCAGTTATCCCCCTACTGTCCTGATCTGGCCCCTAGCGACTACTTTTTATTCCGCCAGCTCAAGGCTGCACTGCGTGGACGCCCGTTTGGGGACGATGAAGATGTCCAGCTCGCCGTCCAGAAGTGGATTGAACAGCGGTCGGGAGAGTTCTGGTTGTCGGGAATTTGAAGCCTCAGGGACCATTGGCGCAAGTGCATTAAAGTCGATGGTAGTTATATTGGAAAATAATAACACACTTTTCCTCATATCTCGTTTTCTTATATCCGAATTGCAAAACATATTGATCGCCCCTTGTATTAGTCATTTTTACTAGCAATCTAGGATTCGGTTGATAGGGTAGATCTGCCTGAAACATTTAATTGAAATAGGTGTTCGCAACTGTTGAATGCCTCATTGGCAAGCTCTGTTGAGGGCTTGTATCAGATGCGGTCTTAGGTCTTCGATCATTCTCCATACAACACAAAATGCGAAGCCTTTCGTTGGGTAATGAACTGCCTCTTCAAAGCTCTTACTTGAAAATGTCGAGCACTTCATGTTGTAGTGAATTTATTTTAACCTCTTAAGCACTTCGCATGACGCACATTGTGAGATGTCCAACTTTTATTAATATGAGCTAACAATAAAAAAGGACTATACTCGTGAGGGTCTTTTTTTATTTTGAGCTATTCACTATAGAGTTGAGGTTCGGTTATTTCTTAGCTATTCACTACAAGAGAGCGGTTTGGTATTTTGAACCATTCACTAAGAGAAGGTAAATTAAAGAGGGACAAAAAAATGCATTTGTAAAAAAAGGTATATGGCAGATTTTGGAAAAAACTATTAACTTTAATAGAAAAGTAAGCTTCTTTCCATTTTTACCAATTGTAACAAGTTTAAAGTAATAAAAATTTAGTCCTGTGAAATTTTAATAAGAGGTGCAGGAGGAGGAACGACCCACGGCAGTTCCGTCAATATCAGTGTCATATACGTAGGATTAATTTAATGTTTTAATAAGATTTCTTTGCCAGTGGAAGCTCCATCAATTATGCCTTGATTAAAATTATGTTAAGTTTGAAATAGACCTAAAAACACATGGAATAACTAAAAAAAATCAACCTGTAGATAAGGGGTTATCAATTAGCCTCAAATTATATATATGAAAAGAGAGAAGGAGAGAGAGAAAAAAATAGAGTAAATCTAATACAAGAAGAAATGGGATCAAAATGTAAATGTTAAACGGGAAACGATAAAAAAATCTGCTTCTGACGAATTTATTCATATCAGTACTCTCATATGTGAACACTAACTACATAGTGTCATAAAATAAATATATTTACAAGAAGTTACAAGGAAAGAAAGTATCCTAGGAGACCTTACGGTCCATTCAAAGAGGGTACCTTTGGACTAGCAATCGAGTAGGCACATGGCTGCTCAATTGTTTTGAGTCCCTAAATGGCCACTTTTCAAGACTTCGTCTAGTCTTGACTTGAACTGGTCAACAGATTTACTGTTGACAACTTCCACTGGAAGTGCTTACCGCAAATACTTTAGGTGAAAAAATTTCCACACAGATTGCGGTTGTAATGCTTCAGTTCAAGTTTGAAACCGTGATTGCGCGTTCTGTTCTCACTCAGTGTCAAAATATCCCGGTAGTCAACATTGTCGAACCCTCGAAGTATTTTGAAAACTTCAATGAGCTGACCACGCAGTCTACGGGTTTCCAGCGAGAACAGATCTAATTCCCTTTGTCTATCCACATAACTTTTATGTCGGATAGAGGAAATCAGTTTGGTTACCCTAGCTTATACGCGTTCCAACCTTGTGATGTCCTCTCGAAACGAAGGACTCCAAAATTGTACGGCATACTCCAGGTGCGGCTGAAAGAGGGAGTTGTACAGACAAAGTACTATCTCCTTGTTACGGTATCCAAATTGGTGCTTTATGTAGCCTAACATCCTTTGGGCTTTCTTCTCTGCCTCGATGCACTGTTTCGAAAACTTGAGGTCGCTAGTGATAGTAACACCCAAGTCCTTCTCGTTGTCACTCGATTTAATGGCAGTTTCCTTAAGGAAGTACTGAGATTTGGGGTTTCGGTGGCCAAAATGCATTACTTTGCATTTATTCACGTTGAAAGGCCTTTGCCACGTGTCCGATCACTTCCCAATCCTTTGAAGGTCCTCTTGGAGGCTAGCAGTGTTCCCCTCCTTTGCCACATTGATACCAATCTTGGTGTCGTCGGCAAATTTGGAGATTTTGGCAACCATGTCTCCGTCCATGTCGTTGACATAGATAATAAACAGTAGTGGTCCCAGGATGGAACCTTGAGGGACACCACTAGATACGTGCGCGTATTCAGAGGCCTGACAATTCACCACTACGCGTTGCCGTCTGTCACTTAGCCAGCTCTCTATGCAACCTGCTACCTTGCCGCCTATGCCCTGTGCACGTACTTTCCAGATAAGGCAGCGATTTGGTACCTTGTCAAAGGCCTTTTGGAAGTCAAGGTACACAACATCCACCGCCTTGTGCATAAATACTCCAAGATTTTTAATAGTATTCTCATGTTTCGTGTTAGTGGTTAAAGTTATTTTCACTATCTTTATAAGTACTCTTTAAAAAATATAGTTTAAAACAGTAATCTACAAACTGTCTGATAACGTCCACTACACGTGATTCGAGCTTTTGGTTTTGTGCGAAGAAAATTTGTAATTTTATGTAAAATTTGACAATTCACAATTTTCTCAAATAAACAAAACTCACATGTAATTCTGCTAGCTAAATTAATCTCCCTGGACAGTCTTTTATTATACATATGATATAAATATGAATTGCGTGATAACTAATTATTAAGTTTTTTTACCTCGATAGGTGGTTCGATAATTTGAATTTAGATCAAATTTAAAAGCAGGCTGAGGGTATAAAAGAGTTGATGGGCACTGGTCTTAAAAAGCAGAGTACTGAATCAAATTTATCAACAACTTTATTATTACCACGTGAGTATTAATGAGTATTACTGTTTTATACTAAACTACATGTATTTTTGAGGGCCTGATTACACTAGTATATGTAAATTTTTTAGACAGAAATATTGCGTATTTATATGTTGCTTACATTATCCAACAATGAAGTTATTGCTTTTTAATGCAAAGAGAACAGAAGTCAAAAAAGAATGATTTGTCCGCTTTATATTACGGACTTGTTCAACCGCTTCCCTACTTTTCCCGAGACCAGTGAGAAGAAAATAGTAGAGAAGTGATAGAAAAGCTGTAACCATTCTAGATAAGTCCATCGATCATGATACACATTTTTATTTTAATTTCGTTCTATATAATTTATTATTATTCCGATTCTCGCTTTTTACTGATTATACAGGATTTTATAGGTAACTGTTCTTACTTTTTGTACATAAAATCATTTTATTCATATTGATATATATAATATATACTAAGCGAAAGATAGGTACTATACATATTTATTTTCTAATACGGAAAATTATTTATGCTCGTTTTCTTGAATAGATGTTATTTATTGGAAAAAAATTGTATGAAAAGTTACCTTACAGTGGATAATACTCAAGAAAAATTTTAAGAAAAGTGAAGTTTTAATTACAATATTACCATCAGCCACAGAAGAAAAAAGGTGTTGAGTTCCACAAAATGATTCTGAAGAGTCTAAAAGAGTATGAAAGATAATTATTACAGTACTACATTTGGCAAAGAGTACAGTGTACGATATTATGCGGAAGACATTGTAGTTCTTTCTTTATAAGTCATCCGTTTTGCACGATTTAAAAGAGCATGATCACTAATTCGTTTCAGACCATTCCTCGCAAGAAAGGTTAGGATATCTTTGATGTAACCTTCTTTAACGATAAGGCATGGTTTCTTCTTTCTTGATACATAAACAGCCAGAACACTAAAACTCGACATGATCTCAAGAAACCTCCTCTATCTGATCAAATGTATAGGTATGGGGTGTTTAGAATCGTATGCGTATACGCGTATTGTTGACCAGTCTTTTTCGACGGCACCATAAACGCAGAACGTTACAGCACTCACATTCTGGACTAGCTCATTGAGCATGAGCTCGAATAGTAGTTTCAACAAGATGTGCATCTGCACACACGGGCCGTGCATGACTACAATTTTCGATAGACTTCTTTGCTGATCACATAATTCACTTCAAAATCTGAACTTTTAGGTCTCTGGACCTCATACCCCAGGAGTTTTTCTCTCAACTACACTCTAGAGATGGGTGTACGGGAACAATCCGCGCAATGTGGAAGAGTTGAAAACAGCACTTACCCAACACACCAAAAAATTTCTCCAGCCAACCTCCAGAATTTTGGGGAAAATATGAAGTGACGTGTGCAGACTACTCTTCAGGCATGTACTGTCTGAGAAAATGCAATATCGTAATTCAAACATCCTTTTTATTAAACTTTACTTAAGCCATTTTCCAGTGAACAGTAACTTTTCGGATACCCTGTATTTAATTACGTAGCCATATCATTGGGCCTATCCTGTTTATTTTATGTAATTCGCTTTAATTCTTTTCCTTCTTCGTCCCCCTCCCTCTTCCCTTACTTTGCTGTAAAATAAATTAAATGCTGGCCAGATCATCGATGTATAAAAGAACGGAATATAATCAGAAGCATGTGCAATGAATTCCAAATTCAATAAACTTCACATTTTCCTTCATTTAAATAAGATCAGAGTGATTTTTTCTTTTAAACATCCACATTTTCATAAAATTCACTCCAATTGTCTTGAATATCATTGTAACTCGCCTGAACCCTACAATGAAGCTTTCTTTAAATGAGGCAATGGAATAGGTTGAGAAGCTGCTGCGAATCTTTCTTTTTTCTCAATTAATCATGTTTTAAGACTTACATTTGACTTCAGCAATTATTCCTCCCTAAACTACTTATATTTTAAACATCCTCAAAAGCTATTTTATAGAAAAGATGGGGGAGCTCCTTAAGCTTCAAATATTATTCCAGCATCTAAAATTTACTCTAGGTGAGAGATAGTATCCACACTAGACTGAAAACTAGTGGAAAATCGTTTGGCATTCCAAACAATTCCATTGAAACAGTACAACTCTAAGCAATATGGAAACAGACAATCTTTGTAGATGACTTAAAATATATTACCCATTTTCTGTGAATGACATCATTCACATTTACTTCTTATACCTAAAGTCAAGTCTCCCCAAAATCTCTCTAAATACAATTTGAGAAAAATTGTATTCGCCTGGTGTTACATATTTACAATTCGGATCACATGTTTATCAAATCATAATAGTATTATCGCATTATACATTTAAGTAGTTTGTATTTTTCCTCATAAAATAGTTTGAAAATTAATTAATACATTAAAAAACACATGGACTAACCCAAACAATAGGGATTTGATATATTGAGCAACCCATAATATATGTCTTTAAAATTAGTCTTATTTCAAATATAAATAAATTAATATTTACCTAGATTCATTAAATTTTACAAACGCCTCGGTTTAATTAAATTTTATGTCAAATAAAGCTCACACAGAGCTTTTACGCAGAAACTGTAACCCTCCAGACCTTTTAGAATTAACTAAGAAAGTCAATTCAGGATAACAGAATTATGAGCATACATATGTAAATGTATGCAAGTCACTGGTTAAGTACAATTAAAAGAAGGGAGGATGTCGATAATTAATTTGTTTAACGACTCTTATTTTCGTAGTTCTTTTTTTCTATTCCTCAACATATATACTATTCTGGTTTCAACAATCTCTAAACAATTTATTCTTAGTTTGTTTTTTTAAAAAGATCAATTTTCTGCTATCGCAATATTGAATCTTTTGTTAACTAGCTTTAATTATTATTTATAGTGCTACCTCAATTATGTGGTTCAAATATAGAATCAAAAATTATATTAATAAACCCGTTTATTATTTTAAAAGTTTCAATAAGTTGCAAACGCAGAGATCGATCTTCCATTAAAAGTAAATTCAGCTGTTTGAGACTGTCTGCACACAATCAATTTATATAGTTAGAATTTAAGTTCCACGCTTCACACTGAAGATATTTTAATTATGCAATATCCTTTGGAAAATATAGAGACCAGAATTGCCCCTCATTTACTAAGTAAGGCCATACAAGCAATATATAATGCAAGAATATTATTCTTGTGAAGCTCTAGTGCATTGTTTTCCACATTTTAGATCAATCGAGATTAAGACACTTAAAACCTTTTCCATATTCAGTCTAGTTAAAATTTGAACTTCCTTATTTTAATTTATTCATGAATTATCATATCGTACACTTGAAAACATCGAAAGGCAAATGCCATCTTTCCTTCAAGTCAATTAATTTATCCAAGTATTTTGCAGGTTTGCAGTCATTGTATTATCTCCATCTTATAATAAATGTCCTCTTTGGACACTTAATATTTTAATTAATCATTGTAGTAAATTTGAGATCATTAAGAATAAATTATTTACAAAAAATAAGATTCTCAATAAAATCCTTTGCCCCATGCTGCATTAATGACAGAAATCTAAATGCAGTTTATGTTAGAACAAAAAAACCTGGACAGGAATACTGACACCATTGTGATTAGTTGCAGGTTTGTGATTTGGATCAATCAGCATTTAGCTTACCTTACCTAAGCCAGCTATCTTCCCTTACCAACTTAATTTCGAAATCGACATTTCTAAAAGTGGGCATAATAATCTTTCTCTTAGATTGTTAGATGAGGGAAAAGTTTTGTAATTTATGTAGATGGATTGAATGATTTGTAATCTTTTGGAGTCCTTTTAACTTTGCAGGATGGAAGTACCACTGACAAATAAAATATCTTCATTGAAAGTAAAATTATGACAAAGATTATTTATTCATAAATAGTGACGTTAGAAATAATGTTCATTCGAAAAGTATTTGCAAATATGCTTCAACATATAGTTATGTTATCATTACTGAAGACACCATCGCCATTTTGAAAAGGCAAGATGTACTCTATAACTGGCTTACGATTATTTTTTATGCTTAGAAAAGTGCTTGAGCCAATTTGAGAGTGCTTATTGGCCTTTCAGATTGTCCAGGTTGTCTTTACTACCGATACGGACCACGTGCGATAAAAATTTGACGATGTTATTGTGTTGGTTTTCGAAATTGTATATAATTGTAAACTAATGCAAATCTCAACATATCATTTATAGTCTACATTTTGTCATAACTCATAGAACTATAAAAAACAAGAGCAAAAATGCGAACCTAAGACTGCAACATCCTGGATTTCCAGATGCCTATAAAGCGTGTGGGCATATATTCAAGAGAATGAAAATCAGTTCAGTCAATTGCGAGCAAAAATATGTAGATACTCCACCTCAGTATAAACTGTGCTAAGAATTGTAAAGAAGCCCAAATTATGCATACGAAAGCATGCCTATCATGGTAAGATACGTGTTGCTACCATTCATATAGCTGTGGTGGGGTATAATTGCAAGAGTTTCTCTAAGATTCGTGAATCAAACCTCATTTCTTCAAGCACTTCGTTGATTTTTGCGATCATAATTTGCATTAAATAGTAATTTGAATTTGGTTTACAATTGTTTTACCACGCAGAAACAAATCTCTATTAATATCTGAGACAGCCTTCTCTTTTGATTTCCTGATGCAGCAAAAATTACGTCTTATGTTTCTCTAAAGAACATTTACGTTCTCTTGCCTCAAAACTCTTTTGCAAGATTTTGTTTTACATCTTTTGATCAAGTCTGCATCTTTTTAATGTCTTAGAGATACAGCTTTAAGTTATTAATATCACACGCTCGAATATCCACGGTTAATATATATCATTTTTTCACTGAATCTTGAAGTTTTAACTGTGACATGATTTATGAGGATAAAATAGGATACAAATAAAATATTTAATAAAATCATCGTTAAAAATAATAAAACATTTTTTAATGCCTTTTGATAAATTTTAATGTGATGCTTGCCAGAATCCTCTTCTTCATATATAATTGATGGCGTCGCGATGGGGTCACCACTTGGCGTTCTCTTTGCCAATTTTTACCTAGGCTCAGTTGAGAACAAGATTTTCCAAAGCAATATAGCACCCAAGCGTCCCATATACGCGCGCTATATCGCTGACATAATTTGGAATGTGAATTACCTTGAACAAATGAATAGCCTAGTTGAAAAATTCAAAAATAACTCGTGTCTGAATTTCACCCACGAAACGGAGGATGACGGATCCCTTCCCTTCCTTGATATCCTCATAAGTGCCCAGGAATCCAAATTTGTGACCCAAGTATACGTTAAACCTACGAACTTGGGCTTCTGCTTAAATGGTTCTTCTAAGAACAAGAGGAGATCAGTCATTAATGCCTTAGTTAACAGGGCAATTTCTCATTCATCAGCGTGGACGGCTGTTGATCACGAACTAAAGAGGGTTTCCCGAGTTCTTGTTAACAATGGCTACCCACAAGAATCCATCGACGCCAACATGAAAGAGAAAATGAACTCTGCTACTGGTCCTGGAGTCAAATCTCCTCAGAAGAAGAATAATATAAACCTTTATTACAAGGCCAATATGAACAACGGCTACCGTGAAGACGAAAAGGCTCTCAAAGCCATTCTCCAACGTAATGTGACCCCAACTGACCCTAATACTGATATTAATCTACATATATATTACAAAACCAAGGAAGTAGTTGCATCAGGAAGAACAGCTGTCTTCCTCAGACGAGCGAACTCCAGGAGACTAACGTCGTGTACGAATATTCGTGCAAAATCGGTAAATGCGAACACCGCAATTCAAAGTACATCGGCGTAACCTCCACAACCCTGTTTTGGCAACTGACAGCTCACCTTCAAGATGGCGAGATTAAAAAACACGCCCACTCTTATTGCACTACCCTAACGAAGGAAAAACTAAATAAAGACACTTCCATCATCCTGAGACTCCAGAAGAGCAGAAAATTGAGGGTGGCGGAAGCTTTCATTATTCAAATAAAGAAACCGGCAATTAACGTGCAACTTCCGCAGGAAACCATAGTCCCAACATCACGGCTTCCCCGAGTTGACTGCTGTTAAAAGAAGGACGTTTTCAAACACTTCCTTTTTCTTTGCCTCCTTTGCCAGAGAACTAGATCGGAGCGACAAATAGTCAAACAATCTGAGCCTTCCAATTTTATATGTTTCTTGTAGCCAATTTTTGTAATACATATGTTTGCATAGAAATACTATATATAATGTAGCAATTTGTGAATAATTCCGATTTAATCAGTCTGTATGCTTGTTCTCTCGCTGCGAACTGGTAAAAGCTATCTGAGGTAGAGAAGGAAAAGTTTTAGGAGGGACCTAAAAACGCCTTTCTCAAGAAAACTTCTAAGAAATATGTGCGCTCTTAGGGCTGATTGGAGATTTCTCCTGTTCCTCTTGAGCGAAGTAGCCCCCCTGAAGTGGTTGCTCTTTCTTATTCTAAATTTTTGGCTCTTTATTCATATTTATTACTTTAAAATTACTTCTCACTAGACCTAAATAACTTGGTCACGGACAAGGCTTGAGTTGCCTTGGTAGTAAGGTATAATGAACGCCTGCAGGAGATCCTCTTAAGGGGCTAGAAAGGGGGACCGATTTTTGGTCACCAGCCAGAACCCAACTGTCAACCGCTGTTAGGCCTAGGCCCAGCTAGGTAGGGTTGACCAAGGAGAGTGCGAAAATTTGGACGTAGGCGAGATTAATTACATTTCTGTTTATTTCCTGAAGATGGCCTAACACAGTCGAAAGACATCTAGGAATGAAGAATGTCATTTGCGGATATTTTTTCTCGCCTCGAAGACACCGTTAAAAAACTTGTAAGAAATATTATGAAAATACAAGTTAAAATTAATAACGCCGCCACAACTGTGGGCTTCAATAGGACATGCAAACAACATGGCATGTTACCTAATTATATATATATATATATATATATATATATATATATATATATATATATATATAAAGGGTAGTCCCAAAATAATTTACTTCTTTAGGATTTAATTACCCAACTTATACTGAAGGTTAAAAAAGTGGCTGATATATAATTTGAAAGTGTTTTTATTTAAATACAATATCTTTTGAATCTTCTCCATTATTTTTAAAACAAAGGAGGATTCTTTTGCAGTATATTTTCCTTGACATTTTCCAAGACATCAGAGATCATTTGGACGATTTTATCAATAATGTTCTTTTTCAATTTTAAATATTATTAGGTTTATTAACGTATGTCTTTGTTTAAGGTATACCCAGAGAAAAAAAATCAGGAAAGGTAAAATCAGATGATCATGGTGGGCAAGAAACATCACCTAAACTGAAAGTAGCCGACCAGAGAAGGCTGCTCTTAGTGTTTCTATGGTTTCCCTCGCTGAACCCATTTATCGTATATATTAAAATCTTTCAGTTTGGGCTATAAATAATCTTTTAGCATTTCTTTCTAAGGGTCTCCTTTTATTGTGATGATTTTTCGTATCAAGATCCTCGAAGAAGTATAATTCCCCTTTTGATGACTCCATACAGGACATCTCTTTTGTCGTGGTATACTTTGTGGTCGTGATATACTCCTTTGATGAAGTAGGTTTTGTTCTAAGAGTGCTAATGTTGTTGTTTTAAGGAACAGCTGCTTCAATACAAGGATATAAAGAAACGCATGGGAATTCCCCAAATAAACTTATATTTTAAATTTAAGAATTCACTACACAAAAACTAAACATGATCCACAGAAATATTACGAATATTAAAATACACAAAAATGACTTCAATTAACTTGACCCTCTAATATTGGCTAATTAGCTACTCACTTTAATATACAAGATATAAGCTAATTGTCTCTACTGGAGTTTAAATACCTCGAGAATGTTATTGTCTCCAAGATTCGTGCCGACCGGCCAGATGGAGGTTTCGGACGAATAACTTGAAAGCCACAACTGACTTTGGAGAGTGTGGCAGCTGGGCTCCACATGCTTTCGGCAGGAAGGGACATCACCACTGGATAGTGAAAGACGGTTCCTTTCTCCTCTTCGGATTACTCTGAGGAGTAATTCGCACTGCCTAGCGATGCGCTAAGGCTTGAATACCTTTTCTCTCAGGGGAGTGCTGGAGTTAGTGTACTCTGGAGGGAGGGGGGGTCTTCTTCAAGGGCGAGGACAGATGAGGGGGGTTTCTCTGACGAGAATAAGATGAACTTGAACAAGTTAACTTTAAGGTCGGTTTGGTAACCAGGAACTAGCTCAAGGATGAGGTTCTTCTTAGTTTCAGTCTTCCTCAAGGGCGAGGCCTATCTCGGTGTTTTGGGATACACCAGGATAGAAGAGAGGGGTTCGCTGACGAGAATGAGTTGAACTTGGTTGTTTAACCAGGTTAAATCATGAGTTTGGTGTGTCTACCGGCTAACGGGCTCGAGGCGGAGCCTTTTTCCTCTTCTTTTCGTAATTCCTCAAGGTCGTGGAATATCCCTGGGCTTTAGGATGCACTAGGATATGAAGAGTCTCTCTGATGAGAGTAAGTTGAACTTGACCAAGTTAACCTAACGTTCGATTTGATAACCAGGGACTAGCTCAAGGATTAGCTGCTTCTTAGCCCCCTTGGTAACCCTGCCTTTCTTTCAGGGGAATTCGTAGTCTGGCGACTCACGTATTCTACCTGTCTAGTCTTAGGAGCCCTGCCTATCTTGCAGGGGACTTTGTAGTCTCGCGATTCACGTATTCTACCTGTCCAGTCTTGGTAGCCCGGCCTCTATAGTCGGGGACTTCGTAGCCTGGAAACTGACGTATTCTACCACGTTTTTTGCCGAGTGTTTCTTATTTATATCTCGTGCTCTCACTGGGGTAGGGGTAGGAAGGGGGCTTGTGGACGGCCACAAGAGGGTTGTTACTCCAACCGTTTTTCTCATCAAGTCTCAACTCTGCTCCAGCTGGCCTTCAAGCTTGAGAGAAACACGTCTCCAATTTTTTACTTGAGGTGAAAGTGAATATACTCTCGTAGTGGAGATCTTGCAGTTTAAAACCGTTCAGCTTTTCATAGCGACGAGTGGCGAGGGGCTGTGGTTGTGAGTTTGACCCTCAGTGCCAGGCCCGGATGTTTTTGCGGTTACCGTCCGGTGTCTCTACTGAGAGAGAACGGGCGAGTGACGATTCTCCTACAATGATTCTTGAACTCGTCATGCCAAACCAGAATGTAACTTTCCGCACAAGAGTATCATTAGCATAACAACTATATTTCGCTGAGTTCCAATCGATGTTATGCTTTAGTTGAGACATGTATATATAACTAACTACTCTCCTCAGCATCTCAAACATTATATTATGTTAAGATATGTGATTTGTAAGACATTTGCCTGATTTCTTGAAGTAATATTTGGAGCAATCTATATATTTTACTTAAAAGACATTGCAAAAAGGGAAGGCAGCATTGTGCAGAAGTAAAAGTAAATAAAATGAGGTAGAGTAGCACAAGCTAGAAACAAAGCATATTCGAGAGAATTCTTGTTATTAAAAGTAGGGTTCCGGGAGGGAAAAAAGGGTTTTTTTGCTAACTCAAGACATTTACGTAGGAAATGAAGGGGATGAGAAAGTTTGTATTAGTCAAAACTTAGAATTTTCTGTGACGAGGATTCAGGACTAACGTCGCAAAGCACAAGAATAAACATGGAAATAAAAACAGACATCTTAAGTTTAATATGATGAGAGGAGTAGATATGACTATACGAAGAAGTAGTCGGTTTAGGATAAAAAGATAATTTGAAACCAAGAGTGCCCTGTATTAAAAAATATAGGAAAGGCTTTGTTTGGCCCGTTCTGTTCTAGCTCAGGGGTAAATTTATTTAAAATAAGTTGTACCTTTCCCAGATTAGACCATAATCATACAATATATGAAAATGCCAAAGAGGAGACGTAAACTGCTTAAAAATTATTCCCTATATAAGTTAGATAAAACCGGTCATAATCATTACCCATACATAGCTAGACCAAATTTGGGGAGAAAGTTTACTATTGAAAGAAAAGGTAAAATCATTCGTACTGAGTGAAACAAGTTAGAAAAAAATAAATTAGGGGGCACAGGTAAGCCAGATTTAGGCAATTTATTTAAAAAAACTTAAAATAAATTATCAACAGGCACTTTAATAAATAGAGAAGAAATATTGAAGCTATCATAGGGTGAAGTTGGAATAGTAGGTGATGTCATTCATTTTTTTTATCTGGTTAGAAGTTTTAACTATATGGGAATCTGAAGTTAGTAGCTGGTGCCTTCAAGGAAATAAACACCATTATCTTTAATATCCCTAAGATGTGGTCCAACATTCTTCAAGATCCCTTTTTCGGCCTCTTAATAATTCTAATTAGGAACATTTTGCAAAGAGGTAACAAGAAACTTCAGCAACTCAGTGCTGAATATTTTTCCACAAGGAAGAGAAAAACCTTCAATATCTGCTGTTGAATTTGGCTCAAAATTTTCCATTCTTTCTCGACCCTGCAGTGTATCTATTACTAAGATTTTTATTAATTTATAAAAAATTGGCAATATTTTAGTGAGAATATTTCCATTTGCTCAAGCATTTGTGTACCATTATATGATTACCACCTCATATTTAAAAGATCCGTTACGTTTTAATTGGGGTCTAAATTACCTCAAGGAGAACCCTACTATTTATATCCTAAACCGACAAATATGGTGCTATAGCCATTTTACATAAACAAACATATTGTGATCAAATGAGTGGCCAATTGACTAACGATGGCTCTACCTATATGCATTTACGTTTAAAACAAGTTGATAGAAATTTTCATTAAATGGTTCATTATAAAATACGATTTATGAACTTTTACTCCAGAATGTTGATTCCAGTACTGACAATGTATATTGCGTAAAATGTATAGAATGTTCCAAAATATTACTCTAAGCAATCAGACAAATGTATTCCTAGACGTACCTAAATCTCACAAAAACAAAATTCTCCTTGTTGTGAGGGGAGCAGTTCTTTGTTGTTTGTCTTGCAAAAGATATTATTGTGCGCAATTTCCAGACAACACTTGGAACCGCCCATATGCACTCCTCATTATCACTCATTTGTGGTCCCTCAAAGGGCCTTTAATCCTAGCTCTCAGCTTGTCTTTCGTGTTTCAGTTGAAGTTGTTTGTCTCTCCTTTCGTCGCGCCATATAAAAAAGTCGAGAGGGTTGCAGGTAGACGAGTTGGTAGACTAAGTGTCAGGTGCTGTGTGATCGATGAAACTCTCTCGGGATAAGACGTTGTAGAAGAATAAGGTATCCACATGGTCTCGAGATCGCCGCATGGAGCGTGGGAAGCGAGGCGGATCTACTGCGAGGATGCGGTCCATGCCATTTTATTGCACCCCATCTGCATTTACTTAGAGGCAAAGCAACAGCTTCGTTCTGTCATGGGGTCTGCCTGATTTTATAAGAGGTTCATCCCCAATTTCACGTCTTTCGCCGCCCCCATGTGTGAATTGCTCAAGAAGTCCCCATATCGCATCGTCTGAAATTCGAGTGCTATTGTTCATTTGCATGAGCTAAAGGGGCAAATTGGCATCTGCCCCTATCCTCAGGTTGTCTGAACCCAGTAGGACCTTCGGGATGCGGACGGATGCGAGCAACGAGGGCATCGGTTGTGTCCTTCTTTATTATTGAGAAGACCGTAAGTGTCACCCTGTGGACTACGTGAGTCCCATGTGAGAAGAATTATGCAGTGAGAGAAAAGGAAGTTTTAGCAATTATTTAGCGCGTTAAAAGGTTTAAAATGTACTTGCTAGGCCGATAATTTTTTATAGAGATCGATCACCGCCCGATGGCATACCTCCGTAACATTAAACATCATAATAGCCGAGTAATGAGATGTAGCCTTTTAGTGCAGGAATTTCAGTATCGGATATTAAATATAAAATGGTCGGAAAATTGGATCGCCGATACCCTTAGTGGTAATCCTTTGGGCGACGACCCATGCTAAATTGTAATTGTAATTGCTCCATGGTCATTTGTCTATTTTGTTTATAATGTAACCACCAGCAAGAAACAAGTTAAAGAACAATTATTTCTCTGTGTATGTAGTTAATTTGGGGGGGATGGGTAAAAGTCATTGGTCTAAGGCAGTGGTCGGGGAACAGGTGTAAATTACCCCAAATGGGGTAATTTGTAAAAAAAAAATGGGGGCTAATTCATGTGTTATGGATGTGGATGTGCTAACTGAGAGAAACAAATATAAAAGTTGGAGAAAAAGAATGCATCGAGGAGCCCTTATTCTATTTTTCGGTAAAATCTGGCAACATTTCTCCTAATTAAGTGGCATTGTGCCCTGTTTTGAACTTGCCTCTTTCAGAGTAGTTAATGAATTAGTAGAGCTGATCAAGTGATATAATAATTATTTACATAAAGTGAGTTATGATACAATCTATAATATTTACGTTTCTGTATAGACTTTTGTGATTAAAATTCAACAAAAGTTAAATATATAAATATTTAGGATATTTTAGTTTATTTGTAATGGGCCTAATTGTCCCATCAACTGTTTAGTTGCCATTTCTCACTTTTTTAGGGATAACTATTATATTTTTCATTTATTTATTTATTTTTATTTTAATGAATTATTTTATATTAAAAGTAAGTTTTTTAACAAGTTTAACTCTATTTAAGAAGATTTCATGCAGCCCCTACAGATGTAATGCCCACTCTTTTTAAGTCTTATTGTTTGAATTTTTATGGTTGTGAGTTGTGGTTTGATTTTATGTTATGTTATTTTAAAGTTTTAATTTGAAGTCTTAAATTCTTCACTAAATAATTTTTATATTTTTCAAACATAGAAGTCAAAAGACCTTAAAAAAGTGATAGATTTGTCTTTCATTTTCAGATGGCATCAGCAAAGGAAAAGGACATATCAGACAGAGTTCCTTAAATATGGCTTCACAGAAATAGAGAACAAAGGACAAATGAAACCTCAATGTGTCGTCTGTATGAAAGTACTGACTGCCGAGTCTTTCAAAAAGAATCAACTGAAGAAACACTTGGACAAGGTTCATTCACATCTGTCTTGCAAAACACTGGAATACTTTGAGAATCTGGAAAAAAAAACAATCAAATGACAGATATTGGAACATAACAATAGTGCAACGTTTTACCAACGTTCAGCAGCAATAGCTAGTTTGAAGTGGCATTGTTGGTTGCTCGGAACAAGAAACCACGTACAATTGGTGAAGACTTAATCCAACCAGCGGCTGTGAAAATGGCAAAAATAATCTGTGGACAGAAAGTAGATAAACAACTGAATACAGTGCCTTTGTCTGCAAGAGTTATAAAAGAAAGAATTTCCATCTTGGTAGAAAATGTGAGAGAACAAGTGATTTCCTCAGTAAAAAAGAGTAAGGAGTTTGCCATTGAACTTGATGAGACTACAGATGTCAGTAGCAATTCGCAGATGATGGTATACGTTCGATACAGGGGTTCTGATGAAATGGAAGAAGAAATGTTGCTATGTTCTCCTCTTGAGTTGAGAACTCGTGGTATTTATGTGTTCAATAAGGTTGATGTATTCTTCAAAAAACAAAGTGTTGATTTAAAGTGGGAAAATTGTATTGCACTATCAGTTGATGGAGCTCCTGCCATGCTTGGTCACGTCACTGGGTTTGTGGCTTTGGCCAAACAACAGAATCCAAATATTCAGGTCATCCGTTGTATGACACATCACCAGGTTTGGAAAGACAGCAATCTTATTGGCATTTACTTGTTGGTTACAATACTAAGGCTTTGATATCAAATGCTGAAATCTTTTCCCTTTTGAAGGATTTAGAATCAGAAGTGGAAGCTGTGTTGAATGATGTAATTAAGATTGTCAATGTTGTAAAAGAGTATGCACTAAACACTCGGATATTTCGTGATTTATGTGAGGATGGAAAGGCTGAAAATTAAACCCTTCTTTTCCATACGGAAGTGAGGTGGCTTTTACGTGGAAATGCCCTGAATAGAGTGTGGGCCTCTTAAAACCGAATTTGAAATATTTCTGACTGATCAAAAACACACACTTGCAGAGAAGTTCAGAAAATCAACCTGGCTAGCTTTTCTTGCATACTTATCTGACATTTTTAGGGATGTAAATGCGCTGAACAAGTAATTGCAAGGAAAGAAAATCAATCCCATCTTAGCAAGGAAAAAAATTTCAGCATTTGTATCAAAGCTTCAGTATTATAATCAAAAAGTAAATGCCAATAAGATTGCTGTCTTTCGAAACGTGGCAGAGTTTTGGGAATAATGTGAAGACTGCAGTCTTAGTGATATGAAGAAATCAGTCACAAGGCACCTGAATAAACTTAGGAATAGGTTCTGTGAATACTTTCCAGAGCTTGATTCACATACTGTCAGCTGAATTGTAAATCCCTTCAAATATGAACTGGCTTATTTGCCTGAAGAGCCTGAAGGATTGGCAGAAGAGCTTATTGAATTGTGTTCCAACAGTGAAACAAGCATGGAATTTGAAACCGTGGATGCCCTTTCAAGGTTTTTGAATGTCACATGCTGCAAAGGCTTATAAAACTGCCCATTTGGAAGCAGCGAAAATGCTGCTAGCTTTTGCAACAACCTACCTTTGCGAACAAAGGTAAACATTTTTTCACAATAATAGTGGAT
The DNA here is from genome assembly GCA_963969495.1 of Ceratothoa steindachneri. Classification (NCBI taxonomy): domain Eukaryota; kingdom Metazoa; phylum Arthropoda; class Malacostraca; order Isopoda; family Cymothoidae; genus Ceratothoa; species Ceratothoa steindachneri. The sequence goes on from OZ018328.1 coordinate 89,550,450, forward strand.
TCAATAACATTTTCCTATTTTGTTTTTGTACGAATTTTAAATACATGATAGTGACTTAGTCAATAATTTTGCTTGTGTGCCATGTAATGCTAAAAAGTGACTGTTTTATTTCTGTTTATAAATATATAATTTCCTACAATTCTTTCTTGTGGGCTATTTCCATGCCAAAAAGACGCACTTTTATTTCCTAATGATAAATGAAATAAAAAATGAAACATTATCCCAATATAAATTTTTGGGGGTCTTTATTATCCATGATTTTTATAAGTAAATTGGTTTGTCTTCCAGAGTACTTCAAAGTCAGGGGGGAATTTATTTTACTACAAAGGGGATGTCACTTTTCTCCCCCAACTCAGAAAGTGCGATCTTAGAAGTTGGGAAGAGATATAGAAGAATAAGTTCGAAGGGCGTATATAAAAGAAGCTAGGTGCACAAAACGAAAAAAAACAAAGGAAAAACAAAACAAGGAAAGCGTAAATAAATGAGGTGAGGTGCTTAAAACTAAAAACACGAAGGAAAACGAGAAAAGCTTAAATAAAAGAGGCGAAGTTCCCCAAACTAAAAAACGAAGGAAAAAAGCAAAACAAGAAAATACACAAGTAAAAACAGAGCTATAACAAAGATATACGAAAGAAAACGAAAGTCTAGGCGTGTGCCAAAAACCTCATTAGTGATTGGCTCGACTCAAATTTCAGGATTCCCTTCCTCCAATCAGAGCTCGAGTTTAAGATAACCGTGAATACAACATTTTTAAAGGGGGCGAAAATCTTTGATCCGATCCTAGCAATGTTATTTTTAATCACCTCTATGTTTATAATTACTTTCTATTCTCGGGTTTTTCCTACTTACCATACTACAAATGTGCGTTCTAATTATTTCTCTATACGACAACTCGCTGTTCTGACTTTGGCTACCGTTTCAGTATGTATCAGGATTTCCATTTCCTTTGTTCCCAAACTCCCATTTTAATCTCTCTTTTTAATCTGAGAGCCTACCTTAATAATTTTTGTGTTCTTTTCTATCTTTTGGGCAACCTTTCGATATTTTGGCATACTTGGTACTAATGAGTTTATTTTGTATTTATCTTTTTTAGGTCGCTTGAGTTTCTCTTATTATTAATCAACAAAGGTATATGACGCTAATTAATTTTATAGTTTGTTTAAACGCTTGTTTTCAGTTGTTTTCGATCATTCTTTGTTCATGAACGATATATATATATATATATATATATATATATATATATATATATATATGCATATATATATATATATATATATGAATATATAAGGCAGCCCTACGTTTGAACAAAAAAATTGCTGACAAGGTTTTTTTTACAGATTCTTATGTATTTCAATCCGTTGAATCTAGCTCTCCTATTGTTCTTTTTTGCAACACCTATTTTTTAAATAATAGTTTATCTTATATATATATATGAGGTAATTTTTCAAGATAAAATTTGAATAAAACTATGAATGTGAAAAATTTTAATGATATGATTGCTATAAAGTATGAAAATTTACAATAAAAAATGAGAAAAATAAAAAATGATTATTTTAGAGATTTTCTTTTGTGTTTATCAAATGGTGAATGCCTTTTTAGTAACACAATAGTTTGCGAGCATATTAATGTCCCAACTCCCCTGGTTTCTTTGCTTCATGCATTTAATGTCTTGATGGATCCTTTTCCCTTGTTCTTTACTGTAATCTTTATAATTTTCTAGGAAGTAATCGATATGCAATCTTAAAAAGTGGAGTTTTACAGACTTTCTCACTCCTAAGAATTGAAAGTTTTGTATAGAAACATTATATGTACAATCATTTAATGCTCTGTATTTCTATGATTCCCGATAAAATTAAGATTGCCATGTATTTTTTTCTGTCTCACTCGTGCCTTCTGTGAAACCAAGGTCTTTTATTTCATTATATCTGCAGTAAATTTTGCTTCACATTTTTTGTAATTTTTTGGCCCCCAAAAGAAATGCTTGGCTTTCTTTCTTTAAGGATTTTAAAAACTTCTAATTAATCCGATATTATGTGAAAGGGCGGAAGTTAACGTTTATTAGGATTGATTATGGGTTGATATATTACATTAAGTAAACAAAGATTAAAAGACTATCGAGATGGCCATTCTTATCGCTCATAGTGCTGCTCTTCAGATCTGCTTCAGTACCACTAAGAGGTTATTTTTGGAACTAGAAATTTTTTTTCATCCAGTCTTGAACCAAGTAACTCGGCTGACATTTGATAAACCGAAGTTTCTGGTAAGGTATTTTAGTTGGGCTTGATTTAATGGAATAGGTTTGTTTAATTCTAAGTGTGAAGGCATAAAGTATGAAGAACTGTTCTTTTCTCCATATACCTCATTACTCTCTTTAAAAATATCGAGATTACCTAGTGAGGCTGGTATGGGTACCTCTCTGCCGTAAGGAACTGGTCGCTGGCAAAAGGAAGATCATGAGAAACAACATGTTGTTTGTTTTTATTGTTCACTCCTAAAATAAAATGACTAAAGGTAAAATATCTCAGAGTTAAACATACTCTTACGACCTAAATATTATAATGATAAATTAAGATAATATTATAATAAAATACACAATAAAAATCCTACCAATTAAGTCACTGAGGCAGGAATAACAATCTTTTTAATGATCTTTGCCTTCTCATCACGGCATCAGTATACCAAAAGGTAGTTAATTGATTTTGCCTTTACTCCATTCTTATAGATTTTTCACACACGTCTTGCAACGGAAATAAGGAGTAATCTTTTTATCTTTTAATCTCCTAATTTCCTCACAAAATACGCGTGGTAACTGACTTTCACAAATATATTTATTTTCAATTGATGTCCGGGTAATGTTACTTGGTGAAAATAAAACTAAACCAATTGGGGTCATATATATTAGTCTTAAGTCCTTTAGTCATGACTGTATGTAGAGATTTCAGTTAAACATTTGTGGAAATGCCCGAAGCGGCCGTTATGCGTTTAATATTTTATGACCCATGGAATTTGATACTTCATAACAATTGTAGTGTTAAATTTTATCCCTAATTGGATTTTGTTGAATGGATTCAAAATCTAACTGTGTGTCTATTTTTAGCATTCAACCTGAGTGGCTTCCTTTCTATAAACTATTATTAGTAATTAAATAAACATATCTGAACAATTAGATAATCTAAACCTTTATATATTGCTTCAATGCTTTCCTTCTTTAAGATCAAAGATTCACTCCAAGTACACCTTACCGTTATTTAGTTTTTTAATTTTCTTCTTCCCTGCCATTAGATGTTATTTTCAGTAATTTTAGATTAAATTATTTTGGGCTCCAGGAAAATAGCTATAAACTGGGTTTCTACAATTTAAAATCCATAGCTATATTTCATTCTGTTTGTCCCAAATGTTCTTTGGAATTCTAAAAGGGGACAATAGTTTAAGCAGCATCACTATTGTCCTATTATTTGATCTTTCATTACTCCTTTTCTGTTACATTTTTTTTAGCATAATCATATTTTTGCTTACGTGCGAGACTAGTCGCGGACGACTCTATATGTCACTATGTCAGTCGGTCCCAGTTATTTGTCTTTTTGGCGTAATAACATTGTAACTATTCGGCCCATGTTATTTCTTGATTTGGCAATATAGTTTCATGCAATATTTTGTCTCTTGAAACATCTAAACATTTATTTCTTATTCCTGAGGCTTTAAAGTTTGAGTGAATATTCCACAACAATATTAATGAAAATAGAGAAATATCTCTTAAAACACCTACATTTTTAGTCGTATGCCGTTAGTCGCCTCGACACTATATCTCACTATGTTGGTAGGTCGGTCAGTCCCTGTTTTGCTTTTATTTGGTTTTGGTAATAAGATTGTAACTATTCGACTGATTCTAATGAAATTTGAAACTCCTATTTTGTTTTTCATTTTCTTTCGAATGATCTCTTTGCCAGGGTTTTCCCAATGCTAGCCAGGAATTACTTTGTTTTGGAAATAAATCATAACTATTCGGCCGATTCTAACGAAATTTGAAACCATTATGTTGTTTTACATTTTCCTTTAAATGATATAATTACCAATATCCTCCCGAAGTTATCCCTTTAATTATTTTGTTTTATTTATGACATCATAACTATTTGGCCAATTATAACAAAATTTTAAACCCTTATGTTGTTTTACATTTTCTCTTAAATGATATAATTGCCAAAGTCCTCCTAAGGTTAGCCCTGAGATTATTTTGTTTTGGCAATAACAACATAGCTATTCGACCGATTCCCACAAAATTTGAAACCCTTTGTTATTTTACATTCTCTTTCGAATGATGTATTTGCCAAAGTCCTCCCATGGTTAGCCGGGGAATTATTGGCAATAACATCCTAACTATTCGGCTGATTCTAAAGAAATTATAAACTCGTATGTTGTTTCACATTCTCTTTTGAATTATTTAATTAAATTTTTAATAACTTTGTTAAATTTAAAAGAGCCCTAGGATATTGTACTTTGGAATTTGTTCAATCAATATTGTCTCAATTATACGTCTTTTGTAATAATTATGCAACATAAAACTTTATTAACAATTGAAAAAAATTTTCTAGATGTAAAGGTTGCTTAAAAGAGCTAGTAAGTGAAACCATCGACATCAGGGCATAATATATATTGAGTTTTTCACAACACTTATTCTTCCCCTATCCATATCTTACAACACTGCTTTCAATCATCGTCCGTAAAGGAAATTGGTATGATTTTACTGACTCATTTTTATATCTCAAACGTAGTCTGAACGCAGAGCCCATATCACGATAAAGAAGGCAAAGATTACTTCATGGTAGCTATAAAAATGTTAAGTTTTCACCGAAACCGGAAAAAAGTATTTCCATGACAGAAGAAGGATATGCATCCACTGAACTGACTGGAAATTTCTATATTTTTCAGTGGGCGGCTGTTCTACCTAAAATAACTACCATACCCTTAATTTTATTTTAATTTCCACGCTATAACTTCCAGTTAATTCACCGAGAAAAGAAATATAACCCGATCACCACAACGCCCAAGACAACTAAAAAGGAGGGAGATATGAAACGCGGAAGAAAGCCCTAATAGGCAATGCGTAAAAGGGGACTGCTTAGGACCACAAACCCAAAATTCTTTGGAGGCGCCAAACAGCATAGGTCTGTATTGGTAGGTTGGTCGTGAGTTGAAAAATTATGTAGGTAAATAGGGAACCATAGGCAGATAGGCAACTAAGTAATGCTTTACTTACTTTCATTACGGATTTAAACTCAAGAAGAAAGAAACCAACATAAGCTCCAGAGGAGGGAACCAAAAAAAGAGCGCCTAGGCGTTTAGGAAACAGAATGATGGGGAACTATCCCCCACTATCTAAAGCAGCCACCCTTAAATGCTTGCAATTAGGTATATGAAAAATTGATAAATAAAATAAGCCAGACAAAGAAAGAATTTGTTAAACGCTCTACGATCAATTAAAAGTAAATCTTTCCAAGATCTTCGACATACAAATTGGATACAGTGTAATATGCAACGGAGAAAGAGATGTGAAGGAGTTATTTTCATAAAAATTTATAGAAAGATAACCAAAAATCCCTCTCTGGATCATAGCATAGAGAAATTTAATCTGCCAGAAGTTAGACATTTGGGTAGGTTTACAGGAAAAAGACAAGATTAAGAGAGAAATTTAGAAAAATCACGAAGGTATCAAATTAAATGAAATAATTAAATTTGGCCAATACAGGTGTATTTAAAATTGTGTTTCAACTAGATATGGCTCCAAAAATACAACAACAAGAAATACTAATGTTCAACATGAAGATTACCCCAGAAAATACCGAACGCGACTAACATAGCAATATACACAATGTTTAGATGTTACAAAATATACAAAATGAAAGACTACCTTACCCGACAGTGCACAAACAAGGATACAGTATGTTCTGAGGGTAGATAGAATAACCATGGATGGAGAGACTGTAATGAAACAACAAACAAATGCATAATTTGCTATGGATCACACAAGACTAATAGCTATGGAATGACTGAAAAGAAAATAAATAATGGAAAGGAAGGAAAGGGAAGGAAAAAATGAAGAAGAAAACAAGAGAAACGCAACAGATGCGGGTGTGGCAAAAGATACCTGAAAACAAATACAATAAACCTACATACACCTAGCATTACCACAGGAAACATTGATGGAACTGCTGATGTGCATCCTATACTCGAATATCATAAACATAGGGAAGTCAGGAACTTTCGCAACCGCATTAAATACAATGATGGGGATGAACGGGATAAAAATGTGTTTCCCTGAGAGGCCACCAGTCATCCAAAATACTGTAGATAACCGTCGCACCAACCACAGCAACAGCAACAATGAACGTCCAAGAGATCAACACCAAAGAAAACACAAGTAGCACTGAATAACCAACGAGGAAAAGTAGAACAAAGATATTCATATGGAAGCCGCAGATATCAAGTTAAGGGTTTACATTGATGAGTCTTTCCCTTTAGCAAGATAAAAACACAAGAAAACAGCATCAAATCGGTAAAAGAATGTAAATTAAAATGGTATTTTGAGGCAAGACAGGAGAATAAGATTCGAAAGAGTTGAAAACTCGTATTCGAAAATTGAATACCTATCTATTCTAAAGACTAAGTAAATCTCAGCCCTTAATGTTTTCCAAAAGCAAAAATTGGCAAATTTACGGGGCCAGAAGCATAAGACAGCAAGAGATATACCTTACAGAACTCTAATGAACTCTAACTACATGAACTTAATAAAACAATGGCAGCAGAATGTAAGAGAAAACTCAGCATACTGAAATGAAATTGGAAGATCCAAGGCTATGGGGTACTCGATAATCTGGCAAAAAGGGATAAGCTAATAAGATTAAGGCAGTTAAATGACCAAACTCGCTTTGAGCTTTCAAAGGCTGCACTGAACTGAAATACAAATAAATCTTTTTGAGATATCAGCAGGAGTCGATGCCTTACAGAAGTTAATGCTTGCACGACGAAGGGGAGGGGCAATTTGAGAAGGAGAATTGCAGGTGAACGAGAACGGCCGTTGCAAGGAAATCGCCAATTTAGTGTGGCGGATTTCCGACCGGAGAATATCTTGCCTTTGCGCTCGTATCGACGAATACGGAGCCAAATCGAGACCTGACGTTTATTGTGCGTGATAGCGAGCCGGTACTAACTTGACCCGGCTGAGCCTGGCTTTAAATACCCGCTGACGACGGGGTGAAATTGCCTCCGGTCACGGAGGAAATTCTCCAAAGGTAAACACGAAGCTGGGAGATGAACGTCTTTCAGCCAGGAATTTGCGATAACAGATGTCTTTTCTCCCCCTCGCATGCTTCAATAGGGTAGGTGGGAGACAAGATTGCCTCAAGGCTTGGGGGAAAACCTCCATTTAGTAAACACAGCTGCGATCCGAAAGCCTCTTTGTTTGATTCTTGGGCCTGTTCTCTCGTCCTTTGATGTCGTGTTTGAGAGCCACGTTGGTTTTGGGGGTCCATGTGGTGCTTCGTGATTCTATTCATTCACACTCGAGAACAATAGGTGACTTTCCTTCAGACCATACGACGTTCCATGTATCAAAAAAGATCAGGTTCCCCTTAACTGTGCTACTTTTTAGGTGTGTCTCCTCTCATGGTTTTGTCATGCTATCCCACTTTTTTGACCAAAGTATTACTTACAATTCAGATGGATATGTTGCGCTGGTGGAGAATTTGATCCAACCTGGCTGAAAAAAGATTGCTCTTGATAGGCCATAAGTATGGAAATAGAAGTGGTTGCCAGAGAAATTTTACGACTTCACCAGTGCGTCTTTCTGGTCTACAAATTCATCGTATTTTAATCCCATAGATTATTGAGAGTAGTGCGCAGTTGATAAAAAGAATGACCTATGTAGCTCTTCTATCAAGAACAAGCTAGTGGCCAAGATCAATGAGGTGTTCAAAGATCTTTAAAGGTTTACTGTGTTGAATGCAAGTGACAAGTTTCTGAGCCGTCTCAAGGCCGTGGCGAATGCTGGGTAAAATTCTTTGATTAAAGGTAAGTAAACTGCTTTGGGTAATCTGTTATTTCAGATCTATAATCTCATTTATAATTTTAATTATTAAAATTCATTTGTTTTTGCCTGATATATTAAGGAGGGTGATTTCTGTTACAAAACTCATCAAATTTAGCACGAAAACCCCTATATGTGCAAGTCATGGAGTGGATATTTAATTTCCACTTGGTTTTATATTCGACAATTTCTACTTTAAAACCATGCAGGATGTCAGTTTTAAGAACGATCCTCCATTGAAATAATCTATCTTTTTCAGATTTGTTGAACACCTATTCATAGATGTAGATAACCCTGACCTTGAAAATTTAAGGAAATACTCAAGGAAACTTTCTTTCTCGACTTTACCTATGAAAATGAAAACAAGGTCATTTTATTTATCGGCGGCCACGCATTCCCAACAGATAAGTTTCATGTTTACGTTAAAGCGACAAATTTTGTTTTTGCATAAGTGGGTCTTCAGAATATCCCAATCGGTATAACTCCGTAATCAATATGCTCATCAACGGAGCCTTCCGCCACTCTTCTAATGGGAAAGCAGTTGATGCAGAATTAAAAAGAGTATTTTAGCTGCTCGTTAACGATGACTACCGACCAAAGTCAATTGACATTAAGCAGAAGATAAAATCACCACAAAACAAGCCCCCAAAAATAAAAAATCAAGTACAATTAGCATTTATTATCAGATATTCATAAATATTTGATATAATGAAGAGAGGAAAGTTCTCAAAGCCATTATTCAATACAACGCCACTCATACCGACCCAGTAAACAAGATTAAATTATTAATTTATTAAAGCCAACGATAACTCGATCCCTTATTTTTGAGGATCAGCTGCTATACACTTTTTAATTGTGCATCAACTGCTATCCAGTTATAAGAGTATTCGAATGCTCTTTTAATGAGCTGCTTTCCTACGACGGGCCGCTTGCAAGAGTGTAACCCTTATTACGAGTATCCATGCAATGTCGGTGACTTGAGCATAGCACTTTCTCTTAAATAGGGATAAAATCTACAATCCTGTCAGGGTAACCACTAGAACATATTCAAGAGGAAGCCATTAAAGGGCACACTGTGAAGAACCGGACGACCATCACCCTAGGAAATGATAAATAAAAGAAAACTTCCATTATTCTCCCGAAAAGTCATCGCAAATGACTGTGCATGACTGAAGCCGTCACAATATGGAAATGAAGATCAAAAATAAACATACAACTGCATCCAGAAAACTGCTGACTCACCACTCGCAATCTCAATATTGAAGCGTATTGCTTCATAACTTCACTATTCTATTTCCTAATAGCTCACCAATCTAAACATTATTCAATCTTTATCAATTTTCTCTCATTGCTCCAAACCAATATTTTTAAGTTAAAATAATTACACTATCCAAGAAATTTTAACTTTGTATCTGCTACATGTGTAAATCATGATGTAACTAACTAATTTTGGTGCACTGATTCCAAATCTGTGCTCAAATTTGTCCTAGTTATGCACCTAGGCTCTCTGGCTCTCTTTGTCACCAGGGATCAATTTGGCATTATGTACGTCCTTTTGCAACCCCGACAAGATATGTATTACATATAAAAGAGGTAGTACTCACCTAACTATAAATTTCTTCCAAAAATTTTGAGACTCTTACTCTTGCGTTTGTACGTGGATATAGGATCCTCCCGTTGTATGAACCAGCAGTAGTCATCCATCCTGTTTACGTTGAAGCGGCCTTGATACCTGCTTTGCATTATTGCGATACTTCGGTAAAACCTTTCTTCATGTTCGTCACTAATATCACTCATATTAGATGGAAAGACATCTAGATGCGAATGAAAGAAATGCATATTAAGAGACATCCGACACCCCATCCGTTCAGCATCTTGTCCACTAGTTCCTTATAGTTTTCAGCCCTATGATTACCAAGGAATTTCTGCGCTACATGGATAAATGAATCCCATGCTGCCAACTCAAGTGGAGTTAGTTTATTTCTGAACTCGCTGTCACGTATCAATTCTCTGATCTCAGGCCCTACAAAAATGCCAGCTTTAAGTTTAGCATCGGTTTTCTTCACGCCAAATTTCTCTTTGAGATACTAAAATCCATCAAATTCATGGGCCAGGACTTTGACAAAGTTCATGATAAGACCAAGTTTGATATGAAGTGGTGGAAGGTAGATCTTCTATAGATGTTCCAAAAGCATGTGCTTCACATTGTATCGGCCAACTATGTGTTCTTCTTTTTAAGGCAACCTTTTGACAATATAATGATTCCTGTCGTCACGACTGTTCCATAGGTATAAGAAGCACATATTCTTTGTATATCTTAGCTGCAGTCCAAGAAGTTAATAAATTACCTTTAGATCACTACAGATATTCTACTTATGATGTGAGTAATAACCACCTTCCAAAATAAATTTCATTAAGTCATATGTCTCTATCTTCCCCAAAATAAATGCGACAGGAATTGAAGGTCTCATGTTACCATTGTGTAGTAACATAGCTTTGAGGCTAGCAGTGCTTGCATCGATGAATAGTCTCCATTAATCAGCTAAATGCTCGTTTCCTAACTGATTCATGAGGCTATTAAAATCAGTACATAAACAAGCACCATCTTCTTCTTTATCGAAGGCAGCTAAGGCTTCATGGCATTTACGGAAAGTAGATATTTTTGCACCATCCTCTAAAAAATTATTTTGCTATAGGCTGGAGCCCAACGGTTCTTTGTTTTCCTTTGACAATGACAAATCCCTCACCAAATCATTCAATCATTCTTGATTTATCAACTAGATCTTCTTTACCTTAGAATCATCCTCATACATTTCATCGTCATTGTTATCCTCCGCCTCAGGCGATGAATCATCTTATATAACTGCACTAGCTGATGGAGGAACTGGAAATGGCATCTCCATATTATCAGGGACTGGTTTAAAAGCTGACTTACAATCTGGATATACATTTTTTGACTTGTTTTTATTTGAGAATCACGCAATATTTGTCATACAAAAGTAGCAATCAAAAACATGATTTGATGGCTTACGCCACATTATTGGTGTGGCGTGAGCCCAGTATAACACACAGTACAAGATTTGTGAGGTACCCAGGGCTTCTATTGGTCTCGAAGTTTACAACCAAATGAATAATTGCGTGAAGTTTGTCAGTCTTTTAGCTAAGTTTTTCCGCTGGTAGCTTGAAGTATATCTTCCACAGATATAACAAAAGTTTTCTGGGCTATTTATACATCCTCGCTGCTTCATGTTTTCAACTTAGCTTGTATATATCCTGTTATATACTTTTGTACAATCTTATTTCATTTACAAATTAATTAAGAGATAAATTTGAAAGAAAAATGCAATTAAACACTATTTAAATATCGTTTCAACACCACTACTATAATGGATAAATTTTACAACGTGATAAATCAGGAGTGTAACGCAGGAACAAAACACACACAACACATTTTTACACTACTGTAACCGAAGTAACACTGCCCATATGTATAACTAAAGATTATGTGTGTAACTCAGGAACCTTACGTGCTGGAACAATTCTGATTACAGATTCGGAATCAGCATACTCGATTTTAGTATAAATCACAAACTAATTCCCAAGTTGTAAAATCATTGTTGACTAGTGGTATGCATAAATAGCAACCAATTTTATTACTCCACAGCCCGGAGCTCCCTCTATTCACCAAAAGACCTCTATCATAACCTTGCCGCCTGATAGCGTCACATAAAATATAACAACACATCATCAAACCCATTTTGACCACGCGTAAGCGTACAACCGGGTAGCGTACTGTCAATCACATTCTTTATAATATAACGCCCACCCGAAAACAACAGACATATGTACACACTGTCATATGCCGACAACTAGAACATTCTCGTCTGCGGCCAGGGCACAAAGAGAATCGCACGCCTCGGGCAAATAATTTTGGATGAGAAAACATAAGGATAAGTAGCTCATATCTACCGATCTTCATAAGACACAGGTGACAATTTACGGCGCACGTGATCACTACATGCAAAACATACAAATATTTACACACGAGACTCAGACGACCCAGACCAAACAAGTCTCACATACACACTTCACAGATAAATTTTACGGGCAACATTTGACAATCTCCCCAAATTTCACGTACACCAAAAATATCATACAAACAAGGGCCAGAAACAGTAACAAGAGGCTGCGCTACTTCTATCTTCTCAGCCCTAAGCTAAACTAAAAAATATTAAACACTAGTCAGACCTCTCCTCATATATGAAAAACTCACACTCGTAGCTGCGAGTTAATCATGGCAGAGGCAAGCACGGCACATTAAGAACTCTGTTCTGTAATTCCCATGTTGCTCGCTTATGTATACCCTAATGGCCATACAAATAATGGCCATATAAATGCCAGCATCTACTCCAATCCGCATCCTTCCACTGCCCCAGTCGTAGCAAATACCACTACCTACACTTACTATAACACCAAGCATCGTTTTCTAGTCACCGACTTTTCAACTCTCCCTATCCACTCTCAACTCTTACCGAACCTTTATCTCTACTACTACACGCTCACGTGCTGTCTTCCAGAGTGAGCCCTCTTTCTTTATTTCTATTCACATTTGATTCGATTCTTTTCTCGACGTTGCTTCACTTTTGAAAGAGCTTAGACACTCCATTCAAAAGATAGTAAGGAAGTCCTAGTGAACTGAACTTTAATCTTTATGCCACAGCGAACAGATGGTTTAGAAATATCCAAGATTATCGAATAGGAATACCTCCCAGCAAAAATGCCTTGATACGCTCAGAAGAAAATACCTCTACCCTTAAAAGCCGTCATAGACGACTCTAGGGTAAGAATCGAGTCTCGACAGGTGAAACAGTCGTACGGCTACCTGGCTTTCTGCGATAATAAATAGGACCTAAATCAGTTAATCTGTGAGAAATCCAGCATGAATTTGGAAGAGATTGCCTTACGACTCAAAGTACCCCTTCAGGTTTTTCTTCAGAGATCCATGGGTCGGCTCATACACTACGGAACAAAATTAAGTTGAAAAGCGAGGCAAAATAGAGCTGGGGAAAGATAAAATATGTTTATAAGTATAAAAAAAGGGACTGAGGAGCATATTATATTTATTTTGTCAAATTTACATTTCAGAGTACAAGTAGGTCTGCACAAGCATATATAGCCAGACTTATATTATTTTGCTAAAAAAGATTCTGCCACCAACAACGACAGGAAAACATTTATATATATCTAAGTTCTAAGTGTCCTTCTCGTGTTTCGCTCTGGAATAACAGGCGAGCAAGGACTGTAAATTTCTGGGCAAGGTTTGTTCAGGAGATGCTGGCTTGGGACACGCATGGAAGGGATGGTGCAATGGAGATAACAACTCTCGCCTTAGTTTCGGAACTCCCCACTCCATGCTTTCAATGTCAAGCTTATACAGAAAAATATGATGAATTTGCTAAAAAGAAAAGTGCACACATTTAATGCAAAAATGGCAAAATCGACTTAGAAAGGAAAAAACGGTTCTCTAATTAGATACGTACATGAAGCCTTACCCCGTAATGTGCGTGATTAAAGCCTATTTTTTAACATTGCAACAACAGATAGCTATGTTACAGAACTCAAGACGATGTTATTGGTATAGAATAGAGCTAAACCAATGTGTTTTCTCGCTAATGCTAACTTGTGTAACATTTATAAGTTCCAAACACTGAGCAAACCTGGAAAGCATCAAGATCTCACTCGAAACCAACAGATCCCTGTTTGACTAAAATAAGTGAACCTAAAGTATGAGTACATGGAAACATGACAGCCGTCCCATTATGAAAATATAAGGTCGCAAAAAACGACCCAAGAAAGGAGAACTTCGAAAGATGCCAAAACAAGTACACCCGTCCAGACCACCTTAGATTCAAATATGAAAATCTATGCCTCAAATCATTACTATTACAGAAACTTTGTAAAAAATGTCAATCATTTAAATCCTCATCTGAAGCAAATTCAAATGGGATTATGTTCACGAGGCACCGAAGAAGAAATACTCGCAGCTCAACTTAATCGAAATATGCTCCGACTTATGCTTTAACCTTTATCACGATCAAGTGAAAAAAAAAAGATAAGTTAGAGGGTGGTCGTCAGCCAAAAGAGGAATAGCCAAGACAAATGTTAAGAGACCCAGTGTCGAGAGTAACCTAAGAAATCTAAGAGACTATTTATAGTTTTCTCATTAATATGAAGTGACTGAGAGAATAAAAAAAACATAAACAACATTGTATTGTTATCTGTCTGAGCATAGTTCAGAGGAAAATAGCGATTAGAATAAATCTATAACTACATAGTAATAATGGCTAACCATACCAAGGATAGGTACGAATGTGTAATCTTTGCCATCCGGAGAGGCATCAAATTTATAGAGATTCAAGACTTGCAAGAATCTTTCCTGAATCAAGGTAAGTATGATTATTGGTGACCAAGTCATATCAGGAGGATACCAACCACCCGCTCGCTTTATTTCCAGATCTTTATTTTTCTTGCAATATTCAAAACAGAGAGATCCTGGATGGCTCCGTAAATTATTCTCACAAACCCAAATCTCGCATAGAACCATGCAACAACCCCAGGCCCTTATACACCATCGGATGACCACCACTGCAAGTCAATATCATGATACGCACCTGTCTACTCAGGGCCCAATTGACCGCCTAAATTCAACTCCTTTAAGAATAGATTAGAAAAGCTGAACGATTCAACGCTCAAAGACGGGGGACGAGTATTTAACCACCTAACAGCAAAAAATAGGGGAGCAAACAGGTTGGCCGATTCCAGAAAGAATTTTAAAACTCTTTGGTCATCATCATGGTACAGATATATGAAAATTTTTATCTCTTCACTTATATACGCTAATTTCGGTAATCAACAACTATGCTACTGTATGGCGGACAGATAAAGAGAGCGGCAGAAGATACGGAAAGCAGATGAAACTTAAAATTATATAATAAGTAATATAGATGCCAAAGGTGAACACAAAAGAGGCTTTAGCGATATAAGAACGCTAAAAGAAACTCCTAAAACGAATGGAATTATCCTCTAAGTCGGCACAAGAGAGGTCACGACGACTGGCTAATAGAACATTATTTTAAAGAGCATTGGGATCATAAATTCTTGCTTGAAATTTAGGAGAATGGATACATGGACATTAGTGATAAAGAGGAAATAATAAAGATGCTCAATTGAAATGGAATTGAATTAACACCATACCATTACGTAAGATGGCACCCGACTGGCGCGGAAAGAAGCAAGGTGTTTAAGCACGAGAAGTTTTAGTCAGCCGTGGACAGCTTCAAACAAAAAGCCCTGTGCATTACTGGCTTCAACAAATTGCATCTGATAAATACCCCGCTAATATCAATGAGTAATGCAACGTCTCTTTTATGCCTGGATACACTTGGATATTTTTCGGTTCTATTTAAAAAGGCAAAAATTATCTTTCTACTAAACTTAGAAAGCCTAAAAAGATTTTAAAAGCTACAGGTTCATTTTCCTGTTAGAGTTCATTTGAAACCTACTGTAAAAACTCTTAAATAACATACTAGGTAAGTTTTATGAGGAAATCTCTTCGCGCTGACAAGTAGAGCACTATACATCTGTCGCAAACCACACAAGGTCATAAATAATCAATTTTCAGCTGCCAAGTAACGCAGTTGGGAACCTAGAAAATAGTTCCTATCTTCCTGAAAACACAAGCCTAATAGCTAAAAATACCACTAGGGACCAGGCAATAAAGAAATCTGGAAAACCGTTGGAGAAAAATCCTTTGGTACAAGAAATCTCTTCTTTAGACAGACAGAAGTTTGGTACGGCTACACCGTTTAGGTTAAGTTGTGAATTTGTGATTTTCTATAATATCATCTTCACTCTTTACCTATTGAATAATATAAAAATACAAATCACTGAATATTGTAACAAAAAAGCTTTAGAAAATATTTAAAATCAAATATAAAACACTAAGTACGAAGCAAAACTTTGTGAAAGTTCAAAAATCTTTTCTGCCATTATTTTTCTTTTCTTTCTTTCCATGGAAAATTGATAGAATTTTGCAACAAATATTTAATTATCCTAAAAACTTTAATATTAGAGAATTGCAAAATTAGCAAAAAAATGTAACTAAGGTAAAGAACGCCCGTAATAACTGAAGAAGATTAGCGAAATATCCCTGAACCGGCATGTCGGGCGTCATGTAATTAAAGTTAATTACTGTTCGTAAATGAACTATACTGTATGTGATTTATTGAAAGCGTCTACGAATAGCGGCGGCCGCCAAATTTATAGAGACTTAAAATTAAGTACTCCACGGAACTTGCAGGACGGCATGATTGATCGGTAATTTTCTTGGGAAAGTTGTGTAATAGAAATTGGACGAGAGTTGAAAAGGCATCATCTTATTTGGCATTATGTAGCTCGTTTTAGAAAGTTTTATAAGCAAGGTTTGCTAATCTGGGGAGCTCTTTGGCAATTATATCATTTGAAGGAAATGTTATTGCCAAAACTAAAAAAAAAAAGAACACGAATCGATCAACCGACAGCCCGACATAAGCAGACGTAGAGTCGCCCGCAACTAGAACTGCACGCCACTAAATTTCCTACAAAAATTATATCAGATTATATTGCTCCTTATCACTAAAATGGTTTATTACTTTTCCCTTGTCAACGTTATGTTCCCCTCAACATGATTGACCTGCCATACTGCATATAGGTTCAAATTGACCCTTTGGCAAAGATTTAAAACGTTTTTTTAAACAAATGTTATTTATCATTTGATCTATGAAGAATTTGGTTCTGTTTTCTGAAATTTAGTGATAGCCAAGTTTGCCAAACAACACTTGTCATCTTACATTATTCACACCATTCCGTTGTATTATAATTTGACATTTATTTCCAAATTTTAATCTATTTCCTCCTCCACTAGTATCAGAACTAATTCTGTTTGTTTTTTTTCAAGATAAATAAGATGTGATTCTGTATCTGATAATTGGCATATTTCTGTTTACCTTTAGTCATTCTCTTTCTGATTCTTAATTTTTTTCCTCCAATCTAGCTGTTTCCAATTTCTTCTCTCCTGCCTTTTTTCTAATTTTCAATTATATTTTGTAATCTAGCTAAAAAGATTCTCTCTCGTCTGATCAAAATAAATGATATTGCTAAATTCAGCTTATTTTGTTCATCTTTTGCAACCTAAAACATATAAATATTTATTTTTTCCTTCAATTATTTTATTTCTAGATTGTAAAGGCTATTTTATATACTTCGCATATTTTTTCCTTCTGTACTAGAACATTTAAATCAGTTTCACGTACACCAACCTGAGTATCGGAACCATGCCTCCAATAAGTTGGTCTCCAAGAAGAAGGTAAAATGAATATTCTTGTTTACGGCTGACAGACTTTTTCAATTTTTTTGCAAACAAAGATAAATGAATGAATTAAAAATCGTATTTCTTAACACAATGGTGGGGAATATATACAGAACTTATCGTTTTTTATCAGTAGGAAAAGAAACATATACGGAAAGTTTAGAAAAGGTAACTAAAGACTGGTTCTGATCCTTATCAAGCCTTTAAATCGTCTCTGTGAGAATCAAACTATTGTAGCTAGAGAAGTCGTTTTCCATTTTTGTATTTGTCACAATTGAAGTTAAAAGAATTTCTGTTTTTGAGTTGTTTAGCTCATGGATTTGAACCATTAGCTTTGTTTTCATTTCTATAAGCCCTATTTTTACTGAAAATGCAATTATTTTATTTGTAAATACATACATACCTATATCTCATATTACTGTTATGCCATCGTGTCCTCTCCTTCAAAATCATTATACATGTTTTATTTTTATAATAAAAAATTAAATTTGCATTCCATTTAAGTCTGTTTATATTTAGCATTTTTCCTGAATTATATATATTGGCTGGAGGAAAATACGAGTAAAAAAACAGACTCCATATCAGAGTTTAAGTTATATCTGAGCAAGATAAACTCCAACTGATATGTAAGGAAATATAAAAAGCCAAATTAATTTGATTACCAGGTTAGAACCAAGACTTAAAATGAACTAGTACTTCATCCAAGTAAAATCTGTTAAGGTGAACGCAAGGATAAGTATGAAAGATTAAGTAAAATTGTAGTGGAAAGTAAAATCAATGAGCTAGAAAACTATCACTATAAAAATACTCAGAATTATCAATGAATTCATTCTCACTCCCCTTAATCGTATAAATAGGGCCGGAAGGATACCCATACCCTCTTCAAGCGTGTCATAAAAAATTAATTAATTCCGGAAAGTAGCCAAATGGTCTGGGACGACGCGGACTTGAAAATGTGATAATAGCAATAATACAATGGTTGCAATGGGTCGTGCTTTCCCAGACAACGTCCCATCATGCTGGTAATGGAAGTCGATTCTTGCAAAATCCTCCTCTCTGGAATAAGGAAAGTCTTTTGAGGCACTCTCTATGACCTGCAAATTAATTAAGGATGACACACGGCATAAATTACCTTAGAAGTTTACTTTAGGGTGAAGAAAATAGGATTTTAGTTTTCTTAGTTTGCGAATTCTTCGAACTTTACATAAATCTAAATAAGTCGTATATCTTTTATTAGTGGTCAATCATTAAGGATACATTCCATATATGTTGGATTAAAAAGCTTCTCTTCTATATAATAGCCACACGAAGGTCAGCAATAAACTAGATTCGTGGGTAGAGTGTGGTGACTTAATTTAGTCCATTTTTTTCCACCTTACTCTCTTCTTTCTCCCTTTTATATATACTTTTACATTGACTGTTGCATTGCTCCAACATTTCTTATTCTCTCAATATACTATAACAAATTTCTAACCGCAATTCTGACCAAATCTTTTCTAGTGGTAGAAATGCAATCGACGGTTTTTACGCATTCATTTAAAAATCAAAAAAGTCCGATTTGGGTGAAACGTTTAGGATGCAGTTACATAGTTCTGTGCTTCTCAAATAACTGTATAATCATGACCTTAAGAAAAGTCAATCCTCCATAGAGCACAAAAAGTAAAATAAATTTTACATTAAAATCTCTACCCTTTCCACTAATGAGTTGAAAAAAAAGAATCTGTACGCTTAAAAAGCATAAAAAATACTTCCTTCTACCGTCTTTTTCGAAGACATTTGTAAAGAAATAATCTCATACATAATTATCTCACCCGATTTGCCGTGCGCAAGAGAAAAGCTGCGTTTAATCATTTTTCCAGTATTGAAAATGTGAAAGATCCACATTTTGGAGTGATCCTCATTTCATCTCAAAAATAATGGATTTTGACAGTGAGATTTCACTAATCTATATTTTGATCTTTCTTTATTTCAAATTTCTACTATTTTGCTTTTTTTCCTATTGAGTTTTTCGGAATATTTAAATATTGAATATATCGAAGTTTAATAGGTATAATTTTGAGATAGAAAAGGGTAAGAATGGAAGAATATCAAAGATTTCATTTGACTCCCTTAGTATTATTTAGATTATTTTCAACCTACTATAAAATTTTATTGCTTTGCTCTCTCAATAATCTTAATAAAAGGCCTTTCTAAGAATTATTATATCTGCTTAATCAAAACTTTTGAGATCTTTACCTATTCAGAAATAGTTATCTTCATCTTCTCCCAAATTGCGTTTCGTGGCTTATTAGACTTCTTCACAAAATTAATGGCTTATTGGATCTCTCTCTCTCTCTCACTCTCTCTTTATATATATATGTATATACTATCAATAAGTAATAAAACTTGAGAGGGTGCTTGCTTTTATGAATATAGATTAAACAAAAATTGCGCTTGATAGAATAATATTTCTAATAAAGCTTACTGCGTCACTTTCATGAAAATGAATCGTTTAATAATATGAATATAAATTAAAATACACAAATATTTATTACGAAATTTTCGTTTGATCATTCATTTAAATTTCTGAAACCTTCGAACATACTACTTTTTTACTATATACCGTGCATATAGATTTAATTATCTTAGTGTTCACTGAAAAAATGAGAGAGTTGAAAGAATGTTATGTTTGTTTTGATATCTTTGCCGTTACTCTTTTACAAAGATGAAATCCTCCTAGGTTTTTATCTCATCATTAATAAAATATGATTACTTTATTAAAAAAAAATCAAAATAAATCTTTATTTGGTTTAATAATTAAAATTATGGTGAATTCTCATAACCCCTGAACAAGAAGTGAGAGAACTGGGCACCGACAGTCTAGTTCCGAAAAACGAGCACATGCAACGAAAGCCTAAAAAAAATTAGCTTTTCTTTTTATTCTTCTCCGTTTTGACCAAATTTATTTACATCGTAAATGATCCAGCGAGGACAATCGACTTCCATGCGTAAATTATCCAAATCCCCCTGCAGAAAAAAAAGCCTGATAAAAACTCTTGAAACGGAAACGAAACAAAAGCCTAATACGACAGAAATGCTTACCAAATTACGCTAGAAACAGGATTACTGAAATTAATGATCAAGTGTCCGGAATCATTTTTAGAAAACACCAAAAAACTTACACAGAATCTTTTGTTCATTGAGCAGTTGTAGACAACAACTTCAAGAATATGAAGACAAATCAGCAACAGGTTAACCTTAATTCACATAAGTTTCCAAACTTATGAGAATTAAGGTTTGCTGTTGCTGATAATACAATATTTTAATAACTATATGGTATAAATAATTAAATCACATTAAGAGGAAGATATAAATAAAAGGTAGAGATTCCCAAATTACCTTACCTTACCGACATGCCGCACCCACCTGACTCTTTTCTCAGCTACAACAACTCTGTAGGCTTAAGATATTCCCCTGTCAACCTTGTCACAACGTGCATAAATTGCCCTCTATGTCGTCCTCTTGCTTTTCCTCCTTCCACCATTGATTGACTGACTGACGCTGGGCTTAGTTCTGATGTGCTTCTAAATAATAATATATTTCACGTCACATTAGGTTAAAAAATTAAGTATAGAGGTAAAAATAAATGTAGTTAATTTTTGTGCGAATATTTTAAGCTAGAAAAGAAAAAAATCGGGGGAAATTCGGCAATGCTATTATGAAACAAAACCCCTTTTAAATGTGTCTATAGTATTGGTTTAAATACTAAAATAACATAAAAATTATTAAATTTAATTTATTTTATTGGTAATGATCTTATGTAGTATAAATATAGTTAAATATATTCCAAACACTCCATCTCTCAACAAAAAATTAATATGTTAAATTGCTGAACCTCTGGACAAATTTCGGTGTAAAGTGTGACAAGACTAATTGCGGCAACACTACATCATGCCTTTAAAGGTCTAAAATCCTTGGTTGTTAAGCAAGAAGGGGTCAAAACTTTAACTTTGCCACTGGACATCTTTTTCTCATATCCATTGTGGACATTTTCCTACTTTTAATATTCGTGTACAAAGTTTACCTTAAGAATGTTAATATAACTATATTTTACATTTTCACTATATATGTCTGCCAAAAGAAAATTGAATAAATCTAAATGATATAGAATAAGAATTTGCTTTTATCAATGGTATAAGTGTTTTACGGAGGCATAAATTAGCTACAAATTAATTAAGTAAAATTTGTGTCCATAATAAATGATAAACTTTATCTTCATTCCAAGGCTCGGTGTAATTAATTTTTTTAGAAAATAGAATTTTTATTAATTATTAAATTTATTTGAGAACCAATATTTAGTTGACATACAATACTTTTGTTGTTGTTTTTGTGTATTAAAAGATACGTTTCAACCTTTTATATGAATTAAATTAACATCTTGCAAAGCTACTGACCAAATTCATTTTATGTAAAACATCCTTTATGCTATATCAGTAAGACAATAAAAAAAATGTAATATTTTGTGTATTGAAAAATTTAAGAAATATCAGATAGATTATGGCTACGAGATAAAACCTTACTCAAAGTGTAGGCCGTCAGATTTAACCACGGATACTGTCTCCCTGAGGAAGATCTTAGAGCACTTCCTTAATCTTGACCATCAGCACGGCATAGGTGTTGCAGGTTAAGCGGTTGCTATATTTCTCAACCGCATCCCATAGAGTAAATCATGTAAATACGGTTCACGGCTGACATGATTAAGTTTGAACCTAGAGATAATTAATTAAGAAATGATCTTACAATAATGCAAGTTCCGGAGCAAAGGGGATCCTTGAGGTTCGACGCGGTAAAGGTGAGAGGAGCGTGCGAAGCAGGGGATAAATCCCTTTTACCTTGATGTGCGGCGAGTATGACCAGGGAGGTAAGTTTGACCTTGAACTTGTTGGCGTCTCACGAGAAGCTCAATCAAACTTCGGGAAATTGAAGATGGGGCCTCTTATCCTTAAGAATCAAACGGTGGTTGCTTTGGGGGTGGCTTTTCCGATCCCTAGAATCCGACGACGTGGTGTGGAGGGTGGAAGCGTGCCTAAAACTATCTCCACGAACAAAACTGAATGAAGACTAGCTCTCTCTTGGCTCTTCAAAAATCACTCAATTCTTGTCTTGACGAGAATGTAGTCGATTTCTTTTCGACTAACGAAGATCTTAACCCCTAACGTACTGAACGGTGGCTTCAAACACAATCTGCCTGCGAACTCCAAAGTATCGAATATATACTCTGAAATTATTTAGATAGGGAGAGAGATTCATCGCCAACAGACTTCCTTAATTGCCTTGGGTCGCGATAAGGGTCCATAGTGTGCAGTCGCGATGCCCCCTCAATGGTCTTTCAATTGTTTTAATTTTCGCAGAGGTACCGGAGAAGGTGGGAAGAGAAAAAATAATTCATTTTCTCTCTCCTTATTCTTCCACAATTTCGTTTGCATCCCTCTTGGCTGAGTAATAATATTGGTATTAAAAAATATGCCTGGGCAAAGATTTTTGGGGTCAAGCCTTTATATAAGTAAAGAGGCTTAATATATCAAGAACTCGGTAGCTGGAAAGATGGATTGAAAAATGTAAATTTATATATTAACAATCACAATATATAGTATATATACAATTTAGCACTTTCAATAATTAAGGCAAGGAAACATTTAATTATTTTACTATAACGAAAAATAGATTGGCCGCCCTCTTTGCATAGATACTTTGTTGAACTGAAAATATAATGCAAACGTTAGGGTCGCGGGACACCACTCTATACAATATGTAGTGGGATCTCCTAGAATATTATTATTTCCCTACCTCCTATGATATTACTTCTGGAGGATCATCACCCCCTCCCCTCTTCCTGACCGTACCCTTTTTAGACTTGCCGCCAGGTCATCGCAAAAATTTACACCGAGGTATGATGCTGAAATTAAAGGCTACCTCCCCTCCCTCTTAATCTTCCGTTCCCCCTTCGGGTTGACAGATTATCCTTATAGGTTCGCCGCCGAACAGCTTTTATAGCTCCAGGCGCTGCCCGTTCGTCTGCCCCGTCGATCACTGCCTTCGAGACCTCACCACAAGGAGACGCTCAGTTTGTCACATCCGATAACGAGGGTTCGAGAAGGTCTGTCCCTCTCACTGGTTTGGAAAACTCTAGGTATATATGCATCCTTCTCAGGATTACAGACAGATCTGGTTAGACGATCCCGAAGCTCTTTCTCGAGAAGTGTGAGTGACGGTCGCAAGCCACGGAAGAGCTGAACATCACACTAGTATCTTCGGGCTATGAGATATGGCTATGATTATGGCTATGAGATAAAACCTTACTCTAAGTGTAGGCCGTCAGATTTAACCACGGATACTGTCTCCCTGAGGAAGATCTTAGAGCACTTCCTTAATCTTGACCATCAGCACGGCATAGGTGTTGCAGGTTAAGCGGTTGCTATATTTCTCAACCGCACCCCATAGAGTAAATCATGTAAATACGGTTCACGGCTGACATGATTAAGTTTGAACCTAGAGATAATTAATTTAGAAATGATCTTACAATAATGCAAGTTCCGGAGCAAAGGGGATCCTTGAGGTTCGACGCGGTAAAGGTGAGAGGAGCGTGCGAAGCAGGGGATAAATCCCTTTTACCTTGATGTGCGGCGAGTATGACCAGGGAGGTAAGTTTGACCTTGAACTTGTTGGCGTCTCACGAGAAGCTCAATCAAACTTCGGGAAATTGAAGATGGGGCCTCTTATCCTTAAGAATCAAACGGTGGTTGCTTTGGGGGTGGCTTTTCCGATCCCTAGAATACGACGACGTGGTGTGGAGGGTGGAAGCGTGCCTAAAACTATCTCCACGAACAAAACTGAATGAAGACTAGCTCTCTCTTGGCTCTTCAAAAATCACTCAATTCTTGTCTTGACGAGAATGTAGTCGATTTCTTTTCGACTAACGAAGATCTTAACCCCTAACGTACTGAACGGTGGCTTCAAACACAATCTGCCTGCGAACTCCGAAGTATCGAATATATACTCTGAAATTATTTAGATAGGGAGAGAGATTCATCGCCAACAGACTTCCTTAATTGCCTTGGGTCGCGATAAGGGTCCATAGTGTGCAGTCGCGATGCCCCCTCAATGGTCTTTCAATTGTTTTAATTTTCGCAGAGGTACCGGAGAAGGTGGGAAGAGGAAAAATAATTCATTTTCTCTCTCCTTATTCTTCCACAATTTCGTTTGCATCCCTCTTGGCTGAGTAATAATATTGGTATTAAAAAATATGCCTGGGCAAAGATTTTTGGGGTCAAGCCTTTATATAAGTAAAGAGGCTTAATATATCAAGAACTCGGTAGCTGGAAAGATGGATTGAAAAATGTAAATTTATATATTAACAATCACAATATATAGTATATATACAATTTAGCACTTTCATTAATTAAGGCAAGGAAACATTTAATTATTTTACTATAACGAAAAATAGATTGGCCGCCCTCTTTGCATAGATACTTTGTTGAACTGAAAATATAATGCAAACGTTAAGGTCGCGGGACACCACTCTATACAATATGTAGTGGGATCTCCTAGAATATTATTATTTCCCTACCTCCTAAGATATTACTTCTGGAGGATCATCACCCCCTCCCCTCTTCCTGACCGTACCCTTTTTAGACTTGCCGCCAGGTCATCGCAAAAATTTACACCGAGGTATGATGCTGAAATTAAAGGCTACCTCCCCTCCCTCTTAATCTTCCGTTCCCCCTTCGGGTTGGGAGATTATCCTTATAGGTTCGCCGCCGAACAGCTTTTATAGCTCCAGCCGCTGCCCGTCCGTCTGCCCCGTCGATCACTGCCTTCGAGACCTCACCACAAGGAGACGCTCAGTTTGTCACGTCCGATAACGAGGGTTCGAGAAGGTCTGTCCCTCTCACTGGTTTGGAAAACTCTAGGTATATATGCATCCTTCTAAGGATTACAGACAGATCTGGTTAGACGATCCCGAAGCTCTCTCTCGAGAAGTGTGAGTGACGGTCGCAAGCCACGGAAGAGCTGAACATCACACTAGTATCTTCGGGCTATGAGATATGGCTATGATTATGGCTATGAGATAAAACCTTACTCAAAGTGTAGGCCGTCAGATTTAACCACGGATACTGTCTCCCTGAGGAAGATCTTAGAGCACTTCCTTAATCTTGACCATCAGCACGGCATAGGTGTTGCAGGTTTAGCGGTTGCTATATTTCTCAACCGCACCCCATAGAGTAAATCATGTAAATACGGTTCACGGCTGACATGATTAAGTTTGAACCTAGAGATAATTAATTAAGAAATGATCTTACAATAATGCAAGTTCCGGAGCAAAGGGGATCCTTGAGGTTCGACGCGGTAAAGGTGAGAGGAGCGTGCGAAGCAGGGGATAAATCCCTTTTACCTTGATGTGCGGCGAGTATGACCAGGGAGGTAAGTTTGACCTTGAACTTGTTGGCGTCTCACGAGAAGCTCAATCAAACTTCGGGAAATTGAAGATGGGGCCTCTTATCCTTAAGAATCAAACGGTGGTTGCTTTGGGGGTGGCTTTTCCGATCCCTAGAATCCGACGACGTGGTGTAGAGGGTGGAAGCGTGCCTAAAACTATCTCCACGAACAAAACTGAATGAAGACTAGCTCTCTCTTGGCTCTTCAAAAATCACTCAATTCTTGTCTTGACGAGAATGTAGTCGATTTCTTTTCGACTAACGAAGATCTTAACCCCTAACGTACTGAACGGTGGCTTCAAACACAATCTGCCTGCGAACTCCGAAGTATCGAATATATACTCTGAAATTATTTAGATAGGGAGAGAGATTCATCGCCAACAGACTTCCTTAATTGCCTTGGGTCGCGATAAGGGTCCATAGTGTGCAGTCGCGATGCCCCCTCAATGGTCTTTCAATTGTTTTAATTTTCGCAGAGGT
Source organism: Ceratothoa steindachneri (assembly GCA_963969495.1). NCBI lineage: Eukaryota > Metazoa > Arthropoda > Malacostraca > Isopoda > Cymothoidae > Ceratothoa > Ceratothoa steindachneri. The sequence continues at coordinate 89,576,890 of OZ018328.1, forward strand.
ACCGGAGAAGGTGGGAAGAGGAAAAATAATTCATTTTCTCTCTCCTTATTCTTCCACAATTTCGTTTGCATCCCTCTTGGCTGAGTAATAATATTGGTATTAAAAAATATGCCTGGGCAAAGATTTTTGGGGTCAAGCCTTTATATAAGTAAAGAGGCTTAATATATCAAGAACTCGGTAGCTGGAAAGATGGATTGAAAAATGTAAATTTATATATTAACAATCACAATATATAGTATATATACAATTTAGCACTTTCATTAATTAAGGCAAGGAAACATTTAATTATTTTACTATAACGAAAAATAGATTGGCCGCCCTCTTTGCATAGATACTTTGTTGAACTGAAAATATAATGCAAACGTTAAGGTCGCGGGACACCACTCTATACAATATGTAGTGGGATCTCCTAGAATATTATTATTTCCCTACCTCCTAAGATATTACTTCTGGAGGATCATCACCCCCTCCCCTCTTCCTGACCGTACCCTTTTTAGACTTGCCGCCAGGTCATCGCAAAAATTTACACCGAGGTATGATGCTGAAATTAAAGGCTACCTCCCCTCCCTCTTAATCTTCCGTTCCCCCTTCGGGTTGGGAGATTATCCTTATAGGTTCGCCGCCGAACAGCTTTTATAGCTCCAGCCGCTGCCCGTCCGTCTGCCCCGTCGATCACTGCCTTCGAGACCTCACCACAAGGAGACGCTCAGTTTGTCACGTCCGATAACGAGGGTTCGAGAAGGTCTGTCCCTCTCACTGGTTTGGAAAACTCTAGGTATATATGCATCCTTCTAAGGATTACAGACAGATCTGGTTAGACGATCCCGAAGCTCTCTCTCGAGAAGTGTGAGTGACGGTCGCAAGCCACGGAAGAGCTGAACATCACACTAGTATCTTCGGGCTATGAGATATGGCTATGATTATGGCTATGAGATAAAACCTTACTCAAAGTGTAGGCCGTCAGATTTAACCACGGATACTGTCTCCCTGAGGAAGATCTTAGAGCACTTCCTTAATCTTGACCATCAGCACGGCATAGGTGTTGCAGGTTTAGCGGTTGCTATATTTCTCAACCGCACCCCATAGAGTAAATCATGTAAATACGGTTCACGGCTGACATGATTAAGTTTGAACCTAGAGATAATTAATTAAGAAATGATCTTACAATAATGCAAGTTCCGGAGCAAAGGGGATCCTTGAGGTTAGACGCGGTAAAGGTGAGAGGAGCGTGCGAAGCAGGGGATAAATCCCTTTTACCTTGATGTGCGGCGAGTATGACCAGGGAGGTAAGTTTGACCTTGAACTTGTTGGCGTCTCACGAGAAGCTCAATCAAACTTCGGGAAATTGAAGATGGGGCCTCTTATCCTTAAGAATCAAACGGTGGTTGCTTTGGGGGTGGCTTTTCCGATCCCTAGAATCCGACGACGTGGTGTAGAGGGTGGAAGCGTGCCTAAAACTATCTCCACGAACAAAACTGAATGAAGACTAGCTCTCTCTTGGCTCTTCAAAAATCACTCAATTCTTGTCTTGACGAGAATGTAGTCGATTTCTTTTCGACTAACGAAGATCTTAACCCCTAACGTACTGAACGGTGGCTTCAAACACAATCTGCCTGCGAACTCCGAAGTATCGAATATATACTCTGAAATTATTTAGATAGGGAGAGAGATTCATCGCCAACAGACTTCCTTAATTGCCTTGGGTCGCGATAAGGGTCCATAGTGTGCAGTCGCGATGCCCCCTCAATGGTTTTCAATTGTTTTAATTTTCGCAGAGGTACCGGAGAAGGTGGGAAGAGGAAAAATAATTTATTTTCTCTCTCCTTATTCTTCCACAATTTCGTTTGCATCCCTCTTGGCTGAGTAATAATATTGGTATTAAAAAATATGCCTGGGCAAAGATTTTTGGGGTCAAGCCTTTATATAAGTAAAGAGGCTTAATATATCAAGAACTCGGTAGCTGGAAAGATGGATTGAAAAATGTAAATTTATATATTAACAATCACAATATATAGTATATATACAATTTAGCACTTTCAATAATTAAGGCAAGGAAACATTTAATTATTTTACTATAACGAAAAATAGATTGGCCGCCCTCTTTGCATAGATACTTTGTTGAACTGAAAATATAATGCAAACGTTAGGGTCGCGGGACACCACTCTATACAATATGTAGTGGGATCTCCTAGAATATTATTATTTCCCTACCTCCTAAGATATTACTTCTGGAGGATCATCACCCTCTCCCCTCTTCCTGACCGTACCCTTTTTAGACTTGCCGCCAGGTCATCGCAAAAATTTACACCGAGGTATGATGCTGAAATTAAAGGCTACCTCCCCTTCCTCTTAATCTTCCGTTTCCCCTTCGGGTTGGGAGATTATCCTTATAGGTTCGCCGCCGAACAGCTTTTATAGCTCCAGCCGCTGCCCGTCCGTCTGCCCCGTCGATCACTGCCTTTGAGACCTCACCACAAGGAGACACTCAGTTTGTCACGTCCGATAACGAGGGTTCGAGAAGGTCTGTCCCTCTCACTGGTTTGGAAAACTCTAGGTATATATGCATCCTTCTCAGGATTACAGACAGATCTGGTTAGACGATCCCGAAGCTCTCTCTCGAGAAGTGTGAGTGACGGTCGCAAGCCACGGAAGAGCTGAACATCACACTAGTATCTTCGGCTGACCTCTTGAGGACAAGAGGCCCGCATCACGCCAAACACAAGTTCGATAAAGTAGCCCCACCCGCTGCTGGTTTTTGGCTACCCTGGTGAGTAATCAAGGTCACCAAGACCTCCCTCAACTTTTCCCAGCTTTACTCTCGGGTTTTAAAGGAATTAAATCACTCATTACCCTCAATCTCCTATTATAACCATTCCATAACCACGGTTATCTAATTAGTATTCTAAACCAAATTTTGTCTTATTCGTGTACTTATATATATGCATATTTATTGTCGTGCCTTTGAATTCGTGTATATTAAAATCTATTTTTGTCGTTGTGTTTAGAATATTACTTGGTCACCCAGTTGCAGCCATCTATTCAAATCACACTCTTAGAACAATAATAGTTGAAGCTTTGCTTAGCCTATCTTAGAGCTTGTGTGCGCATATTCCCGTACACTTTGCCCTACTTCGACACCATACGCTACTTCTATATTATATGTGGGGGTGACTTAATCACAAACTTAAACTCGAAAGGTTTAAGGACTGTTCGCAGGGATTAACGATCAACCAGAAGGTAAAACTCGAGGCGTTGGGTTTCAAATCCTTAACAAATCAGTCAGAGTGCAAAAATGGTAGGCGAGATTAACTTGAAAAGGCTGAGGTTAGTTAAAGATGAAACAACAAAAATATAATTTTATTTACAAATATCAAATTAAAAATAAGAGTAGGCAAAAGGAAAGTATTTAAAATTCAATAGTCTCTTGATAATAAAGATAAGGATGGATTCTCAAATAAAATTAATTAATTATCGTTAACCTACTCACATCAAAAGGGGGAACTTCAAAATACTAATAATTGAGTGTGGCACGTTATGGATGAAGCAAATAGGGCACGTTCCGGATGAGGCAAGTGGGACACGATCCGAATGAGGCAAGTGGGACACGATCTGCTCAACCATTCGAAAAATAGAGATTGAGATAGCCAATCTTCAAGGATGACGTTTGACGGGGAAATTCTAGATTACTCGTAATTCCACTGGAAGAGGAAACTTCTTTTTCTCAAAGGTAGTCGATGGAGATTTTCTTTGTATCGATTAAACGAAGGGAGACTGTCGCGTAACTTCAAAGGATTGCCGTTCACAGAAGCTACCAATTGATAGGAATATAATCAGGATGGAGAAAGTCTTGCTAGCTGATGAACGCACACGGGACTTCAACTTGAGATGATGAGGACGACTTTGAGGTGCGCGCGGGACACACCGATCGCAAATCAAAACTGGGTATTTGTACGAGTGATTGGGAAGGGGAAAAGGTGGATTCGGAGCAGGGAATGAAGAAGCTCCAGACCTCTTAATACGTGAGGCGGACGAAAATCCCTCTTTTTGCGGTAAGGCGGGAAAAATACAAGCGGCTCGTTCTCTCCTCGTCGCTGGAGGGAGGGCTATGGACAAATTCGCAGGATTGGGGGATAATTCCTCAATACGCCCAGAAGTCGAAACTTTTCTAATGTTTCCGAACAGGAAGTGACGTTTTCCATAGGGGGATACAATCGCACATGGGCTCCAAACAAATGAGGTGTTCAGAGGTTATTTTTTTACAGTTAAGTTGGTTTTTAGTTAATGTTTAGGCTATTTGAATTTTTACGGGGATTGTTTTTTTTAATTACTCCTTCTTATTCTAGTGATGCGATTTGTGATCTTTATGACTTTTGCGAAACCACGGTGCCTACGTTCTCACGTGAATATGATCGCCGCTTCGAATTAATAATTGATTTTTATCACATATACAGCCTAATCTAAAAAAGTACAGGAAAGTTAATGGTGTGGTAGTAAAGTTGAATGAGTTTATACGACAAGGAGATCTCAAATCGATCGAAGTATATATTATCGTTAACTCTACTAAAGTTAATTCTAAAGATTAAAACTAAACGTGTTTAATAATCTACTACTCTGACCTTTTACATTCTAGTTAAATAAGCATCATCGTGGGCAACGTGTATTTCCTGAATAGTTGCAATGAAACCTAACTTTTCCAGAAATATACTTTTCCTACCATTAATCCCTTAAATATTCTATTTCGGAAAATATAATCATCCACTGTTAAAAGATGATACAATAGATTGTAGTGCATAAATTTACTCTCCCACTCAGGGAGAGAAAACATTAGCGATGTTAATTATGAGTTAGATGATCATTGTTAATATCATTATTATTACGGTTTTAATTAGCACTTGGTGCAACAATAGTAGTAATTACTTAAACTGAGAAACATAAACAAAAGTCGAGATACATGTCATATGGTTTGGATGATAGTAGTAACGCAAAATAGAGTTTACCTGTATTCTAAAGAGAAGAATATGCCAGGTAATCCAGAGCAAACAAACGTGAAACTATTTAAAACGTGTCCCACCTCAATAGTAGATGCAGACTTCCCTGCCGACTAAACCTGCAGAAAAGTCATGGTGTTGTGAGATAAAAGTGTTTTTTCCCCTATTTATCTAAAGAAGTGATTAATTCTCTTTTTCTATGGAATAAATATAGTTTCTTTAAAATTGCCAAAGGTGAGTGTAAGCTACATGATACTTTTAATTTTAAGCTTCAAATTGCTTTCTGTTTTGGTTTACCATTTTTTATGTAAATTCAGTAGTAAATATTAATTCTCTAATTTTACTAAGTGCTCCCAATTCTCAGTAAAATGAATGTAAATAAAAGTATAAAACTATTCCACATCTGTAATTCAAAACCTGAAAACATTTCCTTAAATTGCGGCATTCTTTCAATTCATGGGTCCAATCCTACATATTGTAGTCTTATGGCACCAAAAATGAATAAATCTTTTAATTGGGAGCAAAATACCAAAAAAAATCAATCAAAGAGAAGAAAAATTCCAAAACTCTTTCCTATATCTAAATATATTGATGCGAAGGAAGGATCACAGGGCTTTATGTTTGATCAAGGGTACTAGGGGGGCAATTATATACCTGTCAGATCCATGGAAAAAAGATACTGATATTAACATAGAGGAACTTCATGCATAACCATTAAATTTTGAAATGTATACAAAGATCCGGATATGAAAAAAAATTAATGTTATGGGATTCCTAAAAGTTTATTCACCTCGAATAGACCCTTGTTACTATTTTTCACTATTAATCTTATATAAAATTAATGTATATTAATAAAAGTTAAATAAAGGTAAGGTTTAGAAACTTAGTGAAAGAGATTTCGATTATATTCTAATAAAAAAAAATTCACAGCTGTTATGAAAAGAATTCTCATTTGGATGAATGTTAAAAAGAGTTTGATAGCCTACTTTAGACACCAAATCAACCTCTTTACGAGCGAATTGGCTGCTCGATGAGAAGATCAAACGACCTTTGTTGTTTGTATTTTCCTTTTCAATAATTTTTGGCCTAAGTTCTGGTTATTTGTTAAAAAATTAAAGGGTACCTTATCTTTCATCGAAAAAAGAATGAAAATGAAATCCACACTCTGAGGGAAAAACAAAACAACTTTTAGTACAGCCTGGCGTAGAATGACTAGCATATATATATATATATATATATATATATATATATATATATATATATATATATATATATTATATTCAGCCAGACTGGGCAAGCAAGGTCAATTAAATGATCTTCGCTCGTCTCCCAGTAGCGGCGGACGAAGGTGACGATAGGGGAATGTGGTTTCCCAATTCAAGGCGTGGAAGTATTTGTCTAAATAATCAAGTGCAATTGGCCATTAGTATAATAAAGAAGGCTGCGGGACTCTGGAGCTATGCTACGGAAGGTACCAAAATAATCTGTAATAATTACAAGAGATATAGGAGATATATACAAATGGAAAAAGTTGCAAACGGATACTTAGTGTTTACAAGGATCAGATTGCGATTAAATATACTCAAACGTGAGCTTACAAGCGGCTGCTGTTGAGCCAATATACGAACATACAATTTACGGGTCGACTGGTGAAGAAACAACAATTTTGTCGCTGGAGCCTAGCTTGGGGTTAGAGTCTTGATGAGACAACACAGGGAAGTAAATCGTAATCGATGGAAACTAAATAGAGGAGTGAATTCGCGGGAGTGCCTGTGCCAGACCTGGTTAACACCGAATCTAAGGATTGCGAATTGATTGGGACTAAATTCCTTTGGTGAGAATTCATGCTTTCAAGCTCGAGAAGGGTAACAGAGCTGAATCAAGAAAACGACGTTTCTCGTGCGGAACGGCGGGCCTTTCGTGTCCTTTTCCAGCTGAACCTAGCATTATATATGGGCCGGCTGAGAGTAAAAATGCCTCAGGCTAAAAAGGGTATAGAGATAAACTGCAGCGGGGTTTCTTGCTAACGACTAGAGAGGCAGGCAGCGCCTTCTTGCGCCCGCGCGCTTGGAATTATGGCTTCTGCCTTATCAGCCTATAGTAGCTCGAGTCTCTCATGGTTTCCACGACCTTTCTCCGCGTCACCTGACCTCGTGCCCAGCTTCCTGGCTTCTCGGTGACATGGCGGTATTAACATCTATTCCAGACATATGACAATCACTGGATGGGGCTTAAGCGTCCAAATTTTCCCGACCTCAGGAGGTGAATAAACAATGGGGCATAACTGACCTTAGTTCGAATGAACTCAACTGGCTATGGAATATTTAAATAAAACGTGTATATAGTTAAACAAAGAAGGAATAAATGAATTGATTCAGGACCTAGAGAGTATTGACTTACAAGGACTAAAGTTAATTTCAAATGGAGGCTTGATCACCTCAGGTCAATAACGAGCTAGAGCTATACAAGCAAATAAACACACACACACAAAAAGATAATGAATATATGAACAAATACAAGCTAATCAATTGATCTGGACAATACAAAGGGTTACAGAATCGTTTTCATTTTGTGAACATAAACATTTACTACTATATGTATACAAACAAGCCCCCCCCCGCCCTCAAAAAAAAGCAATCATAAAATTTCCTTAAGATTAGCTTGGGGTAGGCCCTAAGGGGATTTTAAATCAGTCTATCTGCGACACAATGCTCTGAGCCTTTCATAAAAACAATCTTAAATTTTAATTCCTGGAAAATTAAACTCCAGTGCATAAACCTACCATTATTCTTCTTCGCATTTCGCAAATATGAGAGGGGCTTGTGATCGCTCTCAAAGAGGAATTCTTCACCTAGGAGGTACATCCTATATTTTTGCACCCCCCATATGGTGGCGAGGGCTTCTCACACGATGACGGCATAAATTCTATGCCTGACTAACTAGTTTACAACTTGTGTACGCAACGGGGACTTTTTCATCATTATCACGATATTGGAGTAGGACGCAGCCTATTCCGTCGTTACTTTCATCGGTCCTAATATCGAAAAGCTTGTTAAGGTTGGAGAGCTGGAGAATAGTAGCGGACACTTATTATCCGTTAAGCTGGTTAAATTGGGTAACGATTAACGGTGTCCACACAATGTGTTGGGGTATTTTTCTTTAGCAAATCGCACAGAGGGGCGGCGAGCGAGGCAAAATTGTGGACAAAGCGGAGGGAAAATGAAGCAGATTCCATAACCTTAAAAAAAAACAACAATACAACATTATCACACCGTCGCGATTATTATTTTTTGTTTAAGCACTCGGAAATAACTGACTCACCGATCTTGACGCAAGACCATTTACCTATGCCCAACTAACAAAAAAAAACAATTCTTACTAAGCCTTGCACGGTCTCAAAGGATAAAATCCTGCTGGAAAATAAATGAGATGCGCTATCTCGGAAAAATTATATACAGTAACTATAAGAAATGGGTATATTAAAATGTAAAAGATTATTTCTCCGTACCTGCTTAATGCCAAAGCCTTCAGCCTTATAATAACTTGAAAAAAGGAAAACCTGGAAAAGACCATTAAAAAGACCGTTTAAAGACCCCACACTTGACACCAGATTTTATTATATAATATATATATATATATATATATATATATATATATATATACATAGATATTATATAATCTATATACAAATTGAAAATGTGGCAAACGGATACTTAGTGTTTACAAGGATCAGATTAAAGAATTACCAGGGGCGATTAAATAAACTCAAACGTGAGCTTACAAGTGGCTGCTGTTGAACCAATATACGAACATACACTCTATGAGTCAACCGGTCAAGAAACAACAATTTAGTCGCTGAAGCCTAGATTTGGGTCGGAGGCTTTATGAGACGACGTGTCTCGTGTGGAAGTGCAGGCCTATATTGTTTTTTTCCAATTTAGCCTAGCATTATATATGAGCCGTCCGGAAGCGAAAATGACTCAGGTAAAGGAGGAAGATCTTCTTAACAAATACTCCAATGGGGGATAGAGATAAACTCCACAGGGGTTTCTTGACAACGCCCGGAGAGGCGGGTAGCATCCTCTTGCGCTCGCACGCTTGGAATTCTTGCTTCAGGCTTATGAGCGGAAGTGGCTCGAGTCTCTCACGGTTCACATGACTTTTCGCCGCATCGCCCGACATTGTGCCCAGCCTCATGGCTTCTTGATCACATGGCTATATTAAACTCTATTCCTATCACAGACATAAAATATATGTTTGCAAGATAGCAACGGATATTGGTGTACATAGACGATGTCTCTGTAATGATTAAAGCATGTCAGATAATAGCTATCATTGGAATGAAGGTTTGGTAGAACGTAAGAAAATACTAATAAAACTTTTTACATTCATATAAGTATACATGTCTAAGGAAATGAATTCTAAAAAACGTAGGAAGAAATAAGATACTTTGTTAAAATTAAAGATTTATTCATCGTGAAAACCAAAGAGAGAATCACCGTAACAAGTTAGATAAAACGAAAAAAGGTTACCTAAAAATTGGAAATAATTATTAAGGAATTGGGTTTGTTTTAAAGCTATTTACTATGTGTATGTATATCTAGCAAGTTGAACTGTTTTTTTCATTATTAGAATTTAAATAAACTAAACAAGTATCAAATTCCTCCTTAAAAATTATAGTGTGAGAGAAAAGCATTGATTATTGAATTATTTGAATAAATTAGTATATTTGTCTAGGGTAAAGTAGAATTTTTACTTTGTTATTAATATATCTGAAGGCCACAGTCAAGCGACAAGAAAATCATTCCTGTTGAATTATATTCAAAAAACAAGGACGACACCGACAAACTTAGGAAAACTCTTCTCATATCTTCCCATATAAAATATTTCACTTTTATAAACAAAAATTTGCAAAGTTTCACAAAAGAATTTACCGAACTGTTAAAAATATATTATCGACCAAAGAGAAAAGGCCGCCTGAATTTCTATTACAATAACTTCCAAAATATTTAGCCGAAAAATTCAATATTTTTAGAATTTGTGTACAATAGCCTATAAATATAATCAACGTGTTTTTTTTAAATAAATATAAATCAAACGAAAGTTATCTGCATATAAGTAAATTAATAAAAAGGTGAACGAAGAAAATGATCCGAACGACAGCGGAAACAAATACCTTTTAGAATAGAAAGATTTAGTTATCAGTGAAAATATCTATTTTTGCAAATGCCTTTAGATTTCCTGTAACAGGAACAAACTAAATGTTTACTCAAAGTGGAGTAATCCTGCTTCATTTTATTTGAAGAAGTTCCCCGATTTCTTGAACTGTTTTCAAGTTTATTGCTTTAGACCTCTCTCTGGTCATTGAAGCATTTTCAATTGCTATAAGATCGTGAATCTGTTTCAAGCCAGTTCATAACCCAGAATCACTCATCATCCAGAGAGAGCTTCACTGACTTTGCTGTGTGGCAAGGAATATTAGCCTACATGAAAATGTCAGGTTGGGCTTCATAGGCTCGCAGATGGTGCAAGGCATGCTTTATATTCTTTTTTAGTGCATTTGATACATCATTTTCCCTACTCTGTGACAAAAGAACCACCTATGATCGGATCTAAACAAACTGAACTTAGATTCTTCACTGAACTTGACATTGCTCCATTGGTCATACATCAAAGTAACGTGCTTAGTTTTGAATGAAAGATCAGCCTTTTGTTCTTCATATATATCAATAGCTTGATTATGGGAATACCACCCTGAAGGTTATCTTCCTCCAGTTGATATGTGACAGGCAGTCTGGGGGCATTCATGGCTATATCTCATTAATCTCTCATGAAAGTACATATTGTAACTGTCTTGAAATGTTTTTTTGTCCTTGAGATCTTCTGTAATGGCTCTAATTCAAATACCATCTTTGTGGTGCAGTTTGGTGACAAGCTCGCTCGCAAGAGACTAACTAACCTTACTACACAAGTTGAACTAAAGTTAGTTGCTATTCACTCATTTCCGGTTCTATTTACAAGTAACATTTTCTAGTAAATTTCTTATCTGATGATAAATTTTGTTTATTCATCTAGATTTGCTTAAATAGGTCATAACTGTAGGTTATCAAAACCCTCTATATTAGAAACCTTGGATTTTTTTTTGCAAAAGGTTATAGCAGATATTGTTTAAATACAGTTATTATCATTTTGGTGGGACTGTAACCTATATCAAAATTACATTCTAGATTTCACTCAGTATCATAAGGAAACAGCTCTGGAAGTCTCATGCGTCTGACTGCTATTATATTTCTCTCATAGCTCCTCCTTTCATTTTTGTCGGTCCAACTTCTCGGGATCTTTGAATCACCACGCTATTTTTTAGTCGTCCTCTATAAACCTCTTGCAGAAGGCGAATATCCACAATTCGAAGCTAACTATTGGCGATTTCCATTGAAGCCACTCATAATTTGGGGAAAGTAATTTCAAAAGATTGTAGGCATAACAAATGGAACGCCATTTTTCAGCTAGCCAGAGTTAGGTAAGTTTGCATTACTCGCCTCAAACCTTTTTCGAAATCTCTGTCTCTCTCATCATATCTACTTTTAAGCTAAGTTTAAGCGGCAACCAAGAGAGGAATCACTCACACTGAGTTTGCAAGAAGAGATCTGTAAAAAAGGTGTTGAAGAGAGAGTAAATAAAATTGTTTAGAAGATATATTGCCATAGATCCTCCGTTAGTATTTAAGCTAGAATAGCACGCAAACCTCCATATATGTCATTTTATATTATTTTAGTTGGAGTTTATTACTGAACTGTTTTCGTTTTGTCGACCTTTGATAAATCTTTGGAAAGCTACATTTAATGCAAGATCCGAACTAAGGATCGTTTCAACTTCTGACATCTATACGTTCAACCCAATTCAAGGCTTCTAATCGGCTAGGCTGAATTAGACGTTTAAAATTATTGCAGTCCCATTTGCCTATTTGAACATTATAGCTTTCAGTTTTGTCTATTTGAATAATAGGAGATTAAAACTATAAAAACAAATGGTATTATTTAATAACTAATGATTTATTTATTTGCGATAAAAGGTAGGATGAAAAAATGAATGGGTAACAAACATGCGGGATACGATTGTTCTACATGGTGCGGTGGGTAAGCCCTGGTTCAGAGAGAGACCAACTAGTCAGATTGCACCACCAAGGTGGAACTAAGATCCAGGCTCACCACAGGTTTCATCGGTTAAGAAACAGAAACTTTTAGGAGACCTTAAGCAGGTTCCAAAGCACTCAGGAGTCTGTGGTTGAGGCCGATGGCGATTTCATTCAAGAACAAGAATAGTATGATCATTCAAAGCGCTTTCGTGTAACTTTAGTAAATATATCTGTATGAATAAACTCTATAGCTTTATAAATAAGCGATAATCTCTCTCTTTACAAAAAAAAAATAATGATAAAGCCTTTCTTTTCAAAGAACATCCCGTAAGAGTCAGTTGCGGAAGACTTCTTTGAATACTACACTTTTCCGTTTTAAGGGCAAGTCCTCATAATTTTGTTGACCCCGTCGCTCCTCTTGTCTACTTTTCTAGACAAATTATTTATTAATGTTTTTGATGTTATTTAAATAAGTAGGCTTTTCATCTTCTGTTGCATATCTGGCTGGACTCTTAAAAGTTAAATAATATAACAGAATCATCCGTAAACATCTTCAGTCGTCCTTGAGGGGCGGTAAGGAGAGCGTGTTTTCGTTATGTCTGGCATATTCTCCGATTATTCAACTTTTGGAAAAAGTGCAAGCAAGATATTTAGAAGTATATTATTATTTTATATGTTAAACCTTTCTTTATAAGGTTTGAAGTCGTAGAGAGCAAAAATGCATTGATTCATATGCTTCAGTTTGTATAGCAAACATTTTGTTTTAGTTGTCACGAAATCTGGACAATAGGTCAATTTCGTTGTAAAGATTGCAAGACAATGTCACTCCTATTTTATTTTACCTTCTTTGCATATACACAAACCTCTTTAAATTTAGAAACCTGCATGTCCGTGCACCCCTACACTCACACAAACACACACACATATATTTATATATATATATATATATATATATATATATATATATATATATATATATATATATATATATATATATATATATATATATATATATATTCAGTTTTGAAAATAACTGAGATCGCCCAAATAAAGGTAAATGCCCATACACGTTACGAAGCCAATGCTGCTTCGGATGCAGGATAAAGCTAACTGGCCTACTTCTGAACAACAAAATTCAAGGAAATCAGACCTGTTAGACATATTAGATAAATTGAGTTACATTGATACAGAAAGTGAAACTTTACCTTTGTTGAGTTTCGTATGTAGCATTAATTTTAAGATCTTTAAAGTAGGGAGAAGTGATACCACTTAATGGCAGTATAAAACATTAGATATGATAAGTAGTATACTCTGGATTGATTCCAACTTAAATACTAGGAATGCTAAATGTAAATAGTGTGATTCAATGTTAGTTTGCCTACATCATGCAAATTATTCAAAGAATACATAACTGATGATATGATAAAATTATTTTCCGACAAAACAGACCAATACTTTGTTAAAAATGATGGTCAAAGTATGCTAACAGATTCGAATGAAATTGAGGTTCTCATTTGAATTCATGTAAAATTTGGAAATTTTAAACTACCAAGAGTTGCAATCTACTTGTGTTCGACATTAGGTACCAGGAATTCAACTTTTGCTGGCTTTATTACTAAAAATAGATTTTATTCATTGCCCACAAATCTTAGTTTAGTTGATATAAACAAACCTGATAACAACAATGATCATCTTTGGAAAGTGAGGCCGTTGATAGACTCAGTTATAGAAAGGTGTTTGAAGGTGCTATGACACGAATGCTATAGTATTTATGAAATGATGGGTCCTTTAACAGGTACGAGTAAAGTTGACATATATATATATATATATATATATATATATATATATATATATATATATATATATATATATATATAAACAGTATATAAAGGGAAATCCTAATCCTTAGAGCATGAAGACTTTGTAATGTGTACAGCTTCTTTAATAGTAGCAAATTCTATTCCCTATCAGAGAAAGACCACATACATTGATGATAGATTCAAACAGTTTGGGTTAGGGGGTAGTGTAGTCTTGCAGCTTTTCAGTATGCTTCCCAGTGGCTATAATTTCAAAAAAGCATTTGATAATTATTTTCCGTCATTACTTCTTTTATGAGAGCTAAAAACCAAATCTATTTATGCTGTAGTTACCATTATAAATAATAGGATAGAAAAAATTTCCACTTAAAAATTAAAAAGAAATGAAAAGGATGGGTAGAGGAAGTAACGATTATAGATTGGTTGACGATGACATAACTTTTGTAAGGTAGTATGACAATAAACCTGTTACTTTGGCTAGTTCATTTGTTCAGATAGGCAATGAAACTGTTGTCAAAAGATGCAAAAGAGAAGCTAAGGAATATGTGAATGACAAAACGCCAGAAATAGTAAATGTGTATAATAAAAAGATGGGCGGTATTGATCAAATTCACCAGCTTTTAGCTCTATACAGAATATCTATTCTTTCAAAAAAGTGGACACTTAGAGAAATTTTTCATTTAGTGAATCTCGCAATTTGCCATTCCTGGCAAAAATACAGAAAAATGGTAGAAGAAGCTGCTCTAACAGTGAAAGAATGCCTCGATCTCCTAGCTTTTATGGAAGAAGTAACTGATGGGCTTCTCAAAAACCAAAATCAATGCACGAATGCCTATACTTCCGTATCTAGTATTATTAAAGAAACAATCATTTCTTCAAAACATGTTAGAATATCTCCAAACCTAAAGCCAAGAATTTCAGTTAGATATGACAAGGTAGCACATTGGTCTAAAACCCTAGACCAAATAATTCTTCGAGTTGGATTAATGAAATATGTAACTAAAAGCCGATGGTAGCATGTATTAAGTGCAATGTGCTGCTGTGTCTAAAACTAAATAATAATATTTTTACCACAATCAAAAGCATTCTGAATTGAGTTTATTTTGATAATGTCAATTTTTGAATATACAGTAGGACATTATTTTCATATGTGCTATATTTCCTTTCGTCGCCTGGTGTCCAGTTTTCTGGATATGGTAATATTCTTCCACTGTCCAGTTTCCTGGGCAGCTCGTTATTCAAATTGTAAGAAATATATTTTTTATTTTATGGATTTTTGTATTTTTTAAGGATATATGAAAAAATAAATTATAAAAAATCTTCAAAAAAATGCATTTTCTTAAGCATGATCTTGTAGTTTCAATCTGTATCATTCATAGAGATCCTAAATCTCAGGCTATTAACCATATACGAATCATGCCAACTTAGAGAGAAGCGCTTTCTTAGATCCTATCCATACAGTCATTAATTCGAGCCAATTCACGAAAGGCCCTAGATTTATTGCCTTGTAATCGAAAGAATTTGTGTTTTCACATTCAGTAGCTCAGTTAATTCTAATATTACTGATAGGGATTTAATAACATTGAACAACACAAGTTTATTGTTAAAGATTTTTTAGCCGAGTTATGAGAATTTTGATCTACTGAATCCCCAAATCAATTGTTTTTCCTCAATCAGGTCTACTTTTTTATTCATTGACACATAAGGTTTTTTACATTTTTTTACATGTACGGGTATTTTCTATTTATATGATGCAAATCTTTCACATTTCTTTAAATAAACGAATTATGAAGAGTTTACATGATTAAATCTTTGACTAACTGGTTTAAATTTTTTCAGGTGAACGAAATGGAATCGGTTACAAGATTTTGCAAACATAAGCCCGATGTATGCTGTTACATCTGTCGCGCATATTCCGTTGTGGATAACAGGAAAGCAGTCATAAGTTTGATAAAGACTTCTTACTATGCTCATTTTGTAATGAAACTTAGTCACAAGGATAAAGCTAGGGCGCCACACATCGTATTAAGGACATGCGCATAGTATATATCTGGCCCGTTGGAACAAAGGCAAGAAGAGTTGTCTGAAGTTTAAATTTCCATGGTTTAGAAGGAGAAGAAAAACCATGGGACTGACTGATCCTTCTACGCTGTCGATTTGATTGGGAACACCTAAAACAACAGGAGGAGCATCAGGTATCCTGATCTTCTATCAGGACGTCGTAGTGCAGTACATTGTCATTGAGAATACGACATAAATTTCTTTAATGTTAAAGAAAATGAACAAATGTTTTTGATCATAATGCTCTACATCATTTTTCCAAAAAGAGGCAAATGATGTAGTTCGCGATCTCGGCTTATCTATGTCTTCTACCTAATTGTCTGCAGCCAAATTGAAGGAAATGGATACCATTTATCAGGGACGCTGAGATGCATCACTAATGATTGATTAGTGTTAAAGTCTGAAAGGAGAAATCTTTAACTGTGAGCACTCTAGGAGTTCGAAGAAATGGAAGTTCAGCCCATAAATCTGAACAATGATGATTTACAGGTGATTTTCCTTTATCAATGTCTACTATTCATTGCGCACTAATCAACTATTTTAACATTTACTTAGTAAATTGTGTTAGTAAATAATATTTAATTATTTTACAAACCTATTTTGGTTTAGGAATATTGAAAATGAATCAACCGAAAATGTCACAAAACCTAATTGATTTAGTTATAAGATCTAAATTTTTAAAAAAGTGAAAGGGCACAAAAACCTGACAGATGTTATTTTCTGATTCAGCTGTACAAAATTGTTCTAAATAAATTAAAAATACTTAGATTACTTACAAAATTTCGGGTGTTACATGCTTAAATGGATTGCTATGGATTACTATATTATTAACTAGAAAAGGTACAGGGCATTGCTCGGAAATAAAAAAACTATCTTGAACAAATTAAATTCTCTGGTTGAATTAAAATGGGCAATTAATTGTTGCAAGGTATAAGAATACAAATTTTATTTTTTCCTATGAGTAATGGAGTACTGAATTATAAGAGTTTAATAGAGAACGATTTTTACATTACCATGAAATTCCACATTCAACTTCTGGGTCTTGGACTCTTAGTTCTCTATAGCTTCTGGATAAAATGCGTTTCTTGTTCATTGGTTAGGTTAGCAAGAGGGTGGGGTGGCAGGAAGGAAAATAAGACTACACGAGTGGCTTCTACAATCAGTGCGCCTCAAGCAGTTGGCACAAATTCAAACTAAATATATAAATTACTCAAGTCGTGGAGAAGTGAAAATATGTATGTATAATCGCGTATTTTAAACATTACGGTCACAGAATTGATCTAACTAGCCTTAACTTTTTGACAGCCAATATTTGTTGTTTAATTCCAACTGCGATTACTTGTCAAAAAGTTAGAAAGGGCAACAATTAAATTTTTTAAATATCGTCTTTTAAAGAATAAACAAATGAACTTCCTAGAAATTGACGTACTAATTCCAAATCAATCTACAAAGATGTTCAGTCTTGCTTCAATAGTTTTTATTATCGAGATACAAATCTATTTTGGTACGGACACGACAGTTATATATATATATATATATATATATATATATATATGTATTGTGAGAGTATGGAACGTACATACTCGCATGCCGCCAGACAATCGTGGGAACGAAAGAAATTGTCGTTTGAGTTGACCTTTGTCTCCTCTCTCTCCCCCCTACCCTTTCCCAACAGGCGACAGGAAGTCTGACGAAAGAAGCCCTATCTCACAGAGAAGCCTAAATTCTATTTGCCTTCTTTATGATACCATAGAGATTGTCCAAAAGGCGCTGCAATAAGCGAATTGTCGTGAATAGAATCTCTCTCACGATTTCACACAGTCCACGGTAAAAATGAAAACGCCGTCCATCGCTCTAGAGCAGTGTCCCAAACCTAGTCGCGTAACCCTCACGTTGAACGAGAGTCGTTGCCGTAAAGTATCGACTGCCAACGCGCCGCCGAGTTAACTTGGTTTCTGTCTCAAAGTGTTTATGAGGCAAATTCCTCCCCCGCAGAGTCTGTGACTAGAAGAATACGCTCTGTTGCTCAACTTAACTTGAGAAAGAAAAAGGGACATCCAAATAGTTACTGGAAGTTACTATTTGTTAGTGTCACGTCCAGTTCAGGAGTGAACTAACCTGAACTGCAGTTAGCAGCCACGAACTCGTCGTCTTATCTCTCCTCTCTCCGAGAACTCGTGTTAACGCTACCCGAACCACCCCGACCGGACCTAAGTATTCGTCTTTCCAATCCATCACAATTAATGGTAATCCCTAAACCCAGTGTCCTTCTATTCTTAAATTACCTATTTAATTAATAGTGATTGATAATCTCATTGAGTCATTATAAATCTAGACGCTTAACGTCAGTGTTAATATTTAATCCTTATTTACCTAAATGCCCTTTTAACTATTGCTACTACTTATTATTTTTGTGTAAAGTAAAGTTTATTTTGGTACGTGTGTTTATTTATGGCTCCTCCTTTTTGACTTCCCTTTGGCAAGACTTCAATTAAGAATCACTTTGGCTAATTTGTCTAACCTGTATTATGCACTCTTAGAATTTAACAATCACAAACCTCCCCCCCCCCCCAGTAACAAGTGGGACTGTTATAGTGAGAATCTTGGCTAGAGCACAACCCGCCTCTAACCAGCTTTCGCACGTTCAGTAGGAGTTAAAGCCTATATATATATATATATATATATATATATATATATGATCGTAGATTGAGTCATAGGGTCAATACCATCGACTTAAACAAAAGCGGTGTGTCCAGATCAAGGACTAGAATAATTATTGGACCAGACTAACAGCAATTCTACGACATATATAAAAGTGGTGTCAGCTTTAAGGGGTCAAATTTTTGAGAAAGTGAACTCATATAGCCTAAAATTTGCCAACTTCCAAGGAAGCACAAATAAACTAACGTAAATTTTAATAATTATAGTCTATTCCCTGAAGGAATATAAATAATAACCATTAATATTCCTTTTCAGATAGCAAAAACAAAGCTAGGAAAATATGAATTATTTTGGGGTAAATTATTAGATTGTATCGGTTAGGAAAAATCGCAGCTTCTAATTCTTTTACCAGGTGAGTAAGTTCTTTCGTGAGTCACCATTTGCGTCAGCAAGTGCAGCAATGGCTTCCCAATCGTTTGAATTTTTCGTCAAGCAAGGACAAGCTTTCGGTCTCAAAGGACAGGAACTAAAGGAATTCGTCCAAAGCAAACAGCGAGAGGAAATAGCACTTAAATTGGAAGAAAGAAAAGAAGAGTTGGAAGAAAAGAGAAAAAAGAAGCGTTAGAATTTGAAGAAAGAGAAAGGATTCTAAAACATGAAAGGGAAATAAGCAGAGACCAAGTTGAAGTCATTTCTGTTGGATCCCGTAATCATCAACCCCAGGCCCCTGCTATGAATTTTCCCTAATATAAAGACGAAGAAGATTTGTGCTCTTTTTAACACATTTTGAAAATATCTTCGAGGTAAACGGATGGGCCATAGAATCCAGAGTCAGTAGATTGCTCCCATTGCTCAGTCCGCGCTTAAGAGAAATTTCATCTCGTTACCACATGAAGCTAAAATAGACTATAGCACCTTGAAGGCCGAATTGCTATCCGCCTTGAACTTGAACCCTCAGTTTAACCACGCTAAGTTTCGATCGGCTAAAATTCAGCCCGGTCAAACTTACCGACATTTTGGATATATCCTGAAGCGTAACCTCCAGTTCTGGCTAGAATCCTCCAAAGTCGAACCGGAGTATGAGGCCCTGAATTGACTTTATGTTAAAAGACCAGCTATTTTCCACCCTCCACCAGAAGATCCGAGCATTCTTGCAAGCCCGATGAGCGTCTACCTTTAAAGAATGCCTCGAGGAAGCTGATCTCCATGCGGCAAATCATCGCCTATACCCACAGGATACCCAGAAGTATAGTCCCACGTCCCCGAAGAATAAATTTAGTCAATGGAAGTCCCAACAAAGGGCACCTCCTCCATTGATAAAGCCAACAGCCCCGTTCAGGCCAAAGAATAAGCCTTTTGTAGCCCACGAAGACAGAAAACCCCCAGTCTTCAATACCCCCTACAATAACCAGCACCATAATAAGCAGGTTATATGCTACTACTGCGGTTTTCCCGGCCATTATAAGTCTTAATGTTTACAGAATTCCAGCCTACGTCTCACCCAGAGCCAACAAGTCCACCAAGTAACTGCTACCCTTCCCCCGGAACAGCCAGCCGCGCTTACATCTCCATCGCCACAGGAATTTCAAGTGAACTTCCTGTTCAACAAGAGTTCCCCAGGAGGACTAAATTTTAATCGACTAGATCAATGGCTGTAAAGTGTCCACCCTCGTCAGAGACACAAGGTGCACATGAATCGTGGTGTCAGAAAAGTTGCTTTCCCCATAGTGGCAGCCCCCAACAAATTTTGCTCGGTACTCATTGGCCAGAGCGCCCTACTCTCCCAGAGTGAGGTGACTCAAGCTGTTGTCACTCGAGCGCAAGCTAGCCGCGAGGCCTCTCCCCCAACGCGCATTTTCACCCCAGAGGCTCCTTTAGAAGTTCCAGCGAGTAATGCACAATTCCTCAGAGCTTAGCAGAGCTGCCCTTTACTTCAATCCCTTTGGGAAAAGGCCCGAAAGAACGAAGAGGTGATCGTTCGAGGGGACCATCCCATAAGGTACATCATTAACGACTTCATTCTGTTTCGCACCTCGCGAGATGAGTCTAACCCACCTTCCAAGGTCATGTGTATTCCGCGCACACATGTAGACCAAATCCTGCGAGTAGCATATGAAAGTCCCATGGCCGGTCATTTCGGTCATAACAAGACTTCTCAGCAAGTATTTAAATACTTTTTTGGCCCGGTGCAGTCAAAGATATTGCAGAATTCTGCAAAACGTGCGATTTGCGCCAGAAAACCACTGCAAAAGGTCGAATAGCCCTAGCTTTCCTGAAAAGAACCCCAGTCATCTCAGAGATCTTCTCGAGAGTCGCCATTGACCTCATCGGACCAATTCATCCCCCTTCCGCCGAAGGTCATACGCATGTAATAACATTGATAGACTGCGCTACCTGATTCCCAGACGCTGTCGCACTAAAAAGGATCGATAGTATCTCTTGCTCTGATCCCTTATTTGCATTTTTTCTAGAGTAGGATTGCCCAAAGAAATCTTTTCAGATAGAGGCCGCCAGTTTACCTCTGAGCTCATGAACACGTGAACACCCTGCTCCAAATCAAACCTATTTTTACCACGCCCTTTCATCTGAGCGCGAACGGCATGTGCGAAAAGTTCAATGTGACCTTGAAAAGCGTCATCAAGGAGCTTTGCATGGAACAACCACAAGAATGGCACCGATATTTGCCAGTTGCGTTATTCGCATGCCGCGAAATTCCCCATAGGACCATTGAATTTTCCCCGTTTGAGCTCCTGTACGGGAGAAACGTGCGTGGGCCCCTCAGTATTTTGAATGAGTTATGGACAAATTTCCGTATGTGTTCAGAATTAAGGAACACTTATTCCTTCGTCCTCGAACTAAGGGAAAGATTAAAAAGGTGTCCTGACATAGCAGTCAGAAATTCCGAAATTAATAAGGAAAAGTATCGGACATACTTTGATCTAAAGGCCAAACACAGAAAACTGAAGCCCCGAGATGAAGTTCTACTCTTACTCCCCTCGGACTCCCATTAACTTTCCTCCCAATGCAAAGGCCCCTACCCCGTTCAGAAAACCCACGGGTCGGTTGATTACGTAGACGGGCCTGTATAAACAATATAGTTGCCTTCGACGAAGAAAGGGTAATTGATGCCGTCCAGCCAAACAACCCCCTAAATATTGTTAATTCGATTTGCGTAGAGTCAAGCGAAGATTGTCCCCTTCCCGTCCCCCCGTCCAAGCTACCACCCATAAAAGAACCTTTCCCCGAGTTGGATGTAAACTCCGACCTGACACCCTGCCCAAAGGAACCAAATGATGGCGCTTTTGGGAGAGTTTAGTAACGTCATTTCCGAGTCACCAGGATGCTCGACTCAGTTCAAACATGATATCGCCCTCACTACGCTCGAACCTGTGCGATGTAAGCCCTATCCCGTACCGGTGCACCTAAAAGAGGCTTTCACTGAGGAAGTCGACAATCTTTTGCAATTAGGGATTAACGAGCCATCCACGTCCGACTACTATTATTCGATAGTCATGGTCCGCAAGCCAGACCAGTCCTTTAGGATGTGCGTCGATTTTCGGAAGCTAAAACCGTCACCGTGTTCGACGCCGAGCCTCTCACCCTAATTCACCAAAATTTACATCTCTTCGAAGGAACCGCCTACATCACTGAGATAGACCTATGTATGGCCTATTATCAGATCCCCCTAAAGGCATCAGCGAGGAAACTAACAGCCTTTCCTACAGACAAAGGTTTAATGGAATTTACTCGTCTTCCTTTTGGCCTAGTCACTGCCTGCAGTAGCTACAACCGCATAATGCGTTGTGTAATAGATGGTTTAAAAAACGTTTCTTTTTATTTTGATACCGTGTATTTGGCTACACGTTCATGGAACGACCATATCTTGACCCTCCGCCCGCTCTTAGAACGCTTAAAGCATCATGGCTAACGATGAAACCCTCAAAATGCCATTTTTCTTGTAAATCCATCGAATACCTTGGATTTAAAATAGGCGAAAGTCATCTGGCCCCACAGAAAGAGAAGGTAAAGGTTATTGTAAATATGCCCCTACCACGCACCAATAAGCAATTACGGTCTTTTCTCGGTGCCACTTCGTTTTACTGCCGCTTCGTACCCCAATTGGCTTCTGTAGCAGCTCCTCTAAACGATCTGCTAAAAAAGAAACTCTCGGAACCCCTCCAGTGGAATCCTTACGCCGAAGCGCAATTTGAAGATCTCAAAGAGAAGCTAGTCTCCGCCCCGATCTTAAAACTGCCAAACCCTAAAAAAAAAATTGGCGTAAGGACAGATGCCTCCCAACTGGGTATTGGCTCCAATACGACGAGGACCAGGAACCCGCTTCTATAAGCTATGCGAGTCGCCGACTGACGGCTCGCGAAAGGGCGTACGCTACGGTAGAACTGGAACTCTAGCGATTGTTTTGGGGATTACAAAATTTAGAATGTATCTGGTAGATCGTCCATTCCTCATAGAGACTTATCATAGACCATTAGCCTACTTAAAAATTTGTAAAAACCGAAACGACAGGCTAATGCGCTGGTCATTATGGCTAGCTGAGTACCGTTATGAAATCAGGTATCTAAAAGGGTCTGACCATGTACTCGCAGATAGCCTTTTGAGAAACCCAATTTCAGATAGCAATTAATAGTCAACTATTTGTTTTTTTTTTGTATCTCTTTGTATAAATGATTATTTCTTGCCTGTACTCGCGATATGTGTTTTGTTTTAGTATGTATATGTAAATTAGAGAAACTGACGTAGCAGTAGTATTCTGTAGCCATTAGATACTAAGGGAAATTCCTAACGGTTTTGATAAAATTACCAACTCAATTGTTTGAGTCGAGGAAGATAATTACAAATTCCCCTGGTAAAGTTAATTTCACAATATTCCTTATTTCATGGCGGAATAATGTTTCTCGAAATAGGTAGGCGTGTGAGGGTATAGCACGTACATACTCACATGCCGCCTGACAATCGTGGGAACGAAAGAAATTTGTCGTTTGAGTTGACCTTTGTCTCCTCTCCCCCCCCCCACCCTTCCCCAACAGGCGACAGAAAAAGTCTGACGAAAGAAGGCCTATCTCACAGATAAGCCTAAATTCTATTTGCCTTCTTTATGATACCATGTAGATTGCCCAGAAGGCGCTGCGATAAGCCAATTTTCGTGAATGGAATCTCTCTCTCGATTTCACACAGTCCGCGGTATAAATAAAAGGATGTTCATTCCTCTAGAGCAGTGTCCTAAACCTACTCGCGTAACCCTCACGTTAAACGAGAGTCGTTGCCGTAACGTATCGACTACCAACGCGCCGCCGAGTTAACTTGGTCACTGTCTCAAAGTGTTCCTGAGGCAAATCCCGCCCCGCAGAGTCCATGATTAGAAGAATACGCTCTGTTGCTCCACGTAACTTTAGAAAGAAAAAGGAACATCCAAATAGTTACTGGAAGTTACTATTTGTTAGTGTCACATCCAGTTAGGAGTGAACTAACCTGAACTGCAGTCAGCAGCTCTGAACCCGTCGTCTTATCCCCCCTCTCCCCGAGAACTCGTGTTTACGTTACCCGAACCACTCCGTCTGGACCTATGTATTCGTCTCTCCAATCCATCACAATTAATGGTAATCCCTAAACCAAGTGTCCCTCTATTCTTAAATTACCTATTTAATTAACAGTGATTGATAATCCCATTGAGTCATTATGAATCTAGACGCTTAACGTCAGTGTTAATATTTAATCCTTATTTACCTAAATGCCCTTTTAACTATTGCTACTACTTATTATTTTTGTGCAAAGTAAAGTTTATTTTGTGTGTTTATTTGTGGCTCCTTCTTTTTGACGTACCCTTGGCAAGATTTTAATTAAGAATCCCTTCGGCCAATTTACCCAACTTTTATTATGCACTCTTAGAATTCAACAACCACAAACCTCCCCTCCATCCCAGTAACAAGTAGGACTTTTATAGTTAGAATCCTGGCTAGGGCACAACCCGCCTCTAACCAGCTTTCGCACGTTCAGTAGGAATTAAAGCCTCTATATACATATATATATATACATGATTGTAGATTGAGTCATAGGGTCAATACCATCGACTTAAACAAAAGCGGTGTGTCCAGATCAAGGACTAAAATATTTATTGGACCAGACTATGAACAATTTAACGACATGTATATATATATATATATATATATATATATATATATATATATATATATATATATATATATATATATATGTAATTAAGTAAAAGACCATGTTGTATGCATGTACTATTGCAGTCCACAGCGTGTATTTTCTTAATATTTCTTACAATTTTTTTAACGGGGTCTTCGAAGGGAGAGAAAACATCTGCGAATGTTATTCTTTATTCCTAGATGCTTTTCGACTGTGTTAGGTCATCTTCAGGGAATAAAATTATTCACAAATTGCTACACTATATATAGTCTTTCCACGTGAACCATACCCTCAATATCTCGGCATGCCCGAGTTGACTGCCGTTAAAATGAACACGTTTTCAAACTCTCATTTTCCTTTGCGAGAGAACTAGATCAGGGCGACAAATAGTCAGAATGAAATGAAATGAAAGTGAAAGTGGGAGAAATTTTTTTAGATCCACGTGCCTGCAACCAGTCTATCCCGGAAGAGGCACCCCGTCGGGGAGGCGGGCTGAGGCTCGGTTCCCCCAAGTTTCCCTGTCCCTTTCCTCTCTTTGACCTGAAGTTACGGAGGGTAAAAAGCTGGAGAGAGGGGGGAGAGGGATGAGAAGAAGAAAGAAGTAAGGATAGGACAGACTGGAATAAAGTCAAAGGCTTGAAAGTTGACTAAGTTGGCCTGTGGACCTGCTTAACGTGGGACCCGGACCACGGTGTTTTTATGTTTTACTAGCTTTTAAATGTTACGATTTGCTGAACCTGTCCCTGGTGTTAGTGTTTGGCCCATCTTTGGATAGCGGTAAAGGAGGAAGATGATTAAAGTGGATGGAAGTTGGAGGTTTGCATAGAGGTGCAAGGTGGGTGGAAGTCACGATAATCTCTGTACTATAAACTAAGTTGTGTTCATTTCTGTGGTTGTTTCGTCATTATGTTATGTGTGTATGACATAGGCGTTCAAACCATGGTCAGCGTTATTTGTTTTCCTGCTATGTTAATAACTCGAGTTTCTATGATTTTTGTAGCATAATTCTCGTATTTGTATCTGTTGTGTTAGCTCATGTCCCTTGGTAATTTATTTGTTTAATTCTCTTATTTATTGATGCAGTTTTTCCTTTTTCGTTCATTTGCACTTTTTGGTTAGTTTTGTCATTCCTTGTGGGTATCAAGTCCAATCCTGAGTTTGTCATTATTCGGGAAATTTTTGTCCCAATCGGGTTTCCTTCTTTGGTTTACACATAAATCTCCTTCTCTTCCCTTTGGTCCACTTTGTTTTTAGCACTAGGAAACAGCATATATTCTTTCCATCTTGCCCTCGTGCTATTTGATTATATAGTTCCTTTCCTATTTCTTTTGGTGTTTTTCTATGATTTTTTGGGGCTCTTTTTTCAATTATTTTGTTTAATGGTTTTATTTTCGCTTCGATGTGTAAGACTCTGTTTCTTCCTCTCTAATCGTTGCGTGTTCGTAATTATGTATACTGCCTTATTCTATATAACTTGCATTCTTATTAGATTGCTTCTTGAAACCGTATACATGGCAATTGTTGGATATATCAAGATAGGCTGTATCATGGCCTGGTAGATCTTTTTCTTATTTTTCATGTTTAGATTTCTTAATCTGTAGAGTAAGGTTAGCATGCCTCTTGCTTTGTTTATTATTTCGGTCACATGTTTCTTGTAACCATTTTTAGTAATAGTTAGGGCTAAAATCTTGCCTTCACCATTATACTTGTATCGCTCTCCATCTACATAAACGTTGGATAGTTTTCTGAGATACATAGGTATAATTTTAAATTTACCATTATTCGTTTTAATTTTCCATTTGCGTTCATACTCGTTTAGATTTTTAATTTCTGTTGCCGTTACTCTGGCCTGCATCTGAGGGTTCCGATAAACACAGGGAATCAATTGAGTGAAATCATCTGCGTATTGTATGTTCACACAGCCCTCGTTCCTAGGTGGGGGAATGTCTGAGGTATACACTGAGTATAGCGAAGGACATAAACACCCTCTCTGAGCGAGGCCTGCATTAAGCTTGAATCTTAATGCATATCTTTATATGACGTAGTCGCATAAAATTCTTTCCAAATAATTGTTCATTTCCAGATTTATAATTTTATGTTTTATGCCTCTTTGCCAAACTTTATAATGCTTTCGATACGTCCCAGCAAACATAGTCCGTACTGAATTTCTCTCCTTTCACTTTGCTTATTTTTTCTGTAATCATGCTGAGGGCCATCTCCGTATTCTTGCTCTTTCTGAAGCCGAAGTGTGGATTGTTCCAGAGATTGTTTTCTGTGAGATATTCATTTAATCTTATGTTCAGGTTTTTTTCAAAAACCTTCGCGATCAAGTTGAGAAGGATATAGATCGGAGGTTTTCGACCTCCAAAGGTATTTTTCCCGGCTTCGGTATGAATATCCTTTTAGCTATCTTTAACTCATCGGAGAAATATCCCGTGTGTATACAGGCGTTAAACACGATCCTTATCCCTTCGAGTATATTATCCGGTGCTTCTATATAGTTTTTTTGCTGGTGAGGGCCGATTTCCCAGGGGCTTTTTATAAAAGGTTTAAGATGGTATTCTTTAATTCCTCGATTGTGATTTTGGCATTAAATCCATCGTTCGCATACCGTTCCTCTTCTCCGTAGTTATATGGGAAAGTCCTCTCAATCCGTTCATCTTGTTCCTAGATTCCCAAACTGGGCGCCTAGAGCAAAATTGAGGAATCCAAAAGCTGAGGCTATGTAAACATAAAATCCCAAGCCCCATCACACCAGAACAGCAAATCAGCAGCTGAGCCAGCCAGTGAAATAGGTGCGTCTTTACTCGGTATACGGTTCAATAATGCCAGACGCATGAGTAATATGCCTCATTCTTTCTTTATCCAGTGTAATTTTTTTTTATATGTGATTTTGTGTTCTTGATAAAATAATTCGTTGGGATGCATTTCGATACCAAACAATTTTCACTTAATAACTTATTTAATACTTCCTATGCTATGGTTTCTGTATGAGAACCTGCTCTTGAATCTTAGTATCAACCAGTCCACAGTCCCACTTTAGAGGCCACAGTTAAAAAAGCAAACACCCTGTAAGTGTGTGTGGCTCCCTCAACAATCTGTTTGCACCAATTTTAGTTTTATTGGGATTTAAGCCACCATCAATACCAATTTAATGGTAACTGAGCTTTGCATCATGAAGTGTATTAAGAAGAAGGGAAAAAATATCTGTTGTATTTTTGCATAATCCATGAAATGCTTTTGTTTTTTTGAGAGTTTAGTAACCTGAAATTTTATTTCCTTCCAACTTCTCATTGTTATGAAAATGTTGTTAAAGACAGTTTTACTATTGTAGAAAATTAGAACATTAGAAAAGTTCAGATCATAAAAAGCCACTAGGCTAGGGTCTATCGAGATCATCTGTTTTAGGAAAATGTGATTGGTAAAGTAAGTTAATGAATGCTATTTTCTAGTCAAATGGCAAATTCAAATTAGCTAACACCTGCAATAATCTTCCCTCTGATAGGGTATTCCACTGGAATAACAAAGACATTATGTAAAATATAAAAACAAAAATATAAACACATACATACCAAATATTCATGTATTGTGAAACTTCGTATTGACCTTTTGTAGGCTCATTATGAGTGATGTCATTTAGCTATAGCATTATTTCTTTCCGCTTCAGAACCCTCTGTGATGGCTTCTAATAAGAAACGCAAATACGATGACAGCTATCTGGATTTGGGGTTTACAATCATTAATGATAAAGGTGTAGTGAAACCTCAGTGTGTGATTTGTCACAAAAATACTTTCCACTGATACACTGAAGCCTAGCAAGCTTAAATTACAGCTGGGAACTACACATTCTCAACATGTTAGCAAGTATCGTTCTTTATTTCAGCGTGTATTTAAACTCAAAGAAGAGATCAGACTCTTCGTTATGGTAAAGGAAAAGCAAGATTTGTTGTTAGCGTGGTCTGTATATGGATTCGAAATACAGTTAACCTACCTTGTTGACATATTTAAGCAGTTGAACACCCAGACCCTTTAACTCCAAGGAAAAGGAACTTTGATAATCGATTTTGTGGACAAAATTAAATCTCTTATTCTTAAGATGGAGAATTGGAGGTGAAAAGTTGTAATGGCAAAAATGTCAATGCTGGAAACAGTGTCACACATTGCAAAGGAGTGTGATACTTCTACAAAAACTTGATTGTTCAACATCTTGAAGCCTTAGTGGAGGAATTTAAAAGGTACTTCCGAGATATCCAAAGCTAAACCTCTTGGGTAGTAAGGTTCCCTTCACTGTTCCAGTAGCATGCATACCTGATGTTAATATTGATGGTCAGACTGAACTGTTGACACTTCAGGAAGATACAGGAGCCAAAAGGAAGTTTGAAGCGGAATCTCTCACTGTATTTTAGGCATCAATGGCAGCCTCCTACCCAAACTTATGTAACTTAGCTTTCCACCAACTCCTACCCTTTGCATCAACTTATTCCTGTAAGGTTGCATTCTCTCAACTTTTGTATATTAAATCAAAATATCGCAATAGACTTGATGTGAAGCATGAACTACGATGTGCTTAGAGTTAAACAAAGCCAAGAATTATGATACTGGTCGATGGCTTTCAACATCACCCTTCAAATTGAGTTTAATTGGAGTTTGAACAAACAAACTTGCACAGGAAAGTTCTTACTGGGAGAAGAGAAGGTGATGTTTCTACTAAAGGTCTTGGTTTTGTTATTTATGACTCACTATGATAGGAATTCGTTCAGAATTATTAAATTTGTAAGCAAAAAAACGATAAGATTACTTCTGATTACACTTTTTTTATGCAGTGAAATATATTTTTTCTACTTTTGTATATTTGAGAAAGGTTTGTGGAAATTATTAATTTTAATTACAGGTAAGCCTACTCTTAAATTCTAAAAATACTTTATGTGCATCAAATTACTACTTTAGTATCATTTTAATGTTTATTTGAGATTTGGCAAAAAGTAAATTGCAAGTTTCCATGCCTTAACATTTAAGAAAAGAAAAAATATGGGATTGAATGAATAAGATTACAGGTATCGCCGGAGTTTTTTCATAATGGACCTGAATAAATGTAGGGATACAGAGAGTCACTGTTGTCACGAGATATGGATTGGAGAGGGGAACCATGGATAAGGATCATATATGAAAAATCAGAAAAAGTTTGGGAACCACTGATCTAGTTCTTCAATTATTTGTTTTTCGAAGAGTATATCGTAGTTTTCGTTTTCCCCTTCGCAGTTGTTGAACACTGCTTTGCAGTGTTCCCTGAACATTTTTTCAATCTCACGTCTATCTTCGATTAATTTTCCGTTTCAGTCCTTAATCTTTATTTTTTCTTTACCTTTAGTATTTCGCATTCATTCGCATTCATTCGCATTCGTTCTCTCCATAACTTTTTACCTCATGAATTCAATGTTTTTGTTAGAACAGTCATTTCCTGCTCGGTCTCTCTTTGGTATGCAAATGACATTCAGATATTTTTCCCCTGCCCAGAGCTTTTCACCCATCTTCTTTTATGCAAATGCCTGGGATATAATTATTATTATAATCTGTACTTAGGAATAAATTTATATGTGGATAAATTTCTAACATTCTCTTGCTTTACACTGCTTCATTTTAAATTTTACTTTTGCTATTTTTGAGGTCCTTGTAATAATGACTTTTCTGCACTAGGCGTTTTGACTAAAAAGCTAAACTTTCCTTAATTTCAGAGATGAGAAATGTCAAAGGAATATTTGCAAATTTTCAGCCCCAATCGCTAGCGAAGAACTTTTTTCTCTTGGACAATGTCCCACCCATCAGCAATTCACTACTTTATTTATCTTTTTGTAGCAACAATCATGTGTATTTGTCCTGGTTTGTTTTATCCCTTCTTTGAATAAATCAAAATAAATTTATTTCGGATACTGATCATCAGTATTAAATCATTTTCGTCTATCTAACTATCATGCAAGGAGATGTAAGTATAGTATGGATAACCATACTGTATCAACACCCACATTATACCATCCCTGTCCCAGCGTATGCAGAAGAATCTGCGGCACACATTCTTACTTCTTTCTACTTTAAACCTTTCTTTACAGATATCTCCAAACGATTCTCTGCGGCATATGCCCTTACTAGGATTTCACTTCAAATTCCAAAAGTTTCGTGCAGGGAAATAAACCTTTCTACTTTGGATCGCAATGTGAGATAGAGTATAGCATACAGGGTTTAAATTCTATCCATACACCTAGCTTTTGATAGCAATCGTAAATGGATATGAATACGCGTAGCTAAAGGTTTTGAGACAAATATATATGTACAAGAAAACCCACTGTTTCGGAGCATAAGGTTTTTTACAATAGAACTAGTTTCAAAATGTAGTTGTCATTTTATCTTAAGCAATAAACTTATAATAATCAAACTTCGCAATAGGTAGACCTCTGGCGCCAAAATTGATGGATTTATTAGGCTCAAAAAATACCTCCAAAAAATGGACGCAAATTGGTCCTATTAAATCCAAGCATGCCTTATTAAATGTAAAAATTCAATATTGTATAAGAAATGAGATGGGATTTTTAAATGTACATATATTTAAGTGAGCAAGCGTGAGACACAGAACAGCGAAAGAAATGGTTGAACACCTGCGTTTGATAAAGCTGTCCAAGTTGTGTCTCGAGATAGGGTTATAAAAGACAGATACTTAAGGATAAGCCCGAGTAAACAGCCTGTTGACTCTAGGATATGGCGTAGCGACAATAGTATCAAATTATACAAATAAGAGTTTATTATGTATATGTACACACCGCGTACACAGACTTCCTAGCCCCGCCCAAAAGGTGGATAAATTACCATACCGGAGGTAGGCCGTCCCACGGTCATTTCTAGGCCATGCTCTCTGCATGAGGAGCGCACATATAAATAATAAAATAAAAAGAAGGCAGAAAACAGAGAGTGAATAGTAACGAATTCATTGGCGTTCACGCTCCCGCATAAATCCACTAAGTCTTGCCTCGCCCTAAACTCGTACTCGCGTTGATAATATATAGAGTAATAGTCTCTCGCATAGTAAACTCCCTGTCGCGCTGCTTGCATCAAAATATTCCGTTATTTGAATAAAGTTTATTTTCGTATGTTCTTTTTTGCTTTAAACCTTTGATAAGCGTTGCGAAGTAGAAGAACACCGTAAAATCATTTATCATTGGAGATCATTCATTTAATTAACCTCCACTATAAATTGGTCACCCCCATAACCTTTACACCTATAACTAGTGACCCATTATTCGACCCCCTATAAACTAAGAGAAATTGACCAAGAAACTTGAAATACTGTAATATAAATTAACAGGCCACTGATATTAATCTGCAGAGGTTAGCTTTAGGTTATTAACAGTATCCTTTAGGATGATATTTGATATATAGAGGCTACATTTATGCTGCCCTCATGACAAATTGAAATTTGGAATTTCTTTGATTAATGAGGATTCAAGAATTTTTCTTGTATTATAATCGTTAAATGTTATATTATTTGGGCAATAGATAAATATTATTATATGATTGGCGATTTTTACATGGTGAAAATACTAGAAGCATTGCTTGCTCTACTAATATCCCCCCTATTTTCATATATGCGATTATTTACTGACCTTACGGTCTTTCCCACAAAGTAGAAGGGTCAGTTTGGAGCTTTAAATGGGATTAAATAGATGCCTGCTTTCTTATTCTGCGATTTTGGCTTAGTGCAAGGAAAAGTATGAGGGATTTTTGAAAGTGTTCAAGTTGGAATATACAATGGAGTTTAATCCTTTAAGTAAGGGGATTATGGTAGAGATAAACAATTCTTTTGACATGTAAGATTCTTTTGCTGAGGACGGTAGAATATTGCTTTAGCCTCAAATAGGCTTTCATCTATGCAATTCAGTAGATAATTTAACTCAATTAATATACAAGTTATGAAGGTGATCTCCTGTTGTAAAAAACAGGGGTCACAAATTCGAAAGGCTCTTAAATATTAGGATTTTTTTATTTTATTTTAACATTATGACATGAAAAAAGTGTATATAGGAATTAGATTAAGTAGATTTATGGTATAGAGTAAATGATGCTTTATTATCAATTTTTATGACTTTTACATTAAGAAAAGGTAAGCAATTGTCCTTTTCACATTCAACTTTGAATTTTATAGTGGAATGGAGGTTGTTGAGCTTTGCCAAAAAATTATCAAAGGAGTCTATTTCGTTTAATGGCCATGTGGAAATCACATCATCTACATACTTATACCATACAAAATTTTTGTTCGGTTTAATAGTCGTGAGTAGAGAAGTTTTAAAATTTTCCATGAACAGGTTACAAAGAATGGGGGAGAACGGGTTGCCCATATTAAGGCCATATGTTTGTCAGGAAAATCCCATAAGAAGCAGGGGGTATCAATTATGTGCAATCTACCAACCGTACCATCTGTTATAATTTTCCAAATTTAAATTTGTTAAAATGTGTTTAGTATAGATACTCAAACACATTATGTTTAATCCCCTGTTTTCTCTTAAAAAAACAGCAAGAGATCTTACGTATAAAGTTGCTGTTTCGAATGATTTTGGGGGGGTTCTGCAAAAACAGTAATTGAAACTTGCTCGTCCCTGGTGGTGACTAGAACGCTTCCCAGGGTAGTATAAGAAGCGATCGATATCATTCCGTGCTATCCACCAACTGCACCATCTACTGTAACTTTCCAAATTGTTTTATACCGCAGGGGTACTATACTCAATAAACGGTGGAGAGGACAGATATCATGTCTTTAAAACTTGCCTCACACAGCAACGCTAACACCCATAAATTTAATTATCCTTTTCGTGCATGTGAGATTCAAACATTTATGTGCACTTACCAATACTAATATTTTCTTCCCTCACTGAAAAGCAGTTTCCTATTTTCATCATTTCACATGAAATTCTTAGTAGCAAAGGCTAAACAAACCATTAATTTCATCATGCAATCTTCCTTGGGAGTGTGTATTC
Organism: Ceratothoa steindachneri; assembly: GCA_963969495.1. Taxonomy (NCBI): domain Eukaryota; kingdom Metazoa; phylum Arthropoda; class Malacostraca; order Isopoda; family Cymothoidae; genus Ceratothoa; species Ceratothoa steindachneri. The sequence goes on from OZ018328.1 coordinate 89,610,740, forward strand.
AAGGATAACCCGTTTCATCCATTTGTCGCTAAAAGTTTCGGACACCTGAAATTTTTTTTCTTTCTTACGTATGTTTATGTATAGGTTTGTATGCACGTATCCAGTACATCTGGAAAACAAAATAAAAGGGCACGTTTCCTTATAACATTTTCAAATATATAGAACTACGTTGATTGACTTGGGCACGTGCTCATTAACTGTATCGTGCTTCAGAGGGAATGTGTTTGTTTTCAAACGAGTCCATGTTCCAGTTGTTCTCAAGCCATGGTAAAATTAGAGAAAGTAAAGGGAGCAATGGAATCACGATTTCATATTACCATCATTAAAGAAAGGTGGCCGCTCTGTAATGCCATGGGCTGCATGTTACTTTCATTGATCATTCGTGTCACGGTATCTGATATGATCATGACTTACGAGAAATACCAAACATTGCTAAGAGATTACATACTTCCCTCAGCCGTGAGCTTTTCAGAAATGCCAAGAATGTGAGTTTTCAGCAGCAAAATATACCATATCATAAGTCTGCGTACACCATACAGTGGTTTCGTGAAAACAATATGAGGGTGATGGACTGGCCACTTCAGTCTCTGCATTTCAATCCATTGGAAAACCTTTGACAGGACTTAAAAAGGGCCGTAATTCGTCGTCAGCCAGCTTTCAATAAGCAGCTGAAGGTAGGCATCACAGAGGAGGGGTTTAGCATCACGCCCCTTAGGTATCGCCACCTCATTTAGAGCATGCCTCGAAAAATAAATGCTTTAATCACTGCCAAATGACTTTAGACAGGGTACTGATCCTCCAATATTCGTTTAGTGAGCTGTAATTTTCACAAAGCTTTATCTCCTTATTTTTTATATGTTGCCGATGTTACATGTTAGGCAAATTTGTATTTTGTTAACTATTCTTTTGTTGATACGCAAAAATAAAAATTGAAGCGCTACATTTACCTAATTTTCTATAATTTCTGAGGTGTATGAAATTTCTTCGCCCTATCTTTGCGTCGACTTCCAGGACCCAGTATCCTGGTGCCTATTTTATTCATGAAATCACACATTTTTACTGTCTAAAATTCCTTGGAATATCAGAAAGATTCATTCCTTCACTCTTACACTGCACAACGGGCTTTCTTAATTATTTTTCCACCCTCACTCGGTTTCTATCCAGAAAATTAGTCTTGCCATAACCCGAAAGTTATAAGTTATCGTTATCCTGCTCTGGACCTAAACTTCAAAGAATATTCTGTGCAGTTTTCAAGTATTTTAAACTATTTTCAACAAATTGCAGATTGTAGTATGATGTTCTCTAGTTCTCGACGATACTTTAACTTCTGAAGCTATCTGCACTATGTTTGCAAAAAGCTGAAGGTAGAAAGAGAAATTATTGCTGTTCGCTATCGTATTTGATGTTATCCAGGGGATAACATCTGAATGGCATGGCTATACAATATCATCGGGTATATTTCAGAGTTGCCATCATTTCTTCGATATCCCTTGCATAATATTTCATCAATATACTTCAAGTATTCCTTTGTACTCATCAAAGCAATATGAACAAAAACTAGCAATAAGTTAATTGATGAGAATTTCGAATGATCCTATACAAATTTGCCGTCATACTATAATATTTCTCCTTTTATAATCGCGCTAATCATCAAACTTACATGAATCATCAGTATCACAAATAGGTTTTCTTAATCTTGGTAACTAAAAAATCTAGATCAGCATACACCAATCAATGTCTTTTGATGAGAAAACATGTAGGAATATATTTAGGAAGATCTGTTTTGTTGATGAGGACTTTAACTCTCATGATTCTAGCCATTTAATGCATTTATAGAATTATTGTAAAAAAAATATAGAGGAAGTCCCGACTCAGCTTATCCAGTAGCTTCTATTTTAAAACCTGTAATTACGAGTTCCCATATCACTGGTTGATCAGAATATTTATATTATGATAGTATTCACATGAATAATAGGTAGTAGTTCTTGTTGAATATAAATCAATGTTTACGACTTAGAACAGTATGAGGATCTTAAAAACTTTCGGTAACACATAATTCTGAAACTTCGAAATGTGGACAAAATGAGGTTAGAATGGCGAAGAAGCTTCACACATAATTATCGCAGAGTCTAACTTCATTCTTTCGTAGCCATTGTCGGGAAAATAGGGGGACGGGAAAGGACGTTTAGCCATCCAACTTCCTGTTTTCCTCCTGAAATTTTAGATCGGAAAGAAAATCGGCTACTCTGCACGGGAAAAATTCCATTTCGACAAAAGTGGCGGCAAAACAAAAGCAGGAAAGAGGATGAAGTAGGAAAGAACCTAAAATTGGTGAAAACAAACTCATCTCCTTGGAAATTATTTTGTAATTTGTTTTTTGAAAGTTACTTGAAGGCCGCATTACAAGCAGTCTGTCATTTGAGGAAAACCCCATAAGCCACACAGCTTAGTGGCAAACAAACATAATAATCAGAGCTAACCCAGGAGGTTAAAGGCAAGGGTTGATTCTCCATGACCAATATAAATAAAGAAGAAAGACCGTAAGTTTCGGTATATAAATCATTGGTTGTGCGAAAGAGGAAAGGAAGGATTTTATATTAAATTTTACGCCATTTACCTTGAGAAGGTAAAGTGTCCGTCATATTTTCAGTCGACGACGATAAATTTAAAAGTTTAATTTCGTCTAACATTTTTTTTATCAATAGGTTGCCTCGATTCGATTTCTCTCATGGGACTAAGATTTATTGGTGCATGGGATAGCAGTGATAGCTGTCACTTTTCATATGGTTATAATCTATCGTTTTATTTTCTATTCTTACATCATATTTCTCTATTTCTATAATAGGAAGAAAAGTGATGTCCGATTTAAGGTATATATTGAAAAGGAAAAAAAAGATACTGGAAATATTTAGTCGTAAATATAACCTACAATGCTTATTAGAACTTCAATCTACATGTCAGCCGGTGGCATCAGGGCAGGGGCATTTGATTTCGCCAATACATTCGTAATGTCCCCCCCTTAGAGGAGCCCAACCGGATCCATCCATCCATCATCACCCTTTATCCCGGCGGTGCTCGAGTGGGGAATTAATGTATTTTTCCCTAATTATACTTCGCACACTAAATACATATAATTTCCCAATTTAATTACATGACAAAGAGGAATATCGACGAAGGAGTAGAACGACCCAGCAACAAACATGGAGACCTTCACTAAGAGGGTACCTTTGAGGAGCATCTGTGGCCCTATCCTCCCTCTAGAAAAGCCGAATCTGCAGAGTGCTATTGGTAGAACTAAGAATATCACTAGTAAAGGCCATCAGAGTGCAGAATGGTTACATTGTCATATGCGCTTAAAACCTGAGATGTAGGCAATCTTCTATTCGAAGCTATAGCTTATCTAATGAAGACAATCCGCCTTGAAGTAAAGACCCCTTCGGAATTGGTAGCCAATCAGCGATATCTGCCGCAAAGTAGAAAACTGAATTTGAGGGCACTAGGCGGAAGAATTAAAGACAGAAATTAAAAAACAGAACAGAAGGGTAAACGTCAGGGAGATTATTAAATTCGGAAACGACAGCCATGTCTCCAAAGTGAACTTCAACTCTAAAGAAATTCCACGAAAGGCAACGAAGGCAGGACTCTCGATCTGTGGTATGAGGAACCCAGGAGACACTATAGAACAATACGAGTTTCATACAAAAAAAATGTTTTTATATGCTATACAATCGACGAACATACTGCCACGAATTGCCAAGAGAAAGAAAATAATGAGGAAGAGAATTTACCACTCAAGGCAATAGATTTGAGAATTTACAAAGTTCACAGAAGTACCTCAATTTTAAGGTCGTTCACAGGACCATGGCTCTGAGATGACCAAAAGGCAAACAATTAATAAAAAGAAATGAAGTGGAAGGGGAAAGGAGAAGTAAACAAGCTATACAAGCACCGCTAAGAAAATTGAGGAGATGGAACCATCGCTGGAATCTCTGGGAACAAAAACCACCAGAAATCTAAATTCGCATCCTTATATGCATCATGCATGCAAATGTGACAAACGCAGTCAAGCCAGGCTGCTACAACGAGGATGTTAGCTTTTAGGAACCCGAATAACCTTCCAACAGTAGTTATACCGCTCGACCATTAGTGCAACAGAGCATTCAAGGAAACAGTTTTCCAAAATAACACGAAAAAATACGGCCGAGTAGAAGAAACCGTAGAAGCGCCTTCCTCGCAAAACTACGGAGAGGATGAGGAAGAAAAGAAAGATGAAGAAAAAGATACCACTATTTCAGAGAGCGATGCGTGACTCTGCATATAAACAAGGGCAACTAACAGCAAGTCAAAAACTCTTACTCCACACCTGAAGAGTGAAACACCTGGATACTCAAACCATGTCTTACACACACAGAAGAAAAGGAAAGACAAGAAGAAACACTGGTAACTGACACAACACCATGCAACGAAGCAAACTTTGGATTTGGGAAAGATATACAAATGGCTAGATAATATATTGAGATAAATTGATGCAGCTGTCATTTTACTTCCGGAACACAAGATTGACACGCGTAATGAACAAATAGAAATTTGGAATTATGACGTGGGGGCACAAACAAGTCACAAAATCAATGCGATGGTGCCTGTTTTAAATTAAAAAAGAGACAAATTACATGTAAATTAGAAACAACGAATCTTATATCACCATAGAGGTCGAACTCGATATATGAAAGATAGTCATAGCCAATGGATGCAGCCTATTTGGTAGAAGGCCCTCCTACAATCCTATTGGTGGAATTTTCTGGATCTCTGGAGTGCGACTATATAATTTCAATGGGATTGGGAGGACTCTTGATACTTTACTGGACAGGAACATCGTCTAGCGAATTGGCCCAACTTCTTCACTTTTTCTAGAGCGAGATATGCCACAAAACCAGAAATTTCTCTGGTCTGTTGTCAATAACTGTTTTAAAACTACATGGAACTAGTCCAAGTAACATGTAGTGACCATATATGGATCCTAACACGATCAAGTCCCAGCCATAACAATAAAAAAATACCAAATGGCAGACTGGGCAGGGAATAAACAATTCCTTGGGAATTATCATTTCTCTACTTTGTTTGAAGTGCATAGGTCCATCTCAACATAAGGATAGACTGAATACATGAAGATGTTGTAGGGTGATCTGAAATTATTATATAAGATTAAAATGAGGAAAGCATCAATTGACTCGATACAAAGAAGTAAAGAGATCCAAAAGAATTCAACCAGTTCATCCTTTACCAATGGTAGAGAAGAGTTAAAGGGAAGATCGAAAGCCTCATCTCCCAATGATTTTGGACAAAATATAAGACCTTTCAAAGGATAGGCAGGAACAGCAAAGAAAATAGAATTCGAACGAAGAAAAACGTAGAAATGGAAAAATAATATATCAAAGCAATATTCTGAAGTTATTGGCAAAACATTTTCACTGTAACTGCAGAGGAGAATCAAGAATATGACATGAAATTTGAACTCAATCTCATAGACGAGCTAAACAGCCAGATTACTAGGGCGCACCCGCAACATCAGGTCGATAGACAGCACAATGGAGTTACCAAAATATCCGCGAAGGAGCAACTTGGCGCACTCCGCTCATTCCGAAGGAAAGCCCTATCAAAATCGGGGCTAAGAAAATTAAATTTGGAAAATGCACCAGCCAACATCATTGAAGGACTGAGGAGAATTTTTAAAGCATTTCTTCATGGGATATACTTTCCCGATGATTTCAAAACCGCTAAGATGATCTTGTTTGGGATCACGGGAAGGATCCTACGAGAATGGAGAGCTTCTGACACATTTCAATCTGTAGTTTGATGTAGAGCTCTTCGAGAGAAGATTCTCAACCAAAGACTGTTGTCTCAACTGGAATAGAACAACTTCCTGTACAATTTGTACCTATTTTGAGTCCGGAATAAAACACTTACATAGATGGGGATCAAAGTCATGACAGAAAAAACTTGCCCAAATCAAAGGATGGGAGGTTACGTTGACATTTTATGCCGGGATATATCAAAATCAGTTGTTATTGCTTATCAAAGCGGATACAAATCAAGATCCTGCGACTGGGACTAAATGAAAGTTTAGAAAGAACTCTTTGTGACTATGTCATGGAGAGCACGGCGTATGTCATCAGCATAGGGAGGATGATTGCAAGCGTTCCTCATAGGGGATATCTGTCTCCCACTATTCACTGGATATACATCTCAGATGTCACAGCGCTTAGCACTCTATTCATATTCAGAAGCCTTCAAAAAAGCAATAAGAACAAGATCAACAAAGACCTTTAAGATTTACTCTGCTCTACTCCGCTTCTGCCATTTTTTGTCTTGAGGAGAAAAAAGAGGAGATTATAGGTCTTGTAAAATAAATAGGTTTACCTAATTATGGTAGCGGCAGGTGAGAAAGACAACGATACGAAGAACTTCCCAGGAAAGTGAGGATAAAACGAACTAACACAGACATAGAAGAATGGACTAGACATATGCAATGGATGGTTAATCAGGAAATGTAGAAAGAGATTATCGAAATGATTAACCAGAACTTAATAGCCAGAACCCATTCCAAAGTTCTACTAGCCTTATGGTTAACGGAGGTGAAGCGGCGCCCTTCTACGTATGATGAAATGGGGAAAAACACCGGATAATAAGAAAAAGTATCCGACTAATGGAATTATTAACCTAACTGGAAGATTGCACAAATACAAAAACAACCTTACCAATATTGAAGCAAGAGAATAGAACGTGAAGAAAGAAGTAAGAAAATCACAAAAATACAAATAATCACAGAATAAATTAAATAAAAAAAACACTTAAGTATTACAAATAATAATAAATTACAGTGGCGGCAACAAAAAAAGTGACATTGAATATTGGCAATAGAAATCGATACATAAAATCGCTTTCACGATTTTACTTGCCAACAAGCCAATGAAAAGGGGCGGGGCTTATGCCACGAGTGGATGACTCTCCTGAGCTAAGACAACAGAACTGCGCTTTATTGGAACTCACTGTCTCGTTTGAGCTCGTACAGTGAGGTTTTGGTGTACAACGCTCCAGCGTGCTGATTTCCTGCATTCGTGCCTACATTTGACGTGCTATAACTTCTGTGCAAGTGGATACAATGGGGCGGAAAAAGCTTTCTATGACAGAGAAAAGCCGTGCCTTGACCCTAGTAGAGCAGGGAAAGTCTTTTATTGATGTAGCAGCAGATTTAGGAACCTCAAGAAATACGATTTATCGCCTAAAACGGGCAGCTGAGTTATTGCCACCAGGTACCATACCAAAGAGGAAGGAGGGCACTGGTGCAGCTAGGAAGACATCTCCAAGGACTGATAATATCCTAAGGCGTGAAGTGATGTCAGACCCTTCTGTAACCTCCGCTTCAATCAAGAAAAAACACCCAGACCTTCTCCAGAACGTCGCCCTCAGGACCATCCGTCATCGCTTAGAGAAGGACTTAGGCCTACCGGCTCGCCGCGCTGCCAAGAAGCCACTTCTTACCAAGGCTATGAAGATGAAAAGGCTCAATTTTTGCAAGACCTATAAACATTGGACAGCTGCCCATTGGAAGAAGGTGATGTTCAGTGATGAGAGCAACTTAAGGCTGGTCAGAGGAGAGTCAAAGATCGTGCGTCGTCCCAGCAATGTGTCTCGGTATGACCCAAAATATACCGTGAAAACTGTGAAGCACCCTGATAGTGTGATGGTGTGGGGTGCCTTTAGTGGAAACAAGGGCAGAGGAGGTCTGTACTTCCTTCCCAAGAATGTAACCATGAGGGGGACTAACTATCTCGAAGTTTTGAAGCAGCACATGCTGCCATTTTGGGAAATTCATCGGTGTGAATTTTTCATGCATGATGGTGCCCCTGCTCACAGGTCCCAGTTAGTAAAAAGGTTCTTCAATGATAATAATATTAGTGTTTTGGAGTGGCCTGGTAATTCCCCGGACCTAAATCCTATTGAGAATGCTTGGAATCTGATGAAATCCAAAGTTCAAGAGACAGCATCCGGCAGCATCAAGGACCTGATAGAATCACTGAAGAAGATCTGGGTTACGATCGACCCCACCTACTTCGCAAACCTCGCTGAATCAATGCCCAATCGACTCAGAATGGTCATCAAGTGCAAGGGCAACATGACCAAGTATTAACTTTCATGAAATATTCATAATAAAATATGTAAGTTACATTTTTCTGTTTCATTTTCCCCGAATTTTCACATGTCACTTTTTTTGTTGCCGCCACTGTAATTAAACCAGAAAAAAACAACAAATGCGAATAACACAAACAAGAAACATTAAAATTTTAAGACAAAACTCTTAAACGTCATTTAAAACTGACTGATCACCAGTCACTTTGCTCCTTTTACTAATTTCCCACAATACCTTATCTTTTCACCACTTTAATTTCTTTCTATTAATGGCAGGCAGGAATTTTTCCTCTATAAACACACACTTATCTACATTAATTCAGAATGATGGCCACTTTACGCTCTCTTCCACCAGTCGCAGCCTTAAAAAAGGTATAGAAGAATCACCTCGGCCGTCACCGAAGCGCTAAACCGGCGTTCTGTTTAGGGCCATGGTTTAGAACCAGTCGTTTTCAAGGCATTATGTATTATTAATTATGGCTTCTCACAAGATGATTTAAGCAATCCAATAAAACAAGTAAGATGCATGTTTTGTTGAGACGTGATATCATTTGGTTGTTTTATCCAAATTCTCAATTCTTTAATTCCTTCGATGATCAAATATTTCACCATAGAAAATCTACAATAGTATAAAAATAGGTTATAGCAATTTTACTCCTATATAGTGGACTATTAGTTATTTTGTTATTCACACAATATATAAGTTACTTTGTCTTTTATGCGTGAAGTAAAGAAGGCATTTGGTAATCAATTTGCTTATTTCTTAAATCTAAAGTGTGTTCGATCAAAAATAACATTTAGTTGTTACTAACAATTGTAACCACCGGAAAAAACTTGATGAATTCCTTGTACTTGGAAACTTTAGTTTTTTCTTTGTTAAATAGATGTGGTATTCATTGAGAATAAGGTTAAAAGGTTATAAATTACTTGGAGCAGTCCTAAATTCTTTGTGTAGAATACCTCCATTAAGTCATCTGCAGTCTGTCATTTTATTATATAAGTTTTAATTCACTGCATTTTTCTTCTAAATTCTTTCCAATATTCAGGAAAGCTAACTGCAATGATTGTAAGACAAAAAAAAGGAGTTAGTTAGTATTCCAGTGTTCACCACTCCAGGTGTACTGAGATAATTTTGATTATGACATATAAATGGATTAATTTATAATCTGTCCCAATTGAATCTTTAAAAGTTACTCTTAAATGATTACTATTGGTGAATTGATCTATTATTTTCACATAGAAATCAAAGGAAATTCAACTAGACACTTTATGGTAATACAGATTGATCTTGAAAGAATTTCATACTTTAACCGGACTTGGTTTAAAATTAGAAATACGAGATCTTTCAAAAATTTTAGTTCCAATTCATGAGGTTACTTAAAGAGAACAAATCCATTATAAATTTCCGGGCAAATTCTGTGGGTTAGTTGAAAACTATATTACTTTAAGAGAACTGCACTGATATCAGCGCAGTTATTTTTACTATCGTGCAAGCATAAAGTCAAAACCGGACACCAAAGTTAAGCTTCAATTAACCTCCCAAGCAAATCACAACATATAGTGATACAAACCAAAATATGGTTTCATGCATCAACCCTATTCAAGTTATAGTTATTGGTCATTTTTCCGCTCCTTCTACTATCCATACACTCAGTAAAATTAATAGCCTTTGACCATCGCATTAAATTACCATGAAGATTGGCGCTGATGGTTATGCTTCCCAAATCATAGTCAAAGGTTGTAGTGGAGCGCAAAAAGCAAAATCATTAAAATTTTAGCCGACCTCAACTTCATCATTCGAACTGCCAAAAATTTAAGGTGGATGCAATCCTTCTCTTTAGAGTCTTCTCCACCACAGGAGTTTAATTGACCATTAACATTACCAGTTCTCTATAGCGCACCTAAATTTCAAGACACGCGAGTCATCTTAGCCTCGCATTTTCAGAGAATTAATTCATTTTCTGATCTTAGAAAAAGTTTCAAATATCCAACTAAAGATTTGATACATTCATCTATTCCTTACCGAACTTCATCTCGAGTGTGATACAACCAGGAAAACACTCAACTAAACATTAAATACCAGACGATTTTCTTTCGTTTATGCTTTATGTGATGACATATTTATACATTTATCAACGTAAGATAATTTTATACAAATAAATTAAATTTTTTAGCGTTTACTTAATTACGACTTGAAAATTCCCAGCCCCACAAATGCCTATTTTGGAGTACGAAAGTTGGAATTTCTCAGCCATCTTAAATCTTCCAGGGCATTTTACTCTTATGGTCGAGAATAAAAATCAATAACAAAACTTCTGGTTACCTTCCGATTTCAGAGATATCAAGTTGCCGGAAAACATAGTAAATCACCTTAGCCTTGGTCCCTTACCGTTAACTGGGGATTTCAAAAGGACAAAAGATCCGATCTCAAATGACACTAAAAATTGCCATACATACGTTGATGATCCCAATAGAATCCTTATGGAGCCAACTTAGGAGCCAGTGGTGCAAAAAAGACGTAAAAATAATTCAACAAATCCACCCTTGAATCTAATAATGTTGCCATTAGAAGAAATCTCTAAAATTTATATAGGCATCTGACGCCCCTATTTCCAGTTCAGAAATTTAATTATCTCAAATATATACCCAATCGCTCTCTCTCTCTCTCTCTCTCTATATATATATATATATATATATATATATATATATATATAGTAGGAATATGAAATCATATGCGATGGTTACGAACATTTAATTTTTCGGACGTATCGGTCATTAACAATGACCATCATCAGCGAATTCTGCATACAAAGAATTATTTTTTTAAGAATAACTAAACACAGCAATAAAAACTTAAAAAAAACAAAAATAAAACAGGACAGGAATCGAAAATGATAACCGAAAGCAAGAAGTGTAAATGAAATATATAATCCTACACCGTTGAAAGCAAAGGGGTGAAAATATATTGATAAGAATTTGATTAATATCGTAAAAATGACTACAAGAGAACAATACTCGTTTTGTCACGACATTGATAAGAACTTGCCGGGATAGAATTCCCCCAGCAAGTATAGAAGGACTTTCATTTTCTTGGGCAATACCAGATTACACCAAGTATAATTGGCACAGTTTGATTATCAAAGATCGTCAAGTGATCCTACCTTCAAGTACCGTCGGCCCAGTTTGATTAACAAAAATCTTCAAGTGATCTTACTTCCAAGTACCGTCGGCACAGTTTTATTACCAAAGATCGTCAAGTAATCTTACCCTATCTGAGTTCGACATCCCAAACTAGATAGATTTCTTAACTAAAAGAGAAGCTCTACAAGCGAAACCAAATCGCTAGAAAATCATACAGCCATCTTCAAGCCTTATCTGAGAAAACCTTTACAAGGTCATAAATGCCAGACGCATCGCCTCTTCAATCGGTGTTTTGTTTTGATTCCCTTTCCCTACACCGCCTCGAAATTCCACGTGACGCCACTCATTCACCCATCGTTCGAAGTAACGCCCTCTATTGAGAAGCAAATAATCTACACTCACGACGCCTCTCATGGAAAGCTTCGAATGAAGTATTTCGTTTGGATTCTCTGCGTAAACCCCACTACCTTATGTGAGTAATGAATTCTATTTTTATGTATCCGTGTGTTTAACGTAGATTATTTGTATATCTTGAAGACGATTTTTTTTTAAATAAATTTTTCTCCCTTAAAGGAACTAGTGTCGGTAACTGGACTTAACAACCATTTTTAAGTTGTATTTTTGTTTAATTTGATTAATGTACAGTAAAGGTATATTTTGGTTGAAGTGTTTAAATTATCCTTGAACGAGTTGCGTTAGCACTATTTAGTATATTAAAGAGAGAACTCCCCTTGATATTTATTCAATAGAATAAAAATAAGAAAGCGCTCTTAGAAATCGATCCTGAAGCGATCACTGGAAGTAGGAACGTACGACCCACGTTATTAATCATAACAAAAATAAAACACTGTTATCTCGGCTAACCTACGACAATCATCTAGGAAAGTGCTGAAGGTATCTCGGGTCCTGTACTTGCGGAGAAGTTAGCTCACCTTGATGATAAGGTCAGACGATTTCTGAAAGACCCTTTGCAAAGGAAGAAGCAAACCGATTGTGGGGCCTCCAAGAATGTGACAGCTAGTGATTTAATAAATATTGGTTGCCAGTTATGTGGAAACCATTGAAAAATAAGCAAAGTCATTTGCACCACCGATAGGTCATCCCCTTGTACTGCAGACCACTAGGAGGCTTCCGTGCGAGCTTCCCTAAAACAGCCTCTTTTAAAGCCTTGTCAGAAGACTTTGAGGCTTCAATGAACCCGGAAGTGCATGACATTAGACAACAATTCCATTTTTTCACTAACGAGACTAGGGCAACTCTTGAGGGAGCTGACGGTTGCGTCTCTTTTGGAAGTGAGAGACACCAACGTTCGCAACTTTAATAGCAGGGACGAGGAGACATATTGTGGGTAGGGATAATTGGACACAGACCTTTGGGCTCGGTTAGGGTGCCTGATTGAATTAAAATGACCGCAGCCGTCTACTGCAAACTCTTGAATTAGCTCCTGGATCGATGGCTTGATGAAATAGCGTTGTCAGTCCTAATGAGTCTAGTTTTCATGCATGACAATGTCCATCCCTCTTTGCAGGGACCACCCAAGCGTACCTAGCTCTTACGGTATAAAAGTTGACAAGTTGATTGGATGGCCGCTGCCTCTTCGGATCTCAACCTAATCAAAAATTTATGTTCATCATTAAACAAGAAGTGTATGCCAATTGACGTCAATTTTCGTCTTAAGAAGCTTTCTTTGTGAGCAACAAAGCTGCAACAGAGGCAGTCCAACTTGATACTATTATGAAGTTGAAAGATTCCATGGATGGTAGGGTATTTGAAGTCATGCATTGAAATTGCGCTCATGTGGCCAAATAATTCCCTTTTTCTAGCAATCCTGGTTTTCTGTTAAATATATACACAAGGAAAGATTCATGGATATAATTATCTTTCATTTTCTCCCAAGTATATCTAGATGTGCTACTTTTATCCAAAAGCTCTTAGCGTCGGTCACCCCCAAAACGACGGATCTGAAACAAAAATTGAAGGACATAACAGCATAAAAAATATATATCATTAGTTTTGCCATATTGTGCAGACCAGCTGGAAAAAGTTTCAGAAAAATTCTGAATTTGAGCAACTGGTTCATGATCAGACCCACATTTCTGGAAATTGCATGGATTTCCTTTTACGGCTGTTCACGTCGTGGTTGATTTACAGGTTTTTTCACCCCTTGGTAACAGCGATTCATCTGGACTGAATGGTAAGATTGAAACAAAATTTTTACCACAAGATGAGTCCATTACTCGAATGGTCTATTTAAAATACCATGCCAACTGGCTAGGGATTGATACTGATATTTAAAATATTTGTCGGGGTAATGTGTATAGATCCATGTGTCCCTAACTGCCCTTAATGAAATTCTTCTTTCCATAAGTGAAAGAAGGATTCCACGTAAAACTATTCAAAGCCGTCGTACCTACAAGGCATGGTTCAATAACGACGGCTAAATGTCCCAGGGGAATAATGATGTCGTTAATTCAGATAATTGTGATAAATTTAAAATGAGAGTGAATGTTTTTCTTTTCTCTTGATTTTCTACTTTCATCGATGTTGCGCCGCTCGTTGGGCACTGTAGGTTTTTTAGGTTCTGCCTCTTTGGCTGTTGCCTTCCAACGGGTCGCCATCATTGACTTTGATAATGATGATAATTGTATACACTTTTATCGACTCTAACTAGTAAACCAATCTCATTTATAGCTATACTCACCACGGATTTCATTTCGATAAATTTAAAATTTTCTCCTAATTTAGACAAGTTTTTCTTTATTTCAAGATTCATTTCCTAACAAAGGAATATCATAATGATATGTGTAATTTAAAATTTCCTCTTTTGCATTTAGTTTATAACATTGTTCATGGTATCCCAAGTATTTAGAACCCAAACTAAAAGAACAATACATGACAAGATATTTCCTCTTTTTTGTTTGACTTGGCAGTTTATAATCTGAGAGAAAAATAGATGGCAGGCCATCCTCCTCGCCTTAATCGCCAAACACAATGATCCTTAGATTGACACCATCGTATATCATAAGTAAAGGAGATACTGGCTTCTGGAGTGGGCACCTTCTCCTTTGCTAGGAAAAAGTCTTAGGACGCTGGCTTCGTTTGACAGGGCCAGACCATATTCCATGACGATGAGAGAGAGACTTGGCAGTTTATACTGTGAGAGAAAAATAGATGGCAGGCCATCCTATTCGCCTTAATCGCCAAACAAAATGATCCTAAGATTGACACCTTCGTATTTCATAAGTAAAGGAGATACTGGCTTCTGGAATGGGCACCTTCTCCTTTGCCAGGAAAAAGTCTTAGGATGCTGGCTTCGTTTGACAGGGCCAGACCATATTCCATGACGATCAGAAAGAGACAGTGCTGGCTATCATATGTTTTCTTATACCTTCGGATTTTAACTTCCTGGACTACTAATTTTGGGCTATAGTTCAAAGAGATTATAATTCACATTAGTTTAAGGATAACAACCAATGGCCACACAATATCTAGTACTCATTAAAGGCTACCATCTTGAACGTTATTCACGTCATGGACGAAAACACCCTTATCCGTGCATTCAGTCACTTAGGAGGCCACATTTAGACAGACCAACAAATAAGCAATGTGGATTTCATTGGAAAACATTTATTATACGTATCAATCTATTTTTAAATTCCTCTTTGTTCTATTAAATATTTTGTTTGTTCTGATATTATTCTTTTTCATAAAATACTTGGCTCACACCAGACAATATTGGTTAATATCTTTCCCCGTATATGTTTATTTTCATAAGAATTTTCACTCTTTACCAATATTTAGATGCAATAAGGTTTTAAAACCAAACCTTTGAATTTAAAGTTTTTATGCAGCTAACAAAAATATTAAATATAAATCTTATTATTCCTAAAAATATGTGTGCATATAGCGAATTTTTTTGAAAAGAGCTCCCGAGTTTATTTCTAGAAAGTCGTCATATATATAGAGAATGTACATAGCATTCAGTAGCTATTCTGTGCGAGCGATATGTGATGAAACTATGCAATTTTCATGCGTCGTACCATCCCCAAGAAGAGAGGTTCTGCCGTTTGTATCGTGGTCGAAAATTATTTGAGCTAAAGTAGAGTAGTTAAGCATAAATGAAGCTTCTAAGTGAAAAAGGGTCTGTATGTAAAAAAGTGCGATGTTAGATGGTGATGAAAAAAGTTTTAAAAAACGTTACACAATACACGTTTCTTATTACTTTAAAATTTGGACCTCTTGCATGAATATTGTGAATAATATTAATTTAAACCAATATTTGTGGATTTTTCTTTAACAAAGTGGGTCTTGCCGACACTGATGCGTCATAAGCTGTGATAAAGCATTCTTTGGAGGGGGATGTGACGAAGAGCCAATTGGGTAGTGGAGTGGGCTGAAAATTGAAGGTTCGAACTGTGCCTACTTTTCCATTTGCTTAACTGTTAAGGGTGTTTGAGCGGGCAAACTCCGCACATTTCTTCAAACGTTCGCGCAGCTCGATCACATATGCGTAGGAGGATTTAACTTCTTCTTCTTATTGTGGATAAGTGACGAGCTCCTTAAGAATGTTCATAGATCCTCTGACGTTACGTCCGTACGCCATTTCAAAAGGAACGAAACCCAGAGTTTTGTGAGGAATCTCTCAGGGCGCGAAGAGGGCGACTGGTAGGTACCGATGCCATTCTTGAGGCTGAGACTGACAGAGCTTTCTTGAAACTGCCACTATTGTACCATTTAATTTCTTACGTATCCCGTTTGCAAAAGAGTAAAAAGGGGTCGTAAAAAGGGGTTTAATGAGGAGTAACTTGCCCACGTATTCCATCAATTCCGACGTGAACTGACGGCCTCGATCTGAGAGGATTTCTTTAGGGATGCCGACTCGAGAAAAATGAAGATGAGGGCCTCTGCACAGGAAATACTGTCAATTTTCCTGAGGGCAACTGCTTCGCAGAAACGAGTAGCGCAGTCTACCAAGGATAAGATATAAGAGTGCCCTTTACTAGACGGGGGATGGATGGCCCAACTAAGTCTATAACAACTCTGAAGAAGAGTACGGAAATGACGGGGTTTTTCTGCAGGCGAGTAACAACAAGGAGTAACAACAAGGAAAGAAGGTACCCTAAGAGACCTTACGCTCCATTCAAGAAGGGTACCTTTGGACTAGCAATTGAGGCGGCACATGGCTGCTCAATTGTTTTGCGTCCCTAAACGGATACTTTCCAAGACATTGTCTAGTCTTGACTTGAACTGGTGAACAGATTCACTGTTGACAACTTCCACTAGAAGTGCGTTCCACTTACCGCAGATACTGTAAGTGAAAAAATTCCACACAGATTGTGGTTGTAACGATTCAGTTTAAGTTTGAAGCCGTGATTGCGCGTTCTGTTCTCACTCAGTGTGAAAATATCCCGGTAGTCAACATTGTCGAATCCTCGAAGTATTTTGAAAACTTCGATGAACTGACCACGCAGTTTACGGGTTTCCAGCGAGAACAGATCTAATTTCCCTAGTCTATCCTCATAACTTTTATTTCGGATAGAAGGAATCAGCTTGGTTGCCCTGGCTTGTACGCGTTCAGACCTTGCGATATCCTTTTGAAAAGAACGATGCCAAAATTGTACGGCATAATCCAAGTTCGGCCGAACGAGGGAGTTATACAGACAAAGTACTATCTCCTTGTTATGTTATCCAAACTGGCACTTTATGTAGCCTAACATCCTTTGGGCTTTCTTCTCTGCTTCGATGCACTGTTTCAAGAACTTGAGGTCGCTAGTGATAGTTACACCCAAGTCCTTCTCAGTGTCACTCGATTCATGAGCAGTGCCCTTAAGGATGTACTAAGATTGGGGGTTTCGGTGGCCGATATGCATTACTTTGCATTTCCCCACGTTGTAAGGCATTTGCTACGTGTCCGACCACTCCCCAATCTTCCCAAGATTTTCCTGCAGGCCGACAGTATTTCCATCCTTTGCAACGTTCATACCAAGCTTGGTATCGTCGGTAAATTTGGAAATCTTGGCAACCATGTAACCGTCCATGTCGTTGACGTAGATGATGAATAGTAGTGGTCCCAGGACAGAACCTTAAGGCACCCGCTAGTAACGGGCACCCACTCAGAAGCCTGTTCATTCACCACCACTCGTTGCCGTCTGCCACTTAGCTAGTTCTCGATACAGCCGGCTACTTTTCCGTCTATGCCCAGCGCTCGCACTTTCCGGAGAAGGCGGTGGTGTGGTACCTTATCAAAGGCTTTCTGAAAGTCTAAGTAGACCACATCCACCGCCTTGTCCCGATCGCACTCACTGAAGACGAAGTGGAAGAATTCCACAAGGTTCGTCAGGCATGACCGTTGCCTTCGGAAGCCGTGCTGGGAACTCCTCAGTAGCAGGTTTGACTCTAAATCTGACGTCATTTTGTCCACCATGATGCTTTTCATGAGTTTACCGACTATCGAAGTCAGACTGATAGGTCGTTAGTTTGATGGATGGCTGAGGTCTCCTTTCTTGAAGATCGGAGTCACCTCCGCCTCACGCCAGTCTCTGGGAACGCTTTCGGTCCGGATTGACATGTTAAAGATAGCACACAGATGTCGTGATACTTCATCGCACACTTCTTTTAACACTTTAGGTAGAAACCCATCCGGGCCAGGTACTCATTCGTCATTAGGTCAGTGATCTTCTTTTTATTTCCCCTTCAGTGAAGTCCATATCTTCCAGCTTTTCCCCCGAGTAGGAATCCATTGGCTGGGGGATGGGACCACACTCTTTAATAAACACTGAAGAGAAGTAGTCAATTGAGAAGGTTAGCATTTTCTGCATCTGAGTTAGTTAATGCACCCTTCTCGTCCAATAAGGGCCTAATCCTACGATGGATTGGTTTTCGGCTATTTACATAGCCGAAGAACTCTTTTTGGGATTCTCCTTGCAGAGTCTCGCCACTTGGAGTTCTTCAGTACGCTTAGCCGCCCTTATGCTGGACTTCACTCTTTTGGCTCTTCTCCGGTACTTGTCAAAGGCACCCAAAACCTTCGATCGTCGCTACGCATTTCTCGATTAAACTACTTTGGTTGAACAGAAGACCGACAGAGGCATTTCAGAGGGATGCAACTTGATTGTAGACTGATGAACTTATTTTTGAAATTGTTCCACGAATCTTCAACCTCTTCGCATGCCGCTAGCCTTACCTCAGTCAACCCAGCACGGAGGCTTGCAAATTCTGCTCTTCTCAAGTCAAGTTTCCTTGATTGACTGGCAACAGACCTTACCTTCGAGATCGAGACGCTAAATTTATCTAGCTGGTGATCACTGCCACCGAGCTCTTCGCCTACAGAGAGAATCTCAACGATATCATCCCTAGAGGTGAAGACTAAGTCGAGGATATTGTCTCTTCTCGTCAGTTCTCTGACCAATTGAGTGAGGAACTCGTTGTTGGCGAACTCCAGGAGTAGCACGTTCTCGCCACAGGCTGCTCTGTTTTCCCAGTCAAGTTGTCTGTTAAAGTCGCCCATAACGTTGAACATTCTGCCTTAAATAAGCTCACCCAGCAGCTGGTACAGTTCCCTGTCCCTTCCAACGGGTTGATAAGGGGGTCTGTAAAGCAGAAGGGTCCTGTATCTGACTGGACCTATCTCTAGCTCAACACCTAGGAGCTCGTGGTCGGATATAACGTTGGAGTTCGTAGATTCGATTTTATTCCTGAAATACAACATTACACCGCCACCCTCTCTGTATGCCCTATCTTTGTGGAAGAGTTAGTAGCCAGGAACCGTGAATTCGCCTTCAAAGTCTAGTTTGAGGTTTTTATCCACGATTCTGTTATGGCTACCATTTCGGGTTCTTCCGTCGCTACAAGGCCACGTAGCTCAGGAAACTTGTTCCTGATTGACCTCGATTGAACAGAAGAACTTTTAGGGAGTCCCCTGATGTAGGACCCCCTATACTCTTCCGTTTCTCGGCTTGTTTGTTGTCGTGGTAGCACCATTTTTGACAACCTCCGAGAAGGTTGTTTTGGGAGTGACTCGAAAAATACTGGCGTACGTCCGCCTTCCCAATGGGCTGGACACTTCTTTGGGCGTCCTCCACGCCATCCTGGTTGAGGTTAGCTAGGAACGCCTTGCCTTTAAAGGAGAGGTGCACCCCGTACCTTTGGTAGAGGTCTTTTCTACCATAGAATACGGCGTACGGGTCGACAAAAAAGACACCCTCCGCCGCCAAGAGGTCTGCAAGGCTTCGGTTTAGCGACATGTTCTTCAAGTGGGCAGTCCGGCTTGGACCCCACCTCGGAGCATCCCCACCACTACGCGTCTGCGGGTTTTCAATCCACAGTCATTGGCAGTGCCAATAACTGTCTTCATAATCTTGCCTGTAGGGTCTACCCTACCTCCTCTGAGGAAGAGGTCGTTGCCACTTACCATAAGGGCAACGACTGCAGTCTCAGATATCTGAGACTTCTCGGCCTCAGCTCTTACGTGATTATTCCCACAGCTGGGAGGCAGCTCACCTTAACGCTTGTGCAAAGGCGAGCCGCTAGAAAGGGCCACAGGCCCGGGGCCTGGAAATCACCCACAAGGCTTACCCTGTCACATTTGCCTGCTGAGCTCGGAGTCTTTATTTTCTGAGGCAAACTGTTCGATTCCTCTCTCTTCGCCGTCATGGTCTTGTCAGTCTTTTTCTTCTTCTTCTTCTTCTTCTTCTTCTTCTTCTTCTTCTTCTTCTTCTTCTTCTTCTTCTCTATCATCTTTTCCCCCTTGTCATCCTTTTCAATAACTCCTTCTACCTTTCCCTTTTCTATTTATCTCACTTCCTCTTTCTTCTTTCCCTTTTTCGACTTTTTTTTGGGGGGCTTTTGGCGTTTCTTCCACATTCGGGCCCGGCCTCTCTGCAGAGGTGGCGTTTGCCCCAGGACTCGAGAGCTCGTTTAAATTCTCTTCGAGACTGCGGATCAGTTGAGAGTGCTGCTCCTTCAGCATCTCGATTTTCTTATCGAGGTCTGTAGTTCTTTCCCTGCAGTAGGCTACTACTTCCTCCACTTTATTCTTTAAGATGCAAGTGGTGCATACACTGCCTGGGTGGCATTTCTCATAGCAGCCCTCTGGGAAATCAACGCACCACTTGTCCTTCTTATATGTCGCACACGTGAATTTTAGCACTGCTGGACCTTTCTTGCCTGCCATTTTGAACAGTATATTTCTTAAGCTTGTGACCAATCAATATATAAAAAGGAGGGTTTAGGGAGTTCTCCCCGCGTGAGTCGCTCCCGCCTTTTGATCGGAGTTGTTTCAGAGTCTTCCAGAAGGCACGCTCCATGTGCTGCTGTTTGTCAGACCGATTCGTCAAGCCTCGGCGTGCCGTGGCTCCCAACCAAGCATCACAGACGGTTCCCGAAGGGGCCATCGATTTGTCCCTAGGTGAACAACCATGAAGCACGCTCATTAGTAAACTCCTACTTTGCCATTCACAACGGCCAGGATCTCGGAGCAGCGTTCAATGGATATCCCGCCCCACCAAGAGACTCGACCCAAGGCTTTTTATTGGCCTGGCAACCAACATGAAAACAAAGGGCCGACACCTTAGACCGATGCTACCAGAGGCACCCGTCAACGAGCACTGGGAACGGTCAATAATTACGCGCCAGAGAAGGGGCCAACGGGGCACTACCCTCATCCCATTCATCGTGCCCCAACGCCTAGGACACCTTTAGTCCTAGTCTCTCGCAACCAGTGAGCGTCGATTAGCGTTGTTTATAGAGGTTCCAAAGCCTCTCTTCTGACGCGTGAGGTAGCTGCCAGGTCATTATATGTAGATAGAGGTAAAAAAGAAAAGAGTGACATGATAGGATTAGGCTTTTTTTTGTTTTTTTCTTTTTGTATAAGTAGCCTTCTGGCTTATTTTGCATGACTGGCAGTATACGGCGATGTATTTAGCGGCCTCAGTCCAAAAGAAGTATTTAAAAATCCGTAGAGAGGTTATGTTGTGACTAAATTGTCTAGCCGATAAGCCATCATGTGCGATTTTTAATCCCCGTTGCAAGTAACACTGGGGAATGCAAAAAAACATTCCCCGACGGGGAGATTACTTAACCCGTCGTCCGGAATATTAGTGAATTCTCCACCACCTATCATATTCATTTGTTCCCGCGAACAGATTATATTTGTTTTTTCGCTGCCTTCTCCCACAGTGGTTGGATAGCCGGACAGTCCTTCTGGGTGGTAGCGAAGGCTTGAGAATCAAGCTCTTCGTATTCCGTGTTCTCAAGAGGAGATGAAGGGGTCGGCTCCGCTGCCATCTTAGTTGCTTGAATACAAGTGACTACTGGCTGAACCACTTGATTTGGGAAGAGCTGTGTGCTCTGAACTATTAAGACAGAACAGAATTTGATAGGCGCTGCCACTTTCTCGGTCCAACCAGTGAAGTACTGACACTGGATGTGGCATCTGACTACGGAGAACTTGTTTGATCTACCCAGGAACTCCTGGATGACCCGCGAACCTCTTGTGCTAGGAGCTGACTGTGGGAAGCAATTTATCTGATACAACGATACAGGTGCATCCCGGATCGCGCACCAAGGTTGAGACTCGGCAATCATTTACTGATCCAGTCTCGAACTTTTGTCCTCCGTGAGAACATTTTTAAACAAAAAGTTCACCTGTTGGTCAGGGGAATTCGATGTTGATGAAGGAGACGCTGAAGCAGGAGGTTGTTCTTGTGGGAGAGATGCGGTGAGGTGGGGCACTTGTTGACTCGAGGACGAACTAAGCCTTGAATTTGGGGAGCACTGGAAGCTGATGTGCCCTGGGGCGCTACAATTAAAACAAGTATCGGGGTTTCTGGGCTATAACGAAGACGAGTGGGTTGAATTACTTAGGGCTTAATTTCTCTCTGATCCTTAGTGCAAAAGAGTTTGGATGGTCCGGATGTCTTAACAAATTTAGGGAGGTTCTTTGCTGGAGTTTCTGGGGATACCTAGTTTTCTATATGGAGGAGGGCTGGTTCTTTTTAATCTCTCGAGGATATAGTTTGTTATTGGAAACATGTAGATCCGCTTTCTCCACGCACTCATTGAACGTAGCGGCTCGCCTGTCCTTGAAGAATGCTCGTATCTCTTGGGGCCGGGTACACAATAATTCGTCCTTAAGAATGAAGTCGACGAGAGAATCGAACATATTCCCCACTTGTGCTGAATCCAGCCAGAATTGGAGATGTCTCCGAAGGATGAAGCCAAATTGACCGTATGTTTAACCAGGCTGAATTCTAGCATTTCTGAATTTCATCCTATACTCCTCGAGATTTATATTATTGGCGGCCAGTAGCTCGGACTTGAGGGTAGAATAACCTAAGATATCCTCAGTAAGTAGCGAGATGAATATATCACGGAGACAGGCATTATACACAAGTAGTAATCTGGAGATTCACTCTATTTCTATTTCCTAATGATTCACTTCAAATATTTTCTTGAAGTGTGTCAGGTACGAACACAGGCCTTTGTTATCTTTATATGCTGAAGGTTTCATCGTAGGTACTTGCAAAGCTCCAGGCCGCGATCAAACAGATTTGACTTTTACCTGATCCTTGCTCAATGCCCTTTCATGTGCGCGTATTCGTTCTCTCTCTCTCTCTTCTGCCTATATCTGGATCTGTATTCTTCTTTCTTCTGCTTCTATTTCCATCTAAATTCTTCTTTCTTCTGCTTCGCTTTCCGCTTTGCCTGTTCTCTCTTTTCCTCTCTTTCCGTCCTTTCTTGTTCCTGGACGTAGGCAATTAGTTCTTTGCCTGCTAGTCTAAGAATTTTGCCTTGTTGGTGTAACCTTTCGAATTACGACATTTTACCTTTGTCCATCAAAAACTCTACGCTAATGGTACTTATGCAACCAAGAAACAAGTAGCAATCTTCCTAACCCAACCTCACCACCCAAACTTTTATTTAATTGGCATACCACTACCAAAAAAACTAATTAACACAATTAACACGCTAACCACAATCAATTAACCAAAAAGTTATAGACTGACTTTATCCTATTATTTTATTCAATTTTCCTCGAACGCTTAGGCACAAATTTGTTACTTATCATGTGGATACAACACAATGCACTATTATTCAGTTCTTCTGAATACCCCAAACCTGACACCAATTTTATGTCGTGGTTTACACCCGAGAACGTATTTAAGTTTGATTTGTACATAAGTAAATCTGTTCGACTTTTCTATAAGAGTGCTCTGTTTTAATTCTTTAAACAGGGAGGTTTCGTATTATGATATATCTATTGCCAGTCCTGCGTTCGAAGATCTAATTGAACAACTCGGACAAAATATACTTTTAATTACATAAAAAATGAAAAAATTAAATCTCTACATACAGTTTCGCATGGAATGGGAAATAACAAAAAATTAATAAATTTTGGATTTGTTATTCCTTTAACTCAGAGTGTGTCGAGAGTTGGCTAACCTTAAAAGTGAGTCTCCTGGATGAGGTCATTTGGGACGAGTTGGACTGGAGACTTCCTCGCTTAGATGAGGATGTTTGGGAAAACAGCTGTTGCTTCTCTCTGGGAGGTGGAGGCGGTGGCGAGGCTTCTCAAGACTTGAAGATGTAAGGGAGGGGATCTTGGATGAAAAGAAGTTATTCCGATCCGTTTGTTACCAATTCTGGCTTTTCGATGAATAGAATTAACCAAGATGTGAATCTTTTTTCGAATGGGAATTCACCTTGGTATTCCTCAATGGTGAGGGGTATCTCTGTTTTTTTTCATAAATCTAAGATACAGGATTTTCCCTAGACGAGATCGATATGAGAGTTGGTTTCGATACCACTGGTCTGCTCTTCTTAGCGACCAAAGGATTAGCCTCGGAAAGGTAAGTCTCACGAGGTTCCAACTATCTTCTTTATTCCCTGTTTGCCTAATGGAATCGTCTTCTTCTCTCAATTGCTACGCGGATTCTCTCTAAATTTCTCAAGATCGACCTATATATACCTCGATTATCTCCTGGGGGAGGGGACAGGATGGAGTTTAGGAGGAGCAAACCCTCCCTAGCCCAGAGTTAAGCTACTCTCCTAGAGCATAAATTTTCAACGCAATGAAACTTCGCCCCTCCAGGTTTACGCACGGGGAAGGTGTGATTTCGTCTATTTGGCAAAAATAAACATAAACAATCGGAGTGGACAGTGAGCCTGTTCATACATTTTGGGCCGACGAATCCTTAGGCAGCAAGATTTTCATTCTAAAGGCTCTCACACCCTCTTATGTTTATATTAAATCCTTCTTTGCGAGTGACTTCGAAGGATCTTGGGGCAGCGGGAAAAGGGGTGGGGGGCGTCTTGGCCCATGCGGAGCATAACGGTTGACGTTGTATAAACAAACTAGCGTCTACTTGTCCTCGATATATTTATTCCTCCACAACATTCAATAAATATTAATTGTTAGTAGAAAATGTGTAATATTATATGTATTATATCTGCTAAATTTTATATATTATACGCCTTTATTTAATCTGATTAATATTAATTATATTATATATATAAATGAAATAATTAATATTCCTTTGTTTTATGTACTTTTTTAGATTTATTAATCGGTAGATATATATACATATATGAATTTAAAAATAAAATAAATCGTTATAACGACCATTACTTTTTAAAAGACAAGTTACATAAAATAAGAGAATTCCCTACTCTGTAAACGAAGCTATAAACAGAGAAACCATGATATGTTCGAGAATATCACATATTTCACCACCTGAACTCCATTCATTCTCTCTTAATGGTTCTATTTACTTTTTATTTAGTTACAAACTTCTAAATCGATCAGCTGAACAATGAGGAAAAAAGGTCTTCTTCCCAGCAAGTTACAAATTTTTATGACAAATGGGGAAGGCTCGATATGTGTTTTTATACCACTACTAATGAGAAAAAAATCTGCTGACATCTTAGGGAAAGTAATTCAGCCTTTTCAAATCTCGGATAAACCAGAAAACCAGTATGGTTACTAAAATGATAGAGTAGCGATGTTTATCTCAGAAATAATGTTTAGACATTAGGTCGATGCCGTTTTCATCATTTATACCAATGTGCGGGGTTGATTTTTACGTGTAATATTATCGTAAACTGAAACCAAATTTTGCCCTTTTGTTCACATTTTTAGAGGGTATTATTAAATTGCTGGTAAGGTTCTCCATATTGGTGCATTTTGTATTATTATATTTTATATGTTTGTTTAGTATGACTTTTCATGTCCTGTTTTAGTATTCAAAAAATTATGTGGAGGAGTAAATTATTCTACGTTTCCTTTATTTGTTGAACTCACACTCGATGATAGTTTGGACGATTTCTTGTGTACATCTGATCTTTCCTTGTTAGAGTGCTTTTTCTTCTCGATACTCCGGCATGCGGTTTATTTAATCATATTTAATTATGCCGGGCAGTATACCTACCACCGTTATTTTCACTCATTTGTTGGCGCTATTCTTTTTAAGATGCAGTAGGTGAACTTATTCTTTGTTTGTTATGTTATTTTATTTAGGGGGCGGCTATGTGGACGTGCTCCACATGATATTGGTTACGTTCCTTTACACAGTTCATTCTCCTGTGAGCATGGTTACTCTCAGTCCTCTTCAAAAGGTATCCTAAGAAACAAATTGCTTCTTCCTAAAATGATTCCCTTTTTTATTTGTTCTGTATTCAACATTAAACGATATGACTCTTGTTTCTCTTGCTTTTTGAGGAAGTTCTCTTTCTCTTCATACAGCATGGATGTAGATCTTAAATATTACTGCCTCCACTATTGAAATACAGTAATAACTTTCTTTGGTTCGTTTTTTATGTCTTCTTTCGTTTGTGATCATAACAATGGTCAAAGCTCCTATATATAAACTTATCTGGGTAACTATTGAAGGTGTTACTTTGGTGTTAACATTATTAGTTAAAAGTTAAACTGCCTTCTCCGAAGTTAGTGCTTTGACATCCTTTTCAATTTGGCATATTGCCACATACTCTTGTGAATTGTTCATAAACCTCAAAAATACATATTTATTTCTTTATCTATAGTGGATAAAACTTTGCCTCTATCCCGTTTTTCAAATCCGGACTCCGAAGAGCTATTCTGAACATCGGCCTCCAATATCTTATATTCATCGCGACTAATTGTGTGAATTCATATTCTAGTTGAAATTACGTTTGTGGCTATAGGTAAAGAGTAATAAATTTACTGTCTTAATCGACTACCGTGAGTGAAGCGACCTATGTTTGTAATTCCCTTCCCTAATATTGCAATTTCCCAGAGACCTTTAGAAGTATATTGAATGTAAAGAATAGCTAAACGAAAGAGAAAATAAATGTGTATACCAGCCTATATTGTTACCAGTTCGTATTGTACGTAAAATAGGTAGAGTTAAATATTCAGACTTTTACTACACTGTTCGCTCTCACTTTATGGTTATTATTTTAGGCGAAACACTTCCGTCACGTTTTAGGTCGCACTTTGGTTCATTCGTGTTCATGATCGTCAAATATAATATATTCAGAATTAGGAGGTCATAAGCCTTATTGAGCCAATTTATTGGCAACTTTCCTTTACCGAAAGCCAAGTTGACTGCAGCCAATGTAGTAAAGAGCTATTGTTTTCGTTTCGGTTAAAGTGGTGAGGTAAGTATCAGTGTTATATGTATAGGAGAGATGATAAATGAAAAAATTAAGGAAATTAAAAAAAAAAATATTTAGGCAGGCATGGGCGCCAAGAGATCTAGCTAATCTCTGTTTTTCTCTTGCCTTTATGTTGCTGTTTTTAGCGTTCCTCAGGTTGTCTGGTCAAACAGCCCTCCATCACCTGAAAAATTCCATGGCCTGGAGAGGGTTTCTCACATTGCTCTCGTGAAGTGTATATTATAATTTGTCGGGTGTGGTTGTGTGCAATATAGATTTACATGAAGTATTTGATGGTGTGAGGATCTTCATGGCAGCCCAGATAAATACGAGTATCATCCAGCCTCTTTCAATAGTGCCATTGAGCTGGATGGTGTCCACCTCGCAGCCTAGCCAGATAGACATTGGGGAGGGAAGATTCATAAGGATCGATTTTTGGGGGCACAGCTTGTATCCGAATGATGTTTTTGATTGACTGGATGGAGTACTGAGTGATTCAGGTGCGGATATGTTGTTTGTGATGAGCAGGGTGGAATTCATAAGATTATTTGTGTATTATATGATGTTCCATGGAGTATGTTAGTGTTCTGAAATGTAGTGTAGTGGGCGTTATGGGTTTATGGAGGCTGTGACAAATGATCGATTTCCTTTCATGTCCAGGTCGTACTTGGGTCTAAGAAATTTAGTTTTGCGGTGTAGTTGGTTTGTTGGTGTATTATGTGTGCAGCCAATAAGTATTTTTAGGACAGGTTTTGTATAGTTTGTATTATTGTTTCTCTCGGAGAGGTTAAGAAGCTCAGAGATTTCCAAATAAAGCCTCCACTCAGCAAGGTTATAGGTGCCAAGTCCCAACTCGGAAAACAGACTAGGAATGTCGTGGCAGTATAAAGATTTTTTGCCCTCAGAGAAATACTTAACAAATTTAATCTCCCTTGTTCGGTAATATAATACTCGTACCGACTTGTCAAGCATATGTTTTTCACTCAACCTGGAGGCACAAAATTCTGCAGCTTTCTTGGGAGCGCCTAATCACGTATCAAGTGATTCAAATCCTCTTGATTGAAACAGTGAGGAGCTAATGACTGTTCACCATCTGATTATGAATCTGTAGACTCTGAATCCATTCCGTGGACGCCAATATCACGTACATCATTTTCATCCTCGGAGGAAGAATATTCACTAAAAATCGAAACTGGTAAAGACTCAGAATGAGGTACTGGCCCGATCACCGTAGGAATATTGGGGTAGTCGATCTTGTGCCGATTTTTCTTGCCAATCTCCTTTACTATTCAGCCGACAGAAATAACAGTACGATACAGGATCCTTTGGCTCTCTCCACACCCTGGGGATTGCAAAAGGAAGACGATTTCTCTTTCCTTTCGTCCACTCACGAAGATGTTCCCCACAAATATGGCAAACAGCCTGTGGGGCCCGCTTCTTATTTTGATCGCCAAGAGGAACATCAAAATGTGCCTAATAAGTGCGGATCACAAAGTTTGATATATTGCGTCTTTGACGAACTAGCATGTAGCAGCCACATATGTAGCAGAAGGTGTCTGGATCATTAACTCAATGTTCCCTTGACTAGGCCATCACTCTAACATGAGACCTGAAAGAAAAAACAACAATGTCAATAATTTGCACAATAACACTTATTACTATCTTACTACTATGTACTGTCAACTATTTGCTTTTTACAAGCACCCTCTCTGTCCGTGCAAAGGACAGTTTTCGGGAAACGAGAAAATAGAAATTACAGAAAAATTGGCAGATAAATCTAAGTCACCAGAAAATGTGATTAAAATTGTTCCCAGGTGATATTATTATTATATTAGGTGTTTTACCTTTGTAGTCACCATTGGGGGATTTAACAGTGAATCTCAAGTAGAATTATCTGGCCTAAATTCCTGAAATATTAGAAGCAATCAGGAGTATATAGGATACACTAAAATAAGATTTAAAATCATAAATATTTAACTGAATAACAATAGTAAAGAGGCATAAAAATAAAAGTTGTCATATTTAAAATCATAAATTTATATTAAAAGTACATCTAACTAAATAACAAAATAATAGTAATTTGGATAAAAGCAACACATTATAGGTATCGAAAGAGACCTATGTCTGTTAAATATCAATACAGGGGGCCATGTATATTACTCTACTTGTTCCCCAATAATAAATCCATTCTGTAAGGCCTTGGACCAAAATATCGGTGGTGATATTCCAGATATGATGGGCACTTGATCAGAATATGGTATATAGTCAAATTGGCTAAACAGTTATCACATAAGGGTCGATAGTGTCGTTCCATATAGTAGCTGTGTGAGTTTTGTTTGGCCATTGCGCAATCTCCAAAGAGTGATCCAACAGGACCTATTTAATGATATTGCGGAAGCCAGAGGCCAAATAGAACTGCTGACTTAATGATATTTATTATTAAGACCAACCTTTTTTCAAGTCTACTTTCATCGGGCCGTCTAAGCTTTCTTGATTTAAAGTCACTCTGGAGCAGATCGATTGCTGAAAGCTGTCCAGTGGTTGCACAATGGTGAGCCAATGTGTCCACTGCTTCATTACCTGGCTCACTTACATGTGCAGTGACCCAACAGAGACAAACTAGACGTTGTATAGTATATATTCTGCATTGTATTAATTGAACTAACGGATTCCTATTAGGATATCGCTGAATAGCCAATATAGCACGTCTAGAGTCGGTATGAATAGCGAGAGGTTGGTCATTATGAAGTGATGCAGTATAATTGAGGCTATAATAAATGGCGTAAGGTTTTGCTGTAAATACGGTAGCATGAGACTGAATACGTCGTGTATATGTGAAATTTAATTGTCTATATGCAAATCCATCTGTGTATATTATAAGAGACCCATTATGTGCAACACTATATCTAGTGAAAAATGCGCGAGTACGTTGGGGGCAACTGCAGCCTTTGAGATGTTGTTTAAGTCTTTACAAGTCTTCAAGTTTGTTATGAACCACAAGGGATACATGGAATGTGTTACTGTCGTAATGTGTGCAAATGAGATTCCATACAGACTCTTCAATGCTTTTGTCAGTTGAAAGAAACAAGTATGACTAGTATTGGTGATGTACACATCCTCAGTGCTATGCGTTCATGGAGAGAGTGAGTTGGATTGCCCTAGATTCGTATATACGTATTGAACAGCTTTCCTATTCGGTTTGTTTCCAGTGGTTTAATCCCTGATTCAGCATAAAGACTATTTAATGGGGATGATCAAAAAGCTCCAGTTGCAGTCGGGATGGCTGCATTATGTATTGGTGTTATTCTATTTATTTATGTATGAGAAGCCGATGAGTATGTTTCACGACCATAGTCTAATTCAGGCTTCAAAAGCATGATGTACAGTCGCAGCAGCAATGTCCGATCTGCTCCCCAACTTCTATATGAAATATGTCTGAGGAGACATATTAATTTAGCCTCATGTACATCCCAAGAAATTTGTAAGCAGGCACATTAATGATCGGTCTACCATATAGGAATAAGTTTGTTGCCATCCTATGGCATCACCGCTTCCTGAAGATGTGCATTGATGCAGTTTTCGCGGTAAAAAAGGTAGAACCAGTCTTATTACTTCACTCCTCAAGGTTACGTAGAGCAACCTAAAGAGGAAATTCAAATAGTTGATGCAATACTGTTGGAAAGAGACCTAGTGATTTCATTGAATGCCAAAATAAAACAGGTACAAGACAAAATACTGCCTTGAGAGACACCTTAGGTTATTAACTTAGGGTTGGAGGTGGCGCGGCTCATTCGTACTTGGATACTTTTATTATTTAGGAAGTTATGAATAAAGATGGGCAGATTTCATCTGAACCAAAAATCATATATTGTCTGAAGGATACCTCTCTTCCATGCAGTATTGTAGGCTTTCTGAAAATCAAAGAATATTACAATAGTATGCAAAGAGGGTTGAAAGCTGCTATGGTATCTGTCTGCAATTGAATCATGTGGTCTGTGGTACTGCGTACACGACGGAAACCTGATTGCGCTGGAGTTAAATGGCCTTCCCGTTCAAGGACAGTGATAAATCGACTATTAACCATTATTTCCATCAATTTACACATACAGTTGGTCGGCATGATGGGTCTGTAATTGCCTTGCATATATAAATCCTTCTCCGGCTTGGGAATGGGCAATACAAATCTCACACCCCAGCTACGTGGGTAAATACCCTCTGTATATATTCTGTTATATACTCCTAAGAGCAATTCTCATAGGGATGGGTAAGCATGTTTAATGAAGGTTTATGTAACACCATCAGGGCCAGGACTACTGTCAGGGGTGATTCACAAAGTAGATGCGAGTTACAATAAGTGAAAGGTACATATATTGTAATGTTTTTGAGCAGAAGTTCGTGAATGGAAGGAAAGTGGAATAGACCTAATAGTTTTTTGTGTCGTTTAAAGGCGTCAGAGAAATTATGATCATCAAATATAGCACTAAAATGATAAGCAAAGAAATTTGCCACAGCAGCATGATCACATATAAGGACTCCATCAGGAGAAAGTAGTACTGGAGTAGGATTTGAGGTAAATTTACTAGATATTTGGCTAATACGTTTCCATACTTGATGCAATGACAATCGGAACGAAATTGCGGACACATGATTTTTCTAGGATTGCTGCTGAGCTTCCTTAAAAACTTGACGAAAATTTCATTTGGCTATATTATAGTAAAATTTTGTTTGCACTGAGTAGATCCTTTTTATAGCTTTCTCTGCTCTTAGGCGAGCACGACGTGCTTGTTTACATTCATCCATGAACCAGTGCACTAAGGTTCGTCCCTTCAATCTCGACTTTAGAGGGATTGCTTGTGTAGCAGCTGAAGTAAGATTGTAACTATGGTATCAATGAGGACATTTATATCCAGAATATCCTCGGCTTTCAGAACCGTATGTGTGTTGTAGAATGGACTTTCGACAATATACAACATATAACTATTCGTTGAGGAAACTAACTTAATTATCTTTAGAGTGCGTGGATGTCTGGCTGGCCGATATTATGTATCTTCGATATGCTTAAGAAGTGAAACTGAGCTCAAGGATAATAATATTGCTATCATTAATAAAATAGAGTTCTATTAATAATAACTATCAACAACACACAAAACGGAAAATATTGACAAGAACAGAGAATTGGAAAGGGTTGTGAGAAATCGAGTTGATCCGAGGATTAAAAGATTTAAAAAGGTAAAGCAAATATAAAGTTAAAAGAAAAGGATGGTTCGCTAAACCATTTAAAGCACAGAAATCAATTGACAAAAGGGTTAAATACTCAAAGGTAACGTTCGGTTTACGTAATTTATACTTGTTGTGCAGAGGAAGGCGACGTGAAGGAATTTTCGGTCCGCTGACGAGTTCCAGCCGAAGGGGGAGGAATTAAATAATCCTGACGTGGCGTCTTGAGAATGAGAACCGTTTCTTGACAAACGGCTTGAAGAACAATGGCTGTTCTAAGTTGTTCTCTTCTGAACAACAGTGAGGGGGGGTGGGAACCCTTTCTTGTCAACGGGCTCAAACGAACAATGGCTGTTCTAACGTTGTTCTTTTTCTGAAAAACAAGGGAAGGGTGATAACCGTTTCTTGGCAAACGGGCTTAAACGAACAATAGCTGTTCTACGTTGTTCTCTTATGAACAACAGGTGGGGGGTGAGAACCGTTTCTTGTCAACGGCCTCGAACGAACAATGGCTGTTCTAACGGTGTTCTCTTTCTGAACAACAAGGGAAGCCTTGTGGACTTGGCGTCGAATGCTCGAACCTTGGCACTCAAGGGATATTGTCCTTCTTCTGGACAAGTGATGGTGAATCTCGAGGTCGAGGTCCCTTGGCGCACAAGGTGAAAGAGGGTCGTAGTGATGTGTTGCGACGAAAATCTGGATCTCCAATCTGATCTTAGTGGTAAAGTTTCCATCTAAATAGTCGAGACACTCCCTTGGCGTGGGGGACAATGGAGTAGGAGCTTCGAGGAAATGCACAGCCGAGCCTGAGAACAAACCTTATCTGCCCATAAGCCTAACTCAATCTGGCATGATCGGCGGATGGGGCGAACAAGGGGGGTGGATGACAAACCTCCTTGTTTAAACATTGACTCAGGTGGCTGTGATAAGGTTTCCAGCTTCAAAGCGAAGAAGCACGTAGGGAGCATTGTGGTTTTAAATAACATGTGATAGTGGTTGAAATTAACGCGGCCTCAACCTGTTCTATCACACCCCTCAATTCCGGGGGAAGTTGTCACTTCGAAAAAAAAGAGAGAAGGGACAACGATAGAGTTCCATTGTGGGGAACTCGTTTTCTTGTACCAACCGTACCTTCCTGCACCTAACTAGTATTACCTCAATACATATGATTATTTGGATCTTTAGATTACAGGGGAAAATAACCTTTAATACAAAATTAATCAAGAAAAAAAAGGGCATGGAACAATGAAATGATTTAAAATTAGTACATACGAGACAAAATAATTTATACATCAATTAATGGGTACAAATATATATACATACAAAAAAAATAGACATTGAGCGTTACAAGATTCAGACATATACAATAACTAATTATAATACAAGAGAATCTAATTTAAGTCGTACAAGACGGTATATACCTACATGGAGATACTAATCCTATGAATACAATTACTCTACGCTATTCAGTAACGCATTCATACTGAGTGCGTCAGTGACCTGGTTATCGGAACCTTTTATATAATTTATTTTAAATTGATACTCTTGCAAGTGTAAACTCCAGCGCATGATTCGGCCGTTGGAGTGTCGCACATTCCTAATATAGGCTAATGGACGGTGGTCGGTTCCTATCTGAAATTCTTTTCCTATCAAGTACATTTTGAATTTGTCTATAACCCAGAAAATTGATAGAGCTTCCTTCTCTATAGTGACATATCTCTTTTCGCGTGGTAATAATTGGCGACTAGCATATGCAACTGGATGACTCGTTACGTTATCCTCGTATTGAAGGAGTACACCTCCAATGCTCTTGTTGGACGCGTCGGTCTTAATCCCAAAGGATTTTTCCGGGTTGGGCAACTTCAAAATGGGGGTAGAAATGAGCTTACTCTTGAGCTGATTAAAATGGAAAATAGCGACATCATTCCAACGTAACGATCAGGTGAATTCTAATTCAAAAGGGAGCTGAGGGGCGCCGAATTTGCAGCGAAATTCGGAACAAATCGCCGATAGTACGAAGCTGATCCTAGGAACGATCTTAATTGCTTCTTTGTAATCGGAAGGGGCATTTCGGCGATTGCCTTAATCTTGTTCTCTTGGGAACCTAACTTTCTTTGTCCTATTTTGAAACCCAAATATTTTATGGTTTCGTGGGCAAAATGGCATTTGCTGGGGCCAATGGTGAAGCCATTTTCGCGCAGTCGCTCGAAAAGAGCTAATAGGGTGGTTAAATGGTGACTCCATTCAATTAGTTCTTGTAGCTAACTCTTTTGATGTGGTGTCAGCTGCGCGTCAATATCCAGGTCAGAGGGTTCAAAAGACTTGCTTAGGAGGAAGGAGGAGGGTAATCGGCATCAGGTTGGATGCACACTGTCTGTACTACATTAAGGGACTCCGCGGGGTAATCTTCTTCAAGCGCCGATGTTTCGTCCAGTGCTACGAAGGTATCTCCATGGAGGCGTTGGGGGTTCTTTTTTTCTTGGGGTCCACGGACAGTCTCCTTGTCCTTGTCTTGGGCCTTATCGCCTAAGGGTGTTAGTAATTCACACTCCTTTTGGGCCGTCCTAAAGTCCTGGTTAAGGGTCTCCGAGAAATTGGATGGTATCAGGGTTCTGATGGGGACGGGCTCCTGGGCTTCTTTCTTAGCTCAGCCTCGAGGAAGGACGGCCTGAGACACAGGGTCGGAACTTACTTGGGGGCTCTGTCCTATTAGTACGGAACAGACTTGTATGGATGCTGAAATGACTTCAGCCCAGCCATCATAATATTGACACTGCAGGTAACATCTAACGACGGGGAATTGGTTCGCTCGCCCAAGGTAGTCATGTACTACTGCAAATTTTTCGTGGTTAGGGTCCACTGGGGTGAGGAGTTCGTCAGGCACGATGAAACACGTAAATCCTCTGTCCCTGACGAGAGTCGATACTCGGCAGCCGTTCACGCTGCCCTCCTCAAATTTCAAAGTTCCCGTTTAACTTTTATCAAAAATAAAATTTACCTGGTGGCCTGACGAAGGGGGAGGAGTTGCTGCTTGGGTCTGCACCACCGGGGGAGCCGAGGTGGCATTAATCTGGTGAACTTGGTGGGCTGGTCCGCTTTTGAGCCTAGAATTTTAGCGGCAATTCCGCTCATGTGGTTTTCTACACCACTGGTAAAGCATATGATTGGTCGCTTTGGGAAGAAAGATGGAGGAGAAATCTTAACGGGAGGTTTGGAGTCCCGTTGTTGGTTTTGGGGAAAGTAGTTTTGGGGTTTTACGGGGCTCGAAAACTTCGTCGGCTTCCCTGTGAAGGGGCGCGAATCCTTCCTTCTTTCCTTGTAGGGGGATTGGTGAGAAGTTTGATCCTCCTTTGGGTATAAATTATGGCTTGCGGCATAGACATCCGCTTCTTCGGTACATTCTTTAAAGGTCTGGCACTGACGATCCTTGACGAACGCGCGGATCTCCGTTGGGAGAGACGCCAAAAATTGATGTCGCAACTGGAAGTCTGTTAAGGAGTCGTAGTTCGGATCAACCTTTGAGGATTCTAACCAAAATTCAAAATTCCTCAGACAAATGTATCCGACTTGACGGAACGTCTGTCCGGGTTTAATACGACCTCCTCGAAATTCTTGGCGGTAGAAATCGGGAGTCATATTATGAGCGGCCAATAACTCAGTCTTTAAGGTGCTGTAGTTAATTGTACATTCAGATGGTAAAGATATAAAAATTTCGCGCAATTTACAATTTTACAAGGGAAGTAATCTGACTACACCTTCAGCCTCCAGATCCATGTTATTGATTTCGAGGATCTTTACGAAGTGGGCTAAAAATGGTCCGAAATCCTCTCCATCCTTGAAATTGGGGAGCTTTAGTTAGAGATTGTGGGGGCTTCTGAACGGGAACTGGATGACTGTATCTCTGCTTCAACACGAGCTAATTCAATCTGATGGTAAAGCTCAGCTTGTCCTTCCCGTTCCTCTCTTTCTCTTTCTTCTCGTGGGATTTCTCTTTCTTTTCCTTTTTTTCTCGTTATTTTCTTTGCTCCTCTTGAACGTACTCAATTAGTTCTTTTCCGGAAAGTCCCAAGGACTCTACTTGCGCTTTAAAGATTTCGAACTGGGTCATCTTAGCACTTGGGGGCGCACTAGTCAACCAACTAAAATTCGTTGCAACAAGAGTTATGCCTCTATAGAATTAGCCTACCTAAATATGGGCACAAAACTACTCGTACTTGGTTTCTCGATCTAAATAACCACTGACTAAAATCACACAAAAAACACAACAAATTATTATAACAGTTCCTTGAGCTACTCCAGCTTCTTAAGTTTCAAAAAAAGGGGATAGCAATCGTTAAAACAAAAGGGGACTACTGTACTCTATTATTATAGGGAATAACACTATGCTTTACTCGACTGAGACCAGTGTTTGCAAAGATATAGCGTTAAACCTTACACACTTGATACCAAATTTAAATAGTATATATATATATATATATATATATATATGTCGTAGAATGGACTCTCGACGATATACCATAAATAACTATTCGTTGAGAGAAATTACTTAATTATCTTTAGAGTGCGTGGATGTCTGGCTGGCCGATATTATGTATCTTCAAGATGCTTAAGAAGTGGAACTGAGCTCAAGGATAACAATATTGCTATCATTAATAAAATAGAGTTCTATTAATAATAACTATCAACAACACACAAAACGGAAAATATTGACATAAACAGAGAATTGGAAAGGGTCGTGAGAAATCGAGCTAATCCGAGGTTCAAGAGAGATTTAAAAAGGAGAAACAAATATAAAGTTAAAGGAATGGGATGGTTTGCTAAACCATTTAAATCACAAGATAGAATTGACATAAGGGTTAAATACTCAAAGGTAGCGTTCGGCTTACGTAATTTATACTTGTTGTGCAGAGGAAGGCGACGTGAAGTAATTCTCGGTCCGCTGGCGAGTTCCAGCCGAAGGGGGGGGGGGGGGAATTAAATGATCCAGACGTGGCGTATTGGGAATGAGAACCGTTTCTTGATGAACGGCTTGAAGAACAATGGCTGTTCTACGTTGTTCTCTTCTGAACAACAGGGGGGAGGTGAGAACCCTTTCTTGTCAACGGGCTCAAACGAACAATGGCTGTTCTAACGTTGTTCTTTTTCTGAACAACAGGGGAAGGGTGAGAACCGTTTCTTGGCGAACGGGCTCAAACGAACAATAGCTGTTCTACGTTGTTCTCTTCTAAACAACAGGGGTGGGAGGGTGAGAACCGTTTCTTGTCAACGACCTCGAACGAACAATGGCTGTTCTAACGTTGTTCTCTTTCTGAACAACAGGAAAAGCCTTGTGGACTAGGCGTCAAAGGCTCGAACCTTGGCACTCAAGGGATATTGTCCTTTTTCCTGACAAGTGATGGTGAATTTCGAGGTCGAGGTCCCTAAGCGCACAAGGTGAGAGAGGGTCGTAGTGATGTTTCGCGACGAAAATCTGGATCTCCAATCTGATCTTAGTTGTAAAGTTTACATCTAAATAGTCGAGACACTCCCTTGGCGTGGGGGACAAGGGAGTGGGAGCTTCGAGGGAATGCACAGCCGAGCCTGAGAACAAACCCTATCTGCCCATAAGCCCAACTCAATTTGGCGTGATCGGTGGATGGGGCGAATGGGCGGGGGGGATGATAAACCTCCTTGTTTAAACATTGACTCAGGTGGCTGCGATAAGGCACCCAGCTTTAAAGCGAAGATGCACGTGGGAAGTATCGTGGTTTTAAATAAAATGTGATAGTGTTTGAAATTAACGTGGCCTCAACCCGTTCTATCACAATGTGTCGCAGCAAAAAGATGATTATAATCAGCTTTTTCAATATTATAGCGATTAAGGCTGTCAGCTATGTTTGCAGGGTCTGTGAGGTTCAATTTAATTGGGTAATGATCACTACCATGCAACGAGGAGATATCTTAGTATTCAAAATCAGAATACTATCTACTGAACATATAGTCAGATCCGATCCGGGATGCTTGAGTGAGAGAAAGCTGGTCAGAATCTACCCTGTGAAATTTTAGGCCGGCCAGAGAAAGTTGTGGGAAAGATTGTAGGGAAAGTGAGGAAGCAGGGTGTCAGAAAGAATAAAAATAGGCTAACCTGGGGCCGGACGAGGTGCTGAAGGCAAATCGCCGCGCCCCTTACGGGGACTAGCAATAGATGAGAGAGTTTAATATTGGTGTCTATTTTTTTTTATGTTTGGAATGTGTTGTTTGAATGACATTGATGTATTATATGTTTCTCTTTGTATTTTGGGTGTGTGTATTTGTGATATTGGGGTGTTGTTTTTTGAGATATGGTGTGTAGTTATGTTGTGCTGTCCTCTTCGTGAGGAGGTTAGCTGTAGATTTGCTGAAGCTATTTTATTCTGTTTGTAGTCAAACATGTTTGCAAAGTCTTTAGGTGGATTCGAAGAAGTTGGATGGCTGTTTCTACGTTTTATTGTGTACATGTAAGTGTCATGTCGTCTGCTTAGGAAGCTATGTTTAGCTGGGGAGCGTTGACTGCTGAAATGTCGTGTGAAGGCATAGGGTGAATCGAGTGGTAGAAAGTACGAATCTCTGCATTGCACAGTTTGTAAAATTTCTAATGTGTGATGATTGGTCAGTAAATGACACGTGAGCCTGTCTGTACTCCAGGTAGTTAACCAGCTATGTTTTTTTATTGCTGTGCCTATTCGTTTCGTATATTTTATTTGTGAGGTTTTGGCGTGGAATGACATCAAAGGCTTAATTGATATCTAGGCTAGTGTGGTCTGTTCTTTGTGTGGCTCTTGTTGGGTGGATGCCTTCAAATATTCACTGTGTGATGTCTGTTAGGAGAAGTTTTGTTTAGTGTATTGGTATGAAACTTTGTTATCAGGGTGCTAAGGGAATGTGTGGTGTGAATTAATTTAGAATAAGTAGTTCAATGATTTTTGAGGATGTACAAAGTCGCGTGATGGGTCCGTATGAAGAATGAAGTGTGAGGTATTTGATGGGTTTTGAGATTGTGAAGATTTTACTATGTTTTCAGATGTCGGGTAATAAAATGTGAGCGTACCTGTAGTTTTCTATTTTGGTGAGTACTTGTTTGTCTTCAGGTGTATGTTGCTGATGTTGTTTGGACCAGATTTAGATGAGTGTTAGCGGTCATGGAAGATGTGGTTCTTCTAGCAGTTTGTGTTGGGTGCATAGTCTGGGTCAATGGGAAGCAGTGCGTAGGCCAAATGACTAGACAATCTTTAATGTGATGTTTAACGTGGCTAACGTGTGCGAAGTATTTGATTGGGAATTTGCTTTTTGTTTGATTGAGAGAATGATGTCTGCTGTGGTAATGGTTATATGTGATTTTGTGATGTTACTGTTGGAGAGTTTGTTGCTGATTAGTTTTTTTATCGTTTTCAGGTGTTTGTTTAGTGGTCAAGTGTGTTGTTAAACTTGTACCAATTTAGTGTTTGTTTATTCTATTGCATTATTGCTCCCGAAGCTAAATACTTTATTGCGTGGTTCGTATCCCGACATTAATCAATGATGGCGTTGGAACACAGTACAGTCTTAATGTTAAGCTTATGCTTCTTCACTCTCGTATTGCCACTTGTTTAGGTGTCTCCATAGGATAGCATATGCAATTTCCTGCATGGAATTTTGTATGCCAGATAGACATGTTTATGTCTTGTTGTTTTCTTTCAGGAGTATAAGTCCCCCAATCTTTAGGCTAATTTGTATTTAAATTTATGCATTCACAAAATGTTGCCTGCATCTTACCTGATAGTCGGCTTGTCTGCTTTTCGGTGTGTAATATTGTGCTTTTTTGTTTGTTCCTGCCACCTGTCATGTTCTTGCGATCTCTCTCTAATTTTCAATAATTTTCATCTAACTCCTAGAATGAAAGCCTGGTAGTATCTGAAATTATTGAGTGCCTACTAAATGAACTCTTCCTCATCGTCTAGAAATTCTTTATTAATTATTTGGTGTGCCATCAAGAATAATCCCACGATGATTCACGTTTTAGTGCGTCTCTTATTTGCGGAATAAAAGTGTTTGTAGTTTTCCCCTAGTTTGTGGTTTCCAATGCACCAAGAATTTAAGTACTTCTTTAGTCCTGTTGAGTGTGACTTTCACAAGAAAGAGCAGCGTTGCATCGTCTCACTCTTTTCAATGGTGATTTTTATCGATCTCTGAATGGTCCCGAGCGTTTCTTCAACATATCAAAACCACTGTATGTGTAACTATAGTATTTCCTTCCTGGGTCTAGTCTCCATCTTCTCCATAAACATGCAGGTTAGTTATAAGTAAGAAAGGGGTAACCCATTGTCATGCCATAGGCCTCGAGATATTGCTTCGAAGGGAATTAAAAATGTTAAATTTTACGCATGGAGTTATCAGTTCGAGAAAGTAATTGCGCAAGAGTGGGAGAACTTCTTATTTTCTCGTTGTATCCCACTGACCAAATTTATCGATTCCCAAACTATAGAAACGTGTGTAAAAATAGATAAAAAACAAAGATTAGTAATTTTATTTTTTTTCATTTAAGCGTTTCCAAGACCTACATTTATGTTATTCGACCTCTTAAAATGTGACGCTCTGATTGGCCCAAGAAGCTCCGATGTATGTGGCTTAATAATACGGCGCACTTATAATTAGCACATAATTTAACCCTCATTGTAACTTACAAACTCATTGTTTAGAAGAAACTCGATAAGAACAAAACGTTGATTAATGAAACTTCCACGTTTTAGGAGTGGTCTTGCTTATCATTTCTTTTCTGACTGTTGTCTCATTATTTCACATATATTTGCCTATTTTCTACTTATGGTTGAACGGAGAGTGTCTATTTTGCAAAGTATACATTTTTTAATACATAAATAAATATTACTCTATTTTTTATAAGATCCGCGACATATGAATTTCGAAAAGGTCATTAAACATTTAATTATTATCTAACTATCAAAATTTGGGGGAAAAGTGATCTTCAATTCCAGTTAGAATATATCATTCTTTGAAGATAGGCTGGAATAAGAACACAAAAATCAAGGTTAATATATGTATCTTTTAATGCATGGTTCAGTTATAGAGGGAAGAGCGACAGTAAAGCTTTTAGCATGAGCTATGTGGGAGAGAAAAGATCTTTGATTCCTTGCAAAAAATTATATACAACTTGCACCGAAGAAAGCGATTGATTAAACATAATAAAATTTTCATGAGGAGAGAATAAATACTTATAACAATATGAGGGAGATATTAAAACTTCCTAATTAGGAAAGTATTCCTTCTCTAAATGGTAAAACGTACTTTCAGTTAAGTTGCCTTAAAAAGTTAGATCAAAGGATAGAACTTTAGTTAAGGCTAATCAGACAGTTTTATGAGTAAACTTTGATCAAGATAGGAAACCTGGATCTAACATTACGATCCTCAATTAAACTGCGATTAAATTAATAGCTCCCATCTAAGGAACAATTTTACATATAAGTTCATGAAAAATAAAGAGGATAACTGGGTAAAAATTTAAAAGTCCCAGATTTATAGTCCAAAATTTATTAAAAAATAGTCGAAGAGTTCTTTTGTAATAAACAAAGAAAATTTAATATAAATGGATTGAAATTAATGCAATATATAAAACAAAGTTTATAATAAAAATAGATATATAATTAGAACTATATTTTCTCTAAGATATTATATTTCAAAGTTTCTTCAAAGTTTCGGATTAACAATAAGTATATGTGCTTGTTGTGATTAGTATTTAACTCCAGGTGTGATTATGTATTCGCGTAAGACGGCCGCATTTAGAGCCGAGAATATATTTGCAAAGGTTTTTTTGCTAACGATTCTTTACAGTGTTTCTTGCATGATAATTTATTTTTCCTGTAAATGGTCAAATATTCTAAAAAAAAATGGGATATAAAGTTGATAATTTGCATATAGGAAAGGAAAGGAGCTTTTTTGCCTCATTGCATACCACGAATATATTTACATCAAAGTAGAGCTTAGCTTGGTTCTCTCACCTGTTTGTCGGTGTTCGAATAAAAACGATAAGAGTGACACTTGGTGCCTCTAAAAAATGTGTGTCGAACATGAAAGGCAAAGGAGTCAAGGATGAAAAACTAGTTTTCTGTGACATTTGAGCCTCGTTTGACAGTTTTTTTCTTGTTTTCGTGTAGCAGAAGGAAAATTTATATAGGCATATTTATTATGGTAAATCAGCGTTCTCTCTCTATCATACTTACACTTTCTCTTTCTCTCTCTCTCTCTCATTCTCAGTCTTCCCCTCTCCCCTCCTTTATCTCCCCTTCTCTTCCGCACTTTCTTTAGATATATATATATATATATATATATATATATATATATATATATATATATATATTGTCTGCCTTTAAGTTGAAGTTTTTCATAAAGGATAAAAGCCCGGCAATGTCAGTTAAAGTTGAATGTATTTTTAAAATCATATGAATATTAACTATATTATGGCGGAAGATCACAGATTATTTAAGATAACCTTACAGTAGCAGCCCTTACTAGCCAATGTTTGACTACACCCGTCAGCAACTCCAAATAACCGCAAAATTTAAACTTAATACCATGCTCAAATATGTGAAGGAGCATGACATCACCCTGACTGGAG
Source organism: Ceratothoa steindachneri (assembly GCA_963969495.1). Lineage (NCBI taxonomy): Eukaryota > Metazoa > Arthropoda > Malacostraca > Isopoda > Cymothoidae > Ceratothoa > Ceratothoa steindachneri. The sequence continues at coordinate 89,653,542 of OZ018328.1, forward strand.
CCTCACCCAAATCCATAACAGTTGTGAGAACTTATTCTTCATGATACGTGGATTATCGCATGATTTGTAGGTAAGCCACTAGTTCTGCGTATTGTGAAACTTGTCATGGGAGAATTTATTTTCGTCTGAGAAGAACCAGGTTGTCTCATACTAAACGGAAGCTTCAGCCATTTTAGCAGCTTCTTTGACTTCGTTAATCGGTTCTCGTTGACCTTGGCTGTAGTAATCTTTCCTTTGATCTCTATTAAGAATGGTAACGAAGGTCCTTATTCAGGGCTAGTTCAATCGTGAGGACTCCATTACTCATCTCTCTGGTCAAAGCCTAAATTCCCTTTTTCGGATCATTCTTCACCTTTTTTCTGCAGTTGTTTGATTAATTACGGCATGCGGACGCAAGTTGTATTGTAAAACAAAATCCGAATCCGCCATTTAGTCAAATTATGCAGGGGTTAGTGATTGGATTGGTCAGCGAAATTTCGAAAGGGAAGTCGCTGATTTTTTTGACGTCATATGGAGTATACCTACCACACCACCTCAATTGCCCCCCACCCACAATTATATCATTATTTTCTCTCAGCCGTACAAACTTTGGAGCAAATCAGCCTCAACTCTCTTTCTCCTTACATCCGAATCTTAAGACGTTTTCTCCCTCAAAGTACCCTAGAAGACCTTACGGTCCATTCAAAGAGGATACCTTTGGAAGCGCAGTCGAGCGGGCACATCTCTGCTAAATTGCTTTACGTCCTTAAACGGCCACTCTTCTATAGCAAATACCCGTTCTTGAGTTCATGGCAACTTTTATAGCGTAATTACTTTTCTTCTCTTTGGGGAGACACTTTTTAAATGCCTATGTCGCTAGAATGATTTAATTTAGATCTTTATTCACTTATGCATGTAAATCTATAGATTATTACATCTACATATAGTTACGATATGGATTACATCATATCACAAGATATATACATAAATTAGACTACATCTAATAAAATACATTTGCAACTATTAATAAATATTTATTAAGAATATAATATTGATTTATTTCTATCCTACAAGTCTTCCTTATTACAATGTCTTCTTTCTTTGATTGTTATAAGAATCAAATTATTCTATAAAAGCTCGAGATGATTTACTACTTGTCATCTTGAGAATGAAATAGATATAAAACAAACTGTAAGATTCCTAAAAGTAACTCTGAATTGTGTGAAAACATTATTTTATTAAGTTTTTACGGATATAAATATCGTTTTGCAACCCAAAACATAGGTTAGCATAATAACAAACAAATGTTTGCCTACAAATACAGCTAACAATGCGACCTAGATTGGTGGCTGCTGTCCTGATTAATCATATAAGCTACGCAGAAATAAATGACTCTCATTTTCAAAACACACATAAAAACCTGAAGGTAACATGGACAGGTCCTATTTGGAGATAGATGTCAGGAAGTCTTGTTTTTGACACAAAACAGCAGTCAAGTGGAACCTTCGTCTCCTAGGGGCAGAGAGGCCCCTTCCGCGTCAGAGTTATGTGGATATAGATAACCCTCGGCAGGATACCTTGGAACAGAGTGTGTGTCTGTGTTGTGTCGCGAAGATACAAGAGAAAAGAAACCGGTGAGAAGTGTAAGATGTACCCACCCCAGTACAGGGCTGAGCAAAGCACGTTTGTGTGTCTTCTTGTAGGGATCGAACCCGGTGCGGCGAAGTTGGCAGAACAATGCCGTATCCACTCGGCTGGCAAGAGCTCTTGCTTATCCAAGTAATCCAATTCAAATTGCCTTTTTACTTCATTTACGTTTATAAAGGGGGTGATGAGATTCGCATTATAAGGTTTAAATTCAAAAGTTTATAAAAAAAAGGTTTGGTTCGAAATAGTGTGAATGAACGTGGTGCTCGGGATAACTTTATCTTCAAAGAGATTACATTAATAGCTTATGTTGCTAGAATAAATTGGCGAGAAGTAGTATTCCATCCAAATCAATTAGTTTTTTATTCGATTCACTATATTTTGTTTTTATACTTTATTAAAGTAATATCTTGCATTAGAGAGAAATTTTGACTTTTCTCTTCCGTAGGATTCGAAAAACTCTGTATAAATGCACGATAGAGGTAATTATTTAATATGGAGCTTACAGATGTCTCATTTAAATAAATATCAACTTTGCTGAAAATTGGGTGAAGAATATTTTTTAAAGATAAATATACTCTTCATCTTTATGTTCGTTCCCGTCTACCTTTACACATCTTGCTCTAATATAACGATCAGCCTGTACCAAAATCTGGAATGAGATTAGATGAGATACTGCTAATCTCTTGTCCTTGATGGCTGAAAAAAGTCATTTTACACGTGTGTAATTTGCGTTGTTGGTAACATTATGAGAACATTTATAAAGGTTGTGACTCTTTATATTAAGAGAAAAAGCATCCTTATTTTCTACCTCCAACTATTTTAAGTTCTATAACTTAGTTTAATCCATTTTCGCTAATTACTTCTACTCAATATCTTGGATTTTCTCCCATTATCAGTCTCATATTTTAACTTTATTCTAATATATCGTCTAGTATCTCTTGTAGTATTTTATTTCGTCCTTCCTGCTTCGTCTTTCAAATCTTGCTTATCTTAAACGGTGAGGAACCCGGCAAATATGACATAATTTCCTAAAAACCGAACACCAAACTTTAGATATGTTGCAGCACTTCGGAATAGGAAGCCAAGGTCATGCTCCTTATGAGTTCTTAAATCTTTAAAACGCGTCGTCCATTCAATATTGGTAGTCTACAATGTTGAAGTAAATGCAAATGATCGCGGATGAGAGATGAGAGCATGAAAATCTAAGCCAAATGCTATACAGTGGCTATATGCTGGAATATCATCTATTATAGATATTTACATTACACTGGAATATTCTTCCCGGGGATGGAATAATAGGTTTCCTTCCCTTTTCACTTTAAACATTGGACGAAAAAGTGAAGATTAACATATATACATTAGACATCATCCAATGCGTTATGGCAGATTTAAGTAATGAATTTTGAGATGATGATTTTTATCTCATTTTCAGATGCATATTTTTTATGAATTCTTTTTCATTTTCGTAATATCATGTATCCATTCACATCTCATAATAAGCATAGTCAATTAATTTTATTCTTGTTTCCTTTCCTCTTGTCAATATAGTAGTTTATGCATAATTATTTACTTCTCTCATTTTCTGATAAACTCTGAATGCATATATAGGCTCCGGAATTTTGTAGATATTTTTTCTTTTCAATTGAAATTTACTTAGCCCTATTTCAAACTGATTTGGTCTACTATAATGGATTTATGCAATTCATTTTTATAGCCAGACATGGTATTTTCCGAGTAAATATCTATGGAGGATGATGGAGAAAGGGTGACATAAAAACTCTTTGATTCCATCTTAAAAATTGGTAAAACCTTTCTTATTTAATACCTTTATATATAATTTCACGAGAGAAATAGGTGATATCCATGCCTTGATGTCTTAGTTAAACGACTCAGGTTACCCGTTCCATTGTACTAAACATAGCTTGCTTTTTCCGTGCCCTTTAACTTCGACGACATTCAACACTACGTATTTCTTACTGGAAACAAACTTTATTTTCTTAAGTTCTTCTTCATAAATCTCCGATTCAATACGTTACCTCTTTTAATCTTCAATATAATACAACTCTAATACTGTATAAAATCTATTATCTTTTAGATTGTTCACTCTAACCTGTGCTATATCCGATTTAAAATTAATGAACATGCGTGACATAAGAACATAATCACCGATAATATAGAAAACTTTACTTTTTTCTGAAATTTTCCGAATCAGTAAAGCAATATCATACAAAACATTGAGCGGTGTGTTTCCAATAATTTCATGTCTAGAATTATTATACCCGTTCTCAAAATCATCAAGTACGTCTACATATATCATGTATTATTAAAGCTAAAATATCTTATAGGTGTTTCCTTTAGTTTGCTGTGTATGCATATCATATATACACATATTAAAATCGCTTAATATACCTTTCGATGACTACTTTACCCTTAGACTCTCCTCCATCGTCAGAACATATAGAACTTGGAATCCATCTAGTGTCTTCCATGATATATCGTCTAGCATTTAGCACTACCTGATCCGTCTTCTCCTTTATATGAGTACTTATAGAAATCTAGAATAGACATTAATTACAAATACTATATAGCATAACTCATAATTAACACTTTGAAATTTCTGCATTACAGTGACCTCAACAGGCCAATTTTATTTTATCCATGTGTACTTAAATGTTTTGAATCTTTGTAGCCCGGCTTTGTTTCAGAGTATAACTAGTCAATCCTTAGCGAAGACTTTGCACATCTGATATATTAGCAATCTTTTCTATGATTCAAATACTTAAATAATCCTAACAAAAGATGTTGGAAGACTCGGGGTTGTATACAACCATAGCAATCGGCGGTTCATTTTCGAGTGAATAAATGATACATATACACTCATATAAAACAATAAAATCTATTAATTTTTGCATCCAGTATAAAATATATAATCTCAATTATAATTTAATAGATATTTTCTTATGAAAATGTACACATTTACAGAATCTCTAAATCAAAAGGGTCGGGTTAATTCTGTAAGAAGAACTATATTCCATATGGAGTGGCTATAGATTATCAACATGTATTTTTAATCCAAATTTACTCTTTTGAAAATGAATATTTTCTATATTATATATATTTTTTATAACAGATTTGGTTGAAAATCGTGCTCTAAAGCAACTGTTTTTATCTGGGAAGAATTTACAGTTGCTTTTTGAAACTCTTAATGAGGCAAGCTGGTGTCATTTCCTCTTCTAGACCTTCATAGTTAGGCTGATTGATAGTAACATATTCTATTACATCTTCTTTACGCCTAATGGTGAGGTAGTCGTAAGTATCCATGACAACAAATTCTTACGAAAGTTTGGCAGTGTTACTTCTCATTTTCAGAAAATATTAAAAATTATTAAATGATACATTTTTATATACAGAGCTTCGGCTATGGTAGAGTGAGGTTTTTGGTATTGATCAATTCCATCATTGAATGCGTGATAACAAGCATCAATCACATTTTGTAAACTTTGGGAAATTTTGCCTTAACGTTTTAGAAAACTATTGACTTCATTTACATTGTAATATGCGTTTATAAATCATGTAAGAATAAAATTTTTATCTCCTTTTCATGAAATACATAAGTTTATAGTGGGAAAACAATGTCATGGTTTGGTGCCATAAAGCACTTTATTTGTTTTGCACCTTAGTCCTTTATCAGTCGAAAGAAAAGGGAGAAATTTCCTTTTTTATCACGTGGTATTGCCCAAAACAGCTGCCAAATTTCTTTTTAACTATGAAATTGTTTATCGTTATAAAGATAACTTCCATAGGCTGTTTTTTTTCTAGTAAACTTCAAAAGGCACTATATATTAATTTAATATTTCTGTTGTATAATTATTAGTTCACCTGGAGACGAGACATTTCTTCTAACGCTTGAGAATTCAAGTGAATCTGATATTAGTAAGGGGAGTTTGCCGCGATTTGAATATTCATGCATTGTTTTGTTTTTCAGGTGGAATTCCCACATCACCCTTTACAAAAGTTTAATTGATCCGAGTAGATGCATTTTTCATCGATGTAATTAATTAATAGTTAAATCACTACTTTGTTTTTGCTGTGGCGCATAAACAGAACTACGGCCTGTGTTTCTGTTAATAAATGATTTTGACGGAGAGGAAATTGGTGTGCGAGGAAACGTTTCAAACTCTCTCCATCGTTGCTGGTTCTCTGAGAGAGATTTAGGAAAATTATAAGATATTAATTTTTCCCTTTCTTTATCCCTGAATGTGGGTGGTAGACTTTTCAACGTTCTAGCTAAATCGTTGAGTACATTGATAATGTTAACCTTCGCCAGTTTTTACCATCAATGGTAATAACACCGTAATTATTCCAACTCAATCCTTATGTATTTTTTATTTTCGGATCAATTAAGCTAACTCTTTCACAAACAACAGGCTCCATTGTTCCTAGTAAATCATCTCTTTACTTTTTATCTGATCCTTGTTACTCGGTATAAAAATGCTCAACATATCGTACTGTTACAAATAATATGCCTAACGTCATCTGGTAAAATATAATACATGTTTTCGGTGAGATCTGAGAAATATTTAGTATATAAGTCAACTCTCTATTCAAAGATTATAGTTTTTCTTGTTATTCGATTAGATTTGAGGATGTTGCTCACCCTATTTTTAGAAAAAAAACAATCTTTTTTGTCCCACAAGGTTGGAAAGAATATGGTTAGAAGAGAATGAGATTAGTAGAAAGGATCCTACCCGCTAGAACTGAATGGAAAAGATGCGCGTATCTTTTTATTTTATGACTTTTTTAAAAATAGATAAGGTTTTGACCTAGTTTGGAAATATTCCCATCGTCAGATAAATCGTAAAGTTTTTGGGGGGCTTAAGTCGCAGATCAAATATACATAGGCTCTTTAGTCTGCCTCTTTATAAATACTCCGTTTTACAGGCATTATTTATTCTTCAAATATATTTATATGTGAAATGTCTGTCGTCTGGTTAAATAAGACAAAAGTGTAACAGTTTAAGGTAATTTCATGTGCGTTGGAGCTTTTATAAAAAACGATATGGGGCAAGTAGGAATAAGGTGAACAATGTTAATACCTATAATATCTTTGCATCTATCTTATTCATTAAGTCAGCTATAAAAAGGAGTGCAGGTCTTCTTCCATCAAAAGATGACATATACACACCCGCGTGAAACATAAATTCATTTTTTAATTGCTTTTGAATAGTCATTCAGCCAGACAGTGTAGCGCAAAATGATTCTATCAAAACGTTGAGTAAAAATCTTATTTCTATTACATAGTATATAATAGAGAAAGAGCGTTTTTCTGGACGATGTCGTCCCAATAATAGATGAAGTACATGTGGAGACAAATATGATTTTTTATAGTCCTTTTCTCATGAATAGCATATAGGGAATAGCATATACATTTTTTAATATAATCTGAAAAATTAATGGATTTTGCTTCAACAGCAAAATAGAAGCGGATCTAGCCAAAGTTCCCAACCTCTTTCTTTTTATCCGACCGCTCATAACCTGAACGTCACAGTTAAATTTCGCACACAGTTAATTCTTCTCCAATTAGTGTGACTAATAAGAGTGATAAGGAAGATACCATTCGACAAAGATAACCCGATGTTCTTTGTCGTGGTGTGACATTATATTATATCAACACCATATTATATCTATGGAGAAGGGACTAATAACTTAAAGGCGAACCGACAAAGGGGTGGAACGCCACGAGTTTCGACGTGTGGAGCAGCGAGAATTGAGTGCCAACGAGGTCAGGTAAAATTTGGGCAATGGCACAGCTCAAGGTTATTTAAAGAGGCATGTATAAAAATATAATTTTATTTACATAAAATAAGAGAGTCAATGGAAAAAATTATATTGGTAAATGATAGGGGGAATTGCAGAGTTATGCATCTGACTCTGAAGTTAGAAATTACTGCGTTACAGAAAGAGACTATTCCAATGGGTAGGATTAACTCGAATGAGTTGCTGAAGGGGAAGTCTTCTGCAGGCGATAAACGTGAGGGCGAGGGCACTCGGAGGTTCTGAACGGGAAGTTGACGTGATGACGGTTCTCCAAGTGGGGTAGGGGGGAGGTAACGTTCGGTCCAAGAGAGAGTATTTTGGCCACCCGAGACAAGGAGGGAACAAGGAGGGCTTCTACAGGAGTTGATGAGTGGATTCGAAAAATGGCTCAGTGGCGATTGTCAAATGGAAATACCTCACTCGCTGGGCTAATTCCAACGACACGAAAAGTTCAGCCGTCACTTTGCTTCGTTGTTAAGCACCTGACTCGGAACTAGGCGGAATGCTTCTTGGGTCCTGGCGGGACTCCTCAACTCTGTATTTCCACCTGGAAGACGATCATGGATTCTGCATGTGCATGGCTTTCATGCAGTTTACCACCATACATGTTGTTTTAACTTTCGGACTCTTAAACCATTACCAGTAGCTCATATGAGGAACACCAAAGAATGCAATTGGCCAAAGTTTGGACGGACTCTGGTCAATGGGGAGACAGCAGCATTCTTGAAACTGGCAAAATAGATTGAGCAAGTTTATGATGAGCATATCACCATCAATGATTGCATTGACCTAATGAGACAGAAACTTGCAAGCACTATCATGAAGCATACAGCAACACCAACGTGAAGGTGAGGCTGTGGGAACACTTTGCTGATAGGGGAATCCAAACTGCGATCAACAGCATGCTGAACGTGGTCACCTTCGAGACAACAGTCAGTTTAGTGCTTCAGGAATATTACAACAAGAAGCAACAGGAAAGAGACAAGAATGGAGAGAAAATCTAACTTGTACACCCAGCTGCCAAACTCATTATGGAAGACATTAAAACCAACGACACATTCCACGAAGGCTACCCATGTGGTGATGACTTTCATTCGCAGGACGCTAGCATTAATTACTTATCAGATACTCTGTTTGTCAGATCGGCATGGTCAGGAAATATGCATTTCCTACACAAGGGTGACCATCCTGGCAAGGCGGCTATCAAGTTTCTACTCTCTGATAGACATGAACTCGACTGACAGCACATGCATATACTCGACTTTGATGTTTGTCAGTGAAAATAAACGACGCCACGGAGTCACCCCAGTAATCAACTTTGATCAGCCCTTCTGGTGGAAGGCCCTGATAATCATAAACTCACAGCCTAAGGGAAGCGATCTGAAAATGATTGATATACGCTTAAGCGGTTTTCACACACAGATGTCATCTTGGTTTCAAGAAGTGTTGGAGTTGATATATGCGAATAATGTAGTAATTCATATGTTTATTGACAAGGCCATTGACCGCGCAGTTCGTGCATTCCTAATAGTTGACGCAGCCATCAATGTCTTGCTGTTGAAAAATATGCTAAATTCGCCTTTACCATGCCTACGTGAAACATTAGACGGCACTGCGAATGAATAGCCGAACTTAGCCGAAGCTGCTGCATGGCTACTACATGACCAGCTCACAGACTTGAGCAATAATATAGAATTTAACCAACCTTGTAACCTCTATGAGAACCTAATGGCTAGGACAGTTTTTGTGAAAGAAGCATGCAAGTGTGACATCTTGAAAGAGGATTTACCTCAAAATTTTTAAAACAAATAACACATTAAGTGAGCAGGTCAAGGTCTTAGATACATATTTAGGTTCCATATGTGATGCGGCAGAAGAAGAAGAAAAAAACACTGGTGATGATCTACAACGAAAAGTCAACTTCGACCCAGGACACCCTCCGATATCAGTGATACTGTGACATGGTATCTTCGAGTTCCTCTCACGTTCAACCACAGACATTACCACTTACATCAGAAGCAGTCAAGTAACCAAGCCTGCGCGTGTATCTGCAAGTCCAAGAATGTAAGGGATGTGCAGATGAACCTCTTCCGACAGACTGGGGTTGGCAGAATTTTAACAAGGGTTTTGTGGGAATTCATACATCATTAGCTCAAGCTCTTGAAAAGATGTTACGTAGCATTAGATGCAATTACCAGGCTGACTGTCACACCATGAGATGCACATACAAGAAGCACAACATTGAGTACACTCCAGTTTGTAGAAACTGCAGGGAATCTGGCTGCAAAAACATTGCATGTGACAATGATGAGGATCCTAACGACATTGGCGAGTTCGAACTTTTATATGCCTTATTTTTTCAAACTATTCATTAACATACATTCTTAATTAAAATCTAATCTCTTATGTGATTTTTTTATTTTAATTTGAAAACTTTCATCTAGGAGGTTTGATTTCCTAAGTGGAATTGTGAATTTTGTCTTCTCTCTATGAATTACATAATTATTATATTATATTGTCATTGACTTAATTCAATCAAACTTCAATATAAATAAGTATCGTGTGTTCATTCTTTCACCAGAGAATAGTAATAATGTCTCTATATATGGAAATATATAATAGGTATCGCTGGGGATATATATATATATATATATATATATATATATATATATATATATATATATATATATATATATATATATATGTTATCATATAAGCAAAGATTATCAAATGAAAATATTTTTCGAAGCAAAATATTGAAAGTTTGGGAGAAGAATGCTATATATTTAGAACTTGAAATATCAATATTTACATTTCTGCTTCAACCAAGGTGGCGGTCATATTTGATTCACATAATTTTAGGACTTTTCTCAAGAGGATTCCTTAGGAAAATTTTGCGTCATTGAAGATATATCAAGGATTCAAAATGAGTTGAGTTGGCTTGTGTTGCAATTTATGTGCGGGTAAACAAGTATTTCTGCTAAAATAACTGTACTATTAGGAATAAGTTCTTACGTTTTTTTTAATGTTGTGTTGATTAAGGTTTTGTTGACGTGATTTGTGCTCATATTAAGAAACAATAATAAATAATGAGAGCAAAGTTTGCAAAGGTTAGGCTACATCTCTTAACAGCGTAGACTATTAGGCTTTTGCGTAGGCTACGTCTTAAAGTTGAGTAATAAGTCATTGCGCTTTATTTAAAAGTCGTGTTAATTTAATTTTTGTTCTGTACCTTCAAAAGGGAATGTCAAGTTGAAAGAAAGGCGCATTTTCGATACTTATTGTTATTCATTTTAAATCGAGACGGGAACAATGCAAACGCAGCCGAATCTCGTCGCGATATTTGTTTTGTGTACGGAGAAAATGCTTTATTAGAAAGGACAGCTCAATGGTGGTTTTCACTTTTCCTAAACGGTCATTTCAATCTTAATGACCAAGAACGTTATGGTCGCCCCATTAAGTTGGATGAAGATCGATTGAACGACCTTCCTCATGAAAATCCTCGTTAAATGACTAAAAAATTGGCTGTATAATTGGCGTGTGACCAAAAAACTGTAGTGAATCACCTTCATTTGATGGGAAAAATTCAAAAACTAGGTGCATCGGTTCTGCACGCTTTGAGCGAAAGCAACAAACTTCAACGCTCAACGATTGCCGTTGGTTTGCTTGCTCGTCACAAGGCTACTCGTAGATATAAGGACAGATTTCTTTAGCGCATCATCACTGGCGATGAAAAGTGGTGTGTTTATGTCAACATGAACCATCGAAAACAATGGCTTAACCCCAATAAAAAAACACTTCCGCGATTAAAGCAAGGACTTCATCCACGAAAAACGATGTTGTGTGTGTAGTGGGATTATGAAGGCATAATTCTTTAGGAGCTCCTTGCAAACAGTAAGATTATCAATGCAGAACTTTACGTTCAACAAATGTATCAACTCGCCGAAGCTATTAGTGAAAAGTGACCTCATTGACGTTATGGAGTCCTTCTGCAATACGACAATGCTCGTCCTCACATTTCCAATATGACAAAAGACACCATCTAAACACTTAATTGGGAAATCCTGCTGCATCCTCCATATTTGCCAGACTTGGCTCCATCGGATTTCCATCTGTTCTGATCGCTCTCCAAGAATTTGCGCGGCGTTTCGTCCAATACTGATGTGTTATTAAGAATCTGGTTAGACGAATTCTTCGAGTCAAAATGCAGAGATTTATATTGCAGAGGCATCGAAAAACTAGTTGAACGTTGGGAAGAAGTCGTAAATAACAACAGAGAATATATTATTGATTAAATTGCATATTATTATCAATTAAAAATGAAGTTTTCCTCCAATTGTTAATGTTAATGAATAAATTTGTTAAACCTGCAAGAACTTATTTCACAACCCAATATATCTGCATCATACCACCACGCACACGCTGAAATCGAAACTATGAGCAAACCGATTTCCTTCAACATTTATCAATTTTTTTAGTTCTTAGCCAATCGACGTACGTTTTATAAATGTTATGAAAACTTCGTGGTTGAGACGATTATTTACCACGATAAATGTCTTTAAGATTCTTTTGTCCACTCTCTTATTGTATTATTATAAGTTATATTGTGCCATCCACCAATTCAATTTTGTTTTGAAACATTGACTATAAATTAGTTTGCACACATTTAGCTAACGTAAACCGAAACAAAAATGACCTTCTGACCAACGCGTTATTCTGGAAATCATTTTCCATTTATCCAAATGTAGTATTTATCCACTTTTATTTCATGGGAGTGAGAATTTTTCGAATTACAATGATGTAATTACCGTCTTTCATTTCATTTTTTTGTTATTTTTTATGGATTTTATAATACTATCTTAGTTTACATGCACACTTAACAAATTTGATTCAATTTTACTGTTATGTTTACCTATTTATAATCATTATTTTTACATTATTGATATTTGATGTAACAAATAGGTCAATATTAACATTTAGTTTACAAGAACTAATATGTCATTTTAATACTCATGCTTATTTTAACCGACGATTAAATTTGCAATCATTTTAATTTCATTTAACTCTCATGTTATATCATATTTCTATTATCTAAATACATTTAATTTATATTTTTATCTATTTAATATTCAAACCCAATGTTGATTTTATTTTGAACCGGAAGACATTGTCGGAACAAAATGTGCACATCTTGCTTCAATCATACTTTGATGATTCAATGTAGCATGCCAATGTACTATCATTATTAAATAATCCTTTTACTCAATTGAATAATTCGGAATGAATTATGTAATTATTTTGAATCAAAAGTTCTTAATTGTTGTTACTTTTATCTTAATTCCTATTTTTTTATATTTTATCTGTATTATTTAATGATGTACCACACCACAAATATAAATAGGTTTGTTAATTCAGAAGCAGGGTGATTATGTAGCAAAACTAAAATTGATTTACACGAACGTACACAAGAACTCTCATACTCGCGATTTTCCCTACTTTCAAATTCTTCTTCCTAAATTTCACCAGTCTTGATCTCACGAAACTGTCATTTTTCACTAAGGTTTCAATGCAAGTTATTATAATGGTTATGAGGAAAATGATACTTGATGCCCCTTTTTGCAACTGAGCGTTTTGTAGCCCTGGAAAAGTTTATGGACAACACCGGGGTAATTCTTGGATTGTTTATTTTAAAGAAAGTTCGGGACAAGTTGTTTGAATGACAACCAAGCCATTCTCTTTGAGTTCTGATTTTATGGCGAGGAAATTTTCATCTTTGTTCAGGTGTCAAATCTCTGGACTATCAAACGAAGCAGCCTTTATTTTTTTAATTGACAGGCCAGGAAATGCAACAAGCGAAACTTGAAATAGTGGCTTTGCTCTAACTAGTTGCCTTATGAGACTCAGTTTGATGTGCATAGGTTGGAATATAAATTTTTCTGTGTCAACTATTGGCTCAAGTAGAATGTTGAAATAACCAGGTTTGATACCAAATGCTTTTCTAGATCTCCACTGTCACAGATGCACAGAAGTCAGGGATACTTAGGGTACTCGCATTCCTGACCAAGAAGGAAGTTTATCATTTTAAGGTCAACAAAGATTATCTCAATGTGTTTGAGATATTGCATAAACTTAATGAATTTCTTTATTTCTCCATATTCTCCAGGAAGACGCACTGAATGCCAAACTAAGACTGCATTGTATAAAATGTATAAATTGCCATTATGGAAAAAGGCACACGTTAAGCTCCGCCTTGAGGTATAGAAGAACATTCGCCATTCATTTGAGTTGAAGATCGGAATTCTCTATTCATCCAGTAAACATTGTTGTTATGGCATTACACAAAGTTCCTGTCACTTCGAAAGTACTGCAGAAATCCACTTTTTCTTGATAAAAAGTAGGATACCTCACTCCTTTTCAAGCAAGTTTTTCTTATTCAGTCTCCATGCTAAATCATTTATCTTATTTTCATTGAATCGTTTAAGAGCAGATTCATGTTTAATTTCAAATTTTAAATCATTGCTGTTAATTGATCCAAGTCTTCAAAGAGTGTAATTGAAAGAAAACTGACACTGAGATTAGGCTGAATGAGGCTCCTGACGTATACTGGATGGTAGCTTACGATAGTCAATTTTATATGTGCTTTTCTTGTTATATCCTAATCTTTTCCTTGAGCAAATGTAACAGTCACTGCAATGTTCTTTTGACTCTCGCCAAATCATAGCGAGTTTTTGCAAAATTCTGTTTATTGATCTTTAAATATGTTTATGTGACTATATGAAAAAGATGCTTTAAAGAAACTTAAAGTTCTACTTTTCTAACTTTTCTAGCACATGTCATTACGGATTAATTACGATTATGGGCAAGTTTGTAGAGATAAAAGTGTTAAAAATCGAGATTTTGGTCTTCTGTGCGAAGAAAAGAACTAGTCCGCCATCGTTAAGCGGCTCCACATCAGCCGTATGAACGTTCAAGACTGGGTAAGATCTAAAAACTGTGAGAAAGGCCTACAAATGTGCTCAAAAGCTCAAAGTTACCGCGGTCGCGAAGAAGAAGAATATCTCGGGGCGCTTGATGTTTACAAGAGTCAAGGATTGCCATGAAGAATCATGGCAATCAAATTCTCGTTTTTTGGGATACAAAAATTTCAAGGGTTGAGACGGTCATAAAAGACATAACAAAGGCGTTGTAAGAATCGATCAGCGCGTCTCCGAGGTCTGCTACGTGTCTATCAACTACGAGGCCTCCGCGTTGACGCTAGGCTTTGTGGCTTCGAATTGCGAGAAGATACCACCGGTGTAGTTCGCGTAAGTTACACGCTAACCGCAGCCGATTACAGGTACATCTTGACCAAATTAAACAAATGTTTATATCTTCTAAAAATACAAAATCTCCGTAACTACATCAAAGTTATCATTGTATCATTTGTGAGAACGTCGTAACGTGTGTAACAGGAATTTTTTCAATACCAGGTAAGTAGATTATATGACAACTAATAAGGTGTTCCCTTGGTCCACATCTGTAAGCTCTCTATACGCTGCTTTCAGACATTGTAAGGGGCCATAGAGTTGTCTTGGCCATCAATTTTAAATTAAAATATGCAAAATAGGCTTGGTTGACAAATGACTGTTGCTTGCCCTTTAACTTTAAATAGTGAAAGTTTCAAGGATATAAAAAAATCCTGGCCGTTTAGTTATTTTTCGATGAGAAGTAGCAGGGACATACTTAACCTGAGAGAAAAGAAAGAAGTATGTGAAAAAAATGACTTAAACATTTATAAGTTTAGATAGAAAAGTTCGCCTAAGGTCTGCTAGTCCCTTGTATACAGCCTTTTATATATTGTTTCTAGAATAAGATAGTTATCATCTATATAGAGCGACACACAACCTCTGACTAAAGTGTGTCACGTGTAACTGAATAGACAAGTTACCATCCGTTGTCCAGTTTCGTAATAGCGCCTCTTCTATGATTTGTGGTCAACGTTTTATTTAAATTAATTAATGAACAAGAATATACGGCGTTTTCTCTTAATTACTTACTCCCTCCATTCACTTGATTGTTATTCCCTTTCCCTCTACATTTTTAGTCAACTGATCTTAATTTGGAGCTTTCCCATTCTGTAAGTTTTCCTGTTTTTTTCATGTATTTTCTAATTAAATTTTCTTTAGAAAATGATGCTATGGTGTTTGTTATTTTTTTTGTTTTATTCGGTATATTTTCTAATCTCCATTTATTTGCGTATTCCAATTACATTTAATTCAATTTTGTCCACTAAATTGATTAATATTTCACTCTGGCTTTTCAATACAATTTCATATTTCCAATTATTTGAATTATCTAAAAGGTCTGTTTGCAGAATATCTCGATAAGGAAATTGATAACATATAATAAGGATCCCAAACTAGGTTACGTTTTATATTTAGACATAATATTTTATTCAGATTCCTGATCCAGCTCTTACTATTATGTAGGAAATCTAATGTAAAGAGCACCTTGAAAAGCTTGCAGGACATACAGCATTTTTTTTACAAAACAACCCTAAACTAACTTACGACTTTGTTATGAATAAACTGCTCCCTTAATGTATATATCCTTGCCTAATCATGAGATAAATTATGACTGTGCAAAGGAAACATACTTCCACATAATTATGTGTATGAGATACAAGGATTTTTATACTCAATCCGATCAATAGAGCGAAGATCATAAAGCAAACCATTAGAGTGGTGAGAGGATAAACAACGGATAATGCCAAAAAGGGCGAATAATACATTTTTTCTGAAGGCTGTACAAAGTAACTGAAAGCCTTCGGAAGCCTTTAGAGGACTCTAAAATCCTCTGAATTATTTTACCATTAATAGAAAAAGCGAAAACCCAATGAGGGTTTATGAAAATTTATGAGAGAAGTTATGTAAGGCAAGGAGGGAAGTTACAAGCTAAGAGAGTGTAAGAGAGCTACAAAATAGAAATAATTTACGTGTGAGATTAGAAGGTGGGAGGACTTGCAACCTTCCTAAACATGGACCTTAATTTACAAGTGAAGGAAATTACTTTGAGAAATCAAGAATTGTAGTGCAGTTTGCTCATAAAAAAGGAGTGCATCGAATCTATTTGCAAGCAAATTATTGGGAAACCTAAAATATTACGGATTTTTATCAACGCCTTCATCGGCAAGACTGGAGGGGAGCCGCGACAGCTCTGCTCCATATACTGCTTTTGCGTATTCCATTAGCCGGAACATAGGTATCGTGTAAATGTTTTCAACTAAGTGTGTCACCCATAAATAACCTGACTCACTTGCCTTTAGGACAGGTCCCGATGGAGGCTATAGGATTTCTTTCTATCCCACATTTAAAAATTTTATTTAATTAGTAAAATGAAAAAATGGACCCTCTCTATAATGTTTATACAAGACGTAAACTACATCGTTAAAGTTATGGGAGTAAAAAGAACTAAAAAGCATAAGGTGTGAACCCAAAAGTGGAAACAACTTGAACAGCGGAAAGCAGGAAGATGCACAAGTCTGCTAAGCCTATGCTTTTCACGCACCGAAGCCTATTGGCCTTACTGACGGCAGAAATAAGTCATTATACCAGAAACTTATGCTTTATGTCTTCTACGAATATGTAAGTGGTTAAAGAATATTTATAGATACCTCAATCAACTTCACTAAAAAAATCAAATTTATTTCATTACTTATTTCACATCAACTCAGAAGTATTACCTAATCTCTTATCTTTATATCTCCTTTCAAGCTCAGAGCTTTCCCTATTTTTTATTTGACAATTTGGCCCTTTATAGCGATATAGTATTATGTGCTGTCGCATCTCCCCAAGCAGAAGGTAACTAGCACGTCTCCTCACAAACTCTTTCTCTCTCTCATTTTACCCTCGATCATCCGCATTTTTTCTTTAATCCATCCAGTGACCTGATTAAGACCTAAAATACGACGGTCCCGTAATATTCTCCGCCTAAGTTTGCTACCCAAGAAGAATAATAAGATAATTCAAAACTTGTTAAACACATCTAAAATTAAAAGTTTAAAGAAGTGTGGTCTCAAATATTATCGGCTAATCCTCCCCTGTAATTATTCTAGACACTATCTCTCCATAATAAATAACTAAATTTTAGAGACTGGACTTTCGCCCTATATTATTTTAATTTGTTTGCAGACATTTGACTAGCAATAAGTTGCTTCATTTAAACATCTTGAACTTTCCCAATTTGGAAAGAGTTTAAATGAACATCCATAGCGTGAGAGGATGGCTTCAAACTTCCAAGACGAGGTTCCTGTGCCAGTCCCTGAAAGGCTGTTTCTTCTGTCTTGATAGTCCAATGTTGCGACGTTAACGCTTCATATCATGAAAAGAAAATGAGGTTCTTTGGAATGTCGTGCCCTTTATAAATTCCTATATATTTGCAATGAAACATTTTTTATATTGGCTTGATTTCTTTAATGTTGGTATCAAAAGCAAGGAAAATAATCTTTTAGGCCAGGGGCGAGCAACCTCTGGCCCGTGGAGGCCTAGAGTTTGTCCCGCAACCTTTCTCGTCATTAATATTGCAAACGGCTGGCGAAACCCCATCCAAAAAAAAAAATAAATCCTGCCAAACAGCATCTGTCTCAATAGAGTCGTAGAGGTATAGGGGAATGATTCTTGAGACTTATGTCTTATGCCATGTCTGTCGTGGTGAAAGTCGTCAACTCCATCCTCTCCCGAAGCCTTAACCACCGCAGGTTGGTTGCAGGTACTGATGGACGAGATCAACGTGCAGTACAACTACCTTCTCTACTTCTGTGAGTTACAAGGAGTTACAAGGAAAGAGAGTACTCTAGGAGACCTTATGGTCCATTCAAATAGGATACCTTTGGACTAGTAATCGAGCGGGCACATGGCTGCTCAATTGTTTTGCGTCCCTAAACGGCCACTTTTCAAGACTTTATCTACTCTTGACTTGAACTGGTCAACAGATTCACTGTTGACAACTTTCACTGGAAGTGCGTTCCACTTACCGCAGATACTGTAGGTGAAATAATTTCTACCCAGATTGCGGTTGTAACGCTTCAGTTCAAGTTTGAAGCCGTGATTGCGCGTTCTAAACTCAGTGTGAAAATATCCCAGTAGTCAACATTGTCGAAGCCTCAAAGTATTTTGAAAACTTTGATGAGCTGACCACGCAGTCTACGGTTTTCCAGCGAGAACTTTTTTGTCGGATAGAGGGAATCAGTTTGGTTGCCCTAGCTTGTACGCGTTCCAACCTTGCGATGTCCTTTCGAAACAAAGGACTCCAAAATTGTACGGCATATTCCAGGTGCGGCCGAACGAGGGAGTTGTACAGACAAAATACTATCTCCCTGTTACGGTATCTAAACTGGCGCTTTATGTAGCCTAACATCCTTTGGGCTTTCTTCTCTGCTGCGATGCACTCTTTGGAGAACTTGAGGTCGCTAGTGATAGTTACACCCAAGTCCTTCTCGGTGTCACTCGATTCAAGAGCAATGCCCCTAAGGATGTACTGAGATTGGGGGTTTCTGTGGCCGATATGCATTACTTTGCATTTCCCCACGTTAAAAGGCATTTGCCACGTGTCCGACCACTCCCCAAACTTCCCAAGATCTTCCTGCAGGCAGGCAGTATTTCTATCCTTTGCAACGTTTATACCAAGCTTGGTATCGTCGGGACGAATTGGAAATCTTGGCAACCATGTCACCATCCATGTCGTTGACGTAGATGATGAATAGTAGTGGTCCAAGGACAGAACCTTGAAGCGCCCCGCTAGTAACGGGCACCCACTCAGAAGCCTGTCCATTCACCACCACCCGTTGCCGTCTGCCACTTAGCCAGTTCTCGATCCAGCCGGCTACTTTTCCGTCTATGCCCAGCGCTCGCACTTTCCGGAGAAGGCGGTGGTGTGGTACCTTATCAAAGGCTTTCTGAAAGTCTAAGTACACCACATCCACCGGCTTGTCCCGATCGTGCTCACTGAAGACGAAGTTGAAGAATTCCACAAGGTTCGTCAGGCATGGTTGTCCGCTGGCTGTCCCGTGTGTGCGACCTGCAGCAGGAGATCGCCACCTTCCTCGGTCAGAAGAACCTCACCCACGCTGATAACTTCTCCGACCCGTGATGGCGCGCTCGCCTTGCCTCTTGTGCCCCTGACGGCGTGGAACTTGACACTTGCGTTAGTCTCGTCGCTTCTCTGCGGGAGAAATTTGGTTCCCTTTTTACAAGAGGCATGCCGCTGATTGCAAACTTCAAAGCTTTTCACCACACCCTTTGACGTTCCCGTGGACGGCTTTCCTGCGGATGGAATTGGTGGAGCTGCAGTGCAATGATGAAATGAAGGCGAAGTTCCGCACCTCTTATCTCTTGTCCTTCTTCCGCAACCTTATCCTCCCTTTTAGCAATTTCCCCTTATGGTCATGTGTTGGAAGCACCTACTGTTGCGACCAGCTCTCCTCTAAAATGAAGTACACAAAGTCTCACCTTCACTCTCAACTTTCGGACCGCCACCTCAACGACATTCTTCTGTTGTCTACCTCATCCATCGAGCAGATCATGTAAACAATTCTTCATGGCAAGCAGCACCAGCCGTCTCACAAATTTGTATGTTTATTAATAAAATCCTTGTATAATGTATTCTAGTATATATATATATATATATATATATATATATATATATATATATATGCATATATTGGCACTTTGGGGACTGGATTTCACACTTCGGCCCGCGGCCTGCTCCCAAAACTCTCATCTTGCCCTCACTCTGGAAAGATTGACTGCCCATGATTTAGGAAATTCCTCTCGTAGCAATATCTATTCATGATCAAAGCTAAATGGAAAAAACAACGTGTGATACTAGCCTTTAGAAA
The DNA here is from genome assembly GCA_963969495.1 of Ceratothoa steindachneri. Classification (NCBI taxonomy): domain Eukaryota; kingdom Metazoa; phylum Arthropoda; class Malacostraca; order Isopoda; family Cymothoidae; genus Ceratothoa; species Ceratothoa steindachneri. The sequence goes on from OZ018328.1 coordinate 89,673,862, forward strand.
GCAATTTTGCATAGAAGAAATGAAAGCTAGCCCTAAATCACAAAGCCTAATTGGGTGATTAATAGCTTGCATTATTTTTTAATCATTTCAATATGCCTAAATAGATTGTCCGCTGTTCTTTTGGTATTATCGCGAAGCTACTTATGTCAACATACCATGTTGATTACGCAACATGCTTCACCCAAGATCTCTACCAATAATTAATATGCCACCTTTTTCATGGACTGCAATCAGATGAAAGTTATTCTTCCTCTCTACCAATTTTAGAGCTTGGAATTTGATAATACATTTACATATCTAAATTGCAAAAGTCCGTAAAGGTCGAGGATGCAATATCAAATTCATTAACCTGCCGGCTGATAATTTGTTTCATGTAGAAATCAAGACCATTACAGATTAAGATATAGTGGAAACAGGTATTAATTATAAACATTAGTGAACTACATCAAATCTTATGCTCTGCGCTTCAATGTAACTTGGACATTTACAGCTTAAGTAGAATGTGTATATTTATTTCACTTATCTCTGTTTCAATTTAGGTGAATTCTTCGTTAGCATCTATCTTTTCTTTCAAAAGGACAAAATTTAAGATTTTATTGTTTTAGTGCTCTTATCAAGTACAAAAAGAAATCCGTTGTTGGAAATCATATCAGTACCTTTTTTATTTAATAAACTTAAAGAAATTCAAAGACAACGTTGTGCTTGTTGTCGCAACTAAAAGCACCAGTTTTGTAGGCAGCAATTGGCACTGCTCGCACTTAATTGCATCCGAGTAAGAACTATTGGCTTTTGCTTTGATTCACATCAGTAACCAATGAAAGCATTGACTAATTAGACTGAATTAGTAGAACGTTGTAAATACACAATTTAATCTTATCAGAATCGCTATATACATGAAAGGAGCATTACTGCTCATCATCTCACCTCTCAAACAGACGAACTTGGAAGAAAACGTCTCCGAAAATCTATCAAAGGCTTATAGGACACCCAGCAGAGGGACCTCGCCTTTCTACTGCCCGCGAATTTCCTCACCTAAGAAAGAATAATGCATTTACACTGGATTTTGTATGCAAACATAACAGGCTAAACTTCTATCGTCGTGATTTAGCTCCGTGAAGGAAGACTCCACAGACAACTTCGTTACAACTATGTTTCTTAGAAAAAGCATTATTAAAGAGTTGATGAAAGGGAGGTTTGCGGTCTTGCCCTATCCAGGAGGTGTATATCACTGTACTCTGTGACTTCAACCAAGACTACAGAGGGAGCTATAACCAAAATATTTAAAGGAGGGCACTTGCTGGTTGAAATTCGTTGATTCGGCCTTTATCTATAATCATATCTGATATTGTTTTACATATTAAGAGTAGGACATCCAGCTCCATATTCACATTTATCATATCCAGAGGGTTATTCAAAGTGGTAGTCAGCGACGGGGCGGGGAAGAGCCTCATACGCTTTTAAAATTGTTTTTTTTTTCTCTTACCATATACGCACATAACCCTATACCAGCTATGGGTGGAGAAAGTACACTTCGCGTACAGCAAAAGGACAAATTACAATGCACAATACCACCTGCAGAAACCCTCAAAATCTTAAATACTTTGAAATACATTCTAAAAATACATGGGAGAAAGTGCTATAATACAGTACTAGCAGACCCCATCACTCAGCGTCAACAAATACGTAAGATTTCACGTCACAAGAACACCTCACTGAATTCCGACATGAGTACGACAAAAACGCGATACTGGACCTATGCTATAAATGCACCAAACATTGCGCGGTCTTCGCAATTTCTGAGTAGAAATGTTACAACACGCGCCTATACCAAGGTATCGAGGATTTCAGCACCATCACATAGGCACAACAAAAAGAACAGTAACATAACATACACCCACATCAGTGTATATGAGGCTAAAAAACTGGCTGCAATACAAACAGGTGCAAATAAGACCTCGTCTCCTCCAAATACAGTGATAAGGGTCACTTCTACACTGCCTATATAAGCACGACACCCGGTTGCGTTAACTGCCACCACAACCATGTCGAGGCAAAAAAAGGGGTCCTACCTGGTCATAACGCTCTCGAACGCTGTTGCAAAACCTAAGAGGCCACAATTCTTCCCAGCTCAACACGCCTCCACCTCACCTATCCACCCCTGCCCCACCCAATTTCCAATCGCAAAAACATTCGCCACTACGAATTCACTAAGAGACACGTCAACACTAACACACCACACAATCTCAAACTCCAGGATACAAACCTTACACACTCAAACAACCAGTGAAGTACATTCATTAAAACCATAAACACTGCACTTGACATATCCACAACACCCAAAACACATATGTTTTAAAGAATCCACATTTTTCATACACACAAAGACTTATATTAATGTAAAATAACAAATACAGCAGAGTACTTCAACAACATAACATCCAAATCTTATGTGCCTGCATCCTACCATTCGTGTAGCTGGATCGGAATTATCATTTGCGTGAGCTGACCCACATAGTGGATAATTCTTGCTGCATTGAGGCTCCCTTCTTCTGGCGGCACATGGAAAGGAGGCTAGGCGCGTAGACACAAAAACCAATTATCTTAAAACACAAAAACTGCACACTCATTGATACTGTAGACATACTTGAAGTCTTCAGGTCCAACTGGAACATAGGATATACACACAACCCACCCAAACAATACACATATGAGCAATTCCATGAATTACGGGACAAGGCGTTAGCTTTACGCAGATGAGTTTGGGCCGTACCCTCTAGTACGAATAGAGCTACTTGACAGCTCTAGCAGGCAGACCACCCTCTATCACCGTCAATGAAGCAAAACAGTTCATCAAAATAACACCAAATCGCACCCCTACCTTCCACCCTCCCTTCCAGAAAATACTTTTCCAAAATTGGCCTAACAATTCAAGGTTTCCCTTAACTTTAAAAATTTTGCACAATTATTTGAATCACCATACATCATTGTACTTCGTAAAAAACATAAACTCAAATGACGTGAACAATGACAGGCTTATTGAACCATTAGTAAACACTGGCAAAATACTCTATCGTATGGTTAATACTCGTCTACGGAATTCTCTTGAGGAGATTAACTGGTTCTCCACCTTCCAATATGGATTAAGAAGCCGATTAACTTAACAGGTTGTGACCATCGTTAAGTACGTAATACAAAAAGCGATATCAATCACGAGTGAAAACATTCCATTAGCAAGGACGTGGAGAAGGCCTTCGATAGGGTGTGGAATGAGTAACTTCGTTGGAAACTAGCGAATTACACGGAGCTCCATCTCTGCACCAGAAGGCTTCTCTCCCACTATCTTACCGCCATGAAGGGTCACATAAAATACAACAACACAATATCAAAACCATTCACGCCACGCACACGGGTACCCTAGGGTAGCGTAATATTCTCACTAGCTCATAATTAATTTACACCAATGGCATCTCGAGGCCACATGAAAGATTCTTACACATATATTGTCCTGCGAGGACGACGAGATCATTTGTGTCTGTGGCCAGGGCTCAGACAGAATCACGCACCGTGCACTGATGATACTCAATGAAAGAACAGAATATGAGGACAAGTGGATCTTGGCTATGAATCCCCTGAAGAAATAGATAAGTTACGGTGCGTTTGATCACTACATGGACAATATAGGAATATATAAACACATTCTAACTAAACTAAGCATCCCCCACAAGACATAAATACAAATCTCACAACAAGTAAATACTCTGGGACACATCTGAAAACTATCTAACCTTCCACATGCACCAAAACATCAAACAATTAAGACATAAATACACAAACAAAATGCTACCCAGGTATATTCCTGCAAGCAGCAAACTATAACTACACTTATACAAAAGAATATCTAGACTTCTCCTAACATACACACCAATTACACTTAGAACTTCGAAAAATACTGGTGGAAGAGTAAAGCACAAAACATTTATAAACCTGCTCTGAGACGCGTGTGTTGCTTTCCTCGTTACACATTCATTTCTCACTACACAAAAACAACAAATTTATTCCACTCAATACATACACCTACACCTGCTTAACACGTCAGTTGGGGAAAATTGCATACCAGAAAACACGCTGAGTTGGCCCTGAGATACTCTGCAGCCCTATAATAGCAACAACTAACACCTTTCTTTACATTTGTAATCACCCTCATGAGTATCGCTTGAGTTTTACTCGCGCCTCATCCTTCCCAACTTACCCTCCATGCCATCCCAGTTTAATCTATTACCACTATAAAAAAAACTAAAACAAGATGTATCGGTATCTCGCCATCGAGCTTTAACTCTTCCAATCCCTCATACTACTTGATCTTTTTGGCTCACTAGTCATCTCCCTACTTTTCTTTCTATTCACTTCACGTGAATAGAACCTCTGAATATGAAAGTCTAAATCAATGAGAATTAGTCAAATATTTTTAAAAGTAAATGATTTGTTTCCCTTTAGGATGGGTGAAAACATTTGAATTAAATACGATGTTATAATTATGGTTTTCACTGAATGTTAAATTTATTGATAGGTCCAAACTTAATTAAATGCTGATTGATTTCGTTGAAGCAAAACGAAAAACGTATGTGGAACTTGCCGTGAAATTTAAGAGCGATGGCTTAGATGGAGTCGCCGATTAATGAGTAAAAAGTGACCTTTGGCATTGAACGGCGGCAAGGATGTGATCGGAGGCCGTTTCTCTGGATACTAGGAAAGATGGATATGACTCTTTACGCAGGCATTACTTCGAGTATTCTCGGCACTTGAAGGTACTGAATTGGAGAGTGTGATGAATTTTGAGTTGACTCGACTGAACAAAAGAGCATCTCCTCTCAAGGCAGCTTGTTTTGTTTACCCTTACTTTGGGAGTTTTTGCGTTTCCCCTGTTTGGCGGATAATGTTGTCCCAAAGCAAACTTTAGGGGGGGGGGGGAGGAGAATAAGAAGCTCTTATCTGGAGAACCACTAAAGGATACTCTCTACACTCTCTCTCTCTCTCTCTCTCTCTCTCTCTCTTCTCTCTCTCTCTCTCCAGTTCTTATCCCAGCTTGAACAAAAACGTCTGCCAGAAGTCAAGTCTCTGATTTTATGGATATGCAGATATTAGCGTTATAAATTCATGTGTGGATTACTCGGATCTGGGTTCCGCACAGACAGTTTATCCAAAAATAACCTGAGGCAGCTCAAATATTTATTTTTGTGTGAATTTGGCCGAATTTTTTTTAGTTCGTTTACTTAATTTATTTTTTCAATTGCTTTATACTTCAATGACTTTAGCTAAATTTGATTTGGCTTTGTTCTTTTATCTTTGATGGAGGCAAATAGTCCTCGTTGTAACAAGGAGTAACAAGGAGTAACAAGGAGTAACAAGGAAAGTAAGTACCCTAGGAGACCTTACGGTCCATTCAAAGAGGGTAACTTTAGGCTAGCAATCGAGTGGGCACATGGCTGCTCAATTGTTTTGCGTCCCTAAACGGCCACTTTTCAAGACTTTGTCTAGTCTTGACTTGAACTGGTCAACAAATTCACTGTGGACAACTTCCACTGGAAGTGCGTTCCACTAACCGCAGATACTGTAGGTGAAAAAGTTTCCACACAGATTGCGGTTGTAACGCTTCAGTTCAAGTTTGAAGCCGTGATTGCGCGTTCTGTTCTCACTCAGTATGAAAATTTCCCGGTAGTCAACATTGTCGAATCCTCGAAGTAATTTGAAGACCTCGATAAGCTGATCACGCAGTCTACGGGTTTCCAGCAAGAACAGATCTAACTCCCTTAGTCTATCCTCATAACTTTTATGTCGGATAGAGGGAATCAGTTTGGTTGCCCTAGCTTGTACGCGTTCCAATCTCTCGATGTCCTTTTGCAATGAAGGACTCCAAAATTGTACGGCATACTCCAGGTGCGGTTGGAAAAGTGAGTTGTACAGGCACAGTACAATCTCCTGGTTTCGATAACCAAACTGGCGCTTAATATAGCCTAGCATCCTTTGGGCCTTTTTCTCCGCCTCAATGCACTGTTTCGAGAATTTGAGGTCACTAGTGATTGTTACACCCAAGTCCTTCTCGGTGTCACTCGATTCAAGAGCAATGCCCCTAAGGATGTACTGAGATTGGGGGTTTCTGTGGCCGATATGCATCACTTTGCATTTCCTCACGTTAAAAGGCATTTGCCACGTGTCCGACCACTCCCCAAACTTCCCAAGATCTTCCTGCAGGCGGGCAGTATTTCCATCCTTTGCAACGTTCATACCAAGCTTGGTATCGTCGGCAAATTTGGAAATCTTGGCAACCATGTCACCGTCCATGTCATTGACGTAGATGATGAATAGTAGTGGTCCAAGGAAAGAACCTTGAGGCACCCTGCTAGTAACGGGCACCCACTCAGAAGACTGTCCATTCACCACCACCCGTTGCCGTCTGCCACGTAGCCAGTTCTCGATCCAGCCGGCTACCTTTCCGTCTATGCCAAGCGCTCGCACTTTCCGGGGAAGGCGGCGGTGTGGTACCTTATCAAAGGCTTTCTGAAAGTCTAGGTAGACCACATTTACCGCCTTGTCCCGATCGTGCTCACTGAAAACGAAGTTAAAGAATTCCACAAGGTTCGTCAGGCATGACCGTTGCCCTTGGAAGCCGTGCTGGGAACTCCTCAGTAGCAGGTTTGACTCTAAATACGACGTCACTTTGTCCACCATGATGCTTTCCATGAGTTTACCGACTATCGAAGTCAGACTGATAGGTCAGTAGTTCGACGCTTGGTTACGGTCTCCTTTCTTGAAGATAGGAGTCACTTCCGCCTCACGCTAGTCTCTAGGAACGCATTTGGTCCGGATTGACATATTAAAGATAGCGCACAGATGTCGGGATACTTCATCGCACACTTCTTTCAACACTTTAGGTAGAAACCCGTTCGGTCCAGGGGACTTATTCGTCTTTAGGTCAGTGATCTTTTTTTTAATTTCTCCTTCGGTGAAGTCCATTGCCTCCAGCTTTTCCCCCGAGTAGGAATCCGTCGGCTGGGGAATGGGACCACACTCTTCAGTAAACACTGAAGAGAAGTAGTCGTTGAGGAGGTTAGCATTTTCTGCATCTGAAGGCTTTAATGTCCCCTCCTCCTTCCTCAAAGGGCCAATCGTTCGACAGATTGGTTTACGGCTGTTCACATATCCCCAAAACTCCTTGGGATTCTCTTTATAGAGTCTCGCCACTCGGAGTTCCTCAGACCGCTTAGCCGCCCTTATACTGGACTTCACTCTCCTGGCTAGCCCCCGGTATTCGTCAAAGTCACCCGAGATCTTCAATTGCCGGTACACATTTCTCTTCTCCCTAAGCAGTTGCCCGATTTCTTGATTAAACCACTTTGGTTGAACAGAGGCCCGCCTGGGGCATTTCAGAGGGATAAAACGCGATTGAAGACTCATGAATGTGATTTTAAAACTGTTCCAAGAGTCTTCAACAGCATCGCACTCTTCTAGCCTCGCGCCAGTCAATCCCGCGCGTAGACCTGCAAAGTCTGCTCTTCTCAAATCCAGTATACTTGATTTACTAGTTGCAGGCTCTGCCTTGGGGACTTTGACTACAAATCTAATTAGTCGGTGGTCACTGCCACCGAGCTCTTCGCCAACAGAGAGGGCCTCAACGATGTCATCCTCAGAGGTGAAGACCAAGTCGAGGATATTGTCTCCTCTCGTGGGCTCTCTCACCCACTGAGTGAGGAACTCGTTGTTCGTAAACTCCAGGAGTAGTGCGTTGTCACCACAGGGTTCTCTAGGTTCCTAGTCAACTTGCGTGTTGAAATCACCCATGATGATACACAATCTGTATTCGACAAGTTCTCCTAGTAGCTGGTACAGATCTCTGTCCTTTTCAACGAGTTGGGCAGGAGGTCTATAAAGCACCAGGGTCCTGTATTTGGCAGGACCTATCTCTAAAATCAACACCTAGTAGTTCATGGTCGGATATGATGTTGCAATCCGTCGAGTTGAGAGTATCCTTGACATACAACATCACACCGCCACCCTCTCTGTCTGGCCTATCTTTCAGGAAGAGCTGGTAACCGGAAATCGTGAATTTACCTTCAAAGTCTCGGCTTGAGGTTTGTATCCACGACTCCGTTATGGCCACCATCTCAGGTTCCTCTGTTACTACGAGGCCACGGAGCTCAAGAGACTTATTCCTGATTGACCTCGCATTGAACAGAAGAACTTTGAGCGAGTCCCCTAGTGTAGGACTCCCTACGCTCTTCCGTTTCCCGGCTTCTCTGTTTTCGTGGTCACACCCTTTTTGATAACCTCCGAGAAGTTCGTTCCAGGAGTGACACGGGCATGCTGGCGCACGTCCGCTTTCGCTCTGTTTCGAACGCTCCTTTGGGTGCGTTCCACGACATCTTGAATTAGATTGGCGAGAAAGGCCTTCCCTTTAAAGGAGAGATGTACCCCGTCCCTTTGGTAGAGGTCGTCCTTACCGATAAAGGTACGATAGGGGTCCACGAAGAAGACTCCTTCTGCCGTGCAGAGATCCACCAACCTTTTGTTCACTGCGACGTTTCTTTCGTGAGCGGTTCGGGATGGACCTCTTCTCGGAAGCATCCCAACCACCACACGTTTTCGGGTTATAAGCCCTATGTTGTCCACGGCTCCCATCACTGTTTGGATGGTCTTATCACTGAGGCCAACCTTACCCCCTCTGAGGTAGAGGTCGTTGCCGTTCACCATCAGAGCAACAATAGAAGTCTCAGAAATCTGAGCTTTCTCTGCCTCTACTCTGATGGTGTGGTTACCCCGTCCTGACAGGCAGCTTACCTTCATGCTAGTGCAAAGGTGGGCCGCTAGCAGCGGCTGCAGATCCCGTGTTTGCGAGTCACCAATGAGGGTGAAAACGGACACTTGGTCTCTGAAGACGGGGTCTTCCCTTGTGGAAGAAGCCTCCCCTTTTCCTCTTTACTCTCCACATTCTCATCTTTCTTTTTCTTCTTGTTTATCTGTTTTTCTTCTATTTTGGGTTCTACTTTTGCTTCAACTATCTTCTTTTTCTGTTTTTTCTTCCGAAACGTCAGTGGGCGGCGCCTCTTCTAGGCATCGAACCTGAGCTACGTTTAGGGCTTCGAGCTTCTCTAACTTTCCCTCAAGGACCTTAGCTCTCTCCTCTGAGGCTCTATAGAGGTCTTTTAAATTTTTACCTCTCGCGTCAATATGCAAGTAGTGCAGATACTTTCAGGTCTGCATTTTGAGTAGCAGCCATCCGGAAAGTCAACGCACCACTTTTCTAACTGGCATATTGCACAGTTGTGTTTGAGACGAACGGGTCCTTTTTTGCCTGTCATTTTGAGTGCTTCCTCTCTCTCTGAAAACTCGTGACCACTCAATGATAAAAAAGGGGGGTTGGTGAGTTCTCCCAGCGTGAGTCGCTCCCGCCTATCGATCGGAGAGGTTTCGGATCTTTCAGAAGGCACGCTCCATGTGCTGCTGTTCGTCCGACCGAGTCGTCAAACCTCGGCGTGCCGTGGCTCCCAACCAAGCAGCACTGACGGTGCCCGAAGGTGCCATTGATTTCTCTCGAGGTGAACAACAACGAAGCACGCCCCGTACTAAACTCCTACTAGTTCCCTTCACAACGGCCAGGATCTCGGAGTAGCGTGCAATGGATATCCCGCCACACCAAGGAATTCGACCCAAGGCTTTTTATTGGCCTGGCAACCAACATGGGAACAAAGGGCCGTCACCTCGGACCAATGCTACCATAAGCACCCGTCAACGGGCACTGGGAACGGTCAATAATTACGCGCCAGGGAAGGGGTTAACGAGGCCCTACCCTCATCCCATTCATCGTGCCCCAACGCCTAGGAAACCTCTAGTCCTAGTCTCTCGCAACCAGTGAGCGTCGATTGGCGTTGTTTATAGAGGTTCCAAAGTCTCTCTTCTGACGCATGAGGTAGCTGCCAGGTCCTTATAGGTAGATAGAGGAAGAAAGGGAAAGAGTGACACGATAGGAGTAGGCTTCTTTTTTTTTTTTTTTTTTGTATGAGTGGAAGATAGGATAAAAGTAAAAAAAAGGAGAGGGATAGAGTAGAAAAAGGAAGGAATGACGCACCTAGTCTGGAACCTCGTTTCCGACCAAATCGACAAGGGAAGCCCTACCAGGGGTACCTAGAAGAGGTACCCCCGCCGACATAGCTCGAAAAGTCCAAGCTCCACACAAGCTCTCTTCCCGCGACAAGGGGGCGTCACCTCTCCCTCTATTTTCGTTATCAAAAGAAAAAAGTGGCAGTTGGTTTCCAAATGTTCTAACCCGAATATTCAACCACAATAAGGAAAGTCCCTCCAATGAGCTGCGGCATTTTGTGATAAGATGATAAATGGTTATTTTATTGATGGTTTCCCATGGTTAAAATCACTTAAAGTGCCATTAAATAGCTAAAGATGCTTGTGCCAATAGATGGCGCCATCTAGCGCCAAATCCGATGGCAAATTTGATGTGACCAGATTGAATAACCGTATGTCTTATCGTTATATGGGTAATTTTATGGCTCAAATGGGTACAATTGAACTTTAATCCTTTTGAAAAAAGTGACGCCTAGACCTGGCGCTTCGTTTTATGTAAGAATAACTCATTCGTCTCATTTTAGTCCACTAAGGAGGGTGTTTTACTGGAGTTTGGCTGTAGAGTTCTTAAATTTCTGTGACTATCTTTGTTAATAAATGTATATAATTAGGCAGATCCTTCGCTGGATTATTATTTTCACCAAACTTCGAAATCATTATCACATAGTTTTTGATTCTTTTATATCTCTATTTGTTTCAGCAACATGTTAAACCATACAATCCATCTTTTGGCTGAGAGGTGCATTAAGAATATGGAGATAAGTAACTGATTGAAAGAGATAATTTTGGATAAAAGAAGACTGCTAAGTCTCTGTTAACTTGGCAGAGGTATCTTTTTTAAATTATACTGATGCATATTGAAACTGCTAAGTAAATTTCATATTAACACTGGAGAACACCAACTTTATTTTCTTAATATTTAGATGACTTAAAGCAATACCGATGTGCTGAATCCAAAAATCACATGGTTTGCTTAATTAGGTTATCTTTTTGATATATCGCCCCCGAATGTTTCTACAGCGTTTTTTTATATTTCTGAGTATTTTATTTTTATATAAATCAAGCATTTTTCCTTTTTCTTCAAATAAACAAATTTTGAATAGTTTACATTAGTAAATTTCTCGAATAACTGGTATTTTGTTTTTACAACTGAATGAAGTGGATCCGGCAAGTAGATCTCTCAAATAAAGGCCGATGTATTCTGCGACATCCGCGGCGAATCCACCGTTTTCCCTAAAACAAGTTTCATAAAGCGTTCTAAACATGCTTAATTTGGCATAAAACTTGGTCAACAGGATAAAGTTTGGGCACCACACATGGTATTAAAGACATGCATCCAGGTCGCTAACACAAGGGGAAGAAGAGCGGTTCGGGAGATTGGAATTCCCATTGTTTGGAGAAAGCCTACAATCTATTGCATCGACTGTGAATTATGTGCTATTGACGTGAATGGGATCATCAGAAAGAACTGGAGCAGCCTCAAGTATCTCTACAGTATTTTCAATCAGCATGACGTCCTGTAGCTCGTTGTAATGGATTTTTAGTAAAGCTCCATATCCTTTATCCCCAAAGCAGCTAAATTATCTAGTTCGTGATTTCAGGTTATCAAAGTCCTTTGTTAAGGTGTTGGCATCCAGATTGAAGGAATAAACGTCTCAAACTGTGTTACATCTCCTTCTACCTTAATATTACATAATAAACAGGGATCCAGCAGGGACTACTTAGTCTACGTAAAGGCCAGTCCCATTCTATACTAATATGCTAGTAGTCTTGCTTTGCAAATTGTCGCCACGATGTTTACTCACGCGACATTCAATCCACAGCATGGCTCCGTATTTAAGAATATCATTATTCGTAAAATAATTGTCAATTTTGTTTTTAAAACTATTCGCATTTACTACCTCAGCAGGGAGTACGTTCCATCAATCAATGATTTTAAAAGTGAAATGTTTTAGCTATATTCGTTTGAAACCTCCGATCTTTCAGTTTAAAACCATTGTTACATGTGAGACCATGGTCGTACTTGAATTTTTTTTCATAATTTAGGTTCTCAACTTTGTTTAAAATTTGGAATACTTTGATGCGCTCACCTCGCAATCGCCCAGTTTCGAGTAGTTTTAATATATTTAATGTTTCGATATCCGACTTATTTCTAATCGAGGGAATTAGTTTAGTTACCCATCGCGTATTCCAAGTTTAACTTTACGAAACTTAAATATAGAGGTATGATTATATCTTGGTATTAATTTTTTAAACTTCTCGCAATGTATCCATATATTCGTTTCGCCTCCTACACGCTCACTCACGCTGTTTGTTAGACTTAAAATGCTTTGAAACCCGGACCATTAAATCTTTTTTTCGTCCACGGAAATAAGATTTTTACCACCAATTTACTTCGAACTACGTGCAAAATTCTACACTTGTCCAAATAGAATTTCATGTTACATTTATTACACCATTCTAAGATTTTACAGAACTTTTTCGTCGTCCGAAATTTTTAGGTAAGCTACCAAGTATGCCGGTGTCCATATCGTTTACATAAATAAGAAACAAACCCTAGGGCACGACACTATTCAATTTTCTTACTCCCAAAATTTACCGTTTAAAAATTACTCCCTGCTTACGATTACTTAGCCACGACTCTATCCTATATACGAGGTTGCTTTTAATTTCATGAGCAAAATGTTTAGTTTGTAATCGCCTATGAGGAACGGTGTCGAATGCCTTAGCGAAATCAAAGTAAACTATGCCTAAAGATCTACTTCCGTCATAGCTTTTAATCATGCTGTCATAAAATTCTAAATGATTAGTTAAACAAGAATGTTTCTGTCTAAAGCCGTGTTGAATAGCATTAATGAGATCATGTGCTTCTAAATGATTAATCACCCTATCACGAAAGAGCAATTCTATTAATTTACCTAGGATAGATGTTAAACTTATAAGTCGATAATTAATCGGAAGTTCTCTTTCTAAAAATAGAAGTTATATTGGCAAGCTTAAGATCTAATGACACGACACCTTCTTCTAAGCATTTTTTAAAACAATTCTATAGTGGTCACACTATCACGTTTCAAATTTCTCTTAAATGCACTGATAGATTAAATCAGGAACTGGACATTTACTAGATTTTGACTCTGATATAAAAAAAAAGTCTGCTTCGAAGAATTTGATATCGGTTAAAAGGTTATGCTCTTTAAAGTTCACCAACTCGTTCGTCCGTGGCATATTAAGTTTGTCTACGTTTATAAATACGAGTCAGAAAAGTTATTTAATATATCGGCCTCCACTTTCGTATCTGAAACTAATTCGGTATTGTCATTTTAAAAGGTCCTATTGTTTTCTTTATCTGGTTTCTATTGAAGACATAATCGAAAAACTTATTACGGTTATGTTTAATTTCTTTGGCAAGGTGAATTTCGTATTTTCATTTAGCTCTTTGTATTTACTTCTGACCTTCTCTTCGCCGGGCTACGTAAATTTGATTATTTTCTTCGGATGAGTTACGCTTGTGAGGCTTGTATGCACAGTTCCTATCCTTCAATTTGACTTCCATGTTATGATTCCACCAATTTAGTATACTTGAGGCGTTTTATTTGTTTTTATGCGTAATGAATTACTCATCTACGAGTAATTCCCTAAAATGCTCGGCGAAAAAGGACCTGCACTGATTAACATTTCCTAAGGTTGGATCCCACTTGATCTCTTTTAAACTTGCGGTTGAAGCCATTTAAGTCGGAACGTTTAAAATTTGGCACCTTGATATCATTATTTTCCTTGTTAGGATTTATATTAATCTCCAACTCTATTAATTTGTGATCGCTGAAACCTATACCTTCCCAAATACCAATACCCTAGATAAGATTAACGTTGTTAGTTTGAATTACGTCTCAGATGTTTTACCCTAGGGTTGGTATTGACGCATTGTTTTAAGTAGTTTTCTTCTATAATCTCAAATAGCCTGTGCCCTTTCCACCCGATCCGCATTTAACGTTTCATAGTCAATACAGAGCTACTAATAAAAAACTGGCCTGCACACACTTTGTGTCATATATCCTTCATTCTTTCACTAATCATCCTTACTTTGCAGGACATGACAGAATCAACGCCTGTCAATCTCAATATGTTGCGGTGGGGGTCTATATACTACAAAGATATTTATTGGTAAGCCTTTGGATTTTATTTCGGCGTATATTAGCTCAACTTCTTCAGGAGCGTCAATTTTAATTTGGTTAATCTTATATGACTTTTGATGTAGATTATTACTCCTCCACCCCGTTTATGCGTACGGTCTTAATTGATTATTTTTTACTCTAGTAGTTACAATTCAGCGATATAGTCTCTCCTAGATGTCTTCGCTCATGAGTCTGTTATTGCTATAATATTGAAACTGCATAAGTGCACTAAACACTTAAAGTAGTCAAACCTTTTTCGAATACTACGCGTGTAGAGTAGTAGACATGTATATTTGTTTTACGAAAGGGTACATTATTACTAACGCATTGTGAACCACTCTTCCCTATGTCTTCTATACTCTCCAATGCTGTTGGGTCTGAAAAATTACGAGAATTATTAATTATTCATCCCAGCTTTGCCACTCTCGCCCTGTTTAGATGAAGTCCGTCTCGCCAGAATTCCTCAAATTGTCCCCTAATAATAGAATCCTTATAGGTCAAACTTCGGATTCATCGTCTTGCTTGGTACCCAAATCGGAAATTTGTTTGTCATGGTTATCGGCTGCCTCTGCCTAGGCCAAGATGGTGGGGCTCCTCCTCGAACTGTAACGAGCATAACATCCTCTGGTCCAGTAGGCTGGCCAAGCAGACTATCTCGATGGGCTGGATTAACCGCCGTCGATGGTCATGATTCTTCTTGCCGTGTACCTTCCGTTACCTGAGTATCAATATTACCTCCGCTTTCCTCTGAAGAGAAGGATTTCGTGATTATAGAGATATTGTGCGACTTCTTTACAAGATTAGAGTGCTACAGTACTGAAGATTGTGGACAGTTCACTGATAGTGAAAGCGATCGCTGAACCGTGTTCTTCTGCACAACGGCCACCAAGTTGCACATAAAGCGGCTTCATTTAAATACTTTTGTCATGCTTTTTCTAGGATTGACCATGGGGATGTTGAAAGCTGGCATCTTTGACGGTCCTCAACTCAGTGAGCTCATTAGAGATCCAGATTTTGAAAAGTTAATGAAAGAACTAATCACCTATATGCTAACTGCTTTCAGAAACCTCGGATGTAATATAAGCTTTAAAATTTATTCTTATTCTCACATATAGACAGTTTTCTCGAGAGCCCTTGGATTAATGAGCGATGAGCAGGGGACGACATTTCATCAGAACATGAAAGACATGGAGACAAAGTATCAGGGACGCTGGGATGCAGTAATAATGGCTGATTATTGTTGAATTCTGAAGATAGACATCCCTATCACTGAGCATTCTAGGATTTGAAAGAAACGGAAGATAATACCCTGAATTCTAAACAATAATGACCTAATATCCAAGTTCCTTTTACATGCTTTAATCAATTCCTACTTTTCAATGTGCAATAAGCAAGTTTTTTAACATTTAATTGAAAAATTGTTTTAGAAAACGATAGTTTATATCTTAAAAACATATTTTGGATGAGAAATATTAAAACTATCAACAGAAAATGTCACAAATTGTAATAGATTTTGTAGTGTATTTCTGTTCTTTCTGGAACTCGAATTCGGCATTTTGGCGTTAAACCCAACGCTTAATCCACTAGAATCATCAGAGCAGAGATTTTGGCTGTCCAAGAAATTTGACACATTCTTTGCAAAGACTTGGAAGCGAACGTGAAAATGTGAAGTAAGAATATGTTTGATATAAAACAAATAATATTAATTTTAAAAAAAACAAAAACTTGTGGGTTTTTAAGGAGCAATTAACACAAATTTATTTAATCGATTATATCCAATTTGAAGATTTGGGTTGTGAAAATTTAGTAAAGCTGAAAGAACATTGATCTCCTCCTATATTTAGAAGTAGAATATTTTGGTGTAGTTTGAAAATCTATTAGTAACTTAGATAAAAGAAATAAGGAACCCAGAAATTTGACACTGCATTAAAATCATTTTGAGAAAAATTATTTTGTTGTTCCTAAATTTTCTTTCAAAAGGTTTAAATCATTCCCTTAAAAAAGTAGATTGTTAACATGCATCCTTCACAAGATTTCGTTTTTATCACAGACTGATGTTCATTTCATTCGTATTAAAAGATATATGCTGAAAAAATGATTATTATAATGCACATTTGAGCACAAATTTTCATTATCTTTTACATGTAACATCTTGAAAAAACAAGTTATCACCTAAAATATAAAAAATATGTCTTAAATTAGTGCCCCAAAATACCGATATAATCTGTGTAAGCCTCGTTCTTGTATATGGTGAACAATGAACTTTTTCCTAAAATTGCCTAGTTTTATAAAGTTCTTGTTTAATGAGTTCCCAGTTTTGAGTAATGATGGTCAAGCTGTAATATTGGGACATTACAGTACTAGGTAATTTCTTTAATTCATTTTTGCGCAAATAAGAAACCTTAACAACATTTTGTGCCCATTTGTTTATTTTACAACAATTTTTAGCAGAAAATGCATTATTTTTACTCAGTATTGTCATTTTTTTAAATTAATGCTGTATAGAAATTAAAAAAGCATTGTTATTATTTAATATGAATTTTTTTCTCTCACATTGAAACGAAATATTCAAGTATCCTATAAATTAGAAATTGGTGAGATTTACGAAAATATAAAACATTCTTGTACGTATGAGAGTGTGGGTTGGTGATTTAAAACCACAAATATTATTACAGTGTATAGTGCGAAGCATATTTTGTGGTCTAAAATAGTGATAATAAAACCTAACAATAAGCACGAGTGTATATTTTATCTACAAAAATAGTGACTGAGCGATTCAAAGAAGGGGTGACATATTTAAGAATTGCATTGATATCACTTGGTCAGCAGGAAAACGCTCTCTTTTTGCAGAACAAAGAAAGTTAAGGTGAGTCATGGATCCTCCTCCGGGGCATTATTATAACAAGTATTCTTCTCTTTCAGCTACTCTTGCGTCCATTAATAGCCAATTCACCTAACTATAACACTTTTTTTTAGGAGCAACCTTTTTTCCTTGTGGAAATGCACCGTTGGTTCCGCGTTTATTAATTCGGACTTTTCCCCTTATTTGAGACTTTCATAAAAAATATACTACTTTAATATTGAAAGTATTACAAAAGGGTGGGATGGCGATTGTATTTATACGGGCTTTGTAGTTGCATATTTAAGAATTAACTCATCCTATTAAAGTTTAATAATCTGCCCTGTGCAACAAAAAAGGCAGTTCAACGGAACACTTTATACTGGAGATAAGTTTTGCAAGGGACCAGCTTCAATCTTCAGTCCCAAACAATGAACAACTGTCTCATTTTGTGCCTCGTATAAGAAACTCATATACTGAGTGGAATCCTACATAATCGGAAATCTAAAATGACTATTTTCATTCATGTCGTCTGCAATCATCCGTTAATCTTTAATTAATTATATAGTAATATTACGAACTTACTCTCTATATTTAAATGAAATTTATATAAATAAACCCTTAAAGCTTTTAATTTTTTAATTTTAATTCGCTTTAATTATGCCATAATTCAGGTAACATAACTATCGTTCTATCCATGTTGGTTGAATTAGAAGGCCAGTTTGATTTTTAATTACTCTGAGGTTTTGATCACCAATAGGACACATGTATCATATTCTACTCTTCTTATATGATTTTTTACTAGGTCTCAAAAATTGAAAGAGACAAATAAGACTCAAAAGCCAGTTAGTAGCAGATAGAAAAATATAAGTACAGAACAAATTCAATAAACACTCAAAATGTAGTTGAATTCTTGTCACTAATGAAAGAGTCAGTGTAATTTTTATCTTCTGTGACATTTTACTTTTTGTGTATGCTCTATAGAATTTTCATCATGAAACTAATTTTCCCGCACTTTGTGTCATGACATGTTGCGCTAATGTCATTCCTTCAAATGTAAAGAAAAGACATGGGTGATGGCATGAGAATAAGGCAATTTCTCCTATACACGTAAGTTTGGTCTTGTCTTCGATGGCTCAGTAGCAACCAACTTCCATTTGTTATAATTTGTTTATTATATGCAATCATCATCTTACCGCCTCACGACGGCAAGGGGTTTGGAATCAAAAAGAAAAATCTTCAAATCGGCGGCGCGCTAAGGTAGCACATTACTTTTTTTAGGTTCAAATTAACACACCCGCATCTCTTCAATTTAAGAATTTAACATATTTCAGTTTTCAAGGAAGTAAGGCTGGTGCACTTGAACGACCAAAAACTACCTTCCCTTGCTAATTTCGTTATTCCTTATCATTCACAATGCCTCACAGAGATTGGCTGGTACGAGTATGTAATGTAGAATCTGATCTAATTAGGTTTCATCTGTTGCCAAATCCTCCAGGCGAGCCTCTTCGTAAAATCTAACCATACATAGCTATTATACGCAAGATCATACGTTTCCTCCTCGGTTAGGATTTTCTCTCTATGACACTCATTCAAATAACACTAAGAAACAGTGATTTTCTTCTTAAATGATTTGACATTTTCTTGGCAAATTCAATAGCACTGATTTTTAATCTGACATCAGTTTTTCGTCATCACGTACAGTTTTATAGATTTGCTTGTCAATTTTGTGTATATTAAAGTTGTTCTCTGAACAAGTGTCAAAAATAAACATCTAAGTGTATAAAAACATTTTTCTATACACGAACATATCACAGATACAGGAATTTACTATATTGGACTCTATCTTAATCTGATTTGATGATATTTCAACCAAAAGAGTTTTGGTATTTTACTTTTGCCTCATTTTGGCGCTTCAGCGAGCAGTAATCAGCCATCATGTTGGGACTAAAGAGGCATTGGTATCGTGTCTGCATGATGGCCCTTTCCTGGTGGAATCTTGTTCCGTGTTCGTCGCTGACATTTTCGAGTTTTGGTGTAAAAAATGTTCGGGAACGAGTGAAAGAAGTGTAAATTCAAAGATATCCATGCTCCTAGAGCTTGGTAACTCTGAAGCATGTCGTGCATGATGTCTTCGCTGTTTTCTGCACCATGATTGACCAGCAATTTGCGTAGGACTTCTGAGTCTGATTTAATGTTTGTAAAAATAAGTCGTCTTCACTAAGTTTATAGGGACTCAAAAACACAAAAACTGGGCACTTTGATGCTTGTATGAAATCTTATAATAGGTTCACGTCGAACCAAAATAAAATTTTATGTTAGGGAATCAGAAAGTTTAGGGGTTCTAAGAAAGACACTGTTTCCGTATCTTAAATACCTCTCCATTTGTGAAAAGTCCAAATAGACAGAGGGTTTTTTTTTGGAGAGCATATGGCTTATGGGGATCGCCTCTTCTCTTGTTATTTTTTATGTAGTCATCATATCTGTAGTGGAATATATATTAGCACTGTTACTTTACTGCATGTCCTGGTGGTAGGTTCCTTGGTTTGACAACTCAGGCATCGGAGGGATTGTTTCGCTTTGTGGTCTTGTGTCGCAGTTTGTTAAGTTTCAGGTTGTATATGATGTTTTTTTTTATATGAATTAGATTTACAGTGTGGCCACTGCAAGGAACATTCAGTGGTTTCATAAAATAGCTGAGGGGCAGATTGATGTTAGCAAACAGATGTAAGCAGACTGTTAAGCCTAACTGGGAGAATGGCTGCTATTAGAGCAAAAAGTGTAACCCTTCGAGGCGAAACAACACGAAAATGGAGGACGACACCAGGGAAAAGGGCAATAAACATGGCAAATAATGGCTCCACACCTGTAGAGGTTAAAGAAACTACGCTAATACCAATTAAGTAACAGGTAGACCCCAGAGCTCACCTAATCCTGGAACAGATACCTTGATCTGTCAAGGTGCACCAAACAAGGTATGTAGACGAAAGCTGATGATGACGATGATTGTAACAAATGTGATGGATGCTCCCAATGGTACCACTCTGAAGGTCAAAACATGGATAAAGATGAACTAAAAAAAAATTATCGAGATGGAAGGGTTTATATATGGATTAGTTGCTCAGCCGATGTACCAGATTTGTTTAAGGCCAAGGGAGTTAGAGAAATATAGAGCTGATGAAGAAGAGAAGGCATTTAAGAAATTAAATCTCATCTTTCAAGAGATTAAGGAGCCAACAGGAGCAAGCAATGAGGAAAAATATATAGCAGATGAACAAGTTGTTAAGGAAATTGCTAACAGTATTGGAGTGACAGATAATGTGAAGATTAAAATGGTGAGGCGACTTGGTAAACCAAAACCTAGAACATCCAGATTACTAAAGGTTATGTTTGAGAGTGAAAGTACTAAATGGGACATCTTAAAGGAAAGTGCAAAAGTAAAGGAACATGAAGCCCTAAAGGACATTCAAATTAGGCCTGATAGGACATATGAGGAGAGAAAAGGTCATTCAGTATTATCAAATCACAGGGATGAAAAAAACGATCAGGAACAGGAAAAACAAAAAATGGATTATAAGAAGGGGGAAATTGGTCCAGATTGATCTGAACCAACAACCAAGAAGATATTAGGATTAACTGATCTCAAATGCATGTATACTAATATAGATGGTGTAACTAGTAGTCTTAAGTGTGATTCCTTAGAAATAGCAATTGAACTAAATAATCCGCATGTAATATTTTTAACAGAAACAAAACTTAATCTAATAGACATATCGTCCATTCTCCTAAATACATGGAAGTACAATATTTACAGAAGCGATAGAGGTACAGATGGTGGAAGTGAATTACTAATGGTTCATAAAAGTTTGACTTCTACAATAACCGAAAATGAATCTTGGGACGATGTTGAAGCAGCGGAAAATACAGTGTACATTAACAATAAGAAAGTACTACTTTGGTGTATATATAGGCCACCTGGTTCACAAGCTGAATATAAAGAAGGGGTAATAGAGGCCATTGTGTCAATGAGTAACACTAATGTAGACCAAATATTACTGTGCGGAGACTTTAACTTTAGGGAAATAGATTCGTTAAATCATACCATTGCAGGGAGACTGAAGAGTAAACCAATGAAATTTTATGACACATGACAGGATATGTTTCTTCATCAACACGTTAATCAATTCACCAGGATAAGGGGAAATGACACACCTTTCACACTGGATCTCGTATTTTCAAAAACTGAACTACTAGAAATTGATGAAATTTAGTACGAATATCCTATTAATACTAGTGATCATGCTGTTTTGCTTTTTAACTTTAGTTTAGAAAGTAGTATTCCTGCCGTAAACAGATCCATTAAATTCAATTACTACAAAGGTGACTATATAAGTAAATCAGTTCCTCAATGCGATAAATTGTGATTTATTGCTTGAAAATAAACCATGGGAGAAAATGTGGAAAAACCAACTACGAAAATATAACGAAGCCATAGAAAGGTATATAGCAAAAGTACCAATAAGCCCAATGGGTAAGGGTAAGCCTGAGGGGTTTACAGTGGGGGTGAGGAGGAAACTGATGCTAAGGATAAAGCATGGGAGAGATACCTCAAAAGGAAGACTGTACACAGGTATCACACTATTGTTTGAAAAGAAACATAGCTACCACAGCAGTAAGACAGGCAAAGTTTACTTTTGAACAGAGACTGGCACATGCAGTGAAAGTTAATTCAAGGGCCTTTTATTCATATCGTCGCAACAAGACTACTATAAATGAAGAGGTAACCCAGCTGAAGAATGCATAAACTTCCCCCAATACCACAAGCCTAGAGGCTGCAGAATTACTAAACCAAGAATTCCAAAAGGTTTTTCGATGGGAGGATAGCCATATACCAGAACCCACTCAGACTTTTGTAGCATAGGAATACAAAACTGTGAATTCTCACCAGAGGATGTGAGGGTGGAACTTGAAAATTTGAGTTCCAACTCAGCATCGGGTCCTGATGGTGTCCACCCTAGTGTACTTAAAGAATGTAGTGCAAGCCTGGCACCTTCTTTGCGGAGGATTTTTACGGAATCCCTCATGACAGGCATAGTACCTGGAGGTTGGCGTTATGCCAATGTTACCAAAATCTTTAAGAATGGCAAAACAACTAATCTTCTGAATTATTGACCGGTGAGTCTTATATCTGTACCATGTAAAATTTTTGGCGAAGACTGATTAGGAAAGACATAGTGGAACATCTTGAAACACACTCTATACTCAGTGAACACCAACACGGATTGAGACAAAAAATGTCTTGCCTCACTAAACTGTTAGAATATCTAGAAGACCTTGAGAATGCCTTGGTAAAACAGGAGAATGAAGACATCATATACCTAGATTGCAAGAAGGCCTTTGACTCTGTCCCGCATCAAAGACTCATCGCGAAAATGGAGGCTGTAGGGATCAGAGGAAGAGTGTTGGAATGAGTCGGAGCATTCCTGCAGAACAGACAACAAAGGGTTGCAGTAAAAGGGGTCTTGTCCAGCTAGAGGGATGTTTGGAGTGGGGTCCCCCATGGTAACGTTCTGGGTACTACACTATTTTTAATCTATATCAATGACATCATGGACAATGTGAATTCATCAAAAAACTATTTGCAGATCATGCAATAATTTGCACAAAAATACAAGCGCCCAGTGATGCTGATATATTACAAAATGACTTCTAGAAGCTACAAGAATGGAGCAACAACTGCTTACTTAAATTCAATGAAAATAAGTGTATTGTGATGCATGTAGTAATAACTAACCCAGGATATGGGTACACTATGGGGGAAAGCTTATTGAATGTTGCTAGTACATCAGAAAAGGGTTTTTGAATTATTATCTCGAATAACTTGAAACGTGGGGCATATGTTAATAAGATGACAACCAGGTCCAAC
The DNA here is from genome assembly GCA_963969495.1 of Ceratothoa steindachneri. Classification (NCBI taxonomy): domain Eukaryota; kingdom Metazoa; phylum Arthropoda; class Malacostraca; order Isopoda; family Cymothoidae; genus Ceratothoa; species Ceratothoa steindachneri. The sequence goes on from OZ018328.1 coordinate 89,696,930, forward strand.
CTAGAAGCCGGGTAGGATAAAATCTACTTTTATTTATATGAATGAAGAAATGTTCCTGGCACTATACTTGGCTCTCGTTAGGCCGTTAATGAAGTATGTTGTACAGGCCTGGTCCCCCCAAGGCAGAGGAGATATTACAAAACTAGAAAGAGTCCAGAGAAGAGCTACAAAGCTGGTACCAGAGCTTAGGGTTCTGCCATATGAAAAAAAACTTAGAGGAGCGAAGGACTAGAGGTGACATGATCGAGGTGTTTAAAATATTAAATAATTATGAAAATATTAACGCTAACCCGTTCTTTCAACTTGCTGCAGAAGGTAACAACATCCAGTCAGAGACTAGAGGCAACCAGCTTAAGCTACTGAAGCCCCGTCACAAAACATCGAAGTGAGGGCCACTTTTTTGGTGTTAGGGTAGTAAATAAATGGAATGGTTTACCGGGATATGTTGTGTCCAGTGCAAGTACTATAGCATTTAAAAACAATTATGAAAAACACTATAGTAGTGTGAGAAGAGGCAACTTATGAGCCTGGCTCCCTGGCCTCTTAACCACTCCTAAGGTAAGCATCAATCTACTAACATCTTTGTAAGCAAAGCACTAATACAAGTAAAAATAAAAAAAACAGAAAGATAAAAACGAGCGCCTAAAGATAGTGCCAGATCCCTTAAAGAAAGGGGAGGAGCTTGTGCTGAGTACTTAGAAGGAAAAAACCTGAAGCCAAGACTATCGGTCTCCTGAATGTTAACGTTCGGCCAAAATAGTAAGTGGTCCATTTTATTAGAATAGCAAATACCGCCAACATAATGTATATATCGCATAACCTTACATTCATATTTCTTCTATATATTCAATGTAAATCAAATTTAATCGATGAGTCAAAAGACAAATTTGGGTTCGGAGCATGAAAATAAGAAATATGGTGGCATTTGCCATCATGTTGAATAACTTAATATGTAAACTTATCCCTTAAATGACAAAATCTAATTAAAAAATTGGTTTGGTTTTATTTCTGTAAAAATTAAAAGATTTTAATAAAATAAGACGATATACAATAAACTAAACTCTACCCAACTTCTATTTGAATGTATTAAACGCTATATATATGAAATGATTGTATCGAAGAAATATGAGAGAAAAGTATTTTCTTAATTATTTATGTATGATTAGATAAAAAATATTTCCATAATAATGTAAAAAATAGCAAAATAAGTGATATTTTAGTAGAATATACAAATTTAAGGATATTTGGAACACATTTGAATAAACAAAAATTAAGTTCACGTTTACTTGTTATTTAACAACGTGTGTGCATACAGTTTACATCATTTAGATAAGAGGGCAATTGGAAAGTGACTTAGTATAAATAAAAATACATTTAAAGAGACTCGTAAATCAACAGAGATACATCTTGAAGACTTTCCAACTTTCCGCCGAATGAAGAATACTGAATACATCAGCGACGATTTCTTTACTCTCAAAGAAATCCATGATCCCTCTTACCCAGCATTCAATCGAGAAATACTTCCTTCAATCAAAAAAGAAGATAACTATACTCTTTGGAGTCAGCGTTTCATGTAAAAGGCACTCACAAAAGAATCAACCTGGAGGCCCCTAAGCCGAACCCAGAAACGTATTGCGCTATCTAGGAGTGCAACGAAAACTCGCTGACAAATCAACCATGGTGACCAAATCATCACAACTGGGAAACACGGCATACCCTATAAGTGAACAAACTCGAGGGCCATTTACTACACCTGCTTTCAATTTTGCTTCAGTTACCACTCCTTTAAATTTGGCTTTCAAGTTTCGAAGAAAGGATTGGCTGGATTCATTGGCATACTAAAACTCTTTATAGGGCCTAGTTTCAAATGAAGTTGTTGTATGAAGAGCTTTAGTGGATCGATTAGCTGATTGCGAATGCAGTTGACTCTACCTGGGGTATGTTTATGTCTTGGTATCTATTTACTTTTAATGTAGTGGTTTTCATCGTTTTGCTCTTTCATAAGCAGATAAAGCACATATGCTTCGTAGAACTACTTTGAAGACCGAGGCGTAGGCATATGATTTTCAGGTCTGCGCATATCCTCCACTGGTAAGCATTATAGTTGATAGCAGCAAAGAGAATTTTCATGCAGTTTTAGCTTTCATTCATTACAAGAGCCTGTACGATAGGAACCGACGGGAGCTAGTTGCCATTGTGCAGAACAACGGATTCCAAAGTATTCTTTCCGGAATCTATGAAAAGCTTCCATTCTTGTGATATGGTTGGGCTCTTCTTGCAGAGCTTTGTCATCAGATCATAATTATTGCACAGTAACAAAATTTCTCACCTATTTTGTATAATGACCATAGGTTGTGAGTCTATGTGGACAGAGGTGATCCCCACAACATGCTGCAGTAAATCCCATGGATTTAGGTGCCATCCAAGAAACTCAACTTTTTATTTTGTTAAAACAATATCCCTAATTAAGTCATATACCTCTTCCTGAGTGAGCAATTGTGGTTCTGTTTTTTCGACGTCAGTGTATTCAACACCAGCTTAGCTTGTGGCCTCGGATTCATCAGTTTATGCATTGTGATCGTGTGTAACTGATGGACTTAGAACTAATTACTCATCACTCAGTGTCACTGGTCGAATTACGTAGGCCAAGTTGTGATACTTGATTCAACATCGCTTGTTTAGTGAATATCCTTTGATCTTGCATAGCTAAAAGTAGCACCCATAGCTATGATTCTTGCAAAACCATTGGTATGGAAAATGACAAGCCTTAAACCCGTTTGTTCGGTCCCCATCATTTAAGTGATTGGCACATGAACTACACGCTACCTGTAGGTACCAGATCTGGCCTTATATACAAGTGGACGTTAGAAGTAGTTTGTGTAGTTGAATCGAAAGTTGGTAGTTATAGATTTTTGAGTCTTTGGTGTAAGCGAAATACATATGTAACAAAAGAGTTCTGGTTCGTTTAACATTTGAGACGATCCATTGAAATTCATTTTCCAGTCAAAGAAGGCTTAACTTTCGCGAAAGTGCGTCACAACAATTTACGTGAAAAAAGAAACGGCACCATGATCAAAAATCATACTGTATCATGCGAGAATGTGATATATATGAATCAACATCTAAGATAAAAACGAGTAAGAGGTTAGGTAAAAAAAATCCATGAAAATTAGGATGACTATTAATGGCATAAAATAAATTTATTTAGTTCTACAAAGCTAGTTTCATGTAAAATCACACAGTACCCATGAAACTTTTTTAATTTGTTTATCAGTTTAATCAACAGACCATTTATGCGGTCTTCCAACCCTTTCACACCATGGCAGCTATAGTCGCATATTCTCTTTACAATTCGATTATTTTCGATTCGTTTTATATGACTATAGCAATGTAGACCAATATTAGTCACAACCTAATTCACCCTTTTCCTTAAACGTAAAACTCTCTTACCCGGTCGTTACTCAATCTATCCACCTCTCGTCCCCCAAGCACCCACCTCAATTTGTCCATTTGCCCTACTCTCACTAGAAGTCGTTACTTTTCCTTATATATATATATATATATATATATATATATATATATATATATATATATATATATATATATATGTTTAAAATGAAAAACTCACAAAGTATCACGTGAGAGTAGCAAATGAATGCAATGTCCCGCAGGAAAAAATGAAAAGGTATTTCCAAGTACTTTCGAACTTATTTTAAGTTCCTTATAAAGGATAACTACAAAAAATAATTTTATATTAGAGGTATATATACGAAAGAAAAGTTTGAAAGACCGCCTCAAAACAAGAAATCACCAACGAGGAAGACGGAAGGGAAAAGGTAAAGAAACACATTAAGAATTACAAGAAGCAGGTAGTAAGGTCAAACTGAGAAGACGGAAATGGTAACAGATTAAAAAAAATGGAGATAGCCTAACGAGAGTGATAATAAGACACGATGAGCAAAAGGGGGGAAAATTAGGAGAGGTAACACGTAAATAAGTCCAATTTTATTAAGATCATTCCAAAAATATTAAAACATAAGTATTTCCTTCCATGTATCTTGGGGCGCTCAGAAAATGTAGTCCTGGCTATGTAGATCAAGAATTTACCAAAATTGAAGAGATTGCCTTCAATCTATGTGACCCGAAATATTTTGGGGAAAAACTGTATGTATAAAGCTAAAAAACATTCTATCACGGCAAGTTAGGGAAAACACGACCTTTACACAACATATTACTTTTACCTTATCATGATAATTTCTTGTATGCACTACCAATGTTAAAACAACTTAATATAAGTGTAACTTTTAAAAACAATTATACTTTCAAAATGTGTTAATAAAACACAGCCCAGGGAACGATATTAATGTAATATATAGTATACCTTGTTTGGATTGTAATTTATTCTATGTAGGTCAAACTTCTAAAAATATCTCTGTAAGAATTAAGCAACATCAAAATGCAGTATCTAAGCGAAATTCAAATAGTGCTTTGGCCGTCCACCGGCTTAAGATGAGTCAACAGATTAGCTGGTCAAAAGCAGGTACCAAAATGCATATAAATGATTTTATTAGCAGAAATATCATTGAATCGTTCCTAATCTCTAGCTTAAAGGAGAGAAATGTAAATATTAGGCCTCGATTTGTTTTCCTTAGATCCAAATGAAACTTATCAGAGGTCATAGAAAATCTGATCTAATAGGGAAAACATTGCTTTGTATAAATACGGTGTCTCTCTATTTTATAAGCCATTGTGAGTTTTAAAATGTTAAGATAACGTAAGTACTAGCTCTAATTAATCTTTCTTTTTCCTTACGTGGTATATCCGAATAAATATATATATATATATATATATATATATATATATATATATATATATATATATATATATATATATATATATATATACATATATATATATAAATATATATATATATATATATATATATATATATATATATATATATATATATATATATATATATATATATATATATATATAAAAGAACTCAATGACAGGTTATGGTATATGTGGTATATGATAGTGAAACTACTGTATAGGAGAAAAAAAAATTAATTTACGAGACTAGTGTCATATACGAGGGGCGGTAAATAAGTTTTGCGAATCGGTAAGGCAAAACAGAGGAAGGGGGATGGCTGCAAGTCAGGACCTGCAGCCGCACGTTCTTGCCTCGGCTATTTAAGAAGCAGCAGCTGATCGCAGATCGTCAGTCACAATTTTTTCAACAATGGAGAAGGTTGAGCACCGTGCATTGATCAAACTTTTGACCAAGGAAGGCAAGAATGCAAAAGAGATCCAGGAAGGCATGGTTGCAGTGTATACCGACACCACTCCTTTCTATGCATCCATTGCTCGCTGGAAAAGGGAGTTCCGCCATGGTTGTGAGTCCCTTAAAGATGACCCCCGTCCAGGCGGCTACTCAGACGTGACCAACGAGGCCAATGTGGCCCGTGTGGAGAGGATGATCTTTGAAAATCAACGGGTGGAAGTCGAACAAATCGAGCGAGAACTTGGAATATCACATGGAAGTGTTTTCAAAATCATCCACGACAATTTGGCCATGACCAAGATCTCTGCCAGTTGGGTCCCTAGAAACTTCACGTCTATCATTGAATTCAACGTCGTTAAAGTTTATAAGGCTAGAGTTGCACAAGCTGCCCTGCGCGAGTGCAGGTTTGAGGAGCTCAACCATCTTCCCTTACAGTGCAGATCTCGCCCCTAGCGACTACTTTTTATTCCGCCAGCTCAAGGCTCCACTGCCTGGACGCCTGTTTAGGGACGATGAAGATGTCCATCTCGCCTTCCAGGAGTGAATTGAACAGCAGTCGGGAGATTTCTGGTTGTTGGAAATTCCAAGCCTCAGGAACAAGTGGCGCAAGTGCATTGAAGTCAAGGGTAGTTATATTGAAAAATAATAAAACACCTTTCCTCATATCTCGTTTTCTTATATCCGAATTGCAAAACTTATTGACTTTAGTAGGAAGGCATGGTTGCAGTGTATACCGACACCAGGAGTTTTTGAGAGGTAAGAGAAAGGTACATTAGAAGAACACTAGAATCAAGGAGAGCAGAGGGTGGCACAATGAAGGAAATCCTTTACCGAGAAGACAGAGATAACGCCTGGCAAAAAAGTTTGAAATTCCTGGCCGGGACTTGAACCCGGGTCTGCTAATTGCCGGTCAGATGCTTTAAAAAAACTCCAGTTTCTTGTCTCATTGCTCATTCGCGTCCAATTTCTCTTTCATGTACTATATTGTAATATATTCTGCGATGCAAGGTTTCTGCACCTTTGTTTTTGTCTTCAAAATTGTTTTGAAAGACAGAAAATAAATATGGCGAAAGCCCTGTGGTGTTGTTATCACCCGCAGAACTTGCATTTGCTCCTTCTTCTTTGTATGTAACTTGGGGATGAGCCTTTAAATTGTGAGCGGGTAAAAAGATGTGGTATAAAAATTCCTTGGAGGTTGCTAGCTTAGAGAGATACTAAGTTTGATGGGGTAACGCTTTGGGCGAAGTAGAGTCACTGTGCCTGGTAGCTCAGCGGTAGAGCATCTAACCGGCAATCAGCAGACCCGGGTTCGAGTCCCGGCCAGGAATTTCAAATATTTTTCCCCTGGCGTTATCTCTGTCTTCTTGGGAAAGGATTGCCTTCATTGTGCCGCCCTCTGCTCTCTTTGATTCTAGTCTTCTTCTAATGTCCCTTTCTCTTACCTCTAAAAAACTCCTGTTTCTTGTCTCATTGCTTATTCGCGTCCAATTTCTCTTTCATGTACTATATATATATATATATATATATATATATATATATATGTGTGTGTGTGTGTGTGTGTATGTGCGTAGTGATAGAAGGGGTTTAATGCTTATAACGAGCGGAGAGGATGATTTATTAATTGCGGCGGGGATCACCATTTCCTATTTGAAACAAATATTCTTTCTTAAGACATAGATCTAAGTTCGGAATTCGAGTTGAATTTTGAGGTTCTCAACCAAATATGTCTGTATTTGGATTTTCCAAACAACTTGATGAAAAGTAACTTTATTTTCAATTTGAGGTTTAATAAGATGAATGGCTGGAGTTTGTGATTCCTATCCACCGAGTTGGATGGAACATAAAGACCAAAACGAAATGATTTGATTGACTACGTTGATGATGTGAATAATGAGAATGAAGATAATGTGTTTGCTTTACGATTGTTTTATATGTGTATAAAAGGTGGCGTTACCAATGGTGTTTCTGTAGACTAGATTTGTGTGAAGTGAATGTTTGTTGACGTGTTTTCGAGAGAGAGAGAGAGAGAGAGAGAGAGAGAGAGAGAGAGCAGTGATTATTTATTAAAGGAATTTTATAGATAGATGTTGAAAAGGGTATTTTATACGATTCAGTCTAGTAAGTTAGCCTTAATAAACAAATGGAACAAAATGGTTAAATGACAATTTTGTGGCAATGGAGTCTTTTTCAATTCAAAGGAAGATAACGTGACTAAGGGAAGATCAATGAACGCTCCTGTCAAAACACGTGAGTGTTCTGACAATATTTCCACGCTCTAACACTCTCGATCTAATCGCTGCAGTACTTTCCAACGTTTTTAAAGATTTTTCTCTCCAATTATCTTTATCTCTACTACTATCATTCACAATGAAATCTAGGAACCTTTGAACTCCTATAAAAAAATAAGCACCAGCGTATTTTAACTCGTAAATACTATCACATTACTCTTATCCGAAATAAAATTTAGGCGTCTTCTCTCACACACCTTATCAAAAGCTTCCATCAATATTCCCAATTCCTCTAATTCGCAAAGAAACAACAGCAATTCATTAGCATACAGTATATGTAGATATAATAAATCCCTCACCATTCCTTATCAATTTCATACCACTTTCCCCCATCACCGTAAATACTTCTCTCAGTAATCCATCGAAAGATTATTAATAGGCTATGGATTTATCCCACAACCCTGACTCTCCCCGACTTGGATCAAATCAGTCAATCCCTATTTTTCTATTTTTGTCCCAGAAACCGCACTTTTGTTCCAACGGAAATATTCTTCTAATCTTTACACCATCGCAAAGTTTCTATGACTCCATTTATTCTCACTAGCTACTATAATGATTGTCTATCTGCAAGACCAATCGCTAGATCTAGATCTTCTAGATCCGTTGTTTTTTAGGTGGGATTACCATTCATATGCTTTGCTGATGATTTCCTATCAAACTCTCAGTTATACTTTTATAGCCTTAATCTGAATTATTCGATACATTTTCTACAAAACTCAACAGATTTATCCGTCTGTAGTACTTTTACTCAATTTTCTTCACTTTAACCCTATACATTGTTAGTATTCCTGCAGTTTCACGCCTAAGTGACTATTATACTTTCAAAATCCTTACACATAGCCACCCTGCCCGTTCAATACCCCAATCATTACCAATATTCATCATCCTAACGAAAATATGATCTACTTTTTCTGCTCTTACATTTTCCAGAACTCTAGTAGCACGAACAATCTCTTGCATGCTTATCTCTTCCGTTCCCGATTCAGCTACGAATTTATATCCATGAAGCTGATCAAAATTAAATTTGCATTATCTATCCCACTAAATAATTTAAACACTTCATCAATGTCGTAGAATGGACTCTCGACGATATACCATATATGACTATTCGTTGAGGGAACTTATTCAATTATATTTAGAGTGCTGGGTGTCTGGTCGACCGAGGTTATTATCTTCAATATGCTTAAGAAGTGGAACTGAGCTCAAGGATAATAACATGGCTATCATTAATAAAATAGAGTTTTATTAATAGAAACTATCAACAACACACAAAACGGAAAATATTGACATAAACAGAGAATACACAGGGTCGTGAGGAATCTAGCTAATCCGAGGATTAAGATTTGGGAGAGATTTAAAAAGGTAAAACAAATAAAAATTTAAAGGATGGGATGGTTCGCTAAACCATTTAAAGCACAGGATAGGGTTGACAAAAAAGTTAAATACTCAAAGGTAACGTTCAGCTTACGTAATTACACTTGTTGTGCAGAGGAAGGCGACGTGAAGGAATCATCGGTCCGCTGGCGAGTTGCAGCCGAAGGATGGGGGAATTAAATGATTTTGACGTGGCGTCTTGGGAATGAGAATCGATTCTTGGCAAACGGGCTTAAAGAACAATGGCTGTTCTACGTTGTTCTCTTTTGAACAACAGGGGGGGTGAGAACCGTCTTTTGTCTACGGGCTCAAAGAACAATGGTTGTTCTAATGATGTTCTCTTTCTGAACAGCAGGGGGGAAGGGTGAGAACCGTTTCTTGTCAACGGCCTCAAAGAACAATCGCTGTTCTAACGCTGTTCTCTTTCTGAACAACCAGGGAAGTCTTGTGGACTTGGCATCATTAAGGCTCGAACCTTGGCACTCAAGGGATATTATCCTATTCTGGACAAATGATGCTGGATCTCGAGGTAGAGGGTCCGTTGGTGCACAAGGTGAGACTGGACCGTAGAGATGTCTCGCGAAGAAAATCTGGATCTTGAATCTGATCTTAGTGGTAAATTTTCCATATAAATAGTCGAAACATCCCCTTGGCGTAGGGAACAATGGAGTGGGGGCTTCGAGGGAATGCACAGCCAAGTCCTGAGAACAATACCTTATCTGTCCATAAGCCTAACTCAATCTGGCGAGGTCGGTGCATGGGGCGAAACGGGGGAAGATATACCTCCTTGGTTAACCATTGACTCAGGTGGCGGCTATAATGCGCCCGGCTTCAAGGCGAAGATGCACGTGGGTAGCATTGTGTTTCTAAAAACATGTGATAACGGTTGAAATTAAGCGGCCTCATCCCATTCTATTACAATCAAATTACCCTAGCCAACTTCTTTTGACCTCTCCAATGCCCATAAGTACACTGCTATTCATTTCCTTCATTTTGATGCAGCTCATCTTCCATGTTACCCATCTGCTACTTTCCTACGCTGTTTATTGATTGGTTTGCTTTCCTTTTCATATTTTTGTGTGAATTTAGCCTCATCTCTCTGATAACCTCATAGACACTACTAAGAAAATATAAGTAAGGCTCTATTTTGATTTCTACTGCAGACTTTACATCGGATTTCACCATTCAGCATTTTGCGACGTCTTTGTAATATTGGCACACCCAATCATAGCCATTGTATTACTTAAGATCACTTCTTTAAATTTTTTCACATTTACTTTTCCAAAAAGCTCGCACTTATTTTTTCTATTCTTCTTCCAATCATTCCTAAATATCTTCCCCTTTCTTTCTGATGCAATAAAGATTCTTGTCTGATTCTTCCTTCCTATAGAGTTAAGACTTTCCTCAGGACTTCTCCTCCTTACACTAAAAAAATTATCTTTCACGCCAGGATAGTTCGAAATTTATACGCCAACAACTTTCACACCAAATACTTCCTTCAGCATGAGAATTTATACACATACCTGTCCTGATATTATGCTTTTGGTTCACATGTTTTCGAAAAGAACACTTAATTTCCCCCCCTCCTCCTCCACCTATCTCAATTTTCATTTTAAGGTGTAACAAAAATCTTTAGGTACCATTCCCAGATTTTTTTCTATAATTATATGACGGATATACTACAACCACACACGATTTCACTATAGCTAGTTTCACCTATATCCCCATTACATAATGACTCTCTTCGCTCAAAAGCACTGCCATATAATATAGACTCCTTACAACTCTCAAATAGCATGTATCTCTGATCTCTTTCATTACACACAACCACAATAATGGGGAAGATACGCTACAAAAGGATATTTATGAAACTTTTAGCATTTCACAGAGCATATTAAAGGAAATTGAGTGCAAAGGGAAACCGTGATAGGAAAAGTCTCATGAGTTACAGAGATGAGTGCAGCTTTAAGAGGAGTTTTCAAGAAATATCAACTCAAAAAATTGAAAGAGTTTTATAAGGAGTGGAACTAGGCTAGTGTCAGTGCATTAAGAGCATTCAAGCATATACCTCTTCAGGAAAGAAATGAAAACTTCCGTACTACTTTATAAAGCCACTCGTAAACGAGAAATAATGTTAGACGTGTCTCATCTGAATTAGGAACTTAGCTGTTTCTCAATGATCCAAATTCGAGTTTTTGGATAGGAGTAAATCTTTGCATGTTATTTAGTAATCGAGGTCGCAGATTCTGGAGGAAGAGTGGAAATAAACAAAATCAAAGGTGTTTGAAATTCACTGAGAATTATCCACTATTTTTACTAATTTTGAATGCCATATCATCTGATGGGGTTGGAATATGTTTTATCTAGTATATAGTTAACACTAATCTCTCAAATTAGATTTTAGAGCACTTAATGTTTCCATCTTCTCACAAGCTTCTAAGATATTCTGAATTATTTTTGTTTACAGATATAGCACCTAACAGCCATGTAAAACTGATACTAAATGTTTTTCTGACCATCAAATTTCTGTGCTTATTTTGACAATCAAAGAGCCGACCAGAAATTCAGAAAAAAGCTATGGGATATGGTCAAAGGATGATGAAAACTTCCGACACGAAAATACATGGAGTGAAAATGCTCATCAACAGTGACAGATAATGCTCGCAACCAGGCCACGCCGCATGGGTACAGTAATTCAGTGCAAATGAGATCCACTGGGATATTGAAGCCTATGGACTCACTCGACTGCTTCCTCTTCTCAATACTAACCTCCGAAAAATATTCATTTCACTCCAAGCCGAGGCTACTATCGACTACTCCCACAAGGCCGAATTATTATCGGAAGTTAATATGAATCCCGATTACTATAGGTCAAAGTTCCGCCAGCCGAGATTAATCCCCGGCCAGACCTATCGTTAAATTGGATTTACCCTCCAGAGAACTTTACCGTTCTGGTTGGACTCAGCTCAAGTCAACCGCGACTACGAGTCCCTTATTTATTTCCTTCTACGAGATTAATTGATGGCTGCACTACCCTCTGAAATCCGCGCATTCGGGAAGGACAGACGCGTGTTTTCTTTCAAGGAATAAATAGAAGAAGCAGATGTGCCGCATCAAGCCACCATCTTTACCCGAAAAGCCCAAAAAGTCTCATCCCCCATCATCCAAAAGTAAAAATAACCTCTCCAAATTTCCCACGAAGAATTCACCCAAGTTTGTGAATGTACCTGGACCTTATAAACCCAAGTACTATTTCCCGCCAGTTTATTTTTTCTTGAAAAAAATGTAACAATGACGAATATTTTTAAATCTTATGAAGAGGAAACATGGAGACTATCAGTAGAGGGAAAAATACAGTAACCTAAGACGAGCTAAATTTCACATTTAGTGAAAATACATCCATAGGTCCCGTTTCTACGCTTTTCGATTTATCAATAAAGATTTTGGTGGGGCTATCCTCACATTCTTTAAAATCGTAAATATTTTATTCGATTTTCCGCCACCTATTATGGCTGAATTTATTCCCGGATTGTTTACCAACATTTTTCGAATTAGGATTTTTTTATGTTAACATAATCGAGTATAAAAAGACCTTTTCTTTTAAATCTACCTCTTTTTTTCACTTAGAATTTAAATGATATACCATGTTTTATACGTCATTAAGGAGTATAAAGGTACCTTCTGAAAGATCTTTTTAAGAAGATTACTTACACATTTAAAAGGGTAAAAATGGAGGAAATTAAATTTGAGTTCCCTTTTATTTCCTTTTTCATGTCTTCAATTTGATATTCCTGAGGGATATCTATTCTGCTAAATTAGGAGTAACATTTTAAGTAACCATTTGATCAAATTAGCTTTATACATTTGTTCTCTCTTCGCAGCATAGATTTAGTAAAAAATTAAAACAAATATCTGTGTTTATTAGGGTCCCTGTGGGGGTTAGAGGGAAATTAAGTTAAAAACAGGACCAGTAAATGAATTAATCCTAAAAGGAGAGTTATTCTTCCTAACTTCATAGGGAACTATATAGCTTTTTTAAAATAACCACCCCAAAAATTATATAGGATTTTAAGTTTATTTTTTATAGTTTCATCTCAACCACGTTTCAAGCAGAATTTGATTTGTAAAAGATACTATGTCCAAAGAATACATTAAATTCCGTCGAATATTTAAATCAATCGATTCCCCATAAATATGTAAATGAGAAATCATTTCTACACTCGTTCAACTGAAAAATTGTATGTTTTTATGGAGGAGAAAATAAAGCATCTATTAGCTACTATGAAAAATGAGACAACAAAAAATATTTTACTCTAGCTTCTAAGAAAATTGGGACAACCGTAATAAATTGCGATCAAACGAAGGCAACCGCTTCTTATATAAACATTATGTCGTAGAATGGACTTTCGACGATATACCCTATATGACTATTCGTTGAGGAAACTTATTTAATTATCTTTAAAGTGCGTGGTTGTCTGGGTTGACCGATATTATTTATCTTGGATATGCTTAAGAAGTGGAACTGAGCTCAAGGATAATAATATGGCTATCATTAATAAAATAGAGTTTTATTAATAAAAACTATCAACGATACACAAAACGGAAAATATTGACATAAACAGAGAATGGAAAGGGTCGTGGGAAATCTAGCTAATCCGAGGATTAAGAGAGATTTAAAAAGGTAAAATAAATAAAAGTCAAAGGGATGGGATGGTTCGCTAAACCATTTAAAGCACAGGATAGGGTTGACAAAAGGGTTAAATATCAAAGGTAACGTTCAGCTTACGTAAATACACTTGTTGTGCAGAGGAAGGTGACGTGAAGGAATCTTCGGTCCGCTGGCGAGTTCCAGCCGAAGGATGGGGGAAAATTAAATGATCCTGAGGTGGCGTCTTGGGAATGAGAACCGATTCTTGACGAACGGGCTTGAAAGAACAATGGCTGTTCTACGTTGATCTTTTCTGAACAACAGGGGGGTGGGAAGAACCGTCTTTTGTCTACGGGCTCGAGGACAATGGCTGTTCTAATGTTGTTCTCTTCTAAACGACAAGGGGAAAGGGTGTGAACCGTTTCTTGGCGAACGGGCTTAAAGAACAATGGCTGTTCTACGTTGTTCTCTTCTGAAAAACAGGAGTGGGGGGGGGAGAACCGTTTCTTGTCAACGAGCTCAAAAGAACAATGGCTGTTCTAACGTTGTTCTATTTATAACCAACAGGGGAGGCCTTGTAGACTTGGCGTCATGAAGGCTCGAACCTTGGCACTTAAGGAATATTATCCTCTTCTAGACAAGTGATGGTGGATCTCAAGGTCAAGGGCCCTTGGCGCACAAGGTGAGAGTGGATCGTAGAGATGTCTTGCGAAGAAAATCTGGATCTCGAATCTGCTCTTAGTGGTAAAGTTTCCATATAAATAGTCAGGAAATCCCCTTGGCGTAGGGGACAATGGAGTGGGGCTTCGAGGGAATGCACAGACGTGCCTGAGAACAATACCTTATCTGCCCATAAGCCTAACTCAATCTGGCGAGGTCGGCACGTGGGGCGAAACGGGGGAAGATAAACTTCCTTGTTCAAACATTGACTCAGGTGGTGGCTATAATATGCCCGGCTTCCAGGCGAAGATGCATGTGGGTAGCATCGTGTTTTTAAACAACATGTGATAACGGTTGAAATTAAGTGACTTCAAACCGTTCTATCACCCCCCTCCATTCCGGTAGAAGTTGTTGCTTCGAAAAAAAGAGAGAAGGGACAACGATAGAGCTCCGTTGTAGGGAACTCGTTTTCTTGTACCAACCATACCTTCATGCACCTAACTAGTATTACCTCAATACATATGATTATTTTGATCTTTTGATTATAGGGGAAAGTAACCTTTAATACAACTTAATCAATAAAAGGTGCATGGAGCAATGAAATGATATAAAATTAGGACATGTGGAACAAAATAATTTATACGTAATTTAAAGGGGACAAATATATATACATACAAAAAAAAAAATAGACATTGAGCGTTACACAATTCAGACATATACATTAACTAATTATATTACAAGAGAATCTAATTTAAGTCGTACAAGACGGTATATACATACATGGACATCCTAATCCTACGAAAACAATTACTCTACGCTATTCGGTAAGACATTCCTACTGAGTGCGTGAGCGACCTGGTTATCGGAACCTTTGATATAATTTATTTTAAATCGATACTCTTGCAAGAGTAAACTCTAGCGTATAATTCGGCCGTTGGAGTGTCGTACATTCCGAATATATGCTAACGGACGGTGGTCGGTTCCTATATGAAATTCTTTTCTTATCAAGTACATTTTGATTTTTTTCTATAACGCCGATAATTGATAGAGCTTCCTTCTCTATAGTGGCATATCTGTTTTCTCGTGGTAATAATTGGCGACTAGCATATTCAATTGGATGACTAGTTCCTTCATCCTCGTATTGAAGGAGTACACCTTCAATGCCCTCGTTTCTTGCGTCGGTCTTAATCCCAAAGGATTTTTCCGGGTTGGGTAACTTTAAAATGGGGGCACAAATGAGCTTACTCTTGAGCTTATTCAAACGAGAAACAGCGACATCATTCCAACGTAGACGATCGGGGGAATTCTTTTTTAAAAGGGAGCTGAGGGGCGCCGAAATTGCAGCGAAATTCGGAACAAATCGCCGATAGTAAGAAGCTGATCCTAGGAACAATCTTAATTGCTTCTTTGTAATCGGGAGGGGCATGTCGGTGATTGCTTTAATCTTGTCCTCTTGGGGACCTAACTGGCTTTGTCCTATTTTGAAACCCAAGTATTTTATGGTTTCGTGGGCGAAATGGCATTTGCTGGGGCCAATGGTGAGGCCATTTTCGCGCAGTCGCTCGAAGAGAGCTAATAGGGTGGTTAAATGGTGACTCCATTCGCGAGTAGCGACGTAGACATTATCGAAGTAAAAGGATACATTCGGAAGTCCATCTAACAACTTTCTCTTGAGACGGTTATACTTGCTACAAGCAGTGACGAGGCCAAAAGGAAGGCGCTTGAATTGCATAAGGCCTTTCTCCGTCGCAAAGGCGGTATATGCTTTCACCTCGGGCTGGAAGGGGATTTGATAATACGCCTTGCACATTTGAGTTCTGAGATGAACTTGGCGTTTTCAAAACGGTGGAGGTTTTGGTCTACCAATGGGATGGGCTCGGCGTCGAACACAGTTACCAAATTTAACTTCCGGAAGTCGATGCACATCCGATAAGAGCCATCAGGTTTCTTGACCATGACGATTGGGGAATAATAACTAGAGGTGGAAGGTTCTATTATGTCTAAACTAATTAAATTATCAACTTCGGCGTGAAAGGCGTGGCGTAAATAAATCAGGATGGGATAGGGTTTTAAACGGACGGGTTCTAGGTTGTTAATGTTGATATCATTCTCGAAACAAGTAGCGCATCCAGTCTTTTATGAAATAACGTCGTCGAACTGACATAATAGTTCTTGTAGCTGACTCTTTTGATGTAGTGCCAGCTGCGCGTCGATATCCAGGGTCAGAAGGTTCAAAAGGCTCGCCTGGTAGGGAAGGAAGAGGGTATTTGGCATCAGGTTGGAGGCACACTGTCTGTATTACATTAAGGGACTCCGCGGGGT
The DNA here is from genome assembly GCA_963969495.1 of Ceratothoa steindachneri. Taxonomy (NCBI): domain Eukaryota; kingdom Metazoa; phylum Arthropoda; class Malacostraca; order Isopoda; family Cymothoidae; genus Ceratothoa; species Ceratothoa steindachneri. Next base: position 89,713,509 of record OZ018328.1, read on the forward strand.
AATCCTCTTCAAGCGCCGATGTTTCGTCCATTGCTACGAAGGTATCTCCATGGGCGCGTCGGTGGTACTTTTTCAATAAGTTGACGTGATAGAGCTTATCGCCTGCTGGGGTACCAATGAGGTAATCTACCGGTCCCCTTACCTCGCGGACCGAGTACGGACCTTTCCATTGGCTCAGTAATTTATTACTAGCTGTGGGAAGGAGCAGGAATACTTCATCACCGGGCTTAAATTTACGATCTTCGGACCTAACATCAAAATAGGCTTTGTATTTCTCCAAATTGACATCGGCATTTTCATAGACGATGTTTGCGCATTTCTCGAGCCTCTGGCGTAGGTCCAAGACATAGGCGTAAGATGACTGGAGTTCTTGATCCAGTTGGGGCTTGATTAAAAACTCCTTTAAAATATTGAGTGGCCCGCGTACATTACGTCCATAAAGTAGCTCGAACGGGGCGAAGCCTAATGTACGGTGGGGAATTTCCCGATAGGCAAATAGGGCGACCGGGAGATATCGGTGCCATTCGCGGGGCTGCTCGGCACAGATCTTCTTTATAATGGATTTTAAATTTCCATTTAATTTCTCGCACATGCCGCTTGTCTGTGGCCAGAAGATGGTGGTAAAAGGGGGCTTTACCATGTGCAGCTTCCCTACGTACTCCATTAACTCAGAGGTGAATTGTCGACCTCTATCGGAGAGTATTTCCTTGGGGATGCTCACCCTTGAAAAGATGGAAATGAGGGCCTCGGCGCAAGAAATACTGTCGATTCGGCAAAGGGGGACAGCCTCGGGAAAACGGGTAGCAAAGTCTACTAACGTGAAAATGTAGCTATGCCCTTCGCTCGAAGGGGGGTCGATAGGGCCAACTAGGTCGATGGCCACTCTGGAGAAGGGTTCAGTAATGACTGGTTCCCTTTGTAAGGGAGCAGGTTTGACCTGCCCCTTAGCGGACGTCTTCTGACACACATTGCACGATCGACAATGCTTGAAGATGTCAGCTGCAGCACCCGTCCAATAAAAATTTATAAAAATGCGCTGGCCCGTTTTAGTGTGACTAAAATGACCGGAAAAATGCTGTCATGAGCCACTTTGAGCACTATAGAGACATGCGATCGTGGAAGGCATAGGACAGTAGTAACAGCGTTATTACTGTCCTCGGCGGATCGATAAAGTAAGCCACCTTGCTCCAGGTACCTGATGACTTTGGGTCCACGGACAGTCTCCCTGTCCTGGTTTTGGGCCATATCCCATAAGGGTGTTAGTGCTTCACATTCCTTTTGTGCCGTCCTAAAGTCCTGGTTAAGGATCTTCGAGAATTCGGACGGTATCGGGGTTCTGAGGAGAACGGACTCCTGGGCTTCCTTCTTAGCTCAACCTCGAGTAAGGGTGGCCTGGGACACAGGGTTGGAGCTCACTTGAGGGCTCTGTCCTATAAGTACAGAACAGAATTTTATGGGTGCTGAAATGACTTCAGCCCAGCCATCATAATATTGACACTGCAGGTAACATCTAACGACGGGGACTCGGTTCTCCCGCCCAAGGTAGTCATGTACCACCGCAAATATTTCGTGGTTAGGGTCCACTGGGGAGAGGAGCTATCGGACGCGGTGAAACACGTGCATCCTGTGTCCCTGACGAGAGTCGATACTCGGCAGCCGTTCACGCTGCCTTCCTCAATTTTCAAAGTTCCCGGTGAACTTTTGTCAAAAATAAAATTTACCTGGTGGCCTGACGGAGGGGGAGAAGTTGCTGCTTAGGTCTGCAACACCGGGGAAGCCGGGGTGGCATTAATCTGGTGAACTTGGTGGGCTGGTCCGCTTTTAAGCCTAGAATTTGGGGGGCAATTCCAGCTCATATGTGTTTTCTACACCACAGGTGAAGCATATGACTGGTCGCTTCGGGAAGAGAGATGGAGGAGAATTCTTGACGGGAGGTTTGGAGTCTCGTTGTTAGTTTTAGGGAATAAAGTTTTGGGGTTTTACGGGTCCCGGAAACTTCGTCAGCTTCCCTGGGAAGGGGCGCGAATCCTTCCTTCTTTCCTGGTTGGGGGGTTGGTGAGAAGTTCGATTCTCCTTTGGGTATAAATTATGGCTTGTGGCATAGACATCCGCTTCTTCGGTACATTCTCTAAAGGTCTGGCACTGACGATCCTTGACGAACGCGCGGATCTCCGTCAGGAGAGACGCCAAAAATTGATCCCGCAACACGAAGTCTGTTAAGGACTCGTAGTTAGGATCAACCTTTGAGGATTCTAACCAAAATTTAAAATTCCTCTGAAGAATGTATCCGAATTGACGGAACATCTGTCCGGGTTTAATACGACCTCCTCGAAATTCGTGGCGGTAGAAATCGGGAGTCATATTATGAGCGGCCAATAACTCAGCTTTTAAGGTGCTGTACTTAATTGTACATTCAGATGGTAAAGGTATCAAAATTTCGCGCAATTTACAATTTAACAAAGGCAGTAATCTGGCTACACCTTCAGCCTCCAGATCCATGTTATTGATTTCGAGGATCATTTCGAAGTGGGCTAAAAATGATCTGAAATCCTCTCAATCCCTGAAATTGGGGAGCTTTAGTGGGAGATGGGGGGGGGGGCTTCTAAACGTAAACTGGCTGACTGTATTTCTGCTTCAACACGAGCTAATTCAATCTGATGGTGAAGCTCAGCTTGTCTTTTCCGTTCCTCTCTTTCTCTTTCTTCTCTTTGGATTTCTCTTTCTCTTTCTTCTCGTTGGATTTCTCTTTCCGTTCTTTGCTCCCTCTGAATGTTCGTACTTGGTTTCTTAATTTAAATAACCACTGACTAAAATCCCCCCCAAAAAAACACAAACGAATTATAATAACAGTTCCTTGAGCGACTCCAGCTTCTTAAGTTTCAAAAAAGGGGATAGCAATCGTTAAAACAAAAGGGAACTACTATACTCTATTATTATAACGAATAACACTATGCTTTACTCGACTGAGCCTAGTGTTTGCAAAGGTATAGCGTTAAACCTTACACACTTGATACCAAATTTAAATAGTATATACATAAGTCGTAGAATGGATTCTCGATGATATACCACATATGACTATTCGTTAAGGGAACTCATTTAATTATCTTTAGAGTGCGTGGTTGTCTGGGTTGACCGATATTATTTATCTTATATATGCTTAAGAAGTGGAACTGAGCTCAAGGATAATAATATAGCTATCATTAATATAATAGAGTTTTATTAATAAAAACTATCAACGATACACAAAACGGAAAATATTGAAATAAACAGAGAATAGAAAGGGTCGTGGGAAATTTAGCTAATCCGAGAATTAAGAGAGATTTAAGAAGGTAAAACAAATAAAAGTTAAAGGGATGGGATGGTTCGCTAAACCATTTGAAGCACAGGATAGGGTTGACAAAAGGGTTAAATACTCAAAGGTAACGTTCAGCTTACGTAAATACACTTGTTGTGCAGAGGAAGGCGACGTGAATAAATCTTCGGTCCGCTGGCGAGTTCAAGCCGAAGGATGGAGGGGAATTAAATGATCCTAACGTGGCGTCTTGGGAATGAGAACCGATTCTTGACGAACGGGTTTAAAGAACAATGGCTGTTCTACGTTGTTCTCTTCTGAACAACAGGGGGGGGGTTGAGAACCGTCTCTTGTCTAAGGGCTCGAGAACAATGGCTGTCCTAATGTTGTTCTCTTTTGCACAACAAGGGGGAAGGGTGTGAACCGTTTCTTGGCGAACGGGCTTGAAGAACAATGGCTGTTCTACGTTGTTCTCTTCTGAACAACAAGGCGGGTTGAGAACCGTTTCTTGTCAACGAGCTCAAAAGAACAATGGCTGTTCTAACGTTGTTCTATTTATGAACAACAGGGGAAGCCTTGTGGACTTGGCGTCATGAAGGCTCGAACCTTGGCACTCAAGGGATATTATCCTCTTCTGGACAAGTGATGGTGAATCTCGAGGTCAAGGGCCTTTGGCGCACAAGGTGAGAGTGGATCGTACAGATGTCTCGCGAAGAAAATCTAGATCTCGAATCTGCTCTTAGCCGTAAAGTTTCCATATAAATATGTGGGACATCCCCTTGGCGTAGGGGACAATGGAGTGGGCCTTCAAGGAAATGCACAGCCGTGCCTGAGAACAATACCCTATCTGCCCATAAGCCTAACTCAATCTGGCGAGGTCGGCGCGTGGGGCGAAACGGAGGAAGATAAACCTCCTTGTTTCAACATTGACTCAGGTGGTGGCTATAATTTGCCCGGCTTCCAGGCGAAGATGCATGTGGGTAGCATTGTGTTTTTAAACAACATGTGATAACGGTTGAAATTAAGCGGCCTCAAACCGTTCTATCACATTTTGAGCAATGTACAAATAAACGTTCTCATTCTTCGGAATTCCATGATCCACAAGAGAGTGTGACAAGCAAAATTGAGTGGATTTGAACAGATACATATTATTAATTCTTAAAACTAAAAGGAAGTAATATTATTATCCGATATGGAAAATTCTTGTTATATTCAATTATACAGGGTGCGCCAGAACCGAAGGAGCAGTTTTGAGGAGTCAATGCTCGGGGGTAGGAGGGAGAAGGGAGGTGCGCGTGGTTTCGCTCTGCTCCATTGACATCTCCATTTCAGTAGCAAACATGGTGTGGACGGGGGCACATCGCGGCTTTGCCGTGCACGCTTATTTTAAGAACAATCAATCTGTGATTGCGACGTAAAGAGCTTTTCGGCGATGGTTCAATATTCCGAGCAACGATGCCGTTGCTTAGGCAAACACAATTCTGTCCTGGGTTAGGCAGTTGGAGGCGACTTGTAGGCACCAGAAGTAGTCACACATAATGCTTTCGTTGAAGCGGCCTTGATACCTGCTTTCCATCATTGCCATATCTCGGTAGAACCTATCCGTCTGTTCGTCATTAATTTCACCCATATTAGATGTAAAGAAATCTAGATGGGAATGCAAGAATTGCATCTTAAGAGACATCCGACACCCTCTTCGTTTAGCATGTTGTCCACTAGTTATTTATAGTTTCAGCCCTATAAATGCACTATATGGACAAATGAATCCCATGCTGCCAACTCAAGTGTAGGTAGTTTATTTCTGAACTCTCTCTCACGTATTAATTCTCTGATCTCCGGCCCTACAAAAATGGCAGCTTTAAGTTTAGCATCGGTTTTCTTTGCACGCTTATTTTGAGAACAATCAATCTGTGATTGCGACGCAAAAAACTTCTCGGCGACAGTTCAATATTCCGCGCAACGATGCCATTCCTCAGGCAAACACAATTCTGTCCTGAGTTAGGCAGTTGGAGGCAACTGGTACCACACTAAGAAGAGATACACATGGCCGACGCAGGTCCATCAGAACACCAGAAAATGTGGAGATCGTAAGAGCAGAGATCGTTTAGTCGCCAAACGTTATGTCTCAATGTTGCACAATTTTCTGAGGGATTGGGGTATTTGTGATTCCAGCAGGATGGGGCTACAGCTCACACAGCCTGAAATTCACTCAATGTTTTGAGACGAATTTTTCCCGGACGCCTGGTGTCTCTGACGGAGGATTTAGGGTGGCCTGCGCGGTCACCTTATTTGAGCATTTGTGACTTCTTCCTTTGGGGATATCTGAAAGAAAAGGTGTTTAAACGTCGCCGTCACACCCTACAACAGCTAATGGAGCGGATTATTGAAGATGTAAACGTCATACGAATTTTCAAAGATCGATTCCAACAGTGTGTTGCTGTTAACGGCCGCCATCTTCATGACATTATTTTTCAAACCTAGGCATTATAAATGGTATGCCTGCTAACCTCGGGTATAATAACATTTCTTCTTTATATTTCCCCCTTACTTTCTTATAACTCCTTAAAACTGCTCAATCGGTTCTCCCGCACCCTGTATAATAATATTAAAATGATCTATTTTCACTATACATACTTATCGATATGAAGATAAAGTTTTTAATGTCCTTTTTCAAAATATCAGCGTTGATACAAGCTAAGGTTTATTTAACTGGATTCCTTAGCTCGAAAATATAAATGGTGGATTTTGGGAGATTCTCTTTGCTTTACTATTCCTCCATGAAAATGATCATCATCCACATCATAGCTATCGAGTTGATTATGAAATCTTTAATAATATAACATTTTATTAGTATATATTTATAACACTGTCACTCGAACAAATCTTTCACTTCGAATAACCCTATCACGGCGGAAAACAGCACATCTTCAAGAAGAAGTTATCAAACGCCACACTGCTAAGCACAGTAGCATCCTCATCGGAGAAATGCTGAGTAAAAACACTACCAATATTCCCCAGGAGATTGATCACAGACGACTGCGCATGGCTGAAGTCGTCACCATATTGAAACAAAGGCCGACCATAAACATAGATTTCCAGCCCGAAGCCAACTTACTCGCCCAACAATTTCTAGAAAAATCGGCGAAAATGTATGATAAATTATCGTTGTACTTATACTCGTTATATACATACTTTTAAATTATGCATTCTATTTATCTTAGTAAATACACGTTTTCTTTCAATCACAAATAGCATTTGTGCATTGTAGGGGAATCGTCACTTCCCCCTCCCCCGTTCACTCCTGGTGGAGTCACAAGGCGGTTACCGCAAGGACATCCGGCCGAGGCCTCGGCGGGTCCAACGCTTGACCGCAGCGTTGCTCCACACGGCGCTATGAAAGACCAATGCAAGATCTTCCCTAGGAGAGTGAGATCCAGTTTCACGTCAAATAAGAAATTGGAGACGTGTTTCTCCAAAGCTCGAAGGCTAACGAGGAGCCGATGTAAGACTCGGTGGGTAAAGCCGTTGGGCATAAGAACTCTCCTGAGGCCGTGCTCAAGACCCTCTCCCCCCCTTACCACTTCCCCAGTGGAGTGACATGGTATAAATAAGGAACACTGAGGAAAATCGTGGTAGTATACGTCAAAAGCCAGGTGACGAAGTCCTCAATTAAAACCAGGCTACCAAGACTGGATTGGTAGTGTACTTGGCTCACCAGACCAAGAAGAACCCTGCAAGAGAGGCAGGGCTACCTACCTTAAGGGGCTAAGAAGCAGCTCATCCTCGAGCTAGTCCCTGGTTATCAAAGCAAACGATAAGTTAACTTTGGTAAGTTCAACTTACTCTCGCCAGAGAGACTCCTCATATCCTGGTTCACTTTAAACACCAGGGGTATTCCTCGTCCTTAAGGAATTAAGAAAAGAAGAAAGAAAGGCTCCCCCCCCTCGAGCCCGTTACTCAGTGGCCACACCCTACTTCTAAGTTAACTTGGTAAGGAACCAAGTTCAAATTATTCTCGTCAGAGAAACCCTCCTTCGTTATACTCGCCCTTGAAGAAGAGTGGAACTAAGAAGAAGTTCATCCTCGAGCTAGTTCCTGGTTACTAAACCGAATTTTAAGTAACTTATTCTCGGCAGAGAAACCCGCCTCATCGATCCTCGCCCTTGAAGAAGACCCTTCCCGAGTTCAGTCCTTATCCATGAGAAATTAAGTAACGAAGGAGAAAAGCTTCCCCTCAAGCTCGTTACTCGGTGGTCACACCACACTCCAAGTTAACTTGGTTTAAGAACCAAGTTCGATTCCCTCTCACCAGAGAGACCACGACTACCTTTGTGTTGCATAAAGCACCGTAATTGTTCTTGTTGTGAAGAACCCCCCCCTCCCGGAATAACTTGTGGACCCCCGAGCTGCTACCCTCGCCAAAACGACCTTGTGATCCTGCCCATCTACATCTGGCCAGACGGCACTCGTCGTGAGTCAATAACATTTCTGTGGCCTTTAAATTCCAGTAGAGTCCGTAAGGCTAAATCTTATATTATTGTAGTGTGTAGAGAAATTAACCAATTTTTGAGGGTCAAACTAATTTAATTAATTCTGGTTTATGATAATATTCAGAGTATTGCTGTAGTTAATGTTTAGATGTTGTGTATTCAATGGTTAAAGATAAAATATAAGTTTATTTGGGGATTATTGTGTGTTTCTCTTATATCCTTACGTGTTTCGGAACGCCCCTGTTCGTTAAGATATTCAGATATCAATATATTAGCACTGTGATAAAACGGGTTGAGGCCACTTAATTTCAACCACTATCACAAGTTTTTTAAAACCAGGATGCTACCCACGTGCATCTTCGCTTTGGAGCCTGGCACCTTATCGCAGCCACCTGAGTCAATGTTTAAACAAGGAGGTTTATCTTCCCCCGTCGCCCCATGCGCCTACCTCGCCAGATTGAGTTAGGCTTATGGGCAGATAAGGCATTGTTCTCAGGCTCGGCTGTGCATTCCCTCGAAGCCCCCACTCCATTGTCCCCCACGCCAAGGGGACTTCCCGGCTATTTATATGGAAACTTAACCACTAAGATGCAGATTGGAGATCCAGATTTTCATCGCGAAACATCACTACGACCCACTCTCACCTTGTGCGCCAAGGAACCTTGACCTCGAGGTGACTATCACTTGTCCAGAAGAAGGACAATATCTCTTGAGTGCCAAGGTTCGAGCCTTTCCCCTGTTGTTCAGAAAGAGAACAACGTTAGAACCACCATTTTTCGTTCAAGCCCGTTGACAAAAAAGGATTCTCACCCCCTCCCTCTGTTGTTCAGAAGAGAACAACTTAGAACAGCCATTGTTCTTTTGAGGCCGTTCGCCAAGAAACGATTCTCACCTTTCCCCCTTGTTGTTCAGAAGAGAACAACATTCGAACAGCCATTGTTCTCGAGCCCGTAGACAAGAGACGGTTCTCACCCACCCCCACCCCCTGTGTTCAGAAAAGAACAACGTAGAACAGCCATTGTTCTTCAAGCCGTTCGTAAAGAAACGGTCTCATTCCCAAAACGCCACGTAAGAATCATTTATATTCCTCCCCATCTACGGCTGGAACTCGCCAGCGGACCGAAAATTCCTTCACGTCGCCTTCCTCTGCACAACAAGTATAATTACGTAAGCCGAACGTTACCTTTGAGTATTTAACCCTTTTTGTCAACTCTATCCGGTGCTTTAAATGGTTTAGCGATCTATCCCATCCCTTTAACTTTATATTTGTTTTACCTTTTTAAATCTATCCTTATCCTCGGATTAGCTGGATTCTTCAAGACTCTTTCCATTCTCTGTTTATGTCAATATTTTCCGTTTTGTGTGTTGTTGATACTTATTATTAATAAAACTCTATTGTATTAATGATAGCCATATTTTTATCCTTGAGCTCAGTTCCACTTCTTAAGCATATCGAAGATACATAATATCGGCCAGCCTAGACATCCACGCACTCTAAAGTTAATTAAATAAGTTCCCTCAATGAATAGTTATATATGGTATATCGTCGAGAGTCCATTCTACGACAAGCACTCTTAGCTCTCTTAGAACAAAAAGGGGGGCATTCAACGACATACATAATGGCTAGATTTATTAATTACCTTTTCAATTTCCAGCTAATAACCTCTAAACCTTTGAGTATTAAACCCTTTTTGTCAACTCTATCCGGTGCTTTAAATGGTTTAGCGATCTATCCCATCCCTTAACTTTATATTTGTTTTACCTTTTTAAATCTATCCTTATCCTCGGATTAGCTGGATTCTTCAAGACTCTTTCCATTCTCTGTTTATGTCAATATTATCCGTTTTGTGTGTTGTTGATACTTATTATTAATAAAACTCTATTGTATTAATGATAGCCATATTTTTATCCTTGAGCTCAGTTCCACTTCTTAAGCATATCGAAGATACATAATATCGGCCAACCTAGACATCCACGCACTCTAAAGTTAATTAAATAAGTTCCCTCAATGAATAGTTATATATGGTATATCGTCGAGAGTCCATTCTACGACAAGCACTCTTAGCTCTCTTAGAACAAAAAGGGGGGCATTCAACGACATACATAATGGCTAGATTTATTAATTACCTTTTCAATTTCCAGCTAATAACCTCTAAACCTTTGAGTATTAAACCCTTTTTGTCAACTCTATCCGGTGCTTCAAATGGTTTAGCGAACCATCCCATCCCTTTAACTTTATATTTGTTTTACCTTTTTAAATCTATCCTTATTCTTGGACTAGCTAGATTCCCCAAGACCCTTTCCATTCTCTGTTTATGTCAATATTTTCCGTTTTGTGTGTTGTTGATAGTTATTATTAATAAAACTCTATTTTATTAATGATAGCCATATTATTATCCTTGAGCTCAGTTCATCTTCTTAAGCATATCGAAGATACATAATATCGGCCAGCCTAGACATCCACGCACTCTAAAGTTAATTAAATAAGTTCCCTCAATGAATAGTTATATATGGTATATCGTCGAGAGTCCATTCTACGACAAGCACTCTTAGCACTCTTAGAACAAAAAGGGGGGGGCATTCTACGACATACATAATGGCCTCATTATTTAATTACCTTTTCAATTTCCAGCTAATAACCTCTAAACCTAATATAACCCTGCATTAATAAGATTTTCCAAATATATGTAAAGTGAAAAGATATGAATAAGTCTAGCTATGTTTTCGCATTGATGAGGCTTCATTCTGACGTGATTCTACCCAGGAAAGCAAGATTTATAAATTTAAATGAGTGTTTCAAGGGATAAAAGTAAGAAGAACAATCGGTCGGAGAAAGAATATGAATCATAATAACAAAAGTTATATAAATTACGACATCAGTTTACATACTTCTTCCACGGTAGATGATGGAGACGAGAGGGTAAATTCAAATGTTCATTACACCATTTAGGAGAATGTGAACAAGAGCAATTAAATATATATGTGCATATTTAATCTAACTTAAAGGCAGGTTAGCAGGACTACCTCAGTTAAACAATTCTCACACAAACTTCACCATAGATATCTTCGTTGCCTCTCTTTTTATATCTTAATGAAAAATAACTCAATTTTATTCGTTTCCGCCTCACGAAAACACAATTTTTTACCATCTGAGATGGACTATAACAAAGGGAAAATCTGTACAGCCAATTAGCGCTTATGAGCTGAAATCTTTGATATGAGACCACTTGTTGAACAAGATCAAATATTACATGCAGGATTTCCAATTTATTTGGAAATTTTCCATTTTCACTGTAGTTACTTTATCTATTTAACCATTTTACTAAAAAAAATTAATGGACAGAAAAAGAAAATTAGTAACATCCATATTGAATAAATGTTTTCGAAACAGTAATTTTTATATACCTATTGTTTGCAAATGATTATGAAGGATAATAATGAAAGATTATAATTAGTCAATTATAGACAGCCTATCAAATAATTTTTTTTACAAAAATAGGTTCAAATAATTGTAAAATCAAACGAATTTAGATCGCAATTAAAGTAAGAAAAAACGAGAATAGTCCTTTTACTTTGCTTATATCGCAAATCATCCTAAAGACCTTAATCGGCTATTATTTTTTCAGTGTATAATCATAAGATAACCTTATAATGAAGAAAACATGCTGAACATTGAAAATATTCTTAAAATTAAGAGTCCTTATCGATCTTTTTCTGTCTACAACCGTTAATATTTTTGTCCAGATAAAATGAAACGACTCACACAAAAATCTGGATATCTAACAAACATTTAAAGTTTTTTACGGTACATTAAATATATTATATATATAGATATAAGACTTTATTTTCCTTCAATTTATTGCGATATTTGATCACGATCTTGTAGATAATTTGTTTGTGTAAGAGCACATTAGTGGTAATATTACGGATAAAAAATTAGAAGACCAGATATTAGCAGCAGATATTATGGGGAATGTATGAAAAAGTAAGGAATATGATTGAAACTCATTTATTTCATACTTGACATAATACAAATAAACATCTTTGCGTATACTCTATAAATAATCAGTATTTTATGTGTACTCCTTTTGCTGTTATAACCGCTTTTATGCGGTTTGGTATATTGTGCATAAGTGGTTAGGGCAACCTTCTGCCACTCAATGTGTGATTTAGAGTTTATTCCTATTTTTCTACTGATTATCTTATTGTTAACTTACAAGTGGTAATTCTTTGATAAAAATGTCTCGAAAGAAACATATTCCTGAAGCTTAAAAACCTCATATCATTGCATTGTCCAGAGAGGGAATTGTAGTGATCGGAGTAGGTAATTCGTATGCTACTGGCAGAAAATTGCAGGATTCAATAGGCCCAGCGAAAATCTTCACAAAATTGAGGCGCGATTGTCTTATTAAATCCAGCATACTCCACATATATAAAATAACATGTGTAAAATTGGAATAGGAAATGAGAATGTATAGATATTTGTTAATATATATATATATATATATATATATATATATATACATATGTGGAGAAATGGCTACTTTAAGCCTCCTGGAGGAGTATAGGTACATTCAAGCCCCCCTCCCTTCATGAGGAGAAGCGTGGGAAAGGTAGCCGGCGAAAATGCTTACCATGTGTGATCTCCTCGCCGCTGTGGGCAGTTGGAGCTAACATATGTTTGAAGGCGACCACCTAAGGTCCTTAAACGACGCTCTAACGATCGTATTACCTACGAGACCCATAAACCCGTGGTTAGGAAAAAAAAACGGTGCGAGTCAGAAGGCCCGCCAAGTAGCGGTGCAGTTGCGAGCCTATAATTTGCGAGCTGACTTGGGCACCCCAGTGCCACCTCAGGAATTCTCGCTCTCCCCAGGATGCTAACTCTCCATTCGCTCCCCCCCCCCCTTTTGCATCTGTGGCCTAGGCACTTCCTCCTTTAGATGGGGCGGCAATCCGCCTATATATAAGCCTCGCAAAGAAAGAGAAGGAGATTATCAGAAGTCGATACGCTAGAGGTGGATTAGTTCGTGAAGATCGATCCATCAGCTAGACAAGAAGATTATTAGAAGTCGATTCGCCAGAAGAAAGATTAGTTCGTAAAGATCGATCCTTCAGCCATACCAGACTATTTCCGTGAGAAACGAAAGGATCAGATTGAGAAAATCGATCCCCCCTTTCAGGGCCGTATTAACCTAATTAGTCAAGTTTTATATCGGTGCCATACCGAAGAAGCCTTTTCCGTCTGCAAAGAAGCCCGACTGAAGAAAAGCAAAGCCGCTCACACTCGAGTGATTCTCACATCTCAACCACCGTAAGAGTGAGAGGAGAAGAACCCTGCCCCAACGAGCTCCCGTTCTTTAATTACGTTGCAGAATCATCCCCGGCACAGGCGACAAGCAATCCCTCCTCGAAAATTTCAACCAGCGGCCACACCACTTCAAAGCGAGAGATAAGTCCTCCAGCGACATCCGGCAATCCCTAATACCTACCTGTAAGTTAACAATAACATTTATATCTCTATTGCGATAGTAGAAGTTTAGTACGTCCCACGTTTTAAAGGAGAGTAGAAACCATTATTCTTGAACCTAGGTCATATGTGTTTGTAGATGACAGTACATTAATTTAATGTTTTATGCTAAACAAATAGGGTCCATTTTTTTGAAGACGCTAAATTCATCACCGAATTGGATTTGTGTAAAGCGTACTATCAAATACCTCTCGCTAAGGAGTCCAAAAAACTGACGGCTTTTGCGACCGAGAGAGGTCTGTTACAGTTTAACAGGCTACCCTTCGGACTACTTACAGCCGGTAGCAATTATAATAGGATGATGAGGCGAATTATCGCTGGACTAATTGACGTGTCGTTTTACTTCGACAACGTGTACGTAGCTACCCGTACATGGGAGTCCCCTTTACACGCCTTACGCTCATTGCTGGAGAAATTGAAGGAGCAAGGTCTAACCGCCGGGCCGACCAAGTGTTATTTTGCCTACGAATCCATTGACTACCTGGGATTCAAAATAGGACAAAAACACTTGACTACCCAGCAAGAAAAAGTGGACGCCATAGTCAAGATGCCCCGGCCGAAAACAAAGAAACAACTCCGATCGTTTATGGGAGCGGCCTCGTTCTATAGGCGTTTTGTACCACACTTCGCTTCCATTGCGGCCTCACTGAATGATTTGTTAAAAAAGACAGCGTCAGACCCTGTCACGTGGAACCCCAATGCAATAACTCAGTTGGAGGTTCTAAAAGGAAAACTCGTAACTGCGCCCATTCTTCGCTTACCAAATCCCAACAAGATCTTCGGCCTTCGCACGGACGCTAGTCGGGACGGGTTAGGCGGAGTATTGCTTCAATACGAAGATGACGAAACAGCCTATCCCATAGCTTATGTCAGTAGGAAACTGTTGAGTAAAGAAAAAGCCTACGCTACTATCGAAATCGAAGCTTTGGCCATAATATGGTCCATAGGTAAATTCAAATATTATCAAATAGGGCGCGAGTTCAAGTTGGAATGCGACCATAAACCGTTGTCATACTTAGGTAAAAATAAGTGTAAGAATGGAAGACTCCTGAGATGGAGTTTACTCTTGATGGAGTACCAGTACTCCATTCACTATATAAAAGGGTCCAACAATTGTATGGCCGACTCGTTAAGTCGGAACCCTGTCGACGATTAAGGAGCAGCACAACTATTGTATTATAGCAAAATTAAGTGTAAATCAGTAGAATTGTAAGTAAGTAGGGGCGAGTAACCCCTAGTAGTAGGTAAGAAAATCCTAAGTTGGTACAGTAATATAGGAATTAATGTAAGGTCAGGTGAAATGTTATCGAGGCATTCCCGAGTGAACTAGAATTTATTGTATAATATAATGTTCCGTAAGTTACCCATGTATATTATTGTAAGCGTCGGATTGGAACCCCCCCCCCTCCCGTTATTTTCTTAAGAATAGAGGGAAATGTGGAGAAATGGCTACTTTAAGCCTCCTGGAGGTGTATAGGTACATTCAAGCCCCCCTCCCTTCATGAGGAGAAGCGTGGGAAAGGTAGCCGGCGAAAATGCTTACCATGTGTGATCTCCTCGCCGCTGTGGGCAGTTGGAGCTAACATATGTTTGAAGGCGACCACCTTAGGTCCTTAAACGACGCTCTAACGATCGTATTACCTACGAGACCCATAAACTCGTGGTTAGGAAAAAAAAACGGTGCGAGTCAGAAGGCCCGCTAAGTAGCAGTGCGCTTGCGAGCCTATAATTTGCGAGCTGACTTGGGCACCCCAGTGCCACCTCAGGAATTCTCGCTCTTTCCAGATGCTTACTCTCCAATCGCTCCCCCCCCCCCTTCCTTTTGCATCTGTGGCCTGGTCACTTCCCCCTTTAGATGGGGCGGCAATCCGCCTATATATAAGCCCCGCAAAGAAAGAGAAGGAGATTATCAGAAGTCGATACGCTAGAGGTGGATTAGTTCGTGAAGATCGATCCATCGGCTAGACAAGAAAATTATTAGAAGTCGATTCGCCAGAAGAAAGATTAGTTCGTAAAGATCAATCCTTCAGCCTCACCAGACTATTTCCGTGAGAAACGATAGGATCAGATTGAGAAAATCGATCCCCCCTTTCAGGGCCGTATTAACCTAATTAGTCAAGTTTTATATCGGTGCCATGCCGAAGAAGCCTTTTCCGTCTGCAAAGAAGCCCGACTGAAGAAAAGCAAAGCCGCTCACACTCGAGTGATTCTCACATCTCAACCACCGTGAGAGTGAAAGGAGAAGAACCCTGCCCCAACGAGCTCCCGTTCTTTAATTACGTTGCAGAATCATCCCCGGCACAGGCGACAAGCAATCCCTCCTCGAAAATTTCAACCAGCGGCCACACCACTTCAAAGCGAGAGATAAGTCCTCCAGCGACATGCGGCAATCCCTAATACCTACTTGTAAGTTAACAATAACATTTATATCTCTATTGCGATAGTAGAAGTTTAGTACGTCCCACGTTTTAAAGGAGAGTAGAAACCATTATTCTTGAACCTAGGTCATATGTGTTTGTAGATGACAGTACATTAATTTAATGTTTTATGCTAAACAAATAGGGTCGCGATAAAAATACTAATTGGCAATTGGTTTGTTTATTGGAAGCCTACTTGTTTATGTTTTATCATTGAAAAATCTTGGAGGCCAAATATAGAAATGCTTTTACTGTTGGTTTGTAATATTTAATTTAAAATACATGTTTATTTTTGGTAGATTCTAGTGTTTCCTCTTATCCTTATGTGTTTAAAAATAGCTCTTCCTTAAGGACTAAACCACTAAAATAGCACTCTTAGAATAAAGCCTACTTCATCTTAGAAGTAACTCACGCCCTTAAAGCATACCGCTACTAAAAGGGTGTCAAAGCGTAGAGTGATCAAAGCCAAGGGTCATTCTACGACAACATATATATATATATATATATATATATATATATATATATATATATATATATATATATATATATATATATATATATATATATATACATATATATATATAAATATATATATATATATATATATATTTATATATATAAGGTAACACAAAGCTGCGACAAGCGTATCCTGTTTTGTTCTCCGCCTTTGGGTTGAAGAATAATGATTCTTGGCCATAGCTGGTCAAAAACTGATACTATAATCCATAGTAATGATTTTATAAAGAGAAATATCCTGGAATCATTTTTAATCTTCCACACTAAGGAGAGTAATCACAACATTAGCCCAGGGCTGTTTTAGCTAGATCCAATTTTATCACTTTTTCTAAAATCCGACTTATCTGATAGCATTAAAATGTTGACCTCATAGGAAAAAGAGCTTTGTATATATACTGGGTGTCTTATTTTTTCTTACTATTGAGTTTGAAAATGTCTAATAGAAGAAATTAGTTTCCTTCCATGGTACATGTTCATATATATATATATATATATATATATATATATATATATATATATATATATATATATATATATATATATATATATATATTTATATATAGTCGGAGCAGCTCAGTTAGGATGATTATTTGATTATTAGATTACTATCTCTAAGAAGATTATCTCGTCACGTTGCCCCTTTTAAATCTACCAAATCTTGTCGCTCCAGAATTTAATACTTCGCGTGGAATATATATAGACTGCTAGTTGCCTGCAAAGTAACTTCATGACGTACCGCTTGCCCTGTTGATAGGCCTATACAAGAATAAAGTATATTTTGCAACGTTCTTCTTTAATTCCGTTACCCCGAAACCTTCAGTAAGCCCAGCCACAAATAAGAACACAATGAAAACCATCTTTGGAGTCCGATACTTAACTCACCTCCCAATAAACCGGTACCAAGGGATCCCGCTATAAGTTTTGGTCATTCTCCTGCCCCCCACTATAGATTATTCGGAGTGAAATTGCAAGAAAATTGAAATCCTTGAGAAAATGTGTCCAAAAAACCATTAAAAGGTACAATGACAGTAATTCTTTCCAAAATCGTTTTGGTCATTTCGCAAAAGGTGTACAACTCCCAGGAAAGAGAGGTTGCTTAAAAGGACATCTCTGGCCGATAGGACAAAAACCTCTTCTGATGTAGCTGAGTATTCTTGGGCAGCAACAAACAAAGAGATATAAAGACGCACAGTGAGAAGAAGGTTATTGGAAGCTGGGCTTAAAGGATGTAATGCTAGAAAGAAACCGTGTCTGTCTCAGGTGAACAAGAACAAGCGATTGTCTTGGACAAAAGAGCATGAGGATTTGACTGATTATGATTGGCCTAAATTTTTTTGGTCTGGTGAAAGCAACTTTGAGCGAGGTTCGCGACGTTAGTTTCCACCAATTTATTACGCTCGTATCCATTTTTATTGGATACCAAACATTATCAGTAAAATTTGTATTTTTTTTAGACCTTTTGAACCCCTACTGTTCTTTATGTACATCAAAGCGTTAGGTAGCTTTTGATCCGAGTTGTGTTGTCACAACAGTCAAATTTGGAGGGGACATTCTAGTGGCTTGAGGCTGCATGACGTTTTCAAGTCTAGGATTGTTGTTCACTTGTGAGGGAAGAAAGAATTCAAACACCTATATCAGCATGTTAGACCAGGTTAATCAACGTTTCTCATGTAAGACTTTCAAGGATGACGTACAAAATAGTGTAATTTTCACACATCTAGAGTCTCATACAGTTAGTTTCAAAAGAAAGGGGTGACGTTGATCGAATGTCCCCCTCAATCTCCAGACCTGAAACTTATTGAACATTTGTGGTCACATTTGGGCACAAGAGTGAAGGGGCACAAATATTCCTGAATATATGAATAAAAAGCCAAAATTCATGAACAGTGGCAGAAAATTCAGCTAACCATATGTACTAACTTATTCTCAGGTCTGCAAAAACGCATAAAAGCGGTTATAAAAGCAAAAGAAGGACACATCAAATATTAAATACACGTATTTTTTATAAATAATTATTTATAGAAAATGCATTAAAATGTTTATTTGTATTATGTCAAGTCTTAAATTAACGAGTTTTAATCGTATTCTTTATTTTTCTTTACTTGCTCTATAATTTTGCCCAAGGCTGTAGTTACCCATTAAAGGTAACAACTAGATTTAACCAATGAAAATATGAAACCCATTAGCCCAATTGTTGGGAAACTGCACATGAGTTTCACTCTGTGCAACATCGGAAACGTTGCCTACCTGCAGTGCTTCAGTTTTGTCATGATTAAAGGCAAAAAGTTATGAAAGATCACGCAAAATTAATGTAGTACTTTAACAGAATACATCAAAGAATATCAGCGATGAAGGTTGGGAAGGCAGATAGGTTGCCTCAGGTCTCATCGTCATGGAAATTAAACATTAGAACGAAGCAAAGAATAGATTGTTAGAAACCAAAATACAATGGACCAAGAAACTATTCTTGCCAAACACCTATTACATCTCTGCCGGGCTAGAATAATCATTCCCGTTAAGAACCACTCAAGTGCGAGGTTGTAGGCTGGAACGTAATTAATCTTAGTTTTTTCTATAAATCACTAGAAAATCCTGAAAATGATGACAGAAAATGCGATCTTAGTATCACCCTACTGTATTCACAGCTGAAGACACAAAATTGATGGATGTTTTCGGGCACACCTAGGTAGAATTGAGCTTTCTTGTGAGACATGGCGCTTTCGAAGTATTCCAGCACTTTACTGATGTACGTTATTTAGTATTACTATGGTGGTTAGGTTGATACATGGTTCTACCATTGAAATGTTCGCAGGAATTTTGTTTTATCTACTACCAGAGACTTCATAAAACTGTTCTCATATCTTCTTTTTTCATTTTCTTTTATATTATTTCATTGCAACTTTGGAGAGGGGGGGTGATTTGATTGACTTTAAAATACGCATAATAATTTACCATGCGACATATAAATCTTTAAACTGTGTCTCATGATGATCTTTTTCTTATATCATAATTGATTTAAGTAATTTAGCGTATTGAAATATTTTTTTGTGTATAGCTTAAATACATAAAAAAGGATTTCAATTATTGAAATTTAGTTTAGCCCATACTACAATTTGAAATACTACGATCGAGTTTCTTGCTAAATGCCTTAAGAAATTTAATGGTATTCGGGAAGAGATTGATTAAAAAATTAAATCTTTCCCGTATGATACACAAAAATAGGAAGATAGGTGAAATACTGGAGATCTCATACCACCAAACCCAATCTGGAATCAAACATAGTGGCCGAATTTAAAAAAATGCGTCCACGTAGTGATAGCTCTTTGTCTTACATAGGATAGTAGGATAGGTAAGCAGAGACTATAAATAATTACATTATCTCTATCAACAAAATATTCAAAACTTCAATAACAGATATGAGCTAATTTATCTTCACATATGCTTGAGGGCCCCGCATTCAATATGTTTTAGAATATAATTAATGAGTATTACTTTAACATAAAAAAATACTAAAAAACTGTAGCATTACCTTTTTTACTTTACTTGGACTGCCTTGAGTGGATCTGTGAATTAACATGAATTACCATAAATAGCGAGCCTAAATTTTGCTAGTTCTTTTGTAAGATTATGGTTTGTTGACAAAGGCAAAACAATGTTTGAACATATATTAAAAATCGATACAATGAGAACAAAGAACAAAGAATAAAACGGTATCTCTGGTAGACAATATGATTCAGGAATCCAGTACGGTTAGTAAAGGAGTTATAGGTAGTATCTCGTAATCGATTAATAATTTAAATAAATCGATTAAATTTCGTTTCAAAATGTAAAAGAGTTTATTTTCATATGCTTGAATAGTTTGAAAGAATTTCATTTCCGTCATATTTCTATGTTCTTCTGAAAATACTTCTCCTTTTCCGCAAATACAAGACCATTTAACTTATTCAGTCTGGTAAAATATACAATGATTTCAAGGTACATTCATATAATTTATCGGTTCGATTCATGAAAAAATAATGAATTTTACTCGACGTCGGTTTATATTGGTATAATTAATGAGTGGAATTTTTTAAATTGCAATTTTAAACTCATTAATTTGGCGTATATACGTAATAGTAAGAAACTTTTATTATTTGCGTGAGACAAAGAGCGAAAATTAACCGCAGCAATTTCTTACAAATTTGGATAATTTTCTTAAATGTCATATATTTCTCGAATCATTCTTAATTATTTAAGACATTCAAGAGTGCTTGCTCTATAATTTATACTCGGAGCGGGGGCATTTTTTGCCTAGTCTACATTGGAGAAATTGTGACTCAATTATTTGTATTTCTTAATTATCCTATTCATACTTGAAACTTACTGTGATCATATACATAGATAGTTAAAACAAATAAAAATTGAAATCTTGAAATAAAAAATTTGATTTTAATATCAGGTTTGAGTTAATTTCATTTTGAGCGTTATTTTACAGGTCGATAAATACAATTCTAATTCCTACAATGCAAACGCTAAAAATTAAAATAATTTACTCTGTTATTATCATTTACTAAAAGAAAAGGAATGAAAACCAACATATGTACTTTAATAGAACGTTTGTAAATGCCACTTAAAGAATTAACAGATAAAATGAAAACCTGCAAAAGGTAAATTATTTGAAAAATTGCTGTATTTCAAATTGCATTACAAGTAAAATTTTATGTCAGCCATTTAGACCATAGATATATTTATCCTTGGAAATCTAAGTCCAATTTGAGGAGTAAAGTTCGCGTCGTTTAATATTTACTTACAAATCTTGTCCTTTTTAATTCATTTTGTTTAATATAGTCAGCTTATTCCCGAATTCCTCTTCATTTACTAAAGCGAAATCAATGTGCTTTGATAGGATTTACTTCGGTACTTTAAAATAACTCCAATTTTAGCCACATTCTAAAGTATACTTTCAATAAATAAAAGGTAATTCACATCTAGCTTATTCCTGTGAATACTTGGGAATAAAAGTTATTCATTGCACATTTGGCACGCAGTTTATTGTATAACATACCCACTTTTATGGCCAAGGGGCAGCATTTCATGTCCACTGTGTACAGTGCGAAATAAAAACAACGTAAGAAATACAAGTAATGTTCTTTCTAGCAACGATTTAAAATAACCATGGCGCTATTATTATATTTAAGTCATTTGCGCCAATCATTGTTTAGTAGTAATAGTTTGTAGAAATTTATTTTGTCGGGGGTTTTTCGGCGGCGTATTACGAGGCTTAATATCATTATATTCCTAAAATCTACAACTAAAGGGAGCAGGAATTTGCAAGGAGTGAACATATGGGAATTCAAAATGACGGTCTAGTAGGTTCTAGTTTCACTATGCGAGTCTTTTCTTCAATATGCCTCGAAACCTTTGGGGGCGGGCGGCTTCAGAGGCGGGGATCTCACCTTTGTTTTTTTGCCACGCCAAGTTATGATCATCATAATACCTTTATGTGTTCTCGGGGTAATTCCAAGTTTTAATTTATGATTTTTTCTCAGTTTTCAAGTTTCTGCTCAATCGGTCATAGTTGGGATTATGCAGTGGTTGTATACTTTTCTTTACAGGCACTTTGCGTTTAAAATCTAAAGTGAATCTGCGTCGGATTTCTTGATCTTTTTCCAGTGTCATTTTTATCTATTTACCCAGATCGATATATAAATTAACCATTTTAATTTGATCGTTGTCAATTGTGATGTGTTTCATGTCAACTTATTGTTGGTTTGGCATTAGTTTAGTTTTTCAAGATTTATCTTTAGGCATCCTTTTTTGGTCTCATGGTTAAGTTCTCGAAGCATTGTTGAATCTCTTCTAGGTTATCAGATATGAGTACACTGTCTTTCAGTTTAGACTCATGAAGAATCATTCTGGGCAGGAGGTTAATTATCTTTGAAAGATAGTAAGTTCCTCTTCCGAACTTATAGCAACCCGAAGGATGTCTCAATCTTTATGCAATATAATGTAGCAGCTGATATTTATTTATATGTGTTCTATGATACGTACGAGTATGTAGAGCGAAGTTATAACTTAATTCTCTAAGGCTTGTGTTTCTATTGAAGCAAATGCTTTATGGTAGCCTAAAAACACCAAATATTGAGGTATATTGTACGCTGAAGCTTTTTCAGTGAGCTGGTTTAGAATATATTGTTAATCGTTGAGAAACATTTTCTGAAACCAGCTTATTCTCTCAGTTAGTGGTCATCTACTTAGTTCTTGAGTCTGTTAGTAGTGGCACTTGTGAAAACTTTATAGACACACAAGCAAAGGCTGATTCGTCTGGAATCTTGCCTTTCTATAAATATTTAATGAAGAGTTTAACTAGTTTTCCCAATTAAATCGACAGAATCTCTCGCAATTAGGAGGTGAGGTTCTCCTGACCTGGTGATATGTGTTCTTCATTTTATGTTGGCAATTCTTGATTTGAGGATAGTCTGAACCTTAGTTGAGGTTGGTAGTTGGTTGTGGTTCTGGATGGTGTTGGTGCTTGAGTACAACATTTCATAGTATATGTTAGTTTTTTAACTAATCTTTTCGATCGTTTATGATTGTATCGTTTTTCTCTTTTATAACTGTTAGTGCTCTAAAATGGCGCTTGAATTCATGAAAGGGATTTTTCTGTAGCTTAATTAGTAATTTTTTAATTAGAATACCCTTCTTCTCTCTTTCTTAATGTAAGTTTTTACTCTACATCGTATCATCCTGTGGTCACTGATTCTGATTTTGTTGATAGCATAGAAATTATTGAGTAATAATATTTCAACCGGCATATAATCAATTTTATGGTAAATCTCAGTTTTGTTTCTTCAAAATCTATCTTCGATGCTGCTTCTATTTGAACTTATTCCTAACAATTAAAGGGTTTTTGCTCTTGTTCGCCCATTGAGAACTTTTCCGGGCATGACTCATAACCTTAGCCGACGTAATTTCTATATAAACGGGCTCGGCCCTTCACTGGGCTCTGACCTCTTTACAAAAGTACAAATTATAAACAGAATAAGAAATCTCTCCCTTCGCATTTGAAAAGGTGACTGAAACATATGCTTCCGCCAGCCTTTAATTTCCTGGTGTGAAAAGAAAAGAGACCTACGATATTAATCACTTTATCACCCTAAAATTGCATTATCGTCTCGGGAAAAAAAATATTAATGAATAGTGAGAAATAAATTCCTGTAATAAAAATGGACAATGCTAACTACGCACTCATTCTTTGCAAATGGAAGGACAATGACTGTTAAAGATGGATGAGTTATAAAAATGTCTTCTTGGAAATGCCTCTGTTTATGTAGAGTTATAACTACAGGTTTTCCTAATAAATATATATATTTTTTAAGTTCGATTAAAAGAGATAAGTGAAAAATAAGTAAGGTTATAATTATTTTTTATTAATTTGCCCTTATATGATACAGGGATTTTTTTTAACAATTTACTCACATTATGTTTGTGAGATATCGCACTTAAAGTAAAGATATTTATTAAGAGTGACGTTAGTAGTATTGATTAGAAGAATGAATTACTCCTACCTTTGTGTAAGCAATCTTGTTCAATGTTTTGGGATCATAATTTTTGAGAAGAATAAGTATATACTCAACCGTTTTAATATATGAAAACCTCCAGTGAGCTCGTAAAATAAATATGCCATCATTTCCTGAGACAATATTCGGGGTGAGAGGAAATACAAAACCCTC
This sequence comes from Ceratothoa steindachneri, assembly GCA_963969495.1. NCBI lineage: Eukaryota > Metazoa > Arthropoda > Malacostraca > Isopoda > Cymothoidae > Ceratothoa > Ceratothoa steindachneri. The sequence continues at coordinate 89,737,466 of OZ018328.1, forward strand.
TGATTTTAGTCAACTTTAGAAGAAATATTCCCTGGACATCAGGTTTCAGTGAACTACACTTTTATTAAATAACAAAAACATTATCTTACAATGTATGTCAGACGTTAAGAATTTAATTCTCAAAATTCAATTCAACAGCGTAATGACCGACTAAGACTGGCCAAAATAGAAGAGGGCACTGATGTCACTTTAATAAATATCAAGTAAAGGGGAAACCACTCGAATATAAAAAAGAGAAACAAATTGAAAAGTAACAAAAGGAAAAGTTATTTATGGGTAAACAACATTTCCCCTTATCCTTGAGACATATTGCGGATTAAACGTTTCAAATTTCCCTCCCATATGGAGGGAAAATACAAAAAACAAAGTTTAAAGAAAACTTTAACCGAAAGGGTTCAAAATTAGCGGAAGAAAATTTTGGTTAAAATCGGCCCAAACTTGAAAAAAAATGACTGGGCTAAAATTTGAAAGTAATTTGAAATTTTGGTTAAAATCGGCCCAAACTTGAAAAAAAATGACTGGGCTAAAATTTGAAAGTAATTTGAAATGACCTAATCCAACTTACACAAAGGTGATCAGCCTACATTAAATATTTTACGTTTTTATTTTCTTCTTTATATTTCATATTCTTATTAATAACTTAAAAACACTCCAAGGTTAAACAATGGATTAACAACGAACATAAATCAAAGTAAGGAAAGAAAAGACGACTTTTTAAACTTCAAATCCGATGGATCAGTATGGAAAAATTTTAAAGTTTTACAAAAACAAATTAAGGAAGATGTCCATGAAAATTGATTAGCAGATAGATCAAAAAATAATCGCAAAGCATTGTTATCATATTTTAAAGATTTGAAATAAAAGAGTAGTTCAAATACTAAAAGAAGAAAATAGAATATTTTTCAAGATGATGGAATAGAGAATACTCTTTAAAATAATTAGTTGTATTACTTTTAGCAAGGATACTCGTAATTTAAATTAAAAAAAGGTAAGCACTATATGTAGATCTACGAAAACTAAATGATATACTATTAGATATTTGGGTTGAGAAGGTGATAGCCGCACTAAATAAAATGAGTGCAGCAAGCATGTGAGGGAAATGAAATATATAAGCGTTGTCTGAAAGAAATGGAAAGCGAAATTTACATTTTCTTTGTATATTTATTTACTTACAACGTCAAATATAATTTGGCCACACTCATTAGAAAGTAGAAAATAGCGTAATTATTTTTAATGAAGCTAAGTATAATCCTATTTAAAATTATCAGCGATTTCAAATTCATTTAGAGTACAACAAACCATTAATAAATGTTCAAATGTTTTTTAGAATCAAGTGAAAAACCCTATCGATTGTGGCTTGTCCTATGATGTCACATATTTCGGCTCTGCCAAAGTTTTTGATAAATTGAATATTTTAATATCAGAATTACACTAGAGGTAAATAGACAGCAACAACATATATTGGCTTAGATACTAGATAACGTATCTTAAGCAAAAGTTTTTTTAAATGAGGTTTCCCAAAGAGCAACATTGGGGGACTTTATGTGTTGAGTATTTATCTTTGGCATTAATTTTTGAGAGAATGCGAAGTTAAATCATTTGTCGACGGGACAACGGCTCATTCCGGTGGAAACACCGCCGCTGGTTTGAGGGAAGTTAAGCCACATCGGATGTGGTCAGTGAACAGATTAATCCCAATTTATATCAACATCATGGCAGCTGCCATACGATACAGATAACAGTGTTTCGATACAAAAATATAGTAAGATCAAATAGGCAATTATATTTATATATAAAAGAGAATATAAATAAAAAATTCATATTTACCCTATCATTATATTTCATTTAGTGTAAATATGGAATACACGGCCTCCCACTTCAAGGAAATTTAATGACTCCATTTCTAGCAACGCCTCCAAGGTGCGGAGCACTGCATAAAAACATCGATTAATGGAGTGCCAAACAATGTCTGCCAACTTCATTTCAATTCTAACCCTAAGGTGATTATTTTGACATGGGGGGGACTTTCATCCCATACTCTCCCTCCCAAAATGGTGATAGCTCGCTCTCTTCGCCCGCTATTTTTAATATTTACGTCAACCATTTGCCGCATTACATCAAAAATCTGTGCAAGTTATTTTCAGATGTATGTATCAATCTAGGCTACTTAACTTTGATTTACTTGCTATCCTTGCCATTGCCACATATCCTTGTCAAAGACATTATCATGGAGAGAAAGTAACTCTTCTCCATCTAGAACTCGATGTCTACCCATGGCGCGTGAGAAAGATGTACTTGCACGGCCAGATAGCTCCAAGGGAGCATGGAGAATTTAGCGCGACCGCGTGATCCGTTTGGGTTCTCTTTCTTCCCCGTCTCATCTCCTGAACGGCGCCAGACCCACGGCGTTGAGGACTTTCGCGCGAGGCTGTGATGCCCGCCGAGAATATCCTCCTACCGCCCTCCTGGTGCACCAAGTCTAATGAGATTCTTGTCCCCTTATGAGGGCCTCCCGTGACTGTCTCCGCTGATGCAGTATAAATATTTCAGGAAAAGCTTTGGTTAGCAGCCACATACAGTCTACTACGCCCTGCCCCGCTTTCCAACGTCTTCCAGCTACCAACACGACGCGCGACCTCGCTACCCGCCTCGCTCGTACCTAAGGCCAGAATTCCTGCGCGATAGACGATAGACAAGGACAGGCATCTGTCACTCGGGTATCGACTTCGTTCTCGCCTGGAGTACTCTCTTGTTCATTTCTCAGTGAGGTTATTAAGAAGGAATTTTGCAAGTGGAACTTTTCAGCGCCCCGCTTACGCGTCGTATCCAAAGCCTACAGTCAATTAGGCTTCACGAGAGTCTCCCTCTCATTTACACTCTCTTCCCCTTTCCCTGAAAACAATCATCTTACAGCCTACCTTGGAATCGTTCCCGGCGAGCCTGTTGTATCCACCCGCTTGTTTGGTACCCTTTGCTTCATCTTATTTATTGTCATTTATTTACTTTTGCTAATAATATTTTCTTTGTATATAGTAAGGTTATTTTTCTACAATCAGTTTCTCTAAAACCAGAACCTCTAAAAATTTATTATTTAGGCCAACTGCACTCGAAGTTGATTATTTACCCCTCGCACTAGGGTCTATATCTCAATTTCTTGCTTGCTTCGTTTGTGCTTCAAAGCAGAGTCAATCCTCGGCTAGCATCAACGTTTCGCCCCTAAGACATTATATTCTGGTTAGATCTCCCTACGACAGAAATATTGACTTCATTGCTGATGTTGCTCGGTTTAGGGGATTAGACCTGTATTTGCTTAAGTGTGTCTTCATTAGATACTACAGAGGGAAAGTGCCTTGACAGGAACTGGGACCGCTGAGTCAGTACTACCTATACAGACGACTATTGAGTATTGTTAACTCGCAAAAAGATTTGGGTATCATCAATGAATCATCTTTAAGATTTCACCAACATATCCGCTCTATAGTAAACAAAGCTCCTGGCATAGCCTCGAATTTTCTTAAATCAACCATCTGCTGTATACTAAATTCATGCTAGGCCTGTTCATAGCACACAGCCAACCACTGCTAGACTTTGCTTCTACTCTATGGAATACAGGTTTCAGGGAAGACATCAAGCTATTGGAATTGGGTCAAAGAACTGGGACGCGTTATGTTGATGGTATGGCTGGTTTAAAGTATAAAGACAGACTCCGCTTACCAAATCTTTACTCAATTAAAGGCCGTCTTCTCCATTTTGACCTAATGAAATGCTGGAAAATATTTAACAATGAGATTAGTATTTAGCCTGAAGATCTGTGTCCTTGCCCAACGTCAGACTAATCGCAGTCATACCTTCAAGGTCGCACACCAATATTCAAACTTGGAGCTTAGAACTAAGATTTTTTAATAACAAGATAGTGGAAAAATGGGGGAATCTACCAGATTAAATTATTCAAAACACTATTACATCATCACCTAAAGGAAGATTTATTCTCATATGATAAATAACCTGAAATAACCTGGGATTAAATAGTTGCTGCAAAGGTATACTATCAGCTGTGATATATTTACTTATTCTTATCTGGCTCAACATATCACGGCTGGCATACTTACATAATATGTGCTGCCCCCTATATAAAGCTTACCTCTCTTATTAAATCAGTATATCAGTGTCGGAATTGGCGGAGATGCCAAACGTCGTTAAGTGATGTAATGTTCATTGTATTTATACCTTGCTTCTTGACTTGAGAAATATAAGCCCCGCTCCCGAATGCTAATTAAACCATTTATATTTTCTTTAATATTGAGTAATATGAAATGTGCATATCATATTTTAATTAAATAAATTCTTTTCAAAATTATTTATAATAATGTATGATAAGATTTAAATTGACAATAAGAGTCATTTAATTCATTAATCAGTCAGTTTTAACTAGAAATGCTGATATTATGTAAATATATATACTTAAATAGTTAGGCCTCTCTTGGGTTATGCCACTCATTTGTGGTTTCATATTTACTTTGAGGGTTTAAAAATAGAACAAGACCATCGCTGATGCGCAAAAATAATAAAGAAGTTTAACATTTAAATTACGATATATATTGGGAAAATAGAATTTATTTAGTTAAAAATAAATTAGAAAGGGGAAGAACAAATTAAAACGTTTAAATTATTCTAATTTTATACCCGATACTGCGTGAAATCTGGTTCATTTTTCAGGTATAACTGCGAGAAAAAGACGCAAGAGGAAGTTCGAGAAGTGAAAAAGACAGGCATCGACCGAAAAATCGAACTACATCAAACGTCTTCTCATTTGAGAGAAACTACTTATAGCTAAAATTAATAGGCACTTCGACTACCGATATCACAAAATCAGTATGAAACACTTTTTAATTAAAAACTTCCAATCTTCTACGATGAATTAGGTTTTGCGATTTCCCTTTTTTTCGGAAGGCAAGAAAATTGCATTAAAATTTAGTTATTAGATGTGGATAGTTTAGAAATCCTCTTCTGGGAATGAAAAATAGGACAGAAAGAAATGACGAAAAGTAAGAAAAAATTAGTATTTCAAAGATACCTGGAGAAAGAGTAGTTTTCTCGTAAAAGTGTTATTGATGGGTTAACATTATTATTTAGAAAATAAGACATTCGAGGTTTCTTATTATTGAAATCTTGTTAACGATCATCAAAATTATACTATTATTATTTTAAGATTAACGTAATGAACTTAGTAACACTTAAGTTTATTGACTCTAAAAAAAGTAACCAAATGTATTTTTCTTTTATTTATTTTAATTAATTAATTTCTATATTAGCAATAGTTTAGAATGACTTGTAAACAATGAGATAAAATTTACACTGCGGAGGATTACGATGCTTTTGAATCCACAGTTACTTGGGGTTAAAGTATCAGGTGGCGTTCAAAATATTTTGAGCCTAAAGTCGAAAAAGTTACTTGCAAATATTGTCCGCTCAGGAATTAGGACTTTTCCAGCTTTAGGTACCAAAATTAAGTTAAAATTGCCTGTAATCAAGGAAATGATCATTATGTTATATAACCTTGATTGATATTAGATGAAAATTTGTGCAGTTCACCTGTATCAATTCTGATGTTCCTGATACTCATTATAATAAGAACCTCTGCTTACTATAAAATATTATCCCACCTAATCCTTCCATAGTACGAACTTCTAAAGATAATGATAGGGAAAGTTTTGATCTATATCCGTGTTAAGACGATCAATTAGTTTATTTTCGAAGTCTATGTCAAAGTTTCATTCTCTTTCTGAGTAATCGAAAAGAGCTCGGAACATTAACACCGTTCTTCCTCTTAAATATTATTATAATTACTAATTTCTTTTTCAATGTTGGTACGATGGAGAACCTATTGCTCTTTTGATATTTTGAAAGAGCAATGGGGCCCAGCGTCTTTGTCAAGTCGTTCAATGTTATTTTCCTAACTTTCATTCTGTTCCTGGACACTTAAAATTTTCAGGTCTTCCGTGAAAATTCTAAGTGTTCAATTCAGTTATCTAGTAGATCTTCCTATCAAAATATGAGTTGAAACTTATTGGTATTCTTCTGCCAATTTAAATAATACCAGGGGTAATTGGGGGACCAGTCAGTATTTCAGTAGGTTAAGTTCATAGAGGTCAAAATGGTTCATATCTTTTTCTTATTTGGTTCGATCATAAGATTTCCAAATCCAGACAGTATTAAAGCATATTGTAACACAAAAAAATATTAGACATAATGATTCGACATTTCCACACATGCTGTTAATATTTGGGGTCAATTAAACGAGAACTGGTTAAGTTATTAGATAGCGAAATGTATTTGAAATTACAGGGACTTGTGTTTTCTTAAGATTCCAGCTAGTTAAATATCGGCACACAAAACAGAAAAAAAGAGAGCCTCCTAATCAGAAACGAAATCTTTAAAATGCGAGAGCGTAATGGACGTTACCAAATCTTAAAACATAATAAAACGGAAGTATATTATTTAACATAGGTGAAATCATCTCTAACCGAGAATCTAAGCATTCACATAGTTACACAAACAATGGAAAGACCATAAGGGAGGCTATAGGACCGATCAGAAGTAACAAGACTCTTCTCAACAACCCTGAAAAAAATCTTGGGGAATTAAATTTGTTCTTCGTACGTGTTTTTACTCTTGACAGAAACTACCTTACTACCCACCATTATCGATTTTTCCCTTGTTTGGTTCCGATATATAGACGATATTACTTGTTTATGGCTTTCTTCTAAGGATATTAATGGCTTTCTTAAACTTAATTGTCTGGTTCTCACTATTTAATTTACCCTTGAACTCCAACAAAATGGTGTCCTCCCATTCTTAAATCTACTTATTCATAGGACTCCATCTGGATTTAAATTTTCCGTCTATCGTAAACCTACAAACGCCAGTTCTTATATTCATTTTTACTCAGGTTATAATGGTAAAGTCAAACTGTCTGTATTTATCTCAATGTTTCTCCGGTGGTTGCGGGTCACTAGCCAGAAATTCTGGGATCGTGAGATTTCTAAGATCTTTAAAATAGGTAACAATCTTTGCTACCCTCATAAATTTCTTGCAGGATGCCTAGATTTGGCAAAAAATCCTTTTACAGAACAGAAATCCAACCCCCCCAAATTTTAAGAACTCCCTTGCTTTACCGTTTGCTGAGTCCTTTTCCTTGCTTCCCCGCCTCTTGAATAAGTTAAATATTTCTGTCATATTCAAATATCAGTTTACCCTGTGCAAAATGTTGATTCATAATAATAACAATAGTATAAGGGGGGGGGGGGTATTCTGTCGATTATTTAGTTTGCCCTAAGCAATACTTTAGGCAAATCGGTAAGTCATTAAGTGTACGCTTGGATCAACATAAATACAATATTAAGAGCAGGAAAGCAGTAGTGCTTTCTTTGTCCATTTATCTGAAAACAGTTAACCTATCAATTGGAATTCGGCTAAATTTATTTACAAATTTGATGACTTTGTTCAAAGAAATATAGTCGAATGCTCATTCATTAATTCCTCGCCTAATTTAAATATATTCCCCGGTCTCTTTAAACTGGACCCTGTTATTAAAGGGCTTAATTATAACGAAATTCTCCATTTTAAATCTTAGCCCTTTTTATTTCTTAATTTAGTTATGTGTCTCCCGTTTATGTTGATGTATTCACAATTAGGTGTGTAGGTATTTAGTGTAGTGACCTAAATGTCTACTTTCTGTCCTTACAGTTGTAATTTCCGGGAGTAGACCTTATCTATTTGGTTTTATATTTCATATCCATCTCTAATAATATTTTTCTAGTTTATGTTGTACTTGGGCTGGGCATTACTCTTTTGTTTCTCTTATATTTAAAAATTTTCGTTATTCCTTGAGAATATATTGAACAAGTTCGAAAGTACATGAAATCCACCTTTCATTTTCTGTGGGATTTTTTGCTTATATATATATTGTCGTAGAATGGACTCTCGATGATATACCATATATAACTATTCGTTAAGGGAACTTATTTAATTATCTTTAGAGTGCGTGGATGTCTGGCTGGCCGATATTATGTATCTTCGATATGCTTAAGAAGTGGAACTGAGCTCAAGGATAATAATATTGCTATCATTAACAAAATAGAGTTTTATTAATAATAACTATTAACAACACACAAAAGGGAAAATATTGACATAAACAGAGAATGGAAAGGGTCGTGGGGAATCAAGTTAATCCGAGGATTAAAATATTAACAAAGGTAAAACAAATATATAGTTAAAGAGATGGGATGGTTCGCTAAACCATTTAAGCAATGGATAGAATTGAAAAAAGGGTTAAATTCTCAAAGGTAACGTTCGGCTTACGTAATTTATACTTGTTGTGCAAAGGAAGGCGGCGTAAAGGAATTTTCGGTCCGCTGGCGAGTTCCAGCTGAAGGGGGGGATAAAATGATCCTGATGTGGCGTCTTGGAAATGAGATCCGTTTCTCGACGAACGGCTTGAAGAACAATGGCTGTTCTACGTTGTTCTCTTTTGAACAACAGGGGGGTGAGAACCGTCTCTTGTCTACGGGCTCAAGAACAATGGCTGTTCTAATGTTGTTTTCTTCTGAACAACAAGGGGGAAGTGTGAGAACCGTTTCTTGGCGAACGGGCTTAAAAAAAACAATGGCTGTTCTACGTTGTTCTCTTCTCAACAACAGAAGGGCGGGGGGGTGAGAACCGTTTTTTTGTCAACAGGCTCGAACGAACAATGGATGTTCTAACGTTGTCCTCTATCTGAAAAACAGGGAAAGGGTGAGAACCGTTTCTTGGCGAACGGGCTCAAACGCACAATGGCTGTTCTACGCTGTTCTCTTCTGAACAACATGGGGGGGGTGAGAACCGTTTCTTGTCAACGGGCTCGAGCAAACAATGGCTGTTTTAACGTTGTTCTCTTTCTGAACAACAAGGTGGAAGCCTTGTGACTCGGAGTGACAAAGGCTCGAACCTTGGCACTCAAGGAATATTGTCCTTCTTCTGGACAAGTGATGGTGAATCTCGAGGTTGAGTTCCCTTGGCGCACAAAGGGAGAGAGGGTCGTAGTGATGTTTCGCGACGAAAATCTGGATCTCCGATCTGATATTTTTGGCAAAGTTCCAATCTAAATAGTCCAGACACTCCCTTGGCGTGGGGGACAATGGAGTGGGAGCTTCGAGGGAATGCACAGCCGAGCCTGGAAACAATGCCTTATCTGCCCATAAGCCTAACTCAATTTGGCGAGGTTGGCGTATGGGGGCGAACGGGGGAAGAAAAACCTGCTTGTTAAACATTGACTCAGATGGCTGCGATAAGGCGCCAAGCATCAAAGCGAAGATGCACGTGGGGAACATCGTGGTTTTAAATAATATGTGACAGTGGTTGAAATTAACGCAGCCTCAACCCGTTCTATCACACCCCTCCATTCTGGCTAAAGTTGTCACTTCGAAAAAAAAGAGAGAAGGGACAACGTTAAAGCTCCGTTGTGTGGAACTCGTTTTCTTGTACCAACCGTACCTTTCTGCACCTAACTAGTATTACCTCAATACCTATGATTATTTTGATCTTTAGATTACAGGGGAAAATAACCTTAAATACAAACTTAATAAAAAAAAGGGCATGGAAAAATGAAATGATATAAAATTAGTACATACGGAACAAAATACTTTATACATAAATTACTGGGTACAAATATACATACATACTAAAAAAAATAGACATTGAGCGTTACAAAATTTAGACATACATTAACTAATTATAATACAAGAGAATCTAATTGAAGTCGTACAAGACGGTATATACCTACATCGAGATACTAATCTTAGGAATACAATTACTCTACGCTATTCGGTAACGCATTCCTATTGAGTGCGTCAGTGACCTGGTTATCGGAACCTTTTATATAATTTATTTTAAATGGATCTTTTGCAAGAGTAAACTCCAGCGCATGATTCGGCCGTTGGAGTGTCACACATTCCTAATATAGGCTAATGGACGGTGGTCGATTCCTATCTGAAATTCTTTTCCTATCAAGTACATCTTGAATTTGTCTATGACCCAGATAATTAATAGAGCGTCCATTCTCTATAGGGGCATATCTCTTTTCGCGTGGTAATAATTAGCGACTACCATATGCAACTGGATGACTCGTTCCGTCATCCTCGTATTGAAGGAGTACACCTCCAATGCCCTCGTTGCTCGAATCGGTCTTAATCCCAAAGGATTTTTCCGGGTTGGGCAACTTTAAAATGGGGGAAGAAATGAACTTACTCTTAAGCTAATTAAAATAAAAAACAGCGGCATCATTCCAACGTAAACGATCGGGGAAATTCTTTTTTCGAGGGGGGCTGAGGGGGGCCGAAATTGCAGCATCGAAATTCGGAACAAATCGCTGATAGTGAGAAGCTGATCCTAGGAACGATCTTAATTGCTTCTTTCTAATCGGGAGGGGCATGTCGGCGATTGCCTTAATTTTGTTCTCTTGGGGACCTAACTTGCTTTGTCCTATTTTGAAACCCAAATATTTTATGGTTTCGTGGGCAAAATGGCATTTGCTGGGGCCAATAGTTAGGCCATTTTCGCGCAGTCGCTCGAAAAGAGCAAATAGGGTGGTTAAATGGTGACTCTATTCAATTAGTTCTTGTAGTTGACTCTTTTAAAGTGGTGTCAGCTGCGCGTCGATATCCAGGTCAGTGGGTTCAAAAAGCTCGCCTGGTAGGGAAGGAAGAGGGTAATCAGCATCAGGTTGGATGCACACTGTCTGGATTACATTAAGGGACTTCCGGGGTAATCCTCTTCAAGCGCCGATGTTTCGTCCAGTGCTACGAAGATATCTCCATGGGCGAGTTGGAGGTACTTTTTTTCTTTGGGTCCACGGACAGTCTCCGTGGGCTTGTCTTGGGCCTTATCACCTGAGTGTGTTAGTGATTCACACTCCTTTTGTGCATTCCTAAAGTCCTGGTTAAGGGTCTCCGAGAAATCGGACGGTATCGGGGTTCTGATTGGGACGGGCTCCTGGGCTTCTTTCTTAGCTCGACCTCGAGGAAGGGTGGCCTGAGACACAGGGTCGGAACTTACTTGGGGGCTCTGTCCTATAAGTACGGAACAGAATTGTATGGGTGCTGAAATAACTTCAGCCCAGCCACCATAATATTTACACTGCAGGTAACATCTAACGACGGGGAATTGGTTCGCCCGCCCAAGGTTGTCATGTACCACCGCAAATTTTTTGTGGTTAGGGTCCACTGGGAGAAGGAGTTCGTCGGACACGATGAAACACGTACATCATGTGTCCCTGACAAGAGTCGATACTCAGCAGCCGTTCACGCTGCCTTCCTCAAATTTCAAAGTTCCCGATGAACTTTTAGCAAAAATAAAATTTACCTGGTGGCCTGACGGAGGGGGAGAAGTTGCTGCTTGGGTCTGCACCACCGGGGGAGCCGGGGTAACATTAATCTGATGAACTTGCTGGGCTAGTCCGCTCTTAAGCCTAGAATTTTGGGGGCAATTCTAGCTCATGTGGTTTTCTACACCACAAGTAAAGCATATGATTGGTCGCTTCAAAAAGGGAGATGGAGGATAAATCTTAACGGGAGGTTTGGAGTCCCGTTGTTGGTTTTAGGGAAAGAAGTTTTGGGGTTTTACGGGATCGGAAACTTCGTCAGCTTTCCTGTGAAGAGGCGCGAATCCTTCCTTCTTTCCTTGTAGGGGGATTGGTGAGAAGTTCGATTCTCCTTCGGGTATAAATTATGACTGGCGGCATAGACATCCGCTTCTTCCGTACATTCTTTAAAGGTCTGGCACCGACGATCCTTGACGAACGCGCGGATCTCCGTCGGGAGAGACGCCAAAAATTGATCTCGCAACACGAAGTCTGTTAAGGACTCGTAGTTCGGATCAACCTCTGAGGATTCTAGCCAAAATTTATAATTCCGTCTGAAGAATGTATCCGAATTGTCGGAACGTCTGTCCAGGTTTAATACGACCTCCTCAAAATTCTTGGCGGTAGAAATCGGAAGTCATATTATGAGCGGCCAATAACTCAGCTTTTAAGGTGCTGTAGTTAATTGTACACTTAGATGATAAAGATATAAAAAATCGTGCAATTTACAATTTTACAAGGAAGGTAATCTGACTACACCTTTAGCCTCCAGATCCATGTTATTGATTTCAAGGATCTTTTCGAAGTGGGATAAAAATGCTCCAAAAGCCTCTCCTTCCTTGAAATTGGGAAGATTTAGTGAGAGATTGGGGGGGATTCTGAACGTGAACTAGCGGACTGTATTTCTGCTTCCACACGAGCTAATTGAATCTGATGGTGAAGCTCAGCTTGTCTTATCCGTTCCTCTCTTTCTCTTTATTCTCGTTGGATTTCTCTTTCTTCTCGTTGGATTTCTCTTTCTCTTTCTTTTCGTTGGATTTCTCTTTCTCTTTCTTCTCGTTGGATTTCTCTTTCTTCTATTTCTCTTAACTTTTCTCTTTCTGTTCTTTGCTCCTCTTGAACGTCTTCAATTAGATCTTTTTCGGAGAGTCCCAAGAATTCTCCTTGCGCTTTAAAGATTTCGAACTGAGTCATCTTTGCACTTGGGGGCGCAATAGTCAACCAACTAAAATTCCTTGCACTAAGAATTATGCCTTCTAGCGAATTAGCCTCCCTAAATATGGGCACTGACCTATTCGTACTTGGTTTCTCCATCTAGATAACCACTGACTAAAATCACAAAAAAAACACAAACAAATTATTATAACAGTTCTTTGAGCTACTCCACCTTCTTAAGTTTCAAAAAAGGGAATAGCAATCGTTAAAACAAAAGGGAACTACTATACTCTATTATTATAACGAATAACACTATGCTTTACTCGACTGAGACCAGTGTTTGCAAAGATATAGCGTTAAACCTTACACACCTGATACCAAATTTAAATAGTATATATATATATATATATATATATATATGTCGTAGAAATGACTTTCGACGATATACCATATATAACTATTCGTTGAGGAAACTTATTTAATTACCTTTAGATTTCGTGGATGTCTGGCTGGCCTATATTATGTATCTTCGATATGCTTAAGAAGGGGAACTGAACTCAAGGATAATAATAGTGCTATCATTAATAAAATAGAGTTTTATTAATAATAACTATCAATAAAACACAAAACGGAAAATATTGACATAAACAGAGAATGAAAAGGGTTGTGGGGAATCGAGTTAATCCGAGGAATAAAAGATTAAAAAAGGTAAAACAAATATAAAGTTAAAGAGATTGGGATGGTTCGCTAAACCATTTAAGCACAGGATAGAATTGACAAAAGGGTTAAATACTTAAAGGTAACGTTCGCCTCACGTAATTTATACTTGTTGTGCAGAGGAAGGCGGCTCGAAGGAATTTTCTGTCCGCTGGCGAGTTCCAGCCGAAGGTGGAGGATAAAATGATCCTGACGTGGCGTCTTGGGAATGAGAACCCTTTCTCGACGAACGGCCTGAAGAACAATGGCTGTTCTACGTTGTTCTCATCTGAAAAACAGGGGAGGGTGAGAACCGTCTCTTGTCTACGGGCTCAAGAACAATGGCTGATCTAATGTTGTTTTCTTCTGAACAACAAGGGGGAAGGGTGAGAAACGTTTTTGGCGAACGGGATCAAAAGAACAATAAATGTTCTACGTTGTTCTCTTCTGAACAACAGGGGGATGGGTGAGAACCGTTTCTTGTCAACGGGCTCGAACGAACAATGGCTGTTCTAACGTTGTTCTCTTTCTGAACAACAGGGGAAGGGTGAGAACCGTTTCTTGGCGAACGGGCTCAAACGAACAATGGCTGTTCTACGTTGTTCTCTTCTAAACAACAGGGGGAGGGGTGAGAACCGTTTCTTGTCAACGGGCTCGAACAAACAATAGCTTTTCTAACGTTGTTCTCTTTCTGAAAAACAAGGGAGAAAGAAGCCTTGTGGACTCGGCGTCACGAAGGCTCGAACCTTGGCCCCCGAAGGGATATTGTCCTTCTTCTGGACAAGTGATGGTGAATCTCGAGGTCGAAGTCCCTTGGCGCACAAAGTGAAAGAGGGTCATGGTGATGTTTCTCGACGAAAATCTGGATCTCCAATCTGATCTTAGTGGTAAAGTTTCCTTCTAAATATTCGAGACACTCCCTTGGCGTGTGGAACAATGGAATTGGAGCTTTAAGGGAATGCACAGCCAAGCCTGGGAACAATGCCCTATCTGCCTATAAGCCTAACTCAATCTTGCAAGGTCGGCGTATTGGGGCGAATGGGGGAAGATAAACCTCCTTGTTTAAACATTGACTCAGGTGGCTGCGATAAGCCACCCAGCTTCAAAGCGAAGATGCACGTGGGGAGAATCGTGGTTTTAAATAACATGTGTTAGTGGTTGAAATTAACGCGGCCTCAACCCGTTCTATCATATATTTATATATATATATATATATATATATATATATATATATATATATATATATATATATATATATATATTAATGAGCTTGATAATGGAGATTACGGAAAAATCTCCGAATTTGCAGTTGATATGAATCTAAGAAACACCAGTTTTTAGATGGAACTATGTGGAAATGCAAGAAAAAAAGAATTAAATTGTCGCGTAGGCGGATAAGTATCTCATGAACTTGAAAATACGTAAATCTAAGGTCAATGTACTTAGGAGGTAAAAATTTAAAATCAAATTTCCAATTGGACGGCCAAATCATAGATGTTAACAAAAAAAGGGACTTTGGTATTTTAATTTCGCAGGACATAAAAGTATCAAATTAATAAGTCGAAACCATTATGAAATCAAACCGAATGCTGAGATATATAGCCCAGAACTTCCCATTTTGTCGAAATATATGATCTTACCTCTATAGAAATCGCATTTTCTGGATTCATCTCTGGTATGCAGCGCAATTTTGTTTGCTTTACTCCAACAAAAGTAGCACTAAAAGAAAAAGTGTAACGTAAAGCAACTGAATTGAATTTACTCTTACATTTTAGAAATAAATTGTAGGAAAAATTTCTTCGTTCCTTACAAACAGACGAAACGTACATATGCGATTACTTTGTCATCTGATCGAATTATTTAAAATCTTAAAACGATTAACTAGTGAGAAATTGTACATTTTCTCGGAGATAGATGATAAGACAAGCACTCGTTGAAATGAATTTAAATTAGTAAACATGAGCTTAAAAACAACCCTTAGCTCAAAATTAAATTAATTAGAAAATCACATAAACTTGGAAAGCAAATCAGCGAATATATTTAAAATCGACATGACAAGTATTTTTAATGAATAAATAAATAAAATTATTATAGCGGTTAATCCTTTCGAAAGAATGTGCCTTCCTTATGTGTTTTCTTTATGTTATTTCTCTGACTTTCTTGCAGATATATTCTTTCAAGACTAGTTGTAGCGGGCAAGACTCTGCAGGAGACCATATATCCTACCCTCTCATTGGCATCTTTGGGTGATTTTCTTTAGCTATATTAGAAAGTTGTATGAATCATAGTGACACATAGATAATTATATTCCTTA
This sequence comes from Ceratothoa steindachneri, assembly GCA_963969495.1. NCBI lineage: Eukaryota > Metazoa > Arthropoda > Malacostraca > Isopoda > Cymothoidae > Ceratothoa > Ceratothoa steindachneri. The sequence goes on from OZ018328.1 coordinate 89,753,026, forward strand.
ATTTTGAAAAGAGTGAAAAGATCATGATTTTAATTGATACACTTGTAGCGGCATTCTCGTCATCTTTTGGTCAATGTAATTTGTAAGATGGTTAAACTAGCTATTATTTTGATATATATTTTGTCTGTGGATTACACCTTCTTGCGTCTCTGGAAGGCCTTGAAAGAACAGAAAGGTCTTTGCTGCTCTTAGTTTTGTAGTTCATCTTACGTATAATTTATGTCATGGACTTTTAATACTCTATGGTAAGTTGGAATATTAACGAAATTGATTAAGTGTAATTATTCTTTCTAAAAGCCTTCCTTTTTCTACTCATTTCAGATTTAGGTTTATATACTTATTACTTCTCAAGTTGCATAAATCCCGAATAGAACTAAAGTAGTTTGATAACGCATATATCATGAAAGAAAATTAGCATCTCAAAAGATATTAAAGCAAAGAAAATGGTAATAGAAGGAAAAATTACATTTTAGGAGTATTACTCGGTATTTGGCAATTCAATTAATAGGACACTAAATACTGAAATACAGAGCCAAAGTTCATGGGACAGGTTTTTACTTTTTGTTTTTTAAAGCGATCTACTTTGAACACCACCGTAAGGCATGGTCGGATGAAAAGCTTTAGCCTTATATTTACGCTATACCATAAGAAACAACTAATATAAAAAATATGAAAAATACACAAAAAAACGAAAAAAAAAAACCCAACCCAAACAACAGAGAAAGGCATGTTGCAGCTGCGGAGAGAGGCCCGTCTTCCTCCGGCACCCGAGCATAAAGCCAACAGCAGAGGACTATACACATACAGTGAAGGAGGCCTCTTCCTGACTTCTCCCTAATCACAAAAATGCCACATTCAGGTGCAAGTTATAAGTTTATAAGATGTCAGAGGTGGCAAATACCGTGTAGTCCCCTTCTGGGCCAGCTCTCCTTCAAACCACGCCAATGCACTTAAAGTGTGTATCTAAGCGGTTCTTAAACATGTTTATGGTTGTTGTTCCCCGAGGAAACCTCCTTGTTTGAGAAAAAAAATTAGATTTGTCTCAAATCTTCGTTTCTTAACTTTGTATACAGGGTTTCGGGTTCTTGAGGAAGCGTCCAGCTCTAAAACGGTTTCAATTTTTACTTTATCAAAATTATTTAGGATCTTAAAGATTTGTATGAGTTCTCCTCTTAACCTTCTCCTATCAAGTCATTGCAGGTTGAGTGCTTTAAGACTGTCTTCGTAGGACTTTTGGCGTAGTCTAGGTATCATTTTTGTATTACGATGTTGCACTCTCTCTAACATTTCTATATCTTTCTGCAAGTAGGGATTCCAAAATTTTACCTCGTACTCCAAATAAGGTCGAACCAAAGATTTTTAAAGGAGAATTACTATATTTTCCGATTTGTAGGCCAAATATCTATATATGAAACCGTCGCCTACTATAACACGAAGATCTTTTTCTTATGATACCTTTTTCAGTGGCAGGCCTTTTATTGTATAGTTAAATTCTTCATTTCTTGCTCTAATGTGTAGTACCTTGCATTTATCAATGTTGAATTTCATCTGCCAATTTTCTGACTATTCTACAATGCTTTTTAAGTCTCTCTTGATTTTATGTTGATCGGCAAGCGTTATTGATCTACCACTCAGCTTTGTATCGTCAGCAAATTTTAAGAATAGGCAACCTTTGACCTCATCTAACTCGTTCAGATGTATTAGAAAAAGCAGTGGATCTAAGCACGGAGCCCTGGAGCACTCCGCTTGTTACGTCTCTCCATCTTGATTGGTGACCACTTGTGACTCTACGTTGATTCATTCCATTGAGCCAGTCTTCTATCCACTAAAATACGTTTCCGCCGACTCCATGAGCGGCAATCTTCTGAAGTAGACGCTTGCGGGGGACCGTAGCGAAAGCTTTTGGAAAATTTAAGTAGATTACATCTGCCGCTCTATTCGTGCCATACTCTTCGATGATGGTTTGAAAATATTCTAGCAGATTTGTTAAACATGATTTTTTTTTCGTAAAAACGTGCTGTGATTCGCGGATGATGCCCTATTTGTCTAAATGTTCGACTATTTTCTCTTTTATAATAGATTCAAGCAATTTTTTGGTTAAAGATATAAGGCTTATTGGGCTGTAGTTTCTTGAGATTTTCCGGTCACCCCTATTAAAGATCGGGGTAATGTTTGCGCTTTTAAAATTTTCTGGAACGAAACCTCCTTCGAATGATTTGTTGAATATTGTAGTAAATGGCTTAGTTATCGTTTCTTTCATCTTTTTCAGGTCGCGAGGATGGATCACATCCAGACTTGGTGATTTGCTTTGCTTTAAATTTTTGTTATGTTTGATTACGTCTTCTTCTGTTACTTGAATAATAGTAATAAATGGTTCTTCTTCGGTACCTATTGGTGCATCAATGTCTTGGATATTGTCGATGTTTTCTGTTGTGAAGACTGAAGCATATGGCAGATATTAAGTCTCCAATTTGTTTTTTAAGTGGGCTGATTGAGTCCTTTGCCGTGTTTCTGTTGTCTACATAGTGTAGAACATCTTTGGATTCTATTTTCCATTACTAGATAGCTAGATTTCAGAATTCTTCTTTAATTTTCAAATTAGCTTTATAACACCGCCTCTTAGTTCTTTGTATTCGTCTGGAACTGCTCCGCGAGTATCTCTCCAACGTTTATATGCCTGATTTCTTCTTTTGATTAGATCCTTGAGCTCGTTGTTCAGCCACTTTGGTTTTACCGTAGAATTTTGCTTATAATGACTTGGGACGTATATTTGGTCAGCGTTTCTAAATTATATTATGAAATGATATCACATTCTAGTGACGGTGTTGTTATTATTAGCCGTAGAACTAAGGGCGTTCTTCAACACACGCTCAAAGTCTTTAAAATTTGCTTTGTTAAAGTTAGGTACCAGCTTACAATTTGACTCTGTGTTTGAACCTGTAGTAATTTTAAATCTGAGAGAACTGTGATCGCTGTCTCCAAGCGGTTTGCCGACTTTAATATTTGTCATAAAGTTTTCGTTAAAATAATTTCCAGGATATTGTTTCCTGGTATAGCTCGATCAACACATTGCATAAGGAGGTTATAATCTAGAAAGTGAAGTATTGGTGATCGAACTCTGTCAGCATTAGCATCCGCAGTTTAAATTTGGAAAGTTAAGGTCAACGATTATTATTGTAGCTGTGGATCTAATAATTTCATAGAGCGAAAGGAACTTATGCTGATCTGACATTTTGGTCTGGGATGGAGCTCTATAGAAAACGACAATTTTGAATCCTATGTTTCCAGCTACTGGTATCGCGCATACATTATCCGCATTGCTATCATTCTCCACGGCAACCTCGATGGGATTTATTAAGTTTTCTTTGCAGTACAACATTACGCCGCCCCCTCTTCTACCAACCCTCCGTCTAGCTCTCTGAAATTGTCATTAGATAAAGTATTTTTTTTCTACAAGAAGCTTAAATTCGTCGATTTTATTTCTTATACTACGTGTGTTGGCCAAATAAAGGTTTGAGGAGGGTGGCGTTAAATTCTGGAATCTAACGCTGCATTCCGCTACGTCGGCTCCGCGTCCTCAGACTGACCTGCAAGAAAAACAGGTACAGCATTATTTAAGACTCTGCCAAATCTTGCAGCTCCAACCTTATTTAGATGGAGTCCGTCTTGCTGGAACAAGTCTTCACGCTCGTAGAAGTTGTTCCAGGTTTTGATAAAGTTCACTCCTTTCTCCTGCCAAAGACCTTTAACACAGTTATTGATTTAAGATGTCTTTCTGTAAAAACGTTCTGCGCCCTTATTCTTGGAAAAATGCCTGAAAAAAAACTTCTACTCCTTTCTTTCAGTCTCTGCATCACCTGCCGGTACTTCGCCAGATCGTCTTCAGATCTGGTAGAAAAAATTTTGTTATTCCCAACGTGGATCACAAAAGCCGTCTCTTGTGTGGATCCACTCGTGTAATCATCAAGCGAATCTATCAGGTTTTCGACTCTTCCCTCTGGTTAGAAGTATCTCCTCCTCTTCGCTGGTCGCCTTCCACAAAATTCTTCTAATTGTTGCCTGGCGATGGAGTCTCCAATGAGATGAATCTCAATTTCCTCACCCTGTGAGTCATCTAAAACATAAAATCTATTGGCCATTATTGTCGGTATATTCCGCTTCAGGGAACTCGGTGCAACTCCTTTACGAACGGGCAAGAAGGCTTCGTCTCTGTTCACACGTTCTCATCTTCCTCCGTGAGACACGGGATCGTCTAAACGCGATTTCTGTATTGTCTGACTTCCGTGGGGTTGTCCGATTGCTGCAGGTGTCTCCCGTCCTCCTTGTCCGCGGGGGGGCAGACGCTGCGTCAGTCGGCGCTGCAAGCTCGGACTCTCTCTGGTCGCCCCTGGTAACCTGTGAATAACTAGGCTGCCAATAATTTCGCGTCTCAAGCTCTTCAATCCTGGCACGTACTGCTGTTAGCTCCAGGTTTAGGAAACGGAGCTCAACTGTCAACCGATCACGTGACACAAAGCCTCTACAACTTGTTTGTTGGCTTCAAAGTAGGCCGGCAAAAACCGCCCTTCGCACGTTGCGCAGGTACGTTTCTGTGGAGTCATCTTAAAAACAAGCCTGTTTAACCTAATAATAAAAAGAGAATTGTTATTTTAGCTGAAATATTAATAGACGTTATATTCCTGAAAGAAATGAAGAAGTGTTAAGCCGTCTGAACAAAGTAAGCAATTATTATTTACCTGGAAGTGGAAGAAAAAAAGAAGGTATTTCGGCACTATACAAATGCAACCGTGACGCATCAGAAACGCCAAATATTGTCAGTGCCCCTGTATGTAATTGTGATTTAGAAACATAGATATTGTGCTAACTCCATGTCTAGAATTTATTTTCCTGTCACGGTAGAGGATTCAATCCAAACACCGTGGTTCAAATCATCAAGCAAACGTTGAGAACGACGTCTATATTGTGCGGTCTTGCCTTTGATGAGGTACGCTCAGTTTCATAAATGTAATGTTCTATCACATTTATTCCACTATCATGTTCCATTCGAACTTCGATAATTCACTTTGCTCTGCAATGAACAGCCCAACGTGTAAACGATGAGCCAGGTTATTTCAAATCAGAACTGATACAGGTCTGCAAATTTCCATAACATTACGGCACAGTGGCGCCCCTCATTATTTTTTGTATGCCCAGGTATACTTTTGTCAAAGAATGCTATTATTGTTGTTTTAAGGAAGAGCCGGTCTCAAACACAAAAGGATTTAGTAAAGCGCACAGGAATTATCCTAAAATAAACATATTTTTAATTTAACAATTTACTACACAAAAAAATGAACCACGGAAATACTACGAATTTAAATACACAATAATGACTTCAATAAGTTATTAAGTAAGGCTCTTTAACTTGACCCTATAATGTTAGCTAACTCGCTACTAACTTCAATATTAGAGAAATAGGCTTATTGTCTCTACTGGAGTTTAAATACCTTGGTTGCTCTGGCGGCGGGTTTGAGTCAGACCTTGAACTCAATGAGTTCAGACACCTCAGGAATCGGGTTGGTTCTTCGACGCATGCCTCGACCAGATTGTTTGCAGTGGACGGGATGACTTGGCAGTCACAAGGGACTTTAGGCAAGTGTGGCAGTGGGGTACACACGGTATTCGGGGAGGTTCTTCTTCAAGAGCGAGAACTATCACGGTGCTTTAAGATGCACCAGAATAGGTAAAGGCTCTCTGACGAGAGTAAGTTGAACTTGGTTCTTAAACTAAGTTAACCGAGAGTTCGGTGTGACCACCGGGTTATGGGCTCGAGGAGGAGCTTTTTCTTTTTCGTTTCGAAAGTCCTTAACGTCGAGGACTATCACGGTCCTTTGTGCTACACCAAGATAGTACGAAGGGAGGTTCTCTGGCGAGAATCAGTTGAACTTGGTTCCTAAACCAAGTTAATTTAGAGTTTGGTGTAACCACCTGGTAACGGGCTAAAGGGAGATCTTTTTCTTCTTCTTTCTTAATTCCTCAAGGGCGAGGACTATCACGGTGCTTTGTGCTGCAACAGTATAGTAAGAAGGGGAATTCTCTGACGACAATAAGTTGAACTTCAACAAGTTAACTTAAGGTTCGGTTTGATAACCAGGGACTAGCTCGAGGATGAACTGCTTCTTAGTCCCCTTGGTAGCATGGCCTCTCTTGCGTAGGATTTCTTAGCCTCGTTAACTCACGGATTCTACCGCATTTTGCCCAAGTGTTTGGTATTTATACCTCGTCACCCCACTGGGGTAGACGTAGGAGAGGGGCCTTGTGGACGGGCCGCAGGAGGGTTCTTACTCCAACGGTTTTTCTCAGCAACTGTTACCTCTGGTCCAGCTGGCCTTCGAGCTTGAGAGAAACGCGTCTTCAATTTCGTACTTGAGGTGAAATTGAATATACTCTGGTAGATGAGATCTTGCAGTTTAAATCGTTCGGCTTTTCATAGAAACGAGAGGCGAGTGGCTGTGGTTACGAGATTGACCCGCGGTGCCTGGCTCGGATGTTTTTGCGGTTAACCTCCCGTGTCTCAACTGGGATAGAAGGGAGAGGGTCGATTCCTCTACACTGTGCATACCCTTTTCCCATGAGTTTTTGAACTTCAGTAGATATTGATTAAATAATTTCACCGCAACTTTCAAATGTATATTACTTGTTCATATTGACTGCATACTTAGTTGAGAGTGCTTTTCATGATTTTCGGGTGAACGCGTATTGATAGGAATAAAAAGAAGGTTTTTCTCTGGCACCTTTGAGGACTTTTAATCCTTCGCTGGGCAGCCGTCCATCGACTAAAAAATGGTTTTTCGAACCCGCTTGAAAGCACCAAGTTAGAAAGAGGAGGGCATGCTACCAGGCAGTGCATTCTGCATCTAAGGAATAACTACAGAGAGGGCATGATCCCCCATTTAGCTAAGATGAGAGCAAGGATCTGTAAGTTGGAGGTTACTTTCTTAGCCAAGGGCTGTTTGTCGTCTAGACACAACCAGTGTGGGGGCTAAATAAGGGGGAGTTGCGTGGTAAGGTTTTAAATCTGAGAAAAAGGATTTTAAATGTAAACAGAAATTTAATAGGCGGCCATAGCAGATAGCAGTTCGTGGAGCTGGTCTGACACAAGAGAACCGGCCTTGAGGGAGGAGAACTTTAGCCACAAATGTTCTGGACAAGTTAAAACACAAATTGTAGTGTTGGAAGCTTCAGTGAGAAGGATGTTACATTAATCAATACGATAAGTATCAAAGACAGGGATTTGGCTAGGACGAACTAACCCTAACTTTTCCAAAATGCCTTTTAAGATGGGACGAGAAAGGAAGTTAGAGGGTCCTCCACTCTACTGTTAATCTTGGTATCATTCGTTTAGCTACACTCTAGGATCAGCAGTTTATTATTTTTTTGTTATATTAAAGGAATCTATTAATTCTACTTTTGTCGGTTAAGTAATCGCGATTTAAATGAAAACAATTTTAGTGGTGACTATCCCGGTGTTGTTTAATTGTGTTGGGAGCAATTTCCATTTGGTTATTGCATCAAGCGTTAATATAAGGTTTAAACATTCTAGCATTGAAGGGTGCACAAAATGTTTTACCTTTTATATAAAGTTACAGAATATCAAGCGTAAATATTAAAAATATAAAGTTATAAAAATTTAGAACTTCCTTCTCCCGCATAGGCTTCTAATATCAGTGCAAGAGGGAGGAGCGTTTGTGTACTGGGAAGAAAAATTATCCTACATTAGTGCGACATAACCAGGCTGCTAAATCAAAGATAAGTTTAGTTAAAACTAGAGAGGGGACGTAGGGCTTTATGTACATATCTTATTAAATCTATATCTTCCTTGATTGTTTTCAATGCTCTGTCTTGCGACAGTTTTGTATTTTCAGATATATTTGTTAAAGTAGCATTTGCTTAAATTTTGCCATAGATGAACTTATATTAAGAGAACTTGATGACAGTGATTTGGAAAGGGAAATCTTGGAGGCCTTCACTTGTATTATTGAGATTAGTCTAGGAATCTATATAGAGCAAAAATGTTTGGAAAAAGTAAACGAAATTACATCCTTCTTGATTTCTTGTTCACTAGGACATATTAAAGTGGCTAGAACAAATATTAAGGTTAAGATTCGTTTTAACACAAATAGGATTTTGTAATTTTCAAAGATATATACTTTTTGTTTAATTCTAGAATTAATGCTCACCGATGTTATCTTTAACTTCTGAAACTTAATAATAACGTAATTATTTCCCTTTCGACAATATATTGTTATTTTGCTAAATTTGAATCTTCCTGCGTAACTTTTGCCTTTTTTATTCAAATCTTAGGCCTTACTATTTCACCTAGACCTAGCCTTTTACATTTGTAGGCCATCTGCGCATTCGTTGTTTGGCAATATTCAACCAATAAAACATTTGTTTTAGATTCCCGTACATTTCGAACGATTTGCTGTCTTTTTTTTAGTTAATATGGTATAATGGCGTTCAAACAGGCGAAAAACCCTGAAAATTTCCATTAGTTAATTTAAGGGCACATTGCATTCTAATGCCCTTATTCGAACAATTACTAGCCATTTATTTATAAACTGTTTTCTGCGCAAAGCTTTAATTCAAACTAGAGACCTATAGACATTTAGGAATCGACTTTTGCATTCAAATTAGGAGTATTACGAATTTTTTTAAGTTGCGGAAAGGGGTGCAACTCGTTTTCACTGGAACTACATACTTTTTCTATTATAGACCTTAGAGAGATTAAGGCCAAAGTATGCATCTCCGGTAAAGATGAGTGTCATATTCTGAAATCACATAAAACTGCATAGAAAAAATACATTTCTAAATTACTGTGCACATTTGTATTAAAACGAATCTTTAGCATTATTAACATACCATTATTTTCGTGACACATTTTCCAGTGGACATACTTCCTCGATTTATTTCATAATACCATTCATGTTATGAATATTTCGAATTCTTACAAATTTGCATATCTTATGGCACAATTAAGTAGAGATTCATTGCACCTACTTCATTAGTTTACTGGTTCTAGGGAATCATATTGGGTGTCATTTGAAGAGTCCATAGGTTCTTAATTTGGAATTGACGCTGGCGGTTTTTAAATCAAAATGTTAATGACGCAGAAATTGGCATTTGCAATACCAGATCAAATATATAGGTCTCTTAACAATATATCTAATTATTGTCAGTTGTATCGCTTCTGAGAGGCCTTGTAAAAAGAAATAAAATTGTTACAGTATAAATATGAGCAATTAGATAGTAGAAAATCATTTAGATCCCCGAGTAAAAAATAATTTTGCACGTTTAACGTTACGGGGCAAAATCTAATCAAACAAGGTAGTAGGTTGAATAAGGTTACCAAGGAACCCACAAACTTTCCTTCCCCTTGACGGTGCACACTGTGTAACAATCTGCATAAGGTATATGCATGACCGGAAAGTTTCTCCTAATAAATTATATCAGGCCAAAAGGTTGAATTATGTACCAATTGTTTACGGTCGAATCATGACAACAAAGAGTGTCAATGTAAGTTTGGGTGAATGATATGTCAAAAAAGACATATGAGGATAAAAATAAATCGAATACAATTGATTCTAAGCAGGAAAAGAATCTAACGCTAATTAATACTTTATTCTCCAATTGTTTTTCCGCCACTGGCGTACCAATAGCCAAACTAACGGTGGCAGGGGCTAAGAAACAAACTTATGCTAGTGCTTTACTTTATAAGGGTTCTCAGAAAACCTTCATTGTTAAAACTTTAGCAAAACACCGCAACTATTCGTTTGTCGTAAAATTAAGAAATCTATAAATGGATTCAACCAGCAAGGCATACCAAAGGTATACGACGAGGTATCGTGTAATGTAATAACTAATGACGGGCCAGTAAATATTAAGACTCTAGTAATCGACATGTTACCCAATGACATTTATATGCCTGGGTTGAGCAAAGCAAACTAAGAAATCAAAGATTTAAGGTGAAATAGAACAACCCGCATTCAGGTGGTTTGTATTCAGATATATCCCCTTTGATAGGTCTAGATTTATACCATGAATTTGTAAATCAAATAGTTCATAGGGAAGACTTAATTTCTAACGTGGGTCCTATACTTGTCGGTTCTTTACCGCCTGCGGTGCAACTTCAGAAGATTTACGTCGCGCTTTTTGTAGTAAAAACAGTACTAACAGTGTTTTTAGGCATTCTAGTCGTCATTTTCGTCCTCGTTAGGCACAGAAAGCACTTCTTTTTAAGTAAGATACCAACTAAGACTCTGCTATCGCTCTATTTTCAGTGATTCTATCTTAAAAATGACTACTTTTGCGCCAAAATGAATCCGTAATTGAAGACAAATGAATAAAAACACAATTTATACAGTTTTTACGACAAAAAACACGGCGTTTGGTTACTCGAAGCCGTTTTCGAGCCGATCTACGGGTTAAAATTAGTGGGGGCTCCTCCCCCCATACCATCCATCACTCGCCTAGCAAAACTAAATAAGCAAAAAGCACACGACACAATCATCAAGAACGCTTGAAAAACGGGTTTTGGCGCGAAACTCGAAAGCGTAGCTCTTATAAATACTTGCATCCAGGCTTGCCACTGTGTGAATTAAGTGCGAATTAAATGTTTCCAATGTTTGAAATTCATAGTTTCTGGTAACAGCAGTATAATTTATGGCGGACTTATTTTAATATCAATATCAACCCCATTAATGCTTATTATCTAAAAAAATATGTACTTTCAGCGTCAAAACTCAACTCCATATGATGACTGGAATTCCTTAAAAAGAAAATTAGTCCTTTTATATCTCTAAAAATACGCTGTAGGTTTTCTAAAGTTTGACCACTCCTGATAATGAAACATCTAATTTCTTAACAGGAGGAGTAACCGTATTAAAGGTGAGCATAAAAGATCTTGAAGAATTCTATCACCCAAGGGCTATATCAGCCAGAGATGACATCTAGTTCATATCCAAATTAAATCCATGCAACCCATTAACCAGAGGCTAATCCAGCAAGAGATTTACCAGATCCTTATGTTAGAAGTGGAGTCTCGCAAAGTACGGTACTTGGTCCTGCACTGTTTTTGATATTCATTAGTGATATGGAATCATTTGTCCAAGGCAAAAAAGTACGAGTCTTCACTGATGACACAAAGATTTCCAAGCGAGTGGGATCTTATGTGGACAAAGTTGAGCGGCAACATGACCTTCAAAGGGTCATAGATTGGTTGCAGTCAAACAATATGTTGCTCCATAAGCAAAAATTTTCCACCCCTCCAAAGTCGCGTGGTAACCTCGGACCTGGAGATGTACCGAGTAGGTGAACTTCTTGATCTTAGCATCATCATATCCAAAGACCTCTCTTGGACTTCCCACCTCAACAGAATACGTCTGAAGGGAAAAAGTATGGTAGCATGGGTTCTCAGTATATTTGACTTTAGACACTCCACCACGATGTTGACGCTGTATAAGTCTCTAGTCAGAAGTCATCTGGAATACTGCTGTCCATTGGGGAGCCCAGTAAAGGTGAGCGAGATTGAATTGCTCGGATCGATCCAACGAGAATTCACAATAAAAATTTGAGGCTGTGAACACCTTACATACTAGCAAATGTTGCACAAGCTCCAATTAATGTCTCTACAGAGACGTAAGGAACGATTTATCATAATAAATCCTTGAAAGATTCTGTATAAAGTAAGTCTTAATGAATCCAGAGTGTCTTTTCGTCCACCTTCGAGGCTGAGAATACAAGCCATACTGCCTCCACCGAGAAGGTGCAGTTCAGGACTTTAGTGCAAGTATGATGCGTCATTTTCTGTGGTGGGTTCTTTCCTAAACTTAGGAACATTTTGCTACCAAGAAGACCTAGATAACAAGAGCAAATGCCTTTAAGAGCCAGCTAACAAAATTTATGTTTTTGCTGCCTAACGAGCCGCCCGTGCCTGGCTACACCCGATCACATGGCAACTCACTCCTTGAGGTAGCAAGAGCAAACGGCAGTCTCCCTTATGAGATCACCGGTGGGAGCCCTCGAAGCATCTTCAAGTATCCAAGTAAGTAAGTAAATGCTCCTGAATGGATTCTCGCTAACGAATTCTTGCCTGAATCCTGTATCTTGCATCCTGCTACCCACGTTTTCCCAATCGCAAAGGGTTAGGATTCACTTATTGATACCACAAGTTATCAGAATTCCTCTCTGCAGGAAACTTTCGAGAAAGATGATCTTAAATCCTACAGCCCCTTTAAGGCTTGGGTAAGCTGGCAAAACGAATATTTGTTAACTGTGCTGGAGAAACACACCAAACGGTCGCCTCAATGCCTTTCTTCTCATGTTGGCGACGTGGTCCTGATTTTAGATGACATTTCTTATCTACGGTGGAAGATGGAGCTAATAGTGGAGCTTCATCAAGGACGCGATGCGGATTGCAGCTCTGCGACCTTAAAGACGCCGACGTGGTTCATTACTCGCCCCATTAGGAACATCCTTCCTTTGTAACTTTCACATTCACCCTGCTTAATCTACAACTGTTATTCTACTCCACTTGCGGATATTCCTTCCGTCAACCAGTCTACGAATCGACTTGAGGATGTTTCACTCGAAGGATCTAGTTCGGCACTTCCGCATACACTTGCGGATATTCCTCCCGAAAGCCCCTATCCTGATCCACTTGCGGCTATGCTACCCGAAGGATCTATTCCAACTTCTTTGAACCCACCGGAAAGTTGCCGAGCTCATTCTACTCGCCGCTCATCTTTAGGAATTTATACGAGGTTAAAATGTAGACCCCAAATCTAAAGTAATAGTCTTTTTAGTTAATATTGATCAAGTACATTTCTGGTAGTCTAAATAAATTCGTGTTTTACTTATTATTGACATTAATTTGGTTTTCTGTTTGTATTTCCTTTCTCGTCCCCGCCTCCCTAGGATGGTGCAAATTTTTGCGACATTTTAACTACCTAATGATTTCACTCAGAAAAACTAACCGTCACCTTTCCTAGGTACCTTTTACGATGTGACAAGAAAGAAAGTTTTCGAGGGCCTTCTACTCTCTTGTTATTCTCGGTATCCTTCACTTTACTACGTTCTAGGATTAGTAGTTTAATATTTTGCTGTTATATTTAATGAATCCATTAATTTTACATTTGTCGGTTAAGTTGTCTCGATTCAAATCCAAACAATTTCAGTGGTGACTATCCCAGTGTTGTTTAATTGTGTTAGGAGCAATTTGCATTTGGTTATTGCACCAACTGTTAATATAAGGTTCAATGATTCTAGCATTGAAGGAGGAACAAAGTGTTTTACGTTTAAATATAAGGTAAAGGATATTGAGTATAAGTAAATACATAAAGTGTAAATATTGAAAATATCAAGTTAGAAATATTGAGCACCTTCTTATCTCGCATAGGTTTTCAAAATCAATGCAAGAGGACAGTGCGTCTGTGTGGCGGGAGTAAAAAAATCCTACAAAGTTGGACGGAATATGACTCAGGTTACGAAGAAAGCAGAGAGGTGAATGATTAAATGGTAAAATTAACCGTCTTTTAATCTTTGTAACCAATTTGAGGCATCAAATATCAAAGATAGTAACATTATTTAATATATAAAAGTATAATCCTTTGAATTTCCTAAATGAGATGAGTCAAAACGATAATCCCAAGTAGCATGATTGTGTATTTCTACCAACGCTCGAACATGGTCCGCTTTTTCCCAAGGGAGAGGCACTAGTGCGACATTAACCGAGCCAGATTGAAACGCACTTCGTCTAGTAGCCTAAATGAAACAATACGAGGGGGAAGAAGAAGTGAAACGAAAGGTAAAGAAAAAAGAAAGGCAAAGGCGTTATAATGACAGGTTAATATTATTTATTTATTTAAAGGACTAAAGCGAAAACCAACGATGAAATTTTACCCAAACTTTGATTGATCTAATGTGGTGAAATTAGAGAAAGTGAAGTTGTTCAGAAAGAAAAAGATGAAAAACTCTGGTCTCCTGCTTCCCACATGACTTTTAAATACGTACATGATATTTCCATGTGACCAATGAGCCTCCTCCGGCTGTCACTGATAAAGAGCAAGGAAGAATGGAACCTTCTATGTGCTTTTCTTACTCCTATCTCCTTCGTGGTTTGACTGTCTCAGTCTCTATTCCCATGGAAGCAACTTTCCCTGGGAATTCATTTCTCTCCAAACAGGATATACGCCTATTCCCTCAATTTGGAGTTCTTACACACGCCGAGAAAAGAGGAATTACGCCCTCATCGCGAGACGCCTCTCAATCTCTCAAAAGCAAAAGATCAAAGACGCCCCTAAACTTGCAAGTCTCTCAGCCGCATTTCAAAATTAAACGTCATCCTTCTTTTCTCATCGAGGGGCGTCTCATCTGGAAGCCTACTTCTCCATTTCACGTTACCAAACTCGTTTCTCTCATAACTCCATTGAACTTCCAGACCATTTTACTTCATTCGGCGTGTTATTATTAATTTTAACTTAGAATGAAAAGCATAAATATTACTTCATATTATTTGTATTTTAACTGTGCCTACAGTGAATAGGAATATTCAGTGCATTAATAGTAAATTAATTATTACTAATTTCCGTTGTTTAAATAATTAGACAATTTATGGGTTACCATTTTATTTTGCATATTATATTTATAACCAAATCAATTCCTTACGTTGCAAAACTTTAGAGCAAGGAATTCGAGGGTGGTGAGCATTTTTCTTTTTTTAAATTACGTTTTAAAAAATTATTCAACATTTCTCTTTCTAGAAGCGTTCCCAATTATCATCATTAGCAACAGGACCATGCATTCAATTGCAACTTGTCATTCCACCACGCAAATCAAAACTACTTTAATTCCGAAGATATCTTTGGCTAAATTATGTCTAACTAGATTATGATGCTTCGTTTGTTATTCAGTACACCGGCATAGTTTAGGGATAATTATAAACTGAATTTTTAAATAAACTATTTTGTTATTTTTTCGCACTATAATTTTAGAAAAAGATAAACTAGTACCCGTTACCTCACTAGTTACTGAATGGTTGGTGAAAATTCAATTTATCGTTATTTTATACTTAGTTTACTTTCTTTCCAGTGCTTGTATTTATCCATAATCACGCCGTAAATCTCATTAGAGCGAAAAAAACTGTATTTTCTAGAATATTTAAAGTTTAGATTTATTTGTTCTAATATTGAACAATATCCAATGTGTCTCGTTTGCGAGAAAGGATTTTCTAGCGATGCCATGAGGCCATCCAGGCTTTTCGATCATTAAAAGAAGATTCATCCTGATTAAGAGAAAGAAAATCTGTCATATAGTAAGACTCTCTCTACAAGATAAATTTCACACCCAAAAATTCTATTCATTCCCCTAATTCGAACCAATCAAAGGTGCAAAAGACACCGAAAAACAAAAAAAAATCAAAGAACAAAAGAAGAATAAAACCAACAATAAAGAATTACGCTCCGGCATCATGAGCAAGCCTGCCTCCTTTGGCGCAGTATCATGTGACCAACGCTAACAAAAGTCAAAGAAAAAGGAGGAGGCAACCTCTTCCAAAGGGTCAGATCGTCGACAAGTGCATGTGCACGAACTCGCGGTATCGTCCATGCTCAACCGGTATGGGGAAAGGTAGAATGCACAAAGATCACCCAGACTCGGACATTCAACAAGAATTTGCCGATCAGTCTGGCGATCAAAGTAGCGTTGGCATGTAAGGTATAGGGAGGCGCTGTATTATATGGTGGTGCATCGCGCGAGTTTGTCCAATTCAAAGACAACAGAAAGCGATCTGAAGCCCTCTCTGCATTTAATGTATGTCCATGGAAACAGTTTCAGCGCAATGACACGCAACTTTAGGTTTCCATCGACCGTCTCCAATCTTCCTTGCTAAGTAGATCCGAAAGCTGCCCTTATACCTCCCATATAATTGGTGTGAATAAAAACTAAGCACTTATCTGGTTTCTCACATCTCGCGGACTTTCAGCTTGGTAGCAAAGATATACGCAGTGCTCATTTTAAAAATTAGGGATATGGCGTAGAAGCCGAACCAACCTGGGACATTGAGCCATCCTTGTACAATGGCACGGATGCAGCGTGAAAAAGGTTTGCTTAAAAAACTACGAACGCTATACTCCCGCAACCTTAGAAGCTTTGGGAGCAGAAGGGGAGGGGACACATTTTTAAAAGCCTTTCCTACCAGGTTGCTGGCCTGCCGAGGACATTAAAGAGCCCTTATACAACATACTGAAAAATCATCAATCTGGTTTACAATTGAACGAATCTACTCTACCACGCAATGAATCACTACTTTTAGGATATGTTGGTTTCATTTCAAATAAGAAAATTGTGCAAGGATCACTGTTTGCAAAGGAACAGGCATTAAAGTTGAATCCATATTTACTATAGTTTAGATGTTTTTCAAATGAAAAGGGATCTCATGAAAAATATATTTGCTTCTGCAACGGAAGGTGCTCCAGCATTAATTGGGTGCTATAGACTTTGTTGCAGTTTTAAAGAAACCTGTTCCCAGTGTCTTCACAATACATTGTGGAATTCATTGTCAACATCTATATATTTATTGCTAGCAACTTGAGTGATTGGGTTAAAAAATCCATTGGTGTTGTTATCAATGCAGTAAATTAAATAAATTCCATTCCACTTAATTGCCGAATCATTCGACAACTGCAACGATAATTATGAAACTTAAATATTCTCGTTATACATACTGAAGTGAGATGATTATCCAAAGGAATCTGTTTGAAACGATTTTGTTCCTTTTTCAACGATATTATACAGTTTTTCCATGGGAATAATACGATTATTTGAATGAGAAACTCTTACTTGCAAATGACATTGCCTACTTAACAGATTTATTCAATGATCTAAAATTGCATTTGTAAAACTGTGGTGTAATATATCTTATTAAAGCAAAATCTGTTTATTATTTGGACATTTATGGACAAACTTTTACTCGTTGGCATAATATTGGTCGTCGGGTGATATTTCAATTTACAAATATCGATCCACTAGAAAATGATTATGAGGCTTATAAATCCATATTACATGATTTGAATCGTGTATGTGAGAGTATGCAGGTGAGGGGATAGAAAGGGTGTGTGAATAGATAGAGGAAAGTAGACCAGTGGTGAAAAGAGAAAGAAGTGTGGTAGGGTGGAAAGTGATGCTAGAGCCTGGTGATCAGGCCTATCGCTTTCAAATTTATTTGATTTGTGGTTTCGTTGTTGTTTTTATGGTTGTTTTATACATATATATATACAGGTATATATATAACATATAGTTTGGCGGTCAAGCCATTTGTCCTTATTGCTAATATTTTTGTTTATGCTATGCGCGTTAGCTGTTGTTTTTGTAAGTCGTTAATATTAACTTACTGTGTTTGCTTTAGTATCTTTTTGTTTCTTCGTAATTTTGTAGTGTGTATTTCGTGTACAGTGTTTCTTCCTGTAGTCTTGTTCGGTGATTTTCGTCTTCTTGTGTAGGTTTCCTTCTTCGGTAGTTTGTCTTAGTTGGTTAATTTTGTCGATATCGGTGAATTTTGTCAAAATCGGTTGGTTTCATGATTGGTATTTTTTCTTGGTTTTGGGTAAATTGACTCATTTAGCGTAGAACGGTACTTCTGCTCCGCCAGCTAAAATCCTAGTGGAGCTTGGAAATCTGGCGCGACATACTTCTCTTCTGTTTCGGTCAATCATTTGTACGATATATTCGTGCAATAAACGATTGACCTTTTCCAGCATATTCCTTGTCCGTTCTTCGATGACAACGTTAATGGGGGTTAACCCCGCCTCCTGGTGCAGCTCTTCTTGCGATCTTCTTTCAATTCTGCGTGTACCTGTGATTAGGTACACGCATTTATTC
This sequence comes from Ceratothoa steindachneri, assembly GCA_963969495.1. Taxonomy (NCBI): domain Eukaryota; kingdom Metazoa; phylum Arthropoda; class Malacostraca; order Isopoda; family Cymothoidae; genus Ceratothoa; species Ceratothoa steindachneri. Next base: position 89,770,939 of record OZ018328.1, read on the forward strand.
TGCACCACTTGTAGTCTCCTCTTCTGTGTCTTTGAGGCACAGGAGAGGGCGGAAGCGGGGTAAAGCAACGTCGATCTAACTAGTGCAGTATAGATCTTCTTTTTGTTGCTTTGACGAAGATTTCTTAACCTGTACAGAGTCTTGACTGCAGCAGTGGCCTTGGTGATTCGTTCTTGGACGTGCTTTGCGTACCCGGTTGAGGTGAACTTCATGCCGAGTACGTTGCATTCATTGGTGTAGGGATATCGTCTATCCCCCACCCTAACGTCATCAAGTAGTCTCCTGCCTATGGGGACTACTTTGAACTTATCCTGGTTGGTACTGATTTTCCACCGGGCCTCGTAGGTGTTCAGGTTTTCGATTCCTGCTGCCGTCATGCGAGCTTGCATAGGCGCATTCCTCCAGGGACATGTGATTACCTGGGTGAAATCATCGGCGAATTGTAAGTTGAGGCAAGTAGGGTTTACAGGGACTGGGACATCCGCGGTGTAAATCAAGTAGAGAGTGGGAGACAGGCACCCCCCTTGCGGGAGGCCCGCATTGAGCGGAAACTTTGGCCCGTCCGTGCACCCTAAACTGATGTACGCCGCTCTCTCCATGACATAGTCACAGAGAGTTCTTTCTAAGCTTTCACTTAGTCCCAGTCGTAAGATCTTGTACTGCATTCCCCGTTGCCACACCTTATCGAACGCCTTTGATACATCCCGACAAACAATGTCCACGTAACTCTTTTCCCGTTTTGCTTGGGCTAGCTTTTCTGTAATGACGTTAATCGCCATTTCCGTACTTCGCTTACTCCTAAACCCGAATTGGTGTGGGTTGTAGAGCGAGTTATCTTCCAGGTGAGACACCAGTCTTTGGTTGAGGATCTTCTCGAAGAGCTTCCCACCAAATTCCAGTAGTGAAATTGGTTGGTAGCTCTCCTTCAACTTGGGGTTCTTTCCAGGCTTGGGCAAGAAAATCATTTTTGCCGTTTTATAAGCGTCTGGAAAGTACCCCGTATTAAGGCAGGCGTGGAATATTCTTCTCATTCCTTCGATGACACAGGCTGGTGCCTTTTCAAAGTTAAGCTTTGTAAGCCCCGATTGTCTTAGGGCTTTTTGTTGGAATGAGCGAAGCGCGCCGAGTAGTTCTTCTTCTGTAATCTCGGCGGCTTCGTCGCGCTGCCTATCCACCTGGTGATGAGGGTGCGTCTTTTAAATCTCTTCGTTAAGCTCGTCGATGATGTTGCTTTCGAACTCTAGGTCATAGTCTTCGTTTTCTTCTCCAGTTATACTGAAGATCTTTTTCCAATAACTTCAGAATATCTCTTCAACTTTTTCTTCCTCTTCTTCGATGTTTCCATTTTCTTTCTGTAGCTCGATCTTGTGCTTCTTTCCAGTTGATCCTTTAAGAATTCGGATCTTCTTCCAAAATTCTTTGGGAGTTGCTTCGTGATCGATGCTCTCGATCGCATCCTCCCATCTTCTGTTTTGCTGTTCGAGGATCAACTGGTTCAATTCTTCTTTGATTTCTTTACTTCTTTGCATCGAGTGTACTGATGCATTCACGATGTTGTGTTCATACATTATCTTCAGTTCACGGTATAGTTCCTTCATATATTCGGTCCACTCGTAGGTTGAGATGGTCCTATATGAGGAACGAGGGATACAAGCCCTATCTGCGTCGATGATTTGGTTATTGAGGTCATCGAGTGCCTCGTCAATCTCCTCGAGAATTGCCTCGTCCAGGTTGGGCGGATCGTAGGCCTCGAGAAGGTGTGCATACCGTGCCCAGTCTGCTCGTCTGTAGTTCTTCCTGACTACTGCTGGGACTTGTATAGGGTTCCTATTGATTGTGAGTAGGATCCCTATATGATCACTGCATGGAACCTGGACTGGTTCCATGTAGTAATTGAACGGTAGCTGACGATTCACCAAACAGATGTCTGGCTTTGTGGCACATCGTTCTCTGACATAGGTGGGGAAGTCGGGGCCTATCCGCTGGGCAATATTTCTGTCCAGCAACAGGTCCAGACTTCTCCCTATTCCGTTGAAGGCCCTGTAACCGGATTCTCGGCATCTGGCGTTTAGGTCCCCCATTGGTATGGTGGGGGCTCTTCTGCCAAATAGGCCAGTGAGAGTGTGAATAGGCAACACATCTCTCCTTGGCGGTTGATATCCGGTTGCAATGACCAACTTTCCTAAGTCGAGCTCGACCTCAATCGCGAGGTAGGATTCTTCTAAGTTTCTTATCTGCTTGTATTTGATCCCTTTCTTTATTGCAATAGCGGCGCCATCGTACCGCTCTTGCGAAAAGTTCGTGATTAACACATCGTAGTTCCAGATTTTCATTTCTGTATTACGCGTGTCGATCCCGTGCTCTGAGATCAGTATGATGTCTGCATCAATTTCTCTGAATACATTTCCGTAAAGAATTCTTTTCGTCGTCCAGCCGTTGGTGTTGATTTCCATTATTTTCAGTCCGTTACGTAGCATGATGAGTTGCTTTACCTATGTTTCTTCTTCCCCTTTTTTGGTCTGCGGGCTGATTGGGCGATTTTACTCGACCCAGGGTTTTCTTTTTTCGGGGGGGGGCTCGGGGTCTTCGACCTGCTTTTGGTTGCCCACGTGCGAGTGCAGGGGCCCTCTTCGCTGTCAGATGAGGATGATCCATCCTCACTTCCAGCCTTTTCCTCTTCTTCGGTTTCCTCTTCTGATGGTGCACCAATCATCTCCTCCAAACCGGATTTGGTGCTTTTATTTTGGATTATGGAGTTCTTAAATGCTTGCGAACACTCAGGGTCTTCTGGCATGGTTACTGCCGGGAGGTTGTTCGCTTTCAGGAGCGCATTGAGCACCTGGTTATAACAACCAGGCTTCACTGCATTTGCCACATTTGCATGGGTTATGCAGATCAATATTTTAGCGCTCAGATCTCCTGATACGCTAAAAGGTGCAGGTCCTGGTGCAGTTTTCGTCACTGTGTTCTTTTTTGCGGCGCTCGCGTACGTCGTCTCCTTTGCTTTTCTGTCTTCTTCTTCTTTCCTTCTAATAATCTCTCTGCGCTTGGGGCAATTAAGAGCCATCGTCCTATGTTCCCCTTTGCAGTTAAGGCACTTCTTGGTGTTGCTTTCGCACTTGTCAAAACGGTGCCCTTCCGTGGCGCACTCACTGCACCACAGCTTGTTCTTGTCTGGGCACGTGGTGGAAGTATGGGCTTCAAGTTTGTAGCACACAAAGCACATTTGTATGCTACTGAATTTCTCTTGTTGGATGTTTTCACCCGGTATTCTCATGTTGAATACGAGAATACCATTTTGGGTAGCCTTTCTCGCCATGTCCGTGGTTGCGAATGTAATCTTGAATACGTGGGTATGTTCGCGGAATTTGATGATTTCACGAACTTGTGCCCATTGGTTGCTCTTAGTAATCTCCTCTTTTAGCTCTTCTGTGCTATGCTCGCCTACCCAGCTTTCGACTTTGCGGCAGATGACGCTTCTATTTGCTGCCACCTAGGGGGGGGTTGCTTCTAGTCCGGTCTCCTTCAATATTCTCGCTCCCTCTTCTGAAAGGAGCTGGTCTACGTCTCTGGTTTCGGCACACATGGCGATGAAGCCTGACGAAACTTCAATTAGTTTCACCAGTGCCACCTTGAGTTGTATGTAGAGGGTTTCACATAGGTCCTTCTTCGTTGGGGTCTTCATTCCGGCGATGTTCCTTAAGGGGGCCCTCTTAGTGAGGGCCTCCATGGTCTTGCTGCTCTTCTTATTCCTTCTTTCTCTGAAATCAAGTGTAATTAATTTTGTTTTTGATATGTGAAAAAAGTTAGGGTGTGGTAAAGGAGGTATAGGATGGTGTGAGTGGGGTTGGTAATGGGTTTAAGTAATTTGAGAGGAACGCCCCCGTCCATTTCTCCTGTTGCTCTCCCGCTCGTATGCTGCCAGTATGAGGGATGATAGGGTGATGGGGTGGGTCTCGGGTGGGGACCTCAGAGGGTTGAGCTTGGTGGACTTAATGTATAGCGGCCGAATCAACGACCGCTAAGTTTTTGCCACCCCCTCAAGGGTACATACGCCATAACTGCATCCAACTACATAGAGACGGGTGTAACTCCCTCTATGATTCTGGCCGGGTCCCCTGGGCGATGAGGATTCCTCCTCCGTCCGGGACTCGCAGTTATGCCCCAGTATCGAGACGATTTCTGACTTATGCTTCTGCTGTGGGCTAGGCCTCAAACCAGTGTTCACATAAGTCCTTAATTATGCCAAACCAAGTGGCTGACATAGTTAAGACGAAATCAATGAATGGCAGACATCCGAGCGGGTACACACGCAGAGCGATGGACGGGAGCAGTGAGGCGCTTAAGCCCTCATTGAATTATGAACTTCGACGTAAAAAAATATGGCTCTCTTTTGAAGGATGAATCTGGGTTCACCTTAAGACTTCCAGAATAGGCTCGTTTCTGCAGCAGCGCTCAAAAGTCAATCAGACACTATAACAAGTAAAAAGTGCTGTATCTAAAGTTCTTCAGCTGTACGCAGTAAAACGGATTTTCGGCCGTCATATTACATGATGACTTTTGATTTAAAAGACCATTTGAACTATTTACACGAGGACATGAGGTATAGATATCATGATCTCATTAATTTATTGATGTTTATACAAAAACTGACTTTTAAAAAACGACCTTGATAAAACGAGTTTGACCTTCAAGAAATCATACCAGCAATTTTGGTTACATAAGTAAATCTTTGAAAGGTATTCAAAGCTATTAGAAGCTATCAAACCTATTTTCATTGCTTTTCCAATTTTATATATGGCTGAACGTGATTTGAAGGGGTAGTTAAGCAGCTTCTTACTAAATAAAGAAACCACTTACAAAGTTAAAAGCGTGATCTGAGATTACATCTAAGCAGTATTGAACCTAGAGTCAGAGCCTTATCCAATAAGCACCAAAGTTAACCATCGAATTGAGAATATTTTAAGGTAAGCTACCAAATAAAGGTCTTTTGAGCAGTTTCATTATTGTCTTTATAATAGAAAAAACTACATTCCAATTATTTTGGCACTTACACCTGTGTTATTTTGCTATGACAGGTAAATTTAATAAAGTTTTTGAAATTTAATAGACAGATTTGGCGATGACCAAATATTTGAATCCAAAGGCGGTGCTATTCCAAATCGGTTTGGAAATTCACTCCGCTTAGACAATACCTTCATTAGTTTGGAATCTGACAAAGCAAAATCAACTAAGTCAGTCTGACCTTCAATTTAGTGTCAGCAGTTGCTATATAACTTTGGAAATTATGCAACGTGATGACGCGCTACTCTCCTGACACTGAGTGATCTGAGACCATGGCAATTTTGGAAATTAAATAAAAGTAAGTAAAATGGAATCTCCTTTTATTTTAAAAAGAGGTTACTTTTATCAATGTTTTGAATTTGGGTAAAGGCAAAACTTTTGAAAGGTAAATCGACCAGGTAGAAAATATCATACGTTAGATAAAGATAAATGTAATGCAGCTCTCCTAAACTTTCACCTTATTTCGCCAGATGACAAAACGTCAACCTAAAATTGTTAAGCGATCTCTCCAGCTGATAATATAAGATATGAAGATTACGTATACGTAGACATAAATTGTCCCCACATAAGAACTCATGGGTCACAGACGAGAAGATCCTAGTAACTTTTCCAATAGATGTATAAAATATTTTGAAGGATCTGTAATAAAATGTAAAGTATGTTTAAGCTTAAAGTGTAAGAGCTCCTTTATCATTGATAGCGAGAAGCAAGATTAACTCTTCATCAATTATATCGTGCATCATCTTCTTATCATTTATATTGACAAGCGTAACATAGTTTATATGTAAAAAGATAAAAATGCCCTATATCATCAATAAAAGCTTATTTAGTTTAAGAACAGGCTCTCCCCATTGTGGGGGCATTGAGAAGTGATATATAACAATAATGATAGTTAGTTGCATGATTAAAGTACATGTTTAATACATTTAATCATATTTTCTTTCTACTTTTAGAAAAAAGTTAATAATTACTTGCAACTTTATACTACGGCACCACAGTCAAGACATAAAGTGAACTCCAATTTTTTTAAATATTATATACTTATTAAGGCCGAATATATGGATAAAACAAATAAAACAAACCCGATGTCTTCGGAATATCAGCATAACCAATACCAAAATCGGCGATTCAATTGAGTAAGAGAAAACAATTAAAGCCTTAGGTTTTAGAGCGGTTGTATCATTGGTTAATTTCGTTAAGTTCCTCTAAGATTTGATGCCCATATAAGAGATACGTGAAGACCAATACAGTATATTAAGCCTTATTCTCTTCCCTTTTTAATTTCCTAACTTAGAACAACCTATTCTAAACTCTAAATTTGCAGGAGCAGATGATTCCTTCTTTATAATTTTGTGTTATTTCTATATTTGCGAGCCAAGAATTTTTCTTTTCTTTTGGTCGCTATCAAATATTGTCTAACAAGATATATTTTCTAAAGAAAACTCAATATTGTTGTTTTTTCTGTGGGTAGTTTTAATGTTTTCCTATGTTAAAACTTTGAGATAATATGCAAGTAAGTAATGAAAATATTTCGATATTACCTGGTTAAAATTATTGTTTTTACTTAAAACTAAGAAGCCAAAACTAATGAGGGTATCATCGTCAAAAGATTTATGTTGAGATATGTGTAAATATGTTAGTGAAGATAAAAGAATTCAAAATACGTGTAAGATTTATAGGCTAGACCCATCAACAGGTATTAGAACAAGGTGTAAAATCAATTCTTCAACTGTTAGTTGCAGTCAGGTGTCATTGCCTCAACTTAATTCCCTCCTCCTGAAATGGGATCATATTCAGAAGAATTGTACCCGTTCCTGTTTTCGAGGAGTGCAGGTAGTCTCTTCATTTAGTTAATCGGGCTATGCACTCTCCACACTCTTTCCATTTCCACAGCTTGACCTGTTTTAAAACACTCTTGGTGGAAATTATTTTCATTTTCACGATTTTGTAAATAAATGAAATATATAAACTCTTTGTCGTGGTATGACATTACATTATATCAATATCATATTATATCTATCAGGGAGGGACCAATAACTTGAAAGCGAACCGATGAAAGGGACGGAAAACCACGAGTTCAGACGGGCTGAGAAGCGAGAGAGTGCAACGAGGTCAGGTAAATTATGGACAATGGCAAAGCTCAAGGTTATTTAAAGAGGCATGTATAAAAATAAAATTTTATTTACACAAAAATAATGAGAGAATTGATGGGTAAAGTGAAATCAGAGAATTAACGGGTAAAATCACATCGGTAAATGAAAGGGGGAATTTTAGTTATAAATCAGGCTATGAAGTTAGAACTTAAGGTATTCCCGAGGAGATTATTCAAATGGCAGGGGGGGATTAACTAAATTGGGTTGCTAAACGGGGAAGAGGGGTGGGCTTACATATTCTTTTGCACGTGAGGTAAGACCGCTCGGACTTGAAAGCGGGAGGTTAGAGTGATGACGGTTCTCCAAAAGCAAAGGGGGGGAGGGGTAACTTCGGGTACAGGGGAGAGTATTTTTGCTGCCCGAAATGAGGTGAGGAGGGCTTCGACAGGATTTGATGAAAGAAGTCGGGAAAATCACTCGGGGCGATCGTTCAGTGGAATTACCTCCTGGCTGAGGCTAATTCCAAATACACAAAATAGTCCAGATGTCACTTTACTTTATTGCTAGCACTTGACTTGGAACCATGGGAAAATCTTTTGAGTTTTGGGCGAGACTTATCAACTCTGTGTCTCTTCCGGGGAGTCGAGTGTTATTTATGTCCGAGGCTCTCCCCGGAGTTTGGGGTTAGCGGAAAACAGCTCTACTCTCGAAGGGCCTCGAATCTTCTTGCAGAGCTATTTTAGCCCGCATATAGGTGAATCGGGGACGGGGCTCGATTCGAGGGTACCGCTTTTGAAAGGTGAAGAGGGGGTAGGCATACCAGTTTAGGCCTAGCCGGGTCTTCTACTGCACATGGGAGTTCTTTTCTGCTAAAGATCTTCCACGTGAGGATTCCCTCACACTCTTTGGTCTAGGAAAAAGGTGTTTTCCTAGTAAACTTCTTCCCACCTTAAAGCTGATTGTCTTTTGCTAATAGTAATAGGAAGTACTTTCCGGGTGGAAGCAACAATGAAAAGAAATTCAGAAGAAGGAATTTTCGCTTCACCGTGCCACAAAAGAATTAAGCCTGGTTCTGAGGAATTAAGCAATATAAATTTGGAAAAAATAAATGAAAGATATTGGAATGAGAGAGAGAGAGAGAAGGTGGTTGTTAAGTGAGTAAAAGAGAAAAAATAGATGAAATCATGCATAAAAGGTAAGCCAGGAAGAGGAACAAGTTATTCTGAAGTTATGCGCTAAGATGTATAGCATCTCGTTCAATGACAGTTCGTTGAGGAGCCCAGAAATCTTTATCAACACTAGAACATCCAGCACCTCCAGGCACACAGTTGTATAAATAATCAAATTTTTCCTTTATTAAAAACTTATTCACAAACTCATTTAAGCATTTATGTTGTCACTCGAATATAGTTTATTGAAATTCCTATTCTCATTCACTCTATGTTTATGCCCGTTTCACTTTAGAACATTCTTGGTTCCAACACATTCACATCTCTCTAACCATTACTCTTTCTTTTATCCATTTGTTTTCAGTCTTTCTACCATTCTCACGCAAAAGGGCTTTATTTATTGTATATTTTCTTTACTTTATCTCATTCTTGCTATGTAGCATTTCCGTTTTTATTATTGCAAGGACTATAAAATAAGCCACAACCAGTTTTACACTTGTATCTTTTATCTTCACCCACCTTATTTTTCATAATCATTCACACTTCATCAGTAACTTAGCCTTCAAGTTTCAAATTTAGCAGCACTAATCGTACCAAAATGCACCCCACTTAACTTGAATCCCAACAAACGCTTTATTCCTTTCATACATTCTAAGGTACAGTAACTAGGTAACGCAAGCCTCTATAATCATCTTGTTTTCATCAAATACACAATTATTCCCTCCTTTTAATCTCCCATATTTCAATATTGCATAAATAGATATATTTTATTACAAAATTTAATGTTGTTCACTTTTTCACCTATAATTTTAATGTTTTCCTATCCTAAAACATTGCTAGATTATGTAAATAAGTAAGGAAAATCTTTCGTTACTACCAGTTTTTTGGGGGGCTGTTTTATTTAAAATTAAAAAAACTAAGAAGCAAAACCTAGCGAAAACGTCACTAGCTAGGTTTAGTAACAAGCCTTGCAATATTAGAAACTTATCAATGTCCTCACTGGAGAAACATTGGAAAGATCTGGTGAAAGATCATTCATGACCTGCACAGGTTCGTTCTTTTATATTTGTTATATAAACTAACTTACTGTTTGATGAAAATATCTCTTCAAAATGCTATTCTTCTAATAACGACCGAAATTGACAAGTCATGCGAGATAGTAATATATTCTTGTGTCTATCAAGTTCTTAAAAAGCTTGTGTTAAGGAAACGAATTTTAGTTTGAGGCTTACGTAGGCAAGGCATATTGACTCTTACGATTTCTCAATAATTCTAGCATGATAGAGTAAAATAATTTCTTTTCTTCCTAGTTGGATAGAAGATTCGTAAAGGTAATAAAATTACATTTCTAATGGTACGATCCTTAAAGTTCTCTAATTTACCAAATTAATTCGATAATTCCTCATTAATTCAGGCAAACTTTTCTTCTTCCTAAATGTAGACTTGGCCTTTTTAAGGCGATTACGAAGCAATTTGAAGTACTTAAAATCTTTTCTTAAAGAAACAATTAAGAAGAAGTGGCTTTATTTTTTAAAGCTCTTATTGGGAAAATAATTTTACAACTCCTTAGAATAAGTTTCTTTTCTATTCTCTCTTTTCACTTTTAAATTATATTTTCAAAGGTAGAGTAATGATGAGCAAATTAGTTTTAACAGACTTAACTCATGTTGTCTGGACATAGGGCCTGTAGGGAAATCATCACTTCCCCCCTCACCCCCGTTCACTCGTGCAGTCACAAGGCGGTTACCGCAAAGACATCCGGCCGAAGGCATCGGCGGGTCCAGCGCTTAACCGCAGCGTCACTCCACTCGGTGCCATGAAAGACCCTAAAGGTCAAAATGCAAGATCTTCCCCAGGAGAAAGAGATCCAGTTTCACGTCAAATAAGAAATTAGAGACGTGTTTCTCCCAAGCTTGAAGGCTAACGAGGAGCCGATGTAAGACTCGGGGGGAAAAACCGTCGGCATAAGAACTCTCCTGGGGCCGTCCTCAAGCCCCTATCCCCCTTACCACTTCCCCAGTGGGGTGACAAGGTATAAATGAGGAACACTGAGGAAAATCGAGGTAGTATACGCCAGTCTCTAGGTGACGAAGTCCTCGGATCAAAACCGAGCTACCGAGACTGGAAAAGTAGTTTACTTAGGTCGCCAGACCAAGAAGTACCCTGCAAGAGAGGCAGGGCTACCTACCTTAAAGGGCTAAAAAGAAGCTCATCCTCAAACTAGTCCATGATTATCAAACGGAACGCTAAGTTAACTTGGTTAAGTTCAACTTACTTTCGCCAGAGAGACTCCTCATATCCTGATGCACCTTAAACACCAGGGATATTCCTCGTCCATGAGGAATTAAGAAAATAAAAAGAAAAAGGCTCCGCCTCGTGCCAGTTACTCGGTGGCCACACCAAACTCATAAGTTAACTTGGTAGAGGAACTAAGTTCAACTTATTCTCGTCAGAGAGACTCCTCATATCCTGGTGCATCTTAAACACCAGGGGTATTCCTCCTCCTTGAGGAATTTCGGAAAAGAAGAAGGAAAAGGCTCCCCCTTGAGCCCGTTACTCGGTGGCCACACCGAACTCATAAGTTAACTTAGTGTGGAACCAAGTTCAACTTGTTCTCGTCAGAGAACCCCCCTTCCGGAAGAGTGGAACTAAGAAGAAGCTCATCCTCGAGCTAGTTCCTGGTTACCAAACCAAACTTTAAGTAACTTATTCTCGTCAGAGAAACCCCGACTCATCGATCCTCGACCTCGAAGAAGACCCTTCCCGAGTTCAGTCCTCGTCCATGAGGAATTAAGTAACGAAGGAGAAAAGCTCCCACTCAAGCTCGTTACTCGGTGGTCACACCGCACTTCAAGTTAACTTGATTTAAGAACCAAGTTCGACTCACTCTCGCTGGAGAGACCACGACTACCTTATCGCCGCATAAAGCACCGTATTTGTTCTTGTCTTTAAAGACCTTTCCCCCCCCCGAAATACCGTGTGGACCCCCCAGCTGCTACCCTCGCCCAAACGACCGTGTGATCTCGCCCATCTACATCTGGCCAGACGGCACGCGTCGTGAGTCAATAACATTCCTGAGGCCTTTTAATTTCCAGATGTCCCTGTAAGCCTAATTCTTATATTATTGTTGTGTGTAGAGAAATTAACCAATTTTTGAGGGTCAAACTAATTTAATTAATTCTTGTTTATGATAATATTCAGAGTATTTCTGTAGTTAATGTTTAGAGGTTGTGTATTCAATGGTTAAAGTTAAAATATAAGTTTATTTGGGGATTATTTTGTGTTTTTCTTATATCCTTACGTGTTTCAGAACGGCTCTGTTCGTTAAGATATTCAGATATCAATATATTAGCACTCTTAGAACAAAAACGGGGGCATTCTACGACATATTATAAAAGTGGTGTCAGGTTTGTAGGTTTGTATTAGAAAAAACCCAGCATTGTCTAATTAAGAAAGAGTCAACACGTAAAGGAATATCAGGAATAAGAAAATAGATGACGAGAGGAAAATTGGTAAAGTTAGGGGTGGTAACAATCTGCAGGTAATTGGTAGGCCAAGTTTTAAATTTGTTTTCGGAGTGGTATTTCAATCAGCATAGTATTGGGATTAAGGGTAAGTTATGCTGAGCGCTACCTGGTGAGTGGTGGCATAATTACCTGAGAAAACAGAAAGGAAAATTCGACGGACCAACACAAAATGGATCCGGTCGAAAGATTCAACCTACAAGCCCAAATTCTGGGATTTGAAGGCGAGGATATGGATGCCTACATCCTTGAAGAATTAAGAATACAAAGAGAAGAAGAGAAATAAATAATAGAGTTTGATAGAAAAAGGGAAAATATAGAAATACGGATGAACCGGAAAAGTCAAGAATCCCGAATACAGCAGAAAATAGAAATAGAGGAAAGAAGATTCTCAAGCGGAGGTAAGACAAACGAAAGGATACGACAGTTTCAAAGAGAAGCAAAAGAATTCAGAATAAGGATAGAAAGGGAAGATGAGGAAAAAAACTAAAGATAAAGCTGGAAGATGAAGAAAGAAGAACTCGACGGGAAAACAAAATTGCGAAAGCAGAACAAGAAGCCGAGTAAAGAAGAATGAAGAGGTAAAAAAAAACGTGCTCAAGCTGAAAGAGAAGAGAGAGAAGAAAAGAAAGATTGCTCACACTCAAAAGAGCACCTATCGAGAATCTAATAGAGGCCGAGGAAGTTGTACCCCGGCCTGGACCTAAGAAAGGACCATTGAGGGAAACCGAGTCAAATGGGGTAACGATGGAAGAAGTCAAAAGTATGGATGAGGTACCAGCAGGAGTACCTAATGGAGAACCTACGAGGAGAACCCAGCCAAATGGGGTTATCAGGGAAGAAGTAGAAGGTAGGGTAGAGGTACGAGCAGGTGTACCTGTGGAACTACCTACTAGGAAGAGTGAGTCAAATAAATTGACAAGGAAGGAGGAAAGAGGTGCTATTCCGATACACCCAAGTAAGACTAGTCAAATGATGGACGCGGATGAGTATCCCCTACCCCTAGTAGTCTCCTCCACGAACGGAATGTCCACGGAGTTACCGCTAATACGACAAGTCGTAGTAAGCGCCACGCCCATTAACGACCTGGCAGGTAAAAGTTTTCTCGATCCCCAAAGATTGAACCCAGACACGATCTTCCCGTGTATCTGGTTAAAGGAGAGCTATAGGACTCACGCTCCCATCAATTATGCCCCGCTGCAACAGGCCGCTCTAGCCATAATGTTTAGTCTGAAAGGTAGCAAGTACCATAAGAAGGGTAATTCAAGTAGGTTGAAATACCGCTACCATTTAGTAACATAATTGGGTAGACTGAATAACCTGAACGGCCGACTCAGGCGTGGTAAAGTATTGGTATTAGAGCACCATTTTAGGATAAGCTACATCAAAGGAGCCGATAAAGTACAGCTGCTCTATAGGCGGAGACGAAATACAATATAGCGTTATTTCATTACCTAATGAGCGTGAAACAATGTTTTCATTTGTTGTTCGTGTTAATATTTATCGGTAGAATTTAAGTTCTCCAAAACTTTGAAATGTAAGGAAGTAGCTTGTTTTGTTTTGTTTTTTTATGCAAGTGATCGAGGAATTAAGGTTTTGTTATTTTCATGTAAAATTGTATTGCGAGTAGGTCTAGTTCGACACATTGCCAGTGTAAACGCGCGCGAGGGCGCTCATGTGTAAGGAAACTTAATGTAAGAGAGGGCTCAAAGAAATACAACTTTGCTAATCTCGACTAGGTTGACTAAGTTGTTTTGAGTTTTCGAGAGTCCCCCCCCCTATTAAGTTTTTCAATATGAGGTGTGTAGGGAAAGCGTCCCTTCGCCCCTCCCCCACGTTCACTCGTGGTGCAGTCACAAGGCGGTTACCGCAAAGATATCCGTCCGAAGGCATCGGCGGGTCCAGCGCTGAACCGCAGTGTCGCCATACTCGATGCCATGAAAGACCCTAAAGGTCAAAATGCAAGATCTCTCCCAGGAGAAAAAAAAGATCCAGTTTCACGTCAAATAAGAAATTGGAGACGTGTTTCTCCCAAGCTCGAAGGCTAACGAGGAGCCGATGTAAGACTCGGGGGAGAAAAACCGTTTTGCATAAGAATTCTCCTGGGGCCATCCTCAAGCCCCTCCATGCCCCTTACCACTCCTACAGTGATGTGACAAGGTATAAAGGAGGAACACTGAGGAAAATCGAGGTAGTATACTTCAGTCTCTAGGTGACGAAGTCCTCGGATCAAAACCGAGCTACCGAGACTGCAGAGGTAGTTTACTTGGGTCGCCAGATCAAGAAGTACCCTGCAAGATACGCAGGGCTACCTACCTTAAGGGGCTAAGAAGAAGCTCATCCTCGAGCTAGTCCCTAGTTATCAAACCAGACGCTAAGTTAACTTTGTTAAGTTCAACTTACTCTCGCCAGAGAGACTCCTCATATCCTGGTGCACCTTAAACACCAGGGGTATTCCTCGTCCTTGAGGAATTAAGAAAAGAAGAAGGAAAAGGCTCCTCCTCGAGCCAGTTACTCGGTGGCCACACCGAACTCATAAGTTAACTTGGTAGAGGAACCAAGTTCAACTTATTCTCGTCAGAGAGACTCCTCATATCCTGGTGGATCTTAAACACCAGGGGTATTCCTCGTCCTTAAGGAATTAAGAAAAGAAGAAGGAAAAGGCTCCCCCTCGAGCCCATTACTCGGTGGCCACACCGAACTCATAAGTTAACTTGGTGAGGAACCAAGTTCAACTTGTTCTCGTCAGAGAACCCCCCTTTCGTTATACTCGCCCTTGAGGAAGACTGGAACTAAGAAGAAGCTCATCCTCGAGCTAGTTCCTTGTTACCAAACCGAACTTTAAGTAACTTATTCTCGTCAGAGAAACCCCGTCTCATCGATCCTCGACCTCGCAGAAGACCCTCCTGGAGTTCAGTCCTCGTCCATGAGGAATTAAGTAACGAATGAGAAAAGCTCCCCCTCAAGCTCGTTACTCGGTGGTCACACCGCACTCCAAGTTAACTTGATTTAAGAACCAAGTTCGACCTTCTCTCGCCAGAGAGACCACGACTACCTTGGTACCGCATAAAGCACCGTATTTGTTCTCGTCCTTGAAGGCCCCCTCCCCCGAAATACCGTGTGGACCCCCCAGCTACTACCCTCGCCAAAACGACCGTGTGATCTCGCTCATCAACTTCTGGCCAGATGGCACGCGTCGTGAGTCAATAACATTCCTGAGGCCTTTTAAACTCCAGATGAGTCCGTAAGCCTAATTCTTATATTATTGTTGTGTGTAGAGAAATTAACCAATTTTTGAGGGTCAAACTAATTTAATTAATTCTTGTTTATGATAATATTCAGAGTATTGCAGTAGTTAATCTTTAGAGGTTGTGTATTCAATGGTTAAAGTTAAAATATAAGTTTATTTGGGGATTATTTTGTGTTTCTCTTATATCCTTACGTGTTTTGGAACGGCTCTGTTCGTTAAGATATTCAGATATCAATATATTAGAACTTTTAGCACTCTTAGAACAAAAAGGGGGGCATTCTACGACAGGGCCAACTATTCATTTTTCTTCCTAATTTGTTATGGCAACAAATTTATAACATTCCCTATATTACTGGCCTTTATTTAAAGTCCAAAGTCGTTGATCGTTTAGGAATAAGCACTAAAACCTGCTTCAATTGTTGGATTTGGATAATTTCCTGAGAGTTGCCGTGAATCTCACCTCATACATGCCTAAGCTTGCCATTTGACTTTTTGGCTGTATGCATGCATTAAACCTATTTCCATGTAGATTATATTAACCATTTTCATTAAAAACATTGTGATGTAAATATTTTCCGATTGTGCCATTTTAGATATATGTAAGTAAACACTATTCAAATGTATTAATACCATACTTAAAGTAAGTGAATTCTGCCAAAAGAAATGTAGCCAAATTTTACGTAACTCCTAAAGAAATTGTGATTATCTTTGTACGTTAAAACTTGGAGCCACAAAATGGAAGTAACATCAAAAGCATTAATAATGCGCTAAAGAAGAACGTACTAACCATTAAGCGAGAAAAGTATTCGAATATATATTTTCCGTGAAGTCACGTGAAATACACGTAAGTGAGACTTAGTTGTTTCATCAGTGATTGGGCCGCTTTTGCCTATAATTATCTCTGAGCTAATTAAAATATATGTCCATGTTTTGAAATATGAATGCTTGATCGTTCACTGCGTACTAAAAAGGCGGAAAAAATTATTGCAAGAGGCCTAAAAAATGACTTTTCTCATTATAACTTAAAAGAAGTTTTACTAGAAATTCCCTCTATCCGCTGCAGCGAGGTAGCCTCACAGAAACGGATACTCTTACTTATTCTAGGTCTTCGGTCTTGTTTCACAACTTTTTATCTCTAACTTATTTTTGACTATCACTACATAATAGTGTCACAAGCAATATGAGTTGTATTTAGGAGTAAGGTTAAATGAACCTTTGCAGGAGACGCCGTTTGGATGCCAAAAGGAAGGGTGGATTTTTGCTGACAATTCAGAGCCCCACTGTGGATCACTGTGAGGGCTAGTCACAGTTAGGTAGGATACTGAAGAGAGTGAGCAATTCGGAATGTAGTCGCGCTATAATTAGAACGTATCAGGGGCTCGTCCTACTAGTGGAAAGTGGGAATGATTTCCCCAGTTGAAGATCTTCAGAGTAATTTCTCTCTTCGGAGAGAGGAAACGCCACCCATGAAACATGGATCCACCAATTAAATTCACTATAGACGTAAGTAAAATTTCTCCGCAAGAATTAATGTAAATGATATTTTTGGACCTTGAAATTCCACTCATCAAGTGCCTAAACACTCTATCAGTTTTCAGTTATTTGTCGGGAAAATAAGAACGTAAAGCAGTTGCTTTCATCAGCTAGAATTATCACAGTCAAGAAAATAGATTTAGAATCCAAAATACCCCCACAAATTACGGGTAAAAGAAGCGTCATCTGCTGACAGATAGAGTCCTGGGTAGAAGAACATTCATGCCAGGAACCAAATAAAGAAGTGCAGAAGAGGCAGCAATGGCTCAATATATATGATTGACGTGTTCAAATTTAAAGATCATTCTGACGTGTTAAAATTCATTTGCGAATCTACTTAACTGGCTTTAAAGATCAGTGAAAAAAGGTCTTCTCGCATTCAGTATCAGAATCTAACTCGCCCGCATAAAAGAGACCCCTTTAGAAACATACAGATATGCTTCAGATGCTATGTCTTGGAAGATTATACATACAACACAAAATTGTTCTAGAAAAAAGCTGATCTTCTGCTCAGAATGCAGAACAGAATGCCATTCGTATCAGAACCTTAACAACTCAGTGAAAAGTTGAAAAGATACATTAGCTGCCAAGTGGAACACAGAGCTATGGCTGTTTTCTGTCTCAAAAAAGAGATTATCAATGGAGAAGAAACGAAAACAAACAGGAATAACATTAACGCAAACCCATAATTATACGCATTAATGGTAAAGAATAACAAGCAAGGGCCGACAACACAGATTAATTTATGTAGATGGAACACTACTTGCCCAATAATGAATATTGTAAATCAGGTAAGTTAGGCAACTACAGTAAACAGCATGCTAAAATAAAACAGGCTCGAACCAATGAAATTCCACAAAGAGGTTGACTCATCGGTCATATTTAAAATCAATGTCATAGAAAAGACAAACCAAAAGTTTATCGAAGAGGCCGAATGAAATGAACAGTAGAAACGGAAGAGGACAAAAACGGCGATGACACAGAGAGGGAAGTTACCTCTGACCAAATTGAGCAAGAATGTAAGTGCGTTATTTGGAGGAAAACCCAAAGAATTAAGAAATCTTAATCCGTCAGCTAAAGGAGTCCATCTACCAGAGATTAATCGCCCGAAGTACCTTCGAACGCAGCCAGCAGATGGAGAACCCAGTCAAACGAAAAAGAATCGAAAGAATTTTTACCGCTAACTCATCTCAACTGATAAGCACCCCATGATAAATGAATAAACGAACCGAGATGGACAATTGTAAAAAGGATATTAAGAAAAAAAAAAAACTATTTACGGTAATCTATTCTAAATATTGACCTAGATGTTATACTAATATTTCAACACAGAATAAACATAGGAAACTAGAAATTAAGGGTATGGAACTGCAAGGTCATAGCTGCAAATCCTTTTCAAGAGTGACACACAACTGAGCTTCAATAGCTATCAAGCAAGGATTATAGCTCAAAATATTACAAGGAATGGAAGATGCCTATTTAACTATAAAACTTCAAATGAAATCAAGCAACATCATTGTCGCAACCGTATACAAGCCACCCAGGTGCACCCAATTACCAGAGCAAAATTTGACTAACCTATTTAAACGACCATTGCGGGGCATTTAGTTATCGATCTACAAAGAGTCGGAAAACAATTTAATACACTCGTCAACAGATGGATACTGCAAAGACTATGTATCCCAATTTGCTACAAAACCGGATATCTGCCCGATTAACTTAAATCTGCCCTTTATCTATTTTATGGAACCATTTGAGCTCTCTAAAGGTGACCATAATGCAACTCTTATGCATAGAAAAAGCAACTTATGCAAATCCCTTAGGGGAAACGGAAGGCATACCACAAAGTGCATTGGCATAAGTACAAAGAATTAATCAGACGTACGTACCCGAGCCATTGAGGGGAAGCCATTCTCGTGGAAATCGACGAGGAGTTGCATAGGAATAGATAAGAAATTAAAGGGGCAGAAAAGGAAGCATCCCCATTCACTCGTTCTAACCTCTCCAACAAGTCAGATGGATAGCAGAAATGGTAGCATTGAGCGAAGAGGTCAGAAGGGAGGTAGAAAAGATAAGATTCGGTCGATCGATGGAGTGATACAACTCCCTGGGGAGACATAAAGTAGAAGTGAACGTACTAATTTATGAGAAAAGGAGAAATGTGATCCAGACATCGAAAAAATTGATGTAGAAGCATCCTCAAGGGAATTTGAGAAACAATATTAACAGATTAAAGCCACGTACATTAAGTGATAGAATGAAAATTAAAGACGATGTGAACAACATTTTACAAGGGTTGACAGAAATATACACATTGTTCAGAGAGCACTGGAAACATTTATTCAAAATCATCAAAGACTAGAACGAAAACTATGGCATTGAATTCGAACATTAAATTGTGGACGAAATGAATGTAGAAATCGAGATAACATTGTCTTTCCCCTTTGTCAAGAAACTATGAAACAAAGGGGATTGATCAGATGCGGTCATTACATCAGAATATTTAAAAGATATGAGAAAGAGCTTGCGACAAAAAGCCTCAGGTAGATCGGTACCCACTTGATCCCATTACTTTTAGGCTAACCGGAACATACTGGAAGGAGTAAGAAACATCCTCAATACGTGCGTGAAAACGGGATAACTTCCCTATGAACTGAAACTATCAATGATGATAATCATCTCCTAGGCGAGAAAACTCCCAAATCAGTTGGATACCTACTGCCCTA
Organism: Ceratothoa steindachneri; assembly: GCA_963969495.1. Classification (NCBI taxonomy): domain Eukaryota; kingdom Metazoa; phylum Arthropoda; class Malacostraca; order Isopoda; family Cymothoidae; genus Ceratothoa; species Ceratothoa steindachneri. The sequence continues at coordinate 89,790,298 of OZ018328.1, forward strand.
TCTCGCTACTAGATATTATTGGCAAAGTTTGAAAAAAAATAATAAACAAAACACTTTCGAAAAAACTCGATGATAACGGTCTAATGAAAAGCTACCTACTATATCTCATCTCTGTCCTATCCTTAAACTTTCTTCTTCCCCTCCCTCTCATTCCTCTCTACTGTATCCACAGTGGTTCGAGCCTACTTAGGCTCTAATCAGTGTAGCTGCTGGCGACTATAAAGTAGTACCGAGCCTCGCTCCCCCTCCTTTTCAACGCTTTTGAGGGCCAAGGGAGAAAGGGCAGTTAGAGTGAGCTGTTATTTCTCTCCGACCATCCTTCTTCATTTAATTTCATTATCCCTGAGTGGCAGGTTTCGCCAGAATATATCCATATGTGTCCTTTGATATCAAATAATAATAATAATAATAATAGGTATTTATAATGCGTCCTTCAAGGCTGTTAGCCCTAACAGAGCACAGGTTGTGTAACAAGTGTAGAGAAAGTTTACAGGGGTGAGAAGGCAATTCTGAAGAGATGAGTCTTCAGGAGACGTTTAAAAGTAGCAAGTGAGGGAGAGGATTGGACTTTGGCAGGAATAGCATTCCAGAGTCTAGGAGCACAAACTCAGAAAGAACGGTCACCCATCGAGCAGAGAACAGAACGAGGAGTGTTCAGGATAAGGAAAAGAAATATAAATTAGTTATCACCATTAATGCTCTAACTTTTATTGAATGTTGTTTTATCTTATTTGTTCTGTTTAAATTTGTGAATGAATTTAATAAATATTAGTATTTATATAAAATTTACACGTTTCTTAAGCAAATAAATATCTCATGTAATGAATGATTAGAGTAGTAATAATATAAGCATCATTTCATAACGCCATCTTCCAACTATGCCGTTGGCGAAAGAAGTGAATACTAGAAAATAAGCTCAAGAAATAATAAAGTTAAAACAAGTGTAAACGTTTTAATATACGATTGGCACAGTAAAATAAAGAGTCTGATATGAGATATATATATATATATATATATATATATATATATATATATATATATATGGCTACTTTGAGAGATATATACATTTGTATATCTGCCATGCGTTTACCTATTCCTCATTTATTCTTTGAATTCCCAAATAATTTTCTATTTCTTTCATAGTCTCCGTTCGAGCTGGCGAAAGTGTTCCTTAAAAGCTATTCTATTCAGAGAATTTTTTAGTTCTCTGCGTAGCGTAGTGTACTAACGGCATACTTTTAACTGTGATCAAAGCGGTGCTCGCTGCCTCAGTGTGCCTAGTTCGAATCGCTTCCCTGCACGGATTTTTTCGAAAAAAGGTAATAAAAATATTACTGCAAGGAAAAATTATTCCGTTTTCTCTTTCAATGTAGTTTAATGGATTCATTTTCATCATTCTCTCGTGCTACTTTAAGATATATATATATATATATATATATATATATATATATATGGTTGTAAGTTTGGCGATGGCATGTTGAAAAATTCGAGAGAAAAAAAACAGGAAAGGACATTCCTTATTCTCAATCAGCGAAATACGCCCAAGCAGTTTCTTCCTTTGAATCCACGATCCTCTTCGTTGAAAAGCTATCCTGAACGTGCAGATTTCTCCTGGGAAAGCGACTTCGCGTTTAGCCATCATTGCTCTACTATTGTTTCATATTCGGTAGAAGATTGCGAATGACACCTCGTCACTAATCCTGAATAGGCGTTCCCTAGGCATTTGGGAACGAGGAATTGTTTAAAATTAGAACTTATTCTTGACTAAGAGTGTCTCGAGTGGTTGAAGGCAGTTGAGATATGGTGAAACATAGATCAAATGAAGGTATAAATAATGAAGGATGCGTTGAAAATAAGCAGCTATGTAGAATCCGTTAAGGAAATAAATGAAAAATGAAATTAATTATCCAACCTTCCCTTGAGATGGATGTGAATATTTCACCAACATGTGAGAATTATTTAATAGAAATAAACAAAGAGAAGCGTCTATTTGAATTTTCTTAAATATCACAAAGAAATTGGCAAATTATGTGGCCTTCACCTTAGCAAAATAACATTTGAATGGAATCTTTTTAATGTTAAAAGAAAGTAAACTAATGAAAGATCGAAAACAAATTTCTTGAAGGCCAAAGAAAACGTCTCTAACAGATCAAATATTTATTTATAATGAGAGCAGTCTCATCTGGCAGCGGTCTACAAGGGCATAACCACAAAAAAAACAATATCCCTATATTCAGGCACGCTTTTATGATAATATAAAAAACAACAAAGTATAACAATATTATTATTAAAAATAGCAACGAAGAGAATTTAGAGATGAACAGATAAGATGATCAGACGCAGGTGCCGCGGGATAGTCCCGCCTCTCTTAGCGACCAAGACGCCCCCAAAAAATTTAACTAAGATTTCATAGGAATTTCTTAATGGCTATTGGAGTTGGCCTATTGGATAGTCACTTGATGTCGTGGAGAAAGAACGTCCCATAAGTGCAACCAATGAGGTGGCGAGGACGAAGATCATAGCTAAGGTAACCGCAACGGTGTTTGTTTTCGAATTGCTGGTATAAAGTGGAATCATATTTAAATAAAGTAGATTAGGGTTGTCAAAGTTACACTGTTTAAAAGTCGAACTGTCTATCATTAGGAAGCGGAGCACGAAAGAGAGAATAATACGAAAAAATACCAATTAAAGGCCAATAGGGATTTTTGAAGCTTGGTAGGTCAGAGAAACACATGAAAAATAAGATATTTAAAAATGCTGAAATAAATTTTTCCCACAAATGACGCAGATAACGTTTATGACCATCTATACATTGGTTTGGATTTCAGCAATTTTAGCTAGATTGATTGTGTGAAAGTCGCATAGTGGAGCTCATTTTGGCTTATTTTCATAGCGGTTAATCTATGTTGTATTGACCAGTGGTTTGGATTCCAAGTTAAACTTTAGAAGGCCATTGAATGTTCAAGCTTCAAACCTTGTTAATTATGGTGGTGATACCACTAATAAATTATATTATTTGTATATGTGCAGTTCAAAAATAGTGAGTTACAAGTCAAGAGACATCACTCGAAAGGCAAGTCAGTTTACCCTAAGGATTTTCCAGGGCAGTTATTTTTCTCATTTCTTCTAAATCATAACCATGCAATCCCTATTATAAAGATGGAAAAAATTCCAGGACAAATAGGTACGATTAATGTATAGAAATATCATATAACTAAATATATTCAATTTCAGTGGAATGCCCTAGTCATTGATTTGGAAGATAAGGGGTCCATATAATGCACTCAAAAAAGTAAGTTTCAAAAGCCCCCCTCTACGTTAGTCTCGTTTACCGTCGTAGAAAATTGAATAATTTTTAAAATATTTCAGCGTTATCTTTGTTATATACATAGTGAAGCTTGAAAAAATTCCAAGACAACTTTGTATGGTTAATATATCACAATACGAGGGTAAACGATCAAGAACTAGGGCGTTCTGTGGGTCTGTAGTAGAGGCAGTTGTCTGCTATTGCGATACATTAACCGTACTAATTTGTCTTAGAATTTTTTCCCTCTTTAATATGTATATAGCAAAGATAACGCTGAAATCTTTAACAAATATTCAGTTTTCTACGACGGTAAACGAGACGAGCATAAAGGAGGTCTTTTGAAATGTACTTTTTGTGGTTCATTAGAAAGGACCGCTAGAGTGTTATCTTCCAGATCGAGGAATAGAGCGTTCCACTGGACCTGAATTAGAGTCAGTTGTCTGATATTGCGATACATTAAGCGTACCAATCCATATTATTTATAACCTGAGTGCCTTTTTTCTAAATATTAACAAACACATAAATAAAAATATTTTTAGAACATATAACAGATGGTGGCTCGTTATTCGCCTTTTATCATTAACTTGAAACTCTTGTCGATATCATTCTTCAAACTTTAGTGGCAAAGTATTCTTTGTGCCAGTTTAATAGTTTAGAAAATATAATTATATCACTTCTCAATAATTTATTAAACTTAAGAAGAGAATAGTTCATTAAACCTATCATAATATCCTAATGTACATAATTAGGGAATATTCTTTTTTGTTCTGTGTTGAATATTTTCTATCTTTTCTATATCTAACGTTTTAAGATATTAAACATAATGTGAAGAAGGCTTAACACAATATTCCAGATTAGAAATGACTAAACAATCGTTAAACCTAATCATCATTCTTTGATGTTCTCCCCCAAAACTTGTTTTTTATGATAATTGAATAAAGCTATTATTTTCTTCGAACACTGCCAAAATGGTTCCTGAGTGAATGACCGAAAACACCAAGATCTTTCTCTTCCTGTTATTTACTCACTCATTTTCTAACGATGAATTGTATAAAATTTTTATTAACATATGACAATTGTAATGACTTTGACTTACCTATATTGGAACTCATTTTTTTATTTATTAGCCAGAGTAACATGTGTATTAAAATCCCGCCTTAACCTCAGTTACCCATTGAGATGTGGCCCTAAAGCAGCTACTCGTGTATAATTTGCAAACTTTAATAACGTGTCTTGCAACCTTGTATCAAAGTGATTGATACTTAAAGAACAAAGGTTGACGTACCGATCACTAGCTCATGACTAGAAAAAGTCTGATTGTACTCCACTAAGTTAAGGCCTTCTCTGCTATAATTTATAACCATCATCTACTTAAATTTCATAAATTACCTATTATTCCATGCAACTTCTATTTAGGCATTAATGCATGATGTAATACACTGTGAATAACTTAATAAAGTCTAATTAATTACATTTAATTCCTCACCCTCCCTCGATTTTATTCCTCACTGGCCCCAAGGCCAATTATCCTTAATAAACTTAGTCACAGATGGGGACTGGAAAAATTTCCCGTCCAATTCAGAGGTCATCTCAGATATAGGAACTCTATTTTTATCTTCTAGCCTTCAATCTTTCCATTTTCCTGATCTGCAACAACGTCCATCCCCATCTTTCCTAGAGTGTAAGTAACGTTAGGATTGCGACGCCCTACGCCTGAAGCCCAATCCCTGTGGTTGACATCAGGAGAAGCGGCTGCAAACGAGTGTATTCATACTTGGCCTCAAAACCTGAAGAATTAAACAAACGTGTGATTTATACCTTTTTGGAAAGATGGAATGATTTTCTGGGAAGCAATGGAGGTTATGTTTATAATTAAATATTTTCATAGTCCTAAGTTTTCGTTTTTAATATATACCATAAAATCAGATATTACTTTCGTTTCATCCTGATAATTCCAAAAAATACGTGTAGAGAGAGAGGTATTAGGTATTAACCTGAACAAATACATGCGGACAGGCATAGTGGTAGGATTACAGGTGGTATGGCGGGAACGATGTTCATACGCCGCTCCTAAGAACTGTCAAAATTGAAGCTGCATACACGACTCACAAGTTGGTGTGAGTTCTAGAGGAAGTACTTATGCCTTCTGTGAGGTCTCTCTTCGGAAAATAAGACCATCCGTACCTGTAATACATGAATGCTCCAGAATTAACTACACAATACTTTTAATTAGTTAAAACAGAAAAATTTAAATTACATTACTTCATTTGGTCGGCGCCATCAACGACAGTTAAAAACTATCCCTCCCCTCTAAAATCTCAATGACCTATATGTACATAGATACACATCATTTTCAAAGTCAATATTTCCTTCATGGCATAAGAGGTTATTTGTTTCAGCATCTCAAACTACGCCCATTCATAGATACCCTTTTTACCTATGAGTTGAAGGACCCATTGGGCGTGTTTAACTTGTTTAACAATGATCCACTAATTCAGCCTGACCTAACAAGTGGTTATATATTCATCAATTAGTTAGTCGAACTTAACTTAATCCGTGGTCGACCTGTCTTTAGATGATAATATTTATATCAACGACTAGTACGACTTACCAAAGGATTCCTCTCAGGGGATAGAGTTCAGGATTTAACAAAGAAAAATATGGTCTCAGTATCCCTATAATCTATAACTTCCTTTTTTTAGCACCTCCAGCGTCGGCGTTGTTCTCAAAGTCTAACAACCTTACTGTTGCTTCGATCCTTCAATAACGGGTAAATGGGGGACAGGACGGATGAACAACAACCCGTGCTCCAGATTAAACCACTGAGCTTTACATGCGAACAGAATGAATAAAACATAGAGACCTTTAAACGACAGAGGCCTATAGTAGAGTAAATACTTCAGTACATAATTAGGAAGTTGGATGAGGTATTAAATCGAGAAAGGCCAGTATGAATCTTTATTGATAGCGTTTGGCATTTTTGCCTTAAGCTTTTTCCAAAAGGTGAGCTGTTTCTCACAGATAACTAACTGCCCACGTCTTTTGTCTCTAAGATTATCATAGATGTAGAAGTAAATTCCCCGCTGGAGGCAAAAGTATGTGGTCACGCCCGAGAGAACAATTCTGCAGGAGTATTGCTGACACAACGATGATCAAACAAAGGTCACTGCAGAGTTAGTCGATCCCTAAAAGCTCCTCAACGGAAGGAACAGAGATTAAACCTAATTCATCGATGGTAGTCCCACGCGTGAGCCTTAATTCTTGGTATCCAGGAGTTTATTTTTATCTATCTCCTTTCGTATTGTTATTTTTATGTTCAAATATTTCATCTTTTTTTTCAAGTAAACTTTAAGAAAACGACAGAGTTCATTTTTGATTTGCTTTGGTTATGTTCCTCCAATGAAATGGCTTTTAAAAATGCAGGGGGTAATGGTGATGTACTTGATTGAATTATAACTGTTAGGCGAACGCAGACAGAGTATTATAATTGATGTTATCCGTCACTAGATGAGTTACTCAAGATCCCTTCTTGGCCCATTGTTATTGATAATATATATTAATGACCGTAATTCATTATGCAAAATTTAAAAACTCAAGGATATTTTTTAAAATTATGCATTTAAACAAATTGTCGTTACGATTAAGAAATTTTATAGATTAAAGTAGGATGAAGATTAAATTCGCAGAGGAAATTCAACGTAGATATTTTTGAGGTAATACAATGATAAGACCAAAATACCCCAAATGAAACTACTTGAGTGGTCATAATAATAAATATTAAATTAAAAGCTTAAAAACAATGTATTCTACCAATACACAAAATTAATATGTTGACCTATTGGGTACAAAGAAAAATGTTTTATTTGAACAAAAACCATTACCTTCCCATGACTCTCTCATGTCACTTATACTATACGGTTCAAGATTGGTTTCATATGAATTTATACATTGTAACCTTTCAGCACGTTTGACTTTTTGCAGTTAAAAGTGAACAATATTAGTTCAGAAGGAGATATCTTAATTTACCCTCACTGCAATATGTTTGCCGCTCGGATCATTCCTCAAAGTCTTTTGAAAAAGAAGTACGATTCTTTTTGACAAAGAGAGATCAATAAACTGTTTGTTGCACTAATACTTGTAGCAATGTTCTTAGTGTCTTATCTTCAAATTGCATCATCTCGCAGCAAGTTAGATGTAAATTATTACAGCTATCTGTGTACCATATATGACCTAATTTGTGAGCAACGTATTAATATGCTAAACGGAAACACTAATATAAACTATATATTCTTATTAAGTTAAATAACCACGAGGCAACTAAGAATGACAGTTTAGAGCTTGATGATAACACATCTATTATAATAACGCGATTTTGTATCGTTGAAAATTAATTACATATGAAATACTTAATCCTCGCTTGCCGTTGATTGACCAACTGGGAATGTTGATAAAAAGGGTATGGATAAATATTACTTTAACGTATAAACTTAAGACTAAAACGCAATAGTAAATATGGCTAATACTTGAAGTATGTCATTTTTCCTTTACAAACATTCTGATCTTTTCTCATCACTTCCTCTCTGTTCTTGAACTGGACTCGAGGAGGATCTGAGATGCTTTCCTAGTTTGAATATCTTAATTTCTCTATTATTCGGTTGAGAAATAAGTTCCTTGCGGTTTTATAAAATTTATTCCTTACCATTAACAATTTTAGAAAAACTTCATTCTTAATTGATAACAATATGCAATTTAATCAATAATCTATTCTCCGTTGTTATTTACGACTTCTTCCCAACGTTTAACTAGTTTTTCGATGCCTCTGCAATCAAAATCTCTTGATTTTGACCTAAAGATTTCGTCTAACCAGGTTCTTAATTTCACATCAGTATTAAACGAAACACCACGAAAATTGTTGGAGAGCGATCTGGCCAGATGAAAATCCGATGGAGCCAAGTCTGGCGAATATGGAGGATGCGGCAGAATTTCCCAATTAAGCGTTTGGATGGCGTCTTTTGTCATATTTGCAATGTGAAGACGAGCATTGTAGTGTTGTAGAATGACTCCATAACCTCGTTGAGGTCGCTTTTCACGAATAGCTTCGGTGATTCGATACATTTGTTGAACGTAGAGTTCTGCATTGACAATCTCGCTGTTCGCAAGGAGCTCATAAAGAATGATGCCTCCACAATCCCACTACACACACAGCATCGTCTTTAGTGGATGAAGTCCTTGCTTTAATCGCTGAAGTGGTTTTTTATTGGGGCTAAGCCATTGTTTTCGATGGTTCATGTTGACATAAACGCCCCACTTTTCGTCGCCAGCGATGATGCGGTAGAGAAATATGTCTTTATATCCACGAATAGCCTTGTAACGAGAAAGCAAACCTGCGGCAATCATGGAGCATTGAAGTTTGTTGATTTCGCTCAAAGCGTGGGGAACCCATGCACCGAGTTTTTTTAACTTTCCTCATCGAATGAAGGTGATTCACTACACTTTTTTGATTGACAAGGATTTTCATGAAGAAGTTCGTTTAATCGATCTTCATCCATCTTAATGGGGCGACCAGAACGTTCTTCGTCATTATGATTGAAATGACCGTTTTGGAAACGTGAAAACCTCCATTGAGCTGTCTTTTCTAATAAAGCATTTTCTCCGACACAGCACAAATATCACGATAATCTTTAGCTGCGTTGGCACTGTTCCCGTTTCTTTTGAAAATTAATAACAACAAGTGTCGAAAATGCGCCTTTCTTTCAACTTGACATTCCATTTTGAGGGTAGAGAACAAAAATTAAATTAACACAACTTTTAAATAAACGGCAATGACTTATTATTCAACTTCAGGACGTAGCCTAAGCAAAGGCCTAATAGTTTACGCTGTTAAAGAACGTAGCCTAACCTTTGCAAATTTTGCTCTCATTATTTATTATTGTTTCTTAATATGTGCAAAAATCACGTCAACAAAACTTAAATCAACACAACATTAAAAAAACGCAAGAACTTATTCCTCAACCTAATATAAAGATTATAGCGTACATATATGTAAACGACGATTATAAATATGCTAAATATGTGCTGCTTATGTTTTGAACATTTTAATTAACTTTGAGGGAACGACGCCTCTAGTGTACTCGCCCTGCTTGTATCTTTGAGACAAATGGAATATTTGGCCGAGCTTCAGGCTTCGGCTAAAGCGAGCGATAGAGAGAAACATTTCTCTGCCCCGCGCCAGATAATGGCTTTCATAAGATCCTTTCCCTTTCAAATCTGAAGTAAAGTTGTTTGAGAAAGAATTCTTCTCTAATTAAGCGGCTTAAAAAACAACCCAATTTGGAGAGGAATAAACCAGCTTGGCGAGATCACTTCAGATAAAATCAGAAGTCAGATTTCGCTAACAAAAATAACCTGCCTCTGAAACATTCCTTTTTTTCGGCTGGTATCAAGGGTAACGGACGTATATATTTCATAGTCTAAGTGCACAAGAGAAAAATCCACATCTTTAGTCATTCTTGAATGCCTTCCCTTGCCACATCGAATCCTATATCACATTTGCTTGGCAGGATATACCCCTCCCAAAAGTTCACTCGACTTAAATACCATATAATTCACTTAACGTTTAAACCAATAAAGTGCTTAAAGTGAAACTAATATATTCAAGGCACTAAGAGCGATCTGAATTTCAGTATCAATTACACTGAATAAGAAATTTCACAAAATTTTGTTTCTCTTATTCTTTTAAAAGTTTTTAATACTAAATATACCCTGATTTCAAATGTGTCCTTACATTTACTCTACCATGGACGTTTGAAAGATATAACAAATTATGCTAATATAAATAAATATATGGGGTACGGGTAAAGCACACTTATATTTGTCGCTAATAATTTTTTTCAGGTTTATATGATAAATATTGACTTACCTGATTATGATTACAAGAGGATGTAGAAATTCGTTGTGTTTTCTGTGTGGTTTCTATGTTGGACCTAACTATGTTTCACATAAAACTGTGAAAGGTGCAAAGTACTGGATTGCTTATAGACTGTTCTTTGGAATGAGTATGGGTGACCAAGAAAACCATGGGCCCCTTAGGTGATATGTGGAAGTTGTTGATCAAATTTAGATGCATGGCTGAGAAGTGCAAGAAAAGCAATGACATTTGTTGTGCCGATGATTGCTATTTTGGCATGATTGACATATCAAAGTACAGAAAAGTTAAAGGAAGAAAATCCTATCCATATCCCAACATTTCATCCTCTATTGCACCTATGTCAGATGATGATACCTTAATGGTTCCTGAGCCGCCAGGAAATATAAGTTAATCTTATCAAATTGTAAGCTATATTTTTTGTAACAGAATCAATACTGAAATATTCAAGACATCCAGCTAAGGTTTCTTGCAATGTTATTTACACATACAATCCATATTTATTCTCCAGTTATTAAATGCATCTTTTTATATATATTTTTCAGGTAGAGGGTATGATGGAAGTCTCATCAGGAGAATCGGAAGGTTGTAACAATGAAGAAATGGATGAAACGCTTGAGCCAAGATTGAGTACCCGCGCCCACTTTCCAAATCAACGTGAACTGGATGATCTAATCAGGGAATTGTGTCTCATTAAGTCAGGAGCTGAGCTTTTGGCATCCAGACTTAAAGAATGGAATCGGTTGGGAGGGGGGGGGCTGCAGATCAACAGTATACCGGAAGCGCTATGAGGAATTCGAAGTATACTTTGATATAAGTGAGGAGCTCTGCTTCTGCAAAGATTTTAATGGCTTGTTCACAGCTATTGGAAATGATCACAACCCTGAATAATGGCAACTTTTTATAGATAATTCTACAAAAAGCCTCAAAGCTGTTTTACTACATAATGGCAATCAGTATCTCTCCCTGTTTATAGTATACCAAGTACAGATGAAGAAAGAATATGACAATTTTAAAAGGCTTCTCGAGATGGTAAACTATACTTAGTTAAAATGGGATGTTTGTGGGGATTTTAAAACGCTTGCCTTCTTACTCGGATTGCAGGGTGAGTACACGAAGTATTCAAGTTTTCTTGGCCTATGGAATAGTAGGGCTGATCATGAACACTACCAGCTATAATTTATGGAAAATCTAAATATGCTAAATGTAAAATGTCGCAGCTATTTATGGTTAGTTTTATATACAAAATCCCAATTATCTCCCAAAATATTGATGCTATGCAATTTTCAATATCTTTGAAATCATGAGGTAAAACCACCTTAGAAACACTAAAAACATTTAAAGAAACAAAACTAGTGTTACCCAGGGTTATCACTTAATTGCAGTCTATCTTTTATGTGTGTTATATTTCCGCCTATTTAATTAATATAGTTGAAAATTTTCTGTAAAAAAGCAAAAACCCAATCACTTTCTGTCTGAACTTTATGAGAAAAATAATATACATTATATGTAAATCTTCAAAAAGTCGCTCCAAGCCGGATGGGAATCTAAGGAAACACAAAGATTCTACCTGCACACATCTTAGTACCAACAGTGCCTGAAAATTTAACCTCGCGAACTGGACGCATTTGTTACAGTATCGGTCACAAACTCTCAAGCCCCTTATGGTACATACATGTCATTAAAGTTCTTAAAGTTAACTTGTAGTTTTTCACGATCTATATTTATATTCTTATTATGTACCATAAACACCATCTCATAATCAAAGAAATTGCGTGGTCAAATTTGCCAAGCCAATAAATTCAAACATAAATGACTTAGTAAAAAACAGACGTTTCAAATTAGCCGATAAAATGGGTGAAATCGTTAACTTGCTCAATGCTGCTGCATTACACGCTAAATTCATGAGTTTCAAACCAACCTTCAATTATCATTGTCTTTTCTTTCACGCAGATGTTTTTATTTCAATCATGAAGAACTTTTCACGGACAGTTTTCTTGATCTGCAATGGCACTCTCTGTCGGCTCTTGTTGCGTACATCTGATAGAACTTTTATCTTTTACTCCTTGCGAGATATCACGGGGCCTACAAACTAATGGTTCAATATATTTGGGCTCTTCTCCGAAGGCGTCTTGGGAAATTGCCAGGATCAAAATAATCATAGAGTTTCATAATGGTTCAGAGGAGGAATCGTATATATCTCGAAAAGAAATATCAAATTAATAGGCCGAAAATTAAGAGGTTAGTTACTTATGAGTGGATATATACTATATATATATATATATATATTCGTATATTTGGCCAGAAGATTCTCTTCGTGACATTTTTTATTGAAGGCGACTGCGAATTCAGCATTAATAATTTTCTTTTCGAGTCTCTCGATTTCTCTACATAGTATTCTGCTTTTGGTCGTTGGTTAACCCGTGTATAAGGGAGCCAAAATACATTACAAAACCACTGATGAACGAGAGCAGTAAAATAGTTCACTGGATAAAACGAAACATTTATTAGCCTAACGCGTTTCGATACACTCCTGTATCATTATCAAAGGAAGGTAGAAATAATATAAGGAATTAAAAGCATGGCTATATATATCGTGTTTTGAAGGTTGACAATTATACGAACATATTTATAGGGAATGTAAATTCTTAAAAACGAAGGATTAAGACGGCATAAAGAGGCTAATTTAAAATGGGCACAAGATTTAAGATAGGCGGGGATTATCACTTGGCGCAGAGGACGCGAGGAAGGCAGGGTTAACTGTATGTTTGTTTTTGTATTTAATTTGGGCTGTTTTTCTTTTATATAGAGAGCTTCTAATATGAGTAATTGTTTGGCGATTTGTAGCATATGCAAGAATTTCGGTCTTATCTTCGAGTGACTTCCGGTCCAATTGTCTTCCATGGTTTTCAAATGTATGTGTTTTGGGTGCACCGTTGTTTAAATGGTAGCTTATTCTTCGTGTTAGTTTTGTTTCTGTCAGTACGATATATGAATGAGGTAGAAGCTCACAGTCTCCCATTTTGCAAGTGTATTCATATATTAAATGACTTCTTTGTTTAGGTGTTAGGGTGGGTGTATGGTTATTTTTTAGTATAAGGTTGGATGTCCGTTTATTATTGCAATAGATTGTGAGTGATACGTTGTGTTCATTTTGGGTTGATTTCACTCCTCTGTTTATGATTTGCTTGATTACTCTTTCGTCCGTTGTGTACGCTGTACTCATAATATTCTTGTAAAATAGTTTAATAGTGTTTCCTTTTGCTTCCTGATTGGTGCTGACTGTAGGTGACATGTACTATTTTTCCATCTTCTTCTGTATGTCGCTGTTTGTAAATCCATTATTTATGAGTACTTGGATAGCCCTCTCAAGCTCTTCGTGTGTGTCTTGTCATGTAGAGGAGTGGGTGAAAGCGCGGTTGAAATATGCATTAATTACACTTCTTTTAGAAGGATTGAGCCATTCGCTTTTAGCGTTCATACAAAGGCCTGGATTTGTCTTTTTTACGTAAACTTTGCTAGTTATTTTGTTGTCATGCTTAGTGGTTAAGGTATCTAAAAAGGGTAGCGTGTTATCTTGGCTATTTTCTATGGTATAGTTAAGTGAGGAGCAGTTCTAGACTTCTTTTAATATTTCCTGGATTTGCCAGCTGATGGACAAGGTTAGTGTTTTCCTGTGTGCGTCTAGTCTTTCCTCTATTTTATATAACTATATTTTTCTAATTATATTCCACAACATAAATTTTAATACAATAACCTGTAAGTTCTGCTTTACCCCCTATATTAACGGACAAACCCCCATTAGTTCCATAATTTGAATGTTTGAATTTTAACTTTAAATGTTAATCTATTCACGAACTTGAATATTTCCAGTACCAGAAGATGGGTGTAATTAACACCAGAAACGTTGTTGTTATCAAGTAATAAAATAAATTTGTGCCTCTACGTCGTTTATTTTATTATGCATACACATATATATATATATATATATATATATATGAGTTTACCATCTATCTGCTGGGTGGGTACAAAAACCTGCCTCCGATATGATTGAACTTAAACCATATCGGCTGTGGTTTAAGTTTAAGTTAGATCAACCTGTAGTTTAAACCCGACCTTAATCTGTAGGCTTCCAGTGAGTAGGAAATCCTCCTGAAGAAGGTAAATCATTAATAAAATCTTAAAACGGATAAGGGAAGAAAATAGAATAAAAGATAAGATAGGAAATATTGAAATCGTAGTCAGAGGTCGAAGAACTGCAAAGCCTCGCATCCTTTCGCTCCTGATGACAGCGGACAGCGCACTCTATCCACTCGACCATCCCCGTGAATAAATGGACTAAATGCAAGCAAAGGTTTGACCTGCATGCCTATTTTTTGTTTTTCCCAACCACTACAACCATATTACAAACAACTATTACCATTATTAACATGGTAAAGTTTTTCTTGCGGGAGATGACTCATTTTTCAGGAAGATTCTTTAGAATGAGTTTGTTCTCTAATACCTCGGAAGGGCTTACGATGAGTTGTGCTACCTAGCGGTACCGAATGCCAAGAGCAGATTCCACTTGAAATCACTTCGGGTATCTGCCTCCGACAAAGTTTCAATTTCTATAACTTCAGCATTTCTTTATTAAATCTCACCCCCAAAACTTGTAGCTGAAGATTTTTTTCGTTAGTTATTGCTTCTTTCATTATAATGACAATAATAATAATAATAAAAATAATAGGAAATATCGTTGAAACCATCAATTTTGAATAGTTTTATTTGAGTTTTCGTTTCTTGGATGGTAAGGCCGTTTTCGCTTTCTAGGTTACTTCTTTATTTTATGGTAATTCTACATAATTACCATACAACGCAATCGAAAACGCTCGTTAGAAATATTTATTTACATATAAAAAATACACAAAATATATGTATTATATATCAGAGATATACACTATATATCTATGATGTATATATATATATATATTTATATATATATATATATATATATATATATATATATATATATATATATATATATATATATATATCATAAATGTATACTATTTAACAATTAAATTAATTAAGGTAGGGAAATTTCTATTTCTGCTGTTAAAACGAAAAATAGATTGGTAGCCTTTTCACAATTGATTGTTTTTAACCCCAAAATAATTCTAGGATTAGGTTGCAGTCTGGAGTTGGGTGGTTTTATTAGTTTACATTTAGGTTAGATTAAATTTGTGAGTTTGTCTAGTTTGTTATTAAAAGTTCTGTAAGGTTTATGACCTTTTTTTTCCGCCAAAAACGAGCTAAGCAAAATGTCTATTCTAGCGCCAGGCCTTGACATAGAATTTATTTCGAATTGTCTCACCTTAGTGACTTTTGTAAACAACGGTACATACGTTATCACGTGAATATTATGGACGCTCCGAAACTCTAATTAATTTTGAGAAAATACACGGCCTACCTGAAAAGAATAGGTTTGTACACGGTGCAGTAGTTAGGCTGAAGTAGATTTAACGATAAATTTAAATTATAATCTTTTCTACTTTTGATAATTCTACAGATTAAAACTAAACCTGTTGAAATAACCTTCTCTATCCAAGTTAAATTAGCATTATCATGCGGGGAGTGCATGTCTTAAATAAGTGCATGGATCTCCCCTCACCCCACTGACGTCTAAAATGTCATGCCAACAAGGCTAGCAGCACAAATAATAGCTCGGGAGATGCTACTTTCAAGCGCTAATATTTAGGAAGTATTGCTTTATGCGCCGAATAAATAGTAGCAGACAATTTAGATAGGCCAAAAGAATACGTGAAAGTAAATTTTATGCAAAAAGAGTAGGTTGGTTAATTTTGTAAAATTACTTATTTTCTTGTTATTATTCACTAAGATAAAGGGTGACCCTCCTTGAAGTGGACCTTTCCTTCGAAAAAAAGTAACTTTGGATAGTTAAGAAAGTGGTGAAAATTGTGGAAGTGATGTTATATAGAGTTGACGCAGCCAGCGTTGTCAGAAAATTGCGAGGGCATCGCTGCTGTTGGACCGATGAAATAATGATTCGAACAGAATAGATTAAGAAGAGAAATAAAATGATCGCAGTCACCTAGACATAGAGAAATTCATTACAGATAAAGGTGATTAAATAAAAAAAGTAAAAGAACCTAGGATATGAAACAGCTTCTTTAACTCGTACACCATATTTATATAATTAGATAAAAAAAGAGAAAGTAAGTCTCCATTTATGGCAAAATATCAGATAATTTAAGTTGCATTTATATGAGGGATCAAGAAGACTGTAGATGTAGGCGAGAAATTCAGATGATAGACGGGTTTTAAGTACAAAAAAGATTCACTTGATGCCAACCTTTTACGACAAATTATCCTTTGGGATGCGCTAGGGCGATATCTGTTCAACCGTAATACAAAGAATAAAAAGCCTTCAAAATATTACCCGAGGTGCTCGTACTTCGTTCCAGGAACCCGTTCTGATCTCCACTGCTCATCTCCGTCGCTAACGAAGCATGGACTGACTTTGTCCCTCTTGAGGAATATCTACACGGATTAGAATTGAGTTAAAATTGACTGAGTACATTGAAATTAATCCCCGTCACGTCTATTCCAATTGTTGTTTAAAAGTGAGTTCGGATTTTCTACGATTTCGTCCAGCAAGAGTATTTGATTTCTAGTGGAGTGTGGTGGGGGCATGAATGTTGTTTGTTTTCTCGTTTCATAACAATTCTTACATTGCTCCTACACAAACTCATTTCTCTAAAATTCTACGTGTGCTTGTCGACTCTTCAGGAATCTTTTGCCCGGAGATACATACGTTTGTTAATTTTCTTCTCCTAGATTTAAAAAATAAATAATAATAAACTTGATTTTTTCATAATCTTATATTCTCCCTGCTCTCTGTTCCGATTTTTTTGCTATTCACCTTTCCTTACTTTAGGTTAAATGCCAAAGAGTTTTTATTCATCACAGTTTTTACCTCAGCAAATTTAACCTCATTTTATTCTTTCTCATTGGGTGCACAAAACCACCACTAACCCACACTATTTTTATTTTTATATTATTTCGGATTATTTCATTTTGTCTTAAGGCTAAATTTGCTAGTAAAGGTTACCCTTTATTTCATCCATTTAGCAATAAATAACCTTCATTATCTCAAAAACTTTACCAATTCTATCCTTGCGATTATTGAATTTTGTGTTGCGCCGTAGTAGGAAACCATAAAAAATTATAGTTTTGATAATTGAAACGACCCCAAAATGATACAAAGTTTGAATTACTTTGTAAGGAATATTTACGGAATATTTCCCCCAAAACAAACAAAGTACATTCATCCGAATGTAAAAAAAAATTAAAATCCTATTTGCCTGTCATTGGTACGAGTATTATTAATTAAAGTTTGAAGGTGTTTGAGGTTTGCTTTTCACTAAATGAAAAATATTGAAGATGGGTCACAACCAGAAAGATTTTTCTCTATAGGCGTAAAGTGAGAAGAATGAGATGAAGCTTTGAAAAATGTAGATGAATATAAGTAGAAAAGCAGTAAGAAAGGTTTAATTAAGTAATAAGGTTCAAAATTTGTCTAGCGACAAACATGGTTAGTTGGGTGCATGTCATGAACTACTATGAAGATGGTTGTATAAAGGAATTTGTAAATGAAAGGAACAAATTAAAAGTTTGTGATAAATTCTTTATTGGGAGATAGGATGTTGTGTGAAAATTTATTATGAAAACATATTCCTCTTTCTAATAGAGATGAATTCGAATGATTAGATCTATTAAAAATAATGACTATATCTATTAAGAATAATATTACTACCTACTAGGAGAGTGTCACTATCTATTAAGAGTAAAATGAGTGTGAGGGGCCTCCACGCAGAATATCTTAAGCAGACGGAACTTCCACGCGCTCCAGAAGGCCCGGTTAGGCCTAAATTAGTAAGCCTACCCCCCACCCCTTCCACAAGCGGTAGCCTCGAACCGCGCCCCCCACGATTCACCTTTACGCGGAAAAGAATGGCCTCTGCAAGAAGATTTGAGTCCATTCGAGAGTAGAGCAGTTTTCCGCTACCTCCCCTCGGGGAGAGCCTAGGACATAAATAGTGTTCGACTCTCATGAGGAGACACAGAGTTGAGAAGTCTTGCCCAGAACCCAGATGATTTCCCAATGGTCCTAAGTCAAGTGCTAGCAACAAAGCAAAGTGACAGCTGGACTATTTTGTGTATTTGGAATTAGCCCCAGCCAGGAGGTAATTCCACTGAACGATCGCTCCGAGTGATTTTCCCGAATTCTTTCATTAACTCCTGTCGAAGCCCTCCTCATTTCGGGCAGCCAAAATGCTCTCCCCTAGACCGAAAGTTACCCCGACCCCCTTGCTTTTGGAGAACCGTCATCACTCCAACCTCCCGCTTTGAAGTCCGAGCGGCCTCACCTCAAGTGCAGAAGACATCCGTAAGCCCACCCCTCTCCCCTTTTAGTAACCCAATTAAGTTAATCCCCCCTCCCCATTTGAAAAGTCTCCTTCGGGAATACCTTAAGTTCTAACTTCATAGCCTGATTTATTACTACAATTCCCCCTTTCATTTACTGATGTGATTTTGCCCGTTAATTCTCTGAGGTAATTTTACCCATCAATTCTCTCATTATTTTTTTGTAAATAAAATTTTATCTTTATACATGCCTCTTTAAATGACCTTGAGCTTTGCCAGTGTCCATAATTTACCTGACCTTGTTGCACTCTCTCGCTACTCAACCCATCTGAACTCGTGGTTTCCGTCCCTTTTGTCGGTTCGCTTTAAAGTTATTGGTCCCTCCCTGATAGATATAATATGGTATTGATATAATGTAATGTCATACCACGACAATCAGTATCTATTTAGAGTAACGTCTCTATCTGTTAAGAGTAATGTCAATGTATATTAACACTAATGGCAATATATATTAAGATTAATGTCACAATTTATTAAGACTAATATCCTTATCTTTTAGGACTAATGTCAATATCTATTAAGACCTATGTCATATTTAATAAGACTAATGTCAATATCTATCAAGAATAAGTCGCTATCTATTCAGACAAATGCAATTTCTATTAAGAATAATGGCAGTATATATTAACACCAATGTCAGTATCTATCAAGAACATTATCAATATCTATTAATACTAATGTCACAATCTATTAAGAACAATGCCACTATTTAATAAGACTAATATCAATATCTATTAATACAAATTTCAATAACCATTATGGCTTTTATATATATTTATTATGAGTAATGTCACTATCTATTATGATCTTGTCAATATTAATAAGATTAATGCAAAAATCAATGAACAATAATGTCACTATCTATTTAAGACTAATATCACTATCTAATAATAATATAGTCAATATCTATCAAGACTAATGTCACAATCTATAAAGAATAATGTCAATATCTATTAAGATTAATATCAGTATCCATGACATAAGACTAATATCAATATCTATAAACACCAATGTTAATATTTAATTAGACTAATATATTAAGACTTATCTCATACCAATTAAGACTAATGTCAATATCAATTAATAAAAATGTCATATCTTTTAAAACTAAATAAATTTCTATTAAGTATAATGGCGATACCTATCTATTAATAATGAGATCAGAGTTATTAAGACTTTTAAGTCTAATGTTAATATTTAGTAAGACTAATAAAATATCTATTAACACAAGCGGATAAAGTATTTATAAAATAACAAGGTCTGCTGACTAAAGTCGCGTGCTCTCACTTATTCTGATTGATGACCTTACGACCTTCAAATCTTTAAATAAAACCCAAACTAACCTTAGGAGGACATTGGTAATTCTATCATGTAAAATAACATAATGGTTTCAAATTTCGTAAGAATCGGCCTAATAGTTATGATGTCATTGCCCAATAATTCCACGGCTGACCTTGGAAAGACCTTGGTAATTATATAATTCGAAAGACAATAAAAAATAGAACAATATGAAATGTGAAAGAATAGAGTCAAGGAAGCCTCACGTGTACCCTAAATCTCCACATGGCTATTACACCCGATGTCAAAGTACGAGAGAACAGGCGTAAAAAAACACACGAAGAGGCTTCGGAACGCAGATGTATTTACTTATGGAGGATTGTCCCCCCAAGCCTTGATACCAAATCTTCTTACCCGCTCACAATTTAAAAGCTCATTATCCGTCACATACAAAGAAAGAGCAAATACAAGTTCTTCCGGTAATGACAACCACCACAGGGCTTTCGACATATTTATTTTCTGCCTTTTAAAACAATTTTGAGGACAGAAAGAAAGATGCAGAAACCTTGTATTGCAGACTATATACCAATATAGTACAAGAGAAAAATAAATTCGACGCCAATGAATAATGAGACAAGAAACAGGAGTGTTTAAATTGTGACCGGGAAAGTAGATGTGGTATAAAAAATTCCTTGGAGGTTCCTAGCTTAGGGAGATACTGGGTTTGATGGGTAACGCTTTGGCGAAGTAGAGTCACTGTGGCTGGGAGCTTAAGGGTAGAGCATCTGAACGGCAATCAGGATACTCGGGTTCGAGTCCAAGCCAAGAATTTCAAACTTTTTCCCCTGGCGTTATTTCTGTCTTCTCGTTAAATGATTGCCTTCATTGTGCCGCCCTCTGCTCTCTTTGATTCTAGTCTTCTTCTAATGTTCCCTTCTCTTACCTCTAAAACACTCCAGTTTCTTCTCTCATTGCTCATTCGCATCCAATTTCTCTTTCTCTTGTACTATAATGTTATATAGTCTGCAATACAAGGTTTCTGCATCCTTCTTTCTGTCTTCAAAATGGTTTTGAAAGGCAGAAAATAAATATGGCGAGAAAATGATGAAATAAATCCAACACACAGCAAGAAAGAGAAAACGGAATCATTTTTCTTCGGAAATATTATTTCCTACTTAGAAAAAATACGATCTGGGGTGGGATTCGAAACATGCACAGTGAGGCAGCGAGCAACCACATTGATCTCAATTAAACAGCCCCTAAGCCGAGTGATCCAAGTGGCAGTTTAATTGAGATCAAAGCGGTTGCTCGCTGCTTCATTGTGCACGGTTCGAATCCCATCCCACCCTATCTTGGATTTTTTCGAACTAGGAAATACCTACTTCCGAAGAAAAATGATTGTTTTCTCCTTCTTCTGGTTTGTTTGATATATATATATATATATATATATATATATATATATATATATATATATATATATATATATATGTGTGTGTGTGTGTGTATACCCCGTAGGGAAAAGAAAGGTTGATTAGAGTTAGTACTTTCGTTGTCTTAACATTTTCAAATACACAGTGGTTTATAAAATAGAGAGACACTGTATTTATACAATGCAATGTTTTTCCTATGAGGTCAGGCAATCCAATAAGACCAATCATCAGTGCCACTGGGTTAATCCAATATAAATCTCAAAATATTTAATAAATTTACCTTCTCCCATCTTAGGATCCATCTCTAACCCTCACATTTATAAAATTCAGTTGATTTTTGCAATAAATTAGAGAATATGAATATAACATCAGACCGGAGATTAGTCAGTTTTGATATTAATTCATTATTCACTAAAGTGCCTGTTGATGCATTATTGGATTTCCATCTGGTATTCTAAACTCTTATTATTTACCTTTTCCGTCCAACTCGGTTATTTAACTTATTTGTTTTGCATTAAAAATTGTAAATTTAGTTTCAATGCCAAGTTCTACGAACATGTGTTTGGCATGGCTATAGGTAATCCCTTATCTCCCTTATTGTCAAATATAAATATGGAATATTCTTAAAAGAGGTTGATTCCACCGGTTTGATCCACTCAAATTGTTTAATACCGCTATGTAGACGATGTCCTAGAAATTCTAAAGGAACATTTTGAACTCGATGGTTTTCTTTTATTTATTAAGTCATTGGTTCCGTGAATTAAATTTACTTTAGAAAAAGGAAAAAATAATAGATTTCAGTACCTAAATTTTTAAATAACTAGACAACCAGACAAGTTTAAGTTTTCTATTTTCACGAAACCTACAAATAATAAATTATCCTATGTCCATTTTTATTCATGTCATTCTAAAAATATTAAAACATCAGTATTTTCTTCTACGTATCTTAAGGCGCTCAGAATAGGTAGTTCTCACTATATAGATCAAGAATTTACAAAAATTGAAGAGATTGCCCTTAATCTAGGTTACCCGAAATATTTTGGGAAAACTGCATGTATAAAGCTAAAAATATATTATATAACCTCATTTTAAGGAAAACAGAACCTTTACATGACATATTACTTTTGCCTTACCATGATAATTTCTTGTATGCAGTACGAATGTTAAAACAACTTAATATATGTCTGTCGTAGGGTGACTGAGAAGAGGGCACACCGGAAAATTTGGATACAGATCCCAGTGCGAGGGTTAAATGAACAAAATCGAGTGCGGTTGGCCTAAACAATCAATTTGTAGAGATTCTGAGATTAGAGAAACTAATAGTAAAAAAAAATAAACCTATAATATATACAAAGAAAATATTAATAGCACAAGTAAATGATTGAAAATAAATAAAATGAGACCGGGTGTACCAAACAGAGGCAGTATACAAGTGATTCGACGGGTATGAGAGTCGGAGAGAGGATGTACGGTAATTGCTTCCAAGAAAAAGGAGGGGGAGTGCAAATGAAGGGGAGACTCATGTAAAGACAAGTGGATGGAAGCTTGGATACGACGAGTAGGTGGGGTGCTGCAAAGTTCCACTTGCAAAATTCCTTCTTCTTTAACCTCGCTGAGAAATATGCGAGGGAGTACTCCAGACTAGAACGTAGACGATACCCGAGTAATAGATGCCTGTCCATGTCTATCGTCTGTCGGGTGGAAATTCTGGCCTTAGGTACGAGCAAAATCAGGTAGAGATGACGCCTCGCGTTCGTAGTTGGAAGCCATTGGGCGGCGAAGCAGGGCTTACCAGACTGTATGTGGCTGTTAACTAAGACGGAGCGCTATGGTACTAATTTATTAAAGATTTTTTCAAAGTATTTATTCTGCCTCGGCAGAATCGGATCACCGCGGTCGCCAAAAAGGTGGGCGGGGATGTCATTAGACTTGGCGCGTCAGGGATTGGTGGAGGATAGCCTCAGCGGCCTCACAGCATGGTACCGTAGCCCTGGCGCCGATCAGATGGTGCGACGGCCAGAAAGGAAACCCAGCACGGGTCACACAGCCGGGCAAAATTCGCACTCCTCCTTTGTGGCTGTCTGGGCGTGCAGGTGTAACTCCATAGGTGCCACAAGTAGACGTTGGGTTTTAGGGATCGGTGTTAACCGATCCCAAGGAACGATAATATTGTAATATATAGTATACTTTCTTTGGATTGTAATTTATTCTATATAGGTCAAACTTCTAAAAATATTTCTGTGAGAATTAATAACATCAAAATACAGTATCTAAGGGATATACAAATAAAGCGTTGGTCATCCACAAGCTTAAGATGGATCACCAGATTAACTGCTCAAAAGCAGATACCATAATGCATATAAATGATTTTATTAGCAGAAATAGCATTGAATCGTTCCTAATCTCTAGCTTAAAGGAGAGAAATGTAAATATTAGCCCCGATTTGTTTTCCTTAGATCCAAATCAAACTTATCAGAGGTCCTAAAAAATCTGATCTCCACCACAAGGAAGAGAAATGTAAATATTAGCCCCGGCTTGTTTCTCTTAGATTCAGCTATACCTTTATTACTTCAAATCAGACTTATCAGAGGTCATAAAAAATTTGACTTTATGACCCTATATGTAAAACATTTCTTTGTATAAATACGGTGTGTCTCTATTTTATAAACCTTTTTGTGAGATTAAATTGTTAAGACTACGAAAGAACTAACTCCAATCATTCTTCCTTTTAACAACCGTGGTATACACAAATATTTATATTTATTCACGGTGTACCTCTCTTGGTTTAACCAATATCCTTTATATATATAAATATATATATATATATATATATATATATATATATATATATATATATATGTTTGTGTGTGTTAAAATAATAAGGAGTGTTGAAGCATCCAAACTAGCATTGTGTCCTTTATTGGGAGTTTCGTAACGAGTGTAACAGGACTTTTGCAATAGCCAGGGTTATATCGCTATAGTAGTCAGGATTAAAACATCTGTTTGAAAGGGAAATATATAACAGCTAAAATAAACTCGGTTGAAATGGTTCTGAATGATAAAAGGATTCTAAGTGGTTAAATTGTAATGGTTTTCATAATAGGTTACTAAGAATATTCAAAGTTTACGGTGTCCTTTCCTTTCCTCCAGGAGTACGAAAGACGAGGGGCGATCAATAGGTTTTGCAAATCGGTAGGGCAAAACAGAGAGAGGGGGATCGCTGTTTGTGGGGGTGTTAGGACAAGTTAACACAAGTCAGGACCAGCAGCCGCACGCTCCTGCCTCGTCTATTTAAGAAGCAGTAGCTAATCGCAGTTCGTCAGTCACAAATTTTTCAACAATGGAGAAGGTTGAGCACCGCGCAGTGATCAAACTTTTGACCAAGGAAAGCAAGAATGAAAAAGAGATCCATGAACGCATGGTTGCAGTGTACACCGACACCACTCCTTCCTATACATCCATTGATCGCTGGAATAGGGAGTTCCGCCATGGTCGTGAATCCCTTCAAGATGACCCCCGTCCAGGACACCCGTCAGACGTGACCAACGAGGAGAATGGGGCCCGTGTGGAGAGGATGATCCTGGAAAATCGACGGGTGAACGTCGAAGAAATCGAGCGAGAACTTAGTATATCACATATCACATGGAAGTGTTATTAACATCATCCACGACAATTTGGCCCGTTGGGTCCCTAGAAACCTCACGAATTCTCACGCCCTATGATCGACCTTAACGTCAAACAAGGTTCTGAGGAGCTGCTGATCCTGTACAACCAAGACCCGGCGGGATTCAAGTCACGCATAGTGACAGGTGATGAAACGTGGGTCCATCACTTGGATCCCGAGACCAAGCTCGAATGCATGACCTGGAAGCACAGGGGCTCTCCGACCCCCATCAAGTTTCGGACCCAACCCTCACCTGGGAAGATAATGGCCACCATCTTCTGGAATTCTGAGGGAATGTTGATGGTTGACTATGCGCCTCGTGTAAGGACCATCACAGGCCAATATTACGCCGAGGAACTGGCTGGGTTGAAGAAGTGCATTCATCAGATACGGCACGGCAAGTTGACACGCAGTGTCCTGCTCCTCCACGACAATGCCCCTGTCCACAAGGCCAGAGTTGCACAAGCTGGTTTGCGCGAGTGCAGATTCACGGAGCTTAACGATCCCCCCTACAGTCCAGATCTGGCCCCTAGCAACTATTTTTTATTCCGCTAGCTCAGGGCTGCACTGCGTGGACGCGGGTTTGGGGACGATAAAGATGTCCAGCTCGCCGTCCAGGAGTGGATTGAACAGCAGTCGGGAGATTTCTCGTTGTTGGGATTCGAAGCCTCAGGGACAAGTGGCGCAAGTGCATTGAAGTCGAAGGTAGTTATATTGAAAAATAATAAAACACTTTTCCTCATATCTCCTTCCTTATATCCGAATTGCAAAACTTATTGACCGTCCCTCGCATATTTAGGGTAATTTAATATATAATAACTATAAAATCCAGAATGCTTTTATTTCTATCACATCATTTTCCATAAATTTTGCAAAGAAAATCTTTTCCAAAAAATTGGTGTGCGATAGCCTATATGTATGAACTAGGAAGTTATGCAAATATATATAAATAAAACAAAAGTAATCTGAAGATAAGCAATTTACTAGAAAAGATGAGGTATCCAAAATTACCAGAAGATTAACTTTGTTCGAAAGATTTTTGGTTTCCGCTGTCCATTGACCTCAATGCCCCTCAACTACAGCCTTTGGGCGTATGTTGACGGCAAGGGCTATAAGGGCTGCCATATCAACGGCTAAGAGCGTAAGTCCTGCGTCAAATGCGTGCGGGTCAGCATGAGGTAAGACTTCATCCACAAAGTGTGTGCGAATTCAGGCCTTGCCTAGAGAGCGTGCTAGGTAGGCGCCAATTGTGGCCACGTAGATTAACATTACAATATTTATTTAATCACATAGGTATATTATAAAACAATGAAAACCCTATCTAACTGCATTAAAACTCTCATTGTGTCCTTATTTGTGAACATCGTAATGAGTGTAACAGGATTGTCAATTCCCGGTATGTGAATAAATGCCTACAATATAAAGCAAGATAGAAAACAGTTTCATCACTACTAAATATATGGTAACCTTTGTCTCCACTCGTCTCCTCATTATGTGCATTCTATATTAAAGCTTGTGCTTCCAAAAGAATTTATATTATTTTCCTCCAAATACAACCTCCATTATCGAATGTGCTGCACTTTATACTGCATTGTCTTCCCTCTTCTCCTTGATTCGCTATTCAAAAAATATTTGGGGTCTAACTTGTGACTACTATCAAGTAAATGTTGCCATCGATGAAAGGACGTACAATCATTTTCCGGCTCTAGATAAAACCGGAAAGACTCACACAGTAACATTATGGCCCAACTTGCTTTTTTATTCTACATGCTTCCTAACACGCATTATTCTCGAGCATTAACCAAAATTATCATCCGAGACTCATATATATTTTTTTACTTTACTTGAAGCCTCATTGTAATTCAGGTTGTGACTTAGCCATGTCTAGAGAGCGATTATCACATTAAAAGAAATTAGGCCCAATTGCGATTCGTTGTTAGCTGGATAAGAGTAACGATTAGACCTTTCTTTTCGGTAGCTCTCATATAATAAACCCAAGAGTGTATTCCACCCACCAAGACAGTAGCAAGTCATTAAGATACGCATCAAACGCTGTGAATCGTTTATGAAAATTTCGTCAAAACAATACATTCCTAAGTATTTTATAAGGCCTTATTTCATCATATTTGACCAACAAACTTTGTAAACTTACCAAATTATTCAATATTGCCATTGTTTCATATTGCATAATTCATATCAACATTCCATGTATGTACAAATGCATATCGTTAGGAAAGTTTTATTAAATTATTAACATAGCGGGGAGAATTTCGGTGAGGTAAAAATTGTCCTGCAAAAATTTGAGTCTGACCTATGAATTTAATTCAATATCCAAGATCTCTCCTTCTTACAATGAGAGTGTTTGCTTGAGTAATGCACTTTGAATAGCTTTATACACAAACCAATTTACCATACAGAATAAGAGATATAACCTTGTTAGTAATCACAATTTTATACCTCTTCATCCTGATCATCAAACACTTTCTTACAAATTAGGCTCGCCGCTCATCAACATCAATAAAAATCACCCATCTACTTCGACTATCTCTATGAAAAATTTAGCATAAAGCCAATGCTCACTTTTTCCCTTCAGAAACGTCTTTTTAGACCGATAAGGTGGTATGTGTTCATGCATTTCTTCCGGTCATGGATTATCCGTAGAAAGAAAGCCAGAAGCACGCTCCCACAGAACCTCCCTATATAGATACATACGATACACATTCTAATCTACTTACTCCTTTTTCACCACCTTCTAGCGTTTGTAACACTTTTACACTCACATTTGTGTATTTTCTTGTCGATAAAATTTATATCCCTTTTTCTTCCATGCCCATAACACTTTGGAACTTTCAAAGTCACAACCAGTCTTACACCATAAACATCTATTATCAAGTCCTTGTATATCAATCCTATCTCTCAAATTGTCATTTAGGACTGCTCTCATTCGAGAACTATTTTCTCTCTGCTGTTCCATAGGTAGTCTAACTTCCATAAACCAAAAATTGCACCGCACACTCTTTTGCAGGTTGCTGGCAAAATCTCTCTTCAGAGGATTTAACAATCACTAGGACTCTGATGGCCCCAGAGACTTCATAGCCTCCAGAGTAATGGGGTAGGAATCGACTTTATATATGACAGTATCACTCGAGCTGCATTTCGGGTGCTTAAATTTAAATGCGATTGTTTAAGAGCAACACTATGGACTCTAATATCACACTGGCCCAACGTCCTTTCTAAATCTACCTTTATGCTCCTCCTCACATATATATTAAGTCAAATAGTTCGATCATCATTCCAAATCCATCTCACACTCAGCATTTAGCACCCAGTCATATGCAAATATCAATATAGATATGCAGAACACTTTTCTCCCCATTTCTCATCATTCTGACAATCCTCACACATTTCATTCGTTCTCTTTCAGCTCTCCATCTTGAAACTTATTAAGCAGCCAAAGCGACATTAAACAACCCTACCTAACTCTACCACTTATATCAACCACTCACGCCAGCACTCAATGAGAAAACGCTCTCCCTAATTCTAGACTGAATATTTTCCCAGCCACATAACAGTTGCTTACTCCATACACTTATATATCCAGCTCTAATACTTCTTTATCTACACAATCATGTTTCTCCATATCCATAAAAGGATTAGAAATATTCGATCTAGATTAATCCTACCCTGTTTAAACCAAAATTTCTTAACCTTTATCAATCCCTCATTAGCACTTCTACACTCACAATCATAATTTTTTATACATCTCGTGTATCACACTTATCAGGCTTATTACCAATTATGTATTTAGTTCTTGCATTCACTTTCCTCCTAATTACCCATCTAAAATGTTACTATTACAAAACTACTATTCTTCAGGCACCTATCACTATAAAATGCATCACAATACAACAACCACCACCGTTTCATAAGAGAGACACTACACTCTTTTACTATATTATCTCTTCGACCTGCGTTCCGTTTATCGGAGTTTGCACGGTAGCAATACCTTATCGCTTTCATACTGTCGTGGTATCACATTACATTATATCAATACCATATTATATCTATGGGGGGAGGGACCGATATCTTCAAGGAGAACCGACAAAGGGACGGAAGGCCACAAGTTTCGACGGGGGAAACAACTAGATAAGAGTGAAACGAGGTCAGGTATATTATGGGCAATGGCAAAGCTCAAGGTTATTTAAAGAGGCATGTACAAAAATATAATTTCATTTACATAAAAATAATGAGAGAAATGATGGGCAAAAATTACATCAGAGAATAAAAGGGAAAAATTACATCAGATGAAGAAAGGGGGGAGGAATTGTAGTTATGAAGCAGACTATGAAGTTAAAACTTAAGGTGTTACGGCAGGAGACTATTCAAATGGGGGTAATTAACACGAATGGGTTACTAGAGGGGGAGAAGGGTTGGCTTACAGAAGATTCCAGGTCAGACGTCAGGAGAAGGCTTCACGGATGTCTTCTGCACGTGAGGCGAGGCCGCTCGAAGCTTCTGAGTGGGTGTTAAAGTGATGACGGTTCTCCAAAAAAGGAGGAAGGGGTCGGTAACGTCCGGTCCAATGGAGAGTATTATGGCCACCCGAAAACGAATGGCGAACGAGGCAAGCTTCACAAGGAGTTGACGAGAAAAGTCGGAAAAATCACTTGGTAGCGATCGTTAAATGTAATTACCTCACTGGCTGGGGCTAATTACAATACACAAAAATAGTTCAGCTGTCACATTGCTTTGTTGTTAGCACCTGACTTGGAACTAGGAAAATTTTCTTGGGGTCCGGGCGAGACTTCTCAACTCTGTCCTTGTCTCATGGGAAGCGGGCAATATATATGTCTGAGGCTCTCCCCCCGAGGGGAAGTTTAGTGGGAAACAGCTCTACTCTCGAATGGCCTCGAATCTTCTTTCCGAAGGTATTCTAACCCGTGTAAAGGGGAATCGTGGTGGACACAGTTCGAGGCTACCACTTCTGGAAGGAGGCGGGGGGGAGGGGGGTAGGCTTAACAATTTAAGCGAAAAAAGAACCTTCTACAGCGCAAAGAAGTTCCGTGCCTGACAAGAAATTCCACGTGGAATTTCCTCACACATACCTTGCTCTGCTTTCTCTTTCGAAAGTGAGCACACTCTCATACAGGCCTTGCAATATTCATTATCTTTATCAATTGGTAAAATTTTTTCAACATTTATTCATCTCTCCTAATTTCATGCATTCTCAAATATTCCTACCTCTCCCTCGAATTTAACAGACTTTCACTTTTGGTTTCCCTTAATTTCCAACTTCCTCGCTTCTTCTCATCCCTTTACCAAACAATTTAACCTTATACTGCAAAAGCCGGTTTTAAAAAATATATAGTATGAGTGCTGAAAAGCTTTTTATACATATATCCCCTTTATTACCTTTTGTTCTACTTAGCATCAAGTATTCGCTCTTGTTTAGCTATTGCCCTTGGCTGTTGTATCCACAACCTTCACAAGTTTGCTTTTGTGTATTGGATACGGGCTCTTGAAATTTCTTACATATTGTAATTAGACTTAATATTGTTGAAATTTCTTTGCATCGCAAGATTAATCGTACATTTTTAATAGGAAACTATGTTTCTCTATCCTGTATTTGAGACATTTTAATGACACGATCTTGACAAGCCCCTAAATAAGTTTACTCTTATATTCCCCTCATCGGTCCGCTACTGAATAAAACTAGTGCCGATATATTAAACATATCTCCAATTTTTCTTCAAATAAACATAATAAAAGTCTTCATTTTATTTAATAAACAAGACGAGACATTTATATAAACTGAATGGTTGCTTCTTTCGGTTCTTTTCAATAGAAAAAGAATCCGACCAAGGAAAGTCAGTTCAGGGAAATTCCCTCATTAGCAATAATGCGAAAGATAAGAGAATTGAGTAGAACATTTAAAGGAAGGGTAATAATGGAAGATTAACGATTATAGTATAGAGAGTATATCTTCTTTAAATGGCAGCATATATTTTGTTTGCAATATACAGTTATAAACCAAAAGTTAAGAAAATACTAAACTTTTTCCTATATGAAAGTTAATAAAGCTAATCACACGTATATTTTTTTTAGTATGCTTGTATCATAATTTGAAAGTGCACTATACAAATATTTAAAGGTTAAACCAATTTTATTAATAAATACAGTCAATTGATAACCGAACTTATTACTTACCATGATATCCATTTTTATTCAGTACTGCTTCAATTTGTTTCGGCATGCCTGAGCCTATATATGTGAAGAGATCTTGACTGGTATTGCTCCATTTTTGTTCAATAACTACCCAACACTCCTCAAGTTTGAGCTTTTCTTTTATCAACCATCAGTTTGTTTATCACTCACAAATTCTATATTTGGTTCAAATATGGCAAATTCTTGGGTCAAGTTCCGAAATGTTCGCTGTTATTTTCAGCCAAGAACTTTACTATTTCTGTTGCTTTGCGGCAGGGTGTGTTCTATCGTGCTGAAAGCTACAGTTATTTTCCCTGAATTGGCCTTGTAATGTTGGGGAAATGTACTGATGGAACACGTTTTGGTACCACATTTGAGTTAATGGCAGTGTTCTAGATCAAAATTGTTAGTCCTCCCGTTCATCTAAATTAGAACCAGCCCTTAAGATAAAGATGCACGGATACTTTACCATGGCCACATCAAAAGGCTCGGGAAAGCACTTCCCTTTTTTCCTCCTTACGAAAACTCTCCCACACGCTCTAAGCAAGGGCATGGAAGCTTAAACAGTGAACATTATTTTACCCTTATTCAACAGTCCATTCTTTATATCATATCCGTAATGTTCTTTTTAGGGAGATGAGGCTTCTTCACATCTCTTCTTCACTTGAAGCCTTTTTAGAAAAGTCTAGTCCTCACTGAGCGCGTGGAAGCCTTCTCTTCCACGCTACTTTCCAATCGTGAACAAACTTGGCACTGGAAGCAACCCGATCCTTGAGCTCTTACCTTATGATGATGATGTGAACTAGGTGTTCATTTGAAGCACTTATATGTCTAGAATTCTTCTTCACAGGACTATAACGATCTTTTCGAACTTATAAATTATAATAAAAATAGTTCTCCTTGATGCAATGCCCTTAACAACTATCTACTTGCATTTCAGGCCACTTTGGTCAAGAGCAACAATGATTGAGCGATTTTCTTTCGAAAGAATCATCTATGGAATTAATAAAGATTCAAACAATTATTTTTTAAATATTATTAAATACATTATAATTAGACATCATTCTTTTAACCAATAGTTCTCATCATTTTACTATTTTAATCGAATAGCAAAGATCCAAAGTGTAAATTCATAAGAACAACATTAGCTTATAAATGTGACTGAAAAATTTGAATCCTTCGTGTATCTGTAGAGAACCAGGAAGAGAGCAGGCAATATTTTTCAAATGTTGAACTCCATTTTAATTAAGCAGATCTGGGTTGATTTATGCTATCAAACGACTTAAAGAAACATGCAACTTTATCGCAGAGAGAGGGAAACCATACTCTGATCATTGAGAACCCATTTAAGGTACACAATGAACAAATTCAGGTGAAATCCAAGGAGGAGTTCCAGACAACATTCTCTGGAAGATAAAGGGAGCCATAGAACCATGCTAACATTGCTGCAAGATGATCTTAAACTTCGAACATCCAAGATCGTTAAAGAACTTCTGTTTTCCAGCTGCACAAAAAGAACAGAATAGAGAAAGAAAAGCTGCTCCTCCAACGACCCAAAGATGAGTCGCACCTTTCAGTTCCATGGACGGATGAAAGGATATTCACTGTCCAAGTCAACCACAACACGGAATGCTCGTCTTTAATTGAAAAATAAATATGATATTCCGGTTAAACAGCTGTATCTTTCATGAAGTGCAAACCAGCTTGGCTGATGGTGTGATGTGCGCTTCATTTTCCTAGTGTCGGCTATGCAAGGGCATCCAGAGCGCGGATCGAAACTCACATCTAAGTCCCTCCTCTTGAATCGAGAAACCCTTCTTCTAACCTTGCTGACATGCACTTCATCGGCTCCGTAAACATTCACCAAGCGTTGTTAGTCAAGTGCGAGTCTAGTCGCAGGCGACTCTATATCTCATTATGTCGGTCGGTCCCCGTTTTGCTTATTTTTGTTTTGCCAATAAAATTGTAACTATTAGGCCAATTCTAACGAAATTTAAAGTCCTTATGTTGTTTTACATTCTCTTTCGAAGGTCTTCTCAAGGATAGCCCGGGAATTATTTTGTTTTGGCAATAACATCATAACAAAAGGGACGATTTTAACTAAATATGAAACTCTTATGTTGTTTAACATTCTCTTTCGAATAGTATAATTTCCAAAGTCCTCCCTAGTTTACCCGGGGAATTACTTGGCAATAAATTTGTAACTATTCGGCTGATTCTACCGAAATTTGTAAGCCTAATGTTGTTTTAATTTCATTCTTTTTAGAACGATATAATTGGCAAGGTTCTCTCTAGGTTAGTCCGGGAATTATTTTGCTTTGGTTATTACATCATAACTATTTGGCTGATTCTAACGAAATCTGAAATCCTTATGTTGTTTTACATTTTCTTTCAAATGATATAATTGCCAAGGTACTCACAAGGTTGGTCGGGGAATTATTTAAAGTTTTAAAGGTCGTAAGGTCATAAATCAGAATAAGGTAGAGCACGCAACTTTTGGTCAGGAGACCTTGTTGGATGTAGACTGATCCAACTTTTTCTACCTGAAATAATTCAATGACATATCTCGGCTTCTGACGTACTTTCATGATAAAGGTTGATTTCTTAGACTATCAAACCGCCAATATCTGCAACAGAGAAATGAAAAGTTAAGGTTATTAACGCAAAGGTTCAATCATCATTACAATGCTATAAGCAATCCCTCGGACTTTTTATTGTGCAATAAAAAATATGAGGCATTACTTTCGGAACGCTACTCGTATTTTACAAAAGTGGTAACTTTTACATCCATATGTTGTAGATAAATGAACATAGAACACGTAGTACATTTGGCATTCTCTTTATTTTAATTCGTTCTTTGGTAAATCGGAAATCTATTACTTTTTCTTATAGTCACATTTTTTGATGACTAATTTTCAGAAATAGGACCTATAGCTACTGCCATGTCCGTTAGCAATCTTGCATTTATTCCTATTCGGGAAGGAACCACTCTTGTTTAATAGCAGTTATGACGAGAACAATGCTTACTTGTTTAGAAGTTAAGTTGTGTCCTATTTGTTTCTAGATACTCTTTTTTTTACAAAACAAAAAAGCTTTTTAAGCTAAAACATTGATGATATGTTTGAAAAGGATTAATAGCTATCGTTTTGAAATCATCAAGCAGAAATTTCCTTCCACATTTTGTCAGCACCATCTACTGCACCCGTTCTTTTCTTTTAATCTAAAACCTTTTTGATTTTGTATTTGTGACGGTGCTAATTATTAAATTACGATGCTGCCTAGATAGCAGAACAACTGCTCTATTTTTAGCTGGAACATACAGAGAATTCTTTTTCCCTTTTGTATTTTATTTACTTGCGCCATCCATCCTTTTTCCTTGGGACTCGACGTCTTCCAACCGGATAAATAAATTAAAATAAAATCAGAATGACAATTACTAGTGAACCCGTAAACAAAAGGGTCTGGTCTTCTTGGAAGATGAAATTACAGAAGAGGGTTGTTGTATTTGTGAAAAGTGAAGAGTAGGGAAGAGACCGTGGATTTGACGTATGATTACAAGCTGTATGCACGTATGCAATTGACTCGACAAATCTGGCCCGCGAGGTCAGTTGATCTGGCTTACCGCTGTACTGTGCCACAAAGGAACATTTGAAGGCAATTCACTTGATTGGATGCAACAATCACAAAGCTAATATTGATGATATCTTAAAAGCTAAACTCCAGTTTCACAAATACTCGTATCACTCTTTTTTTGCTGCTTAGTTTGTGAGGCTCGGATATTTGCGCACTTAGTATGATAATACTATCTTATTACTAACGACGCCTGCTTTGATAACCTTTTTGGTAAATAAATGTTTGTTTTCTTTATTTTTTGTGTATTTTGTTTATTGGTAAATAAATATGTTGGTTATCTTTATTTTTGGTGTATTCACTATATTGTATTGCACAAAATGGTTATGCGGCTCGCGCTCGTCATTCTCTCAGTTATTTGGCCCACTGTGAAAAAGTTTGGGCGACCCTGGTCTATGACATTATCATCTGGGAGAAAGACGTACTTTTTGTTTATCTCACGGCAATTTGGTGTGTTTGTGCTATTATTAAAATTATTCTGTTTTTCTTCGTGTAATAATAACAGTGATAGTTATGGCTGGTCGTAGTGGTGATTTTGTTCGGTCTACCAGGATCTCTAAAGCTTTATTTTATGGAAAAAAAGGTGATATAATATACAATATTAGATAGAATGTTTCTTTATTAAGATTTAATTCATATTCTGTATCCACAGTTGCCTTAAGCTTATTTTTCTTGTTAATCAAAGACTTTTATTATTTTCTTATAAACATTTATGATTCCTATTAAAAATTCTAAACGCTCAAGTATTCCTTCACCTTACCTCAATCATACATTGCCTAGATAATCGTCCATAAAATGTTTACTAAATTCCATTCCCATAATTAATGATAGTTGCAGTGTATATAAATACATATATACAATATTAGATAGAATGTTTTTTTATTAAGATCTAATTTATATTTTATATCTACAGTTGTCACAATTAATTATCTCTCAATTTACGCTAAATTTCGTTCAGAGAGTGACAACCAAATATATATTTATTTGATTAGAGATTGAGTAAATGATAAAAATTATTATTTGACAGCACAGCAGGGAAAATCTAACGGCAGTCACTAATATCTGTGATTCTTAATGTGGGTGCTAGCTCCCAATGTAGTCGTTATTTTGTTAAAGGGAACCGCTGTAAATTTCTATTTGCCTTAGGGGTGGTGCACTTAGAAAAAAGGGAAGTGGACCGCCAATTGTAGACCGTTACTCTGCCAAGAATAATATTAGAACCACATTTTCTCGTGAACCTAATTTTATTAAATACTGTCTAATTTGATTTGGAATTTTCCATTTTTCACTCACTACCCTACCATATTTTATAACTATCTATCACCTTATATTACTATTTGTCGTAGAATGGCAAAACTAGGGGACTCCCTCAAAGTTCGTCTGTTCAATGCGAGGTCAATCAGGAATAAGTTTCTTGAGCTCCGTGGCCTCGTAGCAACAGAGGAACCTGAGATGGTGACCATAACGGAGTCGTGGATAAAAACCTCAAGCCGAGACTTTGAAGGTGAATTTACGATTCCCGGTTACCAACTCTTTCTGAAAGATAGGCCAGGCAGAGAGGGTGGCGGTGAGATGTTGTATGTGAAGAATACTCTCAACTCGACGGATTGCAACATCGTATCCGACCATGAACTACTTGGTGTTGACCTAGAGATAGGTCCTGCCAAATACAGGAGCCTGGT
Organism: Ceratothoa steindachneri; assembly: GCA_963969495.1. Taxonomy (NCBI): domain Eukaryota; kingdom Metazoa; phylum Arthropoda; class Malacostraca; order Isopoda; family Cymothoidae; genus Ceratothoa; species Ceratothoa steindachneri. The sequence goes on from OZ018328.1 coordinate 89,826,908, forward strand.
GCTTTATAGACCTCCTGCCCAACTCATTGAAAAGGACAGAAATATGTACCAGCTACTAGGAGAACTTGTCGAAGACAAAGTGTGTATCGTCATGGGTGATTTCAACACACAAGTTGACTGGGAAACCAGAGAACCCTGTGGCGAGAACGCACTACTCCTAGAGTTTGCGAACAACGAGTTTCTCACTCAATGGGTGAGAGAGACAACGAGAGGAAACAATATCCTCGACTTGGTTTTCACCTCTAAGGATGACATCGTTGAGGACCTCTTTGTTGGCGAAGAGCTTGGTGGCAGTGACCACCGAATGATTATATTTGTAGTCAAAGTCCCGAAAGCAGGGCCTGCAACTAGTAAATGGAGGAAACTCGATTTGAAAAGAGCAGACTTTGCAGGTCTTCGTGCTGGGCTGACTGACGCAAGGCTAGAAGTGTTCGATGTTGTTGAAAACTCGTGGAACAGTTTTAAAACCACATTCATGAGTCTTTAATCGCGTTTCATCCTTCTGAAATGTCCCCGTCGGTTTTCTGTTTAACCAAAGTGGTTTAATTTAGAAATCGGCCAAATGCTTAGGGAGAATAGAACTGTGTACCGGCAATCGAAGAGGTCGGGTGACTTTGACAAATAACGAAGGCTAGCCTGGAGAGTGAAGTCCAGCATAAGTGCGGCGGAACTCCGAGTGGCGAGACTCTGTAAATAGAATCCCAAGGAGTTTTTTGGATATGTGAACAGCCGTAAACCAATCCGTCGAACGATTGGCCCTTTGAGAAATGAGGAGGAGGCATTAAAGCACTTAGATACAGAAAATGCTAACCTCCTCAACGACTACTTCTCTTCAGTCTTTACTGAAGAGTGTGGTCCCATCCGCCTGCAAATGGATTCCTACTCGGGGGAAAAGCTGGAGGATATGGACTTCATCGAAGGGGAAATAAAAAAGAAGATCACTGACCTAATGACGAATAATTCACCTGGCCCGGATGGGTTTCTACCTAAAGTGTTGAAAGGAGTGCGCTATAAAATGTCACGACACCTGAGCGCAATCTTCAACATGTCAATCCGGACCGAATGCGTTCCTAGAGACTGGCGTGAAGCGGAGGTGACTCCTATCTTCAAGAAAGGAGACCGAAGCCAACCGTCAAACTACCGAGCTATCAGTCTGACTTCGATAGTCGGTAAAGTTATGGAGAGCATGATGGTGGACAAAATGACGTCGTATTTAGAGTCAACCCTGGTACTGAGGAGTTTCCAGCACGGCTTCTGAAGGCAACGGTCAGGCCTGACGAACCTTGTCGAATTCTTCCACTATGTGTTCAGTGAGCACCATCGGGACAAGGCAGTGGATGTGGTGTACTTAGACTTTCAGAAAGCCTTTGATAAGGTACCACACCGCCACATTCTCTATAAAGTGCGAGGGTTGGGCATAGAGGAAAAAGTAGCCAGCTGGATCAAGAACTGGCTAAGTGGCAGACGGCAACGGGTGGTGGTGAATGGACAGGCTTCTGAGTGGGTGCCCATTACTAGCGAAGTGCCTTAAGCTTCTCTCCTGGAAACACTATTATTCATCATCTACGTCAACGACATAAACGGTGACATGGTTGTCAAGATTTCCAAATTGGCCGACGATACCAAGCTTGGTATGAACGTTGCAAAGGATGGAAATACTGCCCGCCTGCAGGAAGATCTTAGGAAGATTGGAAAGTGATGGGACACGTGGCAAATGCCTTTCAACGTGAGCAAATGCAAAGTGATGCATATCGGCCACAGAAACCCTCAATCTCAGTATATCCTTAAGGGCACTGCTATTGAATCCACCGACAGTGAGAAACCCTTGGGTGTAACAATCAACAGTGCATTGAGGCAAAGAAGAAAGCCCAAAGGATGTTAGGCTACATAAAGCGCCAGTTTGGATACCGTAACAAGGAGATAGTACTTTGTCTGTAAAACTCCCTCGTTCGGCCGCACCCGGACTATGCCCTACAATTTTGCAGTCCTTCGTTTCGAAAGGATATCGAAAGGTTAAGACGCGTACAAGCCAGGGCAACCAAGCTGATTCCCTCTATCTGACATAAAAGTTATGAGGATAGACTAAGTAAATTAGATCTGTTCTCGCTGGAAACCCGTAAACTGCGTGGTCAGCTCATTGAAGTTTTCAAAATACTTCGAGGGTTCGACAATGGTGACTACCGGGATATTTTCACACTGAGTGAGAACAGAACGCGCAATCACGGCTTCAAACTTGAACTGAAGCTTTACAACCGCAATCTGTGTGGAAATTCTTTCACTTAAGTATCTGCGGTAAGTGGAACGCACTTCCAGTGGAAGTTGTCAACAGTAAATCTGTTGACCAGTTCAAGTCAAGACTAGACAAAGTCTTGAAAAGTGGCCGTTCAGGGACGCAAAACATTAACTTGCGTGGACCTTTTTAAAACAAATATTTTAGAGTGCAAGTTATCTAAAGATCAACAGGTAGCTGGTACGGGTTGGGATTGCAAAATGACAAAAATATATCTTTACTAGCAACAAAATAATATTTAAATATACACCAATATTAGGTATAAAGGGAAAAGTCGTTGACCCCTTTGGGGGAGGAAACTGTGTTAACGTTGGCGTGGAATTTTCGACATATTCGAACTTATGACGGAAGGCAGGAATGTTGGCTGAAAGGCGGCCATGGGAGACGATGAAATCTCTCCCTAAGCAAATACAGCTAGGGTGTGATAACGGCGTAGGCTGCACCCCCACCTTGGTTCAGCCGTGATATCAAAGCTCCATGCGGTGATCTCAGGACCACGTTGGTGCAGAAGGGTACGTGGTCGCCCTGCGACCTCATCCTGCTACATTATTTTATAAAATGATAAAATGGCATCCCTGTATCTCAGTAGTTGTTGAAGAGTTGGCGGTGGTTGTTGGCCTTATTTGTGAAATTTCTTAATGTTGTTTTATGTACTTACTTCACTTTATTTCCAGCACTTGAATTTACTCTAAACCATGTCGGAAAACTCATTAATACCAAAATACAGACAGTATAGTGTTGAATATTTAAAGTTTGTGCTTGTTAATTATAATATTGAACAACAGCCAAACTGTCTTCTTTGCGAGAAAGTATTAAGAACGTGCTTATGAAACCAGCTAGGCGTTCCACTCATTTAAAAAAAATCCATCCTGATAAAAAAGAGAATTTGTCATATCTGACAGTTGTACGAGAAATAGCTCACAACAGCAAATCTATTCACTCCATTAATTAAATCAATTACTGAAATGCGAAAATGGAATTCTTTCTCTTCGTACAAGATCTCCAAGATGAGTTGTGATTCAGGTATACCTCATAAAATGAAGAACAAATTATGTTTCCAGTTATAAAGGAACCCTTTCCTACCCCATCCTTTCTCAACTGTAATTATCAAAATGATTCCACTTAGTAAAAATCCTTTGGGAAGAGGAATAAATGAAATGGCCGAAGACATTAGTTTTTCCAGTACTAATCTGGATACTACCTAGTAGGCAATAAATCGCCGTAATCATCCGTAGCCAAATGCTCGGCTAGAATAAAAAAAGACACCAAAATCCCAAAGAAAAATAACAGGAAAAAACAAGAAGCAAATAAAAGGAAGAAACAACGCTCCGGCGTCGGGAAAGGCTAGCCTTCATCCGACGCAGAATTTTGCGCCTAAAACTAAGGAGTGAAATATAATGGAGGAGGCCAGCCAGCCTCATCCATAAAGTCAGATTGTCCACATGATTGTGTACAAGAATCCGCTTCGACTAGCAGGGACAAGGTTTAGCGATGACGCTCATCTCGGTACTCGGACAGGTGTAACGTGCGCAAAAATCACGCAGAATGGGATATTCAAAAAGAATGTGCCTAACAGTCTGGTGGACAAGGTATTCATCGCAATAAGGCGGATTGGACAGCTCCATTAATTAGTGGTGCGTCTAGCGAGTATGGTCAATTCAAAGACGAGAGTGAGAGACTTGAAACTGGCATGGAATTAGGGGGTTGGTCCATGGAAACAGTCGTGGTGCAATGGCAGGTAACTTTAAGCTCCGTTCGACCATCTCCCATCTTCTTTGCCAAGCATCATGGAGAGCTGCCTTGCTTCCTACCATGTCTTCTATCTAAGAAAGAGCTAAGCGCTGTTCTGGTAGCCTATTCCTTGTTGCCTTTTTGCCGCACTCATTCTCCGTAATCTGCACATGTCCAGGAACTTAGCAGAAGATAATCTGGATATTTATTCGACTTATGGCAACTCTGGCGTCACAGATTCTGCGAACAATGTACTGTGGATATATCAATGCTATTCGATCACTCAGTGCGCTTTGCGAGTAACTAAACAACAAAATCCAGTCTCCGAACATGGAACGAGCCTTATCTCCCGTACCGTGCAGTGTATTACAACCAGTTCGGCAGTGAAGACAAAGGCAGCGCCTGGTATAGTCAGGCTGACTTCAAACAGAGTAGATACGGCGTAGAAGCTGCCTATTTCCTGCGACTTGGACACATCAGAATACACTAGCACTGATGCAGTGTGGCATGAAGTATACTCCAAAATTACCCTCGAGGGTGGCGTCCTACAAAGTACATTGAAGATACTTTATATAACATACTTAAAACTCATCAATTTCGTTTACAACTGGATGAATCTACACTCCCAGAGAATGAATCACTACCTTTAGAATGTTTCTTTTATTAAAGATAAGAAATTTTGCAAGATATGAAATTGTGATCAAACTAGTTTCTAGCTACCAGATGTTGACAAGGAATTACGCATTGTAGTGTGAATACATTTGTTACAGCTTTCTTTAAAAATGCAAGAAAGTATCGATGTCGCCATGTTAATGTTGCATACCTACCGTTGCACAAAGAATTACTTTGATCAGAGGGAATTCATTTTGATTGAAAAACTGCTCAACTACATAAAGTAAACATGGATGCAACTTTAGTGCCTATTGCAAACTTACTACTTCACAAGTAGCTCATAACTAGTTTAATCGGTTTCATAAACCCCCTTTGTGTTATTATTGCAGCAATAAATAAAATGAAAGGCCCTCCTTTCCTTTATTCCTAAATCTTTCGAAAACTACAAATAAAATGATGAAGAATATGATAGTCTCCTTTTATATACTGAAGTGAGAGAGTTATACAAATGAAAAGCTTTGAAGCAATTTTATTCTCTTTGCAACACTATCATAATTTTTTCCCTGCCAAAAAGTGATTAACTCTTAGCTTTTAAACGTGACATTGACTAATAAAAATCTATTTTCCAACTATTAAATGATCTGAATTGGTAATTCAAGACTCATGTGAATCTTATTAAAGCAAAATCTGCGTTAATTGCTCATTCATAGACAAGCTTTCACTCTTGAGGTATAATTTAGGTTGTGAAGAGCTATCTTAATTTCGAAATCTTGATCGACTAAAAAATGATTATGAGTCTGAATATTCCATATTAGATGAGGACCTCTTGATTTATTGGGGCTATTTGAACTCTTTACACGATTAACTCTAGACATTATGATTTTATTAAGATGGAAATACATAACGGGCTAATAAAAACATTTAATGATTTTTATACAAATCACACAACTTTTCAATGCGAAAGGGGGTAATTGCTTTAAAAAACAACTTATAATCAAAGCAACACTTCAGACAATCATACCATGAATTTGGGCTAAAAACAGAAATCTCTGAAAAATACCCCAAGCTGTCGGAAGCTATTCAGCTTTTATCATTACTTTCTTAAATTCCGATATAGCCAAACGTGATTTCAGTGCAGTTAATCAGCTTTTTCCTAAACAAAGAAACATCATTTAAATCGAAAAATGAGATCTAAGATTACTTCTAACCAGCATGGAACATTGAGTCGAGCCTTAGCCAGTAATCGCCAAAATCGACCATTGCATTAATGACATTTTGACGTAAGCTAGTATTTTTTTTAGCATTTTCACCATTATTCTTTATAATATAAATAAATGTTACACTTAAATTTTCTTACTATGGAAGATAAAATTAGTATAGTATTAAAAATTTAATTTGACATGTGGGGCGATAAGAAAAACATTTGTGTTGAAAAGGGGCACTAGTCTGAAAAAGGTTGGGAAACACTGATATAAACCTATTGTAGTAATTATAGAAGATATAAATAATTATATCATAATTAACTTAAGTTTGTCCGAAAATCTTTGAAAAATGTGACATTTCTAATTTGGCTGTGTACATGCTGAAGCTTAGTTTCATTATTTATGAATTTAGAAAAGAAAAGATGCCTGTTAAATAAGTGAGGAAGTTATAAAGAATAGGTAGCTAATATAGGTAGCCTCAAAAGCAGAAATGGAGCCTACTCGCGTGCTGTTGAAAAAAAGGTCGATTAGTGAATAAATAATCTCAGTCCTAGGATGTATCTTAGGATTTTGATTTCATGTATCATTCTTTTTTTTCTCAATTTCCTTTGTTTTCTTATCCATTACGGTCATGCTTAGTGGATTTATCTGTATCTATAAGACACTTGATCTGTTTCTGCTGCCAGAACATTGTTAACTCATAACTAACGTGATTCGCGCGTGCGCGTAAACTGACGGGAACGCGCGGTGAAACGTTTAAACTTTGTAAGTAAATTATATGTTATTATAAGATTTAATATGATGTTAAATGATACTATATGATACGGAGAGTGCGAACTTCTCCTGAATTCACCTTCATCCCACAAATGATAAACATAATCAGCAAGTATACATGTAGATATATTTGTACCACAATATTAGAATTTCAAGCAATATGCATCTGTATTTATTTGCCACAAGACTATTTATCCCGGGCAATGCCGAGTACCTATAATAGTAAATTAATAAACATGTAAAAAAACCTTCCTCCTATGTTCCATAATGAAGAGAAATTTAGCCGAATCATCAGAACTATCCCAAATCTTTGTCAGGATAACACATTTAAGTGTTCTCATTTGACAACCGTATTCTTTTCGACTTGATTGGCATAATTTTACACCTGCGATTTTTACCAGTTTCCTCAAGAAACCGCCCTCTCTTAACTAAATTAGTTATACCTAAGCAGTGATTAAAAACGTTGAATACACTAATCGTGATATCGCCTTTGGGAACAGGAGTATCATTTTACTTACTTGAAAAAGCGCTGTTAAGCTATGAAATGCGTGTCATAAGTGACCTTTCATCATTTGAAACGGCAAGCAAACGGTTACTTGATCTAGTTCCTAATTATAATCATTGGTAAAACATCCTTTTGAAAGTTTAAATTAAACCCGACAGCACTAGGTTTAATTGTAAAGTAGAATTTTACATGTTAGATTTCATATAAATGAAGTCTAAACAAAATAATAAGTTAAAAAAGATATGGCATGGGTGTATCGTCAAGGTCAAATGCTTAAAGACAAATATAGATTTTCCTTAGTCTTTCAAATTCACAAGATAGGAATAATTATTCTAATATCTAAATTATAAAAAAACAGCATAAGAAACGTTCTTTCTTCGCTTAATCAAAAATCGCGTTCTGATCCTCTTGCAAGAGCAGGTGAGTTTCAGTCGCTGGAGCTTTGGGATTCGATCAAGATGGGTAAATGATGTAAAAATAATTAATGTTGTGGAATTATAATCTATTTAGAAATATCTTTTCTCAAAATAAGTGTTTGAATTTATTTCCAATTTCAGAAATGGTTATTTGCAATGGGGCCTAAAATCCACTGAGATGGTTACTGAGGGTATTACATCAAGCATTACCTTTATGATCATCACTGACTATAAAAAGAATGGTTATACTCCTGTGAATAAATTTTTTGAACGTAAAAGGGCTTCAAATGTACGTCAAGATTGCCTTCTGGTAAGTTCTCAGCTCAAGGATCGGGTTGACTCACTGGCAAACCTGCTGACGATAGGAAAGAAACGGCTGTGAACATTTCAACACGCACAGTTAGGCGGAAACTCAAGTCAAGCAGTAATAGGAAAAAGGCCTATTCTCATCAAGAAGAACCTCACGGATAGGCTTCATTTTTGTAGTAAATATAATAACACACTGGTTAAAACTGGAGAAAAGTAATTTTCTTTGATGAAACTCCCTTCGGCTTGTTTAAAACTTCTGGAATATCTTTCGTAAGGAGGAGATAAAAGGTAGCGCTTTCATGAGTCCTGTGTAGATTCCACAATTAATGCATGTGGAATCTCTCCATGTTATCGGGCTGCTTATCACCTAAGGTAACTCAACACACTAACAATTTGGCCCAAGAACAATGCCATGATCTAAATATTATCCCCAAATCTGCTTATTCGGCAACTTTAACCAGCAATTTAGGAACAATTTCAGGATAATAATTGTATTTTTAAGCATGATAGCGCAAATTGTGACAAAGAAAACAAAATAACCAAATTCTTGGCTGAAAATGAAATTGAGCCTATGGAATCTTGGCCTGGAAATTCGCCTGATTTGAAACCCAATAGAGAATTTGTGTCGAATGAAAAACTTACCCTACTTAATTGTAAGCAGTTCCAGGTGTTTATTGAACAAAATGGAGCAATATCTATTAATATATCATCGTAAATTTGGTCTCCATCACGCTAAAATGAATTGAAGCAGCCCTAAATGGACATCATTGGAAATAAGGTAGGCACGCAGTACTTGACTGTAAAGTAAGTTTATGCTCTAAATCTTTGCATGCCACCTTAAAATTATTATGCAAAACAACGAAACGAAATGCAACGTTTGATTAGTCCTATTTATTTTCTAATATAAAAAATATAGTATTCTTAAAACCTTTGATCATGGCAATAGAAATGATATTTAGTTTGATCATAGAAACGTCAACCAAAACATTTCAGAATGGATTATATCCCGAGTCTTGTACACTCTGTGGCACTTTCCATATAATCTACTGCTTTGTATTCCATTCGTCTTAACAACCATTTTTAAAGATCTAAATTGGTGATGGAATCGAAATTTATTAAACTAGTGCAAGACAATAATGGATATTAAGTAACGGAATCATTAAGCAAAGAAAACAATCAGAATTCTGTTTCTTATATATCAAACATGATGAAAAATTCCTGTCACATTCTCAAAATTCAGAAAAATATGATCAATATTTCTTGTTAATACAGAAGTGAAAGATATTTAACGCAAAATTAATTCTTTAGAATTTCAATCTTCTAAATGTTCAACTAAATTTATCATCCATATAATTCATTTTTCGTACTGCCTATATGTCATGGTTAAAAGGAAAAGGTTCAAAAATATGTTTAGCGAAAAATAAGCTTTCTCAAACAAAGAACGAGAGTAAATTTCATTGGAAAAGAATTAAATATCAAGGCTCATTAGTGAATAGAGAGAAATTTTGTATGTCAAATTAAATATGCGTTTAATTCAACCAAAATGATAAGTATTTTTCATTATGTTTCAAGTATAAAAGTTCGCTCAAAGAAGGGAATGTAACAGCGAATTCGCATACAACTAAAAGAGCCTATGTCGAAATTTCTCCGCTAGCGGATAATTGTGCACTGCATATCCAGAATTACAAAAAAACAAAGAATTCATGCAGTTGTTGGGAGGTGCTGCTAATTATGTGTTGTGACGAGTCTGACGCAGGCGTGCAGGCAGATCTGTCTACACAATACTGCTGTCTTTTCAACTTTTCTCCTTAGACATATCGCTCTTGCATCTCTGCAACCCGCAGAATGAGTTTATATATGCAGTTTTTGGACGCCTGAAATTTTTTGTAATTACTAGGGTATGTCTATAAATATGTTAGTGTAGGTTTCCTGCACTTTTCCAATAAATGTGGAAACATATTAGAGGTGAAAGGCTCTTCAAAACCTTTTTTCAATATCGAAAATGGTGATGCAATTGAAATTTATCAAATCCTGGTGTCAGTATGAGATATGTTACTCTCAAAATGTTTTTTAAATAACTTCGTATTGTTTATTAATATGATAATTCCTGTCAACAGGATCTGATAAGGATATGATAATAGCAAAACACGTAAATTTATTGTGCAGTAAAGAAGTCTGATACGCACGCTGCACCTTGAGGGACTCAACTCTCGATAAATTGTCCGAAAGTCAGCAGATGACATTCTGTTGTTGCTGAAGTGTTACAAACGATCCATGAAAGGAAGAACATCCAAGACCGACCTCTTTCTGGTGGACGACCCCTGTTCAGTAAGCAATGTAGCGCAAGGTCTCTGAGGCGCATAAACCTTTGTGATAGTATGAAAACTGCAGTCTAACTGCAACATGAATAAAGTAATGGTGGCCAAATTAATCGTTGTCAGAACTGTCTGTATCATACTGCTTTTACAACGTTGGTCATGTAAATCCCGCCAAAAGCCACTGATTAATATTTATCAAAATCAACCTCGACTGGTTTGAGAAAAATATTCAACTCAACTAAACCATGCGCCACTGAAAACGTGTCTCATGTTCCGACGAGTTCACGTTCCAATCGTTCTTGACTTAATGCAATTTTAAAGTTCGCATGATACATCGTTAAATGCAAAAGAGTTTAGCGCAATTAATTAATTATTATCTTAAGTCAATTAAATTACCCCTATGCCTTTGAGTGAAAGTTGCATGAAAGAATATATTAGATGCAAACCAAGGCAAAAAAAGATGAAATACTCACTGGTGTATCAACTGACAGAATGAATGGAACATATAGTATTTTTCTATCAATCAATCAATTAAAAATGGATTGAAAATCAATGGGCAAATACTTGATTAGTAGTGTGGACAAGGAAAGAATCAATACATATGAAAAGTTGGAACCCAATATGACGATATAATTCGGGGTGCACTAATAGCCGCTACTGCAACTGCCGTTAATTATTTTCTGTGACGAAATGACTCCAAGAAAATTTTTCGAATAAATTTCATGCTTTGAAATTACAAATTTTTTAAGGTAGAAATTTATCACTTCGACTATTGCGCTAATTTCACCAAAGCTAATAAAAATAAGTTTCAACATCGCGCACAATCAAGTCATCTCTTTGCTTTAACGTAAAGAAAATAGCCCCTAAAAAGGCGTATTCAGTATTCCTGAGTGGAAGATCGTCGATATTAAGGCAATAGGCAAAGCAAGAACGTCACATAACGTCACTCTACTTCAATGCAACTCAGAAAATCAATCAGCAAATATTGATGTATTCGTCTGTAAGAAGATAGCCTTGGAAGGACCAGCGTGAGAGGAAGTCCACCCGTAATACCTCTTTCAGGCCCTTCCCTGCAAACCACGTGCTCCTCAGCATGGGGATTTTAGAATCATCGAGAATGATGCAGTCTCGTGCTAAGTCACTTGACCCGGGTGTAATTGCATTTGCGAGACGCACCTCACTCTCCCTCCCCCGCGATAACGCCAAATTCTCGCCCCACGAGCGCAGCCGTACACACCTCATCCCATATTCTAAAGCAAACTTCGCTTTCCGATCCAATTCGTTATCTCGAAGTAAGTAGGCATAGACTGACGTCGAAAATCCTCTGGGGACGTCCGTGCCTCGGGGCTATCTAACGCACCAGACAGCTGGCTTTTTAACCCTGCGTCCGCCATTCCTCCAGGAGATTGAGAATCTGCCAGTCACTCCGTTAAGACCGTTTTGTCTGTTCCCCGCGACGTCTCACAGCCTCGTGCTTCTGTATACCCCCTTGCTCCGAGCGGGTCTTCACAGGCATACCTCGACATCCTCACAATTGAGCAGATATGTGCCCGCTCGATTGCTAGTCCAAAGGTACCCTCCTTGAATGGACCGTAAGGTCTCCTAGGGTACCTTCTTTCCTTGTTGTTACTCATTTTATTGAAATCCCCATATTGATTCATCGCACCTCCAATACCTAGTACACCCGGGAGGCTCAAACTAGATTGAAACTATATGGACTTTTCCCTTCTACACATTTGAATTTTACTCTTTAAACGCCACCTTGGTTACAAACGTATCTTAACCTCTCTGAAATCCGATGATGTTGGAAATAAAAGAATAACAAAAAATACTCATGATGGTGGAGGCGATTCCTTGTCCACCTATCCTCACTAATGGAAGGGTTTCTACTTCATTGCCTCATTTTGTGAGCCGCCCTTAGAGGGTTCCATCATTTTTTTCCCTTTCCAGGGTTAATTTTGCAGGCTAGCCACAGACCTGCTTCCGTCTACTCATCCCTAGTTGTGGCCTAGAAAGTAGAGGGCAGGGTGATTGTTACTAAAATGACCTCTTCCTTCCCAACCCTTTCTTCTCTACTGCTCTCACCTTTCACCTCTACTACGATCCTCAGAAGAGTTAGGTGTAACTGGAAAACAATTGTACAGGTGACATCTGGAATAATTTGTGGCCCTCAAGCAATAATTCCCCCAATTTTGTGACCTCCAGGCTCTAATGTATATATAACGATCTGCGGCTATCTCTTTAACATATTTTTCACATTATCATCACAATTTTCTCTAAATATCTCTCCTTACTCAAAATCTGAAAGAATTTCACTCATTACTTTTCAATTTGCACTTTTAGATAAAAAGATGGTGGATTCTCCGAGGGATGCCATTTATTTTTGACCTTTATATTTTGGTTGAATCCAAGATTGGTCATTGTCTTTGTTTCCATGGGTGCTTCCATTTGGTTACGAGGCACCGTCGTTCAAGATATTCAGGGAGCAGTGTGTTGCCTGGCATAGCTACATCAAGCAAGATATTGAATCTCTTTCAACCACATAAGGAACCCACAAAACCTCGAGAGGAGATATTCGTTTGAAACCATCATCATTGATGTAATCCAAGATCCTAACGTATGGCACTAAGGTGGCTCCACTTAGAGAATCAGAGTCACTATCTGTGATTTGATTAAGGCTTAGCGATAACGACCCCAATCCCGATATCCGTGCTGGCCATAGCCCTACATGGACTAGTATTGACTAAAAATTAAAATAAAAAACAAAAGAAGAATTTACTCTCTTTCGGGTGAACTGAACAGTTGGAGGAGGGGGGGCGGTCTTTTGTTATCTTTGTTAAGGACCAAGCATAGGCCTTTTCGCTCGGCATCTTAGCATACGCGGATGGCGAAAAAAGATTTAATAACTCCGTAACCCTAACAAAGAATAGTTTGAGGAAAATAGCCCTAGCTTAGAAGGACCCTTCTTGTTTGTGTGATCAATCCTGCCACAAGGTTAAACTGAGTCATCTTCTGACACTCAATTGCGCCCTTGTACCGGTAGCACAAGGGCGCAATGAAACTAGTCGAGTACTACTTTGAGGCAATAAATGAAAACCTGGCCAGCCAGAGAACACTTAGGTTTGAACGAATGCCAAGGAAGGAGAGGTAGGTCTTTAGACCCACCTAAACGCGCTTATTCACAGTTAACATCGATAGGCTCCCTTTAGCTTCGACATCTTTCTGGTTGCTTAGCAAAGAAAATGGTAACTGCCAACAAAAATCTAAAGTTTCTTTCCAATGGAACGCGAATTTTTCCTAGAGCAAACCCTCAAATGCTTCGACGAGTTCCGGTTGCCTTCGGCCGCCTCCTAATCAGACTCTAGAAATGCCATCTGTGGACTGCTACTCTTCACCTAAATAGGACCACTGCTTGGTCCTCCAGACTGTTTGGCGAACTTTTGTCGAATGTGCCTGTCTAGGGGATCTTGGGGGACGTTAATTAGCACAGTAACCGGAAGAACGGGGTCGATACCGTTTACCTCTTTGATTCGGGACCAGGTCATGCACAATTAATTAAAGTGTTATTGAGTTTTTGAGGAAGGCAGCCTCGTCCATTTTATTTGAACATTTTGAGTGTTTGTATATTTGCTTGGACGCCAAGGGAGGTGAGGCTCTCTAAAACATCAGAAAATGTTTTTTAATTCCTCTTTGTTTTTGACATGGCGAAATCTTGTTTATTTCTCTTTTCGTTGTTTTAACTTTATCGTATATTTTATTGTATAATTTATAAGACATATTTCCTTGAAAGCATTAAGCAGATTGGCCCCCTTTTAATTATAAAAATAACATCTCGTTTCTCTCTTCTCCTCTCACTCGTCTGTCTTACCTCTTCTCTCTTTTCACCTCTCTCTCCTCTTTCTTCTCATCTCTCATCTCTTTTCTCTCTTCTCTCTCCTCACTTCTTTCATGTCTCCATTCTCTACTTTACTCTCTCTTATTTTGTATCTTTTCTCTATTGGATACAGGCAGTTGCCTTGAATTGGTACGAGTAAGTAGCGTCCCAATGGAAAACTCGAAGCAGATTCAAGTAGGTTGATCCATTGTGGAAGAAAAAGATCAGTCGAAGTAAATAAAATCTCGGTAATAGCAAATACTCTGAAACCACTCGTAGCATACTTGTCTGTAATTAAGGTAAACTCCCTTCTTTATTTATTCACATTTAGCATGAATAGTTAGTACCTTTTTACCGATCGAGAAATCAATGTTTATAAGCAACAATACAAAATCAAGCTGGAAAAACTTTCCCAAGGAATATTGTATGGATAATGAATGTTAAAACAATAGATCCCCCGTAATCAGGCTTAATGAAGAATTGACTAAATTGTGTAAAATCTATTTCGCAGAATGATAAATGAAGTCAATAGCTTGACATTGATTTTTTTATGTACGTCTCTTAATCTTTGAGGTTTTAAGTCTAATAAGTTAAGTCTTATCTATTTGTACGTAAATCTGTAAGGTAAGAGTTAAAGTAAAAGAGAGGCGGAAGGAGAATTAATGGAATAAAAAATTTAGATAAAAACTGTTTGGTCTTAATTCAGTTGTAATTATTTTAGTCTTAATTGTAGTAATTATTAGATTTCACATTTAATCTTTTCTGCTGTGTAGTGTTAGCCTAGTTAATATTTTAACTCATTTTATATTTTGAAATAAATGACTTCAAATTAAACAAACAAATTTGGTCCAATTCGCCCTATTAGTTTTACTTTGTACGCAATTTGTTGTTGGCAATTTTTACGTACGTTCTTCCAGCTATGCTTTTTTAAGGTCGATAAGTTTCGCTGAAGGGCACTAATTTTATCGATCATTGGATAACATTTAATGTGCTTTACTCATTAGCTTATTATTCGATTCTATAGAACTTACTCTTTTTTATTGTGTTGCTTTGTTTTTAACGATTCAACTGTCAATTAGGTTAAACCCTTCCGAAAGGAACCATTATAGCAGGGGTTAAGTAAGCAATTTTATACATGACTGGGTTTTGCAAACTTTTGATCTAAACAGATAAAATCATAAAACAACGGCTTGCGAAGTAAACGTGAAGATGTAATTCTAATTGAAGTCCCTTTCACAACCCAAGTTAAACCAAGTGCATAGCACTTTACCCCATCCTAATTTTCGGGGGAATATTTTCATAAATCTCATACCCGAAAAATATCTTGATGATCCATTTCTTTGGTATGTCTATCATTAGCACTTCTATTTATGTAAAGGCGGTTCCAATAACTTGGACCAATTTTAAATGTGAGTTAAGTTTAAGTGTCTAATGATTTTTTTTCTTTTTCTTTCAGATTTAACAACTTCATTCTTTGGCAATTTCAACCATGGAAAATTAACAATCAAACAACGTGTTAAAGTTATCGAAGCCTATTACGAAAATGGACGTTCAAACAGAAACACATTTCGGGCACTTCGCGATTATTTTGGTCAACATAATCGACCAACCGAGAGTGCAATTGGGAAAATTGTTCGTAAATTTAAACAAACTGGGTCATTGGCAGATATGGAAACGCCATTGCGTGCTCGTTTACGCCGTTCAGCTGAAAACATTGCTTCCGTTTGCGAGAATGTGGCTGAAAATGCAGACACTTCTATTCGTCATCGCGCACAGGAGTTGAACCTCTCCACAACAATGTTACATCGAATTTTGACGTAGGATTTGGCTCTACACGCTTCTACAATTTAAATGCCACAAAACTGAACAATGCTGACCATTTGAAGCGCCGTACATTCGTCAATTGGGTGCACGAGCAAAGACAAGCCGATGATGATTTTTCGCCAAAAATCATCTCTAGTGATGAAGCCCATTTTCATCTTAGCGTATTCGTCAATCAGCAGAATTGTCGCATTTGGGCTGATAAAAATCCCAGGAAGATTGTTGAAAAGCCACTGCATCCACAAAAGGTCACTGTTTGGTGTGCATTTTTGCTAACGGAATCATTGGGCCGTATTTCTTCGAAAATGATGCCGGGAATTCTGTTACAGGGACAGGCGAGCGATACCGTGCCATGATAACCAACTTTTTATCGCCTGAATTGAATTCTATGGATGTCGAAGATTTGTGGTTTCAACAGGATGGCACCACATGCCACACAACCAATGCAAGAATGGCTTTATTAAATGAGAAGTTCCCAGGTCACATCATCTCTCAAAACAGCGAGGTCCATTGGAAACCAAGATCGTGTGACTTGACGTCTTTAGATTTCTTCCTTCGGGGTCATCTCAAAAGTAAGGTATATCCCAACAAGCTAACAACAATTCAACAGCTGAAAGATGAGATAATAAGGCATATTGGTGAGATTGAGGAGCAACTATGCATAGACGTCATAAAAAATTTTGACCATCGAGTGGAGGTGTGCCGTCGAAGCCTTGGCGGACATTTAGGCGAGATTATTTTTCATACATAATTGTTAGGAATCAGATAACATGATCCAATAGTAAAATCAATAAGTTTTCACCAATAACACTTTTATTTACTGCTAACTTCGATCCGTCTTAATGGAACACCCTTTATATGATATCTAGAAATATTACTATTTTGGATATATTTATTCGAGTATGCTTTGGCTTGTATTCATTTAATATTTGGTTGTACTATATAAAATATGTGAGGGAACGAACACTAAGGTTGACCTTGAGCCCTCCCCTTTCAAGCAGGACCACGTGGGCCTAAACGCAAGGATAGAGAACTATTCTCGCCTAGGAAAACTTCAAAGCGGCTGGTAATATCTGTGTTTGATCAGTCGGCCTCCCCTGCCTGGAGGCCAGGTTCGACCCTAGAAGAAGATCTCTCGGTCGTCTCATCTCGTCTAAGCCTAAAGAGACTGGCGTCAATGGTTACTCCCAAGAGACTGTCATACCTGAAGGCTTTCGGGCAAGGGAAGCCAGCAGATTATTTAACCTAAGGTCAACTGATACTCGTCAGATAGTACCGCCTACCCTTTTGCAAAGATACAGCCCCTCATATCGAGTCCAACCTGCGAGTTAGGTCTCGTCGAGTAGACAGATTGTCGTGAGTTTGGTTGGCCACCGTCAATCGGCAAATTCTTAAAACGACTTTTTCTGAGATTACTTATCCAAATGTGAGATTATCTGCAAGACTAGCTCGCCTCAGAAGAATCGCTCCTCTCACCAAGAGTCAAGCCGTCAATGTAAAACCATTTTACTCCTTTTCGAGAATAATCTCCCCTTTTTCCTCGCTAACTGATATCCTCCTCTCGACCCACAATTAGACTTCCCAGTGTTTACCAACATTTTTTCCTGCCTGACCAAGTCCCATATTTTGATCCCCGTTAAACTGATTAGTATCCGATTAATTATTTTATTGGCAGTGAAATTATTTTCCCATTCATTTGCCTTTGTAGAAATTTCCATAATTAGCATTATTAGTGTAATTAAAGTTTATTTTTCTTTTTAATCCTTCACTAACCTTGAATTAAACCTGATATTTAAATCTTCCCTTGAGCTAACCATTAATCTCCTCATGCACTCACCTATTATTAGCCTTGTGCCGCTTGTCTATCCATATGGCCGCATGCAACCTAAGTAGACTGCATTCTCTGTAGCGAAGGTATCCATTCACGAATACCACGACAAAATACCTTTCTAACATTTCCTTTGCTCATACAGTAGGGCAAAAGACAGCAATGTTGATCAAAACCTTTGTTAAAGGTGATAAATATTTCCTCTTAATTGTGGAAAAATCGGAGATACTGACATACTTTCAAATTAAAATCCATTTATCACCTGAATTGGGTTTTGACCTTCGAGACAACTGTGTTTTAAGGATTTAGCGGAAAATATACTTTTACACGCAATTTTATCCTCTCCTGCAAAATCCCCAATTCGCAAGTTTAGTGATTTGACTTCGTTACTTTATATGGTCTTTTCAGCCTTGAAAGAGTCGTAAAAACCTTCAAGGCAGATTAAAAATAAATAATGGGAGGCCAATTTTGGACCAAATTTACTGCCGGAAAAAAAACTCTTACCTCAGACGTTTAAGAGATAGATACGGGGCTCCAACAGCATCACGCTTAGAATATTTTATAATATTAGTGAAAAAATTACAATAACACTCTTTTACATAATATCGATTGTAAATTAAAGGTGAGTCAGCTGAGTAAATAACTTCACAACAAGTTAATGCTGTTGTTCGTTATATTTTTACCGAAATTGGCCGGAAAATGAATGGAAGGTGATGAAATAAGTTTACAAGTAAAAGCTGGATTTTTTAGACATTCTGGAAAATTGGTCGCAAAATTAAGTGACTAAGATTACCAATAAGAGGAGCCTGAAGCATAATTTGTAGTTTTTATTTATAATTGATGGTTACCTTCAAATTTTGTTTAGTTTTCCACAACAACCACCTTAGCAGCAGTGTCAGAATAAGTTGTACTCCAGAAATATTCGGGGTTACCATCACGTCGAATGACAAATCCCACTGACACTGAACACAAGCGAGGTTTCTGTTCCTGGAGGTTAACTTTTGTACAAAAAAAGGAGGGGGACCTTTCTCTGATTCGAACGCGTGCACTTCGGCAGAAAGATGATAATTCTTTATCCAAAATATCCCACGCTTTTACCTACCAATTTCTTTTGTGCGACGGTCTCACACCCGTCTTGATGGGATGGTGGGGGCGCTTTAACAAGGTTTCCTCCGCTTCTGTATCGCCGGTTACGATAACGTAATACTTGCTGGTGCTGCAGCTTTTGTTTATGCTGCTGACCCAGTGCCAAACTTATGCTATTCATGTGCATTCCTATTAGATTCGAAAAGATTCTTTCCACTTATTGTAATACCTGGTACAATATAGGATACGGAAACTTTCAGGTATATAAATTATTTAATTTCTAGTAATTTTCTTCTAAGACGACTTTTCTCACTCTTTCCAAATATTCCGTTTGACTATGACAAGTAAAATATGAAAAAAAACAAACTAAACACTTGTTACTAAAAACTCAGTATATTATAAAATGCAGTTTTTTGGTATCTGCAGAGTTTCAAAAAATGTTACGGGTTCGGACCTTAAAAAAAATCTCACCTTTGCGGGTAATGGTGCTTCCAGCGAGTTTCTTTGCTTTTAGATACGCCATTTTTTATAATAAATAAAGATTTTATTTCTTTGAATCAAATGTGCGCCTTTAATTAAAAAATAACCAAAGAAAATTTACTGTGATTCTACAGCAATTATACATGCTTTTGTATTTTTTTTAAACAGTATCTTACTGTACACTCTCGGAATAAACTAAAAATACAGTAAGATCCATTAGCCATATTTTTCGATACAGTATGTCACTCTTACTATTTCAGAAGAAGAATATATTAAAATACATTAATATTTGTGTTACTGTATTATATATATATATATATATATATATATATATATATATATATATATATAAGTGTTAGTTTAATTTCTACAGTAATATGTTATATTATAAAATAGAATATCATGAATAGTTACTGTCAAAATAAAAAGAACTTACTGTTTAGTTACCAATAAATTACTGTAAAAGTTATAGTATCTGTAAGTCTTTTAGAAGGTCCAAGGTAATCAAACGAAAGATTCATTATCTTGAAAAACATTGATAGTGGGGCATCTTCAGGATGGCTCAAGGCGTGTTACTTGTGGGCATAATTGGTTTGGTAAAACACACAAATGGTATTCATGTTAAGCTTACTGAGTAATTGAGGAGGAAAGAATGGTTTTCAAAGAGAGATTCATGTGTGTGCAGGAAGGGTTCAATAAGTTTTCAATGAAGGTTGAAAGTTTGAGGGATAGTTGTGTAAAAATAAGTAATGAAACAAGAATGAAAAAAATGTTTAATTATAAAACAATAGATCAATTTAGCTGCGGATGTTGGGGCTTATATTGAATGCAAATTTCCCAATCAGCTGCAGCGAGATTGCCCATGCCAATCTTAACCTCTTTCGCGAAAGGCATGTGTTCATTATAAGAGATATATAATAAATACATCCATGTTTTGAAAATACTGGTTTAGGAAATACTTTTCATGTATAATGCAAATAAATCAGCTATTACTTCAGAATTAAAAGAAAAACATCCCAAACATCAACAAGAAATGTAAAAATGCAAAGAATGCTGAAAAAAAAAAACAGTGGTGCCTTACAACAAGAATTACAACAGATCAAATATATCCCTTACTCCCATTGCATATCTAATATCAAATAGGGGAAAACTGGAACCAATACAAATTAGAACTCTCAAGAGCTCAACGCAAACCTAAAGAACCATAGAGAAAATACATCCAACTAAGCCTTTTTACTCCTACAAGTATATTTAAAGACAAAGACCAACCTCCTATTTACAACGGTAACGCTGAGATAGCAATCATACTCGTATGTCACGAAAGACAAACACAGTAGTACTAAAAATATTTTAAATATCCAACTGTACAATAACCTTGTCGTTAAAACAAAAGACAATTAAACGCATATTCACTACAATTAACTTCACACAAGCAATCTTATACACCACCAAACACCACCACCTCCTCAGACAAACAACTCGGAGAAATCTCCACAGGGAATTAAATAATTTAACTCAACCAGTTTCGCAAAAGTGGACCTGGCCTCCCTATTTAACGGCACTTGACAACTTCTCCCTATTCCCTTATATCTTGCTAAGCGCAAGGCCCGCGTTCAGGTTTTTCACTCCAAATAGGCCCTTGATAGAAACGATAATTTCCCCTTAACAGTTCGTTCAGTCAGGTTTCTTTCCGTCCCTCACACACACTTTCCACGCATATTTATCAGACACAATTTCCCATTTCATTCTAAGTTAACTTTTTCTCTCGCAAAAGCTCATTCACATAATCACTCACGCTTTGAGGCGGTCTTCTTTTTGCAAGACCTTTGGATCAATTCTCCTAATAACCCTACACCAATTCGGAACGCTGTCACAATATCAGAGCACCCTTCGTAACAATATAAACAACACCTCCGAGCCAGTCGGTTCGTTCTATAGCTTATCTTCATTCATCCCCTATCAGTCTGTTATCTTTCATTAACAAGCGATCAGAATTTTTCATTCACTTTATCCACAACCTTCTCCAACACAACACGCATATAACCAAAAATATATATTTTATAATTTAATTGATCGAGTTTAGGTAAGCTATGCTAAAAAAATAATAATAATTCTAAGCGTGTATAGGTAAGTTTACAGGCCTAGTGTTTGAATAAAGCTCCAATACATTTTTAAATAAACATTGCAGGTGGCACTGGAAAATAATGAATCAAGTAAAACCGGTATTAAAGCAGTGGCAACTAAATATCTCTGAGATTAAGCACTATAAATATAAACCTAGGAGGAATCAGAGATGGGGCTTTTGAGTACTTCTTTTTGAAGAACGGGATTTTTCTGCTCCAGAGAGATCGAATCTCAAATACGAGACAGTTCTGCTCTCGGCAGGGAGTCTCAGACACGAAGGAACGGGAGTCTTGAAGAGGGTTAGTACAGCTATATAGCGGGAGGGGTGGGGCGAGGAGCGTCCGAAAGCAAATAAAGCTGGTTTGGGTGACTCACGGCAGGATTGCGTCCTTCTTGAAGATTCTAAACTTCCCATGCCAAAGAGCACGTGGTTTAAAGCCAAGGGGCTGAAAGCGGTATTCCGAGAGGGGATTCCTCTCACGCTGGTCTTTCGAGGGCATCACCTCACAACGTCATACAAGCCATTTATATCGTAGCAAAATCTTTTTGATTTACGATGGAGAGAACACATCCTTGAAGAATGCCGCTAGTGAATGATTCCCTTGAATGACTAATTATATTAACAATAAATTTCTGCCTACTGTTTTCCATCCCGTCTTCAATCAATATTAGTACGATGCCCCTATTGCATGTTTTCTCAGCTCTATTAGAACTATTTTATTAAGAAAGGTCACAAAGGAATTTTTATTATCGAGATAAACTACGCCAACCGTTTTTCTTTAGGAACAAGAGTACAAGCAAATTAGTTAAGCATCAGCATCCCGGGCATATTGCATTGCGCGTTGCTTGCAGGGTGTTTTTATTAGGATGTTCGTGCAATTTTTCTCAACGAATGTATGGTCAAACAAAGAGTTTACTTACAAGGGAAATTGTTGCTCTCTCACCTAAGGGGTCTAAGCAAAGTAGAAAAGCAAATACTTTTTTTTTAAATGATAGTCAAAAAAGTACAAAATATGAACTAAGAGAAGAGTAGACAAGAAAATTTTCTTTGCCTGTATAGCGAGTGAGCAGATAATTTAAATTTGTACGCTATCCAGCTAAAGGAATTTAAGAGTGGGACATTCTTTCTTGACTGGCTTCGTGTGCAAGATAATTAATCTCCATATTAGACTGTAGGAGGACGTCATCGGAGAAACACCTTGCCCGCACCCCCCAACTTGTTGAGGAGAGACCGCGTGGTTTCAAACAAATTCCTAAGGAAGGACAAGAACGAAGATTCTGACATGGATGCCAGTTAGACACCTCACCTGCGTTTGCTTAAATCAGTCGATTACTTCCCCCTCCCCATGCCTTGAAGCCAGAACTGGCGCCAGACGAGCATCTTTTCAAACCGTTCGGCACCAGGAATTCCCTTGAGACAGCAGCCGTGCCCGGAGACCTTTGAACGACTTAACCGGCTGAGTATATATATTCAAGGTTCTTCGTTACTCGAAAGAGATTTCAGCCTTTCATCCCTTGAAGATCCTTTCCCCTTTCGTCTCGAGTCGAGCCCCTGAAGTTTGAAGGTCTCGTCGGCTAGATAATCACCGTGAACTTTTAACCATTTTCTATACGCTAGGTCGTGAAGCGGTTTCTTCGAAGAGTTCCTGCAACATACTCCTCTCATCTCGTTCATGAAAGTACGTCGCCTCGTCCGAGTGCACTCCCTAAAGCCTTAGTATATATCGCTACTCCGACCACGAGTAATTCATTTTGCTCTAACTTCACCTCGCTCTTCCGAGAGGTAATCGACTCTCTTTGCAAGATCTCATCGCCGCACTGCAAGAATTTTTCATCCCGTGCAATCCAAGTGTTGGTTACGTCACCATAAACGCCTTCTCCGAGAAGCTAGTCCACAAGGTAAAGGTCCTTCTTCCCATTTTTTAAATCCCCCCTAGGAGGTTTTCCCTTCTGTCCATAATTTATTAATTACCGAGTCTCATTTTCATTTCCCTATTGCATTAGTTCATGTCAGATCTGTGCATTACAATTGTATAATACCTCAATCTTCACTTGTGTATATATTTTTTGATTACCTTTTTTGTTTGTAATTAAATCATTTATTTGGGGGTAGTCTCTTTAAATAACTTTGAATGAATCCTGGCATTTTACGAACCCTTTAATACTGACCTCACGCACTCGTTTACGCCCCCTTATGTTTGAACCTCCTATTGAACTGGAGCGAAGCCTACCTCCACAATCTCCATTCTCACGCGGCCTCTCCTCGACATATATATATGTATATTTAGTAACTGTGCATATATATATATATATATATATATATATATATATATATATATATATATTAAAAGTCTAATGTCAGAAAAAGTTGTTTTTTTTGTTTGTTTGTTGGGTTATAGAAACCTTGTTTTATAAAAGCCCCCTCTAGTCATTTGCTGATTTTTATTTGCCAAGGTCATTCAGGTTATTCTAAGATAGTGGAACAAATCTTCAATTGAGCCACTTATTTTTTTTCAATTTTGTGTATCCCCGGAGACCGTAAGTTTTAATTTATTGTTTGCTGTCAGTTTCAGAGACGATTCGCTACCGAAATAATCTGGTTAGTCCTGAGCAGGATTCAAAACTTTCAGACCCCTTTGATCATACAGAGTTAAATTTATACGAATTTTTTGGTCAATTTACCGTAAAAGTTTGCGTTCGCAAGAGCCCCACGAGCGTAACTGTAAGTTCTTTTGCGTGCAACGGTTAAACGAGCTTTTACGCAAAGAATATGTCTTCCATTAAACGCTTCAAGAGCCAGGGGGAAGCTTTAGGTTTATCTGGCAAGAAACTAATTGCATGCGTGCAAGAAGATGAAAGAAACGAAAGGAAAAGCGAGAGATGAAAGAAAGGGGGAGAGTTCGGCAACAAGAACGTGGGCTTAATCGCAACCAGAATGAAACCCATTCCGTCAGTTCAAGAACCGAAGCTCTATAGTCACCATCCCTCAAGTTACTAGTATTCAAAGATGGTAAGGATTTTGATGCTTACCTTACTCATTTTGAAAAAAAATATTTGAGGTTAATCACTAGGACATACAGGCCGATGGTGTTGCCAAATTACTTCCCTTTCTCAATATTGACCTCCGTGAATTTTTTATTTCCCTTCCGCCTAAACAACTATAGATTATTCAATCCTTAAAGTGGAACCTCTATCTGCAGTTAATATGAACCCCGAACTTTACTGATCCAAGTTCCCCCAATCCAAATTTCAGCCCGGACAGACATTCTCTCAGTTTGGCTTCATCCTAAAGAGAAACTGCAATTTTGCGTGAGATTCAGCCCAGGTTACCTGCGAATGTGAGTCCCTCGTTGATTTTTTCCTTAGGGATCAGTTGTTGGCGGCGCTACCCCCGGAAATCCGCAATCCGCGCATTTGTGAAAAATAGGTGATGCAGTACTTTCAAGGAATGCATTGAAGAGGCGAATGTTTACGCGGTTAGTCACAACCTCTAGCCAAAGGACCCAAAGAAAACATATTCTCCTCCCTCTTGAAGTAAGACTAATAACTCCCTATAAAATCGCTGCCAGTTATGTGAAGATCCCCGGACACCCCAATCCGAAGAACCGTCCCCCGTCTGAGCAAAAGGATATTAAGCCCCTCATTAAGTCTCCCCCTTCGTCAAGTACCCCCTGAAGTCCCAATGTGTGTTTCGCTTGTGGCGCTGAGGGCGACACCATAACGTACTCCCCTCAAAAGTCCTAATTCTGATCGTCTCCTAACTATCAAGTTAACCAAATTCGCGCTGCACCAATTTCTCAACCCCGCGCACCTCTCTCGTCGGATACTTTCCCGGGATACCATGTAAACTTACTATTCAATAAGAACTCCCCCGGTGAACTAAAGTTTGAGCATGCATTCGTAAATGGATGCAAGGTGTCTACGTTAGTAAGAGATACGAGTTGCACTTCTATTGTGGCGTCAGACGAACTGCTCACCCCCAGTATGTCCTGATCATCAGAAATATGCGGTGGTCCACGACTACCTTGTACGAGCAAACCGTTTTCCTGTCGTCAGATGCTACCTAGAATGCTAATACTTTACTGGATGAGCCTAAGTAGCAGAGGCTCCGATCAAATTACGTGCTGTGTTGATCGGCAAAAGCCCCTAAATAATCCCTACTCCGGTGGCTCAGCCCGTAATTACCCGACCGAGTCGCAGCAGAATCCTGAGTTCCCCGTTCCTTTAGAAGCCCCCAATGACCCATAATTCATCCCTCTCCATGAAAAGGCATTTGCACAAGACCCGAAACAGAACGCAACTCTCCTGTTCCTTTAGGAAAAAGCGAAGAGTCAGGAAAATGACTTTACCCGCAGACAAAAGGAGGTCTTTTATCTCATTAAGGAAGGCCTAATGTACCGTGCCTCTTCTGATGAAAGTAGCCCCGTTAATCATACTTTGTGTATTTCCGGCAATCACGTCCTACAAGTCCTCAATCTAACCAATGAGGGTCTATTGGCTTGACATTTTAGTCAAAATAAGACGGCTCAAAGAATATTCCGATATTTCTTTTGGCCTGGCTCGGATAAAGATATTGTCGAGTTCTGTAAATCTTGCGATGTTTGCAAAAAGACGACGGCAAAAGGGCGTATATGACCAGCCCCACTCCTGAAGACCCCAATAAACTCTGAGCCCTTTTTTAGAGTAGCCTTGATTTGAACGGCCAGAATCATCCCCCCTCCAGCGAAGGACACACTTACGTCCTTCCCCTTATAGATTTTGCGACGCGTTTCACAGAAGCAGTCCTCCTCAAGGGAATAGATAGTGTGACTTGTGCGGAGGCCCTCATATCGATTTTCTTCCGCGTCAGTATCCGAAAGATCCTTTCCAACCGAAGCCGAGAATTCACCTCATAATTGATGGAGAAGGTCGGCAAGCTCCTGACAATCAAAGCACTGTTTACCTCACAGTATCACCCTGCCACGAACGGGATCTACGAGAAATTAAACGGAACCTTAAAATCTGTCTTGAAGAAACTGTACCAAGCTCAGCCACGAGAATAGCATAGGTACTTGCCCGGAGCCCCACTTTTGACGAAGGGAAAATCTCTCATCGAAGAATGGGATTTGCCCCATTCGAGATCCTCTATGGAAGGAATGTACGAGCCCCCATGAACATTCTGAACGAGCTGTTCGCTAACTCCCGGCTAGATGAAGAATTAAAGTCTTCCTATTCATATTTATTATATCCGCACAATCGACTAGAAGAGTATGCGGACATAGCGTATAAAAATGACGATATCAATCTCGAGAAATCCTGCACCTATTTTGACGTTAAGTCAAAAGAGAGACGATTACGGCCCGGTTATTAAGTTATGCCTCTTTTGCCTACCGATAAAAACAAGCTCCTTCGTCAATGTAAAGGCCCCTTCCCCTATCTAATTTAAACTCCTGCTAGAGGTAAGCTGTTCCACGCGAACAAGTTAAAGCGGTATCACCGCCGCGCCTGTATAAACAATAGAGTTTCCCTTGATGAGGAGACAGCTATGCAAGCTTCTTACCCTTCCACCCGCATTTACGCAGTTCAGGTTGTGTACGTTACGTTGAGCAGAATAATGATTATCCTCTCACCTCATTGCCAGCCCCTTCCCCCTTTGAGCTACATATGGACCCCCAACTTGTACCATCTCAGAAGTTGCAACTGGTGCAATTGCTGAATAAATCCACGGACCTAATTTCTGAAAAACCCAGCTGTTTAACCCAATTTGAGCACACAGTCACGTTCAAAACCAAGGAACCTATCAGTTCAAAGCCCTTTCCCTTACCGATTTATTTACGCTAAGTTTTTAACACCGAGGTGGAAAATCGTATAAAATTGTGGATCATTGAACCCTCTAACTCAAACTGCTGTTCCCCAATCGTCATGGTTTGGGAACCCGACTAGTCTTTCCGTATGTGCGTTGATTTTCGGAAGCTTAATACCCATTTGTACAGAGGGTCCGTTCAAACGGCTAGTAAGAAAATCTATGATAACTGATTTAATAATTGTATTTTTAAAAATTTTATTGCATGAATATGTTGGCAATATTCCAGGCGGTAAATGTAGAGGAAAAAAATAGTTACAGTTAGTAACACTGTTCCCGAAACAACATAATTAACAACATGGCGGAAGGTGACCTACGCGGGCCTAAACAGTAAGCATATATTTGTTTTTATTATATAGGAATTTTGAATTGTGTGTCAATGTTAAGAAATAACATAAGCAATTAATTTTGCTTCATATATTTCACAAAATATTACTATGGTATGGGCCTTTTCCTGTATTTTTTATTATTGTTATGAAATTCTGTGTCAATTATAATGGATGCTCGGCGCAATATACACGAATTATCGCTAAAAAAATATAGTTAGAAAATGCCGTTTTGTATGATAAGTTTAGAGCTAACTAACTCAGTTATATTTAGAATTATAAATATATAATAGTTCAGGAATTATGTATTAAAAAGATTTACTACTTAGGAAGAGGAAGGAAAACATCAACATATTATGGAACAACACTAACGTAAGATGGAGATCAAATGAGAAAGGCTAACCTAACTTATTTAACCTACGTAGGCTGGTAGTCAAATGAGTAAGGCTAACCTAACCTCTTTAGTCTATGTAGGCTGGTAGTCAAATGAGTAAGGCTAACCTAACTTATAGAACCTACGTAAGCTGGTAGTCAAATGAGTAAGGCTAACCTTACCTAATATTGCCGTTGCTCCCCAAATGTTGGTTTTTCTTTCCGCTTCCTAAGTGACTCAGGACTTTTTGGCTCAGCCTTATAAATTGTATTTCATAGCGTAATTATATATTATTTTTTGCACAGCTCTCTTACAACGGCATCAGCATTGGCCTACTTAAAAGAGATTACGAAGGTGGCGATATTTTTATGGGTTTCCCTATTAATAAACAATTTGATAGAGACAGTGGCCATTCAGATGAAAGAGCAGCAAGTTCATCAATTCAACTGGAGCGAGGATTTTTGGAAGCTCCTGCAGAGGTTAATCATCCAGGTGGAATTGGTAGTGTTGAAGAGTCAGAAAATGAATTCGATAGTAAAGAAAACCCATCAAAAAAATGCACAGATAATGGTCAAAGAGGTTGCAACAACAAGTGAGTATGAATACAAATTATACTACAACAGAAGATACAGGTGGTGTACACAATATGTACACACACAAACCAATGATGTAGTAATGTGTACACTCAACCACTGTAAATAAATTTATGTGTGTGGAACGAAACAAAAATAAAGTCAAATGAAACATCGTAAGATGTAATAGAATATTTTAGAACCGTTCCCATTTTTGATTTCACGAAAAAAAACAAAGTTGCGGTATAAAGGTAAACTGAGAATAAGACTAATTATCCTGTGGTTACAAAAGGGAACCTTAAAATGGGATAGCCTAATCATAACGACGCTCGGTGAGCATAAAATTACAACCACAATATTATATTTCTATTTTCTTAAGGAAGGCTGAAAAAGCGTATGACCAAATTTCACCGTTACAGTAAATTTTCTCACAAGAGAAATGGTTGTCAAAAGTATTGTATATGTATGTTTGAAATGTGTCCAAGTATAAAACGAGCAAATTGAGGAGGAGAGAAATCATTCGAGAGACATTATTCATTCGAGATCCTTCATTCGAGAGAAATCATTTTCGAGGAGTGGTTTCATATATCGCTCGGCTCTTAGCAATCAAGTCATTTTATTTCGCATTAGGGAATTGTATTTACGTAACTGATCTTACATCAAGATGAGTCTTATTCAATCATCGTATCAAAGCACGAACTTTGAGAGAGTTGTATTTAAGCATCATCAAAGATAAGCACGTGAAATCAATAATCAATCTAAGTCAAACTCCTCCTCCATTTGCAACCCAATGTCACTAAATAAATACAACTGCAATCTTCTAGTTTTCATCACCATTTTGCTCGAAGGCAAGATCATCTCAAAATTTCTACTCATCGCCCAGTGAAAAATATTCATCCATTACCTTTTAGAGTCATGTAATAATTTCTCGGAACGTTTTCGTATCACCCAAATCCAGTTTAACGATCAACGTTTCGCAACAATCTTATGTGAAACGCGATAGCAAAGAGGATCACAAAACGAGGTGGAATATAAATATACCGAGAGAGCAACGAAGAGATCCTTTCATGACTGCTCTGGTTGCCTTAGCAAGTCTGACTCCCGCTTCGACAGCATTTTTTCGGAATTTTACAAAAGTGAATTTTTAGCGAGAAAAGTGTACAGAGTGATTCGCCTTGTTGATAGAAGCACGATCGTTTGTTCGTTCATAAGTAGACCACTGGCCTTCTTCGTTGAAGACGGTACGGGACGAATCTTCACTCCTACGTGGAAATTTTTTTTTTAGGTAAAGTGGTAATTTTCTTTGTACTTGGACATTGACCCTCTGATCTCTTCCAACTCTTTCTCTCTCACCACCTTTCTACACAAGTGTTTTCCCTGTTTTTTCCATGTGTTGTAACCATCCAGTGAGTGGTGGGATGTGTAAAAAATGAAGGAAACCCTTCGAATTACTCTTCTTGTCCTCTCGAAGGGCCCGAAACCTGATCGTGGAAAGGTCTTTGAACAGATTTACGGGAACATTAAAATTGCACTGGTATGACTTATCGACATCCAAAATGGTTACTCTGCTATTTGTGCGAGGGAGGCTAACTGTGAAGCCTTAACCTCAAGCAAGGCAGGTAAATGCCTAAAGACTATAAACCTGAAATTCCACACACCACCACAAATAAAAACTCACCGTAGTGTCGTCTACAGGCGCCTCCACTCTTGGCTCGGGAGCCACTCGGTAGAGGACATAAAAGACGAACTTGAAAGGAACCACCCTTGGGCGAAAGTTGCTGAAATTATAAAATCTAAAACCTACACGCACGTCTTCAAGGTTGTGTTTAAAGATACGGCAATGGCACAAAATGCTAAGGATCTCGGTTTACTTTTATTTAGTGTGAGAGTCTGTCCAGAGCAGATTGAAAGGGAGGAATTTGTCGACTTGCAAATGTGCTTTCGGTGCTACAAGCTGCCCTGAGAATAAAGAACTGACTCTTTGCTCTATTTGTGCAGGTCGCACCCATTTTTGGCGTGACTGCAAAAGTACCTCCCCAAAATGTTTAAACTGTGAAGGCCCCCACCGGACTATGTCCATGGCATGCCCGATCAGAAAATCGGAAATCCAAAAACAAACCCAGCTACGACGCGAGACGGAGGAAAAAAAGGTAAATTCGACCTACGCCAAAGTTGTCAAAACTACTATTACCGAGACGAACAACCAGAAAACTTATCTCCACATCGAAAACGAGCATTCCACAAAAATTATGTGCTGCATTTACTATGCACACATAGCCAACATAACTCGCCCTGGAACATTCGCAACCGAGGTCAACCGTATGCTCATAAAGAACGGCTTACAGGAGATGTGGTTCCTCGACAACCCCCCATCAAAGGAGGTTATGCGCATAAGCGTAGCCCCTCAGTGCCCAGAACGGTGCCAAAAGGTACCCACCCCAAAAAACACAGCCTCCACACGCGACCCACGCCTAAACAAAAATCAGTATATTTCCCAAACAAATAAACCAGCGCCACTTACACTCCAAAAAATTGACACAAATACACCCAAAACTCACACCTAGTCACCGAACAAGGAAGCAGTGCAACCAAAAGATACCAGGTCTCCGGGGTCGAGAAAAATTTCAAAGATACGTGGTCCCAGGTCAACCTCCTCATATCGAGGCAAAGAGACCCAACCGAAATACCATTCGAGAGGTTTTAATCTGAAACTATATGCGCCCGAATCGGCCCCCTTCCCAACCGAAATCGATTCCTACGAAGTATATGAGGGTCGTAAGACCGGAAGATACAAGTGAGAATGCTCTGATGAGGTTCCGGAACGGCAAGTTGAGGAGGCTCTCTAACGAAACATGGTTAAATTGACCACCGACTGCTTTCATATAATCACGGACACCGAATTCAGGAAAAAAAGAAACGGCAGGGAGCACACCCCGCCCAGTACACCACATGGGGCTAAAGTGGATCGTGAATAAGCGTCCACTTTAATGCCACACATAAAAACACCCAAACGTTACACAAAATGACTGACAGACTAACGATAATACAGATGAATGCCGATGGATGGGACGGAAAAGGTTCCATCTATGGCAACATCTTGCGACAAAATGACCCTGACATAATACTTATTAACGAACACAAAATGACCGCTCATAAAGAGATTAAAATATTTCAATACGATGTCATTAGTAAAAATCATAGCCAGGAACGGTATGACGGCTGCGCAATAGCCGTTAAAAAAGGTATAAAATATAAAAGACTACCCGACTTAGATGAATCTTACCTTGCCATTGAGGTAGGCACTACCCTGGGGGAACTGGTCGTGGCTATGGGGTATCAACCCCCAAGACGCGGCTATGTACCCATGCACAACCTTCTACAGATTTTCAGCCATAGGAGAAACGTAATCTTTGCTGAAGATCTGAATGCAAGATGTGCAGCATCAGGGTATACCTCCTACAAAAATGCAGGTAGAAACATCGAAGTATTACTAGACAGAAAATACGTGACAAGGATCGGACCAGAATTCCCGACATATATTACAGGAAATGCAGCAACGAAACCTGATATTGTGTTATCCAGTATCAGGTTTCCCTACAACTACTACATTGAACCGAGCACCATAATTCCGAGTGGCCACCAGGCTGTTAAAATTACAGTAGGTGTAAATCCCATCCAAATTGCAATCCCAGGTCGCAAAAGCTACAAGCAGGAAAACTAAGAAAGCTCCTGAAATTATCTTCTAAATTATATCCCAGACCCTTTAATCGATGAAAATTTAGAAGAGATAGATAAAGAGCTGGATAAAATCACTGACCTCCTAATTAAAGCCGATAAGAATAGTGTTCTCCATATTAAATATAAAACCCTTCCAGCTCCCTATTGGACCCCTCCCATAAAAGCCCTGGCCCAGGGATATAAGGACCTGTCCATTGTAGTAGCACTGACAGGCCCCAACCACGATGCCTACAGAAGACTAAGAGAACTTAAAGACGAACTCCAGACACTAATTACGGACCAACAGATACTTACATGGGACAGACTAATAGAAAGACTCGACTTTGAAAGAGACTCACAAACCTTCTGGCAAACCGTTTAACGGTTAAAAGTAAGAGTTTTTCAAAAAAGAACAACGCTTATAAACGACGGTATAGAAATTGACGAGCCTGAAGAGATTAAGGAAATTTTTAGGATTTTCTGGTACTCAATCTGTACAATCACCCTAGAAGAAAGTGACAACTACGACCTCAAATTTGAGACTGACATAATCGAACAACTAAACACACAAATACACAGAATCTCCCCTTATCATTGTGTATCGCAGTAAAGAGTGATGGAGGGCTATGGGAGTAAAATAACTGCCCAAGAGCTCTCCGTTGCACTAAAATCCTTTCGTCAAAGAGCACCTGGTACCACGAGACTGACCAGAGAAAATTTCATCAAGTCCCCGCCTAATGTTCTGAGGGGGCTTCTTAACATCATGAATGCCGCTCTGAATACGAGCTACTTTCCCGATCAGTGTAAGGTGGCCAAGATGATCTTTATTCCCAAATTCTGAAAGCCTCCGGACTGCCCTGCCAGCTTTCGGCCGATATCTCTCTTAGAATTTGTTGGCAAAGTCTTTGAGAAGATATTAGCCAACAGAGTCAAATCTTTTCTCAACGAAGCCAACCTGCATAACGAGCAATAGCACGGCTTCAGAAGGAAAAGAGGGACTGATACGGCTCATGCCTTTATCACAGAAAAGCTCGCCAAGATCAAGGCAGACAAAAGGCATGCCAACCTTGTGCTCCGAGATGTCAAGAAAGCTTTTGATAAAATTGGAAGAGAGGCCTACAATTTAAGATCCTTTAAATAGGCCTCGACCCCATTCTTGAAAGGATACTTTGCGATTACATAATGGAGAGGAAAGCATACATACACATCAGAGGATACAAAGGCCCCGAATTTGAGCTCGAATCAGGGGTCCCACAATGAGGCTGTCTCAGTCCCCTTTTATACAACATATACACACGCGACCTACCACAACCTCTTTCCGAAGGTACGATATACGTTCAGTTCACTGACGATATATCGCAAATTTGTACAGCCGCCCAGTTCACAGGTAATTTATTGCGATAAATACGGCTAGGGAGATTTCCAACATCAACTCTTTCGAGAGGAAATGGAAGATATCGACCAATGCCTCAAAATTTAAAATAATTCCCATGTTTCGCAAGACCTTCAATGACATACGGGTAGAAGGGAAGAGAATCCCCTACTGCCTGGAAGGGACGGTTCTGGGGCTCAAAATCACCACAGGAGGCTACAAGTGTCATATCGGGCGGACAGTCGCGAATAGCAAGAGAGATTTAAGGGAGTTTTATAAGTTCATTGACCTAACTCACTCAAATAAACTCAAGATATTCAATGTGTGCATTTGCTCGAGACTCTTGTACCCCTCGGTGCCGTTGAATGCATGCGCAAGGACCCACATTGCAAAACTACAAGTCATCCAGAATAAGGCGGTTTTACTCATTACAATCACCCGAAGAAGAGAACACAAAAAAACAGAGGGAGCTCCACGACTTGGTTTGGATTATCTTCAATGAACGTGGCGCTCCACGAGAGAGCTATGAGGATATGGCAAGCCATTGGTGCACGCTTGACCCCTGAATTCTCTCGTACACACCTAGACATCGAAGCAGACAGAGAAATAAGACCTTTTAAAAGTAGTAAATTACAGTCTGACAGTGACGTTACTCCCCAATATACAATACGTAAATCGATAATAGACACGAGACTCAACCAGTGTAATGTGCATGTTTTTTAATTAAAATTTAACTTCACCATAAAAAAACAAAATTCACTCAAATAATAATAATTATTGTTTAAAATCAACCTAACTTTTTAGGAAAATACAAATTTTCTCATAAATTTTGTCAAAGACCCAAAGCGGGATTTAAAAACCCCGTCTCAAATAAAGGCTTGAATGCCACAAATGAATCATCATTAAATGAAACCCGTAATTAAATTAACATAGTTAATTTGATTAAATAAACTATAAAATTTATAGTTTAGTTTATAAATAAAAACCAAGCAAACTAACACAAACAGAGCTACCGTTTCACCAGGGATCTTTTATTCTGTCTTCTACACATTATCTATTCTTTAAACTAACTCCTTAGCCACTTTACTGTCTTACTATTTTCTTTCTAATTCTACCTCAATTTCATCTCTTATTATGTCCAATGTCCAGAGATCCTTTCATCATCGAAACTCATACAAACCATCCCAAATTTACAATCCCTTCCCCATATATATCTGAAAAAGCTAGAACTTGCTCTAATCATATTGATTGTTTTAACCTCTTCTTCACTAAAGATTTGATAAACTTGACTGTTGAACAAACTAATTTATATGCTCTTCAAAATAATAAAATTCTTGATAAATACAATTCTGAATTATTAATCATTTTTGGTGGACTATTATTGTCATTTAACAGACCTCTTCCAAATAAGAGAAAGTATTGGTGATCAGAAGACAATGTAGCGAAGATATTATCAAATAGCATTAGGCAAGACAGGTTTGGGAATATTCTAAAGGAATATACATTTAGTGGACAACACAATCAATAGAAAAAATGATCGCGCTTTCAAACTTTGACCATCATTTCAGCATATACAAACAAAATTTTTAGAGCATGGTGGATTGGATGAGCTTATGTCCATACATCAAAGTATGATATCCTACTATGGTAAACATTATTTAAAACAATTTATTAAAAGTAAACCCATCAGATTTTGGTTCAAAAATGGGCACTTTACTCTAAGCATGGATACATGCACTCTTTCGATTTGTATACAGGAAAAGTGTGACATCAACACAACTGGGTTCAAATAAATTTGGTGTTGGCGGAAATGTTGTGATAGATCTGTTCGCAAAGACCCGCATACCTCATGAAAAGGGCTATAAAGTATTTTTTATAATTACTTTACTAGTCTTGGTGTCATGGATGAGCTAACTAAGATTGGGATGTGTGCATTAGGTACTTGTAAAGAAAACAGAACGGGAAGATGTACCTTGAAATCTAAAGCAGAAATGAAATGATCACCAAGAGAAACCGT
The DNA here is from genome assembly GCA_963969495.1 of Ceratothoa steindachneri. Lineage (NCBI taxonomy): Eukaryota > Metazoa > Arthropoda > Malacostraca > Isopoda > Cymothoidae > Ceratothoa > Ceratothoa steindachneri. Next base: position 89,862,497 of record OZ018328.1, read on the forward strand.
TTGCTTCCATTCATCTGATAAGTTCGTCATTGTTAAGTGGAAAGATAATGACAATGTGGTATTGATGTCTAATTTTGAAACCTACACAATGAGTTCAACCCAGCGTTCGGATAAAGTTCAAAATAAATATATAAATATTCCGCAACCAGCGAGCATTCACAATTATAGCAAATATACGGGGTATATAGATCAGCTTAATCAAAACGTTGGCACCTTTCATATTAGAATGCGACAAAATAAGTTTTGGTCTCCTATTTTTTTATGTATGTTATCAGTTGCAGTTAGCAATGCCTCTAATTTAATGAAGAAAGTTGGCACTAAAATTACTTCATATCGGTTTATTGAAAATGTGTCACTCACTCTTTTGACAACTTATGGAGTGCAAAGCATTCGAGGCAAGAGTTTCGAATAATGTGAAAGATTTGTGTCGATATGACAACATCAGGCATTGGATAGTGTACATTCCAAAGAAAAGACATGGTAGGAATGCTCAGGAAAAGGTCATTTTCAGTGAGAGAAATGCAACTTTGGCTTACATCCCAAATGTTTTTAAAATATAATGTTCAATAAACTAATAAAGAATGATATATTTAGCTGATTTATGTATATATACTTGTAAATAGAAAACATTCCTATAATATATAAAGGAAAACAATTTTTTGTTATTTGCATGTGTATTACTTATATTAGGAATTTCTGATGTAATTTGCAAATGGAAATAATACATTTAATTATTATAAAAATGTGTTTTATTATCATCATTATGCAAATATAATCATTTTAAAAATATGTAGTCATTAGTAACACATGAAATTGGGGAATGTTACTATCGTAGTTTAGCCAAGCTAATATATATATTTATTTGTTTTATTAAATTTTAATAAACCAAATAACTTTAAATTGAGGCGTAGGTTCGTGCATGGGTGATCACTTGAGGATTGGGCTCTAAGAGTGCTAATCTTTATTTTAATTCTATTGAATACATAAAAGGAGTTTCTTTCTTGCCTTTTGAATTATTGCCACTTTAACTCGTTCGAGGATAATTAAAACGGTACTTTTACTGAAAAAATAGACTTTAATGAACATGAACCATCTCATTTAATAACATAAAACAATTACTAATCTAATACATTTAAACAAAGAGAAAATGGGCTTACTGGGTGAGCTCTCACGGCTCGATTCGAGATATAATTTTACGGAGGGGGAACGATTTAAGTTAATATCGCTGTCCTTGGCCAGACATCAAATAAACTAATTATTATGCACGGGGACATAAATAACAGGATTAATCTTTACTCACATAAGGTAATGGAGATTAAATACTCGCGCCCAGTTAGACTATCCTCGGAGATTTTTGATCGGAGTTGGGTGTTTGTTCGCTAGATGGCGCCCGACGACTTGCTTGGTGAGTTGACGGGTGACGTCACGAGGGATCTTGGGTAGAGGCGACTTCAAGCTAAAACTTAGCCCTTCCACTTTGCTTCCGGACGAGATGAAATCGTTGTCTTTTTTTTATTTTTTTCTATCTAGTTAGGGTTTTTCCAACTCAGATAGAATAAGATTTAGAGTCCTCAAACTGACTAGCTTGATACTCAATCTCTTGGGGGCTCGAGCGGCGCCGAGCTTCCTTGGTACTATCTGGTTTCATATAGGACTGCAAAGTTCTCCTTAACTTGCAGACAACTTTCTACCAGTGATCTTTCTGTTCCCTTATCGAACTCGAAAAATCTCTTCACCGGTGACTTACTTGTCTCTTCCGTTAGAACGAACAAAAAGCCCGGTTTACTCGGGTGAACCTGTTATATACACAAATTACTCTCGCGGAGGTGGGTGGGGAGGTGGATGGGGGAGGGAGGATTGACTCGGAGAGAGGGTAATACGAGATCAGCAGTTTGCACTTTTAAATCGATTGTTTACAAGTGCACCCTCGAAGGGCCTGCCTTTTGAGCTGAGGTCAGGAATTAGTCTCGTATCATTTACCCTTTTGCCCGTTCTCCTATGTTACCTGAGAACCTCGAAAGGGCAAAGCTAAACCCAGACGTCTTTAGTTATTATTTCCTTAGATTCGATTCATATATATATATATATATATATATATATATATATATATATATATATATATATATATATATATATATATATATATATATATATATATATATATATATATATATATATATATATATATATATATATATATATAATAAACTCTTATTATACCTCTACATTCCTCCACCCTTAAGATGATCCTGGGGGGAGGGGAATCACCTGTACTCTCCGCAAAGAGCCCTACTAAAACATCTGTACGAAAAGCTACTCGACCGATAGTGGGAATGCTCCACTCACATCACTCTTATTGATTGAATTATGTCCTCCGTGCGCCTAATTAACACTTATCGTAACCTATTCTATGATATACACAAGGAAAGTACACCATTAGGGATACACTTATACGTACAAAATAAACCAAACTAAAAAATTCTATCTACACACAAAAAAAATTACCGTATGTAAACTATATTACCCTACTATTACATTATGGCTAATTCTTTCAGTACTCCAGTCGCATACGCTTTTTGCCACATCGTGAGTTTTCGACTGGCATAACATATGTCGAATGAATTTGCGGTAGCATGGGGTGGTTCCTGCGATCGAACGAACTTGTTTTTTGGTTCGGGGTAGTGGCATCTTTATTATTGCGTCTACCCGATTCTTTCTTGTGGATAAACCGTTTTTCCCAATTTTGACTCCTAGCTCAGAGATGGCCTCATCAGCAAAGTAGTATTTAGTCGTTCAAAACGTGCGAACGCGTTCGCGGGAACGCTTTGAAACGGCGCTACATGCATGTAAGTGTCCTTCCCGTGTAAGGATAGTCACGTACACGTGGTCAGGATAGAAGGATTTCTCCTTCCAACCACCTACACATCTTCTTGCTTCTCCTTATCTTTTAATCTTTATTTGCCTATTTACTATTGACTTTTCTTCTCGGGAATAGGGTTGATCTTCATCAGGGAGAGGAGATTGGTCTTCCCGAAATTCTTCGTTCATTTCTTCTTTCATTAAACTATCTTTAGAACCGTCATTTTCTTGAAAGTAGCTTGGTACTCCCGTTTCAATCACTGCATTTGACCTTGAGTTTTCGGTCACCATCTTTGTCTTCTGAGAATTTTTATTTTCAGGGTTTTGCTCCGGCAGCGATTCTGCACATTTATTTTGATCTTGTGAAGGTTTCTCAGTCAGAAAATATTCTTGAAAAGTTTCTTTGATTGCCCTGTGATCAGGATGAACTTGCTTGGCTACAGCTTGCTTATTAGGCGTATGTATTACTCTTCTTATATTTATTCTTCTTTCTTCTTCTTCACTCCCCTTCTTCGCTACCTTCCACTCCGGGGGTAAGAGTGACGGCACCACATCCGTCGCAGTCTTGACGACTCCTGAACATATCCTTTCGTCCACATGTTTCTCGGACGAAAACAAATGGGTCGAAACCGTGTGTCTCTCATTCGCGGGTATCCGGGTGACCACTAATTGAGCTATCCTGAGAATAAAACCAAATTGTCGGTAGGTTTGTCCCGGCTGAATCCTAGCCTGCCTACATTTTATCCTATAGTCATCAGGATTCAGGTTAATGGCTCCCAGTAGTTCTGCTTTTAGGGTAGAATAGTCTATCGTAGCATCAGACGGTAGAGACACGAATATGTCTCTTACTCGGGTACTGAGAAGGGGGAGTAATCTGGCGATACCGTCTGTTTCGATATCCCAGGTTATTCACGTCAAATATTTTTTCGAAGTGCGAGAGGTACGCGTATAGGTCGTCTTCGTGCTTGTACGCTGGCAGCTTCATAGTTGGGACCTACGATGTCCCAGTCCTGGACCCAACGGACTGCAGTTCCACTTGGTCCTTGCTTAATGCTCTCTCGTGTTCTCTTATCTTTTCCCTCTCTTCTACTTCCATCTGTAACTTTCTCTCTTCTCTCCATATTTCCCTTTTCGTCCTTTCTTTATCTTGGACGTATGCAAGGAGTTCTTCGTCCTTTAGTCCCAGTATTTGACCTTGTTTAACAAATAATTCAAACGAAGACACACTGGCTATGTTCGTCGAAACCTCACCGCTGTAACGAACGTTACGTATGCAACTTGGAGTCCCTTAGCTTTTATTACTCTAACCTTACCTTTTTCTAAACCTCTTGATTGGATTATTCCTATCCGAAAACAAGACAGCACACTACACAACACTCTTCGTTGAGTTATAATTCCTACCTTCGTAACTACACTTCACTGAATCTTTAAGACTTGTTTGAAGTCTCGTTATTTAAATTTTCCTCGAACGGGTTGGCAAATATTTGTTATGGGTAAGGGCTTTTTACTCTAATCTTAAATTTGGATTCTTCTGACTTAACCGCAATAACCTGACACCACTTAAATATGTCGTAGTTTAGCCGAGCTAATATATATATATCCATATGGAGCTTGGCCGTGAAGCCTGCATTTAATATTGAGGATAAATCCCAGAACCACGAGAAACGGATGTAGCATCTTTTAATTTTTCACTACGTTTCGAAAACTACAAGTTTTCATCTTCAGGCTAGAATAAGTTTACAAAGTTAATATATACGAAGAAAACTTGAAAAGGCCAACAAGACATTATTTTAAAAGGTCACCAATTATAAAATATCAGTAAAAAGTACTATAAGTTAAATTTTTTGTTATTAAATATGACTTGGAAACAGTTAAATTAGCTTTGAGACTATTCAAAAATTAGTTAATAAATTTAAGGATTATTGCAGAAATTAATTACAAACTATACAAGAAATTGACCTGGCATTATTTAAAGATAGTAAATTTAAACTTTGTTTTTAATTTTGTAAAGACTGTATGAGTTAAAAAACATTTAATATAAAAACGGTAAATTTGGGTACTTACTAAAGCGGATCCATCCTAGAAGGTGAATGCTGGGTTTAACAAGGGGCTAGTATTTATAGGTTGACTGGAGGCTCTTCTCTGGCGGAGAATTAATTTGTCTGCGGGTCATGGACGAAAGGGGATTCGGCTGATTTAGGCAATTGCATTTGGGGTGTCTCACCGGCTTGCACGTGAGAATCTTCGTTATTTTCCTTCCTTAGATTTTTATTTGACACTACGCGGGGGGTGATTCAAGGTGTTCCTCCAAGGTCGTCCTCCTACAAAGACATATGAAGGGTAGCGACTGTAGCAACCTGAGCAATTAACAAGATTTTTCTTTGGGAATGGGTCTCATGTACCGAAGGCTGAGAGATTTTCTGGTAAGGTGTTTTGATCTACTTTGGACAGTGTTCACACCACGTAAAATACCATTCTCTTGTATTGTTTTGCTTCAAAAAAGAATGTAAACTATTCCAATTTCTGCCGCTTTTTACTACACTGATATTTAAAAATTTAATAATTAAGCCTAACTTCCTTACAACCAGTAGAATGTGGTTCTGTATTCATGCAAAGCCATGTGAAAGTATTTGTTGTTTTGACGAAAGTCTCATCTGATCCATAAATTAGTGGGGAAAATTAACAGTTAAAAATTTTGCACAGAATTCTTGACAAATGGTTTCATTTTCTTAGCTAAGGGCTTGAGTAAACTATTTAGAGAAGAAAGATGATAAAATCCATGTATTGCACTGTAGCTGTCCTATCGTTGCCCACATTTCTTTCGCACTTATGTTCCTTAACATACATATTAGAACATCAATTAATGGGTGTTTTATCTCTATGCCATTATTGGTTAAAGATGCTCGAGAAATATGAGCTTCTCCACCACCAGTAAGCATTCATGTGGAGTTAGTTTTAAACCATAAGCATGCAACGTTTAAAATATGCTTCCGGTGTGGAAGATCTATTATAGGAGGTCGAACGACGTATTTCCAGTTATAGGGGTAAAGTTTATGAGGGTGACCAATTTATAGTGAAGGTTAATTAAATGAATGATCTCCAATGATAAATGATGTTACAGTGTTCTTCTACTTGGCTTGGCTTATCGAAGGTTCAAGGCAAAGATAGACACACGAAAATAAACTCTTTATTCTAATAACATAATATTATGATGCATGCAGCACGACACGGATCGTACTATGCAGGAGACTAGTAGTCTATATATTATCAACGCGAGTACGAGTTAAGGGCGAGCCAAGACTCAGTAGATTTAGGTGGGAGCGTGAACGCAAATGAATTCCTAACTATTTTCTCTGTTCCCTGCCTGTCCTCTGTCTTCCTCTTTCTTTTCTTATTTATATTTCTGCTCCTAATGCAGAGGGAAGGGGGGACTAGAGATGGCCGTCGGACGGCCTACCTATGTTATAGTCATTTCAGCCACCCTCTGGGCGGAGCTAGGGAGCCTGCGCACGCGGTGTGTACATTTACATGATAAATTCTTAATTGTATCATTTAAAACGATTGTCGCTGCTACATCTCTTAAGGTCAACAGCTGTGTTTACTCATGCTCTTCCTTAAATATCCGTCCTTTATAATTTTATCTCGAGAAAGAACTTGGGGCAGCTTTATCAAACGCAGGTGTTCAACCATTTCCTGCCCTCCTCTATGTGTCTCACGCTAGCTTGCTTACATATATGTACATTTACAAATCCCATCCTATATTTCATCCAATAGTGAATCTTTATAAGGCATGCTTGAATTTAATAGGACCAATTTGCGTACATTTTTTGGACGTATCTTTTAGGCCTATTTAATGTAGCAATTTGCGTAGTTCGATCACTACAGTATCACGTAAAGTAGGGGAAAATATAATGTCCTCAAGGAATAAATGGAAAATAAAATTGTGTTTAACATTCAAATCCAAATATTAAACGCTAGATTGTAAAATATTTTTAATTCAATTTTAATGATACATCATGCTACAATAAGCTCATAAGGTTTAAAAGCGTTAATACAATTTTCAAACAACTATTGCTGTTGAAGAAACTTCATTTTATTAATAAAAATAATCCCAATTTTGAAATAGAGTGAATTAGGAAACGGAATTAGTTACAGGTAAACATCTATAATTGCAAATATGCGGTGCTCTGTGAACTTAAGAAGTAGGTTCACCTAAATCCTTTACATTCATCGTTTTAGTTATTGACTTAATTTTTCTAAACTACAAAGCGAAGAAAATTAGAATTACATTTCTGCTAACACAATATTTTTCAATGTTCATTTGCAATATAATATTATTATTTTTTTTAAATATCCCTCAGATTTTTCTCTCCTGCAAGATTTCTGCTAAACCTGAAGGTTCCCTGCGCACGAAAGGCTCTAGAACCATGACCTGTATGATAACAATGCCATTTTATCTAGAATGGCATTCTTTTTAGAACACTGACCAACACCATCTTTAATGTCTAATTTTTTTTACCTGATGTAGGACATATTTTATGTGTTGAATCCTAAAATGACTATGGTTTTACTCAATCAGGTCACCGTTTTTTTATTGATCGCGACATGATGTTTTTTCCTGTTTTTTTACATGTACGGCTATTTACTATTTATATTATGCAAAAGATTTTTCATAACCTGATGTATTAGGCTAACTATGCAGCTAAAACACTGTTGCATAAGAGGAATCCAGTCACAAGTTTCATAAAGCATTCTTGCCATGATTATTGGTTATGAAACCTGGCGGATAGGAAAAAATCTGGGTGCCAAAAATGGTATGCAAGACATGCAACAAGGATCGTCGTTGCTGGACCAAGGGTACGCAGAGCTCTCTGAAGTTTGCAATTCTCATGTTTTGGAGAGAGATGACAACCAATGGCACTGAGTACTTCTGCGCGATTTATTTGAATATGATCAACAGCAAGAACAGGACAGGTCTCAAATATCATTCATTATCTACAATCAGCCTGTGTTCATGTAGGTCTAGACATTAGTGACAGGATTCCTCCAGTTTTAAAGTAAATGAAGAAGTATTTTTTACGATTATGCTCACATCCTTTCTTGCAATAAGAACTAAATGATCTAGTTCGCGATCTCAGCAGGTCAAAATCCTCTGCCCTCATCTGTTGGCATCCAGATTAAACGAAAAAAAACTCCTGTCTGAAAGTGCCGGCATCACCTACTACTGTAACAAATATGAAGAGTAGCTCTGTGTTTTGTCTGAAGCGAAGGAGTTGGTGCACCTTACAGATATTGCGCAGATTCTCCACAAGCTTGGGATGATACACTACCATTCCGAATATTTGAGATGTTCATTTGCAGGAGCAAGCGATCGCCGAAATGTCTTCTGCTGCACAATGGCAGCCGGTTTGCCTCTATAACCAACGCTCACCTGATTAAAATGAAGGAGAGTTAACGATCTGTGAAGTACGTGCATGAGAAGATTCTTTATGATCCTAAAGAGTTATTTATATGTGTTGACCTGTACTTTGGGAAATTTTTTGATGAAAAAACAGTCTGAGTTTACCAAGTACCCGTGCTTTCTTTGCATGTGGTACGAGTATAGTAAGGAGCGATCTCAGAATTACACGATAAAGATGAGCGTACGCGAGGTATTTGGAGCCTTTCAGAGCAAAAAACGTCATAAACAACCATCAGTTTGACAGAGATAGGGTACTCTTCCCACCACTACACATCTAGCTCGGCTTGATTAATCAGTTCACCATAACCGTGGACAAAATGGAGGCTGCTTCACTTACATACTTGTACCATGCTTTTACAGGATTGACCATGGAAAAGTTGAAAGCTCGCATCTTTGACACTCTTCAACTCAAAACATTTTAGAAACCTCCGATGTAACATAAGCATAAAATGCCTTACTTATCCTCACATATGGAGCGGATTTCTAATAATCTGAGTCCAATCAGTGACAAGCAGTGGGACAGATTCCATCAGGACTTATAAGCATTGGAGACCAGTTATCACTGACACAGAGATGCAGTCATGATGACTGATTACTGTTGGACTCTGAAAAGAGACATCACTACCACTAAACATTTTAGGAGATCGAAGAAATTGAACCTCATGCCATGAATTCTTAAATATTTTGTCCTAATATACAATTTACATGTACTTAGCTTTATCAATATCTACTCTTCAATGGACACTAATCAATTTGGTAACATTGAATTAATAAATTGTTTAAAAGAATGTTTTAAACCTTGAAAAACTTTGGGGGTTGAGAAATATTAACAAAACTCATCTGAAAATTTCACAAAAATGTAAAATATTTAGTCAAAAAATCGGATTTTTTAAAAATTGACATCATGCAAAAACCTGACCAAATCAAAGGAAACGAATGTCTTTTCCGGATTCAGCCTTGCAAGTTTGAACTAAATCAGTTGAAAAAACTCAAATGATTTACAATATTTCTTTTTAACCCATTGTAATCTGATTATTTATCGAATTATATGATTACATAAAATATTTTAAGAGCAGAAATACCATGCCTAGTGCTTTGAAGCATAACAATAGGGATGATATTGCTGCAAAATATAAATATGGCCTGTCATCAAAATAACCATAGTTTTTGTCTTCCTTAAGTTAAGGTGTAGTAGTGAGAAGGTAACAGTCGAATTGCCTGACTCGCTTCCTAGAAAACCCGATGCTCATTATGTTTTATTATCTTTTAGAGATAATTAGGAGAGATAAAGTAACAAAAGCATGCATTTATTGCACAGTAACAAAGGAAAATAAAGAAACATACAATAAAAGAATAATGACTAGGCATTCCTTTGAGCATGAAATTAAATTTATTTATATTAATTAAGTATTCCTCTTAAATATTACAGAAATTCCTTGCCTTGATGTTTTATTACGGTGTCGCTTCTCTGCATCCTTGCATTTTTAATTTCAAAGGAAGGCCGTGACCTGCAGTTTATTTCTCTGTAAATGCATCTTGACCTCTTTGTACTTCATTTAGAACATGTATGAATTTCCAAATTATACGATGCTCTATGTTGAACTCAATTTGTAATTTTCTATTTAGTTCTCGCGAAAAATAATCAATTATGAATGCTAAAATAGACCTGTTTAAAGAATATAAAAGGTCTACATGCATTTCTTTTCTCGCCCCACACCAGAGGATTGCTGGTAATTGTCAGTTTAAGTACCAGTTAGCTGTTCAATATTGAAATTTAGAGTAAGTATTGAACAACTTTAAACTTACTAAGACAACTACCCCCCCTCAAATGTCCTTCAACACAAAGGCAACCATGAAATCTAAGGTTTCAAACTTGAGAACAACAGTGTATGGCATCGATTTGGCCTGACATCGAATTGGTCTCATATCGATTTGTTGCATTGTTAAGTGCAACAATTCTCTAGCCACGGAAAGTATTTAGGGTGTTGCCGCAAGTGTTTGATGATGAATGTAAGGCAGTTTTATGTGTTTATATGAAAAGGCGCGTGATATAAAACCTAAAAGAACATAATTGGTCTGATATTTGGTTAAGGAGCTTTGCGTGGGTTTCTTCCAATACATTTGGTCAGGCTATTTACAATGAATCTGAGAGACATTTTAATAAATGAGTAAAAGGCACGCCCAAAAATAGTGTATTACACTAAAATCTTTAATTTTTTTTTAGCTGTCAAATTTATATAAAAGGTATATAGCCCTAAGGAGAATTCTTTTCACTTTGCTGATATGTTTGCTGCTAAAAATGTGAAGTTTGAAGATCTACTTTCAACTTATTCTATATTAAAGCAAAAGTTATCGTTTTAACCTTTATACCTCGTGAAGTAAAAAAGTTGCTGATTTGGGGGAGACATACTGATTTTGACCCAGGTAGATTTTTTTTATTTTACACCAGTTTTTTACCTAAAGTTTCAACCATATGCATCTAATTAATTATATAAGATAGTTTTCCAACATTTACATAAATCTAAAATGTTGTCCCACTATATCAAGCGATAACCTTCATCCTTCCCTTTTAAGCCTTTGAGTAACCTCGGTTGCTGATTTACAATTTTATTTGGGTGCAATAATTAATTCTGATTATAAGACGTGTATTTGATTGTGCTAATTACAATAATTTCAAATATAATAGATAGGCACTTTAGTTTATTTTCTCTAATTCAAAAACTGATCCTTACTTTCGTAGTAAAATTATCCGAGGTTGTTGTCCATATCTCTTCAGAGATTTGAAAAAATATATACTCTCAAACCATAAAATATGAACCGTTTTCCCCACAACCTTTAGCGGTACGCAACACCTCCCTTATAAAATGTTAATCTTTCTCCTAGCTCTTTATACCTAATTAAGTGCAAAACACGCCCCATTTCTTTTAAAATCATCAACCATTCACACAGATGATGTGCTATGGACTGTAGCACCACATCCATCGTGTGTCATCCAGAGGTAGTTTGCCAAAAATCACCTAGTAGACTTCACTCAACATTCAACTTATCATTCTCAATATCACACTCTTGTTTCTACGTCATTTATCATTGTGCTAGAACGGTTTGTCGCCGCTTAATTTCAACCGTTATCACATGTTGTTAGAAACACGATGCTACCCACGTGCATCTTCGCCTTCAAGCTGGGCGCATTATAGCCGCCACCTGAGTCAATGTTTAACCAAGGAGGTTTATCTTCTGCCGTTTTGCCCCATGCGCCGGCCTCGCCAGATTGAGTTAGGTTTATGGGCAGATAAGATATTGCTCTCAGGCTCGGCTGTGCATTCCCTCCAACCCCCACTCCATTGTCCCCTACGCAAAGGGGATCTCTCGACTATTTATATGGAAACTTTACCACTAAGAGCAGATTCGAAATCCAGATTTTCTTCGCGAGACATCACTACGGTCCAGACTCACCTTGTGCACCAAAGGACCCTCTACCTCGAGATCCACCATCATTTGTCCAGAAGAGGACAATATCCCTTGAGTGCCAAGGTTTGAGCCTTCATGACGCCAAGTCCACAAGGCTTCCCCTGTTGTTCAGAAAGAGAACAACCTTGGAACAGCCATTTTTCTTTAAGCCCGTTGACAAGGAACGGTTCTCACCCTTCCCCCCTGTTGTTCAGAAATAGAACAACATTATAACAGCCATTGTTTTTTGAGCCCGTAGACAAGAAACGGTTCTCACCCTTCCCCCCTGTTGTTCAGAAATAGAACAACATTAGAAAATTCATTGTTCTTTTGAGCCCGTAGACCAGAGACGGTTCCCTCACCCCCCCCCCTGTTGTTCAGAAGAGAACTACGTAGAACAGCCATTGTTCTTTAAGCCCGTTCGCCAAGAATCGGTTCGCATTCCCAAGATGCCACGTCAGGATCATTTAATTTCCCCCCTCCCTTCGGCTTGAACTCGCCAGCGGACCGAAGATTCCTTCACGTAGCCTTTCTCTGCACAACAAGTGTAATTACGTAAGCTGAACGTTACCTTTGAGTCTTTAACCCTTTTATCAACCCTGTCCTGTGCTTTAAATGGTTCCGCGGACTATCCCATCCCTTCAATTTTTATTTGTTTTACCTTTTTAAATCTCTTCCAAATCTTAATCCTCGGATTAGCTAGATTTCCCACGACCCTTTCCATTCTCTGTTTATGTCAATATTTTCCGTTTTGTGTGTTGTTGATAGTTTTTATTAATAAAACTGTATTTTATTAATGATCGCCATATTATTATCCTTGAGCTCAGTTCCACTTCTTAAGCATATTGAAGATAAATAACCTCAGTCGACCAGACACCACGCACTCTAAATATAAATGAATAATTCCCTCAACGAATAGTCATATATGGTATATCATCGAAAGTCCATTCTACGATAATTATTTTCTTAAACAATCCTACAAATAATCAACAAGATTGGATAACTTTATCTCTAAACCTTACAAATTCACATCAACTTCCTCATTTTCCATCGTTTAGTAAGATTTGGTACTTTCTACGAGGCAGTAATAGCTCACTAACAGTGGCTCCTTATCACTAATTAGTTTATATATATATCCTTATACAATGGTATTTCATAGCAAATATGAGCTCACAGTCAAACCTTCTAGTTATGTGTTTAAATGTAGTAAATTCCCCAAATATGTAAAAGCTTAACTGTCTTTTTTGCTAGAAATTTGATCCGTTTTGGTATTTAATTTTATCTTTCTGAGTTATATATTAGGTAAAAATTTTTGGGAAAAAATAAATTCTGAATCCTTCGTTATTTCTTCCATTACCATCCGATTAGATGTCGAGTAACTTTTTTATTGTGGAGAATTTGCAAATTATTAGTAATAAAAATCTGCTTAGCAAGTAATAAAAGAGTTTTTCTAGTAAAATATCCGCAAAAATACAGGCCTCCCTTTTAATAATGTTCTTTTCCATACTTTGATCAACCCTTAAAGAATTAATGCCACTACAATTCAAACAATATACTGATATTGGCAGTCTCAAGATATATTTATCTAAGTCACAATCACAAAGGTAATCAGTTTATATTTTTTTCTATTCGAACCAGGTTTAAACTGAAGTATTTGAGAAATGAAACAGTTGGATCTCTTCGACAACAGATAGAGATGTTAGAGTACGAAAAAAACAGAGCGAGAATAGCGGTCGTTCGATATATTCAGAATTAAGAAAAATTATTTTTAACGTTTTTTTAGAAAGAGAGAGCAAAGGACCTTCTTTATCCATCTTCATCTCCGGATCTCCTTATTAAGCCACGCTCAATTAAGTTAGAGGGAATTCAGCAAAGAAAACCCTACAAAGGTGCTGCTGGGGGCTGAAATGAAGTTCTTGCTCCCTCTCACTTTGTACTTTGGCCAAGATTAAATTATTTTATATTGAGCTTCCTTATGAATGATACAGAGTACCATAATTTTTTGAAGTTACCTCTATTTTATTATATTTTTTTCTGTGGGAGCTAATCCTAGCTACATAATCTTTTTGTGCCCAGAAATAAGCAGAATATCATGCACAATTTCTTCCGATGGTCATCGGACGACACCTAATAGACAAATTATTTGTTTGATAGACTATTGGAGACAGAGAATCTCAATCTTTCATTGGCCCTATGCAGTTTGACTTTTTCCTCTGCAATAAACCTAATGGTCGGGTGGAGCCTATAGATTTTCCGTAATATGTATACTTTCATCATTGAATCTTCTGGGAGGGAATATGGGCGTATCTTCCACATATCTGAGGCACTCAATGTGTGACAATACTAATTCTCTGACCATAATCGCCTCCATCTGACCCATTAATGAAAGGTCTAGAGTTCGAGAGAGGGAAGATCACACGGATATCATGTGCATTTTTTGGTACTTGCGGCCTTGAAGGCAAAGGTGTTGAATTTCAGGCAGAAATAGACTAGCTTCAAATTGTGTTAATAGGGAAAAGCATTCGCACCAAATATCCCTGAAGACAATGATATGGTGAAGATGGAGATGATATCGAAATTCATGGGACGGCTCTAGGGAGCCTTTCCATTAAATCCACCGAAATTTTATAGCCATCCTATGCAAATTTATTTTGAGATAACGTCAGCTTACAATATACAGAAATTTAGTTTAATATGAAAAGATACGAAACGTTCTAACTTTCACGTCCCCTAGCCTCCTCTTACTCTCACTCGTAGAAATAGTTGTTTACTTAGCCATAATTTAGTTTGTATTTCTGATTTTAAATATTGTTTACATAAGTTATGTTACACTCAATTTTTTTATCTTTCGAGATGTTTGCGTGTGTGATAGATATAGTTCCGTCAAAGCAACTTAAATTTCTATTTTTCAAGCACGTATAATTTAAATGAATTTTCCATTCTGCGCAGGTGTGTCGAGATGAAAGTGAAAAGAATCGAGATCTCAGCGGCACAATGTCATCTAGATGAACGTCCACAATGTCGAGGATAGGCTTAAGAAGTGAAGAGCTAAAACTCGACCTCGTTTAGGCAGACCTCAGTTTATCAGCCCTTTGGTTGTGAGAAAGGCCTTTGCAACTGCTCCGAAGCTCAAAATGACGGCACTCGCGAGAAAGAACATTTCGGCAGCCACAACGTCGAGAGGCCTCTCGTAGCCTCCCCAACGAGTTAAAGAGTCTTGGCAATCTAATTCTCATTTTTCCTAAGAAAATACATTAATGGTTGATCATGTCATCAAAGAGCAAAATAACAGTGTAGTAAGCTTCGGCCATGATGTTTCCGCGGTCCGCAAAGTGTCCAGGCCAATCACCCGACCTCCGTGATTATGCTCGGCGTCGTGGCTTCTAATGACGAGAAGATTTTCCCCATGTGGAGAACAGCCGGTTACCTGCTCAGCGCAACCAAATTCAGAAGGATCCTTGCTACCAAAGTCCTGCATTGGATAAGAAAGTTCCCGAAAAGGGCAAACTAGTTCTAACAGCAGGGAAGTAATCAGAGCCACTGAAATAGAGATTGGGGTCGAACATGAACTTCTGCTAGAAGAAATTTTGACCGCTCCTTCTCTCGAACTGAATCTCCTCGAGTACCTGTTGTAGATGGATGTCGAGGACAAACTATGCAAAGTCAACGAGCTGGAGTCCACCGTCAACAGCGTGTGATGCAGCATAAAGTAAAGACTTCGTATGCCAAATATTCACGACATTAAGGTGTCGCGTGGAGCGCGTGAAACGCGTGATCGTCGCCGAAGGATGCCTACTTTCCTCCTTCGAAAACCTACAAACTCCATTTCAATTTCGTTTACGTTGGGCCAATCTCTTGCCAACTGTCCTCCAAACAAAATGCGTAAAAAATTTATCACCTTCTTTTCTTCTTGCGAATAAAAACTAACTCAGTTTGAATCTCATTTGGCTTAAGCCATTCTCTTGTTAGCTGACCTCCAAGCTGAATGCGTAAGAAATTTACAACCTTCTTGCCTTCTGCGACGAACAATTAACTCAATTTCAATCTCGTTTACGTTGGCCCTTCATATATCAGCTGTCCTCCTAGCGAAATGCGTAAGCAATCTATCACCTATTTTCCTTCTTTCTATAAATTCTAACTTCATTTTAATTTCATTTACGTTGAGCCATACCCTCGCTAACTGTCCTCCAAACACAGTGCGTAAGAAATTTATCACCTTCTTTCCTTCAGCGAATAACAATTTGCTCCATTTTAATCACTTTTAAGTTGGCCATTCTCTTGTTAGCTGTCCTCCAAGCAAAATGTTATAAGAAATTTACCACTTTCTTGCCTTCTGCGAATGAAAACAAACTCTATTTCAAACACGTTTACGTTGACCATTCACTTTTCAGCTAACCTCCAAGCAAAATGCGTAAGCAATCTTTAACCTATTTTCCTTCTTCCAATAAATACTAACTACATCTCAATTTCGTTTACGTTAAGCCATACCCTCGCCAACTGTCCTCCAAACAAAGTGCGTAAAAAATTTATCACCTTCTTTCCTTGAGCGAATAACAATTTGCTCCATTTCAATCACGTTTACGTTAGCCATTCTCTTATTAGGCTGTCCTCCAAGCAAAATGCGTAAGCAATCTATGACCTACTCTCCTTCTTCCAATAACTATTAAATCAATTTTAATCTCGTTAACGTTGGGCCATTCTCTCGCCAACTGTCCTCCAAACAAAGTGCGTAAAAAATTTATCACCTTATTTTCTTCGGCCAATAACAACTAACTCCATTTCAATCTCGTTTACGTTGGGCCAATCTCTTGTCAGCTGTTCTTCACGCAAAATGCGTAAGAAATTTAGGACATTCTTTCTTTCAGCGATAAACAATAAACTCCATTTCAATCTAGTTTACGTTGGCCATTCTATTGACAAGCAAAACGCGTAAACAATCTATCACCTACATTCCTTTTTCCAATAACTACTAACTCTATTTAAATTTCCTTTAAGGTACGCCATTCCCTTGCCAACTGTCCTCCATACCAAGTGGTTAAAAAATTTATCACCTTCTTTCCTTCGGCAAATAACAATTAGCCTTATTTCAATCAAGGTTACGTTGGGCCATTCTCTTGTAAGCTGTTCTTCACACAAAATACGTAAGAAATTTACGACCTTCTTTCCTTCTGCGAATAACAACTAACTCCATTTTAATCTCGTTTAAGTTGTGCCATTCTCTTGTTAGCTGTCCAACAATAAAAATGCGTAGGAAATTTATCAACTTTTTCCTCCTGCGAATGAGAACGAATTCGATTTCAATTTCATTTACATTGGCCGTTCTCTTTCCAGCTGTACTCCAAGCAAAATGCATAAGAAATTTATCACCTTCTTTCCGTCTGGGAATAATAACTAACGCCTTTTCAAGTTCATTTACGTTTGACAATTCTCTTTTTAGCTGTCTTCCAAGTAAAATTCGAATAACAACTGACTCCATTTCAATTTCGTTTACGTTGGGCCATTCTCTTGTCAACTGTCCTTCAAGTAAAATGCGTAAGAAATTTACGACCTTCTTTTCTTCTTGCGAATGAAAACCAACTCCATTTCAATCTCATCTAGGTTGGGCCATTCTCTTTTTAGATGTCCTCCAAGCTAAATGCGTAAGAAATTTACGATATTCTTGCCTTCTGCGGAGAACAATTATCTCAATTTCAAAACTCGTTAACGTTGGAACTTCTTACATCAGCTGTGGCCTAAGCAAAATGCGTAAGCAATCTATCACCTATTTTCCTTCTTCCAATAAATACTAAGTCCATTTCAATTTCGTATACGTTGAGCCATAACCTCGCTAACTGTCCTCCAAACAAAGTGCGTAAGAAAGTTATCACCTTCTTTCCTTCAGCGAATAACAATTTGCTTCATTTTAATTACTTTTACGTTGGCTATTCTCTTGTTAGCTGTCCTCCAAGCAAAATGCTTAAGAAATTTACCACCTTCTTTCCTTCTGCAAATGACAACAAACGCTATTTCAAACACGTTTACGTTGACCATTCACTTTGCAGCTGTCCTCCAAGCAAAATGCGTAAGCAATCTATAACCTATTTTCCTTGTTTCAATAAGTACTAAATCAATTTCAATTTCGTTTACTTTGGGCTATACCCTCGCCAACTGTCCTCGAACAAAGTGCATAAGAAATTAATTAACTTCTTTCCTTCAGCGAATAACAATTTGCTCCATTTCAATCACGTTTACGTTGGCCATTCTCTTGTTAGTTGTCCTCCAAGCAAAATGCTTAAGAAATTTTTCCACCTTCTTTCCTTCTGCGAATGACAACTAGCTCCATTTCAAACACGTTTACGTTGGCCATTCTTTTTTCAGCTGTCCTCTATGCAAAATGCGTGGGCAATCTATGACCTACTCTCCTTCTTCTAATAACTATTAAATCCATTTCATTCACGTTAACGTTGGGCCATTCTCTTGCCAACTGTCCTCCAAACAAAGTGCGTAAAAAATTTATCCCCTTATTTTCTTCGGCGAATAACAACTAACTCCATTTCAATCTCGTTTACGTTGGGCCAATCTCTTGTCAGCTGTTCTTCACGCAAAATGCGTAAGAAATTTATGAAATTCTTTCTTTCAGCGATAAACAATTAACGCCATTTCAATCTAGTTTACGTTGGCCATTGTCTTGACAAGCAAAACGCGTAAACAATCTATCACCTACATTCCTTTTTCCTATAACTACTAACTCTATTTAAATTTTGTTTACGTTAGGCCATTATCTCGCCAACTGTCCTCCAAACAAAGTGCTTAAGAAATTTATTACCTTCTTTCCTTCGGCGAATAACAATTAGCCTTATTTCAATCACGGTTACGTTAAGCCATTCTCTTGTAAGCTGTTCTTCACACAAAATACGTGAGAAATATACGACCTTCTTTCCTTCTGCGAATAACAACTAACTCTATTTTAATCTCGTTTACGTTGGTCCATTCTCTTGTTAGCTGTACCCTAAGCAAAATGCGTAAGCAATCTATGACCTACTTTCCTTCTTCTAATAACTATTAATTCCATTTCAATCTCATTAACGTTGGGCTATTCTCTCGCCAACTGTCCTCCAAACAAAGTGCGTAAAAAATTTATTACCTTATTTTCTTCGGCGAATAACAACTAACTCCATTTCAATCTCGTTTACGTTGGGCCAATCTCTTGTCAGCTGTTCTTCACGCAAAATGCGTAAGAAATTTAGGACATTCTTTCTTTCTGCGATAAACAATTAAATCCATTTCAATCTAGTTTACGGTGGCCATTGTCTTGACAAGCAAAACGCGTAAACAATTTATCACGTACTTTCCTTTTTCTAATAACTACTAACTCTATTTAAATTTCGTTTACGTTAGGCCATTCCCTCGCCAACTGTCCTCCAAACAAGGTGCTTAATAAATTTATCACCTTCTTTTCTTTGGCGAATAACAATAAGCCTTATTTCAATCACGGTTACGTTGGGCCATTCTTTTGTAAGCTGTTCTTCACACAAAATACGTGAGAAATTTACGACTTTCTTTCAGTCTGCGAATAACAACTAACTCCATTTCAATCTCGTTTACGTTGGTCCATTCTCTTGTTAGCTGTACCTTAAGCAAAATACGTAAGAAATTTATCACCTTCCTTTCTTCTGTGAATAACAACTAACACCATTGCGAGTTCATTTACGTTTTACCATTCTCTTGTTAGCTGTCCTCCAAGTAAAATTCGAATAACAACTAACTCCATTTTAATCTCGTTAACGTTGGGCGATTCTTTTGTCAGCCTTCCTCCAAGCAAAATCCGTAAGAAATTTACGACCTTCTTTGTTTCTGCGAAGAACAATTAACTCCATTTCAATCTCGTTTACGCTGCCATTCTCCTTTAAGTTTGTCCTTCAAGCAAAATACGTAAGAAATTTACCAGCTTCTTTCCTTCTGCGAAGAACAATTGACTCTATTTTAATCTTGTTTACGTTGGCCATTCTCTTGTCAGCTCTCCTTCAAGAAAAATGCCTAAGCAATCTATCGCCTACTTTACTTCCCTTAATAACTACTCACTCTTTTTTTAATATTAGTAACGTTGAGCCATTCTCTCGCCAACTGTCCCCCAAACAAAGTGCGTAAGAAATTTATCACCTTCTTTCCTTCGACGAATAACAATTAGGTCCGCTTAAATCTCCTTTACGTTATGCCATTTTCTTTTTATCTGTCCTTCAAGCAAAATGCGACAGATATTTACCAGCTTCTTTACTTCTGCAAATAACAACTAACTCCATTTTAATCTCGTTTAAGTTGTGCTATTCTCTTGTTAGCTGTCCTCCAATTAAAATGCGTAAGAAATTTACCACCTTCTTTCCTTCCGCGAATGACAACTAACTCCATTTCAATCTCGTTTAAGTTGTGCTATTCTCTTGTTAGCTGTCCTACAATTAAAATGCGTAAGAAATTTATTAACTTTTTCCTTCTGCGAATTAAAGATAATTCGATTTCAATCTCGTTTAAATTAGCCGTTCTCTTTTCAGCTGTACTCCAAGCAAAATTCAAAGAAAATATATCACTTTCTTTCCGTCTGGGAATAACAACTAACGCCTTTTCAAGTTCATTTACGTTTGACAATTCTCTTTTTAGCTGTCCTCCAAGTAAAATTTGAATAACAACTAACTCCATTTCAATTCCGTTTACGTTGGGCTATTCTCTTCTCAACTGTCCTCCAAGTAAAATGCGTAAGAAATTTACGACCTTCTTTTCTTCTTGCGAATGAAAACTAACTCAATTTCAATCTCATTTAGGTTGGGCCATTCTTTTTTCAGCTGTCCTCCAAGCCAAATGCGTGAGAAATTTACAATATTCTTGCCTTCTGCGAAGAACAATTATCTCAATTTCAATCTCGTTAACGTTGGCCCTTCATATATTAGCTATGCTCCAAGCAAAATGCGTAAGCAATCTATCACCAATTTTCCTTCTTCCACTAAATACTAACTCCATTTTAATTTCGTTTACGTTGAGCCATACCCTCGCTAACTGTCCTCCAAACAAAGTGCGTACGAAATTTATCACCTTCTTTCCTTCAGCGAATAACAATTTGCTCCATTTTAATCACTTTTACGTTGGCTATTCTCTTGTTAGCTGTCCTACAAGCAAAATGCTTAAGAAATTTACAACCTTCTTTTCTTCTGCGAATGACAACAAACTCTATTTCAAATACGTTTACGTTGACCATTCACTTTTCAGCTGTCCTCCAAGCAAAATGCGTAAGCAATCTATAACCTATTTTCCTTCTTTCAATAAATACTAACTCCATTTCTATTTTGTTTACGTTGGGCTCTACCCTCGCCAACTGTCCTCCAAACAAAGTGCGTAAGAAATTTATCACCTTCTTCCCTTTAGCGAATAACAATTTGCTCCATTTCAATCACGTTTACGTTGGCCATTCTCTTGTTAGTTGTCCTCCAAGCAAAATGCTTAAGAAATTTTTTCACCTTCTCCCCTTCTGCGAATGACAACTAACTCCATTTCAAACACGTTTACGTTGGCTATTCTTTTTTCAGCTGTCCTCCAAGCAAAATGCGTGGGCAATCTATGACCTACTCTCCTTCTTCCAATAACTATTAAATCCATTTCAATCTCGTTAACGTTGGGCCATTCTCTCGCCAACTGTCCTCCAAACTAAGTGCGTAAAAAATATATCCTCTTATTTTCTTCGGCGAATAACAACTAACTCCATTTCAATCTCGTTTACGTTAGGCCATTCTCTTGTCAGCTGTTCTTCACGCAAAATGCGTAAGAAATTTAGGACATTCTTTCTTTCTGCGATGAACAATTAACTCCATTTTAATCTAGTTTACGTTATCCATTCTTTTGACAAGCAAAACAGGTAAACAATCTATCACCTACATTCCTTTTTCCAACAACTACTAACTCTATTTAAATTTCGTTTACGTTAGGCCATTCCGTTGCCGACTGTCCTCCAAACAACGTGCTTCAGAAATTTATCACCTTCTTTCCTTCGGAGAATAACAATTAGCCTTATTCCAATCACGGTTACGTTAGGCCATTCTCTTGTAAGCTGTTCTTCACACAAAATACGTGAGAAATTTACGACCTTCTTTCCTTCTGCGAATAACAACTAACTCCATTTCAATCTCGTTTACGTTGGTCCATTTTCTTGTTAGCTGTACCCCAAGCAAAATACGTAATAAATTCATTACCTTCTTTCTTTCTGTGAATAACAACTAACACCATTTCAAGTTTATTTACGTTTTACTAGTCTCATTTCAGATGTCCTCCAAGTAAAATTCGAATAACAACTAACTTCATTTCAATCTCGTTTACGTTGGGCGATTCTTTTGTCAGCTGTCCTCCAAGCAAAATGCGTAAGAAATTTACGACCTTCTTTGTTCCTGCGAAGAACAATTAACTCCATTTCAATTAGGTTAACGCTGGCCATTCTCATTTAAGTTTGTCCTCCTCGCAAAATACTTAAGAAATTTACCAGCTTCTTTCCTTCTGCGAAGAACAATTGACTCTATTTCAATCTTGTTTACGTTGGCCATTCTCTTGTCAGCTCTCCCTAAGAAAAATGCCTCAGCAATCTATCGCCTACTTTCTTTCCCTTAATAACTACTTACTCTATTTCAATTTCAGTAACGTTGGGCCATTCTCTCGCCAACTTTTCCCCAAACAAAGTGCGTGAGAAATTTATCACCTTCTTTTCTTCGGCGAATAACAATTAGGTCCAATTAAATCTCATTTACGTTGGGCCATTTTCTTTTTATCTGTCCTCCAAGCAAAATGCGAAAGAAATTTACGACATTCTCTTCTTCTGCAAATGACAACTAACTCCATTTCAATCTCGTTTACGTTGTGCCATTCTCTTGTTAGCTGTCCTCCAATTTGAATGCGTATGAAATTTAACACCTTCTTTCCTTTTGCGAATGAAAACTAACTCCATTTCAATTTTGTTTAGGTTGTGCCATTGTCTTGTTAGCTTTCCTTCACTTAAAATGCGTATGAAATTTATCACCTTCTTTTCTTCGGCGAATGACAACTAACTCCATTTTAATCTCGTTTATGTTGAGCCATTCTCTCGACCACTGTCCTCTAAACATTGTGCGTAAGAAATTTATCACCTTCTTTCCTTCGACGAATAACAACTAACTCCATTTAAATCTCGTTTACGTTGGGCCATTCTCTTGTAAGCTGTACCCCATGCAAAATGCGTAAGAAATTTATCACCTTCTTTTCTTCGGCGAATACAAATTAGCTCCATTTCAATCTCGTTTACGTTGGGCCATTCTCTCGCCAACTGTCCTCCAAACATTGTGCTTAAGAAATTTATCACCTTCTTTCCTTCGGCGAATAATAACTAACTCCATTTAAATCTCGTTCACGTTGGGCCATTCTCTTGTTACCTGTACCCCAAGCAAAATGCGTAAGAAATTTATCACCTTCTCTCCTTTTGCGAATAACAAGTAACGCCATTTCACGTTCATTTACGTTTGACCATTCTCTAGTCAGCTGTCCTCTAAGTATAATGCGAATATCAACTAACTCCACTTTAAACTCGTTTACGTTTGGCCATTCTCTTGTCAGCTGTTCTCCAAGCAAAATGCGTAAAATATTTAGGACCTTTTTTCCTTCTGCGAGGAACAATTAACTCCATTTCAATCTCGTTTACGTTGGCCATTCTTATGTCAGCTTTCCTCCAAGCAAAATTGCTAAGAAATTTACCCTCTTCTTTCCTTCTGCGGAGAAAAATTACTCCATTGCAATCTTGTTTACGTTGGCCATTCTCTTGTCAGCTGTCCTTTAAGCATAATGCGTAAGAAATTTACGACCTTCTTTCCTTCTGCGAAGAATAATTAACTCTATTTCCATTTCGGTTACGTTGGCTATTCTCTTGTTAGCTGTCCTCCAAGCAACATTCATAAGAATTTTACGACCTTTTTGTCTTCTGCGAAGGAAAAACTAACTCCATTTCAATCTCCTTTACGTTGGGTCATTCTCTTGTCAGCTCTCCTCCAAGCAAAATGCGTAAGAAATTTACGACCTTCTTTCCTTCTGCGAAGAACAATTAACTACCTTTTAATCTCGTTTACGTTGGCCATTGTCATGTCAGCTGTCCTTCAAGCAAAATTGCTAAGATATTTACCATCTTCTTTTCTTGTGCGAAGAAAAATCGACTCCATTTCAATCTTGTTTACGTTGGCCATTCTCTTGTCAGCTGTCCTCCAAGCAAAATGCGTAAGAAATTTACGACATTCTTTCCTTCTGCGAAGAACAATTAACTCTATTTCAATCTCGTGTACGTTGGATCATTCTCTTGACAGCTGTCCTCCAAGCAAAATACGTAAGAAATTTACGACCTTCTTTCCTTCTGCGAAGAATAATTAACTCCTTTTCAATCTCGTTTACGTTGGCCCTTCTCATGTCAGCTGTCCTCCAAGCAAAATGCGTAAGAAATTTACGACCTTCTTTCCTTCTGCGAAGAAAAATTGACTCTATTTCACTCTTGTTTACGTTTGCTATTCTCTTGTCAGCTGACCTCTAAGCAAAATGCTTAAGTAATCTATCACTTACTTTCCTTCTTGTAATAACTACTAACTCTAGTTGTTTTTTGTTTACGTTGGGCCATTTTCTTGCCAACTGTCCTCCAAACAAAGTTCGTAAGAAATTTATCAACTTCTTTTCTTTGGCGAAAAACAACTAACTTGATTTCAATCTCGTTGACGTTGGGCCATTCTCTTGTCAGCTGTCCTCCAAGCAAAATGCGTAAGAAACTTACCACCTTCTTTTCTTTTGCGAATGACAACTAACTCCATTTCAATCTCGTTTACGATTGATCGTCTTCTTGTCAGCTGTCCCCCAAGCAAAATGCGTAAGAAATTTATCACCTTCTTTCCTCAAGCCTATTGATGATAAACTGAGCCACCAAGATGTTATTTCTCTTGGAACGTGTGCACTGACAAACAGCCATGCTTTAAAAATATAGTGGTAAATATGCCTTAACTTACTAAAATTGGATTATTATGTTAGGGTGGTTAAAAAACCTACAACCCAAAGAAGAACTAAAAAAGAGAAGACTAATTTAGTTCCAAAATTATGAAAAAGGAACATATCAAGACTGCTGCAGCAGGTTCTTAAGATATTTTTGAGATTATGGCCACCTATATCTATAGGCAGCGTGTGTTATGTTAGGTAGTTGGAAGGCAATCTTTAGAGACAAACCATAGAGCAGCCAGAGAACAATAAGACTCCTCTTCCAATCTCCAATGACCACGTTTCATGAAATACCTATGTCTAATGTCACCAAATCCTCTTTTGCATCCGATGACTGTGAAGTTACGCAGAAGAAGCGGTATGGTCTGGGTCTCAACTTCGATTGAAGCCATTTCACACTTTTTTGCTTACAGGGGAGAGTGAATACAACAGCATACGAGGAATTATTGCCATAGCTTACTTACAGCATCTGCCAGCCTTAGAGACCCAACCTGCAATTTTCAGGTAGGATAAGGTCTCCTGCCACACTACTAATTTGGTAAAAATCCTGATGGACGACGACCCAAGCACTGTTATGCACTGGCATGCACAGATTCAGAGCGTGACATCCATTGGTAATATCTGCTAGGCACGCGGAAAGAGATCTAAACCTAGGAATTCGAAAACAGTTCAAGAACTCTCGCAACTCCCTTATGATGAACTGAGCAAAATAACGGCGTAAGGTTTAAACAGTTGGCTCGTTCCTGTGGCAGTAATATAAAAAAATAATTGGTAATAAACGCTGCCACACTAAATGCTTATTACTTTTATCTTGTGCAAATGTTTTCTACTGATATATTTAAGCATTATATTCCAATCGAGGTTTGCTTATTTTGTCGTTCTGATCATTTTGGCCACTAAAATTATTCTATTAATTTACTCATATGCTTATCTATTTATCATTTTCTATATCTGAACTTAATTAATATATATATGTATATATATATATATATATATATATATATATATATATATATATATATATATATATATATATATATATATATATATATATATATATATATATATATATATATATATATATATATATATATACATACTTTTGACTGTAAGATATCTAAAATACACGTAAAGGGTTAAATTGGATAATTACTGAGATAAAACTTAGGAATCACAAAATTTGTCTGATCCCAAACTTGCCCATCACTGTAGTAATCACTACCATGATCTGTCATGTGTTTGCTATGTAACTAACTTTCACTCGGCACGCATATCATCGTATTCATGAATCCTTACTATCAATCATGTATCTACTAAAATTTTTAGGAATCCTCCAGCTTTCATTTTTTCACCTCTCTGCCCAGCTTTTTCTCTTTAGAGCATTTACTTCAATTAATTTCCCTTTGATACCTTGGGAACTTTTAGATTGGATAAAACTCGTTCGTTTCGATTTTCCTTTCCTAGTATGTTTTTTGTTTTTCTTTCGTACTTTTTATTCCTGTGTTCCGCGGCAACGTCTTTGATAAGGGGTAAGTCCTTGTCTAATTAGAAAGAATTTAAGCCACATCGGTTGTGTTGTTACCTGATGGATATCTATTTACATCACCATCGCGGTATTTGCTATCTATTACAGTTCCCATGGTTTAGATCTCAGTTTAATGAGTAGTATCCCACTGAAGAATAAAAAGCCTCAAAAGAAGAGCAAGTCGGTAGTCTAATATTTACCAAATTATTAAGATTCCAGTATTTGTTTTACTGGGTTTTCAGTTATCTCTTTTTACTAGGCCAGTTGTCGAGGATCATAAGCAGTCTAGATAAATATTAAACGGACTAGAAGAAAATATGTCAAAAAAAATTCTTGTTTGGCGTAAATTTTGTCTTAGGCACATTTTTAACATAGTCAAAGCAATGCGTTTACAGCAAAAAACTAATTACATCCAAGATGAGAAAACTTGCTTTTGAAAATCATCCTTTAATTACACACAAAGTCTCATTAGGATGAAACAGCCTCATAATTTACATGTCTTGTTCCAAATGACGGATCTAGAGTATTTTTGTGGGCGTTTAACGAGCTATAATTAAATACAAGATTTTTTTGTAACCCCGAATATACGACGAAGCAGAAGCATTAAGGGGTGAGACTAGACATTTTAATATAGTTTATGTGCTGATATCCAAAAATAGTGGGAAAGGGTTAGAGCTGCAGGTTGACGGAATTTTTACCGCCTTTGCTTTATTCGAACCCTGTACTGTGAAAAACCTAAAATATTATTAAGCCTTACTTCTCATTTCTTCTAATTAGGCTCACCTCTTCATATGTACAAATGTATAACTTCGACCCTTGTGCTTTTGTATTTGTTCCTGTAGGCTTTGAAAGAAGCTTATTGACCCCATTGTTTGGGGTTTGATTTCTATTGATATCTGCTTTTAGCCCTGATATTTTCTATAATTTATTTTCCTTAACTTTTTTTTTTAATCTTTATCTCTTGTCCCTGGTGCACACTCACTGTTACCCCTTTGGATTAATAAGGTTGTCAATTTATTGTGTGCAATCAATGGGTAAATTCTGCCTAGTCTCTTTCGTAAAAAGGTTGTGAATCGTATTGATGAAATTTTTAAAAAACGCAGAATGAGTAGGAAAATTTAGAGTGAAAGTTCGCAAACGAGGAACTTCTCTGGGATCTAAGAATGAAAGGAAGAGAGGCAACTGTCGTCACACCAAGCTGTTTCCATCGAAAGCAGGACTCTTTGCTGAAAATCCTTTGCAAATCTATAAATACGGCGTTTCAAGGAACAGAGTTAAATGCAAAGGTAATATCCGCCACAAAATTATGTTCGTTGCATTTTGATGCATCATAACTTCATATTTAAGGTTTCTCGAAAACTTTTCCATCGTTTAAAAATCGGAAAAATAATTATTTTATGCTGATTTGAGGATCTGAATTAACTTTGTAGAAAAGGTAATTTGAGGCACTAATACTTTCTACCCTATATACGCTAAAAAATCAGTCAGTGCTTGTTTAGGGTGCAACTCATTCCTATATTATGGGGGGATTGAAAATTTTACGCACCTTTCTAAATGTTCACCAAAATTATTTTCGGTTACTTTATGGTACCACATACTCTCATATTAAAGATCTATTTAAAAACACGCAGAATAGTTCTAATTTCAATCAAAACGCTTCTATTTTCGCTCCATTTAATGTCGATTGATATAATAATGAATTTGCACGTCAACAATGAAAATCAGTTTCTTATCCCTCGCAATTCGTGTTTTTAAGGTCTGTAACTCTTCTCTCTGACTTTCTCGTAATCTCGGCCTCATCAGTTACCATTTTGACAAGGTTAAGCCCAGCAGGCAAGACTGTATTTATAAACTCTAGCTACCTTGTAGGCCCATAGAAAAATAGATTTACAGTGGTCACTCAGTTAATTGAGTGGCGTTATCCTACTTAGATGTATTCCAGGTAAGGTAAGGTTACAATTGAACTTCCATTTCTTAGCTGGTACAGAACCCGATAGCACATTCAAGCGATATAAATTCCCACAGCACGCAACTCCCTCCCTCCAATCTACCCTGGGTTCCTCTGAACAGTCTCTCAGAAAGCGCGACATAGTCAATTGTGGTAACGTTGACGGTGTATACAACACAGGCTGTAGGACCAGAGCTTTCTATCTCAATCTCCAAATAACTTTGGAGATGGCTGATATGTCATCTGCTCCTGGGAGCTAAAAACAACAAACCCTAACAACCTTATCAGGTTTGATTGCCTTTCCAGTCTCTCTCACTTCCCGCCTTGATTGATGCAATTCCCTTCCCCTTAAATGTCCCAGCTTCCTTGTACTTGTCGTTTAGGCTGTCTTGATTCCAAACCCTGAAAACGTTATGCTCTGGTTCGTCTCTCACACTTAGATATCTTATTAATGGTTGTTCTGGATAGATGATAGCTTTCTGTATATTGGACTGGAAATGAAAAAAAGGACTGCTAATTGGATAAGTTCATGCCTGTTTCTTGGTGCCGTCAAGCGAGCTTTGAAGAACCACAACTTCTCCAAAGTTTTTTCTTGGTTGATTGACAGATGACATTGAAGAGCGCCATACGAAACATTGCGAACATTATTAAATTACACAGCTACATCCTACCTAATATCCTTACTTTCTATATCCTAGTCTTTGAGTAGCCTACGCCCTATCTTAGCCGTCTTAATTAAAGTTCCGGCTACTCCTCTGTGTTGCTTGGATGGTCGCGCTTTCTCTCTATTTGCCATGAGATTATGGAATGATATGCTACCTACGAAACGTTAATTCCAGTCTCGTGGTGCTTTTATCTCTGCCTTTTAAGATAGACCTTTGCTCTTCAGCATTTCCTTAAACAGGTGGCTTGTCAAAGCTCAATTGCTTGAAAAATAATTTACACCTAAAACTCATTATTATAATTTTTTATTTCTAATAGCGATTAAAAAATGATTGCTTGCTTTAAATGTCTTAGCATGATAATTTTTTTTTCAACAGTTAACACATGGAATTTGTGGTAAAGTGAATAAAGGGCATTGTTCGAAACAACAATGGTTTGCTTCTCCATTTTCAAACCCCATTACAAAGAAATCAGTTTGTAAACGGAAAGTATTCAGAACTTCTCTAAATACTAATTAACAAACTTTTTAGAAAAGTCTATTTATCCTCAGTGTATAAGTAATTTCTTGAAAGAAATGTTTTGTAATTATTTCCCATTAACCTAAAAAAGGTACGTAATGATGCAATTAAAAATACATAAGCAGTAAGATAGAATTACGTAGCAGAAATCTGTGGTGTCAAATTTCAGGCAAAATTATTAATTATGAGTCAGATGGTTGTGAAAGATAATCCTGAAACACAAGCGAATGAATTAACGCCCGGAATTAAGCAAAATAAATCAAGTAAAAAAATAGAGCATTATCCAATTTTCGACCTTACTAAACAAAAAATATATATTAAAGCATTATACATCGCAGTTAAACATGCCATTAAAACGTATTTTTCATTGGGTTGAGGTGTGTCGAGGTGGAAGAGAAAAGAATCGAGATTTCTACTCTCTTGCCATCGGGCTACAAGAAAGACATTGCCAAGTGGCTCAACGTCAGCCGCATGACCGTACAGATGAAAGAAAAGCCTTCGAAAGTGCTTGGAAGTATAAAAGAACTGCGCTGACAAATAAGATGGTTGAATGAAATTTCTATAGAAACAAAAGACCTGATTTTAAAGGAGTTGGTTGGGTAGAAATACTTCTATAATCTTATGCTGATTTTGGATGTAAGATAATCTATAAGTTTCCTTTCGTCAATTCACATCTAAACTGCTCTTGCGGACAGTTTTCGATCAATATCTGAGGAAAGAGGGTAACACTTCCATCAAGTCAGGTACAATGCATCATGGTTCATAGAATGGAGGAATGTTTGCAGATTACTGTTGGAAAATATACAGGAGAAACATATGACAGTGCACTGTATTGTATACAAAGATCAATGTTTTTTGCTTCTCGTTATGGATAGAATGTTCAGCGTAATTTTAACAAATAAATCAGTATTTTGGTTACTTTCTTCAGTTGACTGAGTTATCTCTTAACTTTCTAACATGCATCATAGAGCTATATACAGTACATTTACACTAAAAGTAATGTAATTGTAAAAAAGTATAATTTGTATGGAAAATAGTTCTAGGCAATTTGCATTGCATCCTTGAGTTTATTGTTTTTATCGTTATATTTTAATAAACGTCAAGAAATCGAAAAGCAACGTAAGCATCTCCGCCAGCACGTTTTACGTAGATATTTAAAGAAAGAAGTGAATTTAGAAGTAAAAATGCGTGAAAAATCAATAATCTCAATAGAAAATAGGTACTTATTGTATAATAAGATAAAACGAAATCATATTTGGTCTGAGTGGTAACCGAGCTTCATCATATTATTAGGTGTGAAATGATTGTTACATTAAGGTAAACTATAGTGTTCAGATAACTGTGGCTACCCTCGTAGAGAGTAAAGAATCAAAATGCTTCAGACATTCTCCTTAGATGGCAATTCTTCTCTGATTGGTGAATTTTTAACGTGCAAAGCATACATTATAATATTAAATTTCGCAAGTATCTATAATATTTTCCAATGAAATTAGAAAAAAAACTTTATTTGTTAAATTTTCGAAAGAGTCTAAACCTAACCTATAACACTGGCCTGCGTTTCAAAACTTTAATTTAAAAAAGATCCTTTTTGCGTGCTGAATTATAAATATAATTAATTTTCTTTGGCTAGGTCTGGTTTCTAAGATACACTCGATTTTTATTACAGCATATTTTTCATAAATGGCGCTACCATCCAAGCGTATATGGGCTTTGTTTTTGCCACAGCTGGTCATAGGATACCTTAAATAACAGTTATTCTTTCTCTTTTCAGGTCTAATTGTACAGTACGATGGATCGGAAGTGTAAGAACCATTCTTACAAATCTTGTTTCATCTACGGACACGTGTTTCTTCCAGAACGTCAAGCGAAAATCACGGATTTTGTGAAGAAGGCTTATTACGCTTATTTTGCAGTCAAAATTGGAACCAGGATAAGGCATTTGCTCCCCATATCTGCTGCAAAACATGTGTGGAAAACTTACGGGATTGGACACCATTGGTGTCCCAATGGTGTAGAGGGAAGGGAAAGATCACGTTACCGACTGCTACTTCTGCATGACAAATTTAAAAGGCATCAATCGCAATAACAAGCACCATGTTCAATACGTTGATATTCCTCCTGCCATAAAGCCAATCCCCCATGGACCAGATGTTTGTGTTCCTGAGCCGGATCTCATCCTGGAATCTATTTCTGATTCCGAATTTACTGACATGACTGATACAAGTGAGTGTGGTGCATACGAGCCAGAAGAGGACGACCGATCGGTGTCATTGACCCAAGCCGAACTCAACGACTTGACTCGAGACCTGAACCTATCTAAGGAGTCTGCCCAGCTGCTGAGTTTTCGTCTTTGAGAGGAACATCTACTTGCTCCAGGAACAACGTTCTATTGGTATAGGGAACGTGAGAGTGAATTTAGAAAATACTTTATGTTCAATAAAACGTCTACACTGATCTACTGTAACAATATTGCTGAACTCATTAAATTAATAAGTATGAAGTATGTTGCCATGGAATGGAGACTTTTTATTGACTCGTCTAACAGAAGTCTCAAGGCAGTTCTTCTGAATAACGGAAATAAGGTTTCATCAATCCTTGTTGGATACTCGACTGAAATGAAAGAATCCCACCACAGCATGGAACGCCTGTTGTCTTCTCTCAACTACCAGGAACATAAATGGTTGACTTGTAGTGATCTTAAAGTTGCTGGACTCATCCTAGGACTTCAAGGTGGGTACACAAAGTATCAATGCTTTTTTTGCTTGTGGGATAGTCGAGCTGAAGACCAGCATTATGTCAGACAAGAGTGGCCATCAAGACAAGGATTAGAACTCGGGTCATACAATGTTCTCTCCCACCCTCTAGTTGAACCGAGCAAGGTGTTACTTCCACACCTACACATCAAACTCAGCCTAATGAAGAACTTTATAAAAGCACTGGACAGGGAAGGTGGAGGATTTGCCTTCCTCTACCGCAAGTTCAAACGAATCAGCATAGCAGGTATATTTGATGGTCATCAGATAAGAGAACTCATAAAAGACTCTAGTTTTGATGACTCATTAAATCATACTGAACTCTCTGCCTGGCTGTCGCTTAAGTTAGTCATTGCAAACTTTCTTGGTAACCACAGAAGTCCTCAGTACCAGAAGATGGTTGATAACTTAATAGAGAATTTCCGCAAACTTGGGGAGCGTATGTCAGTGAAAATGCACTTTCTTCGGTCCCATCTGGATTTTTTTCCACAAAATTGCGAAGACTTCAGTAAAGAACAGGGTGAGCGCTTTCACCAAGACATCCGTGTCATGGAGGAACGCTATCAAAGGCTAATGGGATGTGAACTTTCTGGCTGACTACTGTTGTTGCATTAAGAGGGATGTGGTGTCTGCTCGGCACAATCTGAGGTCACTGAAGAGACCAATCATCCACGAGTTGCTTATTTTGTGCATTGTACTATTCATGCTATCTATAAAAAATATTCTATAAACCTTCTGGAGTAAATCGGTCCAATATTTGCTACTATGTGTTTCATTCACAACAAATATTAGGAAATATAGTTTTTGGTATGTGCTCATATTTCAAAAACCTGACCTGATTGGGTAAAATGAGCATGATTTTCAGATTCAATGCAAAAAACTAAACTAAAATCAAGTATTATATACTTGACTTTGAAAACAACGCAGACCAGTGTAATGAATACACGAATTTGGCGTAATGAACATCATAAAATTTAATGAGAATAGTTGCAAAGTGAACTGAACAATGGGAAAATTAATATCTGAATTTTGTAATGTGTTATTAATAAAATACCACAAAATATGTAAAAATATTTATTTGAGTATATTGGCTAGAAAAATTCTCCATAAAAGGTTAGATTGCAAATTGCAAAAATAGTTCATTAGTCATAATTGCGCCTCTTGAATGTAGAAATTAAAGCTGGAACAGCGCGATTCCATCTATTGGCCTTTATCACGACCAGCCTGGTCGTTACCACTTAGCGATGATAATAGTCTTTGTTTTTCCGATAAGAGAGTAGTATTGATTGAATTCCGTTTGAAATCGATAGGTATTAGCTGAAGAGGAAAATTTTAACTCTAACATGGATTATTTTTAAATATAAAAATGGGTAACTTTTCGCCAGTAATCAAATTTTAAACCGCCCAGTGGCATAGGCAAAATATGTAAGACTTAAGAACATTATGGCTATGTAAACGCAGCAAAACTTCTCACAATTTTAATGTAAATCTCGGTTGTTTTCTTAAACCTATTTATCGCCGCAAATAGGAGTATACTTGACTTTGAAAACAACGCAGACCAGTGTAATGAATACACGAATTTGGCGTAATGAACATCATAAAATTTAATGAGAATAGTTGCAAAGTGAACTGAACAATGAGAAAATTAATATCTGAATTTTGTAATGTGTTATTAATAAAATACCACAAAATATGTAAAAATATTTATTTGAGTATATTGGCTAGAAAAATTCTCCATAAAAGGTTAGATTGCAAATTGCAAAAATAGTTCATTAGTCATAATTGCGCCTCTTGAATGTAGAAATTAAAGCTGGAACAGCGCGATTCCATCTATTGGCCTTTATCACGACCAGCCTGGTCGTTACCACTTAGCGATGATAATAGTCTTTGTTTTTCCGATAAGAGAGTAGTATTGATTGAATTCCGTTTGAAATCGATAGGTATTAGCTGAAGAGGAAAATTTTAACTCTAACATGGATTATTTTTAAATATAAAAATGGGTAACTTTTCGCCAGTAATCAAATTTTAAACCGCCCACTGGCATAGGCAAAATATGTAAGACTTAAGAACATTAAATATAAAAATCGATAGGTATTAGCTGAAGAGGAAAATTTTAACTCTAACATGGATTATTTTTAAATATAAAAATGGGTAACTTTTCGCCAGTAAAATAGTTCATTAGTCATAATTGCGCCTCTTGAATGTAGAAATTAAAGCTGGAACAGCGCGATTCCATCTATTGGCCTTTATCACGACCAGCCTGGTCGTTACCACTTAGCGATGATAATAGTCTTTGTTTTTCCGATAAGAGAGTAGTATTGATTGAATTCCGTTTGAAATCGATAGGTATTAGCTGAAGAGGAAAATTTTAACTCTAACATGGATTATTTTTAAATATAAAAATGGGTAACTTTTCGCCAGTAATCAAATTTTAAACCGCCCAGTGGCATAGGCAAAATATGTAAGACTTAAGATAATAGTCTTTGTTTTTCCGATAAGAGAGTAGTATTGATTGAATTCCGTTTGAAATCGATAGGTATTAGCTGAAGAGGAAAATTTTAACTCTAACATGGATTATTTTTAAATATAAAAATGGGTAACTTTTCGCCAGTAATCAAATTTTAAACCGCCCAGTGGCATAGGCAAAATATGTAAGACTTAAGAACATTAAATATAAAAATCGATAGGTATTAGCTGAAGAGGAAAATTTTAACTCTAACATGGATTATTTTTAAATATAAAAATGGGTAACTTTTCGCCAGTAAAATAGTTCATTAGTCATAATTGCGCCTCTTGAATGTAGAAATTAAAGCTGGAACAGCGCGATTCCATCTATTGGCCTTTATCACGACCAGCCTGGTCGTTACCACTTAGCGATGATAATAGTCTTTGTTTTTCCGATAAGAGAGTAGTATTGATTGAATTCCGTTTGAAATCGATAGGTATTAGCTGAAGAGGAAAATTTTAACTCTAACATGGATTATTTTTAAATATAAAAATGGGTAACTTTTCGCCAGTAATCAAATTTTAAACCGCCCAGTGGCATAGGCAAAATATGTAAGACTTAAGAACATTATGGCTATGTAAACGCAGCAAAACTTCTCACAATTTTAATGTAAATCTCGGTTGTTTTCTTAAACCTATTTATCGCCGCAAATAGGAGTATACTTGACTTTGAAAACAACGCAGACCAGTGTAATGAATACACGAATTTGGCGTAATGAACATCATAAAATTTAATGAGAATAGTTGCAAAGTGAACTGAACAATGGGAAAATTAATATCTGAATTTTGTAATGTGTTATTAATAAAATACCACAAAATATGTAAAAATATTTATTTGAGTATATTGGCTAGAAAAATTCTCCATAAAAGGTTAGATTGCAAATTGCAAAAATAGTTCATTAGTCATAATTGCGCCTCTTGAATGTAGAAATTAAAGCTGGAACAGCGCGATTCCATCTATTGGCCTTTATCACGACCAGCCTGGTCGTTACCACTTAGCGATGATAATAGTCTTTGTTTTTCCGATAAGAGAGTAGTATTGATTGAATTCCGTTTGAAATCGATAGGTATTAGCTGAAGAGGAAAATTTTAACTCTAACATGGATTATTTTTAAATATAAAAATGGGTAACTTTTCGCCAGTAATCAAATTTTAAACCGCCCAGTGGCATAGGCAAAATATGTAAGACTTAAGAACATTAAATATAAAAATCGATAGGTATTAGCTGAAGAGGAAAATTTTAACTCTAACATGGATTATTTTTAAATATAAAAATGGGTAACTTTTTGCCAGTAAATATAAAAATCGATAGGTATTAGCTGAAGAGGAAAATTTTAACTCTAACATGGATTATTTTTAAATATAAAAATGGGTAACTTTTCGCCAGTAATCAAATTTTAAACCGCCCAGTGGCATAGGCAAAATATGTAAGACTTAAGAACATTATGGCTATGTAAACGCAGCAAAACTTCTCACAATTTTAATGTAAATCTCGGTTGTTTTCTTAAACCTATTTATCGCCGCAAATAGGAGTATACTTGACTTTGAAAACAACGCAGACCAGTGTAATGAATACACGAATTTGGCGTAATGAACATCATAAAATTTAATGAGAATAGTTGCAAAGTGAACTGAACAATGGGAAAATTAATATCTGAATTTTGTAATGTGTTATTAATAAAATACCACAAAATATGTAAAAATATTTATTTGAGTATATTGGCTAGAAAAATTCTCCATAAAAGGTTAGATTGCAAATTGCAAAAATAGTTCATTAGTCATAATTGCGCCTCTTGAATGTAGAAATTAAAGCTGGAACAGCGCGATTCCATCTATTGGCCTTTATCACGACCAGCCTGGTCGTTACCACTTAGCGATGATAATAGTCTTTGTTTTTCCGATAAGAGAGTAGTATTGATTGAATTCCGTTTGAAATCGATAGGTATTAGCTGAAGAGGAAAATTTTAACTCTAACATGGATTATTTTTAAATATAAAAATGGGTAACTTTTCGCCAGTAATCAAATTTTAAACCGCCCAGTGGCATAGGCAAAATATGTAAGACTTAAGAACATTATGGCTATGTAAACGCAGCAAAACTTCTCACAATTTTAATGTAAATCTCGGTTGTTTTCTTAAACCTATTTATCGCCGCAAATAGGAGTATACTGTTTCCACCTTACGGAAAAAAATACATTTAGGAGTAAAGAGAAATGTTTTCAGAGCTCGATAATTTATGTGTTTTAAAAAAAGATAATATGCAAAAATGAAAGAGCTGAATTGCGAGCCGATTCATCAAGGATCTAGGACGGGTATCTATACAAAATATATAAATTATATGAAATCGAAATTTCCTATTTGCTAATAATATATTGATTTGATCTAGGGTATTAAATTGTAAGAGATTAGAATGAAATAAATATCCGATTTTCAAGAATAAAGTTTTAGATAGACTTTATAAAAGTAGTCTCTTGTTATCGCTTAGGAATGCTACAATGCTTAACACTGGCCTGCATTTAAAAACATTTTGGCAAAGGTCATAGATTTTCCAACTTATTTTGAATAATTTTTGCAAGCTAAATTTAATAATATCATTACTATTTACTTTGGTCAGATCTGGTTTTTAAGATATGCTTAATTTATATTATAACGTATATTCCCAACAACCGCTATCAACTAACCGTATATTATGTACTTCTGTTTTGTAGTATCTAGTGATGAGTAACCATACATAACTTATTTTACTCATCTCCTCAGGTATGGATTTGTATTACAATGGATCGTACGTGTAAGAATCATTTGAATAGCTTTTGTTACATCAGTGAACATGTCGCTCTTCCAAACCGTTAAGCAGAAATCACAGATTTTGTTTTAAAGGTATATCATTCTTACTTTGGAGTGAAACTAGGGGGCCAGGATAAACCATTTTCTCCCCGTATTTTCTGTAAAACATGTGTGTCAAATTTGCATGATTTGGAAAATGGATCCCGCAAGAACTGTCCACGGCGAAACTGCAACAGTGTGTTGCTTGCTGTGATTCATTGCTTACACGAAACCATCAGGCACTATTTTTCAGGCTTGTTAGTGGTGGTGAGAAGTGTATTTATTTATCATTACCTTAATCGTCGCCGTTCTGAATCAATCGAGGAAGTAAAATTTTTCAACAACGGAGAATAGGAGATCCTCTCAAACGATTATGCTGATAGAATGATGGAACATTGAAGAAATTGTCTATTAGGAACGGTTTTACTTCAACAATTAATGCATATCTCTATCGCACTCGAATGAACAAAGATCTCATAGCGGAGCTCGGTTGAGAAATATTGCTTCTTCCTCCATATTGGCCTGATCTTATTCCTTCTGATTATCGCTTGCTTGCGGGATTCTAGAACAATTTTGATGCTTTTAGGTTAAGATCTAGAGAAGGGGTTAAAAAGGAATTTTATAAGCGTGGCCTTTACATATAAGCTTGTGTACGGATGGAATCAGGTTTTATAAAGCAATGGATTAATTAGAATAAACGAATAACCAAATTAATTGCTGTAATAATTACATATGCATCTTATTATAAATACCTCCATGATAGTAATTTAGTCACAATTGCGGTGTGTTTTATAGTTTAAGAAAAATATTCTCCAAAATAAGTGTATCGACGCCATCTTGTTATTTATAAAAACAAATTGCTTTCTCTAATCGAGTCTGTATTATCTATATATGAGTCATAGGCTTTTAATAATTTCACTTCCATTTGCATTTATATTACCCATGCATGACTGAATACGCTCATTGTTCGCTTTAGGGGCAGGTGATTTTGCACCCAATTTTGGGGGTTATTTTTATATTTTTTTGTGTTTGGCAGCTATCCCACTGGCCAATTTAGCAATCGCCTTTTGCATTTGAATCAGATGTTAGGCTTTAGAATTAGGAATATTACGAGATTTGCAAAGTTGCTGGGGGGAAGGCACCCTCCACAATTGAGTGGGGGTATGGCGGGCGAAGTCTCAATTTTAAAAAAATACTCCACAGACGACGGTAGTGCCGCCTACTTTAGACTATTTCTGCCCCAAAATGAACATTTATTAGGTACTTTCAAAATAGGGGCTTTGCCCCAATATGCCTCACTTAATTTGATGGGTTGCACCCCCCCGCAGCTTTAAACAACTCGTGATATTCCTAATTCGAAAGCCTATAATCAAATTTGAATGCCAAAGGAGATTGCTAAATAGTTTACGTTAGTTTACAATGATTAGAAAAATATATGTGCAATTTATTTTTATTTATAATTTACATGAATTTTCTTTCAATTATTTTATCTTACGCAAGATTTCTTTTTACATTTCGTCGACGAAGACCCTCCTTTTTTAATAATATTCACACAAACATTACGAGTATGCTGCATAGGACCGAACTTTTAGGGAAGGAATAGTATTAGGAATGTAGTCGCCTAACGAATAAATAAATACACACACACACACAAACATATATATATATATATATATATATATATATATATATATATATATATATATATATACATATATATATGTATATATATATATATATATATATATATATATATATATATATATATATATATATATATATATATATATATATATATATATATATAAATATATATTAGAAATGTACACTGTAAAAAACTAAGCTTATTTCTAATATAAAAAAATGCTTATTCAGTCATCAGAAAGAAAATATCTTTGCCGTACCATCAAAAATTCTTGCATGTAATTTTGAAACAGATTTTGGGTGGTTTTAGGCTTCTGAATCCAAATTTGAGCCCATATTTTTTCTACTATATGAATTATACTCTATAGGCATTTATTTTTACCAAAGTTGACCATTTTGGTAGTTATGAGACAGTTTTATTATTCTCACAAAAAAATAACTCTTTTTATAGTAATAAATTATTTTTAATAATGTTTTAATTCGTTGCTAATTTATTTTTAGTGATTTGCGATAGTGTTATAATTTTTTTGGCTTGTAGGTATGTATTCTACTAATCTGCTGTTATGATTCTACCTTTTTACGACTGCAATTCTCAGCAGGGGGGGAAAAGCTGATATAATGTGGTTGTTTATAAGGGAACTTGGAAGCTTAACTCTAAGCTAGTCATGGCTACGCTTTCACAGGAAAGAAAGTATATATACGATCCAGACATCTTTTGCTATATTTGTAGATGCGACGTTTCAACAGCTTAAAGATGCACCATTCCATCATTCATCAAAAGATCGTATGTACTATACCTAATTTTAAGTAGCGCACTGAGAGCAGAATAAAAAAGGGGCCGCTCATGGTTTAAAGGAAAGAATGCTATGCTCAAGTTGGAATGCCTATAGTTTGGGGAGAACAGAAAAAAACACGTTCATGACTGTTATTTCTGCTTTGTAAATGTCAAAATATTCTATAAGATAAAAAGGCAATACATGAAATATTCTAATATACCCTCTCCTAGACTGCAACTTCCTCATTGTGCTTAGATGTTGGATTTCAGACAGCAAGCAAGAAAGCTTTTAAAGCCTGACACGTGTCTCATTTAATCATCATCACAACAAAGATACAAAAATGAAGAACTAATTCAATAATAATAACCAACTTGTATACTGCACTGAAGTTGAAAGCCTTCTTCTCTCTATATGATTACGAAAAAAGTTCGAAATGTCTTTTAATTCGCAAGGGGAACTTTTCTGGATCTATCCCAATAGGAGACTTAGTAACCATAAATGATGACTATTTAAACATCAAGCCTGTACTTGACCGATTGAAAGACTGCGAAGAGGAATGATCGATCTGTGTGGATTTGTAAATGCCGAACTTCTTTTGGTGGGAAACCATGTGGTTACACCAAATAACCTTGTTTTCTCTGCTAATAGGACAGTATAGTAAGGGTCAATTCTCACAAATTAAGAACCACGAAGGCATTTTCTGTTAATTTATGGTTTGCATCATTTCTATGGGGATTAAGGGGTGCTGAATCCAAAGTTGTTGTATGCAAAATTAAAACATGTCCATAATGCAAGTGTCAGCTTGAAATCTATTTAAGTACACATCTTTATGACTAAACAAGGCAGAAACGTT
Organism: Ceratothoa steindachneri; assembly: GCA_963969495.1. NCBI lineage: Eukaryota > Metazoa > Arthropoda > Malacostraca > Isopoda > Cymothoidae > Ceratothoa > Ceratothoa steindachneri. The sequence goes on from OZ018328.1 coordinate 89,903,273, forward strand.
AATTAAATATTATTTTTTAGATATTTTACATGACGAATCCAATGCCATCTACTGATATTACATATATATCAGAAAAACAGTTGTTTTTAATAGGCAATAATGTGAGACGTTTTATGATTTGCGGTTAGGGGGAGTGGTCAGAAAATTAAATATCAGATAAGCAAGGATTAGCAAATGACTAGCTAACTCGCTGAATAAAATAAATTTATGAATATGCATCAATTCCTCAAAGTAACCATTTATATTATATGACAGTTATTTCTTGTGGGTGTGAATTAGTTAACTGGTGGCTGAAAATATGACTGAAGCAATAGATCATACCCAAGAATGTCAAGAGTTATGCATCACATGGAAAACAGAAAACAAGCAGAAGCTCATGACAGTTAATAAGGAATACGTTCAGTCAACTATACTATAAGACAACAAAGGCTGAAATTGTATCATGACAATTTCAGGGATGCAATCAATCGCCTTACTAAAATATTTCAAGAAGACTCGCCTCAACATTTTTGAGGGCATAAGGAGTGCCGAGTTAGATATGTAAGGAAGAGTGGCATTGAATGGTTAAAAAAACGTCTTACAGACAAATAACAAACAAAGTTTGTCTATATCCACTCCAACTTCTCAAAATGTTCGTCTACGGAACAAACTACCACCAAAAGATATGAAACAGTGCATCTTTTGACAACAAGATGTGAAAGAATCAGTTCATCTCATAAAAGAACTTAGAGTGAGCAGCAGAAAAATACAAGCATCAAAGTATAACCAATTCTTAAAAGTGCGACTAGCTTGTATGAACTATCTTACAGCTGCAGATGGAAAATATCACAAAACATGCCTACAAATTTTAAACAGTGGACCAAACGTGTGGAAGACATGTTACTTCCGAGCAACAACATGTCGTTAGAGTGGCTTTGCCAAGAACTCGAAGAATCAGCTAAGCAAGCAGATATTCTGGATTTTGCACACGTGTGTGAACGGTACTGTGCAATAGCTAATAAAGCTCAGCTAGATATACCATATAAATACTTTAGTCGAAGGAACTTCCTGGGTGCGATAGGACAACCCATGTTTGATTCTAGCCGGAGTGATCTATGGATCAATTGTGGGCTTCTGGGAGCAAATGCTGCTTACTATAGATGGCGTCAGTCTGGCCACAACGAATGGCAGTCTACTTTTCACCAAATAGCTTAGCGAATATACTGACAAAACAGGTCAAAACCACTGTAGATGTGACCCTCCAGGAACCCAGTTGCTTAGTCATTGATGGAAAAGCCCTTGTCATGGCACTTGGATTTCGACATGACAATAACGTTCGGAGACTATGCCAACAAGTTTGTTTACAGAGCGCCTCCAACCAGTACTCCGTGAAATACCAAACGAGACTATTCCCCTTCTAGCCGACTGGTCTAGATTCATGGCACTGGAGTAAAATAAAACAGATCTACCTGTGGTTATAGTATCAAGGAGGTTTGCTGATGCGACGTCTGTGAAATCATCCAATCCTATCTTGATGTCTCTTCTGTAAAGGCTAACCGACCGTGAGGAAGCTGAATCACGACGGTTTTGCACTGAACCTAGGCTTCAAAGAAAACAGTCTTGGTATCAGCGCATGTCACAAACGTGCTTCTTTTCCTTCTGGCAGACTATTACAAAATCGGATGTAGAGATCTCTACCTGAAAGCTGGCACATCAAATGATCCAAAGTATTTTCCAGTACATGACATTTGCAAGTCACTTTCTGATGATCAAGTGGAAACACTCCTAGCCTTTCATGTCATTAGTGACTGTAATAGTGTCTCCTAGTTCAGCAATTATGGAAAGAAAATAGCCTGGCAGGTGTTTGAACAATATCTTAACTATCTTGTTGGCCTTTGGAAGGGCCGCCTCACAAAAAATACTGTGGCCTTAACAGAAAAATACATCTCTAAGATGTATGGTGTGCATGAGTTTGATACGTGCAACAAAGCAAGATTGAAGTTGTTTCGCAAAAGTGACCCACAAGAGACTGCCACCAACTGAAATTGCAGCCAAGTTTCATATCATGAGTTCACACTACCAAGCTACAATATAGAAACAACCTCACGTGCCACGTCCTGATCTTCCTCCGGGTGGTTAAACGAGATGGATGCACAAGGAAGGACAGTTAGTACCACGATTTCTCTCGCTACCTTCCATTCCCAAAGCCTGTATCGAGTTCTCGTCTTGTTAGTGTACAACAGGGTGCTTCAGCCAAAGTTGCAGCTGTAGGTATGCATAGGGGATTCGAAGGGTTGAATGTGTAGTCTGTAGATCTTGCAAAATAAGTAGCCTTTTTGGAATAGCAGACTACATATTACTGACTATTATTTGTTTAAAATTATTGATAATGGTGAATCCATAAATAAGGAGGAAAGTAATTAGCAGAATGAGTCACTAAGTGAGGGGTAACTATCATGTTTTCTAATGTACCTTTACCTAAACTGACTATAATCTTACTCTTGTATTCTATTCAGAAAGATTTAAATCGAATGTATTCAAGCATGCAAATGCAGAAAAATTTACACTTGCCGAAACACTGAGAAAGACTGTGAATAAGCCGTCACTACAAGCATAACTGTAAGGATAACTGTATATCAAATATAATGCTAACAACTTTACTTGTTACTGGTTATAAATAATATTTCTATTTTATTATAATATAATATATTATTTTATTCAGGAAAACTGGTATGGGATTCAACAGCAGAATTGAACAAAGAATGAACAGTAGGAAACTTAGGGACTCCTGCCGGAAGACTGAGGTTTATTAATCTCATAATTTGAAGGACCAGATATGCATACAAAGCCTATACTTTGCCAGTAAATATGTATAACGGTTGAAAAAAATATATAAGGACCAAGCTGCTTCTGGATCGTAATTCTTTGACAATTTAACACTTATTAATCACTAATAACCACCTTTTGAGCTAAAATTACACCCTTTTCACTATTTATTTATGTGTTTCAAGCTGTTTATGCACATTTGTTCTGAAATAAGCCTAGAATATGTAATTATTCATGTATGAAAACCTATAAAAACATATACTTGACGCGTCTGCCTCGTTTAGTGAAAAAGATTTGTACTTAAATAGCTTTCAACTTGACACTGACCGCCATTTTGGATTTCTCAATTTTGAGCCATTATGAGACATTTCTGAGCTTTGTATACATAAAATTTAGATTCAACCCCCTATAATACCCCTAGAAATGATTTATATTATAAATTAACACGAAAGGACTTCAGCACTTTAAATAAGAACTTTTTCAGAAATTCTGCCTAGACTAGTAGAAGTAAAGATCAATACTTGGTTAGGAAGGAATGGTAAAAAAGGCAGATTTATTGGTAAAACGAACATTATTAATTATCCACTGGTTATCAGAAAAGAACGTCTTTCCACCATTGCACATTATATTCGGTCTCATCAAGTAGATTATTAGAACTTTTGAACCTGCTAAATAGTGCTTTGTCTACATATGTTCTATCTCTCAGTGTCTTTACGATAAAAGAAAAAGCAGGCTATTCAACGAACCTTAGATTAATACATTACTTAAAGACACACACTTTTTTATCACGAAGCCCGCTGTCAAACTAAGAGTCTGGAAAGCAGTCACTAATGCAGCGCACAATTTTCTAGGGAGCAAAATAGATGACATCTACCGAGAGTTTGTGAAAGAACTTCTTTAAATATGCAAGCTTTGGAGTGCTGAACATGTTAACAGTGTGGTAGAGTCGAACGTCGATGCTAGCCAAGAATTGACTCTACAGTGACGCAGGAAGGAAGCACGCCAGAAATTGGGATAAAGATCCCAGTGTGAGGGTTAAATAAGCAAAATCGAGTGCGGGGGCCCTAAATAGTCAATTCTTAAAGGTTCTAAGTTTAGAGAAGCTCATTGGAGAAAATAATATTAGCAATGGTAAATAAATGACAATAAATAAGGTGAAACCCGAGGTAGCAGTGGCAAACGGGGGTGAGGAATACAACTGACTCGATAGGGACGAGAATCCGAAAGGGACTGTACGATGATTGCGTCAAGAAAATGTGGGAGAGGGCAAATACCGGAGAGATTCACGTAAATCCTAATTGACTGAAGGCTTTGGAGACGACGAGAAAGTGGGGCGCTGCAAAGTTTCACTTTCAAAATTCCTTCTTCTTTAACTTCGCTGAGAAACTATCGAGAGAGAACTACAGACGAAAAAGAAGTCAATACCCAACTTCGTGTCCATCGTCTGTCGGGTAGGAACTCTGGCCTTAGGTACGAGCGAGGCCGGGCAGAGAAGAGACGCGTTGCGTTCATAAATGGAAGCCGTTGGAAGGCGGGGCTGGGCGTACGAGACTGTACGTGGCTGCTAACAAAGGCGGGGCTGTCTGGTACTAATTTCTCAAAGCTTTTCTTGAAATATTTGAACTGCCTCGGCGGAAGTGGGTCACCAGAGCCCCCATAGGGGGATGGAGATCACATTAGACTTGGCGCGCCAATGGGGAGGGGATATTCTGGGCAAGCATCATAGGATCGCGCAAAAGTCCTCGATGCCGTAGGTTAGGCGCTGATCAGGCGATGCGATGGGAGCAAATGGGAACCCAATACGAATGGCACGGCCGCGCGACATTTTTTAAGCGGCTCCTAGGGTTCCACTAGCTGACCATTCTAGATAAGAGCTCCAGATAAGAGCTCTAGATAAGAGCGCGAAATTCTCGCTGTTCCCTTGGGGCTGTCTGGACGTGCAGGTGCATCTTCCCTCAGGTTCCACGGGTATATGTTAGGTTGTAGGGGTGGGGGAGGTAACTTTCTCTCTCTGACATACAGATAACGTTGTTGATGAAATCCAGGAACAAGTTGAACCTTTCTATCAAGAATTTAAAGTGATGAAAGAAAGTTATTAAGGTCAATGGGACTCAAATATTATGGCATATCACAGCTGGGATGTTTCAATAGTAAATTTCCTCGCAGATGAAGTTTACTAGTTATTAAATGATAATAATCCATGTTAAAATATTGTAACTAAATTAGGCAACTTTCATTGAGAGCAACTTTGTACATTGTATATAGCAATGTTCAATCGCAACATAGTTTAAAAACTTAGTGAAAAGCAAAAAATAATGACATATTTGGATTCGAAAAAACCTATGGAAGGAAAATCGGGGTGATCAATGTTATTTTAGACAAAAATCCTAAGTTTGTTTTAAGAAGAAAAAAAAATAGTTTCACTTAGGTCACCTGAGGTAAACTCAAATTAAAAAAAAGAAATGAGTCCACACTTGCAATTGGAAGATTTTATCCAGTCCAAGGCCTTTTACAAATATATACGCTGTTGAAAACAATATACTGACATTTGATTGCTTAGAAACAACATGACATTATGCAAAATGTGTCAAAAATTTAAAGTTAGTACCAAATAAAAGAAAAAGAACTGATCAAAGGTATATACTGTTGCCCTCCACTCAATGGTAGGTTATGAGAAAAGTCTCCATGGGATCAGAAATTTCAGAATGTGATCATTTACACATAATCTGTGCCCGGCAATCTTTGATGGGCTTTGCCAACCTGGGCCGCCTTTCAGGCGAAATTGTCCTGGAACTTTAACTATAAAGGATGGTCCCGCCGGAGCCGCCTTATATGTGTACTGGAGGAAGGTGAGACGAGTCGATGGCCCAGCACAACCCATGCCTAATACTTCCCCTAGCCCGCAGGATAGGGAAATAATAATAATAATAAAAATCATATACTAATAATAGAAATAGTAATAATAATTATATTAATAAAGCGAATATTAATACACAATAATAATACCCGGCAATAGTAATATACATTAATTATATTACATAAAAACTAATATAAAAACATTACTAAATCATAATAATAATAAAAATAATGATAATAATAAATAATAAGAAGAATGATAATAACAATAATATTAGTAATCATAATAACTAATCAACACTAATAATAAAATGGTAAAATAGTTGTTGTACGGGAGTGAAAGGAGAGCGCAGCCACAACTTTCCCATGCCACATCAAAGAGTTCACGTCAACCCTGTGACAAGACTTCCCTAATTTGCATTCAGGCTGGGAGGACGTGCAGCTCCTCCAGGTACAAAATGTAACAGGTTTTTTCCATTTATTGCGATAATAGGGATTTCTAATCTTCTTTATTGGTGTATTTTACTCTACTCTTTAATGGATCGGCTAGATTGCGCCTCTTATTTGTAGGGCTTTAATGTCACGACGTTCTCGTCCTCTAGTGGTAAAGCCTTATCGCCTTTATGTTTGTTGTTGGGCTGTATCTTCTTTTTTAGTTTGAGGGTTTTTTTCGATCCCGTTATCAGAAAGGTTTCGTCGTCCTTTAGTTGGTAAGGCGGATCTCCTGAAGAATCCGCAGCCCAGCTTGCCAGAAGTGTTCCAACGGGAGAATCCGCGACCCAGAATTACTCAACTGCAGAGTCCGCCACACAGAATTACTCAACTGCAGAATCCGCTACACAGAATTACTCAACTAGAAAATACGCAACCCAAAATTACTCCACTGCATAATCCGCCACACATAATGATTAAACTGCAGAATCCACCACATAGAATTACTCAACTAGAGAATCCACAACCCAAAGTTACTCAACTGCATAATCCGCCACACAGAATTACTCAACTGCAGAATCCGCCAGACAGAATTACTCAACTGGAGAATCAGTTACGCAAAATTACTTAACTGTAGAATCCGCCACACAGATTTACTCAACTGGAGAATCCGCCACCCAGAATTACTCAACTGGAGAATCCGCCACCCAGAATTACTCAACTGGAGAATCCGCCACCCAGAATTACTAAACTGCAGAATACGCCACCCAGAATTACTCAACTGGATAACCGCTTTACAGATTTATTTAACTGGAGAATACGCAACCCAGAATTACTCAACTGGAGAATCCGCCACCCAGAATTACTCAACTGCAAAATCCGCCACCAAAAAGCAAGTAATGTTTATCTTTATTATAAACAAATTAAAAATATAAGCTAACATAATATAAAATAAATAATTCTAAAAGATTGAATAATTTTACTTTTTCATAGATTAAAAACCTTTCATGAATTTAGTTCGCTTATGTTCGCATAAATACTGGAAAGCATAGGTTCCAAGCCTATCTCACCACATCATTTCACTTAAAAGGATGCTAATAAATTTCTTCGACAACCTCGCATTGGTTTCATTTTCTGCTTTTGTTCATTCCAATATGACACAATAGCTTGGGTATGCAGACCCGTGTGATGATCTACAAAGATAATGCTATGATTTACTGCTATCTGCTTAAGTCCAAGATCTCGTTGAATATAGGGATAAGATTTCCATTCATCCGTGTGAATAACAGAACCGGTTCGTACAACAGCATCAATTATTGCAAGAAGCGTAATGGAATCTCTGCGTTCTACAATTTTCTTATAGCCAACAGCTGGAGTGAAACTAGTGCCCCAAAACCCAAATAGATTTTTCATTTCCTCGTTTTTTTTATGGCAAAACATGACTCATCGGCTTGAACAATGATTCCAGGTCCTCTCAATTGAATTGGATGCCTCTCAAAGTACCTTTGACACACTTCACGAAAAAAATTGAAAATGTCGATGACGGTTTTTTCGCAAATGGACAGCATATTAACCAAATTTTGTAAAGCTTTTTATAATGCACCATAAGTACAAGATATGCAATCAAACACAATGTCAAATTAGACTTCTCATAAAAATCCTTTTCTGATTGAAGTAACACATACTTTATACTTTTGGCACTGTGGATTGTAACAACGCCACTGATAGCCGTATTTCAAAGACTTACGCTTACACAAATTCAATTGCTCGTCTCAGTATATACAGTTCATTTGGCTCTTTATTTTGCATAAATACTATGAGAAGCGTGGCATCTTCCTGTACTAATAATGGCATGAGTGTATCGCGGTAAAATGTATTAGCTGCCATGGGTTAAAAATTATAAGCAAAAATTACTCAGCCACCTTATTTACTAGTATACTACTTATATGCTCTAAATTCTCTGAGATCTAATATTTATAGAGATTTATAGGCATAATATCAACTACATATATGTATGTATCTCCAAATTGTATGACTTCAAATCGTATGTTTTGTCTTATCTTAGTGACTGACTGATAAGCTGTCAGTCATATGTTATGACTGATATATTGTATGTCCACTCATCACTCATCACCTGTTTAATATAGAATGATAGCTGGATATTTATAAAAGATTAGATCTTATCATTTGGATTTTTTTAGATTAGAATATAAATACATTTTTTTATAATGTCAACTTTAGGATCTTTAGTCTCCAACTGTAGAATCTGCCACCCAAGACATCTGGGCGGCGGATTCTCCAGTTAATCCGATAGGGCTTCATTAGGCCATTTATTGTTAAGATTAGTTCCTTCCTTTTATAGTAGGGGTTTATAAACCCCTTAATTTATATATATTTACTGTCCTCTTTATTGGTATAATGAGATTGTTTTCTATATTACTATTATGACGCCTCGTCCTTTTGGTTTCTCAGCGCAATAATAAAATTCACATACAGAACAGAAGAAAGTCCTTTACTGGCAAGGACGAGTAAGCCAGAGGATTATCCTCGCTGGAGAGATTGGTGAATAAAAAGATAATACTCTTCAGATTAGTGGAAATATTAAGATTTGACTGCATCTGCAAGACCCAGTACCAGTCGCTTAAAATATATATATTCACAATTCTCAGTCAACTTGAATTGGGGCTTATCCTTCTAACACTTTGTGACCCACCTTTTAAAACTCTACTTTCTCTCCCACCTCTTAAGTTTCCTTTATATTTGCTAGTGAATAAAACTAATGCGTAGTGACGTATTACTAAGGCATTTTCATGGCTAGAAAAGTAAAGTTCTGTTTACATTTCATATTTTTTTACAAGAATACTGTTTCTAATTATCTCTGATTCAAACCTCAATATTAATTTAAACTACATAATTTAAACTTCAACAACAAAGAACTTTCAATTTCCTAATAGATCTATTTTATCTCTTGGTTCAAACAAATTAAGTAGTTAAAGGAAAGGAAAGGCAGAAGAAACTTTTGCTCTAGATAGGCTCTCAGGAGGTCAAATTATTTTTCCAATCCAGAAGTTAATAAACCGATCATCATTTTTACCTGTTGAATATTTCGCAATGTGCTGATAAATCAACAAATAAGCTAGTACAGTTTTTTACTCAAAGGAGTAAGAGCTAACATACTTGAAAAGGTATTCAGTATCAAAATTTTATATTATCTAAATTAATCGGTTAATTTCATTTGGTTGAGAAGGTGCGTCTCTTTGAATAAAATTCATTCGTTGAGTTTTTCTATTAACTTTCCTTCAACCTTTAAATTTTTTTAAGTTATTTTTTTTTAATTTGCCTAATTTTCTTTTTACTGTCAAATTTAAACCATTCAATCACAAGGAGATATGGAAAAAATGTAACTATCCTCGTAAAAAAAGTTATTTTATGAGTTTGCTAACGGACAAGATACGAGTATAGTCAAAAGAAAGATCACCCTCATTCTTAAGAAAGTTAAAGTAGAAGAACAGTCTATAGCAATCCTTAAAGATAAATCACGAAAAAAATTAAGTTGTAAATATCTTCTTTCTTCTATGGAATATTTTGTTAAACATATTCCATACTCGATGCATACTCCATACTCGGCTCTTACCTAATTGGACAGGTCAAAGAGTTCTTATTCGAGGGAGAGATGAGTTCTCAAATCGACTATGAGCTCGAAGTCCCATCTCAAATAACTTTCGAAGAAAGGGAAAAATCCTTTTCCATAGCTCTTTAGATTCTCCCCGCTACTCTTACCTGAATCTCAAGAAGTATTAACTAGTTTTGGCCGGGTCATCCTAACTGAACCTTCCCCGTTCTATTCCCAGTGTTTAGTTTTCTATGGCCCAGGAGAAGCTTAACTTTTCCATTTTCCTCTTCAACTTTGAAAACCTTGTGAGTTTCGAGCATATTTTAAAGTTGGCTAAACTCGCGTAGCATAGAGAATATGTAAATGCAATCATAAAACACTAGTAATACCGAAGAAAATTATGAGGTTGCAATTCAAGTCTTAAAGACTGAATTAATTTGCATAGAAAAATTATAATTGTGAATTTACAATATTTCCTTAGGAGTTTAATTTTTATAATTTTACTGTTTTGATAAATTCGACTTGCTCCATCTTATACAAACTTAAAAACTTTTCAATAAATTTCTTTAAGAACGAAAATTGTCTACAAATTTTAAAAGAAAAATTAATATAACGAAAGAACTAACTACTCTACAATTTCGGATATCTTTAATTATAATTCCTCAACCATTCGAAGTCTAGTAAAACTACAGCATACTGAGCAGTTTTGAAAAGATTTATTTTTCAAACCAACCCTAATTCATATATCAAACATTAATCATATTAATACTCAAACTATTCAAAATCGACTGAAAATTTCCTTTTAAAAAGTCCCTTTTCTAATTAATTTTCAAAACGAATGCATTCAAGTTGCCTTTAAAAATGCCCACCTACAATTTAAATTGTCAAATAAAACGTTTTAAATACAGAAAAAGAAACCTACAAAGGCAAAATCTCCATTAGCCACTCTGGCTTTGAAGTTGGAATCCCAATCCTTATATTCAAGAACAAGAGGAACAAGACGCCATAGACAAAGATCTTGAGCCCGACGTTTCCACGTCCGACATCAAAAGAAAGGCTGCTTTGTAGACGAAAAGGAGACTGCGTGCAAATATCGATGGAAAATTTTGAGCATAACATTAATTGAACTGTCTTAAAAAAGTCTAAATAGGATAATAAAGTAATTGAAATTGTAATCCTAGAACCTTTGGTTGGTTTCTAAACATCTCCCGCACGGGCAGCTGTTAAAATTACTCCAATCATTTGTCATTTATTTCTTTGTTCACCTCATCGCCTGTTCATACACCGCGTGTAGTTGCTGATCGGAGAGCCCGACGCCACCTCCCGCTTTCGCAAATTGATATTTCAGGAGAATACTCCTGTATCGCATCTTGTAGGGAGAATTGACATTCGAGATCACCTGTAAAACCCATTCTTGGGGGGATTGGGGAGACGCCTTAACCTCCTTATATTTGAACTCAGTTCTGGCCGACCCAAAAGCTATCTAGTCAGAACTCGGTTAGACGTACTTTAACTTTAACACTGCTAGTGATTCAAAGAAAGTCACAGTAAAGTATTACTAAGACATTCTCTGGGATAAGTGAAATTCCGTTTCAAATTTAACTTATGCATGAGAATAGTGATGGCAAGTAGCTGTGATTCCACCGTATTTTTTTCTTCTTTATTTAAATAACTAAACTAAATTAGCGAAGGTGATTCCTGAGCGAGGAATCACTTTGGAGAGGCTCTAAAGAGGTAAAATAAATTTTTAATTACCCGATCATCTTACCTCCTTTGCTTTTCGTGTTCAAGATTTATATAATATACTAGTAAATGAACAAATATGTTTATGACTTTTCTATTATAGGCGTAAAAACTAAAAACTGCCGCCCTTCTGCGGCAGTTCTCGCTCTTTGCCGGACTCGAACACAGTACTTTGGCGTGGAAATCAAACGTTTTATCCACTAAGCTAACGAAAGTTCCTTTTAAATTATTATGAGCCTTAATCATTATCTTTATTAGTGATGCTCTAAAGAGGCTTTTAATAGAAAGGCTTTGTTGTCCTCAATGTTCATAAAGATTTTTACTTTCCCTTTTCTAGAGTTTTATCGTTCTGTTATTTGATGGGAAATTACCTTCTTGTTTATTGATTGAGTTCGTCATTCTTGCTTTCTATTTGGCTGGATTTATTTTTCTCTTTATTATTATACTTTAATATAGATTTTACTAGTTAGGTCTTGTTTATATCTTACTTGTTTGGTATATTTTCCCCCTTATGTTAGGATGCATCATACCCTTTCTTAGCAGAATATTATGGCCATCTTTACTTGTTGCACATTATTTACTCTTTACTGGTTGAGATTTATTTTCCTCTTGATTTGTTTTGTCGTTATACAATTTTTCGTATTCGAAATTTGTTAACCTTTTAACTAAGTAATCTTCTCGTACTAGTATCTTTACTCCCCGTCGGGTGCTTCGAATCGGGCCTGGTGGCTGGTAAAATCAAGAATTTGTTAATGTAGACTTCAACCTCACCTGCACTTTGTAGGTAATTTGGCTTTATGTTAATTACTATAACTATTTTTTTATCCATGTTTTTTTTTAATTAAAGCCCTTTTGTCAGTTTAACTTTATTTAAATTTTTACCTAATTCCCCCTTCTTCTACCACATATTGAATCAGGCATACAATTATATATTTTTAATGTATCCTTCTGGCTTTAGTTTTTAGTATTGATGAGGCTTTTGTATTTCAATGCTTTTCATCCTCAGTCACTTCCATTATTTATGTTCTCTCTATGCTTTTCTTTCTTGCAATTTAGTGTAATCCAATGTCACTATACTCCACAGATCCGATAATTACGAGTACCGATCCAAAAGTAATAAACTCGTTAAAGAAAACCGTTTTAACACAACAAATTAAAGGAACGGAGAAACGGAAATACAAAGAAATCAGAACTGTATTCAGATTCTAGTTTTGGACGAAATGACTCTTTAAATGGAATTTTTAGACTTGGAGTTTATGCCTTAATGAGGAACTTCCATCTCAAATTGAAATGTGGTCCTTGGACTAATCGCGAAAAGATTTGTGGGAAGATGAGTCAAGGGAAGTTCATGTGGCGACACGTGAGCCATTGTCTGTGTCGAAGCTCTAAGGGTCATTGTCGTGGTACAACTACTCTATACCATACACTACTCCAATATTATGTGGGGGAGGGGGTGACTTAATCACCTGCTGCAACGCGAACCGTTGATGGACTGTTCGCAGGGATTAACGACCAACTAAGTCACACTTGAGGCATTATGTTTCAAATCCTGAATAGGCCGAGAGTATCGTTCAAGGTTAGTTAAAGATGAAACAACAAAAATATAATTTTATTTACGCAGATCAAAATAAGAATAATAATAGTTTAAGAGGAATTATTTCAATTGAAAGAGTCTCTTGATAATTATCGAGAGAATGGATACTAAAATAGAATTAATTAATGTAACTAGGCTCAGATCATAAGGGGGAACTTGACAATACTAATAATGGAGGGGGGTTTCAGTTTACGGGTCGATGACATCGAGGAAGGTCCTTCTTGCGATGAAGCAAGTGGGGAACGATCGGATGAGGCAAGTGGGGCACGATCAGAATGAGCAGGTGGGGCACGATCCAAACCAACTTTCCGATGAAGATAGTCAAACTTCAAAGATGACGATCGACGGGGAATGTGGAAACTGTCCTAATTCCACTGAAAGAGGAATCTTCTTTTCCTCCAAGGTAATCGATGGAGATTTTCTTCGGTTCAATTAAATGAAGGGAGACTGTTGCGAAAATTTAAAGGCTTGCCGTTCACAGATGCTACCAATTGACTTGGATAGAATCACCGCAGAAGAAGTCTGCTGTCTGATGAACGCTCACGGGACGAGACGATAAGGATGACCGTGAGGTCCGGGCTGGACTCCTCAAACTACGTAATAACCCAAGTATTTGCATGGCCGATTCTGAAGGGAAAGGGAGAGTTTGGAAAAAGGAGTCACAAGATCCAGAAGTCTTAATCCGGAGGCGAAGTCGATTCATCATTTAGTAGCAAGGGGCGAGATAGAGCGGCTCTTTCACACCTCGTCACCAAGGAGGACAGGGAGGAGGCTTGGGACGAGTTCGTAGGGTTGGGTAATATTTTCCCAACTTGCTCAGGAGTCGAAAATTCGAGAATGTTCGAACAGGAAATGAGGTCGTCCATGGCGTAATACCATAGCCCGTGGTCTCCAATAAATTGGGGGGTGGGAGGTCAGAGGTTGTTCTTGTACAGTCATTTAAAGTATGTTTGATCATCAGCTCGGGCAAGAGACAATTACCACGGTTCTATCTTAAAATTGTTTTTATAAAATTCCATGGTGCAATGATAGCCACCTCTCCTTAGCTATTTAACAAATTTTCATAATTTATCTCATTTATATATAATAATCAAATGTGTAAATAATAATATACTCTCGTAGAATATGGTCAACTATATCGGGACAACAGAAAAACGAGTACAAAAATAATTTTACTAATATGAAAATTAATATTACTTTACAAGAGTAAAAGGAGTTTTAAACCGAGCTATAACACATTAAATGTGCACGGGTCTCAGCAGCTAAAAGGGGAGAAACTTGGTTAACTTGGTGAGTAAGGGCACCGTACAAAGAAACAAACAATATTGACCGAAGGACACTCGAATAACTTTGAGTGTATACAAAGCCGATGATGCAGGCTGTACACTGCGAGGAGGGGGCATAGAGAGAGAGCACTTGCACTGGAGAGTTGCGCATTGCTATTACCTCAAAGATTTGGTCCGAGGGAGTAATCCTTGCCTTGGCACAAAATTCAAACAATAGTCTCTCGAGAATAACTATTAAGTGGTGAACTTAAATCTTCCTATCGAGTAACACGAATCGAGACTAAGCGCGCTGCTTTTGTGGACCTGGAGGAAGCGGGTCGAGGTAGACTTACGTGAATTAACAAGAACACTGGGAGCTTGAGGGGTCCTGCGAGAATTGTGCAGAGTCCAATAGGACGCAAATACCTTGTACGAACGTGGAAGTGCCGACGGCGGATATTGACGGCGCAGGGCGGGCGGCGGATGCTGACTTCAACCTCTGGCGCCGGATGATTTATAGGCGTCCAATGGGGTCTTCCTCCTTCCGTCTGAAGGGGAGGGTTCTAGGATCAGACGCATTGGCAGACAAAAATAGGCTCGGCCTTTTAGCCCTAGCACGGGAAGGTTCATAAGGAAAGGCGAAATTTTTCCGACTAGAGATGGGACCCTCTGGGCTCTCAAACTTGTCGCAGCTTTCTGTGATGGTGGCATTTCAGGTCACCGCGGTGTCTCATAATTTCGCACATCCATTAACGCAGGTAAAAATGGTCGCCCAGGTGTCTGTTGTCTCTCTCTCTCTATTGAAGGACAAGGAGGTGTTTATCCTCTGAATAAGTCATCAGGTCATTCCTCGAGTGTGGACGGCCGAGGAGGAGAATCGACAGGGGCACGAGATACGTTGAGGGCACCCCACGTGGTCTCCTGAGACACCTGGGACAAATCCACCATCATCCCCATATTGTAGCTTTCCAGTAGCACTATCTGAGGAGAGGGCCAATGTTAGTATGCGAGGCGACCAAGCATGCAAGCAGACATATAGGCAAGTGCGTGAGGGTGGAGGAAAAAGGCACTGAATGGAGACAGGGAGATAGAAAGACATAACTAAAAAGATAGAAGCAACGGACTTACATAAATAAGTCGACGGAAAGGACACAAAAGATAACACAAGGATAACTAAAAGAAATAATATTATATTAGAGGTATATATACGTAAGAAAAGTATAAAATGCCGCCTGAAAAACAAGAAATCACCAATGAGGAAGACGGAAGGTGGAAGGTCAAGATTCAAATTGAGAATGACAAGAAGCGGTAGTAAGGTGAAACTGAGAAGTTGAAAGAGTAACAGTTTAAAAAAAATGGAGATAGCGTAACGAGGGAAATTATTAGAAACGAGGAGCTAAAAAGTGTGTAAAATACAATGTACATAACAGAGCAGTGCCATAATTAAAAAAAAATAGGTACACATAACTAAAGATTGTATATAAAACTAAAGGCAAAAGTCAGAACTAATTTCTTTAAGTATTATTTTTTTTAATTATAGCATTTATTTTATATAAGCCAGGGGAAAGGTTAAAATTATCACATTGGCTTATAAAGGCATATTCAATGATATTCCTTTTTTGAGTGTTCTGGTTTCCTAAGTAAATATTATGGACAAACAGGTAAACAACTTTCTGTTCACATAAATCAACATACATATAATGCCTGAAGAGGGGAAAATAACAGTGCTTTCTTTGTCCAAATGTCAGATAAGGACCATCTAATTAAATAAAACTCGATAAAAATTCATTTATCATTCCAATAACCCTATAAGAAGGAATATCATTGAATCTGCTTTTTTAAGCCAACGGGATAATTTTAACCTTACCCCTGGCTTACATAAAATAGATGCTATAATTAAAAAACTAATATTCAAAGAAATTAGTTGTGACTTTTTTCCTTAGTTTTATATACAATCTTTAGTTATGTGGACCCATTTTGTTTTTTGTTTTTTAATTATGTCACTGCTCCGTTATGTACATTGCATTTTCCCAACTCTTTCGCCCCTCGTTTTTTATAATCTTCCTCGTTAGGCTAACTCCATTTCTTTTAATCTAATATAATATTGTTTTTATAGTTATCCTTGATAAGGAACTTAATAAAGTTCGAAATTACTTGAAAAAGAAACATTATTTCATTTTTCCTGCGGGACATTGCATTCATTTGCTACTCTCACGTGATACTTTGTGAGTTTTTCATAAATATATATATATATATATATATATATATATATAAATGGTTTCAAAGTTATCCCTTTATGCTACTCTTTTACCTTCATAGAAAACTGTTATCATTAGTATAATGACAACGTTATCTTATTCCAATACATTTGAAAGATGGAATAAAATCCAAGATAAATTGGTAAGGTTAATGTATAATAATGCTACTAAATTAACGGTACCAATTTGTCTTGGAATTTATTCCATCTTTCAGCAGGAGAATGCAGAGTAAGCGGTCGCGAAGCATTCCACCACGGACGAGGGGTCAGAGATTGCGGTCCCATTCTCATGGAGAATGGGAGGATCGAGTTGTGAAAACTTTACACTAATCCTTTGGACTCGTTTTCACATCTCTGCTAGAGGGGTCTTCCCGTTAAGTGAAAACGCGTAAGCACGCCAAAAAGGCGTGCCTCGAAATATACCGGAACCTAGCCCTAGCCCGACGAAATTTACCGGCAGGGAAATCGTTTGGGCGTCGCTTATAGCTCATGTAGGCATAACACTCGTGTTTGAGGGCCGTATCACACCTCGCTGACCACCACGAGAGTAGTCAGCCTGCAAAACGGCCAACGTTTTAGGAATAAGAGTTAGGTCTACGGTGCTGAGTTTCCGGAGAAAAACTCAACGGCCTCATCAACTGACCTAAACTCCTGGACTGAGAAAGATAAATCAATCACTTCCTGAAATGCGTACCACTGCGCCTGCCCCAAACACCATCGGGAAGGGCTCTTGGGGGGCAACGTCCCAGAAAATAATATTTGAATGGGAGAGTGTCACTACCATGGAGGTCATCGATCACCCCTAAACCAAAATCAGGAGGATGGGCGTCTTGAGAGCACAAAGATAGATCGAGGCAGGAAAATGAAGCGGTTCTCGGCAGTGATTCATAAGCTCATCTAAGTTTAGGATACCTATCACCAGATCGTTGATC
Source organism: Ceratothoa steindachneri (assembly GCA_963969495.1). Taxonomy (NCBI): domain Eukaryota; kingdom Metazoa; phylum Arthropoda; class Malacostraca; order Isopoda; family Cymothoidae; genus Ceratothoa; species Ceratothoa steindachneri. The sequence goes on from OZ018328.1 coordinate 89,920,770, forward strand.
AGGACTTGACTTCTGCGATTAATCGAATAGTCTCTTCAGAGAGAGTGTCTAACATTCAGCTCTAAAGGTCTTTGGCAACCGTGCCACGCCATGCCGAAAGTCCCATGCGTCGAAGTCGGCTGACGGTGTAATATACGCGGAAATAAGAGTATACCTCTGATCCAGGGGCAGTTTCACAACTACTGCCTGGAAGAAGGTATTTGAAGCAAAAGAATAACTGAGAGATAATGCTGGGTGTGAATTACGCATCCTCCTGCCCGGCCCCCATCCCGTGATGGTGGGGTATCAAAACTACTATACTTCGGAAGGGGAAGCAAGGGCACGCGCCGTGCATGATTTCAGGCAAAAAGATAGCTAACGGGTAACTAGACAAGATGAGACTTGACAGATCCTCCCAGTCTCCCCGGAGTCCGTACCAAATCCATTGAAGGAATATGCTATCCAGGCCTAGCTCATTGAGAACACCCTGACGGGAATGGCTGTACGCTTCCCGGAGGCAGAATTCCAGGCGTTGTTAGCCAGACAAAGGGCTGAAAGCGATGTCACCTTCGAGGACTCATTGGGGGAGGTTGGGCTTCCATGTTAGTCTTTTATCCCATCCACCTCGAAAACCTAGGTGAGCGGGATGGTTTCAGAGGCAGGGATCCTTCCTTTGGAGGACCCAACATCTCCAAGCCACTTAGCCCACAATTTGTTGTGAGCAAATGAGCAAAAGCTCCTTTCGTGCTGCCGGCCTTTTCCGGGGACAGCTTTAGCAACCGCGGAAGATGACCTCACGACCAACTTCAGGGTCTTGCCTCCTGTAAGTTTAGCTACTGGGTGTAGACGCGCGGCCGTTTCGCCTTACGGGAAACGGTTACGCTGGGACAAGGGATTGGAGCTCTGGTTTTAGCCGCGGCTGTGTTTGACCTCTTTGTGCCGCCAGCTTTACCAGGAGAGCACGGAAGGAGGGGGGTTCAAGACCCGCTGATTGGTTCCGAATGGACGCGGAACGACTGTGCTCGTAGGTCTGGAGAGATCCGTAGTAGAGGGTGTCTTTCTTAATATTGTGGCAGCACCCGGCGCGTCTGAACCAAGTCCTTAGCCTCGAAAAATGAGACACGATCCTGTGCCTGAACGGCTAGGATTTCCTTCTCAAGGAGATACGCACCACATTGCTTCGAAGAAGCGGGGTGCAGCTCTCCGCAATTGTAACACTTGACATACACGATTTGGACATAACATGTGCGGCCTTAGAGTAACTTACACAGACTTAGGGTATCCCCGACTAACATGGCCAAAACGGTGACAATAGTAACACTTCCTGGGCAGTGGCATGAATGACTTCACGCGGTAGCAATACCAACCGGCATGCACAAACTCGGGGCGCTCGTTACAGTCGAAAGTGACGAAGAGTGTGAGGGTGTGTCTCGAGGCCCCTCCCTGTTTTCTCATCACATGCTCTACCTTGACCGCCCCATGGTCGTCTAGCTTTAAGGTGATCTCATCTATAGAGTAGTCAACGAGTTCGCTTGAATTTACTATCCCTTTCACGAAGTTCATTGAAGAGTGAGGCGTCACAATCACAGGTGTGCTATCAAGTGTACAAAGTGCACTTATCATGGCCGCCTCAGAGGGATACCACGCATTCGCCAAAAGGCTCTAGTCCGAGAAACCAGTCAGTTTCGGCTCTCTACCAATCACAATAGCCCTTAGGCAACATGCTGGCATCAGTGGAGCGAATAATAAGGAATCGTTTGAGGCCAGCTGTCTCGAAAACGCCAGTTAGTCTTTGAATGAAGGGGCCCGACGTAATCGAGTCTCCGCTCTGTACACTCACATTTTCTTTCTTTGTCAGTGGCTCCCCATCCGGGGGAGCAACGGGGCCAGACGTGCCGTTCTTGGTTTGGTTACTTAGTGAAGTGGCAGCAGACATATACGTTCCCTTGGCCTTCAAGGATGTACAGGAGCCCATAGTCCTTTTTGTCTTTTTTCTATTTATTTTTTTTATGATAAGATGGCAGAAAATGAACCTGCTTCTCCTCTCCAACGGCAGAAGACCCCATGCCAGATGGATTAGCCTCGACAAGATCCTTCTCCGAGATTGAGAAGGGCTTGGCTTACACAGGGGTACCAGCTGGAGAAGGGGATCCCTCCTCTCCTTGTAAGGTCTTAGAGACCCAAGCCGTCTGAGGAGGAACTTGCAAAGGGGCGAACTCAGGGACCATGTACATCTCAGAAGGGGCTCATGGTGCCTCATACCCCCAGGACATCACAGTCCCATTGGTCATAACGTTTTTGGTCGGGGCAGAGAGGTGAGCACGTACTGTGACCCCCCCTTTAAACTCAATAATCGAGCCCGCAGGTCTTTAGAGTGAATGTGCCGACGGGCCCTGTTAGTCTTACTTCCCCCTAAGGGGGTTGGGCGTTTTGTGCTTCTCCCACCTGGAGCTGTCAGTTAAGGACCGTCTGCCATTCTTGGCAGTCCCCTTAGAAAGACAAAGGAAGCGCTGCTGCTGGAGAAATGAGTCACTCAAGAGCAGCTTCAGAAAAGGGGGCGGGTGGGAGTCCCCTACACCCGTAGGCAAAGGAGAAGAGTAAGCCTCCTCTACAGTTGAAGATTTTTGGAGGGTCCCCTGGAAAGTAAAGGGGGAGACCTCCAATTTTTCGGTGGACCTACCTGAGGGCGGCTCCGACGAGGGTATTTCATCTTTGGGCATGGTTACCATATACATTTTACTAGACGCATACGGTAATCACCCCCACGCAGCAGCCCGCTATGCGACGGGTGAGGGCGAGACCAAAAGAACCAGGTGCCGCCCTTTGAGGCCTTTCCTCTAGTCATATTGACCTGGCAGCCCATCAGCTTTGCGGCTCTACCTTGGGCTCTGTGTAAAAATTGATTGAGATGGAAGGAAGAATGAAAGGGGGTGTAAAGAAGGTGTGGGCTGGGGTGAGGTAGGTTGTTAAAAAGCCAACACGACAAGCCAGAGCTAGGGAGGGAGGGAACGTTGTCTCCTTCCCCCTCAGCCACGATGCGGGATAGTTAGGTGAGAGGAAGCTGGCCAGTGTCTAACCTGTGAAATTAGAGGCCGACAAGAGAAAGTTGTGGGAGAGGTTGTAGGGAGAGTGAGGGAGTGGGGTAAAAATATAGGTTGGCAGATAGAAGAGGCTAAGCTGGGGCAGGATGGGGAGTCCCGTCAGCACGGCGTCCAGGAAGGCAAATCACTACGCCCCTTACGAGGCCAGCAATTAGGATTGTGGTTAAGAGTCCTCTCCTGCTCCCTTTTTCTTGGCTCTTCGTTCCTTTCAAAAATCTTTTCCACCTCAAATCTTAGACCTTAGGAAGGGGACTGAAGACGTTACGACGTCCAAAACCTATTTATTTGTATTCTAGGGGTTATGTCTGCTCTCCAGCGACGCCTTACTTTGAGTTTCCTGTTCTGCATTCCGTCCGGGGAGGAGGTGCTACTGTGCGGGGTTGGTTTACTCGCTCTTATCGACCCTCAGGGATCAAATAGGACTGCATCTCGCATGAGACCATATAACCTTGGGTTGTTTTTTATTACTGCCTGGAATGAATGAACCCACAACAATTTAATAATTCAGTACAGTTGGGCTAAAGATCGCTCCCCTAAATTCAAAATTTACTAAATTATGCCGCGAACATTCATCAACTGTAATGATGCCAATAATATCTTAACATTGGATGCAATAAAAGTGCTTCCAAGAATAACATTTGGTGCTCTAATATTATTAAAATTACAATATTTTCTCTGTTTTTGTTTTCAATTATTTCGAGATTTGTAAAGTTCTTCAATCTCCTCGATTCGACTAATTAATGTCAGGCTTGGTGGCTCTATTCGTTCCAAAGTATGGTTGACATTCTGGCCCGATTCGAACGACCATCTTTCTTTCAAGCTATCTATCCAGATTTTTACCTACCTTGTTAAAATTGCCTGTATAGCCCGAAGCTCTACTGCGAGCGTTTAAATCACCCATAAATATCGCCTGATCTTTTCGCCCGAAAAAAATCCATGAAATTCTCTAAGGGTAACAAGTCCTTCCTTGGAGGTTGATACCGTGTCATGACGATCAGGTTCCCCGTGAAGGTCCTTATGCTAATCTTGCCAGGTAACCTTCATTCAAATCCTTGAGTTTCTGAATCTGATGTCATTTCTTACCGCGAGTGTGACGCTGTCGAAGTTGACATCGTTAGTGTTTATTGCGATGAAAGTATAATTGAAAAGCTTGATTTTATTCACTTCGTGGTCTACGTTAATTGAATTCAGAATAATTATCTCGGGATCCTCTTTTAAGTAAGCGTTGCCTAGGAAATGCCTCCTTGTTTCAGCTCGCAACATTGTTGCTAACTATCTTTAATTTTTTGAGTTGGGCCATTATTTTGGTGTTTTTCCTCTTGACTCAATTTTCTTTCAGCATTGTTGGTCTCCCGTTCGATGGGCGATTATGCTCTCCCACTACGCTTCTTCTTGAGTTTCTCTCGTGTAACTATGTGACACATGTCTTGGGGAATTACAAGATTGCCACCAGTAATGATTTTAGAGATATGACGGTCAGTGTATGGGCCCTCGAACTCGAATTTAACGATGCCTCTTTTTGTCCTCTAAATTACTCGTTACTAGTTTTCGAGAAGGATCTTTCTTACAATGGGAAATTCCTTAAGTTGAACCCGTTTTACTCTTTTCTCGTTACGGTTTCAGCTTGCACAGTTAAGGCCGCCTCTTTGCGGTTGCTGTCTACTGGAGTCGTCTCCATAACTTCTTTAGTGCACTGGTGCATAATTTTCTCCATCTGGCTGGTGTATCTGCTTTGAGTGTGCCTGGTCGGGTGACGTGGGCTTGTATCGTAGGTTCAATATATCTCCCGAGAGGGGATCTTGGTGACTTACATGTTTTCGAGCCCGTTGTTCTTCAGCGTGAGGTTCATTTTCCTCGAGTATGATTCTGGATTGGCTACGTTTAAAACATGAGCATTCAGGATGCATGCCAGTATATTCATCGATTCACTCTGCTTTATCTCGATTATGTTCTTTTCTTCTTGCATATGTTCCGCTGTTGCCTCTGCGTCCTTAGCAAAAGTGAGGCTTTGTTTTTCTTTTTCTAGCCTTATCCTTACCTTTCTTTTGTTTTCGATAAATTCGTGTTTTCTTGAGCAAGCCATCGCCAAAGTGTGGTGAATTTCACTGCAATTCAAACACTTCTTGACTTGGGAGTCACCTTCACGCCCCGTATATGATTTGCTACTGACCTCTGAACACCACTTAATATCTTTCAAGGGACATTCTCGGGTTACGTGTTTTTCTAACGCAGAACAGTTAAGTCATGTTTGGACGGTGACAAAGTGGTCGCTTTTGATCTGCTCAGGCGTAATTTTTAGATGAAACGCTAAAAGGACAATCTCTTTGGCCTTTCTCTCCTTTTTGGTCTCCTGAAAGATTACTTTATAAAATGGGTATATTCAGTTCCGTTATTGCGATTAGCGAATATTATAGCTTCTTTCACTTCGTCCCAGTTCTAACCCCACTCGATTTCTTTTTTTAATTCGTCGGCCTTGTGTTTGCCTATCGAGGGGTCAATTTGCCTAGAATAGACTGCTTTTGGGGCATGAATTTGGGAGGGGGGGATTTTTGCCTCCAAATATATTCCTTCTAACTTCTACGTGGCTGGTTCCGAATGAAGCTTGTCTACGTCCTTGCCCCTCGGACAAATAGCAATAGGATAGTCCGGTTAGGTTTATGTGCACCCTTCCGGACGTGCAAAGGAACCCATTTGTGGAGTCCAAATATTCGCTAGCTAATTTTCTTTTTCTTGGGTTTATTCATCCAGCCAAATCAACACGGATTCAGAATTATCCTTCAATAACTCATACCCACCCGTAATTCTCTCAGCACATCCATAAAGATATTAGGCAGGTATCTATATCACACTCACTACTCTTACACCTTAGTATATATCAGGAAATTCACTTTGGCCTACCTTTCCTCTAATATACCTAATTTTTGAATATAAAAATGTTCGTATCATTAAAAAAATGAAATTAAAAAAACTAAAATATGAGAAATATTGAAAGATACAACACAACATTCCAATTTCATACGAATAATTTCCCTCCTGGTGAAGGATATCACACATTTTAAGTTTCACTTATATTCTATTTTTGCTACGATTGTTTCTGTGCTCGATAGAGTAACATGACTGCTAGGGAGAAGCACTATGGAACAGAAAAGTTCCTTTCTAATGCATATTTTTTTCTAAGATAAAAATCCCTCCGTGGTCAAGAACGAATTCAAGAAAATAGGACCACGGAGCGCTAAATAAAAGATAAATAAGCTGTCCTAAAAAGGAGAATTTTTATTAATTTTCTTACTAATTGGGCCATAATCATCGAGATTATGGCTGTCAGTTTTGGGAAAAAAGCTTCGTAAACTGGTCAAATTAAATGAAATGGAAATGCTTGGTATAGCCGGATTAGGCACAAAGGTGAATTATGATGTCAGAGGTCTTCACGCACCTTTACTGAATTTCTGTGCAGTTTAGTCAGGAAATCCACCCCCCTTCGGGGAAGAAGCAAGGAAAAAACAAATTACACTATTTCATGGAGAAGTGGAAGGACCGAATGTTTTGAATAAGTGAACTACAAAATGTTTTCGGGTGATTGATCAGGATCATCGAAGGATAGTTGAGTTTTCAGTGGAGTAGACCTTTTTGGATCACAAATAGGAGAAAAATCTTTAATAGCGCAGCAACTAAAATAAAAATAATTATTATATCTTTAAAAAGAAACGAGTCAAGAAGGAGTCGAGTCTAGCCTGACTGACAAGAGCTGAAGTTGCCTGGATCAATATTATCTATACCACAAATCTAGGGTAGATAGAATAGTAAAGACAGGCTCTATAGAGAAAAGACACAAAAAATTGGCCCAAGTAGATTTGAAATCTATAGCCTTGGTTTTTAAAAAGGCCAGTTCTCACCACAATAACAACACAAGACAAAGAAAATTATTTCTTTGGTGATGAAACCCACTTGTGTATACACTAATTTTTCGGTTTTTCAAACAATTCTGTTTCCTGTAGACACGTATATGTTTGTATAACTGTGTATTTACTTAATCACTTGCATTATTGAATAACTATAAATTATGAGTATTGTTATTGCATGCAGCTCGCAGCTTTCCCTAGTCCACTTAAAATCTGCAGCGAAAACAATACACCATATGGGGTCAAATTTCATCAACAATAACGGACATAATAAAGTTAATTGAGTTGCCAGGAGATGTAATTAATTACTCTGCTCGAAAGCATAGTAATAATGAGCGAAATTTGAGAGATATTTGTGGCAAAATTTAATGGAAATACTATCCATATCGGAAAAAAACATGTATAAGGATGGAAACAAAGTCTAGAGAGAAGGAAACTGATTAAATTCTCACAATTAAAATATTGATAGCATCAAAACATGTAGTATAGAATAGCCTTTAAAATATCATGTGCTCATTGAAAAAATCTAGGTATACATTTTTCTAGAATACACGCCATTTTAGTCATTGGACTGCTCCATTTATGTATTTCCCACACATTCTCACTTCCCCTAACTTAACCGCCTAATGGACTGTTTTACCAATATTTTTAGGAGCAATTTCCTCTTTCATCTCTTCATTTTATATAAAAACTAAATGTTTAGAAAACAGGGCCAGCCATTAATTTGTAAGATTAGTCTTATATGAGAATATATCTTTAGTGAATAAGAGAAGCAAGAGGCAATAATGACTTTGGTTAAGAAGACCGGAGGAAGGGAAGGAAATACTCGTATCTAATTAAAATAGCTGCGTAGCACATCGTACAACAACATGCTTCTGCTAAAGAATCTATAGGATTGAGGAAACAAAACATAAGTGAGGATGAGATAAAAGCAATTGGCATGGCAGAAGTAGTAATGTCTAATCATACATAACCACAATCATCGCATCTTCATCCAGCAAGTAATTCCAGTTCAAAAAACAACGTCAACACATAACATATTTACACCTTCATTATGTGAATTCAATTGGAGTTTTATCAAGGATGGGATGCATTAGGTTGAGAAGTGGGTCTTGACATATTGTTCTATGGCGATTCCCATTATTTAGCTATAGCACAAATTAAAACTGCCGACTGCTAATGGTTTTTTTGTTTATTCCTTATTCTTATTTATCCATTTCATTAGATTTGTAGTTTTGTCTGACTACTTTAACATAATTCATGATTAAAAGTGAGATATTTCTTTTCTATGTAGACTATTTTCAATTTTAAGCATAATTTAAATGCCTTTGTCTCTACTAACGAGTGGTTCCTTCTCTCCTTACCTTTGGAATACCATAATAATCTAGGGCCGAACGATGATGGATATCACAATATTAGGCGAAGAATTAAGGCAGAAGTCTTCTTAATTAGGACTAATCATTTTTTCTTTACTATTTAATCACTGGAAGCCAAACGGATCATAAAATTGACCGGGAAAGGAAGATTGATATAATGCATTGATGAAAGGTTTATTTACCGAGCAAAGAACGAGTGGTATAAAGAGCGAATGGGAGGGATGAAAGGCGAAAAACATTTACGAATAAAAGGAGAGGCTTAATATAATGGCAAGAAACAACAAGGTTTTCTTGAAACCAGATGAGATATGAAACACATGAGCAAAAATATGAAAGAAATTGAGAAGGGAGTTACTGTTACAAAAGCTTCAAATATTCAGCTCATTACTCAGAGGCAGTAGCTTCTTTCAAACTATATATATATGCAGTTTTTCAAAAATAACTATTGTAATAATTTGAATTTAATTGTGTTGGAGTCGTAAATCTGTAGAATTACATATATTCTTCAACTGATATGAAAAAAAATATATAGCATAACCCGCCCTAACATGGTAGTTCTGATCGACTCTTACCTTATAGTTTTATACCAAATCTAAGGATCTTTAAAAATTACAATTAACATTGATTACAATTTTTTGCTGTTCGATTACAAGTCAAACACATTTCTCTGGTTATTTAACTATTCAAAGTTGACAAGTTGCAGTCAATTTACTCCTGACGCATCCATCACTATCGATTGTAGAGTAGGACATCGGCAGTGGCACTTGGACCTAATACTCTTATGAAGCAGCACAGAAGCTGGAGATATAAAAGAAACTCCATAAGTTCATTTACATGAGATAAACCTCAAACACAAGTAAGCCATATTTTTTAAATCAAATCTACCCCCCAAAATAAACCCCACCAAAGATCAAATATATAAATAGATCATACTTAGCATCTCAATTTGTATTTTATTTATCTGCCTAGAGATACAGGAGCGGATTAATTTTCCCTCTAAGACTTCTCTCTATATTAACTTAGAGGTAATATTGAAATTTAATTCGGATTTATTATTAAATTTAATTTTCGTTTCTTTTATCAGTTAAAATTATAATGGGAAAGTGTTTGCCTATTTCGTTAAATTCTGGCCTGTCAAAAACAGGGTTGAACTTAATTAACTCTCATCCCTACAATTATTAAGAAAAATTCAATATATAAAACTATCGCATCTTTTCCGAGTTTCTTATTAACTATTTTAAAATATATTGATGACCTTATCAGGAAATTATTTGTTTGGTGTCCATAATTTTCAGGATGGTGCGGTTAGTGGAAAGCAATGAATGATACCGCCCGCTTCTTATAGCACACTGGGGGACGCCCTAGTCACCACGAGGATTCAGTCAACCGTTTCTAGTGAACCGAAGAAGATCCATTCGAAACTGTCACTTTAAACTTTGATCTGTCGGGTTTTTAAGAGAAAACGGGAAATTATTCATAATTCCGAGTTTTCTAAGAAAAAACGGAGAAATTTTCACTTAAAAACAGCGAGAGAACAAAGTTTCAGTCAACCATTCCTAGCGGACCTAAGAAGATACATTCAAAACCGAATCATTCAAATTCCTTAATACCTAAATCGGCAACAATGACACCCAGACAAGACTACCGATGTAATATCAGAACAAGTCAACACAAAGTGACCGAATTTACCCCAACTAACTTAAGCGATAAGGGATAAAAGTGTAAAATGAAAAAATTACTAAACTAAAATATAAAAATGACAAAGTTAAGTAAAAGGTGAATAGTTAACAAAGTAAAGGACTAAAAGAATTAAGTGAAGTTAGGTGTAGAGTGCATAAACAAAGTTAGATACGAAACTCAAAATTTAAGTGAACTAAAAAGAATAAACAAGTAAAACGTTCATAAATTTTCATATATAAATAAGCACCAACAAATCCCAATAGAGACAATATAAGCAAAGCTAACAAAAACAGCATAAGCTTAGACGAATTAAATAATAATAGCAGCATGAATGCCACAACAAAACATGAAAAAAAGAGAAAATACAAAGGGAAACATAGATTAGGCATTTATCATGCTATTTGTATGAAGTCAACTGAGTGAATGAGGAAGAAAAGAGCAAAAGGCAATGGAAGGAACTAAATAATTGAGAGATGCGTGGTTGAGATTCAAGTAAAAATTATAGGTACACAAAATGGATTAGTTTCGTTTTATTTTTCCATCCAGTAAGAGAAGCAGGCAACTATAGATCAACTTCTCTTCTCTCATTTCAAACTTATACTTCTGCCCACTTCCATCAGTTCCTGCTGACCCTTCCTCATCTTGGTCCATGTCGTAGAATAGCTCATAGTCTGGTCCAATAATTATTCTAGTCCTTGATCTGGACACACCGCTTTTGTTTTAGTCGGTGGTATTGACCCTATGACTCAATCCTACAATCATATATATATATATACATATATTGGTAGGCTTTAATTCCTACTGAACGTGTGAAAGCTGATTAGAGGCGTGTTGTGCCGTAGCCAGGCTTCTCACTATAAAAGTCCTACTTTTACATATTAATTTCGGAATTTCTGACTGCTATGTCAGAACACCTTTTTAATCTTTTCCCTTAGGTTCGAGGACGAAGGAATAAGTGTTACTTAATTCTGGACACAAACGGGAATTTGTCCATAACTCCTTCAAAATACTGAGGGGCCCCCGCACGTCTCTCCCGTACAGGAGCTCAAATGGGGAAAATCCGATGGTCCTATGGGGAATTTCGTGACATGCGAATAACGCAACTGGCAAATATCAGTGCCATTTTTGGAATTGTTCCATGCAAAGCTTCTTGAGGACGCTTTTCAAGGTCGCATTGAACTTTTCGCACATGCTGTTCGCGCTCGGATGAGAGGGGGTGGTAAAAATAGGTTTGATTTGGAGCAGGGTGTTCACGTTTTTCATGCGCTCAGAGGTAAACTGGCGGCCTCTATCTGACAAGATTTCTTTGGGCAATCCTACTCTAGAAAAAATATAAATAAGGGCTTTAGAGCAAGAGATACTATCGGTCCTTTTTAGAGAAACAGCGTCTGGAAATCGGGTAGAGCAGTCTATCAGGGTAAGTACATGCGTATGACCTTCGGCGGAAGGGGAGTAGATTGGTCCAATGAGGTCTTTGGTGACTCTCGAGAAGGGCTCCGAAATGACTGGGGTTCTTTGCAGGGGAGCTGGGGCTATTCGACCTTTTTCAGTGGTTTTCTGGCACAAGTTGCACGTTTTGCAGAATTCTGCAATATCTTTGGCTGCACCGGGCCCAAAAAAGTATTTAAATACTTTCTAAGAAGTCTTGTTATGAGTGAAATAACCGGCCATGGGACTTTCATGTGCTACTCGCAGGATTTGGTCTACATGTGTTCGCGGAATACACATGACCTTGGAAGCTGGGTCCGACTCATCTCGCGAGGTGCGAAACAGAAGAGAGTCGTTAATGATGTACCTTATGGGCCGTCCCCTCGAACGATCACCTCTTCGTTCTTTCGGGCCTTTTCGTAAAGGGATTGAAGTAAAGGGAAGCTCTGCTGAGCTCTCACGAATTGTGCATTACTAGTTGGGACCTCTAAAGGGGCCTCTGGGGTGAACAGGCGTGTTAGGGGAGAGGCCTCGCGGTTAGCTTGCGCTCGAGTGACGACAGCTTGAGTCACTTCCCTCGGGGAGAGTAGTGCGCTCTGGCCGATGAGTAACGAGCAAAATTTGATGAGGGCTGCCACTACGTTGGCGCAACCAGTGAAATATTTACACTGTACATGGCAGCGGATTACCGGGAATCTATTTTCCTATCATGTTTTCGAATCCTTTCTCTTTCTTCAAATTCTAACGCTTTTTTTCTTGCTTCCATTTCTAACACTTCTTTTCTTCTTCTTTCTTCCAATTCTTCTTTTCTTCTCCTTTTTTCCAATTCTAACTCTTCTTTTCTTACTTCCATTTCTAACACTTCTTTTCTTCTACTTTTTTCCAATTCTAACTCTTCTTTTCTTACTTCCCTTTCCCGTGCTCTTTTCTCTTGCTGTTCGCTTTGGACGAATTCTTTTAGACCTGTCCTGTGAGCCCGAGAGCTTGTCCTTGCTTGACAAAAACTTTGAAGATTGTAAAGCCATTGCTGCTCTTGCTGACGCAACTGGTGACTCACGAAAGAAACTTACGCACCTGGTAAAAGAATTAGAAGCTGCGATTGTTCCTAACCAACACAATCTAATATTTAACCCAAAAAATAATGAATATTTTCCTAGCTTTGTTTTTGCTATCTGGAAAAGGTTATTAATGGTTATTATTTATATTCCTTCGGGGAATAGACTCTAATTATTAAAATTTACGTTAGTTTATTTAGGCTTCCTTGGACGTTGGTAAGTTTTAGGCTCTATAAGTTCGCTTACTCCAAAATTTAAACCATTAAAGCTGACACCACTTTTATATATGTCGTAGAATAGCTCATAGTCTGGTCCAATAATTATTTTAGTCCTTGATCCGGACACACCGCTTTTGTTTTAGTCGGTGGTATTGACCCTATGACTCAATCCTACGATCATATATATATATATATATATATATATATATATATATATATATATATATATATATATATATATATATATATATATATATATATATATATATATATATATATATATATATATATATATATATATATATATATATATATATAAATATATATATATATATATATATATATATATATATATAAATATATATATATATAAATATATATATATATATATATATATATATAAATATATATATATATATATATATATATATATATATATATATATATATATATATATATATATATATATATATATATATATATATATATATATATATATATAAATATATATATATATATATATATATATATATATATATATATATATATATATATATATAATATATATATATATAAATATATATATATATATATATATAAATATATATATATATATATATATATATATTTATATATATATATATATATATATATATATATATATATATATATAAATATTTATATATATATATATATATATTGGTAGGCTTTAATTACTACTGAACGTGCGAAAGCTGACTAGGGGCGTGTTGTGTCGTAGCCAGGATTCTCACTATAAAAGTCGCACTTGTTACTGGGGGCAGGTTCGTGATTGTTGAATTCTAAGAGTGCAAAATACAGGTTGAATGAATTAGCCGAAGGGATGCTTAATTAAAGTCTTACCAAGGGTACGTCAAAAGGGAGGAGCCACAAATAAACACACGTACTCAAAATAAACTTTACTTTACACAAATATAATAATTAGCAATAGATAACAGGCAAAATTAAGGATTAAATATTAAACACTGACGTTAAGCGTATAGATTTATAATGACTCAATGGAAGTATCAATCACTGTTAATTAAACAGGTAATTTAAGAATAGAGGGACACTGGGTTTACAGATTACCATTAATTGATGGATTGGAGAGACGACTACTCAGGTCCAGATGGGGTGGTTCGGGTGGCGTTAACACAAGTTCTCGGGGAGAAGGCGGATAAGGTGACTGGTTCGGGGCTGCTGGTGGCAATTCCGGTTAGTTCATTCCTAACTGGATGTGATACTAACAAATAGTAACTTCCAGTAACTATTTGGATGTTCCTTTTCTTACTCAAGTGATGTTGAGGAACAGAGCGTACTCTTCCTTTCACAGACTGCGCAGCGGGATTTACTTCCAGGAACACTTTGAAACAGCGACAAGGTTGACTCGACCGCGCGTTGGTAGTCGATACGTTACGGCAACGACTCTCGTTCAACGTGAGGATTACGCGAGTAGATTTGGGACACTGCTCTAGAGAGATGGACGGGGTTATTATTTATACCGAGGATTGTGGGAAATCGAGAGAGAGAGATTCCATTCACGACAATTCGCTTATCGCAGGGCCTTCTGGGCAATCTCCATGCTACCATAAGGAATGCAAATAAGATTTAAGCTTCTTTGTGAGATAGACGTTCCTTCGTCCGACTTCCTGTTGCCAGTTGGGGGAAGGGGGAGATAGAGAGAGAGGAGAAGAAGGTCAACTCAAACGACAATTTCTTTCGTTCCCACGATTGTCTGGCGGCATGTGAGTATGTACGTTCCATACCCTCACAGTCCACTTGGATCCTTTGGAGGAGGGTCAACCTGGTGATCTTTCCCCCTCTCCCCTATAGCAGGGCAAGGAGCGAGTAGGTGACTATATATGCGATGAGGTTTATTTCTCCAATATAAAAAAATGCATTTGGATCTTTATAAAGTACTAAACATTGAAACTTGGACTAAAATAAAAGAAAAAATGATCTGAGAAAATTATACAATGAACTGCGATGTTTTGTGATAAGATGATAAATGGTTATTTTATTGCTGGTTTTCCATATTTCAAATCACCTTCAAGTGTGTTTGAATGGTTAAATGGCGAAATGAGGCTTCAGTCACTAGATGGCGCCACCCATCGCCAAATCCGATAGCAGATTGGAAATCTTCCGGGTGAATAACTATATGTCTCATGGTCATATGGGTCATTTCATGGCTCTAAATGCTTAAAATTGAACTTTACTCCTTTTGAAAAAAAAGCAACGCCTTGATCTGACCCTTCGCCTTAGGTAAAAACACGAAGAAGTTGGCCGTAAACTTGCCGACCAGAAAGCTCTAGGACCAAATTGGAGAAAGTACCGCTTATTCTCAAAATACACAATAAAGGGTGAACCAAGTGGAAAAGGAGGAAATATATACTTAAAACCTTAATTACAACTACCCTAAAGAGAAAATAAGATAAAAAAATACAAGTAATAAATATCGAATCAAATTATAAACTAGAAATAGATAACTAACCTATAACAAAATCAAAACTAAAACAAAACCACCTAAATTGAAAAGAAAATTGAGGGAGAGAAAAAATGAAAATAAAACATAAAAATGAAATGAATACTAATAAAAGAACTAAGAAATAAGAATTAAATAAGTACTAATAAGTACTAAAGCCGAAAAAGAAGAATGCGAGAGCAATTGCCTAACACTAAGAGCACTGAGTCAATAATACTACCAACGGTTTTAACGCATATTACGCAGCAGTACACAACATGCCCAAGATTATACTCTTAATACTTATTTCCAACTTTAACTCTAAATATATCTTAGGCGTCAGAGATTATTGTGACATTCACCGAAAAAATTTGCAATTCTCTTCAAATCCTCAACTTTCTTTTGTTTCTCTCTTATACTTTCTCACTATCGACGCCTTGGGTTAAACATTAGGAAGTATATGACAAAGGCAAATAGGAACCTTCGGATAAGTTTTTTTTCAAAAGAATTGGGAGCTAATAAATGATAAAGCATAACTGCCAAAACTGAATGTTATTATCTATTACTACTAATGCAGGAAAAGCTATTCCGCGTCGCTCTTATTGAAGATTCACGCTTTTTCCAACCGAATGGGCATCACTAAAAAGTGCTGATCTACTTAATTTTTTATAAGACTATCCTTTCCCTTCATTTATTTAGTCGGCGTCTTTTCACTATACTTTCATCTAGCACAAAATAACCTAACCACCTTCAAAGCTCTTAGAAGCAAGAGGTTTTAGGTTATAGTGAACGCTTGAATCAGAGCATGTTAGGAGGCAAAAGAGTATATCTGCTAGAGTTGACGAGCTTTAACCAGACTGCGGGACCGCTTATTATCCTAGTCCAATTAAGACAGGGTTGTCTGGAATTCTGCACTCAAAGTGTAGTGGACTGGTACATCTTTTTTCATGATCATTGAAAAGGTTATTGGGAGCTAATAAATGATAAAGCATAACTGCCAAAACTGAATGTTATTATCTATTACTACTAATGCAGGAAAAGCTATTCCGCGTCGCTCTTATTGAAGATTCACGCTTTTTCCAACCGAATGGGCATCACTAAAAAGTGCTGATCTACTTAATTTTTTATAAGACTATCCTTTCCCTTCATTTATTTAGTCGGCGTCTCTTCACTATACTTTCATCTAGCACAAAATAACCTGACCACCTTCAAAGCTCTTAGAAGCAAGAGGTTTTAGGTTATAGTGAACGCTTGAATCAGAAACTGTTAGGAGGCAAAAGAGTATATCTGCTAGAAGTGACGAGCTTTAACCAGACTGCGGGACCGCTTATTATCCTAGTCCAATTAAGACAGGGTTGTCTGGAATTCTGCACTCAAAAGTGTAGTGGACTGGTACATCTTTTTTCATGATCATTGAAAAGGTTACCCCACTGGAAAGGCAAGAGAATGAATAATAGAATGACCGATTGGTCTCAAGCGGAACAGAGACCAAACGGATCCGAATTTTCTCGGATCTGTAGATACCGTTTTATTAATTTATTGAAACACTTATCTGATTTGTACCAATCTGCGCTGACAATGAGGCTCCCTAAGGACTCCACTCATCAGCTTCTTGATGGATATGGTATTGATCAGTAACCTCCTGAGCCTGAAAAGGCCCACGTTGTTACAATCATTGGGCAGCAAATCATTTTTACCTCTGTAAGACGCAGATTCATGAATACTTTAAACACCAGATTCTCTATATTTGGCAATGAGCTACACCATTAAACTGGTATTAGATATCTGAGGAAGGCCACTCTATTGAAAAGAATCCCCTACGAGCGTTTTTTAAGATTTCACATGACCATCCCGCGTGCACAACTCATTGATTGGTCAAGATATTACTACAGAAACTCCGATTTATGAAAATAACCACCGAACTTGTCCAAAATTATACTAAACAAGACTCATTTAAAACCAAATAAAATATGAAGCAAGAAGAAACATAAAATACATAAGTACACATAACTCTATTAAAAAAAATACAAAAATACTAAGCGCTCAATTATTAAAAAAACAGCAGCAAAATGCACACAACACATTCAAAGTATATTAAGATTTTTAAGACAAATTGCTGGAGTGCCATAATAATAAAAACTATATCAAAAAGAACCAAACAAAATAACTGACAAAATATGAAAATGATGAAAGTGATAGGCCTGACTACCAGGCACCTTGCAGTAATTTGTAAATCTCTCACACTAATTTCTCTTTTCACCCATCTATCTACTACACACCATTTTCTTCCCTACAGACATAGACACTATTACACTAATTTGTAACTTGATTGACTCAGAAATTATGGTAACTTGTTAGTTAACTTGGATGACTCTAACAGTTCGCACTGAGCTGATACGCCTACTCCGGGTAATTGAGTGCACAAATGAATCAATTAACAGTCACCTTGAACAGTACCCAAATTCTTAAGATGACTATAAGGTAATTTCCTTTTTATTTCAAATTGAAAGATAGCTTTATGTATTTCATTGATATTCATGATTTGCAAATTTGTATTTCATTTTTTCAGTTATGTACTGGCAAATCCATTCATTGAGGCTAGTGGAGATCTGATGGACTTAAATAAATCAATCGTCATGCCCACCTATGTGATAAAGAGTATAAGGATGATGAATGCCAATGAAATGAAAAGATAAACAGCATTTTTTGATAAGCAAGTCAGGTAACGGGAAAACGTATTCACAACTCCAATACCACTACGCTAATAAAGCTCAAGATGTTTGATGCTCTGCTTTCCTAACGAAGCAACAAATCAGACGTACCTCTTTCTAGAAAGAACAAGCACCCGCATGTGTCCCAACTTTTTTTAGCTGTTAACTATTGTTCCCATTTCAATAAAGAAGTATCCGCATATGAAGTTCTCCCTAATAACTTTTAATCACTCGTAAAGGAACGATGCATCATCTAACCAAAAGTGGGGATCTAGCTTGCAGTGTCAACCCAAATATTGACAAATACAAGCCAGTAGTAACTGCTGCTCTGCTTGGTTGACACTGAAAAAGGAAGTAGTATGTTGAAGAAATCTTATCTGCTTTGTATCAAATAACCTCCCAGTGGCAACTGCTGCTGTGTTGTTGTAGACAATGTAAAATAAAGTGATATGTTGATGAAACAATTCCTGGATGGTAAGAAATGAACGCCTTGAGATTATATTCGATGCATACTGCAAGGCAAGACTGAATTGCGGAACCAGGGAACATAGAAGTACGTATGCAAGAAAGAGGAATACTCTCTTGACCAAAGTTCCTTGCAACACCTGAACAAGAAGGAATTGTTCAAGGAGCTTTCCAAAAGCATCAAGCTCACGACACTTTCATATTTATTCTAGGCATGTATTTTAAATTAATAATATAATGATGTATTTCTTAAACTTTTCCATTGCATTTTATAGTCAATACATCTTACTTTATTGGAAGATCTTCAATTATATTCTTTATTATTCCAGGGCAAGGAATTCTTCACTACTATGCTTGATCATTGAGTAAGTTCACCTGCTGGCAATGGCGTTTATTTACTAGCACTTTACATATATGAGGAAGTTAATACATGGGTATTTATGCATGTTGTTGGAGCTTTTCTTGCTTGACATCGTCGAGTGAGTGTCTGAAAAACAGTGAGAGTGATGGTCAGTGCTTAGCCTTTGTGACATTTGTGGTTGTCGTGCAGAGAATCATTAACTCTTGGTTGCATTTAGAGTACTGTGTCACTTCACCTAAAGTCATTTAAGTAAAACGTGTTTGTGTAATTAGCTTTTATTTCTGTTCATATTTAAGTAGGCCAATGAATAGCTCTTGTCTTAAACCCTTACTTTGTATATCACAGCATATATCATTGCTAACATTCTTGGACCATCCAAGGCAATGGGCCTTCTCATAATTCAATGCAGTAACAGTGTGCGACACTCCCCCCGCATTCTTTTACAAAGGAAAAAAAAGTCTAGTTTGTGAGGCATTTCCTGCCTGAGCTCCCCTTACTTCTATTGTTGCTCATAGGATCTGTCACAAAAATTGGAATTATCAAAGCCCAGACACACATGATCTAGTGATGTGTCCTGAAGCTCTATGGTGTGTCCGAGGAAAACATTGCAACTCTGGATGCTGCACGGTTCTCCCTCTTCCATCACAAAGAAAGAGAATATGGTTATATGGAGCCAAGCAATGATGCACTCTATCAGCATTTCCTTTATGTAATTACCAGACAAGAGAGCTTTTGCATATTTGAATATTGAAAAATTGGTTAGAAATAATATAAAGCCCGTTTATATAACTAATTTTGTGCTTCTCATTAGAGTAAACATGTACAGGGCTATACGCTTGTCCAATACCATAAGAAATCTTCCCCTCTCTATGGGAATGAAAGAAAAATTCTCCAGACTCTATGATATGAAGTCAAACCTCCTTAACCTCCCTAATAGTATATAAAAAATAATTGCGAACCTTTTAAATTAAAAGAGTCAAGGAGACTATATTAGAACAAAGTGACGAATAACTGGAGATATTAAGGGCCGCAGTACAGGGTGTTCGCGCTAAATGTGACAGTCTGTATAAAAGAAAAAACACGCAAATTATTGGCCCAAAATATATGTATTTTCAAAATGAAAAAAATATTAACTAGATTATAGCTGGGAGATAACGGTTTACTTAAAGTAGACGCCCTCAGTATCATCCACGGCCTTAAGACGGCTTCGAAACATGTCACATGTGTTGCTCAGTGTGTCCCTGGACAGAAGTTTGAACACCTCTTTGATCGTGGCCAACAGCTCGCCTAGGGGTTACAGGAAGAGCAGTTTCTGTCTTACTCAATGAGGGTTTAAAAATAATAATCCATGTGATTACAATTGGGAAACGAGAATGCAAAAAGGTGATGCTGGTGAAGTCTCTTAAATTATCCGGAAGCCATTCCTAACTGTAAAGGTTTGTCCGTTGCCTCTCTTGTATGAATTTTTTTAAAAAGAATATTTTATTTCAAGTTTGGCTTTTAATTTTGGAGTAATTTTATTAAAACTTTATGGCTGGCTTTTCGCATATTTGAAGCTGTTATCAAAGTTATTTTTAAGAGTTCAGGAAAAATAAAATATGATAATCGATAGAAAGTTTAAGATTTTAAAAACAAGAAAATTACAAATCGTGAAATTCAGAAAATAAGGGAAAATTTTGTCATAGCTGTTTTTTGTATTATTTCTTAAATGAAATCAAATTAAGATGTGAAAAAAAGAGCTCTAAGGAATTTTTCCGTATATCAAAAGAATTTAGATAGAAAATTTATCTTCCCTTTAGGCCTAAAAAATACGAATGGACCTGAAACAACCTAGACTATGAGTAAATTATTAGGAAATGTGTAATTGAAATCTTTTAATTTCTTTCGACTAAACTCTCGTTGCTAGAACTAGATAGGCCGCAGAATGACGCCCCTCAAACGCATTAGTGAAGCTTCCCGTTTACAAGGAAGGAGAAGATTTCGGTTCCTATTTCACGCATTTTAAAAAGATCTTCAAGCTAAACCACTGAGAAATTGATGCTGATGGTGTCGCTAAAGTCCTGCCGTTGTTATGCTCTAAGCTCGGAGATATTTTCATATCCCTTGACGGAGGCAACGATCGATTATTCGACGTTGAAATCGGAATTGTTAGCCGCGTATAGCATGGTGCCCGATTACTACCGCGTTAAATTTAGTCACGCCCTGACAGAGCCCAACGAAACTTTTCGACAGTTTGGGTATATATACACTTCAGAGACTCTTCAACTTCTGGCTAGATTCTTCGAAAGTTCCCCACGAGTATGGAGCGATAGTCGACTTCATTCTGAAGGACCAACTTATGGTTTCGCTTTCTTCGGGGACTTGATCTTTTGTGAAGGACCGGAGGTGTTCCATCTTCAAGGAATGCATCGAAGAAGCCGATGTATTCGACGCGAGACATATTTGCTACTTTAATGAAGCAAGCAAGTCTGATCAATCATCCCCGAAAGGTAAAAGTGGCAAATAAAAATTTACACCCCGTGATCCTAATAGGTTTGTCAAAATAACTGGCACCTACAAGCCTAGAAATTTTTCTTTATCAGAAGCACGTGGTCGAATTCCACATTAATCAGCAGGTTCATCATTGTTCTTTGGGCATGGATATTCCTTTTTCTCCTATCACTACCGAGGCTGCTCATTCTGCCTCCTCAGAAAACTGCATATTTTCATTTTTCTATTTTCTAGTATAAACCTTCTACGAAACCTTGCTTCTTGCTTCCTCTTACACACTTCCCTCTCGGTTTATTTGAGCTGAAGGTTAGAATTGTAAAGAGTTTCTCCAGGAACAAGTCAGTAGAATGCCTCCTCCTCTTCTGTCCTCCCATACTCGTGGGTTAAGGATAGAGGAGAGGCGGAGATATCAGCCGTTTTCCCCTTTGCTTAAAGTTAAAGAAGAAAAGAAGATAGAGAAGAAAATACAGATGAAGGTTTGGATGCGAAGGGCTAGTTCCTCCAGTAATAATGAGTGGCGAAGCTGCTTCTTTATTTAATATTAAAATATTTGTATCCAATTTTGTTTGTGTCTTCTTAATAATATATAAATTATGGAGAGGGGCTGGTTTGGAGTACCATTTAAATAAGAAGTTATTAACGGCATTAAACAGAATTTTATAAGCCAAGCAACAACGTCATAGATAGTAACAGTAAAAACTTCAGGAACAAACACCTTCAACAAGATCTCGAAGATTAATCATAAGAAGTAACAAGAAAATATAAAGGATAAACTCATATTTTGAAAATTAATTTTGTCATTCACTTAAGTGAAATTTAAAATATAATAATTTTAACGAGAAGAGAGGCTTGAAAGCCATTATATTATGAACTTTTTTATGATAGTTTTATTATACATTATGTTGTAGTGAAATTTGAAGTACTCTAGAAAATAAACTTTCAGTGATAAAAGTATTATACATTAGGTTTAAATGCAGCATAAAGTTATACTTTAATAAATATATGAGAAAACTTGGTTTTCTCGAGTCCACTGAAGTTTGGCTGTCAGCCAAGCAGTGCCAAGGGTAAGGCCGACAGTATGATGGATGAAGTTATATAGCTCTAGAACCATATCCAGTTAAGATTTGCTACTTTTGGTAAAAAAAGCAATGCTTTAAAAAAATTGCATTTATCTTATGAAATACAGCATAAAATTATTAAACTTAATACAGTTGGTGAATAGAGATGCGGGGCCTAATCTCAAACAAACCTTAGATGTATACAGCAATCAATGAAAAACGAATGCATACCATACTCTTAAAATATAAAATGAACTGGAGAGAATGATCTGAAAAATAGCGGCGTAAACGAAGCCATGTGATTCAAAATTGGAGTGGAGTCGGGGAAACACAAAATCCTCAAATATATTCGTATATTTAGCTATTACTAATATATATATATATATACATGTATTAAGAAGTTAAAGAAGGAGATGGCTGATTACCCAGCATGCTGTTCTTAACTCCCATCTATTTTCTTGTCACCACTTTTCTCTTAATTAACATTTACACTTCACTACAACTCTCTACTATTGTTCCCTCTTTATCCAGATTTAAAGACCTTGTGCTGTGGATGGTCGATTTTTCGGGCTTTTATACATTTGGTCTCATTGAGATATACCAGCAATGCAAACATTTTGCTTAGTTCACGATTACTTTTTTAGGAAGATTTCGATTCAAGCCACTATGAACAGGTAACTTATTCATGGAATAGTTATAGAAGGAACATAAAAAGCTTAAATTTTTCCCTCCCATGGACCTTTGGGTCAATTCGCTTAAGTACCTTCCAGGTATAAGTCTTGTTCTAACTGTACCGGTCAACTTTGATATACGTATAATTTGAGGCGTTTCAGAAAACAGATTTGAGAATTAGTCTACACCAAAATCCAATTAGAGATGTTTTCTGGAATTTAAAGGGGCTTCTACCCTTTGGGAGGGGGTTTAGACCTCACTCCTGAGGAACAAACTATCGTATATGTGTATGCTGGAAACATCTTTGATATCCAATCAGTCGAGAGGGAAAAACATCAGGAAGTGTTCGTTGATTTCCCCACAAACTATCATCCAGCCTGCCATAAGTCATCCCTCAAGAGGAGTTTACCCAGCTTCAACCATGATCTTCACCTAAATCATCTTAGCCACAATTAATCACAAGGCGGGAGGGTTGATTGCGAAAATATCAATCCTCTGAGCTACACATGTTTGCAAATCAGGCATTAATAAATACTTTAACCAGCAGAAAATACAGAAAAGATGGAATACAAAGAACTTCGTGGGATAAGTCAAAGGAAACAAAGAACTAAGGAGGGCCACGTTGTAAAACCCTCAAAAAAAGGAGGGATAGAGAGTATTTCGAAGAATCCCATTGACTACTATACCAGACATACACTTCCCCAACACAAAAAACTCTTCAAGGAACTTCAAGTGTCAAAGTTATGAATAACCGAGATGAACTTTGGATATATTGCAATGTGAGCTCAGAACGGAGGCGCCAATCGGATCTTATCTTGAGAAGGATTGAAGGTATTAAAAGGTATCCGACTGAAAGCCGGAATATCCCTGCAGTTGCCCGCAAACAGATATGAAATCTGCCGCTGGCAGAACCCCGGCGGGAGCTCATACGCAGCAAAAACTAAAAGGCGAGATTGAAACTAAAAAAGCAGGGCTAAAATCGAAGAAATCATAAAATTCAACGAACATACTCATGTGTTCAAATTCACATTCGAAACGACAGTGCTTCATATCACGCTCGTAAGCGAATGCGTCCTAGCATTTATTATGTATGAGAATTCTCTCAGTATACAAACAAAGATAAGATCTTAATAATATACAAATGGGCTGCATCTGTATTAAAATGCAATCACAAAATACCTCCAGTTGCCCCGTCATAGAAAATCTTGTATTCTTTGAGTATGAACAAAAAGCAACCGACACAAATACTACACCAAAAATATAAAGAAATGTCTCAACTGGAAAAGATCGCACTGCACCATGGCAATTAACTTGCCTAATAGATAAAACATAACAAATAAGAAGGCGGAAGAAGAGGAATGGAGGAAGACCGTCTCAAAACCTTCGAAACTGGAGAGTGAAAAATAAGAATCAATACATCAGTACAAGCACCCTTCTATGAAAGGAAGAGATAGCTAAACTTTGAGTAATCAGCAAATGCTGCAATATTAAATAAATATATTGAAATTAGAGAACAAAATATATAAGGAAAGATGGCCCACAACATAGGAGACGACGAGCACTCCTAGATAGTAACAAAGTAGGCGGAAGACACACAAGATTCACAATAAGTGGCAATATGCTACAAGAATGCGACAAATTGACAACCTAAAGTTAAAATTCAAAATAGTTTGAGGATACAATCTATCAACTCACTTAATTTAACTAATGTTGCCTACTAAGAGAGAAAATACCAAATTTCTAATAGATCAATTAAAAGTATCCTGGACTAGTTTACACAAATAGGGATTATCCCTACTAACTAAAGCAACAAGCACAAATTCAATACTAGTAAAGAACGGTCGGTGAAAATAAACCATATTTCAATCAATAGAACGATTATTTATTCACAAAAAGTGCGAAAACTTATAACGAACAGGGAAAAAAACGATAATGACGCCTTAACCCAATTAACATTACCACCAAAATGCTGAATGGAAATATATTCAAAGAATAATTTTAACAGCGAATAGCTTGACATCTATAAAACTTGGATCCATTTACCAATCTATCACTTTCTTCCCATTTCAACAATATCCCTCTTTATTCTCCAATACAAACTTTACTTGAAAAAAAAATATGAAAAATAAAAGTTTCGTCACAAACCATAATTAGGGAAATTTAGGAAGCTGATCTGAATAGCAGCCTAAACACGATAAAAATGTCAGAGGTTTCCTAGGAAATGCACGGATTACCCATCTGTTAGGAGCTCAGTGGCCTCTCTTTCGAAGACTCACCTAGAACCACAGAGCGAAAAAAAAACATATGTGTATATGGTAGAATCAGTTGCAAAAACCAGAACCCAAAGGGTGGGGGGGCAAATCGAGGTAGAGGTATTTGATTCAATCAGAAGATAGAACGTTAGATCTGAGAACAACTCCATGAAGAGCTGAAGGAAGAGAGAAAAACATAACTAATGGGCGAAGGGAAAAGAGGTTTTTTAATTTAACTACTACCCAAATCTCTTTGAAGTCATTTTTGCTACATTAATAATGGCCAATTAGAAAAAGAGTAAAAGAATCCCATCCTGTAACATAAAAATACTGTTAGAGATTATTGAACAAGAAAAGTTGCACACCATACAGATATGCTTCTCCTGCTACAGGATGAATAGACATTACGACAAACGTAAGTACTAAATAAAATAATTATGTTCAAAGGGTGACCAGGAGTACCACCGATTCAAAATACATCAACTATAACGAACAAAATCGAGTGATGGCACTCATCTTACTTCAAAGCAAGGAATTAATAAGGAAGAACAAATAAGAAACTTTAAATAGGAGCCAAGAGCGCATTGTAAAACTACCCCAATCTAATTGAAGAAGAACCCCAGTACAGAGCTAGAAAACTAGGAAAGCTACAAGAAATAAATCCCTAAATTCATGCGCACCTAAAAATTAAGAACAAACCTCAAGAAAATGAGAACGATTAAGGCAATTAAGAATGCCAAACAAAACACAAAAGAAACATAACAAAGAGAGAACCCCATCCCAACAAGGATCCAAGGAACCATATAATATAGTAAGATACCCCGAAAAAAGTGCATAGAAACTAATTGATAATCTTGATCATTAATACAACCGGATGTACCTACAAAGAGTGCAATACAGAAATATTTTTAGGAATATCAATGCTGATATATTATTCTTAATTGAACTAACCTAGTAACCCCTACACCATGAAAGTTCAATTTATCAATGATCTAACCCAGCTGATAGAATGTCTATGTAGGAAAGTGCCCATCCAAGCTCGGATGAATTCCGAAGAAATAAGAATCATAAATCAATTTGAAGATAAATGGAAGATCCGGCCCAATGATGATTAAAAGAGTCCCAATAAGTAAAAGACATTTATAGGATGTGAGAATGTAGAGAAAAGATATCCTTACACAAATGAGTTGTATGGAAATTACCAAAACTAAGTATAGGAAGCACGTCACAGTCGGATCCAAAAATCAACATCTGTAGGCAGAAATCTATATGTATTTAAAAACTTGTGAGAAAACTAAAAAGATCCACACAGCCCCAGCAATGAGCAGAGCACCACTGGTCTACCCAGCTTCTACACTTTTTCACTTGTCAGAAAATCTATAAATTGCGCTTCAAAGAATACAGCCTAAATCTATGTACCTCATCACCATGACAGAGAGACAAAATGGACAGGCAAGAAGAAGTGCACAGAAGAGCGAAAATTAAGCCTATGGACAAGATATTATAACAAAGAGCGACGGCCCTGGGAGAGAAAATATCTCCACCTCAATGAAAACACGAAAACACTCTTTGAAGCTTATAAAGAAGGTCGATTCCACCCAAGGTTCCCAAGATGCGCAAAATTGCTGAAGGAAGGAAAGGTGGCAGCATTCTATCTATAAACCTGTAGAAAATAATCTACACCGATTGCGATATCAACAACCAATGAAACATGAAAACTTCAACTACGAAAATTGACCCGTATATGACACTAATAACCGTTTGTGACTTACTCTGTATAAATATAACAGATAAAGACTAAGCTTCAAACATGGAAAGCAAGTAAATAAATGGTGTAATTAGCTAACAACATACATCAAATCACACACGACATCCAAACAACTTAATATCAATCAAACTCATCTAAAGTATACGACAAGTAAATCATGCAAAACAACAAGTAAAACAAAATCAAAGGATTGGGCATCAATTGGTCACTCCAAATATATAGCAAAACAAACAAAAAAGCAAAAACAACAAGATAAAATGAGAACTTTTTCATTTTTCTACGTTGCAAGCTGTGATGGCACCTTTTTGTCAATCATGCCTGAAAATAATGGTGGGGTAACAAAAACCAGTCCTTTGGGTAGAGGTTGATCAAGGATAGCATACTTTAAATTTGAAAGCTTACGACAAATACGGCACTTACCACCGATTATCCTCTTAATCACATATTCTTTACCTCGATCTTGCTAAAATCAAAATTTGTGTGTACTCGGATGTCATTGTGTATAATTTAGGTGTGGTAAGAGCAGCTCTGTGAGGTAATGATCGGTCGGCAGTAGTATAGAGTATTTTGTGCTCTTCGGAAGATCAGAATAGAATTACACGCATATCGCATTTTTTAATAACTTACTGTTTCCATTCTTCCGAATATTTCTCCTCCTGTGCCGTTTTAATTCAATGATTTATAGCATCTCTTTGCTCTTTTGGATTAATATTACGTTTGCGTATTTTGGCAAGGAGATATATGGGTCACCTTCTCTTTTTTCGAAAGTAAAATCCGAAAAGTCAAAATAGTTATGTTCAACAGTTTAAATAATGAGTTATACCCATTTCTTGGAAAGGCGTGGGTAGCAGGAGGGAATGTGATATATTTAGGCCATTTTCCACTATTGAGCACTCATTCAGGACTCTTAACCTATTTTGAATTGGTGAATTCAAAATAGGGCCGCATTGGTTAAATTTTGCTTCAACATACTATGTGTGTTCTTCAATAAATTTATAATTTCGTCTACTTTGAATTCAATATAAAGGTCATATGTATTATTAGACACTAGCCTTTGGAGAACGATTTTGCTATCGGTCCACATATTATAAGCTATATTAATACTCTCATTAAGAATGGATAGTAATTCATCAATCCATCTAGTTTCAGATAAAACAGAGGTAACTTACATTTTAGAGATAGTTATGGATTTTCCTACTATTTCTCTTAGACATAATATGAAACACATATTTTTAAAATATTGAATATATCGGGTGCCCTCCGCCCCTCAAAATGAGACATTATTAAAAAATCAATATCTTACTAACCTCCTTCCTATTCATGACAATGAATCACTTATCTGAGTCTTTTTTTCCTCAGAGACATAGTGAAATTTTAGTCCTCTATATGAGAGATAGTTGGTTGAACTTCCTTTATGTATCATTTCTCAAATACTCATGAAAAATGCTATTTTGAACCTGCATTAGAGAAGCGTTACCTTCCCTCAATTTAGCTACCATAGTTAAAAGATGGGATTTGGCTATGCAATAATTATTAGGGGTACCGAGATGAATTATTTTCCATGATAATCCTAGAATTAAACTACCGTCCTTGACCTCTGCATAGGATTTTAAATGTTGGTTAATCCATTCCTTTGCTCTAGACAAAGTTTTAGCTAAAAGTACAATGAAATACATATCCCAGCAGGCCTGGTTATCATCTTTAGCTGATATCACTTTTAGGTCGTAAAAATCAAAATATTTTACGCTGCCCTTTATTTCGGCCTCTCCTACTCTAAAGAAATTAGAGATTATTTTAGCCGAGATAAATCAGTGACTCTCATGACTTATACTTTAGAAGTTATATATGTTTCGTCTTTCTTATTAAGAATTTTATTTTTAAATTCATGGTAAATATCTCCCTAATCAAGAGAAATATGTTTAAAACAAAATCACCGAATTTCGGTCTGCTAATTTTACCTATAATTCTATAATTGTTGATTTTTCTTTGTTTAAGTGAGGCATATAGAGGTCACATAGAATTAATCAATTACTATAGCTTTAATACTCACAGGACAGTCATTGGTTATTACGTCACACATAACCTCTTTGTATACTCTTGGTAGGCCTTTTGATTGACCATTTATGGATTTCTTAACCTTACGATATACGGGTAATATAATTTTTGGCAAGATTTGCGCTAATAAATGTTTTTTGAGACTCCTAATCGAATAAAATTTCCCGTGGTTCTTTCCTTAGAACCTGTCCCCATAAGCTCGGCGATTGGTAGGCCAGTAGCAGAGAAACATTTTGAAATAAAATGTATTGATGTTGGTTTCTTTTTCCTGCTTGTGAGAAATTAGATTAGATTTGATTTCATCTTCCGATGAGGAAAGACAGACTTTAATGATTTCATTCGGACATTTCATACAACCAAACATATAATTTCCCTAGTTTTTTATAGATACGATTTTAAACAATTCATACACGATTTCAACCGTTTAGCTTGATTTAGTTTATTAGAATGGGAAAGATAATAGGTTTGATCAAGGTTCTCGCACAAATTTTATTAACAATGACTTACAACGAAACAATGCAGCAAAAGAAACATATCAATGAACAATATAATAACCCTTATTTTCGAGCACCTACTTGCAACGATGGGAAAGATTATGGATGCCTTTGTGGTAAAATTTAATTGGTTTTCATTAAGGAAGTCTCCAACTGGAGTTTTCAGTTCGTCATCATTTGCGAACCTTTTGCCATTCAAGAAGTTCTGCAGTGGTCGGAATACATGTTACTCTGTTAGCGCCAGGTCTGGCGAGTACGGTGGGCTAGAGAGAACTTTCCACCTCAGCTTAAGGAAATTTTCACGGGTATGATTTACATCGCGTGGTCGAGTGTTATTTTGAAGAAAACTAGTGTCAGTGAATTCTGGTCGTTTCTGCGTAATTGCATCGCCACCTGTTGCAGTTGTTGACTGTATAATTTAGCCCCGATAAACTCATTGCGTTCCAACATTTGCCAGTAAATCACTCTCTTCACATAAAACCAGACACAAACCATAAGCTTCCTTTGATTTCGGTCGATATTTGTCTAATGTTGTGCAAGTGCACCTTTGTCTATCCAGCTTCGTTTGTGTGTCATGTTCGAGTGTTAAAACCATATCTCATTTGCAGTAACTACTATGTTCAGCCAATCAAAGCGACGTTTCTTGGACATTAGTAACATGTATGCAGCGTTGACAGTTGATTTAGGTCAGTTTACGTGGAATAAATACCTAAATTTTACTGACTTCGCCCATTTTCTCGAAATATCAAACATAGCTGTATGGCTTCCACTAAATTTTTCAGCCAGCTCGCACGATGTCACATGTGGATCAGCTTTTACACAGGCGCATAAAATGTCATTTTAAATAACTGAGGGTATAAAATTGCTTGGCTAATCTTGGAGATCAAACTTACCGCACTGAAACTTCTTAAACCAAGGTTAGGCTGTGTCACGACGTATTATGTCTTATTCAAATGCTAGGTTAGTACGACGTTATGAATCGGCAGCGTTTACATAGATCGGAATGTATTCATAGAGTAAAAGATTACGTTGCTGTTCACGACAAAGAGTCATTTTATGGTTGACTTTTGAAACTTTAGTTATCATATAAAATCTCCGACTAATTACTATATAGTGGCTTAGGCTTTCCATACAAAATTATTGCTGCGCACAGCATGCACAGTAACCTTTTGCTTAAATTATTTTCACGATGTTACATATGTTTTACGAATCACATGCAGCGTTTGGTTAAGCTCTCGAGACTCCAGCACGAGGTTACAGTGTTTGAAGTCATGGTCGAGTCCCTCAGGAATGCTCTATCTTTTGTAGAACGGCAATCCTCTGCTGATAACTGATTTTGTCAGGAAAACTCGAGACTAACTCAAGATGCAGCTCATGTTTTACCTAGGCCTGTTAGGTGAGGTATCGCGCTACGAAACCTAAGACCTAGTCATTCTGTAACAATGACTATTAGCTTTTCCTTTTTTAATTTAGACGAGATTGATATACAGATTCGATTAGTTGGAGACTCCATTTATAGGGGGCAAATTTAGTGGTTCTGTGAATGAATGCTCCATAGCAAAGAACGTTTCTCTTCTACCACGGGGCAAAAATGGAGGACTTGATAGATATGTCTGATGATTATACAAGAGACTCCACCCAGGATACAGAATATATGGCTCATTTTGGCCCTAAAGATCTTTTTCTGCTAACAGTTCGGAAGAGCTGTTTTCGAAGTACAGGCAGTGTTAAAAAAAGTTTAAAGATAAAATAATAATGTAGTGTTTTCACGTATTCTTTTTACAATTGACGCCCAATTGAGTTTTTACGGCAAGGCATCCTACATCAATAACTACCCTGAATGTTCTGTCATGAGGTAGTCCAACTCAAGATGCTATTCCATATATATTGGGGGAGCGATATGGTCTCCCTTTCGAGGCTATACATCTCGCTCTTCCAATATAATTTTTACTATGTTAGTGAGGTGTATTATTCGGCCTTTCCCTCTCTGTATGCTGGATCTTATCCGTCTCCCACCTTCTATCCAGTTGCGCATTCCCTTCATTCCATCTATCGAACATTTATGCTTAGAGGGGCATTTTTCTAAGCCATGACTACAACTTCCAGCTCTTCACACACAAGTTAAAAATGGATGTGTTGTGTGGGCTGTTGTGGTCTCACCAGGCTCTGTGGTATCCGAGTTGTAACCGCGGACATCTTCATTTTTATCACCGAGTTTTATGCCATTATATTAAACTTACGCTTATTATTCATTTTTATGCCTTTGCGGTTTTTATTGATTCGAAAAGCGTATTATAGGCTCTTTGTCCCTTAACGTCTGACTACCCCTTTCTTTCTGAAATAGATTCCTGGTATTTTAGAGGCGGCTCGTATTGCGGCCACTAATAATACCTCTTGCTGCAGTTTGCCCCATCGTGACTTTTATCCTCTTATTAGGGACTCTGTTTGATCACTCTGGCAGTCAGAATGGGAAAGCTTTATCAAACAAGATGCATTCAAGTAAATCCTCGGTTTTACCATGAGATAGCAATTATCAACTTCGCCGAAGCCTGCGAATCAGCCATATACTCCTTACACCTGGGCATTTAATAAGAAGCGATAGATCCTATAATGCTCGTCCATGCCCCCTCGGTTCGTTTTCTATATCTCTACGTCATCCTTTGGTCGACTATCAGCCCCAGTTTACCTTCCGTCTGGAATGTTTCGGATCTACTGCTATTCCTCTTAGCTTAGGGTGCTTCTTTTAGCCCTTAATTCCTCTTCCGATTTCTAATCCGGTGGTCTGTTTTCTTATCTATTTTAAAGCTTGTAATTATACCTTTTTGATTAACTAGAAATGTAAGTGTTGGTATGTTTGGGTGTCTTTTCTATCTTAGATCAAAGCAATAATTCCTTCTCGCTTTGTTGTCTATTTTCATTAGGGTATGCGGGACATGTCATTTGTTTACTACCCTGGGAACCTTTTTTTAATGATTATCTATTTTATTTTAACCTTACCACCTTTAGGTTTTAGGGCCTCGTTCATTTTTTTATGTCAGGCCGCTCCATACTCTTAATAGTTTCAGTAGCGTATACTCTTCTATAAATAATAATGAAGATAATCGCTCAGGAGGAAGAGGTGCACTCCCTCAATCCATGGAATCACTTTTATGAATGGAATCAACCTAAATTATTTCTCTGTATGATGCTTCTGCATTTAAGTCGAGGGCGACTATACATCTCACTATGTATGTCGGCCAGTCCCCGTTTTGCTTTTTTTTTGTTTTAGTAATAACATTGTAACTCTTCGGCCGATTATAACAAAATTTGAAATCCTTATGTTGTTTTACAATCTCTTTTGAATGATATAGCCAAAGAAGTTCTCTCAAGGTTAGCCGGAGAATTATTTGGCAATAACATCATATCTATTCTGCCGATTCTAATGAAATTTGAAACCCTTATGTTGTTTTACATTCTCTTTCGAATAATATAACTATCAGTGTCCTTTGAAGGTTAGCCCGGGAATTATTCTCATTTGGCAATAACATCATACCTATTCGGCCGATTATAACGAAATTTGAGACCCTTATATGGTTTTATATTCTATTTCGAATGGTATAATCGCCAAGGTCCTCCCAATGTTACTCCGAAAATTATTGTAAGTTTTTAGGTCGTAGGGTAATAAATCAAGGTAAGTGAGAGCAAGCGACTTTGGTCAGCAGACCTTGTTTCTCTATATATTGGACACGAGTTTTTGTCTAGAACAGCAAGCCTTCGCACTTATACGCTATATTTAACCAATCTTATATTATTAATGTTGATCTCTCCCAACCTAAAAAATAAATTTAGCGAATTAATATCATCGATATTTAAGAGAAAATTGGTATTTGTGCATTTACAGTACAAAGGTAAATTTCAATAAATTTGATTACTTGGGTAAATAAGAAATTCAGGGATTTAAGCTATTTCACAAAGAAATACTGTTCAGAAAGGGTGGTCTCATAAGAGTATCTATAGAAGAAGAACTAAAACCTGTAGGTAAATCTTTCAATGATAATGATACATTTGATATACTATAAGTTTAAATTAAGGAAGGCAATTTTTCGCTCAATTTAGTATTGCCTACTGTCCCCTATCCTTCTCCTGTGATGAGGATAGTAAATTTTATATAACCATGAATACATTACTTATCAAGATCAAATGTAATATTCTGGGCTATTTTGATAATGGAAACAGAGTTTGAAACATTATTTTATAATGACAGAGATCGTAAAGCGTTTGTGTATTTTTTGGAGGACCAATTCTTATTTCAGTAAGAAGAATACTAAAACGTGGCGAGCGAATTTATATTTTAGCCTAACTAATAACGATAACTTAGTGACTAAAGTACAATTTGGGGATCAATCGGCAACAGCGATCACAATTTAGTTCCGTCTAAAATTTAAGACGGGCTAATTTTACAGACTTATAAAGGAACTTAGCAACGTTAAGATGGAATGATTCACTTTCAGGACATTCGGCAGCAACTAGCAACATACATCTTCGTAATAAACTTAATGAAATGGGAAAGCAGTTTATTCTGATTAAGCACAGAAGAAATTTGTCCAATTAAAGAAAGACATGGTGGATCGACAAAGTTAGTGGTGCATTAAGGGAGCGTGTTGTAGAATTAGGCAGTTATCGCCTATTTCTCGATTCCTTCGTTGGTTCGGAGAAAGACTAAGAAAGCCCAAAATAATAATTGCTCAATTAACGGAATAGACTCTGCGTCAGACACGGTAACGGCGTTAAATTTCCTAAAGTCAATACATATTCTGTATGACTAATACTGTTATTTTACCATGACCACATGGAAAAAGGTCGTATTTGGAAGGATCACTGATTTGCAGCATAAATAAATTTTCCATCTCTCTATTGAATTCTTCGCTCAGGTGGACAGGCAAGGGGTATGGTTTAGACTTAACAGCTTTTTGGGTCGTCAACTAAATTGGGTAGCACATCCAGGTACGTCGGAGATGTCGTCACGAAACCACACGAGGGTTACTAGGAGCTGAGCTTTCTGTTAAGGCATTAATTGTTCACTGATTTTGAGCTCCTTTGAAGGGGGCTTCGTTATCTTGTGCCTGCTTGGCGCAGGCATTTTGGAAAACCCGCAGAGGATCCAGGGGAAAATTTCCTTTGCGGGTCGATTCTTCATCAATTGCTACAATGTGATGAATTCCTGCACGCCAGTGATACTTCTGGGAAGAGGTTGACATGGGAAAGCCTATTTCTGCTTGGGGTTTCGATCAGATAGTCTACGGCACCACGCTTCTCAACTATCCTGAAGAGACATTTCCATCGGCTCAGAAGTTTGTTAGCGACCGTCGGGAGTAATAGCATAACTTTCTTAAACCTCTGATCTTGAGATTTTCCATCAAAGTAGGCCATATACTTGGCCGGGTTCACCTCGGCGTTTTTACAGGCAAACTTGGCACATTCTTTCAATTTCTTACGGAGCTCGATCAAGTAGGTATACGAAGACGGTATTTCCTGCTCTAAACTAAAATTTGTAAGGAGCTCCTCAAGGACCTCAACATTTCTACCATATGTATAATAATTCAAAGGGCGAGAATCCCAAAGTAGCATGGGGTATCTCCCTATAAGCGAAAAGAGCCACTGGCAAATAACGATGCCATTCACTTAGTTGCTCTACGCACAACTTTCGTAGAATCGCCCTGAGATTTCCTGTTAACCTCTCACACATTCCATTCCCAGCC
This sequence comes from Ceratothoa steindachneri, assembly GCA_963969495.1. Taxonomy (NCBI): domain Eukaryota; kingdom Metazoa; phylum Arthropoda; class Malacostraca; order Isopoda; family Cymothoidae; genus Ceratothoa; species Ceratothoa steindachneri. The sequence continues at coordinate 89,956,049 of OZ018328.1, forward strand.
GGGTAGAACGCAGTGGTAAATAAAAGTTTTATCATGAAATGTTCCCCTACTTACTCCATTAAATGAGAAGTAAATTGACGGCTGCGATCTGACAGAATTTTCTTGGGTAATCCAACGCGGGCAAAAATTGAAATAATCGCCTCGGCGCATGAGACGCTGTCAATCCTTTATAGTGGGATGACCTCGGGGAACTTGGTAGCGAAATCAACTAGGATGAGGATGTAACTATTCCCCTCGCTAGATCGCTGGTAAATCGGACCCACTAGGTCGATAGCTAAACGGGAGAAAGGTTAAGAAATAATGGGGCCCTTTTGCAATGGGACCGTCTTAACTCGCCCCTTAACTGCTGTCTTTTGACATACGTCGCACGATCGATAGTATTGCCAAATTTTTTCGGCTGTCCCAGGCCCCCCAAAATATTTAAAGATTCGCTTAGCAGTCTATGTGTGGCTAAGGTGACCAGCAAAAAGGTTGCCATGTGCGGTCTAGAGTATGATACGCACATGTCAGCGCGTACCACACACTATCTGTGATTCATACGACTTTCCGTGGGAGCAAATGCGATAGAAAAGATTATTATTAACCCAAAAAGTTACCAATTTGCCATCTTTTACAGCTTCCTGTATTCTTTCACGGGCTTTCACCCACAAGGGTTGAAGGGAATCACATTTCTTTTGCTTCTTGGAAAGTTCTCATTGACTAAGTTTCTACAAGGAGAAGGGCGCTTCGGAATCTCTCTTAGCATGAGAGCGGGTAGTCACTGGTTGACTCACTGTGGTCGATGAGATCTGGGGGTTCTGCCCAATCAGAACGACACATAACTTTATAGGGGCTGCCACTACTTCTGCCCAGCCTGTGAAGTAGGCGCAATCGATGTGGCACTTTACTATGGGTAACCTACTAGCACGTCCCAGATAGTCATGGACGATGGCGAACAGTTCGTGATCCGGTGCTACCGGTGGAAGTAACTTATCCGAGACCACGATATACATACACCCTGTATTTCGGACGACAGTGAAGATACGGCATCCATTTATTGCATATGATTTGAACCGGAGGCCCCTAGGGTTACTTTTATTAAATAAAAAGTTAATTTGGTGGCCAGACGGACCGGGTTTACTTGACGAGGTCTAGGGTTCTGGAGGCAAAGTGGACTGAGAGGGCGTGGCGCTCACCTGGTGCAGCTGGTAGGGAAGGTTGTGTCTCAGCTGGGTGTTCTGAGGGCAATTCTATTTAACGTGTACATCAATTCCATACGAAAAACACACGATTTTTCTTCTTGGTAGTGCTTGCGGAGGGGGGGGGATTTTAGGAGAACAGCCGCTTTTCCTGCTCGTTAGTAAATCGCTTCATATTGACTTAACGGGGGCGATTACTTGGACAAATTTTCCTTTATTTTGAGGAAAGAAGGGGCACTTTTGAAAACGCTACATGGAAGAGATGGGCTCTATTTTCTTTGCTTCCTGGGAATAATAATTATGGCTGGCGGGATATACGTCAGCCTCTTTTACACATTCCTTAAAGTTGTTACATCTTTTGTCCTTTTTCTAAAGGAAGGATGTTAAAAATTGGTCCTGCAGGAGGAAATCAATGAGGCGTCGTAATCTTGAGGGTATTTTCAAGGCATCTAGTCAAAAAATTTAGGATTCTTTGAAGAATCCTAAATAGTTTAAAACTTTGTTTGGTTTGAATACGAATCTGCCTGAACTTAACTCAATAGAAGTCGGGAGTCATGTTAGAGGCAGAGATCAATTCTGCCTTTAGCGTGGAGAAATCGATGGTTGTTTCTGAGGTGAGAGAGACAAATATATCGCTTATGGAGGTGTTTAAGGGTAGCAACAACCTCGCTACACCGTCCGCCTCAATATTCTATTTGTTGACTTCAAAGATCTTTTCAAAATGAGTTATGTATGTGCGAAGTCTTTCCCATCTTTAAATCCAGGCAATTTAACGCACACCTGTTGATGAGTCGATGGTCCCGAGGTGATTGGTAGAGTCTCATTCCTCATTTTTGCGATTTGGATTTCATGTGCCCTAATTCTGACTCTTTCTTCTCTCTCTTTCTCTTCTCTTTCTTTTTCTTTTCTTTTTTACCTTTTTCTTCTATCGCAGTCATTTCTTCTGTCTGTATGTATGATATTAATTCTAATCGAAATTAATCCTATAAAGTTTCTCCTTGTGTTTTAAATATGTCAAACGACGACATTCTTACTTACTCACGCCACCCCCACCTCCACCCAAAAAATGCACGCACTCGAGAGAATACAAAAGGGTTTTATCGACCTAAATTTTACGCTCGAGTAAAAACTTGTTAGGATGGGGGGGGGAGAAACGCTGACGAATTTTGAGGAACCTAAAATATACATTCCGAAACACATGTATATAATATCTCTCAAGGTACATTTGTTTATTTACCACGCGTTTAACTATTCCTCATTTATTCTTTTAATTCCCAATTAATTTTCTATTTCTTTCATAGTCCCCGTTCCAACTTGCGAAAACTGTTCCTTAAAAGCTATACTATTCAGAGAATTCTTTGGTTCTCTGCGTAGAATAGTGAACTAACGGCATACTTTTAACAGTGATCAAAGCGGTGCTTGCTGCCTCAGTGTCCATGGTTCGAATCGCTTCCCTGCACATATTTTTTCGAAAAAAGGTAATAAATATTACTGTAAGAAAAATTTATTCCGTTTTCTCTTTCGATGTGGTTTATTGCATTCATATATATATATATATATATATATATATATTACACAGTTTATTATATATATTAAAATTATATTTTGAGGTCTTCACCTTTATATATCCTTGAACTGCAACTTGGCAAGTAATTAGATGAATCTCGGCCAATCGTAAACGCACTCAAAATCAAGGAGGCGGCCTTCCACTCCTCTAGTTGCTACAAAGCATATCGCAGACCCCTTCGGCTCGGTTATCTACCCGTGCTTGTGTATGCGCACTTACTCCGAGCGGGTTTTCATAAGGCATACCTTGACATTATACATATTGGATCGAAAAATATTAATTCTAATTATACAATTACAAGAGAAGTAATAAGTAAAGTGTTAGAGGAAGTGACAGTGAAGTCTGTTACTAACCACTTTAAGTCAACAAAGTAGTGTATAGCTGCTTGTATAAAAATCAAATAAAGTTTTAGGTTTCATTTCGCGTAAATTTGAATTTAAATCTAAAGATATAATTTTACCCTTGTACAAGTCGTTTTTCCATGTGCATCTGAATTATCCCAGAGTCTGTCATAAATCTAACGAAGATAGATTAAAGGACTAGTTTGCCCTCTTTAAACCTGCGTAGATTGTGGGCTGATATCATCCAGGTTTTTAAGATTGTAAGAAGTCTTCATACCATTATCCCCAGTCACTTTTTTACGTTGAATAACGTAGGTGTTACCAGAAATAATAGTTTTAAGTTGTTTCATCCTTGGGTAAATTCAGAAATAAGAAGAAATTTCTTTTTATTTAAGATGATAACCGCTTGGAATAGCTTGCCTGCTACACTAGTATCTAGCACTTCAGTAAATATTTTCAAACATATACTGGACACTTTCTTTGCAAGTAATAACTTTACATAGAATAAAATTAGGCGAGTTATGACAATATTTCCTTCCTGCTCATGGGATGGCCTCGTGTGGACTCGATGGTCTTTGCCACTTACTTGTACTGTAATACTATAATATTTTTATAATGAACAACTTGTAGCATTAATATCAAAACCAAAAGATTTAAGGCTCCTCTAATGAGTCGTACGTGTCCTTAAAATCATAGGGATTTGGAATTACATTTTAGATCCTCTAAGTCAGCATTTGCCTATGATTTTGAATGACTCGCCGCTTAGGACCGTACATTTGTTTACCAATTCTTAATCCTCGTTATAATATTACTATAAATGTCAAACCAACCCATCAAGTACGAGCATTGTGTCTCCGCATATTTTTAACATAAGTTTAACAAATCTTTATGAGTTTCACTAATGTAGAATATCTCCGGATATTATAGGTAAATTAATTTTTTAGTAGTTAAATTTCGCTTAGTTGCCAAGAAAGCTTTGATGATTTAGCTTCGTTTATCTCTTTGAAACACTTTTCGCTGACATAGATTTCCTTCTTATTTCCATTTTACGCGTGGATGCCTCCATGGTTTCTTTCTCCAATTCATTTTCGGCAAATTTTCTTAATAGTAGTTCATCTAAAAAATATTTGGGCGGAAATGAAACTTTAATTCCACTCTTTTGGAATGTAAATTGTTCAAATCAAAAGACTTGTTACCAACCAAAGAGTAAATATATATAGTAACGCGGTACTCAAACACCTAGCCTTGCTCGGAATTTAAGCAAACTTACCTTGGATTTAGAATTCACTGGGCTAAGCGCCAATATAGGAAATCAATATTTTCCTATTATACAAATTACACAGCGCTAAATACAATTATAAGCCTGCAGCTAATTTCTGAAGGAAGGATGTACTAATCCTTTAACTTAATATTTCCAGGATGGATGGGTTAAATATTTACAGTTCTTAGTATTAAATGATATTTACACTTCTTAAATATAATTATATGCATGCAGATATAATCTGCACACAGTTAATTATACTCACAGCAATATATGTCTAAAAAAAATCGTCGGGAATGGAAATTGATCACACAATCTATAAGCGCTTAGATTTAGAAGGGTGAAGTAATTGAATAAATAGACTTAATCAAAAAAGATAGAGTAGGGAAGCGAATCCCTAACGCACAAACAACCAAGTGGCACAGAAGTACACAATAGAATGGAATGTCTCCCGATTTCTTTCGTTCTCGTTCCGTCTTAAGAAACGTTACAGTTGGTTCGTCCTGAGGAACCTTATTATTGCATAAATTTGCAACAAGGGTTGCATAGGTGCTCGAAGGTCTGTCAATCAGTGTTATTTTTTAATTTTTCAATGGTGTTATTAAATATTATCAGGAGGACACGTTTTTCTTATGTTTATTTGTGTAATACTTTTCGTTTCGATATGCTTTTTTTTCTTGCTTCGTTTCTTGTTCTTTTTTTCATTTTTCATGAAGGGCCGAAAAGGTTATGTGAATTATATCAAGGAGAATCCTTTCAAAAATAATTAAAACAGGTCACAGGACAAAGTTTGGTTTAATGATGATGGTCGAGATGCTTTTATTCCTATGCAAGCTGCTTATCATTAGTGATCTAGAAGCAAAATACCTGATAATTTGCTGAGTTATTTACAATTAAGATCTGAAGCCCAAGGTATATATGATGCGGCCCAATCAGAATTCAATGAAAATAGCTGTGATAACTTGACTGACATCACTCAACCACATAAATGGTGGTGCACTTTAAAATCTTTCATTTATGGAGAAGACTCATCTCTTCCACCTCTTCGTAATGAGAATGGTGTTCCTATATAAACCCTGATAGAGAAAGCTGATCTTCTCTCATCTTTCTTTCAAAGGAAGCAATGTGACCGAGATCTTTAACTACCTCCTACTTGCTTTCCTACTCCAATTTTGTCTACGTTTGAATTTAGATCATCAGAACTAAAAGGCTATATGTTAGACTTGGATGCTTATGGTGGTACGGACCCTACTGGCATATTTCCTTTATTTTTCAAGAACAATGCTGCAATATTGGCCCCCAAACTGGCCATCCTATTTAGACATCTTGTTCGTGCTGCTAAATTGACACTTTGTAGGAAAGTTGCCAATGTAACCGTTATTCCTAAAGGAGCTTCAGCTTCTCATTTACCATCTAAATATAGTCCTATCTTAATAACTCCTGTTATATCAAAGATTTTTGAGAAATTATTGGCTAGACATCTTAATAAGTTTATTATAAAAAAAATCTTCACTACCTTTAACTAAATTTGGATTTAGAAAGGGTGGAGGGACCTGTGATGTCTTGTCTTATTTGGTCCACCAGTTGTAATCTAACCTTGATAATAATAATAATGATAATAATAATAGATATTTATAATTCGCTCTCCGGGACTGTTAGCCTTCTCAGAGCGCAGGTTGTGTAGTGAGGGTAGAGAAATTTTACACGGGAGAGAAGGCAATTCTAAAGAGATGAGTCTTCAGGAGAAGTTTAAAAGTAGCAAAGGAGGGAGAGGATCGGACTCGGGTAGGAAGAGCATTCCAGAGTCTAGGAGAACAAACTGAGAAGGTACGGTCACCCATTCAGCAGAAGACAGAACGATGAGTATTCAGGCTGGGAGCGAGGTTAGACCGGAGTGCCCGATGAGTTTGACAACGGGAGAGGGAAGACGAGGGATAAGGTGGAGCCTCGAGGTTTAGGGCTTTGTAGGTGATAAGAAGAATTTTATAGTGGGTACGGAAGCGGATTAGTAACTAGTGTAGCTAGTGTAACAGTGGCCTTAAATAAGAGAACCGGAAGCGGCGAAGGATCAGATGGGCAGCATAGTTTTGAACTAGTTTTAGAGGGCGAAGTAACCATGAAGGTCAATTCAATAGAAGAGAATTGCAGTAGTCTAAGCGTGAGGTGAGAAGGCAGGAATAGAATTCTCAAAATGGGATTGAACACGTGAGAAGTTGCGGAAACCGAAGGAAGATTTACAAATACGATGGATGTGCGGTTTAAACGAGAGTTGCTTGACGAAAATAACACTAAGATTCCTGACGGTATCAGAGAAGGCGACATTGGTTTCCCCAAGGTTAAGGGACGGGAAGAGAGCTTTAGATTTGTCCACCATCGAAGCAGTACCAAAAAGGAGAACTTCTGTTTGATCGTGATTAAGTTTAAGAAAGTTGGTAAACAGCCATTCGTTTATGTAGGTGTAGTCTAAAAGGAGCTTGGTAATTGATTGAGAGAACGATAGAGAGGATGAGGAAAGGTATATATGAGTTTCATCAGCATAGAGATGGAAGGACAGGCCCAAATCGCGAAGAAAGGAGCCAAGAGAAGGTAAATAGATGCCAAAGAGGAGAGGACCAAGTACTGAACCCTCAAGCACCCCAAAATGAATGGGCGCGGACTCGGAGGAGAGGTATTGAGCGCGACCGACTGAGTGCGGGAGGAGAGGTATGAGCGGAACCATTCAAGTACGGTGCGCGAGAGACCAAGGAAAGTGTGAATACGATCAAGGAGAAGAGTGTTGTCGATGGTGTCGAAAGCAGAGAAGAGGTCTAGGAGGACTAGAATGGACGTACAACTCCTATCGGCTGCTCTACGTAAACCGTCTAAAAGATAAAGAAGAGCGGTTCCAGTAGAGTACTTCGCTTTCAAACCCCGTGTCGTAGTATAAGAAAGACCGAGTGATGGAGTTCTTACGTATAGGCTGATTACGTACTTCAAAACTCTGTGATTACGTTTTTTCTCTAAGAGTGCTATTTATCTTTTTTTATTATCTTTATAATGCATATTATTATCACGTTAATCTTTAAGGGTTCCTAGTGCCTTGCTAGCGTTTCGGAGATTGAATAAAAAATGTTTCTAAGAAAACTAGAACTACAATTAAAAACATGAACCAATAAAATTTAACACTTTAAATACACAGAAATAAATTAAACAAATTTAAGTGAGGGTTTCTAAATTTACCTACTTGATTTTATAGTAATGGCTGACCCACAGCTCATTTTAATATTAAATGCAACTGAACACAACGAAACTATACCATAAGTTTAAATACATTAAGAGATTCCCTGTGGATCTGATTTGAGTCTGACCTTGAACTCAATTGTTGTCACCTCAAGAATGTTGTTTCCGGACCGACGCGTGTATCGTGTCAAGATGTTCTCGGACGAGAAAAATACCTTAAAGCCACAGAGGAGTTCGGGGCGTGTGGCAGATGGAGAGACGCACGCCTTCTGGAAGAAATGGTCTCACCAGGGGACAGGGAAAGAATGTTTCTTCTACCCTTAGGGTTACTCTGGGACTAATTCACACTGGAGAGCGATGACCCAATGTGTGAATCCTTTGACTCAGGGGAGTGCTTGAAGGAGTTCGATTGGGGGTATCATACAAGGGCGAGAACTATCTCAGTGTTTTGGAATACAACAGTATAGGCGGATTTCTCTGATGAGAGTTAGTTAAGCTTGCTTCTTTAATCAAGCTAACTTAAAGTTCGGTGTGACCACCAGGAACTAGCTCGAGGATGAGCTTCTTCTTAGTTCCCTTACATTGGTTTCCCGGGCATTTATGCTGGTTTTCGCTGTCTAGATCTCTCTAACGATCTACCTCTGACAGGCTTCTAAATTCGGTATGACCACCAGAAACTGACTCCGGATGAGCTTCTTCTTATTTTCTTCTGTTGGTAGCTGGTCCTCTTGCCGTTTTAGTCGTCTTCTTGACTAACGTAATCTACCCCGTTTTTGCAAATTTATTTGATTTTATACCTTGCTACCCCACTGGGGGGGAAGGAGGAGGTACGTGGACAGGCTTCTTAAGTTTACTCCTCTAACGGTTTTTCTCAGGGTGTCTTTCATCTAACCCTAAAGGGGAGCTTCTGGCTTTAGGATGACGCTTTTCTAATTTCGCATATACGGTGAAATTGAATATCAAGTCTGGGGGGAAATTTTGCTGTTTTAAGCCATGTTAGGGCCACGGGTCCGACCTGAGTTGATTAGTGCATTATTTGGTCTGGGGCGGCATTTTAGCTTCTCTTTGAGACGAGGGGCGAGAGGGAAGGTTAAGTGGTTGGGCTACACCGCCAACCCAAATGCCAGGACGTTGTGGTTAAAGGCCAGTGACTCAATTGTAAGGGGGAGGCGATTCCCTTACACCCTGACTGGTATATTTCATCTATATTGCAGTTAGAAATATGGTTATTAAGGCGAGAGATAACCACTCTCTCGAGGCCTTTTGACGGGAATGGAAACAGTAAAATAGTGAGATAGGGTGATAGCTAGATGGTTCAGAGGGGTTAACGCTTTGTTTTTTTATAATAAGACGAATTGGGGCATGTTTGAAGGAAGAGGGAACCACCTCTGTCGCAAGTGAAGTGTTAATGAGATGAAGAAGCAGTAGGAGGAAAGCAGGGACAATTTGGTGGAGGAATTTAGGTAGAAAGACGTCATTATATGATGCAGATTTGTTAGAGCGTGAAATCAGGGAGGTTAATTCCTCAGAGGACGCACCAGTGAGGATATTAAATGGCAATGGAGTATTGTCAAGGAGAACAGCATGGGCTTGTTCAGACGACTGAGGTAGTACGGCCCTAAGGTTTCTCACTTTATCTGAAAGATGCCATGCTTACTGACATGGCCTCAATATAGTCTGTTGATAAAAGGCATCCTTCATTTTTGTTGGACACTTAATGCTCATCATCAGATTGGTTGGGTTCTGTATCACCAACCAATCGCAATTGTCTTGCAGCTTTGGTTTACTCTAACTTGTCTAGCTGTAAACATGTGATTCAGGGTCATACACACAATTCTAAGAACTGCCTGGATATTGTCTTTGCTTACATACCAGGAAGTGTCGAGGCTTCTGTTCTCGTTCCCATAGGTACATCTGATCACATTCATTCATTGCAAAGTTCGTCTTTACTTCACTGTTCCTAACATAACCATCTCCCATCAGGTATATATCAAATCTAAAGTCAATTGGGACAATGTATGCATGGGAGTTGACTGTATTCAGTGGAATACTATTTTTAATTCTAGTGACATCGTATTAGCTCTGAATACTTGTCTTCTCAATATTCTACATAGAAGGGTTCCATCCAAAATAATTAAATCTCGTATCAAAGATAAAGCTTGGTTTAACGATGATTGCAAGTGTGCCTTTGATGGAAAACAGGCTGCTTACCACTTGTGGACAGGCAATCAAAGCCAGTTGCTTTGGGATAATTATGTTGCTCTTAAAGCTGAGGGTCAAAAGAAATTATAATGCTGCTGAAGCAGCTTATAATTCTCATTTACAGGTTGTTCTTGCTGGAGCTACTCAGCCACACAATTGATGGAGCTTCCTTTAGTCTTCATTGTTTGGTGTGGACTTGAGTATGCCTCCACTACGTGAACCTTATTGTTCCATGTCTTTTGAGCCCTTAAATAATGCTAATTTGATCTCTAATACCTTGATAAACAAACAGAGAGATCCGGAGATGTCACTTCCCTTGACTTGTTTCCCCTTTCCTCAGTTAAAATCAGTTGCCTTTAAATCAACTGAGCTTAAAAAGTATCTTCTTGATCTAGATACCTATGGTGGGATGGACCCGGATGGCTTTTTATCCCTTTTTTTCAAGAAGATCGCCTCCATTTTTTCGCCTAAATTGGCTGTTGTTTTTAGGTTGCTTCTAAAAACCGGTTCTTCTCATTCCTGTTGGCATAAAACATACATTACTCCCATTCAAAAGAGAGCATCGGCTTCAACTTTATCATCTGAATACCGTCCCATCTAATCACACCTATCTATCTAAGATCTTTGAGAGGTTCCATGGTAAATGATTGACCCTTAATTGTGAAAAAATCAGTGTGATACCTGATTTACAATTTGGGTTCCGGAAGACTTTGAGAACTTGCGATGCATTCCTATCACTGACCCATGACCTTCAGTCCTTTTGGACCGTGGGCATGAGTCGCGTGTTGTAGCTATTTATTTCAGCTCAAGCTCCGGCATTGTTAATCATAAAGCTGTAATTTATAAACTGCAAATTTATGGTATTGATAGAAGCCTTCTTAATATTTCTAAGAAATTTTTGACAAATACATCCCAGCGTGTTTCAGTTGATGGGATCAATTCTGCATATGTGACTGGGGTCTCAGGCGTTCCACAAGGGAGCATTCTTGGTCCCTTATTTTTTTATAATTTTCACCTCTAACTTGGGCATTAACATTGAAAATAAACTGAAATCGTATGCCGATGACACAACTTTGTACACCTCAATTCAATCTCCATGTAATAGAAGAGAAGTTGCAGCATCTTTAAATAGGGATTTAGCCAAGATTACCTCTTGGTGACAACTTTGGGGTATGCAGCTTAATGCAAATAAGCCACATTCTATTACCATTACTAGATCCAGTACACTGGATCCAGCTCATCCCAGTTTCTACATATCAGGTGAACTTATTGAGGAAGTAGATGATTTACGTCTTCCTGGAGTAATTCCTGACTCGAAGCTAACTTTTGAAAAGCACATTCGTTTCTTGTCCTCCTGAATTTCACAAAAGACTGGATTACTTTGTAAGAGTTACAGAACTTTTGCTTTTGAATCTACAGTTATTAAGTCTTTTTATGCCTTCATTCGGCCTCATTTTGTGTATTGTGCTCCTGTTTGGATGTCTGCTGCTAATTGCTATCCCAAGTTCTTGGACAGAGCGTTGAACTCAATTATGTTTATATCACCAGATCTGTTCTTTGATTTGGATCATCGGCGTCTGGTTGGTGCCCTTAGCATTTTTTTCAAGTTATTTAATACTATTCAGCATCCGTTGCACGCAGCTCTGCCTGATTTTTTTTAATCCAGTTCGCGTGACAATGTTTGCTCTTAATCTTAAGGACTTGGCTATGAATTTTATGAATGTTAATACGATATTGTTTCCGTGGTTTTATACCATCTTTAATTAAAACATGGAATGCCTTACCCAGCAAGATTGTACAGCCAAGGGATATTTATTCATTTAAGTTTCGTGTGAATGCATTCTTGAGACATTTGCTTTTTCTCATCTTCTAATATTTCTTATTCATCTGTGTTTACTATTAGCCATTCAATTTTTTTCTGGCTGACTTTGCCTCTCTTTAGTATCATTTTTCGTATTTTGTGTGGAATCAATTTAGCAGTTGTTTATGCACCCTGGAGAAGAGCTTTGATAGCTCTCAGAATAATAATAATAATTGGCCAACCGAAGGAATCCATATGAGTAAATAGTTTACTTGTTGGAAATAATATAAGCCAATCCAGGTACACAGGTGACTAGCCATGGCGCGTTTGTTTCGGGAGGTTTTAAGACGGAGAAATTAATGAGAGTTATAGGGAGTGATTTACTTTGGTGGATATATGTAGATGATTTTCTGCACACACTCTTTGTGATATATCCTTCATTCATTCACTAATTAACATAATTTTGCATGACATAACAGAAGCAAAGGCGTTAAACACAAGTAGATCTCAATGGGAGCTTCAGCAAAGAATATAATGCGTCAAACATTACTACAAGAGAGGCTCGTTCAAGTAAGTGCAGAACACTTTCATGCATCAGTTCGAATGTGAAAAATACCCTTCTAAAAGGAATAATTCAGGACTGGGTGGACCACTTCGGGAACTATGGGACAGTGGAGAACCTCAATGCAGCCAGTAAAAACCTTCTAAGCCATTCAAAATGCTCCAGGTAGCGTACAGCTGAGCTGGTCGACAGTGAGAGAGAGTCAGTTCAGCAGAGCCTAAAACGCTCTAGCAACAACCGAAGTCAGTCCCTCGGGATATCCCGTGAGACTTGCAGGATAGTACTAGTAATGGGTGTAAAGGCCTACCCATACAGAATACAAACAAAACAGACCATTACAGTCTCAGACAAGGGGCAGAGAAAGGATTTGCCGTCAAGATACTGGAGAGGATTCTGAAGACCCCAACTTTCCTTAACCTCATTTGGACCTCAGATAAAGCTCACTTCAATCTTGAAGGAAAGGTATGTAAACTCGAATATAAATGTATTCTAGGGGACCTTCAGAATAAATGAGTTAGCCACCAAGCCACTACACACCTTAAGTGCACGGTATGGACTGCAATCTCATCCAGAGGCATCTTCGGATCATTCTTCTACGAGGAATCTGACGCGACACTTACAGTCACCAAGGATAGTTATGTTGAGGTCGTCAAAACCTTCAAGAGGGAGCTGCAGACCCTGTTTTTATCGTTCTGGGGAGGTTCCGGTTCCAGCAAGATGGAGCAAGCTCTCACACCTCAAACCTGCCTTGAAATTAGCTGAAAAAGAACTTTGATTGCCGTGTGATCAGTCTCAAGACTGATTTTCACTGGGCACCTCACAGCCTAAAACTTAGCCCCCAGATTTCTTTCTCTGGGGCAACCTTATAGAAAGTGTGTATGTAGGGAGCCTCAGGACCATCACTGAACTCAAGGAAGCCACCAGAGAGGAGATCAGAGCCATTAGTCGGTCAGTTTGTAAGGACGTCATTTACAATTTTGTGCTACGCCTCAAGAAATGCACAAAGCTAAATGGAAGCAATCTCGAACACGTGCTCTACAATAAAGAAGAAAATTCCAAAGACTCATATTTTGATATGATGTTTTTAAATACAATAAACTGTTATCACCAACGTTTCATTCAATCTTTGCAGAAAATTAAGAAATGAGGCTTATCGAAATTTGAGACCCGTTTTGGGGGACACCCTGTATCTCCATCGGTAACTGATGTAAATAATAAGTTGGGACTGCTACATGAGGTGAATAACTATACATAATTTACCTTAGATGAAGTAGAAGACAGTAAAACTCCTTTCCTGGATACACTGGTCCACAAAGGTGAAGAGAGAGTTAAATTCTATGTGTACATGGAATTCATTTACAAAAATGATTTTATTCACTTTATTTAGGTAAAAAAACAAAGACAGGCCCAGCCAATGGATTTTATTTAAGAGCCATTGACATTTGTAGATAAACCCTTTTGAATTATGAATTCGAATATATTAAGAAAGCTTTCATGAAACTGAATATCTAGAGGGAATTTCAATAAAATTATGTCGTAAGCAAAGAAAATAGCGTGGTGCACTCTATGGCAAAAGAGAGAGTAGACAGAACACTTAGAAGAGCAGATATAATAAGGGCGAGCTCAGCAGGGATCATAAGTGGAGCGAGGATAAAGCATAGTAAATCACCAGCTAAATTAATAAAGGAATTATTTACCAAATGCTTTCCACCGGATGATATCAGAATTATCTTAGAGAGTCAAGATAAGACATTGACACGAGAAGTAGTAAGCATAAGGTGGAAAATAGAGCATATAGTAGATCAAACTCAATGATAGTACATATCGGTGAGTATGGTAATTTGCAGAATTCTAGTGAGATTATATTAGTTTACAGCGATTTGGACAAGAGAGAGAGAGAGAGAGAGAGAGAGAGAGAGCGAGAGAGAGAGAGAGAGAGAGAGAGAGAAAGAAGATTGACTGAAGCAGTTGCTTTTATTTCCAACAGCTCAACTTATTACCGAGTTGGATTCATCCAGTTGGCCAATGTTGCAGGGAGGATCGTAGTTATGGATTTAGAAAGGGCAAGATCAGAAAACATTAGGACCTTTAAGCTTCAATGGCTAACAAATTTCCGCATTATGAAAGAGGGGGACATTTTTGGCTGTCTTCAGGTATATATATACATATAAATCTGTCATACAACAAAGAAAGAGAAGATAAACAGACTAATAATATCTTCGTTAAAATATTTTTTTCTAATTGAGAAAAAATATGCACAGTGGTGAGGATCGAACCAAGCATACTGAGCAACCACTTTGATCTAGGTGAAAACATCGCCCTGGACCCCTAGAAAGCGCGTTCTAACAAAATTACCAAAGGGATTGCTCGGTGCGTAAGTCTGCTTGGTTTCGATCTTCACCCCCTAGCCGCTAGGGGTGAAGCAATGTTGATTGAATAATTCCGATTGAATTATGTCATTATTTTGAAACAAATTTCCCTATATGTTGTTACTTTTATCATATTTCATGGTCTCTAATTTAATATTTATTATTCAATAATGAATCTCAATATAAAACTAAATACAATTTTTCATTTAGAAGTTGTCTGAGAGTATAGCATGATTACATAATTCCTATAAGAGGTCATACACTCAAAGTTTTATGCAAGGGATTTTGCACCGCAATCTTCTGATTGACCATTGTTTCATATTCCCCTAAACTCTGCATCCATTGAGAAGACAGCCATGCCAACTCTCCTAGGCCTTAAGGAATAATTGTTTTTACCTAAGATTATTTTCAAATTCATTACAAAATCTCCACGTCATATCAACCGTGTTTGGGGTCATTGGAATTTCGTATTGTGATATGTAAACAATTTACTCATAACCAGTGAAAACGAAAATCAACATTTGAAACACCTTGAACTGTTCTTCTCTCATTGCAATCGACTTTCTTGGTTATTGCACTAATTGCAAACACTCATTGTTTTAGTATGATTTTTACATAGGTTTATTCAACACAAGGACACACCTTTATTCCTCACACGAGATTATTATAATATGCCAATAAACGTTGCCCAAATTCAGCTTTGAAATAGGACAACCAAGCACAGAATGCACTCGATGCGAAAAGGTAAATATCATTAATGCTACCAATATGACACATCAAGGGCCAAACTGCCCATTGTACCTCGTTACTGAGGCGTTAAATTTTAGCCTCGATGCCTTCTCCAACACTATTATGTAAATAATTCTGAGGTTTTAGGCTTTTTGTACAAAGGTTTCTGTTCCTCAGAAGGGACAAATTTCTTTGTGCTATCAGATATGTCCCAAAATTGGTGCTGCTAAATTACTCAACAGGCGAAACTTCCCGAAGTAAGCTTGTTTATTTGAATTCATTTCACAATATACAAGTGAAATTCTTCCTAATGCATAGAGGGTAATAATATTGAACATACAATATGTTCAATATACAAAAAACCATAAGAAACTCAAAATAACTATAAATCCTTCTTTCAAGCAATAAATTCATATCTTTCAATTTTAGCAAACTAATCTTCGATTTTCATCACAATCCATTACATTTGGTTGCTAGAGCAACTCCTCAATCTATATCAGGCAGATTTGTTTGGAAACAAATTAGACAATGTTTTTATTATTAGTTTTAAATTGCGTTTCATGTCAGAAGGACGAGGTGCAACGACAGACAAATTTGCATTTCACACAATTTACTGCACCAGAATCTCCATTTCATAAAATTACTGTGAGAGAGAAAGTTACTCCTACTTAGAATCCACCGTCTACCCGTGGCGCCTTAGAAAGATGCACCTACACGGCCAAACAGCTCCAAGAGAGCACCAAGACTTCGTGCGCTCGGCTGAACTGGGTCGGGTTCTCTTTATCTTCCGGTCTCATCGTCTGACCGACATCAGACCAACGGTGCTTTGCGCAAGGCAACCAAGACTCCCCCCTTCCTGGCGCGGCAAGTCAAATGAGATCCTGCTCCCCTATTTTGGGCTCCCGGCAACCCGCTTCCACCGAGGCAGTATAAATACTTCGAGAAAAGCTTTGAAAAACCAGTACCATACTGCTCCGTCTTGGTTAGTAGCCACGTACAGTCTCGTACACCATGCTTCACCTCGCAACAGCTTCCAGCTTCAAATACGATACGTCATCTCTACCCAACCTTTTTCGTATTTAAGGCCAGAATTCCTGCCGACAGACGATAGACACGGACAAGCATATATCACTCTGTTGTCGAATTCGTCCAACGACTGGAGTACTACCTCGCTCATTTCTCAACGAGGTAAAAGAAGAAGAAATGTTGCAAGTTTAACTTTGCAGCGCCCCTTTATTCACCGTATGCAAGCCTCCAGTCAATTAGGCCTTGCGTGAGTCTCCCCGATAATTGCACTCTCTCATTTTTTCTGGAAGCAATCACCGTGCATCCTCTCTCAGACTCTCGTACCCTCTATTCATTTGTCACTACCATCACCCGTTGGTACCCCGGGTCCTATTTTATTTATTGTCATTTATTTACTTGTGTTATTAATATTTTCTTTGTATATAGTAAATTTATATATTTTTATACCATTAGTTTTTCTAGTCCCAGAACCTCCTACGAAATCTAAATGATATTTTGGTGTCAGGTCCGGTTTTCATGTTATCCGCAGTATCTGATCTCATTTCTTTGAGACTTGTTACAGATTCTATTAGGTATTATTCTTGTATATTAAACGTTCTGGTTTCATAAACTGTACAAAAGTCTTTACCTATTTCCCATTTTTCCCTTTTATGTGCATATTTTGTATTGAATTTTGTGACGTTGTGAAATTTTAACCGTTTCTAGGCCACATAAATCGTCGGAAGATTTAATCTCATTTCTTTTTTTGTATTGTGTTGTCGTTCGCTTTCTGCGTATTGGGCAACACAGGCTCTCGCTAAACTCCGTAGTGAATACCTGAAGTATAACTAAGAATTCGCGCCTTGCGAAATAATTATCGCTGTGTTTGTTTGTTTTTAAGTAAAGATTGGTAGGTCCGCCACTTCCCCTATGCGTCAAACAATTCTCCCGGCGGTGTTTTATGAAGGAGTGCACAGCTGAGGCCAACATTTATTCAGGAAGCCACAAACTTTATTCGAAATAAGGGAAGAAAACAACCCCCCTTTCCCCCAAACCTAAGCCAAACAAAGGTAAATTAATCCTGCAAAATGGAAATAAGTTTGCAAGGTAACTGGGCCGTCAAGCTCAAACGACTCTTTTCTTCTGAACACCGGGATGTAATACTGTTCTCTTCAGGCCCTCC
Organism: Ceratothoa steindachneri; assembly: GCA_963969495.1. Lineage (NCBI taxonomy): Eukaryota > Metazoa > Arthropoda > Malacostraca > Isopoda > Cymothoidae > Ceratothoa > Ceratothoa steindachneri. Next base: position 89,973,466 of record OZ018328.1, read on the forward strand.
TATGTCATCTTTCCCCAGGAATCCTTCATTTGTTTTTCTTGTGGTGTGGAGGGTAACGTGAAAACGAACTTCCCCCAGAACTCTCAATTCAGGAATAACTCTTATCACCAGGTACACCAGATTTGTGCCACGTTTGCATCTCCGTCAACACCATTGGAATCTTCTCCTCCCACGAGCACCTTAAGTTCAGGCGCCCACCAGGTAAACTTCTTGTTCAATAAGAATACCCCTGAAGGCTTTAAGTTTGAATCCGGAAAGATTAATAGTTGCCGGGTTTTACTCTTGTGAGAGATACCGCGTGCACCTACATAGTGGTGTCGGACAAGCTGCTTCTCCCAGTATCCCAGAACCATAATAAATTCGCCATCATGTACGACTGCTTGTGGCGCGCCAATCGGTTACCCATCATTAAGTGCTACATCGACTGTGCGTCCTTAACTGGCTGGGCATAAGTAGTAGCAGCCCCTATTAAATTCTGCTCCGTCCTCATTGGCCAGTGCTCACGTGTCTCCCCAACTAGGTGGCATAACCTGTGGTTACCAGCTCACAAATCGTAAAAGATTCGCAGATTCCCTCGCTCCTAGAAACCTCACGTTCTTCAAAGTTCAAGGAGGTCATTACTAAAGACTTCGCAAAGAACCAAAATAACTGCTATTCCCTTCGTCCCCTCTGGGCTAAAGCCCAGTCAAAATAACAAGAAGCCACCCGAGGATACAAGGTGATATCTTACCAAGTTACCGACGGCTTACTTTACCCTGCGTGCTCAAAAAACGATAAAAACCCGATGCGAGTATTGTGTGTCCCGCGTTCATACGTTGGTCACATTTTAACCATTGCCCATGACAGCCTATTTTCAGGCCATTTTAGCTACACGAAGAGCACCCAGAAGATCTTCAATTGTTTTTATTGGCCAGGCGCCCATTAAGAAATCCTTTGCTACTGCAGGTGTTGCGACTTCTGCCAAAAGACTGCCATCAAGGGACGAGTCAACTCCGCACCGTTGCAGAGAGGACCCCTAATCTCAGAACCGATTTTCTGTGTCGCAATTGATGTCATCGGTCCGGTATACCCCCCGTCGGATGAAGGACACAGAAAAATGCTAACTTTAGTGGATTTTGCCCCCTGGTTCCCCGATTCCGTGCCGTTCCAGAATAATTGGTTTACTTTTGTATATATTCCACAAGATTTTTTGTAGTTTTGTGTATTGCCTTATAAGAATCTGTGCCATTATTTTTTTAATTATTGTGTATATATTTTTGATGGGTTACCCTGTTTGTACGTACCTTTTTTTGGTGGGACATTTTTTCTTTTTTTTCTGTTTTGGGCATATCTTTCTTTGTAAGCCCCTGGTTAAATAAACTATGTTTACCCCGGGTATTGATAACTATCTGTCTGTTTTATTGTATTATTAATGTTGTTTTTTCATCGATGAGTTCCGTAAAGAGAATACCAAACATTTCCCGAGTCCTCTTTATTTGACTTATTTTTGTGCAGAGTACCTGGTACAATCCCTTTTGTAATTGTGCGCCTATGGAAAAGTTGGCAGTGTATTTACCCTATATTAGTCTGAAGTTACTTCCTTCTGAAGCTCCATTTTGAAAGGGAAGGAAATGTCAGAAAGAAAATGTTACCCCCTCCCCCTTAGAACCAAACGTCTACCCGTGGCACCGGAGAAAGATGCACCTGCACGGCCAGACAGCCCCAAGGGAACATCGAAACTTCGCATGGTCGGCTGACCCGGGTTGGGTTCGTTTTATCTTCCTGTCTCATCGTCAGACCGACGCCGGCCCCATGGCGCCCCAATTGTAATGAAATCCCCGTCCCCCTTTTGCGACTATAGCCCCACCTGGTGCGCCAAGTCTAATCAGATCCCCGTCCGACCTCTGGGGCGTCCTGGCGACCCGCTTCAGCCGAGGCAGTATAAATACTTAGAGAAAAGCTTTGAGAGACCAGTAGCATACAGCCCCATCTTGGTTAGCAGCCACGTACAGTCTCGTACACCCTGATTCGCCTCCCAACATCTTCCAGCTTCGAATACGATACGTCAGCTCTAACCGGCCTTGCTCGTATTTGAGGCCAGAGTTCCCGCCGACAGACGATAGACATGGAGATGCATCTATCACTCGGTTTTTGACTTCGTTGAACGAGTGGAGTAATACCTTGCTCATTTTTCAGTGAGGTAAAAGAATAATGAATCTATCAAGTGAAACTTTGCAGCGCCCTATTTACTTGCGGTGAGTCTCTCCGATAATTGCACTCTCCCATTTTCTCTGGAAGCAATCATCGTGCATTCTCTCTCGGACTCTCGTACCCGTCGAGTCATCCCCCACCTCCATCAGCTCCGTTTGGGACCCAAGGTCTCATTTAATTTATTATCATTTATTTACTTGTGCTATTGATATTTTCTTTGTATATAGTAAAGTTATATATTTTTCTAGCATTAGTTTCTCTAATCCCAGAACCTCTAAGAATTTATTATTTTGGCCAACCGCAGTTGACTTTGTCTATTTAATCCTAGCAGTGGGAACTGTATCCCAATTTTCTGGCCTGTCCTCTTGACGGTCACCCTACGACATCTATATTATATTTTGGTATCCTGTTATTGCATTTACTTAAAATCAAGAACGGAATAATTTCAGTAGATTGTCAAGCTTACCAAACTTTCGTTTCCATCTTCAACTATATTTTACAAAGAGTAGAGTTAGCTATCTAGGCAAGTTAACGTCTTAAATGCTCTGTCATAAAATTCCTACCCCATCTATTTGGCAATAGGTTTCGTTATTGAAGGTAAAGTAAATGTTCTTGACTGCCAATTTGCGTGTTTCTTTTAAAAGTGGGGGAGTAAATCCCTGAAATTTGTATATGTTTGGGTGAAATATCAGTTGGATAATTATATAAATACATCGAAGCTACTCACAAAGGAGGGATAAGGATGTTGAATCTTTTTTAATTCCCTAACAAAGGAGAAGCTTTTTTTAATTTTTTAATGGTTGGCGGAGAAAAGAGTTGATAAAGAGACCAAATACTTTGTAAGGTTGTAAGAGGGGAGATTATAAGTCGCTAATATGGACGTAGAGGGTTACCCTCTTTGTGGCGGTTTGGGAGTCCGTAAAGAGAACCTAAGTAGGACTCTGAAACGTGCAGGTGGTTGTAACTAGAGGAATCCAGAATATTTATATTTTTAACTTGAGTAAAATGCGGTTTAATTTGTCCTCTGATTTGATGGGCAATGTATGAGGAGATTTTAAGATCATTTTGAACTTTTATTGATCCGATAAATAGCATTCATTTTCTCTATGTAATCTGATTTGTTTCGAAGAACCACTCTTCTACCCTTATCTGGTTTGGTGATGACTATTTCCTGTTTTTTCCTCAAAGCCTTGAGAATATCAAGATCATTTGGGCACAGAAATAAATGAAGAAAATTTTAAATCCGTAAAAAATGACAAAATTCCTGCGCAAAATGTGAGAGTTAAGCGAAAATCCTTGAATTTTCCTGTAATGGGCATGTCTTTTAATTCGCTCACTAATTTCTCAAATGAAAAGAAATGGTCAATATAACCAAGTTTTAGAGGTGAAAGTTTAATTTCAAAGCCTAAAGAAAGTAAAAATAATTCTCTTGCAATTAAATTGTGATCGGAAATGTTTTTAACTGTATGGTCATCTGGAGAGAAGCAAGGTTAAGTTTGATAAGCTTTTGGTCATGAATCTTGAGTACAAAGTTTGCGTAGTTTTTCGTCGTTTGGATTATAAGAGTATTGAAACAAATATAATCACAAAAGGAAACAACAGCTTTAAAATTTTCTTTTAATTTATAGATACCATGCGTGAGTCTATCAATGGAGGAAAACTTAAAGTTGATTTCATTATTTAGAGGGTGTTCTAGGGCGGAGGAGTAAAATTCAGTTGAATAAAGGGTCTTGCGATAAAGTTTAAAATAAATGAAATTTGGGAAAACACGGTTTTTATGGCAAATTTCTAAGAATTCTAAGTCAAGTTGAGCTTTTTGTGGCTTAGTCCGTTTATTTCCGAACAAATCTTTACATGTCAATCGTGACAAATGTCAGTAAGCCAAAAAATGAAAGAGTGCCTTACTGTTTTAATATGGGTAAATATGATACGAACGGATAAGCTTGCATTGCTTGTAATTTGGAATTCTACTAAGCCTAGATGTTTTTAAAATTTTCGAACTCTCCCAAATTTATATAAAGCAAATAGAAGGGCTTGGATGACATCGGAAATTTTTCAGAATGGGTTTCAAAGTTAGATAATGAGTGCCATAAAGTGAGCCGAAAAATTGCTCTCGTTATTGACAACTGACCAGCAGATCCACACATTGCTGATTTATGGTCTGTAAAGCTTGTGTCTTTACCCCCAATACAACCAGCAGAAAACAACCCATGGAATAATGAGTAATCCAAAATTTTAAGACACATTACTGGGCGCACGTGCAAAGGAATCTCTTCCGTTGCATATACCGCAGAAAAAGAATATAAATAGTCTGTTTTGGATGTATTAAATAAATTATATGCAAATTTCATCGACAGTAGTCAAAGAATGAACGATTTCGCATTGTTTTATTAATGGTGGGTCTTAAGCAAATCCTGCATCTGAACAAACTCCAAGTAACTCTGCGTTAGAAATGACTAAACAATAACTTAAAACTTCTAATTTCAGAGTTAGGGGAAAATTTCAGATTTCTTCAGCGCACACAACCATCTTATGATATCAGGAACTTTAAAGGAAGATGAAATAATAAAAAAAACTCACAACTCATGAGAGTGAATCTGAAAATAATGACCCCGTAAACCTCCTTTCTCCTTTGATAAATGCAACGAAAGATGCTTTCATGTGTAATAAAAGAAGAAAACTTCTTCAATCACAGGAAGGAGCTGAAAAATCTAAAGTAAGCAAAAATCAATAGTAGAGTTTTTAATAAAAAATAAAATGTATTTGTTAAAGAATTTTCTTGTGAATAATGTGCCTTTTATTAAGTATCATAATTTTCTAAGTGCATCACTACAATAGCTCTGGGGATGAGCGTTGTGGTCATTTTAACAAATAGCGCTTAATGACACCGTTTCAAATCCAACTCCTTTATTCATTTTCTTATAACAGTTAAAAGGATTTCCGTATTTTCTCTTAAGCTTTAATGGTAAACATAATTAAATTCCTTAGCGTTTCTCCGGCTTGTGTTACCAGTTTTCATTTCTTTAGGCCTTTAAAATACATCTATTATATTTCACGTGTCATGTGATTATCAATTATATATATATATATATATATATATATATATATATATATATATATATATTTCTTTCTCTTAGTTTCTTTGTGGATTTTTTTACTTTTTCATTGTTTTTTCCTTGTTTTTATTTTTAATATATACACTCAAATAAATAGTCATATTTAATTTCGGCGAATATGCCGTTGTTTAGATGAGCATCTTGTAAGGAAAAAAAAAACTTATTCTTCCAAAAAGCTTATTCGCTTATTCTCCTTGAAGTTTGCAGAATTTTATGGTATCACATAACAATTTTTTTTTTAGTTTGACATTTAAACTGACGCATCAGTACTGCCGAAATTATGTAAATATAAAAAACTTCGGTGCAGATGTGAATATTTCGCGGAACAGCTGCCGTTGCAGGAATTCGGACTCGTGCTCAGAGATCGATTCCTGAATAAGCGCGTGTGTTAGGATTCTTTTTTATTGCTGGTGAAAGAGGGCTATTTTGGCTGTTTTACTCAGACAAAAGTAGTTGACTTTAGTTGAAGATGTCAAAAAAAGTTACAGCTGAACAAAAAGTAGTTTGGGTTTTTAAATTGTTTCCCTGCGTAAAAGGTTGGGTTATTGACTTTATGAAGGGATATGTTATGACTGTACGTCGTTCTTGTCCTAAATGTTTTTTAATCATTTATCTATCAAAAAGGTAATGTGAACGCAGTGTTTCTCTCACAAAAAACTTTATATAGGTTCATAAATAAAATGGTGAAGTTAGACCATGTGGGATACTAGGTAGAGGGATAAAAATCAAAAGGGCATGAATGATAGGAGAGAAAAAACAAACGATAGAATGAAAGCCATTATTGACGTTTCGCTTTTCTATTTTTTATTCAGAAAGACGTTAAATAAAATCATGCAAAGCGTATTGAGAAGTAAATATAAGACAATATACCTTTCTATAAATTAAATCATCAAGTTTAAAATTTGGGGGGGGAACTGAGCTTAAGTTCAATTGATTGAGAACATCTCGTAAAAAACGCAGTTTTCTAATTCCAAGCTAAACCTGCCATATTCGTCCAAATAAACCTTTTAGAAGTTTTACTGAACTCCTTTGAGGCTTTATTAGAGTTTGCTAGGTATCCATATAAATCCTTATGTAATTTCACTAGGTCTCTCGGGGTAATATCAAAGCCAAGGAAAGTTTAAACCATTTTTTTAGCCGTAGGACGACACATAAAGATATTACAGTTTATTATTACAAAATTAAAAAATCAACAACAATTTTAGTAAAGTTGGTAAGACAGAGGAAGGGATGATATTAAGGATACATAGCCTAGAAACGATAAGAATAGATGACCTTTAATTGAAAATTTAATCATGATTAATATGAAAATGGTTTAATAAAATGATTCTTGATAAAAATGTTATGAAAAGGGTTGATATTGATATTAAATTGATGATTAAAGGTATAAATAAATTTTAAATACGCATTATCACTTATTTAGCTAAGGTAATGATTGTTTTCCATTAGTTGTAGAATTCTAGAAAAATTCTATAGCTTTCCCACGAATAGATAAAATGTGTCCCTGTATGAAAATAGGAAAAGTAAGAAACTGAATTGTAACTGTCATAGAATGACCAATTTATATATATATATATATATATATATATATATATATATATATATATATATATATATATGTATATACATATATATTTAATTTTAGACGGAGCGGGCGGTCAAGGTCAATTTAGTCACCTTAGCTCGTCTCCCAGCAGCGGCAGACGAGGGGGAAGATTAGGGAACGAGATTCCCAATCAAGTGCATAGAAGAATTTATTTAAACTACCGAGTGCAATTCGCCGTTAGTATATTAAAGAAGGATGAGGGACTTTGGGGCTATGAAACGTAAAGTACTAAAAATAATCTTTAATAGTTACAATAGATATAAGATATATACAAATGGAAAAGATTGCAAACGGATACTTAATGTTTAGAGGGATCAGAGTAAAGAATTACCAGGAGTGATTGGATTGACTCAAACGTGAGCTAACAAGCGGCTACTGTTAGGCCAATATACGAACATACACTTTATTGGTAGACAGGTAAAAAAAACACAATTTATTCGATTGAGCCTAGCTTGGGGGTTGAGGCTTTAGGGGACGACGAGTAAGTCGTAATCGATGGAGTTTAACCTCAAGGAGTGAATTCGAGGAAATACTTGCGCCAGACGAAGTTAAAACTGGATCCAAGGATAGTCAATTGACTCTGGCTAAATTCCTTCGGTGAGAATTCTTGCCGTCGAGCTTGAGAAGGGGGAACGGAGCTGAATCGAGATAGCAACGTGTCTTGTGCAGAAAGGTGGGCCTATACTGCCTTTTCCCGGCTGTGTCTAGCCTTATATATGGGTTGGCCGGAAGCGAATATGCCTCAGGGCAAGTGGGGACATCTCCCAGGGGAGATCTTGATATCAAAAATATTTGATGAAATTGTAAGCATAGAACCAATGAGTTTCTTTCTCTACCCAAAAACCTGAAAAGGGCGAAACGAATGATCATAAATCAAATGTATATTCTAGAATGGCCAATAGTGGTATTTAAATGAATAGTTCATCTCATAATCATACCTTATTTTACGGATCTTATCTGTTTAGATCGGTACAAAATGACATACTTCCCTCGGGTTATGCCTTTAGGGCTAAGATGATCTTAAGTCCTCTGTGGGTGTGAATTATCTCCCTTAACCTTTCAGCTATGCCCTCGCTAGAACCAGCAAAAGATATCATTATTTTCCTGTTCCCTTTCTTTTTTGCATATTTTTACTTTTCTCCTCTTTTTATTCCTCAGTCCCTGAATATGTCTTTAGTGTGATATTATTTCTTTTTAAACTTTTGCCCTCCATTATAACATCTCTTTAAAGTCATTCTTAGAGAATATATCATAAATAAAACAAAATTAGAGGGCAAATATTCTTTTCTGATGCAGATAAATTAAATGTAATCAATCATATAAATCCAATATTATCTAATTTAAGGTTTTACTTATTAAAAAAAATCATGTTTGCCGAAATCTCTGTCGAGACAATTGAAAAGAGTTTCTTAATGTAATTGGTTCACTTAGTGGAGATGAAAATTACTATAGATCCTATTCATCCCGACTAGGTATAAGAGGCAATCACTTATGGCGCCATGTGCTGGGTGATTGCGCATCTATCGTGAAATTTGCCAGGTTCTGTAAATAGCTACACCCCTTTCGGGTGGTATCAATTTAAGACTTAAGTGGTGAAAGTTGTTAGAATCACCTCAATAAATATGTTTAGGAATAGAAGTAATAATAAATATTGCTTCAACATAGAAGCTTATAAAAGAAATCAATACTACGTAGAACTGCTACTTGTTTTTATCTCTTTTCTTCTAATCTGATCTTCTATAGGCGCGGGTCCCAATAAAATATATCCAATCCAAAGTTATAGAGTTTAAAAGCAAACTATTATAACACCTTTGTATAGATCTTACCCATAATGAGGGACAAGTTATTGAAGAGTTCAAAGAAGCAAACAAACCGCTAATTAAGAAATATATAAAGACTGAGCAAGGAAACTTTCAGCCCATTCCCATCACATCCGCCATGGGTAAAGTCCTAGAGTGCATTGTTAGAGATGAGATCTATAGCATCTAGAGGTTAATAAATCATAAATTAATCGCAGCACGGCTTTCGACGCGGACGCGCATGCTTAAGAAATAGATTTCCTTGATTTTTAAACAAGCAAAGAAAAAACATGTTGATGTAGTTTATCTCGAGTTTCAAAGACTTTTGATAATATGAAAAACAAACTGACTGAAAAATCATAGGGAGACAGTTGTTGTAAGTGAAAGTTGTTCGTCGTGGGCTTTGTTCACAAGTACTGTTTCTCAAGGATCTGGAGCTGGACGCTTGCCTCTGATATATATATATATATATATATATATATATATATATATATATATATATATATATATATATATATATATATATTTATGCGTAAAAATCACGAGAGGTAACACGTGAATAAGTATAAATATTTGGAAAGTACTAGCTCCAATCAATCTTTCTTTTTCCCTATGTGGTATAACCAAATATATATGATCTTGAAATGCACTTATTATGTTTGATTTAAAAGTTTTCCTATGATACTAAACTCGCTAAAAGGCTTAGATTTTGTAGTGACTGAAAAACCCTGCAAAAATCTAGAATAAATTATTTAAATCAATAGAAAAATGGCAAATGAATTTCCACCTGGAAAACTGTCCTTTAATGCATATAGGATATGTGATGATTTAGGTGTCTTAATCTAGAGTGATCTAAAGATTTCAAAACAAGGTATTGGGCAAATGGGTTTTCTAGGGTAAATAGCAAGAAATTTGCTTTTAAGTCAAGGTATATTAATATTCAGTTATAGTTTGCGGTAATTTCTTGTTGCCATATCTGCTAAAGGACATTGTTGCAATGGAACGTGACGAAATTATTTACTAATGAACACAAAAACAACTTAATTTTCCATCAATGAAGCTTGCCTTGAATGGATCTTTATAGATTTTGCTGGTTTTAAGAAGGAAAACATTTTAATAATTGTATAAAAATGAAAAGAAATGCATTTATATAAAATAGAAACTATGCTATTGTTTGCATTTTCTCCGCATTTTCATTGCAATATCTAAGAAATATAAAGTCTAATTTAAGATGTGCTTTTTATATACCTCACTGGCTTACTCTCTTCATTACAAATTCACTTTTAACACAGATTTGTGAAAGGAATAAACATAAATAATAGATTATTTGGGGTATTTATCGCTTCTGCCTTATTTTCTGTCACTTTATGGCCGCTGCCAAAAAAAGAAAAAGTATTGAGTTTAAATTTGATACCATTAAAACAATTACTTTGAGAAAGTATGAAAGTTCTCTCTAAAATTATTGAAATACACCATTGTTTTGGTATTTTATTTACCCAAAATTTCGAAGTGGTGATTACAAAATGAGAAAAAGTCAAAACCTTACAGAATATCTTAACGGTTCAGTTTGCACGAATAAAAGTCCGTTCGTATCGTAGAAGAGAACAAATTCATATCGTATATAAATAAAAAAAACACGTGGAGGAAGAGGGAGGGGAAAAGGAGCGGGGGATAGGCAGAGAAAAGGGGAGAGCAGGGAAAAAAGGAAAGAAAGAGCGTAAGAGAAGGACAAAGAAAGAGAGAACGGGAGAAATAGAGAGTGGGAGAGGGAGAGAAGAAGCCTCGGAGGGAGGTGGAGTGAGGATAAGGAGTGGGAGGAAGAGGGAGAAATAAGATGACGGAAGGAGTATGTGAGTGAGCAGTGAGAACCAAATAAAAAATATATCTCATAAAAGTTTTCATCAATCAACTATTTTATTTCATTAGTATCAAAAAATGAAACTTTGCTTACTGGTAAGATAAATTCACTTTACTTCAGCCGATTTTACTCATAACGAACTAATGCACAACTTGACAAAGCGACTTAAAAGACTACTTCTAAGTAGTAATGAAGATTGTTACAAGTAAAATGACAGCTCTGACTAGGATTTGTTTTTCTATTTGTTCCCCAACAAATCATATACATACAAATAGGTATTGAAAAAACATAGAGTACCACAAAATTAATTGCCTGGAATTTGTTTTAAGTGATTCTTATTTACTAACAATAATTGGTCTATTTATCCACCGATTAAACTATTAGGTTTCTATATGCCTATTACTGCGATTTTATAAAATTTTTACGTTAGTCACTAAATAATGATCAGTTTTTAGGCTAGTTACGCAAGTATTACTTTTCCATCGCCATTCTCGAGAGAAACATCAGTTTTGAGACTAATTTCAAAAGTTAGTAGTATTAATCATGACTCGAAATAATGTTTGATTTTGGAACTACTACTGACAATAGCTTAGCCTCGGAATATTTGCCACTTTTAAGACTTGTTCGGATTTGTAAAATTTACATGGCAGAACTCGAAATAATAATCAGCCGTGTCGAAACGAGTTTGAGACGTATCTATTTCCCATTAACATTCCCAAAATAATCGCGAGTTATTGAGACGAGTTTTGGAAGTATCCAATTCCATCATATGCCTTAAAATATTCGCCAGTTTTGAGAGTTCCAATGGGAACTGAATAATTCCAAGACTAGTTTTTCTGTCAAGAACTCCCAGGATAAAACGCATTTCTATAGTATTTAAACAGTAGACTAGAGATAAGTTCTGTGGAGTGTTGCACACCGTATTGGGCTCTAACCCCTCGAGAAGCCTCTTCTTATGGAGAGGCAGTCAATCTAACCATCCCACATTCTCACTTTATTTAACTCCATGACATTCTAACCAAACTATTTTAAATATATTCTTTTTACCATGCCCTAAAATAGTTTTCGAGGGCAAAAGCTTCCGTGGGAGTTCAATTCTTCTCTCTTTAATCCATATACATAGAAAGCAACGCTGGGAAGAAGCCCGGATTGAACATTTGATAGAATATAAATCTCTTAGAAACACTGAGCTCAAATGTGTTGCAAAGAGTAAAGGAGTTTATAAACGTCACAAGAAATAAAGTAGTTTAGAGATGTCAAAAGGAATCATGGAGCTTATATATGAGGTAAGGACTCAAGGAGCTTCTATATGTTAAAAAGAATCTTGAAACTTATAAACGTTATAAAGAATAAGATAATTAAAAATTTTATAAGGGAGGTTATTGATGTATCAAAATATCAAGAAGCGTCTAAATGTTATAAGAATCGAGTAGGATATAAATATTTTGATGAATCAAGGGGCTTTTAAATGCTAAAATAAATCGAGGAGCATATTTTTTATTTCAAAGAATTAAGAACCTTTTAGATTTTTAAACTATCACTAAGCTTCTAAATGTTTTTAAAACATCAGTTACTTAGAGATATTTAAAAAAATCATTTATAGACTATGGGATAGAATTGCCTAAGGTGGCCGCGCCTCGCTTCTATCACATATTGAAACTCATGCTTCGCACGTGCATCCTGCGAGAAGAGAGTAGCATAGCGTTCTTATCGCCCAACATTTCCCGATTATGTTCCCCTAGTCCAAGCTTAATCAAGGAGGTTCAATTCTTCGTTTGCCTGCAGGTGTCGATCTGGCCAGATTGAATTAGGCTTATGGGAAGATAAGGTTGTTCGAAGCGATAGCGGGACATTCCATGGAAGTCCCCCATTGACCCCTATCACGAGGGGCTGACTCCGGCTATTTATGTAATAGAATTTTGCGTTTGAATCAGATCCCAATTATGTTTGCCAGGCATCACGCCGATCCGGTCTCCCTTGTGCACCTATGAACTCTACCTCGAGAACCCCCTTATTGTCCAGAAGAGGACAATATCCTTGAGTGCCAAGGTTCGTGCCCCTTGAGACGCCAAGTCAACAGCCCCCCCCTCCTGTTGTTCAATTGTTTAGAAGAGAACAACTTTAGAACAGTCATTGTTCTTCGAGCTCGTTCGACAAGAAATGGTTCTCGCTCCCCTGTTATTACGTCAGTGGTAATTTAATTACCCTCTTTTAACTTTTTTAAAGAGAACGCTTGGTTACCACGATAGCCTCAATGGTTCATCCAGAACATCTCCAGTATCCTGTCTCAAGGATCGCTCGTATTTCCGAGCCCCACTTCGTACCCACTCTTCGAAGTCAGTCCTTTGCCCCTGGTTAAGGACAACCCCATAACACGTCCTCCTCCTGGGAAGGAAACTACCAGTCGGACCGGAGCCTTTCCTTTAAATCGCCATCATCTGCACGACGAAATTATAAATACGTAAGCTACGAATAGCATTTAACTATTTAACTTTGTGCCAACGTAACTCCGTGCTTTAACATGGATTTAGCCAACCCTTTCACTTCTTGTATGTTTTCTCATTTAAATCTCTCCAAATCTTAATCCTCCGCTTAGTCAAATTTATTCTATGACCTTTTTTATTTCATGTGTATCTCCCATTTTAATCCCCGGTTATTTAAATATTTTCCATGTGTTGTTTTGTTAGATTAATTAATAAAATTCTATTTTATTAATGCTAGCAATATTATTTATCATTGGGCTCCGTTCCACTTCTTAAGTATATTGAAGATAAATAAGCCCTCTCCAGGCCTATTTATTAACGTAGTCATACTCGGCCATCAGATTAAACCCCGCACTCGAATAGAGAATAATCCCCATAAAGAATAGATATATAGTATATCGTCGGGAGCCTTTTCTACGACAGACTAAACGAATTCAAGAAGCTCGTGGATACTACTAAAAAAGTCAGAAAGATTTTAGATGCTGCAAGAATCAAGATGCTTGTAGATCTTATTTAGAAAGAGCTTATAGATACTACAAAGTAATAACTAGCTTGTGGGAACTACAAGAAATTAATCACTTTTGTTTACTGCAGTAACTAAAGAAAATTGTTTATTTTGATAGAATCAAAGAGCTATTAGATACTTCAATCATTCATTGAGTTTATACTAGCTACAGAGAATCAATGAGCTTGTAAAGTGTGTTCCATGAAGGGAGCCAAATTCTAATTGAGGGACACTTTTTTGTTTCGCAGTTTGAAGCCATACTTTTACCATGATTGCTAGATACCGTCAGTCCGATCAATAGTTCTTTGGTGTTTTTCACAAATACTTGTGTGCGGTGCGTCATGAAGCAGTTTATAACTAAGCAGCTTCTTCCCATCGTGAAGACATATTACCAAAATGAAGAAAGTGCAGCGTAAACAGTTCGAACACTCCATACCATTTTGGGAGAGATGAAGCACCCAACGGATCTACGGTTCGCAGAGGAATGACGAAGTTTAAAATAACTGGTCAGTTGCAACAGAAAAATCGCCTGGGCGGAATCGTTCTTGTCAGACAGAGCAACAAATTTCTGTTATGCAAAACAGTGTCACTCTAAGTCCGGAAAAATTGTTTATGCATAAAGATCTCCATATGCATGCGTACAAAATTTAACTTACGCAGGATCTTCAGCTACCTGATCACGGGGAGCGGAAACAATTTGCTGACTGGGTTGTCGAGAGACTTGCAGCCGACGAAAATTTGGCAAAGAAAATAATCTTCAGTGACGAGGCCCACTTCCACTTGAGTGGACTTTTCAATAAACAGAACTGCTTGATTTAGGGTATTGAAAATCCTCGAATAATGCATCCACTGAAGCGACTGTGTATCGTGTTTGGTGAGTAGGTGGAGTTCTTGGACAGTTCTTTTTTAAAGATGATAAGGTGAATGTAGCCACCATTAATGGAAAACGTTACCAAGACATGATATCTTCTCAGATATTGCCGAACTTGGAAGATACGGAGATTTACACCATCTGGTTTTAGCAGGATGGAGCGATCTGCCACACTTCGCGCCAAAGGCTTGCATTCCTTCACAAAATAATTTCCACAACGAGTGATATCCTTGCAGAGTGAGCAAGAATGGCCACCAAGGTCCTGAGATGTTACCCTTTGTGATTTCTTCCTATTGAAGTATATGAAGTCACAGGTAAACACCAACAAACCACACACAATTCTTGAACTACTCAAGGCTAAAATCATGTGTGTGATTAGAGCATCGAGCAACATATCTGTAAGAGAATCATCGGAAATTTAGAGAAGTGCATAAATGTATGCAGACTCAGTGCAGGTGGACTTGTCGCCAACATTGTGGTCCATACTTAAACGCGAAGCATAAACCATAAGAAAGATGCAAAATATAACCATGTTTAAAAAAGTTCGTTTTAGTTATTTAATTTTCAAATTCGGTGGCCTTTATGGCACACTCTATAAATAATAGTAAAATTGAGTAAATATCACACTCTGCAAATTGAGTGTTACATTTTTATATCATCTTCGTGATCCCCCCCAAAATAATGGGCTCTTTTTTTTAAGTCTGAAAAAAAAGGAGTTTTTGTTCTTTCAAAGTATCAAGCATCTTCTACATCGTGTAAAACATCAAGGACATTGAAGATCCTACCTTGAAGATGTTAAAAAAGAATCAAAGAGATTTTAGTTTCCCAGTTGGATGATAGAATGAATCAAGGGGATTGAAGATCATAATAAGGATTAATATGGTTATAGATATTACCAAGATTCAAGGCACATGTAGATGTTACAGGAGTCAAAAGCTTTAACACGTTACAAAATATCAAGAAGCTTGTAAATCCTACAATAAATCTAATAATGAATAGATTTGATAATGACGTAAGGAGCTTGAAGAAGTTAGTATTAGAAGGTTGTAGATGTTACAAAGAATCAAGGAGATTGTAGTTGTTCGAAAAAATAATAATTCCTGTAGATGTTACAGCTTTATGATGCTGGTAAGGGTTAAACGTTTTTAAATAATAAGGAATCAAAGAGCGTGTAGATGGTAGAAGATTTCTCTTAAAATTCAGAGCGAATGCTAAACAGAGCATCTTACACTGACTTTGTACAAAGAGATCTATAAAGAAAGAGGTAAAAGGGGGAATGCAAAATGTGTTAAAGATATATAGCCACAGAACCTCTTGCGGGCATTACGGGCTAGAAGGCACGTTATCCTTCAAATGCTTGTTCATGCTTTAACTACACTATCTTGCTGGGTACACACTAGGTTTACGACTGCCTGCTCTTCCTCCAGGTTTCAGGTACAAGAGGTCTTTGTCCCCTCCTAAATCATCCCCACTCTTACTGCGGGCACAGGTTATAAGGAATTAAGGAGATATTTAAAGTTTCAAATAATCCGAAAGATTGCAGTTGATTTAAAAAAAGGAAGGAGCCTGTAAATATTACTGTTAATTAAGGACATTGAAAATGTTAATATGTATTTGAAAGGTTTTAGGCGTCACAAAGAAGAAAGTCTGTTGTTAATCTCCCAAATTATCCATGGTTTTTGAAGTAATTTTTAATTCCGGAAATAGCAAGGGGACGTGTGAATTACTTCTAATGGGCACATGGGTGCTGGAAATATGAAGCTGTCTTATGACCCATGCTTATGCCCGTGAACAAATATTGGCAGCCGCTTTCGTACTTAATTTTGCGCGAAACCGTCCTCAAATTAGGGATATATACACTTTATCCTGAATATTTTGGTTATAAATATATTTATTTTTTTCAAATCTAGCCTTAATGGGACATAGTTTATTTGCTTCACGACAGATATAAAATCATGGTTGTTTTAGTTGAGTCGACTCGATGTCGTGGTGATTCTGAAGAAGTGATTACTGTTGAATTGTAAAGAAAAGAGGGTGTTTAACGGAGATGACAATTTGCTGCTCATAGAAAAAAGATCATTTAAAGTGCAAGCAAAATAAAGAACACCGGTCTCTTCCCATTAAGTAAATTTGACTTCTAAGAACAGACTACTTAGTCAGAACAGAACACATCAAAAAATTTGATAGAGCAGTGTGACTATAATGTAGGTGATTATAGTATACTTAGAAAAAGAGATAATATCAGAACTCATTAATCTAATAGGAGAAAGAACAAATAAAATTGGCAAGAAGTACGAGTAACGCTCCATTGAAATATCTTCTAGCATTCTGCTGAAGCATTGACTGATCTACCCTGAGGTGGCTTCAGAAGTGGTTAAATCTTTTTGCATTTTAATATATTTCACTATTAACTAGAAAGCCTCACCTACTTAAGATATTCAGAATTAAATAAATTACGTTAAATGAATAAGTAACTTAATATTTGTAAAATAAAAATATGATAACTTAAGTTTTCGCCTTTCTCCTCTGAACAAATCTGTAATGCATCCTATCGAGGTATGCCTGTGAAGACCCGCTCGACATAAGGGTGCAACACAAGCAGGGGCAGAACACCAAACCGAGGCCGTCTGCGATATGCATTGAAACAATTAAAAAAGGGGAATGCTGCCCCCTTGATTTTTTGAGTGCGTTTACGATTGACTAGGATTTATCTAATGGCTTACCAAGTTGCAGTTCAAAGGATATATAACGATCAAGATGCCAAAATTTAATTTTAATATATATAATAAACGGGGCAATATATATAAATATAAAGGGGAACAAATTGCTCCGTAAGGATAGTTAATTGGATCGTGACAATTTACAATATGACAGAGCTAAGCGGGAAGTGCAAAATTATCGTTAATTCGAACAATGGATATTATTTAAATTTGAGCGGGAAGTCAATTCAAAAGAGGATGCAGGTGACGATTGACGGGAGGTGTAATCAAGGAATTACAAGGCAAAATCGCTCTACCTTCAATCTTAGACGCGTTGGGAGGGGGAAGAACAACGGCACAAGTCTTCGAGAAGATACTTGTGTGAGTTCTGACAATGAGGACTTGTAGATGGGGGTTTTGAGTAATTCTTGTTGAAGAACGAGATTTTCTCTTCTCCAGAAAGATATTATCTGGAACACGAGACGGTTCTGATGCCTGGCAGGAAGTATCCGACATCAAGAACGGGAGTCTTGAAAGGGGGCGCGAGATGAGGGTGGCTGCACAGTTCTTCGGAAAAGAGGTGGCTTGATAATATATCCTCTGAACAGGGGCCAAAGCTTCACGAAGGGCGATCTGCTGGTCAGATCTTAACGATGGGGTACGACTCAAACAGGGATTGCTAGACTTTGCGGGGGAACAGACCTTACGGTCCGAACGGAGGGACTGGCAGACTTTCAATTTCCGCGAGGAATGGCTGATGCAGGGCTAAATAGTCAGGTGGCTGGTCCGATTGATAATCCTAGGGCATGGCTGTTCCCTGAGGATTCTCGACGTCAGTTTATGCAAATTGACTTCGAGATAACGAGTTGGATCGGGCAGCGAAGTTTGCACCAGGATATGGGTTGGAGTTTGTACGGACTCGCTCGCGGGGAAAGGACATGCTGTGAGGCATGGGGGCGAAAATTCGGCGTTATCGTAGGGAAGGGAGAGCGAGGTGCATAGTGCTTAAGCAAATACAGACGGATCGGACGACTCAGCGCGGGACTGCTTCATTCTCAATGTTTCTTAAATTCCCACGCCAAGGAGCACGTGTTTTGGAGCGAAGGAGCTAAAAGGTCAATTTCCGGGGGGTGGGGCTACCTCTCTCGCTGATACTTCGAGGAGTATCCCTTCACACGCTTCCCTTTCCGAAGATGACTTTTTCCTCATACGTAGAGGAGGGAAAATGGCATCCTGTAACATGGGAGGCGTCGTTTTTGGGAAAATGTCTTACATGGGTCTACAGGTGTACAATAATAACGGGCATTTAAATTTGACAGCAGACACCATATGAAAGAATGACTTTTGTTTAATTAATGTCACAGGTACATTTTAAAAAGAGGTATCGGCGTTAACCAGCGAACAAAAAAAGAATGAATGCAGGAAATGGTTAATGCATGTCACAAAAGAAATCGCTTTATTAAAGACTCATTCATGTGAAGGGTAGTGGAACCATATTAAAGACAAAAAATAAGACAACGCTAATAAATAAAATACACAAGGGACAAATATGTACAAAAACCCCTAATTTTTACAAGGAAACCAAAGAGCATCAAACGTACACAGATAGAGCGGAGTCCTAAGATTATTAAAAACGGGCGAGTACACAGACTTGATTATATACATTGGAGTAGAGGGCTTAAGACGATTTACTTTACAGGAGGAGCAACCTCTACCGGATTCCTATTAAATCGTTCGGCAATACAGTTTTCTGTCCCTTATATGTACAAAATTCGGAACTGGTATTACATTGGAAGTAAGCTACATCGCATAAGCCTTCTGGTTTCGATCAGGAAGTCTTAGCATAGCAAATACATTTTGAAATTTTTCACACTCAACACGATCGTGAGAGCCTCAAATTCCATTACTGAATAGTTCCTTTTGCGTGATCAGAGATTCCAGCTGGCGTACGCAATGGGATAACAATTGTCATCTTCTTCATATTCGAGCAAACTGCAACCGATGCCTTCACTACAGGCATTCTTTCGAATTCCAAATTGTTTGCTCGTATTCGGGAGTCGCAGTATGGGAGCTGACGTTAGTTTTTCCTTCCGTTGTTGGAATTGGGCGGTCGCCTTGAGGTTCCAGACGAAGGGGCCTGAGAATTTTTTTAGCAGGGCACTGAAGGGGGACGCTAAATTCGGAACAAAGCGCCTGTAAAAGGCCGTTGATCCAATAAAGAAGTGTAATTTATTTTAGTACGCGAAAGGGACATACTGGCAATGGCCTGTACCTTTTCTTGCTGGGAGATGGGGGCATTTGATTTTCACCAATCTGGAAACAAAGATATTTAATGGTGCCGTAGGCAAAATGGCATTTGCTCTGGCCTATAGTAAGGCCGTTTTCACGAAACATACTGAGGAGGGAGCGTAGGGAGACTAGATGTTGGTCTCATGTGCGGGTAGACACGTGAACGAAATCAAAATAAAACGAAAGGTTATTCAGCCCATCCATTATCCGGCGCATCATGCAATTATAGTTACTACAGGCAGTAACTAAGCCAAAAGTAGAACGCCTAAATTGCATGAGGCCTTTTTCTGTTGCGAATGCGGTGTATTTCGTGGCAATAGCCTTAAGGGAGATTTAATAGTAGGCCTTTCACAAGTCTATCTCCGAAATAAACTTAGGCCTCTTCCAAGAGATGTAGGTTCTGATCTATCAAAGGGATAGGCTCAGCGTCGAAGAACTTTAGGACGTTCAATTTCCTAAAGTCGAGGCACATTTTCAAATACTGATCCGACTTCCTGACCATGACAATGATGGAACAATAATCTGACGTGGAAGATTCAATGATTTTCAATTTTAGCAGGTTTTCTACTTCGGAGTTAAAAGCTGACGCAAATAAACGGGAGAGGGATATGCTTTAGATGCTCAAAATGGATAGAGCAGCCAGGCTTCTCGAAAAAGTAATAAGATAGTTCTTGGTTAAAAATAACATCAAACTTTTGTGACCTTAGCCTGGGAATTCGCAAGGTTCGAGCCTAATAGATAATTTGTGCTCGATAATTAAACTGGCGTTTGATAAACAATATTCCTCCAATTATGAACAGTTGTGGGGTTCATAATGAACAAAAATGGAGCCAGATCAGTCAAGATATAATCATGAATTTGGTCTCCAGCATACCAAAACGATTTGAAGCATTCCTCATCAACAATAAAAATCATTTTAAATATTGAACACGGTCATGAGTTAACTGTTTTTAGTAATAAATATATTTGGGCTCTAACCTTTTGTATATTTTGGCTTCCAATTTCGAGACAAACATACTAAAACACAATGCAATGTTTGACACAAATCATTGATTTTATTCTGTTTTTCAACAATTTATACATTGTTAGTGCATCAAAATTCGCAAACTTTTAACCACTTATCTTCTGAATTAAAATCATCTTTATTATAATTAATATTTCTTCAAAACTAAAGCAATAAGTGCACTAGTACTTTTTCCTTAAATGACTCCTGTAGATTTAAGTTATCCCAGTTCCAATGTAACCACCAGAAGTTGAAACACAATGCTTAAAGTAGAATACCTCGACAACTCCCAGTTTTCAATAGACAATTTTATTCGAGCATTTGATTAACTTTTTTACCATCAGCCATATTTTAACAGCCAAAGAGAAACCAAAACCTAAGTTTAACTTTATATAAGTAAATTTGTCGAAAAACTGAAAACTCTAATTGTATTTTTCAATCTAAACTATATTTTTCGTTTATGATATAATTTGCGCACATACTATTATATCCTAATATCAGTAAGTGAGGGACTAAATATTCGTAAAGGTATAATTAAAGATTTTACTGGATTTAGGAGAAACAAAATTATTTTGATACTCAACGTATTATCTTTTGGTTATAAACTCTACAAATGCATGTTTTTCGCGATGACAACCAAGCCTTTCTAAATAAGCAGATAAAAATTCCTATTTTGAGAAGATGTCTAGATATCCTTATGGTTAAAAGGCTGTCGAAGAGTGGCGCCAAACTATTGATTTCTGAAGAAGTTATTTTAGGTTATATTTTATCTTTCATCGAAATATTTCTTAAGTCTACAATTAGGGAAAGAAGCTGAGTTACTATTATCCATCCACCTGAGCTTTTCATCTCAAGGATACAATTTATGAAGGATTTTTCTGATCTCTTTACTCATTTATAATTAATAAAAATGATAATTTTCACACCAGTGCAATCCTTCATGCTGTGCGAAGAGTATATTTTCGTTCAAATAACTCCTGACATTTTGGAGTAAAAAAGTAACGGGCTGTTCTAATTTTTTTTAAATATTTTAATCTAACTTACACCCATTGAAAATAGAGTATTTTAAAAGATGAAATTAGGTATTTCGAAAAGTCGAAGTGAGTTGAGAGAGTTTCTAAGTATTTACTTTTGTCTTCGGATAACTTTCACTAGATTTCAGAACAGTATGACCACAATGACACATAAATTAGGCACTCATTTCAAAAAGCTGTTTCTCCGATTCCAAACTTATGATAAATAGCTTAAATAATTTTGATTTGTAATCAAATTTAATATCTTATAGGAATATTCACTTTTAACACTAGAATGGCCAACGTATTGTGTATATATAAAACGACCAAGGTGTCGATTTCGACACAGTCAATAATTTTTATTTTTTTTAACGTATATTTTCAAAATTTTATGGTTGAATATCTGATTTAAAAGAGATAGATTATTAGTTCTTAGTCCTATAATAATATCAATAGCGTACCCAGGAATATTTTATGGGGGAGGCATTGTATATTATATATCACTTTTGCGAATTGGTGAATAAAGAATATCTAAAAGCTAATATCTGCTCAATCACCCCTGAATACCTAATATTATTATTTTATTAAAATTAAAAGTCAGAAAAATGAATGAAAGTTTATTTTTAAAATGAGAAAGTAATATTTATTTCAGATTGCACTTTTTATATGTCGCGCTGATTATTCGTGTTTCTTTTTCAGAACACTTCCCACAGGTAGGTTTTCCGCACATTTTACATATAATGACACTTGCATTGTTACACTTTTGCTTGGAACACTTTTTTCTCTTCTCGGTGGATGGGATGTGATGTTCAGCTTCATTTTCAACATGTGGGAATAACTTTTTTCTTTTCCAAACTTATGCAGAACGAAGATTTTCGATTCAGACTTATTTTACTGCCAGTTATTTTCTTATAAATGATCTAGCTATAGAGGGCAGCCATGTCTAAAATATTTGACCAAACTCCAACAAGCCAACGCCTTGGTCAACAGCAGCCACGCCAACTTCATTCTTGTTATAAAACTTTATCACATCCGGCTTCTTTTTAGCATCTTCTGAAACTGTTGGAGCTGATTGCATTGTGGAAAGCAAGCATACAGACTTATCATCTTTGCACTGATAATTCACAAACATGCATCAACTTTCTTCTTGAAAGAAAAATTTGCTATTTTAACGTCCCCCCTTTTCATAGACAGTGATTTTCTTCGAGAGATGCTTGCTGTTTGAATGAACTGTACCAACTATGGAAGTCCCTTGATCTTGAAGTTTTCTTGCAAGCTCAGATGTTGTGAAGAAGTTGTCTGTTGTTACATTATACCCGTTTCTTTTTATTGTGTCTGTGATCTTCAGCATAACACTTTCCCCAAGAGATAGTCCATTTCTTGATTCTTTTTCTTGTGCACCGAGATACGGTATTATATTGGCAAGATATTTTGAATTCACTTCAGCTAAGATCCAAAATCTGATGCCAAATTTATCTGGCTTGTTTGGCATGTATACAATAAAAGGACAACGATTTTTTATCATTAAAAGTTGCTCATCTATTGTTAGACTAAACTCTGCAGTATAATTTTTCTGCAATTTTGAGAAAATTCCTAAAAAATGTCTCTTATATGAGTAAATTTATCATTACTTATACGTTCTGATCTCGTACCCTTTAGATCAAAGCGCAGGTGTTTTCTGATCTCTTTATAATGTATTCGAGACATCGTTTCTCAAAAAATATCAGAGCCATAAAGTTTGCTCCAAAGTAAATCTGCACTGTGGCCCTTATTATATATTCTTCGAGCATATTCTAATGCAAAAAATGCTTCCAACTTTTCCATAGTAAGAGAGTTATCAAGATTGCACTCTTTTGCTTCTGCAATAGTACATTTGTAAATTTTTCTTAGCATTGTCTCATCAATAAAGGATTTCCATGCAATGTATGGAGATTTTGAAACATCATTTATCAAGGCTCATGTGACACCAGGATTAGCTTTGAATACTGATGCGTTTCTTGATCTGTCAGGCCTTGCTTTCGTGAGAGCTCTCCATGTTACTCCATATTGTGTTACAATATCTTCGCTTTTATCCAATGTAAGGGTTTGGAGAGCTGATGCCTCTTGGTCGTCTTTTGAGCAAGATTCTGAAGATCCAATTGATTCCAAAAGACTGTTGTTATGATTATTTGAATTTTCTTCATCTTCACTTCCACTATTTATATCGTCATCAGAATCCCACAGGGTGTCAATTGCTTTATCAATTGAAATACATTTATCTGCACCTGAAGACATAATCTAGGTAGATATATAAAAATATCTTATGAAGATAGGTTTAGGCTATCAGGTTGTACACAGCACACTTTTATACGTTCCTGAACAGGTAACTAACGATAATTTATAAATACCAAAAGTACTAAAGATTTGAATGGAAATTTACATGGAAATTTCTAGAAAAAAAGAATGCCCTGCCCACAACTTATTGCACCACACTACGAAATGTTATAAATGCTCCACCCACAAATAGGCTCCACCCACATCTTATTGCATCACATTATGTAATGCTCACTGAAATAAAAATTAGGGGAAACCATATGATCTTCTCATTTTGTATTAGCAAAATATAAATGGTGTCGTTTTCGACAACTGGCCTTCCGAGGAAAACCCGCATATTCCTATTAAATTACAAAAATTGAAAAATTAAAAATTTGTGTTTCAATAACTTCAGAATAAAATACTAATTGTCATAGAAGCATAATGAGTTATATGCATTCCTCAGGGCTAAAAAAAAATTTGAAAAATTGCAAGGTGTCGATTTCTACACCTTGGCCATTTTAGTGTTAATTAATAAACTTTTAACGAATTTGACCCCACATTTTTTTTTTTAATTATTATCGATAACGAAAACAGCCTTCAATCTCGAGAAGCGTGATTTGATCATGAGAATCAGCAGATTTAGATAGAGTACACTGGTCAACACACATTTTTCATCAGAGACCTTACTATACTTTTCTAAATGAATTTTCCATGCTGAATCTCAATCTAACTTCGGTTTTGCTCTAGCCCGCACAGCTTTTAAGATATGCCAAATATTTAAAATGGCCGCCTACGATTATAAAATGTAGTATATTACTGGTATTGCTCTATTGCATGGATTATTATTTTACTGCTAGGATGAGTAAACTATATGCTTCATGAGTTATTGCTGGTTAAAGGGGTATAGAGAAGAATTGATTTGCATTTGTAACCCGCATGTATATTTTGCGCAATTATTTATAATTTTGTTTTAGGCTTTCACGTTCCTCATGTGATGTGCATCTTCTAAGCTGTTCCTTCTGTGTTTATCATGAGAGGCTTTCCCATATTTTCACAAAGTCGTACAATGCCTCGAGAGTGCAAAAATCATCCAGATAAATTCTGCTATGTATGTGGGCATTTTACAACAAAATCTCAGCAGCGTACTATCACAAATGATATATGTAAAGAAAATGTACAAACTCTAATTCGGTTGGCCTCTGGGTGACCAAGATAAAGCATGGGCACCACACTGAATTTTTACTTCCTGCTTTAATAGATTACGTGACTGGATTAACAAAAGGAAAGCTTCAATGCCCCTCGCTGTTCCTATGATATGGAGAAAGCCCAGATATCATCACGAAGATTTTTATTTCTGCAGTGTGACCATAAAATGGATTTCTGCAAAGAACAAGCACAAAATTGTTTATCCAACCATGGATTTAGCGTGCAGACCACATCCACCTGATGATCGCCGCGTACCTTATGATATCAGTGATGATAGCAGTACTCAAGGTGCATGCACTCTAGATGCAGATGTTGAATATGAGGATGCTAACTCTGAGCCAAAGTTATTTACTCAGGAAGATTTAAATGATCTTGTGAGATATCAGTCACTGTGAAAGGAGAAAGCAGAACTTCTAGCATCTCGAGTACAGGAAAAATTCTTAATCGAGAAAAATGTGCATGTGAGTTACTTTAAAAAGCTTAATCGTAATTTAACCTCATTCTACACAGTTAATGGACCTCTCTGCTACTGCCATGATATAAATGGATTGTTCGAAGCTTTGTCACAGACATATGAGGTGTCTCTTTATTGATGCTTCTAAACAAGTCTGAAAGCTGTCCTCTTGCACAATGGCAATTTAAAGTCTTCAATTCCTATTGGCCATTATGTCCACCTTAAGGAGGCATATGACAATATGAATATTTTTCTTAAAGCCATAACCTACCAAGCCCATCAGTGGTACATCTGTGGTGATCTCGAAGACATAGGCATCCAAAGGGGTATGCAAAGAGTATTTACTAAGTACTGTTGCTTCAAATGCCTGTGAGATAGCCGTGCTACTGCAAAACATTATGACAAGCGTGACTGGCCACTTCGATCTACATATGAACCTAGATTATGCAGTGCTCAGTCTGTCCCCATGGTAGAGCCCTATAAAATATATCTGCCATCTCTTCATTAGAAACTAGGTCTAATGAAATACTTCGTGAAAGCAATGCCGAAGGACAATTCTCAGGGATTCCAATATCTGTGCCAAAAATTTCCACAACTGAGCTCGGCAAAACTAAAAGAAGGCATATTTGTGGGATCACAAATCAAGGAGGATTTAGCGGGCCCTCACTTCAAGCAGACCCTCAATCCTCTTGAACTAAATGCATGGCTACACTTCAAGTAGTTATTTGCAAACTTTCTTGGCATCAACAAGTCACCGGCATACATAGATGGCGTGGAAAACCTTCTTCAATCTTATAAAGAAATGGGATGCCATATGTTACTTAAAATCCATTTCCTGCATTCGCACCGAGACTTTTTCCCAGAAAAATCTTAGAAGTTAATTGAGGAGCAAGGAGAAAGTCAAGACCATGGAAACTCGCTATCAAGGATTTTAGAATAAGAGCATGTTGGAAGATCATTGTTGGATGTTGTATCGTTTTAATCCTGAGAAAAAAATTCAAACGCAAATCCCATGTACAACGTTTAGGAAGTTAAGTACCATTAACTTTATGATGCTTATGAAATAAGCAAACCATGGCTATTTATCTTTATCATACCCGGGGTGGTCAATAAGTTATTCAATTCGGATATATGGAAACGAGATATGAGTAAAGGTGGTTTATTATTTTTCAATATAACTAACCTCGACTTTAATGCACTTGCGCCACTTGTCACTGAGGCTTCGAATTCCCTACAACAAGAAATCTCCCGACTGCAGTTCATTCAACTCCTGGACGACGAGCTGGACATCTCCATCGCCCCCTTTTACAGCGTCCACGCAGTGCAGCCTTGAACTGGCGGAATAAAAAGTAGTCGCTAGGGGCCAGATCTGGACTGTAGGGGGGATGGTTGAGCTCCTTGAATCCGCACTCGCGCAGGGCAGCTTGTGCAACTCTGGCCTTGTGGACTCCGACGACATTGAAGTCGATCATGGAGCGTGAGGTTTCTAGGGACCCAACGGGCAGAGACCTTGCTCATGGCCAAATTGTCATGGATGATGTTAATAACACTTCCATGTGATATTCCAAGTTCTCGCTTGATTTCTTCGACCTTCACCCGTCGATTTTCGAGTATCATCCTCTCCACACGTGCCACATTGTTCTCGTTGGTCACGTCTGACGGGCGTCCTGGACGGGGGTCATCTTCAAGAGACTCACGAACATGACGGAACTCCCTATTCCAGCAATCATTGGTTGCATATGAAGGGGCGGTGTAGGTGTACACTGCAACTATGCGTTCATGGATCTCTTTTGCATTCTTGCCTTCCTTGGTCAAAAATTTGATCACTGCGCGGTGCTGAACCTTCTCCATTGTTGAAAGATTTGTGACTGACGATCTGCGATTAGCTACTGCTTCTTAAATAGACGAGGCAAAAGCGTGCGGCTGCAGGTCCTGAATGGAAATAACTTGTCCTAACACCTTCATAAACAGCGCTCCCCCTTCTTCTGTTTTGCCCTACCAATTCACAAAACTTATTGACCGCCCCTCGTATGTTTACGTCTAAAGGTAAAATGCATCATTTTGTGTCAGTTTTACTTCTCAATGCACGTAGAGATATACAGAAGGAATTTTTTTCTAGCAATGGCGCTATGCAACCATATATCACCAGTTTCGGCAAAGAAATCAGAGTAAAACGCTACGTTCTATCAGCGACGGCGGTCATATTGCATTTTCGAATATCTCGAAAACCTGATGTGCTAAAGAAAAACTAATGTCATATTTGAAATAAGAGAGAAATACTCGTATGCTATGAAAAAGGTTTGCTCATGTCTCTGTGATCAAAAGAGTTCAAATTTGTTGGCCAGTAGTATTAAAGGTGAAACATAATTTGTCTAAAATTCATTTCTTTCTTGACTCCTATTCTTCTCTCTTCTCCTAATATTTCTTTCAGATACACCTTCTTAAACCAAATTACACACATACTAACATCAATTTCAGGAGAAACATATTTACTTTGCCCAAATTTCACTATAGTCCAGGCATCAGCTGATGAAACAACAACAATATAATCGCTATGTTAACACAACTGTACCGAGGATAATTGATCCCGGCCAAATGACCCCGTAGTATAACTAGTCCCTTCAAATGTTATAAATAAAAACTGATTACTAAAAACAATTCATTGAAATTTAAAAATGGGAATTTCAAAGGAAGTCAATTTATTGGAGAATTAAAATTTCTGATAGCGCATTTTCAGTCTTCGAAATTATTTCACATTCTTCTAGAAGGATGTTATTAGTTGCGCTTTTTAGGTGTTCTTTAAGCCCTACAACGTGTTGCGAATTGCTACGTCATTCAATGCCTGCTTTCTCTTGAAAACTTGTAAAAAGTCCAAAATATTTGGGTGCACAGACGTGACATTTGGTTGTATGTGACTATGCCATCCTTTTATGGATTTATTTGTCCATAGGGTCTCATCTTGGACTCAGAGATAGATAGTCCATATTTCAATAGAAAATCGAGGAGCTCGACTAATGTCTTCTAGGTCTGCCCATTGTCATTTCTGATGACTCCTTGCCGATTTTTTTTATATTTGCTGTGCTGACTCTAGGGAGTTATTGCTCTTATTTTTATTTTTCCTCGTATTATCAATATCTCGGGGCGTTCGCGTCCTAAGATATGAATGTATTCCTTAATTTCACAGACTATTTTATTTTCACAAACCTTCACTTTAGCTTTATATTTACTCCGGTGACGCTGTTCACACATTCTTACGAAATGACATTTTCATCAAACTCTTACAGTTTTACCTATATAAAACCATTATAGATTAGTTGAAGTTTCCGTCGTTCACACTTTACTAACTCCATTAGAGAGGTTGATAGGGGAGAGAAAATAATTGGGACCTACTTCTTGGAAGGCATTTGATGAAATATTTTGGGTAAATTTAAAGGTAAACGATATTGATTCTTACTTACACTTACACTCACACACATTAGTAACTTAAGGAGAAAGAATAATTTAAAAGAAAATAATTTATAGCTCACTAATATACATTCATATACGCACAAACGCAGTCACGCGCTAATAAGTCAAGTTTGTAGGATGCTCATTTAAAACTGTACGGGGGTAATTGTTCTACGAGAGTAATTGTCCTAGAGAAACAATTATTTTACAGGAGTAATTGTCCGAAAGACACTTTTCGGGTGCAATTGGCCAGGAAAAGTTTCCCGAGGGCCTTTGTCCAAGAAAGAGGCCTCGGAGGCAAAGTTGTCCGGACACACAATATCCCAACTTAAATTTCATCCCAATTCATTCCAGTGCTTTTTAATGAAGTCTTTGATTATTTTTTGTTATTCAATAATACCTGAAAACGAACATAAATACCATTATATGCTCACATGATGTACTTTTACCAAACTAGATATAATGATAATAGGTTTGATTCTATATTAATTTTTTTACCTAGTTTTCCTCAACTTCATCATTTTACCTTTATTTCTTTTCTTTACCTCCAAGTTTGCTAAGGAAAACTAAATTTATCGCCATTTTTCTAATCTATGGGCTTTAATAACATTAGAAATTAAAGTAACAATCAGTTAATCGTCTACATTCAGATTTTTCTATATCATCTCATTACAGATAACATAATTACAAGTTACCTACACGCCACCCAAAGTACACATTTCTGTTGCATGCATACAACCACAGTTATACTGACTCCTCTTGTATACAAGCCAAGTGTATTTAATAAACCACAGCTTTCCTATTTTTAAACTGCGACGCATCTCTAGATAGATACATCGTTATTCTAAACATATGAATGCATAAGCGCTCCTAATGAAGATTAATCCAACGCGTTTTTTTATTATAACAAACGGAAGTTTACTTATAGTTACGCCATTATATATGATATAGTTGAAAACTAATTTTCACACAAAGGCAAAATCAAGGATTTATTCGGGCCTTCCGGTGGAAGCTATTAGAAAGATGGCTTTTGGCAAAAGCGAAGCTAAAGGAATAGTTGATGATTGTGTTCATTGTGTAATGTTGACCTCACAGAGGCTGAAATTAAAAGACAGAGACAAGAAACATATGTATATTATATTGGAAAGAGAAGAAATCAAAGAAAATTGGAAAATAAATGAAAGTTCAACAATTGACTTATCAAAGGAGAGAACTACTAGTTGCGATATGACTGTGAAATCAAACCACTCTCTTGAACACACAGAGAGTGAAAGACACAGACAGAAAAATAAAGAAAAAGAAAATAAGATGGGGAGATATAAAGTTAGAAGGATAAACAATAAGTTATTCATAGAGATAGCCAGCCAGTTATACTGATATACTAAGAAACGGACACGGAAACAAGAGACGCACAAAATTCAAGTAGTCCCCGACTAAAATCAAAACCTAAAAACACCCAAAATTGATGAGCTAAGAAACCTTATCTGGTGAGGGGATGAATGCATATTCCCCTCTCCTTTCACGTATAGATATGATAAATCCAGAAAGGAAATACAGGGTGACCACACAAACACTCCTTAATTTTAAATATATATTATAGCAAAGGTTAATTGAATATTCTTACAATTTTGGTGCCAACAGTTGCATAAACTAATAAAGTTTCCTTCCTTATTTGCTTATTCTACATGATTGTCTAGATGGTAGTGTAATCCAAGATGGCGTTCACTTCACAACACTGTAGTGGGTTTGTGTTGGAATTTGCCAATCAAACAGTGTTACAAATGTGCAGCGTGCTTTCAGAGGCATTCATCATGGGATTCGGCCTACTACTAAGTCCATTTTAAAGTGGTATAGTGATTTCAGTAAGAAAGAATGCGTTTGTGACCAGAGAAAGGGACATTCAGGCCGTTCATCGGTGTTGGAGGAAGTTTTCGATAGGGTTAGAGAAAGAGAAACTTTTCTTCGCAGTCCCAAGAAGTCGACGCGAAGATGTAGCCGAGAGTTACGAGTCCCATAAAGCATAGTATGCAAGATCTTACGCAAACGCTTGAGGTTTACCCCTTACAAGCTGCAAATGGTCCAAAAGTTATACCCGCAAGACAATGAAATACGCTTTCAATTTTGCAGCAATATCCAGGCGTTAATGGAAAATAATCCTGATCTGCTGTCAAAGATAATTTTCAGTGGTGAAGTAACCTTCCACTTAGGTGGAAAGTTCAATAGTGGCAGTGTGAGAATATAGGGTACTCGGATTACGCATAGCACCCTTTAGGTTGAACGTAACTCCCCAAAAGTTAATGTCATTTGCGCAGTAACAGAGCGGTCTGTGTACGAACCGTTTTTCTTTGACGGGCCATCTATTATTGGGCAAACTTACCTGGAAATGGTAACCAAGTGGTTGATTTCAAGACTAGCTGCTGGAAGTAGTGACTAAATTTTTCAGCAGAACGGCGCACGCCACAGTGGTATCTCGCTGTCCCCACATTTCACAACGCGAACCTTCCAAACAGATGGATTAGCCGTGCTGGATAACATGACCAGGTGTTTTGCAAACGGCCCCCGAGATAACCAGACCTAACTGTTTGCGACCTTTTCTTTTGTGGATATGTCAAAAACAAAGTTTATGTACCTCCATTACCTGCGACCATAGATGAACTGCAGGAAAGCATTACTGAAGCTCTACATGCGATCATGCCGGATATGCTGCGCAAAGAGTCTGGACACAGCTTGATTATCGCCTTGATGTTTACCGAGCAACAAGGGGGGCACACATCGAGTGTCCATGATATCAAACAATACCCCATAAAACTTTATTAGCTTATGCAACTGTCGGCACCAAAATTGTAAGAATATTTATTTAATTTTTAGTATAATATATATTTGAAATTAAGGAGTCTTTTTCTGGTCACCCTCTATATCACCATATATCATGATTCAAAAACTGGAAGCGAGGAACTTCCGATTATTCATAAAGATGCATTGAGCCGCAAGTGAGGAACTGGATTTCATCGGATTTGGAGGAATCGCAAGCAGCTATGATGATTGAAACTTATCTCACATAAGCTAAAAGTCCTCGAGTCAAACTTTATCTGTTTTTGTCCTGGTCATTTTTAGTTCGGTTAAGACTTTCCTGAAGTACCAGTTCTAGTTGCGAGGCTTTGTTATATTTTTAATTCTTTGTTCCTATGTTCTGCGTTTACGATCATGTAACTTCTTTTGGTAACCATAAAATTTTCCATTAGTGCTTTGGAAAATTATGTGCTGTTTCTTGGGTGAATAGAGAGTGTAGAAGAATAAGGTCGAGACCGACCAAGTGCCCTTCTGTACCCACGGGTCTCAAGATCACCGCATGGAGCTTTAAAAGTGCGGCTGATATACGGGGAGGAGGAGATGCACGCCGTTTTTTTGCACCCCAGTTGAATTTGCTTAGGGACACATTTTAGTCGTCTCACATGGCCTTCCAGCTAGCCTTCCTACCCCCTGGCATAGATCGAAGTTTTACGAATATTTTCTGCCAACTTTATCTCGGTTCCCCCGAAGGAGTCGCTGCTTTTTCCCCAAGATCGCACGAATTGTGGAAGCTCCCACCAAGCCATTAAAGCCAACCCGCAGAACGTTTATATAATCCCTCAAATCGGTTTAGCGTGTAGCGATTTAAGACTTTCCGCCTAATACCGCGTATGAGCTAAAGAAACGCTTGCCCCTCTTGATCGGAGAAAACTGTGATTTAAATTCTAGGACCAAGGCTAAATCGACATCTGTGAACTCTGCCAGAGCTAATCGGCAAGTATTTGACGAGGATTTCCAGCTCCGAAGGCCAAACTACGTGTGCTCCCTAATCCGCTCCGCGAGGTACCGCAACTTTCCCATTGAGGTCAACTTATCCTCACTGGACCTTCCTTTTAACGAATACGTAAGCAGTTCCACCGTTGACGCCTACACATTATTTTATAATCTGACCTACTCGAATCGTCCCGTCCTTTGTGTGGGATCCAATGTTTAAAATCCCCTTTTAATCACCAACATAAACCCGACGACTAATCTTATAATTAGCCCTCGTGTGTCTCGTGCCGACATTTAATTTCGGTTGTGCGATCATTCCCTTTAAACCCTATATCTGCCTATGTTCAAATTCTATTTATTTTGTTGTTAGTAAAAGTATATTTTCGTTATTGTCTTTCTTTTGCAACCTTAGGCATGTACCAGCTACCTATTAATCTTTGGCCAACTTGCACTCTAAATTATTTATTTTAAAAGGATCCCCGCAAATTTAAAAGTTAACCATCCCCACTAAATTCCTAACTAGTTAACGTCACGAACTGGCTAGGTCGAGCCTTAAGCCAACTTCTACCCCAAAACTCCAAAAGGGCATTATCTCTGTCTTCTCGGTAAAGGATTGCCTTCATTGTGCCGCCCTCTGCTCTCTATGATTCTAGTCTTCTTCTAATGTCCCTTTCTCTTACCTCTAAAAAACTCCTGTTTCTTGTCTCATTGCTCATTCGCGTCAAATTTCACTTTCCTGTATATATATATATATATATATATATATATATATATATATATATATATATATATATATATATATATATATATATATATATATATATATATATATATATATATATATGTATATATATATATATATATATATATATATATATATATATATATATATATATATATATATATATATATATATATATATATATAAAAAGAGAAAGAGAGAGAGTCTGGCCATTCCACGACAGAGACTAATACTGCTACTAGTATGATTATATGTAATTCTTACTACTGACAATAAATTTCTACTTTATTAATCGTCTTGATATTACTTATATACAAATTAATTTTATTTATTAATTTAATAATATATTAAATTTTATTATTATTAGGATTTAGTAGTCGTAGGCATAGTGTCAATGTAATAATAGTTCCAGTTTGATGTCAGTTTGGCATCGTAAAAGGCACTTAACCCTGGGGCACTGAACATGGGTATAGTTTGCCAGAGGCTAGTGACGTTATGCAAATTTTCTCCACGTCCTTCTTATGGCAGGATACTTGGAGTCTGTAGCTTTAGTCTAGCGAACGCTTTAATAGACTGAGGCCAGGTCGGTCCAGTCCTCTGCTTGGATTTGCTACTAGATCCCTGTTCGGGTACCGTTTATCCTAGTTCAGTGCTAATTATAGTATAAGAAAATACTGGGCAACCTGTACTCGAGTTCAGTGGTAATAGTGTAAAAAGAGAATTAATGGTGTAGAGATAAATTTGGCTCTTTTCAGGCTGTAATTCTTATTTTGGGTGACTAATGAAATGACGAAAGAACAAAACCTGAGTGGGTTGGAGATTGGTGAAATTATCTTTACTACAGATATTGACCTTGATAATGATGTTGTTGAAAGTGATGTATTTTATAACAGTGAGAATGATAAAGAATATGTTCTAGAGCCACATGAAATGGTTGAAAGTTCAGACAGTGTATATGGAGAAGATCGTTCCTCGCCGATGCAAGCAAACAATAGCGGGTGGTGTGAAGACAAAGAGGCCTAGGCGTCTCCCACCGAGCCCATCGCATCCTATCCTCGCCACCACAGCTGATATGCCTACTGTTGGCCCATCCTGCAACTCTACTGCTGTTCCTGTACAGTATCTTGCTGTGTCCTCAGGCTATGATGAACCTAACGACCCTTATTCTGCTGCTGTTCTTAATGCTAATACTCCTGCTGCTGCTGGCCATGCTGCAACCCCTGCTCCTCGCCACCGCCAAGGTTGATGACGTGCAGACGATGAGGATTTGTTAGTGTCTTTTAACTCTGCTACAGTCAAAAGTTGCTCAGGCTATGTATGGCATACAATGCCTCAGGTAGCTGCAACACCCTGGACAGCAGCCCGAAATATTGTTGCATCAATTAGGCTAGCTCTCACATAATCAGCTGCTATTAACTCTACACCTAAATAGTGTTTCGGCCTGTTTGTGAATGATGCCATGGTGAATCTGATTTGTGGAGTTCACCAACAATCACTTAACTCGTGGGAAGGCCCGCCTTCCCTCGGCGCAAGATCATGCAACCTTCACCAAAGAGAGTCAAACAAAAATGGAGGAGGCCAGTCCACATCAAAAATTCAGATATTTGGGAAGCCTTTGTACATGAATCCGTCACGAGTACAAGAGACACGCGGTAGCGACCCCAATCTTCACAAAACGGGGAGAGGTAACGTGCACGGAGATCACCCAGACTGAGACAATCAAAGAGAATGTGTCAAACAGTCCGGGGGACAACACAGTCATCGCAATAATGGCAGGCGAGCGCTCAATCAAATGGGGGTGCATGCGAAGATTGTGCCCAATTCGAAGACAAAAGAAAGCGACTGGAAACCATTCTGCATTGGCGGGTAGGTACATATAGGAACAGCCGCGGTGCCATGGTATCCAAACTAAAGTTCTCCTGGGCCGGGTCCCAAATTATTCACTAATCCGCCCGGATGGCTTCCTTGATTCATGCCCTGGGGTAGGTGTGAAGAAGATCCAAGCGCTGGTATTGTCGACTAGTCCTCGCGGATTCTTTGGCGAACTCATCGGCGCGTTTATTCCCGACAATTCCCACATGTCCAGGGAAAAAACATAAAATAATCTTGGTATTCTTTTGGCTATTGACAAGAGAGGGAGAAAACAGCTACCGCGAACCAGAGGGTGTAGAGATTACAATAGCCCGAGAGCACTCTCAAGGCGCTTTGTGAGTAGCGATTGATTACAAACCGCTCTTCTAAACGGGTACGACGCCTTATCTCCCGTGCCGAACAGTATATTGCAACAAGCCCGGGCGTATAAACAGAGGCATCACCTCGTAGAGCATCGCTAACTTCAAACAAATTGGACACGGCGTGGAAACCAACCCTCTACTTGGACTTTGAGCCAACCGTATACACTGGCACGGATCCAACTTGAAATGAAGTGGCGTCTTTCGGCGGAATATGCACCGTTGAGATCAGGTAGGGATGCGGTAAGAGCCGTTAGTGATCTAGAGAGGCGAAGGACTCACGGATAGAGGTGGAAAATGCACTACAAACTGCGCAAAACAAGTGGCATGTCCCCAGCATCACAAGAAAGCTCTCAAATGGAGATATGTGGAAAGAACCAATCGCCAGGCAGATATCACTGAGGTAGATTGAGTCATGCTTCATCAATACACGCTTGGCTGCAGATGCATAATCCTCGCATCCGTTTTTAAGGTTCTAGGGAACAAAGGATTAATAGAAAAGTAAGGCAGTAGACCTATCAGCACAACATGTGCTGAATGTCACGGATCAAAGAATGTATATGGCACGGGTATACGAGTCCCTAAAGCTGCGAATATTAACCTCCTAGATCAGGCGTCGGACAAGAACAAGACCAGGCGAACACTATTTAGGAACAAGTCCGGGGTTTGGTAAAGCCATAATTGGAGGGAGAAATGCACCGCCTTAGTCTAAGACAAGAAAAACCGAAACCTGTGCACTTCGGCATAGCAAGAGTTGGCATCTAATTCGCACTAAAAGACATTGAAAGATCGTCCAAGTAGTGCGTAGCATGAACAGCTTCCTGTAGTACTTAAGTAATGTTTTTGATGTTCAAAGCCCAGAGTGTGATAATGAGAACACTTCCCTGCGTAACACCTTCTTTCTTATCAAATGGGTCAGGGCACGTTGCTCAACCCGTAGGCGGAATCGACGATCTCACAAAAGCGCAGAGCTAATGATTAGGATGCTTTCCTTCTTCTGACATCTAGGAAGTGGTCTCCGTGCAAACGACGAGACGTTCTATAAATAGTAGCCAGTTCAGGGTGAAGAGATTACCGGAGAAGAACTCAACGGCTTTATCCAACGACCTAAACTTTTCGAGTGCCACAGTGAAATCAGTCATTTCCTGAAATGCGGACAACCGCGCACTCGTTAAATACAACCTAATAAGGTCTCTCAGCCTTCAGCTGTCCATAAAATGGTAATTAAATAGAAAATTGATCAGTAGATGGAGGTATTCGACTACCTCACTACCAAAATCAGGTTGTTGAACCGAAGATTACAAGGATATAACAAAACAGGTAAATGTAGCGGTTCTCTGGTAGTGATGTGTAAACTTATCTACATTTAGGACTTATATATCCAGCTCGTCGATCAGGTCGGAAAGGACCTGACCGCTAGAATTGTTCAATTAGTCTCCCTAGAGGGGGTCTCCAGCTCGTCGATCGGGTCAGCAAGGACCTAACCACTGGGATTAATCGATTAGTCTCCCCAGAGGGGGTCTCTTTTACTCAAATATTCAAGCAGTAGAAAGTGCTTCGCAAACCGTGCTACCGTGCGGTGAAAGACCCCGCTTTATAGTCGTCTGACTGTAGAATGAATGCATAAATAACATTATACCTCCTATCCATAGGCAGCTGCCCAGCTACTGCATGAAAGGGGGTATTTAAAGCAAAGATGAGAACAGAGAAATCATTCCAGGTGTAAATAGAGCAAAGTCCTGACCAGTTCCCATCCCCTAGTGGTGTGGTCGGGAAATTCTTATATCCCTAAAGAGGGGCAGAGGGCACGCGCCCCGTACGATATGTTTACAAAAGATTGCTAACGGGTAAAGGAAGAAGACGAGACTCCGCAGCTCTTTCAATTTGTCCCGGGGTCCGTGGAATTTCCATTAAAGTAAGATTCTGCCCATGCCTAGTTCGGAGGAGAAGCGAATGCACTGTTTAGAGAGAAATCCCTAATAGGAATGGCCATACGCGTCCCGGAGGCAAAATTTGGGGCGCTGTTGGCCGAACATGGCATTGAAGGCACTGTCGACTTTCGAAGACTTATAAGGGGAGGTTGGACATGCCATGTGACTCTTTTCCTCCCTCTGACTCGAAACCTTAGGCAATCGGGGCGACTTAGAAGCGACTTCAGAGCTGAGTTACTACCTTTAAGGGATCCATCGTCTCCGAGCCATCCAGCACAGCCCTTGGTGTGGGCATAGGAGTCAAATTTACTTTGGTTCTGTCTTCCTTTCGTGGGGAAGCATTAGGAACTCCGGAAGATAGCCTCACGACCAGCTTCACAGGTGTTGCCTCCTGTGAGTGTAACCTCTTTGTTAAGGCGCGCATCCGTTTCGCAACACGGGAAACGGTAACGGTGGGGGAGGGAGGGGAGGGAAGGTTTTAGCTCAGACAAGGTGTTAACCCTTTGTGCCGCTAACTTTATCAGGTTAGTGCCAGGGGTGAGTACAACGCGCAGAAATTTTCCGAATGGTTGCGTAAACGACCGTGCTCGTATGCCTTGTGGGGTCAGAAGCAGAGAGGCCTCTTTTAATATTGGGGCATAAGTCCAAGGCAGCGCAGGGGGCGTTAGGGCCAAGTCCTTAGCTTCTAGAATTAAGAAACGATAAGTAACCTGAAGAGCCATAATTTCTATCCCCAAGAGATGAACATCACATTGCGTCGAGCAAGGGGGCGCGGCTCTCTGCAATAGACACATTTGGCCTTATACGATAGGGAAATATTATCTGCGTCCTTAAAGCAACTTACAGAAACTTTGGGTAAACCCGACTTTGTACGTCTACGGAAGTAATTTAAATGGCCAAAGTGGTTGCATCAGTAGAACCTCTCAGGCACGGCATCGAATGCTTTAATGAGATAGCGATGGCAACTCAGGGAGCCTGTCGTAGTCGGACATGACGAAGGATTTAGGGGTGGATCTCGCGGCTTCTTACTGTTTTCTCATCACATTTTTTATTTAAACCGCAGCAAAGTCGGCCATCTCTAAAGTGATGTCATCTATGGAGCAATCGACGAGTTCCCTCGCGTAGAACCTTACCTTTCACAAAATCCAAAGTAGAGTGTGGCATCACACAGCGGAGTACCATTAAGTGTCCAAAGGGCACTAATGATGGCCGCTTCGGAGGGATTTGAATCTTTGGCCAGCAGGCTCCAGTCCGAGAAACGGAACACCTTCAGCTCTTTACCAATGAGGCTAGCTAATTCTCTCCTTGTTAGCCTTTGCTAATATGCTGCCATCAGTGGAGCGAATGACTAGAAAGCGTTTGAAGCCATCGGGATAAAAAATGCCAGGTACTCTTCTAATCGAATCTCATCCAGCGCACTTGTGACTTTGGTTTTAGTCCGGGACCTTCCAGCCAGAGCATTGTGGGGTTCCTGAAACGGCAACTTACCCATCAGTCTCCAGAGTTCCCACGGAGTGAGATGAATCTTTAGTCCTCTCTTTGCTTCTTTTCTTTTTTGAAGAGACAGGGTAGGGAATGAATCCGCTTATCTACACTGCCGGAAGGATCTCTTAGGCCAGATGGACAGGCATCATTAAGATCCGTCCCTCGATGGCCGAGAGGTCCCTTTTCTCCTTGTTAGTCCTTGGGGGCCAATGCCCTCTGAGGTTGAGCTTGCACAGGGTCGAACATGGGTTCGGTATTTAGCAACAAACCCGGGTTCGACCCCACAAAAGATCCTGCACTTAGAGGCTATGTCACCTCCGGAACAATTTCCATCTAATGGGGGAGCTCCGTGTGGTTATTTCCTTAAGGATTGGCAGATCCCAATCGAAGTTCTTCCTATCACAGTCAAGCCATTAGTCAAAGGGGTGCCTAAATTTTCCTCATCCTCCCCGACACCTAGTCCTTTTATTATATCTACATAGCTATCAGTTAGGAGGAGATAAAGATGAAGCGAGCTTCTGACTACTATAAAGAAAAGAGGGTTTTAAATAAGAAACGATTTTGTAGGAATAGGCATGAAATGAAATTGGCACTATCCTCCGCACAATTCTGTTGGTGTTGTAATTGACCCTCCTCTGAACTGCTAAGGGGGAGACAACTTTTACCAGTTATCCATCAATGGAATCACCCAAGGAACAATATATCAAAAAGAGAAAAACATCAGATAACGAGCATTCGAAATAACATCACTCTTTTCAAAAGTGACCCAATCCCCATGATCATGGAAAGACAAGTATACGACCAATGCATCCTCCCCACTGTGACTTACGGGCCAGAAATATGAAATCTAACAACAAACCTTGACCATAAAATTGGATGTATGAAAAGGACGCATGAGCGAATCACGCCGGTCATTCGTTGGAAAGACAACAATACAGCTCAGTGGAAACGCGAAAAGATGGGTGTTAGTGATGTAATGGTAATTATAGCAAAACTAAAATGGAAATAGGAGTTCACTTTGGTATAAGAAGAGAAATTTACTTGACAACACGAATCACAAACTTATACACCCGAGGCCAGCAAAGGCCATCGTGTTCTTCAGAGAACAAAATGGAGGATCACTTCGACCAGTTCCAAGCAAATTAATATCGTCAAACTGTAGAACAAAACATTGGGACTTACGGAGGAAAGGTTATATCAAGCAAATGATTCTTGATAGAAGAGAATGAGGAAGGTAATGATGAAGCTGAACCTGACCTATCCTATTCACCCTGGTTAAATCAGGTAATATTATATTTGGTTATATTATTGTAGAAGAACAAGGTCAAAGGGCGACCATGTGACATTCTGTACCCATGTGGTCTCAAGATCACCGCAGGTAGCTTTGAAAGCATGGCTGAACAAGGGCGAGGGTGCAGCCTACGCCGTTTATCACACCCCAGCTATATTTGCTTAGAGACCGATTTCATCGTCTCCCATGGTCACCTTTCATCCCACGTTCCTGCCTTTCCGTCATAGATCGAAGTTCGTCGAACATTATCCACCAACGTTATCTCAATTTCCACCACACCGAAAGGAGTCACCGACTTTTCACCAAAATCGCACGTGTGTGTGGAGGCGGCAGCCAAGCCATATAGAGGCACCTCGCCGAGCATCTATATAATCCTTCGACTTGGTTTAGTAAGGAGCACTAATAGACTTCCCACACACCAACACGAATAAGATGAAGGACCCCCATCGCCCACTAATTAACCCACCTGTATCTCGCGTAGACATTTAACTCCGTCTATGCGACCATTCCATTTAAACCCAATATCTGTGTATATTTAAATATTATTTTGTTACAAGTACAGATATATTTTTGTAATTGTCTTTCTTTTGTAACCCCGACGTGTACCAGCTACCTGTTAATAATTGGCTAACTATTTGTTTTAAGAAGGACCCCGCAAAGTTAATAATAAACCATTCACACTGGACTCATAACAATTTCTTCATTCACTAATGGTCTACAACCAACTTCCGCCCAAAGCCCCCAAAGTAGCTATATATATATATATATATATATATATATATATATATATATATATATATATATATATATATATATATATATATATATATATATATATATGTATATATATATATATATATTTATATATATATATATAATATATATATATATATATATATATATATATATATATATATATATATATATATATATATACACGATGGGCGGTCAATAAGTCTTGCAATCCAGGTATGAGGAAACGAGATATGAGGAAAAGTGGTTTATTATTTTTCAATATATCTACCCTCGACTTTAATGCACTTGCGCCACTTGTCCCTGAGGCTTCGAATTCTAGACAACCAAAAATCTCCCGACTGCTGTTCAATCCCCTAGTGGACGGCGAGCTGGACATCTTCATCGTCCCCAAACCGGCGTCCACGCCGTGCAGCCTTGAGCTGGAGGAATAAAAAGTAGTCGCTAGGGGCCAGATCTGGACTGTAGCGGGGATAGTTGAGATCCTCGAATCCGCACTCGCGCAGGGCAGCTTGTGCAACTCTGGCCTTGTGGACTTTGACGATGTTGAAGTCAATCATAGGTGTGAGGTTTTTCGTGAACCAACGGGCAGAGACCTTGCTCATGGCCAAATTGTCGTGGATGATGTTGAAAACACTTCCATGTGGTATTCCAAGTTCTCGCTCGATTTCTTCGACCTTTACCCGTCGATTTTCGATGATCATCCTATCCCCACGGGCCACATTGTCCTCGTTGGTCACGTCTGACGAGCATACTGGAAGGGCGTCATATTCAAGGGACTCACGACCATGGTGAAACTTCCTATTCCAGCAAGCAATGGTTGCATAGGAACAGGCGGTGTCGGTGTACATTGCAACCATGCGTTCATGGATCTCTTTTGCATTCTTGCCTTCCTTGGTTAAAAATTTGATCACTGCACGGTGCTCAACCTTCTGCATTGTTGAAAGATTTGTGACTGACGATCTGCGATTAGCTACGGCTTCTTAAGTAGACAAGGCAGGAGCGTGCGGCTGCAGGTCCTGACTTATCATAACCCTTCCTAACATCCCCACAAACAGCCATCCCCCTTCCTCTGTTTTGCCCTACCGATTCGCAAAACTTATTTACGGCCCCTCGTATATATATATATATATATATATATATATATATATATATATATATATATATATATATATATATATATATATATATATATATATATCAGGAATATGAATATTCAGGTAATTACACTAATCATTTATTGGCCGGTCGTTTCACACCTTTACTAGGACCATCTTCAGCGACTATGTCGACTAATGAGAAGCGAAAGGAACATTAATTGATAACAGTTAGAAGAATGCATTAAAAAAAAGCGGAGAAGGCAAGTTAAAATAGTAAATTTTACAATTATTAAAATTAAAGTAAAAACACTAATAACAGTATATAGAACTAAATAATATTACCCAGTGTGATTTAAAAAAAAAAATAGAAAGGGAAATTAAAACATAAACTGCCCCTCATTATCACATATTAAAAGTTACTGAAGTAAACAAAAAATAACTTATTATATTAAATTTAAAAAAAAAAACGAAAACAAATCAGAATGAACAAAGTGACTAACCTTTATCTTGGGAGTTGAGAAATCAACTAACGAAACATATAAAACTCCTGACGAAATTTATTCGGTTGATCTGTTGGCTAGTTAATCTATTGAAGTGTTGGTTGGTTATATTGTGAAAAGTTTAATTGAGGAGGAGTAATTATTTAGGTTTGGATTTATTTTATTAATATATAGTGACTCTAAGATTTTCAAATCGAGAGAAGTTAAGGCTGAAGATAATATAGTAAATGAATTAGAATTAAGAGGATGATGGTGATACTCTGAATGTTGCCTGATGAAAGAGGATTCAGGTTTAGAAATGGGAAAACCAGTCATATATATATATATATATATATATATATATATATATATATATATATATATATATATATATATATATAAATATATAGACTCTGGTCATTCCATGATAATGCTGTTAATTCTTAGACCCTTACTATTGAAATTGATGCGCAAAGAATTAATCATATTGTATGGTAGTGCGAATATAATATAAAAGGAAATAAAACCGCAAGTATCTGAGCAATGCAAATGGACAATTCGTGGGGGATGATCGGTGTAAGAAAGGTATATAAAAAAGGACCGAATGATTAATAGGTATTTATAGTTAATGGAAAGTTGCGCGCGCGACTGTGACAGAAGATCTCTGAGGTAGATTAAGATGTAAGTAGAATGGATAAGAATTGACTTATTATGTTTTTATTTCGCTCACGTCACTTTAAAATACTTGTCTGATATCAACAGACCAAATAATAAAATTCTATTAAGATCTGAATGACATTCGTAACAAGTCAGATAGCACAAGGGTGCCTGCTTCGTGTATAGGTGGCAGAAAACTGTGTTTTGAGCTCAACCAGCTAGCAAATTTCCTTACGTGACCCCAAAATTGGCGGTGCCAGTTCCACGGCAGGGCAGCGTAAATGTGCGAGGGAGGTAGGGTGGAGGGGGGGAGGTATTCATATATTATGATTAGGGCAGAGATGTTTAATTGCTCTAAAATCTACAGCGCCTTTTAAAGACAGTTTTACGTGAACCTCATGATCATCAAAATTCAAGAGCATTGACGCGCATACTTGGTATATTGGAGGATATCTTGTTATCATTACTCCTTCCGGATTTTTAAAAATTAATGTTGCGCTCAAATAACAACTAAAAATATTGGTTCCGATTTGGAACATTTCATTTTCAATATAATAGATAATTTGAAAAATGTAAATTAAGCTAACCTAACTTAGATCATGTTAGGTGAAGATTGGCTATGTTATGTTGAGGGTTCTTGCAATATCTTTAATTGATAGATACATCCTAAACAACAAGTTTAACCTATTACTGGCCACTGGACATGGGAAGCAGCAGATCAACGTGGCGCTTCCTTTTCTTCGCATACATAATAAACACCTGCGACAAACGCGCGAGAGCTGAGATGAATATTTGCATCAATACTGTAGACCAAATGCTTCTTCTTATTATTATTATTATTCAGTGTTAGGTCTGTGTAACCAATAATGATTATTAC
This sequence comes from Ceratothoa steindachneri, assembly GCA_963969495.1. NCBI lineage: Eukaryota > Metazoa > Arthropoda > Malacostraca > Isopoda > Cymothoidae > Ceratothoa > Ceratothoa steindachneri. The sequence goes on from OZ018328.1 coordinate 90,017,629, forward strand.
ACCCGTGTTTAGTTTTATGATTGAAGTATCTTCACCCTTCCTCCAAACCTCCAACTTTCTCAGCCTAGCTTGGCACCGGTATGGCTTAGCTATGCTGCTTCAGTAGCTGAAAAGTAACTCCTTTTCCGTTCATCATCTCCAGTCTTTATTCCAATGAAGCAAAACTTTAGCTTCTAATGTGAAGGTTATAATGGTTGTTTGGTTTGTACTAAGAGTATACTTTTCATCTCGGTCCTCTTTCTTATATACAGGCGGCGAGGCTTCCTAAGGCTCTTTTGTCACCATAAACATTTGATGATCATTTAATTTTATCTTTAGTAATTTATTTCGTTTTATCTTCATCTCCCCTCATATCCTTCCTTTCAAAAGGGAACAGACCTAAGTCGCGTGCTCTCAATTATTCTCCCTTATGACCTTACGACATTCAAAAATTTCCATAAATCCAGGACTAACCTTAGGAGAACATTAGCAATTACATCATTAGAAAGGGAATGCAATACACCATAAGAGTTTAATATTTTGTTAAAATCGGCCGAGTAGTTAGGGTGTTATTACCAAATACTCATTGAAAAGTAAAATGGTTACCATCCGACCGACGACGCAGTAACATATATAGAGCCCTGCACGTGACTAAAAATCATCGTCGCTTAAATAAAATACCATAGCGTCCCCTTCTTGGTTCTATTTATTTTATAGAAACTCGCCGTGTCCCGACGACCCGAGTAGTCTCCTCTTTATACTACTCGGGCTGGAAAGGAAATGCTTGTGAAAATCCACGCTTATAAAAGGATAATATAAGCTTGGGTTTGCTCCTCACTCTGTTCTCTAAAATGACAAAAGCATTTACTATTACGTTCCACACATTTTCACCCGCCACATCTCCCCAAAGGGTGTGAGTAGTAGCATGTGCCACAATGCTGTATGTGACTTCAAGGTGTTCGTCACCCCTCTTGGAACCAATGTCCGCAGATGTATCGATCTTTTACACTTTTGCCAATCTCTATTTACAAACTGATTGGGGAATACGCCCTCGTGGTTTTCACTATCAATTAACTAAAAACACTTTCACCATTTTGATGCAATTCACTTATTCTTTAAACGAAGTATCATTCGCTTTACCACTTTCCTCTTGGGAATCAAGTACCTAACCAGCTAATTTAAGTGGTTCCTGAGGTTTGTGAAGGGGTGGCTCACTAAATAGTGAGAGCGGACAAGTTAATCAAACTAACTTTATCATAATTTAAACCCTCGAATTTCTCTCAGTGAATATCAAACCAAGTTAATTGTATTTGGATTTTATGACACCTTTTCTTTAGCGATTTCAAAGTTAGGTTGACCACCTAACCCCCTAAATATTCGTAACACTTTCTTAAATATGTTTATCGAAGCACTTAACTGATCAGGAAATAATTTGAATATAAATCTTTTTACCTTTCATTAATTGGGCAGAAAAAGAATCTGACACACCCAATGCTTTCTTTTTGGTCAAAAAGAAATTTGATGAATCCATGGGTAGATAATCGATTGCCTAAAAGCAAGTGCCCCTGACTGTAGATGAAATAGCTTCAATCTTCATAATTATCTATATTTTCATTTTACTTTGGCTTACAATGTAATGACTGAAACAGCAGAAAACAAGAGGGATTTTCTCAATTAATTATTTCCGCGTTTTGGACAGAAAACTCTTTATAAAAATCTAATTAATTTTTGTGCATATTCTTAATTAAAGGTAGATTGCATAAAATAAGTGCAATTTTTTTTTTACAAAATGGGGCGAAGTTGAATTGGGCGGGGGAAATTATAATAAAAGTAGTGAAATGATAACAATAATTGGTGTAAAAATGGATCGAAGGAAGCATAAGTTGTTGAATTTCCCCATGTTGTGAAAAAACAAGTTATTTGAGCGGATACTTGGTTAAATGAATATAAAAATGCAAAAATTGTAATACCATAAACGTCTTCCTGAGTTCACCACAGAAGACCATGTATCCCAGATTGAAGCTGCGCTAGAAGAAAAGAATGAATAAAAATTGTATTTTATAGTTATATAAATTTCAAAACATGGTACATTTAGTTCGAATAAAGGTATGTTTTTTATGCAACTGAATAGTGGGCTACTCCATTTCGCAACATTTATGGATAATAAATACATTTGACCTATTCACGAGCGATCTCGCATTCAAATAATCGTAATAGACGATCAACTACGGGGAGATATGAACGTGCAAATGATCTTTATAGAGGCAGACGCGTAGACAAACGAAATGTCTCGGTAAAAGATAAAGAAGCAAATGGCATTATCGCAAAGGAGGTCTCAAAGCACAGAAATTGGATATAACTTTACATGATTGTGGGGAAATCAATATCGAGAAGACAAACAGACGCAGTATAGTATATGGTTATTCATAGAATCAACGATTGCACAATGAGATAAGTTGGATTTACAGTAACAAGATGTGAAGAGAAATGAAGTACGTGAAATAAATATGAAATAATATGGTGACTAAGATCGACTGAATTGAGGGCTGCAAATACGAAAAGTAAATAGAATTAGGACCTACTCTCGTATGGTTGTTTGCAGAGAATTGTGAGAGAATGTGGAATTAAACTAAGTATTATTTGTTTGGAGGTAAATGACTAATTGTAGCAGAAATGATTACCGAACTTTATGCGGAGAATGGCGAGAGTCGAATGGGAAAGAAAGAATAGTATGCCATTTGGTCGAGCTGTAAGCGTGTGTTTGTTTGTTTGTGTGAAATTTTAAGAGATGTGGTTTGAATTAATAGTACGTTAATGAATTGACAAGTTAAGTAAAATAAATGAATGAATTAATTATTAAGTTGTACATAAAATATGATTTAATTTACAAAAGTTAAGTAAAATAATTAAACGATTTAATTGACAAAAGTTAAAGAATTGCATGATATGAATTTGAATTGATAATTGATGTATATACGAGTATATAGCAGGTTTGGTTACACAGCCTCAACAGTTACGTTCCATATGGTCCGATACTTTACCCCCCGCTTTGCCCCGATGTTCTAACAATCCTCAATATCGCTCGCAAAGAAGGATTACCATCAGCAGATTTGGTAGTCCGTTAATATAGACAAAGGAGGGTGGGATAGCCTTTAGAATAAAATTCTCTGAACAGGATCACTATCCCTCTCCTATTGTTCAGGTCTATTTTCTCCAAATAGACGAAATTTCACTTTCTCCAACGTAAACTAGAAGAGCGAATCGTCACAACGTTGAAAAGTGATGCCTTAGGAGAGAGGCTTAAAAGTGGGCACTCATCTCCCCTCCCCTTCCCTCAGGGGATAATCAACTATATATATATATATATATATATATATATATATATATATATATATATATATATATATAGTTTGATCTGGATAAAGAGGATGAATCGAGGTAGCAATCGAGAGAAGAAGAGCAGTCCCTGGGTAAAACAGAGAATCAAGAAGAAGTGGAAGCGAGTGGGAGTTTTCTTCCCGAGACTTTTCCTATGGTCACATCGAAGAGGAGACCATCGGTATATAGAATCACTCTCATGCCAATCTCGTTCATATAACCTCCTATCTCAGTTTTCGAATAAAAGCCAGAACCCTTTCCTTGTTGAAAGTTGACCTTCAACTCCATGAAAATCAGGGGCAAAACTCTTAAACTACCTTCATTTGAAAACAGAGCCTTACCCCCTCCTGTTTCTGCAATTTTTAAATATACAAAGCTAAAAGTTTTTTGGTTTAAAAGTACGAGCTTGCCTGTGTGTTCATGTTTAAGAATGAGAGTGTATATTAAGCATCGTAAGAAATCACTCTTAATGTGTCACTAAATATTTTGTAAACAATAATAATGCCGACTATTAAACAGAGCTACGTGTAATATACAAGTCTAGTTACGAAGGTAAACAAGTCAAAGGCGATAAAATAGGGCACAAAAACCTTAAATAATGATGCCTCTGTATGACAGAATAAAATATATTACTTTGAATTTCTTTTATTTTCCTAATTACCTACAACTTCACTCTTAGCCTGTGGCTAAATTTAATGGTCACTCGCAAAAGCTCCTGGAACCAAATAGACACAACTGTAGTCATTCTTGAACGTTATTTATAGCACTGAAGGTTCTTCCCAAGACTTTTCCTCACCTGACTACATGATTCATTCTAGGTTTAGAATTAATTATACCTTAAAGTTCCTAAACTATTTACTAATAAAATATTTTTAAGTACAGTTTGAAACTTGTGCATCGAGAACGTTGCCAAATTTGTTTTTCATTTTTTTCAAATATCCGTTTCAAAAGTACTGCACTATACAAAAAGATAGGAACCCCTGTATTTCTATCACAACATATTCCATAAATTTTGCCAGAGAATATCTGTTTTCAAAATGGATGTACGATAACTTTGAGATATAAACTGCGTATGGTAATCTTAATGCAAATTTAGATAAATAAAACAAAACTTAAGCATTTTAGTATAAAAACTGAAGTGTCCAAAATGATCCGAAGGCTTAGTTTTTTTGTATAGAGAACCGACGTTGTTTGCATAGTAGCTGAATTTATTTATATATCCTCTAATTTGTCAATCTTTTGTCAGCTGTCATACAATTATGATGCCTAAGATATGTCGCGTCTCTCTCTCTCTCTCTCTCTCTCTCTCTCTCTCTCTCTCTCTCTCTCTCTCTCTCTCTCTCTCTCTCTCTCTCTCTCTCCTATTCTCTGCGAGCTGATTGTACTCTGAGCCATAAAGATGGTCTTCGAATTGGAGCCATTGTGGAGACTGTCAAGCGCTCTTTAATTGTAGGTCATAATAATCTGTCAACAAAGAAAAAACAGGTATATATATGTAAGGGTAGTAATATCACCTGGTAGCCAGGGAAAATCTCAAAAATTGGAAGACTTAGCCATTACCCCAATTTTAAAGAAGGACTGTTTCAAGAGAAGTTTCTCGCAAGAGTCGTGAGATTTTGGTCATCAATGTATCAATACAGACTGTCTCACGTCGGTTGAAAGAAGACACACTTCACGCTCGCACGCTCACACATTGGCGGCCAATGATGGCCAGGCCATTGATCAGACGGAAGAACAAGAAGTTTCGTTTTGACTTCGCCACTGACCACGTTATATGGACGTATGACCAATGAAGCTAATTCATCTTTCTTGAAGAATGTAAGCTTAATTCGTCCAATATGATGCAGTAGGTTTATTCATCACAGAACAATCAAAATATTATCTGTCAATCGCACAATAAAGAATTTTGGTAAGAAGTTCCATGGCATGTGGCGTGAATTCCCTCGAAAGCACTGGACGGCATGTATGCTTACGGAAAACGCTGAACGCACAAGTGTACAATAAATGGCTACGACAGTATGTTCTTCACCATTTTCGAGCCTCCGAAGCGCAACCTGCAATTTTAATAAAGATAATGCCCCCTTCCATTAAACACGTCTGTGAATACATTCTTTGATGACGATGACATCACTGTTATGAAGTGGTCTGCACAGTTCCCAACTTAAATCCTATTGAAATTATTTAAAACACACTGGGAGAGATAACTAATGCAAAGAATCCAAAAGAGTTTAAGAACTCTGGAGAATTCTTCAAGATGGATGGAGCAAGATTACCCAGCAAGAGTGTCAACAGTTGGTTCGTTCCTGTACTTAATTTCATTACATCATTGAGAATAAACGCCTACACATTAATTACTAATTACCTAAATTATGTACAATTTATCTGGCAAAGCTTATGGAATATTTCATGATGTAAAAACAGGCATTTTAATCTTTCTTGGATGGTACTGTATTTTTTAAACGTCTAATTCTTCCAATTTCAGATAAAATATAGATATATTCAGTTGGATTAAATTTATTTTTTAAGATATATATGCATATATGCTTTCCGTGTTCTTCCTTCTATTAGATTATTCTTAAATATTTCATTTGTAAGTTTGGATGAACACTTATGAACTCCTCATAAGTACAATTTGGATCTTTAAGCTTCCAACTAGCATTTTCATTTTATTGAGATGGTTAATATTTTTTGCGATTATAATTGAATAATAAAAGTTGGGAGGAAAAGGATGAAAATAGAGTGGTATAAGTAGAGTTAAGCATCGGACTGTCACTCCATTACAAACAAAGTTTGAAGTAACGGACTTATTATTTATTTTACTGTAAAAACCGTTACTTTTTAAGACCCCTTTAGTTTTCGCCATTAAATAGGTAGGCGAATTGTCTTATACTTTGTGCTCCGCTCGGCTTTATTTGTATCGACTCAAGTCGTTGATAATTCAATAGGTAACCTTCAAGGCTTGCAACAATGAAAATAATGCAGATAATAACAGCGCGCACTATTAGCTGCTTGAATATCCAAAAGCAGGCCCCACAAGCAGCAGCAAGAGCTGATTTCCATTTCCATTCCATGCTTAGTTCTAGCATGTTCCTTTCAGTAGCGTCTTCGTTTCTCTATCGTTAACATAGCTAATTTTGTTTCTTGCTTTAAGTTACTTAAAACTTTCGTTTTACATACAAGACCAAAACACACTGCCGGCACTGCTGAAGGTTGACGATAGTGAGCGAAGGATTGTCTCCCACAACCTCCCTTGAGAGTTACTTCACCCTTAAGTACTTGCAATAAAACAACGCCCTCTCGTTTGTAACGTGTACTTCGCAGGCAGAAGTAAGTTATCATCGGGTGAAGAGAGATCAGATAACTGATCTTTAAGGCGTAGATTAGGAAGAAATCCAGGTAAAAGAGTGGATAGTATTTGTCAAGGAAAGAAAGAAATGACTCAATCCTATCTGAAGTACATATGCACATTGTACATTTTTGCTCGATGAATCCAGCCTTTAATAATATGAGGGTGGGAACGAACTTCGTATTAACCCTTGGAGTGTTCTTAAACTCGTATCTTAAAATAGAGTTCTCTTCCTAGAGCAGCTGTTTACTTATTCATTGATGATTCGGGTCATAAAACTATAATCACACTTATTATGCCCTGTTCATTTCTCAAGAATGATCAGAACCTTAAACTAAAACAATGGTGGCAAAATATCGATAAATTCATTAGAAAAAAATATTGAAACGTATAGGGGAGTAATTTTAGAGAGGGCTCGTTGAAGGGACAAAATGCCTCCAATTTGTTAACTCCAAAAGTTGATGAGTTATGAATACGGGAGTGGCCCCATCGAAACGAGCAGATATATGTGTATCAGAGTTTATTAATCCCCGTAGTGATCACTAATGTAAATGCATTTCTGCCAGCGATGAGCAATGTGCTAAATACGGAGCTGGTTAAAGTCCACGCCTGCTGAGGAGGTCCATTTCTTCACGGTGTCGATGATGGCGTCGTTGTCTCGAAAATATTGTGCGCGTAATCCATTCTTCAAAAAATTAAACAAGTTGCAGTCAGACGGTGGCAAATCGGTGCTATACAGTGGGTACGGCAATACTGTCCAGCCGAACTTTGTCACACATTTCGTGGTCCTCAAACTCGTGTGTAGTCTGGCGTTATCTTTTTGCAAACAAATTGCTTCTTTCATCTCTGTCCTTTTACGGCCAATTCGGGCCATTAGTTTGATCAACGTTTCAACATAACCGTCTGAGTTGACAGTTGCACCTGATTCCAAGAAATCCAAGTATATTTTGCCCTTTCTTTCCTAGAAGACGGTGTATATCATTTTGCCTGCTGATGTCTTTGTTTTTAAATTCTTCTTCGCTGGGGAGCCTGAGTAATGCCATTCCATCGAATGCTATTTGGACTCCGCTTCGTAGTGCTTACAACAAATCACGTCACTAGTGAATATGCGGTCCCAAAATGTGTTACTTTCTTCCCGTTACCGGTTCAACAACTCTTGATTGATCTCCAGCGGGTGGCTTTTTGCCCATACGTGAGCATCCGTCGAACCATCCTGGCACACAGTTTTTCGTGCCCCATGGATGAAAACAGCGTTTCCAGTGCACTTACGCTCACTTGCAACTCTGCGCGTAATTTATTTAACGTTATCCGCCGATTAACGCGGATGAGCTGATCGAGATGCGCTTAATTTCCTGTAGTGGCGTCTGTGTATCGGCGTCCGGGACGTGGTTTGTCACTCACATCTCTGTCGTCACTCTTAAACCGACGAACACATATTCCAACCATGCTGATATTAACTGTCTCGGCTCAGTACACGTTCACCAAGCGTTTGTGAATGTCGATTGAATCAACTTCCTCTCTATGGATGAATTCAATAAAGCATCCATGCATCTGACGCACTTGCAGGATAGGGGGTGCTTTCTGAGACTATCAAACCGTAAATATCTGCATCAGAGAAATAAAAATTTCAGATTATTAGCGAAAAGATTCTGTCATCATAATAATGCTATAACCAATCACCTCAGCCCCTTGGTGCGGAAAAAAAATAGGAAGCATTACTTTCAGAACGGCCCTGTATATTAACAAAGGTAATGTATTTGTTAAAACGGTTTTGTTATTTTTTAATTGATTTTTGGTAGCACTTAGTTTAAATACTAAAAAAAATTTAAAGTGTGACGCGCAAAATTAATTAAGATCTTATTTATTTGCACCCATTTCGACTAAAAGGTCAAGACTGGATCCGATTGCACAAAATATCAACAAAGACAGTCGGATGACAATTCCAGCCGCAGCCAGTTGGCCTCAGCTGCACCAATAGGGCTCATCAGCCCCACAGCAGCGAGGCCCTTGGCATCACATCCTTAGACATAAGCATCACGCATTATGTGGTGGATAAAATGCTCAGGGTATTTTTTGTATCTATATTCTGGCCTTAAAGATTGATTATCCATCTTAGGTAGTCTTGTTACAACGCTTAACTCAAGTTGGACTGTTTTTTCTCATCGCACTCGTTAAATGGTTGTCGACATTTTCAAGGAGCTTGAGCTGCCTGTTATCAGATACCAATCAGTACAATATTATTAGTTAATTTTCCGAAGTATTGATTTAGACATTTCTGAATGGACAAAAGTACTAGTAGTGGTGCTTAATATGTACTACGTTCATTTCACTATGTAATTTTATTACATACTCCTTTAAAACATCCCATGATGGACTACTTCCGTGGAATATGTGTTGTGCACAGCTAACTCTAGCTTTGAAGGATATCGTACTGAATTTTCTCCATCACCGCGCCATAGAATAAGCAGTCCAAAACAAGCTGATGAGTAATACGAAGGCTAAGGAGAATGCAAGCAACTTCTTGAAGATATTCGTTGACTTTGGCTCTGATAGTGGTTTAGGCTACTCTGACACCCCGAATGCACATCGTAGACTACCAAAAGGTCGAGTTCCGAGTGGATGAGGGGCTCCTTTTTATCTATCCTATTTTAAAGAGGCCCTAGCTCATTTATCTTTCGATGGCAGTGACGGTTATGACATACCTGCCAAAACACATGAAACCTGTGGATCACTCGTTCAACTTGGTGGCAACTACAGCTGCTTTTAGTCCATCGATTATCGCAACTTACCATCTTATATACCTACTGGAGGGTCATTGGAAGATGCAAGTTCGGTGCAGCTAGCAGGACCGAATGATACTGACCCAGAAGGCCATACAGATGAAGGTATAAAAGGTGTTTGAATGTGCCCAATGTCACGTGATAGCACTCCTTATACGAATCCATCAATTTCCTGAAAGATTTGTTAAACGAAGGAAGATAGGTTATAATGAAAGGTCTCATGTCACAGCTGAAGCTGCCGAGCGACAGCGAGATAGCTTTCTTATTTATCATTGATTATATTCAAGATATTGTCATGTCACAGAGGCATTTTACGAGATATAGGAAAAGAGCAATCATTTCATAGGGTGCCCTTTCTTTAATCTAATAATCAACCGCAAGAAGCTGAGAGAGACTGAAAACATTTTGAGTGCAAATTTGGTGACCAACAAAGGGAGATTTGGACCCATTTTCAAAGACCTTAATTTCCAGCTGTTCACCACCTCTTATCCTATAACCCTAGCAAGCTTTACTTTGGCTAGAAAAGAACTACGCTATTGAGATCTGCAATGTAAAGAAGGTTTTGGAGAAAACCATGGAATCGATCTAGGAGATTTCCAACGACGTTGCAGTGTCAGCAGTAAAATCATTGTGGGAAAGACGGGGCAATCTTCTTAGAAGGATTGATACAATCCCGGAAAACCTAACACCAGCAAATCACCGAGTCTAAGACGGACACAATTGTGAAGTCTTGGCGGAAAATAACTGAGAGAAGGAAAAGAAGCTGATGGGCACGCACTTTCGCAATGAGCCAGTTGTGTTTTTCCTTTTTGTCAAATACATGATTATTCCTTCTAATGCCTATGTGAAACGCCTCTTTTCTTTGGAACTAAAACGTTCTTAGGGCTAACAGAGACCCCTACCTCATTTCCGATGTCAAATTGGATTTTGTCATTTTCTTCAAGGTAAATAACATTATAAAACTTTTAATTTAATTTCCTTTTATATTCCTTGTTCGAAAATTAAAAAAACTTAAATCTAACTCATTAGATATATTAACGTTTTAATATAAAAGCATATAAATATAATAATTTGTTTGTAAAGTTAGCGAGCAATTAAAAGTTACGGCCAACGATAAGGAAATGAAGAGGAAATATTCCGAGGACATGGGCATCAAGAAGTGATAACCTCCCTTCTAAGGCGTGGGAGGTTATTAACTGGCTATTAACAACCTTCGATCATTGTATTTTGCTTATTTTTCATCTTACAGTCCTCAATTTCTGGCCTTTCATCACATAGAATGCACTAACTTCCCTTTTCGTCACAATCCTTCAAGATGCCCTACTGATGACGCCACAGCCATAGTCACCGTGACATCACTCGTCTTATATACGTACTAGCAGTTAACGGCTGGAGTTAGTTTAAGAATATATCAAGAAAAAAACAAACACAACTAGTAAACGATAATTATATATAATTAATGGATATGAAATTGCCCATTGTTCTCTCCTTCAATCTATGAAGAATAATAATACTTTATAATAGGTAGAAATCATTTAAAATCATGTGAAATCATTTTGAAATCTTTAACCGTATATGAAACTTTCACAATTAAAGTCTCTATGAATAGCTTTGGCAGAAAGAATTAAATGTTGATCACTTTTACATATATCAAAACGTAATTTTCCCTACGATCTAAAAAATATAGCAAAGAGAGTTAGTTTCTAGAGCCGATTGTAGTGTTGTTAAACTCGTATCTTGCAATAAAGTTCTCTTCCTAAGGCAGCTGTTTACTTATTCATTGATGATTCGGGACATAAAACTATAATCACATTTATTATGCCCTGTTTATTTCTCAAGAAATATCAGAACCTTAAACTAAAACAATAGTGGTAAAATATCGATAAATTTATTAGAAAGAAATTTTGCAACGGATAGGTGAGTAATTTTAGAGAGGGCTCGTTGAAAGAACGAAACTTTGGACATTGGTTTTGTTATTTACGACTTTTTCTACACTCGCTTAGGGTTTCAGATAACTAAAATATGTATAGTCATCTATAACTACAAGAAAATATTCTTAGTTTTCTATGAAAACAAGAGTGTTAGCAAATTTTAACCTTGTCTAACATGCAAGGACGATTAAAATTGTTAACTGTAGAAATTTAAGGCAGAGCTTTAGCCTGGATCTTTTAATGGAGAGAGAGCAAAACGGAGCTTGTCTGTTTTTTTACATAAGATTTTTTCTACCTCCACTCCCGTTCCCCCGAGTGCATTTTACTGGGAAAGGTATTTTTTTTACTTAATGGGACACGCTAGACTCTAACAATATGGGTAGGTATAAAACCGACTTGTCGACAATCAGTCTATATCAGTTGAATCAAGGCAAGTTAGAGTTCATCCATTCTATGCTAAGCCAAAGAGACAAGGAGGAAATACATGCCTCAATTGGAGACCACTCATGTTTCACTGGTATCCATAGTAACAGAATTCACTCGTAAAATCGTCGCATCGCAGCCTACCTCCTTCATTGATCGGCAAGTTTTCCACTTGCTTTTCTCTAACGTAACCGAACTCATAGACTATTTAATTTACCTCTTTATTTTATATATTTTAAAAATGTAGTGAAAATCATAATTATTAATTTATACATAACACCATGTAACACATTTTTTGTTCCACGGTTCTAAGTGTCATTTCTTGGTTTGTTATATCACATTATTATAAAAAACACAATCATTTAATCAGAAGTTGGGTTTGTGATCAGGACTATGATATTTCCAAACTTTCATATTTTTCAAGAAAAAAACATTTTTTCAAATTTATCCGTTCATATAATTAAATCAACAGAGTATATATATATATTTTATAACAAACGTTTATCAAAAACAAATAAGTAAAATCAAATAACAGTTATAAAGCAACTTAAACACGTGAGTAATGACTGGATTTCCTGGATTTGTGATTGTAGTCAAAGTGGCAATTCCGCTCCAGCCGCCAGATATAGTCTCCCATCATTTTCTCATTGTTGTGGCCCTGGTATTTCCGTTTTATCTCCTTCACATCTTGGTGGAATCGCTCGCCTTGTTCTTCTGATTAGGCGCCCATATTGTCCTTGAATTTGTCCAGGTGAGCGTCCAGCCTATGAAATTTAAAGGACATCCTGCATCCCATGGCGTCTAAAGCCTTTACCAGATCCCGCACAGCTGATGGCAGTTTTCAACCCTGTGTTTGCCCAGAAAGCCCTTGACAACTGCTATGAAACAGATCCATGCTGTTCTCTCAATAATACTGAGCTTATTGGAGAACTCGGCAGACTCAAGCACCTTCTTTATTTGAGGTCCAACAAAAATTGCACCTTTGATTTTGGTCTCAGATAACTTGGGGAAGAATTCGAGAAGGCAAGAAGGTACTTAAAAGCCGCTGAGTCCTGTTTGAGAGCCTTCAAGAACTGCTTCATCAACCTCAGCTTAATGTGCAGTGGCAGCATGAGCACAATCCTTGAATCAACCAGTCGCTCCCACATGACGTTCCGGGACCCAACTACAAATTCTGTTTGCTGCTCACAGTTCTCCCTGTTGTATAGGTCAAAGGTGGTTCTGCTGTCCCAAAGGCAGAGAAAACATTGGAATTGAATAAAACCTCCCTAGAGACCAAGCAGAAAAGCCACCCTCTTGAAGTGTCCAATTATCTCCCAATTATCCTGGTTGTATTGCAGAGATTCCAGGAGGACTTTCACACTGTAGTAGTCTTCCTTCAGGAATACTGAATGGGCTAGAGGCAGCGTCGGGAAATTGTTTCCATTGTGGAAGAGGACAGCTTTCAAACTTGTGGCAGAGCTGTCTATGAAGAGCCGCCACTCTTTGGGCACAAACGGCACTCCAATAACATCAAACAGCCCAGGCACATCATGATAGAAGCAGAGGCCATCCCTGAGAGTTTAAAAGCCTGAGAAAGGTTCTTGCCGACTTATCTGACTTGTCACCTGCACTTCCTCCTTGACCAAGTTCCAATGATTCATCTTGAAAATGAATAGCTCTGCATTGGACTTGGTCAGACCCATATCCCTGACCAAGTCATTCAATTATTTTGATTTGGGAAGTAAAGAACTTTCTCTGGTACCTTAGGCAGGCAATCCAAGTCCTCCGCATTCATCTCTTCCTTTTTACAAAAGACTTGTCTTGGACTTTACCTGGAGCAGGTGGTACTGGCACGGGATATTTGGAGCAGTAAGGAATTGGATTAATTGATGAAGGGAGGTGTGGGTAATGCACAGCAGCATCATTCTTTCCTGTCCGCCGCTTGCTAACATCCACCATGCAGTTTGTGGTGTGGTCTGTTGGTTCTAGTCATATCCGTGGGTTGGAGAATTTCACAGACCTTTCCTCACCTCGTAGCAACCATGTCAGTGTTTCTTACAGTGCTCACAACAGTAATGAGGGGGTCTAGGACTTGTCTTAGTCTCCAACTGGCATCCTGAAGTACTTTTGGTAGCCTTCGTAAACCTTCAGCAACGTTTCCAAGGAGAGTTCCTAGCATCTCTTCTTTATATACTTAGCGCATATATAACAGAAAGAATCAGGGTGGTACCGACAGCTCCTTGAAGCCATCTGAAAAGATAGAAATATATACAATCTGAAAAATTGGATCGTATAGATCTGAAAATATAAATTATAAACATGTTAAATGAACATAAATGCATAAAATAAGTAGGGTAATTCAGGCTATAGTCATCAACTTTGAAAAAAATTGTTTTTAAACAAGTTTATCTGAATATAAAAAAATAAATGAAAGTACATTGACCAGTCATTTAAAAACAAGAAGCATAAAAAAATAAATGCACTCACAATGTGATAGAACGAGTTGAAGCTGCGTTAATTTCAACTCCTTTCCCATATTATTTAAAACCACGATGCTGCCCACGTGCATCTTCGATTCGAAGCTTGGAGTCTTATCACAGCTACCGGATGTCAATGTTTAAACAAGGAGGTTATCGTCCCCCCCGTTCGCCCCCATACGCCGACCTCGCCAGATTGAGTTAGGCTTATGGGCAGATAAGGCATTGTTCACCGGCCCGGCTGTGCATTCCCTCGAAGCTCCCACTCTATTGTCCCCCCCCCCACGCCAAGGAGATGTCCTGGCTATTTATATGGAAACTTTACCACTAAGATCAGATTGGAGATCCAGATTTTCGTCGCGAAACATCACCACGACCCTCTCTCCCTTTGTGCGCCAAGGGACCTCGACCTCGAGATTCACCATCACTTGTCCAGAAGGAGGACAATATTCCTTGAGTGCCAAAGGTTCGAGCCTTCCGTGACGCCAAGTCCCCAAGGCTTCCCCCCCTGTTGTTCAGAGGAGAACAGCATTAGAACAGCCATTGTTCGTTCGAGTCCCGTTGACAAGAAACGGTTCTCACCCTTCCCCCTTGTTGTTCAGAGGAGAACAGCACTAGAACAGCCATTGTCCGTTTTGAGCCCTTCGCCAAGAAACGGTTCTCACCCCCCCTGTTGTTCAGAGGAGAACAGCATTAGAACAGCCATTGTCCGTTTTGAGCCCTTCGCCAAGAAACGGTTCTCACCCCCCCTGTTGTTCAGAGGAGAACAGCATTAGAACAGCCATTGTTCGTTTTGAGCCCTTCGCCAAGAAACGGTTCTCACCCCCCCCCCCTTGTTGTTTAGAGGAGAACAACATTAGAACAGCCATTGTTCTTGAGCCCGTAGACAAGAGACGGTTCTCATCCCCCCTTTGTTCAGAAGAGAACAACCTAGAACAGCCATTGTTCTTCAAGCCGTTGGTCGAGAAACGGTTCTCCTTCCCAAGACGCCACGTCAGGATCCTTTTATCCCTTCCCTTCGGCTGGAACTCGCCAGCGGACCGAAACTCCTTCGCGCCACCTTCCACTGCACCACTAGTGTAAAAGTTACGTGAGCCAAACGTCACCTTTGAGTACTTAACCCTTTTGTCAATTCTATCCTGTGCTTTAAATGGTTTATCGAACCATCCCATCTCTTTAACTCTATATTTGTTTTACCTTTTTAAATCCTTTAAATCCTCGGATTAGCCCGAGTCTGCATAACCCTTTCCATTCTGTTTATGTCAATATTTTCCGTCTTGTGTTTGATGATAGTTATTATTAATAAAACTCTATTTTATTAATGATAGCAATATTATTATCCTTGAGCTCAGTTCCACTTCTTAAGCATATCGAAGATACATAATATCGGCCGCCAGACAGTAACGCACTCTAAAGATAATTAAGGAAGTTCCCTCAACGAATAGTGATATATGGTATCGTCGGGAGTCATTCTACGACATATATATATATATATAATATTTAAATTTGGTATCAGGTGTGTAAGGTTTAACGCTATATCTTTGCAAACACTGGTCTCAGTCGAGTAAAGCATAGTGTTATTCGTTACAATAATAGAATATATTAGTTCCCTTTTGTTTTAACGATTGCTATCCCCTTTTTTTTAAACTTAAGAAGCTGGAGTAGCTCAAAAAACGGTTTTTCTAATTTGTTTGTGTTTTTTGGTGATTTTAGTCAATGGTTATTTAGATCGAGAAACCAAGTCCGAATAGGTCAGTGCCCATATTTAGGTAGGCTAATTCTATAGAGGCATAATTCTTGTTGCAAGGAATTTTAGTTGGTTGACTAGTGCGCCCCCAAGTGCAAAGATGACTCAGTTTGAAATCTTTAAAGCGCAAGGAGAATCCTTGGGACTGTCCGGAAAAGAACTAATTGAGTACATTCAAGAGGAGCAAAGAAAAGAAAGAGTAATCCGACAAGAGGAACGAGAAAGAGAAATACAACGAGAAGAACGAGAAGGAAAAATACAACGAGAAGAACGAGAAAGAGAAATCCAACGAGAAGAAAAAGAAAGAGAAAGAGAGGCATGGATAAGACAAGCTGAGCTTCACCATCAGATTGAATTAGCTCGGATTAAAGCAGAATTTCAAAGAAAAAAGGTAGAAAGAGAAAGGGAAAGATTAATCCGACAAGAGGAACGAGAAAGAGAAATACAACGAGAAGAACGAGAAGGAAAAATACAACGAGAAGAACGAGGAAAAGAAATCCAACGAGAAGAAAGAAGGACGGATTCGCGCTCCTTCCCAGGAAAGCTGACAATGTTTCCGAGCCCCGTAAAACCCCAAAACTTCTTTCCCCAAAACCAACAACGGGACTCCAAACCTCCCGTTAAGATTTCTCCTCCATCTTTCTTCCCGAAGCGACCAATAATATGCTTCACCTGTGGTGTAGAAAACCACATGAGCTGGAACTGCCCCCAAAATTCTAGGCTTAAAAGCGGACCAGCCCGCCAAGTTCCCTAGATTAATGCAACCCCGGCTCTCCCGGTGGTGCAGACCCAAGCAGAAACTTCTCCCCCTCCGTCAGGCCACCAGGTAAATTTTGTTTTTGATAAAAGTTCATCGGTAACTTTGAAATATGAGGAGGGCAGTGTGGACGGCTGTCGAGTATCGACTCTCGTCTGGGACACAGGATGTACGTGTTTCATCGTGTCTGACGAACTCCTCCCAGTGGCCTCTAACCACGAAAAATTTGCGGTGGTACATGACCACCTTGGGCGGGCGAACCGATTCCCCGTCGTTAGATGTTACCTGCAGTGTCAATATTATAATGGCTGGGCTGAAGTCATTGTAGCACCCATACAATTCTGTTCCGTACTTATAGGACAGAGCCCCCAAGTAAGTTTCGACCCTGTGTTTCAGGCCGCCTTTCCTCGAGGCCGAGATAAGAAAGAAGCCCTGGAGCCCGTCCCTATCAGAACCTCGATACCGTCCGATTTCTCGGAAACCTTTAACCAGGACTTTAGGACGGCACAAAAGGAGTGTGAATCACTAACACCCTTATGTGATAAGGCCCCAGACAAGGACACGGAGACTGTCCCTGGACCCCAAGAAAAAAAGAACCCCCAACGCGCCCATGGAGATACCTTCGTAGAACTGGACGAAGCATCGGCGCTTGAAGAGGATTGCCCCGCGGAGTCCCTTAATGTAATCCAGACAGTGTGCATCCAACCTGATGCTGATTACCCTCCTCCTTCCCTACCAGGTGAGTCTTTGGAACCCTCTGACCTGGATAGTGACGCGCAGCTGACACCACGTCAGAAGAGTCAGCTACAAGAACTAATTAAATGGAGTCACCATTTACCCGCCCTATTAGCTCTTTTTGAGCGACTGCGTGAAAATGGCCTCACCATTGGCCCCAGCAAATGCCATTTTGCCCACGAAACCATCAAATATTTGGGTTTCAAAAAAGTAAAAGCAAGTTAGGTCCCCACGAGAACAAGATTAAGGCAATCGCCGACATTCCCCTCCCAATTACAAAGAAGCCATTAAGATCGTTCCTAGGATCAGCTTCTCCCTATCAGCGATTTGTTCCGAATTTCGCTGCAATTTCGGCCCCCATATGCCCCCTTCAAAAAAAGAATTTTCCCGATCGTTTACGTTGGAATGATGTCGCTGTTTCCCAATTTAATCAGCTCAAGAGTAAGCGTATTTCTGCCCCCATTTTAAAGTTGCCCAACCCGGAAAAATCCTTTGGGATTAAGACCGACGTGAGCAACGAGGGCATTGGAGGCGTACTCCTTCAATACGTGGATGACGGAACGAGTCATCCAGTTGCATATGCTAGTCGTCAACTATTACCACGCGAAGAGAGATATGCCACTAGAGAAAAGAAATCTCTATCAATTATCTGGGTCATAGACAAATTCAAGCTGTACTTGATATGTAAAGAATTTCAAATAGGAACCGACCACCGTCCGTTAGCCTATATTAGGAATGTGCGACACTCAAACGGCCGCATCATGCGCTGGAGTTTACTCTTGCAAGAGTATCAGTTTAAAATAAATTAGATAAAAGGTTCCGATAACCAGGTCGCTGACGCACTCAGTAGGAATGCGTTACCGAATAGCGTAGAGTAAGTGTATTCATAGGATTAGTATCTCCCTGTAGGTATATACGGCTTGTACGACTTAAATTAAGATTGTCTTATAATATAATTAATTAATGTATATGTCTGACTTTTGTAACGCTCAATGTCTAATTTTTTTGTAAGTATATATATATTTGTACCCATTAATTTACGTATAAATTGTTTTGTCCCGTATGTACTAATTTTATATCATTTCATTGTTCCATGCCCTTTTTTTTCTTTGATTAAGTTGTATTAAAGGTTATTTTTCCCTGTAATCTAAAGATCAAAATAATAATATGTATTGAGGTAATACTAGTTAGGTGCAGGAAGGTACGGTTGGTACAAGAAAACGAGTTCCCTACAACGGAGTCTATCGTTGTCCCTTCTCTCTCTTTTTTTCGAAGTGACAACTTCCCCTGGAATGGAGGGGTGTGATAGAACGAGTTGAAGCTGCGTTAATTTCAACTCCTATCCCATATTATTTAAAACCACGATGCTGCCCACGTGCATCTTCGATTCGAAGCTTGGAGTCTTATCACAGCTACCGGATGTCAATGTTTAAACAAGGAGGTTATCGTCCCCCTCGTTCGCCCCCATACGCCGACCTCGCCAGATTAAGTTAGGCTTATGGGCAGATAAGGCATTGTTCTCCGGCCCGGCTGTGCATTCCCTCGAAGCTCCCACTCTATTGTCCCCCCCCACGCCAAGGAGATGTCCTGGCTATTTATATGGAAACTTTACCACTAAGATCAGATTGGAGATCCAGATTTTCGTCGCGAAACATCACCACGACCCTCTCTCCCTTTGTGCGCCAAGGGACCTCGACCTCGAGATTCAACATTACTTGTCCAGAAGGAGGACAATATTCCTTGAGTGCCAAAGGTTCGAGCCTTCCGTGACGCCAAGTCCCCAAGGCTTCCCCCCCTGTTGTTCAGAGGAGAACAGCATTAGAACAGCCATTGTTCGCTCGAGTCCCGTTGACAAGAAACGGTTCTCACCCTTCCCCCTTGTTGTTCAGAGGAGAACAGCACTAGAACAGCCATCGTTCTTTTGAGGCCTTCGCCAAGAAACGGTTTTCACCCTTCCTCCCCTGTTGTTCAGAGGAGAACAGCATTAGAACAGCCATTGTTCGTTTTGAGCCCTTCGCCAAGAAACGGTTCTCACCCCCCCCTGTTGTTCAGAGGAGAACAGCATTAGAACAGCCATTGTTCGTTTTGAGCCCTTCGCCAAGAAACGGTTCTCACCCCTCCCCCTTGTTGTTTAGAGGAAAACAACATTAGAACAGCCATTGTTCTTGAGCCCGTAGATAAGAGACGGTTCTCATCCCCCCTTTTTCAGAAGAGAACAACCTAGAACAGCCATTGTTCTTCAAGCCGTTGGTCGAGAAACGGTTCTCCTTCCCAAGACGCCACGTCAGGATTCTTATATCTCCCCCCTACGGCTGGAACTCGCCAGCGGACCGAAACTCCTTCGCGCCACCTTCCACTGCACCACTAGTGTAAAAGTTACGTAAGCCAAACGTCACCTTTGAGTACTTAACCCTTTTGTCAATTCTATCCTGTGCTTTAAATGGTTTATCGAACCATCCCATCTCTTTAACTCTATATTTGTTTTACCTTTTTAAATCCTTTAAATCCTCGGATTAGCCCGAGTCTCCATGAACCTTTCCATTCTGTTTATGTCAATATTTTCCGTCTTGTGTTTGATGATAGTTATTATTAATAAAACTCTATTTTATTAATGATAGCAATATTATTATCCTTGAGCTCAGTTCCACTTCTTAAGCATATCGAAGATACATAATATCGGCCGCCAGACAGTAACGCACTCTTCAAGATAATTAAGGAAGTTCCCTCAACGAATAGTGATATATGGTATCGTCGGGAGTCATTCTACGACACACAATAATTCAGCATCAATTGCACTTGAAAGTATGACATAAATTGCTTTTACTGCAATTATAAATTTTTCTTAGGTTAAAAGCTAGCGGTTAGCCTAGAATATTTACAAACCTAAACTTATAGCAATTTACTAGCACATTTTTATTTATTTGGGACCTAAGTAACATAAAAAGTGATTACAAGCCAGTAACAGAGAAAAAGGGAGGGGATACATCGTGTAATCAGTGAATTTATTATCTACAGTGAAGCAGAGATTCATTGCAACAAAAGCGAAATTATTATCTTTAGAAATTCTCTTTAAAGTCAATAATTCAATTTTTAGTATTAGTATATTATTCGCCTATTTATTTAATATTATTAAAATACATATTTAAGGTAATTAAGTACAAATTTTAATCGCTTTCCTTGCAATCTTCTCGACTAAAAATTATACATTAAACGTCTTCTAAATTCACTTCAGACAGTCAATGCTTTCGTTAGTTTTGTAAGCAAATCAACTAGTGTCTATGACACTCGTATCACTTGATTAACCTATAAATTTTCTGAAACATTTTATCTCTGACAGTTTTGTCAGAATATTTTTGCTTTTACGTCATGAATGGCGTCCTTATTATATTTTCTCTTTTAACGAGGGAAAGTTACTCGTAATTAGCAAAGAACAAATTCCTGGCTAGTTAATTTCAAGTTGCAAAATTAAATCATTGTCAATGTCCATGGAGTTAATTTTATTATCAAATCTGCAATTTTAAGAAATTTAGGGCCATATTTGCATTCATCATCCCCAAAACTATTTTATAATGCATGCATATGAGTGTATTGGATAGACATTCTCCACACACGATAGTTTTCTCTGGTGAGTTCGTTGCTTTTTTGATAATAATTTACTCACATTTATCGCTTGTCTGCATATAACTATTGCTATCGAGTCTTTTGATTTTTTTCTAATCTAAAACAGTGCGAAAATCTAAGAAAAACATATCCATCCGCTACAAATAATTCTCCCTCAAAATTTTGAACAAAATTTCAAAGATAACATTCCTGAAATAATGAATGAATGTGCTGGCGTGGGTAGAGTTAGAAGACAGTTTAAAATAAAGATGAATTATCAGAATGTTTGTTAAAAAAGAGAGATAGTATGGGAGAAATGATAATGTGAAGGGACTCAGTGGATTACAGAGGGTAGGAGGTTGGATATGAGAAGGGAGGAAGAAATATGTAGGGAAGTTGAATTGAAACCAGTCAATATAGTATTACAGGAAAGGACAAAGATCTGGAGGCGGAATGAAGCGGAACTGTGAAATGTTTTGTAGGATAGACTGATACTAAGAGAGGGAATTGTAATGAAATCTCAATTTAAAATATGTAAAAGAAAGATAGATACAAATATAGATGTGCAGTTCGTATAAAGCAAAAACTAATAAGTGAAAGGCTCCAAGTGAAGTAAGATAATCACACAGATCAATATTACCCTGTCTTGGAACCCTGATTTTTTGCCACTCAGAACGGCCAGGAAAATCTAGAACATTAACAGGTAGGAAAGTAGATAAAAAATCTCTACAAACACTATCAGATAGAGAAAGTTACGCCTCCCTCCCCTTAGAAGCCAACGTCTACTTGTCGCACCTGAGAAGATACATTTGAACGGCCAGACAGCCCAAGGAAGCCGCGAGATTTTCCCGGGACCGCGTAATCTGTTTGGGTTCCATTCCTCTTCATCACACCATTTGATCGGTGCCAGACCCACGGCGCCAAGGACCTTTGTGTAAAGCTGTTAGGCCGCCTAGAATAAAAAAGTTTGAGAAAGCAATACCATACAGCTCTGTCTTAGATAGTAGCCATGTACCTTCCCGTACACCCTGCTTCGCCTCGTAACGGCTTGCCGCATCAGAGTTCCCGCCGACAGGCGATAGACACGGACAGGCATCTAGCACTCGGTTATCGACTTCGTTCAATGACTGGAGTACTCCCTCGCTCATTTCTCAGCGAGGTTATAGAAGAAAAAATCTTGCAAGTTCAACTTTGTAGCGGCCCGTTTACTCGCCGTATGCAAGCATCCAGTTAATTAGGCTTTACGTTAGTCTCGCCGATAATTGCACACTCCCATTTCCTCTGGAAGCAATTAACTTGCATCCTCTCTCGGACTCTCGTACCCGTCGAGTCATTTCTACCCTTCTCCCTTGTTTTGTACCCCGGGTCTCATTTTATTCATTGTCATTTATTTACTTGTGCTATTAATATTTTTTTTGTATATAGTAAAGTTATATATTTTTCTAGCATTAGTTTCTCTAATCCTATAACCTATAAGAATTGTTTATTTAAGCCAATCGCACTCGACTTTGTTGATTTAACCCTCGCACTGGGCTCTGTATCTACGATTCTCTGGTGTGCCCTCTTCGCGGTCACCCTAAGATAAACACCCAGAAATTTAATTTCATGCCCCTTTTCAGAAGGAAGCTGAACAACCTCAAAATATATTGGGTCCAGATTCCCTATGGAAGAGAGCGTTCGGTTTGGGGAATTAAGAGAGGAATGGGGAGTAGGTACAGTGGCCACGTTACTTCGAAAAGCCCAATAAGTATAAAAGGGCGCTCAAAGAGTTCAGAACAAATGGAAGGTTATAACAAAAAATGTCAAAAAAGAAAAGAGATAAAGAGATAGAGAAACCTTCAACAAGAGCTCAAATTTAGCGCAGCTAACACAAAGCTACAGAAAAGAAATAAAAATATCTTGAAAAAGTCCCAATGAGTATGACACTGGAAGACATATCAAAATACATGGACATTGCAAAAAAGATTAGAAATAGAAGGTGAAAACAACTCAATAGCAACTAAAAAAAAACTGAAAGATATGATGACCAAAAATTTACCTAAAATTAACGGAAAACAACAAGAAGAATACCAAAGTAGCAAAAAAACGGCAACGAAATGTAAAGACAAGATTTGAGCAAACAGACAGACGGGAAATTAAACTAAACTGGATACATGAAGAAGAAAACAGTGAAAAAGTATAGGGAAACCAAAAAAAAGCTTGAATTCCACCCAGAATAAAGAAAAAATAAACAGCAGAAACAAGAATCAACTAAACAGCAAATACTATCCGCAATAACAAATCGGAAAGAATACAAGGCTAATAAACCCCCCCAAAAAACGTAAGAAAATAAACGAATAGAGCAAAGAACTGCGATACCTTTTTAACAGGAATCTTTAATCTTCATCTAACCCTTTTTTCTTTCTATCTTCCAAGTTGGAAGAAATATTTTTTCTCTGTTGCATGAATCCATTTAGGATTCGAGTTCGTTTTAAGTGTGTCCACCAAATAATTTGCTATTTAGATTTACAAACAAGTTGATGAAAATAACTTTATTTTGAACTTAAGATTTAATATGATGAATGGGTGGAGCTTGTGACTCCTATCCCCTGAGGTGGATGGAGTACAAGATAGAAGACAAAGTGTTTTGATCCACTGTGTGTATAATGTGAGTTTGAGTGTGTGAATAATTGTTCGGTTGTTTTATATGTGTAGAGAAGGTAGGCGTGACCAAAAGGGTTTCTGGGGAGGAGTTTAGTCTGAAGAGAATGTTTGGTCGAGAGAGAGAGAGAGAGAGAGAGAGAGAGAGAGAGAGAGAGAGCAGAGATTGTCTATCAAAGGAATTCTATAGAAATATGGTGAGAAAAATAATTTTATAGGAATCAGTCTTGCAGGTTAACGTTCATAGAAAAACAGAACGTAATGGTTAAATGACAGTTTCGGGGGAACCGATGTTTTCGTGATTAGAAGGAAGATAATGTGATTAAGGCGAAACCAATGTTCGCTCCGGTCGGAACTCGGGATTTCTTACGAGTGTGTCTATTTTTTTTTGTAATGGATCGCTACAAATCATTCAGCTTCCTGAATTAGCAAATGTACTTATATTTGTGTGGTTACATTATTAAGTATTTCCCAAAGATGACCGCATGGTCTTTTACCTCATCCTCTCCAGGTTTACCAGAAAGCTCTTTGTCGAAAGCGTAAAAAAATTTAAAACCAGCTAAAACCAGTTTCACAACTGCAAACTAGCTGTTAAGTCCAACAAGGCATGTGTTTAACATCACGTATTCCAATATATAAATATATATAGTACAATATTCAGATAAACTGTTTTGGAATCGGTGGTGTTATGCAGATAGTAGAGCAAAATTTAGCCACATTGTGGAGAATAAGAGGCGTCTCAAAGAATGTCAGTTGCAGTGTAAAGGTAGATAACCATCAATATACTAACCGAATTCCACCTGCGTGTGCCATTCCACTTTAACTCGCAATTGTAACATTTATATTACCTCCCTTGCAAGGTTAAACCTTTCTATCCAAGGCTGAAAAATCTTACATTAAAAATACTAATTTGAATCTGCTCCAAATTTGGGCTCTTTAATACGACACTACCAAGGTGGCGTCTCCAATTTTTTTCTTGAGCACCAGTAACGCTACTAGCATAGCTCATTCTTGTCATAGAGGTAGGAGAAAGAAAAAATATGTTTTCCTTCTCACTAAATTGCACAAGAACGATCGTCCACAGGATTATTTTGTGCGGTTTCCAGTAATCGGCGACAGAATCATGCAAAGTTCTTCAGCGTTATAAGGATGAGCATTGAATCTTTTAATGCGTTACTGAAGTATGTAAAAGATCACCTAACCAATGTAAATACAAACATAAGACAACATGCCACGAGTGGGAAAGCTATAGTTGTTATATTTTTAAAGAATTATAGTAATGTACTAAATGTGAAGATAGACAAATATTCTTAATAGATTTTTACAAACAATTGGTGAAACTTTTAGTTATTGATACAAAACGATTTCAATTTCAGGTCCATAGCTGCCCTTAGTAACTGCATCTGGCGAGTGTACCTGCCTTGATTGTTAAATAATTGGATGTATTGGGAGCAATCGATAATCTTTGTAGTTTTGTTAAGGTGACATACGAGGGGCGGTCAATAAGTTTTGCAAATCGGTAGGGTAAAACAGAGAAAGGGGGATAGCTGTTGTTGGGTGTGTTAGGACCAGTTATGAAAAGTCAAGACCTGCAGCCGTACGCTCCTTCCTTGTCTATTTAAAAAGCAGTACCTGATCGAAGATCGTCAGTCACAAATCTTTCAACAATGAAGAAGGTTGAGCACCGCGCAGTGATCAAATTTTTGACCAAGGAATGCAAGAATGCAAAAGAGATCCATGAACGCATGGTTGCAGTGTACACCGACACTGCCTCTTCCTATGCAACCATTGCTCGCTGGAATAGGAAGTTCCGCCATGGTCGTGAGTCCCTTAAAATGACCCCCGTCCAGGACGCCCGTGAGACGTGACCAACGAGGACAATGTGACCCGTGTGGAGAGGATCATCCTCAAAAATCGACGGGTGAAGGCCAAAGAAATCGAACGAGAACTTGGAATATCACATGGAAGGGTTATCAACATCATCCACGACAATTTTGATATGACCAAGGTCTCTGCCCATTGGGTCCTTAGAAAGCTCACGCCCCATGATCGACTTCAATATCGTCAAAGTTCGGAGGATCTGCTGCTCTTGTACAACTAAGACCCGGCGAGATTCGAGTCACGCATAGTGACAGGTGATGAAACGTAGATCAATCACTGGGATCCCGAGACCAAGCTCGAAAGCATGGCCTGGAAGCACAGGGTCTCTCCGACTTCCATCAAGTTCCGGACCCAACCCTCAGCCGGGAAGATCATGGCCACCATCTTCTGGGATTCTGAGGGAGTGTTGATGGTTGACTATGCGCCTCGTGGAAGGACTATCACAGGCCAATATTACGCCGAGGAACTGGCTGGGTTAAAGAAGTGCATCCGTTAGAAGCGGCACGTCAAGTTGACACGCGGTGTCTTGCTCCTCCACGATAATGCCCATTTCCACAAGGCCAGAGTTGCACAAGCTGCCCTGCGCGAGTGCGGATTCGAGGACCTCATCCATACCCCCCTACAGTCCAGATCTGGCCCCTAGAAACTACATTTTATTTTGCCAGCTCAAGGCTGCACTGCTTGGACACCGGTATGGGGACGATGAAGATGTCCAGCTCGCCGTCCAGGAGTGGATTGAACAGTAGTCGGGAGATTTCTGGTTGTCGGGAATTCGAAGCCTCATGGACAAGTGCCGCAAGTGCATTGAAGTTGAGGGTAGTTATATTGAAAAATACTAAACCACTTTTCCTCATATCTCGTTTTCTCATATCCGAATTGCAAAACTTATTTACCGCCCCCCGTATGGCTGCATAGATTCAGGTTGTAAGAAAAAAAAATCCGTGTAGCATTGCGACTTACTTGCATTATTTGCTTGTGACCATTAAAATGCAATTGTTCCAGATCTTTATTATTGGATTCAGAAGTCATAGCAAAATCAATCGATCCTCTTTCTTTTCCTTTCTATTTTATCTTTCTTCTCGTAATTGAATATTACTCTGTAATAAACAGTATTATTAACACTATAACGCAGGAGAGATATTATCTACTTTAGTTTCCCTTTCCCTGACTTCACATTTTAACATAACTCGACAGTGCCAGACGGTTATTTTCAGCCTCAGCAAATTCTTCTATATATGGTGTATAGAAGAATGAAAGATTACAATTAACTCTTGGGGACTGTGTTGGAAAAACAACTAATTTTAAAATACATACTAAGTTTTCCTTGAAAGAGATGATCCACTTTTGATTTGCGTTTGTTGCGTTTGATTTTTGTGGTAAGGATTTTTGTGGTTCGATGACTGATTTAGAAATGTAATTTTGACTTGGATTATCTATAGTCTATTAACACCAAGACAGTTCGCCAAGAAATGTGGAGAACAATGAAGGGTGTCTACTTAACACTAACCTATGCATTAACGTAAAGGTTATCGCTGAGTGATTCAAAGATAAAGCTAATTTCCGAGATGTGTTGGATAACAAATATATCAATGATATTAAACGTCAGCAAAGTGGTTCTAAGCCCTTGTGTTACAAATACTTTTCTCTATTGCGTTTAGGAAATGTGCGATTCCAACTGAAAGTTTACTTTTTCACCCGCACAGAGGATGCCAGGGGCAACGCATTTCAGTAAAGTGGATGTTGACGTTTGCCATTTGTCATTATGGCAAATGTAATATTTGCACTCATAGATCATGTGATGCGCCTTTTGGCATTAGGGTTGTTAGATTGCTCTATTCTACTTGTATAAACATTTGTCTGGTGGTGATATGAAACGTTCCCGAAGACATGCAGGTAGTAGTATGAAGGTGGCCAACTAGTGCTATGTCCACTCTCGGACTCGTGGGAACAAGGAATGTTCTTTTTGCATTATTATTTATTGTTTCCATTAACTAGCTCGATAATGGAGTGATTAGAAAAACCTATAAATTTGCTGATGACACGAAGATAATAAGCATATCCCTTTCTAGATCCGGTGTAGAGGAAATTCAGAGAGACTGTGATAAAATTGTCGACTGGGCGAACAAATGGCAGATAGGCTCTAACATAGGTAAATGCAAGGTCATGCACTTTGGACGTCTTAACTTAAAAGTAGAATACCCTATGGAAGGCTAAATATTCGACTCCGTTGACTTAGAAAACTACCTACGGATTTTAATCAAAGAGGACCTTAAACTATTGAAACAATGCGCGGAAGTTTGTAAGAAAGTAAACCGAAGACCAGAATATATCGCTCGGAATTTCACTTTCAAATCGAAAGATAATATCCTACCACTATGTATACAAAGCGCTCGTGCACCTACACCTCGAATAGGCGGTGAAATTTTTGGTGTCCTACCTAAACAAGAATATAGCACAATTAGAAATGGTGCAACATATGTTACTTAACTACTTCCTGGAATCGGAAACAAACCATACGAAGAGAGACTGCTCATTGAACCTACTATCACTTAAGAGTTGATGATTACGTAGGCAGTTGACCGAGGTATTCAAAATCTTTAAACGATTTACTGATATTAATTACATAATAATATTCGTAATGGATGAAAGGGACAACACACACTACAACGGTTTCAAATTAGTGAATAACCACTTTAACTCTAATACGAGTATAACTCAAAATTACTTCACCTTTATTTGAAAGCACGTCAGTAAATAAGTTCAAAACCGACTTGATGAGTATTTCAATAGTGAAAATATAGGTAACAGTAAAATCCTAAATGAAAACGCCATATATCATAAGTAGTTAAGGAATATAATCAAATTATAAATAAAAAGATGGCATGGAGTGAATGTGAGTTCCTTCTTTCTTTTTCTGTCGGTCCTATAGGTTTATTATTTCCATCACTAGCAGGCTAAGCCTGCGGGAGAAGAGAGTACTGTCCTATCATACACCCCTCTAGTTTAGGCAAGCGCATAAGTTTATTTGAGGGAAAACTAAACCTGCATGTCAAGGGTTACATATGTAATTAGGTGTGTGTCGTAGAACTTAAATAGTTAAAAAACAGCATGTTATAATAATATTTGATAGTGTTATTTTTTATGGTCCTTGTTTCTACAGTTCTAAAATAACGAGTATTTATTTGGCTAACATATTTTGAGGTTTCTTTAACTGAATAGATCATAAAGCCATAAATCACTACGACAGTGGTAGAAACAGTTACAACTTTAAGGAAACGCAGTTGATGGGTTCCAGCTCGACAGTATTGGATTGAATAATGGAATAATAATGCATTTTGATAGAAATTTGTATTTTATAACCTACCACACTTTCAAAATATATATATTTACCAAATACACACTTCTTTGCGGCTGATTTTTCTTTTTCTGAAGAAAAAGTTACTTGCTCCTCGAAATCCTTTCTTTTTAAATCTGTGTTGAAATACTCGTGTTCATTCAACTCCCTTTGACGAGGCCTCGATTGAACTTCCTCAATGAAATGTCTGTCTCAAAATCAGCTTATTCTGCTTCAATCTTATTGGTCTCCACACATGACTGGCCCTACTGAAAGTTGCATCTTGTGTAACTAACTCCGTTCGATTTTGTCTAAAAATGTGGTTGCGCCACCAGCTTGGGCCCGCAACACCTTGGCTTGCCATTACAAGTCTGGACGCGCTACCAGATATTTTATCACAGCGAAGTATAAATTTAAAGTTGAATTAAGGCAAATATATGTTGGTTCCATCATGGCAGTGTGAAGAGTTCCTTAGGGCTTTTAGGTCGTTCTATTTATTTCATAGTCACTTGTTTGGCGTGGATATGAAATGTATCCCCTAGGCAGAACCGCAGTAATATGAAGGTGGCGAACTATTGCTATACTAACTGCATGTAGGGCATAATTTAGATTATCCGTAGCCAAAGAAACATATGATTCCAAACACATTCTTTTGATTTACTATAACCAAATTCATTAAATAACCATAAATATAATAACAATCAAAGGAACCACATATTTTCTATTCCTGTTGATGATTTCTCTCCAGTCTCTCGCAATTTTTTCTCATTTCTTTCCATACTATGGATCATTCATGATATTATATTAAAATATTTCATTAAGTTCCTCGCTTCCTTCTCTTAGCTTAAGAATTTTATTTTGTCGTTTTCTTGGTTTGTTACAATGCAAAACTCTGTGAGAGGAATTAGTTATTGCAGAAGGACTGTTTTTTGGTTCATACGTCAGATTCACTGTCACGATCCGTAACACTGCTTTGCATTATTTCATCTTCATTTAATATTCCTGAGATCAGAGGATGACTTTTTGAACTGCTAAAATAGGAAACTTAACTTTCATCATTTAAATTTTACAGTATTTTTACCGTATATTTTGAAAGGAAATAACCTTAACCGAGCATACTGATCTGACTGTTGTATGGGACATGAATTTTTATTGTAATGTCTTGATATTCTTGATTGAGTCTTTTTTAGCATTTGCAATGCAATATTGAGCGTTTTTTGAGACGCCATAACCCTCCATATTATCTAAATAATATTGTATCATGATGGAATCGAGTACAGATAAAATACTCTAATTCGAAATACATAGCCACTCCAAAATTGCAAATTTATCTTCGTTGCTAAGCATTTCTTTTCGATGTTATGCGTAATGAAATACTCAGAATGTAATATATATTCGTTGCCGATTCACCAATAGCCTTGAAATATGTTTAACGTGTTTTTTTTCATGTTATTTAGCTTGCATATTGTTTATTGAGACATCTGGCATAGTTACCCAAGGTTTTGACAGGTAACGCTTTTGTATGTCAATGCGTATTTATCTTTATAAAATAAAGAAAAAAGAAACTGGGACGTTCTACCGTATAGACTTCAGTTTATTCATTTATTTGCATGAACTTTTAAAGAAGTATGATCAGAAGAATAGAAACACAATATTAATAGATGAGCATCATGATGTGCAACTGTCACTTTTGTTTACACTCCCAGACCAGCCCGCCTCCACTGCCTTCATTCTACACATCTTTACCAGCTCTTTCCAAAGCGTTGAATGGTGATATAATGATTGGTTTACCTCAGCTTGTATGGAATTTCACATACACACCTACTAGTATAAGAAGTTAGCTAGGCTAGGCAGGGTAGGTGAAGGTAGTTATTTAATTTGTTTACTTGGGGTCGTTTAGAGGTTAGGATTCATAGTGGTGGTGGTCCACCGCTGCCTCCAGTCTTGTTATCCCTGTATAGTAGGGCGATTTGATCAGGTATGGTGTTTCCTTGTTCTTACATTTAGCTTTATAGTCTGGCACTGGGGGCTCATCTAGTAGTGCTTGTAGGAGTTTACCAGACTAACCTTGAACTTATGTCGTGTTCATTATATCCTTTGGGAGGCTATTTAAGATTTTTGGCCCTTCATGGGCCAGAGTGGAGGCGAGGAGGTTCCTGCTTCAACCTGTTGCTCTTGAAGGAATGGCTTTCCCTTGGAACCTGCGGCAAGTGCTCTGATTAAGGTGTGGTGGTACATTTTGGGTGAGATCTAGTACCAATCCTTCCAATGCCTTCCACATATATATATATATATATATATATATATATATATATATATATATATATATACTTTCATAGATTTTAGCAAGTATACACTCGCTAACTAATTTAAATATTTGAAATCTTTCCCTAGTCTCTTTATTGTAAATTTGAGCCCCATTCCTAGATATTCCCTTTAGCTCTAAATTTGCAATTCAAAGCTAATACTAGCTAGTAAACTTCTAGATGTATATTTAGCAGTGTGCTCTCTTAACAGTGCAGAATATCCAATTTTTTTATTTGTATTTTAGGCCTAAGAAGATTACCGTATTGTGGTCGAAACATCGCCGGTAAATAACAAGGATGATGCCAGCTATTTTCCTCACCTTGGGATTTATGTTAAACATTAAATTTAGGCTCTCTAGAAGCAATCTTCATCGATATATATATATATATATATATATATATATATATATATATATATATATATATATATATCGTGGTATACGCCCGAGTATGTATGTTTGTTCCGTATATGAATAACTCCGTTCCTTTTTCTCTAAGAGTGCTATATTTTTATCTTTGTGTTTTGATTCTTTAACCCAGGAGGATTCATGATATTATATATCTCTTGCCATATGCATTGTTTCGAGGATTTAATTAAACAACTAGGGCAAAAATATACTTTTAATTACATAAAGAAATAAAATAATAATACTTTAAATATAATAAGGCTATAATAAGAGGATCTAATTAAAAAATAATACTACGCGATGGTTGACGCAAAAATTCTCTTTAATACGGAAGGTTAATTCAAGAAAATAAATAAGTGACAATCCTTTTACCTTCAAATAAGACGGAGTCTGGCGTGGAATAACCTTGAACGAGAACCTCGTTGATGGGATAAATCGATAGCGTGAGGCTGAAAGGGACGCACAAGGGTTAGTCTCACTGTGCAAAGGATAAGTTTGGTTGGAGGTTATTTAGTATATCAGCTAACTTCTAGGTAAGTGAGGCGCGTGTCGCAATGGTTCTTGACTTGGAGATATAAGCGAAGAGGTTTGTAGATGTACAATTATTCCAATCCTAGGGTTAAACTTATGGGCTTCTCGATGATGAGACTTGTCCAAGAGGTGAATATCTTTCTTGAGTTGAACTTTACATTGGTATTCCTCAATGGTGAGGGGTATCTCTGTTTTTATTCGAAAAACTGAGATAGGGGGTGGAGAGAAATGGCCACATTAAGCATCCCGGAGGGCCAGGAGGACATGTAACTTAAAGTCACTGTCGTAGATCGCCCCCCCCTTTTTGCTCTAAGAGTGCTAAGAGTGCTAATATATTGATATCTTAATATCTTACAGAATAGAGCCGTTCCGAAACACATAAGGATATAGAGACGCACAATAATTCCCCAAATAAACTTATATTTTACCTTTATCAATTGAATACATAACATTTAAACATTAAATACAGCAATACTCTGAATATTATTATAAACAAGAATTAATTCAATTAATTTGACCGTCTAAAATTCGTTAATTTCGCTACACACCTCAATAATATAAGAATTAGGCTTACGGACTCATCTGGAGTTTAAAAGGCCTCAAGAATGTTATTGACTCTCGACGCGTGCCGTCTGGCCAGATGTAGCTGGGCGAGATCACGATGTCCTTTTAGCGAGGGTAGCAGCTGGGGGGTCCACACGGTACTTCGGGGGAAGGGGGTTCTTCAAGGATAAGAACAATTACGGTGCTTTATGCGGCACCAAGGTAGTCGTGGTCTCTCTGGCAAGAGTAAGACGAACTTGGTTCTTAAATCAAGTTAACTTGGAGTGCCGTGTGACCACCGAGTAACGAGCTCGAGGGGAAGCTTTTCTCCTTCGTTACTTAATTCCTCATGGGCGAGGACTGAACTTGGGGAAAGTCTTCTTCAAGGGGCAAGGATCGATGCGATGGGGTTTCTCTGACGAGAATAAGGTACTTAAAGTTCGGTTTGGTAACCAGGAACTAGCTCGAGGATAAGCTCCTTCTTAGTTCCATTCTTCTTCAAGGGCGAGTATAACGGAGGGGGGTTTCTCTGACGAGAACAAGTTGTACTTGGTTCCTCACCAAGTTAACTTATGAAATCCGTGTGGCCACCGAGTAACGGGCTTGAAGGGGAGCCTTTTCCTTCTTTTTTTCTTAATTCCTCAAGGACGAGGAATACCCCTGGTGTTTAGGATGCACCAGGATATGAGGAGTCTCTCTGACGAGAGTAAGTTGAACGGGGTTCCTTAACTAAGTTAACTTATGAGTTCGGTGTGGCCACCGAGTAACTGATTCGAGGGGGAGCCTTTTCCTTCTTCTTTTCTTAATTCCTCAAGGACGAGGAATACCCCTGGTGTTTAAGGTGCACCAGGATATGAGGAGTCTCTCTGGCGAGAGTAAGTTGAACTTAACAAAGTTAACTTATCGTTTGGTTTGATAACCAGGGACTAGCTCGAGGATGAGCTGCTTCTTAGCCCCTTTAGGTAGGTAGCCCTGCCTCTCTTGCAGGGTACTTCTTGGTCTGGCGAGCCAAGTAATCTACCTACCCAGTCTCGGTAGCTTGGTTTTGATCCGAGGAGTTCGTCACATAAAGACTGACGTATACTACCGCGATTTTTCTCAGTGTTCCTCATTTATACATAGTCACCCCCCTGGGGGAGTAGTAAGGGGGGAGGGGCTTGAGGACGGCTCCAGGAGAGTTCTTATGCCCAACGGTTTTTCCCACCGAGTCTTACATCGGCTCCTCGTTAGCCTTCGAGCTTGGGAGAAACACGTCTCCAATTTCTTATTTGACGTGAAACTGGATCTCACTCTCCTGGGAGAGATCTTGCATTTTGACCTTTAGGGTCTTTCATCGCACCGAGTGGTGCGACGCTGCGTTTAAGCGCTGGACCCACCAATGCCTCCGGCCGGATGTCTTTGTGGTAACCACCTTGTGACTGCACCACGAGTTAACGGGGTAAGGGGGAGAAAGCCGGAGAAGCGAGCCCCATGAGAAGAATCGTGGAAACGGTAGCCGGCGAATAACAGTAACTGCCTACCCTGTTTGATCTCTCTGCCGCTTTGGGGAGTTGGAGCGAACATCTGTTTTAAGGCGACCACATAAGGCCGTTAAACGACGCTCTAACGATCCAATTACCTACGTGACTCATAAGCCCGTGGTTATGTCGGAAAAAAGCGGTTCTAGTTAAAAGGCACGCCAAGGAGTGGGGCGGTTGAGAGTCTCTCTAATTAGTAAGCTGACTTGGGCACCTCAGTGCCAAACTCTGCACCTCTCGCTCTCACCAGATGCGAACTCACCATTTGCGCTCCCCTTTGTGGCCTCGCCCCTTCCCCCTTAGATGGGGCGATGGTTCGCTTATAAATAAGCCCCGGAAATAAAGAGAGTGATTAGAATTCGATAAGAAAGAAGAAGGTTCAGTTCGTGAAGATCGATCCTTCAGCCATACAAGACGATTTCCATGAGAAACGATAGGATCAGATTGAGAAAATCGATCCTCTCTTCCTGGGCCGAATTAACATAGATAGTCAAGCTTTATATCGATGCCATACCGAAGAATCCTTTACAGACTTAGAAGAAGTCTGACTGGATAAAAGTAAACCCGCTCACAATCGAGTGACTCTCACATCTCAAGCTCCGTAAGAGTGAGAGGAGAAGAAACCAGCCCCAACGAGGTTTTGTTCTTTAATTACGGTAAAAATCTCACGGAAAACCCCAAAAGCTAGGAGGACACTCTACGTTGAAGAATCAGACACCAAGAGGCGTCAAGATCATTCAGAACAGGACTCCTGGAGCGAAGAGCACCGGAACTCTCTCCGTCTTCTTAATTTAACCAGAGGCAAGTTTGCCATAAGAAGTGACATCGCCTCATCTCTCTCTCACTATAACACCTCTATGAAATTCAATCATCGCCCACGGCAACACTCCAAAGCGAGAGATAAGCCTTCCAGCGACATCCAGCAATCCCTGATCCCACCTCTCTTTTAAGTTAGAAAGAACATTTATATTCACATTGCGATAGTATGAGTTTAGTACGTCTCACGTTTTAATGGAAGTAGAAACCATTGTTCGTGAACCTCGGTCATATTTGCAAGTAGACGAGAGTACTTTAATTTAATGTTTAACGCTAATCAAATAGGGTAGTGATAACAAAATACTAATCGGCAATTGGTGTGTTTACGTGTAGCCTGTTTGTTTATTTTTTTAATCGTAGACATTGTAATAGGCCTAGACAAACTGGATAACTGTTTGTTTGTCATAGTTGAGTGTTACATTCAAAATAAATGGTTATTTTGGGATAATTCCTGTGTGTTTCCTCTTATCCTTACGTGTTGAAGTGGCTCTTCATTAAGAACAAAACAACCGAAGTAACACTCTTAGATCAAAGCCTACTTCATCAAAGAAGTAACTCACGTACCACAAAGCATACCGCGACAAAAGTGGTGTCAAGAGTGTAGTGATCAAAAAGTGGCATTATACGACAAGGGGTTTCTCTGCACGAGAAGGGTATGGGAGTGATGATCTATACCAATGGTATACTCTTCGATGTGACCAAAAGGAACAGCCTCGGGAAGAAAAATCCCGCTCGGTTCCACTTCTTCTTAATTTCCGGTTTCACTCCAGTACTCTTCTGCTCTTCATCTCTCGATTGCTACCTCGATTTTCCTCTATTTTTCTCCAGATCAATCTATATATACCTCAATTATCCCATGAGGGAGGTGAGATGAGTGCCCACCTTTAAGCCTCTCTCTTAGGGCATTACTTTTTAACCTTGTGACCGTTAGACCTTCTGGTCTCTTCTGGTTTACGTCGGAGAAAGTGAAATCTCATCTATTAAGCGAAAAGAGACCTAATCAATAGAAGGGAACAGTCAGCCTGTTCATAGATTTTTATTTTTAAGGCTATCCCACCCTCGTTTGTTTAAACTAAAGAGCTACGAAATCTGTTGATGGTAATCCTTCTCTGTGAGCCATATCGAGGATTGTTTTGGAACAGCGAGACAAGGAGGGCGGAGTAAAGTATTGGCCCATCTGCCACGTAACTGTTGAGGCTGTGTAACCGAACTAGCGTCTGTTTGGTCCTCGCGATATTGATTTCCCCACAATATATATCCGTATCTCTTCCCCTCCTTTGCTATGAGTACAGCCCTAGTTTTGTCATGATTATTTAAGGTTATTTTTCTTTTAGTTGTTAGTTTGCTTAGTTTACGATAAGGTTACATTAGGTTAGGTTGGTTGGTTAGTCTAGGTTAAAGTAGAAAGGTCAGGTTAGTTTAGTTAGGTTATTAGTTTATGCTATTTTAGGTTAGGTTGGTTACTTCAAATTAGTTAGTTTTGGTTAATTTACTTAGGTTACATTTGGTTAGGTTATAATAGATCAGGTTTGTTTGGTTAAGTTGTTAGTTTGCTAAGGTTATTTTAGGTTAAGTTGGTTCCATTAAATTAGTCGCATTAGTTAAGTTTGGATAATTTGCTTAGGTTAAGATTGTTGGTTTGTTTGGGATACAATATATCAGGTTTGTTTAGTTAGGTTGTTATTTTGCTTAGGCTAATTTAGGTTAGGTTGGTTACGTAATATTAGTTAGGTTTGGTTAATTTGTTTAGGTTGTTGCTTTGCTTAAGTTAGATTAGGTGGTGGTGTGTGGGCTGGCAGCCATGGCTGTGAGGCGTCTTTATTTATTTTTGTGAGTGATTTATTATGTTCCTTGAGTTTAAAGGTCACTTTATTTTAATTAATTAATAATTTTAAGCCAACTGCATCTGGGCCTGAATTTAGAAGGACCTTTCCCAAACACCATGTTTACTAGGCTTTGTAAGTTAAAGCTTATAGTTTATATCATTAGCATACCTGATTTTTATGAACATAATCATCAAACCATATGGAATGTAAGCATGTGGAGCAATGTAACCATGAGTTGTGTAGATATTGGTAGTTTTCTTATCATTTTCCTTTGACAAAGTTTTTAATTGATTCCTATATAGTTAATGAACAGGAAGAGGATGTGAGGATTTTGGTGTTAAAATTATGACGGAGAAGTATCTTGTGGTTTATACCAAAATTTGTTGGCTTATATACATATAGAAGAGGTGAAACGATTATTGTTATCATTGTTATTACAGAGTGACCTCTCAAAAACGGGCCCCAAATTTCAATAGGCCTCATTTTTTAATTTTCTCCAAGGATTGAATGAAACTTTAGTAATAATTAGATTATCAGGTTTAAAAACATCGTCAATACATGAGTCTGTGGACTTTTCATCTTTATTCTACAACACGTGTTCGAGATGACCTCCATTTAGTTTTGTTCATTTCTTGAGGCGTCGCACAAAGTTGTCCATGACGTCCTTACAAACAGACCGATTAATGGCTCTGATCTCCTCTCTTATAGCTTCTTTGAGTTCAGTGATGGTTTTGGGTCTCCCTGCGTACACTCTGTCTTTAAAGTAGACCTAGAGAAAGAAATCTGGGGGCCTAAGGTCTGGTCTGTGAGGTGACAGCTCAAAATTAGTAGTGAGACTGATCACATGGCCAAGAAAGTTCTTTTTCAGCCAATCTCGGGACAGGTTTGAGATATGATAGCTTTCTCCCTCTTGCTGGAGCCAGAACTTTTTCAGAAGTGAAGAAAACACGGTCTGCAGCTCCGTCTTGAAGATTTTGAGCACCTCAACATACCCCTCCTAGGTGACTGTCACTGTCGCGCCAGATTCCTCGAAAAGGAATAGTCCGATGATACCTCTGGCTGAGATTGCAGTCCATACCGCGCACTTAAGGGAGTGTAGGGGCTTCGTGGCTACCTCATTTGGCCTGAAGGTTCTCCAGAAGGTAGCTATCTTCGAGTATCCTTTTTCTTCAAGTTGGAAGTGAGCTTTATCTGAAGTCCAAAGGAGGTTAAGGGAAGTTGTGGTCTCCTGAATCTTCTCCAGAATCTTGAATGCCATAGCCTTTCTCTGCTCCTTGTCTGAGGATGTGAGGGTATGCTTCGTCTATATTCTGTATGGATAGGACTTTACATCTATGTCTAGCACTCTCCTGCATGTCTCACGGTATATACCAAGGGACTGACTTCACTTGCGCACATAGCATTTTGGACTATGCTGAATTGACTCTCTCACGCTCTTGACCAGCTCAGCGCTACGCTTCCTGGGGCGGCTTGAATGCCTTGGATGGTTGTCACTAGATGCATTGAGGTTTTCCACTGTCCCATAGTTCTCAAAGTGGTCCACCCAGTCCTGAATTATGCTCTTGGATGGGGCTTTTTAACATTCGAACTGATGCATGAAAGTGTCCTGCACTTTCTTGAACGAGCCTGTCTTGTAGTAATGTTTGACACAGTATATTATTTGCTGGAGCTCCCATTAACAGCTAGTTGTGTTTACAGGCATTGCTTCTGTTACGTCGTGCAAAGTAATGGTGATTAGTGAATGAATGAAGGATATATCCCAAAAAGTGTGTACAGTTTTATTTTTGAGGGGTCAGCCAAGTTAAGAAGAATTTCCATAGCAAGTTTGCTTGCAACCGATCAAAATTCGCCAACAGAGAGTCAGCAGGTTTTGTGAGCCCCCACCCCCTATGGTGAAGCTCGAAAATTTGACTCCTCAATAACATCCCCGAGGTTAAGAAGTACCTTCACAGTAAGTTTGGTTGACCTTGGATTTGGCCTTACAAGATCACTCCCCAGGTCAAAAAGTATCTCCACAGTAAGTTTAGTTGCAATCGAATCAACGGTGTTCCCGCACAGAGTTAGGTTTTGATCCCCGTCCCTTGGGATGACTTAAAATTAGACTATCCAGTGACTCACACCAGGTCAAAATATACCTCCCCAGCAAGTTTGGTTGCAATCGGATCAACGACACGCCAACACATAAGTAACACACACACAGCCTCCATACAGATATAGATTTTGTTGGAGATGTTATTAGTATGTTTTAACCGTTTGATTGGTTCAATTGTTTGTGCTTGGAGAAAGATTCTGGTCACGCCTATCTGGAAACTTAGTGGGCCATTATTTTTTTTATTTATTATTATTTTTTACCATTTACTTAAGAAGAATTAAACATTTTTCCCTGTAGGAGAGGTTAGTAAAGGTTAGAAATTACCGATTTTTTAACAGTATTTTTAACATTATGAACACTCAAGATTTCGTTGACCGCCTCAACCACTTGCAATTACCGGATGCAAACCTTGTGAGCTTTGATGTAAACTCTTTGTTTACCAAAGTTCCGGTTGACCAAACCATGGGACTTCTGCGGGAAATCATGCCTAGACTTAATTTGGATCTTCCCATTTCTATGAGTAAATTTATCAATTTAGTTGAATTATGTCTCTCTGACAATGTGTTTCGAGTAAATAATGAGTTTTATAGACAAATATTTGGCCTTAGCATGGGAAATAATTTATCTCCGATATTGGCATGTCTCTTCATGGAATATTTTGAGACTGAACTCCTTGCCACAATTTCTCCCCCTAACTTTATATGGTTAAGGTACATTGACGATGTATTTTCTGTATGGCCTAATGGCTATGATTTTGATACCTTTTTTAATAATTTGAATAGTTTGCATGTCTCCATCAAATTTAAATATGAATGGGAATATGATAATAGATTACCCTTTTTAGATGTCCTCATTAATAAAGCTCACCATAAATTAAAACTTGACGTGTATAGGAAACCAACCCACTCAAAAGCCTATATAAATTATTTTTCGTTTCACGATAATACTGTTAAAAAATCGGTAATTTCTAACCTTTTCCTTAGAGCATACAAAATATGTCATCCTTCCTATTTAGATGAAGAAATTGTCATTATCAGGACCATTTTTTCTAATTTGTATTACCCAGATTGGTTCATATCGTCTGCCCATTTTGCATCTAGGAAAACATTCTATGGTAATAAGCCTTCCCGCACTAACGACTTCAACAAATGTATAACATTGCCATTTTAAAATAAATTAAATAGTTTAAAGGACATATTTGAAAAAGCAGGTATTAATCTAGCCTTTAAATATAATAATTCCTTAAACCAATTGATGATGGCCAGGAAACCCAAAGAACATCATAACATAGGAGTATATGCAATACCATGCAACGATTGCCATAAAGTTTATATAGCGAAAGCAGTGGAATATTTTGCCATATTAGAGACAAGAATCATACGATCGATTTCAATGGAAGTAAAATGGTATTTAAATCGGCTAACTATGTTAAGAGAAGAATCGTAGAATTGAGCTTGATATCGTCAGTTCCTAATTTAAATCTATCTGAGGGTGAATTTTCTTTTAATCCTGTAATAAGAAAGCATATAAACAAAATAGTTAAATGTCAGCCCCTGAATATGTTTAGGCCTAACCCCCCCCCCCCCAGATAAGCCACAAGTAGGGTGTCGTAGAATGACTCCCGACGATACCATATATATATCACTATTCGTTGAGGGAACTTCCTTAATTATCTTTAGAGTGCGTTACTGTCTGGCGGCCGATATTATGTATCTTCGATATGCTTAAGAAGTGGAACTGAGCTCAAGGATAATAATATTGCTATCATTAATAAAATAGAGTTTTATTAATAATAACTATCAACAAACACAAGACGGACAATATTGACATAAACAGAATGGAAAGGGTCGTGGAGACTCGGGCTAATCCAAGGATTTAAGGGATTAAAAAAAAGGTAAAACAAATATAGAGTTAAAGAGATGGAATGGTTCGATAAACCATTTAAAGCACAGGATAAAATTGACAAAAGGGATCAATACTCAAAGGTGAAGTTTGGCTTACGTAACTTTGGCACTAGTGGTGCAGTGGAAGGTGGCGCAAAGGAGTTTCGGTCCGCTGGCGAGCTCCAGCCGAAGGGGGGGGAATAAAAGGATCCTGACGAGGCGTCTTGGGAAGGAGAACCGTTTCTCGACGAACGGCTTGAAGAACAATGGCTGTTCTAGGTTGTTCTCTTCTGAACAAAGGGGGGGATGAGAACCGTCTCTTGTCTACGGGCTCAAGAACAATGGCTGTTCTAATGTTGTTCTCCTTGAACAACAGGGGGGGTGAGAACCGTTTCTTGGCGAAGGGCTCAAAACGAACAATAGCTGTTCTAGGTTGTTCTCTTCTGAACAAAGGGGGGGGATGAGAACCGTCTCTTGTCTACGAGCTCAAGAACAATGGCTGTTCTAATGTTGTTCTCCTCTGAACAACAGGGGGGGGGGAGAACCGTTTCTTGGCGAAGGGCTCAAAACGAACAATGGCTGTTCTAATGCTGTTCTCCTTTGAACAACAGGGGGGGGAAGCCTTGGGGACTTGGCGTCGGAAAGGCTCGAACCTTTGGCACTCAAGGAATATTGTCCTCCTTCTGGACAAGTGATGGTGAATCTCGAGGTCGAGGTCCCTTGGCGCACAAAGCGAGAGAGGGTCGTGGTGATGTTTCGCGACGAAAATCTGGATCTCCAATCTGATCTTAGTGGTAAAGTTTCCATATAAATAGCCAGGACATCTCCTTGGCGTGGGGGAAAATGGAGTGGAAGCTTGGAGGGAACGCACAGCCGGGCCGGAGAACAATGCCTTATCTGCTCATAAGCCCAACTCAATCTGGCAAGGTAGGCGTATGGGGGCGAACGGGGGGACGATAACCTCCTTGATTAAACATTGACATCCGGTAGCTGTGATAAGACTCCAAGCCTCGAATCGAAGATGCACGTGGGCAGCATCGTGGTTTTAAATAATACGGGATAGGAGTTGAAATTAAACGCAGCTTTAACTCGTTCTATCACACCCCTCCATTCCAGGGGAAGTTGTCACTTCGAAAAAAAGAGAGAAGGGACAACGATAGAGCTCCGTTGTGGGGAACTCGTTTTTTTGTACCAACCGTACCTTCCTGCACCTAACTAGTATTACCTCAATACATATGATTATTTTGATCTTTAGATTACAGGGGAAAATAACCTTTAATACAACTTAATAAAAAAAAAGGGCATGGAACAATGAATTGATATAAACTTAGTACATACGGGACAAAATAATTTATACGTAAATTAATAAGAACAAATATATATATACATACCAAAAAAATTAGACATTAAGCGTTACAAAATTCAGACATATACATTAATTAATTATATTACAAAAGAATCTTAAATTAAGTCGTACAAGACGGTATATACCTACATGGAGATACTAATCCTATGAATACAATTATTCTACGCTATTCGGTAACGCACTCCTACTGAGTGCGTCAGCGACCTGGTTATCGGAACCTTTTATCTAATTTATTTTAAACTGATACTCTTGCAAGAGTAAACTCCAGCGCATGATGCGGCCGTTTGAGTGTCTCACATTCCTAATATAGGCTAACGGACGGTGGTCGGTTCCTATTTGAAATTCTTTACATATCAAGTACAGCTTGAATTTGTCTATGACCCAGATAATTGATAGAGCTTTCTTTTCTCTAGTGGCATATCTCTTTTCGCGTGGCAATAGTTGACGACTAGCATATGCAACTGGATGACTCGTTTCGTCATCCACGTATTGAAGGAGTACACCTCCAATGCCCTCGTTGATCACGTCGGTCTTAATCCCAAAGGATTTTTCCGGGTTGGGCAACTTTAAAATGGGGGCAGAAATTAACTTACTCTTGAGCTGATTAAAATGGGAAACAGCGACATCATTCCAACGTAAACGATCGGGGAAATTCTTTTCCTGAAGGGGGCATAGGGGAGCCAAAATTGCAGCGAAATTCGGAACAAATCGCTGATAGGGAGAAGCTGATCCTAGGAACGATCTTAATGGCTTCTTTGTAATCGGGATGGGCATGTGGGCGATTGCCTTAATCTTGTTCTCTTGGGAACCTAACTGGCTTGGTCCTATTTTGAAACCCGAATATTGAATGGGTTCGTGAGCAAAATGGCATTTGCGGGGGCCAATGTTGAGGCCATTTTCGCGCAGTCGCTCGAAAAGAGTTAATAGGGTGGGTAAATGGTGACTCCATTTAATTAGTTCTTGTAGCTCACTCTTCTGACGTGGTGTCAGCTGCGCGTCACTATCCAGGTCAGAGGGTTCCAAAGACTCGCCTGGTAGAAAAGGAGGAGGGTAATCGGCATCAGGTTGGATGCACACTGTCTGGATTACCTTAAGGGACCTCGCGGGGTAATCTTCTTCAAGCGCCGATGCTTCGTCCAGTGCTACGAAGGTATCTCCATGGGCGCGTTGGGGGTTCTTTTTTTCTTGGGGTCCAGGGACAGTCTCCGTGTCCTTGTCTGGGGCCATATCACCTAAGGGTGTTAGTGATTTACATTCCTCTTTTGCCGTCCTAAAGTCCTGGTTAGGGGTCTCCGAGAAATCGGACGGTATCGGGGTTCTGATGGGGACGGGCTCCTGGGCTTCTTTCTTATCTCGGCCTTGAGGAAGGGCGGCCTGAAACACAGGGTCGAAACTTAGTTGGGGGCTCTGTCCTATAAGTACGGAACAGAATTGTATGGGTGCTACAATGACTTCAGCCCAGCCATTATAATATTGACACTGCAGGTAACATCTAGCGACGGGGAATCTGTTCGCCCGCCCAAGGTAGTCATGTACCACTGCAAATTTTTCGTGGTTAGAGGCCACTGGGAGGAGTTCGTCGGACACGATGAAGCACGTACATCCTGTGTCCCTGACGAGAGTCGATACTCGGCAGCTGTCCACGCTGCCCTCCTCATATTTCAAAGTTCCCGATGAACTTTTACCAAAAACAAAATTTACCTGGTGGCCTGACGGATGGGGAGAAGTTTCTGCTTGGGTCTGCACCACCGGGGGAGCCGGGGTTGCATTAATCTGGTGAACTTGGTGGGCTGGTCCGCTTTTAAGCCTAGAATTTTGGGGGCAATTCCAGCTCATGTGGTTTTCTACACCACAGGTGAAGCATATTATTGGTCGCTTCGGGAAGAGAGATGGAGGAGAAGTCTTAACGGGAGGTTTGGAGTCCCGTTGTTAGTTTTGGGGAAAGAAGTTTGGGGGTTTTACGGGGCTCGGAAACATTGTCAGCTTTCCTGGGAAGGGGCGCGAATCCTTCCTTCTTTCTTCTCGTTGGATTTCTCTTTCTCGTTCTTCTCGTTGTATTTTTCTTTCTCGTTCTTCTCGTTGTATTTTTCTTTCTCGTTCTTCTCGTTGTATTTCTCTTTCTCGTTCCTCTCGTTGTTTTTCTCTTTCTCGTTCTTCTCGTTGTATTTTTCTTTCTCGTTCCTTTCGTTGTTTTTCTCTTTCTCGTTCTTCTCGTTGTATTTTTCTTTCTCTTTCTCTTTTTTCTCTTTGGATTTCCCTTTCTCGTTCCTTTCGTTGTATTTCTCTTTCTCGTTCTTCCTTTTTTCTTTGATATTTTTCTTCAATCCGAGCTAGTTCAATCTGATGGTGAAGGTACACTTGTCTTATCCATTCCTCTCTTATGTACTTAATTAGTTCTTTTCCGGAAAGTCCCAAAGATTCTCCTTGCGCTTTAAAGATTT
Source organism: Ceratothoa steindachneri (assembly GCA_963969495.1). Lineage (NCBI taxonomy): Eukaryota > Metazoa > Arthropoda > Malacostraca > Isopoda > Cymothoidae > Ceratothoa > Ceratothoa steindachneri. Next base: position 90,062,347 of record OZ018328.1, read on the forward strand.
CAAACTGAGTCATCTTTGCACTTGGGGCGCACTAGTCAACCAACTAAAATTCCTTGCAACAATAATTATGCCTCTATAGAATTAGCCTACCTAAATATGGGCACTGACCTATTCGTACTTGGTTTCTCAATCTAAATAACCACTGACCAAAATCACAAAAAAACACAAACAAATTATTTTTTCAGTTCCTTGAGCTACTCCAGCTTCTTAAGTTTAAAAAAAAGGGGGATAGCAATCGTTAAAACAAAAGGGAACTACTATATTCTATTATTATAACGAATAACACTATGCTTTACTCGACTGAGACCAGTGTTTGCAAAGATATAGCGTTAAACCTTACACACCTGATACCAAATTTAAATTGTATATATATATATGTCGTAGAATGACTCCCGACGATACCATATATATATATCACTATTCGTTGAGGGAACTTCCTTAATTATCTTTAGAGTGCGTTACTGTCTGGCGGCCGATATTATGTATCTTCGATATGCTTAAGAAGTGGAACTGAGCTCAAGGATAATAATATTGCTATCATTAATAAAATAGAGTTTTATTAATAATAACTATCAACAAACACAAGACGGACAATATTGACATAAACAGAATGGAAAGGGTCGTGGAGACTCGGGCTAATCCAAGGATTTAAGGGATTAAAAAAAAGGTAAAACAAATATAGAGTTAAAGAGATGGGATGGTTCGATAAACCATTTAAAGCACAGGATAGAATTGACAAAAGGGATCAATACTCAAAGGTGAAGTTTGGCTTACGTAACTTTTACACTAGTGGTGCAGTGGAAGGTGGCGCGAAGGAGTTTCGGTCCGCTGGCGAGTTCCAGCCGAAGGGAGGGGATAAAAGGATCCTGACGTGGCGTCTTGGGAAGGAGAACCGTTTCTCGACGAACGGCTTGAAGAACAATGGCTGTTCTAGGTTGTTCTCTTCTGAACAAAGGGGGGGATGAGAACCGTCTCTTGTCTACGGGCTCAAGAACAATGGCTGTTCTAATGTTGTTCTCCTTGAACAACAGGGGGGTAAGAACCGTTTCTTGGCGAAGGGCTCAAAACGAACAATGGCTGTTCTAGGTTGTTCTCTTCTGAACAAAGGGGGGGGATGAGAACCGTCTCTTGTCTACGGGCTCAAGAACAATGGCTGTTCTAATGTTGTTCTCCTCTGAACAACAGGGGGGGGGGGGTGAAAACCGTTTCTTGGCGAAGGGCTCAAAACGAACAATGGCTGTTCTAATGCTGTTCTCCTTTGAACAACAGGGGGGAAAGCCTTGCGGACTTGGCGTCGGAAAGGCTCGAACCTTTGGCACTCAAGGAATATTGTCCTCCTTTTGGACAAGTGATGGTGAATCTCGAGGTCGAGGTCCCTTGGCGCACAAAGGGAGAGAGGGTCGTGGTGATGTTTCGCGACGAAAATCTGGATCTCCAATCTGATCTTAGTGGTAAAGTTTCCATATAATTAGCCAGGACATCTCCTTGGCGTATGGGAAAATGGAGTGGAAGCTTGGAGGGAACGCACAGCCGGGCCGGAGAACAATGCCTTATCTGCTCATAAGCCCAACTCAATCTGGCGAGGTAGGCGTATGGGGGTGAACGGGGGGACGATAACCTCCTTGATTAAACATTGACATCCGGTAGCTGTGATAAGACTCCAAGCCTCGAATCGAAGATGCACGTGGGCAGCATCGTGGTTTTAAATAATACGGGATAGGAGTTGAAATTAAACGCAGCTTTAACTCGTTCTATCACATAGGGGATTGTAAAAAAAAAAGAGGGGATCTTGTGTTATGCTTATATGCACTTCTCTTATATTTTCTACGCAGTGTCAGTTGAAAAAGGGTGTGAGATACACCGAAACTGTTCTGAATTAAATTGTCTTGGGAGAATGTGGTTTAATTCCTCCTATATATATATATATATATATATATATATATATATATATATATATATATATATATATATATATATATATATATATATATATATATATATATATATATATATATATTATAGTGTTTTAGTTTTTAAGCATTTATTTTCCCATGTTTCCTACCTATAACTTGAATTCTCGGCTTCCTCTGAAAGAATGACTTACATCTTTATATTTTATAAGTACTCAACTAAACTGTCAGGCAATCGTGGTAAATTTCAATTCTTACATTCCATTTATGTCATATTCTTAAACACATACAGTTCAAATAATACCTTCCATATTTTTTCTAACAACGTTTTAAGGGACTGAAATCGGTGAATTTATCATAATATACTTTAGTTCAGGTGATTTGATCCCCCACCGAGATAGCAAAATATTTTTTTACTTCTGTATTTTGACACATAAGGTAGTACTGTGATACTAAAGATCTGTTAATTACGAAAAGAATATTTCATATTCAATAAAGGTCCTCAAATCGCACTATTAGATGTAACTTATTTTACCTTCTGAACTTTAATTTTAGTAATTAATTATGAACTTATGTATATTGTTAGTAAATTTACAAAAATCTCATGAGTGCTGAATAATCATTTTACCGCAGTACACCAATCTCTCCAATATCCGGACTCTCAGTATCCGGATTATTCATTATCTAGACAGCTATCTGGTTTGCTATTGGGACGGTCAGTTACTATTAAGACACTGTCATTGTCTGGATATTGGTGAGATTACTGAAATTTTTATGCTTCCTGGTGTCATAAAAACATTGCTATTGGGTCAGGATGTATCCTCAATATATCAAATTACTAGAAATTCCTTATAAATTTATATTGTTCAAGTTCCTGTAAACTTCAAATTATGTTCGCAAGTACTGTAATTGCAGTGAAATATAATAATATTGAGAAATAATTTTTCCCCCCCTTTTATTACAAAAAATTCCTGTAAATGCTATAAAGAAATACTCCGTAATATTTAACAGGGAAAAAGTAAACTTAAAGAGCATCATTCATAGAAAGCTGGAAATTTTACGGAAATTTTTGTTTACGGATAATTGTAAATTATACAGAGAAAGTTTAGCAACCTAGATGCCAGTAAATATTTTGTAAAATTTACAATATTTTTTTACAGTGTTGTCTGTTCATCTACCATATCAGTTTAAAACTCAATATAGCGAAAACAGATGTAAATCGTTGAATATTTGATTCGTGTCTATTAAAGTCGCATATAATGGTATGCGTTAAAATAGATATATTACATTCTCCTTTGTCTTAAATGCTACAGAGAAGATGAGAGACTATGTGCTATCACAAGTAGTAATTGTCAGCAGCCCTAAAATACCTGAAGGTAGTTTATCTTTACAAACTTATTTATAAACTTGCGTGTCTTTACAAGCTTGCTGAGGAGCGTTAGAAAGTCTAGCTTTGTAGTGGTCATAATAAATTACATATTTCATGGTAATGAATATATTGCTAGGTGTTAGCAACTGTTTGTCGGATCCACATCCTCAAATTATAGATCGTTTATCTTAGGAAGATACGATCTAAACACTTATAGTTGAAGATCCTCTTCCAGCTATACAAAACTAACACAATTATTAAGATAAACATAAAAACGTATAAAAAGAATATGCATGGATGAAAAAAGGCATTTTCTAATTCATATCTTTTGCAATTTTTGTTGAGAGAAAGAAATGCGCAAGAAATATTTCGTGCTTTCATTAGGCAGTTCTTGCTCTCTATCAAGTCGGATAATTTATTTTAAGTTATTTGTTATTTAAAAATCCATCTTAATGAAATATAATGTTTATTTTAAGAATATTATATAATCAATAATTGAAACTTCTTTATCTCCTACTCATAAACATCTCTCTGGGAGGTTTATCTTTAACAACTTAATCCATGGCATGTTGATCATTGAAACCTAACGTTGGGGTTGCGTACCTCTATTACATCCGTGCATTCCGTAAGTCTAAGGGCTGCGTTTCGTTAGTTTTGTTGGAGTCGTTGTGGATAGGGAATCACAATCTTTACAAAGTACAAATTAGTACTGGGAAGATGTGCTGGGGACTCATCAATGGCAAGAGTAATTTTGCTTTTCTCTTTAAGACAATTTCTATCTAGCTTGGGAGCTGATTTTGTGCAAATCTCTAATGTCATCCAAGCCTTTATATTGGCTTTATAAAAAGTGGAAATGCTTTGAATATTTTTTCAAATATATGGGTTAATGAGTCTTAACCATCACTAGCATGCAAGCTTATCAGCACCTATAATATTTGCTTATCACATTTTATCAGGAAGAAGGCAAAAAATAACTAAATTTCATCACCATATTTATGCAGAAGCGTTAGTCTTAGGAGAAAGAATAATCAAGTCTCATAAGCAGTATAGACAGTACAGCCCCGAACGATCAGAACGTGTGTATTTCAATCACAACCGCTTCCATAACTATTGCTAGAGAATATGCAAGGTTTTCAAAATTGCTGTACGATAATTTCAAAGGTATAAACTATGTATGTTTAAAGTTTATGCAAATTTGGATGGATAAAACGAAAGTTATCAGCTGGTTATCAAGTTATTAGAAATAATTCCAACGCTTGGGTTTCTTGTAGAGTGAACCGGCATTGATTACATAGCAACTAACTTCAGTTAAATAATATGTAAGGCAAGTTATTCGATTGTTAGCTCTCGTTCAGTTAATAGCCTGCCTAAGAAATTTATCACGCTTATTACTTTCTGCAAACTAATCGTTTTGCTGCGCTAACAAAGATGGTCTTTCAATTCGAGACATTAGAGAGACTGCAAAGCCCTCTACAGTGTAGTCTGTAATATTCTGCCAACCTATCAAAAACAAGTTTATGATGAGGTCAAAGTAAGGAAGACCTATCCATTATCAAAATTTGAAGATAACCGTTTTAAGATGACTGCAAATCTTTTTGACAGATTAGTGAGACTTGAGCTTTCAAAATATCAAGGCAATCTATCAATCTGGCCGGTGAAGAAAATCTTTGCGCTCTAACAGCCGCAGTCCAGTTATTGATCAGTTCGATTGAAAATCAAGAAAGCTTGCCTCACATTCGCACATTTTATATTACATGGATGGATGAACAGTGGAACCAATGTCACTTTAGTTACGAACTAAGTTCAATTTTTCGGATCCCATGACAGGGGGTTTGTTCATCGCAGAGCAGGTGAAAGATTGTTTGTCAATTACTCTAAAGTGAGTGAGAAGTTTGGCGGATAAAGTGTAATCTTCAGGGGCTAGATTTCCATAGAAGGCACAAGGCTACTTGTGCATTTACGGATCAGATTGAATGCAAAAGTGTATAATTAATCAGAAAATAATAAACACTAAAAGCGAGTGCCTAAAATGTAATTTGAAATTTACAGTTTTGGTGGCTATTTTTCTAGTTACATTTTTGCCTCACTCACTTCATTGTTTTGAGTCAATGGTAGCTAGTTTTTGAGGAATGGAGGCTTCGCCCCCTACTCTTTTTAATTGGGGGGATTTCCCCCTCCCCGATATTTTTACAAATCTAATAGTAATCGCTAACATAATTGGGTAGTATAATTCACTTACTTCAAGCACCGTTTATTCTTGCCCAACCCGCCACCACTAATGTATCACAACGTGAAAAAAAATCAGTTCTAAAAAAAGTAGCTTCCATTGACGCAAAACAATGAATTGAGTGAGGCAAAAAAGTATCTAGAAAAATAGCCAAAAAAAGCGCTCACAAAATCAGCCGGCGCTAAACTTAACAATTACCTTGTTTTTTACAATCAGGTCAGGATTTTTGACAAAGAAAATCGAATGCATTGAGTGCTGTTGGTTAAAAAAAAATAAGACGTAGGAGCAAAAAAAAAATTCATGACTAGGCCTAACCTAGAGTATTAAAACCACCCACGCGGACGGAAAAGCAGCATCAATTTCAAAAGTGAAAACATGGAAAAAGTGCGTTTGTTGTAGATCTATACGGAATAGATGGTTTTTCAACGACAATAAGAAATAGTGCCATAAAAAATAATCTGTAAATAAGCCCACAAAATGTAAAGAGTAACGGCAAAATAAAAAAAAGGGCTTTTAATAGTTGAATTTCGGCTTCTCCTTGCGACACAATTCATTGGCAACAGAAAAAAAGTGATTTTATTTAATAAGAGAAATAAAGGAAAACTACCTCAAAATAATAAATAGTGCCAGGACTAAATTATTTAGGAGAGATCGATAATAATCAACTTAAGAAAATAACAGAAAATACCAAATAAGACTCTTTACAGACACTAAGGAAATCTAGGAATAATAAACATTTACATATGATTCCTCAATGACGATGTTTAATTCAGCTTGCTGATTGGCTAGCAGAATAGCTAATACAGCTCGCTATCTTTAAAAATCTACTATAATCGCTAAGAAAGAGGGTATTAATGATTTATCGTTCATTCTTCCCCAACGCGCCACCACCAATGTATCAAAACGGGAAACAAAGAAGAAAATGTAGCTTCCATTGACTCAAAGCAATGAAGTGAGTGAGGCAAAAAAGGAGCACAAAATAATCCACTGCTAAACTCAACAATTATCTTGTTTTTGTCCAATCAGGTCAAGATTTTTGTAACAACCATTTTTTAAATATTATCTTTTTTTATTTATGAAGTAATTTTAAAGGTAAAATTTTAAATAAACTGTCAAAATTATTTACAATTAAAATGAGAACAATAAAAAAAATGCATTATTTAGAATAAAGGATGATTTTAGAGATTTTCTTTTGTTTTTTCTACTGATAGATCTATTTTTAAACAACAACAATAGTCTGTGACATAGTAATATCCCATCTTCCTGGTATCTTTCTTCCATGCACTTAATATCCTGATGGAAACCTTCCTCTTGCTATTTACTCTAATCTCCACAAATTAATAGGAAATAGGTAAAAACGGGATCTTAAAAAGTGGAGTTTTACCGATATTCTCACTTCAAACATTTGAAAAATTTGTATTAAGCCTTCATACTCTGGACTTCTATGATTCCAAAGAAAATTAAAGGAAAGTGCTTTAAAATATTGCCATGCATTTTTCCTATCTCACTCATGATTTCTATTAAACTAAGGTCTTTCACTAGCATCCTTATTTGCGGACCATCAAAAATACCTGCAGTTAACTTTGCACCACTAACATTTGGAAATTTTTTGGCCCCAAAAAGAAATGCTTGGCTTTCTTTATTAATGCTTTTAAAAAACTTCTCATTAATCCCAATTTTCTGTGAAGTGGCGGAACTAAAATTTTATTAAAATTTACAATGGTTTGATATATTAATTTATAAGAACCAGAAATAAAAACCTCCCCAGATGGTCATTCTTGTCTTCTATACTGCTGCTCGTCGACTCTAGTATCCCCAAAACAGACGAAGCAGGAATATTATGTGTAGCCACCTTGCATTCCCAGTATCTAATACACAACCTGAAATTAAAAACTATTCTGAAATCCGAAGAAATGTAACGAATTTAATGTAATTGTACGAATATGATATATAGGAGATGCCATTTTTCGTCATTAATATAAATAAAGTGTGTGTTTAGATAAAGTAACTATAATGTTCTACTGAAAAATATTTTTTTAAATGAATTGCATTTATATGTATTCCTTACCTTTAGATCTCACAAATCTTCTATTCATGAAGAATGAAGTTCAGAGCATCCAGTAAACTGTATTTACTAGTAATATGTAAAAGCACAGCATTTAAACTTTTAGTTGATGAGTCTATAAAAAGTTTCCATTCATCTGGTTTATAGGAGAAGCCTAAAGCTTCAATTAATCCTTTGACATTTTTCCAATATACCAGCATAGTATTTTGGTGAACGGAGAAAAAACTTTCGAAACACCTTGTTTCTGCTGTGGTACCAAAAAATGGTTGTTTCTGGAGCTAGTAAATTACTTTCACCAATTCTTGAAACAAGTAATTGGGCTTGCAGAAGGAAGATCAGGATAAAAAACATTTTGCTTGTTTGGCTTCTTTACTCCTGAAATAAAATGGCTAAAGGTTAAAAATCACAGAGTAAAACATACTCATACGATATATATACTAAAATAAAAAATTAAGATATTTTAATAAAAATATACAATAAAACTTTACCTATTACGTCAATAAATAAAAATTACCAATCTCTCGCATGATTTTTGCCTTCTCACCACTGCATCAATATACCAAAAGGTAGTGAATTGATTTTGTCATTACTCCATCTTCTACAAGCTTCAACACAGATCTTGTAATATAAATGAGGAGCAAACTTTTTATCATAATTTTCCAAATTTAATTCTTAAATATGCGTGGTAACTTGTTTTCACAAATAACATTATTTATTTTAGATTGATGTCCAGGCGAGGTTATTTGAGCGCAATTAAAGAGATGGCTGGCTGGTAACCCAGCAATTATCACTAACTATTAACTCACCCCCTTTCACCACTTTTTCTAAACGCCTAAGCTTTACTCCTACTATATACTTTATTTTCTAACCTTTTCAAGACGTTAGACGTTGACCGGAGATAAAACAAGACCTATTAAGTTCCTTTTGAATTTTCTTTTCATTATTAAAATCTTCTTAAATAAATAGGAAACATTTATAATTCAGAAATAAATTGACAGTAAAGAAATTATTTAAAATAAAATAATTTTAAAATAGATAAGTTTGGATTTTTATTAAACTAATCATTGAAAATGAATGTATTTATTGGTCTTTGACATTCATCTTATATATTTTTAAAACTTTTAACATTTTGCATATTAGTTACTAATCACAAGGCTTAGGAAAAAAATTGATAGCAACCAAATCAAGGGCAATTAGGAATCTAATTATGATAGCTAATGTTAATGAGTAATTACTGCTTTGTTTCACAGAGAGATGCGCTCTATACAAACATTCATGACGTCACACTCCATCCAGAAGGTTCTAGAACGACCAAATTCTCGTATGATACAATAAAAGGATACAATGCATCATGAATTTTGAATGCTATAGAAATAACATCAAATGATAGTCAAAATTTGCCATTATATAATTAGAGGCTATGATGATGATCATCATCATCACTAACTCTATAATTTAAGGAAGAGATTCTTTTTAGTATTTGAATAATAATTTCATCTTAGTTTGGTTATGACTTATGTTTTTTATGTAAAGTTCACAAATAAATATAAGTATCGAAATCTTGTGAATTTTTTAAACCCAAAGAATTACGAATGGTGAAGTTCAGAAAATTTATTTTTATATAATATCTTCTCTATAACTATATTTTAGCAACGTGATATTTTGATAGGGAATAAATTTAGTTTAGAGTTTCATTTTAAAATTATTATAATTGGCGAAGTTCAGAAAATTTATAAAAATTGTACCATGGCTGCTTTTTTAAAGATTTAAAATTTTAATCTTACGAGTAATAGTGAAGCGCAAGCTCCCCCCGTAGGGTAGGAGTGGCAAAGCCTTTGCCTGGTATCTCTATAATTCTAATGAATATATTTCGAAAAATAGCACACAAACAAGTAAATTGCTATTTTAAAAAAAAGGCAATAGCAAAATATTTTCACATGCTTAAAACAAAGAATGCAAAATTTGAATTCAGCGCATTGGAATACATAAGAATCAGATGAAGAAGCCTTGACAGCACAAATATCGCAGACCATTGTTATCACTTATGAGAAAAATGCCAAGTAGGCATAATGAGGTGCCCTAGATGCTTGCGTAGAAGAGATAGAATTCTCAATCAGCTTTAATTCTTAATTGGTAAGGGAGAAGCACCCATAACATTTATTGATGAACCGGCTAACAAAGTTAGCTTAGGGAATGCTTTTGGCGCCCCAAGGGTGAATTTCGCCTTGGATTATAAGGAGATGTAAAGATATGTTAAATGACTAAGGACTTTGTAAAGTCGAAAAAAGGCTCACAGTTGCTCACAATATCTGGAATGAAGTGTAACATGCGTATTAGAGTGTATAGATTATAATTCGGTTAGATCTTCCGGGATATAGTTTTTCTTTAACAGGGATATCTATCGAGAATAGATAGAGCTAGTTAAGGTTATGAACTAGTAGCATGGAGAATTGTGCGTCTGGCAGTCGCATCCATTGGAAAGGTGGCTTTATTAGTTTTTCTTAGATAAATCTTTGCAGGATACGTAAGTACGGACAAAGTTGTTGATATTCTTTCTCTTAGAGGGTTATACAAAATGTTTACTGATGAAATAAAGAGCTGGATATGGCCCCAGAGTGTTATTACAATTAAAATTTAAATATTTTTCTCTCACAAAATAGTTTAAATAAGCATTGTGACTCCTTTCCATGAAATCTTGAAATAATGAAATCGCTAGGGTCTAGGCCAAGATTTTATAATCTATGTGCTTAAACTTTTGGAATTTCTTTTAGAAAGGACACGAGATCACCGTCTCTGCTTCGAGCAGGGCCTCCAATTTGTGGAAAAATATATTTCCGGCTTCAAATGGGGAAAATTTTCTCGCAGAAGTGTTACCATATAAGTTTGAGCAGTGGTAAATGAGTTTGAGAAAATGGCCAATGGGATCCATTAAGGGTATTGAAGTTGTTTTATACCCTATCCAAGAAATCTAAGCTGGTTGTTAGGAGGATTCAGATCAGCGACTCAGCTATTGCATATTAAATTTGAGTTTTATTAACAATAGCACTTTTGACAATTTGAAATGCCTGGTTAGCTTCACAAGACAATGGCAAAGATTTCCTACTTTGATGACCGCTTTGAGATGATAGTTGAGAGAAACTAATTGTGGCAGCGAGGGAAGGGGAAGACGGGGATATGGAAAGTTGGAGTCCGAGGCAGTGCACTCGAAGGACCACCGTGAGAGGAAGCCCCCTCAGAAATACCTCTCTATTCTTTCAAGACCACGTGCGCCAGCGTAAGAATTTTTGAATGTTCGAGAAAGAATCGGTTCCTCGCTTAATCAACACACAGCTGTGTTTGCTTTCGGACGACATACGCCCCCCTCCCTCTGCGATAACGCTGTCCTCAGCCACATTAACCCTACCCCTATATCGTGAAGCAAGGTTCAGCGTCTGGAACGACGCGTTATCAAGAAATGTGTTTCCTTAGACTGGCGCAAAGTATCCCCTAGGGACCGCAAAGCCCCGAGGCGTCTATCGAATCAGCCAACCGGGTATTTTACCCAAAGATCACCATCTCTCGAAAAGATTGAAAGCCCGCCATCTACTCCGTTCAAACTGCCTTCTGTTTTCCAGGAACCCCTGTAACCCTTCGTCTTACTTCGTCGAAGATCTCGTCAGCAGATCTACCTTCGTTAAGGGAAACCACATTCATTTTTCCAACTTTTTACTACATTAGATTATCATATAGGAAATTAAAGATCATTTAAAGCTCTTTTATTACTGTTAAAATTTTAATAATCTACGCACCGTTTTTTTGAGATACAGTGGGGCCTTCCACCCCCACCCCCTGTGGAACCTGATATCATATAAATGGCTATCGAATTACTAAAAATTAAGCAATCAATCTCAATTCACAAGAAAAATATGAAAATATGATTTATTTATAATTTTAAATCAGGTTTCTTTAGTTCCATCAAAATCTGTTTTAATGGTGGACTGAAACATATATTTTTCCTACATAGTCAACTATAGGCTTTGTTTTCAGTTAGAAAGGTGGATCTTAGGTGAATAGTAGGGAAGTTCTGAATTGTTCTCACTCTATAATGGAATGAGGCTAAGAATCTAAAACAGTTCTCAGGCGCCATTTTTTTTTTAGCAAATTTTTCAAATCGCATGGTGTAATTTGGTGTTGTGTTCACAAATTAACGTTAAAAGTCTACGGAGAATTTCCAAGAATGTATACAATTTTGCATCAACTTAATTTTCACTATGTTCTATTCATGTTGTTAAAAAATAATTAAACCATAAAAGGTGAATAAAATTTGCATTAAATTATATACAAAACTAATAAATGCGAATTTTGAACGAAACAACGTGAAAAGTAACTCAAGTAAAAATCGGAGAGTTGTGCGGCCTACTCATCTTCACCACCCCTTCAAGGTTCCCGTTCTTTCGAGACTGAAACTCCATGCTAATCTGCAGAATCGTCTCGAGTTAACATTACGTCTCTCTAGAGCAGAGGAAATCTCATTCTTCATCACGAAGTAATCAAACTCTATCTTCGAGTCCTCCTCGTCAGGACTCCCCGAAATATCTTCTTGAAGACCTGTGCCTTTGTATTCTACCCCCTATCCAATTTGCCTGCTCTTAAAGGTAAAGCGATCTTGTATGGCTATCCTCAGTTTACCTCGTTAATCTCTACGTAATTCATTTAACTACCATAAGTAATTTGTTCCCCCTTTTGTAAATATATACAGGGTGCGGCAGAACCGATTGAGCCGATTTTGGAATTATAAAAAGTAAGGGGAGTATATAGTAAAGAAAAGTTATTATACTCGAGGTTAGCAGTACATACAATTTATGATCTCTAGGTTCTGAAAATAATGTCATGAAGATGGCGGCCGTTAACAGCAACACACTGTTGTAGTCAATCTCTGAAGTTTCGTACAGCACGTTTGCACATATTGTGGGGTATGGCGTTAACTTTTTCAATAATCCTCTCCCTTAGCTGTGGTAGGGTGTGAGGGCGACGTTTAAACGACTTTTCTTTCAGATATCCCCCAAAAAAGAATTAGAAAATGTTCAAATTAGGTGACCGCGCAGGCCACTATAAATCACCCCTCAGAGACACCAGACATCCATGAAATATTCGTTTTAAAACATTGAGCGAATTTCGGGCTGTATGAGCTGTAGCACCATCCTGCCGGAACCACACGTCCCCCAATCCGTCATCTTCAACAATCTCCTCCATTCTGGGCTGCAGAAAATTGTGCAACATTGAGACATAACGTTCGGAATTCACGGTCACAGTCATTCCTTCCTCCTCAAAGAAGTACGGACTTATCACGCCAAATTATGATATGGCACACCACACCGTTAGTTTAGGGAAATGTAGCGGTATTTCCTGGATAATTCGGGGGTTATTTTCAGCCCAGTAACGGAAATTTGCTTATTCATAGCCCCACAGAGGTGAAAATGTGCCTCATCGCTACTGAAGAAAGCTGCCTCGGGAGCGATCTGTGCAACCATGTTTTCACACAGATTTTGGCGGTTGGCAAAGTCTGCTTGGTTCAATTCTTGAGCCATTATTATTTTGTAGGAATGGAAATTTAAATCCATATGCAGAATCCTCCTCAAAATGCGGTCGGAAATTCCCAAAGCAATAGCATGCCTTCGAGCAGGATGTCTCGGCGACTGCACGATCGCTGCTCTCACCAGCTCCACATTTTCTGGTGTTCTAATGGACCTGCGTCGGCCATGTGTATCCCTTCTTAGTGTGCTACCAGTTGCCTACAACTCCCTAACCCAGGACTGAATTAGGTTTTCCTGAGGAACGGCATCGTTGCGCGGAATATTGAACCGTCGCTGAAAAGCTCTTTGCGTTGCAATCACAGATTGATTGTTCTCAAAATACGCGCGCACGGCAAACCGAGATGTTCTCCCGTCCACACCATGTTTGCAACTGAAATGGGGATGTCTACAGAGCAGAGCGAAACCACGCGCACTTCCCTCCTCCCTAGCCTTGAGTCCTCAAAACTGCTCAATCGGTTCTGCCGCCCCCTGTATATATATATATATATATATATATATATATATATATATATATATATATATATATATATATATATATATTAAAATTATTTGGGGGACTATTGTCTGTATATATCCTTTGAACTGCAACTTGGCAAGCCATTAGTCCAAAATTACCAAAGGCTTTACGCTCATTTCTTCAGCCGACTCAATTTTTGCCACTTGAGAATATTTTAACTGAGGATTATTCTTTATGGATTTTAGAATCGCGCAAAAACATCATTCAGATGGCACGTGACGTCAAGGTATTAACTCTGAGGATGTTTTACTCCTTTCTTCAAGTTGACATATAATTCTGTTTACGGGAAAAAGGTTTATCGCAAGATTCCTAGCAATTTGTTTTCCAGTAAATCCATCTTCGTATTTTTGAAAATCTCAAATCTTTTTGTAATTTTTGCTTTCTAGATATGTTTAATAAGTACAATATTAAACTGAAGATAAGGAAACAAAAATTGGTCAATAATGACATAAGATCGGAAGAAAACATTTTATCATGATAAATGTGGGCGCCTTACATCTCTCTCTCTCTCTCTCTCTCTCTCTCTCTCTCTCTCTCTCTCTCTCTAGACGTCAATTGTGCATCCTATTAATTAATACAGGTAATATTTGCTTCAAAAATTGTGCTAAAGTTCAATGAAGTTGTTTTTACTCTACTCAAAGATGCTGTTTGAATACCAAGTTATTTGAAAGCATTTTCTTAGTCTGCCTATTTTAAAACATATAAAATTGCTTTAAAAGATGTATTTGTAAAGAGCGCTTGGAGAATTATGGAGATATGGCAGAATATTAGCTTGAAGAGAGATGGGACTTCATCGATAGTCACATTAATGCTGGTTTTTAATTAGCAAATAGGGATGCATTTTATTAGTTTCTTGGCCGTATTGTGGCTTTGTTTACCCATGATCCAAAGAAGTGTAGTAAATTATGCGAGCTGCAATCCAGTATACGGCTAATATGAAATTATTTTGGTAGAACTCTTATTTATACACACATGGTTTGTATCAACATATCATTCCGTGACCATCGATGGTACTTAATCTTTTCCCACAAAACCATAAAGAACAAAGTTAATAGAACCGATAGAGTTCTTATGCTGGCAGCTCCTGCGAAAACAACCTACATATATTTTCTTCCTTCCACATGTCTGAGGATGACTGCTAAAGCTCGACTCGCCTGATAAAAGCGTTGGGAGTGTAATGCATCCAGTATTTTTAATGACATAAACAATTTAGATCAAATAATTAATTACCTATGGCCTCATATAATTTACACTCGTAATGATTTTCTCAAAAGAAAAATTGTTGAATCTACTCTAATTCGTGAAATCACAACTTTAACCTTTTAGACACGCAACTTAAATGTAGCCTTCTTAATATTACTAATGACCTAAGAATCACTCCTCTGATTCATGACATTGTTGCCTTTGGGTCATTTATGAGGATGTCTTCGTCTTCTCTCAGTATACGACAGAAAATGGTATGGTAAACTTCATACCAAAAATTAAGTGCGCCCAGTTGACGACCCGAAAGGATATTCGTCCTAATTAAAATGGAATTAATTATATAATTACTTTTAATTTAGATTTAATTTTGTGTCTACTTTTATAACTACTTTATAATTCCATCGAAAAGGACGGTGGAGAGAGACAAGGGGATATTGGTAAAGTTGGGGTAAGCGACAAGTGCCGAATAATGATCGCGACGTGTGACTTTTGTTGGTATCCTAAGCCTAATGCCTAAAGAGGTTATTTTGCTTTGAAAGCACGTCGTTTATACTATTCTTCAATGAGCATGTGCAACAAAATCATGAGCACTCTCTACTAATTTTCTTTAAAATATTGGCTACTTCTGTGCAAACCATTAATGGCTGTACGATTTTCTTTCGTGGTAACCATTCTAAGCTAAAAAAGACAATCAATCAGGCCAAAATGTCTAGGAATTTTAGCATTCAAGACATAGAAATCCAAGTGTTGTAATCCAATCACGAAATTCTCACTAACTGGATAAAGAAATAAGAGTACAAAAAATACTGAAAATAATAATACGTCCAATTTTGACCCGTAAAATATCATCATTCCTCAATTTGAAGAACTAAGGCTAAAATAAATAAATTTGTCCACTAAAAATTTCACCGTGTAAAGATAAACACACTTGTTTGATCAGGAGATATATAGTATATTGGTAAGCACTTATAATATTACCCAAGTAAATACACACACTGCTATTTCCTTTGAGAGTGCTCATCTTTTCTCGATCCAAACTGAGTAAACAAGTCAATAAAAAATGGGGGAGAAATGCGCCCCCAAAACGAGTCATCCTAAAAATTAAACATCTTCCCATTACTTGATGAGAGTCCGGTTACCATGGCAGCATTTTGAATCTGTCTGTTGTCATGTGGTAAAAAGGAAATAAAGATTTTTCCCTTGCTTAATTATAATCTCCCCTCTTCTTTCATAGCAGGTTTCCTTCACTCGTAGTAAAGAACATCGAGATGGAGAGGGAAATATGAGGTTAATGAAGAGAAATATACGCCTCGTCAGATGAAAGGAATTTTTGTTTAGTCAGTTTATCTCGTCAAACTGAATAAAAGTCATTCGGAGTCAGTCAATCGCTTGACTACTCTCGATCTTAAGGTGGAAGGAGATGAATATTGACTTTACTGGATATTTGTTTGAAAAATAAAAAAAACAATCAAACCACCAAACAAAGTTCTGGAAAATATGTAGGAAAAAACACGAAACTGGAGGAGAAAGTTTGTGAAATGTCCGTTGCCCAATAAACAGAAAGAGGAGACTAGTTTGGGACCTGAATAGAGAGTGCAAGTCTTCTTAATTTGCTTTAATTTTATAGTTTCCTCACATTTTTAACTTCCTCAAGTGCTTTTGAATTAATAAGGAAAGATCTTTTCATAAAAAGAACAGGATAAATGGTCAGTCGTCTCCATGAGCGTTTTGCTAATAAAGACTAAAGCACTCGGAATCTTCTGCAATGAAAATGGAAAAAGAGTCACAAAGTCTTTGTCATTATTAACAATGAATTCTATATGCAATTTAGTTGATCATCCTTCAAAAGGTCATTTAAATAATGGCAATCTCACAAAATCTTGTAAATGAAAAAGAAATCAAGATTCCTAGCACTTTTGTATTTATTAAAAATAAGTTTAAAAATCAATAAAATAAAGAGGGCTATTCCTTGAGGAGGTTTGGGTAAAAAAGACGAATTTCCTTGGAATTTTGTGTCATATTCCCTGTCTCGCGTTTTACATCGTTATTTTCAAATTCATGTGTGAAATGTCAGCCATTTTTAGCCTTGGCTAAAGTGATTATGCCAAAGAAGATGGGCAGGTCATTTAGACCACATGAATGTCCGATTAGACAATTTGTTTAATTTACCTCAGTTATTTGATGCTATCGAATGCAATTTTCAAAGCCCTAAGTTAAAGACTTAGGTTGTCTTTACTACCAAATATACGAGCGCCATGGATATAAGTTCGAAATCGTAATCAAGAAACAGAGCTTCAACAAGATCGAAATATTACAATCCTTTATGTCAAAAACAATGGAAACTTAGACATTTATTTTGACGATCTTTTGTAATAAATTAACCACACAATTCCATTAGCGAGCGGATAATGCTTTCCTCTCGATTATTTCACTTAATTTTCCTCACTTAGGGTTATTAGAATCATTAAAAAATGCCGTTTATTAAAGCATATGTAATGAGATTTTCCTTTTATTGTCCTATTTAAAGTAAGATTGCTGATAATGTAGGGATTAGCTAGGCATTTATGCGCGCAGGTTCATAAAATCCTATCAGAAGTGAGAGCAATAAAAATAGTAAATTGTAATATTATCAAATAATTGGTGGAGAAGGGAGGGGGAGATGGGATTAGTAAAATATCTTGGGGAATATTAAAAAGTTCAGGCTATCTAATAAGAAAAAGAAAAAGTTTGTACATAAAATTTCTATCTTCGGCTGTAGAAAATTTATCACAAGAGGGTTTGGAGTGTGGCATTGAGAACACAAAAATTTTAGCTTTGATACCTTTTATTAAAGGTGTTTCATTTCGCTTTGTTTTCTTTTCTGTTGCAATCTTTTCTTTTTATGGGTCTCTTTTGCCTCTTTATTTCCTCACCGACGTCTATTTTAAGAAAGAGAACTCCGGCTGGATAAAGTGAACGGAATTTATTTCTTTCGTTTTAATTCTCTCCCATGACGATCTGCAATGGATCTAAGAATATTTAATAGTCTGTAATTTCGAAATTGTGTAATTTAGGTCCATTAGGGCCTTTCTTTTTTAATTCATTTTAAAAACACTAGGAAAAAATTATATTTTTTAAATTATATTTTTAATTCAAGAAATGCTGATTAGTAGGGAAATTAAAAAAATAATTACCATTATATAATTACCGCTTTGGCTTTGGTGCTTTGCAAGCATGACTTCTAAATCACAAAGTTGGCTCGAGAGCAAGGTACAGAAGTGCCGAAATTATGAGACGTAAAACTGTGTGGAAGTATATATCAGATGTGAAAAATTCGCGTGCTAGGGACTAGCAGTACGCGCAAGTCTCCTGAACTTCAACCTCTTCCAAAACAAAGGCAGGTACTGTTGTAGGATATAAGGAATTATAAGGCTGTTAAACAGATTTTTTGCAAAAACAGTACCGGAGAATCGATCACATAGGACCCCCTTGGGACTATTTAAAAATCTTATGTGGAAGCAAAACTATGCCCAGGGCAGTTGTTGATTTAGAGCAGCTGTGAGAAAGTGACCAAAGTGCTAATAGCTAAACCATAATTCTTTCGAAGTTTTTCTCCTAGATTTCCATGGGCATAGGCAAACATGATGTAACTGAAATCTATAATACTGCGTTCCCTCCAACCCTTATGGTCTGAATGAGAATCTGCGGTTATATAAGAATCTTTATCACATTTTACTTCATCTATCTTCCTCAATTTCATTACAGATATTTCCGCACAAATTTTCTTTTGGTGATGCCGTCGTTGGTTTTAGATTTAAGTAATAAATGCTTAATCATCTGCCCACCCTTCTCTAAATCGAGTTAATTCCTCGTTTAGCAACGTTTCTTTTTTTCGTCCCACTTCAAGCTCGTCTCCCTTGCAGGAGACGGCTTTCCTTAAATCAAAAGAGGGACAACAAATGCTCTGCCTTCACAAAATCAATCCCCATCTCTCTTACCAAATTTACAATAACAGGCATCCGATATAAAATGGGTGCAATTTAGTGGATGCGTGTAGATGAATTCTAATGCAAGTATAGTTTTATATTATTCTGCAGAAGGTGGTAGATAGGTTTGTCCCTTGTGTTAACTACTAATCTAATAAATTGGAACGTATTGTCGAAGTATGACCAAGTGTAGGGGAATATGCGCACACAGGCTCTAAGGTAGGCCAATCAAGGCAACAACTGTTATTGTTCTAAGAGTGCGATTTGAATAGATAGATGCAGCGCGTGACCAAGGAAAATATACCAACCACAACGACAAAAATCGATTTTAATACACACTAAATACAAAGCACACAATAAATATGGATATATATAAGTACATGAATAAGACGGAATTAGGTTCAGAATACTAATTAGATAACCGTGGTTATGGAAGGGTTATAATGGGAGATGAGGGTAATGAGTGATTTAGTTCCTTTGAAACTCGAGAGCAAAGCTGGGAAAATTTCGAGGAGGTCTTGGTGACTTTGATTACTCACGGGAATAGCCAAAACCCAGCAGTGGGTGGGACCACTTTTTGAACTTGTGTTTTTAGAGATAAGGGGCCTCAAGTCATCAGGAGGTGACCGGACTAAATTCGAAGCGGTGGGGGGATGACTTCTCCAAACTCGGCTCGAGCGAGCTATCGGGCCTCTTGTCCTCAAGAGGTCACCGGTCGAACTTCCAAAAAGGGGGGTGTAGATGATTTCTCCACACTCGGCTTGAGCGACCTAGCGGGCCTCTTGTCCTCAAGAAGTTACAAGAAGAACTTCGGAGGAAGGCTTCTCCAATCATTAATTCGAAGTTCGTTGAGAAAGGCTGACGTTGCCTCACGAGACTCTTCTCCCTGACCCCAAGATACGGGTCTGATGTCCAGCACTTCTGTGGCTTGCGACCGTCATTCATACTTATCAGGATAGAGCTTCGTTTGACCGAATTTCTTTCGGGGCTGTGACGTTTGACCAAATATGTCTGTAATCCTGAGGAGGATGCATATATATCCGGAGTTCTCCAAATCAGGGAGAGGGAGAGGCCTTCTCGAACCCTCGTTACCGGCCGGACAAACAGAGCGTCTCCTTGGGGGTAAGTGCCAAAGGCAGGGATCAGCGGGCCAGACGGACGACCAGTGGCTGGAACCATAAAAGCTGTTCGCGGCGAACCTACAAAGTAATTCCAGACTAGATGGGGGGGCGAGACGGCAGGGAGGTAGCCTTCAATTTCATCGTCATGCAGCGGCAAGTCTGAAAAGGGTGAGGTCAGAAGAGGGGGGGTGGGGAGATGATTCGCTTTCTCTCCCGAAGTAATATCTTAGGAGGTGGGAAATAATATTATTCTAGGAGATACCTCTACACTCCTCCCTATCCAAAGACATTTTTACAGCACAGAACACTTTGGAACGAAAAAAATGTCTATAATAATTTCATCATAGGGTAACTTATAAAGCTACAACTTTAACATTTACCAACAGAGAAAAAAACATAACGCTACACGGGATTTACATATGTATAAGCACAGATAACTCATTCTATACATTCGCACACAGAACATCAACAAGGCATAAAAAAGGAAAATAGTATTTACAAAAATTAATCAAACGCGAGTTTTACTATACACTAAGGTTGTTGGAGGGGGGGGATTATTGAAGTCCTAATCATTCTATCGGCTAGGCAGTTTTCGGTGCCTTTAACATACAGGATCCGAAATTGGTACTCGATGAGTAGTAGGTTCTAATGCATTAAACGGCCATTTTAACTCTCACAGCATTTTAGGTACGCTAGGGGTTTGTGATCACTTTCGACAATAAATTTTTTACCTATGAGATACATCCTAAACTTGCGAATAGACCAAACTGTAGCTAAGGCTTCAAGCTTTATGGTGACATACGCCTTTTTGCTATGAAACAGCTTGCTGCTAGCATATCCTACAAGATATCCCACTCCATCGTCATCACATTGGACGAGAGCACAACCTAGGCAATCCTGGGAGGCATCGGTACGAACAGCGAATGTTTTGTTAGGATTCGGTAATCTCAAGACAGGGGCAGAGATTAGCTGGTCCTTTAACTGGTTGAAGCGATCTTCCGCGAAAGGAATCCAATTGATTTGATCACGGACCGTTCTCTTAAGCATGTTGGTAAGGGGCGAGGCTATAGCGTCGAAATTCGGATCAAAACGAGGATAGAATGAAAAGGGAAAGCCTTCCAATAATGGACGCAATTGAGCCCTCTCATTATGGGCGAGATTGGGGTGTACATTCAAGTCTGAGTTAGGCTCTGCTTGGGGGAGAGAAAGAGTTGGCAGGGGATACTCTTCATCTGCTTCTACGCACACCTTTTGGACCAGACACGAGGGTTCAACGGGATAGATGTGTCCCTCGCTTGACGGGGGACTTATTGGACTTATTCGGCCGATTGAGACCCGGGCTAAGGGCTCAGCCACTCTCGGAGTCTTTTAAAAGGGAGCGGGGACTACACGCCCTTTGGAGGTGACCATTTGGCTAAGTTAAAGGACTTGCAGAAGTCGATAATTTTTTTAGACGCTCCTGGCCAAAACAAATATTTAAAATCTCGCTGTGCTCTTTTGTTTTGACCGAAATGTTTGGAAATTAGGCCATCATGAGCCATCTTTAGAACGAATTCAATATACTTTCTTGGCATACACAACGCGTTGGTCGGCAGGCTCTCCGTTTCAACAGAGAACGGTATAATAAACTCATCCTTTACGGTGTATTCAATCTTGCATTCGCCTCGCACCGTTTCAGTCTCCTTCTTCCTTTCTTTTTCCCACAGGGGTTGTAATGGGGTGCATTTTTTTTGCGCCTCAACACATTGAATATTGGTGGTGAGGTCGATGTCTGGGGACGATAGGGTTACCGGAAGCGATAACGACCGGCTGAGAAATTGGGTTTTGGGAGAGCTGTGCGCTCTGTCCAATGAGGACGGGGCAGAATTTAATCCGGGCCGAGAATACGTCAGCCCATCCGGTGGAGTACTGGCACTCAATATGGCACCGTACCACTGGGAACCTGGTGGCACGACCTAAAATGTCATGCGCCAACGCGAACCTGTTATGCTGAGTACTTACGGGGGGGTAGTATATTGTCGGAAACTACTATACAGGTGCAACTTGTATCTCTAACCAAGGTTGACACTCGAAAACAATTGACTGCGCTATTTTCAAACTGGAGCAGCGGAACTCTTGTTGAACGGGCAATTTACCTGTTGATCTGGGTGAGAAGCAGCAGGGGCCGCTGAAGATGCTGCTGGAGGATTAGTCGAGAGGGCAGCAGAGGGTTGGGGGACCTGGTGACTCAACTCGGGCCTTAGTTGAGAATTTTAGGGGCAATTGTAAATTAAGTGCCCAGGGGTGCCACACGTAAAGCATACAATTTCTCGACGGGGGTAGTTCCTAGGCGTAGAGGGTAGTAACGGGGGCTTCACGTCCTTATCCTCTCGCGACGAGTATGGCCTGTATTTGCTCAGTGCCTGCAATTTTACGAAGCCGTTGTTGCCTTTGAGTGGGCTTCCGTTTAAACCCAAACTTGTGTTTTGGGGAGGGCGGGTAGTTCTTCTTGACCTTCTTGGCGTAGAGGTCGTGACTAAAAGCGTCAAGATTGGCTTCTTCCACACACTCCTTGAAAGTGGACGCTCTTCTGTCCGCTATGAAAGCCCTAGGTTCGCGAGGCAGGGTCGACATCAGTTGATCCTTAAAATGAAGTCAATTAGTGACGAATAATCATTTGCTAATTGTGCGGAATCCAGCAAGAATTGGAAATTACGCCAAAGCATGAATCCAAATTGTCTGTAAGTCTGGCCTAGCTGTATTCGCAAGGAGCGGGATCTAACCCTATAAAATTATGGATTCATGTTAATTGTAGGGGAATCGTCACGCCCCTCCCCCCCGTTCACTATTGGTGGAGTCACAAGGCGGTTACCGCAGAGACATCCGGCCCAGGCATCGGCGAGTCAAAAGCGTAACCGCAGCGTGGCACTAATCAGGGCCATGAAAGACCCTAAAAGTCAAAATGTAAGATCTCCCCCAGGAGAGTGAGATCCAGTTTCACGTCAAATAAGAAATTGGAGACGTGTTTCTACCAATCTCGAAGACTAACGAGGAGCCGATGTTTGACTTCGTGGGATAAACTGTTTGGAAAAAAACTCTCCTGGGGCCGTCCTCAACCCCTTCCCCCCTTACCACTCCCCCAGTAGGGGGAGGTATAAATGAGGAACTCTGAGGAAAATCGTGGTAGTATACGTCAGTCTCTAGGTGACGAAGTCCTCGGATCAAAACCGAGCTACCAAGACTGGAGAGGTAGTTTACTTGGGTCGCCAGACCAAGAAGTACCCTGCAAGAGAGGCAGGGCTACCTACCTTAAGGGGCTAAGAAGAAGCTCGTCCTCGAGATAGTCCCAGGTTATCAAACCAAACGATAAGTTAACTTGGTTAAGTTCAACTTACTCTCACCAGAGAGACTCCTCATATCCTGGTGCACCTTAAACACCAGGGTATTCCTCGTCCTTGAAGAATTAAGAAAAGAAGAAGGAAGAGGCTCTCCCCTCGAGCGCGTTATTCGGTGGCCACACCGAACTTCTAAGTTAACTTGGTAAGGAACCAAGTTTAAATTATTCTCGTCTGAGAAACCCCCCTCCGCCATTGAAGAAGACCCTCCCCGAGTTCAGTCCTCGTCCATAAGGAAATAAGTAACGAAGGAGAAAAGCTCCCCCTCGAGCTCGTTACTCGGTGGTCACACCGCACTCCAGGTTAACTGGATTTAAGAACAAAGTTTGACTCACTCTCGCCAGAGAGACCACGACTACTTTGGTGTTGCATAAAGCACCGTATTTGTTCTCGTCCATGAAGAACCACCCCCCATTCCGGAATACCGCGTGGACCCCCAGCTGCTACCTCGCCAAAACGACCTTGTTATCCTGCCCATCTACATCTGGTCAGACGGCACGCGTCGTGAGTCAATAACATTTCTGAGGACTTTAAACTCCAGATGAGTCCGTAAGCCTAATTCTTATAATTGTTGTGTGTAGAGAAATTAACCAATTTTTGAGGGGTAAACTAATTTAATTAATTCTTTTTTATGATAATATTATTGCTGTAGTTAATGTTTAGATGTTGTGTATTCAATGGTTAAAGTTAAAATATAATTTTATTTTGGGAATTAGTGTTGTTTCTCTTATATCCTTACGTGTTTCGGAACGGCTCTGTTCGTTAAGATATTCAGATATCAATATATATTAGACACTATTAGCACTCTTAGAATAGAACAAAAAGGGGGAGGGGGAATTCTACGACATTAATAGCAAAAAGAATTCTGCCTTTAGGGATAAATAATCAAGGGTGGCCTCTGAAAGGAGCGAAATGAATATATCGCGAGGACGAGGCTTCAAGAGTGGAAGTAACTGGGCAACAACATCTGATTCTAAGTCCCAATTGTTGACTTCGAAGATCTTCTCGAAGTGCATTAAATAAGAGCAAAAATTTTCCCTATCCTTGTATGCTGGGAGTTTTAGTGAGGGCACATAAGCCTGTTCATTTCGAGATTCTACGGAGTTTACCTCCACTTGGTTACGGCTTATCTTTCTCTCATGCTGCCTAATTCTTTCATTCTCTTCTCTCTGTGCTTTTCTGTCACTCTCTTCTGCTTCTCTCTGTGCTTTTCTTTCACTTTCTTCTGCTGATCTCTTTGCTTTTCTTTATTTGGCTTCTACTTTTCTTTGTTCGTTTTCTATCTATGCTTTTCTTTCCGGACGTTCATTACGTAACTCTTCCTGGACGTAAGCGATTAAATCTTTCCTAGATAAGCCTAGGATCTGCCCTTGCTCATGAAAGCGATCGAATGAAGACATCCCGGATATGCTAGTTCCGGCCTTTGCACACGAAAAAGCTACCGGAGCTTTTGAAGCTTTACCCCAAAACAAATATAAATTCTACTAACGACACAAATTATTAAAATTCCTAGTACAATTCGAGCAAACTCGCACAAAAGTAAATAAATAACTAAATAACGGGGGAATCTGACTCACAACACACAAAAAAGGGCGGTTACTATTACCGCTTGGCTAGTGAGTATTCTCTTTTAAGGAACTAGAAAAACTGTGGACATACCACACAAGAATGGGGCTACAAATTGACGGTTACCCGTTAATCAAAAAGAAAATTGTCCTAATATATTGGAGTTTAGATATTCTTGGTAATTCAGCTGCTATCAATTAAACTCAGTGCTTCAAAAATCAGACGGGGAAGACCAAAAGCCTAACGTCAAATCATATAATTTTATATATATATATATATATATATATAATATATATATATATATATATATATATATATATATATATATATATATATATATATATATATATATATATCTTTATGTCGAAGTATGGCCAAGTGTATGGAAATATGCGCACACAGGCTCTAAGGTAGGCAAAGCAAGGTGACAACTGTTATTGTTCTAAGAGTGTGATTTGAATAGATAGCTGCAGCTGCGTGACCAAGGAATATACCAAACACAACAACAAAAATAGATTTTAATACATACTAAATAAAAGGCACACAAAAAATATGGATATATATATATATATATGTATATATATATATATATATATATATATATATATATATATATATATATATATATATATATATATATAAGTATATGAATTAGACGGAATTAGTTTGAGAATACTAATAAGATAACGTTGGTTATGGAATGGTTATAATGGGAGATTGAGAGTAATGAGTGATTTAGTTCCTTTGAAACTCGAGAGTAAAGCAAGGAAAACTAGAGGGAAGACTTGGTGAACTTGATTACTCACGGCGTTGCCAAAAATCAGCAGCGGGTGGTGCTACTTTCTTAAACTAGTGTTTTGCTAGATGCGGGCCTCTTGTCCTCAAGAGGTCACCAGAAGAACCTCGGAGGACGGCTTCTCCAATCATTGATTTAAAGTCGGTTGAGAAAGGCTGACTTTGCCTCATGAGACTCTTCTCCCTGACCCCAAGATACGGGTGTGATGCCAGCTGTTCCGTGGATTACGACCGTCACTCACACTTCTTGGGATAGAGCTTCGTTTGACCGAACTCCTTTCGGGGCAGTGTCGTCTTACTAAATCTGTTTGTTATCCTGAGGACGAGGCATATATATCTTGAGGTCTCCAAACCAGGGTAAGAGAGAGGCCTTCTCGAACCCTCGTTATCGGCCGGACAAACCGAGCGTCTCCTTGGGGGTAAGTGTCAAAGGCAGATATCAGCGGACCAGACTGATGACCAGCAACTGGACCTATAAAAACTGTTCGCGGCGAACCTACAAAGTAATCTCCTGACCCAAAAGGGGTGGAAAATATATTTTGAGACGGCGGGGAGGTATCCTTCAATTTCAGCGTCATGCATCGGTGTGAAGTTTTACGGTGACCTAGCGGCAAGTCTAAGAAGGGTGAGGTTGAAAGGTGGGGACATGACTCGCTTTCTCTCCCGAATTAATAACCTAGGAGGTGGGGACTATAATATTATTCTAGGGGATTCCTCTACACGTTTCAGTGCAGTTAATTCAATATAGAAAACAAATTCTTTGTCACTAAAATTTTCTGGCGTAAGGTAAAAGGCCCCTGTTCAAATCACTCATTTATATTTAAAATACTTTTATTTTCATTTGAGTACTGATGTTTATATATTTACTTCAACCTCACAGGGCAGCTTTTGGACTATTTTTACTCTTAAAACATTCTTCTGTGGGGGCACTTTGCATTTATTTGTCTCAGCCACAAATGCTTAAGAGTGGTTTCTATATAGTCGAAACAGGTCTTCGTAGTCTTCATGGTGCAATGTTTGTTCTTCTTATATTTCATGCTGCAGAATATCGTCTTCGGACGTTTCAGGATTCTGTAAATTATTACCAGATAACTACACTTATTGAGTGAAGACAATCAAGTCGAGAAGGGTTGCGAAGCAGTCTCATCACAACAAAAGAATTTTACGGACAGGCTCCAATTATGTAGAAGATATAAAATATACAGTGTTGTAGACTAGGGCAAATTTATATTAACTGATGAAGATCCCTTCTATTTCTAGATCATCTCTCGTTAGGAGGATAAATGGAGCCACTTTAACGAGTGCTGGATCGTGACCAAGGTGAAGCATCAGTACACACTGCATGTCTGGGGCTGCTTCGTCATCTAAGTAACTGAAATACTAACAAGTTTGCCAAAGAATACCTCTAGGAGCTCAAAATGGTAACAAAACAGGCTTCATCAACACCTTTCCCAAAAGTTCAGAAAAAATGTTGGGAGGATGGCTGTATTTCTTAGCACAATGAGGTACGGTGACATGAATCAAAAGCAAATAAAAAAACGTTTGCCTGAAAATAACATCGAATTTTGGAATCCTCTCCGGGGAATTCACCAGATTTAAACCCAAAAGAGTATTTTTTGGTGATAACACTGTAAAAAAAAATTCAATGTCTAGAAAAAACATAGATCACATGTGCATTTTATTATGAAGTTGAGTGTTTTGAATACGGATTTGATAAAAATTTCCCATCACGTCCCTTTTTTTGTAAATTGCCTATTTAATAATTATGCAATTGATACCGATTTACACGATACCATAAATGTATATTGCTCCCAAAGTCAGATTAAATGTGTCCATTATAATAAATTAATTAATGATAATGAATAAGAATGTTTGTTACCATTATGTCGTGGAAAAGGTTCCCGACGATATACTATATATCTATTCTTTGTGGGGATTATTCTATATTCGAGTGCGTTGATTTAATCAGATGGCTGAGTATTATTCTACGTTAATAAATAGGCCTCGAGAGGCCCTATTTATCTTCAATATACTTAAGAAGTGAAACGGAGCCCAAGGGAAAATAATATTGCTAGGATTAACAAAAAAAAAATTTATTAATTAAACTAACAAAAATAAGACATGGAAAATATTTACATGACTGGGGATTAAAATCGGAGATGCACACGAAATGAAAAGGTCATAGGATAAATTTGACTAAGCGTTGGATTAAAATTTGGAGGGATTTAAATGACAAAACAAACCAGAAGGAAAAGGGTTGGCTAAATCCATGTTAAAGCACAGAGTTACGTTGGCGACAAAGTTAAATAATTAAATGCAATTCGTAGCTTACGTATTTAAAAGGTCGGCTTGCAGGTGAAGGCGATTTTAAGGAATGGCTTCGGTCCGCCTGGCGATTTCCTTCCCAGGAGGAGGGTTTTTAGGGATGTTTTCCTTAACGAGGGGGAAGGAAAGACTTCGAGTAGTAGGAGCGAAGTGGGGCTCGGAACTACGAGCGATCCTTGAGAAAGGATACTGGAGATGTTCTGGATGAACAAATTGAGGTTATTAGGGTAACCAAGCGTTTTCTTGAAGAACGTTAAAAGGGGGAATTAAATAACGACTGACGGGATATTAGGGAAGCGACAACCGTTCTCGTCGAAGGGGATCGAAGAACAATGACTGTTCTAAAGTTGTTCTCTTCTGAACAATTGAACAACAGGGGGGCCCTGTTGAGTGGGCGTCTTGAGGCGCAGGAACCTTGGCACTCAAGGATATAGTCCTCTTCTGGACACTAAGGGGGTTCTCGAGGTAGAGAGTTCCTAGGTGCACAAAGGAGACCGGATCGGCGTGAGGCCTGACGAAGATAATTGGGATCTGGTTTAAATGCAAAATTCTATCGCATAAATAGCCTGAGTCAACCCCTCGGGGTATGGGGCAATGGGGACTTCCATTGAATGTCCCGCTAGCGATTCGAACACACTTATCTCCCCATAAGCCTAACTCAATCTGGCCAGATCAACGCCTGCAGGCAAATGGGGGATTGAACCTCCTTGATTAAACTCGGTAAATGTTCGAGGTGATAAGACCGACATGTTCCTCTCTTCTCGCGGGTTACCAGTGGGATGCCTGAGTACAAATATGTGAGAGAAGCGAGCCGCGGCAGCATCAGGAAATTCTATCACACATTATATAATGTATTAAACTACATCATAGTAATTACTTCTTCGTTTGTCTTAAGACGTCTCAGGTTTGTCATGCTTCAGGTTCCAGAAGAAGTCAGCCAGCATAGCAGGGCCCCTTTTCCCTTATACTTGTTTTCCATTGACACTATATTTTGATGGAGCCTCTATCCATGTTTATCACTCACATCTTCCTTATTCTCTGGGAAGAAGGAAAGATGAGAAAGAAGAATGTGTATCCTCAGTTTCATCCATTGTTACCTCGAAGTCCACATCAGCTATAAGTTGACGAATCTGAGAGCCTAAAAATATGCCTTACTTAATATTGGCATCACTTATTTAGGGGAAGATCGCTTTGAGTGACTGAAAACATAGCTTGTTATGTTGCAGTGCTTTGGGAAGTTGCTTTATTAGACCTATATGCACTGGTGATAAAATGATATTCTCTTTCTTAACTAGTGGCTCATGAATTACATTATGGCAGACAGGCATCATAGTTTCCCGAGGTGACCATTCCAAGCGTACATAATGTTTTGATCTGGCTCTACTGTTCCACTTGCAAATGAAGCACATAAACATGGTGTATCCATTTTGTAACCCATTAAGTAGGCCTACTACTTTCAAGTCTCCATAAATTAGCCAGTCTTGGTCCTTGTAACTTAGGCGGTCTAAAATAAAAGCATGGTTCTCATATATCTCTTAAAATGACTGAGTGAGCAACTAGAACTGAAGTTTGGTGTTCCCAATTTGCAACAGAACCACTTTCATGTTGTAAACGGAGTCATCTATTAAAAACCTCCACTTATATGGTTTTTAGGTCAGCTCAAAGGCATTGAATTGCCCTCTGATATCATTACAATAAGTCAAGTTGTTTTCAAGAGTGTAGAATTGCTGTATATCTGTAGAACGCTTTCTAAATACTGAAATTTGGGCATGTTCATCCAAAGGGTTCCATTTTTGAGGACTTGAGGCCAAGAGGTCACTTTGTTGCGTATTAAGTGTTAGATCACGAACAAGATTATTGAGTTCCGGTTTGGTTGATGAGGTGTGGTTTGTTGTCAGATTCAACCTTCGCTACATATGGTGTATCTTGAGATTTTGAATCGTCTGAGTTTCAGGTGTCATTGCTTGGTGGTTCAGATATTGCTGGCTGTGATTACATGCAGAAATAGTGGAAGTGCAATGTAGTAGAATGAGATCAAAGGGCGACCCCATGCCTTTCTGTACCCAGGTGGATCCTGTGATCACCGCATGGAGCTGTGAAAGCATGGCTGATCCCGGGTAAGGATTCAGCCTACGCCGTTATCACACGCCCCAGCTCTTTTTGCTTAAAGACCGATTTCATCGTCCAACACGGCCACCTCACAGCAAACATTCTGGCCTTCCACCCGAAGATTAAATTTCATTGGACATTCCAAAACAAAGTTATCACAATTCCCGTTTCCTCCAAAAGAGTCGCCGATTTTCCCCCCAAATCGCACGCGTCTAGAGGGCCGTCACAGCCACCTCACCAGGCGCCTATATAATCCCAATCGGCGATTTCGATTCGAGGCGAAGGCTAAATCGATCTTTGAACTCTGCCATAGTCAATTGGCCAGTATCCCCATCCGTCAAATCTGCCATAGTCAATTGACAAGTATTAGCATCAGTGAACTCTGCCATAGTCAATCAGCAAGTACCTGGCGAGGATTCTTAAGTCCAAAGACTCTACAAATACTCCCTCATCTGAAAGAATAGATAATCTGACTTCTTCAGTCACAATCATCTTACCGCAACTGGCCCCTTTTCGGCAATGAGCACGTAAGAAATTGAAACCGTTGCCGCCTGCACATTGATCCTGATCTTGAAACTGGCTTACCCCATTGCTCCACTATTAGTGTGAACGCCCCAGGTTTAAATCCCCCCTTTGAATCATCTCTTAATCCACCCACCTCTATCTCGTGTGGGAATTAAACCCCGTCTGTGTGACCTTTTCCTTTAAACCCCAAATCTGTTTAAATATAAATATCATTTATGTTGTTAGTAAAGATATATTTTTGGCTTTGTCTTTCTTTTGCAATCCCAACGAGTACCGGCTACCTATTAATCTTTGGCCAACTTGCACTCTGGAATATTTGTTAAAAAAAGACCCCTCAAAGTTACTAATAAGCCATCCCCACTGAAAACAGAACAATTTCGCCATTTACTAACGGTCTTCAACCAACTTTAACGCAAAGCCATGGAGTATCTACCTACATATATATATATACATATATATATATATATATATATATATATATATATATATATATATATATATATATATATATATATATATATATACGACTTATACGAGGGGTGGTCAATAAGTTTTGCAATTCGGATATAGGGAAGCAAGATATGAGGAAAAGTGTTTTATTATTTTTCAATATAACTATACTCGACTTCAATGCACTTACGCCACTTGTCCCTTAGGCTTCGAATTTCCGACAACCATAAATCTCCCGACTGCAGTTCAATCCACTCCTGTGCGGCGAGCTGGACATCTTCATCGTCAACAAACAGGTGTCCACGAAGTGCAGCCTTGAGCTAGGGGAATAAAATGTAGTAGCTAGGGGCCAGATAAGGACTGTATGGGGGAGGGGTAAGCTTATCGAATCCGCAATCGCGCAGGGTAGCTTGTGCAACTCTGGCCTTGTGGACTAAGACGACGTTGAAGTCGATCATGGGACGTGAGGTTTCTAGGGACCCAACAAGCAGAGAGAGAACTTGGTCATGGCCAAATTGTAGTAGATGATGTCCATAACACTTCCATGTGATATTCCAAGTTATCGCTTGATTCCTTTGACCTTCACCCGACGATTTTCGAGGATCATCCTCTCCACAATGGCTAAATTGTCATCGTTGGTCACGTCTCAAGGGCGTACTGGACGAGGGTCATCTTCAAGGGACTCACGACCATGGCGGAACTTCCAATTCCAGCGAGTAATGGTTGCATAGGAAGGGGCCGTGTCTGTGTACACTGCAACCATGCGTTCATGGATCTCTTTGGCATTCTTGCCTTCCTTGGTCAAAGATCTGATCACTGCGCGGTGCTCAACCTTCTTTATTGTTAAAAGATTTAAGACTGACGATCTGCGATCAGCTAATGCTTCCTAAATAGACGAGGCAGGAGTGTGCGGCTGTAGGTCCTGACTTGTTATAACTTGTCCTAACACTCCCACAAACAGCCATCCCCCTTCCTCTGTTTTGCCCTACCGATTCGCAAAACTTATTGACCGCCTCTCGTATATATATATATAAATATATATATATATATATATATATATATATATATATATATATATATATATATATATACAGGGTGTCCACAAAGTCTGGGTACATAGGAATTTTAATATTTTATTTATTTGTTATTTTTCCTCCCCAGATCGAATGATGGCTCTGTCTAAAAAAGAAGGAATCGAGTTGGTACTCTTAAGTAGACGAGAAGGATGGCCTTATCGCAAAATTGCCGATTAATTTAACCTTCGACACCCTGATCGGCAACCTATTTATTTTACTGCCGTCAGGGAATTGGTCACGAAGTTTAAAGAAACATGCATTGTCTTGGACAAACCCCGTTCCGGGCGAACAAAGACTTCCAACGAAACGAAAGAGGTTGTCATGGCCAAGATTGCTGCTAGCCCCAAAAAATCACTTCGTTGGACATCCATGGAGTTGGGTGTTACAAGTTCAACTATCCACAAATCTTGATAGAGCAGAATTTCCATCCGTACAAATTACAGATATTGCATCACTTAAATGAAGACGACCCCGATAGACGAATGCAGATGTGCGAATGGTTTTCAGATAAATTGTATGAAAATATCAATTTTACTAAAGACTTTTTGTTGTTCAGTGATGAAGCTTTGTTTTATGTTAATTGTGGAGTCAACAGACAGAATCTTTGATCCTGGTCTCAAGACAATCCACATTGGATGGATCCATCCAAACAGCAAGGCTGCCAAAAGGTGATGGTGTGGTGTGGTTTGTGGAAAGCTCATGTGCTAGGACCATTCTTCTTTGATGAACATGTAACCGGTGAGACTTATCTGAACATGTTGAGAGACAAATTAATGCCTCAAATTGAGCGCCTAGGCGGGGGACTTGCGGACTGGTTTCAGCAGGATGGAGCCCCTACCCATTTTGCTACAAATGTTAGAGATTGGCTGAATGGTACTTTTCCTCACTGGATTGGAAGAAGAGGTCATGTGGAGTGGTCCCCTCGTTCACCAGACCTTTCTCCCTTTGATTTCTTTTTCTAGGGTATGTTAAAAGAGAAAGTTTACTCAATGAAGATTGCAAATCTAAACCACTTGAGAGAACGCATTATCAGTCAGTGTGCTGAAATCGACGGCAATATACACCTATTCAATCGAGTTCACAAGAATTTAGCAAGGCGCATCGAATTATGCATTGCAAATAATGGAAATCATATTGAAAATATAATTTCTTAACATTATAATTAAATAATATTGTTTTGTTCTAACTTTATGTATTTATCCCTTATGTATCCAGACTTTTATGACACCCTGTATATAAAGAGAGAGAGAGAGAGAGAGATATAGTTTGGCCATTCCATGGCATACAGCATTTTATGTATTTTGATCTTTTTAATGGATACATCTCTTGATAATATATTAAAGACCAGGAAAGAAAACTCATTGAATACCCACATTTAATATAGGTTAAGTAAAAGTACCAATCCGTTGATGGTCCTTAGGCTCCCTCCAGACCATTGATAATCCAAACAACAGGCAAGGAGCTTTGCCTTCCATCTAGGCAGCAAGGGAACTTGTAAACCTGACACAACATATATGAGGTGCCCTTTGTTTGTCCTGGTCACCCACTTTACATCCAATTACAGCTCATAAAGTTTGTTCACATGTTTAGTCAACTGTCTCGTGTAGTGTCTTAATGTAACTGATCTATATATATAACTGAAACAGTCTTAAGCATTCAGGCATGTTCTAGTCATGTTAGCTGTCTCCTGTAAACAAGAAATATTGTAGTCTGTGAAAAATAATATAAATAGTAACAGCAACAAATATTATATATTGAATAAAAAAGTAAAAATATGAAGCATTTATACTCATTCACAAAATTATCAAGCGTTACGTAAGTTACCACGGATTTGGACATATATAACAAAAAAATATTTAGTATTCTTTCATAAATTTTATGGGTTAGGTTGCAAAAATACCTTAGGAACATCTCAGTAAAATTATATATAAATCCGTTCATAACATTTAGAGTTGTCACTTTTGGCTCAATCGTGTTTTCATTTAATCTCTATGAAACCATCAGTGTATTTAACGGAAGTTAGATGGTAATTTACAAGAAACTGGAGGGTCGCAGAAAGAGACGGACGTTATTTTCGTAATTTACGTAAAAAATAACCTCCAAAATTTTTATTCTCATTTCCGTTTTTATTTTTGATTGTTGTACAGTGTAATCAAACTGGCGGTTGATAAACAGAAACCAGCCATTTGGGGGTAGTGCATATTTAGGAAAAATGAAGCAAGACATCATCACAAACTTGGTCTAAGGCAATGGTTCTCAAACTTTTCCAGTACGTGAACCCTTTCAGTAGTACAAAACCTACCATGAACCCCACCTTTATAAGTCTTCTGAAAGTGTATTAATTTCTAATTGCTTAGATACATTTTAAAGATTAATAAAAGCATAGAGAGAGCAATAACAACAAACAAAAAATGTGTATTAATGTTTATTAACAAGGATTTATTTAATCATGTTTTTAATAAGAAAGATCTACTTGCTTCTTTGTTACAAGTAATCCAATACGTGGGTCTATGTGGCTCAGGGCACATCGCATGTCTGCTTCAGCATCCAATCTGTTTCTCGCCTTTAATTTGATTACCAAGAGAGTCGAGAAACCACTTTCACAGAGGTAAGTCAATGAGAAAAAAATGAGAACCTTCAATGCAAATTCGCTGGTTTGAGGGAAAGCGGAAAGCATTTTGGCCCAGCAATTAGAGCTGCTGAACCGTTGTTGTTCCTGGAACTCCTATTTGTCTGCGGTGTTGTTGATGAGCTCCAAGAATTTCTCTTGTATGCCATCGGGAAGATCGTCCACAGTGCATCGGAAAGGATTGCGGGCAAGTTTCAGCTGTACATTCTCATTTGCATCAATCTCATGAAAATAGTGTCCGAACTTTTCTTGGAGGTTTGCTAAGTGTTCTTAGATCTCTCGTTGCAGCACTTCTGCAAGTGGTTCTTCACCAACGACCTCAGTCAAACGTTGGAAGGAAGCTACATTTCCCCTCTCGACTTTCCTCTCTCAAAGAGCTAACTTGCCTAGGAAAGCCTTGATGGCATCGGTGTGCATTATGATGGCGGTATCTGGGCCCTATGGTTGCCAGTTGAGTTTATTCAATGCTTCGAGCATATCTGCGGGTCATGACCCACAGTTTGGAAACAAATTGAAGCAGTGCTGATGAAAAATGGACATTACTTTAAATATTGACTGCACGCATCATTTCACTGCAAGCAAAATGCAACGTATGATTACTATTACCTCTATTAATTTTATTATATGAAAATATATAGTAATCTCAGAACTTTTGGCTGACAATGTATATATATATATATATATATATATATATATATATATATATATATATATATATATATATAAGGTGCATAGTGAGACCACAAAAGTTGTCATCGTTTCATTGTTTTGAATTGTTTATTACTCACTTATTATTACAGCTTTAGAAATCAAATAAAAATTATGCGAAAGAGAACCTTTTAAAGTTTTATTATATTCACTTCTTTTCAAAGTGACGTTCCTAGACATTCTTACATTTCACACAACGAGAAAGGAATTTATTTATTACATTTTCCCAATCGCTGCATTCAATAGACTGTACACTCTCTACAACCGCTTGTTTTAATTTCTCGATAGAGACGGGCCAGGAAAACTGTGAGCGATAAGAAATGATTCTTTCTTCAAAAATCTTGTTAAATATTCTCGTGATTGTCTAGTTGTGTAAGCTTTCCTACGTCTGGCTGAAACCATTTGTTACTGCGGTTTTCTTGTCCAAAAACAGTGGTCAACATTTCTACACATCTTTCTGAAGTTGCTAAAAGCGGTCTCATTGTCTTAAAGTCCTGAAAAAAAATGAGGAACATAAACTTTGCTGCGAATCAAACCACACCAGACAGTAACTTGGGGTAAATGCAAATGTTTTTCTACGTGCATATTCGGCTTGTATTGTGAACACTACCGGCAATTGGGTAAGTTGATGACCTCATTCAGAGAGATGGGGCATTAATCACTGAATTTTATATCACTAAATCTTAGCTGGATTTATTCAATTATTATGTCAAAGCTTTCACATATCATTAAAGGACGCTGGTAGTCTTGTTCTATAAGCTGTACCAAACACATAATTTTGAATAAATTTATTCTCAAATCCAATGTGATTATTTTTCGAATGCTCTCCCGTTGGATTTCTGTCTCAGCCAAAATTCGTCTCATAGTTTTCATGTTGTACGTTTCAATCTGAATCAATACTTTTAGCGGTTTGCACACCTTTGCTGCACCCAGACTTACCTTTAGGCATGTTCTTGATTTAGCCGTCATGTTTTCATTTTACGAAAATCATGCGAATTGATTTTGGATCTATGGTTCTCTGCTGATAGTATTGCTGTCTGAAAGACCGTTGGATGGCAACTACCAGAGCCATGTTTGATCATCTCTTCTGCGATGATAACAAGTTGCACATCCGATAAATAACCCCAGATTTTCGTAGAAAAATCTGTCATTTTTTTTTAAATAGAGATTTCGTATCTAAGATAAAGAAAAAATGAGGTCTGCTCACCTAAATGTCGCGTGCCCTCACTTTTCTGATTTATGTCCTTACGACTTTGAAAAGTTTAAATAATTCCAGGAGTAACATTAGGAGGACGTTGGCAATTATATCATTTAAAAGAGAATGTAGACACCTTAAGGGTTTTAAATTTTGTCAGAATCGGCCGAATAGTTATGATGTTATTGCCAAAAAACCTAATTCCTTGGCTAACATTGGCTGACTTTGGCAATTATATTATTTGAAAGGTAATTTAAAACAATATCAGGGTTTCAAATTTCATTAGATTGGGCAGAATAGTTATGATATTATTGCCAAAACAAAATAATTCCCTGGCTAACCTTGGGGAGACTTTGACAATTATGTCATTCAAAATATAATGTAAAACAACATAATTCTTTCATATTTCGTTAGAATGGGCTGTATTGTTACAATGTTATTAAAAAAAAAGCCAAAAGGTGGACCGGCCGACCGACATTTAGAGTCGCCCGCGACTAAAAAATCACAACTTTCTAAAAGCTTATTAAAAAGCAGAACTAAATTATATTAAAATATATATTTTTTAATTAAAATGGTGAGCCTTAACTTTTTGTCACACCTCTTTTATGGAATTGGAAAGGCGAAAAAATGGTCACACCCTAATTACATAGTTTAGAATAGTATATTATAGCATAACATAGTATAGCATAGCATAGCATAGCAAAACAGAGTATAATAAAGTATAATATAGTATAGTATATGGAGTATAGTATCTACTAGCATAGTATAGCCTAGCATAGCCTATCCTAGTATAGCCTAGTATTGTCTAGAATATTATAACATTTTATAGAATAACAGAGTATAGACACGAATAGTAGCCTGGCAAAACCTAGCTTACCATAGGATATCCTAGGGTGCGGGAGGAGGGAATACAATAACTATTTCAAAATGTCTGCAGCCGCTCACCAGCAACACAGCACCCATCATCAGTGAACAACAGGCGAGCAACAGGTTTCCGCCATCACGACGTATGTATTTACCAGGTAACAAAATTGATTTTTCGTATGTCTGTTGTTATTTTTCACGGTTCTCATATATTGTCTCACGTCGGTAAATATGGCGTGATTGTTTATAGTTAAGTTTCACTACGATATTTAGCCATATTGACATGTTAGCAAGTGAAATGAAGTGCTTCTTTTCGAAGTGGCCACCATGGCATTTTTGTGAGAAAAAAAATGGTGGTGCGGGAGAACATTGACCGCCAACATGTGGGGGAACACCGATGCGTGAATTTTGAAAATTCAATATACTTTGAAATACTTGGAAAAACATAACAAAAAGTCACTGATTATGTATATTAGGATGAAAATAGATCGTAGTGGTGAACTAGTTGATTTAAATGAAGTGGAACAGTGTTTTGGGGGGATGTAAAGTTGAAGTTGATTTATAGTGAATTATGATGCAATATCAGTGTCATTATGCTATAAGCACATCAAATAATTATTATATAAGTGACTTAGGTTATTAGAATGACTATAGGATTAATATTCAATTTGCACACATAGATTTTTACCACCGGATGTATTCGAGACATGGCGATCGGTGTACCCCCACATCACTACGATTTTCGAAAAAATTATTTAAAATACTAATAAGGGTTTAAATACTGTAGAAAATACTATAATATATAGCTAATTGCTAATATGAAATAAACAAGACTAATAATTCTTGACCTAAAAAGAGGAAATTTGTTTTCTGGAGGGTTCAACTTTACTTATTCATGTCTAATGTCATTAACTCTCAGATCTAGCCTACTGCCTTCTTTGAAGCCTGATCATCATGCCTCACAAGTATGTCAGGAAAAGTGACAATCAGCTCGACCTCACCAACCTGTAGGCTGCATTCACGCACCAAGTTGCAACAAATTGCAGCATCGAAGCGGCCGCTTGGGAATTCGGATTCAAGAAAGCAACTCTTGTGGTAAGTTTAAAAATTCATTCATCCTAATTAGGCTACATCAAAGGTCTGGAATTCACTTCCTCAGTCTGTGTTTGCAGACTCGTTTAACATTTCCCTCTTTTAAGAGACAAGTCTGCCAACATTTTCGGAACCATATTTCATTTTTTTACTTTATTTTGTAGCCTAGATTTATATATTTTATTTTTTTTATCTTTTTATCAAGGGCCTTCTAAGTCGTAATTCATTTCTTTTGTTAGAAGATGCCTTCAATCGGACCAAGGAGTTGTTCTCGAAGAAGTCACTTATGTGCCTGTGCAGCACCATACTAATTGGATTTTTCCCACAACAGGAGCTGCACATAATGGAATATACCTTCCAACCTGCCAAGAAGGATGGTATACCAGGAGGCCAAAGTTTGTAGGAGCCAGAACATCATTGATGCCTGGGAGAAGGACAGAATGGCAACACAAGACTGATACTACTCGTTCATGGACCGTCATCCAAACCTTGAGTTGAAGGTTCTCAAAGGCATGTCAATTGCCAGGATTGTGGCCTTCAACAAACTTAATGTGGAAACCTTCTTTAAGGCTTACACAGTTATAAGGCCTGTTAAGGTTGTGTGTGTGAGGGGTCAGACAGTAGCCACGCAGGTAACTCGGGAAAGAGGGGACACCATGACGTTTGTGGGTATTATAAATACTGTGGGGCAGTCCATCCCTCTAGTGTTTATAATTCCCAGATGTAGATGGAACCCAGCTTTCATGAGGAAAACGATCTTCGGTTCCAAAGGCATATTGCATCCTAATAGCTGGAGGAACGGTTACTGCTTCGAGCAGACACTTCAGCATCTTTATGAGAAGTCTGGTTCTTCTGTAGAGAACAAGATTCTTCTTATCATGGACAATGCTGAATGTCACATAAACATTCATGTTGTGGAGTTTGCGATCAAGCATGGTATCGTGATTGTTACCTTACCTCTGCTTACGACAGACAAACTTCAGTCATTGGATGTGAGTGTGTTTGGTCCCTTCAGGACTTTTTTGCGTAGCCTACTAAACGACCACTCTCTTATGCGCCCTAATAAGCATATAACAGTGCACCAGTTGCCAGGTCGACTGGTATCTGGCCTATCAATCGCAAAATCTTCCCAGATGATGCGTTTGTAGGAGCATAGGTAACAGAACGACCGGCACCACCTGTGAATTTTGCAGTAAAAGTTACTCCAACTTCTTCTGATAAAGAGGAAGGACTAGCTTATGGCTAGTCCTTCCTCTCTATCAGAAGAAGTTAGAGTGACTGAGAATAAGGAGGCCATCACAGATCTGAGGATGAAGAGAGAGAAGAGGAAGAAAATAGAGGAGAAAAAGAAGGCATTAAGAGAGAATAAAAAGTGTGGAAGGCACAGGAAGTCTGTCCCTGTAGAGCAAGTTAATGAGGAGGAAGACGTTGATGATGTTCCTATGCAGCTTGATAACTTCTCAGAGTACTCAGATGAGGTGGAGGATGAGGATAATTTGACAGAATTGTCCTCCCCTTTTATTGAGAAATCACCAGAGGTGAGGGACTTTATATTTTTGCAGTCAAAATTTATCAATTATCATAATTCATTATCAGGGATAGCTTAATCCGGCATATATATTTATTTTTTGTTTTTTTTATTTCAGTTTTTAATTCTTTTTTAGGTGGGGGACTTTTTTTTTGTTGAGCTGAAGCTAGAATAGGAAAGGAACGTGGGACATTGGTGTGCTATGTTGCCCAGGTCTTGGTCATCATGGAGGATCTGTCTCCCCTGCATTCAGATGATGACCTATCCCCTGTTGATGTGATGGTGGAACTCTGCTCCTATGGGGACCCTGGCACCTCCACTGACCCTGCCACCCAAGGCCCTAGCACTAATGACCCTGCCACCCAGGC
The DNA here is from genome assembly GCA_963969495.1 of Ceratothoa steindachneri. Classification (NCBI taxonomy): domain Eukaryota; kingdom Metazoa; phylum Arthropoda; class Malacostraca; order Isopoda; family Cymothoidae; genus Ceratothoa; species Ceratothoa steindachneri. Next base: position 90,102,901 of record OZ018328.1, read on the forward strand.
CCTAGCACTGCTGACCATGCCATCCCAGGCTCTAGCACTGCTGACCCTGCCAGTCCAGGCTCTAGCACTGCTGACCCTGCCATCGCTGACCCTAGCAATGCTGACCCTGCCACCCCAGGCCCTAGCACTGCTGACCCTGCCATCTCGGGCCCTAGCACTGCTGACCCTGCCACCTCAGGCCCTAGCAGCTCAAACCTTGCTTTCCCTGAGATCACCCCTAGATAGTGTCAAGCCGTTCCCCAAGACCTCCTCTTTATGGACATAAGAGGCTACGGACCTGTATTCTGACTGAGAATGAGGAGGCCATCACAGATTTGAGGATGAAGAGAGAGAAGAAGAAGAATATAGAGGAGAAAACGAAGGCATTAGGAGAGAATAAAAAGTGTGGAAGGCGCAGGAAGTTTGTCCCTGTAGAGCAAGGTAGTGAAGAGGAAGACGTTGATGATGTTCCTATGCAGCTCGTTAACTTCTTAGAGTACTCATATGAGGTGGAGGACGAAGATAATTGGACAGAATTGTCATACCCTTTTATTTAGAAGCCACCAGAGGTGAGGGACTTTATATTTTTGCGGTCAAAATTTATTAATTATCATAATTCATTATCAGGGCTAGCCTAATCTGGCATACATATTTATTTTTTGTTTTGTTTTATCTCAGTTTTTAGTTCTTTTTCAGGTGGGGGACTTTTTTCTTGTTGAGCTGAAGATAGAAGAGGAAAGGAACGTGGGCAAATTGGTGTGCTATGTTGCCCAGGTCTTGGTCATCATGGAGGATGGGAAGTTTAATCTTTCTTTCCTCCGCGTGAAGTCAGCTTTCTCCAAGGACACCTTTACCTTCCCTACTATCTTGTACGAAGCATCTGTCGAGCCAGGACAGTGTAAGGGTGTCCTGGTAACCACTAAGAGTGCCACCAAAAGGCAAGCCGACTTGATTAAGGTATACCCCCATCTGATTGTCTTCAATATGTACTTCTGAACCTGTAGTAGCCTACAGGCTAAGGTATTTATTTGTATATAGTTTAATGTCTTGAATTCCGTCTATTTGTATGTAATTAGGCTATAAGTTGCTCAAATATACTTTAAGGTGTCTTAACTTCCCTTTCTAGTCCAAATAGTTGTTAATAATTTATAAAATTTCATAAAGATTCAAAAAAAGATTTTTGTCTACCAGAGTTAACTTAGTTTTGACAAATAAATGTTGTTTTTTTTATGTGCTCATCTTTTATTTCATCACTTAATAATGATGGGGGTGGCTAGGGTAATCACATATGTTGATTTCAGGCCAAAAAAACAATGTTCTTTGTTTTATGAGCTTCAAAAATACGGGTCGGTGTTCACCCACACCCAGGTTGGTGTTACCCTGAGGTAGGGGAACACCGACTGAGGTCTCCCCAAATTTTGAAGTCTCAAAATTGACACTTATTTCCTGAGTTGAGGATTTATGAGTATACCATAGGTGGGCCATGTTATGACGTTTTTTTGAAGCGGGGGAAAGTTTGCACACGCTCAGGTACAAAATGGAATTTTAATGTGGGTTTTTCTACTAATAGGTCAGTGATCTTCCACCTCACCCTACCATAGTATTACCTCACCTAGCTTAATAAAACCTAGTGTAGCAGAATGAGGTCAAGTGGTGGCCACGTGCCCTTCTGTGCCCACGTGGATCAGGATATCACCGCAGGGAGGTGGTGAAAGCATGGCTGAACCTAGGCAAGGAGGTGGCCGACGCTGTTATCACACTCCCCAGCTGTATTTGCCTAGGGACCGATGTCATCGCCCCCCCCCCGGATACCTCTTTGCGAGCATTCGGGCTTTCAGCTCGATGATTAAAATGCGTTGGACAGTACAACGAGCATTATCAGAATTCTTTCTTTCCCCGAAGGATTCGCCGACTTTTCCCCAATTTTGCGCGCGCATTTGGAGCCTCCTTACCAGGCGCCTAAATAACGCTTCGACTGAGTTTAGAGGGCAGCACTATTAGACTTTCACCTACTCTAACGAAGGAGCTAAAAACGCTGTCCCCCTCCCCCCCTAGTGGCGAGTTCAATTCAAGTCGAAGGCTAAATCGACCCGTGAACTATGCCTTAGTCAATCGCCAAGATTCGACATCAGTGAACTCTGCCCTAGTCAATCAGCAAGGACTGACAAGGATTCCAAACTCCGAAGGCGACAAGTGCTGCCTCGTCTGGAGAAATATGTAACCTGACTTCTTCCGTTGCATTCACAGTAACCCCCAACTGGCCCCTTTTCGGCAACGAGCACATAAGATAATTGTAAACGTTGCCACCTTCAGATTGAACTTGAATTTGGCTTATCCAATTGCTCCATTATTTGTGTGAACGCCTGAGTTTAAAATCCCTCTTGAAATCACCAAACTGAATCCGACCTATTTAATCCCTTAATAAACCTACCTGATCGCGTGCGGACTTTCAACCCCGTCTGGTCGACCATTCCCCTTAAACTTAATTTATATGTAAATATATATATATATCCTTTTGTTGTTAGTAAAGTTATATTTTCGTCATTGTCTTTCTTTTGCAACCCTAGTCCGTACCAGTAACCTGTTAATCTTTGGCAAACTTGCACCTTAAAATATTTGTTTAAAAGGAACCCGCCAAGTTAATAATAAACCATCCCGAACTTGATTCATAACAATTTCTCTTTTACTATCGGTCTTCAACCTACATCAGCCCCAAGCTCAAAGTACCTTCGTATATATAAATATATATTCTGGCCATTCCACGACACCTAGCATAATAAAGACTAGCCTAGATTACCTAACATAGTAAATCCTGCCTAGCATAGTACATCTTATAATAGTATAACATAATATAGCAGAGTAGATTATGTCATAGCATAGCCTACCATAGTATAGCTTAGCCTAGCTTTGGATAGCCTAGCTTAGTATAACCAAGTCTAGCATATGAATCCCTATAATAGTAGAACTTACCATACCATACTCTAGTGTAGCTAGCATAGTGTAACCTAGCCTTACATAGTGTGATAGAACGAGTTGAATCTGTGTTAAATTCAACTCCTATCCCATATTAGTTAAAACCTCGAGGAGGCCCACGTGCATCTTCGATTCGAGGCTTGGAGTCTTATCAACAGCTACCGGACGTCAATGTTTAAACAAGGAGGTTATCGTCCCCCCCCGTTCGCCCCCATACGCCGACCTCGCCAGATCGAGTTAGGCTTATGGACAGATAAGGCATTGTTCCCCGGCTCGGCTGTGCGTTCCCTCGAAGCTTCCACCCCATTCTCCCCCACGCCAAGGAGATGTCCTGGCTATTTATATGGAAACTTTACCACTAAGATCAGATTGGAGATCCAGATTTTCGTCGCGAAACATCACAACGACCCTCTCTCCCTTTGTGCGCCAAGGGACCTCGACCTCGAGATTCACCATCACTTGTCCAGAAGGAGGACAATATTCCTTGAGTGCCAAAGGTTCGAGCCTTTAGTGACGCCAAGTCCCCAAGGCATCCCCCCCCTGTTGTTCAAGGAGAACAGCATTAGAACAGCCATTGTTCGTTTTGAGCCCTTCGCCAAGAAACGGTTCTCATCCCCCCCCTGTTGTTCAAGGAGAACAGCATTAGAACAGCCATTGTTCGTTTTGAGCCCTTCGCCAAGAAACGGTTCTCATCCCCCCCTGTTGTTCAAGGAGAACAGCATTAGAACAGCCATTGTTCGTTTTGAGCCCTTCGCCAAGAAACGGTTCTCATCCCCCCCCCCTGTTGTTCAAGGAGAACAACATTAGAACAGCCATTGTTCGTTTTGAGCCCTTGGCCAAGAAACGGTTCTCACCCCCCCCCCCCCTGTTGTTCAGAAGAGAACAACCTAGAACAGCCATTGTTCGTCAAGCCGTTCGTCGAGTAACGGTTCTCCGTCCTAAGACGCCACGTCAGGATCCTTTTATCCCCCCCCCCTTCGGCTGGAACTCGCCAGCGGACCGAATATTCCTTCAAGTACCTTTCACTGCACCCTAATGAAGTTACGTAAGCCAAGCGTCACCTTTTGAGTATTGATCCCTTATTTGTCAATTCTATCCTGTGCTTTAAATGGTTTATCGAACCATCCCATCTCTTTAACTCCATATTTGTTTTACCTTTTTTTGATCCCTTAAATCCTTGGATTAGCCCGAGTCTCCACGACCCTTTCCATTCTGTTTGTCAATATTTTCCGTTTTTGTGTATTGTTTATAGTTATTATTAATAAAACTCTATTTTATTAATGATAACAATATTATTATCCTTGAGCTCAGTTCCACTTCTTAAGCATTTTGAAGATACATAATATCGGCCGCCAGACAGTAAAAACGCACTCTAGAGATAATTAAGGAAGTTCCCTTAACGAATAGTGATATATGGTATATCGTCGGGAGTCATTCTACGACATAGATATATATATACTATTTAATTTGGTATCAGGTGTGTAAGGTTTAACGCTATATCTTTGCAAACACTGGTCTCAGTCGAGTAAAGCATAGTGTTATTCGTTATAATAATAGAGTATAGTAGTTCCCTTTTGTTTTAACGATTGCTATCCCCCTTTTTTTTTAAACTTAAGAAGCTGAAGTAGCTCAAGTAACTGTTATAATAATTTGTTTGTGTTTTTTTTTGTGATTTTAGTCAGTTGTTATTTAGATTGAGAAACCAAGTACGAATAGGTCAGTGCCCATATTTCGGTAGGCTAATTCTATAGAGGCATAATTCTTGTTGCGAGGAATTTTAGTTGGTTGACTAGTGCGCCCCCAAGTGCAAAGATGACTCCGTTCGAAATCTTTAAAGCGCAAGGAGAGTCCTGTGGACTTTCCGGAAAAGAACTAATTAAGTACATTCAAGAGGAGCAAAGGAGAGAAATACAACGAGAAGAAAGAAAAAGAGAGGAACGGATAAGACAAGCTGACCATCAGATTGAGTTAGCTCGGATTGAAGCAGAATTCCAAAGAAAAATGGAAGTAATAGAATGGGAAAGAGTAATCCAACGAGAAGAAAGAAGGAAGGATTCGCGCCTCTTCCCAGGAAAGCTGACAAAGTTTCCGAGCCCCGTAAAACCCCCAAACTTCTTTCCCCAAAACCAACAACGGGACTCCAAACCTCCCGTTAAGACTTCTCCTCCATTTCTCTTCCCGAAGCGACTAACCATATGCTTCACCTGTGGTGTAGAAAACCACATGAGCTGGAATTGCCCCCAAAATTCTAGGCTTAAAAGCGGACCAGCCCACCAAGTTCACCAGATTAATGCAACCCCGGCTCCCCCGGTGGTGCAGACCCAAGCAGAAACTTCTCCCCATCCGTCAGGCCACCAGGTAAATTTTTTTTTTGATAAAAGTTCAGCGGGAACTTTGAAATATGAGGAGGGCAGCGTGGACAACTGCCGAGTATCGACTCTCGTCAGGGACACAGGATGTACGTGCTTCATCGTGTCCGACGAACTCCTCCCAGTGGCCTCTAACCACGAAAAATTTGCGGTGGTACGTGACTACCTTGGGCGGGCGAACAGATTCCCCGTCGCTAGATGTTACCTGCAGTGTCAATATTATAATGGCTGGGCTGAAGTCATTGTAGCACCCATAAAATTCTGTTCCGTACTTATAGGACAGAGCCCCCAACTAAGTTTCGACCCTGTGTTTCAGGCCGCCCTTCCTCAAGGCCGAGATAAGAAAGAAGCCCAGGAGCCCGTCCCCATCAGAACCCCGATACCGTCCGATTTCTCGGAGACCCCTAACCAGGACTTTAGGACGAAAAAAGAGGAATGTGATTCACTAAAACCCTTAGGTGATAAGGCCCCAGACAAGGACACGGAAACTGTCCCTGGACCCCAAGAAAAAAAGAACCCCCAACGCGCCCATGGAGATACCTTCGTAGAACTGGACGAAGCATCGGCGCTTGAAGAGGATTGCCCCGCGGAGTCGCTTAATGTAATCCAGACAGTGTGCATCCAACCTGATGCCGATTACCCTCCTCCTTCCCTACCAGGCGAGTCTTTGGAACCCTCTGACCTGGATAATGACGCGCAGCTGACACCACGTCAGAAGAGTCAGCTACAAGAACTAATTAAATGGAGTCACCATTTACCCGCCCTATTAGTTCTTTTCGAGCAACTGCGTGAAAATGGCCTCACCATTGGCCCCAGCAAATGCCATTTTGCTCACGAAACCATCAAATATTTGGGTTTCAAAATAGGATGAAGCAAGTTAGGTCCCCACGAGAACAAGATTAAGGCAATCGCCCACATGCCCCTCCCGATTACAAAGAAGCCATTAAGATCGATCCTAGGATCAGCTTCTCCCTATCAGCGATTTGTTCCGAATTTCGCTGCAATTTCGGCCCCCCTATGCCCCCTTCAGGAAAAGAATTTCTCCGATCGTTTACGTTGGAATGATGTCGCTGTTTCCCATTTTAACCAGCTCAAAAGTAAGCTCAATTCTGCCCCCATTTTTAAGTTGCCCAACTCGGAAAAATCCTTTGGGGTTAAGACCGACGTGATCAACGAGGGCATTGGAGGTGTACTCCTTCAATACGTGGATGACAGAACGAGTCATCCGGTTGCATATGCTAGTCGTCAATTATTACCACGCGGAAAGAGATATGCCACTAGAGAAAAGATAGCTCTATCAATTATCTGGGTCATAGACAAATTCAAGCTGTACTTGATATGTAAAGAATTTCAAATAGGAACCGACCACCGTCCGTTAGCCTATATTAGGAATGTGAGACACTCAAACGGCCGCATCATGCGCTGGAGTTTACTCTTGCAAGAGTATCAGTTTAAAATAAATTAGATAAAAGGTTCCGATAACCAGGTCGCTGACGCACTCAGTAGGAATGCGTTACCGAATAGCGTAGAATAATTGTATTCATAGGATTAGTATCTCCATGTAGGTATATACCGTCTTGTACGACTTAATCTAAGATTCTTTTGTAATATAATTAATTAATGTATATGTCTGAATTTTGTAACGCTCAATGTCTAATTTTTTGTATGTCTATATATTTGTTCTTATTAATTTACGTATAAATTATTTTGTCCCGTATGTCCTAAGTTTATATCACTTCATTGCTCCATGCCCATTTTTTTTCTCTGATTAAGTTGTATTAAAGGTTATTTTCCCCTGTAATCTAAAGATAAAAATAATCATGTATTGAGGTAATAATAGTTAGGTGCAGGAAGATACGGTTGGTACAAGAAAACGAGTTCCCTACAACGGAGCTCTATCGTTGTCCCTTCTCTCTTTTTTTTTCGAAGTGACAACTTCCCCTGGAATGGAGGGGTGTGATAGAACGAGTTGAATCTGTGTTAAATTCAACTCCTATCCCATATTAGTTAAAACCTCGAGGAGGCCCACGTGCATCTTCGATTCGAGGCTTGGAGTCTTATCAACAGCTACCGGACGTCAATGTTTAAACAAGGAGGTTATCGTCCCCCCCGTTCGCCCCCATACGCCGACCTCGCCAGATCGAGTTAGGCTTATGGACAGATAAGGCATTGTTCCCCGGCTCGGCTGTGCGTTCCCTCGAAGCTTCCACCCCATTCTCCCCCACGCCAAGGAGATGTCCTGGCTATTTATATGGAAACTTTACCACTAAGATCAGATTGGAGATCCAGATTTTCGTCGCGAAACATCACCACGACCCTCTCTCCCTTTGTGCGCCAAGGGACCTCGACCTCGAGATTCACCATCACTTGTCCAGAAGGAGGACAATATTCCTTGAGTGCCAAAGGTTCGAACCTTTAGTGACGCCAAGTCCCCAAGGCATCCCCCCCCTGTTGTTCAAGGAGGGGGATTGATGCAGATGTAATCTTGATTTCTGAACATGGGATTGACACTCTTAGCTGCGAAATGAAGATGTGGAACTACGACGTGTTAATCACGAATTACTCTCAAGAGCGGTACGACGGTGCCGCCTTTGAAATCAAAAGATGGATCAAGTAGAAGCCAATAAGAAACCTGGAAGAATCCTATCTTGCAATAGAGGTCGAACTCGATATAGGTAAGTTGGTCATCGCCACCGGGTACCAGCCGCCGAGACGAGAATATTTGCCAATCCATTTGTCTGGCTAATCGTCAGCTGCCGTTCAATTACTACATGGAACCAGTACAGGTACCATGTAGTGATCATATAGGGATCCTACTTACCATCAACAGGAACCCTATACAAGTCCCAGCTCCAGTCAGAAATGACTACAGGAGGGCAAATTGGGCACGGTCCGCGAGTCTTCTCGAGGCCTATCTTCCACCAAATCTGGAAGAGGCAATTCTCGAGGAGATAGACGAGGTACTCGATGACCTCAACGAACATCTTATAAATGCAGATAGGGCTTGCATCCCCAAAGCCCAGTATAAAACCATCTTCTCATTCAGGTGGACTGGGTACATGAAAGAACTCTACAGATAATTGAGAGTCATATACGAGTTAAATATCAGAAATGCATTAGTTGACTCGCTACAATGAAGTAGAGAGATCAAGGAAGAGCTCAACCAGTTGATCCTCGAACAACAACAGAGACAATTGGACGATGTGATCGAGAGCCTCGATCAAGATACATCTCCCCAAGACTTTTGGAAGAAAGTCAAAAGTCTCAGAGGATCATCTGGGAAAAAGAAGAAAATGGAAATCCAAAAAGAAGATGGATCCATTGAAACAGAAGAAAGGAACATCGAAGTAATACTCCGGCGTTATTGGAAAAGAATCTTCAGCATACCAGAAGAATAAAACGAAGATTTTGATATAGAGTTCAAAAACAACACCGTAGACGAGCTTAACACGGAAATACACCGAAAGCATTCTCATCACCAGGTGGATAGACTGCGTGACGGAGACGCTGAGATCACCGAAGAAGAGATACTTGGCGCACTCCGCTCATTTCGACAAAAAGCCCCAGGCCAATCGGGGCTTACAAAGGTAAACTTCGAAAAGGCACCAGCTAACATTATCGAAGGAATGAGACGTATTTTTAACGCATGTCTGAATACAGGGTACTTTCCAGATGCTTATAAGACGGCAAAGATGATTTTCTTGGCCAAGCATGGAAAGGACCCAACATTGAGAGAGAGCTACCGCCCAATTTTACTCTGGAATTTGGTGGGAAACTCTTTGAGAAGATCCCCAACGGGAGACTACTGTCTAACCTGGAAGAAAACTCCCTCTACGACTCATGTGAATTCGGGTTTAGAAAGAAGCGAAGTACGGAAATGGCAATCAATGTCATAACGGAAAAACTTTCCCAAGCCAAACGGGACATAAGTTATGTGGATATCGTTTGTCGGGATGTATCAAAGGTGATAGATAAGGTGTGGCAGCGGAGCATGCAGTATAAGATCTTACGGCTGGGTCTAAGTGAAAACTTAGAAAGAACTCTCTGTGACTACGTCATGGAGAGAGCGGCATGTGTCAGTCTAGGGTGCACGGACGGACCGAAGTTTTCGCTCACTGCGGACCTCCCGCAGGGGGGGGGGGTCTGTCCCCCACCCTTTACTCGATATACACCGTGGATGTCCCAGCCCTTGTGTATCCCTCTTTCCTCAATATTCAGTACGCCGATGATTTTAGCCAGATAATCGTATCTCCATTGATGAATGCGGCGTGGCAAGCTCGCATGACCGCGATGGAAATCACGAACTTGAACAAGTACGAAGCTCAGTGGAGGATAAAAACAAACTGAGAGAAGTTCAAGGTGGTCCCCATTGGACACACCCTGAGAGCAGACGTGCGTGTGGGGTATACGCGATATCCCTACACCAACGAATGCAATGTACTCGGTATGAAAATCACCTCTACCGGGTACAAGAAGCACGTCGAAAAAAGAATTTCTCGAGCCTCGGCCGCTGTCAGAACTCTATATACATTTAGAAATCTACGTGAAATCAGCAAGAAAAAGATCTACAATGGCCTTGTAAGATTTACGTTGCTTTACCCCGCCTCCACCCTCTCATGTGTCTCAAAAACACAAAAGAGGCGACTCCAAGTACTGCAAAATAAATGCATGTACCTAATCACGGGTACACGTAGGCAAGAAATAAGAAGGCAAGAAGATCTGCACAGAGAGGCGGGGATAATACCCATTTAGAAAGTGATCGAAGAACGGACCCGGAAAATGCAGGAACTGGTTAATCAGGAACTGAGTGATGAAATCACCCAGATGATTAACCAGAACAGAAGAGCTCACTGTCGCGCCAGATTTCCCAGCTCCACTAACCGAGTGGCTGGCGGGGACGACGTGCCGTTCTCCACATAATGAGATGTATTACCTGAAAACAAACAGAGAAGAAGACAACCGAACTTGATAAATAAACTCACAACTACGACAACTCAACGAGGAAGACAACCGCAAACCAAGATTACGTAAAAACCCCGATTTCGACGATAATCAACCAACTATGAAGAAACAAGAAAACTAAAAAACACACGCACACCAAAAACTACCAAAACATTAAGCACGCACTTAAATGTATTAAAAAACACAAACAAATAAGCAATGCTTAACATACACAAAAATAAACTAAAAATTATTAAGACAAATGGCTTGCACGCCATAAATAATTATTTATAATTATTAAAAATCTAAAGAAACAACAAAGAATACACGCTACCAAAAAAAATAATAAAAGTGATAGGTCTGATCACCAGGCTCTAGGCATCTCTTTGCACCCTACCAAACTTCTTTCTCTTTTTTCCGCTTGGCTATTTTCTCTATCTACCCACACACCCTATCGTCCTCCCTTACATGCACCCACTTTAACGTAATCATAATCATAAAAATCAGTCAGAATCTGAATATTTATTGTTATTTTAATAAGAAAATTATATTCCTTGTTCACCATTTTAAAAGCTTATCCTGGCTAAAAATTACAGGAATAAAGAATACAGATATAAATATATATTTTTCCTTCATCCCGTAATGAAACTGATAATCACTCAAACCTAGCCTGGAAAACTAGAAAAAGAGTAACATAACTAACACAAGCCCTACAAGTTTAATTCCTTGGCTACTTCCCACCACTTCTCGCTTCTAGTGTAGCATTTAGATATTTATAGGTCTACACTTTTAAGCCTTAGTACAGGTGGTGCCCCATGTCATAGAATGTTTGGCCAGCGGGCATAGAAGCGGCCCCGAGTGCTGCAAAACCGTTTAGATCGGCACCTCCTACAATATCGCCACGGGGCTTCCAAAATACTCAACAAGATATGTAGGGTTCATCCGCTCCTATTTGTGTCGATGGAAAGGCTTGCACTTTGCCAAGGTTTGCGAAGTTGCACTCTAACGACCCCTTGCCTGTGGACATATATATATATATATATATATATATATATATATATATATATATATATATATATATATATATATATATATATATATATATATATATACTTGTAATTGATTTGTTTCTTGGGAATCTTATACGTAGTAGGAATATGAAGACCCCGGAAATTACACTAACCATTTATTGGACTGACGTTTCCGACGTTTGCTCGGACCATCCTTTGCGACTGTATCGACTAATGAAAAGAGGAAGAAATATTAACGATAACAGTTAAACAGTTAGAAGCATGCATTATATAATGGCAAAAAAATAGGGTAAAGGAAAGTTAAATAATTAAAATTGACAATTATTGAGATTAAAGTAAAACACAAATTACAATATATAGAATTAATTGATAATATCCAGGGTAATTTTGAAAAATAATAGGAAAAAGTGAAGTTTTAACATAAACTGACTTGAATATGAAAAAATTAAAGGTAACTGGAATAAACAATGTATATATATAGTGTTTCATAAAGGGCGCTGTAGTAGAATGAGGTCACATGGCGGCCACGTGCCCTGCTGTACCCACGTGGATCCGGAGATCACCGTATGGAGCTGAAAAAGCATGGCTGAACCCGAGCAAAGAAGCGGCGGATGCCGTTATCACACGCCCCAGCTGTATTTGCCTAGGGACTTATATCATCGCCCGCCCACCCCTACAGTCACCCCTCCGCTAGCATTCTGGCTTTCCATTTGAAGATTAAAATCCGTTAGACATTCCAACGAGCGTTATCACGATTTTCCCTTCCCCGAAGAAGTCGCCGACTTTTCCTCAAATTTGCGCGCGCGTTTTGCGCCACCTCATCAGGCGCCTATATAACGCTTCAACTGAGTTTAGAGAGCAGCACTCTTAGACTTCCACCTACTCCGACGAATGAGCTAAAGGACGCTCTTTCCCTGTTCCCCTCAGCGGCAATTTCGATTCAAGTTGAAGGCTAAATCGATCCGTGAACTCTGCTCAAGTCAATCGATCAGTGAACTCTGCTATAGCCAATCGGCAAGGACTGACTTCTTTCGTCGCATTTACCGTACCCCAAGTGGCCTCTTTTCTGCAACAAGCAAATAAGATAATCGTAACCGTTGCCCCCTGCAGATTGATCTTGAATAAGGCTTAGCCAATTGCTTCATTATTTGTGTGAACGCTCATTTAAAATCCCCTTTTAAATCACCAACTGAATCTGACCTCTATAATCCCTTAATTAACCTACCTGATCGCGTGTGGACGTTTAACCCCGTCTGGTCGACCATTCCCTTTAAACCTCATTTCTATGTAAATATAAATATCATTTTGTTGTTAATAAAGTTATATTTTCGACATTGTCTTACCTTTGCAACCCCAGCACGTGCCAGCTAGCTGTTAATATTTGGCCAACTTACACTCTGAAATATTTGTTTAAAAGGACCCAGCAAAGTTAATAATAAACCAACTTCACTGGGCTCATATCAATTTCCCCTTTCACTATCGATCTTCAACCTACTTTTGCCCCAAGCCCAAAAGGACCTTTGTATATATAAATATAGAGTCTGGCATTTCACGACAGGCGCCGAATTTAAAAGGTAATAATTAAAACGAATAATTATAAATATGGTTATATTCTACATATTTCTAATGAGTTATGTCTCCTATTTAGGTATACAACACCATGTTGACCCTATGTCCATCTGCACTGAATCTGCATATATTTATGCGCTCCTCGGAATTTCCCAAAACTGTAGCTCGATGCCTCCAATCACATGCCTGATTTCAGCCTTGAGATCAACAATTATGCATGGCTTGTTGGCGTTTACGTGTAATTTCACATACCTCAATAAGTAGAAATCACAAGGAGTAAGATCGCAGGATCTTAGTCGCCATTCCTGATCACTAGGAAAGGATATCACTCGTTGCAACAATTTTTCGTGGAATAATGCAAGCGTTTGGCACGAAGTGTGGCAGGTCACTCCATTCTGCTAAAACCAAAGATGGTCAATCTCAATATCTTAAAGCTCGGCACTAACTAGTTGGATACTTTGTCTAAGTAATGTTCTGCATTAATCGTAACTGTATTTCCATCATCATCTTCAAAGAAGAACGGTCCGAACACTCCATCTGCTCAAAGCCCACGCCACAGAGTTGATTTCAATGGATGCATTCCACGTGCTTGGCTTATTCGGGGATTTTCATTTTTCCAAATCCTGCAGTTTTGTTTATTAACAAATCCACCGAAGTCGATTTGAGCCTGGTCCTGAAGATGAGTTCCTTTGCAAAACTTTCGTCGGCTGTAAGTCTCTCCACAGCCTACTCAGCATATTGCTTCCGCCTCCTGTGATCAGGTGGCTGAAAATCCTACGTAATTTGAATTTTGTACACATGCATATGGAGATCTTTATGCAGAATTCGACGTAATGAAGTGGTCTAGTACTCTAACTGCTGCACAGGTCGGCGAATCAATTTTCCCAAACTCACAGGGAAACTGTCTCGTAAAATAGCAATTTTTTGCTCTGTCCGACAAGAACGATTCCACCCATGTGAGTTGGTCATTGCAATTGAACCAGTTCTTTCAAACTTTCTCATTAGTCTGTGCAACGTAGACTCGTTGAATGTTTCATTTCTTCCCAAAATGGTACGAAATGTTCGAACTCTTTGCGTCGATTTCTCCGTTTTGGTCAAATATTTTCACGATGAGAACGTGCTGTTCATTTGTAAACTGCTCCATGAGGCATTGCACACAATTTTTCTGAGAAAAAACAAAAACTTTTAATCGAAGTTAAGGGAAATAGCAAACATCATTAAAAGTAGGCCTCCAAACTTCAAAACACAAAAGTGTGTCGCCAATCCATATTCGGCGCTCTTTATGGAACACTCTTCATATATATATATATATATATATATATATATATATATATATATATATATATATATATTCGTGTAGGTGGGCAGTAAATTTCTTCGTAACATGTTATATTGAAGGCGACTGCTAACTTATTGTTAATTGTTTTCCTTATCGAGTCTCTCTCGATTTGTCTTTTGTTCTGCTTCTGGTGTTGGCTTAACCCATGAATTAGTTCACCAAAATTAATTAGAAAGTCGTGACGCACGCAGGGCATAAAACTGATTTACTCAGCAAAACGAAATTCTTTATTGGCCTGACGCGATTCGATATTACACATATAATTTTCAAAGGCTACACAGTTGTGGTTAGGGAATGAATGAATGATGTATATACAAAGAACAGAGAGCGATCTCTGTGTAACACAGGTGAACAGGCAGTCGTAGAGGAAAAGGTTACGGAAATGACTTGAATTTGGATAGGAAGAGTTGATAGGTCAGGGGCTAGACTGTTGGGGGGTGGTCAGGAAGGAGATCATGTCTGCTTAGTAGGAAACGCATTATTCGTTATGCTCTTAACTTATGCGTAGAACGGTATAGGTTGCGGGTGGTCATGGACTGCGGGGTATCGCAGTGCCGTCGCAACATACCGTTTTGGATGGAGTGCGGTGTATATGGCGTTTTTTCCCCGAGTTGTTTTGTGAGTCTGATGAGAGTGTATGTGTTGAAGAGTGCTAATTTTTTGTTGTCAGGTAGTCTGGACATTCTTACGTACAAGGGAGAGCGGCAAGTGCGCTTCAAAACAGAGTTCTGGATGCACTGAGCCTTCTGCTGCCGCGTGGCACTCGCAGCTACGAGTGACAGTGGGGAGTACGTGATAAGAATTCGTACGAGTGTTTTATATAGGTGTAACTGTAGTTTCTTGCCCGCAGGGTAGAACCTGTGCAGCATTTTATTTGTGCGTACGGCTCTTGCTTGTGTTATATTCTGGTATATATTGAACCAAAGGGACTTGTCAAAAGT
Organism: Ceratothoa steindachneri; assembly: GCA_963969495.1. NCBI lineage: Eukaryota > Metazoa > Arthropoda > Malacostraca > Isopoda > Cymothoidae > Ceratothoa > Ceratothoa steindachneri. The sequence goes on from OZ018328.1 coordinate 90,118,043, forward strand.
TACCCCAAGGATTTTTATCTGTTGTGTGTAGTCGAGCCTTATTGGGTTAGGGTGGTTCAGGTCTGGTGTGTGTGAGAAGATTTTTAGGTTATGCATGCTCTTGCGCCGAAGAGTGTCATCTGTGTCTTCTAAGGATTCGTGTCAATCAGCCCTTTATCCTCGTATTTTCTTTACGTCTAGTATTATTTGTGCGTGGCGCGCGATCTCGTCTGGTACACGGCCGCTGACGAGAATGGTCTCGTCGTCGACGTAGAACACTGTGTATGTGTGACAGCAGTTTTTTGGGTGGGCGTGGGGTGTCGTTGGTGTACATGATGCAAAGTGTGGGTGCCAGTACGCTTCCTTGGGAAAGCCTGAGCGTGGTGTGAAGGGTTGTGAGCGGGTATTGTTGTATTTTTTGTGGCATCCCGTTCAGTTAGGTAGTGCGAGAGGAGCCTTCTGGTGTAGAGAGGTAACTTCGTATTGTTGGCGAGTTTCTAACGGAGTCCCTCGTACCACGCCATATCAAAGGCCTTCTCCACGTCCTTGCTGATGGAGATTGTCTTTTGTCGTACGTGGCGGGGTTTTTTTATTCTCTCGTAAACGATAGTCACAGCCCCTCCTGAACCCATATTGGTGGGGTGAGAACCAGTCCCTCTCATCCAGGTAGTATCGTAAGCTGCAGTTGAACATACGTTGGAGTATTTTGCCTAGGTGCTCTAATAGAGCAATAGGCCTGTAATTGTTTGGGTGTTTGGGGTCTTTGTTCATTTTGTGTAGAAGTATGTTGCGAGAGACTTAGAATATTCTGGGGAAGTGGCCCGAGGCTAGTGATGCATTGGATAGGTGTTTAAGTGTAGTGTACATGTTTTCGGGAAGGTTATTTATTAGTGTGGCTGGTAGCACGGAGGGGCACGGTGCACGTTTGGTGTTGTTTTAATGTAGTGTTTTGTTTCCTTATTGGTGATGGGAGTAGTCAGTGTAGATGGGCAGTCGAGCACCTCTATTCGTATCAGAGGGCGGCCCTTAGTTTGCGAGCGTGGGCCAGACACCACACCTGGACTTTCTGGAAGTGCTCTTGCGCTTGTGGTTTGGGTTATTTGTGTGTGTGTGTACTGTGTGCCAGTGGCACCTAAATGCATCGAGGATGACGTCGTGTCTGTGGGTATTTGGTTATTTACTTGGAGTGTAATAGGTTTGGGGGCATCAGTGCCTAGTATCCTTTTTACGTACCGCCAGAAGAGGGAAGGGTTAGTGCAACGAGTGTCGTCTGCAATGCGGATGACCTCTCGCCACTGTCGGTTCCTATCTAGTTGCACGCACTGGAGGATGCAGGCACGTAGGTGAATGATGTTGTGTTTTCGTGGGCCTCTGTTGTAGTGATTGTTGTACAGTGTGATGAGTCTCTAAGTTTGTATGGAATATATGAAGTGTTTTATACATGTGGAGGTTTTATGTAGGGTGTGTAGGTCGCGTACTGCGGTTATAGTTTTTAAGATTGAGCACCAGCAGTCGTCTAACAGATCTGGATTGGTGTGGTCCAGGTCGAGGTTTTGGGCGTGTGTTCTGTTATGTGTCTCTTGAATTCTTCCCAGTTCGTGTTTTTGTAGTCGAAGAGAGGTGGTGTGGGTATGAGTATGGAAAATTTGGATATGATAAGGCATATCGGTATGGGGTCAGAAAGTACGTGAGGACCCGGTGAGATGTGAGTGTAAAAGCATGTAGCGTGATCGTTGCGGAAGACCACTTCCAGGGACGTGTTTCTTCTGCGAGGACCGAAGAATGTGGGTAATGCCAAGCCGATGTCCTCACAACGATAACGCGGCAGAAAATCGACCACGTACCTTCCTGCGTTATTCATGGTGTTAGAAATGAGTGTTGAGTGGAAAGCGTTGAAGTCCCCCGCAAAGAAGTTAGGTAGGTTGTGGTTTTATAGAGCCCGGAATGGGACTTCTATGTTTAATTCTAGGTGTGGTGGTCAGTATTGCGTGGCCACTAGGATGGGGCAGAAGCTTGTCTGTACCTTGCAGGCGGGAAAAAAGTCATCGCGTGTTTGAATGACAGAGTGGTGTATAGAGCGCCTGATTAGGAAAGCTGATCCTAGGTACAGCACTTGTGGAGTTAGATATGTGTGGTAGCCTGCAATGCAGAGTCTGTTGTTGGGAGGGTGTAGACTGGTCGAGTTCAAAAGTACTATGTCTGGTCTTTGTCTGTTTAGGATCCAGTTGGCAACAGTATGGTGAATACTCTGCTAACTACGTACGTTTAATTGTGTTATGTTGAGGCGAACTATTGACGTGGGCGGAGTGCGCGTGAGGCTGATTTAGCCGGGACCGTTCCTTTCTCCTTGGTTATTTCCCAAGATGCGTGGGAAGCGAGCACCTTGACGCGTGGTGCCTGTGGTTTCATGGGAGTAGAGAGGTTGCCAGTGGTTTGATTGGGTGGGTAGGCAGTGGTAGAGTGGAAAATGTGTGCTGTTATAGGAGGGTTAAAAATAGTGGGAGAGTGAGTGGTAGTCGTGGAAGGAGGGTTGGAGAGAGTAGAGTCTAAGAGAGGAGGAGCTAGGAGCAGATGAGGAGGGAGTAGAGCTAGTAGATGGGTGGGTAGAGATAGTAAGGGAGGTGCAGGTTATGAGAGGGGGTGTCAGGAGAGAGAGGAGATTGGGTCGGCAAAGAAGGAGGGGTGAAAGGAGGAGTGGAGGAAGAGCATGAAGGGGATTGGTCGGCTTTACGCTTATTTGTGTGTGTGCGGGTTGGCTTCGTAGTGTTTTTGTTCGTGTAATGCGGAGTTCTGTGAAGTGTGTAGTGAGGTTCGGAGAGGTAGAGGAGTGGCGGTTGTGGTATCAGTGGGAGTGGGGCTGGTGGCAATAGAGGGAGGGAGTTGAGGTTGCCGAAAAAGGAGTGCTGGTGGGAGGAATGAGTAGTAGCTGTGGAGGGAGCAGTGAAGGCGGGTGGAAGAGAGGTGAGAGCAGTGGGCAGAGGGGCAGCTAAGGAGGGTACAGTGGCGAGAGAAGCAGGGACAGAAGGGCGGGAGGAGGCAGGAGCATTCTAAAGGGGCGGGATGTGAGGGGGCGGTGGGTCCAAGGAGAAAGGTGTTCATGACACATGGGTGGGAAGGAGTGCGGGTCTTCTGTGTTTATACTCGTCGATTAGAGCGAACACCTTCTCAGAGAAGGTGATATGTTCTAGACCATCGAGGCAAACAGTGTATTGAGTATGTTTGTGGATAGTCGGGCGTCGCCTGTTAACATGTCTTTTGCCAAAGTTCAAAGTAAGGTGGCCAGGTGTGTGGCGTGGGGTAGAGGTGGGTGTTGGAAGTAGTGGGGGCTTCTGGGTGTAGGGTGTTAGGGTGGGGGTGGGTGTCGGAACATGTGGATGAATCTTGGTTGCTTCTGGGGTGGGGTGTATCTGGGATAGGACAGGGGTAGTGCGGACAGCGTTGCGCCGGCAGCGGCAGCGAATATTCTTGTGAGGGCAGGAGGGGCGAGGGCGGAGTGTGTGGTTTTGTTGGTAATTTGTGGATGCCGTATTGCCCCTACGGCGTCAGAGGAGGCCTTACTTAGGTCAGGACATATAAGGTTGACGGCGACATGGTCGCCTCCGCAGTTTGTGCAGAGGGGTGAGGTGGTTGTTTAGGTAGTATAGTGGTGTCCCACTACACTACACCTTGAGCAGACCAGGGTGGCTTAGTAGTTACGTGTTTCGTGCCCAGTTTTGTATCAATCGCTTGATGTTGTGTGGATGTGTTAAAGTGCCGCAGACCTTGATGTCTTGGTCTAGAAGCAGTGTTAAAATTTTCTTCTTCGGACAGTGTAATTACTGCCAATTGTTTAGTGCTGTTGTAATATAGGCCTCGGTGAAATCCTCGCTATACTTCTTTCGAAGGTGTGTGCGGAGTTATTCAGTGGAGAAAGCCAACCATAGGGGTTGGTCATGAGTAAACGTATATGGTGTTTTTTGTGTACACCGTCGGCAAATTTTGTGTGAAGGTCTTGTGCGGCGAGTGTGCCTGAGGCAAGTTCGTCGAACTTGACTGCATCCTCCTGTGAGCGAAAGACGAGTTTGTGGCCTGTGTGGGTCTTTATTATCTTTATGGTAGGGGTATCGTGCGTAGCAGCAAGGTTGAGAAGTGTGTGTTGATTGTTGGTAGTGGCTGTTTTTTCTGTTCTATGTAGAAGTATGAGTGTGGATGTTTTGTTGATTACCATTGTGGGTGGTTTTATGAAGCTTGCTTTTTTTTTCTTTTTTTAGAGGGGGTTTCCTTCCCCGACGATAACAACCCCATGCAAATGAATGAGTCGAATGTGGTGATGATTAGTGGGTAAGTATGGACCTGGTTGGGCTTCTCAGAGAGTGTGAAAACATGGCAGACTTAATGATGACTGAAGCCTGAATCAACTAACTTCAGTCGGGGTGCCGCCCCCTCTATTTAGTTGGGGGGAATTCTCAGTTACGTCCGACATCTCACAGAGACGGTGGTATTTCCCTCTGTGGTCCTGTATGGTGACGCAGGGCATGGTATTAATCCTCTACGCTCTGGTAACCGACTCCCAATCGAGGTTTGCTCCTTACTTTGGGTTCCGCAGCTGGCTAAGCCTCAGACCTCCTTTCCCTGAAGTTTGCAATTATGCCCTTTCTAAGTAGAACAGCATAGTTGTAACGGAGCTCTTATGTGTAGAGTCACATAGACAGAGCCAAGTAACGGCAGTGCAGGGATGGGGAGGGATTAGCACGTAATATCACTATGACGAGCCAGGAAAATAAAGGAGTTTATTCAAGGGGTAGGGAGGGGGTTTATAGAATCTCGCATACCTCGCGAGATTTATTTCTAACGTCCACGGTATAGCTTGCCGAATCATTGTTCTGAGTGAGAAGCGTCGATGAAATTCCCTCTGGGCCTTGCCTCTTGTATCTAAAAGATAGAATGGAAACGGAGAGAGATCGTCGCAAACGCACAGGTCTGGGCTAGGGAAAAAGATACAGAGCAATATATATATATATATATATATATATATATATATATATATATATATACAGGGTGTCCACAAAGACTGGGTACATAGGAATTTTAATATTTTATTTATTTATGTTATTTTTCCTCCCAAGATCGAATGATGGCTCTGTCTAAAGAAGAAAGAATCGAGTACGTACTCTTAAGTGGACGATAAGGATAGTCTTATCGCAAAATCGCCGATGAATTTAACCTTTGACACCCTGATCGGCAACCTATTTATTTTACTGCCATCGGGAAATTGGTCACGAAGTTTAAAGAAACAGGCAGTGTCTTGGACAAACCCCGTTCCGGGCGACCAAAGATTTCAGACGAAACAAAAGAGGTTGTCCTAGCCAAGATTGCTGCTAGCCCAAAGAAATCACTTCGTTGGACATCCATGGAGTTGAGTGTTTCAAGGTCAACTATCCACAAAATCCTGGTAGAGCAGAATTTCCATCCGTACAAATTACAGATATTGCATCACTTAAATGAAGACGACCCCGATAGACGAATGCAGATGTGCGAATGGTTTTCAGATAAATTGGATGAAAATATTAATTTTACTAAAGACCTTTTGTTATTCAGTGATGAAGCTTTGTTTTATGTTAATGGTGAAGTCAACAGACAGAATCTTCGATACTGGTCTCAAGAAAATCCACATTGGATGGATCCATCCAAACAGCAAGGCTGCCAAAAGGTGATGGTGTGGTGTGGTTTGTGGAAAGCTCATGTGCTAGGACCATTCTTCTTTGATGAACATGTAACCGGTGAGACTTATCTGGACATGTTAAGAGACAAATTAATGTTTCAAATTGAGCGCCTAGGCGAGGGACTTTCGGACTGGTTTCAGCAGGATGGAGCCCCTACCCATTTTGCTACAAATGTTAGAGATTGGCTGAATGGTACTTTTCCTCACTGGATTGGAAAAAGAGGTCATAAGGAGTGGTCCCCTCGTTCACCAGACCTTTCTCCCCTTGATTTCTTTTTCTGGGGTATGTTAAAAGAGAAAGTTTACTCAATGAAGATTGCAAATCTAAACAACTTGAGAGAACGCATTATCAGTCAGTGTGCTGAAATCGACGGCAATGTACACCTATTCAATTGAGTTCACTAGAATTTAGCAAGGCGCATCGAATTATCCATTGCAAATAATGGAAATCATATTGAAAATATAATTTCTTAACGTTATAATTAAATTATATTGTTTGGTTCTAAAGGTATGTATTTATCCCCTATGTATCCAGACTTTGTGGACAACCTGTATATATATATATATATATATATATATATATATATATATATATATATATATATATATATATATATATATATATATATATATATATATATATATGGTAAGCTGCGTTAACATATAAGAACACATTTATAGAAAATGGATTTCTCTAAACACAAGATATACATGTAAATGGTTGAGACTCTATAGCGGTCACAGAATCAAGATGGAGAGGGATTATTATTAGGGGTGGGCCGACGGGATGAATTGCGAATTTGTATGGATATTTAATTTCGATTGCTTTTTTTTTATGTATGTATATGGCTTCTAATATAAGCAATTATCGTCGGTTTGCGGTTTCTTCTAAGATTTCAGTATTCTCTTCATCGACTTCCGGTTCAATTGTTTTCCATGCTTTTCCAACGTATGAGTCCTGGGGGCACCGTTGCTAAAGTGCTAGCTCATTATTTGTGTTAACTTTGTTTCGCTATATTCATATATTAGGTGACTTTTTTGCTTGTGTGTTAGATTTGGTCCTGGGTTGTTTCTCATATATATATATATATATATATATATATATATATATATATATATATATATATATATATATATATATATATATATATATATATATATATATATATATGTCGTAGAATGCCGAGCTAATATATATTTATTTGTTTTATTAACTTTTAATAAACTAAATAACTTTAAATTAAGGCGTAGGTTCGTGCCTCGGTGATCACTTGAGGATCGGGCTCTAAGAGTGCTAATCTTTATTTTTATTCTAGTGAATAAATAAACTGGGTTTCTTTCTTGACTTTATTAAATATTGCCACTTCAACTCGTTCGGGGATAATTAAAATAGTGCATTTACTAAAGAAAAATAGACTTTAATGAACATAACCCATCTCTCTAAATAACATACAATAAATACAGATCTAATATACTAAAAAAAGAAAATGGGGTTACTGGGTGAGCTCTCGCAGCTCGCTTCGAGATAAATTTTTACGTGGGGAACAATTTTTAAGTTAATAGCTTTGTCCTTAGTCAGATATCCAATAAACTAATTTTTTTGGCACGGGGACATAAATAACAGGATTATTCTTTACTTACATAAGGTAATGGAGATTAATACCAGTTTCCATTTAGAATATCTTCGGGGATTTTTGTTCCTGAGATGCGTGGCTCGAGTAGTTTGCAGTTTGCTCCCCAAGATTGGGCGTTACTCCGGCCTAACGGTGGATGAATGACGTCACAGGGAATTTCAAGTTGGCGTAAGAGAGTCAAAACAAAGACGCCCATGAGGTGAGTTGGTTCTCGTACGTTTATGACCTTGAAAATGTTTCTAATCTTGAGATATGTTTATATTCTTTTCTAGCGATTTGGGTCTCGCTTATATTATTTCAATTTTGGATGATAAATCTATCTAGTTTGGAGTTGTCATACTCAGATAGAATAAGATTTGGAGTCCTAAATCTGTGTCGGTTGATACTCACTAATCTTGGGGCTTGAACGGCGCCGAGCTTCCTTGGTACAATCTGGTATTGTGCAAGGACTGCAAATTCTCCTCAACTTGCAATAACCTTGTACCGGTGATTTTTGAGTCTTCTTGTCGAACTCGAAAAATCTTCTGTCAACCGGTGACTTTCTTGTCTCTTCGGTGGGAACGAACAAAAAAAGCTTAGTTTACACGGGTCATCCTGTTATATACCCAACTTACTCCCGCTGAGGTGGGTGGGGAGGTGGATGGGGAGGCACCTCGCAAGGTGGGACCTCAGGTTGTTCTCCCGCACTTTTGCGTCTTGTGGCTCGGAGAGGGGGTAATACGATATCGACAGTTTGCACTTTTGAATGGGTTGTTTATAAGTGCACCGTTGAAAGGCCTGCCTTTTTGAGCTGAGGTCAGGAATCAGTCTCGTATCACTTACCCTTTTGCCCGTTATCCTATGTTACCGGAGAACATCGAAGGGGCAAGGCTAAACCCAGATGTATTTAGTTATTATTTCCTTAGACACGATATCTCTCTCTCTCTCTCTCTCTCTATATATATATATATATATATATATATATATATATATATATACATATATATATATATATATATATATATATATATATATATATATATATATATATATATATATATATATATTATTTATGGGCTGTAAAAATACATCTATAAAAAATCACGCGTCATGTGATTTTCAATATATATATATAGAGATAAGTTCTTGCATTTTTTTAATGCTTTGTTGATTTAAGTTTTGTTGTCGTGATTTGTGCATATATTAAGAAACAATAATAAATAGTGAGAGCAAAATTTGCAAAGGTTAGGCTACGTCTCTTAACACCGTAGACAATTAGGCTTTTGCTTAAGCTACCTCTAGAAGTTGAGTAATAAGTCATTGCGATTTATTTAAAAGTTGTGATAATTTAATTTTTGTTCTCTACCCTCAAAATGGAAGGTCAAGTTGAAAGAAAGGCGCATTTTTGACACTTGTTGTTATTGATTTTCAATCGAGACGGGAACAATGCAAACGCAGCTAAAGATCATCGCGATATTTGTGCTATGTACGAATAAAATGTTCTATTAGAAAGGACAGCTCAATGGTAGTTTTTCACGTTTCAAAACGGTCATTTCAATCTTAATGACGAAGAACGTTATGGTCGCCCGATTAAGTTGGATGAAGATCGATTGAATGACCTTCTTCATGAAAATCCTCGTCAATAGACAAGAGAATAGGCTGTACAATTGGCGTGTGATCATAAAACCATAGTGAATCACCTTCATTCGCTGGGAAAAGTTCAAAGACTCGGTGCATAATTACCGCACACTTTGAGCGAAAGCAACAAACTTCAACGCTCCACGATGGCCGAAGGTTTGATTGCTAGTTACAAGGCTACTCGTGGATATAAGGACAGATTTCTTCACCGCATCATCACTGGTGACGAAAGGTGGTGTGTATATGTCAACATGAACCATCTAAAACAATAGCTTAGCCCCAATAAAAAAAAACAATTTCTGCGATTAAAACAAGGACTTCATCCATGAAATACGATGCTGTGTGTGTGCTGGGATTGTGAAGGCATCATTCTTTATGAGCTCCTTGCGAACAACGAGATTTTCAATGCAGAACTCTACGTTTAACAAATGTATCGACTTGCCGAAGCTATTCGTTAAAAGCGACCTCAACGACGTTATGGAGTACTTCTGCAACACGACAATGCTCGTTCTCACATTGCCAAAATGACAAAAGACGCCATCCAAACGCGTCATCGGGAAATACTGCCGCATCTTCCATATTTGCCAGACTTGGCTCCAACGGATTTCCATCTATTCCGATCGCTCTCCAACAATTTACGCGGCGTTTCGTTCAATACTGATGTGGAATTAAGAACCTGGTTAGATGAATTCTTCGAGTCAAAATCTAGAGATTTTTATTGCAGAGGCATCGAAAAACTAGTTGAACGTTGGGAAGAAGTCATAAATAACAACGGAGAATACATTATTGATTAAATTGCATATTGTTATCAATTAAAAATGAGGTTTTTCTAAAATTGTTAATGGTAATGAATAAATTTGATAAAACCGCAAGAACTTGTTCCTCAACCCATTATATATGTATATATATATATATATATATATATATATATATATATATATATATATATATATATGGAAAGCTCACAAACTCTCGCGTGAGTAAGCAATAAATGCAGCACGGCCCAGAAGGAAAATAAAATGAAGATTCCGAGTACTTTCGAACTTTATTTCAAGTTCGATAAGGCCGCCTTTTATATGCCCAAACCTGGATTACCTTACTTTATTCGCCTTACCTCTAGTTCTGCTAGAACCATGCCCATGGGACAGGCCGTGAAGTCCCGCATGGGAGAGTTCTATCGCTAAATTCTTGCAAGAATAAGAGAGGGGTTAGGAAACGACTGAAATACACATAGGAACTCATCATCGAAGATAACTGTCAGTGAAAGGTATACTAACACTTAATTCCAATGTGAGTAGAACTGCACTGTAACCACAAGAAAAGGAGGTGATGAGTGGAAAAAGGAGAGAGGGACACGTACCCTTGCACCATGCTAGGTTTGGCATGGTGAATGCACCCAATATGGTCTACAAAAGACAAACAGCTAAAGTAGCTATATTATTGGCAATATCCTTTATTGGTGCTATCATAGGAGACTTCGAAGCGCAAATTTGATGGCATTTTGGCTTTGGAATGAATTGATTGCTCTTTCGCCCTTGAGGTCTTATTTAAGAACATTCTGTTCCTCTCGCAAACCTTTTCCCTCTCCTGCATCATTTCCTTCGGTTGGCTGGGCTGTTTAGGCACGACGCTCTTTCCTTTCCCGTAGTCTCGACTTTCCACTCATTACGCCACTTTCAGCTTCACTACCCTCCATTCGGAGGTAGCTTTCGCACTACTACATATATGGCCTTTGCTTTCTCGGATTTAAACTACTCGGTTGATTATCTTAGCAGCTGTGTTTTGATTTTTCGAAGGGGCCATGATGGGGATGAGGGGTGGCCCGGTATTGTTCGAAACAGTGCTTCAACCTATATACAAACCATATGGATTTAGGTGGCGCCCAGGTAAGAAAGAATCAACTGAATTTTCTAATGGGCGTGAGAGCCACAGTGCTCATATTCCTGAAAGGTCCAAGAAAGTAGAAAAATTATCTCACTTGAGAGGCGAAGGCGATGCCTGTCAGCGCAGAACAGGACGTGACTATCTCTTTAGCCTCTCTATACGAAATACTGTCCTTAGACTAGACTACCATGACCCCTTTTTATTATATATATATATATATATATATATATATATATATATATATATATATATATATATATATATAAATAGAAATGCTTGGGAAGAGTTGGTTGCAATTCGCCAAAATTTAGGCAGTTGGCTATGCAGGAAACGGATTTATCATTTTCACCTTCAGAGCAAGAGAAGTAAATTTTTACTTGACCATCCTTGCATTTCGATCTTATTTACCTGCATTGGCCATACGATAGCAGTCAAAACATCGCATAATTAACGGCACGATAAGTTATACTCGTTAGCGATACTAGACTTGCACCGACTCAGGAAGCCCATATATATATATATATATATATATATATATATATATATATATATATATATATATATATATATATATATATATATATATATATATATATGTAAGAGAACAAACAGTTTTGAGCGTCAAACTTCAGAAGAACTACGCCGTATTTTTAGCAAATATTTTTAAGATATTATACCTAAAAGGGGTTAAAATTGAGTTTCAACTATTGCAAGCCTTGCTTTATTTTAATGCGAAAATAAACCATTATTTTCACACACTAGGAATCCTTAGTTCGACCTTATTTCAAACATTAGCAACCGTTTAGGTAAACAGTTAAAAGAACGTGATTCTTGCGATCTTGGTTTGTTTGCCTTTTCAACCGGAGTAGAAAAGAAGCGCGGCTTAATTATAATAATGAAAGGTAGAGATGGTTTAGTTTATGTCTGGAAGTGAATATTTATTAGGTAATTTAAGACGACGATAGAGCCGCCGATATTTAGCGATCACCTTTTGCAGTCAAATATTATGTTAACCTGAGGAGGAAACATTACGATTTTTTTTAAGTTCTCCCCCATTTTAAAAGTAAGTAAAAAATGTCTTTATTATTTGGGTAAATGTTCAGAGCCGATCGCATTAATTGTAGTCCTGAAATAGTGCCTCCTATACTGAAGTATTATCCTAACGCATATACGAATAATCTAGAAATAAATAGTAAGTACGTAAAAATAGTACTTATGGTGTTTGGCAGCATTTTAGTCATCCTTAACGGCTTCGTTTTCGTGCGGAAAGCACTAGTTTTAAGGTAGTATCGCTGCAAATAGAGTCGTACTCAGTGTGCTAGAATCCTAAAAATAAGTGCTTTCCGCGCCGAACCGAAGCCGTAAATGATGATTACAATGCCTAAAAACAACATTAGTACTGTATTTAGTACAAAAAACACGGCACCGGTTTCCTGAAGTTTTACCCCTTTATTAGAGCATAAAGTTTATTAGAACGGGACTAGTTTCGATATGTAGTCTTCTATATCATCTTCAGCCGTTAACGGCTGTTAACGGCCGTTAACGTTCTGATAAAATATATGCTCGAAAACAGTGGTTTTTCTTGTACATTAATTTACTCGCTATTGACTAATACAGTGCTTATATATATATATATATATATATATATATATATATATATATATATATATATATATATATATATATATATATATATATATATATATATATATATATATATATATATATATATATATATATATATATATATATATATATATATATATATAGAGAGAGAGAGAGAGAGAGAGAGAGAGAGAGAGAGAGAAATTTGTCAGCAGATGCGATTCGAGGGACTATCAGCTGTAACATGGGCAACTTTGCTGAGGCTAACATTTCGAGGCTTGTGTCATCTCCTATCTCCTGCCCCAAACAGCTGCAGTTTCCCCTTTCGGCACTAATGCTGACATGAAAGTCTGAGGCTAAACACTACCGTCCAAAATTCTCGTTAATTTCGATGAATATTACGCAAAATATTCTTAGAAATTTACGTTTGATAGTGTCTAAGTTTACTTTCATAGAAGAAAGTATAATAAAATGAGGAAAGTATTGTGTATTTGAATAAAGGATGCGTCTCTAACTAGGAAAGGATAAGGATAACTACAGCAATAATAAAAATAATTATCACAGAGAAATTAAATAAATAAGTATACATGCCCTTATTCGAAATGACTTGAACACATCTTGAGTCGCAGGGTTACAAATTTGACACATTATTTAGATATCATTTTATTACACTCCAATCTTTGGTAGAGACCTTCCAAGATTCGTCGGTTTCCGAGCCATAAAGTTCACACCGAATATCATCCATAGGTTTTCATAAGGTTCAAAAAAGGACTGTGCAGGCAAGTTCGCACGTCGATCTTTCGGATGTAAATGAGTGATTTGAAATTCCTTTTACGTGACTTCCAGAAAATTCGAGTAAGAAAGAATTTTGGTTTTGAAATTACTTAAATTTACCCTAATGGCGTCACGAGATTAGTGTTGTGGTTGACACAAAGGAAAAACCTATCTTCCACCTTCTTCTCTATAATAGACAAAAATACATGGCTTACAATTCTTCGGCATACATCTTCAAAAGTGTGCCCAATATATTTCGGATACCTGTTATTATAAATTTAGGGAAAGAGGGGGATTTATTTTGCCCAAGGCAGAACATTTGTTGTGCCTCTTTTAATTTGAGGACAGTCGGAAAGAATCGAAGACTTCGCTCCGGCAAAGGAGACGAGCTTGAAGTGGGCAGGAGATTAGAAAACTGTGTGCAGATGATTGAGAATTTTTTGCTTAAATAAAAAACCAACGAGCGCATCACCAAAATTAAAATTGCACTGAGATATCTGTTATGAAAGTGTGGAGGATAGAGGAAGTGAAAATGTGACAAAAATATATAAGCGCAGATCCTCATGCAGACGTCGGGACTTAGAGGGCACGCAGTACTTTAGATTTCAGTTACATCATGTTTGCCCATGCCACAACTGGTGCCCATTGGCGCACCGATTATTGGGTAAATATGAGGCAAAATTTGGAAATTTAGGAGAAAAATTGTTGAAAAAATTATGGATTAGCTCTTAACATTTTGGTGACTTTCTCACAGCTGCTTTAAATCAACAACTGCCCTAGGTATAGTTTCGCTTCAACATAAGATTTTTCAATAGTCCCAAGGGGATACTATGGGATGGATTCAACGGCAAGGACCTTACAAAGAATCTGTTTAACAGCCTCATAATCCACTATATCTACAATAGAACCTGCCTTTGCTTTAGAAGAGGGCGAAGTTCAGGAGAGTTGCGCGCGTACTGTTATTGCCTAGCACGCGTAATTTTCACAAAGAATATGTACTTCTACACAGTTTAACTTCTCATAATTCGTCACTTCTTTACCTAGCTCTCGAGCCAACTTTGTTGTGTAGAAGGCATGGTTGCAAAGCACCAAACCCAGAGCGGTAATTATATAAAGGTAATTAAAAAATTTATTTTCTTATTAATCAGCATTTCTTTAATTAAAAATATAATTGAAAAAATATTATTTTTTCCTAGTGTTTTGGAAATGGATTAAAAAAAAAGCCCCTAATGGACCTAAATTACAGAATTTCGGAATTACAGAGTATTAAATATCCTTAGATCCATTGCGGATCGTCATGGGAGAGATTTAAAAGGGAAGAAATAAATTTCATTCACTTTATCCAGCCGGAGATCTCTATCTTAAAATAGACGTCTGTAAGGAAAGAAAAACACAAAAGAGACTCATAAAATTTGATTGCAAAAGAAAAAAAAGCGAAATGAATTACCTTTAATAAAATGGTCAAAGCTAGAATGCTTGCCCCATTTGTGTTCTCAATGTCACACTCCAAACCTTCCTGTAACAATTTTCTACATTTGAAGACTGGATTCTAAATGTATCTTCTTAACTTTTTATTATTCACCAAGATACTCTACACTAATTAATTTATAAAATTACAATTTACTTCCTTTATTCCTCTCGCCTTTGATAGGATTTTATGAACTTGCATGCATAAATCCCTAGCTAATCCCTACATTATCAGCAATATCACTTTAAATTCGACAAAAAAAAGGGAAATCTCATCAGATATTTTTTTTTTAAACGGCTTCTTTTAATGTTTTTAATAACCCCAAGTGAAGAAAAGTTACTTTAAAAAGTAAGACATGGTGAAATAATCGAGAGGGAAGCATTATCCGCTCACTAATGGAATTGAGTCGTTAATATTTTCCAAAGAACCTCAACATAAAAGTCTAGGTTGCGATTTTTTTTCAAATGTAAGATTGTTAATATTCCAATCTTGTTGAATCTCTGTAACTTGATTATTATTTCGAACTTAATATCCATGGCGCTCGTATATTTGCTAGTAAAGACATCCTGGGTCTTTAAGTTAATGATTTTAGGGGTGTATGAACTTTTTTTTAAATCTTTAGTTAAGTAGCGTCATTCATAGTTCGCATCGAGAAAAAGTGAATCCCCCCACCTCTGATAATGAAATGCACTTTGAAAACTTTTTCGATGGCATCAAGTAATTAAGGTAAATAAAATAATTGTCTAATTGAACATTCATGTAGTCTAAATGGCATGGCCATCTTCTTTGGCACAACCATTTCGCACAGCCAAGCCTAAAGATGGCTGACATTTCACAATGCAATTCAAAATGACGATGTAAAGCGTCCAACAGGGAATAGAAAAACGATTCCAAGAACATTTGCCTTTTTTACCCCCAAAACTTGTATTTATTTTATTGATTTTTAAAGATATTTTTAATATAGACAAATGAGATATGAATCTTGATTCCTTTTTCATATAGAAGAGTGTGTGATATTGCAATTATTACAAAAACTCTTTTGAAGGAAGATCTACTACATTGCATTATTAATTCTTTGTTGTTAAAGAAAAAACGTTGAGACTTTTTTCCATTTTCTTTGCAGAAGATTCCGAGTTCTTTCTTTTTTATTAGGAAAACGCTCCTGGATGACTAACTCTATTATCTTCATTCCTTAGAAAGCTTTTTGTTAATAAAATCCAAAGCGCTTGAAGAAGTGAAGATGTGAGGAAGCTGTAAAATTAAAACGAGTTAAGAAGAATTACGCCCACTCTATCAAGTCTCAAAGTAGTCTTCTCATTTGGTCCCTCGAGCGACGAACAATTCAAAGAATTTTTCTTCCAGTCTCGTGTTTTTTCCAACCTATTTTTCAGAACTTGTTTGGATCCCTTATTAGTTTTGATTTTTTAAACAAATAGCCAATTATTTCTCTTAATCCACGAGTGTCTCAGTAAAGTCAATATTCCTCTCATTCCTCCATAAAATCGAGGGTAGTCAACCGATTGAGTGACTCCGAATGACTTTTATTCGGTCTGACGATTTAAACTGAGTAATCAAAAATTCCCCTTATCTGACGAGGCGGATTTTTCCGTTCATTAACCTCATATTTTCCCCTCCATCTCGATGTTTTTTACCACGAGTGAACGAAACCTGCCATGAAAGAAGAGGGGAGATTGTAATCAAGCAAAGGAGAAAATCTTTATTTTCCCTTTAACTCACGACAAGGGACGGATTCTAAATATTGCCACGGCAAGTATGGGGGAGATGTTTAATTTTTAGTATGACTCGTTTGTGGGGTCCATTTCTACGCCCTTTTGTACTGCTATGTTTACTCTGCATAGATGAGATGAGCACTCTGTAGGGAAACACGCAGTTTTTTTGTATTTACATGATTAATATTGGAAATACTTATTTATATACTATATATCTCCTGATGAAACATGACTGTTTTATCTTTTCACGGTAAAATTTTCAGTGCTTATTTTTATCTAGTGCGAATTAAAATTTATTAGTCTTAGGGGTTAAATATAGAATAAGTTACAATTTATTAGTAAAATTAGGACTACTACTAAATATTAGGAGTTTTTTTGAGTTATTTTGTCCTCCTATGACTTTATCTAGTTAGTGAAAATTCCGTGTGTAGATTTCAACACTTTTCTTCTATGTGACGGATGCTAAAATTTCTAACCATTTGGCCACGGCACGAATTCAATTGACCAAGCGACCAAATTTGACTACTATATTGTTAATACCGTTAAAATTACGTGTAGTGAACAAGTCTTATTCAGTAAATTTAGTCGTAATTGCTGTATATTTAGGATATAAGCTTTGATTTGATTGTCCTTCTCTGCTTACAATGGATACTTCGAAGGAAAATATAGCCGCCATTAATGATTTGCTCGAAAGCTGTCAATTTTGTTGAAGAAAATAGCTGGATAGTGCATATGAGTTTACTGCACACGCCGAGTAAAGAATCGTGTTGGCGAAGCGCTTTCAAAGAGAAATAACCTTATTAGGGATTAAACTTAGGATAACAACAAGAGTCACACCTCGAGTTCATTATTCATCACATGTCGCTTATCCCCACATACCAACGGCTCTTATCGATGGAATTATAAATTGATTATAAAAGTATAGGTAAAATTAATTATAAATTAAAAGTATTTACTTATAATAATTAGTTCCGGTTTAATAAAGATGAGCATCCTTCTAGAAGTCATCTGGCCGCAGCGAGAAAGGGAAGGGGGTGGGTTGGCTACGTTTACTAAACTATCTTCGGTCGTGTACTGAGAGAAGACAGATATTCGCAAAAATCTCCCTAACGGAACAATAACGATAATTTGGGGACTGATTCTAATATCAAATTCTAGTATCATTAGGAAGTATATTTAGGACAAAGAGGCTACCTTTAAATTACGTGAATGAAAGGTTAAAGTTGTATATTTCTCAAATTAGAGTAGGTTCAACAAGTTTTCTTTTATGAAAATCATTACAAGTCTAATTTATCTGTGAACATTTTTTTTTTTACGTAAAAATACTCGATTCAGTACTAGCCACCTTGACATAACCTTCTTAATCTGGCCTTTTTTCTAAAAATCTTTCCGCCTCGCCTACAAAGGAGAGGCAATGAATAAATTTGCAAGGAATTAGGTAAACGGTTACTTCATTTCTTTTCTCATCAAGTCTTGTTGTAGGGAAAGATTTTAGGATGGTAGAAGGGTATTCAAAGGTTGCTGTGTTGAAAGAGAGGACATAGAAAATTCTTATTATTGTTAATGTATTTAACTCCGGAGCATTAAAATATTGACCTGGCTTTAGATAACTTCAGCCTAATGAGTCGAAGGGAATATTTGAGTTTAATAAGTATTCAGCTACTATATATAATTTCATCTTACATAAATCGAAAATCCCTTATTCTGAATGATCTTAAAAACATATTTAATTCAACGGCTTTTCAACATTTCAATCATGACACAAGAAAAATCAATCTATGAGTTAGAACTTTACATATGCAAATAAATTGGCGTGGTTGTAGTTAGCTAATTGCATCAAGCCCTCATAACAAGCGCTTCTTACAGCTTTCTTCCAATCTTTTCGATAACAGAGATAACAAAAAATATCTAACATAGTAGATAAAATTTGTTGCGTTGAAAACGCTGGATAATGAGCTATCCTCGGTAACTGTAAGAGCTTCTTTTGATGTCTTGATTAGGAGTAGAGTTCGCTAAAACATTGCCATCTTAAATGCCTAATTAAAATTGCAACATTAAAAACATATTTAATTATATATATATATATATATATATATATATATATATATATATATATATATATATATATATATATAAAGAAGAAGGAGCAAATGCAAGTTCTGCGGGTGATAACAAACCCCACAGGGCTTTCGCCATATCTATTTTCTGCCTTTCAAAACAATTTTGAAGACAGAAATATAGGTGCAGAAACCTTGCATTGCAGACTATATTACAATATAGTACAAGAAAGAGAAATTTGACGCGAATGAGCAATGAGACAAGAAACAGTAGTTTTTTAGAGGTAAGAGAAAGGGACATTAGAAGAAGACTAGAATCAAAGAGAGCAGAGGGCGGCACAATGAAGGCAATCCTTTACCGAGAAGACAGAGATAACGCCAGGAGAAAAAAGTTTGAAATTCCTGGCCGCGACTTGAACCCAGGTCTGCTGAACCCGGCAATCAGCAGACCCGGGTTCGAGTCCCGGCCAGGAATTTCAAACTTTATTGCCTTTATTGTGCCGCCCTCTGCTCTCTTTGATTCTAATCTTCTTCTAATGTCCCTTTCTCTTACCTCTAAAAAACTCCTGTTCATTGTCTCATTGCTCATTCGCGTCAAATTTCTCTTTCTTGTACTATATTGTAATATAGTCTGCAATGCAAGGTTTCTGCACCTTTATTTCTGTCTTCAAAATTGTTTTGAAAGGCAGAAAATAAATATGGCGAAAGCCCTGTGGTGGTTGTTATCACCCGCAGAACTTGCATTTGCTCCTTCTTCTTTGTATGTGACTTGGGGATGAGCCTTTAAATTGTGAGCGGGTAAGAAGATATGGTATAAAAATTCCTTAGAGATTCCTAGCTTAGAGAGATACTGAGTTTGATGGGGTAACGCTTTGGGCGAAGTGGAGTCACTGTACCTGGTAGCTCGGCGGTAGAGCATCTGACCGGCAATCAGCAGTCGCAGGTTCGAGTCTCGGCCAGGAATTTCTAACTTTTTTCTCTTGGCGTTATCTCTGTCTTCTTGGTAAAGGATTGCCTTCATTGTGCCGCCCTCTGCTCTCTTTGATTCCAGTCTTCTTCTAATGTCCCTTTCTCTTACCTCTAAAAAACTACTGTTTCTTGTCTCATTGCTCATTCGCGTCAAATTTCTCTTTCTTATATATATATATATATATATATATATATATATATATATATATATATATAAATACAGCAAACCGTAAGAAACAGAAAATCAGGATAATTTTTCTTTGGAAATGTTATTTCTTAATTGGCAAAAATTCCGCACAGGGGTGAGATTCGAACCGTGCACACTAAGGCAACAAGCGACCGCTTTGATCTCAATTAAACTATCCCTTAGACCACTCAGCTACGCGTAACACAATCAAAATCTTCCGAATAAACAAGTTTTTAAGGTACTCTTCACAAGCACAATCGGGACTATGAAAGAGAGAGAAATTAATAGGATATTTAAAAGACAAAGGAGAGGTGAGGTAAACACGCGGCGAATATACCATTTATAAATTTGTCATGAACGCAAAAGAATTATGAAATGAATCCAGCAAACCGCAAAAAACAGAAAAACGAGATAATTTTGCTTCAGAAATGTTATTTCCTAATTCGAAAAAAATCCGTACCTAGGTGGGATTCTAACCGTGCACACTGAGGCAGCAAGCAACCACGTTGATCTCAATTAAACCATCCCTTAGACCACTCGGCTACACGAAATACAAAAAATCCTGTTTTCTGCTTGTTGCGGTTTGCTGGATTCATTTCATCATTCTTTCGCGTATATGAAAGATTTATACATTGTCTATATATATAAATATATATATATATATATATATATATATATATATATATATATATATATATATATATATATATATATATATATATATATATATATATATATATATATATATATATATATATATATATATATATATATATATATATATATATATATATATATATATATATATATATATATATATATATATATATATACATATATATGTATATATCACGACGTCATAAGGCATGATAAAATAGAGCGATTGACACTTTGGATGTGCGCACGATCGAACCACTTCGGTGCAGCCCGTTCTCTTCCTTGATCACATTCGAATCTCTTTTTGTAGGCATCTGACGAATGCCTTACTCTATACTTCTATACATCTAGTACTCATATGTCATTAAGGAAAAGTGATTGCTCATACTATCCTCATAAACAATACAAGTTTTTCAGTAAAAAGGGTGAGCATTTATAAAATTCCTAAATTAAGATAAAGAATAATGATACTTTACCAACTTGTATGTGCAGTTTCAAACTCAATTTAATTTAATGGACCTTACTTTTGATGTATAGCAGGAAAAGGTTTAGGGAAGTTGGTACGCCCTATCTGACTATGAGGCATCAAGAAGGCTTCTCCGGCTATATAATTTTCAAATATATCACTGCTATTAATTCACACATTTCTTTTTTCAAACCCGTCTAACCGAAATCCTTTCTTCGATTTACATTGTTTTAAGATTCTTGGAGCTTGATATGCACCTTACTAGGCCAAACTCTAAAAAAGCTTGAGTAGATTTTCTTATTTTATCCTTGATTAAACAATCTCACTTGGATGCAAGAATCATAAAGCTGGAGACAAGAGGTTGCCAGAAACTTTCGACAATTAATACGAGATTATCTAACTTCTGTGGTATATGTTTATGTGATAGAACGTGTTGAAGCTGCGTTTAATTTCAACTCCTATCCCGTATTATTTAAAACCACGATGCTGCCCACGTGCATCTTCGATTCGAGGCTTACCGGATGCCAATGTTTAAACAAGGAGGTTATTGTCCCCCCGTTCGCCCCCATACGCCGACCTCGACAGATCGAGTTAGGCTTATGAACAGATAAGGCATTGTTCCCCGGCCCGGCTGTGCGTTCCCTCCAAGCTTTCACTCCATTTTCCCCCACGCCAAGGAGATGTCCTGGCTATTTATATGGAAACTTTACCACTAAGATCAGATTGGAGATCCAGATTTTCGTCGCGAAACATCACCACGACCCTCTCTCCCTTTGTGCGCCAAGGGACCTCGACCTCGAGATTCACCATCACTTGTCCAGAAGGAGGACAATATTCCTTGAGTGCCAAAGGTTCGAGCCTTTCCGACGCCAAGTCCCCAAAGGCTTCCCCCCCCTGTTGTTCAAGGAGAACAGCATTAGAACAGCCATTGTTCGTTTTGAGCCCTTCGCCAAGAAACGGTTCTCATCCCCCCCCCTGTTGTTCAAGGAGAACAGCATTAGAACAGCCATTGTTCGTTTTGAGCCCTTCGCCAAGAAACGGTTCTCATCCCCCCCTGTTGTTTCAAGGAGAACAGCATTAGAACAGCCATTGTTCGTTTTGAGCCCTTCGCCAAGAAACGGTTCTCACCCCCCCCCTGTTGTTCAGAGGAGAACAACATTAGAACAGCCATTGTTCTTGAGCCCGTAGACAAGAGACGGTTCTCATCCCCCCCCCTTTGTTCAGAAGAGAACAACCTAGAACAGCCATTGTTCGTTTTGAGCCCTTCGCCAAGAAACGGTTCTCACCCCCCTGTTGTTCAAGGAGAACAACATTAGAACAGCTATTGTTCTTGAGCCCGTAGACAAGAGACGGTTCTCATCCCCCCCCTTTGTTCAGAAGAGAACAACCTAGAACAGCCATTGTTCTTCAAGCCGTTCGTCGAGAGACGGTTCTCCTTCCCAAGACGCCTCGTCAGGATCCTTTTATCCCCCCCCTTCGGCTGGAGCTCGCCAGCGGACCGAAACTCCTTTGCGCCACCTTCCACTGCACCGCTAGTGCCAAAGTTACGTAAGCCAAACTTCACCTTTGAGTATTGATCCCTTTTGTCAATTCTATCCTGTGCTTTAAATTGTTTATCGAACCATCCCATCTCTTTAACTCTATATTTGTTTTACCTTTTTTTTAATCCTTTAAATCCTCGGATTAGCCCAAGTCTCCACGACCCTTTTCATTCTGTTTATGTCAATATTTTCCGTTTTTTGTGTATTGTTTATAGTTATTATTAATAAAACTCTATTTTATTAATGATAGCAATATTATTATCCTTGAGCTCAGTTCCACTTCTTAAGCATATCGAAGATACATAATATCGGCCGCCAGACAGTAAACGCACTCTAAAGATAATTAAGGAAGTTCCCTCAACGAATAGTGTTATATATATGGTATCGTCGGGAGTCATTCTACGACAGTTTAGTTTCAGATTAGCCAATAATACGTTGATTCCTGAAGTATTGGACGGGCAAATAAAATCCATAAATATCTAGATTGTTGTTGAAGGAAGCAATCCTTGGGTGGCAACTGGGCTCAAATCAGGGATAAAACAGACTTGTACGACAGTAGTTGAGCTGACAAAGAATTTAAGAGTAAGCGAATCTAGCCTTGGCAGTCACCCTTAGACAATTAGAAGGAAGAAAATATGTTTAAGTTGGTTTTGGAATAGATGACAGCATAAAAACAAAATCAGTTCTATTAACTAGGTTGTTTACTGGTTCTGTGAAAAAAATGAAAAATTTCTTGAAAGATTAGTAGCATGAGATTGTCAGTGGATATTTTGTTGATACAGTAGTTACGTTGGATTAAAACCCTGCCTATAAACAAGAATTCGACCGGAATGTATTCATAGTAACGGGATACTAGATTACAGGTGACATTATTCACAATAACTTTTGGAATCATGAAGGCATAACGTATCCCTTTTCTAAACCTTTTTTCCTCTGAACGATTACAAAAGGGGAAGGCCATGAAATCCAATATCATAAGTGATTTATACTTTATTTTTATTAATTTATTTTTATATAGTTATTGCTATTGACTAACTTGTTTTCCAAAGGTTATTTCCGAACATATAAGAACACTTAATTTCCTCACAAATGTGATACAGATCAATGCCTAGATTTTTTAAATATTTTTTTTAAGAATGTGGCAATTGTATTTGAAATGCAACGAGAACAGACGAAATACTCAATTCTCCCTTGCAAATTAAATAGCCGAGAAGATGTGAAGCACTAAATAGAGCTTGAGTGGCAATCCACTTGGACAGCATAATGTTAATTCAGTGTACCTTGTAACTCAGGAAAATATCTTGAATGCGCCTCTTCATATTAAACTGGGTTTAATATAAAAGAATCTTTAAATCAATGAAAAAGGAGTATGATTTCCATTTCTCCAGTCGACATAACACAGTATTCCTGAAGATATTGATGGCCCAAATCTCTTGCGAAACTGGTGCGGCCACTTTGAAAAGGTCCTTCTTCAAAATTTGGGTGATGGCTCGGTCATCTCTTTTTGAGGTCTTTCTTTGGCTACCTATTCATTTACCAGCTTTATATAAACTAGTTTGCCATATGTTCACAAAATACTACTGACTACACGTTTTTAGTACTTGGCCGTCTTTGCAATGGTTCCAATTGAAAGAACATGATGAAGGCACAGCTTAACAATTAGGTTGCAGAAAAAGATAGGAAGCAAAGATTTCTAAGGTATGTTACCTCAACAAAAGATGTGGACATAATTTAGTTAGTATGCAAGCAATCGCTGTCCTATCGGCTAAGAAGTTTGGTTTTATTCAACCAAATTTCTGTAACCTTTAACCATATATAGTTTTTTCCAGTACGTTATCATATACTAAATTTATAAAACTTTTGATTTTTTTCTGACAAAACTTATGGAAGATGTGATTGAAATACTGGTGTTCTGATCTTTTATGAAGTAACTGATTACATTACGTTACACATTTCCTCGTTGAAGTGCATCTGCCAACTCTCCTCTGATCATTCACATAATCCTCCCGTCTATTTGCAAGTTTTAACAGTCATTGTTTTTTACGCTCTAGTCTCTAGCTTGTACCATCAGCGAATTTTGAAATTTTACATAAGATGTCCAAGTCAAGAGCGTGTATATGTATTAACAAAAGCATGTTTTAAAGTAAAGATCCTTGAGCAAACACCTAATAACCGAAGCCCATTATGGATTAGTTTCATTTCTAACGTCTAAATACAAACGCCAACATTGTCCAGAAGATACCAATTTATCTACCTCCTTTCCTAATGATCTTCCCCCACCCTTAAAATAGAGCGTAATCATAAAAGAAGAGCAGCAAAAAATCAACAAATGAAAGTGATGCAAAGAGGAAGAAAATAAAAATTGGGGTTAGTTATTTTTCGTCATTGGGAAGAAAAGAGAGAGAAAACAACCCCAAAATATAAAAGAAATAATAGGGAGGAAATTTTCCCTATCTTTACTTCAGCGCTCACCCCAGAAATAAAATTTGCTGTTACACCCAATAAAATTTTAAATAAAGATTAAGATTAAGTAAATACAGAAAAATATATCTCTTTTTCTTATATTTTTCTACTAGGATGCAGACTAAAGCTAATTATTCTCTCTCTCTAAGATAATCCGTTTAGTAAACGAAATTAGAAGATTTTGTGGAAAGTTTAAAATTTTTCCATTAAAGAAGAATAAGTTCCTCAATTTCTTTCAAGACCAATTTAACAGGAAAGAAGTTAATCCCTTTATGGATTGCAAGGAAAGAGTAAATGGGCTGTAAAGCATAAGAGAAAGCTTTCTAAACTAAATTATAAGGATGCAGCCATGAAGCATTATATGCCCTTTTGAATAAGACCATCACTTGACAAGAGTGGAAGAATCATCAAAACAACAGTAATGCGATTTCAAACTTTGATATAGATCTTAAAGGTCTGTAGTCATAAAACCAATTTGTTGAAGCTCCTATTGTAGCAAAAACAACCAGAGAAAATGGCCAACTCAACACTTAAATAATAATCTCCGACTACTTCTTGGAAAGTAAACAAGGTCCGAAGACCTAAGTGGTATTCCCTCAATTATTCTGAATTATCTCCTCATAACCATAAGACCTTACGACCTTCAGGACTTTTAAAAGCTCATTAAAAATTAAAATGGCTACCATCCGACCGGTTGACCTACGGACCAACATAATAACTTTGAACAACAAATTCTAGAAATTAATTGGCTTTGACAAAGCGACCTAAGTCAGACATGCTAGGGCTAGGAACTAAAATACATTATTTTAATTATATCTTTTGGTCTTAAGTTAAGCTCAGATATTTCGAGGGATGCACACGCTTCCAAAAAGCTCCCTAACATCAAAATTTGGCGCGCTGAAGACGGCCCCAAGCAGTTGCATTACTGAGGATGATATGGCACGCAAAGCTCTTCCTAACTAAGAAATTCCAACAAAATTTTGCATAAAAGCTAGGGTAATAAACAGGATTCACATAAGGCTAGAGTGAGAGCTGCATCAGATATACTGCGTCCCGCGAGTGTAGCCGATTCGAAGACGATAACAAATGACTTGATATCGTGAGTGCATTGAGGGTTAGGTCCACTGTAATTTCAGAAAAAATAAAAATACAATTGAAAATTCAGTGACACAACCTTACAACTTCTTGTCCATACAGCGCCGAACTGTTCTCCTAATCAAACTTCAATATGGTAGCCCAATCTGTGCCGATGGTCTGACTCTCTCATAAACGCTGTCGTTCCTAGCTCTCATTTAATATCAAGTGAACCAGCAGAAGGCAATCTCGACAGCCTCTTGACGTGCAGTAGCCATGACACCACGGATGCTAGGATCAGGGGAGGTGGAGGCTCTACTGCCTCAATTCCCTATAGAAAAATACCTGGTCTCCGAACCGTGAACGACGCGTAATCTCTAGTATCGAGCAAGCGTTATATTTCACAAACTGACCAGAAGACCAATGCAGTACCTGGAAGGTAACAGCCAACTTCAAACAACGGAGAAGTATCATGAAAGCCACCGCCTCTTTCAGAAGTTGGAGCCATTTTTATACACCGGAATATTTCCTATGACGGCATATTTGGTATGCTTCAAGAAATACGAAAAGCAATTATTCAGGTACGGAAATTTTTTTGTGGTAATGGTGTATCGACAAGCGTTTAAAAGTAGCAACATCCAGGGAAACGTCCCGAACAAAAGCTTTACCGTTTAGGGCGGAGAATTATAACAAACTTGCGAATGAGCTACATAGCCCAAAACATGAAAGATTTCGTGGAAGATTGGTGTGCCTCTTCTGTATAAGCACAATTGAGCGGTTGAGGCTTGGTTAGATGCTGAATCCAAGAGTGTAAGTACATCGTGCATTATGAACGACATAATCGAGTTGCATTAATCCTGTGGGAACAAGTATTTCCTCTCTAGGGGACGGACGAAAGAGGACAATAGTAGTAACAGAATATTTCTATCAGCATCCCACTTTCTAAACGTCACAAGACGAAGTATTTCCTTAGCTTTGCCACAAAAGACTACACTTGCAAATAAGAGCCTTCCTTTTGAGTATCGTTCAAAACAAAATCAACTAAGTTATCAGCGCAAAAACACTCTTATACGCAAACATCAGTTAAGGAATTGTGCAGGTATAGTTGATTCCCTTGCAGGCTGCATATGTGAACAACCTTTTTCTTAACCAAAGAAAACTGAAACTCAAACGTTTTAGCATAAAGAAAGACGTGGTTTAGATCTTGTTGGGTTTGGCTCGCCAAGTTAGATAAATACACTCGACAAGAAACGAAATTTTGTGTATCTAGACTTTGGCTAGAAAATCTTTCGGCAGCTCTAGGTAAAACCTTTGATTATCAAGACAAAGAGAGCTCCGCTAATGACAATTACTTTACAGATATCCATCTAATGATCTATGTCAACGGGAAGAGAACCTATCACACGAAAATGTCATAATTATTTTGAATGATAATAATCGACATGCGGTGTCATGGATATTTAAAAAATTATCATATAGCGTAGCAAATTGCTGCATGCTAAAAAAAGCTCCCCTGATTACCCTCTCAAACTAGAGCAGAACATAAAATTGCCCACGCAGGAGGTTGGATAATTTGGGGGGAAAAAGCTATAGTGCCATGGACTATTCTAAGCATGCATAAATCAACCACAAAAGTAATTGACTGAGAAAATGTAAATATTTCTTCTGCCCTAATCCTGGTAAAGAAAGCTAAAATATCAGCTAAATCTCATTGACCGAAGTGTCACAAAAAAATGGCGTAAGGGATATCTTCCCATTAAAAGTGATGTTCGAGGGGATATGCAAAATACTTCAGATACTGCTGGTGCACTAGATATCTATCCTCGAAAAAGTGACGAACTTATTGCGAAAGCCTTAAAAGGGTAATTACTGTTCAGTTTCCTCGCAATGAGAAACTGCCTCAATAGCCAGTCGACGATAGCGAAGCTCAACCTCATTAAAATACGCCAGCTGACGGTAGAAAATACACATAAATGAGAGAATACATCAGATTCAGGGGGGCTGGGAGTTGTACCAAAGGATGGGAAGTAGAAAGAGACAAAAAAAAAAGACATCGCCTCGTATCTATATAATACACTCACCAACTTGGCCTCCATCTCGTAGTATCGTCTCCCGAAACCTTGTGTAGTGCGGGAGGTTTGGCAGCGGTCTCTTGAAAGCAGACAGCTAAAGAGAGAAAAAATGAGAAAAACTTTCGTAGGTCCTCACAGTGAGTGCGGAACCGGCAGCAGTTCCATTAAAGTACATTTATCTCCGAAACTATATAGAATGAAGTTCTCGACTCTTCTTTAAAGAAAGCCTACTGCAGACAAGCAGGAAAGAGCCGAGTGCACTATCGCTTTCGGTCTTCCTGAAGAAATTTAATTTCGACCTGCGAGACCTACTCTTCTCCAGACTCCTCTTACTGACCCCAAATGAAGAATTATGATGGAATTTCTTCAACGTGTAGCTTTCAAATTAGCAACCAGCCAATAAAATACTTGAAAATTGGTTCGTAAAGAAATTGGTGAAAAAGTGAAAGCCCATATAGTTTTATGACTACCGGAAGTATTTCTCCTGGGATGGCATTAAGAGCTGAAGCGGTTTGACTAGTTAAGTCGCTATTAAAGAAAGTGCGGCCGTACAATTTCACTGAAAGTAAGCCGGATTCATAATGGTCATGAAAACAAATGGCCTTGTGAGGTTTAACTATATATCTTCATGGCTCTAAAATTTCGGAAAATCAAGATGATGTAATATTTTCAGTTTCCTCTAAAACTCTATAAAAGAAAGCGGCAGAAATAATTTCTTAAAACTTTTCTCTGAGGGAGGATAATAACATTTAGCAAACGAAAATCAAAATGTAAGCCAATATGCATCAGACTTCCAAAAAGGTGTAATAGGTATAGAAACTAACAAGCAACATGATATTGTATTGCTTTCATAATATTCGCAAGAAATCGAATAAATGGAAAAAAATCTTATAAGGAAATGACCTTCAAAAACTTTTAATACTAATGCATGAATTGAGAGCGATTAGGTAATAAACTTCTTAGTATAGTTTATGGTTACTTAAATAACCCGTTAACAAGCAAACTAATGGTTTTGCAAAAAATATGATGAAAGCTTTATTAGTTAAATTAAATACGATTATTGAAAACTTTTATTTAGAGGTTAATTTCTAAAAGTGAAGATCCGCACGCTGTTGAATTTTACCAGGGCTTTTCATGTGTTCCTAGATATGCAAGCACAATATTGCGGCCTAATTCACTATGTTTAGTTTTTATTTACTCAAGACGGAGTATATTTCCCTGGTAATGCCCAAATCAAACAAAAGAAACAACCACTTTTTCCCTCTGCACGAGATCCTTTGCCCACCTTCATTTTTATCGAACCTGTCTACAACAACCACATACCTTTGGTCGAGAAAGAGTAATTTTGGTTCTCTTTTAATAGACCTAAGAAATAAGATTAACAACAAAAGAGATTGGATAAAACTATCAACACTTATTCTGAGGGTCACAATGTTATTTTCGTTCCTCTTAACATTACAAGTTCAGATGATGTTATCATAGAAAATGCTCCACGTCAATTCTTTATTTCATTTGTTGTATCGACTATAGATTTTTCTGTGCGATTTACTCATATTGTAGCAGTTATAAAATGACTCATTTCTGTCAGTTTATCCAAACGAAGCAAGTCAGTGAAAGATTTTCAAAATATAATTTGTACCATGCCTATAACATTTGGCATAGGGGAAAGAAGCTACTGAACAACTGAAGTTTTAAGCCCGTACGCTTAGTGTTGTGGAAGCTGACATCCTTTTGAACCTTGATACGAAATTATTTCCTCCTTAAAAAACGATTTCCAGCTATACACTTTAGAAATATTTTTGAATATATCTTTAGTTTTCTGAACAAATTCAGGAATGGATTTCGAAAAAAATTCAATTTATTTCCGATGCAAGAGCGAACACACGAGCTCACTTTCTTCAGAGCTATACACAATATCTGTTTTTTCCGTGAGCTGTACTGAGTGATATGATTCAAGTTTCTATTATCGTCACTATAATAGTCCTCGTCAATATGACTATTCATTGGATATCTGAAACGAACGGAAAACTGTCTTTAACATCATGAAAATAAACATCCTCATCTTGGTTTTCCGAAACCTACATAATAATCTCCATCAAAATACTAGAAAAAATAAATCGATTTCACTCTCTTTATTATAAAAAAAGAAAATAAGAGCGAAGTATGTAAGCTGCATTATAAATTTCATATAAGAAATATATAATGCAAATGTAATAGAAATAAAATAGCAATGTTCCAAACGCAACGTGCCGCTGCTACAGAACATGCGCCAGAGTGACTCGTATTGACCAGTGTCACTTATAGGCAGAGATGGCCACGATCTTGAACTTCAAATCAGATCGTGATCTTGAAAAGAAAGGTAGTTTTCTGATCATGATCCTGAAGATCAATTTTATTATGGTGATCTTGATCTTGATCTTAGATCACTTTATTTATTGTCATCTTGAATTTTATCACTTTACACATCAAGATCACTTTTAATATCAGATTCTTTTATATGCCGCTATGAGAATGACACTTTTTGGTGTGCAAACGACATCTAGTTGCAAATTTGTTCAACACCGACTGTCTATGTTTTCTGCAACTAGTATGCATAAGGGTCCTATTTAAACAACTGATAATGTCATATATCTTAAACGCTACATTTTTCTTTCATCATAATTCTAACGATTACAAATATATATATATATATATATATATATATATATATATATATATATATATATATATATATATATATATATATATATATCTGTCTCTCTCTCTCTCTCTCTCTCTCTCTCTCTCTCTCTATCTATCTCTCTCTTTACATATATATATATATATTTTATATATATATATATATATATATATATATTAGACCTGTTCAAAATATCTCATGTTGAAAACACTTTTGTGCCACATGTTGTTTTTGTTCCACTAAAACAGTAAAAGATTGGTGCCAAATTTTATTGTAATCGGACATTACTTAGGAGTGACCTACGAAGCAACAATTTTTCAAAAACAAACAAAAAAAGACAGAACCAGTTAGCAAATATGAAAAAAGAGAAGTTCTAAAATATTTCATTTCGCACTCAGAGAAGTACAAATAGAATGACATCACTGAGAACTGAAACAAGATAAAAAACAGTTCCGAAATGACCTCCTTGCTTTATTTGGAGTTCGATCGCTCGGGCTTCAGTAGGGCTGCTCTGGAGGAAGTAGGACACTCCCTTCTGTCCTTGGCCACCCTCTTCAGAAGAAACGGCTTCAGAGCTTTTTATTGGGTGATGGCCACTTTGAAGGTGGTGATTAAGGCCACTTCCCGCTCTGCAATGTCGTTGATTATCTTCACCTGGTCAGTCGCCCTCTTCATCTTGCAGAAGAGACGATTTCCCTCCGAACTGGTGGAGCTTTTAGCCATGTGTCTGGTTAGGTCCTTTCCTTGTCCTGGGAGCAGGACATCTTGCGCCTTTCCCGACCGTGAACTGAATAAGCCAGAAAAAGTCTTGTTGGGATTAAAGGCCTTTCCGTCTAGACGTTTCAGTCCCTCACTCTTCGTGTTCTGGAGCATGGAGTCCTTCTCTTCCTTTGTAACCCTTTCGTTGAGGAGAGAGAGGCACCAATTTTTCTGACACGAACTAGAGATGGCGCTTAAATGCCTTTACTGCCACTTCGGAGTGCGTTTATTGGGGGATTCCTCTGCAAATTTCCCTCATGAAGAGGACTCGTTGTATGGAAAATGGGAAGGAACCATGACCTCGTTCAACGGGATGGTGTAAAGGAGGGCGACGAAAAGGGACACTTATTCCATGGCTCGAAGTTCGTGAAAGGTCAACCGAAACTGAGACCTGAAGAGGAAAATCTTGTGAGGATAGATTCCCTGCGACACCCATCTTGCTTTAAGAAACGCTCCTGATGCCCTTATCTTGAAAGTCGTCCTAATATCGCCTCCCAGGAAGATCCTCATTGTAGTCGTGTCTTGAATGGCTTTCTTGTTCGATGGCACTCTTGAGCTCGCTCAAAGCTGTCTCCCTTGCATCAGACAGCTCTACTGTCAGGAGATGAAGGAGGCTTTCCATGGAGGACGTCCAAGATTTCTTTTCGAGAAAGTTCCACTGGTCCTGGAACCGGACGAAGAGAGGGACGTTAGGCCTGGCAGATGGTCCCTACCAGTTTATGAAAACGTTCCCAAGGATCACTTCCAGGAGGTAGTAACTGCACGCAAACTAAAGTTGATTCCTTGATGAAGGTTCCATCATTGGGACTCGTGTTCAAGGAAGTAGTATCAAACATGATTCCTTAAATGGGCACCTCCAGTCCAGCGACGGAAACCGACTTGAGAACAGCCTCCGCCATGTAAGGCACCGTGCCTTGTGGGATCTTGGCTGCTTTCAAAATGTACTCTTTGTTCCCGCCTGTTACGTGAATGTCGAGCCTCTCAAAGCGTTCACGTGATGTCAGGTAGCTGCTAGGCATCCCCGTGAAAGGAAGAAGATGATGGCGCCACTTGGCTTAAAGGTACAACATTTAAGGCAATCTTTTTCTCCATTTCCGCAGCCTGTTTCCGCTTCGCAACCGGTTCTTCCCGCTTCCGCTTTTTCTCTAAGAGCCTTTTTTTTTAAGGGGCTATCTGGCGACTGCCCAATTGGGCATAAGTCACCGCAAACAAACAGCCCAGTTCTAGGCTACTTTAAAAAATAAAATTTAACAGAAACAACAAAAAAAAGGGATAACAATCAGGGAGCCAGCTCCGGCGTCGGGGGTAGGTCCCCCTCCTCCCGGCGCAGGAACCTGCGACCTACAAAAAACAAACAAACAAACAACAATAACAAAAAAATAAGTTAAATACAAGGGAGAAGGCAGGCCTCCACCTAAAAGTCAACAAATACACCAGTCATGGTGCACACACTCGAGTACAAGGGACAGGCGGTAGCGACCCCACCCATCCCGGTACTGGGACAGGTAACGTGCGCGAAGATCACTCAGACTGGGACATTTGACAAGAATGTGCCGAATAGTCTGGGGGACACGCAGTCGTCGCAATAGAACCCAGGCGTGCGCTCCAACAAATAGCGATGCGTCACAGGAGTGTTTCGGATTCGGAGACGACAGAAAGCGACCTGAAGCCGTCGCGGCATTAAGGGATAGGTCCATGGAAACAGTCGCGTCGCAATAGCACGCAACTTTAAGTTCCCTTCGTCCGTCTCCCATCTTCTTTGCCAAGCAGTCTTAAGAGCTGCCCATATTGCTGCCATGTAGTCGGTGTGAGGAAGAGCAAAACGCTGGTTCGGTCGCAGAGTCCTCGTGGACACTTTGGCGCCCTCATCGGCGCGCTCATTCCCCGCAATTCCTACATGTCCAGGAACCAAGCAGAAGATAATCTCGACATATGCCCGGCTCGCCATAACCGTGGCGTCACGGATATCGCGAATCAGGGGTTTCGGTGATTCCAATCCTCAGAGAGCACTCAGGGCACTTTGTGAGTCGCTATAGATCACAATCCGGTCTCCAAATCGGGCACGTCGCGTAATCTCCCATACCGAGTGGTGTATTGCCACCAGCTCGGCCGTAAACACAGACGCAGCACCTGGCAGAGCCCCGCTGACTTCAAACAGAGGGGATACAGCGTGGAAGCCGACCCCCTCTTGGGACTTGGAGCCATCCGTATACACTGGCACGATTCCAACGTGACACGAAGTGTGCTCCAGAAAGGTCAAACGAAATAGTCTCGGCACCGTACAAGCTTTGGGAGCAGAGGCGTAGCGACAAATAGCCAAATGTGGTACCCTCCAGGGTGGCGTCCTGGGCAAAACCAGGGGCGCTACTGGCCCGAGAGCTATATCTAGCTCTCGAAGGAGTTTCCTAGCCCTAAACTCAAAGGGCTTAGGGTATGACTGGCGTCTCTCGGTGGCATAGGCACCATCAAGATCAGCTGCGGATGCAGTGAGAGCTGTTGGCGACTGAGGGAGGCGCCGGGCTCGCGCGTAAAGGCGATTGATGCACTGCACGCGGTGAAGAGCGAGTGGCATCGACCAAACAGACTCTCAAAGGGAAAAGTGCGGAAGGCACCGGTCGCAAGGCGAAGGCCGGTGTGGTGGATCAAATCCACTCGCCGCAATAAACGCTCGGCTGCGGATGCATAAAACTCGCATTCGTAGTCGAGCTTCGAACGAACAAAGGATCAATAAAAAAGTAGGGCAGTAGCCCTATCAGCGCCCCAAGCGCTGAACGTCACGGAACGGAGAATCTCCATGGCGCGGGTACAAGAGACAATATGGCTGCAAATATGAGCCTCCCAGGTGAGGCGTCGGTCGAATACAAGACCGAGGAAACGATGCGATTTCACCACATCCAGGCGCACCCCATTAAGAAACAAATCTCGATCGGGGTGAAGCCGTGGAGGGTGGCAGAAGTGCACCACCTTAGTATCAGCCAAAGAAAACTGAAACCTGTCCGCTTCGGCATAGCGAGAGACGCGGTTCAATGCCTGTTGGAGTCGATGCTCCCAAGTTGGCATCTGGCTCGCATCAAAAGAGATCGAAAGGTCGTCCACGTAGAGCGTTGTGAGAACATCTTCCGGCAGCACTGAGGTGAGGCCGTTGATGCTCAGGGCAAAGAATGTGACACTAAGGACACTTTTCTAGGGGACACCCTCTTCCTGCTCCTTTGGGCCGGAGAGGGCTCCCCCCCCCCTCCATACGCGGAATCGACGATCTCGCAAAAATTTAGATAAAAACATCGGGAGGCGTCCCCTCGCCCCCATCGTGTGGAGAGTCTCCATGACACCGTAGCGCCATGTGGTATCATAGGCCTTCTCCAGATCGAAAAACACCGTGGCGTAGTGCTGTCTACGAAGGAAAGCCTCGCAGACGGCATTTTCCAGTCGGAGCAGAGCATCCAACGAGAAGTGGAACTTGCGGAAGCCGCACTGTGCAGAAGAGAGATGGCCTCCGCTGTCCAGGAAAAAGGCTAATCTAACATTTACCAATTTCTCCATCAACTTGCACACGCAAGAAGTTGAGAGATTGGATGAAAACCAGTCGCAGTAGAGTGATCTCTCCCCAGTTTTCGAAAGGCGAGCACAGTAGCGATTCGCCAGGAGTCTGGGAGAAGACCCTCCACCCAGATCCTGTTGAATCAATCTAACAGAAAGGCCATGCCTCGCTCACCCAGGTGTCGAAGCATGGCGTACGGGACATCGTCCGGACCATGGGCGGTGTCCGCGCACTAAGCGAGAGCGGAGCGCAACTCACTCACAGTAAACTTGTCGTTGAAGGGTTCTCCGCCTCTGGAGGTAAAGTCCAGCCGGCGGCCTTCCGCGACATCACTGTGTGCATTGAATGCTGGCGGAGCAGCATCCCAGCTAGAAAATGCGGAAAAAGCGGTCGCTAAGGATTCCGCTACGGACGCGGGGTCCGAGATTGCGGTCCTATTCTCCTGGAGAATTGGAGGGGGGTCCTGCGAGAACTTGCCCTGAATCCTTTTGACTCGCTTTCACACTTCTGCTGAAGGGGTCTTCCCGTTAAGTGAAGACACGTATGCCCGCCAAGAATAGTGGCGGGCGTGCTTTGAAATATACCGGAACCTAGCCCTAGCCCGACGAAATTCAGCGACAGTGAAATCGTTCGGGCGGCGCCTATAGCGCATGTAGGCATAACGCTTCTGTTTGAGGGCCGTCTAACACTCGGCCAGACGTCCTAGGAATAGGAGTCAGGCCCACGGCGTTGACGATGCCATAGAAGAACTCAACGGCCGCATCTACCGACCTGAACTCCTCGATTGAGATAGTGAATACAGTCATTTCCTGAAATGCAGACCACCACGCCCACGCCAAGCACAACCGAGGGGGTTCTCAGGCGGCAGTTACCCTGAAAATGAAATTTGAATGGGAAAGTGATAACTACCATGGAGGTCATCGACCACCCCCCAATCAAAATCAGGCTGTGGGGGGGAGGTTAGACTCGCCATGCGAGTCTTTTGCTCCCTCCGCCTCTAAACCTTAGGCGGGCGTTGCGGCTTTGGAGGTGGGGGGCCCTCTTTTCGAAGAACCAACGTCTCCGAGCCACTCCCCCCACCATTAGGCGTTGGCGAAGGGGCCGAAGCTCCTTTGTTGCTGTCCTCTATTCGGGGGACAGCTTTAAGAACCCCGGAAGATGGCCTAGCGACTAATTTCAGGGGTGTTGCCTCCTGTGATACTAACGACTCGGTGGAGGCGCGTGGCCGTTTCGCCTTATGGGAAACGGTCACGCTGGGAGAATAGGGGGGAGCCCTGGTTTTTGCCGGGGCTGGGTATGAACCCATTTTGCCGCCAGCTTTACCAGGGGAGCGCCGGGGTTGGGTAGAGCCCGCAGAAGGGCTCCGAATGGGCGCGGATACAACCGTGCTGGTTGGCCTGGATGCGCCAGGAGCTGAGGGTGCCTTTCTAACTATTGAGGCATATGATGTCCCAGCCAGAGCCGGGCGCACCAGGACCAAGTCCTTAGCCGCGCGGAATGAGTCGATCCTGGGCCTGAACGATCAGGATTTTTTCTCAAGGAGATATGTACCACATTGCTTCGAAAAAGCAGGGTGTGGCTCTCCGCAATTGACACACTTGGCCACACATTATTTGTACTTATCGTGTGCGACCTTGGAGCAATTTACACATACTTCGGGTGACCCCGACTTTGCCCGTCTACATGAACGATTCGTATGGCCGAAGCGGTGACAGTAATAGCCCCGCCGCGGCAGTGGCACGAATGCCTTCATGCGGTCTCGGTAACAATCGGCACGCACTGACTCAGGGAGCTTGTCACAGTCGAACGTGAAGAAGAGTGTAGGGGTGGGTTTCGAGGCCCCTCCCTGTTTTCTCACCACACGTTCGACCTTAACGGCCCCATGGTCGGCCAGCTCTAGGGTGATGTCCTCAATGGAGTAGTCAACGAGTTCCCTCACATAAACTACTTTCACGAAGTTCATGGTAGAGTGCGGCGTCACAATCACCGGGGCGCCATGAAGTGTCCGAAGAGCACTTATCTTGGCCGCCTCGGCGGGATTCGCCGCATTCGCCAGAAGGCTCCGTCCGAGAAACGGGTCACCTTCGGCTCTCTACCAATTGCACTAGCTAATCCTCTCCTCTGATGGATAATGTTGCCCTTGGACAACATGGTTCCATCAGTGGAGCGAATAACGAGGAAGCACTCTCAAGCCAGCGGGCTCGAAAACGCCAGGTACCTCTGAATGAAGGGCCCCGATGTCATCGAGGCTCCGCCCTGTGCACTCTTGGTCTTAGTCAGGGGCTCCGCACACAAGGGAGAAGAGGGGCCGGATGTGCTGATCTTGGCTTGGTCGCCTACCGATGTGGCAGCAGATCCATTCGTCCCCGCAGCCCCCGCGGATTGAGAGGAGCCCCAAGTCTTCTTGGTCTTTTTAGTCTTTTTCTTTTTCTTTTTTAGAGAGGAGAGCGGTGAATGAACTCGCTTCTCACCTCCGCCGGCAGGAGTCCCCAGGCCAAATGGACCAGCCTCAGCCAGGTCCTTCTCCGAAATGGAGAAGGTCCTGGAAGTCGTAGGGGCACCTGTCGGATGAGATCCCTCCCCTCCTTGTACTGCCTCAGAGGCCCTAGGCGTTTGAGGAGGACCTTGCATAGGGGCGGATTCGGGTTTGGTGTTTGGCACAGAGCCCGGATTCCCCTCCCTGGAAGGCCCTACCGTCTGAGGCTGGGTTTCCTTAAGGACCATGTGTGTCACAGGAGGGGCCTCCAGTTAGCCATCCCCTCCCAATAAATCGCAGGTCCCATTGGCTGTATTGTCATTAGTCCTGTGTGGGGAGGCACAGGCCTTGACCCCGCCAAGGTTTAAAATTCTTGCCAGCAGGTCTTTTGAGGGAAGCGACCGAAGGGACCTGGCTTCCCTCTCCCCCCTAAGTGGGTTTGCCCTACCAAGCCGCTTAAACGAGGGGCGGTCGGCAATGGACTGCCTGCTGGCTTTCTTGGCAGTCTCCTTGAAAAGAAAAGAGGGGACTGCCGTTGGAAAAAGGGAGGTGCCCGAAAGCACCTCCAGAGAAGGGATTTATGGGGAGTCCCCTGCACCCGTAGGCGAAGAAAAGGAGTATGCCTCATCTCCGGTTAGAGAAATATGGAGGGTTCCCTGAGCAAGCACAGGGAGGGGGGGACCTCCATTTTTTAGGTGGAGCTGCCCGAGGGCGGCTTCGTTGTTCTTATAGGGGGAATTAAGGGGAGATGTTTCGTTTTTGCATCATTTGGCATGGTGACCCTCTTTGTTTTACGGGACGCAATTGCTCACCACCTCTCGCAGTAGCCTGCACTGCAAGAGGTGCTTACAGGCCCGGCAGAGCTAAGCGCCGCCATTTGGGACCACCCCTCCCGCCTAATGGCCTGGCAGTCCATTGGCATGGCGGCTCTACTTTGAACACGGCGTAAAAAAGATAGATTTTGAAGACGAGAGGAAAAGGAATATGAGGAAGGTATGGGGGGGGAATGAAGCAGGTTGTTAAAAACCAACCACCCCAGACTGGAGCTCGGGGGTTAGTGAACATTGCCCCCTCTCCCTTCAGCCTCGATCCCCGTTGGCCGAGAAAAAGGTCAGCATCTACCCTGTGAAATTAGAGGCTGACCAGAGAAAGATGTGGGAGAGGTTGTTTGAGAAGCGACGAAGTAGGGAAGAAATACAGACTATCTGAAGGAAGGAAGAGTGGCTAAGCTAGGGCCGGACGGAGTGCTGGATCCCGTCAACACGGTGGCCAGGATGGCAAATCGCTGCGCCCCTAACGGGGTCTCTAGTTGCCTCGTTGACACAGTGTCCAGTCCGGTCATGGAGAAGTTCGATTGATCCTCTTTTTGGCTGATAAGGAAGACTCTGTCCTCATCGTTTGTGGTATTCTTAAGAGCTTTTTGTGCGCGACAATGAACAGGTCATCAAGTTGCCATTGAAAAATCTCCTCATTCATTCTTGCCGTTTTCGAAGCTCTTTTCTTGTGCTTCTGAAGACCCTCGTAGGCCTCCACTAACTTAAGCAGCTGCTCTTTGCTGTAACGCAGTGTGTAAGTAGGGAGACCTGCCTTCTCCCAAATCCCCAGGCCTCCCTCCACGGTCTTTTTCGCAACCTCCGCCTTTGCTTTCTTTTCCAGATTGTGGTAGAAGTAGAATATTCGGAACATTTGTCCGTTTGAGGGGAGACGGCTCCCGCCGAGCTTCTCTTCCGTGTGACCGATCAACCACCACTGTTTGCGAATAGAAACCATCGCACCTGTGAAAGTATAAATGGGAATATTGAAGTTCTCTGTTCTATTAGTGATCGCGACTGAAAATTATAACTTTAAGTTTATCAAACAAAAAGTAATGTTCGTACCAAATACCACCAAAAGAATCAGTAAGGCAATCCACCTGACTGACTGCCAATGTCTATTCAATAATGGACCAGCGGGAGGCCGCATTGGAGGCACAGGAGAATGTGTCGATCTGGGGAACCTTTATATCTTATCCGATCTAGTTCAAATTTTACGTGCATCTATACGACCCCAAGTGGAACAGGAATAACATGTAGACTGCTGTCTCGCACAACTTTTATATTTTCACAATATGAACTTGAATAGCCATAATATATATATATATATATATATATATATATATATATATACTAGGGTCGGTTAATAAGTTTTGCAATTCGGATATAAGGAAACGAGATATGAGGAAAAGTGGTTTATTATTTTTCAATATAACTACCCTCGACTTTAATGCACTTGCGCCACTTGTCCCTGAGGCCTCAAGTTCCAGACAACCAGAAATCTTCCGACTGCCGTTCAATCCACTCCTGGACGGCGAGCTGAACATCTTCATCGTCCCCAAACCGGCGTCCACGCAGTGCAGCCTTGAGCTGGCGGAATAAAAAGTAGTCGCTAGGGGCCAGATCTAGACTGTAGGGGGGATGGTTGAGCTGCTCGAATCCGCACTGGCGCAGGGCAGCTTGAATAACTCTGGCCTTTTGGACAGGGTCATTGTCGTGGAGGAGCAGGACGCCGCGTTTCAACTTGCCACGCCGCTTCTGACGGATCCTCTTCTTCAACCTTGCTAGTTCCTCGGCGTAATATTGGCCTGTGATGGTCGTTCCACGAGGCGCATAGTCCACCATCAACACTCCCTCAGAATCCTAGAAGATGGTGGCCATAATCTTCCTGGGTGAGGGTTGGGTCCGGAACTTGATAGGCGTGGGAGAGCCCCTGTGCTTTCAGGTCATGCTTTCGAGCTTGGTCTCGGCATCCCAGTGATGGACCCACGTTTCATCACCTGTCACTATGCGTGACTCGAATCCCGCCGGTTCTTGGTTGTATAGGAGCAGCAGCTCCTCCGGTACTTTGACGAAGTTGAAGTCGATCATGGGGCGTAAGGTTTCTAGGTACCCAATTTGGTCATGGCCAAATTGTTGTGGATGATGTTGATAAAACTACGATGTGATATTCTAAGTTCTCTCTTGAATTCTTCGACCTTCAGCCGTCGATTTTCGAGGATGATTCTATCTACACGGGCCACCTTGTCCTCGTTGGTCACGACTGACGGGCGTCCTGGACGGGGTTTATCTTCAAGGGATTCACAACCATGGCGGAACCCATTATTCCAGCGAGCAATGGTTGCATAGGAAGGGCCGGTGTCGGTGTACACTGCAAACATGGGTTCATGGATCTCTTTTTCAATCTTGCCTTCCTTGGTCAAAAATTTGATCACTACGCGGTGTTCAACCTTCTCCATTTTTGAAAAATTTGTGACTGACGACCTGCGATCAGCTACTGCTTGTTAAATAGACGAGGCAGGAGCGTGCGGCTGCAGGACCTGACTTGTCTTAACCTGTCCTAGCACCCCCGCAAACAGCCATCCCCCTTCCTCTCTTTTGCCCTACCGATTCGCAAAACTTATTGCCCCTTCTTATATATATATATATATATATATATATGTATATATATATATATATATATATATATATATATATAAATATATATATATATATATATATATATATATATATATATATATATATATATATATAAAGAGAGAGAGAGAGAGATAGATAGATAGAGATAGAGAGAGAAAGCTTGCACACATTAATATTATTTATCAAATTATAGGTAATTATTTATATAATTTATCTATATGCATATTTACTATGCACAAAAAATACGTATGAAAGAATTAGGCCAAATTTTTATTTTTTTACTAATTTATATACATATCTAAGTAAACGAACTCAATAGCGAGTTATGGTATATGATAGTGAAACCACTGTATAGGAGTCAAAAGTTTAATTTACGAGACTAGTTTCGGTATGTAGTTTATCATACCCTTTTCAGTCGTATACTGAGAATGCGATTTTTCCAAAAGTCTATAAATAGCGTACAGATCAGAAAAAGAAGAAATAAAACACAAAGAAACATAAAACGGGGTAAAAATGTCATTAATCAAGGGGTGTGGGTCTAAGATCCTTGACTAAGCTGTTTACGGTGAGGTTACGGGAATGGAGGCTGCATTTCAACTGCCCACCTGACAAATTAAAATTGCGAATTTCTCCTATTAATATAGATTCGAGGAATTTTCTTTTACGGTATCTTTACAATTGTATATGATTTGTGGCTTGGAATAGTTAATTTGGTGTTTGAAATTAATATGATTAAAATTACTGGATGTGGTACTACCTCGTCTGACATAACCTTTATATTTATAAATTCGTTTTTTTAAGGTTTTTCTGGTTTCTCCTATGTAGAATGAGGTGGATTTTGTAGAGCCACATGGGATTAAATATACACCTGCTTCATTTGGATGATCCACGAGCTTGGTCGAAAGGAAAGATTTAAGGATAGAAAAAGGACATTTAAATATGGTTAGGCCTGGAGAAATAACTTTGTTCACTCCTTTGAGGAGGGAAGTAAAATGGAAGAATAGACACTTCGTATTACTAAATTTGTTTTTATCCTTTGGGCGGTAATGAGTATATTTTGCTTTAGATAAACTTTCATTGATCACGTGGAGGGGATAATTTAATTCAATGAAACTGCAGGTGAAATATGTAATCTCGTCTTTTAGAAAGCAAGGGTCACATATCTTAAGTGCTCTCAAAAACATATCTGATGTAACAGCTCGCTTAATTTTAATATCAAGATGCCAAAAGAAATGGATATACGAGTTAGAATGGGTTGGTTTTCGATACACAGTGAAGCTAATTTTGTCAATGAATCTAACAATTTCTACATCAAGAAAGGATATACAATTATTTTTTCCCCACTCTAATTTAAAATTGATAGGGGGATGGAGGTCATTAAGATTCTTATGGAACTTTTCAAATAAGTTTGAACTATGTATAGGCCAAATCGATATTACTTCATCTACATACATATACTCGTACCATACAAAATTATGACGTTTAATCACAGAAGGGAATAATGTTACTTCAAAAGGTTCCATAAAAAGGTTACATAATATGGGCGATAAAGGATTACCCGTGTTTAGACCATATTTTTGACAGAAAAAAACTCATATTGCTGATAAATACATTGTCAGTTACATAAAGTTTAACAAGATTAGTGAACTTTTATGTTGATTTTCCTAAATTTTTCAATGAATTCCGAGGAATGGATTATGTGTTAAGGAGAGGTCAATCCAACAGCGTCAGCAAGAATGGAGCCTAACCACTTCGAGAGTTTGTATACATGAGAGTCAATACACGATATAATAGGTCGGAGTGGCGTTGTTTCTTTGTGGGTTTTTGGCAGACCATGCATACAAAAGTGATGGGTTGGCAGGATTTAAACGATGAAGAAGGTCTGGGTTGGATCGTTTGAGCAATTTTGTGAGAGTTTTATTGAAGATCTCGGTTTTATATTTCAATGAAGGCTGCAAATGAAATGCAACCTCCATTCCCGCAACCTCATCGTAAACAGCTTAGTCAATGATCTTAGGACTCACACCCGCTGATTAATGACATTTTCGTCCTTTTTATGTTTCTGATCTGTACGCTATTTATAGATTTTTGTAACAATCGCATTCTGAGTATACGACTGAAGAGGGTATGATAAACTACATACCGAAACTAGTCTCTTAAATTAAACTTTCGGCCCCTATAAAGTAAATTGATTTCTATATCATATATATATATATATTAGTAGAGTATAATATGTTCACTTATAATATAACATAGGAATAAATTCTTTCAGATTTTCGAAAAAACTGGAAACATTATTAAAGTTATTTGTATGCAGTGTACATAGAAAACTACAATTATTCTTCTGACCTTGACTTACAAACAACCTTCTTTGACACCGCAGGGTTAATACTACTAAGTAGTAAGTAGCAATATTAACATAATGGTTTAACTCATATTTTAATTGACTGTAGCCATACAAGATTAATGATACATTTGCATACACATCCATTTGAATATACTTTTCACTTCTGATATTAATAGATTATGAATTATTAACTACATTAAAAACTGCCACTATCCATCTATAATAAAACCTCAGGTATGTGTCTCTCTCTGTCAAAATATGTCTGTAATTTCTCCTACTTTAGTTTAAGCTTAAAGAATTAGAATCATGTTAATTATAAATTTCCACTTCAATTTTGCTACTCTGATAAATATTATGCAGGGTGTTCAAGAAATCTCTCATCATGATAATAATTTATTCCTATGTGCAGAAAATACATTTGGATATTTTGGCTGAATATTAATCGGAGAAAAAATATCGCTGTCCCCAAATTGCCATGGAGTCAACACGCAAGATGTTCCACATTTCCAAGCCAAAATCAGCACCACCAATATTCAAGGATATCCTTGAAAAGAATATTCTCACGTTTGTTGCTAATGGGCTGCTACCATTGAGCATAATAGTTGAGCTAAATGAATTTAAGCATCTTCTTTCATTTTAGTATTATTCAAATATTTTTCTCTTCTCCCATTGCTAATATCTGATTCAAATAATCAATCATATTATTTGTATGAACTTTATACTATCGCTAGCATAACTAACTATTTTTTTATTTATTCCATAGCTAATCTCTGATTAAAATAATGACAATTCAATCTATTTTATGTGTTTTAATTTTAAATAATTTTTCAGACGTCAACCTTGCTGTTTATGTGCCATATAGACGCATTCTGGCTAGATTTTGGAGAAAAACAACGAGTGCAATAAAGGAATACATACAAACAAAACTGGCAGCATTTGACAGTCACTGCGCATTGCTTATGTTATTGATTTAGGGTAAGCTTTTATATGAATAAAAAATTGATCATTGGTGATAGACTGAGAGTCTGTTAGACTTATAGTATAATATTTTCAATTATTTGAGATGCGTTTCTCATGAATTTATTTGATGTCTTAAATTTGCTGTGAAAATGGACTCTTCCACACAATCCTCTTATTACATGGGTCACTAATGAGATATAAAAAATATGCCTAGGCACGAAGGCGTGTGACCAAAAAGTCTCTAAATATACACACTACGGCAAGGACCTTCTACTTAGAGTGCGATATTATAGGTTGGCTCTTTAAAGAGAATACGTTTGCCAGGTTCGTCTCAAGGGTTATTCAAAAGATAAAAACCTCTACAAAAATAAACTTTAATACAAATAATAAGAACAAACGAACAGATAAATATGGAAATCTAAATAATAATCAGTACGACAAAAGAATATCATGACAG
This sequence comes from Ceratothoa steindachneri, assembly GCA_963969495.1. Lineage (NCBI taxonomy): Eukaryota > Metazoa > Arthropoda > Malacostraca > Isopoda > Cymothoidae > Ceratothoa > Ceratothoa steindachneri. The sequence goes on from OZ018328.1 coordinate 90,162,590, forward strand.
GCCAAAATTAAGGAAACTAGGTTCGGGAAAATATATAAGTGATCCAATAAATTGAATTGAATGAAATATTTAGCAAGTCTATTGGCGTCAAACCAAATGAGGAATGCTTCTTAGGACTGGGAATGAAGAGGTGGGACTTACGAGGGAAGGACTCCTGGTTAATTCTGGGGAATGAACTTGGGATGTCAAAAACCAATGACCAGCTCTTCATCGTTGAGGTCTCGATGCGAAGGCGTCCAGAGAGACTCCGAAGGGGGTTGAGATTACCTCGGCTCCAGGGGGATGTAATCACGAAATCGAGATTCGTCTGCTGACGGCAGGAAGTCTCAACCAATGTAGTGAGACGAGAGAGACCCAGGACAATATTCCGGGGTATGGACGGGTTTCCGTAATCTTCCGCTGATCAGGGCGGATTATACGAAGACGATCTGCTGACGAAATCACAAGGGCAAGGGGAGCACTTCACGGGAGACAGATACTAGGGTCTGGACGGCAAGAAGCTCGAGTTCTCTCTATCTGCTGAGGATTTCCAGACATCACCTTAAATTGGAGCCACAGCTATGGTCGACACAGGGCTTCGCGCACGAGGGCCTCCCAAGGGGATATTCGACGCGGCTTAAGCAAATATGAATCTTGATAATTTCAGGCATCGACGAGGCGAAGGGAATTAAGCGAGATTCCCAAGGGATATCGAACGCGGCTTAAGCAAACATGAACCTTGATAATTTGGAGCATCGACGAGGCGAAGAGGAAATAAGAGATATTCCTTTCGACCCAAAGAGGGGGGAAGATGGACACGGCGGCCACCGGGAGCGAGACAGCGTTATCAACTGGGAAAAGACGGTGATAATTCTCCCCAAATTAAACACAGCTGCGCTATTCCGTTTTGACCAGAGAAATTCTGGATGATAACGGCGTATTGAGTTTCATGCTTCCACAAAATACAATAAAAGATGTAGAATGTTTTTTATTTGCCTAAAATTTTTAGAATTTTCTTAGAAATTAGTAAAATTTGGAAATTAATATCATTAGGGTGACTAATGGAATTTTATTAACATAGACATATGTAAATTTTATTTAAATAATACATTTATTCAATTTCATTAAAGTCTGATTTATTTAGTATGTAATTGTGAAAATTAGTCTTAAAAGTGTTTAAGTTGAGAGAATTGATGAGAGATTCAGGGAGACTATTCCACCCAGCTATTGTCCTCACTGTAAAAATATGTTTACCTGAAAAGAATGAGAGTAAAGCTTAAGGATTTTGTTGGCAAGGCCTCTTGTACTTGAATGTTATAACTTACATAGATTGATTTATAAACTAAATCTATTTTTGTACCTAGTAAATAGGTAGGATGCGATGCTTGTATTGCTTCAACTCTCAAGTGAGTGCTAAATTTCAGGAGTGATTAACAAAATAATTTTTTTTGTTAACTATACAAGATTACAACTTTTTCAATTCATATATACGAGATCTTATAAAGTGATATTCAAAATCACGGTTTTGCTATGCATCTTCAAGATCACGATTTCTCGTATTCTGCTCTTGATCTTCAAGTTCAAGATCTACTAGCCTATAAGTACTAGTAAAAGTTTGCGGATTAACTGTGCTAATAAATATACTCTTCTTCAAAAACAGTACTATCATCATTTCGATTTAACTTTGGTAACACATTATACGGATACTTTTCATAGTTGCTTACCTTTTTTTGTGAATCATAGGCATTATAATGCAGAAAAAAAGGTGTTTATTTTATTTCATTCAAAGAAATTTATAATTAGTTCGTTTATACTTTTATTAGTCATGAAATTCCAAATCTCACATTCTGACCATTTTCACATCTTATCAGTTAGAAAAAAAATAGGAATATTGTATTAATTTAAGTAACAATAACGGTATATGCGAAATTATAGTCATGAGTGCCAATATTAAATTTTCGACATTTTAAGATTTTTACCATTGAGCAATGATGGACTAAAAAGAATACGACTGGAGTTATCTCAGGTTTGAATAATTTCAGGTTCGTCTATGACTTTTAATTTAATTCCCTTGATCTATCTTTGCTCTAAGGATCCGAATGCATGCATACAGTAATGTATAGTGTTTGATACTCCTTACTGCTCCTTTTTTCGCTTCCTCGACTCTTTTTTTTGTTCGCTACCTTTCATATATATCTACTTGATCAAAAGGTAAATATACTTCAGCTTCAGTGTCCTTTTCATTAATAATTCTTATTTTCTCTATAAAGGTAAAGTTCACCCATGTAGCATGAACTACTACGAGGCACATGCAACTAAAGAGCAGAGACCGAGCAGGAGGCTCCATTACAGATTTTAACAAACTTGCATGTCCGGATCTCAATGTAGTAAGGGGTAGAATTTCATGTTAGAGGAATAGGAGAAGCTTAGGTCATTGTCGTTGTGTTTCCGAGTCATCACTTACCCAAATACTTGTGTCCCTTTAAAAACGATGGTTATTTGGGTCTGCGTTTGTATTCGTGGGTGAGCTGGTTGAGAAACAGCACTAGGTTCTGGAGATTGTACAATGTGGCTATTTTGGAGGGAGAATTGTGAAATATAGCGAGTCAGAGCGCCCCGAGTGATTTCGAGTGCTGATTTCAAAAATCCGTGATTTCACGACTGCCGGGAACCTGGAGGATCTTGAGATTGCCTTCTTCTGGGTTCCTAGAAAAGTAATGAATGGGGGAAATAAACGCTTTGACGAGGATATTAAACAGTCTGCAAAGACTCTAAGATGTGTTAGCTCCTTGCCTTGCTTGGCAAAGATACGAGATACATCTGACGGGAGGCTTAATTTAAGTGCCTTCGCGTCCTGATCCTTCTTGAAGATCTCATCAACAATGCATCGGGAATTTAATTCATTTTCTGTCGTCTCATAGGACGTAGCGCAATCTGATGAAGGGACCCCTCAGCCTTACTTTAATGAGTGTTTTGGATCAACAGACTGTGTAGCCCTTTCTTGTGGAATTTGTCAGCCTGTAAATTCTCCCCGTGCGTTACCTTTCCTGCTACCGGGAAGAGCAGGGTCGCTACCGTTTGTGCTTTTACTCTAAGCAGGTTCTTGTCTTCGGGACGGTGAAACAATTGGTTTTGTTGATGAGACTTGGCCTCCGCTAGCTTGTATAGCTTTTTTGCTTAGGAGGGAGGGTATGCTCTGCCCTAGGAAAGAAACGGACTTAGTCCAAGGATATCATCATGCTTTTGGTTTTTCCTATGGTTTATTTGTCTTAGTTGCTCTTTATGTTCTTTCATGGATGTGGTTCATTCGGTTAAATTGTTGTTTTGGTTTTGTTTGTATATTGAGCCTATTTTTATAGTAAGAAATTTAAAACAAAGATAGTTCGTGATTTCGGTAACTATTTCGGCTGCAGGCAGTCACCAGTTTCATCAAAATCAGAAAGTACGGTTCTTCTTTCCTAGGCCTTGCAAAAGACTTAAAAGATCCTTTCAACTACACAATTATATTTTAGTATCCATGCTACTATACCATCCATTCCTTCTTCCTCACCATTACCGTACATTTCACATGGGTAAAAACCTCTTAAATCTCTTTTAATTTATTTCATACTCTGGTACATGCACTGGTCTGCATACTCAAAGTCGACTATATTCTTATTTACTTCCTCTTGAATACTCATTTATACCGCTCAATAACATCTTTGACATCTAAATCTGAGCCTCCTCATCGCACACAATCACCATCACATTTTTGATGCTTTTATGGTGATGTTTGCTGGTTTTGCCCCTTTGCAGCTTTATACAATAGTGTTAACTGTTCCAACCATGATTAGTATTTCCATTTCTTGTAAATAATTTATTTGTTGATCTCTTACTCTGACTAAGCACTCGTTTCAGTGCTAATTTTTATTTTTGTTGAATAACTAAGCATTTCCTCAGCATGTTATGGATCATATAAAACATATCTTCTACCTTACTACTTTTTACTTCATTACAAATATATTACACATTCACCTACTGTTTCCAAGTGTCCTTGTGGAATAACCGCATAAATTTTCAGTTTTCAAGCGTTTGTGACTTATTGCAACAAATTTTGATTAGTCTTGTTGTATAACTTTCACACAAATTTAGTTCGTTTAACTTCGTCAGTTTCGTTATTTAGCTTTTAATAAAACTGTAAAAAATGAGCAGTCAACTTCAGTTGAGGTAAGTTACTTTATATTTTTCTTATAGTCAATTTCCTTACCTTTTAAAACTAATGAAATAACTTTGCGCTTCTTTCTATTTTTTGTCTTAACATTTCAAAGAAACAATCCTGATTTTGGAGGGGGTAATTACACTGTCCAAAACTGATTTTGCTACAGAAATGAGAGAGTAGTTTTTATTGTAGTTTTTTGCGTAGATTACGGAAATGACCTTTATTTTTCATCAAATGACTTCAGTTTTTTGTAATCTGCACATTTATCATTTTATTAATATTAGATTATTCAGTATAAAGAGGTATGAAATATTTGTTATTATTTTTATTTTATTTGACAAAAAGTACAAAGATAAGTAAAAACAAAAAGCTGATTCGTCAAAAGAAATTAATAAGTCCTTTTAATACATTTCAGAGTGTGGTATTATAAAAATATATTTTAAAATTAGCGAAGATTTACGATTTTTTCAAAACTGCTGAGATCTATACAATATTCATATATTTTTAGAATATTTAGGCTTCTTTTTGTGTACAACATCTTGTCTGTCCCAGTAAAGGGTCCAGCAGAAGTCAGCAAGCATTGCAAGAGTCCATTTTCCTTTATAATGATTTTCTATAGTAGCAATATCTTGGTGGAAACTTTCACCATGCTCATCGCTGACATCTGCTTGATTTTCTGGAAAGAAAGACAGATGGGAATGCAAAAAATGCACATTTAGTGACATACTACATCCCAACTCATTATAAGACATAATCAAATTCTGAACAAGAATGTGGATATTTTCTGATTAGTGCCTTCCAAGGAGACCATTACATATACCTTTGAAACTATGCCAGGCCACAAAATTCTGGCTTGCTCAATTTTGCCTCAAACACACTAGCTACCATAATTTGTCGAATCTGAGGCCCAACAAAGATCCCTTGTTTAATTTTAGCATCACTAATTTTAGGAAATTTTGTTTTAAACATATGTAAAAAGAATGGCTGGTCATGCTTTAAGGCTGTCACAAATTGTTTCATTAAACCTAATTTTATGTGAATTGGTTGCAAAATTATGTTTTCCTTAGGATCCAATGGTTCACGTATGACATAATGCCAACCTACTTTTGTCTCTTCTCTTAAAGGCTATTTTGAGCGTATGTAATGTTCTCCCCAAGCTCTACTGTCCCACTGGCAAAAAAGCACATGAATTTTGTGAAACCTGACTGCAAGCCATTTAAAATGGCTACTACCTTAAGGTCAGCACAAATCAACCATTTATGTTCACTGTATTTAATGCTTTTTAAAATTAAATCTAAATTCTCATAAGTTTCTTTCAAAACAACAGAGTGAGCTACTAGTATCGATGGTAGTGTATTTCCATTATGCAGAAGCACGGCTTTACTACTATATAAAGAAACGTCAATCAAAAGTCTTAATTCACTTGGTTCATAATGTATATCTAATTCTTCAAAGAGACGTGGAATATTATTACAGTAGCATAAATTGTTGTCAAATGAACATTAGTCTTGTAAATTGTTTGATCGAATGCGAAACTTAGTAATTCGTACATCTTCTGCTACTAAATTTCTTTCTTTCTTTCAGTCTGGAGGCCAGTAATTCACTTTGTTGCTTTTTTAAGTTTAGATGTCTTACAATATCATCTAGATCAAGTTGTGAGAAAGGTTTTGGAGTAGTAATAACAGTTTCAGGAACATAAATTTTAGTTTCTGGTTCACATTATTCCATATCTGATTCATCAGAGCTAGACACTACAATTTCTGCAGGTGGTTCAGGTACTGAAATGTGTTTTGAGTGAGGTATAAGCCGAATAGCAGATACAAGGTTGGGATATACCACAGCTGAAGCGCACTTCGTTGTTTTACATAAAAGTATGGAAATTATATGCATAAAATTTAAAGTTATGTACATAAGTGTGATTACAATAAAGCGGTTCTAAACTTAATTAATTTTATATTTTTAATAAATAATATAACAGTATACTAAATCAAAATATAGGTACATTTGACACTAAACAATTACTTACTTTGTATGTCTACCAAACAGAAATAGCATTCAGTGGCTGTGTAGGGTTTGAGTCAGTTATGGTATTCTCTTTCTAGTTATGCAGGCTGAGTTAAGTGAGCTTCAGTTTCTTTACGGGATGAAGGAAAAATATATATTTATATCTGTATTCTTTATTCCTGTATATTATAGCAGGAATAAGTTTTAAAATGGTGAACAAGGAATATAACTTTTCTTATTAAAACAACAATAATTTTCTGATTCTTCTGACTTCTTTTTACACAAATTACAAATTAGGTTAAAGTGGTGAAATTGTGTGGTAGGTATATAAAGGTGTGAATATGTTTTCTAGTTTTCCCTGGTGTTAGGGCATCACTAGGATTCTTCATGTTGTGTTTAAAATAAAAGTTCCTCCGTCAAAAAGTAGCTGACTGTCATTGACAGTCAGTTTCCTCCGTTATAAATATATATATTTCTCTATATGATATGTATTTCCACCTTCAAAGCATTCAAGCCTTTCAAGGTTGACTTTTCTTGCTGAATGAATCTCAGTGTTGAATATTCTATAATCCTTTTAATATAGGCATTTAGCCTCTTTTCTTCGTATGGTTTATTTTTACTTTGTTTAGTTTATATGTTAACATATGGGTATTGGGGAATTGGGCACTTCGCCTCTTTTAATTCTTGAATTTTGAATATTAGGTGTGGGCACTTCGCCTCTTTTTTATTTAAATTTAGTTTTAATTTTGTTAATTCTTGCTATGTTTCTATTAGGGGGGGGAGGGGGAGGGGACTTTAATGTGGGCACTTCGCCTCTTTTTCATTTGGTTTCTTAAAATTGATAACTCTGCTGGACTAATTGTCAACTTTTAAGTTTTAGAGTCGTAGACTTTTTAGAGTAGTGGACTAACACTATGTAAACATAGGTAGTACCACTTCTCTCGCGCAGGTTCTACTGCTTGGGAACAGAGCAGTTCTACCTATTGCGCGTCTCCGGTTGGCACGTATATTAATGTTCAGGTTCAAGTTTGGGAGTATATTCTGGTCTATCTTGTCCCATGTCTTTCCAACTATATAAATTGTAATTTCATCTAAACTTAACTCTATAACATTTCAACCAATCAGGCGCCAGGATAGATTAAAATGTTACTAACGCTTTAATCGTTTACACATAAACACGGCTGAAGTCAGTTTTCCGAATTGCTGGGCGAATATTCGACTGAGTAGCATTGCCTTACTACCTTCTGAAGAGCGTTGTTATTTCACGCGTGCTTACCAATTACGGAATTTTGAGCCTTGCCACCTAAGAACGCGACTGTCTTGGGAGTCTTTAGGATCCTAGTCGATCTGCAAAGATTTTAATATATCTTTTCGCTGCAAGTGATGAAATAAAATGACGGCCTAAACACCTCATTGCTCCCGTCCACCGCTTTGCGTGGAAACCTGCTCCGATGACTGCCCTTCATTAATTTCGTCTTAACTATGTCGGCCACTTGGACTGGCATAATTAAGGGCTTGCGTGTAAACTGGTTTGAGTCCTAGCCCACAGCCGAAGCACGAGTTAGAAATATTCTCGAACCTGGGGCAAAACTGCGAGTCCGTGACGGAGGTGAAATCCTCATCGCCCGGGAGCCTCGGCCAGAATCATAGAGGGACATACTCCCGTCTCTATGTAGTTGGATGCAGTTTTGGCGTACGTACCCGTGAGGAGGTGGCAAAAATTTAGCGGTCGTTGATTCTGCCGCTATGCATTAAGTCCACCAAGCTTAACCCTCTGAGCTCCCCACTCGAGAACCATCCCCCATCCATCATCACCCATCATCCCGGCACCATCCAAGCGGGGGAACAACAGGAATTTGGACGGAAGCGTTTTTCTCACATCGAAGTCAATACCAACCCTTGACTCTACTTCCTTTACCACTTCTGACACCACTTTTTCTCACCCATAACATATTAATTGCACATTTTTTACAAAGGAAGAAAAAAACATTAAAAAAGAAGAAAGAAGACGCTCACAACGATATAGGCCCTCCCTAAGAGGGTCTCCCTACGGACCATATCAGGAAAGCAGACCCCCTAGAAGAAGACTGTGTGCCAATTCTTATTTGCGAATTTAAGGATGGCACTGATAAAGTTAATTGACATCCCAAATGGATTTATCGCTATATGCGGTGAGACCAAGGATATAGACCGGCTCCTATCCGATAAAGGGGCCGAGGTGCTAAAGGAGATGGACTTAGAAGCCAAAACCCCACTACCAATCTCTGCCAACAGGAGCGTAATCTGCCGAAAGGTGGAGAGCTGGGTGGGTGAGAACTCCCCAGCGGACTTTAAAAGTAAGATTGAAACAAATCACACATGGGCAAAGATCAGGAAAGTGATCAAATTCCTTCACCACACCCATGTCTTTAAGGTGACCTTTCAGACAACAGAAATGGCCCACAAGGCAGCAACGGAGGGACTCCTCATTTTAACATGAGGATTCCAGGCTGCAATAATCGAGCATGAGAAGTACCATAGTATCCAGATGTGCTTCGTCTGTTATGCTTTAGAAAAACACACTACCGTCAACTGCCCCCCAAAAGGAACAATCTGGTGCAGCGAATGCGCCCCACAGGGTCATAGATATAACTCCTGCAAAAGCACAGATGAGAAGTGCATGAACTGCAAGGGACCCCATCGAACCCCTTAACTGCCCAAAGAGGAAAGAAATAATAAAGAAAATGAAAGAAGAAGAAAAGAAGAGGAAAACGACCACATACGTGAGCACTGTAAAGAAAAGTGAAGGAAAGGCCTCAACTCCCTCACCGATGAAATTCACTAACGATCTAAGTGCAAAAATCCTAATCTGCATTACTCATGCAAACGTGGCAAATGCGGTAAAACCTGGATGCTACAGCCAGGTTTTAAACGCGCTTCTAAAGGCCAATAACTTGCCATCCATCATCATGCCTGATGACCCCGAATGCTCTATGGTATTCAAGGATAGCGTTATTGGGAACAATAAAGAGAAAGCCACTGGATTAAAAGAAGTCATAGAATCTCCCTCATCGGAAGAATTCGAAGAAGAAGACGAGACTAATGACAAAAGAGAAAAGAAGAATCCACATCTTCGGATAGTGACGAGGGCCCATGCACTCACACAAGATCAACGAAGAGTCGGTCAAAGACTCCTAGTCCTCCCCCGAAGAACGAAAAGCCTGGGCACTTCAGACCCGCCCCACAGGCCAAGAAAAACAAAAAGACCAAGAAGAAACACAGGTAAATACATCTCACAATGGAATGGAACTTACTAAGAATTATGGAAATAAATACCAACGGCTAGAAAGCGAAAAGAACTCTCTACGGAAATTTATTCAGGGAGATTGATTCAGATGTCATCTTGATTTCTGAACATGGGATTGACACTCGTAGTTCCGAAATGAAGATCTGGAACTACGACGTGTTAATCACGAATTACTCTCAAGAGCGGTACGACGGTGCCCCAATTGCCATCAAAAGAGGGATCAAGTACAAGCCAATAAGAAACCTGGAAAAATTCTATCTTGCAATAGAGGTCGAACTCGTTATAGGTAAGCTGGTCATTGCCACCGGGTACCAGCCGCCGAAACGAGAATATTTGCAATCCCTTCTCTCTCTGGCCTATTTGGCAGAAGGACCACCACCATATTATTGGGGGATCTTAATGCCAAATGTCGGGAATCTGGGTACAGGACCTTCAATGGAAATGGAAGGTGCCTGAATACTATGATGGACCGAAATATATCCATAAAATAGGCCCACTCTTCCCAACCTATACTCGAGAAGGAAGTGCCACAAAACCAGACATTTGTCTGGCTAATCGTCAGCTGCCGTTCAATTACTACATGGAACCAGTCCAGGTACCATGTAGTGATCATATAGGGATCCTACTTACCATCAGGAGGAACCTATACAAGTCCCAGCTCTAGTCAGAAAAGACTACAGGAGAGCAAAGTGGGTACGCGGGTCTTCTCGAGGCCTATCGCCCACCAAATCTGGACAAGGCAATTCTCGAGGAGAAAAACGAGGCACTTGACGACCTCAACGAACATCTTATAAATGCAGATAGGGCTTGCATCCCCAAAACCCAGTATAAAACCATCTCCTCATACAGGTGGACTGGGTACATGAAAGAACTCTACAGAGAAATGAGAGTATTGTACGAGTTAAATATAAAAAATGCATCAGTTGACTCGCTAAAACGAAGTAGAGAGATCAATGAAGAGCTCAACCAATTGATGCTTGAACAACAACAGACACAATGGGACGATGCGATCGAGAGACTCGATCAAGATACATCTCCCAAAGACTTTTGGAAAAAAGTCAAAAGTGTCAGAGGATTATCTGGGAAAAAGAAGAAAATGGAAATCCAAAAAGAAGATGGATCCATTGAGACAGAAGAAAGGAACATCGAAGTAATACTCCGGGGTTATTGGGAAAGAATCTTTAGCATACCAGAAGAAGAAAACAAAGATTTTGATATAGAGTTCGAAAACAACATCGTAGACGAGCTTAACACGGAAATACACTGAACGCATCCTCATCACCAGTTGGACAGACTGCGTGATGGAGACGCCAAGATCACCGAAGAAGAGATCCTTGGCGCACTTCACTCATTCCGACAAAAAGCCCCAGGCCAATCGGGGTGTACGAAGGTAAACTTCGAAAAGGCACCAGCTAACATCATCGAAGGAATGAGACATATTTTCAACGCATGTCTGAGTACAGGGTACTTTCCAGATGCTTATAAGACGGCAAAGATGATCTTCTTGCCCAAGCATGGAAAGGACCCAACGTTGAGAGAGAGCTACCGCCCAATTTTATTCCTGGAATTTGGTGGGAAACTCTTTAAGAAGATTTCCAACGGGAGACTGCTGTCTCACTTGGAAGAAAACTCCCTCTACAACCCATGTCAATTCGGGTTTATAAAGAAGCGAAGTATGGAAATGGCAATCAATGTCATAACGGAAAAGCTTTCCCAAGCCAAACGGGACATGAGTTATGTGGATACCGTTTGTCGGGATGTATCAAAAGCGTTTATATGAGGTGTAGCAGCAGGGCATGCAGCATAAGATCTTACGGCTGGGTCTAAGTGAAAACTTGGAAAGAACTCTCTGTGACTACGTCATGGAGAGAGCGGCGTATGTTAGTCTAGGCTGCACGGTCGGACCAAAGTTTCCCCTCACTGCGGACCTCCCACAGGGGGGTGTCTGTCCCCCACCCTTTACTCGATATACACCACGGATGTCATAGCCCCTATGTACCCCTCTTCCCTCAATATTCAGTACGCCGATGATTTCAGCTAGATAATCGTCTCTCCATGGAGGAATGCGCCGTGGCAAGCTCGCATGACAGCGATGGAAATCGCGAACTGAAACAACTACGAGGCTCAGTGGAAGATAAGAACAAACCAAGAGAAGTTCAAGGTGGTCCCCATTGGACGCACCCTAAGAGCAGACGTGCGTGTGGGGGATACGTGATATCCCTACACCAACGAATGTTATGTACTTGGTATTACAATCCCCTCTACCGGGTACAAGAATCACGTCCAAGAAAGAATTTCTCGAGCCTCGGCCGCTGTCAGAACTCTATATATATTTAGAAAACTACGTGAAAGCAACAAGAAGATCTACAATGCCCTTGTAAGATCTACGTTGCTTTACCCCTCCTCCACTCTCTTATGTGTTTCAAAAACACAAACGAGGCGACTTCAAGTAGGGCAAAAATAAATGCATGTACTTAATCACGGGTACACGCAGGCAAGAAAGAAGAAGGCAAGAAGATCTGCACAGAAAGGCGGGGATAACTCCCATTAACAAGGTGATCGAAGAACGGACCCGGAAAATGCAGGAACTGGTTAATCGGGAACTGAGTGATGAAATGACCCAGATGATTAACCAGAACAGAAGAGCAGACTGTCGTGCCAGATTTCCCAGCTCCGCCAACCGAGTGGCTGGCGGGGACGAAATGCCGTTCTACGCATAATGAGATATATTAACTGAAAACAAACAAAGAAGAAGACTACCGAAGAAGACAAATGAACTCACAACTACGACAATATCTACCGATGAAGACAACCGCAAACCAAGATTATGAAAAATCCCCGATTTCGACGATAATCAACCAACTTTGAAGAAACAAGAAAACTAAAGAACACACGCACACAAAAAAATACCAAAACATTAAGCAGGTACCTAAATGTATTAAAAAACACAAAAAATAATCAATGCATAACATACACAGAAAATAAACTTTGGGTGAACAAGGAATATAACTTTTCTTATTAAAACAACAATAATTTTCTGATTCTTCTGACTCCTTTTTACACAATTACAATTACAATTACAATTTAGTGAAAGTGATGAAATTGTGTGGTAGGTATATAAAGGTATAAAAATGGTTTCTGGTTTGCCCTGGTGTTAGGGCATCACTAGCATTCTTCTCATTTTTCTTCTTAATAGTAAAAATATCCTCCGTCATTAAATGTGTTGACTGTCGTTGACAGCCAGTTTCCTCCATTATAATGTATATATATATATATATATATATATATATATATATATATATATATATATATATATATATATATATATATTTATTCAATTTATTATACCGTCGTAGCATGCAAGCCTTTCAAAGGTATCTCATATGCTGAATCTCTGTAAGTTCTGAGTTGTAAATTTATATCTTTTATTTGGGCACTTCGCCTCTTTTTCATTTAAATTTATTAAGTTTGAACTATCAGTATGGTCACTTTGATTTTGATTTTGTATACTACTACGTATACATAGGTAGTACTGCTTCTCTCGCGCAGGTTTCACTGCTTGGGAACAGAGCCGTTCTACCAGTTGCACGTCTTCTGTTTGCACGTATGTTTAGGTTAAGGTTTATTGTTGGGAGTATTTCTTGGGCTACTTTGTCCCATGTCTTTCTTCCTAGCCTTTGGATCTCCGTATTGACCGGCTTCAGTCCGATTTTATGGTGTAGAGTCGAGGGCCGAATACGGTCGATCCTTTGCGTGCCAGTGATCAGCATAGTGGCTTTGTTCTGTACTCTCTGCATCCTTCTAAGAGATGTACAGCTTGCCATCTGCGTGATCACGGCCGGGTACACTAGGACTGAGCGTACCAAGGCTATATAAAGCTTTTTCATGTTTGGTACGCTGAGGCTCTCTTTTGGCTAGGGAGACTCTGGTATTTATATGGGTCTTATATCCAGTTTTGAAGAGTTGTAAGCCCAGGACTTTACCCTCGTTGGAGTACGGATAAAGTTTGTTCTTGACGATGACGTGGTCTACTTTCCGGCGGTTTATTGGAATTAAGGGAACTTCTAGCGGTTGGTCTTAATTTTCCACTTCTTCTCATATCGGTTGATATTTTTGATTTCGACAGCTGTCGCCCTCGCCTGACTTCCAGAGTTCCTGAATGGACTCAGGACGATTTGTGTGATGTCATCTGCGTATTGCAGATACATCGAATCGTACCTTACTGGAGCAGGCAGGTCAATCGTGTACACTAGGTACGGCAGAGGGCTGAGACAGCTGCCTTGCGGAACTCCCTTCTCGAGTTTAAATTCGGGTCCCTTGCAGACCTCGATCGCAATTTGGGCTCTTCTATCAGAGACATAGTTGCAAAGGAACCTTTCCAGGAGTGGGTTAAGCTGGAAGTTGAGGATCTTGAACTGTAACCCTCTCAGTCAAACCTTATTGAAGGCCTTTTTAACATCCCGCAGCACCTTGTCTACGTACCTCCTCTCAGCTTGACTGCAAGAGAGTTTTTCCGCAAGGAGGGTGAGGGATGTTTTCGTTCCTCGTCCCTTGCGGAACCCGTGCTGCTGAGGGTTGTGATCTCCCAGCTCGGCTAGTTGTTTTTGAAGCCTGTCAGCTAGGAGTCTCTCGTACACGTTTGCAACGATCTCCAGCAGGGCGATTGGCCTGTAATTTACCAGTTGATCAGGGGGTTTACCTCCCATGGGTATGAAGATCACCGTAGCAATTTTAAAACCTTCCTGGAAGTAGCCCGTATTCAGGGAAGCATTATAGATGTTAACGATTCCCTGAATGATCTGCTGTGGGGCATTAACCAAGTTGTTTCTGGTGATGCCCGTCCAGGGAAGGCTCTTACAGTGGCCATGACCTCCTCTGATGTTATGGGACGGCCGTGGCCCGCCATCTCCCTGCCTTCGTTGAATCGATGTTGTGGGTGCGTGCGATGCATTACCTGATTTAGTTCTTCGATCAGTTGGCCTTCGAATTCCTGGTCGAACTCGTCGTTTTCCTCTGCGATGATCCTGAAAACGTTTTTTCAGAAGTTTCTGAACCTGTCTTCGAGAACCACCGGGTCCTCTATATGATTTCCGTTCTACTTTATCCGAGCCTTTTGTCTTGGTGTGAGTCCCTTTAAGTTCTTGACTTGGCGCCAGAACTTAGCCGGGCTAAGTTTGCTGTCGACTTTGGCTATCAAGTTGTTCCATATTTCCTCCTGTTGGAGGTCGATAGCCTCTCTAAGCTCTGAGCTTAGGCGTCGAAGGAGCAAGCTTCTTTCCCAGTTGTGACCCTCCCGTTTTATTTCTTCGTACACTTCCCTGTGTATGCGAGCGATATCTCTCATCTCCTCTGTCCACTTGGGCTGAGGAGGTGTTTTATACCCTGTTATGGGTATGCTCTCGCGGTCCGCATTTAGTATGGACGTTGTTATCCTTTCCAGCTCCCTGTCTATCTCCTCTAACGATGCCGCGCTAAGGTCAGCTGGCGCATATTCACTGAGTCGTTGCTTTTAACGACTTCAGTTGGCCAGGGCGTAGTTTTTCCGGAGAGGGGCTGAGAGCTGGATTGGTGCGAGAGATACTGTGGTGATAATCGCTATATGATCACTTGGGACTGTTGGGCCTGGCTTACTATGATAGTTGAATGGGAATCCTTCACTTGTTAGGATTATGTCAGGCTTGGTTGCTGATCTGGAAGTGATATAGGTCGGAAAATCCGGCCCTATCCTATGGATGTTTTTTCTTCCCCTAATCAGTTCCAAGTTTCGGACTCTCTTGTTGGTACTATCATAGCCTGCCGTACGGCATCTGGCATTTAGGTCTTCCTTTAAGAATGCCATTCTGCGGTGCCCAAAGAGTGTGTAGAAGTTACTTAACAGGAGATATGCTCGTCGAGGTGGTTGATAGGCTGCGGCTATCACAAGGTCTCCTACCATTGTATGTAGCTCGATCGCCACAAAGGACTCATCGAGTTCTGATAGTTGTTTAAAGGAGATGTTCCTCTTGACAACTATTGCAGCACCAGAGAACCTTTTCTGGGAATGATTCTTCATGACTACTCTGTAGCCCGGTATTTTAATTCGACCAGCTGTGGTGTCGATACCGTGCTTCGTAATAAGAATGATGTCGGGGTCAAGCAATCGGAATATGTTTCCATATGCCTTGGCCTTCTCCTCCCATCCCTTCACGTTGAGTGTCAGAATCCTCATTGTGTTGCTTACTCTCTCCATCTTCGATTATTTAGTGTTTCTAGGTGAAGTTCTTCTTTCTCCCATTTTTATTTTTCCTGAACTCAGCGTTCGAGATTTGCTCGCAGGTGCTGTGATGTAGGGTGACATTCTGTGCGAGCAGAGCCTCTTCCACTGTTTCAGGTTCTACTTCATAATAGTACTCCCATTTGTATATCTTAGATCTTATGCCTTGAAAAATAGTGCTGGTTTCCATTTCCTCGGGAAAGGCGAATTGATCGCAGGCGTATATTTTCAGGTTTATGTCGTTCGCCCACAATCTTTTGTTTCTCTTCTTCTTTTCCTTGGTTTCTTGGGATTTTGTTGCCTCGCAGTCTGAGGAATCTGATGATTCCGAGGAACTATTTGTGTCCGTGTTGTCCTTTTCTGATGTGGTTACTTGGTTGGCGAGATCTAATTAAATAGGCCGAGAGAATCGTTCAAGGTTAGTTAAAGACGAAACAACAAAAATATAATTTTATTTACACAGATCAAATTAAGAATAATAATAGCAAAGGAGAATTATTTAAATTGAAATAGTCTCTTGATAATTATTATGAGGAGTGATTTTCAAATGGAATTAATTGATTAATGTAACTAGGCTCAGATCAAAAGGGGAACTTGACAATACTAATAATGGAGGGAGCTTCAGTCTTAGGGGTCGATGACTTCGAGGAAGGCCCTTCTTGCGATGAGGCGAGTGGGGAACGATCCAATGAGGAAAGTGGAGCACATTCCTAATCAACCTTCCGATGAAGATAGACAAACTTCAAAGATGACGTTCGACGGGAAATGTGGGAATTCTCGTAATTCCCCTGTAAGAGGAATCTTCTTTTTCTTAAAAGTAACCGATCGAGAATTTCTGCGGTTTAATTAAATGAAGGGTGACTGTTGCGCAAATTCAAAAGCTTGCCGTTCACAGAAGTTACCAATCGACTTGGGTAGAATCACGGCTGAAGAATGCTGCTGTCTGACGATCGCTCATGGGACAAAACTATAAGGACGGCCTTTAGGTATGGGCTGGACTCATCGAACTACAGAATAAACCGAGTATCTGTATGCCCGATTCTGAGGAGGCAGGGGGAGTTTGAAGAAAGGAGTCACAAGCTCCGGACATCTTAATCCGGAGGAAGAGTCGATTCATCATTTAGCGTACGGGCGAGATAGAGCGTCTCTTTTCCACCTCGTCACCGGGGTAGGGGGAGTAGGTTTGGGACTAGTTCCAGGATTGGGAAATATTTTTCCAATGTGCTCAGAAGTTTAAAATTTTAAAATGTTCTAACAGGAAATGACGTCGTTCATGGCCTGATACCATTGCACGTGGTCTCTGATAAGTTTACGGGGGTTCAGAGGTTGTTCTTTTACATCTTTTATAACATAAAATTTCGTCTAAAGTTGTACAAATTATATAATATTAGCCACTTAATTAAATCTTTTCTCCCAAAATTTTTCTTTTCGATCCCAAGCACTTTCTTTCATTTCTGCATGGTACACTCTATAACAGGTAGCAGGCTTGGGCGCACTCAGCATTTATTTTTCATTTTTTTAGAGGTTAGCTTTTTTATACTTTTATTTAATTGAGTAGAGAAAATATTCTCTCGGACCTTTCCAAAGAGGAGGGGTGGTGGTCTCATTGAAAAGAGATTTAGCATCAAAGTTGAAAATGACAGGAATCGACAAATATTCACACATTTTATTAGGAATTTTAAGTCCCCAATGGAGAGGTTCCATTTCTGCAGTTGGATATCATGACCTTTTTAAATAAATAAAATTGGCACACGAGGTATTTATTATTTTTCTTTGTCTGGTGGGGCCGAAGCGTCTACGTCCTCCTGATTTGTCTCATTTAATTGAAGTTAGAAATAGGGTATATTATCTCCTTTTCTTGTCCATTTGTCTCGAGTTGTAATAATGGGTAGAAATTGATTAAGATGATTGGTGGGTGGAAAATGAGAAAAGTACCGAATTCTTTGAACAGAGGACCAAAAGTACCATAACATGAAAATTGTGCCAAATTTGGTAAGATCGTACCAAGCTTGACCTCCCAGAATTTGGCACGATACCTCTCATAGGGTGTCCAATAGATGTCGGATATGAGGAAATCAATAACTTGCAAAGATTAAATATATGACGAGACGAAAGGAGCGGGCGACTCTTTGTCTTGGTTTTAAAGTAGCCTTTTCAGCTAAGAGATAGTTTAGTCGGTAGGGCGCATGCCCCATTTGAACTCAGTAAAGTCGAAGTCAATGGTTCGATTTCCCCCATCTTCCCCGAAAATAAATTCTTTTCCTCCGAGATCCCCATCTCGGTCTCTTTAAATACATCAAAAAGGTATCGTTAGAAAGAAGTGAATCATAGGTTTATTGGCTTCTTTCTCCATAAATATTACTTTTGAATGACCTCGATCAAAATGAAGGTCAGTTATGATCAACTTTTAAATTTTCTCGATGATTCATATTCATAAAATTAATGCTGTTTGGGAAAATTAATAAAACAATTTTCAGTATATTTAATCAATTTTATAGTTATCATTTTGTTCTTAAAAATTATACCATATTATTTCATTAATAAATCTTTAAAAGTAATAATTTGTATGCTAACAAAAAACTATCCCTAACGAACGATAAATGAGAACTAGGCGAGCCTAGTTAATCTATTAACCAGGAGTAGTCTAGACTATTACTGACATTTTGTAAGCGAGTTTTAAGAGGAACGAATAGGTTAGAACTTGTTGAACTGAAGAGTCCTAGCCTAAATTGGAAACCTAGTCCTCAGGTGTCATTTAGTAGGGAGAAGTGCTTTGTTAGCTCAAAAGTAATTGCATACAATTTCGTATTTTTAAAGAAACGTTATGCATTTTTTCCTCAAATTAAAATGGTGAAATATCTAGAACAAAATGGTATCTAGATAATTGATTAAATCTTCTTAAAAATATTAGTAATTTTGCTATATTTATTTTAATAGATTATTTTAAATGTACAGTAGTTTTATTTATCATTTTCAAAATAGTAAGAACTTTATACCACAAATAAAATTCCCCTTCTATTGTTAAATACATATTTTTGGGATTAAAACAATTTAGTCAGTATATATGAAGATTCTTTTCTAGACTTGCTTTTTGTGAGCACCCTATACCTAAATGAAGAGAGCATGTCATTAGAGATGATATATATCAGAGTAATTCAATTTGTCTAAGTTTCGTATTTTTGACTCGTAAAAAGTATACAGCCTAAATAATATAAATACAAGTAAATTCTTCTTTCAAATTATCTATTATTTTCCCTCTAAGATTAAACGCTTTAGAGCTATTTAAGTATAAGTTCCGTCTAACATTTAATGGACACATTATATATGCAGTAAGTAAAATCACATAAATAAATTTTATGATCTAGAAGAACACTTATGCAAATGGATAATTATTAATAGATCACCAAATACACATTAACATACAAAATCCTTAAATTTTAGGAGTGAAAAAAGATGTCGCGTTCTTTATTATTCATTTAGGATGTTCAAAAATTGAAATTTACTACTGGAAAAATTGGAGCCGTTTTCCTTCTTTGCTTCCGTCGATCGTCTCGTAAATCGAAAACGCTATGCAAAGTTCTCTTAAATCGAGCATTCGCATGTCAAAGTGTGACGAAGAAATCTGCATTCACCGCCGACACGGGATTTGCGAGAAGTTTTCAAGGTAAAGAAACGGTGAAAAATTGTCGAGGAATTAAGTTAAAATGTCTTTAAATTCTGATGAAAAAAAGAGCTCATTTTTATCTACTTAAGGTATTAAAGATGATCGTAAAAGAAAACCAATGATGATCTATAAGAAAAAAAATAAGCTTCTTATAAATAGAAGTAAAGGGTCACTTAACAAAAGATAAAATGTTTAATTTATACTGTGTAAAAGGGCTAAAAAGTGAATGGAAAAACACTACACATGTGACGCTTAAATCTCAGAATAAAACAAAATATTTAATGCTTAGTAAATGCTCCGCTAAATAAAGCATTTGTTAAAAATAATATACATATATATATATATATATATATATATATATATATATATATATATATATATATATATATATATATATATATATATATATATATATATATATATATATATATATATATATATAATTTGGGCTTCTTCTGTTGAGCTTTAATTTAGTTTGCAGGATGAAGGAAAGGAAGTACATTAACGGAAGCTCATTTCGTTTACATGATAGTTACAACATTTCGGGTATAGGTTTCACCCATCTTCTGGTACTTGAAAATGATAAAATTCGTAAAAGACTAGTATTATACATTGAAATTTAAACATTATAAAATATGGATGTAATATTTTAATCGGACAATTAATATGGGGGGGAGGGATGTACAGCTCTAAAATATAAGCAAACCCCCTAAATCTTTCTTTCTTTTTACACCCCTCAAGTTTTCCCGCCAGTCTTCTTTCAACAGCCGTTTGTAAAAGGTTAGTGTTTTCCCCCCAAAATATCCAGTGTTTATTTTCTAATTAATATAGTTAATTTTTTTTAGTAATTATATTCTCCACCATTTAAATAACAACCCAGTAACCTGTATAGCTCTGCACCCTCCCCCCCCACCATATAACTGTACGATTAATCTATTACATCCATATTCTTTAATGGTTAAATTTTAACGTATAATACTAGTCTTTTTACGAATTTTATAATTTTTAAATACCAGAAGATGGGTGAAAATGCTGTACATATCATGTAAATAACAGAAATTCCCGTTATTCCTCCTTTACCTTCATCCTGCAATATATATATATATATATATATATATATATATATATATATATATATATATATATATATATATATATATATATATATATATATATATATATATATTCTCAGAGATCAGAGAGAGGAAGATGCGCGCCGCCTCGCACTTTAATAGAGAGAGAGACAACAGAGACACCTGGGCGACCCTTTTTGTCTGCAGTAATGGAGGTGCGAAATTATGAGATTCCGTGAGACCCCGCGATGACCTGAAATGCCGCCATCACAGAGAGCTGCGACAAGTGTGAGAGACCAGCAAGGTCAATATTAATGCAGGGTAAATACCGAGTCTCCCCCCACACACACACCACACACCACTTACTGTGGGGGTGAGGGGTGAGGAATCGGTATTCACCATAACGGGGGGGGGGAAGGCGCCAATTTACTCTTAACCTAACCCAATGTATGTGTGTGAGGTGAATACCGAGCCGGCCCCTGCTCCCCCCCCCCACTCCACCTGATGTAAAATAAAAATGAGTTGGTTTTAGGTTAAGCTGTCTTTTATTGAATAGTTATTATAAGAGTGCAAACGAATCAGATTTTCAGTCAAAAATGAACCGTCGATTGTTACATTTATATACATCCCCGAGTCTTCCAACATCTTTTCGTGGGGTAAATCGGCTATTTCAATCTGTAAAAAAGATCGCTAAAAGATCTGATGTGGAAAGCTTTCTGTCAAGTTTGGATACCTAAACACTATACAAACCCGTACGAAAAATATTCAAGACAAAACACGTAAATGCACAAGGTTCAAACGAGATTTGGCAACTAGATCTAACTATTATAGCTAAGTTTGAAAGTTTTACAACTGGTGTACGTTCATACTCTTTGTATTTACGTATATTCTATATATCTCTGGCTAATTTCTTAAAAGGAGAAGACGGATCAGGTGGTAACAAACACTTTACGAATTCCCTTGGAAGAAACCAGATGGATTCCAGCCTATATATGTTATGATGATGGAGAAGAGTTTAAAGGAAAGAAGATTAAAGGCTTATTGAGTGAATATAATATCGGCATATATCATGTTGACTCATTAACCAAAGCTATTCTTGTAGAGCGTGTACAAAGAACAATAAAGGAAAGACTTTTTAGATATTTTACTTTTAAAAATAAATCGAAATACATCGACGTGTTAGATGATGTTGCAAGGGTTTATAATAATTCTCTAGATATAGAATGATTGGGAAACACCATTTAAAGTTATACATGAAGTTGCTATACCGGAACAGAAATCTGAAGTTAAAAAAAGAGGTTTCTATATAAAATTGGTGATTATGTTCGAATCTCACGCGTTTCCAGTAATTTTAAAAAAAGATACAAGGCCTGGTAGAGTGAGGAAATGTACAAAATATATAGGATTTCAAAACAATTGAGCTGTATTATATTGAAGATTAAAAATAGGGAACATATTTAAGGTGGGGTTTATGAAAAGACCTACAGAAAGTAAAGTTTGACTCCCGTAAAGCGAAAGGGTGTGGAAAAACCAAGGGATAATTAGTAAAATGGCGAGGATACCCAAAATCGTTTAATTCATACGTCAAGACATATGATATCACACATCAGCCTTGAGCACAGGCACTCGTGGAATTATATAAAGAGAAGCTTTTAAGCATTTGTGAAGATGGAGTTTATATGTTACCTTTCCTTCCTCATCCTCCATGGATATTTACCCTCAAGAAAACATATCTGACTATAGAATTGAATTGCACAAATTATTATAACAGACAACAGTCAGTATGGGTTAGGGCTTTGTGAGTTTCAATTTACAGGGAATATCTATAATATTACTAAGCCTACACACGCATTCAGAGCCTATCGAGAAATGACGGAAGTAAATAATTATGTATCAAATACTATATTGGCAAGACGAAAGGAAACAAAAATAAAAGGAATTGACTTTGCTAATGATGAGATATGGATAGATGCCGGATATTATAAAAATGTAAAAGCACTCCTAGAGAAAATGAATCTGAAAATGAGACAGAAATTATCATCTCAAGATTTATTGTTTCAATCTGAGAAAACGAAGGGAAAATACCTACTGACTATTTGTTAATGCTCAATTCACGTTCATTGCTCAATGTGAAAAGGAAATAAAATCCATTATTTGTTCTGTCACAAGAAATTTCCAATATAATAAAAGATCTATCAGAGATGATATCCTCCAATTAAATAATTCTATAGCATTTAATATAGATATTCCGGTTCTTACATCTCATCCGAGATCATGTTATTTGATTTGCTCTAATGTATGTGTGTAGACTCTAATTCCTTTAAAAAGGTCACTGAAGCGATCTTTGTCTGCTACTGATGATGCTATATATGATCAAACTATCTAGACATTAGTATTTTTTAGATTATTACTCCGATAGCTAGCATTCGCATCATTGAGCATAGTAATTATTTTCAAAATTAAACGAGAAAACTCCTGCGTGTGACCGAGGCTGTTAGTGACCAAGAGATATTACTACTACTAAGGTCCCATCTGAAGTCGGACAAAGTTCGCCTCGCTGGCTTTAGTACCTTCTCACGCTCGCGTAAAAGGCCGACTCTATTCTCGTCTGCCGATGCGTCTTACACTAGAACCCGACCCTTCGGAAGGAGGGGATAAACCCTATTCGACCCCTATAAATCCTCTGGCGGCAGAGTTGGGAGGCAGTATCAGCCTTTCCTCGAACGCAGCGCGCTCAATCTCGATCGTATTACTCGAGGGCAATTTTTAAATTCACCACCGTAATAGTTATTATCCAGAGACTATTGTTTAAACTTTGCGCCAAGGCAAGGATTTCTCTTTCGAACCAAATCTTCAAGGTAACAGTAACGCGCAACTCACCTGGGCAAGTGCCGCCCCCCACCCTCCTCCCAGTGTAAGACTCATCATCGGCTTAGTTTACGCTCAAGGTCGTTCGATCGTCCCTCGGCCAATATTGTCTGTTTGTTTGTAAGGTGACCATCCTTAGCACGTCTCCCCAACCCCTCTTAGCTTCTAAAACTCATTAAATCTAGTTTGTGTATAGCTCGTATTAAAACTCATTTTAATCTTGTAAAATGAAAACCATTTGCCTATTAGTAAAGTTATTTTTGTACCAGTTTTTCTCTTATCCTGGAACTCCAAGATAGTCGACTATTGTCCAACATACTTTCAGTTAATTTGTACTCTGCTTATATTTTGAACATCCCATGCACTCGGAAACCAGAAAGGGTAAACTTGACCCTATTGTACAACATTTATATTAAATTGTGTAAGTTGGGTAGGGTCAACCTACGACATCGTTTTAATCTGTTTTAAGCTGTGTGGGGTTAACCGACGACATTTATATTTATCTGGTATCAAGGTTTATGGGGGTTAATCTTGGTCAATAAATTAATTGAAATGTAATCAATCTATTAAAAGGTTAACTTTGGTTAAATTTTTAATTGGTGAATAATCTTGGTTCCGGTTCTGGACCATTGCATACCTATTTGCGAAGTCTATTTGTTCCCCATCCCATTTACTTTTGGGGGAGAGAGAATTGATTGTCAAGTGCACTAGCTTAACTAATCCTTTTATTCCCCCACTGATTTGAATTTTTGTTCTTCGAGGCCTCATCTCGTGCCATAAGTTGAAAGTATAGTAAATTAGTATTATTGTTCCTATTGCTGTGCTCTCGTCTCAATTATAGTGACATCATGACCGTAAAGATTCTCACACGATTGTTTTCCCGCCTTATTTTTCGTGTGTTCGTTGGTTAGCAAAACCATTCGCACTTCCGTTTGTGGGTGAAGGAACCCATAATTCCGCCATACTCGTTGTCGTGAGTTAATTCAATTCTTGTTTTTGTGCCCATCACGTAAACCAACAAACATGTGGGCGTTTGAAATTTTTAAAGCCCAAGGTGAGTCACTTGGACTCAGTGGAAATTTATTGATGGCTTAAATCCAGGAAGAAGAAAGAAGAGGAAAAGCAGAACGAAGAGAGAGAAAAAAAGAGAAAAGGAACGTGAAGAAAGAGAGAGAAATCGCTCTCACGAATTGGAGATGAGCAGAACGAGGAAAAAGACGCTCTCCATGATCTCCTCGAGTGTTAGGCTAGACGCACCGCCGTCTGCGACCATAAAACTCCCCGTCTTTAAAGAAGTCCAAGACTTCGGGTCTTATCTCACCCAATTCGAGAAGATCTTAGAGGTGAACAAGTGGAACATCGGAACCGACGGCGTAGCACAATCATTGCCCCTGTTGGGCTATCAACTCCGAGATATTTTTATCTCCCTTATATCAGAGGCAACAATCGATTACTCATCGTTAAAAACGGTGCTGCTCTCCGCAAACTACATGACGCCGGATTTTTATCGAGTTAAATTTAGGCACTGTCGCATTCAACCTAACCAGACCTTTTGATAGTTTAGCTACTCCCTACAGCGTCATTTCAATTTTTGGATTGACGCGTCCAAGGTGCCTCAGGAATACGACACCCTGGACGATTTCGTCCTCAAGGACCAATTACTTGCGTTGTTGCCTTTGGAAATCAGATACTTCGTGAAGAAACCGAGGTGCCATACTCTTAATGAAGGCATGGAGGGGGCAGACGTATACCTGGCTAGCTATAACTTCTATCCGAAAGAAGAGAAGAAATCAGAACCCCTATCTCCTAAATCCAAAACGAGCAAGAACAAATTTGTTCCGAGAAATGGGCATAAGTTCGTGAAGGTGACAAGGCCCGGCAAACCCAAACCTCTTTTCTTATAAGACCACCGTGATGTTAAGCCCTTTTCTCCCAACTCTCTGGCTTTGTCGTTTGCCAGGAGGACCATCGTGTGCTATTCATGTGAAGTTGCTGGCCACGTGAGATCCAACTGCCCTAACAACTCGCAGGTTATAAGCACCACTCATTCCCGCCAGGTAGATCAGGTCAGTGCCACTTCAACACCTCGCCGTCGCAAAACCAACCCACTCGTCTTCAAACCCACCGAATACCTCTAGCTATCAGGTAAACCTTTTGTTCGATAAAAGTAACCCTGGGCCCTCCACTTTGAAACTGGAGCCGTGAATGGGTGCCGAATCTCCACCCTCGTTCATGATACAGGGTGCACGTGCATTGTTGTATCCGATGCATTACCTCTCCCTGTGTATCCGGACCACGAATAGTTTGCCTTAGTGCATGAGTACCTGGGGCGCAACTAAATTTCCCACTGTTCATTGCTAGATTGAGTGCGCGTATTTTATTGGTTAGGCTAAAGTCGTGGCTGTCCCCATGAAGTTTTTCTCTTTCCTAATCGATCAGACGCCCCGAGTTTCATCCGCCCCCGTGTTTCAAACCCGTTACTACCCGTTCACGTGCGAAGAAGGAACTGAAAGCCACTACACCTCTGGAACCCCCTTTTGCTGCCGAATTCGCGAGTGCAATGACCAATGACTTTACCAAAAGCCAGAGGGAATGTGAATCCCTTCGTCCATGTGGACTAAAGCCCAGAGTAAAACACGCGAAACCGTCAGAGAAAATAGGGTGATTTCCTTCCTCGTTAAGGACAAACTCCTCTATCGAGTGTGCACCGAGGGAAACGACACAGAGTCCCGCACGCTATGTGTATACCGTTCCCACGTCCCTTCAATCATGTAAACGTCTCACAAACCCCCTATTTGCTTGTCATTTTAGTCACACGAAGACCGCTCAGAGAATCTTCAATTAGTTTTAATAGCCTGGCTCGACCAACGAAATTCTTCGATATTGTCGTTCGTGTGACATTTGCCAAAATACGCCCATATAATGAAGAGTCAGACCTGCGCCCTTGCAGAAGGGACCACAAAACTCTGAACCGTTCTGACGAGTAGCTATAGACCAAATAGGCCCGATCCACCCCCTACTCCCTTCTAGCGAAGGCCATACTTACGTTTTAATGCTGGTCGAATTTGCCACTCAATTTCAATAGGCTGTACCCATCAAGAAAATCGATAGCATATTCTGAGCTGCAGCCCTTATTTCTATCTTTTTCGTTGTCAGCCTGCCACCCAAAATACTCTCAGAGAGTGATCGTCAATTCACCTCTGAATTAATGGATTACGTTGGTGAATAATTGATAATCAAGCCCCTGTTTAACATTCCTTTTCACCCGAGTGGGAATAGAATGTGCGAAAAGCTAAATGGAAGCCTCAAGAACATTCGCAGGAAGTTGTGGGCAGATGACCCCAATCAATAGCACCGCTTGCTTCCGGTAGCCCTTTTTACCTACCGTGAAATTCTCCATCGTACTTTAGATTTCGTCCACTTTTTAACTTTTTTATGGTTGAAACTTTCAGAGGCCCCCTGAGCATCCTAAAAGAACTTTATTCCAATCAGAATTTGGATCAAAATATCTAGACTTCTTATTCCTAACTACTGGATTTAGAAAAGGACGTGGAAAAGTGCCCTGAAATTGTGTTGCAGAACGCCGACGTCAATCTTTACAAGTATAAGATTGTAAGGGAACCCCACGTGGAATCTCTTCAGCAGACGGAACTTCCATGCACTGCAGAAGGCCCGGTTAGGGCTAAATTGGTATGCCTTACCCCTCCTCCCCCTTCCATAGGCAGTAGCCTCCAACCGTGCCCATGACGATTCACTTTTACACGGGCAGAATAGCCTCTGCAAGAAGATTCGAGGCCATTCGAGAGTAGAGCTGTTTCCCGCTTACCGCCCCTAACCCCGGGGAGAGCCTCGGACATAAATAGCGCTCGACTCCTATGAAGAGACACAGAGTTGAGAAGACTCCCCCGGACCCCAGAAGATTCCCCATAGTTCCAAGTCAGGTGTTAACAACAAAGCAAAGTGACAGCTGAACTATTTTGTGTATTTGGAATTAGCCCCAGCCAGTTAGGTAATTCCACTTAACGATCGCCAGTGAGGGATTTTCCGAGCTTCTCTCATCAACTCTGGTCGAAGCCGTCCTTCGTTCGCCCCTTATTTCGGGTGGCCGAAATACATTCCCCTGGAACGGAAGTTACCCCCCCCCCCTCGTTTTTGGATAACCGTCATCACTTCAAGTTCCCATCAGAAGTTCCGAGCGGCCTCACCTCACGTGCAGAAGACATCCGTAAGCCAACCCCTCTCCCCCCTTCATTAACCCAATTGATTTAATCCCCCCCCCATTTGGATAGTCTCCTCCTGTAATACCTTAAGTTCTAACTTCATACTCTGATTTATAACTACAATTTCCACCTTCGTTTACTGATGTGATTTTGTCCGTTAATTCTCTGAGGTAATTTTACCCATCAATTCTCTCATTATTTTTATGTAAATAAAATTATATTTTTTGTACAGGCCTCTTAGAATAACCTTGAGCTTTGCTATTGCCCATTTGTTTCCTGACCTCGTTGCACTCTCCTCTCGCATTTCAGACAGTCTAAACTAGCGGTTTTCCGTCCCTTCGTCGGTTCGCCTGTAAGTTATCGGTCCTCCCCCCCCCTCATAGATATAATATGGTGTTGATGTAATATAATGTTATATCACGACAAAGACATACTTCGATTGCAAGTCCGAAGAAAGGAAATTTTACACCAGAGAAGTTTTGTTTCTCCTCCCCACGGACAACAACAAATTGTTGAGCTAGTGGAAGATCCCCTACCACATAGACCAGAAGTGTGGCCCCGTCGATTCCCTCATTGAAACCACCTTGGGAAGAAGGCTTTTCCGTATTAAAATGCTCAAGGGGTACCACCGGTGCGCGAGCATCAACTAGATAGTTATAATCGATGATGAATCCTATATGCAATCTGGCTACCTCTTGGACCCCTTTTGCGTAATCAAAGTCGCCTGCTTGGACCAAGACAAAGAATACTGGTTGCATGTCTTGCCTCTTGCCCGAATTTAATAACTCTCCGCCTCCGGAAATTCGATATGCGACCAATTGCAATCTCGTCAAAAGGATCAATTGCAAGCGCTCCTGAGTCGTTTTGAAGACGGCATCACAGATATCCCTGTTTGTGCTACCCACTTTGAGCACAATATAGAGCTAACCGCCCGGGAACCCATCTGTTCCAAACCCTATCCCCTGCCTATACACCCCCGGGAAGCATTTAATAGTGAAGTAGATAAACTTGCTGATCATCGAACCTTTGGAGTCAAGCTAGTGTTCCCCGGATGTCATGGTAAAGAAGGCAGATGGTTTTTATCGAATGTAAATTGATTTTAGAAAGTTAACTTCGGTTACCCTATTAAAGGCCGAAGCGATCCCAACCTGAGATCAGAACCTTCACCTTTTTGAGAATGCCAAAATCATCTCCTAAATGGATTTATGCAAAGCCTATTATCAGATCTACTTGAGGGACAAAGTGAAGAAATTTACTGCTTTCTGTACTAAGAAGGTGCTTATGCAGTTGCGGAGGCTCCTTCTCGGTCTGAAAAAGGCTTGCAGCAATTATAACCGGATGATGATGAGTGTGGATGAATGAATATAACGAGGACAAGCAGACGCTAGTTCATTTATACAGCGTCAACCGTTACGCTCCGCATGGGACAAAGCCCCCCCCCTCCATTCCCTGCTGCCCCAAGACCCTTCGAAATCGCTCGCTAAGACGGATTTCGGTCAGCAGATTTTGTAATTTACGAGACTGCTGGTGTAGTCCGTTAATATAAACATAGGAGAGCCTTGAGAATGAAAATCTCGCTGCCAAAGGCTTCGTCAGAAGAAAATCTAGGTGCAGGCTCACTGTCCCGTCTGATTTTGCATGACTAGTTTTCGCCAAATAGACGAAATTTCACCTTCCCTGTGCGTAAACATGAAGTGGCTAAGTGTAACAGCGTTGAAAATTTATACCCTAGGAGAGGGGTTTAACTGTGGGCTAGTAAGGGTACGCCCCTCCTAAACTCCCTAGTCTCACCTATCTCCAGAGGATAATCGAAGTATATATTTCGATCTTGAGAAATTTGGAGGAGAATCCGTGTAGCCATCGAGAGTAGAAGACGAGTCCCTGGGTCAAACAGGGAATAAAGAAGATAGTTGGAACAAAGCGCAACTTACCCTCCCTAGGCTGTTCCTTTGGTCGCTTAGAATAGCAGACCAGTGGTATCGTAACCACCTCTCATACCATTCTCGTCCAGAGAAAATCACGTATCTCAGTTTGCTGAAAAAGCAGAGATACCCCTCACCATTGAGGAAGACCAAAGTGAATTCACATTCGAGAAGAGATTCACATCTTGGATAAGTCTCATCGTCGAGACGCCAGAATTGGTAACACAGGGATCGGGATAAATTCCATTCATTAAAGATTTCCTCACTTTCATCTTCAAGTCAAAAGAAGCATTGCCACTCGCTTCAACCACCTAGGAAGAATCATCAGCTGTTTTCCCGACTCACCTCACCACGCTCACCTCACATCAGCGAGGATGTCTCCATTCAAACTTAGCCAAACCAACTCAGTGATGAGTCTCACTTTCAAGGTTACCCAACTTTCAACACATCCCGAGTTAAAGGTAAAACGAATACAAGAAATATTGATTTTTTTTTATTTTCCATTCCGTACGGAAGTGTATTCGTAACAAAAAACATTTCAATCTGTTAATCTTAACCAAACTATTTCAAGTTCACATGACTTAAGAACTCGCATTAATTGAACTTAAAGCTCGTATATTAGAAGTGATTTTGGGCATCAACCATCTGGTAGTACTCGTTTGTAGTGTTATTTTTTATTAGACCCTCTTACTATAGAATGAGTGCATTTAAAGATTTAATATTTCTTTCTTTGATGAGATTAAAGGTACATTTTTTCTGAGTTGTTTAATTAGATCCTCGGACGCAGCACTGGCAATAAATATATCATAATACGAAATCTCCCTGGTTAAAGAATTAAATTAGAGCACTCTTAACAATTGGCCCCGGCAAGTGCCACTTCGCTTTTGGCACTATCAATTACTTCGGCTTCCATATCGGGAATAATCGATTAGCAAGAACACATCCGGGCCATCGTGGACATGCCGTTACACACTAAAAAAAGCAGCTGTGATCCTTCATAGGCTCTACATCGTTCTATCGTCGCTTCATACACAACATTGCGACTGTCTTCGCCCCCCTCTGCGATCTGCGAGCTAATAAAGAAGCAGGCCTCCGAACGCCTCGAGTGTACGCCACTTTCAACTCACAGCTTCAGCAAATTCAAAGAGAATTTGGCATACGCTTCGACCGTCCGCCTTCCTAACTCAGACAAACTGTTTGGCATTCGCACTGACGCGAGTAATGACGGTATAGGATGTGTCCTCTTCTAATATCAGGATAACGGCGAAAGCTCCCCTATCGCTTATGCAAGCAGAAAATTACTCGCACGTAAGAAAAATCATGCAGTAAAGGAGAAAGATGCACTCGCTATCATTTGGGAAATTTGTAAATTTAGAATGTATTTATTAGGCAAAGAATTTGTAGTGGAAACAGAACACAAACTACTATCATACCTACATAACATCAAGAAAAATAACGGTCGCTTGATGCGTTGTAGTTTGTTTCTCCAGGAATTTTATTTCCGCATTTTGTACTTTAAAGCCACCGATAACTGGATGGCTGATATTTTAAATAGTAACTCGTTAGATTCTTTTCTAAACTAATTCCGAGCATTTTTTTTCTTTAATCCATCTATTAATTTTGTTCATGAAATACATTTGTATGTTTAACCATATAATAAGAAAACGCCTCTTCTTAATATATATATATATATATATATATATATATATATATATATATATATATATATATATATATATATATGTTTGTTTATATGTGTACAATTAATTCCTTTTATATCCTTAACGTTTTTGTTTGTTTTGTTTTGTATAATCGTAGGATAACTCACCCTCGGGCCAGTGAGCCCCACTTAATGGTATCATAGAGAAAATATCCTTCAACAACGATTACGTGGCATTGTATAATTGTGCTATTGTATAACCCCCCCCCCACCACCACACACACACACACACAGACACACACACACTAGCTCCAATATTTTGTATTTTGGCTCAATTTTGAAAATTTATCCTCGGGACTGTCAAATTTATCCGTCATTGTCATGTGACTTTAAGTTATATTCCTCCCTACTAATCCTTATCCGATGTCACTTCTTCCCCTGAAGTTCTATCTGAAGTTCTATCTGTTTATCAAAATATTGCTCTGATAAGAAACTTATGATAAGGATCTCATATTTTGCTTGCTCATGGCTTCAAGTTCTAGACGCAGATGTGTAAACCGCCTCAACATATTTTGTTATGTTTGTGGGTAATTCACACCAGTGGCACCAAAGAGAAAAATAGAAACAGCAGTAACGATGAAGCAAGCCTACAAATACTATTTTGGATGCAAAGTAGGGGACCAGGATAAAGATTGGGCCCCTCATATTTGCTGCACGCAGTGTAACACAATGTTGACAGCTTGGTTAAATGGGAAGAGAAAGGCAATGCCATTTGCTGTTTCCATGATATGATGTGAGCCCTCAATTCATTATAAAAAGCGAGAATGGCTAGCCATAGAAGAACACATTTTTAGCAAACATAATCTTAAGCATGATGCTCTAGTAGATGCAAAAAAGGTTCATCTTCCACCTCTTCACATTAAATTAGGGTGAATGAAAAATTTTTTAAAGGGGATGGATCTAAGAATTGAAGGCTTTCAATATTTGATGCAAAAATAGAAACTGGAGTTTTCACTGGACAACAAATTTGCAGAGTTGTTTCTGATGAGTCAGTCCTTCACTTTGTGCCTCAATGAAAAGGAACGCAAAGCATGGACATCCTTTGTGGCAGTCACTGAAAACTTCCTCGGCAATTTTATATCTCCAATGAAAAGAAGGGGTGTAGGATGTCACTTAAAATGAATTTTTTGCATTCTCATCTCGATGTTTTCCTTAAAATCTGGGAGCGATTAGTGATGAACATGGTGAACGTTTTCATCAAAAAATTTGGTTATCGAGATGAGGTACCAAGGAAAATTTAATCTAAATATGATGGGGGATTATTGCTAGTCTATACAAAAACAAACTTTGATGTCCCCCAAAAGAAAAACAAAAATGCTACAGCAAAGTTTCTTTAAACTTTAAGTGCATAACAAACTTAATCACTACAATAAAATCTTCATAACTTGAGAGGGAGGGCGGGTAACCTTGCCAGTGATGTACACCGTCTGTCCTAAGCCAGAATAGAGAAGGAAGGTCACCCACTTTTAAAATACTTTTGCTTAAAAATTACTTAGTAAAAAGATTTTTTTATTTATTAATCGGAACAAATAGCGAAAGAGGACGAGTCATTAGACAAAATCTAACGTGATGGAGAATTTTGGTTTTCAAATTCGGATTCAGCGCCGTCGAACTAATTAGAAACACTTATTCACCTCTCTGTAACAAACAAAAAGTTAAAATTTGAGGCCTAGTGTAATGAATAGCTTGTAAAACATCAATGACACAGTACTTAAAAAAACTTATCAACAATACCCATTTGTTTGCATCGTACGCTAATTAGTAGGAGACGGGAGAATAAAAAGCTTCTTAAATGAGTGTTTTTCAAAGGTTAAAGCTCTCCCAATTACTATGGTTTCTAGTTTAGTTGCTCCAGTTTGTTTTCTACTTCTGTAATTATGCCCGAGTTAAGCCCATTCGATCGATCTATATTTGGATTTCCGTATCAACTTGCCAATAAACTACAATGGCAATGACTAACCCTCATTTTTCCTGTAGTGATCATATCTATGTGGCAAGTGAGTATGACGCTTTATTGAGAGCATTCTTTCTCATAAAATAATCCAATTAATAATTTAAATTGGCTTGAATTGGTAAGGGTTGTTTACTGATTCTTAATAGTTTTAGAAATCTTATTATACCTTTGTTTCTATTCAATTATGTTTCGTATATCTATTATTATAGGTAATTAGAAGAGAAATATAGCAACTTATTGATTAAAAGCAACAAATTCTCAATTGTTAATTTAGATCACATACTCATATATGCATTTACTATAGCATCTTTTATATTTTGCCCATAAAGTTTCGTATATTTTTTTAAGCATAAAGACTTATAGCAAAATTTTGCCCCTAAATTGGTAAACGAAAAAATTCCATAACCTGAAAATTGGTCGGAAAATTTATTCTTTGTATGTGACGAGAACAGGGCGAAAGTTGTGGAAATCCAGGCGATAAGTTTTGATTAAATAAACTTTCCCCAACTTCGATTTTCTGAGGTGTAAAAATATCATGAATTTTCAATGAACGACAAAAGGCCTCTAAAATGTTTCTCTCAAAATAAATGAGAATAGTAGGACAGTGTGGAAATAAAGGAAGTTTTTGAGAATATCCTGAGAAAAAAAAGACAACGAGTCATAAGTTGTTAGCGGCGGAGAAGCGCCAGGTTAAGGCGTTGCTTTTTTTTCAAAAGGAGTAAAGTTTAATTGTACCCATTTAGAGCCATGAAATGACCCATATGACCATGGAGATTTAAAATCTACCATCAGATTTGGCGCTAGTGGCGCCAACTAGTGGCAGAAGCTTCCTCTAGCCATTTAAAGGCACTTGTAATTGTTTTGAACCATGGGTAACCATCAATGCAATAACCATTTATTATCTTATCACAAAACGCCGTAGATCATTGTAGGGACTTGATTTAAAAGGAATTCAACCCAGCCTTGAGATTACACCTTAAACTGGTTTGTTGTGCAAAAGATGATTTTATGGACGTTGTCTTGAGAAGATTGACTTGAAGGTGCGCATGTAAGAAGGGTTACATTTTTGAGGAATATAATGTGAAAAATGCAACGAACAAATAAAAAAATTAATAAATGGAACTCAACATATAAAAGGTAAGGTTAACTTAAATTGTGAACCAAATAATTTTAATACAACAGAAAATAGCATCATATCGTGTATCCAAACAATTCATACCATATTAAGATGATTAACAAAATTGATGGCCTTCTGTAACACCTTACGAGGATTTTGGCACTTAACACAAACTAAAAGCAAAGATTTTTCATATTTCACACTTTAGTTAAAGTTGTGATAATATTCTACAATTAATACCAACGCCCTGATCTCTGATGTCCAAACTGCCGAATTCTGCCTCTGTGAATTAATTGTTTCATTCATTACTTTTTCTCGAATTTCTCACTGGGGACAGTGTAACTTCAAATTCTCTCAAGCCAACTTATCTACATACTTTACTCACATCAGTCCTTTTTTCATTGCTTTGCATTCACAATATCTATTAATATTTTCCTCTGTTTTCCCTTATTTTTCGACCTATCCTTTGATGTCATAGAACCGAGGTACAATTTCGAATCCTTTCAGCATCTTTCAGCATCTCCCTAAAATATTCACGTTCTCTTTACTTTTATTACTGACGTTTAATTCTCTATCTTTTAGGGTCCTTTTACACCAATGCTCTTCTATCGACCAATTTTAGCAAAATCTTGCATTGAAAAGTGGAATCGGCAAACGAAATGACCAAATAAGTATATTCTTTCATTATATTAGCTCCAAACTACATATTTAGTTCAAAGAAGTAAGAACTAAAAAACTTTTCCTTTTGCTTTGCTTTGGGAAGTCCATTGAGGTCAATGATGACGGATGCCGGCATAGTAATCTCAGTTGGTGGGTGCGCCCATGACTGTAGAGGCCAATGCGGGAGCCGCAGTGGCGTTCGCACTCAAGGCTCTGGAGGTCTGTAGCTGGGGCTGGAGGGTGCTTAAGTGCCCTCTCGGGACGCCTATAGCAACGATCATTCCGCTGTCGGTTCGTTCCATCTCGAAGTCAGTCGCTTTTCGAAGACAGGCCCAACGCATGTGGCTCTGTCGGCAGCTGCAGCTTCGAAATGGTCTGGGTTGATGTTAAAGTTCTACAATGTCCTCTTTGCTTCATCTGTGAACATCTTTTTCCGACCACTGAAGGTGCGCCTCCCATTTGTCAGTTCTCCGTAGAGGCTGCGCTTTGGCAGATAATTAGTGGGCATTTGAAGCACTTGCCCCAACCATATCAGCGCCCTGCTAGATGAGGAAACACTCAATAAATGAGATTCAACCACGCTCTAGCTTATAATTCTTGGGCACGGAGTCTTGACAGTGAGACCTATATTTTTTATGCACTGCATGTGGAAAGCTTCCAGGATCTTGATGTTATTTCTGTAAGGAGTGAAGGTTTCACTCCCTTATATCAGCATGCTGAGACGGAAAGCTCTGTACACAGCAAACTTCGTTGCGAGTCGGAAGTTATATTTCTGGATCACCTGCTTGCTGATCCGGCCGAAGGATGCCGATGCCTTGTTAATCTCTTCATTGACAGATCAGTCGGCCAACAGCATGCTAGCAAAGTATTTGAATTCAAGAAAGATCTTGAATTCAGCTCCTGCTTCACTCATAACAGGCGCCACCTGCGGGGCAGCACCGGATCACTGGTACATCACCTCTGTATGACGGAGTTGATGACGAGACTAAGAGTACTGTAGATGTAGTAGTGACGTTTAGTGCTTCTTGTAAGTTTTGAGTTGAATGGGAGACTAGTACGCAGTCATCCACCTATTGAAGCTCGAACACTTCATCGTGTGAGGTTTTTAGTTCGTGCTTGGAGACTACGTAGGATGAAAAGGCTTCCGTCGAGCTAGGTATGTGAGACCTAACCCTACGTCCAGGCAAAGATCCTTCTTGAAAAGGATTGTGGCTGCAGCAAGACGGAGGGCAATCACACATACCAGTTTATCTCTAAGCTCCAAGTCAAAGGTTGCAGTTTCCTCGCCACCAATGGCCACGCACGCCTTAATGCCGTCATGGAATGCCGAGGTAACTTCAATGAATTTTTGAGGGCATCCAAATTTCTGCATGACGCGCCACAGCATCGCCCAGTCGACCGTATTACAGGCCTTCTTCAGACCTAGGTTTTGATGCTGTTCACGGTACATTTCTTGCAGTTGTCTAGCAGTGAAGATCCTGTCAAAGGTGCCTCGCTCTTTTCCGAAGCCATATTGGGTTTCAGAGCACACTTCATTAACAATGGGCTTGTTCACTCGTAGTAGCAGCACTTTAGCTAGTACCTTACCTCCTAAGCCAGAAGTGAGATACCCCGGCTATTCGGTCGCTCTTCTTCTTTTAGATTGAGTTGATTCTAGCGTCTTTCCACTGCTGCGGCACGGGTTCAGCTTCTCACAGGACTGAGATCATTTCGTGGAGCCGAATCTGCAGAGCCTCTCTACCGTGTTTGGAGACCTTACTAGGAATGCTATCGTCACCTGGTGACTTATTATTTTTTAAGTTATGGATCGCATTTTATTTCCTCTGTTGCAAGGGTAGCATCTTTCTAGCAAACCGCAGGTCTGTTTGGAATTACAACGAGCTGTTTAGGGTCAAAGAAATTACGAGTGTTGAGAAAGATGCGGTTGTGTTCCTGCAACCGGTCTGAAATTTAGTCTTTGTTTGTGAGTAAGATTGTTCCATCCTAAGAACAAACTGGTGAATGGGAGCGGCAGATTAGGCCGAAGACTTGCTTATGCGAGCTGTAGAAGTTCTGGAGGTCCCCAGATTTTACGAAACCTTGTCAGTCTGCGGCAACTTTGAGCCCCCATTCATTTTCAATGACCCTGAGTGTCCTCTGAGCCTCAGCTTTCTTGCTTTGCCATTGTCGTTTGAAGTAATCTGAAGAGAGGTTGTTTAGGAAGATCTGATGTGCCTTTTTTTTTATTTCAGATGTTTACGAATGTCAGTAATATTTTCTTTTGCCCAGTAAAACCCACGACCTCCTTCGCAGAATCAGAGAGAGTCTGTGCAAAATGAGGCCAGCCATCCTCAACACAATCGTCGAGTTTTTCGATTACGGAAACATCAGCCATACGGTGAGAGATTTCTGCAATCAGGTTAGTTTTCCATTGCCTAACTTAGGCGAAGCAAAATTGAGCTTCTTCTTTGCGGGTCGTTTTCTGGTAGGCGGTATTGTGCGGAGAAACAAAGAGATCCAAACCAGGCAGTAATCCTTCAAGCATTCGGCAGCAGGCATCGTGCAGGTGACCAGCACATCCTGTCGGTGGCTTAAGCCTGACGAGCGCGTAGTCTAGCTTGTGCCATTGCCTAGACCGAAGATGTTTTCATATGTTCCTTTATATATCTCCTTCATCTTGAAGATAGTGTTGGTGATGACAAGCTGGTTTTGTGATCAACCGGACAGGCGTCGCTGACCAATGGCGTTGACTTTACCAATACCCTGCCCACCGATAACTCCAGCCCATGCGCGGTGGGATGTACCCACCAGTGCGTTGAAGATTCCCAGCACTATCATCTTGTCAAAGGCTGGCGTAGTCTGCAACTCGGCGTCCAGCTGCTTTTAGAATGCATGCTTGTCTTCCTTAAGCTATCACGAGTTGGAGCGCAGCATCTGAAGATGGTAGCATGTCGCTCCCTAGATATTGAGACTCTCATCTTCACTTGGCGTGCCGAAGACAGTTTGCCTCTCTTGAAACAGGTATGCAATTGAATTCTTGAGTGCAAAACCGACGCCGAGGACTCTTCGTTCTTCTGTTGGTTATCCCTTCCAGTAGATGGTGTAGCCACCTTGGTCACGATCAGGCTACCCTCATCTGGAAATCTTGTATCTGAGACAGCAGCAATGTCGACGTTGTAACAGGCCAGTGTGTCTAGCTGGTCTGTTGGTGGATAGGTTTGAGTCGAGCATGGTGGGACTTTCCAAGCAGCAATTTCAATGTTATGATTCATTATATTTCCACAACGTAGGATTGGATGATCCGACAGTCGTGGTTAACTGCCTAGACAGGTTTTTGAGGCAGGCCTTGTTTAGGCAACCTATTTTATGCCCCTCCCCCTTCACTGTGTAAACAGTGTAGACATAAAAGGACTGTTTAGTCACCTAGGTTGATGCCGGACACTGTGCTGCCTCGTCTCATAAGAGAACGACTATATTTGCCCCCGCCTCCAACGTGCAGCTGTCCAGCAACGAACTGCTTAAAAAGGTAGAACTCATAAGGCACAGGGGAGGGATTCAAAGAGAATCATGAGTGAATAATGACTTCATTCTTAACTTGCTCGTTTAATCCAACGCTAAGTATTCCTTACCTCATTACCACGTGAAATTGACCAAATCAGATGAAAAAAGTAGTTCACTTTCTTTATCAGTGACTATACCGTAAAATATCCCCTCATAGTTTTATATATTTAACATATTTAGGCAACTTTATATAATTTATTGTCATGGTATTCGTAAGCGGATATATTCGCTGCAGAGAATGCAGTCTACATCCGACGCAGGCGGCCAGATGGATAGACCAGCTGCACAGGGCTAATAAGAACTGAGTGCGTGAGGAGATTAATGGTTGGTCAAAGGGAAGATTTGAATACCATGTTTTATTCAAGGATATTAAAAGATTAAAAACAAAAATCAACTTTAATTAAACTAATAATTCTAATTATGGAAATGTCTACAAAGGCAAATGAATCAGTGAGTAATGTCGCTTCCAATGAAATAATAAATCAAATACTAATGAGTTTAACGGGGATCAAAATGTGGGACTTGGTCAGACATAAAAATGTTGGTAAACACTGGAAATTCGAATTAAAGGTTCGGGAGGAGGATATCAGGTGGGGAGGCAAAAAGGGAAAGAAAATCCTCACAAAGTGGGAAAAGGGTTTTTACCTTGTCAGCTGGAAACTTGGTGGGAGGAGCGATTCTTACTAGGTGAGCTAGACTTACGGATCGAGGGGCGTTTTACTCTTGACGGATGGGTCGGAATTACCTGGGGCACGAGGAAGGTAATTTCTAGGCTGGGTAGGAGACTCTAGAATTGGGATGCGGAAATCTCAGACGAAGGGCGAGTTTTCCTTAACACGATGAAAAGCGTGGTTCGCGCAATTCTCGAAAGAAAAAATCGTTTCACGAATTTGACTATTGACTGTAGCCAAACTCACGACAATCTGTTTAGCTGATGGGACCTAAGTCCGAGGTTTGACTCAAGACGAGGGGCTGTATCTTCATGAAATGGCAGGTGGTACTCTCTGACGAGTAACGGTTTACCTTAGGTTAACTACCCTGCTAGCTTCCTCGCTAGAAAGCCTCAAGGCATGGCAGTCTCTTAGGAGTAATCATTCGTACCAGTCTCCTTAGGCCCAGATAAGAAAGACCACTGAGAAATCTTCTTCTAGGGTTGACCCTGGCCTCCAGGCGGGGGAGAGTCGGATAAATGCGTCTTAGCGGCGGATTAAACACAGGTGTTACCAGACGCTTTGAAGTTTTCCCATGCGAGTATAGTTCACTCCCCTTGCGCGTAGAGATCTAACTTAAGCCCACGTGGTCTCTGCTTGAAGAGAGATGGAGGCTCAAGGTGGACCTTAGGATTCGTTCCCTAACACTCCTCCCCTCCGGAAGATGACCTTTACTTGGAACGAAGTGGAGAAAAAAGGGCATCCCTAAACTTTGGAAATGGATCGTACTTGTAGGGAATCAGGAGTGGGGACAGGGAATTTCCAACTTGCTTCGAACAAGTGTACTAATGTGTGACTATCCAACCAAACCGATACAAGTGCTAAAAGAAATCATTTCTTATATCCCCAAAATTTTTACTTAAACAAACAAACACGCAAATGGCATTGGAACGCAAATAACAAAACATTATATAATATACAAATACGGAGGATTACAATATACCAAAAGAAAAAAAAAATACATAAGCGTCAAATGGTATAGATAGAATGAGTAAATATAACAGCAGATTTGAGGTTTATAACGCGAGTACACAAACTCGGCGACAAAATTTTATGCACAAAGTGAGAATAATATAGTACTAAGTATTCCTACTTTAGCTGGGGAGGGGGGCGTCTACGGGGTTTCTACTGAGACTAACTTGTAGGAATTTGGCAGTTCCTTTAATATAAAGAATTCGAAGTTAATATTCTTGGAGGCGCAAGCTCCATCTCAACAAACTATCATTTTGACTTTTAGAGTTCTTTAGATAGGCTAAGGGATGGTGATCACTTTCTACAATAAATTCCTTTCCTTTTATATATATGCGAAATCTATGTATACTTCAAATAATCGCAAGAGCTTCACGTTGGATAACAGAGTAATTCTTTTCTCGTGCGCGGAGCTTCCGGCTGGGGTAAGCAACAAGGGGACTTTCGCCGTACTCTCCATATTAGAGGAGTACACACCCACGCCATCATTACTGGCGTCGCTTTGAATGCCAAAAGACTTGTTTGAGTTTGGGACCCTTAAGGTGGTGGCAAACGCAAGCTGCTGTTTCAACTTATAAAAATGAACAGTAGCTTTGAGGTTCCAGGCAAGGGGATCAGGAGACTTTTTTCTGAAGCAGGGAATAAAGGGGAGCAGCCAGTGAGACAAATTTGGGGACGAATCGCCGGTAAAAAGGCATAGATCCCATGAAAGAGCGTAACTGCTTCTTCGTATGAGGGGGGAGAGGAGCACAATTTGATTCTCTCCTACGTTGAATCCTAAATATCTAATTGTGCCGTAAGCAAAGTGGCACTTACTGGTACCTAGAGTGAGCCTGTGATCACGGAGCCTACTTCAAATGGATTGGAGGGAGATCAGATATTGATCCCAGGTGTGGGTAGTAACGTAAATGTTGTCGAAGTAGAACGAGATATTATGCAACCCGTCCAGTATTCAAGGCCTCATTCGGTTATAGTTACTGCAAGCAGTAATCAGTCCGAATGGAAGGCGCCGAAATTGCATAAGTCCTTTCTAGGTGGGGAAAGCAGTATATTTCCGAGCATTTTCCTTCAGGGAGATTTGGTAATAGGCCTTACATAGGTCTATTTCCGAAATAGACTTGGCCTCTTCGAATAGGTGTTAATTTTGGTTTATCTGGGGAATAGGTTCAGCAACGAAAACGGTCACATTATTAAGCTTCCGAAAATATACACATATACGAAAAGACTGGTCAGGTTTTTGGACCATAACGATGGGGGAGCAATAATCCGAATTAGAAGGTTCTATGATTCTCAAATTTAACAGATTTTTCACTTCGTCGTTAAAAGCCTGACGCAAATGGATTGGAAGAGGATAGGGTTTTGATCAAATAGGCTCTTGGGTGGTGAGTGTGTTCGAGTGCTCAAACTGGATCGAGCACCTGGGTTTTTCCGAGATCAGGTCGGTGAATTTATTTAATACGCCTAATAATTGTGTCTCCTGGGAGGAAACCAGTCGGGGGTCCACATCTAATACATGGGCGGAACTTACTGTGGAGCCTGGTAAAGAGGGGAAGGATAATCATTATCCTACTCAAAACACACAGTTTGGATTACTTTAAGCGAGTTGTAGATGGAAGAGGCCTTCATCACTGTCTCTTCATCAAGAGCGGATATATTATTGAACAGGCGCAGTTGTGGTATCGCTTTAACATGTTCACGTAGAACAGCTTATCTCTGGAGGGGTTTTTAATAGTATAATCCACGGAACCACGAGCCTCGAGTACGGGGAAGAGACCCTTCCATTGGCTGAGCAGCTTGTTCGTTTTCGTGGGCAAAAGAAGGAGTACTGCATCGCCAGAACAAAATCACCTTTCTTTTTTCTTGACGTCAAAGTAGGTGGGATATATTTCTAAATTTAGATCAGCATTCTTGTAGGATATGTCGGCACACTCTTCTAGACGATTTCCGAGGTCCAATAAATAAGAGTAGGATGATTTTATTTCTTCATCGAGGGGGGAGGCGGCAAATAGCTCGTTAAGGATGTTCATGAGGCCTGTTACATTTAAGCCATAGAGGAGCTCAAATTGAGTAAATCCTAGGGTACGATAATGGATTTTCCTGCAAGCGAAGAGGGCAACGGACAAGAACCAATAAAAATCCTCGGGGAGCAGCATGATACACCTTCTTTAAAAAGGCTTTTAAGGTACCGTTCTTTTTTCACAAATCTCATTCGCTGAAGGGTGAAATGGGGTTGTAAATAGAGGCTTAATCATGAGGAGCTTGCCAACGTATCCTATTAATTCTGAGGTGCATTGCCTACCTTTGTCGGACCGATGCGGGAGAAAATATATATTAGGGCCTCTGTACAGGTAACACCCTCTATTTTCTTGAGGGGGACCGTTTCCCGAAATCGCGTCGCGATATCTACTAGGCTTAAGATGTAAGAGTGTCCTTCGCTGGACAGGGGGTAATCGTGCTAATTTAATCAATGGCCACTCTCAAAAAGGGGTCCGAAATTATTAGGGTCTTCTGGAGTGGGGCAGTTCATATATGCCCTTTT
Organism: Ceratothoa steindachneri; assembly: GCA_963969495.1. Taxonomy (NCBI): domain Eukaryota; kingdom Metazoa; phylum Arthropoda; class Malacostraca; order Isopoda; family Cymothoidae; genus Ceratothoa; species Ceratothoa steindachneri. The sequence goes on from OZ018328.1 coordinate 90,205,266, forward strand.
GCCGCAGTCTTCTGGGAGATGTTACAAGACTTTTAAAAGTTGGCAATTTCTTTTGCAGCGCCGGGCCAAAAGAAATGTCTAAATATTCTTTAAGCCGTCTTTTTATAGCTGAAATGACCAGCCAACAGACTATCATGGTAGAGATTGAGGACTAGGGGGAGGTAAGATTGAGCGATACACAATGGGTGAATAGCGGGACTGATACTATCCGAGCAGTCGCGGTAAATTAGGCCTTCCTTAATAAGGCAGGAAAACTCTTTTTGTCCACGTGCAGAGAATAGCTCGTGACCCGTCGCTTCTTCCTAAAGGGGCGGGAAATTTACGCACTCCTGTAAGGCTTACATAAAGGATTCGTTACGATGGCTGCAAATTCTTCTGAGTCGAGACCCGGGTAATGACTGGCTGGGCCACCGGATTAAGGGTTATTTGGGGGCACTGGCTTACGAACACGGCACAGAATTTGATTGGGGCAGTGACAACCTTAACCCATCCAGTCAAATCATGGAATTCCAGGTAGCACCGGACGACGGGGAATCAGTTCGCTGGTTTTAGATAGTCATGGACCACAGCATACTTAGTATGGTCAGGGCCTACTGGAGGAAGTAATTCCTCGGACTCTACTATACAAGTACAGCCAGTGTCCCTCACGAGGGTAGATACCCAGCATCCATTTACAGATCCATATTCGAACATTAATCTGCCAAGGGAGATCTTATTTAAAAGGAAGTTCACCTGGTGTCCCTCGGGACTATTTGTTGACAGAGTTGCGGCAGATTTTGGGCTAGAAGGTGGGAGAATTGGAGCAGCGTTGATTTGATGGAATTGGTGGTTTGGAGAAGATCTGATTGGGAATTTAAGGTGCAGTTATATTTCACGTGGCCCTGCACGCAACAGGAAAAACAGAGTACGGGTCTTCTAGGGTACGTCGAAAAAGGGAGAGTCTAAATGAGGTGCTTGATATCTCTCGACTCAACGGGGAGGGGTTCTTCGGTTTAGAAGGACCGGGAATCTTCACAAAATTGGCAGCGTTCTTCGGAGGGAACCGGGCGTTATTATTCTTACTTGGGGGAGGGGGGGCAGAGGATGGCTAGCCGCGTACACATCCGCCTCTTCGATACATTCTTTGAAAGTAGTGCATCGCCTTTATGTCACGAATGCGCGGATTTCCGGGAACAACCTTGCCATAAACTGGTCTCTAAGGAATAAAACTACAGGAGTCTCATATTCACTGGTAATCTGGGCGGAATCGAGCCAGAAATTAAAAATTCGTTAGAGAGTGAGCCCAAATTGATGGAATGCCTGTTCAGGGTTCATGTTGTCTGCTGATAAAAGTTCTGATTTAAGGGTGGACTGGTCTATCGTTGCTTCAGCGGGAAGGAAAATAAAAATTTCTCTGAGTGGCGTATTGAGTAGTGAGAGTAACCTAGAGACACCATCTGTTTCGATATTTCACTGGTTAATCTTAAATATCTTTTCGAACTATGAGAAATATGCACAGAAGTCATCACCATCTTTGAGTACTGATAATTTGATAGAGGGAGACGGAGGGGCTTCGGTTGTGAAAACGGACGGAAAGGGCTTCTATTTGGTTGCGATTAAGTTCGCGTTTATGTTACCGAATCATTTTCCTCTGTTTCATTTCTCTCTGTGTTCTTTTCTTTCAATTCTTGCTCTCTGTTCCTTTCTTCCATTTCTCTCTTCCTACGAGTATCTTCTAATTCACACTCTCTTTTTTCTGCTCTTTCATTTCTTTCTTCTTCTTGGACATAGGACATTAAATCCTTGTCAGAAAGTCTTGTAGCTTCTCCCTGACTCTTGAAGCGTTCAAAGGAAGACATCTCCTTTTGCGTGAAAGCTCGTTTTAGCAGCTTGACGTGAAAAAAAACTACAGTTAAAATAAAATTAGCTAATGATATCCTATCCTTTACTGCACACACAAAAGACTATAATTAATCCCTATATGCACACACGGGATTCGAAATTTTTAATCCTGCTCTGGCTTAATTTGAGTTCAGGAGATGCTCGTCTCAGAAATGGATACCAATTTCCGATCAAAAGGACACACAATTACAATAAGAAAAAAAATCGTCTCACTCATAAAGTCAACAATAACTGGAGAGTGGGAGGGACATTAAAAGAAACATGAAATAAAAAATCAAATACTAATCAGTTTAACGGGGATCAAAATATGGGACTTGATCAGACATAATAAATGTTGTTAAACCCTATGGAGTTCAATCAAAAGGGACATAAAAAAAACAACATTACCTGACACTAGATTTTTAATATATATATATATATATATATATATATATATATATATATATATATATATATATATATATATATATATATATATTTATATATATATATATATATATATATATATATATATATATATATATATATATATACAGGGGTTAGACAAAATAATGGAAAGATTAATTAAATTACTGACTTGGAGTCCCCTTCCCCTTAGCAGTATAAATAGATTCAATATGCCGACCAATCGATTCATACAGGTTTGGGCTGTATCTATACGAATTTAACTGTTTGCGAGTGAAACTTGCTCTAGCTCTTTCGTAGACACTTTTGAGAGGGATCATATCCCCTAGTTTTTGCTCCAATTTACACAAAAAAACTTGATTATGGCAAGATCTGGGAATTATGGAGACCAATATGTGTTCACCGTCATTTTCAGGCATTTTAAATAAGTTTTAAAAACTTTTTTGGTGTGAATTGGTGGATTAGTTAATGTTTCCACTATTTTGTCCAACCCCTATATATATATATATATATATATATATATATATATATATATATATATATATATCGTGGTATTCGTGAGCGGATACATTCGCTGCAGTGAATGCAGTCTACTTACTTTGCAGGTGGTCAGATTCATAGACCATCTGCACAGGGCTAATGAGAGGTGAGTGCGTAAGGAGATTAATGCCAGCCAAACTGAAGATTTAAATACCAGGTTTCATTCAAGGTTATTGAAAGATTAAAAACAAAAATAAACTTTAATCACACTTATAATGCTAATGTTGGAAATGTCTACAAAGGCCAATGAATGGATGAATAATGTCGTTCCCAATGAAATAAAAAATCAAATACTAATCAGTTTAACGGGGATCAAAATATGGGACTTGATCAGACATAATAAATGTTGTTAAACCCTATGGAGTTCAATCAACAGGTTGAGAGGTCGATATCAGGTGGCGAGGGAAAAAGGGGCGATCATCCTCACAAAAGGGATAAAGTTTTTTTACCTTGACGGCTTGACACTTCTTACGAGGCAAGCTAGTCTTGGGGCTCGAGGGGCGTTGTACTCTTTACGGAGGGGTCAGAATTACCTGGAGCACGAGTACGGTAATTTTCAGGCTGGGGGAGACACTCTCGAATTGGATGAGTAATCTCAGACGATGGCGAAGTTTCTTTGACGGGATGTGAAGAGTAGGTCCTGCAATTTTCCAAAGAAAAAGTCGTTTCACGAATTTGCCCTTTGCCTGTGGCCCAACGCACGACAATCTGTCTTGCCGAAGAGACGTAACTTCGAGGTTCGACTCGATACGAGGGGTTCTAACTGTTGAGCTTAGGTTAAATACACTGTTGGCTTTCTTTCTAGAAAGCCTACAGACATGGCAGTCTATTGGGAGTAACCATTGGTGCTAGTCTCGTTAGGTTCAGACAAGATAAGACGACCGAGGAAGCTTCTTCTCGGGTCTACCCTGGCTTCCAGGTTGGGTAAGGTCGGAAAACTGCGTTTCATTGGGGGATAGGCCGACTGATCAAACACAGGTGTTACCAGCCGCTTTGTAGTTTTCCCACGGCGAGAATAGTTCTCTCTCCAAGAGAAAACCTCTATTATTTTGCCTTATTTCATAATCGCCGAAAAACATCTAAACTTGCAGTGGTGTTCAGGATCATGCAATTTCGAAAATATCACCCACAACAATTATAAGGACAATTATATATCAAAGAATAAAAGGCTGTAAGGCGAGAAAGAAAACAGTTATATGAGGGCAACAGAAAAAAAACGTCTTCAGTGGGCCAAAGAGGACAAAGGTTAGACACATAAAGAATGGTTTAGAGTTTTAATGAAATTAATTTTATTTAATTACATTTAAATATATCTTGTAAGAAAATTATTTTGAAAATATATTATTTTGTAGACTACCTATTTGAGACGAAGATTTGGAGAGGCATTTCCTCCTACTTTTGTGGTTCATTGTAGATGGGGCTGCATAACTTCATCGGGGCCAGGGCAGAAAGAAAAGAGAAAAATCGAGAAAAGTTAATAAATAATATGAAAATAAAGTTTAGAGATGAGAAATTTTACTATATTAAGAGTACTTATCCTTGAGTGTTGAGGTGAGAAGAACATTTTACAACTCGTCTAGATCATATTTATACAAGGAGATTTGCTCCTTAAACTACAAGCTACAACCCCATTATGATAGAGAGAGGTACGTTTCCAAGGGAAAAGTTCCTTCAATCCAAACAATAAAAGTACTGAGAGATTAAAGAGATGAGGGTGGAATGTAAAGTTATCCTCTTCAGTGAATTTTCTCCCAATCGACAGAAACGACCTGTGAGAGTGAAGTGTAGTAGAACGAGAGAAGAAAATTGACATTTTTAAAAAATAAAGGTGAAAACCAACAAAGGTAACTACCAAATGTTTCAAGACGTGGTTCGAAAAGTGGGAAAAAGTTAAATGTTGAAATGTGTAGAAGCCACAGAAAGCTGATTGCCCAATGAAATTATTGGGAATATTGGAGAGCGAAAAGATGCGCAACTCTCCTATATCTAACCCTGACTAAAATATAGAGAAATATATGATTTAAGTCCTATAATCTTTTAGACACACTCAGCCAACATTTCCTATCTTCCAGACGCACTCAGTAAATTAGATATTTCTGTTAAAGCGGTCAGGTGAAGGTGATTTAAGATTAGAAAGAACAGTGAGAATTTTAGTAAATGGCTCAGAGAAATAATCATAGCATTTCCGACGACATTCATTGAATTTCATACACAAAGAGATATGCACTCAAATTCTTTATACGTGCCACTTTCTAAAACACAAAAGTTTCTCAACTTTAATATTATTTCATGATAAAATTTACTATTAGATTCTTCCTAATTGACATCTTCGTCTTCTCTTGAGCAAAAAGAAAATCAATAGGAATAAAATAATTAGTAAATGACTTTTACAAACTTCTTAACAAATCAGCAACAACAACATCGTTCAGAGACCAAGTGCAGCCGTCGGAGCTCACTGAGCACATTGCACAAAGCACTGTATTTTGCGAGTAGGGTGCTGCCACCAAGCGACGGCACGTCGAGTTTAATGGATACACTCAGGCAGTTCCATTCACTTAATTCATCACACACATATCCAATCATGACACCACTATCGTTTTCACTTTATTACTTTTCGCACATATCTCGCATCATTCTTCCGTCTATGGAAACGACAATGTAACTTCCTTTTAAACACTCCTGGTGACGGGTGAGTGGCTTTCGCTTGAGCCACGAAAAGTCCAACACCCTCAAATGTGGGTGGGAAAACACAAAACTTCCCTTCTTTCTAATCCTTTCTTCTCAAAAGAGGATCAGCACCTTTTTCCCTTGTAATTGCTAGTGACTGCCATACTGATCTTTATATTCATTTCATTAACGGTTCCTTGAGATCCCCAAAAGGAAACTGACGAGTAGCACAATTTTTATTATTAATTATAATAATGTAACATTACTAATAACTACATTTTTCTTATTACTTGCGTTAGGTCGCGATAATACAAATGTGACACTAGGGCTCAAAGCCAAGGCTAGTTTCTGACCAGCACCCTAGTCACTATATAAAAAGATTTAATGATAGGGAAAATACAGAGTGACCACTAAAAAGGTGTTTGGTTTTAGACAACCATCTATCATTAGTTATTAAAGCTAGAAGGATGAAATATAAAATTATTTTGGGGAAATTCTGAATATTTTTAACTAAATTAAATCTACAAAATGATCTCTGACAGCTCTTGGCATTATTCAAAATATAAGCATTAAGGGACAAGATGCTTTCTCGAAAATCCTCCTCCATCTCCACCCCAGAAAATGGTCCGTTTCTGAAAAATATTTTTTGGGCAAAACCGTGAAAAAGGAGTCTATAGGAAACATCGCTGGTGATGGGGCTGGCTAGGGAAACGATTATCCATACGATATCAATCTTCCATAAAACTAATCTTTCACCAATATCATGGATACATAAGTAGCATGTCAAATTACACTATCTAGCTGTAAACATTTATTAAGTGAGGTTTCATTGGCAAACACCACCAGGAATATTCACGACTCATTTACTTGCAGCTGACTTCTCTTGCCGTGTCAGAATGTTCAAAACAATATGGGCAATAAATGTTGTTGCCAATTAACTTCCACCTTACACTTATCTTCGCTGAATACAATAGTTTATTAAAGTGTTCAATGAGCTTTTTAGCTCGTTACTTTCGATAATTTTGTTTGTTCATCTTACCCTGCAAATAAATATTACATTCGTCATAAATATGATCTTTACTAATTTGAGGTGATTTGGGCTGCTCATTCGTTTAATATTTCGAAAGAATTAGGATCATTGGTGAAGATCGTCTGTTCAATATTAGTGGAGGTCTGAAACGTCGTTAACGGGTGAGCCAATCAACTGCCCCACATCTGAAGGTTTATCGAAGGCTTACATTGTGAACGTTATGGCCAATGTTACTGGCACTTCCACATTCGGGCATGCTTTCGCTTCTTAATCCGCATCGAGACTGAAGGTATACTTTATAAATAGCCTTTTACTATGCATATGTAAAAACAATTTGTGTGAAAATGTATTAGTTTCTCTTGAACATCATTATTTTATTTAAAATAGTTTTGTATTTTCCAATACCTGCCACAACATGGAATTGATTGTTGTCGTGGTACACCATTCTATACCATACACTAGTCCTATATTATGTGGAGTGGTGGCTTAATCACCTACTGCAACGCGAACCGTTTAAGGACTGTTCGCAGGGATTAACGACCGACTAGGAGGTCAAACTTGAGGCGTTGGGTTTCAAATCCTTAATAATCAAAAAGAGTGCGTAAATGCTCGGCGAGATTTACTTGAATAGGCCGAGTATCGTTCAAGGTTAGTTAAAGATGAATTAACAAAAATATAATTTATTTACAAACATCAAAAATAAGAATTAAAAAAAATTGCAAAAGGGGATTATTTAAATTGAAATATTCTCTAGATAATTATTTTGAGGATGGATTCTCAAATACAATTAATTTATTAGCGTTACTAGGCTCAGATCAAAAGGGGGACTTGACAATACTAATAATGGAGGGGGTTTCAGTCTTACGGGTCGATGACTTTGAGGAAGGTCCTTCTTGCGATGAGGCGAGTGAGCAACGATCCGATGAGGCAAGTGGCGCACGGTGTGAATGAGGCAAATGAGGCACGATCCGAGCTAACCTTCCGATGAAGAGAGCCAATCTTCAAAGATGACGTTCGACGGGAAATATGGGAATTCTCGTAATTCCACTGAAAGAGGAAACTTTTTTTTATTCAAAGGTAATCAATAGAGCTTTTCTTCGGTTCGATTAAACGAAGGGATACGGTTGGGTAAATTCAAAGGCTGGTCGTTCACAAAAGCTACTCTTTGACTGGGGTAGAATCACGGGGGAGAAAGTCGTGCTTGTCGGATGAACGCTCATGGGACTTCGACGAGACAATGAGGACGCCCTTGGGGTGCGTGCAGGAATCCTCGATCTCCAGTTAAAACCGCGTATTTGTATAGGTGATTCTGAAGGGGAAGGGAGAATTTGGAGAAAGGAGTCACAAGCTTCAGACATCTTAATTTTGAGGCGGAGTCGATTCATCATTTAACAGCAAGGCGCGAAACACAACGGCTCTTTCTCGCGTCGTCACCAGAGGGGAGAAGCGGTACGATTTCGCTGAATTGGGGAATATTTCTCCAATGCCTTCAGGAGTCGTAAGTTCTTCAATCTTCCTGAACAGGAAGTGAAGTTGTCCATGGCGTGATACAATTCCACGTGGTCTCCAATAAAGTGTGGGGGTGAGAGGTTGTTATTTTACAATTAACTACAGAACTACAGAACTACAGAACTACAGAATCTAGGACCAGCAAAGACCCTAAGGTCCGCTCGAGGCTAGTCCGCTACACTAAATCAAAAACTACGATACACCCTTATCTACGAGTGTATCTCTAACATGCTATTTTTTTTTTTTTTTTTAATACTATCTACTGTACACACTTATCTACATGTGTACATTATCGTGCAATTTTAACTAATCAAACTAGGGGTCGGGGGAGATAGAAAGTTTTTCTTCTCATCTTCCGCAGCCACTCGACTGCTAGTGGTGAAAAACTAATTTAGGGATAGAGACTACTTATAGGATAGGCGGAAAAGAAATGGGACATCTAAGCTACACATGCAGAGAATCGCCGGCATCATTTTTAGTCATCATAATTTCATATCCTTAAACCTCCGCTCCAAACTCTCTCTCTCTGCAAGGACGTCCAAATTCACAGTGCTCAACTACGTTATATTTAAACTATTCAAATGCACGTCGAGACGATTTTTGAACATATTAACCGAAGTGCTATCTACTACGTGGGTGGGCAGCCGATTCCAATTTTGAGTAACTTTAAATGTAAAATAGTTTTGGGCTATACTAGTGTTAAAACGCTTGTTCACTAATTTTAACCCGTGCTGACGAGTATTTCCCCTATGATCCAGTTAAATTATTAATGCATTCTTTATGAGTTGTTCTTTTTTCTCTTCTTTGGTTCCTTCTAAAACATTACATATACTACATATAGATGTATATAATCATATTTTAAAAAAAAATTGCAATAGGGGCCGAACTTCTCTAAACAGCCATGGCTTAATACTACCTTTTCCCGGCCTTAATTTCTACCGGGCTGAACGAATGAGAAATTACTTTTTTTTCAAAAATAACTCTTAAAACAGGAAACTTATGACCATTTTTATGAATTTGTAAGGAAAAATATAATTTAAAATGTTTGACGTCTCAAAGCAAAATTTAAATTCCCTCATCAACTGAAGAGGCATTTATAAATTTTTAGTTTTCCACTCTCTAAAAAATACTTGACGGCTTTTCAAAAGAGAAAAACAAGCCAGCAAGAATATATAAAAAACGAACCAAGATCAGAAATAAACGAAGCCAATAAAGAAATAAAATAAAACTAAAACCCCTCATTGACTCATAATAGTTCCGCGTGCCTTGTTTACTGGTGAAAGGGAAAAGGGACAATCCTGAAAAATTTTAATCTTGTTTTGATAATAAAATTCATATTATTCATAAGTTTTTATTTTTTAAGGCATAGTAAAAAGTCAAATTTATATTGGATTTTCGAAAATTTGAATTTATATTTGATGACCGAGAATTAAAGTAATAGTAGAACCGAAACTTCTCTAGAATAGATAATTTTCCGTATAATTTTCTAGTATAATTACATTTTTCTCCAAATAGATTTCTTTTTATTCTTTACTTTTCTTCTTTTCCTTGTTCTTGTTCTCTTTTTTCTCCTTTCTTCTTTCTTTCTGTTGTTCTTTCTTTCTTTTCTATCGGTTCTATTAACTGGCTCTAATCATTCATTTTTGCAATAAGGTTGATTGATTTTTGAAAAATTTTATAAGTGCTTGAGTTCTTAGCCTTTTTCAATTTAACCTATCAATGACGTTAGTTTGGTTTGTCTTTTAAGACTTTCGGCTAACACCATGTTGGAGGTAGTCGTATTTTGCACCCAAAACAATAGGTTCAAAGATAATGAGTTTGACTATAATTTACACTCTGCCTCACTCGACATAAGGTAGAGTGATATTGATTATTTGATCTTGAATTGCTCTTCATTAGAAAGAGTTTTAATATTTTCTCTCTCCCTCTCTTATTCGCACCGGAAATTCATTAATAATTAAAATCCCAGATAATCCTTTTTACTCCTTTTCTTCACCAATTTGCGTAATTTGGGCCAATTTCAGATTATTCTAATGCGATTTTTATCACTTCCATGTTCTACCTGATCCTATTCTCCCTAATTAGTTTAGGGTCGTTTTATTGAGTTTCCTGCGAGGTCCTTATTGCCAAACAGTGAGTGGCTTTCGCAAAATGGGCGAAATAAACCTCGTGCTGAAGTCACCAATGTTTTCTATAAGATTAGGTTCAGGATGGTTTTCACACTGCAGGGTCATAAAAAGCGACATTAGAAAACGATAGCTAAAAAACCATTTCAATATAGATGACTAGCTTCAATGTTCCATCCCTTAAGCTTAAACATAGCTAAGGAATGATCAAGCTAAAAACGACCTAGAACACACAGTTTTAGAGTCAGCTCTATAAGAGAATATATATGTCGGAGAATATATAAGTCCGACAAAATTGCATATTAAGTTGGCATGAATGCTTTGGTCTAGTAAAATGGTTTACAATAAGAAATAGGCCAATTAATTGTCATGAGATATGGTAATCTTTTGTCTAGGTTAACAAAACCCCGAAATAGAGCTGTTCATGACGAACTGCAATTAGACTCCAGTAGCAGGAACAAAAGTTTCGCCCAAAAAAGAAAAATTGGCCAAAAAATAGGAAGTGTCTGCAGTTTTTTGCTCCAGGACCACGAGGTAATAATAGGTTATCCTCAAGGCGAGTGACACGCAGGAAATAAAAGCAGCGCTTGCAAGCATTAATCGAATCAGCCTGTTGAGGCGGGATTCTGTCGGAGCGATGCACAGTCTAGTTCTACCTAAACCGGTAGAACTGGATTCTAGAGTTAGCGTAGATAGACGCCTGCACGAATACATTCTCCGTGAGTCCATTCATATATGCCTTGTCTCTCCTATTATATAAAAATATATATTAATTAAAGTTTCGTTACACACCAGGATAGACGTAAGTTGTCCATCACCAACCTTAGAGAACTCTGACAAAAGAAGCTTCTACAGATCGACTTGTGTTTATTTGTGAAGATCTCACGTCGCTGTGATATATGTAAAGTTGAGACCGAAATGATTGTATGAGAGGGGATTATTGATGGTTTGAGAAAACAGGCGTAGGAAAATTGTATCCGCAATAAAGAAACCACAAATCTATTACCCTGCACAGAAGAAATGATATACAACATTTTAAAAATTACCGATTTGAAGAAAAATAAAACCCCTTATTTTTCAAGGGAGAAAGCGAGAAACTTCGTCGGTCATCATATAGAAACAATCTTTAAAGTTTTCAGGGTAGCCTGCATGGAGGCACATGGCAGCGATGATCTTTGAAGACTTACAACATATACTATACCGATAATTTCAAATAATATACTTAAATCTATAGTGAGGTATCTCAATTATGTGTTAAGACATTAAGGGCAATATTCGCCCAAAAAAATTTCCACAAATAGTTTATTCTTATTGATCACTTTAACGTATTTCTTCGCAGGCACAGTGGTCAGAAATTTGTTAAATTGTTCGTTTTGGAATTATCTACTGTCAATGTATATTAATAGTGTCAAAATAATGTAACATACGATTGGTAAGGTTGAGTAATTGCTACTCTTTGTTACATTGATGTAACTTGAGAAGCACTATGTTCGTGTTAGATTCCTCTAATAACGACTCATATTATTGGAAATGTCATATTAACCTAATCTACTCTATCGTCACTATACCTTGTTCAAGATAAATGTTTCAGGCTATATGTTACATTAACGTACAATGGGAATACTTAAGTAAACATGAAATCGGAAGTAATGCGTTTAGTTGTTGTTTGAGAAAGATTTAGTTGTGTCATTTACTCATATGCCTCGCGTCCCCAATCGAACATGAAGCAGCACTTGTATTTATGAATATAAATAAAGACGTTAATATGGATGTTTTATTAGATTCAGTTTAAACATTTATTTTACGTTTTTTTAGTTTTATTCAATGATGAAAAGATTAATTGGAAATCTAGATTGCCAATATGAACTGGAGTGAAATTTTGAACCTTAGAATTTTGCACCATCTTTCTCTCCATAGAGAGTAACGTTCAAAACTAGATTATAAGATAATAAAATCTAAATTTTCTTGAAAGTACTCATTTAATATCACCCTGCTCATAGAATAGCATGGTGAAAAAAGGGTCATGAGGAAAGTAATGTAAAGAAATGATACATCCAAAACTAGCGAACGATAAGTACAAACGCAGCATATACCCCCAAAAAATAAACTTATCTCATAGACAATTAAACAAAAGTATGTATAAACTTGTTCTGCATGTTTAAGAAATCTTGGACCTCAGAATACTTGGTTCTATAGATTAGTTTAAAATTAATAGAAGATATGGCAAAAAGCTTGATTTTACTCTGATCGTGAGAATGAAGATTGTAAGAAAATGGAAAGGATTAAAAAGGCAAAGTTGTGGAGGAAAATGAAGGAATGGAATATAAAATTATCACGTCAAACCACATAATTTTTAGTTCATAACATAAATTTCCCTACTTATGCGTTACTGAAAAGCCAGGTGGAAACGATGTTTGACATAGTGCCCAAAATTAAGCCATTTTGTGCGTGTTTAGTCGCCGGATGGAGCGATAATTCCGGTCCACATTTAACTGGCTGTCATATGCTCTAGCAATGGCATTTGTGATCTTGAGAGAATAGTAGTAGATGATGATGCAGCAGGAACTTCTCTCTTTTCTACTAAACCTTCGTCCTTCCCTGTCAGATGACCTCTTTAGACACTTCCAATGGTATTCACCATTCATTCTTGACCAACGAAGTGTACTTTCAACTAGATTCCTTTTCTTCCAAATGGATTAAACATAAGGAACGGGAACAAAGATAAGTAAAGAGCAGAATAGATGATTTTTTTATTTTTTAAGGGGCTATCTGGCGACTGCACACTTGGGCATAAGTCGCCGCAAACAAACAGCCCAGTTCTAGGCCGCTTCAAAATAAAATTTTAAAAAACAACAACAATAAAAATAGACAACAATTATGAAGCAAGTTCCGGCGTCGGGGGCAGGTCCCCCTCTACCCGGCGCAGGAGCACGCGACCTAGAAAGAAAACAATAACAATAACAAAAATAACAACAACAAAACCTAGTTAAATAAAAGAGAGAAGGACAGAATAAATGAGGGAGAGGTAATCAACCAATACAAGGCATTTGCTATTTCAAGGTCTAAAGAGCAAGATAGAATGAAAATTTAACAATGGATCGGCGCACATCAGACCCGCCCGCCAAATTGAACCTCCATAGTTACAGGGTGCAAATGGGGGGGCTGCAATCTCGTTCAAGACTCATCAGAAGGCCAAATGTATCAAACTCAATCACCCCTCCCAAGCTCTGTTCATTTCCACCTATCATAAAGAATATCACCTACTTCCTCCTAGATCATCTATCGCTCTCTCGAACATTTCCAGTTTTCTACAAAGTGTGGTTGGCTCGCGTCAACGCTACTAAAACCATCCCTCATTCCCAGCCTTTTAATACCATATAAGGCACAAGGTTACCCACCCCTTTTGTCCAAATTGAAGGCTCTTCATAGCGATTGGATGCCAGGAACTGTAGCATCTGGTCCATTCAGGGTTCATCCCTGGGGCGGAAGAGCCCAAGCATACCCACTGACACTCTCCCTCCATATACACCCATAATACATAATTTCATCCAATTTCCCCTTGGTCATCCCTTTCTCTCTCAAGCACCTATTCACATAATTAACTCACCTTTAAATCACTCTTCCAACACTTCTCACACCCTACCACTTACTCTCCTATATTCTCTTTAAAATCTATTTCCATTCATTTACACACATATCCATTCCACCTGTTACCACTTTTATCCCACCCTTCTTCACAACATAACTATCTCTTACAAAGTCAGTCCTCACTCTAGCCACCTTTGCTACACCAAGCCTCTCTCTCTCAATTCCATTTGCACTGCTTTCACTCGAAATCTTTCCTTTTCCATCTATATGATAATTTCACTCTCAGAAGCCAAAGTTGGCACCAGCAAAAGCTCATCCAGATTTGTGGCACATTCCACACTCAAATCTTCACCAATCGTTAATACTCTACTCGTCCCTTAGACTTTATTACCATTTAATACAATCTGGTTGCATTCTGCTTCGTCCGTTCCTTTATAATTTGCATTGCATCGAAGAAACATAAAATGTCGCACTGGCGCAAGGGTGATACCACAACCTCGGATATCCCCCCTCCAGTCTAACTTTCAACTACCGATTACCTTACTCTTTTCTAAACTTACTTTTAGACTTCTCATCTCACTCACCCTGGTATATGATCAAAATTCCTGGATCCATCTTACTCTCAGCCACCAACACTATCATCAGCATATAGTAACATAAGTCACATCACTCACTATTCCTGTTCAAACGGACAAAACTTTGCCTCATTCCCATTCGTAATCCTCTTAGTAATCCAACCATAAAGAAATGAAACAGCTATGGTAACATTACATTACATTGTCTTACTTTTCACTTCTCTTGTATGTTAAAAAAGTTTCCTTCGGTTATCTTTCGCCCTAACACCGGCATTAGTTCCAACATACATACTCTTTAACATCCTCAAACACTTTACCATTTCATGCATTCTTAGCGCCTCCCATAATACATCTCTATCTGCATAATCGTATTCTTTGTATGGATATATTCATCCGGAATACACTTAACCCCATTTATCTTTTGTTTTCTAGGTGAGAATACTTGATACAGACATAAGCCATACACTCTAATTCCTCTTGTTCGTCACTTTTCAGTTTCTGCAAAAGCAGAATGTTTCTATATACTTTATCTACAACACAACATATTTATCCCCCTATAGTTATTACATTCAACTATTTCCCCTTACTCTTATATGTACAACAGTACATATTATACATCAACTAGACCCATTCCACATAACAATCACGACTATATGTGAGCATTTCAGCAACTATATCATCTACTTCAGCTGCTTTCTTTTTTTATGACCTAACTACCTCTTGGATGTTCATCTCTTCCATGCCCCGATACAACACCCAATTTAAGCCAACCAAGCCAATCCTCTTGAAATTTGCATCATCTTCATTACCCACAGTAAATGATTCAGCAATATATTCTCATCATCTCTCTTTTTTATGTCTTTTCTTTCACAAATACTCTGCCATTCCTTTCTTCTTTTTTTAACACAGCTATTCTTTTACTATTTCATCACACACCTTAATTCCATCAAGAATCGCTTCCTGTTCGCATCATAATCGACATTCATTTTTTTGTTCAAATGCTACATTTGCTACTTTCCTAGTCTCTTTCATCACTCGTTTGACTTTCCTTTTCATCTGCACCGTTAAACAATTTAAAGTTAATCTCCATTTTTCTTTCCACTACATGTTTCTCATCGTCCTTCCACCATTTTCTCATTTTGCTTCCTCTTTCAAGTTCTGGCATACTTACACACATCCCTTGAAATACATAGTACAATTTCCTTATATTTTTTCTACATATTCTCTATCTCCACTTTCCAAAATATTTCATATCTGCTAGTCTCACACATACTCACATACACTCCGCTGTATTTTCCGATTCAATAACCATTCAGTTTTGATTCTCCCTTCTGTTAATCATTTTCATATGTTTTTTTAATCTATGCACAAACGAGTTGAACCTTAGGTAGAACAATTATTCATATTAGATCCTTCCTTCACCATATTCTTTTTTACTAGCCACAGATCACGCATACTCTTGAGTTATCCACATCTTCTCTGCTCATCCTATGTGTATGTATGCATATTTTTGTGCTGGAAAGATTTGTTTGCTCGAGATAATCTTTTTCAGCACAAAATCCTAACATTCATTCTTCCTTTTCATCTTAGCCAGTTATACCAAAAGTTCCATTTATCCCGTCTATCATACAGACATCTATTTGCCATTTACATCTCATACCACCAACTAACAAAATCCATTCTCCTTTCAAGCGAACACATTCAAAGTCATTCTAGAACCTATATTGCTCAGCTGTAATTCTTAGATTACATGGTTCATAGATGACAACCATGCAGTTTCGCTATTGCACTAAGCTTCACATAGATTATCCTCGAACTCATAGATTCATACCCAACATATGCATTATGCCAGTCCTCACTCAAAAGCTCTGCCACCCCCTCTTCTCCTACCATCTTTATATACACATTTGCGCACTCTATTTACTTAATCTTACACTAACTATTTTTTTCCATTACTCTTACATAGCTATATCATCATTACACATTCAGTCACAACCTTGCTCATACCATAAATATAACTTCAGCTGCTGTTCAGGCTAAATACCCTGCGTACACTAAACATCCATCTAAAGTTGTTCATTTGAACTGCTCTCACTCGAGATCTGACATTCTCACTCCATACTTAAATCCGATTTCCATACCAAAACCGTAACGTAAGCATACCTGATCCCATGCAAAATCCCGCACATTCCACATTCAGACTCATAGCATTTATAAACGGTCTGATTGCCGCCGAGTGTTCCTATCATTTAAAGCCTTGTAGTCTTAATCTGCTTTCTCTGTACTTTAAACCACCTTCTCTACCATACTCCGTCAAATGTTTCAAACAGCATTTGCAACTCCTCCTCAACTACTAAAACTTGGTCATCCGCTTATATGGAGGATTGTGTTTCCTTCCAGCCACAATGCCTGCATGAATTTCTGCAGGTATACGTCTTCCATGTAATACATGTCTCCTTACCACTTTTCTGTTGTCTTCGCCCTCATTTGTAGTTCACTTTTAATTATAGGAAAATAAGTCCTTTTGCTTCCTTTTATTCTTTCATCCGCATAACACCGGCATTATCATCTGAGCTAATGATCATTCCTTGAGTTCAATGTTAGTTAAAAATAAAACAAGAGTTTTATAACCATAGGCCAAAGTTTTCATCACAGTGTTTACAAACTTTCCAAACAACCATTCCCCACACTTCGACATGGATGGCCATTTAAGTGGGAAAAATACATAGCCAAAATAGGCAAGTGCCACTACTGACAGGCTAGAATGAAGTTCTGGCGAGAGAATCGAAACAACAAAAAAATAAGTTCAATTATTAATTTTATTAAAGGCAGAAGTTTAAACTGCAGAAAGGGATGGTTTTTAAAGTATATTGAATGGTTTTATCAAAGGCTTTTCAAAAGGTTTATTTAGAGATCGAGATAATAAAGCACATGGCTGTTTTTTTGTATATTCAAATCTTTTATTAAATTTATTTCTGAGTTGTTTTAGAGTTTGAAAAACAGGTATTATGATTGGTAGTTATATATAAATCGCTTTTATTCAAATAATTTATGAATTACCATTTTTTCTCACCTTATAATTTTTGCTCACTGAATAAATGATTGAAGTTGAGAATGCCTCGAATAAAATGAATTTTTAAATATTGTATAATAAATATTTAAAGACGAGATTATTAATAAAATTTTAGAAGTTGATAAGGCAATCTATACAGAAAAAAATGTAATAACTCAGGAGAAAAATTGAAATTTTCCTCCTAAGATTTGAAACCGGGTCTCCTAGTTGCCCGTTAGGGTACACCAAATCAAACCTGCGCAAGGCGTTATCTTATCAAACCAACAATGTCCCCACGCTATAAACTACTTCCAAAAGACTTCTTTCCATAGCTATAACCGCTCAGAATTTAAAGGCAAAATCACTATCCATATCAAATGTGTACAAAAAAGCCCAACTACATTTCTGCGGGTTGTAAAGCATCTACTAATGCTCTTTCCTATATTCAATTCATGTATTTCAACGACCCTGTAAATACTCTTTGAAGTAGTTTAAGAAAGAAAATAAGATTTTTGGAAAGGCATAAAAAGAGGTAACTATATTAACCTCTATATGAAAGTGAAAAACAGGCGATGGTGTCTCAGTCTATGAGCGTCGTGGTTCTAATAGGCTGCAGGTGGGTAGAAGTACCATACTTACTTCGAAAATATAAATTAAAGGTATCAAAATGCAGTAGTTTTTATGCAGCTATAATCTTTACAGATTGTTTTAATATTATATACAAGGCTGATAATAGAATGATTAACAGGTAATAATTTATGTATATTGTGATAGAACGAGTTCAGAGCTGCATTCATTTCAACTTCTATCACATTTTATTTAAAACCATGAGGCTACCCACGTGCATCTTCGATTCGAGGCTTGGAGTCTTATCAACAGCTACCGGACGCCAATGTTTAAACAAGGAGGTTATCGTCAACCCCCCGTTCGCTCCCATACGCCGACCTCGCCAGATCGAGTTAGGCTTATGGACAGATAAGGCATTTTTCTCCGGCCCAGCTGTGCGTTCCCTCCAAGCTTTCACTCCATTTTATCCCACGCCAAGAAGATGGCCTGGCTATTTATATGGAAACTTTACCACTAAGATCAGATTGGAGATCCAGATTTTCGCGCGAAACATCACCACGACCCTCTCTCCCTTTGTGCGCCAAGGGACCTCGACCTCGAGATTCACCATCACTTGTCCAGAAGGAGGACAATATTCCTTGAGTGCCAAAGGTTCGAGCCTTTAGTGACGCCAAATCCCCAAGGCATCTTCCCCCTGTTCTTCAAGGAGAACAGCATTAGAACAGCCATTGTTCGTTTTGAGCCCTTCGCCAAGAAACGGTTCTCATCCCCCCCCTGTTGTTCAAGGAGAACAGCATTAGAACAGCCATTGTTCGTTTTGAGCCCTTCGCCAAGAAATGGTTCTCATCCCCCCCCCTGTTGTTCAAGGAGAACAGCATTAGAACAGCCATTGTTCGTTTTGAGCCCTTCGCCAAGAAACGGTTCTCATCCCCCCCTGTTGTTCAATGAGAACAACATTAGAACAGCCATTGTTCGTTTTGAGCCCTTCGCCAAGAAACGGTTCTCACCCACCCCCCCCTGTTGTTCAAAGGAGAACAACATTAGAACAGCCATTGTTCTTGAGCCCGTAGACAAGAGACGGTTCTCATCCCCCCCTTTGTTCAGAAGAGAACAACCTAGAACAGCCATTGTTCGTCAAGCCGTTCGTCGAGTAACGGTTCTCCTTTCCAAGACGCCACGTCAGGATCCTTTTACCCCACCCTCCTTCGGCTGGAACTCGCCAGCGGACCGAATATTCCTTCAAGTACCTTCCACTGCACCCTAATGAAGTTACATAAGCCAAGCGTCACCTTTTGAGTATTGATCCCTTATTTGTCAATTCTATCCTGTGCTTTAAATGGTTTATCGAACCATCCCATCTCTTTAAACTCCATATTTGTTTTACCTTTTTTGATCCCTTAAATCCTTGGATTAGCCCGAGTCTCCACGACCCTTTCCATTCTGTTTGTCAATATTTTCCGTTTTTGTGTTTTGTTTATAGTTATTATTAATAAAACTCTATTTTATTAATGATAGCAATATTATTATCCTTGAGCTCAGTTCCACTTCTTAAGCATTTTGAAGATACATAATATCGGCCGCCAGACAGTAAAACGCACTCTAAAGATAATTAAGGAAGTTCCCTCAACGAATAGTGTAATATATGGTATCGTCGGGAGTCATTCTCTGACATATATGTATATATATATATATATATATATATATATATATATATATATATATATATATATATATATATATATATATATATATTATATATGTATATATATATATATATATATATATATATATATATATATATATATATATATTTATATATATATATATTATATGTATATATATATATATATATATATATATATATATATATATATATATATATATATATATATATATATATATATATATATATATATACACATATCAGGGTACCAATTTTAATAAGTAAAAAGGAAAGGATTAGCCATTGCTACCTCCTCTCTCTCTCATATACAAAAATACACTCTCTTTAAATTTATTTCTGTCAATCTCTCTCTCTTACACATACTCTCTCTCTCTCCACACACAGTCTCTTTCTTGCACAATCTCTATCTCTCTCACACACTCTCTAAATCTCTTTCACTTAACTTAAGAAACTCTTTGTTAGCGAGGAAAATACGACATAGAGCACCTATAGAAAAGAAAGCGAATGGAGATGAAGCAAGCGAAATGATAAAAGGATCCTAGATAATAATTACTGCCACAACAAACCTTTAGAAACCAACATTTTGATTTTGTGGTTGAAAATCATTCGTAAACATCTTCATCCCTTCAACACAGGCTCTCAAATTTTTGCATTCAAAACACTTAAAAGCGAGTTTGGGTTAAAAGACTTGCAATTAGTGAATATGCGGCATATGAAGAGTTGTTTGAGAGGGAAGAATTCAAATGTTTGAAAAGGATATAGACAGGAATGTATGTAGATTCCTGGATCATTTAATATGATTTATTCATAAAGTTAAAGAGAAAGGGAAATCCATTGATTTGCAAATATTTATAAAACAAAAACACCAAATCAATGATTGCATTACCAGATTTTACATAAAGTGAAAAAATGATATTTCAATTTGGAATGTGAACATCTATGCGAGATAACAAGCAGTTATTCTCTTTAAAACATATGTATATTTATCATCTTTAACGATCATCGCTTATAAGCATTTATAGGGGTAAAAGATCTAGCAAAACTGTTGACCATATCGCCATCAGAATGATGTGATCACTTCCCCCATTTGTAGGAAAGTTGATCTCAACAGTGTCTTTAGTTTAATCTTGAGCGACGAAAGAAGATCAAGGTAAAGATGAAGTTAATTACCGCAGTATCTAAGTAGCTGTCTTGAAGACGGAGTTAATTACCGCACTAATTTAAGCTTTTGGTGAAACTTCAGAAAATCTACGCCGTATTTTTGTAATAAAAACAGTACTAATGGTGTGTTTAGGCAATACAGTCGTCCTTTACGGCTTCGGTTAGGCACGGAAAGCACTTATTTTTAAGACACAAAGACTCTGAGTACGACTCTATTTGCAGTTATACTATCTTAAAAATTATTGCTTTCAGCACGAAAACCAAGCTATAAATGATAACTAAAAATGACTAAATCACAATTAGTACTGTTCTTTACGTACTTACTATTTATTTATAGATTATTCGTATATGCTTTTGGTTACTGGAAGCCATTATCGAGCCAGACTACGGGTTGTAATTATGGATGCTTCATTTTGCCCCCATCCTCCGCTCGCGCTACAGGGACAAGTAATACATCGAAAATAAATCCTAGAGGTAAGTTCGAACACAGGACAAAATAAACTTATTAATTTGTGTTGACGACATTATAATCAAGCCGCACTTGTTGCATTCTTTGGTTTTAAATGAGGCTATAATTTCAAAAAAAGTCTATTTAATTTACCGAAAAGTCTTATCAAAGATTTTAATTTAAATACGCACAAAACACATGACTTTATTAAGAACGTTAAACACACGGGTTTTAGCGCGGAAATTGAAAGCGGCGCTCTTATATCTACTTGTATCTAGGGTTGTCAATGTGTAAATTAAGTGCGAATTAAATGTTAACAGTGTGTGAAAATAATGATTTATTTTTACATAAAGAGAAGGCCAGGCTGACGTCTTTCAATGTCAATTTTAACCCCATCAATGTATAGTATCTGAAAAATATGTACTTTCGGCGCCAAATCGCAACCATGTATGACGACTGGAATGCCTGAAAAGACCATTAGTACTTCTATAACACTAAAAATACGGCGTAGGTTTTCTGAAGTTTGACAAAGCTGTTTAAGGTTCCAACATTATATCAATAAGTTGCCTCTCTTACCGGATACCGAGAAAGCAATGATTTTAGTGAAGTTATTACCAAAGATGAGTCAAATCTACTTGGAATAAATCGATGATTATATTAGAGTTAACAAAAGAGCAAAAAATATTCGGATTCTTCCATAATGGAGAGGATTCTGTAATTTCTCTTTCTTGATTTAATTCTATAGAACCTGAAATGGCATATAAAATTTTGAGTCCAAGGGACAATTTAACACAGAATGATATGTCTTTTTAACGGACTACTTACAGGATGTACCCATTTTATTGTAGAATATAAAATATATGCGAGAAGGAAGAGAAGTTCTCCTGGTTACAAAAATGTTTCAACATATTTTTAATCTTCCTTACTTTGCTACTTCAAAAACCTCTTTTGCACATATTTAACACTGATATTCCATCTGTTTTCGTTCTCCCTTCTAAAGATATTAAAAAAATTTCCCTGGAATAAACGAGCCTTATCCTTCAACCTATACAATTTAATGTTAAATGATAGTTAAAGATATTTCGGTATTTGGGAAACAAAACAGCTGTTAAAGTCATCTGTATCAACTATACTGAGTGGGATGGTGAAGGAAGAGACCCTCAAAGCCAATCGAGATCAGTTCCATTTAAAAAAAGGATTAGATTAGAATAAGTTATATTATTATTAGTTTGCTTAGCTTAGAAACAAGAAATATCAACCAGTAAATTCTTAATTTTCAGTTAGGTAAAATATAAATAATTTTTTTGTTAATTTATAGATCATAAGGACTACGCCAATTAAGTATTCAGAGTATAGTAAAGGAGTTAACAAGTTTAACAAGGGCGATTTTTTCACGCTTGGGTAAGCTCTGCTTAAATTACGTCTCAATATTTAGGTTAGTCAACTAACACTTACATAAATAAGTGCGTTAGTAAACAAACCCCAAAACACATGAATAGGTATGGAGAGGTTTGCTATGCAAACAAGCTCACAATACATATTATTTATTGACATGGTCAGGTTGGAATTCTTCTTGTTACCTCAAGTCAAGAGGTTTAGACTCCGCGTGGATGAATAGTTTATTGCAGGTTGATGTCAAGACTGGCACTTTGCGTGAAGCGATTATAGTTTTGTGAAGGACAATTATATGCCTTGCCCGTGAGCGACAGATTATATATAATCTTGCCTACAAGTATATAGGATAAAATAGGAATGGGAATACAAATTCTTCCCACGCTTACTTAGGGCAACGAGTGCATAAAAAAAACAACTAAACAACCTCTTTAGAACTTTAGATTGCACAAATCCAATATTTTGATGGCAAAGTAAATTAATTTAGTCACATAAATTGCTAATATTAAAAAATAAAAAAGAAATGATGACTTTTATTAAGAGCAGCCAGATCAATTTCTAAACTAATTTCAAAGTCAATAAAATTAGAAAATTTACGAAGTGATTAATTAAATTCATCGAACCACCTATACGATCGGTCCACAGAATTTTAATTATAAAATGGCTCGTCATGAGGGAAATTAATTTTAATTACATGGTTAAAAATTATGCTTTCCGTCAAATCGTGCATAAACACGCGATAGACCGTGATTAGAATAGAGGCAGAGAACCTCATTGTCAACGAATGCACGCCCGAACCACCACGAAAAAAGATGCGTAAATGGGAATTAATTTGTCCGTTTCTGTCTATTTAGTTTATTTTACTTTTAATCTATGTCTATTAACTTTTCTCTTCGTCTTTCTTTTTAAAGGCTTAGCCCAAAAGAATGGACTTACATTTTTAAATTCGTTGCCGAACGAAGAAGGGTCACGTGCGAGAGCTACGTGACTTTCCATTTACTGATCCCACGAAATATCCTGTTTAATTCATGAAATTACTTTCCTCCCAATTTTACTTATTCTAACTTTACCACTTTATTTGCCAAAATATTTTCGAAACTTTCGTCTCTATGTACCTAGGTTGAGAATCCGCAAACCTCCCTGTGTTCGTTGCGGAACCCATTGGGCGCAGGGAAGTTGCGCTCATTTCAATTCCAAGTGCCTTTTATTTTTCACTCAAACTTCACCATATTCTATAAAGTCTGACAGAAATTCACATCCCTTGAGTATTAAATCACTGCAATAAATATTGAAGATGTGCTTTCAATTTCAAAACATTCCGTCATTAATTTTTTTTCGGCGGATGAGTTTGCGTCCATCTTTTTTCTCTCCAAGGAAAATTCGTCTGTTGTTGCCTGGCAACAGTCTACTCTAAATAGCTGCTAAGGTATTCTGCAGGGCGGGCTCTTATTTAAACTAAATATATATGTGTATATATATATATATATATATATATATATATATATATATATATATATATATATATATATATATATATATATATATATATATATATATATATATATATACGTAGGTGAGTCAAAAAGTTCTCAGACAAATGCCAGATTATTGAAATGTTCGATTTTGTACAAGTAAATACAGGGTCAAACACGACTTTCATGTTTTCTGAACAATTCCTACAAAATTCGTCATTCAATTTGTCGAGACTCTTTGTATTAGATGTGCTTCAAAAAGGTTACTTTTTTGAACCCATAAAATGGCAAATTTTGAGATAAGAGCGAACATTAAATTCCTGACTAAACTTGATTGGAAGCCTGTTAAGATTATTGACGCTCTACAACAGGTTTATGGTGACTCTTCGCCATGTAGAGCGGTAGTTTACGACTGGATTAAGCGCTTCAAGGGGGGCAGAGAAGAAGTTGAAGATGATCCACGTGAAGGGAGACCCTCCACCTCCATTAACCCAGAAAATGTCGAGCTTGTGAGGAATCTAGTGGATAAAGATCGCCGTATTACTATTGATGAAGTTGCCAATGCATGTGAAATCTCTCATGGCTCAGCATTTGGAATTCTAACTGAAAATCTTGGCCTGAGCAAGCTTTCAGCACGTTGGGTCCCAAAAGCGTTGCGAGAAGACCAGCTGAATCATAGGGCCAACCTTTCTTTGGCTATTTTGACCAAGATTGAAGCAAACGAGGATAGTTTTTTTGAGCGCCTCGTAACGGGAGATGAAACTTGGGTGTATCAGTTTGATCCTGAAAGTAAAAATCAATCAAAAGAGTGGCACCCAAGGGGGGCAGCAGGGCCTATCAAGTTCAAGACAGAGAGGTCCGTTAAGAAGATAATGGCTACAGTTTTTTGGGATTCGGAGGGAATTATTTTAATAGACTTCTTAGAAGGACAAAAAACTGTTACATCCAGCTATTACGAAGGAGTTTTAAGGAAGCTGAAAACTTCAATAGCCAAAAAACGACGAGGAAAGCTCCACAAGCAAATCTTGTTCCACCATGACAATGCCCCTGCACATTCGTCCAAAGCTGTGAGATCTCAGCTACGGGAATTTCGATGGGAAACTCTTGCTCATCCCCCTTATAGCCCTGATTTAGCACCCTCTGACTTTTTTCTGTTTCCAAATTTAAAGGGACACCTAAAAGGAACCCGGTTTCAATCATTAGATGAAGCAAAAAAGCAGGTCATTACTTGGTGCCAGAGACAACCCCGTGAATTCTACAAAGATGGTCTTTACCGTTGGATTCATAGATTAAGAAAGTGTATAGATGTTAATGGAGCTTATGTAGAAAAATGATTACAGTATTATTACAAATAAAAATTTTATGCCATTTATCTGAGAACTTTTTGACTCCCCCTCGTATATATCAGATAATGTAAACATATGCTGTGAAGTTGAGGGCTATGAAAACTGTCTCAAGAAAATGAAGAGCTTTCAAATCGGGAAATAAGATGGAATAGGAAAATAAGAGAAAATTGTGTTGAAAAAGAAAACTTGAAAATATTTAGGATTTATTTGACCAAAACGATCGCTGGTGATTTGTGAGCCGGAATCATTTATCGTTCGAAAACTTGTTTTTTTTTGCCCCACCTTTGCGATTTCAAAGGAATTTACCCACTCTTATATAAAGTGTAGTGATTACTTTTGGTTTACTCACAAAGTGAAGTCGAGGGGTAGGATAATTTTAGTATGGCTTACTAAGAAAAAAAAAAATTCTGGGTGGTTTTCATCACTATGGATTAATTTATGTCCCATTCAAAGATCCATAGAAGTCATATATAGATAAGTTAGAATTGTTGGATCCCGAACCAATAGGAGATTAACAAATCCTATTCTTCTCATTCCTGTCAAAAGTCCCATATTTAATTCTGGTAATAGGCTCGCCTAGTTCAAGTTAATAACCTAACTAGGCTAGCCTAGTTTTCATTTGTCGATCATTAGGGAGAGCTGCGATGTCAGCTCAACACATTTTGGACAGAAAATCATAATTTTTCAAAAAATTTGTTTCCTTGTTTTTTTCTCCGTAATAAAAATGGGAAAATGTTTTAGATAAAAATGGTAACTATAAAATTGATTATATTTGCCTAATTTATTTTCACTTTTCCGCAGCAACAGGAACGTTCCAAATGACCTATTAATTTCAAGAATGATATATACATTAAAATCTTTTAAATGCCATATATTGGAGAAATGAAGAAAAGGAACAAATAATAAAATGGCCAAAGTTTAATTTTAAAAACACCCTTCCCTTTTGTCTTCAGCCCTAACCCAGCATTAAATATAACATCTTTTATCCGAGAATAAGTTCGTGATTTATGGTCTTATAGTCGTGTTATCCGAAAGATTTCACCTTTCCAGGCTGAAATATATGATTGGGTACATACAAGTCGCAGCCAAATTTGGAAAGAAATCTGATTTTGGTAGGGCTTAGTACAACCATATTTACGGATAATACACCCGTAATCTCCCATAATGCAAGTAAATTATCAAGCATGCACTTCTGGCCCCAATGCCAGAAGGAGGATCTTGGTACATATATATACCTTCCACACATTTTCACTTTCTTTACAAATTTCTCCCTATCAGGCTGTTATGAGAGATACCTTCGTTGGGTTTCGCTTTAAATGAAAAAAAATGTAAATGAAACAATGGTGTGGAGAAAGAATCACTGCACTTTGAAATTTGACCCGTTTTTTGGACCACCGTGATATATATATATATATATATATATATATATATATATATATATATATATATATATATATATATATATATATATATATATATAAATAAAAACTCACAAAGTGTCACGTGAAGAAAGCAATAATATGAAAATCAACCCACAGGAAAATGAAAAGATAAATCCAAGCAGTTTCGAACTATATTTGCAAGTTCATTTTCAATGAATAGCATGTAAATGGACAAGACAACCTTATATATGGTACAAAGATACGAAGGAAACGCCCATCACATAGTACAAACCAATGGAAAACACAAAAACAAGACAGAAAATACCAATAAAAAGAACACTAGTTGCCTATTGTTCTTTTTATTGATATATATATATATATATATATGTATATATATAAATATATATATATATATATATATATATATATATATATATATATATATATTAAGCAAACAATGCTCGAGGGCGTGGCTTTTATTCATAAAACTTTTCATACTAGATCAATCTTATCTTTTCGCTTGCTTTATTAGGAATAGCATTCCTTGGAATTCATCTTATCCTTCCAGCTTTCTCTTGTGGTTTATGTATATGAATCACTTCCCCAGCGCTTAAGAACACCTAAATTCTTTAGCATCCTTATTTATTAATTGTTAGTCGAGTTTCTTTTTATATAGATGTTTACTAAACTTCAGAGTCAAATTCGTTTGACCAGCTGAGTTACGATTCTTGCAATGGTTAAATTTAGAAATAGATTTCCTAGCAAAATCTTTTAGTAATTATAGGTACAAAAACGGGGTCGCTAAGAGAGAGAGAGAGAGAGAAATTTATTCAGCATTATCATTTTTTCAGGTAAAGTTAGCGTTACCTTTTTTGTATCGATGAAGGCAAGAGGAGAACAAAGTTATGATCGAAAAATCCTTTCTTGCACAATGTAGGGGTTTAACCCTCTCCCTACTTTTTCAGTTGAGACACGGGACGTTGACCGCAAAATATCTGGACCGTGTAGGCACATTAGGTCAATCTCGTAACTTTAGCCCTTTGCCCTTCGTCCGGATAAAAAACAGAACGGTTTAAACTGCAAGATCTCCTCTACGAGTGTATATTCAATTTCACCTCAAGTACGAAATTGAAGCCGCGTTTCTCTCATACTCGAAGGGCCAGCTGGACCAGAGGTAAGACTTGCTAAGAAAAACCGTTGGAGTAAAAACCCTCCTGCGGCCCGTCCACAAGCTATCCCCCTCCTACACCTACCACAGTGGGGTTACGAGGTATAAATATCAAACACTTGGGAAAAACGGGGTAGAATTCGTGAGGCAACCAGGCTATGAAGTCCCCTGCAAGAGAGGCCGGGTTACCAAGAGAAGGAACCAAGTTCAACTTACTCTCGTCGGTGAGATCCCAGCTATCCTGGTGCATCCTAAATCACCGTGATAGTTCTTGCACTTGAGGAAGACATTCCCCCCCCCCCCGAATACCGTGTGGACCCCCATCTACCACACTCGCCAAAGTCCCTTGCGACTGTCAAGTTATCCCGTCCGCCGCCAACCATCTAGACGAGGCACGCGTCAAACAACCCACCGGATTTCTGAGGTGTCTGGGTTCATTGAGTTCAAGGTCAGACTCAAACCCGTCGCCGGAGAGACCAAGGTATTTAAACTCCAATAGAGACAATTAGCCTATTTTTTTATATTGAAGTGAGTAGCGAGTTAACCAACATTATAATGTCAAGTTATAAAGCCTTCCTTAAGAATTATTGAAGGCCGTAATGTGCCTTTAAACTTGTAATATTTCTGTGGTTTAGGTTTATTTTTGTTTTTGTGTTTTAATTAAAGTTTTAGTTTGTTTAACAATTTTGTTTATTCTAACCTCGAATCGCTACTTATGGCACAGGGAACCTTTAATGTTTAAAGAAGTCAAGACCCTAAATAATAATAATAAAATCATATATAGCACTCTTAGAGAGGTATAACGTTAATCAAGGAGTAGTAAGTAAACAAACCATATGTACGAACATCCTTTCATCACTCGGCCCTTCCTATACCATGGCATTAATATTTTGGTATCAAGGTGTGGGGTGCTTCCTATACCACGACATTAAATATTTTGGTGTCAAGGTATCGGGTGCTTCCTATACCACGACACACAGATTTATAGAATTTTTCATTTCCGTACCGTATACAAGCAAAATTTGGGTCACTGGGAGATACAGAAATGCGATCATCTTGTGTATACTTGTTCAACTGAATAAGTCATGCAGCTTAAGTTAGGTTAAACTTAAAGAATAATAAACAAAAATTAACATACAAAAGTCATAAAAATCATACAAAGGCAATAGACCCTAGCAATCTAACCATATGAATCATAACAGATCAGCCAACTCATTTTCGTGAAATAAACCAACAAATCTCAAAAACACCCATAATAATCATATAAAACCAAACAACCTTGCCTAACCTACGTTACCCAACAAGCAACTCAAAATGATTATATAAAACCAAAAAACCAAAATACTTAATAAATCATATAAAAAATCCATTTAAATGATTTGTCTAACATTAAAATAGAGATATTTGTTAAAATTCTGCCTATCTATTGTATGGATTTTCCCTTCTCATATTTCTTTTTATCTTTCTTTCACTAGCTTTTCTCTTCTTCATTCCTACTTTATTGATTGTCTAGCGATTCGGTAGAATGCTTCCTCATTCGTATATTTCAATTTGTCTCATTTTACTGTCTGGATGCCTTCATTTGTATGTACCATTAATTGGCGTCATTTTCAGAGCAAATTGCTACACTTAGCTTTGCTTTACTTTATAAATCCATGCTCAGTAGTAATGGCTTTGGTTTAGAGCACTATATTCGGAGTCAACTAGAAGAGTAAGCTCGGTCATTTAGTCTTTTTGAGGAACCCAGCCTGGCTGGTAGGTGGGGGTGGAGGGATGAAGTGGATGATAGAGGAAATTGGGGGGAAAAACGCTCCCGTTCTTCAAGCAGAACTATTTGCGTTTTCCTACTGTTAACTCTCCTCTCCTAATTAAATTACTGTCGCTGGATCCTTTCGGTTTCAGTACTTTAGTAGTATTATTCAAGCGTAGAAAGTCAGAATTCATTTTTCTTTTATCAAATGTATTAATTCAAATAATAAGTTGTTGTTCTCACTCTTTAACTCTTAAGTCGTTGTGCAGAGGTTTTTAATTCTTTCCTTATCAACTCCGATCTGTTATCTCTATCATATCGATTCACCTTTACTTCGAGTAAAAGAATTAACTACATTGGAAAGAAATTGAACGAGAATACTTTCGAGTGCAATGGCCTCGAAAAGTAGGGTTGTTTTGATTCATGGTTCCAGTCTGATTTACTCGTTAGTTTCCTCTTTTAATTTCTACTTTCATCTTCTCTCTTCAAAGGAGGCTGAACATGAAATTAGGGAAATTGTTAAAAACGGGCTATAATTAAACGCTAGGTAATTCTAAATCTTAACATAGGTAACACAGAAATTGGGCTTTAATCTATTTCTAAAGAAAATTTGCATTTAATATAGAAAATTCCCGTACATGTAAGAAAAACCCCGTTGGATTCATAACATCAAAATTCTCCTAACTCATCTAAAATCCATTTAAATCCCTTCTCTCTTATGATAAGCAATTTGATAGTCAAATTGAATATGTATTATGTTTTTAATACAGATCAAGTCGATGAATCTTTAATTGTTAAAATACTTTTCTCTTAGATGGATTACGACTTTGAGATAATGTCGCGATTAAGTGACCTTTTGATAGACAGAAATGTCACTTCAACGAGCGTATTTCTTTTATATCTCAAAGATATCTTAAAAGAAATAGCGAGATTTGTAGTATATCACGAGTGCCAAACATTAAATCGAAAACTCACTTTCTTACTCTATCGGACAATTACTCGTATGATGAAAATTTGTGATAATTACTAGAGCGGATTGTGACTGTTACGGTTCTATACTTTTTGTCTCAACTTGAAATACCTACTTCCTACTTTACCAGTTGATCTAGGATTTTGTGGCAAATTAAGATCTGTACGGGGCCTTATTCACTTTGCTTCTCAAATATCCTATATATCTAAATATATTGCTATATCTTTGAGTGTTCACTTTAGTATATTTATACTTGGCATACAGATGTAGAAGAAAAAACTTTAAAACCAAAAATTGGGGAATTAGATACGGTCCTTTCCTTTAAATCTAATTAAATTCCGGAACGGTTTCTAGTCGATTCAAGCTTGAGTCTAGATTTTATCGTAATCGATGTGGAACTTAGGGGCAAAACTTTACGGAATACGTTGTCCCTCCAGAATATATGTAAATCGTTTCATTTTTCCTTTACTTCGAAAGATAAGGTTGAAAGTATGGGTTATTTGTTTGGAGTAATCCCGTTCGGGAGCGGCTGTCTGATACGTGTCCCCAATAAAAAGTATTAGTGAAAATCCCCCTAGTTCTCTGTCTATTTATCTGAAAATTTGACCCCGGGGTTAGGACATGCTGCCTACCTACCTCACGCCCTCCAAGATTTTGAAATCAGGATCGGTGTGTGATGGTTATTTGGAATAAGAGGGAAATAACACTCAGAGAGAGGACTATTACTCTAAACTTCTTAATCACACTTCACTAACATCAAGCACAGCACAAAGGATCATGGAATTTTCGACTCGGGCCATAATCCGATCTGGGCCCACTCCTGTGAACATAAGCTCGATTGGGCGTATGGAGTAGGAGATCTGGTTCTAAAGCCCAAAGGGTGATCTTATCCTCGATATGAAATTACAGACGTGTTCAAACCAATTGTGAACTTTGTCCTAAGCCCGAAACCTTATTTTAATCCTTTAATAATTTTCTCGGACCTCCTCTGAAATGGATTTGAGTTTGCGACATCTCTACAGCATTAAGTGTCTTGGTATTAGTAATTCGGACAGAGAAAAGAGAGATAAATTAAAATTCGACAAACTTAGAAGTTGTTATTTAACCCTGAGGTTGTAAATAATATGTTGAGTTGCCTTATTTTTAAGAGGTTTATTAGAAGTCCCATCCAACTATAAAATCGCTTTGGGAACATTGAACAATTTGAAATCTAAAATAATTAAAAAGAGGCTAAAAAGTGCCTTTGACAAAGTATTTGAGGCGTAGTTGAAGGAGGATATTTTGGCGGAAACCAACGTGGTTTAAAAATTCATAACTATTATACTTGGGTATTACATAGGCCATTGATTGAGATGTTTGCTCAGACCACGACCAAAATTAGACCCGTTTCCAAATTCAGTTGCAAAAATGGTTCATGGCTTTTCTCGGTCCAAGTTGCTTTATCAGGGGTAGACTTTACTACATAATATTTCTCTTTACTCTGTCGCTTTAGCCCTAATAAAATAATTTTGCTCTTAGTTGAAATTAAAATCAGAGCTGAAAATAATGTTGCTTGGATTTTGTTTTTTAGGGGGAAGAGAACGAAAACTTATTAGGTATCGTTATATTTCTCTTGTATTAGGCTTGGGTAGCTCTCGATTCAATTTAATTTTATCCTTAAACATCACATCATTCTTTTTCTGATGTTCTTAATAGTTCAGTGTATGGTG
The DNA here is from genome assembly GCA_963969495.1 of Ceratothoa steindachneri. NCBI lineage: Eukaryota > Metazoa > Arthropoda > Malacostraca > Isopoda > Cymothoidae > Ceratothoa > Ceratothoa steindachneri. The sequence continues at coordinate 90,237,688 of OZ018328.1, forward strand.
ATAATTTCATTTATACCTATTAAACCGGCCAACACCAACTTTATGTCTGATTTTTTTTAGCTGATTTATTATATGTTTGATATGCTGGATCAAAAAATCAGATTGGTTTTCCTCAATCAGTTCAACCTTTTGATTTATTATCATTTATTTTACATGTGCGGGAATTTTCTAATTATATTATACAAAATTATTTTTTCTTTCTTGAAATAAACTAATTTTGGAGAGGTAACATGTAGCATTTTTGACTAATTGGTAGTTTTATTTAGCAGGTGAATGAAATAATTCCCCCCAATGATCTTGAAAAAATAATCCCGAAGTATTCCATTACATCTGTGGCCATTACACCATTGTTTCATAACCAGAGTCCAGTCACATGTTTAATAAAGCGTGCTTTGCTTGATTATTTTAGTATGAAACTTGGTGACCAGGATAAAGCTTGGACGCCGCACATGGTATGCAGGACATGTACCGAGTATCTGGGATTCTCAGGGTTTGGAGAGAACCGAATAAACATGGCACTTAGTTATATTAAACCTAAGATTAGAGAGTATTTATTGACAGCACCAAGCGATCGTTAAAATGTGCTCTGCTGCGCCACCGTTACCAGTTTGTCTCTGTAACTCTCACTCATTCGACTACACTAAGGAGAAATATGAAGCGGTAATTACGTACTGGGAAAAATTTGTTATGAGTAGCATGAGTGGTTGATTTATATTGACCTGAAGATGGTGAACGTTTTGTTTGGACAACAGTCCGGATTCACCAAGTACCCGTGCTTTCTATGTATGTAAGATAGTGGGGACCGAACTCAGAATTGCAGTAGATCAAGGAACTCCATAAACAAATATCTAGTGGACCGATACATGAAAACTCTTTTCAAGGCTACACATCAAGCTCTGCTTGATAAAAGAGTTTACTAAAACCCTGGGCCAGGATGGTGTCTGCTTCATTTGCTTATACGATCCATTTTAATGATTAACTTTAGAGAAATTAAAAACTGGCTTCTCTGATGGTCCTCAACTACGTAAGCTAATAAGAGATCCCGAGTTTGCAACCTCTCTCAAGGATGTGGAAATGAAGAGGGTAAGGCTTTTCTTCTGGTTCTAAGAACTTTCCTTCAAACAAGAAGGCCAGTAACTACATAGAACTTCTTGCTTATATGCTATCTGCTTTCAGAAATCTCAGATACAACATGAGCATCAGAAATACATTACTTATTTTGACATATGAATTGGTTTCCTGAGAATCTTAGACCAATGAGCGACAAGCAAGGGTAGAGATTTCATTAGAACATGAAATAGATGGAGACCAGGTATCAAGGAGGAAGGGATGCAGTAGTGATAGCTAATCACTCTAAGACTCTGAAAAGAGACATTGCTATCACTGAGCATCCTATGAGTTCGAATAAGCGAAAATTCATGCCCTGAATTTTATAAAATAATGACCTAATATTCACTTTACATGTACTCACTTTTATCAATATATGTTAATCCATTTTTGTAACATTTAATTAATAAATTGTTATAAAACGATTTTTTATCTTAGAAACCTATTTTTGATTAGAAATATTGAAAAATAAACCTAATATGTCAAGAAAATTTAATAGATTTAGTCATAAAATCAGATTTTTTTAAAATCGGCTTTGCATGAAAGTTTAACCTGATCGGTAGAATCATATGTTATGTTATTACTGCCTTCTCTGGAATTATTGAATGTGGTCTTAGAATTGAAAGGCCTCTCGCTATTTTTTTAAGATCTCTCACCCACCTTTACATCCATTAAGATACTGTTAGAAACTCAACTTTTGCTATCATGTCTACTCTAAAACGTTTTTATAATGAAACAAAACTCATTTATTGTTAAAATCGTCTTCCACACATTAAGAAAATATCGTCTCTTTTAATTATGCAAGTACATTACGCAATCTAGCTGATTTTCATACCAAAAGGCATTTTCCCTTAAGGAAATTCAATGATAAGATGAAACTATGGCATTACAGCCACTCTTGGGTAACCTTTGACTGTAAATGTAGTCCTAAACCAAAATTAAAATCTTTCATTGAATCAAGGCGAATGCTAATTTTGACGCATGTTACCATTCAAAATGAATTTAAGCACATTTTAAACATTAAAAGTTTTCGGACTTACATCAACTTTGTCGTAGAATGCCGAGCTAATATATATTTATTTGTTTTATTAGCTTTTAATAAACCAAATAACTTTAAATTGAGGCATAAGTTTGTGCCTCGGAGATCGCTTGAGGATCGGGCTCTAAGAGTGCTAAACTTGATTTTTATTCTAGTGAATGAATAAACTGGGTTTCTTTCTTAACCTTATTAAATATTGCCACTTCAACTCGTTCGGGGTAATTAAAACAGTGCATTTACTAAAGAAAATTAGACTTTAATAAACATAACCCACCTCCCCAAATAACATTAAAACACATAGATCTAATACACGTATAAAAAGAAAATGGGATTACAGGGCTAACTCTCGAGGCTCGAGTAGAGATCAAATTTTAGGGGGGAACAATTTTTAAGTTAATAGCGTTGACTTTGGCCAGACATCCGCTAAACTAATTTTTATGCACGGGGACATAAATAACAGGATTATTCTTTACTTACATAAGGTAATGGAGATTAATACCAGTTTCCAGTAAGAATATCTTCGGGGTTTTTGTTCGCTATATGGCGCTCGTTGACTTGCCTGGCGAGTGGACCGGTGACGTCACGAGGAATTTCGAGTTGGCGTAAGAGAATCAAAACAAAGACGCCGATGAGGAGGGTGGGTTCTCGTACGTTTATGACGGTAAAACGGTTTCTAATCTTGGGATATGATTATATTCTTTCCTAGTGATTTGGGTCTCGCTTATATAATTTCGATTTTTCGCTGAGAAATCTATCTAGTTTGGAGTTGTCAAACTCAGATAGAATAAGATTTGGAGTCATCAATCTGTGTCGGTTGATACTCACTAATCTTGGGGCTCGCACGGTGCCGAGCTTCCTTGGTACAATCTGGTATTGTACAAGGACTGCAAATTCTTCTTAACTTGCAATAACTTTGTACCGGTGATTTTTGAGTCTTCTTGTCGAACTCGAAAAATCTTCTGTCAACCGTTGACTTTCTTGTCTCTTCGGTGGGAATGAACACAAAAAGCCCCGTTTACACGGGTCCTCAGGTTATATACCCAACTTACAACTTACTCCCGCTGAGGTGGGTGGGGAGGTGGATGGAGGGAAGGGCCTCCCAAGGTGGGACCTCGGGTTGGTCTGCCGCCCTTTTGCGTCTGGTGGCTCGGAGAGGGGGTACTACGAGATCTTGTGGCTCGAAGCGGGAAAAATACGAGAGCGGTAGTTTGCACTTTTGACTGGGTTGTTTATAAGTACACCCTCGAAGTGCCTGCGTTTTGAGCTGAGGTCAGGAATCAGTCTCGTATCACTTACCATTGTGCCCATTCTCCTATGTTACCGGAGAACCTCGAAGGGGCAAAGCTAAACCCAGATGTCTTTAGTTATTTTTTTTCGTTAGAATCGATATATATATATATATATATATATATATATATATATATATATATATATATATATATATATATATATATATATATATATATTTATATATATATATATATATATATATATATATATACATATATATATATATTTTATATATATATATATATATATATATATATATATATATATATATACTAATTTCTTATAATACCTCTACATTCCTCCACCTTTAAGATGATCCTAGGGGGAGGGGGGAATCGCCTGTGCTCTACGCAAAGAGCCCTACTAAAACATCTGTACAAAAAGCTACTCGACCGATAGTGGGAACGCTCCAATCACATCACTCTTATTGATTGAATTATGTCCTCCGTGCGCCTAATTAACACTTATCGTAACCGATTCTACGAAATACACAAAAGAAACTACAATATTAGGGATACACTTATACGTACAAAATAAACCAAACAATAAAATTCTATCTACACACACAAAAAAATTACCGTAGGTAAACTATATTAACCTGGTATCACATTATGGTTAATGCTCTCAGTACTCCAGTCGCATACGCTCTTTCCTACATCGTGAGTTTTCGACTGGCATAACATATGTCGAATGAATTTGCGGTAGCATGGGGTGGTTCCTACGAATGAATGAACTTGCCTTTTGGTTCGGGGTAGTGGCATCTTTATTATAGCGTCTACCCGATTATGTCTTGTGGATAAACCGTTTTTCCCAATTTTGACTCCTAGCTCAGAGATGGCCTCATCAGCAAAGTAGTATTTAGACGTTCCCATTGTGCGAACGTGTTCTCCGGGACGCTCTGAGACGGCGCTACGTGCATGTAAGTGTCCTTCCCGTATAGGGGTAGTCACGTACACGTGGTCAGGATAGGAGGCTGGCCTCTTCCAACCACCTACACATGTTCTTGCTTCTCCTTTCTTTTTAATCTTTATTTGCCTATTTACTCTTGACTTTTCTTTTAGGGAATTGGGTTGATCTACATCAGGAAGAGGAGATTGATCTTCCCGAAATTCTTCGTTCATTTCTTCTTTCATACTCTCTTTAGAACCGTCATTTTCTTGAAAGTAGCTTGGTACTCCCGTTTCAATCACTGCATTTGACCTTGAGTTTTCGGTCACCATCTTTGTCTTCTGAGATTTTTTATTTTCGGAGTTTTGCTCCGGTAGCGATTCTGCACATTTATTTTGATCTTGCGAAGATTTCTCGGTCAGAAATTTTTCTTTAAAAGTTTCTTTGATTGCCCTGTGATCAGGAGGAACTTGCTTGGCTACAGTTTTCTTATTAGGCGTATGTATTACTCTTCTTATATTTATTCTTCTTTCTTCTTCTTCATTCTCTTTCTTCGCTACCTTCCACTCCATGGGTGGGAGGGACGGCACCACATCCGTCGCAGTCTTGATGACTCGTGCACATATCCCTTCGTTCACACGTTTCTCGGACGAAAACAAATGGGTCGAAACCGGGTGTCTCTCATTCGCGGGTATCCGGGTGACTATGAATTGAGCTATAGGATCTGGGGGGAGCTGCGCGCTCTGGCCTCTTAATACAGAGCAGAATTTAATAGGCGCTGCTACTACGTCGGTCCAGCCAGAAAAATATTTCGACTGTATGTGGCATCGGACGACAGAGAACTTAGTGGGTCTACCCAGGAAATCCTGGACGACCACGAACTTCTGGTGCTGGGGGGTGATAGGGGGAAGCAATTGGTTTGACACAACGATACAGGTACACCCCGTATCGCGTAACACGGTTGAGACTCGGCGACCATTTACGGCCCCAGTCTCGAATTTTAATCCTTCGGAAGAATTTTTGCTGTATACAAAATTCACCTGATGTTCAGGGGAATTCGCTGTGGTCAAAGGAGGTAAGGGATTCGAAGGTTGTTCTGATTCCAACGTTGCCGTCAGGTTATGTACCTGTTGGTTCGAGGGTGACTTAAGCCTCAAGTTTTGGGGGCAATTGTAGCTAAGGTGGCCTTGAAGGCCACAACTATAGCAAGTTATGGGGTTTCTGGGATTTACGGCGTTCCTGACAAATTTAGGGGAGTTATTTTGCGGGGGTTTATGAGAATAATCCCCTTCCTTTGGCGAAAAGGGTTTCTGATGATACCCACCTATCTTGGGGGACGAGAACTTGTTTTTACTACACTCTCTAGGATATAACCTATGGTTTGATGAATGCAAGTCGGCTTCTGACACACACTCATCGAAGGACTCTGCTCTCCTGTCCTTGACAAAGGCCCTTAATTCTGGAGGCAGCGTGCTTAATAGCTGGTCCTTCAGTATGAAGTCGATGACTGAGTCAAAATCATTTTTCACTCGAGCTGACTCTAACCAAAATTGGAGGTGTCTCCTGAGCATAAAATCCAAATTGTCGGTAGGTTTGTCCGGGCTGAATCCTAGCCTGCCGAAATTTTATCCTATAGTCTTCAGGATTGAGGTTAATCGCTCCCAGTAGTTCTGCTTTTAGGGTAGAATAGTCTATCGTCGCATCAGATGATAGAGACACGAATATGTCTCTTACTCGGGTACTGAGAAGGGCGAGTAATCTGGCGATACCGTCTGTCTCGATATCCCAGTGATTCACTTCAAAAAAAATTTCGAAGTGCGAGAGGTACGCGTATAGGTCGTCTTGGTCCTTGTACGCTGGCAGCTTCATAGTTGGAACCTGAGATATCCCAGTCCTGAACCCCACGAAATGCACTTCCACCTGGTCCTTGCTTAATGCTCTCTCGTGTTCTCTTATCTTTTCTCTTTCATCAGCTTCCATTTTCGTCTTTTCTCTTCTTTCATCAGCTTCAATTATCGTCTTTTCTTTTCTGATTTCCCTTTCCGTCCTTTCTTTATCTTGAACGTATGCAAGGAGTTCTTTGTCCTTTAGTCCAAGTGTTTGACCTTGTTTAACAAATAATTCAAACGAAGACATATTGGCTATGTTCTTTGAAACCTTACCACTGTAACGAATGTTACGAATGCAAATTGGAGTCCCTTAGCTTTTATTATCCTAACCTTACCTTTCTCTAAACCTCTTGATTGGATTATTTCTATCCGAAAACAAGACAGCACACTCCACAACACTCTTCGTTGAGTTATAATTCCTACCTTCGTAACTACACTTCACTGAATCTTTAAGACTTGTTTGAAGTCTCGTTATTTAAATTTTCCTCGAACGGGTTGGCAAATATTTGTTATGGGTAAGGGCTTTTTACTCTAATCTTAAATTTGGGTTCTTCTGACTTAACCGCAATAACCTGACACCACTTAAATAATATGTCGTAGAATGCCGAGCTAATATATATTTATTTGTTTTATTAGCTTTTAATAAACCAAATAACTGTAAATTGAGGCGTAAGTTCGTGCCTCGGAGATCGCTTGAGGATCGGGCTCTAAGAGTGCTAAACTTGATTTTTATTCTAGTGAATGAATAAACTGGGTTTCTTTCTTAACCTTATTAAATATTGCCACTTCAACTCGTTCGGGGATAATTAAAACAGTGCATTTACTAAAGAAAATTAGACTTTAATAAACATAACCCACCTCCCCAAATAACATTAAAACACAAAGATCTAATACACGTATAAAAAGAAAATGGGATTACAGGGCTAACTCTCGAGGCTCGAGTAGAGATCAAATTTTAGGGGGGAACAATTTTTAAGTTAATAGCGTTGACTTTGGCCAGACATCCGCTAAACTAATTTTTATGCACGGGGACATAAATAACAGGATTATTCTTTACTTACATAAGGTAATGGAGATTAATACCAGTTTCCAGTAAGAATATCTTCGGGGTTTTTGTTCGCTATATGGCGCTCGTTGACTTGCCTGGCAAGTTGACCGGTGACGTCACGAGGAATTTCGAGTTGGCGTAAGAGAATCAAAACAAAGACGCCGATGAGGAGGGTGGGTTCTCGTACGTTTATGACGGTAAAACGGTTTCTAATCTTGGGATATAATTATATTCTTTCCTAGTGATTTGGGTCTCGCTTATATAATTTCGATTTTTCGCTGAGAAATCTATCTAGTTTGGAGTTGTCAAACTCAGATAGAATAAGATTTGGAGTCCTCAATCTGTGTCGGTTGATACTCACTAATCTTGGGGCTCGAACGGCGCCGAGCTTCCTTGGTACAATCTGGTATTGTACAAGGACTGCAAATTCTTCTTAACTTGCAATAACTTTGTACCGGTGATTTTTGAGTCTTCTTTTCGAACTCGAAAAATCTTCTGTCAACCGTTGACTTTTTTGTCTCTTCGGTGGGAATGAACACAAAAAGCCCTGTTTACACGGGTCCTCAGGTTATATACCCAACTTACAACTTACTCCCGCTGAGGTGGGTGGGGAGGTGGATGGAGGGAAGGGCCTCCCAAGGTGGGACCTCGGGTTGGTCTGCCGCCCCTTTGCGTCTGGTGGCTCGGAGAGGGGGTACTACGAGATCTTGTGGCTCGGAGCGGGGAAAATACGAGAGCGGTAGTTTGCACTTTTGACTGGGTTGTTTATAAGTACACCCTCGAAGTGCCTGCGTTTTGAGCTGAGGTCAGGAATCAGTCTCGTATCACTTACCATTGTGCCCGTTCTCCTATGTTACCGGAGAACCTCAAAGGGGCAAAGCTAAACCGAGATGTCTTTAGTTATTTTTTTCCGTTAGAATCGATACATATATATATATATATATATATATATATATATATATATATATATATATATATATATATATATATATATATATATACATATATATATATATATATATATATACTAATTTCTTATTTTACCTCTACAAACTTTGTATATTATACCTCTTCTCTGTATAAATTTTATCTTCAAACTACCACAAAAAGCCAATCTCGATATTACTTTTGAGTGCAAACTATTCTCAATTTTGATAATGCAACCTCAGTCCTTTCCTGGTTAAAATGGTTTCCTTGAAGACGAACTTACAATATAAACCCTCTCATTAGGGACCTCTATTTATTTTGGGACAACTTCACTCTCATCCTGAAAAAAAAGAACGGAATTTTAAATTAAATTTTTATGACTACAATGTCATTAATCAGCTAGTGTTGAGTAAAATTAATTATTTAACTCGGTTAATAAATGAAAATTAATTCAAATTCAAGCACCTTGGAATCGATTCGACCCACATAACCGTTAGAAGCAAAGGATTTTTAGATAAGTGCCTCCCGTCAAACCGTCAAAAGAATCAGTGTTGATTGTTTTCTTAGTAAAAATGTAATTACCTTGTCACCCAATATCCCAAAATGATAAATTTCACAAATTACCAGATTATCTTTAGTCTACCATCAAACATACTGGAATAAACTTCACAGAGCTTTTGTTCATCAAAACTTCAAATGATCAAACAGTCCCAATTTACTTTTTAATTTTTACATTCATTAACGTGAGAGGCATATAGCATAAAAATTGAGCAAGAGATATTTATTACCAGTTTGTCAAAGTGTCTCAAAGATTTTTAAACCTTTATATAATTTCTATGTAGTTACAGTGATAATAATCCTAAAATATTATAAAAGCGGACTAGGCTTTCTCCCAAACCTTGTTTTCCGATGAACACATGTTTTCTAATATGAAATACCTTATGATCCCGATTTCTAGTGCATGGGTGGGTAACTGTTGCGATCCGAGTTATCAATTCTCGCCTACGTAAAAACGACGAGCCTTTCAACTTCAGACTATTTGGACTTGCTCACTTTAATCTTTTCCATCCAAAATGCAATTCCTGTATCTTAGCGTACTCCAAAGAACAATTTAATTCCTCTTCCACTTAACTATTTTCTCAAATTAAATTCTAATTCTCATCTTAGCTTTAATTTCTTTGGAAAAGAGTGATCAATTATGGACACTTGGTGTTGATCTCCACGAGGACATAAAAAATCTCACCAGCCTTTCTGTAAAGTTCAAAGCCTTTAGAGAACTTTGTAGGAACTCAATAGTTATTCCTAAAAAGTTCCTAGATGGGTCGTTTGAAGTTAATTAATGTTGTTCTTATTTATTTCCCAATTAGAACACAACCGTTCTTGATAATAGAGTTCTAGAGCTTGTTCCTGAGGATCAGAACAAAGTACGAGCTGTTAGAATTCTAAAACGGGATGGAAAAATCATTCAATATCTTAGCAAACACCTATATTCCATCGAGTTCTTTATTACACAGAGGATTAAAAAATTCTTATGAGTTCTCCATTCCCATGGACTTGCGCATCATGGAGAGATTCCCGAATATCTTGCTAATCCTTGAGGGGCAATTCCTCTTAGTTTGTAGTTTATGACCGGATTGTTCAGCGATTTTTTTTACGTTTGTCCGTATTTTGCTTTGGTCGTAAGAAGAAACTGAGTTCTCATTCATAAATATATTGCTCCCTAGTTGTGTCTTTAATGTGAGGCGGTGGAAGAAGGCACTTTGAAAGCAGGCCCTGTCATTTTGGCGTGATCCTCTATTGTATCACATGCTCTCTTTTGACGCTAATTAATTTCTAAACATCAGTCTTGTTTTTACAATTACAAGTGCAAAATGTGTACTTCTTTTACAATTATAAGATTTATTCATAAGATGCGGTAAGTGAAGGGAAAATGTGGACTGTTTATGTTTTGCCTATTATTCTTAATATGCAGGCACCGCTCAACTCCTAAAATCTATCTTCAAGCCGATTAGCGAATATAGAAACGTTTTGCTATTTCTACATAAGCCACTCATCTGACGGTCGCTCACCTACGAGACCCCAGCCACCGGAATAATGAAACAACTAGAGCACGCTCGATAGGGTTGGTTTAAATTCAATTAAATTTTAGGAGCGCGATTGCTGACGTATTAGGAAAGAAAATGAACACATATCATGCTGAATACATGCAATTAGCTCAGAAACCCCCAAAGTTCTAACAGAAGCTGGCCCTTGTGACAAATAAGTGAAGGCAGATGTGTTTAAACTGGACATTCCGAATAAACCATAAAGTAACGCTACGAAATCCAGGAACACGGTAGAATTTACTTAAAATGTAAAAATGCAGGCATAATGTTAATATTGATAATAAAAAACCGTCATTTTTCGTCGATTTTTTAATTGTTTAAATTCTAAGAGAACAAATTCAAAGAAAAAAAGGCACATGGGATGGTGTAATATTGATATAATAGAGTGTCGAGGTATGCCTGTGTAGACCCTTTCGGTGTACACTTGCACGGGCATATGGCCAACACGAGGCCGTCTGCGATAGGCTTTAGAGCAATTGAAGGAGTGGAAGGCTACCTCCTCTATAAGTGCGTTTATAATTGGCCGCGATTTATCAACTGGCTTGACAAGTTGCAGTTCAAAGGTACGAGTATATAAATCTCAAGACCTCCAAAATATAATTTTAATATAAATACTAAACGGGGCAATATATATATACAAAAAAGTGAACAAATTATGCTATAAAAGAATATAAAATTTGATCGTGACAATTTAAAATGTGACAGAGTTAATCGGGGAGTGCAAAATTATCGTTAATCCAAATAATGGATATTATTTAAGTTTGAGCGGGGAGTCAAATAAAAAGGGGATGCAGGAGATGAATGACTGGAAGTGTTATCATGGGATTACAAGCCAAATCGCTTTACCTCTTCAGAGCTTTCCTCTGAACAAGGACCAAAGCTTTACGAAGGGCAATCTGCTGGTGAAATCTTAACGACAAGGTACTACCCGAACAGGGTTTGCAAGACTTCGTGGGAAACAGACAAAGAGTCTCAACGGAGGGACTGGCAGACTCTCAATCTGCTCTAGGGATAGCGGAGGCAGGGTTAAATAGCCCGGTGGCTGGTCCGTTAGGTAGCCCTAAGGCATTGCCATCTCAAGAGAATTCACGACGCCAGGATGTGCAAACATATTTCGAGATAAGGGGTTGGGTCGAATAGCAAAGTTTACCTCAGGATATGGGGTTAAGCTCATACGGACGCGTTCGCGAAGGAAGGAAAAACTTTCGAAGCCTAGATGAGCGAGAGCTCTTCGTTATTGCAGGAAAGGGAGAGCGATGTGTGTGTCCCGCTTAAGTAAATACAACCGAGTCAGGCGACGCGGTTAATTCTAAAATTCCCACGCCAAGGAGCACTTGGTCTTGGGCTCGAGAGGCTTCTTCTCACGGTGCTCTTTCGAGGGGCATCCTTTAACATACAGACCATTAATTTATCAAATACTTTGATGAATCAAACTCCTTCATTTCTAGCATCGATATTCAAAATATCACTACATTGTGCCAGGAATTTTATGTTTTATAAGATACAAAGTAGAGGAGGGATGAGCTCATAAGATATTATTACTCTATATTAATGATGAACTGAGCCTAGTCTATTATAACACAAATTCTAAATTCGCCATTGTTTTGACGTCATAAAGAATTCACTTCCCCCCCCCCCCCCCGCTCAAACACATGCACACAAACGCCATGGAACATAATAAGGCCAAATTCGATTGGCTCTAGGAGGAGTTACTTCAATATTTTAATCTAAACTCTTCACGTCGATTACAATGTAGAGGGGACGAAAAATCTCTAAGATAGAGCTCTAGCTTAAGGATGTTTGGTCCTCGCTCCATTGAATCGAAGTGAAGAGATTAGGATTAAAATATTTATGTACTATTCATAGATGAATTGTTAACCGAATTTGTCATTAATAGTAGTCAGTTTAGCAGAAATACTAGGGCAACCTCACATAAATTGCAACACAAGCAAACTCAACAGATTTTAAATCCTTGATATGGCCTCAATGACAGAAAAAATGTTCCAAAGAATCCTCTGCGGAGAAAGTCCTAAAATCATTGTAATCAAATATGGCCGCCACCCGGCTTGAAGCGAAGATGTGAATATTGTAAATATTGATATTTCAAGTTCTAAATACGTTTTTTATCATTTTAATTTTTTCTAGTTATGGTGAGTATATGTATGAACAAGATTATTTGTAATAAAGGGTAATGTATCGAGGCCAAAATAAAAATTATAGCATTTTTGTCCAAAAATTTCAATACTTTGCCTCGATAAAATATTTTCTTTTGAGAAACTTTACTCATTAAAGGACATGTATCCCAAACGATACCTATTATATACATATTTTCATATACAGGGACATTATTACTATCCTCTCGGGAAAGAATGAACACACTATATTAATTTATATTGAAGTTTTATTGAATCAAGTCTATAACAATATAATATAATAATTATGTAATTCATTGAAAGAAGACAAAATTTTCCAATTCCACTTGGAAAATCACACCTGCCTGATGAAGGTTTTCAAATTAAAATAAAAAATCACATTAGAAAGTAGATTATAATTAAGAATGTATTTTAATGAGCAGTCTGAGAAAAATAAAGCATATTAAAGTTCGAACTTGTCAATGTCGTTATGATCCTGGTCATTGTCACATGTAGTAATTTACAGCCAGATCTCCTGCAGGTTCCCCAAAGTGGAATGCACTCAATGTTGTGCCTCTTGCATGTGCATCTCATAGGGTGACAGTCATACTACTGGTAGTTGCATCTAATGACACGTAACATTCTTGGACTTGCCGATACAAGCGCTGGCTGTGGTACTTTGCTGCTTCTGATGTAGGTGGTTATGTATGTGGTTGCACGTGAGAGGAACTCGAAGATACCATGCCCCAGTATCTCTGATACCAGAGAGTGTCCGGAGTAAGTTAACTTTTCGTTGTAGATTATCGCCAGTGCTTTTTCTCCTGCTTCTGCCAGATCATATATGGAAGCTGGTTATAATGTATTATTTGCCTTGAACTTTTTCGGGGAAGCCTCCTTTTTAATGCCATAAAGACGAGATGTTATGTCGCACCTAAGAAGTGCATAAAGAAACAGTATGTGCTTGCATATGTATGTACCAAGTATTTCCTTTGTATCCTTTATGTTTCAGATACGAAGATTCTTTGTGTTCTTATTTGGACAAAAGAAGAGATCATGGAATTCTAAGCTTGCATGGTAGCTTTTGGTAATATTAGCATATTGGACGGCCTTCTGTGCAAACAGAAGATCAGCTGAGGCGTGCTGTGTCTCACAGTTTTTCTTGCCAAGCTCCTCACTGAGGATAAAAATGAATCGCTGTTTATTCTGTTTGTTGCCAAGAAACGATTTCTTCTTCATTATGACAGTCGTGTGACCTGTAATTGTCACATCAGTGCCAGAATTCCCCTTTAGACCGATTCCGATGTGTCATCTTCTTTGTGTTGATACTTTCATAACCATCAAACACGATTATGGGATCTCCTTATTTCCTTGTTAAATAATCAGTGTACTGTTGGCATTTTTCTCTGTATGTTGATCCACGAAACCATGGAATTTGATGAAAAAGTACCTCGCCATCCAAAACATACTGTATTCCATCATTGAGGATATTAGCTGGGACATCGGATTCAAGAAGACCACAGATGAATTGTGAGCTTCTCGGAGCTGAAGAGAGCAATCAAAAAAGGGATGGCGGATAGCTGAACAGTTCATATCTGAAGGCCATTTCCAATTCTTCTGATGTATATGCAAAAGCGATCAGTCTCTGGAAAGGAAGGTGTTAGTCTATCTGGACTTGATCTCCATTAATCTTGACAGAGGGATTCAGGCCGAGGGTGACAACTCGATCTTTCCTCTTAAATATTTCGGCTCCTACAGCATGTGTTGTATCGACATTGATGGTAGATTCACATGAACTCGAGTGGCAATGGTCTTCAGACTTGGATCACTAATGAATGGATTCATGTCCTTGTTCGGCTCTCCACTATTATAATTCATCCCTATGAGCTCCTTCATTACCTGGTTTATTTTTTCGCAAGCATGCATTGATAGTTGCCATATAAGCCATTGTTGTTTTGTCATGCTTCGGCCTCGTGATATCCCAACGCTATCTGCTGCATGTAAGTCATGCACATGCAGAATCCGTGCATTGACAGCCTCTGACCAAACATTGGATCCTATTAATGTATTAGCTATAGACAGGTATTTATCATTTGTTTGGAACGAATACTCACAAAATACACATTTGTAAAATTAATGAGTTTAAGATAGGCAAATCGAAATGTCTTGAATAAAAACTAATATTGTGTTATAATTTTTTCACCAGAGGATAGTGATAATGCCCTTGTATATGTAAATATATAAAATGTTTGCCTGGGGATATATATATGTTTTTATATGGACAAATTTCTCAAATAAACATACATATTTTTGCGGGAAAAAATATTGAAATATTTGTGCCAAAAAGCTATAATTTATATTTTGGCCTCAATACATTTCACTTTTTTACAATTAATTTTCTTTATTCATATACTGACCACAGTTAGATACAATAAGAATGCTGAAAATATGTATTTACAAGCTGAAATATTAATATTTACAATATTCACATTTTCGATTCAAGCCGAGGGGCGGCCATATTTGATCTTCATGATTTTAGGACTTTCCTCCCATAGGATTCCTCAGACCATTTTTTATATCATTGAGGCCATATCAAGGATACAAAATCTGTTGAGTTTGCTTATGTTGCAATTTGTGTGAGGTCATCTGATAATTTGACTTTACAGCGTTTGTGTGCATGTGTTTGAGCTGAGGGGATAGGGTAGGGTGGGATGTAGGGGTATTCCTTATGACGTCAAACCAAATATCTTCCTTTTTAAAAGTTTGCTAACGTCACTAAAATGCCAGAGTAATATTTGGGATCGGTGAATAGGGCCTTTTGACGTTAAACGGATCAACGACTTCCCCCCTCTCCCCTATAAAAAGGTTCGCTGTCATTTTTTGTATTTTCAGTATGCAATAACATTATCTAGACATACTTAATGTGCGAAGACGTTGGTGGTCACAAAATGCACCATATAAAAAATTGGACTCTTAAAAGGAAGGGAGCTCGTTTTGGTCATAAAGTCATACGTTCAAGGGGAAAGTGGTTTGAGGTCAGCTTCGCTCACTGATTGATACAAATGAAGGAAAATAATGAAATAGTTGGTGTTGGGGGGTGAGTAGTATAAATGAGGTATGTGGATCTTTTCTGACGTCAAACCAATCAGAAACTTTGTTCAAAAAAGTTCACTGATTAAGCCAATCAGCAACTCGGGATTAGTGTAACAAAATGGTGGACTCGAAATTTGTGTAAGAATATTGTGAGCCTTATTGAACCCTTTCGCTGCTAACACAAACCAAACGTGAGTGACGGAAGCGCCTGCGCGGAAACCATAGAACAAAGTTTTAATATTTCAGTCGAAGCATAAATGCACCATATATGAATATATCAATATATGATATATTTTAAAGCATGGTACGAAAAAAATACCTGGTTATCTGTACAAGTTTCACAGACATGTCTCGTATCTTTTCTTATGCCATGGAAATACCATACACGGAATCACTTTGAATGAGTTTTTTTCTTTTTTGTTTGATGAGTAACAATAATATGCCTTCCTGTCAGTCTTAAGCCAATTGCAGTCATTAAACATAGTGAGAAGGGCACCTGAAGGGTGTACATGTAAGGAAGAGAGAGCGAGTTGAGAAGGTCGAGTTAAAGGCTCGATTTCTCAATGTAATAAAGTGGTAGACTCAATTTCTGGGATTAAGTCAGACTGGCGCCAGAGAAGTAAACATTAGGAAACTGAGAATGCCTGAAGGTAATAAAAGGTAATGTGATAAAGCATTTCACCCTTTTGTAACAGAGATAGCAGGAAATTAACAAAAAATATAAATCTAATAATAAAGCTCCGCCTTCTATAAATATTGGCCAATAACGAAGTACGTCAACGAAGTACAATGAAAATTCAATAAAGGATTAATTTAAGCCAATCAGAAAGCGAGATAAAGGAATGAACAGCCAATTACTTGCGCCAACGTCATTTGTAGCCGGAGCGTAACACTGACTTAATGAATGTTTCTCGCCCTTTACAAATGGGTACAGAGAGATTAAAAGAGAGACTTTCATTATTACTATCTTAATTTTTACGCGTTGATTAATTCAATAAGTCAATTATTATAATCGCCCCGTCGTTCTACCACATTTCCTCATTACTTTGTTGTAAAATAGAATTGTGAAATTGTACTCGGAATACTTATTATTTTCGGTGCAAGGTAAAATAAAGAGACAGAGCCTCGTTTACATCTATAAACAGATCCTTTTAATCAACCAAGCAGGTACCCTCTTGTCGTGGTTTAGCCGAGATTATAGTTTTTTTGTTGTTTTTTATTAATAAAGTGTGTCGTAAGTTTGTACTTCCAGTGATCGCGTCAGGATCGATCTCTAAAATCGCCTTTCTTATTTATATTCTATTGAATGAATATAAAGGGGAGTTCCCTCATTAATATACAGTACTAAATACTGCCAACACAACTCGTTCAAGGATAATTTAAACACTTCAACCAAAATAGATCTATATTGTATATTAATGAACTTAAACAAAATTAATATATACACGTACAAAATACAACTTAAAAATGGTTCGTAAATCCCGTTTACGACATTCGGTTTCTGGTTGCTTTAAACGAAAAAAATTTACTTTAAAAAAATTCGTCTTTAAGATATACAAATAATCTACGTTAAACATACGGGGACATAAAAATAGAATTAATTACTCACATAAGGTAGTGAGGTTTACACAGAGAATCTAAATGAAATACCTTCATTCGAATATTGTCAGGAGAGGCGACGTGAGTGCAGTTTATTTGTTTCTCAAAAAAGGGCGTTACTTTGAACGTAGGGGTGGACAAGTGACGTCACGCGAAATTTCGGATAGGCGGAGGAGGAGGAATCAAAACAAAACGCCAATTAAAAAGGCAATGCGTCGGGCGTTTATGACCTTGAAAAGGTTTTTCCTGACGAGGCTTGAAGATAGCTATATTTTTTTTCTAGGGGTTTGGTTTCGCTTCTCTTTTGGGTGAGAAATCTATCTAGTTTGGGGTGTCAAACTAAGATAGGGTAAGATCACTTGAAGATCTTTTATTTCTCTTCCTAGAAATTTTGAACTTAGGGAAACTGGATCTCATATTGAATCGACAGAAGTGGATATCAATTCAGCCGTGCTTGGTGTCGTGTTGCTCTTGGAGAGCGTAATACGAGTTCAACAGTTTTAATTTTTGACGTGTTAGTTTATAAATACACCCTATAAGGGTAGGCCTTTTGAGCATATTTCAGGAATAACTGTCTCCTAAATTTACCATTTTTATCATACTTGTATATTAACGGAGACTGGGTAGAGTGACTTAGAGAAACCCAGGTGGGTTTTGATTTTTTCTCATTGTTTTTCTTCGCTCTGAGCAAGACCTCGATATATATATATATATATATATATATATATATAGATATATATATATATATATATATATATATATATACTAGTATATATAAATACTCGCAACTTCCCAAATCAAGTGCAAGGCTACATTAAAGGATATTTCCGTGCGCATTTCAAATAACTTGTAACCATTGCCAGTGCCAAGCGTTATCCCAATTCTTCCAAGCTCACCCTCTGGAGTGGCAATGTTACTACTAAACGGGAAACCAATCCCCCTATTGGTACGAAGGATCAACACTCCAGAGGCTCGCCCGATTCACATATATGGGGTGGCAACAATAACAGAAAAGCAAGCCAAAAAATCATCATTACATCCCCATAAGTTTATGACTCGCTGTAAGCTAAAATCACCCAGGGCAGTATTTTCAATGTTTATAACGTTCTCAGTGAAGTTAGGTAAAGGGATTCAGAATCAAACAGAAAATCGCATATAGATGTTCCACCTCTCGACCGTAAATTGGAACAGGTACCAATTGGGGCTTTAGCACTCATCCAATCCTGCTTTCCTGATGCTGGAGGCAACGCTACTCAAGAAATTTGCGACTGATTCCTTGAGATGGGAAGATATACCTCAACAGCCCTGGCAAAGGAATTTACCAGAGTCCCAAGGAGAAAAATAACCAGAATAGAGGGAGTGATTGAGAGAGAGACAGAGATAGAAACAAAGAACGAAAAAATACAGTATAGTTCAAAAATATCAAAACAACTATTTCTATCGCAACATTATTTCTAATTTTTGACAGAGAAAAACAAGATTTCCTAAATTGGTGAACCATAACTTACAGAAAAAAATCGGAAAAAAAGATAAAGGTTGTGCAATTTTGGACGAATAAAACAAAATTTATCGGCAGAGGAGTAATTTACTAGAAAGATGGAAATGTACAATTTTTCTTCACAATGAGCGAGTTCAGATTAGATTTCACGCCAAATACTTTACTCATTTATTCGAACGGTTACTGTACGGTAAAAAATTATGACCCAACTTCGTAAATTTAAGGCTTTTCTCATTCGATAGATGCCTGAGAATGATTTTCATACTGAGCTTCTTTAATAATAATAATAATAATAATAGGGATTATTTTATTGTATGGCGCTCTTCAAGGCCATGAAACTTCATAAAGTGGCTGTCTGTCGACTACAGAGAAAGCTTGAGAGACACACCGATTATTTAAGGCATGCTTGAAGAGACCAATGAAGGGGGAGGATGTATCGCAGTCGGAAGTTTTATTCTACATTATCGTGGCAAATATAGTAAAAACACAAACAACCATGTAAACCATAAGAACATGATGAAGAGTCAGTAGAGAGACCGATCAAGTGTCTATACGTTTATGGCACTGCATTTTGGCTTATATTTATTTATAAAAAAATAACCTCAAATATAATTCTTTATTGAAATTGTAGCTAATCAGTTTGCAAAGTATGCAACGATCACAAGAGAAACGTTCCAAGCGAATAACAACACAGGAAGCAGAGATTTAAACCGTAGGAGAGATCGAGGGGTGTAAACTAGAGATTAATCCAGAACAAAGTCTTTTTACTATGGCAGGCCTGTGAAAAAGAATGATAAGCAATTCCAAAGCTGTCGTGGTTAAAGAGGAAATTGATGCATTTTTTTCTGATTGCTGATTTTCAGAGAGTAGTCCCTGAGAAAGTCTGCAAAGATGTTATGAAATGATGATCTTAACAATCTAAAAGTTTCACCATACTATGATGGTGAGCGGCTGAGATAGATATTCATCTCTTGACATATAAATGCAAAGATAATCAATATGACGCAAAAGAATTTTAGGTAAAAGAAGGTAGATGAGAAAGTGAAGCGGACGAAGTAGTGAGCTTTGCAGAAGACCAAAAACGATATTCCTCCCACCGAGATATATCATTATCAGTATGGCTAAAAAAGATTAACCTAAAAAAGATAGGAGCAAAACATGTTTGGAGCAATTATTAAGACACCCAGTAATTCGGAACTTTGTGAAGGAAAAACAGTTTGGCCAACGTCGACAGCAAGGGGAAAGCGTTTCGTTACCGTAAGGAGAGCTGATAGAGTTTATTTTCTGTATTGAAATCAGACTCACAAATCATAGTTTTGGAAGAAGTTAGTTGATCTTATATTTGGGTAGACACCAGACTTTCATCTAGTTTTAAGAGGGATACAAGTTGAAAGATTGAGTGGTAGCTTGCCGGCTTGTTTAGGATCAGGTTTGTTTTCCTTATGATATGGCGAAAAACACCGTAATAGATCTCACCTGATTCAATTCCACATGAAAGTGAGTTATTAAAAATATCAATGATGCAATGGAGAAGAGTAGAAAGAAACTCGCGATGGGGAATTGAGGAGAATGAGTCTAGGGAAGAACAGGCCTTTTGCTAAGAGCGAAGGACAATGTGGCAAAAGAATAATCGAGCGAGAGAGGTAAGGTTTTTACCTGTTTGCCATGAATTAACTCAGAAGGTAGGCCTGAACGGATACTTAATATCCTGTCATATCCGGAAATATCCTGAATTCAGACAAAATTTAGTGAATGAGCTAAGAATAAGAGACAAGAGATTCACAAAAAATTGAAAAAGTGCCTGATTGGTTTTGATATCAGCAAGAATACAACGAGAGTGAATCTCACAGGCGGACATTTGGATACCATTAGAGAAATTAGTAGTTAGGGAGTAGCTACTCTGGTAGTGGCTTGATCTGTAGCCACATATAAAAACAGGTACCTCGAAGAGTGCCACGTTCTCAGGGCCCGAGTTAAATACATTTTGGCCCGAAATCCAAGGTTGATTGCCAGCAGTTGTGCACCATCACAGCTTCACTGTTTTTAGAACTTGCAGATTTATATCTTCCAATATTTTTACACTTTTTTACATTCAACACTTTTATTTCAGATTTATTCTTTTGTGACCTCTGACCCACCATGACGTGTATTGTGTTGCGGGAGGTAACGCCCTTGCTGCAGCAAGAACTTTGAGGACGGGCACGCTCTCACGCTATTAGTGCTTAAATACATGCCAGAGTTCACCCCTCCTAACTTTTCCTCTTATTAATCAGACAAGCTTTGGTGGTTTGATGCATTTACGGCCTCTTAACAGGGCCTACTTGGTTTGCAACATACATGATGAAGTCCATGCTTGCTCCAATCACTGAAACCTCGAATGCTGTGAGAGGTTTGAAGTGCGGGCTGCGGTACAATACCGACCATTTTTGCTGCTTGCAATTCATATAGATGTCTCTGCCGGCCCTATCCTCCATGGGTTGAGGCGCAACGACGAAGTTGGCTTAGTGATAGGATATACTATAAAGTAGCTACTAGGTACGAAAGCCAAAGCTCCAAAGGCTAGTGAAAGGATTAGGTACGAATTACATTGTATTCCCTGCCCTCTTCACTGCTTCCAGTGCGTCTATGAGGTGGCTGCCACATCCTTATCGTTTATGGATTAAAGCGCAAAAACAAAGTGGCTGAGTACTGCGAGTAAGGTTTGTAGAGGGATCCACTAGAATGGCATTATTTCCCCACATCCTTCGGGAGAGAAAGCGAGCCGTTACTCCCCCCCCCCCCATCTCCTCCGAGTTCACCCTTTTTGGACTTGCCGCCAGGTCACTGGCAAATTCACACCGAGGCATGACGCTGAAGTTGAAGGCTACCTCCCCACCGTCTTAATCCCCCCCCCCTCACTGGATCGGGAGATTACTCTTCTATTTTGTAGGATTGCCTCGAACAGGTTTTATGTCTCCAGCCGCTGGTCGTTCCGTTTGACCCGCTAATCCCAGCTTCATACACTTTCCCTTAAGAAAACGTTCGGTTGTCCCGGCCGATAATGAGGGTTCAAGAAGGCCTCTCTTTCTCTCTCTCCCTGTTTTGGAGAACTCCTGGTATATATGCACCCTCCCAAGGATTACCGACAGATTCGATTAGTCGACGCTTCCCAGAATGAGTTCGATTCAACGACGCTCTCTCTCGAGAAGTGTTAAGTGACGGTCGCAGGCCAAGGAAGAGCTGGACATCACACTCTTATCTTCGGGTTAGGGAGAAGAGTCTCGTGAGGCAACTTCAGCCTTTCTCAACTGCCTTTGGATAAAGGATTGGAGAAGCCATCCTCCGAAGTTCTTCTGGTGATATCTTGAGGACAAAATGCCCGATAGCTCGCTCAATTCAAGTTTGGAGAAGTCATCTCCCCCCTTCGAAGTTCGTGTAGTGACCTCTTGAGGACAAGAGGCCCATCACTCGCAAAATTCAAGTTTGGAGAAAGTAGCACCACCCTTTGCGGATTTTCGGGTACACCCGTGAGTAATCATGGTCACCAAGACCTCCCCCCCCCCCAAGTTCGCCCCACTTTATTCTCGAGGTTCAAAGGAACTAAATCGCTCACTACCCTAAATCTCCCATTGTAACCATTTAATAACTCTGGTTATCCAATTAGTATTTGGAACCTAATTCCGTCTTATTTATGTACTTATATATATCCATATTTATTTTGTGCCTTTTATTTAGTGTGTATTAAAATATATTTTTGTCGTTGTGTTTGGAATTTTCCTTGGTCACGCAGCTGCAGCTATCTATTGAAATCTCACTCTTAGAACAATATTCCCGTACACTTGGCCATATTTCGATAAGAATGAATAGATGCAAATGATCATATTCTGGATGCTTCAGATCCTATTGCATTTAAAGGCCTATTTTATTCTTTTATGCTACATTTTCTTATAATTCTGCCATGATTATATCTATCGGAGAATACGAAAAACAATAGGAATCAAAAGAAGATTCGCCTTCATTTACGGCCTGATACCACTTGGTGCTTTAAAAAGCGAGTTAATCCAGGCACCATTTCAGTTAGTGGTAAGGATCTCCTCCTACAACCGATATCTCTCAAAGTGGTATTCTCTTTTGCTATCATTATTGCCAAGCTCGGGCGGTTCCCTCTATCAAGTGGAATCGGTTACCTATGTGCTTTCCCTGGGGACCCTCTAAACATTACCTAGCGGAGAAAACCCGTCTCCTACATTCCTGTGTAAAGCAGTTTACTCCTTAGTCATTTCTTTCGGCTTGCAGATGGGTAACTCTTTAGTTGAGCCGGCAGAATCATTCCTTCACTTTTTCAAGGGCCTGGTAAAACACTTAAGAAAAATATAAAAAATACGCGTCCAGAACCTAACCTCTCCCGGTAAGATCAGTTTGGTTTGAAGACCCTTCCTATACGGCTGAGAGGTGACAGAGTAAACTAAGGCTGCCCGATCAATAAAGGACTCGTATATCGTGACTCTTTTGTGGGTTCGTCTTCCTATACACAAAAATAATCCGATGGAGGTCGCCTTGCTGGCCCTCTTGTCTCGATATGATACTAGGCAATGAGTCTAGTAAGTCCCCATTGTAGGCAGGTATCCTTTGGTGCTCCTCTCTTAGGCAACAAAGCCTTCCCCATGAGTAGGCTCCGACCCTTTGTGAAACACCTCAGAGCCTAAGTCACACTCCTGAGCAATATCCTCCTTTCGGAACATTGATTCCCATTGACATAAAAGGATAGGATACTCCTACGACGGTGCTCCGGACCAACCAGATACTTCTTTATTTCGTAGAGGGACCAGGCCCATCCTAGTCCATCTTGCATTGGTGCTGCTTAAGGCAGAACAGAGAAGAGGGTGCACTGCTTGTCTTCCTCTCTAAAGAAAAAAGCAACAAGGAAAAAATATAAAGAATAGGGGATCCTCTCCTTCCAAGGAACGGGTCTGCTGCTCACTGGATGAGTGACCAAGCCACGGATTGTATGTTCGGTCTCGGTGTGCCCTCGAGAATGGGGAAAGAAAACCAAAATACGAAGTATAGAGGAGGACTAGCTTCAATGCATTATGAACTCTCATCAAGAAGCTCAATGGCGCCTTCGAAACGACCACATACAAACGTTTTATGGTCCATTCGTGATAGTGATTGGATCTTGCCATATCCATGGTTATCTGTAAAGAGGAGCAATCTGATAAATGCATTTGATCATGTCACGAATACAATTATAAGCGCCCCAGGGACACTCAATGGCTCGCCTGAGCAGGTTAACCCACAATCTACCAGAAAGGCATTCTATGCGGGAAAAATCGTTAAGTATTACCAGGAGGAAATCAATGAAAGGCTGACGGCCATAGAGCCATGAATGTCGAGCGATGATGGCTAACAGGGAGAAGGCTCGAGAAAAACCTCTACATTCTTCGTCACGTTAACCGAGAGCTGCCTAGTATCGCTGCCGTGTGAAGGAATTCGAACCATTACCCCTTGGTGTGTTGATTTTGCCACCGCTTTAGCCATAAATATCAAACTTGTAGACGTATTAAATCGAATAAAGCTGTGTAATACAGAAAGCGGGAGAGGATGTATGGGTTTGTCAGGAGGAGAAAAAGGTTGAAAAGGAAGCTACTCTGAAACATGCAGGAAAAGAGGAGTATTATAATTAAGGATACTTAGCGATATATAAATAACGCTCAGTTATTAATACTCATGTATCAGATGTAATGAATCTGTAACAAGACTAATGCCACGAGAGGAATCAAACAAATAAAATAAAAACAGGCAAAGCACTACTACTTCCCAGATTCCTAACGGGTAGCATAATAAGAAAATTCACTTCACAAAAAAACAGAAATTCAACAACACTATAACACTATTAGAAAATGCAACTTTAGACCAAAACAAAAATAAAAAAAACAGGCAAACACGGCTCCTAATCCATGCAAAGAGTGAGCTGAACCAGAAAAAATCAACTCACTGCTTCCCTTCAAACTAGAACCTAAACACTAAAACACCAAATGATAGATTAAAAATCAAGAAATATATATAACTTTAAAAAAATAACTAAAATAAGATTAAACTCTTATTTAGTGTGTTTAGTATCTGTATGTCTTTGTTATGGGAGAGCTTTGAAGACTTCTTTTCATGTCACCAATTATTCAATTCAAATGTTTTCAATAAAATGAGTTGGATGACGACAAGCTCCTGGATGAAAAAAAAGAAGGCGAATTTCAACTATTTACACCATTATTCCCAGAGATCTATTGCCAATTATTTTTAAGGTTGAAGTTATTTGTCAATTTACCCTTTTGATTTGCTACTTCTTTACCTGTCTGCTTTTCTGCTGTTTAGATTACGGTATTTTACTTCGCTACCAAATAAGTTGTTGTTGTTGTTGTGGTTCCCAGGGTTCTGTCATTCCAGGAAACCTGCACCACACTGACTGGATCCCACCATAACTGATGGACATGTGAAATGTTGTGATGTTGTCTGAGAGCTGCCAAGTTAGGGCAATCTGCCATAAGATGCGTGACTGTGTGGGCACTATGCGGTGTTTGTAGGTATTTATTGACTGGTGGTGTCCACAGCGAAGATACGTAAGATGTACTCTCTCCGAACTTGTGAGTTGCGTTTCTGTGCTGCTTATTTCAGGTAGCGGGCTGTGATAGAACGAGTTGAATCTGTGTTAAATTCAACTCCTATCCCATATTAGTTAAAACCTCGAGGAGGCCCACGTGCATCTTCGATTCGAGGCTTGGAGTCTTATCAACAGCTACCGGACGTCAATGTTTAAACAAGGAGGTTATCGTCCCCCCCCCGTTCGCCCCCATACGCCGACCTCGCCAGATCGAGTTAGGCTTATGAACAGATAAGGCATTTTTCTCCGGCCCAGCTGTGCGTTCCCTCGAAGCTTCCACCCCATTCTCCCCCACGCCAAGGAGATGTCCTGGCTATTTAAAGGAAACTTTACCACTAAGATCAGATTGGAGATCCAGATTTTCGTCGCGAAACATCACCACGACCCTCTCTCCCTTTGTGCGCCAAGGGACCTCGACCTCGAGATTCACCATCACTTGTC
Source organism: Ceratothoa steindachneri (assembly GCA_963969495.1). NCBI lineage: Eukaryota > Metazoa > Arthropoda > Malacostraca > Isopoda > Cymothoidae > Ceratothoa > Ceratothoa steindachneri. The sequence goes on from OZ018328.1 coordinate 90,263,375, forward strand.
CAGAAGGAGGACAATATTCCTTGAGTGCCAAAGGTTCGAGCCTTTAGTGACGCCAAGTCCCCGAGGCATCCCCCCCCTGTTGTTCAAGGAGAACAACATTAGAACAGCCATTGTTCGTTTTGAGCCCTTCGCCAAGAAACGGTTCTCACCCCCCCTGTTGTTCAAGGAGAACAACATTAGAACAGCCATTGTTTTGAGCCCTTCGCCAAGAAACGGTTCTCATCCCCCCCCCCCCCCTGTTGTTCAAAGGAGAACAACATTAGAACAGCCATTGTTCGTGAGCCCGTAGACAAGAGACGGTTCTCATCCCCCCTTTGTTCAGAAGAGAACAAAGTAGAACAGCCATTGTTCGTCGAGCCGTTCGTCGAGTAACGGTTCTCCTTTCCAAGACGCCTCGTCAGGATCCTTTTATCCCCCCACTTCGGCTGGAACTCGCCAGCGGACCGAATATTCCTTCAAGTACCTTCCACTGCACCCTAATGAAGTTACGTAAGCCAAGCGTCACCTTTTGAGTATTGATCCCTTATTTGTCAATTCTATCCTGTGCTTTAAAGGGTTTATCGAACCATCCCATCTCTTTAACTCCATATTTGTTTTACCCTTTTTGATCCCTTAAATCCTTGGATTAGCCCGAGTCTCCACGACCCTTTCCATTCTGTTTGTCAATATTTTCCGTTTTTGTGTATTGTTTATAGTTATTATTAATAAAACTCTATTTTATTAATGATAGCAATATTATTATCCTTGAGCTCAGTTCCACTTCTTAAGCATTTTGAAGATACATAATACCGGCCGCCAGACAGTAAAACGCACTCTAAAGATAATTAAGGAAGTTCCCTCAACGAATAGTGTAATATATGGTATCGTCGGGAGTCATTCTACGACATATATATATATACTATTTAATTTAGTGTCAGGTGTGTAAGGTTTAACGCTATATTTTTGCAAACACTGGTCTCAGTCGAGTAAAGCATAGTGTTATTCGTTATAATAATAGAATATAGTAGTTCCCTTTTGTTTTAACGATTGCTATCCCCTTTTTTTTGAAACTTAAGACGCTGGAGTAGCTCAAGGAACGGTTATAATAATTTGTTTGTGTTTTTTCGTGATTTTAGTCAGTGGTTATTTAGATTGAGAAACCAAGTACGAATAGGTCAGTGCCCACATTTAGGTAGGCTAATTCTATAGAGGCATAATTCTTGTTGCGAGGAATTTTAGTTGGTTGACTAGTGCGCCCCCAAGTGCAAAGATGACTCCGTTCGAAATCTTTAAAGCGCAAGGAGAGTCCTGTGGACTTTCCGGAAAAGAACTAATTAAGTACATAGAAGAGGAGCAAAGAAAAAAGGAAGAAAGAGAAAGAGAGGAACGGATAAGACAAGCTGACCAACAGATTGAATTAGCTCGGATTGAAGCAGAATTTCAAAAAAAATGGAAGTAATAGAAAGGGAAAGAGTAATCCGACGAGAAGAACGAGAAAAAAAAATCCAACGAGAAGAAAGAAGGACGGACTCGCGCTCCTTCCCAGGGAAGCTGACAAAGTTTCCGAGCCCCGTAAAACCCCAAAACTTCTTTCCCCAAAACCAACAACGGGACTCCAAACCTCCCGTTAAGACTTCTCCTCCATCTCTCTTCCCGAAGCGACCAACCATATGCTTCACCTGTGGTGTAAAAAACCACATGAGCTGGAATTGCCCCGAAAATTCTAGGCTCAAAAGCGGACCAGCCCACCAAGTTCACCAGATTAATGCAACCCCGGCTCCCCCGGTGGTGCAGACCCAAGCAGAAACTTCTCCCCATCCGTCAGGCCACCAGGTAAATTTTTTTTTTTATAAAAGTTCAGCGGGAACTTTGAAATATGAAGAGGGCAGCGTGGACAGCTGTCGAGTATCGACTCTCGTCAGGGACACAGGATGTACATGCTTCATCGTGTCCGACGAACTCCTCCCAGTGGCCTCTAACCACGAAAAATTTGCGGTAGTACGTGACTACCTTGGGCGGGCGAACAGATTCCCCGTCGCTAGATGTTACCTGCAGTGTCAATATTATAATGGCTGGGCTGAAGTCATTGTAGCACCAATAAAATTCTGTTCCGTACTTATAGGAAAGAGCCCCCAAGTAAGTTTCGACCCTGTGTTTCAGGCCGCCCTTCCTCAAGGCCAAGATAAGAAAGAAGCCCAGGAGCCCGTCCCCATCAGAACCCCGATACCGTCCGATTTCCCGGAGACCCCTAACCAGGACTTTAGGACGGAAAAAGAGGAATGTGATTCACTAAAACCCTTAGGTGATAAGGCCCCAGACAAGGACACGGAGACTGTCCCTGGACCCCAAGAAAAAAAGAAACCCCAACGCGCCCATGGAGATACCTTCGTAGAACTGGACGAAGCATCGGCGCTTGAAGAGGATTGCCCCGCGGAGTCCCTTAAGGTAATCCAGACAGTGTGCATCCAACCTGATGCCGATTACCCTCCTCATTCCCTACCAGGCGAGTCTTTGGAACCCTCTGACCTGAAAAGTGACGCGCAGCTGACACCACGTCAGAAGAGTCAGATACAAGAACTAATTAAATGGAATCACCATTTACCCGCCCTATTAGCTCTTTTCGAGCAACTGCGTGAAAATGGCCTCACCATTGGCCCCAGCAAATACTATTTTGCTCACGAACCCATTAAATATTCGGGTTTCAAAATAGGACCAAGCCAGTTAGGTCCCCAAGAGAACAAGATTAAGGCAATCGCCGACATGCCCCTCCCAATTACAAAGAAGCCATTAAGATCGATCCTAGGATCAGCTTCTCCCTATCAGCGATTTGTTCCGAATTTCGCTGCAATTTTGGCCCCCCTATGCCCCCTTCAGGAAAAGAATTTCCCCGATCGTTTACGTTGGAATGATGTCGCTGTTTCCCATTTTAATCAGCTCAAAAGTAAGTTCATTTCTGCCCCCATTTTTAAGTTGCCCAACCCGGAAAAATCCTTTGGGGTTAAGACCGACGTGATCAACGAGGGCATTGGAGGTGTACTCCTTCAATACGTGGATGACAGAACGAGTCATCCAGTTGCATATGCTAGTCGTCAATTATTACCACGCGGAAAGAGATATGCCACTAGAGAAAAGATAGCTCTATCAATTATCTGGGTCATAGACAAATTCAAGATGTACTTGATATGTAAAGATTTTCAAATAGGAACCGACCACCGTCCGTTAGCCTATATTAGGAATTTGAGACACTCAAACGGCCGCATCGTGCGCTGGAGTTTACTCTTGCAAGAGTATCAATTTAAAATAAATTATATCAAAGGTTCTGATAACCAGGTCGCTGACGCACTCAGTAGGAATGCGTTACCGAATAGCGTAGAACAATTGTATTCATAGGATTAGTATCTCCATGTAGGTATATACCGTCTTGTACGACTTAATTTAAGATTCTTTTGTAATATAATTAATTAATGTATATGTCTGAATTTTGTAACGCTCAATGTCTAATTTATTTTGATGTATATATATTTGTTCTTATTAATTTACGTATAAATTATTTTGTCCCGTATGTACTAAGTTTATATCCTTTCATTGTTCCATGCCTTTTTTTTTATTAAGTTGTATTAAAGGTTATTTTCCCCTGTAATCTAAAGATCAAAATAATCATGTATTGAGGTAATAATAGTTAGGTGCAGGAAGATACGGTTGGTACAAGAAAATGAGTTCCCTACAACGGAGCTCTATCGTTGTCCCTTCTCTCTTTTTTTTTCGAAGTGACAACTTCCCCTGGAATGGAGGGGTGTGATAGAACGAGTTGAACCTGTGTTAAATTCAACTCCTATCCCATATTAGTTAAAACCTCGAGGAGGCCCACGTGCATCTTCGATTCGAGGCTTGGAGTCTTATCAACAGCTACCGGACGTCAATGTTTAAACAAGGAGGTTATCGTCCCCCCCCGTTCGCCCCCATACGCCGACCTCGCCAGATCGAGTTAGGCTTATGAACAGATAAGGCATTTTTCTCCGGCCCAGGTGTGCGTTCCTTAGAAGCTTCCACCCAATTCTCCCCCACGCCAAGGAGATGTCCTGGCTATTTATATGGAAACTTTACCACTAAGATCAGATTGGAGATCCAGATTTTCGTCGCGAAACATCACCACGACCCTCTCTCCCTTTGTGCGCCAAGGGACCTCGACCTCGAGATTCACCATCACTTGTCCAAAAGGAGGACAATATTCCTTGAGTGCCAAAGGTTCGAGCCTTTAGTGACACCAAGTCCCCGAGGCATCCCCCCCCCCCCTGTTGTTCAAGGAGAACAACATTAGAACAGCCATTGTTCGTTTTGAGCCCTTCGCCAAGAAACGGTTCTCACCCCCCCTGTTGTTCAAGGAGAACAACATTAGAACAGCCATTGTTTTGAGCCCTTCGCCAAGAAACGGTTCTCATCCCCCCCCCTGTTGTTCAAAGGAGAACAACATTAGAACAGCCATTGTTCTTGAGCCCGTAGACAAGAGACGGTTCTCATCCCCCCTTTGTTCAGAAGAGAACAAAGTAGAACAGCCATTGTTCGTCGAGCCGTTCGTCGAGTAACGGTTCTCCTTTCCAAGACGCCTCGTCAGGATCCTTTTATCCCCCCCCTTCGGCTGGAACTCGCCAGCGGACCGAATATTCCTTCAAGTACCTTCCACTGCACCCTAATGAAGTTACGTAAGCCAAGCGTCACCTTTTGAGTATTGATCCCTTATTTGTCAATTCTATCCTGTGCTTTAAATGGTTTATCAAACCATCCCATCTCTTTAACTCCATATTTGTTTTACCCTTTTTGATCCCTTAAATCCTTGGATTAGCCCGAGTCTCCACGACCCTTTCCATTCTGTTTGTCAATATTTTCCGTTTTTGTGTATTGTTTATAGTTATTATTAATAAAACTCTATTTTATTAATGATAGCAATATTATTATCCTTGAGCTCAGTTCCACTTCTTAAGCATTTTGAAGATACATAATACCGGCCGCCAGACAGTAAAACGCACTCTAAAGATAATTAAGGAAGTTCCCTCAACGAATAGTGTAATATATGGTATCGTCGGGAGTCATTCTACGACACGGGCTGTTGATTATTTTGTTGTGAAGGAGATTGTTCACAGCTTGCCTGGTGAGGTGTGTGTGAATATGTTTTATACCCTTTATTTGCTGGTTTTGGTATGGTATTTAGGGTGCTTGTGTAATATCCATGTGGTGCGTTTACTATTTGTCTGTGGATGGGTGGTTTCATAGATTGTGACAGGGCCTGTTTGCGTCGTTTACGACAGATGCTAGGAACTGTGTGCCTTTCATGTCCAGATGTTTTATTATAGTAAGTACCTTGGTTCAGCATGTAAGTGTTCTATGGGTGTTGTTCGTGTGCTACCAATTATGATTTTAAGTGAAGTGTTATTTGTGACTTGTTTAGCTGGGTGTTGGATATGACAGGGTCCCGGGCAGGGCTGGCATAGTATATTATGGACCGTATGTGTTGCTTGTATATTAGAGTGGGTGTTTATTTGTGTTGTCCAAAAGTTGTGCTTGTTTGTGCTATGAGTGCGATAAGACTTGGCCTGCACCTTTTGCGAACGACATGGGTGTATTGTATGTGATTTTAAGTGTTTTTGTTTTATGTGTGTCGGGTATCGTAGAGCTATTCAATGTTGCTGTTAGTCTGTGTTGATGTTCTTCGTTGGGCCTTGTGAGAAGTGTACTAGTAGACTTGTCACATTTAGTCTGTTTTGTGTTAACCAGTTTTCTGGTTGTGTAATGAAGGTTTTTACTTGTGTGGAGCATGTGTCTGCATAAATGTGTATTGATATGATTGTTAGGTGGTCTGCATATGATGATATGTTTTTGTTGTTTTGTGGTGTTGATATGTCGTGCATATATAAATTGAAAAGTGTGTGGATGACTCGCCATTGTAGTATAAGAATGATTATCTTCTTGATAGGTAGTTGGTTAGCCAGCGTTCGGTGTTGTGTAGTGTTGTGTTTTAAATTTTATTAATCAGGAGTGGTCTGGAGATAGCATCAAACGCTTTACTTATGTCTAATGTTACTATCAGTGTTCTGTGTGGTGGCAGTCTGGAGTTGATGAAATCTTGTACTGTTTGCGTGAGATTGGTGAGTAGGGTTGTAGTTGAGTGTTCCAATTGGTACCCGTGTTGTGTGGGCGACAGTGGAATATGTAGTGTTATCTTGCGTAGGAGAAGGCGTTCTACGACTTTGGATGATGTGCAGAGTAGTGTTATGGGTCTGTATGATGCTGCTTCTGTGGGTGTTTTGTTTAGTTTAAGTAGTGTGATAACTTTACCTAGTTTCAAAATGTTTAGTATTATGCAGTGTGCTTATGAGCAGTGTGCTATGTTTCTAAATTTTTGTGTGCCATGGGGACAGAGGTGTTTGAGATGTATGTTGGATATGTTATAAATGCCCATGACTGAGGCATTTTTAAGATGTTTCATGATGAATGCAGTGTCTACTGCTGAGACAGTAACTGTAATCTAGTAAGAAGTCTCTTTTGCGTATGTATATTATGTATGTCTTCTTTGTGTTCGGAAAGCTGACTAATTTTACAGTGATGTGTTATTAAATGTTGGCCTGTTGTTCGAGTGAGGGGATTTTGTCTGAAGGGCTAATGGATTTGTAACTTTTTTCAATGCCACTGTTTAAGTTAGTGAGGCTTCTTATTGTTTTATGTAGTTTGGATTTAATTATTTTGTAGTTAAATGTTTTTAGGAAAGCTAACGGGTTTTCTGTTTGTTTCTCTATTAGTTTGGTAGTTATCTCTGTATTGAGTTCTTGTATACGGTTTATTTTGATTTGTCTGTGAGGGGTGGATGTATTACGTAGATTGTTGCGTTCCCTTATAAGTCTGTCTATGTCTAGTGATAAGTTGGGGTTATAATGTTTTTTGTTACCTTTCGAGATGTGTGCTTTGTCTGCGTTGTTTATTATGTCATTAAACTGTATGGTGTTCTGTTTAATATCGATATTGATGTTATGTGTGTATATTTAGCTCCTACAAACAATCTTATGTGGTTTCCCAAAAACTCTCCTAGGCAGCTTGCTAGGAGTTGGTGATGGTATAGCGGGTGTGTGAGAAGGTGTCTGTTATGGTGCGCAGTGTGATGATGATTGGGAAGTGATCTCATGAGTCTGTTATAGTTTTCCATTTTAAGGAGGGGGCCAGGTTTTGTGAGCAGAGAGCTATGTCTGAAGAAGTTAGATTGAAATTTGCGTTGTGTGGAGTGTGTGTGTGAGTGTCTATGTTGCTAAAGACAAAGAGCTTATCTAGTTGTGTGCAAATTTCAGTATCTCTTTGTGAGGTTTTCTTTTGGGCATACCAGTCTGTGTGATTTCTATTAAAATCTCAACCCAGAATAATGTTTGGGAGGGTATTCAATGCTGGCAGTCTAATCGTGTGGTTTTCTAGTATATAGACATGGTGAGTGTTCCGGTGGAATATATGTGTTGATGAATGTAATTTGCTTATTGTGAGCAGTTTTGATAAGAAACGTTTGCAGTTATGTATGCATATTTGTGTAAACGAATCGATACCCCCACCCTCACATTTGAGCCACTGTTTTGTAACCACAACGTCCTGTCAGTCCAGCACTCCACTGAGTCAAAGGATTCACGCATTAGCTCATCACTAGCCAGTGCGAATTATTCTCAGAGTAATCCGAAGAGAAGAAGAAACATTCTTGCCCTATCCTTTGGCCAGATCATTTCCTCTAGAAGGCGTGTGCCTCCACATCTGCCCCAAGCGCCGAAGGCCTCTTTGGCTTTAAAGAATTTCCCCCTTAAGAACACAGCTGTAAGCGCGGATTCACGCGTCATCCCGGCAACAACATTTTTGAGGTGACGTAACCATTGAGTTCAAGGTCAGACTCAAATCCGATTCTAGTAGGAAGCTATAAAGGTATTTAAACCCCAGTACCTGTTTCGTTGAAGTCAGTTGCATTTAATATTAAAGTAAGCTGTGGGTCAACCATTACTATAACTTCAATTATGTAATTTAGAAAGCCTCACTTAAAAATTTGCTTAATTCAATTATGTGTATTTAGTTTGTTAAATTTGATTAGTTCATGTTTTTAATTAATGTGTAGTTTCCTTAGAAACATTTTTTTTATTCAATCCTTGAAACGCTGAGCAAGGCACTAGGAACCTTTGAAGACTAGCGTAATAAGAATCATAATAATAATCAAATATACCACACTTAGAGAGAAAACGTAATCACGGAGGTTTGGTAGTACGTAACCAACACCTACGTACGAAATCCATCACTCGGTCCTTCCTATCCTACAATAGTTTGCTTGTGAAAGTATTTTGGTATGTTGTTTTTTTCTATGTAGAAAATACTGTGGTGTATATAAGTCATAAGGATGCCACCCTCACCATGTTGTCTGTCTTGTTTGATGGCAGTGAAGTTTGGAATGTTTGAAGTTTTGTATTTGTATTGTAGTTTGGTTTCCTGTATTATAGCAATGTGGAACTTAAATTTATGGAGGAAGTATTTGAGTTCCATGAGCTTGTTTTAGATGCCATGTGTTTAGTTGTACAATTTTAATGTTGCTGCAGTTGTTTCTTTGTGGTGTATTTCTTTGTCTGTTTGGCAGTGTTGTTTGTTGGTTGGTTTAAGTTATATTAGTAGGAAGGGGTGTAGGGAGATGAGTAGGTGTTGGTTGTGTGGCATGTTGGGGAATAGCTGATGTTTGTGTGTGAGGAGGTAAAGGAATGTTAGGAGTAGGTGTTGGCTGTGACGTATGTTGGTGAATAGGTGGTGTATATGTGTGCAGAGGTAAAGGAATATTAGGAGGTGGAAGTTGTGTGGTAGTATGTTGTTATGGCTGATTTGTGTATGGTCGGGTGTGGGGTGTTTGTAGTGTGTTTGCCTGTTGAGTGTTGTTTTTGTGTATGATTTAGCATAGAAGAAACGTCCATTGTGCAGTGTAGTTAGTCTTTTAGTGTTTTGAAAGTGGTGGACCAGAGGTGTACTAATTCACTATACGATTTGCAGTGAACTGATCCACCTCCGGCACGTTTGGCTGTGACGCGTGAATTATAGATGGGGCAAGTGGGTCTGTTTCGATATACACGGCTACGAGTAGTTAAAGGGATTCAATCGCCGGGTTACTGAACCCTTTTAAATAAAAGAAAAAAAAACTGGCAGATGCCAGCAGCATGGCACCGCCCAGGCTGCGGTAGACTGGAAGATCATCGAGGTTCCACTCCCCTCGGTTTTTCCCTGATTTGCAGATCTTCGGCACTCGTCCATTGTGGTTGTTTGTGGTCGATGGGTTTGGTACTAGTCCTTTGCATTCGTCCGTAATCAGCCTCTGAAGTAGATCCAGGAATAAAACGTGACCACACCAGATCTACCCAATAAGTAAAAGGTACTATGTCCTCAGCAAGATTTTAGCAACTTGAATTCGGGCTTGGGCACAACAAATTACCTTAAAACTCCTATTTTTCAACTCGATATTAGTCATTACCTTTTAGACGCTATTCCCTAGTCACTAAGAATATATTATATTTATCTATATAAACCAAACTTTACCCCAAACTGCCGTTAGAATCCACCAGAACTCTGTTTCAAAAGAATTTCTACTACAAAAACGGTTGAGTTAGCTGGAAGCAAAAAACGTGTCCTCGGTACAATGTTTAAGGAAGAGGATGGTGCAAAGCATTACTGAATTAGCCCCTGTTGTGCAACAAATGTAAGTTAGTTACCTTTTCAGGAATGCTTCAGATATAAGCATTAACACAAGTCTACAGTATTTATGATTCATTTTTGCCGAAAACTGATCAGACCAGAAAAATATTAGGTGTAGAAAATGATTTTGCTTCTCCCTCTTGTGATTGCCCAAACCGTTTTCCTCCCGGCCAGGCTCTCTAATTTGCATTTTCCTAATATTTTGCCTTATATAACACTGGTCGGCAAAAATTCCTCAAATATATTTTATTCTCGCAAGGGAGTTGATGATTCAACATGGGTAAGGACCCTGCTACAATTGAATCCTTTAGGAGCCACTCCCCATCTTCTACCCCCGTGCCCCAAGAAAAACTGGTGCTCTCTCTCTCTTTATTTTTTTTAACTCTTTTCAACCTTTCATTTGTATATTACGTTGTATTTCCATTTCCATGATAGGAATTGCGTCTGAATATCGACGATAATAAAATTGAATGTAAGAGTTCAACCCTATATATGTGGTCTGCATTAATCTTCATATCTTTGGTTTGCTATTTGTCAACTTTACATTTGGAATTTCGCGACAGTGCCAGAATAAGCCTGAATTAAGTTTTAGGTCTGTGTCTCGTTCAATCTCAAATGACACCGGCTGATAATCTCTAATAAAATAATAAAAATCTAGGGAATGTACTTTGGCAGTCGTCTTGGAATCAAGAAAGAAAATGACGCTGCATGTCATGGTATACAGGTAGTTCAAATTGATTACGAGACTGGCTAAAAAAAAGAAAAAAATCAATGCCTTAGCAGTTCCCATGATATGGTGGGAGTAAAAAACCCATGTTAGAAATTATTGTGGTCAACCTAGCGACATTTTTAGCTAAGAACATAAACAAGAGTGGTTATCTTAATTAAGAATCCGCGATAAGATCAGTTAAGCTCAACAAAGATACATATTTCCATTCTGCTATCACCGAATGATTACATTTACGATAGTGAACACATGGATAGTAAGAAATTTTTTGGTGTAGGTGCCACAAGTACGGATGCATATAATTTTTGCATAATAAGGAAGACCAACCAAAGCACTTCCTTTAAACAAAATTAACACTCATAAAGAATAAAGCTGAATTATAGACATCTCTTCTGAAAGAAAAATCTCTGCTCAAGAAGGAGGAGAACATTTCAGGAAAAGTATTCAAATTCTTAGTTCATATTTTATAGTTATTGGAGCATTACTTTTTTAAACATTAGTAAACTATTTCGCAGCCTATCGCAAGAACAAGATCCTTCCCATTATTGCTGATTCAACGATTACTCCAAGAAAAGCCTAGAGGAGGCGCTTATACACCCTGAGAGCAGGAAGCCTTTTGTCCATTTAGGATATTCAGTGCACATGAAATAATGTTATGCGAATATCGGGGTACTTCTATATCCCATAAAATATCAGAAATACAATTAAAAATTATGTGGAGAGATGATATGTTTATAGGAATGGGATCAGGTTTCACAAAAAAATACTACACATTATATGCAGTTGTAATGGCCTTTGCGACAAATAAACCCATCATTAATTTCTAGTTGCTAAACAAAATATTCTGCTCCCTATGCTTCATATAAAGCTACGAGGGGTGGTCAATAAGTTTTGAAATTCGGATATAAGGAAACGAGATATGAGGAAAAGTGTTTTATTATTTTTCAATATAACTACCCTCTACGTCAATGCACTTGCGCCACTTGTCCCTGAGGCTTTGAATTCCCGACAACCAGAAATCTCCCGACTGCTGTTCAATCCACTCCTGGACGGTGAGCTGGACATCTTCATCGTCCCTAAACCGGCGTCCACGCAGTGCAGCCTTGAGCTGGCAGAATAAAAAGTAGTCGCTAGGGGCCAAATCTGGACTGTAGGGGGGATGGTTGAGCTCCTCGAAGCCGCACTCGCGCAGGGTAGCTTGTGCAACTCTGGCCTTGTGGACTTTGACGACGTTGAAGTCGATCATGGGGCATGATGTTTCTAGGGACTCAATGGGAAGAGACCTTGGTCATGGCCAAATTTTCGTGGATGATGTTGATAACACTTCCATATAATATTCTAAGTTCTCGCTTGATTTCTTTGACCTTCACCCGTCGATTTTTAAGGATCATCCTCTCCACACGGGCTGCATTGTCCTCGTTGGTCACGTCTGAAGGGCGTCCTGGACGGGGGTCATCTTCAAGGGACTCACGACCATGGCGGAACTCCCTATCCCAGCGAGCAATGGTTGCATAAGAAGGGGCGGTGTCAGTGTACACTGAAACCATGCGTTCATGGATCTCTCTTGTATTCTTGCCTTCCCTGGTCAAAAATTTGATCACTGCGCGGTGCTCAACCTTCTCCATTGTTGAAAGATTTTTGACTGAAGATCTGCGATCAGCTACTGCTTCTTAAATAGACGAGGAAGGAGCGTGCGGCTGCAGGTTCTGACTTGTCATAACTGGTCCTAACATCCCCCCAAACAGCCATCCCTTTTCCTCTGTTTTGCCGTACCGATTCGCAAAACTTATTGACCGCCCCTCATATGTTTATTAAAAACATCGGGAAAGAGAAACTCAAAGACATTTGATTATGTCGTAGGTCAATTTCAGACGATTAATGAGGCCAAGCTGAAGGAAGGCATTTTGATTGTTCCGTAGATCAGGAAATTCCTAAAAGATCAAATTTCAGCACACGTCCAGATAATATATGTATAGTAAGAGGCATAGAATTCATTTGGCTGGTATGCTAAGTTGTGAGATCCCCAGATGTTGAAAATGGCGTTCAAAACTTCTAACATCTTATACTGCTATGGGATGTAGGATGTCTCTCAAAGTTTATTCCGTTCATTCACATTTAGACGTTTTTGAGGAAAACCTGGTAACAGTGTCCGAGGAACAAGACAAGCGCTTCCATCAATACTAAGGTTCCTGAAACGAAAGAATAATTGCATGTTACTGCTGGATGTTGTATAAAGAACCTGAAATGGAACAGTAAAGGAAAACAAAGATCAACAGTTTTAAGGTAGCCATGTGACTTATTTTTTATGTAGTCTGTATAAAATTACCGTGACATGTGAAAAACTGCCCTTGTTTTATTTTTACTTGAAATTTTGGTTTGTGATAATTCATCAAGTTTCTTCTATTGTATAATTTATACGTATGTATATTTACTATCTGTTCCTTCCACAATGAAACAGAAATTCTGCAATAATCTGCTTCAAGTCCAAACCTTACCATATTATATATGTTCGCTTAAGCATATAACTAACAAAAATATTGGATGAAAATAGTAGGTGAAAATAATATAAGTGATACACTCAAATGAAATGCAAAATCAAAACCTGCACAGAAAATATGGCTAAAAAAGTAAAAGTAAGCGAAAGTTCAATTTTTACGATCAGTGTAATCAGGTATACATGGCTTCAAAACAGAGGCTAAAACCAAAATAGTTGTTATTTGTTGAGAATAGAGGTTCTTGGCTGCTATGTGCCCCGTCGGAACCACCAGTTTAGGCACGATAAGCGAGAGCCTTGGAAACAGTTCGAATATCAAACTGCTTTCTGAGATAAGGGAGGGCTTGGAATGTCAAACGCGCACCTCTGCCTTCTCTTAAGGCGTTATCAAGAAACCCCCGCGGAGGTACTTCCCATCCCTCAGCTTCGTGTTTGACCAAGGAGTGGTTCCTCCCTCCACACTTGGCTGAGACAGTAACGGTTCTGGCTCGTCCCTATATATTGTTGGTCGCAATTGCGTATCGACAGTATAGCCCTACCATTCTTAACGATACACCTCATACTCGATCGCACTCCATTTTTTTACGAGCCAAAAGGATAGAATTATACCGAAGGATCTGATCCCCAGTCAATAGGCCCATCTTTGGTTTCGGTACATTTCATTCGGCACGAATACTCCCTCCAGTTAGTATTACTAGTAGAGGTTAAACTCCCTGTGATTAAAGTCCGTCGAATAACCAACCGATCCGTGTTTTATCTCCTTAAGCTTCGAACACAAGCTAGGCTGAGACGAATCATCTGTGGCTTCCTTGCCAGTCATCCCAGTGTACAAAACTACCGAGGCTCGTTACAGTCTCCTGACGTTCCCGTCAAGCTCCCCCTATTTCGCCCAAGTCGCTCTGTTAGATCGATTACTGTAAGCATCGAGTATCCATTGCCATTATTTCCTCCGAAATAGTTTTTGCTCTTATCTTTCCATAAGCCTTTTAGTCCACAGACTTCATTAGTTAAGTAACGGCCAACCGAACTCTATTTCTTATAATTAAATCCCTCGCACTCATTTTGGCAAGGTCACTCATTTGACTTTGAGCGCCCACTCATTTCAGGTAGAAGTAAACATACATGTTGTTGGTCATTCTATGCTATTATTCCTTTTCGTACACTGTTGATAAACATTTACTTTAAGACTAGGTAGCAATTTACATACGGCGCAATCTTAGTCGGCAATATCTTGAACATTTGTTTTCAGTCTTTTCTGTAAGGGAGTAAAAATTATATAATAAAACATTTCCATCCAGTTACAAATTCAGCATAGGCCAAGAAGTGTCTTGACTCGATTGGACAATACCAACAAGAAAATTTAAAAGCAAGCAATTGGAACAATTATTAAATGCACTTATTAGATATATTCACGATAAAAGACATTTGGTGATCTTTCTACTAATTTTATAACAGATTTGCACTTCTGTTGGGAGCGCGAAAGGGGTCCTCAGTGTGACTGTAAAATTTAAGGTGGGACCCGAGCCAGGGGATGCTACGTCCCACTGGAGATCAACAGATGAAGATACTTATAAGCAAGGAGTTATACAACGAGGTTTATCGTTGCTCTTTGAATTGTAATTATAACAGTTAGATGCAGGATGACATAAAAATAAGTTTGATTTTCAATTATCATAAATATAACATTAACATTTAGGCACAGAAAGATGAAATCAAAATTATATGTAAGAGGGAATTATTAAGTTTCAAAAAGAACGTAAGATGGTTTGGCCAAGTCTAGGATCAACTTCTACGATCATTTAAATTTTAGCCTTCTAGCTCACCTTGCTTTTGTATGTGATGTATCCATTGAGCAGATATTAAAGCAGTTTTTGCACAGTAGAAAACCAGAATAATTGGTTTATGACTGAAAGCTGTGCTCGCATCTAATCGCAATGAAGTAAACTAGACAATTAAAAATGAATAGATGATAATTGTGCATTGCTGCCCTTTAAATTAACTCTGACACTTTTTATAGGCCAAGTTGTTTTGATTCAGCTGTTAATTATTGTACCAAATTCATCCCATAAATTTCTGAACCTCATTTGAAAAATAATTATCAACAGCCTAATGGAATTTTTAAGATTAAACTATCGATTTTCTGAAACTATGAAACTAATAACAGTATTCTATGTGAAATTTAGAACATTTTAATCGAGTGGTAAGAGTCCAGGGAGCACGGCTCTTTCTCCATATTTTATGAGCATGCACAGAAAACTTTTGATGTTCTTACCAGGTGCACAGGAACACAATATACATGAAATCCACGAGAATCATTAAATAAAGGAATACCATGTATATTTATCTTAAAATTGCCGTACTTTGATCACAATTGCTAATTCCTAAATATTTATGAGAGGGCTTCTTTCAGTTCGTAATATGAGCACTAAGTTTTGAATGATTATCTGGTTTTCAAATTTTTTTGGGGTGTTAGATTATGCTAGGAAAAGCAATTCATATAGTATATTTTAAGAGCCTCTACACGAATGTCTCCATCCCACAGGAAAGAACTGGTTAACGGTATCACTATCCCATGTTCGTCTGTCTAATTTTTTTTAGGAAGAAGAAAGAAATTTTCTAAAGTAGGTCAATGAAATATATATATATATATATATATATATATATATATATATATATATATATATATATATATATATATATATATATATATACATATATATATATATACATATATATATATATATATATATATATATATATATATATATATATATATATATATATA
Source organism: Ceratothoa steindachneri (assembly GCA_963969495.1). NCBI lineage: Eukaryota > Metazoa > Arthropoda > Malacostraca > Isopoda > Cymothoidae > Ceratothoa > Ceratothoa steindachneri. The sequence continues at coordinate 90,279,095 of OZ018328.1, forward strand.
TATATATATATATATATATATATATATATATACAAAGAAAGCAACTACAGGATCTGTGGGTGATAATACAACCACCACAGGGCTATGCCATTTTTATTTTCTGCCGCCCTCTGCTCCCTTTGATTCTGGATTCTTCTAATGTACCTCTCTATTGCCTTTAAAAACTTCCGGTTTCTTGTCTCATTTGCTAATTCGCGTCCAACTCTTATTTTCTTGTACTATATATATATATATATATATATATATATATATATATATATATATATATATATATATATATATATATATATGGATCTTTTCTTTTATTTTAACGCGATATCGTGTCCTAAGCTAGATGGCTGAATGGCCGGCTGAAGAGGCTGAAAGGCCTTTCTCATATGTGGGAATCGAATGATGGGGTGATTCCTATGTTGTAAGTACTTTGGTGGTGTAGGTTGCAAATAAGACGAAACACAAAAATAAAAGATAAGGAAAGAATAAATAAGTAAAAGATAAACATTTTCAATAGATAAAAATTTACAATATCTTTGTAAATTTGAGCAACTAAGTGTTTTCCTTCATTTCGTTGCCTCCATAAAAACACGCTCATATAGGAGTCGGTCAGAGAACGAGCAGTTCCACATTTTTTATTATTCCTCATTTTCGCATTGGCCCAACTCAACTCTATTCGTACGTTGTCATTTCTTAAGTGGGAAAACAACGCTTATGCTTCTAAAAAAAAAACAAAGGATATCGTAACACTAAAAATGACACAGCTTAATAACTCGAGTAACCGGCCGTTCAGCCATCTGGCTGAGGAGACGAAATTGCACTATAATAAGAGAAAAAGATTATATATATATATATATATATATATATATATATATATATATATATATATATATATATATATATATATATATATATGTTCTTCTTTGGTGAACGCGTTCGTGACTTACTAATTCGATGCCAGAGCCGCACGTTCGATCGTAAACCGAGCATTTGAAGTTCTGTGTCCACTTTGGAAGTCAAGAGACGCCTATGCCTGACATTATTTAGCTTGTGAAACTGCAACACTCTCAGAGAACCCACGATCTTCATCAGAACAGCGCTCTTCTCAGTGGCACAAAAGATCAAGACGACTGAACAATTGATCAGATTGCAATTGTCGTCCGCCTTTGTGACCGTTGACCAAATCGAGTAGGTTTAACTGCTCACCCCGCCGTTGTGGGATCTCCACACTGGCCATCTAACTAGGCCTGATGTTTGCCTCCCGTTGGTACGTCGTTGCATCGAGTGCTCGTACACGAGCCGAACGCTTCCGAGACCCACTTGGTGTCATGCCTCTCTTAAGTCAAAAGGATGGCGAAATTTATTAACACCAATACAAGCGAAACCAAAATAATCGAGAAATTTCATTGTCTGCGGAAAGTTTTATGCCTCTATTGTACACTCCTCGCCCATTTAATCTTTTCCAGAATATTGCGTAAAATATCCTTTAAACTGCTGTCCAAGCGGGAAGTAGATATGCCTATAAATGGAATTTCTTCAAGTATTTATCGAAAAATGGATAGAATAAGGAGCGGTTGCTGATATAAATTCGCTTAGAGGTAGATTATTTATAGACAAAGTAATGTTAGAGTACTTCCTAGTTGTTGCCTAATTCATGTAAAAGCAGATCGCGTGGATGAAGACCTTCTTGGGAACTGTGTGAAATCTATCATTTGGCGTAGAGTGAGGTTGGCAGCGAACGTTGTGTGTGTGGCGATTGATATGATTATTCCCGTAGGTCCAGATTAATTAAGCTCGAAAAACTTGAGGTTGCCAGGTGGCGCTATTATAGTGATTACCAGCGGTTGCTTCACTCTGATAAGAGAAATGCTATTATTTTTTTGATAATTTTAATCATTTTATTTCTCATTTATTAATTTTAATAGTATTATAAATATTGCCATTCTATTTTAGGTAGGATAGAAATTAATGTATTCTTACTTTTTCATCAACCATGCTTGTTACAGCATTATTATACAGTGTATTATTTAATGTTTTTAAAGTAGGATACTATATGTTATTGCATAAATTACAGTAACATTATTGTTACACTATTTCAATACGGTTATTGTAATATTTGCAGTAACATAATCAAAAGAAAAATACAGTAACAAGATGTTACTCTATTTTTATAGAGTTACTGTAGTTTCTACAATAGCATGCTGAATTAAAATACATTAGTATGCCTTGTTCCTTTTAGAAATTCAGTTTAATAATGCTGCCTAGTTGCCAGTAAAGTAATATAAAAAACGTTAATATTTTCCAGCTCTTGTTTAATTTAATCTTAATGGGGGCGATTGACACCTCGATATTGCGATTCTATAGAAAATTCGACAAGAAACGCCCAGAAAAGGGGTCCGTATAATGGAAATTTCATGCGTGGAAGAAACAGTTTATGTCCAAAATAGCAGGCAATTCTCCTATTCTGCACATCATTCTATAAAATTCTGGAACCATTTTTAAGAATTTTTTCGATAAATAGCCGTTTTAATATGATTTTTTTATTACATTATTTACATCCTTAGATTACGCACGATGGATAGTTTGAACTTTTTTCACGCCATGAGCTATCAGGAAAGAATTTCCTTTGTATGAAAGAAGTAAGCATAAGATAATATGATAAAGTTGCGACAAGTAATTGATAATAAGGTCATTTCTATATTTCCTTGATTACTTCATGGTAGATATAAGAAGATTTTTACAAACGGATAGAAAAAGTTGCACTTGGAAGAGAATACAGAACTGTGGGTAAAGAGTTTAATCAACCAGATCGTGTGGAAGTACTCGGATTCGACACGGCCTTAGTTTATGGTGTAATACTTTTTTGCCGAAGAAGTCACGATATTACACTAGCGAGAAAATGGTTGCTTCGATACTTTTCTTTGATTACTTTTACTCTAGATAACTTTGTTTCATAAAATATTTATATTTAAATGTGTTTATCATTTACATAATTGCGGCCAAGAATCAATTTGTTGTGCTATGGATGTTCTAGCTTAGCTAGCATAGCAACATTAAATCGTATAAAAGACATGTAGATTGAACATTCAACGCCCATACAGAGTACAATCAATTAAGGAGTTATGTGGGAACCAAAATTGTTTCATAACTTCAAATATAATTTTGAGGGAATAGAGAGTGGATTTCAGAAGAGCTAAAAAGATCTAAAATTCATTATTAGTAACCATAATTATAGACAAGAAGTGTGAAACAGTAAGCATGGCATTTTAAAGTGTAACTTTAGGGGTATTTTAGAAATCCTCGTACCAAGATCCAACAGAAATCTTGTAAGGTAACTAATGAACCTTGTAACCTCTCCTAAACCCTTCTCTTTTGAAGGAAGCCCAAGGTCTTTTTTCACAAAGTAATTCGTTTACTATATGAAGAATATCTCCAGGTCATATTTATCCTTGTTCTACTAGACTATGGTCCCAGTTCCACGTCGACTTCAAAAGTATTAGAACAGCTATCCATTACTTCATTTTTTTTTAATTTATTGGCTACTATATCTCTGATGCTAGGCTGACTAGGCATACTCTTAGCATCTTTCAGGCTTCTATGAATGTAGCTCTACTTGCCTGCTATTGCGCTGCAAATGCTTCTCCCATTCTAGTAGTCCTAGTTTAATGGTATCCACTCTTTGTCTGTTCTTTTCCGACTGAAAACTAATATCTTACTCATTACTTACAACATTCTAGTGTCTAACCCTTACAAATATCTTCGTTTTCCTTTTTGCAACGCCTGCTCTACACATGCCCTCTAAGGTTTCCTCAGATCGGCTTCTTCAAGTTCCTCGTTCTCACCTTGACTGCCGGTTCAAATTATATACTATTTAACTCTTTCTTGGATCAAGCACCATCTGAAGATATACCATGATCGCAGGGCATCCTTTGCATCCAGCTCTTTTACCCCGCTTATTGTTTGCTTGTTGAGAATTAGTTACAAAAATGAATCTCAGCTTTGAAGATATCAGTGAAAAAAAATCTTCTTCGTTTGCCACACTTTTTTCATAGTATACATAAATAAAATTCATAACAGTTCATTTTGTATAATCTAGAAATTCGTAGATAACCTGTAGAGAGGAAATTGAGCCTTACAAGCGATGCGGCAAACATTCAATGTGGCCAAGATAAAAACGAGAAAGGGACATGGAAGCCTTAATTTTTAAAGACCTCGAAAGTACCGAAAGAATGAGTCTAATATTCGAAGAAAGCTAACAAGATGCAAGTATATGTTTATAACCCTAAATTTCAGGTTTAAGCTAAAAAATATCATCAAGCCTCGATGTGACACTTATCCCTCCTTGTTTTGAATATGCAACTCATTTTTGGTCTATGTAGCGGAATAAAGATTAAGAACTGTCAGAAAGGCTTTAACTCCTTGCAACTAAACTAACCCCCTAAAATACATGATATGAATAAAGCGAATGAGGAAAATCTTCGATCTTTAGATTCATTAAAATCAATAAAAAATATGCTATTACGTGGTCAACTGATTGAAGTGTTTTAAATACTAGAATGGTACAGTAATATTATTTAGACTAGTAATATGCACGATGGATGATAGAGCAAATAGCCATGAAATTTGATTTATCCGTATACATACTCGTATGTTTTACAAGGGCATGACTCAAAATTATTTTTCATAACAAGTAACACAAACGTGGAATATTCTGTTATGTCGACAAGGGAAAAACCCGTCAAGCCTTGATTAGTGTTATAAATATAAAACTTTACCTAGTATGACCCACAGATTAGAATGTATAGTGAACTAGCAAGAACGGTAAGGGGAAAATAAAAAATAATGCTGCCTTGATTAGTCCACTGGAAAAAAACGTAAATAAAAATGAATTTATATTCCTCTAGACCTTTCGGGCCATTGTATCCCACTTTGAACACTAGCAGATGAAAACGATCTTTTATTCTTTTCTTTATTTTGAACATTCAAAAGAGTTCAATTGGCTATAAAACTTGCTACTCTTAGGCGTAGCAGAAATATGTAAATATCAATAAACAAACATGATTATATTTTTGGTACACATTTTATAAGTGTGTAACATCATTTCTTAACCTAACATTAAGGTTAACTATGTAATTCTGCCCCATTAAATGGAAGCTAACTTATCAGGTCAATAAAATGAACTCGGTTGCTTTCGATAGAACTTCCCATTTACTACCCACGTCTTAGCCTGGCCTTGAGTGTAAACAAGGGACTTTGATGGTGTTCATTCTGTAGTTCTCTTGTTCTTCCTTTTTCTCTCAATATTATAATTACTTTGTTGATCCCTGTTTACATTGTCAAAGGTGATTTTAGAGTAAAATGGGCTGCTAAATCCTAATATGGCATTAACTTTCTAACTTGCTCTATTTTTTAGGTTATCGAAGCCCCCACCTTTAAGAAATCACCTCACTAAGCTTTATGAATCCTCATTATTTTTCCCATTTACAAAAGTTTTCGAAGTAAATTTTAAGTATTAGGATGTGTAAAATATTATTATAAAATGCTGGCCTAAACCCTTATTTCATTTCATTTTGAACAAGTTAAGAATATTGAATGAATAATAATTAATCGTTCGAAAAAAGCTCCGTGTATGATTTCATTTTGCGCGACTTATGAGTACAATCACGTTGAATGCTCCACGGGTATCCTAACATCATATAGTTGTCCCATCTACCTTGATTCATTTCCTTCATTACATTTATTTTTTGATGGCACCTCTTCCTATGTTTCTTACTAATATCACCAAGATTCTCTGAAATCTGTCCGAGTGTCTATTGAGATAGTGTACATTTTGTTTATTTTAACACCCATATTTCTTAATTTATACCAATTCTTGCTAATTGTCTCTTTTGTTGTTAACCAAGAAATTCTTAAAAGTAAGGTACAATTCTACGAGGCAGATACTTCAAAGTCATTTTGATTTTGTGGAAAATTAGAATCATTGTGTTCCAAAAATTTAAGTACCATTATATGTTCGTGATGTAAGTTTATCAATATTCAGTACAAAAAACGATCTGCAAATATAGTTGAAGTAATCGCCGTTTATGTCTAAAGCAAAGAAGAATTGTTGGAGGGCGAATGATGTTTTTGCTTTGCACTAATGGTTCGGTAATGATCTTTGCTGTCCCAACTCTAATATTCGTTCATAAAGCCCATGCTACTTTTTCCCTATGATCTGTCTTTGCTCAACTATCTCAGTAAGATATTCATCATATATAGGTCATCACAAATATAAAATCAACAGACTTACTGAAGATATTTCTTTGCATCTTTATAGCCATCTTTAAGTTTTATAGATCATCAATTTTGTTTGCCATTTTTAAAATAAAACTTGTTTCAAGGATCTGGTTGCGCTGTCTTTCAAAGTTCCAAATTTATGGACATTTTTCTGGTATTCCAACTTAGTGAATTTCTTTATCATCCTTCAAGTGCGAAAGAGGTTTATCCTCTCATATACGACAAATCGTTACCCTCGCTTCCGTCTATAAACAATATTTTCCCTCAGCCTGGATGCTAAAATTTCCGATCACTGCTTTGACAAAGTGACGTATTGCAGCATATCACTAAGCTTTGGGAGGAGACCTGCTCAGGTGTGAAAGAACTTTATTCCTGTTCACATTGAATGTTACCACACTTTTTACATTCCAAGCACTGCATTTCTTCAACATCTAACAATGAAGGGTTGTCAGTGGGGCAAATACTTTGCTGGTTTTTCAGTTCTTTTCTGATCATAAACACACAAAATTTAAGTTTTTCTGCTAATTATTTGTCCTCTGCTGAAGGCACTCTATACAGGATTTTGAACCCTTTTAGGGAGCCAAAAACCTATCATTTTTATTGAACACTTCACTACGAAACTAGCAAGATGTGCTTGTTCTGAAAATTCGGTGATATTTTTCTCTCCTTTTGTAAAGTGTATTTGCTACAAAAATAGACATGATACTGCTGCTTATGTTGGAAAATATAAATCTCTGCTATATTGTGGCAAAAACATAATTTGAGGGGAAATACTAAACCTCAAAAATTAAAAACAATTCGTCAAATCTAATATAATTTTTAACTTCCAATGTAGACTAAATTTGTTTACATACCTTTGGAATCTGATTTTTTTTGTTGGTCGGTGTTTTGTTATTAAACTTGCACTTTCTTCTCACATTTACCCTATTCCAGCTAAATCGATTAAGCGAGCATGATTTTCTGCATTTGACTCTCTTTTCCTATACTTCTTTCCTTAATTAACATTAATCTGCTTTATACTTAGCATTAATCTCACAGTTATTACATTTGGACAGGCAGAATATAGTTATTTTCCCTCCTTAATTGAAGTGCCATATTCCTAATAAATATACAGAAAACAGAAGAATGAACCCCTTTCAGTGCTATATTTCTTCAAACCCTTTTACTTCCCTATCATCGATGGCGCACAATCAGTATATATGCTACAACAGTCATTCCATGAAAGACCATGTTCCGTGAGATACGATGTTACAGTTGCAAAAATGTCCTCCCCAGTGGATGTGTTCTGTAGTTATTTGCAAAACATAAACTGCTCCACAACTCCTTCATCAATCCATCTGTTAAACCTAAGAAATTGATATTTGCCATCTATGTCCAGATCACATCAACCTGCAAAGCAAATTTTGCCTTTGATACAATCCGCTGCACAACTTGTTAATTGATATCAACTGAAAGTAAAGATATCCTATAATTGATTGTCCTATTGGGGAAAGGTACTTTATAAATCTGACCCTGAGCTTCTTTGCCAAGCATTCTTTCAATAATTATGTTACATGCAGAGATAATAATGTCTTCACCAATTGCCAAGGCTTCATTCACTGCTATCAGTATGGTACTTTAAATGAGACTTCAAAGAGCAGTGTCAGCTATGGTTTCTCCTTTGACCATTGTACTAGCTGCCATTTTCTGCACTTCTAACAAACGAGAAAAATTGCACGCCTTTCTGTGAGACAGCAGGGTGTTTGATGGTTCGGTGCCGCTTTAGCTTGATGGTACTATGGTTTCATTGCTAAGTGTATTTCCATATACCGCACACAATGGGTGAAACTTATCTTCATCATTATTTCATACAAAACCCTGTGCTAAGTATGACTCATCATATATCCGTTTCTTTATAAGAGGTGCTTCTTTCACCTTACTACATTTTGACCCGGATGGATGAGGAACACTTTCATTATTTGAGGTTGAATCAGAACAAGCAGTGATCAATGAAGGGACTATTTTATTTTCATCTTCTTCTTCCTTGAGTTTTCGCTTCCTCAGTACGAACTTATCCATAGCTATGATCCATTTCCTAATCTGCCACAGAAAACTGAAAAAACAAAATAACATCCATTATTCTCCCTTTCTCAACTAAGAGTTCAACGAACATCGTGTAGATGCACATAAGATCATACATTATTCTGGGGAGACACTGAGGGTGGTATGTGTATGTATATGGGTGTTGTGAACGTGAGAGGCGAGACACAGCCAGCTCATCATAACTTTCACGTGAAGAATGCAGAGAGCGTCTCAGTACTAATAAAGGAAATATATGATATTATTATGAGTGGGAAAAGTAGGGGGTGTGTGAGGAAGGGTTATGGGAGGCGGAGTTTGCGGCGCTTCGTGCTGAGCCTGTCTGTATGTGTGGGATTTTCAGTGTATTCTGTTATCACGTGACTGTTATAGGTCTTCCATATCACTTATCAGTTGGAATTTTGTTTGAAAACTTCTCAAATGGCTAAAGGTCGATTTACCACGATTTATGTATGCATTTAGCAGTATAATACTTTGTTTATATTGAATTTTTTACAGAATCTCATGGCACCCTCTGTTAATCCCGCGGCACCTAGGTTGAGAACCTTTGCTTTAAGGAGATGCTAACATTATCAAACACATCAGAGGAAATGAAGATATTACGAAAGTTGGTAAAACTAGTCTCCCTACGGCACTGCTTATTAGTGTTTTAGATATTAAATTAAATGAAGTGCCAATGTTATTTGGACAGCCGGCATAATTACCGAAGCGTGACCGAACAATAAATAGTATGCCCAATGGTGTGAAAGGTAGTTACAGGGTCAAGAATTACCAAAATGGAGGCATTGGTGACATCTGCAAATATCAAAGGCAATCAATAACATCAAATAGGACTGTCTCAATAGAGTAAGTAGTCACGCCTATCGTAGTTATGAAATAAATGGGTAGGTGCCCGAATGGGTCAAAAATACAAAATCAAGGTTAGAAATGAGATCATTAGCGTAAGAGCCCATCGAAAGTCTTCCTCTTCCGAGATAGTATCATATCGACTAGATGAAATAGAAGGAAAGCTAAAGATAGGAAAATAAGGCATTTGTACTCTTACGATATCAACAGAATTCTAAGACAACGCTTGAAGAAATGCCTTTCAAAAGGGTTGATAGCTACACATAAGATAGAATTGTGTGACAAGAAAAAGAGTACAGGGTGTGGTTGGTACTTTGTTGCTTCTTCAATAAAAAGAAAATAAGAAAGCTATCTGTTAAAGACAAGAGATTGTACTGCTCATTATTTCAATGAAATTGCCGTTGGCCTAAGTGAGGGTCTCCAGGCCGCGTGGTCACCTGCTGCTGACCTTCTCGACGGTCCCCATGTTTAACAGTAAATATTGTGGTGATCCTGGAGCTAGGCTATACTCTGGAAGGTTCCAGTATGCGGGGTTGGGAAGCCAAATGTTTGGAGTGATGTGTTCAAAAAATTGTTTGATAGAGAATTGTCTGGTGAAGAGTAATATTGCCAAACGTAAGGCCTTCCTGCGGCGAGCTACTAGATCAAGAGTAACACCAACACATCCAGGCGCTGGATGTAGCTCTCCGTATTTAGCTTGAGGACATCTGGGAAGATAAACCGGGGCATAAGTTAGCCCTTGCTACTGAACAATCCGAACACCATAATTTTTACAGGCAACTTGGTCTTAATGCCTTAGGGTACATATTCTATGAGAGACACAAGAAGGCAGTGGTTGTTTTGAGAGTTGACCACACTTAATACTGGCACAAAACTTTCTCGTCTGAAAATAACTTATGCATCACAAACTTGAGGGGATGGTACAGTTTGCTACAAAGCTGAGTTTTACGTTTCTTCTGCTCTTCCTTTATCTTCTGCAAGAGAAACTGGCCCTTTTTCATGCCCTAACTCCCTGACTATGGACCTAATTGATTCACTGGGATCGTTTTCATTGATAACCTAGATCTCTGCTACTTATTTGTGGGTTCCATTGGAATCGGAATGCTTCTAGTGAGATTCCCTAGTCGCAGTACCCTCATAATCACAGCTTCACTCATTCAAGATTTTCCTGATGGTCTGCACAGTCCTAAGATTAATACACATGCACAGGGAGATCTTCACATTGAAGACCCCGGTGTTAATACCAAGCAGCACAGCTCGCATTTCCCAATATTTTGAGGATTGAATTCATCCATGGTATTGCCTTATTCACAAACGATGCACAACCAATTCTATTATGATAGGAGGAAGAGAGAACCTTTGCCCTACAAAACGCAGGCGCGAAATTTTGAATTGCCAACGGCAACTCATTAGCCACCGCACCTTGTTAATGAAGAAATCGAAGTTAATAACATTGGCCTAAGTAAGAGTGGACATGGACTGCAATAAAACCAAACGTTAAGTATTTTGGAGAAGGCTGATAGAGTAGAATACGAAGAAGAAAGATTTAAATCACGCATAATTATAAAGGCAGTGTTACAGAACTAAATGTGATTGGATTTCTGTGGTCTTCAAAAAAATTCAATTATACAAGAGTGAAGAGATCAAATGAGACAACAATTGTGGGGGTAATTTTACGTGTAGATACTAAAAATCGCAGTTGTTTACTGTCACCCAATGAGTTCAATTGAGTGTCACAGTATCCTATTCTTGTTAACAAGGTATTATTTCTATTTCCTTTAGTTTATTAATGGAACTTCGCAACAGTAAACCTGGTCTTCTATACATAGGAAACACGATGACTTCTATTCCATTTTCACTCTTATTTGTTTTAAGAGTCATGCGAGAACTCTTTCTTCCATTTTAGTTTGTATAGTTTGTTTGTGCAATTATGATGATTATTTTTCAGCTACTTCATATGAAATGCTTAATGAAAGGGTTTTCCAAAGCAATAAAGTAAAATATACCAGCATTCCTGTATTTCAAGGAGAAATTTCCCAAATTACTGAAGCTAACATCATTAAAGGCACATTCTTCTGCTCTCACATTTGCAATTCCCTATTTGACAAAGATTTTCGAGCAAGAATGGGAGAAGAGGAACTTTTAAGGAAGGTATAGTGGTCTCCTTGGACAGCATGAGCAGGGCAAGCTTTTTGAATTATTAGATAATACTAACGTCTAGGAAGTAAAATGTCACTCAAACTATATATTCGGCATCCGCATCTTTCTTTTTCCAAGGAATGCCGGGCTGTCAGTGATGCGCATGAGGAGAGTTTCCAATACCATATAGAAGAAATGCAAAGTAAGTAAAAAGGAAAAAAAGAGTTGAGCTATGTCAAGCAGTTTAAGCTGGAATCTATTGCGAAATCAAACAGAGGTATCTCACACGCGAAACGAGAATATAAATAAGTACACAGATTTATTGTAAATTAAGTAGTGATTTTGAGTCTATTTTGGATTTCCAATTTTATGATGCAATACCTAATGAAAAAGACAACAATTCCAACTTTATCCTAATATTTCTATATTTTGTGGTATGAAAATTTACGAACCAAATACGTCAAATTAAGGCGTGCTAGATATATAATTCTCAGATTCAGAAGTAGCAAATTTGAATTGACCATATAACATAAATGGGACAATATTTATTTCTTAATCTCAATATTTGTTAATGTTATCAGCAGGGTTACTGGGGTCGCAAGGGAATTGCCCCAGTAAAGCAGTGAAAGATATTGGCCTAGGTATCGAGACAAAGAGGACTTCAAATGTGAGAAAAAGCTGAAGAAAAATAGAATAGGGTAGGTTTTCAACCCGTATAGGTCAGCCAAGATTTAAATAAACGATTAGGTTGTAAGGCTAAAAGTGGTTGGCTCCAGTTGAGATCAGAAAGAAAATTTCACGGAGAAAAAAGTACGGACTCATAAAACTAACCTTTAATTAATAGAGCTAAACAGATATTTCTCTATGTATTACCAACAAACAAGAACGTGAAGTAATGGAAAAAAGGGAAAAGTTGAAAGTATTGAAAAAGATTAATATTAAATGAAATTAAAGGAAAGATGCTAGGTGTTTTTTTTAATGCGCCCATCTAGAGACCTCTTTCAATTCACTGGAATTTGTGGAAAAGTAAAAGACAGTAAAGTTTCGCTAAGATCCCACTCTGTCAATCGTAAGATGGTCGGAGGGGGAAAGGGGCGCAAATTCGCTCCCCTCAACCTCGTCTGCTCTCTCGAAAACCCTAAACGGGCTTCGAATAGAGAGGCGAAGAAGTCAGATGACAAAGAGGTAGAGGAAGAGTAAAGAGTATCGATAGCAAAGCTGGAAATATAACACTAGGTTTGAAAGCTGAGCTAGGTGGTCGGTGAACCTATAGATGTACGCGAGTTCTGAATCCCGGTATGTATTACATCTATGCCTCTCCATTATTTACTATAGTGTCCTTATCTCACGTATAAAGGGTCCAGCCCGCAAAGTGTGAGGGAGAGAAGAAAAATTGTAGGGAAGAGTGGAAAAAGTAGTATGTTTGGGAATGAATGCTAGGTTGCATGGAGGTCATGCTAATATCTCTTCGTTTTATAGAATAGTTTCGGTTGAAAATAGATAGTTTAGTGAGGTGCTGCCTGAATATTAGGCTATCCTTATTCGTTATTTCATGATTGTATCATCTATGTTGTTTTTACTTCCTTCAAAAAGTTGATATAATTCTTTCTGTAAATATGTAGCTGTTAAACTTGGTTATAACAACTTATGATTTTCTTTTCTTACTTTTCTAATTTCTTCATTTTCCTGGTAGATCTTTGAAGTATAGGTGACGAAGAGATGGTATGATCTCCTCTCTTTCCTTTGGACTATCAATGGTGTGATATATTATCCTATTTTCTTTTGTTTGTTTTTTCTATTGATTTCTTTGCTCTCACTAAGTATAATGATGGACTAAAAGACCCTGCCTGTGGAAGGCAAGCCGCAAGTTTGATTCTTTATTGTGATGGTTTCCCATCTCGATGAATGAGTTTCATTAGATCACATAGTCACAGAGTATTTTTTTTATCTTTTTGTCCATTCCTAGTTGAAAGAAATCGTATTGCAATCATCTTTCTCAGACCTTGTCAACTGCCTTTGGTAGGTACCTGCGGACGGTACCAACACTAGCATGTTATTTTTTGCTTCAGTGGTTTTCTCAGAAATGACCATAAGGGCCAGGCCAGCTCTGTGCTTCTTCTCTTCCTGAATCCAAACTGTTACTTATTTATGAGTTCAATTGCTTTCAGGGGCTCACTTTGTCGCTGGTGAATTAGTTTGCGTCACGTGCATGCGACTATATAAGTTACTATGTCGGTCCTTTGGCTGGTAGCCATTTTACTTTTCAATGAGCTTTGTGAAAGTTTCGAAGGTTGTAAGGTCGGTTGAAATATTTGTTAATTGATAATTGTCAATTATTTTTTCAAGATTATTGAAATAATTGAGAGCATACGACCTAGGTTTGTCGACCTTGTATTAAATACTTTCCTGATGAAGTCAAATAGAGAAAGAGGGGGGCCTGTAGCTCTCAAGTTGAGTTGGTGGCTATCCCAGCTTGCGTATAACGATCCTTTTCGCTACCTTTATTTCATCTGGGAAGAAGTCTGTGTTAAGACAACCATTCAATACCATTGTTCTTTCATTTAATATGATGGGCATTACCTCATAACTCAACTTGGTAAGTCCTGATCTTACTGGTGATTTCTGCTGCAAGAGTGATATTATGTTCTTCACCTCTTCTTTAGTGATCTTGGCGTCGATACCCCCGCAGGTGTCTCTCCTTGCTGCTGGGGATATGTTCTATCGATTTATTCGTTAAGCGAGTCGATGACTTCATGTTCGATATCGATGTCAAATTCTTCACTTTCCTTGCGTTTATGTTGAAAATCCTCTTCCAATGTTCACTGAATATCAATTCAATCCCATCTTCATCTTCTATTTTGGTTCCTTGATCGTCTCTTTTCATTTTTCTGGTTGCTGCTTAGACTTTTATTTGATTCACTTTTCTCCAAAATTCCTTTACAGGTGCATCATTGACAATCCTTTGTATTGTGTCGTTCAAATATTCACTTTGTTTTTCCGTTATTTCCGTATTTAGTTCTTGTATTCTTCCTTCTCATTTCGTCGTGTCGCTGCCACATTGTGCCTTTCCTTGTTATTTGTTCAAATATTCCACCTAATCCTTTGTTTTTTTAACCATTTTGGACGTCAAGTTAAAGTTTATTAATTGTCTTGAAGCCGCTTTTGGGTATTACTGTTTTGTCTGCTGCTTGCATCGAAGTCCTTATTTTTTCTAATTTTGTATCTATTTCTTCTTGTCGTTCTGGTATATAATTACTTGGTTCTTTTCTGCATTTCTTTCAGTGCCCTCTGTGCTATGTTTTTCTTACCTTCGCAAAGATCTTTATTCGTTTCTGGTTGGTTGTGAAAAGAGTCGCTGTGTTATCTGTGCACGAAATGTCTTCCGGCAAAATTTAATAGTTGTAGAGGAGATAATTATTGCCTAGGCAGATGTTTGGATTTGAGACAGTGGTACATGTTACGTAATTTGGATAATCAGACCTTAGTCGATGACAGATGCTTCCTGCGAACAGTTCTTCCGGTTGGCTTCCTGATGTTTTTATTTCTGTATCATTTCATTGCACAAAAATAATTAATATAGCTCAGTGCACATATAAGGTCGCTACGCAGGCACCCTTCTTTATGGTTAAAACTCCACTATAATATCTCCTGAATGGAGGGCCGAGATGGCAAAGACTATTAACGCTGGCCGGGGACCAATTAGACTGTATTCAAAATTTGTAAGTCGTTTGTTTTTACAAATGATTTAGGATAATTTTGTACTGCTGAATATGAAAATGACATCCGTCTCATTCGTTCAAATCAAGATTTTGTGCTAAGTGGTTTTTAAAATCCGTTCTTAAAATTACATTTAGTGACATTTTCGGTTGATATTTGTTAAAACTTATCCAAACTAAGTTTTTAGAATACAAAACATCGTTTTTTGAAAACAATTTATTAATTAAATGTTACAAATATTGTCTAGTGTATATTAAATAATAGACATTGATGATACCTGTTCTCCATCTCTTCCATTTCCTGATAGAAAGTTATGCAAGCACTTTCAGCGAGGAGATTATTTATCCTTCAATCTGGATGCCATCAGTTAGGCAGAGGAATTTGATAAACTGAGACCGCGAACTGGATCATTTAGCTCTTTTCAGAAAAAAGGAAGTAGAACATCATTCTCAAAAATCACTTCTTATGCTTCATTTTCTTCAACACTGGAGGAATCTTCTTCACTAAGGGCAGCAAGTTCTCCTAAGACATGAACTGGAATTTCATTACAATTACCTACAGGACGACGATCAGAATACTTAAGACTGCTACATTTCTTTCTCTTTTTCCAAGTCAAATCAATAGCAAAGTAGATGCAGGTGGTTTCATGTGTTTTCTGCTTTTTCCAAACCATTGGAATTTCTTGCTTTTGGCCCACCTGGGAACTCATGGGCTTCTCCATAGAAGACATCACCCTAGAGCTGGCCAAAGATGGTCCGGATAATGTCAAAAGTGTCATGAGAAAACAAGGAACAGCATTGAAACCATATCCTACACGTTTCGTCTCATTCAACCGTGACAGGCTCACTGACTCGGTGCGTGCTGGTTGCTATCGCTACTACGTAAAGGCATTCGTGCGACTGGCATTGAGGAGGTACTACTGCTATAGCTTCTACCATACGAATTGCTCCGGTTCAGTGCAAATTAAGGTTTACCCGAAGTCTGGGCAAGTTGTTTGAAGGCCGTACACAATAAGTCATTATCGTGCATGGAAATGTGTGTCAATTTCAAAGAGCCTTATTCCGCTTCTACGAAGCAACGTGGTGCGTATCTTGTGGAGAAGGAAATCCTAACCGTTTAGGCTACAGACCGTCTCTCATTTTGCGACCTAAGGACTTAGTCCTGGCCCATACGCCGCCGCTGCCTGGGATGTCTTATCCTTCAACTTACAAAAAGTATCATCTGCTCACGACCCAACCAAGCCTACGCGAACGTATTTGCAACCTTTCTGTGGGTTATTTTTAATTTTTTTTCCATTATTGCGAGTTCTTATTGGTCTATTGTTAATTATATTTCTTGAATCATTCTTCTTTA
Source organism: Ceratothoa steindachneri (assembly GCA_963969495.1). Lineage (NCBI taxonomy): Eukaryota > Metazoa > Arthropoda > Malacostraca > Isopoda > Cymothoidae > Ceratothoa > Ceratothoa steindachneri. The sequence goes on from OZ018328.1 coordinate 90,295,496, forward strand.
TTTCTCTTCCGCAGGGGGACTTAATCTTCCACACCGTTTCCTTTTTTTTATTCTTCTTTCTTCATATTGAAGCACATTTCTTTATGGATTTTTATGCCTCTGCTTATTATAAGTGTGCATGCAATATGCACGCGAGTATGTTTAGCGATTTTTTTGTTTAAGTTCTATTTTATTTTTTGTCGGTTGCAGCTGCTCTGCCATAGCTTTTGCAACTTTAGCGTATGTTTGATTTTTCTTCTCTTCCTCTGATATTTCCTTCTCTTTTGGTTTTCTCTCAATTTTTTTATTTCTTTATTGGACATGTCATCGCCATAGTACGATGGCTCCAGCCACAATTTACATATTTCTTTTCCTGGCTCTTGCATTGCCTGCAGGTGTGTAAGTTTGAATTGCATTCGGAACACCTCTTTTTGTTCTTAATCGGGCAGTCCCTTGAAGTATGCTCGTCTAGGGCAAAGCAGGTGAAAAAGTCAAAACGTTAATAAATTCATCGCTTTTTATCTCATTTGTGTTATCTTTAGTACAAATGTTAAGAGTCCATTCTCTCTTGTTTTCGATGCTTGCTTGTTTCCCTCAATACTACTTTGAAAACATGAGTATAATCTTCGTTGGTGAGCATATTTTGAAATTTAACCACTTCTTTTACTCTTGCTAAATCTTGTCGTTGCTCAATCTCTTCTCTAATTTAGGCAGTTACATGTTCACCAATCCACGGGTCTATCTGACTGCAGTATATTGCCTGTAGGATTTTCGACTACGGATTGTGGGTGAAGAAGTTTCTTCTGCTCTGAATTCCCACAACCTTGTTCACGGATACCTGTGCTACACATCTGCGCTCGCGCGCGTGCGAACGGACTCCTGAGAGCCTCGCTCAGACCACCAGCGGACGAATTTGATCTTTTTCTTACCACAGCAGCACATCACGAGTTCAGATAACTTTTCTGCTATCCAAGGTCTGTAGAAACCGCCTGTCGTCTGACGTGCCCGAACCCCCGAAGGAAGCCGTACAGGGGGCACAAAGGTGGCGACCCAAGTCTGGGGTGGAGTGGTCAGGACAGGTAGGTGGATCCTGTTAGACACGATTATAGGTAGAGCAGATAAAGGAGAACTCAGTGAATAGTATTAGGTCAACGCTCAGCAATAAGGCGTGTTAGGTTCGCAAAGGGAACCACCGCATTGGAGCTGACGATCCCTATGGCGAAAAGCGCATTCCACTTAAGGTGATTGAGCGCTGTCAGAAGCCTACAAAGGAAGAAAAATTCTTTGAAATCGCCTTTTCAAAACTTGGAATTGCACTTTGCCGAGTCAGAGAACAGACGTATGGTTACCTAGCCCTATGCGAGACGTCCTCAGGATATTGACAAGATACTGAGTACGAATTCAAAAGCAGAATTCGAGAAGATCGGCTTCACTCCCAAGGTGCCTCCTCAAGTTGAAGCTCAGCGATTGATCGTCTGTTGACGCATAGACCCTAACGTCGGTTCGCACTCTATTCAGGAAATGCAACATGAAATTGAGTCCAAGCAAGTTTGGGCCAAAATCGAAGAAGTGAACAAATAAAAAAACCGCGAAGGAGAGGAGTATAGTCACGTTTTTAAAGTGACATTCAAAACAACCGAGATTACGAACAAAGCTCACGAAAATGGATTAGTGATGTTCAATTCCAAAGTCTCTGCATCATGTATAGAGCGTGAGTTGTTCGTTCCGGTCCAAGTGTGCTTCTCGTGTTATGCCTTAGAGAAACACCGTACAAATAAGTGCCCCTTCGAGGGTAAAGTATGTTCTGAATGCGCCGGTAAAGATCATACATGGAAAGAGTGTGAGAGCCTTCAGAAAAAAATGTATAAATTGTGGAAACCAACACCGTACCCTATCCATGGCCTGTCTGCTAAATAAATTAATAGTGGCAAACAAGAAAAATCATGATATAGAGAACAGAAATAAGAAGGCTACTACAACATAAGCACAATCAGCTTAAACGGATAAACAGAATAAGACGCTCTTGAACATAGACCCGAAAATGAAACCTGATTTAGTAATGTGCATCCTTCACGCGCACTTTGCAAGTATAATCAAACCAGGTAGTTACGCTACCGAATTTAACAAAATGTTGATTTACAACAGGCTCAAGCCGATGTGGTTTCCAAACAATCCTCTCCCAGGGTTGTTGTTCCAGGCCCAACTTAAAATAATGACAGACGCTACCTCAAGATCTCGCTACTCATCTAGAGAGCCTCGCCTTAATAGACATAAAACGCCGACACCTAGTGTCACCCACACGGAATCACGCTCCATTAATGAAGAAGGAATCGCCATTTCTTCAACGCAAATTGAGAATAAAGATGAGACCGTCCCAATGGACAATACTGCAGCATCAAAAATCTACAAAACAACAGATGAAATAGGCCTGAGGATATACGTCTCGCCGTCTTCATCATTACCTAAAATATCAAAAATCAGCTGACATCACCTAAGTTATCATGAAAGGGAAGTATAAGTATGACTATGAAGCGGACATAAATGAATATAACATGTTAACGGCTCTGAAACAAGAAATAATCGTGATAACCGAATAATCCTGCTTAAATCTCGCACACGAAATTTTCACAAAGAAGAAAAACAGGAGGAAAACATCCCCAAGCAAGAGAAAACGGAAATAAACCTAAACAACCACATAAGAACTAAAAATCATAGACAGCCAAATTAGATACATCAGAGAATTGAAAATCTTCTTCCTCAATGTCAACGGATAGACAAATTAAAAAATAATACACAACGAGTTTATAAGGAACCTGGACCCAGACATTATCATTCCTGAGGATAGCGTCGATTTGCGAACAGAGTATATTAAAATATACAATTATGGAGTGCTGATGGCCAACCACTCTAATGAGAGATTTGAAGGCATCTCAATTGCAGTCAGGAAAGGAATAATATTCCAAGAAATTTAAGGTTTGGAAGAGTCTTACCTGGCTGTGAAGATCAAGATGACCTATGATGACCTTGTGGTGGCAGTCGATTATCAACCACCTAGACGCTCGTATTTGTCAGTTCCTAATTTCATTCGCCTATTTTGTATAAACGCCTCAACAATTTTAATTGGAGACCTTAATGCCCACTGCAGAGGGGCAGGATATAGTACGGCTTCAAATGGAGCGGGGAATACCTTAAGACTTTTAATTAGGAGGAACATAATTCAAATAGTAGGTCCAGATTTCGCCACATTCTTAGCAGGTAGATATTCTACAACACCTGTTGTTGTATTGACTAACACCAACTTTGGTCTCAACCAGGTGACAGTGCCGAGTGCTTACATACCATCAGACTATATCAGCATGTTAACTACGTTGTCAACTTTGCCAATACAAGTCCAAATACCCAAACGGAGATGCCTGAACAGAGCTGATTAGGAAGCTTATAAAGACCACTTGAGCACCATGCAGGTAAATAGACTGGAAGGCGCCTCGATTGAGGAGATAGACCATCATCTTAACAATTTAATGGTGAAATTCAAAGAGGCCGACCGTCATGTTATCCCATGGACCTGATTTAAAACTCTCCCGGCCCCGAGGTGGGATAGAGAAATTACCGAAAGAATGGACCAATTAGATCTCCTTATCAATGAGATAAACCTGTACGTAACACAACCCAACGCTATAGAGAACTACAAGAACAAAGAGAAACAATCAAATTTCTCATCATGGATAAATCCAAGGATACATGAGCCTCCCTAATTGGTAACATAGACACTGAAAGGGATCCGAAAAGTTTTAGGGGGCAAATTAAAAGATTAATAGGAAACCCTCCAAGGGAAAGAATAAATATACTGATCCACAGAGTTAAAATTAACAGTGATGAGGACGTAGAGCGTCACTTCAGAGACTATTTGAAGCAAAGATTTACTATCAGCGAAGCGGAAAACGCAGAATTTGATGGGGACAACAAAGATGAAGTCAATACAAGGTTGAGAGAGCTGGGTGAAGAACTCACACTTCATCTTCTGGTTGACCGTACGTGCTGTGGTCGAGAGGAGTGTAGGCCATTCTCATACGAAGAATAGGAAACTGCACTGAAGACTTTCAAACAAAAGGCTACAGGGTTGACCGGAATTACGTAGACTCACCTAAAAAAACACCTCCCAACGTAAATCCCGATTCATTGAAAAAAGCTAAGATGATATTTTTGCTGAAGCTTGGGAAAACTAAAAAGGAGATAAATAGCTATAGACTGATCTTGCTATTTGAGTTCATCGGTATTTATTCGAAAAGCTCCTGAACACAAGACTTACGCACTATTTGGAGAATAACGGCCTGTACAACGATCAACAACACGGGTTTAGAAAAAACTCGAACCGAAAACGCATTAGTCCTCATAACAGAGAAGATCGCTGTTGCAAAGGCCAGGGGCAATAATGTAGATGTCGTACTTAGAGACGTGGCCTCGGCCTTTGACAAGGTCTGGATGCTGGGCCTGAAAAATATAATCTACGACCTTGGAATGGAGGACGGCATGACAAAGATCCTGTCCAGCTAATTTAATAATCGTAAGGCCATGGTAAGCATTAACGACATCGAAGGAGAGCTCTTTAACCTAGAAGCAGGAGTGCCACGGAGTGGATGTTTGAGCCCCACGTTATATGCGATATTTACTAGCGACCTCCCACATCCTGCCTACGATTTTTCCCAATATATGCACTGGTAGACGATGTCACACAGATCATGATGGATGACTACCCTAATCCGAGACTTGTAGCACACAGGACAGGAGGAGAAATTGCTATAGTCAATAACTATGGAAGGAGGAATAAAATCAAGACGAACATCGACAAGTTCAAAATGATTCCAATGGGACGAAGACGTCCCATTGGCGGAGGGTGTACGTTACCAGTACTCCACAGACAGCAAGGCACTAGTCCTAAAAATAACAACCAACGAGTGGTTATAAATCACATATTAAGGAGAAGATTGCCGGAGCCAAAAAAGCGCTTCGATCTCTCTTCCGTTTTAGATAAATATCACCATCCAATAAAAGGAAATTATATCTAGCGCTCTTGAAACCGCTGCTCCTGTACTCCGTCATCCCCACACACACCATTAGTGATACAGCGCTAGGGAAAGCGCTGAGGATACAGAGCAAGGCGCTGAGATTCATATCAAATGTTACTCTTTGGGACCGTCTCCCCTTGGCATTGCTACATGAAATATTCAATGTAGACCTGATTAATGTGACTTTACACAAGCGTGCAAACAATCTATGGGATAAAATATATCAAATTATACCAGAAGAAATTACGAAACAATTAAGACTACCTTATGATGAATACCCGAACATGCACTTTAATCAGGCGTTCAAAAGCATCCAACTAAATATTCAAACAGATATAATACCACTATATACCTAAGAAATAATAAAAAGGAAGATAAAACATAATTTAACTAGACAATAATGAAAAACAAAGAACAAGACAAATATTACTCAAGAAAAGATCCGTAGAGGACATGTTTTAATTAAAAAGAAAGAAAAAGAAAAGAAATAAATCCGAAGTGGACACAAAAATAGAAAATCTCTAATACATAATGAATAATTAAAAAGGAACACATTACAAAGTTTGAACAATTAAATAAAGTTATATAAAAAGATCCGAAGTAGATACATAAATAAAAATCTCTAATACATAATGAATAATTAAAAATAATTAAATTACAAAGTTTGAACATGTAAATAAAGTAATATTAAAAGATCCAAAGTAGACACATTAATAAGTTATTTAAATATTTGGTTTTTTTACACAAGGCCCCTTCCCTTGCTGGGGGTAGCCGGATCAGACAGCAAGACAAACGCTCACTAACATACACCTTGGCCTCCAGGTCTAGAAACCTAGCCTGCCATACTACAGCAGCAGAAGGAGGGCTACCCACTGCTGGTGTCGTAATTTTTCAGAGGTACACCCAATGCAGTGCAAATTTCTGTGCACCTCGTTATATGGCTGTCTAAACTCCTCGGACCAGCTAGACTCATAACTGGGTCTATCTGATCCGAGGTATCAACCTCAAGGCTGCGTCATTTAACAATTGTTCACAAACATTCTCCATGCATCTCTGTCTTGGCATACGAGTTTAGCACTATCCATACTGATTCCTCTCTTTTGTACAGCATCCTTCACCCCATTTAGCCATCCCATAGGAGGTCTACCCCTTCCTTACAGACCACTCACACTTGATTCATACAGTCGTTTCACCAACCTTTTGTTGTTCGTTCTTTCTACATGACCATATCAGCTCAACACTCTTTTATCGACTCTCTCATCTAATTTCACATTTAATCCCATTCTCGCTCGAAAGTCCCCACTGCTAATTCGATCCCATCTAGTTACACCACACATACCTCTCAAACACATCATCTCCATCACATTCAATTTCTGAAAATCACTCCCCTTCAGTATCCAACACTCACTACCATACAAAACAGTCGGGACAACTATACTCTCATACAGAACTTTCTTTATCCCAACTCCTAAACTCCTCTCTCGCAAAGCACTTTTCATAGAACAAACTGTTGAGAAACCAGCTTTCACTCTACTTTGAACATCCTCCCTCACACCTCCATTCTTACTTATCACACAACCAAGGTATTTAAAGGATTCTACGAGTACCTCCTCCATCACTTCACCGTTCAGCATAATTTCCATTGTTGCCGTTTCATCTCGACTCCACAACATAACCTTACTCTTTCCAACATTTATATTTAATTTACGTCCTTTGCATACTATGCCAAACTCCGTAATAAGTTTCTGTAACTTCTTCTGTGGGTCAGCAACCAATGCAGTATCGTCTGCAAACAACAATTGGTTTACTTTCCACTCCCATCCACCTAGATATTTCATAGCAAAACCTTTATCCAATGCTCTCATTTTCACCTCTCTTACTACTCCATCCATATACAGATTAAAAAGCCATGGCGACCTCACACAACCCTGTCTCAGACCAACTGTTTCTGCAAAACTCTCACTCAGCTCCAAATCCACTCTTACACAAGTCCTGCCACCACTATCAAAACTCGGAATCCTCTCAGTAAACTTACACCAACACCATATTTTATTAGTACATTCCACAAAGCTTCCCTGTCTATTCTGTCGTATGCCTTTTCCAAATCCATGAAAATAAAGAATACCTTCTCACGTTTCCTGGTTGCTTTTTAACATATCTGTTTTACTGCAAACACCTGGTCACTGCACCCTCTTCCTGTTCTTCCATAATTGACTCATTTGACAAAATTTCTCACTCGATCAATCAAAATTTTTCCATACACTTTACCAACCACCGATAACAAACTAATTCCCCTATAGGAAGCACAATCGTGCATATCAGCGTTTCTTTTATGCAAAAGCACAACTGCAGCACACTTCCAAGCCTCTGGTACTCGTCTTGCTATAAAACACACAGTCAACAGCCTTACCAACCATTCCCTAATGACTTTTCCACCTTACATTGAAATTCACCTTGTATCTCATCCATACCCGTAACCATTCCTGCTTTAAAACTCTACCGCGTTTACAACTCCACTAGCATTAATGTTTTCATCCATTACATTCGCACTAACCATCTGCCTCCCTTCGGCTGCCACAGACATAATCTCAGCACTTTGTTATCCGTTACATTCAGCGAGCATTCAAAATACTCCTTCCATCTTTTCCGTATATCCTCATCTTCAACCAGCACTTCTCCATTTGCATCTTTCACACACGTTTCCATACCTGATTTAACTCTCCTTACTCTCTTTATTTCCTTCCAGAAACTCTTTTTATTTTTTTCAAAACCTCTCACTAATCTTTCACTCAACCATTTTTTCGCCATTCTCTTCGCTTATTTCACCACCCTTTCAACCTCCTTTCTTTTCCGTTCTTTTCCCTTCTTTCAGCACTTTTATCTTGTAGCCACCTTTCAAGTAACAATCGCTTCTCGCATACCACCTTTTTCCCGTCTTCATTCCACCATTCGCTATTTTTTTCTAATACCCTTTCCTTTTACTCTTCTCTTACCACACACTTCTGTCACATTACCAATCACTGTTTCCTTGAACATCTCCTATTCATCTTCCACTTCCTTCTTTTCTTCTCCTTTCACTTCATTCCATTTAGACTCTAGCAAACTCTTATATTCTCTTCTTACTCCCTCATCACCCAGCTTTTCAACCATGATTCTTACTCTATCACACTTCCTTCAATTTTTCCTCCAGCCATACCACACTTTCAATCTTGCTTCCACCAAATAATGATCGGACATACCACCAGCTGAGCCTCTCAACACATTCACATCCAAAAGCTTATCAAGTATCCTTTTACTCACCAACACATAATCCATAAATGCTCTCTCCACAGGCGTTCCTTTCATATCTACACCAAGAGTACTTATGAACACCTCTCGCATTCCAAACAAAACTCCACTAACCTTTCACCACTTTAATCGTTTCCACTCACTCCATACTTGCCAATAACACCTTCTACTGGCACCTCTCCTACTCTAGCATTCAAATCACCCAACACAACAACATTTTCATTATTACCAAAACCTTGCACACACTCTCTCAATCCATTTCAAAACCTCTGTATTTCTTTTTCACTCCTCTCTTTCCCTGGAACATACACAATAACGAACACCTATTTCTCAGAACCAATCTTTATTCGTACCCACATCAGTCTTGACGAAACCTCACGCCACTCTCTCGCACAATCTTTCTTACTATCAGTGCCAGACCTTCTTTCGCCCTACTACTTTCACTCACTCCAGACTTTCTGCCCTCGCCACTTCCAAAGCTAACTTCGCCTACTCCCTTTAGCTTTGTCTCACTCAATGGCAAGACATCGAAAGACCTACTTCTAAATAGGTCTCTAATCTCCTCCCTCTTTTCCTCACTTGAATTACAACCACGCACATTCGAAGCCCCAATATTTAAGGTTCGGATAAGCTTTCGCCTATCCTCCCCTTATCACTGTCTGATTCCTTCGTGTGAAAGAAAAATAAAAGGAGATGGGATCCCCAACCCTCCGCCCTCGGATTTTCTTTCTGAGTTTACTCCCATAGCCTTTGCCTAGATAGGCAGCAGGTCTAGCATACTTTTTCCTTACACCAGAGGGAAGATTCGTAATCTGGGTTACTCCCATAGCCATTACCTCAAAAGGTTAACCTACAAGGCAGAAAGGGTTGTTTTCTGGGCTTACTCCCATAGCCTTTGCCTCAACAGGCAAACCCACAAGGCAGCAGGCCCCTATTAGTCGCCTTTTAAGACAAGCAGCGGCTACGTTGGTGTAATTTTATTCCACACACCACATATGTAAAGTATCATGGTTTAATAGCTGAAGCTTGGCTGTATAATTCACTGCCGTACTCAAGCTTTGACCTAAAAAGGGAATAGTATAAGCCAGTAGTATGTTTGTCTGGTACCCAGTTAGTGTGAGAAAGATCGTTAGTAGTCGTGGGTTTGATGGTGTCGCATTTTAACAAGCAGATGTGGGAGGACCAGAATAAACTTTGGTCAAAGGTCAGCCCTAAGAAATGGATGCTATGCAAGACATTTAAATTAAAAATAAGGCTGAAACTGCACAATAAAACAAACTTGGAAGAGAGGAGGGTAGGAGTAAGTGTGACCGCTAGGAAGGCCACCATAGGAGTCTGAAGAAGGTTTAGAGAAATCACATGGTACCAAAGCCAAATATGCCACAAAGGCGATTTGGGAGGCAAAAACTGAGCATAGGCTTTTTTAAAATACCCTCCTGAGTGTATGCATAAATTAAGCTCAAGGGTAAATGCAAAGGCCATTTTGCATAAATATAAACAAGCAATTATGAATTAATAAATTTCAAAGCTAGACTTAACAAATAAAAACTACCACAAAATTATTGGGTACCATTTGGTCGGTTTTGACTGGTTCCATTCTAACCAAGACTGGAGCTGGTTCTACCAAATTGGTAAATTTGATTGCCCCCACTGGAATACCAAATCTTACAAGTTACCCAAATAAGACATATCCAATTAATAAATGGAGTCTATCAAACGTTTGGCGCAGTTTTTATGTGTGTGAGGGGGGGGGGGGAGAGGGCACCAGGAAGTTTGAAAAGATAATTTTTGGAGGAGAAAATCAGTAGTTACTCATAGTTTGAAATTTCGAACACCAGTTGCTGGGGTAACCAACCAAGGACTTATCTTTGAACTCTTAACATAAATGTTCACTGGGGATTCACAACAGGTGACGTGAACAATCAAAAAGAATAAATGCATTGGCAATTATCCAAGATTAATTAAACTACGAGAAAATAAACGAAAACCAAGGCTTGAACGCTAAAACATTTTTCATCGCAAAAATCAATATAAATATTTAAAAATACTAAGCTTGCCAGACGACCTGACACATATAACTCTCTCTCTTAATTACCCCGGCTTCTATCTTTTCTCTAACTATCCACACACCAATTTCTCTCTTTAAACATCATTGGTCATCCCCGACAGTCCTCTGACCGAAGCCAACCATCCTCCAGCTCAACACCACTGCCTATCCTCGCGCAGCACCTTCAGCGTCTACAGGAGCCTTTCACCAACTCTCAGCACCTTCAGCGCCTACAAGAGACCTCCACTAGCACCCTCTGTGCCCCAATACCACTCTTTACTCTTCCTGCCACCATACCATGAAAAGGTAGGAACTGAAAAAGCTGCTGAAGGGTATTTTTATCCAAACTGCTACTACTACTACCACTACTAGCTTTACACCACAGACGCCAGTACCAGGTACCTTCTTCACGCCGGCAGCACTACATGTGACCCCCACTGTGCTCACCCTGCCTGCCAGCACCTTGCTTGTTGACCTTAGCACTGCTCCCCACCACGCGATGACAATGTGGTGCAAAACCTCAACCACGTCGAGGTAGAGGTCACCTGGACAGCGAGCCCTCCTCTCATGATGATGAGGATGAGGACAACGACGACGATGGTGACGAAGACCACGAGGAAATCGACGAGGTGCCATCGTTCCTCGAAGACAAAGGCGACCTGTTTCCACTCATCAGGGAATTTTGGTGTCCTGAGTTCCGCGTCCCCGTAGACAACAATAATGGTCCGGCAGGTATCTGGTACAATGTGGCTGATGGTGTTGTGGCCAACTCGAAAGGAATATTTCGGGCTCTTGTATGAAGCACTCATAGTGAGGAAACGAAGGGTGATGGCAACACGCAGGCCAGGAGGAATGGGTTTCCGCGAGAACGTATGTTTCTTCTGAATGAGGGGCGTGACACGTCTTAATATTTCATCAAATAGTTAGCGTTCTATTCTCGTGTATTTCTTGTAAAGTTCTGGACATTCTCGGAACAACTCTTGAATTAGGTTGTCGTAATCGCCATATACCATTCTTCGTTGCAGATAGGGACACACCAAAACTTATCTCGGCTTCCTCGTCTGTTTCTGTTGTATCTCTTCTTCGATCAGAGCCTTAGCAATTGCCATTGGTTCAATGGCGTCCACCTAGTCAATGAGAGCTTGCATTTGTTTTTTGTTACGCGCGTTTCAAGGTGTTATTAGGTACATGATCATGTCAAAGTCTTCCATGATGAATGGTCAGGAGATGTTGGTTCTGCTGAAAAGGAGCTAGAAATGCAATAATGTTTGGGGGTCTCTGCCCTTTTGTAGTTGCCCACTTTACCCCCACGAGCTACGGGGTCTGACAAAGATTATTTCCCGAGATACGGGATTGGGCAAGACTGTCCGCACACGGGCGTATTACGCCCTACGATGTACGAGCTCAGCTACGCACCTCTTGTGTAGGTGCGTGGCCTGTGGTCCCGACAATCTGGCCGTCAGTGCAAGGTATACGACTGTCGGACCATGTTGACGATCCATATGGATTGGGGGACCAACAGACCCTACATTCAAGCATGAACAAAAAATCAGAAATTTCGACGTGTGGGAGCTGTTGGTGGACAAAATCGTGATTGTGTGACCCCATCCTTAAGCTTCCCTAACTGATACGCCCTAGTAGAGGTGGGATAGAGAAGCAGAGATTTTGTCATTAGTTGAGACAGAGTCCAGTGGAGTCCTGTCGAGGAACTTCCTGATTGATTTTTCTTGGTCTTCTCGGTGAAATAGTTGGGTAATCGCTTTTTGATGTTGATCACTTCTTCTCCAAAGTAAGAATATGACAACTGTCATCCGGCGATTTTGAAAAGAAATTTCTTTTATTCTTTATCCATTAGAAAGTTGAAAGTTTAGGGACACCCTCACACTCTCGTGGGTTGTGATGCTAGTGAAAAGGGAGGAATGAAAATTTTGTCAAGGTTAAATACAGTAAGAGTATAAACTTTACCCTGAGATCGGACTAGTAAATTTTACAAAACAATATCATCTACATTTTAGCTTACAACAAAAACAAAGCAAAAACAATTATATTTAGGATATTGTTAAATTGATTTCTTCATATTTCTCTAGTGTACTTGTGATTATTAAAATAATTTTACAAGAATAATTTACTTCACTTAGTTTGGTTATTTTCACTTTGTTTCTATCAAACTCGTTTTCCCTTATCTTTGACGCAATTTAGCCGTAATTTTTATTATTTTCACTTTCCATTAATATTATTTTGATATATTTATGATTAAGATATAACATTTGATTATAATTCGAACTATTTTCACTTTGTTTCTATAAAATTTGCTTTCTTTAATATCTTGGACACTCCTATTACTACCACTATTAATTTCCGTTGTTATGATTAATGTTTGTGATAATTTATATTAACTTGAACTGTTAGCATTTTGAACTCACTGTATGACACTTTTGTTATCACTTATAGGCTTTTAATTTTTATATCGGTAAATCGTTGATCTCGAAAGTTAATTGTCCATTTTGAATCACTTTGAAAACGGGCTTGTTGACTACGCGGAAGCACAAATCTGGGATAAAGATTGCGCCGTCCATCATCAGGTCGATGACTTCCTTCCGAATGAACCGACCTTCAAACGTCCACTTGTTTTACTCTTTCCGGATACCCTTGTATTTTCCTTTAGGGGGTGTGCAGAATGGTGTTCCGTGTACATTGAGGGACCTTGTTCAAGGAATTCCCTTTTCTCGGTAAGGGAGACTTCCTCGTACAATGTGAACTTCACGGGTTCCTCCTCTTCTTCTTCTTCCGACCAAGGGGTGTCTTGTTCTACCTCTTCTTCTTGTAAGTTTTTCTCTTTTTTTCTTTCCTCGTTTCTTCTTCTTTTTGAGGTTTTTCTTAAGGCTTTTGTTAGCGGTAGTCTTCTCTCCAGCAGACTCTTTTATTTCTGGTTGCGCTAATTCTTCTACATTGGGAAGATCGGTTACCTAAAACTTTGGGACGTCCTTTGAGGCGGGGTTAAGCGGGTTAGTTTCTCCGCAAAAGTACCTAGATTTGCCAGGCTTACCAAGTGGGCAAATATTACCATGATCATTCTCTATCTTCCCTCGCTTGACATCACCAGCTTTGCATGCTTTGCATGTTCCCTTTTCGCCCGGATCGCTTCTTTGTGGATGGTCTTCTCTCCCACTGTAGACTAAATACATTTGAGCTTTTCGGCAACATATTGCCTCCATCCGTAGCCGTGACCTCGGTCTCTGCATTCTCGCGTCTATGATGATTATGATGATGTAACAAGTGGGGAAATGTGCTGTTGGTATAGATAGAGGTGAAGAATATTTATTTTGCCCTGGTATAGAGAGCACCTCAAGCTTCTTCCTCTTTCGATAGTGTCGGTGTTGTAGCTGGCGACCTTTTGTTTCCTTCGTATTTTCTCTTTTATTTCCCCCCCTTTTTTCCTTACTTCTATTAATTAATTACTTTTTATTTTTTTTAATATATACATATATAAATATACTATATCTTAGATCATTAGGCATTCAAGCCTTTCAAATATATATCTGTTAACTCGTTATCTTTATTTTTATTTAGTAATTCGGTTCAATATTCATTCTTGTTTCGCCTGTTTGTGGGCAATTTGCCTCTTTTTGCTATGATATTTTTTTGTTTATTTATTCGATTCATTTATTTTTTTAGTTATTTATTTAGTATTTTATTTATTTATTTATTTTTTTCTAGATTATGTCGGGCACTTCGCCTCTTTTTATTTATTTAATTTCTTTTTCTTTTTATTTGATGTTAATTTGGGGGGTTTTCACCTCATTTAATTTATTTATTTGTTTACTTTGTATTTAGTTTCATTTGGGCAAATCGCCTCCTTTGTTTCATTGTTGTTTTTTATCTCATATAGGGGAGTCGTTTCGTTAATTCTCATTTTGTATGAAGGATCATTTTATCTTGTTTAAGTGTAGATGTCGGTTTGGTCTTTCCGTGAGCACAGACTTCAGCTTGGGAATAAGGCTCTCCTGGTGACACGTCCAATTAGTGGCTGTGTTATTTCCAAATTTGATTCTATATATAGGAGTATTTCTTCATCTACTTTTTCCCATATTCCGTGGCTTTAGTCCTGCTTTTGCGTGCAGTTCCGTTTGCCTAATATGGTCCATTCTGCACGCACAAGCTATCAGCAGGGTAGATCTGTTCTGGACTATCTAAATCATTCTGAGAGAGGTAGAACGAGTTTCCTTTATTATTACTACCGGGTACACCCGTATTAAGCGCACCGGGGCAGTGTAAAACTTTTTTATGTTAGCGCAGAGGCTTTTGAACCTGTACAGTTTTCCAAGCTCTCTTTTGGCTAGGGATATTCTGCTGTTGATCTGCATCTTATATTCTGTTGAGGTGATGTGCAGAGCCATGACTTTACCCTCGTTGGACTACGGGTAGAATTCATCTTCGACTATGACGTCATCGAGTTTTAAGCGGTTGCGTGGAAGGATCTAGAACTTACGGCGGTTTGTCTTAATTTTCCACATTTTGTCGTATCTATTGATATTTTCGATCTCGGCAGCTGTCTCCTTTGGATGATCTCCAGCGTCTATATAGGAACTGGGGATGATCTGAGTGATGCCATCTGCAAACTGCATGTACATCACATCATCCCAGACTCGAGGAGGTAAGCCCAATGTGTATACAAGGTACAACAGTGGAATTAAATATCTACCTTGTAGAACAGCCGCCTCAAGTTCGATCTCGGGTCATCTCTAGCCCTCGATCAAGATCTGGGTTATTTTCTCTATGATATAATCACTGAGGACACTTTCCAGGATCTGGTTTAGTTGGAGGCCTAAGATCTTGAATTGTAGACATTTCAGCCAAACTTTATCGAATGCCTTTTGAACATTTCGCATCACCACGTCTACCTAGTTCCCCTCAGCTTTACAGTGGGCTAGCATTTCAGAAAAAATAGCGAGGGGCGTATCAGTCCCCTTTCTCTTGCGGAACTCGTGTTGCTGAGGGTTGTGAGATTACAGCTCGGTTAGTTTGTATTGTAGCCTGTTAGTAAGATGCTTCTCATAGACTTTGCCTATAAGTTCAAGGAGGGATATTGGCCTGTAGTCCATCAGTTAATATGAGGGCTTCTTCCCTTTAGGGCTAATAATAATTTTTGCCATTTTTAAACCATTAGAGAGGTAGCCCGTATTCAGGGGCAAGCGTTGTAGATGTGAATGAGTCCCTGAATGATCTACCGGGGGGCATGCACCAAGTTGTTTTTTGTGATGCCAGTCCAGCCTGATGTCTTTTATTTAAAGGTTGTCAGGAATGCCATGACCTTTTCAGTTGTAACTAGCCGGCCATGGTCCGCCATCTCCCTCCCTTCGTCGACGTAGGCTTGTGGTTATGTTCAAAGTATAACCTGATTAAGAAATTCAAGTAGATGATCGTTGAATTCCTGGTCGAATTCCGCATCGTCATCAGGTGTTGTGGAGAAGATTTCCTTCCAGAATGTACGAAACCTTTCCTTCAGGACCGCTGGATTCTCCAAGTAATAATCGCCATCCTTAATGTGGGTCTTTTCTCTACTTGGTAGGCCTTTTAATTTCCTTACTAGTCGCCAGAATTTATTTGGAGACGGCTTGCTGTATACCATGGCAATTAAGCTGTCCCAGATTTTAGTCTGTTGTTGGTTAATAGCCAGCTTTAGCTCTTCACGCAGGTGTCGTAGCAGCGAGCTTCCTTCTCGATTCGTACCTGCTCTTCTGATTTCTTCATACACCTCCCTACGCTCCCCAGCGATCTCTTCCATTTCTTCGGTTCATCTGGATTATTGGGGAGTTTTGTACCCTGCCATAGGTACACACTCGCGGACATCTTCCGTGATGGAGGCTCTTATCCTCTCCAGCTCCATGTCGATCTCCTCTAGTGTTACTTCGCTTAGGTCAGCAGGTTTGAATCCGCCATTATTTCCCTGTAGCGTTTCCAGTTGAACAATGCGTAGCTTTTTCGGAAAGGGACCGGAACCTGGATCGGAGGAAGTGAGATGGTGGTTAAGATTGGTATATGGTTTCTAGAAACGGTTGGGCATGGCTCACTATGGTAGTTGAATGGGAAACCCAAACTTGTCATGATTATCTCGGGCTTTGTTGCTGCCCAAAAGGTGGTATAGGTCGTAAAATCCAGTCCTTTCATCTGGATGTTCTTCCGTCACATATTCATTTTCAAGTTATGGCTTCTATTATTTGTGTTTCCATAGCCAGCTGAGCGTCATCTGGCGTTGAGGTCGCCCCAAGGAATCGAATTTTTCCGTGACCAAACAGGATGTAGAAGTTAGTGTGGGGCAGGTACGATCGTCGAGGTGGTTGGTATGCTGCCGCTATCACGAGATTGCCTACTAGTATGGGCAACTCCAATACCAAAAAGGACTCATTCAGTTCTGGAAGGTATCTGAACGAGAGATTCCCTTTGATGGCAACGGCAGCACCGTCAAACCTCTTCTGAAAATGGTTCTTAGTCACTACTCTATAGGCCAGTATCTTCAGTTGGCTGGAAGTCGTGTCAATACTGTGTTCCATTATTAGAATGATGTTCGGGTCAAGCACGAAATATGTTTCCATATGTAGTGGCTTTTCCCTCCCATCCTTCAACGTTGAGTGCCACGATCCTTATTCTGTTGTTCGGGTTTTCCATTCTGTGTTTTGGGTTTTAGTGTTTTTTAGTTGTGGTCTTCCTTTTCCCGTGCTTCCTATTTTTTAACTCTGCTGGTGTGAGCTCTACAAACTTTTCCTGGTAGAGGGTAACGTTTTTATTGTAGATAGCCTATTCAACAGTCTCCTTGTCACATTGATTGTCAAAGTCTCATTTGTAGTACTTTTTCATTATTCTGAAGAAAGATTTTTTGGTATCCAAGTTAATAGGGAAGGGAAACTGTTCGGATACATAGATTGAGAGGTTAACCCTATCAATGTCAAGCTTCTTCTTGGCCTTTCTCTTTCCTTTCTTACGGTGAACATCATTGGTAGCGACCTCTGAGTCCGAGGAGTCAGATGTGTCCGTGAAATCTAAGGATTCTGTTTCTTTCCTTTTCGATTTTTGCGCCTCCATTTGTTTGTACATGTTAGCTGCTTTGGCAACTGCCTTCCTCTCTTTTCTGCCCTCTATCTTCGTGTAGGGCTGTCTGCCCTCTCCTTTTGATTTTGGTTCATTGTTTTTAAGTTCTTGGATCTGTCCTGCCATTTTCTTTGGTACCATCTGCAATTGGAGCACGTCCCCTGATGGAGGATCATCAGGGAACCACATCTCACTCATGCCGGTCATGGCGAGCATTGGGTTCATTCCTTGGTGAATGATCTGGGTTGCGTTAGGTCACTGACGTGAACATACAGTAGGCACGTTATAGTTTTCGTTGAGTTCTCATTTTCTAGTTTAAGGAATATCTCTTTGGTTTCCGCCTCAAAATAGGCCGCCTTCGCCACTTGTGCATAGGTAGTATTGCACCTCCTGGTTTGTTCTTCTTTCTTCTGTTGTCCCTTTTTCTTTATGAGTTTCTTCTTCAGTAGGCAGGTCATAGTCATCTAACGATGACCTTGCCCGAAGTTAATACAATTCTCATGGGTAACTTTTTCAATCCTTCAAGTGGCGGCCTGGTTCACTGCATTTTGAACATATCTCCCGTGGTTCCTTGCATTCCCTCGTCGTGTGGGCTTCCATTTTGTAACAGCGGAAGCAGAATTGTATGGGAGTAAATTCCTCCCTCTCTATTTGCTTCCGAGTGATTTTAGTAGTAAATAGCAGAAGCCTCTTTTCTTTTGATTTCTGTGTCATCTAAGTGTCGCTGAATACGATCATAAAAGCATGAGCATAATCCAAGTTTTCTCTCTTGTTCCAGAATTTAAAGATTCTGACACTTCCGCTAATATCTGATTCCTTATTAATTTTCCTTTGATCCGGTCTTGGACTGTTGCCAAATCCAAGGGGCTAGGTCTCTTCTCAGTGTGTTCCTTCTCTGCGGTTATTACTCTTCTGTTGCTTTGTATCCAATGGTGAACCCTCTTATATTGGGTCTTCGTTGTAGGAAAGTTCCATGAACGTGAGCTATCCGTTGTGGATGATTGAATGGTGAACCCGGGAGGAGGGCCCTCTCGAAGTGTGATATTATCGCGGAATTTTTGTTGGTTAGCGCAGGATCCACCATTGCTAACCGGGGGTGTAGCCCCTCGAGGGTTTGAGTATCAGAACTGCAGCTGGCATACATAGAGAGGGGTATTGCTTGCATGGCATGGATTCCTTTTATTTTTCATGCACAGGTTTCTAAAGGTGTAGAGGGTTCTGACTTCCGGCTTCGCTTTCTGTGTCCGATCTGAAACGTGCTTCCTGTACTCGGTACAAGTGATTTTCATGCCGAATACATTGCACTCATTTGTGTAGGGATAACGTAAATACCCCACTCTCACACATACTAAAGTTCTCCTTCCCAGCGAAACAATCTTTAACTTTTCACGGTTGGTTCCTATCTTCCATCTATTCTCGTATTCATTAACGTTTCTAATTACTTCGGCAGTCATGCGAACTTGCATAAGTGCATTGCAATATCCGGCAACGATGATTTGACTTATATCGTCAGCGAATTGAAAGTTTAGATTCCAGGAGTTGACGGGCTCGGGGATGTCGGCTGTATATAACAAATTTAGGGTCGGTGAGAGGCACCCGCCTTGTAGCAATCCTGCCCACAGCGGAAATCGGGGTCCTTTCGTATTACCTATACTAATATATGATTATCTTTCGATGACGTAGTCGCAGAGGATCTTCTAGAGCCTGGGGTTTAAACCCAGTTGCAGGATTTTATACTGTATACAACTTATCCAGACTTTATCATATCCCTTGGATACGTCTCTGCATACGATGTCGATATAGCCCCGATCCTTTTTCGCTTGAGCAATTTTCTCCGTGATGACACTTATTGCCATCTTGGTGCTTCTTTTTTTCCTGAAGACATACTACTGGTTTTTATATAGCGAGTTTTATTCCAAGTGATCGACGAGTCTTCTCTTTATGATTTCCTCGAAGAGTTTTTTCCCCAATTTCCCCAAGGGATATTGGGCGATATTTCTCCTTTCTTGACGGGGTTTTTCCAGGTTTGGTTATGAAGATCATCTTAGCCATTTTGTAAGCGTTGGGAAAGTAGCCTACATTCAAGCAGGCATTGAAGATGTTTGGCATTCCTTCCTGGACGCATCTTGGCACTTTGACGAAGTTGAGCTTTATAAGCTTCGATCGAGCTGGTGCTCTTATTTAAAAGAGTAAAGTACGCTTTCTAGTTCTTCTAGCGTCACTTTATTCGCTTCTTCTTCTCCCCTGATCACCTAGTGGTTTGGATGCGTCCTATCTATGATCTTATTTAGCTAGTCTATTATTTGATTTACAAAATATTCTACTTCACTCATTCTGAAGACCTGTGCCAGTGTTTTCTGAGAACCTCCTCTATTTACTTGTCTTCCGTTTTAGTTCACCGTTGGCATTTTCGAGCTCCATTTTTTCTTTGTGGGGGATTCCTTTAGGACTTTTGATCTTAGCCCAGAATTCCTGTGAAGTTACTTCGCTATCTAGTTTCTAGATAGCCTCGTTCTATTTTTGTTCCTGTTGCTCGAAGATCAATAACTTAAATTCTTCTTTGATTTCTCTTGTACGGTACATTATTTCAAGTGATGTTCCCGTGGTGATGCTTCCTTGATATTATTCTTTCCGTTGACGGTGTAAACCTTTTATGTGAATGGTTCATTTGTACGTAAATATTATTCGGTATGCGGTTTTGGGAACGGACTGTCTGTCCGCCTCTATTACTTGGTCCTCCAGCTTTTCCATCTCCTCTTCAATCTCTTCGAGCGTTGCTTCTTCCACGTTTGCCGAGAGGTATTTTCTGAACAAGCGCTCGTAATTATCCGAATTCGCTGTGTGGTAGTCTTTCCTTGCGAGGGCTTGAATTGATACAGGGTTTAAATTGATTCGTAGGTTAATCTCTATATAGTCGCTACTAGGAATTACCTTCAGGTTTCATGAGATAAATGAAGGGGAAAACGAAATTAGCCAAGCAGATATTAGGCTTGATGGCTGTTCTTTCCTTGGTGTAAGTTGAAAAGTCACGACCAAGAATCTGGAAGATGTTGCTGTCAAAGAGGGTGTCCAAGCATCTACTTATTCCATTTGAGTGAGTTTACCCGGACTCTGCAACAAGACATACCACCTTCTCATACAAGTCACGCCACACAGTCGTTTTTAATTAACAATAGGCCAAGATTAATAACGAAAAATGAGTGACTACCGCAAAGTCCAGAATTGAAAAGCGAAATACGTGTATCTTGGCAATAAAATGGCATTAATTAAGTAAGAAAAAGTTTGTGTGTGTGGAAAAAAAACCTGATTAGTGATTCATCAAAATGGTGGACCAGTCGACCATTTACTGTAGATAAGTTAAATTTATGATTATTTATTTCTTTAAGACTCAATATACGTTTTTTTACCCATGTTGTTATTTTTTTGAAGTGCAAGAAAACTATAAACGGTATCTAAATTTCGGTTTTTTATTGCATTCGTAAAAGGAAAATTGAAAGTATCTTGCATATTAAAATTGTTATGAATAGGAAAGAGATTACTAAAATTTTAATTTTTTAAAAATGCGTCATTTTGGGCGGCATCGGACATATTTTATATATATATCTATATATATATATATATATGGGTAAAAATCACGAGAGTTAACACGTGATAAGTATAAATATTTGGTTGTACCACGTAAGGAAAAAGAAAGATTGATTGGAGCATGTACTTTCGTTATCTTAATAACATTTTCAAACTCACAATGGTTTATTAAATAGAGAGACACTGTATTTATACAAAGCACTGTTTTCTCTATAAAATCAGAGAGTTAGTTTTTTTTCTATGACCTCTGATAAGTTTGATTTGGGAAAGAAATATATGACTGGATATTAAGAAAACAAACCGGACTAATATTTACATTTCTCTCCTTTGTGCTGGAGATTAGGAACGATTCAAAGATATTTCTGCTAATAAAATCATTTATGTATATGCATTATGGTATCCGCTTTTGAGCAGTTAATCTGGTGACCCATCTTAAGTATGTAGACGGCCAAGGATTTGCATATTACTAAAGCTGATAAATCCAACATGTGTGTAATAATGAATAAAACATTGTAGTTAAAAAAAATGGACACTTTCTTATATGATACTACTATATACGTACCGTTAAGAAGAGATCCCTTAGATAATTTAATTAAAAATTTCAATAGAGACATAAAAAAGATTTTAAAAAAACACAATTCAATTATTGATCCAGGCTCTTCTAGTGGTTCATCATTAACTTATTTGTATGGCCTAATAAAAATCCATAAACCAGGCAATCCAATAAGACCAATCATCAGTGCAACTGGGTCAATCCAATATAAACTCTCAAAATATTTAGTAAATTTACTTTCTCTGATCTTAGGATCTATATCACCCTCACATATAAAAAATTCAGTTGATCTTTCATAAACCATTGTGAGTTTGAAAATGTCATTAAGATAACGAGAGTACTAGCTCCAATCAATATTTCTTTTTCCCTAAGTGGTACAACCAAATATATATATATATATATATATATATATATATATATATATATATATATATATATATATATATATATATATAAATAAATAAGCGGACAAAGAACTATTAAACTAGGGAGAAAAAACATAATTTAACATCTGAAACGTGTAGGAACCTTAGGTAGCCAAGAGGCGTAGCTTAGTTTACGTCGAAACGTAGGTTAGGCTTTATTTGTGTTGCGGACCGCGCGAACATATGTAGATAGCAAATCAGCTCTACTTAAAATGGGCCGGAAAAGCAACTTCATGGAATGTCAAAAAGGTGTGATTGTATTTGTCCTCGCCAACGGTCATCATGTGAAGGAGGTGGAAAAATTTGACAGTGTTCCAACGAGTACGGTCATCGGGATTTACAAGCAATGGCAGAACTCCCAAAATGGGAAAAACTGTCGCCAGATTTGCGGACGGAAGAAGATGTTGATAGAAAGGGACCGTCGTAGAATCTCCAGGCTGTAATTAAAAATTGATTTGCTTCCAGGCAGAAATTGATACAAAACGTCAATTCTAGTCCTTCACCACCCATTTTAGAAACAACATTACACAGGGAATTCCATGGCATGAACATATGGACCAAAGTGGCGTGCAAGAGGCCCTTACTATGGTTACAAGTAGTTCTTGGTCCGGTGAGCTTATATATATATATATATATATATATATATATATATATATATATATATATATATATATATATATATATATATATATATATATATATATATATAACTTGGAACCTTGGAACGTTTAACACGTCAACTAGGAAAACTCGAGTAAGACCTCATTATCAAACGAATACATAATATTCAACACGCTACTTGGGCACTCAAATATCCAGCAGCTCTTAACTACCCCTTACCTAGATCTAAATAGCTGCATCGCGTGACGATTCGATAATTCCTTTCTCCACGACGCTTCCGCCTCAGCGTAGCACCTAGAGCCTTTTAAGGCCCTCTCCTCGAGGGGAGGGCCTTAAAAGGCTCTTAGAACAATTTCTTCATTGAGCACATATGACCAGAGGCATAAATTTAAATCCTCTTTCGATTTTTTATTTATTACATAATCTTTGTATGAGCAAACAGGTCTTAAATCTCTCATTATATTCTACGCCGCGGTCCTTTAAAAGCAGGATCATTTAAAGGACCTCCGAAAGCTTTATTGCCCAGGAACCCTAATTTTCTGGCAAATATTCCCCTTCAAATATTTGTTCCCCTTAAAGGTTACTGGCCATAAAAGGGGTGGATCAAGGCTCGAATTTAAAGTGTCCAGTGATTCTCACACACAAAGTTTGTAAGGAAAGATCTGTAAAGAAATTGGAGTAAATAGAAGAAGTGAAAATACAGAACAACTTGTTGCAGACCTTCTTCAGGCCTTGAGGTCGGAAAAGCACATAATCCTCAACATGTCTGCCACAACATGATGGCTCATGTTACGCTTGACGTCATTTTTGCGGAAGAGATTAGGAAAAGAAATATAAGGACCATATAAGTGTAAAATGGGGCAAGGGGGCGAAGAAGTGTATTACCCACCTCCCAACCTGACCCAATAAAGAAAATATGCATTCCTAGCCCCGGCACGCAATAGCGATGAGGGATATAGCAGCCGGTCGGCGCCTAGCCTGCAAATTTAGCTTCCGACCAGGAAAATAGATGCGAAGAAGCTATAAAAGATTATCAAAAAATGGTTATAAAAGGAAATTACTAGCATCCATAAAGTCAAGGCAGTTTCTATCTAGTTTGAGACTTCCATGGAAGTTGGATACTAGATGGTATGCCGCTCTTTCATGTGTATATCTATACAAATTGCCAGGTTTGATGGGGGGGACTACTTTTTCGTTTAAAATAGTTCAAAGCTTTATTGAAAAAAGACAATATAGAGTACTAGTTGCAACGATATGAGGCTTTTTATGGAAAAGTTAATGTTACGAAAGTATGAAAATATTCAATTAAGTAAGGGAGTCATAGACTCCATTATAATTTTTCACTAATAATTTATATAAATTCATTCTATTGCTCTCATTTGTTGCCGTTTATTTGTTCCTAATAAATTAAATGAATTATTAAAATACAATTTTAAATAGCTCTTTCTTATTCAGGCAAATTAACAAGCATCAACAAGAAGGAAGAAGGAACCCAACAGAAAGACTATAAACAGGCTGACATGGACGACCAATAAGTAGCGAAGAGGCTACCTCTTCGTATCCTCCCTAGTAAAGAGAAACCTACACGTGAACAAACCCTTAGGACAATATATGCAGACATCGAAGTGATTTTACTAAATAATTCCATAAAATAAATACATAAAAGCACGAGAGTGCTCCAACTACAGGAATTATAAATAAATAACAAAAAATAAAAGGCTCACAAGAAATACAAAATGTAAACAAATGCTTGAATGCTAAATTAAATAAATCCAAAGATTAACGGCAATAGAAATCTCAAGAAAATCAACCCCAAGAGAACAAGGGCTCCTATGCTGAAATTAAAAATAATCTAACCAAAAGAAAAGCATACTACAAAACAAGAGCGTTTGCCAGGCAACCTGGCACAAATCATCATCATCTTCATCGTACTACATCCATCTCAATTTTCTAATCATAACCATCTTATCAACACTCATCCCATACACAATATTTTCTGACTATCCTATCTTTTCTCTCATCATCATATTGCACAATGTATTATCCCAAGCCTAATCTTGCTTTTATACATAATCGGCGTAGGTAGCCAGGAATCTTCATTCTTGTTCGTCAATCCGTTCATCTTCCTCACGGTCTTCTCCCCTCATATCATTCTGTATATGATGTCGCGGTATAGCCGACTATATAATATAATATCTATTATTAGTATGAAGGGGAAGAGCTCAGGGTATTAAAGCGAACCGTCCAATGACTGAACACTACTTTGCTCTGCGGATTATAAAGGTCAGGTTTAGGCGGAGGGTCAATACGCTTAACTAATCAGGTCGAGTCCGAGGTTGGTGAAAATTGAATAACGAGGACGAGAGTGACGTTCAGGTTAATTAAAGATAAACATAAGAAAATATACATTTTATTTACAAATTAAAGAAAGGCTAATTTCTTTTAATTAGTTTCAAGCTACCTGCTCAGATCCAAATGAGCTCACAAGATTAGAGGGTGAAAAAGGGGGCTTACAGATCGAAGGACGACAGTGACTTCAAGGAGGCCTGACGGAGAGTAGGGGCTCGGCTAGAGGACCTTGACAGCGTCTTCAAAAGATAGATGTTCATCAGGAGAAGAGTGGGAAGGAAGGATATGGTCGGCACCTTACTTCCAGGGATATAAAGGCATAAGTTCTAACCTTAGCTGGGATTCGAGGCGGGAGCTGGAATACGTGGGAATTCTCGGGAGAGGTGTTCCTACCTTACAGTAACCTCGAGGGGCTGGATGCTTCAAGGACTCGAAGGAGTAATCTGGCGCAGCTGCTTCAGAAGACAGCGGGAGCAGAAGCTTCCGTTTGAGAGTGGATGTCTTAACGGGTAGAGAGTGTCCAGCCTTCGGTTGGGTACACACAAAAACACCGACTTGGGAGGAGGGATGTCTTTTCGCGAGTGGGTCTTGTTCTTCTACTACTGCTGCAAGGTTGCTAAGGGGTTTGAATATGGAGAGTTTCCTCATGCGGGAGATGGGAAATAACCCCCACTTTGGGGAATTCCCAGGGGGTAACTGAGGCGCCAAACTGTCTGGTTAACCACGTTGCTTCTATCAACGTGCTAAGCATTGCAAAGAAAAAAATGGTGTCCTTCTACATATGATACTATCCATCTATCCCTGGCATGGCCTTTCTCTACTTCTTTCCTTATACACCTTCCTTCTAATTACTCTCTTCCCCATATAAATTTCATTTTTTCGAAAAACATGTCCATACCATACCGGTCTTCTTTAATATTTTTTTCTACTGATTTCCCCTACTATACTGCACCTCTGCTGACTCTTTTATTCTTCATCTTATCCAGCTTTGTAACTCTATACATTGACCTAAATAGCTTCTGCATATCTCAACTTTCCTTTCCTTCCGCATTCATCCTTTCATTGCACAATATGCCAGACATTTTTTTCCAAATTATCTGACCTGACTACATTCTATGCTCTAAATATGGGTTCAGGGTACCTTCGCTGTAAATCATTGATCCTTAGTAGAGGCAATCTTTTTCTTAAAATCTGTAAATATTAGGTTAGAAACAAACTTACTAAACAACCTTTGTTTTACAAGTTTATTTTTTATAAATTTATACAAGATGCACGACTAGTTAATGTCTAATGGCCTAGTCTTTCCTGGGGCTCGCTTAAAGATGCACTGTGATCTCTAGAGCCTTGGTAGACTAGGCTCTAGTGACTATGTCACTATGCACTTTCAAGCTAGGCAGAGTAACGCTTAGGTCACTGTACAGTATTTAGTCGGAAACCTTATATGATATTGAAAGTTTTAAAAATTCCCACAAATGACCCTTTGTCGTGAACAGCAATGTACTATTTTACTGTATGATTGGAAGTCAGGGCTAATCGCTGCATTTGTAGAAGACATAATAAAACGTCGCAAAGCTTACCATTAGTTTAAAATGTTTCAGCGTGGCCAATTCAATCTCCAAGACGTGTCCCTGTTTATTCCGCAATTTCCTGCTATTATTACTGGTTTTATTTATATTTTATAGTGTAGTGAAGTGTTTTACGATTTTATTATTCCGTGTGGTTTCCATCCTGACTTACTATTTTGTTTGCTGTTATTTGTTTAGTGCTTTAGTTTCAAAAGTATTCAAAAGTGTTTTAAATCATATACCCTTAGGAACTTCTCTATACGAAGCGATTCTCATACCCGGTCACAGCTTATAAATTATTGAATATTAAACTTTATTTTTCTAGTATAGTGAGGTTGCCTATCTTTTTAGTTAGTCACTGCTGTTTTTTATTGAATTTTTAATTCAAATACTTGCCTTTATTAGTGTGAAACCTTTCAAAAAGTGATTAAATAAGTGTTTAACTAAGAATTTCTTTCTAACGAAGCCGGACGTTAATCCCCTATTCCCGTCAGCGCGAATTCCAAGCCCAGATAAGACGAGTTTTAAGTTTTGCATTCCATCTCCTTTTCCTTAACCATTATTGTCCTTTTTTTTCCTCGTTCTCACTTCCTCTGACTCCATTTAATTATCTTTTCCCATCGTCCTCCTTTCCTTCATATTTTACAGTGTGAAAAAGTAAGGTGCATTAAAAAATAAATAAATAATAAATAAAAATAAAAGAGGAGACAATAATTTAAAAGAGTTCAGCCTATATTCTTTCCGTCACCTCATAAGTGAGTCCATAGGTAGGCGTTATCGCGATCACGATATCAGGTTATCTGTTATCCGATATTTTTTCCCGCGTTATCGATTCATCGGTATCGCCGATACTTTTGGTTCCAAACTAGCGATAATCGACAATTTCAGTTTTTTGTTCCAGTTTAGCACGGGGGCGAACCGCGCGTGCCATGAAGGCAGAAATAGGTAGGTCCGAGCTGGAAGAAGGATCCTCAAAACCTATAAGGAGATAAAGGAGAGCCTCACCAGGTAAGAAACTAAGAAACAGTATTCAAATACTCTTACTATTGTATTATAAAATAACGCTATATATATTCAATATTCAATATTGTATTATAATTTTGGATTTATCGATTTATCTGTTATCACCTTATCGGGCGATAAATTTATCGCCAGTTATCGATTATCGGTTATCGCCGATAAGGTTATCGTTATCGATTTATCGATTATCGCGATACATCTTTTCGTTATCGCGCCCACCTATTAGTGAGTCGCGCTAATCCTCTCTCTCTCTCTCTTCTTTTCATTCGTACTTGCATACTTCTTAGATCCTTCAGCTATGCCGGGTGCAGAAAAGATGAAAGCGGTCTGACCTAACTGTGAAGGCACCCGCTGGGCAATTGACTTTAGAGAGGGGTGTTATGCATCCATAACTGACTATTCCATATGCCTATTCTGTGAGATTAGAGATGAACACAAGAAGGAAACGGACAAACTAAGAGCTACGATAGCAGTACTTAAAGAGGAACTGGCCGAATTAAAAAGTTCCCATAGTACCTCAACTGCCACCAATGTTCCTGCAAATATTCCTATTGAGGCATTTACTAATTTAGAAAAGAAGGTCTCCTCTTTGTAAGAATTGGTATAGAGAAATGTAGCTGTGAGTCAATGTATGACCCAACCCACGAAGGAGAAAATGACACCCGATGCCCTACAACCCGCAAAGGGGAAGAAGATACCATCTTTGTCCCCAAAGAAGAAGCTGAGCCCCCAGCACCATAACAATAGTAGTAATATTATTAATAATCCTAATAATAATAGCTCAATCCAACAGATCAAAAACGGTGACACATATATTTAATAAAAGTTTAGAAACGTGTGTTGTACCAAAAGATTGGCAAATAGTAAATGCTACACTAATATTTAAAAAGGGAGACCTCTCCTGTGCCGAAAACTACCACCCTATTAGTTTAAACTCAGTAATTGGAAAACTATTTGAAGGAATAATGAGAGACAAAATTGTAGATCACATGGAAACGAAAAACCTTATAAACGATTCTCAGCATGGATTTCTTCGAAAACGATCATATTTGACAAACTTGCTTGATTTCTTTCACGATATATTCAAAATAAATGATGAAGACCGAGCTGCCGATATTGTGTATTTCTATTTTCAGAAGGCACTCAACCAAGTACCACACAAACGATTGATTGCCACAATCAAAGCTCATGGTATCGGAAGGGAAATAGTTAAATGGATAGAAGACAGGCGTAGTAAAAGAAGTCAAAGAGTAGTAATTTGTAGAAGCCCTTCCAGCTATATTCAAGTAACAAGTGGCGTGCCGCAGGGATCGGTGCTTGGACCAGTACTCTTCCTCATATACATTAATGACATAGACATCGGAATAATTAACAAGTTATCAATGTTTGCAGATGATACCGAAATTGGCGGCCGTGCAAAAACTTCTGAAGACCGTGCACTGATTCAAGATGACATAAATTGGTTAAATGGGCGAGCAAATGGCAAATAAATTTTAACGTCGCAAAGTGCTGCTCCCTCCACATTAGTATAAACAACGCGAGAACCAGCTATAAACTGGGCGGAACCGACATACCAAACTACAACGTAGAAAAAAATTGGGTGTAAAAATTTCCAGTGACCTTAAATCAAGTAAACACTGCATGGAGGCAGTGAAAAGGGCAAACAGGATACTAGGTCTCATAGGGCGTACATTTTAAAACAAGTCTAAATCACTTGTTAGGCCACATTTAGAATATTGCGTGCATTTTTGGTCACCACATGTAGAGTGCAAGACAGAAAGATTAGAGAGAGTCCAGCGTCGAATGACCAATATGATTCCTCACTTGCGAACAGATACTCGTAATTATCAGGAGAATCTTAAAGCCCTAAATCTATTCTCTCTTAGACAGAGACGGACACGCGGGGACATGATAGAGTTATTTAAAATCGTTCATCGTTTTAAAACGGTAAACAAATCAAAATTTCTAATATTTATATCAAATGAATCAACGCGTGGTCAAAACAAAACGAAATTCTTCTTTTTCAAAAGAACTACAAGAAGCTGAAATAATCTACCATATGCTATGGTTAACGCAGCTAGTATAGTTCCATTTAAAGATAAACTTGATAAATGGATGATGACAAATCCTAACCCAGACTTTTTTCCAGTAGATAAAAAAGGGTGATGAAAAATAGTAACTAATAAAATTGCAATCTACTTTAGCAAATTTCTCCTGCCTCGCCTTTACTTTGCCATTTCATGAAGCTCTTTTGTTCCATAATCCTCCTGGTAGCCTAGTGAGAATCAGTAGATCTGTTGCTACCAGACTTTCAATGTAATCTCGATGTAATCTAACATGTTAACAATGACCGTGTGTGCGACTACGTCAAAGCTGATCCATATCTGACATCACGTGAGCTGGCTGAAAAGTTTATCGTGAGCCATACAGCTATTTTGCATTATTTAGAGGAAATGGGCAAAGTCGGCCAGTGAAAGTATGGATTCGACTTAAATTGACCGACTTCGACCATCACCGCTGCATGGCACTACTATCCAAGGAACGTCGTTTGATTGGTTGAACAAAGGGCTTACTGTAGAGGCAGACCGACACCAAATGAAGGCACAAAGTTTGTGTCTGGTGGGATGTGAAGGAAGTGATTTACTTGGAAATTTTGGAATGCAATCACTCTATCGACGCTTAATTATACCGTCAAGAAATAAAACAGGTGGCAGATGCAATTAAGCATAAACGCCTAGAATTTATTAATGTCATCTTTCTTAATGATAACCCCCGTACACACTTTGCAAACATACCCGTGAAAAACTCCTAAAGTTGGGATGGGAAATTCTCCCTCACTCACAATACTCGCCAGACCTGGCGCCAACAGACTGCTATCTATTCCAGGCATTGCAAAATTTCTTGAATGGCAAAACGTTCCTAAATGATGAGGAACTGAAAACTTCAGGTTGAGTCTTCTTTGATAGTAAACCAGTTTAAATTTTCAGCAGAGGCATCCATGATCTATTCCGTGGTTGGAAGCAGGTGCTCGATTTTTTTCTGTTGCTACTTTTTTTTGTTGTAATCATTGGCAATAAAAGTTGTGTAAGAACTTTTCAACCTATTATAACGCGATTTTTATGATATATAGCGTAAAATGTTTTGTGCTAATACATATCAATCAAAGTTTATGCGTTATGCTTAACGAAAACCAAGACTCATCCGCCCCAGTAGCTTTATGATAATTCCATTAGTATGAAAAGAAGGTAGTTCTCGCTTCATATTGAAAGAGATGGATTATGGCCAAATTTCTTTTCCGTTTTTTAATAGAATAATCAAATCAAATAGCCCAAAAAAAGTGACGGAAAGAAAATAAACAGCAAAGAAGACGAAAAACAAGGCATAACAAAAAGCAGGAAAATTATCAGTAAGAAAATGGAAATATTAAACAAGTTATAGCAAAGTATGAAGGTAATGTAATTAGGAAAATCTGTAAATTCCTCTTACTGTCAAATCTAGAAAAAGAAGTGGACCTATAATAAAAACCTTGGTACGTACCATTTTAACAAAAATTGCTCAAAATATAAGTCAACATCCTCATTATATAATGCAATACACAGAAGCACTTTGATACACTTGGGGTGTGGATCAGAGCTAAAGAAGTTTCTCTTTGCACCTTTTTTCAATGACCTAATTTATTTGCAAGGAGAGGATACTTCAATTGTTTACCTCTGTCAAAAGATGTGGTGGAATTATACTTAGGCACCTATGTATGAGGGAATATATGTGTATCTGATTGTGAAGAGATATTTAAAGGCTAAACGATGGCTTTTGATAAAATATATAGAGAGGTAAGTCGTGGGCCGAGAAAAAGTTGATTCGATATAGAGGTGAATCCACAGCCACATGCGGATTTTTTATCACTTTCACTTGCTCCAGAAACTATTCCTACCGCTACCTAATACCATAACTTTCGCTAAAATTTATGTTCCATTTTTGCAGCTAAACAAAATTTAGGAATAATAAAACTGTTTACAAAATTTTGAAGTAAAAAATGTATTCATAACCCATACAAATTAATAACTACCTTCAGTGTAAATGCCCGACAACCCCAGTGAGCTCGAGGATTTTCAAAGAGACAGTGCCTAGAAGCAACAACCAGGTGAAATCTGGTCTCGAGAAGGCAATCCAAGAATCAGCTTCATCGGGGGAATCTGAGGATGAGGAGAAGAAAGAAGAAGAACAAGAAGACGAAGATGAAGAATCAGCCTCTTCGGACAGTGACGAGGGCCCACGCAGTCGCACTTGTGCCACCAAGAACAAATCAAAAACCCCAAACTCTCCACCGAAGAACGAGAGGCCGGAGCACAGTAAAACTTCCCTGCCGGCCCCAAAGAAGAAAAAGAAGAATAAGAAGAAACATAGGCAAAAACTCTTCATGGAAATGTATTCATAGAGATTAATGCAGACATCATATTAATTTCGAAACACGGGATCAACATGCGTAATACATAAATGAATATCTGGAACTACGATGTGTTGATTACAATTATTCTCAGGAGCGGTACGACGGTGCCACTATTGCAATAAAAAAGTGATTAAATACAAGCAAATAGAAATCTAGAAAAATCCTATCTCGCGATTGAGGTCGAACTTGACATAGGAAAGCTGGTCATTGCTACCGAATATCAACCGCCAAGTAGAGACGTGTTACCAATTGACAGTCTAACTGGCCCATTTGGCAGAACAGCCCCCACTATATTAATGGGGGATCTGCATGTTATATGCCAATAATCCGGTTCCAGGACCTTTAGCAGTATAAAAAGAACCCTGGACCTGTTGCTGATAGAAACATTGCCCAGCGAATAGGCCCCGACTCCCCCCCCCTTTTTTCAGAGGAGGAAGTGGCACAAAACCAGACAACTATCCGGCGAATCGTCAGCTACCGTTTACTTACTACATGTAACCAGTCAAGGTACCATCTAGTGACCATATAAGGATCTTACTGGGTACGGTACGCGCGCCTTCTCGAGGCCTACGATCTGCCCAACTTGAACGAGGCAATTCTTGAGGAGATTGACGAGGCACTCGACGGCCTAAATCCAAGTATAGGACCATATCTACGTACAGCTAGACCGAATACATGAAAGATATATACCGTGAGCTGAAATTATTTTATGAGATCAACATCAGGATTGCATCAGTTGACTCAATACAACGAGGTAAAGAAATCAAAGAAACACTCAACCAGTATATTCTAGTTAAACATGGAGACGATTGGATGATGTTATCGATAGCCTAAATCACGAATCAACTCCAAAAGAGTTTTGGAATAAGATCAGACGTCCCAAAAGATCGAATAGGAAGAGGAAGAAGATCGAACAACTTAAAGAAGATGGAAACATCGAAACAGAGGAAGGAAGAATTGAAGATCTATTCCGAAGGTATTGGGAAAAAGTCTTCAGTATAACTGAAGAGGAAAACGAACACTATAAACTAGAGTTTAAAAGCAACATCATAGACAAGCTTAACGACCAAATACACAAGACGTACCCTCACTAACAGGTGGATGAACAGCGTGAAGGAGAAGCTGAGATTAACGAATAATACTCGGCGCGCTCCACTAATTCCGTCAAAAAGACGATGAGAAGGAGATTTAACGCTTGTCTGAACACGAGATACTTTTCTTCCTGAATACGGAAAGGAACCAATGTTGAAGAAGAGCTACCAGCCAATCTCACTCATACAATTTGGCGAGAAACTCTTCAAGAAGATCCTCAACCGAGGACTAGTGTCTCATCTGGAGTAGAACTTCCTATTCAACCGATATCAATTCGTGTTTGTAAGAAAGCGAAGTACGGAGATGGTGATTAATGTCATCAAGGAAAAGCTAGCCCAAGCAAAACGGGAAAGAAGTTACATGAACATTGTTTGTCGAGATGTATCAAATGCCTTTGATAAGGTGTGGCAACGGGAAATGTAGTAGAAGATCTTACGACTAGGCCTAAGTGAAAACTTAGAAAGAACTCTCTGTGACTATGTCATGGAGAGAGCGGCGTATATAAGTTTAGGGTGCACGGACGGACCAAAGTTTCCGCTCCCTGCGGGCGTCCCACAGGAGAGGGTTCCTGTCCCACACTCTTTAATTGATTTACACCGCTGACCTCCCCCCACTTGTGAACCCCCACTTCCCTTAACATTTAATTTGCCGATGATTCGACCCAGATAATTACTTGTCCATAGGGGAATGCACCTTAGAAAGCTCGTATGAGAGCAGCAGAAATTGAGAACTTAACATCTACGATGCCCAGTTAAAAATACGCACTAACCAAGAAAAGTTCAAAGTAGTCACCATAGGCCGGAGACTCTTACACAATGTCAGGGTGGGGGATAGACGCTATCCCTATACTACGGAGTGCAATGTACTCAGAATGAAGGTTACTTCGACTGTGTACAGGATGCACGTCGTAGAAAGAATCACTAAGGCTACAGTTGCAGTCAGATCTGTATACATGTTCCGAAATTTCCGTGAAAGCAATAAGAAAAACATCTACAATGCACTTGTAAGATCGACCCTGCTATACCCCGCTTTCGCCCTCTCGTGTGTCTCGAAGATACAAAAGAGAAAACTACGAGTAGTACAGAACAAATGCGTGTACTTAATTACAGGTACATTCAGGCCAAAAAAAAAGACGCCAGGAAGAGCTGCACTGGGAGGCGGGGTTATATCCCACTCACGTTGTCATAGAAGAACGGACAAGAAATATGCAAGAATTGGTGTATCGAGAATAGAACAATGATATCGTTCAGAACAAAGAGGTATAAGTCGCGCCAGATTTCCGAGCTCCGCTGGGATATTAGCTGGCGGAGCAGAAGTGCCCTTCTAAGTATGAGAATAATAATGTTTTTTAACCAAACCATTGCCAAAATCTAATTATGAAGCCTCGCCAATTTCTACAAGAAATAACCGAATATGGACAGCAAATTCACCGATGAAAACCCAAATATAACAAATAAGACATCAAAGAAAAAACAAAAGACACGATTTACACTCACTACAAAATATACCAAAAACAATGAGAGACACTAAGCACAATACTAAAATAATTTATCACTACAACAGCAAATGCGTATAACATATCCAAAAACATTAATTTTATAGAAGAAAAATGGCTTGAACGCCATAATTATATAAACTATCTCAAAGAGAAAAAGGAATCACATAACAAGAAAATATTGAAAAGCGATAGGCTTGATCACCAGGCACTTAGCATCTCTTTGCACCCTACCACACTTCTTTCTCTTTTCACCACTTGTCTATTTTCTACTATCTGTCCCCACACCCCATTTTGTCCCCTGCATACACCTACCCACTTTCTTACATCGAAATCATAATCGAAATAGTTAATAGTATTAATTTATGGTTAATGACACTCTTCAAGCGATTATTATAGTTTTTTCTAAGGTTCACACAAATTAGATGCGTTTTTGTTCGACTCGTCTTCTGCTAAACTTCTCCAATTTATAAGTTTTTCAAGTGCCTTGTATAGAGGTGTACTTTGAATGTCATAAATTTCTATCGAATTAAGGTCTGGTGAATATGATGCTCATTACAAAACGGTTATTTTAATCTCCATCATTTAGGAAGTAACCAATTTTTATGGGTGTTTTGGTCATGGTCGCTCTGAAAGACACCTAGTCTTCATAGACCACACTTCCCTGCATCACTCCAGATAATCATCAAGAATCTTTGTGAGGTATTTTTCCCCCCATGTTCTATTTATTTGAAAAGGTGCACCAATGTTCATTGACATTTTTTTGTGCCAAACAACAAATCACTGCGTCTTTTTACTGCAAACCTTTAAATATCTATCCTTCTTAGATCTTGAGATAAATATTTTGCTCGTATTATAATTTGTTAAGGTGTTTAGTTGTTAAATATTTCAAACTTAATACCACTCTATAGCTTTTATCCTTTTTCTAGTGTCTAATATTCCTATTTTATCCTTATTGAATACATTTTGTTATATCACTTAAGTGGTGCGATAGAACTTGCTACAAATTCATATTCTCAACTAGAAAACAGTGCTAGGATAATTTAATCTTGTAAGCGTTTCAGATTATTTTCCCTGCGTTCTCATCTTTAGGATATGGAAAATTATGCAGAGAAAAAGTTTCGTAGTCCATGAAATCCGCTTCATCTCCTGTTTTAAAAGATTAGTGGAGAAATAAATTTTCCTTGAAAATCTCTTTAGTTCGAATTTTCAGGTAACTTAGAATATTAAAATGATCTAAGGTCTGAGAATTACTACTAGATCTGAGGGATATAAAGAACACATATTTGTTTGCTTA
Source organism: Ceratothoa steindachneri (assembly GCA_963969495.1). Classification (NCBI taxonomy): domain Eukaryota; kingdom Metazoa; phylum Arthropoda; class Malacostraca; order Isopoda; family Cymothoidae; genus Ceratothoa; species Ceratothoa steindachneri. Next base: position 90,331,411 of record OZ018328.1, read on the forward strand.
TGAAACAGATTTAGTACTATGGTCATAATAAAATAATGAAATAGAGATGAATGACCAATTGTGTCTTGTTTTATTTCGAAATCATTTTCATTCAGTCCTAGATAGACTGATATTCGGTATGTCTATCTAAGAGTAGAGTGAATTAAAAATGTTAGGCTCTTGCCAAACTACGATAACAGCCTATCAGAAATATTTATATTTCCTCTAGTAGTTTATACTTTTCTATTCCAAATTCATGTAAGAATAACATAATATTTAATAATTTAATGTCTATAATTATTTCCTGTCACTATTATTTAGCTTACCTCTTACTTAGGGCTAGCATGAAAAAGAAGCTTAGTATGTAATCAGCTTCCATTTATTCATGCCTGGCGAGGGACATTTGTTGTTCATATCGCTGGTTTCGTCATTGTCTTTCCTCTCTCCCTCTTATCTTCGTTTAGTTCAAAGAGTTCCTTATAAGGCTCAAGCCTTAATTATTCTTAATTTCTTTCTTTCGCTCCCTTGAATTAGAGTAGCCACAGCTTGAGTCGCCTTCGTTTAGTGCTCTCAATTTAGGTTATCCTCAGTGGTTTCAATTCAACTCCTCCTAAAATTATTTTTTTCTTCACAAATTGGGAAGAAAGCCTTTGCTCCTCTTTATTTCGGGGAAAAGAGATCGTCAGGGAAAAGTAATTAGCATTTGTAATTCATGTCTGGAAATTATATTATTAAAGGTTTTTACTAGTAAACAGACGCGATCGAATTTCGGATCCGAGCTATCTCTTCCCTTGGCATAAATTCGTTCCAAATATGTTAAATAGTAGCTGGTCTAATATTTATTTTATTTAGTTTCGACTCTTGTTCTTCTATTGGTACGTGTATTTCAAACTGATCCTTTTCGACTATTTTAGTTTGAAGCAGATTTTCCTTCTCCTCACCTCATCACCCTGTCCCTTTTATCGCCTTTCTCTCCTGGGGTTCAGCCACCATGTTTGAATCGTGGATCCGAACCATTATTTAAGATTTCTGGGTGGTAGAAAGGAAAAGCTGGAGACATTCATTTCACTGGATCCAAATCCGACGGACGGGTTTTTAATCATCCGGAAATTCCAGGGCGATAGTCAAACTCCACTCAGGTAATTTTCACTCAAATTTCTTATATTATACTTAGTCTTTTTTTGCGACTTGTTATTTACATCTAGTGACCCGGTTATTCCCTCCTTTCTAGGAGGCTCCTTACAACAGTCTTCAGGTTCGACTATGGGCTGTCGTTTCCTATTTATGAAGGAGAAATTTTCCTCACACAGCAATTACCACTAATATATGAATAAAATATACGTACTCTAGTTTTCAGGAGATTTTCCATCTCCTCACTTCATTACCCTGTCCCTTTAGTCGACTTTCTCTCCCTGCGTTCAACAACCACGTTTGAATCGTGGATCCGAACAATTATTTAAGATTCCAGGGTGGTGGCAAGTAAAATGGGGAAGACATTCATTTCAACGGATCCAAATCCGACAGGTGGGGTTCAATTGCTCTGTTTGCATTTAAATGGCAAAATTATAATTTTCCTAAATATTTAAAATTTATATATTCATAGTCTTAAAAATTCCATATTTCGACTCCTACAAATATGTAGTGAATTTTAATGTGGAGATTTCAAGCAATGTTCACATGTAAATACAACTCTGAAATGTTAGAATATAAATCGAAGTGCCTTCGATTAAATTTATTTTGATCTTCATTCCATCATTATAATTTCGCCTCATTTAAATCAACATATCAAAGAATGATGAAGCAAAATGGTTAAAACAAATGGAGATAAGTTCAATAAAATTTCGAGGTAATACTACGAACAAAGTGACAATTGGACCCGTCGTAGAGAAAAACTTTACCATAAATTAAAAAGGCAAAATGACGCTATTCAATAAATTATTTTCAGATAAGTCAGGAATAATTCTTTCTTTGTCCTCATCGAAATAGCAAACACACAAATCGACTGAAAAGACAGAACTTGGATCACCCTACTCTTCTACCATTTAACACTAAGTCTAGGGATGAGAATCCAAGCGCGAGTCAGTCGAACACGGGGGCCTGAAGAAGATAAAACAATCCTCAATAAAGCAAAAATGCCATAATAAATAACGGAAGCCTATAGTTGCTTTAAAAAACATACAAATATGCTCACATACACTCCACCAATCACTTGCGAGAGCAGCCTCAATGCACCCATACCCGATGGAACCTCCTTTTCTATAGGTAAGTTAATAAAAGTCTCAATGATAATTGTAAATCAAAAATCTTATTAACCAACTAACTTTATCCTGCAAGTGATATAACACGAAATTTTAAGCTAAAATCACTACTGTAACGATTATTCGTTCAACATTCATAGTTCGATCAGTGCAATCAACTCGATGCTGTCCTTTTTCCGTAAGATTTAATTCGACTAACTCATTTAACAATCTTTTTCTTAATTTCGCATCGACTAAAGCCTGAAAGCAAAAAAAATTACCGGGACTTGTTATTCCACTAAAAGGCATTATTTTTACATTAAAAAGTCCACATTGAATCCAAGTGAGGGATTTTCTGCGTTTGCGAAGGGTTCAAAGGAATGTTAACTAATGACGTATTGATTCTACATTTTTTCTTTTTACGGATATCTTTTAATTATATATAATTTGGGCCTTTGAATAATCTATTTGGTAGTTGTAATTGCTATATAGTTAAAAATACTGGATGGATAAAAATACATCCAGTATTTTTAACCATATTAGCAATTACAACCACCAAATAGATTATTCAAAGGCACAAATTATATATAATTAAAAGATTTCTGTAAAAAGAAAAAATGTAGAATCAATATTAATAGGAGAAATTCCCAATTTTAATCTTTCGGATGGTCAATACAAATGTAGCTCCTATTCCAGGAAGCTGATTGTAAAGAGTTTACTTAATGATCTTATAACCACACCCCTGATTAATGACCCTTTTTCTCCAGGTTTTTTTTACAGTGGTTTGAGTATCATATACATGTATTAAAAAACAAATTTAAATCTATAGAGTTTGATGCTGCATGAATTACAGAAAAATTAGCTGTATCAGTGGAATGACCACTATTGGTGATATGTGAACGAATATGGGTGTGCTGAGGTTTGGAAATAGGTGGACCAGTTCGATATAATATCTCAAAGTGCTTAGTTGTAGCGGTAAAATGGTTAAGCAAATCTAGCGACTGTTGAAATTCGCACATGTAAATAAGTAAACGACTGAAAACTTTATATGTTTTGGGATGGGATCGTTGTAATTGAAGAGGAATGATGATTTTAGAGGGATTGTCATGAATAATTATAAAATGTTTGGAGAGAAGCGATCTGATATCTTTCTTAAGTTTAAAGGTCAAGTGGTCCCAAAAAGGTAATTTTATAACACGTTCTGTTTTGAACAAATTTGAATAGTTAGTTTCGGAATGAAAGTTTTATTCAGTAAATTTAACACAAAGTTTATTGAAAATACTGATGCGATAGAAATTGTAATGAAAAGAAAATCCAGAATAACGATTTCTTGTTCAAAAGAGTACTAAACTGAGCAGATAGAGAAGGCCTGATGGATTCTGCCATCAAATTCGAGTGATACAGATAATTTTTCTAAAAGTCATAATGCATAAAACACGATAAATATATATATATATATATATATATATATATATATATATATATATATATATATATATATATATATATATATATTAGAGTGTTCCTTAGCTCTAGGAAGAAAAAATTATTTGGCACAAGCTCTGCTCCGAGCTCATCATGTTGTGCTTCTTGGAGTAAAAACTTCATGTGTGAAATTTGGTTTTATTTGAAAAATATTTAGGGGCTGCACATCGACCTCAAAATTCTAGTCTATTGGCTAAATTTTCCTAGCCTTCGGGTCACCTTCCCACTTCAGGGATTATTAGCCGCTCAAAGGCGGAGTTATCATGGGATTCACTCTACTTATCGTTGCCCAATCATGGTATCCTTCTTTGTGTCAGGGTATTGGTGTCAATGTGCCCCGACAACCTGCCGCAGGTATTGATTGCATTTGATCTTCCTCTCTCGTAATTTTACCACAGTACTTTTGGATCAATGAAACCACACGTTCAGCTATATAATTTTCCACAATCAGTGCCATGATGATTTCTTGTGCTCACTTGGTTGTAGTCCAGATTGTCTGTCCAGGTAGCTGGGTTTAGCTGCAGGAAGTCGGATTTACGAGTAATTCCTAGCTTCTCGAAATTTTTCAGTGTTCTTACTGAAACAAAATCAGGGAGCTGGGATGTATTAATGCTGTTCACCAGAAGTGCGACTCGTTTTGCAGAGTCCTGTACTTCTGGCCGCACTCGCATTGCCTTCACCATACTCGCTTTCTTCTCTATCAAACGCAGCCAATTCTTCAGAGAGATACCAGAGATGGCTTAAAAATTTGGCCCACGTATCCTTGCTGATCGCATCGTGAATATGTTGTTATTCTTTCAGACTTTTAAGGAGCTGAAGATCCATCCTTGGTGCACGGAGGGTAAAGGGAGCTTCTGTCAAGTGCTTTAAGTTGATCCGTACTGCAAAAAGGCATAATGAACGTAGGCCCTTCTTTTTTTCCCTTCAATTGGAACAGCTTGCAAAACAACTAAAATTTTAAGGCATATATCACCTTAGACATCTACCGGACCTGGAGCCAGGAAATGAATGTTGCCTGGTGAAACCGCTGTGAGGATAATTTTTGAGAGCTCAATGAATTCACGGTAGTCATTACGCAAAACCTTTCTATCCCTCAACAGATTCACTGCCCAATTCAGAATATCCTATGCAATGCCGTTGATTACCACAACAACTTGTTCCATATTATTGCCTGTGATTAGGGACCGCAATCGATTTGCAGCCAATATCCTTTAAATATTTTGAAGAGTCTGATCTCAGGTCCCTCACTAGTCCCCAATGTAGAGTGAAAAGCCGCTCCTGCAACGATTTGTGCATGTCGTGACGGCATGCCAAATAGAGAATGTTTTTCTCAATTTGTTGTTCTATGAGTACGCAGACTCCTGTTTTGTGTCCAGTGTTGTAGGCAGTTGTGTCGAACGACATCCCTACAGTATGGTCAGTCAGCCCCCATTCATTAAGCGCTGAGACAACAGCTTGGGCCTGCTCTGAGCCAGTACCACTTGGAAGTTTGGTTACTTGTAGTAGTTTGCTCACTCCATTTGCTGAAGCAATAACTGGGAGACGGTCAACTTGTCCACTTATTTTCATTAGGTTTGGCATTAACTTTCCGTTCCAATGGATTACAAGAGGCATACATGCAGAGAAGGATTCCTTAAGATGCATATAAAGTTTTTGCAAGTGAAAGAGACACTGCCTTCTGATTGTAGACCGACTGATGTTGAGTTGCCTTGCATCTTCTCCGAGGGCTTTGACTAGCACGGTAGCAACCATAATGGCTTTTCTGTGAGTCAGTCCAGTTATATCGAAAGCTGCTGCAATTTCAAGTGTGATGACATTTTTTCTCGCTCTCTGTGTTCGTTTTGGTAAGCAAGCCCCTCTACATGCTCTTTGGGATTCTTCAATAGCTTTTCACTAGTAGAGTTGTCTTCACTGCTACTGCTGACCGACTCTAGAACTACCATGGCTAAGGACGTCTAGGCTTCCATTTATGCGTGTTTCTTCTACTGTGACTCCTTGGCCGATCTTGCTTTAACAAGTTTTTCGTGATCGGCTACTCATTTATCAAGAGAAGCCATGTAGCCTCTCTATCCAGGTTCTCTTTGAGTTTTTAAGAACTCTCGATCTTCCTTAATTCTTATCATTTCATTGCGTTATGATGAGCTACATAAAACAGGTTCTTTCTCTGATCGAAAACTGCTTTGTCTTGCATATATGTGGATCAAATCGTCTTGTTCGCTTTTTTTGACGTGCTTATAATTTCTTGTACAGGTTTTCGATTCTCTCAATGATGCTGTCCATTTATATTGTGGGAATTCTAGCTTTGGCCCAAAACTCCCCAACTACAGCGCAAACTAGAGTGAATGACTGTCCGAGTGGGAGGTTTGGGCCATGTAGTGTTGGAGTAGGAGTAATGACATCTTCACCCGGAGTTAGTCGTGATCCAGTTATCTCAGATTTTGTAATTACAAGAAGGAAATTAGTTAGGGAAGATATTTTATCTGGTAAATAGAATAAGAAATTGTATAAAAAATTTTAACTACATACTTTCATTTTATTACGCTCCAACCCTTTGTCTACCATAATTTGAATGTCTGATATTTTCTATTCCTGTTTATTTTTTCCATTTAATTGTTGCACTAGCAATATTCTCCAACAATAACACGTTTCAAACACGCTTAAATAAAAACAAAGTCTGCTGACCAAACGTCACGGCTCTCACTTATTCTGATTTCTGAACATATGACATTCAAAACTTTTAATAACTCCCGGACTAACCTAAGCAGGACATTGGCAATGATATCATTCGAAAGAGAATGGAGAAAAACATATGGGTTTCAAATTTTGTTAGAATCAGCCAAATAGTTATGTTATTGCCAAATAATTCACCAGCTAACACTTGGGAGAACTTTGCCAATTATATCATTCGTAAGAGAATGTAAAACAACCTAAGGGTTTCAATTTTGTTAGAATCGGCCGAATAGTTATGATGTTTTTGCCCCCAAAAATAATTTCTGGGTTAAACTTGGGAAGACCTTGGCAATTATGTATATCATTCGAAAGAGGATGTTAAAAAAACAAAAGAGTTTTAAATTTTGCTAGAATCGGCCAGATAATTACAATGTTATTACCAAAACAAAAAAAAGCAAAACAGGGACTAACCGATCGACATAGTGAGATGTAGAGTCGCCCGCGACTAAAAAACTCGTGTAATCTTACAAGCGCTGAAATACAAGAACAAACATATAAAATAGCCAAATGAAAAAATGAAAAATTTACATTACGTAAACGAAATTGAAACCCTTATGTTGTTTTACATTCCTTTTCGAATGATATAATTGGCAAAGTCCTCCCAAGAGTTAGCTTGGAAATTATTTGGGAATAACATAACTATTTGGCTGATACTAACGAAATTAAGTTAGATTATCGTATAGGAAATTAAATCTCATTAAAAGCCCTTATATTCTTGCTAAAATCATAATAACCTACGTCGCCGTTTTTGAAATACTGGAGGCCTTTCAGAACCACCCCACTTGAAACCTGATATCATATAAATGGCTAAAGAATTACTAAAAATTAATCAATAAAACTCAATTCTCAAGGCAAATATGACAATATGATTTAGTTAGCTATTTAAAATCAGTTTTCTTTAGTTCCATGAAAATCTGTTTTAATGGATGACTGAAACATATCTTTCATACATGGTCAACTATAGGCTTTGTTCTCAGTTGGATGAAGGGGTGTTAGGGGAATAGTTTGGGTGTTCTGATTGCCCTGGAATTTAGTTTAAACTCTATTCAAATTATGCTAAAAATATAAACTAGTTCACCGGCGCTGTTGTGTTAAAGCAAATATTTAAAATCGCACGGTGTAGTTTGGTGTTTTGTTCAGAAATTCACCTTAAAAATCCTCAGAGAATTTCTACGAATGTATACAATTTTGCTATATCATAATTTTCACTATGTTCTAGTCGTGTTAATAAAACAATATATATATATATATATATATATATATATATATATATATATATATACATATATATATACTATAAAAAGTGCATAAAATTTGGAATAAAATAAAATAAAAATCAATGGTGTAGTTTTGTTTTATATTTCACAAATGAACTTAAATATATAAGAAAAAATGTCCACGAATGTATACAATTGTGCATTATTATAATTTTCACTATGTTTTCATCATATAGCTAAAAAAATAATAATACCATAAAAAGGTGCATAAAATGATATATAAAATAAAAAAAATGCTGTTTTTGAACGAAACAAAGTGGAAAGTATCTCAAAAAGAATTGTATTATCCCCTTAAATATAAAGCAAAATTGAACTAGTAGCAAGAATTGCCTTAGGTAGACAAATGGTTTAGGGTATATAGAAAAAAGGTCTAGACATCATCTTCGATGTTGCAGAAGGATACCCCTCCCCCCCCCTGCTTTGCAACGCTTATCGCGTTGCAGGAAGTCACGTGGGTAGACAGAACCCACGTGTACGAACGTCACATGACAAAGCAAGCTCAGATCCCCCTCCATCCATCCTACTACCCAAGCGAGTGTGGAGAACATACCCACGTGGTCGGAAATTTCAGCAGTTTACCCACGGAGATAGAGAGAGAGGGGAAAAGAACTGTTTGTCGCCGACAGTTGGCGGCTCAAGCTGCCCTCTGGGAATTTTCCAAAGTGGGGGTTATTCCACATCTCCGAATTGATGAGACTGCATATTTAAGCCCTTTTTCCCGCCTGGGAAGATCAGTAAAAACAAGGCTTGCTCGCGGAAGAGATTACTTGTCCCAAGTCTCTCTGTACCCAGTTGAAGTCGGGACATTCTCTCCCCGGTAAGGCTTACAAGGGCAAACGGAAGCCTCTGCCCCCGCCGTCCTATGAAGCAGCTACGCGTGATTACTTCTTCGACTCTTCGAAGCACCCAGCCACGTCGAAGTTACCCTGAGGTAGCCATACCTCTCCCGAGAATCAACAAGGATTCCAGTTCACCCCTCGATCCCGAGCTACGGTTCAAACTTACGCCTTCAAAGCCCCCAAAGTAAGGTGCATACCATACTCTTTCCTCAGACCCTTCTCCTGGCGAAGATCCCTGCTTTGAAGATCCGGACAAGATCACTCGCCGAGCACCTACTTTTCCCGCAAGTCTCCTGTAAAGTCGTTGTTGCCCACAGACCTGTAAACTCCTTTTGCCCTTATACCCAGTGAGCCAATTTGGATCTGAGCAGGTAGCTATAAACTAATTAATTGAATTTAGATTTTCCCACAAGTAACGCTAAATCAGTAGCCAACCATTAATTTTACTTTATATCATTTTGATTAATTTTTATTTGTAACTAAATTTTATAATTGCTTACGTTTATCTTTAATTAACCTGAACGTCACTCTCGGCTTCGTTATTCAAATCTTGCTAACCTCTAAATCGGTCTGATTAATTAAGTGAATTGACCCCAAGTCTCAACCTGACCTTTATAATCCACGCATCAACGTAACGCTCAGTCTTTGTATGGTTCGCTTTAATAGCCTAAGTTCTCCCTCTTAATACTAATAATAAATATTGTATTGGACAGTCGGCTATACCACGACATATATATATATATATATATATATATATATATATATATATATATATATATATATATATATATATATATACATATATATATATATATATATAAATTATTATTTTTAATTTAAACTGGTGCAATAGGTTTTAGGCCCCCTCAAAAAAATTTCTGATAACTTTAAAATGCTCTATAAGTTCCCTCCTATTATTCGTGTTCCCTGTAGGAGAAAATAACATAATGCACTCACGTTTCCCCCCCCCCCCTTCCTTCCGGGCGGGGCGGTTATTAAACCTTTCCCTTACGACCCGATATCTGATGGTCTCCCGCCGGAAGAAACCGCCGGCCATTTCAGCTAACCACCGAGTTCCTTCCTCGACTGGTTATCGATAGGCGGGAGCCCATCTTGGCTTATGGTGGTTCCCGGAAGTTTGAAAAGGACGAAATAGAGGAGATAATCGACACTCTCTCACCCTAGAAAGGAGCTTGATATCAAATCTACTTCCGGAGCCATGTGAACCTCTCCCGAGTTTTTAACTCTCAGTAGTAGAGATTGCTCAGCGTCTGGTTGTGCAGGAATTGGCATCTATTTCGGTGTAGTGGTTAATTGTCGAAGCACTAAGTCTTCAGAGAGGAGATTGGTCCCAGTTTGGGAGGCTCCTTAACCCGTTGGTCTGCAAGTCAGTGCGGACCCAAGCTCGTAGCCTGTATCAGAGCCGAAGCTACAAAGAGCCTCACTCTGGTTCCCTAAGCGAGAGATATACATCTCGGCTTGTCTCAGTGACCCTAAGCGTCGGTAGGTCACTTCGCCTCCCCTCACAGAGGCACCCAAGATTCCTAGAAGTTCACCAGCATGGGGCTCTCTTTAACAAGAAGCTCCCGTCACCGTCTTCATCCAGCAGAATCGTAACGGAATTGTGGGATCAGGTCATTTCCTGAGGAACTTACCTCATCGTCTCCATCCCTTATTTCACCACCTTCATCAGGTTCCAAGCGCCACCCGAACATCAGGTTGCAAGGTAACCATTTCCTTTTGCATTCCCAAATTCACCGTGAAGTTTACCAACATTGTAAGTGAATAGGGGATATCCAAGATTTACTTATTGATTTATCCCTCAAAGCACCTTATATGTACATATATATATATATATATATATATATATATATATATATATATATATATATATATATATATATTCTTGTTTAGTGTTAATTAAACCTTTATTTTCATATTGTTGTGTATCTAACTTTCCTTGGGTCGCTTGCTGGCAAAGTTCATTCCAATCCCTCCGTAGCCAACCTCTAAGCACTCTGAGTCAATAAAACCATTCAGGGCACGGGCCCAAAAAAGTATAAGGAGTAGTACGACGACCCCTCCGCATTCGGGATAAAAGAATATATATATATATATATATATATATATATATATATATATATATATATATATATATATATAAGAGTCGGGGAAAACTCCAACCACCCCTCTGCCTATTCCTCGACATTCCCCTTTTGTTATTGTTCTTTATTCTGGCATGAATTACGTTCAGCTTAATCGAGAATTTAATTTTCTTTTATGTAAGACTGATTTATTTGTGTGTGAAATTTTTTGGAATCAGCGCCGCTGAATCCAAGCTAATCTCCTAAACGGATTAGGTCACGAACGACTGTCTATTCCCAATTCAACCACAGTTTAGTTAATGGTGTACTTATTTCTTTATTTTTAGGGTGTATAAGCTAACCTCTACGAATATTACCGAGACCTTTTTTTCGCGCGCAGTTAGTCTAACGGTTAGATTGGAAACAATTTCGGTTATCTCCTGGACTGAGGTTTCGCATTCTCCATCGGTTAAGCTCCTAGCTTTCAAGGAGGGAGAGAACTTCAGGTCCTACCTCACACATTTCAAAAAAATCTTCGCAATTAATAATTTGGATATCGAGTCAGCTGGTGTTTCCAGATTATTTCCTCTATTTAGTACCCCGCTCCGCAATATTTTATTTCCCTTCCGTCTGAAGCCACAGTAGATTATTCCACCCTCAATTCCGAACTCCTGGCCGCCTTAAATATGGGACCAGACTTTTACCGTGGTCGTTTCTGTCAAGAAAGAATCCGACCTGGACAAATCTTTCGTCAGTTCGGCTTTATCCTTCAAAGAACCCATAATTTTGGCTTGAGTCAAGTAAAGTCTCTCCAGAAATACGAGTCCCTTCTGGACTTTTTGTTAAAAAACTAACTTTTTGCTTTCTTGGCCCCCGAAATACGCTCGTTCGTGAAGGAAAAGCGCTGCTTCACATTTAAACAGTACTTGGAAGAAGCAGACATGTACGACCCTAGCCATAATTTATAACCTAAGGACAACAATAAGCTTCCCCCGCCTTCCCCTCGGGCCAAAGTTCGGTAATTCCAGTTTCCCACCAAGGAATATCCCCAAATTCGTAAAGATCCTTGGCCCCTCGAAGCCCATAAATCTCCTTACATCGGAACCTAGCAACATCAAGCCCCTGATTACGACACCCATTTCGTCATCGTACTCCTGAAGGCCAAAAATTTGTTTCTCATGTGTAAGTCCGGGCATGTGGGTACAAACTGACCCCATAATTCACAATTCAGAAGTGCACCAAATTAGTGCCGCTTCTGCTCTCCCATCGCCTCTCCTAGAAACCCTCGCACCTCTCTCATCCACCAACAACCCCGTACACCACGTTAATTTTCTTTATAACAAGAGCTCCCCCGGCGTTTTAAATTTCGAGAATTGAACCGTCAATGGATGTCGCGTGTCCACCCTTGTTTGGGAAACAAGATGCACTTGCATGGTAGTATCTGAGGATTTACTCTGCTTAGTTAGTTGGTTCCGATCACCAAAAATTCCCAGTGGTCCACGATTATCTGGGCCGAATGAATCGTTTCCTCATTGTTAAATGCAACATCGAATGTGCATATTTGAATGATTAGGCCAAATTGGTAGCGGCTCCAATCAAGTTCTGCTCGGTTTTCATTGGTCAGAGCGCGCAGGTTACCTGAGACCCCGTGGCGCACAGCCCGTTATCACGCAAACTCATGCCGCAAAAGAAGCCCCGGCTCCCGTTTCCTTGGAAACCCTCGTCGATCCGGAGTTTGACGTTCTCCGGAGCGAAGATATTGTCCGCGCTAAGAAGAGGTGCGCAACTCTCTTAACTCTTTAGGAAAAAGCGCGAAATCAGACACAAGATTACACCAGCGAAGATGAGAAGGTATCATTCCTCGTAAGGGATGATCTTCTGTACCGCTCCTGTTCTAAAGGAACTGACCCCGTATCCCAGTCCTTATGTGCTCCTCATGCACACTTCCCTCTAGTTCTTAGTCTCGCGCATGATTTCCTCTTCTCCGGACACTTCAGTCATAACAAAACCTCTCAGAAGGTTTTTAAGTATTTCTTTTGACCAGGTGCGGTGAACGATATAGCATACTACTGCAAATCGTGCGATGTCTGTCAAAAGACATCTACCAAAGGGCCTGTCAAGCTAGCCCCTCTCCAGAAAAGCCCTATTATAACCGAGCCCTTTTCTTGAATGGCCATTGACCTTATTGGCCCGATTCACCTCCCGTCAGTGAAGGACACATGTACCTGCTTACCCTCGTAGATTTTGCCATCCGTTCTCCCAAAGCAGGCCCTCTTAAAAGGATTGATAGTGTCACCTGTGTTGAGACCCTAATATCCATTTTTTTCCCGATTAGGCATCCACAAGGAGATGCCCCACAGAGGCAGACAATTTACTTTCGAGCTTATGGAGTCTGTCGAAAAACTCTTAATGGTAAAGCCCCTGTTTAGCGCTCATTCCACCCAGCTGCAAATGGTATTTGCGAAAAATTAAATGGTACCCTGAAGTCCATTCTGAAAAAAAGCTTTATCTCGAACAGCCCCGCGAATGGCACCATTACTTACCTGTAGCACTTTTTGCGTACAGGAAGATCCCCTACAGCACTTTCGGTTTCGCCTCTTTGAATGATTGTATGACCGTAATGTGCGAGGCCCCCACTGCATCTTAAAAGAACTCTTTACTAAGCTCCAATTGGATAGAGAAATTCAGTCTTCTTACTCCTACCTCTTGGACCTTAAGAAACGCCTGGAAACCTGCACGGGCATCGCTTACAAGAATTCAAATGTGAACCTGGAGAAATATAGAAGCTATTTCGACCTAAGATCAAAGGAAAGAAAATTTAAGCATGGCGAGGAGGTGCTGTTGCTACTTCCCACGGAGAGCAAGCTTCTTAGTCAGTGGAAGGGCCCCTTCCCCGTCTTCGAGGTCAAAGTTCCTATAGATTACCTTATTTGGAGCACCTCTGGAGATAAGGTATTCCATGTTAATATGTTGAAGAAATACCACCACTGCGCTATTGGTAATAATATTGTGGCTCTTGACGACGAGTCCTCCCTTGAAGCGTCCTACCCCTCTGAACCCCTCAACGTTATCCAGGTTGTCTGCATTGAACAAGATGGCGACTACCCTCTTCCATCTCTACCTGAACCCCAGAATCATCCTCCCCGGTGCTAGATTTCTACCCCGGGTTAGCCCCTCACCAGAATAATCAGCTGCTGAACGACTTCGGTGACGTCCTTTCTGAGACCTTGGCCGTGCAAAACACTTCGAACATGACATCGTTCTTACTACAGAAGAACGTGTCCGTTTGAATCCCTACCCTCTTCCTATCTACCTGAGGCATGCCTTTAATTCTGAGGTGGACAACTTGCTCAAATTCGATATCATCGAGCACTCGAAATCGGATTTCTGTTTCCCCATCGTCGTCTTTCTGAATGTGCGTAGACATCAGAAAGTTAAACTCTGTGACAGTTTTCGACACAGAACCCATCTCCCTGATCGACGAGAACCTTCATATATTCGAGGAGCCAGGTACATCTCAGAATTGGATATCTGCAAGGGCAATTACCAGATTCCCCTCCGCGAAAGCGCACGAAAATACACGGCATTTCCCACCTACAAAGGAATTATGCTTGTAACTGCATGCAGCAATTACAAACGGATGATGCGAAGAATTGTGAACGACCTGCCGTATGTGTCATTTTACTTTAAAAATCTATACGTCGCTACAACTACATGGGACCAGCAGTTAATCGCCATTCGTTCCCTTTTAACAGGCTCCATGAGCATGGACTTACCCTTGGTCCCATGAACTGCCACTTCTCTTATGATATAATCAAGTACCTCGGTTACCATATCGGGAAGAACCAAATGGAGGCCCAGGAAGAAAAGGTTCGGGCCATAGTAGAAATGCCTTGCCCCCGCAGTAAGAAGCAGCTCCGGTCCTTTATGGGATCGGTCTCGTTCTACTGGAGGTTCGTCTCCAATTTTGCATCAATTTCTGCCCCCCCTGTGTTCGATGTTGCAGAATATGTCTCCGGATCTCTTATTATGTGCAATTCTTTTTTTTTTTATCTGGTCAATTGCCGTTCAGAAACAAACCATTAAGTTATTCCTTTATATATATATACGCCTTGCTCAGATCAGTCCCTTAGATATGTACACTTGTCGTTACAGGTTAGGTTTCCCTTTACCCTTTTATAATACAAGTCAAATTTTGGGATGTCCCTTTTCTTTCTCTTCGTTGGCAAAAGTGCCATCTTTTGGAAGGGAAGGGTGTAGAAGGATACCCCTTTTCCCCCTGCTTCGCAACGTTTATCACGTTGCAAGAAGCCACATGGGTAGACAGACCCCAAATGTCCGAGAGTCACATGACTAAGCAAGCTCCGACGCGCCCCACCCCTCAATCGTAACATCCAACAAACGGGTGTGGAGATCATCCCCCACGCGGTCGGAAATTCCAGCAGTTTCTCCCGCAGAGATAGAGAGAGATATAAAAGAACAGTTTGTCGCTGACAGTTGGCGCCTCGAGTGGCCCCCTGGGAAATCCCCAAAATAGGGGTTATTCACCATCTCTCGCTTGAGGAGGATCTGCATATTTAGGCCTTTTACCCGCCTGGGAAGAAAAGTAACGACAATGCTTGCTCGCAGAAGACATCACTGGTCCCAAGTCAGGGTGTACCCAATCGAAGTCGAGACACTCTTTCTCGGTAAGGCATCCACGGCAAACGGAAGCCTCTGTCTCCGCCGTCTTTTGAAGCAGCTGAGCCGGATCACTTCTTCTTCGAGTCTTCGAAGCACCCAACCCCATCATAGTTATCTTAAGGTAGCCATACCTCTCCCGAGAATCACAACGAATTCCATCTGCCCCCTCGAGGCCGAGCTATGATTGAAACTTACCCCTTCACAGCCTCGGAAGTAAGGTACTTTCAACACTTTCCTAGCGTAGATCTCTCCTTTGAAGTCGCCGATATGATCATCTCGCCAAGCCCTACTTTGCCCTCAAGTTTGCTATGACGTCGCCGTTGCCCACCGACCCGTAAGTTCCTTTTCCTCTTTGACCTAGTGATGCTAAATCATTAGCAAACCATTAATTCTCCTTTACATCACTTTGATTAATTTGTATTTGTAAAAAAAATTATATTTTCTTATGGTTATCTTTAATTAACCTGAACGTCACTCTCGGCCTCGTTATTCAAATCTCGCCAACCTCGAACTCGACCTGATCAGTTCAGTGAATTGACCCCACGTCTTAATCTGACCTTTATAATCCGTGCATCCTCGTAGAGTACAGTCTTTGGATGGTTCGCTTTAATAGCCTGAGTTCTCCCCCTTAATACTAATAATAGATATTTTATTGGATAGTCGGCTATGCCACGACGGATGTGCGACCCCTAAATATTTTTCCAATGAAACCAAATTTGACACACGATGTTTTTACTCCAAGTGGCACTAGATGATTAGCTCGGAGCTGAAAATTTCAAATTAGAATTTTAAGGACCACCTTAATATATATATATGT
The DNA here is from genome assembly GCA_963969495.1 of Ceratothoa steindachneri. Classification (NCBI taxonomy): domain Eukaryota; kingdom Metazoa; phylum Arthropoda; class Malacostraca; order Isopoda; family Cymothoidae; genus Ceratothoa; species Ceratothoa steindachneri. The sequence goes on from OZ018328.1 coordinate 90,347,542, forward strand.
ATATATATATATATATATATATATATATATATATATATATATATATATTACATATGAACATAAAATAAGCTGCTTTCTTAACCGCGACGGACATTATATTTATGCTTAGAAATTCGATTTTTTTAACATTTACCTGATTTGCCAAAGTAATATTTGGAGCAATCGATACATTTTACGCAATATACAATACCAATAGAGGAAGGGGTGTTTTGACTAATAGTTTAGAGATAGTATTATTATCGATAAATACTCCACAAATGCCTAGAGATTTCAAAATAGGATGGAGAGAAGCAAATTATGGTTTAAAAGGAAGTACAAGAGTATTCTTGTTATTAAAATAACAGAGAGAGAGGAAAAAAGAGAGAAAGAGAGAGAAAGAGTCAGTATTTTGAGGGCACCAATTTAAATAGCTCTAACTATCACTCACTTAAACTAATTATTTTTAAATCCCTTTTGCAGATTAATAATAAATGACATTAAAGTAACGAAGGAAATAAAAAGGCACCCTATAATCGTTGCCATTAAAGCCGAACATAAGGATACAGCGATTGCTCGCTTTCTGAATGTTTCCCTCTCTTTTATTGCCATCTTAAAAGTCCTAGGAGCCCCTGGGCAAAACATATGTAAGTAGTTCTAGTACCACCTGAACCCAAGAATTTATCAAGAAATTACATGAAAAAATCGGAAAGTCGATCAGAGCCCTTGCAAACGATGGTAAGATTTCAGAATTCACCATTAGAAAAGTTGTGCATAAAGATATCGGTTTCAAGTTGTATGTAATGCGAAAATGGCAGTTCATATAGGTAAGAAGAAAGAGAATAGCTTGATCGATGCAAAACGCTTGCCCTCTACGTTAAAATATCAAGAAGCTGGAATGTATTGGCTTTTCTCTGATGAGAAAAACTTTGACCAGTACCAAAAAGTAAACCCAACTGTAATAAATATTTTCCTCAAATATCATGTTTCTGCGATTCATTAACAGTCAGGGAGATGTAATTCCCCCTCACTCTTACTTTTTTTCACACGGCTTAAGGGTCATGGGACTGCCTACTCAGATGTTTTGGAGAGGTTTGTGATGCATTGACTAGACAGTGTACGCAACAGTAGACTTAACATCTTCCATCTCAGAAAGCTAGAACAACCCAAGCTTGCATGGGTACAGAATGAATTTCCACGTCTATGTTATCCCGTTTAAATTTAAAAGAAAAAATCGAATGGTCAGACCTACGAGGAAGAGAAAGTTTGATAGCCGAGTCAACTACACCTAGTACATCTGTCAACATAAATTCAGTTAATTTCCATTGTGGTGAGTCTATTCAGTAATAAGCTGTTCACATCCAGATAAAATAGCAAAATTAGTGCAGCTATCCCAGACCAATCAGTGTCACTAACTGAATTGAGCCATTTTCTATGAGGAACATACAGGTCACCTAGAAAAATAAAAGCTGATTTACGTTCAGACTCCTGAATTATATTCATGGAAGCAAGTAGATAATCAAATATCCTAATATGCAAATCTGGGTTACGTTACACACTAAATATATAAAAGTTATTAATTCTACTGCTAACCTTAACTAATTGAACTTCATGGCATTTACATTTAAAATCAGATCTGACAGAGGCTAAAAATTCAGATCGGATATAAGTAGCTAAGCCATAAACTCGCGGTCTACATTCACATAAGAGCAGGGTAGGTTGATTAAAATCAGGTAAAACTAATTCAGAGATATTTCCTCTGTCGGATACCAGAGAACAGAACAATATCAAATCTCTAGAGGCACGTTGCTATTCATCAAGATTAGAGTATAGCCCCTAATATTACTATAAAGAATTTTACAATTTTGCCTTGAGTTACCAGGACCGGGATTCAACTTACATCGCCACATATAAGCAACCGCCAAACATTAAATAACAATAACTTAAACCTAAAAACCCTTAATCCAAATCAAGATATTCTTAGGGCCAATACTTTATATAACTATTAATATTACTTCTCTCCAAATAAACTGTTATAACACTGGAGACTGGGGATAGGGAGTGGAAACTGACCCCCTTAAGGGCCCTAGAGCCATCTTTGTGCAAGAACGGATTCAGCAGGACACGAAGTGTGCTCTAAAAAGTTCGAAGCCCATATTCCGGGGTTGTGGAAGTTTTGGGATCAAAGGCTTGGCGAAAAATAGTCAAAGCTAGTACTATCCAGGGTGGCGTCCTGGCCAGAACCAGAAGCGCCACCTGCTCAACAGCTAGCCATGCTCATAAAGGAGGCGCTGGGTTCGCCATTACAGGCACATAATGTACTGTAAGCGAGACAGAGAGAGTGGTATCTCCACAAGTAGGCTATCAAAGGACGACGTGCGGAAGGCACCAGTCGCCATGGGAAGACCAGGGTGGGGAATTGAATCTACTTTCAAAAATAGACACTCGGCTGTGGATGCATAAAACTCGTATCGAAATTCTAGCTTCAAACTAACAAAGGATCGATATAAAGCGAGGAATTACACCTTATCAGTATCCCATCTGCTGAATGTCCATGGGACGGTACATAATACGCTAAGGCTGCAAATATGAATCACCTAGATTAACCGTCGGTCAAAAAAAGATAAATTAAATGGTACGAATCCAACACTTCCAGGAGAATCACATTTAGTACCAAGTATCGGTCGGTATAGGGATGTGGTTGGTGGCAGAAGTGCACCAGAAAAAAACAAAAACTGTGCGCTTTGATATAGTGAAGCATGAAGTTCAATGCATGTTGGAGTAGATACTGCAGAGTTGGCATTTGGTCGGCATCAAAAGAGATCGAAAACAACTCGCACACGTTGAGCTTAAAAAAAGAATATTTTGGGGAAGCACCGAAGTGATACCTCCGAGGTTCCGGCCAAATAATGTGATAGTTAGAAAAATTCTCGGCGGGACACCCATATTCTACTCCATTAGGCCAGAGGGCCTCACGCTACACGTATAAGGAATCGGTAAACTCATAAAAACTCCAAGATCAAGATAAAGAGGCTTACCCAAGCCCCCATTGTGTGAAGAGTCTCATGATACCTTATCGCCATGGGGTATTATAGACCTTCTCCAGATCGAAAATCACCTTGGTGCACTGGTGTCTACGAAGGAAGGCCTCGCATACGGCATTTTCCAATACAAGCAGAGCATCTGACATGGAGAGTAACTACAGAGGTTGCACTGCGTAGAAAAGAGGCGGACTTCTCTGACAAAGACAAAGGCTAGTTTACCATTTACCAAGTATGAAGTTAAACAGATTGGGCGAAAATCAGCCAGTGTAGAGTGATCTCTTCCAGGTTTACGAAAAGAGAGCATAGTAGCCATTTGCTAGGAGTATGAGAGGATACTCTCGGTCCAAATCCTGTTGAACAATCTAACAGGAGGGCCATGCCCCTACTCACCTATATGTCGAAGCATGGCATACGGAACAACATCTGGACAATGGTGAGTGTCCGCGCACGAAGCGAGATGTAGGTGAGGGGTTCTCCGCCTCTATAAGTAAATTTGAGTCGGCGGCCTTCAGAGACATAACGACGTGGAACAAATGCTAGTATAGCAACATCGTGGCTAGAGAGTGCTGAGAAAGCGGTCGCAAATTACTTTGCCACGCACGGGGGAGCCCGAGATTGCGGTCCTTTTCTTCTTAAGAATGGGAGGAGGGGGGGCTTCCTGCGAGAAATTAGCGCCAAATCATTTATACTCACTTCCACCTCTCTGCTAGAGAGGTCTTCCCGTTCAGTGAAGAGAGTTAAGCCCGCCAGGAAGTGAGGCAAGCGTGCTAGGAAACATACCGGAACATAGACCTAGCTCAACAAAATTCACCGAAAGTGAAATCGTCCGGGCGGCGCTTATAGCGCATGCAACAATAGCGCTCATGTTTGAGGGCACTCTCACACTCCTGATCACCACGGAACCGGTCACAGTACAAACCGGCCAGACGTTCTATAAATAGTAGGTAGGCTCATGGCGATAAGGTTACCGGGGAACTCAGACACCTCCTCTAGCGACCTAGATTCATTGACTGGGACAGTGGAATCAATCATTGCTGAAATTTAGACTACCGCACCCTCGCGAAGCACAACCGGGAGGAACTCTCAGGTGGCATCCGTCCAGAAAATTATATTAGAATTAGAAAGTGAACGCTACCTTGGAAGTCGTCGACTGCTTCCCACAAAAAATTTAGTCTGTGCATCCGAAGAGCACAGAGATAGATGAAGACACCTAAATAAAGAGGTTCACAGGCCGTGATGCGTAAGCTCATTCACATTTATGAAAGCTAAATGTGGAAGAACCTGGTACCTAGGGTTGATCGAGTAGTCTCCCAAGAGGGGAAGTCTACCATTCAAATCTCCGAGCAGTAGAAAGGGCCTGGGCAGCTGTGCCATTTTGCGGCGGAAGGCCCCTCGTCGAAGTCGGATGACGGAGGAATTTAAGCAGAAATATCAGTATATCTCTTATCAAGGTGCTGTTGTACTGCTACTGCTATAAAGAAGGTATTTAATACAAAAGGAATAACGGAAACATAATTCCGAGTACAAATGGCGCATCTTCCTGCCAGGCCCCCATACCAAGTCGACGAGGTCGTGAACACCTTCTACCCCGGGAGGGTGGGCAGGTTTCACACGCCTAGCTTGGTGTTCTGCAAAAGAATGCTGACGGGGAACATGAGTAGAGGAGCCTCCACAAATTCTCTCAGTTGACTCAGTCTCCGCAGAAATTCTTTAGAAGCAATATGCCACCAGGGGTTGATAGTAGGATATCTTGGAGCTCTCATCGAAGAAAAGACCTTTACGCAAATAGCCATACGCTTTCCGGAGGCAGAACTCCGGACGCTATTAGCCGAACATGGCACTGAGAGTGCTGTTGCCTTCGAAGACCTATTACGGGAGATTGATTTCGCTAGGCAACTCTTTTACTCCCTCCGTCTCGAAACTTTAGGCGGTCGGGACTGCTTCGGAGGGGGAGGGTCCTAATTTGGAGGCTCCACCGTCTACGAGCCACCAAGTCAAACCCTGGGTGTGTGCGTAGAATCCGGAGCTCCGTTAGTACTGTACTCCTTTCGGGTGCCAGCTTTAGCAACACCGGAAGACGGCCTCACGGCCACTTTCGAGGGGTTTTGCGTCTCTTGAATCTAACGACTCGGTAGAGGAACGCGGCCGTTAGGCCTTATGGGAAACAGTCACTCGTGGGCGAGAGGTGGAGCCCTAGTTTTATCCGAGGAAGGTTCTGAGCCCTTTGTGGTACCAGGGGAGTGCGCAAAATGACGAAAACACGCAGAATTCTTCCGAATTGGTGCGGAAAAGACCGTGCTCATAGGCCTGGATGAGCCAGGAATAGAGTGTATCATTTATAAAATTGAAGAGATTTTTTAGGAGCCCATCTGGTGCAATGTAGTGCGTATCTTCTGGAGAGGAAAATCCTAACCGTTTGTGCTATGGATCATCTTTCATTCAGTGATTCATAAGCCTTGCAAAATGAGAGACGATCCGTAGCCTGAACTGCCATGATTTCCTTCTCCAGTAAATACGCACCGCATTGCTTCGAAGAAGCAGGGTGTGATTCTCAACTACTGCTACACTTTGCCTTACACGATAGTGACCTATCATGTGCGACAGTGGAGCGAGTCTACCGGACCAATTAGGCTGTCATTGGCAGTTGTAGCATCTCCGCGACAGTAAACGAATGCCTTTACGAGGTAGAGATACCATCCGGAACGCACCGTCTCAGGAAGCATCTTTTCTCATCACACGTTAGACTTTGACTCCTCCGTGATCGGCCAGCACCTAAGTAATGTCATCTATGGAATAGTCCTCGAGTTCCTTCGCGTAGATGACTCATTCTACGAAGTTCATGGTCGAGTGCTGCGTCACACTCCCGGCGTGCCATTAAGTATCCAAACTCTACTAAACATGGCCGGCTCAGGGTTATCTGAAGCTCTCACCAGAAGGCTCTCTTCGGCTTTCTACAAACCAAAATATATAATGCTCTCCTCTAATTGATCATGTTTCCCTTGTCAAACATGCTACAATCAGTGGAGTGCATAACTAGAAAGCGTTTGAAGCCAACGGGATCGAAAACGCTAGGTAGTATCTCAATGTAGGGGCCCGACGTAATCGAAGCTCTACTCTGCGTACTTGTTACTTGCTTCTTGATCTGCAACCCCACACGGGGGCGCCTCAGGACCGGACTTGCCAATCTTAGCCTGGTATCTTGCCGAAACGGCAGCGGACCTGTCCATCCTCGAAGCTCCCGCGAAGTGAAAGGAATCTTCAGTCCTCTTCTTGTATCTTTTATTTGGGGGAGAGTAGTTTAGGGATTAAACGAAATCTCTCCACCAAGGGAAGGAGCCTTTAGGCTAGATGGACCAGCAAAAGCAAGGTCGTTCTCCGAGATTGAGAAGGTTTTAGCTGTCAGAAGGGCGTCAGCTGGATTAGGAGGTACCTTCTATCCTTGTGAGTATACGGGGGACCAGCTGTTTGAACAGTCTGACGTTGACTGGCTTTGCTAACCCAGCCCGCCATTTAGGAGAAAATGTGCTGGAACTATGACCTTAAAGAATGATGTCAACGTACCATCTTATGTGCGTGCTTTAGGATGGTGAGCAGAGTACACAGTTCAGCACACCCCTTACCTAATATTTGGCCTAGCCCCCGGGACTTCAGCCCTTGCAGCAGGTAGGGACCTCGCGGTATACTCTGTCACTCGACTAAGGCTCATAATAATAATAATAATAATAACGGGTATTTATAATGCGCTCTTCTGGGCTGTTAGCCCTCCCAGAGCGCAGGTTGTGTAGCGAGTGTAGAGAAAGTTTACGGGGAGAGAAGGCAATTCTGAAGAGATGAGTCTTCAGGAGACGTTTAAAGGAGGGAGAGGATCGGACTTCGTCAGGAAGAGGATTCCATAGTCTAAGAGCACAAACTGAGAAGGAACGGTCATCCATCGAGCAGAGGACAGAATTAGAAGTGTTCAGGATGGGAGCGAGGTTAGACCGGAGTGCCCGAGGAGTTTGACGACAGGAGAAGGCAGACGAGAGATAAGGTAGAGCCTCGAGGTTCAGGGCCTTGTAGGTTATGAGAAGAATTTTATAGTATGTATGGAAGCGAATAGGTAACAAGTGTAGCCTCTGGAACAGAGGCTACAAGGAAATAACTGGAGGCAGCAAAAGAGGAGCCAGGCAGCATTGTTTTGAATTAGTTGTAGGGAGAGAAGTGACGAAGAAGGGAGATTTACTAGAAGAGAATTGTAGTAGTCTAAGCGTGAGGTGACGAGGGCATGAATAGCAGTCTCAAGGCTTCATCGGTCAAAATGGGATCGAACCCGTTAGAAGTTGCGAAGGAAACCAATGGAAGACTTAGAGATACGATGTAAGTGCGGTTTAAACAAGAGTGGCTCGTCGAAAAAAACACCAATTTCTATTTATCTTAAAAAGAAGTATGAAATAAGAGTCAAGAAGTTTGATGCATGTCCTAGAATGGACTCTCGACGATATACCATATATAACTCTTCGTTGAGGGAACAATTCAATTATATTTCGAGTGCGTGGTTATCTGGTTGACCGATGTTATTTATCTTCAATATGCTTAAGAAGTGGAGCTGAGCTACAGGATAATAATATAGCTATCATTAATAAAATAGAGTTTTATTAATTAAACTATCAACAACACACAAAACGGAAAATATTTACATAAACAGAAATGGAAAGAGTCGTGGGAATATCTGCCTAATCCGAGGATTAAGATTTGGAAGAGATTTAAAAAGGTGAACAAATAAAAATTCAAGGGATGGGATGGTTCGCTAAACCATTTAAAACACAGGGTAGGGTTGACGAAAGGTTTGGTAATCAAAGGTAATGCTCAGCTTATGTAATTACAAGTTGTTGTGCAGAGGAAGGCGACGCGAAGGAATCTTTGGTTCGCTGGCGAGTTCCAGCCGAAGGGGGGGGGGATTAAATTATCCTGACGTGACGTCTTGGGAATGAGGACCGTTTCTTGACAAAAGGTCTTGAAGAACAATGGTTGTTCTAACGTTGTTCTCTTCTGAACAACAGGGGGGGGGATGAGAACCATCACTTGTCTACGGGCTCAAAGAACAATGGCTGTTCTAACGTTGTTCTCTTTGTGAACAACAGGCGGGGAGGGTGAGAACCATTTCTTGTCAACGGGCTCAAAGAACAATAGCTGTTCTAACGTTGTTTTCTTTCTGAACAACAGGGGGGAGGGTGAGAACCGTCTCTTGTCAACGGGCTCAAAGAACAATGGCTGTTCTAACGTTGTTCTCATTCTGAACAACAGAGGGGGAGAGCGTGAGAACCGTCTCTTGTCAACGGACTCAAAGAACAATGGCTGTTCTAACGTTGTTCTCTTTCTGAACAACAGGGGGGGGGAACCTTGTGGACTTGGCGTCTTGAAGGCTTGAACCTTGGCACTCAAGGGATATTGTCCTCTTCTGAACAATAATAGTGGATCTCGAGATAGAGGGCCCCTGGTGCACAAGTTGAAAGCGGATCGGCGTGATGTCTCGCGAAGATAATCTGGATCTGATCTGGTCTAATCGGTAAAGTTTCATATAAATAGTCGAGCCATCCCCTTGGCGTAGGAGACAATGGAGTGGGGGCTTCAAGGGAAGGCCCAGCCGCGCCTGAGAACATACCTTATCTGCCCATAAGCCTAACTCAATCTGGCGAGATCGACGCATAGGGCGAAATGTGTGTGGGGGGGGGGGTAGATGACTTCCTTGTTTAAATATTGACTTAGGTGGCGATAGGGCACCCTGCTTCGACGCGAAGATGCACGTGGGTAGCAACGTGTTTCTAAACAACATGTGATAGCGGTTGAAAATAAGCGGCCTCAGACCGTTCTATCACACCCCTCCATTCCGAGGGAAGTTGTCACTTCGAAAAAAAAGAGAGAAGGGACAACGATAGAGCTCCGTTGTGGGAAACTCGTTTTCTTGTACTGACCGTACCTTCATGAACCTAGCTAGTATTACCTCAATACATATGATTATTTTGATTTTTTGATTATAGGGGAAACTAACCTTTAATACAACTTAATCATAAAAGGGAAATGGAGCAATGAATTGATATAAAATTAGTACATATTGGACAAAATAATTCATACGTAATTTAATGGGTACAAAAATAAACACATACCAAAAAAATAGACATTGAGCCACAAAATTCAGACATATACATTAACTAATTATATTACAAGAGAATCTAATTTAAGTCGTACAAGACGGTATATACATACACGGAGATCCTAATCCTACGAATACAATTAATCTACACTATTTGGTAACGCATTCCTACTGAGTTCGTCCGCGACCTGGTTATCGGAACCTTTTATATAATTTATCTTAAATTGGGACTCTTGCAAGAGTAAACTCCAGTGCATAATTCGGCCGTTGGAGTGTCGTACATTCCGAATATAGGCCAACGGGCGGTGATCAGTTCCTATCTGAAATTCTTTTCCTATCAAGTACATTTTAAATTTGTCTATAACCCAGATAATTGATAGAGCTTTCTTCTCTATAGTGGCATATCTCTTTTTGCGTGGTAATAATTGGCGACTAGCATATGCAACTGGATGACTCGTTCCGTCATCCTTATATTGAAGAAGTACACCTCCAATGCCCTCGTTGCTCGTGTCGGTCTTAATCCCAAAGAATTGTTCCGGGTTGGGCCACTTTAAAATGGTGGCAGAAATAAGCTTACTCTTGAGCTGATTAAAATGGGAAACAGTGACATCATTCCAACGTAGACGATCGGGGGAATTCTTTTTTAAAAGGGAGCTGAGGGGCGCCGAAATTGCAGCGAAATTCGGGACAAATCTCCGATAGTAAGAAGCTGATTCTAGGAATGATCTTAATTGCTTCTTAGTAATCGGGAGGGGCATGTCGGCGATTGCCTTAATCTTGTCCTGTGGGGACTTAACTGGCTTTGTCCTATTTTGAAACCAAAGTATTTCATGGTTTCGTGGGCAAAATGGCATTTGCTGGGGCCAATAGTGAGGACATTTTCGCGCAGTCGCTCGAAAAGAGCTGATAGGGTGGTTAAATGGTGACTCCATTCTTAAGTAGCGACGTAGACGTTATCGAAGTAAAAGGATACATTCGGAAGTCCATCTAACAACCTTTTCATGAGACGGTTATAGTTGCTACAAGCAGTCACGAGGCCAAAAGGAAGGCGCTTAAATTGCATTAAGCCTTTTTCCGTTGCAAAGGCTGTATATGCTTTCACATCAGGCCGGAGGGGAATTTGATAATACGACTTGCACAAATCGAGTTCTGAGATGAACTTGGCGTTTTCAAAAAGGTGGAGGTTTTGCTCTACCAACGGGATGGGCTCGGCGTCGAACACAGTTACCGAATTTAACTTCCGGAAGTCGATGCACATCCGCTAAGAGCCATCAGGTTTCTTGACCATGACGATTGAGGAACAATAACTAGAGGTGGAAGGTTCTATTATGTCTAAACTAATTAAATTATCAACTTCGGCGATAAAAGCTTGGCGTAAATGAATCGGCATGGGATAGGGTTTTGAACAGACGGGTTCTAAGGTTGTTAATTTAATATCATGCTCGAAACTAGTAGCGCATCCAGGCTTCTCTGAAATAACGTCGTCGAACTGACATAATAATTCTTGCAGCTGACTCTTTTAAAGTGGTGCCAGCTGCGCATCGAAATCCAGGTCAGAGGGTTCAAAAGACTCGCCTGGTGGGGAAGAAAGAGGGTAATCAGCATCAGGTTGGATGCACACTGTCTGTATTACATTAAGGGACTCCGCGGGGTAATCTTCTTCAAGCGCCGATGTTTCGCACAGTGCTACCATCGTATCTCCATGAGTGCATTGGGGATACTTTTTTTCTTTGGGTTCACGGATAGTCTCCGTGTTCTTGTCTTGGGCCTTATCCCATAAGGGTGTTAGTACTTCACACTCCTTTTGTGCCGTCGTAAAGTCCTGGTTAAGGGTCTCCGAGAACTCGGACGGTATCGGGGTTATGAGGGAGACGGGCTCCTGGGCTTCCTTCTTAGCTCAGCCTCGAGGAAGGGCGGCCTGGGACTTAGGGTTTGAACTTAATGGAGGGCTCTGTACTATAAGTACGGAACAGAATTGTATGGGTGCTGAAATGACTTTAGCCGAGCCATCATAATACTGACACTGCAGGTAACATCTAGCGACGGGGAATTGGTTCACCCGCCCAAGGTAGTCATGTACCAACGCAAATTTTTCGTGGTTAGGGTTCACTGGGGGGATGAGCTCGTCGTAAATGATGAAACACGTGCACCCTGTGTCCCTGGAGAGAGTCGATACACGGCAGCCGTTCACGCTGCCCTCCTCAAATTTCAAAGTTCCCGACGAACTTTTATCAAAAATAAAATTTACCTCGTGGCCTGACGGAGGGGGAGACGTTGCTGCTTGGGTCTGCACCACCGGGAAAGCCGGAGTGGCATTAATCTGGTGAAATTGGTGGGCTGGTCCGCTTTTAAGCCTAGAATTTTGGGGGCAATTCCAGCTCATGTGGTTTTCTACACCACAGGTGAAGCATATGATTGGTCGCTTCAGGAAGTGTAATGGAGGAGAAATCTTAACGGGAGGTTTGGTGTCCCGTTGTTGGTTTGAGGGGAACAAGTTTGGGGGTTTTACGGGGCCCGGAAACTTCGTCAGCTTTCCTGGGAAGGGGCGCGAATCCTTTCTTCTTTCCTGGCTAAGGGGTTGTTAGGAAGTTTGATTCTCCTTGGGGTATAAACTATGGCTTGCGGCATAGACATCCGCTTCTTCTGTACACTCTTCAAAGGTCTGGCACCGACGATCCTTAACGAACGCGCGGATCTCCGTCGGGAGAGACGCCAAAAATTGATCCCGCAACACGAAGTCTGTTAAGGACTCGTAGTTAGGATCAACCTTTGAGGATTCTAACCAAAATTTAAAATTCCTCTGAAGAATGTATCCGAATTGACGGAACGTCTGTCCGGGTTTAATACGACCTCCTCGAAATTCTTGGCGGTAGATATCGGGAGTCATATTATGAGCGGCCAATAACTTAGCTTTGCAGGTGATGTAGTTAATTGTACATTCAGATGGTAAAGATATGAAAATCTCGCGCAATTTACAATTTAACAAGGGAAGTAATCTTGCTACACCTTCAGCCTCCAGATCCATGTGATTGATCTCGAGGATCTTTTCGAAGTGGGCTAAGAATGCTCTGAAATCCTCTCCATCCCTGAAATTGGGGAGCTTAAGTGGGAGATTGAGCGGAGCTTCTGAACGTGAACTGGTTGATTGTATTTCGGCTTCTACACGAGCCATTTCAATCTCATGGTGAAGCTCAGGTTGTCTTTTCCGTTCCTCTCTTTCTTCTCGTTGGATTTCTCTTTCTCTTTCTTCTCGCTGGATTTCTCTTTCTCTTTATTTTCATTGCTCCTCTTGAACGTACTCAATCAATTCTCTTCGGGAAAGTCCCAAGGATTCTCCTTGCGCTTTGAAGATTTCGAACTGAGTCATATTTGCACTTGGGGGCGCAATAGTCAACCAACTAAACTTCCTTGCAATAAGAATTATGCCTTCTAGAGAATTAGCCTACCTAAATATGGGCACTGACCTATTCGTAATTGGTTTCTCGACCTAGATAACCAATGACTAAAATAACACAAAAAAAACAAAAACAAATTATTATAACAGTTCCTTGAGCTACTCCAGCTTCTTATGTTTAAAAAAAAGGGGATAGCAATCGTTAAAACAAAAGGGAACTACTATACTCTATTCTTATAACGAATAACACTATACTTTACTCGACTGACACCAAATTTAAATATTATATTTATATATATACTTGATACCAAATTTAAATAGTATATATATATATATATATATATATATCGTAGAATATACTTTCGACGATATATGTAACATATATAACTATTCGTTGAGGGAACAATTCAATTATATTTCGAGTGCGTAGTTATCTGGTTGACCGATGTTATTTATCTTCAATATGCTTAAGAAGTGGAACTGAGCTCAAGGATCATAAAAAGGCTTTCATTAATAAAATAGAGTTTTATTAATTAAACTATCAAACACACAAAACGGAAAATGTTTACATAAAAATAGAATGCAAAGGGTCGTGGGAATATCTGCCTAATCCGAGGTTTAAGATTGCGGAGAGATTTAAAAAGGTAAACAAATGAAAATTAAAGGGATGGGATGGTTCGCTAAACCATTTAAAGCACAGGGTAGGGTTGACGAAAGGTTGGGTAATCAAAGGTAATGCTCAGCTTACGTAATTACAAGTTGTTTTGCAGAGGAAGGCGACGCGAAGGAATCTTCGGTCCGCTGGCGAGTTCCAGCCGAAAGGGGCGGGGGATTAAATTATCCTGACGTGACGTCTTGGGAATGAGGACCGTTTCTTGACAAAAGTTCTTGAAGAACAATGGTTGTTCTATCGTTGTTCTCTTCTAAACAACAGAGGGGGGTGAGAACCTTCTCTTGTCTACGGGCTTAAAGAACAATGGCTGTTCTAACGTGTTCTCTTTCTGAACAACAAAGGGGAAGGGTGGGAACCATTTTTTGTCAACGGGCTCAAAGAACAATGGCTGTTCTAACGTTGTTCTCTTTCTGAACAACAGGGGAGAGGGTGAGAACCGTCTCTTGTCAACGGGCTCAGAGAACAATGGCTGTTCTAACGTTGTTTTCTTTCTGAACAACAGAGGGGGGGAGCGTGAGAACCGTCTCTTGTCAACGGACTCAAAGAATAATGGCTGTTCTAACGTTGTTCTTTTTCTGAACAACAGGGGGGGCCTTGTGGACTTGGCGTCTTGAAGGCTCGAACCTTGGCACTCAAGGGATATTGTCCTCTTCTGAACAATAATGGTGGATCTCGAGGTAGAGGGCGCCTGGTGCACAAGGTGAGAGCGGATCGGCGTGATGTCTCGCGGATATAATCTGGATCTGATCTGCTTTAATCGGTAAAGTTTCCATATAAATAGTCAAGCCATCCCATTGGCCTAACTCAATCTGGTGAGATCAACGCATGGGGCGAAATGTGTGTGGGGGGGCGTAGATGACCTCCTTGGTTAAATATTGACTTAGGTGGCGATAGGGCGCCCTGTTTCGACGCGAAGATGCACGTGGGTAGCAACGTGTTTCTAAACAACATGTGATAGCGGTTGAAATTAAGCGGCCTCAGACCGCTCTATCACAATGCATTATTATCTTTCTTCAAAGTGATTGGCTCAATATCATTTTCTATTTATCTAAGATTCAAAACCACAATTTCCTATTTAGCTAAGTAATTTAAAAAAACAGCATGATCAAAGGAAGCCTTTGGTGTTACTGTGTAAACCTTTTGAAAATAATTGTTCCTTCATTATCTTATTATTAATTTTCAGAACTGAGTGAAAGTGGTTCATGCTGAAAGTTGTGAATTTAAAAGAAGTAAATACGTGTAAGAGGAGTATTATCTCTGTAGCAAAATAAAGAGATTATTTAGATTATTAGAGACTAAAGAAACTCAATTTATTCAAACCTGCTCATCCAGGTAAATTGAATTTTTACTTCTTAAATTAGAAAATGGAATTCTATATCATTTATCATTAAAACATATTTGCAAGTAATTTTGTTTCGATTTTTTCTTGTATGTTATATCATGCATCTATTTTCAATTGAATAATTATTCCTGCATCGCCGAATTTTCCTTGTTACATAAAGCATTAATTATTCTTTATTTAATGAAAATCTGCACATCATTTTTTTCTCTAAATATCATAAAAGTCATTAGTCTCTACCAGTTTAGTTATAATAATTCGCCGCTTAACGCTCCAATATTAAAATTATGGTCATATAATTTGCTTCTGTACAAATGTTACTATATAAAGTGGAAATAGTTTAAATGTTTCTTCGATGTTCAATTGCTGTCTATTGGTGAGGTACCAATGGCTTTTGCTAATTATTTTTCTTCTGAGTTGTGGAACAAAGTCGATATAGTAAACTAACACTTTGAACAGTGAGTTAAAACACATTGGGTGGCTCCACTCTACAAATTACTCTCCATCTTATTAATAAACGTTAATAAAAAGGCGTAATTTCTTGCTCTACGTTTATATCTTCATGGAACAAAAAATACCTTAGTTGTCTCGTTTCCTTTACGATCAGATCTTGTCTTTTCTCATTACGCCGCTTTATCAAGCTTCATTAATGAATCGTTTGTAGTTAGTTTAATAAAGTTCAGGAAATGCGGGTTTTTTCTTTCCTTTGCTGGGGTCTCGTATTAAAATTTGATGGTCGGATCTAAGAAAGAACCAAATTAATTAGCTCTTGCTAAACCCTGCTTTTCTGTGTAAGGAAGCCATAGGAAGGACCAACTTATAATATTGTGGAAAATTCCCGAAAATTTAATTTTAAAAAGGATTTTACGCTAGCATCCATTTTTCAGTCTATAATGACGCAATCAGAAACTATGATGAAGAAAATGCGATTTCGAAATTTTGAATTCGGTGTGTTCATGTACCCATTTATAAGTTTTCTTGATGTAACTAAAAATGCTTCACAGGCGTTTATAATAACTTTTCTCTATGTAACCTTACATCATTGCCGGGCGTTTATGATAACCTCTCTTTATATCTTCTAAAATGGTTCCCGGTCGTTATTGATAGCCTCTTCATGTGTTCTAAAATGATTTCCATTGCAAGCCCTATGATGGCTACAGCGCAGTTATGATAATGTATCCACATCGGTCTAAAATGAATCATAGAAGCTTATGATCCGTTGTTCCCGGGCAAAATTCACAAAATATAACGGGTGAACATATTTAGATCTACTATTTCTAAGTCGTCATGTTTACTTATAAATAGAATATAAAAAGTTTTGAGAGATGTTTTAGCTGTGTTAAATAAATTTATAATTTCAATAAAGGAAATCTGCATATGAGTAAAATATTCCGGTAATATTTATTTTTGACTAGAATATATCCACATAATTTCTATTAACTGAATGCTGGTGTAAGTCAGTATCAAGGGATTAAAAATAAGTGTAGAAATAAAGTATAGAAGGAAGAGGTTATAATAGATAAATAGAAGGTGATGCCTTAATACAGATAAGTGCTAGAGATTTGACTACCTATTAAAAAATCACTAAACCAACCATATGATTTTTACTCAAATGGTCGGGTTTCATTGTCCCTGCAAAAATCATGTAATATTTATTCGTATTATACGACGAGTAGTTGAAATCACGACCTCGGTAAGTCGCCCACGAGAGATTATGTAAAATATATTACTAAAATTTCTTATTAACTTGCCACTCTTCCATTTGTGACAAGAAAATTACATCTCATTAACGTCAAATTAACACAGAAAAAATAATAATAGATATATTTCGTTTCTACGATTTTAATCATAATTTCTTAGCTACAGAGAGAATTCATGAATGTACAGCGAAAGATAATGATACATTTTCCTTCCTATTGATCAATGGTTCATTACTTATCATAAATAATGAGTGTTAACAAAAGATATTACAAAAATTTCATCCACTTCGATGATGTATCGCCACAAAATCTGATCCTTTTACACCTGATGCCAACATCTTTCACTCACTGTCTAGAAAGTTCTGAGAAAAGTTTTGGGAAAGAAATTAGCTGCCATTTTTCATCTCAACAGCCTGTGTCACTTTAGGGAGTTGGAAAAATCGCCAAAATTATATAATATTTTGACATAGTTTGATTTAATTGCAACTTATCGAAAATACTCATTTTTGCTTCGAAACTTAAGCGGCATTTCTAGTGTGGCCTATTTTGGGAACCGTCAACAAGTGAATTGGACCGTGTTGGCATATGATCACTCATCACTAAAAGGAAGTTAAGGAAGATGGAGAAAGTGTTGTTGAAAACTTTCGCAGTCTTCCGCTAAGAATGAAGGTCAGAAAGAGGCATAAGAGAAGAAGAAAACAGAAGAGGAAATCCTGAGGTGGTGCAGAAAGTGAACATTTTCGTCTTATTGGAGATTACCATTTTAAAATTGCTACTTACTGATTGATATACAAGAAGTTTATGAATATATGATATAATTTTGCATTCTAATAACTGTACTATTTTTTTTTTATTTTTAATCAAATTTTATTAGCATATGCGGAAATAAGGGAAAATTTTATCTCTAAAGTTTTTTGTTCTTATCTTTCAGGTAGAAAATTCCATTCACTGGAAAAAGAAAAAAAAGAGTTTTGTCCGAGTAAGATTATGTTCGAGCAAAGGTGAACAAGACTGTGCAGCTTGCCATTGTGAGAGAATTATCTAAAAGTGTATCAACAGCAATGTGGTTTTGGACATGGCAAAAAGACCTTGTAGAAAAAGGCGCTGTGTAAGACAAAAGGACCCGGACGACCACCAACAACGGCAAAGAGGGTCCAACTACAGTTTTGCGTCTCCTGAGGAAACGCTTGCGAATGAAACCTTACAAGATGCAACTTTTCCAGGCCTGTAGCTTTGATTACAGGCAAAATCCCAAATAATTCTATGTTTTGGGGCATGAAATTGAAAGAGATGAGTTCGATGAACGTTTTGTTTTCATTGATGAGCTTACATTTCATCCGAATGGGAAAGTCAACTAGCCTAATTTTTGCATATGAGACAAAAAATTCTCATCACACAAGTGAGCACAAAAGGGACTCACCAAAATCGAATTTGTTCTGTGCCATCTCCTTGTATCGTCCGTATTGCCCGGCTTTTGTTTATCTATAAATGCTTCAGAACCGGCTAATGATCGGGTTCATTGCAAATGAAAATGAGAGCCAAGTTGCTGGCACCACAATTTTTATTGTCCTCAATATTTTGAAAATTTTGTGAGATCATTGAGCTGTAATTGTTTAAATGATTGCTTAATTGAAACTAGATAATGGTAGACTAATTGTTTCAGAGTTGTGATCATTATTTATTTCATGATCATTAACTTTATCCAGATCCAGCTTTCAGGTAATTCTTGAACTGTAATATTTGGTCCGTTTGGGATTGAGTCTATGGCAGAAGGCACATCTGGGTATTTAAAAGCGTATTTGTTTTTCTTGCTTATTCCCGAAACCAAAGTTAGGAAATTTACCATGTTTAAATAAAAATGAGAAAACGCTAATTTACTAACTTTTGGAGACAGAATGCATTAAATTCAATCAAAAAAATAGTATCTCATTTTAATTTATCAACCATTTGAAGATCTTAAATTTGATTTGGTAACCAAGTGACAAGCAGAATATCCAGGGAGTTTTTTACAAGACTTCATGAAGCCATAATAAACATTAGCTTTGAAATGATTTTCACATTTATTCAACAACTAGCTTTTAAATTTGAAGAATCATCAAATGCTCCCACTTTGTAAATTGGTCAATCCGAAGTAGCAATCCAACACATGGTCTTTTCTTTCTCTCCACACTATATGTATAGTCTTGCCTTGCTTTATCGTCTCAAGGTATTCGACACATGTTCGACAGCATATGTGAGAGCTAAAATCCTTATACTGGTCCCCATCTTCTTGCCAATATAAGTATATGGTACTCGTATTACCAGGTCTTTACAAAAGTTTTAATGTTTGATCGAAAATGTATGTAGAAAATGTATTGGGGTCATTTTTGCCTTGGCTATTCAAGGTGAGAGATTTTTTAAAATACTATAGTTCTAATCCTAGGATATACTGTTATCTGCTAACTTTTCACTAAAATATCTAAAGTTATCAAAGAAAGCTTTCTGAAAAGCAAAAAGTAATTACAGCCTTTATATAAAAATCAATATTGAGATGAGAAAAATGCATAGAAATAAAAGGTGTTGCAGGAAAAAACTACACTTGATCTGCGAAACGGGATTGTAGGTTTAAATTGAGCACGAAAATTCTATATAGAATGATTTTAAACATCTGACACATAAAATATCACGCAGAACAGTTTAATTTAACAGTATTGACCTGAAGATTTAAACATTTTAGCAATCTTGAATTTCAATCAAAGCACGATAGAAGCATTTCCTGTCTTTTCCTAAGCAGCCATTTTTTAATGGTTGAGATACTCCATAATGTTTGTTGGCATGCGTCCATTTAAATATCTAGAGTTCTTCGAATAATTAGCAAATATGTGTGGTGCGAATTCGTTTCATGATACAAAAGTAAATTCTTCTGAATACTCAACTTGCCATAATGAGATACGATGCCTGGGCTTTAGGCGGGTAGACAAAACAATCAGCTATCATAGAGAAACGTCTGGTAGGGGATTGAGGATTAACAGTACATTGATAGAATCAAAACAATGTAAATAGATTATTTGACCCACAGACAGTCAGCTTTTGAGGATGGATTTCGATGCAGCTTACATAATACATAAATTGAAAGGATACATTAATTTGATTGTTCTCGTCCTATACAATAAAAAGATTGCTCGATACAATTATCACAATTAAAGAGCAAAATACAATAATGGTAGTTGAGATTCCAGTTATGCCTCAGCTCTTCCTGACGAAGAAAAACGAAAATATTGATATGAGAATAATGGGAGGGAAGACTAATATAGATTAGCATATTCATTAGACGTTTTAGTCCTGATGTCTCAGTGGAATGTAATAAATTGTGTTGAATTGCAAGTTCCATCTTACCCACTTCTATTAATTCGACTTTAGAATAGAACATGCTCTTATATGAGCAAAATCGTATAACTGGTCAAACACCAGCTTGCGGAATCGAGTAGTGAGGTATGGTCTCAGTAGACCTTGTGAGAGATCGTAAATAATGGCGGTATGAGAGGGCAGATTTATTTTCTCTAGATTAAATAAATTGGAAGAATCTTCTTGCACATTAATCAATTCGTCTTCTGTGGATTGGGAGTTGGCAAAGGCTTCCTTATCTAACGTTTCCAAGGAAGCGGAGAATAGATGGTAAAATTGGATAAACCGAAAGGATAGGGTTGTCACTTTGTGAAACGCAAGATGAGTGTAATTGGAGAGGGGATAATTGCGCGCCCTCTTTAGATTTGGAGCTCTGGAGGGGTCGTTTTCGGATTTTTTCAGCAGAAATATATCTTGTATTAGTGGTGAATTGGCTTATATTTATAGGTCTGTGGCTCTCTTAGTAAATGCTCTGTTGTGTGGGGATGGAATGCACCCAATATTGCACGAAAATATCTAGGTACATGTAATTCCGTTCCTTCCAACGTGTACTTGAAATGTTTGATAGCTAAAGTTATGCTTAATAACTCTCCGCTGATATTGAATAAAACTGTGTAACACGAATTTTGTCTTTGGATAGCAACTGCATTTTCGATTGGATTGTGTCTAGAATAAATGAAAAAAACAGTTATTTATTTCAAACTTTGCTCCTGTGTCCAGGACAATGAATTTATATCAAATTTATCTATTTCCTCTGGAAAGAAGTGGCGAAATTGAACTTTCATTTGCATAGAGTAGAAAAAAATACATGATACAAAAATAACTTTTATTTATTCTAGAATTACATAAGTGAGACAATTAAAATATTAGAAATGAGTAGTTTTCTGTGATTTACGCTGATACTGTAAATTTATTTCATGAATCAAACCCCAAATATATTCTCCCATCAAATTTTCATTATACGAGCTTTGATAGCGGCGTTCAAAGTCCAGTAGATCCTGGTGAAAGCACTTTCCATGCTCCTCGGACTATGCTTCCATGTTTTCCTTAAATTTATCAAGATGAGCGTTAAGAATATAGACTTACAAGGACATCTTACCGTAGCTTCTCATCAAGTTCTCAACAAGCTCTACATAGTTTTCGGCTTTGTGATTAGCTAGGAATCCCAGAACCACTGCAACGGACTGCTTTTTTCGTCCTAGTGAGCTTCTCGAGAAACTCCTTGCACTCCATGATGTTTTTTATTTGTGAACTGACTTAGACTCCTGCTTATACCTTTGCCGCAGATAACTTAGGAAGGAAATCTTGGAAATAATTGAAAGATGCAGAATCCTTATCTAGAGCTCTGACGAATTGTTTCATAAGACCTAATTTTGAGTGCAAAGGAGGAAACAATACTTTTTGGAGGTCCAACAAAGGATCGTATCTAACTTTGTTTTTCCCCACATTAAACTCGGTCCGTTGTGGCCAATCCCGCTGATGGTAGTGTACTGCAGTGTCCCTGCTGTCCCAAAGGCAAATATAACAAGGAAATATGTTAAAGCCACCATGGAGACCCATTTTGAAGTCTCCAATGATCTTCCAACCGTACTCTTGATATTTCAATGCATCTAGCAAGATCTTGACACTGCTATATTCCTCTTTGAGCTGGACCGAGTGAGCAAGGGTAAGAAATGGATACATGTTCCCGTTTTGAAGCAGCATTGTTTTGAGGCTCCTGAACGAGGAGTCAATGAAAACGCGCCACTAGTTTGGGCCACAGATGATTCTGATTGTCTCAGACAGACCGGTCACCTTGTTACAAAAGCAAAGCTCATCTTGATATATTAAAAAGCTTGAAAAACACTAGTAACGCTTCCTCTGATGTAATATTTGCACACTGTCATCTAACAAATCCCGCTGCTTGAGTCTCGAAGTTTAAAGCTCAGCATTGGAATTTGTGAGATCAAGATCACTGACAAGTTCGTTGAGATCTTTTTGGTTTGGGTAGTATTGGTTTCTCACAGTTGGACCTCTGTAATCTGGATCAATGACTTTATCCTCTTCTGAACTGCTTTTCCTTTCTAAAGACTGCTGCTCTCTTTTTGGAGGAATGGGTAAAGGGAGCTCAGAACTGTGTGGCACTGGCGCAATAGATGACTAAAGGTCTGGATACATGATAATGGCGAATTTTTGCCTACTCGATTTTTGGAACGGTTCACCATGAAGAAGAAACAATTGCTTGACTGGTCAGTTGTTTCCCTCCAAATTCGTTTGATTGCGAAATTCATAGCTCTCTTTTCTCCTCTGTACTATCCTGTAAAAAAATACAAAATGAAAACATAAATATGAATATACAAACACTTGTCACTTAGTGTTATTATAAATTTTAAATATACATATATATATATATATATATATATATATTACCTTCCAGAGTTTTTTTACCAAAGCTTGCAGGTGAAATGAGGTTGACCAAGGTTTGCCTTTATATCCAAATGGCATGCCGAAATGTGTCTTGTAGGCCTCATGCATTTTAGAAGGTCTCTCTACAGAGTACTTTTTCGTTCTAATCTTAATAAATTCGCCTCATACCTAGCAAGATGCGTTTATCGGATGCTTACAACCTCATGATGCCATATGTGATGAATATCTTCTATCAATGGCGAGTGACGATATCTGCGCTGTGACTGCTAGAGTTAAACTGATCTGTTGAGTAGACATTCTTTGGATTTATACAGTCATTTCTGTTGCTAGAATGTTCTAGAAATTCTTCAAACATATAAAAAAATCTCGAAAGGTCTAGAAAGCTCTACAATTTTTTTCCACAATGTTAGTGCCGAATCTTTATGGAATGTAAGAGAACCTTCATTGCTGTCCAGGTCGCAAAAAAAAAAATATACGAGAAATAATACCATTACTATTATATTAATATTTCTATATTTTTTTTAATAAAAGTATATCATGTTTATACCATAACTGAAAAAAAACATAACACTTGAAATGTTTAATATATTTTTACTATTTGCATCAAAATAATGTTATTTACCATAAATGGCCGAATTTAAAAATTCAATTTCCCAGCCACAAAAGCAAAGTTTGGGGATTAAAATTTACTTTTTTATTAAATAGAGCCACAAACAATTGATGAATATCACTTTTAACCCAAGGACAAGACAAAAAGGAAATTTATTTACACAGTGTAATCGAGTTCTGCTCCTTTGTATGCATAAATATGGTATTTTATTACTTCACAATTACGGTCACTTACTTACTCTAAGATTGATTTTCATGCATTGTTCAAAGTGTCAGTTGTAAGAGAACATCTATTTTGGGGTGTGCCAAAAGATTAGCTTTGCTAATTCACCTTATTATTATTTTAAAGGCATTTTCTGCAGAGTCATCCCATTTTAACGTTGAGTTATGTCGTCATTTGTTTATTCTTGATATTAGTAGTTAATGGGATAAAGGTATTCCCGGCTTTTTTACTAATCATCGGTGGAAGATGATCATTCCTAAAAATTGTTGGACTCGTTCTAGTCTGAGGATATGAGAAGTCCTTGATTGTGGTAATTTCACTACTGACTTGGAATGGACCTTTAAAATATACTAGGAAGCCAGATAATCTACGGCATAAACACCAACAATGCATTTTGCCTAAATAATCTGCAATCAGTGTAATCACAATCAGACTTAAAGTTGTTCAAAGTGGTGTTTATGTTATTTCGCATCCTTACTGGCAAACTAGAGATCATTTGCATATGCAAACGTAAATTTTAACGCAAGTAAAGTATGAGTAATGAATCTCTGAAAAATTTATGCACAAAGGCTTAGCATCTTCACCTTTAAACCCAATGTTAAAGCCCTAATCGAGACCAAACATGTAGTCCTTTTGAAAGAACTTGGCTCCATAAAGATTTTACAAAATGCGTCCTTCAAATCTATTTTGGACAAATTCATGCAACCTTACAATTTTGCTACGTAACTCGTGACGAAAGGGATGGGTATCTAGCTTTATTAGGTTAAGAAGAGATGTAAAGGATGATTCGTAAGGTCGTATTTTTCCTTCTTACAGGAATGATCCTATTATATTTTCTTTTACATCAAGCAACTTAGGTGAGAATCTTCTGTTTCGATACGATAGAAGAAAGAGGGAGAGATGATTGAATTTTCTATTCCCTAACCTCACCACTATTATTACGCGGTTTATATAGATCTCTATATTTAGAGATTATATCACTGAAAGGCGAATCGTTAGAACTTAATTGGAATATTAAGGCGCTATTTGTTATGTAACACTGCACTGTTAGCCATTTGAGTTTCTTCTTCTAATTATTTAGCACTTTTCAAATTAACGTTAGACAGAAAATAGGCACCAATAATAGCAGAAATTACGTCACATACTAGGAACTTTCAAGTAAAACTGCGCATAAACTAGAAAGAAATAGTTAATATTCTTTTCCATACGTTTTTATAGGGGAATCGGTAGAAAGTGGTGGAGCATGCATGATTCTTCTGAATTTCTGTCTGCAGCTGTCATTGGTATGGTGGAAATAACCGATCCCGTATTGATTAGCTATTTCATGCTTGCGATGGGATCGAAAGTGTGCAAGCAAGTGTTTGTGGGTACGATATTGATTAAATTACATATAGCTACACCGCCTTAGCATTTACCTGATGTGTATTGCTTCTTTTAAAACCAGAAGCTCACTGATGA
The DNA here is from genome assembly GCA_963969495.1 of Ceratothoa steindachneri. Lineage (NCBI taxonomy): Eukaryota > Metazoa > Arthropoda > Malacostraca > Isopoda > Cymothoidae > Ceratothoa > Ceratothoa steindachneri. The sequence continues at coordinate 90,371,878 of OZ018328.1, forward strand.
GCTTGATTCCTAAATCCCGTGTAGTACAACAAATTACATTATAGAGATTATTGGCACTCCTACGTGGTGTTTGAGCCCTACCTCGTGATAGGGGCTTAGTAGTCTCAAGCATCGCTAACCTCTTATTGAGGAATACGATTTTTGTTCTCAAGAAAGCCAATCAAACTTGTAAATCGCTGCAAGTCCTGTATAAAGGGCTCTCCTCCATGGAGGCGCCCTGCCTGTGATTACGTCTTTCAATAACGTGGTATGCTGTTGTCGCTATTTTGCTGAGAGGGGTCTCAGGGGATAGAATTTGAAAAGCTTGCTGGATTTCCTTAGGGAGCTACAGCAAAAAGGACTTCCTAATGAAATCCTGATTGATACTGCTGAATAAAATACGCTGCTGTTTATTTAGGAGAGCCATGGGATGCATGCGGGAGAGTTGCGTAGTTATGGACAGCATCTCCATCTTCTAAGTAACTACTGGGTTGAGGTTTAAGAACTGCATCCCTGATGGTCTTGTAAGTAGAAGAATTGTCCTGGTTGCTTAGGATTGGAGAACTACTGTCTATAATATGGTAAAGTAGTTGTCGAACTAGTCATTTTAACTTCTGTCTGTTACTGGTTATCCAATTAACACTAGGGTATTTCAGCTTGAATGAAACATGATATAGGAAAATACGTTTGAAAATAGGGTAGCACAACTATACTTAGAGTGACCTTGTTGGAATGTTGTTATCTTTGTTCTTTCTTTTGCCAATTGTCGAAAAATTGCGGAATCTTGTTCCGAGAGGGCTGTGTTGATTGGTTTTGGAGCTTCACAAAATGTCATTTTGGGCAAGATTTGACTTTTGCACACACTAAGAAGCACAGCGATTTGCTTTCTTAGCCAAAGGCCCCAGCTTTGCCTCTCTTCACTCCTACGCTAATCCCTTATACCTGTCTCCTCTACCAGCTCTCCCTAATTGTGACTCTGCTTTTCTGTCATCCTCTACAACAAACTTATCTCTAGACTTTGGTTGGCCCCTTCTTCTCTTGCCCATGGACCTCATTGATCACGACCAGGCGCTCAACTGAACCACAGACCTGAACACTCCTACTCCAGGCGGTTAGGCATGGTTACCTCAACTGCTCAGAAGCCGCTCACCAAGCTCGATCCGTCATCGTGACCTACCTAACACGCCACGTGTAAGATTTGGTTTGGGGTTCAAAGGGGTGGCCAAGAAAGCGTATGCCAGCTCGCCCAGTGATATAGGCCGAGTACAATCAAAGGCGACCTTAGTACCGTTTTCTTGATGGGGTCAGTGTTGGCCGCCACAGGCAGGGGTGGTGAAATCTTGCTTAGCACCATGGAGAATGCCAAAAAATCTCCCCCTTTATCCTCCCCTCTACCATTGTCGGAGTCGCTCTCAAGCAGCTCTAAAGCAGATTAGGAGGTTCCTCTCTCTGTGCTTTCTCAGGAGCCCCTACAACCCTCTTCTTGAGGAGAGGAGGCTTACTCCTCTCCTAAGCCTAAGGGTGCAGTGAACTCCCTCTCACTCCTTTCTTTGGAAGAGCCCTTAGTCGACTCCATCTGTTTTCCAGCTGCAATTCCTACTTTACGTTCACAGGGACTGCCAAGTGAGCAAGCAAGCAGAGCAAAATAGCGACTCATAAAGCGCTCTGAGTTCACTCGTGGCATTGAACTAGGGCCAACAGCCTTAGGCTGGCAAGAGATAACAGGGCCCGTTAGTCCTTCCCCCTAACGGCCTGCAGTCATGCATCTCTAGTCTACAGGGCATCACAGTATATGCTCTCCTCTCTTCCCCGACTAATGGCGGTTCGCCGGCTATAGACATAATATTAAGTTCAGCCTAAGGGATCTGCGATATCTTTGGGTCAGTGATGGCTACATAGAGGCCACTGTGAGATGAACATGGACCTAAAGGCCATCTAGACCCATAGGGCAGGATCTTCCATGTGGTAGAACCCGAGCTCCGTGCCAAGCAATTGCCTGATGGCTCACAAGGTGAGGAGGGACCTCCTTTCCCTGCTGGTGTCCCATTAAGTGGTAAGACATTCTCTATTTCAAAGAATGATCTTCGTGTCACGCTGGAACCGTGCGAGTGTATACAGATGGCTCCAAGTCCCAAGAGAGGGTTGTTTCCACGCCGTATCTCGTCATTTTAAAGTCGGCATGTTCTGCAAGGCGCTGGCTCTGTTTTAACGGCCAAGCTGTTTGCAATAGATGGCTAAGTTCGGGAGATATCACCAGGTGCCAGGTTTGGAGACCAGAATGGGATCTCTAGCGACTCACAAATCACACTGAGTGCGCTCAGGGTTTCAAAATTTTCACATCTCCTGGTTTGCGGTATACGTGATGCCACGGTTTCGGTGAGCCGGATTAATGTAGAGATTAGTTTCTGTTGGGTCAATGGACATGTGGAAATTGGGAGATATGTGCATGCCGGTTAGGTCTCCAAGGAGCCTGCGAGGACTGGTTGACTAGACCACGTTTCGCTCTTCCTCACACCGATTACATGGCAGGAATCCGTAAGCCCTCCACAAAATTTGGCAAAGAAGATGGAGGACAGCCGAAAGGAAGATATAGTTGCGTGCTTTTGAACCGCGGCTGTTCCCATGGACCTACCCCCCAAAGCCGTGATGACTTCATGTTGCTTTCTGTCATCTCCGAGTTGGCCCCACTCACGGAACGCACTAGAATTTGATGGAGCTGTCGCCTATACCGTATTGCGCGACGGCGTTGTTCTCCAAACTCTTCGGCGTACTTTTGTGTTTAGTGTCCCACCCTGGGTGATCTTCGCGCACGTTACCAGTCTAGCTACCTGGACGAGCGGTGTCACTACCGTTTGTCCCTTTTACTCGGAGCGGATTTGTGTACACAGACTTGTGGGCTATATGACTTTCTTTGACGAGGTTGGCCACCTCCATTTTATTTTACTCTATTTGTTATAGGTCGCATGTACCTGCACCGGGGGGAGGCGGGCCTACATCACACGCCAGAACGCGATTCCTTCTAGTCACTTTTTTGTTTATCTTGTTTTGTTTTATTTGTTGTTTTTTATAACTTGTTTCTCAGTCTTTGTCTCTGTTTTTTTTAACTTTGTTATTTGTTTTTTACTTGTTTTTTAATCACACTAGGTTTAGGCTGTAGCGTGATTTTGGCGCCTTTTTCCCTAGTAGGCAAACTCCAGTTACTTTTGCAGGGTGGCTAGGTTATTGTATGGGAAGGTCAAAGTTGAAATGTAGTTGCTCTAGACCAATTACCCCAAAATGGTTCCTAGCTGTTCTCGAGTTCTTCTAAGGGATAGTTGATGGGCGTCTCTCTCAAACGGTCAGGCTGATTAACACCTGTGGACCTTAGAAATTTATTAGAAAATTAAAGTCCTCAATTATCAAATATAATCACTTTTAACGCTTACGATTTAATGAAGAAATGAGTTGCGCGTAAGTGGTGGAAAGGTTAATTAATGAGAACTTATGAATAAATTAATGTAAATTAATGAATGAATGTCAAGGATTTTTCCTTTGCCAATTAAAGCGGCTTAAATAGAAATAGTAAAATGTGGCGTTAATAATAATCGTTTCAAAAAATTAACCAATCATAATTTAACACAAAATGGATAGTTTAGAAAATGAGGTGATGTAATTTGTTATAAAGGTGTTTTCCGCCCTTTCCTAGACAGTCATTGGTTAATGGTTAAGAGACAGCATATGGTTCGTATGTAGGTCAATAAAGGAAGTAGGTGGCGTATTAGACATTTGGATTGTTTGCAGAATTGGTAAATGTTTATGGCGATAATTCTTCTTATGATACAAGGTAAATTTGTGTGAATACCGTGTTTGCGTTAATGAGGTGCGAAGCTTGCGGTTTAAATGGCCAGATAAAATATTAGGATGTTACTAAGGAACGTCTGGAAGCAGGATTTGCAGATTAACATTCTAGCGTTAAAGAAAAACAATGGAAAGCAGATTTTTCTTCCTGCCAATATATAGGAAGAAGGTCTTGTATAACATATCTCCCAATAGCTAAACTCGAACATTCTAAAATAAAAATAAATGCTGAAACTAATTTTATCAGATAAAGCTCAAGCAATTCTTCATTATTTCCTTTACAAATAGCCTACGCTAACTACGCATCTTTGAATCATTAGGTATTATGAAAGCTCAACCCCTTCCTCGCTGACTAAATTTCATCCTTTCCGCTGCTCCTTCTGGTTAAATTCATCTCCCTTTATCATTAGTTTTTGTATTTACGAGCACTAGATTTAAAAATCTCTAAGTAAACATTATACACATATTGTATTGCTCAAATTTTGCTGTACTTGTGTTATTTACAGTACTTTGATGATTATGGTGGAGCTTAAAACGTTGGTGTTTCAATATATTAGAAGAATACATCTGTTTCTGTGGCCCTAGTTCTAGATATTCAAACTTCGAACCACTAGGAATAGCTCGCTGGAATTTTTTGTCACTTCCTCTCCTTTCTTTATCTCTCTCTCTTTTTTTTTTCTCTCTCTCTCTCTCTCTCTCTCTCTCTATATATATATATATATATATATATATATATATATATATATATATATATATATATATATGATGAAAATTAATGCAATATCGCAAGAAAAGATGAGGAATTAAACCACATTCTCCGAAGACAATTTAATTCAGAACAGTTTCGGTGTATCTCACAACCTTTTTCAACTGACACTGGATAGAAAATATTTGAAAATGCTTAACTACATAACACAGATTCAGGTCGTGAAAGATCCGTTCTTTTTTCCCCCCAATTCCCTACTTGTGGCTAGTCAGGGAGGGGGGGTTAGGCCTAAACATATTGAAGGGCTGACATTTCGCTATTTTGTTTATTTCCTTTCGTATTACAGGATTAAAAGAAAATTGACCCTCAGATAGATTTAAATTCGGAACTGACGATATCAAGCTCGATTCTACGATTCTTCTCTTAACATAGTTAGCCGATTTAAATACCATTTTACTTCCATTAAAATTAATCGAATGATTCAAATCTCTAACATGACAATATATTCCACTGCTTTGACTGCCCACTCTAATATCTCTCTTGTGTTCATACAATCTCTTGTCTAGATTTCTCCCCGTTTTCCCTATATAAACTTTGTGGCAATCGTTGCATGGTATTGCATATACTCCTATGTATTGATGTTCTTCGGGTTTCCTGGCCATCATCAATTGGTTTAAGGAATTATTATATTTAAAGGCTAGATTAATACCCGCTTTTCCAAATATGTCCTTTAAACTATTTAATTTATTATTAAATGGCAATGTTATACATATGTTGAAGTCATTTTTGCGGGAAGGTTTATTGCCATAGAATGTTTTCCTAGCTGCAAAATGGGCAGACGATATAAACCAATCGGGGTGATACAAATTAGAAAAAAAATGATCCTGATAATGAAAATTTCTTCATCTAAATAGGAAGAATGACATATTTTATATGCTCTAAGGAAAAGGTTAGAAATTACCGATGTTTTAACAGTATTATCGTGAAACGAAAAAAAATGTATATAGGCATTTGAGTGGGTTGGTTTTCTATAAACGTTAAGTAAAATGTTATTTAAATCGGCTAACTATGTTGAGAGAATAATCGTAGAATCGAGCTTGATATCGTCAGTTCCGAATTTGAATCTATCTGAGGGTCAATTTTCTTTTAATCCTGTAATACGAAAGCAAATAAACAAAATAGTGAAATGTCAACCCTAAAAATATATTTAAGCCTAACCCCCCCCCCCCCTGACTAGCCACAAGTAGGGGATTAGGGGAAAAAAGAGGGGATCTTTCACGACCTGACTCTGTGTTATGTAGTTAAGCATTTTCAAATATTTTCTATCCAGTGTAAGTTGAAAAAGGGTGTGAGATACACCGAAACTGTTCTGAATTAAATTGTCTTCGGAGAATGTGGTTTAATTCCTCATATATATATATATATATATATATATATATATATATATATATATATATATATATATATATATATATATATATATATATATATATATATATATATCAACGATGAGGTCTCCCTCTTTTTTAGGTGTCTGAAATTACTCAGAATTCGAGTCACTCCAGGTTTGTGCCACTGTCGAGTGCTTGACGATGCTTCCCTCTATTTTAAAGAGCTGTCTAAAGCAATTCAGTTAGTAGACAAATATTCCCTTTCTTGCAAATCAGATTGAAATTGATAAAGTTGCACCACTCTTTTATTATAAAATAATATTCAGTTTTAACAATAGTAAATTGAGATCGTGAATGAGAAGTAAGTGATATCTATCAATGTGGGAGTTAATACTGCTGACTGTATAATGTAGATACCTTGGAAAGACACATGTAGTAGATGAGTGTACTTAAGTGAGTTAAAGTCATTCATTGGTGAATGGAGCGCAATGAATTTATTAAGATCGCCGCTGATGACAAGAAGGACATAGGGCCTGGGTCAATCCCGTGATTGTGTTTATAAAAAAGTGAATGTGAAAGCGATATTCCATCAAATTCATTTGATAGACAATCTCTCTTCTCTCTCTCTCCCTCTCTCGCTCTCTCTTTTTTTTCTATCTCTCTCTCTCTCTCTCTCTCTCTCTCTCTCTCTCTCTCTCTATATATATATATATATATATATATATATATATATATATATATATATATCTTTCTCTCCCTCTCTCTCTCTCTCACTCGAAAACACATCCACAAACATTTACTCCACACGAAGCTCCTTCCCTGGAACCCCATTGATCACGTTCATCTTCTCTACACATATAAAACAAGCACATACAGATGCAGATTTCTCATAATCCACACACATGATTGAAGGACTTCGTCTTCGTCATTGTGAATCCATCCATTTTGGTGGATAGGATTCCTAAAGCTCCAGTCCTTCATTATTAAATATCAAATTCAAAATAAAGTTGTTTTTCATCGAGTTGTTTATAAAAATCTAAATGCGAATTTATTTGGTGGACACCCTCAAGAACAAACTAGAATTATGTAGCAGAGAAGGAACCATGGGGTAGGGAAGAGCGAAGAGAGCTGTATTCGACAGCGCGGTTCAAACGGCAATGCCGCCACGTGGCTGGCGCGCTCCCTGCCCCATGCTGGGGAGGAAACCCTTCCTTTATTTTTAAATACAGGAAGTGGAATGGGAATTCCACGCAGACATTTGTGAGAATTATAATAGTGAAACAGAGATTTCATGCAAATTTTAGCACTAAAACTAGAGGGAAAAGGCCGGAAGGGAGGGAGAGGATGGAAGAGTGGAGAGAGATGTTTTCGATAGTGTGGTTCAAACGTCCATGCCGCCTCGTTACGTTACCTTATGTATATAGAAAGCACAGAGTGGGATCGTTGTATGTGATACAGGCGGTTAGGTAGTCAGAGAGGAGGGTTGCGGAAAACATTTAAGAAAAGATAGCGAGAGTTGATAGGTCGGTGACTATACACCGATGCGTGTTGTTGTTGTGGCAGCGTTGGTTTCGTGGTTTGGACTGGACGAGGGTTGGAGGCAGGTCAGGAGGGCGAGGCTGACTGCTCAGTTGGAAACGCGTTATTTATGATGCCTACTGGTTATGCGAAGAACGGTACGGGTGGTGGGTGTTCGTGGGCCGCGGGATATCGCGGCGCAATTGCGTACCTTCTTAAGTGTAACACCGTATATAATGGGTCTCTGGTGAGTTTTCCGAGTTGTTTTGTGAGTCTGGTGTGAGCGAAAGTGTTGAGAGGAGCTTGTTTGTTGTTGTTGTGTAGTGCGTCCATTCTCGCGTACAACGGTGAAGGGCAAGCGCCATTCAGAGCAGAGTTCTGAATGTTCTGAGTGTCGCTTGCGGCTACAAGCGATAGTGGGGCATACGTGAGAATAGGTCGCACGAGTGCTTTGTATAGGTGTAGTTTTAGTCTTTTGCTCGCAGAGTAGAACCTACCCAGCAAAGCGTTTGTTTGTGAGGCTCTTGCTTGTATTATGTTTTGGTGTATGTTGAACCTGAGTGTCTTGTCAAAAGTTCCCCTGAGAATTTTGGTACGTTGAGTGTATTCCAGCCTTGTTGGGTTTAGGTGGTTCATGTCTGGTGTATGTGAGTAGATTTGTAGGTTGTGCATGAATTGGTCTCTAGCGCTTTAGAGTGTCATCTGTGTCTTCTGAGGATTCGCTGCAATCAGCCGTTTATCCTCGTAATCTGTCTTCTCGTCTAGTATTGTTTGTGCGTGGAGCGCGATTTCTTCTGTGCCTCGGCCGCTGACGAAAAGAGTCTCGTCACGGGCGTAGGCCACTGTTTATGTGTGACAGCAGTTTTCTGGTGAGCGTGGGGTGCCATTTGTGAACATAATGTATAGTGTGGGTGCCAGTACGCTTCCTTGGGGAACGCCTGAGCGTGGTGTGAAGGGTCTTAAGATAGTGTTCTTATATTTTATGTGGCAACTCCGTTCAGTGAGGTACTGCGAGAGGAGCCTTGTGGTGCAGAGAGTTAACTCCGTATTGTTGGCGAGTTTCCAACGGAGTCCCTCGTGCCACACTTTATTGAAGGCCTTCTACACGTCCTTACTGATGAAGAGAGTCTTTTGATGTATCTGACGATTTTTCTGCATTCTGTCGTGAACGATGGTCACAGCCGCTTGAGTGGACTGGCCTCTCCTGAACCCGTATTGATGGGGGGAGAACCAGTCCTTCTCTTCCGGGAACTCCCGTAGGCGGCAGTTGACCATTCGTTCGAGTATTTTGTCTAGGTGCTCTAATAAGGCAATACGCCTGTAGTTATTAGGGTGTTTTGGGTCTTTGTACTGTTTGTGTATGAGTATGTTGTGATAGACTTTGAATATTTTGGGGAAGTGGCCTGAGGCTAGTAAGGCGTTGAATAGATGTGTAAGTGTGGGGTATGTGTTTGCGGGAAGTTTGTGTATAAGTGTGGCTGGTAGCCCGGAGGGGCCGGGGGTGCGTTTTGGTGTTATTTTAATGTAGTGTTTTGTTTCCTCGACGGTGATTGGAGTGGTTAATGTGGATGTTTAGTCGAGCACCTCCATTCGTATCAGGGGGGCAGGCCTTAGCTCGTAAGCGTGAGCCCGACACCACTCCTGGATTTCCTGGAAGTGCTCCTGCGCGTGTGGTTTTGGTGGGTTGTGTGTGTGTACCATGTCCCAGTGGAACCTAAATGCGTCTAGGATGACGTTAGTGTCTGTGAGTGTTTGGTTGTATACTTGGAGGGTGATGGGTTTACATGGGTAAGTACCTAACATCTTTTTTACGAGCCGCCAAAAGAAGGAAGGGTCCGTGCAACGGGTGTCGTCCGCGATGCGGACGACCTCACGCCACTGCCGGTTTCTGTCTAGCTGCACGCAATGCAGGATGCAGGCTGTTTATGTGTTCGTCTATTAGAGCGAACACCTTCTCAGAGAAGGTGATCTGCTCTATACCGTTAGAGGTGAATAATGTGTTTAATATATTTGCGTATAGGCAGGGGTCTCCCCTCTACATGTCTATGCCACCGTTAAGAGCAAGGTGTAGTTTCGTGTTTGTAGTTTTGTTAGTTGTATGTGGGGTGGAGGTGGGTGTGTGGTGTGGGGTGGGGGTAGCTGTGTGGTGTGTGGGTGTCGGTAGTAGTGGCGGTCTTTGATTGTAAGGTGCTGGGAGGGAGGAGACGGGATGTGTGGATAAGGTGTAGGCGCTGCTGGGGGTGTTGGGTGTGTCTGGGGTGGAGCAGGGGGAGCAGACAACGTTGCACCGGCAGCTGCGGCGAATGTTCTAGTGAGGGGAGGGGAGGCGGGGGCGGAGTGTGTGGTTGTGTGGACTGGTTGTGGGCACCGTATAGCCGCAACGACATCATGGCGGGCCTTACTTAAGTAAGGACATTTGAGGTTGACGGCGACGTGGTCGCCGCCACAGTTTGAGCAGTGGGCTGTGGTTGAAGGGCATGTGGTGTAGTGGTGCCCCACTACACTGCACTTCGAGCATATTAGGTCTTCTAGGCATGTGTTGGTTGTGTAACCGGTTTTGTAGCACCGGTGGCATTGCGTGGGTCTTATGTTGTGTTGTGATTCCATGTTATGTGGGTGTGTGAGTGTGCTGCAGATCTTGATGCCTTTATCTAGCAGCATTTGTTTGGTGTTTTCGCTGGACAGTGTGACCACTGCCCAGTTTTTAGTTCTGCTGAACTATAGGTATTTGATGACCACCTCCCCATACTCCTGTCTGAGGTGTGCACGGAGGTCATCATTTGTTAAGGCCAACCATAAGGGATTGGTCTTTGTGACTCGTATCTGGCATCTTTTTAGGATACCGTCTGCGATTTTGGTGTAGAGGTTGTGAATGGCGAGTATGTCGGCTGTGTTCTCGTGAAAGGTTAGCGCGTCGTCCTGTGAGCGGAAGACGAGCTTGTGGCCTGTGCGTGTTTTTATGATGTTTGTGATGAGGGTGTCGTGGGTAGCGGCTAGGCTGAGTAGCGTGTGATGGTCTAGTGTAGTCGGTGTAGTTACTGTCCACGGTAGGGCTTGTTGAAAATCAAGGGTAGTTTGGAGGTGACTTACCATCAACCTTTCCTCCTTTGCCGGCTAAGACTTCTCTTAGGTATTGGTGAAGGTTCTTCCGAGTGATGTCCCGCCTTTGGACATTGGACATAATAAGAGATGAAATATAAGTAGAATTAGAGAGATAATAGTTGGAGAGTAAAGTGCTTAAAGGGTGAGTTTAAAGAATAGATGATGTGTAGGAGACAGAACAATCAGAGACCGCCACTACTACCGACACCAACACACCACACAGTTTTGTATGTTTTAGTTTTGTATGTTTTGTATTAGTTTTGTATGTTTTTGGTTGTTTTTTTCTCTATTTAATAAACTATAAATTATAAATTTATAGTTTATTTAATTAAATTAATCATGGTAAATTTAATTATTGATTTCGATCTTAATGATCTTTTAGGCATTCAAGCCTTTATTTTTGGCGGGGTTTTATTCCCGCTAGGAGTTTTTGAAAAAGTTTTTTATCATTTTCATTTAAAATGAATTTAAATTGAATTGGAATAGTGAATTTGGATACTTTGTTTGAGTTTTGCAAAAAAAAAAAAAAATTTAGATTTAATTTACTAAAGGAACCTGCGCATTACATTGGATGTTTTTTGTCAGTTCTGCCACGTGTATTTACAAGTTACGTCATCGTCAGACTGTAATTTACTACTTTTTAATGGTCTTACTTGTCAGTCTACTTCGATTTCTAATTGTGTACGAAAGAATTCAGGGGTCAAGCGGGCGCCAATGGCTTGCCATATCGTCTTAGCTCTCTCGTGGAGCGCCACGTTGATCGCAGATAATCCAACTGAGTCGTGGAGCTCCCTCTGTCGTTTATGTTCTATTCTTAGGGTGTTAGTAATGAGTAGTACCGATTTGTTCTGGATGACTTGAAGTTTCGCAATGTGGGTCTTTGCGCTGGCGTTCAACGGCACCAGGGGGTACAAGAGTCTCGAGCGAATGCACGCATTAATATTTTGAGTTTATTTGAGCGATTTAAGTCAATGAGCCTATAAAAATCCCTCAAATCTCTCTTGCCATTCGCGACTGTTCGCTCGATATGACTCTTGTAGCCCCCTGTGGTGATTTTGAGCCCCAGAACCGTCCCTCCCATGCAGTAGGGGATTCTCTTCCCCTCTATCCGTATATCGTTGAAGGTCTTGCGAAACATGGGAATTATTTTGAATTTTGAGGCATTGGTCGATATCTTCCATTTCCCCTCGAAAGAATTGATGTTGGAAATCTCCCTAGCCGTATTTATCGCCATAAATTCCCTGTGAACGTAAGTGGCTGTACAAATTTGCGCTATATCGTTAGCGAACTGAACGTATATCTTACCTTCGGATAGAGGTTGTGGTAGGTCACGTGTATATATGTTGTATAAAAGGGGACTGAGACAGCTCCCTTGTGGGACCCCTGATTCAAACTCGAATTTGGGGCCTTTGTGTTATCTGATATGTATATATGCTCTTCTCTCCATTATGCAATCGCATAGAATTCTCTCAAGAATGGGGTTGAGGCCTACTTGAATGATCTTATATTGCAGTCCTCTCTTCCAAACCTTATCAAAAGCTTTTTTTAACATCGCGGAGCATCAGGTCGGCATGCCTTTTACTTGGCTTAATGTTTGCAAGTTTTTCCGTAATAACGGCTAGTGCCGTGTCAGTCCCTCTTTTCTTTTTGAAGCCGTGTTATTGCTCGTTATGCAAGTTGGCTTCATCGAGAAAAGAGTTGACCCTATTTGCCAATATCTTCTCGAAGACTTTGCCAGCAAATTCTAGGAGAGATATCGGCCGAAAGCTGACAGGCAGTCCGGGGGCTTTTTCCGATTTGAGAATGAAGATCATCTTGGCCACTTTCAACTGATCGGTTAAGGTAGCCCGTGTTCAGGGCGGGCATTCATGATGTTAAGAAGCCCACTCAGAACATTAGGCGGGGCCTTGATAAAATTCTCCCTGGTCAGCCCCGTGGTACATGGTGCTCTTTGACAAAAGGATTTTAGTGCAACGGAGAGCTCTTGGGCAGTTATTTACTCCCATAGCCCTCCAGCACTCTTTCCTGTGACACACAATGATGAGGGAAGGTTTTATGTATTTGTTTGCTTAGCTGTTGGATTATGTCATTTTCGAAATCGATGTCATAATTGTCATTTTCTTCGGGGATAATTTTGAAGTTTGAAGACCAGAAAGTCATAAACATTTCCTCAATCTCTTTAGTTTCGTCAATTTCTTTACCGTCATGAATAAGTGTAATTTTTTTCTGTGGGGGTTGTCCTTTTAACCGTTTATATGTCTGCCAAAATGTGTGTGAGTCTCTTTCTATGTCGAGTCCTTCAATCAGTCTCTTCCATACCTGTATTTGTTGGTCCGTAATTAGTGTCTGGAGTTCGTCTTTAATTTGTTTTATTCTTCTATGGGCATTGTGATTGGGGCCTATCAGCGCTACTACATTGGACAGCTCCCTATACTCTTGGGCCAGGGCTTTCATGGGAGGGGTCCAAACGGGAGCTGGAAGGGTTTTATATTTGATACGTGGAATACTATTTTGATCTGCTTTAATTAGGATGTCGGTGATTTTATCCAGCTCTTCATGTATCTCTTCTAAATTGGCATCGAGTAAAGGGTCTGGGATATAATTTAGAAGGTAATTTTTGTAGCTTTGCCAGTTCGCCTGCTTATAGCTTTTGCGTTCTGGGATTGCAATTTGAATGGGATTTACGCCAATTGTAATTTTAATAGCCTGGTGGACACTCGAAATTATGGGGCCCTGATACGGAAACCTGATACTGGATAAAACAATATCCGGTTTCGTTGCTGCATTTCCTGTAATGTATGTCGTGAATTCTGGTCCGATTGTAGTCACGTATTGTCTGTCAAGTAATACTTCGATGTTTCTGCCTGCATTGTTGTAGGAGGTATAACCCGCCGCTGCACACCTTGCATTCAGATCTCTAGCAAAGATTACGTTTTTCTTATGGCTGAAGATCTGTAGAAGGTTGTGCATGGGTACATAGCCGTGTCTTGGGGGTTGATACCCCGTGGACACGACCAGCCCTCCCAGGGCAGTGCCTACCTCAATGGCAAGGTAAGATTGATTTAAGTCTGGTAGTTTTTTGTATTTAAATCCTTTTTGACGGCTATTGCGCAGCCGTCATACCGTTCTTGGCTATAATTTTTGCTTATGACGTCGTATTGAAATATTGTTGATTCTTTTTGCGTGGTCATTCCGTATTCGTTGATAAGTATAATGTCAGAGTCACTTTGTCGCAAAATGTTGCCATAGATGGAACCTGTTCCGTCATACCCATCGACATTCATTCGTATGATCGTAAGTCTACTGGTCATTTTGTGTAATGTTGGTTCTTTTAGTGTGGGGGATTAAAGTAGACGCTTATTCGCGACCTACCTTAGCCCCATGGGGTGTAATGGGCGGGATGCGCTTCCTGACGTTTCTTTTCTTTCGAAATCCAGTATCGGTAATCGTGTGAAAACAGTCCGTGGTCAATTTGATCTTATTTTTTGCGAGGGCCTCCTCAACCTGTCGTTTCGGAACCTCGTCTGAGCATTCCCACTTGTATCGTCCGGTCCTAAGACCATCCGATACTTCGCGGGAATAAATTTCAGCTGGGAACGGAGTCGATTCAAAAGCGTATAGTTTTATGTTGAAGCCTCTCGCGTGGTATTTCAATTGGTGTTCCCTCCCCCTTGAGTAGCGCTTGTTTTTCTGTTGGTGTTTTTTAGGCTTGTTTAGTCGGGGGTCACGTGAGATGGCTGTGTTCTGTGTTTGCACTTTTTGGCACTTGTCTTGGCACTGAGGAGCTACGGTTATACGTATAACCTCCTCTGAAAGAGGGTTATCGAAGAACCACATCTCCTGCAGCCCGTTCTTTACGAGCATGCGGTTGACTTCTGTAGCAAAGGTACCAGGGCGAGTTATGTTTGCAATGTGTGCATAATAAATTCAACACATTATTTTTGTGGAGTGCTCGTTTTCGATGTATAGGTATGTCTTTTGGTTGTTAGATTCGGCCATGGCGTCTTTAGCAACTTTGGCGTATGTCGAATTGGCTTTTAACTCCTCTGTTTTACGTTTGAGTCTGCTCTGCTTGCTCATCTCCTGCTTTTTGATTGGAAATGCCATAGACATGGTCCGGTGCAGGCCTTCGCAATTCAAGCATTTTGTGGTAGTATTCTTGCAGTCACGTCAAAAATGGTCGCGACCGGCACAGATGGAGCATAGCTTAAGGTCTTTGTTTTCATGGCAGTTGGAAGTGGTATGTTTGTTGTACTTGTAGCACCAAAGGCACATCTTCAAGTCAACAAACTCTTCACGTTCCATCTGTTCTGGGCAGACTCTCACGTTTAAGAGCAGTAATCCATTGTCCTTAGCCTTTTGAGCCATAGCCGTGTCTTTAAAAACAACGTTGAACACGTGCGTGTATGTTTTGAATTTGATGACCTCAGCTACCTTTGCCCATTTGTGGTTCCTCTCTATTTCCTCTTTGATTGTGTCCGATGAGTGGCTCCCAACCCAGGGGTCAAGGCGCCTGCATATTAAACTGCGGTGAGTCCTAATTTGTGGCGGTGTGGTTGGTTTTAGGTCAATAGTCTTAAGGCATTCAACAGCTTTTCCCGAGGTCAAGGCTTTACAGTCGTCCTCTTTCGCGCAGATAGCTGAGGATCCATTGTTTAAGTCAATTAGTCTAACAGGGGCAATGCACAGGGTTCCGTATACTTTTTCAAAAACTTTTTCTCGGTCAGGTTTCGGGCCCTCCGAGAGGACCCGAAGAGTTATACGGAGAGTTTCCCTAATCTCTCCTGCATCATATGATGCGTTAGGGTTTCTATGTGTAAGTGTATTTATGCACTTAAAGGTGTTTATAGAAGGGAAGGGGTGAGAGAGAAAAGGGAGCCAATGTCCAAATAATTTTACTTTACCTTAAAAAAAAAACTTCCTTTAGGCTAGCGTGTGGGCCAGGTGAGGCTTCGGTCTCCGTCTCCACCAAGGAGTGAAGATTCTTCCGTAACCTTTTAAAATCTCAAGCCAGTGGTCCACTTTTCGAAGCGTATCCCGCTTTATCACTATCTCGAAATTCACTACTTGAAGCGAGTATCACAAATCACTTATGCAAAATTTGCTTTACAATTTTCGTTTCGAAGTTGTCACAGCGGTACACAGACTAACTCAGGGAACCAGAGCAGTCATGTCCCGCCTCGTGGCTGGCGCGCTCTTTATATATCCTAGGGGGCTGACTTGCGCCAGGCCGGCTAAATTAAATTGAGCGAAGGCTCGCGAGGCGGCGTCGGCTTGATTATTTTATGACTTGACGTATGCGATGTTTAATGCCGCGTGTCTGAAGAGTTTAAAGATTGCTACACTATAATGAGCACCTTTGTAATATATTGAAGAAGATCTTGCCTCTAATGGAGTTCCATATAATAAAATACTATTACACATTAATCGGGCTTTGGGAAAGAGGAAGATGGAAATCCACAAGGCGACAGTCTTCGAGGCAAAGATGGGCTGGGTGCCTGCCTCTGGGAGGGGGGAGGCGTTGCTGTATACTATTCTTCTTCGTGCCTTTGCCCGGAGAAGCCTGAACCATCTGGACGTGATTAAAGGGAGCATGCCGTCCAGAAGATTGTCGGTCAGGTTATGAACTTGCTCCAGGGCAAGCTGAACCAATAGAAAAGGCAGCCCAATGATCGGGGCCACAAAATTAATAAGTCCCGCCATACGGAGACAGCCTTTTCCTGTTAATCGTGATGATTGCGAGGTCCTAACCACGTCCTGTAGGTTGTTGCACATAATGTTGACATGGCCACATTTTGAGTTCTTAAGTTTGGGCGAATGCCTAGGAACGTTCCGCTCTTCGTGGGCACTAAGACGCTTTTTCTCAAGTTATAGTTGAGGGAACTATTTAAGATGAAACTGACCATTGCACTTGTTTACCAAACCAACATTTATTTAGTATATCTTTAATTTAAATATAACAGAGAGAACCAGAATATTTCTATTACAAAATAAACACAAAACTCTGATATATCTTTTGAAAATCCAATATATCTACTAGGCCTTTTTATTCCATCAGCTGAGAAATTTCACTAATTAGTGCCTCAAATTATCATAATAAAAAATAAAAAGAAATTTTTGAATTTTCAAACTAATTAAAAATATCAGAGATTATCGAATATTATTCAATACAATATTTTAGGATGTCTTACTTACACATGAAAGCTGAGGACCAGACTCTTTAACAGCAGAGTATATGTCTGTCTGTCTATATGTTTTACCGCGTTTCTCTCTTCCTTCTCTCCCACCCTCAATTACACAATATCTCTCTCTTTCTCTTTCTCTCTCTTTCTCTTCTCTCTCTCTCTCTCTCTCTCTCTCTCTCTCTCTCTCTCTCTCTCTCTCTCTCTCTCTCTCTACCTCTCTCTCTCTCTCTCTCTCTATATATATATATATATATATATATATATATATATATATATATATATATATATATTGTGATAGAACGGGTTGAGGCCGCGTTAATTTCAACCCATATCACATGTTATTTAAAAACACGATGCTTCCCACGTGCATCTCCGCTTTGAAGCTTGGCGCCTTATCGCAGCCACCTGAGTCAATGTTTAAACAAGGAGGTTTATCTTCCCCCGTTCGCCCCCATACGCTGACCTCGCCAGATTGAGTTAGGCTTATGGGCAGATAAGGCATTGTTCACAGGCTCGGCTGTGCATTCCCTCGAAGCTCCCACTCCATTGTCCCCCACGCCAAGGGAGTGTTTCGACAATTTAGATGGAAACTTTACCACTAAGAGCAGATTGGAGATCCAGAATTTCGTGGCGAAACATCACCCCGACCCTCTCTCACTTTGTGCGCCAAAGGACCTCGACCTCGAGATTCACCATCACTTGTCCAGAAGGAAGACAATATCCCTTGAGTGCCAAGGTTCGAGCCTTGGTGACGCCGAGTCCACAAGGCTTTCCCCTTGTGGTTCAGAAAGAGAACAACGATAGAACAGCCATTGTTCGTTTGAGCCCGTTGACAAGAAACGGTTCTCACCCTTCCTCCGTTGTTCAGAAGAGAACAACGTAGAACAGCCATTGTTCGTTTGAGCCCGTTCGCCAAGAAACGGTTCTTACCCTTCCCCCTTGTTGTTCAGAAGAGAACAACATTAGAACAGACATTGTTCTTGAGCCCGTAGACAAGAGACGGTTATCACCCCCCCCCCCTGTTGTTCAGAAGAGAACAACGTAGAACAGCCATTGTTCTTTAAGCCGTTCGTCAAGAAACGGTTCACATTCCCAAGACGCCACGTCAGGATCCTTTTATTCCTCCCCTTCGGCTGGAACTCGCCAGCGGACCGAAAATTCCTTCACGTCGACTTCCTCTGCACCACTAGTACAAAATTACGTAAGCCGAACGTTACCTTTGAGTATTTAACCCTTTTGTCAATTCTATCCTGTGCTTTAAATGGTTTAGCGAACCATCCCATCTCTTTAACTTTATATTTGTTTTACCTTTTTAAATCTTTTAATCCTCGGATTAGCAAAGCCCCCACGACCCTTTCCATTCTCTGGTTATGTCAATATTTTCCGCTTTGTGTATTGTTGATAGTTATTATTAATAAAACTCTATTTTATTAATGATAGCAATATTATTATCCTTGAGCTCAGTTCCACTTCTTAAGCATATCGAAGATACTTAATATCGGCCCGCCAGACATCCACGCACTCTAAAGATAATTAAAGAAGTTCCCTCAACGAATAGTTATATATGGTATATCGTCGAGAGTCCATTCTACGACATATATATATATATATATATATATATATATATATATATATATATATATATATATATATATATATATATATATATATATATATATATATATATATATATATATAAATATTTATATATATATATATATATATATATATATATATATATATATATATATATTTATATATATATATATATAAATATGTATATATATATATATATATATATATATATATATATATATTTATATATATATATATATATATATATATATATATATATATATATATATATATATATATATATATATATTGCCGTGGTTTACGGCCGAGTACGAATGTATGTTTTATTCGTACATAGGTTAATCCGTTTCATTTTTCTCTAAGAGTGCTCTAATTTAATTCTTTTACCAGGAAGGCTTCGTATTATGATATATCTAGTGCCAATGCTGCGTTTGAAGATCTAATTAAATAAAATATACTTTTAATCATATAAAAGAACGAAGTATTAAAGCTTCAAATACACTAATTCTAGAGTAAGAGGTTGTAATAAAAATTAACACTACAAATGAGTAATACGAGATGGTTGACGCAAAAATCACTCCTAATACACGAGATTTAAGCCCAATTAATGCGAGTTCTTAAATCATTTGAAATTGAAATAATTTGGTTACGACTATCAGATTGAAATGTATTTGTTATGAATACACTTTCTCACGGAATGGGAAATAACAAAAGGAATTTTTTTTGTATTCGTTTTACCTTTAACTCGGAGTGTGTTGACTGTTATGTGACCTTGAAAGTGAGCCGCCTGGGCGAGTTTGACTGCGGACGTCCTTGCTGAGGCGAGAGGGTCGGGCAAACAGCAGATGGTTCTTACGGGGTGGTTGAGGCAAGTGACGATGCTTCTCTCGACTTGAAGATGTAAGTGAGGGGATCTTGGATGAATGGAAGTTATCCTGATCCCTTTGTTACCAATTCTGGCTTCTCGACGATGAGACTTAACAAAGATCTGAATCTCTTCTCGAAGGGGAATTCACTTTGGTCTTCCTCAATGGTGAAGGGTATCTATATGCTTTTTCATAAACTGAGATACTTGATCTTCTCTGGACGAGAATGGTAGGAGGGTTGGTCTCGATACCATTGTCGTCTCTTCTAAGCGGCCAAACAGCCTCGGGGAGGGGGGGGGGGGTAAGTCCCGCTTGGTTCCTGCTTATTTCCTGTTTGACCCAGGGACTTGAGTTCTTCTATCGATGACTACGCGAATTCTCCTTCAAATTTCTCTAATCGAAATATATACGTCGATTATCCACTGGGGGGGGGGGGAGACGAGTGAGTTTAGGAGGGGTGAACCGTCAATAGCCAATCGTTATGTTCTTCTCCTAGGGCATAAATTTTCCAAGCTGTGACACTTCGCCCCTTCATGTTTACGCACGGAGAAGGTGAGATTTCTTCTATTTGGCGAAAAATATACATAAACAATCGTAGAAGACAGTGAGCTTGTTCATAGATTTTCTGCCGATGAAGCCTTAGGCAGCAAGATTTTCATTATAAATGCTATCATACCCTCCTATGTTTATATTAACGGACGAAGGGAGCAAGTCTTGGTTAATTGCCTCCGGGATGAATGTTTGCATAACCAGTCTCGTAAATTAAGAAATCTGCTGACAGAAATACGTCTCTGCGTGCGACTTAGAAGGGTCTTGGGGCAGCGGGGAAGGGGGGGGGGAGTCTTGGCACACGCGGATCGTAACTATTGGCGTTGTATAAAAAACTAGCGGCTGCTTGTCCTCTTTCTATTCATTCCTCCATATATATATATATATATATATATATATATATATATATATAGAGAGAGAGAGAGAGAGACAGACAGACAGACAGACAGACAGACAGACAGAGAGAAAGAGAGAGATAGATATATATAAATTTAGGTTACTTTGCCTTCATGACTAATTCTGTCGAACGTACTCGAGGAACCAGCCCTTGGAGACCTCAATGAAAGACTCCAGTCGACGTAATAATCGGCCAAAGGGTTTCGTCACTATGTCTCGTGTTAGGTTCAGCTCGTCTTTCTACTGTACCTTGAATTGTTGCTTTGTCGTTCCTCCACTCCCCACACAAACAAGTTGAGATGGTTGTAATAAGGCGAGTTGGGAGGAAAAATGTCAACGGCTTCGTGGTCCAACAACATATATACACACTAGATCATTTACATATACAAAACTGCATTATTACCTCTTCCCAAAAATCTACAGTTACACTTTTAACACCTGGCTAGCACGAAACGACCTAACGATCTCAAATCAAACTTAACGGAATATTCCATCCACTAACCTAAACCCTCACTTTTCTACACTCACACTAGACACCCAAATAAATTTCAAATCCCACACAACAAACATTACAAACAGGCCACAAATAAAATCCACGCTCTCAAAGCACTATAAATATTACAGTTGCACAACAGAAAGAGCCTCTCACCGCTTTTAAAATAATTCATCTGCACCACTCTCAACTAAGTATCATAGCCACACACCCAACGACAGCCAAATCACACACCAACACACTAAATCACATGGGTTAAGGTACTCAAAACAATCACATGATGTAGACGCACCACATCCACCTCACACTAACATGCTGAAACAAAAATACTCCCAATCAAAATAAACCTAGATATGATTGGCCCCCAATACGTCATCACAGCATTGACCCCTCCTCACCTCAACCATCATCTGCCACACAAAAAAACAGCACAGTAATTTAAACACCTGTACAATATCCTCCCTTCCCCACCACCAAACTCAAACTTAATTAAACACATTCACAATACCTTCATTCAACGATAGTTTAACACACTACCACCAAACAGCATCCTAAACAACTCCTCTCTTAAAAAAAAACAATCAGAGAAATCACTATTAAAATCACCGATCAATGCAAAGACAGAATAAACCTTGCTTCAACTCCAACTTGCAGCACTTGCAACCAAAGCCCAGATAGCATCAAACACCTACTTATAGACTGCCCAAACTTTACATAAGCACGTACTACACACAAAATCTCCTCTCTTTGGTACTCGTAGTTATGAATCCACCCAGGGACCATGGTTGATTATCAAGGGTCCGCTCACCTGGCAGAAGAGAATTAGGGGGGAAGTGTAAAGTAAGTAAAGTCATACATCATTCTTCAACATCACACAAATGGTTTGACACCCATCGAAACTCAGCCTCCTTTATTTTAACTTTCGCACTTGTGTTTATTTGGACATTCATACCGTTGCGTGTACGTAGTTTGCATGTCTGGGTTTTTTACTGTTATGAACTTATTTTTGTCAGTGGGGTCTCTTGGTATGCTTTTTTATGTACCTCGTTCTCACTTAATACTAAACTACCCATCTTTGTGTTTTCATCACTGTGCATGTTTTTGTGGACACTTTTACTTAATTTAATTTTCATTGCTTTTAAGGCTCCCTTAACACACATATTTTCATTTATATTTTATTTAAAACATGTTTTAGCAAATTTTTCGTTTGGATTTGTCTTTTTGAGTGACCTTTTGGTTTAGCCTTCCTTATTCGTGTCTTTTTGGTTGCGCCATTATCGGTGGGTTTGAATTCATTTAAGGGTAATTTCGCCATAAACAATGTTTAGATAATTCTTCGAGTTTGTGATCCATTTGGAATTGTAACGTTTGGGGCATTAGTCGTTTTCTCATCTTCTCTCAGATAAATAATGGTGCTTCCTTACCCTCAGCTGGTATCTACCGCTAGGAAATGGAATATTGAAAGGAATGTCCGATCGGATGGTGATTTATTCTGCAAATATTGGGGAAGCGCGGCTATCTTCTTCTACATTTTCCTCCCCTCTTTTTGTTAAGGATATATCGAACGGTTCCAATATTCCTTCTTCATGCAGACCTTCTTTGTCTTATGAGCTATTTGGCTCTGATGTTGGTTTTAGTGAGAAAGCTTTATTCTGTATTCTTGGGAGCGCAAGTATTCTAGTTTTTCTACAACTGTTTAGTGGTACACATAGAACGTAGATGAGTACCTCCATCCTAGTTATATACGTTTTGTATGAATAGTTTTAGTCTATTCTGTACATATCCATGTTAGATGGTTTTCTAGTTTCTTCTGTTCTTTTCCGGCCTTCAGCATTTCTACTCTGGCGACTAGATCGTCTTTTCTTGAACTATTTTCTCGATAAATTGTGGCAAGATTCGGGGATGAGTGCGATCATTCGTTGTTATAGCACATTATGAATTTCCGTTCCCGTTATCTTGGGTATCGTATTCCCACATGAATTCCCATTTAAACCAAGTCGTCGACTATTTCGTTCTGTTTGTTTCCTTAATGGAGGGGAATGGTATATAGAGTGAAGATTTTGCTATTCATTTGTTAATTACTCGGTTTTGCGTTCACCTTCATTTTTTTTCATTTTCGAAGCTTTTCTGAAATTTTTCTTGGTATTTTTAGAATTTACACGTCTCCATCTGTAGATTCCTCTTCGGTGTCCTGGACCGTTTTTCTTCGAGTTTTTTCGTCTTCCTAGTTAAGTGTCATATGGATAATGTAGATTTCGTTTGAAGGTGGATTCTTCGGGAAGCACATTTATTTAGGCTGATTTTTTCCAGCATTATATTCCGGGTTTGGCGATGTTGACGACACAAAGTGAGCAGACATAATACAGAGAATAAGATCTAGTCGCATGCTTCCCTTTATGTCTTTACGATGTTTTGTGGCATAGTTGACTTCATTGGTCCTCTCGCTGTTGGCACAGCGTAAGTGGTGCTTTTGTTTCCTTTCCTTATCTTCATTTATTTCTGTATTTTTGCCTTATGATCTCTTTTTTATTGAACCTAACAATGCAAGAGTTCGATGTGCATTTAAACAGTTGATACTTTAATTCGTTAGACTTCTGCACTCGCCTCACTTGTGCTCTTGAATTGCACATTGGGAATATATTTTCCTTTAAACGTACATTCTTTTGTTCTATGTTTGTCAATGGCGTAACATATGAAGTGTACCTGGACTGAGACGAATGTTTCCATTCGATTATATCTGGTAAGATCTTTATGTAGAATGCAAGAAGGCCGTATTCGGTTGCTTATTTGCCATCTCGGTCGCTCGAATTATATTCTTGAAGACATGTACTTTACTTCCTTTTCTATATCTTGAAATTAATTATGTCCTTGAAGGTTACCGACGTTTGTACTTTTTCTATTTCTGCCTTAATTTCTTGTTTTTAATGCCTACCTACCCAAGGGTTGAGGCTCCTGCAGATGACCAATCTTCTCGTGGTTATGTCCGGGGGAGTTCGAGGTTCAAGGTACTCTTGGCGAGTTTCTTGGTGCGTCTTCGCTTAACAGCTGGTCCAGATCTTTCTCCATATCAAAGAGTGCGACATATCCATTAAACTATTCCTTTAGCTCGAGTAAAATTATGCTGATGTCCGAATATATAGTTTGCAATGTAGTTTCACATGTAGAATTTCCTTTTCCTGCGGGGACACCAACAACCCTTTTTGCACTCTGGTGGTCATACACTTTGGCTCGTGCGGAGCTCTTTTTCTTGGTTTTATTCCTTTCTACAAATGTATACTTTATCTTGCCTGAGAGTTGATTTAGATTATTTTTATGGTGAGAATACTCTTTATTCTCGCCTCGTAACCCCACGCTCAGCTGGTGCAATTGTCTGGGTGAGGATAAAGAGATGGGTGCTGTAAGAATGAGGAATCAAAGCACACTACAACGATTAGCAATACGACCAAATTACAAGAGCAATTCTAGCTGAAAACAGTACCATCATCAGAAGAAATTCGGATCTTCGCAACAGGAAGTTTCTGTAGGCTCATCTCCTAAAAAAATTGAGCTTAAAATTTAACACCTAGTTCACCAGCTCGGAGTGAGTACTGCGCCTTTACTGCAAAAATAAACCCTATTCTGACTATTCTATTCTTCCCATAGAGGAGCTAATCAAGGATCATTGGATCCAGGTATTCAACATAACTGTGAGAAAAATTTCAACTTTGACGCGGAAGATGATTCAAGGATTATGGAAAAACTGAACCATCAACTTGAAGAAACATACCCACTAGACACGATCGTGAGTTATATCGTTGTAGAGGAAGGTAACGTAGGAGGTGGCTAAATAAAATAATTATGGAAAGACTAAAATCGGTAGTCTAGGCCTTAAACAGAAAGCCTCAGGGCCATTAGGACTGACGAAAGCGAGTATAATCAAACACCTGGGAAACGTAATGGAGGGGTTGTGGAAAGTTATAACGCAAGTTGGAGCATCAGCTACCTCCCAGGCAAATTAAAAGTGGCCAAAGTGGTATTTGTTCCAAAACCGGGCATCATCAGGTATAGATTCATTTTGCAGCTCAATTTTATCGAAAAAGTCTTGAAAAGAATTGTATGAAGAAAATTAGTAAAGCACCTCGATCCAGTCCGTAAGTTCAACACCTACTTTACAAGTTCTGAAGAAAGAAAGGTACAGTGATGGCCCTGTTACTAATACTGTAAAAGCTAGCCAAAGCAAAGATTGAGAGTAAAATGGTGAAATTAGTGACGCCTATGTCCCGTTCGCGTTTAAAAAGGTATGGAGGGATGGATCAAGTATAAGTTAGTAAGGAACGAGTAAACAAGCTCTGCTGACCAAAAGTCGCGTGCTCTCACTTATTCTGATTTACAACCGTACGATTTTCAAAACTTTCAATAATTCCCTGACTAATTTGGGGGAAGACTTTGGCAATTACATCATTGGAAAGATAATGTAAAACAACATAAGGGTTTCGAATCTCTTTAGAATCAGCCGAATAGTTATGATGTTATTCCCGTTTAAGGGAGATACTGGGTTTGATGGGGTAAAGCTTTGGGAGAAATATAGTTACTGTGCCTGGTAGCTTAGGAGTAAAGCATCTGACCGGCAATCAGCAGACCCGGGTTCGAGTCCCGGCCAGGAATTTTTAAAGACTTTTTACCGCTGGAGTTATTTCTGCCTTCTCGGTAAAGGATCGCCTTCACTGTGCCCCCCTTTGCTCTCTTTGATTCTGGATTCTTCTAATGTCCCTTTCCCTTGCCTTTGAAAAACTCCGGTTTTTTGTCTCATTTTCTCATTCCCATCCAATTTTTCTTTCTCTTGTAATATATATATATATATATATATATATATATATATATATATATATATATATATATATATATATATATTTATATATATATTTATATATATATATATATATATTTATATATATATATATATATATATATAAATATAAATATATATATATATATATATATATATATATATATATATATATATATATATATATATATATATATATATATATATATTTACGGTGTGTAAGGTATTTGAGAACAGATTTATACTTACACAAAAATTACTCTTAGAAATGGATAATAATGCCTTTTTTGCTGAAGGGGTGGGAGAATAAGAATGAACATAATGTTTTGTAATTCTATTCAATAAAGTCTCCTTTAGCTTTAATAACGGCTTTTATGTGATGTCTGAATCGCCTATATGGTAGGATCAGGTGAGTGGTTCTTGTACATATTGGACATTAGTCTGACTATGAAGGCTTTAAGGGTGGCTTTGGTATTAAGAGGGTACTCATTAACCTTTTTCTCAACTAGCATCCATACATAGTAGTCCACAGGATTAAGATCTGAAGAGCTAGGATGGCAAATGTGATCATGAACCTCTTTGCCATCTATTCCAGCCTTGCTTGACATTTGTGTGATGGTGCCGAGTATTATTGAAACACATAAGGTCTTCCGTTGCACTCATTGTCGAACCATGACCTAACCATCTTTGGCATCTAACTCCTTGAAAACTTTTTTAGACGAAGGATCTAGTGACTTTTAAAAATCCTGCTATTTCTAAATTGCTATGTTTAGCCTTTATAGCTACGATAACTGCGTGCCTCTTCATTTCTTGTGTCTGCCATTGTTAATTCTAAAATATAGAAAATATATAGTTAAATAATATGCTGCGATGCTATAGTAAAAGTAATATATGTCCTCAAATACCTAACGCACCCTATATATATATATATATATATATATATATATATATATATATATATATATATATATATATATATATTTATTTATATATTTGTATGGAGCTTGACCGTAAATCTTTTGTATTTGATAGTGAGGATAAATCTTAGAGCCATCAGAAACGGATGTAACTTCTTTTTATTTTTTACTACGTTTCGAAAACTACAGTTTCATCTTCAGGTTAGAATACAAGTTTACTAAAGTTAATACATATGAAGAAAACATGAAAAGGTGTCTGGTCAATAAGACTTTGAATTGCTTTAAAAGTTGACCAATAATAAAATATCAATCAAATGTACTATAAGTTTTAAAATTTTAAATAAGACATGGCAATAATTAAATTTGCTTTAAAACTGACTCAAAAAGGAACTTAATAAAAAGAATAAATTTCAAATTTATTTTAGAAATTTCTAAAAATTAAGTAATTAAGAACTATAATAGAAATTGATCTGGCAGTAGTTAAAGATAATCAATTATAATAATGAATTAAAACTTTGTTTTAAAATTTGTATAAATTGTAAGAGTAAAAAACATTTAATAGAAAAATTAATTGTTTTTGGTACTTACTAAAGTGGATCTATCCAAGAGAGTGAATGGTAGGTTTAATAAGTGGCTTATATTTATAGGTTACAGTGACGCTTGAGAGAGAGGAAAACCAACTAACTAAACAGTAGTTAAAATTTAATTCAAAAAACAAATCAACTAACCAAACAGTAGTTAAAATTTAGTTTAAAAAAAAACAAAACAGTAGTTAAAAATTAGTTAATTAATACAGATATTACACTGAAATCTTCATTGAGTGTAGGTTTGCAGTATTTGATATATAAAGTTTCGAGGGTTCTTAGTCATTGTTGGTTGTTATTAAAGGCTAATACTTTAAAATTAGCAATATAGATGTCAGTTTTACAATTTATGGCATGTTCCTTAATAGAAGACTTCTCCTTTTTATTTAATATTTTGCCTGTGCGACAACCAAGCCCCATATGAGCAGAGAACCTAGCTCCAAGAGACCTGACAGTGCTGCCAATGTAAGAGGCCTCAATACAACTGGGACACTGTCAGGTTCTTGGAGCTAGGTTCTCTGCTCATATGGGGCTTGGTTGTCGCACAGGCAAAATATTAAATAAAAAGGAGAAGTCTTCTATTAAGGAACATGCCATAAATTGTAAAACTGACATCTATATTGCTAATTTTAAAGTATTAGCCTTTAATAACAACCAACAATGACTAAGAACCCTCGAAACTTTATATATCAAACACTGCAAACCTACACTCAATGAAGATTTCAGTGTAATATCTGTATTAATTAACTAATTTTTAACTACTGTTTGGTTGTTTGGTTTGTTTTTTTTTAACTAAATTTTAACTACTGTTTGGTTAGTTGGTTTGTTTTAGGAATTAAATTTTAACTACTGTTTAGTTAGTTGGTTTTCCTATTTCTCAAGCGTCACTGTAATCTATAAATATTAGCCACTTATTAAACCCACCATTCACTCTCTAGGATCTTTACTGATGAAGAAACTTCCTATTGATAATTTGCTTATAAAAACTATTTGAGGGTAGATTTGGGGAAAATATCTTTAAAAAAATTAATAAGATTTTTCTTTTAAAACTATCATTGAAAACCCCAATCTCTGAAATTACTAAATATATGAGCTTTTTAGGAACTTTTATGGAGGGTTGAGGAGGGTCAATGAGTTTATCAAGTATCTTTTAAAACTCTATTCTACAGGACAGAAGGAAATAAATTCTTTATAAAATATTTTTTAAGAAAAATAAATCCATTTAGAATTGAATGGTAGGTGGATCTTAGAGAGAAACTACTATGTAGTGAGGATTTATTGTGGATATTTTGTATTTAAACTCACAGAAACTAAAGTAGTTTAAGCCTAGTCCTGTGAAAGTCTTTTTTGGGTAAATCGTTGTTTGAAATTTTCGCTGCTCATTATCTTAGGTGACTAGAAAATCAAGAAAGGGCATCTTATCATTTTGACTCTACTTCCACGATGAATTTGATATAGGGGTGTAAAGTGTTAAAAAAATTAAGAAAAGTTAGCTATGTGCAGGGTTATCGATTTAACTATTGCCAAGTCATATTTAAAATTTTAAACTTATAGTACATTTTATTGATATTTTATAATTGGTAACCTTTTAAGCAATTCAATGCCTTAATGACCACTACCTTTTCATGTTTTTTTCTTATGTATTTACTTTAGTAAACTTGTATTGTAACCTGAAGATAAAAACTTGTAGTTTTCGAAACGTAGTAAAAAATTAAAAGATGTTAGATCCATTTTTGGTGGCTCTAAGATTTATCCTTAGTGTATATATATATACATATATATATATATATATATATATATATATATATATATATATATATATATATATATATATACGAATCCATTAAACCACATAGGAAGAGAAAACGGAATAATTTTTCCTAGCAGTAATATTTTTATTACCTTTTTTCGAAAAATCCGTGCTACTTTGAGATATATATATATATATATATATATATATATATATATATATATATATATATATATATATATAATTTTACCAGGAATGAGATGTTACATAGAATGCGGAGAAATTCATCTTCATTTATTAGGGATAAACAACGTTTCGAGCTGTCGGCTCATCTTCAGGTTCATTTCGGCTTTTTTCGAGAAATGCACACTCTAGTTAAGATTTATGGAGTTTTCGCGAAAGCTTGGAGAAAGAACGATAAACCTTGAGACATTCTTTTCCGTATTTTTTTTGTAAATATAATCTATGGGGCTGCTGCTAGATGAATTTCTCCGCATTCTATGTACTCTCATTCCTGGTGAAATTAAAGATTCGTCTGACTAGCAGCAACGCCATCGATTATATTTACTGAAAGCAGATAACTCTTACCGCATGTATGTAGATTTTCCCAAATTAAATTCAGTGACCATTTTCAATGCTGAACCGATTCCTTTAATTGACAAAACCTTCACTTATTCGAAAAAGCAAAATTTATCAGCAAGCTCTACACCAGCTAAATTTTAATTGCAATTGCTCCATATCCATTTGTCCATCTTGTAATGATTATAACCGCCAACTAGAGATTAGGTTATATTTAATTATTTCTGTTTATGTCCTTATTTTTTTCGGTATGTACGTCTAGGACGCACATCGCCCTTTATATATATATATATATATATATATCAAATTAGTATTTATAAGCCTGGTCCAGCCCTAAAATATGTGCATATGTACCACAATAATCCTTCTGTCATTTATATAAAATGTATCATCGGAAATCCATTTCATTTTTTTTTAGCTTTGTATAGCTTAGTGTATAATTCTTATTTTCATTTTTTTTAATTATGTCCCCCTTGATGCTATTATGGTCGGAAATAATTAATTTCCTTTTTCGTTCATATGTACACGCAATCGGGTAAAATTAGCTTGTACACTTGCTAGACGTCAGGTCAGGAATTACTAATTTTCTTTTCCGCTTACTCCGTTGACCACTCGCGTGAAAGACTCTGCTTCTCCAAGTCATTCGTCTTAAGGGATATCACCTTTCTCCCCAAACTCCGAAAGTGCCATCTTTTGGGATGAGATGGATGAAGCAGAATGGGGTCAAAAGGCGACCACGTGCCCTTCTGTACCCACGTGGATCCTGAGATCAACGCATGGAGCTGTGAAAGCATGGCTGACCCTGGGTAAGGATGCAGCCTGATTATTTATCACACGCCCCAGCTACGAGGGGCGGTCAATAAGTTTCGCAATTTGGATATAAGGAAACGATATATGGGCAAAAGTGTTATTTTATTTTTCAATATAACTACTCTCGACTTCAATGCACTTGCGCCACTTGCCCCTGAGGATTCGAATTCTCGACAACCAGAAATCTCCCGACTGCTGTGCAATCCACTCCTGGACGGCGAGCTGGACATCTTCATCGTCCCCAAACCCGCGACCACGCAGTGCAGCCTTGAGCTGGCGGAATAAAAAGTAGTCGCTAGGGGCCAGAATTGGACTGTAAGGGGTATAGTTGCGCTCTTCTAATCCGCACTCGCGCAGGGCAGCTAGTGCAACTCTGGCATTGTGGACTTTCACGACGTTGAAGTCGATCATGGGGCGTGAAGTTTCTAAGGGACCCAACGAGCAGAGACCTTGGTCATGGCCAAATTGTCGTGGATGATTTTAATAACACTTCTATGTGATATTCCAAGTTCTCGCTCGATTTCTTCGACCTTCACCCGTCGATTTTCGAGGATCATCCTCTCCACATGGGCCGCATTGTTCTCGTTGGTTACGTCTAACGGGCGTCCTGTAACGGGGTCATCTTCAAGGGACTCACGACCATGGCGGAACTCCCTATTCCAGCGAGCAATGGTTGCATAGAAAGGGGCGGTTTTGGTGTACACTGCAACCATGCGTTCATGGATCTCTTTTGCATTCTTGCCTTTCTTGGTCAAAAATATGGTCATAGCACGGTGCTCAACCTTCTCCATTGTTGAAAGATTTGTGACTGACGATTTGCGATCAGCTACTGCTTCTTAAATGGGCGAGGCAGGAGCGTGCGGCTGCATGTCCTGACTTGTCATAACTTGTCTTAACACCCTCGCAAACAGCCATTCCACTTCCTCTGTTTTGCCCTACTGATTTGCATAACTTATTGACCTCCCCTCGTATATTTGCCTAGAGACCGATTTCATCGTCTCCCACGGCCACCTCTCCGCAAACCTTCTCGCATTTCGCCCGAAAATTTAAGTCTGTTGGACATTTCAAGCCAACGTTATCACAATTCTCCCTTCCCCCAAAGGAGTCGCTGACTTTTCCCTAAAATCACACGCGTCTGGAGAACCGTCACAACCCCCTCACCAGGCGCCTATATAACCCTTCGACTCAGTTAAGAAAGCAACACTGTTAGACTTCCCACCTACTCCGGCGAACAAGCTGAAGGATACTTCATCCCCTTCCCCCAGCGGCGATTTGGATTCGAGTCGAAGGCTAAATCGATCCGTGAACTCTACCATAGTCAATCGGCAAGTATCCCTATCCGTGAACTCTGCCATAGTCAATCGGCAAGTATCGACATCAGTGAACTCTGCCATAGTAAATCGGCAAGTACCTGACGAGGCTTTCCAACTCCGAAAGTTCTACAAGTGCTCCCTTATCTGAAGCAAGAGGTAAACTGACTTCTTCCGTCGCCTTCATCGTATCCTAACTGGCCCCTTTTCGGCAACGAACACCTAAGAAATTGTAACCGTTGCCGCCTGCAGATTGATCCTGAATCTGGCTTACTCCATTGATTCATTATTTGTGTGAACCCCCTGGTATATAATCTACCTTTAAATCACCAAACTAAATCTGACCTCTTTAATCCCTCAATTCACCCACCTGTATCTCGTGTGGGCATTTAACTCCGGCTGCGCCACCATTCCCTTTAAACCAAATATTTGTGTAAATATAAATATCCTTTTATAGTTAGTAAAGATATATTTTCGTCGTTGTCTTTCTTTTGCAACCCCAACGCCTACCAGCTACCTGTTAATGTTTGGCAACTTGCACTCTGAAATATATTTTTTAAAAAGGACCCAGCAAAGTTAATAATAATCCATCCTCACTGGACCCATAACAATTTTCTCATTCACTAACGGTCTGAAATCGATATACCACCTTAAAATCAGAGGCCCTCTTTGCTCACCACTGCGTCCTGGCGCTTGGCAACGTAACCCGATTACTTACCCCCCCCCCTCTTCCTCGCCTCGACTCGCGGACCAACAAAAGGCCTCCTCCAACGACGAGATGCACGAATCATCAGATTTATAGGCCGGTGAGCATAACATTGGTTAAACTGACACTATTTTCCCTAAGAGCTAGGATCGAATTCCACGTCATAGATGAAATTAGAGGAGCGGCAATAAAAAGCGAGAAGATACCTTTAGGGCTAAGTGAAAGATGCTCGGAGAAGTATTGTTAGAGGAGCGAGATAATACATAAGCCCTTATTCCCTCCATTCTCCTACTTCCAGGTAGTCAGTAAAGTATATAGGCGGATAACTGGAGAAAAAAGAAGAAGATCGAGTTAGTGATCGACACGACGAAGTCCGGCGCTCGTCCCGGCAATCAAAGAAAGGAACAGAGGTGAAGCTCATTCTGAGCCAGTTCTTGGTGGTCACACCGAAATTAGCTTTTGTATTGAGGATCAAGCTCAATCATCTCTCATCAAAGAAACCCCCTATCCTGATTTACAACAAAAACCAGAGATAGTCCTCGCCATTGAGGAATATTCCAAAGTAAACTCCCTCAAACACCCCCCCATTCATCAAAGGATTCACTTGTTTGCTAATCGCCGTGAGTGCGAACCATTCCAAGATTAACCCGGAGATTGGAAAAAAACATAGCTTCTTGGTCCCGTTAGTTAAATCATCTGACTAAGACAACGTGCTTAACGCTATCCGTCGCCCGCACTGAATTCACCTTTTGTTTCATGCCCGTCTCTGCCCCAGTCAAACAGCTGAGTGTCTGTGAACACGTCCACGCGCCTAACCGCAAAAACATTTTTTCGTCTACATAAAAATTCAAGGCCGGATTGAAGTGTGGTTGTTTTAAAGGTAAAGAAATTCCATTAATTTTGAGTGTCAATTAGCGTCCAATATATTCATTTGGTTTGTATTAGTAAGTCTCACATAAACTCGTTTAATTCATAGCTGTATAGTTTGTTTCTTAGATTTTACTTTTTTCTGTTGTAATTAAAGATATATATTTTTGTTAAGCACCTATTTAATTCAATCCTCGAAACGCTGCACTTGGCACTAGAAATCCTAAAAGATTAAATAACCTAAAATAATATAGCACTCTTAGAGAAAACGTAATCAAGGAGATATTCAAGTACGTAATAAACCTACGTACGTATACTATCCACTCGGCCCTTACAATACCACGACATAAATATATATATATATATATATATATATATATATATATATATATATATATATATATATATATATATATTAATTATAATTCTATCTTTTCTTTATTCACATATAAAGACCATATTCCGAAGTTTTCCAATGCAAATGTGCAGACTGCTACGAGAGCAAAACTGGACTACGTCAAAAACAGGGCATCTATAAACATCTTGAAATGTCTTATTAAACACCAAACCCAACTTGCACTATATATTATTTCTAAGTTCACTACATCATTCACAGACTACTGTTAAATCATTTTAATTGATCAACGACTTATCCCCTTTTCTGCTCATTTTTTACTTTTGATTAAAATATTAGAATCTTTATACGTTAAGAAAGCCATACTATCACTTAATGGGATATTCCTTCACTCACCTTCACATACACTAACATAACAAACTAAGCTGAATTTCAATTTTATTGTACAGCTTATTTTTCACGCTCATAATGCACTCCACTTTCTAAGATAAAGTAAGCTTCTTTTAGTATGTTTCTCTTCGAGTTATTAATCCGTTTAGCTTTTAGTAAATATTGCCATATTTATCTCCTGCACTTCAAAACCTGTTGAAGCCAGGAAGACAGATGCTAAAACCATGCAGTTGTATGCTATATATTCATATGGTAAAAAAGGGGTGGAGAAATTGTACGTGAATGGGCGCATGAGAGAAAAGAAAAGAATTTTAACTGCAAGATAAGGGAACAATGGAACACCATAAAGATCATGAATAACAAAGACAGCTCAATTAACGTAATCCGTAATGGGAAGACAAGAATGATGGTATGGGAAAAAATAAATATTCTTGTCAGGAGTGAAAACTAATTGATCTAACAAATGCCGGTCAGATGCCTTAACCACTTTGCTACCAGGCACAAATTAAAGCTATCCATTGCTTCGCTCTATCAAATACACCCTTTTTCATGACTAGAATGTTTTTTCAAGAGATTTTATACACTATTTCGGTTAAATTTCGGAAAACGAGCGCTCTCGATTTTCGTCGGCTCTTTGTTATAAATATTTTAATTTGAAAAAAATATGCAAATGCTATATAGTGTATATCTTTGATATAAACTATGTCGAAGAAAGAGAGATCCAGTAAGATTTTGTTTAAAGGAGTCTTGTGAAACGAGAGTTATCGGGAAGAGCAATGCCCTATGCTCGTCGGCAAACTTCCGGCGAGATTTGCCGAGAATTTCTTCGGTTCAGTTGGACCATCAAAACCCTGCCGCCGAGCTATAAATGATGAGACGGTGAGGCAGGGCTTAATTGCTTCCGCTAGCAAATATAGGAGTTCCGGCAAACGCCTATATATTCCCCGTCACAAAATTAATTGAAAAGGTATTCTGTCAGAATCTACCCAAGGAAGAGTCCCGAAGACGTACCCCCCCCCCCCCATCCCTTGGAGAAGACACCAAGTCGTGGTGGTGAGCTGTCTCTACGTTGCTCCCAAGTGAGCCAAGCCTGGGAAATACGGAAGGTATTCGGTGGCCTCTTTCAAGATGTCTGTGGAATCATCCACTGACGGCGCATATCCTCGAGCGATCCCGAGCGTCTACTTATGGTATCCCCCCCCCCCCCCAAAGAATAGGAAGATATTTATACCTTTCCTTTCCTCGTCAAGGCGGTGTGACGCCCTGCGACTAAGACTCGTTAAGTAGTCTCCTCCCGAGTCATCTCGGATAACTAAAGTGAATTTTTGTGCTCTCAATGCTGGGATTCCATTCTTAGTTTCTTCCTAAACCCTATCGGATTAGTACTCAGAATATTGAGCCCTTGCGACATGAGTAATTATTCGTATTATTGATAATTTTCCCATTGCTGAATTAATAAATAAATAGAGAGTGTAATTATTTGCTTTATTTATAAGTTTTGTTGTGTAATTAAAGATTATTTTTGCAATTCTTGTTCAAGTCCTCTAACCACCGAAGCCTAAGTAAATAAGACCAATCCCAGCCACCATATTTAAAGTATTTGAATAACAAAAAAGCCGCGCACTCAGCGAAATTCAATTCGAATTATTATTTAGGGCTGTCAAAGTCCTTCCCCGAACAAAAGAAGGAATCAAGAATTAAACGATAACTGCCTAATTCTACGACACACTATATCTTTGATATACACTATATAGCTTTATCACAAATTAAGGCGGGAAAATTTGTACATATTATGTTAGAACGAAAAATAAACTGGCCGCCATCTTGGAGCTACATTGTTAATTGGAATCGCATTGTATTGAAGGGAATTTTTTTCTGAATTTAAATATATATACATTTCATATTAATCAATTTTGAAGACATTTACCAATAAACTTTTAATTCGAATCTAATACTAGGCTTCTGAATTATGAATACTGCGAGTCTTTTTAAAATAGCTGGGGTTTGGATGGTGCCCATACAATTAAAGGGGGATATGGGGGCGAAGCTTCCTATTTCAAAATTACCTTAAAAGTGATATATAATAAAAGATGATGCGATTCTAATAACCTCACAAAAGAAACTTGGGGGGGAATTTGACCTTGAAAAAACATTACAAAAAAATTGAGGGCGGGCATTTTTCGAAATTTAACTTATATTTCTTATTGTAATATATAGCGCATACAAAGAAAGAGCAAATGTCGGGTCTATGGGCAATAACAAGTGATTTTACCGTATTTACATAACTTCTACATTTCTATAACATTTTAGGGCAAAAGGAATAATTCAAAAACTGTATAGTTGCAGATTATATATTCATATAGATATTAAAAGAGTTAAACTTTTCTTTAAACTCCGATTTCTCGTTCCATGAACTCTATCAGGTATAATCGCCTTATAAATAGTTCAAAAGCGTCCTGCGAGTTGCTGGAGAAAGATTTCATCCTGAGGGGAGGAGTGGCGAAGCCGCTCCTCTTGTTTATCTATAAATCCGCAGGAAAACAAAGACTAGGAATAGTCATAGTTTAGATAGTTTTTAATTAGTTGCAACACTGCCAATCTCTTATATATCAAAGTTAAGGTGTCAATGCCCATGGGGAACTCTACCATACCCCATAAAAACAAACATGTGCAAATAATCATTAGTGGTTGGACACACCT
Organism: Ceratothoa steindachneri; assembly: GCA_963969495.1. Taxonomy (NCBI): domain Eukaryota; kingdom Metazoa; phylum Arthropoda; class Malacostraca; order Isopoda; family Cymothoidae; genus Ceratothoa; species Ceratothoa steindachneri. The sequence goes on from OZ018328.1 coordinate 90,408,289, forward strand.
AAAACAGATAAAAAGAATCGCATTTGATTTCATAAGTTTACAGGAGTAGTGGCTTCACCAAACATCCCTACAGTATGTGCTTGCGTTCGCAGGCTGACCTTTTGTTTGAGGCCTCAATTGGTAAAGCGTTACCTAGATAGGAGATAAAAAATAGGGGAGGAAGAGAGAAAAAAGAGAGAAAGAGGAAAAAGATTGGCACATCGATAATAACAATACGACTATCATTTATATTCCTACATGCACAACATATCTATGCTGGCAATGATAGCCCGATAACTCTGAAACAGGAAGAGTCCCTCCCTCGTCATGTCCTGAGATCACCGAATGGTTCCACCATCGTTGGTTGAGATCGAAAACACATGATTTCTGCGGACATCTCCACTTCTCCCAACGATGATTGGCCTCTGGTTCCTTTGGGCTATTCGTGATCGTCATTTTGATCTTTATATGCATTATTTTAATCGGTTAGGGTTTCGTTTACGATACTTACGAGGGGCGGTCAATAAGTTTTGAGAATCGATAGGGCAAAACAGAGGATGGGAGATGGCTGTTTGTGGGAGTGGAATTCAGGACCTGCAGCCGCACGCTTCTGCATCTTCTATTTAAGATGCAGTAGCTGATCGCAGATTGTCAGTCACAAATTTTTCAACAATGGAGAAGGTTGAGCACCGCGCAGTGATCAAATTTTTGACCAAGGAAGGCAAGAATGCAAAAGAGATCCATGAACGCATGGTTGCAGTGTACACCAAAACCGCCCCTTCCTATGCAACCATTGCTCGCTGGAATAGGGAGTTCCGCCATGCTCGTGAGTCCCTTGAAGATGACGCCCGTCGAGGACGCCCGTCAGACGTGACAAACGAGGACAATGCGACCCATGTGGAGAGGATGATCCTCGAAAATCGACGGGTGAAGGTCAAAGAAATCGAGTGAGAACTTGGAATATCACATGGAAGTGTTATCAACATCATCCACGACAATTTGGCCATGAACAAGGTCTCTGCCCGTTGGGTCCCTAGAAACCTCACTACCCATGATCGACTTCAACGTCGTCAAAGTCCACAAGGCCAGAGTTGCACAAGCTTTCCTGCTCGAGTTCGGATTCAAGGAGCTCAACCTTCTCTCCTACAGTGCAGATTTGGCTCCTAGCGACTACTTTTTATTCTGCCAGCTCAAGGCTTCACTGCGTTGACGCGGGTTTGGGGACGATTAAGATGTCCAGCTCGCCGTCCAGGAGTAAATTGAACAGCAGTCGGGAGATTTGTGGTTGTCGGGAATTCGAAGCCTCAGGGGCAAGTGGCGCAAGTGCATTGAAATAGAAGGTAGTTATATTGAAAAATAATAAAACACTTTTCCTCATATCTCGTTTCCTTATATCCGAATTGCAAAACCTATTCACCGCCCCTCGTATCTACCTAGATCAGAGACAACCTGTTGTGTTGTTTCTTCTCTGTATATGGAAGTAGGAAAAAGGAATGTTTATGTTTTAGGGTTTGTTTGAAGGGATTGGGGATATCCATATTTGTATTTGTAGCAGTGGGACCTAAGGGACTTGTATCAGGGTTTAGTGTCGGGTTGCGAATTTAATCAAGGTGGTTTCCAATATTCTTAAATAACCTTCGTCTTTGGCAGTATTTATAATCGAAAAATATAAACCATGTATGTGATTAGACTGGTGAGACGGAAAATATAATCTGATGTGGAATTGCTTCAGGTTAGGGATGGAGGCTATTGCAAAGATGTGCACAAATCCTAGATTGTGGTGTATGTGTGTCGATCCACGATAGGTTTCCGATTTACAACCCAAGCAGATCTATTTATAAATTATAGGACACTAATCTAGCGATAAATATTATATAAGTGTACAGTTGCCAAAATTTGACATCTCGCATTTTTACAACTGTTTCTGGCAAAATTAAGTTAACTACGATATAATTATTTATATGTTTCCTTTGTAAATCCTCGGATATACTTGCATGACTGCCGCTAGGCATTGCTGTGCTATGGTTCGAGGATTGATATTTTTGCTCACATGTTAGAGTGGAAATTTAATCATAGTAATAAAAAGTAAAAACTAGCCAATTGTAAATGCGATTATTTTTGTGATATCCATAAGTAAAGATTGAATAAAGATATAAATAAATATAAAGAACTGACTGAACCAGGCAAAGGACAAAATTCGGAAAATTTGGCAACACTATTTTTGAACGAAATGTTGTGAAAGTTTTCGAATAATGCTTAAGATCACATAATACGGAATATCTGTTACTAAATGTAATTGTCTTCTTAGAAAAGCTGACATCTAGGATGTATATTAATAACTAAATCTACCCCCCCCCCCCCACCCCGACCCAACAATCCCTCTCTATTCAAATATTTATAGTCTACGGTGGTAAAACACCTAATATAATAATAATTCAAATAATTATATAGCCTAGTTATTGGTCGATCAAGGACCTTACAACCGCATCACCCTGGCATCATTGTCAACTGCGTTGCGGTCCCTAATTGTTCTTTACTGAAATTTTTTGCTGTTTCTTTTGGGACCAACCTGACTTTAGAGCTAAACTTACGCATTGTTGCGTCCTTAATTTCTCAAAAAGTTGCTTTGTTGCGTAAGTACCGCCAGATTTAGTCTACACAATACACAGTGGTTAGGAATTATTTTTACTCATTCCTTCGGCCTCATTTGAATAATGTCATTCTGTCTTCCTTTCTGCATCGGAGACTAATTTGAATCTCTTTGACAGAGCTTTCAACCAAATTAGTTTTCTGCTACCAGATGTCCAGTTGAGCCTTAGGCATCGTCGACTCGTTAGAGTCTTGACCCATTTCTTTAAAATTGTTTCGGATCCTATTTATCCACTTCACTCTCTGATACCAGCTCCCTCACGGCTGGTTCGTGATGCGCCCAACTCGTTAAAGGTAGAACGACCGTGCTTTTTCGGTGCTCGAGTGATTTCGACGAAGATCTCTCGATCTATTTTTCTTACAACTTTTTGTCTGTGAATACTCTGCCTAATGATGTTGTTAATTTAGATGATAGCTATGTATTTGTGAGGGTATAGAACGTACATACTCACATGCCGCCAGACAATCGTGGCAACAAAAGAAATTTGTCGTTTGAGTTGACCTTCGTCTCCTCTCTCTCTCCCCCCACCCTTCCCCCAACTGGCAACAGGAAGTCGGACGAAAGAACGCCTATCTCACAAAGAAGCTTAAATCTTAGTTGCTTTCTTTATGATAGCATGGAGATTGTCCAGAAGGGTCTGCGATAAGCGAATTGTCGTGAATGGGATCTCTCTCTCGATTTCCCACAATCCGGGATATAAATAACATCGCCGTTTACCTCTCCACAGCAGTGTCCCAAATCTACTCGCGTAATCCTCACGTTGAACGAGAGTCGTTGCCGTAACGTATCGACTACCAACGCGCCGTCGAGTCAACCTGGTCGCTGTCTCAAGGTGTTCCTGGAAGTAAATCCCGGCCCGCAAAGTCTGTGACTAGAAGAATACCCTCTGTTGCTCAACGTAACTTGAGTAAGAAAAGGAACATCCAAATAGTTACTGAAAGTTACTATTTGTTAGTGTCACATCCAGTTAGGAGTGAACTAACCGGAACTGCAGCTAGCAGCCCCAAACCCGTCGTCTTATCCCCCTTCTCCCCGAGAACTCGTGTTAACGCCACCCAAACCACCCAGTCTGGACACGAGTAGTCGTATTTTTAATCCATCACAATTAATGGTAATCTGTAAGCCCAGTGTCCGTCTATTCTTAAATTACCTAATTAATTAACCGTGATTGATACTCCCATTGAGTCATTATAAATCTAGACGCTTAACGTCAGTGTTCAATATTTAATCCTTAATTTTGCCTGTTAACTATTGCTAATTATTATATATGTGTAAAGTAAAGTTTATTTTGAGTACGTGTGTTTATTTGCGGCTCCTCCTTTTTGAAGTACCCTTGGCAAGACTTTAATTACGCATCCCTTCGGCTAATTTATCCAACCTGTATTATGCACTCTTAGAATTCAACAATCACAAACCTCCCCCCAGTAACAAGTCCGACTTTTATAGTGAGAATCCTGGCTACGGCACAACACGCCTCTAACCAGCTTTCGCACGTTCAGTAGGAATTAAAGCCTACCTATATATATCTATATATATATATATATATATATGATCGTAGGATTGAGTCATAGGGTCAATACCACCGACTTAAACAAAAGCGGTGTGTCCAGATCAAGGACTAGAATAATTATTGGACCAGACTATGAGCAATCTTACGACAGTATTTTAAAGGAGAGTGAATGTTTTCTTTTCTATTATTTTTTATTTTTCCTACACTATAACACAGTGGTTAGGAATTATTTTTACTCATTCCTTCGGCTTCATTTGAATAATGTCATTCTGTCTTCCTTTCTGCATCGGAGACTAATTTGAATCTCTTTGACAGAGCTTTCAACCAAATTAGTTTTCTGCTACCAGATGTACAGTTGAGCCATAGGCATCGTCGATTCGTTGGAGTCTTGACTCATTTCTTTAAAATTGTTTCGGATCCTATTTATCCACTTTACTGCCTGATACCACTCCCTCACGGCTTGTTCGTGATGCATGCAACTCTTTAAAGGTAGAATGACCGTCCTTTTTCGGTGCTCGAGTGATTTCGACGAAGATCTCTCGATCTTTTTTTCTTACAGCCTTCTGTCTGTGAATACTCTGCCTAATGATGTTGTTAATTTAGATGATTGCTATGTATTTTAAAGGAGAGTAAATGTTTTCTTTTCTATTGATTTTTATTTTTTCTACTTTTATCGATGCTGCGCTGCTCTTTAAGCCCTGTACGGTTTTTAGGTACTGCCGTTCAACCATTCGTCTTCATCGACTTTGATTATAATAATAATGATAAATAATATTAATAATAATGATAATAATAATAATGTCATACAACCAAGGTCGACACAGAACTAAACTAATTTTTGTATCATCACTGGTCCCCTAAATCTGAGACCACTACTAGTTCTCTACCGACTGGTGAGCATACCGCCTCCCACTATTAGGCAAAACACATAATGCGTGAAAAACATACAAATTTGCATATAAAGGACAATATGCACCCATTTGATAGTTACTCTGGAACAAGGCGAAGACTACGATCACGTAGGAGCTTCATGACATTTATTGGATTAGAATACGATAAACCATCCGAATATAGGCTTGACCAATTGACCAATGGAGATAGAATGATGCTTCTACCCTATGCGTTACTCCCAGAACCAAGCGAGAGCCTTCTAAATGGAACATCCTCCAGTTTAAATGCCTAGATAATATTAATCCCCAAGCAATAAAGTGTTTAAACAATGGATAACTTTGATAAATGGGGACTCGCTACAAGTGCTGCATGCTATTGGGCTGAGCCCATCCAAACACTGGAACACATTCTCTGAACATGCGCTTTGGTAAAAAGAGGGTCCGACTAAGACCAGGTTGAACCAAACCCTTCAACCCTGCAGGTAACCGAGTAGAGGCGTGACAAGTTATGGGTAAAGCCATAAAAATACGACTCTTCCGGAAGTTCGAACTATGAGGAAGGAATGTACGTAAAATAAGTCTCGAAGCTATAAGAACATTAACATGCAATTATGAATACATTGAAATAAACAAAAGGAATACAGCAAATTTAGTAAATCAAAGAGGTTAAGATTTAAAATGCACAATTTCGTTACAAATAAACCTTTTAATTACAGGGTCCAGTTTAAAGAGACCGAGGGATATATTGAAATTGGGCAGGGAATATTTAGTTCCTTTAACATAGTCATCAGATTTATAAATAAATTTGCCAAATTCCAAATGATAGGGTCACTGTTTTCCAAAAAAATAAACAAAGAAGAGATGAAAGTGATAGTGCTTTCCCGGCTCTTATATATACCACCTTTGTAAAATTCTTCATTATTCCTTTAAAAGGAACTGAACAAGTTCGAAAGTACTTTAAATCCGCTTCTCATTATATATATTTATATATATATATATATATATATATATATATATATATATATATATATATATATATATATATATATATATATATATATATATATATATATATATATATATATATATATATATATATATATATATATATATATATATATATATATATATATAGCAGGCAATGGCTTCGCTACTAAGATTAAAACTTAAAATAAAAAAAAGCAACCATGGTTAAGATTTATAAATTTTCTGAACTTCGCCAATTATAATAATTTTAAAAAGTAACTCTAAACTAAATTTTCCTTCTTTCAAAATACCACGTTGCTAAAGTATAGTTATAGAAGATATAAAAAAATTAAATTTTCTGAACTTCACCATTTTTAATTCTTTTGGGTTTTAAAAACTTGACCCAATTTCGATACTTATATTTATTTCTGAACTTGACCATTTTGATTTTTGATATTATAAAAGAATTATTAGAAATAACTTTGATAAAAAACATAAGTCATAACCAAACTAAGATAAAATTATTATCCAAATAGTAAAAAAATCCCCTACTTAATTTCTAGAGTTAATGGTGGTGCTGCTGATATATATATATATATATATATATATATATATATATATGAAAATTAACCAAGAGGAAAATGAAAAAATAATCCAAGCACTTTTGAACTATATTTGCTAGTTCATTTTCAAGGAATAGCATGAAAATAGAGAAGTCAACCTTATATAGGGTACAGAGATACGAAGGGAATGCCCATCACAGAGTACAAACCAATGGAAAAACACAAAAATAAGATACAAAAATACCAATAAAAAGAACAATAGGCAACTAATAACAGACATATGCATCCCTAAAACGATATACACACAACAACGCCGTGTATATAAATGAAATTACACTAATAAGGAGTGACAACTGGCTGCATTATGAATTTATTTATTTAGGACAAGTTTTTTTCAAAACAGGGTCGAGTTTAAATAAGCCAGGGGAAATATTTATATTACGTAAGATGCCAATTAATGAACATTCGACAATATTTCTCATTGTGAAATCAGCGGAATGATAAAGGAATTTTGTAGAGTTCCATTTATATACACGGCGTTGTTGTGTATATATCGTTTTATGGATACATATGTATGTTATTAGTTACCTAGAGGTTCTTTTTATTGGTATTTTTCTGGCTTGTTTTTGTGTTTTTCCATTGGTTTGTACTATGTGATGGGCTTCCCTTCTTATCTTTGTACCCTATATAAGGTTGTCTTCTCCATTTTCATGCTATTCCTTGAAAATGAACTCGCAAAAATGATTTGAAAGTACTTGGATTCTCATCTTTTCATCATATATATATATATATATATATATATATATATATATATATATATATATATATATATATATATATATATATATATATATATATATATATATATATATATATATATATATATATATATATATATATATATATATATATATATATATATATATATATATATATATATATATATATATATGTAAATAAATATATATATATATATATATATATATATATATATATATATATATATATATATATATATATATTTATATATATATATATATATATATATATATAATGAAACCTCTTTTTGAGCACAAAGTTTTTTTAACCGGAACTCGTTTTGGTATGAAGCTTTCCATACCATCCTTAGCCGTTAACTGAGAGAAATTCACAAAGGAACAGAAATAATAAAATATGGAGAAACCAGCAACTGGCATTAATCAGGAGGCATTATTAATTTTAGGTGATTAACAATATTTTTAAAAATGAGGACTGATACTCGTACATAGCGGCTACATTTGTGTTGACTTTCTGACAGCTTAAAGTTGGGGATTTGTGCGATTAATATAGATTCAATATTTTTTATTGTAATAAAACCGTTACATTGGTAAATTATTTTGGCACTAGGGAAATAAATTATGTGGTTGCTGTTCTTCACATGGGTGAAAATACTAGAATCATCGCTTGTTCTACGAAAATCCCCCTTATGTTCATAAATACGTTTATTTAATGACCTCCCGTCTCTTACACGTAGAAGGAGGGGCAATTTGGAGTTTTACATGGGTTCAAGTAAATGTCTGTATCTATATCAGGCGATTCAGGTTTAGTGGATCGAAATGATCTTTCAAGAGTTGAGGGATTTTTGAAGGTCGTTAAGTTGTGAGAAACATATTGGATTTTTCTTTTGAGAACGCTAGAACATTGCCCTAGCTTTAGATGGGCTTTCATCTATATGGTAAAGGGTGTATCTTAATTCAATGAACATGCATGAAATAAAGGTGATCCATTCTTGTAAGAAACAGGTTTCACAAATTCAGGGAACTCTTAAAAACATCATGATATGAAATAATGTATATAGGTATTAGAATTGGTGGGTTTGCGATATACAGTAAAAGATAATTTATCATTAATCCTTTCCCCATTCAACATTAATTTGTCAAAAAATGATCAAAGAAGTCTATTTCAGATAATAGCTATGTGGAAATCACGTCATTAAGGTATCTATCTATACGATACCAAGTTTGGGTGTTTGATAGTGGTGTAGATGGAGGTTTCGAAGTGACCATAAGCAAGTTGCAAAGAATGGAGGATAACGGGGTCCCCATACTAAGGCCATATTTTTGTCGGAAAAAAACCCTATTTTGCTGTTGAATACATTGTCATAACACACAGTTTAACCAGTTTAAGAATTTTTATTTTGAGTAATGGGAGGTTTAATTTGAGGTAAGCTAATACGTTCGCTAATACTGGAAGAGCTTCATCAATCGGGACATTGGTAAAAAGGCTATCGACACCAAAACCGACAAAGCGACTATTTTTTATATAAATTTTCCTAAATATTTTGATCAAATCAGAAGAATGAAGTATATGGGAAGGGTATGTTAACTCTACCGCGTCAGAGAGGATGGACGCCAAACATTTGGAGAGTGTGTAGGCGTGTAAGCCAATGCTAGATATAATAGGGCGGAGGGGGGTTCATTGTAAAATAATTTACTCGCTATTGGGGAAATGTGAGTGAACTCAAGTGTATATATCGGGTAGCCAGTTTGATAAAGGCTCAAAATTATGTATGTTAGAATGTTTATGTATAGAAAAGGGATTTACATGCGTACATACGCGTAGATGTATAGGAACAATTTATGCACTTGCGTTAGTATTATGGGCAAGGTTGTGTGTTTGGTTCCTAAAGGAGCTAGGGAGTTTTATGGCAATCATGTGCGCCGATTCAATCAGGGGTGTTAAAGGGAATAACTGTGTAGGATAATGTATGCACACGCACAAACCTCATCGCACCCTTTTTCGCCCAACAGACTAAATAAGTGGCTCACCCTTGGTCCATGAACAGTTCTATACTTGCCGCATGATCACAAAATACGAGGACATGAAATCAATGATAATAACAAAAGAGAGCACATATGATAAATCGAGACGCAATATAGGATTAAAAAGGAATTAAAAATTGCAAAGGATTAGGAGAATAATATTTATATGAAAAAAATTCGAAATAAAAGCGAATAGAGAAGATCCCTCAGAGAGAAGAGGAAGACAATTTTTCAAACACTACCAATTCCAGAAATTGTCTGTATTTCGTCGCCTGTAGTTACATCAGTGTTTACTATATAATATCCACATTCAGTGGTTTTGTTTGCATAATTTTGGCCAAAATTCGACTAAAAGGAGCCATATTTGCCGCTTTCGACCTTATAATCTACGGCTGAAAAGTCAACAAGCTCCACCTTTACCTTCACCTTGGTCAATGTGTTGCGCCAAGTTGCTTGTAGGTTTGCGTAACAGCTGAAGCCAATGGGGTTAGAATAAAGGGAAACTATCTCCGAAGTTCCGTAGATGTATGATAGTGTAGCCATATTGAAATTTGCGCCAACCTTTTTAGGTTTCCTAATTAAAAAAAATAACTTGAGTGAAGATATACGTATAACGTGAGCGCACGCAGGCTGCATTTTCTGAAATTCTTGTCAGCAAATGGATGCGAATGAAATAGTTTATAGCTATATCCTATTTAATAAATTAAATCAATATTACATATTTTATCATCTCAACAATCTTTTATATCCTGGATCTACATTGGAGGAATAAGCTAGCTGATCTCTCCCATGTGCAAGGGAGGCCGTACTTAGGTGAGACAAGGAATGCTTGAAAGAATGCTATTAGTACAGCCACAAGTTTGGCACCTACGCAATAGTGGCGCAGTTCCCGAGCTGATAGAGGAATTTAATGGCCTGCGTTCGTATCACGTCTGCTTTCTCCGCTTAGCTTGGGCGAGTCGATTTGATTGGCGGAGACCCATATAATTGCTTTATATGAAAATTAGTTAGATATTTCTATGTGCTGTGTAAATAGTTTCAACACATTTGCTCTTCCCTATTTTAGCAATTTTTTTGTACAAATCTGTGTTTAGAACTTTAGTGCAAGGAAACTACAGAGTTATTTTATATAAATGACTTGTAAATAAAATAGTGATAGCGAAAGCGTACGTTTTAGAACATATGTATACAAGATGAGCGAATGTGCCACTCCTCCTTACGGGAAGAGCTTGCGCTTGGCGGGCGCTCCTTCGCTCTGTGACCTACGGCCTTTTGGCTCGAGCAATGGAGTTTTGATAGAAAAATTTCTAAAAGGACTTTAGTGCATACCGTGTATTGCAAAAGTCCTGTTACACTAGTTAAGACGATCTCAACAAAGGACACAGTGATAGTTTTAGGGCAGTTAGATATATTTATATTTTTTTAACATATAAATATTTGTTTAACTTGTAAGATCAATGAATGTGACCGACCTCGGCGGCGATTGCGCGCTACAGGCGAGACCTAAAATAGGCGTACATGTTGCGGACGAAGACCTTCAACATTCTAGCCTACACGCGCTTGACGAAGGACTTCAGTTCGTCGACTTTGCTATAGTGATCTTGCTGGCCTTGACCTAGACATGCGTCCTCACGCTATACTCGAGGGAATTAAAGTTGGGGAACTGCGGAGACCAAAATTCCTTCGACCAGACCTGCATGTTCGATCCCAATCATTAATGCACGGTCTTGTTATTCTACTCAAAGAACTTGTAAAAGAACTCTTGCAAAACCCAGTATCCTCTATTAATTTTCTCTTGTTTTTTCACTCGAATATTCTAGGCTAAAGGCAAGAAAAAAATAATATAGCAAATCTTTTTGATATATTGAAAAACAATCCTCAGATCGCTTTTATTCCGTATCTAAATTTGCTCTTATATTACGCAAAAATTCATCCCCAAACAGTCATGCCTTACTTTTATGCTTTTTCAGAACTTCCTGATTGGTATTTATTATTATTTTTTTTAATTCCAAAATATTCGAAAATCATTTATCTCTGCTGAACTCTTAGAAAGAACTTAGATAAAAGTTCTGAACATACGAAAAACCTGCATAAATTTTAATAAATTCGAAAATCTCTGAATTTCTCTTTTGTAATTGTTCTTTCTTTTTCTATCCTCTCTTTTTCACCTTCTCAATTAAATTCCCGCTTTCTGAATGAATGTCTCGACTAGCAATTCGCCAATTAATTCCTAAGCACGTCTGACATATACGAACCTTTGTTGGAAAAATTGGTCTTAATTATTCATACAGAAAAATGGAGAAGGCCTCTAAATATAGACGAGTTTGTCTTTCCGATAAAAATCTTTAATTAAGGAACTCAATTATCATAGTCCTTACAGATAGTTTAACATGCTCGCTTTAAGTAAACAAAATATAATATCGTAAAGAGGATTGTAATAATAATTAAACGGAAGGAAATTTATCAAACCAAACATGGTAAAATTCATTTCTCTGATTTAATTCTACTTTTTGTCTCATTAAAAACTACCTACGTTCATACATATTTATCTACTCTCTCATAAAACTTTTTCTCTGCAGTTTCTATATTCAACTGACGCCAAATAGAAGAGATACATAGATCTAAGTAAATATTAAACTAAGGGAGTAAGGACGAAGTTACCTATATGAAAAGTGTGATAGAAGGGGTTGAGGCCCCGTTAATTTCAACCACTATCACATGTTATTTAAAACCACGATGCTCCTTACGTGCATCTTCGCTTTGAAGCTGGGCGCCTTATCGCAGCCACCTAAGTCAATGTTTAAACAAGGAGGTTTATCATCCCTCCCCCGTTCGCCCCATCCGCCGATCACGCCGGATTGAGTTAGGCTTATGGGCAGATAAGGCTTGTTCTCAGGCTCGGCTGTGCATTCCCTCGAAGCTCCCACTCCATTGCCCCCCACGTCAAGGAGATGTCTCGACTATTTAGATGGAAACTTTACCACTAAGATCAGATTGGAGATCCAGATTTTCGTCGCGAAACATCACCACGACCCTCTCTCACCTTGTGCGCCAAGGGACCTCGACCTCGAGATTCATCATCACTTGTCCAGAAGAAGGACAATATCCCTTGAGTGCCAAGGTTCGAGCCTTCGTGATGCCGAGTCCACAAGGCTTCCCCCTTGTTGTTCAGAAAGAGAACGACATTAGAACAGCCATTGTTCTTTTAAGCCCGTTGACAAGAAACGGTTCTCACCCCTCCCCCTGTTGTTCAGAAGAGAACAACGTAGAACAGCCATTGTTCTTTTGAGCCCGTTCGCCAAGAAACGGTTCTCCCCCTTTCCCCTTATTGTTCAAGAGAGAACAACATTAGAACAGCCATTGTTCTTGAGCCCGTAGACAAGAGACGGTTCTCACCCCCCCTCTTGTTCAGAAGAGAACCACGTAGAACAGCCATTGTTCTTCAAGCCGTTCGTCAAGAAACGGTTCTCATTCCCAAGGAAGCCACGTCAGGATCATTTTATTCCCCCCCTCCCTTCTTCGGCTAGAACTCGCTAGCGGACCGAAAATTCCTTCACGTCGCCTTCCTCTGCACAACAAGTATAAATTATGTAAACCGAACGTTACCTTTAAGTATTTAACCCTTTTGTCAATTCTATCCTGTGCTTTAAATGGTTTAGCGAACCATCACCTCCCTTTAACTTTATATTTGTTTAACCTTTTTAAATCTTTTAATCCTCGGATTAGCTCGAGTCCCCACGACACTTTCCATTCTCTGTTAAAGGCAATATTTTCCGTTTTGTGTGTTGTTGATAGTTATTATTAATAAAACTCTATTTCATTAATGATAGCAATATTATTATCCTTGAGCTCAGTTCCATTTCTTAAACATATCTAAGATACATAATATCGGCCAGCCAGACATCCACGCACTCTAAAGATAATTAAAGAAGTTCCCTCAACGAATAGTTATATATGGTATATCGTCGAGAGTCCATTCTACGACATATATATATATATATATATATACTATTTAAATTTGGTGTCAGGTGTGGGGTTTAACGCCATATCTTTGCAAACACTGGTCTCAGTCGAGTAAAGCATAGTGTTATTCGTTATAATAATAGAGTATAGTAGTTCTCTTCTGTTTTAACGATTGCTATCCCATTTTTTGGAAACTTAAGAAGCTGGAGTAGCTCAAGGAACTGTTATAATAAATTTGTTTGTGTTTTTTTTTGGTTATTTTAGTCAGTGGTTATTTAGATCGAGAAACCAAGTACGAATCGGTCAGTGCCCATATTTAGGTAGGCTAATTCTATAGAGGCATAATTCTTGTTGCAAGGAATTTTAGTTGGTTGACTATTGCGCCCCCAAGTGCAAAGATGACTCAGTTCGAAATCTTTAAAGCGCAGGGAGAATCCTTGGGACTTTCCGGAAAAGAACTAATTGAGTACGTTCAAGAGGAGCAAAGAACGGAACGAGAAAATTTGAGAGAAGAAAGAGAAAGAAAAATCCAAAGAGAAGAAAGAGAAAGAGAAGAAAGAGAAAGAGAAATCCAACGAGAAGAAAAAGAAAGAGAAAGAGAAATCCAACGAGAAGAAAGAGAAAGAGAGGAACGGAAAAGACAAGCTGAGCTTCACCATCAGATGGAATTAGCTCGTGTTGAAGCAGAGATAAAGTCAGCTGTTTCCGTTTCAAAGCCCCCCCAATCTCTCACTAAAGCTCCCCAATTTCAAGGACAGGGAGGATTTCGGAGTATTTTTAGCCCACTTTGAAAAGATCTTAGAAATCAATAACATGGATCTGGAGGCTGAAGGTGTAGCCAGATTACTTCCCTTGTTAAATTGTAAATTGCGCGAAATTTTTATTTCCTTACCATCTGAGTGTACAAATAACTACAGCACCTTAAAAGCTGAGTTATTGGCCGCTCATAATATGACTCCCGATTTCTACCGCCATAAATTTCGAAAGGTCGTATTAAACCCGGAGAGACGTTTCGTCAATTCGGATACATTCTTCAGAGGAATTTTAAATTTTGGTTAGAATCCTCAAAGGTTGATCCGAACTACGAGTCCTTAACAGACTTCCTGTTGCGAGATCAATTTTTGGCGTCTCTCCCGACGGAGATCCGCGCGTTCGTCAAGGATCGTCAATGCCAGACCTTTAAAGAATGTACCGAAGAAGCGGATGTCTATGCCGCCACCCATAATTTATACCCAAAGGAGAATCGAACTTCTCACCAATCCCCCTTCAAGGAAAGAAGGAAGGATTCGCGCCCCTTCACAGGAAAGCCGACGAAGTGTCCGAGCCCCGTAAACCCAAAAACTTCATTCCCCAAAACCAACAACGAGACTCCAATCCTCCCGTTAAGATTTCTCCTTCATCTCTCTTCCCGAAGCGACCAATCATATGCTTCACCTGTGGTGTAGAAAACCACATGAGCTGGAATTGCCCCAAAAATTTTAGGCTTAAAAGCGGACCAGCCCACCAAGTTCACCAGATTAATGCCACCCCGGCTCCCTAGGTGGTGCAGACCAAAGCAGCAACTTTTCCTCCTCCGTCAGGCCACCAGGTAAATTTTATTTTTGATATAAGTTCATCGGGAACTTTGAAATTTGAGGAGCCGAATATCGACTCTCGTCAGGGACACAGGATGTACGTGTTTCATCGTGTCCGACGAACTCCTCTCCCTAGTAGACCCTAACCACGAAAAATTTGCAGTGGTACATGACTACCTTGGGCGGGCGAACCAATTCCTCGTCGTTAGATGTTACCTGCAGTGTCAATATTATGATGGCTGGGCAGAGGGCATTTCAGCACCCATACAATTCTGTTCCGTACTTATAGGACAGAGCCCCCAAGTAAGTTTCGACCCTGTGTCTCAGGCCGCTTTTCCTCGAGGCCGAGCTAAGAAAGAAGCGCAGGAGCCCGTCCCCATCAGAACCCCGATACCGTCCGATTTCTCGGAGACCCTTAACCAGGACTTTAGGACGGCACAAAAGAAGTGTGAATTACTAACACCCTCAGGCGATAAGGCCCGAACCAGGACATGGAGACTGTCCGTGGACCCCAAGAAAAAAAGTACCCCCAACGCGCCCATGGAGATACCTTCGTAGCACTGGACGAAACATCGGCTCTTGAAGAAGATTACCACTGCGGAGTCCCTTAATGTAATACAGATAGTGTGCACCCAACATGATGCCAATTACCCTCCTCCTTCCCTACCAGACGAGTCTTTTAAACCCTCTGACCTGGATATTGACGCGCAGCTGGCACCCCATCAAAAGAGTCAGCTACAAGAACTATTTGAATGGAGTCACCATTCAAACACCCTATTAGCTCTTTTCGAGCGACTGCGCGAAAATGGCCTCACCATTGGCCCCAGCAAATGCCATTTTGCCCACGAAACCATAAAATACATGGGTTTAAAAATAGGACAAAGCAAGTTAGGTCCCCAAGAGGACAAGATTAAAGCAATCGCCGACATGCCCCTCTCGATTACAAAGAAGCAATTAAGATCGTTCCTAGGATCACCTTCTTACTATCGGCGATTTGTTCCGAAATTTGCTGCAATTCCGGCGCCCCTCAGCTCGCTTCTAAAAAATAATTTCCCCGATCGTCTACGTTGGAATGATGTCGCTATTTCCCATTTTAATCAGCTCAAGAGTAAGCTCATTTCTGCCCCCATTTTAAAGTTGCCCAACCCGGGAAAATCCTTTGGGATTAAGACCGACGCGTCCAACGAGGGCATTGGAGGTGTACTCCTTCAATACGAGGATGACGGAACGAGTCGTCCAGTTGCATATGCTAGTCTTCAATTATTACCACGTGAAAAGAGATATGCCACTATAGAGAAGGAAGCTCTATCAATTATCTGGGTTATAGACAAATTCAAAAGGTACTTGATAGGAAAAGAATTTCAGATAGGAGCCGACCACCGTCCGTTAGCCTATATTAGGAATGTGCGACTCTCCAACGGCCGAATCATGCGCTGGAGTTTACTCTTGCAAGAGTATCAATTTAAAATAAATTATATAAAAGGTTCCGATAACCAGGTTGCTGACGCACTCAGTAGGAATGCGTTACCGAATAGCGTAGAGTAATTGTATTCATAGGATTAGTATCTCCATGTAGGTATATATCGTCTTGTACGACTTAAATTAGATTCTCTTGCAATATAATTAGTTAATGTATATGTCTGAATTTTGTAACGCTCAATGTCTATTTTTTTGTATGTATATATATTTGTACCCATTAATTTACGTATAAATTATTTTGTCCCGTATGTACTAATTTTATATAATTTCATTGTTCCATACCCCTTTTTTTTATTAAGTTGTATTATTTTCCCCTGTAATCAAAAGATCAAAATAATCATATGTATTGAGGTAATTCTAGTTAAGTGCATGAAGGTACGGTTGGTACAAGAAAACGAGTTCCTCACAACGGAGCTCTATCGTTGTCCCTTCTCTCTTTTTTTCGAAGTGACAACTTCCCTCGGAATGGAGGGGTGTGATATAACGGGTTGAGGCCGCGTTAATTAAAACCCCTGTCACATGTTATTTAAAACCACGATGCTTCCCACGTTCATCTTCGCTTTGAAGCTGGGCGCCTTATCGCAGCCACCTGAGTCAATGTTTTAACAAGGAGGTTTATCATCCCCCCCCCCGTTCGCCCCATCCGCCGATCACGCCGGATTGAGTTAGGCTTATGGGCAGATAAGGCTTGTTCTCAGGCTCGGCTGTGAATTCCCTCGAAGCTCCCACTCCATTGTCCCCCACGTCAAGGAGATGTCTCGACTATTTAGATGGAAACTTTACCACTAAGATCAGATTGGAGATCCAGATTTTCGTCGCGAAACATCACCACGACCCTCTCTCACCTTGTGCGCCAAGGGACCTCGACCTCGAGATTCACCATCACTTGTCCAGAAGAAGGACAATATCCCCTAAGTGCCAAGGTTCGAGCCTTCGTGACGCCGAGTCCACAAGGCTTCCCCCTTGTTGTAAAGAAAGAGAACGACATTAGAACAGCCATTGTTCTTTTGAGCCCGTTGACAAGAAACGGTTCTTACCCCTTCCCCTGTTGTTTAGAAGAGAACAACGTAGAACAGCCATTGTTTGTTTGAGCCCGTTCGCCAAGAAACGGTTCTCACCCTTTCCCCTTGTTGTTCAGAAGAGAACAACATTA
This sequence comes from Ceratothoa steindachneri, assembly GCA_963969495.1. NCBI lineage: Eukaryota > Metazoa > Arthropoda > Malacostraca > Isopoda > Cymothoidae > Ceratothoa > Ceratothoa steindachneri. The sequence goes on from OZ018328.1 coordinate 90,425,817, forward strand.
GAACAGCCATTGTTCTTGAGCCCGTAGACAAGAGACGGTTCTCACCCCCCCTGTTGTTCAGAAGAGAACCACGTAGAACAGCCATTGTTCTTCAAGCCTTTCGTCAAGAAACGGTTCACATTCCCAAGACGCCACGTTAAGATCATTTTATTCCCCCCCCCCCTTCCTTCGGCTGGAACTCGCCAGCGGACCGAAAATTCCTTTACGTTGCCTTCCTCTGCACAACAAGTATAAATTACGTAAACCGAACGTTACCTTTGAGTATTTAACCCTTTTGTCAATTCTATCCTGTGCTTTAAATGGTTTAGCGAACCATCACCTCCCTTTAACTTTATATTTGTTTTACCTTTTTAAATCTTTTAATCCTCGGATTAGCTCGAGTCCCCACGACCCTTTCCATTCTCTGTTTATGTCAATATTTTCCGTTTTGTGTGTTGTTGATTGTTATTATTAATAAAACTCCTTGAGCTCAGTTCCACTTCTTAAGCATATTCAAGATACCTAATATCGGCCAGCCAGACATCCACGCAATCTAAAGATAATTAAAGAAGTTCCCTCAGCGAATAGTTATATATGGTATATCGTCGAGAGTCCATTCTACGACAAAAAGATTATTCCATGCCTTCCGCCTTGAAATGATGCCTAAAAAACCCTGATTTTTTTAAGCAAGTAATTTTCATTTAACTGAAATTATAAAGAAATGCAGTGCAAAATTAAGTATAAGTCATTTATTCATAGACTCAAGGGTACCTTCTTTTTTGTCACCTCCTTTATACATCATCATTTGAACCTAAAGCTAAAACCTTCTCTATATACAGGAGCTTTCATTTTCCAAATTTCAGTCAATTTAGGGGATTAAACACGAATTAATCAGTCTTTGTCAGTTTCATCCTTTTTCGCTCTAAATTTAAGCGGCAGCCTTGAGTTTGTAAAAAATAGCGGATTCCGACCGTTGAATAATGAGGTACCAAAGGACGAAAAAAGAAAGAGATTAGGAGAATATCATGGGTGTCATAGTTAATGGAGATATTTCACCCGTCAGTAAAAAGAATTACAAGAAGAGGATTAGTGATTAAGAAAGAGTACTAGATGTGTGACTAGTTTTTGTGAAAAAACTGAAATTCCTTTAACTAGTGAGTATATTTTCGCTCAAGGAATAAGTGAGATGGATGAAAAGGAAAGAACTGGATTATTTTAAAAGGGTCTTGTTGACATTGGATACTGAGCCGGTGATTATTATGAGCTTTAACGATAAGGTTCATATAAAAAGCAACATTACTTGAACTTACCAGCTAGAACTTCCATGCTTTATGTAGTGGAGAAATGATTAGAGATTTTATGAAGAAAAGATGTCGCTTGATTATTATTAAAATGTTGCAGGCAATGAATCCGAATGTATATTTTTGTGCAATATTCAGAAAGATAAAAAAATTATAACGAGGCGAATATAGTTTATCTAATCCATTATAAATTTAAATGTGAATTAAGTTTCAAGCAATTTTTTCTCCTCATAAATAATTTCTAGTTTCGTTTTAACTACTCTAAACTAGAGTTATAACTAATTCTGATCATCTTCCTGGTCAGAGTTTTAAAAAACTTTAGTGGGTATGATGTTGGATAGCTTAAATCTAATGGCAAAACTTGCGAATTCATTATATAGAGTAAAGCCCTGTGCCAAGGTAATGTACAGGCTTACAATGACTATCTTTTCACTGAAAAGCACCGGACTTGTTGAAGCACTGTTATCCTCAATGAGTAACGAGAGAAAGCAGCGCTGGCAGGATACAATGACTAGAATTGACATGATCTTTAACATAAAAGGAGTGTAGAAAACAATAATAAAACTTAAGATAAAAAATAATACCCATAATAGAATAATTGCAATTACCGCCAACAAATTGGCCCACCAAATGCTACTAAATAGTTGACCAAACAAAAAAGTAAAAGGATATATAAAGGAAATGAGGCATTACAATGGAACATATCCTTCTCATCAGTGAGGAGGCGTTCCTCCCATCTACACTATCGAGCTAGACGAAGCCATGAAACCATTAAACCTTGCAAAGCATCTGGGCTGAACAGGGTAATAATAGAAATGATCCAGTATTTCGTGACCAAAGATCATTACAAGCTCATTGCACTCTTTAACACCTGTGTTGCAACTCACCAAATCCCCAAAATATGTAGGAAATCGAAATTGGTAGCCCTACTGTAACCAAAGAAAGAACCACAATTAGCGAAGTTATATAGCAATCTCTTAGCTTTCTATCATATACAAGCTATACGAACGCTTGATCATATCCCGCATAACTTCAACCGTAATAGAGAAACTTTCACACTACCAGGCTGATTTTAGATACAGCCAATCACTTGTGGACAGATTCTTAAACTTACTCAATTTGTTGATGATGGGTTGGAGAATAAAAAAATCACGGGCGCTCTCTTTGTAGATCTTTTCGTCGCCTGAGACTTTTAACCACATGACTATCTTAATCAAAGTAGACTAGACAATAAAGAGCTTTGTCAAGTGACGAAGGCGTGTGACCAAAAAGTCGCTAAAGGTACACACTACTTAATGCGTCAAGTGAGAGAAAGGCCTAAACGCCATTTTTAAAAAAATTGAGAAATCGAAGGTTAAAGTTAAAGTTTTATCAAAGGAAAACTAATAAAGATATTTAAAAAGGGTTTGCGGCATTCGACAGATAAAGTAAATAATATTTTTTTTCTGATATACGGTAATATTATGCACTTTGCTTGCGCGCGCAAATTGTGACGACATAAGATAGGAATGAATTTTGGTTATTTTGTATATAAACATTAACATTAATCATAATGGATGACAGAAAAATAAAGAAAACATTTTTACAATAAAACATACAACGGACGCAAGCGCACGCACACCTCAAAAAATGCAATTTGCATTTTATAAATTTTGAGTTTTCACCTCACTAAAAACAATAACATAATAGTAAAAAATATTATAGTCTCCTTTCCCATGGAAAAAATAATAATGGCTGAGAGATAAATAAACAGAATAAAAAAATAATATTGTACTCACTTTTGATGGTCCATTGTATCCGCGCAAGAACTTGGTCCTCTTCCCCCTCTTAATATGGATGATTAATGATTATAAAATGAGTCAAGGACATTGTTTTCAACATCGTCTACCCTCTCATCCTCTTCATCTTCAGGAGAAGTAAGTTGGAAGTTTTCTTGTGTGCGGATTATGTTGCGAAAATAATCTGCCTTGTGGCGTGGATGAATATAGATCAGAAAATCCCTTATGTCACTAATCTTCTCCTGTGCTAAAGGAATGGCACCATGGTATTTGGTGGGTAGGTTGACAGTGGCCAGGTTAAAAAGCTGCCTGGAATATAATTTACGACCTGGCATGAGACGTACCTTGTGCTCCGGGCTGTCCTCTTCATACTTTTGCTTTATTTTCAACCTTTCCTTGTAGTTAATGTCAAAGAGAATGAATGACCCAAGCATCTTGGAAATTCATTTCCTTGGATTTTCTCTCGGTAATACTATTCTAGGGTGGGGAAAAATCCAAGAACTGATCTTAATTAAGTTTGACGACCTTCAATCCAAACCTAACACCATTTTCGATGATCCTCACATAATCATCATTGATTTCAATATTTGACCGCTTCCTCAACTGGAGTTCAATATTACCAAACTGGCGATCACATGGTATATAGGAATGCCCTGGCACTAAACCTAATGTTCAATTCTGAAGAACTTTCCTTGATGAATCATTTGCAGTAGAGCGAGCACTATATTAAGGTTTTTGTTTGGTCCCGCACAGTTGTCAGAAAAAAGAATAAGGCGAGTCTCGGCTGAATGATTCTCTGAGATCTAGTGAGATAAGGAGCAGACTATCTCAACAGGTCGCCTTTTGGTTTGAACCTCTTCTGTAATGTACATTGTTGACTTATGTGTTTTTTTTATGTTTTAGATGCCCAGGTTGTAAGTCCATAATTTTTTCTTGTATTAAGCCACACTTGTTGACAATTTGGGAGTCGGGAGTGTTTGCTGTAAATCAAAGCAAGCAGCAAGTATTTCCTCGTCGTCACCATGCCTAGCATTAAACTGCGTAAGCATGTGCAAACCTCTTTCAGCTAATTGCTTATGTTCTTGCAGAGTTCCTTCAAGATCCTCTCGTCACACTCTGGGTGACGGATTGGTGTCATAATTAGCGATATTGGCTTGCAGCATGTCACAGGTGTTGCAGGTGTCTGTATTGACTGGGGCAAAACCAATATTGAATTATTCATTGAAGAATGACCTGTATTTTGATTCAGTGACAGGTTCTAGTTCTTGGTAAGTCTCGCTCATGAAGTCTTGGTACAGCGCATGAAGTTTATTAATATTAAGATCTTGAGTCAATTACTTCCTATTAGGGGAATTGCCCTTATGTATTGGGATCCTACAGCTGGAAGTTTTACAATGTGCTCTCGTACAGTTACGACCCTATTTTCAGCCATTTTGATCTCAGGCTCACTTTTCCCTCTTTGATCAGGTACAGCTGTACCTGTAGCACTTTGTTTTTTCCAAAAGATTCTTGACCTTATTCTCTCCAATGTCAAAAGGATAGAGAAATTCTACACGGCAGATACTAATTTCCTCTGTTCCATGCAACACGGTATAGCTGACACTATGAGGACGAAACCTTCTCGCATTTTCCACTGGCTTACGACGTCTTTTCACTGTTTTATTTTTCAATAACTTTCAAAAATACGCATTTTGGGGTTTACAGTAACCTAATCTTCAAAGGTTTTTGTGCACTTCATTCCTGACACGTTCTGTCACTTTATCATAACACTTATTGGTACACTGGCATGCCCCTCGAACTTTACTTGCTTGTATTTCTTTTCGTGTTTTTTCACTAGTATATTCTTGGCTAAATTTTAGCAATGTTTTTCTTCCATAAAGTCTTATCTGCCTTTCTTTTTCTGCTTTTTGGCACTCTTTTCTCGCTCAAATTACTATTACTTATTACTTCACTGGGTCCTGGTTGTTCGTGGTCATTCATAATTTCAATAAAATTAATAATAATTCATCGTAAACTAAGCAAAATAATGCACAAAAATAAGGCGAATAATAAAGAGGCACTCTGTTTCAACCGCGTGGGCACTTAACTGTACAAAGACTGTTGTTTCCAGGGAGAATCTGTAAATGGGGAGATAAGGCGTGCGCTCATTGGCTCAGAGCGAGAGATATGAGTAAACGGAGCTGCACTATTGGTTCGGACGCGTCTCACGCTGAATAACGTTTAGGACTTTTTCTCTCGGAGTATACTCGTGACTTCTAACGTGAGACGAATCGAAAATAATTCTATATACTACTACCAGACTTTGGACCTTATAGATAATTCTGCAGGGTCCTAAAAAACAAGGGAAAAAATCTTTAAGATTTCTTTTACACGAGGTAGTGAAAAACAAGTTTCAGCTGGTGGTGGTCTTTAGGCCCTTCTCTCACTAGACGCCTCACTTACTGTACGCCAAGCAGCCACTATCGGCATTGCGCTCGGGTACAATTGAATTGGAGAAAGCTAAGGACCTTCTATTAGAGTGCGATATTATTAGGTTGGCTCTTTAAATGGGAATACGTTTGCCGGGTTCGTTTCAAGAGTTATTGCAAAGATAAACACCTATACGATAATAAACTTAATACAAATAATAAGAACAAGCGCACAGATAAATATGAATATCGAAATAATAATAATCAGTACGAGAAAAGAATATTATTACAGGCAAAGAATTAAGGAAACTATGAAGAATAAAAGATTTAGGGAGTCTATTGGCGTTACACCACATGGTAAATTCTTCTTATAGGAGGAAAAGACTCCTGGTTACTTCTAGTGGATGAACTGGGGATGTGGAAGACCAATGGACAGGTCTTCGTCGATGGGGTCTCGATGCGAAGGCGTTGAGAGAGACTCCGAAAGGGGTTGAGATTACCTCGGCTCCAGGGAGAAATATGCACGAAATCGAGATTCGTCTGCGGATGGCAGGAAGTCTCAACCAATGTAGTGAGACAAGCGAGACCCAAGATAAGCTTCCAGGGTATAAAAGGGTTTCCGTAATACTCCTCTGATCAGGGCGGATTACACGAAGACGATATGCTAAAGAGAGCACAAGGGTGATGGGACCACTTCACGGGAGATAGATACTAGGATCTGGACTGCTAGAAACTCGGGTTCTCTCTATCTGCTGAGGATTTGCAGACATCACCTTAAATAGGAGACACAGCCATTGTCGAAATAGGGCTGCGCGCAGCGAGGGCGTCCCAAGGGGATATTAGACGCGGTTTAAGCAAACGTGGACCTTGATAATTTCGAGCATCGACGAGGCGAAAGGGAATTAAACGAGATTCCCAAGGAATATCGGACGCGGTTTAAGCAAACATGAACCTTGATAACTTGAAGCATCGATAAGTCGAACGAGAAATAAGAGAGATTCCTTTATTTCCCAAGAGAAGAAAGATGGACACGGCTGCCGCCTAGGAGCAAGACCGCATTATCAAACTGGGAGGAAGACGATGATAAACGAACCTAAACTAAACACAGCTGAGCTGGTGTGTCTCGAACAGAGAAATTCTGTGTGATAACGGCGTATTGAGTTTCTTGCTACCTCACGCCTCCCTTTCTAAAATGAATTTTCACAGACACTTAGGGGATGGATAATGCAATTCTTCACAAATGGAAGCAATAGGAATTTGATCAAACAATTTACCTGACAAGATACAAGCTAATCTTTAACTTTGGGACTACATAGCCGCGAAAACCCCAAAAATCAATTTATATGAGGTTGTGGAACTTACGAGTCAACGATAAGTAATAATTATACGAAAAATAAACATGGTGCCCTCACTAAATCTCCCCGCATACAAAGATGGAAAAGATTTTTACTCTTATTTAACGCACTTCGAGAAGATCTTCGAAGTCAACAATTGGGACTTTGAATCAGATGGTGTCGCCCGGTTACTTCCACTATTAAATCCTCGTCTTCGCGACATATTCATTTCGCTTTCTTCCGAGGCAACCGTTGATTATTCAACCCTAAAGGCAGAACTTCTTTCTGCCATTAACATGAAACAAGAATTGTGTAGGGTTAGGTTCCGCTCCGCGCAAATACAGCCAGGTCAAATCTATAGGCAATTTGGATTCACGCTTCGGCGTATTTCCAATTCTGGCTGGATTCCGCCCAAGTATCAAATGATTATGAGTCGCTAGTTGACTTCATTCTAAGGTACTGGTCGGGGAACAGGGGTAAATTATCCCAAATGGGGTAATTTAGAAAAATTGGTGGGTAATGGATGTGCTATGGATGTGGATGTGCTAAGTGAGGCAAACGAATAGGAAAGTTGGGGAAAAAGAATGCATCGAGGAGCCTTTCTTCCATTTTTCGGTAAAATCTGGCAACATTTCTCTTAATTAAGTGGCATTTTGCCATGTTTTGAACTTGCCTCTTTCAGAGTAGTTGATGAATAGTAGAGCTGATCAAATGATATAATAATTATTTACATAAGGTGAGTTATGATATAATCTATAATATTTACGTTTCTGTATAGACTTTTGTGATTAAAATTGAACAAAAGTTAAATATATAAATATAAGATTAGTTTAGAATTTAAGATTTTTTAGTTTATTTGTAAGGGCACTAATTGTCTCATCAACTATATAGTTAACAGTTCCCTCACTTTTTAGGAGTAATTATTATATTTTTCATTTATTTATTTATTTTTATTTTAATGAATTATTTTATATTAAAATTGAGTTTTTTCAACGAGTTTAACTCTACTTAAGAAGATTTCATGTAGTTTGATTTTATGTTATGCTATTTTAAAGTTTTAATTTTAACTCTTAAATTCATCACTAAATATTTTTTTATTTTTCAAAAATAGAAGTCAAAAGACCTTAAAAAAGTGATAGATTGTCTTTCATTTTCAGATGACTTCACATAAATAGACTACAAAGGAAAAATGAAACCTCAATATGTCGTCTGTATGAAAGTACTGACTGCCGAGGCTTTCAAAAGGAATCAACTGAAGAAACATTTAGACAAGGTTCATTCACATCTATCTTGCAAACCACGGGAATACTTTGAGAATCTGGAAAAAACAGTCAAAAGACAGAGATTGGAAAATAACAGGAGTGCAACATTTGATCACCATTGAGCAGCAATAGCTAGTTTTGAAGTGGCATGGTTGGTTGCTCAAAACAACAAACCACATACTATTGGTGAAGACTTATTCAACCGGGCGGCTTGAAAATGGCAGAAATAATGTGTGGGCAAAAGTAGCTAAACAACTGAATACAGTGCCTTTGTATTCAAGAGTTATTAAGGAAAGAATTTGCATCTTGACAGAAAATCTGAGAGAACAAGTGATTTCTTCAGTAAAATTGAGTAAAGAGTTTGCCATTCAACTTGATGAGACTACAGATGTCACTAGCAATTCGCAGCTGATGGTATACATTCGATACAGGGATTTTGATGAAATTGAAGAAGAAATGTTGCTATGTTCTCTTCTTGACTTGAGAACTCGTGGTATTGATGTGTTCAATAAAATTGATGCATACTTCAAAAAACAAAGTATTGATTTAAAATGGGAAGATTATATTGCAGTATCAGTTGATGGAGCTCCTGCCATGCTTGGTCAAGTCACTGGCTTTGTCGCTTTGGCCAAACAACAGAATAATGTAATTAAGATTGTCAATGTTGTAAAAGGGCATGCACTAAACACAAGGATGTTTCGTGATTTATGTGAGGATGGAAAGGCTGAATATTCAACCCTTCTTTTCCATACGGAAGTGAGGTGGCTTTCACTTGGAAATGTCCTGAATAGTGTGGGCTCTTAAAACCGAACTTGAAATATTTTTGACTGATCAAAAACACACACTTGCAGAGAAGTTTAGAAAATCTACCTGGCTATCTCTTCTTGCATAGTTAGCTGACGTTTTGGGGCATGGACTAGCGCTGAACAAGGAATTGCAAGGAAAGAAAATCAACCTCATCTTAACAAGGGAAAAAATTCAGCATTTGTATTAAATCTTCAGTATTGGAACCAAAAATTAAATGCCAATAAGATTGCTGTCTTTTCAAACCTGGCCGAGTTTTTGGAAGAATGTGAAGACAGGACACTTAGTGACATGAAAGAATCAGTCACGGAGTACCTGACCAAACTTAAGAATAGGTTCTGTGACTAATTTACAGAGCTTGATTTACATCCTGTCAGCTGGGTTGTAAATCCCTTCAAATGTGAACTGGCTAATTTTCCTGAAGAGTCTAAAGGATTGGCAGAATAGGTTATTGGACTGCGTTCCAACAGTGAAACAAGCATGGAATTTGAGACCAAGGATGACCACTCAAGTTTTTGGATGTTTAAAAGTTGCAAAGGCATATAAAACTGCCGATTTGGAAGCAACTAAAATGATGCTACCTTTTGCCACAACCTAACTTTGCAAACAAGGTTTTTCTACCCTTGTAAATCTTAAAACAAAATACAGAAACCGGTTGGATCCTGAAGACAGTATCAAAGTAGCAGTGACATCAAAAATCCCTAAAATTAAAATTGTTGTATCAAATATGAAACAGCACCATTTTTCCAAATCCTGAGTGAGCTGATATATTCAAGTTTTCAATAATTTTTTCACTATTTCTATGCCAAAAAGACCGACTTTTATTTCCTAATGATAGATGAAATAAAAAATTAAACATTATCCCAATATATATTTTTTTGTGTCTTTATTATCTATGATTTTTCTAATTAAATTGGTTTGTCCCCCAGAGTACTTCAAAGTCAGGGGTAAATTCATTTTACTACAAATTCTTTTGGGGTAACACCTCAAAAAGTTACGCGACCTCTGTTCTAAGGGATCAACTTATATCGACCCTCCTTAGCGAATTAAGTGCCTTCATAGCGGACAGAAGAGCGTCCACTTTCAAGGAGTGTGTGAAAGATGCCGACCTTCACGCTTCCAGTCACGACCTATACCCCAAGGTAGTCAAGAAAAAAACAGCTCTCCTCCCCCAAACACAAGTATGAGTTCAAACGAAGCCAACCCATGAGCAACAACGACTTCGTAAAAAATAGCGCAGTAAATAGTTGCCGAGTGTTAACCTTAGTTAGAGATAAATGTTCCACCTGTATTGTAGTTCCTGACAAATTACTACCACGCGTAAGTACTCAGCATAACAGGTTCGCGTTGGTGCATGACTTTTAGGTCGTGCCACCAGGTTTCCAGTGGTTTGGTGGAATATTGAGTGCCAGTACTTCACCGCATGGGCCGACGTAGACGCCGGGACGATGAAATTCTGCTCCATTCTCATTGTACAGAGCGAAAAGCTCTCCCAAAACCCAATTTCTCACTTGGGCGTTACCAGGGCCCAGGCCCAGAAGGATGTATCGCTTCTGGTACCACTATCGTCCTCAGACATTGACCTCGCCACAAATGTTCAATGTGCTGAGGTGCAGAAGGATTGTCTCCCTTTACAACCCCTGTGGTTGAAAAAGAAAGGAAGAAGGAGACTAAAACGGTGCGAGGTGATCGCAAGATCGAATACACCATAAGGGACGCGTTAGTATACCGTTCTTCTGTTGAGCCGGAGAGCCTCCCGACCAACGCGTTATATGTGCCAAGAACAAATATCGAACCCGTTCTAAAGATGGCTCAAGATGACCTAATGGCCGGACATTTCGGCCATAACAAAACAGCACAGCGAGTTTTTAAATATTTCTTTTGGCCAGGAGTGGCCAAAGAAACTATCGACGTCTGCAAGTCCTTTAAGGTTAACTCCAAAGGGCGTGTAGCCCCCGCTCCCCTTCAAAAGACCCCGAGAGTGCCCGAGCCCTTCGCTCTCAATCGGCCTAATAGGCCCAATTCGTTCCCCGTCTTGCAAGGGACACATCTATCCCGTTGAACCCGTGTGTCTGGTCCAAACGGTGTGCGTAGAAGCAGACGATAAGTATTTCCTGCCGTCTCTTCCTTCCTCCCAAGCGGAGCCTCATTCCGACTTGAACGTAAACCCTAATCTCGCCCCTAATGAGAGGTCTCAATTGTTTGCCTTATTGGAAGGCTTTCCCGTTTTATGCTATCGTCGTTATGTGCCGAACTTCGCTGCCATAGCCTCGCCCTTTAACCAATTGCTGAAGAGAACGGCCACGGCTCCAGTCAATTGGATCCCTTCCGCGGAAGATTGCTCCCACCAGTTAAAGACAAGTTAATTCTGCCCCTATCTTGAGATTACCGAATCCTAATAAAATATTTGGCGTTCATACTGAGGCCTCCCAGGATAGCCTAGGTTGTGCTCTCGTCCAATATGATGACGATGGAGTGGGATATCCTGTAGGATATGTAGCAGGAAGCTGTCCCCTAAAGAAAAGACGTATGCAACCAAAGAGCTTGAAGCTTTAGCCATAGTGTGGTCTACTCGTAAGTTTAGGATGTATGTTAAAGGCACCCACATCTGCCTAGCCAATAGCTTAAGTAGGAATCCTTTAGAAGACCCCGCCTCTAACAACCTAAGTGTACATATAGTAAAATTCGCGTTTGATTAATTTTTGTGAATACTATTTTTCTTTTTTTCTGCCTTGTTTATGTTGTGTATGCATATGTATTGATTAAGTTATCTGGGTTACACATATGTAAATCTCGTGTAGTTTTATGCTTCTTTTCCTCTGTTGGTAAACGTTAAAATTGAAGAAATATTTTTCGCTCCAAAGTGGTCTGCACTGTAAAAATGTCTTAGGATAGGGATGAGTGTAGAGGTATCCCCTAGAATAATATTATTTCCCCATCTCCTAAGATATTACTTCAGGAGAGAAAGTGAGCTGTTACTCCCGCCCTCCACCTCCCACTTCACCCTTTTTGGACTTGCCGCCAGGTCTCCACAAAATTCATACCGAGGCATGACGCTGAAATTTAGGCTACCTCCCCGCCGTCACAATCTCCCCCCCTTCCCCTCGGGTCGAAGGAATTCACATTTACTTGGTAGGTTCATCGTAAACAGCTTTTATGGCTCCAGACGCTGGTCATCCGTCTGGCCCGTTGATCCCTGCCGTTGACACTTCCCCGTAAGGAGACGCTCGGTTTGTGACGCTCGATAACGAGGGTTCGAGAAGGCTTCTCTCTCTTCCTGTTTTGGAGAACTCCGGGTATATATACACACTCTCCAGGACTATAGATAGATTTGGTTAGACGACACTGCCCCGAAAGGAGTTCGGTCCAACGAAGCTCTCTCTCGAGAAGTGTGAGTGACGGTTGCAAGCCACGGAAGAGCTGCACATCACACCTGTATCTTCAGGTCAGTGAGAAGAGTCTCGTGAGGCAACGTCAGCCTTTCTCAACCGCCTTCAGATCAAAGATTGGAGAAGGAGTACTTCTAAGTTCTTCTGGTGACATCTTGAGGACAAGAGGCCCGTTAGTTCGCTCAAGCCGAGTGTGAAGAAGTCATCTCCCACCCCCCCCTTTTTCAACGCTCGCTCAAGCCGAGTGTGGAGAAGTCCTCTCCCACCCCCACCCCCTTTTTCAACGCTCGCTCAAGCCGAGTGTGGATAAGTCATCTCCCCCGCCTTCGAAGTTCGTCTGGTGACCTCTTGAGGAGAAGAGGACCGCATCTCGCAAAACACAAGTTCGAGAAAGTACCCCCATCCGCTGTGAGCTTTTGGCTACCCTCCCGTTAGTAATCAAGGTCACCAAGACCTTTCCCAAGTTTACCCGCTTTACGCTCGAGGTTCAAAGGAACTAAATCACTCACTACCCTAAGTCTCCTACTATAAAAATTTAATAACCCAGGTTATCTCTTTAGTATTCGAAACCTGTCGTAGAATACCCCCCTCCTTTTTGTTCTAGGAGTGCTAAGAGTGCTAATATTGTTATTTTAAAGAAGAGAGCCGGTGGAAACACGTAAGGATATAGAAAAACGCACAATAATTCCCAAAATAAACTTATATTTTAACTTTAACAATTGAATACACAAAATTTAAACATTAACCACAGCAATACTCCGAATATTATCATACACAAGAATTAATTAAATTAGTTTGGCCCTCTAAAATTGGTTAATTCCACTACACACATCAATATATGAGATTTAGGCTGACGGACTCTACTAGAGTTTAAATAACTCAGGAATGTTATTGTCTCACGACGCGTGCCGCCTGGTCAGATGTAGCTCGGCGGGATCACGAGGTTCTTTTGGCGAGGGTAGCAGCTGGGGGGTCCACACGGTATTCAGGTTGAAGGGGTTCTTCAAGGACGAAAACAATTACGGTGCTTTATGCGGCACCAAGGTAGTCGTGGTCTCTCTGGCGAGAGTGAGTCGAACTTGGTTCTTAAACCAAGTTAACTTGGAGTGCGGTGTGACCACCGAGTAACGAGCAAAAGAGGAGCTTTTCCCCTTCGTTACTTAATTCCTCATGGGCGAGGACTGAACTTGGGGAGGGTCTTCTTCAAGGGCGAGGATAACGGAGGGGAGGTTCTCTAGTGAGAATAAGTTGAACTTGAAGGTCAGTTTGGTAACCAGGAACTAGCTCGAGGATGAGCTTCTTCTTAGTTCCAGTCTTCCTCAAGGGCGAGGATAACGGAGGGGGATTTCTCTGACTAGAATAAGTTGAACTGAATTCCTCAACCAAGTTAACTTATGAGTTCGGTGTGGCCACCGAGCAACGGGCTCGAGGGGGAGCCTTTTCCTTCTTCTTTTCTTAATTCTTCAAGGACGAGGAAGGCCCCTGTTGTTTAAGATGCACCAAGATATGACCAGTCTCTCTGACGAGAGTAAGTTGAACTTAACAAAGTTAACTTAGCGTTCGTTTTGATAACCAGAGACTAGCTCGAGGATGAGCTGCTTCTTAGCCCCTTAAGGTAGGTAGCCATGCCTCTCTTGCAGGGTGCTTCTTAGTCTGGCGAGCCAAGTAATCTACCTGTCCAGTCTAAGTAGCCCGATCTCAATTCGAGGACTTCGTCCCCTGGAGACTGACATATTCTACCTAGATTTTCCTCAGTGTTCCTGATTTATACGTTGTCACCCCACTGGGAAAGTGCTAAAAGGGCGGGGCTTAGTGGCGGGCCCAGGAGGGTTCTTATGCCAAACGGTTTTTCTCACCAAGTCTTACATCAGCTCCTCGTTAGCCTTCGAGCTTGGGAGAAACACGTCTCTAATTCCTTACTTGACGTGAAATTGAATCTCACTCTCCTAGGGGAGATCTTGCATTTTAACCTTTATGTCTCTCATAGCGACGAGTGTTGTGGCGCTGCGGTTACGCGCTGGACCCGACGGTGCCTGGGGCCGGATTTCTTTGCAGTAATCGCCTCGTAACTCCAACACGAGAGAACAGGGGAGTGACGATTCCCCTACAGAACCTAATTCCGTCTTATTCATGTACCCATATATATATATATATATATATATATATATATATATATATATATATATATATATATATATATATATATATATTGTTGTGCCTTTTATTTAGTATGTAATAAAATCTATTTTTGTCGTTGTGTTTGGTATATTGCTTGGTCACGCAGCTGCCGCTATCTATTGAAATCGCACTCTTAGAACAATAACATTTGTGGCCTTATTTGGCCTAGCTTAGAGCCTGCGTGCACATATTCCCGTACACTTGACTATACTTCGACGGGGGGTTTAAATCGAGTTCCGAAACTCAATACGCCGTTATCAAACAGAAATTCTCTGTTCAGAACAGACCAGCTCAGCTGTGTTTAGTTTGGGATCGTTTATCATCGTCTTCCTCCCAGTTTGATTACGTTGTCTCGCTCCCAAGTGGCAGCCGTGTCCATCTTTCTTCTCTTGGGAAATAAAGGAATCTCTCTTATTTCTCATTCGCCTCTTCGATGCCCCAAATTATCAAGGTTCAGGTTTGCTTAAGCTGCGTCCGATATTCCTTGGAAATCTCGTTTAATTCCCTTTCGCCTCGTCGATTCTCGAAATTATCAAGGTCCACGTTTGCTTAAACCGCGTCTAATATCCCCTTGGGACGCCCTCGCTGCGCGCAGCCCTCTGTCGACCATGGCTGTGGCTCCTATTTAAGGAGATGTCTGCAAATCCTCAGCAGATAGAGAGAACCCGAGCATCTTGCTGTCCAGATCTTAGTATCTATCTCAGATGAAGTGGTCCCCCCGCCCTTGTGCACTCTTCAGCATATCGTCTTCGTGTAATCCGCCCTGATCAGAAGAGGGTTACGGAAACCCGTTTATACCCCGGAAGCTCATCCTGGGTCTCTCTCGTCTCACTACATTGGTTGAGACTTCCTGCCATCCGCAGACGAATCTCGATTTCGTGAATATTTCTCCTTGGAGCCAAGGTAATTTCAACCCCTTTCGAGTCTCTCTGGACGCCTTTGCATCGAGACCCCATCAATGAAGACCTGTCCATTGGTCTTCCACATCCCCAGTTCATCCACTAGCAGTAACCAGGAGTCTGTTCCTCCTATTAGAAGAATTCCCCATGTGGTGTAACGCCAATAGACTTTCTAAATCTTTTATTCTTCATAGTTTCCTTAATTCTTTGCCTGTAATAATATTCTTTTCTCGTACTGATTATTATTATTTCGATTTCCATATTTATCTGTGCGCTTTTCTTATTATTTGTATTAAGTTTATTTTCGTATAGGTGTTTATCTTCGGAATAACCCTTGAAACGAACCCGGCAAACGTATTCCCATTTAAAGAGCCAACCTAATAATATCGCACTCTAATAGAAGTTCCTTAGCTTTCTCCAATTCAATTGTAACCGAGCGCAATGCCGATAGTGGCTGCTTGGCGTACAGCAAGTGAGGCGTCTAGTGAGAGAAGGGCCTAAAGACCACCACCGGCTGAAACTTGTTTTTCACTACCTCGTGTAAAAGAAATCTTAAAGATTTTTTCCCTTGTTTTTTAGGACCCAGCAGAATCATCTATAAGGTCCAAAGTCTGGTAGTAGTATATGGAATTATTTTTGACTCGGCTCACGTTAGAAGTCACGAGTATACTCCGAGAGAAAAAGTCCTGAACGCCACTCAGCGTGAGACGTGTTCGAACAAATAGCGCGGCTCCGTTTACTCATATCTCACGCTCTGAGCCAATGAGTGCACGCCTTATCTCCCCATTTACAGATTCTCCATGGAAACAACAGTCTCTGTGCAGTCAAGTGCCCACGTGGTTGAAACAAAGTGCCTCTTTATTATTCGCATTATTTTTGTGCATTATTTTGCTTAGTTTACGGTGAATTATTATTAATTTTATTAAAATTATGAATGACCAAGAACAACCAGGACCCAGTGGAGTAATAAGTAATAGTAATTCGATTGAGAAAAGAGTGCAAAAAAGCAGAAAAAGAAAGGCAGATAAGAGTGCATGGAAGAAAAACTTTGCTAAAACTCAGCGAAATCTTGGCCAAGAATATACTAGTGAAAAAACACGAAAAGAAATACAAGCACGTAAAGTTTGAGGGCCATGCCAGTGTACCAATAAGCGTTACGATAAAGTGCCAGAACGTGTCAGAGATTAATTGCATGAAAATCTTTGGAGATTAGGTGACTACAATACCAAAAATGCGTATTTGGGAAAGTTATTGAAAAGAAAAACAGTGAAAAGAAGTCGTAAGCCAGTGGAAAAGTCGGGAAGGTTTCGTCGTCATAGTGTCAGCTATACCGTGTTGCATGGAACAGAGGAAATTAGTGTCTGTCGTGTAGCATTACTCCATATTTTTTACCTCGGAGAGAAGAGGGTCAAGATTGTTTGACAAAAACAAACTGCTACATTTACAGCTGTACTTGATCAAAGAGGGAAAAGTGAGCCTGAGATCAAAATTGCTGAAAATAGGGTCGTAACTGTACGAGAGTACATTAAAAAACTCCCAGCTGTAGGATCACACTACACAAGGGCAATTCCCCTAATAGGAAGTAATTCACTCAAGATCTTAATATTAATAAACTTTATACGCTTTACCAAGACATTATGAGCGAGACTTACCAATAACTAGAATCTGTCACTGAATCAAAATACAGGTCAATCTTCAATGAAGAATTTAATATTGGTTTTGCCCCAGTCAAGACAGACACCTGAAACTCCTATGACATGCTGCAAGCCAATATGACTAATTATGACACCAATCCGTTACCCAGAGTGTGACGAGAGGATCTTGAAGGAACTCTGCAAGAACATAGGCAATTAGCTGAAAGAGGTTTACACATGCTTACGCAGTTTAATGCTAGGCATGGTGACGACGAGGAAATACTTGCTGCTTGCTTTGATTTACAGCAAACACTCCCGACTCCCAAATTGTCAACAAGTGTGGCTTATTACAAGAAAAAATTATGGACCTACAACCTCGGCGTCTACAACATAAAAAAACACATAAGTCAACGATGTATATTCGAGACGAGGTTACAACCAAAAGGCGACCTGTTGAGATAGTCTGCTCCTTATCTCACTAGATCTCAGAGAATCATTCAGCCGAGACTCGCCTTATTCTTTTTTCTGACAACTGTGCGGGACCAAACAAAAACCTTAATATAGTGCTCGCTCTACTGCGAATGATTCATCAAGGAAAGTTCTTCAGAATTGAACATTAGGTTTAGTGCCAGGGCATTTCTATATACCATGTGATCGCCAGTTTGGTAATATTGAACTCCAGTTGAGGAAGCGGCCAAATATTGAAATCAATGATGATTATTTTAGGATCATCGAAAATGGTGTTAGGTTTGGATTGAAGATCGTCGAACTTAATCAAGATCAGTTCTTGGATTTTTCTCAACTCCAGAATGGTATCACCAAGAGAAAATCCAAGGAAATGAATTTCCAAGATGCTTGGGGCATTCATTCTCTTTGACATTAACTACAAGGAGGGGTTCAAAATAAAAGAAAAATATGAAGAGGACAGCCCAGAGCATAAGGTACGCCTCATGCCAGGTCGTAAATTATATTCCAGGGATCTTTTTAACCTGGCCACTGTCAACCTACCCACCAAATACCATGGTGCCATTCCTTAAGCAAAGGAGAAGATTAGTGATATAAGGAATCTTCTGATCTACATTCATCCGAAACATAATCCGCACACAAGAAAACTTCCAACTTGCTTCTTCTGAAGTTGAAGAGAAGGAGAGGGCAACGATGTTGAGGACAATGTCCTTGACTCCATCTTATAATCATTAATCATCAATATTAAGAGGGGGAAGAGGACCAAGTTCTTGCGCGGATACAATGCACCATCAAAAGTGAGTACAATATTATTTTTTTATTCTGTTTATTTATCTCTCAGCCATTATTATTTTTTCCATGGGAAAGGAGACTATAATATTTTTTACTATTCTGTTATTGTTTTTAGTGAGGTCAAAAGGCAAAATTTATAAAATGCAAATTGCATCTTTTGAGGTGTGCGTGCGCTTGCGTCCGTTGTATGTTTTATTGTAATAATGTTTTCTTTATTTTTCTGTCATCCATTATGATTAATGTTAATGTTTATATACAAAATACCCAAAATACATTCCTATCTTATGTCGTCACAAAGTGCATAATATTACCGTATATCAGAAAAAAAAATTATTTACTTTATCTGTCGAATGCCGCAAACCCTTTTTAAATATCTTTATTAGTTTTCCTTTGATAAAACTTTAACTTTAACCTTCGATTTCTCAATTTATTTAAAATGGCGTTTAGGCCTTTCTCTCACTAGACGCATCAAGTAGTGTGTACCTTTAGTGACTTTTTGCTCACACGCCTTCGTCACTTGACAAAGCTCTTTATTGTCTAGTCTACTTTGATTAAGATAGTCATGTGGTTAAAAGTCTCAGGCGACGAAAAGATCTACAAAGAGAGCGCCCGTGATTTTTTTATTCTCCAACCCGTCATCAACAAATTGAGTGAGTTTAAAAATCTGTCCACAAATGATTGGCTGAGTCTAAAATCAGCCTGGTAGGGTGAGAGTTGCTCTATCACGGTTAAAGTTATGCGGGATATGATCAAGCGTTCGTATAGCTTGTATATGATAGAAAGCTAAGAGATTGCTATATAACTTCGCTAATTGTGGTTCTTTCTTTGGTTTCATTAGGGCTACCAATTTCGATCTTCTACACATTTTGGGGATTTGGTGAGTTGCAATACAGGTGTTAAAGAGTGCAATGAGCTTGTAATGATCTTTGGTCACGAAATACTGGATCATTTCTATTATTACCCTGTTCAGCCCAGATGCTTTGCAAGGTTTAATGGTTTCATGGCTTCGTCTAGCTCGATAGTGTAGATGGGAGGAACGCCTCCTCACTGATGAGAAGGATATTTTCCTTTGTAATGCCTCATTTCCTTTATATATCCTTTTACTTTTTTGTTTGGTCAACTATTTAGTAGCATTTGTTGGGCCAATTTGTTGGCGGTAATTGCAATTATTCTATTATGGGTATTATTTTTTATCTTAAGCTTCATTATTGTTTTCCACACTCCTTTGATGTTAAAGATCATGTCAATTCTAGTCATTGTATTCTGCCAGCGCTGCTTTCTCTCGTTACTCATTGAGGATAACAGTGCTTCGACAAGTCCGGTGCTTTTCAGTGAAAAGATAGTCATTGTAAGCCTGTACATTACCTTGGCACAGGGCTTTACTCTATATAATGAATTCGCAAGTTTTGCCATTAGATTTAAGCTATCCAACATCATACCCACTAAAGTTTTTTAAAACTCTGACCCGGAAGATGATCAGAATTAGTTATAACTCTAGTTTAGAGTAGTTAAAACGAAACTAGAAATTATTTATGAGGAGAAAAAATTGCTTGAAACTTAATTCACATTTAAATTTATAATGGATTAGATAAACTATATTCGCCTCGTTATAATTTTTTTATCTTTCTGAATATTACACAAAAATATACATTCAGATTCATTGCCTGCAACATTTTAGTAATAATCAAGCGACATCTTTTCTTCATAACATCCCTAATCATTTCTCCACTACATAAAGCATGGAAGTTCTAGCTGGTAAGTTCAAGTAATGTTGCTTTTTATATGAACTTTATCGTTAAGGCTCATAATACTCACCGGCTCAGTATCCAATGTCAACAAGACCCTTTTACAATAATCCAGTTCTTTCCTTTTTATCCATCTCACTTATTTCTTGAGCGGAAATATCCTCACTAGTTAAAGGAATTTCAGTTTTTTCACAAAAACTAGTCACACATCTAGTACTCTTTCTTAATCACTAATCCTCTTCTTGTAATTCTTTTTTCTGACGGGTGAAATATCTCCATTAACTATGACACCCATGATATTCTCCTAATCTCTTTCTCTTCTCGTCCTTTGGTACCTCATTATTCAACGGTCGGAATCCGCTATTTTTTACCAACTCAAAGCTGCCGCTCAAATTAAGAGCAAAAGAGGATGAAACTGACAAAGACTGATTAATTCGTGTTTAATCCCCTTAATCGACTGAAATTTGGAAAATGAAAGCTCCTGTATATAGGGAAGGTTTGAGCTTTAGATTCAAATGATGATGTATAAAGGAGGTGAAAAAAAAGAGGCTACCCTTGAGTCTATGAAAGAATGTTTTTTTCTCAATTTTGCACTGCATTTCTTTATAATTTCACTTAAATGAAAATTTCTCGCTGAAAAAATTAGGGTTTTTTCCGCATCCTTTCAAGGCGAAAGGCATGGAATAATTTTTTCATATAGGTAACTTCGTTCTTACTCCTTCAGTTTAATATTTACTTAGATATATGTACCTCTTCTATTTGGCGTCAGTTGAATATAGAGACGGCAGAGAAAAAGTTTGATGAGAGAGTAGATAAATATGTACGAACGTAGGTAGTTTTTAATGAGACAAAAAGTAGAATTAAATCAGAGAAATGAATTTTACCATGTTTGGTTTGATAAGTTCCATCCTGTTTAATTATTATTACAATCCTCTGTACGATATCATATTTTGTTTACTTTGAGCGAGCATGTAATACTATCTGTAAGGACTATGATAATTGAGTTCCTTAATCAAAGAATTTTATCGGAAAGACGAACTCGTCTATATTTAAAGGCCTTCTCCATTTTTCTGTATGAATAATTTAGACCAATTTTTCCAACAAAGGTTCGTATATGTCAGACGTGCTTAGGAATTAATTGGCGAATTGCTAGGGAAGACATTCATTCAGAAAGCGGGAATTTATTAAAGAAGGTGAAAAATAGTGGATAGAAGGGTTTGCTTGAGAACAAATTTCATAGAGGGTTTAAAATGGGTTATTGGAAAGTGAAGGGGATTAAGATAATTTAAAATAAAATGACAATAAATATTTATGAATCAAGTTAATAAACCACAAATCGTTAACACAATATTTTAGGAAAGCAATTCTTTGAACAGTATGAATTTTTTAGCAAATTTCTTTTACTTTAAGTAAGACTTTGTAAGTTATTTTAATTCTATTAAAAGGGGTAAAAGTAAAACTTTTTTAAAAAAAGAACAATTACAAAAGAGAAATTCAGAGATTTTTGAATTTATTAAAATTTATGCTGGTTTTTCGTATGTTCAGAACTTCTATCAAAGTTCTTTCTAAGAGTTCAGCAGAAATAAATGATTATCGAATATTTTGGAATTAAAAAAAATAATGAATACCAATCGGGAAGTTCTGAAAAAGCATAAAAGTAAGGCATGACTGTTTGGGGATGAATTTTTTCGTAATATAAGAGCAAATTTATTTACGGAATAAAAGAGTTCTCAGGATTGTTTTTCCATATATCAAAAAAGATTTGCTATATTATTTTTTTCTTGCCTTTAGCCTAGAATTTTCGAGTAAAAAAAAAGAGAAAATTAATAGAGGATACTGGGTTTTGCAAGAGTTCTTTTACAAGTTCTTTGACCAGAATAACAAGACCGTGCAATAGTGATTGGGATCAAACATGCACGTCTGGTCAAAAGAATTTTGGTCTCCGCAGTTCCCCAACTTTAATTCCCTCGAGTATAGCGTGAGTACGCATGTCTAGGTCAAGGCCAGCAAGATCACTATAGCAAAGTCGACGAACTGAAGTCCTTGGTCACGTGCGTGTAGGCTAGCATTTTGAAGGTCTTCGTCCGCAACATGTACGCCTATTTTAGGTCTCGCCTGTAGCGCGCAATCGCCGCCTAGGTCGGTCCCATTCATTGATCTTACAAGTTAAACAAATATTTATATGTTGAAACAATAAAAATATATCTAACTGCACCAAAACTATCACTGTGTCCTTTGTTGAGATCGTCTTAACTAGTGTAACAGGACATTTGCAATACCCGGTATGCACTGAAAACCTTTTAGAAATCTTTTATCAAAACTCCATTGCTCGAGCCACAGGGCCGTAGGCCACAGAGCGAAGGAGCGCCCGCCAAGCGCAGGCTCTTCCCGTAAGGATGAGTGGCACATTCGCTCATCTTGTATACATATGTTCTAAAACGTACGCTTTCGCTATCACTATTTTATTTACTAGTCATTTATTTAAAATTACCCTGTTGTTTCCTTGCTCTAAATTTCTAAACACAGATTTGTACAAAAAAAATGATAAAATCGGGAATAGCAAATGTGTTAAAACTATTTACACAGCACATAGAAATATCTAACTAATTTAAATATAAAGCAATTATATGGGTCTCCGCCAATCAAATCGACTCACCCAAGCTAAGCAGAGAAAGCAGACGTGATACGAACGCAGGCCATTAAATTCCTCTATCAGCTCGGGAACTGCGCCACTATTGCGTAGGTGCCAAACTTTCGGCTGGACTAATAGCATTCTTTCAAGCATTCCTTGTCTCACCTAAGTACGGCTTCCCTTGCACATAGGAGAGATCAGCTAGCTAATTCCTCCAATGTAGATCCAGGATATAAAAGATTGGTGAGATGATAAAATATGTATTATTTATTTAATTTACTAAATAGGATATAGCTATAAACTAGTTCATTCGCATCCATTTGCTGACAAGAATTCCAGAAAGTGCAGCCTGCGTGCGCTCACGTTATACGTATATCTTCACTCAAGTTATTTTTTTTAATTAGGAAACCTAAAAAGGTTGGCGCAAATTTCAATATGGCTACACTATCATACATCAACGGAACTTTGGAGATAGTTTCCCTTTATTCTAACCCCACAGGCTTGAGCTGTTACGCAAACCTACAAGCAACTTGGCGCAACACATTGACCAAGGTCAATGTGGATCTTGTTGACTTTTCAGTCGTAGATTATAAGGTCGAAAGCGGCAAATATGACTCCTTTTAGTCGAATTTCGGCCAGAATTATGCAATCAAAACCCATGAATGTGGATATTATATAGTAAACACTGATGTAACTACAGGCGACGAAATACAGACAATTTCTGGAATTGGTAGTGTTTCCAAAATGGTCTTCCTCTACTCTTTGAGGGATCTTCTCTATTCGCTTTTATTTCGATTCTTTTTTATATAAATATTATTATCCTAATCATTTGCTATTTTTAATTCCTTATTTATCCTATATTGCGTCTCGATTTATGATATGTGCTCTCTTTTCTTATTATCATTGATTTCATGTTTATAATGAAAATAACCACTAGCAACTCCAAATACTGTAGGTTTTAGACCTCGCAGGTTGAGAAAAAGGACGAGCGATGTCTATATATTTTGTGATCATGCAGCAAGTATAGAACTGTTCATGGACTAAGGGTGAGCCACTCATTTAGTGTGTTAGGCGAATGAGGTTGCGATGAGGTTTGTGCGTGCGCATACATTATCCTACACAGTTATTCCCTTTAACACCCCTGATTGAATCGGCGCACATCATTGCCATAAGACTCCCTAGCTCCTTTAGGAACCAAACACACAACCTTGCCCATAATACTACCCATGCAAATCCCTTTTCTATACATAAACATTCTAACATACATAATATTGAGCCTGTATCAAACTAGCTACCCGATATATACACCCGAGTTCACTCACATTTCCCCAATAGCAAGTAAATTATTGTACAATAAACTCCCCTCCGCCCTATTATATCTAGCATTGGCTCACACGCCTACACACTCTCCAAATGTTTGGCGTCCATCCTCTCTGACGCGGTAGAGTTAACATCCCCTTCCCATATACTTCATTCTTCTAATTTGATCGAAATATTTAGGAAAATCGATATAAAAAATAGTCGCTTTGTCGGTTTTGGTGTCGATAGCCTTTTTACCAATGTCCCGATTGATGAAGCTCTTCCAGTATTAGCGAACGTATTAGATAACCCCAAATTAAACCTCCCATTACTCAAAATAAAAATTCTTAAACTGGTTAAACTGTGTTTTATGACAATGTATTCAACAGCAAAATAGGTTTTTTTTCGACAAAAATATGGCCTTAGTATGGGGACCCCGTTATCCTCCATTCTTTGCAACTTGCTCATGGAGCACTTCGAAACCTCCACCCTCACCACTATCAAACCCCCAAACTTGGTATCGTATAGATACGTAGATGACGTGATTTCCACATAGCCATTATCTGAACTAGACTCCTTTGATCATTTTTTGACAAATTTATGTTGAATGAGAAAAGGACAATTATCTTCCTCTCTTGACGTTAAAGTCCTAAGAATTAATGATAAATTATCTTTTACTCTATATCGCAAACCCACCAATTCTAATTCCTATATACATTATTTCATGTCATGATGTTTATAAAAAGCTTTCCGAATTTGTAAACCCTGTTTCTTAAAAGAATAGATTACCTTTATTTCATCCTTGTTTATTGAATTAAAATACACGGTTCACCATATAGATGAAAGCCTATCTAAAGCTAGGTCAATATTCTACCGTTCTCAGAAAGAAAAATCCAATATGTAAAAAGAATTACTTAGCTCTTCCAATTTCCCCCTCGCTCAAAGTATTATACCCCATAGTATCTCACAACTTAACGACCTTCAAATATCCCTCAACTCCTAAAAGATCATTTTGATCCACTAAATCTGAATCACCTAATATAGATACAGGCATTTAACCTGAACCCATGTAAAACTCCAAATTGCCACTCCTTCTATGTGTTTGAGACCGGGAGGTAATTAACTGAACGTATTTATGAACATACGAGGGGCAGTCAATAAGTCATGCAATTCGGATATAAGGAAACGAGATTCGATGGAAAGTGTTGTATTATTTTTCAATATTACTACCCTCGACTTTAATGCACTTGCGCCACTTGTCTCTGAGGCTTCGAATTTTCGTCACCAGGAATCTCCCAACTGCTGTTCAATCCACTCCTGGACGGCGAGCTGGACATCTTCATCGTCCTCAAACCGGCATCCACACAGTGCAGCCTTGAGCTGGCGGAATAAAAAGTAGTCACTTGGGGCCAGATCTTGACTGTAAGGGGGATGGTTGAGCTCCTTAAATCCGAACTCGAGCAGGGCAGCTTGTGCAACTCTGGCCTTGTGGACTTTCACGACGTTGAAGTCGATCATGGGACGTAAGGTTTCTAGGGACCCAATGGGCAGAGACCTTGGTCATGGCCAAATTGTCGTGGATGATATTGATAACACTTCCATGTGATATTCCAAGTTCTCGCTCGATCTTTTCGACCTTCGCCTGTCGATTTTCCAGGATCATCTTCTCCTCACGGGCCATATTGTCCTCGTTGGTCACGTCTGACGGGCGTCCTGGACGGGGGTCAACTTCAAGGGACTCACGAACATGGCGGAACTCCCTATTCCAGTGAGCAATGGTTGCATAGGAAGGGGCGGTGTCGGTGTACACTGCAACCATGCGTTCATAGATCTCTTTTGCATTTTTGTCTTCCTTGGTCAAAGATTTGATCACTGCGCGGTGCTCAACCTCCTCCATTGTTGAAAATTTGTGACTGACGATCTGCGATCAGCTACTGCTTCTTAAATGGACGAGGCAGGAGCGAGCGGCTGCGGCTCCTGACTTATTTTAACTTGTCCTAACACCCCACAAACAACCATCCTCCTTCTTCTGTTTTGCCACACCGATTCGCAAAACTTATTGACCGACCATTGTAAGGGAAATATTCGTAGAACAAGCGATGCTTCTAGTATTTTCACCCATGTGAAGAACAGCAACCACATAATTGATTTCCCTAGTGCCCAAATAATTTACCAATGTAACGATTTTAATACAATAAAAATTATGGAATCTATATTAATCGCACAAATCCCCAACTTTAAGCTGTCAGAAAGTCAACACAAATGTAGCCGCTATGTACGAGTATCAAACTTCATTTTTAAAAATATTGTTAATCACCTAAAACTAATGCCACCTGATTAATGCCAGTTGCTGGTTTCTCTATATTTTATTATTTCTGTTCCTTTGTCAATTTCTCTCAGTATATATTTATAAATATATCTATATATATATATATATATATATATATATATATATATATATATATATATATATATATATATATATATATATATATATGTATATATATATATATATATATATATATATATATATATATATATATATATATATATATATATAATAAAAAAACTCACAAAGTGGCACGTGAAAAAAGCAATAATATGAAAATTAACCCAGAGGAAAATGAAAAGATGAGAATCCAAGTACTTTCAAACCATATTTGTGAGTTCATTTTCAAGGAATAGCATGAAAATGGAGAAGACAACCTTTTATAGGGTACAAAGATAAGAAGGGAACACCAATCAGATAGTACAAACCAATGGAAAAACATAAAAGCAAGACAGAAAAACGAAAAAAAAAAGAACCATAGGTAACTAATAACATACATATGCATCCATAAAACGATATACACACAACAACGCCGTGTATATAAATGGAATGTGGTGGGTGAAAAAACAAAAATATTTTAAAGGATTATCATTAAAACGAAAACATTTAGGGCTAAGAGTTAATCCAAGATCACAGCAGAGACACGTGGTGGGAGAGGCAATGCGAATGATATTATTCTAATAAAGAGTGACAACAGGCTGCATTATGAAGTTATTTGATTTAGTACAAGTATTTTGAAAACAGGGTCGAGTTTAAATAAGCCAGGCGAAATATTTATATTAGGCAAGATGCCAATTTATGAACACTCGACAATATTTCTTATTGTGAAAGTTCTAGTCAATGGGGTGGTTATTGTTTAGATAAATGTTAAAATAAAGCGCTGTTTATTTCACCTCTTCTAATATTATACTTATGTTGGTAAATTCCTAGTAAATAAAGATTTACCGGTTTAAGCAACTTAATATCTCTGTAAATTAAAGATATGAATCCACTTTATATAAAATGTTAGTCAACAATAATACAACAACGAAAAAAGGTGGATTCTATTTTATAGAATGTTCTATTTGCAATTTACCTTACTTTGGGAAAATTGGTATTCTTTATCTACTAGAATTTACCAACATAATTATAATACGATTATTAAAGGGGGTGAAATAAACAGCGCTTTATTTTTACATTTATTTGAAAATAACCACCCATTTAGTAGAACTCTGCAAAATTTCTTTATCATTCTGCTGATTTCACAAAAAGAAATATTGTCGAGTGTTCATATATTGTCATCTTGCCTAATATAAATATTGCGCCTAGCTTATTTAAACTCGACCCTGTTTTAAAAATACTTGTACTAAATCAAATAACTTCATAATGCAGCCAGTTGTCACTCTTTATTAGAATAATATCATTCGCATTGCCTCTCCCACCACGTGTCTCTGCTGTGATCTTGGATTAACTCTTAGCCCTAAATGTTTTCGTTTTAATGATAATCCTTTAAAATATTTTTTTTGTTTTTTCACCCACCACATTCCATTTATATACACGGCGTTGTTGTGTGTATATCGTTTTATAGATGCATATGTCTGTTATTAGTTGCCTATTTTTCTTTTTATTGGTATTTTTGTATCTGGTTTTTGTGTTTTTCCATTGGTTTATAGTATGTGATGGGCGTTCCCTTCTTATCTTTGTACCCTATATAAGGTTGACTTCTCTATTTTCATCCTATTCCTTAAAAATGAACTAGCAAATATATTGCGAAACTGCTTGGATTCATTTTTTCATTTCCTGTCGGTTAATTTTCATATATATATACATATATATATATATATATATATATATATATATATATATATATATATATATATATATATATATATATATATATATATATATATATATATATGTCAAAAGGATCCCACAGGTAAATGAGAAGCGGATTTCAAGTCTTTTCGAACTTGTTCAGTTCATTTTAAAAGAATAATGAAGAATTTTACAAAGGTGGTATATATAAGAGCCGGGAAAGCACTATCACTTTCATCTCTTCTTTGTTCATTTATCGGAAAAAAATGACTCTATCATTTGGAATTTGGCAAATTTATTTATAAATCTGATGACTATGTTAAAGGAAATAAATATTCCCTGACTAATTTCAATATATCCCTCGGTCTCTTTAAACTGGACCCTGTAATTAAAAGGTTTATTTGTAACGAAATTGTGCATTTTAAATCTTAACCTCTTTGATTTACTAAATTTGCTGTATTCCTTTTGTCTATTTCGATGTATTTATAATTGCATGTTTATGTTCTCATAGATTTAAGACCGACTTTGCGTACATTCTTTTCTCATAGTTCGAAATGCCGGAAGAGTCGTATTTTTATGGCTTTACCCTTCATTTCCGGTATTTTATCCCTTTCCTGTTATTATTTTTCTATTTTGTGTCCTCTCGTTGTAGACGGGCGGGGTAACGCTTTTCCAGCTCTTATATATACCACCTTTGTAAAATTATTCATAATTCCTTGAGAATGAACTGAACAAGTTGGAAAGTACTTGGAATCCTCTTTTTATTTTTCTGTGTGATTTTTTGGCATTTATTGCGGAACTCACGAGCTACATTGTAAGTTTCTCATATATATATATATATATATATATATATATATATATATATATATACTTTGTGTCGCCAAAAAATGTAACACACTTTAAATAATTGCAATGTTAGTCTCTATTAAAATATATTTCATTTTTAAAATTTAATGGAATCTACAAACATTAATTTATTTTGTTAACGCCTGTTCTCAAACTGACGTTCGTTCTGGTCCAGACACTGCTGACAACGCGAAGCAATGGAATCGCAAATATCACGAAACAATTCGTTCGGTATTTGCGTGCATTCACGTTTAATGGCTGCTTTCAATGCTGTGACTGTTGCAGGTTTCATTGCGTAGACTTTGTCTTGTAGATAGCCCATAAAAAAGTCTAGTGGTGTTGGGTCTGGTGAAGGCGGGGGGTATTCCACGAAACCCCTCCCTCCAATCCAAGGAAGGATCTGACATCGTGATGGTAGTGCTGAAAATAAAACTTCTTATCTTCAAAGTTATCCCTAATACTTGTAGATAGCCCATAAAAAGTCTAGTGGTGTTGGGTCTGGTGAAGGCGGGGGGTATTCCACGAAACCCCTCCCTCCAATCCAAGGAAGGATCTGACATCGTGATGGTAGTGCTGAAAATAAAACTCCTTATCTTCAAAGTTATCCCTAATACTTGCCATGACAGACTGTTGCAGCAAGTTCAACTAAACGGGACCAGTCATTGTAGCATCAAAAAAGAATGGTCTAATGAATCCTCTTGATGATCAGCCACACCACACTGTAACTCCTGGTAAATTAACATGGTGTTCGACCATAACATGCGGATTCTCAGATCCCCAGTAGGTGCAAATTGGTGATTAATTGAACCATTTAATTTAAATTAACATGGTGTTTGTCCATAACATGCGGATTCTCAGATCCCCAGTAGGTGCAAATTAGCGGTTTATTGAACCATTTAATTTAAATGTGGCCTCATCACTCCACAAAATTTTTGTTTGAAAGTGTGTATTTTCGGCACATCGTTCCAAGTACCACTCGCAATAGGGCACACTTCGGTCTGGATCATCGTCATTAAGAGCATAGACTAATCTTGGAATGTAACTTTTCATTGAGAACGCTTCATAATGAGATGGACAGAGGATTTTAAAATGACGAGCTCACGACTGGCTTACGCACAGATTTTCTTGGACTTCAGGGATACGTTTCCAACACTCTTTCTTACTTTGTAGGGGATGACGATGTTCGTGGTCTTCCAGAACACTTCTCGTGGATGTTCTGAACAGTTCCATAGGCGCCAAACTTATCTCTAATTCGAATGATGATAAAGCGCGTTGGTGGTTCTTTTTGAATTTCGCTCCCAAATTGTCTTTGTACTTCAACTGCGTTTTCACATTTCCAGTAGCATATTAGAATGAACTTTCTTTCTTCAAAGTTTAGTCAGACTGCCATCATTAAATCTGCAAAGAAAAAAATCATTTAAATAGACACCTACTTTACAATTATTTAAAGTGTGTATACATTTTGGGGGGACACCTAGTATATTTTATATATATATATATATATATATATATATATATATATATATATATATATATATATATATATATATATATATATATATGTATATATATATATATATATATATATATATATATATATATATATATATATATATATATATACATTATCGAGGAATTATCTCCCTACTTTAGTCGGAGAATTATTGTTCAACTGTTAGCCGCTTAACATTTACTCCAATACAATACCTCTGACAAAGTATTCATATATTTAATGACTTTTAGCGAGCCAGTCTGACTCACATCACTTAGGAAGGGAAATAATTCCTCTATTGGCTGAGTCGACTCTGAATTCGTCTAAAAGAGTCTAAATACTGAATTATGAGAGTACCACAGCGTTTAATCAGTTGTAAGGAAAGAGCCGATCAACACGTAAGGATCCAGTAAAACATCAAGAATTAACCAAATATATAAATAAATATATATATATATATATATATATATATATATATATATGTATCTTTTAATTTATTAATTAAGTCAAATATTTATACTAAATTCTCTCAGTTTAACATGGTTCGCATGAATCGAATATTGGCCTACTCCTAACAAGAGCCGTGATCAAAACAAAGTAGGCCTCACGTAAACAAACCAATTGCCAGATAGCGAATTTCTGGAAGCCTCTAAGTTACAGATTTAAGCAACCATTTACTCTCCACTAATCTAACTAAAAATAGGACAGAAGTCACGAAATACTTTATCTCATTTGTTAGCATGGAGCAGGTTTAAAAATCCTAATTAATCAAAACAAATATATATATATTCATTTGGACTTACAGGACCTTGGTCAGAACAGGGGTTGACGGATGTCGCTATACTGGATTTTTCAGCGAGTCTTCGGTAAATTCAAAGCTCCAAGATGACGGGGAAATTCCAGTGTCCCGTTATAAAGATGAAGGGGGGGGAGGTATGAGGAAATTGTCGATCTCTTTATATGACTTTATCGATCCGGTTATAAGTCTAAAAGATGGAGAGAGAAGTTTTGCTCTTGCTCAAGGAGTACTTTTCTTTGTAGCTCTTGAGGTCTTCTTGTACCTTCGTCTACTTTGCATGGTTACCAAACTGGGTTTTGGTATACGGAGTGATCCCGAAAGTAATTAAAGGGAACTCACTGAGAGATTAATTCTTTTTCTCTCAAGAGTACTGAGATTTAGATTTAAGAGTCCCTCAAGGGGTGAGAGGATCTTCTTTTATCTTGCTACCGAAATTCCAGTTTGGCACTTAAGAATTTTGATCCAGCCAGACCTCTTGATAAGTCTGCGAAGGATAAATCAGTATGGTACCGATAAGAAAATGAGACTAACTTCTAAATCTTAGAAGTCGAGTCCGGAACAGGGCGAGGGACTGATCACAAAAATCTAGTCCTATATCGTCTCTAACAGAATAATCTCTTTCTTTCGTTACGGGGATTATTAATAGCCCGGGGACTGCGCCAACTAAGGGGGACGAGGTAGTGCCACTGAATGGAGTGCGAGGGGAGAGGAGGGTGACATTACGGAACCCAGGTCTGCTTCTTAATGAGAGGCACCGAAAACCGTCAAATATTTCTCCTCGTTGGTCTTTTTGATCTGACACCGCTCTTTGGCGCTCTAACCGCGGGCCTTCTGACCTCGTAGGTAATCGGATCTTTTGGACTCCGGTGAGTAACTGGGTGTTTTCTTAGCAAGTTGTTCAACCCATCAGTTAGATGGATTTCTTCCTCAATTTAGCTGAAGCCAGTTTCTTATAAGAGCTGCTTGATGGCCTTTTGTGGCTTCCTTGCGACGTACAGCTCGAGTAGACAACCCACTCAGCGGTGAAATCAGAGTCCTTCAGCAGCTCGACTGTTAGTCAAACGACTAACGTTCCCACGCCCCTCAATTTGTGGTACTTTTCTTTCGCTCTCTCCGAACAGGGATTTTAATATATATGTACACTTGGCTCTATGGCTGCCGTTACGTTTTAATTCCTCTACATATATATTATACGTGTGAATTTGGGCAGTATATTTTCATTATAGCATGTTTTATTAAAAGTTACCGCTAGTTTCGAATTAATCATTCTTTTTTCAATCTTCTCTATTTTTCTTATATTCGTCTTTTCTTTATTATTTAACCTGTGGATTAGCGTACCGAAGTTTATTGGGGACTGATGCTTGTTATTTTGCCAAAGGTAAAAGTAAATTAGTGTAATTTAGCACTTTCTTTAATTTAACTGACGCGTTTCGATACATTGAGAATCATCTTCAGAGCTACAATGGGGAATTATTACAAAGTATTCAGTTTATATATGTTACAAAATGTATTAATAAAATTACTAATGAAGCTATACATGTATATGTAGATTGAAACCAGTTGATAAAAGGGCGGAGAAGTAGGTAGCTAGAGAGGGGGGGGAGAATTAAGCTGCTTGCCAGGGGGGATTAGTGGCTAGGGTAAGTTCTGAGTACACCTGTCCCTCCGTTTGCTTTTCCTGCGCTGGGCAGGATTTCATTAGAGTTAGACTGTATGTTTAAATTTGGTTTTTTCTCTTGGATATATATAGATTCAAGGAAGAACAGTTGACGCCTGTTGGGAGCATAGTCTAAAATTTTGGTGTTTTGTTCTATCATTTTTCGGCTGAGGCATGTTCCGTGTACTTCCTGTCTATGTTTTTAGGTGCACCGTTGTTCAGATGGTATGACATTCTTTTTTAGAGAGTGGTTTCGGTCATGCCAATATACGAGTTATGTAGGAGCTCACAGTCTCCTTGTTTATATGTGTACTCTTATATCAGATGTGTTCTTTGTTTCGTTTGTAGCGGGGATTTAGGGTTATTTTTCATGAAGAGGGTTGAAGTACGTTTATTTTGATAGTAGATGATTAGTGCGATCTTTTTCTCGGCATTTCTGGGTTTTATTCCTCGTTCTATAATGTCCTTGATGGCTCTTTCCTTTGCATAGTGTTCTGTGCTCATAGTATTCTTGTAGAAAAGTTTAATAATATCCTCTTCTGGGGTTCTGAGAGGTACCATCTGTCCATTTTAATTCTTATAGCTGTTTGTATTTCTTTATTGGAGAATCCGTTATTTACGAGTACCTGAGTGGCTCTCTAAAGTTCGTTGTGTGTGTCCTTCCATGTGGTGCAGTGGGTCAAAGCACAATTGATGTACGAAGATATCACGCTTGTCCGGTAGCGCTTAGGACATTCGCTATCCCTATTCATGCAAAATCTCGGGCTGGCGGGTTTAACATAAACTTTACTTGTCATTGTTTCATTGATATTGGTAGTGAGGATATCTAAGAATGGTAATTATGGCCTTACTTGAATTTTATGGATGTATAAGATTTGTTGTTTCAACAGAATGGCACCACATGTCACACAGCCAATGGAACAATGGCTTTATTGAATGCGAAGTTCCCAGGTCGCATCATCTCTGGAAACAGCGAGGTGAATTGGCCACCACAATCGTGGGACTTGACGCCTTTAGATTTCTTTTTGAAGGGTCATCTAGAAAGTATGGTATATGCGAACAAGCCAACAACAATTCAACAGCTGAAGGATGAGATTATAAGGCATATTGGTGAGATCAAGGAGCAACTCTGCAGAGACGTCATCAAAAATTTTGACGATCGAGGGGAGGTGTGCCGCTGAAGCCTTGGCGGACATTTAGGCGATATTATTTTCTCACATAATTGCCATGACTCACATAACATGATACAATAGTGAAATCAATAAATTTACATTAATAACAATGTTTTATTTCACTGCTAACTTCGATCCGTCTTAATGGAACACCCTTTATAATTTATATCTCTCATAAGCGCGAGAGAATAATGAAATAAAGCCAGAAAACGGGATAATTATTCTTCGAAAATAGTTATTTCCTACTTCGAAAAAGTCCGAGCTAGGGTGTGATTCAAACCAAGCATAATGATGCTGCGAGCAGCCTCAAAGAATCATAAGGCCTATAGCCCTTCTGTTAGGCCACCATACCAACCTGCATTGATAAGAAAGATGAACCAGAAATTCCAGCTCCCATCAAATTGATAAGCCTCGGATTGACGAGATACGATGGCAAGGCCCAAGTGGTTATACTGCATATTACCTCTCTAATAGGCTTGTGGTTGCTCATATGAACCCAGCTTGAGGTTCGGGATCCGATACAGAGTGTCCTTTTTCTCCTGCCTTTTAGGCGGTCGCCTGAGAAAGCAAAGCTGGACTGGCTTCAAATGGAGAGTCGTCCGTAGGCAAATCTTCAAAAGGGTGTTAGATAAAACCTAAGAATTCGCTAGGGATGGAGAAGCCTCCTCTCCGCTGTTAGTGTCTCAAAGGGGCCCAAGAGAGTTGGCACCTCCATCCCAGAAGCGGAGTTGGCCAGGACAGCTCCGAAGATATCAAATGGAAAAACCCCTTTGGCGCATTCAAAATGTAGAAGGAGGGGACGCTTCCCTGTTTAGAGTGGTAGTGTAGCTATTTTAGCTCTTCGTCTGACCCATCAAAAATGTCAGGAAAGGATTGAGAGTTATATATATGGATATAGTTTGAAATGCTGGAAATGTTAAAATTGTTTAGAAAGCTTGCCAACAGACGATAATTTATTACACATGTGATTACAAAGGAAAAAAGAAGGAGGTTGAAGGGTTATATCTCACTTTCAGCCGCTCCCGCCTATCACATCTCGGGTTTTCACTCTTTTCAGGAGACAGCCATAAGTGCGTTAAATAATGTTGTTCGCAACCTAGGACAGTCAAGTAACGAACTAGAAGTTGTCCAGTGATCGGTCGTTCCCTAAAGGTTACATCACTCAACAGGGCAGCCATATAGGCAGGGAGAAAGGGGCGTACCTATTGGAACGTACCAATCCTCGATATGACGGCTAATATCTGAAGAAATGTTGTGGCAGACCCAGAGACAGGACTCGAAACTTTTAGTTTGTCTGGCAGCCAACACGTCAGTAAAGACCGCTAACCACAAGCAGTACAGCCTTTTCACCCGAAAACGGCGATAAAGACGTATTCAGCCCATTACACGTATGCAATTGGTTATTGGGGTAAAACCGATATTCCTAGTATTTGCCCCTAACGTCTAGGTCCCCTCAAGTTCTGCTCTCTTGTAACCTGCAGGAGCAAAATGGCGTTACTTCTAGAGGATCAAAATCCTCCCTTCTTATACGATAATAAGTAGCTGTTCAGATCATTTAGCCTAGACAGAGGGTTGAAGGATTAGTCTTGAAGAAAAAAGAATTATGAAAGTGAACGAGGAGGAAGCGATCCAACAACTTACCCCGGCCCCGTCAAAAGAGTTGAATTCAACCCTAATTTGCGCTCATTCGGTGTGAACAGAGTTCCTCCTGATACCAAGAGCAAGTAGATAAATGTTGGTCGGGAAGTTATAAAATAAAAACAAAGTAGCGCTAAGAAGGAGGGAGAGGGAAGCACACAAACGACTTTTCCAGGCCCCATCAGAGAGTTCATGTCAGCCCAATGACATGGCTTCTCTAATTTGCACTTAGGGCTGGAGGATGCGCAGCTCCTCTAAGCACTGAGTGTAACAGTCTAAACAGGGTACTTCCCCCTCCCCTGCAGGGCATTGACTAAGAACAGGCAAGGAAAAAGAGGTTGTTTTTCAGAGCCCAATTGAAATTACCTGGCGATGGAGAGGAGAGTATGCCAGAAAGCAGACGATTTGAAAGCTTAAGGTCAACAATAACGAAGGCTCGATTAAACATGCAAAAGAAACAAGTGCAAGAAACCGAACACAGTTGGATACTTCCCGAGAGAAGCGATCTTTGTTGTTAAGACACAGCTAGTGTGGGAGATAGGTAAGGGGAGTTGCGGTGTCTAGGATTTCAAATTTGATAGGGAAAACTTTAAAACTAACTTAAATTTAATGGGAAGCCAGTGCAGTTCGCAGAGCGGGGGTGTTGCACGAGAAAACTGTCCTCGGCGGAAGAAAACTTAAGCCGCAATGTTCTGAACAAGTTGAAGAGGACCAATTGTAGTGTTGGGGACTCCAGGGAGAAGAGTGTTAGGATAATCTCAAAAGTGTTTCGTTCAAAGTGGGAACTGATAGGACCGAGATTACAGAGAAAGCAGAGAGATGATTGGCTGATATTAACAACATGACATTTGAAATTTAGTTCACATTCTAGGGAAACACCAAGGTTTCTAACAATGTCAGAGACGGTGATGTCGGAGCCATCTAGATCGAGACAGAAAGCGACATTTTTATCGCGAGTGATATATGTTGAGATGCCCATCAAGAGAACCTCAGTCTTTTCATGTTTGTATTTGAGGAACCTATGCGATATATATGCGGTAATCATCTAATATGCAGATAAAATTTAGGACGGCCACGGTTAACGAGTTAGGAAGAAAAAAAAAATATTTGCGAGTCATCGGGATAAAAATGAAATGATTGACTTAGAAGAGATAAAATGAAGGAGGTAGATAAGAAAGAGATTGGAGCCAAGGAAAAGGCACCGTAGAACACTGTATGACAGCAAGTCCTCAACACCGATGCAAACAGAATGAGTACGATATTAAAGACAAGAGCAAAACAAATTTAGAGCAGTCCCACAGTCACCCTGAATGTCATAACGGTGGTGTAGAATAGTGGTGTGGTCATCTCTGTCAAATGCTGCCTATAAATTGAGAAGTACCTGATTTATAGGCCGCTTAG
Organism: Ceratothoa steindachneri; assembly: GCA_963969495.1. Classification (NCBI taxonomy): domain Eukaryota; kingdom Metazoa; phylum Arthropoda; class Malacostraca; order Isopoda; family Cymothoidae; genus Ceratothoa; species Ceratothoa steindachneri. The sequence continues at coordinate 90,462,844 of OZ018328.1, forward strand.
CGTCGGCTTCGTGTCAGAGCCAGTTTGTCACTGAAGAAGAGCCGATTCGCAGCTCTGACTTCACTTGAAGCCGGTCTGAAAGATTTCCTCGATGCTGGGAGAGGACATTTGTTTAGTAATCGAAGTTGAGAGATTGTACAATAATTTAAAGGATTATATCGGTCAAGATTTTGTTTCTTCAAGATCAGTGGAACTAAAGCATTTTTTAAATTATAAGCTCCTCACCTAGCGACAGGGAGGCTTTGAAGACACCCAGTAGGTGTAGTTGGAGCACTGGTAGGAAATGAACATAAAGACAGTGGGAAATTCTCAAACGCAGATCAGGTGGGCTTAGTTGAGCAGAGAACTGATGCGAGCTCTTTAAGGGAGACTGGATGAGGGAAGTAGGTTTAGGAGGTGGGGTAAGGAATGGTGAAGTGTGAAGGCAAAGACGGGATCCAAGAGGGAGGAGTTTTTGTGTAGCCTATGAGAAAAGGGATCGAGGATCTTTAAAAGTGCACGAGAATTTGGTTTGTTTTAATCAAAAGGATAGGCAAGAGAAGCTCCTTCTGTTACCATGCATTAGGTGCAGCCCGAACGTAAATGCCTATCACATGCTCTTCTATTTTTTTTATCTTTTAAGAGAATGTTGGAGAACCAAGAGGAACGGGATCTGCGAGATGGGTAGGACGAGGTAAACTTCAGATTCTAGGCAGGAGAAGAGTGGTTGAAAAAGGGAGTGAAGGGATAGGTTGTGGTAAGAAGAAGATGAGACAATGGGCCCATCCGAAGGTAGTGAGGCAAGATCCCGTTGTGTCAGCCCAAAGTTAATGGAGAAGAGTTTATGGTGGTGTGACCGTGCAAAAAAACAATTTGAGAAATTAGTTTGAAAAGTTAGCGATAAACCTAATTGAGTAAAAAAGTGATTACAGATACTCGTAGCATTTGAAGGGTCTGTGACAGAAGTGGTGTAATAGATATTAGAAGAAAAAGAGATTAAGAATGTTGATGTGGGTTGGGTGGGGAAGCCATGAGTTGAGGAGAGAAAAGGGTTCAATAATCTAAGAAGTCGTTGATGTAAAGTGATTGTTTGTGGAGGATATTGAATTCATCCAGTACGAAAAAGATAGCTGGAGATTTAGGGAAAGCGACATTAAGGAGATCAAACAGTTTGTCAAATAAAATCCAATAGGTGAGCAGGTGGTATGTAGATGTTTAGGACTTTGAGAGAGTATTTCATATAAGAGTAGCAAGAACCAGTTTGAAGGTGTGGAGTTAGGGGTTAATTGGTTTGATTAAGGTACTGAAAAAGTCAGCAGCGATAATATCTAACTAACCAGTTCTCCTGTTAGTTCCACACTGGTGTAGGAAAGTGCATCTGATGTGTGTAGCGGCTGCGAAAATATAATTTGTAGAAAACCCTCCCTACTTCTAAGTGATGTAGATTACCTCAGATAAAATCTGTCTTTTTTTGAAAATTAATATATATCAATTTAAGAACGCAATATAGACAAGTGGAGAATTCTTTATTGTAGAGTGGCAGGCAAGAAAGGAGAGGCAGAAAAGTCTAGAGCTAGGTGCAACATAGGCCAGAGATAGACCGAAGTAGTGAAAAGAACCTTCGGTTATGGTGGTTAAGTTGTCTCTCTGGCGAACGCTAAAAAAGTAGGGCGGTACACAAAAGAAGTGTTCTAGAGAACAGTAAGGTGGTTATTATCTATTTAAATTATTAAAATTTGAATTATGGTTCTCTATCACTATTCATTTTGCCTATCAGCCTACCTCTTCACCACGTAGTAGAAGAAATCTCTGCACCGTGAGAGACGTGACACAAAGTGAGGTAAAATATGCTACAAAATATCTAGCCGACACTGAATAGTGAAACCCACATAAAGACCAGAACAACAATCGCAGGAAAGACCGGCTTCACACGAGGTATATAATACACTTACTGGGCAGACAGAGATTTGGGTGGTAGGGGTAGTTAGTTATTTTTTTAGGGTAGATGAGTTAATGTACGTGAATGTGTATATATGTTTAAGCATGCAATGTGCGTGTTATTCCTTGAAAATGTTACAGCAAAGGTTGGAATGCCCTAATTGGTTTACATTATTTCCAAGAAGAGCTTAGAATAGGATAAGGAATGTACGACGGCAATATACAGTGTATGTAAATATTCGCTGTTATGCCAATAAAAAGTGATGAAAGATGCTTAAGATGGTTTCAGCTCGTTTTTTCCCATTTGGGTGTATCTCCTTCATACTATGTGTGAAGGTATGTAAGTGTATATATATATATATATACATATATATATATATATATATATATATATATATATATATATATATATATATATATATATATATATATATAGCGAGTAGTGGGTCAGCAGCTCCATTTTAAACAAACAAATCTTCTCTGCTTATATATATATATATATATATATATATATATATATATATATATATATATATATATATATATATATATATATATTTATATATATATATATATATATATATATATATATATATATATATATATATATATATATATATATATATATATATATTGTGAGGGTATGGAACGTACATACTCGAATGCCGCTAGACAATCGTGGAAACGAAAGAAATTTGTCGTTCGAGTTGACCGTCATCTCCCCCCCCACCCACCCTTTTCCCAACTGGCGACAGTAAGTCTGACGAAAGAAGACCTATCTCACAGAGAAGCCTAAATTCTATTTGCCTTCCTTATGATGTCATGGAGATTGTCCAGAAGGCGCTGCGATAAGCGAATTGTCATGAATGGAATCTCTCTCTCGATTTCCCACAATCCTCGGTATAAATAATATCGTCGTTCTTCCCTCTAGAGCAGTGTCCCAAACCTACTCGCGTAATCCTCACGTTGAATGAGAGTCGTTGCCGTAACGTATCGACTGTCAATGCGCCGCCAAGAAAAATTAGTCGCTGTCTCAAAGTGTTCCTGAAATAAATCCCGCCCCGCTGAGTCTGTGACTAGAAGAATACGCTCTGTTGCTCAACGTAACTTGAGAAAGAAAAGGAACATCCAAATAGTTTACTATTTGTTAGTGTCACATCCAGTTAGGAGTGAACTAACCGGAACTGCAGTCAGCAGCCCCGAACCCGTCGTCTTATCCCCCCTCTCCCCGAGAACTTGTGTTAACGCCACCCGAACCACCCCGTCTGGACCTGAGTAGTCGTCTCTCCAATCCATCACAATTAATAGTAATCTGTAAACCCAGTGTCCCTCTGTTCTTAAACTACCTATTTAATTAACAGTGATTGATACTCCCATTGAGTCATTATAAATCTAGACGCTTAACGTCAGTGTTTAATATTTAATCCTTAATTTTGTAAAGTGAAGTTTATTTTTTGTAAGTGTGTTTATTCGTGGCTCCTCCCTTTTGACGTACCCTTGGCAAGACTTTAATTAAGAATCCCTTCGGCTAATTTATTCAACCTGTATTATGCACTCTTAGAATTCAACAATCACAAACCTCCCCCCAGTAACAAGTGGTACTTTTATAGTGAGAATCCCGGCTACAACACCGCCCGCCTCTAACCAGCTTTCGCACGCTCAGTAGGAATTAAAGCCTACCTACCTATATATATATATATATATAGGATCGTAGATTGAGTCATAGGGTCAATACCATCGACTTAAACAAAAGCGGTGTGTCCAGATCAAGGACTAGAATAATTATTGGACCAGACTATGAGCAATTCTACGACATATATATAATATATATATATATATATATATATATATATATATATATATATATATATATATATATATATATATATATATATCCAACACACCGCAAGAAAGAGAAAGAGAAAACGAAATAATTGGAAAATAGTTATTTCCTCCTTCGAAAAAATCCGAGCTAGGGTGGGATTCGAACCGTCCACACGGAGGTAGCAGGCAACCGCTTTGATTTATATTAAACCGCCTTTTAGATCACTGGGCTACGCGGAACACAAAACCTTCTGAATAGACAATTTTTAAGGCACGCTTTGAATGGTCGATGGAGATTGAGAAAGAGAGAAATTAATTGGAAATTCAAAGGACAAAGGAGAAATTGAGTTAATCACTCAGAATGATGAAATAAATCCAACACACGTAAGAAAGAGAAAACGGAATCATTTTTCTTCGGAAATTGATATTTCCTACTTAGAAAAATTCTAGCTGTGGTGGAATTTGAACCGTGCACGCCGTGTTTGTATAAACTCTCGCATGTGTGTTAATGTATATATGTATTTGTATAATTTATTATTATTAATACTCTATATAAATATATTTTTAAGGTGATGACTTCATACACATGACTAACACATGATGGTGGGGGATTATTATACGTCCCATTATGGAGGCATTGTTTTGTTGTATTTTTGCCTCCTATCTTCTTAACTCCGCTATTGTTATTCTTTCATTTTTCTTCTGCAAGTTTATTCCAATCTTTACCCTCGTTATTTGCCAAATGTTATTATTCTGCCTATACTAATATACTAAGTCTATTTCACTCATCTTAATTTATGCACTTCTTTATTTTTCTTCTCAAATGAGGCTTTAAGTAGTTTCTTTTCTTTAGCCTATTCGTCACTGAATAAGTACAAGTAATATATGTATATACCAGGCAATGGCTTCACCACTCCCCCCTATGGGGGAGCTTGCGCTCCACTACTAAGATTAAAATTTAAAATCTAAAAAAAAGCAGCCATGGTTACTTTTCTATGAATTTTCTGAACTTCGCCAATTATAAGAATTTTAAAAAGGAACTCTAAACTAAATTTCCCCCCTTCAAAATATCACGTTACGAAAATATAGTTATAGAAGATAAATAAAAATAAATTTTATGAACTTCACCATTTGTTATTCTTTGGGTTTTAAAAAATTCGCAAAATTTCGATACTTATATTTGAACCTCACCATTTTGATTTTGATATTATAAAAGAATTATTAGAAATAACTTTAATAAAAAAACATAAGTCATAACCAAACTAAGATGAAATTTCTATTCAAATACTCAAAGAGATCCCCTTCTTATAAAGTTAAAACGTGTTTTTTTTAATATTTTTAATCTTTTTAAGTGTACAGGTAAACTGGTAGGAATTTCCACTGCATGCTTTACCCCCCCTCCCCCCCTCCTTTTCCCACCTCCCTCTCCCGCCCCTCCCGGTAGCCCCTTCGATCTACCCCCTCTCTCTATTATTACTTCTCTCCCTCTCCCTATCCCCCACTCTCTCCCCCTACTATCTCCTTTCTCTCTCCCCTTGCGCCATGTTACCTCCCCCTATTCCCCCAACACCCCACTGCCCCATCTCTCCTCTTTCCATTATCCCTCCTCCCATCTTTCCACCTATACCTACCTCTCTATTTCTATCTTTCTCCTATATATCTCTCCCCTTTCTTCCTTCTATACTAAAGGATATCAAAAAACAGAACCAAAATTCTTTTCTCCCCTCTACCCCTCTCTTCTCTCCTCTTCCGTAATATCTCCACCCCTCCTTCTCAAATCTCTCTTTGCCTTCTCTTTCCTCCTATCTCCCCTACAAAAAGACATCCAAATCAAGAGAAAAAAGAATAAAAAATATCTCCTTTATAAAATATAGATTTAGAGATATGACGCTCGATCTGTTGCTGTGGCCGCAACGTTTTTCGCTCATAACTAGCGGTCAGTCATGCATGAGCGTAAACTGCCGAGCATGCGAGGTGAAATGCTTATTCATTTTAAGTATATTATATGATAGACAAAGTGCGCAGCTCTTTTGAATCTGTCTTAAATTTAAAAATAATAATAATCAGCAAGTAAACAATGGTTATATATATATATATATATATATATATATATATATATATATATATATATATATATATATATATATATATATATATATTATAGTGAAACCTCTGTATAGGAGCATAGAATGTTTTTACGAGAGTAGTTTTGGTATTAAGTTTACCATACCCTCTTCAGTTGTATAATGAGAAAAGAATGAACAACACAAGTTACTAAATATCTTAAAATCCCAACAAAAGAAAAAAACAGAGAAAAAGAGTGATCAATCAGGGAATGTTGTTTTAAGATAATTAACTAAAGTGTTCGAAAGATTAAAATTGGGAATTTCTCCGATTGGTATTGATTCTAGAATTTTTCTTTAACGGAAATCTTTACAATTATCTATAATTTGGGCATTTGAATTATCTATTTGGTGGTTGTAATTGCTAAGAAGGTTAAAAATACATGAATCTAGTACTTACTGCTTTTAAGCCAATCTGCACTCACTTATTTTTGATAATTAGTAACCACACAATCAGGGGACGAATTTCTCCCCCATTCTTTATCCCCTCCTTTACTGGTTGGACTAAGCCCTTAATGTGTAATTGTCCCCTTATATATATATAAATATATATAAATATATATATATATATATATATATATATATATATATATATATATATATATATATATATATATATATATATATATATATCCAGCAAACCGAAGAAACAAAAAACAGGATAATTTTGATTCGGAAATGTTATTTCCTAATTAGCAAAATTCCGTACAGGGGGTGGGATTCGAACCGTGCACACTGAAGAACTGGGCATCTGCTTTGATCTCAATTAAACCGTCCTTTAGACCACTCGGTTAGGCGAAAGAAAAAATAGTCCGAATAAACAAGCTTTTAAGGTACGCTTCGCAAAGTGGATCTGGAAAATGATTGAGAGAGAAATTGATAGGGAATTCAAAGGACAAAGGAGAGTTAAGGTAAACACGCGGCGAATTTACAAAGTGTAAATCTTTCATGAATGCGAAAGAATGATGAAATGAATCCAGCAAACCGCAAGAAACAGAAAAACAGGATAATTTTGATACGGAAATGTTATTTCCTAATTCGCAAAAATTCCGTAGAGGGCTGGGATTCAAACCATGCACAATGAGGCAGCGAGCAACCGCTTTGATCACAATTAAACCGTCCCTTAGACCACTCGGCTACGCGGAAGACAAAGTTTATTTATTTATTTATATATATATATATATATATATATATATATATATATATATATATATATATATACATATATATATATATATATATATATATATATATTTAAATATATATATATATATATATATATATATATATATATATATATATATATATATATTTATATATATATATATATATATATATATATATATATATATATATATATATATAGGGGTTTAAGGCCCGTATTCCGAAATTACCTTAAAAATGATATATAATAAAATATGATGTGATTGCAATTTCCTACCCAAAAAAATTAAGGCACTTTGAGGGGATTTTGCCCAAGAAAAAAAATTGTCTACATTACAAACATTTGTTCAGAAATATATATATATATATATATATATATATATATATATATATATATATATATATATATATATATAAATATATTTATATATATATATATATATATATATATATATATATATATATATATATATATATATATATATATATATATATATATATATCATCACTAACTATAATTTATGAACTGGATTATTTGAGTATTTGAATAATATTTCATCTTAGTTTGGTAATGACTTAGGTGTTTTTCTAAAAGTTCAGAAATAAATATAAGTATTGAAATTTTGCGAATTTTTTAAAACCAAAAGAATTAAAAATGGTTAAGTTGGCAAAATTTATTTTTAGATATCTTCTTCTATAACTATATTTTAGCAACGGATATTTTGAAAGGTGAGAAATTTAGTTTAGAGTTTCGTTTTAAAATTATTATAATTGGCGAAGTTCAGAAAATTTACAAAATTTTAACCATGGCTGCTTTTTTTTAGATTTTAAATTTTATATACAGGTAGTGAAGCGCAAGCTTTTCCCCGTAGGGGGGAGTGGCGTAGCCATTTCCTGGTATATATATAATAAAAATTGAAGTCTGTCTATCTATGGGAAGAAAGGTTAGAAAATGTAGGTACATAAAACCTATGTGTTTTCTTATGTAGAATTTTCCGCGGAAGATAATGGAATTAGTCCTGAGTCTCTAAGTTATACCCAAAAGGAGCTACGGGCCCTTTTACAAACTTCCCCGCCCCCCCCTCTTCTATTCGATCAAGGGAACCTGAGCCAGGTTGAAGCCTTCGAGAGACAAGTTTATTTTACCCTTCTATATAATAAAATTGTTGTCTGTCTCTCCATCTATAGGAAGAAAGGTTAGATAATATATATAAAACTAAAAGTGTATTCTTCTGTAAAAATCAAATCCGTCTTGGTTTATTTACCAACGCATATTTTACCCGGGCAACGACAGGTATCTCTGCTAATCTATAATAATAATACCCGTCGTGTATATATTTCTAAATTTTTCTTCTGTTGGTAACACTTGAATTTACTTATTTTGAAAAAAATTCTAAATTATATTTCAACGACTTGGTATTATATAAAAAAATCAAGTTGCTTCACCTCTTTCTTTCTTTTAAGTATAATATAAAAAGACTATATATTGTTAAATAATTATTTAATATAAGATAATTATTCAATAAGAAAGATAATTGTAGTATTTTTATAGAATTTTAAATTAAAAAATGGTGGACATATAGGGATTGGATGTCCAAGAAAGTCTCTAAAATGGGCCAAATGATTAGCGAAGCCGCTCTCTCGTTCATAATTTAACTTTGGAAACATCACCAAAAGGAAAACAATCTCCATGAAAATCCAGAGAAGAGAAGAAACAAAAGAAACATCTGGCGAGTAAGAAGGTCACACTGCTCTGTGAGGATATACTACATACGAAAAACTCCAGACAAATGGCTAGGAGAAGGAAAACTGAATCCAAACCCCCTGCTGTCTTGTAAGGTTAAACGTTTTAGGTAAAGACCAAGAAAAGGAAAACTCCAAATCATAAACCAAACCCAAGACCACAATGGCGAACCTATCCGGACCGGTGGAGAGGGCTACTTCTGACGGGCAGAAGTGATAAAGGCGGGCCTTGACATAATATAACCCGGCAGCTCGTTGCAGCCAGCATCACTAAAACTGACTGTCTCATCCTCATTGATCCGCGCTGGACATGCTACTGGCCAAGTGAGTGCGCATGGCCGTCGTGCAGCCACGATCACCCAAAACAAGATACTAAGCTACTAGTTTCTGGTCACCATTTTTCCTCCTTCTCTGTCCTTCTTTTAACAGAGAAGAGAGGATAACAGATGACGGAACCAATGCTCGGACACGAGCTGGTGCCAATGTTACTTTTTGTGAACCAAAGTACGGCAAAAAGTTGGGCAAAATACCTACTTCTACCGACCACACTTAGGGTTTAGGGTGGATATATATATATATATATATATATATATATATATATATATATATATATATATATATATATATATATATATATATATATATATATATATATATATATATATCTGCCGTGCAGAGGAAGAGCACCGAATATACAAAATAATAACTTTACAGGAAAAGCGTTCAAAGATTTCCTTTATTGTAATGCCAAAAAAATAGTATATTTTTAAGATTCTGTTGAACATTTAATATATTTACTCCAATATGGGCATCATCTTTCATATTTGTACTTTCTTTTGTGCATTAATTTTATATTTTTGGTTCAGTTGTACAAAAACTGTTTATCCTTTGGTTTGTGGATTGCTATTCACCACAATGACCATTTATATTAAACAATGAGACACCGATTATACCTACATTCGGTGTTTTCACTTTGAATTATTGACAACATTAAGCAATCAGACTTCATTATAATTATGGCAACCACATTACATTTTACATTCATTACTGTTCTTGTTTATTATTAGAATTTTTAACAAGTCATTGAGAAGGTATAAACAATCCTATAAATTTATGTAATTTTTATTGATATTTTCACCATAAAAATACAAACCAAACAGAATCTCTGAAAAATGCAATGAATTTATTTTTCTATTTGCATGTTAATATTATTTTGAAAAATCCTTAATTTAATAAAGAAAACAGTGAAGAGAAAGTCATATTAAAACGATCTGAGTAAAAATCTAAAACTTCGCAAAAACTATAGTTATATCTCTTTTTAAGGAAAATGACTAAATATACAAAAAGTAAATCCATTTAAAACTTAACGGGAAAATTCTTAAGACTTTGATGTTTAATCTACTCTAGAATTTAATAGATCGGAGATATTATCACTAGTAGGGAGGTTATTCCAATATGCTCCACGGGAAATAGGCATTCCCATAACAAGACCAGAGAGAACTTTATCCAATTTTTCTTTTTGAATTCCTTTTGGCTTTGATGAATATTTCACCGAATAATTGGGTGGAATAATTTCTTTCATAAATTTAACTTTAGTTCCAGAGTCCTGAAATGTTTTTTTATAGATCAGTCCGTGCACAGCTTTCTCAAATCGGACTTTACAAAAATCTTGTAAAAGAGGAATATTATTATCAGAAAACACTCTTGGGGTTGTTCTTAACCTTCACAAGTTTTCGTAGGGCTTAAAATAATTAAGTTGCATTTCTAAGACCGTCGTTCTCTTCTTTGAATGTTCCAGTGAATAGCAGAGGTCTCTCATATCATACAGATTCTTGAAATAGTTTGTACATTGAAGCAACGGAGAGAGCTGTTGTGTCGAGGTATGGCCAAGTGTACGTAAATATGCGCACACAGGCTCTAAGGTAGACCAAGCAAGGCGACAACTGTTGTCGTTCCCAAGAGTGCGATTTAAGTAGATAGCGGCAGCTGCGTGACCAAGGAATAGAACGAAAACAATGGCAAAAATAGATTTTAATACACACGAACTAAAAAGGCACAGCAATACATATGGATATATAAAAGGTACATAAATGAGACGGACTTAAGCTCCGAATACTAATTAGATAACCGTGGTTAGGGAATAGTTATAATGGGAGATTGATGGTTATGAATGATTTACTTACTTTGTAACTCGAGGGTACGGTGGAGCAACTTGTGGAAGGTCTTGGTTACCTTGATTACTCACGGGTAGTAGCCACAAAACCTGCAGCGGGTTGGGCTAATTTTATCGAACTCGTGTTTGCGAGATGTGGGTTTCCTGTCTTCAGGGGTCACCGAACGAACTTCGAAGGGGATGGGGGGGAGAGATAACTTCTCCACACTCGGCTTTAGTGAGCTAACGGGCCCCTTGTCCTAAGAAGTCACCAGAAGAACTTTGAAGGACGGCTTCTCCAATCCTTGATCCGAAAGCGGATGAGAATGGCTCACGTTGCCTCACGAGACTTTTCTTTCTGAGCCGAACACACGGGGGTGATGTCCATCTCTTCTGTGGCTTGCGACCATCACTCACACTTCTTGGGGGAGAGTCGTTGAATTTCACTCCTTTCGGGGAAGTCGCGTCTAACCAAATCTATCTGTCAGCCTGGAGCGGGTGCATATATACTCGGAGTTATTGAAAACAGGGAAAGAGATTGGGACCATCCTAACCTTCGTTATCGGGCGTGATGAACCGAGCGTCTCCTTTCGAGGAAGTGTCAACGGCAGGGATCAGCAGCCAGACGGGCGACAGCGGCGGGGGCCAGAAACGCGGTTCACGGCGAATCTACAAAGAAGGCTCCCGACCCGAGGGGGAGGGAAGGTTGAGACGACCGGGAGGAAGCTTTGGTGTAAATGTCACGGGAATCTGGCGGCGGGTCAAAACAGAGGGAGGTCGGAGAAGGGGAGGAGTAACGGCTTATTTTCTCTCCCAAAATACTGTCTTAGAAGGTGGGGAAATAATATTATTCTAAGGAAATTCCTCCATATGTTGGAAGGTATCTTATATGTGGATCATGGTATCTTCTGAAATGAGAAATAACTGGATTACAAGATTCGATGTGATTCATTATTACTTCTCTATTAACCTGATTGGTAGGTTTACGTTTTCCTCTGTTATCTGGCACTGCAATATTTCCTGACAAATTAGTTGTGGATGAAGAAGCTGCATCAATGGAATGAAATAATGATTTTATAACCTGATTTTGACTGTACCCTAAAGTGGTGAGAAAAGATTTCTGACAAACATTGATTGCTTGTCCTTGTGCATTGCTCAGTGTATACACATACGAGTGAATGTGGTTTCGCATTTCATCTGAAAACTTGGCATGGCGTTTGTAAGGGCATTTATCTATATCACATCCATTGAATATGGGGTGTGTTTCTTTATCTTGAATGATCTTTTCTTGTTGTGTCATTGCTTTCCTTCTTTTTTAACCTCAGAAACAACATAGGTGTGATGGCAAGCCATTTCATTGTCATATACTGCTTCATAAGCATCGGAAACTCCGGAAGATTGAACTTTGATAGCAGCTGCTATATTATTCTCTTGAATGCATGAAATGTCTTGCTTTTCTGTCCTAAAAACACCCCTGAAAGGAGAAAAATAAACAAATATTTATGGATCGCATTTAAATAGCACATACAATAATTTCGTGAATTGCTGCATTATCATAAAGATGATCATCACCCTCATCATATTCCCTTACCTCCCTCACCACCACCCTAATTTATGCTTGTTACCTTGTATACACAGCATAACGCTGCAAGTATTTTTGTGTTAACAAATGGACACACATATAACTTAAAGATATACAAATATTTAAGGCTTGCTCTTGAATATAAATATATATAAACAACGATATATTAAAGATAAACGATATTGAAAGCAAGAGATGCAGGTAGCCGCGTAGGGAATGCCGTGAACATGGCAAACACACATAATGCACAAAAGAGAATATAATTTAGATCCAAGTAAAAAAAAATACTAAATTAGTGTGACGGTAATGTAGAAAAGACAGAACATTCAATTACTTGCGACATGATTTTAAGACAAATTTGCATACTAGTTTTCTTTCACACTAAAACTTCACCCAGTATACCCAGTTTGAAGTAGTACAAATTAGTATAAATAAGTATAAATACAAAAAAAATCATTATTATCTTTCAGAAATAATTTTTTAGCTTTACTATATTATATACGCTTCATATTTAATTTAGTATTATATACCGGTTCATAGCCTGGCAAAAAAAGGCTGGACAAACAAATGAAGCAAAACAAGAGAAAAAGAAGATAAGCCAGAGAAAAATATGTTGTGGTCGGGAGGGCACTTAAACCTCCAAGAATAGACACACAAAGAAGGGTAAGCCTGAACTTGCGGGCTCAGATTTAGTTTGATATGATTTAATTTGATAAAGATTAAATTTGATACGAGAGACAACACAAACTAATCATCTCTCACCAGCCAAGCTATTCAACTTCATCTTGAAATCAATAATGAAAGGATTTAATGAATTCTTATTTCTTTTACATTCCAGTAATTATGACTATTATTAATAATACAGGCCATATTATTAAAAAATTAGTGTTATTATAAATATAAAGAAATTATTTAATTATAAATCTAAGATAAAATAAAGAGGCAAACGAATTTTGTGATAGAAAACAAAATTAAATTTAAATTAAAGCTTAATATGTTTTGTAATTACTGTTCTTTTAAAAATTGGAAGACGTTTGATGGTGTATTGTAATTGCAAGCCATGGGTACCAGTCCTTCTGCTTTAACGGCGAGATGATTTCCGAATGAATTACAAAGATAAAACTTGACATAGGCAGAAAAAAACCCTCTTGTCTATTTTTGTACAGATGCGTAGTTCACAATTTGTTAAGGAAAAAACAGGTTGCTGCATGAGAGGAGCGGCAATAAATTGATAGAAAGGTGCATATACGGTTTTTACGTCTCGATATCGTGCTACATATAAATGAAATAGAACCAATAGTCAGTATAATCGGTGTTTATCCTCATTATTTTGCATATGCGGGGTTTCTTCTACGTTAACCATGGTATTGTCACGTATATTTGGTGTGTGGCCAATTTCTAACTCAAAACGAGTGAGAGATAGGAGTAAACCAATGCCAGAAATGGAATCTACGGGTAGAACTACATAGGAATCAATATATAACTCAAATTTGGAAAAGTTGTATAATCGGTTCTCTTCCTTTGCACGGTATATATATATATATATATATATATATATATATATATATATATATATATATATATATATATATATATATATATATATATATATATATGTGTGTGTGTGTGTGTATGTATGTGTAACAATACAGATAGAATTTATTCATTCTCCCCCCCTCTCCCTCGCCTTCTCTCCCCCCTCTCTCCTCCCCCTCTCCGTTCCCCTCTCTCTCCTTCTTCCCCCCTTACAAAAGGATAGCCAAAACAAGAGAAAAAATTCTCTCTTACCCTCTACACATCTTCCCTAATATCTCCCCCCTCTTCCCCAATCTCTCTTCCTTCTCCCCTTCCCCATTATGTCCTTAAAAAAGGACATCCAAGTCAAGAGAAAAATTTTTATATAGATAAGATGCTCGATCTGTTTCTGCGGTCTACAACGTTTTTCGCTCATAAGTAACGGTCAGAGACGCGTGAGCATAAACTGCCGAACCGCCTGGTGAAACGTTTATTCATTGTAAGTATATTATATGATAGGGAGAGTGTGTATCTTTACTGAATCTGTCTTCAACCTATAAATAATAATAATAATCAGTAGGTAAAGATATTTTGGGGTCATATGTATTTATTTGCGACATAACTTTTTATCCCAGGCAACGACGGATGTCTGATAATATATAATATATATATATGAATTAAGAAAAAATTCGTGGGCACGAATGTAAAGGTATAAGAGTTTATTGTATTTATATATATATATATGTCTCGAGGCCAAGGAAATAATCACAAAAGACATCTGGGTTTAGCTTTGCCCCTCCAATGGTCTCAAGTAACAGAGGAGAACGGGCATAATGGTAAATTTTACGAGACAGATTCCTGACCTCAGCTCAAAAGGCAGGCCCTTCGAGGGTGTACTTATAAACAATCAATTCAAAAGTGCAAACTGCACATCTCCTATTACCCTCTCTCAGATCTACAAGACACCAAGCCCGGGAGACCAACCTGAGGTCTCACCTTGTGAGTCCCCCCACCACCTCCCTATTACCCAGCGGGAGTAATTTGGGTATATAACAGGTTGACCCGAGGAAACGAGGCTTTTTGTTCGTTCTAACAGAAGAGACAAGAAAGGCACCGGTTCACAGAAGATTTTTCGAGTTCGAGAAGAAAACAGGAAATTCACCGGTAGAAAGTTTTCTGCCTAGTTAAAGGGAGCTTGCAGTCCTTGTACAAAAACAGATCGTACCAAGGAAGCTTGGTGCCGTTCGAGCCCCAAGATTATTGAGTATCAATCTACCCAGTTTGAGGACTACAAATCTTACTCTATCTGAGTTGGACAAACACCACTAGATAGAAAAAAAAAAGAAGACAACGATTTCATCTCGTCTGGAAGAAAACGAGGTCAAGGTCGCCCCAACCGACTAAAAGTAGAAGGACTAAGGTTTCACTTGAAGTCGCCTCCACCCAACCAGTTCCCTCGTTACGTCACCCGTCAAATCGACAGGCAGGTCTATGAACGCCATCTATTGAGGGTTTATGTTCATTAAAGTTTATTTTTTTTTAATAAAAACACTGTTTTAATTATCCTCGAACGAGTTGAAGTGGCAATATTTGATAAAGTCAAGAAAGAAACCCCTTTTATTCGTTCCTAGAATAAAAATAAAGATAAGCACTCTTATAGAACGATCCTCAAGCGATCACCGAGGCACAAACCTACGCCTCAAGTCAAAGTTTATTTGCTTTATTAAAAATTAATAAAACAAATAAATATATATATATATATATATATATATATATATATATATATATATATATATATATATATATATATATATATATGTATATATATATAATATCTCGGCTAACATACGACAAGGAATAACGCAAATCCCGAACAACCATGGTACATATAAATACTCTGAAGATGGTAATGTCCTAATGACCACGATTTAAAATGAAAATAGCACAGTCATCACTACTCAAATTTTGTCGCTAACTCTAAATATTTTGGCTAACCTACTCACTCATGGCATCTCGTAATCTTTAAGGGCTAATCTGTCAAGTGAGGATGCTCTAATGAGCCAATAAATTGGCAATACCTTTAAACAAAAGTCAACCCAAGTGTGTGAATGGGTACATGGTTAATTCGAATGTCGAAGACACGGAGACTTCAAGTTGCCCTCTAACCTTAAATTCAATAAATATATCCAAATAATTCCTCAAAAGCACAAATGACTTAATCTAAATCGAGATAGCGATAAGAAACCAAAGAAGCAATAACTTTAAAGAGGCGACTACTGAGCGCTTCTCACATCCGAGACAGACTTTTAATAGGTAAATAAAACAGTCTTTGCAGAAAAATCGTATCTTAAAGGATATTTGACATGATCCTAAGAAAAAATATTCAAATTAAAGCCATTAAGTTGTCTCTTGACGAGACATAATAGGTGCGTTCTTACTGGATAACGCGGTATACTTCCCAAAACCGAGATTTAAGAAACTAGTCTGTGAAAATATACCTGGGAAGTTCTAATCTCTTCACTTAATTGCGGTACAACTATGAAGAGCCAAAGAATCCTGCGTTAACTTTAAACAGCAAACTGTTCATTGTTCCCTTAACCCTTGACTGCCCTTTCAGAGGGAACGTATAATCCGTCCCTTTAAATAAATTCTCGCCATTTAAAAATAACATAATCCTAAAACACTAAATTAAACCTATAATCATGACATCTCTAGAGGAGATAAGTGACACGCTTTCCTGTCATATAAACAACAAACTCCGACAAGAGAGATTATGAAATTAGTCTAACTGGCAAACTTGCTATTTAAAGGAATTCGTTTGAAACCCGAGCCTCTTAGATACACGTGTACATGTAAAATTCACTCACCTATAATTGGTTGCACAGTCTAGAAACCATTCCCAAATAAAATAAATATTCTTACGGATCAATTTAGCTAAATTAAAGTATACTCAATTTCCTCCCGACTATAAAGAGATTAATCAGGGATTTACCTGTAATCCTAATCTTTGGAAAAATCGTAAATTAATTGAATTAATCCAAACTGGCTTATAAAATGTACACTAAATGCAAAAAAAAATCCTAAATTATTTTATGTAAATCTGACTGGATTATAATACATTGCAAAAATAAATGCTAATGTGCAATAAGCAGAGAGCATTTAAGATGTTACATCTGGTAAGGGAAACTGTAATGCGCAGTCACTTTCTTGGATGAAAAGCGTCCCCCAGCTGTGCCTCATGAATTGTGAAGGTGGCTAGTCGTTGTTATACGAACTGAAACTGAACATCTGTTCGATTTTTGCGCTACAACGTGAATGTTCAATGAACTCGCGAAGAACATTATCACAGGGGCGGGAAAAAAATATAAAATTGCTATGAAGGGTTTATTCCCAAAGAGATGAGGGTAACACTCCAGAATACAAGCTCAGTCGCATCTATATCCTTTTGTTTTTAATACAAATATATATTTCAGCGCGCAAAGATATTCGGTTATTAATCAGTTAAACGAAACGCTTAACTTTCGGAAAATACCCGCCCTCAATCAGGGAGATAATTCATAAATATTTGTGCTTAAAAACAATTATTTTTTAATTTCTGAATGTGGGTTTTTTTTCTAGATTTTTGTTAATTTATTGGAATCGCATTATATTGTATGATCATTTTGAAGGGAATTTCTAAATGGAAGCTTCGTCCATATTCCCCCCTTTAATTGTGCAAGTTGTGACCCCCATAGGCCAGCTATTCTTAAATAAACTATTAGTATTCATAATTCGAAAACCTAGCATTAGATTGGAATTCAAAGGCGATAGCCAGATGTTGTTAGCACTCTAATGTTCATTGTTTTTATGTTGCTTTTCTTGACTTTAGACAATAAGCCTTGCCCATGAATGCTTTTTAAATCAATCATATTTTCTTTAATATTGTATATAAATTGTCCATATCATAATTTAATTCGGAAGAGATTTACTTTAAAATAATATATAATACAATATGATGCTATTCAAATTAATAATTTGTCTTCTAATATGTCTGCCAATCTATTTTTCGTCATAACATCAAAATTAGAAATTTGCCCATGTAGTGGTATCGTACTAAGTGTATATCTTAGCAGCTCTGAAGCCAATTACACTCAAGTGGCTGGCGGCCGAAAGATGACCGGCTGTGTGGAGCTAATGAAGTAGGACAGTAAGTCTTTATTGGGTTCGGGGAAGTTTAAAGCAATTAAATCTAGGCGAGTGCGTAATTGTTGGCCGAGGAGTTCTATAAATGCCAGGTTTCATTCAAGGTTATTGAAAGATTTAAGCCCCAAATAAAGGTTAAATTACAACAAAAACAAGATAAATATGGAAATATATACATAGGGATAAATTGAGAAATGATGTCGGGCTCAAAAGAAAATAATAACTCAATGATTAAAGAGACAATCAGGGGATAAATGTTTAACTCGGTCAGAAAGGAAAATAATGACAAAAGGGGATAATCTTCGAGACGGAGTATAAAATGTGAAAATGCTTTTAATTTGTAGACTTGAATTTTGGGTGAGGGGAGGGAGGAAGTGAAACCAAAGCTTGGATTCTTACGCGGTGAGATAATCTTTTGCCACGAGCGAAATAATCTCAACGGTGGGATTGGATTACCTCTGGCACGAGTGAAGTAATCCTGAATACTGGGCGATTTATTCTTGAAAGGTGAGGCGAGATATTCTTGAACTCGGGTTGAAATGCTATTGCTTGAGGAAATAAGTAATCTCGAACGAGGGGCAAGGTAATCTTGAATAGGGGATAAGATGAGTGGGTCGCACAATTCTCCAAAGAAATTGCGCGTCGAGAATTTGCCTATTGACTATGGCCAAAATTCACGGCAATTAGTCTAGCCAACGAAATCTTCTAACTCCGAGGTTCGACTCGAGACGAGGGGTGTGTATCCTCGCGAAAAGTGGGCGGTACTTTCTCTCGAGGAACTGGAGATCTCAGATTAAATACTCCATTAGCTTGCTCACTAGAAGGCCTCCAGAGCATGGTAGTCCCGTGGGAATATAGTGGCGCCGTTCTTCGTCTAGCAAGACGAGATAAGGCCTTGGGAAGACGTTTGTTTAGGCGGCGATTTTCGCCTCAAGGTATGAGGGTTAGCTGGAGAGTCGTGTCTGCGGAGAATTAGTATGTCCGCGGGGCATGGGATTGTCGGTGAAGGCATCTCAGCGGGGAATCGGCCGGCTTAAGCAAACACAGTTGTGGACAGTAGCGTTGGCTGTTCCCACACGATAATTTATTTTCTTCCTCACTTTTTGGAATCCTGCTTAAAGCCACGTTGCCTCTACTCGACAATGGGGGGGGTCACGGTGGCCCTTCGAGGTCGTCCTATTACAGCCCACCTTAATAAGTCAAAGTACTATATAGTGTATATCTTTGATATAAACTATAAAGCTTTTGCGTATTAAAAAAATAGAGATATTTATAACAAAGCGCCCACAATAAATTAAACATATTGAGAAAAAGGACCAATCAATTTGAGACAAAAGGTCAGAAGTGACCAAGTGCCCTTTCTGGAGTATTACAGAGATGGGAGTAGCAATTTCTGAATGTTTATTCTCGGAACTTTATGTGATAAATTATGCTTAATTATGGGCAAATTTTCCAACACGGCCTAAGGGAAACTCACCAGTACCGACCATGCTTCTCCTGCCTCAAGGACACCTAGCTTACGCAAAGATACTGGTAAAATTGAGACGTTCATGACAATATGTTGGACAGTCCCTGGAACCAAGCTGTCTGCATACTTAGGTTCAGTGGAACCCTATATCAAATTGCGCTGCTTCCCGAGAGTGTGCCTTATTCGAATGCGACAAGAAACAATCTGAAGCCGCTGATGCATTGTGGCGAAGGTAAGGAGAGAAAGTCACGGCGCAATAGCAAACGACTTTCTATTCCAGTCGGCTCTATTCCACCCGCTATGATGCCATGCAGACCGTAGATTTAGGCATAATACTGCCGTTTACTCAGATTGTAGGAGACCAAAGCACTGGTTGGGTCGTCTCCAATTCTTGCAAACTGTTCAGCATCATTATCTAAGGTCTCAGTTTCCGTAGGCCCTATATATCTTGGAACTTAGACAATATCGAGATTCTCCAACCTGTGGCTGTTGAGTTGCAATGCTCAAGGGTACTCAGTTAGTCCATTGAGTAGATAAATTACAAATCAGACTCCAAACCGGACATGACGGGTAATTTCCCAAACTGAGCAATTTACTTGAACCAGATTCAAACATGAGATGTAAGCGTGCACGAAGTAAGAGCGCGGTGAAGCTTACTCAGTATAAAACGATCGTTGAAGGCTTCCCTGAGTCTGGAGGAGAATGTAGCCAACGGCATTCAGCGAACCAACGACATTTTAAATGCTGACAAAGCAGCATTACGGCAAAATAATGCTAATAAATCGACCTTCAAGTAATCGGCCACATATACGGGGTGCAAGATTGCGTTGCTTATCTCCTAGATGAATGTAGGGGTAGCCTGTGAGAGCTTGTGACAAATTCTTTTGACGTGCTTCCACATATCTGCAATTTAAATAAAGACACATAAGCCCACTGGGAAATCTTATGGGCTGGGCTTGTAGCCGGTTACCAAGGAAGCGGGCGGTGTAAAAAAAGAAAAAAGGCAGACTTTCGATGAAATATATCCAAGATTATGGCCATGAGACTATGATGTGCAGGAGAAAAATTCAACAGACCCAGCAACTGAACTATACTGGTCCACTAACAATAAGAGATCAGTCATTTTCTGCAATCTGAGCCTAGTGCGCCGGTTCAATTCAACACCGAGTTGGGTTTTCAAGAGGCAGCGGCTTATTAGAGGAATTTTTTCTAAGAAAGTTTTCACTACCGTGAAATTCATCGACCATTCAACAAAAATCTGGCCGTGCAAATCAAGACCACAGGGGTAGATCGAGGCAAAAACGAAACGGTTCTCATAAAATGATAACCGAATTCATCCATAATTAGGACACCGATCTCGAACTCCTAGATTAGTTTCACCAAGACCTGATAACCGGGATTGATCGTGTAGTTCTCCAGGATGAGAGATTGAATCCTAAGTTGAAATAACTGGTGCGAAGAATTGGCCGCGGAAACCGTGCCAAGACTCGGTGGAAGTAGGCGACTTCGAGTTCAGCTGACAGCGGAATATACTTTGAAAGAATAGTGTCCAGCCCTTTCACGTGAAACTGCACTGTCACCTGCTGAATGGATGCATTTAAAGCAAGAGAGACAACGGAGACCTTATGGCGATGTAAATTTCCATCCACATCCCGGGCAACATCACGCAGGGACGCTGTTACAAAACATATCACTGACCAGTGGGGAGAGAGCTCGCGCCTAACATTATATCCCAAAGACACAGTGCTAAGCAAGAAAAGAAGAAAACAAAGTTACACAGCTCCTCTCAGTTATCTCGGAGTCCAGGGTATAGCCCCTGAAGCAAAATGTCATTTAATTTTAAAAAGAAGAAGATGCGGGTACATATCTATGGCGAAGACTCAAGCGAATGTTTGTTGTGTTCCTGGAGACTGAAATCAATGGTATATTGGTCTTAGAAATAAATAAGGGCGGCAATATGTAGCTTGATTGGAAGAGATCGGAATGTGAACTTATCTCGGAGTGGAGCCTTCTGGCGAATGCATTGGATTCCTCCGCCCATGATTAGTGCCCTTCGGAGGCTTACTCCTCTCCTAGACCTACGGGCGTGGGCGACTGACCCTCACCCCTTTCTCTGGAGGCGCCCATAAACGACTCCATCTCTTTCCCAGCATCAGTCCCCGCTTTCATTTTACATTGGGCTGCCAGGAGAGTAACCAGGTGGCCCAAGATTGAAAGATAGGACCAATCCCCATTCTGGGCAAGGAATAGTAGGGTTCGTTGCTTTCTACCCCCTTTGTCGTGCAGTCCTGTATTCTTAGATGGATGACGGCTCGCCAGCCAGAGACGACCAGACAAAATGTTCCTCAAATGGGATCTGTGATAAATTGGGGGGAGCACATGTAGGGCTTCTTGAGATGGACAGGGTCCCAGATGTGACCCAGACCCATACGGCAGGACCTTTCTGAGTCCGCCCCTGTACAAGCTTCTCTTCAAAAGGATGGGTCCCCGAATACTCACAAGAAGAGGAGAGACCTCAAAGTGATGACACTTTGACAGTCAAGATCTATTCAATTTCAGAGAAGGATCTTGCTGAGGCTGGTCCATCTCGCCTAAGGGCTTCTTCAGGTGGTAACGAGAAGCAAGTTCATCCTCTCACAAAAGGAAAGGAAATAAGAAAAAGACTAAGAGGAGTAAGGGTTCCTTTTCCACCGCGAGAGCTCCGCAAGCTGATAAGTCCATTAACCACTTCGGCAAGCGACCAGGCTAAGATCGGCACGTTCGGTTCCGGTGCTTCCCCGGGTGGGAGGCCTAGGCTAAGACCAAATCCAAAGTACGCTACACGGAGCCTAGATTATGTCGGGGACCCTCATCGACAGACAGCCAGGCATTTTCGAGCCCGATGGCTTCTAATGCTTTCTGGTTATTCGTTCCATTGATGGCAGAATGTTGGCCAAGGGACCATGTTCCATGAGAGAAGAGCTGCAGTAGCTAGCCTGATTAGTAGACAGCCGTAGGTGACTCGTTTCTCGGAAGGAAATCTTCTGGCGAATGCGTTGGATCCTTTCCAGGGGGACATGGTTAGTGCCTTTCAGCTACTTGATGGCATGCGAATGAGTGTGACGCCGTACTCTAGTATGAACTTTGTGAAAGGATAAATAAGGCTTCTATGACTAGATGGCGCCAACCAGCGCCAAATCTGATGACATATTAGAAATCTCCAGGGTGAAGAACCCTATGTCCCATAGTCATATAGGTCCTTTTATATCCCCTAAATGAGTACAATTGAACTTTACTCCTTTTGAAAAATGAACTTTACTCCCTTTGAAAAATAAATTAGGCTTCTGCCACTAGATGGAGCCTCCCAGAGCCGTCAATAGTGCCTATTTCGTATGTACCTGCGAGAGCGACGTCTCTCTCAGTCTCCAACAGCTCTCACTGCATCCGCAGCCAATCTCGACAGTGACTATTTCGCTGAGTGATGCCGATCATACTCTAAGACCTTTGTTTTCAAGGCTAGGAAACATTTTTTAGAGTTCGGTTTAGCTCTCGAGCCAGTTACGCCCCTAGTTCTGCCCAGGATGCCACACTAGAGGGTACGACTTTTGACTCTATGTCATCACGACTCTGCTCATAAAGCTTCTACAGCACTGGGAATATTACTCTCGTTCTTTTCGGAGTACATTCCAAGTCACCTGGAACCATGCCAGTGTATAAAGATTGTTCCAATTTCCAAGAAGGGGTCGGTTTCCACGCTGTATCCCCTCTATTTGAACTCAGTGGGGCTCTGCCAGTCGCAGCATCTGTCTTCACGGCCGAGCTGGTTGCAATACACCATTCCGTAGGAGAGATAACGCGTCATGCCAGGTTCGGAGACCGGATTGTGCTCTATAGCGACTCACAAAGAGCCCTGAGTGTATTTGGGGTAGTGGCTTCTCTACATCCCCTGGTTTGAGGTATCCGTGACGCCACGCTTTCGACGAGCCGATGAGGGCACTAAAGACTCCGCAAGGAATGGGCGACCAGACCAGCGTTTCGCTCTTCCTCGCACTGATTGCATTGAAGAAAACCAGTACGCCTTCCGGGCTGCTTTGAAAAGAAGATCAAAGACGGCAAAGGTGAAGTTAAAGTGGCGTGACATTGCGCCGCGACAGTCCCCATGGACCTACCCACCATTCCAGCAATGGCTTCAGGTTGCTGATCTACGGCAAGGATGCGGTCCACGCCGTTTTATTACACCCCAGCTGCATTAATTAGAGACACATATTCCTTGTCTCACTTGCCCTTACAGCCAACCTCCATATCCCCGGCATAGATCGAAGCTCTTCGAACCTTCTAATCCTACTTTATGTCGGGTCTCCGAAGGAGTCACTGCCTTCCTCCAAGATTGCGCAAGATGTGGAGACTGTCACCCAGGCAATCCCCGCCACCAGCAGAGCGTCTATATAATCTAACGACTTGGTTTAGTAGCTAGCACCGTAGGAATGTAGTACCATAGCAACGGAACACAGCAGCCCGGCTCAACATTGTTCCACCTAACACCGTGTATGAGCAAAGGACACGCTCACCTGTCGCGATCGGAGACACTGGCGATTTCGATTCCAGGACGAAGGCCAAATCGACTTCCATTAACTCTACCATAGCCAATCGACAGGTATCTGACAAGGAACTCCATCTTTCAAGGCCAAACTACGTGTGCTCCCTCATCTGCCCAGTGAGGTAACCCAGCTTCTTCATCGCGTTAACATCGTATCACGACTGGTCCTTCACTTCAACGAATACGTAAGCAGTTGCAATCGTTGACGGCTACAGATTATTCTATAATCTGGTGTACCCAAACCGTCCCATCCTTTGTGTGAGCCCCGGTTAGAAAATCCCCTTTTTCATCACCGACCACTAATCCCATATTTATCCTTCCTGTGATCTGTCTAGTGCCGAGATTTAATTTCGCATGTACGATGATTCCCTTTAAACCTTTATATTTCAATTCTAACTTATTTATTGGTAAAGGTATATTTTTGCTATCGTCTTTTTCTTGCAACCCTGAACCAGCTACCTGTTAATTTTTGGCCAACTTGCACTCTGAATTATTTGTTTTGAAAGGACCCTGCAATTAAATAATAAACCATTCCCACTGAATTCTTAACCATTCCCCGTCCACTTACCGGCTAGGTCGACTCTCAAACAGACATCGACCAAACCCCCAAAAGGCATATATATATATATATATATATATATATATATATATATATATATATATATATATATATATATATATATATGAGAGAGAGAGAGAGAGTCTGGCCATTCCACGACACGGAACACACCGCCCTTTGATGGATCGCTGACCGGTACCTTTTTGCGATGATAGCGTTGTCCCACAGACTGTTCGGCACATTTCCGTTAAATATTCTAGTTTGGGTGATTTTTGCAGACGTTAACTGTACCGATACATAAAAGAGTGCGTTCGATACCGCTTGTCCCTTGTACTGGGGACTGGTTCGTGAACACGGGCTCGCGGACTATATGGCTTTTTGGATGAGGCTAGCCTCCTCCACATTATTTGACATTTTGTTTTAGGTAGTATCTTCCTGCTTTGGGAAGGAGGCGGGCCTATCCGCGACGTCGGAGCGCGCTTCCTTCTTTTTGCTTTTTTGCTTATCTTGTTTTTTTGTTTTAATTGTCGTTTTTATTGTTTTAGTTGTGTCTTAACATTTGTTCCTTTTTTATCTTTGTTATATATTTACGTTTTTTAATTGTTTTTTAATATAGTCTAGTATTAGGCTGTAGCGTGAG
Source organism: Ceratothoa steindachneri (assembly GCA_963969495.1). Lineage (NCBI taxonomy): Eukaryota > Metazoa > Arthropoda > Malacostraca > Isopoda > Cymothoidae > Ceratothoa > Ceratothoa steindachneri. Next base: position 90,488,289 of record OZ018328.1, read on the forward strand.
TACGGTGACTTTTGCCCTGATAGGCAGTCCCAGATAGGCTCATAAAATTAAAAAAATAATTCAAGCCGGCCGCCTCCGTGATGGTCAGCCAAGTGTGAGACAGCCATCAAACAGAAGTGTTATGCCTACCTGCGCTATAACCGACGCCTAAAAGATTACACTTTCGGTGAATTTCGTCGAGCTAAGGCTAGTTTTCGGTATTTTCAAAGCACGACCGCCGCTCTTCCTTTCGAGCATAAGTGTCTTCACTTAATTGGAAGACCCATTTATCAGAGGTGTTGAAAAGAGGCAAATAGATTCTGAGCAAGTTGTCACCTTGGTGCTGCCGAAAGATGCTCTCGCTACGCTCTACGTGAACAACCATTCGATCTATTTTAGTGCAGTCCAGAGGCCTGTTTCGAGTGTCAATTCAAACAGCCATTTAACCACATCTCTAGCTTTGCCTAAGTGTACAGGTTTGGGGTTTCTTTTGCTAAAACTAAGGTGGTGCTCTTCCTCCACAATCCACAGTTCAACCCTGACTCAGAATTGTTCCGTAAAGTGGTTCACCTGGAAGTGGTGGATTAGCACCTTTTCCTTGGGTTTGTTTTCGATCGACGTCACACCTGGAAGACTCATATTTGCAGCCTTAACGTCTCTTTTACCTGCGCCATGGACATTCTTCGCTCTGTAACGTTCACAATTTAGGGTGCTGATATGGATACTGCCTGGCATTTGTATTGATCCTTTCTTCGTTCGAACTTGACTCTTTATGCGAAATTTATGTATCCGTGGCCGAGCGTGTATTGAATATGGTTGACTCAATCCACCACCACATCGTTCTCCGCCTAATGACAGGTAGCTTGTGCACTTCCCCATTGAGGGCCTACTTGTCGATGCTACTCATTCCGCGCCGTGTATAGTATATTATGTGCTGTGCTTGTACGCGTGAGCCCGACGCCTTCCTCAGTCATCAACAGCTATCACGGCATCTGCAGCCGATCTCGACCGTGGCTATGCTGCCAAGAGACGCCAGTCATTCCCTTCCCTCTTTGAGTTTAGGTTGCTCTGTGTATTTCTAGTGCCTGTGGCACCTCTGGTTCTGACCAGGACGCTACCCTGGAGGGTACCACATTCTATGCATCTGCGCTAAAGCTTCCACAGCGCTGGGATTATTGTGTTTGGCCTTTTTTGAGCACAATTCGAGTTACGCTGGATTGGTGCCAGAGCATATAGATGGCTGTAAGTCGCAGAAATGGGTCAGTCTCCACGCTTTATCCCTTCTGTTTGATGTCAGCTTAGGTCTAATAGTCGCTGCCTCAGTCTTCACAACCGAGCTTGGTTGTTTATAGCACTCCTTAGGGGAGATAACATGGCGTGCCTAGTTCGGAGACCTTAGTGTGATTTTTAGCGCCTTGAGTGCTCTCTGGGCAATTGAATCTCCATATCCTTTGTTTTGCGTTATTGGTGACTACATTACTGCCGAGGTCCAGGTGGATATTAAGATTATCTTCTGCTTTGTTCTTGAATATGTGGGAATTACGGCGAATGACCTGGCCGATGAGAAAGCCAATGACTCCGAGATGACTAGGTGACCACACCATCGTTTGGCTCTTCCTCACACTGACTACATGAGGGAAGTAGGGAAGCCTTACGGGTTGGTTGACAAAGAATATGGGAGACTACAGAGGAGAAATGAAATTTGCGTGTCATGGCACCGCGACTGTTCTCATGGACTTATCCCCTATCCCCACAATGCAAGACGGTTTCAAGTCGCTTTCCGTCGTCTTTAAATTGGGCACAATCGTAAGACACATCGCCATTTGATAGAGTACTCTGCTTCATATCATTTAAACGAATGAGTTGACCTCCAGACTGTTCGGCACAGTCTTGTTGAAGGTGCCAGTCTGGGTGATCTTTGCGCACGTTACCTGATCCGCTATCCAGATGATCGGGATTCCTACCGCTTGTGCCTTGTATTCGAGACAGGTTCTTCTATACAGACTTGTGTAGTATCTGACTCTTTGGAGGAGGCTGACCTTCTCCATGTTATTTGACTCTCTTTGTTGTAGGTCGCATTTTCCTGCCGGCCTCCCCCGACATCACCCAAAACATGAAGATGCGCAGCCTTCGTTGCGTTCTGGCTTTGTCCCTCTTTTCACACCTACACGTTTAATTTCCGTGGATTTATTTTCACCCATCCTTGGTCTGAGATCAATAGTCTGCTCTCCCGAAGTTTATCACTATTAGCGGAATTGAGAGAACCGAAAAATAACTCGAGGATGGCAGCGAAACACTTTATACCCAGGGGGATCAGAATTGCTCCAGTGAGTATTGTCATGCGTGAATAGGCAATAATGGTACAGACTGACTTACAGAGGATCTCTCTCCCTCACAGCCCCAAAGCCCCCATGTGGATCCCGTGTTAGATATCTTCCACACTCATTCTCGTCTTCACATTTTTTTATAGACCTATCCTTACAATTTTTCCGGTAAAATACCCTTGTTGGATATTCTTTTTTGATTTATAATCATCATCATTATAATCAAAAACCACTTCCCCAAGAAGTGAGTCCGGAGTGATTCAAATTCACTAAAACTTCTAATCCTCTTCCACCCCATTTATGGCCTCCCAAGCACAAAACACCTCTCATTTGAACAACACCAAATGACTCATCATAGCTATGGGGTATTATGTGCTGTAGCATCTCGTCCATTCAAGGTTCATCTATGGGTAGAAGATATCAAGCATGCCACTTCACCCTGCCATGCGCCTCTATCTTTGGTAATGTCATCGACTTGCTCCTAGATCAATTCTTTCTCACATAATCATAACCATTCCATAACCATTTTATACCCATACAACTCAGCAAATTATTCTAGCCATTATTGTTGCTTGCAAATATCCTGACATCTTTATCCTACATGGTCACTCATACAGCTATCCTCGTCTTGCTTTCTATAAAATCTCTTCTTCAAGAATAATTTTCTGTTTCCTTTCATATCTTCAGTCATCTGCGATGATCCAAATGCTTTATTTAATACTTTATTATTTTGGTTAAGCAATCATTACACTTTTCTTTTCACCCAACTGTATGTATTCATTTGCATCTCCATGGCATTTTCATTTTCGCTATTAAATTTATGCCAACACGCCTGCGTTATGGTAGCCAATGCACATTTTCTATCATCATTTAAACTGATTGCATACCACTCCTCTCTTTTCCAGGGTGCATATACTTCCCTCATTCCAAACATTTACCTCATTCACACTTTGAAGTGGATTAATCAACATAATTGATCGAAGATCTGATCAAATTTTTACAGACCCGACCACGCCTACAACCAACCCAAACCTACGGAAACCTATTTGGCCGACATAACCAGGAGAATAAAACTTCTCTCCTGCGGGAATGATATCTGACCCCAGTGTGAGCTCCCACAACCACTCTTGGCCACTGAACTCTCGTGCTGATGTTTAGCTTCGCCTTAGCCAAACCTCGACCGCCTCATCGAGGCTGTCGAGAGACTCGCTCGTGAACCCAGGGGCAAGAAAATCATAATTCATATAGATTTTTGTTCCCACCGTCATTTTCAACCATCTGCTGCCTCTGGTCGCATATCCAGCTCCACCTTGGGAAGGGATTTTTTATTGAATATGTGATGGTATTATTGCATCTTGCACTAGCAAGCGGTAAAATGTGTCCTTGGCTGAACTCTCGATCTCGGGCCCGCAATCCTCCTGCCTCCGCATCTGCCGTGAAGGCAATACAGGTTTCAAACCCTTGGTTCTTCGCCCTTGATCCACCCACGAGATCAGATTTTCTGGTTGATAGCGGTTCAAAAGTCTCAATCACCCAGGCTTCACGAGATACCAGGAGAATCTCTCAATTGCTTCATATATACAAAACTTACTGGTTAATCTATTTATGCCAATTAAAAAAACGCTTTTTTACGCTCACTATACCCCATCTGCATTCTCTGATTGCTACTTTTAATTGCAGTTGTCAGTCTCTCTATTTTAGGGTCGAATTGCCGACAGCATTTCTACCTTATCCTTGATTTGAAAGGATGGGCTCCCAAAGGCCTGGTGTTCGGATACCTTATCGACAGTACTTTCTCTCTTTCAGGGATTGACTCATCAATTTCCACGCTCAATCTTTCTTCTGCACACATCATGATTCCTGCCCATTATGCAAAACTATTTGCATCATTCGCTGACTAAACCTCCTCTCTGGTGTGAGAGCTAAGAGTTAAAAACACAACACTATATTCAAAGAATAGCTCCACCTGTCCAAATCTGGTCCCATACACTGCTGTCTGAAAAAGTCCAATCCGTCCATGAGAAATCGATCCCTATGGGCTTTACATTTGCATATGGTTTCGAAGAAAGATGGCAGCTGCATGCCGGCTGGTGACTGCCGTGCTTTAAATAGTCATTAAAATTGAAATATTTCCAGTTTCTTTCATATTTTTATTTACAGCACTTAGTGCAGCTGCAAAAGTATTTACCTAGCTTGATCTTCTAAAGGCGTTCGAAGAAATATCTGTGGAGGAATCAAGCATGTAGAATTGAGCGTTTTGCACCGCTTTTGAGTAATATAAACATATTTTCATGTTCCTTGTTCTGAGATTGTTATCTCAAACCTTTCTGCGTGACTTCACTCATGCGACACTCTTTCTTCATCACTAAGAGTCTAAGTTGGGAAGTAATAACTAATCACTATAACTCCTTTATCAATAAATCTTTAAAAGAAGATGGCCTTGTTGCAGCACCGAAATACAGAAGAAGTCGGTGCTCTTCTGATATTTAAGTCATTTTCATGGACCAATGCTTAGTAGGAGTAGTTCTTAGGAATATATTTTGTTGTTATTTTTGAGGCATTTTACGACGCCCAATTTCACTATTCTCTTAGAAAGCATGAATTTGTCAGGCGTGTTGTCGCGTGTACCATGTGGTGAGGTTAGGGGAAGTCAATATAACCATAGGGTAAGTTTGAGTTTTATTCTTTTAAAAACCAAGAAGCGAAAACAAACCAGGGCATGAATTTGTGAAGAGAATTTTAGCAATGTGAAGAGTGGTAAAGATACAGGAAGGGAAATTTGTGGAAGCTACCTCAAGAGGAGGCTGATTACGGCATTTGCTACCGGATAAACAAGCTACAATACCGATGTTAATGTTCAAAAATATCTAGGTGGCAATGCTGAGGCATCGGAGTTGCACCCTAGTGAGTTATGAACGTCAAGTTGCATCAAGAGCGGTTCTATGGGAGAACAATGCACTTAGAATAAGGATCATTCATGCTATGGGTGGAGTGATTAGTTTCCTTATTTTATAACATAAAATATAATGATTTCCAGGCCTAAAAATTAGTTTCATAAATGAAAGGGGATGATATGAGAGATAATAAAAATGTTTTCAATATATCAATTTTATTGCCCTCTTGCCTCAAAATCTAGAAAATAAGGTTTATAAAAACACTTTAAAAGTTTAGCACGTTTTAAAAAAAACCCACAAAGTTATACTCATCTACCCGACTCTTCTCTATATGTATGGTGTATCACTAAACAACAGAGGTCAGTGCCCCCTACGAGCCCTTGTCTCTAAAGCTAACTTCCCGGCACATTAATCATAACAATAGCTGGCCTTTTATTTGTCACCGACTTTTTAGTATTTCTTAAACCCTTTTAAAATCGTAAAAATTTCCACACAAAAGGTACATATTCCAAAGTCAATATTTTTAACCACTAGCTCTTATTTCTGGCTGTAGATTCGCTTTTCTCTAAAGTACCAGTGCAACAAACTCTCATCCCAACACCCGCATTTTCTCTCTTCCTCCCCAATGTACGCAGCAAGATCTGCGGCTATACATATTTATATCTTCCATATATTTTCATTTTCTCTAACTTCACAATCTTTGTGCATATCTCTCTTACAAACCTTTTGTGTGATACTACCTCTTTTTATTTGGCTTTAAATTAAAAGGAAAATAAGAAACTCATTTAAAAAAAAATTATCTACGCTCGATGTAAACCTACCAAGCTTTCAAGGGTATTCATTTAATTATTTTGTGTATACATTTTTAATAACGATTTCTTTTTGAAGAAAATTTGTACAGACAACAATATGGCTTCTCTATGGGCAAACCTCATCAATTGTTCTACACAGATTAATTTAAATTGAATATATGACCCAAATATTACAAATTATAATTTTGCGTTATGTAGAATAAATATAGTCTACAATAACGGAGGGTCCTCATGGACACATTGATATATATATTTTTAAGCTATATTTTTTAATTTTTCAGTATGGCTACTTACGAAATTTTGACTTCCTATTGGGCACCCTTTTTGGTGGCACCCTCTGATTGTTCGTGAACATCAGAAATCAACATTAATTTTGAGCTAAGCTTCATACAAATTGCCTGAATAAATCTACAAAAGGGATACTTTTCTTACCTAAGTTTAAGGCAGAAAATATATTTTTACTAACTCGGCTTGCAGGATAATCCATAATAATGATATACATCTTAAATCATAGCATTTTTCTAACAACCTTGGTTAATTAAAACCAATATTACTAGAACAAAAAATTAGAAATACTTCCTCTATTTTTATCGGATATGAGGCAAACTAACGAAGTGTTGCACAATATTTATCAGATAATTCTGTATCTGCAGTCAGAGCAAAGGTTTTTGAGATTAATATATATTTTTATTTTTTTCATTCGTTTTTAAAATTTGCCTGATAGAGATAATTATTCCATTATTTCAATTATTGCAGGTTTACTAAAAAGTCAGCATTTCAAAAATATGCAATAAGAAAAATGGCAATCCTTCGCTGAACCCAAAGTCCTGTTCCTGTAGGAGGAAGATTTTAGTCTCGAGATCTTTTCTATTCCATCAAAAGGGTAAAATGATAACATATATTGGTCAAATGAATGATGTTGTGTATTTATGATGTATTTCATAATATTTTTGTAAAAATAAATGATTCAGTCTTCTTCAGTTCCAGATCTTTTTTTTCAAGGAAAAGCGGGCAAGCATTGTGGGTCTGTAGCAAAGTGTCCTGAAAAGCAAGTAGATAGTTGCTAGAGGTGTTGTATCAAGAAACACCATCCTTAGAATCATTAGCAAACTTTAAAAACACAGGCTAAACTCCTGTGAACAAGTCTCTCGGACGCACGAGAGCTTCAAATGAACGCCAATATCGCATCCTGGTAAGGTATCAGCCCAAGAATCACCTTGCTTACAGTGTCCTTCTTGCTACCGATTGGAAACAGGCAGGTGCGAACGCTTCAGTGTGCACTGTGAGGCGTGTAAATTTCGACAAAGGTCACAAGTCGAGAATGGCTGCGAAGAGGCCTCATATCACCAAGAAGAACCTAAGGGATAGGATTCACTTTTTGTAGGAAATAAAAAGAAATAGCTGTTGAAGACTGTAGCAAAGTGATATTCTCTAATAAAGTTCCTTCCCACTTGTCTGTTGATTCTGATATATATATATATATATATATATATATATATATATATATATATATATATATATATATATATATATATATATATATATATATATATATATATATATATCCCTTGTTAAGAAGGAAAAAAGGAATTGCTTTCACGAGTCGCATGGCATGGCCAAGGTGAAGCATCCGGACTCTATCCATTTCTGGTGCTGTTTCTCATCTAAGGGAACTGATGCACCAACAATTTCCCAAGAATACTGCCATAAAATCAAAATTGTACCAAAATGTGCTTCCTCAGCACCTTTTTACAACAATTTAGACGCAATTGAGAGATAATAACTGTATTTTTCAGCTCAATAGTACATCTTCCCACAAAGTAAAATTCGCCAGATTTAAGCCTAATAGAGAATTTGTACGGCACTAATCAAAGTTCTGGTTGATTAAGAGAAGCCATTAAATTATAAGCATTTGCGGGTTTCTTATTGAAAGAAATAGACCAATATCAGCCAAGATATCATCCCAACTTTGGTTTCCACCATGTCAATACGAATTGAAGTAGTCCCAAAAAAACACGGCTATCATTATAAAAATTAACTGTGAGTATCTATTAACTGTATTTATTAATAAAATATGTTAGGCCTCTCAATTTTTTTATATTGCACATTCAAATTATGATGCAAACATATTAAAACTAAAAGCAATGTTTGATTAGTTCTATTCATTTTCTTATATGAAAAAATATAGTAGTCTCAAAACTTCGGGCTATGAATGTACATAGTAATCTTCAAGGAATATTCATATATCCAATCTCTTGCTCCTTATCCTCTTCTTTGTCTTCATCTCCTTCAATGGCGGTTTTCTCGGGCAAATCAAGTAGGGATGAATGGAAATAGAATCACGTGATCATGTTGGTTACAAACATCATTTTCGGTCTTTTCTCATCCTTTCTTTAAATCATAGGGCTTTTGCGTGTTAGAAAATTGGGTGATCCGTTTTTCGATAGAACCATGATGATGGTTAATACACTACATATCAAGGTTAAAAGTATCTCTTCGTAGTGGTAGCCTGGACAGACTCACTTTTTTGATTTGCTTCTTAGTTGATCATCATCTGCAAACATCAGCTTCACTATGATGCAGCGCATTATTATTGTACTCTTTATTGAATGACTATACATAATACCAGTGAATGCCTGAATATCTACTAGCCCTTATGTTATGTCTATCCTTAAGTAAACACGATATAAACGGGTTTACTTAAGGATAGACAGGACATAATAGATATATAAATATTTAAATTAATTAATAATTTTAAATACAGTATATTTGTGTTATATATTTTTTCACAACATACACACTTACCTAAAAATATTGAGACAATGAGAATGGTTTTGTATCTTTTTAAAAGGCTCAGACTTTACTTTGACCATGAAGTTACTTATCACATTATCACTAGTGAATTGATATAGGCCAAGCACTCTAGTGCATAACTTATCTCCCATGGATTCGAAAGTTTTACTCACATTCCCCTGAGGCTGTCCACTTCGAGTATTAAGGTAAAGGATGAGGACAGTGCAATGGACATGGTGAAAAAGGATCATGAAAATATCAATATTATGTGTTCTCCACAAAGCTGACTTGTACCGAAGCTTCGCAACGAAATTGATTTACCGATTAATGCGAGCTCCCTCCTGGTGTGAAGCCAAGTCATTAATCTCATATGATGGCACCTGAAAATTATTATTATTATTTTTATTATTATCAAAGTAAATGAAGGCCATCCGTTAGAAGGCAACAGCCAAAACGGCAGAACCTAAAACGCCTCTAGGCCCCAACAAGCGGCACAACATCGATAGAAGTAGAAAACATAATAATCACGAGAGAAGAAAAGAATTCACTCGCCTTTTAAATACATCACAATTATCCGATTTAACGACATCATTGGCAGAGTGTTCCACAGACCGACGGCTGTAGGTAAGAAAGATCGAGAGGACTGCGTCGTATTCACTTGAGCGACCGAAAAAGCACGAACCAGCCGTGAGGGAGCTGGTATCAGAGAGTGAAGTGGATGATGAGGATCAGAAACAATTTTGAAAAAATGAGTCAGGACTCCCAACGATTAGACGATGCCTAAGTTTCAACTGTATATTGGGTAACAGAAAACTAATCTGGTTGAAAGCTCTCTTAAGGAGCTTCAAATTGGTCTCCGATGCATAAAGCGAGATAATTTCTAACCACTCTGTCTGTAGAGTAGACCTAGCTGCATTTACCCAACGAAACAAATTTGGGGGAAATTGAAGACGCAACAGTGCCCAAGTGCAGCCCATAAGTCAGCTTGGGATCCAAAGTAACACCAAATAATTTCAGTGAAGAACAATCAGGGACCGCAACGTGTTGACAATGATATTAGAGTGATGCAGTTGTAAGATCTTTGATCAAACAATAACAAAGCAATGGGATTTACTCGGATTAAGTTTCAAACTCCAAACATCACACCAGCATAAAATTCTCTTGATATCCAAAGTAAGTAATTCAGCAAATCTTTGTTTGTCCATAGTGAAATGAATTGCAGCAGAAAAAGTTAAATAATGAAGAGAAGCGGGCTCAGGGCACTACCCTTGCGAACACCAGAATTAACAAAGCTATAGGAGCTAAAACTACCATTAACTGACATATGTTGCTTCCTGTTAGTCAAAAACTCGACTAGTATGCCGAGGAAATGACCACCGAAACCAAAGTGATCTAATTTTGAAATAAAAAAAGTCTTATGATTAACACGATCAAAGGCTGAGCTAAAATCAAGAGGTACAAGACGAGATTCATGACCAGCATTAAGAGAAATTTGAAGGTCATTAGTATTAAAAAGAAGAGCATCAGAAGTACTAAGATCCTGTCAAAAAACAAACTGTTTTACCGGCAGCAATGTATTATAATTCAGAAAATGAATCGTGCGTTTGGCCAGCAAACGCTCAAATCTTTTAGGCAGAACAGATGTAATGGAAATGTCTCTATATTCCTCCGAATGAATTAATGATAAAGAGCCTTTCGGGATCGGAGTGACATTTGCAGAACGCTAGTATTCATGAAAATAACTCAGACTAAGAATTAATCTAAAAATAACAGTTAAAAACCAAGGAGTGTAGTATAATATGAGAAAAGCAAGATGAAGGTAAGTCTACTACCTCACTGCTTTGTATTTTATTAAAAATTGATGCAATTAGATCATTTTTCTCTGTAGAGTTATAGCATACAGAGCAGTCGGTACACGACAAGTGAGGAAGGCTAGATTCAATCTCAAATAGGAATGGTTTAACAGCAGACAACTAAGAGTGCGGCTGAGATGCACCAGTTAAAATATCTTTAAGTTATAGGCTCTTTGAGCCTCACTATAATTATGCTGTGCGTGTGACCTGAGCTGCACGTAGTAGTTCCAAGATTCTTGGGAACGCAAATGAGACCTCTGGAAAAATGCAGCCTGCTAATTACGCTGAGCCAATTATTGGCAGTCGTCATTGACCATGCCTTGCCGGCACGAAGACCCCAAATAGTTTTACGTGAAATACTTCTCTCAGTTATGGAAAAAAAAAAATTTATTAGAGGCAGTTACGGGACACTCGGATCTATAAACATCGCCTCAACGGATATTGTTAAAATCAGTATCAATGCCAGGGCAGTTGGCACTGGATTTCAAATAGACCACTCGGGTAATGGACTCATCCAGTGGTAAAAATGCAGTTTTATCTTAAAATTGAGTCCAGTTTGATTGCTCTAAGCAGGAGCGGAACAACTCGTAGATCAACAACGGTGGGAACATCTGTAAAAAAAGAGATAAGGGCAATTTCCAGAAATGTGAGTCGGATCACGAACCAGCTGATCACATCCAGCAAGAATGTAGAAGTCAAAGGCAGCCTAACCATGCTGGTTCGTTTCAAAAATGGAATTCAGCTATTGCTTGCTGGTGATGAGCATTAAAATCAGTAACAAAGACAAAAGAGGCCTTAGAGTCAGATTCTTGGATTTCAGCCATAGCAGTTAAAAGGCAATCCTAAATACTATCATCTAGGTCAGGATTCTTATAAAAAGCACATATATAATAATTGTTAAAACGGCCACAGATACGAATGAAGATCATCTCATGGCAGCCACACTCAAATTTGGCCCTTCGTGAAGCATACTATACCAAAGCTATTATGATCTAGATTTCTAATGCGATTGGTTAGGGAACAGATGAAAGATGACCATCATTTTACTCACATGCACATCGAATGAATCTGGCTGATAATAATATTTCCTTTCTGACACTGCAAATGCTGTTTGCTAGTTTGCAGTTTTGGTTTTTCTCATTCCCCAGGATTCGTTGGGAGAAAAGAGACTTAATTGTTGTTAGGCTTTCTACAATGTGACGCAAGTAGGAGTTTATTGAGGCAAATTAATGTTCCCATTAACCGTGCCTAACACCCAGAACCTCTCAATCAAGTTCTCATCTCTAGCAACCGGCGGTCATTAATTGGCCTTAATAATAAAGGTTTTCTAGCATCTCTTCTGACACAGAATGATGTATCTTGTCTGGTCCTTAAAACTGGCTAGAAAACAAAATAAGAAACGACAAAAAATGGAAAAGTCTAAGAAAAAAATTAGCATAGCGGGCCCAGAGCAACTCGCTAGCTTCTCCCTCCTGCCCAAATTGTTGAAGTCAATTCAGTGAGACATACGTTCTGTATGGGTAGTTGAGCCGGGAGGATGTGCCCTCCCTTTGGATATGAGGTCCAGCACAGCAGTCTACACCTGGTATCCCTTTGCGTATTATAAAGTTAGTAAGGAGAGGTCTAAAGAGGAAGTGGTGAATGTAGAAAGGGTAAAACTAGTAGAAGATAGAAAGGTGCCCGCACAACTGCTGGCACCGAAGGCGAGAGTTCATGCCAGAAAGGTCGTAAACTGCCTTCTCTCGTGGCCAGAGGACGTACCAATTCTAAAACTACGAAATCTAGCATCATAAATGATGATGTTGCATTATTGTATATGTAGGAGCGTATGCCTATGAAGGGTTTATAACTTCTATGTTTTTGTAGTCTTCTTGGAAGTGAGTTGGTGTTTACTGATCATAAGTAATATAGATGATTCGAAAAGAAAATAATTACAGGCCATTGTTTGTATTGCTATGTTGATTAGAATTTTTGTAAGTAATTTATATGCTGCTGATAACAGACGGATTGAATTGTAGTTCTATGTCTCCCCGTTTTAAAAATAAAAGTTCCTTCTAAAATTGAACCAATTCATTAGAATCATGCTTTCCTTAAATTTAATGTAGATAAACTGGCAATTAGTTTAGCAATATTTAAATCTCCATCTTTTATAAGGTCAATTGTAACGCATATGTATATCCCAGGCCCTTAATCATTTTTTATTCTTTCAACAGCATTTGAAATTTAGTTGTTCTTAATTGCTGTAACTTCCACTTCATTTATTCAGGGTTTTGTAGAATAGGGTCAAGATAACCCTTTCTGCGTTTCGAGTAGAACACGAATCGAGACTGGGCGCGTTGCGTTCGAGGAGAGAGTAGACACGAGTACGGGGTAGACTCAGGTGAATTAAATGAGAATACCTGGAGCTTGAGGAGTTCTGCAAGAATTGTGCAGGGTCCAACGGGACGCGAATAGTGGGTATTGACGGGGTGGGCAGACGGCGGGTACTGCCTTCCAACTCTGGTGCCAGAAGATTTATAGTGGGGTCAAATGGGGGTTTTCTCCCTCCGTCCGAAGGGGAAAGTTCCAGGGTACGACGCATCCGTAGACGAGAGTCGTCTCGCACTAATATCACGATCGCAGGAAGGTTCCTAAGCAGGCGAGGCAAAAATTTGTCCGACTTCCACTGGGACCTTTTCGGGTTATCAAGCTCGTCGCGGCTTTCTGCGATAGCGGGGTTTCAGCCACCACGACGTCTTATAATTTCGCACTTCCATTAGCGCAGACAAAAAGGGTCGCTCAGGTGTCTGTTGTATCTCTCTTTAATGAAGGGCGCGGCAGCACGTACCTTTCTCTCTCTCTCTTTGATCTCTGACTCTCCTCCATCCTCATATGGAACTTCAGGGGAAGAAGTGACATCGGAAAATGATTAATGGGTTGGGAGAATATAACTTAAAGTCGCATGACAATAGCGGATAAAGTTGAGAATACCTAGGATACATTTTCAAAATGGAGCCAAAAATACAAAATAGCGGAGTTAGTGGGGGGATGATCACCATGCATATACACGGTGTTATATATTGCTACGGTATAATTGCCAAAGGATATTTTTTTCTCTAAAATACCATTAACCCTGGAACACTGAACATAATTCCCTCTTACACAGTCATTGACTCGGGTATATTATACTCGATTTTAAAAAATTCAAATAGTAAATAACCAAATTTATTAATCCTATTATGTACACACTAACTATAAGGCGTGTAAATGCTAATTAAACTAATAAAAATCCGTTTTTACTTTAAGAAAGGTCTATTATAAAAATATCCTGTAAAAAAACGGTCAAAGAGTGAAAATATTTCAATAATTTTGGTGAAAAATTCCACAAAAAAAACCTTCCATAGAATTCGTCCAAACGTTTGCATAGGCCTCAAAGGATATCAGGCTCTCCTCCCAGGGACTCCCCATGACACTGACGATTCACAAACTGTAGGGAATAGAGTAAGAAAAACACCCTTTTTATAGTGCACCAAAAATGACTAATTGTTCAATATAATGTGTTTTTCTGTTATGAAACCCCTTAAGACCACCTGAAAATAACTACTAAGATACAATATAGACTATGACCTAAGACCGATCACACCAAGCATCTCTATTGGTGTCTATCCCTTGCAACCTCCTCTCACTGATATGGACACTTTTCATTATTTTCCACTATTTTTGGGTATGAGATTGTAGTGGCTAATAAAATGAACCTAATGGTTTTAGTTATATAAATCTAACACATTTTCACACACCCACACGAAAAAAAATCTCATGTTTATTATCTACCTCAGCCTTAGACGCAATCACAGCAGTAAGGGAAGTAGTGGCTCGGGCAGACAGTTTGGCGGCAGCTGTGAGACCTGAAGCGTGTCTTCTTGTCTGCCTTTGACTGACACTTGCTGCACCGTATCATGGGCTTCCTCATCTCAGCTCCCAATGGTCCTGCACATGTATCGGTGCCAGAGGGGAGGTTGAGGGAGCATACCTGTCTGATGACTAGCTTCACCTGTCAATGCTCTGTTAAGGGTATTGAGTTGTTCCTCAACTAAGAGCCTGGTGAGTTGCAGGGCCAAGTCATACATGTACCTCCGTTTCTGCATGGCGCTTTATCCTACCCTGGCAGTGTTGCTCTGGTAAATGATCCACAAATTCATGACACTTGCATTCAGCATCCCAAAGAACACACAGAATGGCAAACTACTTGTCTTTCTGCAGCAGTTATAAGTTGCACATATCTGGTCAAAGGTCTCGACCCCTCCTTTTGTTACATTATAGAAGTCAATGATCTCAGGCTTCCCACTGACATTATCCACCGATGCTTGTGTGTATCTACTGGACAGCAGGAGCACTTTCCTCTTGCTTGTCCGTGCCGTAGTGGTATATGAAAGGAGTGTCATATCTTTCGTGAACAGGAATTCTGAGCTGCCAGGGGTGCGGGTGTCCTTCTGCCTCATTACCTCATATCTCTGCTGCTGTTGTTTGCTCTACCGTCGCTATCTGTCTCCTGTACCCCCTGGTAACAACATTGATCTTATTGTTGGTAAACTCTATAATCAGATTCACCATGGCTTCAGTCAGAAGCAGGAAAAAACACTATTCAGGTGTGGTAGCAGTAGCAGCTGATTATGTGGGACCTGGCCTAATTGATGCTACAATATTTCGTGCTGCTGTCCTGGTTGGTGCAGCTACCTAAGGCATTGTGTGCCATACATAGCCTAAGTGACATTTGACTGTTGCAGAGTTAAAAGTCACGAGCAACTTGCCATCGTCTGCACGTCATCGACGTGTAGAAGCAGCAGTGAGGGTTGCAGCAGGAGCATCAGGACCATCAGAAGCAGGGGTAGCAGAAGGAATAACAGCAGGGACAGCAGCAGCAGGGGGGCAGCAGGAGCATAAGCAGGGGTAGCAGTAGGAACAGTAGTATGTATGACAGCAAGAAGAGCAGTAGCAGAATAAGGGTCGTTAGGGTCATCAGAGCCTGAGTACACGGCAGGGTAGTGTACAGAAACAGCAGCAGAGTTGCCGGATCGGCTAACAGTAGGCTTATCAGCTGTGGTGGCGTGGGTAGGAGGCGAGGGGAGGAGAGATGCCTAGGCCTTCTTGTCTTCCCACTACCTGCCTTTGTTTGCTTGCGTCGGCGAGGAACGTTTTCTACAGATACACTGCCTGAACTTTTAGCCATTTGATGTGGCTCTGGAACATATTCTTTATTATTCCCACTGTCATAAAGTACATTTATTTCAACACAATCATTATCATCGTCACTATCTGGAGTACAGAAAATTTCACCAATCTCCAGCTCACTCGGGCTTTGTTCTTTTGCAATTTCAGGCAGAAGTTCGCACTATTAGTCACCCGAAATAAGATTTACAGCCTAAAATGAGAGAAATTTATCACTACACCATCACTATAACTTCTTTTTGTACGCTATTATTACTGAACTCGGGTACAGGTTCCCAGTATTTTTTTTTACTATAATTAGCACTGAACTAGGGTAAACGGTACCCATGCAGGGGTCTAGCGGGGAATCTAAGAAAACGAGTGAACCGACGTGACTTTACTTTATGAGAGCGTTCGCTAGACTGAAGCTGCACAGACTCCCAACATCCTGCCTTGGTAGGGAGGGAAAGAAATGCGCATGACGTCACTAGCCTCGAGCAAACTATACCCATGTTCAGTGCTCCAGGGTTAAGTGGGGCTCACTGGCCTGAGGTTGAGATTATCCTACGATTATAAAAAAATCAAGGATATAAAAGGAATTCATTGTACACAGATAAACAAAACAAATATATATATATATATATATATATATATATATATATATATATATATATATATATATATATAAGTATAAGAGTTTGCTTACTATATGATTAAAAAAAAAATTATTCTATCAACAAAAATTAATACAAGGATAAAATAAAAGGAAATGGATCAAGCCGGTGGTACCGGTTGAGCATATTCATTTGGACTTTAAATAAGGTAATCGACGGTGGCCACGCTTCCTAACTATGTGGTAGGGGCCCTTCCACTGGCTCAACAATATGTTATTGTCCGTGGTGAGGAGAAGTAAAATTTTCCTTGGGGTCAAATTTCCTTTCTTTTGAATTGCAATCGAAGTATGTCTTATACTTGTCAAAATTGATTTCAGCGTTCTGAGACGCAATTTAGGCGCACTTTTCCAGCCTCATTCTTAAATCCAGTAGATACAAATAAAAATCCGGGATATTTTGATCCAATTTCTGATTGTAATAAAGTTCCTTTAAGATACTCAGAGTAATCTTCTGGCGTTTCTACTATATAAAAGTTCAAAAATGCTGAATCCTAATGTAAGTTGGGAGATTTCACGGTAGGCAAAGAGGGCTGCTGGAAGGAAACGGTGCCATTCATTGGGCTGATCTGCCCATAACTTCCTAAGAATGGCCTTGAGGCTTCCATTTAGCATCTTGAACAGGGGCTTGATCATCAATAATTTACGAGTAGCAACGTACTCCATTAATTCGTAAATGAATTGACGATCATGACCGAGAGGATTTCTTTGGGCAACCCCACACGGGAAAAGATGGGAAAATCGATGCTATCGATTTTCTTGAGGGGTACAGCCTCGGGGAGTCGAGTGGCAAAGTCGAACACAATTAAAACGTAACTATGGCTTTCCCTTGACGGAAGGGGAGGGGGATCGGTTCGATTAGGTAGATATCGACTCAGCAGAAGGGTTCAGGGATTAGTGGTCCCTCCTGCCAAGGCGCGGGTCTGATTCATCCTTTTATTGCCGTCTTTTGGGCAAATGTCCCACGAACGACAATATCGCAGAATTTCATTAGTCGCGCCAGGCCAATAAAAATATTTGAATATCCTCTGAGCGGTCTTCGTGTGAGAGAGGGGTGTCCCGCCTCCATCCAAAGTGGAGGGTTCCAGAGTCCGACGCATCGGCAGGCGAGAGTAGTCTCGTCCTATTAGCATGATCACAGGAATCTTCCTAAGAAATCTAGCCGAAACTTTGTCCGACTCCCACTGGGACCTTTTCGGGATATTAAGCTTGTCGTGAGTTTATGCGATAACGGGCTTTCGGCCACTACGGCGTCTCATAATTTCGCACTTCCATTAGCGCAGACCAAAAGGGTTGCCCAGATGCCTATTGTCTCTCTCTCCATTGAAGGGCGCAGCAGTGCATATCTTTTTTTTCTCTACCTCTCCATTGAAGGGTGCGGCAGTGCGTATCTTTTTTTTTTCTCTCTCTCTCATATCTGACACAGGGGTAGAGTCGCCATTGCTGTCATATCGTTCTTGGTAGAATTTTTTAACGTTTTTAATTTTTTATCTCTGATTGTATTTTTTTTCTTGATTATCGTTTAATGTTGTCATTTGGCTTCAGATAACGATAGGTCTTGTTTTATCTATTTTAAAGATTTACAATTTAAATCGAATTTTCACTTGATTTGCATTATGTTCATTGTTGTGCCCTAATTGTGTTAATAAGCTTTTTCAGCTCAGTATTATTAATACATCTTCTATATGTACTTTACCGTCTCATTTTTGCAAAAAAATTTAAATACAAGTTTGTCAAGATTTGTTTTCTTTGGTATGAGTTTGCCTCTCTCTTGTTAGAGATGTATTTTGTACTTGCTCGTGAGTAATCTATGGTCGCGATTCGTGTTGAAGCCAGGAACACATTATACATGTGCAACCAAGGAAATTCCGGCTCCAACTCTAGATGAGAGTGTAACGAGTCTCATATGCCCAGTCGCCAGATATAGGTCACTCATTCCTCCATTCATTAAACGCTATGGGAACTTAATTATTTTTTAGGTCAGATAACATGCAAGACTCCCCAAATTGGCAGAAAAATAAGAACGGCTTGTTGAGAAACATCATTTAGGAAGTGAGAATTCATCCCTCCTCTACGCGCCAAGAAGAATATCCCGCTTTTGAGACACCTTCCAATTTCACGCTTGTATCCATAGTAACTGGGCCTCCGCTAATCGTGCCTCACTCTTCGATATACCCTGGCAAGTTCAACTCGCGATTCCCTTAAATTCTCTGACATCAAAGAATTCTAAGTAGCAATTTTATCTTTTATGTGTTACTGAAATACTTGGCAACTTTAATTAATTATTTATATTAAATTAATTATTTTCTGTAATAAAGCCCCTTCTAGAGTAAGGAGTAAAAATCCAGTGTCTCCCAAATTCACTCCGAGCATTCATCGTTAGTTTCGAAGATAAATCAAATGAATTGGAGGCAACTCAGAGACACTAGGAACAATAAAAATTTGGAATAATCCTTTGTTACCAGAAAAAAATTCAGGATTGAAACACATGAGTGAAACAGGTCACATACATAGTCAAAGGATTACAAGGACTTAACTAAAAATGGGTAGAACAGGTTGTCAGATGAAACAACACCAGGTTTACTTTCCGAGTCCTTTAGCGGATTTATGATTATTTTGATGCTCTGAATCTAAAAATCACATTGATTTTGCTCAAGCAGTCAACATTTAGATTTATCATATGATGTTATTTACGGGATTTTTATAAAGGGTATTCCATTAAGATGGTGAAAATTTATTGGTTTCACTATTGGATTGTGTTATTTGAGTCATGGCGATTGTAGAGAAATGGCTCCCCTAAGCATCCTGGAGAAGTATAGGTACATTAAAGCCCCCCCCCCCTCCCTCATGAGGAGAAGCGTGGGAAAGGTAGCCGGCGAAACTGCTTACCATGTGTGATCGCCCCGCTTTTGGGGGCAGTTGGAGCGTACATCTGTTTTAAGGCGACCACCTAAGGTCCTTAAACGATGCTCTACCGATCCAATTACCTACGAGACCCATAAACCCGTGGTTATGGAAAAAAAAGCGGTGCGAGTCAGAAGGCACGCTAAGTAGCGGTGTGGTTGCAAGCCTCTAATTTGCGAGCTGACTTGGGCACCCCAGTGCCACCTCAAAAATTCTCGCGTTTCCAAGATGCTAACTCACCATAAGCCCCCCCCCCTTTGCCTCTGTGGCCTGGTCACTTCTCCCTTTAGATGGGGCTGCAATCCGCCTATAAATAAGCCCCGCAAAGAAAGAGAAGAAGATTATCAGAAGTCGATACGCCAGAGTAGGATTAGTTCGTGAAGATCGATCCATAGACAAGACAAGAAGATTATCAGAAGTTGATACGCCAGAGGAGGATTAGTTCAAGAAGATCGATCCAACGGCCAGACAAAAAGATTATTAGAAGTCGATTTGCCAGAAGAAAGATTAGTTCGTGAAGATCGATCTTTCAGCCAGACAAGAAGATTATCAGAAGTCGTTTTGCCAGGGGAGGATTAGTTCGTGAAGATCGATCCATCGGCCAGACAAGAAGATTATTAGAAGTCGATTCGCCAGAAGAAAGATTAGTTCGTGAAGATCGATTTTTCGGCCAGACAAGAAGATTAGACGTCGATACGCCAGAAGAAGGGTTAGTTCGTGAAGATCGATCCTTCAGGCATACGAGACTATTTCCGTGAGAAACGATAGGATCAGATTGAGAAAATCGATCCACCCTTTCAGGGCCTTATTAACCTAAATAGTCAAGCTTTATATCGGTGCCATACCGAAGAAGCCTTTTCAGTCTGCAAAGAAGTCCGACTGAAGAAAAGCAAAGCCGCTCACACTCGAGCGACTCTCACATCTCAAGCTCCGTAAGAGTGAGAGGAGAAGAACCCAGCCCCAACGAGCTCCCGTTCTTTAATTACGTTGAAGAATCAGCCCCCGTCACAGGCGAAAAGCAATCCCTCTCGACGAAAATTCAACCAGCGGCCACAACATTTCAAAGCGAGAGATAAGTCCTCCAGCGACATCTCGCAATCCCTAATACCTACCTGTAAGTTAACAATAACATTTATATCTCTATTGCGATAGTAGAAGTTTAGTACGTCCCACGTTTTAAAGGAGAGTAGAAACTATTGTTCATGAACCTAGGTCATATGTGTTTGTAGACGAAAGTACGTTAATTTAATGTTTAACGCTAATCAAATAGAGTCGCGATAAAAAAAATACTAATCGGCAATTGCTATGTTTACGGGAAGCCTATTTGTTTATTTTTTGTCATTGAAAGATCTTTGATGCCAAAGATAGAAATGTGTTAACTGTTGGTTTGTAATAGTTGAGTGTTTCATTTAAAATACATGTTTATTTTGGTAGATTCTGGTGTTTCCTCTTATCCTTATGTGTTTAAAAATAGTTCTTCCTCAGGAACAAAACTACTGAATTAGCACTCTTAGAACAAAGCCTACTTCATCATAGAAGTAACTCACGCCCCTTAAAGCATACCGCTACTAAAAGGGTGTCAAAGAGTAGAGGGATCAATACCAAGGGTCATTCTACGACATATTATAAAAGTGGTGTCAGGTCTAGAGGTTTTATATTATAAAGAACCCAGCAGTGTCTATTTAAAGAAGAGCTAACACATAAAAGGAACACCAGGAATAATAGAATATTTGACGAGTGGAAAATTGGTAAAGTTAGAGGTGGATACCATCTAAAGATAATTGTTAGGCCAAGTGGTAAGTTTCGGTGGTGGAGTAGGTCAGGCTTGAGTAAAAACAAGGTAGATGACTGACATAAGCGCGATGGCATTATTTGACCTTTATCGGAAGCAAGGTCAAAGCCTCGGACTGGAAGGAACCGAGCTGAACTCGTTTATTCAGGAGAAAGAGAGAAACGAAAGAGAAGAAAAGAGAGAGGAACGTAAAATGAAAATGGAAGCTGATGAAAGAAGAGAAAAGGCGAAAATGGAAGCTGAGGAAAGAAGATAAAAGACAAAAATGGAAGCTGATGAAATAGAGAAGATAAGGGCCCACAAAAGAGCTCTTAGCAAAGACGAGTTAGAGGTGCAGTCAGTGTCCTCCAGAACAGGAGTGTCACCAGCGGCCAGCATGAAACTCCAGGAGTACAGGGACGATGAAGAGTTATGCTCATATCTCTCCCATTTTGAGAAAATATTTGAAGTCAATAATTGGGACCTAGAAGAAGATGGGGTCGCCAGACTGTTACCGCTACTCAATCGCAGGATAAGAGAGATATTCGTATCTTTACCCTCAGAAGCGACTGTGGACTATTCCACTCTCAAAGCCGAACTTCTCTCAGCAACAAACCTTAACCCGGAAGAATATAGGATGAAGTTCAGGAAATCTTGTATAAGACCTGGACAAACATACAAACATTTTGGTTTTGAGCTTCGTCGAAGCCTACAGTTTTGGATGGAGTCAGAAGGGGTAGAGAACAAAGTCGCTGCGGTCGTCGACTTCATGCTTAGAGATCAGTTACTAAGTACACTACCCCAGGAAACCTGTGCATTCGTTAAGGACCGAAAAGCTTCTACCTTCAACATGTGTCTGGACGAGGCTGACCTCTACGCGGTAAATCATCGGTTATATCCGAGGAAATAAAATAAAGAGAAGGCTCCCTCCCCAAAGAAAAATGGGCCGCCACCCAGGCATTTGCAGAAGAATCCCTTTAAGTTCTCAGTAGCAAAAGGGACTTACAGGCCAAATTTTGGAGGAGAAAAAAATCAAAAAGAAGTTAGGATTCCACAAGGATCATACCCTAATACCGGCACGTATCCCAGGAAGCCTGTCACTTATTATACCTGCGGGATAATAGGTCACATGCGTTCCCAGTGCCCACAGAAATCCTGACTGAGGGAGACCTCAAGACAACAGGTGCAAAACCTTAATGCCGCGATCCCAGCAGGACAAGCTGATTAGTCCTACGTCCCCGCGCCAACATCCGAATGGCCCCAGCAACAGGTAAACTTTCTATTCAACAAAAGGTTGCCAGGTGGCCTACGATTTGAAGAGGGCACTGTTAATGGGTGCCGAGTATCCACTTTAGTCAGAGACACCGGATGTACGTGCATAGTGGTATCCGACAAGTTGCTGCCCCCAGTAAACCCTAATTATAAGAAATTCGAAATCGTCCACGACTTTTTAGGACGCGACAATCGATTTCCCGTCAAGAGATGTCATATACAATGCAAATATTTCACCGGTTGGACGGACGTGGTAGTAGCCCCGATTAAGTTCTGCGCAGTACTAATCGGACAAACCCCCCTAATTCCCCAGCAAGAAGTGGCCCAACGAGTAGTCACCCGGGCACAAGAAGCCCAGAGAAAAGAGCAACCTGCTAAGTTGACCCCGAGGATTACCCTCGAAGACAATGGGTTCAAATTGACTTCCTTCGCCAGTGCTCAGAAGGAATGTCCCACTCTTAAACCTCTATGGGAGAAAGCTATTTAAGGTAAAACTCTCCAAGTGAGAGGAAAGAAGCCTATCCAGTATATCGTAGAAGACTCACTTCTCTATCGTACTATCAGCGAGGAGGATAAGAAGAACAAGAAAGCACTGTGTGTACCTCAAGAATACACGCAAAGAATTTTGAATACCGCGCATGATGGAATATTAGCCGGACACTTTGGGCACAACAAAACGGCGCAGCAGATATTCCGACACTTTTATTGGCCCCAGGCCGCCAGGGAAATTGTGGCCTATTGCCGATCATGCGACGTGTGTCAGAAGGATCTCTCCAAAGGAAGGGTACCTCCCGCTCCCTTACAAAAGGTGCCCGTTATAACCGAACCATTCTTTCAAGTGGCTATTGATTTGGTAGGACCAATTCACCCCCCTCCAAGTGGAGGACACTCCTACATCCTCACCCTAGTGGATTGTGCCACCCGGTTCCCCGATGCCGTGACCCTACAGAAGATTGACACTATTTCCTGCGCGGAAGCATTAATTTCAATTTTTGCACGAGTAGGCCTGCCTAAAGAAATTCTATCGGATAGAGGGCACCAATTCACCTCAGAATTGAAGGAGCAAGGTCTAACCGCCGGGCCGAACAAGTGTTATTTTTCCTACGAATCCATTGACTATCTGGGATTCAAAATAGGACAAAAACACTTGACTACCCAGCAAGAAAAAGTGGACGCCATAGTCAAGATGCCCCAGCAGAAAACAAAGAAACAACTCCGATCGTTTATGGGAGCGGCCTCATTCTATAGGCGTTTTGTACCACACTTCGCTTCCATTGCGGCCCCACTGAATGATTTGTTAAAAAAGACAGCGTCAGACCCTGTCACGTGGAACCCCCATGCAATAACTCAGTTGGAGGTTCTAAAAGGAAAACTCGTAACTGCGCCCATTCTTCGCTTACCAAATCCCAACAAGATCTTCGGCCTTCGCACGGACGCAAGTCAAGACGGGTTAGGCGAAGTATTGCTTCAATACGAAGATGACGAAACAGCCTATCCCATAGCTTATGTCAGTAGGAAACTGTTGAGTAGAGAAAAAGCCTACGCTACTATCGAAATCGAAGCTTTGGCCATAATATGGTCCATAGGTAAATTCAAATATTATCTAATAGGGAGACCATAAACCGTTCTCATACTCAAGTAAAAATAAGAGTAAGAATGGAAGACTCCTGAGATGGAGTTTACTCTTGACGGAGTACCAGTACTACATTTACTATATAAAAGGGTCCAACAATTGTATGGCCGACTCGTTAAGTCGGAACCCTATCGAAGATTAAGGAGCAGCCCAACTATTGTATTATAGCAAAGTTAAGTGTAAATCAGTAAAATTGTAAGTAAATAGGGGCGAGTAACCCCCTAGTGGTAGGTAAGAAGATCCTAAGTTGGCACATTAATATAGAAATTAAATGTAAGGTCAGGTGAAATGTTTTTGAGGCATTCCCGAGTAAACTAGAATTTATTGTATAATATAATGTTCCGTAAGTTACCCATGTATATTATTGTAAGCGTCGAATTGGAAACCCCCCCCCCCTTTCCGTTAATTTCTTAAGAAGGGAGGTAAATGTAGAGAAATGGCTACCTTAAGCATCCTGGAGAAGTATAGGTACATTAAAGCCCCCCCCCCCCCCTCATGAGGAGAAGCGTGGGAAAGGTAGCCGGCAAAACTGCTTACCATGTGTGATCTCCCCGCCGCTGTGGGCCGTTGGAGCTAACATCTGTTTTAAGGCGACCACCTAAGGTCCTTAAACGACGCTCTAACGATCCAATTACCTACGAGACCCATAAACCCGTGGTTATGGAAAAACAAGCGGAGCGAGTCAGAAGGCACGCCCAGTAGCGGTGCGGTTGTGAGCCTCAAATTTGCGAGCTGACTTGGGCACCCCAGTGCCACCTCAGGAATTCTCGCTCTCCTATAGATGCTAACTCACCATACGCCTCCCTCCCTTTGCCTCTGTGGCCTGGTCACTTCTCCCTTTAGATGAGGCTGCAATCCGCCTATAAATAAGCCCCGCAAAGAAAGAGAAAAAGATTATCAGAAGTCGATACGCCAGAGTAGGATTAGTTCGTGAAGATCGATCCATCGGCCAGACAAGAAGATTATCAGAAGTCGATACGCCAGAGGAGGATTAGTTCGTGAAGATCGATCCATCGGCCAGACAAGAAGATTATTAGAAGTCGATTCGCCAGAAGAAAGATTAGTTCGTGAAGATCGATCTTTCAGCCAAACAAGAAGATTAGAAATCGATACGCCAGAAGAAGGGTTAGTTCGTGAAGATCGATCCTTCAGCCATACGAGACTATTTTCATGAGAAACGATAGGATCAGATTGAGAAAATCGATCCCCCCTTTCAGGGCCGTATTAACCTAAATAGTCAAGCTTTATATCGGTGCCATACCGAAGAAGCCTTTTTAGTCTGCAAAGAAGTCCGACTGAAGAAAAGCAAAGCCGCTCACACTCGAGCGACTCTCACATTTCAAGCTACGTAAGAGTGAGAGGAGAAGAACCCAGCCCCAACGAGCTCCCGTTCTTTAATTACGTTGAAGAATCCGCCCCCGTCACAGGCGACAAGCAATCCCTTCTCGACGAAAATTCAACCAGCGGCCACAACACTTCAAAGTGAGAGATAAGTCCTCTAGCGACATCCGGCAATCCCTAATACCTGCCTGTAAGTTAACAATAACATTTATATTTCTATTGCGATAGTAGAAGTTTAGTACGTCCCACGTTTTAAAGGAGAGTAGAAACCATTGTTCTTGAAACTAGGTCATATGTGTTTGTAGACAAAAGTACGTTAATTTAATGTTTAACGCTAATCAAATAGAGTCGCGTTAAAAAAAATACTAATCGGCAATTGCTATGTTTACGGGAAGCCTATTTGTTTATTTTTTGTCATTGAAAGATCTTTGATGCCAAAAATAGAAATGTGTTAACTGTTGGTTTGTAATAGTTAAGTGTTTCATTTAAAATACATGTTTATTTTGGTAGATTCTGGTGTTTCCTCTTATCCTTATGTGTTGAAAAATAGCTCTTCCTTAAGAACAAAACTACTGAATTAGCACTCTTAGAACAAAGCTTACTTTATCATAGAAGTAACTCACGCCCCTTAAAGCATACCGCTACTAAAAGTGTGTCAAAAAGTAGAGGGATCAAAACCAAGGGTCATTCTACGACAGCAATTATGGAAGAAAAATAATATCGCCTAAATGTGCGCCAAGGCTTCGGCGGCCTACTTCCACTGGATGGTCAAATTTTTGATGAAATCTCTGCATAGTTGCTCCTGGATCTCACCAATATTCCTTATTATCTCATCCTTCAGCTGTTGAATTGTTGTTGGCTTGTTGGCATAGACCTTACTTTTGAGATGACCGCAAAGGAAGAAATCTAAAGATGTCAGGTCACACGATTGTGGTGGCCAATTGACCTCGCTGTTTTGATAGATGATGCGACCTGGGAACTTCTCATTCAATAAAGCCATTGTTGCATTAGCTGTGTGGCATGTGCGCCGTCCTATTGAAACCACAAATTTTCCACATCCATAGAATTCAATTAAGGATATAAAAAGTTGGTTATCATGGCACGGTATCGCTCGCCTGTCACCGTAACAGAATTCCTGGCATCCTTTTTGAAGAAATATGGCCCAATGATTCCGCTAGCCCAAAATGAACACCAAACAGTGACCTTTTGTGGATGCAGTCGCTTTACAACAATCTTCCTGGGATTTTCATAAGCCCAAATGCGACAGTTCTGCTTATTAACGAATCCACAAAGATGAAAAGGGGCTTCATCAGCAAAGATGATTTTTTGCGAAAAATTGTCATCGGATTGTCTTTGCTCGTGCACCCAATTGACAAATGTACGGCGCTTCAAATGGTCAGCAGTCTTCAGTTCTTGTGTCAATTGAATTTTTCAAGGGTGTAGAGATAAATCTTTTGTCAAAATTTGATGTAACGTTTTTGTGGAGAGGTTCAATTCCTGTGCGCGATGATGAATAGAGGTGTCTAGATCTTCAGCCACACTGCAGCAATGTTTTCAGCTGAATGGCGTAAACGAGCACGCATTGGCATTTTCATATCAGCAACCAACCGAGTTTGTTTGAATTTGCGAACAATTTTTCCAAATGCACTCTCGGTTGGTTGATTATGTTGACCAAAAAAATCGCGAAATGCCCTAAATACGTTTCTTTTTGAACGTCTATTTTCGTAATAGGCTTCGATAACTTTAACACGTTGTTCGATTGTAATCTTTCCATGGTTGAAATTGCCAAAGACTGAAGTTGTTACATCTGAAAGAAAAAGAAAAAAATCCTTACACGCTTAAATTTAACTCACATTTAAAATTTCCCAAATTTCTCAGCCCGAGAGAGAGAGGCCTGAGAACGGATTAGTCCGCTATGAGCGTGGGGAAAATTATGAATACAAATAAGAATGCAATTAAGTTTCAAAGTGAAGTTTAGGTTGCCAATGCTTAGCTATCTTGGAAGGTTTGGGGGTAAAAGAAACGGAGTACAAAAGATACTTTACTAGTATGAAAATTAAAAAAAATAAAAGGGGTTTTAAGTAAAATATATAAAAATAGGAGACGTACACGAGTCTCGGTTTCAAAGAGCGACCTGGGCGGTGTCGACCACCATACACACGAACGGACAATGATAGATGGGATGCTCAAATGATCTTGAGCGTACGCAAAGCCCAGATGACGGAGGATTGAAGGGGGAGAGCTTGCACAGGAGAGTTTCACGTTGCAGTTACCTCGAAGATTTGGTCCTTGGGAGTAATCCTGCCTTGTTAGACACAGCGGAGATTCCAAAATAATAGCCTCTTACCTAAGGGCTTACCTAAGGGCTTAGAATGGGGGATCTAGAATTTGACGCCTCGCGTTTTGATAACGGGTACCAGCGAGTACGGGGTTGACTCTCGTGAGTTCTAGGAATAGAGTTTAAGGTTGAGGATACTTGGAAAAAAAATTCAAACAGAACAAATATATAAAATAGTGGAACTAGTGTTTTGTTTTGTTTTCTCTCTTTTGTGCCGTACATATATACCGATTATATAATACTACAGCACGTTTACAAAAGATACGTTTTGTCAATGATATACTTAAATGGGGCTCACGTTGCCCAATGGTAATGTCATCCTAAGGTTATACAAAGCTAACAATAAAAAGATACAAAAGGAATTCACAATATATAAACAAATCAAAATTAAAATAAAAGATACGCGTTCCCTTATTTTACGGTTAAATATCCAAATTTACTTTGGTGACAAAAATGAATACAAAAAAAAGGAATGGCTCAGAATTATTTGGGAAGAGGGTCCAACGGGTTTGTAATTAAACTATCGGCTATGTAGTTATCGGTGCCCTTTATATACAAAATGCGGAATTGGAATTGGTCTGTTTCCACTATGAATTCCTTCCATACTAAATACATTTTAAAGTTTTGGCTTTCCGAAACTATAGCGAGCGCCACTCTCTCAATCACCGCATAATTCCTTTCACGCTGAGTAATTTTCGGCTGGCAAAAGCGACCGAGAAACCTTCACCGTTATCCCCACGCTGGAAGAGGACATATAATATCCCATCATTACTGACGTGGTGTGAATGCTAAACGGTTTGTCCAGGATAAAGAGACGGGGGATATGAGCGGATGACAGCTTTCCTTTAGTTGGCTAAAGCTGTGAGTCAACAAAGGCGTCCAATCTAGGTGTTTGGGGGCCTTCTTCTTGATATGATCTGAAGTGACGATAGAAAGATGCTGAGCCTATGAATGATTACAGGTGCTTTTTGTTAGCCGGCAGGGGCAAATCCAGAATGGCTCGGATCATCTCTTGCTGGGGAGCTAACGGGTCATTTCCGTTATGGAAACTCAGGAAATCGATAGTGCCAAGAGCGAAGGGGCACTTGCCGAAGCCAATTGTCAAATTGTGACAGAACGGCTTGGAGGGTGGACAAGTGTTCATCCCAATCTTGGGTGGCCACATAGACATTATCAAAATAGATGGTAACGTTGGGGAGGCCTTCTAGGATCCGCCTCATCATTCGATTATAGTTGCTGCAAGCCGTCACCAGACCAAAATGAATCCGACGGAACTGCATCTGCCTATTCTCAGTGTGGAAAGTAGTAAATTTCTTCACTTCCTTCCTCAGGAGAATCTGATAATAGACCTTGCACAAGTCTAATTTGTAGATGGATTTGACCTTCTCAAAAATGGGGAGGTTTTGGTCTATGTTGGGGATCGGTTCTGCATCGAATACAGTAACTGATTTTAGATTCCTTAAATCGATGCACATGCGATAAGAACCATCGACCTTCTTAACCATCACAACTGGGGAACAATAGCTCGACTTCAAAGGTTCGATGATCTGCAACCTTAAAAATTTATCTTCCTCGTCAGTGAATGCTTCCCGGAGGTGTATGTTCAGGCCAATAAAAATTTTGGAAGATCCATATGACGGTCTTCGTGTGGCTGAAGTGGCCAGCAAACAGACCATCGTGACCAGTTTAAAGAATTGGAGGTAGGAGGGCGACGTACACATAGTGTGCGGGACTCGTGTCGTTTTCCTCAGTGCACACGCGATAGACAAGGTCGTCATTGATGAGGAAGGATGGTTTCGCACGTTTTGTTCTAGGCCTTTGTCCACAGGGGTCGAAGAGACTTGCATTCACTCTGACTTTTAGCAAAGGCACTGCTTATCGCACTCTGGAATTTGGGGGCACACAGGAGGGTCTAAAGTCGTAAGAGCTTGAAGTTTTTTCTTCCTGCGGGAACTGGTAGTAACGGATTAAGCCACGGGGGTGGAAGATACCTGGAGAAACTGACAAATTAGGACCGCACAAAACTTGATGGGGGCTGCAACTACTTCAGCCCAACCATTAAAATATGCGCTATCAATATGACATTTAACAATGGGGAATTTATTTGCGTGCCGCAAAAAAACATGCAGTAGGGCAAACATATCGTGATCCAAGGCCACAGGGGTGGAGTAGTTTATCTGAAACAACAATACACGTGCACCGTATATCACAGACGAGGGTGTAGATCCGGCAACCATTCACTGCTCCAGTTTGGAATTTGCTTTTGCTTGTTTTGGGATTGGGAGATGGGGGTTCTGACTCCTTTCCTTCTTTTGGATAGCAGCTGTGGCTAGCTGCGTAGACCTCTGCCTCCTCGATGCATTCTTTGAGGGTACTTCACTTCCGGTCATTCACGAAGGACCTTATTTTTCGAAGGAAGAAGCGCAAAAAAATTGGTCCTTGAGGAAGAAATCGACCAGAGAGTCGTTTCATGAGGCACTTTGGATGCATCAATCCAAAAATTAGAGTGACGTTGCAGGGAGTAGCCAAACTGACCAAACGTCTGGTTTGGTTGAATGCGACAAAGCCTAAATTTAGCTCGGTATAAGTCCGGGGTCATAAAATAGGCGGCGAGGAGCTCGGCTTTTAACGAAGAGTAATTAATCGTTGCTTCTGAATGAAGGAATATGAAAATACCCCTGAGTTTGTCACTCACAAATGGCAATAAATGTGCTCGCCTCGAAGTGGTTGAGATAAGAGCCGAAGTTTTCTCCTTCTTTGAATACTGGGAGTTTAATGGACCCTGACTGTGGTACGTCTGGTCTGGAGCTTGCGGAATTTATGGAAAGCGTCTCGTTCCTGGCCCTGAACATCTCTAATTCGTAGGAGCGGATCCTCTCTATATATTCGCCTTCTCTTTCTCTTTCTCACGTTCCTTTTCTCTTTCT
The DNA here is from genome assembly GCA_963969495.1 of Ceratothoa steindachneri. Classification (NCBI taxonomy): domain Eukaryota; kingdom Metazoa; phylum Arthropoda; class Malacostraca; order Isopoda; family Cymothoidae; genus Ceratothoa; species Ceratothoa steindachneri. The sequence goes on from OZ018328.1 coordinate 90,518,984, forward strand.
TATGCTCTCGCTCTTCCTCCTGCATGTAAGTTATTAGGGCTTTTCCAGTGAGTCTGAGTGACTCACCTTGGGCCTTGAAAATTCCAAACGAAGACATCTTGCCGGTTTTACGCGAGGGAATCGACAGCAAAAAATAAATTAGCGCTCAACACGACATGAATGTGGCGGGATTTCTAGTAACCCACGGACGGAAGAACGACCAGGTTTGGTTCGAACCCAATGAAATTACAAACAACAAAAGGGGAAAAACACTCGCGGAAAATAATGCAATTGCTTCACACGCTGCGGATTCTATCCGTATGATCAGTCGGAAAAAAACTTTTGGGAACGAGACTTTATCTAAATCTCTCACTGTGATTGAGACGAGAGTTACAGCACGCCTAGTGAAAAATATACATAGGACAATGCAATTTCTAAATGTACCTTCAACTTACGGCAGACGAAATGAGGCCTAGAAGGACAATTCAATTTTGTGGAATAATAAAATAATGGTGATGCACTTTCACGCAAAATAAAGTCACACACAAAACAAATAAATGGGAACGGGCAAAATACAATTGTGTAAGTAGTATTTCCTCAACTTTGATCTCAAGAACCGGAAACCAGATTAGCCAACAATTTAACAATTTAACAATTTAACCAAAGTTAACCAATTGATTAACCAATATTAACCCAAATAAACCGGATACCAGTTTAATATAATATAGACACCAGGCAATGGCTTCGCTACTAAGATTAAAATTTAAAATAAAAAAAAGCAGCCATGGTTAAATTTTTCTAAAATTCTAAACTTCACCCATTATAATAATTTTAAAAAGCAACTCTAAACTAAATTTCTTTCCCTTTCAAAATATCACGTTGCTAAAATATAGAGTTATAAAAGAAGATAGAAGATATATAAAAATAAATTTTCTGAACTTCATCATTTGTAATTCTTTAGGTTTAATAAATTCACAAAATCTCTATACTTATATTTATTTCTGAACTTCACCATTTTGTTTTTTGATATTATAAAATAATTATTAGAAATAACTTTGCTAAAAAAACATAAGTCATCAGAGTGTAATTAAGTTTCAGAGTGCAGTTTAGGTTGGCCAATGCTTAGCTATCATGGAAGGTTCTGGGGTAAAAGAAACGGAGTACAAAATATACTTTACTACTATGAATATAGTATATTTACAAAGTTAAAAGGAGTTTTAAGTAAGGCATATAAACATAGGAAACGTACACGAGTCTTGGCTTCAAAGAGCAACCTAGGCGGTGTCGACCACCATACATACGAACGGACAATGACAGATGGGACGCTCAAATGAACTTGAGCGCACGCTAAGTCCAGATGACGGAGGCTTAAAAGAGGGGGAGGAAAGAGCTTGCACAGGAGAGTTGCGGGTTGCGGTTACCTCAAAGATTTTGGCCGAGGAAGTAATCCTGTCTTGTTAGAGACGGCGTAGAGTCCAATATAATAGTCTCTAGACGGACGACTATTAATGACGTGAACTATTATTGCGGTTTACTATAGTCTTGTTGTCGATACTTCAATACTAGGTGACCTCTCAAGGTCCTGTAGAAATAACCAATCAGTCCACGCCCGTCAACCACTCTATCAAGAAAACGACCTATAGACACAACAACTCTAGCCAACTGTTTCCTATCATAGCCTAAATTACATATTACATTATTCTATTTACTAACCCCTACTAATAACTTATTGTGTCAATTACTACCACATCTGATGCGCCACGTCATCCTCGGTGAGTGTTCTAAATTAGAGTTTTTATAACCTAACTAATAATAGATATACCACAGTTACCTCGAGGATTTGGTCGGAGGGAGTAATCCTGCCGTGTTAGAGACGGCATAGAGTCCAAAATAATAACCTCTAGACGGACGACTATTAAATGAGATGAACTCAGATCTTTCATTCGTGTTTAGAATATCGAATAGAGAATTTGACGCCTCACGTTCCTGTAACGAGTACCAACGAGTACGGGGTTGACTCTCACGAGTTTTAGGAGAATACACGGAGCTTGATGTGTTTTGCAAGGGTTTGCGCTGAACTAACGGGAACAAGAAGATGGCAGATACTCACGGATACTCGTGAACACAGGCGGTTACTTCGGTCGTGTTTTAGGGGAGGCACGAAAGGGCTTTTCCTCGCCCTAGAAGGGGGGCGGCTCCAGTTGACAGAGGCTTCGCCATCGAGGTGGAATTTGTCCGATTCGTACCATCACTGGATAATACCTGGCGGCACCCTCTGTGCTCCTGAACACATCTCAGGCTTCCGTGAAGTTGGTCCTTCAGCCCATCACCGCCTTCACGACTTTGTCCCTTCGTTAGCGTGAATTTAAAAGGGCCGCAAGGTGTGTCTTCTCTCTCTCTCTCTCTCTCTCTCTCTCTCTCTCTCTCTCTCTCTCTCTCTCTCTCTCTCTCTCTCTCTCTCTCTCTCTCTCTCTCTCTCTCTCTCTCTCTCTCTCTCTCTCTGACAGTAAGTCGGGAGTAGTGAAGGCGTATAATGGAGTTTTTCGGTGTATCGTGCCCTTGTCTAGAAGTGTGCTTGCGAGTTTGTCCTCAGATTGTTACCCCCCCCCCCAGTTTCTGGTGCGATTGTAGTAGAAGGTTTGGAATGCAGCCTCACAGTACTCATTTTTGACTGTTTGAGGTCCTTCTGTGTTATAAATCCAGGCAGGGTAGGTGTGATACACGTCTTATTAGTATTTGGTGACATTTTGTAATGGCATCTGGCAGAGCATCTTTAGCGTATGTGTAGAAATTGTTAGCGTCCTTAGAAGAACTGAAAATCAGTGTCTGCCTAGTTTGTGCATTAATGATGTTTGTGATGGCGTGTGTCGAGTGTACATGAGTCTTAATGTTTCGGGTGTGATAGTGTACATTTTGTTTCAGCGCTGTGTCGAAGGTGTAAGTTGGTCTCGCCCGAAGAATACACGAAGTAAGGTATAGAATATCCATTGGTTTTATACGCGTGAGTGTGTGGTTCGGAAGTAGCTGAAGAAAGCCCCTTACCCCATAATTGATCGCCTCTGTGAGCTATAAATCATATGAAAGGTGAAAAAATGAGTATGGACCAGGATGGGCTTCTGAATAGGATGTAATTAGATGGCAAACTTAATGATAGATGAAGGCCATATCAACTTCTTCCATCCGAGTGTACCCCCCTCCCCCTCGATTTTGTTTTTTCGGAGTTACTCCCAGCATTCTCAGAGAGTGGTGTAAATCACTCTGTGGTCCTGCCCCCACCCCCTGCAAGTTGTAACTCCGTCCCTATCCAGGATGCCTCTTGCCTTTGGGTTCCGCAATGGGTTAGAAGATAAACCTCTTTTCTCAGAAGCCTGCAATTATGTCGTTTTAAAAGAAAAGCATAGTTGCACGAGGTTATGAGTTGATTCTTTGTTTTCGGGACGAAATCACGTCAAGGCAAGGGGAGATTTAGACCATCATGTTAAACATGACAGCCTAGGTATAGTATTAAAGTCTCTGGGGGTATGGTAAGACAAGGGTGATAGGAGCGAATGGCGGCCGGTGGTAGGTCCGTGTATTCCACGGTGTCGTCGGTTCTTTGTACGGTTCTGTATGTGAATGACGGTTTTTTTCCGTAAGTTTCGTATTCATTTGCCTCCTGAACCGTAGGCAAAGGGAATAGCAAGGTGGCGGTCCTGATAATGGTGAGTAAAAAAAGATTCTTGACGAAGAGAAGTCGAACGTAGACTATTAATTCCAGTGTGATGGCCAATTCGCTGGCCAAATATGCCGCTCAAACTGCATAGGTTGAAGAGCAACGTTGAGCGGTCGCCGCTTCCGATTTTATCAAAGTTAAGCCCCGTCATATATGGTTAGTTTGCGGAAGGAGTCTAAATCGTGTTGAATTCACGCTTTAGCAAACCCCAATTCTGAACCTAATATATATTGAAGATCTCCATTTCGAAATAAAAGGTCTCAAAAAGTACTAGTAAGGAACGAATATAAAGTAAATAGCCCTAAACAAAAGGCGGAATTCCCCTCCATGAAAGGGGGAAAAGTTAAATTGGTAGCCATTTTAGCCAGAGAAGTCCAGCAGGCATTTGAAAAGGTGTGGCGGAATCATCTAAAATATAATCTACTTTACTAAAGTATAGCGAATCAGTGAATAGACTGCGGAGCATTTTAATCAGTAATAGACAGGCATTCATAACATTCCAGAGATATGAAAGACCTTATTCAATTGCAACAAATGCCTACCCCAAGAGAGTTGCTTATTACCTCGTATGAATGAAAAAGGAAGAGATTACACTAGAATGAGTTACATACATGTATGCAATGGAAGGTAGAATAGTAAGCTTCCAAATCTTTTTATCAGAGCACAAGCGTATTTCATCCCCCCCAGGGTATGCTTAAATGACTCTCAAGAATTGAGAAGAGAGCACTGGATACATTTATTGTACGAGTATATAATAGAGCACTACAATGGATAGCCTGGATAATAAGATAAGAATAACGCAAAAAAAAGATTTATACAACATCCCTTACTTGAAACCATCTCAAATACTTTTACATTAAATGACAGAAATAATATAGTGGAAAATGTGGAAGTGCTAATAAATAAATGGGGAAAAATAAAACTCTTTGCAGGTAACACAAACATTCATAGGTGACTGGAAGAACAACTGTCCCTAAAACACACATAATATCTAAGTAACGAAAAAAAAATGATAATATAGTTAAGAAATAAAATAAATGAAACAAATTATGAAAGTATCATAGGAGTTAACTTAGATAAACAATATTAAATGAAAATGAGGAAAAGCATTATTAAAAATAGTTGGTTCAGTCGACTGAGAGATTTTATGTCATACCTAAAAAAACAACCTTAACACTACACTCTAAACTGATACATCAGTCGTTTCCTTTTCTGTCAGTACTTTCCTTATGTCTTTCTGGAATGCATCATTCCGCTATTTGAATAATCACGATTAATTTCAGTATTTAATCAATGCCATCGAGTGACAAATAGCTTCAGCTAAAGATATCTAATCTGTCTGATACTTTTGGTTCAATCTCCACCATTTTCCATTTTCGCTTGATCGGAGCACATCAATGACAAAAAAAAGCACTACCGTTCTTATCATATTTTCCACATCAAAGTGGCCCTTCGTAGAGAAGGTGGTTGTCCTGCAGCATCTCGTCAACTCTGGGTTTATCCTGGGCTAGAAACCCCCAAACCTCCCTTACCACAAACTACCTTCATGCACATCTATCGCACGCAACGTGATTCATTGTTATTAAAAGATAAATAATCTTAAACTTTTATATTTAATTCTGAGCTTCTTTCGCATCATTCCTTTGATTTTTTACATTTTTATGCTCCTTTTTTATCGTTTCATAAATTCATATATTTTTACTTCTCACCTGAGTAACTTTATTCATTTCGGAGAGGGGAGGTTGCCTTTGAAGAGTTGCGCGCAAACCTATTTCGACTTCCATTAGGTTTTCTAATTCTATGTCTTCCGCGTATTTGTTTTTCTATTTTTTCCTTGCGTTTTTACTGCATTAATTACCTCTTTTATTCCTTCATATCGAAATATTGTCGGTTCTTATCATTTTGCACAAATAAGAAGGCCAATTTTCATTTTAAAAAATGACCGGACGCTGTTTTAGTGAAAACCATTTGATATACGATTTGGTGTAACCCATTTTCCAAGATTTTGAGATAATCTGTCCAAATTATCACCTTGGTTTCATTCCAAGGAAGTTTTGTTTCAAACTGGTCCCATTTTTTGTCTAATTGATTTATCGGCCTCATATAGAAGAGAGGTTTGATAAATGATTGCTGTTTCGTTTTAATAATGGTTCTTTACTTGGTTTAAATCATTTGATTTTCACTCTAAGTAAAAACGATTCAGCAAATTTGACGTTTTTTAAGAAGAATGAATTGAGATTTTATAAAAAGAAATGGCATTAGTGTTAAATAAAAGGAGGGTAAAAAAATGCGAAGATAAGAGACAAATCTAATTGTAAGTTTGGTGTGAACATAATCTTCTTTGGTAGTTTCATTCAACAAGAAGTTATATGAAAAAAGTCGCAAATGTTTTTTTACAATTGTCAAGTCCAAAGTTATCGGTTGGAGGAATTTGCCAGAATGCTTAAATTAATTCTTAGATCTTTTTAAATAGTAATGGTTTTAAGCTTATTGAAAATAGGAGGAATGTTTACAAGGGAAAACATCGGACAAATTTTTATTTAAGTTTTATTTTCAGACTTTAGAATTAATGTTTCTCATCTCAATAATTGTTTATATCCCCACGGAAGGTGGTACAGCCTTCAACACTAGCTCGTTATTTTGCAATGAGTTCAATGCCTATCAACACAATGGTGTCGAGGTCACCACCACAGAATTGGGTTGAATCCTTTGATAGATTGAACCATTAATCGCTAAAGAGTTGCCGAGTGAATGGAGTGGATGGTTAATTATATAAGAGGTGTATGTGTATAGAAGCACAAGTATGTTAAGCTTTAAAATTCATATTAAATGGAATTTATGGAAGTAAAATCATCATGGAAAGTGGTGGAAAATAGAAATTACATATAGTATTTATAGTATTTACCTTATATCTTAGCTTCCATTATTTCTTCTAAATAACAAAAAATAAACCCCATAAAAAAATATATTTTTGAAATTTTTCAATAATAATATAATAGATTAGAAAACAAATTTAACTACTGAACTTTGAAAAGTATTATTCGTTTTCGAACTTATGAAATTACGCTGTAAAAAATAGATGATTTCATGCATTCATTGTGCTACTTCTTTGTTAGAAGTGTGAGAAGAGACAATGCGCTGAGAAGCAGAGCATATTATTGGTCCCTTTTAAATATGCAAAACACAACCCTAAGCTGCTAGTCTTTGAATATAGCTTTAAGACCCTTTACCATTGGCGAGGTGTACTGACTTAGTCCTTTTAAGTACTGATTTACTTTACTCTTCCTCGCCCTTTTATTGTTATGACTATCCTCTTTCATTACTTCTTTCCTTTTCCTACCCGAGTGCTATTCTTCACAATTTCTTTATCTTCCCCTTTACTTCACGAATTTTCACTATTCTAACCTTTTCTTTCCTATTTAATACCAGCTTTTATTCGTATTTCATTTTTCTCTTAATTTGTGTGAGGGAATTCCACGTGGAATTTCTTGTCCAGCACGAACTTCCTTGCGCTGTAGAAGGTTCTTTTAGGCTTAAATTGGTAAGCCTACCCCCCCCCCCCCCCTTCCACAAGCAGCAGCCTTGAACTGCGTCCACCACGATTCACCTTTACACGGTCTAGAATATCCTCGGCAAGAAGATTCGAGGCCATTCTAAAGTAGAGCTGTTTCCCACTGAACCCCCCATCGCGGGGAGAGCCTCAGACATATATATTGCTCGCTTTCCATGGAACAAGGACAAAGTTGAGAAGTCTCGCTCGGAGCCAAAAAGATTCCTCCTAGTTCCAGGGCAGGTGCTAACAACAAAGAAAAGTGACAGCTGAACTATTTGTGTGTTGGAATTAGCCCCAGCCAGTGAGGTAATTCCAGTTAACAATCGCCACCGAGTGATTTTTTTCGACTTCTCTTATCAACTCCTGTCGAAGACCTCCTCGTTCTTCCCTCGTTTTCGGGTGGCCGAAATACTCTCCCCTGGACCGGAAGTTACCTCCTTCTTTTTTTTGGAGAACCGTCATCACTTTAACATCCCGCTCAGAAGTTCCGAGCGGCCTCACCTCACGTGCAGAAGACATCCGTAAGCCAACCCCTCTCCCCCTTCAGTAACCCAATTCAGTTAATTCCCCCCTCCCATTTGAATAGCCTCCCCCTGTAATACCTTAAGTTTCAATTTCATAGTCTGCTTTATAACTACAATTCCGCCCCTTTGTTTACTGATGTAATTTTGCCTATCAATTCTCTCATTATTTTTATGTAAATAAAATTATATTTTTGTACAGGCCTCTTTAAATAACCTTAAGCTTTGCCATTGTCTATAATTTAGCTGACCTCGTGGCACTCTTTCTCGCTACTCAGCCCGTCGGTTCGCCTGTAAGTTATTGGTCCCTCCCCCATAGATATAATATGGTATTGATGTAATATAATGTCATATCACGACATATATATTAATCCTTTTATTATACGAATAACAAAATCCTTCCTTATGTTCTTCCCCCTTCTATTTCGGAAACTAGTTTGGTATTATTCTATCATTCTTTTCTACTCTCGTATAAATCTTATTTAAATTGAATGTTTGTCTATTTCACCATAGCACTTCACTTTTTATTTTACGTTTATACATCATCATCCATTTTCTTTAGAGCTTATTATATTTATGGATTTTATTCTTTGATCAGTTCTTACATTCTTTGCCCACTAAATGAATTGAACTCCATTAAATATTCTAGGAAAGGTAATCATTCTCGTGTACTAAAATTTAAGGTAACCTGCGTAGGCTTGCGAAGGTAATTTTGCTAAAGAAACAATATGGAGTAGAGAGAGAAAAAATGTATGAGTCAACAGATAAAAAGAAAATAAATAGTAAAAAAGAACAACTCTAAAAATACCTGCCATTGCTAACCACATTAATTATATATTATAGAATATGAAAAGGGAATTTTAACAACCAAGGTATTTTGGATGTTTTCGCTGCACTCTCTTTTCCATTCCCTAAATTACTTTAAGAAAACGAAACATTTGTGCAGTAAAGTTGGGCAGTATAATTTCATCGGAACAAGTTTTGTTAAAAGCGACGGCTAATTTCGCATTTGTGATTTTCTTTTCACATCTTTTAATTGGTCGTATATTTGCCTTTACGTCTGGGTTGAAGCCATGGATAAGTTCTCCTACAATCCTCAAAACTCTGATTTTAAATTTTTAAAATCCGAGTTTTAATGAATTTCGGAGAACTTATTTATAACCTCAACTCAGACGTAAAGGCAAATATACGACAAACGGAAAGATGTGAAAAGAAAATCACAAATGCGAAATAAGCCGTCGCTTTTGATAAAACTTGCTACAATATATATATATATATATATATATATATATATATATATATATATATATATATATATATATATATATATATATATATATATATATATATATTTTGAAAGACACAAAATAAAAATGGCATAGCCCTGTGTTGGTTGTATAATCACCCGCAGATCCTGTAGTTGCTTTTTTTGTATGTGACATGGACAGTGAGCCTTTAAATTGTGAGCGGGTAAGAGGATGTGGTATAAAAATTCCTTGGAAGTTCCTAGCTTAGGGAGATACTGGGTTTGATGGGGTAATGCTTTGGGCAAAATATAGTTACTGTGCCTGGTAGCTTAGCGGTAAAGCATCTGACCGGCAATCAGCAGACCGGGTTCGAGTCCCGGCCAGGAATTTCAAACTTTTTTCCCCTAGCGTTATTTCTGTCTTCTCGGTAAAGGATCGCCTTCACTGTCCCGCCCTCTGCTCCCTTTGATTCTGGATTCTTCTAATGTCCCTCTCTCTTGCCTTTAAAAAAAACTCCGGTTTCTTGCCTCATTCGCGTCCAATTCTTATTCATCTTGTACTATATATATATATATATATATATATTATATATATATATATATATATATATATATATATATATATATATATATATATATATATATATATATATTTGGTTAAAAACCATAATATATTTCGCTTTTATTAATTTTCTTTAGAAACTTTCCATTTTTCTTATTATCTTTTTTAGTTTATCTTGTAGATGGTAAACAACTTCTTCTACGTTCATCTCTTTTTTTAAATCAAATGTGTTTGGTAAACACCGAACTTAACTTTAATCGCTGAGCTTTTTCGATCTATGCGATCTTCTTCAGAGTGTCTTTCCTCCTTTATCGGTGAAGAATGGTGCAGTCAGAATATATAAGGTGAGAAAAGTGTGGGGATGATAATAGTAGATAGCATCAGAGTTGTTTTTTTTGTGTGTGTGCGTGTTGGCGGGAGGGAGTGTGAAATATTTGTTTGTATGTAGTTTAATAATTGCCAGGCTATGGCTCATCTCTTTCTTCTGGCGTTCTTCTATCGCCTGCTCTTCCAATTGCATGTTGTGTTGTGCATGTTTCTATTCGTTTTCTTTTTTATTTCCTACATTGTATTTCTAATTTTGCTTGGTGTACCTTGCGGTAACATTCTTATAACTCAAATTTGGTTTTTATACTGTATTTATTTACTTTATATGTTTAAGTAGGGTTGTTCTAAATTCCTTTGTTTTATATAGTTACCCTTCTTTGTTCTCTGATTTCAGGCGTTCATATCTTTTTGATAGGTTTTGCTTGTTCGGCTTATTTTGTTGTCTTCCTCACGTCGCAAAGATTTTACGGTCATAATTCATGTTTTCTATTTCTAAAGCTCTTTTGATCTCCTGATTATTTTCTTACTTTAATTTCCTTCCTTTAGTGTTCAAATGAAGTATTTTTAGTTAATTTGTCTCGTTATCCTTTATGTCTTATTAATCTTGTTCTTTTTAATTTTCTGATTTGAAACTTTTCCATTTGCCGTTTGATATTTTTTCGAAGGTATCCTTGATAATTCTGACGTCGTTGGGGAAGATCCTTATTTTGCTTTCTTCTAATAGTTTTGGGATAATCCTTTCATCATGGTCTCGCATGTAATTCCATTTACAAGCACCTTTATCGATACCTTTATTTATATCCTTCAATTTAGTACCTTTGGGTAGGGGATAGGTCTCGTTTAAGAAGATCTTAAGTTTAAAGTCTGCTTCGTAACAATAGTCTTACTTTCTCTCCGTTTCGCTTTCCGTGTCAGTTTATGTGTCCCATTCGGTTTGGTTGGTTTTAATAGGATGATTTTTTGTTTTCTTATGGTTCTTCTTTTCCTCTTTTTGTTCATTCTCTGAAGTTTCCGTTTCCTTCTCCTCTTCATTGGGTTCGTCCGTTTCGATTGTTTCTTCGTTTTTTACATCTTTGCTTCTTTGTCCAGCATATCTTTTATTTGAAGGGTTTTCCCGACATTACCCCCTATACGAGAGCCGAGGAAGAGTTCGGGGGAGAACCACATCTTCCTTACTCCGTTTTGCTCTAAGAAAAGATTAAGCGTGTTTGAGAAGGTCCATGGTTGGTCAATGTTTGGTACGTGCCCGTACATAATAGATGCTAGAATGTCCAGCCCTGTTCCTTCATTAACAATGAGATTGATTTTGGGCTCTTATTTTTTTCTCGTAGCTTTTGCTACGCTGGCGTATATCTGATTATTCTTCAATTCATTTTTCTTTTTACTGCTCTTGTTTTTTCTTGTTTATTGTTTCTCTTCTCTTTGGACAGTTCACTGCCATCGTCATATGTGGACCTTGGCAGTATACTCATATCTTTGTAGTCTCTGTGCATTTCTTGAATGTGTGATTGTTACCTCCGCATTCTAAACATACTTTTTTGTCCTTATTTGGGCAGTTCTTTGTCCCATGCCCCTCAATGGCATAGCATTGGAAGCGGGTTTTAAGTTTACAAATTTTTCCTTTTCCCTATTTTCAGGGGGTATCCTCATTCCGAAGGCGAGGAGGATCCCGTTGTTGGTTGCCTTATTTGCCATCTCCAGTGAAATGCAGATGACTTTAAACACGTGCGTGTGGTGTCAAATTAAGGCATCCATCCTTCTAATCAAGTCTAGATATTTCTGGCCTAATATAGATAGGGATATTTGCTCCTGGGTACGGGAGTGCCTCTCATGTCATTCCTCCAAGATCGATCACCGCACGAAATCTCCCGTCCTGCCCATTAATATACCCCCGTCAAGACTCGAGACCGTGCACAGTGACATCGTTGGACCACTACCACCGTACACGTTCCCTAGGCAATCTTACCTAAGCCAAGATTAAAAGCCTTCAAAACCACCATTTTTCTTCCAATTTCCTCTTTCCGCTAAGTAGTCTATCCGTTTACCGTAACCCATCCGACAAGTGGATAACAAAACGAACATTTGCTTACCAATAATTTGGATCACCTCGCTTACCTATCAACAGGTCACGCCTCTTCACACCCATAAGCTAATAATTTGGATATTGATATTCAAATTATATAAAGAACATTCATGAAATAGTTTTAGTGTTCATTTGTTGCCTTGAGTTGAAATAAAAGTATTCTGTGACCATTAATGTTTCCCTATCGCATAAACAGGAAATGCGCACTTGTTATGTTAAGCATAAGGGACAATAGCTACCACTAAGCTAATCACCTTCAATTGCTATCATGCGAAATCATGATACTGAGGCTGAGACATTTTTTAAAAAAAACTTTAGTAGCATTTCTGGTAACAGAATGTTCAGAATCAGGCCCTGGCCCATGGACTATTCATCATTTGACTTTCATCTTTTTTCGAAGTCTAGAAAATTATTTATGTGCAAATACTTGGCGTTAAAGAGAGTATATCGAAAATGAGCTGTCCTAATGCTTTGATTTAAAAACTTAAGAATTTTATGAAAGTGGCATCAGAAAACTGAGGCAGAGAGGGAAGGAAAAAGATTTTAAATATCGTTCATCTTTTTGTGCTCCATTTAACCTTACACTCTTTGCATTTCAAATTGACGGACAATGGCATCTCTTTTTCCTCGTTTCTCTCGAAGTATATATTAGTTTACTAACATCCCAGATTAATTATTGTTATTCCTTTATTGACAAAAGTCAACATAGTGTCCATTAAGGGTAATTATTGTTGAATAAGAGTGGCGCACCCGTTGTTGACTACTCAAGCCGGTCGGTAAAATTTCTCCGTATCATTATAATAGTGTTCTAGGAGTAATATTCCGATGTCGGAGGGGGCCTATCACCCTTTATAAGTTTACAAAACGTCAATATTTCAAACCAATTCTGGAATTAAAAAGATTTCCGTGCTGCTATCTTGAATAATCATGAGACATCTAACTTACGCTCGTGCGTTTGTTTTTAAGGTTAATTTTTATTTTCCACGCGTTTTAGGCTACTCAAGCCTGTAATAATGATTCGTATCGTTGTAGTAGTGGTCTAGGCGTAATATTTTGATGGCGGAGAGGGTGATCAAGCTTATAAGTTCGCAAATAGACAATTTGTCAATCTAATTCTGAAACACAATGATTCTTCTACGACGTCACCTTAAAATTTTAACGCTCGCCTGCGTTTCAAGATTTGTTTGAGAGTCAGACTATGTAAGATACGATGGTTCGTGAGTTTACGGTAAATTTCCAGAACATCCCCACCACGACTTCTTGGCCATAAATTGTATTTTCCTGGCGTTTTAAGGATTAGCATCGATTTACCTTTACATTAACATGAGCATTTATCACAATAAGTAGGCAATTTTCTGCGAAAATAAGCGATTTGCGGAGGCAACGACGATCATAAATCGCTAACCAAACTTAACATAACGTTACCTAACCAAACCTTACCTTACCTTACCTCACCTAACCTAACCTTACCTAACCTTGCCTAACTTAACCTAACCCTATCTAACCTAACCTTTTTATGACGACTTAGGTTAGGTTTGGTTAGATACGTTAAGTTAGTGATTTATGATCGTCGTTGTCTTCGCGAATCGCTTATTTTTGCCGAAAGTTGATTACTTTTTGTGGTAACTCTACTCACGTAAAGTTAATGCTAACTTGATGTTAAACCAAAAAACATCCGTGTGATAGACCCTCTCCGCCTTTGAAATATTACTTATAGGACACAATTACAACGATATGAGGCAATATTCCCCGCTTTAGTAGTCTAAAACGCATGTGCCTCTCTTATTCAATTTTACCCTATTAAGTATTAAGTAGGTTGAATTATTTTGGCATTTTTTAAACTAAAATAAATAACATCCATAATTCATTACAAACGGTAAAAACTATCAACAAAGGAGTGGGGAAAAGGTTTTGAAATTACTTGAATCAGCTCCCTACTTCAAAACCACTTTATTAATAAATAATGAATTGCATATTTTATTTAAGAGAAGTCTTTGGGTGCGTCTCGTTTATGTTTATTTTTCTTTAATTCAACAGAAGTCAGTCACTTGGTTCGTAATTATACTCTCCTCTTGAATATTTCTTTGCTTGAATGCTTTGGTTTGGCATTTTGCAAATTATGTACTTTTTATTTAATTTATTAAAGGCCGTCAATATATTTATTTGTTTCCTTTACATTCTCATTCTCATACTAATCTCCCATCCCCATGGTATCCTGTTTCCTTGCATTTTTCTACCGGTATCGACCGAGCTACTCGCAAAGCGCGGTGTATTTTTAATTGACTTTGTTGCTCCGCGTAAAAGGGGTGCATCGTATAAGAGCGTTACATCTGAACATAGGTCCGCCCTTCCATTCCAGCTGACTCCAGCAGTCTCAAACTAGATCGAGATTATTTGGATTTTCTACTTTTAGCTAATTATCTTTTATACTATTATTCGCGGCTTTCTTTACAAGTCCCTTCTCGTCTATTTTTTTTGGCCGGCACCTAATTTTGCTGTCTATTCACAGACCAACTTCGATCCACTTAGCTCATATAGAGTTCGAAAGGAGATAGCGTCCTCCTAGCGGATTTTTGGCTCCGGTTGTATTGTTAGTTTGTAAAAAATTGTCCTTCTATCTACTCTGTACCCCTTCTCCTGACTCAATTTTTCTTTTCTATAGTACTTTTGAAGCACCAAGACCAAGTAACTCATCATGCTTTGGAACACTTTTCACCCCGGTGCGAAATGTTGCAAAGGGTGCTAAGCCGGCTGAGTCAGGCAGGATCCAAAGCGTCCGGTCCCCTTCGAATCGGTCTACCAGTTTTTGCCGTTTACCGATTGTAACCCTGTATTTTAATGGGCTTCCATGATCGATAAAGATAAACAAAAAAATACTTAAGCACACACCTAATTCTTGATGGCGAACGGATTTATTCATATATTTTTACAGGAAAAAATAGTTCTACTTTACCATTTATTTAGAAGAACCGCCCTAAACTTCCCCTTATGGAACGTGGTTCTCTAGCAACCATCCTAAGCTTTCTAAATCTTCCACTCAAAGAAGAGAATTAGTAAGAAGAGGTTTTACCACCCGCATAGAGAACCGGTATTCGGGATAGTTAACTTAAAGAGAACCTTACTCGGACACCGATCTTAGAGATTTTCCACAGCTAGTGAGTTTGGGGAGAGAGGGATATCGGATTCCGGGATCCCATGGTGCTGCAAAGGATTCAAGTTTTCGTAATTGGTGTACCAATCCATGGTACTCTTTCCCCAAATCGGTTATCCCAGGCGATCAAGAAGAATTGCTCGACACCTCAAGGGAAGATAGTCCAGTGGAGGCCGTCCCTCTGGAAACGAAGACTAACAATGGGATAAAAGTGGACGTTCCCTAGTAGGCAGAATTCTTCATTTGAAGGGAACAAGGCATAGGGTAGCAGACGCTTTAGATTGATCTCTCTTCTTAGTAGAAACTAAAAGAATGAGTATCGCACTTCAAAAAGGAAAGTAAGATTAAAACAGATAGGAGTTCCTTTTATTCCCGGCAAATGATAAAGGACTACGCCAATGCGAGCCTGTCACTTGGCGTGGCACCCTCGGGAGTCTTAAGAAAAACGTGTCAAAATCCGCCCCTCATCCAAAAAGAATAAAGAAAGCAGAGCACCAAAGACTTTAGAGGCCTGCATAGAGAAGTTGCTGGAGAGTGTAGACGCCTTTTTGGTTATCTATTCGACTGAAGAAAGAAGATTACTAGGTGGACACATTGTTTATGAATGTCGTAGAATGGCCCTTTTTTGATCACTCTACTCTTTGACACCCTTTTTGTAGCGGTATGCTTTGTGGTGCGTGAGTTAATTCTTTGATGAAGTAGGCTTTAATCTAAGAGTGCTAATTCAGTAGTTTTTTCTTAAGAAAGAGCTATTTAAACACGTAAGGATAAGAGGAAACACCAGATTTATACCAAAGTAAACATATATTTTAAATGAAACACTTAACTACGACAAACAAACAGTTAACACATTTTTATGTGGTCCTATTGGCATCTAGTCCTATCGCACGAATACGATGACAAAAATAAACAAATTGGCTACCCGTAAACATACCAATTGCCGATTAGTATTTTTATCGCGACTCTATTTGATTAGCGTTAAACATTAAATTAACGTACTCTCGTGTACAAGCAAATATGACCTACGTTCACGAACAATGGTTTCTACTCCCCTTAAAACGTGAGGCGTACTAAACTTCTACTATCGCAATATGAATATAAATGTTCTTTCTAACTTACATGACAGGAGGTATTAGCGGTTGCCGGATGTCGCTGGAGGACTTATCTCTCGCTTTGGAGTGTTGTGGCCGATGATTGAATTTCGTCGAGGAGGGATGGATTGACGCCTGTGGGGGGCTTATTCTTCAACGTAGTTAAAGAACGGGAGCTCGTTGGGGCTGGGTTCTTCTGCTCTCACTCTTACGGAGCTTGAGATGTGAGAGTCACTCGAGGGTGAGCGGGTTTACTTTTCTTCAGTCAGACTTCTTTACAGTCTGTAAAGGATTCTTCGGTATGGCACTGATATAAAGCTCGACTGCTTATGTTAATACGGCCAGGAAAGGGGGAATCGATTTTCTCAATCTGATCCTATCGTTTCTCACGGAAATAGTCTTGTATGGCTGAAGGATCGATCTTCACGAACTGAACCTTCTTCTCTCTTATCGAATTCTAATCTTGTTGTCTGGCTGAAGGATAAATCTTCACGAACTAATCCTTCTACTTTCGTATCGACTTCTACTCTTCGTGTCGGGCTGAAGGATCGTTCTTCACGAACTGATCCTCCTTCTTGCGTATTGACTTCTAATCTTCGTGTCGGGCTGAAGGATCGATCTTCACGAACTGATCCTCCTTCTGGCGTATCGACTTCTAATCTCCTCTCTTTCTTTGCGGGGCTTATTTATAGGCGGATTACCGCTTCATCTAAAGGGGGAAGTGACCAGGCAACAGAGGCAAGGGGAAGGAGGAACGCAAATGGTGAGTTCGCATCTGGGGAGAGCGAGAATTGCAAAGGATGGCACTGGGGTGCCCAAGTCGGCTTGCTAATGCGAGGATCGCAGCCACACCGCTACATGGCGTGACCCATAAACCCACGGGTTTATGGGTCTCGTAGGTAATTGCATCGTTAGAGCGTCGTTTAAGGGCCTTATGTGGTCGCCTTAAAACAGATGTTAGCTCCAACTGCTCAAAGCGGCGGGGAGATCAAACAGATAAGCAGTTATGGTTATTCGCATGCTACCGTTCCCACGCTTCTTCTCATGGGGAGGGGGAGCTTTAATGTACTTATAATCCGCCAGGATTCTTAATGTAGCCATTTCTCTACAATGAGTTACAGTTTTGCTTTGTTTCTTATTAGAGTACCAAATGTCTCTGTTTTGTCGGAAGGGATTCATCTGGGAATGCGGCCGATTTAAACAAAAGGGGCCAATTAGGGAATTTTTCTATCACGCAATGGCACACTTATGCTAGTGACCCGATACTTTACCATGAACCTTGTAAAATGGATAATCAAGGTCAGGAATCTTCTTCTCTCTTATCGAATTCTAATCTTCTTGTCAGAGTTGGCTGGCAAGGGAATAGTCAGGGAGTTTATTGGACTCCCTCCACTCCCAACCGGCTCTCTGCGCCAAATTTGAAGCGGATAGGCTTCCTGAGTAAGTACCGGCTGGCTGGTATCGATATTAAGTGAAATCTTCGGCCATACAAGCAATTTTTTCAGAATTGCAAAAAATTGTAAACTCCAAATATTCTTTACCTATTCAAAGGTTGTCAATTATAAACGTTTTTATTTAATTTGAGCTATACTTACTTCGCTTCATCTATGCATTGCAATCTTATATTTAAGAAAGAGAAGTCCTAGGCTTAGACGCTCTGGACTAAATTTCGTCTCGAGCGACTATAAAGCTAGTCTTGTTGCATTCTACTTTAACACATATATCACTTCCCTCTAAATATAGAAAACACCCTGTGCTTCTATCATTTAATTACTCCACACGAGCTGGGTTCCACTACATTTTAAAACCCTTTTTTGTGTTCTTCCTTCCTAGAGCTCCAATGATGTTCACCTATCAGCCAATAAGGTTATAGTAAATTATAGGTAATTTCGAAGATCCTCTTCTCACACCGCTGGGTTAACGCAGAATCCTTTTCGTTTTGAAGCAATCTCACCGCACTTTGTGGCGTGAATTCGTGTAATCACTCAATCGGAGCTGCCGTCTTGCAGAAGTTTGGAAACGAGTTAAATATATACAAGATAAGCTCACTAGTATACCCTTCCGTTCTATAGGAAGCGGTTATGCCATATTTGACCGTTTCTAGGGTGGAAGGTTTACGATCATATTCTTTCTTGATAGCAGGTCGTTCAGCAAGCGTTCCAAATTAGACATATGTTCGATAAAGACCGTTGAATGGCCTCAACCTCAAAAGGCAGGCAACCCTTCAATATTGTGTTTTCGCTGTGAAGTAACGTAACAATTTTGCTTCTTACTCGAATTCCACCAAGGATACGGAGGAGGGTATATGGTATGTAATGCTTTAAACCACTGATGGCTGGGGCCTGTATAGGTTATTAAAGAACAACTAGGTAAATGATAGGTTAATTTATTACGCGTACAGCAGATCTCAGGTCTATTCAGCATAGTGAAGCTTCAGTAAGTGCTTTTCCGCAACAGATGTTCTTCTTCAGCAGGAACGTGATATTTGCGAGGTTTTCTTACTCAAGACTTAAATCTCCAAATGTATTTTGATATTTGCAGAAGGCTTAGGCACCTAGTGATATGGCATCCTTAAAAAACTCAATTCTATGCGCCAGAGGGGAATTTTCAAAAGTACTGGTATATTGAATATGGTGTCCAGAAGGAAAGTATCTGCAGCTTCTCTCGATTTACAGTGAGCGTCAACGGTATGACCTCATTGCTGCTAGAAATATTCTCACCACGCAATACGTTAATAACATTTCGAGCTCTTTTTATGCCTTTGAAATTGTTATCTAAGACTGTCGTTTCTATAAAATCGGGAAACTTGTCGCTCGTTATGCAAAAACTCATAGATTCTGGTATTATTTATCCAAGAACAAGGTAACGCACATCTGCAGTCGTGAGTGGATCACACTGACAAGATCTTGTTCCTAAATGGAGCTAGCCTAGTATGAGGGGATTCGAATCGATATCTTGGTCTAAAGTTTTAATGTCCCCTCACTTTCGAGGTGCACATTAGCAAGAATTAAGGTGGTTTGTTTTCCGTGCCATGGAGGTATTTTCTGCTGTGGTGTCCCGTAGGTGAGTCCTGAGAAGGCAACCATACATTTTTTTACCGTTTTTTGTTAATTTAAAACATGACTATCGGTGCTAATTTAATTTTCTGCACCGGAAATTCTATTGCAAAAGGTGGATTTGATCCTACATTAAATAGGGACTTTTTGTCAACGAAGGAGACGTGCCCTAAACTAAACATCGCGCACAGTGTATGTTGTACTAGTACTGGTGGATTCATTGTATCTACCAGTCGCCAACGGCTCTCAGTTCTCCCGCAGTGAACATCGATAATGGCTATTTCGCAAAATTATGGCAACGGTGGCCTAGAATTTCCAGGTTTAAGGCCAGTATACTTATTCAAGAAATTGGCATAAATCTCGGGGTGTTGGAGTCTAAATATTTGCTTAAGAATCAACCATAGATAATATCATCTGTAAATGTTTGTCGCCACTACTTTGTCCCATATCGCGCACACGCGTTCACAGCTCCCATGAACTTTACTGCGTAGTAGCTCTCCAGGGATCGTGAGTGTCTGGGCCGCTCCTGCTTATTCCATATGCTGGAGGGTGGGTCCGAAAATCAGATTGCGATGTTAGTGGTTTGTTTGTGTCTGCGAGTGATACAAACCACATCAGCTTTGTAGCTTGCCTCTGATTTGTTATTTATATATTTTTTTTACCATTGCGTGCTTTCAGATTGATATTATAATGTTATACTTAATTAAATCTGTTTAATTTATATTCCTTTTGGGGTTGGATTATTTATTTTAGTTAATTATCTGAATCTTTTTTGGCTGCTGTAAAATAAACTCTATAAATTTAAGACAAAAGAAGTGCTATTCAACTCAAGAACTTCTAATTGGATAATTATGGGCTAAAAAATCACGCTCAAAATCTTTTCTTCTCCTCATCGTATCGTGCCGAAACCTAATCTACTGTTTTGAGCATGCAAAATTTTTACACTTTTTGCCCTTTCTTAGTAGAATGTGTAAGGCCAAAATAAGTGTTTTAGTGTTATACGGATATATAGTTTCCTTTATACATAAGTTTTTTGGTAAACATGATATATATTTATTTAGCTAATACAGATTAATTAAATATAAGATTTGTTAAATTAACTTATGTAAGATTCCTGATAATTCCGATTAAAAAATTACAAGTAGTTAGCAGTTGATTTGAATAATATGTTAAAAAGTAAAAGCTTTGCCAATCATCCAAGTAATTATATATATATATATATATATATATATATATATATATATATATATATATATATATATATATATATATATATATATATATATATATCTCAAAGTAGCACGAGAGAATGATGAAAATGAATCCATTAAACCACATTGAAAGAGAAAACGGAATAATTTTTCCTTGCAGTCAGATTTTTTTGGGTTCTCTGCGTAGCGTAGTGTACTAACGGCATACTTTTAACTGTGATCAAAGCGGTGCTCGCTGCCTCAGTGTGCCTGGTTCGAATCGCTTCCCTCCATGGATTTTTCGAAAAAGGTAATAAAAATATTACTCAAGGAAAAATTATTCCGTTTTCTCTTTCAATGTGATTTAATAGATTCATATATATATATATATATATATATATATATATATATATATATATATATATATATATATATATATATATAGCAGGAATATGAGGACATATGCGATGGTTACGAACATTTAATTTTGCGGACGTTTCGGTCATTAACGATAACCATCATCAGCGAATTCTAAATACAAAGAATTATTTTTATAAGAATAACTAAACACAGCAATAAAAAACATGACAGGAGTCAAGAATGATAACCAAAGCAAGAAGTTAAAATGAAATGTATAATCCTTAACCGTTGAAAGCAAATGGGTGAAAATCTATTAATAAGAAATTTATTAATATCGTCAAAAATAACTAAATTAAATAATAATCCCATGAGTTTAAAATAGGCATAATAAACATGAATTAAATTCCTATTGAAATACAAAAATTGTAAACTATAGATAGAGTCGAAAGCAAGGGAAAAGAAAAAAAATATTAAATAATCCCATGAGAAGCAAATATGAATAATAAACATGAATCAAGCATCAAGCGGAATACAAAAAATTAACTATAAACCACAGCAAGAGAGAATTACAAGAGCAGGGGGAACATTCGAAAATAAGTTAGATCAGGGGGTATGTAATCGAAGCGGATATTAATAAATGGAGCGAAGTAAGTAATTCAATTAAGTTAAATGATTATGATTATGATTACGTTAAAGTGGGTGCATGTAAGGGAGGACGATAGGATGTGTGGGTAGATAGAGAAAATAGACAAGCGGAGAAAAGAGAAAGAAGTGTGGTAGGGTGCAAAGAGATGCCTAGAGCCTGGTGATCAGACCTAACACTTTTATTATTTTTTTTGGTAGCGTGTATTCTTTGTTGTTTCTGTAGATTTTTAAAAATTATAAATAATTATTTATGGCGTGCAAGCCATTTGTCTTAATAATTTTTAGTTTATTTTTGTGTATGTTATGCATTGCTTATTTGTTTGTATTTTTTAAAACATTTAAGTGCGTGCTTAATGTTTTGGTAATTTTTGTGTGAGTGTGTGTTTTAGTTTTATTGTTTTTTCATAGTTGGTTGATTATCGTCGAAATCGGGTGTTTTTCATAATCTTGGTTTGCGGTTGTCTTCATCGGTGAGTTGTCGTAGTTGTGAGTTCATTTATCAAGTTCGGTTGTCTTCTTCTTTGTTTGGTTCGGTTGTCTTCTTCTTTGCTTGTTTTCAGGTAATACATCTCATTATGTGTAGAACGGCACTTCGTCCCCGCCAGCCACTCGGTTGACGGAGCTGGGAAATCTGGCGCGATAGTCAGCTCTTCTGTTCTGGTTAATCATCTGGGTGATTTCATTACTCAGTTCCTGATTAACCAGTTCCTGCATTTTCCGGGTCCGTTCTTCAATCACTTTGTTAATGGGTATTATCCCCGCCTTTTTGTGCAGATCTTCTTGCCTTCTTCTTTCTTGTCTGCGTGTACCCGTGATTAGGAACATGCATAAATTTTGCACTACTTGAAGTCGCCTCTTTTGTGTTTTTGAGACACATGGGAGGGTGGAGGCATGGTAAAGCAACGTATATCTTACAAGGTCATTGTAGATCTTCTTCTTGCTGCTTGCTGATTTCTAAATGTGTATAGAGTTCTGACAGCGGCCGAGGCTCGAGAAATTCTTTCTTCGACGTGCTTCTTGTACCCGGTAGAGGTGATTTTAATACCGAGTACATTGCATTCGTTGGTGTAGGGATATCGCGTATCCTCCACACACACGTCTGCTCTTAGGGTGAGTGCAATGAGGACCACGTTGAACTTCTTTCGCGATTTCCATCGCTGTCATGCGAGGTTGCCACGGCGCGTTCCTCCATGGAGATACGATTATCTGGCTGAAATCAGACTGAAATAAGTTAAATTTTGATTGATTGTATAGGTTTATTGTGCAATAGCGTACATTTAAACATAATCATAATACAAAATAAAAAAACAAATAAAAAAATAATCCAATTCAAATACAGAATAGTATGATACAATAATATAAATACATGTAGCATAAGTGTACACATTACACAAAGCGGGCAACCCGTCAGTGTTGGCGTGCAGTAAGACGTGGTGGAGCGTCCCACGCGTGCCTTATCTGCTGCAAGTGGGTGGCGGTGGTCTTCATCACCCGTCACCCTGCTGGGCGCGGGCGGCGATCAGCGCGGAGGGGGTGCTGTTCTCAGCACCTCCAGCAGCTCGTTTGTTGGGGTGTGGCGGACCACCTGGGTGGCTCTTGCCCCTCGCGCCCTCAGTAGGGCGCCAATACAGGGGGAGGGGGTGGCGTTGGCTCTGGCCTGAGGCGGGCGGTGGCTGGGCAGGAGAGCAGATAGTGCACCGTTGGGCACTGGTAGCAGCAGCCGCAGTGTTCGCACCTCCCTGCCACAAAGTCAGCGTGCAGCTCTTCCCGCGTGGAGTAGCCCAGCCTCACACGCTGTAGCAGCACATAATTCGCTCTGGGCTACTGGAAGAATGGGTTCAGTGGGCGATAGGCTGTGGCTGTAGCATACCACGCCGCTTGCCTCTTGATTGCTTCTCATTCTTGGTGCTGCTGGTGGGCGTTGTGAGCGGCCCTGCCCTTAGCCAGCACCTTAAGCTGCTGCAGGCTGGGGTGCATGGTCCAGGTGATGTTGGGGCCGTGGGCGGCTCGCTTGGCGGGCCTCGTCGGCAGCATCGTTGCCGCGCACGCCAACGTGGCTGGGAATCCAGTGGAGCCGGACATGCCTGTCCTGAGCTGCCAGGTCCTGCAGGGTGTACAGGATGGTGGTGGTGAGGTTGATGTTGTCCCGAGTGTGGTTGTGGGCGTGCTACAGCGCCTGCAGTCGTGACCAAGAGTCAGTGTGTATCACCACAGTGGCCTCCCGGCAGATCAGAGTGTGCTGGAGGGCGGGCAGGATTGCTACCAGCTCCGTCTGAAGGGTGGAGCAGTGGTCTGATGACCTCCAAGCCTGCGTCAGGACGCTCGTGGCAAGGGCGGCGCCGGACCTTCCGCTGTCGGGGTCGACGGAGCCGTCGGTGAAGTACACTGCGCTGCCTAGCTCCGTGACCTCAGACATGGCCATAAGGGCGTGCTGGCGCAGCTCCTCGGTGAGGCAACTCGCTTTGCTGGCGGGCAGCTGTGTGGCGTTGAAGTGGGCGACGGGGGGGTCCCATGTTGGTGGTGGAACTTAGGTGGGGTTGGGGGTGTCGGGGTCGTGCCACAGCCAGTTCCCTGCCCGGTCGAGGGAGTTGGTTGCTAGGCTGACGTTTACGAGCCACCTGTTGTTACGCAGGCACTCGATGCCCTGTGCCGCGGCCATTTAGAGTCTCCTCTGCGCAACACACTCCACGTCGCGCTGGAGCACTCCGGCCACCCGACAGGCCACAATGCATTTCACCCTGGCGGTGAGGTCACCAGGTTGGCCTCACTCTGCATGACACAGGCACTGCACCACCTGGGTGCCCCCAACATGGTCCTCATGGCGGTGTTTTGTATCACCTCCAGGCGCTGTTGCTGCTGCCAGGGTAGCGCTACAAGGACCGGTGCATTGTAGTCCACTAGGGAGCGCACTGCCTGGAGGTAGTAGAGGCGGAGGACGGGGAAGGTTGCACCAGTGCTCGGCCGCGTCATGGCCCTCATCAGCCGGGCCTGCGTCCGCTCCCTCAGGTACGTGACATGCTGCGTGAAGGACAGCCGCCTGTCCACCCACACTCCGAGGTACTGGTAGTATTTGTTTCAGGCCAAGCCGACTCCTTGGCCGCGAAGCTGCTGGCCAGCAGGTGTGCAAGTCTTGATGGCCATGGCCTGGGACTTCTCTCCTGAGATCTTGAGCCCCAGCTCTTCGCACTTGGCAGTGATGAGGTGCAGTGCATCTTGGGCACGCTGAGCTTGTCACCGCGCTCGGTGACGACGAGGGCCAGGTCGTCGGCGTAGCTGAGGAGGATGGTTCTTTTCCGATAGGGAAGGGCGACCAGCTGTTCCATCAGCAAGTTGAAAAGAAATGGGCTGAGGATGCCGCCCTGGGGTGTCCCGTTTTTAAAGGTGAGGTAGGGATACTTGTGACCCTGGAACTTTACGCGGGATCGGCGCTGGTGAAGGTAGTCCTGGAGCCAGCCCAGCACTCTCTCTCAGATGCCCTTCCTCACAAGGGCGGCTAGTATGGCGCGGGGGCTAGCTAGTTCGAAAGCCTTCTCGAGGTCAAGGAAGACTACGATAGTGGGCTGGTTGTTGGCGTGAGCCAAGAGGGTGATAAGGCAGTCCGCCGTGCTCACCTCCCTG
The DNA here is from genome assembly GCA_963969495.1 of Ceratothoa steindachneri. NCBI lineage: Eukaryota > Metazoa > Arthropoda > Malacostraca > Isopoda > Cymothoidae > Ceratothoa > Ceratothoa steindachneri. Next base: position 90,544,078 of record OZ018328.1, read on the forward strand.
GTGTTGCCGAACACGTGGTGATGAAGGCTTCTCACGCTCCACTGTAGGCGACTCAGCACCATCTTCTCTGCTGTTTTTCCGGTGCAGCTCAGGAGGGAGATTAGACTGAAGGTGGTGTGATCCTTCAGCTTGATGATGGGCTGGATGTCGGCATCCTTCCAGGAGGGCGGCAGACGGCCTGCCAACCACGACGCGTTCAGAATGGCTAGCAGCGTGGCGTCCCCGGCGGGGCCAGTGTGCGCTAGCATGGAGTACCGCGCTCCGTCGGCTCTTGCCGCTTTGTTACGTCCACGCTTCGCCCTGGTCAGCCCTTCAAGCGTGAAAGGCTGGTCCGTCTCGTGCGGCTGGTACCACGCCTCCCTAACGTCTTCGTCGCGCTGTGGGCGTAGCTGTTGCTCGTGGTAGTGGGTGTGGGGAGGGAGCTGCTCTCTGGAACCCCTCGATGTGAAGGAGTTCGCCAGCCGATCTTTCTCTTGCTGTGGGCATGGGTGGGCAGGTGGGCGGGTCGTGGCAGCGACTGAGGACTTCCTGAAGCATTCCCACAGCTCGGCAAAGGAGGTTTTTTGGCTGAAAGAGGTGCATCACTCCAGCCACTTTGCCTCCCTTGCGCTCATGGACACCTGTCGCGCCCGGGCTACCACGTGAACGTTGACGTGGTGATTGTGCTCACGGACTTCGTCTATATAAAACCACCAGTCCGGGCGCCGGCGGCGGGAAGAGGCTGTCTTAGGCACGGCCGCGTCTGATGCACCTTCTACGCCTGCCGTAAGATCCCTCTTCTGCTAAGACAGGCCTGCGGGAGGCCCATATGTGAACCCTTCTTCGTACATGGCGGCTTGGAACTTTGCCCAATCCACCCTCCTGATGTTCCACTGGGTCGGCGGAAAAGGAGGAGCTGGTGGGGCCACAGTGAGGGTAGTGAGGGTCCAGTAGTCGTTGCTGGTAAAGGTAGCATGTACCTGTTAGGTGATGCCGGGCTGTTGGTCGCCCGACACCAGCGTTAGGTCGAGCCGCCCCCCATGGACGTGCGTGGCCTCCCCGCTATTGAGTAGTCGGACTTCAGGGACCTCTAGGAGCAAGGTGGCCAGGTGGCGGCCAGTCACGTCAGTGGGTGACACAGAGTGCAGCATGGAGTGGTAAGTATTGAAGTCACCCGCCACAAGGAGGCTGGAGTGGGATACGAGGGAGAGCAGCTCCCTTGCATCCAACAGGTATCGCTGGCTCCTGTATATATTGTATACCATGAGAGTGAGCGGCCCCAGCTGCAGCTCCAGTGCCACGACCTCCACGCCTTCACCACAGTACACGGGTGCGGCGATCCTCTTGTGCGGGATGGTGTTCCGTATGAGGGCACAACAGCCACGCCCATTTCCGTGACCAGCCGGAAGCGAGTGGAGGGTGTAGCCTGCGACTCGCCACTCAAAGCGGGCGGGCGTGAGCGTCTTCTGTAGAAGAACCAGGTCCAGGTCTTCTTGGAAGACGCCTTGCAGCACCTGATCTTTCTTGGGGCGGAGGCCCTGACATTCCACTGCAGCACCTTCAGCGTGGGCGCCGGCGCTTGGGCTGGGTGGGCGGGGCTATCACTCTGCGCCTCCATCTTAGCTGTGCGGGTGCAGTGGGTGGAGAGGGTGTTGGTTGGGCCCCCTCGCCGTTGGACATGATGGTGGGGGCTGGATAGCACCCCCTGTGACAGCAGTCAGTACCTCTTCGCGGAGAAGTGCGTCGAGGTCTTGCTTGTTGGGAGCTGCGGTGCCCTGCCGCCGTTCGATCAGCCTTTTGACTAGTCGCACCACACACACGAGGATGACATTTATAATGGTTCTTCCCTATTCGTCGAGTGCCTCGCAGTAGCTAGAGGGTCCACGTGGAGACTCTGTCAGAGGTTGTGCATTGGGAAGCGCCGTAGGCGGCTTCTCGACGGGATGGGCGCGGTCGCCCCGACGCCTTTGTCTCCACCTCTTCTGTGGCTTGGTGACCCAGGTGGTTGGTGGTTGGGTGGAGGTGTGAGCGAAGTTGCTAGTTGTGCAGCTGCTGGTACCACGTCTTGCTTCCTGCTCGTCCTCTTGCCCTATTTCGACTTGACTTGTGCCAGGCTGTTGAGGGGTGGGGAGGGGAGGGACGGGAAGTCCACCCACGCCAGCCTGTATGGCGGTGTGGCTGGAACAAGCGTCGACTGCCTTGTTGCTGAGGGGGGCGGCACGTGGTTCCCACTTGCTGCTTGTCGCTCCCCCTCTTGTGTACCACCCAGAGGTGTGCCGGGCAGGCCAGGATCATGGGTGGAAGGGTAACCCACGCCGGCCCCACTGTTAGTGGCGTGGTAATAACGCGACGGTTTCTTCTTTTGAGGGTTGGGGGTTACGTGGTTCCCTCTGCTGCTGCTGCTGCCGGTGACCATGTGACATCCTCTTTATTCGCTCGGAGCACTTCACGTTCCAAGCGTGGTGCCCCTTGGTGCAGTTGGTACACCATGCCGTGGTGGTTTCGCTGGCCTTGAGGCGACCGATGCACTCCTCCGTCGGATGCGCTTGGCTGCACACGCCGCACCTAACGGGGTGTTGGCACATAGCCTGGAGATGCCCGAAGCGCTGACCCTTATAGCATCTCACAGGCTCACCCTGGTAGGGGCGCAGGGCGTAGCGGCCCCAGCTGCCTAGGTCCAACTTGGGTGGTGGCGGCCCCTCGTACACTACCATTATCTGCCTGGTTGGGACCTTGTCTCTGTGTGCGAGGAGCCGTGTTGCCGAGAACACGTCGGGGGGGCCTCGACAGCCTGGAGTAGTATAGTGTTGGAATAGCGCTCAAGCACGACCTTGTGCCTCCTCACGCTGGAGTCGAGCAGGATCACTCGATTTCTCTCCTCGGCAAGGCGCCGCAGGAGGGCCTCCGACCCATCGTCCTTCGGGGTGAGGACGTATTCGCTGGTGATAGTGGGGCGAAGTTTATCCGCAGGCCAGGGTATGCTCCCTCTAGCTCCGTAACCGTCTGGTAGGCACTGGTGGTGCTCTCCTGATGAACCAGTTTGAACTTAGGACGGAGGCCTCGTCGGGAATTGGAGACTGTTACCCAGCCTTCCTCGTCCTCCTGCTGGGCCTCTTCGTTCTGGGGGCTCTCGTCAATAACGAAGCGACCACTTTCATTGCCGGGACCATCTTCGAGCTCCTCTCTCTCTCGGAGAATTCCTCCTCCAGGTGTGGAGGTTTCCGTCGGTGACGCTGAAGAAGACCCATTCTGCAACCACTTCGCTGATCTCCTCGGGGTGGATATGGATGCCAACCCTTGCATAGTGGCATCACTCTTCTTCGCCCATCAGCACCACAGAGTTCAAAGGGGAGAAAAGACCGATGCCCTCCTTACAAGCAGGACAAGAACAGGAGATATCTCCAATCAAGTCGTCCACGCTTGCGACTGCCTCTTTTGGGAGCCACGGAAACAGGAAGAATCTCCAATCGGACCGTGGCTGCCCTTAAGAGACAAACGAGGCAGAAAAAAGTGTAGCTGGTTCAAACTAGTGCAGTGGGCAAGTCCTTTGGCAGGGCGTAGTCACGTGATCTTCGTAATGCCCGTTGCTTCTTTCGTTGATGCTGATATCTTTTAAGTTAAATTCTAATTGATTGAACGTTAAATGAATACGAGTAGACTAAGGCATGAAAGTTCAAATATTAAATAATCAATAATAGAGAGGCGAAAGGGGACGACTAAAACATTAAATTAAGGAAAAGTCGATTATAAACTAGATCATTTTGATATCAATGGGGCAAACTAAAATAAAAATTAAAATTTTTCTGCCCGAGTACTAACCTTATTTTGGTGTAGCTGGTAGTATCAAGTGCTAGTACGGACTTTTGCAAGAGATTCGCCACAAGCAACGTCTCGTGTCTAAATTCTCTTCAGATATTACTCATTTCTCCTCGTCTCTTAAGTCTTCAGTTTTTCTGTATGATTACACTATTTTATATAGCTTTATACGTAGACAAGTTGATAAATATAAATCTGCTACCATTTGTCGCCAAAATCATAAACTATCGAACTTAAGTATAAATTTCAATTTAAATTGTTCTAGGGATGATGTCATCTCTAATTATTCCAACAAAGTTCTAACCACTCAGAAAAACGTATCTTAGCTCTGCTACTAGATTTTAGATTCCCGGTCTTTAAATTAGATTTCTATCGTTACTTTTTGTATTTCGAAAAACTGTGCCACCAACTTAATCCGCCCCTATGTCAAAACCAGGGTCCAATTTCATAGATGATATTAAGTATTTGACCAATAGATTCTATTATAAATATAACAGTTTTAATGTTTTCTGCCCTGTATTCAGTTTCAAAGATTTTAATATACTGTCCTACCTCCGTAAAGATCATTCTATCGTGATATCCAAACCGGATAAGGTGTGGTCATTTTGAATCGGGTGGATTATATTTCTAGAATGCAAACAATTCTTTTGGACTCCTGTAAATTTCTTAAACTAGATAAATATCCATTTAAATACATCTTGCAAATTGAAGACAAAATAAACAATTTTTCCGTTCTCTAAAAGAGAAAAATATTCTGTAATTTTTGCAACCAACTGTTTGCTTCAGGTAGGATTACCTCTCCGTCCAATATTATCTGCCATTAACACCTCTAGCTTTAACTTAGCCAAGTTTCTAGTCCCCATAATTGACCCTCTCACTCGCAACGAATTCACTTGGAAAGATTCATTCGAATTTGTCAGCTACGTTTCTCAATTAGATTTAAACCACTCGTTTATGACTTCAATTGATGTAGTCTTTATTTACAAATGTACCTGTCATGGAAACTTACAAAATCATCACCGATGCCCTTTTTCAATCAAATGATAGCATTTTAGGTCTAACCAAGTTTCTTTTTTCTACTTTATTAAAATTGTCCGTTGGAAATACAGTGTTCTTTTTTAATGAGATTTTGTACATTCAACACGATAGAATGGCCATGGAGACAGAATTAAACAATATAATCTCTTTTCTGGATGTCACCGTTTCAAAAATTGGTTCAAAATTTAACACATCAGTTTACAGGAAACCCACTACCACAAAACTTGGCACCCACTTCTTTAGTTGTACTCCTACTAATTTTAAACATTCGGTCATCATAAACAGTATACACAGAGCTTACAAAATCAGTTTAAATTGGTTTCACTTTCATTCCGAAATAGAATATCATAGGAGCTTTTTTCATTTTAATTTTTTCCCAGACCACCTTTATGACAGACTTACTCACAATTTCTCATCTAAAAGGTTCTCTCGCAAAACCCCTCTAATAACTGTCCCTAAACAAAAAAATATTCTTGAAACTCCCTTATCTTCCACTTAATAACACCAAATTCAACAAAGCTTTACTCTCGACTCTTAATGGATACTTTCTCCAATGCAAGTTTCTCCTAATTAATTACAATCCTCTTGGTGTTTATACTTTCCTTCGACACAAAGAATACTCCCATTATGCCTGCGTCCTTCCATTATTTATGAATTCACTTGTGCGACCTGCCAAAGTCTCCATGATGTAAGATCGCTAAGCATATCGGAGTATCATAGAGAACAAACATTCCTATCTCGAAACCCGAACACTCCTCTATACGAGAACATTCACTAAAACATAACCACCCGCTTGACCCTGATTCCTTTAGTATACTCTCTTTTCCCTCCTCTTCTCTGGATTTAAAAATTCTTGAATCACTATACATGACAAAAATAAACCCGGAACTCAATGATTATTCATCATCCCTCAAATTATTCACTATATAGACAAACGTACGACTAACCACATCCCCCTTGATAGTTTTCTTCCTGCCTTATTCTGTTCGTAATATCAGTTGATACTCCCAGCTACACCGAAATAAGGTTAGTACTCGTGCAGAGAAATTTTTATTTTTATTTTAGTTTGTCCCATTTATATCAAAATGATTTAGTTTATAATTGACTTTTCCTTAATTTAATGTTTTAGTCGTCCTCTTTGGCCCCTCTATTATTGATTATTTAATATTCAAACTTTCGTGCCTTTGTCTACTCGTATTCATTTGAAGTGCAATCACTTAAAATTTAACTTCACATTAGCCACGAGTTTATCACGAAGATCACGTAACTACGCCCTGCCGAAGGACTTGCCCACTGCACTAGTTTGAACTAGCTACACCTTTGTTGCCTCGTTTGTCTCTTAAGGGCAGCCACGGTCTGATTAGAGATTCCTCCTGTTTCCGTGGCTCTTAAAAGAGGCAGTAGCAAGCGTGGACGACTTGATTGGAGATATCTCCTGTCCTGCTTGTACGGAGAGCATCAGTCTTTTCTTCTCTTTGGACTCCGTGGTGCTGATGGGCGAAGAAGAGTGACGCCATTATGCAAGGATTGGCGTCCATAGCCACCCCGAAAGATCAGCGAAGCAGAGGCGGAATGTGTCTGCTTCAGCGTCACCGACGGAGACTTCCACACCGCAACCTGGAGGAGGAATTCTCCCAGAGAGAGGAGCATGAAGAGTTCCCCAGCGATGAAAGTTGTCGCCTCGTTATCAACGAGAGCCCCAAGAACGAAGAGGCCCAGCAGGAGGACGAGGGAGGCTGGGTTACGGTCTCCAATTCCCGACGAGGCCCCCGTCCCAAGTTCAAACTGGTTCACCAGGAGAGTGCCTACTAGACGGTAACGGAGCTGGAGAGAGCACACCCGGGCCTGCGGATAAACATTCGCCCCACTCTTAGTGAGCACGATTGGGACAAGGCGGTGGATGGGGTCTAATTAGACTTTCAGAAAGCCTTTGATAAGGTACCACACCACCGCCTTCTCTGGAAAGTTCGAGCGCTGGGCATAGACGGAAAAGTAGCCGGCTGGATAGAGAACTGGCTAAGTGCCAGACGGTAACGTGTGGTGGTGAATGGACAGGCTTCTGAGTGGGTGCCCGTTACTAGTGGGGTGCCTCAAGATTCTGTCCTGGGACCACTACTATTCGTCGTTGCCAAGATTTCTAAATTTGCCGAGGATACCAAAATTGGTATCGGGGTTGTAAAGGATGGAAATACTGCAAGCCTGCAGGAAGATCTTCGGAAGATTGGGGAGTGATCAGATACGTGGCAAATGCCTTTTAACGTGAACAGATGCAAAGTGATGCATATCGGCCACTGAAACCCCCAAACCCAGTATATCCTTAAGTGCACTGCTATTGAATCCACCGACACTGAGAAGAAGAACTTGGGCGTAACAATCACTAGTTACCTTAAGTTCTCCAAACAGTGCATTGAGGCGGAGAAAAAGCCCAAAGGATGCTAGACTACATAAAGCCCCAGTATAGATATCGGAACAAGGAGTTTGTACTGTGTTGGTACAACTCAGTTTTCCGACCGCGCCTGGAATATGCCGTACAATTTTGGAGTCCTTTATTTCGAAAGGACATCGCGAGATTGGAACGCGTGTAAGCCAGGGCAACCAAACTGATTCCCTCTATCAGACATAAAAGTTAAGAAGATAGATTAAGGGAATTAGATCTGTCCTCGTTGGAAACCCGTAGACTGCGTGGACAGATCATCGAAGTATGTAAAATACTTCGAGGATTCGACAATGTTGACTACAGGGATATTTTCACACTTGTTGAGAGCAAAACAGGAAATCACGGCTTTAAACTTGAACTGAAGCGTTACATCCGCGTTCTGTGTGGAAAATTTTTCACATACAGTACCTGCGGTATTTGGAACGTACTTCCAGCGAAAGTTGTCAACAGTGAATCTCTCGGCTGCTAGTCCAAAGGTACCACCATTGAATGGACCGTAAGGTCTTCTAGAGTACTTCCTTTCCTTGTTACTCTCACCAGCGAATACGTCCTCACCCCGAAGCACGATGGGTCGGAGGATCTGCTCCACCGCCTTGCCGAGGAAGAGGATCGAGTGATCCTGCTCGACCCCAGCGTGAGGAGGTACAAGGTGGCGCTTGAGCGCTTTCCCACCACTCTACCAATCCAGGCTGTCGATGCCAACCCCCACGTGCTCTCGGCAACACGGCTCCTCGCACACAGAGACAAGGTCCCAACCAGGCAGATCCTGGTAGTGTACGAGAGGCCGCCACCACCCAAGTTGGACCTAGGCAGCTGGGGCCGCTACGCCCTGCGCCCCTACCAGGGTGAGCCTGTAAGATGCTAAAAGTGCCAGCGCTTCGGGCATCTCCAGGCCATTTACCAATACCCCGTCAGGTACGGCGTGTGCAGTTAAGCGCACTCGACAGAGGAGTGCATTGGTTGCCTCAAGGCCAGCAAGACCACCACGGCACGGTGCCCCAACTGCATTAAGGGGCACCAAGCTTGTAACGTGAAGTCCCCCGAGCGAATGAGGAGGATGCCACAAGGTCACCGGCAGCAGCAGCAGAGGGAACCACGTGCGCCCCCAACCCAGCAAAAAAGAAACCGTCACGTTATTGCCGCGCCACCACCAGTCGGGTCGGCGTGGGTTACCAATCCACCCACGACTCCTGACCTCCCCGGCACAAGTCTGGGCGGTACACAAGAGGTGGCGCGGCAAGCAGCGAGCGGGCAACAGCAGCGTCATGGTGAACCATGTGCCCCCCCCCCCCCATCTACCCAGCAACAAGGCGGTCGTCACCTTGTTACATCGCCACCACCAAACAGGCCGGCGTGGACTTTCCACACACACACTCACCCCTCAACAGCCCGGCACAAGTCAAGTCAAGATAGGGGAAGAGGACGGGCAGGCAGCGAGAGGGTGTACCAGCAGCTGCACAACAAGCAACTTCGCTCACACCTCCACCCAGCCACCCACCTCTTGGGTCCCCAGGCCACAGAGTCACGGCGAGGCACTCAAAAAAGAGGGCAGAGCCATTATAGATGTCATCATCTTGTGTGTGGTGCGACTTGTGAAAAGGCTGCTCAACCGGGGGGAGGGTACCGCAGCTCCCAACGAGCAAGGCCTTGACGCACTCCTCTGCAAAGAGGTACTTACTGCCGCAACAGGGAGTGCCATCCAGCCCTCACCATCATCTCCAACGCCGAGGCAGCCCACCCAACACCCTTTTCACTCACTGCACTCTCAGAACCAAGATGGAGGCGCAGAGTGATAGCCCCACCCACGTAGCCCAAGCACCGGCGCCCACGCTAAAGGTTCTGCAGTGGAATGTGCAGGTCCTCCTCCCCAAGAAATATCAGGTGATGCAAGCCGTCGTCCAGGAAGACCTGGACCTGGTTCTTCTACAGAAGACGCTCACGCCCGCCGGCTTGGAGTGGCGGGTTGCGGGCTTCACCCTCCGCTCTTTTTCGGCTAGGGACGGAAATGGGCGTGGCTGTTGCGCCCTCATACGGTGCACCATCCCGCACAAGAGGATCGATGCACCCGTGTACTGTGGTGACGGCGTGGAGGTCCTGGCACTGGAGCTGCTGCTGGGGCTGCTCACTCTCACTGTATACAATATATACAGGAGCCAGCGATACCTGCTGGATGCAGGGGAGCTGCTCTCCCTCGCATCACCCTCCAGCCTCCTTGTGGCGGGTGACATCAAAGCCCACCACCCCGTGCTGCACTCTGTGTCACCCACTAACGTTATACGCTCCACCTAGCGACCAACAGCCCGGCGCCACCTGGCAGGTCCACCCTACCCTCACCAGCGACGACTACTGGACCCTCACCACCCTCACTGTGAACCCACCAGCTCCTCCTCTCCCGCTGCCCAAGCGGAACGTCAGGAGGGCGGATTTGGCAAAATTCCAAGCCCACCTGGACGAATGGTGGTCCACGGATGTGCCTCCAGCGGACCTTCACCAGCAGGAGAGTGATGTTACGGCGGCCATAGAGAGTGCAGTATACGCGACCATGCCCAGCACAGCCTCTAACCGCCGCCGGTGCCTGGACTGGTGGTTTTATAACGACGAAGTCCGGGAGCACAATCACCACGTCAACGTCCACAGGAGGCTGTACGAGAAGCGCCCGACCGCCACCAACCTGCAGCTCCTGCCGGACGTGGTAGCCCACGCACGACAGGTGTCCATGAGTGCCAAGGAGGCAAAGTGGCTGGAGTGGTGCGCCTCTTTTAGCCAACACACCTCCGTCGCCCAGCTGTGGGAATGCTTCAGGAAGGCTTCAGGTGCTGCCCCGACCCTCCCAATGGCCTATCTTGCCCATAGCAAGAGGCAGATAGACTGGCGAACTGCTTCACAGCGAGAGGTTCCAGCGAGCAGCTGCCTCCCCACATCCGCCACCTCCAGCAGCAGCTACGCCCACAGCAAGACGAGGAGGTCAGGGATGAGCGGGGCCAGCCGCACGCGATGGACCAGCCTTTCACGCTTGAGCAGCTGGAAAGGTTGAAGCGTGAGCGTGAGACAGCGGTGGGGGCCGACGGAGTGCGTTACTCCATGCTGAAACACGCTGGTCCCACCGGGAACTCCGCGCTGTTAGCCCTTCTGTACGCGTCGTGGCTGGCAAGCCGTCGGCCGCCCTCCTGGAGGACGCCTACATTCAGTCCATCTCCAAGCCGAAGGATCTCACCACCTTCAGGCCAATCTTCCTCCTGAGCTGCACCGAAAAAACAACGGAGAGGATGGTGCTGAGTTACCTACGGTGAAGCGTGGGAAGCCTTCACCACCACGTGTTTGGCTATACCAGGGAAGTGAGCACGGCATACTGCCTAATCAGCCTCCTAGCTTACGCCAAAAACCACCCCACCATCGTAGCCTTCCTTGACATCGAGAAGGCTTTCGAACTAGCTAGCCCCCGCGCCATACTAGCCGCCTTTGTGAAAAAGGGCATCCGAAGGAGCCTTCTGGGCTGGCTCCAGGACTACTTCAGCAGCGCCGGGCCCGTGTGTAGTTCCGGGGTCACAAGTCGCTCTACCTTACTTTCGAGAGCGGGATGCCCCAGGGCGGCATCCTCAGCGCGTTCATCTTCAACGAGCTAATGGAGCAGCTGGTGGCGCTTCCCTATCGGAAAGGAACCATCCTCCTCAGCTACGCCAACGACCTGGCCCTCGTCATCACCGAGCTCGGCGACAAGCTCGCGCGGGCTCAATCAGCGTTTCACCCTATCACTGCCAAGTGCGAAGAGCTGGGGCTCAAGATCTCAGCAGAGAAATCCCAGGCCATAGCCATCAAGACTTCCACACCTGCTGGACAGCAACTGCGCGTCCAGGAAGTTGGGCTGGCCTGGACTGACTCCTACAAGTACCTTGGAGTGTGGGTGGACAGGCGGCTGTCCTTTACGCAGCATGTTACGCACCTAATGCGAGGAAGCAAGACCAGCTGAAGGTAAAGAGGGCCATAACGCGGCCGAGCGCTGGTTCAACCTTCCCCGTCCCCTGCCTCTACTACCTGCAGGCATTGCGCTCCCTAGTGGACTACAATGCACCAGTCCCTGTAGCACTACCGCCGCAGCAGCAACAGCGCCTGGAGGTGGTCCAAAACACCGCCATGAGGACCATGTTGGGGGCACCCAGGTGGTGCAATGCCTGTGTCATGCAGAGCGAGGCCAGCTTAGCGCCTCTCACCGCCAGGGCGGATTGCATTGGGCCGATCGGGTGGCCAGAGTGCTTCAGCGCAACGTGGAGGGTGTTTAGCAGAGGAGATCCGAATGGTCGTGGCGCAGGGCATAGAGTCCCTGCGTAAAAACAGATGGCTCATAAACGTCAGCTTAGCAACCAACACCCTCAGTCAGGCAGGAAACTGGCTGTGGCGCGACCACGATACCCCCAACCCCGCCTACGTTCCACCTCCACTATGGGAAGCCCTCCGTCGCCGACTTCACCGCCACACAGCCGCCCGCCAGCAAAGCGCACTGCCTCACCGAGGAGCTGCGCCAGCACGCGCTCAGAGCCATGTCTGAGGTCACGGAGCCGGTCAGCGTAATCTACTTCACCGACGGCCCCGTCGACCCCGACAGCGGTAGGTCCAGCGCCGCCTTCGTCACGAGCGGCCTGACGCAGGCGTGGAAGACATCAGACCACTGCTCCACCCTCCAGACGGAGCTGGTAGAAATACTGCACGCCCTCCAGCACGCTCTGCTCCGCCGGAAGGCCGCTGTGGTGATACACACGGACTCTTGGTCGGAGCTTCATGTGCTGCAGCCTTCCCACACCCACGCCCACACAAGGGACAACATCTACCTCACCACTACCATCCTTTGCACCCTGCAGGACCTGGCAGTGCAGGGCAGGCGTGTCCGTCTCCATTGAATTCCCAGCCACGTGGGCGTGCGCTGCAACAAGGCTGCCGACGAGACTGCCAAGCAATCGGCGTACGGTCCCACCATCACCTGGACCGTGCACCCCAGCCTGCAGCAGCTTAAGGTGCAGGCTAAAGGCAGGGCTGCCCACAACGCCCACCATTAGCACCTAGAATTGGAAACAACTAAGAGGCAAGTGGCGTGGTATGCTACGTGGTATGCCCACTGAACACATCCTTCCAGCAGCCCAGAGCAAACGACGTGCTATTGCAGCGTGTGAGGCTGGGCTACTCCACGCAGGAAGAGCTGCACGCCGACTTTGTGCCAGGGAGGTGCGAACACTGCGGCGGCTGCTACCGGTGCCTACTGGTGCACTACCTATTCTCCTGCCCAGCCACCGCCCGCCTCAGGCCAAACCCAGCGCCAGCCCCTCACTCTCTAAGAAGCGCCATGCTGAGGGCGCGAGAGGCAAGAGCCGCCAAGGTGGTCCGCCACACCCCAACAAACGAACTGCTGGAAGTGCTCATAACAGCACCCACTCCGCGCTGATCACCGCCCGCGCTCAGCCAGGCAACGGGTGGTGAGGACCGCCGCCACCCACTTGCCACAGACAAGACACGCGTGGGACGCTCTGCCGCGTCTTGCTGCACGCCAACACTGGCGGGCTCCCCGTTTTGTGTAATGTGTACGCTTATCTCATGTGTATTTATATATTATTATGTCGTATATTATTATTGTATTTGTATTAGATCATGTATAAATGTACGCTATTGCACAATAAACCTATACAAACAAAATAAATTAACTTTATTGAATTACTTGCTTCGCTCCATCTATTAATATCCGCTTTGATTACATATCCCCTGATCTAACTTATTTTGGATTGTTCGCCCTGCCCTTATAATTCTTTTTTGCTGGGGTTTATAGTGAATTTCTTGTATTTCGCTTAAGAATTCGCTGATGATGGTCATCGTTAATAACCGAAACTTCCGAAAAATTTAATGTTCATAACCATCCCATATGTCTTCATATTCCTGATATATATATATATATATATATATATATATATATATATATATATATATATATGAAAGATAACGTTCATGTCATTGCGGTTAGGTAAGGGTAATAGTAAGAATTTCTTAATCCATTAGTAAATGATACTGGAGTTCCTCAACCATTTTCAGGAGCACCACCCCTAGAGTTTATTGCATAGAGATAAGTCTCACAGTGGGCTTCAAGTGAGGTGTAGTCTCGTTCTGTTGAAAAATCAAGTCTTCATGTTATTTTGTCATTAGCTCCTCCATAAAGTAGTTTTGAAGAATTTACAGATAAACATCGCCAGTCGCATTTCTCTCAAAGAAAGCGGGCAATGTATGCGATTCTTTTAGATGGTTCAGAACACATTTGCTTCTAGTGACTCCCTCTTGTGCTTAACTGTAGCATGGGGATTTTCTTCTCCACAAATGCTAACATTATGCTTGTAGACTTTGCAATTCGTATGAAACGTAGCCTTAACAGTGAAATAAAAACATTCATCGAATCATTTCCTTCAAGTTTCTCTTGTATATGAATACAGAATTATTTGCCCTTGGCTTTACATCAGCCTTTAAGGCCTGGAGGAGCTGCGGTTTCATTCTTAGGCGTTTCCTGAGGACAAACTATAATGTCTTTGGGGAAATCTGGATTTTCAAGCTTGTACCTATTAGGTACTTATTAGAAAGAGCTTCACAAGCCTTTTTCGCGAACCAGTTCAATCTTGTCTCTCAATCTTGGTGGTCTTCTAGATTTTTTTTTCCCCTTGCAGGGACACTGGCACCCTGGGACCCGGGCACAGCCTTCTGCTTCGAACTTCTTAATTTGGCCTTTAGCGTTAGTAAGAAGAAAATAGAAAATGGAGAATCACATGCAAGGACTTCTAAAGCGTTGAATGCGCAACCTCGCTGCACTAAATAATATCTGGAATAATATCTTGCAAAACCCAAGGCTAGAAGGGATTTAAATACCCACCTGATTACACTACTCGGCCGATTAACCTTCTGCACTGCTTCGATTCGCTAACTTCAATAATTTCTTTGTTAAAATCTTAACAAATTTACGATCCATTTTTATCTCTAGTTTTCCCTTCTATTTAATAGCATTGACAATAATAATAGGACCGTAAGGAAGAGGGTGGTTTAAGGGAAGTTTAAATATATAGACGGTGCATATTACATCCCGACGGCAGAGGTGGTAAGGAACGAGAGCTCACACAACTCCCCTAAACATGTCGCTTATGGGCGGCCTATTTTCGTGGCCGGAGATATGACTGTTTCAGGTACAATTCATGATGAGCTTGTAGACAAGGCTTCATTTATTTCGAGATTTATCTTATCGGTGCATGTGCAGAAGAGAGACGCCAATCTAAACCTAAGCGTTTTGCCTTTAGGGTAGCTATCTGCCGGTGGCGCCGATGGTTGTGAACAAAAAAGCCTCCTTGGTCACTATGCTTCTGCTCCCCAAATTTATGGAGCACAGAGAGGATTCCATTTGAAATTCTCAGAGCAATCTCATATCACGCTAGAGCAGTACTAGCGTACACAACTGGGTCAAAAGCTAAAGAAGAATATGGCTTCTACGCCTTTTCCATTTACTTGACAGGTGGTTTATTTCCGGGAGCTGCGTCCATCTTTACGGCCTAGTTAGTTGAAATGTACTGCTCGGCCTTGGACATTGGGTGCTATGCCATCTCCGGAAACAAGTTTTTGTTCCAAATCGATCCCCTAGAGCTCTCTTAGTGACCTTAATTTATTGTAATACCAGGCAATGGCTTTCCCCCTTCACCCCTACGGGAGGAGCTTGTGCTTTGCTACTAAGATTAAAATTTTAAATCTAAAAAAAGCAGCCATGGTTAAATTTTTATAAATTTTCTAAACTTCGACAATTATAATAATTTTCTAGAGATATATAGAAATACATTTTCTGAACTTTACCATTTGTAATTCTTTGGGTTTTAAAAAAAAACTGATTTAAAAACACGGCATAACCAAACTGAGCTGAAATTATTATTCAAATACTCAAAAAATTTCCCCTCTTAAATTATAGAGTTAGTGATGATGATGATGATATGCGCCATTTCAGCTGCATATCCCTCGTGCCAAGGCGTTTGCAGCCTGTCAAAAAGTCGAGATTTTATTCTGATGGGTGCCTGGACATGTTTAGGTTGCGGGAAATTTACCGGCTGCTGAGAAATTAAGGATTTATGCACAACCTGAGCTACCAGACCGGCGTTATGCTTATCTACGCACAAATTAAATAGCATGGATCAAGGCAGCTGTTGGAGATGCGTGCCTTAAAAGATGTGAGACAGTTCCCAGGAACCTGAAGTAAAGCGTCATTGCTTTTCTCGTTGAACTATTTTCAAGCCTTCGACGGCACCAGGCCATTTTTTTCATCTCCAGATCATAAAGCCTTGCCTGACGCAGCGCTACCGAGTAAAGCGGCAATCGAACCTTTTCTGCGAAGACTGTTTGTTCCTCTAGACTTTCTCTAAATTCCCTTTGAATATCATAGTCTGGAGAACTTAACGTGCATTCTCTCTCATATTCAGTACAAGCGGTGATGCTATAGTGTGTCTTTTGTGCTCTGGATGATTTAGTACAGTCTTGACCGTGGGAAGACGAATTTCTTTAGGAGGCAGGCATCCTAGATGATATTAAATTTGCTTGTTGTGATAGAACGAGTTGAATCTGTGTTAAATTCAACTCCTATCCCATATTAGTTAAAACCTCGAGGAGGCCCACGTGCATCTTCGATTCGAGGCTTGGAGTCTTATCAACAGCTGCCGGACGTCAATGTTTAAACAAGGAGGTTATCGTCCCCCCGTTCGCCCCCATACGCCGACCTCGCCAGATCGAGTTAGGCTTATGAACAGATAAGGCATTTTTCTCCTGCCCAGCTGTGCGTTCCCTCCAAACTTTCACTCCATTTTCCCCCACGCCAAGGAGATGTCCTGGCTATTTATATGGAAACTTTACCACTAAGATCAGATTGGAGATCCAGATTTTCGTCGCGAAACATCACCACGACCCTCTCTCCCTTTGTGCGCCAAGGGACCTCGGCCTCGAGATTCACCATCACTTGTCCAGGAGGACAATATTCCTTGAGTGCCAAAGGTTCGAGCCTTTAGTGACGTCAAGTCCCCAAGGCATTCCCCCCTGCTGCTCAAGGAGAACAGCATTAGAACAGTCATTGTTCGTTTTGAGCCCTTCGCCAAGAAACGGTTCTCATCCCCCCCCCCCTGTTGTTCAAGGAGAACAACATTAGAACAGCCATTGTTCGTTTTGAGCCCTTCGCCAAGAAACGGTTCTCATCCCCCGCTGTTGTTCAAGGGAGAACAACATTAGAACAGCCATTGTTCGTTTTGAGCCCTTCGCCAAGAAACGGTTCTTCCCCCCCCCCTGTTGTTCAAGGGAGAACAACATTAGAACAGCCATTGTTCGTTTTGAGCCCTTCGCCAAGAAACGGTTCTCACCCCCCCCCCCCTGTTGTTCAAAGGAGAACAACATTAGAACAGCCATTGTTCTTGAGCCCGTAGACAAGAGACGGTTCTCATCCCCCCCTTTGTTCAGAAGAGAACAACCTAGAACAGCCATTGTTCTTCCAGCCGTTCGTCGAGAAACGGTTCTCCTTCCCAAGACGCCTCGTCAGGATCCTGTTATCCCCCCCCTTCGGCTGGAACTCGCCAGCGGACCGAATACTCCTTCAAGTACCTTCCACTGCACCCTAATGAAGTTACGTAAGCCAAGCGTCACCTTTTGAGTATTGATCCCTTATTTGTCAATTCTATCCTGTGCTTTAAATGGTTTATCGAACCATCCCATCTCTTTAACTCCATATTTGTTTTACCTTTTTTGATCCCTTAAATCCTTGGATTAGACCGAGTCTCCACGACCCTTTCCATTCTGTTTGTCAATATTTTCCGTTTTTGTGTATTGTTTATAGTTATTATTAATAAAACTCTATTTTATTAATGATAGCAATATTATTATCCTTGAGCTCAGTTCCACTTCTTAAGCATTTTTGAAGATACATAATATCGGCCGCCAAGACAGTAAAACGCACTCTAGAGATAATTAAGGAAGTTCCCTCAACGAATAGTGTTATATATAGTATCGTCGGGAGTCATTCTACGACCTTAAAGCGTGCCTTGAAGAGTTACCTTTTCTCTTTACGTTTTCCTTAGACAATAGACGCGAGCTTTGTGAAGAAGGAACAGGACTTTGAAGAGACCTATACAAAAATCATTATTACTATTTTTTGAGAAAGTATAAGGTGAAATGGAAACGGACAATAGAAAAGGCAATCTTCTTCCCGTGGAGCTCCGAGGCCATTTTTTGATTGCTAGTTAAGTTTTTGATTTTTTACGTGTCTGATGTAATTTTGGGGAGTTACATTAAATTCCAAAGTGTTTGTCAACATTGCGTGATTGCGCTGGTTATGATTTGCATGCTAAATATGATCATTGTGAAGGAATATGAATGTGATTTCATAACGATAACCAGCGTGGAGATTTCTGTGTTTACAGTTTACATAAAATGGCGCGTAGTACACGGTCCGCACAAAAGTTGGAAATTCGTGTAAATTATACGAATGAAGATTTCGTTTTAAACTACTGTATATTGATCAAGTAACATTGTTTTGTGTTTTAAATGTGAAAAACCGCCCACAAGGCTTCCCCCTTGTAGTTCAGAAAGAGAACAACGTTAGAACAGCCATTGTTCGTTTGAGCCCGTTGACAAGAAACGGTCCTCACCCCTTCCCCTGTTGTTCAGAAGAGAACAACGTAGAACAGCCATTGTTCTTTTGAGCCCGTTCGCCAAGAAATGGTTCTCACCCTTCCCCCTTGTTGTTCAGAAGAGAACAACATTAGAACAGCCATTGTTCTTGAGCCCGTAGACAAGAGACGGTTCCCCCCCCCCCTGTTGTTAAGAAGAGAACAACGTAGAACAGCCATTGTTCTTCACGCCGTTCGTCGAGAAACGGTTCTCATTCCCAAGACGCCACGTAAGGATCCTTTTATTCCCCCCCCCCCCTTGTGCTGGAACTCGCCAGCGGACCGAAAATTCCTTCACGTCGACTTCCTCTGCACCACTAGTATAAAATTACGTAAGCCGAACGTTACCTTTGAGTATTTAACCTTTTTGTCAATTCTATCCTGTGCTTTAAATGGTTTAGTGAACTATCCCATCTCTTTAACCTTATATTTGTTTTACCTTTTTAAATCTTTTAATCCTCGGATTAGGCTGAGCTCCCACGATCCTTTTCATTCTCTGTTTATGTCAATATTTTCCGTTTTGTGTATTGTTGATAGTTATATTAATAATACTCTATTTTATTAATGATAGCAATATTATTATCCTTGAGCTCAGTTCCACTTCTTAAGCATATCGAAGATACATAATATCGGCCCGCCAGACATCCACGCACTCTAAAGATAATTAAAGAAGTTCCCTCAACGAATAGTTATATATGGTATATCGTCGAGGGTCCATTCTACGACATATATATATATATATACTATTTAAATTTGGTATCAGGTGTGCAAGGTTTAACGCTATATCTTTGCAAACACTGGTCTCAGTCGAGTAAAGCATAGTGTTATTCGTTATAATAATAGAGTATAGTAGTTTCCTTTTGTTTTAACGATTGCTATCCCCTTTTTTGAAACTTAAGAAGCTGGAGTAGCTCAAGGAACTGTTATAATAATTTGTTGTGTTTTTTTGTGTGATTTTAGTCAGTGGTTATTTAGATCAATAAACCAAGTACGAATAGGTTAGTGCCCATATTTAGGTAGGCTAATTTCTCTAGAAGGCATAATTCTTGTTGCAAGGAATTTTAGTTGGTTGACTATTGCGCCCCCAAGTGCTAAGATGACTCAGTTTGAAATTTTTAAAGCGCAAGGAGAATCCTTGGGACTTTCCGGAAAAGAACTAATTGAGTACGATTAAGAGGAGCAAAGAAAAGAACGTGAAGAAAAAGGAAGAGAAAGAAAAATCCAACGAGAAGAGAAAGAAAGAGAAAGAGAAAGAGAATTTCAACGAGAAGAAAGAGAGGAACGGAAAAAACAAGCTGGGCTTCACCATCAGATTGAATTAGCTCGTGTTGAAGCAGAGATACAGTCCGCCAGTTCCCGTTTCGAAGCCCCCCCCCCCCCAATCTCTCACTAAAGCTCCCCAATTTCAAGGATGGAGAAGATTTTGGAGCATTTTTAGCCCACTTCGAAAAGATCCTCGAAATCAATAACATGGATCTGGAAGCTGAAGGTGTAGTCAGATTACTTCCCTTGTTAAATTGCAAATTGCGCGAAATATTTATATCTTTACCATCTGAATGTACAATTAACTACAGTACCTTAAAAGCTGAGTTATTGGCCACTCATAATATGACTCCCATTTTCTACCGCCAAGAATTTCGAGGAGGTCGTATTAAACCCGGACAGACGGATACATTCTTCAGAGGAATTTTAAATTTTGGTTAGAATCCTCAAAGGTTGGTCCGAACTACGAGTCCTTAACAGACTTCGTGTTGCGAGATCAATTTTTGGCGTCTCTCCCGACGGAGATCCACGCGTTCGTCAAGGATCGTCGGTGCCAGACCTTTAAAGAATGTACCGAAGAAGCGGATGTCTATGCCGCAAGCCATAATTTATACCCAAAGGAGAATCGAACTTCTCACCAATCCCCCTACAAGGAAAGAAGGAAGGAGAGGAGGGCGGGGAATGAACTCGCTTCTCAGCTCCGCTGGCAGGAGCCCCCAGGCCAGATGGACCGGCCTCAGCCAGGTCCTTCTCCGAAATGGAGAAGGTCCTGGCCGTCGTAGGGGCACCGGTCGAAGAAGATCCCTTCCCAAATTGTACTGCCCCGAAAACCCTAGCCGTTTGAGGAGGACCTTGCATAGGGGTGGATTTGGGTTCGGTGCTTGGCGCAGAGCCCGGATTCTTCCCCATGGAAGGCCCTACCGTCTGAAGCTGGGTTGCCTCAAGGACCATGTCTATCTCAGGAGGGGCCTCAAGTGGGCCTTCCCCTCCCAGGATATCGCAAGTCCCGTTGGTATCGTCCCTAGTCATGTGTGGGGAGGCACAGCCCTTAACCCCGGCAAGATTTAATATTCTGGCCAGCAGGTCTTTTAAGGGAAGCGACCGAAGGGGCCTTGCTTCCCTCTCCCCCCTAATGGGGTTTGCCCTACCGAGCCGCTTCACTGGGGAGCGGTCGGCTATGAGCTGCCTGCTGGCTTTTTTGGCAGTCCCCTTGGAAAGAAAAGGAGGGACTGCCGCTGGAAAAAGGGAGGTGCCCGAAAGCACCTCCAGAGAAGGAGGTGAGGGAGAGTCCCCTACACCCCTAGGCAAAGGAGAGGAGTAAGCCTCCTCTCCAGTTAGAGAAATATGTAGGGTCCCCTGCGCAAGCACAGGTGAGGGACCTCCATTTTTACTTTGGAGCTGCCCGAGGGCGGCTCTGTCGATGAAACAGGGGAAATTAAAGATTTTTTTATTGGACTCATCATTGGGCATGGTGACCCTGTATTTTATACGGGAAGCAATAGCTCATCACCCTTCGCATTAGCCTGTTCAGCAAGGGGTGCGTACAGGCCTGGCAGAGCCAGGTGCCACCAATTAAGGCCACCCCTCCCGACTTGTGATCTGGCAGCCCTTCAGCATGGCAGTTCCACCTTGGTTTTTTTTTTTATTTTATTTTTTTTTTTATAGAGCCCATCTGGCAACTACCCACTCGGGCATAAGTCGCCGAAAAACACGACAGCCTAGAATTAGGCTACTTTAAAGTTAAAATATGAAAACTTAACAATCAATATAAATTGGAAAAACTTAACAATCGAAGCAATCTCCGGCAGCGGGGGGAGGTCCCCCTCACCCCGGTGCAGGAGAGTGCAACCTAAAACAAAACAATAACAAAAAAAAGGAACCTTAAATAAAGGGGAGAAGGCCGGCCTCCCCCAAAAAGTTAATAAGTCCACCAGTCATGGTGCACGCACTCGTCCCGAGTACAAGGGACAGGCGGTAGCGACCCCGCCCATCCCGGTACCGAGACAGGTATCGTGCGCGAAGATCACCCAGACTGGGACATTCGACAAGAATATGCCGAACAGTCTGGGGGACGACGCAGTCGTTGCAATAGGGCACATGCGAGCGCTCCACCAAGTAACGATGCGTCACACGAGTGTGTCCGATTCGAAGACGACAGAAAGCAACCTGAAGCCGCCGCGGCATTGGGGGATAGGTCCATGGTAACAGTCGCGGCGCAATGGCACGCAACTTTAAGTTCCCCTCGACCGTCTCCCATCTTCTTTGCCAAGCAGTCCGAAGAGCTGCCCGTATTCCTGCCATGTAGTCAGTGTGAGGAAGAGCGAAACGCTGGTCCGGTCGCAGAGTCATCGCGGACTCTTTGGCGCCCTCATCGGCGCGCTCATTCCCCGCAATGCCTACATGTCCAGGAACCCAGCAGAAGATAATCTCGACATCTGCCCGGCTCGCCAAAACCGTGGCGTCACGGATTTCGCAAACCAGGGGATGCGGAGATTCCAATGCCCCGAGAGCACTCAGGGCGCTTTGTGAGTCGCTATAAATCACAATCCGGTCTCCGAACCGGGCACGTCGCGTAATCTCCCGTACCGAGTGGTGTATTGCCACCAGCTCGGCCGTGAAGACAGACGCAGCGCCTGGTAGAGCCCCGCTGACTTCAAACAGAGGGGATACGGCGTGGAAGCCGACCCCCTCTTGGGACTTGGAGCCATCCGTATACACTGGCACGGTACCAGCGTGACACGATGTGTGCTCCAAAAAGGTCGAACGCAATACTCCCGGCGCAGTACAAGCTTTGGGAGCAGAGGCGTGGCGACAAATAGCCAAATGTGGTACCCTCCAGGGTGGCGTCCTGGGCAGAACCAGGGGCGCCACCGGCCCGAGAGCTATATCTACCTCTCGAAGGAGTTTCCTGGCCCTAAACCCAAAGGGCTTAGGGTATGAGATCAGCTGCGGATGCAGTGAGAGCTGTTGGCGACTGAGGGAGGCGCCGGGCTCGCGCGTACAGGCGAGTGATGCACTGCACGCGGCGCAGAGCGAGTGGCATCTCCCCAGCATCGACCAACAGGCTCTCAATGGGGGAAGTGCGGAAGGCACCGGTTGCAAGGCGAAGGCCGGTGTGGTGGATCGAATCCACCTTCCGCAATAAACGCTCGGCTGCGGATGCATAAAACTCGCATCCGTAGTCGAGCTTCGAGCGAACAAAGGATCGATAAAAAAGTAAGGCGGTAGCCCTATCAGCGCCCCAAGCGCTGAACGTCACGGAACGGAGAATGTCCATGGCGCGGGTACAAGAGACCCTAAGGCTGCGAATGTGAGCCTCTTAGGTGAGGCGTCGGTCGAATACAAGACCAAGGAAACGGTGCGACTCAACCACATCCAGGCGCACCCCATTAAGAAACAAATCTGGGTCGGGGTGAAGCCGTGGGTGGCGGCAGAAGTGCACCACCTTAGTCTTGGCCAAAGAAAACCGAAACCTGTGCGCTTCGGCATAGCGAGAGACGCGGTTCAATGCCTGTTGGAGTCGGCGCTCCAGAGTTGGCATCTGGGCCGCGCCAAAAGAGATCGAAAGGTCGTCCACGTAGAGCGTAGCGAGAACATCTTCCGGCAGCACCGAGGTGATGCGGTTGATGCTCAGGGCAAAGAGTGTGACACTGAGGACACTTCCCTGCGGGACACCCTCTTCCTGCTCCTTTGGGCCGGAGAGGGCTCCCCCCACCCGTACGCGGAATCGACGATCTCGCCAAAATTCAGATATAAACATTGGGAGGCGTCCCCTCGCCCCCATCGTGTGGAGAGTCTCCATGATACCGTATCGCCATGCGGTATCATAGGCCTTCTCCAGATCAAAAAACACCGTGGCGTAGTGCTGTCTACGAAGGAAAGCCTCGCAGACGGCATTTTCCAGTCGGAGCAGAGCATCCGACGTGGAGTGGAACTTACGGAAGCCGCACTGTGCAGAAGACAGATGGCCTCCGCTGTCCAGGAAATAGGGTAATCTAACATTTACCAATTTCTCCATCAACTTGCACACGCAAGAGGTTAGAGAGATTGGGCGGAAACCGGTCGGAGTAGAGTGATCTCTCCCCGGCTTGCGAAAGGCGAGCACAGTAGCGATTCGCCAGGAGTCTGGGAGAAGACCTTCCACCCAGATCCTGTTGAACAAATCTAACAGAAAGGCCATGCCTCGCTCACCCAGGTGTCGAAGCATGGCGTAGGGGACATCGTCCGGACCATGGGCGGTGTCCGCGCACGAAGCGAGAGCGGAGCGCAACTCACTCACAGTAAACTTGTCGTTGAAGGGTTCTCCGCCTCTGGAGGTAAAGTCCAGCCGGCGGCCTTCCGCGACATCACGACGTGCATTGAATGCTGGCGGAGCAGCATCCCGGCTAGAGAATGCGGAAAAAGCGGTCGCTAAGGATTCCGCCACGGACGCGGGGTCCGAGATTGCGGTCCCATTCTCCTGGAGAACGGGAGGGGGGTCCTGCTAAAACTTGCCCCGAATCCTTTTGACTCGCTTCCACACCTCAGCTAAAGGGGTCTTCCCGTTAAGTGAAGACACGTATGCCCGCCAAGAAGAGCGGCGGGCGTGCTTCGAAATATACCGGAACCTAGCCCTAGCCCGACGAAATTCAGCGACAGTGAAATCGTTCGGGCGGCGCTTATAGCGCATGTAGGCATAACGCTTCTGTTTGAGGGCCGTCTCACACTCGGCCGACCACCATGGGAGTGGTCGGCGTGCAAAACGGCCAGACGTCCTAGGAATAGTAGTCAGGCCTACGGCGATGAGGTTGCCGAAGAAGAACTCAACGGCCTCATCTACCGACCTAAACTCCTCGACTGAGATAGAGAATTCAGTCATTTCCTGAAATGCAGGCCACCGCGCCCGCGCCAAGCACCACCGAGGTGGTCTCTCAGGCGGCAGTTGCCCTGAAAATGATATTTGAATGGGAAAGTGATCACTACCATGGAGGTCATCGACCACCCCCCAATCAAAATCAGGCTGTGCATCCGAAGAGCACAAAGATAGGTCAAGGCAAGAAAATGAAGCGGTTCTCGGACAGTGATGCGTAAACTCATCCACGTTTAGGACACCCATCTCAAGCTCTTCGATCAGATCGGCAAGGACTTGTCGCCTGGGATTTATGGAGTAATCTCCCCAGAGAGGATGCCTGCCGTTCAGATCTCCAAGCAAGAGATAGGGCCTCGGCAACCGTGCCACGACGCGGCGGAAGTCCCCCGCGTCGAAGTCAGCTGACGGTGGAATGTACGCAGAAATGATAGTATACCTCCTATCCAGGTGCAGCTGCACAGCCACTGCCTGAAAGGAGGTATCTAAAGAGAAAGGAAGAACGGAGACATCATGCCGGGTGTAAACCGCGCATCCCCCAGCCCGGCCATCCCGCGGTGGTGGTGTCGCAAGACCCTTATTACCCGGGAGGGCAGGCAGCGGGCACGCGCCTAGCATGGTCTCCTGCAAAAAAATAGCTAACGGGGAACGGGACGAGACGAGCCTCCGCAGCTCCTCCCAGTTGGCCCGGAGTCCACGGCAATTCCATTGAAGGAATATGCCCTCCAGGCCTAGCTCGGAGGAGACGCGGGGGCCCTCCTCGAATTGAAGACCCTCACGGGAATGGCCGTACGCTTCCCGGGGGCAGAACCCCGGGCGCTGTTGGCCGGACAAAGCGCTGAAGGCGCTGTCGCCTTCGAGGACTTATTGGGGGAGGTTGGGCTCGCCATGCGAGTCTTTTCCTCCCTCCGCCTCGAAACCTTAGGCGGGCGTTGCGGCTTGGGAGGCGGGGGGCCCTCTTTTCGAGGAACCACCGTCTCCGAGCCACTCGCTCCACCTCGGGGCATGGGCGAAGGGGCCGAAGCTCCTTTGTTGCTGTCCTCCTTTCGGGGAACAGCTTTAGGAACCCCGGAAGATGGCCTAGCGACCATCTTCAGGGGTGTTGCCTCCTGTGAGTCTAACGACTCTGTGGAGGCGCGTGGCCGTTTCGCCTTACGGGAAACGGTCACGCTGGGGGAAGAGGGGGGAGCCCTGGTATTAGCCGGGGCTGGGTGTGAACCCTTTTTGCCGCCAGCTCTACCAGGGGAGCGCCCGGGTGTAGTAGAGCCCGCAGAAGGGCTCCGAATGGGCGCGGAAACAACCGTGCTCGTTGGCCTGGATGGGCCAGGAGCAGAGGGTGCTTTTCTAACTATTGAGGCATATGACGTCCCAGGCAGAGCCGGGCGCGCCAGGACCAAGTCCTTAGCCTCGCGGAATGAGAGTCGATCCTGGGCCTGAATGGCCAGGATTTCTTTCTCAAGGAGATATGCACCACATTGCTTCGAAGAAGCAGGGTGCGGCTCTCCGCAATTGACACACTTGGCCACACACGATTTGGACTTATCGTGTGCGACCTTGGAGCAATTTACACAGACTTCGGGTGACCCCGATTTTGCACGTCTACATGATCGATTCGTGTGGCCGAAGCGGTGACAGTAATAGCACCGCCGCGGCAGTGGCACGAATGCCTTCACGCGGTAGCGGTACCAAAGTTCCACCTTGGGCACGGCGTAAAATTGATAGTGTGTGAAGAGAAAAGGAAAAGGGATGTGAGGAAGGTATGGGTGGGGATGAAACAGGTTGTTAAAAAACCACCATCCCGAAGCGGAGCTAAAGGATTAGGGGACGTTGTCCCCTCCCCCCTCCGCCCCGATCTGGGACGGTTGGCTGAGAAGAAGGTCAGCATCTACCTTGTGAAATTAGAGGCCGACCAGAGAAAGTTGTTGGAGAGGTTTTATGAAAAGCGAGGAAACAGGGAGAAAACAAGCGTTTTGAAGGAAGGAGAAGGGGCTAAGCTGGGGTCGCACGTGGTGCTGAATCCCGTCAGCACGGCGGCCAGGATGGCAAATCGCCGTGTCCCTTACGGGACGTTTCCTTCCAAGCAGGATTATTATTTGAATAATGTTTCGACTTCTAATTAGTTTATTTTGCTGATTTATTTTAGGGGCATTAATTACCTTTTAGTCTTCTTTTGTGGTCTAGCCACATTCGCTATTTCGTTTGCTCACGTTAATTATAAATTAACCGAATTCCTGTAATTCACTCTTTCTAGAAATCGTTTTTGATCCCCGTTCTTCTAATATACATATAACAGATAATAAAATTCAAGAAGAACAATTGTCATAACATTGAGGAATAATGGAAGGAAGTAGCACCTAAATTTAAATTTACACCTTTTGGGCTATTTTGTCGGATCGCATTAGACAAACATTTTTTTCTTATAAAAAAGAAAAAGACTTAAAATGCGCGTTGGCTAATCTACATTGCGTCTTCGGCCGCCGCCTGAAACTGCGGAGCTCAAAAATATCCGCCTGACGCCTGTCGTAAAAGGCAACTAATGATATGTCGCTAAAGAATACCAATACAGTCTTCGAGCAGGTGTCGTAAAAGGCTCCCAATTTCGGGTGGAACTTTATGTCGAGCGCGTCTCGTAAATGGAAACTAAACCTGGATATTGTTCACATGAATAAAGAGCCGGCTCTCCGAGACGATTGCTTCTGCGAATGCACCAAGACTCTGGTACCAATGCGAATTACCCTGATTTTTGTTACGTGTGAATAAATGAAAGAATTATTAAGCTAGAATGAAAAGGAGAGTAGTTGAATTTAATATAAAAATGGGAAAATTTATCTTTAATGAAGTGAAAATCAATTTTTTCTGCCTTTAAAGATATCAATCCTTTTGAATTAATATAATCACATTAGTTATTTAATATCATACACACCTCGCATTATCTTCATACCGCTTCTACTTCACAACACATTAAAGATATAATTAAATTAATTACTGCTACATACTAAGCCATGTTTGCAACTTTCTCAAAGTATATTAAAATTCGCATTCGAACTTAACGAGGAAACAAGCAGTTATCATCTTAGTCATAAGTACAGAATTACTGACTCGAATTAACCTCAAGATCCACTCATCGACAGTCAAAATAAGAGAAATGAGAGGATGAACGCTAATGAAAAAGAGATACAAATTGAATAATAGTTATACTTATAATATTAGTAGTAATAATCCCTTATTATATTAATAATATAATTTAATAGTAAACATGTTAAAATTATAAATTATTTGCTAACCACTTTGAACGGGGTTCATTTAATGACTTAGCTGTAAATATTATTGAAGATCTGAATAACTTTATAATAGGATTTTTTGTTTATATATTAAGTCTAAATCATTGAGTTTTTTATTAGGGTGCCGTTTATTTTAGAAGGGTGGTTCGGATATATATGTTAAATAGCAATTCCTAGTTTAACTGTCACGAATATTGTTGACACAAAAAATAAATATCACCTTTTTACTACATTTTTAACAGGAATGGTCAACGAAAAAAAGATCGATAGTAATGTGGTCTGCATACATACATTTTTATTCTCCAAATAAATTCCTATTCTTATAATTATCCCAGAGGATAGGACTTCTTGTTTTCACATACGAAATTCATTGATGTAGATTTTAATTTCAATATTTAATGATGTTTATTTCTTCTTTGATTATTTTTTGTAAATATAAGTAACTCTGTTATCTCTCCTCCAACCTCCAATAAGATTGAGCATCTATGAAAAAAGGGGGAGATTTTAAGAGTTGTAGGTCCTTCCAATACCTTGCACCCTGAGTAGTCCCTACTTGTGGCTAGTCTTTGCACCTTCCACACATTTTCACATTAAAAATCACACTTATTTACATATTTCAAAAATGTTGAGGGTGACAAACTCTTCACGGTGTTTGCTTCAATTTTTTGAATTTATAATTGATTTAATTTTTCCTTCTTTGTCATTCTATGTACATTAAATTTTCATGGGACCGACGAACTTAAAAAAGAGTGGAATAATGAAAAAATGTTGAGATGCTGTATTACTGTGTAAACCAGCAAAAATCAGTTTTCTCAAGGCCTATATACATATATTTAACATAAAATAGAAATACAAATGACTTTTATCCAATAACACAACTTAGAAGATTTTTCACAAAAGTTAGACCAATTTTTATATCCTGCATCTCCTAATATTTTATGCGTAAGGATATTTGAGGAATATTTAATGAGGACGGGAAGGTTATTCAAAGGCTATTCTAATTTGTTGCTAAGTTCTAAGAGTTGCTTTTTAAGAGGGTTGGCTTCAGTGTGAACACAATAATAACAATATCTTTAATTGTTTTGACAGAGGCCAATTTTATCTAATTATAACACTGGTCAACAGTAATTTTGATTCTGAAATGATGCGACATTTTGTCGTAAATATTTTTTACTCCCCGAAATGAAAGTGGAAATTGTACATGGATATAAATTTTAATTTAGTTTCCTTGTTATATTAAAGTAAGTTGGAAGTAGTAGTAATATTGACTTGGGTTAATTAACTTTTAATTGGTGGTCGTCGTTGCGTTTTGTGAAAGTGTATTGTTTCGAGTTGCCACCTAGCACAGCTCCTGGAGTACCGAGAAGCAGATAGTTTCTCTGCTACTACGACTCAGAGTCAAGACGTAAATACAGACCCTGTTAAATATATACTAAGGATGCCGCAAGTTATTAAGTTTTGCTTCATACGGCGTGCAAAGACGTATGATAATAATTTAGCTATTTTGATTAAGTTTCATAAATATTAATGGATAGATAAGCCATTATCTCGCTCCAAGATCAAGATTAATCACCATTTCACAGGCTAATTATATATTTAGCTGTCATTTATTAATAATAGCTACCTATTAGGATCCTTTAGGCATATTATACTTAGACATTGTGAATGGGATATTTAATAACCACCTTATATTAGAGCAAGTAAGTTGAGATTTATTCTTTTACTAAGTTTATATTACATTTATTATTTTTCATTTAAAATCTAATTTAATTATTCTTGTCGCAATTTCTTGTTAAAATTGTTCTCAGTGACCATGCTGACGCGAGAGGTGAAGTTTACCAAATTTATAGACTCAAGATTATGGCTTAAAGGTTTTGATTTTATAGGTTTATTGTGCAATAGAGTACATTTATACATAATCATAATACAAATAATAATAAAATAAAAACAAAACAAACAAATAACAAAAAAAAACGACAAAAAAGACAAATACAGTAATAATATGATACAATAATATAAATACATGTATAAATGCACACATTACACAAAGCGGGCAGCCCGTCAGTGT
Organism: Ceratothoa steindachneri; assembly: GCA_963969495.1. NCBI lineage: Eukaryota > Metazoa > Arthropoda > Malacostraca > Isopoda > Cymothoidae > Ceratothoa > Ceratothoa steindachneri. Next base: position 90,573,503 of record OZ018328.1, read on the forward strand.
TAGCGTGCAGTAAGACGTGGTGGAGGGCACCACGCGTTTCTTGTCTGCTGCAAGTGGGTGGCGTCGGTCTTCATCACCTGTCGCCCGGCTGGGCGTGAGCGGCGATCAGCGCGGAGGGGGTGCTGTTCTCAGCACCTCCAGCAGCTCGTTTGTTGGGGTGTGGTGGACCACCTGGGCGGCTCTTGCCTCTCGCGCCCTCAGAAGGGCGCCTCTTACAGGCGGGCGGTGGCTGGGCAGGAGAGGAGGTAGTGCACCAGTGGGCGCCGGAAGCGGCCGCCGCAGTGTTCGCACCTCCCTGCCACAAAGTCGGCGTGCAGCTCTTCCCGCGTGGAGTAGCCCAGCCTCACACGCTGTAGCAGCACGCCGTTCGCTCTGGGCTGCTGGAAGGATGGGTTCAGTGGGCGATAGGCTGTGGCTGCAGCATACCACGCCGCTTGCCTCTTGAATGCTTCCCATTCTCGGTGCTGCTGGTGGGCGTTGTGGGCGGCCCTGCGTTTAACCTGCACCTTGAGCTGCTGCAGGCTGGGGCGCACGGTCCAGGTGATGATGGGGCCGTGGGCGGCTCGCTTGGCAGCCTCGTCGGCAGCATCGTTGCCGCGCACGCCAACGTGGCTGGGAATCCAGTGGAGCCGGACACGCCTGCCCTGAGCTGCCAGGTCCTGCAGGGTGCACAGGATTGTGGTGGTGAGGTGGATGTTGTCCCGGGTGTAGGCGTGAGCGTGGGCGTGCTGCAGCGCCTGTAGTCCCGACCGAGAGTCAGTGTGTATCACCACAGTGGCCTCCTGGCGGAGCAAAGCGTGCTGGAGGGCGTGCAGGATTGCTACCAGCTCCGTCTGGAGGGTGGAGCAGTGGTCTGATGTCCTCCACGCTTGCGTCAAGCCGCTCGTGACGAAGGCGGCGCCGGACCTCCCGCTGTCGGGGTCGACGGAGCCGTCGGTGAAGTACACTGCGCTGCCTGGCTCCGTGACCTCAGACATGGCCATGAGGGCGTGCTGGCGCAGCTCCTCGGTGAGGCAGTTCGCTTTGCTGTCGGGCAATTGTGCGGCGGGGGGGTCCCATGGTGGTGGTGGAACGTAGGCGGGGTGGGGGGTGTCGGGGTCGCGCCACAGCCAGTTCCCTGCCCGGTTGAGGGAGTTGATTGCTAGGCTGACGTTTACGAGCCACCTGTTGTTACGCAGGCACTCGATGCTCTGCGCCACGGCCATTCGGAGTCTCCTCTGCGCAACACCTTCAACGTCGCGCTGGAGCACTCTGGCCACCCGACAGGCCACAATGCAATCCACCCTGGCGGTGAGGGGCACCAGGTTGGCCTCACTCTGCATGACACAGGCAGTGCACCACCTGGGTGCCCCTAACATGGTCCTCATGGCGGTGTTTTGTATCACCTCCAAGCGCTGTTGCTGCTGCCGGGGCAGCGCTACAAGGACCGGTGCACTGTAGTCCACTAGGGAGCGCACTGCCTGGAGGTAGTAGAGGCGGAGGACGGGGAAGGTTGCACCAGCGCTCGGCCGCGTCATGGCCCTCATCACATTGAGCCGGGCCTGCGTCCGCTCCCTCAGGTGCGTGACATGCTGCGTGAAGGACAGCCGTCTGTCCACCCACACTCCGAGGTACTGGTAGGAGTCGGTCCAGGCCAGGCCGACTCCTTGGACGCGAAGCTGCTGGCCAGCAGGTGTGCAAGTCTTGATGGCCATGGCCCGGGACTTCTCTGCCGAGATTTTGAGCCCCAGCTCTTCGCACTTGGCAGTGATGAGGTGCAGCGCTTCTTGGGCCCGCGCAAGCTTGTCGCCGCGCCCGGTGACGACGAGCGCCAGGTCGTCGGCGTAGCTAAGGAGGATGGTTCCTTGACGATAGGGGATGGCGACCAGCTGTTCCATCAGCACGTTGAAAAGGAACGGGCTGAGGATGCCGCCCTGGGGTGTCCCGTTCTCGAAGGTAAGGTAGGAAGACTTGTGACCCTGGAACTTCACGCGGGCTCGGCGCTGGTGAAGGTAGTCCTGAAGCCAGCCCAGCAGTCTCCCTTGGATGCCCTTCCTCACAAGGGCGGCCAGTATGTCGCGGGGGCTAGCCAGCTCGAAAGCCTTCTCGAGGTCAAGGAAGACTACGATGGTGGGCTCGTTGTTGGCGTGAGCCAGGAGGGTGATGAGGCAGTCCGCCGTGCTCACCCCCCTGGTGTAGCCGAACACGTGGTGATGAAGGCTTCCCACGCTCCACTGTAGGCGAGTCAGCACCATCTTCTCCGCCGTTTTTCCGGTGCAGCTCAGGAGGGAGATTGGCCTGAAGGTGGTGTGATCCTTCGGCTTGGGGATGGGCTGGATGTCGGCGTCCTTCCAGGAGGGCGGCAGACGGCCCGCCAACCACGACGCGTTCAGAAGGGCTAACAGCGCGGCGTCCCCGGCGGGCCCAGCGTGCGCCAGCATAGAGTACCGCACTCCGTCGGCTCCCGCCGTTGTGTCACGTCGACGTTTCGCCCTGGCCAGCTCCTCAAGCGTGAAAGGCTGGTCCGTCGCGTGCGGCTGGTCCCGCGCCTCCCTGACCTCTTCGTCGCGCTGTGGGCGCAGCTGCTGCTGGAGGTAGCTGGTGTGGGGAGGAAGCTGCTCGCTAGAACCCCTCTCTGTAAGGCAGTTCGCCAGCCAATCTGCCTCTTGCTGTGGGCGTGGTTGGGCAGCTGGGCGGGTCGGGGCGGCGCCTGAGGCCTTCCTGAAGCTCCCCCACAGCTGGCCGAGGGAGGTGTGTTGGCTGAAAGAGGCGCACCACTCCAGCCACTTTGCCTCCCTGGCGCTCAGGGACACCTGTCGCGCGCGGGCTACCACGTCCTGCAGGAGCTGCAGGTTGATGGCCGTTGGGCGCTTCTCGTACAACCTCCTGTGGACGTTGACGCGGTGATTGTGCTCCCGGACTTCCTCGTTATAAAACCACCAGTCCGGGCGCCGGCGGCGATTTGAGGCTGTCCTGGGCATGGCCGCGTAAGCTGCACTCTCTATGGCCGCCGTAAGGTCCCTCACCTGCAGGGGCAGGTCCGCCGGAGGCACATACGTGGACCGACTACCACTCGGCCAGGGAGGCTTGGAACTTTGCCCAATCCACCCTCCTGACGTTCCACTTGGGCGGCGGGAGAGGAGGAGCTGGTAGGGCCACAGTGAGGGTGGTGAGGGTCCCGTAATGGTCGCTGGTGAGGGTAGGGTGGACCTGCCAGGTGGCACCGGGCTGTAGGTCGCCCGACACCAGCGTGAGGTCGAGCCGCCCCCCATGGACGTGCATGGCCTCCCCTGTGTTCAGTAGTCGAACGGCAGGAACTTCTTTGAGCAGGTCGGCCAGGTGGCGCCCGGTCACGTTAGTGGGTGACACAGACTGCAGCACTGGGTGGTGGGCGTTGAAGTCGCCCGCTACAAGGAGGCTGGAGTGGGATGCGAGGGAGAGCAGCTCCCCAACATCCAGCGGGTACTGCTGGCTCCTGTATATATTGTATACAGTGAGAGTGAGCGGCCCCAGCTGTAGCTCCAGTGCCAGGACCTCCACGCCGTCACCACAGTACACGGGTGCGGCGATCCTCTTGTGCGGGATGGTGTTTCGTATGAGGGCTGCACAGCCACGCCCATTTCCGTCACCAGCCGGAAGTGAGTGGAGAGTGTAGCCTGCGACTCGCCATTCAAAGCTGGCGGGCGTGAGAGTCTCCTGTAGGAGAACCAGGTCCAGGTCTTCTTGAAAGACGGCTCTCAGCAGCTCATGTTTCTTGGGGCGGAGCCCCTGCACATTCCACTGCAGCACCCTCAGCTTGGGCGCCGGTGCGTGGGCTGGGCTGTCAATCCGCGCTTCCATCTTGGTTGTGGGCGTGCGGTGGGTGAAGAGGGTGTTGAGTGGGACCTCTCGGCGTGGTAGATGATGGGGGGGGCTGGAGGGCACCCTCTGTGACGGCGGTTAACACCTCTTCGCGGAGGAGTGCGTCGAGGTCCTGCTCGGTGGGGGCTGCGGTGCCCTGCCGGCGGTCGAGCAGCTTCTTCACCAGCTGTACGACACACGCAAGAATGACGTCCACGATGGCTCTGCCCTCCTCATTGAGTCCCTCGCAATAACCTGGGGGTCCACGTTGAGACCCTGTCGCTGGTTGGGCATTGGGTAGCACCGTGGACTGCTCCTCGTCTGGGCGGGCGCGGTGGGCCCGACGCCTGTGTCCCTTCCTCCTCTCTGGCTTGGGGACAGAGGGGGTGGGTTGCTGGGTGGAGGTGTGAGCGGATTTGCTGGCTTTGCAGCTACTGGCACCCTCTCTCGCTTCGCTCCCTGCCTGTCCTCTTCCCCTGTCTCGACCTGACTTGTGCCAGGCTGTTGAGGGGTAAGGGGTGGGTGGGAAGCCCACGCCAGCCTTTTTGGTGGTGGCGCTGGAACAAGGCGTCGGTTGCCTTGTTGCTGGGAAGGCCCACGTGGTTCCCCCTGCCTTTGCCGCTCCCCCTCCTGTGTGCCCCCCAGACGTGTGCCGGGCAGGCCGAGTTTCGCGGGTTGATGGCTAACCCACGCCGACCCGATTGGGGGGGCACGTGGTTCCATCTGCTGCTGCTGCCGCCGGTGACCCCGTGGCATCCTTCCTTGTCGCTCGGGGCACTTCGTGTTCCAAGCGTGGTGCCCCTTGGTGCAGTTGGGGCACCGTGCCGTGGTGGACTGGCTGGCCTTGAGGCGACCGATACACTCCTCCGTCGGGTGCGCTTGGCTACACACGCCGCACCTGACGGAGTTTTGGCACATGGCCTGGAGATGCCCGAAGCGCTGACACTTGTAGCATCTCACAGGCTCACCTTGGTAGGGGCGCAGGGCGTAGCGGCCCCAGCTGCCCAGGTCCAGCTTGGGTGGTGGCGGCCCCTCGTACACTACAAGGATCTGCCTGGTTGGGACCTTGTCTCTGTGTGCGAGGAGCCGTGTTGCCGAGTGCACGTGGGGGTGAGCCTCGACGGCCTGGAGTGGCAGAGTGGTGGGATATCGTTGAAGCACCAACTTGTGCCTCTTCACTCTGGGGTCGAGAAGGATCACTCGATCCCCCTCCTCGGCAAGGCGGCGCAGCATGGCCTCCGACCCATCGTCTTTCGGGGTGAGGACGTATTCGCCGTTGAGAGTAGGGCGAATGACTATCCGCAGGCCAGGGTGTGCTCTCTCCAGCTCAGTCACAGCCTGGTAGGCACTGCTAGTGTTGCTCTGGTGCACCAGTTTAAACTTGTGCCGAGGTCCTCGTCGGGAATGAGACACTGTTACCCAGCCTGCCTCATTCTCCTGCTGGGCCACCTCGGTCTGGGGGCTCTCGTCGATGACGAGGCGACCGCTTTCATCGCTGGGGGCCTCTTCTGCCTGTGAGAACTCCGGCTTCAGTGTTCGGGCGGTCCTCTTCGCCGTGGAAGTCTCGTTCGGTGAGGGTAGACTTAACCCATTCCGCGTCCGCTTGGCAGACTTCGGCGTGGTGGCTATGGACGCCGCCCCTTGCATCGTGGCGTCACTCTTGTTCGCCCATCAGCGCCACGCGTGCAAAGGGTAGAAGAGACAAATGCCCTCTTTACAAGCAGGACAGGAACAGGAGGTATCTCCAATCAACCGGTCCACGCTTGCTTTTGTCTCTTTTGAGAGCTACGAAAACAGGAGGAATCTTCAATCAGACCGTAGCTGCCCTTATGAGACAAACGAGGCAACCTTCTTGCTCTACTCTCAAGGTTAATAGTTACCAAATGGTAACATTCTTGGGCGATTGACTCTCGTGGAAGTGGTGATGACTCGTCAGCTGCTTGGATGCACTTTTTAGTGTGCTTCTTCGTGTATCCTCCGTGGAGTGTATGTCCTGTGCATGCCGATATGGCTTAAAGGTCCGGAGTGGCTAAATAATAAAGATAGATGGCCTCACCAAAAGTATGAGCCAGATTTCAATTCAGCGAAATCATTGTTAGCCGTGAAATCGGGGCCGATACAATATATTCTTGATCCTAACAGAATCGGTAGTTGGAATAAATTGATGAGGGTAACTAAACTAGTTTTTAAGTTTATTAACCAGACCAGTGGCGATAGATTTGAATTTAATCCACATCAGTATTGGTTGGAAAATTTGCAAAAATGTTCATTTGAGGAAATTTGGGATTATTTTAAAAATCCCAAACTAAGTAAACCCCCTCATCTAGTTAAAGAGTTTAATTTATTCCAAAATAAAGGTCTAGTGCGATGTCGGGGTAGAATCATTAATGCCGACTTGCCATACCATACAAGATTCCCTATTCTTCTTCCCTCCAAACATCATATAACAGATCTACTCATTAATAACGCACACGAACAGAGCATGCATGCAGGAGTTCAGGAAACTCTATGTAAATTAAGGGAAAATTTTTGGATCCCTAAAGGCAGAAAAAGGGTCAAAAATGTAATAAGTAAATGTTTTTTGTGCAGAAGGCTGGAGGGAGTTTCCTATCCCTATCCTAAATCTCCTCCATTACCGAAAGAACGAGTGAAGGATGCTAAACCCTTCGAGATGTTGGAGTAGACTATACGGGTGCTATCACCGTAAAAGATGAGGGGGGCAAAGACGGTAATAAAGAATCCCGGAAAGTTTATATAGTTCTTTTTACTTGTGCAGCCACTAGAGCAATTCATTTGGACTTAGCCATGGACATGACGGCAGAAACATTTTTAAATATATTCAGAAGGTGTGTGGCTAGAAGATCCTGTCCAAAAATTATTCTTAGTGATAATGCCACAAATTTTAAACTAGGGGCAGATCTGCTCAGTATAATATTGGAGGATAGTGCTGTACAGAAGAACTAGAGGAAAGACAATGCGAATGGAAATTTATTCCCCCAAGAGCGCCCTGGTTTGGAGGATTCTATGAAAGGTTAATTGGTGTAGTAAAGGGATGTTTAAGAAAAGTGTTATACGGAAAATCCATTAATATGGATGATCTTCGTACCTTAATAGTTGAGATAGAATGTAGAGTTAATAACAGACCACTTACTTATACCTATAATAACTTAAATGAACCAGAAACTCTTACCCCTTTCCATTTAATATATGGATGGCGCCTTAATTCACTACCTGCAATAACCAATAACTAGGTCACCTCAAATAGAGGATCCTACGTTTATGGAAACTGTTCCACTGAGTAGAAGATACTATAAGTTATCTAAAATTTTAAAACAATGGTTTGAACAGAGGAAACAGAATTATTTGACCTCTCTCATAGATCATGCAAATAATAAAGGTGGGGATGATGGTATAAGTAGTAGTATTGAGAAAGGGGAAGTAGTGTTGATACATTCTGATAAAAACAGAGAAAACTGGTCGTTGGGTTTAATACAGGAATTATATAAGGGCCAAGATGGTGTGGTAAGAACAGCAAAATTAAAAACTAGATTAGGTAGCGTAATACGCACCATTAATAAATTGTATCCACTAGAAATTAGGAGTAATGATAAAATAAAAAAAAATGAATCACCTAATACCAAACCTTCAGAATTAAAAAATCTTGATAAGGAACCCGAAATCTTTAATAGGAAGGGACCAGTAAGTACACTGTCTCAAGAATCCAGGAAGGACAAAAGAAAAAAGCGATATGCCGCCATGAAGTCGTACCAACGGTGGCAAACACTGAAAGACCTTGGTGAAATCTAACAGTTTCTTGCCCTGGAGAATGAATGGGCTTTAGAATAATTCTTCCGTCAGTCTGCGAATCGTAAAAGGCGAGGAAATGACAGGGAAGAGGGGTTAATCAAATATGGGGTTAATAATGTCAATCGTGTTAATATTTAATGGAATCAAAGATTAGATTAATAAAAATTAGAGACGCATGATTAATTTATTGCAATAATTTTTATTCTTCTCTTCGGCCGCAGGATGTCGTAAATATTTTTTACTACCGGAAACGAAAGTGGAAATTGTACATAGATATTCATTTTAATTTAGTTTCCTTGTTATATTAAAGTAAGTTGGGAGTAGTAGTAATATTGACTTGGGTTAATTAACTTTTAATTGGTGGTCGTCGTTGCGTTTTGCGAAAGTGTATTGTTTTGAGTTGCCACCTAGCGCAGCTCCTGGTGTACTGAGAAGCAGTTAGTTTCTCTGCTACTACGACTCAGTGTCAAGAAGTAAATACAGACCCTGTTAAATATCTACTAAAGATTCCGCAAGTTATTAAGTTTTGCTTCATACGGCGTGCAAAGACGTATGATAATAATTTAGCTATTTTGATTAAGTTTCATAAATATTAATGGATAGATAAGCCATTATCTCGCTCCAAGATCAAGATTAATCACCATTTCACAGGCTAATTATATATTTAGCTGTCATTTATTAATAATAGCTACCTATTAGGATCCTTTAGGCATATTATACTTAGACATTGTGAATGGGATATTTAATAACCACCTTATATTAGAGCAAGTAAGTTGAGATTTATTCTTTTACTAAGTTTATATTACATTTATTATTTTTCATTTAAAATCTAATTTAATTATTCTTGTCGAAATTTCTGGTTCAAATTGTTTTCAGTGACCAATTTCAAAATTCTTAAAAATTAAACAGGAAAGTCGCAATACATTTTATTGAATAATTCATTAGTGCACCTTTTTAATCTGAGGTCAGATTTTCTCCGTCACTAAGAGTTTTTTAGATTTACTTACCTCGAACCAGTCAGTGTAGAGATTCCAAGGCCTCGAGAATACTCAGGGCCGCGTTTTGAGTTGCTCTGGATCACAATCCAGTCTGTGAACCCGGCATTACTTGGGATCATATATACCGAATGGTCTCCCCGTAAGGGGCGCGGCGATTTGCCATCCTGGCCGCCGTGCTGACGGGATCCAGCGCTCCGTCCGGCCCCAGCTTAGCCTCTCTTCCTTCCTTCAAAATACTTGTTTCCTCTCTTTTCACACAACCTCTCCCACAACTTTCTCTGGTCAGCCTCTAATTTCACAGGGTAGATGCTGACCTTCCTTTCAGCCAACTGTCCCGCATTGGGGCTGAAGGGGTGGGGGACAATGTTCCCTAACCCCTGAGCTCCGGTCTGGGGTGGCTGGTTTTTAACAACCTGCTTCATCCCCACCCATACCTTCCTCACATCCCTTTTCCTCTCCTCTTCACAATCTATTATTTTTTACGCCGTGTCCAAGGTGGAGCCGCCATGCCGATGGACTGCCAGGCCACCAGGCGGGAGGGGTGGTCTGAAATGGCGGCGCCTGGCTCTGCCGGGCTTGTAAGCACCTCTTGCAGTGCTCCAGGCCCATCCAGGCCAACGAGCACGGTTGTTTCCGCGCCCATTCGGAGCCCTTTTGCGGGCTCTACCCAACCCGGGCGCTCCCCTGGTAAAGCTGGCGGCAAAAAGGGTTCATACCCAGCCCGGGCTAAAACCAGGGCTCCCCCCTCTTCCCCCACCGTGACCGTTTCCCGCAAGGCGAAACGGCCACGCGCCTCCACCGAGTCGTTAGACTCACAGGAGGCAACTCCCCTGAAAATGGTCGCTAGGCCATCTTCGGGGGTTCCTAAAGCTGTCCCCCGAAAGGAGGACACCAACAAAGGAGCTTCGGCTCCTTCGCCCACGCCCCGAGGTGGAGCGGGTGGTTCCTCGAAAAGAGGGCCCCCCGCCTCCGAAGCCGCAACGCCCGCCTAAGGTTTCGAGGCGGAGGGAGGAAAAGACTCGCATGGCGAGCCCAACCTCCCCCAATAAGTCCTCGAAGGCGACAGCGCCTCCAGCGCTTTGTCCGGCCAACAGCGCCCGGGGTTCTGCCACCGGGAAGCGTACGGCCATTCCCGTGAGGGTGTTCAGTTCAAGGAGGGCCCTCGCGTCTCCTCCGAGCTAGGCCTGGAGGGCATATTCCTTTAATGGAATTGCCGTGGACTCCGGGCCAACTGGGAGGAGCTGCGGTGGCTCGTCTCGTCCCGCTCCCCGTTAGCTATTTTTTTGCAGGAGACCATGCTAGGCGCGTGCCCCCTGCCCGCCCTCCCGGGGTACAAGGGTCTTGCGACCCCACCACCGCGGGATGGCCGAGCTGGGGGATGCGTGGTTTACACCCCGCATGATGTCTCCGTTCTTTCTTTCTCTTTAGATACCTCCTTTCAGGCAGTGGCTGTGCAGCTGCACCTGGATAGGAGGTATACTATCATTTCTGCGTACATTCCACCGTCAGCTGACTTCGACGCGGGGGACTTTCACCGCGTCGTTGCACGGTTGCCGAGGCACTATCTGTTGCTTGGAGATCTGAACGGCAGGCATCCTCTCTGGGGAGATTACTCCATAAATCCCAGGCGACAAGTCCTTGCCGATCTGATCGAAGAGCTTGAGATGGGTGTCCTAAACATGGATCAGTTTACGCATCACTGTCCGAGAACCGCTTCATTTTCTTGCCTTGACCTATCTTTGTGCTCTTCGGATGCACAGCCTGATTTTGATTGGGGGGTGGTCGATGACCTCCATGGTAGTGATCACTTTTCCATTCAAATATCATTTTCAGGGCAACTGCCGCCTGAGAGACCACCTCGGTGGTGCTTGGCGCGGGCGCGGTGGCCTGCATTTTAGGAAATGACTGAATTCTCTCTGTCAAGGAGTTTAGGTCGGTAGATGAGGACGTTGAGTTCTTCACCGGCAACCTCATCGCTGTGGGCCTGACTACTATTTCTAGGACATCTGGCCGTTTTGCACGCCGACCACTCCCATGGTGGACGGCCGAGTGTGAGACGGCCCTCAAACAGAAGCGTTATGCCTACATGCGCTATAAGCGCCGCCCGAACGATTTCACTGTCGCTGAATTTCGTCGGGCTAGGGCTAGGTTCCGGTATATTTTGAAGCACGCCCGCCACTCTTCTTGGCGGGCATAAGTGTCTTCACTTAACGGGAAGACCCCTTTAGCGGAGGTGTGGAATCGAGTCAAAAGGATTCGGGGCAAGTTCTCGCAGGACCCCCCTGCCGTTCTCCAGGAGAATGGGACCGCAATCTCGGACCCCGCGTCCGTGGCGGAATCCTTCGCGACCGCTTTTCCTGCATTCTCTAGCCGTGATGCTGCTCCGCCAGCATTCAATGCACGTCGTGATGTCGCGGAAGGCCGCCGGCTGGACTTTACCTCCAGAGGCGGAGAACCCTTCAACGACAAGTTTACTGTAAGCGAGTTGCGTTCCGCTCTCGCTTCGTGCGCGGACAACGCCCACGGTCCGGACGATGTCCCGTACGCCATGCTTCAACATCTAGGTAAGCGAGGCATGGCCTTTCTGTTAGATTTGTTCAACAGGATCTGGGTGGAAGGTCTTCTCCCAGACTCCTGGCGAATCGCTACTGTGCTTGCCTTTCGCAAACCGGGGAGAGATCACTCTACTCCGACCAGTTTCCGCCCAATCTCTCTCACCTCTTGCGTGTGCAAGTTGATGGAGAAATTGGTAAATATTAGATTAGCATTTTTCCTGGAACGCGGAGGCCATCTGTCTTCCGCACAGTGCGGCTTCCGCAAGTTCCACTCCACGTCGGATGCTCTGCTCCGACTGGAAAATGCCGTCTGCGAGGCTTTCCTTCGTAGACAACACTACGCCACGGTGTTTTTCGATCTGGAGAAGGCCTATGATACCGCATGGCGATACGGTATCATGGAGACTCTCCAAACGATGGGGGCGAGGGGACGCCTCCCAATTTTAAAACCGAATTTTTGCGAGATCGTCGATTCCGCGTACGGGTGGGGGGAGCCCTCTCCGGCCCAAAGGAGCAGGAAGAGGGTGTCCCGCAGGGAAGTGTCCTCAGTGTCACACTCCTTGCCCTGAGCATCAACGGCATCACCTCGGTGCTGCCGGAAGATGTTCTCGCTACGCTCTACGTGGACGACCTATCGATCTCTTTTGGCGCGGCCCAGATGCCAACTCTTGAGCGTCGACTCCAACAGGCATTGAACCGCGTCTCTCGCTATGCCGAAGCGCACAGGTTTCGGTTTTCTTTGGCCAAGACTAAGGTGGTGCACTTCTGCCGCCATCCACGGCTTCACCCCGACCCAGATTTTTTTTTTAATGGGGTGCGCCTGGATGTGGTATTCGACCGACGCCTCACCTGGGAGGCTCATATTCGCAGCCTTAGGGTCTCTTGTACCCGCGCCATGGACATTCTCCGTTCCGTGACGTTCAGCGCTTGGGGCGCTGATAGGGCTACTGCCTTACTTTTTTATCGATCCTTTGTTCGTTCGAAGCTCGACTATGGATGCGAGTTTTATGCATCCGCAGCCGAGCAGTGTATCACTCGACTGTACGCGCGAGCCCGGCGCCTCCCTCAGTCGCCAACAGCTCTCACTGCATCCGCAGCTGATCTCGATGGTGCCTATGCCGTCGAGAGACGCCAGTCATACCCTAAGCCTTTTGAGTTTAGGGCTAGGAAACTCCTTCGAGAGGTAGATATCGCTCTCGGGCCGGTGGCCCCCCTGGTTTTGCCCAGGACGCCACCCTGGAGGGTACCACATTTGGCTATTTGTCGCCACGCCTTTGCTCCCAAAGCTTGTACTGCGCCGGGAGTATTGCGTTCGACCTTTTTGGAGCACACATCGTGTCACGCTGGAACCGTGCCAGTGTATACGGATGGCTCCAAGTCCCAAGAGGGGGTCGGCTTCCACGCCGTATCCCCTCTGTTTGAAGTCAGCGGGGCTCTACCAGGCGCTGCGTCTGTCTTTACGGCCGAGCTGGTGGCAATACACCAATCGGTACGGGAGATTACGCGACGTGCCCGGTTCGGAGACCGGATTGTGATCTATAGCGACTCACAAAGCGCCCTGAGTGCTCTCGGGGCATTGGAATCTCCGCATCCCCTGGTTCGCGATATCCGTGACGCCACGGTTTTGGCGAGCCACGCAGATGTCGAGATTATCTTCTGCTGGGTTCCTGGACATGTAGGAATTGCGGGGAATGAGCGCGCCGATGAGGGCGCGAAAGAGTCCGCGAGGACTCTGCGTTTCTCTCTTCCTCACACCGACTACATGGCAGAAATACGGGCAGCTCTTCAGACTACTTGTCAAAGAAGATGGAAGATGGTCGAAGGGTACTTAAAGTTGCGTGCCATTGCGCCGCGACTGTTCCCATGGATCTATCCCCCAATGCCGCGGTGGCTTCAGGTTGCTTTCTGTCGTCTTCGAATCGGACACACTCGTGTGACGCATCGCTACTTGATGGAGCGCTCGCATGCGCCCTATTGCAACGACTGCGTCGTCCCCCAGACTGTTCGGCATATTCTTGTCGAATGTCCCAGTCTGGGTGATCTTCGCGCACGATACCTGTCTCGGTACCGGGATGGGCGGGGTCGCTACCGCCTGTCCCTTGTACTCGGGACGAGTGCGTGCACCATGACTGGTGGACTTATTGACTTTTTGGGTGAGGCCGGCATTCTCCCTTTCATTTAACCCGGTTTTATTGTTGTTGTTGTTTTTGTTATCGTTTTTTGTTATTGCTTTGTTATTATTTCTTTTTATTGTTGTTTCCTGTTGAATTATTTGGAAGTAGCCTTGAACTAGGCTGTTTGTTTACGGCAACTTATGCCTAAGTCGGCAGTCGCCAGATAGCCCCTTAATGAAAAAAAAAATCCTGAATGGTCTGTTACAAACAGCTCAGCCACGAGCACAGACGCAGGATCTGCTAGTCCTGCTAAGATACTGCATGAATGCCAACCCCCATTTTGGAGTTGGAGTCATACGTATACACTGGCATGATACAGCCTGACACGAAGTGTGCTCCAATAAGTTAAAAAAGGAATAATCCGGGCGCAGGAAAAGCTTTGGGAGGATAGATGTGTGGAAACAAATAGTCAAAAGTGGCACCTTCCAGGTTAGTGTCCTGGGCAGAATCATATGTGTCACCGCCCTGAGTGCTACACCAAGCTGTCAAATGAGTTTCCAGGCCGTAAACCCGTACGACTTAGGGTATGACTGGCGTGTCTCAGCGAAGTAGGCACTATAGAGATCGGCTTTGAATGCGAAGAGAGCCGTTGGCAACTGCGGAAAAAGGCGCACACGCGCATACAAGCGCATAGTAAATAGTGTATGCCACAGAACATTGATTATTTCTCTAGTATCGACAAACAGGTTTAAAATAGAGGACGTACAAAATACACTAATGTACAGACGCGGAGCGTGTTGAGTATCGAGTCTACCTTCCGCAGTCAACGAGCTTTGAGCGAAAAAAGGAATGATAAAACAACAAATCGGTAGCCCTACCAGCAACCTAAGTGCTGAACGTCACGGAACAAATAATTTTCATCTTGTGGGTACAATAAACTCTAAGGTTCCAAATATGGGCCTCCCAAGGGAGACTTCAGTCAAAAACAAGTCAAATGAATAAATTCAGAATTGAGTTGAAGACATAGATGGCGATATAATTGCCCCACCTTCGTGTTGGTTAAGGAAAACCGAAACCTGTACGCTTCAGGATAGCGAGAGATGTGGTTAAACGCCTGTGGAAGTTGACGTTCTAGAGTTGGCATCTGGGCCGCACCACAAAGAGATTCAGATTTAAAAATTTGGAGGTCTTCCCTCGTTCCTATTGCGTTAAGGGTTTCCATGATACAGTATTGCCATGCGGTATTACAGACCTTGTCGAAAATCTAAAGATGCCGCGGTATAATGCTATCTAGAGACGAGAACATCATCCTACGTTGAACGAATCATGCGGGGGCCGCAATGTGCAGAGAGGGTACCCTTCACGGTCCAGGAAATCGGATAATCTAACATTTACACAATTCTCCATCAAATTGCATAAGCAGGAGGTTATAAAAATCGCACAGAAATCGTTCGGCGTAGAGAGATCTCTCTCCGGCTTGCAAAGAGAGCACAATAGCTATTGGACAAGAGTCTGAGAAGAAAACCTATGTTCAGATATGTTGAACGAATCGAGCAAAAACGCCATTCCTCACTCACCTATTTGTCGGATTATGACATACACCCTGAACCACGCTAATAGTTTATTGAGTAAAGTTCAGATTTTTCTGGTCTCTCTACCCAGGGCAGACCAGGTATGCTGGAGCCTATCAGTGTTATAGTCCTAGAATCTACGATTTGTTAAGGTAAATTACACGAGGCAATCGCGCTTCTCACCGCTGTAAAGAGGTTCTGGTTGTTCCACTGACCACGCCAAGAAGGTCAGGAACTGAAGAGATGCATACTTTTTCTTGCCCTGCTTTTCGGGAGCGGCTGAGAACGTAAAGCGGGACCAAGCGCTAGGTTAGAAACACCCTATCTGCTAAAGGTATCTCTGAGGGGCACCCGAGAAAGTACAAAGGATATTGGAGGTTCCAGGATAACGGGGGGGGGAGCTGTCTGAGATCGGCTACAAATTTTCCAAAAGGGTAAGCCCACTACCAGCAGAAAAATGGGTTGAGGGAGCCTCTGCACCTGTCAATAGGGTGCTGGCAATGTGTTCTTTGCAAAGTTTAACACCAAGATTAAGTGATGTTTTGTTATTGGGGACGTAATCTGAAATTAGAGAGTTTGCCAACACACATAAATTCCAAAAGCTGTTACCAATAGGAAAATAAAGGTGGTGTGTGAGCTATATGCCGCTTCCAACTGCTTTCGCTTATCCCATATCGGGTTTTCGGAATTTGCAGGTCTCCACTCTCAGTGCGTTAATTTCTAGTGTTCACACTTGTGCAGGGACGAAGACCAACCAGAAGTTTCTAAGTTACCGGTCACTTCCCGAAGTCCGTACTGAGCAGTCACAGCGGCCTGTTTACACGGTGAATCTACTTACTAAGTCTTACTAATCGTCGAAATGACGACCATGATAAGCCAATATTGTGTCAAACCCAGAGAAGCGACACGAGAGTTTTCGTTGGTCTGGTAGCCAATAGGGCATTAAGACCCGTGTGTCATAAGCAATAAAGTTATATGCACCAGAAAACGGCAGTTGGTGAGTGTTTAGCTCATTACATGTAGAGAAGAGATTATTGGGGTAAAACCAATCTCCCACTTAATCATGTCCCAACGCACAGGACTCATCCAGCCCTGGTCTTTTGCGAGTCCATGGTGATTAATGGAAATAGTTGAGGGGATAATCTTAAAAATTTGAAAGGCTAAGAGGGAGAAAGGCCCCGTCAGAAAGATAAAATCAACTCACTACCAGGGCTTCCCTATTTTTCACTCGGTTCGGAAGAGAGTAGCTAATCCAAATACCAGACGAAGGTAGATAAAAGGCTGAGTGGATAGTGGTAGCTAAAACGTAGTGCTGAGAGCAAGCGAGGAAAAAGCGGACCAACAACTTTCCTAGCCAATATCAGACAGTTCAAATCAGGCCGAGAGGACGAGCAGCTCTTCCAGATAGCAAGTCTAACTGGCTACACATGGTTCCTCTCTAAAGGACTGTGTGAGAGAGAGTGGGTGTGTGTAAGAGATAGTTTTAGAGAGAGCGTTAGATAATATATGTGTCAGAGTGCGAGAGAGAATTTGTCAGAGCGTGTGAGAAAAATTGTGAAAGATACCTCTCCAAAGCATTAGAAGAAAAACCTCTTATCATGTCATAGTCTGTGAAAATGAAGAAATGAACAGAAACATAATTTAGTTAACAGGTTTAAAATTCTATTTAAAGGATATTAACTAGAAATTATTAGAACAAATGGGACATAATAAAAAATAATTTCACCAAATTATTACTTGCTAGAAACGAAATCATGTTTAATGCAATCATGTAGACATGTGCAATAATTTTAGCAAAAATAATTAAGAAAAGTTAATGTTTATAAATTCCCTTGTTCTCAATCAGTTTTTCTTGCCTCTCCAAAGCCAATTAGAACGATTTATGTTTTAATATTTATTTATTTTTTTAATAAAAAGGCGAAAATCAGACATGCATATTAATCGATACAGAATTTATTTAAAATAAGTTTGCTTAAAAATTAATTAAGGCTTAGATTATTATCGACATTTAGAAATGGGCAGATGTGCAACTCTTCTGGATTTGCTTAAGTGTCGTAGTGGCGGCTTATATTGGCGAGGAGAAAGGTATAGCTGCCAAAACATGTTCATGTTCACTTGTTGATTGTGTTTGTTTGAGATTAGTATGTGGATTATTTATATTTTACTGATGTACGGTAATAAGCAACCTCCCGGAAGCCAGACATCACAGGAGAGACGAATACATAGAATGTGACGGAACTTCTAACATCTGCGATGTTAGAAGTTATTATTATTATCTACTTATTATTATCTACCCTTGAGGTAAAAAATCAGCTGTCCATTATTTAAAGCGATTTGGGGTTTATTGCGTTGGCTCCCTGAAAAATTTCTCACTACCTTGAATGCAATAGAATGAAATTCATAATATAACAAACGGGTGTAAAGTAAAAAAAAAAGGTTAGCAATAAATAATCCAAATGACCTTTGTCGCCCAAACTGTAATGTTACTATAAATTTGTGCTTTATCACCACTTTTACCCCTCTGGATAGTTGAGGGCCAGCACTGACGAAAAAATCTATCATAAGACTAAGCCTTCAGTTATTCACATCCATTTCCTTCCAAAGAAACGGGCATAAAGAAGAGGTCCTTGAAGAAATCCGTAAAAGTGTGGTGAACTTACAATAAA
Organism: Ceratothoa steindachneri; assembly: GCA_963969495.1. Classification (NCBI taxonomy): domain Eukaryota; kingdom Metazoa; phylum Arthropoda; class Malacostraca; order Isopoda; family Cymothoidae; genus Ceratothoa; species Ceratothoa steindachneri. Next base: position 90,591,033 of record OZ018328.1, read on the forward strand.
CAAGATGCAGGGAACATATGTTGAGTGTCGAAAGGTGAGAGGTTTTGGTAATACACTGTTTATATTTTATGTTAAAGTAAAAGGCAACGAATCACCACCAGCAAAACTGTGAATAAAAATTAGTAAAAAAGTAGGGAATAGGAGGATTTAAAAGTATATGGAAGGTACATAGCCCAAATAATTGTATATGGATATGTGAAGCAATGTACCACACACCTCTCATGCACCGATAATGTTTATTAAGGTAGGCATTTTCCCGTTGTCCGCTGTGAAAGGTAGAGCTACGAGTATATATATCGCGAAGGGCCTCGATCTCTGCAGAAAATTAGCTGTAGTGCCTAGAATAAAATGATTCTTTCTGTAATTAACTCGTTGAAATGCTTACTCTAAACTCAATCAGAAACTTATCTAATTATCTCATTTCCTATATTCCTACTATTCGGAGAATTAAGTTTGAATCCTTTTAAGGAGAAACTTTTACAGATACGCTGTTTTTAGCCACTTCTCTCAACTTGTTGAACTGAAATTTTACCCCTCTATTCCGATCAATAGTAGTAGAATTTTAGCCATTTATGATATAGGAAAATTAGCGATTAAAATAAAATTTATGAATGATCTGTAATTTTTGGTGCATCGACAGACCTGCAAGACAAACTTCTGATTTAGGTCGCAAGTCTAAGGACAATTACTCTAAAGTAAGGCATTTTAATTGTTTGATGTTGCCCACATGTAAAAGGGAGAATCAAAGTATTCATTTAAATTCCTGGTAAAAAAACTTTACAAGTTAAAATATTATTAATAATCCAACTTTAGAGGAAAAGTTCTAAAAACTTGATCACAAGTTAATATATTTGGATTTAAACATAAGAAATATTACTTCTGGGAGAAAAAACAATAACCCAGCCGAAATAGTGGCTTCATCTACAGAAGATTTTCCTCTGCGTTTGGTGGAATACTATTAACACAATCCATTTTGAACGTCTTAACTCAACGAATACTATCATTAAATAGGCTTGTTGTATCATTTGGACTGTTTCACGCAGCAGTTGAATAAAAAAGTAACTATTAATTAATAAAAGAAGGGTGTTCTTTCACAAAGACAACGCACTAACTCATATTGCAAGAGATAGAATACAAAAATATAATAATGTCGATTGGGAAATAATGAGCCATCCTCTATATTCGCCCGACTTAACCAGATAATTTTTATTAGTGTAACTAAACACCTGAAGAGAAAAAAAATGACAAGGAAAGACATTGAAGCCACCTTAAGTTTTTAAATGATATTCAGATGATTTTTAAATAAATGGTGTTGAAAAGAGAGTAAAGGGATTGAGACTAGTGGAAGGAACTGTCAAAATTACACTACTTATTAAATTAATAAAAAGTACTTATTAAAGATAACTTTAAATAATTGTTTCTTTTCTATCTATAAAATAATGACGAACATGGAAACAAAATGCCGCATTACTTATGGGCTGGTCTAATATAAAAGAATTTCGTCACAATCTTTTTGCCCTAGTTTATCACTAATTATTCCTGTTCATGAAGGAAATAGAATTATCACAATAAAACTTAAGACGGCCGAATATCCGACTACTGCGCTCTGCTAAGGAACCAACGGATACAGCACTTTTACTTGTTTAGTGACCGACTTTTGAGCACTGCCTACATAGACGAACGCCTATTCTGGAAGGCTTACGGTGAACAAGGTTTCATCCTTCAGAAAGAGAATATACCTTTTACGTAGAACCCACGTAATTCAATGAGGGCTTAAGCGCCTCACAGCTCCCGTCCATCGCTCTGCGTGCGAACCCGCTCGGATGTCTGTCATTCATTGATTTCGTCTTAACTATGCCGGCCACTTTGTACTGGCATAATTAAGGGCTTATGTGAAAACTGGTTTGAGGCTTAGCCCACAGCAGAAGCGTAAGTCAGAAATCGTCTCGATACTGGGGCATAACTGCGAGTCCCGGACGGAGGAGAAATCCTCATCGCGCGGGGGACCCGGCCAGACTCATAGAGGGAAATACTCCCGTCTCTATGTAGTTGGATGCAGTTATGGCGTATGTACCCGTGAGGGGGTGGCAAAAACTTAGCGGTCATTGAATCGGCCGCTATGCATTAAGTCCACCAAGCTCAACCCTCTAAGGTCCCCACCCGAGACTCGCCCCATCCATCTATCACCCATCATACTGGCAGCATACTAGCGGGAGAACAACAGGAAAATGGACGGGGGTGTTTCTCACCATTAATTGGACCAGTTCACAACATTACTCACACCATCCTTTACCTCCTTTACCACACCCTAACTTTCTTTTCCCTCACAAAATACATATTAATTACACTTTAGTTACAGGGAAAGAAGGAATTAGAAGAGGAACACGATGACCATGGAGGCCCTCACTAAGAGGGTCCCCTTAAGGACCATCGCCGGAATGCAGACCCCAACCAAGAAGAACCTATGCGAAATCCTATATATCGAACTCAAGGTGGCACTGGTGAAACTCATCGAAGTTTCATCGGGATTCATCGCCATGTGTGCCGAGACGAAGGATGTGGATCAGCTCCTATCAGAAGGAGCAAGGGTCCTGAAGAACACCGGACTAGAAGCAAAAAAAAACCCCACAAGTGGCAGCAAATAGAAGTGTCATCTGCCGCAAAGTGGAGAGCTGGGTGGGCGAACATAAAACAGATGAATTAAAAGAGGAAATTACGAAAAGCAATCCGTGGGCCTAAGTTCAGGAAATCATTAAAATCCGCGAACATACCCACGTGTTCAAGATAACATTCTCAACTACTGACATGGCGAGAAAAGTGACCCAAAACGGTATTCTGGTATTTAATATGAGAATACCAGGAGAAAATATCCAACAGGAAAAGTTCAACAGCATTCAAATGTGCTTTGTATGATACAAGCTAGAAGATCATACCTCAACGACGTGCCCGGATAGGAACAAGCTGTGGTGCAGTGAATGCGCCACAGAAGGGCATAGATTCGACAAGTGCGAAAGCTCCACAAAGAAATGCCTAAATTGCAAAGGGGAGCATCGGACCATGGCCCTTAACTACCCCAAACGCCAAGATATAATTAGGAGAAAGGAAGAAGAAGAAAGAAAGGCAACAGAAGTGACTTACGCAAACGCCGCTAGGAAGAATGCAGAGGTAAAGCCTGCATCGGCACCCGCACAAATTAACTTCAACGGAGATCTAAGTGCGAAGATCTTGATCTGCATAACCCATGCAAATGTGGCAAATGCAGTGAAGCCCGGTTGTTATAACCAAGTTCTCAACGCTCTCCTGAAGGCGAACAACATCCCTCAGTAGTTATGCCTGAAGACCCCGAATGCTTCAAGGCTTTCAAGGACTCTGTCATAAGGAGCAACAACGTCAAGTCCGGTTTGGAGGAAATGATTGAAGCCCCCTCATTGGAAGAAACGAGGAAGACGAAGAAGAAGAGGAAAAGGCTGGAAGCGAGGATGGATCCTCCTCATCTGACAACGAAGAAGGCCCTTGCACTCGTACACGAGCTACGAAGAGCAGGTCAAAAACCCCGAGTCCCTCTCCGAAAAAGGAAAACCCTGGGCCGAGTAAGACCGACCAGCCAGCCCCTAAGCAGAAAAGACCTAAGAAGAAGCATAGGTAAAAACAACTCACCATGTTACGGAACGCACTGAAGATAATGGAAATTAACACCAACGGCTGGACGACGAAAAGTATTCTTTACGGAAATGTATTCAGAGAAATTGATGCAGACATCATACTGATTTCAGAACACGGGATCGACACACGTAAAACAGAAATGAAGATTTGGAACTACGATGTGTTGGTCACAAATTATTCGCAAGAGCGGTACGATGGCGCTGCTATTGCAATAAAGAAAGGAATCAAATATAACCAGATACGGAATCTAGAAGAATCCTACCTCGCGATTGAGGTCGAACTCGACTTAGGAAAGTTGGTCATTGCTACCGGATATCAACCGCCAAGGAGAGATGTTTCCCATTCACACTCTCACTGGCCTATTTGGCAGAAGAGCCCCCACTATATTAATGGGGGATCTGAACGCCAGATGCCGAGAATCCGGTTACAGGGCCTACAACGGTATAGGGAGAAGCCTGGACCTGTTGCTAGATAGGAATATTGCCCAGCGAATAGGCCCCGACTTCCCCACCTATGTCAGGGAATGATGTACCATAAAGCCAGACATCTGTCTGGTGAATCGTCAGCTACCGTTCAATTACTACATGGAACCAGTCCAGGTACCATGTAGTGACCATATAGGGATCCTACTCACTATCAATAGAAACTCTATACAAGTCCCAGCAGTAGTCAGGAAGAACTATAAGAGAGAATACTGGGCACGGTACGGGCACCTTCTCGAGGCCTACGATTCGCCCAACCTGGACGAGGTTATTCTCGAGGAGATTGACTAGGCAATGGATGACCTCAATAACCAAGTCATCGACGCAGATAGGGCTTGTATCCCTAAATCCGCATATAGGACCATAACGACCTACGAGTGGTCCGAATATATGAAGGAACTGTACCGTGAACTGAAGATAATGTATGAACTCAACATCGTGAATGCATCGGTTCACTCGATGCAGAGAAGTAAAGAAATCAAAGAAGAATTGAACCAGATGATCCTCGAACGGCAGAATAAAAGATGGGAAGACGCGATCGATAGCCTCGATCACGAAACAACTCCCAAAGAATTTTGGCAGAAATACACCGGACGCACCCTCTCGACCAGGTGGATAGAGAGCGCGGTGGAGACGCCGAGATTACAGAAGAAGAACTACTTGGCGCGCTTCGGTCATTCCAACAAAAGGCCCCAGGTCAATCGGGGCTTACAAAGCTTAACTTTGAAAAGGCACCAGCCAGTGTCATCAAATAAATGAGAAGAATATACAACGACTGTCTCAATACGGGATACTTTCCGGATGGTTATAAAACAGCCAAGATGATTTTCTTGCCTAAGCACGGAAAGAACCCAACGTTGAAGGAGAGCTACCGGCTAATTTCACTTCTGGAATTTGGTGGGAAGCTCTTCGAGAAGATCCTCAACAAAAGACTGGCCTCTCACTTGGAGGAAAACTCGCTCTATAACCCACACCAATTCTGGTTTAGGAGAAAGCGAAGTACAAAGATGGCGATTAACGTCATCACGGAAAAGCTAGCCCAAGCAAAATGAGAAAAGAGTTACGTGGACATTGTTTATCGGGGTGTATCTAAGGCGTTTGATAAGGTGTAGCAACGGGGAATGCATTACAAGATCTTACGACTGGGCCTAAGTGAAAAATAAGAAAAAACTCTCTGTGACTATGTCATGGAGAGAGCGGCGTACATCAGTTTAGGGTGCACGGACGGGCCAAGGTTTCCAATCACTGCGGGCCTCCCGCAGGGGGGGTGCCTGTCCCCCACTCTCAACCTTATTGACACCGCGGATGTCCCAGTCCCTGTAAACCCCACTTGCCTCAACATTCAATTCGCCAATGATTTCACCCAGATAATTACTTGCCCATGGAGGAATGCGCCCTTGCAAGCTCAAATGACAGCAGCAGAAATTGAAACCCTAAACACCTACGAGGCCCGGTGGAAAATCCGTACCAACCAAGAGAAGTTCAAAGTAGTCCCCATAGGCAAGAGACTACTTGATGACGTCAGGGTGGGGGATAGACGATATCCCTACACCACTGAATGCAATGTACTCGGCATGAAGATCACCTCAACCGGGTACAAGAAGCTCGTCGCAGAACGAATCACCAAGGCTACTGCTGCAGTCAAGACTCTATATAGACTCAGAAATCATCGCCAAAGCAACAAGAAAAAGATCTACACTGCTTTTGTAAGATCGACGTTGCTATACCCAGTTTCCGCCCTCTCGTGTGTCTCAAAGACAGAAGAGGAGACTACAGGTCTTGCAGAACAAATGCGCGTACCTAATTACAGGTACACGCAGATTTGAAAGAAAAATACAAGAAGAGCTATACCGGGAGTCGGGTTTGACTCCCATTAACATTGTCATTGAAGAACGGACAAGGAATATGCTAGAAAAGGTCAATTGTGAACTAGACGACGAAATTGTCCAAATGATTGACCAGAATAGAAGAACTATAAGTCGCGCCAGATTTCCAAGCTCCGCTGGGGCTGTAGCTGGCGGAGCAGTAGTGCCGTTCTACGCAAGATGATACGTTTTTTTACCCCAAAAACAAGTCAAGCTAACCAAATCGTGAAACTTCACCGATTTTGACAAAACCCTCGGATATTGACAAAACTCACCGATGAAGACAAACTTACCGAAGAAGAAAAATCTACCGATGAAGACGGGAACACACCGTACAAGACATCAACGAAGAAAGAAAATACACAAACTACACTCATTACAAAATATACGAAAAAACAAAGACACTAAACAAACATAGTATGTAATATTAAAGCAATTACCAAAACAACAGCAAACGCGCACAGCATAACCAAATTACATTAACTAATTTGAAGACAAATGGCTTGAACGCCATATTATATATATATATGTATATGTATATGTATATGTATATGTATATGTATATGTATATGTATATGTATATGTATATGTATATGTATATGTATATGTATATGTATATGTATATATATATATATATATATATATATATATATATATATATATATATATATATATATATATATATATATATATATATATATATATAAACAAAATGATAAAGAACCATGTAACTACAAAACAAAAAAAATTTAAAGCGATAGGCCTGATCACCAGGCTCTAGCACCACTTTGCACCCTACGACACTTCTTTCTCTTTTCACCACTGGTCTACTTTCCACTGTCTATCCACACACCCTTTCTCTATCCCCTCACCTACATATACTGTTACACCTTACTGGAAAATAAAACTTAAACTTAATTGAAATGGAGACTTCATATTTCGATAAAGACCGCGTGTCTCTTTAGAAAAATACAACACATGGAATTAAACTTCACATATACACGTCTACTTTAAAAGTCACTGTTGTTCATTGACATTTTTCCAAAAGTAAATTAAGTAAATTAAGATATCTTGCCTTAATCTTTTGTAAAATGGACTAAACAAAAGCTTTTAAGGCGCTAGTCTTCTTTCAATATATGTGAGCGAATGTTCTTATTCATTATATTTTATATATGAGCAGATGACTTAAGATAGGTTCACAAATTCTTTCTTGAAAACAATTGTGATCCATTCCAATTGATTTCATACTTTCCAGGATTTATATATGCTAATAGGTACTTAAAATATTGTGGTCTACCTTATTTTAGGTAGAAATCAAAGTTTTACAGTGAAATTGACTAAGGATTTCTCTCAATCAACCTCGAGTTTATTAGTACTTTGAAAAGTTTGAATATCGTGAGTGCCAAAATAAAATCTTTTAGATGTATGCCCGCACCCAACAAAAAGGTTATAACAGGACTTAGGAAACAAGGAGAGCACCATCTTAAAAATATTCTCGAGCAGATAGTAATGGCAGCATTGCTCTAGACAACCTTTTCTGTCCCCAAAATATGTACCATGTCTATAGCCTACTACAATTGGCCACGCGACAAAAAATGGCCCTTCAGAGGGGAATTGACTACAATTCAAAAGAGGAGGAGTTCTGGCATGCAAACCATCAAATTTAGTCTGAGCACCCTGAATATATATTTCCTAACCTATGAAACTAGGTATGACTTATATTTTATTCCCCAACGTATCAATTCAGGAGGAAAATAAATATCCACAAAATAATTAATCAGGTTCAATCTCTCCATATACCCTATAAGATAGAGACAAAAGAAATATTTAGGATATAGAAAAGATAATATCGAATAGTAATTCTTTTTGGTTTACCAAAAATATCTGTAGATATTTTAACTTGTTTATCAGAAGTAAAGATGCCTGGAAGGTAGATTGGTTAAGTCTCCAGTAGAGGAGACTAATTGGAATTGTAGTCACGCGGAATTCTTCTAACTTTCCAGAACCTTTCTCCTTCCGCTTCCGTAGAACGTTCCAATTTGAAATCGAAAAGTTGGACTGAGCTGAATACGTTTCTTTCTTTCTTTCTCTTTTTTGTAGAAAGTTGTGAAAAAGAGGGGGTAAATAGTGAATAAAAATAGGGGGGGGGGAAGGCGTGGAAATGAAAGAAGCATTAGTTTATTAGTGTAGTTACCCGGTGTACGGGCCATCTCCATTGTTCTGATTCTATATATATATATATATATATATATATATATATATATATATATATATATATATATATATATATATATATATATATATACTACCTTTTTTTCTTTTTCTCTTTTTTTTAGTTCATTCACTTGAATTTTGGTGCTGGTTTGGGAGATAGTGTTGACAAAAAGGTTAAATACTCAAAGGTAATGTTCAGCTTACGTAATTAAAAGTTGTTGTGCAGAGGAAGGCGACGCGAAGGAATTTTCGGTCCGCTTGCGAGTTCCAGCCGAAGATGCGAAGATTAAATGATCCTGACGTGACGTCTTGGGAATGAGAACCGTTTCTTGACGAACGGACTTGAAGAACAATGGCTGTTCTACGTTGTTCTCTTCTGAACAACAGGGGGGATGAGAACCGTGTCTTGTCTACGGGCTCAAAGAACAATGGCTGTTCTAATGTTGTTCTCTTTCTGAACAACAGGGGGAGGGGAGGTGAAAACCATTTCTTGTCAACGGGCTCAATAAACAATGGCTGTTCTAACGTTTTTCTCTTTCTGAACAACAGGGGAGGCCTTGTGAACTTGGCGTCTTGAAGGCTCGAACCTTGGAACTCAAGGGATATTGTCCTCTTCTGGACAAAGATGGAGGATCTCGAGGTAGAGGGCCCTGGTGCACAAGGTGAGACCGGATCGGCGGGATATCTCGCGAAGATAATCTGGATCTCGAATCTGCTCTTATTGGTAAAGTTTTCATATAAATAGTCGAGCCATCCCCTTGGCGTAGGGGACAATGGAGGGGGGGCTTCGAGGGAATGTCCAGCCGCACCTGAGAACTATACCTAATCTGCCCATAAGCCTAACTCAATCTGGCATGATCGGCGCATGAGGCGGACGGGGGACGCAAACCTCCTTGGTTAAATATTGACTCAGGTGGCGGCGATAACGCGCCCGGCTTCAAGGCGAAGATTTTCGTGGGTTGCAATGTGTTTCTAAACAACATGGGATAGCGGTTGAAATTAAGCGGCCTCAAACCGTTCTATCACACCCCTCCATTTCGGGGGAAGTTGTCACTTCGAAAAAAAGAGAGAAGGGACAATGATAGAGCTCTGTCGTGGGGAACTCGTTTTCTTGTACCGACCGTACCTTCATGCACCTAACTAGTATTACCTCAATACATATAATTATTTTGATCTTTTGATTATAGGGGAAACTAAACCTTAATACAAACTTAATCATAAAAGGGGCATGGAGCAATGAAATGATATAAAATTAGTACATATGGGACAAAATAATTTATACGTAATTTAATGGGTACAAATATATATACATACAAAAAAAATAGACATTGAGCGTTACAAAATTCAGACATATACATTAACTAATTGTATTACAAGAAAATCTAATTTAAGTCGTACAAGACGGTATATACATACATGGAGATCCTAATCCTACGAATACAATTAATCTACACTATTTGGTAACGCATTCCTACTGAGTGCGTCAGCGACCTGGTTTTTGGAACCTTTTATATAATTGATCTTAAATTGATACTCTTGCAAGAGTAAACTCCAGCGCATAATTCGGCCGTTGGAGTGTCGTACATTCCGAATATAGGCCAACGGGCGGTGGTCGGTTCCTATCTGAAATTTTTTTCCTATCAAGTACATTTTGAATTTGTCTATAACCCAGATAATTGATAGAGCTTCCTTCTCTATAGTGGCATATCTCTTTTCGCGTGGTAATAATTGGCGACTAGCATATGCAACTAGATGACTCGTTCCATCATCCTTATATTGAAGGAGTACACCTCCAATGCCCTCGTTGCTCGCGTCGGTCTTAATCCCAAAGGATTTTTCCGGGTTGGGCAACTTTAAAATGGGGGCAGAAATGAGCTTACTCTTGAGCTGATTAAAATGGGAAACAGCGACATCATTTCAACGTAGACGATCGGGGAAATTCTTCTTTAAAAGGGAGCTGAGGGGCGCCGAAATTTCAGCGAAATTCGGGACAAATTGCCTATAGTAAGAAGCTGATCCTAGGAACGATCTTAATTGCTTCTTAGTATTCCGGAGGGGCATGTCGGCGATTGCCTTAATCTTGTCCTCTTGGGGACCTAACTGGCTTTGTCCTATTTTGAAACCCAAGTATTTTATGGTTTCGTGGGCAAAATGTCATTTGCTGGGGCCAATGGTGAGGCCATTTTCGCGCAGTCGGTCGTAAAGAGCTAATGGGTGGTTAAATGGTGACTCCATTTACGAGTAGCGACGTAGACGTTATCGAAGTAAAAGGATATATTCGAAAGTCCATCTAACAACCTTCTCATAGGGACGGTTATAGTTGCTACAAGCAGTCACTTGGCCAAAAGGAAGGCGCTTAAATGGCATTAAGCCTTTCTCCGTTGCAAAGACGGTATATGCTTTCACATCGGGCCGGAGGGGAATTTGATAATACGCCTTGCACAAATCGAGTTCTGAGATGAACTTGGCGTTTTCAAAAAGGTGGAGTCATTGGTCTACCAACGGGATCGGCTCAGCGTCGAACACAGTTACTGAATTTAACTTCCCGAAGTCGATGCACATCTGATAAGAGCAATCAGGTTTCTTGACCATGACGATTGGGGAACAATAACTAGAGGTGAACGGTTCTATTAGGTCTAAACTAATTAAATTATCAACTTCGGCGATAAAAGCTTGGCGTAAATGAATCGGCATGGGATAGGGTTTTGAACGGACGGGTTCTAAGGTTGTTAATTTAATATCATGCTCGAAACTAGTAGCGCATCCAAGCTTCTCTAAAATAACGTCGAACTGACATAATAGTTCTTGTAGCTAAATTTTTGATGTGGTGTCAGCTGCGCGTTGATATCCAGGACAGAGGGTTCAAAAGACTCGCCTGGTAGGGAAGGAAGGGGGTAATCGGCATCAGGTTGGATGCACACTGTCTGTATTACATTAAGGGACTCCGCAGGGGAATCTTCTTCAAGCGCCGATGTTTCGTCTAGTGCTACGAACGTATCTCCATGGGCGTGTTGGGGGTACTTTTTTTTCTTGGGGTCTACGGACAGTCTCCGTGTCCTTGTTTTGGGCATTATCCCATAAGGGTGTTAGTACTTCTCACTCCTTTTGTGCCGTCCTAATGTCTTGGTTAAGGATCTCCGAGAATTCGGACGGCATCGGGGTTCTGAGGGGGACGGGCTCCTGGGCTTCTTTCTTAGCGCGGCCTTGAGGAAGGGCGGCCTGAGACACAGGCTCGGAACTAACTTGGGGGCTCTGTCCTATAAGTACGGAACAGAATTGTATGGGTGCTGAAATGACTTCAGCCCAGCCATCATAATATTGACACTGCAGGTAACATCTAACGACGGGGAATCGGTTCGCCCGCCCATTGTAGTCATGTACCACCGCCAATTTTTCGTGGTTAGGGTCCACTGGGGGAAGGAGCTCGTCGGACACGATGAAACACGTGCACCCTGTGTCCCTAACGAGAGTCGATACACGGCAGCCGTTCACGCTGCCCTCTTCAAAGTTCCCGGTGAACTTTTGTCAAAAATAAAATTTACCTGGTGACCTGACGAAGGGGCAGAAGTTGCTGCTTGGGTCTGCACCACCGGGGAAGCCGGGGTGGAATTAACCTCGTTAACTTGGTGGGCTGGTCCGCTTTTAAGCCTAGAATTTTGGGGGCAATTCCAGCTCATGTGGTTTTCTACACCACAGGTGAAGCATATGATTGCTCGCTTCGGGAATAGTGATGAAGGAGAAATCTTAACCGGAGGTTTGGTGTCCCGTTGTTGGTTTTGAGGAAAGAAGTTTTGGGGTTTTACGGGGCCCGGAAACTTCGTCAGCTTTCCTGGGAAGGGGCGCGAATCCTTCCTTCTTTCCTGGTTGGAGGGTTGGTAAGAAATTCAATTCCCCTTTGGGTATAAATTATGGCTTGCGGCATAGACATCCGCTTCTTCGGTACACTCTTTAAAGGTCTGGCACCGACGATCCTTGACGAACGCGCGGATCTCCGTCGGGAGAGACGCCAAAAATTGATCCTGCAACACGAAGTCTGTTAATGACTCGTAGTCAGGATCAACCTTTGAGGATTTTAACCAAAATTTAAAATTCCTCTGAAGAATGTATCCGAATTGACGGAACGTCTGTCCGGGTTTAATACGACCTCCTCGAAATTCTTGTCGGTAGAAATCGGGAGTCATATTATGAGCGGCCAATAACTCAGCTTTTAAGGAGCTGTAGTTAATTGTACATTCAGATGGTAAAGATATGAAAATTTCGTGCAATTTACAATTTAACAAAGGAAGTAATCTGACTACACCTTCAGCATCCAGATCCATGTTATTGATCTCGAGGATCTTTTTGAAGTTGGCTAAAAATGCTCTGAAATCCTCTCCAGCCCTGAAATTGGGGAGCTTAAGTGGGAGATTGGGCGAATCTTCTGAACGTGAAGTAGCTGATTGTATTTCGGCTTCTACACGAGCCATTTCAATCTGATGGTGAAGCTCAGCTTGTCTTTTCCGTTCCTCTCTTCCTCTTTCTTCTCGTTGGATTTCTCTTTCTTTCTTTTTCTTCTCGTTAGATTCCTCTTTCTTTTTGTTCTCGTTGGATTTCTCTTTCTCTTTCTTCTCTTAACTTTCCTATTTCCGTTCTTTGCTCCTCTTGAACGTACTTAATTAATTCTTGTCCGGAAAGTCCCAAGGATTCTCCTTGCGCTTTTAAGATTTCGAACTGAGTCATATTTGCACTTGGGGGCGCAATAGTCAACCAACTAAAATTCCTTGCAATAAGAATTATACCTTCTAGAGAATTAGCCTACCTAAATATGGGCACTGATCTATTCGTAATTGGTTTCTCGATCTAGATAACCAATGACTAAAATCACACAAAAAAACACAACAAATTATTATAACAGCCCCTTGAGCTACTCCAGCTACTTAAGTTTAAATAAAATGGCGATAGCAATCGTTAAAACAAAAGGGAACTACTATACTCTATTCTTATAAGGAATAACACTATGCTTTACTCGACTGAGACCAGTGTTTGCAAAGATATAGCGTTAAACCCCACACCTTGATACCAAATTTAAATAGTATATATATATATATATATATATATATATATATATATATATATATATATATATATATATATATATATATCGTAGAATGGACTCTCGATGATATACCATATATAACTATTCGTTGAGGGAACTATTCAATTATATTTAGAGTGCGTGGTTTCTGGTTGACCGATATTATTTATCTTCAATATGCTTAAGAAGTGGAACTAAGCTCAAGGATAATAATATGGCTATCATTAATAAAATAGTTTTATTAATAAAACTATCAACAACACACAAAACGGAAAATGTTGACATAAACAGAGAATGGAAAGGGTCGTGGGAAATCTGGCTAATCCGAGGATTAAGATTTGGGAGAGATTTAAAAAAGATAAAACAAATAAAAATTAAAGGGATGGGATGGTTTGCTAAACCATTTAAAGCACAGGATAGAGTTGACAAAAAGGTTAAATACTCAAAGGGAATGTTCAGCTTACGTAATTAAAAGTTGGTGTGCAGAGGAAGGCGATGCGAAGGAATTTTCGGTCCGCTAGCGAGTTCCAGACGAAGGGGGGGGGGGATTGAATGATCCTGACGTGACGTCATATGGGAATGAGAACCGTTTCTTGACGAACGGGCTTAAAGAACAATGGCTGTTCTACGTTGTTCTCTTCTGAACAACAGGGGGGAGTGTGGACCGTTTCTTGTCTACGGGCTCAAAGAACAATGGCTGTTCTACGTTGTTCTCTTCTAAACAACAGGGGGCGGTGAGAACCGTCTCTTGTCTACAGGCTCAAAGAACAATGGCTGTTCTAATGTTATTCTCTTTCTAAACAACAGGTGGGGGGGGAAGGTGAGAACCGTTTCTTGTCAACGGGTTCAAAGAACAATGGCTGTTCTAACGTTGTTCTCTTTCTGAACAACAGGGGAGGCCTTGTGGACTTGGCGTCTTAAAGGCTCGAACCTTGGCACTTAAGGGATATTGTCCTCTTCTGGACAAAGATGGAGGATCTCGAGGTAGAGGGTCCTGGTGCACAAGGTGAGACCGGATCGGCGGGATGTTTCGCGAAGATAATCTGGATCTCGAATCTGCTCTTATTGGTAAAGTTTCCATATAAATAGTTGAGCCATCCCCTTGGCGTAGGGGACAATGGAGTGGGGGCTTCTACGAAATGCCTGTCCGCGCCTGAGAACAATACCTTATCTGCCTATAAGCCTTACTCAATGTGGCTTGATCGGCGCATGGGGCGAAACGGAGGGGCGGGGGTGAACTTCCTTGGTTAAATATTGACTCAGGTGGCGGCGATAACGCGCCCGGCTTCAAGGCGAAGATGCACGTGGGTACAACGTGTTTCTAAACAACATGTAATAGCGGTTGAAATTAAGCGGCTTCAAACTGTTCTATCACACTGGGGTACACCAGCTTTGACCTAACCAAACTGATGAATAGCTTTTTTTGTTAGCTATTGTGAGGTTTCTAAATTGATGGAGTTTGTCAAGTTCGGTTTTTACGTGTCCAATTCTAGTACTCTCGTGCTTGCTCATTCTGGAACTGGAGAGTCCGAAACCGAGGATAGACGTGCGAGGAGAATAGTTGATGTCAGTGTTTCCTATATTGAAAGGGACGGTGCGATGTCTTCCTATTGCAGTTGGGGAGAACTTAGCCACATTAGTTTTTATCTCCCAGCGTCTTTCGAAGCTGGAGATTTTCTCAGGCATCTGCTGTCGTAGCTCTAGCCATCAGTTTTGTCGATTTTGTCCTCGGTACTACAACTTGGGTGACATCATCCGCGAATTGTATATTAAGTGTTTTGTCGTGAAGAGAGTGGGACTAAGGCATCCTCCTTATGAAACACCGGAGGCGAGATCAAAGGCTTCCCATGTGTGCCTTTCGAAGTCTATCACCGCTCGCCTATTGGTTAGATAGCTGCAGAGGACTTTTTCGAAGTGGGGAGTGAGTTTCAGCCTAGAGATTTTGTATTTCAGCCCTTCGATCCAGACTTTGTCAAAGGCTTTTTTCACATATCTGCAGACGATGTCAATCCAACAACCTCTAGCTCGCCATGCAGCCGCGTGTTGCAGCATATGGGCTATTGCTGTCTCGGTGCTTCGGTGTTCTCTAAATCCATGCTGTTCTTCGTTCAGAAGGCTGTTTTCAGCTAGGTGTTTAGCCAGTCCGCTGTTGAGGACTTTTTCAAAAACCTTCCCAACGGTCTCCAGCAGTGAGATGGGTCTATAATTCATGTCCTGGTTAGATGGTTTTCCCGGTTTGGGTATGAAGATCATTTTGGAGATCTTCAGGCCATCCGGGAAGTATCCCATTGCTAGAAATGCATTGAACAGGTTCAGCAGCCTGGTTTTAAGTCTCCCTGGAGCTTCCTTTAAATGCCTGATGGTAATTTGGCTGAGCCTCGGGGCCTTAGACTTAAATGAGGAAATGGAATTCAGTAGTTCCTCCATTGCTAATCTCTTACCATCCTGAGAGTTGCCTTGAAACCGATGGTAGCATGTGGTTCTATAAGGGTCAAACCTCCCTTCTCTCCTCTCCATATACTCGAGAACCTGATCCTCGAAACCTAGGTCGAAGTCTTCTTCTTCTTCCTCTGATATTTTGAACACTATTTTTCAAACTCCGCGATTAGCTTCTCTTTCTCCTTGGGAGTGACCGCCTTAGTTCCTTCATGCTGGATTTCAGTTTGGCCTGGGGTACGAGCGTTCCCCTTCAATTTGCTGATGGTCGTCCAAAAAGAGCTTCGGGTTTCTCTGTCTAACTTTTCTATTAGACTATTCCACTTGTTACGGACTTCGGTTCCTAGCGTGGAATTCAGCTGATTTCTGAGATGCTGAACGAATCTAAAATCCATGGGTCTGGCATAGCCCAAGTTGAGGATGGTCTCATAGACTCTGGAGAATCGATGCTGTAGCACCACTCTCTCTAGTGTGGGTTTTGTGGTGATGATTATTTTGTGTGATGTTATTGGGTTAGCGATAGCGTCGGCGTTAGAGATGCAGTCGTTAATAGCGGTCAGTTCTTCATCCATATCATCTTCGGATGCGTCTTTTAAATCAGGGATAACTTCTGGGAATGCTCTCTTGTAATCTTCCCACTTTGCATTTCAGAAGTCTTTTCTTGGGATAACTGGGACTGGGATATTATCAGTTGCAATAGTGATCATCATGGGCAGATGATCACTTGATGTTAGAGGCCCTGGAGAGATACGTTGGTGGAGCACGACGTCAGGTTTGGTGGCTGACCCTGGGTAGAAAAACGTGGGAAATTCCGGTCCAATGCTCTCTGCAACGCCCCTTCTAGTCAAGAGATCTAGTAGTTTACCTCTTGTGTTTGTAGATGAGTATCCCACTGCTCTATTCCTGGCGTTAAGGTCCCCAGCAAATAGTACTGGTTGCTCTTTTGTAAAAAGGATGTATAGGTCATGATAAGAAGATATTAGCTGTGAGGGGGCTGGTACCCCGCGCTTAGTTCTATGTCACCCATAGAGCACTGTCGTAGAATGACCCTTGGCTTTGATCACTCTACGCTTTGACACCCTTTTAGTAGCGGTATGCTCTAAGGGGCGTGAGTTACTTCTATGATGAAGTAGGCTTTGTTCTAAGAGTGCTATTTTATTGGTTTAGTCCTTAAGGAAGAGCTATTTTTAAACACATAAGGATAAGAGGAAACACCAGAATCTACCAAAAAATAAACGTGTATTTTAAATTAAATATTACAAACCAACAGTAAAAGCATTTCTATATTTGGCCTCAAAGAATTTTAAATGACAAAACATAAACAAGTAGGCTTTCAATAAACCAACCAATTGCCAATTAGTATTTTTATCACGAACCTATTTGTTTAGCCTAAAACATTAAATTAATGTACTGTCATCTACAAACACATATGACCTAGGTTCAAGAATAATGGTTTCTACTCTCCTTTAAAACGTGGGACGTACTAAACTTCTACTCTACTATTGCAATAGAGATATAAATGTTATTGTTAACTTACAGGTAGGTATTAGGAAATGCCGGATGTCGCTGGAGGACTTATCTCTCGCTTTGAAGTGTTGCTTCGTCGCTGCTTGAATTTTCGAGGAGGGAATGCTTCTTAAACGTAATTAAAGAACGGGAGCTCGTTGGGGCAGGGTTCTTCTCCTCTCACTCTTACGTTGCTAGGGATGTGAGAATCACTCGAGTGTGAGCGGCTTTACTTTTCTTTAGTCGGACTTCTTTGCAGACGGAAAAGGCTTCTTCGGTATGGCACCGATATAAAACTTGACTAATTAGGTTAATACGGCCCTGAAAGGGGGGGGATCGATTTTCTCAATCTGATCCTATCGTTTCTCACGGAAATAGTCTTGTATGGCTGAAGAAACGATCTTTACGAATTAATCTTTCTTCTGGCGAATCGACTTCTAAAAATCTTCTTGTCTAGCCGATGGATCGATCTTCACGACCTAATCCTACTCTGGCGTATCGACTTCAGATAATCTTCTTCTCTTTCTTTGCGGGGCTTATTTATAGGCGGATTGCCGCCCCATCTAATGGGGGAAGTGACCAGGCCACAGATGCAAAAGGAGGGGGGGGGGAGCGAATGGTGAGTTAGCATCTGGGTAGAGCGAGAATTCCTGAGGTGGCACTGGGGTGCCCAAGTCAGCTCGCAAATTATAGGCTCGTAACCGCACCGCTACTTGGCGTGCCTTCTGACTCGCACCGTTTTTTTTTTCTAACCACGGGTTTATGGGTCTCGTAGGTCATACGATCGTTAGAGCGTCGTTTAAGGACCTTAGGTGGTCGCCTTCAAACATATGTTAGCTCCAACTGCCCACAGCGGCGAGGCGATCACACATGGTAAGCATTTTCGCCGGCTACCTTTCCCACGCTTCTCCTCATGAAGGGAGGGGGGCTTGAATGTATCTATACTCCTCCAGGAGGCTTAATGTAGCTATTTCTCCACATCTACCTCCATTCTTAAGAAAATAACGGGAGGGGGGGGGTTCCAATCCGACGCTTACAATAATATACATGGCTAACTTACGGAACATTATATTATACAATAAATTCTAGTTCACTCGGGAATGCCTCGATAACATTTCACCTGACCTTACATTAATTCCTATATTACTGTGCCAACTTAGGATTTTCTTACCTACCACTCGGGTTACTCGCCCCTACTTACTTACAATTCTACTGATTTACACTTAACTTTGCTATAATACAATAGTTGGGCTGCTCCTTAATCGTCGACAGGGTTCCGACTTAACGAGTCGGCCATACAATTGTTGGACCCTTTTATGTAGTGAATGGAGTACTGGTACTCCATCAAGAGTAAACTCCATCTCAGGAGTCTTCCATTCTTACACTTATTTTTACCTAAGTATGACAACGGTTTATGGTCGCATTCCAACTTGAACTCGCGCCCTATTAGATAATATTTGAATTTACCTATGGACCATATTATGGCCAAAGCTTCGATTTCGATAGTAGCGTAGGCTTTTTCTCTACTCAACAGTTTCCTACTGACATAAGCTATGGGATAGGCTGTTTCGTCATCTTCGTATTGAAGCAATACTCCGCCTAGCCCGTCCCGACTAGCGTCCGTGCGAAGACCGAAGATCTTGTTGGGATTTGGTAAGCGAAGAATGGGCGCAGTTACGAGTTTTCCTTTTAGAATTTCCAACTGAGTTATTGCATGGGGGTTCCACGTGACAGGGTCTGACGCTGTCTTTTTTAACAAATCATTCAGTGGGGCCGCAATGGAAGCGAAGTGTGGTACAAAACGCCTATAGAACGAGGCCGCTCCCATAAACGATCGGAGTTGTTTCTTGGTTTTCGGCCGGGGCATCTTGACTATGGCGTCCACTTTTTCTTGCTGGGTAGTCAAGTGTTTTTTTCCTATTTTGAATCCCAGGTAGTCAATGGATTCGTAGGCAAAATAACACTTGGTCGGCCCGGCGGTTAGACCTTGCTCCTTCAATTTCTCCAGCAATGAGCGTAGGGCGTGTAAGTGTGACTCCCATGTACGGGTAGCTACGTACACGTTGTCGAAGTAAAACGACACGTCGCTTAGTCCAGCGATAATTCGCCTCATCATCCTATTATAATTGCTACCGGCTGTAAGTAGTCCGAAGGGTAGCCTGGTAAACTGTAACAGACCTCTCTCGGTCGCAAAAGCCGTCAGTTTTTTGGACTCCTTAGCGAGAGGTATTTGATAGTACGCTTTACACAAATCCAATTCGGTGATGAATTTAGCGTCTTCAAATAAATGGAGATTTTGATCTATTAGTGGGATGGGCTCGGCGTCGAAAACGGTAACTGAATTCAATTTTCGGAAGTCCACGCACATCCGAAATGATTGATCAGGTTTCTTAACCATTACTATGGGGGAGCAATAATCGGACTCCGATGGCTCTAAAATTCCCAATTTTAGTAAATTCCGGACTTCCTTATTGAAGGCTTCTCGTAGGTGGATTGGTAAAGGATATGGTTTGCTCCGAACCACTGAATTAGTTTTTAGTTTTATTTCATGGATAAAATCCTTGGCACATCCGGGGTTTTCAGAAATGACTTCTGGGAATTCCATGAGCAAGTTCAACATTTCCGCTTTTTGTTGAATTTCTAAGTGGGGATTTATCTTTAAATCCACCCGAGGGTCTTCCGGGGTAGGTGAGAGCGAGGGAAGTTCGTATTCCTCGTCTTGTTCCACACACACGGTGTGTATGACTTGCAGGGGCGTACCCGGATAAACGGCATCCATCGGTTCTTCTTCGTCTAGAAGGGTAATATTCTTTATGCACGCGCGGCGGTGATATTTTTTTAGCATGTTTATATGATAGGTTCTTCGCCCTGTTGGGGTATCTATCAAGTAATCGACTGGACCCCGTGCCTCGATTACTTCAAACGGTCCCTTCCACTGGGCCCATAACTTGTTATTTTCGGTCGGGAGTAATAATAAGACTTCATCTCCTGCCTTTAATTTTCGAGCCTTTGCTTTCATATCGAAATAGTCCCGATATTTGGCTAAATTTTTCTCGGCGTTCTCTCGAGCTAAGCCAGAGCAGTATTCTAGGCGCTCGCGCATATCCATCACGTAGGCGTAAGATGATTTGATTTCTTGCTCGAGCTTCGCGTTGGAAAATAATTCCTTAAGAATACTCATAGGACCTCGCACATTTCTCCCGTATAATAGCTCAAAGGGCGAGAATCCCAACGTCCGATGAGGTATTTCTCGGCAGGCGAAAAGGGCTGCAGGCAGGTATCTGTGCCACTGTGTAGGGTTGTTTTGACACCACTTCTTCAATATATTTTTGAGAGTCCCGTTTAATTTCTCGCAGATTCCGTTAGCGGCTGGATGAAATGGACTCGTAAAAATTGGCTTGACTAACAGAAGTTTGTTAAAATACTCCATCAATTCTGAGGTGAATTGGCGCCCTCTATCAGATAGAATTTCTTTAGGCAGGCCTACTCGTGCAAAAATTGAAATTAATGCTTCCGCGCAGGAAATAGTGTCAATCTTCCGTAGGGCCACGGCATCTGGGAACCGGGTGGCACAATCCACTAGGGTGAGGATGTAGGAGTGTCCTCCACTTGAAGGGGGGTGAATTGGTCCCACCAAATCAATTGCCACTCGAAAGAAAGGTTCGGTAATAACGGGCACCTTTTGTAAGGGAGCGGGAGGTACCCGTCCTCTGGAGGGATCCTTCTGACACACGTCGCATGATCGGCAATAGGCCACAATTTCCCTGGCGGCCTGGGGCCAATAAAAGTGTCGGAATATCTGCTGCGCCGTTTTGTTGTGCCCAAAGTGTCCGGCTAATATTCCATCATGCGCGGTATTCAAAATTCTTTGCGTGTATTCTTGAGGTACACACAGTGCTTTCTTGTTCTCCTTATCCTCCTCGCTGATAGTACGGTAGAGAAGTGAGTCTTCTACGATATACTGGATCGGCTTCTTTCCTTTCACTTGGAGAATTTCACCTTTAATAGCTTTCTCCCATAGAGGTTTAAGAGTGGGGCATTCCTTCTGAGCACTGGCGAAGGAAGTCAATTTGAACCCATTGTCTTCGAGGGTAATCCTCGGGGTCAACTTAGCAGGTTGCTCTTTCCTCTGGTCTTCTTGTGCCCGGGTGACTACTTGTTGGGCCACTTCTTGCTGGGGAATTAGGGGGTTTTGTCCGATTAGTACTGCGCAGAACTTAATCGGGGCTACTACCACGTCCGTCCAACCGGTGAAATATCTGCATTGTATATGACATCTCACGACGGGGAATCGATTGTCGCGTCCTAAAAAGTCGTGGACGATTGCGAATTTCTTATGGGCAGGGTTTACTGGGGGCAGCAACTTGTCGGATACCACTATGCACGTGCATCCGGTGTCTCTGACTAAAGTGGATACTCGGCACCCATTAACAGTGCCCTCTTCAAATTGTAGGCCGCCTGGCGAACTTTTGTTAAATAGAAAGTTTACCTGTTGCTGGGGCCCTTCGGATGTTGGCGCGGGGACGTAGGACGAATCAGCTTGTCCTGCTGGGATAGCGGCAGTCAGGTTTTGCACCTGTTGTCTCGAGGTCTCCCTCAGTCGCGAGTTCTGTGGGCACTGGAAACTCAGGTGACCTATTATCCCGCAGGTATAACAAGTGACGGGCTTCCTAGGATACGTGCCGGTATTAAGGTATGATCCTTGTGGAATCCTAACTTCTTTTTGATTTTTTTCTCCTCCAAAATTTGGTTTATAAGTTCCTTTTGCTGCTGCGAACTTAAAGGGCTTCTTCTGTAAATGCCTGGGTGGCGGCCCATTTTTCTTTGGGGAGGGAGCCTTCTCTTTCTTGTACTCCCTAGGATATAACCGATGATTTACCGCGTGGAGGTCAGCCTCGTCCAGGCACTCGTTGAAGGTAGAAGCTTTTCGGTCCTTAACGAATGCACGGATTTCCTGGGGTAGTGTACTTAGTAACTGATCTCTAAGCATGAAGTCAACGACCGCAGCGACTTCGTTCTCTACCCCTTCTGACTCCATCCAAAACTGTAGGCTTCGACGAAGCTCAAAGCCAAAATGTTTGTACGTTTGTCCAGGTCTTATACGAGACTGCCTGAACTTCATCCTATATTCTTCCGGGTTAAGGTTTGTTGCTGAGAGAAGTTCGGCTTTGAGAGTGGAATAGTCCACAGTCGCTTCTGAGGGTAAAGATACGAATATCTCTCTCATCCTACGATTGAGTAGCGGTAACAGTCTGGCGACCCCATCTTCTTCTAGGTCCCAATTATTGACTTCAAATATTTTCTTAAAATGGGAGAGATATGAGCATAAATCTTCTTCGTCCTTGTACTCCGGGAGTTTCATGCTGGCCGCTGGTGACACTCCTGTTTTATATGACACTGACTGCACCTCTAACTGGTCTTTACTAAGAGCTCTTTCGTGGGCCCTTATCTTCTCTCTTTCACCAGCTTCCATTTTCGTCTTTTCTGCTTCCATTTTCATTTTTTCTCTTCTTTCTTCTCTTTCGTTTCTCTCTTTCTCCTGAATAAACGAACTCAGATCGGTTCCTTCCAGTCCGAGGCTTTGACCTTGCTTCCGATAAAGGTCAAACAATGCCATCGCGCTTATGTCAGTCATCTACCTTGTATTTACTCAAGCCTGACCTACTCCACCACCGAAACTTACCACTTGGCCTAACAATTACCTTTAGATGGTATCCACCTCTAACTTTACCAATTTCCAACTCGTCAAATATCCTATTATTCCTGGTGTTCCTTTTATGTGTTAGCTCTTCCTTAAATAAACACTGCTGGGTTCTTTCTAATATAAAACCTCTAGACCTGACACCACTTTTATAATATGTCGTAGAATGACCCTTGGCTTTGATCACTCTACGCTTTGACACCCTTTTAGTAGCGGTATGCTTTAAGGGGCGTGAGTTACTTCTATGATGAAGTAGGCTTTGTTCTAAGAGTGCTATTTTATTGGTTTAGTCCTTAAGGAAGAGCTATTTTTAAACACATAAGGATAAGAGGAAACACCAGAATCTACCAAAAAATAAACGTGTATTTTAAATTAAATATTACAAACCAACAGTAAAAGCATTTCTACATATATTTGGCCTCAAAGAATTTTAAATGACAAAACATAAACAAGTAGCCTTTCAATAAACCAACCAATTGCCAATTAGTATTTTTATCACGAACCTATTTGTTTAGCCTAAAACATTAAATTAATGTACTGTCATCTACAAACACATATGACCTAGGTTCAAGAATAATGGTTTCTACTCTCCTTTAAAACGTGGGACGTACTAAACTTCTACTCTACTATTGCAATAGAGATATAAATGTTATTGTTAACTTACAGGTAGGTATTAGGGATTGCCGGATGTCGCTGGAGGACTTATCTCTCGCTTTGAAGTGTTGCTTCGTCGCTGCTTGAATTTTCGAGGAGGGAATGCTTCTTAAACGTAATTAAAGAACGGGAGCTCGTTGGGGCAGGGTTCTTCTCCTCTCACTCTTACGTTGCTTGGGATGTGAGAATCACTCGAGTGTGAGCGGCTTTACTTTTCTTTAGTCGGACTTCTTTGCAGACGGAAAAGGCTTCTTCGGTATGGCACCGATATAAAACTTGACTAATTAGGTTAATACGGCCCTGAAAGGGGGGGGATCGATTTTCTCAATCTGATCCTATCGTTTCTCACGGAAATAGTCTTGTATGGCTGAAGAAACGATCTTTACGAATTAATCTTTCTTCTGGCGAATCGACTTCTAAAAATCTTCTTGTCTAGCCGATGGATCGATCTTCACGACCTAATCCTACTCTGGCGTATCGACTTCAGATAATCTTCTTCTCTTTCTTTGCGGGGCTTATTTATAGGCGGATTGCCGCCCCATCTAATGGGGGAAGTGACCAGGCCACAGATGCAAAAGGAGGGGGGGGGGAGCGAATGGTGAGTTAGCATCTGGGTAGAGCGAGAATTCCTGAGGTGGCACTGGGGTGCCCAAGTCAGCTCGCAAATTATAGGCTCGTAACCGCACCGCTACTTGGCGTGCCTTCTGACTCGCACCGTTTTTTTTTTCTAACCACGGGTTTATGGGTCTCGTAGGTCATACGATCGTTAGAGCGTCGTTTAAGGACCTTAGGTGGTCGCCTTCAAACATATGTTAGCTCCAACTGCCCACAGCGGCGAGGCGATCACACATGGTAAGCATTTTCGCCGGCTACCTTTCCCACGCTTCTCCTCATGAAGGGAGGGGGGCTTGAATGTATCTATACTCCTCCAGGAGGCTTAATGTAGCTATTTCTCCACAAGCACTTTAAGATGATCGACAGAGTCGATTTATCCGTAGGGTTACCTTGTCTGAACTGTAACTCCTTTTTCACTGCTATTAACGGACCGTCAAATCTTTCTCCTGTGCAGTTCTTTTGTATAATATTGTATTCAAAGATCTTCTGTTTGTCTTTGTCTTTGACGCTTGTTTCAGGCAGTAGAAGAACATCTGGGTCTAGTTCTCTGTATACATTGAATAATTTGTTTTTGTTAGGCTCCCATCCTTGCACATTGTGTGCCAGGATGGTTAGCCTATTTCTATACGCTTTCCCGTTAGTCTTTATTATTCTTTGGCCGTTTGACGGCCAGATTTTAACTGCTTGTACAGTTCCAGGTCGTAGAGCCTAAAGTTCTCGTTGTAAAGCTTTGTTTTACAGGTGAGTAAGGAGGCTCTGATTGTCTCCCCGGTAACTGTCCTTTTCTGACTCCAGCTGCCACCTCCTCTGTGGAGATATCTTTTTTATTGATGTTTTGAGATTTTAGAGCCAAGGTGAGTCTGATTTCTCTGCGTCTAACTCGAGCTCATCCTTTTTTTTGTTTAGTCTGTTTCCTGAACCTTTGGTTCTACTTTATTTTTCTTTGTTTTTTTCTGCTTTGGCGAGCTAGGTGGAGGTGCTGGGGCGTCGGTTTGTTGTTGTTGAGCTGTTGTCAGTGTAATTTATTGGGGTTTAACAGTGCCTGGACTATTCGCTGTTTGTTTTTTTTGTAGGTCTTTTTTCCGATCAGAAAAAAAATATTGATGATTCCAGTCAGAATAATACACGAAGAAGGATGAAAAAAAAACATCTAAGGCATATTTGCATCTGGGTTTGGGAATAGATGCTCGAATAAATAAAGGTATATTTAAGAAAATTTGAAATGCATGGAGCATTGCCATTTAGAACATTAGGAACGACGAATGGGCACCTCTTCTCGCACTTTGTCTTTTTTCTAAAATAAAACTAGAAATTTTTCTAGTAACGAGAGCATGTCTGCCAGATGGTTCTAAAAAAGAAGGTCGAAATCAATGTGGGAAACTTAGTGAAACTGAAATTGTGGGGGAAATTGCCAGACAAACTATTTGGGACTTCAGCGATCTGAGGAAGGGGTGAATATTTCCTTAATCTACTCAATTTAAATAAAAAAGAATCTTCCTTTGAGTGACCGATCAGATTTTCAGTTAAAACATAATTCATTACTCATTACTGCAATCTCTTAGAACCTTGCTCTTATACTTCTGATAATTTCATTGGAAACTCGTTGACTTCTCCCCCATACAAGTACTATCATAAAATACTTTATTCCTATTATAATTTTTCATCTTTTTTCCCTTATCTTTCAAAGTGCTGGGGTATATGCGGCGAGGTCTATCGCCTAAAGTCGAGGATATGGCCTCAAATGCAAAAACATCATTAAACCGCAATGTGAAAGGAGGAAATAATATGCATAAGAAAGTAAGAAAGGGGAACAGAAGAGGGAAAACTGTGAAATGTGCTTTGGGTTTAAACAGTGTGTCAAAGAAGTAAGTAGAATTGACCTTGGAAGAACATCAGCACACCTCTTTTTCTCAATTAAAATACATCTATGTGTGCAGGGATCTAGTGTGTAGGCATGGTGCAGCTCTCCAAAGCACACAAATCGTTCAGTATTACAACAAAATAATAAACGTATTTAGTAACTAAATAAAAGAATGGCGAAAACCAACAAGGACACTGACCTTCAACTTAGATGGTTTAATTAAAGTGGGGCAAAAAAAAAAATGTCGAAGTTACTGACTCCGGTTAATGAACCAGAGGAGTTAAAATATCCTGAATCTTCTATCCCGTTCTTCAATAAACTCAATACCTCATGTGGGAATAACACATGTTTTCCCCTCTGACGTGTAATTACGCAATGCAAATAAAGGAATTATAATTATCGGTTAGAAAGTTCAATAAATGAAAACAATAAGTGAGGTGCAGGGTAAGGTAATATAATTTCCCTTCTTCTATAAGCAAGGGAATTATAGAGAATAATAGGTGATCAAGTATAAGTTGAACAAATGAATCCATTGAAATGAAATCAGGGAAAAGTTAGAGTATTCAAATGCTGAAAGTTCACTATCAGGGGGTCTTGTATTTGGGCTAATAAAAATGAATTAAAAAATCTAAAGGGACCGTTTTAAGCATAACAGAGATAATTATTCAAGACACAAAGGTAAAATTCTACGATTTTTTTTTATTTTGTGTTTACAATCTGTAAAAGTGAAAAGATTATAAATTTTAGGAATTTGTAGTGTATTTTATGCAATCTGTTGTTTGAAGTTGTGAAATTAAATAAACAATCTCTTAATAAACTAAAAAGTCGACATATGTTTACTTAACAAATTTAATTGTAGGAGAAAGAATTTGAAGATAATGACTGATTTGATTTTTAAAAAACATCATTGAGACATGATAAAAATATATGATATATTCTCAAAATAAATTAAAGCTAGGGAAAAGGATGGATAAACAATACAAAAATTGTGGTTGATTTATTCTGTTAATGAGTAACTGAATCTTTAATTATAACGAGGTCATGAATGCCCAAAATATTTTTAAAAAGGGTCGTCAACCTAGTGTGGAAGTTAAAGGAAGTAAATATGTTTGTAGAATGAAGTTAAAGAGTCAAGCAAAGTAAAATTAAGAGAAAAAAGGAAAAAAATCAGCCTCAAGAACACAACATATCAACAATTTGGCGCTGAAATGACATCGATATTTTCATAGATTTTCTCATATAAAAGCAAAAATCGAATAAAGCCATATAGGTGAGGCTGTTTTTGAAGACAAAAAAATAGGAAAAGTGTAGATTTGTGAAAGATACATAGCTCTAGTGGCCAAAGCGTAGAATACAAAAGAGTACTCAAATCTCGTCATCTTGGGTTCGAGAGATATGAATACCAGAAGATACACTACCGAGCAAAATAAGGGAACGATTTTCCTTTATTAAAATGTTTTAAAAAATATGATGAGTACATAAATGAAATTTATATGGTACATAAATGCATGAATTTAATATTTTTCCATAAATCATTCAGAGTTGAAGGCTGCTGGTCTTAAATTTGTCTCCAATGATCTTCCATAAGTTCTCAATTAAGTCCAGGTTCAAGCTCTCAGCAAGTTTCTTCATCACTTTGATATCTTTTTTTTTGAAATATTATTTTACTCGCTTTACAGTATTGGATGGCGTGTTGTTAGGTATAAATAATGCTAACTGTTTAAGAGAAGCTCGATGAAGGTATAACATGTTTTTGTACGAGGTTTCGGTTCCCATTCGCATTTACCGTTCGACTAATTTGCACTAGCCGAATAACTTATTCAGATGATAACATGCCTTATACCATTACGCTGTCTTCTCTATGCTTGGTGGACTTCTAAACACATTTATCCTTAATTATGTCACCTAAAGCTCGTCGACAAAAGCGACTTCCATCAAATTCAACTAAATTAAATTTACTTTCGTCATGAACTGAATTCGCTCCCAATCTCCATCCGTCCAGACAACATGAGTTTCAGTATATTAGAGTCTTTGGTTCTGATTCTTCTTACTAATGGTTGGTTTGGTTGCTGGACAACGAGCTTTTAAACCAGATGTATTGAGGTGACGGGACACTAAAACAGCTCATTTCGTTGTCAATAGTGGTTGGTCCTTATTTTTCGAGAAATTCATGCTGCAGTCTCGAATGGATCCCTCATAGAGAAGCACTTATTAACTCTGTTTTCTGGGACGGTGGTTATGAGGGGTCTACCGAGTTTTGCAAGGGATGTATAGGTTTTTTTCCATTTCATAATTTCCGAACGCGAAAAATTAAACTCTTGAACGTTTCTACCTCTCATGAAATCGCCTAAAGTGTCCTCTCCGAAGTCTTCAAGCGAACAATCCTCTTACGGAGCTCAGGAGTCATTTTCAGGTATCATGGCATCTCTGCAGAGTGAGTATGACAACAATGGGTGTTGTAGAGTTCTAACCTACTGATCAAAATGTTGCCAGATGATTTCAAGAAACTTCTAGAATGTTCCTGAAAATATTGTTCTCTCAATTTGCATGTGTCAATATTATATTTTGTTAGTTTTTTTAGTATAATTCCTTGAATATACGATTGTATATCATATGAAATTTCATTAAAATATTAAATAGATGCCTTTATATACTATGGAAATCGCATTTACTTACTCATCATATTTTTGAGAATATTTTAATAAAGGAAAATCGTTCTTTTATTTTGCTCGGATGTGTACGTTTAAATGCCCTTGCCTATTGTACAAAGGTAGAGATTTATGGAGTTATTTCTATTTAACAAATAGATTTCGAGCGCTTTTTATTTATTTTAAAATCTTAGAGGGAAGGGCAATGTCACGAATAATCCTTGCAGGAATTAGAGCCAGATGGTAAACTGTAGGTTTTGGAACCGATACGCCACACAAACCTTCAAATGTCACCTGACATCTCCTTTTTTAAAATAATTTCAAATGTCAGTGTGACATACATGGCCAATTCAAAGGCGACATTTTTCCATAATAATGTATTTATGAACGGGACTTTTGGGGAGGGTTTTGAATAATAATAGATTTTTTTTTCTCTTAGTTTGGTTATGGAAGTATATTTTAATTTTTTATCAAATAGTAAAGTTTAGAAAAATTAATATCATTATTGAATGTTTGGGATTTTTTTTAAAGCAAAAAGAATTACAAATGGTGAAGTTCAGAAAAATTATTAAAATTTAGGCATGGCTGTTTTTTATTTTGATTTTTCGTATATTGGAAAGTTTTATGGAAGTTATTTCTAAAATAATAGATTTTCAATTTTAATCTTTATCAAGATGAAATGGCTACTGTCTTCTAAAAACGAGTAAAGCAAAATGAAACTATTAGAGCAAATTTAGATTGAAAAAAAAATTGAGTGGATGTATTTTCCTGTATTTAAAATGATGTCCGAATTTCTTTTCCTGTCAAAAAATAGACTAAGAGTAAATTATAGCAAAATGAAATTATTAGAGCAAATATAGGTGGAAAAAAAAAGAATTGTGATGATTTTTTTTCAGTATTTAAGATAAAACATTCTGGCCTTTAAACCTAGAAAATAAGCAGCGATGTGAAGAAAATAGACAAGAAGTAAATTATCAGGATTTATGTATTGGAAACCTTTTTAAAAAATTAAGACCAAAAGAGTGTTTGGCAAAGTTGGATAGGCCGTAGAGAGGGATAATTTGGGGTATACTGAATGGTTTTATAAAAGTTTTTCTAAGAGTTTATTTAGAGATCGAAAAATTAGAGCGCAGGACTGGTTTTTCGCATATTCAAAGCTTTTACTAAAGTTATTTCTAAAAGTTTGTAGAAGCCTAAATGCCACGTACATAAGTGTACGCAGAATTATTCCGACGCAAGCTATGTGTCCCTTCCGTATTTCCAAGTGCACCAGCCTCGAATTCTCTATCGCCCCTTTTTCGCGCCACCGTAAACTCCGAGGTGGCTCGAAGGTGTGAAAGACTCATACTGTCTGCCCACATATGAAAAAGGTCTTTCACGCGGCGATACAGATTTTATGAGAATTCGGTGCTCTCTCTAGATTTATGCTCGCGAGAGAAATAAAAAGAAAACTTCTCCCTGGATTCGGGCAGAAGATCTTGGACCTACGTTGTGAGGTGGAACTCGATCCACATAAAAAACCGTTCGACCGTTGCAAGAAAGGAACTTCTAGGGAAATTGGTTGTAGCCGTCACGGTACTTGTAGGCGCCAAACTTCTCGCAGGCCCCCCACTTCAGAGTCAGAGGGTACACAGGACCTCCCTTTGCGGATTACCCTAGACGTAGCTAGGTAATTGGTTTTGGCTACCCACTCCAGAAGCCGAATAATCTTACAATCACTTCGAGGAAGAAGAAGTCCGATTTAAGCCACAGTTCGGCTCGCCTTCGTGATCCGGCATAGGATCAGTATATCACCGGTATATGATTACCTTCTCATTCGGTAACCTCGGACGGCCGGACTAGGCGCGGTCATCGTCACCAGAAGAAGATCTTTACCGTCATTCTCAAACACACTTTTAAATTCAAAGGCATCGATGAAGTAAACTATTCCCTCCCCTAACTTCACTAGTTTGTTTGTGAACTAGACTTCCATTCCTGAGCCCATAAGCTCGAATGTTAGAAGTGCTTAATTCAGTGTTTAACTCAATAATAATATTTCATTCGTTCTGGCGGGTGCCATTAAGACGCAAGCATCCTAGTGAGGAATTTTCAAGTAATCACTACGACATTTCAGTGCAAGATTAATTCTATTTATATCTATATACGCTGTTGCTTATTTCAAATTCATGTACATTAAAGATTATTTTTATACCTGTGTGTTTAACTATTTTGGACGATCCTTTGGCAATTATTAAGCAATCCACTCGGCTTAAATCTCAATATTACACCGATGCATCCATGATTAGCTTTTACTGAGTGGGGACACACTCAGGGGATCATCACCTTAGTTTTGATCAAAAAGGTACGCACTGGGGTTATTCTTATTAACCGGAAGTGGCTACGGTAGGTGTATGGGATACACTTCACCTACGCTTCTCCTCGATACGGTAATAAAATATATGTTCATGGTGTGGGACTGGGATTACTCACTCACTAAACCTCGACAGAGTTGCTCTAGATGTTTTAAAACAGGAATTAGGATGGTTTTCGTATATTTGAAGCTTTTATCCAAATATCTTATGTTACCAATTTTACTCCCTTATGCTTTTTAACATAGAGGAAAAAATAGATATTTTGATTTTACGGAGATGGCCTGTATAAAAATAGACATAATTTAAGTTATTGGTTGGTTTCTTATAAAAACTGAAATTACATTGAAATGGTTTTCTATGTATTAAGACATCTAAGAAAGGGAGGCAATTGTCTTTTTCTAATTCTAAAGTAAACTTAATGGATGGAACCTGGTAATTCAAATTAGAGAGTAATTTATTTGCATCAATACCAGAGAGGAAAATAACTAAATATCATCAAAATTTCTAGACCACTTTAAGGGAATATAAATGATATTTGGTAAATATTGTTTTTCGAAAAATTCCATAGAGGAGTTTAAGAGTAGTGTGGATAATGGGTTGCCCATTGACATACCAAATATTTGTTGGTAAAATTCAACATTGAATATAAACTTGCGATCACAAATGCATAACCTAGTGAGTGAAATAATATGACTTACAGTTAGAGGTAATTCATGATGAATAAGCTCATTACTAAGATACTCTAAAATAGAATCTATAGGCACTTTAGTAAAGAAAGAGCAAACGTCGAAATTAACCAGCCTTTCAGTAGGGCAAAGAGTAATTTTGTTTAACTTTTCGACTAAGTCTAGAGAATTACATATATATGTGAGAATCGGAGATAGTTCCAAGTAAAGGCCACCACCTTAAAATCAAAATATCTATTTTTCCTCTATGTTTATACGTGTATTACGCATTGTCAGTGCCCAGTATTTGGATCAAGAAATTGAATACATAAGAAAAATTGGTACAGATTTATGTTATCCTTCACATATACTGGATATTTGATATGATAAAGCCCACAAAAAGTTTTAGAATGAAAGTACCAGTGAGAAGGAAACCCCTAAGAACATATATATATATATATATATATATATATATATATATATATATATATATATATATATCCTTCTCTTTCTCTCTCTCTCTCGTATCTAGACAAGGGGTCTCAAAATTCATTCTCTCTTTTGCATAGTAACAAGGTTGTTTAGTAAAGGTATGAACCTAATAACTACGTTTCTAAAAATATTCAATATAACTTTCCTTCAAACTTTCTTTAAAGAACTAATTATAATTAAGTAGATTTTAACAGATATTTCGCCGAAGACGTAGTGAATTTTGAAAGACCCTCTAATTAAACAGGCAGGAGATCAAAAACTTGAAATATGCATATATGTATGTATCATTTCTCTTAGTCATCCATTTCGCCTTGTAAGGCCACACGTGTATTTATCTCTTTTAATCTTCGAGGAAGACAATTTAGGACAAGGATTACTTCTCATCTTTTCCCATTTTTCCAACCTAGATTTCTCTAAAGCTTAGGGTCTTCCTGAGACGGCGTGGTATATCCCCCCCTAGGGCAACAATTGATCACAATGGGTAAGTAGAAAATTCCAATGATAAAACACAACAAATTCAAGGAAGGTAAAATGAATCGAGGTAAATTTTAATATAATCTATTACATTATTGTAAGCTTAACGTGCAAATATCGCCATAGAAGAAAGGAAAATATGCAAATAAAGCAATGATGATACCTGCAAGATAGAAAAAAGCTACTATAACAATTCCCTTCAGCAGTATATAGACAGCTTCAGAATGGATTCAATTAATCTTCAGAAACGATAAAGATCTAAAATTAGTTTAAAATTATGTGTATGAACACCATTATAGGAGTATGAATATGAAGTTAGGTTCTAAAAACTGTCATCATTAATTAAACCAAACCCAATTTATTTTGTTGCAATTTTCTTGTGTGGAAGTATATTTCAGCTATACAAGTTTTAAATAATGATAAACTGTTTGATCGACTTAAAATAGCACTCAATAAAAAAATTAGAAATTTATGGCACAAAGGGAGACAAACTGATGAAAATGATATTTTACCACTTCTTATCAACTTAATATTTCGTTCAGGTTTGGATGTAATTGAAATGAAAATAGCTTTGCTAATATGTGAATATCATCTTAAAAATGATTTGAATATAAATTTTAACTTAGTACACATTGGTAAATTAAAAGAAAATTAACTAAAAATATTTTTCCGTTAAATTTTTCCTTAACAAAGGGGTAGCTTATAATCAGAGTTCCCCTCTCTTATCTTAACTGTGAATGTATTGCGTAATTTTGAATCAGTAATAAAAAGTAATCCAAGTTTTTAAAAATATAATTATAATTAAATTCCATCTTAGCAAAATACAATTTATTCCTAATTTTATTTTGGCTTTGATAATCATCAGAAATTTAAGATATTTTTCTCGATAAATTTATCGCAGTCGCAGATCCAAGTGAGGCGCTAGGGGGGGCTGAAGCCACACTAAATTTCAGTTTCACACCCGTTTACGAGGGGCGGTCAATAGGTTTTGCGAAAGGGTAGGGCAAAACAGAGGAAGGGGGGTGGCTATATGTGGGAGTGTTAGGACAAGTTATGACAAGTCAGGACTTGCAGCCGCACGCTCCTGCCTCGTCTATTTAAGAAGCAGTAGCTGATCGCAGATCGTCAGTCACAAATTTTTCAACAATGGAGAAGGTTGAGCACCGCGCAGTGATGAGATTTCTGACCAAGGAAGGCAAGAATGCAAAAGAGATCCATGAACGCATGGTTGCAGTGTACACCGACACCACCCCTTCCTATGCAACCATTGCTCGCTGGAATAGGAAGGTCCAACATGGTCGTGAGTCTCTTGAAGATGACCCCCGTCCAGCACGCCCTTCAGACGGGACCAACGAGGACAAGGTGGCCCGTGTGGAGAGGATAATCCTCGAAAATCGACGGGTAAAGGTCGAAGAGATCGAGCGAGAACTTGGAATATCACATAGAAGTGTTATGAACATCATCCACGACAATTTGGCCATGACCAAGGTCTCTTCCCATTGGGTCCCTAGAAACCTCACGCCCCATGATCGACTTCAACGTCATCAAAGTCCACAAGGCCAGAGTTGCACAAGCTACCCTGAACAAGTGAGCATTCGAGTAGCTCAACCATCTCCCCTACATTCCAGATCTGGCCCCTAGCGACTACATTTTATTCCGCTAGTTCAAGGCTGCACTGCGTGGACGCCAGTTTGGGGACGATCAAGATGTCCAGCTCAATATCCAGGAGTAGATTGAACAGCAGTTGACGGTCGAAGGGAACTTAAAGTTGCGTGCCATTGCGCCGCGACTGTTCCCATGGACGTATCCCCCAATGCCGCGACGACTTCAGGTCGCTTTCTGTCGTCTCCGAATCGGACACACTCTTGTGACGCATCGCTATTTGATGGAGCGCTCGCCTGCGCCGTATTGCGACGACTGCGTTGTCCCCCAGACTGTTCGTCACATTCTTGTCGAATGTCCCAGTCTGGGTGATCTTCGCTCACGACACCTGTCCCGGTACCAGATGGGCGGGGTTGCTACCGCCTGTCCTTTGTACTCGGGACGAGTGCGTGCACATTGACTGGTGGACTTGTTGACTTTTGGGGGGAGGCCGGCCTTCTCCCTTTCATTTAACGAGGTTTAATTGTTGTTTTTGTTATTGTTTTGATATTGTTATTGTTATTTCTTTTTATTGTTTTTTCCTGTTCAAAATTTTTAAAGTAGCTTAGAACTAGGCTGTTTGTTTACGGCGACCTATGCCTAAGTCGGCAGTTGCCAGATAGCACTTTAATTAAAAAAAACAATTAACAGCAGTTGGGAGATTTCTGGTTGTCGGGAATTCGAAGCCTTAGGGACAAATGGCGCAAGTGCATTGAAGTCGAGGGTAGTTATATTGAAAAATAATAGAACACTTTTCCTCATATCTCGTTTCCTTATATCCCAATTGCAAAACTTATTGACCGCCCCTCGTATGTTTATATTTCATTTTTAAGCCATACTGGTATTTTGCTATTCAGAAAGAGTTATGTAATAAAATAGACTATAATACATAAAATTAGTTTTTAAACCGTTGTGATCGCATGTACCTTATATGATACAGGTATAAAATACAGATATATCTAAAAAAAAAAATTATTAAATTCAATATTATATCTTAGCTGACGTCCCAAAATTACAATTCTTAAATTCATGATGTGTGGAAAAAAATTCGGATCTGTTAGAGTTAGTGTCCTTTTCTCAGAATCCTCAGAGGGAAGAATTTAGGTTAGTCTCCCCCTACCCCAAATATTTTAGCCTTGAACCCTCCACATCGTCTTGGAGTTTAATTTGCTGCAATTTTGTAACTTGTCATTTTTCCTCTACTGCTCGACTGAAGCTTCTCTTAGAATCGATTAATAAAAAGATTAAACTTAAAATCCAAAGAAACTCGTTTTTTATAGGACGTTCAAAAGAGTTCTGTCCTGTCTATTTTTTGTAGGAGGGCATTTTTTCACTTCCTCAGCGACGTTTTTGTTGCAGGACGAGGATCAGTTGAGGAGAGTTGAGCCATTTCTTTTTGCCAAATGTCTTAATTAGTCCTATATCAAATAAGATCTCCTGTGCTTTCTATGCATTCACTTACTCTTACTTTGTTTACAGATTTATATAATACTCTATTATTTATAAAATAATAGAGTAAATGACAATGTTGGCTTTCGTTTGTTTAATATAATCAAGTTGGGTAACGAAACAACCAGAGGTGGGACGTTGAATAAAATATGCTACAAACACAGTTTCTGAAGGGATCAATCACATAAAAAAGATGATATAATATACTGTGAAAATTCATACAATTATTCTTATTTAATTCCAATATTATTAATTAAATTGCATTTATATCTTTACTGATTATTTATCTTTAGAAAAAAAGATAAATAAATCCATTTATTCAGCAAAGTATTTTCGATTATTACCACCAATGCTTTCTCATTGTTTAGCTAAGCAGTGGATACCTTTCTTGAAGGTTTTGCTGATTAAATATACCGTAAAATATTGCTCTTAGTTCAAAATACCTTAACCACAAGTGCTACAACATCCCAGGGAATGTTGATAGCTCCCTGTGTAACACGATTTTTGTTTTTGGGTAGCAAATGTTATTTTCTATTTCCTCGTGTCTAGAATATATGATAAAACCCTGTTATTTATTTTAAACTTTGCTTTTGTGTCCAGGATAGTGATATTTATATGAAATTTACCTATTCTCTCTGGAAGGAAGTGTCTAATTTGAAATTTCATTTGCATAAATTAGAAACAAAATGACATGATACAAAAATAGCATTTATTTATTCTAGAATTACTAAAGTGAGACAATTAAAATATTAGAAATGAGTAGTTTTCTGTGATTTACTCTTATACTGTAAATTACTTTCACGAATCAGCCCCCAAATATAGTCTCCAATCAGATTTTCATCATACGATCCTTGATAGCGGTGTTCAAAGTTCAGTAGATCTTTGGGGAAAGCGCTTGCAATGTTACTCCGAGTACACTCCCATGTTCTTCTTAAATTTCCCCGTAAGGGACGCGGCGATTTGCCATCCTGGCCGCCGTGCTGACGGTACTCAGCACCCCGTCCGGCCGCAGCTTAGCCTCTCTTCCTTCCTTAAAAACACTTGTTGCCTCTCTTTTCATACAACCTCTCCCACAACTTCCTCTGGTCAGCCTCTAAATTCACAGGGTAGATGCTGACATTCTTCTCTGCCAACCGTCCTGGATCAGGGCTGAGGGGGAAGGGGCCAATGTTCACTAACCCCTGAGCTCCAGTCTGGGTCAAAATGTAAGATCTCCCTTAGGAGAGTGAGATGCAGTTGTACGTCAAATAAGAAATTAGAGACATGTTTCTCCCAATCTCTAAAACTAACGAGAAGCCGATGTTTGACTTCGTGGGAAAAACCGTTTGGAAAAAGAACTCTCCTGGGGCCGTCTTCAAGCCCCTCTTTCCCTTACGACTCCCCCAGTGGGGTGACGAGGTATAAATGAGAAACTGTGAGGAAAATCGTGGTAGTATATGTCAGTCTCTAGGTGACGAAGTCTTCGGATCAAACCGAACTACCGAGACTGGAGAGGTAGTTTACTTGGGTCGCCAGAACAAGAAGTACCCTGCAAGAGAGGCAGGGTTACCTACCTTAAGGGGCTAAGAAGAAGCTCATCCTCGAGCTAAGTCCCTGGTTATCAAACCAAACGATAAGTTAACTTTGGTAAGTTCAACTTACTCTCGCCAGAGAGACTCCTCATATCCTGGTGCGCCTTAAACACCAAGGGTATTCCTCGTCCTTGAGGAATTAAGAAAAGAAGGAAAAGGCTCCCCCCTCGAGCCCGTTACTCGGTGGCCACACCAAACTTCTAAGTTAACTTTGTGAGGAACCAAGTTCAACCTATTCTCGTCAGAGAAATCCCCCTCCGTTATACTCGCATTTGAAGAAGACTGGAACTAAGAAGAAGCTCATCCTCGAGCTAGTTCCAGGTTACCAAACCGAACGTTAAGTAATTTATCCTCGCCAGAGAAATCCCCCTCCGTTATCCTCGCCCGTTAAGAAGACCCTCCCTGAGTTAAGTCCTCGTCCATAAGGAAATAAGTAACGAAGGAGAAAAGCTCCCCCTCGAGCTCGTTACTCGGTGGTCACACTGCACTCCAAGTTAACTTGATTTAAGAACCAAGTTCGACTCACTCTCGCCAGAGAGACCACGACTGCCTAGGTGTTGCATAAAGCACCGTATTTGTTCTCGTCCTTGAAGAACCCCCCCCCCCCCGGAAGAACGTGTGGACCCCCCCAGCTGCTACCCTCGCCAAAACGACCTTGTAAATTCGCCCATCTACATCTGGACAGACGGCACGCGTCGTGAGTCAATAACATTTCCGATGCCCTTTAAACTCGACATGAGTCCGTAAGCCTAATTCTTATATAATTGTTGTGTGTAGAGAAATTAACCAATTTTTGTGGGTAAACTAATTTAATTAATTCTTGTTTAGGATAATATTCAGAGTATTGCTGTAATTAATGTTTAGATGTTGGGTATTCCATGGTTACAGTTAAAATATAAGTTTATTTGGGGATTATTTTGTGTTTCTCTCGATATCCTTACGTGTTTCGAAACGGCTCTGTTCGTTAAGATATGCAGATATCAATATATTTTTGACACTCTTAGCACTCTTAGA
The DNA here is from genome assembly GCA_963969495.1 of Ceratothoa steindachneri. Taxonomy (NCBI): domain Eukaryota; kingdom Metazoa; phylum Arthropoda; class Malacostraca; order Isopoda; family Cymothoidae; genus Ceratothoa; species Ceratothoa steindachneri. The sequence goes on from OZ018328.1 coordinate 90,629,409, forward strand.
AAAGAACAAAAAGGGGGGAATTCTACGACATAAATAAAAGTGGTGTCAGGTTTGTAGGTTGTTATTAGAAAGAACCCAGCAGTGTCAAATTAAGAAAGAGCCAACAGGTAAAGGAATATCAGATCAGGAATAAGAGAATAATTGACGAGAGGAAAATTGGTAGAGTTAGGGGTGGTAATAATCTAAAGGTAATTGGTAGGTCAAGTGGTAAATTTGTTGTCGGGAGTGGTATTTCAATCAGCATAGTAGTGGAATTAAGGGTATTTTATGCTGAGCGCTACCTGGTGAATGGTGGCATAATTACCTGATAGTAAAGTAAGGAAAATTCGACGAAACAACACAAAATGGATCCGGTCGAAAGATTCACCCTACAAGCCCAAATTCTTGGATTTGAAGGTGAGGATATGGATGCCTACATCCTTGAAGAATTGAGAATACAAAGAGAAGAAGAAGAAGAAATAATAGTTTGATAGAAAGAGGGAAAATATAAAAAGGGAGGATAAAAGAAAACAGAAAGCAATAGAAATATGGATGAACAGGAAAAGTAAAGAATCCCGAATACAGCGGAAAATAGAAATGGAGGAAAGAAGATTCTCAAAAGAAAGTAAGACAAACGAAAGAATAAGACAGTTGAAAAGAGAAGCACAATAATTTGCGATAAGGATATAAAGGGAAGATGAGGAAAGGAGAATAAAGATAAAACGTGAAGATGATGAAAGAAAAATAAAGCTAAACCTGGAAGATGAAGAAAGAAGAACCCGACGGGAAAATGAAATAGCGAAAGCAGAACAAGAGGCTGAGGAAAGGAGAATGAAGAGGGAAAAAGAACGTGCTCAAGCTGAAAGAGAAGAGAGAGAGAAGAAAAAGAAAGATTGCTCGTCCCCGAAAGAGCACCTATCGAGAATCTGATAGAGGTCTAGGAAGTTGGAGCCCGGCCTGGACCTAAGGAAGGACCATCGAGGGAAACCCAGCTAAATGGGGTAACGTTGGAAGAAGTACATAGAAAGTAGGGATGAGGTACCAGCAGTTGTACCTAAAGGAAAACCTACAATGAGAACCCAGCCAAATGGGGTTATCAGGAAAGAAGAAGAAGGTAGAGTAGAGGTACGAGCAGGTGTACCTGAGGAACTACCTACTAAGAGAAGTGAGTCAAATGAGTTGACAAGGAAGGAGAAAAGAGGTGCTATTGCGATACACCCAGGTTAGACTAATCAAATGGTAGACGCGAATGAGTATCCCCTACCCCTAGTAGTCTCCTCCCCTAACGGAACGTCCATGGAGTTACCGCTAAATCGCCAAGACGTAGTGAGCGCCAAGCCCATTAAGGACCTCGCAGGGAAAAGTTTTCTCGATCCCCAAAGATCGAACCTAGACAGGATCTTCCCGTGTACCTGGTTAAAGGAGAGCTATGGGACTTACGCGCCCATCAATTATGCCCCACTGCAACAGGCCACTCTAGCCATAATGTTTAATTTAAAGGTAGTCAAGTACCATAAGAAGGGTAATTCGAGTAGGTTGAAATACCGCTACCATTTAGTAACATACTGGGGTAGACTCAATAACCCGAACGGCCGACTCAGGCACGGTAAAGTATTGGTATTAGAGCACCATTTTAGTATTAGCTACATCAAAGGAGCAGATAAAGTACAGCTGCTCTATAGGCGGAGACGAAATACCATTGAGGGTTATTTCAGTACCTAATGAGCGTGAAACCGTGTTTTCATTTGTTGTTCGTGTTAATATTTATCGGTAGGATTTAAGTTCTCGAAAACTTAGAAATGTAAGGAGGTAGCTTGTTTTGTTGTTTTTTTGCGGGTAATCGACGAATTAAGTTTTTTTAATTTTTATGTAAAATTGTATTGCGAGTAGGTCTAGTTCGACACATTGCCTGCTCATGTGTAAGGAAACTTAATGTAAGAGAGGGCTCAAAGAAATACAACTTTACTAATCTCGACTAGGTTAAGTAAGTTGTTTTGAGTGCCCGGAAGTCCCTCCTCCCCATTAAGTTCTTCGATGAGAGGTGTTGTAGGGGAATCGTCACTTTCCCTCCCCCTCCCCCCGTTCACTCTTGGTGCAGTCCCAAGGCGGTTACCGCAAAGACATCCGGCCCAGGCATCGGCGAGTCAAAAGCGTAACCGAAGCGTGGCAACACTCGGTGCCATGAAAGACCCTAAAGGTCAAAATGTAAGATCTCCCCCAGGAGAGTGAGATCCAGTTTCACGTCAAAAAGGAAATTGAAGACGTGTTTCTCCCAATCTCGAAGGCTAACAAGGAGCCGATGTTTGACTTCGTGGGAAAAACCGTTTAGAAAAAGAACTCTCCTGGGGCCGTCCTCAAGCCCCTCCTCACCCCTTACCACTCCCCCAGTGGGGGGACGAGGTATAAATGAGGAACTCTAAGGAAAATCGTGGTAGTATACGTCAGTCTCTAGGTGACGAAGTCTTCGGATCAAACCGAACTACCGAGACTGGAGAGGTAGTTTACTTGGGTCGCCAGACCAAGAAGTACCCTGCAAGAGAGGCAGGGCTACCTACCTTATGGGGTTAAGAAGAAGCTCATCCTCGAGCTAAGTCCCTGGTTATCAAACCAAACGATAAGTTAACTTTGGTAAGTTCAACTTACTCTCGCCAGAGAGACTCCTCATATCCTGGTGAACCTTAAACACCAGGGGTATTCCTCGTCCTTGAGGAATTAAGAAAAGAAGAGGGAAAAGGCTTACCCCTCTAGCCCGTTACTCGGTGGCCACACCGAACTCCTAAGGTAACTTGGTGAGGAACCAAGTTCAACCTATTCTCGTTAGAGAAATCCCCCTCCGTTATACTCGCCCTTGAAGAAGACTGGAACTAAGAAGAAGCTCATCCTCGAGCTAGTTCTGGGTTACCAAACCGAACGTTAAGTAATTTATCTTCGCCAGAGAGACCATGACTGCATAGGGGTTGCATAAAGCACCGTATTTGTTCTCGTCCTTAAAGAACCCTTTCCCCCAGTAAGAACGTGTAGACCTTTCCAGCTGCTACCCTCGCCGAAATGACCGTGTAAATTCGCCCATCTACATCTGGACAGACAGCACGCGTCATGAGTCAATAACATTTCTGAGGCCTTTAAACTCCACATGAGTCCGTAAGCCTAATTCTTATATTAATGTTGTGTGTAGAGAAATTAACCAATTTTTGTGGGTAAACTTATTTAATTAATTCTTGTTTAGGATAATATTCAAAGTATTGCTGTAATTAATGTTTAGATGTTGGGTATTCAATGGTTAAAGTTAAAATATAAGTTTATTTTGGGATTAATGTTCGTTTCTCTTATATATCCTTACGTGTTTCGGAACGGCTCTGTTCTTTAAGATATTCAGATATCAATATCTATTAGACACTCTTAGCACTGTTATAAAAGAACAAAAAGCCGGGGGGGGGGAATTCTACGACCTATGAGTATCAAAAAAATCTCCAACCGCAACTTTCCCTATAACATCGACGGAGCCACCCTTGGGCAGCTCCAGCAAAAAAATGGAGGTCCCCCCTCCCTGTGCTGGCTCAGGAGACCCTCCATATATCTCTAACCGGAGAGGAGGCTTACTTCTCTCCTTCACTTACGGGTGTAGGGGACTCTCCCTCACCCCCTTCTCTGGAAGTGCTTTCAGGCACCTCCCTTTTACCAGCGGCAGTCCCCTCTGTTCTTGCAAGGGGACTGCCAAGAAAACCAGCAGGCAGCCCTTAGCCAGCCCCTCCACATCGAAGCGGCTTGGTAGAGCAAACCCCCTTAAGGGGGAAAGGGAGCCAGGCCCCTTTAGGCGTTTCCCTCAAAAGACCGGCTGGCAAGAATATTGAACCTTGCCTGTGTCAAGGCCTATGCCTCCCCACAGAAGACTAGTGACGATACTACCAACGGGACCTGCGATGTCTTGGAGGAGAAAGGCCAATTGGAGGCCTCCCCTGAGATAGACATAGTCCTTAAGGAAACTTAGCCTCAGACGGTAGGGCCTTCCATGGGGGAGAATCCTGGCTCGGTGCCAAGCACCGAACCCGAATCCACCCCTATGCAAGGTCCTCCAAAAACAGCTGTGGTTTCCGAAACAGTACAAGGAGAAAAGGGATCTTCTCCGAACGGTGTTCCCACGACTACCAGGACCTTCTCCATTTCAGAGAATGACCTGGCTGAGGCCAGTCCATCTGGCTTTGGGCTTCTTCCGGTGGAGGTGAAAAGCGGGTTCATTCCCCACCCTCCTCTCCAAAAAAGAAAAAGAAAAAGACTAAAAATGCAAAAAAGACGCGGGGCTCTTCTCCATCCACGGAAGCTGTGGGGGCGGATGGGTCTGCTGCCACTCTGGCAAGCGACCAAGCCAAGATTGGCACATCCACTCGTTCTGCCCCCCGGGTTGCGGAGCCCCTGACTAAGACGAAAAGTGCACAGGGTGGAGCCTCGATGACATGGATGCCCCTCATTCAGAGGTTACCTGGCGTTTTCGAGCCCGCTGGCTTCAAACGCTTCCTCGCTATTCGCTCCACTAATGGCAGCATGTTGTCCAAGAGCAACATGATCCATCAGAGGAGAGGATTAGCTAGTGCAATTCGTAGAGAGCCGAAGGTGACCCGTTTCTCGGACGGGAGCCTTCTGGCGAATGCGGCGAATTCCGCCGAGGCGGCCAAGATAAGTGCTCTTCGGACACTTGAAGGCATACCATAAACTTCTTGAAAGGATTAGTTTGTGCGAGGGAACTCGTTGACTACTCCATAGAGGACATCACCCTAGAGCTGGCCGACCATGGGGCGGTCAAGGTCGAACGTGTGATGAGAAAACAGGGAAAGGCCTCGAGACCCACCCCTAACCTCTTCGTCACGTTTGACTGTGACAAGCTCCCTGGATCGGTGCGTTCCGGTTGGTACCGCTACCGCGTAAGGGCATTCGTGCCACTGCCGCGGCGGTGCTATTACTGTCCCCGCTTCGGCCATACGAATCGCTCATGTAGACGTGCAAAGTCGGTGTCACCCGAAGTCTGTGTAAATTGCTCCAAGGTCGCACACTATAAGTCCAAATCGTGTATGGCCAAGTGTATCAATTGCGGAGAGCCACACCCTGCTTCTTCGAAGCAATGCGGTGCATTTCTCTTTGAGAAAGAAATCCTGGCCGTTTAGGCCCAGGATCGACTCTCATTCCGCGAGGCTAAGGACCTGTTCCTTGCGCGCCCGGCTCTGCCTGGGACGTCATATGCCTCAATAGTTAAAGGCACCCTCTGCTCTTGGTCCATCCAGGCCAACGAGCAAGGTTGTATCCGCGCCCATTCGGAGCCCTTCTGCGGGCTCTACTCCAGCCGGGTGCTTCCCTGGTAAAGTTCGTGGAAAAAAGGGTTCATACCCAGCCCCGGCTCAAACCAGGGCTGCCCTTTCTTCCCCCAGCGTGACCGTTTCCCGTAAGTGAAACGGCCACGCGCCTCTACCGAGTCGTTACACTCACAGAAGGCAACACCCCTGAAAATAGTTGCTAGGCCATCTTCAAGGGTTCCTAAAGCTGTTCCCCCAAAGGAGGACAGCAACAAAGGAGCTTCGGCTCCTTCGCCCACGTCCCGAGGTGTAGCGAGTGGCTCGGAGATGGTGGTTCCTCGAAAAGAAGGCCCCCTACTTCCGAAGCCGCAACGCCCACTTAAGGTTTCGAGGCGGAGAGAGAAAAAGACTCGCATGGCGAGCCCAACCTCCCCCAATAAGTCCTCGAAGGCGACAGCGCCTTCAGCGTTTTGTCCGGCCAATAGCACACCGGGTTTTTCCCCCGGCAAGCGTACGGCTATTTTCGTGAGGGTCTTTAGTTCCAGGAGGGCCCCCGCGTCTCCTCCAAGCTAGGCCTGGAGGGCATATTTCTTCAATGGAATTGCCGTGGACTCCGGGCCAACTAGGAGAAGCTGCGGAGGCTCGTCTCATCCCGTTCCCCGTTAGATATCTTTTTGCAGGAGACCATGCTAGGCGCGTGCCGCCTGCCCACCCTCTCGGGGTATAAGGGTCTTGCCACGCTACCACCGCGGGATGGCCGGGCTGGGGGATGCCCGGTTTACGCCCGGCATGATGTCTCCGTTCTTCCTTTCTCTTTAGATACCCCCTTTCAGGCAGTGGCTTTGCAGCTGCACCTGGATAGGAGGTATACTATCACTTCTGCGTACATTCCACCGTCAGCTGACTTTGACGCGGGAGACTTTCGCCGCGTCGTGGCACGGTTGCCGAGGCCCTATCTCTTGCTTGGAGATCTGAACGGCAGACATCCTCTCTGGGGAGATTACTCAATAAATCCTAGGAAACGAGTCCTTGCCGATCTGATCGAAGAGCTTGAGATGGGTGTCCTAAACGTGGATGAGTTTACGCATCACTGTCCAAGAACCGCTTCATTTTGTTGCCTTGACCTATCTTTGTGCTCTTTGGATGCACGGCCTGATTTTGATTGGGGGGTGGTCGATGACCTCCATGGTAGTGATCACTTTCCCATTCAAATATTATTTTCAAAGCAACTGCCGCCTGAGAGCCACCTCGGTGGTGCTTGGCGCTGGCGCAGTGGCCTGCATTTCAGGAAATGACTAAATTCTCTATCTCAGTCGAGGAGTATAGGTCGGTAGATGAGGCCGTTGAGTTCTTCTCCGGCCCCCTTATCGCCGTGGGCCTGACTACTATTCCTAGGACGTCTGGTCGTTTTGCACGCCGACCACTCCCATGGTGGTCAGCCGAGTGTGAAACGGCCCTCAAACATAAACGTTATGCCTACATGCGCTATAAGCGCCGCCCGAACGATTTCACTGTCGCTGAATTTCGTCGGGCTAGGGCTAGGTTCCGGTATATTTCGAAGCACGCCCGCCACTATTCTTGGCGAGCATACGTGTCTTCACTTAACGGGAAGACCCCTTTAGCTGAGGTGTGAAGGCGAGTCAAAAGGATTCGAGGCAAGTTCTCGATGGACCCCCCCTGCCGTTCTCCAGGAAAATTGGACCGCAATCTCGGACCCCGCGTCCGTGGCGGAATCCTTAGCGACCGCTTTTTTAGCATTCTCTAGCCGTGATGCTGCTCACCAGCATTCAATGCACGTCGTGATGTCGCGGAAGGCCGCCGGCTGGACTTTACCTCCAGAGGTGGAGAACCCTTCAACGACAAGTTTACTGTAAGTGAGTTGCGTTCCGCTCTCGCTTCGTGCGCGGACACCGCCCATGGTCCGAACGATGTCCCGTACGCCATGCTTCGAAACCTGGGTGAGCAAGGCATGGCCTTTCTGTTAGATTTGTTCAACAGGATCTGGGTGGAATGTCTTCTTCCAAACTCCTGGCGAATCGCTACTTCGCTCGCCTTTCGCAAGCAGAAGAAAGATCAATCTACTCCAAACGGTTTCCGCCCAATCTCTCTAACCTCTTGCGTGTGCAAGTTGATGGAAAAAATTGGTAAATGTTAGATTAGCCTTTTTCCTGGACAACGAAGGCCATCTGTCTTCTGCACAGTGCAGCTTCCGTAAGTTCCACTCCACGTCGGATGCTCTGCTCCGACTGGAAAATGCGGTCTGCGGGGCTTTCCTTTGTAGACAGCACTACGCCACGGTCTTTTTCGATCTGGAGAATGCCTATGATACCGCATTGCGATACGGTATCATGGAGACTCTCCACAAGATGGGGGCGAGTGGACGCCTCCCAATATTTATATCTGAATTTTTGTGAGATCGTTGATTCCGCGTACGGGTGGGGGGAGCCCTCTCCGGCCCAAAGGAGCAGGTAGAGGGTGTCCTGCAGGGAAGTGTCCCCAATGTCACACTCTTTGCCCTGAGTACCGACGGCATCACTTTGATGCTGCCGGAAGATGTTCCCGCTACGCTCTACGTGGACGAACTTTCAATCCTATTTCGGCGCGGTCCAGATGCTAACTCTGGAGCGTCGACTCCAAAAGGCATTGAACCGCTTCTCTCGCTATGCCGAAGCGCACAGGTTTCGGTTTTCTTTTCGCACTTCTGCCGCCATCCACGGTTTCACCCCGACCCAGATTTGTTTCTTAATGGGGTGCGCCTGAATGTGGTGGAGTCACACCGTTTCCTTGGTCTTGTATTCGACCGACGCCTAACCTGGGAGGCTCATATTCGCAGCCTTAGGGTCTCTTGTACCCGCGCCATGGACATTCTCCGTTCCGTGACGTTTTACGCTTTGGGCGCTGATAGGGCTACTGCCTCACTTTTTTATCGATCCTTTGTTCGCTCTAAGTTCGACTACAGATGCGAGTTTTATGCATCCGCAGCCGAGCGTTTATTGCGAAAGGTGGATTCGATCCACCACACCGGCCTTCGCCTTGCGACCGGTGCCTTCCGCACTTTCCCCATTGGGAGCCTGTTGGTCAATTCTGGGGAGATGCCACTCGCTCTGCGCCGCGTGCAGTGCATCACTCGCCTGTACGCGCGAGCCCGGCGCCTCCTTCGGTCGCCAACAGCTCTCACTGCATCCACAGCTGATCTCGATGGTGCCTATGCCGCCGAGAGACGCCAGTCATACCCTAAACCAAAGGGTTTAGGGCCAGGAAACTCCTTCGAAAGGTAGATATAGCTCTCGGGCTGGTGGCGCCCCTGGTTCTGCCCAGGCCGCCACCCTGGAGGGTACCACATTTGGCTATTTGTCGCCACGCCTCTGCTCCCAAAGCTACTACTGCGCAGGGAGTATTGCGTTCGACCTTTTCAGAGCACACATCGTGTCACGCTGGAACCTTGCCAGTGTATACGGATGGCTCCAAGTCCGAAGAGGGGGTCGGCTTCCATGCCGTATCCCCTTTGTTTGAAGTCAGCGGGGCTCTACCAGGCGCTGCGTCTGTCTTCACGGCCGATCTGGTGGCAATACACTACTCGGTACGGGAGATTACGCGACGTGCCCAGTTCGGAGACCGGATTGTGATCTATAGCGACTTACAGAGCACCCTGAGTGCTCTCGGGGCATTGGAATCTCCGCATCCCCTGGTTCGCGATATCCGTGACGCCACGGTTTTGGCGAGCCGGGTGGATGTCGAGATTATCTTCTGCTGGGCTCCTGGACATGTAGGAATTGCGGGGAATGAGCGCGCCGATGAGGGCGCCAAAGAGTCCGCGAGGACTCTGCGTTTCGCTCTTCCTTACACCGACTACATGGCAGTAATATGGGCAGTTCTTAGGACTGCTTGCCAAAGAAGATGGGAGACGGTCAAGGGAACTTAAAGTTGCGTGCCATTGCTTCGCGACTGTTCCCATAGACCTATCCCTCAATGCCGCGGCGGCTTCAGGTTGCTTTCTCTCGTCTCCAAATCGGACACACTCGTGTGACGCATAGCTATTTGATGGAGCGCTCGCCTGCGCCCTATTGCAACGACTACGTCGTCCCCCAGACTGTTCGGCACATTCTTGTCGAATGTCCCAGTCTGGGTGATCTTCGCGCACGATACCTGTCCCGTTACTGGGATGGGCGGGGTCGCTACCGCCTGTCCCATGTACTCGGGACAGATTCGTGCACATTGACTTGTGGACCTG